>OY728151.1:375399982-381118197 GCA_963277665.1 Viscum album
TGTTTTTTATAAGATATTTAGGTTTTGTTTTGTGTGTTTTAGAGTTTTTTTAATGTTTTTTGGTTTTAAATTATTTTTAAATATTTATTATTTTTAGGGGTTTTGGGGGTTTTTTAGGTTTTTAAGGTTTTTATAAGGGTTTATGGTTTTCAGGGTTTTTTAATTTGTTTTAGTGTTTTATTTTTGTTTTTTGGTGTTTTATGTGTTTTTAGGATTTTAAGGTTTTCTTATGGTGTTTAGGGTTTTTATAGATTTTTTATGATTTTAGGGATTTCTAGGTATTTTTCAGGATTTTTATTTTGTTATGGGTTTTTAAGGATTTTGTGGATTTTAGGGTTCTTAGGATTTTTTACAGATTTTAGTGGTTTTTATGTCTTTAGGGGTTTTAAGTGTTTTTACGTTTTCTTAGGGTTTATACGTCCTAGGGATTTTTGGGCTCTTTTAGGATATTTATGGATTTGACGGGGTTTAAATGATTTGGAGTGTTTTAAGGGGTTTTAGGGTTTTTTTTTAATTTGTGGGTGTGATTTGAGTTTTACGGTTATTAAATTTTTTTAGTGTTTTTTGAAAGTTTTGAGGGGTTAAAAGGGTTTTATATTTGGGTGGGTATTTTAGCGGGTTTAAGTGTTTTTAAGGATTTATGGGTTTTAACAATTTTTTCGGGTTTTTAGGGTTTTGGGGTCTTCTTAGTGGTATTTTAGGATTTTTAGAGTTTTTAGGTTTCAGGGGTTTTACGTGCATTTATGTTTTTAACTATTTCTTTTGGTTTTAATGTTTTTGGAGATTTTTACTTTATAATGGGTTTTTGGGATTTTTTAGACTTTTAAGGTCTATTGTAGTTTTTCGAGGTTGTTTGGGTTTTTTTTGATTTGATGGATTTTGAGGGTTTTTAGAATATTTAGCATTCTTAGTTGTTTTATGTGTTTTTATGTTTTTATGGTTTTCTTTGGAGTTTTATGTTATTTAAATTTTTTTAATTTTTTTATTAATTTAAGGGATTTTTTCATATTTTTATGGTTTTAGAGTATTTAGAAATTTTCAGTGTTTTCACGATTTTTAGGATTCTTAGGGGATTAAATGTTTATTTTGGGTGGGGGTAGGGTTTTTGTGATTTTAGGGGTTTTATTTCTATTTAGGGTCCTTGATCTTTTTAGGGGTTTAAATGGTTTTTCTAATTTTAGTGGGTTTTGTTTTTTTATCAGTCTTTAGGGATTTTTCAGGTTTTTGGGTTTTATGGGTTTTAATTTTTTTTGGTTTTTCTGGTTTTTTATGTGTTTTATCATTTTTTACGTGTTTTAGAGGTTTTAATTATTTTTAGGGTTTTAAGGTTTTCATAGTAGTTTTTATGTTTTTATGGATTTTTAGGGATTTTTTAGAATTTTTGTATATTTTTATGGTTTTTAGGGATTTTGATGGATTTTACAGTTTTTAGGTTAATTATGATTTTTAATGTTTTTTAATATTTTAAGTGTTTAAAGAGTTTTATGAGTTTTTAGTTATTTATGATTTAATGGTATTCTAATTATTTTTGGTTTTTAGTGGATTATGTGGTGTATTTGGTTTTTAAGGGGTTTTACCATTTTTGGGGGTTTTAAGGGTTTTATGTAATTTAGTTTTTTAGGGTTTTCATAGTTTTTTAATGATTTTTTACGTTTTAGGCAATTTTAGTTCTTTTTAGGATTTTTATTGTTTTTTGGGAGTTTAGAGAGTTTTTAAGGTTTTAGGGATTTTATGGTTTTTTCTTTATTTAGGTTTTTAGTTTTTTTTATTTTTTAGGGTCTAGAATGTTTATAGAGTTGTTATCAATTTTAGTATATTTTATGATTCGTAGGTTTTTTAAGGTTTTAGTGAATTTTTTGGGATTTATGTTTTTTTATCATTTTAGGGTTTTTATGGTTTTGATTTTTTTAGGTTTTTAAAGTTTTTTTAGTGTTTCTCATGATTTTTAGGGTTTTAGGTTTTTTGAGATTATTAGGGGTTTTTTAGTATTTTGATGGTATTTAAGAGTTTTATGGTTTTTTACATATTTATTGGTTTTTATGGATTTTTTAACATTTTTTATGATTTTAGATGTTTAAAGTGGTTTTAGGTTTTTGTGGTTTTCATATGGATTTTCAAGTTATTTAGAGTTATTTACATTTTACGTTATTTTAAGGATTTTTATGTATTTTAAGGGTTTTATTGGATTCTAATAGTTTGTATGGTTTTTAGTGATTTTTCGGTGTTTTTTATTGTGAGGGGTTTTATTGTTATTTATTATTTTAATGTTTTTTATAGTTTTTTTAAAATTTAGTGGTTTATTGGGTTTTTACGTTTTTAGTTATTTTTAGGGATTTTTGGGTTTTAGGTATTTTAATGTTTTTAGGAATTTTATGATTTTTGGAGGTTGAGGTTCCTTTTAGAGATTTTTAGTTTTTTTAGGTTTTTAGGGGTTTTAAGTGTTTTTATGTTCATAAGATTTTCTCTGGGTTTTCCATAATTTTTAGGGGTGTTTACATATTTTGGGGATTTTAGGGCTTTTAAGGATTTTTTTTGGTTTTTGGAGTTTTTATGTTTTTTGAAGGCTTTTAGGGTTTTTTAGGAATTTTAGGAGTTTTTAAGGTTTTTAGAATTTTTTATTTTTTAGGGGTTTTAAGTGTTTTTAGAATTGTAATGTTTTATTAGAGGATTTAAGAATTTCTTAGGGTTTTTATTTATTTATTTATTTTTACTGATTTTTAATGATTTTTATTGGTTTTTTGGTTTTTTGGGGATTTTTAGGGGTTTTAGGGGTTTTTAAGGTTTTATGTTTATTTTGGATCTCATAGTTTTTTGTGTTTTTAAATGTTTCATGGGATTAAAGGGTTCATATAGTTTTAATGTGTTTTTGGGTTTTTATGGATTTTTACTAGTTTTTAAGGATTTTAGGGGTTTTTGGGGTTTTAAGGTTTTTGGGGGTGTTTGTGGTTTTTTAGTGTTTTTCAGTTTTTAGGGGTTTTATGTTTCTTTATGTTTTTAATGTTTTATTATAGTTTTTTCTCTATTTAGGGTTTTTACATTTTTAGGAATTTTTTAATATTTTTTGGATTTTTATTGTTTTGGGGGATTTTGAGGGCTTTTAGGTTTTTTACAGTTTATACGGTTTTATTGTTTTTTTGGGATTTTTTGGTCTTTTGAGTGTTTATGGATTTTAGGTATTTTATAGTTTTTAATGTTTTAGGGGTTTAAAGGGGTTTATAGTTTTTTTGTTTTAGGGTTTTTATGGGTTTTGTCTTTTTAAGGTTTCTAGTGTTTTTATGGTTTTTGGGGGTTTTTGGTTTTTTTGGTATTTCATGATTTCAGCAATTTTGGAGGTTTCAAAGGTTTTATGTGTTTTTAATATTGTTATTTTTTTTAGAGGTTTTCAAGGTTTTAAGGTTTTTTTTTCATTTTACTGAGTTTTTGGGGTTTTCTAGGATTTTTATGTGTTTTTAGAATTTTAGATATTTTTTACAGGTTGTAGGGTTTTTTTGGTGTTCTGGGATTTGAGGATTTTGGAGTTTTTAGTGTTTCTAAGGTATTTTGGAATTTTTTAATGTTTTTAGGGGTTTAAATTGTATTGTTAGTTATTGTGGTTTTTAGGGTTTTTAATGGTTTTATTGGTTTTTAAAATCTTTTACGGGTTTTAATTCCTTTTAGGATTTTTGAGATTTATGGTCTTTAAGGGATCTAGCATTTTTTGGGTTTTAAGGGGTCTAAAATGTTTTTATGTTATTATGGTTTTTAGTGGTTTTCTTAGTGTTTAGGGTTTTGTACGATTTTGGAAATTTTTAGTGGTTTTTTTAGATTCAATAATGTTTTTTCAGTTTTTAGGGATTTGGATTTTTTTGCGTATTTTAGGAATTTTAGGGTCCTTAGAGTTTTTTTCTTTTAGTGTTTTTGTGTTTTCATGGGTTTTAAGGTTTTTTTGATTTTTTATGGGTTTAAAATGTTTTTAGAGTTTTTAGTGGCTTATTGGTTTAAATGTATTTTTAAATTTTTAGGAGTTTTTTGGATTTTTGGGTTTTTATGGTTTTTAGGATTTTTAGCATTATTTGGTGGTTTTTAATGTTTTTATGGTTTTATTATGGTTTTTAGTGTTTTTTAGATTATATTAATTTGTATGGTTTTTTTGGATTTTTATGGTTTTTAGTGTTTTCAGGGGTTTTTTGAGTTTTTTTTCGGTTTTTTTTGTTTTTGGGGGTTTTATGGTTTTTAGAGTTTTCTATGGTTTTCAATGGTTTTTATATTTTTTTTAAAACTATATGGGTTTAAAGGGTTAATAATTTTTATTTGTTATTTTGGGTATATATGGGTTTTTAGAGCATATTACGGTTTTCAGGGTTTTATGGTGTTTAGGTTTTTTAGGGACTTTATGGTTTTTAGTGTATTTAGTTTCATTATATTTTTTAGGGGTTTTAACTATTTTTAAGTTTTAATGGTTTTTTCCTACTTTTTGGGTTTCTATGATCTTTTTTGTGTTAAGGGATTTTTATGGGTTTTTATGCTTTTAGGGTTATTTTGGTTTTTAGCAATTTTGAGGGTATTTAGGACTTTTTGGTTTTTTTGGTTATTTAGGGTTTTTTTAGGGTTGTTAATATTTTTTGAGTTTTCAATGTTTTATGGGTTTAAATGGTTTTTTTGTTTTATGGGGTTTTTTTGGGGTTTTTTGAGTTTTTTTGGGGTTTTTACGGTTTTTTTGGGTTTTAGGGTTTTTCGTGTATTTTATTTTTAGGGGTTTTATGTGTTTTACCTTTTTTATTATTATCTAGCGGTTTTTTAGGATTTTTACATTATTATATATTTTTTGGAATTTTAGTTTTTTTATGGTTTTTATGGGTTTTGGGTATTTTAAGGGTTTTTCATTTTTTTGTGTTTTTAGGGATTTTTAGAGTTTTAGGGGTTTACAGGGTTTTTAGAGGTTTAGTGGTTTTAGGGTTTTTTCTTTTTAAGTGTTTTATAATATTTTTGGGGGTTTTATAGTATTTGGGGTTTTAGGATGTTTTAGGGTTTTAGAGGATTTTAATGTTTTTATTTTTCGCGGTTTTATGTTTTTTTAGGTTTTTATGGTTTTATTAGGGTTTGTAATGGTTTTTTTGTTTTCTTAATTACTGGGGATTTATGGGGATTTTTATGGGTATTTAGTATTTTTAGAGATTTTTAGGTTTTTATAGTTTTTTGGGTTTCAATGGTTTTTTAGTGTTTTTAGCTTTTTTACATTTTTAAGAGTTTTAAGTGTTTTTAGGTTTTTATGGTTTTCTTTGCATGTTTTGAATTTTGTTTGATTTTTACTGCATTTATATCTTTTTTTTATTATTTAGGGTATTTAGTGATATTTATTTGTTTAATGGTTTTTATGGAATTTTTTATGTTATGGGATTTTAATTATTTTAAAATTTTTGGGGTTTTAGCATTTTTAGTGGATTTAAGGATTTTAGGGACTTTTAGGGTTTTTAGCCTTTTTTAGGTGTTTAGGGATTGTAATTTTTTGTTTGGTTTTAATTTTTTCTTAGGGGGTTTCAATGAATTTGTGTTTTTATATACTTTTAGAGATCTTTATTCCTTTTTTAGAATTTTTATAGCTTTTAGTAATTTTAGGGATTTTCAGGGGTTTTTGGGTTTTTTAATGTTTCTTAGGGTTTTTTTGTATCATTTTTAGATACTAGGAGTTTTAAGTATTTTTAGATTTTTATTGTTCTAATAGTGTTTTTTGGTTCTTTAGGGTTATATATGTTTATAATTATTTTTATTTCTATTATATAATATTTTAATTTTTGGGGGAATTTAAGGATTTTGAGGGTTTTTGGGTTTTTTTTATTATTTTTAGTGTTTTAATTTTTTTTTGTATTTTATTAATGTTTTGAGGGGTTCTTAGTGTTTTTTGATTTTTTAGTGGGTTTTCATTTTTTTTATGGGTTTTTATATGTTTTTATGGTTTTTAGGGTTTTTATGGGTTTTAGATGTTTTTAGGAGTTTTAGAGTATTTTCAGGGTTTTTTTGGGGTTTTATCATTTTTTTAGTTTTCTTTGGGGTTTTAAGTGTTTTCATGTCCTCAAGGATTTATTAGGTATTTTTTTACTATTATTTTTAATTTTCTATGGATATTTAGTGACTTTCATGGATTTTTAGGGGTTTTTTTGGATTTTTAAGGATTTTGATGGTTTTAGTGTATTTTAGGGTTTTAGTGTTTTCAAGGGTTTTATCGTATTTGGGGTTTTAAGATTTTGTTATGTTTTTATGTTTTTCTTAGTATTTTGGATGGTTTCTAGTGTTTTTTAGATTTTAAATATTATTATGGATTTTTATATTTTTTATGGTTTTTTCGGTTTTTAGGGATTTTAAGGGTTTTTAGGGGTTTTATTGTTTTTTGGTTTTTTGGATTTCTAGGTTTTTGGATTATTTAATTTTTTTTAGGGGATTTATGTTTTTTTACTGGTTTAAAAGATTTTTATGTGGTGACCTAGTTTTTAGAGTTTTTATTGGGTTTTATGGGGTTTTATGGGGTTTTAGTGTTTCTAAGGGTTTTATGGTTTTCGGGTATTTTATGGTGTTATAGTGTTTTTAGTGTTTTTTGGTTTTTAGGTGTTTTAAGTGCTTTTAGTTTTTCATGTTTTTATTGAATTTTATGGTTTTTTTTGGGTTTTTATGTTATTAGAGAATTTTAATAATTTTTTGAGTTTTTATGCTATTTAGGGTTTTTAGGAGTTTGAGGCTTTTTAGGGTATTTAGGAGTTTTTTATATATATTTTAGTTTTTTACGAGTTTAAGTGTTTTATTTTATAATTTTTTTATGGTTTTATTAGGTTTTTTCAAGGTTTTTATGGTATTTTACATTTTAGGGATTTTTAGGAAATTTTTAGTTTTTTTATATATTTAAGGTGTTTTAGAGATTTTTTGTGTTTTAAGGGGTTTTTTTGTGTTTTTATTTGTTTTTTTGGTTTGTAGGTTTTTTGAGTTTTTTATGCATTTTAATATATTTTAGTTTTTTTTAAATTGTTAGGGGTTTAATGAGATTTAGATTTTTTCTGGTCCTTTTAGGTTTTTATTGATTTTTAGGGGTTTTATGGACTTTTTGGGGCTTTATTGTTTTTCATTTTTTAGGGTTTTCAGGGACTTTTTAAAGATATTTAGAATTTTAAGTGTTTTTCTGTTTTTAGGGGTTTAAATTTCTTTTAGGTTATTAAGAATTTATTAGGGTTGTTCAGTGTTTTTAGGGTTTTTTACAATATAACGAATATTGATGGTTTTTAGGATTTTTGATTTTCTTGTTTATTTTTATGGATTTTGACGGATTTTAGGGTTTTTTATGTTTTTATGGTTTTTAGGATTTTTAAGGGTTTAAGTGTTTTTAGGGTTCTTAATGGGTTTAAGTGTTTTTTTCCTTTTATGGTTTTAGTTGGTTATATTTAGTTTTTTAGTATTTTCTGTGTGTTTTATGTTTTTAAGGATTTTAGGATTTTTTGGGATATTTATGGTTTTTAGGAGTTTAGGTATTTTGACTATTTTTGGGGTTTTTAAGGTTTTGGGGGTTTAAAGTTTTTTTGGTAGTTTCAGGGGTTTTCTTGAGTTTTTAGGGGTTTGAAGAGGTTTTATTGTTTTTTAATTTTTAGATATTTAAAGGTTTTTATAATTTTTAGTGGGTTTTATATTTTTAATGAGTTTTTGGTGTTTTAGGTTTTTTAGGGTTTTATGGTTTTTTAGGGTTTTTAGTGTTTTTAGGGGTCTCAGATCTTTTTAGGTTTTTAGTTTATTTTTGTTTATTTATATTTTTAATGTTTTCTTATATTTTTTCATTTTTTTTTTGTTTGTGTAGGTTTTTAGAGAATTTTAGGGCTCTTTTACGATTTTTATGAGTTTTAGCGGTTTTTGGGATTTTCAGAGTTCTTGGATTTTTATGATATATTTTATTTTTTTCAATTTTTTGAGTTATTAAGGATTTGTTTGAAAATATTGTGTAATGGTTTTGAGAATATTATTAACTTATATAAAATAATAATAATATTTATGATATCATATATGAATCTTTTATTATTTACATTACTTGTTTATTATCAATTCCATGTTAATGCAACATTCTGGGTAATAAAAGCTTCATTTATCATATGTGTTTTGGCTTGTTATTCCTGATTATATTAATTAGATCATGATTTACTTACATTAAAATTCATAATACTATTTATATATCATATATATTCCTAATATAAATATATATAATAGATAACTATATTACATGTAATACATTGTTCCTAGAGACAATAGGTCGTACGTAGGCATGAATGTTGTTTATGTTTTCTTATTGTATTGAAATGAAGTAAGTGAATGACATATATGTATATATATATATATATATTATTACAGTATCATATTAATGTCATATATTTCATAATTATTCTTAATATATATCATTATAATCATTTTTTGATGGTGAATGTGGAAGATGAGTCTCATCGCGTCGTGGAGACGGTAAGCCGTACGTACGCATGAGGGATGATATAATTTTCTAAATCATTTAATGGTATGTATTTCGACGGAATATGAATTTTAGATAAATAATATTATGTTATATTTATTATTTAATTCATTTTTATTCATCATTATACCCATCGAAAGAAATTATAGATGAAAAACATCATACACCATGACGTGGAGATGGTAAGTTGTACATACAAACACATGGGGATATTATTTTTTATAGGATGATTAAAAGAGGAATACAATTGTCCCATAATAATAACAACATATAATTATATATTAGATTCAATATTTATTATTTTTTTATGGTAACAACTTATTAAGAAGAAGTAGAAGAAGAAATTAACTTTGAAAGAAGGGATAAAACGATTACCTCTTCTTCAGTTGTCTCCTTTTGATTTACACAAAAGGACTCAATAAATTGGTTTTATTCCCAAAGGGTGTCCTCTAGGATTAATTAATTGAATTTGGGAGGATATTTGGGAAGTTTTGTTCTTACCCAAAGGGATTTGGAGGTGTGAATAAGTTGTTAGAGGTGCTTCCCTTTTATAAGAGGGAGGAGAGGAACTTTGGGAATGTCTGGAAATATTATTTTATTATAAACTTATTTTAGAATTTTAATAATAAAAAAGTTATATATTAGGAGTAAATGATGATAATGGGTCTAAATACTCTCAACTAATCAGTTTTAGATATGTTTAGGTCACAAAATTAGCATTATCTTTTATCTTTAACCCTTAGTTAAAAACATTAACTCTTACCATGTCTTCTTGTATTTTCATAATATATAGTTACTATATTTAAAATAAAAAGACAAGATAGAAAAAATTGGATCATTAATGACTTTTTTAAAATTATATAAGTCAGTTGGCCGAATTGTATATTTTTTTTACTCTTATATCATTTAATAAAATAGTATTTTTTTTAAACTCATTTATGTCAATTTTGACACTATTTAGGAATTGTTTTTTGTTAAAGTCATAAAAACTTGATTACTTCGAAAAAAAGGTATTAAATCAAATATAATATATATATAATCCATAAAATTCATGTATTACATAATAATGTTCAAATCATATTTATTTTAATATTTATAATATCATTTATTTGAATCATTCATTAATTAGGTAATCACTACATCATCATTGTTTCATAAATAAATTTATTTTTTTAATGTCTAAAAATTATAAATAAAATACCAGGATGTAGGAAATATTTTTATATTTCTAATTACTATTTATAGTCAAATTTATCAATCATATAACCCAATATTAATTTTTTAGTAAAAGATACATGTTTATGTTATATTTATCTTTACTTTAAATTAATTATTATAACATGTCATTATCACACCGAAGTGGCCCCTTGGGGTCCTAAAATCCTACTATGGATTTCCATGGTTATAAATATCTCATCCAATAGGATTATGACATGTTTTATGATATTTTAATATTATTATAATATTACTTTTTACCATTATAAACCAAATTTACCCTTTAACCATGGTAAATTAAAATAATTGCTGATGTTAATATTCACAGTGTCCAAAGCAGTGATCAGAAAATTATTCACTTGCTCGCTGCATTATACATATGAAAAACATCAAACTAGATCACACAAAGGGATATTCATGCTGAAATGGATCCCAAATAGGTTTCGCTATATGTTCTAAAGAGCTATAGAAAACGTGAACTGAAAAAATAAAGGTAGGACTATTTTATCAGCCTGAACACAGAAAAAGCATGCCAATGCCAGGTGGAAACCAGGATTTTGCAGCTGTTGCAGAATGGGCAGTAGGTTTTTCCAGATCTTCGACAATAGTAAGTGAATTGTAGGTGGAATGAAGGGTCTCTTGAAGGCTGAAAGCTTAGATATTTTAGAAACTTTTAGGTTTTTTATCATTTTAGGTATTTTGGGGCTTTTAATTATTTTTAGGATTTAAGGTTTTCTTAGTGTTTTTCAGTTTTTATTTTGTTTTTTATGTTTTATGAATTTTTATTTTTTAAATATATTTATGGTTTTATGGTTTTTTTGTTTTTTTCATTTTTAGGTATTTTTGGAGTTTTACGTTTTTTAAGGATTTTAGTGTTTTCTTGGTCGTTTTAATGGTTTATAGGATTTTTTGAATTTTTAGGATTTTTAGGATTTACACAAGATTTTAGTGTTTTTATGGAAGTTCAATGGTTTTAGGGTTTTTAGGGGTTTTATGGTTTTATGGGTTTTATGGTTTTTTTGGGGTTTTAGAGATTTTTGATTTTTTAGGGTCTTGAATATTTTTTAGATTTTTCTATCATTTTTAGGGATTTAAGGGGTTTTTGAATTCATGTGGTTTTTAGGGTTTCTTATGTTTTTTAAGAATTTTAGGGGTTTTATAGGTTTTGGGGGTTTTAGTGTTTCTTAAGGGTTAGACATTTTTTGGAATTTTAGTCTTTTATTGTTTTCATAGGTTTTTATGGTTTTCTTAGCGGTTTTCAAGGTTTTATTAGTTTTTATGTTCTTATGAATTTATACGGATTTTTTATGATTTTTATTGAATTTGATTTTTAATTATTTTGAGGGTTTTAGTTGTGTTATGATTTGTTTCAATTTTTAGGTGCATTTTTAGTTTTTTAGGGTTTTATGTTTTTTAATTATTTTTAATGTTTTTAGGGGTCTTATGGAATTTATGGGCTTCTTTGGGGTGTTTACATTTTTCAAGGTTTTTGGGTTTTTTGGGTATTCTTAGGTTTTAGTTTTTTTAGGTATTCCCATGGTTGTATGTGTTTTTAGTTTTTTAATCGTTTCTAAGGGGTTTTCATGGTTTTCTGATTTTTTATGTTTTTGTGATTATTAGTTATTTTTTAGGATTTTTATGCTCTTGTAGTGTTTTTATGGAATTTTAGGGTCTTAGGGTTTTATAGGATTTTATGTCTTTTTAGGGTTTTTTTTAGGTGTTTCAGAATTTAACATTTTTTTTATTTTAAGGGGCTGTTAGGATTTTTCAAGTGTTTTGCGGGAATTTTAAATTTTATGTATTTTTAGGGTATTTTTATGATTTCTAGGGTTTTACAAATTTTGAGTGATTTTAAAATTTTAGGGTGTCTTTTGCTTTTTAAAATATTTGTATTTAAAGCGTTTGAAGTGTTTTTTGGTTTCAAAGGTTTTTCTTGGGGTTTTAAGGGTTTTTAGTGCATTTTATGCTTTTATTGATTTTTTTTATTTTTTTTATTTTATGGTATTTAGGGGTTTTAGGGATTTTTAGAGGTTATATGGTTTTTATGGATTTCGTTTTTTTGGGTTTTTTAGTTTTTTATGATTTGTGGAGGTTTTAAGTGTTTTTAGGTTTTTATGGTTTTTAGTTGTTTCTTAGGGTTTTCAGTGTTATTTGGATTTTTTATGTTTTTAGGTATTTTTAGGGATTATTTCGATTTTTTATTGTTTTTATGGTATTTTGGATTTTGAAAATTTTTAGGGTTTTTTAGGGTTTTTGGGGTCTAATGGGTTTTTAGGTTTTTGGGGTTTCTATGGTTTTTTGTATTTTTTAACATATTTAGGGGTTTGAAGGGTTATTATACTTTTCATTGGGGTTTTAGGGTTTTAATGGTGTTTTAGGGATTTTTATAAGGTGTTAAGGATTTTTATGGTTTGTAGGATTTTTAGGGGTTTTAATTTTTTAGCATTTTTTAGTATTTTATGGGTTCTAAGTGTTTTTAGGATTTAAGTCTTTTTAAGGTTTTCACAGATTTCTAGGGTTTTTATGTTTTTAGGGATTTTGAGAGATTTTTAGTATTTTTGTGGGTTTTAATGGTTTTAGGGGTTTTATGGGTTTTAGGGTTTTATAGTTTTTTTAGGGCTTTTATGGGTTTTTTTTACTGTTTTGACTTTTTAGGATTAAAGGGGTTTTAGTGTTTTTAGTGGTTTTTTGGGTTTTTTGGGTTTTTAATGTTTAATGGTTTTTAGGGGTCTTTTTTGGTATTTTTGGATTTTAGTGTTTTTTAGGTTTTTTAATGTTTTTTTGTTTTATAGGGTTTTAAGTGTTTCTAGGTTTTTAAGGTATTGTTAGAGTTTTTATCGGTCATAGGGTGATTTACGTTTTTATGGATTTTAAGGGAATTGATAGGTTTTATGGTATTTATGGTGTTAATGTATTTTTGATTGGTTTTAGGGGTTTTAGGGTTTTTATAATATTTAGATTTTTTGGGTTTTAATTGTTTATTTGTATCTATGATTTTCTGAAGGGTTTTCAAGATTTGAAGGGGTTTTTATGTTTTTACAGATTTTTAGGCCCTTATGGGATATTTATTTCTTTTGAGGCTTTTAGGGCATTTGAGGGTTTTTATGTGTCTTTTAGGTTTTTTAGAGGGTTTTATGGTTTTTTAGTTTTTAGTTTTTTTTCTGAGTATTTTGGGGTTTCTAAGTGTTTTTAGAGTTTTTTAACATTTTTAGTATTTTAAATAGTTTTTAGAGTTTTTAGTTTTTTTTTGAGTTTTTTAATGGTTTTAGGGGGGTTATTTTTATTGTTTGTTGAGTTTTTTTAGTATTTTTAAGTTTTTAGGGGGTTTATGTGTTTTTTGGTGTCTGAGAGTTTCTTAGGTTTTTTCTGGTTTTTTAGACATTCTTATATTTTTAGGTATTTTTATTTTATTTTTTGTATTTTTAGGATTTTTACTGTTTTTTGGGATTTTAGTGTTTATAAGATCTTTAGTGTTTTAGGGTTTTATGGTTTTTTTATTTTTAGGTGGTTTTCTGTGTTTTTTAGAGTTTTAGATGTTGTTAGAGTTTTTTTTACATTTTTAGTGGGGTTTTTTGGTTTTTTGTATTTTAGTGAGCTTTTAGGGTATTTATGGATTTATTGGTTTTAATATTTTTAGGTTATTTATGGTCTTTAGGGTTTTTTAGGGTCTTTTATGATATTTAGAATTTTTTAGGGTTTTGATTTTTTAGTTTCTTAGTGATTTCTTGTGGATTTTCAGGTTTCTTAGGGTCTATAAAACTTTTCAATATTTTTTTTAGATTTTTTGTAATTTTATGATTTTTAAGGGTTTTCAAGAATTTTAATGTTTTTAGAGTTTTAGGTATTTTATGGTTTTTATGGGGTTTTTTGGTTTTTATTTTTTTATTATTGTAAATGTTATAATGTTATTTAACATTTTAGGGGTTTAAATGGATTTCAGAGATTTTTTTTGTTTTTTATGTTTTAGGGGGATTTGGGTTTTGTAATGTTTTTAGGGGGTTTATGGTTTTGGGGGGATTTAGTGTTTTTAAGTATATTGGGTTTTTAGTGTTTTTTAGTTTTAAAGTTTTTCTTTGGGTTTTAAGGATATTTTACATTTTTAAGGGTTTTTTGTTCTGTTTATGGGATTTTTATGTTTGTTAGGGTTTTATGTATTTTCATGGATTTTAGGGTTATTTAGTGTTTTTAGTTTTTTCATTGTTTCGATGGGTTTTTTATTTGTTAAGGGTTTTAAAGTTTTTTAGTTTTTATTGTCATTTTACGGGTCTAAAGGGTTTTTAAAATTTTTGTGATTTTTAGGGTTTTTTAGTTTTTTATGTTTTTTATTATTTTTATGTGGGTTTTATGTTTTTGTGGTCTTTTTAAGGATCTTTACATTTTTTAGAATTTTTGGGTATTTTGGGGTTTAGTTTTTTTAAGGTTTTTAATATTTTCTTAGATGTTTTAAGGTATTTTACGTTTTTTTTACTTTTTCAGTGATTTTTTGGATTTTTTTGTTCTTTTAGATTTTTTGGGTAATTTTATAGTTTTTATCATTTTTTAGACTTTTTAACATTTTTAGGTTTTTAGATGTTTGATGTTTTATAAGGTTTTTAAGTCTTTCTTTAGGGTTTTCAAGTTATTTGCAATTTTTAATTTTTAGGGATTTTTAAGGAATTTTATGGTTTATAGGTGTCTTAGGAAATTTGAGGGGTTTTAGCGATTTTAGGCTTTTAGGGATTTTTTTTTGGTTTTCTGGGTTTTTTGGTGAATTTTTTAAATTTTATGGTTTTTAAAGATCATTACAGTTTTTTAATTTATTGGGGGTTGAATTTTTCATAGAGTTTTTATTTGGTTTAGGTTTTTATGGGTTTTTATCATTTTTGGAGGTTTAATGGGTTTTGGGGTTTTTAATGTCTTTAGGGTTTTAAGTGTTTCTTATATTTCTTAGGGTTATTAAGTGTTTCTAGGGTTGTTATGTTTTCTTGTGGTTATTCTAGTGTTTTACGATTTTTTTTTTTTTTTGGGATTTTGAGGAATCTAAGAATGTTTATGGGTTTTTGGGTTTTAGGGTTTTTAGGGATTCTATTCTATTAGGTTCTTATGGTTTTTTTTAAATTTTTAGAGGTTTTAAGTTTTTTTTATTTAAAATATTTTCTTTTTGTTTTCCGGGGTTTTATGGGATTAATTTTTTATTTCTGATTTTAAGTATTTTTTATATTTTTAGGGTTTTTAATTATATTTTTGGATTTTTTGGGGTTTTAGGGTTTTTTTTGGATTTATAATATTTTTTGGGTTTTAATGTTTTTTTAGTTTTTTAAAATTCAATGGACATTTATAATTTTTATCATTTTTATTGGTTTAAGGAATATTTAGAGTTTTTAGTGATTTTTAGGTATTTTATGGGTTTTATGGTTTTTATGGTTTTTTATTTCTTTTAGGATTTTTAGTGTTTTAGGTGTTTAGGGGTTTTAAGTGATTTTTGATTTTTAATGTTTCCTTAGGGGTTTGGGGGTTTTAAACACTTTTAAGAATTTTTAGATATTTTTTAGGGTTTTTATGGGTTTTTAGGGGATTTAGTGGTTTTAATGGGTTTTTAGGTTTTTATGGTTTATTGTTTTTATGGGTTTTTTGGGTTTTAAGGGTTTCGTTAATGATTTTTAGGGTTTTTAAGTTTTATTTGATTTTTTAACCATTTTAGAGGTTTAATGGGTTTTTATAGTTTTTTATGTTTTTTACAGGTTTGATGGGGGGTTTCAGAGTTTTATGGTGCTTAAGGGTCTTTTATGGGTTTTTAGGGGTTTTAGGGTTTTATGGTCTTTTAGGGTTTTTGGAAATTTTTTGTTTCTTTTGGTGTTTTAATTGTATTTAGGGTCTATCGTTTTACATAATTTTTTTCTAGGTTTATAGGATTTTTTATATTTTAGAAATTTTTTATGATTGTTAGGGGTTTTAGTGATTTTTTTAGGGTTTTAGGGTTTTTAGGGTGTTTAGTGCAAGGAAGATGTAGAGGTCAGGCTATTCCCGACCCCCCCCCCCCCAATTTATTAGATAAAAAGATGCATCAAAAAAGACACAATAGACAAGGGAGGTGCGGGGTCAATCATCCCACACCCAAAAACCTTGGACAACCTCACAAAACCCAAAAGTACCAAAAAAAGACCAACAAAACAAAGACAGAAAAGGCGGAAAATAAAAAACATCTCCAACAATATCACCCAGCCAGACAACAACCAACATCAAGAAACACCATTATCATCAACCATCACCTCCTTCCCAAGCATGTCCAGTACCAGCATCACTGGACCACCAACATCAAAGTCATTAGTCTCACCTTCGCTACCTCTCTGCAAGGCAGCAACTTCCAGTCATCTTCCAGAAATTCACACCTACTAGCACATCCGGGAACACATCTGCAGCACCCAAAGGCTAATCCAGCACCACTCAATAGAAACAAATTCCAACATCCTCACCAATTCACAACTAAACCCACTACACAATAGAGGACAATAGTCCAAAATAGCATAAAAAAAGAGCAAAACTTAACCAGCACTTCTTCAACAACTTGGGGGGAAACCAGCACCCATGCCCAAAACCCAACCTCAGCACCCAAAGTAGTGTCTAGCGCCACTCAGCAGAACGGAAAAACCATCATCCATATAAAATCACAACCAAAATATCCACCACAAATAAAACCACCATCCAACATAGAAAACAAAAGGCAGCAAAACAAAATGATCCCTTCAACATTAGCATGAGATAGATTTGAAAGTGAGGAACCAGAAAAATGAACTTATATTACCTGCACAAATCGGTGAAAAGTCGATCTTATCTATGCCTCCTGAGTAGATATTAAATCCTACATCACAGCAAGTAACACTAATTCGATAAATCCATCACAAAAATGGGGAGACCACAAAGAATCATTCATCCCCAGATCGCTACATCAGGACCTCACCTTACCTTGGAATCTCTTAAGCGACCTAAAGCCGAGCATCGCAAGAAGCTGCAATGCAGCCCACCAGATCATTGCACCACACCATCTACAGAAACCACAGATTTGAAGCAAAATCCATAACCCACGCTACCAATGAAACACCCTCCACCACTGCAAAGTGACGTCAACATCATCTCTTGCTGAAACGGTCTACTCTGATGCCACACTTGAGGAACCAGGCCCAACTAAACCCACGACACTTCGCGCGGCTTCTAGAACTGCCAAAGTAGACTTAACCCACTCCTCCATGGACCGTCAAACTCTAAGCAAACCAGATTTGAGGAACTCCACCGTGTATTTGTGATGCTAAAGACCAAAACCAAACCACTTCTCCATGAAACTACAAAGCCGCACGTTGGAGAGACTGGTTCTGACTCGTTCCTCCAAGGTTGACTTCTTCATCTAGGCTAACACCATAAAATCTAAAAGGGCAACATATATTCATAATAAACATATGGAAAGAGGAGGGTGTAGCAATGCTGGGAAAGATGACGCCTGAGAATCCAAAACCGCAGGGAAGACACCGCTGCGCCATGGAAGAAACATCGCAAAAGGATGCACCATCCCAGGCGAGCGTGAGAGGATCTGGGAGACTCAGCCACCATCTCCACTTTCATAGGGTGTTTAGGGATTTTATGGGATTTTATAGCTTTATATTTTTTTTTATTGAAGTGCTTTTTAGTTTTTTAGTGATTTTTTAGGATTTTTAGGGTCTGTTAAGGTTTATTGGGTTTTTAATGATTTTTTGGGTTTTTAGGGGTTTTAATATTTTAAGGGTTTTTAGAATTTTTTATGTATTTTATGGGTTTTGAGTGTTTATAGGTTTTTAATGTTTTCTTATATTTTTAATGGTTTTTTAGGTATTTAAACAAATTTTTTTAATTTTTAGTGATTTTTTCAGATATTTATGGATTGATTTGGTTTTCAATGATTTTGAGGGTTTTTAGGTTTTTAGGGGTTTTTGGGTTTTTTTGTATTTTTATTATTTTTAGTCTTTTAATGGGTTTAATTGTATTAATATTTTATGTTTTTCTAATGTTTTTTCATATTTTTTAGATATTTTTCATTTTTATGGATTTTAGAGGTTTTTAACATTTTATGGTTTTTAGTGTTTTAGTAATTTTTAGGGTTTTTAAGGGTTTTAGGGTTTTTAGTTTGTTATTGTTTTTCAGGGGGTATTATTTAAGTATTTTTATATTCTTTAGAGTATTGAAAATTTTTACGGGGATAATGATTTTTTAGATTTTTTATTGGTTTTATGGTTTTTATACAGTTTTGGGTTTTTGTGGTTTTTTGTGGTTATCATGGATTTTAGGGGTTTTATTGGTTTTTAGTGTTTTTAGGGTTTTATGGTTTTTATAATTTTCTATGTTTTTATAGGTTTCATGTGATTTTATTTTTTTAAGGATTTCTTATGGGTTTTCTTATTTTTTAGGTTTTTTATATTTTTAGTGATTTTTAGGGATTTTTAGCATATTGATTGTTTTTAGGGTATTCAAGGATTATGTGGTTTTTAGGTTTTTTTGGGGTATTATGGTTTTTAGAGATTTTTGTTTTTAATTTTTAGGATTTTAAGTGTTTTATGTGTTTTTAGGTTTCTATGGTTTTTTTGGAGTTTTCACATTTTTTAGTTTATTTTATGATTTTAGGGATTTCATGGTGTTTTTTATAATGTTAATTGTTGTTTTTATTTGATATAATTTATGAAGGGGTTTGGGGGGTTTTATATGTTTTTGGGGTTTTAGGGAGTTTTTTTCAGTTTTTAAGAGCATTTAAGGTTTTTTAATTTTTTTTAAAAAAATTTACAGTTTAAATTTTTTTATATAGTTTTCATGGGGTTTAAGAGATTATATGAGATTTTAGGGTTTTTTATGGTTTTTAGGATTTTTTTTTGTTTTTAGGGATTTTTAGAGGTTTGTGGAGTTTTTAATGTTTTTCAGGTTTTAGAAATTTATAGTTTTTAGGGGATTTAGTGTTTTTATGTTTTGAATGTTATTTTTGGATTTTTATGTTTTTAGGTAGTTTTCAGGTTTTTTATTATGTTCATGGGATTATATGGTTTTGGGAGATTTTGAGGGGGTTTAAGGTTTTTTAGGGTTTTAGGATTTTTATGGTTTTTATGATTTTTAAATTTTTTAGTTATTTAGTGATTTTAAGTATTTTTTTTGTTTTTAGGTTTTTTATGACATTTAATGTTTTTATGAATTTTTAGGGAACTTTTTGTGAATTTTTAGGATTTATATAGATTTTAGGGTCTTTTGGGATTTTGAGGGTTTTTAAGGATCTTAAGGTTTTTATTGTGGATTTGGTTTTTTGGGTTATTAGGGTTTTTGATTTTCAAAGGAGTTAATGTGTTTTTAATGTTTTTAATACTGTAAGGGGTTTAAAGGGTAATTATATTTTTAGAGTTTTTAGGATTTTTCTGGGTTTTAGGGTTTGTATGGTTTTTATTGGGTTTAAGGTCATTTTATTGGTTTTTATTATTTTTAGTGATTTTATGTTTATTTATGGGTTTATGTGTTTTAGGATTTTAAGTTTGTCTTAAGTTTTCTAGTTTTTTTTACAGTTTATGTATTTTTTGAGGATTTTTTTTGGGTTTTTAGGGTTTTTATATATTTTCATGATTTTTTTGGATTTTAGGTGTTTTAAAGTTTATTACGGTTTTTATCATTTTAAGTATTTTTTGGGTTTTTTTAGTGGTTTCAGGTTTTTATTGGTTTTATGGTTTTTACATATTTGAGGGGTTTTTTGGTTCTAAGGGTTTTTATGGTTTTTTATGTTTTTAGGGTTTCTTTGAGTTTTTAGGGTTTTATGGTTTTTAGTGTTTTCATATCATTTTCAATGGTTTTAGAATTTTTAGTGGATTTATATTTTTTATGAGTTTTTATGGTTTTTTATTGTTTTAGGGGTTTTTATAGACTCATTCATTTTAGGGTTTTTAATGTATTTAAGGGGATTTGGATTTTTTTTGTTTTTTAAGGCTTTTTTTTTCTTTTTTATGTTTTTCTTATGGTTTTTCTAGGTTTTAGGGTTTTTTACAAATATAGAAATATTTAAGGATTTTTTAGAATTTTTGTGGGGTTTAGAATCTTAATGTATTTTTAGAGGGTTTAGGGTTTTAATGTTTTTTGGGGTTTTTAAGGATTTTAGGGTTTTTAGGATTTCTAGATTTTATTTTTTTTTAGGTTTTTATTTTTTTCTCATGGTTTTACATGGTTTTAGGGTTTTTTCTGTTTCTGGGATGCTTATTGATTTTTTAGATTTTTTATTATTTTAATTGTTTTTAGGTATTCTTGAGGGTCATAGGGTTTTTAGGGTTTTAGTTTTTTTATAATTTTTTGGGGTTTTAGGGTTTTCTATCATTTTTAGGAGTTTAATAGATTTTAGTGGCTTCAGTGGTTTTAGGGTTTTATGGATTGTTTTTTGTTTTTCTAAACTTTTTTAGGGTTTTTTTTGTTTTTTTATTTTTGGGTTTTTTAGGGATTTCAAGTTATTAATAATTTTTAGGGTTTTAGATGTTTAAAGTTTTTTCAGGTTTTTAAGGATTACATACTATTTTTTATGGTTTTAGGTAGTTTTTAGGGTTTTAGTGTTTATAGTGTTTTTATGATTTTTAAGGGTTTTTAGGGTTTTTAGGAATTTTGAGGTTTTTTTGGGTTTCTAGGGACTTTATTGGTTTTTTTGATTTTTAATGGTATTTTGAATTTTAAGGGTTTTTAGTGTTCTTTATTTATTTAAATAATTTTAGTATTTTAAATGATTTTTATATATTTAATGTATTTTAGGGTTATTATGTGTTTTTTGGGCTTTTAATGTTTAAAGGGGTTTGAAGGGTTTTTAGGGGTTTTAGGGTTTTAGGATCTTTTAGGGGGTTTTCGGGTTTTTGGGTTTTTTTGGTTTTTATATATTTTATGGTTTTATGTGTTTTCAAGATTTTAAGGGTTTCTTAAAAATTTTCAATTTTTTAAGTATTTTCATACATTTTTTAGTAATAATTAAGATTTTTATGTTTTTTATGATTTTAGGGACATTTTGGATTTTACGGTTTTTTAATTTTTTAGGTTCTTAAGGGGATTGAAGTGTTTTTATGTCTTTAATGTTTTTTATGGGTCTTTTAGTGCTTTTATAGTTCTTTACATTTTAGTTTTTTTAGATATTTTGTAGAGTTTTTATGGTTTTTATAGATTTTAGGTATTTTTAGGGTGTTTTAGGTTTTCCTCGTTTTTAAGGGTTTTTTGTTTTTTTTATTATTTTGTGGTTTTTGGTTTTTTGAGTTTTTTTACCATTTTTTATGTATTTAATGGGGTTTTACAGTTTCTAATGGTTTTTAATGTTTTTATGTATTTTTAGGGGTTTTATTGTTTTTTAGGTTTTTAGGGGTTTTTAGTGTTTTTAGGGATTTTAGCATTTCTTAGGGTTTTAGGTGATTTTTAATTTTAATGGTTTTCTTATTAGATTTTAGGGTTTTTAGGGATTTTCTATTATATGGGATATTTTGGGATTTTATTTAATTTTTTTATGGTTTTAGGTATTTTTAGGGCTTTTAGGGTTTTGAATTTTTGTTTGGGTTCATATCATTTTTTAGAATTTTATAGTGTTTAAATGTTTTTAGGTTTTTAAGGGTTTCTTATAGTTTTCATGGTTTTCAAGGGTTTTACTTTTCTAGGGTTTTTAATTTATTCTTTTGGATTTTTAATAATTTTGGGTTTTAAGGGTTTTTTTTAGTTTTTAGGGACTTAATAGTTTTTTAGTGTTTTCGATGTTTTTGTGGATTTAGTTATTTTAAGAGTTCATTGTTATTTTAGGGTTTTATTGGTTTTTATGGTTTTTTAATAAGTATTTTAACATTTTTTTATTTTATGAATTTTAGAGGATTTCTATTTTTTTAGTTTTTAGGGTTGTCTTAGGGTTTTTATGGGTTTCTAGGATTTTTTTCCTTTTTAGGGGCTTTAGGGGTTTTTAGGATTTTTATTGGTTTTTACTGTTTTTTAATATTTTTATGGTGTTATGTTTTTTTGGGGTTTTATGGTCTTTGGGTCTTTAGGGATTTTTTAGATTTTAGGGTTTTTATGGTTTTCTATAGTTTTTTTAACATTTTATGGGTTTAAAGGGTCATTGGTGTTTTTAGTGGGTTTTTAGGTTTTGTATAGTTTTTTGGGTTTTTTGTTTTTAAGGGATTTTATGGATTTTACGGGTTTTAATTATTTTTTAGATATTTTAGGGTTTTTGGGACTTTAGATTATTTTTGTTTTTTTGGGTTTTAAGTGTTTTTAGGGTTTTCCGGTTTTATTTATTATTTTAATAGTTCTTAGTGTTTTTTAGGTTTATAGTGATTTTTAGGATTTTTATAATTTTTTACGGATTTTAAGGGATTTTTATGGTTTTTTGGTTTTTTAGGGGATTAGGCTTTTTTGGATGTTTATGGGTTTTATGTGTTTTTAGATTTTTAGGGTATTCTTAATTTTTTTCAAGGTATTCATGGTTTTTAAGGTTTTTAAGTTTTTTGATCTTTTTAGTTATTTTTTAGGTTTTTTATTTTTTTAGAGTTTTTATGGATTTTAAGGGTATTTTCGGTTTTTTAGGGTTTTTTCAGTTTTTATTTTTTTTTGTGTTTTAGAGGTTTTTTGAGTTTTTCAGGTGTTGAAAAGATTTTCAATAGATTTTAAAATATTTTCGGGGTTTAAAGTGTTTTTAAGGATTTTAGTGTTTTGAGGTTTTTATGTGTTTTTAGGGTTTTTAATGTTTTTAAGGCTATTATGTTTTTTGAGGGTTTATATTTTTAGGGAATTCTTAGGTTTTTAAAAGTTTTAGTATTTTTTTTTACCTTTTTAGGGGTTTTACGAATTTTTAGGCATATCTGTTTTTCATAGGGATTTCTAGGGTTTGGGTGGGTTTTTACATTTTTAGTGACTTTTGGAGATTTTTTTGTGATTTTTCTTTTTTTTAGTTTTTCTAGGGATTTTAGGGATTCTTTAGGGTATTTAGGGTTTTTAGAGGTTTTAGAGTTTTTAGACTTATTAGGGTTTTAAGAGTTTCTATGTTTTTAAGGTTTTCTTAGTAATTTTCTTGGTTTTATAGTTTTTTTATTTTTCTTGGATTTATAGAAATTTTTTATTATTTTTTTGGTTTTCATGGTTTTTATGGATTGGGGGTTTTAGGATTTTTAGTGTTTTTTGGATTTTTTGAGTTTTTGTGTTTTATGATTATTTTAGTTTTAGGGTGTTTGTTTTTTATATAAAATTTAACGATTTTTTGGGTTTTAAAGGGTTTTTAGTGTTTTTAGAGGTTTTTAAGGGTTTTTTTGGGTTTTTAATGTTTTTTAGGATTTTATGATTTTTAGCGGTTTTGAGAGTTCAAGGGACTTTTAGGGTTTCTGGTATTTTGTAGGATTTTAGGAGATTTAAGTTATTTATGTTCATTATGGTTTTCGTAATGTTTTTATGGTATTTTACATTTTTTGGGATTTTTATGGGTTTTTGGATTTTTATTGTTTTTTAAGTTTTTATGAAATTTGTGGGTTTTTATTTTTCTTTAGGGTTTCTATGGTTTTTCTATTTTTTATCATTTTATCTTTTTTTGGTTTTTAATAGTTTTATGTGTTTTCGGATTTTAGGTTATCTTGCTGTTTTTCATGGTTTTTTGGGTTTTTAGGCCATTATGGTTTTATGAGTTTTTTAGGGTTTTTTAGTTTTTAATGGATTTGATGGTTTCTTTGAGTTTTTTTAACAATTTTAGGGATTATATGGGTTTTATATTTTTTAGTGGTTTTTTAGGGGATTTATGATTTTATATGATTTATAGGGGTTTTATGGTTCGTAGGGGGTTTGATGGTCTTTTATGGTTTTGGGTTTTTAGAATTTTTTGGGTTTTTGGGGATTAATTTTTTTTTTTCAAGGTTTTCTAAGGGGTTTTCATGGTTCTTAGGGGTTCTTACATTTGTAGTGATTTTATGTGTTTTTTAGTACTTTATTTTTTTAGGGGTTTTAAGGATTTTATGATTTATTCATATTTTTAGGGGTTTTTATAGATTTTTCATTTTTATGTTTTTAGGGGTTTTAATTGTTTTTATGTATTTATGGTTTTTTATGAATTTTTAGTGTTTTCTCTATTTTTAGGTACTTTTATCACTTTTAAAGTTTTTTTATTTTTTTTAGGGTTTTTAGAAATTTGGGGGTTTGGGGTTGCTGAAGGTTTTTTAAGGATTTTTAATGTTTTTAGAAGTTTAAAGTGTTTTTATAGATTTTGTTGTTTTTATGGATTTTATGGGTCCTTATGAATTTTTATGGTTTTTAGTGTTTTCTTTGGTGTTTCGGAGTTTTTAGGGTTTTAGTGTCTTTTAATATATTTTTAGGGTTTTTATCAATATTTTTTATGGGTTTTATGCATTTTTAATATTTTATGTGTTTCTTATGGTTATTCACGGTATTTATGGTTTTCTATTATTTAGGTATTTTTAAGGATTTTTAGGATTTTTATGGGGTTTCATCATTTTTAGGGATTTAAAGGGTTCATAGGTTTTTGGGGTTTTGGTATATTTAGGGGTTTTATGGTTTTTTAGGGGTTTTAGATTTTTTATGTTTTTTTGGGTATTAAGGTTTTTAATTTTTTTTTTATTTTTTCATAGGGTTTTTAGGATTTTTGAATTATTAGAGATCATATGGTTTTTTAGGATTTTTATTGTTTTTTATGGTTTTAGGGATTTTGATGGTTTTAGGGTTTTTATATTTTTTTGGGATTTTACTGTTGTTTTAAGTATTTTAAGATTTTTAAGTTATTTTATAGTTTTTATTATTTTTAGTGGTTTAAAGTGTTATATTAGTTTTTTGTGGGGTTTATATTTTTTATGGGTTTTTCAGTTTTTAAGAATTTTATAGGGTTTTTGGGTTTTCAGGGTCTTTTAGGATTTTTAGGATTTTGGTATTTTTTTAGGTTTGTAACGGTTTTTAAGTACTTTTAGGTTTGTAAGGTTTGGTATAGTTTTTTAGTGATTTTTATGTTTCTGGGGATTTTTAGGGATTTTTTATGTTTTTATGGGTTTTTGGGGGTTTTGGGGATTTTTAGGTATTTTAGGGTTTTTTTATGGTTTTTAGTTTTTTTCCTGTTATTAGTGTTTTTAGGTTTTTTAGGGCTTTAAGTGTTTTCGGGTTTTTAAGATATCCTTAGGGTTCTTCTGGGATGTTATGGGTTTTTATGTTTTTAAATGATTTTTGGGTATATATTAAGATTCTTATTGTTTTTAAGATTTTATGGATTTTGGTATTTTTTAGGGTTTTTGGGGATTTTGGTTTTTTATGGGTTTTTGGGGGTTTTGGGTTTTCTTTTAGATTTTTTAGTTTTTATGTTTTTTGTGTTTTTTAACATTTATAGGGGTTTAAAGGGTTTTTTGAATTTTTAGTGGGGTATTGTGTTTTCTTGGGGGGTGGGTATTTGGTTTTTTATGGTTTGTATTGATTTTTAGGGTTTTTTAGGTTTCTTTGTTTTTTTTGTATTTTTTTTGGGGTTTTAGGGATCTTATGTGTTTTTAGATATTTAAGGATTTTTTAGGGTTGTTTTAAGATTTTTAGGGGGTTTTAGGGGTTTTGGGGTTTCAAGTTTCTTTATGTTTGGGATTTATTGATAATTATTATGTTTTTATGGGGTTTAGGGTTTTTTGGGGTATTTAGGGTTTTAGGAGGTTTTTTGGGTTTCTTTGGATTTTTAGCATTTTAGGTTTTTAACTAGTTTTAAGTGCTTTCAGGTTTTAATGCTTTCTTATAGGGTTTTCCGTGTTTTAATATATTTTTACATTTTTATGGAATTTTACATATTTTAATGTTTTTTATTATATTTACGGGTTTTAAGGATTTTGAGGGTGTTAGGGTATTTTAGTGTATTTAGGGGCTTTATGATTTTTTTAGTATTGTTGGGTTTTTATGGTTTTTATATTTTTTCACATTTTTGGGGACTAAAATATTTTTTTTATTTTTCAGTGGTTTTATAGTATTATTATCGATTTTATGTTTTTCATGATTTCTAGGGGATTTTATATTTTCGATGATTTTTAGGTTTTTATGGCATTTTAAGGGTTTTTAGGGTTTTAAACATTTGTTAGATTTTTAGGGGATGTAAGTGTTTTTAGGGTTTTATGGTTTCATTAGAATTATTCAGTGGTTTAGGGTTTTTTATTTTTTTATAGATTTTTACATATTTTTTTATATTTTTTTATTTTTAGAGTTTTTAGGGATATTGGGGATTATTAGGGTTTTTATCATTTTAATAATTTTAATGGTTTTAAGGGGTTTAATGTGTTTTTATGTTTTTAAGGTTTTTTTATGTTTTTTTCAGGGTTTCTAGGATTTTATACTTTTTTAGCAATTTTTTAGAACATTATTATTATTTTTATGGGTTAAGGGTTTTGAGGACTTGGGTTTTTAGATTATTTAGATTTTTTTAGTTTTTTTTAGTTTTTTTTAGGTTTTTTAGGTTTTTTTAAATATTTTCAATAATTTTAGGGGTATTAAGGGTTTTTAGAGTTTTTAGTGGTTTTGTGGTTTTTATGGGTTCTTAGGGATTATTAATTTTTTTAGGGATTTTAGGATATTTAGTCATTATGTTATTTTTGGGTTATTATAATTTTTAGGTATTTAGGGGTTTTATGTTTTTTTAATATTAATGAATTTCTTTGGGTTTTATTGGGTTTTTATGTTTTTGTTGTTTTTAGGGATTTTTATGGATTTTAGGGCTTTTTTAGGAATTTTATTGGTTTTAGGGTTTTTAAATTTTTTGAGTTTTTTGTGTTTATTTGGGTTTTAGTGTTGTTATGGTTTTTAAATGTTTTATGTGTTTTTAGGTTTTTTTTGTTATTCTGATGGGTTTTCCTGTTTTTTAGGCATTTTTCCATTTTTATGTATTTTTAGGGGTGTTTTGGGATTTTAAGGTTTTTTAATGTTTTTATAGATTTTGAGGGTTTTAAGGGTTTTATGTTTTCTGTGAATTTAGTATTTTTTATTGTTTTATGGATTTTAAAAAAAAATTTATATTTTTTAATGTATTTAGGTGTTTAAAGGGTTTTAAATATTTCTTAGTGGTTTTAATAGTTTTATGGGGTTCTTAGGTTCTTAGGGGTTTTATGGTTTTTTAGTATTTTTAGGGTTTTAAGGGTCTTCGGGGTTTCAACCATCTTTTATGATTTTAGGGGTTTTAAATATTTTGATGATTTAGGTTTTTCTTTGAGTTCTTTAGGGTTTTACGGGTTTTATACGTTTTTAGGGGGTTTTAGGGATTTTTTTAAAAAATTGATTTTTAAGGTTCATTTTTGTTTTTAGAGTATTTATTGTCTTTAGGGTTTTTAGGGTACATAGGGTTTTAAGCATTTTTCAGGTTATTTACTGGTTTTTAGAGTTTTTAGGTTTTCAAGGTTTTCTTAAGGGATTTAAATGTTTTTAGGAATTATTCATTTTTATGGATTTTAGAGTTTTTTATGATTTTTAGGATTTTTGGGGAATTTGGATGGTTTTTAGGGTGTTAAGTTTTTTTTGTATTTTTAGAGTTTTCTGTATTTTTTAGAGTTTCTTGGGTTTCTTTAGTTTTATTTGGTTTTATGGTTATAAAAGGTTTTTATAATTTTAGTGGTCTTTAGGGTTTTATGGGTTTTAGTATTTTTTAAGGTTTTGGTGGGTTTTTTAGATTATAGGGGTTCTTTGGGTTTTTGAATATTTTTTTTATTTTTTAGTTTTTTTGGGAATTTTAATTTTTTTTATGTTTTTAATGTTTTCTTAGAGTTTTTTAGCCTTTTAGGGGTTTTATGATTCTAGGAATTTTCAGGAACCTTTTGGATTTTATGGATTTTTAGATATTTTTAGGGATTTTATAAGTTTTTGGAATTTTTAGTTTTTTTAGGTTTTTAGGGGTTTTAAGATTTTAAAATTTTCAAGGTTTTCTCATAATTTTTTAGTATTTTTAGGGGTTTTATCTTTTATTGATTTTTATGGATTTTTTCATATTTTATGTTTTTTATGGTTTTTTAGGATTTTGAGGGTTTTAGTTTTTCATAGTTTTTTTTGGAATATTAATGATTTTTTATGTTTTAGGGGTTTTTTGATTCATTTAGGGTTTTAAAGGATTTTAATAGTTTTTAATGATTTTAGGGTTCTAAATGGATTTTAGTGTTTTTGGTGGTTTTATAGATATTTTAGGTGTTTTTATTTTATTTTACGTTTTTTAGGTTTTTATGGGTGTTTATGGTTTTTAGGGGTTTTGGGGTATTTAAGGTCTCTTAGGGTTTTTAGTGTTTTTTATGATTTTTGGGGAATTTAAATGTTATTATGCTTTTAAGGTTTTTATATGATTTTTAAGGATTTTAGGGTTCTTCGCATTTTATGGGGATTTTTAGGTCTTTTTATGATTTTATGGGTTTTTTTTAGGTTTTTCGGGATTTCGAGCGGTTTTAGGGTTTTTTTCATTTTTATAGTTTTCAAGGTTTTATGGGTTTTTTAACATTTTTTATATTTACTGGGGTTTAAAGGTTTTTATTTTTTCTTGTTTTCTTTGTATTTTTATTGTTTTTTTTTTGTTTTAGGTATATTTAGGTGTTTTTTACGACTTTATGTTTTTTGGGATTTTTCGTAATTTTTATGCCTTTATGGGTTTTGAGATTTTTTTTGGAATTTAGGGTTTTAGGATTTCTTGGGTTGTTAGGGTTATATGGTTTTTTATGGTTTTCATAGGTCATTTAGGGTTTCTATGGTTTTTAGAGTTTTTATGTGTTTTTAGGGGTTTAAATTGTTTTTATTGATTTGTAATGTTTTTAGGGGTTTAAATTCTTTTTAGAGTTTTTAGCGGGTATTTATTAGTTTTTTATGTTTTATGGTTTTCTATTTTTATATGGGTTTTTATGGTTTTTGGGTTTTTTAGAGTTTTTTAGGGTTTTAATGTGTTTAGGTTTTTCAGGTATTTTAATTGATTTTTGGATTTTAATTTTTTCTTCAGGATCTTTAGGGGTTTTTACATTTTAGGGGGTTTTATGTATTTTTTTAGGTTTTTATTGGTTTTAGGGTTTTTTCATATTTTAGGGGTTTTTTGGGTTCTTAGGGTTTTTATGGTTTTTTGTGTTTTTAGGGTTTCAATGAGTTCTTTAGGGTTCTATGGTTTTTAGAGCTTTCATATCATTTTCAATGGTTTTATTATTTTTAGTGGATTTAGATTTTTTTATCAGTTTTTATGGGTTTTAAGGTTTTAGGGTTTTTTATAGTTTCTATCATTTTAGGGTTCTTAATGTATTTTATGGTTTTTGGTTTTTTATTATTTTTAAGGCATTTATTTGTTTTAGTTTTTTATGTTTTTTATGGTTTTTCTAGGTTTTATGGTTTTTTACAAATATAGAAATATTTAACTGTTTTTTAGAATTTTTGTGTGGTTTAGAATCTTAATGTATTTTTATAGGGTTAAGGCTTTTAAAGTTTTTTGGGATTTTTTATGGTTTTTAGGGTTTTAAGGTTTTACAGATTTTAAGTATTTTTGGGTTTTTACTTTTTTTTGTAGTGTTTTACAGGGTTTTAGGGTTTTTTATGTTTTTGGGATGTTTATTGATTTTTTATATTTTTTATTATTTTAATTGTTTTAGGTATTCTTGAGGGTCTTAGGGTTTTAGGGGATTTTAGTGTTTTTATAATTTTTTGGGGTTTTAGGTTTTTTTTTGGATTTTTAGGGTTTTTAATATTTTTTAGAGTTTTCTTTCATTTTTAGGAGTTTAAAGGATTTTAGTGTCTTTAGTGGCTTTAGTGGATTTAGTGGTTTTAGGGTTTTATGGATTTTTTTTGTTTTTTTAATGGTTTTTAGGGGGGGTTTGGTTTTTGTATTTTTGTGTTTTTAGGGATTTCAAGTTATTATTAATTTTTAGGGTTTTTAGAGGTTTAATGTGTTTTCAGGTTTTTAAGGTTTACATATTATTTTTTAGGGTTTTAGGTATTCCTTATGGCTTTAGTTTTTTTTTTGTTTTTTTAATATTTCTATGGGTTTTTATGGTTTTAAGGGATTTTGAGGTTTTTAGGGACTTTATTGGTTTTTTTGATTTTTAATGGTTTTTTGAATTTTAAGGGTTTTTAGTGTTATTATGTTTTTTTAATGTTTTTAGGGGTTTAAATAATTTTTATATTTTTAATGTATTTTAAGGATCTTCTGTGTTTTTTGGGATTTTAATGTTTAAATGTGTTTGAATGGTTTTTTGGGTTTTAGGATCTTTTATGGGCTTTTTGGGTTTTTTATATATTTTGTGGTTTTAAGTGTTTTTTGGATTAAGGGTTTCTTAAAAATTTTCAAGGTTCTAAGTATTTTCATAATTTTTTTGTAATTATTTTGGATTTTTCTGTTTTTTATGATTTTTAGGGATATTTTAGATTTTACGATTTTTAGCGTTTTTATGTTTTTAAGGGTTTTAAAGTGTTTTTAGGTTTTCAATGTTTTTATAGTTCTTTAAAATTGACTTTTTTTAGATAATTCTTAGGGTTTTTTTGGTTTTTATAGATTTTCGGTATTTATTAGGTGTTTTAAGGTTTTCATAGTTTTTAAGGGTTTTTGGGTTTTTTGTGGTTTATTTTTTTTTTGAGTTTTTTACCATTTTTAATTATTTAAATGGGTTTTACAGTTTCTAATGGTTTTTAAAGTTTTTATAAATTTTTAGGGGTTTTATTGTTTTTTAGGGTTTTAGGGGTTTTTTGTGTTTTTAGGGATTTTAGAATATTTAGGTTTTTTGGTGGATTTGGGTGATTTTTAATTTTTATGGTTTTCTTATTGGTTTTTAGGGTTTTTAGGGTTATTTCTATTATAAGGGATATTTTAGGATTTTTTTGATACGGTTTTTAGGTATTTTTAGGGCTTTTAGGTTTGGAATTTTTGTTTGGGTTCTTACCATTTTTTAGAATTTTAAAGTGTTTAAATGTTTTTAGGTTTTTAAGGGTTTCTTACAGTTTTCATGGTTTTTCAAGGTATTTACTTTTTAATGGTTTTTAATTTCTTCTTTAGAATTTTTAAGAATTTTGAGTTTTTAAGGTTTGGTTTTAGTTTTTAGGGACTTGATAGTTTTTAAGTATTTTTGATGTTTATGTGGTTTTAGTTATTTTAAGATTTTTTTGTTTTTTTAGGGTTTTACTGGTTTTTAAGGATTTTTAATAAGTGTTTTTACATTTTTTCAGTTTATGACATTTAGAGGTTTTCTATTTTTTTGGTTTTTTAAGGTTTTATTAGGGTTTTTATGGGTTTCTATTGTATTTTTCCTTTTTAGGGGCTTTTGGGGTGTTTAGGATTTTTATCAATTTTTATTATTTTTTAATATTTAAAGGGTGTTAAGTCTTTTAGGGGTTTTATGGTCTTTGGGTCTTTAGGGTTTTTTAGATTTTATGGTTTTTTATGATTTTTTATAGTTTTTTTAACATTTTAGGGGTTTATAGGGTCATTGTAGTTTTCAGTGGTTTTTTAGATTTTGAAATGTTTTTTGGGGATTTATGATTTTTAAAGGATTTTATGGTTTTTACGGGTTTTAATTATTTTTAAGGTTTTTTGGGGGTTTTGGGCTTTTTGATTTTTTTTTTTATTTTTTGGGGTTTTAAGTGTTTTTATGGTTTTTCGGTTTTATTTGATATTTTCATATTTCTTATTGTTTTTTAGGTTTATATTGATTTTTGGTATTTTTATAATTTTTTATGATTTTTAAGGGATTTTTAAGGTTTTATAGTTTTTTAGGGGGTTAGGCTTTTTTGGATATTTATGGGTTTTATGTGTTTTTAGATTTTTAGGGGTTTTTGTAATTGTTTTTGAGGTTTTCATGGTTTTTATGGTTTTTTAGGTTTTTGATCTTTTTAGCTATATTTTTGGATTTTTATTGTTTTTAGAGTTTTTAGGGATTTTGAGGGTTTTTTCGGTTTTTATTGTTTTTTTTCATTTTAGACGTTTTTTTGAGTTTTTAGGTGTTGAAAAGTTTTTCAATAGATTTAAACATTTTTTAGGTGATTAAAGGGTTTTTACGGTTTTTAGAGTTTTGGGGTTTTTTTGTGTTTTTAGGGTTTTTAATGTTTTTAAGGGTTTTATGGTTTTTATGGGTTTATATTTTTAGGGAATTCTTATGTTTTTAAGGTTTTTAGTATTTTTTATCTTTTTAGTGGTTTTATCAATTTTTAGGCATTTATGTTTTTCATAGGGATTTCTAGGGTTTGAGTGGTTTTTACATTTTTAGTTACTTTTGGAGATTTGTTTTTTGAATTTTGTTGTTTTTTAGGTTTTTGGGGGATTTTGAGGCATCCTTATGGTATTTAGGGTTTTTTGGGGTTTTATAGTTTTTAGAGATATTAGGGTTTTAAGTGTTTCTATTTTTTTAAGGTTTTCATAGGGGTTTTCTGGTTTTATGGTTTTTTTAATTTTTCATGGATTTATAGAAAATTTTTATTATTTTTATTGTTTTCATGGTTTTTATAGATTGGGGGTTTTCGGATTTTAAATGTTTTTTTGGATTTAATTGTCTTGATTGTGTTTTAGGTTTATTTTAGTCTTTAGGGTTTTTGTTTTTTATATAATTTTTAACGCTTTTTTGGTTTTAAAGGGTTTTTAGTGTTTTTAGAAGTTTTTAGATATTTTTAAGGGTTTTTTTGTTTTTTTTGTTTTTTTGGTATTTCATGATTTTTAGCGGTTTTTAGAGTTCTAGGGCCTTTTAGGTTTATGGTATTTTGTAGTGTTTTTGTGGGATTTAAGTTCTTTATATTCTTTACGGTTTTCTTAATGTTTTTATGGTTTTTTACATTTTTAGGGATTTTTATGGATTTTGGGATTTTTATTGTTTTTTAAGTTTTTATGAAATTTTTGGGTTTTTATTTTTATTTAGGGTTTTTATGGTTTTTATATTTTTTATCCTTTTATCTTTTTTTAGGTTTTTTAATAGTTTTATGTGTTTTCAGATTTTAGGTTTTCTTGTTGTTTTTCATGGTTTTTCAGGTATTTAGGACTTTATGGTTTTTTAATTTTTTTGGGGTTTTTTAGTTTTTAATGGATTTGAAGGTTTCTTTGAGTTTTTTAAACAATTTTAGGGGTTTTATATTTTTTAGTTGGTTTTTAGGGGATTTAGGATTTTTTATGGTTTATAGGGGTTTTATGGTTCTTAGGGGGTTTTATGGTCTTTATGGTTTTAGGGTTTTTGGAATTTTTATGTTTTTAGGGGATTAAAATGTGTTTTTATTGTTTTCTAAGGGGTTTTCATGGTTCCTAGGGGTTTTTTTCCTTTTTAGTGATTTTATGTGTTTTTTAGTACTATATTTTTTTAGGGTTTTAGGGAATTTATGATTTATTCGTATTTTTAGGGGGTTTTATAGTTTTTTCAAATTTATGTTTTTAGGGGTTTTAATTGTTTTTAGGTTTTTATGGTTTTTTATGAGTTTTTTGGGTTTTCTCTATTTTTAGGGACTTTTATAAATTTTATAGTATTTTTATTTTTTTGGTGTTTTTAGAAATTTGGGGGTTTGGGGTTTATGAAGCTTTTTTAAGGATTTTTAATGTTTTAGGTGTTTAAAGTGTTTTAATATTTTTGGGTTATTTTTATGTATATTATGGGTCCTTATGGATTTTTAAGCGTTTTAGCGTTTTCTTTTGTGTTTCGGGGTTTTTAGGGTTTTAGTGTCTTTTTATATATTTTTAGGGTTTTTATCGATATTTAGTTTTTTATGGGTTTTATGTGTTTTTAATATTTTAAGAGTTTCTTAAGGTTATTCAGGGTATTTATGGTTTTCTATTATTTTGGTATTTTTAGAGGTTTTTAGGATTGTCACAAGGTTTTATTTTTTTTAGGGATTTAAAGTGTTCCTTGGGTTTTTAGGGGTTTTAATATTTTTAACGGTTTTATGGTTTTTAGGGGTTTTAGATTTTTTAGGTTTTTTTGGGTATTAAGGATTTTTAAATTTTTAATTTTTTCATAGGGTTTTTAGGTTTTTTTACATTATTAGAGATCATATGGTTTTTTAGGATTTTTATAGGTTTTTATGGTTTTACGGATTTTGAGGGTTTTAGGGTTTATATATTTTTTTGGAGGTTTACTGTTGTTTTTAGTATTTTAGGATTTTTATCGTTTTTTAGAGTTTTTATTATTATTAGTTTTTTAAAGTGTTATATTAGTTTTTAGTGCTGTTTAGATTTTTAATTGGTTTTTTGGGTTTTCATGGTGTTTTAGGATTTTTATGGTTTTGGTATTTTTTTTAGGTTTGTTAAGGTTTGTAAGTACTTTTAGGTTTGTAATGGTTTTGTATGGTTTTTTAGTGATTTTTATGTTTCTGTGGATTTTTAGGGATTTTTTATGTTTTTTATGGGTTTGGGGGGGGGGGGGTTAGGGATTTTTAGATATTTTAGGGCGGTTTTTATGGTTTTTTATTTTTTTTATGTTATTAGTGTTTTTTGGTTTTTTGGGGTTTTAATTGTTTTCAAGTTTTTAAGATATTCTAAGGGTTTTTCTAGGATTTTATGGGTTTTCCTATTCTTAAGTATTTTTGGGTATTTTTTAAGATTCTTATTGTTTTTTAGGATTTTATGGATTTTGGGAGTTTTTAGGGTTTTTGGGTTTTAGGGTTTTTATGGGTTTTTAGGGGGTTTAGGGTTTTCTTTATGTTTTTTAGTTTTTATGTTTTTAGTGTTTTTTAGCATTTATAGGGGTTTAAAGGGGTTTTTGAATTTTTAGTGGGGTTTTGTGTTATTTGGGGGGGGGGGGTATATGGTTTTTTTGGTTTGTATCAATTTTTAGGGTTTTTAGGTTTCTTGGGTTTGTAAGGTATTTAATGTTTTTTGGGTTTTAGGGATTTTATATGTTTTCAGATATTTAAGGATTTTTATGGGGTTTTTAGGGTTTTAGGGGTTTTTAGGGTTTTGGGGGTTTAAAGTTTCTTTATGATTGGGATTTATTGATAATTATTATGTTTTTTATGGATTTTAGGGGTTTTGGGGTTTTTAGGGTTTTAGGAAGTTTTTTGGGTTTCTTAGGGTTTTTAGCATTTTTAGGGTTTTAAGTGGTTTTAAGTGTTTTCAGGTTTTAATGTTTTCTTATAGGGTTATAAGTGTTTTAATATTTTTTTTACTTTTTTAGGGAATTATACATATTTTTAATGATTTTTTTATTTTTAGGGGTTTTAAGGATTTTGAGGGTATTAAGGTCTTTTAGCGTATTTAGGAGCTTTATGGTTTTTTAGTATTATTGGGTTTTTATGGTTTTTAGAATATTTAACCTTTTGGGGATTAAAATGCTTTTTTATTTTTTTAGTGGTTTTATAGTATTATTATCGATTTAAAGTTTTTCATGGTTTCTAGGGGATTTTATATTTATCGATGATTTTTAGGTTTTTAAGGAATTTTAAGGGGTTTTAGGGTTTTAAATTTTTTTAGGTTTTTAGGGGATTTAAGTGTTTTTAGGTTTTTACGGTTTCATTAGATTATTACAGAATTTTTTAATAATATTTATTATTTTTAGGGTTTTTTGGGATATTGGGGATTATTAGGGTTTTTAGCGTTTTAATCATTCTATAGGTTTTTAGGGGTTTAATGTGTTTTTATGTTTTTATAGTTTTATTAGTTTTTTTCAGGGTTTCTAAGATTTTATACATATTTAGGGATTTTTAGAACATTATTAGTATTTTATGGGTTAAGGGTTTTGAGGACTTGGGTTTTTAGTTTTTTTCAATTTTTTGGGTTTTGTTGAGTTTGTTAAGGCTTTTAGGGTTTTTCAAATATTTTCAATAATTTTAGGGTTATTAAGGGTTTTTAGAGTTTTTAGTGGTTTTGGGGTTTTTATGGGTACTTAGGGATTATTAATGTTTTTAGGGATTTTATGATTTTTAGTGGTTATGTTATTTTAGAGTTATTATAATTTTTAGGGTTTTAGGGGTTTTATGTTTTTTAACATTAATGATTTTCTTTGGGTTTTATAAGGGTTTTATTTTTTTCTCGTTTTAGGGATTTTTAGGTAGTATAGGGCTTTTTTAAGACTTCTATTGGTTTTAGGGTTTTTAAATTTTTTGAGTTTTTTGTGTTTTTTGGGTTTTAGTGTTTTTAGGGTTTTTATGAGATTTATGTGTTTTTAAGTTTTTTTGGTTTTCTGAGGGGTTTTCTGGTTTTTTGGGGGTTTTCCATTTTATGGATTTTTAGGGTTGTTTTTGGATTTTTAAGGTTTTTTAAGGTTTTTAGAGATTTTGAGGGTTTTTGGGTTTTTATGTTTTTTGTGGATTTAGTATTTTTTTATTGTTTTAAGGATTTTAAAAAAAATTAGTGTTTCTAAGGTTTTTCGGTGTATAAATGGTTTAAAATTTTTTTAGTGGTTTTAATATTTTTATGGGGTTTTTGAAGTTCTTAAGGGTTTTATGGTTTTTTAATATTTTTAGGGTTTTCAGGGTCTTCTGGGTTTTTACCATTTTTTATGTTTTTAAGGGTTTTAATTATTTTGATGATTTAGGGTTTTCTTTGAGTTATTTAGGGTTTTAAGGGTTTTATACGTTTTTATGGGGTTTATGGATTTTTTTTTAAAAAAAATTGGTTCTTAAGGTTCATAGATGTTTTTAGAGTATTTATGGTCTTTAGGGTTTTTAGGGTACTTATGGTTTTAAGTGTTTTTTAGGTTTTTTAGGGTTTTTTAGGGTTTTTAGGTCTTCAAGGTTTTCTTAAGGGATTTCAAGATTTTTAGGGTTTTTTCATTTTTATGGATTTTATAGTTTTTTAGGATTTTTAGGGTTTTTGGGGAATTTTTATGTTTTTTAGGGTGTTATGTTTTTTTATTTTTAGAGTTTTCTATATTTTTTATAGTTTTTTAGGTTTGTTTAGTTTTCTTATGTTTTATGGCTATAAAAGGTTTTTATAATTTTTAGTGGTCTTTTGGATTTTATGGGTTTTAGTATTTTTTTAAGGTTTTGGTGGGTTTTATAGATTATAGGGGTTTATTGGTTTTTTGAATATTTTTTGTATTTTTTAGGTTTTTTGGGAATTTATATTTTCTTATGTTTTTAAGGTTTTCTTAGAGTTTTTTATCTTTTTAGGGGTTTTATAATTCTAGGGATTTTCAGAAACCTTTAGGATTCTACGGATTTTTAGGGATTTTAAAGGATTTTATGAGTTTTTTGTATTTTTATCATTTTTAGGTTTTTAGGGGTTTTAAATTTTTTATGTTTTAAGGTTTTTCTTATAATTTTTTAGTATTTTTTGGGTTTTTATTTTTTATTGATTTTTAGGGATTTTTTCATATTTTATGGTCTTTATGGTTTTTTAGAAATTTTAGGTTTTTAGTGTTTCATAGTGTTTTTGGAGTTTTAATGATTTTTTATGTTTTAGGGGTTTTTTGATTCATTTAGTGTTTTAAAGGTTTTAAAGTGTTTTTAATGATTTTAGGGGTCTAAAGGAATTTTAGAGGTATTGGTTACTTTATAGAGATTTTATTGGTTTTTAGTTTTTTTACATTGTTTTAGGTTTTTAGGGGTGTTTATGGTTTTCAGGGGTTTTTAGGATTTTAAAGGTCTCTTAGGGTTTTGAGTGTTTTTTATGTTTTTTGGTGAATTTAAATGTTATTATGCTTTTAAGGTTTTCATATGGTTTTTAGGGATTTTAGGGTACTTTTCATTTTTAGGGATTTTAAGGTCTTTTTTATGATTTTATGGGTTTTTTAGGTTTTTAGGCATTTTGAGGTGTTTTAGGCGTTTTTAGCATTTTTTATAGTTTTCAAGGTTTTATGGGTTTTTTTACATTTTTTATATTTTCTTTGGTTTAAATGTTTTTAGTTTTTTCATGTTTTCTTTTGTTTTTTATTGTTTTTTGGGTTTTAATTATATTTAGGTGTTTTTTACAATTTTATTTTTTTAGGGTTTTCAAGTATTTTGGGTATTTTTAATAAACATTATAATTTTTAGGGTTTTGTGGTTTTTTTGTTTTTGTAGTGTTTTTTTGAGTTTTTTTTGGGTTTTTAATTTTTTTTTAAGATTTTTAATATTTTTAGGGTTTAAAAGGATTTTGGAGTTTTTAGTGGTTTCTTAGGTTTTTATGGGTGTTAGGTTTTTTGAGATTTTTATGGATTTGTTGGGTTTTTTGGGATTTAAGGGTCTTTGGGACTTTTAAGGTCATTAAGGTTTTTTGGATTTTTATGTCGTTTAAGTGTCTCTTAGGTTTTTAAGGTTTTATTAGTATTTTTAGGTTTTTTACGTTTATAGGGAATTTTAGGGCTTTTAAGGTTTTCTATAGTTTTTTAATATTTTTAGAGATTTTGAGGGGTTTTTGGGTTTTTATGGTTTTTTGTCATTTTTATTATTTTTATCACTTTATCGATTTTTAGGGGTTTTTATGTAATTTTAGGATTTAATGTTTTGTTAGTGTTTTTAATTTTTTTAGTGGTTTTATGTTTGTATTTAGTTTTAGGGATTTTTATAGTTTTCATGGTTTTTATGTTTTTTAGATATTTTATTGGTTTTTATGGATTTTTAGTGTTTTTAATGGTTTTTAGTATTTTATAGGTTTTCTGTGGGTTTTACGTGATTTTAGGTTTTTAGGGATTTATGATTTTTAATGTATTTTTTGGATATTTAAGTATTTGTATGATTTTTATTATTTTTTGGTGTTGTGAGAATTTAGAGGGTTTTTTTAGATTTTTGGGGTTTTAGGGTTTTTTGGGTTTTTTTGGGTTTCGAGGGTTTTTTTAGATTGTTATGGTTTTTAATGTTTTTAAGTGTTTTAAACTTTGTTAGCGGTTTAATGGGTTGAAGATTTTAAATTGAATTGTTAGGTTTTTTAGAGATTTTAGTGTTTTTAAAGGGGTTTAGGGGTTTTTATGGTTTTTATGGATTATTTGGTTTTTTTTATAGTTTTGAGAATATATAATATTTTTAGAGGTTGAATTTTTTTAGGATTTTAATGTTTTCTTATGTATTTTACGATTTTTTTACATTTATTGGTTTTTAAGGTTTTTTAGGATATTTCTATTTTTTAGATTTTTTAGGGATTTTGAGTGTTTTCTGGGTTTTTTGGGTTTTTAGGCTTCTTTAGTGTTTTTAGTGTATTTAGGTTCTTAGGGGTTTTAGAGTTTTATTTAGTTAAGGTTGTCTTAGTTTATTTCAATATTTTTAGGGAATTTTTTTTTAGAATTTTTGGGATTCTTTTATGTTATTTATTTTTTCTTGGGTTTCTAGAGATTTGGATGGTTTTAGGGATTTTTTTGGGATTTTTAGAATTTTTATGTAATTATTGGTATTTTGGTTTCCATAGGGGTTTTAATGTTTTTTAGAGCTTTTTAAACTTTTTAACAGTTTAAATGATTTTTAAAAAAATTAGTGGGTTTTTAAGGTTTCATTGTTTTTTAATGGTTTGTAAGGTTTTTAAGGTTTTTAGTGTTTTAGGGTCTTTCTATTATTTTTAGGGTTTTTTATGTTTTTTGGGGTTTTATTTTATTCAGGTTTTTAAGGTTTACTCAAGGGTTTTCAAGGTTTTTTGGGTTTGTTTACGTTTTTTGGAAGTTGATCAGCATAAATAATTGAAAATGAAATATGAAGAGGTGATGTTGGCGATGGAGGATGCTCTTCCGCAGCATGTGGAAGGGCCTCTTGTAAGTTGGCAGTGCCTCGAGGATGCGGATTTGGATAAAAATATAGATCTACTCATGCACTCGGGTGAGGAAATAAAGGAGGATGTCGTGGTGATAAAGGTGACAAGGTAAGACATTTATCAAATGATGAATAGATTTCTCGAAGTTGAATGTACGAGGGAGATAGGGGAGTGGATAAACAAGCAAGACCATATATTAATTAGAGGCTTGAACATGGGACAAAGAAGAAAAGAATAGTACATGAAAGCATGGGAGTACCTGGAATCTTGTTATGAAGCACTCCTAGAAGATGATCCAGCCAACTAGGTAAATTCCATTTCCCAAGAAACCGTCTAGGGAATTTTATTCCAATCACCTCTATCTAGTGTTTAACAAGTCAGTAGTCTCTTTTGACATTTGATCTATTGAACTCAGAGGGTTCTCACTTTCCCCATAAAATTTTTGGAAAATAAAAATGTAAATTTGGATGGAAGGATGGGTTTTTAGTGTTTTTAGGATTGTACGGTTTTTTGGGGGATTTCATAGTTTTTAGGTTATTTTATGTATTTTTCAAATTTTGTGTATTTTTTAGGATTTTTATGGTTTTTGTTTTTTCTTCCTTTTACGGAGTTCTAGGGTTTTTATTGACTTATAAGAATTTTTATGTTTTTTAGATTTTTTAGGACTTTTGGGGTTTTATGTGTTTTTGTGGTTGTAAATATTGTATTCTAGTTTTACAATGTTTTAGGGTTTTTATGTTGGGGGGGGGGGGTTAGGAATATTAGGGTTTTTAAGGGTTTTAGGTTTTTTAGAATTTTTTTAGGTTTTTTGGGGGTTTAAGAGTTTTTATGTTTTTAATGTTCTCAAACCGGTTTTTTGGGTTTTTATGTTTCTTCATATTTTTAGGTAGTTTTTATAGTTTTTATGTTTATTTCAGGGGTTTTGGGGATTTAGAAGGGTTTTTAGGGTTTTTATGGGTTTTGGGGTTTAATAGTTTTTTAGAGTACTTTAGGGTTTTCTAGTTTTCCGAGTTTGTTTATTTTTTTTTAAATTGTTTTTTTATTTTTAGTGGGTTTTTAGGTTTCCATGGGTTTTTAGTGGTTTTAATGGTTTTATGGGTTTTAATGGTTTTTATGGGTTTTATGGTTTTTAATGTATTTTATGGGTTTTAGGATTTTTAAGGTTGTTGAGGGTTTTATGGTCTTTTACATTTTTTGGACTTTTAGTTTTTTTAGTTTTTTTATAGTTTTTAGGGGTTTTGAGGGATTTTGAGGAGTTTTAGGTCATTATAATTTTTTTAATTATTTAGGTGTTTAAAGCAATTTAAGGTGATGAGGGTTTTCATTTGGTTTTTTGGGGTTTTGGGGGGTTTTAAGTTTTTATGTATTTTTAGGTATTTTTTAATATTTTATGGGTTTTTTGGGTTTTTTGGGGATTTTGAGGTTTTTTATGATTTTTTAGGGTTTTAAAACTATTTATGTTTTCTAGCATCTTTAATAATTTTTAGGGGTTTTCAGTGTTATTAGGTTTTTAGGTTTTTCAAATAGTTTTATGGGGTTTTGGGTTTTTATGTTTTTATGGATTTTTTAGTATTTTTTGAGGTTTAAGGATTTTTACAGATTATGAGGGTTTTGATAATTCTTTAGGGATTTTATTGGGTTTTATGGTTTTTTGGGGTTTTTAGTGGTGCCTTTGTACTTTTAGTGTTATAAAGGATTTTAATATTTTTTAAAAAAAATTTAAGGGTATAAATGGTTTTTAGAGTTTATAATGGGTTTTTGGGTATTTATGGGTATTTATGTAATTTTATAGTTTTTATTGGTTTTTATGGTTTTTAGGGGGGTTTAGAGTTTTTAAGATATTTTAGGATCTTTTAGGGTTTTTAGTGTTTTTCAAGGTTTTAGGGGTTTTAAATCTTTTTAGGTTTTTACATTTTCTTAGTTTATTCATGGTTTTCAGGGTATTTTATATTTTTTAGGGATTTTTAGGGATCCTATAAATTTTATAGGTTTTTGAAGTTTTTAGGAATATTTATGTTTTCTAGAGCTTTTATGGGTTTTACATTTTTTCATGGTTTTTAGTTTATTAGGGTTTTTATGTTTTTTTAAGTTTTTAGGATTTAATGGTTTTATTAGGGTTTTTAGGGTTTCTTGTGTTTAATAATTTATAGGGATATTCTAGGGTTTTTTGGTTTTTTTGGGGGTTTTATGGTTTTTATGTTTTTTTGGGTGGGAGGGGGTTAATTTTTTTTGGTTTTTATGGGTTTTTGAATTTTTATGGTTTTTAGGGGGTTTTGAGTTTTTACGTTTTTTAGAGTATTTTTAGGGTTTTATCATTTTTAGGATTTTTATAGATTTTAAGTGTTTCTATGATTTTAAGGTTATCATGGGGGTTTTTAAGTATTTTAGGGTTTTTTATGTTTTTTGTGATTTTTTATGATTTTTTGGATTTTTATGTTTTTTAGGGGTTTTAGGGATTTTTAGCATATTTAGTTTTTTTATGGATTCTATAGTTTTCTAGAGTTTTTAGTTCTTCATAAGTTTTTTATAACTTTTAAATGTTTTTTGGTCTTCAAGTGTTCCATAGGATTTTTAAATTTTTTTATGTTTTTTATATTTTTAGTTATTTTTATGGAATTTTTAATATTTTTATTGGGTTTTAGGGTTTTTAAATATTTTAGGGGTTTTAGGGTTTTTTAGGATTTTGGAGTTTTGTGGTTTTTTTTGGTTATTTGAGTTTTTTTAGTGTTTTTAATATATTTTTATTGTTTTTAAAAAAAAATTATGGGTTTAATGGTTTTTAGTGTTCTGAGTGATTTTATGTTTTTTATTGGGTTTTGGTGTTTTTAAGGTTTATAGGAGTTTTATGGTTTTTAGGGGGTTTTTTTGTCTTTTTAGGTTTTTTATGTTTTTTAGCTTTTTAGGTTATTTTGGGGTGTAAAGAGTTTTTAGGTTTTTAAGGTTTTCATAGGTTTTTCTAGTTTTATTAGTTTTATTTACATTTCTAATGATTTATAGAGATTTTTTATATTTTTATGATTTTTTGTGTTTTTAGGGATTTTGAGGGGTTTTAGGGTTTTTATAGTTTTTTAGGGGTTCGAGAATTTTTAATGTTTTTATGGGTTTTAACTGTTTTTTATTTTTTTAAGGTTATTTATAGTTTCTAGGGTTCACTGGGTCTATTACTTATTTAGGATTTTATAGGGATTTGTTTGAATTTTTATCAGTTTTTAGGCTTTTTTTGGATTTTAGGGGTTTTTATGGTTTTTATGTTATTTCAGAGTTTTTTAGGGTTTTTTGGATTTTTATATCTTATATTTTTTTAATGTTTTAATGGGATTTAATATTTATTAATGACTTTTAAGATTTTATGGGTTTTTAGGTTTTTATGTTTTAATGGATTTTTTGGTTTTTTGGGATATTAGGGTTTTTAGTGTTTTTTGGGTTTTTTCATTTTTTAGAATATTTTATGTTTTTACGGTTAATTATGGGTTTTTAGGGGAACGTTTTGTAGGGTTTTATAGAAATATTTTCAGTTTTTATTATTTTTTTTGGTTTTTAAGGGATTTTGTTTGTTTTAGGTTTTTTTAACATTTTTAGGGGTTTTATGGTTTTTAATGATTTCATAAATTTTAGGGGTTTGAAGGGTTTTTAGAGTTTTTAATGAATTTTTAATGGGTTTAATGATATTTAAGATTTTTATGGTATTTAAGGATTTTTATGGTTTTTAGCATTTTTAGTGTTTTTAACATCTTTTGGTTTTCAATGTTTTTTAGTTTTTTAGTGTTTTATTTGTGTCTAGGATTTAAGGTATTCATTTAGTTTTTTGGGGGTTTTTTAGATATTTTATATTTTCCTGGATTTTTAGGGATTTTTAGGATTTTTATGGTGTTTTAGAGTTTTTAGGTATTTAGAGAGTTTTTATGGTATGTATGGGTTTTTATTGTTTTTAGTGTTTGTTATGTTTTTTTGTGGTTTTCAGTGTTTTTATTTTTTTAAGGTTTTATTAGGTTTCTTCTGCTGTTTTAGCATTTATATGTTTTTGGGAATTTTTAGTATCTTTTTTGGATTCTTATGGGTTGTAAGGTTTTTTATGTATTTTGAGAGTTTTTATGTTTTTTGGGTTTCTAGAGTTTTTATGTGTTTTGGGGGTATATGTTATTTTTTTATTTTTTAACTGTTTTTATGGTTTTTTCGTTTTAGGTGTTTCAAAGGGTTTTATAGTTTTTAGCGATTTTAGTGGTTTGATGTTTTTTAGGGGTTTTAAAGGTTTTTTTGTTTTTAGGGATTTTTATGATTTTTAGGTTATTTTTTGGGATTTTTATAGGTTTTACCATTTTTTAGGTTTTTAGTGGTTTACATTTTTTTAGGTTTTTAAGGTTTCCTTAGGGTTTTTCAAGTTTCTTCATGATTTTTTATGTTTTTAAGAATTTTTAGGTCCTTTTAGGATTTATATGGTTTTTAGGATATTTTGGGATTTTGAGGGTTTTTAAGGTATTTTATGGTTATTGGGAAGTTTAGCAGTTTTTATGTTCTTAGAGGATTTTAGTTTTTTTAGGGTTTTCATTGAGGATATTCATGGTTTTTAGGGTTTTTCAATTTTTTTAAATTTTTAGGGAGTTTTAGGATTTTCAGCTTTTTTAAGGGTTTTAGGATTTTATGGTTGATTGGGTTTTTAGTGTTTTTTGAGTTTTTAAGGGTTTTTATGATTTTGTAGAGTTTTTAATGTTTTTAAGGTGTTAAAGGGTTTTTAGTGTTGTATACCTTGTAAGGTATTTATAGGTTTTTAGGGTTATTGAAGGTTTTTAGTTTTTTTATGGTTTTTAATAGTTTTAAGTAATTTTAGTGTCTTTGATGGTTTTTAGAGTTTTAGCATTTTATTAGTTTTTTAGGGTTTTATGTTTTTTGGGCTTTGAAGGCTTTCTAATGCTTTTTCGTGGTTTTAGGGGTTTTTACATTTTTAGGAATATTTAGTGATTTTTAGTAATTTTATGTTTTTTTGGGTATTTTGGGATTTTGAGTGTTTTTAAGGTTTTATGGTTAATATGATTTTTTGGGGTTCTAGGGTTTTTCGAGTTTTTATAGATGTTACAGTTTTTACAGTTTTTTATCATTTTTATGTCTTTAAAGGTATTTTTTAATTTTTAATGGTTTTTATAGGGTTTATGGTTTTTTTGATTATTTATAGTTTTTATGGTTTTTATAGTTTTTAGTGTTTTAGGGTTTTTAGGATTTTAGATTTTTGTAGGTTTTTAGGTATTTTAAATTTTTTTAGGGTTTTAATATTTTCTTATGGGTTTTCTATTTTTTAGGGATTTTTTATGTTTTTAGGGATTTTTAGGTATTTCTAATGCTTTTTAAGGATTTGTAGTGTTTTAGAGATTTTAAGGGTTATTTGTGTTTTTTGGTGAATTTATGGTTTTTTTGAGTTTGTAAGGTTTTATTTGAGTTTTTTGGTTTTCCTAGAGTATTTTTATCAATTTTATGTTTTTTATAGTCTTTAGTGGTTTTATGGATTTTATGGATTTTTGGGTTTTTATGGTTTTTTGGTGTTTTAGGGTATTTTATGGATTTTATGGTCTTTTATGAATTTTATCATTTTTTTATGTTTTTCAGGGGTTTTAAGTGAATTTACGTTTTTCAGGGTTTCTTATGTTTTTAGGGGTTTTATGTTTTTTTATGTTTTTAGGGATTTTCGACATTTTCTAGGATGTTTATGGTTTTATAGGGTTTGAAGGGATTTAGTGGTGTTTTAGGGTCTTTTTAGTTTTTTTTGTATTTTTACTATTTTTTTGGGTTTTTATGATTTTTATTCGTTTTAATTGATTTTAGTTTTTTTATATTTTCTTAGGGGTTTTAGAATTTTAGATGAATTTACATTTTTTATGATTTTTAGGGTTTTAATGATTTTTATGTTTTTATGGTCTTTAGGTATTTTTGTGGGATTTTATAGTTTTTTATGCTTTTAGGGTTTTTATGGTTTGGGGGTTAGGATTTTTTGGGATTTTTAGGTTTTTTAATGTTTTTTCGATTTTTACAATATTTTTAGGGGTTTAATGTTTTTTTTATATTTTTCAGTGTTTTTTTGTTTTCGTATTTTTTTATGTTTTACTGTTTCTTTATAGTTTTTAGGGTTTTAGGGTTCTTTTGGGCTTTAACATTTTTATGGGTGTTATGCGTTTTTAGGTTTTTAAGGTTTCCTTAGTTTTTTTCATGTTTTTAGTGGGTTTTCAATTTTTAGGAATTATTTGGGATTTTTTAGTATTTTTATGGCTTTTCAAGGTTTTAGGGATTTTGAGGGTGTTTGGGATTTTTTAGTGTTTTAGGGTTATTCTGGTATTTTTTTTTTGTTTTTAGGGTTTTTTGTGTTTTTTTGATTTTAAGGTTTTTGGTGTCTTTTAAACTTATTTAGGGATTTTAGTAGTTTTTATGGTTTTTTTGGGCTTTCATCGTTTTTATGTGGTATTATGGATTTTATCTTCTTTTTAGTTTTTTATGGTTTTTATCATTTTTAGGTTTTCAGTGGGTTTTATGTGTTTTATGGTTTTTAGGTTTTCCTAGGGGTTTCATCATTTTTAGTGTTTTTACATTTTTAGGAATTTTTAGGGATTTTTAAAGATTTTATGGGGTTTTGGGGCTGTAGGGATTTTGAGGGGTTTTAAGTAATATATGGGTTTTATGGTATTTATGGGGTTTTATGGGTTTTTATGGTTTTCATGGATATTATGGTTGTAATTGAGTTTTCAAGGTTTTTAGGGTCGTTCATTATCTTTTATGATTTTTTAAAAATTTTAGTTTTTTATCGGTTTTACGTGTTTTAGCATTTTAATGTTTTCCTAGGGTTTTCATATTTTTTGGGTTTTTTGTTTTAAGGGATTTTTCTTGGTTGTTGTATTTTTATGGTGTTTTAGGGGTTTTATATATTTTGATGGATTTTAAAGATTTTTCAAGTTTGTAGGGTTTTTTTTGGGGTTTTAGTGTTTCTTAGGATTTTTATTGGTTTTATATGTTTTTAGGGTTTTAAGGTTTTATTAGGGGTTTCAGGGATTTTAGGTTTTTTTAGATTATTATGGATTTTTAGGGATTTTATTGTATCCTTATGTTTTTAGAGGTTTTAGGGATACCATGGCATTTTAGGGTTATATGATTTTAGGATTTTAGGGTACTTTTTTATTTTTTTAGTTTTTTTGGTTTTAAGTTTGATTTGAGTTTCTTAATTTTTTTAGGCATTTCAAGGATTTTTATATTTTTTAGCATTTTAAGGGGTTTTAGGGATTTTTATGGATTTTTATAGTTTTTAGGTGGGTTTTTTTCTTTAGTGGATATTTCGATTTTTGGGATTTTTAAGGGTTATTGGGTATTTTTCATTTTTAGGTTTTATAGAGGTTTTAAGTGGTTTTTGGATTTCAATTTTTTCTCTGTATTTTTTAGGACTTTTATTTTTTTAGAGTTTTTAAGGATTTTGAGGGGTGTTAGGTAATTTTAGGGTTTTTTTTCATTTTTAGAATTTTAGGAGTTTTATGTGTTTTTTGTTTTTAAGTATTTCTTTGGGGTTTTTAGTTTTTTAGGGTTTCGTACATTTTAGGTAATTTTAGGGATTCTTTAGGTTTTTAATGATTTTTAAGATTTTAGGGAATTTCAATTTTTTAATGTTTTTGAAGTTTTTTGGTTTTTATGGTTTTAGGGTTTTTAATTTTTGGGTCTTTAGTTTTTTTTAGTGTTTTTTAAAACAAATTTTGGTTTTAAAGGGTTAGACAGTTTTTCATGGATTTTTATAGTTTTTGGGATTTTATTATTTTTTAGGATTTTGTTTTTTTAGGGATTTAATGTTTCTTAGAGTTTTATAATGTTTTTAGGGGTTTAAAGGGCATTTAGATTTTTTGGTGTTTTTAAGGGGTTTTATTTTTATTTATTTTTTACAGTTTTTTGTGGGTTTTATGTTCTTTCCGGGTTTTTAGTGTTTTTTCATTTTAATGTTTCTCAGGGATTTTAATAGTTTTTAATTTATTATTGTTTTCATAGAGGTTTTCATGGTTCATTTTTTTACATTTTTAGATGTTTTTTGGTATTCTTTATGTGTTTATGTTGTTTTGAGGTTTTTGGGGATTTTGAGTGTTTTTTTGGTTTTATGGGTTTTGGATCTTTTAGTGTTTTAACATTTTAATGATTTTTTAGCAGTATTATGTGTTTTAGGTTTTTAAGGTTTTCTTTGGGTTTTTCAATGTATTTAGGTTTTTTAATGTTTTTAGGTATTTTTAGATATTTTATAGTATTTTCATGGATATTTTAATCAATTTTATCATTTTTATGAAGTTTTTGTTTTTTAGGTTCTTTTGGAGTTTTTTAGTGGTTTTAATGTTTTTATAGTTTTTTATGTTTTTATGGGTTTAAAGGGTTTTTATAATTTTTAGTAGTTTTTAGGGTCTATAGGTTTTATTATTTTTTTGGTTTTATGTTTTCAAGTGTTTTCGGGTCCTTAATAGGGTTTTGCGGTTTTTAGCATTTTTTTCATTTTTAGTGCTTTTAAGAGTTTTCAGGTTTTTGAGGTTTTTGTAGGTGTTTTCTGTGTTTTAAATTTTTTTTGATATTTTTATGTCTTTTTTATATTTTTACAGTATTTTAATGTCTTTAGTTATTTTGATGGATTTTAGTTGTATTAAGGGGATTTAGAGTTTTGAGCATTCTTAAGAGTTTTTAGGGGTTTTTTAGTGTTTTTAGGTTTTTAAGGGTTTCTTACTGTTTTTTAGGGTTTTAGAGATTTTTATGTTTTAAAAGATTTTATGGATTTAATTTTAGATTTTTATGGTTTTGGGGTTTTTAGGGATAATGAGAGGTTTTAGGGTTTCTTATGGTTTTTTGGGAGTTTTTGGTTTTTTGGTTTTTTTAATTTTTAGGGGTTTTCATATTTCTTTTCAATTGTAGTTTTTTTACCTTTTTAATTTTTTTAGGATTTTAAAGGTTATTTAGAGATTGTAGTGAATTCATAGGTGTTTTAATGGTTTTTATAGTTTTTTGAGGTTTATGGTTATTACGTTTTTAGGGTTTTTAACGTTTTTAGCATTTTTATGTTTTTAGGGGTTTAATGTTTTTTTAGGTTTTTATTGTTTTCCTATGGTTTTTAGGGGTTTTCAGCAATTTTACGGGTTTTTACATTTTTAGGGGGTTTATCTCATTTTTAGGATTTTTATGGTTCTTTATTTTTTTTGTAATTTTGGGGGTCTTTAGCGTTTTTAGGGTTATATGGATTTTTTAGTTTTTTTGGGTTTTTTGGGTCTTTTTTTAGGGTTTTATTGTTTTCTAATGTTTTCTAACATTTTTAGGGGTTACATGGTTTTTATGATGTTTATTTGTCTTTTAGGTATTTTATGGTTTTTATGGTTTTCAAGGATTTCCATGGTTTTATAGTTTATTTGGTTTTAGGTTTTTACAGAATTTTAGGGTTTTTGTGTTATTTAGGATTTTTAAATGTTTTTCAGTTTTTAAGGATTTTTAGGTGTTTTCATGTTTTAAGGGTTTTTATGTCTGTAAGTATTTTTATGGGGTTTTTAGGGTTTTTAGGATTTTTATGTCTTTTACATTTTTAGGGATTTGCGTGGTTTTCAGTGATTTTATGTTTTTTGAGGATTTATGGTTTTTTTGTTTTTTTTGTATTTTAGAGATTTTAAGTGTTTTTTGGTTTCTATGGTTTTTTATGAATTCTTATTGCATAGCGTGGTCAAAAGAAATTATATTTTTTCTTACTATAGTATAGTGGCAGACTAGGTTCATCTCACTTGAGTATCCTTTCAATTAGTTTTCTAACATTATCTAAATAACTTATTCAACTTCTTTTTGTTATTTACATTTAAATGAAATAAATAAACATATTTTTTCTGATTTTGGTTTTTTTTCAAATGGCATTCAAATATTAGAATTTAAAATATCATGAATACTAAACACAATGGGTTAAGAATAAATCACTTGGATTTGGGGTTTAGTTTAAGGTTCAATTGTTATTTTCCATTATATGTTTATTTTTATTTTGATAATACAAACATAAATTATTAGGTTTGAACTAGTATTCTTTATTTAGAAATTGTGTAATATCATTGAATACCTAAGCACTTTCAATTCCACGTTCTCCTTTAATCGAGGTTGATGACACTCCATGGTCAAGTAGGTTCTATCTTTTAGGACCCTATTCTATTGATGCTGTTTCATCCACTAATTAGCTCAACTACAATGTGTTAAGAAAGAAACAATGGATATAGTTTAAAGTGATTAAATAAAATAATATAGGTTTATTGAGATACATGTCATTGGGGGAAGTCAACACATCGGGGACATTCACCTCACCCATGCATTCTATTGAATTCTATCTAAAAAGTTAAAATTAATCGTTATTGAAATTTCAAGAACACCTTCACCTCCCCCAGGCCAAGCCTCGTGGTCATTCTTTCATTTTTTAGATTAAGAGAATACTTGGTGGAGTGTGTGGAAGAGGATAAGAAGAAAAAAGGAGAATAAAGTAAAAAATAATGGTGGAATAGAGAAGTAAGTTGAAAATGGAAGAATGGGAGATGAGAAGAGAGAAAGATGGAGGGAGAGAGAGAGAGAGAATAAAATGAAATAAAATAAAAATAAACATAAAATATATAATATTTAATGAAAGTTAAAATAATAAAAATTATTATTATTATAATTAAAGGAATAATTTTTAAAAAATTATATTGATAATTAATAGGATAAAATAATTTCATAATAAGAATGTTATAATTATAATAATGATAATAATAATAATAATTAGAATTATAATATTATTAATATTAATACTAAAAAAATAATACTGATAGTTAATAGAATAAAAATGAGAAGAGGAATTATTGAATGGATTTATAAAAACAAATATATAGACTAATTCAATAAAACTAAAATTGAAATTAAACTTAAAAATAAAACTAAAATAATGAAAACTAAAACAATAATAAAAAATAAATGTGGGAGATTAGAGACCAGCCTTCCTCAGTGGAGATATCCTCCTTGGTTCCCCGGATGATTGTAGGTGATGGATTGGAGTGATTGGGGAAAGAGAAGCTCTCCTCCTTTTATAGGACAAATTTTACATTCTAAATTATCTATGTCTTAGACCCAATAAGTGGCTGAGTCATGTGTGGAATCCTTAATTAATGATGTAAAAAAATTTCTTACATCTCTCACCTCCAAATTTGAGCATATTTTTCAATATGTATTAAGATTTATGCCTGTTTTACTCAATGAATTTAAGCTACCCAAACACACTCTCCATATTCAATGTCTTTGGTTTCCCATGCATAATGGCCTTGGAAATGGAAACATCATGTGTGGATGATTTTATAAAATTTGTTAAGAAATGATTTTTACCTCACCACTCCAAATTTCAATGAATTTGTTCTATCTAATTAGTAGATATGGTCCCAAAATAAGAAAAATATAGATCTATGAACAGTTTTGAAGGCCCAAATTGTGAGGAGGTTTTTGGGTTAGAAACGGTGGATTTATCTTTGGGTCTAGAAGAATTAAATGAATCCAATGATATATAGAATCCTGAAAAAATAAATTCATGATTTTGATATGTATAGAATAATTTATCGCGTAAATATAGAAATAATTTAAAATAGTTAAAATTCAAAATAATCCATTTTTTTATTGATCTCAAAATAGCTCTAAATTCATAAAATGAATTAATTCCCCTTTAAATAAATTTTTTGTGGGATTCAAAAAATTTAAATTTAAATTTAAATTTTGGAAAATATTTTTTCTATAAATTTACCCAAACTTAAATCATGCTTTTCCTCAAGCATAGAATCCCAACATTGAATATCAGAGGGAACCAATGTCATAATTATTAAAATTTAAGTGGAATATAATAAAAAATATCGAATCAAAATTTCAAATTCCATATAAACTATCAATTCAATTTACCATTTTTCAAAGAAATAATCAATTCTGGTTATTTACTTTTCCCATTTGAAAAATAATGGAACTTTTCATTTCTTTCATTCAATCTTCTCAATTAATTATGATCAAACATGTCAAATCCTGATCTACCACACATTTGATTCTTTTCTCTCATCACTAAGGATAAAACTCAAGTATATATATGATCGTATTATGAGAATATGCACCTTTTCCATAACAATGTAAAAAAATTCTCTAATTTTTAAGGATAAAACGCAAATAAAACCATGAGGTCTTGTAATCAAGGTTTAAATGTCTCTGAGGCATACGGTTGGTAGGACATGATGTAAAAAAATTAAATTTCAACGTTGAGGTTTATCTATTAAATCATAAATCATGATATTCAATGTAAAATTTTAATTACATTCTCCCCTTAAATTTATATCAACTTCTAACATCCCCAAATGTCCAAAGTTAATATTATGACCAGTTTAAGCATAATTAATGATTTTTCCCTCTCTTGAATGTATATATTTTTTTATTTGTATACTATTATTTTATTTTTTAAAGAAACTTTTATTCTTTTTTCTAATGTTTATGATTAGAATAAACCTAACATCCAATACCTAACCATGTATGATAAAAATTATAGTTCCAGTCATGTTGATTTTTTTACGCAAATCACAACACATTTTATTTTTTTTGGTTCTTTTTGTCATTTTTATTTTTCTATATTCAAAATTGGAAAAGAAATATTGTACAATGATTTATTAGACCAAATTTTCCAATTCCCACAATAATCACCCCCCACATATTCCTTACGATGTAAATCATCCCATTTACCCTGATTCCCATTACCCTCAAACTACAACTTTAAAAACATCATGAAATTATTAAGAATAGGGTGGGAATGGATAAAAATGGATTAAAACACGGCTCATTCCTAAAAAGGCCATTCATTCTCTATATGGGGTAATGAAGGTCTGATGTAAAGGTTGTCTCTTAAGTATAATTGGATTTTAAAAGGATAAATCAATTATTTTAAATTTTTTTTTGAATAGTCATATCTTTGACAAGTTTAAATTCATGTTCTAGTCGGTGGAATATCCCAAGATCACTCAAAAATATGATCAAGATAAAATAGGAAGTACATGGTCAATAAATCCTCTTAGGTATGGTAATATAATTGGTAAAAATCACACAATTAATGTTTAATAATAATAAATAAATTCACATAAATGTCAGAAATTTATTTAAATAAAAATGGTTGGGAAATTTCATTTACATGAATCAATCAATTTCTCCAAATCATGAGTCCTCGTTTTAATATCTATGCTTGACTTTAATCATCTAATTTCTAATTTACTCATTCAATTTTATTATCATTTGAAATCGAAAACATGGAATCATAGTATTCCTAAGAAACCCATGTCTCCTAGACAAGTCAGATAAAACATGAATTCAAGTGTGGGAATGAAATTATTTCTTTAAATATCATTACATGTCTTTTATAGAAAAATTGTTAGGAGTTTTATAGAAAAACACTAAAAGTGAACTCCCTTTTGAAATTAAGCTCAGTCCTCTTCCTTCACTATCTGGGACTACCTTATACCATCATAAACCTCTATAATAAAACAACTCAATTAAGGATAAGGATAATGTGATTAAATCTCAAAGGGGTAGAAGAGAGTGGGCTGCATACTAAACTACTTCCTAAGAAATTATCTTGAAATCTAAATTCATAAAAACAATTTACAGATAAATATTGGTATGATAACCTAGGTAGGACCTAAATTTTTCTTCTTGTAGAGTGGAGTACCAGCTATTATCCAATCTTTGATGGTGGATTAAGATTTTTTGATTTGAACCACCACATTTGGCTTTTCCTAGATTATTCTTTATCCATTCAATTGAAGAATTATCCATAAATTGATTACCCTAGATCCTACTCCTTCACAATAATGTATATCTCTCCTAGAGGGGGTAAGATAATCTATGAATCATCCTCCTTGGTTTATATATGTGAAACCATTTCTTCTTCTAGTGATGGATTTTAATGGGCTTCATGAATTTAATAATCAAAGGTGCAGTAAAAGGTTTATTTACATGAATTAAATTTTAATTTTTAATAAGTAATTTCTCCCCCTAAATATGAGAATCCTATTTTATGATTTACTCAGGTCTATTTAGTTGGATCTTCTGATTTGGCACCTCAAATGTAAGTTCATTAAAATCAGGGAGTTTTATTTGTTCCTCTATAGGTACATGTCTAGTTTCTTCATTCTCTAATAAGGCATGAAAAATATTTACTGAATCTATAAAATAAAAAAATATGGAGTGAAGAATAATTCTATTTTGGTAAATTCAGAAGAGATAGAGTATGAGAGAATATCAAAAATTTGTCTTAGTTTAGATTAAATAAATGCCTTAGTGGTAAGTTCACCTTGGAGTATATTCTCAGTGGATGGAGGCAGGTAGTTCGAATCCTCCATATTTAATTCAAAATCTACTATTTGATTGGTATCTTCATTCATTTATGCTAGATATTATTATTTGTAGGTATTTAATAGATTAAGAAGTTCCTCACATTCATTCCAAAATCCATGAAATTATTTTTGATCCAAGACATTTATCTTAGAAAGAAAGTATTCCCCCTTTCCCTATTCAGTTAATACAAGTGTCTCATCGTCTGCTTCTTCTTCATACTCAGCTTTAGGTTCTTATAATGATTCAAGGATGTATATAGTTATCTAAAACAATTTTCCTTGGAGACCTTCCACCATTTCATAAAACTCTTGAATATCATATTTGAGTTTTTGTTTCAATAAATTCTCCTAAAAATATTATGGTGGAAAATCTTCAAAAGTGTTGGATGGAGTCTCGGAGAAATCTCCTTATGTCTTGTCCTCTTCTTGATACAATTCAAGGAAGTGCTCCTCAAACTTAGTCTGTTCTCTGGGTAATCCTTCAACCACTAGTTTCTTTAGGGTCTCCTTGAGATCCTGGATCATGTCTTTGAATTACCGCTATTTGAATATTTGGATTCATGGTATCCTAGTCTCTCTTACCCATACAATAATACCATCTTCTATAGACCAGGGGACATCAAATACTATCTTATACAATATAGAGTATTTTTTGTTCCATGAAATGAAAAAAAAATCATATGAAAACAACATGGAAGACTATTTTTTGTTTTTTTATAAAAATAAATGAAATATATCAAATATTTGAAAATAGAAAAATTATATGAATAACTGTTGTGATTCCAACAAATGGTGATAGTTTGGTTGTATTCCTATTGGGGCATTTTCAAAAGAATATATATTTTTCATAGTGCAACATAGTGGCTAACCAGAGCCATTTAACTTGAGGATCCTTTCAATTTTTTCACATAAATTATCTAAATCACTTATTCTACTTCTTATTTTTTGTTCATGTTTAAATAAAAGTAATGAAAATCATTTTGGTATTTTGATTATTTTTATAATTACATGGAAAAATGGGAATTTAATCTATCATGAAAAATAAACAGAATGAGTTAAGCAGAAAGAACTTGGTTTTGAGGTTTGGTTTAAAGTTCAATAATTATTTTAGTTTGTGTGTTTTTTTCATTTTGATAATCCAAACACGAATTTTCATATTTGAACTTCTATTATTTACTTTGAAATTTTTGGATATCATTGAATTCCTAAGAACACTCAATTCCACCTTCTCCTTTAATCAAGGTTGATAACACTCAGTTCCATCTTCTAGGAACCTACTCTATCAATACTGTTTCGTCTCTTGTTTAACTCAATTACTATGTATGAAGAACTAACCAATAGATATATGTAAAAGTAATTAAATAAAGGAATATAGATAGATTGAGTTGCATGTCATTAGGGGCAGTCACCACATCGAGGACATTCAGTTCACCCATGCATTCTACAAAATTCTATTTACAAAATCAAAATTAAATTTTAAATAAAATTCATGAACACCTTCACCTACCCCAAGGATATGTCTCGAGGTCATCTGATCATTTATGGGAGTAATATATTACTTGGTTGAGATGATGTAAGAGGAGGATAAGAATAAATGAATAATGGTAAAGTAAAAAAGAAAAGAAGTAATAGAAAATTAAATTAAAAATGTAAGAATTGGGGTTGAGAAGAGAGAGAAGGAGATAGAGAGAGAATAAAATAAAAGAAAATAATAAAATATATAAAATATATAAAATATAAAGAATTAGAAAATAATAATAATTATTATTATTATTATTATTAAAAGAATAATTTATGAAAAGGAAGAGGGAGAAATAAATGGATAAAATAATTTTAAAACAATAATTTTATAATTATAAAATGATGATAACAATAATATTTATATTAATAATAATAATTTTTATAATAATACTAATAAAGATAATAATACTTATAATTAAAAGAATAAAATTGATAAGTGGAATTGTGGAATGGATGGAGAAACACAAATTCATGGAGTAATTTAATAAAACTAAAATTTAAATTACAATTGAAAATAAAAATACAAAAAAGTAAACAAAAAATGAAGTAGAATAAATGGGGTAGATTTGCGACCATCAACCCTTAGTGTAGATATCCTCTTTGGATCACTGGATAATGGTATGGGATGGATAGAAATGATTTTGGAAGGAGGGTATCTCCTCCTTTTATAGGACAAAATTTCCTCTCGAAAGTAGTTGTGTGTTAAACCCTTCAAATGGAAGATACACATATAGACTCTTCTATGAAATATGTTAATAAATTTATTACTCATCTCTCCTGTAAATTTGAGAATAATTTTCCATGTTTAGTATCAATTATTCATATTTTACATTGTGAATTTAATCTATCCAAGGACACTCTCCATATTTCATGTCTCCAGTTTCCCATGCATTAATGGGGTTGAAAAAGGAAACCTCACCTGTGGATACCTTAATAATATTTGTTCTGAAATATATTTTACATCTCCAATAAAACTTTCAGTGCACTTTGACCATTCAATAATGGGATATGGACCCACAATCAAAAATAGCTAGACCCGTGAATAGTTTTTAAGGCCTACCTTGTGAGATAATTTTGGGCTACCAAATAATGGATATAGCATTGCATTACATGGAAAGAAATGAATACTATGATGTATAGAATCATAAAAGGAAAAAATTCATGATAGTATATAATATTTTATGGCATAAATATTGAAATAATTTAATATAGTTAAAATTCAATGTAGTCCATTTTTCTAATTGAGCTCAAAATACCACTAAAATCATAAAATGCGATAATTTCACTTAAAATAAAATATGTGGGGGATTTAAAAAATATAAATTAAAAATAATATTATGTAAAATATTTTTTCTATCAGTTTTATTATTTTTTTAGTGGTTTATGGGTTTTTTATATTTTTTGGGATGTTTGGGATTTTTTGTATTTTTATAGTTTTTAGGGGTTTTAAGGATTTTAAGGGTTTTAGGATTTTATGGGTTTTTTGGTTTTTTGCAGTTTTGTTTTATGTTTTTAGGGTTTTAATATTTTTTATAATTTTTAATGTCTTTTGGGGTTTCAAGTATTTAAATATTTTTTTACCAGTTTTTATTGTTTATTTTGGATTTTTAGGGTTTTTTAAGGATTAATTTTTTTAGGGTTTTTATGTATTTAGGAATTTTTAGGGTTTTATGATTTTTTAGGTTTTTATGTTTTTTGTGTTTTTTTTTGTGTTTTAAAGGTTTTTTAGAGATTTTTATCATTTTTAGGGGTATAAAGGGTTTTTATAGTTTACTTATTTCTTAGGTTTTTATTGGTTTTTTGGGTTTTTATGTTTTAAGAGGTTTTTTTGGTTTTTTGGGATTTCTGTGGTTTTTATGGTATTTTAGGGTTTTAGGGGTTTAATTATTTTTATATATTTTAGGGTTTTTAGTTTTTAAGGTTTTCTTAGGGTTTATAGTGTTTTATGTTTTTGGTATTTGTAGGGATTTCAGAATGTTTTGATTTTTTAGTGTTTTTAGTGAAATTTAGTGTTTTTAGCAGTTTTTAGGATGTTTAGGGTATTTTATATTTATTATAATATTAGGGGTTTTAAGTAATTTTAGTTTTTTATGGTTTTATTATGTATTTTTATGGGTTTTGTATGTTTTTATGATTTTTAGGTATTTTTTGGTATTTGTATTGTTTTTTATGGTTTTTAGAGATTTTGATGGGTTTAGGGTTTTTAGGGTTTTAGTGTTTTTATGGTTTTTTGGGTTATTACAGTTTTTTAAATTTTTAGGTTTTTTAAGGTTTTTAGAGTTTTTTAAACAATTTTAGGGGTTTAAAGCATATTTAGAGTTTTTAGTGGGTTTTGGAGTTTTTATTGGATTTTAGAGTTTTTAATGGGTTTTAGGGGGTTTATAATTTTTAGGTTCATTTGAGGGGTTTTTATGGTTTTTATTACTATTTATATTTTTTGAGTGTCTTATGTGCTTTTATGTTTTTATGGTTTTTTGGGATTTTCATCTTTTTAAGGCTTTTACATTTTTAGATATTTTTGGGATTTTAAGGATTTTTATAGTATTTAATATTTTTATGGATTTTGAGAGTTTTTTAGTTTTTTATTATTTTTAGTTTGTTTATATTTTTCGGGTTTTAAGTGGTTTTGGTTTTTATGTTTTTCTAAGGGATTTTAAGTGTTTTTTGGGTTTTTACTTTTGTGTGTTTTTTTGGATTCTTTTGGATTTTTTTAGGGTCTTTAGGGATTATGGAGGGTTATAGGGTTTTTAGGTTTTTTTATTATTTTTCTATGGTTTTTTTGGTTTTTTTCATTTCTATGGTTTTTGGGGTTTTTATAATTTTTAACACCATGAGCGGAATAAAGGGTTTTTTGAGTTTTTAGTGGATTTTTGGGTTTTAAGAATTTTTAGGGTTTTTATCGTTTTTAGGGTTTTTTTATAATCTTTAGAAGTTTTTAGTGTTTTAGGGTCTTTTTAGAGTTTTTATGGTTTTTATCATTTTTGGCTTTTTAGTGGTTTAATGTGTTTTTAGTATTTAACGGTTTTCTTATGGGGATTTTAGTGTTTCTAGGGGTTTTTCATTTTTGGGGGTTTAATGGATTTTTTGGAATTTTATGATTATTTTTTGTTATTAAGGATATTGAGGTTATTTAGGGTTTTAGGCTTTTCTATGTTCTTTATCATTTTTAGGTTTTTTGTGGGTTTGAAGTGTTTTTACCTTTTTAAGGTTTTCTTAGGGGTTTTAAGGGATTTAAATATTTTTTTTAAATTTTTTGGAATTTTTAGTGGTTTTTTATGATTTTTATAGTTTTTAGGGGTTTACAGAATTTGAGGAATATTAGGTTTTTTCTGGGTTTTTATGTTTTTTGTCTTTTCAGGTTTTTGGATATTTTTATGGTTTTTAAGGTTTTTAGAGTTTTTAACGTATTTAGGGGTTTAATGGTTTTTTAGAGTTTTTAGGGTTTAAAGGGTTTTAATGTTGTTTTTTGGTTTTTAGGGTTTTTATGGTTTTAATTGTCTTAGGGGTTTTAGGGTTTTTTAGGGTTTTTGGAATTTTTGGGTTTTTTGGGTTCTAACAATTTTTAGAATTTTTAGGTTTTCCTAGAATTTATCAAGGTTTTTATTGTTTTTTACATTTCTATAGATTTTAGTTCATTTAAGATGTCTATGGGGTTTTTGTTTTTTTAGGTGTTTTTAGGAGTTTTAGGTTTTTATGGTTTTAAGGCTTTTTAGGTGTTTCCACATTTTTTAGATTTTTTTGGGGATTTTTGTGATTTTAGATTTTTACGGTTTTCTATGGGTTTTTCAATGTTTTTTATGATTTTATGGATTTCAGGGATATTCTTAATATTTTTATATGTTTTTAGGGCTTTTAGAGATTTTGATTCTTTTGAGGACTTTTAGGGGTCTATGGATTTATGGGTTTTAGTGTTTTCTTTTTTTAGGGATCTTATTGTTTGTTATAGTTTTTTATCATCTTTATGAGTCTAAAGGGTTTACATATTTTTTTTGTATGTTTTTAGGGTATTTATGGGGTTTTAGGATTTTTATGCTTTTTAGGGGTTTATGGTTTTTAGGGTTTTAGGGGTTTTAGAATTTTTTGGGGTTTTATGGATTTTTATGGATTTTTAATGATTTTTATGTGTATATAAGATTTTAGGTACTTTGAGATTTTTTGGGTTTTTTATTGATTTTTATGTTTTCATTGTTTTTTGGGTTTTAGGGGTTTTCTTGAGTTTTTTTGGAGTTTTTATGGTTTTTTAGAGTTTGTAACATTTTAAAGAGTTTAAAGGAAAGGAAGATGCGAGGGTCGGGCTATTCCCGCCCCCCCCCCCCCCCCAAATTTATTAGAAAGAAAAAAAAGAGGGCACAACAGACAATGGAGGGGAGGGGTCAAACGACCCACGCCCAAAAACCCCTTACAACCCACGCCAAAAATGAAAAACCAAGAAAAAAAGACTCAAGGACCAGACACAACAGCAGCATCATCATGTCACATCCATCCATTACCAGCATCTAGCATCACCACATCCAACCATCGTAGCTGCACAGCAACAGCAACACATCCAAACCACCCAGCCCCAGCTACCATCAGCACCACATCCGACATCACAGCCAATCACACCCAACAGCATCAAACCACAACACAAGCACCAGAACCAAAAGCAGCCATCAACACCTCCCAGCAAACAAAAACTAGCAAAAAGCAGCACAACACCAAACAAATAACCAAACAACCACAAGCAGCATCCCCCAAATAGCATCCAAACACCAGTAAATAGTGTGGCCTTTCCCCAACCAGCTTCCATTAACACCCTTTCCAGCAACCATCATGTTCTCCCCAGGAGGGTCCAATCTTGCAGTAAGATCATGATCCAGCATCAACAGTAACTCATAGCCAAACCAAGCATCATCACTATAGTGGCCCAAAAGAGCACACAAGGCTCCTCCAAAGTCTAACATAGCATCCGAAAACCAGCAGAAATCCAGAAGATTGACAGCAGCATGAAAATAAGCGAGTTGAAAACGAATCTGCAAAACCAAGACACAAAGGCCAAAACTTGACCCATCTTGACTCCACTAGAACTGCCTCCCAGCGCATTGACCATGGATGCCATGACGAAGAGAAAATCCAGATCTTCCAAGGATGAGCCAAATTTCCACAAGTTCCCTGCCAACTCGAAGATAGCCTCTCCCAGACTGGATCGTCGAATCCCGACTCCATCAAGCACCTGCCGCAACTCCTGCAAGATCACCAGGGGAGGATACCTATCGGGCAGAACACCAACCGCAACCACAAACTAGAAGATATCCTCGGACATAGCATGCCAACACTGCCGGGGAAACCCTAGACCCCGCTGAACCATCGGTCGACACATCAGATCTAGAAGAACAGCCCCGAAAGGCGGAAATCCAGAAGGGGACTTGGCTTCCAAGGGATCGGTAGCATCACCACAAACCAGATCAGTAAGATCTGACAAACAAAAGTGCCACGCGACCCAGATTAGGAAGTCGCCGCCTTTCCCTGAGAAGAAATTCTTGAATCCGTCGCCATCCAGAAGCCGCCTTGTCACCCGCAAATGCACCAAGGAGGAAGACCTCACAAACCAAAAGCCATCCGCAGCACCCAAATTAGGGGTTTCCATTTTTTTATATTTAAGTGTTTTATGGATTTAAGTGGTTTTAGGTTTTTTAGAATCTTTTATTTTTTTGGATTTTTTGGTTTTGTATGGGTTTTATGAGTTTTTAATTACGTTGTGTTTTCTTAGGGGTTATCTAGTTTTGTAGGTTTTTTTTATGTTTTGAGGGATTTTTAGGAATTTTTAATATTTTTATGGTTTTTTCTGTTTTAGGGATTTTTAGGGGTTTTAGATTTTTTAAGGTTGTTCGGTTTTTAAGGTTTTTAGTTATTTTTAGGTTTTTTATGTGTTTTATGCTTTTTAGGTTTTGATGGTTTTCTTAGGTTTTTTCAGGGTTTAGGGTTTTTTACATTTTTTTTGTATTTGTATAGATTTGTTTAATTTTTTGGAATTTTTAGGGGTTTAAATTTATTTTTTTCTGTTTTTAGAATTCTTTGAGTTTTTAGGAACTTATTATTTTTTTTGGTGTTTTATGGTTTTTTAAAGTTTTTTTAAGGTTCATAGATGTTTAAATGGGTTTTTTTTAGGTTTTTTAGGTTTTTAAGTGTTTCTAAGGATTTTTAGGTTTATTTAATGTGGGGGTGGGGGGTAATGTTTTTTATGGTTTTAAAATTTTTTATATGTTTTTTTACATTTTTTAGGTTTTTCATGTTTTTAGTGTTTTTATGTTTTTCATAAGGTTTTTTAGTATTTTAAGTGGTTTTTATGTTTTTAGAGAATTTTAGGGATTTTCATATATTATGATTTTTAGGGTTTTTATGGTTTTATGGTTTTAAGGGGTTTTGGGTTATTTATGATTTTGGGTGTTTTTTAGGTTTTTAGTGGTTTTAATTATTTTAATATTTCTAATGTTTTCATTTGGTTTTCCAAGGTTGTTATCATTTTTTATAGTTTTAGTGATTTTATGATATTTTTTAGGATTTTTTTGGTTTTTTTGGGTTTTAGGGTTTTTAGGGTTTTTAGTGGTTTTAGGGGTTTTTAGTCTTATTATGGTTTTTTTGTGTTTTAAAATGTTTTTTTGTGTTTTTAGGTTTCTATGTTTTTAGAGTTTTTAAAGGTTTTATGGGTTTAAATGGTTTTATTGTTTTTAGTGGTTTATTTTTTTACTTATTTTTAGATGGTTTATGTTTTTTATGAATTTTAATGTTTTTTATCATTTTTATCAATTTTATGTTTTAAGGAGTTATAGGTGTTTTTATTTATTTAAGGATTCCTAAGGGGTATTTAGGTTTTTATATTTTTTTAGGTTTTTAGGTATTTTTTAGATTTTATAGGTTTTTAGGGTTTTTAGGGACTGTAGGGTTTTCAATGTTTTTTAGGATTATTATGATTTTTATGGTTATTTTGATTTTTTTTTTGTTTTTTGGGGATTTTATGGTTTTTTAAATATTTTAACATTTTTTGGGTTTAAATGGTCTTTTGATATTTTCGTTGTTTTATATGGTTTTTATTGGTTTTTATTGTTTTTAAACCTTTTAGGGAAAGGAAGATGCAATGGTTGGGCTATTCCCCCCCCCCCAATTTATTAAAATGAAAAAAGAGACACAACAGATAGGGGAGGGGAGGGGTCGATCGACCCACACCCAAAAACCCTTAATGACCCAAGACAAAATACCCAAAAAAAGAAAAATCAAGCACAAAAAAATAAAAAACACACAAAACAAAGCATCCACCACCATCATCCAGCATCAACCAGCATCCTGCAGCTCCCAGCTAACCAACAACCAGCATCGAAAATCAAATATCAATTCACATCCAGCAGCAGCACAACCCTAAACCAGAACTCCAGCACCTCCCATCCAAGCAGCAACCATCATCCAGCACCATGAGCATCCAACATCACAGAACCACCAGCATCCATCATCACATAACCACCAGCATCAAAATCACAAGCCTCATCATCACCATCATTCAGCAGTTCACCACCAAGTAGCAACCAGCATCCAAACACACAAAGCAGCGACCAACATCCAGTCTCACATGATCCATCATCCAACACCTCCTCATCAAGGAGATCCATACGAAGCAACATCATCCAACATTCATCAGCAACCAGAAGCTGACAACCAAACAAGAACCAGTATCCCAATACACAAAGTCCAGCATCCAGCACCTTCCCGCTAAGAAGATCAACCGCCAGCAGCATAGAACCATCTGCACACCTATGCCCATAACTGAACCATTGCACCCAAAATAGCATCTAGTGCCACTCGACAGAACCAAATTCCAGCATCCATAGAAAAACACTCGCATCGAAACACCAGCACCCACCCGTAGGGTTTTTAGGGTTTTTATGGGTTGTAAAATTTTTTAGGTTTTAGGGGTATTAATTATTTTTAGATTTTAATATTTTCTTATTTTTTTCAATTTTTATATGGTGTTTTAAATTTTTATGTATTTTTAAGCATTTTTAGTATTTTTATGGTTTTTAGGGTTTTTGGTATTTAAAGTGTTTTAGGTATTTTTAGATGTTTTTGGGTTTTTTTCAGGTTTTTAGCCTTTTTTTGTTTTGAGGGGTTTTAATTATTTTTAGGTTTTTATTTTTTCCTTCAGGGTTTTCAATATTTTTTATGTTTTAAGGTACTTTTAAGGGTTTTTAGGGATTTTATGAATTTTTAGTGTTTTTAGGGTTTTTAGGGTTTTTTGCATATTTTTGGTCTTTTAGGATTTTTTTGAGTTGTTTAGGGTTTATAATATTTTTTATAGTTTCTTAAAACTTTTAGGGTTTTGTAGGATATTTTTATTTTTATTGGTTTTTTATGGTTTTATGTGTTATAAATCATTTTTAATGATTTTATCTATTTAAAAGATTGTAGGGTTCTTAGGGTTTTTATGTTTTTAGGGTTTTCAGCATTTTGTAGGTTTTAGATGCTTTAAGTGTTTTTATTTTTTAGGGATTTCTTAGTTTTTTTATATGTTTATAATGTTATTTTTTAATAATTTTTAGAGATTTTTTTCCATTATTATCAATTTTTATGGTTTTAGGTATTTTGAGGTGTTTTATAGTTTTTTAGGATTTTTAGGGTGTTTTGGTTTTTTTGTATTGTTCAGTTATTTTATTTTTTTTATGGGTTTTAAGTGTTTTAAGAGTTTTTTTAACATTTTTTGGGGTTTAAATGGATTGTAGAGATTTTATTGGTGTTTTTTTTGTTTTATTGGTTTTTAGGGTTTTCAATGTTTACATGGGTTTTAGGGGTTTTGAGGGATTTAACACTCTTTTAGGGTTTTCAGTGTTTTCTAGCTTTCTAAGGGGATTTATGTGTATATAGGTTTTAAATGTTTTCTTATAGTTTTATGTTTTTATAGAGTTTTTTATGGTTTTTTGGGGTTTTTAGGATTTTTTGTTGGATTTTTAAGGTCTTTATTTGGTTTATGGGTTTTTAGGGTTTTAGGGTTTTTTAGGGTTTTTAGTGGTTTTGGGTTTTTAAAATTTTTATTTATTTTTAGGGATTTTAATGATTTTTATTCTCTTAATAATTTTTATGATTTTTTAAGGTTTTTTTTTTGTTTTTTGGGTTTTTTGGGTTTTTTGGTTTTTTAGGGTTTTCTCATTTTTTTTTTACAGGTTTTAAGGTTTTTTAGTGTTTTTTAACGTTTTTAAGTGATTAAAGGGTTTTTAGTGTTTTTAGGGTTTTTAATTGGTTTTAGGGTTTTTAAGGTTTTAGGGGTTTTAATGGTTTTTAGGGATTTAAAAGTTTTTTAGGTTTTTTAAGGGTTTAATGTGTTTGTACATTTTAAGGTTTTCTTTAGATTTTTTCATTTCTTTTAGGGTTTTATGGTTTTTATTAAATTTTAGGGAAATTTAGGATTTTTTTGGTTTTTAGGGTTTTTAGAGATTTAGAGGGGTTTAGAAATGTTTATGTTTTATGGGTTTTTAGTGTTTTTAACATTTTTTGGGGTTTAAAGTTATTCGAGGGATTCTTTGTTGTTTATTATGTTTTTATGGTGTTTTCAGGGTTTTTACGTTTTTATGGGTGTTTTGGTTTTTCGGTCCTTTGGGTTTTTAGGGTCTTTTGTGTTTTAGGGTTTTTATGTTTTTATAGTTTTTAAGGAGTTTTTGTGGTTTTTTAGTTTTTTATGGTTTTTAGGGTTTTTAGGGAAAAAAAGGTGCATGTCTAGGCTATTCCCAGTCCTCTAAATTTATTAGAAAAAATAAAGAAAACCATGAAAGGGATGGGGTTAATAAAACATTCCCAAAAGGGAAACAAGTCATTAAACATCACCATCAATGTCATAAACATGGACTGCACCATATGGGTCACCATCTGCACCATATCCAGAATCCACATCAGCAATACATAAATCAGAGTATGCACCTGTGTCCATCGATTCCCAATCGGACTCAAGATCCTCCTGATGTTTAAAGAGCCCCAAATACTTATCCCTGAGTCTTTCTTGCTCTGAGGTGCACAAAGTATGCTCCTGTTTATTGACTTTTACTTTCAGTTTAGCAGCCTTTGAGAAATCCCAAGTAGGCAAGGGTCTAGGAGGAGAGGAATAATCCCTCTTCAGCCTCCTTTTTTGGGGGGTAGATATGAAACCATCAGCCTGAGATTCATTCCCATATTATATGCCATCACTTACCACACGTAAGGCCCCCTTATTGCCAGCCTTGTTCTCACACTTTTTCTGATGAGGATTGATAACCTATCCATTATTCCCAATGTATTTATAGTCTGAAGTGGACACTATATATTTTTTTCGTTCCCATTTTTAATGTCATCCCCCATCATAGACCTCTCCCTCATGATCTGAGCCATATTGGAGTTGATCATGTGATCATCCTTAGAAAAAATCACACCCAACTATCTAGCCTCATCCATATCACAAGTAAACTAATGGTCATGGAAATGAAGTTCTCCTTAAAAACAGTTCTTCTTAAATTGAAAAAATGGATCAGTCTCACCTGGGGCTTTTCTAGCCATCTTGTGTTCACCTGGATGTTCCTCCATGACCATGTCTTGCAGAAACACACAACAGGCCTCATCAGTAGAGGACCCCTCATATACCACCACAGTCTGATAGGTGTCCTGAGTCATACCTTCCTCACTAGGGGTTCTAGTATTCCCAGGCAGTATGTTTCTATCCACTTCCTCAGCACAAGCTTTGCCAAATTCCTCATTGTGAACCAATGGATGAACCTGAAGACCATCCCTCTAATTTCCACTACAACCAAGTACTTGCACAAAAGATTCACCCACACTCCGATCATGGGGGCCATCATCAATTCACAAGGGCTGCTTCTCAACCAAATTTTTCTCATTCCCAAACCGAGCCACCTCCCTCACCTCAACCACCTCCCCTTTCTCAGTCCCCCTCCCCAAGTGCAATATCTCCCACAACTGGATCAATAGAGAAAAGATACTCGAACCTATTACTCAGAGAGACACCATCTAGAACCTAAATCTAACTAATACTAGCCTTTCCACTATTGTTTCTCAATTTCACTACTAACATGCTCAATGGATGCTTCTGGGGGCCCTCAATCAGACTCTACTCATGCCCAAACCAATCCACCTCCCCCTCATCATCCACCCATCCACCCTTATCATCACTCCCTATAACTCACTACTACCATCATGCCTACTGTTATTTCTCCAAGTCATGATTTCGGGATTATGTATCACATCTGATCTAGCCCTTTACTTTCCACTACAATTCCTAGTAATATCCCAACCCATGCCACATGAAGCCTCCACTAAAACCTTTTTATTTAAAATAACTTTCAAATAAGTTTTCTAGCACTCAAAAATTTAACCATCCTTTAGCCAGGGAGGCAAATTTTTGGGTTCTTTTAGCACCACCACCTCTTGCTCCTCCACCAAGGATTGACTTCCATCACCATACTCCAACTCATCCATATTCAAAGCACGACCTTCCCAGGCACCGCACCTCCAATCCTGATCATGATGACCAAGTTTCAAACAAGAAGATAAAAAGTCGAACCATGACTCAAAAATCACAAATTTCTTCAAATGGAGCTCATCACCAACAACAATCCACATAAAGTCATCCGGCTCCTTCGAAGCATCAATCTTAAAAAAATACCTCAGAGCATTATGGTGGCAGAGTGCCTGAGTCTTGTTGTACATGCATGATAACCTTCCCACAAGATTCCATAGAATAGAAATAATGGATAGATTTTGAAATGGGATGGGATGTTCTAGAAATCTAACCCATGTCGCAAACATCAGAGATTCACGGTTCAAATGAAGATCCAAACTCTTCTGAAATAGGGAGAAAATAGCACCATTACATATTTGAGTGGTTACATCCCAATCAAGGATAATGTCATCCTCAGTTGAAAAGTGAATCATGATATGGTTGCTATCAACAAGACCCACCGTAACACCGTCCTCAATATTCCAATACACAAAGACAATCATGTCAAATAAATCCACCAGAGGGAGCCAGTTCGAAAAACAAGTAACCCGTGTCAAAAAATACTGATAAGAGGCTACATTGAAATCCTAGATTGAAAGATAAAGATGCATATGGAATTAAAAATGGTTATTAACTTTAGGTAAAAGATCAATATGTGGAAAAGGATCAAGAAAATTAGGACATGAGAATTGAAAAAAGGTGCGGTCTTCTTGAAGAATCAGCGGATGTCGCTCCCCCGTAGTTGGGGGAGGGAGAGGTGCGAAAGCCACCGTCATAGTCATGCTTGCTGAAGGGGAGGGTATCATCCATCATAAGAGAGCATAAGAGGATCTATCTCTTAGGCTCTGTGGTTTTGAGGAATTTTAGGGTTTTTTACAGTTTTTAGGGACTTTAGAGTTTTTTATGATTTTTAGTATTTTTAAGGGTTTTTTGGTTTTCTTAATATTTTTCATTATTTTTATGTGTTTTAATGTTTTTATGGATTTTTAGGGATTTTAATGGATTTTTATGGGTTTTATGGTTTTTAGTATTTTTTAGGGTTTTTGTAGTTTTTATTACTTTTTGTGGGTTTTATGGTTTTTTGAGATTGTTAGGGTTTTTATGATTTTTTATAGTTTTTTAATGATTTTAGGGGATTAAAGAGTTTTAAGGTTTTTGGGTTTTTAATGTATACATTATTTTTTAATCGATATTAGAGATTCTATGGGGTTTTAGGGTGTTTAGGGCTATTATAATGTTTTTTGCTTTTTGGGGGATTTATGTGTTTTACTGTATTTATGGTTTTTTTAGGATTTTTTCAGATTTTTTTGGGTTTTTATGGATTTTTGGGGATTTTGAGGATTTTTTGGAGTTTTTTTGATTTTTTTGGGATTTATGATTTTTAGAGATTTTAGTGTTTTTAGGTTTTTCAAGATTTTAAGTGTTTTTAGGTATTTATTTTTTTATTAAGGGTTTTTCATGATTTTTATTATTTTCACATTTTAAGGAATTTTAGGGTTTTTAGGATTTTTATGGTTTTTAGGGTTTTAGTGATTTTTAGTGATTTTTGGGTTTATATGTTTCTTAGGGTTTTAGTGTTTTAGGGTTTTAAAAATATTTTATGGTTTTAAACATTTTTTAGAGTTTTAAACATTTTTTGGTTTTAAAGAGTTTTTTATAGTTTTTTTGGTTTTTAGGGTTTTTAGGGTCATTATGGTTTTATGGGTGTTATGGTTTTTAGGGTTTTAGGGTTTTTAATATGTTTAGCATTTTTGAGTTTTTAGGGGTTTTAATTATTTTAATATTTTTAAGGTTTTCTTAGGGGTTTCTGGGTATTTAGGTTTTTTATGTTTTTAGTGATTTTTGGTATTTTTTACAATTTTCATGGTTTTTTGTGTTTTTAGGGATTTTGAGGGGTTTTATGGTTTTATGGTTTTATGGTTTCTTTGGGTTTTATGGTTATTTTTGACATTTTTAGTGTTTTTAAGGGATTTTAGATTTTTTTAATGGTTTTAAGTGTTTGATGATTTTTTAAAGTTTTTAGTGGGTTTTAGGGTTTTTTGGCTATTTAGGGCTTTTAATTTTGTAATGGTATTTATGGTTTATAGGGTTTTTGTCTTTTGTCTTTTTTTGTTTTTATCATTATTTTTATTTTTAGGGTTTTAATTGTTTTTATGTTTTCTAGGATTTCTTAGGATTTTTCATGTTTTTTATGGTTTTTCGTCATTTTTAGGTTTTTTAGGAATTTTTTGGAATTTTATTATTTTTAGGGCTTTATCATTTTTGGGATTTTTGGGGTTTAAAGTTTTTTTAGGTTTTTAAGGTTTTCGTAGGTTATTTCATGGTTTTTATGGTTTTTTTTATTTTAATGTAATTTTATGGATTTTATGGATTTTTATCGGTTTTTTTGAAATTTTTGGATTTTGAGGGTTTTTAATGTTTTTTAGGGGTTTAGTATTTTTTTGGTTTTTTGGGGTTTTAGGGATTTTTTGATTTTTAAGGGTTTTAATGTTTTTTAGAGTAATTTAAAAATTGTTCTTGTTTAAATGGGTTTGTGTGTTTTTATTTGGTTTTTAGGTTTTTATGGTTTTTTATGTTTATTATGTTTTTAGGGGTTTTTTATTTTTAGGGGTTTTAGGATCTTATAAGGGTTTTTTGGTTTTAGAATTTTTTAAATTTTTATTGAGTTTTATGTGTTTTTAGGTTTTAAGTTTTTCTTATCATTTTTCATATTCTTAGGGTTTTTAGGATATTAGAGATTTTAAGGGATTTCTATAATTTTTATAGTTTTTTAGGGTTTTTAGGGTTTTGAGTGTTTTTAGAGTTTATAGGTGTGTTATGATTTTTATGGGGTTTTTATGATTTTTATGGTTTTTTTGTATTTTATAGTTTTTTTAACATTTTTAGGGGTTTAAAGGGGTTTTATTGTTTTCTTTTTGGGTTTTATGTGATTTTATGGGTTTCTATGGTGTTATGGTTTTTAGTGGTATTCGATCTTGTAGGGTTTTATGGTTTTTATGGGGTTTTGTGGTTTTATATGGTTTCATTATTTTTAGGGGTTTTAAGTTGTTTTAGGTTTTAAGGATTTCTTATTGTTTTTCATTTCTTTTAGGGTTTTTTGTGTTTTTTTATTTTTAGGGTTTTTATTATTTTTATGGTATTTTAGTGGATTTAGGGATTTTAAGGATTTTTATTGTTTTAGGGTTTTAAGAGTTTTTGATTGTTAGGGTTTTATTAGTTTTTTTTGAATTTATGGGTTTTTGGAGTTTTTAAACTTTTTAGGGGCTTAAAGGGATTTTAGAATTTATAGTGGTTTTGTTGGGATTTTACTGGTTTTTATGGTGTTTTTAAGGGTTTTGTGGAATTTAAGGTTTTTTGGATTTTTAGAGTTTTTAGAGTGTTTTATGTTTTTAGGGGTTTTAAAAAAATTATGTTTTAAGGGATATTTATGTTGTTTTAAGTTTTTATGGGTTTTTAAGATTTTTAGGGACTTGGATGGTTTTTTGGATTTTTATGGTTTTTAGGATTTTTAGGATTTTTTTGGGTTTTACATTATTTTATTTTTTGGTGTTTTTTAGGATTTCTTGAGTTTTTTACATTTTTAGGGGTTTGAGGGTTTTTATAGTATTTAGAGGGGTTCTATAGTTCTTTTGTTTTTTTCCGGTTTTTAATGTTTTTAGTGGGTTTGTGGTTTTTAGGGGTATTAGTGTTTGGTTATGATTTTTAGAATTTTTTTTGGTTTTTTAGGGTTTTTAAGTGATTTCATGGTTTTATGGGTTTCATAGGGGTTGTCAATATTTTTAGGAAATTTATGTTTTTAGTTACTTTTAGGGATTTTGTAGGATTTTTATGGTTTTTATTGTTTTAAAGAATTTTGAGGGTTTTATGGTTTCTAGTTTTTTTATGGTTTTCTTGGTTTTTAGTGTTATTTATATTTTTTAATAGTTTTTAATAATATTATGGAATTTTAGTTTTTTTTAATTTTTTTAGGTGTTTTTAGGGTTTTAGGATTTTGAGGTTTTTTCGGGTTGTCAGGGTTTATAGATTTTTTTTAGGTTTTTAAGGGTTTTAATTTTTTTTAAGGTTTTTATAGTTTTCTTATTGTTTATAGGTTTTTAGGTTTTTTTAGATTTTTAAGATATTTTGTTTTGCTTTATTTTATTGTTTGTAGGGTTTTTCATGATTTGGAGGGATTTTAGGGGTTGTATTGTTTTTAGGGGTTTATGGTACTTTGAATTTAGGGATTTTTTATGTTTTTAAGGATTTTATTGTTTTGTAATGTTTTTAAGAGTTTAAAGGTTTTTTTGAGTTTTTATTTGGTTTTGGGGTTTTAATGGGTTTTAGGGTGTTTATGGTTTTTGGGGGTTTTATGATTTTTAGGGATTTTTTGGTTGTTAAGGTTTTGAAGGGCCTTTAGAAATTTTAGGGTTTTTAAGGGGTTTTAAGTGTCTTTAGAGTTTTATTGTATTCTTATTCTTTTTAGGGTTTTATGATTTCATACATTTTTAGGTATTTTTATGGATTTTTTAGGATTTTCATCATTTTATAAGATTTTTAGGGATTTTGAGGGTTTTTCAAGATTTTAGGGTTTTTATGTTTTTTGGTGTTTTATCTTTTTTGAGTTTTTTAGTATTTTCAATGTATTTTTTATATTTTTTAAAATTTTTTAAGGGGTTAAATGGTATTTAGAGTTTTTATTTTTTTTAGGGTTTTTGTGGGGTTTAGGGTTATTTAATGGTTTTAGGGTGTTTATGGGTTTGAGAGGTTTATAGGGTCTTTTAGGTGTTTTAGCATTTTTTAATGTTTTAGAGGTTTTAATTTTATTAGGATTTTAAGGTTTTCATAGGATTTTTCAGCGTTTAAGGGTTTTTTACGTTTTTATTTATTTTTATTATTTTTAGGAATTTTATATTTATTTAGGGTTTGATGGGATTTTGAGGGTTTTAAGTATTTTGAGGGTTTAGTTTTTTTAAGGCTTCAGATTTTTTTAATGTTTTTAGTCTTTTTAAATTTATAGTTGTTTATGTATTTTTAGGGTTTTAAGGTTTTCATAATGTTTTTCAAGGTTTTTATGTTTTTTAGTTATGTAGTGATTTTTTCAGTTCTTAAATTCTTTTAGGTTTTTTATTGTTTTATGTGTGTTTTTGTTTTTAAGGTTTTCTTAGGGTTTTTCTGTGTTTTCAGGGTTTTCACATTTTAATGTATTTTTAGGGTTTTTTAGGAAATTTTTTTAGTGTTTTTAGGTATTTTGAGTGATTTTAGTGATTTTTTAGTGTTTTTAGGTTTTTTTATGGTTTTTTGGGTTTAGAGTTGTTAGTGGGATTTTTGTGGGTTGTTATTGTTTTTTAAGGTCTTTAGGGGTTTTATGTTTTTTAGTGTTTATAAGTATTTGTAGGGTTTGAAGTTTTTTAGGTTTTTATGTTTTTTCAAAGGTTTTTTTCAGGGTTGTATGATTTTTATGTTTTTAATGATTTTTTAGTATTTTTATAATTTTTATTGGATTTTAGAGTTTTTAGGGATTTTGAGGTGTTTTATTATTTTTTGGGCTATAAGATTCTTTTTTGTTTTTGGATATTTTAGAAATTTAATGTTTTTTAGAGTTTTTTATTTTTTTAAGGATTAAAAGGCTTTTTATATTTTTTAGTAATTTTTAGGGTTTTATGTGTTTTTTTAGTTTTTTATTAATTTTATGGGTTTTATGATTTTCAATGGTTTTAGAGTTTTTATGGGTTTGATTATTTTAAGGATTTTTAGTCATTTTAAGTGTTTTTATGATTTTCTTTGGGTTTTTATGGGTTTTTTAGGGTTTGTAATATTTTTGTAAATTTTTAGGGGTTTTTAGGATTTTTTATGGTTTTAGGGGTATTAAGGGTTTTTTGGATTTTAAGGTTTTTTTATTGATTTAAATGATTTTTTTTATTCTTGGGGTGTATGGTTTTTTTGAATCATTTATGGTTTTTATGGTTTTTAGATTTTTTAAAATTTATTAGTGGTTTAAATGGATTTAGGGTTTTTACTGGTTTTTAGGGGTTTTATGGGTTTTTATGTGTTTTTAATGTTTTAGCTATTTTTAAGGTGTTTGGGGTTTTTTGAGTTCTTTTATGGTTTTAGCATTTTTTGGTTTCTTAGGGGATTCATGTGTTTTATGATTTTTAAGGTTCTGATAGGTTTTTTTGGGGGGACGATTAGGGTTTTTTACATTTTATGGATTTTTAGGGTTTTTAGGATTCTTAGGGTTTTAGGGTTTATAGAGATTTTAGGGTTTTTAAGGGGGGGGGGCAATTTTAGAAAATTTTTATGGTTTTTAAGGTTATCATAGAGGTTTTTAGTGTTTTTAGGGGGTATTATGTGTTTAGAGATTTTAGGTATTTTTTAATATTTTTATGGTATTTTAGGGTTTTTAAGGTTTTCAAGGGTTTTTAGATTTTTCGGGGTTTTTTGGTTTTTTGGTTTTTTGGGGTTTTAGGTTTTTTTTAGTTTTTTAGGATTTTACTGTTTTTTACAATTTTTAAAAATTTTAATGGTTTTAAGTGTTTTTAGAGATTTTACTGACTTTTAGGATTTCTATGGGGTTTTATTGGTTTTTAAGGTCATTAGGTCTTTTTATGGTTTTTTGGGGTTTTAGTGTATTGGTTTTTTTTATTTTCCGAATTTTTAGTTTTTGTAGTTTTTATATGTGTTTGAAGGTTTTAAAGACTTTATTAGGGATTTTAGGGTATTTATATGTATTTATGTTTTTAGGAATTTTATATATTTTTTAAATATTTTTATTGGTTTTCAAGGTATTTAGGGATTTTGTGATTCTTTAAGGGTTTTTGGGTTTTTTGGGGATTTTTATTTGGGATTTTATGGTTTCCTGGGTTTTTAAGGTTTTTTACAACTCTAATTGAGCATAATATATAAAAAAGGAAAGGGATTTAATTAAAATTAAATCACCCAAATGATGAAAAACTGACCTGAAGGCCCACACCAATAGAAAAAAGGAAAATGGGCCTGGGAAACGTGACAATGCCTGGGAAATGTTTTATGGGTTTTTATGGTTTTAAGGATTTTATGTGTTTTAGGGTTTTTAGGTTTTTTATTGATTTTTTATGGGTTTTTAATGTTTTTAGTGGTTTAAAGGGTTTTTTGATCATTTTGGGGATTTTATATTTCTTTGGGTTTTTAGAGATTTTGATCGTTTTATTGTTTTTATGTTTTCTATGATTTTTACAGAGATTAGAGTTTTTTTAGTCTTTTACAGTTTTTAGTGTTTTATGGTTTTTAGTTGGTTAAATATTTTTAAGTATTTATTGTTTTCTTAGGGTTTTCAGGGCTATTATAGTTTTTTATGTTTTAGTGAATTTAGGTATTTTTTTTATTTTTATGGTTTTTAGGGTTTTTAGACATTTTGAGGAAATTTAAGGGGTTTTAGTATGTTTAGAGATTTTAGGGATTTTACAATTTTTAAGGTGTTTAGAGGTTTGAATTGTTTTTAGGATTCTAATGTTTTCCTATGGATCTTAATGGTTTTAGTGGTTTTTATGTTTTTATGGATTTTTAGGTATTTTTAGGATTTTTATGGTTTTTTTATTTTTTAATGATTCTGTAGAGTTTTTAAGGTGTTCAAGAAAATTAACAATTTTAGTTGTTTAAAGTTCTTTTATAGTTTTTAGTTGCGTCCTAGCATTTTATGGTTATTTTGGGGTTTTAAGGTTTTTGGGGGTTTCTATGGGTTTTAGGTTTTTTAGGGTTTTTAGGGATTTTTTAGGTTGTTATCATCTTTTTATGTTTTTAGTGGTTTATTGTTTTTTTAGGTTTTTAAGGATTTCTTAGGGTTTTTCAGGTTATTTAGGGTTTTTATGTTTTTAGGGATTTTTAGCGATTTTATAGTAATTTTATGATCTTTTATACTTTTAATGGATTTTGAGTAGCATTATAGTTTGTATAGTTTTTAGGGTTTAAATAGGTTTTTACTATTTTCTATGTTTTTAGGTGTTTTAAGTGTTTAAAGGGTTTAAATGATTTCTTAGGGTTTTTAACATTTTAATGGAATTTTATGTTTTTAGGGATTATTTGTGCTTTTTTAGGATTTTAAGGTTCTTTATGGTTTTTAGTGTTTTGTGGGGTTTTTGGGGTTTTTAGGGATTTTAGTATTTTTTAGTGTTTTTTAACATTTTAAGGGGTTTAAATAATTTTTATATATTTAGTGGAATTTTTAGGGTTTGGATGGATTTTTAGGGATTTTTAGGATTTTTAAGCGTTTTATCGTTTTTAGAGATTTTTTGGATTATTAGCGTGTTTTAGTTTTTTATAATATTTAAGTTTATTTAGGTTTTCAAGGTTTGCATATGGTTTTTAGGGTTTTTTCATAGGGATTTTCAGGGATTTTTTATAATTACAATGGATTTTATAGATTTTTTGGAATGTTTTGGGTTTAAAGGGTTTTTTTAAAGCATTTTGGGTTTTTTATGATTTTTTGTGTTTTTTTTTGTTTTTGTTTTTAAAAAATTAATTTATTTTATAGTTTTTTATTAATTTTAATGGTTTAAGGATTTTAATGATCATTTTGGGTTTTAGTGTTTTAATTTATTTTCTAATTTTTTTAGGTTTTTTATGGGTTTTAGGGGTTTTTACGGTTTTTAAGGTTTTTTAGAGTTTTTAACTTTTTTAGGATTTTAAGGGTTTTAGGTGTTTTTTTTTGGTTTTAAGGTTTTCATATGGGATTTTTGGGTTTTCAGGGTTCTTAATTTTTTTAGGTATTTTTAGGGAAATTTGATAATTTTTATGGTTTTTTTGGGATTTTAGGGACTTTGAGGGTTTTTACGGTTTTTAAGTTTTGTTTGAGTTTTTAGCTTTTTTATGATTTCCAGGGTTTAAAATGATTATAAGTATTTATGTTTTCTTTAGGTTCTATCATGTTTTTATGGTTTTTGATGTTTTTAGGAATTTTTAATGGTTTTTATGTATTTTATGTATTTTTAGGGTTTTTAGGGATTTTGATATTTTTTAATGTTTCTTAGAACTTTTATGTTTTTTTATGTTTTTAGCGATTTTAGTGTTTTAGGGTTTTAAGCATCATTCTGGTTCTCTATGGGTTTTAAGTTTTTTATAATTTTAAAGTTTTCCTGGGGATTTTTGGGATTTTTCGGGTTTTACATTTTTAGGGGTTTTTGGTGCTTTTTAAGGATTTTTAGGGTTTTATGGTTTTTAGGTTTTTGATGGTTTTAGGGTTTTTAGAGCTTTTACGGTTCTTATTGTTTTTTTGTCTCAATGAATTTGTACTATTTTTTTCATTTTAAGGCTTTTCTAGTGTTTTTTAACAATTTTGATTTTTCAAAGGGATGTTATAGTTTTTTATTTTTTATGGGTTTTAGGGGTTTTTAGGGTTTTTAGTGTTTTTAGGGTTTTTAGGGTTTTAGGGTTTGTTTTGGTTTTTTTTTTTACGTTTTTAGGTCTTCAATGGTTTTTAGTAGTTATTTGATTTTTAGGTGTTTTAAGTGTTTTTTTTATTATTTTCTTTTGTTTTTTCAAGGCTTTTTGGTATTTTTAAGTTTTTAGGGATTTTAAGTCCTTTTTATGATTTTTATGGATTGATAGGGTTTCTATGGATTTTAATGGTTTTTAGTGTTTTTATGGTTTCGTGGGTTTTTGGAGTTTTAGGGGTTTTTTGAGTTTTCAAGGGTTGTAAGGGTTATTGATGTTTTTAAAAAATTTAGAGGATTAAAGGGTTTTTATATTTTTATTGGTTTTCAGGGTTTTTAGGGGTTTTATGGTGTTTTATTATTTAGGGTTTTTTATAGTTTTTAGGGGTTTTATTTTTTTTAAGGTCCTTACGGTTTTTTGAGTTTTTTGAGTTTTTAGAGTTTTTAGGGATTTTAAGTGTTTTTTAGTTTTTTCATGTTTTCTTAAGATTTTTAATGGTTTTTATTGTTTTTAGTTTTTTAGGTATTTTTAGATATTATAAGGTTTTTTAATTTTCTTAGGGGTTTAGGGATTTATAGGGTTTGGGGGATATTTGTGTTTTAAGGGTTTTTATTCTTTTTAGCGTTTTTAGGGTTTTTAGGGGAGTTAAGTGTTTTTATTTTTTTAATGTTTTCTTGGGGAATTTCCATGGTTTTAGGGGTTTTATACATTTTGATTATTTTTAATTTATTTATTTGGTTTCTTATGGGTTTTGAGGGTTTTTAGGTGTTTGAGGGTTTTTAGGGTGGTTTAGGGTTTTTTAGATTTTTTAAAAAAATTTAGGAGGTACTAGTGGTTTTAAAGTTTTTAGTGGTTTTAGGGTTTTTATGGGTTTTAAGCTTTTTTTAAGGTTTTTTGTTTTTATGTTTTTTAGGGATTTTTAAGGTTTTTTCGGTTTTACCGTTTTTATGTTTTTTAGGGGTTTTATTTTTTTTAGTTTTTTGACGTTTCTGTTGGTTTAAATGGTTTCTATATAATTTAGTGGTTTTAGGTTTTTTTTGGGTTTTGTGGTTTTTAATGTTTCATGGTTTTTATATTTTTTGGGTGTTTAGGGTTTTTTAGTGTTTTTGGCATATCATAATATTTTTAGGGGTTTTAAGTATTTTTTTCATTTTAAATGTTTTCTTAGGATTTCTTAGGTTTTATTAGTTTTTTATGTATTTTTATTGATTTTTGAGGATTTTTTTGTGTTTTTAAGTGTTTCAATAATTTTAAGGGGGTTTTGGTTTTTTAGGGTTTTTTAGGGTTTCATGGTTTTTAGGGTTTTTAGCATTTTTTATGATTTTTAGGGTTTTTAAATTTTTTAGGGTTTTAAGGATATCATACGGTTTTGAGGGCTTTTAAATTTTTATGTTTTTTGTTGGTTTTTAGGTCGTTTTTAAAAATTTTATGGGTTTTTAGTCTTTTTAGGGATTTTGGGGGTGTTTTGGTTTTTATGTTTTTTTATGTTGTATGTTTTTCTGGGGATTTTATGATTTTTTTGTGTTTTTTAGAGATTAAAGGAATTTTAGAGTATTTAGATGTTTAAAGGGTTTTTAGAGTTTGTAATGGTTTTGAGGATTTTTAGGGGTTTTATTGTTTTTAAGGTATTGAGGGGGTTTTATGCTCTTTAGGGATTTTATCAATTTTTATGTTTTTAGGGCTTTTAAGTTTATTTAGTTTTTAAAGGTTTTCTTAGGGGATTTTTTTGGATTTTAGGGTTTTTATGTTTTTCAAGATTTATAATGATTTTTTTATTTTTATAGAATTTAAGGGTTTTATAGATTTGGAGGGTGTTTAGTGTTTTAAGGGGTTTAGTGGTTTTTAGGGTTCTTTAGCATTTTTAAAAAATTTTAGATTTTTTTTGTGTTTTATGTATTTTTAGGTTTTGTGATTTTACTAGGTTTTTTCAATGTTTTTTTGAGTTTTTTTCATTTTTAGGGGTTTTTTATATTTTTATGGGTTTGAGGGTTTTTAAGGAATTTAATGGTTTTTTGGGTTTGTCAGGATTTTATGGGGTTTTAAATTTTTTAAGGTTTTTTATTGTTTAATGGTTTTTAGGGTTTTCTTTGGGGTTTTCATGGTTTTATGGTTGTTTAATGTTTTAGGTATTTTTAGGGATTTTATAAGATTTTAATGTTTTTTAGAGTTTTTGGGATTTTGTTGTGTTTTATGGGTTTTTAGGGGTTTTTGGATTTTATTTTATTTTTTTGATTTTTAGGTTAATTTATTTATTATTATTTTTTAGTATTTTTTTATTTTAAATGTTTTTAGGGGTTTAATGGTATTTTAGCGTTTTTAGATATTTTTATGGTTTTGTTGGTTTTTAGGGTTTTTTATGATTTTAAGGGGTTTTGTGGTTTTTAGGGGATTTATGGTTTTTTAAGGGTTTTTACAGTTTTTAGTGTCTTTTAACATTTTAAGCTTTAAGGATTTTAAAGTGTTTTAGGTTTTTAACATTTTTTCTTAATGTTTTTCATGATTTTTATGGTTTTATGGATTTTATATAAAATTTACTGGTTTTTTGGGTTTTTAAGGATTTCGAGGATTTTTAAGGGTTTTTTTTTTGTTTTTAGCGATTTTAGGGATTTTATCATTTTTAGGCTTCTATGGAATTTATGTGTTTTTCGTTTTTTATGGTTTTCATAAGATTTTTTAGGGTTTTTATGATAGCTTATATTATTAGGGATTTTTAGTGTTTTTCAGATTTTTATATTTTTATGGATTTTAGTGATTTTGAGAGATTTTAGGGAATTTTTTGGGTTTTTCAGTTTTTAGGGTTTTTTGATTTTTAGTGTTTTTAGGTTTTTCTAGTGTTTTTTAATGATTTTAGGGGTCTGAAGGGTTTTTACAGTTTTTACTTGTTTTAGGGTTTTATGGGTTTTAGTGTTTTTTGATGATTTTGGGGGGTTTCCTGGTGTTTATGGATTTTAAGGTTTTTAAGGGTTTTTAGAGTTTCTAATGTTTTAGTTTTCTAGGATTTTTAAGTGTTCATGGGTGTTTGAAATTTTTAGGTTTTTTTAGGGGTTTAGGGTTTTTTACGATTTTGTGGATTTTTAATAATTTTTAGGGTTTTATGGTTTTTTAGAATTTAGGGATTTTGATGATTATAGGTTTTTTAGGGTTTTTATATTTTTTATTTTTTTTATAATTTTTAAGCGGTTTTAGTTTATTATGATTTTCTTAGGGTTTCTCAAAGTTTTTGGTGTTTTTTGGGGTTTTTTGGGGTTTGAGGGTTGTTTTAATTTTTTTAGGGTTTAAATGATTTTAAGTGGTTTTTAATTTTTTTAGGGATTCAATTTTTTTAGATTTTTAGTGGTTTTTAGTGGTTTTTGTGTTTTTATGGTTTTTTAAGATTTATATGTGTTTTGATGGTTCTTAATGTTTTTCTGGTTTTTTAGGGTTTTGGGGTATTAATCATTTTTAGGTTTTTAGGGGTTTTAAGTGTTTTAATGTTTTCTTTGCAGTCATATTTTTTGGACGGTTTCATTTTTTAGGGATTTTTATGGATTTTTAGGATTATTAATTATTTTTAGTGTTTTTAGAGAATTTGAGAGATTTTAGGGTTTTTTATGGTTTTAATAGTTCCTATGTTTTGTTGGGTTTTTCTGGTTTTTTGGGATTTTGTGGTCTTTTCTGAGTTTGTTTTGGCTTTTATGGGTTTTTATAGTTTTTTGTATTTTATGGTTTTGAAATGTTTTTAGGGTTTTTAGAGGGGTTTTCAGGTTTTTATGTGTTTTTAGTGTTTTTATGTGTTTTTTTCGGGTTTTATGGGTTTTGGGGGGTTTTTTTGAGATTTGGGAGGGGGTTAGGATCTTTTAGTGTTTTTAGAATTTTTTAGTTTTTTCAAGTGTTTGAAGTGTTTTTAGGTTTTTAAGGATTTTTTAGGGTTTTTAGGGTTATTAGAGTTTTTTATGTTTTATGTATTTATATGTATTTTGTAGGATTATTATGTGTTTTTGGGTTTTAAGTGATTTTTAGGGATTTGATTCTTTTTTTGGTTTTAGGGTTTTATGATTTTAATGTTTTATAAGTTTTTATGAATTGTTAGATCTTATTTAACATTTTTATGGTTTTTTTTGGATTTTATGTATTTTAAGGTGTTTTAATGATTTTTCGGGTTTGTTTATTTTTTGGGAGTTATTTTTTCTTGATATTTTCGGGTTTTTAATGGTTTTTAGATATATTTATCATTTTTAGGGTTTTAAATGTTTTTAACAGTGTTTAGCGGTTTTTGTGTTTTTATGGGTTTTTAGTGTTCATTAAGGTTTTTAGGGGTATTTAATTTTTTAGATATTTTATGGATTTTAGGGTCTTTTGGGTTTTGAGTGTTTTTTGTTTTTTTGAGGGATTTAAGTGTTTTTAGGTTTTAAATGTATTCTTAGGGTTTTTCAGAGTTTTTAGGGTGTTTTGGTTTTTAGGCATTTTAAAGGATTTTATAGGATTCTTGTTTTTTTATGGGTTTTTATTTTTTTATCATTTTTAATGTTTTTAAGGGTTTTTAGTGTTTTAGGGTCTTAAGTTTTTCTTAGGGGTTTTCAAGGTTTTTAAGAAATTTTATGTTTTTTGGGGAATTTATGGATTTTTTAAGACTTTTATTATTGTTTTAGGGTTTAATGATTTTGAGTGTTTTTAGGATTTTTAGGATTTTAATGGTTTTTTTGGTTTGTTTGTGTTTTTTTGTATTTTTCTATAATTTTAGTTTTTTGATAGTTTTTTTTAGTTTTTAAAGATTTTAGGTGTTTGAAGGGTATTTAGAGTTTTTAGTGGTTTTAGGGTTTTATGTGGTTTTAGGTTTTTCATTAGTTTTTAAGGGTTTTATGGTTTTTATGATTTTTAGGTTTTTTTTGGGTTTTATAATTTTTAATGATTTTAAGGGATTTAATTTATTTTGGGTTTAATGGTTCTATTAAGGTTTTTTACATTTTTTTGAATTTTTTGGATTTTTGAATATTTTTATTGTTTTTTATAGTTTTTATGGATTTTGAGTGTTTTACGGTCTTTTAGGGGTTTAAAGGGTTTTTAGGGTTTTCAATATTTTTTAGTTTTTTGGGGGTTTTAAATGTTTTTCTATATATCAAGTTATATTTTCGTTTTTTATTATTTTAAGGTTTTTTTGGGTTTTTAGGGTTTTCTGGGATTTTTATGTTTTTTTAGTTTTTAGGGTTTTTTTGGATTTTGAGGGGTTTTAGGGTTTTAGGTTTTTTAATGTTTTTATAGTTTATTATATTTTATGGTTTTTTTTATTTTTTTAGGGGTTTAAGGTTTTTAATTTTTTTTAATATTTTAGGTATTTTATGGTTTTTTAGAGTTTTTAGTGTTTTGTTAGTGTGTTATGTGTTTTTTGGGGTTTGTATGTTATTGAGGGGATTTTATGTTTTTAGGGGTTTTTTTTTTATTTTTTGGGTCATTTAGGGTTTAAAATATTTTTTAAGTTTTGGGGGGTGTTACATTTTTTAAGGTTTATAATGTTTTCCTTGGGTTTTTAGGGTTTTTAGGGTTTTTTAACATTGGGGTATTTAGGGCCTTTTAAGGGTTTTTTGGTCTTTTATTATTTTATGATATTGGAGGGTGGGGGGTTTAGTGTTTTTTTTGGGTTTTAATGAGTTTTAAGTGTTTTAGGTTAAAAAGGTTTTCTTGGTGGGGGGTTAGTGTATTATTGGTTTTTAATTTTTAAGCATTTTTAGAGGTATTTTGATTTTTATGGTTTTTTAGGGTTTTAGGGATTTTCATATTTTATAGTTTTTGGTGATTTTTTGGGTTTCTTAGGTTTTTTGGCTTTTTTCGTTTTTAGTGGTTTCAAGTGTTCTTATGCTTTTCAAGTTTTCTTAGGTTTTTTCGTTGTTTTAGGTTTAGATGTGATTTTAGATATTTTTAAGAATTTCAAATATATTTTTGATTTTATAGGGTTTTTAGGTTTTTTTGAGGGCTTTAGGGTTTTTAAGCTTCAGGGTTTTTAGGATTTTTTATAATTTTTTTTAATTATTTTAGGGGTAGAAATGGTTTTTATATATTTTAGTTGTTTTTAGGATATTTATGGGGTTTTATTGTTTTAATGGGGTTTTCATGTTTTAATGGGTTTTACGGTGTTTAGGATTTTTTGTGTTTTTAGCATGTTTAGCATTTTTAAGGTTTTTTAGATGCTTTATTGATATTAGGTTTTTAAGGATTTTTTTTTTCTAGATTTTTAAGATTTTTTTTAAATTTTTTGGTATTTTTAGGGATTTCTTAGGTTTTTTATGTTTTTAGTGGTTTTGGGTTTTTTTGAATATTTAGGGGTTTTTAGCGTTTTAGTGGTTTTCGGGTTTTTTAGTATTTTTAGTGGATTTTGGGTTTTTTAGGTTTTTAGGTATTTTTATCATTTTTATAATTTTAAGCATTTTTAGCGGTTTAAAGTGGTTTTAATTTATTTTGGTTTTATATTATTTTTATGGGATTTTATGGATTTTTAGGGTTTTTACAGATTTTTATGGTTTTAGGGGATCTTGGAGTTTTTAGGGTCATTTAGTGTTTTTATCATTTTTTTCATTTCTTAGGGGTTTAATGTGTTTTTATGTTTTTATGGTTTTCTTAGGAGTTTTCAAGGTTCGTAGGGGTTTTACATTTTTAGGAATCTTTATGGATTTTTTAAGTATTTTAATTAATTTTTATTATTTTTTTGAATTTTGAGGGTTTTAAGATTTTTTTAGGGTTGTTAGTGTTTTCAGGGTTTTTATTCTTTTTTAGGTGTTTATGGGATTTAATTATTTTAGGTTTTTTATGCTTTTTAGGGTTTTTCATAATTTTTATGGTTTTTTACATTATTATGGATTTTAAGGGATTTATAAGGATTTTATGGTTTTTTTGTCAATATAGGGATTTTGAGGGCTTTAAAGATTTGTATGGGTTTTTTTATGATTTTTTAGGTTTTTACCATTTTTTGATTTTAAGGGATTTATGTTTTTTTTAGGTTTTTAATATTTTATTAGGGTTTTTAGGTTTTTTTAAAATTTTATAGATTTTTAGGGCCTTTTTTGGATTTTTCTGGTTTTTAGAGATTTTAGGGTTTTTAGGGTTTTGGGGGATTTTGTAGATTTTTAGTGTTTTTTAGGGTTTGTGATTTTTTTTAGTGTCTTTTAACATTTTTAGGGGTTTAAAAAGTTAGTTGAGTTTTATTGGGTTTTTTAGGTTTTTATGGGTGTTAGGGTAATTAATGTTTTTATGGGTTTATGTATTTTATGGGTTTTTATGGTTTTTAGGGTTTATGGTTTATAGGTTTTTTTATTTTTTTTTGAGTTTTTAACTGTTTTATAGGTTTTTAGAATTTTTAACGTTTTTAGGGGTTTAAAGGTTTTATATTTTTTTGTGATTTTTATGCTTTTTAAGGGTTTTAATGGTTTTAGGTGCTTTTATGGTTTTTGGATTTTTAGGGTTTTATGGGTTTTTTAGATTTTTATCATTTTTTATGTTTTTATGGGTTTTAATTAATTTTATAGTTTTGAGGTTTTCTTCGTTTTTAGGTTTTTTACATTTTTCGGGTTTTTAAGGGAATTTATGGATTTTTATGGGTTTTAAGGTTTTAGGGACTTTGAGGATTTTTAGTGAGGGTTTTGGGTTTTTTATAGTATTTTTAAGTTGTTTATGTTTTTTAGGGGTTTAAAATGTTTTTAGGTTTTTAAGGTTTTCTTAGGGGTTTTCATTGTTTTTAGGGTTTTTTAAATTTTCATGTATTTTTTAGGATTTTTATGTTTTTTAGTATTTTTAGTGTTTATCGGGATTGTAGGGTGTTTTCGGTTTTATGGTTTTTTTAGTTCCTAAGTGGTTTTTGAGTTTTTTAGGGGTTTTAAGGATTTCTATAGTTATTTATCATTTTAGGTGATTAAAGTGCTTTTAGAGTTTCTTGTGGGTTTTAGGGTTTTTCTGGTGTTGTTGGGTTTTTTACGGTTTTATGGGTTTTGTGGTTTTTAGGGTTTTTCGGGTTTTCAGTTTTTCTTAATGGTTTTCATGGTCATTATGGGTTTCTTAGTTTTTAGGTATTTTTTGGGATTTTTTAGAATTGTTATGGTATTTAGGGTATTTAGAGATTTTCATTGTTCTTTGGATTTTTTAGGTTTTTAGCGGTTTTTATGGTTTTTATCATTTTTTAGATTTCTAAGGGTTTTAATTGTTTTCTGGTTTTTAAGGTTTTCATAGGGTTTTTATGGTGTTTACATTTGTTGGTATTTTTATGTATTTTTTAGGATATTTATGGTTTTTAAGGTTTTTATGGTTTTTAGGGGTTTTAGAGTTTATAGGGTTTTTTGGTGTTTAGGGTTTTTTTGATTTTTTAGCATTCTTATGTTTTTTATAGTTCTTATCTTTTTTAGGGGTTTAAAGAGTTTATAGATTTTTTTATTGGGTTTTCAGTGTTTTTATTGGTTTTTATGATTTTTTAATGTTTTAGGGGTTTCACTGTTTTTGGTTTTTTTGGATGTTTTTGGGTTTTAAGAGTTTTTAGGCTTTCTAAGGGATTGAATTTTTTAGAGGATTTTTATGTTTTTAGGGGTTTGATGATTTTTAGAGTTTTTAGTGATTTTTAGGTGTTTTATGGGGTTTTTGGTTTTTTATGTTTTTAGGGGTTTTTATGTTTTCTAAGGGTTTTTGTTTTTTTTTCAATCTTTAACATTTTTGGGGTATTTAGTAGTTTTAAGTGTTTTTAGGTTTTTATGTTTTGCTTAGGGTTTTTTGGGTTTTTTTAATGTTTTTATGGGTTTTTTGATATTTTTTTGGATTTGAATGATTTTTTTGTTTTTTTTGGATTCATAGGGTTTTTTAGGGTTTTTTAGGGTTTTTTTGGTTTTTTTGGTTTTTTCAATTTTTAATATTATTGGGGATTTAGGTTTTTATGGTTATCCTAAGGTTTTTGGGTTTTACAATTTTTATGGTTTTTTACATTTATTAGATTTTTTTGCCTTTTTTAATATTTTTGTGGATTTTTTGTTTTTCTGGGTTTTTAATGTTTTTCGAATTTTTTTGTGTTTTTAGAGTTTTATATGGGTTTTAAAGTTTTTAGTGGGGTTTTATTTATTCACATGTTTTGGAGGAAATTTAATGTTTTTTGGGGTTTTTATGGTTTTTAGGTTTTTAGGCTATTTAGGGTTTTTAGGGGTGTTAACTGTTATTAGATTTCTATGGGTTTCTTATGGGTTTTTACAGTTTATAGGGTTTTTAATGTTTTTAGGTATTTTTTGGATTTTTTGGTATTTTATGGGGATTTTTACAGTTCCAAATGTTTTTGGGGATTTTGAGGGTTTTTTGGGTTTTAGGTTATTTTTCAAATGTTAGATTTTTAGGGGTTTTAGGGGTTTTTAGGTTTTTAAGGTTTTATTAGGGGTTTTAAGGGGTTTTGGATTTTTTTTATATTTTTAGTTATTTTTATGTCTTTTTTTAAATTTTTATGGTTTTTAGGGTCTTAGGGTTTTATAGTTTTTATGGTTTTAGGATTCTTATGAGTTTTGGGTTTTTTAGGTTTTAATGGTTTAAAAAAATAGATTGTTTTAGCATTTTTGGGGTTTAAAGGGTTTTTAGGGTTTTAGTCGGTTTTAAGGTTTTTTATTTGGTTTTAGGGTTTTTTGATGTTTTTACTGGTTTTATGGTATTTAGGGTTTTGGGGGTTTTTACGATTTTTAGGGGTTTTATTTTTTTAGGATATTTAATTTATTTATTTTTAAGGGTTTTATGGTTTTCTTAGGGTTTTTATAGGTAATTAGGGGTTTTATGTTTTTAGTAATTTTTTAGGGATTTTTTTATTTTTATTGGTTTTTTGGGTTTTTTGAGGTGTTTTTGGGAGTTTTATGGTTTTTTTGAGGTTTTTACGGGTTTTTAGGTTTTTAATATTTTAGTGTTTTTTATTGTTTTAAGGGATTAAAGGGTTTTAGAGTGTGCGGTGGGTTTTTAGGTTTTCTATGGTTTTTTATGGATTTTAAGGTATTAAGGGGTTTTAGGGTTTTTTTATATCTTTTACTGTTTTTAATGTTTTTAGGTTTTAGGGGTATTAAGTGTTTTTAGGTTTTTAATTATTCTTATGGTTATTCTTATTTTTTAGGGTTTTTTAAATTTTAAAAAAATTAAGACTTTTTGAGGATTTTATTTTATTTTTTTAATTTTTTTTGGAATTTTGAGGGGTTATAGGGTTTTTAGGTTTTTTTTTATCATTTTTAGTGTTTTTTATGTTTTTTAGGGGTTTTAGGTGTTTTCTGGTTTTCTGGTTTTCTTAGGGGTTTTGAATGTTTTTGGGGTTTTTATGTTTTTATGGATTTTTAGGATTATTATACTTTTTATGGTTTTAGGGATTTTTATTGTTTTTTAGAGTTTTTATTGTTCTTAGTGGTTTTAAATGTGTTTATGGGTTAAACATGTTTAGAGTTTTAATGGTTTTTATGGTTTTAATGGGTTTTTTAGGGTTTTTAAATGATTTTGGGGGCTTTTTAGTTTTTAATGGTTTTGTGGTTTTTAGTGTTTTTTAGAGTTTTTTAGTTTTTTTAGTGTTTTTATAGGATTTTCAGGCATTTTAAATATTTTTAGTTATTTATGGCTCTCTTAACATTTTCCACTATTTAGGGGTTATTACGTTTTTATGGATTTATTATGTATTTTTTATTATTTTTATAGATTTTCATGATTTTTTGGTATTTTGAGTTTTTTTGGGTTTTTATAGTTTTCTTATTTTTTAGGTTCTATTTTATTTTTAAGTGTTTGTAGGTTATTAATTATTTCTTATGGTTTTTTGGGTTTTTATGGTTTTTAGGGTTTTATGGTTTTTGTTGGTTTTAGTGTTTTTTTTTGAGTTTTTTTGGATTTTTATGTTTTTGAGAGTTAATAACATTTTTACGGGCTTAAAGTGTTGATATATATTTTATTGTTGTTAGGGTTTTTATTGGTATATGGTTTTTTTTAATTATTTTTAGGGATTTTAATGGGTTTTTTGGGTTTTTTTGGGTTTTTGAGTTTTTCATGGTTTTATGGTTTTTATCGTTTGTTAGGTTTTTAGGGGTTTTAATTAGTTTTAGGTTTGTATGGTTTTCTGATGGGATTTTAGTGTTTTTAAGGGTTTTTATGTTTTTAGGGAATTTAAAGGATTTTTAGGATTTTTATGGTCTTTAGGTGTTTTAGGTATTTTATGTTTTTTAGGATTTTTTTTTATTTTTAAGGTTTACTGGTATCTTTGGGGTTTAGGGTATTTTGAGTTTTTTAGAATTTTATGTTCTTTTAGTGTATTTTAATGTTTTCAAGATTAATGGGGTTTTAGAGTTTTTATTGTTATATTTAAGTTTTTATGGGGTATTAGATTTTTTATGAGGTTTTAGGGTTTTTTAATGTTTTAGGGGTTTTTATGGTTTTGGGGGGGGTTAGGGTTTTTAGAGTGTTTTATGGTTTTTTGAATTTTCTATGTTTTTTATGTCTTTAAAAAATATATATTTTTTTGATTTTAAAGTTTTTACTGAGTTTTCCAAGGTTTTTAATGTTTTTTACATTTTTAGGGTTATAATAATTTTTTCATTTCTATGGGTTTTTAATGGGTTTAGTTATTTATATGGTTTTTATAGGGTTATGGGGGTTTTAGGTTTTTAGGGGGTTTTAGTTTTGTGTTGTTTTTTAGGTTTTTAGTTATTTTGGGTTTCTTCAGTTTTATTGTTCTCTTAGAGTTTCCATGGGTCTTAGGGTTTTTATGTTTTTCTGGATTTTAAGATATTTTTATGGATTGTTTATTATTTTTATAATTTTTATAGTTTTTTATTTTTTCATGTTTTTTGGGGTTTTATGTTTTTTATACTTTTTTGGGGGTTTTAGGGTTTTTTGAGTTTTTCGGGTTTTAAGGTTTTTAGAATTTTTTAGCATTTTTGTGGGTTTAAAGTGTTTTTTGAGTTTTTAGCGTTTTAGGGGGTTTATGGGGTTTTAATATTTTTGTGGTTTTTAGGGGATTTATAGTTTTTAGGATTTTTTAGTGGTGTTAGGGTTTTTATCATTTTTTGTGGTTTTTTGGGATTTTAAGTGTTTTTAGGTTTTTAAGATTTTCAATGTTTTTATGGTTTTTTAATTTTTTCAATATTTAGGGAAGTTTTGGTATTTTGGAATTATTATGGGTTTTTATGGTTTTAAAGCATTTTGAGGGTTTTAGGTTTTTTTAAGGTTTTATGGTTTTTATGGTTTTTTAGGTATTTTTGTATTTTTATTTTTAAGGGTTTGAAGGTTTTTAGGGATTTTTTTCATGTTTTTTGGGGGTTTAATGGGATTTTAGATTTTTTTAGTAGGTTTTATTGGTTTTATGGGTTTGTATGGTTTTTTAAGGTTTTTTGGTGGTTTATAGATTTTAGGGTTTTTATGGTGTTTTAGGTTTTTTTCTTTTTATAGGTTTTAAATGGTTTTTTTTGTTTTTAGGTTTTTATTATTTTTTAGTGGGTTTCATATATTTAATGTTTTTTTTACATTTTTAGGGATTGTTAGGGATTATTTTGGAATTTTATGAATTTTTTGGGTTTTTAGGGAATTTTAGGGTTATTAAGTTTTTTAGCATTTTTTAGGTTTCTTATGGGTTTTAATGTTTTTTAGGTGTTTATGGATTTCCTATGGGTTTAAATAGTTTTAGGGTTTTTCACATTCAATGGAATTTTTAGAGGTTTTTATTATTTTATAGTTTTTTAGGGAATTTAGGGATTTTGAGGGTTTCTAAGTTTTTAATGTTTTTTAGAGTTTTAAAAAGATATTAGTGGTTTAAAATGGTTTTATAGGTTTTAGTGATTTTTAGAGTTTTATGGGTTTTTACAGTTTCTTTTGTTTTTAGGGGTTTTATGGTTTATAGGGAAATTTAGGGTGTTTAGAGTTCTTTAGGGTTTTTAGAAGTTTTAAATGTTTATATGTTTTTACAGTTTTTTTATCATTTTTAGGGGATTAAAAGGTTTTAAGAGATTTTAGTTTTTTTATGGTTTTCATGGGTTTTTAGATTTTACAAAATAAAATTAGGAGTTTTATGGTTTTTATGGTTTTTATAGTTTTTAGGTTTTAAAGCATTTTAGGGGTTTTTAAGGTTTATTGCATTTTTTAGGCATTATAGGGGTTGTATGTATTTTTATGTTATTAATTATTCTTATGATTTTTCTGTGTTTTTTGGGGTATTTTTATGTTTTTCTAGCCTTGGGGATTTTTGAGATTTGTAGGGAATTTTATGTCTCTTAGGGATTTTTTGGGTTTTTTGAGTTTTTGGTTTTTTATGGTTTTTTGAGTTTTTAACCTTTTATGGGATTAAATGGATTTTAGAATTTTTAGTGCTTTTTAGGGTCTTATGGGTTTTTATGGGTTTTTATGGATTGTAGGGGTTTTATAGTTTTTATGGGTTTTAGGGTTATTATAGTCTTTTTAGGTTTTTATCATTTTTTAGGTTTTTAGGGGTTTTAATTGTCTTCATGTTTTTATGTTTTTTAGGTTTTTTTAGTATTTTTATCATTTTGATTGATTTTTAGGGGATTTTTGATTTTTATGGTTTTGGGGGGTTTTAGAGATATTTGCATTATTTAGGTTTTTTAGGGTTTTTAATGTTTTTAAGGGTTTTAAGGGTTTAAAATTTTTTTTTGTTGTTTATGGTTATCTTGGTGTGTTTCTAGGTTTTAGTTTTTTTATATTTTTAGGTATTTGTATGGATTTTTTAGGATTTTTATGGGCTTTTATTATTTATAGGGATTTAGTGGGGTTTAAAGGGTTTTTAGATTTTTATTTTATGTTTTTAGTAGTTTGAATAGTTTTTAGAGTATTAAGTGGTTTTTTTGTGGTTTTATAGGGTTTTATGGGTTTTTAGGTTTTTTTGGGGTTTAGGTGTTTTAGGTATTTTAGGGGTTTTATGGTTATTTAGGGTTTTTGTATTTTTTGGTTTGTATGGGGTTTAAGTGTTTTTAGTTTTTTATTGTTTTCATATGTTTGTTAAAAGGTTTTTATGTTTTTATGTATTTTTAGGGAATTTTAAGGATTTTATGTTTTTTTATTGTTTTTATGAATTTTGAGAAGTTTTATGATTTTTGGGGGTTGTTTTGGATTTTAGGGGATTTGAGTGTTTTTATGTTTTTATTGTTTTCTTAGGTATTTTTGAGGTTTTTTACATTTCAAGTGAATTTTTTGGGAATTAATAATTTTTTTTTAGTCTTTTAGGGGTTTTAGGGGTTATTGGGGCTTTGGGGGGATTTATTGTTTTTTTATTTTTAGGTATTTTTTATGTTTTTTTAGGGATTTAAGGGTTTTTAAAAAAAAAATTGGGGTTGAAGGGTTTTCAGAGTTCTTAGTGGGTTTTTAGTGTCTCTATAGGTATTTTGGGTTTTTTACTATGTTTTGGTTTTTTTATTTTTTTTGGGATTTTATGATTTTTTCAAGTTTTTTAGGTTGTTTTTGTATTTTAAGTTTTTTCAGATTTTATTTTTTTCTTGAGGTATTATAGGGATTTTAGGTTTTTACATTTTTATGGATTTTTATCTATTTTTATCATTTTTATGGGGTTTTGGGTTTTTATTGATTTTGAAGGTTTTTCGGGGTTTTTAGGGTTTTAGGTTTTTTTTGGTTTTAAGAGTATTTAGGTTATTAATGTTTTCATTGGGGTTTTGAGGGTTTTTAGTTTTTTTCTATGTTTTTATGGTTTTTTGATATTTTTAGGATTTTTATGGTTTTTAAAGTTTTTAGGGTTTTGGGGGATTTTATGGTTTCTTGGGTTTTTAAGGTTTTACTTATAATTTTAGGTTTTTTGAAGCGTTGAGAGTGTTTTATAGTTTTTTAATGATTTTAGAGGTTCAAAAGTATTTTACATTTTTTTAGTGGGCATTATGTGTTCATAGAGATTTTAAATATTTTTAGGGGTTTTATGGTTTTTAGAATTTAAGGATTTTAGGTTTTTTAGTAATTTTTTGGTTTCTATGGGTTTTTGGTTTTTTTAAGTTTTAAATTTTTTCTTAGGGTTTTTTATGGTTTTATGGTTTTTTACATTTTTAGGGATTTTAAGGTCATTTTTGGATTTTTAGGGTTTTATGGATTTTAGGGATTTTGTGAGTCTTTAAGGTTTTTATGGTTTTTTAGAATTATTTAGGTTTTTTGGGATTTTAAATATTTATATATTTTTATGGTTTTTTTAGGGATTTTCAGGGTTTTTAGTTTTTTTATGTTTTTTTGGATTTATAGGGTTTTTAGGATTTATATGGGTTTTTATGGTTTTTATGGCTATTTGAGGGTTTTTTTGGGTTTTTATGGCAAGGAAGATGCAAGGGTCGGGCTATTCCCAGCCCCCCCAAATTTATTAGAATGAAAAAAAGAGGACACACAGACAAGGGAGTGGAGGGGTCAAACAACCCACACCCAAAAACCCCTTACAACCCACGCCAAAAAAGAAAAACCAAGAAAAAAAGTCTCAAGGACCAGACACAACAGCAGCATCATCACGTCACATCTAGCCAGTACCATCATGCAGCATCACCACATCCAACCATCACAACAGCAACACATCCAAACCAACCAGCCCCAGCTACCATCAGCACCACATCCGACATCTCAGCCAATCACACCCAGCAGCATCAAACCACAGCACAAGCACCAGAACCAAAAGCAGCCATCAGCACCTCCCAGCAAACAAAAAGCAGCAAAAATAAGCACAACAGCAAACTCATCCGCAGAAGCAACAAATAACCAAAAAAATAACCAAACAACCCCCAGCAGCATCCCCCAAATAGCATCCAAACACCAGTAAATAGTGTAGCCTTTCCCCAACCAGCCTCCATTAACACCCTTTCCAACAACCATCATGTTCTCCCCAGGAGGGTCCAATCTTACTGCAAGCTCATGATCCAGCATCAACAGTAAAGGGTTTAAAGTTTTTCTAAAGTATTTAGTGCGTTAAAGGTTTTTTAAGATTTTTAGGGGTTTTTATGATTTTAGGTGTTTTAAGGCGTTTTAGGTTATTTTGCATTTTTTTTGTTTTTTGGGGTTTTAAGCTTTTTTAGATTTTTAGGACGATGAGGACGATACTGGGAGAAAAAGAAAGAAACTCAATTTTGGGTGAGAGAAACCCTACTTTAGATCTGATGCCTTTCACATAAGTGGTCGCAGAAATAATGCTTGAGAACACTAGTCCTTTCTCAAATGATGTCACGGCTCCTGATCTCTGTGTTAACCCCCAGCATTTTCATCACTGTGGATAACTAGTGATTTTTTATGATCATATGAGGTAAACCTTCTTGCATCATATCTACCCTTTATTCTTATTGGGATGTTTTTTAATCACATACCATCATTGAAATTCTTAAGGTCCTCCCTTGAATCCACCATCTTTTCAGGTTTTATTATCGGCCTACTAAACTCCTCCAATGTTGTTTTTCAGCTTTCTTCCAAGGATGAAAATTATCGACTTTGGGTGAAATGATCAAGCTTTTTTGGGAGTTTTTTAATGAATGTTCTTAAATTAACCCCATATTTTGAACCTTACACTAAGCCTCCCATTGTTTGGATTTGTATTGGATTCCCTGGGATTCCACTTCATTTGTTTAAACAAACAACTTTATTTCTGATCTCCATACACATTGGTAATCCACTTAAGTTTTATTTGGTGATGATAAATCTCTAAAGTATATATTTTGATAGAATTTTTATTGAAAATGATGTCTCTCAGGATATCCCTTCTCAAATTTGGATTCAGAATGATTATTATGGGTTATTTCTGGAGGTTGTTTATGAAAAGATTCTATATTATTGTCATTTTTTCCATAAGCTTGGACATGCTCAAAAAAATGTGGATATAAGATTGCATGTACTGAGTCTAAGAAGGCCACTTGTGTTGAAAAATTAAATCATAATATTAGACTACATTGGACTAATGTTAGTCAAATGGTTAATGTTGGCCCCCTATGATATCTAATGAAGGGTAGAAGACTAATTTGAACATTGAGATTTTTTTTAATGATGAATAACCTTATGAAATTATGGAATTTCAGGCTATGTTGATACCCTCAAAAGTTATAACCTTATATCTCCTACCCTATTGGAGGAATAGGTGAAAAAATTTGAATCGTATGATACACGAAACAAAGAGCAGGGTGAACTCTCTAATTCTAGTCATTCCTTATAGGAGGTTGATGATCGACCTAATCCAATTGAGGAAGCATATCACAAATCATTATCTTGGATGGGGAAAACTGGTGGTTGATTTTGAGGGATACATTATCCCAAACCCCAAAAAGACTAGAAATGTAAGGAATACTCTAATATTTAAAGACCAATAGTTACATGATCACTCGAAGCCTCTGGGAAGGAAAACACTGAGCTTCCAAAAAAATATGTTAATGTCAAACGTGTTGCAAACTATGGTTTAGATGTGTAGGAATATGATAAAAATATTAATCCTATGTACATTTATGGCTATTTTATTGAGGATAATGTGTGAAAAGTATTTGGTGCTTGGATGGATGTAAAAGATGAAACTACTTTCTAGAAATACAACAATGGTGATATTTATGCTGAGATTTAGGTTCAACTTAGGAAATGTATGTTCATCCCGATGGTTGATGAATATAATAAGATTCCTAATTTTATGTTTAGATACATACTCTAGGAATTAATTTATTCTGGATAAAAGTTTTTTTACTCGTAGACATTGCTACACTCTTTTGTTCTATTTTTAAGTCCCCTTAGAGTTGATCTATATTTGGTCGATCTATCTATGTTTGGAGCATCATTCTAACACATTGTTCATAATGATGGAGTCATTTGTTGGAAAATTTTTAGAAAACATGTTTTATGTTTTCTTATGGCCTTTTAATGATGATGCAATAAAATATACAAGAAGTGAAATTTCAGTTGGCAACTGGCTTTCAAATCGCTCATAATCATCTCAGAATTTTTTAGTGGGTTTCCAAATATTTAACATTACTTGGGTTTAATTAATCATTTTTTCATTATATTCAAGCAGGGATGTTTATATAGAGAAAATAAATTAAATGTATGTAGCATGTTTATGGTTCTTTTCTCTTACATGTTTGACCTCAAGATCCTAATTCATTTTTTTCTTACCTCCAGATCTGATGGATGCATGGTGGATACTTGGGTAAACCAAATACAGTTGTTTGTATTCAACTCTTCTACAACCCTTGGTGGAATATATACATGTAGCTTCCTTTTTAAAACTAGATCTCTTGCATTTTTTCTTGAAAATATCGACTTATATTCCCCTTAATCCCTACTACTGTAAGATATTTACACCTCAAGCTTGTATTGCTGTATTTTCATTTAATAATTTTCATTATGAAATTAATTAGGTGACCGGTTCATGTCACCAATTTTCTAAAAAAATGTTTTTTAGGTATTTCTTAGGTTTTTTCAATGGTTTTTAAGGTTTTTACATTTTTACAGACTTTTAAAGATTTTTTAGGATATTTATGTTTTTAGGGGTTTTAAGTAGTTTGAGGGGTTTTAATGTTTTTTTGGGTTTTTTGGTTTTTTAGGGTTTTTATAATTTTTTGGTTTTATTATTTTTTATGTGATTTTAGTTTCTTATGGTTTTCTTAGGGTTTTTAGGGGTTATAGGGTTTTTTTAATTTTTTAGGTATTTTTAAGGAATTTTTATGATTTTCATGATGTTTATGGATTTTTTTTAATTTTGAGGGGTTTAAAAGTTTTTAGGGGTTTTAATATTTTATAGAGTTTTTCATGTTTTTTTGTTTAAATGGATTTTAGAATTTTTAGTGGTTCATGGTTTTTATTTCTTTTAGGATTTTTATAATATTTTTAGGGGTTTTATGCTTTTTATGGTTTTTAGTGTTTTTTAGTGATTTTAGGGTTTTTAGAATTTTTGATGACTAATGTGTTTCTAGGTTTTGGTGGTTTTATTTGGTATTTTTATGTTTTTTTAGGGTTTTTTTACTTTTTATCATTTTTAGAGATTTTTATGATTTTTCATTTTTTAGGGTTTTTAGGGATTTTTGGGGTTTGGGGGTTTTAGGGTTTCTATAGGTTTTTTAGAGATTTTAAGGTTTTTATAGCTCTATAATAGATTTAGGTAGTTAAAGGATTCTACGATTTTTTAGTGGTCTTTTGGGGTTTTATAATTTTTGGGTACTATTAAGGGGTTTAGCGGCTTTTATGGTTTTTAGGGTGAATAGGGTTTTTATGGGATTTTAGAGATTTTAGTGTTTTCAGGGGTTTGAGGTTTTTTAATTTTTTTAAAAGTTTTAATGGTTTTATTAGTTGTTTTCTAGGTTTTTTCTATTTTTAAATTTTATGTTATTTTCAGATATTTTTTAGGACTTTTATAATTAATTGGGTTATTTGTGAATTTGAGGGGTTTTAAGATTCTTAATGTTTGCAGGATTTTAATTTTTTTAATGTTTTCTATGGTTTTTAGATCAATTCTAGGATTTTTGTGTTTTTATTTATTTGTAGGATTTTTTTTGGATGGTTATGGGTTTTTACGGATTTTAGGGGGTCTGCGGGTTTTTAGGATTTTTGTTTTGTTTTTTAGGGGGTTTTAGGATTTTTTATGTTTTTTAAGGTTTTAATTTTTTTTAATTTTTTTTTAATTTTTTTTGGGTGGTTAATGGTTTTCTAGAGTTTTAGTGGTTTTTAAGGGTTTTTAGAGGTTTTTATGTTTTTAGGGGGTTTTTTGGATTTTTTGGGTTATTAGGGTTTTTAGCGTTTTTTGTATTTTTAGTGTTTCAATGTTTTTAGGTTTTTAAGGTTTTATTCGGGGTTTTTAAGTGTTTTAGGTTTTTTAGGTATTTTTTGTTATTATTTGGGATTTTTATTATTTATTTTTGGGTTTTATGTATTTTGATGGTTTTTGTTATGATTTTTCAGGTTTTCGTGTTTTTTTGTGGTATTTTATGTTTTTAAGGTTTTTATGATTTTTTAAGATTTTTTAATATTTTTTAATTTGTTTATGTTTTTAGTAGTTTATGGGGTTTTTTAGAGTTTTTATTGTTTTTTATTGTTTTTATGGGTTTTTCGGGGTTTTGAAGGTTTAGGGTTTATTACGGTGCTTAAAATTTTTAGGATTTTTAGAAACTTTTTGGGTTTTTAATTTTTTTTGTTTTTTAGGGGTTTTATGATTTTTTTTGTTTTTAATGTTTTCGAAGGATTTTTTGAGGTTTTAGGGGTTTTATATTTTTATGAATATTTAGGGATTTTTTTTGGATTTTGTTGGGGTTTTAGAGTTTTTGTAATGGGTTTTAAGTGTTTCTTGGGTTTTAAAATTTTCTTAAGGTTTTTTGTGATTTTAGTTTTTTTACAGTTTTAGGGGTTTTAAGGGGTTTTTAAGGATTCTTATGGTTTTTGAAGGTTTTAGGATTATTTGGTTTTTTTGGGTTTTTTTAATTTTTGGGTTTTTAGGAGTTTTTAATGTTTTTATGTTTTTAGTGTTTTTTAACTTCTTTAGGGGTTTAATTGGTTTTTATAGATTTTAGCATAATTGTAAGGGTTTTATGTGTTTTTTTGTTTTTAATGATTTAAGAGATTTTTGGGTTTTCTAGGGTTTTTAGTATATTTTCATGTATTTAGAGGTTTTAAATGTATTTAGGGTTTTAAGGTTTTTTAGGGTTTTTAGTTTTTTTTATGTTTTTATGTATTTTTAGGTATTTTTTGGATTTTATGTTTTTAAGGGTTTTTAGGGGGTTTGAAGGTTTTTAGTGGTTTTAAGCATTTTGGGATTTTTAGCGTTTTGATGGTTTTATAGTTTTTAGGTTTTTTTAAGTTTTTTTGTATTTTTAGAGTTTTTTTATATTTTTAATGGCTTAAATTTATTTTAATGTTTTAAGTGGGTTTTTTGGGTTTTAGGGTTTTCAAGATTTTTAGGGGGTTTTATTATTTTAGGAGTTTTTTAGGGTTTTTAGGTTCTTTTAGGATTTTTAAAATCTTTTATTTTTATGGGTTTATGTTTTTTATGTTCTTATGGTTTAATGGTTTTCTTATGGTTTTTTAGGTTTTTTTATTTTTGTATGGATTTTTTGGATTTTTAGGGTTTTTATGTTTTTTTGGCATTTAGGGATTTTTTAGGGTTTTAAGGCTTACTGGGTTTATTATGGTTTTTATATTTTTAGGGGTTTTCTGTGTTTGTAAGGTTTTCTTGGAGTCTTTTTATATTTTTAGTTATTTTTATGGATATTTTAGAATTTTTATTGTTTTCAAGGGTTTTAGGGAATAGGAGGGTTTTTGGGGGACTAATGGTTTTTTGCGGTTTTAGGGTTTTTTTATGTTTTTTAGGGTTTTTTAGATTTTTAGAGTTTTAAATGTTTTAGGGGTTTAATGTGTTTTTATATTTTATAGTATTTTTGTGTGAATTTATGCATTTTACTGTTTTTATGGTTTTTGGGGTGTCTAAGAATTGTAGGATTTTATGTGTTTTAGATTTTTCTATAGGTTTTGGAATTTTTTAGGATTTTTAGAGGTCTTAATTGTTATTAGGTTTTTTAGGTTTTCTTATGGTTTATTAGGGTTTTTAGGGTTTTGTTTACATTTTTAGGTATTTTTATGGCTTTTTAAGATTTTTATATTTTATTGAGGATTTGTGGACTTTCAGGTGTTTTAGGGTGTTTTGGAGTTTTAGGGTTTTTAATGATTTTTTTTGAATTTTTTAGGGTTTTTTGAGTTGTTTTGTGTTTCAAAATTTTTTTAGAGTTTTCGATGTATTTCAGTGGTATTTAGAGTTATTAATGGTTTTGGTGTTTTTAGGGGTTTTCTAGTTTTTATGGTCTTTAGGTGTTTCTAGGTTTATAGAATCATTTAGGTTTTTTTTTCATTTTTAGGGTTTTTAGGGGTTTTCTGTGTTTTTAGGTTCTTTTGGTTTTTATAGTGTTTTAGGGTTTTTATGCGTTTTTATGTATTTATGGATTTTTTGGGTTTTTAGGATTTTTATGGTTTTTAGGGTTTTGAAAAAATTGGACGATTTTTACGGTTTTTCGGTGTGTTAGGGTATTTAGGGTTTTTACTATTTTTTAGGTTTTTATAGATTTTAAGAGTTTTTATTTTTTTTATGGTTTTCTTAGGTTTTTTTAGTATATTTAAGGTTTATTATGTTTTTCAAGATTTTTAATGGTTTTTAGTATTTTTATGGTTTTTAGGGTGTTTAGGAATTTTGAGGGGTTTTAGGGTTTTTTGGGTTTATAGGGTTATATGGTTTCTTTTGTATTAGGGTATTTTGTGTTTTTTAGGGGTTTATGGTTTTTTAGAGTATTTTACTTTTTGGGGGTTTAAATGGTTTATAAAATTTCAGGTGTTTTTATGGTTTTTAGGGTTTTTTATGGTTTTTAGAGGTTGTTATAGATTTTAGGGGTTTAAGGGTTATTATGGTAGTTTAGGGGTTTTTTTAGATTTTATGTTTTTTTATCGATTTTAAGTGTTTTTAGATTTTTAAATTTGTCAAAGTTTTTTTAGGGTTTTTAGGTTTTTTTATATTTTTATAAACTTTTAGTAATTTTTAGGATTTTTATGGATTTTAGGGTTTTATAGATTTTAAGGGGTTTAGGGATCTTTTAGGGATTTTAGGGTATTTATCATTTTTTGTTTTTTTAGTAGTTTTACTGTTTTTAGATTTTTAGGATTTTCTTAGAGTTTTTCATGTTTTTGGGATTTTTAAATTTTAGGGATTTTTATGATATTTATTTTTATTATGGTTGAGGGATTTTGAGGGTTTTTAAAGTGTTTTAGGGTTTTTAGGATTTTTTTAATTTTTTTGATTTTTAGGGTTTTTGATATTTTATGTTTTTAGAGGTTTTTTATATTTATTAATGCTTTAAGGGGTTAAAATGGTTTTTACTGATTTAGTGGTTTTAGTGTTTTTAGGGGGTTTAGGTTTTTTATATTTTTGGGGATTTTATAGGTTTTATGGGTATTTCGGTTTTTAGGGTCTTTTAGGTTTTTTTACATTTTTTAGGTTTTGAGGGGATTTATGTGTTTTTGGGTTTTTATGATTTTCTTAAGGGTTTTCAGAGTTTTTAGGGTTTTTAAATTTTTAGAAATTTAAAGGGATTTTTTTATTTTTCTAGTTTTAGGTTTATTAGGTTTTTTATGGATTTTGATGGTTGTTACTGTTTTTCGCATATTTATGATTTTTATGAATTTTTATAGTGTTATATTTTTTTTAATATTTTCTAGGGGTTTTAGTGTTTTTGGGGGATTAAGGTTTTCTTAGGTATTTTCACAATTTTAAGAATTTTTACATGTTTATGGATTTTTAGTATTTTTATAGTTTTTTTAGGTTTGTATATTTTTTTAGGGATTTTATGGATTTTTATTTTTTTTAGGGTTTTTATGTTTTTTTTCTGATTTTTGGGATTATATGAATTTTTTATGTTATAAATTTTTAAATAGTTTTTTAACATTTTTAATGGTTTGAAGGGGTCTTAGAGTTTTAAATGGGTTTTTAGTGGTTTTATGGGGTTTTAGGGTTTTTTATGGTTTTGAGGGATTTTATGGTTTGTAGGGGTTTTTAGTGTTTTAGAATTTTTAGATTTTTTAGGTGATTTGAGTGTTTTTAATTTTAAATGGTTTTCTTAGGGGTTTTCAGGGTTTTTTAGGGTTATTTACATTTTTAGGGTTTTTAACATTTTTAGTGTTTTTAGGTATTTTTTAAAACTATATGGCTTTTAGGGATTTTGAGGGTTTTTAGAGTTTTTAGTGGATTTAGTTTTTATGGTTCTTTTGGGTTTCTAGGATGTTTTTTTGAGTTTTTTTATCTTTTTTAATGTTTTTTTTGGGTTTAAACATTTTTAGTGGTGTAAGTGGATTTTAATGTTTTCAATGTTTTTTTAGGGTTCTTATAGATTTTTATGGTTTTAAATGTTTTTAAGGTTTTTAGAGAGTTTTATGGTTTTAGGAGTTTTCAGGTATTACATTTTTTCTGTTTTTAGGGGTTTTAAGTGTTTTCTGGCTTTTAAGATTTTTTAGGTTTTTTTAAGGATTTTTGGTTTTTTATGTTTTTAGGTGTTTTTACGGATTTTTTTTGGATTTTATGGTTTTTAGGGTTTTGGGGGATTTTATGGTTTTTTGGGTTTCTTAAGTTTTCTAATTTTTTTTATCATTTTTCATATTTTTTAATGGTTTTATGTATTTTTAGATTTTTATGGTTCTCTTAGGGTTTTTAGGTTTTATTACATTGAAGGTATTTTTATAGTTTATGAAATTAATTTAAGGTTTTTAGTTTTTTTAATGTTTTTAAGGGGTTTTAAGGATACTATGGTAATTTTAGGTTTTTTTCATTTTTTAGTTTTTTAGAGTTTTTAACATTATTTAGAGTTTTTAACATTATTTGGGGATTAAAGGGTTTTTAGGGGTTTTAGTGGTTTTTAGGTTATTTGTGGGTGTTTAAGGTTTTTTAATATATTTTTGTGTTTTTATAGATTTTTGCGTTATTTTGGTTTCATGGGGTTTTAGGGATTCTACTATTTTTATAGGTTATTAGGGGTTTTATGTGTGTGTTGTTTTATAAGGTTTTCTTAGGGTTTTTAAGGTTTTTATAGGTTTCTATGTTTTTAGGGATTTTTAGTATTTTTAAGATTTTGATGGTTTTGAGGGGGTTTCAGGGGTTTCAGGGTTTCTAAGGTTTTTTGTTTTTAGTGTTTTTGAGTGTTTTTTGGTTTTGAATGGGTTTTTAGAGTTTTTTTTAATTTTTAATGATTTAATGAGTTTTTATACTTTTTTGTGGTTTTTTGGGGTTTTATGGGTTTCTAGGTTTTGTAATGTTTTTATGGGATTTAGGTTTTTATGGTTTTTAGGTTTTTTTATGGTTTTTTTCGTTTTTAATGTTTTTAGGGGATTTAAGTGCTTTAATATTTTTTAAGGTTGTCTTAGCAGTTTTCAAGGATTTTATGGTTTTTATGTTTTTAGGAATTTTTATGGATTTTTAGGATTTTTTTTTATTTTTAAGGATTTTTAGTGATTTTGAGGGGTTTTCGTGTATTTTATGGTTTTTAGGGTTTTTATAGTTTTGGGGTATTAGGGATTTTTTGAGTTTTTAAGGTTTTTAATATTTTTTAGATTTTTTTACCATTTTTAAGGATTTAAAGGTTTTTTTGAATTTTTAGTGGTTTTTGGGTTTTAATGCGTTTTAACAGTTTTTTAAGGTTCTTAGAGTTTTTTTATGGTTTTAAGAATCTTTTGGGTTTTTTTATAGTTTTAGAGTTTTTTTTTCATTTTTTAGGATTTTTAGGGGATTTATGTGTTTTAGATTTTTATGTTTTCCTTATGGTTTTTATGGGTTTTTAATGTTTTTTAAATTTTTAGTGATTATTATGGATTTTTTATGATTGTCAGGGTTTTTAGGATTATTAGGGATTTAGAATGATTTTAGGTTTTTTTTGGTGTTTTTGAGTTTTTAGGTTTTTTAGCATTTTTTAGGTTTTTAGAGGTTTAAAGTGTTTTGGGATTTTGAGGTTTTCTTCAGTTTTTTTGGGTTTTTTTGGTTTTTTTGGGTTTTTTACATTTTTATGTATTTTATGTAATTTTTTAGGGTTTTAATGATATTTTAGGGTTTTAGGGATTTTAAGGTTTTTAGGGATTTTATGGTTTTTAGGGTTTTAAGGGTTTTTAGTTTTTTAGGTTTTTTTTGATTATTTTTACAGGATTTAAGGGTTTTTAGTGTTTTGTAATATTTTTAGGTGTTTAAGGGGTTTTTAGTGTTTTTAGTGGTTTTAGGGATTTTATGGGTTTTAGGGTTTTTATGGTTTTTTGGGTTTTAGCATTTTTATGGTTTTTAGGGGTTTTTATGGTTTTTAGGGTTTCTAGTGGTGTTTAGGTTTTTAGAGGTTTTATGTCTTTTATGTAGATAAGGTTTTCTTATGAATTTTTTATTTTTTTGGGTTTTCATGTTTTCAGGGATTTTCAGGGATTTTATAGGGTTTTTATGGGTTTTTATTATTTTGAACACCTTGAGGGGTTTTAGGGGTTTTTAGTGTTTTATGGTTTTTATGTGTTTTTTGAGTTATTTGAGTTTTTTATGGTTTTTAAGGTTTTAATGAATTTTTACGGTTTTAAATTTTTTTCAATGTTTTTAGTGGTTTTTAGGGTTTTTAGTGTTTTTAAGGGTTTTTTCAGTTTTATGGTTTTTAGGGAGTTTAGGGTTTTAGTGTAACTTAGGGTTTTTAGTGTTTTAGGGTTTTTAAGGGTTTGTTTTTTTTAGGTTTTTAAGGATTTCAAAGGATTTTTATGGTTTTTAGAGAATTTACATTTTTAGAGAATGTTAGGGTTTTAAAATATTTTTATGGTTTTTACGGTTTTTAGGGATTTGTGGGTTTTTGGGAGTTTTATTGTTATTAGTGGTTTTAAGGATTCTTTTTTTAGGGTTTTTATGGGTTTCAAGTGTTTTTTTTTCATTTTCATTTTTTTCTTAGGGGGGTTTATAGTTTTTTAGTTTTTTGAGAATTTTAGTGTTTTTATTATAATTTTTAATGGTTTTATGGTGTTTAGATATTTTGAGAGTTTTTAGGGTTTTTTGTGTTTTATGATTTTTATGGGGTTTTGATTTTCTAGGGTCTCTTTTGAGTTTTGTAGGGATTAAATGGATTTTTAGAGTTTTTAACTTTTTTAGGGTTTTAAATAGTTTTTTAGAGTTTTAATTGGGTTTTATGGTTTTTATAAGTTTTTAGATACTTTTTTAGGGTTTTAAGGGTTTATGGTTTTAGGGTTTTTAGGATTTTATTAGTTTTTAGATTTTTTTTGGTTTTTAGGGGTTTAAATAGTTTTTAGGATTTCTTGTTTTTATTAGGTTTTTTCAGGGTTTTTTGGGTTTTTTATATTTTAAGTGATTTTTTTGACTTTTTTGGTTTTTCGCAGTTTTGGGGATTTTTATGGGCATTAGGGTTTTTAGGGGTTTTATGGTTTTGTTTGGATTTTTTTGTTTCTTGGGGTTTTTTTATTTTTTAAGGGTTTTAAGGGTTTTAAGTGTTTTTTAACATTTTTAGCCGTTTAAATGGTTTTTAGTTTTTTAGTGGTTTATTGTGTTTTATGTTTTAGGGGTTAAAATGTTTTATGGGTTTTATGGTTTTCAAATTTTTAGTGTTTTTATGTTTTTTGGGTTTTTGGGGTTTTTGGGATTTTAACTATTTTAGGTGTTTAAGGCTTTCTTATGGTTTTTGAGGGTTTTTAGGTTTTGATACATTTTTAGTTATTTTTTTTATGGTTTGTAGGGTTTTTAGGGATTTTGTTGGTTTTTAGGGTTTTTTAGGGTTTTATGGGTTTTTTTATACTTTTATTCTTTTCATTTTTTTAGATTTTAGGGTTTTAAGGTTTTCTTGATTTTTTAACTTTTTTATGGGTTTAAAATGATTAAGAGTTTTTAGTGTTTTTATGGTATTTTAAGGTTTTTAGTGGTTTTTAGGGTTTTTAGGGTTTGTTGGGATTTTTAGGGTTCTTAGTGGTTTTAGCGGTTTTTAGACTTTTTTTTGGGTTTTAAGTGTTTTTAGGTTTCTAATGTTTTCAAGGGTTTTTAGGGGTTTTTATTTTTTTTGGAATTTTTAGGTCTTTTTTAATATTTTTCTCATTTTTAGGGATTTTGAGGGGTTTTATGGGGTTTTAGGATTTTATGGTTTTATGGTTTTCCTAGAGTTTGATGACGATCATGACACACATAGGCATCGAGGGGTTGAAGGTGGTATTGATGAGTAGTGAGGGGTGAGCGTGATTGCAAAAGACAAGTTGCGAGGAGTTGGTGGCCTAATGACAAGGGAGTAGACCAAGAGAATAAAGGAGGCCATAAATGGGTTAATAATGTAATTCTAAGGGGAGGACCAATACCTATTTTTAGGTGGAGCATTTGGGCCAATTTTGACATTAATTAAGGCCCAAATATGCTTTTAAAGACCCATCCTATGGTGATATGTGAATTTCAATCCCACCCCACTAGGAAATATTCAAATATAAAAGTGGTGGATATTTGTCTTTACTATACAAAAGGGTGTCATAGGGTGTGATACTTGTCCCTTAATATCATAATTGTTTACAAATTTTTTTGAAAGCATCATTTAGGCATTTGTCTTTTGGAAATTATGTGGTTGATTTTTTGTTTCACTCTTTTGATATAAATAGTCACCACTTGTAATCGTTGAACATAATGAATAATTTCAATGTTATTATTGTTATTTTTTCTTGAAACCTTTTTGTTCTTTCTTAATTCATGACTTATCAAAGTATTGGTCATCAATTATTGCGTCTTCTGGATATAGTTAATTGAAACAAGTTCTCTTTGGGTTCTATCTTGACCGACTCTCTTTTTTCTTCCTTATTTACACCATTTATATCCCTTCTCACTTGTTTTGTTACAGGGATTTGGGTGATCAGCATAAGAATTTTGATAATGGTTCCTAGGAAACTTTCTAGAGGGTCTCGGATCGTGTATCATATGTTATCAGAGCCCAATTGTAATAAATTTGGTTCATTATTTTTTATCCCTTATTACATCTTCTTTTCCCTTCGAATCAAGATGATATCAATTCTTTTCAATTTTGTTATTCACCAACGAACATAATTTCTTCTACATTTTTGATGTATAGTATATCAATCTTGTAGTTGAGAAGCTCATCTTTCTTCTCTATCTGAAATCATTGAAATAAAATCTATAAATCAATATATATAGAAGGTTCGAATTTTGTAATGCATGTAACACCCTCTTCTTGAGGTTATTAGACCTTTATTTATGTTTTCAAGTGTATAAAATGACTGGGTTATGTTTTTGGAGGTTGGGAGAAGATTTTGAATTTTTTGGATTTTCTGGAGGTGCATGGTTTAATCTTGGTTAGTATAAACCATGAAACACTTACAGGAAACCTTGAAAATGAAATAATAAAAAATGGGAAGGTGTATATTTCGCACACAGTTTAGACAAACCATAAGGATTCCTAGTGTAAACCATGCAATTCAGTACAATGGGGTATAGCATAATTGGTGAATGGTTTTTCTAACAGTGTGATCCAACCAGGTGAGGTGTGTTTGGAGGGAATTCCTCGTGAATGGTTAGCGTATGGTTTACCTAACCATGCATCAACACCATGAACCATGGAAACTAGATCTGAAAATTATATATATACAATCTGATTTTCCTTCTATACCACTAATATTTTGCACTAAACATCCCATAACAAGAATTATTCTACATCCTAAGTCATTGAAGATAAATCACCTTGATCCAAAAATGATTCCCAGGTGAATACAAGTGCGTTGGAGACATAGATTCATTGGTTAGTGCTTGTTATTCATTGTTTTCATTACATATCTTCTCCTTCCCCATTTTGAAACCATGGATCTAGTTCATTTGGGATAGATCGTGTTTTTTATGTCAATATTGATGGGATATGACTTTATTATTAAAGTTAATGAAATCTATGTTGGAATCATAAAGATTTAATCTAGTTGATTCAAATTTTTGGGTTGTTCTTCATTTTCACATAAGTTTGAGAGGTAGGTGTCATCTATATAAACTCCTCTTGATTATAACTTGAATTATTTATTTCAAATTGATTTAATTTCTTGAATTTTATATGAAAATCATGGTGTTATTCAAGGGAATACTATTTATAATTATGTTTTGAAAATCTTGAAAATTGGATGGATTTTTTGAAATCCATTGTTTTTAATTTTAGAATAGTGATTTTAAAATTATGGTTATTTAAAACAAGTAAATTATTTGTTGAAAATATTTTATTGAAATGAGTTGATATGATTGGTCATAATTATTTGGTGTGATCTGAATGGGATGGATAATGGTCATGATGTACGATCATCAAAGGGATATAGTATGGGTGTGAAGTTCAACCATCAATGGTAACATCAGAATTGTGTGTGGGTTTGTGTTTAGGATGTGTGTGGAAATGGAAATTTTTATTCATAATCAGAAATTAAAAAATGGGTAATATATTTTTTGATGTTCCTTGAATTATAACTGTGTGATTTATTGATGTATTCCTTGAAAAAATGGGTTTGGAGTATGTGCTGATTTTTTTCTGTGGAAAACTGTTTCAGTTAGATATAAATTGGTTTAATTGTTTTTAATATGTTTTATATAAATTTGATAAAATGTTCAATCCAGTGGCATGAGTTTTTTAGTCATTGGGTAAATCCTATTGAGTTATATACTCACCCCCTTCTTGGAACTACAATGTGTTTGCATATTTTATATATCAAGACACTAGTAATGGAAATGTATCACAATTATTTAGTGACGCTTCATGATACCATGGGTTATTCATATGGATTTGGATCTTTTATTAGATTGGGATATATTGTTTGTTTCTTTGGTGTCTTTTTATTTTATTATCATTTGGTTTCATTGGTTATGTTACATTTATTCCACTTATACTCTGATATTGTCTTTTGGTTTATTCTTGTACAATCTTTCATTTTGGAAATCATGCATCATAAAAAAATTTGGTTTTTATAGTTATCATTGGTTTTTTCATTATATCTTAAAAGAAAAAATCATTCCCCAACTATTTATGGGGCCCTTGGCATTATTTCTACCCTTTTGTATCTTTGGTTTTCACCAAAGGTCTAGTGTCTCCCTATCACTTCTCAAGCTAATGATGAGGGGAAAGATGCTACAAAGGGTATCCAATTTTTAGATCCTAAACATTAAAATCATATTTGTCAATCACTTGGTATGGTATAATGGATATAATATTTTTATAAAATGAAATATAAATAATAAAAATGAGGATTTTACCTCTTTATGTTGAAACTCAAGTTAATAGGGAGTTGGGTACATGATTTTTTTTACACACATCTAGGAGATTTCACCTTGTCATAATGGGTTTAGCCGATCAGAATATCATGACATTAATTGAAATAAATTAAATCCCAATATGAATACATAATTAATTTTTATTAATGATTTTCGATTATGTGAAAAAGTGTTGATTTTTTAAAATTGTTTGAAATTGTTTGATTTTCAAAAGTATGGTGGAATTTTAAAAAATGGTTTGAAAATGGAAATTTTTTAATTTTGGATGCCTTGTTGTGATATTTTTTTTGTGGTAGATTTGAAATTTCTATGACATCAGTTACTAAAGAGTGAAACTAAATAGATTGTTATTTTGGTTATAATGAATGGAAGAAGGTAGGTGTTGTTGTAAAAAATGGGAGATGATGTTGAGAATTTGGTTGCTCCTGAGCCATGGTTGAACTAATAGTTGGATCAGAGTATTGTCCTAGAATTTTAGGTTGTAGAAAGAGTGAATATAAATAATGATCCAAGGAAACTAGATCATTCAGTTCATTTCCAAAATAAAAATCCACCCATATTTTGGGTTGATTCAAAAACAGAAAAAGCATAAGTGTAGAAAAATAGGATGAATAAAATCTTTGATTTTCTTGGCACCCCAGATGAGATGAAGATGAAGTTGTAAATGTACATGTTGGAAGATCTTGCACTTTAGTAGTGGGATTTAGTACATCATACTAAATTGGACCATGTCACAGCATGGGAAGATTTTGAAGGATTTTTTTCAAATAATTGTATCCTCTTACTTTCTAGATTTCGAGAACCAAAGACTTCATCTGTTTAAAGAAAGAGAAACTCACAGTGAAAGAGTATGTGGATACATTTATGAATTTAGTTTGATTTTCTCCCAAATTTACTATAAGTTCATCCTTGAAGTCATGAATTTGTAAATCAGTTTGAGTTATAGATTCTCTCAATGATTGTTATGATTTTTATTTTAGATTATAAAAAGATATTCAATAGAGAAATAATTGAAAAATGTGATATATTAGGAAATACGGTTGGTGGAATCATCTTGATAACTATGGAAACTAGTGGGAACTCTAATTATGTGACTAAAGGAAAGAGGGACACATATTTCTATGGTGGTTTTATGACTTAAAATAAGACAACGAGATCAGTGAATCTTCTTCTTAAACCAAACAGTACGATCAATTATTTTCAATGTGGTTCTCTTGATCACATAAAGAGAGATTGTATAGAACCACCTATAACATGTCACAATTGAAATAATATGAGAAATATATAGTGTGTTTTTCAGAGTGCTCTGAGTTCAAGTTCTTGGGACACATCGCATGCTTCTCAATACACGTATGCTTCGAGGAAACTAGTGCAGTAAAATAGTTCTCATCCAAAAACCTTAAAAATCCATGGCGATTCTTAGAATGTCATGACTCGTCAACCAGGGAAATATCAATAGGGTAAAAAAGAGAAAAGTGTAGCATGTATGTAATTATATAGATCTAATCAAGTGATCATTGATGATCAATTGGAACCTTTGATGGTGATAGGTATTATTCATTTTAATTCTACCCTTATGTAATTTTTTTTTGATATGAGTGTGTCACATTAAAAACAAACAAAGACTTCTATTGAAATAAAGGAGGTAGAGTACATAATCCTTCATGAGGGGTATGAAATAGTGAATTCCTAGGGAATCACCAATAACAATGTTGGTATAACCCAGAAAAAATGTTTCCAGGAGTATATAATTCCATGATAGGGCTGTCCAAGGTCACCTGTGAGGGCAAGATGTCAAAAAAATGATTAACATCCTTCCATATGTAGAGGATCTCATTGTCATTGAAAATGTAGGCCTTACTTCTTTGAATAAAGCATGTAATAATCCATGGGTAATTGATAAATCCTTAAGGGAGGTCCAAATGATCATGGAATATGTTTCCACATTATAAAGTGGGATTTGGAGAGAGTGTAAATGCTCAAGGCCATTTATCATGGTCATTCCCTCGGCTATCAAAGAATCACCAGGTTCATAATAATCAAGAAAGGCATACACCATAGAGCTTATGGATTCACAAAACATGACTCCCCGAAACATTGCCTCTTGTTTGTACACACCATTAGTATTCAGGTTGGGACACTGGGAGGGGGGTGACTATCAAAACCATCTTCTCTTATCCACTAGCCTGAGCACCCCAAGGTTACTAGAAGCGAAGTGTATGAGGGACGGGGTTAGATCCTGGTGATTCAGAAGGCCCATAAGATCTACCAATAGGAAAGGGGCATTAAATTCCAGAGCTATCCCTGGTGGGGATTGGTCGTTGTGCTAAGCTTGGTTACAGGCTTTCCTAGTGGACCAACATCTAGACATAACAAGGATTGACCGTGCCTCGTCCTATTGAATTTTCTGCTATATCCCTCAACAATCTTTGTAGGAACTCCCTAATATAATGCACCACACTATGATGATTAGTGAACTCCCCTAGGCCTCCCCAGGTCCTTCTTTCCCACTCACCTTTAAAAAAGCACTGAAGCATGATCTCTTCATTGGGAACCAAATAGAAAGAGAAAAAAGAGGCCAGGTGGATTCCTTTACCCTTACCCACCACATCCTTGGGGATATAATGGTTCATGAAATTCCAAAATAGAAAATCATAAATTGATGTAAAGGATTTACACCAAAATCTTTTGACCCAGGGGTCTTTACCCATCTCCCTTTCCATCAGATTCCTATAGGTCTTGCCCATAAATCATCCTGAACCTGAGATGATACACTATTCCAGGACATTTGGTAGCTTGATATCTTTAAAGTATCTCATCTGATTTGGGTAAAGTATAAACATTGTTTAAATAGGGGCGATAGATGGCTTTCTTGAATGTCAACATTGAGGTAGGACAACTTGGATACCCCATGGTCTCTCCAATCCAGTTACTCTCCCAAAAATTGATATCACATTACCTAAGGATCCATTAGGAGTGATGTTAGAGGACCACAATATGTCCCTACAAGGAGTTACAAAGGGGGGAAGGATGGAATATTTTTTCTATAGGGCCATATTCGTACTTACCTTCTATAAATTTACTCCAAATATACTTTCCCTCAATGACCTCCCACACCAACATCACCAAAATAAAATGCATTTTCCCCCACATCCTTTTTGTTAATTACCCCATTATCCTCTGGTTTTGAAATCCTGGGCCATGAGGCCTGGGAAACCTTCCCTACCCTCATGCATCACTGATGCAAGAGTTGAGGAGATTATAAATATCCTTAAGCAATAATTTAGGTACCTTGAGAACTAAAATAATGTTCATTGGGAGGGATGACAACACATAGTTTATAAGGCTAATTCTCCCACCAAATGAGATAAAATAGTTATTCTAGTTTTTGAATTGGTTAGTGACCATATTGGGCAATCCATTAAAGAGTTTGGATTGGGATCATATAAGGGGAAATGGGGTCCCCCAATTACCCCATTTGGAAGGGTTTCCCTATAATACCAAGGATCGATTCAATAACGGTCCTTCTTCTGATCGGGTATGAAGATAAAAAGAATACATATATTTTGTCCCATGTAATTCTATGTCCATTCCAACTTTTGTATTCATCGATAATATCAGTGAATCCCCTAACTTAACGGATTTAGTCATTAATAAAAAATAAAAGTTCATTAATAAAAAGGAGGTGAGAGACCCCCGGGAAGTGTCCTTCACAATTGTAAGGAATGATGAGACCCTATTTCATGAATGAGCCTATAAATCTACCAAGATTATCATGGATCATAATAAATATTCTAGGGGAAAGAGTATACACTTTCATGATCCCCCTAATTGATTTTATCAAGCCACATTATCATCCCCTGAACAAGATATTAAGTCATCATGAGCTATAGCATCAAAACAACAAATCCATGGCCCATTGAGAAAATGTCATGCACCTCATGACCTGAAGGATGAAGCCCCACTCATTGTGGTCGTAGGAATTGGACTAATTTATTGCTTCTTGTGATATTGATCATCTGTGTTTATTGTTTATATGATTCCCTCTATTTTAAAAAATCAATCTCCTCTTATTACAAAATAATTTCATTCCTTTATGTGAAGATAATTTTATATAGATATCTATGTGTTTTAATATATTTAGGACTTCTCTATGATTGGGATGTAATTTTATGACATAATCCTAGGTATGACTTTGTTGAAAATGTTCAAATATCACCCTGAAATTTATACATGATCGTCTAGTTTTAAAACTGATGGTGGTATAGAGAATATATTTTGATGAAATCAGAATGTAAAGGAAGTTGGAGAAAGAATATGGAAACCAATATTTGGAACTATCTCATACCATTTGGAGGACTTGAACTTAGAATCTATGGATGATATCGAGAATAGAAGTTTTTTGAAAATTATTGATCAGTTTCTAGATGTTTTCATGATAATTTCTTAGGGTTTCCACCAACAAGATAAGTAGAGTTAATGATTGATCTCTTACCAAGGACCATTCCTATATTACTTCCATCCATTGGTTGGAAAAATATAATTATGGTAATTGAAATTCCATTCGGAAGAGTTAGAAACCAAAGGTTTCATTTGGCCTAGTACATCTCTATGGGAGGTACCATTTCATTTTGTAAAAATAGAGGATAGAAATATTATACCTTGTGTTGATTATAGTAATCATAATCAAGTTATGATAAGTATAAGTATCCTCTTCAACACATTTGTGACATATTTGATCAATTTAGGGGAGTCTAGTTGTTCTCTAAAACTGACTTGAGTTCAGGATATCACCAAATTCTGGTTCAGAATGAGGATATTCCAAATATTGATTTCAGAAGTAGATGTGGACATTTTAGGTATGTGGTTATGCCTTTTGGTATTATGAATTCACTAAAATTCTTTATGGAATTTATGAATCAGATATTTCAAATTTATTTGGATTATTTTGTGGGGGTTTTTTTTGATTAAAAACAACTGTATTCTATGAAAAATATTGAGAATGACCCATACTTGGTGTTAGTATTGGCTATCTTTCAAGATCATCTTCTGTATTTGTTTCGTAGTTACATGAAACATGTGTTATAGTTTTAAGAATCAGTACATCCAGGGGGTTCCCATTGGATTATTTTATGGAACTGGGAGATTATAACTGTTCATTATCTAAAGGGGCCCTTCTTTCCAAAGGTAGGCATCCATTAAGTTTAAACTTTACGATACATAAGAACATGCATTGGTCGGGAGGATGGGAGGTCGGACTCATCACACCCTTTTTTGGGGGAATTTTCTTCTAATCTGGGACTCTCTCTACAAATTTAAGATGTTTTCATGAATCCTTGTTAATTCACCAAGTATAACATGAGTTTCCCTTGGAATTTACAATCAATTATTAACATGTATAAAATTTAGAATCATCAGTATGTATTCAAGGTTCTTCATTAATGGAGATATCTGCATGTATTCAAGGTTCTCTATAAATGGTATCCTTTCATATACTATTACAAGATTATTTCAATCATCATAATTATGATAATAGTTCTTTAAGATACTCAGTGGGGAAATCTAGAATTTATTGTCATCCAAGGAGACGAAGGATTTTTTGGATATTGGGATCGTACCCGTAAAATGGGCGACCTACGTATCATTGTAAAAGGAATCAAAACCCTCATAGTTTGGTGCTACTAAATAGGACACGTCATAACTTTTAAGGCCATATGATACAGACCTAACTATACTATTTAATTTCATGCGGTAAGGACATCTAAACGAAAAGTGATTAGTCAAATTTTGGGGTGGAAATTATGATAAAACAACTAAATGAACAAGGAAAGGATATGGGTTTCCAAGTTAGATTAGACCTTTTTGGGAATATGACCCAAGGGGAATAGGGTTAATTTGAAATGTTGGGTGTGAACCTCAAGGAGATTTCCTACATATCCCATGTATATGGGAATCAAAGCCCAAGTAGTTCGATAAATATCATTGGAGAGTATAGTCCTTTGAGAAAGATGAGTTTGGAATTACATCCTGAAAAGGATTCATTGATGACTTAGGGGTTTTATTTGGGGTTTATTCCTAAGGTGGATGCCCAAATTAAGGGAATTAGGGTTGGACTCCTAAAGAGGATATCTAGTGACCTCGGGCCCTAAAAGGTCTTCCTACATATCCTAGTTTGAACAGGAATCAGAGTTCTCATAGTTTCTTCACCATGGGTGTTTGTGAAAATGTTTTAATCATAACGAATATCTAAGCCCACATGAGTCATTCTCGGTGTGAGAAATATGAGGATTTGAAAGATTCAGCAATGAAACATACACTTTTCCTCCCCTACTGGTGGAGGAGGGTGAACCTATGGTGGTCAGGGTGGACGAGGTCGAGGCGACCCAAGAAGAGGGTGAGACGATGAGCTTTCCCTCTATTCACTTTACATTGGAAAAAGGTCCTATTAAAGGAATAAGGGATGAAGGTTAGGGGATTATACCCAAATATCAACCCTTTGAGATTGGTTGGGGATTTCTCTTTAGGAGGATTCCGATTTGAAATTGGTTGGGGCTTACTTCTATTGAGGATTCCTAGATTAATAAATTGGTTGGGGAATACTCCTATAGAGGATTCCAATTAGGGAATTTGTTGGGGCTTACACATAAGGAGGATCCCCATTTGGAATTGGTTGGGGATTACTCTTAAATAGGATGCCCATTTTGAATTGGTTGGGGCTTACTCCTACGGAGGATTCCCATTTGGAATTGGTTGGGGCTTACTCATATGGTGGGTGCCCATTTGAAATTGGTTCGGGATTACTCCTAAAGAGGATGCCCATTTGGGAATTGGTTGGGTCTTACTCCTATGGATGATGCCCATTTGAAATTTACCTTGGCAAAGGAGTTAGGTGATGAGGTTTAAAGTGTTTCTTGAGGAGTGTATCGACTCAAGGTACTTGGGGAATCGATAAGGAGAGTCCAAACTCATAACATGTGAAAGGAACCGAGAGGAGTAAGTTGACTCAAGGTACTTCATTGAGTGTGAGGGAGAATCTCAAATAATGTTATCCTGAGGCTGGAAGTGGGGAATCATAAAGGATGCAATGGAAAATGTCACTGACCAGAGCCAAAACGTTTGCAGTGCGACTCTCTATTTTTCATGGGGGTTAGTGACGAAAGCGAAGGGACCAGCCTGAAGGGGTGGGACTAAATCCCAACACTGATGTCGAGCAGGGGGTGCGAGGGTGCAATCCCCGCGGTATGGACCAGCAGGGTCACGCAGGTTCTTCGCCAAGGTTCCTCATGTAGGTGATCCGCGTAGCTCCCCCATGTTGGTACTTCGTACAGGTGCGACGTGCAGCTACTCCGTGTAGGTGCTCCGTACAGGTGCGTCGCGTAGGTGCTTCACACAACTCCATGTGTTCTAGAACTTTATGGAACATTTAACTACGTTTCCGCATTTAATTAACTCTTCTCTCATATTTTAGAGAGCTACCTGAGAAAATTTGGGGGATATGGGTGAAAGACTAACGCAATGGGAGCTTTGGGACTTCTTCCATCTTTTTTTGTCTGTGAAATAGGGATCCCAAGGGTCCTATTTATAGGATAGGAGGGGACCTAGTTGAAGAGAATCTTTCTGTGTAGGTCCTCCACGTAGGTCCTCTGTGTAGGTCTTCCATTCAGGGGTGTAAAAATTATATTGTCACGTAGGTCCTCCGTGTAGGTCCTCCGCGTAGCTATTCTATGTAGGTCCCTTTGTGAAATTTATCCGTCTTCCGAGTGCAATAACTTTTGATCCGTAAGTATTTATTTGGGATCTGTGACCGATCAATTCAAAGGAATTAATGAGATCAATAGTTATTGAGGTGGTAAATACACCATGTTATCTCATAAGAAACCCAGAAAAAGAATTTAATGTGTCAACACATTTTCATCATTGATCATGGAAATCCACTGCCTACTCTTTGATGGGGGAATCATTCCACTTATCTATTAGTATGGAGTAGTATTTTTTCACATATAAATCCATCCTAAATCTTCTTCCATTATATTGAAAACATCTTTACTCATAATTTAATTTTTTTTGTCTATGTGAGAATCATATCTTCACTCTACAGAAAAGTACGTGGAACACATTTAATGGTGTCTATGGTATTCTAAAATTTCAAAGAATTATTTTTTGATACAATAGGTATGTTTCCTTGGATATTTTATCTTTAAATTTGTTTTATGGATCCCGAAAAGATAAGTGATTTTATCTCTTGGAAACTCACAAAGAATTATTTTGAGATACATAGTTTCCTTGGCCTAGCTAGTTATTACCAATTTTTTTCTAATAAATTTTCACAACTATCTTCACCAATTACAACCTTTAAATAGAAAATGTGTTCCATTCCAATGGAACAATCAATATAAAACATCTTTTTAAGAGATTAAATTTTTCCTTAAATCAGCACCAACTTTGATATTGAAATAATCATAAAAAGGCAATGTGATGTATTTTGATGCTTTGGGATCTGGTTTGGGGTGAAATCTCATGTATAGAGACCATTTTGTATCTTATGGATCAATGATGTTATTGTTAAATGATACAAAATACCAAACACATGCTTTAGAATTTGTTTTTGTGGTTTATTCTTTGAAGACTATGAATCATTATCATTTTGGTGAGAAATTCATTGTGTTTACAGTTCATATGATCTTGAAACACATTTTCTCAAAAAGATATTTGAACAAAGAAAAAAAGAATATGGATAAATTATCTCAAAATATTTGACTCTGAGTTAATGTATACAGGATTTAAAGGGAACATTTTGGTGGATTCATTAAGTAGAAATTCATATACATAGTTGGTAAAAGAGGCTTCAGATCATTGGTAGATAATTCTAGTGATTACGGAAATTCACTTTGATTGTAAAGATTCAGTTATTGTTTCTATTTTATTTCATATTTCTTTTGTTCCTGGTATGTTAGATAAGGTTAAAGAATCATCGACATATGATTTTCATTATGTTTCTATGAGTTCAAAACTTAATGGTGGGGAGACCATTGAGGGATGGAATCTTGGTAGAAGATCATTGTCATGGTTTCAATATCAGATAGTTGTACCTTTTTTTTGTTATAAAAAACTCCTTAATTATTATCACCATTAAATATAGCTACTCATTATGGAATAAAAAATATGTATAAGAAAATAAAACCATAATTCTGATGGGATGTAATGAAAATAAAGGTGGATGAGTTTATTTTTCAATTACTCATCTATCAGTATGTTAAGTAAGAGCACCAATGTCCTGTAGGTATGTTGTAGTATTTAACGATTCCTTTATGGAAATGGGAGAAAATATATATGTATTTTATAATAGGTCTACCACGAATGAATAAAGAACATGATTCTATATTTTCTATAGTGGATCATTTCACGAAGTCAAACCATTTCATCCCAATTTGTGAATCCAATAAGCTAGAGGACTTTTCAAATATATATATATACACGAATTTGTAAAGTGTCATGGTGTTATAGTCTCAATTTTATCTGACAGAGACCCTAGGATTACATATCATTTTTGAAATATTTATATTTTTCCCTTGGGACTCAGTTTACAATGATCATGAAATATCATCATAAAATTAATGGACAATGTGAAAGGATGATACAAACAATGGTGGACATACTTTGGGCTTGTGTAATTTATTTCGGTGGCTCATGGTATGATCATATACCGTAATTTGAGTTGTCCTATAACAATATTTATTAGAACTTAATACATATGGATCCTTTTGAATAATTTTAGGCTTGTCTTTTTCATTATCCACTTTGTTGGATGGAAACAAGTGAGACTTCATGGGTTGGACCAGGACTTGTGCTAGAAAAAACAGAGAATATTTAGTTAATTATATAGAGGATAGAGATGGAATAAAGTCATCATAAATCGTATGTGGATAAAAATCAATGGACATTTTCATTTGAGGTGAGTTATCATGTGTTCCCAATAATCACTCTAAGGATTTGTATTTTTCTTTTTGATAAGAAGAGCAAGTTATCTCCTTGATACATAGGCCTTTTTGAGATACTTGAATGGTAGGGTGAGGTGGAATATCAGTTGAATTTTTAAATAAGTTTCTATTCAATGCATAATGTGTTTCCTGTATCTCAATTAAAGAGGTATCACCAAAATGTGACCATATGATTTTATGGGATCATGTTGACCTATAGATGGATGCAGCAGTGGTTCATGAACCAGTATAGATTCTAGATAGGAAAGAGAATGTCTTAAGTGGTAAAAGAATTAATATAGTGTGAGTTATATAGAAACATGGTTGGATTCAAGAGGAAACATGGGAGTGTGAAAAGTAAAAGATAAAGTAATGGATATAACTCTTCAAGGACAAATATGGTTTTCTACCTTGTGGGGATGGAAAGACAAATGTTGGGGAGACTGTAACGCCCTAGGTTTTAGGTAATTTACCCTTTTTATATGTATTTTATGTATATCATATGATTGAGTTATGTTTAAGGAGGTTCAAATAATATTTCTAATTTTTTATTATTTTTTGGAGGTTCGTGATTTGTTAATTGTTAGTATAAACTATGTAACACCTCTAGGAAACTGTGCAACTGCAAATAGTTGACACTATGAAGGTTCATGGTTAGTGATATGATTTGGAAAAACCATGTGGATTCCCAATATAAACCATGTAGTAATTGATATTGGGGTATATAATGTATGGAACATTGTTTGTTTAACCATGTGATCCAACAATACATGTTTGTTTCGAGGAAGTGGCATGAGAATAGTTAGCGAACGGTTTGGATGATTGTGCGACCTAACTATGTACAATGGAAAATTAGATCCAAAAACTATGCATATAATCTAATTTACATTCAAAAACAATTGTTTCCCACTAAATATTCTATAACATGAATTCCTCTTACTCCCAAGCTGGTGCAGACAATTCATTTTCATATAGGACTGATTCCTAGGAGAATCCATGTGTGTTAGAGACCCAGATTCATTGATAAATGCTTATTATTCATCATTTTCATTATATTTCTTAAACATACCTCTTTTGGAATCATGGTTTTAGTTTTTTTCGGATAAATCCAAATATATTTTTTTCAATATTTATGGGATATGATTTTTTATTTAAGGGAACAATATCTAAGTTGTAAACTTGATGATGTAAGCTGGTTTGTTAAAGTAATAGTGGCATTATTCATTTACTCCTAATTTTTAGAGGTAGGTGGATTCTATATCCACTCATCTTTATTATAACATGAATTATTTATTTCAAATTGATTTAATAGATTGAATTTTTTTTGTAAATCATGGTGTGATTTGATGGAATTCTCATTTGAATTATGGTTTTAGAAATCCTACGAATTGGATGTCTTTTTTGGAAAATTGTTGTTGATCATCTAAAAATATTGATTTTAAAATTATGTTATATTGATTTAAGTAGATTATTAAATGAAATTATTTTATTGAAATGGTTTGGTATGATTTCACCATAATAGTTGGGAATGATTTGAATGGCATGGATAATGGTCTTTAAGTACCACCATCAAAGTGATAGAGTATAGATGTGAAGTTCCACCATCAATGGTAACATCAAGCTTCTAAGGGTGTTTGTGTTGAGGATGTGTGTAAAAATGGAAATATTTATTCCAAATAATAAATGGAGAAATGGTTTAAATATTTATTGATTTTACTTTAAAAATTTTTGGGTGAGTTGTTAATGTATTCCTTGAAAAAAATGGTTTTGTTGGGTTGTTGGATTTTTATATGGATTTTTTTTGTTAGATATAAACTATATTAAATTGTTTTTAAACTATTTTACATAAATTTTATAACATTTACCATCTTATAATCATGAGATGGTAAGTAATTTTATAAATCCAACTGAGTTTTATAATCACACCCTTTTTGTTCACTTTGGTGTGTTTGCAAATGGTACATATCAAGACACAAGTAAAGGGAAGGTGTCCCAATTATTTAGTGATTCTTCTTAATACCATGGTTTGGGTTTGTTTAATTGGATCATGGACAATATTGGGTTTTTTTGGTTTCTTTGGTGTTTTTTGGGTTTGTTATCATTTGGTTCCATTGGTTATGTCACATTGATTCTACCCATACTAAAATATTGTCTTTTGGTTTAGTCTTTTATTGCATTCTATTTTTATAATCATGAATTATTGAAAATTTTGGTTTTTATAGTCATCATTGGTTTGGTTTTTTATCGTAAAATGTAAAATCATGCCCCAAATTTTTATGAGCCCCTTGGAATTTATTTCTATCCTTTAGTGTCTTTGGGATTTCATCTAAGGCCTTGTAGCTCCCCTATCACATATCAATCCAATGAGGAGGGTCATGATGTTATAGTGAAACTATCATTTTGATTCCATTTGAATTTTCAAATTATTTCTCCTCTTAAAATTAAATATTAAAAATTCATCTTGTTGATACTGAATTTATTCAATAACAATAGTCCAAAATCAAAAAAAAATAAAGTCTTAAAAAAATTTATACATCTTGAGTCCTATATACATTAATCATTTTTTTCATCTACTATCTTCTACTTCCCACATGTTACTCTTAAATACACTTCTAATTTTATCTTTTAATTCTAGTTTGGGATTTACACACTCAACCGATCATTTAGATTTGTGGTAATTCGGTAAGAATAATATATGAATCCTGTTGAGTGGTAAAAGGAAAGAGTGTTACATTTTGTTTTAAAATAAAAAATTTGGTAAAAAAAGTGAACATAATATTTTCATGTGTAAACATGTAAGGGAGTGTGTGAGGTCCATATTTCATTCACTTAAAATTTTTGTGAAGGGTTATCAAATGGAAGACGTGAGTAACATCAATGGAATGAACATTAAGTTATTCATGATGGTTTTACAAGAAAAATTTCAAAGGATGAATGTGAGGATGGATGAATTTCAATCCCATTCCAATTATAGAGCACCACCAAGGAGGAGGTTCATTAAAAAGTGGATGAGTTCTCTAATTTTCATGAGTCCCCAATTCAGAGAAATAAACCACCATGTAGGAAAACCAATGCTCATTGAGATTAAAGTTGAGGATCCTTTCATTCTAAGGTAAGAATGATCCCAAAACATACATGGAATGGGAACAAAAGGTAGAGCATGTCTTTGGTTGTTAGAACCGTTCAGAGGAAAATAAGGTGACGTTTCAAGTTGTGGAATTCACTAACTGTGCTAGTATTTGGTGGGACCAACTACAAGTAATTTGGTGAAAAAGTTGAGAAATACATATCCTAAATTGGGAGGATATGAAAGTGGTAATGTGTAATATGTTTATTTTAGCCACTATTATCATGGTTTCTTCCTCATGTTATAATGTTTGAAATAATGACTGATGAGTTTTGAGGAGTATCATTAAGTGATGAAGATCATCATGATTTGAGCCAATATTGACGAGTATTGAGAGGACACCCTGTAAATGTTTGTGAATAGCCTCAACCATGACATTCAGGGCATAAGGGATATGCAACACTCTTTGGATATGGAGCATTAATATGGTTGTTGTTTTCAAACATTTCCATATCTATTTTTGAAGAATATATTGAGTTTTTAATGTTCAAATGTTATTTTTTATTAAATAATTTACACTTGTTGTTATTTTTTTTTAAATTTTAAAATTAATTATCTTTTGTAAAGCTATGTATTTTAGTGTTTAATTTATTCTTATTTTTTGAATAAATTAATATTAAATAAATAATTGGTTTTAATCCATTTTTTATTCCTTATTTTTGTTTAAATTATCATTTTTATATTAATTCTCTTAATTATTTAATTATTAGTTTAATTATCTTTTTTTCAATTATTCTTTTTTCATTATTTTTTTATTAATTAATAAATTCAATTTTTTCATCAATTTATTTTTTAAATACACAAATTTACATTTTTTTGATTCTTCAAATAATTAAACTAATTTTAACTATTTAAATTTTTTCTTTAAATACCTAGTAATATTTAATTTTAATTTAATTCTTTGAATTTTTTTAATTTTGATGTTTAACTAATTATTTAATTAATATAATAAAACTTATTTTCTATATTTTTTTTTAAATTAATTTATATTTTAACAAACTGTAATCTGTATTAATTTACTTGTTGAATAATTTGTAACCAAAATGATTTGTTTTTTTAACAATTTCATATATGTATTTTAATGTATTAATTCCATTTATAAATTGAATTAATTATTTTAGATAAATTCATTTATTGTATTCTTTAATTAGTTTTTTTTAGGGAAGCATGTCACCGTCAAAATCAAATAACTACTAAAATCAACCCACCACCTGCCACCTCCAGCGGTGACTCATCTGAGTCACCATTGCACCACCTACAATGGCAGCATTGTGACCTAACATTCCTGGTTCACCTACTTTTTCCTCCGCTCCCATCCCAAAACCCACAACCATATTCTTCAACGTTAACTCAAAAGGGTCACCACCATCTTCTCTAGTGGTGAATTCCCAGTCACCGCCATCCCCTTCTGCTTCGACCCACTGTTTCTATTTCTAACTGTGACTTGTTGCCTCCCCAACCCACTTCCCATTATCCACTCTATCATCCATTATCGAACCACCATGGAACAAAAATTAATCACAAGAAAATGCAGAACCAAAAAATAATAATAGAAGACAAAAATTCACAATAGCAGCAGAAAAATAAACAAATGTAAGGCATCAGAATCTAGACACCTCCAAAAAAATTCTAAATGAAATAGAAGAAAAAATATATAGTTTTTTCCAAATTACAACAAATCCAGATTCACCAAATATGGACAAGCCACCTATACAATCTACTTGATCATGAACCTCCACCACGGACTCCTTATCGGAATCGACTTGAAGAACCTAAGAAAACAACCCACTCTGGATGAAAACTAAACCACCAGATGAAGACTAAATCCTCAATGTGTTTCAATACACCGCATATACCTGACAAATCCCTACTTAGTAGAATCACAGCACCACCACAGACATGCCACTAGATTTAAATCAATGTTCATGTCACCAGTGTGTTGTCACTTAAATGAGAATGAACCCATATCTTAGAATCCTCCACCCAAACCATCGAATGAGTCGTTGGTGTGCCACTGGCCGAATTGAAGCTGAGTCTCCTCACCATTGAAGTGGTGTCGCCGACCAAGATCCCATATTCATCTCCCCTCTTATCTTCCATGAACCCCACCCCCTATTTTGTTCTTTTTATGTTTCCTATATATAATATAATATAATATATAATATATTATAATATATAATATACTTACAATAGTAATAATAATAATACATTATAAATAAATTAATAATGATAATAAAAAATATATTAATACATTTAGTTGTGAACCTAGTTAAATTAAGTAATATATATATATAGAAAATATATTTAATTTAAATAATTGTATATATGTATTCATTTATATATATATCTAATAATAATAATATAATAATTGTAAGAATTTGTAATTATATAATTATTTTTTCATTAATATTTTTATATTTATATAAGTAATGATAGTAATATATTTTTTAAAGAAATGTTGTATGACGCTTTTTTCTATCTATGTTTTCTACAGAATCAGGAAATCGGTTGTTGTGGGAACTACAAGGGATATTTGAGTAGGTTCATTACAGGAGTCTGATTTCTTTCATCGAGTGTTCATTGTAGAGTTGGTGTCGAGCACATCAAGGAGCGCCACACGGATTGTTTCTATTACCTCTTAGTTTTTTTTCTCATTTTTTAGATACTAAGTATACTTATCGTATCTTATTTTGGAACCCCAAGACATAATAAACATATTTGACCCTTGGAGACATGAACCCTAATCCTCCTTCATCCTTTTCATTTTTTTAATTGTTTTCATTAATTTATTCTATTCATGTTTTGTGGATTAAATTGTATTATTGTTTTTATTGTGGTATTTTTTTGTTCTTATCCCATGTTTCATGATGTTTTTGGAATCATGAGTAATAGATATTTAATTTTTGAGTCCATATTCAATAATTGGATCTCGATACTTCCAGGAGATCTGATCTTCATTGTGGTCATTACCTCTTTATCACTATGAGGAGATCGTGAAGGTGAATTGGGGTGTTCAAGAGCACATTATTTCCCTAGTTTGGTGTGTTTATCTATTTCTATTAACAATTTTTCAATTCTTCTTTTAACTCCTTGAATGAATAGTTAAGTAGGGATTGTGTTATTTTTTATCCTTTGACGATCACTTTAACTAGGAAAAAATTCTTAATTGGAGTTATTTGATTAGGACATTTCTTCAATTTTGAGAGTGTGCTAGTGTGTTGGAATTTATTTGGTGCATGAATTATCAATGTTTTAGGAGAGAAATGTGTGTGATAAATCTATCTATCCTACACTGAGTGATTTGAGAATTTTTGGTTTTAACCTTAAAGTAGATCTGTGATAGAGAGTTAAGGGTGGATCAACCTGGGTCAAGAGTTTTTCTAACTGACATTATTTTCTTTCACAGTGTCTTTTTCATCTATTTGTATTCAGTATTAGTCATTGTTTCATATCTCTACCATGTAATATTCATCACTATTTTTTTTTATTTTCTTTTTCAATTTTTAAAATTTTAAAACACAAAATGATTTTCTGAAACGCCACTAGGGAATTCGACACTACTTCCCAAATAGAGAACCCAAGGTTAGCCTATGTTCTATATCATGGGTCTTATAAATTTTTGTCTTACCATCCTATTGGTAAGGATTCTATCAAATTTTTGTGTTGTTTTCCGGTGATGATTTTTTTTCCTGAGTAGGTTTTCTAATTTTCCTTTTATTTAAAAAAAATAAAACTAAAAACACAAAAAATGAAAAAAATTGGTCAATGTATTTACTTTTAATAATGATATTCTTGATTTATTTGATGTTAAATAACTTTATAAGGATGTATATTTATTCCAATTTTGTTTACAAACCTGAACAGTAAGAGATATCTCAGGTTTTACAAAGATTTTCTCTCATCAAACTATACAGTAGTATGCACATAGATTCAACCAAATTAAAATGGCTCAAGAGGGAAAGGAGCCTACCAAGAAATATTTTCTGGTGGCAAATATGATCATAAACTTCTATGGACCTACTTACTAATCTCAATAGGACTAATATATAATGTATATATTCCAATAATCCACTGAAGTTTCACCTTCTGGAAAAAAATTAGAAGAAATAAGGAGAGAAGAAGAAATAAGAAGATTGAGATGCCTATTTTTTAGTCTGAAACACTGTCTAATTTTTTGTTGTGAATTCAATAGCTACATTCAAAATCCTACTTCATGTAACAATAAGAGATAAGATATGAATACATTGTACAATTTTGACAAAATCCGGAAGATCAATTTATTTTTAGCACTTCATTTAATGATTTATGTTGCAATAACCATTATAATGATATTTATATATCTCAACGAGAGACAATATAATTAGATATCATCTCCTTTTCCTTGGAGGACACCAAACTATAGGTGGTATGTTTTGAAGAGAGGCTGGAGTAGGTTGACTACCTCACTCCTGCTACAGACATACTCCCATGATAACTAATTATTATTATAGAATAATAAGCTAAACATGTTGAGGGGGTTAAAAATTTTATGGAAAAAGATTACAGTTGTAATACTTCTCTTTTTTAAAGTTAATTAATTTTTTTTCCCATATGTAGATATTGATGATCCATATTTATTTTGTAACTTCATGTATATCCTTGAAGGAACCAAACATGAATTTGAGTTTAAAAATTATGTATTCCTTATAGCTGCAGGGGAGCTGTTCGAGTAGTGAATAGGACTAGAAGTGTATGATGACACATTTCTAATTTTCATGTAATAATTTGTTGAATGGAATGAAATAGAGAGCAAGTCACATCCAATATTTTCATTCCCACAACCTGTGCATCATCACCCTCAAGTTAAAGGGGGGAAGTACCCCTAATTTTTATTCCCCCCCCATCACCACACAATTGGTAATTTACTTCCAAGGAGAGGGACATAAAAGATGCTGCACAAGGGGTAATCCAAATATGGAATGGATTTTGAGTTGTAAAGAAAACAATTTGGTGTTTATTAAGTAAGAAGTCACATCCTCCATCAGATCGGGGTTGATTCACTGACAGTCTAGCTGTGGACAGTCAAAATACAACACCCCTTGGGGGTTATCCAAAGATTATCCCATTTATTTTCTTGTTTTATTTTCATTATACATGATTTTTAATTTGTGTGGTTTTTTAGTAGGACTATAATCAGGTAGTTACTCCACATGAAAGTAAGACAATGTCAAGGGGTCCAACCCACTAAATTTTACAAGATTGTCACTCTATAACTCAAACATTTGTTGCACTTCACATTGAACATTAAATGTTGAATACTAATGTAAATATAAATTCATCTTGTTGGTAGATTAATGGAAAATCCATAGTTACTATAAAAATAAAACAAAGGGAGGATTCATTGGAAAATGAATGAAACGATTCTAAATTAGTGTTGGGTGATCGTGGCCACCAAAAATGATGATTTTAGGAAATTTTAAGGGAAAGTGAGGTTGTATCAAGAGACTAACTACTCCCACATAGAGTTCACTGAAGTGGTTGATGATAATGTCAAAGAAAACCCTGTGTATTAGAGTATTATGCATGTATTTTGAGTTTTTTTGAGTTTTTTTTGTTTACCAAATAAGAGCAGTGACTGCTCTTCTCTATTACAAAACCTAGGACATATGAAATTTTTCTAACACATGGATATGAGAAACCTTCTACTCTTATTGGTATTACACTCATTTTTTTGATTTAATTTCTATTTTTTGTAAATATAATTGTATTAATATGTTTTTTAATCAATTTTTATTTCTATGTGCATTTTATTCTTAATTTTTTGTTCTGATCACAATTATCTAGTAATGAAGATATAATTTGTGGGGATTGATTTAGATAGTGAATCCCAATTATACATAGTGATCTGATCTTCATTGTGATCATATTATTCTTCTTTATCAGAGTAGTTTGAGACTTTGAATTAGGGTGAGCATGAGTGAAACCCTATAAGGATATTCTTCATATGGACATTATAGTGGAGAGGCAATTTAGGGAATGATGTATGTTCCCTAAATATTATGTTAAGGATTCTAAATCTTATTTTATGTTCAAGGATTACAAACCAAAAGAAATTGTAAGGGAACACAAAATGGATTCAAAGAAGGTGACCATACCAAAATAATCTTCTCAGAATCCAAAGGTAAAATAGTGGGTAAGTTTTTTCCAAATCACATAATATCAAATGTTTTTAATTTCAAGGATTTGGATATTTTTCCTCACAATGACCAAATAATAGGACCCTGATTAGTTTGGATGATGGATATGTTCTTGGTTATAGATCATGTGAAGAAGAAATGGAACCACTTAGGCAGTGTTTAGATATGGAAATATAGAACCTTGTACATGGAGTAATGCTTATTGTAAGGAATGCTTTGAGTGCTCAACCCGAAGGAGAACATGATCAAGAGAAAATGGGGGAAATTTTTCATACTATATGTATTTTCAAAGATAATGGTGTGTATTATGATCACTGATGGGGGGAAGTTTCAAAAGTGTAGAAATTTATTTTATGGTTGATAAATTGGGTTTATCTATAACCAAGCATCCTAGGCCTTATAGGTTTTATTATTTGAATAATAGTTGGGATGTTAAAGTAAATAAGAAAGAAAAAGTTCCATTTTCTATTGGGAAGTATGAAGATAAGGTGATGTGTGATTTTCTTCCCATTCATGGCAGTTATATCTTGTTAGGATGGATGTTTAAATTTGATAGGAGGGCCAAACATGATGGATACACTAACCAATATTCTATTGATTACAATGGGAGTACGGTTATACTTACAGCCTTAAAGATGTTTCAAGATTATCATGACCATGTGAGGATTGAGAGATATTATGAAAAGAGAAAAAAATAGATATAATAGAAAAATAAAGAATGAAAAATGAGTGATGAGTGATGAGTGACCTCAAAATAAATGAGCAAAAGAAAAGAGTTGAAAATAAGATTTAAAATAAGAGTGTCGATGTAAAAGTGAGTTTATTTTTTAATAAAAAAGAGAGATAAAGAAAGCTTTAGAGGGGGGAGAAACTCTCATTCTTCTATATAAGGGAGAATGTTCTACCACTAACACTATTAACCCATGAATTACCTTTTGTGTTGTGTATTTATTACAAAAATATGGTGATCAATAAGGACGTTGTAGAAACAAGCTACACTTGATCCATGTGATTTGTATGGAATAACCTACTAAAAGGGAGGTTCCTTGAGTAATAAAAATAAAAAACTACATAGAATAGGAGGTTGAACTTTCTAAGACTTAAATAATATCAATGATAATTCCTAAAATACTAAGTTACCCAACAGGTTTTGACATGTTAGTGTCAACTTTAATGTTTTTGATCTTTCCCCTTTTGAATTTTTATATTTGAAGATAGATGCTTTTGATGAGGGAGGGGGTGAGAAGGATCATGGAAAACATGGGAATCAAGGGTTTGTAGGTGGATTTAATGTGGAAGGTGGAATCCAAATGATTTCACAAGACCCATTATGAGGAGTTTGTGGCCCAATGAAAAGAAAGTGGTCTAAGATAATGAAGAATTCCTTAAATGGGTTAATCATGGAATTCCAAGGGGAGGCCCAATACCCTTACATAGAGGAATCATCTCGGCCTATATTTACATTAATTAAGGCCCAAACCATATTTTAAAAACCTATACCATGGTGTTCTATGAATTTAAATCCCACCACCCATGGAATCTTCAAAGTCAAAAGTGGTGGGCTAGTTTTCTTTACTTTCCTAAAGGGTGTTCTATTATCCATTAAAGTCATGGGAATGTTTCAAATTTGTAAAAAGAATAATTTAGGATTTTTGAGTTGTGGAAACTAGGATTTAGAATTTTTTATCACTCCTTGGCTATAAATAGAGAACCCATTATACTCTTTGAACATCATGAGTGAAGGTAATGCTATTATGGTGATATTTTCTTCCAACCTTGGTGTTCTTGCTTAATTCTTGACATATCAAAGGATTGATCATCCTTTTTGGAATCTTGTGACAAGATTCCACATATAAAAGTTCACTTTGGGTTCAAACTTGTCCAACTATATCATTTACTCCACATTTCTACTATTTGTATTGCTTCTTATTTTTTCTGGAAGAGATCTAGGCACTCAACACATTAATGTTGAACAAGGTATATAGGACACTTCCTAGCATGTCTGGGATTGTATATTTGAGCTTTTAGGTTTTTTAAATTTTTGTGTATTTTTAGGTATTTTTAGGACTTTTATGTTTTTAGGGGTTTTAGGTATTTTTAGGGGATTTAGGTTTTTTAGGATTTTAAGTTATTATATGGTTTTAAGGGTTTTTTTGATTTTTTGTTGGTTTTTTGGTTTTATTGTTTTTAAACATTTTTTTGGGTTTAAAAGTTTTGATATTTTAGTGAGTTTTTAATGTTTTTATGGGTTTTTAAAGGTTTGGGGGGTTATAGTTTTTAGTGACTTTCAGGGTTTTTTTTGGGGGGGGGGGGGGTTAGGGTTTTTATCATTTATAGGTTTTTTGGGGGGTTTTATTTTTTTAGGTTTTCAATGTTTTCTTATGGTTTTCAGATTTTTAGGGTTTTTAACCTTTTTTATAATTTTTAATTATTTTTTGGATTTTATGTGATTTTATTGTTTTTTGTTATTCTGAGGGTTTTTGTTGTTTAATAGTTTTTTTGGGTTTTAGATTTTTTGAGGTTTTTTGTGGTTTTAAGTTTTTATAGTTTTTTTAACATTTTTATGGTATTGAATGGATTTTAGAGTTTTTTTTATTTTTTAATGTTTTATGGGTTTTAGAGTCTTTTATAGTTTTTAGGGGTTATATGGTTTTAAGGGTTTTAGGTTTATAGAGGTTTTCTTTTTTTATAGTATTTTAGGTTTTTCATAGGATTTTTTGGTTTTTCTAGGGGTTATTATATTTTGAAAGATATTTAGGGATTTTTTTGGATTTTTATGGTTTTTAGGGTTTTTATGGATTTCGAGGGCTTTAGGGTTTTTATGAGTTTTTAGTGGTTTTTGAGTTTTTGGGGTTTTTATGGTGTTTAAAGTTTTCTTTAACATATTTAGAGGTGTAAAGGGTTTTTAATGTTTTTAGTGCATTTTATGGTCTTTATTGTGTTTTTAGTGTTTTCTTTGGGGTTTTACGGTATTTTTGAATTTTTTATTTTTTTTAACATTTTTAGTGTTTTTAAATGATTTTAGGGGTTTAAAGTATTTGAAATGTTTTTTAGTTTTTTATGTGTTTTATGTGATTTTAGGGTTTTTAAATGTTTTTATGGATTTTTATGGTTTTTAGGGGTTTTCTATGATTTTATGGTTTTACTAGGGTTATTCTGGTTTTTAGGATCTTTTACATTTTATTGATTTTTAGATAATTTTTAGGATTTTACGGTTTTTAGGGGTTTTAGAGATTTTGAGGGTTTTTAGGGGTTTTTTCTATTTTTATGGTTTTTAGCGGTTTTATCATTTTTAGGTTTTTTCGAGGATAGATCCTTTTGAGGAGGGAGGGGCTGATGAAGATCATGGAATACATGGGAATCAAGGTGTTGAAGGTTCACTTGATGAGGTGGGTGAAGTGAGAATGATTTCATAAAACCTGTTTCAAGGAGTTGGTGGCCCAATGATAAGGCAACAGGTTAGGAGAATGAAGGAGGACTTAAATGGGTTAATCATGGAATTACAAGGGGAGGCCCAATACCCTTTCTTAAGGGAAGAATCCAGATCTATATTTACATTAATTAATTCCCACACAAGTTTTTAAAGACCCATACCATGGTGTGATTTGAATTTAAATCCCACCCCAATATGGAATCTTCAAATTAAAATCGTGGGGGGCTAGTTGTCTTTACATTCCAAGTGGGTGTACGACTTGTTCCTTAAAGTCAAACACATGTTCCAAGATTTTCTCAAGAATAATTTAGGGTTTTTGAAATGTGTAAACTAGGTGTTATACTTTTTTATTACTCTTTGGATATAAATAGTTATCCCATTATACTATTTGAACATCATGAATAATGGTAATGTAATTATGTTGAATTTTTCTTGCAACATTTGAGTTACTGTGTCTTTATCTACCTATCAAAGTATTGTTCATCCTTTATATCATATTATGTCCATATTTCTTATAGACAAGTTCTATTTGGGTTTAACCATGAACAACTCTCTCCTTTTGTCCTTATATCCACCATTGATTTCCATTCCCACTTGTTTTCTTATGAAGACCTGGGTTCTCAATATGAGAATGTTGAAAAAGGATTCATATGACACTTACTAGAGGGTCTCGGATCATATATCAGGGTTTTTAAAGTTTTTTAGAATTTTATATTTTTTTGGGTATTTTTAGGGATTTTTAGGTTTTTTTAGGTTTTTTTGTTTTTTTAGGTATTTTTAAGGTTTTAGGGTTTTAGGATTTTTTTGGGTTTTAGGGGATTCATTATGTTTTTTGGGTTTTAATGTTTTTTAGAATTTTTAACATTATTCGGTCTTTTTGTTTTTTTAATTGTTTAGTCGGTTTTCTTGGTTTTTATGGTGTTTGAGTGTTTTATGGTTTTGAGGGGTTTTATAGCTTATAGGGATTGAAGGGGTTTTTATGGTTTTATGGTTTTTAGTATTTTTAGGGGTATTAAGTGTTTTTAAGTTTTTTAGGTTTTCTTTGTTTTATATTGTTATTAAGGTTTTAAATTTTTTAAGGATTTTAGGGGTTTTTTATAATTTTTATGGGTTTTTTATTTTTTTATGGATTTTGTGGGTTTTAGGGTGTTATGGTATTTTGGGTTCTAATGGATTTTGTTTTTGGGTTTTTATTGGTTTTGAGGTATTTTCATGTTTTTAACATTTTTAGGAGTTTAATGTGTTTGTAGAGGTTTTATTGGGTTTTATAAATTTTTAGGGTTTTTACGGTTTTTGGGGTTTTTATAGTTTTTATGATTGTAAGGGTTTAAATGGTTTTTAGCAGTTTTAAGGTTTTAAGGGGTTTTCTGTGTTCTCAAGGATATTATGGTTTTCTTTGGGGATTTTAGGGTTTTTAAGGAATTTTAAGGTTATTTTATAAATTTTATAGTTTTTAGGGTTTTAAGGATTTTTATAGTTTTTAGTGGTTTTTTGGGTGTTTAGTGGTTTTAACGTTTTTTGGGGTTTTTTTTGGTTTTTTGAGTTTTTTTTGTGTTTTATGTGTTTTTATAGTTTTTTAATGTTTTTAGTGGGTTATATGGTTTTATATATTTTAGTGTGGTTTTTGGTATTTTATGGGGTTTTTTTCAGTTTTTATGATTTTTAAGGGTTTTTATGCATTTAGGGGTTTTTACAATTTTTAGGGTCTTTTAGGGTTTTATCATTTTTAGGTTTTTTATGGGTTTTAAGTATTTTTTATGATTTGATTATGGAATTTTATAGTATTTATGGTTTTTATATTTTTATGATATTTTAGGAATTTTTTAATATTTTTATGGTTTTTATGGTTTTTGTGGATTTTGATGGGTTTTCAGAGGTTTTTAGATTTTTAGGGTATTTAGGGCAGAAGAGGTTCGGGGATAGGTGAGCCTAGCCCCACAAACTTAATTCAAAAGGAAAATGCAGCTAAAAGATGGGCCTTAAAAGGACGAGTATGAATATCACCCTTCCAATCTGAGTCCAAGAACATAATACAATAAGGTGGGGTGATAAAGGACCACACTGAGGCCCTCTCAACAATCGCCTGTTTGGAGAGGGATTCAACAACCGAGATTGCTTCCCTATAGATTTGTGAGACATGGAGATTCAGATTCTATGATAGTTCAAGACACTCAATCCAATGTGGAAAGAGTCTCCAAGTAACATTCCTGGAGCATCCCTTTAATGCAGCAACTGCAAGCATCGAGTCTGACTCAATCCAAAGATGTGAACTGGCATGAAAACTTCACGGCCTTTATGATCACCCACAGTTCCTCTTCATAGGTCCATCCATCACCAAGGAACTGAAAGAAGAATCCCTTCAATAAGCCTCGTGGGGTGCGAAATACACCCCCACACCCCGATGGCCCAGGAGCTCCAAGTGTCGCGCTATCAACGTTAACCTTTATCCATGATTGGAGTGGCGGAATCCATCCAATATTCATCAAGACCATAGGTTTTCGGTTCCTGCCAGCTACACCAAGAGCATGCATAATAGTCATATCCTCAACGTTATTAAACATCGAACCTGTTTGTATCTGTGAGGCTCTGTGAATGGCCTTGTGGATCGACACCACTCCCCCTACAGTGTGAGTGGCTGCCGATTAAAAGCAGCTGCATTCTGGGCAGCCCAAATGTAATGAACGATAGCAGCCACCTCGGCCAGCAGCAGGTTCCGAACCTGGTCGCTCTGGTTCATATCTATCAGGCCATGTAGAAATCCAAATATCGGCCCTTGCAGACGGCAGGACAGCCCAAGGCTCTGTGAAAGGTAGCGCCATAGCTCCGCAATAAAGGTGCAGTGCAAGAAAATATGTTTGTAGCTTTCTCCATCTCTCCTTCTCCAGAAACAGGCAGAAGCAAGTTTCCATCCAGGAATTTGAATATGATCATGTGTCGGGAGCCTGTTTCTCCAGATTTTCCAAATTAGAGTGAAGTGCGACGGGGGAATGAAGGGTGTCCTGAATTTGATCATCCATGGTGGCGAGATAGGACCTGGCGGGCACTTCAACCAGTAGTAATCACGGGTATTGAATTTTCCAACCATGTTGGGCATCCAGATAAGAGTGTTAGTGTCAATAAAGGTATATCGATGCACTTTCATGGTAACACTATCTGGGAGAGGGGCAGTTGAGTCATCACATTGTCGCACGAGATTAGCAATGGTGAGGTGCTACAGGTCAAGCAGTGGCGTTACAACATCCGCAATGGGATTTTCCAGCCATGGCGTCGTCTAGCAGTTAAGGCCAGAGTTTCTGGACACGATCCATTTTGCTTTGGACATAATATCATTGTACGAGGACCTTAGTGTTGTACAGACCGAGGAACAAAGGTACCCCGTAAATCCTTCACACAATCTGCGCATGAATCTTTCCTTGAGAAAGTCAAGGCTGTCATTATGAGGATTAACCAAGCCCCATGTAAATTTCCCAAACATAGCATCATTGAACCACCGCAGGTCCTTAATGCCAAGCCCACCCATGTCAAGAAGCTTTGTACAATTCTTCCAGGTGACAAAGATCATTTTCCGCTAAGCAGTGGAACCTTTCCAAGAAAAGTTCGTAATTTTTACATTAAGATTTTTGATGAGACTCGCTGGCCATCTATAAATGGAGAAGGCATGAACAAACATTGAGGTGATAACAGAGTTAATCAAGCAGACCCTTCCAGCCTGTGAAAGATACTTTCCCTTCCATTTCGACATTTGTTGGATGATTTTAGAAATGATTCCTTCAAAGTAAAAGGTTTTGGATTTCCCCCAGAAGAGGGGAACTCCCATGTTTGTGAAGGGGAGGGACCCTCTCTTGACGCCCATCAAATTGGCAATGCGAGTCTGCTTTGCAAGATATACCCCATTGCCAAACACAATTGATTACTTAATACAACTAATGGCCTTCCCATCCACACATTCATAGTGGTGGATGATTTGCTTAACTGTGTTCAGAGTCTGCTTATCAGCCTGACCAAAAAGGAGGATATCGTCCGCATAGAGGAGATGAGTGGGGATGAAAATGTTCCGACCAGATTTTGATCAGATAAAATAGCCCCGCTTACACAAGATCAAGAATGCACCGACTCATGTAGTCCTCCATCGTAGCAAAGAGAAAACCAGGTAGGGGATACCCTGACGAAATCCACAAGAGCATGCGAAAAATCCATATGGGGAGCCATTAATCAAAACCGAAAGTCTGGCACTGTGGAGGATTGAAGAAATCAACCTGATGAAGCTGTTGGAGAAGCCATATCTGCTGAGGATCTCAAATATGAAGCTCCACTTAATTGTGTTGAACGCCTTCAAAATATCTAGCATCAAAGCAAAGCTACCTTGCTTCTTTTTCCACATAACATTGATCCCCTCCAAATCATTAAAAAGGCAGGTTTGAATACTCCTTCTAGGGATGAACCCAAATTGATTTGGGGTAATGATGTCGCATAATATCTTCCCCAGTCTGATGACATGAATTTTTCTGATTATTTTTGGGATGGTGTTTCCAACAGCCACCGGGCGAAAGTCTCCAATCGCAATAGTGTTCTCCTTCTTGGGAATTAAGGAAATAAAATTGGCATTTGCGCCATGTGGAAGAGATCATGAGTAAAATAATTCCCTCACCGCATTAGTAATGTCGACATGAAGAATATCCCAGCAGAACATGATGAACTTATTTCGAAAACCATTAGGTCTCGCAGTGCTGTCCATATTCAGTGAGAATAGTGCTGCCCTAACTTCTCCCTCAAGAGGGGCTACCGTGAGAGCCTCATTCTGCATGGTTGTAACACAGGATGAAATGGAGTTAGAAAACATGGTGAATATTTGACCGTCGTCGGTGTATTGTCCCTGGAAATAATCCACGGTAGCCTTGGAAATGTCCTCAACCGAGGTAAAATTGTTATCCCCAACCCGTAAAACACTCAATTGGTTCTTGGTGCGCCTTTCTCTGTGCACGCCATGGAAAAACATGGAGTTTCTATCTCCATCTACAACCACTTTACATTAAAACGTTCTTTGGAAAGCTCTTCTTTGAGGTCCAACAACTCATCAAGCTTTGTGTGCAGGTGAAGCTCCTCACCTGATGGCAAATTCTGCTGATGCACCATGATTTGACATAAGGCCAGCTAAGATTCCGCTCTAGCAATATCATCATCCAACTTTGAAAAGGACTTCTTACTCCATTCTCTTAAGTGGTGCTTAACCTCTCTTAATTTCGAAATCACAATGAAGTGGGAGCTTCCAGTGAACGTGGTGCTCCAAGCCTTCATAACTTGTTCCCTACACCCGGGTATTGTGAGCCATGCATTGTTGAATTTAAACGATAGTGGGGTGGTTCTAGAAAGTGAGTCCTGAAATTCAACCACAAGGGGATTGTGGATCGAGTTAAACTTCGGGAGAGTAAAGCCTAAAATAACCATCGGGATGCCTCCATCACCCATGTGTGAAAAGCATCTGTCCAGCTTACTGGCCTATCTTCCGTTAACGGTATATCACCCCCATGTGAATGTGGCCCTAGAAATGGCGACCTCAGATAAGTCGTAGTGGTCCAGGCAAGAGGCAAAATCCTCTGCAGCGGAATAGGAGAAGTGTGGACCCAGTTTTTCCTCTTGCCATAGGACTGTATTAAAGTCCCCAATAACCACCGAACTGTTGACAATGCCTTTACTAACACACTCTAACTCCTTCTAGAGAAGTTTCCAAGTGTTGTACTAGAAAGAGGCATAAACAAAAGAAAGGGTTAAAATATCAACATTTAAGCATACGTTAATGGAAATCATTTGCAGGCTCAAGTCCACCGAAACAACTGAAACACTGCTGTGCACCAAGACACAGAAGGTACCCATTACATCAGGTCCACTATATGATGATAGGAGAGAATATCCAAGAGAGTTTCAGTTGAAACCCTTCCAGTTATCAAATTTAATCATAGGCTCAGCCAGCCCAATTAGCAGAGGCTTATGAGAGAGAAAGTGTCAAAGGGCAGCAGTCGTGGGGGAATTTCCCAGCCCTTGGAAGTTCCAATACAATATCTTCATCAGGGGTTGGAGGTATCAGTTGATGGGGTAAGTTCCTTTCCCCTTCCCCTTCCCTTCGTTCCCTTCTTCTTAGGAGTATCAGCCCATTTCTCAACATCAGATAGAAAATACTTTGCCGCCTAGTTCTGCGCTGCACCATCTGGTGTCTTGTTGGGGTGATCCTGCTCAGTATCAACTTGCTCTCCCTCAACCATATCACTCCAAAATACCCCATTGAGGGGGTTTAATTTGTTCAAAACACATATTTCATCCTTCAGGGAGGCCCTATGTGGCTTCCTCACCGCCATGTCTGATCTCACCAATGTGAATCTATTTTCAGGGGTAGCTGAATGGTTAGGGGGAACATCAACATTATCCATGCCGTCTGGGGTTTCAATAACAGTCCCACTACTCGGGGTTTTCTAGAAAACAGGAATCTCCATGGCCACTCCACCACTCAGGGCATCGCCAGGAGCAATCTTGGGGGCATTCCCCACACACTCTTGGGATTGCGAGCATTGAGCTGGGATTTCCTGGTCATCTGATGAAGGGACACCATCAGCTCCCTCTGTGGTCGCCGGTACTGAAGGGTGGTCCACTGTCTTAGGAATAGATTCCTAGCCAGTGGCCATAACATCCTACAAATCCTCATGGGTGACCTCCGAAACTGTCGAGTCATCCGCACGCACACCCAAGTCAACCAACGCCATATTTCCAGCAGCAAAATCAGACCCCCCCCCCCCGTCCTCCTTGGGAGCCACATCAGGCTGGCGGGCTTCCCCACATTTTCTTCTGCACTGAGGTGCTTCATGCCCCTAGAGGTTACAAATCGAGCAGGTCATCAATCATCGGCATTCCAAAACTAGATTCCCAATGTTTTTATAGGAGGAGCATAATTTGGGGTGCTTCTCATACTTGATCTCCAACGTCAACCTATCCTCTAGTGTGTCGAACACTACTTCTTCAATAAGGGTATTTTCAAATTCATCCTCCATGAGTACTCTCGCATAGTGGCCGTATCTCGTTGGTTCGCTGACCCCATATCCTTTGGCCGCCTCAGTGTGTAAGCCCCATTCCATACCGGACTACGCAGACATTCATTCCCTGCCACGGGGTTATGTAGGAAGCCTCCATGAGGCTCAAGCTCATCACTCATGTATCATCCTGATATCTCCCATGAGCCTATGTGTCTCAGGAAGGTCATGCCCCAACCTGAAGGTTCCACTTTTTCTGGGACCCTTCCTTTCGTCCATTCTCATGGGCCTCCTCATCAGGTGTCCCACTGTATCATCGAACTACGCGGACTTTGATTCCCTACCACGGGGATACGTAGGAAGTCTCTCCGAGGCTCAGAACCAAAACTACAGTCACCTTCATGATGGTCCCATTTCATTCCCCCTCCACTCCATGCAATTCTCCATCATCCATCCTGATTCTTATCCAAGCCCATACCATGCCTTAGCACGGATCAAAGACCACATAGTTCAGGTTGGATGGCGGAAGGCCGACATGATGGGACCAGGGGTCCAGGTGGTGGTGGGATTGAACCTCATGGAGGCTTCCTACCTACCATGCCTTAGCACGGATCAAAGACCACGTATTTCAGGTTGGATGCTGGAAGACCGACATGAAGGAGGACCAGGGGTCCAGGTGGTGGGCTTGAACCTCATGGAGGCTTCCTACGTACAATGCCTTAGCACGGATCAAAGACCATGTAGTTCAGGTTGGATGCCGAAAGGCTGAAATTATGGGACCATGGGTACTCTGTGAGGCTTTGCCCCGTGAGACTATGCTCCGCGAGATCATGCTCCAGGAGACCATACTCTATGATGCTGCTTCGCGAGTCCATGCTCCACGATGCTACTTTGCGAAGACCAATCCCTTTGAGAGGATTTGATCCATGCTAAGGCATGGTATGTAGGAAGCCTCCATGAGGATCAAGCCCACTTGGACCCTTGGTCCCTTCACGTCGGTTCACCGACCCCATATCCTTTGTCCACCTCAGTGTGTAAGCCACATTCCATACCGAACTACGCAGACTTTGATTCCCTTCCACGGGGATACGTAGGAAGACTCCATGAGGATCAAGCTCATCACTCATGTATCATCCTGATCTCTCCCATGAGCCTACGTGTCTCAGTAAGGTCATGCCCCAACCCATAGGTTCCACTTCCTCTAGGCCCCTTCCATTCGTCCATTCTCATGGGCCGCCTCCTCAGGTGTCCCACCGTATCATCGAACTACACTGACTTTGATTCCCTACCATGGGGATATGTAGGAAGTCTCTTCGAGGCTCAAGACGAACACTACTGTCACCTTCATGATGGTCCCATTTCATTCCCCCTCCACTCCATGAAATTCTCCATCGTCCATCCTGATTCTTACCCAGGTTGCCACATCCCAGTGGGATCATGCCATCCACCCTCCTCGCTTCTCCTAGCGGTACTTGGGCCGCTATCCATGCGTAATCCCCACCATGTCTCCGGGTCATTGTCCTCTGTGTACACCCCGATTCATCACCCCTTTGAACTACGTGGGTTTTGATCCCTTTCCTCAATATAGGGTACGTTGGAAACCTCCCTGAGGTTCAATCCCAGCTAGTGGTAAGACATGGTGTCCCCCATCCTAGGGTGCACTCTCCCTGATCCTCCCTCAGTGGTGTTCAGATCAGCCATTACGGTGTGACATCTTCCCTCCTTGAGGCACACCACCTTGGATTTGTCCTCATTGGGCCTTCTGATCCATCCATTCGGTAAACCATCCAGTTTTTCCCTCCTAGGGATGTACCAATATGATCCGTCTCTATGGGACATTCTGATCACTCTTATATCATCTCCCCAAGATGTTAAACTCGCAGCCTACCTCATGAAAATCATGAGATGCCTGAGGAAAACCTCAGAAGGCATGCCTCTGGGGCAATAATCTTCGTAAGATGTTAAACTCGTGGCCTACATCATGATAAACATGAGATGCCAAAGGAAAACCTCGGATGGCACGCCTTTGGAGTAACTGTCTTTGCAAGATGTTAAACATTCTGCATACCCTGTGTTAAATATGGGAAACTGAGGAAATCCTCAGGTACATGCCTTTGGAAAATGGTTCCCCGAATTCAACATGGGATTCCATGGGTTCTATACCCTTGAGATTCCCTCTAATGAAGAAGAATACAGGTTCCCCAATGTCTACACACCCAGAGATGCCCCTATATGCTTGATGTTGTTATCTACTCTGACCGAAGGTTGCTACCATGTCAGGACCCCATGGAATGTCCAGACAGAAGTAGTGTAATTAACCAGCGTCCATGAAGATATGGCTGGTGGGCTTGAACCACATGGAGGCTTCCTACATACCATGACTTAGCATGGATCAAAGACCACGTAGTACAGGTTGGATGCCGAAAGGCCGACATGATGGGACCAGGGGTCCAGGTGGTGGGCTTGAACCTCATGAAGGCTTCCTACGTACCATGCCTTAGGATGGATCAAAGACCACATAGTTTAGGTTGGATGTTGTAAGGCTGACATGATGGGACCAGGGGTCCAGGTGGTGATGGGCTTGAACCTCATGGAGGCTTCCTACGTACCATGCCTTAACACTAATCAAAGACCACATAGTTCAGGTTGGATGCTGGAAGGCCGATATGATGGGACCAGGGGTCCATGTGGTGGGATTGAAACTCATGGAGGCTTCCTACGTACCATGCCTTAGCACGGATCAAAGACCACGTAGTTCAGGTTGGATGCCAAAAGGTCGACAGGAAGAGATCAGGGGTCCAGGTGGTGGTGGGCTTGAACCTCATGGAGGCTTCCTACGTACCATGCATTGACACGGATCAAAGACCACGTAGTTCAGGTTGGATGTCGGAAGGCTGACATGAAGGAGGACCAGGGGTCCAGGTGGACTTGAACCTCGTGGAGTCTTCCTACGTACCATACCATGACATGGATCAAAGACCGCGTAGTTCCGTTTGGACGTCTGAAGGCCGGTGTGAGGGGACCAGGGGTCCAGGTGAACTTGAACCTCGTGGAGGCTTCCTACATACCATGCATTGACATGGATCAAAGGACATATAGTTCCTTTTGGACACCGGAAGGCCGAAATTAGGGGACCAAGGGTCCAGGTGGACTTGAACCTCATGGAGGCTTCCTACGTACTATGCCTTAGCACGGATCAAAGACCACGTAATTCAGGTTGGATGCCGGAAGGCTGACATGAAGGGACCAGGGGTCCAGGTGGTGGTGGGATTTGAACCTCATGGAGGCTTCCTATGTACCATGCCTTAGCACCGATCAAAGACCATGTAGTTTAGGTTGGATGCCAGAAGTCCGACATGAAGTAGGACCAGGGGTCCAGGTGGACTTGAACCTAGTGGAGGCTTCCTAAGTACCATGCCTTGACATGGATGAAAGACCATGTACTTCCGTTTGGACGCTGGAAGGCCGACATGAGGATACCAGGGGTCCAGGTGGACTTGAACCTCGTGGAGGCTTCCTACGTACCATTCCTTGACATGGATCAAAGACCACGTAGTTTCATTTGGATGCCGGAAGGCTGATGTGAGGGGACCAGGGGTCCAGGTGGACTTGAACCTCATGGAGGATTCCTACGTACCATGCCTTGACATGGATCAAAGACCACGTAGTTCCGTTTGGACGTCGGAAGGACGACTTGAGGGGACCAGGGGTCCAGGTGGACTTGAACCTCATGGAGGCTTCCTACGTACCATGCCTTGACATGGATCAATGACCACATAGTTCCGTTTGGATGCAGGAAGGCCTATGTGAGGGAACCAGGGGTCTAGGTGGTGGTGGTATTGATCCTCATGGAGGATTCTTACGTACCATGACTTATCACAGATCAAAGACCGCAGAGTTCAGGTTAGATGCCGGATGGCCGACATGATTGGACTAGGGGTCCAGGTGGTGGGCTTGAACCTCATGGAGGCTTCCTATGTACCATGCCTTAGCATAGATCAAAGGCCATGTAGTTCAGGTTGGATGTTGGAAGGCCGAAATGAAGGTGGATCTTGGTCCAATGGGTGGTGGGCTTGAACCTCATGGAGGCTTCCTACGTACCATGGCTTATCATAGATCAAAGACCACGTATTTCAGGTTGGATGTTGGAAGGCCGACATGATGGGACCAGAGGTCCAAATGGTGGTGGGAATGAACTTCATTTAGGCTTCCTACGTACCATGCCTTAGCATGGATCAAAGACCATGTAGTTTAGGTTGGATGCCGGAAGGCTGACATGATGGGACCAGGGGTCCAGGTGGTGGTGGGCTTGAACCTCATGGAGGCTTCCTACGTACCATGCCTTATCACAGATCAAAGACCATGTAGTTCAGGTTGGATGCTGGAAGGACGACATGAATGAGGACCAGGGGTCCAGGTGGTGGGCTTGAACCTCATGGAGGATTCTACGAACCATGCCTTAGCACGGATCAAAGACCACGTAGTTCAAGTTGGATGCCGGAAGGCCAACATGAAGGGAAAAGAAGTCTGCTATGGAGCGGGTTTTCTTCAGGCATGTCATGATTGTCACGAGGTAGGCCACGAGTTTAGCGTCCAAGGAACACGTGGTGGGATAATTACAAATACCCAATGTGAATAGGAACTAGCGGTTCCAACCACCACATATTCCTTGGAGAGGTTTTAGGTCAGGAGACTGAAAAAGAGAGTTGAGCTGGGCCCGAGGCAAAGTGCATGGGCGGTCCTATGTACCCCATGAGGATGGGGATCAAGATACACATAGTTATTGAGATTCACACCACAGTAATGCACTAGTGCAAAAGATTAGAGGGGTGCACAGGTCTAGCCCTTGCACCAAGAGAAGCGGTATTTGATAAATCTTGTTTGTCCTTTAAGGTGAGTGGTTTTTTTTGTGAAGCGACATGCCTAGGGTAACAAGCCCTGGTGTTGCCACAAGAATCAAGCCATGATAGGCATTGACAAATGGCATGGCACGTGACCAATACCCAACGTGATGCTCCCTATGATGGAGTTACCACAATGCATTTCCATTTTTCGTCGTGCAGCCAGGATGATAATGTCACAGTTTAGGGTCGTGTGATAGGACCAAGCATGTATTTTAACATTATACAACATAGACGTAGCAGATATGATGCTAGGAGGGGAATGGGTATGATGCCATGAAACATAACCGATGTGAATAGGGGCATGGTCCCACATCACACCTTACACAATTCCGAGAGGAGAACCTCGGGACATGGGGCCTATATAGAGGTAAGAGGTGAAGGGGAGAGAGACTAGCAGGGACGTTAAAGTCATTGCGATCCTATCCAGTGGTAATCCATTGTGATCTTTATCCAGCGGTAAGCCATTGACATCCTTATCCAGTGGTAAGCCGTTGTGATCCTTATCTAGTAGTAAGCCGTTGTGATCCTATCCAGTGGTAATCCATTGGGAACCTTATCCAGCGGTAAGCCGTTGTGACCCCATTTAGTGGTAAACCATTGACATCCTTATTCAGAGAAAGTCGTTGTGATCCAATCCAGCAGTAATCTGTCGAAACCCCCAATCGGAGGTAAGCCGTCATCAGATGAACTACGTGGACTTTGATTCCCTTCCACAGGGATACGTAGGAAGCCTTTCAAGGATCAAGCCCAAAACCATCGTCATCCTCATCAAGGTTCCATCGTCATGCTTGCTAGGCTGTACAAGATGCTGCAGCATGTCAGTGAGGGAAAGAAGCCGCCGAGGATATGCGGACCTTTCCACCTTCTCTACGGGTGGATCGCAGTGCACATCAGGGGGGTTTATGAATATCCAAACCCCATCTCACCACCGGGGTTGGACTTTTTCCCCTCCATCCTGAATGCAGTCAGGAGCTTCCCATTAAAACTAACCGTACTGATGGTGTTGAACAGGGTATGGAAGGCGAACGAGTTAAACTTCCACCCGTTTCCATTTCCAACAACGGTGCTTACCAACAACGGTCAGGGAATAGAAGAGCACTGGGCCTATCTCCTGGCCTTTCGAGGCGGAGTTTTGGTGGCACTGGTGGATTGTGAGCCGCTCTGCAAACTGTACACTCCGCACCGATTTGCACCGCCAGTTCCGATGCCTACAGCGGCTGACCCCACAGGTCTACTGGGAGGTGCATCATGAGGATCACCCATGTGTAATGAAGCAGTTGTGGATCATGTTCCCACGGGAAGATGGGAAAATGTGAATTGCATTGCCTCCCGGACTACCGCCTTTGGACTGGTGAAGTAGTATGCCATCAGCTGGGAGGCAGCTTATCCCAGCAAAGCCCCCGAGGGTTTCCGAGCAATAAGCCGATACAAGTCCAGCGTTTCGAATTTGGTCAGTGCTCGATGCTCATTTGTTGCTCCCATATCATGTCACCTTAGGGACGCTGTGTTTCAAACATGGTCAACAGTGTCCTGGATCTTTGGGTCCACCCCAAGATGTCCCAAACATCAAGTGCAGTGATTCGTTCTGCCCCATCCCGAAGCGACAAACTTCCCTCCGGGTGGTGCCAATGGTTGGGCCCCCAGCCCTTGTCCTCACTTTAAGACGTTAAACTGCAAGCTGGTCAGGCCTTTCTGACTGAGGCCCAGCCTCAGGCCCCATGGCCTCCTCGACCCCCCGACCCACATCCTCACTGTAAGACGTTAAACTAAAAGCTGGTCAAGACTTCCTGACCGAGGCCCAGCCTCCTGCCCCTTGGCCTCCTCGGGCCCCTGACCCTCATCCTCACTGTAAGACGTTAAACTGCAAGCTGGTCAGGCCTTCCTGACCGAGGCCCAGCCTCAGGCCCCTGGGCCCTGAAGGACAACTCTCGAGGTAGCATTCTGAGCTTATTTCCTCATGGTCCGCTCTTAGGCCATCATGTATTTCTTACCAATATTTGAACCGTGAAGGAGGAACTTGTAAGCAGCCCTCGCTCTGACCCTTTGGCGGGTGATGATGCAGGACCTTCAAAACCCACACCTACGGCTGTGTCCAGTTCTCTGTCTGGCGGGGCTAGGATACCCGAGGTGGCTCTTCCAAAATCACTAGACCTTCCAACAATACACGGAGGGCCACGCCTTGGGGTTCCTTCAGCATCGACTCCGGAGCAGCACCTGGAGTTCGATCTTCGTAAGTGTTCTCCACTAAATTCATTGCTTGGAATATCTAGATCGTGCCAACTAACATCCATGCCCTCATTTGTCGTGTACAGTTCTACGAATGGCCTGGGATACTGTGGCAAGGCTGATTGGGATGTTTGGTGGCATCCCTCCTAGGGGAATGCCGGTAATTGTGGAGATAGTTCCCCCAAGGGCAGTTTATTGCACATCAGAGAGTTCTTTTGGCTCTATGATAGAAGGTCTGTCAAAGAATTATGGTCTGAGTGGGTTCGGACCAGCTCCCCCAGTCCCAGATAGTTGGCCATCTCATCCCTTTGGGCGGCATCTGCATGCACCCCCAACACAGCTTCTTGATGGGCCATTACAGTTTCGAAACACGAAAAAATTTCAGGTCGGGTCGCGAAGGTTGATCTCAAAGATTACTTGCGAAGCTCGTTCGCAAATCCAAGATGCGGAGCCTGGCCTCGTCTTGCAAACAGACGTTCTCTTGGTGCAGTCGTGGAGTCAAAGACTCGCGGTTCTCGGCGAAGCTCGATTCGTAGTGAGCAGATACGGAGTACACGAAGCTTCACGATGTTGAGATCGCAAAAGGACAAAAGTCATGATAGGACAAAAGAGAGGTCAGCCCCCCTTTTTATAGGCGGTGACCTTAGAGCTTCGCGGCGCGTACCACCCGCACGGAGCATCGTGGCACGTCTGCACCGTGCGGCCACTGTCCGCCTCACGTGCCCCCTTCACGAGCCAGCACCGCGAACTGATGATAATTTTGGCAATTTTTCCTCAGAATTCGACCCTTGATCCCCCCGCGGCTCCATGTTTGAGGGGGGAGGGAATTGTTGGCACCAAAATATTGGATGAAAAAGGAAGAAGAAAAATAATCCCGCGTGCTGCCTCCCAAAACTCAAACACAGAGGGCCCCCGAGCAACGAGCCCACCGCAAAAGCCCATGAGGAAGTAATGCTCCACGAACGCCCCTGTCATTCACGAGCCCGCTGCGAAGCCCCAGAAGCGGTAAAGCTTCACCTCAGAGGTAAGCCGTTGTGGTCCTTATCCAACGGTAAGCTATTGTGATCCTATGCAGTGGTATGACATCGACATATGTATCCAGTGGTAAGCCGTTGTGATCCTTATCCAGCGGTAAGCCGTTGTGATCCTATCCAGCGGTAAGTCGTTGACATCCTTATCCAGCGGTAAGCCCTTGTGATCCTTATCCAGTGGTAAGCCGTTGTGATTATATCCAGCGGTAATCCATTGTGATCCTTATCCAGCGGTAAGCCGTTGCGACCCCATTTATTGGTAAGTCGTTGACATCCTTATTCAGAGGTAAGCCGTTGCGATCCAATCCAGTGGTAAGCTGTTGAAACCCCCAATCGGCGGTAATCCATCATCAGATGAACTATGTGTACTTTGATTCCCTACCACGGGGATACGTAGGAACCCTCTTCAAGGATCAAGCCCAAAACCATCGTCATCCTAATGACAGTTCCACCCCCTTTTACATGGCCTTGCTGATTCCTTCCCTTCCCTAAGGGGCAGAGGGTGTTGGGCATGTAAGCTCTTGGGGTGTGGAGAGAACCCACCTCGTCCGAGCTGCAGGATGTTAAACTACCAAGCACCTCGTCCTCAACACATGATGTTAAACTATGATCTGACCCTGTGCTTTGCATGTAGCCCCCCCCCCCCACTGTGGTCGTGAAGCACCGCCGTGAAGCAAGGAGGCGAGAGGATCCACGAACGCCCTGATGTTCGAAAACCCACCGCAAAGCACCGGAGGCGGTAACGCTCCACAGATGCCCTGATGTTTGCGCACCAACCGCTAAGTAAAAGAGGCGGTACCCCTCTGCGAAGCCAGTTGATGTTCGTGACCCGCCGAGAAGAAACCGAAGACCCCTTTGAACCGAGAAAACTTTGCTTTGCAGTTCCCCTTGCCTATAAATACCCATCTCACCCCCCTTCTTTGGATGGTCATTTTTCCGCAATTCGGGTGGCCGATCTCCTAATTCGCGGAGCTCCACTTTCCTTTGCGAAGTGGCTCTGTGAGGCCATGCTACGCGAGCACCTTCCTTTACGTTGCTGCCCCGCGATGTTGCTCCGCGAGCAGCTTCCTTTGCATTGCTGCTCCGTGAGCTGATGCTCTGAGAAGACACACTCTGCGAGACTATGCTGCATGAGGCCATGCTCCGCAAGTCCATACTCCGCGATGCTGCTCCGTGAGTCCATCATCTGCGATGCTACTTCACGAGGGAATGAAACCAAGAGAAATATGTCGACTCATGGTTTTTCATGGTGTGTGGAGGAGTATCTCAAATCATGAAATTCCATAGTTTGAAGGTGGGTGTGCAATGGAAAATCCCGACATCTCGGCCCAAAAAGTTCACAGTGCGACAGTCCATTTTTCATGGGGGTCTGGGACGGTAATGAAGGGACCAACCTAAAGTGAGAGGATTATAGCCCGACACTGACCCCGAGCGGTGGGTAGGGGCATAGCCCCAGCGTTATGGACCAGAGGGCGTGAAGGTCAGAGCCTCTCAAAGGGATATGTCTTCGCGAAGTAGCATCACGGATCATGGACTCGCGGAGCAGCATAGCAGAGTATGGACTCGTGGAGCATGGTCTCGTAGAGAATCGTCTCGTGGAGCATCGACTCTTGGAGCATCGGCTCACCAAGCAGCAAAGAGAAGGAAGCTGCTCGCACAACATCATCGTGGAGCAGTAACGTAAAGGAAGCTGCTCGCAGAGCATGGCCTCGCGGAACCGCTTCGCATAGGAAATTAGAGCTCCGCAAATTGGGAGATCGGCCACCCAAAGGGTGGAAAATGGTCGTCCAGAGAAGGGGGGTGAGCTGGGTATTTCTAGGCAGGGGGCGCTGTGAAGAAGAGCTCTCTCGGCGCGAAGGGGGCTTCGGTTGCTTCGCGGCGGGTCACGAACGTCAACCGGGTTCGTGGAGGGGTACCGCCTCTTCTGCTTTGCGGCGGGTTCGCGAACTTCAGGTCATTCGCGGAGCGATACCACCTCCGGTGCTTCGCAGCGGGTATGTGAACGTCACAGTGTTCGCAGAGCCTCTCGCCTCCTTGCTTCGTGGTGGGTCTTCGCGGCGCATCGCGAATGTCAACGGGGTTCACGGAGCCTCTCGCCTTCTTGCTTTGCGGCGGTGCTTCACGACCGTGGAGGGGGCTCTGTGATTAGGCTTCACAAACTTGTTTTCCAGCCCAACGTCAAATGTCCATAACTCCTAATCCATAACTCCATTTGGGCCCTACGACCTACAAAATTGAAGCTTGCGAAATGGAATACAATCTTATATCCTATATGGAATTATTTGTAAAATTCTGGGGATGCGTTTTCCGGTTCCAAAAAATGCCACCCCTAAGAACGGGGTCCAACGAGTTGAACGTCATGGGGAGACGAAATAAGAGTGATCATAACGTCCAATAGAGACGGATTAGATTGGTACATACTTAGGAGGGAACACCTTGAAGGTATACTGAATGGATAGATCAGAATGCCCAATGAGGACAGATCCATGGTGGTGCGCCATAAAGAGGGCAGATGTCGCACCGTAATGGCTGATCTGAACACCACTGAGGGTGGATCAGGGAGAGTGTACCCCAGGATGGGGGACACCCTGGCTTACTACTGGCTGGGATTGAACCTCAGGGAGGTTTCCTATATACCCTATATTGAGGACAGGGATCAAAACCCACGTAGTTTTAAGGGGTGATGAATCAGGGTGTACACAGAGGACAAAGACCCGGAGACATGTTGGGGCTTATGAGTGGATAGCGGCCCAAGTGCCGCTAGGAGCAGTGAGGAGGGTGGATGGCATGATCCCACCGGGATGTGGCGGCCAGGGTAATAATCAGGATGGATGATGGAAAATTGCATGGAGTGGAGAGGGAATGAAATGAGACCATCGTGAAGATGACAGTAGTGTTGGTCTGGAGCCTTGAAGAGACTTCCTACGTATCCATGTGGTAGTGAATCAAAGTCCACGTAGTTCGATGATACGGTGGGACACCTGAGGAGGCAGCCCATAAGAATGGATGAATGGAAGGGACCTAGAGGAATTGGAACATCTGGGTTGGGGCATGACATTCCTGAGACACATAGGCTCGTGGGAGAGATCAGGATGATACATGGGTGATGAGCTTGAGCCTCACGGAGGCTTCCTACGTATCCCCATTGCAGGGAATCAAAGTCTGTGTAGTTCGGTAAGGAATGGGGCTTACACATTGAGGCGGCCAAAGGATATGGGGTCGGTGAACTGACGTGAAGGGACCATGGGTCCAAGTGGGATTGAACATCATGGAGGCTTCCTACCTACCATGCCTTAGCATGGATTAAAGGCCACGTAGTTCAGGTTGGATGCTGGAAGGATGACATGGAGGAGGACCTTGGTCCAAAGGGTGGTGGGATTGAACCTCATGGAGGCTTCCTACGTACCATGCCTTAGAATGGATCAAAGACGATGTAGTTCAGGTTGGATGCCGGAAAGTTGACATGATGGGACCCGTGGTCCAGGTGGTGGGCTTGAACCTCATGGAGACTTTCTATGTACCATGCCTTAGCACAGATCAAAGAACACACAGTTCAGGTTGGATGCCGAAAGGCCGACATGATGGGACCAAGGGTCTAGGTGGTGGGCTTGAACCACATGGAGGATTCCTACGTACCATGCCTTAGCACGGATCAAATACCACGTAGTTCAGGTTGGATGCCAGAAGGCCGACATGAAGGAGGACGTTGGTCCAATCGGTGGTGGGCTCGAACCTCGTGGAGGCTTCCTACGTACCATGCCTTAGAACAGATCAAGGACCACATAATTTAGGTTTGATGCCGGAAGGCCGACATGATGGGACCAGGGGTCCAGGTGGTGGGTTGAACCTCATAGAGGCTTCCTGTGTACCATGCATTAGCACAGATCAAAGACCACGTAGTTCAGGTTAGTCACAACGGCTTACCGCTAGACCGGAATGCAGTTTAACGTCATGTGAGGTGAGGGTGAACCCTGATGTGAATAAACAATGGGTGGTGGTCTTGAGCTTCGTGGAGGCTTCCTACGTACCATGCCTTGACATGGATCAATGTCTTCATAGTTCGGGTGGTGATTTTGTCGGCGAACTGACATGAAGGTGAACCCGGGGGGTCCACTGGTGGTGGGATTTAACTTCTTGGAGGCTTCCTATATATCGTACCTTGACATGGATCAAAGTCCTTGTAGTTCAGGATACATTTTAACGTCATGCTGGATGAGGGAATATATTTTAATTTCATGTTGGACGAGTGTGGAACTCGACGTGAAGAAATGACCAAGTGGTGGGCTTGAACCTCGTGGAGGCTTCCTACGTACCATGCCCTAACACGGATCAAAGTCTCACTAGTTCGATCGAGGTGGTGGTTAGGGTCGGTTCTCACTCTAAGCTCATGTGATTCATGATCTGTGTGGGAAACAAGAGGTTGCAGGGACCTAATGATCACATCGCGATGGGTGCGTCTATGGGAAACGAAGAGGGGCTTACGTGTTAGACAACCCATTGTGCTGGGACTTACTCCAGGATGGAGGCCCGAGGAGCGAAAATGCACAAAGGGAGAGGGATTTGGGACCAAAAAAATGAGATTCCTTGTTCCCTATCACAACCTCCCCTGGACTTAGCGGTGGGTAAGTACGGAGGTGCATGGGTACAACCTTCCACAGGAGATGCTAGGGGCTTACCCTCTGAGGTAGCCCTTCCCCTGTGGTGAAACTCCACTCCAAAAGGGAGTATCTCATTCCATGTGAGGAAGATTCCATTACCATGGAGACTAGTGATGTAATGAATGTTCGAGACCGGGGGACCCTGCATGTGAAGCACGGGGTCAGATCACAGTTTAATGTTTTGTGTTGAGGACGAGGTGCTTGGTAGTTTAACGTCCTGCAGCTCAGACGAGGGGGGTTCGCTCCACACCCCTAGGGATTACATGCCCAACACCCTCTACCCCTTGGGAATGGGAAGTCATTGACAAGGCCATGTAGAAGGTGGTGGAACCGTCATGAGGATGATAATGGTTTTGGTCTTAAGCCTTAAAGAGGCATCCTACGTATCCCCGTGGCAGGGAATCAAAGTCGACATAGTTCATATGATGATGGTTTACCGCCTATTGGGGGTTTCAACGAATTACTGCTGGATTGGATCGCAATATATTACCTCTAAATAAGGATTTAAATGGCTTATCGCTGAATGGGGTCGCAACGGCTTACCACTGGATTAAGATCACAACGGCTTACCGCTGGATAGGATAACGATGGCTTACCACTAGATAAGGATCACAACAGCTTACCGCTAGATAAGGATGTCAATAGATTACCATTGTATAAGGATCACAACGGCTTACCGCTGGATAGGATCACAATGGCTTACTGCGGGATAAGAATCACAACTGCTTACCACTACATAAGGATGTCAAAGGCTTACCGCTGCATAGGATCACAACGGCTTATCATGGGATAAGGATCAGAACGGCTTACCACTGGAAAAGGATTTCAACGTCTTGCCGCTGAATGGGGTTGTAACAGCTTACCGCTGGATAAAGATCACAACAGCTTACCAGTGTATAGGATCACAACAGATTACCGCTAGATAAGGATCACAACAGCTTACCGCTGGATAACGAAGTCAACGACTTACTGCTGGATAGGATCACAATGGCTTACCACTGGATGGAGTGACAACAGTGGAAGGGGATTATGCAAGGAAGCTACTCGGGTGCCACTACGGAGTGGCAATGGTGAATGGGGCTTATGCAAGGATGCTCCCCAGGTGCCGCTATGGAGTGACAATGGGGATTGGGGCTTACGCAAGGATGTTGCCCGGGAGCCGATATGGAGCGGCACTGGTGAATGGGGATTATGCAAGGATGCTGCCCGGGTGCCACTATGGAGTGGCACTGGTGAATGGGACTTATGCAAGGATTCTTCTCGGGAGCCGCTATGGAGTGGCAATGGTGAATGGGGCTTAGGTAAGGATGCTTCCCGGGAGCCGCTATGGAGCGGCATTGGTGAATGTGCCTTACGAAAGGATAATGCCTGGGTGCCACTATGGAGGGGCACTAGTGAATGGGGATTATGCAAGGATGCTGCCCGGGAGCCACTATGGAGCGGAAATGGTGAATGGGGCTTATGCAAGGATGATTCCCGGGAGCCGCTATGGAGTGGCAATGGTGGATGGGGCTTATTCAAGGATGCTTCCCGGGTGCCGCTATGGAGCGGCACTGGTGAATGGGGCTTAGGCAAGGATGTTTCCCGGGTGCCGCTATGGAGTAGCACTAGTGAATGGGGCTTATGCAAGGATGCTACCTGGGAGACGCTATGGAGCGGCACTGGTGAATGGGGTTTATGCAAGGATGATGCTCGGGTGCCTCTATGGAGCAGCACCGCTGAATGGGGCTTATGCAAGGATGATGCCCAGGAGCTGCTATGAAGCGGCAATGGTGAATTGGGATTATGCAAGGATGTAGCCTAGGAGCCGCTATGGAGTGACAATGGTGAATGGGGCTTATGCAAGGATGCTGCCCGAGTGCCGCTATGTAGCAGCACTGGTGAATGGGGCTTACGTAAAGAAGCTGCCTGTAATGTCTTCCTCATGTCTGGCCACGAGTTCATACCAACTCACTAGTGAATTGAGGCCTTGACATGGATTAAATTCCTCGTAGTTCAGGTTAGTCACAACGGCTTACCGCTGGACCGGAATGCAGTTTAACGTCATGTGGGACAAGGGTGAACCCTGACGTGAATAAATGATGGGCAGCGGGCTTAAACCTCATGGATTCTTCCTACGTACCATGCCTTAGCACGGATCAAAGACCACTTAGTTCAGGTTGGATGCCGAAAGGCCGACATGATGGGACCAGGGGTCTAGGTGGTGGTGGGGTTGAACCTCATGGAGGCTTCCTACATACCATGCCTTAGCACGGAACAAAGACCTCGTAGTTCAGGTTGTATGGAGGAAGTCCGACATGATGGGACCAGGGGTCTAGGTGGTGGTGGGCTTGAAACTTATGGAGGCTTTCTATGTACCATGCCTTAACACAGATCAAAGTCCCCATAGTTCAGGTTGGATGCCGGAAGGCCGACATGATGGGACAAGGGTTCCAAGTGGTGGTGGGCTTGAACCTCATGGAGGCTTCTTATGTACCATGCCTTAGCACGGATCAAAGTCCACGTAGTTCAGGTTGGATGCCGGAAGGCCGACATGATGGGACCAGGGGTCTAGGTGTTGGGATTTAACCTCATGGAGGCTTCCTACATACCATGCTTTAGCACAGATCAAAGACCACGTTGTTCAGGTTAGTCACAACGGCTTACTGCTGGACCGGAATTGAATTTAACATCATGCGGGACGAGGGTGAACCCTGACGTGAATAAACGACTGGCAGTGGGCTTGAACCTCATGGAGGCTTCCTACGTACCATGCCTTAGCACGGATCAATGACCACGTAGTTCCATTTGGATGCTGGAAGGCCGACGTGAGGGTACTAGGGGTCTAGGTGGACTTGAACCTCATGGAGGCTTCCTACGTACCATGCCTTGACATGGATCAAAGACCATATAGTTCTGTTTGGATGCCAGAAGGCTAACGTGAGGGGACCAGGGGTCCAGGTGGACTTGAACCTCGTGGAAGCTTCTACGTACCATGCCTTAGCATGGATCAATGACCACAAAGTCTGGGTTGGATTTCGTCGGTGAACCGACATGAAGGTGAACCTGGGGGGTCTACTAGTGGTGGTCTTGAACATCGTGAGGCTTCCTATGTACCATTCCTTGACATGGATCAAAGTCCTCGTAGTTCGAGTTAGTCGCAATGGCTTACCGCTGGACCGGAATGTAGTTTAACGTCATGCGGGACGAGGTTGAAACCTGACGTGAATAAATGGCAGGTGATGTGCTTGAACCTCGTGGAGGCTTCCTACGTACCATGACTTGACATTGATCAAAGTCCTCATAGTTTGGGTGGTGATTTTGTCGGTGAACTGACGTGAAGGTGAACCCGGGGGTCCACTGGTGGTGGGTTTGAACCTCGTGGAGGCTTCCTATATACCATGCCTTGACATGGATCAATGTCCTCATAGTTCAGGATACAGTTTAACTTCATGCTAGGCGAGGGCATACAGTTTAACGTCATGCTGGATGAGGGTGGAACCCGACGTGAAGAAACAACCGAGTGGTGGGCTTGAACCTCGTGGAGGATGGTCTGATTCCTCCCCTAAAGATATGTAGGCATCCCATATTATGGGTCCATTCCCAAAATCAAACCATCTTCCATCCCTCCTAGGTGATGATAAACTCTAGAGTGCCTCATTTCATGGCCTAATTTGCACTCTCTCCGTAGCATCAAATCCATGTATATCCATAATGATCATGAAACCTAGTGTTAACCAATGGATACAATCTTATAGAATGAATAAAGGATTGTTGAAAATAAGAACATGGATTAAATCTATAAGAGAGTCCCATAGTATGTAATAATTCCCCCCAAAAGAGTGTGATGAGACTGACCTCCCATCCTCTCGACTAATAGAGTCTTTAAGTGTCATTGGCCAAATCGTCATCCGATGAGTGATAGCCTTTGGAAAGAAGGTCCATGAATCACAGATACCACGATTTTTGGGTGTTTCTGGCTCCATGAATAAACCCGTTGGAGACTATTAGAGGAAATAATATACTAAGGGGACCAATTGCACAAATTCTTTACCCCTACAATCAACTACTAGGACCATTTGATAGTGTCACCTCCTTCATAATGCAAAAGGGGATAAACTGGCCAGTCCCTGTGGGTTCAATCCAATTCCCCCTATAGGATAATGAAACGGATCAAGCCGAAATGAAAATAGAGATGTGAAAGTCTCTATAACAACATACAAATTATTTTCACTTGTCAGACCATTTTGTATTCCCCCAAAATGCTCCACCTCTGGTCAAATCAATGGTTTTTAAGATTTTTCTAGGTTTTTAGGGTTTTTATTGTTTATTGTTTTATGGTTTTTCAGAATATTTAAAAAAATTATGTTTAAAGGGTTTTTAAAGTTTTTTATTTTTTTGGTTTTTATTGGTTTCTTTGGTATTTTAAGGTTTTAGTGGTTTTTAGGGGTTTTAGGTAGGTTTTTGTCTTTTAGGGTTTTTAGGGTTTTTAGCACTTTTAGGTTTTTAGTATTTTTTTAGTATTTAAATGGTTTTTAGGATTTTAGGGACTTTATTGGCTTTTTGGTGGTTTAGGGTTTTTTGGAATTTTAGTCTCTTAGGGTTTTAGTGTTTTTAGTTGTTTTTTATGTTTTTATATTTTTAAGGTTTTATTAAATATTTTTTGAGTTTTTATGGTGATTTATGTTTTTATATATTTCTAGGGATTTTTCTATAATTTTATGATTTTATATAGTTTTTAGGGATTTGGATGGGTTTTAGGGCTCTTAAGGTTTTATAATTTTTTTGGTATTTTGGTTTTATAGTTTTTAGGGTTTTTATATATTTTATAGTTATTAATTTTTTTAGGGGTTTTAAGGGTTCTAAGATATTTTAGTGGGTTTTATGATTTTTTAGTTCATTTAATGTGTTTAGTGGTTTCTATAGTTTTGGGGTTTTTAGGGTTTTCTGGGCGTAATGTTTTTTTTTGTGATTTTTAGTTTTTTAGGAGTTTTAACAGTTTTTAGGTTTTTATGTTTTTCTTGTGTTTTTTAGGGTTTTTATGTTTTTAGGTATATTTAGGAATTTTTTAGGATTTTTATGGATTTTAAGGGGTTTATATATTTTTGATGGTTTTGATTTTTTGGGGGGTTTTAATGTTTTTTCAGTTTTTTAGAAGTTTTAAGGGTTTTTAATTTTTTTAACATATTTAGGGGATTAAAAGTTATTTAGAGTTTTATGTGTTTTATTTGTTTTATACTATTTTTAGGGGTTTTGTGGTTTATAGGGCTTTACAGGTATTTAGGTTTTTGGTGGTTTTTACCTTTTTTAGGTTTATAGGTTTTTTAGTGTTTTTAGTTTTTAAATGTTTTATTTTGGGTTTTACAGCATTTACATTTTTAGGTATTTTTAGCCATTTTCTTTTATTTTTATGGTTTTTTAGAGATTATGAGTGTTTTGAGGGTTTTTATGTTTTTTGAGGGATTTAAAACTTTTTTTGAGTTATTTAGGATTGTATAGTATTTATAGTTTTTTAAGGCACTTGGGGTTCTAAAGGGCTTTTAGAGTTTTTAGTGGTCTTTTAGTGTTTTTATGGATGTTTAGGGATTTTATGATTTTTACTGGTCTTATGGTTTTTATGGTTTTTAGGGCTTTAACATATTTAGGTTTTTAGGTTTTTAATTATTTTAAGGATTTTAATGTTTCTTTAAGGTTTACAAGGTTTATAGGGGTATTTTAATTTTTATAAATGTATAGGTATTATTTATATTTTTATGTTTATTAGGGATTTTGGGTTTTTTTGGATTTTAGGGGTTTTGTGGTTTTTAGGTTTTTTAGGTTTTTTAGTTTTTTTAGGTTTTTATGGTTATTAAGTGTACTTATTTTTATGGTTTCCTTAGGGTTTTCAATATACCTTGGTTTTTTTATGTTATTAGGGATTATTAGGAATTTTTTTTTGATTTTTATGTGGTTTTAGGGTCATTATTATTATTTAGGGTTTTTTAGGGGTTTTAGGTTTTTTGGGTTTTATGGTTTTTTGGGAGGTTTATAGTTGTTTTGTGTTTTCAGGGTTTAAATGGGTTTTAGTGTTTTTAATTTTTCTATGGGTTAAATGTTTTTTATTGTTATTAATGTGTTTTTGGAATTGTTTTATCCTTTTAGGGTTTTTAAGGTTTTAGGGGTTTTATGGTTTTCATTTTTTTAGGGTTTTTACGGTTTTAGTGTTTTTATGGTCTTTAGGGTTTTTAAGTGTTTTTATGATTTTATGGTTTTCTAAGGGGTTTTCAGGGGCTTTAGTGTTTTTAATTTTTTTTTGTGATTTTTAGGGATTTTTAGTATTTTTACATGTTTTAGGGATTTTGAGGGCTTTAGGGATTTTTAAGGTTTTTAGGGTTTATAATATTTTTATGGGTTTTAAGTGTTTTTAGGTATTTCAAAGTTTTATAGGGGTTTTTAAGGTATTTATGGGTTTTTCCATTTTGAGATATTTTAGATAATTTTTATTATTTTTATAGGTTTTTGTGTTTTTACTAGTTTTGAGGATTTTTATGGGTTTTTTTAGCGTTTTTATGATTTTTGTGGTTTTAGTGTCTTTTGATTTTTTATGGTTTAATAGGATTTTTATATTTTTTTATTAATATATTTTGGGTTTTAGAGATGTTTTTGGTTTTTTAATTTTTTTTTCTGTTTTTAGGATTTTTAAGGTTTTTAGGGGGTTTATGGTTTTTAGAGTTTTAGGGTATTTGAAGATATTTTACGGTTTTTACCATTTTTCTGGTTTTTAGGGGGTTTGTGTTTTTTTGGTATTTATGGGTTTCTTAGGGTTTTTAGGGTTTTTAACCTTTTTAGTGATTTTTAGGGCTTTATAAGGATTTTTATGTTTTTTAGTGTTTTTTGTGGTGTTTAATATTTATAGGGTTTATCCGGTTTTAAAGTTTTTTGGGTTTTTGGGTTTTTTTATGTTTTTAATGATTTTCATGGTTTTACAGTATTTTTAATGTTTTTGGGGGTTTAAATGTGTTTTAGGGTCTATAGTGTGTTTTTAGGGGGTTTTGGGTTTTTTGGGGGTTTTTAAGGTTTTTATGGGTTTTTGGGGTTTTTGGGGACTTTAGGGTTTTTAGCATTTTTATGTTTTTTGGGGGGTTAAATTGTTTTTAAAATTTTATGATATTCTAATGGGTTTGCAAGTTTTTGGAGTTATTTGTATTTTTATTGATTTTTGGGGCTTTTTAAGAAATTTAAGAGTTTTTAGCATTTTTCAGGATTTTGAGGGTTGTAGGGTTTTTAGAGTTTTTAGCGTTTTATGGGTTTTTTTCAGTTTTTTTAGTGTTTTAAGGTTTTATCATGGGGTTTTTACATTTTTAGGAATTTTTAAATAATATTTAGGTTTTTTATGGATTTTATCATTTGTAGTTATCTTTTGGGTTTTTAGGGGTTTTAGGGTTTTAGGGTTTTTTTGGTTTTAGGTTTTTTTAGTTTTTAGGGCCTTTAATGTTTTTAGTGTTTTTAATGATTTTAGGTTTTTAATGGGTTTTTAGAGATATATGGGGGGGGGGGGTTTAGGGTTCTTATGGGGGGCTTTATTAATAATTTTTGGGTTTTAATGGTTTCAGGGTTTTTAGGGGGTTTTGTGTTTTTAGGGTATTTAGCATTTTTAGGGTTTTTAGGGGTTTTATGTTTTTTTAGTTTTTTTAGTTTTTCTTAATGATTTTAAGGTTTTTTAGTTTTTTTAGATTTTAAGGATAATTAGGGTTTTTAGTATTTTTTGGTTTTCTAAGGATTTTAGGGATTTTTAGGGGTTTAAATGTTTTTAGGGTTTTTATTATTTTTGGTGTATTTAGGGATTTTTAGTGTTTAGGGTTTTAAATATTTTTTATATTTTTTAATCATTTGTAAGGATTTAAAGGGTGTTTAGAATTATTAGTGGGTTTTAGGGTTTTTATGGGGTTTTACGGTTTTTAGTGTTTTATGATTTTTAGGAGTTTTATGGGTTTTTTTGTGTCTTTTAGAATTTTTAGAGTTTTTTATTTTTTCAGTTGTTTAGGTTTTTTAAGTGTTTTTAGGGTTTTATGGTTTTATTAGGGGTTTTTGGTTTTTTTTGGGTTGTTTCCATTTTTTGTATTTTTATGGTTTTAAGGGTTTTTATGGTTTTTGGGATTTTATGGATTTTCATGGTTTTTTGTGTTTTTAGCATTTTTTTAGGTTTGTAGGGATTTTAATGTTTTTAGTTTTTTATATTTTTCCTAGTAGTTTTTAGGGTTTTAGGGTTTCTATATATTTTGGGTATTTTTACGGATTTTTATAATTTTTATGGACTTTTATGTTTTTAGGGATATTGTGGGTTTTATGGTTTATTATTTTTTCTTGGGTTTTTGGGTTTTTGGGTTTTTAGAGTTATTTATAATTTTAAGTGTTTTTATGAATTTTTAGGGTTTTAAAAAAATTTAGGGGTTTAAAGGATTTGAGAGTTATTAGTGGGTTTTAAGGTTTTTATTGATTTTTAGGGTTTTTTGAGGTTTTGGGGGGTTTTGGAGTTTTTAGGGTTCTTAAGGGTTCCTTAGGGGGTTTAGCGTTTTTTAGGTTTCATAGGGGTTTTATGTCTTCTTTGCATTTTTAAGGTTTTTTTGGGGTTTTCAGTATTTTTTATGTTTTTTGGGATTTTAAGGGCTTTTAAGGATCTTTATGGGCTTTATGGGTTTTTAGGGATTTTTAGTTTTTTTATTGTTTTTAGGTTTATTTGGGTTTTTAGGGGTTTTTGTGTTTTTAGTGTTTCTATAAATTTTTAATGTTTTTTGGCGTTTAAAGGATATTTAGAGATTTTAGTGGGTTTTATGAATTTTTACAGTTTTTATTAAAGTTTTTAGTGTTTTTAATGGGTATTAGGAGTTTTTACGGTTTTAAGGGTATTTTCATTTTTATGGTTTTTATGGGTTTTAAGTGTGTTTATGTTTTTTGACGTTTTTATGGGTTTTCAAGGTTTTTATGGATTTTTATGTTTTTATGGATTTTTTATATCTTTTTATAATTTTTATGGATTTCTAGGGTTTTAGGGATTTTTACGGTTTTATGGTTTTTAGGGTTTTTAGGGTGTTTAGGGTTTTCAGGGTTTTGGGGTTTTTTTTGTTTTTTAGTTTTTTTGGGTTATTTAGGTTTTTAAAAGTTTTTAACATTTTTAGTGGTTTAAAGGGGTTATAGAATTTTAGTGATTTTTCAGGTTTTTTATGGTTTTAGGGGGTTATATTGGTTTCAGTGTTATAAATGCTTTTTATAGGTTTTAGCAATTTTTAATTTTTTTAGGGGGTTGAATTATTTTTTGGCTTATAAATATTTCATTGTGGTTTTCAATTTGTCTAGATTTTTTATGTGTTAAAGAATTTTTAGTGGGTTTTATAATCATTGTGGTTTTTAGTGTGGTATTCGAATTTCGATATGTTTTAGGGTTTTTATTGTTTTTAGGTTATTTAGTGTTTTATGGTTTTACAGGGTTTTCAGTGTTTTTAATTTTTTAATGAGTTCTTATAACTTTTTAAGGTTTTCATGGTTTTTTATTTTTGGAAGTATGTTTAGGTTTTTTAATGATATTTATGGTTTTTAGTTTTTTAAGTGTTTTGAAGTTTTTTATGGGTTTTATGTCTTTTATTGGGGTTTAGTAGTTATTTTGAGTTTATAGAGGTTTTATGTTTTTTTGAACTTTTAAAAATTTTTAGGGGTTTAAAGAGTTTTTACAGTTTTAGTGATTTTTTTGAGTTTTTTTTTGGGTTTTTTGAGTTTTTTTTGGTTTTTATGGGTTTTATGATATTTATTTTTTGGGGGTTTTTAGTGTTTTTCTAGTTTTTAGGGGTTTTAAGAGTTTTTATGGTTATATGGTTTACATAGGGGTTTTTAGGTATTTTATGGTTATTTACATTTTTATGTATTTTTACGTATTTTGTAGGAATTTTATAGTTTCTAGGGGTTTTAGGGATTTTCATGCTTTAAAGGGGTTTTAGGCTTTTTTTGGTTTTTTGGGTTTTAGGTTTTATTTGAGTTTTATAGGGGTTTTATAGTTTTTTTACAGTTTTAAACATTTTTATTGCTTTCAAGAGTTTTAATATTTTTTAGTTTTATTTCGGTTTTTATGGGTTTTCTGGGTTTTCAAGGTTTTTAGGGGTTTTACGGGTTTAGATGCTTTTAGTGTTTTAATGTTTTTTTGGGTTTATATACTTTTTATGGTTTTTAGGGGTTTTAAGTGTTTTCATATTTTAAGGTTTTCTTAGGGGTTTTAAGGTTTTTTACATTTTTTGTCATTTTAGGGATATTCTATGATTTTTATGGTCTTTATGGATTATGAGGGTTTTAGGGTTTTATAGGGTTTTTCGGGATTTTTAGGGTTCTTAGGGGTTTTAGGTTTTAGTGGGTTTAAATGGTTTTAATGTTTTATAAGAAGTTTTTAGGATATTTAGTGTTTCTTGTGATTTTTTTTTGTATTTTTATAATTATTATATTTTTAGGGTTTTAGGGGGTTTTAGGTTTTTAGGTTTTTAGGGTTCTTAGTGGTATATGGGTTTTTAGGTTGTATGGATTTTTAACATTATATTTTTTTAAGGTTTTTTTAGTGTTTTTTACATTTTTAGGGGTTTCAAGGGGTTTTAATGTTTTTAATGTTTTTTTTCGTTTTTATGGGGTTTTAGGGTTTTTAGGGGTTTAAATGGTTTTTAGTGTTTTCATGGGTTTTTAGAGGTGTTATGGTTTTTATTTTTTTTTATTTTTTAGGGTGTTTATGAGTTTTTAAGATTTTATTTTTTTCCAGGGTTTTCATGGGTTTTTATTTTTTTAGGTATTTTTCTGTTTTTTAGGATTTTATGTTTTTTACGGTTTTTAATAGTGTTTAGGGTTGTAGGGATTTTTAAGATTTTGTGGTTTTTTTTTTCGTTTTTTTAGTTTTTTTAGGGTTTTATTTTTTTCATAGTTTTTAATGTTTTTCAGGTTTTAATGGTTTTTAGAGTTTTTAGTGGGTTTTTAGAGTTTTATGGATTTTAGGGGGTTTTAAGATTTATTGGTGTTTTATGGGTTTTTTGGGTTTTTTGGGTTTTTTGGTTCTTTTGGGATTAATAATATTTTTAATTTTTTATGGTTTGAAGTATTTTTAGTTTTTTAATGGTTTAATAGAATGTTTCAATATTTTTATGTTTCTTTATGTTTTTTGGTTTTTAGGTATTTATTATCATATTTTTTGTTTTTATTATTTTTAGGGATTTTGAGGGGTTTTAGGGTTTTAGGGGTTTTTAGTGTTTTTACCATTTTTTTAGGTTTTTAGGGGTTTTATTTAATTTTATGTTTTTCAGATTTTGTATGGTTCTTTTATGGTTTTTAAGGGTTTTTATGTTTTTAGGGATTTAATGGATATTTTTAGGTTTTCAAGGGTTTTTAGGGGTTTTAGGGATTTTGAGGGGTTTCTAAGGTTTTTAAGGGTTTTAGGGTTTTCTTGAGATTTTAGGGGTTTTAATTATTTTTTGATATTTTTAATGTTTTTAAGGGTTTAAAGTGTTTCTAGAGTTTTTATTGGGTTTTTTAGGGATTTTATTTGATTTTACAGTTTTTAAGTGTTTTGTGGGTTTTACGGTTTTAGGGGGGTTTGCATATTTTTGGGTTTTAGCAGTTTTTTGTTTTTAGGGGTTTTAGGGTTTTTTTTTGTTTTTTTAGTTTTCTTACTGTTTTTAAGTGTCTTTATGTTTTTTGTAAAATTTTGGTGTTTTTTTAGGATTTTTATGTTTTTTAAGGGTTTTAGGGATCTTGGGGGGGGGGGGGGGTTATGGTTTTTAAGGGTTTTAGGGGTTTTATAATATTTATGATCATAGGGATTTTATGTGATTTTAGGTTTTTAATGTTTTTCGGGATTTTTGGGATTTTTACATTTTTGGTGGATTTTTAAGACATTTTTACAGTTTTTATGGTTATTAGGTTTTTTTGGGGGTTTTTTGGGTTTTTATGCTTTCATTTCAATTTTTAGGTTTTTTTAATTGTTTGGGTTTTAAGTGTATTTAGAGTTTTTTTAACATTTTTATGGTTTTAAAGTGGTTTTACAGTTTTAGTCGGTTTTCATGGTTTTTATGGGGTCTTATTTCTTTTATGTGTTTTAGGGGTTTTATAATTTATAGGGTTTTTTTGTTTTTTAGGGTTCCATACTTTTTTATGTTTTTAGGGATTTTATGTGTTTATATAATTTTATGGGTTTCTTAGGGTTTTTTAATATTTTAATATTTTTACCACTACAACGATTTTTAGTTATTTCTATGGTTTTTATGGTTTTCAGGTTTTTAGGTAATTTTAGGATTTTTATGATTTTTATGGGTTTTGGGGGTTTTATATTTTTGAGGTGTTTTATGGTTTTTTGAGTTTTTTAGGATTTTATGGTTTATTAGAGTTTGATAATGTTTTAGTTGTTTAAAGGGGTTTTATAGTTTTAATGGGTTTTAGTGGGGTTTTGTGTATTTTAATGTTTTAAGGGGTTTTATGGATTTTAGTGGTTTTATGGTTATTATGGGTTTTTGGGTATTTTATGGGATTTATCATTTTTAAGTTTTTATTTTTTTTAATTATTTTAAGGTTCTCATGGTTTTCATATGTTTTTTCATTTTTTTGGGCTTTCTAAATTTTTATAGATTTTGTGTGTTTTTTAGGATTATTACGGTTTTTAGAGTTATTAGGGATTTTGAGGTTTTTTAGTGTATTGGGTGTTTTGGGATTTCTAGGATTTTTAGTGTTTTTTATATTTTTATAGTTTTTATGCATTTTTTTTTTGTTTTTAAGGGTTTTCTATGTGTTTTCAAAGTTTTTCGAGGTTTTATGTTTTAAGATATTTTTAGGACTTTTTTAGGATTTTAATGGTTTATAAGGATTTTAGGGTTTTGACGGTTTTTAGCAGTTCCAAGTTTTATGGGTTTTTATTGTGTTTTATTGGGTTTTGAGTTTTTAGGGTATTTATGGGTTTTAAGAGTTTTTAGCATTTTTAGGGATTTAAAGGGTTTTTAGAGTTTATAGTGGGTTTAGGGTTTTTATGGGTATTTATAATTTTATGGGTTTTTATGGTTTTTAGGATTTTTAGCATTTTTATATTTTTTTTTGTTTTTTAGGGTTTTAAGTGTTTTTAGGTTTTTTATGTTTTCATAGAGTTTTTCATGTTTTTTAGGGTTTTTATGTATTTATGGGTTTTTAGAGCTATTTTCAGATTTTTATGGTTGTTATGGATTTTTGAAATTTTAAAGGTCTTAAAGGATTTATTGGGTTTTGGAAATTTTTATGTTTTTTTGGGTTTTTTGGATTTTTATGACTTTTTAAGGGTTTTAATCTTTTTTAGATATTTTAAACATTTTTAGTGATTTAAATGGGTTTTAGAGTTTGTTTTTTGTTTTTATGGTATTTATGGGGTTTTAATGTTTTTACGTTTTTTTGGGTTTTTATTGTTTTCAGGGTTAGTGTTTTTTAATGTTTTTGTAGTTTTTTTAAGATTTTAGGGGTTTTAGGTGTTTTATAATTTTGAGGTTTTATTAGGGGTTATTACGGTTTTATGGTTTTTAGACATTTTTAGAGTTTTTTTTCAATTTTTATGGTTTTTAGTGTTTTTTGGGATTTTGATGGGTATTAAGGTTTTTAGGGTGTTTATGGTTTTTGTTGGATATTTAGTGGTTTGTTAGGGTTTTTATGGTTTTATATTTTTTTTCATGTTTTTAGTGGTCCAAAAGAGTTTTTTTATTTTTATTGGTTTTAAGTGTTTTTATAGGTTTTTAGGGTTTTTAGAGTTTTTATGTTTTTAGGGGTTTTAGCATTTTTTCATTTTTAAGTGACTTATGGCTTTTAAGGTTTTCTTTAGGGATTTTAAAATTTTGAGGCCTTTTATGTTTTTATGGATTTATATGTATTTTTTTGATTTTTTTTATTTTTACTGTTTTTTGGGATTTTGAGGGCTTTAAGGATTTTTAGGAGTTTTATGGGTTTTTAGGATTTTTAGAATTTTTAGTAATTTTTGGGGGTTTACATGTTTTTATATTTTTATGGGTTTTGTAATGGTTTTCATGGTTTTTTTGTTTTTAGTTATTTTTTGGTCTTTTTAATATTTTCATGGTTTTTACGTGTTGGGGGGGGGGGGTAGGGTTTTTAGTGTATTTATGAGGTTTGTGTATTTGGGTTTTATTTTTATTATTATGGGTTTTTAATCATTTTATAATTTTTTATATTTTTAGGGGTTTAAAGGATTAGAGTTTTAGTGGATTTTTAGGGTTTTATGTGTTTTTAGTATGTTTTAAAGTTTTTAGACATTTGATGTTTTTATGTGTTTTGATGTTTTGAAGATTTTCCAAGTGTTTTTTAGTTTATTATGTTTTATGGAATTTTGAGTTATTTTTTATTATTTTTATGATTTTTAGGCTTTTTAGTGGTTTTAAGGGGTGTTTGGGGTTTTTAAGATTCTTATGGGTGTGGGGTTTTTTTGTTTTTTTTGTTTTTAGGGGTTTTGTGGTTTTCAAAAATTTTAGGGTTTCAAATGTTTTTTATGATTTTTATGGGTTTTAGGGGGTTTTATGGTTTTTTGTGGTTTTTTGGGATTTTAGGTCCTTTATGGTTTTTATAATTTTTCAGTTTTTTATGGTTTTTATGTTTCTTAGGTTTCTAATGTTTTATTAGTGTTTTTTTGGGTTTTATGGTTTTTATGTTTTAGGTATTTTAATGTATTTTTATGATTTTTCTGGTTTTAATGCATTTTTAACGATTTTTTGGGTTTGTAGAATTTTTTAGGATTTTTAGGATTTTTAGAGTTTCAAGGTATTTAGGGTTTTAGGGGGTTTAATTGTTTTTAGGTTTTTATGGATTTCTTATGGGTTTTTTTGTTTTTTATGTTTTTATTGATTTTGGGATTATTTATTATTTTTATGGGTTTTTAGTTATTTTAAGGGGTTTTATGTTTTTTTGGTTTTTATGGTATCTTTTTTGGTTTTATTGTTTTTTAGAGTTTTTTTTACGGTTTTAGTGGTTTAAAGTGTTTTTTAGTTTTTATTGGTTTTTATGGGGTTTATGGGGGTTTTAAGGGTTTTAGGGGTTTTAGGGTTTTTTAGGGTCTTTAGCATTTTCTGTATAAGTGTTTTTAAGTGTTTTTAAGTTTTTAAGGCTATCTAAGGGTTTTTAAGTTTTTCAGTGTAGAGTTATTTTCATGTATTTATTAGGATTTTTATGTTTGTAAGGATTTTTAGGGTTTTATGGGTTTTTTGTTTTATTGTTTTATAGGGATTTTTTGAGTTTTATTGTAGTTTTTAAGGATTTTTAGATTTTTTTTAAAAATTTTATGTTTTAACGGGTTTTTGAGTTTGTGTTGGTTTTTAGGGTTTTTAGGGGGGTTTTTCAGGTTATAGCATTTTTAGGGTTTTAGGGGTTTTAATTTTTTTTAGGTTTTTAATTTTTTAAAGGGGTTTTCATTATTTTAGGGATTTTAAGTTTTTATGGATTTTTAGGGTTTTTATGGTTTTTAGGGGTTTTAGTGATTTTTATTTTTATTAGAGTTTTTAGGGTTTTCATTGTTTTTTAAGGGTTTAGGGGTTTTTTTTGAGTTTTTAGGGTTTTTATGGTTATTTAGTGTTTTTTAACATTTTGAGGGGTTTAATGGGTTTTTATATTTTTAGTGTGTTTTATGTTATTTTTTTTATTTTTAGGGGTTTTATGATTTTTAAGGGTTTTAGGGGTTTTAGTCTTTTTTCATTTTTTAGGTTTCTAGGGTTTTTAAGCATTTTATTTTTTTAAGTTTATCTCGCGATTTTAAAAGTGTTTTTACATTTTTAGTGATTTTGGGGGATTTGTTTTGAATTTTTATGGGTTTTAGGGAGCTTTGGAATTTTGGGGGTTTTTAGGGGTTTTTATGGTATTTTGAATTTTTAGGGGTTTAAAGGTTTGTATTTTTTTAAAAAAAATTTATGGTTTTAAAGTATTTTTAGAGTTTTTAGTGGGGTTTTAGGGTTTTTATGGGGTTTAGGGGGTTGTATGATTTTTAGGGGTTTTATGGTTTCAAATGATTTTGGGGTTAAATTTTTTTATCCTTTTTGAGGTTTTTAGGGGTTTTATGTATTTTTTATTTTTTAGGTTTTTCTTTATGGTTTTCATGGATTTTATGGTTTTTTATTTTTTAGGGGTTTTTAGTGATTTTTTATGTTTTTTAATTTTTTTAGGTTTTTAGTGATTTTGAGGGTTTTTATGGGTTTTATGGGTTTTTTATGGTTTTTAGAGTTTTGTAGGCTTTTGGGGTTTTATGCGTTTTTAGGTTTTTATGGTTTCCTTAGGGTTTGATAAGGATCATGTCAAACATGGGCATAAAGGGGTGGAAGTCGGACGTGATGAGGTTGGAGGAATGTGCATGATTGCACAAGACTTCTTTCAAGGATTTTGGGGCCCAATGAAAAGGAATCATACCAAGGGAATGAAAGAGGCCATAAATGGGTTAATCATGGAATTCAATGGGTATTACCAATACCCTTGCTTGGGGGAAGAATCCAGGACTATATTTACATTAATTAAGGCCCAAACATGTTTTTAAAGACCCATCCCAGGGTGTGCTATGAATTTCACGCCCACCCCACCATGGAATCTCCAAAATCATAAGTGGTGGCATGCTTGTATTTAATTTCCAAAAGGGTTAGATATTTGTCCCTTAATTTCATGAACATGTTCGAATATTTTCAAATGAATAATTTAGGCATTTTCACTTGTGTAAACATGATTTTAGACTTTTTTATCACTACTTGTCTCTAAATATCCAACCCCTTGTACTCTTTGAAAATAATAAATGAATTTAACATTATTATGGTTATTTTGTCTTTAAATTTTTTTCCTTCTTAATTGTCTACTTATCAAAGTATTTTTCATCCTTTGTGTTGTCTTGTGGTTATAGTTCTTGAGAGAAGTTCTCTTTGGGTTCTACCTTGACCAACACTCTCCTTTCTTAACTATTTCCACCATTTATAGTCCTCCTCACTTGTCTACATTCAGATATATGAGTTATGAACACATGAACATTGAAAAATGTTCCTAGACCACTTCCTAGTGGGTCTTAGATCTCATATAATTTGTTATCAGAGCCCAACTACAATAAATTAGGTGCATAATTTTTTCCCTTCTTCCATATTCTTTTCTCTTTCAATAATTCTGATATCAATTCTTCTCTGTATTATTCTTCACATACGAACATCATTTCTTCATAATTTTTGACATACAGTATATCAATCATGTAGTTGAAAATATCATATTTCTTCTCCATATAGAATTACTGAAATAAAATCTATAAATCATGAGATACATTAGGTTCAAATTTTGTAACAATTTCTATAATTTTAAAACTATACATGTAGTAACCATGATTTTATATACTAGTACCTTTATTTAGGTATTGTAAGTATATAATATTATTGGGTTATGTTTTGGGAGGTTCAAAGTCGATTTGGATTGTTTTTTGGGATTTTTAAGAGGTGCACAGTTTGATCATAATTAGTATAAACCATAAAACACCTCCATGAAACCATGAAACTGAAATAGTGGACACTGTCGAGTCACATGGTTTGGCACATGGTTTGGCTAAATAGTTCATTTTCATAGTGTAAACCATGAAATGTAAGATAGATTTGTATAACACGGTTGGTGTATGGGTTATTTAACTGTGTGAACCCACCATATGAGGTGTGTTTGGAAGTAGTTAATCTTGGATTGTTAGGACATGGTTTTCCTAACCATGCACCCTAAGCGTGCACAAAATACAAATAGATATTAAAATTGTGGATGTAATCTGATTTACTTCCATAACAACTTGTTTTCCTTAAATAGTTCAAAAAATGAGTGTCTTTTCCTCCCAAGGTGTTGGAGTCAATTTTTTTTATATTAGAGCGATTCCTAGGTGAATTTAAGTGCGTTGGAGACCTATATTTATTTCTAAGTGCCCATTCATCATTGTTTTCTTTAGATACCTTCTCCTTCCCTCTTTTATAATCATGGATCCACTTATTTTGGGAAGTATACATGTTTTTTGATGTCAATATTGATGTGATATGATTGTTTTTATTAAAGGGAACAAGATATAAGTTGGAATATTGAATATTTAAGCTGGTTTATTAATGTTGTTTTGAATTTCTTCATTTTTTTCTAGGTTTGAGAGGTAGAAAGACTCTATATTAGATCCTCTTAATGATAACTTGAAGTCTTGATTTAAAATATATTTAATTTCTTGAAATTTATATGAAAATCAAGGTGTGATTTAATGTAATTATTGCTTTAATTACAGGTTTGGAAATCATGGGAATTGGAAGGATTTTGGGAAACTATTGTTTATAATTTTAAAATGGTGATTTTGAAATTTTTGTTGTTTGATACAAGAAAAGTATTTATTTAAATGACTTTATTGAAATTGGGTGATATGATTTGTTTATAATTTTTGGGCATGGGTTGAATGGTATGGATAATGGTTATGAATTACCAACATCAAAGGGATGGAGTATGGATGTGATGTTCCACTATCAGTGGTAACACAAAGAGTGTCTGTGTTTTTGGGTAGAGGATATATATGTACATAGAAATTTTTATGTCGAATCATAAATTGAGAAATTTTTAAAATTATTTTTCATGTTTCATGAAAAATTATATTCGTTAGTTGTTGATGTATTCCTTAAAAAACTGTTTTAAATGATTGTTTGATTATTTTCCTTGGAAAACTTTTTTTTCTAGATATAAAATACTTTAAATTGTTTTTAAACTATTTTATATAAATTTTATATCATGTTCAATCAAAGTGGAATGATTTGGGAAGTCATTGGTGAAATCCTAGGAATTTTTATACACAAACCCTGCTTGGAAACTCTAGTTTGTTTTCATATGTTATAGATCAATTCATAGTTAAAATAAAGGTAACCTAGTTCTTTTGTGGTGCTTCTTGATACCTTGAGTTGGGCATGTGAATTTGAATCTTGGAGCAGATTGGGAGTTTTTTTGGTGTCTTTGGTGTATTTTTATTTTTTTATCATTTGGTTACATTGGTTCTGTTACACTAATTCCTTTTATACACTGATATTGTCTTTTGGTTTAGTATTTTATTGGCTTTCCTTTTGTCACTCATGCATCATTAAGAAGTTTGGTTGTTATGGTTATCATTGGTTATGTACTTTTATCTTAAAAGGTTAAATCATCCCCCAATTGTTTATGAGGACCATGTCATTTAATTCCAGCCTTCGGTTTCTTGGGGATGTCACCTAAGTCCTAGTAGCTCCTCCATAGCCAATGAGAAAGGGTAGGATGCCACAAATGGTATTAGGTTGTTCGTTTCTTGACTTTGAGATCGTATTGTTCTATCTATAGGGATGGTAGAAATTATACAAGATTATCAGAACATGAAATGTAAAGAATAAAAAGGAATTTCTAACCACTTTATACAGAAACTCAAGTTACCAGGGAGGTGGGTACATTATTGTTTTGAGACACTTCTAGAAGTTTTCACCTCATTTTCATAGGTATATCTAATAATAAGAGTATAACATTCAATTATATAAATGAATTCCCACTATGTGTACATAATTCATTTTACGTAATGATTTATGATTCTGTGAAAAAGTATTTTTTTGAAAATAGTTGAAAATGGTTTCATTTTCAAAAACATTGTGGAATTTTCAAAAATGGTTTAAAAGTGGAAACTATTGAATTTTAGAAATCCTTTTTGTGATATGTGTGATGTGTTAAATTCATAATATCAAACTCATCAGTTTATAGAAAGTGATACTAAATGGAGTTTTCTTTTGGTTATAGAGAATGGAACTAGGTAATCCCTATAGAAACCAACTGTAAGAGGCTAATGAGAATGTGGTTTCTCCTTATCCCTGAGTGAACCAACAATTAATTAAGAGTATTTTCCCAACATTTCATGTCATGAACATAGGGAACAAAAAAATGACCCAAGGCAATTGGTTCATTAAATTTAGTTCAAAAAGCATAATCCACCCATTTTTTAGGTTGATTTAAAACCTAAAAAAGCATAAGTGTGGATAAATAGGATGAATAAAATATTTAATTTCCTTAGTACACCAAATGTGATGAAGATGAATTAGGAAATGTATGTGCTGGAATATTTTGCATGCCAGTGGTGTGATTTTTTTAGTTAAAGATAAATTCATCAATGGCATGACATGGGAAGATTTTGAATAATTTTTTAACAAATAATTTTATCCTCATACTATTCATATTATAAGAAAAACATAATTCTTTATTTTGAAGAAATAGAACCTCATAGTGATAGATTATGCAGATAAATTTTTGAATTTAGTTCTCTTTACACCAAAATTTTCTGCAAGTATGTCCTTGAAGGAATGCATTTTTAAATTGGGGTCGAGGCCAAATATTTTTTCAAAGATTTTGATGCTTTGTATATTGGATTATACAAATATTGTTAATAGTAAAATAGTAGTAGAAAGGGATACATCAGAAAATACAGTTGGAGGATTCATGTTAATACCTATTGGAACTAGTGGGAACTATAATGTTGGGAATAAAAGGAAGAGGGACACCCATTTATAAGGTTGTTGTATGACATAGAATTAGATAGGGGGATTAGTGAATATTACTCCAAAACAAAAGGGTGCACCTAATTTTTTCCAATTTTGATCTCATAATAACTAAATGTGTGATTGTACAATACCAAATATAGCATGTCATAATTGAAATAATATGGGACATCTACAGTGTTATTATCATAGTACTCTAAGGCCGGGTTCTAGGGACACATCTCATGATTCTCAGGCATCATGTTCTTCAATGGTATGAGTGCACAAAATAGATCTCATGAGAAATATTGAGTAATAAATGGTGATTTGTGGAATAGTATAAATCCTCAACCCAGGAAATCTCAACAGGGTCAAAAAGAGAAAAGAACAATGACTAAGTAATTGTATGGAGATGATAAATTGATCATGTTTGATCCATTAGTACCTTCGAAGGTGATAGGTACAATTTTTTTTAATGTTAAATTTATGAGATATTTTTTTGATATGAGTGAATTACATCTATTTATTTCTTCTCTTGTTATTGATCATCTAGGTTATTATGTTGATATGATTCTATTTGTTTTAAAATATCAAACTCTTCTTGGGAAAAAATGTTGAGCCTTTGTGTGAAAAGAATTTTCTATAACTATCGATGAGGAAGAATTGATTTGAGAATTATATATGCTTTAGATTGATGTAAATGACTTAATCATTGGTAGGGATTGTTTGAAAATGTTCAAAGATCACATAAATTGTTATACCAAAAGGGTTAGTTTTAAAACTAATTATGGCGTCGAACAACCATTTAGAGGAAATTAGAATGTAAAGGAAAGTAGGGAAGGATTTTTGAAACTGGTAGTTGGAACTATCTCATGCCAGTTGAGATCCTTGACCACAATATCTATGAATGAGATCATTAAAAGTAGTTTCCAAAAAATTTGGATCTATTTCCTATTGTTTTTAGAAATAAATGATTATGGTTTTCCACCCACAAGAGAAGTATAGTTTACAATTAATCTCTTACGAGGGAATGATCCTATCTCACTTGAATCTTATTGTATGTAACTAATAGAATCCGGGTAATTGAATTACTTTTTGGAAAAGTGGGAAAGAAAATGTTTCATTTAGTCTAGTATGTCTCCAAGGGTGTCCCCAGTTATTTTTGTGAAAACCAATGATGTAACTCTTAGAAATTTTTTGGATTACCGTATCCTTAATCAAGTTACAATAAATAATCTATGGTCTCTTCCACACATTGATGATTCATTGGATAATTTTAGGGGATCCTATTTTCCCCCTAAAATTGACTTGAAATTGGGATATCACCAACTAAAGGTTTGAAAGGAGGATATTCTGAAGATATATTTAAGAATTAGATATAGAAATTATGAGTATATAGATATGCATTTTGGTCTTAAGAGTTCACTAGATTTTTTTACGTAATTGATGAATCAGACATTTCAAAGGTATCTAGATTATTTTTTTGTGGTATTTGTGGATTAAATATTTGTGTACTCTAGGAAAAAGTTTACACATAAGAAATAGTTAGTTATAGTGTTGGGTATCTTGTGGGATCAACGTATGTATGACAAACTTTAAAAGTGTGATTTATTGCTAAAACAGGTACGTTTACATGGACACATTATCTCTGAAAAATTTGTTTCTATGGATCCATAAAAGATAGAGCTTATTTTCTCATAGTGACATCCAAAGAACATCTTTCAAATACATAGTTTCCTTGGCCTAGATAGTTATTACCAACATTTTTTTTCATGAATTTTAATGACTAACTTCACAATTATAGATTTAACAATTGTTCTATTCCAATGGAATAATCAATGTCAATATTATTTCCATGTTCTTCATGTTCTCCATACATATTCATCTATCTTGATATTTCTATATATAGGACAAGGCTATGTGGTGTGTTTTGATTCTTCGGGATATGGGTTGGGGTATGTTCTCATCCAGATAGATCATATTGTTTCTTATGGATCTTAATAGTTATGGTTGAATTATAAGAACTGAAAACACATTATTTTGAATTTGTTGATACGGTACATGAATTGGAGACATGGTATCATTATCTTTTTGGTGAGAATATGATAGTGTTTACAGGTCATAATATATTGAAACACATTTTCTCAAAAAGAAATATGAATCTATGTTTAAGAATATGGATGGAGTATCTTCAAAGGTATGACATTTACAAAATGTATACACTAGGTAAAGGAAAAATTTTGTTAAATGTTTTAAAAATAAATTAATATAGTCAGTTGGTGAAATAGGATTTAGATCAATGGCACCTAATTTCATTGATTTCTAACATGAAATTGTATTATGAAGATTGATGTGGTGCTTCTATTTTACTTTTGGTTTTTTGTTCTTTATTTAGTATAGAAGGTCAAATAGGCACATACATTCAATTTAGAATTTTTTTTCCATGAGGTAAACAATCAATGGTGGGGAGACCATTGAGGGAGGAAAGCATTACAGAAGATCAGTGTTGTTTTTTCAAGATCAGATGGTTGTACCTTTTTCTAGTCAGGAACAACTCCTTCATGCTTATCACTATTGGATATGGGTTCTTGATCCTTAAAAATAAAATATTTATAAGTCACTGAATGAATTTTTTTGTGGGATTCCCTAAAAATAAAGGTGGATGAGTTTTTTTGAGATTCTTCACCTATTATTAGGTTAATACAAATAAAAAATTTTCAGTAATCATGTAGTAGTATTTACCGATTCTCGTATGGAAATGGGAGCATATAGATATAGATTTTGTAATAGTTCATCAAAGAAAAGTTCAGAAACAAGATTCCATATGGGTGATGGTGGATCAGTTCACAAAGTTATCCCATTTCATACCTATTTGTGAATCCAATATGTTGGAGTACTTTTAAAAAATCTATATTCGAGAAGTTGTAAAGTGACATGTGGTTCTAGTCTCAATTTTATATGACCACGACTTTAGGTATACATCTCATTTTTTGGAATCTTTATAATAATTCCTTAGGTAATAGTTGATTATGAGAAAATATTATTATCCTAAAATGGATTGATAATCCAAAAGGATAACACAACCATTAGAGGACATGATTAGGGCTTCTCTAATGGATTTTGGTGGATCATGGGAGGAGGACATACAATTATTGGAGTTCTCATACAATGATAGTTATCAAAACTCAATAAATATGGATCATGTTGAATAAATGTATGGAAATACTTGTTTTTCTCCTTTTTATTGGGTGAAATAGGTGATACATAACTAGCTGGACCAATCTTTTTGAAGTGACAATAGAGAATATTTAGTTAATCAGAAATAGAATGGAGATAGCATAGATTATTAATAAATAATAAGAATATCACTATCAATAGTCTCTGTGGTTTTAGGTGAATGATCATGTGTTCCTGAGAATCTATCAAAGGCTTGGGCATCATCATTTTGGGATGTAGGGTAAGTTATATCCTTGATACAAAGTTCCTTTTGAGATAATTGAATTGGTGGGAGAGGTGTCATATTGGATGGATTTTCCACCAAGGTTCATTTCAATGTATAATATGTTTTATGTATCTCAATTGATTAATTATCAACAAGACCCTATCCATGTGATTTAATGAGATAATATTGACATACAACTAGATTAAATGGTGGTTCATGATCTGGTATAGATTCTAGATAGTTAAGATAAGGACTTTCAAGGTAAAATTATCATTATAGTGCGGGTTTTGTGGAAACATGGTCATATTTAGGATGAAACTTGGGATAATGAAAAGGAAATTATGGAGTAATGGTTTTAAATCTTTAGAAACATCTCTAGACTTCTACTTTATAGGGACAAAAAGACCAATGGTGTGGAGAATGTAGCACCCTCAGTTTCAGTTACATGACCCTTTTTTATGTATTTTACCTATATAAAATGAATGGGTTATGTTTTAGGAGGTTTATAGTATCTTTTACATGTTATTGAGGATTTAATAATTGCGTATAATTTGAGTACAATATGTAGAAACCATGCAAGATATCCAGGAAACCGTACAACTAAAATAGTGGATATTGCGGAGGTGCAAGTTTAGGATCACGATAGGGAAAAACCATGAAGATGCCTATTAGAAACCATACAATGATAGATAGTGGGGTATAGAACTATTATAACACTATTTTTATAATCATATGAGCCAACTGTGTGAGGTGTGTTTTGAGGTAGTGGTTTGGTCACACTCAATGCATGGTTTTCCTAACCATAAACCCTAACCATGCACCATAAAAAATCAAACCTACAAATTGTGGATCTAGTCTAATTTACCTCCAAAGCCATTATTTTTTCCCTAAATATGACATAACATGAATTCATATTCCCCCCAAGCTATGGATAAAATTTCTTTTGATTTAGGTGATTCATAGGATAATCAAATTTCATTAGCGAACAAAAGTCATCAGTGAGTAATCATTCTTCATTGTTTTCCTTAGATCTATTCTCCTTCCCTCTTTTGGAATCATGGATCTAGTTCATTTGAGAAAAATCCATGTTTTTTGATGTCAATTTTGATGGAATAGTATTGTTTTTATTAAAGTTAATGAGATATATATTGAAATACTGAATATTTTTTTTCTATTTTATTAATTTTTTTGTTTCATTATTCTTTTTCACCTATGATTGAGAGGTAGGTAGATTCTCTATAGACAAATAATTATTAGATATTGAAGGATTAATTCTAAAATGATTCAATTTCATAAAATTATTTTTAAAAAAATGGTGTGATTTAATATAATTCTCAATTGAATTATGGTTTTGGAAATCATGGTAATTGGATGGATTTTTGGAAAACCATTTCTGATAATTTTAAAATGGTGATTTTAAAATTATGGATGGTTGATTCCAGTGATGTATTTATTGATATGATTTTATTGAAATGGGTTGATATAATTTGGGAAAAATAGTTTGGAATGAGTTGAATGATATGGATAATAGTTTTGAAGTACCACGGTCAAAGGGACAAAATATGGATGTAAAGTTTCACCATTAGTTGTAACACCAACATTGTGTTTGTGTTTATTTTAAGGGTTTTTAAGGACATTGAAATGTTTATTCCAAATCATACATTTAGAAATGGTTACAATAATTTTATATTTTTAATAAAAAAATTAATTTGTTATTTTTTAATGTATTCCTTGAAAAAATGTTCTTGAAAGCTTGTTTGATTATTTTCATTGGAAAAATATTTTGATTGGATATAAATTACAATAAATTGTTTTTAAAATATTTTATATAAATGTGATAATAAGTTCAATACTAGTGACATGAGTTGGTATGTCATTAGGAAAATTATACTAACTTTTATACTCACCCCCTACTTGGGAACTATGGTGCATTTGCTGATGTTACATATCATGACACAAGTAAAGGAAATGTATCTCAATTCATTAATAATGCTTCTTGTTACCTTATTTATGAATGATTATTTAGATATTGGAGAATATTGCTATTTTTTGTTGGTTTATTTTTTATTCATTTGGTTCCATTGGTTATGTCACATTGATTCCTCTTGTACTCTGATATTGTATTTTGGTTTAGTCTTGAGTTGGATTGAATTATATTACTCATGTATCATTAAGATGTTTGGTTATTATCATTACCATTGGTTGGGTCTTTTTATCTAAAAAGGTAAAATCATCCCCCATATATTTATGAGGCCATTGTAATTTATTTCCAGAATTTGGTGTCTTGGTGATGTCATCTAAGGCTTAGCAACCCCCTGATAACTTCTTAAGAAAATGAGGAGGGATAGGATGTTACAACACAACTCTCACTTTTATTTCATTTGATGTATGAAATTATTTATTCTCCAAAATTTATATATTAAAAATTCATCTTGTTTTTACTGAATTTATGATAAAAATGCCAAAAATGAAAAAAAAATTAAAGGAAAAAACGAAACATCTTGATCCTATGTAAATTTATCATTTTTCTTAATTTTCTATATTTCCCTTCCCATATTTTACTCATGAATCCATTTTGAAATTTACCTCTGAATTCTAGTTTGGGAATGGCACACTCTAATGATCCTTTAGGTTTTTTGTAATTAGGTAAGAATGTTATAAGAATAAATTTGAGTTGTGAAAGGGAAGAGTGTTAATTTTTTTATGAAATCCAAAATTGAGTGAAACATGAGAGAACATAATATTTTCATGTATAAACACATGAGGGAGTGTGTGCGGTACATATTCCATTCACTTCAAATTTCTGGAGGGATTCTAAGATAGAATAGGTGAGTGACACCACATAAATATACGTTATATTGTTAATGTGGGATGTACAAGAACAATTCCAATGGTTGAATACAAGAATAAATGAATTGAAATCATCTTGAAATTCTAGAGCACCACCAAGGAGGTTGGTTGTTGAAGAAGATGAGTTATCTGATTTTCAAAAGACACAAATTTATAGAATGGACCCATAATGGGGTTAAACCAATGAAATTGGTGGAGTAAAGTTAAGGATTCCTTAATTACAAGGTATGAATGATCCTGAAATATACTTGTAATGATAATGAAAGGTAAATCATGTTTTTTTCATAAATATTTTGAGGAAAATAAGGTGATGTTTGTGGATTTGGAATTTAAAAAAATGCTTGTAATTTTTGGGATCAACAACATGTGATTCGATGACAAAGTGGAGAAAGACCCATCCACACTTGGGAGTAGATGAAAGTGGTAATGCATAAGAGGTTTATTTATAGCCAATATTATCATGATTTGTTCCTCAAGTTGTAGGGGTTCAAATAAGGAGCTAGGAGTGTTGATGAATATCAAAAAGAGATGGAGATTATCATGATTTGGGCCAATATTTATGAAGAGTTAGAGGATAGTATGGAAAGGTTTTTCATATCCTCAATCATTTCATTCGAGACATAGTGGACATTCATCACTATTTCGATTTGAAGGATCTTCCCCACATGGATAAAAAATTATAGAGGAAATTAAGGGCATGTATGATGTTCCATACAACTTATGGTAATGATTATAAATATTATATAATGTTCAAGGGTTCCAACCCAATAATAACATGTAAGGGAACACAAAATAGATTCAATAGATGTGACCAGACCAAAACCATTCATTTTAGAATCCAATGGTAAAATGGCGGGTAAGGTTGTTTCAAAATCACATGATTTATAATGTTTTAAATGAAAAGTTTTTTGAAAAGATTCCTCACAATTCCCATATAATAGTACCATGATTATTTTTGGAAGATGGAGATGTTATAAGTGACATCTCAAGAGAAGATCAAATTCCACCACAATAGGAGTGTTTGGATGTGGAAATAGAGAGCCTCATACTTGAATAAATTCATATGAAAAGGTATATTTAGAGTTATACACCCAAATGAGATCATGATTAAGAGAAAATGGAGAATAATTTTCATACTGGATACCTCATCAAAGATAACATATATAGTATGAAAACTGATGGGGGTAGTTTCACAAACATAACAAGTAGTTTGATGGTCGATAAATTGGAATCAACTATGACCAAGAATCCTTGGCATTATAGATTGTAATGGTTAATTAATAATGGGGATGTTAAAGTGAAAAAACATAAGAAAAAGTTACATTTTATATTGGGAATTATGAAGATAAGGTGACATGTGATGTTGTTCCCATGCATGGTTGTCATATCTTGTTGGTCGGGCTTTAGAAATTTAATAGGAGGGTCACACCTGAGGGCGATACCAACATCTATCATCTTGAGTATAATGGGAGGAAAGTTATACTTCCAACCTTGAGGCTATTAAAATATTATCAAGACCAAGTGAGGATTGAGAGGGATAATAAAAAAAGAGAAAAAGAAATGATAGAAAAAAAGAGTTAATGGAAAAATCAAGAGTGAAATAGGAGTAACGAGAAACACCAAAAGAAATAAGCGAAATAAAAGATTTGACAAAAAGAGTGAATCAATAGTGAAAACATAAGTATTGAGGGAAAAGTGAGTTTATTTTTAGTAAAAATAGAGAAAAAATATATTTAGAGTGGGATGAAAAATCTCATGCTTCTATTAAAGGGATAATTTTTACCACTAACTCTATTAACCCATCAATTCCTTCTAAGGATGTGTCTTTATTAAAAGAATATGATGACAGAGAAAGGATTTTTTGGAAATGAGATACATTTTATCATGGTTTGATTGATAAGGAAACCCATAAAAAAAGGGAGATTCCTAAAGTAATGAAAATAAAAAAATCATCCATGGGGAGATAAACCTTTCTATGTCTTAGATAAGATCAATGATAATTCCTACAAGATTGAGTTACCTGATAGGAATAGAAATGTTTCTATCACCTTTAATGTAGTTGATATTTCTACCTTTGAATTTTAAAATTCGAGGATGAATCCTTTTGAGGAGGGAAGAGATTTTGAGGATCATAGAACACATGGGAATCAAGGGGTTGAAATTAGACTTGATGAGGATGGAATAATGTGAAAGATTTCATAGGACCCCTCGTGAGAAGTTTGTGGCCCAATGATGAGGGAGTGGACTATGAGAATGAAGGACTCATTAAATGGGTCAATCATGGAATTACAAGGGGAGGCATAATACCCTTTATTGGGGAATGAATCTAGGTCTATATTTACATTAATCAAGACCCAAACATGATTTTAATACTCATCCCATGGTGTGAAACATTTTCAAGACTACCCCACCATGGAATCTTCAAAGTCAAAACTTGTGGTCTAGTTGTATTTACTTTGTAAAAGGCGTGATACTAGTTCCTTAATGTCCTGGGCATGTTCCAAATTTTTCAAATACACCATTTAGAATTTTTAACTAGTGGAAGGTAGGTGTTAGACTTTTTTATCACCCTATAGCTCTAAAGAGCCACCCCTTCTACTCTTTAAACAGCATAAATGATTCTAATGTTATTATTTTGAGTTTTTATTGAAACTCTTGTGTTTTTTCTAAATTATTAAATCATTGAAGGATTGTTCATCCTTTATGGCATCTTGTGGGTAGAGTTTTTAGATAAAATTTTTCTTTTGGTTCCACCTTGACCAACTTTCTCCCATCTTTCATATTTACACAATTTATAGCTCTTCACAGTTGTTTTCTTTCAATGATCCAACTTCCCAATATGATAACACTAAACAGGGTTCCTATGACACTTACTGATGGGTCTTGGATCACGTATTAGGGGTTATCATGGTTTTTACAGTTTGTTTTTTGTTTTTTTGGGATTTTTAGGGATTCTTTAGTATTTCTATAGTTTTTAGGGTTTTATGGATTTTGATGGTGATTTTAGTTTTAGGTGTTTTAGGTTTTTTAGGGTTTTTGGGGTATTTAGTCTTTTATGTTTTTAGGGCTTATATGGTTTTTATTGTTTTTAATTTTTTCAGGGGTTTAATGGTTTGTTAGTGTTTTTAGCAGGTTTTAGGATTTTCGTAGGGTTTTATGGTTTTTTTATAGTTCTGATGGTTTTATTATTTTTAGGGTTTTATGTTTTTTATGGTTTTTTAGGTTTTTAAGATATTTATGTTTTTTAGGTTTTTAATGTTTTCTTATGATTTTCTAGTATTTTAGGGGGTTTCATGTTTTTATTTATTATTAGGTATTTTTAGGATTTTGACACCCTTTTAGGGCTTTTATATATTTTTATGAAGTTTAGGTTTTTTATTGGTATTTAGGTTTTTAGGGTTTTTTAGTTTTTAGTGTTTCAAAGGATTTTTAGAGTTTTGTAACATTTTTTGGGGTTTAAAAGGTTTTTAGTGTTTCTTGGGGTTTTTAGGGGTTTTATGGGATTTTATGTTTGGAATGATTTGTAATGGTTTTTATGGTTTTTAGGTTGTTTATTGGTTTTAGTGTTATTAGGGTTTTTTCAGGTTTGTAGTGTTTTTTAGGGTTTTCAACGGTTTTTAGTGTTTTTAGTGTTTTAATTCTTTCTTGGAGTTTAATGGTTTTAAGGGGTTTTTTGGATTTCTATGTATTTTTTAGGATTTTTATGGGGTTTTAGTGTTTTTATGGAGTTTGGGGGTTTTAAATTTTTTTATAGTTTTTTGGATTTTTTGAGTTTTTAGGGTTTTTTTATTTTTTTGAGTTTCCAAATGTTTCTAGTGATTTAAAGGGTATTTAAACTTTTTAGTGAGTTTTTAGGTTATAATTAGTTTTTAACGTTTTTATGGGTTTTCATGTATATACGGTTTTTTATGGTTTTAATGGTTTTTAGTGTCTTTTAAGGTTTTTATACTTTTTAGGATTTTAGGGGCTTTAAGGGTTATTAGGATTTTAGGGGTTTCTCATGGTCTTTCAGGGATTTATTTATTTACATTTTTAGGGATTTTATGGATTTTTATGATTTTTATAGTTTTTATTACTATTCGGGATTTTGAGGTGTTTTACGGTTTTTTGAGTTGTTAAGTGTTTTTAGAATTATAAAGGTTTTATGTGTTATTATATATTTATGGTTTTCTATGGTGTTTTCAGGGTTTTTAGGGTGTTTTAAATTTTTATAGATTTTTAGTATTTTTATGTATTTGTTTTTGATTTTTTGGGGTTCTAGTGATTTTTAAGGATTTTAGGATTTCTAGGAATTTTAGCGGTTTATGTGTTTTTAGGTTTTAATTATTTTCAGGGTTTGTAGTGTTTTTTATGTTTTTAAATATTTGTATAGAGTTTTTAGGATTTTTATGAATTTTAATGATTTTTTAGTATTTTTAGGGTTTTTATTATTCTTAGGGTCTTTAGGGGTTTTAAGTATTTTTATGATTTTCTTTTGGAATTTCATGGTTTTTAGGGTTTCTTCGTTCTTTGGTATTTTTACGTATTTTTTAGTATTTTATGGTTTTTGTGATTTTAGGTATTTTTAGGGGTTTTAAGGGTTTTTATGGTTTTTATGGTCTTATTATTTTTCAGGGGTTTTAAGGTTTTTTTAGTTTTTAGGGTTTGTAAGGTTTTTAGAGTTTTTAACATTTTTATACATTTAAATATGTTTTAGAGTTTTTAGTTGTTTTAGGGTTTTTATGGGTTTTAGGGGTTTTAATTGTTTTTAGAGGGGTTTAGGTGCTTTTTTATGAGGTAGGGGTTTTAGGGATTTTAGGTTCTTTTAGGGTTATTTTTCATTTTTTTTCATTTTTAGGTTTTTGGGGATTTAATTGATTTTAGTTTATAAACACTTTCATATGGTTGTTGGGTTTTTTATTATTTTAGTGATTTTTATGGATTTTGAGGAATTTTACGATTTTATGTGTGTTTGTGGGGTTTTGGGGTTTTTAAGGGTTTTAGGGTTTTTTAGGTTTTTAGTATTTTTTAGGTTTTTAGCGGTTTTGTGTGTTTGTAGGTTTCTTAGGTGTTCTTATAGTTTTTCAGTGTTTTTATGTTTATTTATGTTTTTAGGGATTTTTTTGGGATTTTTTCGACATTTTTGTATTTATTGTATTTATATTTTTTAGGTTTTCAGTTTCATTAATTTTCTTGATTTTTAGTAACTATTTATGCTTTTATGGTTTTACGGTCTTTTTAGCATTTTTTAATCATTTTTAGGTTTTTAGGGGTTTAAATGTTTTATATTTTTAATGTTTTCTTAGGGTTTTAGGGTTTTTTTACATTTATAGGGATATGTATGGATTTATTTGCGTTTTTTTGTTTTTTGGGTTTTTTGGGATTTTGTGCGTTTTTTTGGTTTTTAGGGGTTTTTAGGTTTTTAGAATTTTATAATTTTTGGGTTTTTAAGTAATTTTTTTGATTTTATATTTTCAATATTTTCTTTGGGGGATTCAATGCTTTCGGATTTTTTTACATTTTTTGGGATTGTTAGGGATTTTTTATATTTTTTATTATTTGTAGGATATTTAGGGATTTTTTGTGTTTTTGGTGTATTTATGGTATTTATATATTTTTATGGTTTTTGGGGATTTTTTATTTTTTGAGGTTTAAGTGTTTTTAGATTTTTTTAATGTTTTTAGGGGTTTGAAGGATTTTATAAAAATTTTATTGGTTCGTTAGGTGTTTTATGGGTTTTTATTTTTTTATAGTTTTTATGTGATCTTTTGGATTTTATGTGTTTTTAGAGTCCTTTTAGGGGTTTTAGGGTTAGTGTTTTTCATGTTTTTTAAGTTCTTTTAGGTTTTTAAGGTTTCCTTAAGGGGTTTTAGGGTTTTTAGGGTCTTTATGTTATTAAGGATTTTTAGTGATTTTTTAGGATTTTTATGGTTTAGACGGTTTTTTGGGATTTTAAAGGTTTTTGGTGCTTTTTTGGGTTTTAGTGTTTTTTGGGGTTTAATGTGTTTTATGGGTTTTAAGGTTTTCTTATGTTTTTATGGGTTTTATAGGTTTTTTATGTTTTTAGGGATTTCCAAGGATTTTGAGATTTTTTATGGTTATTAGGGTTTTTGGGATTTTTGTTTTTTTTGGGTTCTTAAGGGTTTTAAGGTTTTTTAGAGTTTTAAAATTTTTATGGGTTTAATTTTTTTTGTTTTTAGTGGGTTTTATGGTTTTATGTTTTTTCATATTTTTAGGGATTTTCTGGTTTTTAGGGGGTTTAGGGGTTTCATGGTCATTTTAGGGTTTTCATTTGTATTTTTAGAATCCCTTATATTTTTTGGGTTTTATGTGTTTCTTGTTTTTATGGTTTTCTTAGGGTTTTCAAGGTTTTTAGTGTTTTTTATGTTTTTACATATTTTTATGTATATTTTTGGATTTTTATAGTTTTTTTTGGTTTTTTGGGTTTTCCAATTTTTTATGTTTTTATTGTTTTTATGTTTTATGGGTTTTAAGTGGTTTTAGATTTTTAAGGTTTTATAAGGATTATTTAGGGTTTTTAGGGTTTTTACGTTTTTTTCATTTAGGGGTTTTTAGGGTTCTTGGCGATTTTGATGGGTTTTATGGTTTTAGGAATTTTTTGTTTATTTTGTTTTGTTTCTAGGTTTTTTTTAGTTTTTTAGGGTCCTTTATGTTTTCTAGAGTTTTTAACATTTTTATGGGTATAAAGGGTTTTTAGAGTTTTTGTTTGGTTTTTAGGGTTTTTGTGGGTTTGTAAAATTTTTAGGGGTTTTATGGTTTTTAGGGGTTTGGGGGTCATTTTAGTGGGTTGTATGTTTTTAGTGTAGTTTAGGTTTTAGGGGTTTTAAGTGAATTAAACTTTTGAATTTTTTCTTAGGGTTTTTAGGGTTTTTAGGGTGTTTTTTGTTTTTTGTGATTTTAGGAAATTTTAGGAATTTTTTTGGATTTTTAGGGTTTAAGGGATTTTGAGTGTTTTTTTTGTGTTTTTCTTTTTTTGGGTTTTTTCGGATTTTAGGTGTTTTTAGGTTTTTATGGTTTTCTTATGGATTTTCAGGTTTTAGGGATTTTTCTGTTTTATGTAGTTTTAGAGTTTTTTAGGATTTTTATGGGTTTTTAGGAATTGTACGGATTTTGATGGTTTTTAGGGGTTTTTATGTTTTTTAGTGTTTTGTGATTTTTATGGATTTTAATGGTTTTATTTGATTGTTTTTGAGTTTTTAGGGTTTTTAGAGTTTGTTATCATTTTTAGGGTTTTAAAGGGTTTTTAGAGTTTTTATTGGGCTTTTAGGATTTTTACGGGGTTTTAGAGTTTTTAGGGTCCTATGGGTTTTATTGGTTTTTAGTTGTTTTAGGGTTTTTAAGTCTTTAGGGGTTTTAATGGTTTTAGGATTTTTAATGTTTTTATTTGTTTTAAGTGTTTCTAGGGTTTTAATGTTTTCATAGGGTTTTTTTCAAGGAAAATTAATATGAATTTATATGAAAAATGATTTACAAAAATATCACCCATATGTGAAAAAGATGGTTTCTTTGAGAATAAGGTTCCAAGACCCGCTCAAACTAGGAATAATAAAGAATGTTCCCATGAATGAACAAGAAAATAAGTATCTAAAATGAACCAAGAAAACCTTGAAGCCCCTCCCGTCCACAATCGAAATACATGCAAGCACCACCACCACAAAAGACCTTCATGATAACCACTAAGAAGCAGTATATAGTTAGTGGGAAGAGACATAACCAACAATCAGTGCACTATCCTAGTAGAAATACCATATGGTATTTAACAAATCCAAGCAAACAACCCCAATCGAACGAGCAGAAGAAAAATCAATAGCTCCTAAGAACCAATCAAAAATGAAAATTGAGGTACAAAAACTCCCAAAAAAGATAAGCCACAAAAAAGAATAAACATATGAATATGCACACACCACTATCAGCACCAACTCACACTTGTACCACCACATGTACACACGTACACTCACATGTGACACCCACTCATATCATACACCCAAAACCAGTATATGAAATCCTACTCTGATAACTATGAAAGAAAATCCATATCCAACTGAATATACAACAATAATGAACCCTAAATCCCTTAACCAACCAGCCGCAACACCACCACCAAACCAAAATTTCTAGATGAGCACACCAACAAAAATATTAAACAAGAACCTCAACAAATCCACTTACACCTACACCCTCAGATGAAAGGCCACAAGAGGTCCAGCAACAAGCACACCCCAACTGCCATTAGACCAAGACAAGTGAGGACCCATATGCACAAAATCCAAACAGCACCCCACAAGTATCCAAGAAACCCACATCCAAAAAAGATCTATCACATAACATATACAGCGACAAATATACCAGCAACAAAGCATCTGACACCATGCATCCCGTACTGCACAACATCCACCAAGCCTAAGAATCCCATGATTCCCTTCCACCAGCATCCAATAACCAGGACAGCTGCTAAACCTCTCCAAAAACTCATCCAACATAGCACAAAGCTGCCCGAGAAAACAATAGAACACCACTCCTATAAATAGCTTGGAGCTGACGAACCCACCAGATGAAGCAACATCACATATAACCAACCTTCATCCAACAAGTGACCCTCTATAACCCCACCTTCCAACTAAATTGTAAGACCAACACTAACCAGATAGAAGATTTGTACCACAAAAAACATCAACAATCCCACCAAGAAAGGAATTCCACTTCTAATACAAACCATCCAAACCACCAAACAAAAGTTACAGCAACTGGTAACCCTTCATAGAAACCCAAACTTTCACATCACATAGAATGATATACTAAACTAAACCCCTCATAATGGACCATCACCATTCAAACAAAAGGCCCAAACCTGCTACCCAACACCTAACACCATAGAAGCAACTGAGCCCCCACCATAATAAAATCACCAACTACAAACTAGGACCACTAAGATAGGATAGACCCAAAAACACATGTCACCCCCAGTAAAATTCCCCTGAAAAAATAAAATCACCCAAAACACCAACATAAAACCTCAAGACAATACCCACAAGCCCCAATAGACAAGTCCATTATTCCCAAAGTCCCAACATTTATACCCCAGACTAATTGTTAGCCATCCAAAAAAGTTGATCACCCAAACAATTTATAGTTCCCCCTAACCACCATAAACACCATAATGTTGCATTCATAGTTTCAAGCCCCCAAAAACCAAAAATGAGACACCTAATCCCACCACATTTTTAGAAAAAAACAAACTAGAGAGACAAACAAGATAGTCGAACCAAAAAATCCCAACTAGATAACAAACCATCTATAAGAAATGATATTGGTGAATTCTAACCACATACCAAATCCAGATTAATCTTGTATTTATAGAACTACTTTCAAGAATATATTCTCTAATGGATAGTAAAATTCATCTTGATCAATAAGTTACTAATCCAATGCTGGGAGGAACCATGCAAGAAATAGTTATACTCCTTCCAATGGAGATAAACCAAAAAAACCACTACTAGTCTACCCAGATCATTCTTTAGTTAATTCTCATTGAATAAACCAATACAACAATCTATATAGTTGAAAATGAAGAAGATAAACCATAAAAATTTAGGATAGTCAAACTGGAGGGACAAATATTCCGAGAAAACACATAGTTGAAGAACACGTTGTCTATACTCTCAAATTGAATACCATAAGGAAATAACTGATTAGTGAAATCTAGAATCTTCCATTGAAATATATCTTGGGTATTTAATGGATAAAAATAATTTAACCATAAAAGAAGGAAAACCTAGCATGAGAAAACTAGTTCCAAACCTAGGAAAACAAGTGAACTAAAAAAATAGCCATAATATCCTCCCAAACAAAATAGATAGAGAACCCAAAATACCCATTCAAAGGAAATGTATCACATCCTCATCCAAGATCAATAAAAAAAATAATATTTGAAAAATATCCCACAACTCAGCAGAAACAACAAGGGTTGGATTCCAGGCAAAATCAACAATAATATCTGAGATCGATGTAGAGAAAGGAATACCTAAATCCTAACTAATATGTTCATCAATGAAAAAACATATAGGTCCACTATAAATCCATGAATCAAACTAAACGTATGTTCTCAAACCATTTCAATTAGAAAAATATATGTGAACCTTAAGAAACTCTTGATGCCCCGAAATCTTCCTCTAAGTCCACGAACAATTTCAAGGAACATTAGCCCCACAAAATTAAGAATAAACAAGAACAATAATATGTTCCCAATCTACCTAAGCTAAAGAATTATAAGTATTACATATCTTATAAAAGTTATTTTCCATAGAAAAATTATTCTACTCTTAAACCCTCTTAGTCTCTAAACCCCATTCCTCTTTAGTCCTCGTCACTAAATCCCAAGAAACATTTGCTATCGACGCAGCAGGAGAAGGTACTTTCCAAAGGAAGCATCTAATTTTGGATTCAACAAGATTTAATAAGTCTCTTAATAATGATATAATGGTAGCACTGGTAATCATGCTTGATAAGTGGAATATATTGTAAAATCTACATCTGGCTAACAAATGAAAAAAAATTGTTCATCCACACCTTAGTTCTCCTAAAAATCTTCTCTTCCAACATGGCACAATCAGAATCTCTATGCATAGTAGTGATGAAAGAATCCCTGAGATAGAATTTTTTTAAATAAAATTCATTAATCCCCATGGATTCCACAATACTATCACAAACCTCATTGGTAATTCCTAGTAAGAACATCATGGATTTCAACTGATTGACCAACATCCTAGAGAAGGAAGAAAAAATATCCAAAATATGATTAAAGTATAAAGTAGAAGCTAAATTATGAAATGAAAATATCATAAGATCATACACAAAACAAATATTAGAAATATAAGTATTAAAATATATCCAATGAAAGATGAAATATCCTGAGTTCATGTTAATAGAATCTATGATGCGAGAGAAAACATCCATACAAACCACAATGAAAAAAGGAGAAATAGGGTCCTCTTTTATCAATACTGTATTACCTGGTAAGTAACCATGAAAACTACCATTAACGTTCACTAAAAACCTAAAGTAAGAGAAAAAACTTATAAACCATAAAGAGAGTCTTTTAGGGAATCCAAGAAGTTCCAATGTATCAAATAATAACTAACACCTGACTGAATCAAAATAAGGAAACAAATCAATTCTGAAAGAACAATGAAGATCCCTGGAGTCTAGGTGATAACCTCTCATCAGATACTATGTAATAAAAATTTTATCAGAGATATTCCTCCCTTGAATGAAGAAATATTATTCTTTATTAACATAATTAGGAAGAATATTTCTCATTTTTTCATCCAAAATCATGGAAATGCACTTATAAATAGTTTCACAACATGAGATGGGTCTGAAATTGTAAAGATAGTTGGAATTCAACACATTTGAAATTAAATATATTCTTGATCCACTATCCTAACATAGTAATTTCCAGGAATTCAAATTTTTTAACACATCCTCTAAAACATTCATCCAAACAACTGACCATTACATGTGAATGAAGGTTTAATTAATTCCATTAAGGCTCAAAGCTTAAATCGGATTAAGGGAAGAAAAATTATGATCAACATTCCCAATATCCACAGATTTATCAAAAAAATAATAGGATTTTGATCAATAATGATGGATAGAAAAGGATCCATACTCAATCATCCTTATATGATGAAGTATGAAGATGCCAAATAAGAGACTGTAAAAAATAAACAAACACACTAATGATCTATCATGGATTAGAGAAAATCTAACCATCATCCTGATAAAGAATATCTAATTTAGAATAGTTAAATATATCATAAATTTAGTTAAAAAAGAAGGCTGAGTAAATATCACCAGCCTTGATTAATTAGACTCTAGTCTTCTATTTGGTTGAGAAAACATCCTTCATGGTCAAAGTATTTAAAATTTCTTTACACCTTAACTCCATATAAACTAGAGCCTTATATTTTCCATTAAAAATAGAGCATCATTATAAATAAAAATCTCTAATCTAATCAATGAAATTTTATAATCATGTTGAACCAAGACTTGATCATACAACTCTTGAATGGGTAGTTAAACCTTCTTCAAATATTGATTAACTCAAAACATTTTTCAGTTTATAAAACTAACACTCCAAGATGAAGAAAATGAATAAATAAAACCATTATAATCTAATGAATGGTTATAAAAAATTAAAATACAAAATTTGGAAGTTAATACCCGTCCATACTCTAATGATAATATGGATATTGCCTGAGAGACAAAAAGGTAGAAAAATAGAAATTGAAGAAGGAAAACAATATAGCCATTAAGAAGTATCTAAGTATCAATCCATCTTCCTCAATACCCCTGAGTGAGAAGGTGGAGAACAGATGGATAAAACATCCCATAACAATGTATAATCAGACAAAAAATTGGATCCATAAAAAATAAATTAAATAAGAAATATCATCCTTAACATACCTACAATAACATTGTATGATCTTAGAAGACTCCAAATTAGGGTTAATAATAACCACATTGGGATTTCAAATCCCCAAAATATGCCCAAAAAGAGAAGAATAATTATTAGATATGCAGTTCTATCCTGGAATAATACTAATCATAATAGAAAAAAGAGAATCACCACTATTTTTTTATCTCAACAAAACCTAAATAATCCATATTATTAGCATAAATGTTCTCTCTGACCTCCATATAATTAACAAAAGTTTTGAGACATCTAAAATTACATAATATGAAATTAAAAATAGGAAACATTAATAGAATTAGACCAAGAAATAATGGGTTCAAATTTAATTGGAACCCTCTTATTATCACATTCATCAACCTTTACTAATTTATCCCTGATAGGATTATTTCATAAAATCGAGGAAGTAGAATGACCTGATCAAGAGGAACCAAACATAGAGAGGAATGATCTCCATCCTTGGAACCTGATGTATAAGATAAAATATCTCTCAACAACCTAGACCTAGGATATATGTCCTATTATCATTTAGTAATTGTAAATAATGTTTATGGTTTGGAGAAAATGATCCATACTCCCCCTATAAGAGATAAAATTCAAAGACAATCCATAAATCTTAGACTCTAAACAAGTAAACTTATATCCGTCAAAAGATGATCACAAAACTGACAAATGAGGAGAAGTATAAAAATTGCAATCCCACCTTTAATATAAGGAAGATTTGACAAATAGTCAAAATAATAGTTGATAGTAATGCTAGGATCCACCAATTTCCCTAGAACTAACACAACTGGAGAAGAGTGACCAACTACCATTGGATTTAAAAAACCAAAGGAATATTCTCCAATGGATCCTTCTTTAACATTTGATGAGGAATTGCAGATACATTTCCATTTGAAACTAGATTAGGAACATTGGAAGATAGCTTCTTCATATACACCCACTTCTTGTGAGTAACCTTATTCCAAACTAATTGTGACTTTATCTTCACATTCATATTACCTCGATTTATATGATTCCCAATGATTTTACAGATACTTCAAGATATAAGAACCCATCCATATTTAAATATGACAGAGTAAAAGGAACAAAAATCTAAAACCAAGGAGATTTCCTTTGGAAAATCCTTCTTGATGGAAACATCCATACAGATTCATGAAAAATTAATTCTACTATCATTGACTATAGCTCTTTCAATAAATAGAGGATTTTCCACTAAAAAAGAGATATAACTAAGACCCTATATAGAACAAGATTCAATTATAATTTTATGGAATTTTACCCAAACTGGGATGACTAAAAAGGATTCCTTGTTGAGAGAGATGCCCAGCTACCGTGATTGAAGATCCATAGATCTACCTTCAAAAAACCATTGACCATTTGAGAGAATATTGACTAAATCATAAAAAAAATATACATAAAGAATAATAATTTTTTATCATCACTCAATGTCTCAATAAGATCCTCCCCCTAGATATTGAAAGAGATTATAAAAAATAGTGAAATGGGAGTTTCTTCTTAAGAAAATAAACAAAAAAAGTGTTTCTCCACCTTGATTTTCCCTTATGAAGAATCAAATTTTAAAGGAACACCTTTAGAACCATTCCACTATTCATCAGAGGATAAAAAATAAGATCTTTGGGGTTAAATGAGGATCTTAAGCTCACATTGGCAGAATCCTTCACACCATAAACCACTAGTGAGGCCTTGAAAAAAACAAGACTCGCTATAAAAACATTCATTGCATCTAACATAACAACATTAGCCAAAACTCGAACATTCACAATGGAATGTCTAAAAAAATAAGGATTAGATAAGGACTGTGTGTGACCTTCAAAAAAGAATTAATCATGAACCCATCCAAGGGATCATTCACTTTTACTATCATTAAATTCCCATTCTTATCCCCTGATGCAAGATCCTTATTCTGAAACCCAACTTCCCAATCCCAAGAGAGTCTTCACACGACCAATCATTCTGAAATTTTTTGAAAGGAACCAAAATGAATCCCATTTTTATGAGACCACTCCATCACAGAAAAGAACATGAAATAGTAGGCCCAAAGGCCATTCACCGCTTCCACATCTGCATACCAAAACCATTAAGAGGGAATGAGAAGACCATGATCGAGAATAGTTCCATATAATATTTTCTTAATATTTTTGATGGATTCTAGGGTTTTTTATGTTTTTATTGTTTTAATGGATTTTTAGGATTTAACGGTTTTTAGAGTTTTTTAATTTTTTAAGGGTTTAAAGGGTATTAATTGTTTTTTTAGATTTTAGGGTTTTTATGGGTTTTAAGGTTTTTAGGGGGTTTTTTGGTTTTTATGGTTTTTAAGATTTTTAGGTTCATTTTTAGGTTATTTAGTGTTGGTATAATTTTTTTGGGTTTTTAGGGGTAGTCGATGATTTTACATGTTTAAGGTTTTCCTAGGTTCTTTTGTGGTTTCATGGGGTTTTCTTCTTTTTATGGATTTTTATGGACTTTTTCAGATTTTTATGGTTTTTAGGTTTTTTATATTTTTTTAGGTATTCTGATGATTTTTAGGATTTTTATGGTTATTATGGATTATTAGGGGTTTTAAAATTTTAAGGGATTGTAAGTTTTTATATTTTATTAAGGTATTCTTAGGGGTTTTCTTGGTTTTAATGTATTTTTTGGTTTTTAGATATTTTTAGGGATTGTTTTATGGGTTTTAGAGGTTTTAGGGGTTTTTAAAGATTTTAACTGGTTTATTAGGGTTTTATAGGGTTTTATAAGAATTTTATTATTTTTTAGAATGTTTATGATTTCTGGAGTTTTTAGGGGTTTAATGTTTTTATGGTTTTTTTAGAGATTTTAGGGATTTAATGTATTTTTAGGGTATTAGATATTTTTAGTATTTTAATATATTTTTAATCCTTTTAGGTGTTTTATGGTTTATAGGGGGTTTTGGGGGTTTATTGTTATTTTAGGAGTTTTTAGAGGTTTTAGTGTAATTTAGTTTTTTAGGGTTTTAAGTGTTTTTTTGGTTTTAAGTTTTCTTATTGGTTTTTTCTAGGTTTTATGTTTTTTTACATTTTATTAGTTTTTTAAGGATTTTTCATGATTTTTATGGTTATTTGGGATTTTAGCATTTATATGTTTTTAGCGGTTTAAATGTTTTCTTATATTTTTTAGAGATTTAATATTTTTTATGTTTTTATGTATTTTTAGGGATTGTTTGGGTTTTTTTATTTTTTAGAGGTTTTAAATATTTTGAGGGTGGTTTTGGGTTTTGGGGGGTTTTTTGGTTTTTTGGGTTTTTATGGTTTTTTAGTTTTTTGGGTTGTTTAAGGGTTTTAAAATTTTTTAACATTTTTAGAGGTTTAATTGGGTTTTATATTTTTTATTAGTTATTATGGTTTTTAAGGTTTTTATGGGGTTTTAGTGGGGTTGAGGGTTTTTAGTGTCCTTTTAGGGGGTTTTAAGGTTTTTTAGGTTTTCATGGATTTTAATTGTCTTTAGTTTTTAAATTTTTCTTAGGGATTTTTGGGTTCTTAGGAATTTTACATTTTTTAGGATTTTTTATGATTTTTATGGTTCTCTTGGGGTTTTATGGATTTTTATGGTTTTTAGGGGTTTTGGGGTTTTTAGTTTTTAAGGGTTTTATGTGTTTATAGGTTTTAAATGTTTTCTTATTGTTTTTCATGGTTTTAGGTTTTTTATACTTTTATGTATTTTTAGGGATTTTTTAGGTTTTTAAGGTTGTTAGGTATTGTTGGGATTTTTATAGTTTTTAGAGGTTTTTTCAGTTTTTAATAATTTTTTGATTTTTTGGTTTTTGGGGATTTTTATTTTTATTTTTTTCTTTAGCGGTTTTTTTTTATTTTTTTAACATATTTATGTTTTTAAATTTTATCTATAGTTTTTAGTGGATTTTTTGGATTTTATTGGTTTTTATGTTTTTTATTATTTTTAAGGTTTTTTAATTTTTAGGGGTTTTAGGGTTTTTAGGGGTTTTATAAATTTTTAGTTTTTTAGGGGTTTTAGTTATTCTTAGGTTTTTTTGGTTTTAACAGAATTTTCTAGCTTTTAGTGTATTTTTTTATTTTTAGGGATTTTTATGTTTTTTGTGTTTTTTAGGGTTTTGAGAGTTCTTAGGGATATTGAGGGGTTTTGGGTTTTTTTTGGGGTTTTCGGGTTTTTATGGGTTTCAATGTTTTTTAATGTTTTTTATGGTTTTTAATGTTTTTAGGGGTTTTAAGGTTTTTTGATTTTTTTAGTGTCATTATGGGTTTAATATTTTTTAGAGTTTGTTATTGAGTTTTTTGGGTTTTTTATAGGTCTTTAACGTTTTTAAGGATTTATGGGGTTTTTACGGTTCTTAGGGGTTTTAATTTTTTTTATGTTTTTAAGGTTTTTATGGGATTTATTGGATTTTAGGGTTTTTTATGTTTTTAGGGATTTTTGGAGTGTTTTGAGTGTTATTAGGGTTTTTAGGTGTTTTTAAGGTTTTAGGGTTTTTAGCATTCCCTCATTTTTTAGGTTTTTTGGGGTTTAATGTGTTTTTAGGTTTTTAATGGGTTTCATTGGGTTTTTAGTGTTTTTTTACACTTTTGGGGGTTTTTTGGAATATTTTAGGATGGTTTTGGGTTTTAAGGTTTTTAGGGATTTTGATTTTTTTTGGATTCTTTATGGTTTTATGGTCTATTTTTTGAGTTTTATCATTTTTTGAGTTTTTTTTGAGTTTTAAGTTTTTTAGATATTTTAATCTTTTTTGGGGTTTAATGGGCTTTAGAGATTATAGTAGTTTTAGGGGTTTTATGGGTTGTTTTGTTTTTTTATATTTTTAGGGGTTTTATGGTTTTTAGGGTCTTTTAATCCTTTTATTGTCCTATTAGGATTTTTAGTTCTTTTTTAGGTTTTTAGGGGTTTTAAGTGTTTTTAGGCATATATGGTTTTTTAGGGTTATTAGGGTTTTTTACATTTTTAGGGATTTTTAGGCTTTTTTAAGAATTTTATTGTTTTTGGATTTTTTTTATAATTTTTGGGGTTCTAGTATTTAAAGGGTTTTTAGGGTTGTTTGGGTTTTTTTAATTTTTGAGGTTTCTAGTGGTTTTAAGTGTCTTTTAGTTTTTATTCTATTCATAGGGGCTTCTTGTTTTTCTAGGGTTTTAAAATTTTTAGTGATTTTTAGACATTTTTGAGGATTTTTATGTGTTTTATGATTTTTACGGATTATGTAGTTTTAAGTGTTTTTTTATGGTTCCTACTGTTTTTTAGGGATTTTATTGTTTTTAGGATTTTTATCGTTTTTTATGTTTTTTAGCAGTTTCAAAAAATTGTAGGTTTTTACAATTGTTTTGGTGTTTTCCTATATTTAATGGTTTTTTACGTTTTTGGGAAATTTGGGGATTTAATATATATATATATATATATATAAGGGTTTTATGTATTTTGATGTTTTTATGGTCTTTTTAGGGTTTTATTGTTTTTTTGTGTTATTATCAATTTTTGGAGTTGTTTAGGGGTTTCAAGGTTTTTACAGTTTTTTAGAAATTTTAAGGGATAAAAGGGTTTTTAGTGTTTTCTTCATTTTAGGATTTTTTTAGTGGGAGTAGTTTCAAGTTTTTCATTTAGTTACCGGCAAAATTAACCAGTTTTTTGTTCTTGGTCCACAAGATTTGTTATTGGTCGGTCCTCCTCATTACATGGCTAAAGCAGTTTTCAAATCTGTCAGTGTTGTAGGTGCTAGTGAGCACTGCAAGTGTCAAGAACCTCTTTGATTTCATTCTATTATGGTTTTATGGGGGCTAGTTTAGGGGCTCTCATCGATCAGTCAATATGTCATTTTCAATGTTTTATGTTCCTCAGCACTTCAGTATTATCTTGTATGATTTCTTATGTTAATGATGTTTCTTCTGTGAATCTTGTTTCGTGCCGGTTGGTGGGATGGTTTTCTAACCCATTGTAGGTTTACTAGATCGTGTCAAAAGTTTTAAGATCTTGTTTATTGAGTTTTGTTGGTGATTGGTATTTATCACTTCGTGGAAGGTGCATGTGGGCATTGCAACAATGGGAACATTGTCAGGCTGATTTTTCTTGCCTTGAGGCTGCTTAGATGACTAGCGTCTCTTAAAGTTCATTGGTGGTTTGTTCAATCATTGGTTATCCATTTCCATTTGATCTGTGTTAGTTTTTTTATAGGCTCGATGTGCCTTCTTTTCCATCAGATGTTATCTGGTGTCCCTAGTTGATTTGTTTTTTTGGATTTCATCTCAGCATCTGATGATGATGCTTCATTCCACTTTGGTGGGCCTCACCGAAGCTCTTGGTTTGTGAATTTATGGGATATCATCTTGGGTCACCGGTTCTTCCATTGGATTATGGGGAATGATATGCTTGATGGAATCTTTTTCATCGGGGTAATTTCATATTTTTCTCTTATTTTTCATGCGGGTGCTTCTAGGAGGGTTCATGTATGTTCGGTTTTGAGGGTGGCTAGTTCTAGGATTATTATTTAGAGGTTTGTGATGGTTTCCCCATCAGAATCAAAGTATATATGGAGGTTCTTTGGCAATCCTATTTCATTTTTTATTACTTTCTTACTCATTAGTTGGTGTTTTTACTTTTATCAGCTCTGACTTCTTCCATTGACATCCTAGTTTTGTTGATGCTTATTTTGAATATCTGGGGTAGATGGTTTGTTTGTTGGAGATTATGATCATATTTGGATTTGGTTTGTGCTGGTTGTTTGATTCTTTTGGTTCATTAGTTCCCTCGGTTCTATGGTCTCTTCCGGCTAGTTAGACATCTTACTTTAGGAGTTGGCATAGCTATTTCTCTATTCAGAAAGGTCAAGATTGGTTGTTGGTGGTGGTTGGATGTGTTCCGGCTCATTACTTGTGTGATCCTCGTTCTTCGGTGATGCCTCGGGCGGATTCTAGGCCATGTGCTATTTTCAGTCTATGTTTAGGTTGGAGTTTATGTTGGTTTATAGCATTGTGGTTATTAGTGTAGGCTTTAAGACATGGTGGTGTGGGGTGTTTGTGGAGCCACTGCAATGTTGTTGGAAGACTCAAAATCTTTATGACTTTTGTTTTTGGGTTGGTTTGTGCTTTGTATAGCATGAAAAAGATTTTTTGTTTTTGGATAGGCTACTAGAGGATGGTATCCAAGGTTTTTGGAGTCTGTAGTGGGTTTTAGGGTTTTTATGTTTTTAGGGTTTTTTCTGTTTTCAGAGGTTTTTTGGTTTTTATGGGTTTTTAGGTTTTTATAGTCTTTTTAGTGATTTTATTGATTTGATATTTTTTTTATTTTTAGGTGTTTTCAAAGTTTCTAGGTTTTTAATTTTTTCTTAGTGTTTTTTCGAGTTCTCGGGGTTTAAATGTTTTAATATCTTTTTAAGGATTTTTAGGATTTATATGGTTTCTATTGAGTTTTTAGGGGTTTTCTCTGTTTTAGGTTTTTTATGATGTTTATGTGTTTTTAGGTTTTTACGGTTTTCCTATGATTTTGAAGGTTTTTAGGATTTTTTATAATTTTAGGGTTTTTAGGGTTTTAGAATTTTTATGGGTTTTTAAGGATTTTGAGGAGTTTTATGCCTTCTTAGGATTTTCAATGATCATAATTTTTTTTTGGGATTTTAGGGGGTTTTTTTATATTTTTTGGGTTTTAAGGTTTTTAGTGTTTTTGGACATTTTTAGCGGTTGAAGGGTTTTATATTTTTTTCAAGGGAAAAGGTTTTTAGAGTTTTATTGTTTTTTTTTTATTTTTTATGATTTCTTTGTTTTTAGGGGTTTGGTGGGTTTTATGGTTTTTATGGATTTTTTGGGGTTTTAGGGTTTTTAGCATCTTTTACAGTTCTTTAGCATTTTTTGGGGTTTTAACTATTTTTATTGTTTAAAGGTTTTGTTAGGGGTTTTCATTGTTTTTAGGGTTTTATATTTTTAGTTATTTTTAGATATTTTTTGAGGATTTTTAAGGTTTTTACATGTTTTATGGATTTTGTGGGGTTTTAGGGATTTTTATGGGTTTAGTTTTTAGTTATTTTAGCTTTTTTAGATTTTTAGGGGTTTTATGTGTTTTTAGGTTTTTAAGGTTTTATTTGGAATTTTCACAGTTTTAGGGTTTTTTACATATTTTTGTATTTTTAGGGATTTTTAGTATTTTTATTATTTATATGGGTTTTAGGGACAATTTTGGTTTTAGGGGGTTTTAGGTTTTTAATGATTTTTATTTTTTATGAGGTTTTAGGGTATTTTTTGAGTTTTTGGGATTATCAGGTTTTTCAGAGTTTTTTTAACATTTTTGGGGGTTTAAAGGGTTTTTAGAGTTCTTAGTGGGGTTTTAGGGGTTTTATAGATTTTTAAGGTTTTTAGTGGTTTTTATGTTTTTAGAGTTTTTATTTTATTTTAGGTTTTTTTAAGGTTTTTAGAATTTTTATATTTTTTATGGGTTTTATGTGTCTTTACGTTTTTAATTTTTTTCTTAGAGTTTTTAGGGGTTTTAGTGTTTTTTATGTTTCGAGGTATTTTTAGGGATTTTTTAGGATACTTATGTTTTTCTAGGATTGTTTAGGATTTTGAGAGGTTTTTATATTTTTATGTTTTCCATAGGGATTTTCAAGGGGTTTAGGTGTTTAAATTATTAGGCATTTGAGGGATTTTTATGGTTTTTTGGGGTTCATGGGATTTTGAGTGTTTTTATGGTTTTAATAGATTTGGGGGGTTTTATAGTTTTTATTGTTTGTCAAGGTTTTTTTTTTATTTTGAAGGGTTTTAAATGTTTTTTAGGGTTTTTAAATATTTTAGGGGTTTGAAGGGTTTTTATATTTTTTAGTGTTTCATGTGTTTTTATGTGTTTTAAGGGTTCTTGAAAATATTTTGGGTTTTAGGGGTTTTAATATTTGTATGTTTTTCTTAGAGGTTTTTAGGGTTTTATGGTCTTTTCATTTTTAGGTATTTTAAGATATTTTTAGAATATTTATGTATTTTATAGGGTTTAGGGATTTTGGGGTATTTTTCGGTTTTTAACTTTTTAGGGGTTTTGGGTTTTTTAGATTTTTTTTGGTTTTTTAGAGGTTTAAAGTGTTTTTAGGTTTCATAGGTTTTCTTAATTTTTTTTAGTTTTTTATGGGTTTTTACATTTTTAGGTATTTTTAGAATTTTTAGGAATTATATGGTTTAAGGGGTTTTAGGTATTTTGGGGTTTTTTAACATTTTTAGGTCTTTTAGGTTTTTATGGTTTTTTGGGTTTTTAGGGGTTTTTGAGTTTTTTAGGGTTTTATGGGATTTTATATTTTTTTAAATTTTTGTGGTGTTTAAAGTGTTTTTTGAGTTTTTAGTTGGTTTTAGGGTTTTTATGGGTGGTGAGTGTTATTTAATTGTTGTAGGGGTTTTATGGTTTTTAGAGGTTCTTTGGGTTTTTAGGGTTTTAAAAGATTTTTAGCATTTTTTAGAATTTTAATGTTTTTTAAGTGTTTTATGTTTTCAAGGATTACTTATAATATTTTCTAAATTTAGGGTTTTTTTTACATTTTAGTGATTTTTCATGATTATTTAGGATTTTGAGGGCTCTTTTTGGTTTTTAGGGATTTTGGGGGGGTTTTGGTGTTTTACAATTTTTAGGGTTTTTATCATTTATTGGTATTTTGGGGGTTTCAACTATTTTTAGGTTATTAAGGTTTTCATAAGGGTTTTTAAGGTTTTTAATGTTTTTTGGGATTTTTATGGATATTTTTAATATCTTTATGGTTTTTAGGGTTTTAGGGATTTTTAGGGGTTTTAGTGTTTTTTTGGTTTTTATGTTCTTTTGTGTTTTTTTAGTTTTTATGTGTTTTAAGGTTTTTTTTATTTTTTTAACATTTTTAGTAGTTGAAAAGGTTTTTATAGTTTTAGTGGGTTTTAGTGTTCAAGCTATTTTATGGGTTTCTTAAGGGTTTTGGTGTTTTTTATGGTTTTAGGGGGTTTTTTGGATATTTTTAATGTTTTTACCATTTTTTAGATTTTTAAGGGAATTTAGGGGTTTTATGGTTTTTTTATGTTTGAAGGGATTTTGATGGTTTTTTGGGATTTCTATTTTTATTTAGGTTTGTTAGGGTTTTTATCATTTTTTGAATTTTTAGGATTTTAGGGGTTTTAAGAGTTTTTAGGTTTATATATATTATTTTCTATTTTAAGTGTTTTTAGGTTTTCTTATGTTTTTAGGGATTTTAATGATTTTTTATGATTTTTATGTTTGTACGATTTTTAAGGATTTTCAGGGGTGTTTAGTGGATTTTGGGTTTTTACATTTTTTGGGTGTATTTTGGGGTTTTTGGAGTTTTTATGTGTTTTGATGTTTTTAATAGTTTTCTACCATTTTTAGGGGTTTAAAGGGGTTTTAGAGTTTTTAATGGAATTTAAGGATTTTTATACAGTTTTAGGTATTTTTAGGGAATTTTTTATTTTTTTATTTTTTTTAATTTATCTTCAGGTTTTTATGGATTTTAAAATGTTTAGGTTTCTAGGGGTTTTTTGGGGTTTTTACATATTTTTGGAGTTTAAGGCATGTTTATGAATTTTATCATTTTTTAGGTATTTTTATGGTTTTGAGGAGTTTAAGGGTTTTTCTATTTTTTATTTTTTTTTTGGATTTTTATGGTATTTTGAATTTTTTGGGTATTATAGGTTTTTAGTCTTTTTAACATTTTTAGATATTTAAATGGGTTTTTATTGTATTTAGTGGTTTTTTGAGGGGGTTAAGCGGTTTTTTATATTTTGTTAATTTTTTAGGGTTTTTTGGATTTTTATGGTTTTTTGAGTTTTTAAGATCTTTTTTAGGTATCTTAGAGTTTTTAGCATTTTAGTGGTTTTAAGTGTTTTTGGGTTTCTATGTTATCCTTAGGGTTTTTCAAATTTTTTTATGTTTTTAGGGATTTTTATGGAATTTTTACTATCTTTATGGGTTTTAGGGATTTTTTGGTTTTTAGGTTTTTAAGGGTTTTATGATTTTTAGGTGATTCAAGGGGTTTTTAATGTTTTTAATGGTTTTTAGAAATAAATCAAATTTTTAGGGGTTTAATGTGTTTTTATAATTTTTGTGTTTTTAGGGGTTTTATGGGTTTTAATGGGTTTTAATGTTTTTAGGGATTTTATGGTTTTCAAGGGTTTTGAGGGTTTTAGGGTCCTTTTAGGGTTTTTATTATTTTTAGCATTTTTTATATTTTTAGGGGTTTTAATATATTTTATATTTTTAATTTTTTAGGGGTTTTCACGGTTTTTTTGGTTTCTATGTTTTTATGTATTTTTAGGGATTTCTGGTTTTAAATGATTTTGGAGGTTTTATGGATTTTGATGATTTTAGTGGTTTTTAGTGTTTTTAAGGTTTTATTTGGGAGGGGGGGTTAAGGGTTTTTTTAGTTTTTAAGGGATTTAAGGTTTTTTTGAGTTTTTAAATATTTTAAGGGTTTAAAGGGATTTTAGATATTTTAGTTGTTTTTAGGGTTTTTAATGAGATTTAGGGTTTTTATGGTTTTTAGGGTTTTTTATGGTTTCATGGGTTTTTGTATTTTTTCGGTAATTTTATTAATTTTTAGGGTTATTAGAATTTATAGATTATTAGGGTTTTTAAGTGTATTTAGGGTTTTTTAAAATTTTTGGGATTTTTAGGGATTTTTCTTGGTTTTTAAGGTTTTTTTATTAGGTATTTTAAGGGGATTTAGTTTAATTTAGCAGTTTTATGGTTATTTTGGGTTTTTATCATTTTTACATTTTTATAGGTTTTATGTGATTTTAGGTTTTTTTGATTTTTTTGGTTTTTTTAGGGTTTTTTTTGTTTTTAATTATTTTTATTTAATTTTTTTAGTGTTTTATGGATTTCATGGGTTTTTAGTATTTTTAAGGTTTTTTATAGTTTTTCTGGGGTTTGGGGTTTTTTAGAGTGTTTTAGCGTTTTTAGGGTTTTAATGGTTTTTTAGAGTTGTTTACCATTTTTAAGGGTTAAAATCATTTTTAATGTATTTAGTTGTTTTTAGGGGTTTTATTATTTTTGGGGTGATTAGGGGTTTTACGAGTTTCTTGGGTCATTTAGGGTTTTATGGGATTCTAGTGATTTTATTTTTTTTAGTGGTTTTATTTGTTTTTGTGTTTTTTAAAGTTTTATTATGGGGTTTCAAGGTTTTGGGGTTATTTTTATGTTTTTAGGTATTTCTTGTCCTTTTATGGTTTTATGGTATTTTATGGGTTTTAGGGATTTTTATGTGTTTTAGAAATTGTTAGGGGTTTTTTGATTTTTAGGGTTTTTATAATTTTATAGCTTTTTTGGTATTTTAAGTGTTTTTAAGGTTTTAAGGTTCTCTTATCGTTCTTCATGATTTTTTTTGTTTTTATATATTTTTAGGGTATTTAGGATTTTTATGGATTTTTAGGTGTTTTTATGATTTTTATGGATTTTTATGATTTTTAGGGATTTTGGGGGTTTTTAGAGTCTATTTGGGGTTTTATGGTTTTTTTCTGTGTTTTAAGTGGGGTTTTTAGTTTTTAAAATTTTTAAAAGGTTTTTAGAGCTTTTAGTGGCTTTTAGGTTTTTAGGGGTTTTGTGGGTTTCTATAGTTTTTACTTATTTTATATGGTTTTATCGTTTTTTTGAGTCTTTATGGTTTTATAAGATTTTTATAGTTTTTTAGGTTTTTAGGAGTTTTAACTGTTTTTAGGTTTTATGGTTTTCTTAGGGGGTTTCAGTGTTTTTAGGTTTTTTTACGTTTTAAATACCTTTTGGGGTTATTTGGGACTCTAAGGTTTAAGATTTTCTGACAATTTTATGGGTTTAAAGTGTTTTAGAGTTTTTATTTTTCATATTTGTGGGTTTTTATTGTTTTTTATGGTTTTTATTATATTTACGGTTTTTATGGGCTTTTAGTGTTTTTGGTATCTTTAGTTTTTTTTCCATTTTTAGTTGTTTTTGGGGATTTAAGTTGTTTTAGGTTTTAATGTCTTTTAATGGGTTTTCTAGGTTTTTAGGGTTTTTTATATTTTTAGGTATATTTATATTTTTTTATTATTTTTACGTTTTTTCGATTTTGAGAGTATTTATGGTTTTTTTGGGTATTTTAACATCTTAATATTTTTTTTTTATTTTTAGGGGTTTTAAGTTCTTTTAAAATTTTAAGGTTTTTTGAGGGGTTTTTAGGGTTTATGGAATTCTATTTTTTTAAAGAGTCATTAGGATTTTTAAGGATTTTTAATCCTTTTAGGGGTTTTAGGGATTTTGAGGGGTTTGAGTGTTTTTTTTGTTTTTGGGGTTTTTTGGAGGTTTAGATTTTTTTGAGTTTTTAGGGTTTTTAATGATTTTAAAATTTTATAGTTTTTAGTCGTCTAAATGATTATTAGAGTTTTTTGTGATTTTATTGTTTTCTGGGTTTTTAGTGTTTTTTAATTTTTTAATGGGTTTTAAGTGTTCTTATGTTTTAAGGGTTGCTTAGTATTTTTAGAGTTTTTTATATTTTTAGGAATTTTTTAATTTTTTTTTCCTGCATTTTAGGGATTTTAAGTGTTTCTATTATTTGTTAGGTTTTTATGGATTTAATTATTTTGAGGTTTTTAAGGATTTCTTCAGGGTTTTGGGGGTTTTTAGGGTTTTTTACATTTTTATGGTTTTTTGTATTTTTAGGGATTTTTTGGTTTTGAAATGTTCATAGGGATTTTTAGGTTTTTAGGGTTTTTATGAGTTTCTTTGGGTTTTTAGGGGTTTTGAGATTTTTAAACGTTTTCATGGTATTAAAGGGTTTATAGAGCTATTAGTGGTTTTAAGTTTTTAATGGTTCTTAAGGTTTTTATGGTTCTTAATAATTTTATGGTTATAGAGTCTTTTTATGGTTTTTATCATTTTTAGGTGTTTTGGGGTTTTAAGTGTTTTTTGTTTTTAAGGTTTTCTTAGGGTTTTCTGGGGTTTTTTACATTTTAGGGATTTTTAAGGATTTCTTAGTTTTTTTATATATTTTATGTTTATAGGGATTTTGAGGGATTTTAAATTTTTAGGGTTTTTATGATTTTTATGTTTTTTAGGGGTTTTAAGTGTTTTTATGTTTTCATGTCTTTCTTAGGGTTTTTCATTTTTAAGGACTTCTTGTATTTTTTAGGTTTTTTGGGATTTTAGGTATTTTGATGTTTTTTTGTGTTTTTGTGTTGTTTTGGGGGTTTTATTGTTTCTTTGGGTTTATACGAGGTTTTTAAGTGTCTTTAATTTTTTTATTCCTTATTATCATTTTTTGTTAATGAAAGGTATTTAGTGTTTTTACTGGGTTTTTAGGTTCCTCTGTGTTTGTAGGGTTTTAATGGTTTTGAGGGAATTTTGTGGTTTTTAGGGGATTTTAGTTTTTTAGGGTGTTTATAGTTTTTTTAGTGTTTTTATCATTTTTAGTTCTTTAGTGTTTTAGGAATTTTTAGGTTTTTAATGTTTTCATATGGGCTTTCATTGGTTTTAGAGTTTTTAATGTTTTTTTTGTATTTTTAGGGATTTTTTAGTAGTTTAATTCTTTTTAGGGTTTTTAAGTGTTTTTAGAATTTTTAGATTTTTAGTGGTTTTAATTGTTTTTAGAGTCTTATGGATATCATAGAGGTTCTCATAAATTTTAGGTTTTTTTATGTTTTTAGGGATTCTTAGGATTTTTAGGATTTTTATGGTTTTAGGGATTTTAATAATTTTTAGGGGTTTTAGAGGTTTTAGGAATTTATTATCTTTTTGGGTTGGGGGGTTGTGTTTTTTTTGGGGGGGGGGGGTTTCAGGTTTTTTATAGTTCATTAGAGTTTTTAGGGGTTTAAAGGGGTTTTAGAGATTTTATTGGGGTTTTGGGTTTTTATGGGTATTTAGGGTTTTCTATGGATTTTTGCGGTTTTATGGATTTTAAGGGTTTTAATCATTTGAAGGTTATTTATGGTTTTTATCAATTTTTAGGTTTTTTGTGGTTTTAAGTCTTTTTAGGTTTTTATTGTTTTCTTAGTGGTTTCGGGTTTTTAGGGTTTTTTACGTTTTTTTTGGATTTTTAGGTATTTTTAGGATATTTATGTATTTTGGGGGGTTTTAGATATTTTTATAAATTTTAGTGTTTTGGGGGTTTTATGGGTTATAGTTTTTTAACAATTTTTATTTTTTAGGGGTTTTATGTGTTTTTTGGTTTTTAAGGATTTCATATGGGTTTCTAGGGTTTCAAGGTTTTTTTATGTTTTTAGTTATTTTTTGGGATTTTATATGATTTTAAGTTAGTTAGGGTTTTAAGGATTTTTCTGGTTTTAGGGTTTTAGGATTTTTTTAATGTTTTTATGGGTTTTAAGAGTTTTAGTATTTTTAACATCTTTAGAGGTTTAATGGGTTTTTTGAGTTTTAGTGGATTTTATGGGTTTTATGGGTTTTTGTGTTTTTATGGTTTTTATTGTTTTTAGGGTTTTAGGTACATTTTAGGGTTTTTATCATTTTTTATGTTTTTTGGGTTTTATGTATTTTTAGGATTTTAAGGAATTTTTTGGGGTTTAAGGATTTTTTTGGGTTCTTTTTGGGATTTTAAGGGATTTTAAGGTGTTTTTAGGGATTTTTAGGTGTTTTAAGTTGTTTAGGGATTTTATGGGGTTTTATGGGTTCTAAGGTTTCAAGATTTTTAATGTTTTTTAGCGTTTTAGGGGATTTTTTAGGTTTTTGTGGTTTTCTATGTGGTTTTTTCCATTATGTACGGTTTTTAACATTTTTAATTATTTTTAGGTCATTTTTATGATTTTTGTGGATTTTAAGTCTTTTAAGGATTTTGAGGGGTTTTATGGGTTTTTACTAGTTTTAGGGATATTATTTTCTTTTTGGGATTTTAGGGATTTTATTATTTTTTTAGGGTTTTAATGTTTTTTAATTTTTTTAACGTTTTAGGGGTTTAAAGGGGTTTTTAGTGGTTTTTAAAATTTTTATGCAGTTTTATGGGTTTTTAAGTTCATAGATGTTTTTTGATATTTAAGGTTTTTAAAAGTTTTTTAGGTCATTTAATAATTTCTTTGGGGTTTTAGAATTTTTCTGGATTTTAGGGGTTTTATGTTTTTTGGGGTTTTAATGTTTTCTTAAAAAAATTAAGGTTTTTTGGGGTTTTACATTTTTTTGGATATTTAAGGATTTTTTAGGATTTTTAATGAATTTAGGGGTTTTATGGTTTTTAGGCTTTTCAACATTTGTAGTGTTTTTTAGTGTTTAAACTGTTTTTAGGTTTTTATGTTTTCTTAGGTTTTTAAGGGAATCTATTATTTTTTTTTGTATTTAGATATTTTTAAGTATTTTTTATGGTTTTTATGGGTTTTCTGATCTTCTATGGATTTTGAGGGGGTTTTTTGTAGGGTTTTATGGGATTTTTTTTGTTGTTTTATATTTATTTTGACTTTTCAAGGGTATTTATGGTTTATTATGGTTTTTAAAATTTTTGTGGTTTTAAGGGTTTTGGAGATTTTAGTGGATTTTAGTGTTTTATGGGGTTTTAGATTTTTTAAATTTTTTAGTGGATTAATGGTTTTTAGTGGATTTTAGGGGGTTTAGGGTCTTCTTACAATTTTTTAGGGTTTTAGCATTTTTTAGATTTTTTAGGGTTTTGAAGTGATGTTTGGTTTTCAAGCTTTTATTTCGGGCTTTAAGAGTTTTTAATGTTTTTTATGTTTTTAGTGTTTTTTCAAATCTCTTTGTATTTTATGGTTTTTATAGTTTTAATGATTTTAGGGTTTTTAGGGATTTGAGGTGTCCCAGTGCTCTTTAGGTTTTTTGGGGTTTTTAGGATTTTAATTTTTTCTTAAGGATTTCCGTATTTTTATGTTTTTATGGATATTTTGGGAGTTTGGGGATTTTTATGGGTTTTTTTGTTTTTTAGGGACATTGTGGGTATTTAGGGATTTTATACTTTTTTGGGTGTTTTATGTTTCTTTGAGTTATTTTGGGGTTTATTGGTTTTAATATTTTTTATGTGTTTAAATGATTTTTTGAGTTAATTGTTGTTTTTAGGGTTTTTATGGGGATTAGGGTATGAAAATTCATAATAAATATATATCAAGAATATAATTTAATCATTCTAAAAATATACAATTATCTTCATTAATAGATTTATTTTGTATTTTATAAGGGTTCTAGGGGGTTTTATGTTTTTAGGGGTTTCAAGGTTTTGTTGTCTTTTAGGATTTTGGAATTTTCAGGTTTTTAGGTGTTTTATGTGTTTTTAGGTTTTACGGTTTTCTTAGGATCTTTCAATGTTTTTAATGTATTTTAATATTTTAGGGATTTTAATTGATTTTTTTTTGGATTTTTATGGTTTTTACTGTTTTTTAGGGATTTGAGGGTTTTTAATGTTTTTTGGGTTCTAGGGTTTATAGATTTATTTAGGTTTTTTTGGGATTTTATGTTTTTTTTAATTTTTTTAGATTTTATTAGGGGTTTTCAGGGATTTTTTAACATTATTTAGGATATTTAGGTATTTTTATGATTTTAGGGGTTTTTAGGGTTTTTAAGGAATGTAAGGGTTTTTAGAAGTTTTCGGTTTTTTATGGGATTCTTTTGGTTTTAGGGTTTTTTGATTTTTTAGGGGTTGAAAGGTTTTTTGGCCTTTATAACATTTTTGGGGTTTAAATGGATTTTAGTGTCAATAATAGATTTTATAGTTTTTATGGGTTTTTCAGGTTTTAAAGCCTTTTATGGGTTTTTATGGTTTTAGGGGTTTTAGATATTTATAATTTTTCCGGTTTTTTAACATTTTTTAATTCTTATAATAGGTTTTATGTTTTTTTCTATTAATATTTTATTAAGGGTTTTCAGGGTTTTTATGGTTTTTTACATTTATTGTGATTTTTAGGGATCTTTATGATTTTTATGGTTTTTATGGGTTTTAGGGATTTTGAGAGGTTTATGATTTTTTAGGGGTTTTATGTTTTTTGGGGTATTATGTTTTTTTAGGATTTTAAGTTTTCCTTAGGGTTTTCACATTTTTTGAGATTTTTAGTGATTTTTTAGGAATTTTATAGATTTTTAGGGGTTTTATGGATTTTGAGTGATTTTTGGGTTTTGTAGAGTTTTTGTGGTTTTTTGGGGGTTTTAGGTTTTTTTTTGTTTTAAGAGATTTTAGTGTTTTCTATCATTTTTTTGGGACATTAAGGTTTTTTAGATTTTTTAGAGGATTTTTATGGTTTTTATGTGTATTGGAGGGTTTTTTAATATTTTGTGGTTTTTAGGGGGTTTTATGGGTTTTAAAGACTTTTTTAGGTTTTTAGGCCTTTTTGAATTTTTGGGGTTTTATGTGTTTTAAGGGTTTTTAGGTTTTTTTAGGTTTTTTAGGTCTTCTTAATATTTTTATAGTTTTTAGGGTTTTTAATTTTAAATTTATTTTTTGGCCTTTTGGGAATTAATTGGTTTTTTAGGTTTTCTATGGATTTTAACGGTTTTATGATTTTTTAGGGATTTTAATCATTTTTTTTTATTTTTAGGTCTGTACGGGTTTTATGTAATTTTTTGTTTTTATGTTTTTCTTAGGGGTTTTTATGTAATTTAGGATTTTTTTGTTTTTCTTGGGTTTTATTATATTTTTTTTGTTTCTTATGGGTTTTAATTTTTTTAAAGGTTTTTAATTTTTTTCATAGTTTAAATAGTATTTTAGAGTTTTTAGTTGTTTTTAGTGGTTTTAGGAGTTTTTTTGGGATTTTGAAAGTTTTTATGGGGTTTTATGAATTTTAAGGGTTTTTTAGGTTTTTGGGAATTTTGTGGTTCTTAAGAGTTTTATCATTTTATGGTTTTAAGTGTTGTAAATGTTTTTTATGTTTTGAGGTTTTCTTAGAGGGTTTCAAGGTTTTATGTATTTTTTTACATTTTTCGGGGTTTCATTGATTTTTCAGGTTTTTATCTTTTTTATGATTTTTTAAGAACTTTTCATGGTTTGTTGGGTTTTAGTGTTCTAGGGTTTTTATCAATTTTTTAGGTTTTTAGGTCCTTATGTGTTTTTATATTTTTATGTTTTTTTCTAGGGTTTTTCTAGTTTTTAGGGTTTTTCTCGTTTTAAGAGATGTTTTTGAATTTTATAGGTTTTAGGGGTTTTAGGAATTTTGAGGGTTTTTATTGGTTTTTGGGTGTTGAAGGATTTTTTGGGTTATAATGGTTATTTTAGTTTTTTAATATTTTATGGTTTAAAGAGTATTTAGAGTTTTTAGTGGATTACGAGGGGTTTTAGGTGTTTAAGGGTTTTAGGGGTTTTAGGGGTTTAGTGTTTTATGTATTTTAAGGGTGTCAAGTTTTTCTCAATTTTTATGGTTTTTAGGGGTTTTAGGGTTTTTAGAATTTTTTACATTACTAGGGATTTTTTATTTTTTTAATGGTTTGTGGGATTTTTTGGAATTTTTAGGGATTTTTAGATTTCTTACAGATTTTATGGGATTTTCATGTTTTAAGGTTTTTTGTGTTTTTTAGGGATTTAAATATTTTGTAGAGTATTTAAATTTTTAGGTTTTTAAAGGGTTTTTTGGTGTTTTAGTTGTTTTTTTTGGATTTTATGGGTTTTATGGGTTTATAACGTCTGTAGGGGTTTTTATGGGTTTTAGGGATTTTAGGTTTTTTAGCATTATTTTGGGTATTTATAATTTTTTAGGTTTTCAAGGGTTTTTAATCTATTTAGCTTTTTATGGTTTTCTTAAGTGTTTTTAGGGTATTTAGGGTATTTTATTCCAATTTTAGGTTTTTAGGGCTTTTACAATTTTTATGGTTTTTAGGGATTTCGTGGGTCTTAGTGTTTTTATCAGTTTTAAGGGAGAAAAATGTTTTTTAGAGTTTATAACATATTTATGGGTATGAAGTATTTTTTAGTGTTTTTATTGGATTTTGGGTTCTTGAGGTTTTTAGGGTGTTAAAAGGTTTTAATGCGTTTTTATTGTATTTAGGAGTTTTTAGGGTCATTTAGAGTGTTCAGGGTTTTTAGATTTTTTTATTTTTTATGGGTTTTACATGTTTTTTTATTTTTTTAGTTGTCATAGGACTTTTCAAGTATTTTATTGTTTTTATGTTTTTAGATATTATTATATTTTTTTATGTTTTTAGTATTTTTATAGATTTTGAGGGGTTTTTATGATTTTTTAGGGTTATTATGTTTTTATGGTTTATTTGGGTTTTAAATTTTTTGAGTTTTTAGGGTTTTAAATGAATTTTTATTTTTTTAGGTTTTGGGGGGTTTAAATGTTTTTTATAATCTCTACACAATTTTTAGAGTTTTACGTGTTTTATAATGTTTTTAGGGTCTTTTATGGTTTTAGGAGGTTTTTGGGTTTTTAGGGTCTCTTTAGGTTTTTTAGGTTTTTAATTTTTTTTGGTTGTTTAGGGGTTTTAAGTGCTTTGAGTTTTTTTACAGTTTTTTTAGTGTTTTTCAGTGTTTTTATGGTTTTTACGTTTTTAATGAATTTTAGTTATTTTTATAATTTTATAGTTTTTAGTGTTTCTATGGATTTTGAAGGATTTTATCGTTTTTATGGTTTTTAGAGATTTATGGTTTTTAGTGTTTTTTTATGTTTTTATGGGTTTTATGTCTTTTTATGTTTTATGGTATTCTTAGAGTCTTATAGGTATTTTTTGGTTTTTTACAGTTTTTATTTATTTTTAGGGATTTTAAGGTTTAATTATTTTTTATTGGTTTCTAGTGTTTTTATGGATTTTTAGGGTTTATATGTTTTTTAATGAATTTTTAATTTATTATGGTTTTTATATTTTTTAGGTTTTAAACGTTTTCTTATGGGTTTTAGGGTTTTTAACGGTTTTTTATTTTTTATTGATTTTTAGGGTTTTTAGTATTTTTAGTGTTTTTATGGATTTTGATTGGTTTTTAGGTTTTTCAGGTTTTATGGTTTTTAATGATTTTTTTTGGATTTTTCTGTTATTAGGAGTTTTTTGTGTTATTTTATAGTTTTTATGGTTTTTAGAGGTTTTTAACAGTTAAAGGGGTTTAAAAGGTTTTTAGATAGTGATTGTTAGGTTTTTTATTGTTTTTAGGGAATGGTAATGTTTTTAGGGGTTTTTCTTTTTAGGGGTTTTAGGGTTTTTAGCATTTTTATGTTTTATGGTTTTTTTGTGTTTTTTGGATTTTTAAGGTTTTTATAGGGGTTTTCAGGGTTTTCAGGTTTTTTCATTTTAGGTATTTTTGGGCCATATGTTATTTTTGTTGTTTTTTTGGTGTTTAGGTTTTTGAGGGGTTTTATTGTTTTTATGGTTAAAAGCCATTTAATATTTTTAGTTATTTTAACCCTTTTTATGTTTTAATGTTTTCTTTGGGTTTTTTGGGATTTTACATTTTTAGGGATTATTGGATTATTTTAGGATTTTTATGGGTTTTTAGGAATTTTAGAGATTTTGAGGGTTTTTAGGGGTTTTGGGGGTTTTAGTGTTTTAGGTTTTTTAGTTTTTTTGGGTTTTCATAGTTTTTAGGGGTTTTATTATTTTTAGAGTTTATTAATATTCTTAAGGGTTTAATGGTTTATTAATTTTTTTATTTGGTTTTATGGTTTTTTTGTTTTTAGTGTTTTTAAGGTTTTGAGTTATTTATATGATTTATAGGGATTTTTAATCTTTTTGGGTCTCTTAGGGGTTTTATCATTTTTTGTTTTTCTAGGGATTTTTGGTGCTTTTAGGGTTTAAGGTTTTCTTGAGGTTTCTAATGAGTTTTATGGTTTTTTATCTTTTAAGGGATTTTTAAGGGTTTTCTTTAGATTTATTTGGTTTTTAAGGATTCTAGGTATTTTGATGGATTTTAGGGATTTTTATCATTTTTTGGGGTTTTAGGGTTTTTAGTGTTGTTTAGGTTTTGGGGGGTTTTAAGTGGTTTTAGGTTTTTAAGGATTTATTAGCCTTTTCATGTTTTTAGGTTTTTTTACATTTTAAGTTATTTTTATATCTTTTTAAGGATTTATATGGTTTTTCAGATATTTAGGGATTTAGAGGGTGTCTAGGGTTTTTTAATATTTTATGGGTTTTTAGAGACTTTAGGATTATTTTGAGTTTTTAGGGTTTTTAGTGTTTTTAAATTTTTAAGTGTATTTTCACATTTTTATTGTTTTAAAGGGGTTTTTGTGTTTTTCTTGGGTTTTTAGGGATTTTATAGGTATTTAGGATATTCTAAGCATGTAGGGTTTTTATGGTTTCTTGGGGTTTTAGGATTTTTAGGATCTTTATAGGGTTTTTAGGGTCCTTAACATTTGTTAGGATTTTAGGGTTTTTAACTATTTTGGGGTTTCATTGTTTCTTACAGATTTTCTATGTTTTTAGGGTGTTTTAGATTTTTTGGGATTTTTTGGGAATTTTAAGGATTTTTTGTGGTTTTAGGGTTTTTAGGGATTCTTATGGATTTTATGGGTTTTAGGGTTTTTAAAATTTTAAGTTTTTTCATGGGTTTCTCATGTTTTTTGGGTTTTAAGCTTTTCTTTTGGGTTTTCTATTGTTTTAGTGGTTTTTACATTTTTATATATTTTTAGGGATTTTTTAGGATCTTTATCTGTATTTAGGGTTTTTAGTAATTTTGAGGTTTTTTAGGGTTTTATGGTTTTTTAGGATTTTATGGTTTTTTTAAAACATTTAGGATTTTAAATGTTTTGTTAGAGTTTTGAATGTTTTAAGGGTTTTATATGGGTTTTAGAGTTTTACGTGGCTTTTAGGTGTTTTATGGGGTTTTAGTGGTTTTGAAGGTTTTTGGGGATTTTATGGTTTTTAGAGTCTTTTTGAATTTTAAGGTTTTTTAGAAGTTTTTGGTTTTCTAGTGGTTTTAAGTGTTTTTGGTTTTTTATTTTTTCTTATGGGTTTTCAGGTTTTTTAGATTTTTTACCTTTTTAGGGATTTTAATGATATTTATGGTTTTTTTAGTTTTTAGGTATTTTGAGGGTGTTAGGATTTTGGGATTTTATGGATATTTAGGGTTTTTAGACTTTTAGGTTTTTAATGGTTTTTTGTGTTTATAGGATTATATGGTTTTCTTAAGGGTTTTCATAGTTTTTATATTTTTTTACATTTTTAGGGATTTTTAATGATTTTTTAGGTTTTTATGGTTTTTTGGGTTTTAGGGATTTTTTGGATTTTTTGGGTTTTGGTGTTTCTTTATTTTTTGGGGTTTTTGGGTTTTTTTGGAGTTTTGAATGGTTTTAATGTTTTTTAGAGTTTTTCAAGATTTTAGGAGTTTATAAGGTTTTTAGTGTTTCTAGTGGCTTTTATGATTTTTATGGGGTTTTTGGTTTTTTATGTTTTTTGTCGTTTTTATGGTTTTTAAGTGTTTTTGGAATTTTTAGAAAAATTTTCAATTTTTAGGATTTTAGTTAAATTAAGTGTTTAAAGGTTTTAAATGTTTTCTCATGGTTTGATAGGGTTGTTAATTTTTTTACAATTTTAGGGATTTTTTGTATTTTTAGGATTTTTATTATATTTAGAGTTGCAAGGGATATTCTAGAGTTTTTTTTTGTTTTTAAGGGGTTTTATGGGTTTAAGGTTTTTATCTTTTTTAATTTTCTTAGAGGTTTTAAGTGTTTTATGGTTCTTAAGGTTTTCTAAGGTTTTTTTGGGTTTTAGGATTTTCTATGTTTTTAGTGATTTTTAGGATTTTTATTGTTTTTGATGGTTTTTAGGGATTTTGAGGGTTTTTAGGTGTTTTATAGTTTTTAGGGTTTTTATGGTTTCTTTGGGGTTTTAGGGTTCTATTTGAGTTTTTATGGTTTTTGAGAATTTTTAAAGTGTTTTCAAATTTTAAGAGTTTAATTTGGTTTTAGGGTTTTTAGTGGGTTTTTTGGGTTTTCTAGAATTTCTGTATTTTTTATGTATTTTATGTATTTTTATGGGTTTTAGTGGGTTTTATGGTTTTTGGGGTCTTCTTATGGTTTTGTAGGTTTTTTTAGGTTTTAAGAGGTTTTAATTGTTTTTAGGTTTTAATGATTTTCCTAGGGGTTTTCAATGTTTTTATGTATTTTGGGACTTTGAGGGATTTTTTGGATTTTACGGTTTTTAGGGATTTGAAGGGTTTTGCGGTTTTTTAGTTTTTTTATGGTTTTTTGGGTTTTAGGGTTTTTTGAGTTTTTTGTTTTTTAATGGTTGTTTAGAGTTTTAAATGTTTCAGGGTTTAATGTTTTTTTATTTTTTTTTGTATTTAAGGTTTTTAGTTGTTTTTTGGGGTTTTATGTTTTTTGGGGGTTTTAAGGGTTTTAGAGGTTTTTAGGGTATTTTAAGCTTTTTAGGGTTTTTAGTGTATTTTATGTTTTTTGGGGTTTAAGTTGTTTTTAAATTTTTAAGGTTTTCTTCAGGGTTTTCATGGTTTATGGTTTTTATGTTTTTATGGATTATTAGGTTTTTTTTTTTGGATTTTTAAGGTTTATAGTGGTTTTAGGGTTTTTCATGGTCTTTAGGTTTTTTAAAGATTTTAGCATTTTTTAGTTTTTTAGGGGTTTTAATTTTTTTAGGGTTTTGAGGTTTTATTAAAGAATTTTAGTATTTTTATGGTTTTCTATGTTCTTATAAATTTTTAGGTATTTTTAATTATTTTTATGTTATTTAGGGTTTTTTATGATTTTAGGCGTTTTGTATTTTTTAAGGGTTTTACAGTTTTTATGGTTTTTGGGGGTTTTTGGTATTTTGTATTTATAGGATTTTAATCAGTTTTTAGTGTTTTAAACATTTTTGGTGTTTAAAAGATTTTTATGATTTTCAGTGAGTTTTTAGGATTTTTATGGGTTTGGGGGTGGGGGGGGGGTTTAACAGTTTTAGGGATATTTATAATTTTTAAGGGTTTTAGTGTTTATAGGATTTTTACCATTTTATAAGATTTTTGGTGTTTTAATTTTTTAAGGGTTTTATGCTTTTCACAGGGTTTTCTAGGGGTTGATGGTTTTTTAGGTTTTAAGGTATTTTAGGGATTTTATAGGAATTTTATGGTTTTTATAGTTTTTAGGGATTTTGAAAGTATTTTGGGTTTTTTAGGGTTTTTATGGTACTAGAGGTTTTTTAAAGGTTTTATGTGTTTTAAGGTTTCTAAGGATTTCTCAAGGGTTTTTTAGGGTTTCTATGATTTTTACATTTTTAAGTATTTATTTTATTTTCATGAGGTGTTTTGGGATTTTGATGGTTTCTTAGGTTTTTTTAGTTTTTTAGTTTTTAGGGTTCTTTTTGTATTTTTGGGGGTTTTAAGATTTTTTGATATTTTTAGTATTTTTAGGGGTTCTTAAGGATTTTATAGTTTTATGTGGGTTATAATGGTTTTTGTGGGTTTTTATGGTTTTTAATAATTTTAGGTTTTTATGGTTTTTAGTGGCTTTTAGGGTTTTTAGGGTCTTTATTGGGGTTTTAGATGTTTTAGAGTTTTTTAGGTTTTTAGAGGTTTTATTTAGGTTTTTAGTATTTTCCTATGGTTTTTAATGTTTTTTTATTATTTTTACATTTTTAGTGACTTTTATGGATTTTTTATGATTATTATGGTTTTTAGGAATTTGAAGCGGTTTTAGTGTTTTTATGATTTTTGGGTTTTAGGGTTTTTTTGAGTTTTCTTAAGGTTTTAATGGTTTTTATAGTTTTTTAATGTTTTATGGGTTTAAAGGGTTTTATATTTTTTTGAGTTTTTTTTGAGTTTTTGTAGTTTTTACGGGTTTTAAACGTTTTAGTTGTTTTTTGGAGTTTTAGTGGTTTTCTGGTTTTGAGTTTTTTTAGGGTTTTTAGAATTTTTAGGTTATTTAGGTGTTTTAAGTGTTTTTATATTTTTTACTATTTCTTTGTGGTTTCAAGGTTTTTTAGTTTTTAAGGATTTCTAGTTATTTTTTAGGATTTTTTGGGATTTTGAGGTTTTTAGGGTTTTTAGGGATTTTTATGTTTTTAGATTTTTTTTGGATTTTTAGGGGTTTTAAGTGTTTCTTGATTTTTATGGTTTTCTTAATATTTTTTAGGGGTTCTTGGGTTTTCTATGTTCTTAGGAATTAGTTGGAATTTTTTTATTATTTTTAGGTATTTTTAGTTATTTTCATCTTTTTAAGATATTTTAGGGATTTAGAGTTTTTATGTTTTTTTGGGTTTTTTCGTTTTTTTAGTTTTTATGGTTTTTTGAGTTTTAAACATTTTTTGAGGTTTAAAGGGTATTTATAGTTTTTAGTGGGTGTTTTGGGTTTTTATGGGTTTTTGGGGTTTTTTCAGTTTTATGGTTATTTTCATTTTTAGGGACGTTTAGAGTCTTTTAGGGTTTTTAAGTTTTTTTTATCATTTTTTATGTTTTTATGTGGTTTAGGTGTTTTTTGGTTTTCAATGTTTTCTTATGGGTTTTCTTGTTTTTAGGGGTTTTTACATTTTTTTGAATTTTTAGGGATTTTTTAGGGTCTTTATGGTATTTCGGGGGTTTTAGTGATTTTGAGGGGGGGTTTGGGTTTTAGGGGTTTTATATTTTTTTAGGTTTTTCAGGGGTTCTAAGTGTTTTTATATTTTTAATGTTTTATTAGGGCTTTTTCAAGTTTTTTATGGGATTTTACATTTTTTTGGATATCTAGGAATATATAGGAATTTTATAGTTTTAAGGGGTTTTGGGGAATTTAAGGGATTTTATTTTTTTTTGGGTTTTAGGGTTTTGATTGTTTTTTTGGTTTAGTAGATTTTTTAGTTTTTTGGGGTTTTTTAGTTTTTTGATTTTTTTTATCAGTTTTAGAGTTCTAAAGGGTTTTTATATATTTATTGGATTTGTAGTGTTTTTTTTGGGTTTTAGGTTTTTTAAGGTTTTAAGGGGGTTTTATAGATTTTTAGGATATAGGTTTTTAGGGCCTTTTTGGTTTTTTGGATTATAGATTTAATAGAATTTTTTAGGGGTTTTTAGAGTTCTTAGATTTTTATGGTTTTATTTAGGTTTTTTAAATTTTTTAATATATTAGAGATGTTTATGGATTTTTTTAGAATTTAAATAGTTTTTAGGAATTTTGAGGGTTTTTAGAGTTGTAGGGTTTTAGTTAATTAGTTTTTTTAGGTATTTTAGGGTATTTAATGTTTTTTGGGGTTTTATGTTTTTTTAGATATTTATGTTTTTCTAAGTGTTTTTTTAGTTTTTAGGGATTTTTGAGCTTTTTATGATTTTTAATGTTTTTCATGTTTTTTTTGGATTTTAGGAGTTTTTTAGTTTTTATGGGTTTTTATGAGTTTTTAAACCTTTTTAAGGGTTTATAGGGGTTTTAGTGGTTTTTAGGTGTTTTATGGTTTTTTTGGGTTTTTATGGTTTTTAGTTTTTTTCAGTATATTAGTGGTTTTAAGTGTTTTTATGTTTTTAAGGTTTTATTAAGGGGTTCCAGGGTTTTTATTGGTTTTTACATTTTTAGGGATTTTTAGGAATTTTTTATTATTTTTATGGGTTTTTAGGGTTTTAGGGATATTGATAATTTTTTTGGGTTTTAGGGTTTTTTTTATTTTTAGGGGTTTTTTGGTATTTTTTAAGGTTTTTTAGTATTTTTATGGTTTTTAGGTATTTTATGGATTTTTAGTGTTTTCAGGGGGTTTTATGATTTTAAGATAGTTTTTCTTATTATGGTTTTTTAGTGTTTAGGGTTTTTAAGGGCTTTAGAGTTTTTTGACGTTCTTAGGTGTTTAGAAAGATTTTATTTTATTTTTTTTCATTTTAGGGTTTTATGGGGTTTTATGGTTTTTATGGTTTTTGGGGGTTTTTAGGTTTTTAGGTTTTTCATGTTTTTTTTGTTTTTAATTTTTTTGGGTGTTTTATGTGTTTTTATGTTTTTAAGGATTTCTTAGGATTTTTATTTGGTTTTAGAGGTTTTTACATATTTAGGGATATTTATGAATTTTATGGTTTTACTATTTTTAGGGATTTGGATGGTTTTTAGGTTGTTTATAGGTTTTTAGGGTTTGTAGTGTTTTTATTAGTTTTTTGGATTTAATGTTTTTTTAGTATTTTAATGTTTTCTTAGGGTTTTTTCATTATTTTTATGGTTATTCATATTTTTATTCATTCTTATGACTTTTTATTTATTTTTTCAGGATTTATGTATATTTTAGTGTTTTTTGTGTATTTTGGGGTTTTTAGGGTTTCTATGGTTTTCTGGATTTCTAGGTTTTTTTGAAATTTTTAGAGGTTTTAAGGATTTTAGAGTTTTTTAATGTTTTTATGGTCCAAATGTGTTTTTATATGTTTTAGTGGGTTTTAGTGTTTTATGGGTTTTAGGGTCTTTAATATTTTAAGGAGGATTTATGGTTTTTTGGGGTTTTAGGGGTTTTAGGGTGTTTTAGGGATTTAACAATTTTTGGGTTTGGGGGGGGGGGTTAAGTGTTTTTAGGTTTTAAAGGTTTTAGTTGGGTTTTTAACGTTTTTTATAGTTTTTTTATTTTTTAGGGGTTGTTATGGATTTTGTATGATTTTTATGGTTTCATAGTTTTTAGGGATTTTAAGGGGTTTTTAGTGTTTTAGGGATAATATCGTTTTTTTGTTTTTAGGGTGTTTATATGTTTTTAGGATCATAAGGTTTTCATAGGGTTTTTATGGTTTTATATGTTTTTTGAATTTTTGCGAATTTTTTTAGTATTTTTTTGGGTTTTTAGGGTTTTTAGGGATTTTGATGGTGTTTAGGGTTTTTCATGGTTTTTATGGGTTTGTGGTGTTCTATGTTTTTTTACATTTTAAATGTTTTAGGGTATTTTAGAGTTTTTTAATTTTTATTAGGATTTAAAGAGTTTTTATATTTTTATTAGTTTTTATTGTTTTTATGGCATTGTATGGGTTTTAAGGTTTTTAGTGGTTTTTATGATTTTTAGGGGTTTTAATTTTTTTATGGTTTTTGATAGTTTTTATTATTTCTTGTTTTTTATTGATTTTGAGGTTTTTTTAGAATTTTTTGGTTATTATGGGTTTTAATGAATTTACGGTTTTAGTGTTTTTTAGATTTTTTAAGGTTTTTTAGTGTTTTTAACATTTTGGGGGTTTAAAGGGTTTTTAGATTTTTTAGTGTGTTTTTAGTTTTTTTTATAGGTTTTAGGCGTTTATTAAGTTTTTTAGGGGTTTTAAGGTTTTTAGGGGTTTTAGGGATTTTAGGGTCTATTATGGTTTTAATGATTTTAGTGTTTTTGTTATTTGGGGGTGTTATATGTTTTTAGGTTTTTATGGTTTTCTTAAGGGTTTTCAAGGTTATAAGGGTTTTTTATGATCTTAGGTATTTTTAAGGATATTTAATATTTTTATGGATTTAAGTGTTTTCAGGGATTTTTAGCATTTGATTTGTTTTTAGGGTTTTTCATGTTTTTATGGGTTTTTTTGGTTTTGAGTTGTTTTGATGGGATTTCTAATATTTATGGGGTTTAAGGGATTTTAGTTTTTTTTAACATTTTATGGATTTGAAGGTTTTTAGTGTTTTTCTTGTGTTCTTAAGGGTTTTATGTGTTTAAATGATTTTTAAGGTTTTCAGGGTTTTATGGTTTTTAGGGATTTGTGGTTTTAGGGCCTTTTAAGGTTTTTAAGGGCTTTAATGTTTTTATGTTTTTAGGGGTTTTTAGTGTTTTTAAGTATTAAGGTTTTATTAGGGTTTTTAGGGTTTTTAGGGTTTTTTTTACTTTTTATAACTTTTTATGGATTTTTTCAAATTTTAATAGTTTTTAGGGTTTTTAGGTATTTTGAATGTTTTAGGGTTTTTATGGGGTTTTAGGGTTTCTATAATTGATATGTTTATAGAGTTTTAATTGTTTTTAACATTTTTAGGTTGTCTTTTGTTTTTTCAAAATTTTTAGTGTTATTTTTGTTTTTAGGGATTTTTAAATCTTTTTTATTATCTTTTTTATTTTTATATTTTTTAGGTATTTTTCGGATTTTAAGAGATTAGGATTTTATGGGTTTTATGGTTTTTTAGCGGTTTTAGCGGTTTTATGTGTTTTTAGGGTTTTAAGGTAGTCTTTTGGGTTTTCAAAGTTTTTAGTGTTATTTATTATTTTAGGTATTTATAGATCTTTTTTATTATTTTTTGGATTTTATAGGGTTTTTAGGTATTTTTAGGATTTTTAGTCTTTTTTAGGGTTTCATGGGTTTTATATTTTTTTAGCAGTTTTTAAAGAGTTTTATGGTTTCATGGAGTTTTAAAGGTTTTTAGGGGTTTAAAGGTTTTTTAGAGTTTATAGTGGGTTTTAGGTTTTTTATAGGACTTTAGGGTTTAAAATTTTTTATGGGTTTTATGGTTTTTATGGGTTTTTATGGTCTTTTATGGTTTAAGGTTTTTTTTTCTAATTTTAGTATTTAGGGGGTTTATGTGTGTTTAGGTTTTTATGGTTTTCATATGATTTTTAGGGATCTTAGTGGTTTAACATTTTTAAGAATGTTTTGGGATTGTTAGTCATTTTATGGGTTTTTGGGGTTTTATGATTTTATGATTTTTAGGGTTTTAAGGGTTTTAGTGTTTTTAGCGTTATTAGGTTTTTTAGGTTTTTAAGTGGTTTTAGGGTTTTTTTGTTTTCTAAAGGTTTATTAGGGTTTAGGTTATTTTAAGTTTTTAGCGATTTTTAGGTGATTTTAGGATATTTTTGGTTTTTCGGGGTTTTGGGTAATTGATGGGTTTTCGGGGTTTCTTGCTTTTTTGGGGTTTTAGGAGGTGTTTTAGTTTTTTTTGGGTCTTTATAGTTCTATGGGTTTTTTTTTGTTTATTAATGTTGTTTTTATGGTTTTAGGGGTTTCTAGAGTTTTATGGTGTTTTTAGGGTATTTTTGCATTTTTAGGTTGTTTATGGGATTTTAGTGTTTTAGGTTTTTTATGTTATCTTTTGGATTTTTAGGTTTTTTAAATTTTTAAATATTTTTTGTATTTTTTTTGTATTTTTATGTGTTTTTATTGTTTTAGGGATTTTAGGGTTTTTTGTGTTTTTAGGGTTCTAAGGGTTTTTAGGGGGTATTTGGTTTTGGGGTGGTTTAAGTGTTTTTATATTTTTATGTTTTCTTAGTTTTTTAGTATTTTCATTGGTTTTTATGTTTTTATTTATTTTTAGATATTTTTTAGGATTTTATGAGTTTTTTGGTTTTTAAGGATTTTTAGGGCTTTTAGGGTTTTTTAGGGTTTTTTGTTTTTTAATTTTTTTTAGGGTTTTATGGTTTTTTAGAGTTTTAATCATTTCTAAGGGTTTAAAGGGTTTTTATTGTTTTATGTGGATTTAGAGTTTTTATGTGTTTTTAGGTTTTTCTAAGGTTTTTAAGGGTTTTTGGGTTTTTGGGTCTTTTTGGGATTTTTAGTGTTTTTATCATTTTTAGTGGTTTTAATTATATTTTTTTTATTTTCATTGGGTTTTTACGGTTTTTTTGGATTTTTTTACATTTTTATGAATTTTAGGGATTTTTTAGGATTTTTATGGTTGTTAGGGATGTCAGTGGTTTTTAAGGTTTTATGGGTTTTCTGTGGGTTTTTAGCATTTTTTGGCTTTCTAAGTGTTTTGTGTGTTTTTATGTTTTTCATGTTTTCTAAGGGGATTATAGAGTTTTTAGTGTATTTTATGTTTTTAGGATTATAAGGGATTTTCTATGTTTTTTTTAGGGGTTTTAGGGATTTTGAGTGTGTTTTTTGGTTTTTTAAGGTTAAGGATTTTTTGAGTTTTTTAAACATTTTTAGGGGTTTAATGGGTTTCTAGATTTTTTTAGTTATTTTGGTTTTTAGGGTTATTATGGTTTTATTGGTTTTTAGGATTTCTAGGGGTTTTGGGGTGTTTTATAGTATGTGTAGTGTTTTTAGGGTTTTTAGACTTTTTAGTTTTTATATGGGTTTCACGTGTTTTAAGGTTTTATAAGATTTCTTCGGGTTTTAAGGGTTTTTTTTTTAATTTTATGTATTTTTTAAGATTTTTATAATTTTTTTTGGGTTTTTATCGTTATTTATGTGTTTCTTGTTTTCTGGGTGTTTTTTTTGGTTTTTAACATCTATTGATTTTTAGGGATTTGATGTATTTTTAGGTTTTTAATGTTTTCATAGAAATTTTCTTGGTTTTAAGGATTTTTATGTTGTTGTGGACTATTAGGGATTTTGGTATTTTTATGGTTTTTCTGATTTATAAGGATTTTTGGGTTTTTAGAGTATTTTATAGTTTTTAGGGGTTTATGTTTTTTTTAGTTTTACGGTTTTCTTGAGTTTTTAGAGTTTTCATGTTTTTATATCTTTTAAAATGTTTTAGGGGTAAAAAGGGTTTTTATATTTTTTAGTTGGTTTTATGGGTTTTACATATTTTTTTGATTTTTAACGATTTCTTAACAGATTTCAGTGTTTTAGGGTTTTTTATGTTTTTAGGAATTTTTATGGATTTGTTTTGTATTTTTTTGTTTTTAGGTTTTTTATATATTTTGAGGGGTTTTTGGATATTTATGGGTTTTTGGATATTTATGGGTTTTATCATTTTTTGTTTTAGGGGTTTTACGTAGTTTTGGGTTTTTAAGGTTTTTTGGGGTTTTTAGGACATCTAACAATTTTTATGTTTTTAGGGTTTTTATGGTTTTAAGAGTTTTATGTTTTTATGAATTTTTTTTGGGTTTTAAGGTATGTTTTTTTTATCTTTTTTAGGTCTCTAATAGTTTTTAATATTTACAAAATTTTAGATTGTTTTTAGAGTTTTTAGTGGTCTTAGCATTTTTATCGGGGTTTAGGGGTTTTTATGGTTTTCAGGGGTTTTTATGGTGTTTAGGGGTTTTAGGGACATTTAGTGTTTTTAGGGTTTTTAGAGTTTTTTTATGTATTTCGGGGTTTTATGTTTTTTTGGTTTGAAGTTTTTCATAGGGTTTTTAGGGGTTTAGATATTTTTAGGTATTTTTTTTTATTTTATGGTTTTATGGATTTTAGGGTTTTTAGGGTTTTTAGGGGTTTAAAGGTTTTCTTAGGGTTTTTCATGGTTTTTTGGGTTTTTAAGTACTTATGATTTTTTTATTATTTTTATGGTTTTTAGTCTTTTTAGATATTTTGATGTTTTTTACAGTTTTTAAAATGTTTATGGATTTTAGGGGGTTTAAAGTTAATTTTTTTTGGTTTTGAGGGGTTTTTAAGTGACTTTAGTGTTTTAATGTTTTCTTTGGGTATTTTTGAGGTTTTTAGGATTTTTAGGTTTTCATAGGGATTTTTCTGGGTTCTTTATGTTTTCCATTTTTCCATAAAATTTAAGGGGTTTAAAGGGATTTTAAGGGATTTTTAAGGATTTTAGGTGTTTATGGTTTTTAGGGATCTTTAGGGTTTTTAGGGTTTTAGAGTTTTTAGGTATTTATGAGATTTAAGTTATTTTATTTTTTGGTTTATTTCTAAGGGTTCTTATGGTATTTATGGGTTTTTATGTTTTAATGGATTTTAGGACTTTTTATGATTTTCGGTTTTTAGGTTTTTGGGGGGTTTAAGGAGTTTTTAGGGTTTTTAGGGATTTTAAGGGTTTTGGGGTTTATGGGTTTTATGTTTTTTAGGGGTTTAAAAGGGTTTTTATTTATTTTATGTTTTCTTAGGGTTTTTGGGGGTTTAAGGGGTTTTTATGTATCCCGATATTTTTTAGGCCTGTTTATGATTTTTATGGTTTTTGGGTTTTTAAGATTTTGAATGTTTTTAGGTTTTTTTCAGTTTTTTAGGGTTTCCCTAGATTTTATAGGTTTCTTGGGTTTATTATGATTTTTTAGTCTTTTAATGGGTTTCTACAGTTTTTAATGTATTTCGGGGTTTAATGGGGTTTTGGAATTTTTATTTGGCATTTAGGTTTTTATGATTTTTTTATATTTTATAGCAGTTTTTATGGGTTTTAGGTGTTTTAAGAGTCATTTTAGGGGTTTATATGTATTTATTATGTTTAGTTTTTATGACTTTTAAGTGTTTAATGGTTTTATTAATGTATTTTAGGGTTTTAGGGTTTTTTCTATAGGAATTTTCGGGATTTCTTAGGGTTCTTATGCGTTTTTGGGGATTTAGGGATTTTGTTGGTTTTATGATTTTTTATGGTTTATATGGGGTTTAAATTTTTAGGGGTTTTAGGTGTATTAAGTTTTTTTTTGTGGTTTTCTAAGCTGTTTTCAGGGTATTTTTTGGGGTTTTTTTACGTTTTTTGGGATTCGTTTGTATTTTTTAGGATTTTGATGGATTTTAGGTTTTTAGGGATTTTTAGGACTTTACGGTTTTTGGGTGGGTTTAACGGTTTTATGGATTTTATTGTATTTTTTGGGGGGACTGGGTTTTTAATGATTTTATGGTTTTTTATAGTTTTTATTGTTTTTAGGGGTTTAAATTTTTTTTATTATTTTTACTGGTTTTGGTGGTTTTTTGGGTTTTAGGGGTTTTTATGGTTTTTAGGGGATTTATGGATTTTTTGGAGTTTTTATGGGTTTTAGTGTCTTTGTAGGGTGGTTTGGGTTTTTAGTTCATTTTAGGTTTTTAGAGTTATTATGTGATTTTAGGTTTTAATATTTTTCTTATGGTTTTTAGGGATTTTCAGTTTTTTACACTTTAAGGATTTTAGGGGTTTTTAAGAGTTTTTGGTATTTTGATAGTATTTTGTGTTTTTAGGAATTTTATGGTTTTAGATGTTTAGTGTTTTTAGGGTGTTAGTGTTTTATGGGTTTTAATTTTATTATATTTTTAATCCTTTCTTATTGGTTTTCATGATTTTTAGGAATTTTTATGTTCTTAAGGATTTTTCGGGTATTTAGGATTTTTTTTGTTTTTTAGGGTTTTTAGGGATTTTGTGGGTCCTTAGAGTTTTCGGTGTTTCTAGGATTCTTTATTAATTTTGGGGTTTTTAGGTTTTTAGGTATTTTTTAAATTTTTTTTGGTTTGTAAGGTATTTTATATTTTTTAATATTTTAGGGGTTTAAACGGCTTTTAGAGATTTTTGTGGGTTTTAGGGGTTTTATGGGCTTTTAGTGATTTTTGTGGTTTTTTGTGGTTTTTTGGTTTTTAATTGATTTTTAGTTTTTAGGATTTTCTTATGTGTTTTCAAGGTTTTTCACATTTTAGGTATTTTAGGAATTTTTTCCAAATTTTTTTTCTTTTTAAACTTTTTATGTAATTTGATGGTTTTAGGTTTTTAGAATTTTTTAGGTTTCTCAGGGATTTGAAGTATTTTTTTAATGTTCTCTTAGGTATTTTCAATATTTTTATAGTTTTTTTACCCTTTTAAAGATTTTTATGGATTCTTTATAATTTTTATGTGTTTTTAGTGATTTAGGGATTTTGAGGGTTTTTAATATTTTTTTTGGGTTTTTATAGATTTTATATTTTTTGGTTTTTATAGTTTTTTGGGGTTTTAATGATTTGAAATTTTTTTTAACGTATAATGAGTTTTAAATGGATTTAATAGTGTTTAGTTGTTTTTATCCCTTTTATGTGTTTTAGGGTATTTATGTTTTTCATGTTTTTTTTAATGTTTTATGGGTTTTTGGGGTTATTTAATGTGTTTTTGGGTTTTTAATGTTTTTAAGGGTTTTAGGGGTTTGAAGGGTTTTAAGTGTTTTTATGGTTTTATGGTTTATGTAGGGGTTTTCATGGTTTTTAGGGTTTTTTTACATATTTAGGTATTTTAGGGATTTTTTGGGGTTTTTAGGGTTTTTAGGGATTTTAGGGATTCTAAGGGTTTTTAGGGTTTTTAGGTTTCTATAGGTTTTTTTTGGTTTTTGGTTTTTTATTGTTTTTTGAGTTTTTCAGTGGTTTATTGTTGTTTTAGAGTTTTTTTAATGTTTTTATGGATTTAAAGTGGTTTTAATGTTTTTAGTGGTTATTATGGTTTTATGGGTTTTTTGGAGTTTCATAGTTTAAAGGGGTTTTAAGGGTATTTTTAGGGTATTTAACGGTTTTAACATTTTCAGGTTTTCTTTTGGGTTTTAAAGGGTTTTTGGTTTTTAATGTATTTTTAACATTTTATGTGTGTTTTAATTTTTAGTCATTTTTTTGGTTTTTTTAATATTTTAGTTTTTAAGGTTTTCTTAGGGATTTTTAGGATTTTTTATGTTTTTGGGATTTTTAGGTATTTTTTAGGATTTTTATTATTTTTAGTGGTTTTAGGGATTTTGAGGGTTTTTACGGTATTTTAGTGTTTTTATTGTTTTTTTATTCTTTTAAGGTTTGTTGAGATTTTTGGGTTTAAATGTGTTTCAGAGAAGTTTAAAATTTTTAGGTGTTTAAGGGGTCTTCATTGGTTATTATGGTTTTCAAGGTGTTAATCGGTTTTATGGTTTTTAAGGATTTTTAGGGTGTTATGGTTTTTAAAGTTTTTTAGCTATTTTGGTTTTAGGGTTTTTTGTTTTTTTATGTTTTTAATATTTTCATTGGGGTTTTAAAGGTTTTTAGGGTTTTTACATTTTTAGGGTTATTTATGGATATTTAGGATTTTATTATTTTTTGGGGTTTTTGGGATTTTGAGGGTTTTTGGGTTTTTAGCATTTTATAGGTTTTTAGGGGTTTATTGTGTTTTTATGATTTTAAGATTTTCTTATGATTTTTAGTTTTTTAACATTTTTAGGGATTTTTAGGTATTTTTTTGGTTTTTATGGGGTTTTAGGGTTTTCATGGATTTTGAGGGTTTTTATTGTTTTGAGGTTTTGTAGGATTTTTATGGGTTTTTTTGAGTTTTATAATTTTTTTTGAATTTTAGGGTTTTTGAGATTTTTTAATATTTTTTACATTTTAGGTGTTTAAATGGTTTTTAGACTTTTTTTATTTGTTTTTGGGTTTTTGTGGTTTTTAGGGGTGTTTATGGTTTTTTGGGGTTATTAGAGTTCTAGTGTCTTTTAGTGTTTTTAGCAATTTTTTGGTTTTTAGAGGTTTTATGTATTTTTAGTGTTTTAAGGTTTTCTTAGGGGTTTTTAGGATTTTTAGGGTCTTTATGATTTTAGGGATTTTTAGGTATTTCTTTGGTTTTTTATAGTTTTAGGGGTTTTTATGATTTTGAGGGGTTTTATGGTTTTTTAGAGTTTTAGGGTTTTAGTGTTTCTTATTTTTTAGGGATTTTAAGAGGTTTTAGGTTTTTAACGTTTTATTAGGGGTTTTTAGAGTTTTCAAAAAAAAAATCATTTTTATTGATTTTAAGGTTTTCTTAGAATTTTTATGGGTTTCTTGGGGGTTTTTTTATTTTTAGGGTTTTATGGGATTTTAGGGGTTTTATTATTTCTTCAGTATTTCATGGTTTTTTTACTTTTTAGGGTTTATAATTTTTTATATATATTTAACATTATTAGGGGTTTCAAGGGTATTTAGGGGTTTTAGTGGGTTTTTTGTGTTTTTTTAGGTTTTTAGGGGTTTAAGGTGTATTTGGAATTTATGGTTTTTTGGGTTTTGGGCTCTTTTTAGGAATTTTTATGGTTGTTAGTGTTTTTAAGTTTATTTGGTATTTTAAGCATTGTTTTATTTTATGGGTATCATTGGTTTTTTAGGGTTTTCAGGGGTTTTTTAGTTTTTATTTTTTAAGGATTTTTACTATTTTTTAAACATTTTTAAAGGATTGTAGTATTTTTTTGTTTTCATTGGTTTTATGGTTTTTAGGGTCCTTTTAGAGTTTTGGCATTTTTATGTTTCTTAGGAGTTTTAAGTGTTTTCAGGTTTTTATGGTTTTCTTAGGGGTTTTTAGGGTATTGAGGGTTTCTTATGTTGTAAGGGTTTTAAGTTCTTTTTTAGGATTTTTTTGGGTTTTAGGGTTTTTAGGGATTTCATGGGTTATTAGAGTTTTTATGGGTTTTATGGGTATTTAGTGTTTGTATCGTTTTTTAGGATTTAAGGGTTTTAATTTTTTTTAGGTTTTAAGGGGGGTTTTATAGATTTTTAGGTATTTTTTTACCTTTTTAGGAATTTTTATTGATTTTGTATTGATGTTTATGGTTTTTACTGTTTTTAGTGATTTTGAGGGGTTTTAGAGTTTTATGGTTTCTTTGGCATACTGTAGTTTTTTATCTTTTTAGAGTTTTTGTGGGTTTTTATAGTTTTTAACAATTTTAGGGGTTTAAGTAAATTTTATTGGTTTTAGTGATATTTAGGCTTTTTTATATTTAGAGTTTTAATGTATTTTATATGTTTTTATGGTTTCTTGAGTTTTGGGGTCTTTCGTTGTTTGTTGGGTTTTAGAGTTTTTTGGTTTTTTAGGGGATTTAAGTGTTTTTTGGTTTTATTTGGTTTTTTAGGGTTTTTTGTATTTTTTATGTTTTAGTAATTTTAGGGAATTTTAGGGGTTTATGGGGTTTTATGGTTTTTATAGATTTTGTGGTTTTTAGATGTTTTGTAGTGTTTTAGGGGTTTTTAGGGTATTTAGCATTTTTAGGGTTTTAGGGTTATTAGGGATTTTAATGTTTTATGGGTTTATTTAGCTTCTTTAAAATTTTAGTATTTTTTTGGTTTTTAGGTGTTTTAAGAGTTTTTAGTTTTTTATGGTTATCTCAGGGTTTTCATGGTCTTTATAGTTTTTAAAATTTTTAGATATTTTATGTATTTCCACATATTTGAATGGTTTTTAGGGTATTAAAGAATTTGTGGGGTTTTTAGGTTTTTATGGTTTTTATGGCTATTTTAGGGTTTTTTGGGTTTTTATTGTTTTTTTAGTTTTGATGGATTTTTAAAAAAAATTATAATTTTTAATGTTTTTTGGGGTTCAAAGGGTCTATATTGTTTTTTGGTTTTATGTATTTTAGGGTTTTTTTGGTGTTTTTATTGTTTTTAGGGGTTTTAGGGGGTTTATGGTTTTATGGAATTTTAGTGTTTTAAGTGTTTTTAGGGTTTTATGGATTTTAATAATTTTAAGGATTTTAAAATTTTCCAATTGTTTTTAGTGATTTTAGGGGTTTTTATATTTTTAGAGATTTCTTGGGATTTTATACGATTTTTATGGGTTTTTAGGGTTTTTAGGGATCTTAATAATTTTAAGTATTCTATGTGTTTTTATGGTTTCTAGGGTTTTACAGTCTTTTATTGTTTTTTGGGTTTTAGAAGTTTTTGGTTTTTAGGGGTTTTAAGTGTTTTTTTGGTTTTCATAGGTTTATTTAGGGTTTTTAGTGTTTTGTAAGTTTTTGTGATTTTTAGAGATTTTTAGGGGTTTATGGGGTTTTATGATTTTTAGGGATTTTGAGGGGTTTAGGGGGTTTGTTGTGTTTTAAGGGGGTTTAGGGTATTTAGAATATTTATTGTTTTTAGGGTTTTTAGGGTTTTTAGGGATTTTTTGATCTTTGGGTTTATTTGGCTTCTCTAGCATTTTAGCATTTTTGGAATTTTAGGGGTTTTAAGTGTTTTTAGGTTTTTATGGTTATCTCAGGGTTTTTGATGGTCTTTATGGTTTTTTTACATTTTATAGATTTTATTGATTTCCACATATTTGAATGGTTTTTAGGGTAATAAGGATTTTGAGGGGTTTTGGGGGGTTTTATGGTTTTTAGGGTTATTTTTGGGTTTTTATTAATTTTTTAGTTTTTTTGGATTTTTAAAAAAAATGAGTGTTTTAATGTTTTTTAGGGTCCAAGGGGTTTTTATATTTTTTTGTTTCTTTCTTGGATTTTATGGATTTTAAGGGTTTTCTAGTGTTTTTATTGTTTTTATGGGTTTTAGGGGGTTTAGGGTTTTATGGACATTTAGGGTTTTTAGTGTTTCTAAGGGTTTTAGGGATTTTAATATATTAATGTTTTTAACATTTTCTGAGGTGTTTTTAGTGTTGTTAGGGGTTTTATGTTTTTAGGGATTTCTTGGGATTTTTTTAGGATGTTTTGGTTTTTTTATGGTTTTTAACATTTTTAGGTTTTTTAAGGTTTTTAAGTTATTTTGATGTATTATTATGGTTTTCAAGAAATGCTAGGGATTTTTATGTTTTTTGAGATTTTTATAATTTTAATGTTTTTATAATGTTTTAGGGATTTTGAGGGACTTTAGGGTGTTTTATGTTTTTCAGTGTTTTATGTTTTTTTTGGTTTTATGGTTTTCTTTGATTTTTTAGGTTTTATAGATTTTTTTATTTTTTTGGGTTAAAAGTGTTTTTTAAGTTTTTAGTATTTTTTAGTGTTTATGTAGGACTGTATGGTTTTAATGGTTTTAAGGGGTTTTATGGGTTTTTATGTTTTTAGGGATTTTAGAGGTTTTTTAGGACTTTTTATGGTTTTAGGGTTTTTATGTTTTTTATGGTTTTTAGTGTTTTTAAGTGATTTTTGGTTTTTACGGTTCTCATAGAGTTTTTCGGGGTTTTTAGTGTTTTTATTTTTATTTTTGTTTATTTTTAGGGTTTTTTAATGATTTTTTTTGGGTTTTGGGGGGTTTAGGGATATTGATGGGTTTTACGGTTTTTATGATTTTTTAGGGTTTTAGAGTTTTTATAATTTTTATATTTTTTTAGAAATTTTAATTATTTTTTAGGTTTCTCTCAAGTTGTTTCTAGGTTTATTTTATGTTTTTTTAATTTTGAGAGATTTTTATAGATTTTGATGAATTTTTATTATTTTTAGGGATTTTGAGGGTGTTTTTAGATTTTATGTATTTTTAGCATTTTTAGGGGTTTTTGTTGTGTTTTGGATTTTTAGGTTTTCTTATGGGTTTTTTGGGTTTTTTGGGTTTTTATGTTTTTATGTAATTTTTTGAGTTTTTTTTGTTTTTAGGGTTTTTATGGATTTTTAGGGTTTTTTTGGTTTTAGTTTTTTACGGTTTTATGGTTTTTCTGTGTTTGTTTTATTTTTAGGATTTTCAGGTTCATAGAGTTTTTTAGAATTTTTGTGGGTTTAAAGGTTTTTTAGAGGTTTTAGTGGTTTTTTGGCTTTTTATGGGTTTTCGGGATTTTTTTAAAAAAATTATTGTTTTGATGATTTTTGGGGGTTTTGAGGGACTTTCTAGGTATTTTTATTGTGTAAATCATTTTTTAGGTGTTTAGGGGTTTTAATTATTTTTAGATTATAAATTCTTTCTGTCTTTTTAAGGAATTTACTTGTTTGTGATTTTGGGATTATTTATGATTTTTAGGATATTTTGGTGTTATTAGGTATTTGGGGGGTTTTTGGATTTTCGGTTTTTGGGGTTTTTAGGGTATTTAGATGTTTTTAGTTTTTAAGGGTTTTAAGTGTTTTTAGGTTTTAAAGGTTTCTTTGGGGGTTTCAATGTTTTTGGGGGGTTTTATGTTTTTAGTGATTTTTAGGGATTTTTAGGATATTTTTGGATTTTTAGGTTTTTATGGTTTTTTGGTTCTTTATGATTATTTTTAGTTTTTTAGGGGTTTTAACGATTTTATATTTTTTCAATGTTTTTTGGGATTTAAAATATTATTTGTAGTTTTTAGTGGTTTTATATATTTTTAATGTTTTTTATGATTTTTAGGGTTTTTGAGGATTTTTAGTGTCTTTAGGTTTTTTTGGCATTTTTAGGTTTTTATGGGTTTTAGGTGTTGTTTGATTTTATGGTTTTCATTTGGGTTTTTAGATTTTTAGTGTTTTTTGTGATTTTATGGATTTTTTATGATTTTTATGGTTTTTTTGGGTTTTTAGGTATTTTGAGGGTTTTTATGCTTTTTTATTGTTTTTTAGTGTTTTTATATTTTATTGGGGTTTTAAATGTTTTTCTATTTTTAACGTTTTATTTGGGTTTTTTTTGTTATTTCTATGTCATTGGAGATTTTATTGGTCTTTTAATGGTATAATGTGTTTTTAGCAGATTTTGAGGGGATTTACATTTTTTTATAGTTCTTTGGGTTTGATGATTTTTGTGGGTTTTGGGGATTTTTTGAGTTTTTTGTTTTTTTATGAATTTTTAGTTTATAATGTTTTATGGGTTTAAATGGGTTTTAATGTTTTTAGTGGTCATTATTATTTTTATGGGGTTTTAAGGTTTTAAAGGGTTTTAGTGGTTTTATGGTTTTTAGGGTTTTTAAGGTTGTTAGCATCTTTTATGTTTTTTAGTTTTTTAAGGGTTTTTATGTTTCTATGGTTTTCATAGGGGGTTTTAGGGTTTTAGGGGGTTTTATGGTTTTTTTATTTTTATGGTTTTTTGGGTTTTTAGGGATTTTGATGAATTTTATGGGTTTTTAGGCTTTTAGGATTTTTTATTGTTTTTTAGGTTTTCATGTGTTTTTTGGTTTCATGGGTTTCTTAGGGGTTTTTTAGATTTTTAGAACTTTTTAAATTTTTAGGGATTTATAGAATTTTTTGGTTTTTAAGGTTTTTAGGTCTTCTAGGGTATTTATGGGGTTTTAGGGTTTTAATATTTTTTTAAGGTTTTTAAGGTTATTTTATTTTTTTAGGATTTTTAGAGTTTTTTAACATTTTATGGGTTTAAAGTGTTTTATAGTGTTTAATGGTTTTAAGGTTTTTATGGGTTTAAAGGGTTTTAATGGATTTTAAGGGTTTGTATGGTTTTAGGGGTTTGAGGTTTATTGTATTTTTAGAGTTTTTAGGGGTTCTATTTTTAGTTAGGATTTTAAGGTTTTCTTAATGATTTTTTAGGTTTTTAGTGTATTTTAAGTTTTTAGGGTTTTTTTTTTGGATTTTTTGGATTTTTTTTTATTTTTTTGCAAGGAAAATTGAATGTAGTATATAAAAGAATGGGAACTGAAGTACAACTAAATCACCCAAGGGTGAACTGATGCTCTGAAGGCTGACAACAATAGCAACATGAAAAAGGAAACAAAAATCCACAAAACCTCATGTGAATAACCAGTTGAAAAGCATTAGAAACATCACAAATCATGTCCAATCAATTCCTGAAAATGTGCTAAAGAACCCTCACAAAGCCTATACAAACCATAGCCTAGAAATCAGTCCCATGAAACCTTACAACGACCATTCAAAATATTTCCTAGAAACCGGCCAAAAATCCCCAAGAATCCCAAATGAAATAATGCTTGGAAATGGACATGAGAATCCTTGTGTATCCTATTCAATAAATATATAAGAAAGCAGCATGAGAACCTCACGAAGTTCATCAAAACCAATACCTTGAAAAGGGACTGAGAATATATGAAAATCCTAACTCCTAGCAGTCATTGCACCTGCACTAAGAAGCAATGAACACCATCACTGTCTCACAGCAACAGCTCCCATATCCAATAAACGAGAACCCAACACCCATCACTCGGTCACAACCAAACATATCATCCAACCTCCAGACTCGCAACTCCCAACACTGAGTAACTAGCTCCTTAAACCACCTCCAGCTACTATCAAACCCCAATCTATAATTCCTAAAACCATCTCCATGCAACCCATATCATCAACAACCTACAACTACCAAAACCTATCATAATCTCCCAACACCTACTTAAGAACAAACACCACTGGAATAAGCCCCCTCTCTATAGCTACCAATACTCTACATCATCACCCTACACTAGTGCTCCTCCCAAAAATCTAGTTATGCAATTATAAAAACCACAACCACACCAAGAAATATACATCATCCCTAGAATAGATCCTAAGACACAATACTAGCTCCATGGATCCAACACCCACTACCCAGTGCCAGCAGGAACATCACCTCCCAACACCCAACATAGTAGCCAACAACCACGCCAGCACAACTCCAAACATTCATGAAAAACCTTTGTGATAATTTTTTTGAAAATGTTTTTTATTTTTTAAAATATATCATTTCTTTATAATAATGTTATCGTTTTCATGCAATTATATCCAGCCCATCGTAATGATCTTTTGTGAGTAAGTAAAAAGTTTTTGAAAGAATTAGATCCTTCTGTATTGTATTCATCTCATCAGATATAAAAGAATCCATGGTATAAATTCATGTTTGCTGGAATTTTCCCTTTTCATAATCAGAGAAAGAAATAAGTTAATGAGGGAAGAATTCATATTGTTGCTAAAGAGGTTTTTTAATAAAGTGATGTTAGGAGTTTAAAGGCCTTCATACTTTATAAAAAATTCATACAATGCTTTATTGATCATAAAATTCTTACAAATCATGAAAACTCTCATGATAATTTTTTTTTGAAGAAATGGTGGTGAGGTTTAAATAATTTCAATGTTTTATTATTAAGATTCTATCGTAATGGGATATCCATCATAATGGAAAATAAATCGTAATGGGAGTTCTATCATAATGAGGATTCGATCATATTCATTAAGAACGATACATAATTAGGGTTCACTAAGAAGGATATAGAATTTATATTTGATGAGAAGGATATAGAATTTGATTCAGTGAGAAGGATACATAATTTAGATTCACTGAGAAGGATATAGAATTTGGATTCACTGAGAAATAAACAAAATTTAAATTCAATGAGAAAACATATAATTTGGATTCACTAAAAAGATATAGAATTCAGATTCACTATGAAGGATATGTAATTCAGATTCACTAAGAAAGAAACAAAAATCAGATTCATAGTGAAAGAAACTGAAATTATATTAAGCTGATTACGAAGAATACTCAAAAAGAAAATTCCAAAAATTTTATGAAGTATTGAGGAGGTAAAAATTGAAATTAAAATTTTCATAATTCTCATAGAAATCTAAAGTGGTTTGAAGAAGTTGATGTTGAAGTTTAAATTGGAGATATCTTTGGAGATTTTTAAATTTGAGTAAGTGATAAAATTTTCAACTTTCCCACTTTTTTTTTCTATGTTTCCTATAAATACATTCTCAGATCATTCATTCATTATTAAACTTTCATGCAGGAAGAAAAGATGGAGTTATGAATAAATCAATTAAATGTCATTTCTAACCAAAGATATCTTGAGGAGGATCAGACAACTAAATATTTGTTTACCGGACTGAGCAAGATCATATTGAGAAGATTATATTGAGTCTATCAGATTTAGAATATGATATTAATTAAAATATATTGAGTCAATTGGATTGAGGTACATCATATTGAGTATTTGAGTAGAGTTTGATTTTTTCATATTGAGAATATGTTTATTATAATGAGTCCGTAATATTGGGATAATTGGTTTTAGACACATCAAATTGAGGGAACTAGATCCTAACTCATCGTATTGAGAGAATCAAATCTAGACTCATCGTCTTGAGATAATTAGATCCTGACTCATCAGATTGAGAAAATCAAATCCATCCAAATCAGACTGAGGATTCCGACTGATCAATTATGGAGCAGTTTCAACAAAATATTAATTCGTTTTTTTTTGGATTGATGTTTTATTTGAAATCTGTAGTACCCCTGGTTTCTAGTATGTAACCCATACATGATGGTTTTCTTGGTTTTAAAAGTTAAGGGTGATGTATGAGAGAGTCGGGAGATCCTAGATTGAAGTTTGAAGCAAAGGGGAAGGAGCAGGGTGACACACAGTTTGACAAAACCGTGCGGCCAAATCGTACATGGATGACTGAGGAGGCAGTGGCTTCTGCATGGTCGGTACATGGTTTAGGGAAACCATGTGATGAGTCCATGTGTGAAGGGTGGCCGAGGCAATAGCTAATGCACGATTAGCGCACAGTTTGTCAAACCATGTTGACTAACCGTGCGGGCACTTAAATTAGATCCTTAATTTGTGGATCTAACTCTTTTTTCCCTCTAATTGCCTCATTAAAGCTGCTAATCGGCCGTAAATCCAGATTACTCTCCCTTGATGTTTGGAAAACTTCTCCCAAGCGTTCTGGAGGTAATTCAGAGGCTTCTCTTGGCGAATCGATGGTGGATTCTTGAGGTATGTGATCATTCTCCTTTGTTCTTGAATAGTTTCATAGATCTACTTAGATATACTACTCCCGTACTCTCGGTTTCTTAGATCTATGCCCGTTATGGGTAGACCTAAGTATGTTGATGCCAAATATGTTGATATTTGGTCTTGGTTGTGTTAGGAGAAGGGATCTAATGAGGGTTTTTGGATATTTGACCCAGTGTTCTTGAGTATTCTTCGTCTGTTGCTTGGTTTCGTCTTTTTGTTAAGGTAGGTGGCTTCACTCTCAACTCCTCTGGTTAGAATTTGTTGGCTTAGTTTCAAATTGGTTATTTTAATGGTATTGATTGTGAAAATCATGGAATAAAATTTTTTTAGTGATGATTTATGGTATTGATGAAATTGTGAAATCTTGGTGAATTGTTGTGCAAAGTGATTTGGCTATTTGAATTTAAATTGATGATTTTAAATTATCAAATTGCTGAAATTGTAAATGGTTTGATGAGAAATGGGATTTCAATAAAAATGGTGTTTTATTGAAATGGTTTGAGATTGAAATGGCTTCAATGGATTTGGTTTTCAATAAAAAGAGAGTTTTATTAAAATGGTTTGAATTTGTTGAACAAACTTGGTTTTGATGGAAAATGGTTTTCAATAAAATGTGTTTTATTGAAAGGATGGTTTTGGAATGATTGTTTTGAATGTGTGGTGTGTTTTCATGTTGCATATATGAGGCTTAGTTGAAATAGAACCATGTGCTTGGTGCCAAAGGTTTAATGGCACATGGGACTTTTAAGTATGAGGCTTGGTTGAAATAGGACCTTGTGCTCGGTGCCAAAGGTGTAATGGCACATGGGAAATAATTACCTTATGGAGGCTTGGTAAGATCAACGAGAGACCTCTCATGAGTATGGAACTGTCATAACGAAGCATGCATGGATGATTTCACAGGTTTGTGAAATGGTTGGGTATGCCAAAAAGAAATGTTTATGAAATGGTTCGAAAGCTTGTTTGGTTATTTTTCTGGAAAAATGACTTTCTAGAAAATTTGTTTAAATTACTCTTGCAATGCCTTTGGTTATGAATGGTTTTGGAAACTTGTTTATATTTTGTTATAAACTGATTTTGAGAAAATGTTTTATATGTACTATTTTTATATAAATGTTGCTAACTCTTCTATCCTAGTGGCGTGAGTAGAGAAGTCATTGGGGAAAACCTGCTCAGTTTAATACTCACCACTGCTTTGGCACTTTGGTGATTTTGTAGATATTGTATTCCGAGACACAGGTAAAGGTAAAGCATCTCATTTCTAGTGGCTCGTGGTGATGTTTGGGAGATATTGTGGAGCTTGGCTCTTGTGGACCGTCGAGTCATGGTGTCTTTTGAGAGTCTTGAGTTGTTCTTCCACTGTGTAATTTGATGTTTGGTTTGGTCTTCCACTATTGTGTACTATGATGTGTTTTAACATAAATGAAGTTGTTGATTGGTCTTTCATTTGTTCCTGCATCATATAGTGAATGGTTAATGGATGGGTTTATTTCTAAAAGGGTAAATCATCCCCAACTTTTACTTGAGACCCTTCGACATTTATTTCCAGCCTTTAGTATCTTTGGGATGTCACTTAAGGACAATTAATGACACGTTGATCTCTCAAGACAATGAGGATTGGCGGGTCATTAAAAATGGTATCAGCTTGTTAGGTCGTTACCAAACATGGAGTCATCGATGTTCTCAGTCATGGAGTTGAAATTCCTTTTCGTTTATTCCTTGGGTTCGAATCTTAGACAAGAGTAGGGTTGTCATAACGTGAATGGTATAGTATAAAAGGATGTAGCTAACCTGTTTATGTTGAACTTCAAGTTACCAGGGTGTTGGGTTCATCAGTGTTTTGGATACACTTTTAGAGTCATGGAAATCTCATTGTCATAGGTTTAGCCATTGAGATGAGAATGACATACATTAGAGGAATGACTTCCCACTAGGATTTCATATATCATTGTGAAGAATTATATATGATTTTGGGAAAGGTGTAAATTTTTGAACAAAATGCAGAATTGATTTTCAAATGAAAGATTTTGAAAACTGAATATTTTGTGTATTTTGAAAATGGGTGGATTTTCAAAAATCATGTGAGATGTTTTCAAAAATGGTTGAACATGTGGAAAAACTGGATGGTTGAAAATAAATGTTGTGATAGTTGATGTGATATAATTTGAAATGCTAAACCAACAATTACTAGAGATAGCGATTGATGGAGTTTGTTGTTGGTTTAGAAAATGGAACCTGGTAGGCGTCATCGAAACCAACCCGAAGAAGCAGCAGAGAATGTGGTTGCACTGGAACCACATGTGAACCAAGAGCTGGTTCAGAGTATTATCCAAGATTTTCAAGCTGTGGATACGGGGAACTGGAGGAATGAGCCACGACATGTGGATCACACCATCCAGTTCATGAAGAAGAATCCACCAATCATTAGGGGTGATGTTGAACCTGAGAAGGAGGAGGTGTGGCTAAGCAGGATGTGTCGTATATTTGATTTCATCAGCACACCAGTAGAGATGAAAGTAAAGCTGGCGAAATATATGCTCGATGATCTTGCCAGTCAGTGGTGAGATTTAGCGGTGCATGCTAAATTGGATGAAGGCCTTACATGGGAGGATTTTGAAAAATTGTTTAACAAACAATTCTATCCTCACACATTAAGATCCAGAAAATGACGGACTTCTTCAGCTTGAAACAAGAGAGCCTCTATGTCACAGATTGTGTGGCTATGTTCATGAATTTAGTCCCTTTTGCACCAGAGGTTGCAGAAAATGCTTCTTTGAAGGCACACATCTTCGAATCGGGGCTAAGGCAGGAGATTCGTTTGAAGATTGTGGTGCTCTGTATTACGGATTATACAGAGATGGTGAACAGAGCAACGGTTTCTAAACGTGATATATCAAGATCTATAGGAGGAGGCATGATGATACCCACGAGAACAGGTGGGAACTCTAATGCTTGGAACAAGCGGAAGAGGGACACCAACTTCCAAGGTGGGAGTGCGAATCAGAACCAGACGGCGAGATCAGTCAACCTTCCTCGACCACCCCAGAGTAAAGCAGTTTGCATTCAATGTGGTTAAACTGATCACATGAAAAGATAATGTACCACACCATTTAGAGCATGCCACAATTGCAACAAGATGGGGCATCTTCAGCGATATTGCCGCAGTGCTCCATGGTCAGGTGTTCGGGACACTTCCCATACGTCGCAAGCATCATTTGCTTTGATAGGATGAGGATATCAGAATCAGTCTCGTCAGCATAACAGAGCTATGCATGGTGATTCTCGAAATACCATGACTCTTTAACCAGGGAAAACTCAGCAAGGCAATAAGGAGAACAGTGCAGCGATGAAGCAATTATATGGAGCTGAGCAGATGATGGTCAATGATCAGGTTGTACCATATACAGTAAGAGGTGAGATTCTTTTGAATTCTACCTTTTTTCAAGTGTTGTTTGATACTGGTGAATCGCATTCCTTAATTTCTTCTCGTGATGTTGATTTTCTATGTTTAAAATGGGAAATGATGCCTTCTGTCTTGTAACTACAAACTTCTCTTTGTGAAAGGGAATGTCAAGCCCTCATCTGTAGAGCATGTGCTATAACTGTTGATTGAGCTGAGCTGAAATGGGATTTCTCTATGTTGGGGATGGATGTCTATGATATAATCCTGGGTATGGATTAGTTGAAAAGGTTTAAGGCTTGAATCGACTGTTATAGGAGAACGGTTAGTTTCAAGACTAAGGATGGCATCGACCATCCCTTTAAAGGAGAGAGGATGGTAAATAATGGTGAAAATAGCTTGTTGGCACCAATGGTGGGAACGATTTCTTACCAATTGGAAGCATTTACTGTGGAATCATTGGAAGAGACCGAGGAAAATATTTTTCCAACAGTGGTGGATCAATTTCCTGAAAACATCTCAGGGTTACCACCTGTAAGAGAATTGGAGTTTACGATTGATCTCATTTCGAGGACCAGTCCTATCTCACTTCCATTTTATAGGATGGAACCAACGGAGTTAAAGGAATTGAAAGTGCAGTTGGATGAACTGGAAAATAAGGGTTTCATTCGACCAAGTACTTCTCCATGGAAATCACCAATGTTGTTTGTGAAGAAGGCAGATGGAACTCTTCAGCTGTGTGTTGATTATCGTAAGCTTAACCAAGTTACGATAAAGAATAGATATCCACTTCCACGCATTGATGACCTGTTTGATCAATTGAGGGGAGCTCAGCGGTTTTCCAAGATTAACTTGCGGTCATGATATCATCAGTTTCAAGTTTGGAAGGAGGATATTCCGAAGACAACCTTTAGAAGGAGATATGGCCACTATGAATATGTATTCATGCCTTTTAGTCTAACGAATGCACCAGCTATCTTCATGGCTTTGATGAATCAGATATTTTAGCAATATCTGGATTCTTTTTTTGTGGTGTTTATCAAAGACATATTGAGGTATTCAAGAACAAGGTATGAGCATGAGAAACACTAGGTGATAGTGTTGGAAATCATGAGAGACCATCAGTTGTATGCCAAATTATCAAAGTATGATTTTTGGATATAAGAAGTACGTTTTATGGGCCATGTTTTTTCTGAGAAAGTTGTTTCTATGGACCGAGAAAAGATAGAAGTTGTTCTTTCTGGGCAACAGCCGAAGAATGTCTTTGAAATATGAAGTTTTCTTGGTCTTGTTAGTTATTACCGAAGCTTTGTTCATGAGTTATCACGACTAACTTCACCAATGACAACATTGACAATGAAGAACAATGAATTTCAATGGACTGAGGAATGTCAAAGATCTTTTCAAGAGTTGAAAGTTCATCTTACAACGACACCTATCTTAATCTTTCTAGAATCAAGGCAAGGATACGTGGTGTGATGTGATGCTTCAAGATCAGGTTTGGGCTATGTTCTCATGCAAGGAGACTATGTTGTTGCTTATGGTTCAAGGAAGTTGAGGGAGCATGAGAAGAATGACCCACCACATGATTTGGAGTTATCTGCAGTTGTCCATGCTTTGAAAACATGGAGAAACTATCTCTTGGGTGAGAAATTTACTGTGTTTACGGATAAAAAAAGCTTGAAACACATTTTCTCACAGTATGATTTGAATCTGAGGTAGAGGAGATGGATGGAGTATCTTTAAATGTTTGAGTTTGACATAATGTTTACACCGGATAAGGGAAATTCAATAGCGGATGGATTAAGAAGAAATTCATATGCTTAGTTGGAAAAGGAAGCCTCAGATGAATGGCAGTTGATTTCGGTCTTAGCTAACATGCATGTGGAATGTGAATAATGAGGTGATGTTGTTGTTTAATTTTTAGCTTCACTTGTTCTTGATTTGGTGGAGATAGTAAAGGAGGCACAAACATCCGATGTAGACTGCGTTGCATTGAGTTCAAAATTAAATGGTGGGGAGACCATTGAGGTATGGAAGATGGATGGGAGTTCAGTCTTGTGTTTCAGAGATCAGATGCTTGTACCCATGGTTTTTTAGAAGAAAACTCCTTCATGCTTACCACCATTCGAGATGGGATGTACATCTGGGTACACAGAAAATGTATAAGGTGTTGAAGGTGCATTTTTGGTGGAGCGGCATGAAAAGGAAAGTGGCCGAGTTTGTCTCATGATGCTTAACTTGTTAGCAGGTTAAAGCATAGCATTAGAGACCAGCTGGTTTGTTACAGTATCTACCTATTTTGGTGTGAAAATGCGATCAGATAACAATGGATTTTGTTACAGGTCTTCCAAGAACGGTCTGGAAACACGATGCCATTTGGTTGATAGTGGATCGTCTAACCTAGTCGGCCCATTTCACCCCTATTCGTGAAACTCATATGGTGGAAGATCTTTCATAAATCTATATCCCAAAAGTGGTAAAGAGGCATGGTGTACCAGTCTCTATAGTTTCATAGAGAGATTCAAGGTTCACAACTAGTTTCTAGAAATCACTGTGACAAGCCCTTGGGACTCAGTTGACTATTAGCATGACATATCATCCTCAGACAGATGGGTAATCCAAAAAAATGATACAAATGTTGTAAGACATGTTGAAGGCTTGTGTAATGGATTTTGGTGGCTCATGGGAGGAGCATATACCCTTAGTGGAGTTCTCATACAATAACAACTATCAATCCTTGATACACATGGCTCCGTTTGAAGCATTGTATGGGGGTCCTTCTTGTTCTCCACTCTGCTGGGTGGAAGCTGGTGAATCATCCCTAGCCGGGCAGAGCCTTGTCTAAGAAATAATGGATTAGATTCATTTGATTAGAAATAAGATGGAGACGGATCAGATTCTTCAGAAATCTTATGCAGATCACTGTCGAAGATCGTTGTCGTTCGTAGTGGGTGATCATGTCTTTTTGAGAATCTCTCCAAGGCTTGGACATCATCATTTTGGGAAGTAGGACAAATTATCTCCTCAATAAATAGACACTTTTGAGATACTGGAATGGGTAGGAGAGGTGGCATATCAGTTGGCATTACCACCACGGTTTAGTTTGATGCACAATGTGTTCCATGTTTGTTTGTTCAAGAAGTATCAACCCGATCCTGACCATGTGATCAGATGGGATCACATTGACCTAGAGCTGGATGCTTCATTGGTACATATCCCAGTGCAGATTGTGGATAGGTGGGATAAAGTCTTGCATGGAAAAAACATCAGTCCAGTGTGGGTTTTGTGGCAACATGGTTAGATTTAGGAAGAGACTTGGGAACGCGAGAAAGAAATAAAAGAGCAGTGGCCATAACTCTTTCAGACAAGCATTGGTTTTCTACTTTCCGAGGATGGAAATTCCAATGGTGGAGAGAATATATTACCCCCAGTTTCTAGTATGTAACCCTTACTTGATTCTTTTCTTTGTTTTAAAAGTTAAGGGTGACATGTGGGAGAGTTGGGAGATCCTGGATTGAAGTTTGAAGCAAAGGGGAAGGCACACGGGTGGCGCACGGTTTGTCTGAACCATGCGGCCAAACCGTGTGTGGCTTACTAAGGAGGCAGCGGCTTCCACATGGTTAGTGCATGATTAAGGTAAACCCTGCGATGAGGCCATGCATGAAGGGTGGCTGAGGGAGTAACTAATTCATGGATAGCGCACAGTTTGTCAAACCGTGCGGACTAACCATGCATGCACTTAAATTAGATCCTTAATTTGAGGATCTAACTCGTTTTTGCCTCTAATTGCCTCATTAAATCTCCTAAGTTGACATAACTCGGGATTAATCTCCCTTGAAGGTTGGAAAATATCTCTTAAGCATTTCGGAGGCGATCTGAAGGCTTCTCTTGGCGAATCGAAGCCGGATTCTTGAGGTATGTGATCGTTCTCCTTCATTCTTGAATGATTTCTTAGTTCTACTTCTCCCTTTCTCTCGGTTTCTTATATCTATGCCCGTTATGGGTAGACCTAAGTATTTTGATGCCAAATATGTTGAGATTTGGTCTTTGTTGTTTTAGGAGAAGGAATTTAATGAGGGTTTTTAGAGATTTGACTCGGTGTTCTTGAGTGTTCTTCTTCTGTTGCTTGGTTTCACCTTTTTGTTGAGGTAGGTGGCTTCACTCTCAACTCCTCTTGTTAGAATTGGTTGGATTGGTTTCAAATTGGTTATTTGAATGGTATTTATTTTGAAAATCATGGAATAAATTTTCTTTAGTGATGATTTATGGTTTTGATGAAATTGTGAAATCTTGGTGAATTGTTGTGCAAAGTGATTTGGCTATTTGAATTTAAAATGTTGATTTTAAATTATGAAATTGATGAAATTGGAAATGGTTTGATGAGAAATGGGATTTCAATAAAAATGGTGTTTTATTGAAATGGTTTGAGATTGAAATGAATTTGATTGATTTGGTTTTCAATAAAAAGGTAGTTTTATTGAAATAGTTTGAATTTGTTTAACACACTTGGTTTTGATAGAAAATGGTTTTCAATAAAAGGTGTTTTATTGAAAGGATGGTTCTAGACTGATTGTTTGGAATGTGTGGTGTGTGTTCATGTTTCATATATGAGGCCTGGTTGAAATAGGACCTTGTGCTCGGTGCCAAATGTTTAATGGCACATGGGACTTTTAAGGGTGAGGCTTGGTTAAAATATGGCCTTGTGCTCAGTGCCAAAGGTGTAATGGCACATGGGAAATAGTTACCTTGTGATGACTTGGTAAGATAGACTAGATTCCAATCATGAGTATAGAACTGTCATAAAAAAGCATGCATGGTTGATTTCACGGGTTTGTGAAATGGTTGGGTATGCCAAAAAGGAATGTTTGTGAGATGGTTCGAAACCTTGTTTGGTTATTTTTCTGGAAAAATGACTTACTGGAAAATTGGTTTAAATTACTCTTGGAATTCCTTTGGTTATGAATGGGTTTAGAAAATTTTTTATATTTAGTTACAAACTACTTTTGAGAAAATGTTTTATATAAATTGTTTTTATATAAATGTGGATAACTCTTCTATCCCAGTGGTGTGATTAAGGAAGTCATTGGGGAAAAACTACTGAGTTTTATACTCACCCCTAATTGGAACTTTGGTGCTTTTGCAGATGTTGTATTCCGAGACATAGTTGAAGGTAAAGTATCTCATTGCTAGTGGCTAGTGATGATGTTTGGGAGATGCTGTGGAGCTTGGAGCTTGTGTACCACATAGTCGTGGTGTATTTTTTGAGTCTTGATCTGTTCTTCCACTATGTATTTTGATTTTTGGTTTGGTCTTCCACTGTTTTGTACTCCGATGTGGTTTACAAAAATGAGGTTATTGATTGTTCTTTCTTTTTTTCATGCATCATATAGTAAATGGTTAATGGATGGATTTATTTCATAAAGTGTAAATCATCCTCCACTTTTACTTGAGACCTTTCGGTATTTATTTCTAGCCATTGGCATCTTGGGGATGTCTCTTATGGCCTAGTAATGACACGTTGAGCTCTCAAGCCAATGAAAATTGGCGGTTCATTAGAAAATCCTTGTAAACTAATGGGAGTCAGTATAACCATTTCTATCAAGATATAGAAAGTGTCTAATGGGAGTCGTCACTTGTTGTATTCATTTCTTCATATTAGTGGATTTTTATATACCCATAGGGGATAGCTATATAAAGGATGTAGGTTCTGATATTGAGGCTAGACCTTATAACTATCATTTTCTACACTTTCTTTACTAATTTTGAATTCATGAGTATTTACTAAATGTTAATAAGGAAATAAATATTAATAGGTTTCATGGGTTAAGTTTCGAAATTTTTTGAAACTTACAAAAAGTTCACAACTGATTCATCCCCCCTTTTTAGTTTTTGTATGATCCTTTGGAACTTCAATTGGTATCAGAGGGAAGGTTCCTTTGTTTAATTATTATAATAGATAATATCAATTTTGTTAATAGTAGAAAAATTCATACATTTAATGAAAAAAATTATTATGGATGGGAAAATATGATTATTCCTTATATCCTATCTATTGTCCTGGAAGTTGTTGATGCTGCTACTATTGGGTTTTACCTATTAAGAATGATTACCCAATGAGTTTTGTAGATAAGAGAAATATAGATGTTGATGGAAATGCTAGAAATTCTATTCTTATTCCTTTATTATAAATTTTTTATCATAAGGTTATGGGTCTCAAAACCTCAAAAGGTACATGGGATATACTAGAAATTGTTTTCAAAGGGAATACGAAAGTTAAAGAAGAAAATATATAAATCTGGTGTAGTAATTATAAAGACATCAAAATTAAAGATGAAGAAATAATTGATTAATACTTCACTAGATTAAATAAAATTGTTTTCCAAGTCTGAGGATTTAGAGATGTCATGGAAGATTGTAAAATTGTGATGAAACTTATGAGAAACTTTCTGGATAAGTTTGATTCTAAAATTTCTTCTTTATAAGATAAGGATAATTTATCTCATGATGAATTGCATAATATTATTTTTTCTTATGAAATTATGAAATATACAATGTTTAAAAATATGAGTAAAGATGAACTATATTTTTGAAGCTATGCGAAAGATGGAAATAAAAGATGATGAAGAAGTAGATCCTTACGAGTTTGAAGACAAATATGATGATCAGTTTAATAAAAAAATCATTTCTCTTATAAATAAGAAATATCTAATAGGAAGAGTAAAGTATGAAGGTAACATCCTCTAAAATGTTCTTAGTGTTGTGAAGTCATATACTTTTCTAGGAATTACCCCTAGAATAAAGTTGGTGAATATCAAGATGATTTGATTGGAAAAAATTGATTGAAGAAGTGGAACAAAAATGATGAAGATGAAACGTCATCTGAATGATACAAGAATAAGTTTAATTGAATCAGAAGAAGTATATTGAGTAAGAAAGTAAAATCAGAATCAAATGGAAACAATTATTCTAATGGTGAAAGTTCATAAAAAATTTTAACCTTCATTAAAAAAGTTGAGAAAAAAGATTTCTTATATAGTGAAGAAGACAGTGAAGAATCTTATATAGAGTATAAACTCATAAAATAACTCATTGCATGTCTTGAGAAAAACCAATCTCTCATGAAAGAAATTTTAGTTATGAAGAAAGATTATGAAGTAGTTTTTTTGGAAAGAAAATATGCCATCAAGCATGAGGATGAATACATTCATTATAGTTTAATTTACAAACTTATAATTTTTGAATATGGAAAGATGATTAGAGATCTTAGTAAGAAGATGTAAACTAAGGAAGAATAGGTCAATAAGTTCAATAAAAACTTCTTGAGTCTAAAAGTACAATGAGGAATATGAATGAAAACTTCAAAAAAGTTTAAAAGTAAAGGATTAGACTTCTAATGATAATGGGAAGTATCAATATGAGAATCAGGTGAAATCTTCTCTTACCAAAAATAGTGTTTCATCTGATTCTTTTAACAATTTTGGTTCGGGAAAAAATTATTTTGAAAGCTTGGGTGGAAAAAGGATGTGAGAAACCAATAAAATATAAAAAGTAGATAAATCACTCAAAATAAATGATGGTCCACATCCTGAGTATGTTAGATATGAAATAAGTTACCAACCTTAAAAATGTTTTAATAGATAATGATCTTATTTCAATAGAAAATAAAGATTTGATGGTAGTTGTTATTTTTGTGGGATCTCTATTACATGGATTATAACTGATGTCACAAATTATTCTTACATGGATGAATTTTTGAGAGAAGTGTAAGAAATATTGAATATAGAATGAGAACCCTTCATAACATATATAAATTTGAAAAAGTGAATTCTCAAGTAGTTATAAACATACCAACAAGATGTTAATTTTAATGTCTAGAAGAAGTTTTTGGAATATGTGATAAGTCTTGTCATCATGCTGCAATATGTATGACACTCCTTCCAAAACAAGAATCTTATGATAAAAAATAAAAGAAAGATGAAAGGAAGAACGTTTGGGAAATAGATTTTGTTGTTAAGATAGCTTTCAAATCAAGTAAAATGAACAAACCATGGATTATTGATAGTGTTTATTCTTCATATATGAAAGGTGATATAAAAATCATGGAACATGTTGAATGTAACAATGTAGGAGAAGTTACTTTTGGTAATGATACTTCCATAAAAATCAGAGGAATCAGAACGTTTGCGATTGAAGCTGAAAAGTTGAAATATAAAGATGTTTTATTGGTTGATGATCTAAAACATAACTTACATAGTTTAATTAAACTTTTTGATGATAGAAAAGAATTGTTTTTGAAAAGAAATTATCATCAAAAGAATGAATGAAGGAAAATTCATTCCAAAGGGGAAAGAACCAGTGGAAATCTATTTGAAATAGAAGAATTAAATAACTAATGTTACATGAGTACAGAATATGAAAAAAAATTATGGAATTGAAGATTTAGAAACCATGGATACAAAATTATGAACAAAATTTCTAAATTTAATATCATTTGAAACATTCTGTAATTGAAAATCATAGAATAATATTTTTGTGTAACTTGTAAAAAAGGGAAGATGATAAAATAATTCCTAAAAGAGTTTAGATTCAATCTACCAAACTAATTTAGATTATTCATTAATATTAATGTGGGCCAATGATACATCAATCCAAAAAAGGATATTTATACTTTATCACTTTTGAAGTTCCAAAGGATCGAATAATAATTTAGAATAGTGGTTGAATCTATTTTTCATTTTTTTAACCATCAAGAGATTTTAGAAACATAACCTATATAACCTTTTATGATTTATTTCATTATCAAGTTTTTTTAAATGATCATGTCTGAAAAAATAGGAAATAAAGTAAAGAAAACAATATTTACAAGGTTCATCCTTAGTGTGAGATCCTACATCCTTTCCATAGCCACTCCTACGGGTATATGGAAATACATTATTATAAAGAAGTGAATAACTCCCATTAGACAGATTCTATCCCATGATAGGAAAGACTATACATACTCCTATCAGTTTAAAAATCTTTCTTATAAAACAATTGAGACAAAAAATATTAAATAATTTTTTGAATCTAATACATAATTGCTCATTCTAAATCCTTTGTCTGATTTGGATAGATCTGATTTTCTCAGTTTAATGTGTTTAGATTCAATTTTCTCAATCAAATGAGTTTGGATATGATTCTCTCAATACAATGAGTTTAAATATGATTATCTTAATATGATGGACTCAATATAATGAACCCAATTTTAATCTGAAAAATTCAAACTCTGATCAAATACTCAATATGACATACCTCAATCCCATTGGATAAATACAATCTTCTCAATATGATCTTTCTCAACCCTATAAACAAACATTCAAATTTTTTATCCTCTTTATGAGATCTCTAGTTAGAAATGACTCTCACTTGATTTCTTCAGTGCTTCGCCTTTTCCACTTGCGTGAAATTCCACAATGAACAAATTACTTGAGGAAGTATTTATAAGCGACTCAAAAAACAAAAGTGGGAAACATGAAAACATTCCCTACTTTCTCAAATTTCAAAAACTCTAAAAATCTACCACATTTAAAACTTCAAATTTGACTTCTTCAAACTTCCTTAGATTTCTCCAAATATTTTTTAAAATTTAATTTCATGTTTGACCTCCTAAAAACATCACATAAAGCTTCTGGAATTTTCTTTTTGAGTCTTCTTCATAAATAGGTCAGTATGATTTATATTTCCTTCTCAGTAAATCTGAATTTTGTTTCTTTCATAGTGAATCTGAATTCTATTTATTTCACCATGAATCCGTTTTCTATTTCTTTATCAGTGAATCTGAGTTCTGTTTCTTTCTCAGTAAATCCAAATCTAGTTTCTTTCTTAGTGAATCTAAATTTTCTAAACTTCTCAGTGAATCCGAATTCTATATCCTTCTCACTGAATCCTAATTCTATAACCTTCTTAGTGAACCCGATTGAATTCTTATTATGATGGAATTATCATTACTATGTAATTCCAATTGCGATGGATATCCGATCACGATGAAATCTCCAAACTAAAACTATGAAATTATTAAAACATGTCTATTATTTCCTCAAAATATTTTATCATGAAATTTTTCAAAATGAGAACATTATGATCAATAAAGCATCTTCTGATTTGGTATAGAAATTATGAAAACTTTATAACTCCTCAAATCGCTTTTTTTAACAAACCACTTCAGAAAAAATATGACTTTCCCCCCAGCAACTTATTTCTTTCTCTAATTACGACAAATGAAAACTTCTAGAAAAAAACTATTTCGGCCCCCATATTTTTCTGGATCCGGTGAGATGAATTAAATATAGATAGATATGATTCCAGGATAACAAATAAATTATTATTCAAAAATGTATGTTGTTAATAAATAAAAAAACCTTGTTGAAAAAATTTATCAAAAAGGTTCTTCAATCTCCCCTTTGGATTTTTTGACAACCCCCATAAAAACTTTTCCAACTCTCAAAATATTTTCACAACTCAAATTATATAAACAAATAAATTTTTTTACTTTTATCAAAAAATAGAATCTCTCAATAATATAGTGTCTTGAAACCACACCACTAGATAAGGAAATGTTTTTGAATGAATTCCATCCCTCAATGACAAGAAAATTTTGTGTCCATGTAAATTAAAAAATACCCTTAATTTTATCTTTTCAGCTCTCTCTTTTCTTATTCCCTCACATTTATTTTGATCTCACTTTTATTTTTCTCTTCCCCATTCTATGATAACCATATATATCGATTTATAAAATAAACGATAAATAAAAACTTCTTTCAAAGTAAAAAGTTATTACATTCTCTCCCCTTTTGTAAACATAATCTAAATCATGGTGGGGGTGTATTTTATGAGGTTTATGAAGACATTGGACGAGTAAGAACATGATTTTACAACCTCAATTCCGCAAACCGTTCTTTTAGCCTTAAATTTTTAAATATGTCATCAATCTGATACTTTGTTTAAATGTATTCCAGAAAAAACATATCCATAAGAAAAATTATCTTTCATAAAGTGAAACATTATATCAATATGTTTTTATTTTAAATGTTAGAAAATATTCATAAGATAATTAATTGAACTCTTATTATCCCAAAGTATCTTCAATGGTTTAAAAAATTTTCCTTTCAAATTTTCTAGTTGAACTTTCATCCACAACATTTGACTACAAGCTTTAGTAGCTTCAACATATCTATATTCATATATTCTTAAAGATACCGAAATTTGTTTCTTACTATGCCAACTCACACAACATCCACCCAATAAAAACTTTCCTCATGAGGTTGGTTTTATTCCATTACAATCTTAATCCCAATCAGCATCATTATATTAATGAAACTTCATATCACTATTTATTTTGTATATAGAAACCCATGTGAAGTTTTTTCCTTTGAAATATCTTAGAATATTATTTTCTTCCAACATATTTTATTCTTTCTAATTACTTTTAATACCTTCCACACAAAGTCACTACAAAAACAATATCTAGCGTTGATGCTATAAACTAAATAAGCCTTCTTATCAGCTTTGGAAATTATTTCTGATTCACAGTAATTCTGAATTCATCTTTACTAACCTTGTTCCCACTAAAATAGGAGTTAATACTTCTTTCGATTCATCCAACCCAAAATTATGTAAAAATTCACAGGAATAATTTTCTTGAGATAATAAAATGTATTTTTCTTTTTTTGAGCTTGTAATTAAAGGAAGAAAGTTAATTCTCAAAACATAGACATTTCAAAATTCTTTTTCATTTCCTTAGAAAATATTTTACAAAAATCTTCTTTATCCCTAGTAAAAATTATATCATCGACATAAACAATTTCAATTAGAGCTCTAGAGTCAACATCTTTCACATATAAGTTTCTATCAACTTTTACTTTAGAAAAGGTCAACATTCTCTTAAAATTTTCATGTTTTGAATACCAAGCATGTTGATCTTGTTTCATCCCATTCAAAGATTTATTCAATTTATAAACTATGCTTCCATCCCCATCAAGTAAAAACCCATAATGTTTTTGAATGTAAAAATCTTCCTCTATATCACTATTTAAGATAAATGGATATATATAAATTTGGTACACTTTGTAATTTCTATGTGAGTCCACTAAATGAAACACTCTAATAGTTTTTAATCTTACTACTAGGGAAAAATATTATTCCAAATCCAGACCTTCCACCTACGAATAACCATTATAGAAAATCCTTGATTTATTTCCAAAAACATCTCCACATTCATCTAACTTTTTTATGTAAACCCACATGATTCTGATAAAATTTTTATTTTATGCAAGTGAAACATGTTCCCATGATTCATTCTTCTCAATCTGATCTAACTCTTCATTCATATCACCCACCCTTTCCTTTTGATGAATTTATTATAAAACTACTTCTAGTTAAACATTGCAGATAATTAGAGTTTGATGATGTAATGTCAAATTTATTATTATCTAAACTGAAGCATTTTGATTTTCAATAATTTTTTTTAGATTAAACTTGTTTCTGTAATGTAGGAAATATAAATGTCTCTTTCCACGCTGAAATTTCCTCATCACATGATTCTTATGAATCTTGATAAGGATGTTTTGAATTAATTTCACTATTTTTGGAAATCTCCAAGTTATCCTCCTCAGCATTGTCAATAACTTTTGTTACAGAAAATTTATTTTCAGTCATCTTCACATCCTATGAGTCTAAAAACTTTTTTAAAAAATATTCCAACCTTTTCAACTTCTTCTCTTTGGTTAATAACCCGTAAAAGTTTCTTCCTCATCATTATCATCAATCTTTCCCAAATTCATATATTTTATTTGGAGAAAACATAGACTTACAAATATATTTAAGTATTTCATTGATGTTTTTTGTATTCTTCTTTTTATATGGAGTAATGTTAGTTTTCGGTCTCAACAAGCATCTATTTTGAACATGTATAACAATAATAAGAGATTCTCCCCTATAAAACTTTGAATGTTTGTTTTCTACTATCATACTTCTTCCCATTTCCACAAAAAATCTATTCATTCATTCTAATATTTCATTTTATTGTGGAATATAAGAACTGTACTGATGTTTGATACCATGCTTTATCAGATTAGTTATAAAACTGTTTTTTATGAATTTAGCACCATTATCTATTCCCAACCATTTTATGGAATCCCCCATTTCTTTCACAACATATTTTCTGAGGAATTTGAACATTTCGATAGCCTCCGATTTGAGATTCATAAACATGATGTTTGTTATTCGAGTGAAATCATCAAACAAGTGATAATGTATAAAACTAATTTTTTGATTGATTTCTCATCATTCCAAATAAATTGTAATGAATAAGCTCATGTAGTCTAGTATATTGAATCTCAACTCTTTTATTCCATTTTTTCATCTTCCCTTTTTGAAAATTTATACAAACATCTTCTTATCTTATTTTAGGGAATTTTTTGAATGATATCTACTTGAGAAATTTTGTTCATACTTTTATATCCAAGGTTCCCAAGTCTTTGGTGCAACAATTTGTTTTCATCTTCCTCACTCATCTAATAGGAGTTATTGAGTTCTCCTATATTGAAGATATTCTCACAGGTTCTTTCACCTTTTGTAATGACTTTTCTATCTCTTAAACTTTTGATGATACTAAGATATTTTATCAAGAAAACTTATTTTCCATAATTACAATGTTTAATTACACTAAATAAGTAATGTTTTATCCCATCAACAAATAAAACTTCCTTGGATTTTGACATTTCATATTCAATATTACCCATTCTGATTCCTATGATTTTTAAGGAACTATCATTACCAAAGGTAATTGATACTCCATCATGACATTGAACATTTTCAAATTTTTTTATTTCACCTATAATATATAATGAGAAACCACTGTCACATATCCATGGTTTGTTCATTTTAATTTCTTTCAAATCTATTTCAAAAACAAAAAATCTTTCCTCAACTTTCTTCTTTTCATCTTTCTTTTATTTTGTATCATATGAAACTCATTCTGGAAGGAGTGTCATACATCTTTTATCTGGATGACCATAATGATCACATATTCCACAAACTTCTCCAAAACATTCAAACTATTTATTTGGAATGTTTCTAACATCTTCAGAATTCACCTTTTCAACTTTTTGTAAGCTAGGAAACTTACTCATTTTACTTCCACTATTTCTTCAATTTTCACAAATATTATTCCAGGTATAGATATGTTGTTCCAAAAATTATTTTCCCTATACCCTTAGATTCCTTACCACAAAAAATATCCATAAAATAATTATTTTCTATTTAAGAAAAATGTTTCTTTTTAGAATACTTTTTGAGGTTTGTAACTTCTTTCAGCTATAACATACTCAAGATGTGGACCATATTTTTTTATGACTTTTCTTCTAGTTTTTAGATTTGATAGGTTACTCACATCCTTTTTCCACCTAATATTTCACAATACTTTTTTCTAGAACATGAAATGTTTAAATAATCAGATGAAAAATTATTTTCAGTAAGAGAATATTTCATCTGATTCTCATAATGAGCCTTCTCAGCATCTTTAGAAGTATCAGTTATTACTTCATAAGATTTGTTGATGTTTTCATTAATCCTTTTCAAGGAAATTTTAGACTTAAGATTTTTTGATTAAAAATTATAAACGTATTCTTCTTGAGCTTCCAGTTTCTTACTAATATCTTCAATCATCATACATATTCATCGATTATATGTTTGTAAATTAAAATATTCTAAATGTATTCATCCTCCTACTTGAATGGTGGGGGTGTTTTTATGATGTTTATGAAGACATTGGACGAGTATGAACATGATTTTACAACCTCAATTCCGCAAACCGTTCTTTTAGCCTTAAATTTATAAATATGTCATCAATCTGATAATTTGTTTAAATGTATTCTAGAAAAAACATATCCATAAGAAAAATTATCTTTCATAAAGTGAAACTTTATATCAATATGTTTTTATTTTTAATGTTAGGAAATATTCTTAAAATAATTAATTGCACTCTTATTATCCCAAAGTATCTTCAATGGTTTAAAAAATATTACTTTCAAATTTTCTAGTTGAACTTTCATCCACAACATTTGACTACAAGCTTGAGTAGCTTCAACATATCTAGATTTATATATTCTTAAAGATACCGAACATTGTTTCTTACTATGCCAACTCACGCTACATCCACCCAATAAAAATTTTCCCCCTGAGGTTGGTTTTATTCCATTACAATCTTTATCCCAATCAGCATCATTATAATAATGAAACTTCATATCACTATTTATTTTGTATATAGAAACCCATGTGAAGTTTTTTCCTTTGAAATATCTTAGAATACTATTTTCTTCCAACATATGTTATTCTTTCTAATTACTTTTGGGATTTTAGGGTTTGTAGGGTTTTGAGGGATTTAGTGTTTTATGTTTTTTTTTTGTGTTTTAGGGTTTTCCTTGAGTTTTTAGTATTTTTATGTTTTTTTAGAGTTTGAAACATTTTTAGGGGTTTTTAAGGGTTTTTAGTGATTTTAGTGTTTTTAGGATGTTTGGGTTTTGTGATTTTTAGTGGGTTTTAGGGGGTTTTAAGGTTTTTAGTTAGTTCTTATGGTTTTTGGGTTTTCATGGTTTATAGTTTTTTATATTTTTTGGGGTTTAATGTTTTTTAGGGTTTAAGGATTTATTATGGTTTTTAGGTATTTATGTTTTGGGGATTTTTAGGACTTTTTGGGACTTTTATGGGGTTTTAGGGTTTTTAGGTATTTTGAGGGGATTAGTGTTTTTTGGGTTCATTAATGGTTTAGTATTTTTTAGGTATTTTAGGTTTTGTAAGTATTTTTCAGGTTTTAATGTTTTCTTAGGGGTTTATATGGTTTAGGGTATTTTATGTTTTTAAGGATTTTTATGGTTTTTAGAATTTTTATTATATTTTGGGTTTTTTTGGATTTTAGGTTTGTAGGGTTTTGAGGGATTTAGTGTTTTATGTTTTTTTTGTGTTTTAGGGTTTTCCTTGAGTTTTTAGTATTTTTATGTTTTTTTAGAGTTTGAAACATTTTTAGGGATCTTTAAGGGTTTTTAGAGATTTTAGTGTTTTTAGGATGTTTGGTTTTTTATACTTTTTAGGGGTTTTATGGTTTTTAGGGTTTTTAGTGTTTTTAGGGTTTTAAAGGTTTTATATTTTTTAACATTTTCTACACTTTTTGGGTTTTTAATTTTTTTATGTTTTTATTTTTTTTTATTAGGGGTTTTCATGGTTTTTAGGGTTCTTTACATTTTTATGGATTTTTAAGGCTTCATTAGGATGTTTATGGTTTTTATATATTTAAAGGGTTTGGACAGTTTTATGGTTTTTATGGGTTTAATGGGTTTTTAAGATTTTATTTTATTTTTTTGTGGTTTTATGTTTCTTAAAAAATTAATGATTTTTTGAGTTCTAATGGATTTTTAGATATCTTAGTGGGTTTTAATTTTTTTTATGGGTTTTAGGATTTTTAATGTCTTTTAGAGGTTTTTACAGTTTTTAGAGTTTTTAGGGGTTTTTTGGTCTCTTTAGGGTTTTTAGCTATTTTTAGGCTTTTAGAGGTTTTTAGTGTTTTAAAGATTTTATGGTTTCAAAGGGATTTTTTCAAAGATTTTAGTGTTTATTATGTTTTAGTTATTTTCAGAGTTTTTAAGGATGTTTATATTTTTTATGGTTTTAAGGGTTCTTAATGTTTTAAGATTTTTAGAGGTTTTTATGATTTTAATCTTTTTAGGTTTTTATGGGTTTTATTTTTTTTGGTTTTTATTGTTTTTAGGGGTTTCTAGGGTTTTTTTGGGTTTTTTATGGATTTTGGTTTTTTAGGGGTTTTTAGGGGGTTATAGTTTTTATAGTGTTTTGGGGTTATAAGGTTTTTTTGAGTATTCTATAGTTTTTAGGTTTTTAGAGTTTTTAACATTTTTAGTGGTTTAAAGGGTGTTTAGCATTTTAAGTTGTTTTTAAGGGTTTTATGGTTTTTAGGGGTTTTTATGGCTTTTAGGTGATTTTATAATTTTAGTTATCTTAGGGTTTTTAGGGGCTTTAAAGTGTTTATCATTTTTTAGGGTTTTAGGGGTTTTAACAATTCTGGTGTTTTTAATGTTTTTTTAGGTTTTATTAGGGTTTTTTTTAAATTTAGGGTTTTTCAAGGCTTTTTAGAATTTTTATGTTTCTTAGTGGTTTCTAGGGATTTTGAGGGTTTTTTAAATTTTTTAAGGTTTTAGGGTTTTTAGTGTTTTTTGGTTTATTGTGGGTTTTAAGTGTTTTTATGTTCTTAAGAGAATCTTGTAGTTTCATAGGGATTTTAGTTTTTTTTTTACTTTTTTAGGGATTTTTATTTATTTTATATATTTTTTTTAGTTTTTAGGGTTTTCAAGGATTTTAAGATTTTTTAAGGGTTTATAGTTTTTTAGGTTTATAGATTTCTATTATGTTTTTATGGTTTTTAGTGGTTTTAAACATTTTTAGAGGTTTGAATAATTTTTATAGTTTTAGTGGTTTTTTGGATTTTTATGGGTTTTTATGGTTTCCAGGGGATTCATAGTTTTTAGGGGTTTTATGGTTTTTAGGTTCTGTTGGGGTTTTTGGGGTTTCTATCATTTTTTTTGTTTTCTTAGGGTTTTAATTATTTTTATGCATTTATATTTTTATTAGGTGTTTTCATGTTTTTACGGTTTTTATGTTTTTAGGGACATTGAGGGATTTTTAGGTTTTCTATTTTTTATGCGTTTTTATGGATTTCTAGGGGTTTTTCGCTTTTTTTTAATTATTTGGGTTTTAGGGGATTTATTTATTTTCAGGTTTTTATGTATTTTTATGTTGTTTTATATTTTTTAGAGTTTTTGAAATTTTTAAGTATTTTTAGGGATTTTTAGGATTTTTATGGTATTTAGGGGTTTTAGGGATATTGAGGCTTTTTGGAATTTTTGGGGTTTTGGGTTTTTAGATTTTTATTGGTTTTTTGGGAGTTTATTTTTCATTGAGTATTTTTTGGTTTTAAGGTTTTTAGAGTTTTTATTATTTTTAGGGGTTCAAATTGATTTTAGAGTTTTTAGTATTTTTTAGAATCATTATGGAATTTTAGGGTTTTAAATGTTTTTAGGGGGTTTTATGGTTTTTAGGGGTATTAAGGTTTTTAGTACCATTTTAGGGTTTTTAGCATCATTTATATTTTTAGGGGTTTTAAGTGTTTTTAGTTTAATATAGTATTCTTAGGGGTTTTCAATGTTTTTAGGGTTTTTATGATTTTAGGGATTTTTAAGGGTTTTTTAGGATTTTAATGGGTTTTATGGAGTTTAGGGATTTGGAGGGTTTTTAGTGTTTTTATGTTTTTAGGGTTTTAGGGTTTTCCCTGTTTTATAGGTTTTTTGGGGTTTTAAGTGGTTTTAGTTTTTTATGGTTTTTAGGGGTTTAAGGGTTTCTTGCATTTTTTGGGATTTTTAGTGGGTTTTTGGATTTTTATGGTTTTATAGGGTATTTAGGGATTTTGATTGTTTTTAGGGGCTTTTATGGGATTGAGTGTTTTTATTGTTTTTATAGGTTTTATGGTTTTTTCATGTTTTTAGGGTTTTTAGGTTTTTTAGTGTTTTTATAATTTTTTTGTTGTTTAAAGGGTTTTTAGAATTTTTAGTGGTTTAGGGGTTTTATATAGTTTTAATCACTTTTATGGTTTAGGGGTTTTAGGCACTTTTTGGCTTGTTTTAGGTTTTGAGGGTGTTTTGTGTTTTTAGGTTTTTTGAGGTTTTATGTGTTTTTCGGTTTTTATGGAATTCTTAAGTTTTTTTTGGTTTTAGGGTGTTTTACTTTTTTTTTGGATTTTTAGGGATATTTTGGGATTTTTATAGTTCTTAGAGTTTTTTGGATTTTTAGGAGTTTACAGTATTTTTATTATTTATAGTATTTAGGTTTTTTATCAGTTTTTTAATTGTTTTTAGTATTTAATGTTTTACTTTGGGTTTTTTTAAGTTTTTTATGTTTTTATAGATTTTTGATATATTTTGGATTTTATGGGTTTTATGAGATTTTAGGATTTTTATGGATTTTGAGGGTTTAAGGGGGTTTTTTAGGGTTTAAAGGTTTGTTATAGATTTTTATAATTTTTAGGTGTTTAAAGGTATTTTAGAGTTTTAGTGGGTTTTTATATTTTTATGGTTTTTGGGGTATAGAGTTTTTTTATATTTTTTCTTGTTTTTAGTTTTCTAGGGGTTGGAAGGAGGTTTTTTGGATTTTTAGGGTTTTATTAGGGGTATTCAGGGTTTTTATGGGTTTTAAATTTTATGGTTTTTTAGGGGTGTGGGTTTAATATGGTTTTTAGGGGGTTTAGGGATTTTGAAGGTTTTGTGGGTTTTAGGGGATTTTTTAATTAATTTAGTTGTTTTAGGATTTTTTATATTTTTAGGGGTTTTAAGTGTTTTTATGTTTTTACAGTTCTCTAAGGTGGTTTTTCGGTTTTTTGGGTTTTTTATGTTTTTTTTGTATTTTTAATGATTCATTTATATTTTTTCAGTTTTTAGGAATTTTAAGGATTTTGAGTCATTTAAGGGATTTGAAGGGTTTTTTTGGGGGTTTTATGGTTTTTTTGTATTAGTGTTTTTTTGTGTTTTTTTTTCAACGGTTTTTTTAGTTTTTTTTATCATTTTTAGGTGTATAAAGATATTTTATAGTTTTTAGTAGTTTTTAGGGTTTTTAGGGGTTGTTATGGGTTTTTTATGTTTGGGGTGGGGGTTATGGTTAGGGAATTTTAGTGTTTAAGGATTTTTATCATTTTTTGGTTTTTTGGGGTTTATGTGTTTTTAGTTTTGTATGATTCTCTTAGTGTTTTTTAGTGTTTTTATGGATTTTTAAGGTTTTAGTTATTTTAGGGATTTTAGGTATATTTTAGAATTTTATGGTTATTGGGGAAATTTAGGGATTTTGAATGTTTTTAGGGGTTTTAGGTGTTTAATAGATTTTATGGATTTTATGTGTTTTAGAGGATTTAAGGGTTTTTATATTTTTCAAACTTTTTGGGGGATTAAAGGGTTTTTATAGATTTTAGTGGTGGGTTTTAGGTGTTTTATGAGGATTGTAGGTTTTTTATGGTTTTAAGGGGTTTTATGGTTTTTAGGGGTTTTTAGGGTTTCTAAAGTTTCATAGGGTTTTTAGGGGTTTCAATTATTATTACTTTTTAAAGGTATTATAAGTGTTTTTATGTGTTAGTAGGGGTTTTTATGTTTTTGGGGATTTTTATATATTATTTATGGGTTTATGGTTTTTATGGTATTTAAGGTTTTGAGGGGTTTTAGGATTTTAGTGGATTTATTATTTTTTTTGGTTTTTAGTGTTTATTTAGTTTTTAGTGGTTTAATAGTTTTGATGATTTTATTAAAAATTATTTGGGGTTTAAAGGGTTTTATATAATTTAGTGGTTTCTTGGGTTTTATGTGTTTTTAGTGGGTTTTATGGTTTTTAGGGGGTTTGGGGTCTTCATTGGATTTTTAGGGTTTTTATCATTTTTTAGTTTCCTTAGGGGTCTTTACAATTTTTTGGTTATTAAGGTTTTCTTATTGTTTTTCTTGGTTTTTAGGGTTTTTATGTTTTTATCTATTTTAAGGCTTTTAGGCTTTTTATGTCTTTTTAGGGTTTTTTGAGATTTTTATGGGTTTTAAGGTTTTTAGGGTTTTTAGGTTTTTGAAGGGTTTCCCATGAGTTTTATGGTTTTATATTTAATTTTTATCATGTTTTGAATGGATTTTTAGGATTTTTATGGTTTTTACGATTTTAGAGATTTTGAGGGGTTTAGGGGTTTTTTGAAAATTTTAGGGGTTTAATGGGTTTTTTTGTGTTTGGTATTGTTTTTAAAGGTTTAACGGTTATTTTATAGGTTTTATTGGCTTTCATGGGTTTTGGGGGTTTTAAGGTTTTAGGGGTTTTTATGGCTTTTGGGGTTTTAGTTTTATTAACTATTTTTTGTTTTCATTGGTTTTAAGTGTTTTTATGTTTTTATAATGGATTTTAATGGATTTTAGATTTTTTATGTATTTTGGGATTTTGGGGGTTTTTCGGATTTGTAAGGTTTTTTTGAATCTTGAGGGATTTTAGGGTTTTTAGTTTATTGTCGGTTTTTGGGGTTTTGGGTTTTTTTTGAGTCTGTAAGGGTTTTAGGGGTTCTTAGAGTTTTAGGGGGTTTAAGGGTTTTTAGATATTTTTAGGGTTTTTAATTTATTTAGTGTTTTCAAGGTAATTTATGTTTTATGGGAATCTAGGTATATTTTTTGGTTTCTTTCTTGGTTTTATAGTTATGTTTTAGGTTTTTTTGGGCTTTCAGCATTTTTATGTTTTTAGGTGTTTTATGTGTTTTTAGGTTTTTATGATCTTTAAGGGGTTTTTAGGGATTTTAATATTTTTTACATTTTTAGAGATTTGAGGGGGTTTTTTAGAGTTTTTATGTTTTTTTGGATTTTAGGGACTTTGAGGGTTTAAATGGGTGTTATGGTTTTATTTGGGTTTTAGTGTGTTTTGTGAGTTTTTAGGGTTTTATGTTTTTTTAATTTTTAATGTTTTAAGGGTTTGAAAGGGTTTTTAGTGGTTTTTTGGTTTTTAGGGATTTTAAAGGTTTTTATGGTTTTATGGGGTTTTAGGGTTTTAAATAATTTTATTATTTTTATAGGGGTTTTATCATTTTTATGGGTTTTAAGTGTTTTTAGGTTTCCTTAAGTATTCTTAGGGGTTTTCAAGTTTTGAGGGGTTTTTATGTTTTTATGATTTTAAACATTTTTAGGGGTTTTAAGGGGTTTTATGGGCTTTTTTTGGATTTTAGGAGTTTTATGTTTTTTTGGTTTTTATGGTTTTTAGGGGGTTTCAAAGGTTTTATGGGTTTTATAAATTTTTAGGATTTTGAATTACTTTAGTGATTTTATTGGGTTTTATGATTTATTTTTGTTTTTGGGGTTTATAAGGTTTTTAATAGTTTATAATGTTTTTTTGGAGTTTAAAGAGATTTTTGAGTTTTAAATGGATTTTAGGGTTTTATGTGTTTTGGTGTTTTTTAATGTTTTAGGGTTTTTATGGATTTTAGGTGTTGTGGGATTTTTAGGGTCTTTTAATAGTTTTATTGGATCTTTAGCATTTTTAGGTTTTAGGGTTCTTGAGTGTTTTTAGGGTTTTCTGTTTTTTAGGAGTTTATAGAGTTTTTAGGGTTTTTAAATTTTTAGGAAATTATAGGGATTAATCAGGATTTTATGCTATTTTAGGTTTTCTAGGGATTTTGAGTTTTTAGTGGTTTTTATGGTTTTAAGGAATTTTATGGATTTTAGATATTTTAGTGGTTTTAAGTGTTTTAGGTTTTTATGGTTTTCTTAGTGTTTTTCATTTATTTATGATTTTTTATATTTTTAATAATTTTTATGGATTTTTCTAGTTTTTTATAGATTTGTAGGGTTTTTAGGGATTTTGAGAGGTATTAATGATTTTTGGGTTTTAGATTCTTTTGGTTTTTTTTGTTTTTAGTTTTTTATGGGTTTTATGTGTTTTAGGTTTTTTATGTTTTCTTATGATTTTTAATATTGATTGAGATTTTTAGGAATTTATTAGGATTTTTAGGTTTTGAATGAATTTTAGGAATTTTATGGGGTTTTATATATTTTTAGGGTTTTTATTGTGTTTTATGGTTTATTTTGAGTTTTTAGGGGTTTAAAAGGGTTTTTAGAGTTTTCAAAAAAAAAAAATTACGGTTTAAATAGTTTTAAGAGTTCTTAGTGATTTTTATAGTTTTTATGGGTTTTTAGTGTTTTAGGGGTATTTACGGTCTTTAGGGTTTTTTACATGTTTTAGTGTTTTTATGGTTTTAGAGGTTTTATGTGTGTTTATGGTTTTATGGATTTCTAACGGGTTTTCAATGTTTTAGTGGTTTTTATGTTTTTAGGTATTTTTATAGATTTTTAAGGATTTGGAAGGTTTATTGGATTTTTAGGAATTTTGATTTTTTTTTGGATTTTTTAGACGTTTTATGGATTTTAGGGTTTTTAACATATTTTAGATCTTTTATTGGTTATAAGTATTCAAATGTTTTTAGGGGTTTTCATGATTTATAGTTTATTTTAAATTTTTATGGATTTTAGTGTTCTTTAGGATTTTTATGGTTTTTTGGGTTTTTAGGGATTTTGAGGGTTTTTATGCTTATTTTGGGTTTTAGGGTTTTTTTATTTTATATGGTTCTTATGTTTTTTATATTTCATTAAAGTTTTTATGTGTTTAAAGGGTTTTTATATTTTTTATTGGTTTCATAGGTTTTTTATGCGTTTTCATGATTTTTAATGTTTTTTTGCTATTTTTATAGATTTTAGGGTTTTTAGGGGTTTTAGGGTTTCTAGGGTCTTATGTTTGTAGGGGTTTTAGTATGTTTTTGGTTTTAGGGGTTTGAAATGTTGTTATGTTTTTATGTTTTTGTTTTGTATTTTTATGTTTTTTATGGGTTTTATGTTTTTAGGGATTTTTAGGGATTTTTATAGTTTTTATGGTTTTTATGTATTTTGATGATTCTTATGGTTTTCATAAGATTTTTACTTATTTTAGAACATATTTAGTTTTTAGGGGTTTTATGTGTTTTTAGGTTTTTATGGGTTTTAAGGGGTTCAGGATTTTTTACATTATTTGGGATTCTAAGGGATTTTTTAGGATTTTTATGGGGTTTTAGCTTTTTTTTTTGATTTTTTGGATTTTTAGGTGGTGTTAGGTGTTTTTTGATTTTTTTGGGGGTTTTTTGGGGTTTTTGAGTTTTTTAGGTTTTAAATTATTTTTAGATTGTTTTAATGTGTCAGGGGTTTAAAGGGTTTTTAGTGGTTTTAGTATTTTTTTGGCTTTGATTGGTTTTAAAGGTTTTAGTGGGTTTTTGGGTTTTTTGCTGTTTTTTGGTTTTTGGGGATTTTATTATTTTTTAGGATTTTATGGTTTACATATGTATTTCAGGGATTTAGGTTTTTTATGTTTTTATGGAATTTTATGAATATTTTATGGTTTTTATGGTTTCCTATGTATTTTACGGATTTCTGGGTTTTTATGGGTTTTTAGTTTTTAGGGGGGGGGGGGTCTACTTTTAGGGGTTTAAAGGTTTTTATGAGTTTTTATGGTCATTTAGATATTTTTGGGATTTTGAGGGTTGTAGGGTTTTAGTGTTTTTATGCTTTCATGGAGCATTTATTTTTTAATTTTAAATTTATAGGTTTTATGATTTTTTAAAGTTTTATGAACATATATTGTGTTTCAAAGGGGATTTATATGTTTTAGTGTGTTTTTAGGGTTTTATAGGTATTGGGGTTTTTTAATTTTTTAGTGGGATTATTGATTTTAGGGTCATTAGGGTCTTTTAGGATTTTTTTTGGGTTTTTAACATTTTTAGCTTTTTTAGAGGTTTTAGGTTTTTTTATGTTTTAAAGGTTTAATATGATTTCTCATAGTATTTAGATTTTTTAAAAAAATTAGTGATTTTTATGTATATTTTTTGATTTTAAACATTTTTAGGTTTTTTAGAGAGTTTGAGGGGGGGGGGGGTTAGGTTTTTTCATGTTTTATGGATTTTAGTGTTTTTATAATTTTTTAGTTTTTGAGAGTTTTATTTGTTTTTATTTTTTCAATTTTTTCTTAGTGTTTTTCAGGGTTTTTGGGTTTATAGGTTTTTAGGAAATTTTAGAGAAATTTTAGGTTTTTAGGGTTTTTATAATTTTTATGGATTTTCAATGGTTTTTGGTTTTTTAGGGTTGTTGGGGTCTTTATGGGTTTTTTGGGCTTTAGGTATGGTTTATTTTTATAGGGTTTTATGGGTTTTAAGGTTTTTTTGTTATTATGGATTTTTATGTTTTTATGAGTTTTAGGGTTTTAAGGATTTAGGGATTTATATGGTTTTAAGTGTCTTATTGATTTTTAGGGTCTCTTAAGGTTTTAAGGATTTTAGTATTTTTAGGTTTTTTTCGGGTTTTAACCATTTTAGTGTTTTAATGTTTTTTAGGGTTTATTAAGGGATTTTAAAATTTTATGGGTTGTTAGGTCTTTTAGATATTTGGAGTGTTTTTAGGTTTTTAGGGGTTTTATGCTTTTTCAGTTTTTTAGGATTTTTTAAAATTTATTTAGGGTTTCTAGTTTTAATGTTTCTAAAAAAATTAGGTGTTTGAAGGGTTTTTAGAGTTTTTAGTGGGTATAGTCATTTTTATGGGTTTTTACGGATCTTCGGGGTTTTAGGGTTGTTATGGTTTTTAGGGGTTTTATGGTTTAAGGGAATTTTATCGTTTTTATGGTTTTTTGGGGTTTTTATGTTTTTAGGGGTTTTAAGTGTTTTTTGGGTTTTATGGTTTTCTTTTTGGTTTTCAGGGTTTTTTTTAAATTTCGGGATATTTTTATAATATTATTATTTTTATGGTTTTAGGGATCTCGAGTGATTTTAGGGTGTTTAGCCTTTTGTTTTTTTAGAGACAGTAAGTGTTTTTAAGATTTTAAGGTTTTGTTAGGTTGTTATAGGTTTTCTATGTTTTTAGTGATTTTGAGAGATTTTTTAGCATTTTTAAATTTTTTAATTTTTTTAGGGATTTTTAGGATTTTTCGGGTTTTTGGTATTTTTTGGGTTTCTTTTTGGATTTTTAATTTTTTTGGGGGTTTTTAATGTTTTTAAGAGTATTTAAACATTTTAAGTTGTTTCAATGTTTTTTTTGAGTTTTTAGTATTTTTTGGGGTTTTATAGATATGTAGGAATTTTAAGGTTTTTAGGGGGTTTTATGGTTTTTATGGGTTTAATAGTCTTTAGTGTATTTTTAGAGTTTTTAACAATTTTATATGTTTTAGGGATTTTATATTTTTTTGGTTTATAATGTTTTTTAGTGGATTTTAGGGTTTTTAGGTGTTTTTAGATTTGGAGTGGTTTTATGGATTTTTATGGTTTTTTGGGATTTAGGTATTTTTATGTGTTTTATGGTTTTTTTGAGTTGTTTAGGGTTTTTGTGTTTTTTATCATTTTTTAAGTTTTTTAGGGTTTTAAAATGTTTTTAGGTTTTTATTATTTTTTAGAGTTTCTCAGAGATTTTAAGAGTTTTTACATTTTTATGGTTTTAGGGATTTTTTTTATGTTTATTATTTTATATGATTTTTAGAGATCTTTAGGTTGGGGGGGGGGGGGGTTTGAGGGTTTTTCTATTTTTCTTGGGTTTTTGGGATTTTTCTTTTAGGCATTTTAGATTATTTAGATATTTTAAACGTTTTTAGAGTGTAAAGAGTTTTTATAGTTTTTATTGGTTTTTAGGGTTTTTAAGAGTTCTAGGGGTTTTTATGATTTTTAGGGTTTTTATGGTCTATTAGGGTTTTTAATATTTTTTATGTTTTTAGAGGTTTTAAGTGATTTTAGGTTTTTATGGTTTTCGTATGGTTTTTAGAGTTTTAGAGTTTTTTATATTTTTAGGGATTTTTAGGATTTTTTATAGATTTTAGTGTTTTTAGAGATTCTTAGTGTTTTAGAGTTTTTTATAGTTTTTATGGTTTTTATCATTTTTAGGTTTGATGGGTTTTAAGTGTTTTTAGGATTTCTTGGTTTTCTTTATGTTTTTCATGGTTTTTAGGGGTATTTATGGTTTTATGTATTTTTAGAGTTTTTAAGAAAATTTTATTGGTTTTTAGGGTTTTTAAATATATTGAGGGATTTTAGGTATTTTTTAAAGTTTTTTGGGTTCTTATGGTTTTTTGGGTTTTTAGGGTATTTTTTATTTTAAGGTTTTAATGGGTTTTTAGAGATTTTAACATTTTATTTGTTTAAATGGATTTTAGATATTTAAGTAGGGGTTTAATATTTTTATGGGGCTATTGGGGTTTTCAAGGAGTTTAGGGGTTTTAATATTTTTTAATGTGTTTTAGAGTTTTTAAGAAATTTTTGGATTTTTAGGTTTTTTAGGGATCTTAAGTATTTATAGTTTTTTAAGGATTTAATAGGTGGTTTAAGGGGTTTTAGGTTGTTTAATATTTTAGGTATTTTCATAGGTTTTGGGTCTTTTAGGATTTTGAGGGTTTTTATCAATTTTTACATTTTTTGGGGTTTAATATGTTTTATAGTTTTTATGTTTTTCTTATGGGTTTTCTGGGTATTTAAGAGGGTTTTTTAGGGATTCATTTTGATATTTGTGGGGTTTTTTGGTTTTTTGGGATTTTGAAGGATATTAAGGTTTTTTTGGGGGTTTAGAGATTTTTTTGTTTTATTTTTGCTGTTTAAGGGTCTTTTAATATTTTTTGGGGTTTTTATGTTTTTAAGAGTTTTTCAAAAAAAAATAGAGGTTTAAACGTTTTTTAGAGTTTTTAGTTGTTTTGAGGGGTTTTATGGGGTTTTAAGGTTTTTATGTTTTTAGGGTTTTAGGGATTTTTAAGTTTTTTTGTGTTTTTTAGGATTTTATAGGTTTTATGTGTTTTTAGGTTTTTAGGGTTATCTTAGTGATTTATTGTGTTTTTCAGGATTTTTATGTTATGAAGGATTTAAGTATTTTTAGTAATTTTATGGTTTTTAGGGTTTTAAGAGATTTAGAAGGTTTTTAGTGTATTTTTGGTTGAATGGTTTTTTTGTTTTAGGGTATTTTTGAGGTTTTAGGGTTTTAAAGGTTATTTAGATTTTCATAACTTTTTTTGGAGTTTAAATGGTTTTTAATTATTATATATTCTTTATGGGTTTTATGGGTTTTTAAAGTTTTTAGGGGTTTCAATGGTTTTTAGGGTTTGAGGGTTTTTTTAGGATTTTTAGAAACTCTTAGGTTTTTATGGGTTTAAAGTGTTTTTAAGTTTGTAAGGTTTTCTAATCGGTGATTAAGGTTTTTAGGGGTTTTTAAAAATTTATGGAGTTTTAGGGTAACTTTTATATTTTTTTGATATTTTTGGGCATTTAGGAATTTTGAGGGGTTTTAAAGTTTTTTTGGGTTTTAGGTTTTGTTTGTGTTTTTGTGTTTTTACGGTTCTATTTAGTTTATTTTGGTTTTAAGGTTTATATATTTTTAAATGTTCTTAGGATTTGAAAGGTTTTAAGTGTTTTTAGTGGGGGTTTTTTTTTCTGGTTTTAGGGGTTTTATGGTTTTTCTGGGTTTTATGGTATTTAGGGGGTTTTGGGTATTTTTAGGTATTTTTAGGGGTTTTATCCTTTTTATAATTTTAGGGGTATTAATTGTTTTTAGGATTTTAATATTCTCATTTTATTTTTCATTTTTTAATATTTTTAAAAAATTTAGGGATTTTAGTAAATTTTTATGATTTTTATGGCTTTTAGGATATTTATAGATTTTGAGGGGTTTTTGGTTTTTTAGGGTCATTAGTGTTTTTATGATTTTCTAAGGGGTTTTAGAGTTTTTAGCATATTTTATATTTTTAGGGACTTTAGGTAACATTTAGGATTTTTATGGTTTTTAGGGTTTTTATAGATTTTAGGGGGTATTAGTGTTTTTTGTTTTTTTGATTTTATGTGTATTTTTGAATATTTTAGGGTTTTATAGTTTTTATCAAATTTTATCATTTTTAGTAAATTAAAGGGGTCTTAATGATTTAGTCATTTTTTAGTGTTTTATGGATTTTAATGTTGTTTTTGGTTTTTAAGGGTTTTATGATTTTCATGGTTTTTATGTTTTTTTCATTTTTTAGGTTCTTATGGGTTTTAAGTATTTTTTTTTGTTTTTGTAAGGGATTATAAAGGTTTTTATTATTTTTTATGTTTTTAATTATTTTAGGGATTTTTTTGGGTATTTATGGTTTCTAGATATTTTTAGGGTTTTATGGTTTTTTTGGGGTTTAAGATTCTTTTTTGAGTTTTTATGTTTTTTAAGATTTTTTAGAGTTTTTAACATTTTTAGGGATTTAAAGAGTTTATTGTGTTTTTAGTGGTTTTTAGATTTTTGAGGGTTTTATGGTTTTTACGTTTTCTAGGGGTTTTTATGGGGTTTATATGTTTTTAGGGACTTTTTACGGTTTTTATGGTTTTTATCATTTTTAGGTTATTTAGATGTATTAAGTGTTTTGTGGTTTTAATGGATTTCCAGAGGGGGTTTTACAGTATTTAGGGGTTGTTTTCATTTTTAATGATTTTAGGGGTTTTTATGAATTTTATGGGTTTTTAGGTTATCAAGGGATTTTGAGGGTTTTTATAGGATATAATGTTTTTTTGGTATTTTATGTTTTTAACATTTTAGGGGTTTTAAGAGGTGTTAGTTTTTTATGGGTTTTTTGGGTTTTTAGGGGTTTTACATTTTTATGGGTTTTTATAATTTTTTTTATAATTTTTATGGATTTTGATGTTTTTTAGATTTTTAGAGTATTTATGGGGTTTTAATGTTTTCTTGGGGTTTTTGGGGGTTTTTGGGGGTTTTGGGTTTTTTGAGTTTTTATACTTTAATGTTTTATTATAGTTTTAATCCTTTTTATGAATTAATTGGGGTTTTAGAGTCTTTAGTTTGTTTTAGTGTTTTTATTGGGGTTTTATGTTTTTAAGGTATTTAGGGGTGTTATGATTTTTAGTGTTTTGAGGGTTTTTATGCATTTTTCTAATTTTTAGGATTTTAGGGGCTTTAATTATTTTTACATTTTATGGTTCTCTTGGGGGATTTTAGTGTTTTTTACATTTTTAGGTGGTTTTAGGGGTTTTTATAATTTTTATGGTTTTTGGGATTTTTATCATTTTTAGGGGTTTTAATATTTTTTAGGGTTTTTGGGTTTTTTTGGGGTTTTTGGGTTTTTCTTATTTTATTCTGATTTTTAAGATTTATTAAGGTTTATAACATTTTTAGGGGTTTAAAGGGTTCTTAGATTTTTTTAGTAATTTATGTCTTTATGTTTTTTTCGTAGGGATTTTTAGAGTTTTAGGAGTTTTTACAGTTTTAGGTATTCTTAGTATTTTGATGATTTTTTTTGGGTTTTCATTGTTTTAGGAAATGTTTGGGGGTTTTAGAGGTTTTTATGATTTTTATGGTTTATAGAGTTTTTAGATTTTTTTGGTTTGTATGGGTTTTAATTTTTCTAACTTATTCATTTTTTTCACGGTTTTTAGAGATTTTTACGCTTTTAGGGACTTTTAGTATTTTTATAGTGTTTTTTGGTTTTTAGGGGTTTTGATGGGTTTTAGTGATTTTTGGGATTTTATTGTTATTATGGGTTTTTAGGCTTTTAAGGGGTTTTTTGATATTTTTAGGGTTCTTAATGTCTTTTATAGTTTTCTAATGTTTTTTTTGTATTTAAAGAGATGTAAGAGTTTTAAGTGGGTTTAACGTTTTTTTTAATGTGTTTTGGAGTTCTAAAACCTGTTTAGGGGTTTTAGGGGTTTTAGGGGTTTTAGAACCTTTTTAGGGTTTTTTATGTATTTAACGTTTTTATGGTTTTTTGGGGTTTAAAGTGTTTTTAGGTTTTTAAGGTTTTCTTAAGTTTTTTCAATGTTTTTAGGGTTTTTATTGTTTTTTTGTGATATTTATGGATTTTTAGGATTTTATTGTTTTTAGGGTTTTTAGTGATCTTGAGGGGTTTTTTGGTTTTTTACGGTTTTTTGGGTTTGAATCATTTTTAATTTTTATAGGGTTTTTATGTATTTTTATGTTTTTAAAGTTCTCAAATGAGTTTTATGGTTTTTTAAAGTGTTTTATGTGTTTTATATTTTAGGTAATTTTTTTGGATTTTTATTGTTTTTAGTGATTTTCGTGAATTTGAGAGTTTTTAGCGGTTCATAGGGGTTTTATGGTTCTTATTGTTTTTTGGGGGTTTTAGGATATTTTTAGTTCTAGGAATTTTATGGGTTTTTAGAGTTATTAAAAGTTTATAGGGTTTTAAAGGATTTTATAGTTTTTATTGGGTTTTTGGGAATTTATGGGGTTTTAGGGTTTTCAAGGATTTTAGGGTTTTTAGGTTTATTACGGTGTTTTAGGGGGTTTTACGGTTTTTAGGGTTTTTTTGTATTTTTAGGTTTTTAGGGGTATTAAGTGGTTTTAGGATTCTATGGTTTTTTAGGGTGTTTAGGGTTTTAAATTTTTTTCATTTTTTTGTATCTCTGTGAATATTATTATGATTTTTATGAAATTTATGGTTTTCTGGTATTTTGAGGGTTTCAGGGGTTTAAGGTGGGTTTTAGTGTTTTTTTGTTTTTAGGGTTTTAAGGTTTTAAGGTTCTATTTGGGGTTTTAAATGGTTTTAGGGGTTTTTTATTTTTTGGTATTTTTAGGACTTTTTAAGATTTTATGGGGTTTTAGGTGTTTTTTATAGATTTCATGTGTGTTTTCAAGTCTTTTTGGGTTTTTATGTTTTTATGGAATTTTATAGTCTTTAGGATTTTTATGGGTCTCTATAACATTCAATAATTTTTGAGTGCTTTATAGTTTTTTTAGTTTTAGGTATTTTTTGAGATTTTAGGGTTTTATGGGTTTTTAGAGTTTTTAACCGTTTTAGGGTTATAGATTTTTTAAGAGTTTTTAGTGGGTTTTATCAGTTTTATGGGATTTTATGGTTTTAGGGGTTTCATGTTCTGTCAGGGTTTTAGGATTTTTAGGGGATTAATGTGTTTTAAGTCTTTTATGTTTTAAGGTTTTCTTAGGTATTTTTATTTTTTTATGTTTTTTCATGTTTTCTGAACTTTTTGGGATTTTTTTTGATTTTTATGGGTTTTTGGGCTTTTAACAGTTTTTAGGTATTTTAGGGGTTTCAATTGTTTTTTGGTTTTAAATTTTTATTAGGATTTTTAGTGTCTTTATGGTTTATTACATTTATAGGAATTTTTTGAATTTTTGCATAATATTATGGGCTTTTAGGGTTTTTATGGTTTTTTGGGTTTTTTGGGTTTTCATGGTTCTTCTGGGTTTTTTTAGTTTTTTTGGGTTTGTATAGTTTGTATAGTTTTTTAATGTTTTTTGTAGTTTAAAGGGTTTTTAGCGTTTTTAGTGGTTTTTAGAGTTTTCCGGTTATTATGGGTTTTATGGGTGTTTAGGGTTTTGTTAGGGTTTTTATTTTTTTTTAGGATTTTTAGGGGATTTATTTGTTTTTAGGTATTTAATGTTTTCCTAGGGGTTTTAAGGTTTTTTTTATTTTTTATGATTTTATGTATTTTTATGGATTTTAAAATATTTTTCCAGTTTTACGGAATTTAGGTATTTTTAGGGTTTTACGGTTTTTTAGTATATTTATCATTTTTATGTTTTTAGGGGTTTTATGTTTTTTATGTTGTTTATGTTTGTTATATTTTTATGGGTTTTCATGGTTTATCTTGGTTTTTATGTTTTTATGATTAATTAGGAATTTTTATGTTTTTATGGGTTTTTAATGTTATTAGGGATACTGATTTTTTTAGTTTTTTCATTGTCTGTTTGGGTTTTAGGGATTTATTGAGTTTTTTGGGATATATTTTTTTTATATTTTTTTACATTTTATTGGTTTTATAGGATTTTATAATTTTTAGAGGGGTTTTAGTGTAGTTATGGGGTTTTGGGGTTTTTAAGGTTTTTAGGCGTTTTATGGTTTTTTGGGTTTTATACTTTTAGGGTTTTTGAGGTTTTTAGGGGTTTATGAGTTTTTAGGTTTTTAATAATTTCTTAGGGTATATTAGGGTTTCTGTGTTTTTTATGTTTTTATGGATTTTTAAGTCTTTTCTAGTAATTTTAAGCGGTATTTAGGTTTTTAGGTATTTTGAGGGTGTTAATGTTATCTAGGGAATTTAGAGTTTTTAGGGTTCTAGCATTGTTAGGACTTTTATGTGTTTTATGTTGTTTATGGTTTTATGGTTTTATTAAGGTTTTTAGGGTTCTATGGTTTTTTACATTTTAGGGATTTTTTTGATTATTTTAGGAAATTTATGTTCTTAAGGGGTTAGAGATTTTTCAGGGTTTTAGGTATTTGAGGTTTTTATGGTTTTTATGGTTTTTTTTATGGTTCTTTTCAATTTTTTTAGTATTTTTAGGTTTTGGAGAGTTTTTAACAATTTTTGGGAATATAAGGTTTTATATTTTTTAGGGGTTTTATACTTTTTATGGGGTTTTAAGGTTTTTATGAATTTTAATGGGTTTTAGGGGTTATTAGGGTTTTATAGGGGTTTTTATCATTTTTATGTTTTTAAGGGTTTTAAGTGTTGTACGTGTTTAATTTTTGTTTTTGGGTTTTTTCTATTTTTTCAAGTTTTTTATGTTTTTATGGAATTTTTAGGAATTTTTATGAATTTTATGGGTTTTTATTGTTTTTATGGATATTCAGGGTTTTTTTGGTTTTTAGGGTGTTTATGGTTATATTGGGTTTTTATGTTTTTATTTGATTTTTAGGGGTTTTAAGGTTTTTTACAGATGTTTTAACATTATTTAGGGTTTAAAGGCTTTTTAGAGATTCTAGTTGGGTTTTGAGGATTTATAGGTTTTTGGGATTTTCAAGGTTTTAGATGGTTTTATGGTTTTTAGGGTATTTTAGTGTTTTATGGTATTTTAGGTTTTTTAGAATTCTTTTAACTTGTTTAGTTTTTATTGTTTTTGGGTGTTTTTACCAGTTATAATTGTTTTGTAGGTTTTTAGGGTTTTCATGTGTTTTTAGGTTTTTCAGTTTTTCTTTGTGCTTTTCATTGTAATTAGGTTTTCTATATATTTTTGGAATTTTAGGGAAATTTTAGGTTTTTAGAGTTTTATGAACTTTGGGGGGTTTTCGGTTTTTTAGGGTGGTTAGGATCTTTATGTTTTGGGGGTTTCTTTATTTATCTTGTGTTATGATGGTTTTTAATGTTTTTTTAGTGTTTTAAGGGGTTTAATGGGTTTTTAAAAATTTTTTGTGGGTTTTATGGGTTTGATATTTTTAGAGTTTTATATGGTATTAGGTGAAATTATGTTTTTTTTGGGTTTTATGGGGGGCTTTAGGGTTACTAGCACTTTTTTAGGTTTTGGGGGTTTTATGTTTTTTTTAGGTTTTTAATATTTTCTATGTGTTTATTAGGGGTTTTTAAAATTTTAAGGATTTTTAGGATTTTTTAGGATTTTTATGAGTTTTTAGGGTATTTGGGATTTTGAGGGTTTTTAGAATTTTTAAGGTTTTAGTGTTTTTTATGGTTGTAGGATTCTTTTAGGTTTCATGGGGTTTTTAAATGTTTTAGGTGTTTATGGTTTTCTTATGGGTTTTCAAGTTTTTAGGATTTTTATATTTTTAGTGTTTTTTTTGTTTTTATTGATTTTTCTATGGTTTTCAAGGTTTTTTTGGATTTCAAGATTATCTATGTGTTTTTAGTTATCATTGGATTTTATGTTTTTTGGGTTTTTAGGGTATTTTAAAGTTTTATATAGTTTTTAAGTTTTTTTGTGGTTTTAAAATTTTTAGGTGTTTGTTTGTTTTTAGAGTTTTTTTTGGTTTTAGGCATTTTTATAGGTTTTTGAGATTTAAATGTTCTTAAGGGTTTTCATGTTTTTTTAAGGTTTTATGGTTTTAGGGTATTTTAATGATTTTAGGAATTTTATCATTTTTTGGGTTTTAGGGGTTTTAAGTGTTTTTAGGTGTTTACAATTTTCTTTGGGGTTTTAGGGTTTTTTATGTTTTTTAAATTTTTTTTGGGTTATTTTTGGGATTCTTATGGTTTTTAGGGGTTTTAATGATTTTGAGTGGTTTAGGGTTTTTATAGTTATGATATTTTTTAGGGGATTTAATTGATTTTACGGTTTTATGGTTTTCTTAGTTTATTTTAGAGTTTTTAGGTATTTTTTAGGAATTCTATGGTTTTCGGGTTTTTATAGATTTTGAGGATTTTTTTGGTTTTCTTAGATTTTTATTATTTCTTGGGTTTTTTTAATTTTAGAGAGTTTTTGGGGGGTTTAAATGTTTTTTAGAGTTTTTTTATCATTTATGTGGTTTAATGTGTTTTTGTGAGTTTTTAGTGTTCTTTTTGTTTTTATGGGAATTCAATGTTTTTATTGTTTTTAGTGGGTTTTGTTGTTTTTAAAGGTTTATGGTTTTTAGTTTCTTTTTTGGGGTTTTTGGGTTTTAATCAATTCTTGAATTTTTTGGGGTTTTATGTGTTTTTGGTTTATAAGGTTTTCTTAGGGGATATCGGGGTTTCTAGTTTTTTTAAGTATTTAGGGATTTTTTAGGCTTTTAAAGGATTTTATGGATTTTAGGCTTTTAAGGATTTAGAGGTGTTTTTGGGTTTTTAATGTTTTTCACGTTTTTTACGTTTTTAGGGGTTTTAATTGTTTTTTGGTTTTTAAATTTTTTATGGTTACTCGGAGTTTTTAGGATTTTTTACGTTTTTATGGATTTTTAGGGATTGTTGGGATTTTTATGGTTCAAAAGGTTTTTAGGTATTTTTAATGTTTTTTTGGTTTTTTAGAGCTTTGAGGGTTTTTATGTTTTTTTTGAGATTTATTGTTCTCTGAGTTTTTTAGGTTTTTAAGGTTTTTAGAGTTTTAAACTTTTTTTTGGGTTTTAAAGTGATTTTAGAGTTTTTATTGGTTTTTTGGGTTTTATGGATTTTTAGGGTTTTTAGGGGTTTTTATGGTTCTTAGAGGTCTTTAGGAATTTTTGGGTCTTTGAGGGGTTTTTATATTCTTTAGGTTTTTAGGGGTTTTCATTGTTTTTGGGTTTTTATGGATTTGTTATGGTTTTTTAGGGTTTTAGTGGTTTTTAAATTATTATGCATTTTTTAGGATTTTTATGCTTTTTTGAGTTTTTAGGGATTTTGAGGGTTTTAGAGTTTTTTGGTTTTTAGGGTTTTTATGGGTTTAGAATTTTTATGTTATTAGGGTTTTAAAGTGTTTTTAAGTTTTTATTGTTTTCTTAATGTTTTTATATGTTTTTAGGGTTTTATACATTTCTATTGATTTTTATGGGATTTTAATGGTTTTTATGGGTATTTAGGTTTTTTATGGATTTTGAGGGTTTTGGGTTTTAATGATTTTTTTATAGATTTTAACATTTTTATTTAACTAAATGAATTTTATAGTTTTTAGTTGGCTTTTACTGTTATTATGGGTTTTATTTTGGGTTTTTATGTTTATCGATGATTTTATTATTTTTACAATTTTTGGGTTATTTATAATTTTTAGGGTTTTAACTTTTTTTTAGGATTTTTAAGTGTTTTTAGGTTTTTATGTTTTCCTTAGTAGTTTTTAGCATTTTTAGGGTTTTTAAAATTTTAGGGAATTTGATGGATTTTTTATGATTTTTTTTGTATTTCGGGTCTTTAAGGATTTTGATGATTTTTATGGTTTTAGGAGGTTTAGCATTTTTAATGTTTTTACGGATTTTATATGGTTTTATGTTTTTATGTTTTTAATAGTGTTTTTAGGGTTTCATGGAGTTTAAATATATATTGGTATTTTTTGAGTTTCCTTGGTTTTTTTTTGGTTTTTTGGGTTTATAGGGATTTGAGGGAAATGAATGTTTTTATGGGTTTTCGGGGTTTTTTGGTTTTTTTTTCGATTTTTGGGTTTTTTTAAAAAATATGGGTATAAATTTGTTTTAGATTTTTCAGTGGTATTTAAGGTTTTTATGCGTTTTTAGGCTTTTAAGGTTTTTATGTATTTTTTAACTTTTATGGTCTTTAGTGTTATTAGGTTTTAAGGGATTTAAGTGTTCTTAGATTATTTTGGTTATCTTTTTTTTTTCATAGGATTTAGTGTTTTTTTACGTTTTTAGGGATTTTAGGAATTTTTAACATTTTTTGGGTTTTATCGATTTTAAGGTGTTTGGGGGGGGGGGTTGGTGAGTTGTATGGTTTTTTGGGGTTTTATGTTTTTTTGAGTTTTTTATGTTTTTAATGATTTATAGAATTTTTTAATATTTTTTGGGTTTTAACGGGTTTTTATATATTTTATAGTTTTTTAGTGATATTATGGGGTTTTAAAGTTGTTTATCATTTTATGATTTTTAGGGTATAGAGCTTTTTAGATTTTTTAAGCTTTTAGGGGTTTGACATTTTTTAGGGTTTTAAGTTTTTCTAAGGTTTATCAAGGTTTTAGGGGTATTTTTTGAGAGTTTTAGGGTTTCTTTTGGATTTTTATGGTTTTTAGGGTTTTTAGGGATTTTTATTTCTTGGGGGGTTTGGATTTTAGGGATTTTTTGGGTTATTAAGATTTTTTAGAGTTTCTTAATTGTTTTAGGGGTTTAATGTATTTTTAGAATTTTTAGTTGGTTTTTAGTGGTTTTACATTTTTATGGTTTTTATGGTTTCTAGGGGGATTATGGTTTTAGGGTCTTTTTATTGATTTTATGGGTTGTTAGCATTTTTAGATTTTTAGGGGTTTTAAGGGATTTTTCGGATTTTAATATTTACTTATTCTTTTTCAAAAAAATTCGGGTTTTTAAGTTTTTAGATATTTTTTTGGCATTTTTAGGATTTTTATGGTTTTTTGGGTTTTTAGGGATTTTGAAGGGTTTTGGGTTTTTTAGGGTTTTATGTTTTTTATGTGATATATAGTTTTTTAGGGTTTATATGGTATTTTATGTTTTTACGGATTTTAGGACATTTTTGTATTGTTAGGGATTTTAGGGTTTTTAGATATTTTATAACATTTTAGGGATTTTAGCGTATTTTTGGTTTTTAGGGTTATTTTTTATTTTTTACGGTTTTAAATATTTTTAGGGTTTTTATCGTTTTTAGGGAGTTAAAGGTTTTTATGGGTTTTAGTCATTTATGAGTTATTTAATCGTATTTGTGGTTTTTATGGGTTTTAGGAGGTTTTAGTATTTTTTTGGGGTTTTTTGGGTTAGTACAATTTTTTTTGGGTTTTTATGGGTTTGAAGTGTTTTTAGGTGTGTATGGGTTTCTAAGGGATTTTCATGTTTTTTAACAGATATTATGTTTTTTAGGATTTTTTGTTTTTTGTTTTGGATTTTTATGGTTTTCTGAGATTTTAAGGATTTTTAGTGTTTTAGGGTTATTATGGTTTTTTGGGGTTTTGGTTTTTTTGAGTTTTTGAGATTTTAATAATTTCTAGATTTTTTTTCATTATTAGGGTTTTAAAGATGATATAGTGTTTCAGGGGTTTTTAGGATTTTTATAGGGTTTTATGGTTTTCTAATGTTTCTAGGGGTCTTTAAGTTTTTAGGTACTTTTTATGGTTTTTCAGGATTTTTATCATTTATAGGTTCTTTAGGGGTTTTATGTGATTTTATATTTTTTTGGATTTACCAAAGGGTTTTATGATTTTTAGTGTTTTTACGTTTTTATGAATTTTATAGGTATTTGGGGTTTTTATGGATTGGGGGGGGGGGGGTTGGTTTTTTGGTTTTTTGGTTTTTTGGTTTTTTGGATTTTTGTGGTTTCTTTCTTTTTTAGTGGGTTTAAGTGGTGTTAGGTTTTTTAGATTTTCTTTGTGTTTTTATGGATTTTACATTTTTAGAGATTTTTAGTATTTTAAAGGTTTTTAGGGTTTCTAGGGATTTTGAGGGGTTTTTTTATTTAGGGCATTTAGGGGGTTTTAATGGTTTTTTTGTGTTTTTATGGTTCTTTGAATTTTTTATGTTTTTAAAGAATTTTATATTATGAAATTTTTCAGGGGTTTAGAAGATTTTTAGTGTTTTAGTGGGTTTTATTATTGTTTTTTGGTTTTTAGGGTTTTAAGGTTTTTAGGGGTTTTAGGGTTTTATGGTATTTATTATTATAAGAGTTTTTAGAATATTTAGAATTTTTTGGGGTTTTAAGTGTTTTTAAGGTTTTATGGTTCTCGTGGGTTTTTTAGTGTTTTAGGTTTTTATGTTTTTAGATAATTTTATAGTTTTTTGGATTTATATTGTTTTTAGATTTTTTAGAGATTTTGAGAGTTTTTAATGTTGTTTATTTTTTTAAAGGTTTTTAAGGGATAAAGGGTTTTTGGAGTTTGTTTGGTTTTTTCAGATTTTTTAAATATTTTTTATATTTTTTGGGGTATAGAGGGTTTTTATAGTTTTTAGTGGTTATAGGTTTTTAATGCTTTAATAGGAGTTTTTTTTTGACTTTTTCAAAATTTTCAAAATTTTTAGTGATTTTTCAGTATTTTTATGGTTTTTAGAGTTTTTATAGATATTGTTGGTTTTTAGTGATTTTTAGGGGTTTAAATGATTTTTAGGTTTTTCAGGGTTTTTATAGTTTTTTGGTTTTTTAGGGGTCTTAATGGTTTTACCTTATTTTTATTATTTTTCAGGATTTTCAGAGATTTTTACATTTTTTGGGATTTTTGGGATTTTTTAGGCTTTTGGTGTATTTAAGAAATTTTTTGTTTTTTAGGGATTTTAGGATTTTTTTTGGTTTTTTGGGGTTTTTCAGATATTGTTTATTTTTTTGGATGATAATGACTTTTAGAGTTTTTTGAACATTTTCAGGGTTTTAAATAGATTTTTGAGTTTTTATTGGGATTTAGGTTTATTAAAGGTGTTTATAGGGTTTATGGTTTTTAGGGATTTTAGGCTCATTTTATGGTTTTAGTGTTTTTAGGGTTTTAACTATTTTTAGGTTTTTAAGGTTTTATTAGGCTTTATTTATGGGTTTTTAGTGTTTTTATGATTTAGCAATATTTAGTGTTTTTAGGATTTTTTGGGTTTTTAGGTATCTTGAGGGTTTTTATAATTTTTATGTTTTCTTACTTTGTTTTTTAGGGTTTAAGAGTTTCGTAGGTTTTATTGGGGTTTTAAGTACTTTCATGTTTTATGGTTTTCCAATAAGTCTTCCAGAATTTTTGTGAATTTTATTTTTTGGGATTTTTTATAACTTTTATGGTTTTAAGGGATTTTAGGGATTTAGAGATTTTTATGGGTTTTAATGTTGTTTTCAGTTTTTAGAGGTTTTATGATTTTCATGGTTTTTATGTTTTTAGAATTTTTAGGTTTTTATGGGTTTTAAGTGATTATTTGGTTTTCAAAGGGATTCTCATGGTTCTTATCAGTTTTTATGATTTTAATGTTTTTTGGGTTTTTTTGGGTTTTTATTGTTTTTAGATATTTTGAGGGTTTTTATGGGTTTTATGGTTCTTTTGGGGTTTTAGGGTTAATTTTTTAGTTTTTATTATTTTTAGGATTTTTTAGAAATTTTAAAATTTTTGAGGATTTTATGTTTTTTACGTTTTCTAGTGGTTTTTATGTTTTGCAGGGGTTTATAAGTATTTAGGGTCTTTTTATGGTTTTTTATGGTTTTATCATTTTTAGGTTATTAAGGAGTATTAAGTGTTCTGTGGTTTTAAGGTTTTTACAAGTGTTTTTAGCGTATTTAGGGGTTTTTCATTTTTAGGGATTTTAGGGGTTTTTTATGTTTTTAAGGGTTTTTAGGGTTTTAAGGGATTTTGATGGGTTTTATGGGTTTTATTGTTTTTTGGTATTTTTTTATTTTTAATATTTTAGAGGTTTTAAGTGGTGTTAGTTTCTTAGGGTTTTTATGTATTTAAGGGTTTTAATTTTTTGGGTTTTTTATGATTATTATTGTTTTTTATAATTTTTATGGATTTTGATCATTTTTAGGTTTTTAGAGAATTTATGTGGTTTTAATGTTTTATTGGGGGTTGTGTATTTTCTTAGTTTTTTTTTGGATTAAAGGATTATTATAGTTTTTATCATTTTTTGTAGTTAATAAGGATTTACAGTCTTGTGTGTTTTAGTGTTTTTATTGGGGTCTTAGGTTTTTTATGGTTTTTAGGGGCTTTATGGTTTTTAGTGTTTTTAGGGTTTTTACACATTTTTATAATTTTGAGGATTTTAGGGGATTTAAGTGTTTTTAATTTTTCATGGTTCTCATGGGGGATTTTAGTGTTTTAAGGGTATTTTACATTTTTAGGGGGTTTTAGGGGTTTTTATAATTTTTATGGTTTTTGGGATTTTTATCATTTTTAGGGGTTTTATAATTTTTTAGGGTTTTGGAGTTTTTTGGGGTTTTAGGATTTTTCTGATTTTATTATGACTTTAATGATTTTTAATGGTTTTTACATTTTTAGGGGTTTAAAGGGTTTTTAGATTTTTTAGTACTTTAGGTTTTTATGTTTTCTTCGTAGGGGTTTTAAGAGTTTTAGGGGTTGTTAAACATTTAAGTATCCTTAGTGTTTTTATATTTTTTTTTTGTTTTCAATGTTTTTAGGGAATTTTTTGGGATTTTAGGAGGTTTTATGGGTTTAATGGTTTATAGGGTTTTTAGAGTTTTTTGGTTTTTATAGTTATTTTTTTGTGTCATTCATTTTGTTTTAAAAAGTTTTTAAATATTTTTTTTCTTTTTAGGGAATTTTAGTATTTTTATTTGGTTTAAAGGTTTTTACGGTTTTGGATCGGTTTTAGTGATTTTTTGGATTTTAGTGTTATTATGGGTTTTTTTGGCTTTTATGGATTTTTTGAGACTTTTAGGGTTCTTAATGTCTTTTATAGTTTTTTATTGTTTTTTGGGATTTAAAGAGATGTAAGAGTTTTAAGTGGGTTTCAGGGTTTTTAAATGTGTTTAGAAGTTTTTTAAACGTGTTTAGGGATTTTATGGTTTTTAGGGGTTTTAGTGCCTTTTAGGGTTTTTTTATATTTTTTGATTTTATGGTTTTTAGGGGTTTAAAGTGTTTTTATGTTTTTAAGGCTTTCTTATGTTTTTCAATGTTTTTTAGGTTTTTATGTTTATTGGGATATTAATGGATTTTTAGGATTTTATAGTTTTTAGGGTTTTTAGGGATCATAAGGGTTTTTTGGTTTTTTACAGTGTGTAAGGTTTTAATCATTTTTTTGGTTTTATAGGGTTTTTATGTATTTTTATGTTTTTAATAATATCAAAGGGGATTTATGTATTTTTTTTGTTTTTTTAGAGTTATTAAAAGTTTATAGGGGTTTAAAGTATTTTAGAATTTTTATTAGGTTTTTAGGGTATTTATGGGGTTTTAGGGGTTTCACCGTTTTAAGGGATTTAGGTTTATTATAGAGTTTTAGGGAGTTTTAGGGTTTTTAGGGTTTTTAGTATTTTTAGGTTTTTTAGAGGTATTAAGTGGTTTTAGGTTTCTATGGTTTTTTAGGGTCTTTAGGGTTTTAATTTTTGTTTTGTTTTTAGGTATCTCTAGGGTTTTTATTATGATTTTTATGGATTTTAGGGTTTTCAGGTATTTTGAGGGTTTTAAGGTAGTTTAGGTGGTTTAGGGGGTTTGTAGTGTTTTTTTTGTTTTTAGGTTTTTTAGGTTTTAAGGTTGTAAGGTTCTCTTAGGGGTTTTAACTGGTTTAAGGTGTTTTTATTTTTACGGATTTTTAGGAATTTTTAGGAATTTATGGGGTTTTATGGTTTTATAGATTTGGAGTGTTTTATGTATTTTTAGGGAATTGTTTGGTTCTTTTGGGTTTTATGATTTTTAGGGGTTCAACAGTTTTACTGTTTTGTAAGGTTTTTGAGGGAGAAAATGGGTTATATTTGTTTTATTGGTTTTTAGTTTTTTATCAAGTTTTAGGGTTTTTGAGTTTTTATGGGTTTTGATGGTTTTAGGAGTTTTAAGTGGTTTAGTTTCCTTTTACGGTATTTTAGGGTTTTCAGGATTTTTATGTTTTTAGATGTTTTAAGTGTTTTTATGTTTTGAAGAATTTATTAGGGGTTTTCAGAGGTCTTAGGGTGGGATTACATTTTTAGGGTTTTATGTATTTTTTGTGGTTTTTATGGTTTTTAGGGTTTTTATAGATTTTGAGGGTTTTGTGGGTTTTTAGGGTTTGAGTTTTAAGGTTTTTTTATAATTTTTAATTTTTTTGTTGTTTTATGAATTTTATGCTTTTCTTTTGGGTTTTTGGATTTTTTACAATTTTAGAGGTTTTAGTGATTTTTTAGGTTTTTTAGGGATTCTAGTGATTTTGAGGGTTTTAGGGTTTTTTAGGGTTTTTAGGATTTTTATTGATTTTTGGAGTTTTAGGGTTTTTGAGAATTAAGGGCTTTTAAGTTTTTTATATTTTCTTAACATTGTTAGGGATGTAAAGGATTTTCATAGTTTTTTGGGATTTTTAGGGTTGTATGGGGTTTTAATTGTTTTTTTTCATTTTAATGTTTTTAGTTGTTTTAGGGTTTTAGGGGTTTTTTGCATTTTTTTGTTATTTAGGGGTTTTAATAGTTTTTAGGTATTTAATTTTTTATTTGGTGTTTTTAGGGGTTTTATAGTTTTTTTATGTATTTATTGATTTTAGGGCTTTGTAGTATTTTTTTTGGTTTCTTAGGGTTTTTAGTTATTTTTCCGGTTTTGGGTTTTATGGTTTGTATAAATTTTTATGTTTTTAGGGGATTTAGTTTTTTATGTTTTTATCATTTTCATAGGGTTTTTAGGAATTATATTAGATATTTTTAGGGATTTTTAATGGTTTTTATGTTTTTCAGATATTTATACTTTTTAGGGATTTTAGGGATTTTGAGTATTTTTATGGGTTTTAAGAGAATTTATGGTTTCTTGGATTTTTAGGGTTTTTGAGTTTTTATGGTTTTTAGGGATTTTAGTGGTTTTTATTAATTTTAGGGAGTTTTAGGGTTTTGGGGACTTTTAGGGTTTTTAACATTTTTAGGGTTTTAACGATTTTTAGGTATTTAGTTTTTATTGGGGTGTTCAGGGATTTTATGGTATTTTACATTTTTTTTGGTTTTTTTAATTTTTTTGGATTTTGTGGGTTTTTAGTGTTTTTATGGTTTTTAGTGTTTTTACATTTTTTTTGGTTTTTTGGGGTTTTAGTTATTTTTAGGAAATTATTGTTTTCTTAGGGGGTTTCAGGGGCTTCAGGGGATTTGAATTATTTAGGTATTTTTAGTGATTTTTAGTATTTTTATGATTTGTTTTGGGTTTTAGTTATTTGGAGGGATTTTTTGGTTTTAGTGGTTTTTTGGGGTATTAAGTTTATTATTTTGAGTTTTTACGGGTTTTATAGTTTTTTGGGTTTTGCGTGTTTAAAGGGGTTTTCATGTTTTTAGTGAATTTTATGGTTTTATGGGGTTTTAAGGTTTCTTTATTATCTTTAGGGGTTTTTATGGTTTTCAATTATCTTTCAAGTTTTTAGGTTCTATTTCAGTTTTTAGAATTTTTATTTTTATAGGGTTTTAGGGATCTTAATTATTTTTATGTTTTTATGGTTTTCTTATGGGTTTTAAGAGTTTTTGTGGGTTATTTTGGTATTTTTGGGATTTATTAAAAATTTTATGGTTTTTAGGGTGTTTAGTAATTTTGAGGATTTTTATGGTTTTTATATATTTTTAGGGTTTTTAGTGTTTTTTGGTATTTAGTGGTTTTAGGTGTTTTTAGGTTTTTAATATTTTCTTCTTGGTTTTCATGGTTTTTATGGTTTTCTATGTTTTAAGGAATTTTGAGGTGTTTTGGGGATTTTTATGTATTTTTAGTGTGTATAGGGATTTCTAGAGTTATTTTGATTTTTATATGTTTTTTTATTTTTAAGGGGTTTATCATTTTTAGGTTCTATGGGTTTTAAGTGTTTTTTGGTTTTTGGTTTTTATTAGGATTTTTAGGGGGATTAATTTTTTAGGGATTTTAATTAAATTTTTTTCGATTTTTTTATTTTCTTATTAATACTAGGGATATTAAAGGGTTTTAATAATTTCAGGGTTTTAAGGTTTTTTTGTGCTTGTTGGGTTTTTTTGATTTTAATGTTTTGTAATGTTTTTTTACAGTTTATAATGTTTTTAATGATTTAAAGAGTTTTTAATATCCTTATTGGTTTTTAGGATTTCATGTGTTTTAGGGTTTTTTACGGTTTTAGGGGTCTTATGGTTTTTAGGGTTTTTAGGGGTTTTATCATTTTTAGGTTTATAAGTGTTTTAATTAATTTTATGTTTTTAATGATTTTTTAGGGCTTCTCAGGGTTTAAGTCTTTTGGGGTTTTATGTATTTATAGGTTCGTAAGGTTTTCTAGGGGTTTTCAAGGTTTTAGGGATTTTAACATTTTTTTTATATTTTAGTGATTTTTTAGAATTTTTATTTCTTTTAGGGAATTTGTTGTTTTTGGGGTTTTTATGGGTTTTATTGTTTTTTTAATTTTATGTTTTATTTATGTTTTTTATATTTTTGAACATTTTTAGCTAGTAAAATGTTTTTTTTTTCAGGTTTCACTGGATTAATAGTTTTTATGGGTTTTCAGGGTTTTTGTTATTTTTAGCGGTTTTATGGTTTTTAGGGTCTTTTTCGGGTTTGATGGTTTTTAGCATATTTTAGGTTTTTTAGGGATTTAAATTATTTTCGATTTATATGGTTTCCTTAGGGTTTTTATTGTTTTTATGGGACTTTATGTTTTTAGTGATTTTTTGGAATTCTATAGATATTTATTGTTTTTTACGGTTTTTAAGGATTTTGATAATTTTTAATTTCATTATTGTTTTATATGGGTTTTAAAATTTCTTTGGTTTTTAGAGGTTTTAAGTGTTTTAAATGGTTTAGGGTGTTTAAGGTTTTCTTAGGGGTTTTCACGGTTTTTAGGATTTCCTATGTTTATTTGTATTTTTATGGATTTTTTTTTGTTTTTATGGGTTTTTATGGATTTTTAGGATTTTTAGGGTTTTTATGGCTTTTTTTGGGATTTTATGTTTTTTGGATTTTTTATATTTTTAATGTTTTTTTAAATTAACAATTTTTGGGGTTTAATGAATTTTTAGATATTTTATTAGTTTTTAGATTTTTTGGGGTTTAATTGTTTTTAGGAGATTTTTTGGAGGTTTTATGGTTTTTAGGGGTTTTTAATTTTTTTTGGGGGGGGGGGGTTGTGGGTTTTTAGGTTATTAGGGTTTTTTTTTGTGTTTTTAGTGTTTTTGGGGGGTTTATGTGTATTTTGGTTTTTTTGTTTTCAACGGTTTTTTAGGGTTTTTAGGTTTTTTTTCATTTTTAGTGATTTTAAGGGATTGTTTTAAATTTTAATGGGTTTTAGGGAATTTCATATTTTTTAGGGATTTTGTGGATTTTTATGGGTTTTATTGGTTTTTGGGGGTTGTTTTGAGTTTTTCGGGGTTTTAACTTTTTTAGTGTTTTTAACATTTTGAGGGGTTTAAATAGTTCTTAGTAGTTTTTAGGGTATTTATGGGTTTTTGCATTTTTAGTGTTTTTTGGGTTTTTGGGATTTTTTAGAAGATTTAGAATTTATATATTTTTAGTGGTTTTAAGTGGTTTTTGGTTTTTAATTATTTCTTAGGGGTTTTTAGGGTTTTATTAGTTTTTATGTTTTTGGTATTTTTTAAGGCTTTATGGTTTTTTTGTTTTTTATGTTTTTAGGGATTATTTAGGTTTTTAGTGTTTTTTAGAGTTTTTAGGGTTTTAGGGTTTTTAGCATTTTTTAGGCCTTTTTGGAGTTTTATGTGTTCTATGGTTTTTAAGGTATTTATATAGTTTTTTCATGTTTTTTCGGGTTTTTTAAATTTTTAAATATTTTTAGTGTGTTTTAGGATATTTATTGTTTTTAGGATTTTTAGGGCGTTTTAGGGGTTTTTTGGTGTTTTTTTTGGGTTTTCAGGGTTTTTACGATTTTTGGGTTTTTAGTTTTTTTCTATTTTTCTTGGGTTTGAATTTTTGTTTGTATTTATTTAATGGTCTTATTGGTTTAAAGGGTTTTTAGATTTTTATAGTGTTTCCCTACGTTTTTATGGGTTTTTAGGATTTCTAATTTTTTAGGGGTTTTTATTAATTTTAGGAGTTTCAGGGTATTTTGGATTTTAGGATATTTTAGGTGTTTTGGGGATTTATTGTTTTTTGGGTATTTAGTGGATTTAAATTTTTTTATGTTGTTTATAGTTTCTTAGGTATTTTCAAGGGGTTTATAGGTTTTTATGTTTTAGGGATTTTTATGGGTTTTTTGGAATTTTGTAGTTTTTAGGGTTTTTGGTGATTCGGATAATTTTTACAATTTCTATAAGGTAATAAGTGTTTTTAGTGTTTCTTAAGTTTGTAGTGGTTTTATGTGTCTTTTGGTGTTTCTGTTTTTCTTATTGGGTTTCAGGGTTTTATGGTTTTTTATGTTTTTTGGATTTTAAGGGATTTTTATGATTTTTATGGTTTTGTAGTGTTTTTAGAGATTTTTAAAATTGTTAGGGTTCAAGGGGTTTTATGATTTTATTGGGATTTAATGTTTTTTGGATTTGTTTATGGTTTTTAAGGGTTTTTATATTTTTTAATATTTTTAGGGCTTTAAAGGGTTTATAGATTTTTTTGTATTCTTTACGTTTGATGGGTTTTATGGATTTAGGGGGTTTTATGATTTTTAGGTGTTTTAGGGTTTCTAGGGAATTTATTTTTCTTTAGGGATTTTACTGGTATTAAGTGTTTTTTATAGATTTCTTGAGAGTTTTTTAGTCTTTGGGCTTTTATGTTTTTATGGAATTTTATGGTTTTCAAAAAATTTATAGGACTCTATATATTTCAATAAATTTTGAGGGATTTATAGTTTCTTAGTTTTAGGTATTTCTTTTGAGATTTGAGGGTTTTATGTGTTTTTAAGGTTTTCAATTTTTTTAGGGTTTTAAAAAAATTTATGATTTTTTATTATGGTTCAAGGGTTTTATGGGATTTTAAGGCTTTAGGGGTTTTTTGGACTTTAGGGGTTTTATGATTTTTTAGGGTTTAATGTGTTTTTTAGGTTTTTTAAGTTGTCAAGGTTTTCTTAGGTATTTTCTGTTTTTATGTTTTCTTTATGTTTTTTCATTTTTAATGTCTTTTTGGTATTTTTAGGATTTTTATGGGTTTTTAGAGCTTTTAATATTTTTTACATATTTTAAGGGTTTTAATTGTTTTTTGGTTTTAAATTTTTCATAGAAATTTTTAGTGTCTTTATGGATTTTTACTTTTATAAGTATTTTTTGGTTTTTTGATAAATTTATTAGATTTTAGGATTTTTACAAATTTTTAAGGTTTTTGGGTTTTTATAGTTCTTCTGGGGTTTTGAATTTTTTTTGGTTTTGTATAGTTTGTATAGTTTTTTAACTTTTTTAAGGTTTAATGGGTTTTTAGTGTTCTTAGAGGTTTTTATTGTTTTTCGGTTTTTAGGTGTTTATGGGTTGTAAGGGTTTTGATAGGGTTTTTAGTTTTTATGGGTTTCAGGGTTTTATTTGTTTTTAGGTTTTTTAAGTTTTCTTAGGGGTTTTATTGTTTTTTATGATTTTAGAAAACTTTAGGGACTTTAAAATATTTATCCGGTTTTACGATTTTTTGGTCTTTTTAGGGGTTTTGGGTTTTTTTGTATATTAAGTATTTTTTTATAGGGTTTTTATGTTTTTATGTTGTTTAGGTTTTTTATATTTTTATGGGGTTTCATGATTTCTTGTGGTATTTATGTTTTTAAGAATTTCTGGGATTTTTTATTTTTTTATGGTTTTTTAAGGTTAATAGGGATACTGATATTTTATTTTTTTTAGGGATTATTAGGGTTTTAGGGGTTTATTAAGTTTTTAGGGATATAATATTTTTACATTTTTTAACGTTTTATGGGGTTTACAGGGTTTTATAATTTTAAGGGGGTTTTTAGTGTTATGGGTTTTTTTGGATTATTAAGGTTTTTAGGCATTTTATGGTTTTTTGGGTTTTATAGTTTTAGGGTTTGTAGGATTTTTTAGGTTTTTAGAGGATTACATGTTTTTAGGTTTTTAACAAATTCATTGGGTATTTCAGGGTTTTTGGTGCATTTATGTTATTATGCATTTTTACGTCTTTTCTATTATTTTTAAGGGGTATTTGGGTTTTTAGGTATTTTGATGGTGTTACAGTCATTTAGGGAATTTAGATTTTTTTAAGGTTTTAGAAATTGTTAGGGATTTTATGTGTTTTATGTTGTTTAGGGTTGTATGGTTTTATTATGTTTTTTTACATTTTTAGGGATTTTTTCAATTTTTTAGGAATTTTATGTTTTTAGGTGTTTAGGGATTTTTAGGGTTTTAGGGATTTGATGTTTTTATGGGTTTTTTGATTTTTATGTTTTTATGGTTTTTTTGAGTTTTTAGTATTTTATGGTTTTTTAGAATTTTTAACATTTTTCGAGAATAAAGGGTTTTAGAGTTTTTAGGGGTTTTAAAGTGTTTTTATTTTTTTATTATTTCTTTTGGTTTTTATATGTTTTTAAGGTTTTATATGTTTTTATGGATTTTTTGGGATTTTTAAAATTTTTACGGGTTATTAGGGTTTTTCAGGATTTTGTGTTTTTTTGGGTTTTAAATATTTTTTATAGTTTTTAACATTTTTATTTGATTAAAGGAATTTTAGAGTTTTTTGTGCTTTTACTATTTTATGGGTTTTTATGTTTTTGGGGGTTTTTATTGTTTTTAAGGTTTTCTAGGGTTATTTATAATTTTTATGGTTATTTGGATTTAGGATTTTTAAGTGTTTTTTTGGTTTTAAAATATTCATAGGATTTTTTAGTGTCTTTATGGTTTATTACAGTTATAGGAATTTTTTGAATTTTTTCATAATTTTATGCGATTTTTGGGTTTTTCCTGATTTTTAGGGTTTTTGGGTTTTTATAGTTCTTCTAGGGTTTTGATTTTTTTTGGGTTTGTATAGTTTATATATATTTTTTAACATTTTTTGAGGTTTAAAGGGTTTTTAGTGTTTTTATTTGTTTTTAGAGTTTTTGGGTTTTCAGGGTTTATGGGTTTTCAGGGTTTTGTTATGGTTTTTAATTTTTTAGGGGTTTTAAAGGTTTTATTTGTTTTTAGGTATTTAATGTTTTCTTAGGGGTTTTAAGGGTTTTTATTGTTTTTTATGATTTTATGGATTTTTTTTGGATTTTAAAATATTTATCCGGTTTTACGGATTTTAGGTATTTTTAGAATTTTAGGGTTTGTTAGTATATTTAGTGTTTTTATGTTTTTAGGGGTTTTATGTTTTTTATTTTTTTCTTAGGTTTTTTATATTTTATGGGCTTTCATGGTTTCTTTTGTATTTTATGTTTTTAAGAATATTTTGGAATTTTTATGTTCTCATGGGTTTTTAAGGTTATTTAACATACTGATTTTTAGGATTTTTATTATCTATTTGGGTTTTATGGGTTTATTGATTTTTTTAGGGATATCATATTTTTACATTTTTTTAACATTTTATGGGGATTAAAGGATTTTATAATTTTTATAGGGGTTTTAGTGTTGTTATGGATTTTTTGGGGTTTTAATGTTTTTAGGCGTTTTATGGGTTTTTGGGTTTTTTTAGTTTTTGGGTTTTTTAGGTTTTTAGGGGTTTATGTGTTTTTACTTTTTTATTAATTTCTTTGTGTATTTCAGGGTTTCTGTGGTTTTTATAATTTTTTGGATTTTTAAGTCTTTTCTAGTATTTTTAAGCAGTATTTAGGTTTTTAGGTATTTTAAGGGTGTTATGGTTATTTACGACGGTTATATTATTTAGGATTTTAGCATTGTTAGGAATTTTATGTGTTTTATGTTGTTTAGGGTTTTATGGTTTTAATAAGGCTTTTTAGAGTTATAGGATTGTTTACATTTTAAGAGATTTTTTTGGACTTTTTACGAAGTTTATATTTTTAGGGATTTAGGGATTTTTGAGGGTTTTATGTATTTGAGGTTGTTATAGGTTTTTTTGGTTTTTATGTTTTTAGGGTTCTTTTTGAGTTTTTTAGTGTTTAGAGGTTTTTTAGAGTTTTTATCATTTTTGGGGAATAAAGGGTTTTAGAGTTTTTAGGGGTTTTATGCTTTTTATGGGTAATTATGTTTTTTAAGAATATTAATGGTTTTTAGGGGTTTTAGGGTTATTAGGGTTATTAGGGTTATAGAGGGGTTTTATCATTTTTTGGTTTTTAGGTGTTTTTAGTGTTTTTAGTGTTTAATTTTTGTTTTTGGGTTTTTTCTGTTTTTTAGGTTTTTTATGTTTTTATGGAATTTTTAGGATTTTTTATGAATTTTATTGGTTTTTAGAGTTTTTAAGGATTTTTTGGGTTTTAAGGTTTTTAGGGTGTTTATGGTAATATTGGGTTTTTATGTTTTTAATTGATTTTTACGGGTTTAATGGTTTTTTAAAGATTTTTTGACATTATTTGGGGTTTAAAGGGTTTTTATATATTATAGTTGGTTTTGGCGGTTTTATAGGTTTGGGGGGGGGGGGTTTCAAGGTTTTAGATGGTTTTATGGTTTTAGAGGATTTTATGTTTTTATGGTATTTTTGGATTTTTAAAATTCTTTTAGTTTTTACGGTTTTTATAGGTTTTGTGTGTTTTTAGGTTTTTATGTTTTAATAGTGTATTTTAGAGTTTTTAGGTTTTTTTTACATTTCAGTGATTTTTACGTATTTTTATGTTTTTTATCATTTTTAGGGTTCTTAGGGATTTTGAAGGTTTTTAGGGGTTTTTAGGGTTTTAGGGATTTTTACGGGTTATAATCATTTTTTGTGTTTTCAGGGTTTTCATGTGTTTTTAGGTTTTTTTTTCATTTTTTCTTTATTTTTTTCTTGGTCATTAGGTTTTTATGTTTTTTTTATAATTTTTATGGAAATTATAGGTTTTTAGGATTTTATGAATTTTGAGCAGTTTCAGGTTTTTTAGGGTGATTAGGGTCTTTATTTTTTGGGTTTTTTTTTTATTTTTCATGTGTTATAAAGTTTTCAATGTTTTCTTAATGTTTTCAGGGGTTTAAAGGGTTTTCAAAATTTTTTTGTGGGTTTTATGGGTTTGAGATCTTCAGAGGTTTAAATGGTTTTAGGTGAAATTAAGGTTTTTTGGGTCTTATGGGGGGGGGGGGTTAGGGTTTTTAGTGCTTTTTTAGGTTTTGGGGTTTTATGTTTTTAGGTTTTAAATATTTTCTTAGTGTTTATTAGGGGTTTTTGAAATTTTAGTGATTTTTAGGATTTTTTAGGGTTTTTATGAGTTTTTAGGGTTTTTAGGGATTTTTAGGGTTTTTAGAATTTTTAGGGTTTTAGGGTTTTTTAGGGTTGTAGGATTTTTTTATGTTTCTAGGGGTTTTTAAGTGTTTTTAGGTGTTTACGATTTTCTTATGGATTTTCAGGTTTATTAGGACTTTTGCATTTTTAGTGATTTATAGTTTTATTGATTTTTCTATGGTTTTCTAGGTTTTTTTGGATTTTTATATATTCTAGGGGTTTTTAGGGATTTTTTTTTATTTTTTGGGTTTTTAGGGTATTTTAATGATGTGTAGTGTTTTTATGTTTTTTAGTGTTTTTAAAATTTTTAGGTGTTTGATTGTTTTTAGGGTTTTTAGTGGTTTTTAGACATTTTTATTGGTTTTTGGGATTTTAATGTTCTTAAGGGTTTTAATGTTTTTTTTGATTTTTTATGGTTTTAGGGTATTTTAGGGGTTTAGGGATTTTAATATTTTTAGGGTTTTAGGGGTTTTAAGAGATTTCAGGTTTTTACTGTTTTCTTTGGGATTTTAGGGTTTTTAGGTTTTTTAAAATTTTGGGGTTATTTTTGGGATTCTTATTTTTTTTGTTTTTTTTTTGGATTTTGAGTGGTTTAGGGTTTTTATAGTTATCATGTTTTTTTGGGGGATTTAATTGATTTTATGGTTTTAAGGTTTTCTTAGGTTATTTTACAGTTTTTAGTCATTTTTATGTTTTATTTTATTTTTCAGGATTTTTTAAGATTTTTAAGGTTTTAGGGTTTTTATAGATTTTGAGGATTTTTTGGGTTTTCATGATTTTTTAGGTTTTATTAATTTTAGAGATTTTTTGGGGGTTTTAAATGTTTTTAGATTTTTTTTAACATTTTTGGGGTTTGAAGTGTTTTTGATTTTTTAATGTTTTTTGGTTTCCTATGGGCTTTCAGTGTTTTTATGGTTTTTAGAGGGTTTTATGGTTTTTAGAGATTCATGGCTTTTAGTGTCTTTTTAGGGTATTTTGGGTTTTAAGTACTTCTTGAATTTTTGGTGGTTTTATGTGTTTTTGGTTTATAAGTATTTCTTATGGGATTTTAGGGTTTCTAGTGTTTTTAAGTATTCAGGGGGTTTTAGGCTTTTAAAGGATTTTTATAGTTTTTAGGCATTTAAGGATTTAGAGGTGTTTAGGGTTTTTTAATGTTTTTCACGTTTTTTATATTTTTAGGGGTTTAAAATGTTTTTAGGTTTTTAATGTTTTTCAGGGTATCTCAAGGTTTTTAGGGGTTTTTATGTTTTTATGTATTTTTCCGGGGTTTTTTGTATTTTTATGGTTCATATAATTTCTATGTAGTTTGAATGTTTTTTGGGTTTTTATAGTTTTGAGGGTTTTTAGGTTTTTTTTTATTTTTAGGGTTTTCGGAGTTTTTAGGATTTTAAGGTTTTTAGAGATTTTTTTAAATAAAATTGAGTTTTATAGGGATTTTGGAATTTTTATTGGTTTTAGGGTTTTTATGAGTTTTTAAGGTTTTTTAGTGTTTTTATAGTATTATTGGTTTTTTCATTTTTCATATGTTTTTTGTTATTAAAGGTTTTCTGTGTTTTTAGTGTTTTTACCACTTTTAAGGGTTTAAAGGGGTTTTTAGAGTTTTTGTGTTTTTTAGGGGTTTTATGATTTTTTATGGTTTTATGGGTTTTTATATTTTTAGTGGGTTTTAGGGGTTTTCGTGTCTTTTTAGGGTTTTCAACATATTTTAGTTCTTAGGTTTTTCTTAGTATTTTCAAGGTTTTTAGTGTAGTTTACATTTTGATTTATTTTTAATGCCTTTTAGGAATATCATGGGTTTTCATGTTTTAGGGATATTTTGGGGCTTTAGGGTTTTTTGGGTTTTGGGGTTTTTTTTTCATTTTTCAGTATTTTAGGGGTATTAAGTGTTTTTATGTATTTATGGTTTTCATAGGGTTTTTCTGAGTTTTTAGGTGTTTTTATGTTTTTAGGGATTTTTAATACTTTTTTTTGAGATTTTTATAGTTTTATGGTTTTTTGGATTTTTATGGGTTTAGGGTTTTTTTAATTTATTAGGATATTTATATTGTCGGGTTTTTATTTTTTTATGGGTTTTAAGGTTTTTGATGATTTTTAACATTTTTAGAGGTTTAAATAATTTTCAATGATTTTGGTGGGTTTTTAGGGTTTTATGAATTATTAGGGTTTTAACGTTTTATATGTGTTTTTATCGGTTTACGGGTTTTTGGATGTTTTTAGTGATTTTATCATTTTTAGGGTTTTTCATGGTTTTAAGTGTTTTTTGGTTTTTAATGTTTTCTTAGGTTTTTTACAGTTTTTAATGTTTTCTATGTTTTAAGAGATTTTAATGATTTTTATGGGTTTTATGGATTTTGACGGGTTTTATGGATTTTAATGCTCTTAGTTTTTTTAGTGTATTTTCTGTTTTTATTGTTTTTATGTGTTTTTATATTTACAAATTTTTCTTATGGGTTTTCAAGGTTTTTTGGTGTTTTTACAATTTTAGGGATTTTTATGGATTTGTGGGTCTTTATGGTCTTTGAGGGTCTATAGGTATTTTGAGGGGTTTTATGGTTTTTCAAGGTTTTTAGGGTTTTTTGGTTTTTTTGGTATTTAGGTTTTTTGGATTTTTTTAGTGTTATTAGGTTTTTTTATCCATTGTAGGGGTTTAAATTGTTTTAAGAGTTTTGAGTGGTTTTTAGGGGTTTTATTGGTTTTTATGGTTTTAGGGGTTTAATACTTTTAGGGACTTTTATGGTTTTTGAGGATTTTTATCATTTTTATGGTTTCGTAGGGGTTTTAAGGGTTTTTATGTTTTTAAGGTTTTCTAAAGGGTTTTAGGGTTTCTAGGGGTTTTAGGTATTTTTAGTGCTCTTTTTGTATTTTTATAGTTTAAGGGTTTTTATGAATTTTAAGTGTTTTTAAGGATTTTGTGGGGGTTTTAGGGTTTTTTGTGGTTTTAAGAATTTTTAGGTTTTTAGGGGTTTAAGTGTTTTTCATATTTTTATGTTTTTAGTGTTTTTAGTGTTTTTAGTGTTTTTAGGGTTTTTAGAATTTTTATGGATTTATAGGGCTTTTAAATATTTTTATGGATTTTAGGGTTTTATGGTTTTATTTTTGTTTTAGGGATATTTTTGTTTTATGTTTTTAATGTTATTTATAATTTATAAGTTTTTAATGGTTTTAAAGGGATTTTAGTTTTTTAGTGGGTTTTCAGGGTTTTGTGGGCTTTTAAAGTTTTTTAGGTTTTAGGGGGTTTAGGTTTTTTTGGTGTTGAGTGTTATTTGTTTTTAGGGGTTTTAAGTGTAATTTATGTTTTCTTCGGGTTGTTGATGGTTTTTATAATTTTTTACACTAGGTTTTTTAGTTCTTTATTAGGATTTTTATGGATTTTTTATATTTTTTAGGGATTTGGAGGTTTTAAGGGTTTTATGGATTATTTTGGGGTATTATGGTTTTTTGAGTTTTTGGGATTTAATGTTTTTTTAATTTTTTAGTGTTTCTAAGGATTTAAATAGTTTTTAGAGTTTTAGTGGTTTTTAGAATTTGTAGTTGTTTTTTGGGGGTGTTTATTTGTTTTTAGGGAGTTTTATCATTTTTACGAGTTTCTATGGGTTTTGGGGTCAGTGGTGTTTTTAGGGACTTTTCAGGGTTTTTAGGGTTCTAGAAATTTTTAGGGTTTCAAAGGGTTTTAAGTGTTTTTTGGGTTTTATGGTTTTCTTATGGGTTTTCAATGTTTTTTTTTAGAGTTTTTTACATTTCTGGGGTTTTTTATTTTTTTATGTCATATATATATATATATATATATATTGTTTTTAAGGAATTTGAGGAGTTCTAGGGGTTTTCATTTATTTTTTTAGGGTTTTTATGTTTTTTTAATGTTTTAGGGGTTTAAAGGTTTTTTGATATTTTTATTAGTTTTTAGGTGTTTTATGGGTTTTAGGTGTTTCTTATATTTTTATGGGTTTCAATGGTTTTAGGGCTTGTAGCATTTTTTATGGGTCTTAGTGTTTTTTTAGGTTTTTATGAGTTTTTATGTTCTTATGTTTTTAATGTTTTTATGGGTTTTGTAGGGTTTTTTGGTGTTTTTATACATTTTTAAAGATTTTTAATTTTTTTATGTTTTTTAGGGTTTGGAAGGATTTTTTTTATTTTGAGAGTTTTGAGGGATATTTGTGTTTTTGGGGTTCTACTATTTTTTAGGTATTTAGGTGTTTTCAGTGTTTTTATGTTTTTAATTTTTTCTTGTGGGTTTTTAGAATTTTATGGCTTTTTAGTTTTTTATGAATTTTTAGGGAATTCTAAGAATTTTTATTGGTTTTTAGGATTTTTGGGATTTTTATGGTATTTTTGGGTTTTAAGGTGTTTTATGGTTTTTTGGGAATTTTAGGGGGTATTTAGTTATTTAGGGATTTTAGGTTTTTTATTTTATTTTTTTTGAAAATTTTTGGGGTTCAAAGGGTGTATTTAGTTTTAGTGGGTTTTTAGGGTTTTTATGAGTTTTTTAGGATTTTTTGTTTTTTTGGGGGATTTTATGTTATTTTCAGAATTTAAGGGTCCTTTTTGGTCTTTTATGTTTTTTGGTATTTTTAGGGGTTTTAGTGTTTTAGGGTTTAATTTTTTCTTATGGGTTTTCACGATTTGAAGTAATTTTTACATTTTATGGATTTTTGGGATTTTTTGGGATTTTTATGGCTCTTACGAGTTTTAGGGATTTCGAGGGTTTTGAGAGTTTTTTGTTCATTTTCGGTTTTCAGCATTTTTTAGGTTTTTCAACATTTTTAAGTGTTTTTAGAATTATGAGTTTTTCTTGGGGTTTTAAGTGGGGTTTACGTTTTAAGGGAATTTTTAGGGGTTTTTTTATTTTTATGGTTTGTTACAGTTTTTAGGGGTTGGGGGGTTAAGGGAATTTAGTGTCTTTATGGTTTTTGGGGGGTTTATGTTTTTTTATTTTTTATGTTTTAATGGTTTTTTAGAGTTTTTAATATTTTTATGGGTTTAAAGGGTATTTAAAAGTTTTAGTGTTTTTTAGTTTTTTATGGGTTTAAAGGTTTTTATAGGTTTTAGGGGTTTATGATTTTTAGCAGTTTTTTGGGTCTTTTAGGGTATTTAGGGTTTTAATTATTCTTTTATATTTTAGGGGATTTAATTGTTTTTCGGTTTTTATGGTTTTCTTATTGGTTTTCATAGGAGTTTTCAGGGGTTTTATGATTTTATATATTTTTGGGTATTTTTTGGGAATTTTAGTGATTTTTATAGTTTTTTGGGGTTTTAGGTATTTTCTAGGTTTTTTGGGTATTTATGGACTTTATGGTTTTTAGTATTTTTAGGGTTCTGGGGGTTTTAATAGTTTTTAGATTTTTAATTTTTTTCATTGGGTTTTTAGTGGTTTTTGGGTATTTTGTGTTTTCATGTATTCTTAGGGTTTTTTAGGTTTTTTATGGTTTTTAGAGTTTATTTGGATTTTTAGGGATTTAGGGTTTTTTAGTGTTTTGGGTTTGTATAGTTTTTTAGGGGTTTTAGGCCTTTTTAGTTATTTGGTTTTTTTATTTGTTTGTTTTTTTTAACAATTTTATGGTTTTAAAGGGTTTAGTATTTTTAGTCGTTTTAGGGCTTTTTTGTGTTTTAGGGTTTTTAAGGTTTTTTGGGGTTTCATTGATTTCTGGGGCTTTAGGTTTTTTAATATTTTTATGTTTTGAGGGGTATTAATTATTTTTGGTTTTATGTTTTATTAAGGGTTTTCATTTTTTAATGTTTTCTATGTTTTTTTGATTTTTTTGGCCTTTTAAGGATTTTTAGGCGTTTTATGGTTTTATGGATTTTTGATCATTTTTAGGGTTCTTAGTTTTATTTGTTGTCATATAGTATTTTTTATTTTTTTAGGATCTTAAGGTATTTTAGTGCCTTATAATATTTTTGGGGTTTAATTTTATTTAAATTTTATGTAGGTTTTATGGGATTTTATGGTTTTTTATATTTTTGGTTGTTTAATGATTTTTAGGGGTTTTAGTATTTTCAGAGTATTTCTAAGCGTTTTATGGTTTTTAGAATTTTTTAGGTTTGTAGTGGTTTTAATTTTTTTTTTGAGTTTTTTAATGTTTTCTTATGGTTATTAAGGGTTTCTATGTGTTTTTAGGGATTTTTAGGTTATTTAATTTTTAGGTTTTTTATTGATTTGAAGTGTTTTTAGGAGTTTTAATAGTTTTTATGCTTTTGAGGGATTTCAGAGTTTTTATGAAGTTTTATGTTTTTTTATGTTTTTAGGGTTTTGTTCGGGTTTTTCAGTAATTAGGGTTTTTTATGTTTTGGAAACAATTTTGGGATTTTTTAGTATTTTTATGGCTTTTAAGGTTTTTAGAGATTTTGGTGGTGTTTAGTGTTTTTTAGTGTTTTTGGTTTTTAATGGTTTTTTGGTTTTAGGGTTATTTTGAGTTTTTAGGGTTTTAATGTTTTTTAGAATTTTTAACATTTTTATGTATTTAAAGTGTTTTCATAGTTGTTAGTGGTTTTATGCATTCTATGGATTTTATTTTTTTGGTTTTTTTATTTAGGTTTTTTAGTTTTTTAGGTTGTTGTAGGGGTCTAAGTATTTTTAAATTTTTAGGGGGTTTAAGTACATTTAGGGTTTTATGCGTTTCTTAGCATTTTTCAGGGTTTTAGTGTTTTTCAATTTTTTAGTAATTTAAGTTTCATTTTTTAATTTTTATTGATTTTTAGGGATTTTCAAGATTTTTTTGGGTTTGTACTATTTTTTCGGTTTTGAGGGTTTTTTTTTTGAATTTTTAGATCTTTTTGGGTTTTAAGAGTTTTAAATGTTTTTAGGGTTTTAAAGGGGTTTTGAGATTTTTTTGGGTCTTTTTAGTGTTTTTACAGTTTTTGACATTTTTAGGTTTTCAGTGGTTTTAAGTGTTTTTGTATTTTTATGTTTTTCTTAAGGTTTTTATGTTTTGATTAATTTTTTGAATATTTTATGGCTTACTTGGGGTTTTATGGATTTTTTGTGATTTTTTGGGTCTTCTAGGGAGTTTTAGGGTTTTTATTATTTTTTTGGTTTTTAGGGGTTCTATGTGTTTTTACATTTTTATGGTATTCTTTGTGTTTTTCATGGTCTTTAGTGGTGTTTATATTTTTAGGGTTTTTAAGGTATTTTTTAGGATTTTTATAGATTTTTATGTTTTTATGGATTCTGAGGGTTTTTATTGTTTTTTTTTTGTTTTTTTTGTTTTTATAGCATGTTAGGTGTTTTTTTAGTTTTAAGGGGTTTATGTTTTTTAGATTTTATTAAAAAATTTAGGGTTTTAATGGGTTTTTAGAGTTCTTAACCATTTTTAATGTTTTTAAGGTATTTAGGGTTTTGATGTTTTAATGTTGTTTGAGGGTTTTATGATATTTTCTAGTTTTTATGGATTTTTATAGTTTTTAGGTTTTTAGGGTTTTAAATTTTTTTTCAGGCTTTTAAACTTTTCTTAGGATTTTTTGGGTTTTTAAGGATTTTTTTTGTTTTTAGGGATTTTTAAAATTTTTATGGTTATTAAGGCTTTTAGGGATTTTGAAGGTTTTATGGGTTTTATGGTTTTCAGTGTTTTCTAGGATATTTAGGGGGTGTTAAGTGTTTGTAGTGTTTTTAAGGGGTTCTTTGGGGTTTTCATGGGGTTTTGGATTTTTACATTCTTTTGGGATTTCTAGGGATTTTTTTCCCTTTTATGGTTTTTAGGGTTTTCGTGATTTTCTTAGTTTTTAGGGTGGTTAGGGTTTTTATGGTTTTTTATTTTTTGGGGTGTTTTAATGAATTTGAGGGTTTTTTTTGGGTTTTTTGGTTCTTCTATGTTTTTTAAGGTTTGCAGCATTTTTTGGTATTTTAGGTGTTTTAATTTTTTTAGGTTTTTAAGGTCTTATAGGGTGTTTTTCTTGTTTTTTAGTGTTTTTTATTTTTATAGTGACTGTTAGTAATTTTTAATTATTTTAATATTTTTACTATTTTTATGGATTTTTTAGTTTTTAGGGTTTTTGTAATTTTTAGGTTTTTATGGATTTCAGGTGTTTTATAAAATTTTACTTACGGGTTTTTTAGGGATTTAGGGGTTTTTAATTGTTTATAAGGATTTTTAGGGTTATTATAATTTTTACGGTTTTAACAGGGTTTTAAGACTTTTAGGGTTTTTAGGGGTTTAATGATTTTTATGGTTTTTTGGAGTTTTATGGTTTTTTTAGTTTTTCTTATTTTTCTGTTCTTTATAGTTTTTTAATGTTTCTAGGGGTTTATAGTGTTCATTGATTTTTTAATTTTTTTTATGGTATCTAGCTTTTATTAGTGGGTTTAAGTGGTGTTAGGTTTTTTAGATTTTCTTTGTGTTTTTATGGAATTTTCATTTTTATGGATTTTTAGTATTTATAAGGTTTTTAAGGTTTCTAGGGATTTTGAGAGGTTTTTTGTATTTAGGGTATTTGGGGGGTTTTAATGATTTTTTTTTGTGTTTTTAAGGTTCTTTGAATTTTTAATGTTTTTAACAAATTTTATATTATTAAATTTTTGGTGGTTTAAAATATTTTTAGTGTTTTTATTGGGTTTTATTGTTTTTTTGGTTTTTAGGGTTTTAAGGTTTTTAGGGGTTTTATGGTTTTATGGTTTTTATTATTATACGATTTTTTAGAATATTTTGGATTTTTATGGGTTTTAAGTGTTTTTATGGTTTTATGGTTCTCTTGGGTTTTTTAGTGTTTTAGGTTTTTTATGTTTTTAGGTAGTTTTATGGTTTTTTTGGATTTATATTGATTTTTGGTTTTTTAGAGATTTTGAGAGTTTTTAATGTTTTTTATGTTTTAATGGTTTTTTAGGGTTAAAGGGTTTTTGGAGTTTGTTTGGATTTTTAAGATTTTTTAAATATTTTTTATATTTGTAGGGGTATATAGGGTTTTTATAGTTTTTAGTGGTTATAGGTTTTTAATGCTTTAATAGGAGTTTTTTTTTTTTGACTTTTTCAAAATTTTCAATATTTTTGGTGATTTCTTAGGATTTTTATGGTTTTTAGAGTTTTTACAGGTATTGTTGGTTTTTAGTGATTTTTAGGGGTTTGAAGGATTTTTAGGTTTTTTAGGGTTTTTATTGTTTTTTGGTTTTTTAGGGGTCTTAATTTTTTTACCTTATTTGTATTATTTATCAGGATTTTTAGAGATTTTTACATTTTTTTAGATATTTGGGATTTTTTAGGCTTTTGGTGTATTTAAGAAATCTTTTTGGTTTTTATGGATTTTAGGGTTTTTTTGGTTTTTTGGGGTTTCTCAGCTTTTGTTTATTTTTTTGGTTGTTAATGTCTTTTAGTGATTTTTGAACATTTTTAGGGGTTTAAATAGATTTTTGAGCTTTTGTTGGGATTTAGGTTTATTAAAGGTGTTTATGGGGTTTATGGTTTTTAGGGGTTTTAGGCTCATTTTATGGTTTTAGTGTTTTTAGGGTTTTAACTATTTTTAGGTTTTTAAGGATTTATTAGGGTTTATTTATGGGTTTTTAGTGTTTTTATGATTTATCGATATTTAGTGTTTTTATGATTTTTTGGGTTTTTAGGTATCTTGAGGGTTTTTATAATTTTTATGGGTTTTAATGTAGTTTTCAGTTTTTAGAGGTTTTATGAGTTTCTTGGTTTTTATGTTTTTATAATTTTTAGGTTTTTATGGGTTTTAATTGATTATTTGGTTTTCAAAGGGATTCTCATGGTTTTTATCAGTTTTTATGTTTTTAATGATTTTTTGGATATTTTTGGGTTTTTATTATTTTTAGATATTTTGAGGGTTTTTATGGGTTTTATGGTTATTTTGTGGTTTTAGGGTTCTTTTTTTAGTTTTTATGATTTTTATGATTATTTAGAGTTTTTAACATTTTTAGGGATTTAAAGAGTTCATAGTGTTTTTAGTGGTTTTTAGGATTTTTGAGGGTTTTATTGTTTTTACGTTTTCTAGTGGTTTTTATGTTTTTTAGGGGGTTCTATGTATTTAGGGTCTTTTTACGGTTTTTTATGGTTTTATCATTTTTAGGTTATTAAGGAGTATTATTTGTTCTGTGGTTTTAAGCGTTTTCCATGTGGTTTTTAGCGTATTTAGGGGTTTTTTGATTTTTAAAGATTTTAGGGGTTTTTAATGTTTTTATGGGTTTTAGGGTTTTAAGGGATTTTGATGGGTTTTATGGGTTTTAATGTTTTTTGGTATTTTTGTATTTTTAATATTTTATGGGTTTTAAGCGATGTTAGTTTTTTATGGTTTTTCTGTTTTTAAGGGTTTTAAATTTTGTGGTTTTTTTATGATTTTTATTGTTTTTTATAATTTTTATGGATTTTGATAGTTTTTCGGTTTTTAGAGTATTTATGGGGTGTTAATGTTTTATGGGGGGTTTTGGGTTTTCTTAGTTTTTTATGGTTTAAAGGACTATTATAGTTGTTATCATTTTTTGTAGTTTAATGGGGTTTTAGAGTCTTGTGTGTTTTAGTGTTTTTATTGGGGTTTTAGGTTTTTTATGGTTTTTAGGGGCTCTATGGTTTTTAGTGTTTTTAGGGGTTTTACACAATTTTATAATTTTTAGGATTTTAATGCTTTTAAGTGTTTTTAGGTTTTCATAGTTCTCTTGGGGGATTTTAGTGTTTTTTGGGTTTTTTACATTTTTAGGGGGTTTTAGGGGTTTTTAGAACTTTTATGGTTTTGGGATATTTATCATTTTTAGGGGTTTTATAATTTTTTAGGGTTTTAGGGTTTTTTGGGGTTTTAGGGTTTTTATGATTTTATTATGACTTTAATGATTTTTTAATGTTTTTTACATTTTTAGGGGTTTAAAGGGTTTTAAGATTTTTTAGTACTTTAGGTTTTTATGTTTTTTTCGTAGGGGTTTTCAGAGTTTTAGGGGTTGTTAAACTTTTAGGTATCCTTAGTGTTTTTATGATTTTTTGGGTTTTCAATGTTTTTAGGGATTTTTTTGGGTTTTAGAGGTTTTTATGGGTTTAATGGTTTATAGGGTTTTTAGAGTTTTTTGGTTTTTATGGTTTTTAATTTTTTTGTGTCATTCATTTTGTTTTTTAAAGTTTTTAAATATTATTTTTAGGGAATTTTAGTATTTTTATTTGGTTTTACGGTTTTTAGGGTTTTGTATTAGTTTTAGTGATTTTTGGGATTTTAGTGTTATTATGGGTTTTTTTGGATTTTATGGGTTTTTTGAGACTTTTAGGGTTCTAAATGTCTTTTAGAGTTATTTATTGTTTTTTGGGATTTAAAGAGATATAAGAGTTCTAAGTGGGTTTTAGGGTTTTTAAATGTGGTTAGAAGTTTTTTAACCGTGTTTGGGGATTTTATGGTTTTTAGGGGTTTTAGTGTCTTTTTAGGGGTTTTTTATATTTTTAGTGTTTTTATGGTTTTTAGGGGTTTAAAGTGTTTTTAGGTTTTTAAGGATTTATTATGTTTTTTCAATGTTTTATAGGTTTTTTAATGCTTTTTGTGATATTTATGGATTTTTAGGATTTTATAGTTTTTATGGTTTTTAGGGATCTTGAGGGTTTTTTTGGTTTTTTATAGTTTCTAGGGCTTTAATCACTTTTTTTGGTTTTATAGGGTTTTTATGTATTTTTATGTTTTTAAAATTCTCAAAGGGGTTTTATGTAATTTTTTGTTTTTTAGAGTTATTAAAAGTTTAGAGGGGTTTAAAGTATTTTAGAATTTTTATTGGGTTTTTAGGGTATTTATGGGGTTTTAGGGGATTCACCATTTTTAGGGATTTAGGTTTATTAGGGAGTTTTACGGAGTTTTAGGGTTTTTAGTGTTTTTAGTATTTTTAGGTTTTTTAAAGGTATTATGTGGTTTTAGGTTTCTATGGTTTTTTAGGGTCTTAAGGGTTTTAATTTTTTTTGTTTTTTGGTATCTCTAGGGATTTTATTATGATTTTTATGGATTTTAGGGTTTTCAGATATTTTGAGGGGTTTAAGAGGGTTTAGGTGGTTTAGGGGGTTTTTAGTGTTTTTTTTTGTTTTTAGGTTTTTAAGGTTTTAAGGTTGTAAGGTTCTCTTAGGGGTTTTAACTTGTTTTAACTGGTTTTAGGGGTTTTTATTTTTACGGATTTTTAGGAATTTTTAGTATTTTATGTGGTTTTATGGTTTTATGGATTTGGAGTGTTTTATGTATTTTTAGGGATATTTTGGTTCTTTTGGGTTTTATTATTTTTAGGGGTTTAACATTCTTACTTTTTTGTAACGTTTTTGTGGGTAAAAATGGGTTATATATGTTTCAGTGGTTTTTATTTTTTTGTCAAGTTTTAGGGTTTTTGAGTTTTTATGGGTTTTGATGGTTTTATGAGTTTTAAGGGGTTTAGTTTCCTTTTACGGTATTTTAGGGTTTTCAGGATTTTTATGTTTTTAGATGTTTTAAGTGTTTTTATGTTTTTAAGAATTTATTAGGGGTTTTTAGATGTTTTAGGGTGGGTTTACATTTTTAGGGTTTTATGTATTTTTTATGGTTTTTATGGTTTTTAGGGTTTTTATAGATTTTGAGGGTTTCGTGGGTTTTTAGGGTATGGTTTTTATGCTTTTTTTAGAATTTTTAATTTTTTTTGTTGTTTTATGATTTTTAAGGTTTTCTTTTGGGTTTTTGGATTTTTTACATTTTTAGAGGTTTTAGTGATTTTTTAGGTTTTTTTGGGATTCTAGTGATTTTGAGGGTTTAGGGTTTTTAAGGGTTTTTAGGATTTTTATTGATTTTTGGGGTTTTAGGGTTTTTCAGTATTAAGGGTTTTTAGGTTTTTATATTTTCTTATCATTTTTAGGGATGTAATGGTTTTTCATAGTTTTTATGGATTTTTAGGGTTGCATGGGGTTTTAGGGGTTTTTACTGTTTTTTTGTTATTTTTATGTTTTTAGTTGTTTTAGGGTTTTTAGGGGTTTTTCATGTTTTTTTGTTATTTAGGGGTTTTAATAGTTTTTAGGTGTTTAATTTTTTATTTGGTGTTTTTAGGGGTTTTAGATTTTTTTATGTTTTTATGGATTTTAGGGCTTTGTAGTATTTTTTTTGGTTTCTTAGGGTTTTTAGTTATTTTTCAGGTTTTGGGTTTTCGGGTTTGTATAATTTTTTATGTTTTTAGGGGATTTAGTTTTTTATGTTTTTATCATTTTCATAGGGTTTTTAGGAATTATCTTAGATATTTTTAGGGATATTTAATGGTTTTTATGTTTTTCAGATTTTTATACTTTTTAGGGATTTTAGGGATTTTGATTATTTTTAAGGGTTTTAAGGGAATTTATGGTTTCTTTGATTTTTAGGGTTTTTGAGTTTTTATGGTTTTTAACGGATTTTAGTGATTTTTATAACTTTTAAGGAGTTTTAGGGTTTTAGGGACTTTTAGGGTTTTTAACATTTTTAGGGTCTTAACGATTTTTAGGTATTTAGTTTTTATTGGGGTTTTAAGGGATTTTATGGTATTTTTCATTTTTTTCTTTTTTAATTTTTTTTGGATTTTGTGGGTTTTTAGTGTTTTTTTGGTTTGTAGTGTTTTTACTGTTTTTTTGGTTTTTGGGGTTTTAATTATTTTTGGAAATTATTGTTTTCTTAGGGGTTTTCAGGGACTTTAGGGGATTTGAATTATTTAGGTATTTTTAGGGATTTTTAGTACTTTTATGTTTTGTTTTGGGTTTTAGATATTTGGAGGGATTTATTGGTTTTAGGGGTTTTTTGGGGTATTAAGGTTTTTATTTTGAGTTTTTTGGGTATTTAGAGTTTTTTTTTGGGTTTTGCGGGTTTAAATGGGTTTTCATGTTTTTAGTGTACTTTACGGTTTTATGGGGTTTTAAGGTTTCTTTATTATCTTTAGGGGTTTTTATGGTTTTGAATTATTTTTCAATTTTTTAGGATCTTTTTTAGTTTTTAGATTTTTGATTTTTATAGGGTTTTAGGGATCTTAAGTATTTTTATGTTTTTATGGTTTTCTTATGGGTTTTAAGAGTTTTTGTGGGTTATTTTGGTATTTTTGGGATTTATTAAAAATTTATGGTTTTTAGGGTGGTTAGTAATTTTTAGTATTTTTAGGGTTTTTATGGTTTTTATATATTTTTAGGGTTTTTAGTGTTTTTTGGTATTTAGTGGTTTTAGGTGTTTTTAGGTTTTTAATATTTTATTCTTGGTTTTCATGGTTTTTATGGTTTTTTATGTTTTATAGAATTTTTAGGTGTTTGGGGGATTTTTATGTATTTTTAGGGTTTTCGGGATTTTTAGAGTTATTTTGGTTTTTATAGGTTTTTTTATTTTTAAGGGGTTTATCATTTTTAGGATCTATAGGTTTTAAGTGTTTTAGGGTTTTAGGTTTTTCTTAGGTTTTTTAGGGGGTTTAATTTCTTTTAGGGATTTTAATTAAATTTTTTTCGATTTTTTTATTTTCTTATGAATACTAGGGATATTAAGGGTTTTAATAATTTTAGGGTTTTAAGGTTTTTTTTGGGTTTCTTGGGTTTTTTTAGATTTTAAGGTTTTGTAACGATTTTTTACAGTTTATAATGTTTTTAAGGATTTAAAAAGTATTTAATATCATAAGTGGTTTTTATGATTTCATGCGTTCTTAGGGTTTTTTACGGTTTTAGGGGTTTTATGGATTTTAGGGTTTTTAGGGGTTTTAGCATTTTTAGGTTTATAGGTGTTTTAATTATTTTTATTTTTTTAATGATTTATTACGGCTTCTTAGGATTTAAGACTTTTGGGGTTTAATGTATTTATAGGTTCATAAGGTTTTCTTAGGGGATTTCAAGGTTTTAGGGATTTTAACATTTTTGTATATATTTTAGTGATTTTTTTGAATTTTTATTTCTTATAGGGAATTTGTTGTTTTTGGGGTTTTTATGGGTTTTATGGTTTTTTAATTTTATGTTTTATTTATGTTTTTTATATTTTTGAACATTTTTAGCTAGTAAAGGTTTTTTTTGTGGTTTCACTGGTTTAATAGTGTTTTTGGGTTTTCAGGGTTTTTTTATTTTCAGCGGTTTTATGGGTTTTAGGGTCTTTTGGGGTTTGATGGTTTTTAGCATATTTTTGGTTTTTAGGGATTTTAAATTATTTTTAGTTTATATGGTTTCCTTAGGGTTTTTATTGTTTTTATGGGACTTTATGTTTTTAGTGATTTTTTTGGATTTTTATAGATATTTATTGTTTTTTACGGTTTTTAAGGATTTTGATAATTTTTAATTTCTTTATTGTTTTATATGGGTTTTAAAATTTATTAGGTTTTTAGGGGTTTTAAGTGTTTTAAGTGGTTTAGGGTGTTTAATCATTTCTTAGGGGTTTTCAAGGTTTTTAGGATTTTCTATGTTTATTGGTATTTTTATGGATATTTTTTATGGGTTTGTTTTGGATATTTAGGATTTTTATGGGGTTTTTTGGGATTTTAGGTTTTTTGGATTTTTATTATTTTTAATGTTTTTTTAAATTAACATTTTTGGGGGTTAAATTAATTTGTAGACATTTTATTATTTTTTAGAGTTTTATGGGTATTAATTGTTTTTAAGAGTTTTTTTGGAGGTTTTATGGGTTTTAGGGGTTTGAGGGATTTAAATATTTTTTTTTGGGGGGGGGGTTGTGGGTTTTTAGGTTTTTAGGGTTTTTTGTGTTTTTAGTGTTTTTTGGGGGTTTGTGTGTATTTTGGTTTTTTTGGTTTTCAATGGTTTTTTTGGGTTTTTAGGTTTTTTTTTCATTTTTAGTGATTTTAAGGGATTCTTTAAAATTTTAATGGTTTTTAGGGAATTTCATATTTTTTATGGATTTTGAGGATTTTTATGGGTTTTATTGGTTTTTGGGGGTTGTTTTGAGTTTTTAGGGGTTTTAAGGTTTTTTAGTGTTTTTAACATTTTTAGGGGTTTAAATAGTTCTTAGCAGTTTTTAGGGTATTTATGGGTTTTTGCATTTTTAGGGTTTTTTGGGTTTTTGGAATTTTATAGAGGATTTAGAATTTTTTATTTTTAGTGGTTTTAAGTGGTTTTTGGGTTTTAATTGTTTCTTAGGGGTTTTTAGGGTTTTATTAGTTTTTATGTTTTTGTTATTTTTTAAGGCTTTATGGGTTTTTAGTTTTTTAGGCATTTAGGGATTTTTAAGGTTTTTAGTGTTTTTTAGAGTTTTTAGGGGTTTAGTGTTTTTAGCCTTTTTAGGTTTTTTTGGAGTTTTATTTATTCTATGGTTTTTAAGGTTTTTATATGGTTTTTTCGTGTTTTTTAGGGTTTTCTAAATTTTTAAATATTTTTAGTGTGTTTTAGGATATTTATAGTTTTTAGGATTTTGAGGGCGTTTTTAGGGTTTTTTGGTGTTTTTTTGGGTTTTTTGGGTTTTTACGATTTTTGGGTTTTTAGTTTTTTTTATTTTTCGTGGGTTTGAATGTTTTTTTTTGTATTTTTTTAACGTTGTTATGGGTTTAAAGGGTTTTTATATTTTTTTTTGTGTTTCCCTATGTTTTTATGGGATTTTAGGATTTCTAATTTTTTTAGGGGTCTTTATTGTTTTTAGGAGTTTCAGGGTATTTTGGATTTTAGGATATTATAGGTTTTTTGGAGATTTATTGTTTATTGGGTATTTAGTGTATTTAAATGTTTTTATGTTTTTTATAGTTTCTTAGGTATTTTCAGGGGTTTTATAGGTTTTTATGTTTTAGGGATTTTTATTGGTTTTTTGGAATTTCGTAATTTTTTAGGGTTTTTAGTGATTTGTATAATTATTACAATTTCTATAAGGTAATAAGTGTTTTTAGTGTTTCTTAGGTTTTTAGTGGTTTTATGTGTCTTTTGGTGTTTATGTTTTTCTTATTGGGTTTCAGGGTTTTATGGGTTTTTAAGTTTTTATGCATTTTAAGGGATTTTTAGGATTTTTATGTTTTTTTAGTGTTTTTAGGGATTTTTAAAATTTTTAGGGTTCTAGTGGTTTTATGATTTTATTGGGATTTAAGGTTTTTTGGATTTGTTTAGGGTTCTTTAGGGTTTTTATATGTTTTTAACATTTATAGGGGTTTATAGGATTTATAGATTTTTTGTATTCTTTACGTTTGATGGGTTTTTATGGATTTCGGGGGTTTTATGGTTTTTAGGGGTTTTAGGGATTCTAGGGAATTTATTTTTCTTTAAGGAGTTTAGTGGTATTAAGTGTTTTTTATATATTTCTTGGGAGTTTTTACGTCTTTTTGGGTTTTTATGTTTTTATGACATTTTATGGTTTTCAGGATTTTTATAGGATTCTATAGCTTTCAATAATTTTTTAGGGATTTATAGTTTTTTTAGTTTTAGGTATTTCTTTTGAGATTTTAAGGGTTTATGGGGTTTTAAGGTTTTTAATATTTTTAGGGTTTTAAAATTTTTCAGGAGTTTTTATTGTGTTTTAAGGGTTTTATTGGATTTTAAGGCTTTAGGGGTTTTATGAACATAGAGGTTTTATGATTTTTTATGGTTTAATGTGTTTTTTAGGTTTATTATGTTGTCAAGATTTTCTTAGGTATTTTCTATTTATATGCCTTTTTATGTTTTTTCATTTTTAATGTCCTTTTGGGATTTTTAGGATTTGTATTGGTTTTTAGGGATTTTAAGATTTTTTACATATTTTATGGGTTTTAATTGTTCTTTGGTTTTAAATTTTTCATAGAATGTTTTAGTGTCTTTATGGTTTGTTACATTTATAAGTATTTTTTGTTTTTTTCATAATTTATTGGGATTTTAGGTTTTTTAAAAAAAATTATGTTTTTTGGGTTTTTATAGGTCTTCTGGGGTTTTCAATTTTGTTGGTTTTCTATAGTTTGTATAGTTTTTTAATGTTTTTAAGGTTTAATGGGTTTTTAGTGTTCTTAATGGTTTTTATAGTTTTTCAGTTTTTAGGGGTTTATGGGTTGTAAGGGTTTTGATAGGGTTTTTAGTTTTTATGGGTTTCAGGGTTTTATTTTTTTAGGTTTTTAATGTTTTCTTAGGGGTTTTAAGGGGTTTTATTGTTTTTTATGATTTTAGAAAATTTTATGGACTTTAAAATATTTATCTAGTTTTACGATTTATTGATCTTTTTAGGGTTTTTTGGTTTTTTTGTATATTAAGTATTTTTTAGGTTTTTTATTTTTTTTATGTTGTTTAGGTTTTTTATATTTTTATGGGTTTTCATGGTTTCTTGTGGTTTTTAATTTTTTTAGAATTTCTAGGATTTTTTTTGTTTTTATGGGTTTTTAAGGTTATTAAGGATACAGATTTTTTAGTTTTTTAGTGTTTGTTAGGGTTTTAGGGGATTTTTAAGTTTTTTAGGCATTTTATGGTTTTTTGGGTTTTAGGGTTTCTAGGATTTTTCTGGTTTTTAGAGGATTTTGTGTTTTTAGGTTTTTACAATTTCATTGGGTATTTTAGGGTTTCTGGTGTATTTATGTTATTATGCATTTTTAAGTCTTTTCTATTATTTTTAAGGGGTATTTGGGTTTTTAGGTATTTTGATGGTGTTACAGTCATTTATGGATTTTAGATTTTTTTACAATTTTAGAAATTGTTAAGGATTTTATGCGTTTTATGTTGTTTAGGGTTTTATGGTTTTATTATGTTTTTTACATTTTTAGTGTATTTTTGGATTTTTATGAATTTTATTTTTTTTAGGTGTTTAGGGATTTTTAGGGTTTTAGGGATTTGATGTTTTTACGGGTTTTTTGATTTTTATATTTTTATGGTTTTTTCAAGTTTTTTTTGTATTTTATGGTTTTTTAGAGTTTTTAACATTTTTCAGGAATAAAGGGTTCTAGAGTTTATAGGGGTTTTAATGTGTTTTTAGTTTTTTATTTTTTTCTTAAGGTTTTTATATGTTTTTACGGTTTTATATGATTTTATGGGATTTTTGGGATTTTTAAAATTTTTATGGGTTATGAGGGTTTTTCAGGATTTTGATTTTTTTTGGTTTTTAAATATTTTTTATAGTTTTTAGCATTTTTATTTGATTAAAGGAATTTTAGAGTTTTTTTTTGCTTTTACTGTTTTATGGGTTTTTATGTTTTTTGGCATTCTTATTGTTTTTAAGGTTTTCTAGGGTTATTTATAATTTTTATGGTTCTTTAGTTTTTTAGGATTTTTAAGTGTTTTTTGGTTTTGAAATAGTCTTAGGAATTTTTAGTGTATTTATGGTTTATTACATTTATAGGAATTTTTTGAATTTTTTCATAATTTTATGGGAATTTTGGGTTTTATGGATTTTTAGGGTTTTTGGGTTTTTATAGTTCTTCTAGGGTTTTGATTTTTTTGGGTTTGTATAGTTCATACAGTTTTTAACATTTTTTGAGGTTTAAAGGGTTTTTAGTGTTTTTATTTTATTTAGAGTTTTCGGGTTTTAGGGGTTTATGGGTTTTAAGGGTTTTGTTAGGGTTTTTAGTTTTTTAGGGGTTTTAGAGGTTTTATTTTTTTTAGGTATTTAATGTTTTCTTAGGGGTTTTAAGGGTTTTTATTGTTTTTTATGATTTTAGGTATTTTTATGGATTTTAAAATATTTATCCGGTTTTACGAATTTTATGTATTTTTAGAAATTTTGGGTTTTTTAGTATATTTAGCATTTGTTGTTTTTAGGGGTTTTATGTTTTTTATGTTTTGCTTAGTTTTTTTGTATTTTTATGGGATTTCATGGATTCTTTTGGTTTTTATGTTTTTATGAATATTTTGGAATTTTTATGTTCTTACTGGTTTTTAAGGTTATTTAGCATACTAATTTTTTAGGAATTTTATTGTCTATTTGGGTTTTAGGGGTTTATTGAGTTTTTTAGGGATATAATATTTTTACGTTTTTTAGCATTTTATGGGGCTTAAAGGATTTTATAATTTTTAGAGGGTTTTTAGTGTTGTTATGGGTTTTTTGGGGTTTTAATGTTTTTAGGAATTTTATGGTTTTTTGTGTTTTTTCAGTTTTTGGGTTTTTTAGGTTTTTAAGGGTTTATGAGTTTTAACCTTTTTAACAATTTCTTTGTGTATTTCAGGGTTTCTGGGGTTTTTATGATTTTTTGGATTTTTAAGACTTTTCTTGAATTTATAAGCAGTATTTAGGTATTTTAAGGGTGTTATGGTTATTTAGGACTGTTATAGTTTTTAGGATTTTAGCATTGTTAGGACTTTTATGTGTTTTATGTTATTTAGGGTTTTATGGTTTTAATAAGGGTTTTTAGAGTTCTAGGAATTTTTACATTTTAAAGGATTTTTTGGATTTTTTATGAAGTTTATATTTTTAGGTGTTTAGGGATTTTTGTGGGTTTTATGTATTTGAGGTTTTTATAGGTTTTTTGGTTTTTATGTTTGTAGGGTTTTTTTTGAGTTTTTTAGTGTTTTAAGGTTTTTTACAGTTTTTAACATTTTTAGGGAATAAAGGGTTTTAGAGTTTTTAGGGGTTTTATGCTTTTTATGGGTATTTAAGGTTTTTAAGAATTTTAATGGTTTTTAGGGGTTTTTAGGGTTATTAGGGTTTTAGAGGGGTTTTATCAAATTTTTTGTTTTTAGGTGTATTAAGTGTTGTTGGTGTTTAATTTTTCTTTTTTGGTTTTTTCTGTTTTTTTAGGTTTGTTATGTTTTTATGTATTTTTTTGGATTTTTTATGAATTTTATGGATTTTTAGAGTTTTTAGGGATTTTTAGGGTATTATGGTTTTTAGGGTGTTTATGGTTATGTTGGGTTTTTATGTTTTTAATTGATTTTTACAGGTTTAAAGGTTTTTTAAATATTTTTTGACAGTATTTGGTGTTTAAAGGGTTTTTATAGATTATAGTTCTTTTTTGGAGTTTTATAGGTTTTTTTTGGGGGGGGGGTTTCAAGGTTTTAGATGGTTTTATGGTTTTTAGATGATTTTAATGTTTTATTGTATTTTTTGTTTTTTAGAATTCTTTTAATTTTAATGGTTTTTATAGGTTTTGTGTGTTTTTAGGTTTTTATGTCTTAATAGGGTTTTTAGAGATTTTACGGATTTTTATATTTCAAGTATTTTTACGGATTTTTAGGGTTTTTATCATTTTTGGGGTTCTTAGGGATTTTGAGGGTTTTTAGGGGTTTTTAGGGTTTTAGGGCTTTTTACGGGTTATAATCATTTTTTAGGTTTTCAGGGTTTTCAAGTGTTTTTAGGTTTTTTAGTTTTTCTTTATGTTTTTCTCGGTAATTAGGTTTTTTATGTTTTTTAGAAATTTTAGGGAAATTATAGGTTTTTAGGGTTTTATGAATTTTGAGAGGTTTCAGGTTTTTTAGGGTGATTATGATCTTTTATTTTTTTCGGTTTTTTTATTTTTCGTGTGTCATGAAGTTTTTCAATGTTTTCATAATGTTTTCATGGGTTTAAAGGGTTTTCAAATTTTTTTTGTGGGTTCTATGGGTATGAGATTTTTAGGGGTTTATATGGTTTTAGGTGAAATTAAGGTTTTTTGGGTCCTATGGGGGGGTAAGGGTTTTTAGTGCTTTTTTAGGTTTTTAGGGTTTTTAGGGATTTTGAGGGTTTTTCGAATTTTTAGGGTTTTAGGGTTTTTTAGGGTTGTAGGAGTTTTTTATGTTTCTGGGGGTTTTTATGTGTTTTTAGGTGTTTAAGGTTTTCTTATGGGTTTTCATGTTTTTTAGGACTTTTTCATTTTTAGTGATTTTATAGTTTTTATTGATTTTTCTATGGTTTTCAGGGCTTTTTTTAGATTTTAATATTTTCTAGGGGTTTTTAGGGATTTTTTGTTATTTTTATTTTTTGGTTTTTAGTGTATTTTAATTTTGTTTAGTGTTTTTATGTTTTTTAGTGTTTTTAAAAATTTTAGGTGTTTGATTGTTTTTAGGGTTTTTAGTGGTTTTTAGGCATCATTATGGGTTTTTGGGATTTTAATGTTCTTAAGGGTTTTAATGTTTTTTCTTGAGTTTTTATGGTTTTTGGGTATTTTATGCGTTTATGAATTTTAACATTCTTAGGGTTTTAGGGGTTTTAAGAGTTTTCAGGTGTTTACTCTTTTCTTTGAGTTTTTAGGGTTTTTAGGTTTTTTAAAATTTTGGCGTTATTTTTGGGATTCTTATAGTTTTTATGGTTTTTTTTGGATTTTGAGTGGTTTAGGGTTTTTATATTTATGATGTTTTTGGGGGATTTAATTGATTTTATGGTTTTAAATTTTTCTTAGGTTTTGTTAGAGTTTTTAGTGATTTTTATGTTTTTTTTATTTTTAGGGATTTTTTAGGATTTTTAAGGTTTTAGGGTTTTTATACATTTTTAGGATTTTTGGGTTTTCATGATTTTTTACGTTATTTTAATTTTAGAGATTTTTTGGGGGTTTTAAATCTTTTTAGAGTTTTTTCAACATTTTTGGGGTTTGAAGTGTTTTTTGAGTTTATAGTGTTTTTTTGGTTTTCTATGGGCTTTCAGTGTTTTTATGGTTTTTAGAGGGTTTTATGGTTTTTTGAGATTCATGGCTTTTAGTGTCTTTTTATGGTATTTTCGGTTTTAAGTACTTCTTGAATTTTTGGTGGTTTTATGTGTTTTTGGTTTATAAGTTTTTCTAAGGGGATTTGAGGGTTTCTAGTGTTTTTAAGTATTTAGGGGTTTTTTAGGCTTTTAAAGGATTTTTATGGTTTTTAGGCTTTTAGGGATTTAGAGGTGTTTAGGGTTTTTAATGTTTTTCACATTTTTTATATTTGTAGGGGTTTTAAATGTTTTTAGGTTTTTAATGTTTTTCAGGGTATCTGAGGGTTTTTAGGGTTTTTTATGTTTTTAGGTATTTTTCGGGGTTTTTTGTATTTTTATGGTTCATATGATTTTTAGGTATTTTGAATTTTTTTTGGGTTTTTATAGATTTGAGGGGTTTTTTGAGTTTTAGGGTTTTTTGAGTTTTTTAGGTTTTTAAGGTTTTTAGAGGTTTTTTTTAAAAAAATTGAGTTTCATAGGGATTTTGGAATTTTTATGGGTTTTGGGGTTTTTATGGGGTTTTTAGGGTTTTTATAGTATTATTGGTTTTTTCATTTTTTATATGTTTTTTAAGTGTTTTCAGTGTTTTTATTGTTTTTACCACTTTTAGGGGTTTAAAGGGGTTTTTAGAGTTTTTGTGTTTTTTAGGGGTTTTATGATTTTTTATGGTTTTAGGGGTTTTTATATTTTTTATTGGGTTTTAGGGGTTTTGTGTCTTTTTAGGGTTTTCAACATATTTTAGTTCTTAGGGTTTTCTTAGAATTTTTCACGGTTTTTAGTGTAGTTTACATTTTGATTGATTTTTAATTCCTTTTAGGAATATTACGGGTATCATGTTTTTAGGGAAATTTTGGGGCTTTAGGGGTTTTTGGGTTTTTTGGGTTTTTTTTTCATTTTTAAATATTTTTAGGGGAATTAAGTGTTTTTATGAATTTATGGTTTTCATAGGGTTTTTCTGAGTTTTTAGGGGTTTTTATTTTTTTAGGGATTTTTATTTTTTTTTTTGGATATTTATAGTTTTATGGTTTTTTGGATTTTTATGGTTTTGGGGTTTTTTTTAATTTATTATTATTTTTATATTATAGGGTTTTTATTTTTTTTATAGGTTTTAAGGTTTTTGAAGATGATAAACATTTTTAGAGGTTTAAATAGTTTTCAATGATTTGGTGGGTTTTTAGGGTTTTATGAATTATTAGGGTTTTAATGTTTTTATGTGTTTTTATCGGTTTACAGGTTTTTGGAATTTTTAGTGATTTTATCATTTTTTGGGTTTTCATGGTTTTAAGTGTTTTTTGGTTTTTAATGTTTTCTTAGGGTTTTTAGGGTTTTTAATGTTTTCTATGTTTTAATGATTTTAATGATTTTTATGGGTTTTATGGATTTTGAGGGGTTTTATGGATTTTAATGTTCATAGTATTTTTAGTGTTTTTTTGGTGTTTAGTGTTTTTATGTGTTTTTATTTTTTCAAATTTTTCTTATGGGTTTTCAAGGTTTTTTGGTTTTTTACAATTTTAGGGATTTTTATGGATTTTAGGGTTTTATGGTCTTTGAGGGTCTATAGGTATTTTGAGGGGTTTTATGGTTTTTCAATGTTTTTTGGTTTTTTTGATTTTTTTTGGTATTTAAGTGTTTTGGATTTTTTTAGTGTTATTAGGTTTTTTTATCCTCTGTAGGGGTGTAAATTGTTTTTAGAGTTTTTAGTAGTTTTTAGGGGTTTTATGTGTTTTTTTATGGTTTTAATGGTTTAATACTTTTAGGGACTTTTAAGGTTTTTTGAGGATTTTTATCATTTTTATGGTTTCATAGGGGTTGTAAGGGTTTTCATGTTTTGAAGGTTTTCTAAAGGGTTTTAGGGTTTCTAGGGTTTTTAGGGATTTTTAGGGCTCTTTTTTGATTTTTATAGTTTAAGGGTTTTTTATGAATTTTAAGTGTTTTTAAGGATTATGGGGGGGGTTTAGGGTTTTTTGTGGTTTTTATGCTTTTTAGGTTTTTAGGGGTTTAAGTGTTTTTCATATTTTTATGTTTTTAGTGTTTTTATAGTTTTTAGAATTTTTATGTATTTATAGGGTTTTTATATATTTTTATGGATTTTAGGGTTTTACGGTTTTATTTATGTTTTTAGGGATATTTTTGTTTTAGGTTTTTAATGTTATTTATAATCTATAAGTTTTTTATAGTTTTAATAGGATTTTAGTTTTTTAGTGGGTTTTCAGGTTTTTATGGGATTTTATTGTTTTTTTAGGTTTTAGGGGATTTAGGTTTTTTTGGTGTTGAGTGTTTTTGGTTTTTAGGGGTTTTAAGTGTTTTTTAGGTATTCTTTGGGTTGTTGATGGGTTTTATAATTTTTTACACTAGGTTTTTTAGATCTTTATTAGGTTTTTTATGGATTTTTTGGATTTTTTAGGGATTTTGAAGTTTTAAGGGTTTTCTGGATTATTTTGGGGTTTTATGGTTTTTTGAGTTTTTGGGATTTAATGTTTTTTTTTATTTTTTGTGTTACTAAGGATTTAAATAGTTTTTAGAGTATTTAGTGGTTTTTAGAATTCTTAGTTGTTTTTGGGGGTGTTTATGGGTTTTAGGGAGTTTTATCATTTTTAGGAGTTTCTATGGGTTTTGGGGTCAGTGGGGTTTTTAGGGACTTTTCAGTGTTTTTAGGGTTTCTATAAATTTTTAGGGTTTTAAAGGGTTTTAAGTGTTTTTTGGTTTTTATGGTTTTCTTATGGGTTTTCAATGTTTTTTATATTTTTTTATATTTTTGGGGATTTTTCAGAATTTTGATGGGGTTTTAGGGGTTTTAGTGTTTTTAAGGATTTAGGTGTTTTTTAGAATTTTCAGCATTTAAAAAAAAATATGTGTTTTATGTGTTTTTAGGTTTTTAAGTTTGACTTTGGGTTTTTCATGTTTTTAATGTGTTTTTATGTTTCTGGGGATTTTTATTTTTTTATGTCATATATATATATATTGTTTTTAAGGAATTTGAGGAGTTTTAGAGGTATTCATTTATTTTTTTAGGTATTTTATGTTTTTTAATGTTTTTGTGGGTTTAAAGGTTTTTTGATATTTTTAGTAGTTTTTAGGGGTTTTATGGGTTTTAGTTGTTTCTTATATTATTATGGGTTTTAATGGTTTTAGGGTTTGCAGCGTTTTTTATGGGTCTTAGGGTTTTTTAGGTTTTTATGAGTTTTTATGTTCTTATGTTTTTAATGTTTTTATGGGGTTTTTATAAATTTTTAAATATTTTTAATTTTATTATGTTTTTTAGGGTTTGGAAGGATTTTTTTTTGATTTTGAGAGTTTTGAGGGATTTTTTGGGTTTTTGGGTTTCTACCATTTTTTAGGTATTTAGGTGTTTTCAGTGTTTTTATGTTTTTAATTTTTTCTTGTGGGTTTTTAGAGTTTTAGGGTTTTTTATTTTTTTATGAATTTTTAGGGATTTTTTAGAATATTTATTGGTATTTAGGATATTTGGGATTTTGAGGGTATTTTTGGGTGTTAAGGTATTTTATGGTTTTTTGGGATTTTTAGGGGGTATATAGTTTTTTAGGGATTTTAGGTTTTTTATTTTTTTTTTTGAAATTTTTAGGGGTTCAAATGGTTTATTGAGTTTTAGTGGGTTTTTAGGGTTTTTATGAGTTTTTTAGGATTTTTTATTTTTTAGGGGATTTTATGTTATTTTCGGAATTTAAGGGACTTTTTTAGTCTTTTATGATTTTTTGTATTTTTAGGGGTTTTAGTGTTTTAGGGTTTTAATGTTTTCTTAGGGGTTTTCTGGGTTTTAAGTAATTTTCAAATTTTATGGATTTTTGGGATTTTTTGGGATTTTTATGGCTCTCACGACTTTTAGGGATTTCGAGGGTTTTTAGAGTTTTTTGTTCATTTTGGGTTTTCAGTATTTTTTAGGTTTTTCAACAGTTTTAAGAGTTTTTAAAATTTTGAGTTTTTCTTGGGGTTTTAAGTGGGGTTTAAGTTTTAAGGGAATTTTTAGGGTTTTTTTTATTTTTGAGTTTTGTTACAGTTTTTAGGGGTTGGGGTTAAGGGAATTTAGGGACTTTATGGTTTTTTGGGGGTTTATGTTTTTTTGATTTTTTAAGTTTTAATGGTTTTTTAGAGTTTTTAATATTTTTATGGGATTAAAGGGTATTTAAAAGTTTTAGTGTTTTTTAGTTTTTTAGGGGTTTAAAGGTTTTTATAGGTTTTTGGGGTTTTATGATTTTTATCAGTTTTTTGGGTCTTTTAGGGTATTTAGGGTTTTCATTATTCTTTAATATTTTAGGGGATTTAATTGTTTTTAGGTTTTTATGGTTTTATTATTGGTTTTCATAGGGTTTTTAGGGGTTTTATGATTTTATATATTTTTGGGTATTTTTTGGGATTTTTAGAGATTGTTCTAGTTTTTAGGGGTTTTAGGTATTTTCAGGGTTTTTTGGGGTTTTAGGGACTTTATGGTTTTTATTATTTTTAGGGTTCTGGGGGTTTTAATTGTTTTTAGATTTTTAATTTTTTCTTTGGGGTTTTAGTGATTTTTGGGTATTTTATGTTTTCACATATTCTTAGGGTTTTTTAGGATTATTATGGTTTTTAGAGTTTTTATGGATTCTTAAGGGTTTGTGGTTTTTTTAGTGTTTAGGGTTTGTATAGTTTCTTGGGGGTTTTAGGTCTTTTTAGTTATTTGGTTTTTTATTTGTTTGGTTTTTTTAACATTTTTATGGTTTTAAAGGGTTTAGTATTTTTAGTGGGTTTAGGGCTTTTTGTGTTTTAGGGTTTTTAAGGTTTTTTGGGGTTTCATTGATTTCCATGGCTTTAGGTTTTTTAATATTTTTATGTTTTTAGCGGTATTAATTATTTTTGGTTTTTAGGTTTTATTAAGGGATTTCATGTTTTTAATGTTTTCTATGTTTTTTGATTTTTTTTGTCTTTTAAAGATTTTTAGGCATTTTATGGTTTTATGGATTTTTGATCATTTTTTGGGTTCTTAGTTTTATTTGGGGTTATATGGTGTTTTTTGAGTTTATTAGGATCTTAAGGTATTTTACTGCCTTTTAATATTTTTTGGGTTTTAATTTTATTTAAATTTTATGTAGGTTTTATGGGATTTTATGGTTTTTTATATTTTTGGTTGTTTAATGATTTTTAGGGGTTTTAGTATTTTTAGAGTATTTTTAAGCATTTTATGGTTTTTAGAATTTTTTATGTTTGTTGTGGTTTTAATTTTTCTTAGTTTTTTAATGTTTTCTTATGAATATTAAGGGTTCCTAGGAGCTTTTAGGGATTTTTAGGTTATTTATTTTTTATGGGTTTTATTGATTTTATGTGTTTTTAGGGGTTTTAATAGTTTTTAGGGTTTTGAGGGATTTCAGAGTTTTTTATGAAGCTTTAAGTTTTTATATGTTTTTAGTGTTATCTTCGCGTTTTTCTGAATTTAGGGTTTTTTATGTTTTGAAAAATATTTGGGATTATTAGTATTTTATGGTATTTAGGGTTTTTAAGGATTTTGGTGGTGTTTAGTGTTTTTTTAGTTTTTTTGGTTTTTAAGGGTTTTTTTTGGTTTTAGGGTTTTTTTGAGTTTTTAGGCTTTTAATGTTTTTTAGCATATTTAACATTATTATGTGTTTAAAGAGTTTTCATAGTTGTTAGTGGTTTTATGCATTTTAAGGATTTTAATTTTTGGGTATTTTTGTTGTTTTTTAGGTTTTTTATTTTTTTAGGTTGTTGTAGGGCTCTAAGGATTTTTAGATTTTTAGGGGGTTTAAGTTCATTTATGGATTTATGGTTTTCTTAGCGTTTTCAAGGTTTTAGTGTTTTTTAATCTTTTGGCAATTTAAGTTTCAGTTTTTAATTTTTATTGATTTTTAGGGATTTTTAAGATTTTTTTAGGTTTTTTCTATTTTTTGGGTTTTGAGGGGGTTTTTTATATGAATTTTTAGGTTTTTTTTGGGTTTTAAGAGTTTTAAATGTTTTTAGGGTTTTAATGGGGTTTTAGGATTTTTTTTGTGTCTTTTTAGTGTTTTTACAGTTTTTGACATTTTTAGGTTTTTAGTGGTTTTATGTGTTTTTATATTTTTATGTTTTTCTTAGGGTTTTTATGTTTTGATTATTTTTTTGAAAATTTTATGTGTTTTTTGGGGTTTTAGGGATTTTTTGGGATTTTTTGGGTTTTCTAGGGAGTTTTAGGGGTTTTTTTATTTTTTAGGTTTTTAGGGGTTCTATGTGTTTTTACATTTTTATAGTATTCTTAGTGTTTTTCATGGTTTTTAGTGGTGTTTATATTTTTATGGTTTTTAAGGTCTTTTTAAGGATTTTTATAGATTTTTAGGTTTTTATGGATTCAGATGGTTTGTATGGGTTTTTTTGGTTTTTTTTTGTTTTTATAGCATTTAAGGTATTTTTTAGTTTTATGGGGTTAATGTTTTTTAGATTTTTTTAAAAAATTTATGGTTTTAATGGGTTTTTAGAGTTTTTATCCGTTTTTAATATTTTTAAGGTTTTTAGGGTTTTTATGTTTTTATGTTGTTTTAGGATTTTATGGTATTTTCTAGTTTTTATGGATTTTTATAGTTTTTATGTTTTTAGGGGTTTAAATTTTTATTCAAGCCTTTAAACTTTTCTTAGGATTTTTTGGGTTTTTAAGGATTTTTTTTGTTTTGAGGGATTTTTAGAATTTTTATGGTTATTAAGGCTTCTAGGTATTTTTAGGGTTTAATTGGTTTTATGGTTTTTATTGTTTTCTAGGCTATCTAGGGGGTGTTAAGTGTTTGTAGTGGTTTTATGGGGTTCTTTGGGGTTTTCATGGGGTTTTGGGTTTTTACATTCTTTTGGGATTTCTAGGGATTTTTTTCCCTTTTATTATTTTTTAGGGTTTTCATGATTTTGTTTGTTTTTAGGGTGGTTAGGGTTTTTATGGTTTTTTTCTTTTTTGGGGTGTTTTAATGGATTTGAGGGGTTTTTTTAGGGTTTTTTGGTTCTTCTATGTTTTTATGGTTTGCAGCATTTTTTGGTTTTTTAGTTATTTTAATTTTTTTTGGTTTGTAAGGTCCTATTGGGGGTTTTTCTTGGTTTGTAGTGTTTTTTATTTTTATAGTGACTGTTAGGAATATTTAATTATTTTAATATTTTTACAATTTTTATGGATTTTTTAGTTTTTAGGGTTGTTATAATTTTTTGGTTTTTATGGCTTTTAGGTGTTTTTTAAAATGTTACATATGTATTTTTTAGTGATTTAGGGGTTTTTAATTTTTTTAGGGATATTCATGGTTATTATATTTTTTATGGTTTTAAGGGGGTTTTGGGACTTTTAGGGTTTTTAGGGATTTAATGATTTTTATGTTTTTTTTGGAGATTAATGTTTTTTTTAGTTTTTCTTATTTTTATGTTCTTTATAGTTTTTTAATGTTTCTAGGGGTTTATAGGGTTCATTGATGTTTTAATTTTTTTATGGTTTTAGGTATTTTTAATTTTTTAATGTTTTAGGGGTTTATGGTTTTTAGTTTTTTTTAGGAGTATTTATTTTTTTAGCATATTTTGGTTTTTTATTTATTTTAAATGTTTTTAAGAATTTGTGGTTATCTTAGGGGATTTCAAGGTTTTTATTGTTTTTATATTTTTAGGGATTTTAAGGGCTTTTATAGTATTTTTATGGCTATTTAGTGTTTTTAGGTATTTTGAGGGTTTTTAGGAATTTTAGGGTTTTTTGGTTTTTTGGGGTTTTAGGCTTTTTTTTATTGTTAATGTTTTTTTTGAGTTTTCTAACATTTTTAGGGGTTTAAAGGGGATTTAATGTTTTTAGTGGGTTCTACTATTTTTAGGGGGTTTTTCTAGATATTTATGGTTTTGGGGTTAATGGTTTCTAGGGTCATTTAGGATTTTAAGGTTCTTTTGGGGTTTTTAATCGTTTTTATTTGTTAGGATTTTATTGTTTTTATGGGTTTTTAGGTTTTTATTACTCTCTTATGGTTTTTTATGGGTTTTTTTAGTTTTTTTAACACTTTTTCGGATTTTAATGGATTCGATTATTTTTTTCAATTTTGAATGTTTTAGGTTTTATTAGGGTTTGTTAGGGTTTTAAGGGATTTTAGCGGTTTAAGGTTTTAGGGGTTTAATTTGTTTTATTATTTTTAAGGTTTTGTTCGGGGTTTTATGTTTTTTTACATTTGAAGGGAACTTTATGGATTTTTGGGATTTGTTTTGGGTTTTTAGGGATTTTGAGGGGGTTTAGAGTCTACTAGGTTAGGGGGGTTAAGGAACTTTTTTAGTTTTTAGGGTTTTAATATTTTTTATTCTATTTAGTGGTTTAATGGTTTGTTAGAGTTTTTAGTGTTTTTTAGGTATTTTATTGGTTTTAATGCTTTATTGTTTTTGGGGTTTTATAGTTGTTATGGTTTTTATAGGTTTTTATACATTTGAAGTATGTTTAGGTTTATAATATTTTCTTAGTGTTTTTAGAGTTTTATGCTTTTTATGTTTTTAGATATTTTTTAATCTTTTTATGTTTTTTATTATTTTAGGATTTCTATGGATTTTGAGATATTTTAGGGGTTCTTTTATACTTTTTGGTGTTTTAGGGTTTTTATGGTTCTTTGGGTTTTTTTGGTTTTGTGATGTTTTTAGGGGTCTAAGGTTTTTATAGTTTTAAGTGTTTTAGGGGTTTAAAGGGTTTCGTAGTTTTTTTAGTGGTTTCTAGATTTTTATGGGGTTTTAGGGTCTTTCATGGTTTTTATGGTTTTGGGGGTTTTTTTGTTTTTTAGGGTCTTTTTATGGTATTCTAAGGTTTTCACCATTTTTTTGTGATTTTAGCTATTTAACATGTTTTAAAATTTCTAATGTTTTCTTTGGGGTTTTGGGTTTTTAACGTTTTTTATATTTTTAGAGAGTTTTAGGGCTTTTAGGATTTTATTGATTTTAGGTTTTTAGGGATTTTGAGGGGTTTTTTGTGTTTTTAGTGTTTTTAGGGATTTTTAAATGTTTTTATTATTTATAAGGGTTTTTATAGTTTTTAATGTTTTAAGGGTTTAATTGTATTTTATAGTATTTAATCATTTTTAGTGTTTCTATGGGTTTTTAGGGTTTTTATGGTTTTATAGATTTTGATGGTTTTTAGGAGTTTAAACCATTTTAGGTGTTTTTTGGGTTTTTAGGACTTTTATTGTTTTAAAGTATTTTTTTGGGGTTTATAATTTTTTGGTTTTTGAGGTTTTCATATGGGTATTTGGGGTTTTTAGGGTTTTTACATTTTTAGGGATTTTAGGGGTTTTCTAGGGTTTATATAGATTTTAATGTTTTTAGGGATTTTGAGGGTTTTTTTGTTTTTGTTATGGTTTTTTGCTGTTGTTAGGGTATTATTAATTTTTAGGTTTTTAGGTGTTTTAAATATTTTTAGGTTTTTAGGGTTTTATTTAGGTTTTTCAGGGTTTTAATCAATTTTTATTTATTTAGGGATTTTAGGGATTTCTTAATATTTTTATGGCTTAAAGGTTTTAGGGGTTTTAGGTATTTTGAGGTATTTTTGGATTTTTAGGGATTTCTAGATTATTTATGCTTTTTTGGGTTTTATATTTTATTTTTTAGGGATTTAATTTTTTTTAGAGTTTTTAACATTTTTAGGGGTTTAAATTGTGTTTAGAGTTTTTAGTGGGTTTTTAGGGTTTTATGGGTTTTAATGATTTTTATGATTTTTAAGGGTTTTATGGGTTTTATGGTTTTTTTGGGTTTAAGAGATTTTTAGGTCTTTAGGGTTTTTAATTGTTTTTAGGTTCTTATGTTTTTCTTAGGAGTATTCAGATTTTTTCAAGGTTTTTAGTTTTTTAGGGTTTTTTTGTTTTTTTGGGTTTTATTGTTTTTGCATTTTTAGGGGTTTTACTGTTTTTAGTGTTTTTTAAATGTTTTTGTGATTTAAAGTGTTTTTTGGGGTTTTGGTGTTTTTATGGTTTTTATTGTGTTTTAGGGGTTTTTATGGTGTTTAGGGTTTTTTATGTTTTTATGGTTTTATGGTTTTTAGGGATTTTAAGGGTATTTTATGTAGTTTTAAGGGTTTTTATGCTTTTAAGGTTTTTTTGGGTTTTTTTTGGTTTTTTTGGTTTTTTACCTTTTATGGATAATTAAGAATTTCCTATGATTTTTATGGTTTTCTAGGGTTTTTAAAAATTTTGAGGAGTTTTTTGATTATTTAGGGATTTCATGGTTTTCTAGGGGTTATAAGGCCTTTGAATTTTTGGGGGTCTTAAGTTTTTTTATTTTTGTCTAGGTTTCTTATGGGTTTTAGGGTTTTTAGTCTATTTTAAAATTTTATGGGTTTTTTGTAGATTTTTTATATTTTAATGGTTTTTATGGTTTTTAGGGACTTCGAGGGGTCTAGGGTTTTTTGTGTTTTTAGGCTTTTTAGGGGTTTTTTTTGGGTTTTAGTGTTTTTTTAGTTTTTTTAGTGTTTTAAGGTTTTTATAGTTTTTATGTTTCTTTATGGTTTTTTAGGTTTTTTTTGGTTTTTAGGGTTTTTAGTGTTTTTATTATTTGTAGGGGTTTTAGGGATTTTAAATGTTTTTATAGTTTTAATGTTTTCTTATGGGTTTTCAACTTTTTATGGTTTTTTATTTTTAGTGTCTTTTAGGGATTTTTATCGGTTTTATGGATGTTGTGGTATTTTTGGGCATTAATGGTTTTTTTTGGATTTTAAGGTTTTTTAATGTTTTTTAGGGTTTTAGGTTTTATAGTGTTTTACAATTTTTAGGGGTTAAAGGGATTTTATAGTTTTTAGTGGTTTTAGGGTCTTTACGGTTTTTTTATTTTTATTGGTTTTAGGGGATTTTTTGGTTTTTATGAGTTTTTAGAGTCATTAAGGTCTTTTAGTTTTTTTATATGTTTTAGAATTTTTTGATTTTCTAGGGGTTTTATGTTTTAAGGTTTTATAGGGGATTTTCAGGGTTCATAGAGGTTTTTTCTTTTTAGCAGTTTTTTTAGATTTTATTGGATTTTATGGTTTTTATGGTTTTTAGAGATTTTGAGATGTTTAGGGTTATATATTTTTATAGTTTTATAGGTTTTAGGGGGTTTTAGTGTTTTTATTTTTTTTAAGGATTTCTTTGTATATTTCTAGGCATTTAGGAATTTGATGTTTTTATGGATTTTTAGGATTTTGTTTAGGATTATTAAGATTTTTAATATTTTTAGGTATTTTGAGGGTTTATAAGGTTTTTATGATTTTTTTGGGGTTTTATTAAATTTATTGAGTATTTAGGGGTTTTAAGGTTTTTAGAGTTTTTAATTCTTATAGGGGTTTAAAAGGTTTTTAGACACTTTAGTGGATTTTTGGGGGTTTTAGGGGTTATTTAGGGGTTTTATGTTTTTAGTGTTTTGTGTTTTTATAGGTTTTAGGGTTTTCAGTTTCTGTTTTGGGATTTTTTAGGTTTTTTTGTACTTTTTTTTGTTTTTTATAGGTTTTATGTGTATTTATGTTTTAAAGGTTTTTCTATGGCTTTTTTGGGTTTTTAGTTAGTTTACATTTTTAGGGATATTTGTGAATTTTTTATTCAGATTTTTATGGGTTTGAAGGTTTTTAGGGATTTTAAGAATTTTTAACGGTTTTAGGAGATTAGGGTTTTAAATTTTTTTATGGTTTTAGGTGATTAATGTGTTTTATTGTTTTTTGTTTTTTCTAAGGGTTTCATGGTTTTTAGTGTTTTTTACATTTTTAGATATATTTTTGGGATTTATTTGGAATTTTATTGGTTTCTAGGATTGTTAGGGATTTTTAGTGTATTTTATGTTTTTATGGTTTTTGGGTTTTTTGGGTTTTTTTTAGTTTTTTATGGTTTTATGGATTTTTTGAATATTGTAATTTTTTTGGGTTATAAAGGGTTTTTAGAGTTTTTAATCGTTTTTAAAGTTTTTATGGGTTTTAGGGTTATTTTGGGGTTTTCTGGTTTTATGGTTTTTATGAGTTTTTAGGTTTTGTAGTAGTTTTAGGGGTTTTTATTGATTTTAGTAGTTATAATGGTTTTTATGGGGTTATAGGTTTTTAGGCTATTTTTGTCTTTTTTAGAGTTTTAGCTTTTCTAGTTATTTTAGGCTTTTATGTGTTTTTAGGTTTTTAGCATTTTTGGGGGTTTTCATGGTTGTAGTGTTTTTATATTTATATAGATTTTAAGGGATTTTATGAATAATAATTTTCTTTAGGATTTTTAGGTATTTTTGGATTTTTTATGTTTTTTTGGGTTTTTTAGGAATTTTAAAGTTTTTCAGTGTTTTTAGGGATTTTAAGTGTTTTTATATTTTTACGATTTTTAGGGGTTTTGAGGGATTTGAGGGTTTTCAACATTTTTAGAGATTGTTAGGGAATTTTTAGGTTTTTTTTAATCTTGTTTTTTTTTTGGGATTTTGATGTTTTTTATAGTTTTTTGGGGCTTTGTTTAGTTTTAAGGGGTTTTAAAGGTTTTTAGAGCTACATTGTGTTTTTAGGGTTGAGAGATTTTTTATATATTTTAGTAGTAATTATGTTTTTATGGGTTTTTATCCCTTTCTAAGGTTTTACTGGGTTTTTTAGGGTTTTTAGGGTTTTTAGTGTTTTCAGTATTTTCAAGATTTTTTAGTGTTTTTAGGTTTTCAGGGGTTTTAAGTGTATTTAGGTATTATTTTCTTTGAAAATTTAAAGGAATTTAGGTGTTTTTTCCATTTTTAATTTTTTAGTTATTTTTTGAATTTTTATGGATTTGATGATTTTATACGGATTTTCTGGGGTTTATGGTTTTCTAGGTTTTTAAGGGTTTTGGGGTTTTTTGAAGTATTTTTAGTTTTTTATGTTTTATGGTTTTTTAGTGTTTATTAATTTTTTTAAGGATTTAAAGAAATTTTAGAGTTTTTTAATTATTTTTAGGGTTTTTTTTTGTTTTAGGGTTTTTAAAGTTTGGAAGGGTTTTTATGTATTTAGGGTCATTCAGGGTATTTAAGGTTTTTAGTGTTTTTATGTTTTTTGGGGGATTTATGTGTTTTCGGGGTTTTAAGGTTTTCTTAGGTTTTTTATAGTTTTTCAAGTTTTCGAAGATATTTACTTCTATTCATGGATTATTATGGATTGTTATGGTTTTTAAGAATTATTTGGGTTTTCAATGGTTTTAAACTGTTTTAGGGGTTTTAGCATTTTTAGCATTTTTAAGGATTTTTAGTGTTTTTATGTTTTTAAGGTTGCCTTAGGAGTTTTATGGGAATTTTGGGGTTTTTATTTTTTTTATGAATTTTTAGGTATTTATTAAGGAATTATTGGTTTTTAGGGTATTTTGGATTTTTAGGGTTTTTAGTGGTTTGGGGGATTTTATTATTTTTTAGGTTTTTAGTATTTTATTGGTTTTTATGGTTTTTAATTTTTTATATTTTTTTTAATATTTTTAGTGTTTTTAGGTGTTTTTAATGCTTTTTTGGGGTTTTTATGGAATTCTTGGGTTTAAAGCTTTTAGGGTTATTAGAATTTTTAGCATTTTAAGGTGTTTTAATTATTTTTAGTTTGTTAGGGTTTTAATATGGGTTTTATGTTTTTTTTGTTCTAGGTTGTTTATGAATACTTCACGATTTTTATGGGTTTTAGTGTTTTTTTGGATTTTGAGGGTTTTTTTTGTTTTTTTAGAATTTTTAGGGGTTTTATGGTTTTACTAGGTTTTAATTTTTTATGTTTTTTAAGATTTTTAGAGTTTTTTAATTGTTTTGGGGTTTTAAAGTGTGTTTAGACTTTTTAATTGTTTTTATGTGTTTCATAAGGTTTAAATTTTTTAGCATTTTTATTGTTTTTTGGTTTTTATGGGGTTTATGGATTTTTAGGGGGTTTTATGTGCTTAGATTTTATTGTTTTCAGGGGTTTTAATTTTTTGTTAGGTTTTCCTTTCGGTTTTCTGGGTTTTTATAATTTTCTATATTTTTAGAGATTTTTAATTTTTCAATGGGTTTTTATACTTTTAGGGGTTTTATGGTTTTCTAAGTTTATAGGGGTGTTTTTGAGTTATTTATGGTTTTAAATATTTTGGGTAGTTTTTAAACATTTTTAGGGGTTTAAATGGTTTTTTAGTTTTTAGTGGTTTTTAATGGTTTAAGGGTTTTTAGGGGTTTTAAGGTTTTTAGTGGTTTTATGTTTTTTATGGGTTTTTGGTTTTTTATGGTTTTTAGGGTTTTTGATGTTTTTTTAGGTTTTTAGGTGTTTTAAGTGTTTTTTTTGTTTTTAAGGTTTTCTTAGGGTTTTTAACACCACAAAAATAATGACTTATTCCAACCAAAATTTATTGTCAGATATTATATCTGTTGGTAAAAATGAGTAATTCCAATAGATATTAATTTTTGTTTGTATTAATTTTAATTACCAACACTTGATTTTACCAACGGATATATCTGTTGATATTGGTCACTCAATACTAACACATATTTTACCAAAAATAAAATCTATTACTCTTGCCAACATTTTTTTACTAACACATAAATCCGTTATTAATAATAACTATTACCAAAAAATATTTTGTCATCAATAAATTTTTTGTAATAAATTAGTACAACAATGATTTTTTCAATAACCAATAAAGATGAACAATTTTTTTAAAAAATATAATTATTACACCATAATCAATATCCATTTTTGGGATTTTATTAAAAATATCACATTAATTTATTTTAATTTTTAATTTTATTTAAATATTATTACTGTGTATTTTTCAATTTTTTTCATTTACTAAATATTTAAATATTTTTTTATAAAAATTAATTTAAATCGTTATTACATTTTATATGTTTACATATATTATTATATACACTGTCTATATTTAGAAATTTCCTTTTATATTAAAATTTGACAAATATAATTAAATTTAATATAAATAAATTTAATAAATAAAATATGTAAATTTAACATTAGTGGATTTTATCTAATGAATCGGATCCCTAGATTGGTAATGGATCAGCCCCTGAAATCTCCTTGGTCTCCAAGGGGTTAGTCGCACTGTAAGGGCTCGATTCATCTTCTCTATCGGCAGATCTTACTGAAATTGAACAATTTCTGAAGGTTCTAAGGGTATTTGATGGTAATATATCGGTGGTTCTTGTCGCATGTTCGACATCTAGTTGCTTCCCTCATGCGTATTTCCATTCATGATGGTGGGGTAATTTGTTTAGATTCGGTAGAATATGTCGTGGTTTTGAGTGCTTGTTGAGGTTGTTATGGTGGATGATTTTCGAGTTGGTTAATCCTGGGGACACATCTTAGGGTCCTGGTGTTTTTCAACAACAGTTCCGATACTTGACAACAATGGATCCTGGTGCACTGAAGGGTTCAGTGTCGTGGATTAGACATATGTTCTCTACTGATCGTTGGTACGTATTCTAATTGTATCTCTTTCAAGTGGGTCTAATTTATCACTCAAGATGCTGGTGATTCTGTTGAATTCATGTTCAGTGTGTCAAATTAGAGTTCAAATCATTTCTAATTGTTCTGAGTCTTTGTGCTACTATTCATTTTGCAGTTTCTTGAGTGGGAAACAAGTTCACTAGATAGAATTGATTTTTTATCAGAGAGGATGGTTGAACTGAAATCTGTTTATTATTGTGCATTGATTAATGATGTGGACTACATGAAATGTTGCAGAAATAGTGGATAGTTTGGAAAGTTGGTGATTTGGTAGACTGGAATGTGCACTATTGTTTGGTTTTAAACCAAGGAGATTGATTCTTTATTGGTTGTTTTAAGTGTTTATGTGTTTCTGTAATGTCTTTTATTATTTTGTTGAGTTGGGTATGGTTCCCACTGAACCAAAATTTGTCCATTTAAAAAAAAATGGAATTGGAGGACATTAGTGGTTCCCACTCTTTGGAATTTTCTTAAGCATCTTAAAAGATTGATTCTTTATTGATCTCTTTTTTGGAACATCATCAGCCTATGGTGAAAGTCTCTAATAATCGTGTCAATGATTTTCAAGTTAGCAGTATCGCATATTGGTGGGCCTGCTTAAATCAATTTTTTCTTATTCATTTATTCATCCACGAGGATCTGGTCACATTTTTCACATTCTCTTGAATGATTCTATTTCCACGTCTTTAGGTAGACATTCAATTTTCTCATGAAGCAAGACTCCATTACTAAAATGGTTTGGGTGTGGTTACAAGGTCTCTCTCTTCCATTTTGAAACCCAGTAAGGCTACAAATCATGGGAAATCCGTTTTGGAAATTTTTTTATGTTGATTGTCATAATCCCTCCATAACACATCCAACAGTTGCTAGAATTTGTGTCAAACTAAATATTGTTTCTCCACCTCCTACGTTTGTTGAGACTAGAGTGTTGTTTTAGATTTGTTTAATGATGTCAAATACACATTATATTAGTGTTTTGTTATTTTTGTTCGATTAAAGGCTACTTATTAATCGCACATACAAGTCAACAAATACCATGAATTACCAATGTATGAAATTTTTATTAATTTAGATTGAAAATTAATTTCAAGAAAATATACTATCATGTTTTTTATTATTTTGTTTTAGTTTTGGTTACACATGACTTATTAAAATGATATATATTTTATTATTTTTATGATTTATGAATTACTATATATATTATATTTAGTTTTTTGTTTTAGGGCCTTTGATATGACATATTTAGGTTCCTCATGTTTTCATTTCATTTCATAATTGATCATACCACCAAGAGACATAAGATATTTCTATGTTTTCCTAATTATTTCTTATTTTTAATATGTAGTTTTAAATTTTATTTTATGCTTTTTATGTAGTTGTGTTTAAGTGACTAATATAGTTAGAAGGTTCTATAAAATAGGATGTGAAGGTTGGTTTCCATATTATGTGGTTTTACTATTTATTTTTAGACATTCATGTTATATATGTTTATAACAACGACCCAAGTTGAACTCTAAGATAATGTGGGTAACTCACAAGCCTTCTATTTGACTATAAGATTCACTGTTTACTATAACTAAATGTTCATGTAAAAAATCACAGGTATTCCATTTGAGTCTTGGTAGCATCGTCTTTTTTTAATTATATACTCATTGAATCATATACTCTTCATTACTTTTACTTTTTCAAAACAAATTTTATCTACTAACTTTGAAAATGGAACACTTCAAAAATATAATGTCTTAAACATTGTTTTTAAATCCTTACACATCTTCTATGTTGAATGTAAGGAGATATTGTCTTTAACCTATCAAGTCCTAACTACATTATATCAACTCTAGTTTGGTTTAAAGAATTTAAATCATGGAATGTTATTATTGTAAATATACTAGTGGATGGGTGGGGGGATTTCATTGGATAGGGATTCTAAGACCCTGGTTTTTATATGTTCCATGTAATTTCTAATATTATTTCATTAATAGTATTATCAGCACTACTTAGGCCCGTGCATTTGAATTTATATCCATATTTATCTTATGCATTAATAATGAATTTATTAGTATAATTCAATATTTCAGTATTTGGATGTTTTCATTATGTTTGAAATAGAAATTTTTTCTTTATGTGGTTACCTTTTTTTATTGTTTTTCACTTTTTAGGTTATAAGAATGAAATAAATTTATTCTTGTGGCATTGCTTAACAAATTGGAATTTATATGTCTAACATTTCTATTTCCTTTCCAATGTTCGTTCAATTTTAATTGAAGGTGTTTTTCAAACAAGATACATAGTGTTTTTCACTATCGCAGATCCACAGAGGGAACTCATTGAGTTTAATTTGGTAGAAAAATTAATGTTATAATATCATGTGCAAAAGTTTTTTTTTAAAATAATAGTCATAACATCATTCATTTAATTATTCTTAGTAGCATATATTTATTTATTTTTGGCTAATTCATAGTGTTAATGCCACCAACATATTTATATTCCTGTCTAAATACAGTGAAATGTTACTTCCATAAATTTTGTAACAACTTAATTGTTTTAATAATATTTTCTTAACACTATAATTATTTCTATTGACATAAAACACATAAATGTATGTTTTGTGACACAGGACACACATTTCATTGTCTGCATATTACTTGAGATGTCATGTCATGATAGTAATGGTCTTTTCATATTATTAAATCTTTTTAATCATTAAATTTTGTTAATGTAACGTTATCCATGGTCATTAAAAGATAATGAAAAACAAGGAAAATAATAAATCAATGTTTTTTTGAGCTATTAAGGCCTAAATGATGCAATGTAGTCAATGTTTTAATTCCAAGACGATGGAAAACTGAGAGCTGCTAGTTATTGTCTATGAATATGAAGAAAAACGTTTAATCCAATCCATTACAACATTGTGTGTTCAACATGGTGTGGGTTAGATGATGCATTGAAATGGTTTAAAGTGGTTGAGATTATTACACAATGTTTTCACATTCCTATTCCATGGTTAGTGAAAAAATCTGGATATATGTATTTTAGATCATTGTTTTCCAATTCTAGTGCCATTTTCAATGAACATATATAAATATATGTACTTTAGATTATATATCCTATAGTTTTGGCTGCATATTTACTATTTGATTTCCATTTTTGACATACTAAGGGGTTTATGGTTTTGGATGCATATTCATTTATTTCGGGCTTCATATTGAATGTGTTGAGTGTAAATAAAAAATGACTATTTTTAGGGTTTAGGATAAATGAATGCATAAAATATTTTTAAATTTTGATGGTTGGTTAGTATTAGTTTTGGATTCATATTCAGTTTGTATTAGTTTTCATTGATGGTTAGTTTGTAAATTTTTTTGTCTTCATAATAAATTCATTTTTTTAATGAAATTTCAGTTTCTTTGGCTATCTTTGTTTGGTTTTCAGGTGGTTTCCGGTGTGTGCATGCTTAATTACAAGATTTACAAGTAACAAGTTTGTTCTTCATTCCTTCGATTGGTTTTATGATAGAGGTTTGTTGCATTAACTCATTGTTATTTTTCAATTGGGATGAATTTCCTTTGTTAAGTAGGAACTCGCTATCATGAACATATTAAATCAGATATCAATATAGCCACATTCGTAGAACTGGTTCCATGAGAAAATGTCAAATAGGATTCCTGAAGGATTCATTGTTCAATGGAAATCTGTGGGACTGATTTCCTTATGAACCTATTATTCATCCCTTTCCTTTTGATGTTGGAACATGTCAATCTGAGAAAGAAGATGTTTGTACCCTTTAAACTTTATCTCACCAAGGAATACATCTCTGGTAGCTGATACATTCAGGGTGATAGCATTCCCCACTTTCTAATACCTTTTTAATTCAATATGCTCATCATAACCATCTTCCAAGATGCATTCAAAAGTTGAAAACTACAGTAGATCACATTTGGAGACAACATCAATCCATTGATGATCACTTAATCTCTTCCCTTGTGTATCTTGAACTGGTTAGAAAGGAACATCACAGAATGTCTATACATTTCATGAACATACATCACTTTTTTAGGCAAGTCCGAGAGTTCTTCAAGCAACAACCTCTCCAATCTATTTCTATACAGATCATTTTTTTGTAATTTCATATATTTCACTTTTGATATTTTACTTTCCCTTTTGGTATTTGACACTAATTTTTGGTTCTGATCTTTGATTGTGTGTGGTGTAGATCTTGAAGCTAGATGGTGTGTCATAGTAGCGACTTGTTGGTGTGCTCTTCGATTGTCAAATTGGAGGCTAGCTGGTCCTGAGGCATGCATGGGTTTTTGGTGTTGGATCTGGGTCAGTGGGGGCATGGATGGGATGTGGGTACTTGGGTGGTGTGATGTATCCCGTTGGGTGATCCTATGGGCAGGATATGACATTTTTTAATCAAAATTTTTTGTATTAAATTTCAGAATTAATATAATTAAATTTTTTCTATGTTTTAGAATTCGTGTCAATCGTCTTTGGTTTAATAATTAAAATAGATGAATTATATATGATATATTAATAAATATAAAAATTTAAATTTTTTATTCAAATGAAATTTATAAATAGATATTATATATAAGTAATATTATTACCAAAATAAAAATTTGTCATAAGAATCTAATACTAAACACTTTAACCTATATATATATATATATATTATTTGTTGGTATTATTATAATTTTAATAGAGCAATTTTATCTCTCGCAATAATATTTAGCGACAGAGATTTTACTGACAATTTAGTGATAGGGACATATGTGTTGGTAAAATGTTTTACCATTAAAAAGGAAATATTACCAATATATAGTTCCCTATTGGAAAAAGTTAAATATTTTGCAGTGTAAGTGTTTTTACATTTTGGTGATTTTATAAGGTAATTTTAGGATTTTTATCATTTATAGGGTTTTAGTGATTTTGAGGCTTTTAGGGTATTTTACGGTTGTTAGTTTCTTTGTGTTTTTTGGGTTTTTTATTTTTATTGGTTTTAATATTTTTTAGTGTTTTTCAACATTTTGTTGGCTTAAAAGGATTTTTAGTGTTTTTAGTGGGTTTTTAGGGTATTTAAGTTTTTTCAGGTTTGTTATAGTTTTTAGGGGTTTTATGTGTTTTATGGATTTGTAAGGGTTTTAAAGTCTTTTAGTGTTAATAGTGTTTTTAGAATTTGTAGTTTTTTAGGGTTTTTTAGTTTTTTTTAATTTTTCAAGTTTTTCTTAGGTGTTTTTACTTTTTTGGGTATTTTGTCCTTTAATGATTTTTATCTGTTTTATGGTTTTTTATGGATTTTTATGGTTTTTAGGGTTTTTATGGATTATGGATGTTGTATTGGTTTTAGGGTCATTTCAGGGTCTTTAGATTTTTATCATTTTTATGAGTTTTAAGGTATTTATGTGTTTTTAGGTTTTTGAGGTTTTCTTATTGTTTTTAGATTTTTAAGGTTTTTTGGGGTTTTTTGTGTTTTTAATGATTTGTATGTTTTTTAGATTTCTTCTGGATTTTTAGGGATTTAGGATTTTTTAGGGTTTTGAGGTTTTACCATTTTATGGATTTTTAGGGGTTTATGTTTCGTAGTGATTTAAGGGTTTCATAGGGAATTTCTAGATTTTTGGGTTTTTTATATTTTTAGGTAATTTTAGTTATTTTTTAAGAATTTTATACTTTTTAGGATTTTAGGAATTTTAATAGTATTTTTATATCTTAAGGGATTTTTGGTTTTTTTTAATTTTTAGGGTTTTTTGAGATTTTTTTTGGTATTTAAGTGTTTTAGAGTTTTTAATAATATTAGGGGTTTAAAGGGGTTTTAGAGTTTTTAGTTGTTATAGGTTTTTATCGGCTTTTAGTGATTTATGGGTTTTTAGTGGATAAAATGGTTTTCATGGTTTTTGTTTTGTAATGTTTTTAGTGTTTTTTAGGTTTTTAGCAATTATAAATGTTTTTAGGTTATATTGTATTCAGAGGGGTCTTCTAGGTTTTATGGTTTTCAATATTTTTAGGAATTTTTATGAATTTTTTATAATTTTTTTGGATTTTAGAATTTCATGCGAGTTGTGGGTTTTTATGAATTTTTTAGTATTTAGAGTTTTTATTTGGGGGGGGGGGTTAGAGATATGTAGAGTTTTTTAGGGTCTTCAAGGTGTTATAGAGTTTTTATGGTTTTTAGGTGTTTAAGGGGTTTTAAAGGTTTTAGTGGGTTTAAAGTTTTTATGAGTTTTTAGGGTTTCATAGGTTTTAAGGTTTTTTTTGGGTTTTTCAGATTTTTAGGGTTTTATTGTTTTTTATGGTTTTATGGGTTTTATGTGTTTTTGGATTTTTAAGTTTTTCTTAGGGGTTTTCATGTTTTTTAGGGTTTTTACATTTTTTGGTATGTATAGGGATTTTTATGATTTTATGGGTTTTAGTGATTTTGTCGATTCTTAACTTTTTTTAGGATTTTTAGGTTTTTTGGGTTTTAGAGTTTTTTTTAGTTTTTTTGGTTTTTTATGTTTTTAGAGTATTTTATCATTCGTAATGGGGTTTTAGAGTTTTTAGTGGATTTTATAGTTTTTTATGATTAAGTGTTTTTTATAGTTTAGGGTTTTTTATGGAGTTTAGTGTTTTATTTTTTTTACGATTCTTAGGATTTTTTAGGGGTTTTGGTTTTTTTATATTTTAATGGGTTTTAACAGTTTTTAGGATTTTAATATTTTCTTATGGTTTTTTTTAGGTTTTTTAGTTTTTTTCAATTTTTAAGGACTTCTATGGATTTTTATGGTTTTTAGGGTTTTTAATAATTATTTGGGCCGTATGATTTTTAGGAGTTTTACAGTTTTTTTAGTTTTCTATGGGTTTTAAGTTTTTTATAGTTTATAATTTTTTGGGGGGTTTAATGTGTTTTCAATGATATCAGGGTGTTTTAGTGTTTCTATTGGTTTTTATGGTTTTTATTTTTTAGGGGTTTTTATATTTTTTGGTGGTTTTAGCTGTTTTAGAAGTCTCTTTTTCATTTTTAGGTTTTTCAAAAACATTAATTATCTTTTTGTTTTTATGGTTTTCTTAAAGGATTTGTGGTTTTTATTGATTTTTATGTATTTAAGTATTTTTTGGACATCCTAGGGTTTTTGTTTGTTTTATGGGGTTTTATATATTTTTATTATTTTTATGGTTTCTAGGGATTCTAGTGTTTTTTTTTGGGATTTAGGGGTTTTAGGAGTTTTTTAGGGATTTTATGATTTTTTAGAATTTTAAAAAGTTGTTGTGGTTTAAAGGGGTTTTATAGTTTTTAGAAGTTTTGGTTGTTCTTGGGATTTAGGATTTTCTATGGTTTTGGGGATTTTTTATTTCTTTAAGGGGTTTTATGGTTTTTAGTGGTTTTATGTTTTTTTATGTTTTTAAAGTTTTACTCAGTTTATTTATAGATTTTAATAGTTTTTACATTTTAATTATATTTTTGGATTTTTAGTATTTTATGGTTTTCACGGATTTTGAGGGTTTTCATGGGTTTAGTGGTGTATCAGGTTTTAAGTTATTTTTTGCATCATTAGTGGTTTTTTCAATTTTTTAGGGGTTATAATGTTTTTTATAGTTTTTTAACATTTTTTTGTGTTAAAATGGGTTTTCGAGTTTTTAGTGGTTTTAAGGTTTTTATATGGTTCTAGGGGTTTTTATGGTTTTTAGTGGTTTTTATGTTTTTTAGAATTTATAATATTTTTTTGGGTTTTTAGTATTTTTAAGCTTTTTAGGTTTTCAATTGTTTTTAGGTTTTTATGGTTTTCTTAGGGGATTTTAGGTTTTTCTAGGTTTTTTCATATATATGGAATTTAGGTTTTTTAGAATTTTCAAATATTTTTATGGTTTTTACGAATTTTATGTTTTGGGAGTTTCTTAGGGTTTTTATTGTTCATTTAAGGTTTTAAGGGTTTTTTTTGTTTTTTGTGGTTTTATGGATTTTTAGTGTCTTTATGTGTTTTATGGTTTCTTTGGTTTCTAGGTTTTTTAGGGTTTTTATGGTTTTTACATGTTTTTATGGTTTTTAGCATTTTTATTTTTTTAGGAATTTTAAGTGTTTTCATGTTTTTAGGGTTTAATTATTGTTTTCCAAGGTTATATGGTTGTTTACATTTTTAGGGAATTTTAGGGACTCTTTAGGATTTTTGTGGGTTTTAGTATTTTTTGAATTTTGTGGGGTTTTATGGATTTTTTGAGTTTGTAAGGTTTTAATGGGTTTTAGAGTTTTTTAACATTTTTAGTGTTTTATAGGGTTTTTAGTGTTTTTAGTGGGTTTTAGAGTTTTTATGGGTTTTTAGGGTTTTATGGTTTTAAGGCTTTTATTATTCATAGGGTTCATATGATTTTTTGGGGTTTTACCAATTTTTTGGTATATAGAGGTTTTAAGTATTTTTATGGTCTTAAGGTTTTCATAAGGTTGTAAGTGTTTTAGGATTATTTACATAGTCATGGATTTTTTAATAAATTTTTTTTTTTGGGGTTTTTGGGATTTTAAAGGGTTTTCAGGGTTCTTTGGTTTTTTGGTTTTTTAGGTTTTTCTTTAGTTTTTTATGTTTTTATGGTTTTTTTAGTTTTTAAATTCTTTAGGTGTTTATTGTGTTTTTAGATTTTTTGTTGGTTTTTTGGGTCTTTATGAGTTTTTAGGCTATTAAATAGTTTTTGGGGGACTATATTTTTTTTATAAAATTTATCTTTTTATGGGTTTCTAGGGTTTTTAGGGTTTATTTATATTTTTATGGATTTTAAGGCCCTTTTAGGATTCTTATGGGTTTTTAGGATTTTTAAGGATTTTAGTGATTTTTAGTGTTTTTTGGGTTTTTTGGTTTTGTGGGTTTAGGTATTTTTAGTTTTTTGGGGTTTTATGGGTTTTTAGACTTTTTTATATTTTAAGGGGTTTAAAAGATTTTTTATTTGTTTATTGACTTTAGGGATTAATGGATTTTTAGGATTTTTTTTCTTATTTAGCATTTTATTGTTTTTATGGCTTTTAAGAGTTTTTAGTTATTTAAGATTCTCTTAGTGTTCTTTAGGGTTTTCATGGGTTTTTATGTTTTTATGTATATTTTGGGACTTTGTATGGTTTTTATGCATATGTCGGGTTTTTAGGCATTTTTAGAAGTTTTAGCATTTTCTGGGATTCTATTTTTTTTTGGGGGGCTTTAGGAATTTTTTAGTTTTTAGGGTTTCATGATTTTTTAGAGTTTTTTTAAAAAAAATCTTTGGGTTTAAAGGGTTTTCACTGTTTTAATGGGGTTTAGGGTTTTATGGGGGTTTTATGGTTTTATGGTTTTATGGGGTCTTAGGGTTTTTATCATTTTAAGGGTTTTTAGTATTCTTAGGAATTTTATGTTTTCTTTTTGGCTATATGATTTTTTTGGTTTTTATGGTTTTCGTAGGGGTTTTCATGTTTTTAGGATTTTATTTGGTTTTAGGGATTTTTTGGCTTTTTTAGGATTTGTATAGTTTTTATATATTTTTGGAATATTGAGGGGTTTTATTTATTTTTATGGTTTTTAAGGATTTTATGGTTTTTAGAGTTTTTTGAATTTATTTGGTTTTTTATATGTTTTCTTAGTTTTTTATGGTTTTATTGTTTTTTAGTTTTTTTAGTGTTTTAGGGTTTTAATGGGTTTTTAGAGTTTTTAATGTATTTTTGGGTTTTTAGGGGGTTTAGAGTTTTTATGGTTTTTAAGGGTCTATGGTTTTCAGGGTTTTAGGGGTTTTTCTCTTTTTAGGGTTTTTATCATGTTTAGGTTTTGAGAGTTTTATCTTTTTTTATGTTTCTAATGTCTTCTTAATGATTTCCATGTTTTTTTAATTTTTTGGTATTTTTAGTGATTTTTACTAATTTTATGGGTTTTCAGGGTTTTTTTGGGATTTCTATGGTTTTTAGGATTTTTTTTGTTTTTTACGTTTGTTGGGTTTTTTATTTTTTTAAGGATTTTATGTTTTTAGTTTTTTTTTAAATTTTTAGGGGTTCAAAATATTTTTAGGGTTTTTAATGGGTTTTAGGGTTTTTATGGGTTTTTTTTGTTTTTATGATTTTTAATGGTTTTTATGGATTTTAAAGTTTTTAGTGTTATTTTGGATCATTTGCATGTCTAAGGGTTTTAGGGGTTCTAACTGTGTTAAGGTTCTTAAAATTTTCTTTATGGTTTTTAGTGTTTTAGGATTTTTATGTTTTTACGGATATTTGTGATTTTTAGGATTTTTATAGGTTTAAGGGATTTATATGATTTTATGGTTCATAGGTATTTTCTGGTTTTTTGTTTCTTTAGCTTATTTTGTGTTTTTAAGGTTTTTATGGTATTTTAGAGTTTTTTAGTGGTTTTAGAGGACTAAAGGTGTTTTAGAGTTTTTAAAGTTTTTGGGGTTTTATGTGTTTTTATGAATTTTTGGGTTTTTTATTTTTAGGGGTTTTTGGGGTTTTTAGGATTTTTAGTTTCATTTTTTTAGTAGTATTAATTTTTTTTATGTTTTTATGGTTTTCATAGGGGTTTTCAGGAATTTTTTGTTTTAGGTATTCTTACGGATTTTTTAGGTTTTTATGGTTCTTAGGTTTTCTTGGGATTGTGTGGGTTTTCTTGGATTTTTTATTGTGTTTTTGGTTGTTATGTATTCTTTAAAAGTTTTGGTATTGTCATTTTTTAGGAATTTTTTGGAGTTTTTAACATTTTAATGGTTTAAAGGTTTTTAGAGTTGTTGGAGTCTTTTAATCGTTTTTATGGGTTTTGGGGTTTTTTATGGTTTTTTTGTGTTTATGGATTTTAGCGATTTTAGGGATATAGAGGTTTTTTTGGTTTTCTAGAATTTTTAGGGTTTATAGGGGTTTTAATTTTTTTAGGGTTTTATGGTTTTCTTATGGGTTTTTAGTGTTTTTTGGTTTTTAAAATTCTTAGGGTTTTAAGGCTTCTTTTGGATAATTTTTGGTGTTTCAAACCTTTTATAGTTTTTTTTGGGTTTTTTATGAGTTTCATGGGGTTCCAAAGGTTATTATGGGTTTTCATGGTTATCTGGTCTTTAGAGGTTTTAGGTTTTTTAGAATTTTTTACGGTTTTTATAATTTTTTTGGTATTTTAGGGTTTGTGTTTTTTAGGTTTTTATAGTTTTTTGGGTTTTCAAGTTTTTTATGGTTTTTTGTTTTTTGATTATTTTGGGATTTTATCGGATTTTTAATTTTTTAGGGTTTTTAGGAATTATGATGGGTTTTATGGATTTTTAGGGTTTTAGGGGTTTTATGGGTTTCTTGGGGTTTTAGGGTTTTTTCAGTTTTTTGTGGTTTTAATCTTTTTTAAAAATCATTAACATTTTTCGGGATATAAAGGGTTTTTATTGTTTTTAGTGGGTTTAAAGAGTTTTCTTGGCTTTTATGTTTTTTCAGTTTTTGTGTGGTTTAGGATTTTTATGGTTTTTAGTGTATTAGGGACTTTTAGGGTTTTTAATAGTTTTTAGTAGTTTTGTGATTTTTTAGGGGTTTAAAGTGTTTCATAGGTTTATATGATTTCTTATGGGTTTTCATGGTTTTAGGGTTTTTTATGTGTTTCGATAATTTTAGGAAATATTTAAGATTTTTATATTTTTTGGTTCTTAGGGATTATGAGGGTTTTTTGGGTTTTATGGGTTTTAAGGTTATTTTAGAATTTTATATTTTTTTATATTTTTATTTTCCATAACATTTATTATATTTTTTATCCTTTTTAGGTATTTGAATGGTTTTTAGAGTTTTTGGTGGTATTTTAGGTGTTTTATGTGTTTTCCTGTGTTTTTAATGTTTTTAGTGGGTTTTATGGTTTTTGGGGTTATTAGGGTTATTATTGTTTTAGTGTTTTTTTATGTTTTTAGATATTTTAAGTTTTTTAAGGTTTTTAAGGTTTTCATAGGGTTTTTTCTTATCTTTAGTGTTTTTATGTTTTTAAGGACTTTTAAGTCTTTTAGAATTTGAAGGTTTTTAGGGGTTTTAGGGATTTTGAGTGATTATATGTTTTTTATAGTTTTTTAGGTTTTTAGGATTTTTTTTGAGTTTTTAAGGTTTTAATAATTTTTTGAGTTTCTAAACAGTTTTAGGGGTTTAAATGTTTTTTATATTTTTTGTGGGGTTTTATGGTTCTATGGTTTTTAGGGTTTTTAGTGGGTTTTGGTTTTTTAGGAATTTAGGGGGTGTTATGGTGTTTAGGGATTTCATTGTATTTAGGTTTTTAGGGGATTTAAGTGTTTCTAGGTTTTTATGGTTTTCTTAGGGGTTTTCAGGGTTTTCATGGGTTTTTTATGTTTTAGAGATTTTTAAGGATTTTTTAGATTTTTATGGTCATATGGTTTTTTATATTTTTGCTGGTTTTTAGGGTTTTTAGGGTTCCATGGTTTTTTGGGGTTTATGGTTTTTTGGATTTTCAGGTTTTTAATGTTTTTTAGATTTTTTTAAAGTTTTTATGGGTTTAAATTTTTTCTATAGTTATTAATGCTTTTATGGTTTTAAGGATTTTTATGGGTTTGTAGGGTTTTTATGGTTTTTAGTGGTTTTTATAGTTTTTATTTTTTATGGAATTTTAACATTTGTTATGGTTTTTAAAGTTTTTAGGGTTTTTCCTGGTTTCATTGTGATTTTTTTGGTTTCTATAAGTTTTTATATGTTTTTGGGGTTTTATAGTTTTTTTGCTTTTTAGAGTTTTTAGGGTTTCATGTGTCTTTCGAATTTCACGGTTTTGTTAGGGTTTTTTAGTTTTTTTAGTAATTTTATTTTTTACTAATTTTTAAGGATTCTTTGTTTTTTTATGGGTTTTTTGGGTTTTAAAAAATTTTTAGGGACTTTTGGTTTTTTACGGTTTTAGGGATTTTTGAGGTATAATAATTTTTTATGTATTTAGGGGTTTTAATTTTTTTTAGGTTTTTATGGTTTTCTTATGGTTTTTTCATCTTTTTAGCGTTTTTTATGTTTTTAAATATTTTATTCACTTATGGATTTTTATGGTTATTTAGGGGTCTAATTACATTACGGGTTTTTAGGATTTTTAGGGGTTTTTTATTTTTTTTTGTTTTTAGGTGTTTTTAGTGTTTTTATGGGTATTTAGTGGTTTTTAATGTTTTTGGGTTTGAAGGGTTTTTAGAATTTTTATTGGTTTTTTCAGAATTTTTATGGGCTTTTTATGGGGTTTTGGGGTTTTTTTGTTTTTTGGGTTTTTGGGTTTTTAGGGTTTTTAGCATATTTAGGATTTTATGTTTTTTATGTGTTTTAAGGTTTAAAAGGTTTTATTAGATGTTTTCATTGTTTTTTGGGTTTTTTCTTTTTAAATATTTTTAGGGATTTTTTAGAGTTTATTGTTTTTAGTGAATTAAGGGTTTTTCAGATTTTATAGCTATTTTTAGTTTTTTTGAGTTTTTATGGGATTTTTGAGTATTTTAGGGTTATTAAGGTTTTTTAGAATTTTATAAATCCATAGTGGTTTAAAATGTTTTTATAGATTTTATGGGTTTTTAATATTTTTTTTTGGGTTTTCTAGGTTTTCAATATTTTTAGTGTTTTTATTGTTTTTAGGAGTTTATGTTGGGGTTTTAAGGCCTTTTAGGGGTTTTAATTATTTTTTCAGTTTTTGGGTGTTTTAATAATTTTTTGTTTTTTAATGTTTTCTTAAGGTTTTTCATGGATTTTAATTTTTTTTCATTTTTACAAATTTTTAGTTCTTTTTTAGGATTTTATAATTTTACATTTTTTGGTATTTTGAGAGATTTTAGAGTTTTATGGTTTTTTATCATTTTATGTGTTTTTAGATTTTTTAGGGGTTTACAGTTTTTTGATATTTTTATATATTTCTTTGGGTTTTCTAGCCATTTTTATGTTTTTGTGGTTTTTTATATATTCTTTAGAAATGGTATGGGTTTTATGGTTTCAAAGTAATTTTAACGTTTTTAGGGTTTTTGGTGTTTTTATGATTTTTGGGGTTTTTAGGATTTTATTTTGGTTTTTAGGGTTTCAAAGGTTTCAGATATTTTTAAAGTTTTAGGGGTTTTAAGGGTTTTTTGAGTTTTCAATGGTTAGGTATTTTATGGTTTTTAAATTTTTTTATTGGTTTTAGGGGTTTTATGGTTTTTAGGGGTTTTTAGGGTCTTTTGTGTTTTTATCGGTTTTTAGGATTTTGTGGGTTTTAAGTGTTTTTTGGTTCTTAATGTTTTTAGATATTCTTCCATTTTTAGGGTTGTTATGGATTTTTAAGGATTTTTATGGGTTTTTAATCTTTTTATAGATTTTGAGGTTTTTTTGTATTTTTAGGGCATTTTGCGTTTTTTTGGTTTTTTATCTTTTTCAAGTGTTATTAGGTTTCAAAGTTTTTCTTAATTTTTTTCAATGTTTTTAACATTTTTAGATATTTTTTGGCTTTTTAGTATTTTTTGGTGTTTTTGGGTATCTAGGTAATTTGAAGCTTTTAGGGGTTTTTTGGGTTTTGGATTTTTATAGTTTTTTTTGGTTTTTCTGTTTTTTTAGTTTAATGTATTTTTAAGGATTTTTTGAGTTTCATAACATTTTTAGGGTATTTATGGGTTTTATTTCTTTTTTGTTGGTTTACATGGATTTTTTTTATGGTTTTAAGAGGTTTATGCTTTTTAGGGTTTTGGGTTTTTCAGGGGTTTTTTTGTGCTTTTAACATTTTTAAAATTTTTAGGGTTTTATGTTTTTTAAGGTTATTAAAGTTTTCATAGGGATTTTAAGGTTCTGTATTGTTGTTTACATTTTTAGTATTATTTATTTATTTTTTATGATTTTTATGGTTTTTATGGGTTTTATGGATTTTGAGGTTTTTATGTTTTTTGGGGGTTTTAGGGGGGTGTGGAGTTTTTAGGGATTTTAATGATTTTTTAGTTTATTTTTATGTTTTTAGGGTTTAAAGGTTGTTTAGAGTTTTTAGTGGTGTTTTAGAGTTTTTATTGGGGTTTATATTTTTTTAATTTTTTTAGTTTTTATGGTTTTTAGGGGGTTTATGTATTTTAGGCTTTTTAAGGGTTTTAATGTTTTTAACATTTTTTAGGTTTCAAGTGTTTTTTTGGATTTTATGTTTTCTTATTAATTTTTAGGGGTTTTAGAGTTTTTTATGATTTTATGGATTTTAGTTATTTTTAGGATTTTTATGGTTTTCTTGGGTTTTTAGGGATTTGGTGTGTTTTAGGGTTTTCAAGTGGCTTTAGGGTTTTTTGGGGATTTGGTGTGTTTTAGGGTTTTTATGTTTTTATTGTTTTTTGAGGTGTTTAGGGTTTTTTGAGTTTTTTATTGTTTAATAGGTCTTTAGAGTTTTTATAATATTTAAGGTTTATATTAATTTTAGATTTTTTAGTGTGGTTTTAAAAGTTTTTATGAATTTTAGGGTTTCAAATGTTTTTAATGGATTTTAAGGTTTTTATGTGTTTTTAGTGTTTATCGCAATTTTTAGTTTTTTAAGGGTGTAAATTTTTTTAGGATTTAAATGCTTTCTTTTAGTTTTTCAAGGTTTTTTGGTTTTTTATGTTTTTATGGTTTTTAAGGATTCTCAGGATTTTATTATTTTTTAGGTTTTTTTTGGAATTTTTATGTTTTTAATGTTTTTGATGGATTTTCTAGTCTTTTGTGGGGTTTTATGATTTTTTTCATTTTTTTAGGATTTTATTGTATTTTAGAGTTTTTAAAATTTTAGGGGTTTCAAGTGTTTTAATGTTTTTAGTGGGTGTTTTGGTTTTTTTCTTTTAATTTTTAGGTGTTATTTATTTTGGTTAAAGTTTCACCTATTTTTTGATTTTTTATCATTTTTAGGTTTTTTGGGATTTAAGATTTTTTAAGGTTTTTTGGTTTTCTTAGGGTTTATCAGTGTTTTAGGGTTTTTTGGAGTTTTTATGGGATTTATAGTTTTTTATATTTTTTGAACCATTTTAGTTATTTAAAATGATTTTAGAGTTTTTGATAGTATTTTTAGGATTTCTTTGTAGGTCTAGGTGTTTTGAAGGTTTTAGATTTTTTTATGTTTCTTTTCAGTTTTTAGGGTTTCTTAAGGTTTTTTTTGTTTTTAATTTTTTTAGGTTCAAAGGGGTTTAAACATTTTTTAGTTTTTTAATATTTTGGTAGGGAATTTTAGTTATTTTAGGTTTTAATGGATTTATAGGGACTTTTAGGTTTTTTATTATTTTATGGATTTTAGGGATTTTAAGGGGTTTTATGATTTTTTTTAATGGGTTTTATGGTTTTTTTAGTATTTTATGTTTCATTAAGTTATTTAAAATTTTCTGTTTTTATTTTTTTAATGTTTTTTAGTGTTTAAGGGTTTTTAGATTATTTAGTGGTTTGGGGGTTTTAAGGGAATTCAGGGGTTCTTAAGGATTTTAAGGGTTTTTATGGTGTTTCAGGATTTTTAGGGATTTCTATGGTTTATAGAATTTCTTGATTTTTAGGGTTTTAAGTTTTGTTAGGTTTTTATAGTTTAGTTAGATTTTTTCATTATTTTTTGTATATTTTATAATTTTTGAGATTGTTACAAATTTTGGATGGTTTTATGCTTTTTATGGTTTTTAGGGATATTTATGCTTTTATGGGTTTTTAGGGTTTTATGGGTTTTTAGAGTTTTTTGAGTTTTGTCGGGTTTATATGTTTTTTTATATTGTTAATGTTTTTAGGGGTTTGATGAGTTTTTTTATAATTTTAATGGGTTTTATGTTTTTATGTGTTTTTAGGGTTTTAATGCTTTTAGGGATTTTTATGGTTTTTAGAGTGTTTTAGGGTTTTTAGTGTTTTTTACGTTTTTGGTAATTTTAGGTGTTTTTATGTTTTTAATGTTTTATGAGGGGTTTTCAAGTTTTTTAGGGGTTTTTAAATCTTTATGTATTTTTAGGGATTTTTTTGGATTCTATTGTTTTTTAGAGATTTTTTTGAGATTTTTTGGGGGTTTAGGGTTTCCATGATGTTTTGGGTTTTATGGGTTTTTGTGACTTATTTAGGATTTGCTAAATTTTTTTATCATTTTTAGGGGTTTAAATGGTTTTTAAAGTTTTTAGTGAGTTATACAGTTTTCATGAGATTTAAGATTTTTAATGGTTTAAAGGGTGTTTATGGTTTTTAGAGGGTCCTTATATTTTTTTTGGGGGTTTAATATTTTTTAGGTTTTTAAGGGTTTTAAATATATTATGGTTAATAATTCTTTCTTAGGGTATTCAAGGGTTTTTATGAGGTTTTATGTTTTCAAAAAATTTTATTGGTTGAAAGGATTTGTTAGGGGTTTTTAAATTTTTAGGGATTCTGGGTGTTTTTAAGGTTTTTAAGGTTTTTATCATTTTAGGGTTATTTTATATTTTTAGGTTTTGTAGTGTTTTTAAGAGTTTTTTATCATTTTTAATATATAAATAGTATTTAGATTTTTTAATGTGGTTGTAATTTTTTTATGTGTTTTTTTGGTTTCTTAATGTTTTTAGGGGTTTTTGTGGGTTTTAGGGGTTTTTACGGTTTCTGGGTTTTTACCATTTTTTAGGTTTTTATGGGGTTTATGTTTTTTAGGTTTTTACAATTTTCTCATTATTTTCATCCTTTTTATGGATTTTTATGTTTTAGGGATTATTAGGAATTTTTAATGATTTTTTTGTGTTTAGGGTTTTTTTAAAATTTGAAGGTTTTCAGGGTATTTAGGGGTTTTTAGTGTTTTATTTGTTTTTTTGGTTTTGTGATGAGTTTTTAATGGGTTTTAATGTTTTCTTATAGTTTTTAATGTATTATGGTTTTAATTTGATTATAGAGTTTTTTGTGGGTTTTTAGGGTTTTTATGGGTTTTTGGTTTTTATGGATTTTAGGGATTTTATGGTTTTTAGATTCTTTTAGGGATTTTTAGTGTTTTTAGTGATTTTTTCTTTTCAGGGGGTTTAAGTGTTTTTATATTTTTATTGGTTTATTAGGTTTTGTCAAGGGTTTTTTTAGTGTTTTATGTTTTTTTTGGGATTTTTTTCATTTTAACGTTTTTTGGAGTATTTATGGATTTAAATGTTTTTAGAGTATTTTAGTGTTTTAGGGGTTTAAAGGGTTTTTAATGATTTTAGAGGTTTTTAAGAATTTTTTTTGTTTTTTGGTTTTTGAAGGTGTTTAGGTATTTTTATTGTTTTTGGTGTTTTTAGGGTATTTATGGTTTTTTAAGGATTTTTTCATTTTTATGTTTTTGTAAATTTTAACTGTTTTTTTAGTTTTTCTATTTTTCATAGGGTTTTCAAGGATTTTATTTTTTTTTACGTTTTTAAGAATTGTTTGGGATTTTTTAGTATTTTAAGGATATTTTAGTGTTTTTAGGGATTTTTAGGGTTTTATGCTTTTTCAAGGTGTCTATGGGTTTTTATTATTTTTAGTGTTTTAGGGGTTTAGGGGTTTTATGTGTTTTGAGGTTTTTAATGGCTTCTATGGGGTTTTATGGAGTTTTTAAATTTTTTAGGATTTTATTATTTTATTGGGTTTTCAGGGTCTTTAGAGAATTTTTGAGTTTTTAGTATTTTTTAGGGTTTTTATTTTTTTTATAGTTTTTGTGGTTTTAGAGGTGTTTTTTGTTGAGTTTTTAGCATTTTATGGCATTTTAGAAGTTTTTTCTACATTTTTAGGGGTTTAAAAGGTTTTTATCATTTGTATTTATATTTTAAGGTTTTATAGTTTTTATTTTGTATGGGTTTTTTGTTCTTTATGGTATTTATGGTTCTAGAATTTTGAGGGTTTTCAACGGTTTTAAGTGTTGATATGGTTTTCTATAGGTGTTTTAGGGTTTTATGTGTTTTCATATTTTTAGGGATTTGTATGGATTTATTATGTTTTTTATATTTTTTTACAGTTTTTTTGGATTTGAGGGTTTTTATAGTTTTTTAGTATATTTTCCTATTTTTATAGATTTTTGGTTTTTACAAGATTTTTTGTTTTTTGCGTTTTTAATATTTTTTGAGTTTTTAACATATTTAGGGGATTAAATGGCTTTTAGTGGTTTATTGGTTTTTAGGGTTTCTATAGGTTATTAGGGTTTTAAAAGATTTAAGAGATTTTATGGTATTTAAGGGGGGGTTTTATGTTTTTTAGTATTTTTATATTTTTTGGGGTTTAAGTGTTTTCTGTTTTTAAGTTTCCCTTATGGTTTTTTTCTATTATTATTGTTTCTTTAGTGCTTTTATGGATTTTAAGTTATTTGTTTTGATTTTTTATGGTTTGTAGTGTTTTTAGGGGTTTTCAGGGTTTTTAGGGTTTTTAGAGGTTTTATGGTTTTGTTGGATATTTAGGGTTTTTCTTGTTTTTTAGGGAGTTATATTTTTTAGAGTTTTTTTAATGTTTTAATGGGTGTAATGGGATTTTATAGTTTTATTGTTTTTATATGGTATTATGGTTTTTTACGGTTTTTCAGTTGTTAGAGTTTTTAGCATTTTTAGTTTTTTAGTGGTTTTAAATGTTTTTAAGTTTTTGAAGATCACTTATTGCATTTAATGGTCACTAGGGTTTTTACATTTTCAGTGATTTTTATAAGGAGGGGGTAAGAATTTTTATGAGGTTTTTATAGTTGTTAGGTATTTTTTAGTTTTTATGATTTTTATAGTTTTTTGGGGTCTTATGTTTTTTTGTTTTTAATGTTTTTTTTGAGTTTTCAGTGTTTTTAGTATTTTTTATAGTATTTAAATATATTTAGGGTTTTTAATTGTTTTAGATTTTTAATTGGTATTTGGCGGTTTTATGCTGGTTTAGGGGTTTTTAAAAATTTTATGATTTTTAGGCATTTTGTGGTTTTAAGGTCTTTTTTAGGGTTTTAGGTAATTCAAGTGTTTTAATTTCTTTTTAGGGTTTTAATGTTTTCTTATCATTTTTCAAGGTTTTTATTTTTTTATGTGTATTAGGAATTTTTATGATTTTTATACATTTTCAGGTTTTTAGCGATTTGTGAGGGTCCTTGGGTTTTTTTAGGGTTTTGGGGTTTTGGGGGTTTTTTGGATTTTTATGGTGGTTTTTAGTTTTTTAAGGTCTCTAAGGATTTTTTGAGTTTCTTAAAAAATTTAGGAGTTCATGTTTTCTTTAATGTTTCTTGTGGGTTTAGAGTGGTTATTGAGTTTTAGGGTTCTTTATGGTTTTTAGGGTTTTTATGGTTTTGAGGGGTTTTTGGGTTTATTAGTGTTTTTAACACTTTGTCGGTCTTTATGGATTTCCAGTGGTTTTAGGTTTTTATGTTTTTCATAGGTTTTTTAGACTTTTTTAGGATTTGAGGTATTTAGTGTTTTTGGGGGTGTTTTTTATTTTTAATGATTCTTTGGGTCTTTAGGGATTTTGTGGGTTTTAAAAGTTTTTAGGATTTTTAGGGATTTAATAATTTTTGGGGTGTTTAGGTTTATTTTGTTGAGGTTTCTAGGGTTTTAAAGTTTTATATATATTTATGGTTCTTTGATATTTAATATTTTTTATAATTTTTTGTAATTTTTATGGGTTTTTTGGGTTTTGGTTTTTTTAATAGGTTTTGGAGATTTTTTGGGTTTTATGAGGATTTAGGGTTTTTTTGGCCTTTTACGGTTTTTAGCTTTTTTTATGTTTTTAGAGGTTTTAAGTGTTTTTTGGGTTTTAAGGGTTTCTTTAGTATTTTCATGTTTTAGGGGTTTTATATGATTTTCTGAATTTTTTGGTCTTTTTAAGAAATTTTATGATTTTTTGGGTTTTTTGTGGTTTTATGTATTTTGAGGATTTAAATGGTTTTTTAGGTTTTAGGGTTTTCAAACTTATTTTTAGGTTTTTAGAGTTTTTAGACTTTTTTTAGGTTTTTAATGGGTTTTTATTGTTTTTCATGGTTTTCAAGGTTTTCAATGCTTTCAGTGATTTTTTGGGATATTTTAGGTTTTTATGGTTTTTTTGTGTTTTTAGGAATTTTGAGGGGTTTTAGGGTGTTTTTTTTGGGATTATAGGGTGTTTTTGCGATTTTTAGGATTTTAAATGTTTTTAATATTTTTAACAATTTTAGAGTTTTAAATGGTTTTTATAGTTTTTAGTAGTTTTTAATGTTTTTATGGGTTTTATAGTTTGTTTGGTTTCTATTGGTTTTAGGGTTTTTAGGGTTTTAAGTGTTTTCAGCCTTTTTAGTTTTTTAGGTCTTTCAAGTGCATTTTGATTTTTAGGTATTCTTAGGATATTTCAGGGTCTTAAAGGGTTTTATGTTTTTAGGTATCTTTATGTATTTTTTTGTATTTCTATGGTTTTTAGAGGTTTTAGGGATTCAGAGGGTTTCTATGTTTTCTTTGGTTTTGGGGGGTTTAGTGGGTATTTTTGTGATTTTTAGCGGTTTTTTGTTTTTTGGACTTTTTTAAAAAAAATTAAGGGTTTAAAGGGATTCAAAATATTTTTTTGTCTTTTCATGTTTTTATTGGGTTTTTCATTTTTTATAGTTTTTATGGGTTTTTATGAATTTTAGAGTTTATAGGGGTTTGGGGGTTTTATGGTTTTAATAATTATTTAGGATTTTCTGGGTTTTAATTTATTTTAGATTTTGATGTTTTTATTAGGGGTTTTCAGTGTTTTTATGGTTTTTATAATTTTTATATATTTTTAAGGCTATTTTAAGGATTTTTATCGTTTATTATGGTTTTTAGTGATTTGGAGGGTTTTACTGTCGTTTGGGTTTTTTTACTATTTTTTGAGTTATATTGGTTTTTTAAGTTTTTTAGAATTTTTGGATGTTTTAATCGTTTTTTAAAGGGTTTTAGTGTTCTTGGTGAGTTTTATCGTGTTTTAAGATATTTTAAGGATTTAAAGGATTTTTATGAATTTTATGGGTTTTTAGGGTTTTGTGTTCTCTTAGGGTATTGATCATTTTTAAGGATTTTTTAGTGTTTTAAGTTTTTTTAGGTATTTATGGTTTTTAGGGTTTTCATAGCTATCAGGTTTATTTATGGTTTTATTGATTTTTAGGGCTTTTATAAGATTTATTTGTTGTTTAGGGTTTTTAGTAATGATGAGGGGTTTATGGGTTTTCAAGGTTTTTATTTTTTTATGTGTTTTTTGTGTTTTTTATTTTTTTATGTTTTCATCAGTTTTTAGAGCTTTTTGGGTTTTTTATTATTATATGGATTTAATGGATTTTATGGTTTTTATGTTTTTAGGGCTTTGAGGAATTTTGGGTGTTTTTGGGGTTATATAGGTTTATGTTTTTTTTAGGTTTTGGGATTTTTTATGGTTATTAATTTTTTTTTTATTTTTAAAATTTTATTTGTTTAAATGGTTTTTATATTTTTTTAGTTTTTTGGTTATTTATGATTTTTCTTATTTTTAATGTTTTTTTATTTTTTTAAAGTTTTTAATTTTTTAGGGTTTTAGCATTTGTTATGTTTTTATGTAATTTATGTGTTTTTAGGTTTTTAGGTTATATTAAGTTTTTCAATGTTTTTTTAGTGATTTACGTTTCATGGAGAATTTTGGTGTTTTTTATGAATTTTATACGTTTTTTTGTCATTTTATAGATTTTGTGGGGTTTTAGGGTTTTTATGATTCTTTAAGGGTTTTAAGAATTTTCTGGTTTTTGAGCATTTGTTAGGGTTTTAAAGGGATTTTATCATTTTTATGATTCAGTTATTTTTAGGGATTTTTTTGGATATTGATGGTTCTTTAGGGTTTTATGGTTCCTTTTCAAGTTTTGGACTTTTTCTTATTTTTAGGGGTTTTTTGAGTTTTTAGGGGTTTATGTGTTTTTGGGGTTTTTTAATGACTTTATGGGTTTAAAGTGGTTTTAGGGTTTTTAAGGGATTTTGGGTATTTTTGGGTATTTATTGTTTTTTGTGGTGTTGGGGGGTTTTATGTTTTTAAGGATATTAAGTTTTTTAGTGTTTTTTATTTTTTTCATTTTAAGGTGTTTTAGGGATTTTATGTGTTCTTATGGTTTTATTGTTTTCATACGGGGTTTTAGTTATTCTTATGCTTTTATATATTTTTTAAAAAAATTAATTTCTTTTTTGTTTTTTATTGTTTTTATGGATTCCGGTGTTTTGTGAGTTTTTAGGGTGTTATGGTAATTAGGGGTTTGGGGGGGTTTTTGATTTTTTTGGGGTTTATGATTTTTTAGAGTTTTTAACATTTTTAACGATTTAATGATTTATTAGAGTTTTTTGTGGTTTTTATTGTTTTATAGGTTTTTTTGATTTTAGGGCATTTAGGGTATTTAGGGTATTTTAGGGTTTTATCATTTTTTAGGTTTTTAGGGGTTTTAAGTGTTTTTAGGTTTTAACGATTTTTAGGGTTTTATAGTATTTTTAAAGGTTTTTATATTTTTAGTGTTTTTTTGGATTTTATATTATTTTTTTCATTTTTTAGAGATTTTGATGTTTTTTTGGGTTTTGAGGGCTTTTAAGTTCTTTCACATACTTTAGCAGTTTTTAGGTTTTTTTGTAGTTTTATGTGCTTTTTGTTTTTTTATTTTTTTCATAAATTTTTACAAGTTTTTTAGTTTTATTAACATTTTTAGGAAATTTTATGCCTTTTAGGATTTTTATGGGTTTTAAGTTTTTTCGGGATTTTGCGGGTATTTAGGGTTTTTAGTTTTTATGGTTTTTTTGGATTTTTATTGGTTTTTTTAGTTTTTAATGGTTTTAAGGTTTTTTAGCGTTTAAAAAAATAGTGGTTTAAATTGTTTTTTATTGTTTTTAGTTGGTTTTGGGGTGTTATGGGTTTTTTGTGTTTTCATGGATTTTGGGTTTTTAAAAGGTTTTAAAACTTTTTAATAGTTTTTAAGGACTTTTAGGGTTTTTTCCATTTTTAGGTTTTTAGGGGTTTAAGTGTTTTAATGTTTTTATGGTTTTATTTGGGGTTTTTAATGGGTTTTTAGGTTTTTAGGTATTTTTAGTGGTTTTTAAGATTTTTTATGGGTTTGTATGGATTTTAGGGATTTTGAGTGTTTTATGGTTTTTAGGGGTTTTGGGTATTTTAGGGGTTTTAGCATTATAAGGTTTTTGTGGTTTTAAGTGTTTTTGCTATTTATTGTCTTCTTAGGGTTTCTTCGGTTTTCGGATTTTTTGCATTTTTAGTAAATTTTATTGAATTTTTAGGGTTATCATGTTTTTTATGGTTTTGAGGGATTTTGAGGGGGTTTTAGGGATTATTTGGTTTTTTTGGTTTTTTGATTTTTTAACTTTTTAGTGGTTTTTTTGGGGTTTTTATTGATTTTTGGGTATTTTTTAGGTTTAGGGGTTTTTTATATTTATGGGTTTATAAGGTTTTTATAGTTTTTTGGGTTTTTATGGATTTTTTGGTCTTTCTAAGGTTTTTAGTGGTTCTTTGGCTTTTAGGGGTTTTAGGGTTTTTTAGGTATTTTAGGTTTTTTAGACCCTTTATGTTTTTAGGGGTTTATGTGTTTTTAGGATTGTAAAATATTCTTTGTGTTTTCATGGTTTTTTGGGTTTTAAATATTTAGGTATTTTTTAGGATTTTTCTTTTTTTTACCATTTTTAGTGAATTTTATAGTTTTTTGGGTTTTAGGGTTTAGTGATTTTTATGGTTTTTTTCATTTTTAATGTTATTTTATTTTTTAGTTTTTTAATTTTATTTATAATTTTTAACATTATTTTAGTTTTAATGGGTTTTTAGAGTTATTATTAGTTATAATGTTTTTGATGGGTTTTAGTGTTTTTATGGTTTTTAGGGTTTGTTGTGGTTTTTAGGGTTTTTTAGTGTTTTTATGGTTTTTAGAAGTTTTTATGTTTTTTAGTGTTTTAAGTTCTTTTATATTTTTAAGGGATTCTTATGGGTTTTCAGGGTTTATTAGATCTTTTATGGATTTTTTGTACTTTTTAAGATTTTTCTTTTTTTTAGCTTTTTTAGAAATTTTGTGGATTTTATGGTATTTTAGGTTTTTAGAGTTTTCATGGGGTTTTGGGGGTTTTATAGTTTTTTTTGTGTTTCTAAGGGGTTTTAAAGGTTTTTTTATTTTTAATGTTTTTAGGGATTTAAAGGATTTTAGAGTCTTCATTTGTTTTAGGTTTTTTATCAGTTTTATGGTTTTTTATGTTTTTAGGGGTTTTATGGTTTTGTGGATTTTTAGGGTTTTTAGGATATTTTACGGTTTATAATGGTCTTTTAGGTTTAATAAGGGGTTTTAAGTGTTTTTGTCTTTTAATTTTTACATAATTGGTTTCATGATTTTAGGTTTTTTTACCTTTTATGGATTTTCTGAGGATTTGTAGAATTTTTATGCTTTTAGGGTTTTTTGGGATTTTAGGATTTTTTATGGTTTTAAGGGTGTTTCGGGTTTTTTGCATTTTTATGTTTTTAGAGGTTTTGATTTATTTTTGGATTATAATGTTTTATTAGGTATTTTTCTTATTTCTATGAATTTTTAGGAATTCTAATTGAATTTATATTAGTTTTACGGTTTTTAGAGATTTTAGGGATTTTTAGGGGTTTATGTTTTTCACTAGGGTAATAGGGTTTCTTTGGTTCCATTGGGTATTTGGATTTTTTTGAGTTTTGAAGGGATTTTAAGGATTTTATGGTTTTTTAGGTGTTATAGTGTTTTAACGGTTTTTTGTCGGTGTTATGTGTTATTATGTTTTTATGGTTTTTAAGGGTTTTTATAGTTTTTAGGTTATTTTAACTTTGAGGGATATTTAGTGATTTTTTTTAATTTTCATGGTTTTTAGGTATTTTTCAGTTGTTTAGGTTTTTTAGTGTTTTAGGGTTTTTTTTTATATTTAGGGTTTTTGGGATTTTTTGGGGTTTTAGGGTTTTGAAGGATTTTTAGAGTTTTATAACATTTTTAGGGGTTTAAATAGTTTTAAGAATGTTTTAGTTTCTTTTAGGATTTTAATAGGTTTTTTGTTTGTTTAATGGTTTTTAATGGGGTTTTTGTTCTTATTTGTTTTAGGATTTTTAGGGTTTTTAGTGTTTTTTCTGGTTTTTATGAGATTTTAGGTTTCATAGGGGGTTTATGTGTTTTAGGTTTTTAATATTGTTTTACTGTTTCTAGGGTTTTTAGAGTATTTTGTGTTTTATGGATTTTTACAGATTGATAGGTTTTTTATTTTTTTTGGTTTTTATGAATTTTGAGGTTTTCATCTATTTTATAGTGTTTATGAATTTTACAGTTTTTTGTGTTTGAGGTATTTTTTGAGTTTTTAGCGTTTTTAAGGTTATTTATAGTTTTTAATGTTTTGGGGGTTTCAATGGTTTTTTCTATTTTAATGTTTTTTATGGTTTAATGGGTTTTAGGGTCCTTATTGGTTTTTATAGTTATTATGGTTTTTATAGTTTTTATATTTTTGGGTTTTTTAGTGTTTTATCATTTTTTAGGTTTCGGGGGTTTTAATTACATTTTTGTTTTTTTATGTTTTCTTAGGGGATTTGTTAGGGGTTATCAAGGTTTTTAGGGTTTTTAGGTTTTTATGGATATGTTTGTATTTTTATAGATTTTAATGGTCTTGTGGGATTTTGGAGATTTTTTTATGTTTTCTACGTTTTTATGGTTTTTTATATTAGGTTTTTTCCGTTTTTAGGTGTTTTATGGTTTTTAAAAAAATTCAATGAATTTATTTGTTTAATTTTATTTTTAGTGAGTTTTTATTGTTTTAGGAGTTTTAGGGAGTTTTATTTTTTTAGGGGGATTTATAGTTTTTATGGGTGTTTAGGGGTTTGAGGATATTTTTAGAGTTTTTATGGATTTTAGTGCCTGTTAGGTTTTTTAGAGCTTTAAAGCGTTTTTATTTTTTTATGATTTTCCTAGGGTTATTTAAAAAATTTACTTTTTTTACATTTTTTGCAGTTTTTAGGATATTTAAGGGTTTCTAGGGGGTTTAGATAGTGAGGTGGTTTTTTGGATTTTTAGGGGTTTTATGGTTTTATGGTTTTTTATAGTTTTAGGGTTTTTTAGTTTTTAGTGGTTTAATATTATTTTATATTTTTTAAATTTTTTTATGGGCTGAAATGATTTTATAATTTTTAGTGGTTTCAGGTTTAAATGGGTTTTTATGTTTTTTATGATTTTTTGGGGTTTTACGGTTTTTATGAGTTTTAGGGTGTCTAGGGTATTATTGTTTTTTAAGTTTTTATGGGTTCTAAGTTTTTTAGGTATTTAAGTGTTTCCTAATGGTTTTCTTGAATTTTATGGGGTTTTATGTTTATTTGTATTTTCAAATCTATTTTAGTATTTTTATAGGTTTTTAATGTTTTTAAGGATTACGATTATTTTTAGTGTTTTTAGGGGGGGTTTGGGGTTTAGCATTTTTGGGTTTAGGGGTTCTAAGTGATTTAGGTTTTTATGGGTTTCAAAGGGGTTTTAGTGTTTTTAGTTTTTTAATGTTTTTATATATTTTGGGGATTTTTATGATTTTTAAGGATTTTTAAGGATTTAGAAGTTTTTAGGGGTTTTAGGGTTTTTATGGTTTTCAATGTTTTTTAAGGTTTTTTAGGGTTTTAATGTTTTTATAGTTTTTTATCATTTTTTGGCATTTTAAGGTTTTTTATATTTTTAGTGGGTTTTTAGGGATTTTATGTGGAGTTTAGGGTTTTTAAGGTTCTTAGTGGTTTTATGGTTTTTAAGAAGTTATATATGTTTTTAGGGTTTTTATCATTTTTTAGATTTTAGGGGTTTTAGTGCATTTATATTTCTTATGTTTCATTAAGTTTTATTATGGTTTTTAGTGTTTTTTACATTTTTTGGGACTTTAGATACTTTTTATGGTTTTTATGGTTTTTGGGGTTTTAGATATTTTGAAGGATTTTAGGGTTTTTATGATTTTTTTGGGTTTTTACGGTTTTTTAATTTTTTATGGTTTTTATTATTTTTAATGTTTTTTTGATGTTTTATGGGTTTTAAGGTTTTCATATATTTAGTGTTTTATGTTTTTTATGAGTTTTAGGGATATTTAAGTTTTTAGGGGGTTTATGGTTTTTTTGGGTTTTATCCCTTTTTGGGGTTTTAAGTGTTTTTAGGGTTTTATGGTTTTCTTAGGGGTTTTAATGGTTTTTAAGGTTTTTTATGTTTTTAGGAAATTTTAGAGCTTTTATGGATTTTTAGTGGTTTTAGGGTTTTTAGGTATTATTATGAGTTTTATGATTTTTAATGGTTTTTGGGTTTTAGAAGGTTTTACGGGTTTTATGGTGTTTATGTGTTTTTAGGATTTTAAGGTTTTCCTAGGGTTTTCCATGGGTTTTAGGGTTTTTTGTATTTTGAGGGATTTTGATGATTTATATGGGTCTTAAGGGTTATGGGGATTTTTAGGGTTAATTAAGGTTTTTATGGGTTTTTTAGTTTTGAGGAGTTTTTTGGGTTTTTAGGTATTTTAATGTTTTTAGTGTTTTTTTATCATTTTTAGGGGTTTACAAGGCTCTTAGAATTTTTAGTGAGTATTATTGTTTTTATGTGTTTTTAGGGCTGTTTAATGTTTTAGGGGTGTTATGGTTTTTAGGGTTTTACGGTTTTTATGGTATTTTGCATTTTTAGCGTTGTTATGTTTTTGGGATTTTAAGTGTTTTAGGTTTTTTATTTTTTATGGGGTTCATCATGATTTTATGGATTTTATGTATTAGATATTTTTTGGGCTTTTAGGGTCTTTATGGGGTTATAGGATTTTTAGTGATTTTGTAGGGATTTTTTGTTTTTGAGGATTTTTTTGTGGTTTTAGAGATTTTTTTTACATTCTTAGTGTTTTAAGGTTTTTTTAAATTTTTTTAAAATTTTTATGGGTTAAAAGGTTTTTAGAGTCTTTAGTGGTTTTTGGGTTTCTATGTATTTTAATGATTTTAAGGGTTTTATGGTTTTTTTGGTTGTTAGGATTTTACAGTTTTACGGGTTTTTATGGTTTTTCGATTTTTTAGGTTTTTTCTTATGTTTTTAGGAATTTTATGTTTTTATTGATTTTTAACGATTTTGAGGATTTTTATTGTTTTTAGGGTTTTATGAGATTTTAGTGTATTTAGGTTTTTTAGAGTTTTAACATTTTTAGTTGTTTAAGGGTTTTTAGTGGGGTTTTACCTTTTTTTGGGATTTTTAGTGTTTTATAAGGTCTTTAGTGGTTTTTTGGTTTTTTGGGTTTCAACGTTTTTATGGTTTTAGCATTTTTTAGGTTTTATCATTTGTTAGGTTTTTTGGGGTTTTGTGTGTTTTTATGTTTTTATGTTTTTCATTTGAATTTTTCGGGTTTCGGTGGATTTTTACATTTTTAGGAATTTTTCGTTAATTTTTAGGATTTTATATTTTTTTTAGTTTTTTTGTTGTATATTTTGGGTTTTTAGAGTTTTATGGGGTTTTAGGGTTTTAATGATTTTTTGGGGTTCTGGGGTTTTTTATGTTTTTTAGGGGTTTAATGTTTTTTTAGAGTTTTTTTACATTTTTTGGGGTTCTAAGGATATTTGGAGTATTTATTGGTTTTTAGTTGTTTAATGGGAGTTTTAGGCTTTTTAAGGTTTTTGATGATTTTATGGTTTTTTGGGTTTTTATGGTTTTTTAGGGATTTAATGGTTTTTACAGTTTTTTATGATTCTTAGGTTTTTTATGTTTTTTAGGTTTGTATGGTTTTCTTAGTATTTGTATGTGTTTTTATGGGTTTTTAGGTTTTTGGGAACTTTTATGGTTTTGATGGATTTTGATGGCATTTAATGTTTTTAGGGGTTTTGGTGGTTTTTTAGATTTCTATTGTTTTTATGTTTTTTAAACGTTCTATTATTCTTAGGGGTTAAATGGCATTGAGTATTTTTAGTGGGTTTTAGTGTTTTAATGTGATTATAAGGTTTTTATGGTTTTTAGGGATTTTTATAGTTTTTAGGGGTTTTAGGACTTTTTTGTTTTTTAGTGTTTTTAGGTATTTTAGGGGTTTTTAGTTTTTTAGGTTTTTAAGGTTTTCTTAGGGGTTTTTTAGTTTTTATAATTTTTTAGGTTTTGAAGGATTTTCAGGACTTTTGGATTTTTATGGGTTTTTAGGGGTTTTTAGGTGTTTTGGGTGTTTTGGGTTTTTTCGGGTTTCTTAGGATTTTAATGAATTTGAGTAATTTGATGGGTTTGGTGGGTATTTAGGGAATTTAATGGTTTTGAAGGATTTTATGGTTTTATGGTTTTTATGGTTTTTATGGTTCTTTAATGTTTTTGGGTTTTTTAGGTTTTGTAGAAGTTTTTAGTGTTTTAAGGTTTTTAATGGGTTCTTAACGTATTTTAGTGGTTTTTAGAGTTTTTGGAATTTTTTAGGAGTTTTATGTATTTTAAGAGTATTTTGGGATTTTGAGGGGTTTTAGAGTTTTTATGGGTTTTTAGTATTTTTATGGTTTTAGAGGATATTATAGTTTGAATCATATTTAGAGTGTTTATGGGGTTTTATGGTTTCAATCATTTTTTTGGGTTTTAAGGGGTTTTAAGTGTTTTTAGATTTTTAATGTTTTCAGAGGTGTTTTCAGGGTTTTAGGATTATTTATGTTTTTATTTTCTTTATGTTTTTTACTTTTTTTAATGTCTTTTGGAATTTTATCTATTTTTAATGTTTCGGGGGTTTTTAGGTATTTTGAGGGTTCATAGGTTTTTAGGAATTTTGATGGGTTTTAGTGGTTTGTTTTTGTGGTTATGACATTGGGGGGGGGGGGGGTTTAAAGGTTTTTATGGGTTTTATGGGTTTTATGGTTTTTAGGGAGTATTAAATTTTTTATGTTTTAAGTGGTTTTATGTGTTTTTATGTTTTTATCATTTTCTTAGGGGTTTTCTGGGGTTTTTGGGTTTTTTACAATTTTAGATATTTTTAGGTATCTTTTAGGATATTTATGTTTTTATGGTTTTCAGGAATTGGAGGGGTTTTTTGGTTTTTTAAGATTTTTATCAATTTTTTTATTTTGGGGTTTTCTTGAGTTTTTTAGGTGTTTATGGTTTTTTATAGTTTTTTACCATTTTTGGTGTTTAAAGGTATTTTAGAGTTTTCGAGGTTTTTAAGGTTTTTATAGGTTTTTATGGTTTTTAGGGTTTTAGGGTATTTAGGGTTTTTTCAGCTCTTTTTAGGATTTTATGGTTTTCATAATTTTTTTAGTGTTATTAAGTGTTTTTGGGTTTTTATGGATTTCATATTGATTTTTACGTTTTTTAGGATTTTAAGGATTTTTGGGTTTTTTAAGGATTTTTAGGATATTTATGGTATTGAGGGTTTTTATGGATTTTTAGGGTATTATGGTTTTATATGGATTTTAGAAATTTTTATGTATTTTAGGGGTTTATTAAGTGTTATTGTGTTTTTAATGATTTCATAGTGTTTTTAATTAATTTTATGGATTTTTTTAAGATTTTTACGGGTTTTTATGATTTTTAGTGATTTTGAGTGTTTTTAGGGTTTTTAGGGTTTTATGGATTTTATTGTTTATTGGGGCTTTAAGGGTTTTTTATATTTTTAGGTTTCATTTTATTTTTTAGTTTTTTTTAACATTTTTCGGTTTTAAAACATTTTTTATAGTTTATAGTGGGGTTTTAGGGTTTGTTTTGGGTTTTTATAGTTTTTTTGGTTTTTAGGGAGTGTTATCATTTTTAGGGTTTTCTAGGATTTTTAGGTGATTTAGAGTTTTTAGGGTTTTTAAGGGTTTATAGCACCTTTTAGGTTTTGTTCAAGTAAAAAAGAATGATTTATATATAAATGAAAATTAATTACGAACAATCACTCAAAGGTAAAAAACTGACGGTTTCTTGAGGAATAGGTTCCAAGGCCAAACCAAACACAAGATCACCAATGTAGGCATCCTTGAACTAACAAGTGAACAAGAAAACTAAAATGGCCCAAGAACCTCATGAATCCCATCCCGTTAGTAGCTGAAAGAAAAAAAGAAGAACCACCACGATAATGGAAGATCACCACACCCACCAATAAGTAGGGAATTGGTAAAAAATCACTTCCATCCAATATGAAAATATCTTAGCAAATAGGGCATTGACCAATAGACAAAAACACAAGATCCTTGAACACACGCCCCCATCGAACCAGAAAAAAAACCACAACAGATCTCAAGAACTAAGCCACTAGGAACTCTAAGGAACAACATATCCAAAGACCCCCCATGACATCCCAATGTAAAAGAAACCAAAGAAGGCCAACTAAAAAGAACACCAACCAGTATCCAAATAGAGAAGATCCCAACACGAATGTCCTAATCACTAATCCAGCAAGCACACCGAGGAAAAAACCTCAATATGAAGAAGAAATAAATGGTAAAAACTAGAAACACACACATTCTCACCACCACCTAGAATAGGTCACACATGCTCACACACACACATACACCACCCCCACATAAACTCTGGCACACGCCCACACACCCACCCATACACATGCAACCAAAACAAGTTTCAAAACAGAGCTACAAGAACATTCCCACCATCTCTGTGTATCGCAACCAAATCAAACTAGTCCAATCGAGGAACCCACATGCATCACCTCCAAACAGTACCCATCCCATAATTAAAACTCCCCACATCCAAAGGCCCTAACACACCATAAATAAATCCAAGAACTACCCTCTAACAACAACAAAACCACAACCCACAAAACTAGAAATAAAACCACTAAAAACACACCATCAAGGCATCCCTAGTTACACAAACATGAAATATGAACCTCACAACAATACCAAACGGACCCAAAATGAACTTGAAATGCAAATAAACCAGCCAAAAATAGAAACCAACACCTCTTAGAGAATGAAATATTAAAAGGAAAATAGCATGAAGGAAGAAAACACAAACATCCATAAGCCTATCCAAGAAGCACAACCATCCAGCAACTATAATAGCACTGAAAAAGTGGTGCTATAAACACTAATCTTCCAGTTGAAACACACGATCCAGAACACCCCAAACTAGAACCCAAAAAACCACAATCCACCACCTAAAAACATCACATCTAGAGTATCCTTTCACCACCGAGAATAAAGTACAACTCCCTACAAGTTCCAGCAAAATACCGCAATCTAGAAGCCCAAAATAACTAAGTGGACCATCAAAAAGCTTCTATGCACACCATCAAAGCACAAAAAACTACAATCCTTCATTGATAACCACACCCAAAATACTAGAAATCATAAAAATATCATCTATACCTTGTTCCACACATTCAAAAACTCACCACAACAGACCACATCCACCATTCATAGGATCAATACAACTTACATCATCTGCAAACATCCAAACAAAAAACAAGGCCACATTCAAGACAAAAAAACAGGAATCCCCATCTCCAATAGCCAATAGAAAAACCTAAAACCAAATAAGAAACATATTCTTGAATCCCAAATCGACCATTTATAATTAACAATAATTAGAACCCAGTATGAATTTAAACACTTAATGACTACCCTTCATCAAACCCGATAACCTTTCTCCCATGAAACCCTCAAACACCAGAATAGATAAAAGGTACTCACAATCATCACCCATCCAAGAAAAACACAAATAAAGAAACATGAGATAAAGGAGAAGGAACCAAGACAACCAAGAACATCACTAAAGTACAACACAACAACCAACCACAACATAAATTCAAAAAACCCGTAGAAGAGAACCCAAAAGATTAAATCTCTAAAACAACTCTTGATTATCCTTTGAATTTAAGAATGGATTTTAAAAAGAGAGTCTAGACAAATAATATAATAAAAATTATTCCAATGATATAACTCCCATAGTGGGTGGAGGAACCATGGAGATGATAATTTCATTTTGTCTAAATAATATGCACTACTGTGTCCACCCTAAGCCTATGTAATGCACTCTCCAACAAATCCACAGACAAATTACATAAAGAATAGTCAATGATTTTAGAGAAATATATTTCCAAATAATCAATATTTATGAACCTAAAAAAGAAAATACAAGGCTTTTAAGAGAAGGAGGTATTGAAAAATAATTGGCCCATATTCTCAGGACCCAATTCACAAATGTAAAAATGTTATGGAAAGAATAACCATGAAGCTGCATTATATCTTATGTAGATAACCATTTTATAATTAATAACTAAATAATAAAGGAAAATATGAAATGTAGAACCACTTCCAAACCAAAAAAAATAGTGAATGAGAAAATATTTAGGGATTTGTAGTGTTTTTTTTTCATTTTTTATGTTTTTATATATTTAAGTGTTTTCTTAATTTTAAGGTTCTCTTAGGATTTTTCAAGTATTTTGGTTTTTTTATGTTTTTAGTGATTTTAAGGGATTTTAAATAATTTTTATGTTGTTTTAGGGTTTTTATGGTATCTAGGGATTTTTGGGGTTTTAGTGTTTTTTTAGTTTTTTACAGTTTTAAGGTTTTTTAGAGTTTTTTTATCAATTTTAGAGGATTAAAGTGTTTTTAGTGTGTTTTCGAGTTGTTATAGTTATTAATGGTTTTGAGGTTTTGGGGTTATTATTGTTTTTATTTTTTTAGGTCCTTTTAGTGTTTTTTAGTGTTTTTAGGTTTTCTAGGGCTTTTAGGTGTTTTTATGTTTTTATGGTTTTCTTTGGGATTTCATTTATTTCAATATTTTTAATTCTCTTTGGAATTTTTGGGTATTTTTTAGGATTTTTATAGTTTTGTGTTTTTATAGGGACATTGAGTGTTTTTATGTTTTTTAGTATTTTTAGTATTTTTAGTTTTTTTAGTGTTTTTTAGGTTTTTCGAGGTTTTAAGTGGTTTTTAGGTTATAAATATTTTCCTAGGGTTTTTTATGGTTTTTACGTTTTTTACATTTGTTGGAATTTTTAGGGATTTTTTATGATTCTTATGGGTTTTAAGGGTTCTAGGGATTTTTATTGGCTTTAAGGATTTATGGTTTTTAGGGTTTTTATAGTTTTTTTGGGGATTTACGTGTTTTTTTTGAGTTTTTAGGGATTTGATGGTTTTTTAGAATTTAATAATGATTTAATGGTATTAAAGGGATTTTAGAGTTTTTAATGGGTTTTTAGGGTTTTTATGGTTGTAGTGTTAATAATGTTTTTATGGGTTTTTATGTTTTCTAGGTTATTTTAGGGTTTTAGGTTATTTTACATTTTTTTAGTTATTTAGGGGTTTGAGTGATTTTAGATTTTTATGGATTTTATAGGATTTTCAGTGTTTTTAAGATTTCTTAGGTTTTAGTTATTTTTAGGGCTTATTTAGGATTTTGATAGTTTTTAGGGGTTTTAGGGATTTTGAGGCGTTTTTAGGATTTTTATGGCTTTTAGGGTTTTTATCATTTTTTAGGTCTGTATGGGTTTTATGTGTATTTATTGGTTTTTATATTTTTTTAGTGGGTTTCAAGGTTTTTAGGATTTTTTTTTATTTTTATGTATTCTTAGGTCTTTCTTAATATATTTATGGTTTTTATGTTTTTTATGTATTTAATGATTTTAAAGGTTTTATGGATTTATGTTGTCATTGGGTTTTTGGTATTTTTATGGTCACTAAAATTTTTTAGAGTTATTTTATCATTTTTAAGGAAAATAGAACATATTATATAATAAAAAGAAAAGGAGTTGAAGTAAAAAATGTTCACCTAAGGGGTGAATCGGTTTCCCCAAAGGCCATAAATGACATCAATAAAAAGGAAAAAAGAAATGAAACCATGACCCTAGACACAACATCAATTAAAAAAAGCAATAACAATGAATCCTAGAAAAAAAATATGCTCTTTGAATCCTATATTCAATACATGAATTAATGAAAGTCTAAATTCACTAGCACCCCCATGCATCACAAACCAACAAACCAACTGGCACTAACACCATAAAAACAAACACCAAACTCAAAATGATTCCTATAATCCAGTTTCCTACAAAAATCAATCTCACCACCATCCACCTCACGTGTTTTTTGTTTTTTAAGGTTTTCTAGGGGGTTTTCTATTTTTTTTGGGTTTTTTAGGTTTTAAAGATTTTTTTTATGATTTTTTTGTTTTTTGGGTTTTTATGGAATTTTAGGGTCTAAGGTATTTTTATAGTACTTTTTTTGGTTTTTAGGGTTCTTAGAATTTTTTTTGGTTTTAAGTGATTTCACATTTTTTATGGTTTTATGGTTTTCTAGGGGTTCTTTTCAGAATTTTATTTTTTTAAGGATTTTGGAATTTTAGATATTTTTTAGTATTTTTATGGTTTTATGGGGTTCTAGGTATTTAGATGGATTTTAGGGGTTTTTAGGTTTTAATGTTATTTTTTGAGTTTTTATGGGTTTTCTGATTTTTTGGAGAATTTATGATTTTTTATTGTTTTCAACTGTTATTAGAGGTTTTTTGGGGTTTTATAGTTTTTAATTATTTTTTGGTTTTTTATGGTTGTTAGCATTTTGAATTTTTTTGGGGGGTTTAAGGTGTTTAGGATTTTTAGGGGTTTTACATACTTTTAGTGTACATTATAGTTTTAACATTTATTGTTTTTAAGTTTTAAAGTGTTTTTAGTTTTTATAAGGTTTTCTAAGTATTTTTAAGTGTTTTAAAGGTTTTTTTGTATGTTTATCAATTTTTAGGGATTTTATTTGTTTTTTTATGTTGTTTAGGGATTTTGGTAGTTTATATGGTTTTATAGGGTTTTAGGGTTTTAGGGTTTTGGAATTTTTATGTTTCTCGGGGTTTAAATTTTTTTTACATTTTTACAGTTTTCATAAGGTTTTCCATGTATTTTAGGGTTTTTTATGATTTTATGTATTTTTAGCGATTGTTTTGATATTTATGGTTCTTACGGGTTTTTAAGGATTTTGATGTTTTTTGGGGGGGTTTAGTATTTTTAGGGTTTTATGGTTTTTTTAGTTTTTAGGGCTTTTATGGTTTTTAGAGTTTTTAATCCATTTAGAATTTAATGGTTTTAAGAGTATTTATTATATTGTTTGGGTTTTTTGGGTTTTTTATTGGTTTTAGGGTTTTTATAGGCTTTTAGGGTTTTTAATCTTTTTAGTGTTTTTTTTGTTTTTAGCGATTTTAGGGTTTTAGAGACCTTTATCAATTTTTTAGAGATTTAGTTTTTTTAAAGTTTTTAGTGCTTTATGTGTTTTTAGGTTTTTATGGTTTTCTTAGGGTTTTTTCAATGTTTTTAGGGTTTTTTGAGTTTTTAGGGGTTTTATTTATTTTTTAGTATTTATAGCAACTTTATGATATTTAGGTATTTTTAGGGGTTTTATGATTTATAATGTTTTTAGGGGTTTAAAAAGTTTTTTGGTTTTTAGGGTTTTCATATGGATTTTATTGTTTTACGTTATTTTATGATTTTTGAATGTTTTGGGGATTTTTAGGATTTCTATGGGTTTTTAATGTATTATGGATTTTGAGGTTTTTTTGAGTTTTTATTGTTTGTAAGGGTTTTAGAGTTTTTTATGGTTTTTAGAGTTTAAAGGGTTTTTATAATTTTTACTAGTTTTTAAAGGTTTTAGGTCTTTAATGTGTTTAGGGTTCTTTATGGGTTTTAGGGTGTTTAGGTCCTTTTAGTGTCTTTTAGGGTATTTATTGTTTTTAGGGTTTTTAAGGATTTTATCTCTTTTAAGGTTTTTATGGTTTTATTAGGGTTTTCCTGGGAATTTTGGGTTTTTTATATTTTATTAATTATTAGGGTTTTTATCATTTTTTAGGTTTTTAAGAGTTTTAAGTTTTTATCATTTTAAAGATTTCATAGGGTTTTTAGGGGATTTTTTTACCTTTTTAGGGTCTTCTTCTGTGATTTATTAAGATTTTTTTTGGTTTTATGGATTTTAATGGCTTTGATTGTTTCTTATGGATTTTACTATTTTTTAGGTTTATTTGTTATTTTAGGTTTTTAAGGATTTATTAGTATTTTTTTAGGAATTTTAGGGGTTTTTATGTTTTCAATATATTTTTAGAGATTTCTAAGGATTTTGATTTTAATAGTGATTTTGATGGTTTTTGGGGATTTTATGGTTTTTATGGGTTTTTGGGTTTTAGAGATATTTTTTTCAGTTTTTTTGGGTTTTAAAGGGGTTGTAGTGTATTTCTATATTTTGAGGGGTTCAAATGTATTATATAGTTTTAGTGGATTTTAGGGGATTTATGGGTTTTTGGGCGTTTTAAGGGATTTAGGGGTCTTTTTGGTTTTAGGGAGTTTTAGGGGTTTGAGGGTATTTTTTTTGGGGGGGGGAGGTTATGTTTTTTAATGTTTTATTTTGGGATTTATAGGTGTTTTTGGGGTTTTATAATTTTTATGGATACAAATTTTTTATTTTTATGTGGTTTAGACATTTTAGGTATTTTGAGGGTTTTAGGTTTTTTTAATATTTTTAACATTTTTAGGTTTCTTAAGGGTTTCAAGTGATTTAGTTTTTTAAGCTTTTCTGATGGATTTTTATGGTTTTTTGGGGTTATAGATTTTTTTTTGAGTTTTTATGGGTTTTAAGGATTTTTTAACATTCTTATGATTTTATGTTTTTTTTATAATTTTAAGCAGGTGTTTTGGATTTTATGGATTTTAAGGGTTTTAAAAGGTTTTTTTAGTTTTTATTATTTTTAGGGTTTTTATATTTTTTTGGGTTTCTAAGGGGTTTTAGGTTTTTTTAGGTTTTTAAGGTTTTCTTAAGTGTTTTTAGGGTTTTAGGGTTTCTTTCATTTTATGAGTTTTTAGGTTATTTTATGTATTTTAATGGGTTTTAAAGGTTTTTACAGATTTTTTGAGTTTTTAGGGGTTTTAGGGTTTCTATGTTTTTAGGTTTTTTTCTTAGGGTTTTTAGGGGTTTTATGGTTTTTATGTTTTTACGGATTTTTAGGCCTTTTTAATATTTATATGGTTTTTAGGGGCTTAAGGTATTTTGTTATGGTTTTTAGGGTTTTTAGGGGTTTTAGAATATTTAGGTTTTTAGGGGTTTTGTTTTTATAGTTTTTTTAATTTTTTTAGGTTTTTTCAGTTTTTTAGGGGTTTTTACATTTTTTGGGATTTTGAAGGTTTTTTAGGATTTTCATGGTATTAATGGTATTTTGGTATTTTGATGGTTTTTAGATTTTTTATGATTTTAGGGTTTCTTTTTTTGTTAGTTAGGGTTTTATGGGTTTTCATAGTTTTTTAAAGTTTTAAGGGTTTATTGGGGTTTTAATGTTTTAGTGGGTTTTTAGTGTTTTTAGAAATTTTAGGACTTTTAATGTATTTATTTTTTAATGGGTTTTAAGGTCCTTCTTTGCAAGGCAGTGTTATTAGGGACCTTTATTGTTTTTAAGGATTTTAGAGTTTTTTTGGTATCTAGAGGATTTAACTTTTTAAGATTTTTATGTTTGTATGGTTTTTTCAGATTTTTTAGGGTCTTTTTATATTTGTATGGATTTCCTTTGATTTTTTAGGATTTTTATATTTATTGGGGGTTTTGGGATTTTGAGTGGTTTTAAGGTTTTTGGGGTTTTATGTTTTTAGGGGTTTTAATTGTCTTTAGTGTTTGATTTTTCTTCTTACGGTTTTTAGGGGTTTCAATGTTTTTATATTTTTAGGGGTTTTTAGGATTTTTTTTGGGTTTTAGTGTTTTTTGGGATTTCGAGGGTTTTACTGTTTTTTAGGTTTTTATGATTTTTATGGTTTTTTCAGTTTTTAATTTTTTTAGTATTTTAATTATTTTTTGGTTTTTTATAGTTTTTAACATTTTTATGGGTTAAAAGGGGTTTTTACAGTTTTTAGTTGGTTTTTATTGTTTTTTGTTTTTCTAATGTTTTTAGGAGATTTTATGGTTTTTAGGATTTTTAAGATTTTTAGGGTATTTAGTGTTAATATGAATTTCTAAGTTTTGAGTAGTTTAATTGATTTTTGGTTTTTATTGTTTTCTTATTGTTTTCAAGGTTTTTATGGCTTTATATGGTTTTAGGGATTTTTATAGCTTTTTTATAATTTTCATGGGTTTTTGGGTTTTTTCTGGATTTTTAGGGTTTTTATGGTTTTTTTGAGCTTTCACATTTTTTAAATTCTTTAGGGGTTTTGAATATTTTATTGATTTTATGGATTTTTAGGGTTTGTAATGTTTTTATGATTTTTTAATGTTTTTATTTATTTTTAATGGATTTTGAGGGTTTGTGGATTTTTTTTTGCTTTTTTGGGCTTTTTATGTTTTTTTTTAGTTTTGGGTTTTTTTATTGTTTTGTGGTTTTTAAGGTTTTTTAGTGTTTTTAACATTTTTAGGGGTTTCAATGGGTTTTAGAGTTATGTTTTGTTTTTTTGGTATTGTAGGGGTTTTACGGTTTTTAGGGGTTTATGGTTTATGGGGACTTTTATTGGTTTGTTTGGGTTTTTATCATTTTTTAGGGTTTAATGGTTTTTTAAGTTTATTTAGGTTGTTATGGATTTCTTATGGGTTTTCAGTGTTTTTAGGGTTTTATAATTTCAGCGATTCTTATTGAGTTTTTTGTATTCTTATTGTTTTTTATGGTATTTAGAAATTTTTAGGTTTTTTATAGTTTTTTTTATTTTTTTGGGGTTTTAGGGTATTTAGGATTTTTTAGGCTTTTAGGGGTTTTAAGTGTTTTAGGGATTTACGTTTTTCTTATGGTTTTTAGGGTTTCTTATTTTTTAAGGATTTTTAGAGACTCTATTGGATTTTTATGGGTTTTTAGGGATTTTCAGGTTTTTTGTGTTTTTTGGGGGTTTAAGGTTTTTATGGTTTTTTAGGTTCTTAGGGGGGGGGGTTTGAATTTTGTAGTGTTTTTAAGGTTTGATATTTTTTAACAGTTTTAAGGGTTTAATAGGTTTTTAGAGTTTTTAGTGGTTTTAAGTGTTTAAGGGTATTTATGGTTTTTAACGTTTTTAGGGGTTGTTATGGTTTTTAGTGGTTATTAGGGTTTTTAGTATCCTTTTAGGATTTTTAGGGTTTTTATGTTTTTAGGTTTTTTAGGGTTTTAGGTGTATTATGGTTTTAAGGTTCCCTTAGGGGTTTCAATTTTTTTAGGGTTTTTAACAATTTTATGGATTTTAGTGACTTTTTAATATTTTTATGGTTTTTTTGTTTTTTGGGAAATTTTTAGGGGTTTCGGGATTTTTTTGAAAGGAAGGTGGAGAGCCAGGCTAACCCTGCCCCCACCCTCAAATTCTATTAGAAAAATATAGGGGAATAGGCAAGCGATCCATACCCGAAAGACAAAAAAACGAAACCGAAACCAACCCCAAGAAAACGCAAAAATGAAAAAACACCAAAGAAAAGAAAGTCAGTAAACATCACCACCAATGATATAAACAGAAGTTGCACCATTACCAGAGGTTGTGTCATCTCTATATGGATCTCCATCAGTACCAAACCCAGAGGAAGCATCTGAATCTACGGACTTCCATTTAGATGATTCGTATTGCTTTAGGATGTTAGTAATACTCCCTGAGATGTAGTTGTTCCATATTCAGCTGCGCCTGGATAGACTTACCACCCCGTCTAGAGGCATTTTCATTAGCTTGGCAGGAGGCTCTTGTGGACACAGTCTTTGGGAGTTTTAGGGATTTTTAGTGTTTTCAGCATTTTTTATGTTTTAGGTGATTAATGTGATTTTAGGTTTTTAAGGTTTTCTTAGGATTTTCTAGGTTTTTAGTGATTTTTAGGTTTACTTTTAGATTATTTTGTTTTTTATGGTTTTTTGGTATTCTAAGGGTTTAAGGTTTTTTTGGGATTTTAGGGTTTTCATAGTGTTTTATTTTTTATGGAGTTTTTGGGTTTCTATGATATTATAGAGTTTTTAATATTTTTAGGGGTTTAAATGCCTTAAGAAACTGGATGTTGAAAATTTATTTATGTATTGTGTAGAGTTTTAGTTTCATAACCCAATAATGAAACGAAGAATTTAAGTGACTACAAGAGATGATGGGAATCTATCCAATTTCATTAAAAGGTCGAACCCCAAGGTTCATGTATGAAAGTGAAAAATGGTCCTATTATCTCACTTATTCAACCCTAAACCTGATGATTAATGTTTATCCCACATGGTTACACGAATTTTGGAATCCTTTCCCATATAAAGAATTATACAATTGTATATTTGGACACCAAATTAATGTCTGGTTGGCTATAGTTTGATCTTTATATATGACTCTTGGTAATATAATATTTTGTAGAGTTTAACTTTTTGACTTTAAGGGAATAAATTTGGTTTATCCATTATGAATTTATGGTATTATACCCTTGACTATTGTATCCCCCTATGGCTATAAATTTCCATCCCCATGGAAATTAAATGGAATTAAATATTTTAATATAGATCTTATGATTTAATTCTCTCCATTGTCTGAGGATAATTATGATTATCCACCTTTCTCTTCTATATTATTTCCTTTTCAATCTATAAGTTAGATTGGTGATCCAAGAGCATAATTCCCCCAATTCCATGCCTTAACAAAAGTGAGCTATTGTGTGGATTGGCATCACATCCCTTTTTTGAGTGTGTTGTCTGTGAAGTAGTTTATAATCTATATAGCATTGGTTGACTAATTTCTTCCACTATCAAAACCCATCATCCACCACTTAGCCCTGAACTATAGCTATCATCCACTTTCCTACACCATTAAGATCGGGTCACCCAGAGTATGTCGTATCAGTTTGTTTCAGAGCTCCGATTAACATGGTAGAAATATATCCCTTAATTTAAAATAATTTAATCCATTACTATAATTATCATTATATATTATATAACCATTAAAAAAATTGTCATATTTTTTTCAAGATTGAAATATTTTACATTGATCCAATTATTCATCCATTTTGATTTCACATTTTATTCACTATATATGACTTGTATGAAGAAAAATAACCAAATTATCTCACCACATAATTTTGTTATTTTATAAACGAGGAAATTTTTTATTTCAGATATTTCAAACAAAATCAAATTAAACCTCATTCATAATCTTATGCATTAAAATAATAATAATAAATCATTGGGGTATATTTGAAAATAATAAAAATGAAAAAACGGTTACAATTAATTCTTCATTGTGATATAAATTATTAGAACATTAATTTTGCATAAATAACTTTCTTTATCATTCTAATTCACAACCATATCATATTTGTCTCATATTTTCATTAATGTTTCATATACTCATAATTGGGGAAACGCTTTTTATTACACCCATCCAACAGTTTCCATCATTTACACATATTTTATACTTTCTTTTCCACACTCTTCAAATTTTTAACCTTTTACCACTCAAAATAGTAGTATTAAACCATACCCCAAAAACTATTTATTTGGTAAGGATTGGTGGAACATTATCACAACAAATAAGGTATTTTATTTCATAAGATATTGGGATTTTAAATCAGTGTTCACAGTGGATATAAATACCCAAAAAATAATTTTGAGTGTGTATCCTTCTGTGAGTGAATATTTATATCTTGAATGTGTGATTGTGTACCTTTTTGTGGGTTATTTTTTATATCGTTTGTGTTTGAGTATATGTCTTTATGTTCATGGGTGTGTATATCATTCATACATGAGGGTGTATCCTTTTGTGTGTGAGTCTGTACCTCTTGAGTGTGTGAGTGTGTACATATTGTGTGTGTATCTTCATATGTGTGAGTGTGTGTATCATTTTTTTGTGTTTTTTCCTATGTGTGTTTGCTTTTTTGTTACATATCATAGAAGAAGATTGTGGGAAGATAATTTCTCATGCTAGTGATGAAGGAATTCGATGTAGATCTCATGCACCGTAAGATACACCACTCCAAATGAAAGCATTGATAATACATTTTAGGAATCTTCTTAATAGAAATTTTGAGGTTATATATTAGAGGATTGAAAAAATAGAGAATAAACCAAACATGAGGATAATCTCTGATAACCCATGGTGTACTCTAGCTCTAAATTACCCCCACATCATTGGGACGATGACAGAGAACTTTGATGATGATTTTAAAGATATTCCATAAAAAGGGTGTTGTTAAAAAAATTTATCGGTGGGAAAAGAAGACCACATAATTATGACATACATGGGGATATTAAGGCGATTGTTCCATATTCTAAGGGAAAAACTAATCCATAAGCATACTTGGAGTGGGAGATGTAGATTGAGAATGTGTTTTCATGCCATTCATATTCTCAGGATGTCAAACTTTCTTCTCATAAATTATTTGATTATTCTTTAATTTTGTGGGATAAAATGCAAACGGAGATGGATATATATGGTACATTTACCATTAACACCTATGACCACAAGATTTTTTCTATGTGGAAGAATTTTATTCTCTCACATTACTATTGATATCTTTACAAAAAACACCAAGACCTCACCCAAGAAAGTAAGAGTGTTGAATATTACTAAGATGATATTAATATTTCTATTATTCAATAAAAAATTGAGGAGGATCAAGAGAAATCCATAGCATGGATTTTACATGGATTCAATCAGAAGATTGTTGATCAAGTGGAGATGTACCACCATGCAGAGATAGAATATATGATCTATTAAGCCACCATGATCTAGAAACAAATCAAAAGGATTGGAAACATACAGAAACCCACAACCCATTTCTCTCTATAGAGAAATGTTCTGAAGGATATTTGAGAAACATCAATGGAAAAAGAGGTGATTGATCACAAATGTGACAAATTAATTCTTCCACCTAAGAAACTGCCTTTTTAATCTATCCAAACAAGGAATTGTGATATTTGATGCTTCAAATTTCAAAGAAGGGGTCACATTTATAGTGAACTACCATAATAGTTTTACCATGGCCATTAAAACGTATGAAGAATTTGAGACTAATGGAGATATTTCATAGGAGAATAAGGAGGAATCCCAAAAAATTGACAATGTCCGATTGGTAAAAGATGTCGATATTCTTATCACGATGATATTTCTAATAACACAAATGAATATTGGAGAGAATGAGAAGTTAGAGAACCTTTTTCATACATTTTAAAAGATCCATGGTAAGGTATATAGTATTATTATTAAAAGAAGAAACTATATAAATTAATTGAGCACTAAGTTGGTAGAGAAGTTAGGACTTCAAACATTATAGCATTAACGCCCTTATCAGCTTCAATGGATAAATGATTGTTCAAATATAAAGGATACCAATTATTTTATGGTATTATTAACCATAGTTAAAAACAAGGATGAGGTATTGATTGATGTTGTTCCTATGAAGGTGTTCACTACTTTTTTGTTTAACCCTGGCTGTATGATCGTCCTATTACTCATGAGGGGTTCTTGAACTGTCGTTCTTTTATACTCTGAGGGAAACTTATAACCCTAATCCCAATCTCTCCAAAAAGAAATTGGAAGATCACATTTTGAGAGGGAATAAAAAAATGAGTGATAAGTAAAAAAAGTGAGAAAATAAAATATAGGAGAATGTGGGAAAATAAAAAATGAGAGATGAATAGAAATATAGTGAAAATAAAAATCAAGAGGGAAACCAAATTTGAGAGAAGAGAAAAGTGTTATGGTTAAAGAAAATAGTGAGGTTAATGATTATTTTATTTCTCATTAAAAACATTTCAATCTTATATACTAATAGGTGATGTAGAATTCAAACAACATAAAATATTCTTTAACACATATTATTGAGTCTTCATTATACGAATGTGATGATGTGTTTCCCTAATAGGTGTCACCCACTTTTCCAACCATTGGAGGTATTAAGCATCAAATTGTCCTCAACTCCAGAGCATCACCACCACACATCCATGCATATCACACAACACAGGAGGATACAAAAATATTCAAAGATCTATTACCAACTCAATGGTTCAAAATTTTTATAATGAGTGTCTACAATATGTGGATTATTATTACAAAATGGAATATCAATATAAAACTAAATTTTATCCGACTATAACTCCTTTCAGATTTATCCTCTTTCCATTGTTGATCAAGTTTCATTTCCTTTCTATCAATGTAAAAACATGGAAGGTAAATGACATATCAAACAACACCATGGTAAATGAAGTAATCTAGAGAGGTTTCAAAACAAACAAAAGTAAAAACTCAAGATAAATTGAGAGGGACCATACCAAGTGATTTAAATGATTTATTACCTGATCAAATTTCAAGGTGAGTACTACTATATTATACATCATATTATAAGGTAGATGATGAAGATTTAACGATGAAAACTATTCAAGAGGGGGTGATAGGAAATTGATAGTTGACATTGTCATCGTGGTATTTATAGAGTTTTATTTTAAAGGATCAATAATGAAATGAATAAATAAAGAGACTAAAAGTGGTAAAATCATCCCATCTTGTTGCATTAAAAGGGCCAAACCCATGGTGCATGGAAAAAAGTGGAAAATGGTCCTATTATCTCACTTATTTAAGATCAAACTTGATGTTTACAGCTTATCCCACTTGTCTTCATGAATATTGGAAGACATTACCAAATGTATAATTCTATAATGGAATATTTTGAGACAAAATTCAAATCTGATGGGCTATATTTGGAAATTAAAATACTGATTTTCCAAAAAACATCTTTGTCATATTTTATCATTTTGACATTAAGGGAACAAATTTGGTTTATCCTTTATAAATTTATCTTATTAAACCCTTGACAATTGTTTCACCCTTTGGATATAAATAGCCACCCACATGGAAATTTCATGTCATTCAATATTGTAATAGATAGATTTTGCTTTTTTTATCTTCATTGTGTGAGGATCATTATGATTTTCCCCATTGCTTTTGTGCACTATTTCCTTGTTAATATACATGCTAGATTATTGATCCGAGATAAAAATTCCCATAATTCTATGCCAAAACCTTAGTGGATTGTTCTATGGATTTTCTATTACACCCCTCCAATTATTGTTTTGTCTAATTAGTAGGTCATTATACATATATCATTGGTTGAATACTTTCTTCAAATATCCAAACCCATCATCCGCCACTTATACCTGAATGATATATGTCATCTGTCTCCCTACACTGTGAAGATTGGGCCAACTCAATCGTCTCACATCAAAAGTGATTTTAGATTATTTAGTTATTTTTAATATGATTAGGGGTTTTAGGGTTTTAAAGGTTTTAGGGGTTTTATATTTTTATGGGTTTTAGGATTTTAGGGACATTTAGGGTTTATGGGTTTTAGGTTTTTTATGTATTTTAAGGGTTTTAATTTTTTAAGGTTTTTTGTTTTCCATAGGGGTTTTCAGCGGTTTTATGGGTTTTTACATTTTCTTTTGGGGTTTTTATGGATGTATAGGTCTTTTATGGGTTTCAGGATTTTTATATATTTGAAGGGTTTTAAGGTTTTGATATATTTTAGGCTTTTAGGGGTGCTATGTATTTTTTTTAACATTCTCTTAGGGTTTTTTCTTGGTTTTATGCTTTTTTATATTTTGAGGGATTTTTTAGAATTATTATGTTTTTAGTTTTCATAGAGATATTAAGGGTTTTTATTGGTTTTTTTGCATATTTAGGTTTTTATTCGATTTATGTGTATTTAGGTTTTATGGTTTTCTTAGTGTTTTTCAGAGGGTTTTAGTTTTTTTTGATATTTAGGTCCATTTGAGTCTTTTTATGTGTTTTTTCTATTTTTATGGATTTTGAGGGGTTTTAGGGTTTATAGGATTTGTAGTTTTTTAGTTTTAATGTTTTTTTGGCTTTTTGGGTTTTTTAATGTATTTATATTTTCTAAAAAAAAAAATTTTTTAAAGATTTTTTAGATTTCATTGTGGAATTTAGTGTTTTTAGGGGGTTTAAATGGGTTTTTAAGGATTTTATGGTTTTTATGGGTTTTTGGGTCTTTAGGGATTTATGTTTTTTCATGTTTTTAAGGGTTTTTATGGGATTTATGTGTTTTTAGGTTTTTAAGAATTTGTTAAGGGTTTTAACGGTTTTAGGGGGTTTTATGTGTCTGGGTATTTTAGGTATTTTTTAGGATTGTTATGGTTTTTAAGGTTTGTAGGGATTTGGAGGTTTTTAATGCTTTTATGGTTTTAGGGTTTCTTTGGGTTTTCATAGATTTTTGATAATTTTAGGGATTTATGGTTTTTAACTATTTTACGAGTTTAATGGGTTTTTATAATTTTTAGGGTTTTGTGGTTTTTATGTATTCTAGAGTGTTTTAAAATTTTATGGGTTTTTTATTTTTACAGTATTTTAGGGTTATTAAGGATTTTTAGGGTGTTTAGAATTGTTAGGTTTTTATGGGTTTTAAATGTTATCTTATTTTTATGGCTTTCTTAGGATATTTCACGTGTTTTGGGTTCTTTAAATTTTATTTTTTTTTGGTATTTTTTAGTAATTTTATTATTTTTTGAGGTTTTTATAGATTTTTAGGGGTTTTAGGGGTTTTAGGGTTTTTAGAAATTTTTTTGTTTTTGTACAGTTTTAAGTGGCATTTGGTATTTAAGGATTTCTTAGGGGTTTTATGGATTTTTCTTGTTTTTATGATTTTAGGGATCTTATTGATTTTTATCATATTTTTAGGTATTTTTAAGGTTTTATGGGTTTTAATTGTTTTTAAGGTTTCTAGGGTTAGTAGAATTTTTTTATAATTTTTTTTCATCTTTTAGGATTTTTTAGTGTGTAGGGTTGTTGTATTTTTAAAAAAATTTAGGTGCTTAAATTGTTTTGTTGTTTTAGTCTTTTTATAGTTTTTATGGGGTTTTGGGTTTTTAATGCTTTTAGAGGTTTTATGGTTTTTATAGTTTTAGGGGTGTATAGATTTTTTAGTGTTCTTATGTTTTTATGGGTTTTAAGTATTTTTAGGTTTGTATAGTTTTCTTTGGGGTTTTCAAGGTTTTTAGGTTTTTTCTATTTTTATGGATTTTAATGGATTTTTTGGATTTATATGTTTTTTGGGGGTTTTATGGATTTTGAGGGGTTTTTTTGGGTTTTTATTATTTTTTTGTGTTTTAGGGTTTTTTTGATTTTTTTGGGGGTTTTAATGTTCTTTACTATTTTTTAAAAAAATTATTAGTTTAATGGGTTTAAAGGGTTTGTAGTGGTTTTTTTTGGGTTTTTATAAGTTTTTAGGAATATAAATGTTTTTAGATGTTTTATAGTTTTTAGGGGTTTTAGAGTTCTTAGGTTCTATTTAGGGTTTTAGGGGTTTTAAACATGTTTTAGGTTTTTTAGGGGTTTACGTATTTTTATCTTTTAAAATTTTTCTTTGTGGTTTTCAAGGTTTTGAGGGTTATAATCAGTTTTAGGAATATTTAGTGCTTTTTATGGTTTTTATGGTTTTTAGGTTTTCTATAGATGTTGAGGGTGTTTCAGGTTTTTTATGGTTTTATCAGTTTTTAGGTTTTTTTGGGTGTTAATTGTTTTTGGTTTTTAAGGTTATATTCTGGTTTTTTATGGTTTTTATTATTTTTATTTTTTTAGTGATTTATTTTTATGTATTTTTTGGGTTTTTACATATTTTGACGATTTCCAAGGATTTTTTATTTTTTTGTTTTTTAGTACTATATTTTGTAAATTTAATTTTTAATTTTTTAGAAAAATTATAGGATTAAAGGGTTTTATTAATTTTTTGGGTTTTTATTGGTTTTTAAGGTTATTTATGTTTTTTGGGTTTTTATGGTTTTTGGGGGAATCGTTTTTGGGTTTTTATGGTTTTTAGGGGGTTTAGGGTCATTTTAAGGGTTTTTAGGGTTTTATAGATTTTTTGGGGTTTAAAGTGTTTTTAGGTTTTTATGGGCATCATAGGTATTTTTTGGGGGTTTTTAGGGGTTTTTAGATATTTATGGATATTTATGTTTTTTCTAGGATTTTTTATTTTTCATTATTTTTATGGATTTTAGGGGTTTTACAATTTTAAGGTTTTTAGGGTTTTTAAAGGGTTTTCTGTATTTTTTAGGACTTTTATCGGTTTAAGTGTTTTTTGGTTTTTACGTTTTTCTTAGCGATTTTATGGTTTTAGGTTTTTTTATGTTTTTATAGATTTTTAGGGGTTTTTAAGGATTTTCATGGTTTTTCAGGGTTTGAAGGATTTTTAGGGGTCTTAGGGTTTTTAAGGTTTTTTTGGTTTTTTGTGTTTTTATGGTTATTTTGATTATTTATGGGTTTTAGGGTTTTTTATAGTTTTTAACATTTTGAAGGTTTTATAAGGATTCTAGGGGTTTTAGTGGTCTTAGGGTTTTTAGGGTTTTTAATGATTTTAAAGGGATTTTATGGGTTTTATGGGTTTTTTGGTGTTTATTGTTTTTAGGGACTTTTTAACGTTTTTAAGGTTTTTAGAGATTTATTAATTTTTAGGTTTTTTGGGGATTTTAGTATTTTATATTTTAAGGTTATCTTAGGGGTTTTTCAGGGTTTTAGGGTTTTTTTTGTTTTTTAGTCTTTTTAGGTATTTTTTCATGTTATTATGTTTTTTAGAGTATTTAAGGATTTTGAGGGATTTTAGGGTTTTTAGGGTTTTAGAAATTTTAGGTTTTTTCATGGTTTTTGGGGTTTTTAGGTTTTTATTTATTTCTTAGAGTTATTCAGGGGTTTAGGGTCATTTTAAGGGTTTTTAGGGTTTTATAGATTTTTTGGGGTTTAAAGTGTTTTTAGGTTTTTATGGGCATCATAGGTATTTTTTGGGGGTTTTTAGGGGTTTTTAGATATTTATGGATATTTATGTTTTTTCTAGGATTTTTTATTTTTCATTATTTTTATGGATTTTAGGGGTTTTACAATTTTAAGGTTTTTAGGGTTTTTAAAGGGTTTTCTGTATTTTTTAGGACTTTTATCGGTTTAAGTGTTTTTTGGTTTTTACGTTTTTCTTAGCGATTTTATGGTTTTAGGTTTTTTTATGTTTTTATAGATTTTTAGGGGTTTTTAAGGATTTTCATGGTTTTTCAGGGTTTGAAGGATTTTTAGGGGTCTTAGGGTTTTTAAGGTTTTTTTGGTTTTTTGTGTTTTTATGGTTATTTTGATTATTTATGGGTTTTAGGGTGTTTTATAGTTTTTAACATTTTGAAGGTTTTATAAGGATTCTAGGGGTTTTAGTGGTCTTAGGGTTTTTAGGGTTTTTAATGATTTTAAAGGGATTTTATGGGTTTTATGGGTTTTTTGGTGTTTATTGTTTTTAGGGACTTTTTAACGTTTTTAAGGTTTTTAGAGATTTATTAATTTTTAGGTTTTTTGGGGATTTTAGTATTTTATATTTTAAGGTTATCTTAGGGGTTTTTCAGGGTTTTAGGGTTTTTTTTGTTTTTTAGTCTTTTTAGGTATTTTTTCATGTTATTATGTTTTTTAGAGTATTTAAGGATTTTGAGGGATTTTAGGGTTTTTAGGGTTTTAGAAATTTTAGGTTTTTTCATGGTTTTTGGGGTTTTTAGGTTTTTATTTATTTCTTAGAGTTATTCAGGGATTTAGGGTTTTTTCTTTTTTTTTGGATTTTAGGGTTTTTAATGAATTTTATGGTATTTATGGATTTTGGAGATTATAAGGTTCTTTAGTGTTTTTAGGGTATTTATGGTTTTTTAAGGTTTTTATGGTTTTTTTGTTTTTAATTTTTTTTGCGGTTTAAAGGGATTTTAGAGTTTTTAGGACGTTTTATGGTTTTTAGAGTTTTTATGGGGTTTTATGGGTTTTAGGGGTGTCGATGTGTTATTAGGGTTTTTAATTATTTTCATGTTTTTAAGGTTTTCTTAAGGGATTTCTAGTTTTTAGGGGGTTTAACATTTTTAATGATTTTTAGGTATTTTCTTGGACAATAATGGATTTTATTATTTTTCTATAATTTTAATGGGTTTTAGGATTTTTATGATTTGTTTGGTTTTTAAGATAATTTATGTTTTTAGGGGTTTTATTTTTTTTGGTTTTTAAGGTTTTCATAATGGGTTTTTCTGTTTTTAGGGATTTTATGGTTTTTTATAGTTTTTATTTTTTAGGGATTTATAGATTTTGGGGGATTTAATTGTTTTTTTGGGTTTTTTTTTGGGTTTTAGAGTTTTAGAGTTTTTAGGGGTTTAGAAGTTTTTTTATGTTTTTAAATGATTTTTCGGGTTTAGAGGGATTTAAAAAATTTAGTGCTTTTTAGGGTTTTTTGGGGTTTTAGGTTTTTTATGGTTTTGTGGGTTTAAAGGGGTTTTATTTTCTTTACGGTCTTTTTATTTTTTTTAGGGGTATTAGAATTTTTTTCTATCTTATTTGCAATGGAAAAAATATATATCAAAATAATTGGTGTTTTTAAGTTTTGTAGGGGTTTTAAGAGTTTTTAGGCAGTTAAGTTTTTCTTTGTAATTTTTAAGGATTTTTAGGGTTTTTATGATTTTTTGGGGTTTTATGAATTATTAGGGATTTTTATGTTTTATAGGTACATTTTGGGTATTTACAAATTTTATGGTTTTTAGCAGTTTTTAGGTTTTTTATGGGGTTTAATTTTTTTTGTTTTTAAAATTTTCCTTGGTTTTCTAGGGTTTTTATGTTTTTATGGATTTTTAAGGAATTTTTAGGATTTTATGGGTTTTTGGTTTTTTAGGGATTTGAGGGTTTTAGGGTTTTAGGGTTTTATGTTTTTTTTGTTTTTATTATTTTTTTTAGTTTTTAGGGTTTTAATGGTTTTTAGTGTTTTTAACATTTTTATGGATTCAAATTTGTTTTATAATTTTTATTGGGGTTTTCTAGTTTTTATGGGGCATTAGGGGTTTTTATGGTTTTTATGGTTTTTAAGGTCTTTAGGGCATTGTTAAATTTTTTAGTGTTTTTATAATTTTTTATGTTTTTAGGGTTTTTAAGTGTTTCTAAATTTTGAAGGTTTTCTTATTGTTTTAGTGGTTTTTAGGGTTATTATTTTTTACGGGTTTTTAACATTTTTAGTATATTTATGGTATTTATGGGTTTTATTGATATTGAGGGATTGTAGGGTTTTTTGGGTTTTATCGTATTTTTAAAAAAAATTATTTTTTTTTTGATTTTATGGTTTTTATGTGTTTTTAGGTTTTGTGATTTTCATTGGGGGTTTAAAGATTGTTCGTGTTTTATATATTTTTAGGGATTTATTTGACTTTTTAAGGACTTAATGGTTTTAGGATTTTAGGTATTTTAACATTTTTAAAGGTTTTAGGGTTTAATACCCCTTATGGTTTTTTAGGTTTTCATGGTTTTTTCAGTTTTTACTGATATTAGTTTTTTAGAGTTATTTAACATTTTTAAGGATTTATAGGGTTATTATATTGTTTAGTGGTTTCAAAATTTTTATGTGTTTTAGGGTTTAAGGCGCTTATGGTTTTTATTCTTTTTAGGGTGTTTATGGTTTTTGGGGGTTTTTTAGGGTATTATAATTTTTTAGGGGTTTTTATGTTTTTCTAGGTTTTAATGTTTTATAAGGGATTTCGGTATTTTAAGGGTTTATAAATTTTGTTATGGATTTTTAGGTATTTTTTAGGATTTTATGGTTTTTATGGGTTTTAGGGAGTTTGCAGGGTTTTAGTGTCTTGGGGTTTTTAGAATTTTTAGGATTTTTAGGTTATTTAGATGTTTAAGTGTTTTAGGTTTTTTAACGTTTTCTTATGGATTTTCGGGGTTATTATGGTTTTTTAGCTTTTTATTGTTTTTGGGGATTTTTTATGGGTTTTTTTATTATTAGGGATTTATAGTTTTTTTTGGTTATTCGGATTTTTTATGTTTTTTCAGTCTTTTATGGTTTTTAGAGGATTTTTAATGTTTTTAGTGGGTTAAAGTGTTTTAACAGTTTCTAGTTGGTTTTTGGGTATTTATGGGTTTTTAGGTTTTTTTTTTGGTTTTAACGGTTTTTATGGCATTTGGTATTTTGGGGACTTTTTAGTGGTTTTAGGAGTTTTAGAATTTTTTAGATTTTTAGGGGTTTATGTGATTTTAGGTTTTTAAGGCATTCTTTGTGTATTTAGGTTTTTTTGGGGGTTTTATGATTTTAGTAATTTTTAATGGTTTTTTAGGATTTTTATGGGGTTATAGGGTTTTTAGGGATTTGAGGTGGTTTAAAGGTTTTAGGGTCTTAGGGTTTTAGGGTTTTTAGTGTTTTTAGAGTTTTTAGTGTTTTTAGGGGTTTAAAGTTTATTTGTGATTTTAAGGTTTTAATTTGGGTTTTCATGGTTTTTAAATTTTTTTACATTTTTATGGTTTTTTAGGGCTTATTAGGATTTTTATGGTTTTTAAGGGTTTATGGTTTTTAGGGGTTTTATTATCTTTATGGTATTTAGGGGTTTTATTGTTTTTTGGGTTTTAGCGGTTCTTTTGGAGTTTTAGGGGTATTAATTTTTTTTATATTTTTAGGGGTTAAATATTTTTTTAGTTTTTAGTTGGTTTTAATTGTTTTATGGTCATTTAGGGAGTTTTTAGGTTTTTAGGTTTTTTATGGTATTTAGGGGTTGTAGGGGTGTTTAGGGATTTTTAGGGGTTTTAGAGTTTTTAATACTTTTAAGGGTTTTAAGTGTTTTCATATTTATATGGTATTCTTAGGGGTTTCAGGGATTTTAGGGGATTTTACATTTTTAGGAGTTTTTAGGGGTTTTTAAGAGTTTTTGGGAGTTTTTTATGGGTTTTTCAGGTTTTTAGGATTTTAATGGTTTTTAGTTTTTTTTTGACATTTTTTTGGGATTTAACGGTTTTTTAGAATTTTTAGTGGGGTTTTTAGGTTTTGATGGATTTTAGGGGTTTCTGGAGTTTTTAATATTTTTTTAACTTTTTAAGGATTTTTAGGGTTTTATGGTATTTTTATATTTTAGGGTGTTTAAGATTTTTATGTTTTTTTTTCAAAGAAAAAACGAAAATTATATCATCATAATTGGTATTTTTTATGTTTTTTGGGGGGTTTTAGTGTTTTTAGGGTTTTAAAGATTTCATTAGGTTTTTTTGGTTTTATAATTTTTTTTTATGTTTTTAGGGATTTTAGGGAGTTTTTTAGACTTTTGTGGTTTTTAGGGTTTTAGAAAATTTTTAGGGGTTTCGGATTTTTATTTTTGTAAGGGGTTTTGCGGTTTTTTTAGGTTTTAGGTTTTTAGGGGTTTAAAAGGTTTTTTGGTTTTAAATTTCTTCATATAGTTTCTTAGAATTTTTGTGTTTTTTAGGTTTTTTTGATTTTCATGGTTTTATGGATTTTTGGTATTTTTGGGGTTTTATGGTTTTTAGGGTATTTGTGTTTTTTGTGTTCTTAGGGTTTTTGGGATTTTCAGGGTTTCTAATGTTTTCTAGTGTTTTTTAATGTTTTAGGGGTTTAAAGTGGTTTTAATGTTTATGGTGTATTTTTAAGGTTTTTATGCATTTTTATGGGTTTTGGGGTTTTTAGGGGTTTTTAAGGATTTTATGGTTTTTAGGGGTCTTATGTGTTTTTAGGTTTTTATGTTTTCAAGGGGGTATTTTAGGGGTTTTAGGTTTTTTTTATGTTTTTAGGGTGTTTAGGGATTTTTACGATTTTTATGGGTTTTTTGTGATTTTATGGTTTTGTGGTTTTTAGGATTCTTTAGGGTTTTAGGTTTTTCAACAATTTTTATGTTTTTAGGGTTTTTAAGTGTTTTTTATGTTTTTATTGTTTTATTAGGGGTTTTTCATCTATTTAAGGGTTTTTTACATTTTTATGGATTTTTTAGGATTTTGGGGTTTTTGTTGGATTTTTATAGTTTTTCCAATTTATTTGATTTTTTGTTTTAGTTCTTTTTAAGGTTTTAGTGGTTATTTTAGATTTTTTATTTTAATATTTTTAACGATTTATAGTGTTTTGGAGTTTTTAGTTGGGTTTTTTGATTTTTATGGGTTTTAGGGTTTTTACGTTTATTGGGTGTCTTATGTTTTTAAGGGTTTTAGGGAATTTAGGGGTTTTAAGGGTTTTTAGTGTTTTGTAGGGTTTTAAGGGTTTGAAGTGTTTTTATTTTATTATGGTTTTCTTAGGGGTGTTAGGGTTTTTAGGTTTTTAATGATTTTATAGAGTTTTATGGATTTGTAGATTTCTATGGATTTTTAATTTTTTAAGGATTTTGATAGGTTTTTGGGTTTTCTTAGGGGTTTTCGCTTTTTATCATTTTTTAGGTTTTTAAGGTGTTTTAAGTGTTTTAGGATTTTATGGTTTTCTTATGGATTTTCAGGGTTTTACGTATTTTTTATGTTTTTTTGGGATTTTTAGATAATTTTAGGATTTTAATGGTTTTAGGGTTTTTTAGGATTTTTTGGTTTTTAGGGTTATTTAGGTTTTTTATGGGTTTTTTTGGGTTTTTATGGTTTTTTTAGTTTTTTAGGGTTTCAATGTTTTTTATATCCTTCTAATTTTTTTTCCATTTACATGGATTTTATAGTTTTTAGTGGTTTTAGTAGTTTTATGGGTTTAGGTTTTTTAAGGTTTTGGGGGGGTTTTATTCTTTTTGGGGGGTTTTAGGGTTTATAGAGTTTTCTAGATTTTTTTAAATGTTTTTATGTTTTTATGTTTTTCTTATGTTTTTCTAGTTTTATTAGGGTTTTTTTATTTCTAGGGATCTTTTGGGATTTTCTGTATTTTTAGGGTTTTTAGGAACTTTGAGGGTTTTATGGATAATTGGGGTTTTAGGGGTTTAGGAATTTTAGCATTTTTAGGGTTTTGGGGTTTTATAGGTTTTATGGGTTTTTAAGGTTTTCTTTGGGGTTTTTCAATTTTTTAGTATTTTTTTTTGTTTTTAGATATTTTTATGGTTTTAGGGTTTTAGATTTCTTTGGGTTTTTGGGTTTTTTTATTTTTATGGGGTTTTAATGTTTTTTAGAGTTTTTTACATTTTTTGGGGTTTTAAGGGTATTTATTTTTTTATTTTATTTTTATGGGTTTTATTGGGTTTTCGATGTTTTATGGTTTGTACGGGTTTTGATGGGTTTTAGGGATTTTTATGTGAACCATGTTGAAGGCACATAGTCAATTGCCTAGGTGGAGGCTTTGAATTTGAAAGGCTTCATGATGCATGGGAGATTAGAGGAGTTCAATGTGATAATGGGTGCCTATCTTGCTTCATTAAAGGCCTAATGAATCTCACCTTTCATGGAGAGAGAAAATTGGCCTATTATATCAATTATTTAATCCCAAACATGTTGTTTTAAGCTTGGTCCACATGGTTGCACGAATTTTGGAAGCCCTTCCATCATAAAGATTCTAAAACTGAATCTTTAGACACCAAAGTCAAATATTGTGAACTATGTACTCAAAGTCAAATTTGGTGGCCTATATGTGGAAGGAAATGTGAATATTTTCCAAGAAAAATTCTTTTTTAGCCTTTAAATTTTTTACTTTGAGGGGACAAGGTGTAGTTTTTCATTTATGACTTTATAGAATTATACCTTTGACTATTTTATCACCCCTTGTATATAAATAGCCACCCCCATGGATCATGAAAGTCATTCAATATTATAATATAGATGTTATTCTTTGTTTTTATCCATTGTGTCGGTAATTTTTCGGTTTCTCCCCTTTCTCTTTTACATTCTTGGCATTTCAATCAATAATTTAGATTGGCGATCCAAGATCACAAAGACCCCAATTCCATACCTCAACCCAAGGGATTATTATGTGGATTGTCCATCACATTCATCCCATGAGTTTGATGTCTAAGTAGTAGGTGACGCTCCTTATAGAGTTGATTGACCACTTTCATCCACAATGCATACCAAACACCCACAACTTAACCTCGAACAGTATACTTCATCCACATCCCTATTCCATGAAGATCATGGTAAAATAATAATCTCACATAAGTTTGTATCAGATCTCTGATTGACACTGAAGGAATTTATCACCCTTTTCCTATCCCATATATCCATTAATCTTATTATATTTTCATATTATCCACCGACTCACAAAATCTAAAAAAAAACCTTTTTCTTTTAAAACAATGATAATTTTCCTATGTGGTGTAATATTGAAATATTTTTCATTTCTCTAATTATTTATCCATTATCCTTTTTTATTTAATTCGCAATATTTGATTTGTATATGACAAAAAAGAAAATTATCTCACCTCATAATTTTTTTATTTTGAAAACTAATCACATCCTTTTTGAGAGATTTAAAAAAACATCTTACTTAATTCATCATATTGGGCTTCAAAACATAATGCACAAATATTTTTGGAGATTTTAAGAAATGGGAAAAAAACAGATAGAATTACATATTCATTATACTTTAAATTATTAGCACTTGCTAGTTCCATACACCACTTTCTACATCATTTTACTTCATAACCATGTCATATTTGGCTCATATTGTTGTTAATTTTTATTATCTTTCCTTATTTGAAAAAGCCCTTTTATTACACCCATCTATAATTTTTCACCATTTACCCATATTTTCTATGTTTTCCCACCCAGTTCCATTTTTAATTATTTACCACTCAAGAAGGGTGTATTAAACCATCCCCTAAAATAATCCTTATTTGGGAAGTATTGGTGTAATATGGTCTCTTCAAAAAAGGAATTATATTTCATTAGATCTTATTATTTGAATTGAGTATTGAGAGTGGAGTTAAATAAGGAAAAAATACACATTAGTGTGCATCCTTGTGTGTGTGATCATGTATATATTGTGTGTACAGGTGTGTATCCATGTGTACATGAGTGTGTATATCTTATGTGGGTGACTTTTTATCCTTGTGAGCGTGAGTTTTTATATATTTCATGTCTGAGTGTGTATCCTTCTATGTGTGACTCTGTAAATCTTGTGTTCATGAGTATGTACATATTTTTTATGTTTGTTTGTATTTTCATGTTTTTGAATGTGTGTATATCATTGTTTCTATTTATCCCCATTTGTGTTTGTGTTATATATCATAGTAGAAGATCATGGGAAGAGAATTTATCATACTATAGATGAAGGATATCAAAATACATCTCCCACATCAGAAGCTCCCCAACTCCAAATTCAGTAAATGGTGAGACATTTGTAGAAGATTCTTGATAGGATGTTAAAGGTTCCACATGAGATGATTTACAACCTGGATAATCAAAAAATCATGAGGATGATCCATGATTACACCTGGCGTGCTAAAGATCCATTCCGCCCCCACATCATAGAGGAGGAGACGGATAACTTTGAAGATGAATTTTAGGATGTCCCAAAATAGAGGAGGTGGATCCAACAACCTAGAGAAGGCCAAATGAGACCACATGAAAATGAAATCCCTGGAGGTATTATGATAATGTTTCACTATTTTGAAGGAAAAAGTAATACAGAAGAATATTTGGAGATGGAGATTCATATTGAGAATGTGTTTTAATGCCATTCATATTCTAATGAGACAAAGGTCAATCCCACTTCCCTGTATTTTTTTATTATGATTTATTTTTGTGGGATCAAATTAAAAAGGAGATGGAGAGATATGGTGTACATCCCATCATCACTTGGGATGACATGAAGTTTGTCATATTGAAGTAGACTTTCCCCTCACATTAATATAGAGATCTACACAACAAACTTCAATGCCTCTCCTAAGGGAGTAAGAATGATAATGATTACTAAAATGAGATGAAAATTTTCTTGATTCAAGAAAAAACTAAATAGGATCCATAGGTAACCATTTCTCATGTTTTATAGGTGCTCAGTTTGGAAATTTCTGATCATTTGGAGATGTAACACCATGTGGAGATACAATACATGATCCCCCAAGACAAAAAGACCAAGAAATTAATAAAAAGGAGGAGTAACACAAGGAAAAACACTACCCATTTCACTTCATGAAGAAATTATAGGAATGTTATTGGAGAACCATTAAAGAAAAAAGAGGCTATTGATTGAAAAACTGACAAGGTAATTATTACACATAAGAGTCCTACTGTTGAGGCTAACCAAACAAGGAATCTAGATATCTGACATTTAAAATTTCAAGGAAGGGGTCACATTTCTATTGAATGCCAAAACGATTTCACCATGACCATCAACTGGTATGTAGAATGGGAGACTGATGGAAAGATCATGGAGGAGGAAGAGGAGGAATCCCTCAAAATTGAAAATGGATAATTTTTAGAAGATGGAAATATTATTATCAATAGGAGAGTTATAAGAATAGAAATGACCATAGTAGGGAAGTATTAGTGAGGGAACAATTTCTGTATAATGTGAAAGATCCATGGGAAGATATGTAGTGTTTTTATTGATGGAGGAATCTTTAGCAAAATAGCAAGCACTGAGTTTGTGGAGAATTTGGGACTTTCAACATTGAACCATAAACATCAATATTGGATTTAATGGTTGAATGATTGTTGAGAGATTAAGGTTACCAACCTGGTGAAGCTATCCTTCACCACGGGTAAATAAAAAGATGAGTTATTGTGTGTTGTTGTTCCTATGATTTCGTACCACGTACTTTTGGGTCGACTATAGAAGTACTATCAGTAGGTTAATCATGATGAGTTCATGAACCATCACTCTTTTTTACATCGAGGGGAACCTATAACCCTCAACCTCGTGTCTCCAAAACAACTTTTGGAAGATAAAATTTTCAGAAAAAATTAATAAATGAGTGATGAGAAAAAAAATAAAAACATGAAAAAGGATAGAATGAGGGAAAAAGTGAAAATGATAGAAAGAAAATAAATAGACAATAAATAAAAATAAAGACGGAAAATAGATTTGAGATGTGAGGAAGGAGTGATGTTTTAAAAAAATAGTGAGGTTAAGGAAGCTTTGATTTCAAAATAAACTTTTAGTACTTATATAAAAATAGTATATTTTAAACACTTATTAATTATCATATCCTTTTCCAGATGTTGTCAATTCTTTCTTATAGGAATTTAATTATGTGTTTCCCAAAGAGGTTCCACCCATTTTCCCACCCATTAGAGGTATTGAGAATCAAATTAACCCCATACATAGAGAATATCTACAAAACCACTCATCATATTACACCAACTCGATGGAGAGAAAATAAATTCCATGAAATGTTTACGATTTTTTTAAGGTTCCCTATATCAAATAGAGCCTTTGTCCCTGTGTTGTACTAGTACATCTGGTGATCATGAAGGATGAAAAATAGAGAATGTGTATTGACTATAAATCCATCAATAACATCATGTCTAGGTATCATCATCTTATATCTAGGTTACATGATATTCAAGATGAGTTAAATGGATCATCTATTTTCCAAAAATTTGATTTAATAATTTGATACCATCATATTTTGATGAAACAATGATATTATTAGAAAACTTCATTTAAGAAAAAACATGGACTTTGTGAATGGTTAGTAATTCCCTTCAGTCTCACCAATGTGCCTAACACATTTATGAGATTAATGAATCATGTATTACGTGCATATAATGGAAAATTTGTTGTAGTTTACATTGATGATATTTTGGATTAATGTTGGACTTTACATGAATATATAGATCACTTAATAAAATTCCTAGAGGTGTAAACAAATGAATTTTTTTTAAACATTAAAAAATGTGAATTTTGTATTGGATAATTCTTTTCCTTGGATTTTTGGTATGTTGTGATGGAGTTAGGTAGATATTTAGAAGATCAAGCCCATTCAGGAGTGGATGACTCCCACCTCTATTAGAAAGGTAATAATATTCCATGGGATTACTAGTTTTTATAAAAGATTTGTGAGGACTTTAGTGCACTAATAACACTATGAATGAGTTTGAAAAGAATAAGGTTTCTTTGAAATTGGGGAAAACCCAAGAAAAGGACATTCAAGCACTCAAAGAGAGACTCACCCAAGTTCCCCTGATTTCTCTCCCATACATTGTTAAGATCATTGAGATTTAATTTTATTCATGAGAAATTAGAAAAAGAGGAGTACTCACATAAGAATGTAATCATGTTTCTTTCTTTAGTGATTAGTTAAATGGAGAATTTCTAAAATATGCTATGTATGATAAATATTTGTATGAATTTTTTGGATTACTAGAAACATAGAAGCATTATTTTTTGGAGAAAAGAATTTATGATCCATTCTGATCGTGAGGATCTTAAATCCTTTTAGAGTATATATAAAATAAATAGAATACATTCTATATGGCTGGAATTTATTGTATATTTTCCATATTTCATCATGAATAAAAAGAATAAATAAAATATTGTGGCTAATGAACTTTCATGTAGATATTATCTTTTATCCTTCCTGAATTCTAAACTCATTAGTTTTGAATACATTAACGGTTTATATTTCAATGATAGTGATTTTAGTGAACCTTATATTCATTTTAAACCAAGAGTTAGTTGGGAAAATTTTTATTCACATGATGGATTGTTATTACGGATTGATAAGATTTATATTACAAATTATTATATCTATTTAATTTCACTAAAGGGGTCTCATTATAGTGGGTTAATGGGAATTTTTTATATTTAATAAGATTTAATTATTCTTATTGATCATTTTTATTGGCCAAGTATTTATAGAGATATTGAGAAATTTATGGTAAAGTGCCATGTCTTCCGTAAATCCAAATCTAATCTGAACCCACATGGATTATATCTTCCTCTATCAATCCCCATCACCCCTTAGGAATAAATATCAATGTAATTTATCATGAGGCTACCAATGAACAAGAGGGGGAGAAATTCTATTTTTTGTGGTTTATTAGTTTTCTAAAATGAAATAGTTTATTACTTGTCACAAAATAGATTATGCCACTAACATTGACACACTTTTATTTTAGGAATTAGTAAAACAATATGGAATTCCTAGGATAAGTGTGTAATATAAAGACACAAAATTCCACATTTACTTTGGGAAGACCTTTTGGGAAAAACTAGGAACAAATTTACTATTCTTTACTAAATATCATCAGAAAACTTATGTGAAAAATGAGATGGTGAATTAGAAACTGTAATCCCTTAAATGAAAAATTTATAATAAGAATCTCAAGTATTGGGATGAGTTTTTTTCAAATGTGTAACTCGCATATATTAGGGCCAATCATTCCACTACTCAATATTCCTCATTTGAAATTGTTTATCATTTTAATCCCCTTTCCCCTATTTATCATGTTATTTTTCATATATAAGAATAAACTAATTTTTATGTGAAATCACATGAAGAATTCATCATGAAAATCCATGAAAAAGAAATGAAAAATATCTAGTGAATGACCCTGAAACATGTTGACCATGCAAACAAGGTTTGAAGGCAAGTGATTTTCTTGCCTGGTGACTTAGTCTGGATTCATTTATGAAATGAAATACTTCATGAAAAGGGGAAATATAAACTCATACTAATAGAACATAGGCCTTTCTGAGTGCTTGAGAAGATTAAAAATAATTCTTATAAGATAACTTTACCAGGTGAGTATGGTGTAAGTGACACTACCAATATCACTGATCCTCCTTTTTTATTTTTTTATATTGGATAAATAGTGGATGATGACTAATTTTCAAGATGTGGATGATGATTTGAACCTTGTTTAAGGCACCGTGTCGATTTCCCCCTTAGAGGAGTTGGATTTGCAAGGCCCGATGACACGTGAGATATTAAAGATGAAAAATGGAAAAATAGGCACTAATCTCCCTTAATTATTGTCAAAATAGATCTCACCTTTAATGGATGGAGTAAATGGTCTAGTTATATCACTTATTCAATCCAAAATATGTTTTTTAAGTCTCAGACCACATGGATGCATGCATCGTGGAGTCTATCCCATATAGAGATTCTAGAATGGAATATTTGGACACAAAATTTAAATCCAATTTTCTAATAACTCAAAGTTAAATATTGTGGTCTATAGTTGAAAAAATGTGATATTTTCCAAAAAATGTATTTTTCAAACTTTAAAATTTTGACTTTAATGGGAAAAGGTCGGTTTAGATTTAATGAATTCAAGTTATTGGAACATTAACTATTGTATCACCCCTTGGATATAAATAGCCACCCACATGTCACTTTCAGGGAATTTAATATTTTAATAGAGAGCTTATGCTTTGTTTCTCTCTGGTTTTTGGGGATTGTTGTTGTTTTTTCCCCTTACACATATGCATTCCTTCCTTGCCAATCTCTAATTTTGAATGGTGATCCAAGATCATGAATACCCCCATTATGTGCTTCAACCCAGGTTCTTTGATGTGTGGATTAGCCAACACATCCCACACATGAGTGTGTTGTCTAAGTAGGAGGTCACAGTCCTTACATTTCTTATTGACTACTTGCATCCACTATCAATACACATCACCCGCTACTTGCCTCAAATAAAATAATTTATTTTCATACCTACTTCGTGAAGAGTGGGGCACCCTGATCATCTCACATCATGGTTTTAGGTACTTTTTAGGATTTTTGGAATGTTAATTTTTTTTCCTTTTAGGGGTTTTATGTGTTTATAGGTATTTATGTTATTTTATGGTATTCTAGGTTTTTTAGGGTTTTTATTTTTTAGGGTTTTTTTGATCTTTGTTAAGATTTTTATGGGTTTTAGTGTCTTTAGGGATTTTGAGTGGTTTAGGGTTTTTAGAATTTTTTAGATTTTTTGGGGGTTTTATGTTTTTCATTCAGTTTTTATGGTTTCATTAGGAGTTTTCAGGGTTTTTGCAATTTTATATGTTTTTATGGATTTTTTTGGTTTTTATAGTTTTTATGGTTTTTAGGTCTTTGGAGTGTTTTAATAATTTTTAGTGTTTTATGGATTTTAGGGTTTTTTTGAGAATTTTTGGGGCTAAAGGTTTTTTAGATTTTTTTTAACTTTTTAGGGATTGTTTGGGTTTTGGGATTTTATTTATTTTAGCATTATTATTATTATTATTTTGAATCTTTAGGTGTTTTTTTTGAGTTTTTTAGGGGTTTTATGGGTTTTTTGTGTTTTTAATCATTTTTAGGCATTTAATGTGCCTTTATATTTTTTTGGTGGGTTTTAGGTTTTTTATATTGTTTGGGGTTTTAGGTTTTTATGGATTTTTTTTATTTTTAGGGGATTTATGTTTTTTTATATTTTTATGATTTTATTATTATGTTTTACGATATTTTGGGTTTGTCACATTTTTAATGATTTTTAAGGATTTTTTAGGGTTTTTATGAGTTTTTATTGTTTCTAGGGATTTTAAAGGGTTTTAGGACTTTAGGGTTTTTGGGGTTTTTGGAATTTTATCTTTTTTATGTTCTTAGTATATTTTAGTGGTTTTGGGGCTTTAAGATTATCTCTAAGGTTTTAATGGTTTTTAGGGTTTTGCACAATTTTGGATTTAATGTATTTTTAATTATTTTTATGGTTATTAGGATTTCTAGGGATATTTAAGGTGTATTCCGGTTTTTAGTTTTTATTGGTTTTTGGGTTTTATGGTTTTTTGAGTTTTTTAGTGTTTTTATGGTTTCTCGGTGTTGTTTATCATTTTAGGGGTTTAATTTTTTTAGAGTTTTTAGAGGGGTTTTAGGTTGATTTTGGGCTTTTATTGGTTTTCAAGGTTTTTAGGTGGTTTATAGGTTTTATGGATTTTTATTGATTTTGGGGTAATTTTTGGGTTTTTAAGGGTTTTAGCATTTTATAGGTTTTTTTATGTTTTAAGTGCTTTTATGATTTTAAGGTTTTTATAGGTGTTCTTTGGGTTTTAATATTTTTTATGGATTTTAGGGGTTTCATTGGTTTTTATTGTTTTTAGGTATTTTGAGATTTTTTATTAATTTTATGGGTTTTAGGGGTTTTGTAGGGTTTTTTTCATTTTATTGGTTTCTTATGGGTTTTATTATTTTTTAGTTTCTAATGGGTTTTTTTTTCAGGGATGGGTTTTTAAAGTTTTCTTAGTGTTTTTCATGGTTTTTGTAGTTTTTAAATTTTAGTTATTTTAGGGTTTTATTAGTTTTATAGGAATTTTAGGGTTTTTAAGGATTTTGAGGGATTTTATGGTTTTTGGTTTTTATGGTTTTTGGGGTTTTATTGTGTTTTGTAAGGGTGTTAATGTTTTTAGTGTTTTCATTTCATTTTATGGGGTTAAAGGGTCTTAGATTTTATAGTTGGTTTTTTGGTTTTTATGGAGTATTGGGGATTTTAATGTTTATTAGGGGTTTCATGGTTTTTAGAGTTTTAAGGGTTTTAGAGTATTTTAGGGGTTTTTAGGGTTTTTAATTTTTTTTTTGATTTTTAGGAATTTTAATATATTTAAGGGTTTTAAGGTTTTCTTGTGGTTTTTTTGGGTTTTTTTACATTTTTTGGGATTTTTAAATATTTTTTAGGATTTTTACAGTTTTTAGAGGTTTTAGGGACTTTTAGGATTTTTATAATTTTTTTACAATTTTTAGGTTTTTTAGGAGTTTTAAATATTTTTATGTTTATAAGGTATTCATAGGTTTTTTTGAGTTTTTTTACACTTTTAGGTATTTTTAGGGCTTTTTATGATTTTCATGGGTTTTTAGGGATTTTAGGGTTTTGAGGGTTTTGAGGGTTTTGAGAGTCTTGTTGTTTTTAGGGGTTTTATGGGTTTTCTATGTTTTAGGGATTATTGTGAGTATTTAGTGTTTTTAATGATTCTTATTGTTTTTATCATTTTTAAGGGTTTAAAGGGTTTTTATAGTTTTTAGTGGGTTTTTGGTATTTTAGTGTTGTTTAGGGGTTTTAGGTGTTTTTACCATTTATATTGGGTTTTTGGGTTTTTAGTGTTTTTAAGATTTTTTTTCATGATAATATATATTTATATATATATATATCAATGGAATTTAAATTTTATGGTTATTAGTGGTTTTTAGTGTTTTTAGGTTTTTCTGGTTTTCTTAGGGTTTTCAGTGTTTCTAGTGTTTTTTACATTTTTATGAATTTATAGGGCCATTTTAGGATTTAATGGTTTTTTTCTGTTTTTATGGATTTCGTGGGTGTCTAGAATTTTTTATGGGATTTAGGGTTTTTCTCAATTTTTAGGGTTTTATGTGTTTTATGTTTTTTTAGTTTTAAGGTTTTGTTTGGCATTTTCAGGTTTTTTACAATTTTTAACATTTTTAGTGTTTTTTTTGTTTTTTATAGCTAACTAGTATTTTTTGGGATTTTGAGTGGTTTTATGGGTTTTACGTTTTTAGGGTTTATGGATTTTTTTTTAATTTAAGGGTTTATATATTTTTTATGTTTTTTAAGGTTTTACGAGTTTGTAAACATTTTTAGGGGTTTGATGGGGTTTTATAGTTTTTATAGGGTTTTGAGGTTTTTAGGGGTTTTAGGGTTTTTTATGTTTTTTTGATATTTTTATTTTTTTTTTTGGGATTTTTAAGGCCATTTTAGAGTTTTTAGGGTTTTTTATCATTTCCAGGTTTTTAGGGGTTTTAAGTGTTTTTTTTGTTTTTATGGTTTTCATAGGGGTGTTTATTGGATTTTATTTTTTGAAGTATTTTTAGGGATTTTATGTTTTTTTGTTTTTAGGAATTTTGAGTATTTTTTGGGTTTTTTGGGTTATTAGTGTTTTTAGGGTTTTTAGAGTTTTTTAGGTTTTTGGGGCTTTAAGTATTTTCTATGGTTTTCTTACGTTTTTTCAGGGTTTTTAGTTGTTTTTTCAAATCTAGGGATGTTTAGGGAAATTTTTGGATTTTTATGTTTTTTAGGGGTTTTAGATATTTTGGGGGTTTTTATGGTTTTTATGGTATTTTACTATTTTGGGGTTTTAATGGTTTTTAGCGTTTTTAGTGGTTTTTTTGGGTTTATAATGTTTTTAGGGGGTTTTATGGTTTTAAAGTGTTTTTAGGATGTTTAGGGGTTTTTAGTATTTTTTATGTTTTTTAGGTTTTTAAGTGTTTTAAGGTTTTTAATGATTTCTTTGGGTCTTGTGAGGGTTTTTAGGGTTTTTAATTTTTTTGGATTTTAGAAATTTTTTAGTATTTTTATGGTTTTTATGGTTTTTAGGGATTTTGACAGTTTTTAGGGTTTTTAGTATTTTATGTTTTTTATGGTTTTAAGTGTGTTTAGGATTTTCATATTTTTTTAATAGTTTTTAGGTGTTTTTACATTTTTAGTGATTTTTATTGTTTTTATGGTTTTTAGCATTTTTATGGATTTTGATGAGATTTAGAAATTTTAAGGTTTTTTGGGTTTTAGTGTTTTTAGGTTTTTTAGTGTATTTATTGTGTTAGCAGTTTAAAAAGATGTTATAATATATAATGTTTTTATAGTTGTTATAGTTTTTAGGGGTTTTAAGGTATTTAGGGGGTTTTTTGGGTTTTTTGGGACTTTAGTATCTTTTTAAGTGGTTTTTTAATGTTTTTTTTGTGTTTTTTAGCTTTTAAGGGGTTATATGTTTTTTAGGTCTTTAAGGGTTTCTTACAGATGTTGTCATATTTTTGGGTTTATTAAGTTTTTAGGTATTTTTAGGGATTTTTTTGGGATTTTTCATGATTTTTATGGGCTTTTAGTGTTTTTATGGATTCTGAGGGGTTTTAAGGGTTTTAAGGTTTTTGGGTTTTAGGGGTTTTTAGAATTTTTATAAATTTTAGGCGTTTTAATTGTTTTTCGGTTTCTATTTTTTCTAATGTTTTTAGGGGTTTTATGGATTTTTACATTTTTATGACTTTATATGGATTTAGTAGGATATTTTAGTATTTTATAAATTTTATTGAGTTTTTAGGGGTTTTAATGTTTTTTGGGTTTTTAAAGGGTTTTAGGGGTTTTAATGGTTTTTAGAGTTTTTTTGAAATTTATAGTGGTCTAATGTGTTTTTATATTCTTTAGTGTTTTTATGGTTTTTATTGGTTTTTTTAATGATTTTAAGGGTTGTATAATTTTTAGCGTGTTTTAAGCGTTTTATGGTCTTTTATGATTTTTAGGGGTTTTAGCATTCTTTAGGTTTTTAGGGGTTTCAATGTTTTAGTTTTTTAGGGTTTATTTGGGTATTTTAGAGTGTTTTATTTTTTATTTTTTATAGATATTTTTAGGGATTTTATTATTTTTATAATTTTAAGTTTTTTCCAAATTTGGAGGGGTTTTAGGGTTTTCATGGTATTTTAGGGTTTTTAGTGTTTTATGCCTTCAATGTTTTTGATTTTTTATAGGGTTTTAAATTTTCTTTTGGGTTTTTTAGGGTTTTTGGGGTTTTTACCTTTTGTGTGATTTTAGGTATTTTTTACATTTTTTATAGAGTTTTCATGATTTTTAGGGATTTAGAATGTTTTTAGGGTTTTTATGGTTTTTTGGGGTTTTATAGTTTTCCATATTTTTTAAAAATTTGAAGGTTTTATAGAGATTTTATGACATTATTATGGTTTAAGTAGGGGTTTTATAGTTTTTGTTGATCTTATGTGTTTTAATGGATTTTAGGGCTCCTAGTTGTTTTATGTGTCTTAAGGGGTTTAGGGTTCTTAGGGTATTTTAGGGGTTGTTTTTTGTTTTTAGGATTTTTAAAGTTTTTAGGAGTTTTAAGTGTTTTTATGTTTTCTTATTGGTTTTCAGGTCTTATTTTTGTTTTTTTACATTTTTATGAATTTTTAGGCCCTTTTAAGGTTTTTTAGGGTTCGTTAGGGATTTTGAGGGTGTTTAGAGTTTAAAAGGGATTTTAGAATATTTTAGGTTTTAAGGGTTCTATTAGTTTTAGGTTTTTAAGTATTTCTTAGGGTATTTCAATGTTTTTACAGTTTCTTACATTTTTTGTCCTTTTTAGGGATTTTTTTAGGAATTCTGTTTTTAGTGTTTTTAGGATTTTGGTGGGGTTTATGTTTTGTAGGGGTTTCATGGTTTTTAAGTATTTTTTGGGGGTTTAAGAGGGGTTTTTTAAGTTTTTAGGGTTTTTATGGGATCGTAGAGTTTTTGTCATTTTTACGGGTTTAAAGGTTTATTAAAATTTGTAGAGGATTTTAGGGTTTTATGGGGTCTAGGGTTTTTAATGGTTTTGGGGTTTTTTTATGGTTTTTAATGTTTGTAACTTTTTTTATCATTTTTTGAATTTTTTGGATTTTTAGGCATTTTAAGATTGTTTAGGTTTTTATGGTGTTCTTACGGTTTTTCATAGTTTTTAGGGTTTTTTGCACTATTTAGGATTTTAATTGATTTTTAGGATTTTAATTGATTTTGTCGGATTTTTATTTGTTTTTATGGTTTTTAGATATTTTGAGGGTTTTTTGGGTTTTTCTAGGTTTTATTTGGATTTTAGGGTTTTTTAAGTTGTTAAGGTCTGTTTCAGTTATTTAGGGGTGTTAATGTTTTTAAGAGTTTTTTAAATAGGTTTTAAAGGGTTTTCATTGGTTTTTAGAATTTTTATGTCTTTTAATTATATTCTATGGTTTTTATGTGTTTTTATAGTTTTAGTGGTTTTAGGGTTCTTAAATTCTTTTTCTGTTTTTAGAATTGTAAGCATTTTTCAGATTTTTAGGGTTATAAAGTTTAACTATTTTCTTAAGGATTTGTTAGGGTTTTCAGAGGTTTTAGGGGTTTTACATTTTTCCGTATTTTTTAACAATTTTTATGGTTTTTATGGTTTTTAGGGATTTTGGGGGGTTTTTTTAAGGTTTTTATTTTTATTTATGTTTCTTGTGGTGTAATGTGTTTATAAAATTTTTAAGGGTTTCTCAGGATTTTTTAATGGATTATTGGGTTATTTAAATTTTTATTAGTTTTAATAGATTTTTTAGGATTTTCATGGTAGATATATTGTTGGGTTTTAGGGGTTTCATACGGTATTTATGGGTTTTGAGGTTTTATAGGGTTTTTTGAGTTTAATAGGGGTTTAATGGGTTTTTATAGTTTTTTTTAATTCATAGGGGTATAATTTTTTTAAAAAATTTTGAGTGGTTTTAGTGTGTTTTGGGGATTTTAGGGTTTTTAATATCTATTTAGTGTTTTGTGGTTTTTTGTGTTTTTAGGGTCTTATTATGGTGTTTTAGGGTTTTAGTGTTTTTAGGGTTTTTAGGGATTTTATGTGTTTTTAGGTTTTGTAAGGGATTTTATGTATTTTTATGGTTTTTAGGGGTTTTAGTGATTTAGTGAATTATTAGGGTATGTATGGTGTTTTGGGTTTTTTTTGTCTCATAGTTTTTATTGGGTTTTATGGTTTTCAATGGCTTTAGGGGTTTCAAGTGTTTTAAGAGTTAATATGGGGTTTTAATTGTCTTTATAGGATGTTAGGATTGTTATGGTTTTTAGGTTTTTATTATTTTTAGGGGTTTTTGGTTCTTTATTGGATTTTTAAGGGTTTTAATTTTTTTTTGTATTTTAGATGTTTTAAGTTTTTTTAGGTTTTTATGGTTTTCTTAGGGTTTTTATGGGTGTTTAGGGGTTTTATGTTTTTTGGGATTTTATGTATTTTTAGGATTTTTATGCATTTTATAGGTTTTATATGTTTTTATGTGTTTATCATTTTCTTAGGGGTTTTCAAAGTTTTTTGGGTTCTTTATGTTTTCAGGTATTATTATGGATTGTTTAGGATTTCTATGGGTTTTAAGGGTTTTCAAGTGTTTTATGGTATTTAGTGTATTTTATGTTTTTTGGGGGTTTTAGTGGTTATGATATTTTAAGGTTTTTAAGTATTTAAGTGTTTTTAATGTTTTTCTGGGTTTAAAGGGTTTTTTGAGTTTTTAGTGTTTTTAGGGTTTTTATGGGGTTTTAGTGTTTTTATAATTTTTGAAGTTTTTAATGGTTTTATGAGTTTTGAGTGTTTTGAGAGTTTTTAGAGTTTTAGGGTCATTTAATATTTTTTTTGTTTTTATTAACATTAGCAATTTTTAGCTTTTTAGGTTTTTTTAAGTGTTTTTATGTTTTTAAGGTTTTATATGTGTTTTTCTACGATTTTAGTTTTTTTCATTTTTATGGATTTTTAAGTATTTTACAGATTTTAATTATTTTTGTGTTTTTAGGGGTTTTAAGGCTTTTTATAGTTTCTAGTGTTTTCAGATATTTTATCATTTTTAGGTTTTTTTGTTTTATGTGTTTATAGGTTTTATGGATTTTTAGGTGTTTTAGGGGTTTTTATGTTTCTTGGTATTTTTAGTTATTTTTTGGGATATTTATGTATTTTTAAAGATTTTAGGGATTTTTACTGATTAGGGTTTTTAGAGTTTTTATGGTTTTTTGTTTTTTGGTTTTTATGATTTTTTTTTAATTTTTTTAATGTTTTAATGGGTTTTTATTGTTTTTTTAACATTTTAGGTGTTTTAAAGGGTTTTAGGGTTTTGTGTGGTTTTTAGGGTTTCTATGGGTTTAGGATTTACATGGGGTTTTTGGTGTTTTTTATGGTTTTTAGGGGTTTTTAGCTGTTTTAGAGACTTTTTAGTGTTTTTAGGGTCTTTAGCATTTTTATATTTTTAGGGGTTTAACGTTATTTCGGTTTTTTTAAATTTTTATGCTTTTTTGGGATTTTTTTGTATTTTCATTGATTTTTGAGTTTGTAGAGATTTTGGGTGTTTTTTGGGGGTTTATGGTTTTTTATGGTTTGAGCATTTTTTAGAATTTTATGGGTTTTAAGTGCTTTTATATTTTTTGGGAATTTTAGGGGTGTCTTTGATATTTAGGTAATTTTACATTTTTAGGGATTTTTGAAGTTTTTATTAGGATTTTTAGGGGCTTTAGAGTTTTATGAATTTTGAGGGTTTTTTGGGTTTTTATCTTATTTAGGATTATTTAGGAATTTTTTGGTTATTTTGGGTTTTAGGGGTACTAAGTTTTTTATGTTTTTTTGGAGTTTTTTAAACTGTTTTAGTGGTTTAAATGTATTTATATTTTTAGTGGTTTTAGTTATTTTATGGGGTTTTACATTTTTTAAATTTTGTTAGGGTTTTATTTTTTTATGGTTTTTAGTGTTTTTAGGGGTTTTTGAATTCTTTAGGATTTGAGGGGTTCTAATTATTTTTAGGGTTTAAATGTTTTCTTAGGGGTTTTCAGGGTTTTAGGGTTTCTTATTCTTTTGGGATTTTTAAGGATTTTTAAATATTTTTATGGGTTTTAGGGTTTTTAGAGATTTTTCATGTTTTTGGGTTTTTGGGTATTTAGGGTATTTAGAATTTTTTAGGTTTTTAGGGGTTCTAATTATTTTTAATTTTTAATTTTCCATAAAGTATTATAGGGTTTTTAGTGTTTTTTATGATTTGAGGTATTTTTTGGAATTTTATGTCCTTTTAAGTTTTTTAGTGTTTTTTTTGTTTTTAAGTGTTTTTTTGGGTTATTTGTGTTTTTAGGGTTTTTAAGGTTTTATCATGTTTTAAATGTTTTTAGTGGTTTAAAGTGTCTTTAAAAATTTGTGTTGTTTTTTTGGGGTTTTTTGGTATTTTAGCGTTTTTAAGGATTTTTACATTTTTTTTATTTTAGAGGGTTTTAAGGTCCTTTGGGTTTTTATCATTTTTTTAGGATTTTAAGGATTTTAAGTATTTTTAGTTTTTAAGGATTTCTTAGGGGTCTTTAGGGGTTTTACAGAGTTTGATTTTTTGTATTTTTTAGGGATTTGATTGGATATTTTTTGGTTTTTTAGGTTTTCAAGTGATTTTGAGGGGTATTAATTTTCTAGCAGTTTTTAGGTTTTTTATGGAATTTTAGCGTTTTTATGTTTTGAGGGATTTATATGTTTTTTTCAAGGAATTTAATGGTTTCTACATTTTAGGAATTTTTAGGACTTTTCTTGGATTTTTATTATTTTTAGGTGTTTTAGGAATTTTGAGTGTTTTGGTGTTCTTAAGGTTTTTAGTGTTTTTAGGTTTTTTTGAGTTTTTATGTTTTTAATTATTTATTAGAGTTCATTTATCTTTTTATGGGTTTAATTATTTTTTATGGTTTATAGTAGTTTTCTTTCAGGTTTTATGTGGTTTAGAGTTTTAATGGTTTTTAAAGGTTCTATGGTTTTTAAGTGGTTTTAAGTAATTCTTAAGTATTTCAATGGTTTTTATCATTTTTAGGTTTTTTTGGGTTTTAATTCTTTTTAGGATATTATGTTTTTATTAGGGTTTATCTGGGTTTTAGGGTTTTTTATTTTTTAGAGATTTTTACGATTTTTAGGGTTTTTAGATATTTTGAGGTATTTTAGGGTTTTTAAAAATTTTAGGGGTTTTATGTTCTCAAATATTTTTGATGTTTTCATAGGTATTTCCAGGTTTTTTTACGTTTTTAAGGATTTTTTTGGCTTTCTATGTTTTTTTATGGTTTTAAGGGTTTTAGGGTTTTTTGGAATTTTATCATTTTTTGTGTTTTAGGGGCCTTTTAATTTTTATAGGGTGTGAATGTTTTTTATATTTTTCTAACATTTTTAAGGGTTTAAAGGGGTTTTACTGTTTTTAGTGGGTTTAGGGTTTTCATTGGTTTTATGGGGTTTTTAGGATTTTTTTGAATTTTATAGGGTTTTATGGTTTTTAGGGACTTTTAGGATTTTAAGAGTTTTTTAGGTTTTTAGTGGTTTTAAGTGATATTTGGTTTTTAAGGTTTTATTAGAAGGTTTTATATATTTTCATGGGTTTTTTATGTTTTAAGAAAATTTTAGGGCTTTTTTAGGATTTCTATGGTTTTTCGGGTTGTTAGATATTTTGAGGGTTTTTAGGGTTGTTATCATTTTTCAGGTTTCATCTGGGTTTTAAGCACATTAAATTTTGCTAGGTTTTATTAGGGGTTTACAATGTTTTATGGTATTTTATGTTTTAGGATTTTTTGTGTATTTTTTAGGAATTGATGGTCTTAATGGTTTTTATAGATTTTTAGGGTTTTTTATGTTTTTATGGGTTATTCGTGTTTTTAGCATTTTATATTGTTTTTATGGTTTTTTAGTGTTTTTTAATTTTTTAATGTTTCTTTGTTATTTTTTATGTTTTTATGGGTTTTCACAATTTTATGTATTTTTAGGGATTTTTTAATTTTTTTTGTTTTTAGGGTTTTTTTTAATTTGGAGTTGTTTGAGGGGTTTTACGGTATTTAGGTTTTTAAGGGGTTTCAGAATTTTTAGGTTTTTAGGGGTTTTAAGTGTTTTTATGCTTTCAATGTCTTCTTAGTGTTTTTCATGGTTTTAGGGTTTTTTTACTTATTAATGATTTTTGGGTCTTTTTAGGATTGTTATACTTTTTATGTTTTTAGGGATTTTAAGGGTTTATATCATTTTTAGGTTTTAGGGGTTTTTAGGGTTTTATGTTTTTTAATGTTTTCATCGGGTTTTTAGGTGTTTTTACATTTTTATGTATTTTTACAGATTTTTAGCGTTTTAATATTTTTATGGTTTTTTATGGATTTTGAGGGTTCTTAATAATTTTTTTGGTTTTTAGGGTTTTTATAGTTTTTTGGGGTTTTAAGGGTTGTTTGGGGTTTTAATGTTTTTAGAGATTTTTAGAGTTTTTTATTGGTTTAAATTATTTTTATTGTTTTAGTGGGTTTTACTTGGTTTTATGGGTTTTGATGATTTTTTACGATTTTATGGATTTTTATGGTTTTTAGTGGTTTTGGGTCTTTTAGTGTTTTCTATGGTTTTTAGAGTCTTGTAGAGTTTTTAGAAATTTTATGTTTTTTCATATTTTTAAAGTTTTTTATGTGTATTACGTATTTTTTGGGTCTCTTATGAATTTTATGATTTTTAGTGTTTTTAGTTATTATGACAGTTTTCAGGGGTTTTAGGGTTTGTAGTGTTTTTAAATTTTTAGAGCAAAGAAACGCTCGGGTCCAGGCTATTCCTGGCACCCCCCAAAATTTATTAAAAGAAGTGACACAGACACTGAAGACAGGGGAGGGGAGGGATCCACTAATCCACACCCAAAACCCCTTACGACCTGAGCCCGCAGGCCACAAAAAGAAAGGAATAAAAGAAAAAAAACAAAAGCAAACAAGTCAAAAAGTCCAAAAGGGAGAGCACACAAGGGGAGGATCAGTCAACATCACCACCAAAATCCTCCAGCTCCGCACCTCGAAACCCCATGCCCAAACCAAAGCCGTCACCCACATCAGCAATGCTAAAGTCTAATTCAACACCCATGTCTGTTGAGTCCCATCCAGACTCAAAATCCTCTTGCATGCCTAGCTTGGATAGCAGCTTCTTCCTAGCCTCCTCTTGCTCTACAAAATTTGAAAGCCGCTATCGCTTATTCACCTTTAGATTAAGTCTCACAGCTCGTGAAGAGGCCCTAGTTTCCATGGGACGTGGAGGAGCAGAGTAATCCCTCCTCCGTCTTCGTCTCAGGGGGGGGAGTGGATCCAACTGTAGCACCCGCCTTCGCGCAAGCGACACCATCACTGACAGCCGATGGTGCCTTCCCTTTCTTACATTCAGTTCGAAGAGTATCAGCACTTCCTCCGGTTCTTTTCTCCTTTGTCCTAGCCATAGCAGCGTTAATCTGCAAATCAGCCTCAACAAACCTCTCCCCAAGCCTTTCAGCTTCTTCCTCAAGTGGGAAACTTTCATGTTCGACCCACACCATCTCATGCAGCTGCACACAAAAATATTCTACAGAGGGGACACCATGAAGAAACATATCCCTTTGCAGATCCATGGATGAACCAGCAGCATCATCAGCATTTACAGGCAGCGGGCTAAAGAACTGGCCACTAGGAGGTTCCTCAGCACAGCTTGTACTGTCAGAGGGAGGAGGTGATCCAAGCCTCATATCAGGTCCCCCCACACCTGGACATCCGGACAGAACCATAGGGGAATCACGCCAGTTCATGTCATCTGCCATAGACCTTCCCTTAGCAGAAGACAAGCTCCACTCATCCCCAGTCTTCGGGCCCTGAGCAACCACTGCCTCCTTCACGACATCTACCACCAGCACATCCACCATGGCAGGCTCAGCCACAGCTGCAACCTGAGAGTTATTTGGAGCAATCATAGCACCCTAAATTTCAGGAAAGGAACCATCATTGATCTCATTAACATTTGATCCAACCAAGTCATCTCATTCCAGATCCAGAGCATAGGGATCCTCCACACTTTCTTTCCAGACGCCCATCACAACAGCCTTCCCTTCATCTGTCTGCCCCCTAGGGGAGTCACCACACTGGTGATCATCTTCAGTAGAAACCCGATTATCCCTCTCAGCCAGCTTCACTTCCTCCTCATCAGCATTTTCGGAACCATCAGCACCTCCAGCAAGACTCACCATGAAGCCACTCAAATCCATCAGGGCCACCTCTAAATCCCATCCAGCCAGCAAAGAAGGTGAGCATGGTACATCAATATTTAGATGTTTGGAGGAAGCCACCCCCGTTTTCCCCTTCAACTCCGCCAGAGGGAGGATAGTCTCACCAGAGGACATGCGAGCCAGAGAACTACCACCCCTATCAGATCCAGAACATCCTCCAGAGTCATTGTGCCCAAAACTCCAACAAGAAGAGTAGAAAACATGCCAATGCTCAAAGATGACAGGCTGTCTCCACCTGAGCTCTTCCCCCACAGCAATCCAGACATCGTCCAGAGGAGACTTTGAAGCATCGATTTCAACAAAAGCCCTTGGAGAAACCAGATGACAAAGAGCCCTAGTCCAACTTTCCACACAAAGGAACCTCCCCATCCAATTCCCAAGCATTGAAATAATAGAGATATTTTGAAAGGGAAGGGGAAGCTCAGGAAATCTCACCCAGGTAGCAGCAATCAGGGAACTCCGCTTCAGATGAAAATCAAAGCTCCACCGAAAGAGGGAGAAGCCAACGCCATTGCATGACCGGGGAGCCGCTGACCAGTAAAGGACTAGGTCTTCTTCAATGGAAAAGCGGATCATTATGTGGGGTCTATTGAACATGCCCACAGTCGCATGAGCCCTAAGGTTTCAGAAAGCCGAAAAAAACCTATCGAAAGTGACAACCGGGGTTCGCCGCATCGGGAAGCTTGCAACTAGAGTCAGGTGGTGCAGGTCTGAAGCCTTAGTGAACTCTCGAATCGAGAGGGTAAGCTGTAGACAACCTTAGAAAAACTCCGAAAACTTCGGGCAGAGAACCGTTCTTGGGAAAGAGGTTAACAGATCAGTAGTGGAGATTGATGAGATGTCCTCCGAGAGGGGCTCCTACCTCGTAGAGAGGGGGAGCTGCTTCATTTTCCATCGTCTTCAATCTGGAAGGAAGCCGCCATCACGAGGGAGCCGGATCGCCAGAATTTCCAGAGCCGCCAGAGTCTCCATCCTCTTTAAATTTTTAGGGGTTTTATGTATTTTTATTTTTTTAAGGTCTTCATAGGGTTTTTAGGGTTTTTAGGTATTTTTACAATCTTTTGTTTTTTTGGTTTTTTGTGATTTTATGGTTTTTAGGGTTATTTTGGATTTTGATGGTTTCTAGGGGTATTTTTTGATTTTAAGGATTTAATGGGTTTTTTGGGGATTGTAGGGGTTTTATTGAGTTTTTAGGGGCTTTAAGGTTTTTAGTGTGTTTTATATTTTTTAGTTGTTTTAAGGGGGTTTTTTCAAGGTAGGGGTTTGAAGGGTTTTTAGAGTTTTAGTGGGTTTTTTGATTTTTCATGGTTATTAATGTTTTTTAGTGTGTTTGGGGGGGGGGGGGGTTTGCTTGTTATGGGTTTTAAGGTCTTTTAAGGTTGATTATATGTTTAATCATTTTAAGGTTTTTTATGGGTTTTAAGTGTTTTTTGATTTTTAAGGTTTTCCAAGGATTTTTATAGATTTTTAGGGTTCTTTATTTTTTAGGGATTTTCCGCTATTTTAGTGTTTTATGGGTATTTATGAATTTTGAGGGATTGTTATGGTTATTTGGTATTTTAGGGTTTCTGGTGGGTTTTAGGTTTTTAGGGGTTTTATGTGTTCTTAGGTTTATATGGTTTTCTTAGGGGTTTTCTGGTATTTAGGGTTTTTCATGTTTTTGGTATTTTTAAGGGTTTTTTACGATTTTTATGGTTTTTTGGTATTTTCATTGTTTCTAGGGTTTTTATGGGGTTTTTTTTAGTTTTAAGGTTATTTTAGTTTTTTTGTAGTTTTTAGGTTTTTTAATGTTTATTATAGTTTTCAAGGGTTCAGGGTTTTAAAGGGTTTTTAGTGTTTTTAGGTAATAGAAGGCACATGGCCAGGCTATTCCTAACACCCCCAAAATTTGTTAGAAAATAGATGCAATAGACAAGGGAGGGGAAAAGTTGATAAACAAACACCCAAAAACCTTTAACACCCCAAAAAAAATCCTACAAAAGGAAACAATAACAAGAAGACACCAACAACCCCAAGACCATAAACTGCAACGTCATCACCTCCTAGCCAATCAGCAACCAATATCCAACAGATCAGTTTCCATCATCCAACACCTCCTAAGGGGTTTTTATATTTATAATGATTTTTAGGGATCTTTTAGTATTTCTATTTTCTCAAGGGTTATTTGGTTTTTTGAAGGTTTTTTTGGGTTTTTATGGTTTTTGGACTTTTTAGGGTTTTCTTGTTTTTAGTGTTTTTAGGTTATTCATTGTTTTTCATGTTTTTAGGGGTTTAAAACATATTTATAGAGTTTAGTGGTGTCTAGTATTTATATGGGATTTTAGATTTTTTATGTTTTTTGGTGTTTTTTATCGTTTTTAGGGGTTCTATGGTTTTAAGGTCATTTATGGTTTTAAGGTCATTAGGGTTTTATAGTTTAAATTATTTTTATGTATTTAATGTTTTATTATGGGGTTTTCTTGATTTTTACAGTATTTACATTTTCAGGTATTTTTGGGTATTTTTTAGTATTTTTACGGGGTTTTAAAGAATTTAGTGATTTTGGGTGTTTTAGGGTTGTTAGGGTTTTTCTGGTTTTTAGGGTTTTTAGTGATTTATAGGTATTTTAAGGGTTTTCGAGGTTTTTTATGGTTTTTTGGGTCTTCATCATTTTAGGAATTTTTAACATTTTTCAAGATTTTGATGGTTTTTATAGTTCATTAGGTTTTTTGGTTTTTTGGGGTTTTAGAGTTTTTTAGTGTTTAAGAGATTTTAATATTTTTGGATGATTTTTAACATTTTCATTATTCAAAATAGTTTTTATATTTTTTAATTATCTTTTGTGTTTTTATTGTATTTTGGGATTTTTAGTTTTTTAGGGCCGAGAAGGTGCAGGGCTAGGCTATTCCTGACCCCCTAAAATTTATTAGAAAAGCAAATAAAACCACGGAGGGGTTGAGTCAATTAAACCACCTCCAAAAAGAGATACATGTCACATGGGTCAACATCCCCACCATAATCATATTTTTTAGCTGCACCGTGTGGGTCACCATTCTCACCATATCCTAAAGCCACATCAACATCCGCTGACTCTCACTAAAAATCATACTACATAAAGAGTGAAGTGTATATTTTCCTGAGCCTTCTCTGCTCTGCAGTTAGTTGGGACTTAGAGTAGTGCTTATCTATACTCCATCGCTTATCAAAGGCATTATTCTTTGAAGCCTTATAAGAGGATCTAATTAACACTATATTTGGAATGTTAGAATAGACCTTCGCCAGCTTCCTCTTTGGGGGTCTATTCTCTTTCCCATGTGGAATGGAATCCTCAAGAAAATTTCACTCCACCTGCATCATGGTGATTTCTTCCAGAACCATGTCCTTCGGGTCTAAGCAGTGAGGATTTCAAAAATGAGAGTCTTCATTCCCCACAAGAACTAATTGCATGTCCTAACTCTCCTTCATCCTAACACTAATATGTCCTTATTCATCCCCATCACAAGAAAGAAGAGCATACAGTTCTTCCTCATTCACAACAATAGAAGTCTGTTCCGGCGCTGCCTCATGTCCAACCCAAGCAGCAGGAGCCATAATGTCTTGATCAACTTGATTTTCCTCATGAAAATCATGATCCTATAATTTTGATTTCCCATCACAAATAGAGGGAGAGAAGTCATGCAATTCACCCTTGTCCTTCACATTCTTTTGGACGTTCCCAATACAACCATCACCCACGATTTTCTCAGGCCTATCACCTGAGTTCAAGGAACACAGCACGCTTTGCACCTCCTCAGGACAAAGAGCCTTCCCAGGCTCAACACTCAGGTGTGCAAATTGCACCTCACTATGGACATAACCATCAACAACAGGGGAAGCCTCATGGGAAGGTATCCCCAAAGAAACAATTTTCCCCTACTCATGACCCAAATCCTTTGGAACCAAACCATCAAATTGGTTTTACAACATAATATTTTCATAAGACTAAACCACCCTACCTTTCAACGCATGACACATAAATATATCACTACTCATCATAGACGATGGCAGCCCATCATCCAGCTATGGTTCCCCCACTTGAGTCTACACACCTAAAACACCAGCATCATCCTAAATAACCCCTATATTGGCCTAAACCTCAAGGCTACATAGGTCTTCCCTGAAGCTCTTGTTACCAACCTTAGTTTCTATCGCTCCCTTATCACGTGCAATCCCCAGATCATGATTCAAGAGCTCAAATACATGAGATACCTTCAGCTTAGGGGGTGGTCACTATGATTCCTTCATAGAAGGTACACAATGCTACATAATCAGTTTTTTCCTCTCACCTGATAGACTTGAAACAGCACATACAACAACTGAATGAACCATATCATCCTCACTACAACTCCTATCAACCTCCCAGACCTTGTCATAGGTATTATCCACCGCCAACTTCATATCACCCCCAAATCCCAAATCAGTGTTCAAACATTTAGAGACAACACTAACCTTAAGATCATGAGGTAGATGTTGTAAAGTCTTCAATGGAGGATCTCTAGACACAACAGCCTCCTTCGCTTCAACAATATCCATGGCCCCTTCACCAAATTCCTCATTAGTCATTTTTATACCACCACCTCTCCTACAGTCATCCCTATAGACCAAAATAAGATGGCCAAGCCTCTTAGAATAAAAAAATTAATCAACCCACGATTCAAAGAAAACTAATTTATTCGACCGGAACTCCTCACCGACGACTGTCCATATGAAATCAACTGGTTCCTTAGATGCATCAACCTCAACAAGAACTTTTGGAGAAACAAGATGGTATATGGCCCAATTCCTGTTGTCCGAGCATAAATATCATCCCAACAAAATACTATACATGGAAAATATTGACGGAATTTGGAAAGGAAGCAGAAGTTCAGGAAATCTGACCCATGTAGCGATCATCGGTGAGTCACGGTTCAGATGAAGATCAATGCTCCACTGAAAGATGAATAAATAGAATCCATCTTATCTAAGATGGGTCATAGTCCATGCACGAATAATATCCTCCTCATATGAAAATAGTATCTTGATTTGGCCACTATCAATTAGCCCTATCATAGCATTATCCTTAAGGGTATTAAATTTTTCTTATGGTTTTTAGGGTTTTTAGGGGTTTCAACATTATTAGGTATTTTTAGGGATTTATTGTATTAATATGGTTTTCTATGGTTTTTACGGATTTTGATGGTGTTTTGGGGAATTATAGGTTTATCATTTTTATATTATTTATGTGATTTATGTGTTTTCAGGATATTATGGTTTTATTAGGTTTTTTCTATGTTTTTATGGTTTTTTACATATTAAGGTATTTATAGATATTCTTATGATTTTTATGGATTTTTGGGTTTTAGGGATTTTGATCATTTTAAGGATTTTAGGGTTTTTAGGGTATTTATTTTTTTATGGTTTTTTTGAGTTTTTAGGGTTTTTATGGTTTTATATCTTTTTTTATCATTTTTTGGGATTTAAATAGATTTTATATTTTTTAATCTTTTTTGAGTTTTTATGGGGTTTTAGGGTTTTTGTGGTTTTAAATGTTTTTATGGTTTTTAAGGATTTTAGGGTGTTCATGGTCTTTTAGTGGTTTTAAGTGCTTTTAGTGTATTTAGATTTTTATAATTTTCATTGGGTTTTTATTTTTTTAGGGATCTTTAGGTATTTTGTTAGTTTTTTTATATTTTTTTGGGTTTATATATATATTGAGGGTTTTAGAGTTTTTTACGAATTTTTTGGGTTTTAGAGTTTTTATCATTTATAGGTTTTAAGGGTTTTATGTCTTTTTAGGTTTTTAATTTTTTATTGTGTTTTTTTCTGTATATTTAAGAATTTTTATATTTTAGTGAATTTTTGGGATTTTTTAGAATATTTTTGGGTTTTTTATGGTTTTTAGTGATTTTTATAGAGTTTAGTGTTTTTAGGGTTTTGGGTGTTTTTTATGTTTTTTGGGTTTTGGGGGTTTTTTTAGTTTTTGAGGGTTTAAAGATTTTTTGAGTCTTTTAATATTTTTGGGGGTTCAAGTGGGTTTTAGTGTATTTATTGTTTTTTTTAAAAAAATAGCGGTTTTATAGTTATAGGGGATTTAGGGTTTTTAGGGTCTTTTTAGGATTTTTAGGGGTTTTATATTTTTTTAGTTTTTAGGGGTTTTATGTTTTATTAGGATTTTAATGTTTTCCTAAGGTTCTTCTATATTTTTAGGGTTTTTATGATTTTATTAAGTTTTAGGTGTTTTATGATTTTTATTATGTTTTAGGGTTTTTAGGGATTTTGATGGGGTTTTGGATTTTTTTTGTTTTTATTGTTTTTTTGGGTTTTAGGATATTTATTATTTTATTGGGTTTTATGTGTTTTTCAGTTTTTATGATTTTAGGGATTTTTAGTTTTTTAGAGTTTTTTTCATTTTTAGGGATTTTTAGGGTTTTTAGGGTTTTTCTGTTTTTTAGTGTTTTAGGGATTTTGCGGGGTTTTAGTGTTTTTGGGTTTTTTGGTTTTTATAATTTTTTTGAGTTTTTAGGGACATAACTATTTTTAGATTTTTTTCATCATATTTTGTTGTTTAAAATGGGTTTTAGAGTTTTTAGTATTTTTTAGGTTATTATGGGTTTTTAGTTTTTTTATGGTTTTTAGGTGTTTTTATAGTCTTCAGTATTTTTACAGATTTTTAGGGTTTTCTGCATTTTAGAGGTTTTTAACCATTTTAATTGTTTTTATGTTTTTCAGTTTTTCTTATGGGTTTTCATGTTTTTTATGGTTTTTATGTTTTAACTTATTTTTAGGTATATTTTTTGGTTTTTTATAGTTTTTAGGAGTATTAGGGATTTTGTGGGTTTTTGGGTTTATAATGTTTTTAGGTTTTTAGGGGATTTATGTGGATTATATATTTATGTTTTTCTTATGGGTTTTCACATTTTATAATGTTTTTTATGTTTTTTGGTATTTTTAGGTCTTTTATAATTTTTATGTTTTTTAGTTTATTATGTATTTTGGGGGTTTTTAGATTTTTTCTAGGTTTTAGGATTTTTAGTGGTTGCTATGATTTTTTAGGATTAAAGTGTTTTTGGTTTTTTAAGTCTTTCTTTATTGTTTTTCTGTTTTTTAGGTTTTTTCATGTTTTTTGGGTTTTTTATGGATTTTTAGGATTCTTATTGTTTTTCAGGGTTTTAGGGGTTTTTTATATTTTTTAGCTTTTTAGGGGTTTAAAGTGTTTTTAGGTTCTTAAAGCATTATTTGAATTTTTCAAAGATTTTAGGGTTTTTATGTTTAATGGTTTTTAGGGTTTTTTTTATATTTATGGTTTTTAGAGTTTTTAGGGATTTTGAAGGGGTTTTATGTTTTTATGGGTCTTAGGAGTTTCTTGGTTTTTTTTGTTTTTATGGTTTTTTTAGTTTTTAGGGGTATTAAAGATTTTAATAGTTTTGTAACTATTTGTGGTTTAAAGGGTTTTCAGTTTTTTTAGTGATTTTTTAGGATTTTATCACTTTTCGTGGTTTTTAAGGTAATTAGGGTTTTGTTGTCTTTTAAGGGGTTTTTAGGTATCAATGTCTATTTAGATTCTTTTTTCCTTTATTATGTTTTTAGGGGTTTAAACTGTTTTTTCGTTTTTAATGCTCTTATTGGGCTTTTCTTAGTATTTAGGGATTTTTCATTCAATTTTAGGGGTTTTTAATTATTTTTATGGATTTTATGGATTTTAGGGAATTTTATGGATTTTAGGGTTTTTACAGTTTTTATGGTTTTCTTAGTGGTTCCCCTTATTTTCAATGTGTTTTACATTTTTAGAGATATTTTTGATTTTTATTTGTTTTTGTGGATTTTAGGGATATTGAGTGTTTCTAGGGTTTTATTAATTTTAGGGATTTTCAGGATTTTTGTGGTTTTAGGTTTTTTGGGTTTTTAAGTGTTTTTAGGTTTTTTATGTCGTCTTAGGGTTTTTAGAGTTTTTATGTTTTTAGGTATTTTTAGAAATTTTTTACGAATTTTAAGGGTTTTAGGGTTTTTAAGGATCTTGAGGGTTTATGGGTTTTTTGGACTATTATTGTTTTTATGGTCTTCTGATTTTTAGGGGTTTTTTGAGTATTTAAGGGTTTATGTTTTTTATAGTATTTTGATTTTTTTGGGGTTTAAAGGGTTTTAGGAGTTTTTAGTGGGTTTTAGGGCTTATATGGTTTTCAGGGTTTTTAAGGTTTTTAGAGGTTTTTATGTTTTTAAAGGGTTTATGTTTTTAGGGGTTTTAGGCATTTTAAGGTCTTTTTAGAGTTTGTAGAGATTTTAGAATTTTATGGGTTTTATGTTTTTTAGGTTTTGTTAGGGGTTTTAGGATTTTTTATGTATTCTTTGTTATTACATATTTTTAATTATTTTTAAGTATGTTTGTTTTTTAGGGTTTTTAGGGATTTTGAGGGGTTTTAAGGATTATCATCATCTTTTACATTTTAAGGTTTTTAGGGGTTTTAGTGTTTTTATGTTTTAGGTTCTCTTTAGGGGGTTTATGATTTATTTAGGTTTTTACAGTTTTTTATTTTGATGGATTTTTCAGGTTTTTAGTGGTTTCATTGTTTTTTATGATTTTAAGGATTTTTTTAGTTTTTAGAGATTTTAATTGTTTTAAAATTTTTAATGTTTTTAGGGGATCAAAGCGTTTTTATAATGTTCAATGGATTTTTAGCATTTTTAGGGTCTTTTAGGGTTTCTTGGGTTTTTAGGCATTTTATGGTTTTTAGTGTTTTTAGGTTTGTTTTAGGGTTTTTGTTGTTTTGATCATTTTTTTGGTTTTTTAGGGTATTTAAATGTTTTTTGGGGTTTATTTATTTCTTCGGGGTTTTCAAGGGTTTTAGATGTGTTTTTATATTTTTAGGTATTTTATGGTCTTTTTAAAAAAATATGATTTTGTGAGTTTTTACGATTGGGGGGGGGGGGTTAGTGTTTTTAGAGTATTTAGTATTTTTAGGTTTTAGGTGTTTTATGTTTTTTTATGTTTGTTTTGTTTTCTTAAATATTTTTATGATTTTATTGTTTCTTATGTTTTTTGAGTTTTTTAGGGATTATTTTATTTCTATTTTTACATATTTTTATGTGTTTTAGTGAATATGAGGGATTTTAAGGTTTTTTGGGGGGTTTTGGGGTTTTATGGATCTGGGGATTTTCTAATTTTTATAATTATTTAATATTTTATTAGTGCTTTCAGTGTGATTTTATGTTTTTATTGGGTTTTAAGGTTTTTAGGGTTATTTATGGTTTTTATGGTTTTTAGGGTTATTAGGGTCTTTTGGGGGTCTAAAAGGTTTTTATAATTTTTAGTTTTTAGGGGTTTTATGTAATGTTAGGGTTTTATGGTTTTCAAAGTTGTTTTTAGGAATTTTATTGTTTTTTATGGTTTTAGTGATTTTTATGGATTTTTAAAAAAAATTATGGGTTTTTAGGGTTTTAGTTGTTTTTAGGGGTTTAATGAGTTTTTACGGTTTTGGGGTTTTCTATGATTCATTGCATTTTTATGTTTTAAGTTGTTTTGTGTTTTTTGGGGGTTTTAATGTTCTATTAGGGAATTTTAATGTTTTCAGGGTTTTTACATATTTATGGATTTTTCATGATTTTTCACATTCGTATGGGGTATTAGGGTTTTTAGGGATTAGAGGGATTATTATGGTTATTGGGGGTTTTATTCTTTTTTAGGTTTATAGGGGGTTTTTTAGTGTGAATGGTTTTTATATTTTTTTGAAGTTTTTATGGTTTTAAATTGTTTTTACAGTTTTTAGTGGTTTTGTGGTTTTTATGGGTTTTTATGTGTTTTTAAGGTTTTTTGGTTTTTTGGGTTTTTTAGGGTTTTTATATTTTGTATGGTATTATTATGTTTAAGTGTTTTTCGATTGTTAATATTCTCTTAGAGTTTTTTACTTTTTTTTGGATTTTAGGGATTTATTTGGAGTCTTATTTTTTTAGGGATTTTAGTGTTTTTTAATTTTTTTATGGTTTTTATGGTGTTTATCATTTTTATGTTTTTTATGGGGTTAATGTTTTTTAAGTTTTTACGATATTTAGGGTTTTTATGGGGTTTTAGGGTTTTTTTTAATTTTTAGTATTTTTTATATTTTTTATGGTTTTTATGATATTTAGGGATTTTGATTATTATTAGGGATTGTTCGGATTTTATGTGGTTTTATGGTATTTTTTGGTTTTAGGGTTTTTTGAGTTTTTAGGTTTTTTTATAGTTTTTAGAGATTATTAACATTTTTAGGAGATTAAAGGGTTCTTAGTGTTTTAGTGGGTTTCTAGTTTTTATGGGATTTTTTTCTTTATGTTTTTTAATGGGTTTTGGGTTTTTATGGGTTTATATTTACATTTATGGTATTTTTTGAGTCTTTTGAGGGGTTTTAATGTTTTTTAGGGTTTTTAGGGTTTTTAAGTGTTTAAGGGATTTTTTTAGTTTTTTGGGGGTTTTCATGGGGTGTAGAGTTTTTACCTTTATTATATTTTATGACATTCTAGGATTTTTAAATTTTTTAGCGTTTTTAGGGGTTTTCAGGGTTTATATGAGTTTTTAGTATTTTATCATTTTTTAGGTTTTTAGGGGTTTTAAGTGTTTTTTGGTTTTCATTGTTTTTTAAGAGTTCTTGAGGTGTTTTTGAATTTATAACTTTTTTAGTAATATTAAGGCTTTTTTAGGAATTTATGTTTCATAAGGTTTTTCTTGATTTTTTCCTGGGTTTCTAGGTTTTTTAGAGTCTTTAAGGTTTTAATGGTTTTTTTTTATTTTAGGTTTTTTTTAGTTTTTTTAGTTTTTTTATGTTTTCTTAGATATTTTAAATTTTTATAAGTTTAAAGTGTTTTTATTGTTTTTAGTAATTTTTGGTGTCTTTATGGGTTCTTATAGTTTTATGTTTTTTATATGTTTAATGGTTGTTAGGGGGTTTGAGAATTTTTATGGACTTTTAGGGTTTTTCGGGATTTTATGTGTTTTATGTTTTTAGGGGTTTTATGATTTTTTTTATTTTTTAAGGTTTTCATATTGATTTTCACGGTTTTTACGGTTTTTATGTTTTTTGGGATTTTTAGGATTTTTTAGTATTTTATAACTTTTTATGGTTTTTGAGGGTTTTTAGGGGTTTTAATGGTTTTTAGGGTTTTTAGGATGTTTAGGATTTTTATTAGTTTTAAGTTTTTGTAGCTTTCTATAGTATTCTTAGTGGTATTTAGGTTTTTTGGGGTTTTACAATTTTATGAATTTGAGGGATTTATTTATATTTTTATGGTTTTTAGGGTTTCTAGAGATTTTGTGGGATTTTTAGATTTGTTCAGGATTTTATAGTTTTTGGGTTTTTTGTGTTGTTAGGGGTTTTATTAGTTTTATGGTTCTTATGGTTTTTAGAGTTATTTAACATTTTAGGGGTTTAAATGGGTTTTAGAGTTTTTATTAGTTTTTTAGGGTATTTAAGGTTTCTTGTAGATTTTAATGTTTTTAGGGATTTTAGATTCTTTTTAGGCATTTTACGGTTTTTAGCATTTTTTAGGGTTTTTAGGGGTTTATGTGTTCTTAGAAGTTTTTTTCGTTTTTTGGGATATTTACAGAATTTTTAGGATTTTTATGGGGTTTTAGGATTTTTAAATATTTTAGGGACTATAGTATTTTTATGTTTTTTGGTGGTTTTTATGTTTTAGGTGTACTATGTGTATTTAGGGTTATAATTTTTTCTTATGCGTTTAACATGTTTTAGGGTTTTTTTGTTTTTAGTGATTTTATATATTTTTATGACGTTTATTCTTATTAGGGTTTTTAGTGATTTGTAGGTTTTTTAGTTTTTTTATATTTCTAATGCTTCTTTAGGGTACTTATGGTTTTTTGAGTTTTTAGGGATTTTAAGATTTTTTAGAGTTTCTTAACATTTTTAGGCGTTTAAGGGGGTTTAGTGATTTTAGTAGGATTTTTGGGTTTAAATGGGTTTTAGGGATTTTAATATTTTAGGGGTTTTATTGTTTTTATGGGTTTTAGAATTATTAGGGTATTTATGGGGTTTTATTGTGTTTATAGCATTTTTTAGTTTTTAGGGGGTTTAAGTGTTTTTAGTTTTTCAGGTTTTCGTTTGGATTTTTTGGTGTTTAGAGAATATTAGGGATTTTTATAATTTAATTGGATTGTTTAGTTTTTTGGTATTTTTTGGGTTTTATGTTTATTAGTGATTTTATGTTTTTTTGGGGTTTTTTGTTTTAGCATTTTTAAGGGTTTTAGGGGTTTTATGTATTTATATGTTTTTATGGTTTCCTTAGGGTTATTCAAGTTTTTAGGGTTTTTATGTTTTTAGGTATTTTTTGGGAATTTTTATAATTTTTATAGTTTTAAGGGGTTTTATGAAATTTTACAGGTTTTATGTTTTTTTTGGTTTTATGGTTTTCTTGTGTTTTAGGGTTTTTTTAGTTTTTTAGGGTTTTTTTGGGGGTTTTATGTTTTTTTGTATTTTTATGAATTTTTTAGTATTTTTAGTATTTTTTGGTTTTTTTATAAAATTTCTGGGTTTTTAGTGGTTTTAGGATTCTTATTGATTTTTAGGTTATTTAGGATTTTTTTGGTTTTTTGGGTTTTTAGTGGTTTTTAGTTTCTTATGGTTTTTATGAATTTTTAATTTTTTAAAAAATTTAAGGCAGTTAAAGGGTTGTTTGATTTTATTTTTCATTTAATTTTAGGTTTTTATTGGTTTTTTAGAATTTTAAGGGTTTCCAAGTATTTAATGGTTTTTAGGGGTTTTCTGGTTTTAGGGTTTTGAGGTTTTTTAGGTTTTTAGGGGTTTTATGTTTTTTAGGGTTTAATGTTTTTCTTAGGTATTTCTATGTTTTTATATTTTTATGTATTTTTAGGGTTCTTTATAATTTTTATGGTTTTCTCAAGTTTTTAGGGATTTTGGGGGTTTTAGGGTTTTTATGTTATTTTTGGGTTTTTAGGGGTCATTGATATTTTTATGGGTTTTTTTGTTTTGTTTATGTTTTATTTTTTTTATGGGTTTAAAGGGGTTTTAGACTTTTGAGTTGGTTTTACGGTTTTAAGGGGTTTTGGGGGTTTTTTATGTTTTTTTCGTGGTTTTTATAGGTTTTAGAGGGCTTGGGTTCTTAAGGACCTTTTTTAGGGGTTTAGGGTTTTTAGCATTTTGTTTTTGTTTTTAGGGGTTTTAATTATTTTTTTATGGCTCTAATGGGGGTTTCAAGGTTTTAATTTCTTTTTATATTTTTAGGAATTTATAGGTATTTTTAGGATTTTTATGGATTTTTGGGGTTTAGGTGTTTTGAAAAGTTTTAGGGTTTTCAGTGTTCTTACTATTTCAGATTTTTAGGGGTTTTATTGGTTTTTAGGTTTTCATGGTTTTCATATTGGTTTTAGGGATTTTAGACTTTTTAATGTTTTTAGGGAGATTTATGGATTTTTAATATTTTTAGGGGTTTTAGGGATATTGAAAGTTATTATGTTTTTTAGATTTTTCAGGGTTTTTAGCCTTTTTTGTCTTTTCTATGGGTTTTAAGGGTTATTATTATTTTTCAGTTTTCTTAGGGTTTTATGGTTTTTCTGTTTTTATGTCTTTTTTTAGGATTTTTATGGTTTTATGTTTTTTAGGGATTTAGGTTTTTTTTAAGGGGTTTTATGGTTTTGTATAGTTCTTAATGTTTTTAGGGATTTAAATGGTTTTTAGATTTTTTTTAGTGGGTTTTAAGGGTATTTAGTATTTTTATGGTTTTTAGGGTTTTTTATGATTTTTATGGTTTTTATAGTTTTTTATCATTTTTTTGGTTTCTAGGGGTTGTAAGTGTTTTTTTGTTTTTAAGACTTTGTTATGGATTTTCATGGTTTTTTTATGGTTTTTATGTTTTTAGGAATATTAGGAATTTTTTAGGATTTTTATTATTTTTAGGGTTTTATGGGATTTTGAGGGTTTTTAGGTATTTTATGGTTTTTAGGTGTTTTTATGTTTTTTAGAATTTTTTAGGTTTTTTATGGGTTTTAAGTGTTTTTAGGTTTTTATGGTTTTCTTAGGGTTTTGGTGTTTTCTATTTTTTTGGTAATTTAATATATTTTTTAGGTTTTTATTGTTTTTAGTGTCTTATGGATTTTGAGCGGTGTCTTTTGGTTTTAGCGTTTTGATGGGTTTTTTTGGTTTTTAGGCTATTTTCGAAGTTTTTATGGTTTTAAAGGGTTTTTTGAGTTTTTAGCAGTTTTAGGGGTCTAAATGGATATTAATGTTTTTAGTGTTTTTAGGGATTTTAGGGGTTTTATTTTTTGGTGTTTCTATGTATTTTAATGGTTTTTGTAATTTTAAGATTTTTTAGTGAATTTTTAGGTTTTTGGACTTTTATAAATTTAACATGGGTTTTAAGTGTTTTAATTTTTTTATTTTTTTCATAGGTTTTTTTAGTTCTTTTATGTTTCTATATATATTTTTATGGATTTTTTAGGATTTTTACCTCTTTTAGGGTTTCTAGGTATTTTGATAGTTTTTGGGTGTTTTACGTGTTTTATGGTTTTTATTGTTTTTTAGGTTTGTAGGGCTTTTAATTGTTTATTGGTTTTTATGTTTTTCTTAAAGGTTTTCTCTGTTTTTTACATATTTAGGGATATTTTGATTTTCTTGGGATTTTTATGATTTCTTTGTGTTTTTAGGTATTTTTAGGGTTTTTTTGGGATTTTATGGATTTTTTTGTTTTTTATATTTTTTAGTGTTTTATGTTTTTTTACGTTTTTAATGATTTTTTATGGTTTTAGGGGTTTTATAAATTTTATTAGTTTTAAGGTTTTATGGCAATTTATATTTTTTATTTTTTTTAGGTTTTTTATGGTTTTATGTGTTTTTTGTGTCTGTTTAGGTTTTTATGGTTTTAGCAGTTTTTATGTTTTTTGGGCAAGGAAGATATGAGGGTCGGGCTATTCCCGACCCCCCCCCCCAATTTTATTATGAAAAAAAGACATAGTAGATAAGGGAGGAGAGGGGTCAAACGACCCACACCCAAAAACCATAAAACGCCCCAAGCTCAAAAAAGAGAAACCTAAAATCATGAAAAAAAACATATCCAAGAAAAAAACACACACAGGAACCAAGAAGAAGAGAAAAAAGAGGGAACTACATATCAACGTCTCCATCCCTGTAAGTGTCCCCATCAGCACCATAACCATAGAAGGCATCTGACTCCACCGACTCCCATTCATATGATTCGTAATGCTTTAGGAAGGAAGTGTTGTAAGCTCGGAGACATTGCTGCCCCACATTGAGTTGTGCCTTGACAGACCGACTTCCCCTGCCAGAGGAAACTTCCTTAGCTTTGTAAGAGGCTCTCATGGACACACTATTTAGAAAAATGGAGTAGTCCTTCCTCGGCATTCTCTTCCGGGGGTCTAAAGAGACCCCTATAGTATTTTTTCCTTCCCAGATGGAATGACAACATCGAACAGGGCCCTCTCTTTACTGATGATATCCATATTATAAATCATCCAATGAGTATCCGATGAGCATCCTCCTAGAAAACATCTTGATCAGGGATAAAGGTTTCTTTCTGATTCAGAGAGCAGTCTGCAAGATCCCAACGAGTCACGTTGGGGGACAACACATTAGCCAGGGCCAACTGAAAATTCCCCTCCTCCCTAGGAAACTTCCAGACCCCCACAACCAGTTCAATCACCTATCTATGTTTAGTAGCCTCCCCCTACTCTTGAGAAACCCAATTCAGAGCCCCCTAGAAAGAATCACCAGCAGAAACCACTTCATGCACCACCAAATCCAATTGCCCCTACCCTTGCCACAGGGGGCCCTCCATCCCATAGAACACTGCTCCACCAACTCCCCTTTCCCATGTACCTCGCCCTGCTTATCCTCCTCCCATAGAACCTCATTCAAGTGGGCCACATCACTCTGATCATATCCCTCCCCCTGCTCATACAACTTCCCTTCCACAAGCACACCCCCAGTAGTGCAAGCCTACCCAGCCACAGGCCCCTGGTCTGCCAAACAACCCTCTATGTCAACTTGCCCATTTCCATCAGATGCTACCGCAGCAGCCCCCTCATCAAAAGCCTATAGCCCCATCCCATAACTGAAGAAGCACAAATCATGGATGGGGTCCTCAAATTACTGGGTCGATCCCTCCATATTGGTCACGTCCTCTTGTTCCTCCACTATCTTCTACTCACCCATAGCGTCTGATGCTGTAGCCACACCCTTAGATAAAGCCACAAGACTTGAAAACCTATTATACAAGGGGGAGGAAGCCAAAGATTGCACTACCCTTATCCAATCCTGGACACTGACATGACTCTTGTCCTGCATCTCAGCCACCCCTCCCATATTCCCAGCAAGAGGCACTCCTGGTTGACCAGCAGACACCGAGGCTTCCAATTCCTCTGCCCCAGCCTACATCGCGATTGAATGGTCATGTATTCCCTTTGATTGTCCCTCACAAGAATCACTAGTGGAAGCCTGGATCCCATATTTTCCATCAATTTCATCGCGCACAACAACCCTTCGTTCACCATCCCCCAACATCCCTTTATCAACCAAATCCTGATGCATACTTCCCTGCCCAACAATATCAATTCCCGCTTCCAAAGAGTTCAATGTCACCTTGTCAACCATGAATCCAAGGTCCCTCTTCAGCCTGTCAAAGACATCAGACATCCTCAGTTCAGGATTCAAAACCATCTTCAAGGGGAACTATTCTGAAGGTGAAACCACGTGATACCCGGAAAGCACGTCAGTCATCACCGGAAAACCCGATTCAGGAACCCCGTTATTCAGCACCACAACTTGTCTTCTTATTCTACCACGCCTACAATCAGGACTAGAATAGACCATCTTCTTTCAAGAAGATAAAAATACCACCGATGATTCGAAGATAACATGTTTCTTGTTCTGGAATTCCTTTCCAACAGCAATACAAACAAATTTGACAAGCGCTTCGGAAGCATCCACCTCCACACAAGCTCGTGGAGCAACTGGATGGAAAACAACCTGAGTTCTGCTATCAAAGCATAGGAATAAACCCAAGAGGTTCCCTAGAATACATATGATTGTTGTATTTTGGAATGGTAGTAAGAGTTCTGGAATCCTAACCCAAGTAGAAACCATCGACGAGTCACAATCCATGTGATGATCAAAGCTCCATCTAAAGAGGAAGAATCTAATCCCATTGAAACTTCGAGGCACTGAAGACCAGGCATGGATAAAATCCTCCTCCATCGAGAAGAGAATCATGATATGATGGATATCCATCAAGCCAATAGTCACATGATCTTTAAGATTCTAGGAATAAAAAAAATCTATCAAAGAAGACAATTGAGGGCTGACGATTCCCAAATCAAGAAACCAGGTTCTGGTTGTGGAGAGAAGAAGCATCTTGGATCTCTGAATCCAGAATCGATAGTTGTGTGTGACCCTCATATAAATTAGGGACTTTCGAGAAGATCTCAATGCGAGGGAAAGAAGGAAGGATATTATGCGCAAGGGGAGGGACAGAGACCAGATTTTGATCAACATCAGGTAGGAAATCCTCCCCCATGGGGGGAGGAGGAGGGGTCACCATGGCCAGCGCTATCAAGGAGCCATCGAGAGAGGTCCTCTTCCCCCCTTCTTTATGATTCAAGGGGTTTTAAGTGTTTTTAGGTTTTTTAATATTTTCTTAGGGGTTTTTAGGATATTTAAGGTTTTTTTAATTTTGTATGTATTTTAGAAATTTTTTAGGTTTTTTAATTTTTTTAGGTGTTTTCAATTTTTAATGTTTTGGGGATATTTAGGGGTGTTAGGGTTTTTTATGGTTTTTCTTATTTTTTATATTTTTAGGGGTTTTAAGAGTTTATATATTTTTAAAGTATTCTTAATATGTTTCTATGTTTTAGATGTGTTTTACATTTTTAGGAAATTTTAGGGATTTTTAGGAATTTTATGGGTTTTTGGGTTTTTAGGGATTTTTTTTGTTTTAAGGGTTTTATATTTTTTTAGGAATTTTATGAATTTTTTGGTTTAGATAATTGTTTTTTAATTTATAAATTTTTAAGAATTTTTGGAGTTTTTTTATTTTTAGGGAATTAAAGGGTTTATAGAGTTTTAGTGGGATTTTATGGGGTTTTAGGGTCTTAAAGGTTTTCCATTGTTTTTTTAACTTTTATGGGTTTTAGAGGTTTTTTGGATTTTTTTGGGATTTTATGTGCATCAATTTTTAGGGTTTATAGTGTTTTTACAGGTTTTAGGTGTTTTAGGGATTTTGAGAGTGTTTATGGATTTTTAGTGTTTTGGAGAGTTTTTGGTTTCTCTAGGGTTTTTGTAGTTTTTTGAGTTATTTAGGGTTTCTGTATTTTTTAGATTATTTTAATAATTTTAGGCGTTCAAAGGATTTTTAGATTTTTAGTGGGATTTTGGGATTTTATGGGTGTTTAGGGTTTTAAGGTTTTTAGTTTTTTATGGGTTTAAGATGTTTTTGATTTTTGGGTCTTTAATGGATTTTATTGAAGTTTAGGGTTCTTAGGGGTTTTAAGTGTCTTTAGGTTTTTAGGATTTTTGAGTGGTTTTCAGGGTTTTATGGTTTTTTTTTATTTTAGGTAATTTTAGTTATTTTTTAGTATTTAAACGGTATTTAGGGTTTTTATGGATTTTGTGGATTTTTACTTGTTTTTAGGGGTTTAAGGGTATTTAAGGTTTTTATCCGTTTTAGTTTTTATAGGTTTTTAGTGTTTTTAGGTTTCTATGGTTTTCTTATCAGTTTTTCATTTCCATAGGGGTTTAATGTTTTTAGGGATATTTAGATATTTGTATAATTTTAATAGGTTTTTATGGTTTCTAGGGAATCTGATTATTTTTAGGGGTTTTTATAGTTTTTAGGGCATTTATTATCCTTTGATTTTTTGGGTTTTATTTTTATTTTTTAGGGTTGGAAATGTTTTTTAATGTTTTTTTAACATTTTTAAGGGTTAAAATGGGTTTTTAGTTCGGGTTTGTGGTTTTATGATTTTTAGTAGATTTTATGGGGTGTAGGGGTTTTTAGGGTTTTAGAGACTTTTAGGGGTTTTAGTGTTTTTAAAATTTTTAGGGTTTCTGGGGGTTTAAGTGTTTTAGGGGGTTTTATGTTTTTTGGGCTTTTTATGAATTTTTTATGATTTTTATGGTTATTTAGGATATTGAGGGTTTGTGGGGTTCTTTATGGGTTTTAGCATTTTTTTGGTTTTTAGTAGTTTTAAGTGTTTTTTGGTTTTTGAGGTTTTCTTAGTGTTTTTCTAATTTTTTAGGGATTTTAGTTATTTTTTTACAATTTATATAGTTTTTAATGGTTTTTATGGATTTTTAAGGGTTTAGGGTTTTTGTTAATTTAAGGGTTTTTAGGGTTTTTATGGTCTTTTTGGGTATTTGCGATTTTTTAGAGTTTTGTAGGTTTTTTATTTATTTTTATTTTTTTAATGTTTCTATGGTTTTAAGGGTTTTTTAATATTTTTTTATATGGGTTTTTATTAGTTTTATACTTTATTTTTGTTTTTGTGGTTTTTAATGGTTTTTTGTTTTTAAGGTCTTTATAGGGTTATTAGTCTTTTTTTTCATTTTTTTAGTTTTGTAGGGGTTTTAATTGTTTTTAGGTATTTATGGTTTTCTTAGGATTGTTCCTAAATTTTAGATATTTTTTATGATTTTTTAGTATTTCAACGATTTTACAGGGTTTTTATAGTTTTTGAGAGTTTCCAGGGTTTTAAGTGTTTTTATGGTTTTCATAGGTTTTACTTGTTTTAGGTTTGTAAGGTTTTCTTAGGTGTTTTCAATGGGTTTAATTTTTTTTATTTTTATGTAATTTTTATGATTTTTATGGGTTATAGGGTTTTTATGGATTTTGAGGGTTTTGGGGGTATTTTTGGGTTTTTTGAGGTATTGGGTTTTTAATATTTTTGGAGTATTTAATGTTTTTATTGGTTTATAGGGGTTTTACTGTCTGTAGTAGGTTTTATGGATTTTATGGATTTTTATGATTATTAGGGGTTTTTAGGGCTTTTACGGTTTTAGGGTTTTTAGCATTTTTATGTTTTTTAGGGGTTTGATTTTTTTTTAGTTATTAATGTTTTCTTATCATATTTAGTGGTTTTACAGATTTTTTTAGTTTTTAGTGATTCTAGGGATTTATAAATATTTTTATATTTTTAGTATTTTTAGGGATTTTGAGGGTTGGTAGTTTTTTGGGGGTTTTAGGGTTTTTTTTGTTTTTAGCGTTTTTATGGTTTTTAGTGATTTTAAATATAATTAGGTTTTTAATGTATTTATAGGGAGTTTTCAATGTTTTTTGGGGGTTTTGGGGGGTTTTTTTATTTTTGGGATTTCTAGAGATTTTTAGGATTTTAAGGGTTTTACGATTTTTTTGGTTATTATGTTTTTTAGTGAGTTTTTCAGGGTTCTAAGGTCTCGTATAATTTTTAAAAAAATAGGGTTTTAAGGGGTTATTACAGTTTTTTGGGTTATTAGGGTTATTTACTTCTGTTTAGAGACTTATGGTTTCTAGGGTTTTTATAGTATTTAGGGGTGTTTAGGGGTTTTAGTATTTTTTAGGGTTTATGGGTTTTTAATGTTTTTGGGTTTTAAGTTTTTCTTCAGGTTTTTTAGAGTTTTTTCAGATGTTTTATGTTTTTAGTGATTTTAGGTCTTTTTATATATTTTTATTTCTTTAGGGTATTTAGTTATTTTGAGGGTTTTTAGATTTCTTAGGGGATTTAGGGTTTTTTTGTTTTTAGATTCTTTTTAGAATTTTTATAGTTTTTTGGGGTTTCAGGTATTTTTTAGGGGTTTTAGTGTTTTTAGTGTTTTTATTGGTTTTTTGGATTTTTAGGGGTTTTTTGTGCTTTTAGGGTTTTTTCAATGTTTTGTAGACATCCATAACATCTTTAAGGGATTAATATATTTTTAGAGTTTTTATTGGGGGTCTTAGGGTTTTTATGGGGTTTTATGGGTTTTTAAATATTTTTAGGGTTTTTATCTTTTTTAGGGATATTAGTTTTTTATGGTTTTTAATGTTTTCTAAGTGTTTTTCACGTATTTTTGTGTGTTTTTACATTTTTATGGATTTTCAGAGTTTTTTACTTTTTTCATTATATTTAGGGTTTTAAGAGATTTTAAGTGGTTTTATGAACTTTTAGGGTTTTTTTGTTTTAGTTTTTTGAATGTTTTTTGGATATTTGGGGTTTTAAGTGTTTTTTGGTTTTTGAGATTTGTATAGGGGTTTTAATTTTTTTAGAGTTTTTACATTTTTATGGATTTTTAGTGCATTTTGGGATTTTAGTTTTTTATCGATTTTTAGTGTTTTTGGGGTTTTTAGTTCGTAAAGGTTTTTTGAGGGTTTTTTTATTTTTGGGGGTTTTGAGGGTTTTAAGGTTTTTATGTGGTTTTTAGAGTTTTATAAAATTTTAGTGGTTTAAAGGGTGTTTAGAATTTTTAGTGAGCTTTATGTTTTTATTGGTTTTTAGGGTTTTTAAGCGTTCTCGGGGTTTTATGGTTTTTAAGGGGTTTTAGGGTCCTTTTGAGTTTTTAGGGTTTTTTGAAATTATTAGGGTTTAAGGGGTTTTAATGTATTTTAGGTTCATAATGTTTTATTAGTGGTTATCATGTTCTTATGGGTTTTTTACATTTTATTTAATTTTAGGGATTTCTATGGATTTTCACGAGTTTAAGGGATATTTATGTTTTTCAGGGTTTTTAGTGTTTTTATGGTTTTTAGGAATTTTAATTGTTTTAGGTTATTATTGTTTTGTTATGGTTTTCATGCTTTTTGGGAGGTTTTACATTTTTAGGATTTTTTTTTGGATTTTTAAGATTTTAGTGGTTTTTAGAAGTTTTCGATTTTTTAGGGTATTTTGTTTTTATTGGTTTTTTACTTTTTATGGTTTTTTAATGTATTATTATTTAGTGGTTTTTGAGTATTTTTATATCTTTAAGGCTTTCTAAGGGGTTTTAGGGTTTTTATATTTTTTATATTTTTTGGGATTTTTATGTCCATTGAGGGTTTTTATGAATTTTACGATTTTTAGGGATTTTGAGGGTTTTTTAGGGTTTTTAGGGTTTTTAGGGTTTTTTTTGGATTTTAGGGATTTTGTGGCTTTTATAGTTTTTTAGGGATTTTAGGGTTTTCAGTGGTTTTTTGGGTTTTAGGTTTTTTATGTTATTTAAGGATTTTAATGATTTTTTAGAGTTTTTTGTCTTTTTAATAGGTTTAAAGGGATTTTAGAGTATTTAGTGGTTTTAGGTGTATTATGCAGTTTTAGGGGATTTCAGGGTTTTTAGTTGTTCAATGGGTTTTAGTGGTTTTAGGAATTTTATTGGCTATTATAATTTTTTAGTTTATAGTTGTTATAAATGTTTTTAGTTTTTTAAATATTTCTTAGGGTTTTTAGGGTTTAAGGTTGTTTTACATTTTTTGAAATTTTTTAGGCCTTTTAAGATTTTTATGGATTTTTAGGGGTTTTAGGGATTTTAAGGGGGTTTAGGATATTTTAGGGTTTGTAGGGTATTTAATGGTTTTGATAATTTTTAGGGGTTTAGTGGTTTTATGTGTTTTTTGTTTTTAAGGTTTTGTTATGGGGGTTTTCAAGGTTATTGGGGCTTTTTATGTTTTTTGGGATTTAATGAGTTTTTTAATATTTTTATGATTTTTCAGTTTTTTGGGATTTTGAGGGGTTTTAGGGTATATGGTTTTATTGTTTTTTGGGTTTTTGGGGTTTTATGAGTTTTTAGGGGTTTTATGGTTTTTAGAGGGTGTAACGTTTTTTGGAGATTAAGGGGTATTTGGAGTTTTTTGTGGTTTTTAGGGTTTTTATGGGGTTTTAGGGTTCTTAAATTATTTAGTGGTTTTTATGGTTTTAGGTTTTTGAGATGTTTTTAGGGTTTTTTAGGTTTTAGGGGTTTTATGTGTTTTTAGGTTTTTATGGGTTTTAGGTTTTCTTCATATATTTAAGGTTTTTTGTGTTTTTAGGGTTTTTAAAGGATTTGTTACGATTTTTTTTTTGTTTTTTAGGGATTTTAGGGATATTTAGCGTTTTCAAATTTTTTTGGAGTTTAGAATTTTTTAGTTTTTAGAGGTTTTAATTGCTTTTATGGTTTTAGGTCCTTCTCAAGGGTTTTCATAGTTTTAATAGTTTTTATGTTTTTGAGGATTTTTAGAGCCATTTAGGATTTTCATGGGTTTTATTGATTTTGAGGGGTTTTAGGGTTTTAGAGTCCTTCAGGTTTTCTGTGTTTTATGTTTCTTTGGGGTTTCATTTATATTTCACTTCTTATGTTTTTCTTATGATTTTCTTCATTTTTGAGTTTTTTATGTTTTTAGGGGTTTTGGGGATTTTTTATGATTTTTTAGGTTTTTTGGATTTTGAGGCTTTTTAGGGTTCTTGGGGTTTTACGGTTTTTTTTTTGTGTTTTTATGGAGGTTTTGAGGTTTTTAGTGTTTTTTTATTATTTTAATTATTTTTAGTTTTTAAGGTATTTAGTGTTTTTTGTGTTTTGGGGGTTTTATGGGGTTTCAGGGTTTTTTATGGTTTTAGTGGGTTTTAGGGTTTTGGGGGCTTTTATGGTTTTTAGATTTTTAGGTGTTATTAGTTTTTTAGAGGATTTAATTGATTTTAGCTTTCAATGTTTTTCTTAGCCGTTTTTAGGGTTTTTATATTTCTTTGGAGTTTTAGGTATTTTTTAGGATCTTTATGGTTTTAGGGTTTCAAGGGATTTTGAGGATTTTAATGTATTTAGAGTTTTTAGAGGTTTTCATGTTTTTTTCATTTTTAGGTTTATAGGGGTTTTTAAGTGTTTCTAGAATTTTATGTTTTATCAAGGATTTTAGTGTATTTTATGTTTTTATGGATTTTTAGGGATGTTTTTGTTTATTGTGGTTTTTTAGGGTTTTATCTGTTTTGATGTTTCTAGGGTTTATAAAAATTTTATTATTTTTTGGGTTTTTATTATTTTTTTATATTATTATTTTTTTAATGGTTTTTACTGTTTTTGAAGTTTTTAGGGATTTAAATATATTTTAGAGTTTGTAGTGGGATTTTTTGGGTTTTTTCAGGTTTTTAATTTTTTTAATGGTTTTTATTGTTTTAGGGGTTTTCTTGGGTTTTTTGGTGGTTGAATGGTTTTTTTGGGTTTTAGTGCTTTTTAGGTTTTTTAGGGTTTTAAGTGTTTTTTGGTTTTTAAATTTTACTTTTGTTTTTTAGAGTTTCTAGGTTTTTTATGTTTTTAGGGTTTTTAGGGATTTTAGGGATTTATGGATTTTTATTGTTTTTCTAGTTTTTTGTGATCTTAAGAGTTATTTTTATTTTTATGGATTCTAAGATTTTTTTTTGATTTTTTGTTGATTTTTAGGGAATTTGATTATTTTTAGGTTTTGAAGGTTTTCTTAACATTTTTCTAGGTTTTATATGTTTTTTAAATTTCTGTGGATTTTTAGGACATATTTTAGATTTTAATTATTTCCAAGGGTTTTAGTGATTTTGGGGGGTTATATATATTTTTTTTTGGGGTTTTAGGGTTTTCTTGAGTTTTTATTGGTGTTTAATATTTCTGGATTTTTTTTAAAAAAAATTAGTGTTTTAAATGAATTTTATAGGATTTAGTGGGTTTTAGGTGGTTTTTGGGATTTTGGGGATTTTGGAGGTTTTGGTGGATTTATGGTCTTTTACGGTTTTTGGGATTTTTTAGATTTTGTATGGGTTATATTTTTTTAGGTTTTAATGGTTTTATCAGGGTATTAGGTATTTTTGTGTTGTTTGGTAATTTTAGGGTTTTTATAGGTTTTCGGTTTTTCATGGATTTTGTGGCTTTATATGATTTTTTAGGTTTTTTGTATTTTTATAGTTTTTTATGTTTTTGGGGTTTAAACTGATTTTTTATTTTAGGGTTTTAATATGTTTTTAGGGATTTTATGTTTTTTTTCATGTTTGAGAGGTTTTTGGGGATTTATTTGGGGTTTTTATTGTTTTTAAGGATTTTTAAGGCTTTTTTGACTTTTAGGGTATTATGTTTTTTAGAGTTTTGTAACATTTTAGGTGTTTAAAGGATTTTTGGATTTTTGTAGTGTTTTTAGGGTGTTTATTTGTTGTTAGGGTTTTAATGGATTTTCTAGGATTTTACAGTTTTTATAGGTTTTTAAGGATTTTAGGGATTTTAGCATTTTAAGGGGTTTTAGCGGTTTTTTGATATTTTAAAGGGTTTTCAGGTTTCTAGTGCTTTTAGGGTTTTAAGTGTTTGAAGGTTTTTATGGTTTTTTAGGGGTATGAAAGGTGTTTAGGGTTTTTTACATTTTTAGGTATTTAAAATTATTTTTAGGATTGTTATGGGTTTTTGCAGTTTTTAGGGATATTTTGGATTTTTAGGGATTTATAGAGTGTTTTTGGGTTTTTAGGGTTTTAGGGGTATTTCGGTGTTTAAGATTTTTAGAGTATTTTATTTTTTTTTAACATTTTCAGGGTTTACAGGTTTTTTTGAGTTAATAGTGTTTTTATGTTTTTTATGGGTGTTAGGGGTTTTTACTGGTTTTCAGGGGTTTTATGGTTTTTAGAGGTTTTTAGTGTCTTTTAGGATTTTAGGGTTTTTAATCTTTTTTAGGGGTTTTAACTGTTTTTTTAGTGTTTTGTTTGGATTTTTAGGGTTTTTACACTTTTAGGCATTTTAGGGCCTTTTTAGTAATTTTATGGTATTTTGGGTTTTTTAGGATTTTGAGGCCTTCTTCGGTTTTTAGTATTTTTTGGTTTTTAGGTGTTCTAAGTGTTTTCAGGTTTTTCAGGATTTCCAAGGGGTTTTCATTATTTTAGGGGTTTTTACGTCTTTAGATATTTTTTGGGATTGTTTAGGATTTTTATGGTTTTTAGGGTTTTAGGGATTTTGAGGGTTTTTAGCTTTATTTAGTTTTTTAGGGGTTTAAAAAGATTTAAGGTTGTTATGGTTTTCTTGGTGGTTTTCAAGGTTTTAGGGTTTTTTATCTTTTTTAGGAATTTTATGGATTTTTCGGATTTTATGGCTTTTTAGTGTTTTTAGATGATTTGTAGGGGTTTTTTTATATTTTTTTAGATTTTTTTGTTTTCTTCGGTTTTTCAAAATTTCCAAGTTTGTTAACGTTTTTAGGGGTTTAAGGATTTTTTTTCATGGAAAATCAAACTTAGTATATATCAAACTAAAAAGAAAATGTGGTATAAAGTTATCACCCAAGGGTGAATCAACTAGAACAAAGGCCAACAACAACATCAAAATAAGGAAACCTGATGACCAAGCCAAAAATCTTTTATCTTCCATTATAGTCCACATGCAAGAAAAAATCAACCACTACAGCTGGATGCAAACCTATCATGCACCAGCTCAAGCATTAACTTCTTTCCCCCCAACAACAACTATCCAGCATGAGAAAAAAATAGATGTAAGAACTATCACATCCAAATAGGATCCCCTCACCCGAGAAGGACATTTCTAACCACAAAACAATATATGAACAATGGCTTCCCCTCACCACTGATCCCCCCCAAACCAAAACAAACTTACATCCTATTAACCATGAAATGAAAACCAAAAACATATGAAAGAGAACCTTCACACCAGGTCAAGCATGCCACAGCTAGAAAATCCATCCTATAGAAACCCTCCATCCCATATGAGCTAGTTACCTAGCCCAAATACCTTGCAGCATCCATAGAACAGAAGCCCCTAACAACCCACTCCCATAATAAGGCTTAAAACTAGCTAGTGGAGACCACTGAAATAGAATCACCAGTGATCTAAAAAACGAACACTACTAGTAAAAAAAATCTAAACAGGATCAGAAAATCCAATCAAAGAAATAGCTACCAGAAGTTTGTAAAAAACACCAAAAACATTAGACATATATGGAAGAAGACAAATCTAACTGAAGCATCACCGATATATGAAGAAAGACGAATAAAAAACCTGAACTAGGAGTGTCCACAAACCTCTATCTTTGATATGAAGTTAAAGGGGATTCCTTCAGACTATTAGAGTCTATAAATCTAAATCACTCATGCACACCTACCAGGCCTGCGATGTTGATGAAAGAATATGAATTTGATGGAGACATTATCACTGGATGATGGAGAAATAAGTAGTAAATACTGAAACCAAGAGCAATGATGATCCTCCATCTATGATATGAAGCTTATGGGGAACCATTGAACACCTCCAACCTAAATTCCTGGAACCAGCTACCCAATAATAGAAAATGTTAGTAGCCTTGAGATGAACATAATGATAGGAAACCGGTCGTAGTGTGGAAAACCATGTAGTCCATTCTCACCTTCCACATTGTGCCACCCATGCACGTCTACCCCATGATGATGAGGAATTTTTGCCAACTAACATCATGAACTGAGACCCCAATCTCGGCTCAACAAACCTCCATCACTGAACATATTTCAACAGACACTATGAATATATCCAACAATGATGCCAAGATAGATCCCCTTTCGAACTTGAAGAGATATAAGACCCCCAATGAACCATCAACATTGAAAAAAAATTAACACCAATGATCCCCAAAGCACACCTCTAAACGTTAATCTTGAAACCGGTCACCGTCAAACCAAAAAATATACTAATTATCATGGAAATTGATCAATGTTCACTAACACTTTCACAAAAGAGGAAACAACCTCACACTCTATCCTCTTAATGACCACCCATAGGCTCCAATATACCATGTGACCCGAAATAATGAAAAAAGTGTCAAAGACTGGAAAACCATCAATGAGTTAGTAAACAACCCTCTTACCCACTACAATATATCAAGTAAAGTAATTCCAATGCAAATTCTGAGGATGGTGTAGGAAAACTGATAGAACTTCCAACAGTCTAATGAAAGGCAATGAGAAACCACATCTACTCCGGAACCTATGATTCTCAACTAGCATAAGAATTGGAAATTGATAGCGAAACTGAGATGAGTATCCTGGGTCCATTATTTAATGGAACTCTTTTCGATTCACATTCATCAACCTTTATATTCTTATCCATCATAAGAATATTGGTTAAAATATAGGGAGAACGAATTTCCTGATTGGGAGGCACTGGGAAAGGAGATGAAGACCTGTCATCATCAATACTAGGAAGTATATTCGAAACACATCCATAATTCACTATCCCAAGGAATGGAGCCTCCATCCATACCAAAGCCTTCAACTAAATCAATGAATAAGTATAAATAGAACCATTGAAATCTTTAGAGGCCTGGATCACCTATAAAAAGATGAAGGAATTTTAGCTACAAATATCGAGCACTTCATATCATTATGAAAATGATGTAACCAGAGTAGTGGGAGAGACTAATAATGAAAGAGGAAAATCCTCATAAAATCCAGAATAGAATGTTTTTTGAGGATCCTATATAGCTTTCCTAGGGGGATTTATTAATTGAGTTTGTTAAAAGGACCTATCCATCAGCTTACATTTCAGTGTAGGTATGTATCAAATGATTCCTCCTTCTTGAAAAATTTCTTCTTGGGAGTAACTATAGACCAACCCGAATGTTAATCTTGTTTAGCATGAATCTATCATTGATTAAATTAATACCCAAATATTTTACAAAAACTGCTACATATAGGAACTTATCCATACTCGAATTAAATTTTGGACGAAGAACCCGCATCCAAATACAAGAAGATTATCTCTGGAAGATCCTGATAACCCAAGGTTTCCAAAAAAAATTGTGCAAAATAAATTATAGTAACCTTGAATGAGGCCTTTTCTGTAAATAGGGGCCTACAAACCACACTCTCTATGTAGTTGAGATCCTTTAGAGACTAAGCTTCAAGCCGAATATTTCATAAATTTTCCCAAACCAAAAAGGCATAGAAGGATTCCTTATTAAGTGATATGCCTAGTTTCCAGGTTCTAAGAACCATTTAATGACCTACATATAACCAAGAATAACTCGAGAGAATATACCCCAAATTTAAGGTTAGAAGAAACCGATATAAAAATAATCTATCATCATTACTCAGTGTTTTAATGAGATCATTCCCCCAAGAATTGAATTGATTGAGGAAACCATTGATAAGGGTAGCTCCTTCTCTAAAAAATACACAACTAAAGTATTGAACCACCTTAAAACTCCTTTTTGAAGAATAAAATGTGGAAGGAAAACCCTTAGAGTCTTCCCACTATCAATTAGAGGATGAAAAAAAACATCGATGGAAATAACAGAGGACTTTTGTTCCACATTCTTCTAATCTTTCATTTTAGGTTTTTTGAGTTTTTTTTGAAATTCTTAGGTATTTTTAATATTTTAAGGTTTTTAAGGATTTAAAGGAATTTAAGGGGTTTTATGGTATAAGCGGTTTTTAGGGTCTTAAAGGGTTTTTAGAATTTTTTAGTTTTTAGGGGTTTTAAGTGGTTTTAGGTTTTATGATTTTCTTAGGATTTTTCGGGTATTTAGGTTTTTTTTTATTTTTTAAGGGTATTTAGGGTTTTTTAGAATTTAATTGAGTTTTTAAGGTTTTTAGGGAATTTATGGGTTTTTAATGGTTTTTATGGTTTTTATGATTTTTTATATTTTTAGGTTTTTTTGGTTTCATAGGGTTTTTAATGTTTTTAGAGTTTTTTAATGTTTTTTGGGGACTCGGGGGTTTTTGACGTTTTTTATAGTTTTTATAGTTTTAGGGGGTTATTAATGTTTTATTGGGTTTTTGGTTTTTAGGGAGTTTTAGGGTTTCTATTGAATTCTTATGGGGTTTTTTTAGATTTTTAGCATTTTTAGGTTTTTCATAGGTTTTAAGAGTTTTTATGTTTTAGAGTTTTTCTTAGAGTTTTTGTAGGATTTTAATGTTTTTTACAGTTTAAGGGATTTGAGGTCCTTTTTTAGGATTTTGTCGGTGTTTTAGGGTTTTTTAGGATTTCAATTGTTTTAGGGTTTTTTAACATTTTTATATTTTTTAGGTTTTATGGGTTTTAAGTGTTTTTATGTTTTTAAGGGTCTCTTAGTGTTTTTAAGGTTTTTTGTATTTTTTACACTTATAGGTATTTTTAGATATTTTTTAGGAATTTTAAATTTTTTTGGGGATCTTAGGGATTTTGATAGTTTTTAAAGTTTGTTTTGGGTTTTTAACATTTTTTGGTTTTTGGGGGGTTTTATGTTTTTTATTTTCTTATTGTTTTATAAGGGGTTATAAGGTTTTTTAGATTTTTTACATTTTTATGTTTTTTAGTGATTTTTATGGTTTTATGGGTTTTTTGTTTTTTAGGTATTTTGAGGGTTTTTAGGGTTTCTAGGGGTTTGTATGGTTTTTCACTTTTTTTTGTGTTTTTAGGATTTTTATGTGGTTTTAGTTTTTTTTGGTTTTTATTAATTTTATGGGTTCTATGATATTTTACGTTTTATGGATTTTTAAGTCATTTAAAAAAAATTATTCCATTTTTTCTAATGTTTTAGGGATATTGAGGGGTTTTGGGGGGATTTTTCATTTTTTAGGATTTAGGGTTTTTAGATTTTTTTTGGATATTTATGATTTTTTTGGTTTTTTTAGGTTTATAATGTTTTTTAGTGTCTTTTCTGGTATTTTAGGTTTTTTCTAATTATATATATTTTTAGGGATTTTTGCGATTTTATGATTTTTAGGGGTTTTCGGGAATTTGAGGGTTTTACGGTTATTAGGATTTTTTATGAATTATAACATTTTTAGGGTTTTAAAGGTGTTTAGGTGTTTTAGGTTTTTAACACATTATAAGGGGTGTTCAGGGGTTTTTAGGGATTTTTACATTTTTTGGTATTTTTAGTCTTTTTTGAATTTTATGGATTTTAGAGATTTTGATGGATTTTTTGGGTTTTAGGATTTTTTATGTTCCTTCATTTTTTCAATTTTTTTACATGTTCTAATTGATTTTTGGGTTTTAATTTTTTCATAGGTTTTTTAAGGTTTTTTGGTTTTTTATGTTTTTATGGATTATAGGGATTTTTAACAATTTTTATAATTTTTAGGGTTTTAGGGATTTTGAGGGGTTTTTAGGGTTATTGGGGATTTTTTGTTTTTTTATGTTTTTAGGAGTTTTTTGAGTTTTTTACGGTTTAATGGTTTTTAGAGTTTTTTTAAAAATTTTATGAATATAATGTTTTTTGAGACTTTGAAGTGGTTTTCAGGTTTTTTGTGGCGTTTTTAAGTATTTTTACTATTTTTAAGGTTTTTGGGGGTTTCAGGTTTTTTATAATTTTAGGTTTTATTAGGAGTTGTATGTGTTTTTACGGTTTTTAAGGTTTTATTAAGAGTTTTTTTGGTTTTTTTGGTTTTTATGTTTTATGGATTTGAATGTAGTTTTTAGTATTTTTATGCATTTTCACAGTTTTTTGGGTTTTTGAGGGTTTTTATTGATTTTTAGGGTTTTATCATTTTTATGTTTTTTGGTGTTTTACATGTTTTAGAGTATTAATATTTTCTTAGGTATTTTCAAGGATTTTAGGGTGTTTCACGTTTTAGGGGATTTTTACAGATTTTCTAGGGTTTTTGGGTTTTTAGTGTCTTTAAGGATTGGGGGTTTTTAGGGTTTTTTTGTGTTTTGGGTATTTTTTGAGTTTTTTAGAGTTTTTTAAATTTTTAATTATTTTAAATGTTTTTGGGGGTTTAAAGATTTTTAATAGTTTTTAGTGGGTTTTGGGGGGTTTAAAGGTTTTAGGGTTTGTTGGGTTTTTTGTTTTTTTAGGGTTTCTAGGGGTTTAGGGATTTTTGTGTTTTTTAGGTTTTTAGGGGTTTTAAGTGTTTTTTTGGTTTTTAAGCTTTTATTATAGTTTTATTTGGGTTTTAGGAGTTTTACATTTTAGGGAAACATATGGGGTTTTTAGGACTTTAATAGTTGTAGGGATTTTGAGGGATTTTAAGGTTTTTGGCATTTTTCTAGTGTTTTTAAGGGTTTGAGTGGTTTTATTTTTTGATGGTATTCTTAGTTTTTTATGTGTTTTAAGGGTTTTTATTTATCTATGAATTTTTATTATTTTTAGGGATTTTTATGGGCTTTTTAGGGTTTTTATGGTTTTTAGGGTATTTAGGGATTTTGAGGGATTTTCGGGTTTTTTATTGTTTTGGGGAATTTATTGTTTTTTTGGGGGTTTAGGGTTTTTTGAGGTTTTAGAGTTTTTATGCTTTTTATAATTTTTTAATGTTTTTGGGTTTTAAAGGTATTTTAGTGTTTTTAGTGGACTTGTACGGTTGTTATGGGTTCTTAGGGGTTTTTATGGTTTTTATGTTTTTTCGGATATTTTAGGGGGCTTTAGAATTTTTTCATTTTTTTTTGGTTTTAAGGGATTATGTTTGTTTTTAGGTTTTTTATATTTTTTAGGGGTTTTCAGGTTTTTAGGTTTTTAAGGATTTTTAGGTTTTTTATTATTTTTATGGTTTTACGGAGTTTAAGGGATTTCTTGGGATTTAGGGGTTTTATTGGTTTTTAGGGTTTTCGATATTTTTTAGGGGTTCTAATTGTATTTTGGTATTTAAGTTCTTATTATGGGTTTTCAGGGATTTTTGGTTTATTAATGTTTTTAGGGATTTTTAGGATTTTTTATGGTTTTAAGAGATTTTGAGGGGTTTTTATACTTTTTTGGATTTTCAGCGTTTGTTTTTTATTTTTTAGGGGTACAAAAGATTTTTATAGTTTTTAATAATTTTTGTGGCTTTTAAGGCCTCTTATAGTTTTAGGGGGTTTCAGGGTTTTTATAAGTTTTTTGGACTTTTATGCTTTTTTAGTGGTTTTATTTTTTAAGGGGTGTTTGGGTTTTTAGCATCTTTATCGGGATCTTAGAGTTTTTTAGGTAGTTAGGGGTGTTTATTTTTTAGGATTTATAGTTTTCTTAGGGGTTTTCAGGTTTTTAGGGTTTGTTTTTTATTTTTAGTGTTTTTAGGGAAATTTTAGGACTTTTAGGTATTTTCAGGGTATTTTTCAAATTTTTAGGGGTTTAAAGTGTATAATTGTTTTTATGGTTCTCTTAGGGGTTTCAAGGTTTTTGAGTTTTTAATTTTATTGGGTTTTTAAATATTTTAAATGGAATTTATAGATTTGTATGGTTTTTTGGGATTTTTTTGGGTTTTATGGATTTTTTGGGTTTTTATGATTTTTTGGGTTTTTATGCACTTTTTTGAGTTTTTAGGTTTTTTAGGGGTTTAAATAGTTTTTAATATTTTTAAGGTTGTAATGGTTTTATATAGTTTTTAGTGTTTTTATTGGTTTTAGGGATTTTTAATGATTTTAGGGGTTTTCATGGTTTTAAGTAGTTTTGGGGACTTCTGAGGTTTTAGGGATTTTAGCATTTTTTGGTTTTATGGTTTTTGTGTGTTTTTAGGATTTTAAGGTTTTATTATGGCTTTTTGAGGATTTTTTGTGATTTTTATGGGTTTTTTGAGTATTATGGATTTTAAGGGTTTCTATTTTTTTTGATTTTTTTTTTGTTTTTTAGTGTTTTTAAGTGTTTTTTTGGTTTTAATGGTTTTTAGAGGTGTTTTTTGGGTTTTTAGCAGTTTTATGTTTTTAGGGTTTTTTTTGGGATTTCATTGGATTTTTATGGTTTTTATGGGTTTTAGGGATTCTGAAGGATTTTAATGTTTTTTAGGGTTTTACAGGTTTTTACTATTGTTAGGATTTTAAGGCTTTCTCTGGGGTTTTCAGGGTTCTAGTGTTTTTATGTTTTATTGTATTTCTAGGGCTTTTTATTATTTTTATGATGTTTTAGGGTTTTTAGGGATTTTGTGGGTTTTAAGGTTTTTTTGTATTTTTAGGGGTTTGATAATTTTTTTGGTTTTTTATGTTTTTTTAGTTTTTTAGGGTTTTTAAATTTATTTAGATATTTTTAATATTTTAGGGGTTTAAAAGGTTTTTTATATGGAAGATAAAACATTGAATATATCAAAAGAAATAGGAATTGATGTTCAAAGATGTCACCCAAGGTTGAATCATCTGACTTAAAGGCCAACAATAACATCAAAAGAAACAAACATAATGCCCAAGAAATCAATCCGCACTCTACCGTAACTGTCCACTTTGTAAGAAAAAAATAATCACCACAGCTAGCAGTAAACCCCAACCCCCACCCCCTCTCCCCCAATCTCATGAATCAGCTATCTACCACAAAAAAATCAACCTTTAAGCACACAAAAAACAATAATAGCAAGTATCATCCCATATAAATAAGAGCATTTCACCCTACTAAAACCTTTCAAGACATAGAAAAAAATATGATCGTGGATGCCACTACACTGTTGATCCCCCTACCCACCAAAACCAAATCCAACCCTCATCTAAAGGGCCAAACACAGATATCTAGAAATAAAAAAATACACCCCATCACACAAGATCCTGGATAGCACAGCTAGCACCCCCAACCTCTAGAAACCCACCATCATGTAAGAGCCCACTACACAGCCCACATACCTTGCAACAACCACATACCAAACCCACTGGTTACCCACTCCCCTAATAAGGCATCGAGATAGATGGAAGTAACCACTGAAATAGGAGCACTGATGAACCAAAAAAAAAATAACACCACCATTACGAACCAATACCGAATTGGGTCAGAAACTCCAACCAAATAACAAGATACCAAAAGTCATTAAAAACACTAAAAAACGTCAAAATATACAGAAGAAGACAAATTTGATAGGATCATCATCGTTCATTGAGACAATATTCATAAAAAACATATACCAAGAGATCCCACAAACCTTTATCTCTGATATGTAGCCGATAAGGATGCTATTGAACTATCACAGTTAGGATATCCACATAACCCATGATCACCTACCAGACCTGTGATTTCGATGAAAGAAGATGAATCTTATAAAAGAATTATCTTCTATTGATAAGGTGGGAAGCATAAAATACTAGAACCAAGAGCATCGACGAACCTCTATCTCTAATCTGAAGCCCATGATGAACCATTGCATGCTTCTGGCCTAAAATCCTAGAACCAGTCACCCTCAAACCCGAAATTCTAGCATCCTTGATCCGAATGTAAAGAGAGAAAACCAATCATTTTCCATAAAACCACATAACCCATTCCCTCCTGCACACCACATCACTCATGCACACCATCCACATAATGATGAAGATTTGCATCCAACGATCACCATGAATTGAGACACCAAACCCGTAGTAAAGAACCCCCATCGCTGAAAAGATTTTAGTATTCACTATTACTATATCTGACCTAGAATCCTATTTCCACACCATTAGATTTAATGAGAGAGAATAACACAAATAAACCATCGACGTAGATTAATATTAAAAGAGACACACCCCTAAAGAAAACCAAAGAACATGAATCCTGGAACCAAAAACCCTTGAACCAGAAGAGAGCAATCATCAAGGAAATCCAAAGAGTAGTGAACTTACACTTTCTTGAATTCTGTAACACCCACACATGTCTATCTCATAATTACCACCCCCTGAGATAAAAACTATGAGACCTGACTGAATGAAACTATCTTCAAAGACCAGAAAACATTCAATTTTCTAGTAAACTACCTACCTCACCAAAGAAACCAGAAAAAACTAGAAATGCATACATAATTTCGGGTGACGCTGCATAAAAATCGAGAGCACCGTCCACCCATTAATGAAGTTATGTGTTCAATCATCTATTTCCATGAACCTAGGACCTTCAACCAACCCAATAATTAGAAACCAAGAGGTGATCAGTGCTGACTAACCTAGGCCTTGCATTTAATGGAACCCTCTTAGTGTCACATTCATCCACTATGATAAGCCTATCCATTAGAGTATTATCACTAAAAATAGAAGAAGAGGTATTGGATTTATTTAGAGGCTCTGGAAAATGAGAGGAATAACTTTATTCTCCACTATCATGAAGATAATTCAAAACACAACCAAAAATATTTTACCATAGGAATGAACACTCAATCCCCGCAGAAGCCTTCAAAAAAACAAATGAAATCGGTTCAATAGAAGAAGCCACAACTTGATAGGGATGGATCACTGATAAAAAGTCTAAGAAATTAACTTTAGAAGAACTAGGGTCCTCATATCTACATGAAATAAATGTAATCAGAGTAGAGGGATCGACCATAGAGGAAGGAGGAGAAACATCAGAAAATCCAGAAGAGGAATATTCATGAGGATCCCTCACCTCCTTCCTAGTGTACATACCTGACGAAGATAAAGAAAAGGAACTATCATGCATCATACCTTTAATAGAAGGATCTAGAACAAATGAATTTTCCTTCTTCCTAGAAAAGCACTTCAGGCGAGTAACCACAGACCAACCCAAATGTAAATCCCACTTAGCATGCATCTCGCATTGATTCAAATGATGCAAAAATATTTTACAATAACTAAAAGATTTTGGTACCCTACCATACTCGACTCGATTGTTGGAAGAATAACCAGTACCCAAATACAATAATATTTCCTCCCAAATATCTTTCTCTTCTAAGACATCAACCCCAAAATGTGCAAACATAATTCTGCTCACCTTGAACATGACCGTATCAGCAAAGGGAGGCATGCCAACCACACTCGCTATATAGCTGTGACCCTCCACAGTACATGATTTAAGGAAAATATATCTGAATTTTAGGGAATTATTAGGGTTTTTTGGTATTTTTATTGGTTTAGGTTATTTTTATGGTTTTAGGGCTTTTAATGTTTTTTGTTTTTTAAGGGATTTAAATTATTTTAGGTTTCTAAGGTTTTCTTATTGGTTTTCATGTTTTTTAGGATTTTTAATATTTTTAGGTATTTTTAGGGTTATTATAGGTTTTATGGGTTTTAGGGATTTTGAGAGTTTTGAGGGTTTTTAGTTTATTAGGGTTTTTAGGGTTTTCAGTGTTTTTATATTTTTTAGGTTTCTAAGGATTTCGTAGCGTTTTGTAGGGTTTTGAGGGGTTTTTATGTTTTAAGGATATTTTAGGGCTTTTTTATAAATTTTATAGGGTTTTAGGGGTGTATGGATTTTGACTATATTTAGGGGTTTTTATATATTTATGGTGTTATGGTTTTCTTGGCCTTTTAGGGGTTTTTTAGTTTTTTAGGGTTTTCATGGCTTTTTATGTATTTTTAGGGATTTTTATGAGTTTTATTTATTTTTATGTTTTTAGGGATTTTGATGAGTTTGGGGGTTTTAGGGTTTGTAGGGATTTTATGGATTTTTTTGTGATTTTTAATGTTTTTAGAGTTTTTTTAACATTTTTATGGGTTTAAAGTGTTTTTAGGTTTTTCAGTGGTTTTTACAAATTTTTGGGGTTTTTAGGGGTTTTAGGGGTTTTAGGGTTTTAGGATATTTTTTGTTATTTTTTGGGTATTTCTAGTATTTTAGTTTTCATGGGTTTTATATTTTATGTTTTTATGGTTTTCTTAGGGGTTTTTTGGGATTTAGGGTTCTTTATAATTTTTAGGTATTTATAGGGATTTTTAGGATATTTTGATTGGTTTTTAGGGTTTTTAGGGGTTCTAGGGTCATTTTTCTATTTTTAGTGGTTTTTTGGGTTTCTAGGGGTTTATGGTTTTTAGCTTATTTTGTTTTTAGGGTTTTATGTTTTTATTATGGTTTTTCATGGGTTTTATTTTTTTTACAAATTTAGGTATCTTTTAGGGTTTTTAGGGATTTTGTGGGGTTTAGGGTTTTCTTGGGTTTTTATATTTTTGGGGAATTTATGGATTTTTGTGTTTTTTTGGATTTGTATGGGTTTTTATATTTTTTAATTATTTTAGAGTATTAATGGTTTTTTATATTTTATAGAGGTTTTTAGGGTTTTCATTATTTTTAGGGGTTTTTAGGGTTTTAGGAGTTTTGATTGTTTTTAGTGGGTTCTAGTGGTTTTAGGTTTTTTTTAGGGTTTTTAGAGTTTTTAGAGTTTTTAGGTTTTATAAATGACTATGTGTTTTTAGTTTTTTAAGGTTTTTATATGGTTTTCATGGGTTTTATGGGTTTTTACATTTTTAGGGATTACTAGGTTTTTTTTATTTTATATTTTTTTATGTTTTCTGGATTTTGATGGGTTTTTGGGCTTCTTAATCCTTTTAAGGTTTTTAGAATTTTTATGTTTTATTTGTTTTATTTTTTTAGGTTTATAAGTTTTTATTAGGTTTCTCCTGGGTTTTAGGGATTTTTACATTTTTAGGGATTTTTTAATATTTTTATAGTTTTTAGGGATTTTGAGGGTTTTTGGGGGTTTTTAAGGGGTTTTTAGTTTTTAAGGGTTTTTGAGTTTTTTGATGTTTTAAGGAATTTTAGAGTTCTTTAAAAATTTTAGGGTTTTAAATGGATTTTATAGTTTTTAGTGGATTTAGTGTTTTTATGAATTTTAATGGTTTTTATGATTTCTTGGGGTTTTATGGTTTTTAGGGGTTTTTACAATTGTTGGGACTTTTTTATGGTTTTTAGATTTTTTTTTTGTTTTTTATTGGTTTTATGTGTTTCTAGATTTCTAAGGATTCCTTCGAATATTTCGGGTTTTTAGGAGGTTTTATGTTTTTTTGGGGTTTTAGGGGGTTTCTAGGATTTTTACAGGTTTTTAGGGTTTTTATAGATTTTTAGGGTTTTAGGGTTTTTATAATTTTTATAATTTTTATAGTTTTTTATATTTTTATTGATATTAAGTGAATTTATGTTTTTAATGTTTTAGTATAGGTTATATTTTTTTAGGGGTCCTTTTTACCTTTTTTAGTATTTATAGGTTTTTTTAGGATTTTAAGGTTTTACAGTTTTTTGGGATTTTGTTGGTTTTGTGGTTTTTATCGTATTTGGGGGATTTGTGTTTTTATAGTTTTGTATAGTTTTATGTCTTCTAGTGTTTTTTATCATTTTTAGGTTCTTAATGAGTTTTTAGAGTTTTAGTGTGTTTTTAGGGTTTTTATGGTTTTTTAGTATTTTTTTAATTTTTTTCGAGGTGTTCTTCCGGGGTTAAGGTTTTAGGGACATTTTAAGGTGTATTAGGATTTTATTAATTATTGTGTTTTTTATGGGTATAATTGTTTTAACATTTCCATAGGGCTTTAATGGGTTTTAGGTTCTTTTATTCTTTAAGATATTTGTAGGGATTTGATGGTTTTTATGGATTTTAGGGGTTTTGGGTATTTTGAGGGGATTTATGGTTTTTTAGGGATGAATGGTTTTTCGGGGTTTTTTTTTGTATTTTTTAGGTTTCATGGGATCTAATTGTTTTAGGGTTTTATTGTTTTCATAGGGTTTTCACAATTTTTAGGGTTTTTAAAAAATTTAATAAATTTTAGGGTATGTTTTGGTTTTTATAGGTTTTATGATTTTTAGAGATTTTTAGGGTTTTTAGTGGGTTTTGGGGTTTTAAGTGTTTTTGTGGGGTTTTAGGGGTTTTTTATATTTTAGTTTTTTTGTGATTTTTAGAAATTTTTAATTTTTAGGTGGGTATAAAGGATTTTAGAGTTATTAGTGTTATAGGTGTTTTTAGGGTTTTTAGCGTTTTTAGGTTTTTAAGGGAATTTAAGTCGTTTTAAATTTTTCAGGTGTCCTTTGGATTTTTTAGGGTTTTAATATTTTTAATGTTTTTTGGGATTATAGTTCTTTTTTATGTTTTTTTATGATTTTTAAGTGTTTTTATGTTTTTTTGGGTTTTTTGGTTTTTTCAGTTTTTCTAAGATTTAAGGGTTTTTAAGGGTCTTTAGTGTTTTTAAAAATTTTGTGGGATTGAAGGGTTTTTATAGTTTTTAGTGGTTTTAGGGTTTTTATATGGTTTTAAGTATTTTTATATGTTTTTATGGTTTTTATGGTTTTATGTGTATTTATGGATTTTTGTGGTTTTTACTGATTTTAGGGTCTTTATGGTTTATAGGATCTTAAGATTTTTCTCTTTTAAGGGATTTTAAATGTTTTCAGGTTTTTAAGGTTTTCTTATGGTTTTTCCATGTTGCTTTGGGTTTATTTTTGTTTTAGATATTTTTTAGTATTTTTATCATTTTTTGGGTTTTTATGATTTTGAGGGGTTTTTAAGGTTGTTCGGGGGTTTAGGGTTTTTTATTGTTATTATCATTTTTCAGGTTTATGAAGTTAGAATTGTTTTTAGGTTTTTATGGTTTTATTATGGGTTTTCAAGGTTTTCATGGTTTTTATGTATTTTTAGAAATTTTATGAGTTTTATTTATTTTTATGTTTTAAGGTATTTTGAGGAGTTTTGTGGTTTTTAGGGTTTGTAGGGATTTATTTGATTTTTTTGGATTTTTAAGGTTTTTAGATTTTTTTTAACATTTTTAGGGGTTTAAAGTGTTTTTAGAGTTTTCAGTGGTTTTTACAATTTTTTGGGGTTTTTAGGGGTTTTTAGGGGTTTTATGTTTTTAGGATATTTTTTGTTTTTTTTTGGGTATTTCTGGTATTTTAGGTCTTATGGGTTTTATTTTTTATATTTTTATGGTTTTCATAGGGGGTTTTTTGGGATTTAGGGTTCTTTATATTTTTTGACATTTATAAGGATTTTTAGGATATTTTGATGGGTTTTTAGGGTTTTTAGGGGTTCTAGGGTCATTTTTTTTAGTTTCAGTGGTTTTTTGGGTTTTTAGGGGTTTATGGTTTTTAGATTTTTTTTGTTTTTATGATTTTATGTTTTTATTATGGTTTTTCAAGGGTTTTAGTTTTTTTTACAAATTTAGGTATTTTATAGGGTTTCTATGGATTTTGAGGGGTTTTGGGTTTTCTTGGGTTTTTATAGTTTTTGGGGAATTTAGGGATTTTAGTGTTTTTTAGGGTTTGTATGGTTTTTTAGAGTTTTTAATATTTTTATAGTATGAAAGGTTTTTTAATGTTTATAGAGGGTTTTTAGGGTTTTCATTGTTTTTATGGGTTTTTAGGGTTTTAGGAGTTTTGATGGTTTTTAGTAGGTTCTAGGGGTTTTATGTTTTTTAGGGTTTTTAGAGTTTTTAGAGTTTTATGGTTTTATAAGTGTTTATGTGTTTTAAGTTTTTTAAGGTTTTTATATGGTTTTCATGGGTTTTATGGGTTTTTTACTTTTTTAAGGATTACTAGGTATTTTTATGAATTTAATATTTTTTAATGTTTTTTGGATTTTGAGGGGTTTTGGGGCTTCTTCATGTTTTTAAGGATTTTAGTATTTCTATGTTTTTTTGTTTTAATTTTTTTAGGTTTTTATGTTTTTAAAAGGTTTTTCTTGGGTTTTAGGGGTTTTTACATTTTTAGGGATTTTTTAAATATTTTTATAGTTTTTAGGGATTTTGAGGGTTTTGGGGGGTTTTTAAGGGGTTTTTTAGTTTTTTAGGGTTTTTGAGTTTTTTTGGTGTTTTAAGGAATTTTAGAGTTCTTTAACATTTATAGGGGTTTAAATGGATTTTATAGTTTTCAGTGGATTTAGTGTTTTTATTGGTTTTTATATTTTTTATGATTTATTGGGGTTTTACTGTTTTTAGAGGTTTTTACAGTTATTGGTCTTTTTTACGGTTTTTAACTTTTTTTGTTTTTTATTGGTTTTATGTGTTCTTATATTTCTATGGTTTCCTTAGAATATTCCATGTTTTTAGGAGGTTTTATGTTTTTTGGGGGTTTTAGGGGTTTTTTTAGGATTTTTATGGGTTTTTAGGGTTTTTTTAGATTTTGAGGGTTTGTAGGGTTTTTATCATTTTTTCAATTTTTATAGTTTTTTATATTTTTTTTGATATTAAGTGATTTTATGTTTTTTATGGTTTTATTATGGGTTATATTGTTTTAGGGGTCCTTTTACGTTATTTATTATTTTTATGTTTTTTAGGATATTTATGGTTTTACAGTTTTTATGGATTTTGTTGGTTTTAGGGTTTTTATCGTATTTGGGGGATTTATGTTTTTTTAGTTTTGTATAGTTATATGTTATTTTTACTATTTTTATCAATTTTAGGTTCTTAATGAGTTTTTAGAGTTTTAGTGTGTTTTTAGGGTTTTTAATATTTTTTAATTTTTTTCGAGGTGTTCTTCCGGGGTTAAGGTTTTAGGGACATTTTAAGGTGTGTTAGGATTTTATAAATATTTATGTTTTTTATGGGTTTAATTGTTTTAATATTTCCATAGTGCTTTAAGGGGTTTTAGGTACTTTTATTCTTTTAGATATTTGTAGGGATTTGATGGTTTTTATGTATTTTAGGGTTTTTTTGGTATTTTGAGGGGTTTAATGGTTTTTTAGGGTTGAATGGTTTTTAGGGATTTATTGTGTTTTTAGGGTTTCTAATGGTTTTTTAGGGTTGAGGTTTTTTAGTGGGTTTTGGGGTTTTAAGTGTTTTTTTTGGGTTTTTTGGGTTTTTAGGGGTTTTTTAGATTTTAGTGTTTTTGTGCTTTTTATAAATTTTTAATTTTTTTGGTGGGTATCAAGGATTTTAGAGGTATTAGTTTTATAGGGGTTTAGGGTTTATTATTATTTTTAGGGGGTTTATGGTTCATTAGTGTTTTAGGGACTTCTAGGGTCTTTATCATTTGTTCAGATTTTTAGAGGTTTTATTTGTTTTTGGATTTTAATGTGTTCATAGAGGATTTCATTTTTTTAGTTTTTTTTAAGTTTCAGGGAATTTTAGTCTTTAATTGTATTTTTAGAGATTTTCTGGATTTTTGTGATTTTGAGGGGTTTTATGGTTTTTTAGGATTTTTTGTGATTTTGTGATTTTTAATTATTTTTAGGTTTTTTTGGGGATTTAAGTGTTTTTATGTTTTTAATGTTTTATTAAGGGTTTCATAGTTTTTTTTTCATTATTACATTTTTAAGTATTTTTAAGGCTTTTTATATTTTTTTTAATTTTTAGATATTTTTATGGGTTTTAGGGTTTTTAGGGTTTTAGTGGTTTTCATGGTTTTATTTGGGTTTTAGGGTTTTTTTTGAGTTTTTAGGGTTTTGAGGATTTTATAGTTTTTTAACATTTTAGGGGTTATAGGGGGGTTTCGAGTTTTTAGTGGGTTTTTTGTTTTTATGGGTTTTTATGGTTTTTCATGGTTTTTCATGTTTTTTCAGGTTTTTTATTTTTATGGTTTTAATGTGTTTTAGGGATTATATTGTTTTCTATAGGGTTTAGGGGTTTTATGTGTTTTCATGATTTTACGATTTTTCATAGTTTTTAACAATTTTACGGTTGTATAGGGATTTTAGAGTTTTTAGTGTGTTTTTGGTAATTTATGGGGTTCTTGGTTGTTATGATTTTAGATGTTATATAGTTTTTTTGTTTTTTAGGTTTATAGGATTTTTAGCGTTTTTTAGGTTTTTAGTGGGTTTAATTATTTTAAGGATTCCAATTTTTTCATAGGGTTTTCCTAGGTTTTATGGGTGCTTTATATTTTTAGGGATTTTTAGGGATTTTTTGATTTTTTATGGTTGTTATGGATTTTTACGGATTTTGAGGTGTTATTCGAGTTTGGGGTTTTATTTTTTTTATGTTTTTATCTAATTTAGGATGTTTAGGGGTTTAAAGTGTTTTTGGGGTTTTCAAGGTTTTCTAAGGGGTTTTCAAGGATTTTATGATTTTTTACATTTATAGGCATTTTTAGGATTTTTAGGATTTTATTGGTTTTTATGGTTTTTAGGGATTTTTAGGGATTTTAAGATTTTATATGGCTTATAAGATGTTTATAGTTTTGGGGGGTTTTTTTAGTGGTATTAATTGTTTTTAAATATTTTTAACATTTTTATGGATTTAAATGGATTTTATAGTTTTTAGTTGTTTTCGGGTTTTTAAGGGTTTTATGATTTTTTAATATTCCTAGGGATTTGATGGATTTTTGTGGTTTTTGGGTTTTTATAGTTATTTAGGGGTTTAGGGTTTTTACATTTTTAAGGGTGTTCAGTGCTTTAAGGATTTAAATGTTTTCTTAGAGTTTTTCTAGGGTTTTGGGGGTTTGTTATGTTTTTATGGTTTTTAGGATTTTTTGGGATTTTATGGTTTTAGTTTTTTAGTAATTTTGATGTTTTTTCGTGTTTTTAAGGTTTTTATGGGTTTTTAGGGTTTTTTTAAGTTCTTTATGATTTTAGGGTTTTTTAGAATTTTTTTATCATTTTAGAGGTTTAAATTTTTTTTCTAGTTTTTAGTGGATTTATGGTTTTTATTGGTTTTTATGGTTTTTATGGTTTTTATGGTTTTTATGTATTTTATGGTTCTAGGAAGTTTCAGGGTCTTTTAGGGTTTTTAGCATTTTTTAGGTTTTCTGGTATTTTATGTGTTTTTAGATTTTTAATGTTTTCTTAGGTGCTTCAGGGTTTTTATGTTTTCAAATATTTAAAAGGCTTTTTAGGATTTTTATAGTATTTAGGGGTATTAGTTATTTTGGGATTTTTAGGGTTTTTAGGGGGTTTTTTGAGTTTTTAGGGGGTTTAGAGTTTTTTTAACATTTTTATGGTTTTGATGTGTTTCTAGAGTACTTAGAGGGTTTTAGGGTTTTTATGGGATTTTAGGGTGTTTATGGTTGTTATTTGGTTTTATTTTTCTTAGGGGTTTTAGGATTTTTATCGACAATTAGGGTTTTTTTCATAATTTTTATATATTTTAATATTTTTTAAGTATTCAAGGATTTTATTGGTGGTTATAGGGTTTTATGGTTTTTACATTTTTAGGGATTTATCAGGCATTTAAAGGATTTTTATGGAATTTAGCTTATTTATGGATTTTGAGGTTCTATCGGTTTTTTGGGTTTTTTATTCTTGTTTTTGGGTTTTTTGGGTTTTTTTGGGTTTTTATCATTTTAATGTTTTTAGGAGTTTTATGTATTTGTAGGTTTTTAATTTTTTTCTTAAGGGTTTTCAGGGAATTTATGATTTATTATGTATTTATGGATTTTATGATTTTTTTCAATTTTTAGTGTTATTAGTGATTTTAAGGATTTTTGGGGAGTTTTAGAATTTTTTTGCTTTTCATCATTTTAATGTTTTTTGGTTTTTCAAGTTTTCTTATGGGTTTTTAGGGGTTTATTATTTTTTAAATTTTTAGGAATTTTTAGGGGTTTCTTAATATTTTTGTGGTTATTTATGGATTTTAGAGATTTTGAGGATTATTAGGGGGTTTATGGGTTTACAGTTTTTAAGGTTTTTTGGGTTTCTTAGGGTTTTTATAGTTTTAAACCTTTTTGGGATTAAAATGGTTTTTATTTTTTAGAGGTTTTTATGGATTTTATGGTTTTAGGGATTTTAATGTTTTTAGCAGATTTTATGGTTTTTAAGGGGTTTTTTGTGTTTTTAGTTTTTTTAAGATCTTTATCATTTTAGGTTTTTAGGATCTTATGTTTTTTAGGGTTATTTAGGTTTTATTTGGGGTTTGAGGGATTTTAGGGTGTTTTATGTTTTTGGGTTTTTTTTTTGTATTTTTATGGGTTCTTAGGATTTTTAGAGATTTTAATTGTTTTATTAGTTTTGGGGGGTTTTATAGTTTTTTTTGTGTTTTAGGGTTTTGTTGAGTTTTTTTAGTTTTTAATGTTTTATAATTTTTAACATTTTTATAAGCTTAAAGGTTTTTTATAGTTTTTAGTGGATTTTGGGGAATTATTGGGGTTTTGGGGTTTTTTTTGGTTTTTAGGGTTTGTAGAGTTTTTTTTTGGATTTTTAGCATTTTTAGGGCTTTGGGGGATATATTTTTTTATTGTTTTTTTAGGTTTTCTCTGGGGTTTTCTAGGTTTTTTTTTGTTTTTAGGGATTTTTTTTGATTTTGGGGATTTTTATGTTTTCTATGATTATTATGGATTTTGAGGGTTTTAGGTTTTCTAGTGTTTATTGGGTTTCTTACTATTTTTACCATTTTTATGTTTTTTAGGGTTTTAAGTGTTTTAGTAATTTACGGTTTTTAGGGGTTTTAAGGGTGTTATGGTTTTTTATATTTTTCAGATTTTTAGAGATTTTTAGGAATTTTATGTGTTTTTAGGGATTTTGATATTTTTTAGGTCTTTTAGCGTTATTAGAGTTTTTAAAGTTTTTTACGATTTTTTAGGTTTCTTTATTTTTTCAATTTTTTATAGGTTCTAATTGATTTTTGGGTTTTACATTTTTCATAGGTATTTCATGGTTTTTTGGTTTTTATGTTTTTATGGATTATAGGAATTTTTAACAATTTTTATAATTTTTAGGGTTTTTGGGATTTTGAGGGTTTTTTATGGTTATTGGGGATTCTTTTGTTTTTTATGTTTTTAGGAGTTTTTTGAATTTTTTTTCGGTTTAATGGTTTTTAGTGTTTTTTTAATAGTTTTATGAGTTTAATGTTTTTTGAGACTTTTAAGTGGTTTTCAGGGTTTTTATGGGGGTTTTAAGGATTTTTACTATTTTTAAGGTTTTTGGGGGTTTGGGGTTTTTTATAATTTTAGGGTTTATGTGGATTTTTCAGTTTTTTTTCAGTTTTTTAGGTTTTCTTACGAGTTTTTTATGGTTTTTATGGTTTTTATGTTTTATGGACTTTTAGGTAGTTTTTAGGATTTTTATTCATTTTCACAGTTTTTAGGGTTTTTAGGGTTTTTATTGATTTTTAGGGTTTTATCATTTTTAGGTTTTTTGGTGTTTTACATATTTAAGAGTTTTAATATTTTCTTAGGCATTTTCTGGGATTTTAAGGTTTTTTTACATTTTAGGGGATTTTTAAGGATTTTCAACGGTTTTATGATTTTTAGTGTCTTTAAGGATTGGGGGTTTTTAAGGTTTTTTTGTGTTTTGAGTATTTTTTGAGTTTTTTTGGGCTTTTAAATTTTTTAATTATTTTAAATGTTTTAAGGGGTTTAAAGGTTTTTTATAGTTTTTAGTGTGTTTTGGGGGGTTTAATGGTTTTAGGGTTTTTTTAGGGTTTTTAGGGGTTTTAGGGTTTCTAGGGGTTTAGGGTTTTTTTTGAGTTTTATGGTTTTTAGAGGGTTTAAGTGTTTTTATGGTTTTTAAGGTTTTATTATAGATTTATTTGGGTTTTAGGGGTTTTACATTTTAGGGATACATAGTGGGGTTTTTAGGACGTTATAGTTTTAGGGATTTTGAGGGATTTTAGGGGTTGTGGCATTTTTTTAGTTTTTTTAAGGGTTTGAGTTGTTTTATGTTTTGATGGTTTTCTTAGTTTTTTTATGGATTTTTAAGGGTTTTTATATTTCTATGAATTTTTTCTTGATTTTTAAGGATTTTTATGTACTTTTTTGGGGTTTTTTTTTGATTTTTAGGGTATTTAGGGATTTTGAGGGGTTTTCGGGTTTTTTATTGTTTTGTGGAATTTATTGATTTTTGGGGGGTTTAGGGTTTTTCGAGGTTTTAGAGTTTTTAGGGTATTTATAATTTATTAATGTTTTTGGGTTTTAAAGGTATTTAAGAGTTTTTAGTGGATTTGTACGGTTTTTATGGGTTCTTAAGAGTTTTTAGTGGTTTTTATGTTTTTTCGGATATTTTAGGGGGTGTTAAGATTTTTAGAATTTTTTTGGTTTTAAGCGTTTCTGTTTGTTTTTAGGTTATTTATATTTTTTATGGGTTTTTGGGTTTTTCAGGTTTTTAAGGATTTTTAGGTTTTTAATTATTTTTATGGTTTTAAGGGCAAGGAAGATGCGGGGGTCGGGCTATTCACAGCCCCCAAAATTTTTTAGGGGTTCTAATTGTATTTTGGTATTTACGTTCTTATTATGGGTTTTCACGGATTTTTGGTTTATTTATGTTTTTAGGGATTTTTAGGATTTTATATGGTTTTAAGAGATTTTGAGGGTTTTTTATACTTTTATTGGATTTTCAACATTTATTTTTTATTGTTAAGGGTTTTAAAGGTTTTTTATAATTGTTAATAATTTTTTTGGCTTTTAAGGCCTCTTATTGTTTTTAGTGGGTTTCAGGGTTTTTATAAGTTTCTAGGACTTTTATGCTTTTTAGTAGTTTTATATTTTAAGGGGTCTTTGGGTTTTTAGCATCTTTTTAAGGATCTTAAGGTTTTTTAGGTTTTTAGAGGTCTTTATTTTTTAGGTTTTATAGATTTCTTATGGATTGTCAGGTTTTTTAGGGTTTTTTTATTTTTAGTGTTTTCTTAGGGGGGTTTTAGGACTTTTAGGTATTTTCAGGGTATTTATCAATTTTTAGGGGTTTTAAGTGTTTTGTGGTATTTATGGTTCTCATAGGGGTTTCAAGGTTTTTCAAGTTTTTAATTTTTTTAGTGCTTTTAAAGATTTTAAATTATCTTTATAGATTTGTATGGTTTTTGGGGATTTTCAGGGGTTTTATAGATTTTTTGGTTTTTTATGATTTTTTGGGTTTTTATGGGTTTTTTTTGAGTATTTATGTTTTTTAGGGGTTTAAACAGATTTTAATATTTTTAAGGGTGTAATGATTTTTTAGAGTTTTTAGTGGGTTTTTAGTGTTTTTATTGGTTTTAGGGATTTTTATTGAATTTACGGGTTTTTATGGTTTTAAGCAGTTTTGGGGTCTTTTGAGGTTTTAGGGAGTTTAGCATTTTTTGGTTTTAGGGGTTTCGTGTGTTTTTAGGTTTTTAATGTTTTATTATGGTTTTTTGGGGCGGTTTTGGGGGTTTTTTGTGATTTTTATGGGTTTTTAGTGTTTTTTGGATTTTGAGGGTTTCTAGGTTTCTTTTGGTTTTTGCATTTTTTTTCTTTTTAGTGGTTTTAAGTGTTTTTTTGGGTTTTATGGGTTTTAAAGGTGTTTTTTTGGGTTTTTATGAGTTTTATGTTATTAGGGATTTTTTTGGGATTTCTTAGAATTTTTATGGTTTTTATGGTTTTTAGGGATTTTGAAGGATTTTAATGTTTTTTTGGGTTTTTACAAGTTTCGACTGTTGTTAAGATTTTAAGGATTTCTTTGGGGTTTTTAGGGTTTTAGTGTTTTTATAATTTTAGGTATTTTTAGTGATTTTTAGTATTTTATGGTGTTTTAGGGATTTTAGGTATTTTGAGGGGTTTTAATGTTTTTTAGTATTTTTAGGAGTTTGATAATATTTTTGGGTTTTTATGTTTTTTTTAGTTTTTTAGGGTTTTTAAATTTTTTTCGATATTTTTAATAATTTCAGGGTTTAAAAGGTTTTTTCTACATAAAATAGAACATAGAATATATCAAAATATATAGGAATTGATGTACAAAGTTATCACCCAAGGGTGAATCAACTGACCTAAAGGCAAACAATAACATCAAAAGAAACATACCTAATGCCCAAGAAAACAATCCACACTCTACCGTAACTGTCCACATGTAAGAAAAAAATAATCACCACAACTAGTAGTAAACCCCAACCCCCACCCCCTCTCCACCAATCTCAAGAATCAGCTATCTATGAAAAAAAATCAACCTTCAAGCACACAAAAAATAATAATAACAAGCATTATCCTGTCCAAATAAGAACATTTCACCCTACTAGAACCTTTCAAGACATAGAAAAAAAGATGATCATGGATTCCACTGAACTATTGATCCCCCTACCCACAAAAACCAAATCCAACCACCATCTAATAGACAAAACACAGATATCTATAAATAAAAAAATACACACCATCACACCAGATACTGGCTAGAACAGCTAGCTCACCCAACCTCTAGAAACCCACCATCATGTAAGAGACTACTACACGGCCCACATACCTCACAACAACCACATACCAAACCCACCAGTGGCCCACTCCCACATTAAGGCATCTAGCTAGACGGAAGTAACCACCGAAATAGGAGCACTGATGAACCAAAAAAAAAGCACACCACCATTAGGAACCAATACCGAATCGGGTCAAAAACTCCAACCAAATAACCAGATACCAAAAGTCGTTAAAAACAATAAAAAACCTGAAAATATATAGAAGAATAAAAATATGATAGGATCATCATCGTTCATTGAGATAATATTCATAAAAAACCTATACCAAGAGATCCAACAATCCTTTATATCTGATACGTAGCCGATGAGGATGCCAATACACTATCATAATTAGGATATCCCCATAACCCATGATCAGCTACCAGACCTACAATGTCGATTAAATAAGATGAATCCCACAAAATAATTGTCTTTTATTGATGAGGGAAGAAGAATTAAATACTAGAACCAAGAGCATCAACGAAGCTCTATCTCTAATCTGAATCCCATGACGAACCATTGCATGCATCTGACCTAAAATCCTGGAACAGTCACCCTCAAACCCAAAATTCAAGCATCCTTGACCCCAACGTAAAGAGAGAAAACCTATCATTGTCCATAAAACCACATCACCCATGCTCTCCTTCCAAACCACATCACTCATGGACACCATCCTCATGATGATTAGGATTTTCGGCCAACGACCACCATGAACTGAGACACCAAACCCGGTGTATAGAACCCCCATCGCTGAAAAGATTTTAGTATTCATTACTATATCTGACCTAGAAGCCTAATTCCACACCATTATACTTAATAAGATATAATAACACCAATGAACCATCGACATCAATGAATTTTAAAACAGACACACCCCCAAAGAAAACCAAAGAACATGAATCCTGGAACTAGAAACCCTTGAACCAGAAGAGATAGTAATCATCAAGGAAATACAAAGAGAAGTGAAATTACACATTCTTGAATTCAGTAACACCCAAACATGTCTATCTCATAATTACCACCCCCTTAGATAAAAATGTTTGAGACCTGAGTGAATGACGCTAGCTTCAAAGTCCAGAAAACAATCAATTATCTGGTAAACTACTTGCCTCACCAAATAAACCTGAAAAAATTAGAAATGCTTATGTAAATTCGGGTGATGCTGCAAGAAAACCGAGAGCACCTCCCACCCTTGAATGAAGTTTTATGTTCAATAATCTATTTCCATGAACCTAGGACCTTCAACCAGCCCAAGAATTAGAAACCAATAGGTGAACATTGCTAACTAACCTAGGTCATGTATTTAATGAAACCCTCTTAGTATCACATTCATCCACCATGATAAGCCTATCCATTAGAGTATTATCACTAAAAATAGAGGAAAAAGGATTAGATTTATAGTGGGGATTTGGGAAATGAGAGGAATAATTTTATTCTCCACTATCAGGAAGATAATTCAAAACACAATGAGAAATATTTTACTACAGGAATGAACACTCAATCCCCGTAGAAGCCTTCAACAAAACAAATGAAATAGGTTCAATTGAATAATCCACAACATGATAGGAAGGGATCACTGATAAAAAGTATATGAAATTAAGTTTAGAAAAACTAGGGTCCTCATATCTACATGAAAACAGTGTAATCAGAGTAGAGGGATCGACCCTAGAGGAAGGAGGAGAAACAACAGAAAATCTAGAAGAGGAATATTCATGAGGATCCTTCACCTCTTTCCTAGTGGACATACCTGAGATAGCTAAAGAAAAGGAACTATCATGCATCATACCTATAATAGAAGGATATAGAACAAATTAATTTTCCTTCTTCCATGAAAACCACTTCATGGGAGTAACCGTAGACCAACCCGAATGTAAATGCCACATAGCATGCTTCTCGCATTGATTCAAATGATGCTAAAATATTTTACAAAAACTAAAATATTTTGGAACCCTATCATACTCAACTCGAATGTTGGGAGAATAACCAGTACCCAAATACAATAATATTTCCTCCCAAATATCTTTCACTTCTAAGACATCAATCCCAAAATGTGAAAATTTAATTCTATTCACCTTGAACATGACCGTATAAGCAAAGAGAGGCATGCCATCCACACTCACTATATAGCTGAGACCCTCCACAGACCATGATTTAAGAAAAGTATTTCTGAATTTTTGGGAATTATTAGGGTTTTTTGGTATTTTTATGGTTTTAGGGATTTTAATGTTTTTAGTTTTTGTAGGTATTTTAATTGTTTTTAGGGTTCTATGGGTTTCTTATTGGTTTTCATGTTTTTTAGGATTTTTAATATTTTTTGGTATTTTTAGGGTTATTATGGGTTTTAGGGGTATTAGGGATTTTGAGGGTTTTGAGGGTTTTTAGTTTATTGGGATTTTTAGGGTTTTTCAAGTTTTTAGATTTTTTAAGATTCTATGGTTTTCGTAGCAGGTTTTAGGGTTTTGAGGGGTTTTTATTTTTTTAAAGATATTTTAGGGATTTTTTATAAATTTTACAGGGTTTTAGCGGTGTATGGATTTTGACTGTTTTTAGAGGTTTTTATATATTTATCGTTTTATGGTTTTCTTGGCCTTTTAGGGTTTTTTTGAGTTTTTTAGGGTTTTTATAATTTTTAGTGATTTTATGCATTTTTATGGGTTTAAAGGGTTTTTAGAGTTTTTTTGTTACTTTGGGATTTTATGGGTTTTAGGGTATTTTTAAAGTTATTATCATTTTTAGGTTTTTAGGGGGGATTATGTGTTTTTTGTTTTTTAATGTTTTCATAGGGGTTTTTAGGGTATTAGGGGTGTTTTCTATTTTTAGGGATTGTTTTATTTTTAGGATTTTTATGGGTTTCAAGGGTTCTTAGGGATTTTTAGGGGTTTTAATGTTTTTAGAGATTTTATGGGTTTTTTAGTTTTTTTGAGGTTTTAGGAAGTTTTTGGGGTTTAATTTTTTTGAGATTTTTAACATATTAAAGGGTTTAAATTGTTTTTATAATTTTAGAGGGTTTTAGGGTTTTAGGGTTTTTTATTGTTTTTAGTGGTTTTAGTGTTTTTTATGGTTTTGGCAGTTTTGGGGTTTTTAGTGTTTTTAGGTTTCTAGAGATTTTAGGTTTATTTATGTTTTTAAGGGCTTATTAGAGTTTTATAAGTTTTCATGGGTTATTACATTTCTAGGTATTTTTATGTATTTTTAGGTATTTTTGTGATTTTTATGATTTTTAGAGTTTTTAGTGATTTTGAGGGGTTCGAGGGGAATTATGGTTTTACGGTTTTTAGGGTTTTAATAATTTTTATGTTTTTTAAGGAATTTAAGTGGTTTTAAGTTTTCAAGGGGATATTTGGATTTTTTAGTGTTTTAATATTTTTAATGTTTTTTCGGATTTTAGTTCTTTTTAATGTATTTTATGATTTTTAAGTGTTTTTATGTTTTTTTGGGTTTTTTGGTTTTTTCAATTTTTCTAAGTTTTTAATGGTTTTAGGGGTCTTTAGTGTTTTTAAAAATTTTGGGGGATTAAAGGGATTTTATAGTTTTTAGTGCTTTTAGGGTTTTTATATGGTTTTAAGTAATTTTATAGGATTTTTGTGGTTTTTATGGTGTTATGTGTTTTTGTGGTTTTAAGTGGTTTTTAGTGATTTTAGGGTCTTTATGGTTTTTAGGGTCTTAGGATTTTTCTCTTTTATGGGATTTTAAATGTTTTTAGGTTTTTAAGGTTTCGTTATGATTTTTACATGTTTCTTTGGGTTTATTTTGTTTTAAGATATTTTTTAAGTATTTTTATCATTTTTAGGGTTTTTTATGATTTTGAGGGGTTTTTAAGGATGTTCAGGGGTTTAAGGTTTTTTATTGTTATGATCATTTTTCAGGTTTATGAAGTTGGAAGTGTTTTTAGGTTTTTATGGTTTTCTTAGGATTTTTCAAGGTTTTCATGATTTTTTATGTATTTTTATGGATTTTTATGAGTTTTATTTATTTTTATGTTTTTAGGGATTTTGAGGAGTTTTGGGGTTTTTAGGGTTTGTAGGGATTTTTTTGGATTTTTTGGATTTTTATGGTTTTTAGAGTTTTTTTAACATTTTTAGGGATTTAAAGTGTTTTTAGAGTTTTCAGTGGTTTTTTCAATTTTTTCGGGTTTTTAGGGGATTTTAGGGGTTTTAGGTTTTTAGGACATTTTTTGTATTTTGGGCTATTTCCTGTATTTTAGGTTTTATGGGTTTTATTTTTTATGTTTTTATGGTTTTCTTATGGTTTTTTTTTGATTCATGGTTCTTTATATTTTTTGGTATTTTTAGGGATTTTTAGGATATTTTGATGGGTTTTAGGGTTTTTAGGGGTTCTAGGGTCATTTTTCTATATTTAGTGGTTTTTTTTGGCTTTCTACAGGTTTATGGTTTTCAGCATTTTTTGTTGTTTTTATTGTTTTATGTTTTTATTGTTTTATGTTTTTATTATTATTTTTCAAGGATTTTAGTTTTTTAAAAAAATTGGTATTTTTTAGGGTTTTTATGGATTTTGAGGGGTTTAGTGTTTTCTTGGGTTTTTATAGTTTTGGGGAATTTTGGGATTTTTGTGTTTTTTAGGGATTGTATGGTTTTTTAGAGTTTTTAATATTTTTAGATTATTAAAGATTTATTAGAGTTTATATAAGATTTTTAGGGTTTTCATTGTTTTAGGGGTTTTTAGGGTTTTAGAAGTTTTGATGGTTTTTAGTGGGTTCTAGGGGTTTTATGTGTTTTTAGGTTTTTTAGAGTTGTTAGAGTTTTTACTTTTTATAAGTGTTTATATGTTTTTATTTTTTTAAGGTTTTTATATGGTTTTCATAGGTTTTATGGGTTTTTACATTTTTAGGGATTACTAGGTTTTTTTTTTGAATTTTATATTTTTTTATGTTTTTTGGATTTTGAAGAGTTTTGGGGCTTCTTCATCTTTTTAAGGTTTTTAGAATTTTTATATTTTTTTGTTTTATTTTTTTAGGTTTTTAATTTTTTATTAGGTATTTCTTGGTTTTTATGGTCTTTTACATTTTAGGGATTTTTTTAATTTTTTTATAGTTTTTAGGGATTTTGAGGGTTTTGGGGGTTTTTAAGGGGTTTTTAGTTTTTTAGGGTTTTAGAGTTTTTTGGTGTTTTAAGGAATTTTAGTGTTCTTTAAATTTTTTAGGGATTTAAAGGGATTTTATTGTTTTTAGTGGATTTAGTGTTTTTATGGATTTTTATGTTTTTTATGATCTCTTGGGGTTTTATGGTTTTTAGAGGTTTTTACAGCTGTTGGGTCTTTTTTATGGTTTTTAGCTATTTTTTTGGTTTTTATTGGTTTTATGTGTTTTTATATTTCTAAGGTTTCCTTCGAATATTCCATATTTTTAGAAGGTATTATGATTTTGGGGGGTTTTAAGGGTTTTCTTGGATTTTTATGGGTTTTTACAGTTTTTTTAGATTTTGAGGGTTTTTAGGGTTTTTATAATTTTTACAATTTGTATAGTTTTTTAGATTTTTATTGATATTATGTGATTTTATGTTTTTTATGGTTTTATTATGGGTTATATTGTTTTAGGGTTCCTTTTACCATTTTTAGTATTTTTAGGTTTTTTTAGGATTTTTATGGTTTTACAGTTTTTAGGGATTTTGTTGGTTTAGGGTTTTTATCGTATTTGGGGGATTTATGTTTTTTTAGTTATGTATAGTTTTATATTTTTTAGTGTTTTTATCATTTTTAGGTTCTTAATGAGTTTTTATAGTTTTAGTGTGTTTTTTGGGTTTTTAAGTGTTTTTAATATTTTTTAATTTTTTTCGAGGTGTTCTTTAGGTGTTAAGGTTTTAGGGACATTTTAAGGTGTGTTAGGTTTTTATAAATTCTTATGTTATTTATTGGTTTAATTCTTTTAATATTTCCATGGGGTTTTAAGGGGTTTTAGGATCTTTTATTATTTTAGATATTTTTAGTGATTTGATGGTTTTTATGGATTTTAGAGTTTTTTGGTATTTTGAGGGGTTTTATGGTTTTTAAGGGTTGAATGGTTTTTAGGGGTTTTTTGTATTTTTTAGGTTTCATGGGTTCTATGTGTTTTAGGGTTTTAATGTTTTCATAGGGTTTTCAAAATTTTTAGGGTTTTTTAAAAATTTATTAAATTTTAGGGTATGTTTAGGTTTTTGTAGGTTTTAAGATTTTTGGAGATTTTAAGGGTTTTTAGTGTGTTTTGGGGTTTATGTGTTTTTGTGGGGTTTTTGGCTTTTTAGGGGTTTTTTATATTTTATTGTTTATGTGGTTTTTATAATTTTTTAATTTTTTTGGTGGGTATAAATTATTTTAGAATTATTGGTGTTATAGGGGCTTTTATGGTTTTTAGGGTTTAATATTATTTTTAGGGGGTATATAGTTCATTGGTGTTTTAAGAACTTCTAGGGTCTTTATCATTTGTTCATATTTTTATAGGTTTTTTTTGGATTTTAAGGTTTTCATAGGGGTTTTCATTTTTTTATGATTTTTTATGTTTTAAGGTATTTAAGGCTTTTATAGTATTTTTAGAGATTTTTTGGATGTTTGGGATTTTGATGGGTTTATGGTTTTTTTGGATTTTTTGTTGATTTTAGGGTTTTATTTATTTTTAGATTTTTAGGGGATTTATGTTTTTTTATGTTTTTAATGTTTTATTAATGGTTTCATAGTTTTTTTGCATTATTATATTTTTAGGTATTTTTAAGGCTTTTTATATTTTTTTTGTTTTGAGGTATTTTTATGGGTTTTAGGGGTTTTAGGGTTTTAGTGGTTTTTATGGTTTTCTTTGGGTTTTAGGGTATTTTTTTGAGTTTTTAGGGTTTTGAGGATTTCATATTTTTTTAACATTTTAGGGGTTATATGGGGATTTGGAGTTTTAAGTGGGTTTTTTGTTTTTCTGGGTTTTTAGGGTTTTTCATGGTTTTTCATGGTTTTTAGGTTTTTTATTTTTATGGTTTTAGGGTGTTTTAGGGGTTATATCTTTTTTTATAGGGTTTAGAGGTTTTATGTGTTTTCACGATTTTACGATTTTACATAGTTTTTAACAATTTTATGGTTGTAAAGGGTTTTAGAGTTTTTATTGGGTTTTTGGTAATTTATGGGGTTCTTGGTTGTTATGATTTTAGGGGTTATATTGTTTTTATGTTTTTTAGGTTTATAGGATTTTTAGCGCTTTTAGGTTTATAGTGGTCTTAATTATTTTAAGGATTCCAATTTTTCACAGGGGTTTTCTGGGTTTTATGTGTGTTTTATATTATTAGGGATTTTTAGGGATTTTTTGATTTTTTTATGGTTATTATGGTTTGTGTACAGATTTTGAGGGGTCATTGTGGTTTGGGGTTTTATGTTTTTTATGTTTTTATCTAATTTTGGATTTTTAGGGGTTTAAAGTGTTTTTTGGGGTTTTAAGGTTTTCTTAGGGGTTTTCAAGGATTTTATGGTTTTTTACATTTATAGGTATTTTTAGGATTTTTAGGATTTTATTGGTTTTTATAGTTTTTAGGGATTTTGAGGGGTTTATGGGTTTTTATAGTTTATAATATGTTTATAGTTTATGGGGGGTTTTAGTGGTATTAAATGTTTTTAAAAATTTTAAACATTTTTATGGATTTAAATGGTTTTTATAGTTTTTAGTTGTTTTTAGGTTTTAAGGGGTTTTAGGATTTTTTAATATTCCTAGGGGTTTTATGGTTTTTTGTGTTTTTTGGGTTTTTATAGTTTTTTAGGGGTTTATGGTTTTTACATTTTTATGGGTGTTCAATGCTTTTAGGTTTTAAATGTTTTATTAGTGGTTTTCTAGGGTTTTAGGGGTTTGTTATGTTTTTATGGTTTTTAGGATTTTTTGGGATTTTATGGTTTTAGTTTTTTAGTAATTGTGATAGTTTTTAGTGTTTTTAATGTTTTTATGGGTTTTTAGGGTTTTTTTATGTTTTTTATGATTTTATGGTTTTTTAGGATTTTATATAATTTTAGAGGTTTAAATTGTTTTTCTAGTTTTTAGTGGATTTATGGTTTTTATGGGTTTTTAAGGTTTTTATGATTTTTATGTATTTTATGTTTTTAGGAAGTTTTGGGGTCTTTAGGGTTTTTATCATTTTTTATGTTTTCTGGTATTTTATGTGTTTTAAGATTTTTAATGTTTTCTTTGGGGTTTCAGGGTTTTTATATATTCAAATATTAAAAATGATTTTGAGGATTTTTTATATTTTTTAGGGGTATTAGTTATTTTGAGGTTTTTTATGGTTTTTAGGGGTGTTTTTGAGTTTTTAGGGGTTTTAGAGTTTTTTTATCATTTTTATGGTTTTGAAGTATTTTTAGAGTTCATAGAGGGTTTTAGGGTTTTTATGGGATTTTAGGGTGTTTATGGTTGTTATGGAGTTTTATTTTTCTTAGGCGTTTTAGGATTTTTATGGAAAATTAAGGTTTTTTTCATTATTGTTATGGATTTTAATATTTCCTAATTATTCAAGGATTTTATTGGGGGGTTTTATGGTTTTATGGTTTTGACATTATTAGGGATTTTTCAGGCATTTAAAGGATTTTTATAGAATTTAGGTTATTTATGGATTTTGAGGTTTTATCAGTTTTTTGGGTTTCTTATTCTTGTTTTTGTGTTTTTTGGGTTTTTAGCATTTTAATGTTTTTAGGAGTTTTAAGTGTTTTTAGATTTTTAATTTTTTCTTAAGGTTTTTCAGGAAATTTTTTATTTTTTATGTATTTAGGGATGTTTTGATTGTTTTTCAATTTATAGGGTATTTAATGATTTTGAGGATTTTAGGGGGGTTTTAGAATTTTTATGCTTTTTACCATTTTAATGTTTTTTGGTTTTTCATGTTTTATTAGGTGTTTTTAGGGGTTTTTTATTTTTAAAAATTTTAGCGATTTTTAGGGGTTTCTTAATATTGTTGTGGTAATTTATGGATTTTAGTGATTTTGAGGATTATTAGGGGGTTTATGGTTTTACAGTTTTTATGGCTTTTTTGGGTTTCTTAGGGTTTTTAGAGTTTTAAACCTTTTTGGGATTAAATATGTGTTTATTTTTTAGAGGTTTTTTTGGTTTTTATGGTTTTAGGGATTTTAATGTTGTTAGCAAATTTTATGGGTTTTAAGGGTTTTTTGTGTTTTTAGTGTTTTTATGGTCTTTAGAATTTTTGGTTTTAGGGGTCTTATGTTCTTTAGGGTTATATAGGTTTTATTTGGGGGTTTTGGGATTTTAGGGCGTTTATGTTTTTTGGATTTTTTTGGATTTTTATGGGTTCTTAGGTTTTTAGAGATTTTAATTATTTTATTAAGTTTTTGGGGTTTTATGGTTTTTTTGTGTCTTACGGTTTTGTTGTGTTTTCTTTAGTTTTTAATGTTTTAAAATTTTTATCATTTTTAGAGTTATAAGTTTTTTTATAGTTTTTAGTGGATTTTGGGGAATTATTGGGGTTTTTGTGGTTTTTAGTGTTTGTAGAGTTTTTTTTTTGGATTTTTAGCATTTTTAGGGTTTTGGGGCTATAGGTTTTTTTTGAGGTTTTCTATGGGGTTTTCTAGGTTTTTATTGCTTTTTGTTTTTAGGGATTTGTTTTTTGATTTTTGGGATTTATATGGTTTCTATGGTTATCAGTGATTTTGAGGGATTTAGGTTTTCTAGTGTTTATTGGGTTTCATACTATTTTTACCATTTTTATGTTTTTGTGGGTTTTATGTGTTTTAGGTATTTATGGTTTTCTTAGGGGTTTTAAGGGTTTTATGGTTTTTTATAATTTTCTGATTTTTAGAGCTTTTTAGTAATTTTATATGTTTTAAGGGATTTTGAGATTTTTTAGGTCTTTTAGGGTTATTAGAGTTTTTAATGTTTTTTTAGGTTTTTTTAGGTTTTTTCATTTTTTGAATTTTTTACAGGTTCTAATTGATTTTTGGGTTTTAATTTTTTCATAGGTTTTTCATTGTTTTTGGGTTTTTTTTGTTTTTATGGATTATAGGGATTTTTAACAATTTTTATAATGTTTAGGATTTTAATGATTTTGAGGGTTTTTTAGAGTTATTGGGGATTTTTTTTGTTTTTTTATGATTTTAGGAGTTTTTTGAATTTTTTACAGTTTAATTGGTTTTACATTTTTTTTAACAATTTTATGAGTTTAATGTTTTTTGAGACTTTTAATTGGTTTTCAGGGGTTTTATGGGGTTTTTAAGGATTTTTACTATTTTTAATGTTTTGGGGGGTTTAGGGTTTTTTATAATTTTATGGTTTATTAGGTGTTTTAAGTGTTTTTAGGTTTTTAAGGTTTTCTTAGGAGTTTTTTATGGTTTTTATGGTTTTTATGTTTTATGTACTTTTAGGAAGTTCTTATGATTTTTATGCATTTTCACAGTTTTTAGGGTTTTTGAGGGTTTTTATTGATTTTTATGGTTTTATCATTTTTAGCTTTTTGGTGTTTTACATGTTTTAGAGTTTTAATAATTTCTTAGGTATTTTCAAGGAATTTATGGTTTTTATTACATTTTAGGGGATTTTAAGGATTTTCTAGGGTTTTATGGTTTTTAGTGTTTTTAAGGATTGGGGGTTTTTTGGGGTTTTTTTGTGTTTTGAATATTTTTTGAGTTTTTTAGGGGTTTTAAATTGTTTAATTGTGTTAAATGTTTTTAGGGGTTTAATGGTTTTTTATAGTTTTTAGTGGGTTTGGGGGGATTAATGGTTTTAAGGTTTTTTAGGGTTTTTATGGTTTTTAGGGTTTCTAGGGGTTTAGGGTTTTTTTTTGTTTTTCAGGTTTTTAGGGGTTTTAAGTGTTTTTTTGGGTTTTTAGGTATTATTATAATTTTATTTGGGTTTTAGGGGTTACACATTTTAGGGATACAAAGGGGAGTTATTATGACATCAGTAGTTTTAGGATTTTGAGGGATTTTAGGGTTTTTGGCATTTTGTAGTGTTTTTAAGGGTTTGAGTGGTTTTATGTTTTGATGGTTTTCTTAGTTTTTTATGGTTTTTAAGGGTTTTTATGTTTCTATGAATTTTTACTGATTTTTAGAGATTTTTATGGATTTTTAGGGCTTTTATGTTTTTTATGGTATTTAGGGATTTTGAGGAGTTTTTAGGTTTTTTATTATTTTGGGGAATTTATTGTTTTTTGGGGGGCTTAGGGTTTTTTGAGGTTTTAGAGTTTTTAGGGTTTTTATAATTTTTTAATGATTTTGGGATTTAAAGGTATTTAAGAGTTTTTAGTGGATTTGTTCAGTTTTTATGGGTTCTTAGGGGTTTTTTGTGGTTTTTATGTTTTTTCGGATATTTTAGGGGGTTTTAGCATTTTTAGCATTATTTCAGTTTTAAGGGATTCGGTTTTTTTTAGTTTTTTTATATTTTTGAGGGGTTTTCAGGTTTTTTAGGTTTTTATGGATTTATAGGGTTTTTATGATTTTTATCGGTTTTAGGGGTTTTAGGGATTTCTTGGGATTTAGGTATTTTTATTAGTTTTTAGGGTTTTTAATATTTTTTTGTTTTTTAGGGGTTCTAATTGTATTTTTGTATTTAATTTCTTATTTTGGGAATTTTGGGATTTTTGGTTTATTTATCTTTTTAGGGATTTTTAGGATTTTTATGGTTTTAAGAGATTTTGAGGGTTTTTTATACTTTTATTACATTTTCAACATTTTTTTATTGTTTAGGGGTTTAAAGGATTTTAATAGTTTTTAATAATTTTTTTGGCTTTTAAGTCCTCTTATAGTTTTTAGTGGGTTTTATGGTTTTTATATGTTTTTAGGATTTTTATTCTTTTTTAGTGGTTTTATTTTTTTCAAGGGTCTTTGGGTTTTTAGCATATTTTTAGGGATCTTAGAGTTTTTTTAGGTTTTTAGAGGTGTTTATATTTTAGATTTTATAGTTTTCTTAGGGTTTGTCATGTTATTTAGGGTTTTTTTATTTTAGTGTTTTTAGGGAATTTTTAGGACTTTTAGGTATTTTCAGAGTATTTGTCATTCTTAAGGGTTTTAAGTGTTTAATGGTTTTTATGGTTCTATTAGGGGTTTCAAGGTTTTTTGGGTTTTTATTTTTTTTAGGGGTTTTAGAGATTTTAAATGATCATTATAGATTTGTATGGCTTTTTGGGATTTTTAGGGGTTTTATGGATTTTAGGGGTTTTTATGATTTTATTGGGTTTTTATGGGCTTTTTTGTGTTTTTAGGTTTTTTAGGGGTTTACACAGTTTTTAATATTTTTAAGGTGTAACTGTTTTTTAGAGTTTTTAGTGGGTTTTTAGTTTTTTTATTGGTTTTAGGGATTTTTAATGATTTTAGGGGTTTTTATGGTTTTAAGTAGATTTGGGGTCTTTTTAGGTTTTAGGGATTTTAGCATTTTTTGGTTTTATGGGTTTTGTGTGTTTTTAGGTTTTTAAGGTTTTATTATGGTTTTTTGGGGGTTTTTTGTCATTTTTATGAGTTTTTAGGGTTTTATAAATTTTGAGGGTTTCTAGGTTTTTTTTGGTTTTTGCATTTTTTTAGTGGTTTTAAGTGCTTTTTTGGGTTTTAAGGTTTTTATAGGTGTTTTTTGGGTTTTTCGAAGTTTTATGTGTTTAGGGATTTTTTTGGGAATTCTTATGATTTTTATGGTTTTTATGGTTTTTAGGTATTCTGAAGGATATTAATGTTTCTTTTGGTTTTTACAGGTTTTGACTACTGTTAGAACTTTAAGGTTTTCTTTGGGGTTTTCATGGTTTTAGTTTTTTTATGTTTTTAGGTATTTTTAGGGATTTTTAGTATTTTTATGGTGTTTTAGGGTTTTTAGGGATTTTGAGGGGTTTAAATGTTTTTTTTGTATATTTAGGGGTTCGATAATATTTTTGGGTTTTTATGTTTTTTATAATTTTTTAGGGATTTTAAATTTTTTTAGATATTTTTAATAATTTAGGGGTTTAAAAGGTTTTTTCTATGGAAAATAGAACATAGAATATATAAAATGATATAGGAATGGATGTACAAAGTTATCACCCAAGGGTGAATCAACTCACCTAAAGGCCAACAATAACATCAAAAGAAACAAACCAAATGCCCAAGAAAGCAATCCACACTCTACCGTAACTATCCACATGTAAGAAAAAAATAATCACCGCAGCTAGCAGTAAACCCCAACCCCCACCCCCTCTCCCCCAATCTCAAGCATCATCTATCTACCAAAAAAAGATTAAACTTCAATCTGAAAAAAACAATAATAACAAGCATCATTCCGTCCAAATAAGATCATTTAACTATACTAGAACCTTTTAAGACATAGAAAAAGACATGATCGTGGATTCCACTACACTATTGATCCCCCTACCCACCAAAACCAAATCCAACCACCATCTAAACGACAAAACACAGATATCTAGAAATAAAACAAATACACACCATCACACCAGATCCTGGCAAGCATAGCTTGCACCCCCAACCTCTAGAAACCCACCATCATATAAGAGCCTACTACACAGCCCACATACCTCGCAACAACCACATACCAAACCCATCGGTGTCCCACTCCCACAATAAGGCAACGAGCTAGATGAAAGTAACCACTAAAATAGGATCACTGATGAACCAAAAAAAGCACACCACCATTACGAACCAATACCGAATCGGGTCAGAAACTCTAACCAAATAACTAGATAACAAAATTCATTAAAAAACACTAAAAACCTTAAAATATACAGAAGAAGACAAAGATGATAGGATCATCATCGTTCATTGAGACAATATTCATAAAAACCTATACTAAGAGTTCCAACAAACCTTTATCTCTTATACGTAGCTGATGAGGATGCCATTGAACTATCACACGTAGGATATCCACATAACCCATGATCACCTACCAGACATGCGATGTCGGTGAAAGAAGATGAATCCCACAAAATAATTATCTTCTATTGATGAGGCAGGAATCATAAAATACTAGAACTAAGAGCATCGTCGAACCTCTATCTCTAATCTAAAGCCCATGGCCAACCATTGCATGCTTCTAACCTAAAATCCTAGAACCAGTCACCCACAAACCCTAAATTCAAGCATCCTTAACCCAAACGTAAAGAGAGAAAACCTATCATTGTCCATAAAACCACATCACCCATGCTCTCCCGCCAGACTACATCACTCATTCACACCATCCACATGATGATGAGGATTTGCAGCCAATGACTACCATGAACTGAGACAACAAACCCGGTGTAAAGAACCCCCACTGCCGAAAGGATTTTAGAATTCACTATTACTATATATGACCTCAAAGCCTAGTTCCACACCATTAGACTTAATGAGAGAGAATAACACCAATGAACCATCGACATCGATGAATATTAAAATAGACACACCCTGAAATAAAACCAAAGAACATGAATCCTATAACCAGAAACCCTTGAACCAGAAGAGATAGTAATCATCAAGGAAATCCAAAGAGAAGTGAACTTACACTTTCTTGAATTCTGTAACACCCACACATGTCTATCTCATAATTACCACCCCCTGAGATAAAAAACTGTGAGACCTGAGTGAATGAAAATAGCTTCAAAGACCAGAAAACAATCATTTATATAGTAAACTACCTGCCTCACCAAATAAACCTTAAAAAACTAGATATATTTACTTAAATTCGGGTGATGCTGCAAGAAAACCGAGAGCACCTCCCAATATTGAATGAAGTACTATGTTCAATAATCTATTTCCATGAACCTAGGACCTTTAACCAGTCCAATAATTAGAAACCAAGAGGTGAACAGTGCTGACTAACCTAGGTCTTATATTTAATGTAACCCTCTTATTATCACATTCATCCACCATGATAAGCCTATCTATTAGAGTATTACAACTACAAATAGAGGAAGAAGGATTGGATTTTATTGAGAGGATCTGGGAAATGAGAGGAATAATTTTATTCTCCACTATCATGATGATAATTCAAAACACAACCAGAAATATTTTACTACAGGAATGAACACTCAATCCCCGCAGAAGCCTTCAATAAAACAAATGAAATTGGTTCAATAGAATAAGCCACAACTTTATAGGAAGGGATCACTAATAAAAAGTCTAAGAAATTAAGTTTAGAAAAACTAGGGTCCTCATATCTACTTGAAAATGATGTAATCAGAGTAGAGGGATCGACCATAATGGAAGGAGGAGAAACATTAGAAAATCCAGAAGAGGAATATTCATGCGGATCCTTCACCTCCTTCCTAGTGGACATACCTGAAGAAGCTAAAGAAAATTAACTATCAGTAATCATACCATTAATATAAGGATCTAGAAAAAATGAATTTTCCTTATTCCTAGAAAACCTCTTCATGGGAGTAACCTTAGACCAACCCAAATGTAAATACCACTTAGCATGCATCGCGCATAAATTCAAATGATGCTAAAATATTTTAAAAAAACTAAATGATTTTGGTACCCTACCATACTCAACTCGAATGTTGGATGAATAACCAGTACCCAAATACAATAACATTTCCTCCCAAATATCTTTCTCTTCTAAGACATCAACACCAAAATGTGCAAACTTAATTCTGCTCACCTTGAACATGACCGTATCAGCAAAGAGAGGCAAGCCAACCACACTCTTTATATAGCTATAACCCTCCACAAACCATGATTTAAGTAAAATATATCTGATTTTTAGTGAATTATTAGAGGTTTTAGGTATTTTTATGGGTTTTAGGGGGTTTTAGGTTTTTTTATGTTTTTAGGGATTTTAATGTTTTTAGTTTTTGTAGGGATTTTAATTGTTTTTAGGGTTCTATGGTTTTCTTATTGGTTTTCATGTTTTTTAGGATTTTTAATATTTTATGTATTTTTAGGGTTATTATGAGTTTTAGGGGTTTTAGGGATTTTGAGGGTTTTGAGGGTTTTTAGCTTATTAGGATTTTTAGGGTTTTTAGAGTTTTTAGATTTTTTAGGTTTCTAAGGTTTTCGTAGCGATATTTAGGGTTTTGAGGGGTTTTTATGTTTTTAAGTATATTTTAGTGATTTTTTATAAATATTATAGGGTTTTAGGGGTGTATGGATTTTAATTGTTTTTAGGGGTTTTTATATATTTATGGTTTTATGGTTTTCTTGGCCTTTTAGGTTTTTTTGATTTTTTAGGGTATTTATAATTTTTAGTGATTTTATACATTTTTATGGGTTTAAAGGGTTTTTAGTGTTTTTGTTCATAATTAAGGGATTTTATGGGTTTTAGGGTATTTTTAAGGTTATTATCATTTTTAGGATCTTAGGGGGGGCTTATGTGTTTTTAGTTTTTTAATGTTTTCTTAGGTATTTTTCGGGTTTTAGGAGTGTTTTCTATTTTTAGCGATTTTTTTTATTTTTAAGAATTTTATGGGTTTTTAGGGTTCCTAGGGATTTTGAGGGGTTTTAATGTTTTTAGGGATTTTAGGGGTTTTTTGGTTTTTTTGGGGTTTTATGGAGTTTTTTGGGGTTTACTTTTTTTTTGAGATTTTTAACATTTTAAAGGGTTTAAATCATTTTTATAATTATAGAGGGTTTTCGGGTATTTTGGGTTTTTATTGTTTTTAGGTGTTTTAGGGTTTTTTATGGTTTCGGTGGTTTTGTGGTTTTTAGTGTTTTTATGTTTCTAGAGATTTTCGGTTAATTAATGTTTTTAAGGGCTTATTAGGGTTTTCCATGTTTTCATGGGTTTTTACATTTCTAGGTATTTTTAGGTATTTTTACGATTTTTAGAGTTTTTAGTGATTTTGAGGGGTTTTAGGGGATTTATGGTTTTACGGTTTTTAGAGTTTTTAGAATTTTTTGTTTTTTAGTGAATTTAAGTGGTTTTATGTTTTTAAAAGGATCTTTGGATTTTTCAGGGTTTTAATATTTTTAATGTTTTTTGGGATTTTATTTATTTTTTATGTATTTTTATGATTTTTAAGTGTTTTTATGTTTTTTTGGGATTTTTTGTTTTTTCGGTTTTTCTAAATTTTTAAGGGTTTTTAAGGGTCTTTAGTGTTTTAGAAAATTTTGGGGGATTAAAGGGTTTTTATAGTTTTTAGTGGTTTAAGGGTTTTTATATGGTTTTAAGGATTTTTATAGGTTTTCTATGGTTTTTATAATTTTATGTGTTTTTATGGTTTTTAGTGGGTTTTAGTGATTTTTAGTGATTTTAGGGTCTTTATGGTTTTTAGGGTCTTAAGATTTTTCCCTTTTAAGGGATTTTAAAATTTTTTAGGTTTTTAAGGTTTTTTATGTTTTTTTCATATTGCTTTGGGTTTCTTTTATTTTTATATATTTTTTAATATTTTTATCTTTTTAGGTTTTTAATGATTTTGAGGGGTTTTTAAGGTTGTTCAGGGGTTTTGGGTTTTTTATTGTTATTATCATTTTTCGGGTTTATGATGTTGGAAGTGATTTTAGGTTTTTATGGTTTTCTTAGGGGTTTTCAAAGTTTTCATGGTTTTTTATGTATTTTTAGTGATTTTTATGAGTTTTAATTATTTTTATGATTTTAAGGGATTTTGGGGAGTTTTGGGGGTTTTAGGGTTTGTAGGGATTTATTTGTATTTTTTTGGGATTTTTATGGTTTTTAGAGTTTTTTAAACATTTTTAGGGGTTTAAAATGTTTTTAGATTTTTTAGTGGTTTTTACAATTTTTTAGGGATTTTAGTGGTTTTTAGGGGTTTTAGGTTTTTAGGATATTTTTTTTTATTTGGGTATTTCCTGTATTTTAGGTTTTATGGGTTTTATTTTTTATGTTTTTATGTTTTTCTTAGGGGTTTTTTGGGATTTAAGGTTATTTATATTTTTAGGTATTTATAGGGATTTTTACGATATTTTGATGGGTTTTTAGGGTTTTTAAGGGTTCTAGGGTCATTTTTCTATTTTTAGTAGTTTTTTGGGATTCTAAGGGTTTATGGTTTTTAGCAGTTTTTATGTTTTTATGGTTATATTTTTTATTATGGGTTTTCAAGGTTTTTACTTTTTTACAAATTTAGGTATTTTTTAGGGGTTTTATGGATTTTGAGGGGTTTAGGGTTTTCTTGGGTTTTTTGGGTTTTTATATTTTTTGGGGAATTTAGGGATTTTTGTGTTTTTTAGGGTTTGTATGGTTTTTTAGAGTTTTTAATATTTTTAGAGTATTAATGGTTTTTCGAGTTTATAGAGGGTTTTTAGGGTTTTCATTGTTTTTAGGGGTTTTTAGGGTTTTAGGAGTTTTGATTGTTTTTAGTGGGTTCTAGGGGTTTAATGTTTTTTAGGGTTTTTAGAGTTTTTAGATTTTTTAGGTTTTATAAGTGTTTATGTGTTTTTATTTTTATATGGTTTTCATGGGTTCTATGGGTTTTTACATTTTTAGGGATTACTAGGTTTTTTTTGAATTTTATATTTTTTTTATGTTTTTTTGATTTTGAGGGGTTTTAGGGCTTCTTCATCTTTTTATGGTTTTTAGAAATTTTATGTTTTTTATGTTTTATTTTTTATGTTTTTATGTTTTTATTAGGTTTTTCATGGGTTTTAGGGTTTTTTACATTTTTAGGAATTGTTTTATGAGTTTTATAGTTTTTAGGGATTTTGAGGGTTTTGGGGTTTTTAAGGGGTTTTTAGTTTTTTTGGGTTTTTGAGTTTTTTGGTGTTTTAAGGTATTTTAGAGTTCTTTAACATTTTTAGGGGTTTAAAGGGATTTTATAGTTTTTAGTGGATTTAGTGTTTTTATGGATTTTTATGGATTTTATGATTTCTTGTGGTTTTATGGTTTTTAGGGGTTTTTACAGTTGTTGGGACATTTTTTTGCTTTTTTGCTTTTTTTTTTGTTTTTTATTGGTTTTATGTGTTTTTATATTTCTAAGGTTTCCTTCGAATATTCCAGGTTTTTAAGGGGTTGTATGAATTTTGGGGGTTTATGGGTCTTCTAGGATTTGTATGGGTTTTTAGGGTTTTTATAGATTTTGAGGGTTTTTATGGTTTTTATCATTGTTACATTTTTTATAGTTTTTTAGATTTTTATTGACATTAAGTGCTTTTATGTTTTTATGGTTTTAGTATGGGTTATATCCTTTTAGGGGTCGTCTTACCTTTTTTTTTATTTTAAGGTTTTTTAGGATATTTATGGTTTTACAATTTTTAGGGATTTTGTTGGTTTTAGGGTTTTTATCGTATTTGGGGGATTTATGTTTTTTTAGTTTTATATATTTTTATGTTTTTAGCGATTTTATCAGTTTTAGGTTCTTAATGAGTTTTTTGAGTTTTAGTTTGTTTTTAGGGTTTTTTTGGGGTTTTAATACTTTTTAATTTTTTTTCGAGGAGTTATTTAGGGGTTAAGGTTGTAGGGACATTTTAAGGTGTGTTAGCTTTTTATAAATTTTTAGGTTTTTTATGGGTTTAATTGTTTTAATATTTCCATAGGATTTTAAGGGGTTTTAGGTTCTTTTATTATTTTAGATATATGTAGGGATTTGATGGCTTTTATGGATTTTAGGGTTTTTTGGCATTTTTAGGGGTTTAATAGTTTTTTAATGTTGAATGGTTTTAGGGTTTTTTGTATTTTTTATGTTTCAAGGGTTCTAAGGGTTTTAGGGTTTTAATTTTTTAATAGGGTTTTAACAAATTTTCCAGTTTTTTAAAATTTTATTAAATTTTAGGGAATGTTTAGGTTTTTATACGTTTTATGATTTTTAGAGATTTTGAGAGTTTTTAGTGTGTTTTGGGGTTTTAAGTGTTTTTGTGGGGTTTTTTGGGTTTTTAGGGTTTTTTTATTTTAGTGTTTCTGAGATTTTTAAAAAATTTTAATTTATTTGGTGGGTATAAAGGATTTTAGAGTTATTAGTGTTATAGGGGTTTTTATGGTTTTTAGGGTTTATTATTATTTTTAGAAGGTTTATGGTTCATTGGTGTTTTAGGGACTTCTAGGGTCTTTATCATTTGTTTGGATTTTTAGAGGTTTTATTTTTTTTGGATATTAATGTTATCATAGGGGTTTTCATTTTTGTAGGAATTTTTAGGTTTTAGGGGATTTTAGGCTTTAATAGTATTTTTAGAGATTTTTCAGATTTTTGGGATTTTGAGGTGTTTTAAGGGTTTTTATGATTTTTTGTGATTTTAGGGTTTTTAATTATTTTATGGTTTTCATGGCATTTAAGTTTTTTTATTTTATTAATGTTTTATTAAGGTTTTCATAGTTTTTTTTGCATTATTACATTTTTATGTATTTTTAAGGATTTGTATATTTTTTGTTATTTAGGTACTTTTATGGGTTTTAGGGTTTTTAGGGTTTTAGTGGTTTTTATGGATTTATTTGGGTTTTAGGGTTTTTTTTCAGTTTTTAGAGTTTTTAGGAGATTATAGTTTTTTTAACATTTTAGGGGTTATATGGGGATTTTGAGTTTTTAATGGGTTTTTTGTTTTTATAGGTTTTTAGGGTTTTTCAAGGTTTTTCATGATTTTTCAGGTTTTTTATTTTTATGGTTTTAGGGTGTTTTAGGGATTATATTGTTTTCTATAGGGTTTAGGGGTTTTATGTGTTTTCTTGATTTTACGATTTTTCATTTTTTTTAACAATTTTATGTATGTAAAGGGGTTTTAGAGTTTTTAGTGGGTTTTTGGTAATTTATGGGGTTCTTGCTTGTTATGATTTTAGTGGTTATATTGTTTTAATTTTTTTAGGTTTATAGGATTTTTAGCATTTTTTAGGTTTTTAGTGGTTTTAATTATTTTAAGGATTCCAATTTTTTTAATAGGGTTTTTCTGGGTTTTATGGGTGCTTTAAATTTTTAGTTATTTTGAGGTATTTTTTGATTTTTTATGCTTATTATGTTTTTTTACGGATTTGGAGGGGTTATTGGGGTTTGGGGATTTATGTTTTTTATGTTTTTATCTAATTTTCTATTTTTAGGTGTTTGAAGTGTTTTTTGGGGTTTTATGGTTTTCTTAGGGGTTTTCAAGGATTTTATGGTTTTTTACATTTATAGGTATTTTTAGGATTTTTAGGATTTTATTGGTTTTTATGGTTTTTAGGGATTTTGAGGGACTTTTGGATTTTTATGGTTTATTAGATGTTTATAGTTTTTTTTGGGGGGGGGGGGGGTTAACGGTATTAAGTGTTTATAAAATTTTTATTCATTTTTATGGATTTAAATGGTTTTTATAGTTTTTAGTTGTTTTCGGGTTTTTAGGGGTTTTTGGATTTTTTAATATTCCTAGGGGTTTTATGGTTTTTTGTGTTTTTTGGGTTTTTATAGTTTTTTAGTGGTTTAGGGTTTTTACATTTTTAAAGGTGTTCAGTTCTTTTAGGTTTTAAATGTTTTCTTAGGGGTTTTCTAGGGTTTTGAGGGTTTGTTATGTGTTTATGGTTTTTAGGATTTTTTGGGATTTTATAGTTTTAGTTTTTTAGTAATTTTGATGGTTTTTAGTGTTTTTATGGTTTTTATGGGTTTTAGGGTTTTTTTATGTTTTTTATGATTTTATGGTTTTTTAGAATTTTTTTATCATTTTAGAGGTTTAAATTGTTTTTCTAGTTTTTACTGGATTTATGGTTTTATGGGTTTTTAAAGTTTTTATGGTTTTTATGTATTTTATGGTTTTAGGAAGTTTTAGGCTCTTCTAGGGTTTTTAGCATTTTTTAGGTTTTCTGGTATTTTATGTGTTTTTAGATTTTTAATGTTTTCTTTGGGGTTTCAGGGTTTTTATGTTTTCAAATATTTAAATGACTTTTTAGGTTTTTTATAGTTTTTAGGGGTATTAGTTATTTTTTTGGGTTTTTAGGGTTTTTATGGGGGTTTTTGAGTTTTTAGGGGTTTTAGAGTTTTTTTTAACATTTTTATGGTTTTGATGTGTTTTCAGAGTTCTTAGAGGGTTTAGGGTTTTTATGGGATTTTAGGTTGTTTATGGTTGTTATGTGGTTTTAATTTTCTTAGGGGTTTTAAAATTTTTATGGACAATTAGGATTTTTAATTGTTTTTATGGATTTTAATATTTTTTAAGTATTCAAGGATTTTATTGGGGGTTTTAGGGTTTTATGGTTTTTACATTATTGTGGATTTTTCAGGAATTTAAAGTATTTTTATTGAATTTATGGTATTTATGGATTTTGAGGTTCTATCAGTTTTTTTTGGGTTTTTTATTCTTGTTTTTGGGGGTTTTTTTGGGTTTTTAGCATTTTAATGTTTTTAGAAGTTTTAAGTTTTTTTAGGTTTTAAATTTTTTCTTAAGGGTTTTCAGGGAATTTTGGTTTTTTATATATTTAGGGAATTTGTGATTTTTTTCAATTTTTAGTGTATTTAGTGATTTTGAGGATTTTAAGGGGTTTTATAATATTTATTCTTTTTATCATTTTAATGTTTTTTGGTTTTTAAAATTTTCTTAGGGGTTTTTAGGGGTGTTTTATTTTTTAAAATTTTAGGGATTTTTAGGTGTTTCTTTATATTTTTGTTGTTATTTATGGATTTTAGTGATTTTGAGAAGTATTAGGGGGTTTACAGTTTTACGGTTTTTATGGTTTTTTGGGTTTCTTATGGTTTTTATAGTTTTAAACCTTTTTGGGATTAAATGGGTTTTTTATTTTTTTAGATGTTTTTATGGTTTTTATGGTTTTAGGAATTTTAATGTTTTTAGTATATTTTATGGGTTTAAAGGGTTTTTTGTGTTTTTAGTGTTTTTAAGGTCTTTAGCGTTTTAGGTTTTAGGGGTCTTATGTTTTTTTAGGGTTATTTAGGATTTATTTGGGGTTTTAGGGATTTTAGGGGGTTTTATATTTTTGAGTTTTTTTGGATTTTTATGGGTTCTTAGGATTTTTAGAGATTTTAATTGTTTTATTAGTTTTGGGGGGTTTTATGGTTTTTTCCTGTTTTAGGGTTTTGTTGAGTTTTTTTTTAGTTTTTAATGTTTTATAATTTTTAACATTTTTAGAGATCTAAATGTTTTTTAGAGTTTTTAGTGGATTTTGGGGAATTATTGGGGATTTTTTGGTTTTTAGGGTTTCAAGAGTTTTTTTTTTGGATTTTTAGCATTTTTAGGGTTTTGGGGGCTATATGTTTCTTTTTGAGGTTTTCTAAGGGGTTTTCTAGGCTTTTATTGTTTTTTTTTTAGGGTTTTTTTGATTTTTTGGATTTGTATGGTTTCTATGGTTATTAGCGATTTCAAGGGTTTTAGGTTTTTTAATGTTTATTGGGTTTCTTACTATTTTTACCATTTTTATGTTATTTAGGGGTTTAAGTGTTTTAGGTATTTATGGTTTTATTAGGGGTTTTATGGGTTTTATAGTTTTTTACATTATTCGGATATTTAGAGCTTTTTAATAATTTTATGTGTTTTTAGGGATTTTGAGACATTTTTTAGGTCTTTCAGGGTTATTAGAGTTTTTAAGGTTTTTTTAGGTTTTTTCTTTTTTCCAATTTTTTACAGGTTCTAATTGATTTTTGGGTTTTAATTTTATCATAGGGTTTTCATGGTTTTTGGGTTTTTTTATGTTTTTATGGATTATAGGGATTTTTTAAAAAAAATTATAATTTTTAGGGTATTAAGTATTTTGAGGGTTTTTAGGGTTATTGGGGATTTTTTTTATGTTTTTAGGAGTTTTTTTGAGTTTTTACGGTTTAATGGTTTTTAGAGTTTTTTTAACAATTTTATGAGTTTAATGTTTTTTGAGACATGTAAGTGGTTTTCAGGGTTTATATGGGGTTTTTAAGGATTTTTAGTATTGTAATGGTTTTTGGGGTTTTTGGGTTTCTTATTAGTTTAGGGTTTATTAGGATTATTAATTGTTTTTTTGGTTTTTACGGTTTTCATAGGAGTTTTTTATGGTTTTTATGGTTTTTATGATTTATGGACTTTTACACAGTTTTTAGGATATTTATGCATTTTCACTATTTTTAGGGTTTTTGAGGGTTTTTAATGATTTTTAGGGTTTTATCATTTTTAGGTTTTTTGGTGTTTTACATGTTTTATAGTTTTAATATTTTTATAGTTATTTTCATGTATTTTAGGGTTTTTTACGTTTTAGGGGATTTTTAAGGATTTTCTAGGGTTTTATAGTTTTTAATGTCTTCAAGAATTGGGGGTTTTTAGGGGTTTTTTTGTGTTTTGAGTATTTTTTGAGTTTTTTAGGTTTTTTAAATTTTTTAATTGTTTTAATTGTTTTTAGGTGTTTAATGGTTTTTTATAGTTTTTAGTGGGTTTTGGGGGTTTTAATAGTTTTAGGGGGTTTTAGGGTTTTTAAGGTTTTTAGTGTTTCTAGAGGGTTTAGGGTTTTTTGTGTTTTTCAGGTTTTTAGGTGTTTTAAGTGTTTTTTTGGTTGTTTAGGTTTTATTATATTTTTATTTGGGTTTTAGGGGTTTTAAATTTTAGGGATACATAGGGGGGTTAGGACTTTAATAGTTTTAGGGATTTTGAGGTATTTTAGGGTTTTTGGCATTTTTTAGTGGTTTTAAGGGTTTGAGTGGTTTTATGTTTTGATGGGTTTCTTAGTTTTTTTATGGGTTTTAAGGGTTCTTATGTTTATATGAATTTTTATTGATTTTTAGGGATTTTTATGGTCTTTTTAGGGTTTTTTATGGTTTTTAGGGTATTTAGGGATTTTGAGGGGTTTTCGGGTTTTATATTGTTATGGGGGATTTATTGTTTTATGGGAGGTTTGGGTTTTTTTTAGGTTTTAGAGTTTTTAGGGTATTTATAATTTTTTAATGTTTTGGGTTTTAAAGGTATTTTTGAGTTTTTAGTGGATTTGTATGGTTTTTATGGGTTCTTAGGGGTTTTTAGTGGTTTTAATGTTTTTTTGTTATTTTGGGGGGTTTTAGGATTTTTAGAATTTTTCAGTTTTAAGGGATTATATTTGTTTTTAGGTTTTTTATATTATTTAGGGGTTTTTAGGTTTTTTATGTTTTTATGTATTTTTATGTTTTTTATGATTTTTATGGTTTGAAGGGGTTTTAGGGATTTCTTGGGATTTAGAGATTTTATTGGTTTTTAGGGTTTTCAATATTTTTATGTTTTTTAAGGGTTCTAATTTTATTTTGGTATTTAAGTTCTTATTACGGGTTTTCAAGTATTTTTGGTTTATTTATGTTTTTAGGGATTTTTATGATTTTTTATGGTTTTAAGAGATTTTGAGGGTTTTTTATACTTTTATTGTATTTTCACCGTTTGTTTTTTATTTTTTAGGGGTTTATAGAATTTTTATAGTTTTTAATATTTTTTTGGCTTTTAAGGCCTCTTATAGTTTTTAGTGTGTTTTAGGTTTTTTATAAGTTTTTAGGATTTGTATGCTTTTTAGTGATTTTATTTTTAAGGAGTCATTGGGGTTTTAGCATCTTTTTAGGGAACCTAGTGTTTTTTTAGGTTTTTAGAGGTGTTTATTTTTTAGGTTTTATAATTTTCTTAGGGTTTTTCAGTTTTTTTATGTTTTTTATTATTTTTAGTGTATCTAGGGAATTTTTAGGACTTTTAGGTATTTTTAGGGTATTTATCATTTTTAGGGGTTTTAAGTGTTTAATGGTTTTTATGGTTCTCTTAGGGGTTTCATGTTTTTTTGGGTTTTTAATTTTTTTAAGGGTTTTAAATATTTGAAATTATCTTTATAAATTTGTATGGTTTTTTTGAATTTTCAGGGGTTTTATGAATTTTTGGGGTTTTTATGATTTTTTGGGTTTTTATTGGCTTTTTTGAGTTTTTAGGTTTTTTAGGGGTTTAACCGTTTTTAATATTTTTAAGGGTGTAATGGTTTTTTAGAGTTTATAGTGGGTTTTTAGTTTTTTTATTGGTTTTATGGATTTTTAATGATTTTAGGGGTTTTTATGGTTTTATGCAGTTTTGGGGTCTTTTGAGGTTTTAGGTATTTTAGTATTTTTTGGTTTTATGGGTTTTGTGTGTTTTTAGGTTTTTAAGGTTCTATTATGGTCTGGGGGGTTTTTTGTGATTTTTATGGGTTTTTAGAGTTTTATGGATTTTGAGGGTTTCTTGGATTTTTTTGGTTTTTGCATTGTTTTTGTTTTTTAGTGGTTTTAAGTGTTTTTTTTGGTTTTTAAGGTTTTTAGAGGTGTTTTTTGGGTTTTTTGGAGTTTTATGTTATTACGGGTTTTTTGGAATTTCTTAGGATTTTTATGTTTTTTATGGTTTTTAGGGATTCTGAATGATTTTAATGTTTTTTTGGGTTTATACAGGTTTTGACTGTTTTTAGGATTTTAAGGTTTTATTTGGGGTTTTCAAGGTTTTAGTGTTTTTATGTTTATAGGTATTTTTAGGGCTTTTTAGTATTTTTATGGTGTTTTAGGGTTTTTAGGGATTTTGAGGTTTTTTATGGTTTTTTATATTTTTAGGGGTTGGATAATATTTTTGGGTTTTTATGTTTTTTTTAGTTTTTTTGGGTTTTTAAAATTTTTTGATATTTTTAATAATTTAGGGGTTTAAAAGGTTTTTTATATGGAAAATAGAAAATAGAATATATCAAAAGATAAAGGAATTGATGTACAAAGTTATCACCCAATGGTGAATCAACTGACCTTAAGGCCAACAATAACATCAAAAGAAACAAACCTAATTCCCAAGAAAGCAATCCGCACTCTATCGTAACTATCCACATGTAAGAAAAAAATAATCACCACAGCTAGCAGTAAACCCCAACCCCCACCTCTTCTCCCCCAATCTCAAGCATCAGCTATCTACAACAAAAAAATCAACCTTCAAGCACACAAAAAACAAAAATAGCAAGCATCATCCCATCCAAATAAGATCATTTAACCCTACTTGAACCTTTTAAGACATAGAAAATAAGATGATCATGGATTCCACAACACTATTGATCCACCTATCCACCAAAACCAAATCCAACAATCATCTAAACAAAAAAACACAGATATCTAGAAATAAAAAAAATACACACCATCACACCAAATCCTGGCTAGCATAGCTAGCACCCCCAACCTCTAGAAACCCACCATCATGTAAGAGCCTACTATACATCCCACATACCTCGCAATAACCACATACCAAACCCACCAGTGGCCTACTCCTACAAAAGGCATCGAGCTAGATGGAAGTAACCACTGAAATGGGTGCACTGATGAACCAAAAAAAGCACACCACCATTATGAACCAATACCGAATCGGGCAAGAAACTCCAACCAAATAACCAGATACCAAAAGTCATTAAAAAAACTAAAAAATATGAAAATATACAAAAGAAGACAAATATGATTGGTTCATCATCGTTCATTGAGACAATATTCATAAAAAACCTATACCAAGAGATCCAACAAACCTTTATCTCTTATACGTAGCTAATGAGGGTGCCATTGAACTATCACGTGTTTGGATATCCACATAACCCATGATCACCTACCAGACCTACAATGTCGATGAAAGAATATTAATCCCACAAAATAATTATCTTCTATTGATGAGGCAGGAAGCATAAAATACTAGAACCAAGAGCATCAACGAACCTCCATCTCTAATCTGATGCCCATGACGAACCGTTGCATGCTTCTGACCTAAAATCCTAGAACCAGTCACCCTGAAACCCAAAATTCTTCCATCATTGACCCGAAGGTAAAGAGAGAAAACCTATCATTATCCATAAAACCACATCACCCATGCTCTCCTACCACACCACATCACTCATGAACACCATCCACATGATGATGAGGATTTGCAGCCAACGACCACCATGAACTGAGACACCAAAACCGGTGTAAAGAACCCCCATCACCGAAAGGATTTTAGTATTCACTATTACTATATCTGACCTAGAAGCCATGTTCCACACAATTATACTTAATGAGAGAGAATAACACCAATGAACCATCAAATTGATGAATATTAAAACAGACACACCCCTAAAGAAAACCAAAGAACATGAATCCTGGAACCAGAAACCCTTGAACCAGAAGAGATAGCATTCATCAAGGAAATCCAAAGAGAAGTGAACTTACACTTTCTTGAATTCTGTTACACCCACACATGTCTATGTCATAATTACCACTCCCTGAGATAAAAAACTGTGAGACCAGAGTGAATGAAACTAGCTTCAAAGACCAGAAAACAATCAATTCTCTAGTTAACTACCTGCCTCACCAAAGAAACCTAAAAAAACTAGAAATGCTTACATAAATTTGGGTGATGCTGCAAGAAAACCGAGAGCACCTCCCACCCTTGAATGAAGTTCGGTGTTCAATTATTTATTTCCATGAACCTAAGACCTTCAACCAGCCCAAGAATTAGAAACCAAGAGGTGAACAGTGATGACTAAACTAGGTCTTAAATTTAATGGAACCCTCTTAGTATCACATTCATCCACCAAGATAAGACTATCCATTAGATTATTATAACTAAAAATAGAGCAAGAAGAATTTTATTTATTGAGAGGCTCTGGGAAATGAGAGGAATAATTTTATTCTCCACTATCATGAAGATATTTCAAAACACAATCAGAAATATTTTACCACAGGAATGAACACTCAATCCACACAAAAGCCTTTAACAAAACAAATGAAATAGGTTCAATAGAAGAATCCACAACTTTATAGGAAGGGATCAATGATAAAAATTCTAAGAAATTAAGTTTCAAAGAACTAAGTTCCTCATATCTACATGAAAATGATGTAATCAGTGTAGAGGGATCGACCCCAGTGGAAGGAGGAGAAACATCAGAAAATCTAGAAGAGGAATATTCATGAGGATCATTCACCTCCTTCCTAGTGGACATACCTGACGAAGCTAAATACAATGAACTATCAGTAATCATACCTTTAATATAAGGATCTAAAACAAATTAATTTTCCTTCTTCCTAGAAAACCACTTCATGGGAGTAACCTTAGACCAACCCGAATGTAAATCCCACTTAGCATGCATCTCGTATTGATTCAAATGATGCTAAAATATTTTACAAAAACTAAACAATTTTGGTACCCTACCATACTCGCCTTGAATGTTGGAAGAATAACCAGCACCCAAATACAATAATATTACCTCCCAAATATCTTTCTCTTCTAAGACATCAACACCAAAATGTGAAAACTTAATTCTGTTCACCTTGAACATGTCTGTATCAGCAAAGAGAGGCATTCCAACCACACACGTTATATAGCTATCACCCTCCACAGACCATGATTTAAGCAAAATATTTCTGAATTTTAGGGAATTATTAAGGTTTTTAGGTATTTTTATGGGTTTTAGGGGGTTTTAGGTTATTTTTATGGTTTTAGGGCTTTTAATGTTTTTAGTTTTTGTAGGGATTTTAATTGTTTTTAGTGTTCTAAGGTTTTCTTATTGGTTTTCATGTTTTTTACTATTTTTAATATTTTTATGTATTTTTAGTGTTATTATGGATTTTAGGGGTTTTTATATATTTTGAAGGTTTTTAGTTTATTGGGATTTTTAGTGTTTTTAGTGTTTTTATATTTTTAGGTTTTTAAGGTTTTCTTATCGGTTTTTAGGGTTTTCAGGGGTTTTTATGTTTTTAAGGATATTTTAGGGATTTTTTATAAATTTTATAGGGTTTTAAGGGTGTATGGATTTTGACTATTTTTAGGGGTTTTATATATTTATGGTTTTATGGTTTTCTTTTCCTTTTAGGGTTTTTTGAGTTTTTTATCGTTTTTATAATTTTAGGTGATTTTATACGTTTTTATGGGTTTAAAGGGTTTTTAGAGTTTTTATTGGTTATTTTGGGATTTTATGGGTTTTAGGGTATTTTTAAGGTTATTATTATTTCAGGTTTTTAAGGGGGATTAGGTGTTTTTATTTTTTTAAATGTTTTCTTAGGGGTTTTTAGGGTTTTAGGGGTGTTTTCTTTTTTTAGGGATTTTTTTAATCTTATGATTTTTATGGGTTTTTAGGGTTCTTAGGGAATTTAAGGGGTTTAATTTTTTTTTTTGGATTTTAGGGGTTTTTTTTGTTTTTTTGGGGTTTTAGAGAGTTTTTTGGGGTTTAATTTTTTTTGAGATTTTTAACATTTTAAAGGGTTTAATTCATTTTTATAATTTTAGAGGTTTTTATGGTTTTTTTTGTTTTTATTGTTTTTAGGGGTTTTAGGGGTTTTTATGGTTTTGGGGGTTTTGGGGTTTTTAGTGTTTTTAGGTTTCTAGAGATTTTGGGTTTATTTAGGTTTTTAAGGGATTATTAGGGTTTTCTATGTTTTCATGGGTTTTTAAATTTCTAGTTATTTTTTCGATTTTTATGATTTTTTTAGTTTTTAGTGATTTTGAGGGTTTTAGGGGATTTTTGGTTTTACGGTTTTTAGAGTTTTTAGCATTTTTAGGGTTTTAGGGAATTTAAGTGGTTTTATGTTTTTTAGGGGATCTTTGGATTTTTTAGGGTTTTAATATTTTTAATATTTTTTGGGATTTTTGTTCTTTTTTATGTTATTTTATGATTTTTAAATGTTTTTATGTTTTTTGGGGTTTTTTGGTTTTTTCGGTTTTTCTAAGTTTTAAGTGTTTTTAATGGTCTTTAGTGTTTTAATAAATTTTGGGGGATTAAAGTGTTTTTATAATTTTTAGTGGTTTTAGGGGTTTTATATGATTTTAAGGATTATTATAGTTTTAATATGGTTTTTATGGTTTTATGTGTTTTTATGGTTTTTAGAGGTTTTTAGTGATTTTAGGGTCTTCATGTTTTTTAGGGTCTTAAGATTTTTCTCTTTTAAGGGATTTTAAATGTTTTTAAGTTTTTAAGGTTTTTTATGGGTTTTTCATGTTGCTTTGGGTTTTGTTTGTTTTTAGATATTTTTTAGTTTTTTTATCATTTTTGGGGTTTTTTATGATTTTGAGGGGTTTTTAAGGTTGTTCAGGGCTTTAGGGTTCTTTATTGTTATTATCATTTTTCAGGTTTATGAAGTTGGATGTGTTTTTAGGTTTTCATGGTCTTCTTAGGTGTTTTCAAGGTTTTCATGGTTTTTTATGAATTTTTATGGATTTTTATGATTTTTATTTATTTTTATGTTTTTTAGGGATTTTGAGGAGTTTTGGGGTTTTTAGGGATTTTAGGGATTTTTTTGGATTTTTAAGGGTTTTAGACTTTTTTTAACATTTTTAGGGGTTTAGAGGGTTTTTAGACTTTTTAGTTGTTTTTACAATTTTTTGGGGTTTTTAGGGGTTTTTAGGGGTTTTAGGTTTTTAGGATATTTTTTGTCTTTTTGGGTATTTCCCGTATTTTAGGTTTTATGGGTTTTATATTTTATGTTTTCATGGTTTTCATAGGGGTTTTTTGGGATTTAGGGTTCTTTATATATTTAGGTATTTATATGGATTTTTAGGATATTTTGATGGATTGTTAGGGTTTTTAGGGGTTCTAGGGTCATTTTTCTATTTTTAGTGTTTTTTTGGGTTTCTAGGTGTTTATGGTTTTTAGCAATTTTTTTTGTTTTTATGGTTTTATGTTTTTATTATGGTTTTTCAAGGGTTTTTGTTTTTTAAAAGTTTATGTATTTTTTAGGGATTTTCTGGATCTTGAGGGGTTTTGGGTTTTCTTGGGTTTTTTGGGTTTTTATAGTCTTTAAAGAATTTAGGAATTTTTGTGTTTTTTATGGTTTGTATGGTTTTTTAGAGATTTTAATTTTTTTAGATTATTAAATGTTTTTTAGAGTTTATAGATGGTTTTTAGGGTTTTCATTGTTTATAGGGGTTTTTAGGGTTTTAGGAGTTTTGATGGTTTTTAGTGGGTTCTAGGGGTTTTATGTTTTTTAGGGTTTTTGGAGTTTTTTGAGTTTTTAGGTTTTATAAGTGATTATGTGTTTTTAGTTTTTTAAGGTTTTTATATGTTTTTCATTGTATTTATGGGTATTTACATTTTTAGGGATTACAAGTTTTTTTTTAATTTTATATTTTTTTTTGGATTTTGAGGGGTTTTAGGGCTTCATCATCTTTTTAAGGTTTTTAGAATTTTTCTTTTTTTTTTGTTTTATTTTATTAGGTTTTTACGTTTTTATTACGTTTTTCCTGGGTTTTAGGGTTTTTTACATTTTTAGGGATTTTTTTTAAGATTTTTATAGTTTATAGGGATTTTGAGGGTTTTTTGGGGTTTTTAAGGGGTTTTTAGTTTTTTAGGGTTTTTGAGTTTTTTGGTGATTTAAGTAATTTTAGAGTTCTTTAACATTTTTAGGGGTTTAAATGGATTTTATTGTTTTTAGTGGATTTAGTGTTTTTATGGATTTTTATGGTTCTTATGATTTCTTGGGGTTTTATGGTTTTTAGGGGTATTTACAGTTTTTGGGAGTTTTTTATGGTTTTTAGATTTTTTGGTTTTTTATTGGTTTTATGTGTTTTTAGATTTCTAAGGTTTCCTTCAAATATTCTGGGTTTTTAGGAGGTTTTATGTTTGTTTGTGGTTTTAGGGGTTTTCTAGGATTTTTATGGGTTTTTAGGGTTTTTAGAGATTTTGAGGGTTTTTAGGGTTTTAATCATTTTTATAATTTTTATAGTTTTTTAGATTTTGATTTATATTTAGTGATTTTATGTTTTTATGGTTTTAGTATGGGTTATATCATTTTAGGGGTCCTTTTTAACTTTTTTAGTATTTTTTGGTTTTTTTAGGATTTTTATGGTTTTACAGTTTTTAGGGATTTTGTTGGTTTTAGGGTTTTTATCGTATTTGGGGGATTTATAATTTTTTAGTTTTGTTTAGTTTTTAGTTTTGTAGTGTTTTTATCATTTTTAGGTTCATAATGAGTTATTAGAGTTTTAGTGTGTTTTTAGGGTTTTTATGGGTTTTTAATTTTTTTAAATTTTTTTGAGGTGTTCTTCAAGGGTTAAGGTTTTAGGGACATTTTAAGGTGTGTTAGAATTTTATAAATTTTTAGATTTTTATGGATTTAATTGTTTTAATATTTTCATAGGGTTTTAAGGGGTTTTAGTTTCTTTGATTCTTTTAGATATTTTTAGGGATTTGATAGTATTTATGGATTTTATGGTTTTTTGGTATTTTGAGGGGTTTTATTGTTTTGTAGGGTTGAATGGTTTTTAGGGGTTTTTTTTGTTTTTTTAGGTTTGATGGGTTCTTAGTGTTCTAGGGTTTTACTGTTTTCATAGGGTTTTCACAATTTTTAGGGTTTTTTTAAATTTTATTAATTTTTAGGGTATGTTTATGTTTTTATATGTTTTAAGATTTTTAGAGATTAAGAGGGTTTTTTTGTGGGTTTTGGGGTTTTAAGTGTTTTTGTGGGTTTTTTTTGGGTTTTTAGGGGTTTTTTAGATTTTAGTGTTTTGTGCTTTTTAGAAATTTTTAATTTTTTTGGTGGGTATAATGGATTTTAGAGTTATTAGTGTTATAGGGGTTTTTAGGGGTTTAGGGTTTATTATTGGTTTTACGGGGTTTATGGTTCGTTGGTGTTTTAGGGACTTCTAGGGTCTTTATAATTTGTTCGGATTTTTAGAGGTTTTATTTTTTTTTTGGATTTTAAGGTTTCTATGGGATTTTCTAGGTTTTTATATGTTTTTTGTTTTTAGGGATTTTTTTTTATTTTTGGGATTTGTATGGTTTCTATGGTTATTAGCGATTTTGAGGGTTTTAGGTTTTCTAGTGTTTATTGGGCTTCTTACTATTTCTACCATTTTTATGTTTTTTAGGGTTTTAGGTGTTTTAGGTATTTACGGTTTTCTTAGGGGTTTTAAGGGTTTTATGGTTTTTTACATTTTTTGGGTTTTTAGAGCTTTTTAAGAATTTTATGTGTTTTAGGGATTTTGCGATTTTTTAGGTCTTTTAGGGTTATTAGAGTTTTTAAATTTTTCTTTTGATTTTTAGGTTTTTTAATTGTTTTTTTTGTTTTTAAACATTTTTATGGATTAAAGGGTTTTATATATTTTAGTTTTTTTGGGTTTTATGGGTTATTAAGGTTTTTAATTGTTTTAGGGGTTTTATGGTTTTTAGGGATATTTATGGTTTTTGGGTTATTTATGGTTTTTATCCTTTTCAAGATTATTAGGGGTTTTAAGTGTTTTTAGGTTTTTATGGATTTCTTAGGGTTTTTTAAGGTTTTTGTAGATTTTAACATTTTTATGGAATTTTTTGTCTTTTTTATAATTTTTATATTTATTACGCTATTTAGGATTTTGATGGTTTTTTTATTTTTATGGGATTTCTTTTGTTTTTTGTTTTTTTATTTTTTAAGGATATTAAGTGGTTTGAAGGGTGATTACAGATTTTTGTGGTTTTGTGGGCTTTTATTATTTTAAATAATTTTTATGGTTTTTTCGGGTTTTTTTAGTTTTTTGTTGTTTTATGGGGTTTTAGGGTCTTTTAGGGGTTCTTAAGGTTTTATCATTTTTTTTTTCTTTAGGGGTTTTAAATTTTTTTAGGTCTTTAATGTTTTTATATCATTTTCTAGGGATTTATATATATAGACACACACACACACATATATATATATATATTAAGTAATTTTTTTTATTTTTATGGATTTTTAGGGATTAGGTGTGTTTTTAGGATTTTTTGGGTTTTAGGGTTTTTATTGTTGTTAGCATTTTGTAGGTTTTTTATGGATTCTATGTTTTTAAGGTTTTTAATTATTCATAAGGGTTTTTAATGTTTTCTTATGTATTTTCAAGATTTTCATTATTTTTTAGGTTTTTCAGATTTTTTTGTGGATTGTTTGGATTATTATGGTTTTTATGGGTTTTATGGATTTTGAAGGTTTTAGGGATTTTATGTTTGTTTGGGGGGGGGGGTTGAGTTTTTTAGGGTTTTATGGTCTTTTTTATGTTTTAGTGGGTTTTTAGGGTTTTTTAAAGTTGTAGGGGATTTTATGGTCTCTGGGGGATTTATGATCTTTTAGGGTTTCAGGGTTCCTAATAATTTTTAGATTTTTTGTTTTTTAAAGTATTTTTTGTATTTTACCATTTTCATAGGGTCTTTACGGTTTCAAGGGTTTTTATGTTTTTATGGAATTTTAGTATTTTTATGGGTTTTTCTATTTTTAAGGATTTTGAGTCTTTTTATGGATTTTATGGTTTTATGGTTTTATCATTTTTCGGGGCTTCAGGTGTTCTATGTTTTTTTAGGTTTTTAAGGTTTTGTTACGAATTTTTAGCAGTGTTTATCATTTTATGGATTTTTTGGGATTTCTTAGTATTTTATGGGTTTTGAGGGTATTAAGGGTTTTTTGGTTTTTTTGGTTTTGGGTTTTATAGATTTTAAAGGTTTTCAATGGTTTTTAAGTATTTTGGGGTTTCCGGGTTATTAGGGTGATCTAGGATCTTTTAGGGTTTCTAGCAATATTAGGTTTTTATGAGTTTTATGTTTTTTATTTTTTTTAAGGCTCTCTTATGGGTTTTTAAGTATTTTTGGTTTTTTATGGTTTTAAGTATTTTTAGGTATTTTTTAGGTTTTTTATGAAATTTAGGGTTTTGGTTATTTTGATGGGTTTTATGGTTTTCAGGTTTTTTATCATTTTTTAGTTTTATAGGTGTTTTAATTATTTTTTGAGTTTTAAGGTTTTCTTTAGACTTTTCTGGGTTTTTTTTGATTTTCATGTTTTAAGGATTTTTATTATTTTCATGATTTCTAGGGTTTTTATGGATTTTGAGGGTTTTTTGTGTTTTATTATTTTTTTGGGTTTTAGTGTTTTTTGGGTTTTTAATGTTTTCTGGAGTTTTTTAATGTTTTAGTGTTTTAAAGTATTTTTACATTTTTAGTGGTATTTGAGGGTTTTTTATGGTTTTTTTTGGGTTTTAAATATTTTTGTAGTTTTTATCATTATTAGGTTCTTCTGGGTTTTTTAGAGATTTTTTAGCATTTTCAGGGTTTTTAGATTTTAGAGGTTTTAAGTGATTTTTGGTTTTTAATGTCCACTTTGAGATTTTTAGGATTTTAGTTTTTTTACTTGTTTGTAGATTTTTTTCATTTTAGGTTTTTATGGTTTTCTTGAGGTTTTAGGGAATTTTAGGGATTTGGGGATTTTTTAGGTTTTTCTATTTTTAGGTTTTTTAGTGTTTTAGGATTTTAGTGGTTTTAAGTGTTTTTTGGTTTTTATGGTAATATTTTGGGATTTCATGGTGTTTAGTATTCTTTACAATTTTAATTATTTTTAATGCTTTTAGATATTTTTATGGTTTTAGAGTTTATGTTTATTTGAGAGTTTTTATATATTTTTAGGGGTATTAGGGTTATTTGTTTTTTTGTGTTTTGGGGTATTTTTTATTTTTTAGGGGTGTTAAGGGGTTTTAGATTTTTTTAAAGGATTTAGGGGTTTAAAGGGTTTTGTGGTTTTTGTGGTTATTTAGGGGTTTTATGGGTCTCTAGGGGTTTTTATTATTTTATGGTTTTTATGATTTTCTAAGGGGTTTAGGGTTTTAATGATCTTTTATGGTCATTTAGGATTTTAAGCAATTTTATGTTTTAAGGGGTTTTACATTTTTTAGGTTTCTATGGTTTTCACCGGGTTTTTCATGGTTTTAAGGTGTTTTTCATTTTTTTCTAATTTCTAGTGATTGTTTTATATTTTTTTGAGTTTTTAGGTTGTTTAGGGATTTTGGTAGTTTTTAAGGTTTTTTTAAGGGTTTTAGTGTTTTTAGGTTTTTTATGTGTATTAATTGATTTTAGTTTTTTATGGGTTCATTAAATGTTTTTTGATTTTTTAGAGTTTTTTATATTTTTAAGGATTTGTACATCTTTTTAATTTTTTTATTTGTTTCAAATTTTTTGTGTGTTTTTTGGGGAGTTAATTGGTTAGGGTTTTTATGTATTTTAGAGTCTATAAACGTTTTTAGGTGAATAAAGGGTTTTCAGAGTTTTGTGGTTTTTGGATTTTTATTGGTATTTAGGGTTTTTAAGGGTTTTATGGTTTTTATGGTTTTGGGGCCTTTAAATTTTTTTAGGGTAATTTTAGTATTCTTTGGGATTTTATCATTATTTATGTTTTTATGGGTTTTATGTGTTTTTATGTTTTCTTAGGGGTTTTTAGCTTTTTTAGTCTTTATTATCTTTTTATAGATTTTTATAGATTTTTGGGTTTTGATGGGTTTTTAGAGTTTTAGGGATTTTGAGGGTTTTTTGGGTGTTTATAATTTTAGGTGTTTTTTATCTTGTTGAGTGGTTTTAAGTGTTATTAGGTTTTAATAATTTCTAATAGTTTTTAGGGTTTTTTTATGTTTTTGGGTACTTTTAGGGCTCTTTTATGTTTTTTTGGGTTTTAGTGGATTAGGGACTTTAAGGTTTTTTCAATTTGTTGCAGGTATTGTTTTTATTTTTGGTTCTTAGTGTCATTTTGAGTTTTTTGGGTTCTTATTGTTTTTATAGATTTTAACTTTTTAATGGGTTTAAGGAGATTTTAGAGTTTTAGGGGTTTTATGGATTTTAGGTTCCTTTAAGTGGTTTTAATGTTTTTTTGTTTTTTTTGTTTGGGATTCAATGTTTTGTTAGGGTTTTTATTTTTTATTTGGGTTTTCTATGGTTTTTTAAAAGAAATTATGTTTTTAGATATTTTAATGTATTTTATAATTTTTATGGGTTTTTAGAAATTTTGAGTGTTTTAGGGTCTTTAAGTTTATTAATGTTTTTAATTTTTTAGGGATTTTAAGTGTTTATAGATTTTTAAGGGATTTAAGGGTTTTTATTGTTCTTATATTTTTAGGGATTTTTTGGGACTTTTTATGATTTTTATGGATTTTATGTTTTTATAGATTTTGAAGGGTTTTTAGGGTTTTAATGGTTATTTTTATATTTTTGAATTTTTTCAGTTTTTAAAGGATTTTATGACTTTATAGAATTTTTTACGTCCTTGTGGGTTTAAAATGTAATTAGACTTTTTATTGGTTTTTAGTGTTTTTATGGGATTTTAAGGGTTTAAAGTTTTTCGGGGTCTTTGTGTTTTAAGGGGTTTTATGGATTTTTAGGGTTTTGAGGTTTTATTTTTTAATGGTTTTAAGTGATTTTAGGTTTTTAAGGGTTTCTTATAATTTTTTGGGGATTTAGGGTTGTTTAAAGTTTTAGTAATTTTAGAGATTTTTTAGTATATTTATGATTTTTAGGGTTTTTATGGATTTTGAGGTTTTTAGGGATTTTACAGTTTTTTATATTTTTTTAGAAAAATTTAGATGTTTAATGTGTTTTTATATTTTTTATTGGTTCTTATATTTTTAAGGGGTTTTTTTCTATTTTATGGGGTTTTAGGGTTTTTAGGGTTATTATTGTTATATGGACTTTTTAGGAATTTTTTTAGGGTTTTTAGCATTTTTTAATTTTTTTAGAGGTTTTAATTGATTTTAGTTTTTAAGGTTTTCTTTGGGTTATTCATGGTTTTTAGGGTTTTTTATGTTTTTTTTTGAATTTTTTGTGATTTTTATATTTTTATTGTTTTTTTGGGATTTGATGGATTTTATTTTTTTAGGATTTTTAGGTTATTTGGGGTTTTGTAGGGATTTTTTTATGCTTTTAGGGATTTTAAATGTTTTTAGGTTTTTAATGTGTTCCTCATTGATTTCCGAATATTTAGGGTATTTAATGTTTTTTGGATTTTTAAGGATGCTTATTATATTTTTGTTTAATTGTTTTAGGGATTTTGAGAATTTTTAGGGTATTTTAGGGTTTGTTTTTTTGGTTTTCTTGGTTTTTTTTTCTGTTTTTATCGTTTTATGTTTTTTAGTGTTTTTATTGAATTTTTAAGGGTTTTAGGTGTTTTTAAAGATTTTAGGGTTTTTAGTTTTGTTAGTGTGTTTTAGGGTTTTTAGCGTTTTTTGGTTTTTAGGGTTTTTAAGTGTTTTTATGTTTTTATGGTTTTCTATGGGTTTTTAGGGGTTTTTATGTTTTTAGGTTTTTAGGGATTTTTTTAGTATTGTTATTGTTTTTTAGGGTTTTATGGTTTTCAAGGTTTTTAACGTATATTTTTTGTCGATTTTAGGGATTTTTTGAGTTTTTAGGGTTTTTTCAATCTTTTAAACTATTTATGGGTACGAAGGATTTTTTGTAGTTTAGTGGTTTTATTATTTTAAAGGGGTTTTAAGGTTTTTATGGTTATTATGTTTTTTTTATTGTTTTTAGGTTTTTTGTTGTATTTTTTGGGTTTTTTGGGTTTTTTACATTTTTCAGGTTTTTAGTGGTTTTAATTGTTTTTTGGTTTTTAAGGTTTTATTATGTTTTTAGGGTTCTATTATTTTTTATGTTTTTAAGAATTTTCAATGATTTGTTGGCCTTTTATAACATTTAGAGTTTTTCAAAATTTGGAGAGTTCTTTGGGTGTTTTTAGGGTTTTAGGGGTTTTAGTAATTTTAGGTTTTTAAGGGGATTTTAGTGATGTTAGGTTTTTAAGGTTTTCTTAGGGTTTTTCTGAGTTTTTATTATTTTTTTGTTCATAAAAATATTTTTGAATTTTTTATAATTTTTATGATTTTTAGGATTTTTATGGATTTTGTTTGTTTTAGGGTTTTCATGGCTTTTACGGGTTTTGGGTTGTTTGGGTTTTTTATGAGTTCTTAGGGTTCTTAAGGTTTTTAGTGATTTTAAAGTTTTTAGGGGAAGGAAGATACGAGGGTCGGGCTATTCCTAACCCCCCCCCCCCAAATTTATTAGAAAGAAAAAAAGAGACATAGGAGACAAGGGAGGGGAGGGGTCAAACGACCCACACCCAAAAAAACCCTTACAACACAAGATGCAAAAGACCCAAAAAATAAAAATCAAAAGAGAAAAAACAAAAAACACACAAATCCTAGTAACCACCACCATCATCCACCATCAACCATCATCCATCATTTTAGTTTTTTTAGCATTTTTATGGGTATATAATTTTTTAGGTTTTAATGTTTTTATTATGGTTCTTCTAGGTTTTTAGGTGTCTTTACATTTTTTTGGGATTTTGTTTATGATTTTTCAATTTTTTCAGTAATTTTAGGGATTTTGAGGGGTTTTAGGGGGGGTTTATTTTATGGGATTTTAGGTGGGTTATTGAGTTTTTTACATTTTAATGTTTTTTAAAGTTCTTTTTTAACAATTTTAGTGTTTTAATGTGGATTTAGTGTTTTTAATCAATTATAAGGGTTCTATGGGTTTTTATGATTTTTATGGTTTTAAGGGATTTCAGGGTTTTATAGATTTTTATGGTTTTTGGTATTTTTAGTGTTTTATGTTTTTTATGGCCGTTATGTTGTTTTAGGTTTTAAATATTTTTTTGGGATTTTTCAGGGTTTGTAGGGTTTCACATTCTATTGTGTATTTTAAGTATTATTTTTTTATTTTTATGGTTTTTATGGTTTTAGGAATTTTAGGGTTTTATGGGGTTTGTGGTTTTGTTGGGTTTTGTGAGTTTTGTTTTTTATTTTTTAGGTTTTTTAATATTTATTAGAGTATTTTAACGTTTTTAGGGGATTAAAGGGTTTTTTCGTATTTATTGCCATTTTAGGGGTTTTTTGGGTTTTTAATGTTTATAGAGATTTTAATGGTTTGTTGGGGGCTTAGAGACTTTTTAGGGGGTTTTAGGATTTTTTATTTTTTTTATGAATTTTTAGGGTTTTTATTGATTTTTAGTGTTTTTTGGGATTTTGAGGGTTTTAATGGTTTTGTGTTTTTATGGGGTTTTAATTATTTAAGGATTTTATGGTTTTATTAGTGGTTTTCTGGGTTTAATGGGGTTTTACCTTTTAATGGAGTTTTAAAGAGTCTTTATTATTTTTATGGGTTTTTTGGTTTTAGGGATTTGGATCGTGTTTAGGGGTTTTAGAATTTTTATAGTTTATGGGTTTTTTAGCATTCATGAAAGGTTTTTGGTTTTTTAGAGTATTTAGGGGTTTGGAGGGATTTTAGAGTTTTTAAGGTTTTGTGGATTCTGATGTTTTTTAATATTTTTATGTTTTTTTGGTTTTTTTAGGTATTTAAGGATTTTAGGTTCTTTTAGGGTTTTTTGTGTTTTTAGAATTTTTAGGTTTTTGTGGATTTTAAGTGGTTTTATATTTTTAAAGTTTTCATAGGGGTTTTCAGTGTTTTTAGTGTTTTTAATATTTTCATATATTTTTGGGTTTTTATTGTTTTTAAGGTTTTACTCGTTTTTATGGATTATGAGGTCTTTTCGGGTTATTAGGGAATTTAGGGGTTTTTTTGTTTTTTGGTATTTTGGTTTTTTGGTTTTTACCTGTTTCAGTTTTTATGGTTTTTATGGTTCTTTATAATTGTTTTATGTTTTTCAAGGTTTAAAAGGATTTTACAATTTTTAGTATTCTTAGGGTATTTTTGGGTTTTGGGGGATTTTATGGTTTTGGGGGGTTTTGTGGTTTTTGAGGGTATTTTGGATGTTTTAGGGCAAAGGAAGGCTCGAGTCCAGGCTATTCCTAGCACCCCCCAAAATTTATTAAAAGAAGAGACACAGACACTACAGACAAGGGAGGGGAGGGATCCACTGATCCACACCCAAATCCCCTTACGACCTCAACCCGCATGCCACAAAAAGAAAGGAAGAAAAGCAAAAAACAAAAGCAAACAAGTCCAAAAGTCCAAAAGGGAGAGCACACAAGGGGAGGATCAGTCAACATCGCCACCAAAATCCTCCTGCTCCGCACCTCAAAACCCCATGCCCACACCAAATCTGTCACCCACATCAGTAAAGCTGATGTCTGATTCAGCTCCCATGTTCGTTGAGTCCCATCCAGACTCAAAATCCCTTTTCATGCCTAGCCTCCTCTTGCTCTATGGAAATTGAAAGCCGCTCTCGATTATTCACCTTTAGATTAAGTCTGACAACACATGAAGATGCCCTAGTTTCCATGGGATGTGGAAGGGAAGAGTAATCCCTCCCCCGTCTTCGTCTCGGGGGGGGGGGGGGGGGAGTGGATCCAGCAGCACCCGCCTACGCGCAAGCGACACCATCACAAACAGCTGATAGTGCCTTCCCTTTCTTACATTCTGGTCCATGAGTATCAGCACTTCCTCCAGTTCTTATCTACATTATAAGGATTTATTTGAGATTTTTAGGTTTTAAGGGTATTTTATATTTTAAAGGATTTTCGGAGAATTTTTTGGTTTTTAGGGTATATAAGGATTTTTAGGTGTTTTATGGGTTTTATTGTTTTTTTTGTTTTTATTGGTTTTTTAGTTTTTTTGGGTTTTAATTTTTTATATTTATTTTAATATTTTTAGGTGTTTAAAGGATTTTTAGAGTTTTGTGGTTTTTAGGGTTTTTATGGGGTTTAATAGTTTTATAGTTTTTTATGATTTTTTTTTATTTTTATGTTTTTTAGTGTTTTTTGGGAATTTAGTGTTTTTTAGGGTTTTAGGGGTCTTAATTGTTATTAGGGTTTTAAGGTTTTCTTAAATGTTTTCAATGATTTTAGGGTTTTTAAACCTTTTAGTTATTTTTTAGGTATTTTTATTATTTTCATGGTTTATTAGGGCTCTATGTATTTTAGGGGTTTTAGTGCTTTTAGGGTTTTTGGGATTTTTATGGATGTTTTCGTTTTTAATATTTTTTTTATTTTTTTATGGTTATTTGGGGTTTTTATAGTTTCTTGACATTTTTATGGGTTTAAAGGGTTTGTATAGTTTTTAGTGGTTTAATTGTTTACTGGTTTTTTGTGGGTTTTAATGGTTTTCACGATTTTTATGGTTTTTAGGGATTTCTATGGTTTATAGGGCCCTTAGGGTTTTTAGAATGTTTTATGGATTTATGAATTTTTCAGGATTTTTTATTTTTTTATGTGTTTTCAAGTTTAAAGTTTTTCTTACGGGTTTTTAAGGTTTTATGGGTTTTACCTTTTAAGGTATTTTTTGGGTTTTTTGGGTTTTTTATGGTTTTTTGGTTTTTAGGGATTTTAAGGGTTTTTAGGGTTTTTGGTATTTTATTGTTTTTTGGGGGTTTTATGATTTTGAAGGGTTTTTATATTTTTAGTGGGGTTTTAGGGTTTTTATAGGGTTTTAGGGTATTTTAATGGTTTTATGGTTTTTAGGGGGTTTGGGTATTTTTTGGGGTTGTTAGATTTTCTAACATTTATTTTGATTTTTAGGGATTTTATGTGTTTTTAGGTTTTTAAGGTTTTATTTTCGGTTTTTTGGGTTTTAGGGTTTTTTACATTTTTAGGAATTTTTAGTGTTTTTTAGAATGTTATTTTTTTTTATATTTTTAGGTTTTTTGAGTGTAATGGGTTTTTAATGGGTTTTAGGGATCTTAGGGCTTAAATATGTTTATGTTTTTATGGGTTAATATGGGTTTTTAGGGATTCTAAATTTTGAATGATTTGTTCGGCCTTTTTTGAAATTTTTTTTGTTATTTTGGATATTTAGGTATTTTGAGTGTTTTTATAATATTTTTTTTATTTTTACTATTTTAATGGATTTTGGGTATTATGGGTTTTTATTTATTTTTTTATTCTTTTTAAGGTGTTTTTGAGTTTTTAAATTTTTTTACGGTTTTATAAGTTTTTAATTTCTGTAGTGGTTTTTATTGGTTTTTAGGGATTTCTATTGTTTTTAGAGGTTTTATGGATTTTATTGGTTTTTAGGGTTTTAGGGTGCTTTTACAATTTTAGGGTTTTTTTTATTTTTATGGTTTTAAAGGTTTTAAGTGTTTTTATATTTCTATGCTTTTCATTGGTTTTTTCAGGGTTTTTAACATATTTTGAGATTATTTGGTATTTTGAGAATTTTTATGGTTTTGTATAGTTTTTAGGGATTTGAGGGTTTTTTGGGTTTTTAGATTCTTTTAAATTTTCAAAGCTTTTAAGAATTTATAGGTTTCTAATTTTTTCAAAGTGGTTTTCCAAATGTTTATGGGTTTTGAAATTTTAAGGGATTGTTAGGGATTTTTTTAGTATTTTAAAGATATTATAGGGTTTTAATAGATTTTGAGTGGTTTTTGGGTTTTTTGTGTTTTAGGGGTTTTATGGTTATTTTGTGCTTTTGGGTTTTTTTATTTTTTAGCGTTTTACGTTTTTTTAAATATTTTATTACGTTTTTTGGGATTTAAAGGGTTTTTTGAGTTTTCAGTTTTTTTTATAGTTTTAATTGGTTTCAAGGGTTCTTATGGTTTTTGGGTTTTTTATAATTATTAACATTTATTGGTGTCTAGGTGTTTTAGGTGTTTTTATATTTTTAAGGTTTTCTTGGGGTTTTCAGGGTTGTTAGGGGTTTTATGTTTTTAATAATTTTTAAATATTTTTAGGATTTTATGGGTTTTTAGTGTTTTTATGGATTTTATGGGTTTTTAGTGTTTTAGTGTTTTTATAATTTTTAGGTTTTTTAGATAATTTAGGTGTTTAAGGTTTTCTTAGGGGTTTTCAAGGGTTTGATAGTTTTTACATTTTTTTGGTATTTTTTAGGTTTTTTTATGATTTTTATTGGATTTTTGGCTTTTTAGAGATTTTGATGGGTTTTAGGTGTTTTTAGGGATTTTAAGGTTTTCATTGGTTTTTAAGATTTTTTATGTTTTTAGCAGTTTAAATGTTTTTTAGAGTTTTTTAAAATTTTATTGGTTTAAAGGATTTTTAGTGTATTCAGTGGGCTTTCAGGGCTTTTGGGGTTTTAGGGTTTTTTTGGGGGTTTTATGGTTCTTATGAGTTTTTATGGTTTTTAAGGATTTCTAGGGTCTTTTTAGGGGTTTTAGGTTTTTTAGAATTTTTTATGTTTTTAATGGTTAGTAAGTGTGTTTAGGTTTTTATGGTTTTCTTAGGGTTTTAGTGTGTTTTATGATTTTTGGGAATTTAATTTATTTTTTAGGATTTTTATTGGGTTTTATGTTTTTAGTGATTTTTACGACTTTTTGGGGTTTCTGGATTTTTTGTGTTTTAGAGTTTTTTGCTTTCAATATTTTTCTTTGTTTTAAGTGTTTTTAGGTTTTTAATGTTCTCTTATGATTTTTTATGGTTTTTATGGTTTTTTATGTTTTTAGTGATTTTAAGGATTTTTAGTATTTTTGTATATTTTTTGGTTTTTAAGGATTTGGTGCCTTTTAGGGGTTTTAGTGTTTTTATTGATTTTAAGGATATTAAGGTCCTAGGGTAATTTGTTTTTGATTTTTAAGTGTATTTATGGTATTATAGGTTTTTAACATGTTTATGGGTTAAATTATTTTAAGAGTTTTAAGTGAATTTTTGTGTTTTTATACGTTTTTAGGGTTTAAAATATTTTAGCGATGTTTATGGTTTTAAGGGTTTTTAGTGTTTTCATAGTGTTTTTAGAGGTTTTAGAATCCTTATGTATTTTAAGGGATTTGTTTTTTTTAATGTTTTGTTTGGGGTTTTCATGGTTTTAAGGTTTTTCTATGTTTTTCTGATTTTTAGTGATTTTTTAGGATTTTATGACATTTTACGGTTTTTAGGGGTTTTATCTCTTTATGTTTTTTTGTGTTTTAAGTGTTTTCATGATTTTAGTGTTTTCCTAGGGTTTGTCAGGGGTTTTATTTTTTTATAAATATTAAGGTATTTTTATGGAATTTTTAATATTTTGATAGTTTTTTACGGTTTATAAGAATTTTGAGTAGTTTTTGTTAATTCATTTAGTTGTTGGGGATAAAGGTTTTTATAGTTATTTAAATTTTGTAGGGTTTAAAGGGTTTTTAGAGTTTTTAGTGGGATTTTTAGGTTTATTGGTGTTTTTAGGTTTTCCAAAAATTTTACAAAATTTATGATTTTTAGGATTTTTGGGTTTTTAGGGTCTTTTAGGGGTTTTTGAGTTATTTGCACTCTTTCGGTTTTTTGGGGTTTTAATTTTTTTAGATTTATATGGTTTTCATAGGTATTTTCAGGGTTTTTTAGGGTTTTAAGTATTTAGAGTTTAAGGGTGTTTTATTATTTTTATGCGGTTTTTGGGATTTTAAGGATTTTAAGGTTTTTATGGGGTTTTCATGGGTTGTAGGGGTTTTATCATTTTTAGGTTCATTATGGGTTTTAGTTGTTCTTATATTTACAATTTTATAATGTGTTTTCATGGATCTAGGTTTTTTTAAATTTTTATAGCTTTTTTAGGATATATATTCTTTTCTAGGGGGTTTTAGATTTTAGGGGCTTTAGGGAGTAAGGGTTTTTATGGTTTTTTGTTTGTTTTGAGTTTTATTTTATTTTATTATGGTTTTAATGCTTTTTATAGTTTTTTATCATTTTAGTGGTTCAAATGGATTTATATTTTTAGTGGTTTTTTTGGGTTTTTAGGGTTTGTTATGGTTATTGGGGGTTTTTGGGTTTTATGGTGTTTTGGGGTGTTTAGGGTATTTTCACAGTTTTATTAATGATTTTTTTCATTTTTAGGGGTTTTATGTTTTTTATATTTTTAATGTTTTCATAGGGTTTTATGATTTATAGGGTTATTTATGTTTTTAGGGAATCTAAGGGATATTTAGGGTTGTTATGGTTGATAGGGTTTCTACAAATTTTCATAGTTTTTATGGTATTTAGAGTTTTTGGGTATTTAAGGGTTTTAGTGTTTTTTATGATTTTTATGGGTGTTAAGGGTTTTTATGTTTTTAAGGATTTATTTGGGGTATTCAAGGTTTTTATGTATTTTTATATTTTTAGGAATTTTTAGGGATTTTTTTGGATTTTATGGGTTTTTATTGATTGTAGGGATTTTTTCGTGTTTTAGGTTGTTTAGGGTTGTTATGGTTTTATTTTGTTTTTAAGTTTTTTTAGTTTTTTGTGTTTAATGTTTTTTATAGTTTTTTAATGTTCTAGGGGTTTAAAGGGTTTATAGTTTTTATTAGTTTTTATTGTTTTATGATTTTTTTTATTTTTATAGGTTTTAGGGGTTTTTATTGTTTTAGTGGTTATTGGGGTTTTTTGGTTTTTTTAGTTTTTTTAGTTTTTATTTTCATTTTTTGTCTTTTTCAAGATTTTAAATGTTTTTTTGTTTTTAAGGGTTTCATCTTGTTTTTTATTGTTTTTAGGTTTTTTTATCAATTTTTGACTTTTTTAGTTTTTTAAATGTCTTTTAGTTTTTAAGGGTTTGGTCTGGTTTTCGGGGTGTTTAGGGTTTGTCCTGTTATTAGGAATTTTTATGTGTTTTAAAGATTTTTATGGGTTTTTGTGGTGTTTTTTGGGATTTTGAAGCGTTTTTTGGTTTTTTGGTTTTTTGGTTTTTTGGTTTTTGGGTTTTTGGGATTTTTAGGCTTTTGAGTGTATGTAGGTTTTTTTTGGTATTTATTATTTTAGGTTTTTAATTTTTATTTTTAATTTTTTAGATTTTTAGGAATTTTTGACCATTTTTAGGTTTTTCATAAATTTTTATGATTTTTATGGGGTTTTTAGGTTATTAGGGTTGTGATTTTAGGATTTTATAGTGTTTTTTGAGGTTTCATGGTTTTTTCTATGGTTTCAGGGTAATTTTGATTTTTTAATGGTTTTTATGGATTTTTGGAGTTTTTATAAAAAAAATAAGATTTAAATGGTTTTTATAGTTTTATTGGTTTTTAAGGGTTTTATGGGTTTTTAGGGTTTTATTGGTTTTTATGGTTTCCTTAGGAGTATTCAATGTTTTTAGGTTTTTTTAGGTTTTTACAGATTTTTAGGATTTTTAGGATTTTTTTATTTTTTACAGTTTATAGGGATTTTTATGGTTTTTATAGATTTTTAGGGTGTTTAGGGGTTTCTACAGTTTTTAGTGTTAGGTTTTTAGTGGTTTTGTGTATTTTGGTTTTTAGTTTTTAGGTTTTCTTTGTGTTTTTCAAGGTTTTTATGTTTTATATATTTTTATGGATTTTTAGGGATTTTTATGGATTTTTATGGTTTTGGGGTTTTTTTTTGTTTTTTGGGTTGTTGGAGTTTTTAGGATTTTATAGGGGTTTTACGATGATTTATGTTTTTTAAAACTATTTTAAGGTTTTTAGACTTTCTAGTGTGTTTTTATGGTTTTTATGCGTTCTTTGGGTTTTTATATTTTTATGGTTTTTTAGTTTTTCTAGCATTTATTTGGGATTTTACATTTTTTTAGGGTTTTTAAGGGTTTCATGTGATTTTAGTTTTTTAGATAATTTATTTGGTATATTTATTTTTGTATGTTTTTAGGAAATTTTCGGATTTTTTAGGGATTTTATGGTTTTTTAGTATAAGATTATTTTTAGTTTTTAGGTATAGTATGGGTTTTTAGAGTTTTTTTTACATTTTGGGGTTTAAAGGGTTTTGATGGGTTTTGAGGTTTTTTAATGTTTTTAGGTGTTTTTATGGTTTATGAGGTTTTTTTATGTTTTTAGGTTCTCTTATTATTTTTAGCACTTTTAGTATTTCTTGGGTTTTAAGTTTATTTAGGTTTTTAAGGTTTTCTAAGGGTTTTTAAATATTTTTAGAGTTTTTTTATGGTTTTAGGGATTTTTATTGATTTTTTTTTGTTTTTATGCATTTAGGGTTTTTTTGGATTTTGAGGGTTTTGATAGTTTTTATTATTTTTATGGTTTTTCGGTTTTTTTGGTTTTTAGCATCTTTATGTGTTTTAAGTGTTTTACGTGTATAAGGTTTTCTTAGGGGTTTTAGGGTTTTTTAACATTTTTAGGTATTTTTTGGGATTTTCATTATTTTTATGTTTTTTAGGTATTTTATATCTTTTTAATATTTTTAGGGGTTGAAGGGTTTTTAGTGTTTTAGTGGTATTTATTATTTTTAGGAGATTTTATGTATTTATGTGTATTTATGTGTATTTATGTTTTTATGTGTTTTTAAGGTCCTTTTGGGATTTTAGCGTTATTTATAATTTTAAGGTGTTTTAATGTTTTATGTTCTTAAGGTTTGTCAGGTTTTTCAGTATTTTTATGGTTTTTTACATTTTTAGGTAATGTTAGGGAATTTTTTATTTTTATGGTTTTTACGGTTTTAGGGATTTTTAGCCTTTTAGGGTTTTTATGGATTTTTATGTTTTTTAGCCTTTCTAAAATATGTAGGTTTTTTAAATATTTTTAGGTTTTTAATGCTTTCTTGGGGGTTTCCTAGTTTATGATTTTTTACATTATTATGGATTTTAATGAAATTTTGGTATTTCTATCAGTTTTTACAGTTTTTAGGGATTTAGGGGGGGGGGGTTCAGGTCTTTTGGGGTTTCAATGGTTTTTTGGGTTTTTAGGATTTTGTTGAGATTATTAATGTTTTAATATTTTTTTAGTTTTTAATGTTTTGAGGGGTTTTAAGGGAATTCAGATTATTTAATGGTTTTTAGGGGTTGTATAGGTTTTTTAAGGTTTTTAGAAGTTTTTATGATTTTAATAGTTTTTAGGGGTTTTAGTATTTTTAACATATTTTAGGTTTTTAGGTCTTTTCAGTGTTTTCCTCTTTTTATTGTTTTCATTAGGGTTATTATTGTTTTTAGATTCTTTATATTTTTATAGAATTTTATGGATTTTTTTGGAATTTTATGTTTTTAGGGGATTTAGGTATTTTGAGGGGTTTTTATGGTTTTTATGGTTTTTAGTGTTTTTTATGTTTTTAGGGGTTCTAAATTGTTTTAGATTTATTATCTTCTTTAGGTTTTTAAATTTTTTTTAGTGATTTTAGTGTTTTTGTTGTTCTTTTGGGGTTTTATGGTTTTTGTGGGTTTTAGGGGTTTTTTGGTTTTTAGGGTCTTATGGTCATTTAGGGTTTTTAGAGTTTTTAGGTTTTTAGTGGTTTTTAGTGGTTTTACGTATTTATGGTTTTTTGGGGTTTTTTGAGTTTTTTTAGCTTTTGGGATTTTTCAAATATTTTTGAATATTTAGGGATTTTAGGATTTTATGGGTTTTATTTAGATTTTTAGGGTTTTTAGGGTTTTTAATGTTTTTTTTTGTTTAGTAGGGGATTAAAGTGTTTTTAGTTTTTTGTTTTCTTTGTGGTTTTTCAAGATTTTATAGTTTTTTATGGTTTTAGTGTTTTTAGAGATTCTTTATGATTTTTATGGTTTTTTGGGTTTTTAGCAATTTTGAGGGGGTTTAGTGTTTTTTTTTGGTTTTTCTTGTTTTTTCTTGTGTTTCTAGGGTTTTCTTTTATTTTTATGGGAATTAAAGTTTTCTGAGAATTTTACATTTTTAGAGGTTTAAATTTTTTTCAATGTTGCTTGTTGTTTTTTCAGACTTTAATGGGATTTTTAAGGTTTTTAGTGGGTTTTACGGTTTTAGGGGTTATATGTTTTTCTAGGGATTTTAATGTTTTTATGCTTTTAGGGTTTGTAAGTGTTTTTATATTTTTTAACAAATTATTAATGTTTTCATGTGTTTTTTGGGTTTTTTTCATTTTTAGTGATTTATTGGTCATTTAGGATTTTTATGGTTTTTAGGTTTTTCTTGAGTTTTGTTGGTTTTTAAGGTTAATTAGAGATTTTTATTGTTTTTAATGCTTTAAGGGGGTTTTAGAATTTTTAGAGTGTTGTAGTGTTTTTATGGGGTTTTAGGGGTTTTGAAAGTAATTAGGGGATTTAATGTTTTTAGTGGTTTTTGGATTTTTAGAGTCTTTTTAGGGTATCATGGTTTTTTGGTTTTTTGGGGTTTTTGGCATTTTTAGGGTTTTATGGTTTTATTAGGGGTATCTCGGGTTATAACTATTTTAACATCTTCCATATTATAAGTAATTTTTAGTATTTTTATGATTTTAAGGGGTTTTTTTATTTTTAAGGTTTTTATCATTTTTTTTAGGTTTTTTTGGATTTTAAGTGTTTTTTTGGTTTTAAGGTTTTCTTAGGGTTTTTTCTTTTTTCTATTTTTTATGGAATTTTAGGTATTTTTTAGGATTTTTATCGTATTTAGGGGTTCTACAGATTTTTAGGGTTTTAGCATTATTATGGGTTTTTTTGGGATTTTGGGTTTTCTTTTTTTTCATAGGGTTTTTTTTGATTTTTAGAGTTTTTAAAAATATTTAGAGGTTTAAATGGTTTTTACAGTTTTTATTGGTTTTATGGTTTTAATTGGTTCTTAGGATTTTTTAAGGTTGTAGGGGTCTTTATGCTTTTTAGGGGTTTTAAGGTTTTGTGGAATTTGGGGTCTTCTAGGGTTTTTTTATTGTTATTGTTTTTAGAGGTTTTATCTATTTTTATGTTTTTAATGTTTTCGTAGGATTTTGTAGGATTTTTTGGATTTTAATATTTTTAAGGTTTTAGAGGATTTTTAGGATTGTTATGCATTTTTATATTTTTTAGGCATTATGTGGGTTTACGGTTTTTTTGGTGTTTTAGAGTTCTTTAAGTTCTTTAACATTTTTTGGAGTTTTTAGGGGATTTAATTTCCTTTATGTTTTTATGGTTTTCATAGGGGTTTGAAAATTTTTTTATGGTGTTTTATATTTTTAGTAATTTTTAGAGGGTTTTTAGCAATTTTATGGTTTTTAGGATTTTTTGAATTTTTACAGTTTTTAGGGGTTTAAGGGTTTTAAAGGTATTTGAGTTTTTTGGGGTTTTTTGTGGTTTTTTTGGTTTTTAAGTTTTTTTAATGTTTTTAATGTTTTTATGGTTTTAAAAGGGTTTTAGGGTTTTTTATTGGAATGTTAGGGATTTGTATATATTTTCAGTGTTTTTATGGTTTTTAGGTGGTTTTATGGTTTTCAGGGGTTTTTAGGGTCATTTAGGTTTTTTATGGTATTTAGAGTTTTTAATATTTTAGGTGTTTTATGTTTTTTTAGTTTTTTAATGTTTTAATAGGTTTTTATAGGGTTTTTATGTTTTTAGGGATTTTTAGGGATATTTTTGGATTTTTATAGTTTTATAGGGTTTTTAGTGATTTTGATGGTTTTTATGGTTTTTAGGTTTTTAGGGGATTAAATTGTTTTTAGGTTTTTAAGTTTTTCTTATCGGTTTGGAGTTTTTTTTTACATTTTTATGTATTTTTAGGTATTTTTTAGGATTTTTATAGTTTTATAGGGTCTTTAGATGATTCGAGAACTAGGGGTTGCCAGATTCTCACAGCATTGGATAGCGGATGACGTATATAGATTGGGGCTAGGTGGTGGATGATGTGTTTCGATATTGAAATAAAGTATTAAACCAATTTTATATGGATCATGAACTACTACTTAGACAATAAATTCAAATGAGGTATGCGATATCCATTGCACTCAATAAGGCACTTGGGTTGACGAACAAAATTAGGGGCTTTGTGATCTTGGATTTCAATCTATCATGTATATTGGAAAGGAAAAATTATAAAAATGTAATAAAATAAATTAATGATTATCAAAATGGATGGAATAAACTCACATAGTTTCACTAATTAAAACATAAATGTGAATTAAATTCCATGAGGTGACTATTTATAGTTTCTAGTTGATTTTCAGGGTTTTAATGGTTTTAGGGGTTTTTATGGATTTTTTGATTTTTAGAGTTTTTAGTGTTTTTTATTTTTTTTCGGTGTTTAAATTGTTTTTATGTTTTTATGGTTATATTTGGAATTTTTAGGGTTTTAGGGTTTTTTTATGTTTTTAGGGATTTTTTAAAAAAATTCCTATTTTTATGGTTTTTAGGGATTTTAATGGTTTTTAGGGTTTTTAGTTTCAGGGTTTTTAGGTTTTTAGGGTTTTATGGTTTGTATAGAGTTTTATGTGTTTTTTAGTTTTTTAATATTTTCTTAGGGGTTTTCTTGGTTTTTATGGTCTTTTATGATTTTAAGGTTTTTTAGATATTTTTTGGGACTTTTACAGGTTTTAGGGTTTTGAGGGTTTTGGGGGGTTTTAGGGTTTTTTAGTGTTTTTTGGGTTTATAGGTTTTTTTTGATTTAAATTATATTCATTTTTTAGGGTTTTAAGGTTTTCTTAGAGTTTTTCAGTTTTTTAGGTTTTTTTAAGGTTTTATAAAATTTTAGGTCTTTTAGGCTTTTTATTTTTTTTGAGATTATGAGGGATTTTTTTGGTTTTTTATGGTTTTTTGGGGTTACTGGGGTTTTTTGAGTTTTTTGTGGTTTGTAAGTTTTTTAGATTTTTTTATCTTTTTTAGTGGATGAAATGGTTTTTAGAGTTTTTGAGTGTTTTTAGGGTTTCTATGGGGTATTGGTGATTTTTTATGTTTTTAGTAGTTTTTATGGGTTTTAAGGGTAATTTAGGGTTTTTATCATTTTTAAGATTGTAGGGGTTTTCTGTGTATTTATGTTTTAAGGTTTTTTTGGGTTCATCAATGTTTTTAGTGTTTTTTACATTTTTAGAAATTTTTAGGGATTTTTTAGATATTTATGATTTTTAGTGCATTTTGGGATTTTTATGGGTTTTAGGATTTTTAGGGGTTTAGGGTATTAATGTTTTTTAGTGTATTTTAGGTTTTTAACAGTTTAAGTGTTTTGGGGTTTTAAGGTTTTATTAGGGGTTTTCAGGGATTTATGGGTTTTTTGAAATTTCTAGTTATGTTATGGGTTTTAAGTATTTTTTTGGTATTTAGGGTTTTCAGGGATTTTTTGGGGTTTTTGGGTATTTTTTTGTTTTTATGGTTTTCATGGTGCTTTTTAGTTTTTAGTTTTTTCCATATTTTTTAGAGTTACTTTTAAAATTTTTTGAAGATTAATTTTTTTAGATCTCTAGTTGAATTTTTTGTTTTTATGGGTTTTAGGATTTTTTATGTTTTAGTAGTTTTTATGGTCTTTAGGGATTTTAGGGTTTTAAGGATTTGTTTGGGTTTTTAGTATTTTTAAGGAATTAGGTGTTTAATGTGTTTTTAAAGTTTTCATAGTGTATTTTGGGGTTTTTAGGATCTTTTATGTTTTTAAATTTTTTAGGGCTTTTCTAGTATTTTTATGATTTTTATGGTTTTTATGGATTTTGAAGGATTCGGGGTGTTAGGGTTTTTAGTTGATTTTATGGTTTTTAGGGGTTTTGGGTTTTTTAGGGTTTCTACCATTTTTATGGATTTTTTGTTTTTTAGGTATTTAATGTTTTATTTGGGGTTTTCAATGTTTTGTTTTGGATTTTTTTACATTTTTAGTGATTTTTAGGGTTTTAATGAATTTTATGGATTTTTAGGGTTTTTATGGTTTATGAGGGTTTTTAGTTTTTTTTTGTGTCTTTTTAGTTTTGGGTTCATTGAGTTTTTAGGGGTTTTTTGAGTTTTTAGGGTGTTCTTAGTTTTTAAGAGTTTTATAATGTTTTTATGGGTTTAAAGGGTTTTTATAGCTTTTCCTGGTTTTTTAAGGTTTTTATGAGCTTTAGGGATTTTCATGTTTTTTGTGGTTTATGGTTTTTAGGGTTTTATGGTCTTTTAGTGTTTTTAGGGGTTTTAGTATTTATTAGGTTTGGGGGGGGGGTTAGGTTTTTTTTCTAAATATTTTCATAGTTATTTTCAAGGTTATTAGTGATTTTAAATTTTAGGTATTTTTAGGGTTTTTTATGATTTTTATGGTTTTCATGGATTTTGAGGGGTTTTAGGGATTTGAGGTTTTTTTGAGGTTTTTCATTTTTTTTGTTTTTAGGGGTTTTATGTGGTTTTATTGTTTTATGTTTTTCTTAGTGTTTTTTAAGGGTTTCATGTTTTCTCCATTTTTAAGGACATTAGGGATATTTTATTATTTTTTTGGGTTTTTGGGTTTCATAGAATTTTGGGGGTTATAGGGGTTTTGGAATTTTTTTGGGGTTTTAATGGGTTTTATATTTTTAAACATTTTTAGGATTCTTGATGATATTTAGATTTTTTAGTGGGTTTTTTAAGATTTTATGAGTTTTCAAGAATATTTGAGGTTTTTCGGGCTTTTATAGTTTTTTTGGGTGTCATGGTTTTTTATTCTTTTTTAGTGTCATTTATATTTTTTTTAGCATTTTAGGTTTCTTATGGAGTTTAAGTGATTTTATTTTTATAATAATTTTTAGTTTCTTTAGTGTTTATTGGGGTTTTTAAATTTTTAAGGATTTTTGGGTAGTTTTAGGATTTTTATGGGTTTTCAGGATTTTGAGGGGTTTCAAGGGTTTTTATGGTGTTTAGTTTTTTAATGGATTTTTAGGCTTTTCGTGTTTTTTAGTTTTAAGGGTTACTAATGATATTTAGGGGTTTTTAAAATTTATAGGTGGTTAAAGGGTTTTTAGAATTTTTAGACCATTTTTTGAAGTTTTAAATTTTTTTAGTTGTTCTAATGGTTTTTGGGTTTTTCGGGGTTTTTATTGGTTATTCATTTTTTTGGGTTTTTAGGGGTTTTAAAAAATTTTATGTTTTTGTGATTTTTATAAGGTTCTTCAGGGGTTTAGGGTTTTTTATGTTTTTAGGTATTTTTACATGTTTATAGGATCTCTATCATTTTTAATGTTTTTAGGGATTTTGAAGGATTTTAGGGATTTGTAGGGGTTTTAGGGGTTTTTAGGGTTTTAGCATTTATTATGTTTTTTGGGGGGTTTAAATGTTTTTAGGTTTTTAAGGTTTTATAAGTATTTTTTAGAATTGTTCATGGTGATTTATTTTTTTAGGCATTTTAATCCTTTTAAAAAAAATTATTGTTTTTAGGGTTTTTAAGGATTTTAAGAGGATTTAGAGTTTTTAGTATTTTTAGGGGTTTTAGGCTATTCTTTTGAGTCTTTAGGTATTTTAATAGTTTTTAGAGTTTTTAATGTTTTTAGGGGATTAAAGTGTTTTTAGAGTTATTAGTTAGTTTGTATCATTTTTATGGGCTTTAAGGATTTTTTATTTTTTATGGGATTTTATGGTTTTTAGGGTTCTAAAAGTTTTTATCATTTTTAGATTTTTTTGGGGGTTTTTTATATTTTTAAGGTTTTTTTTGTTTTTTTAATGATTTTATAGGTTTTAGTTATTTTGAGGGCTTTTAGGATTCTTTAGTGGTTTAGGGTTTTTTAGGGTTTTAGAACTTTTTAGTTTTTAGGGGTATTATCTTTTTTTAGGTTATTAAGGTTTTTATAAGGTTTTTTTATGTTTTTTTCGATTCTTCAAATTTTTAGGGATATTTTAGGATTTTTATGGTTTTTATGGGTTTTAGGGATTTTTAGGGTTTTTATGTTTTTGTGAGTTTTATAGATTTTTGGGGTTTTTTCGTGTTATTTTAAGTTTTTTTATATTTTTTTAGATATTCTAGAGTTTTTAAGATTTGTGGGGATTAAAGGGTTTTTAGATTTTATTTAGGGATTTTAGGGTTTTTACGGGGTTTAGGGATTTTAAGGTTTTTAGTGGTTTTTAGGGTCTTTTCTGGATTTTCGGTTCTTACGATTTTTCCATTTTTAGTGGTTTAAGGGTTTTTTGTTTTTTGATGTTTTCTAAGGGGGTTTCAGTGTTTTTTGGGTTTTTTACATTTTTAGGGTTTTTAGGGATTTTATGGTATTTTTAGATATTTTTTGTTTTAGGTTTTTTTATAATTTTAGGGGTTTTTAGAGTTTTTAGTTTTTTAAAATATATTTATGGATTTATATGGGTTTTAGAGTTTTTTGTGGTTTTAGGGCTTTTATAGATTTTTAAGTTTTCTATGTTTTAAGGGAGAAAAAGGGTCGAGATTAATAACCCCACCAAACCATAAAAAACAAGAGTACAAGGCGGGTTTACACATTCGAGTGTGTACCTCCCCTTTTACATCAGAGTCCACATACAACATACAATAAGAAGGGGGAACAAAAGACCACAGTGAGCTCCATTCCTCAATTTCCTTCTTGGAGAGTGCATCTGCCTCTAGGTTGGCCTCCCAATAAACATGAGTGACCCATAGTCTGAGATTTTGAGAGATAGTTAGGCACTCAATCCATTATGGTATAAGTCTCCATGGGACTTCACTGGATTTTTTTTTGAGGGAATTCACCATGAGCATCGAGTCAGACTTAATCCAAAGAGAGTTCCACTTGAATTTAGTGGGAAAATTCACTGCCTTTATGATTTCCCATAACTCCACTTTATAAGCACATATTTCTCTAATAAAATGGTAATATCATCCTTTGATAAAGCCTGTGCAGGTGCGAAAGACCCCACCACACCCCGAGGGGCCAGGTGCACCCAATGTCACACCATCCACATTGATCTTTATTCATGCTAGGATTAGGGGAATCCATCGGATATATTTTAGCACCTACAGCTTCTTCCCCCTTTCTAAAACTATAAGAGAACACAAAATATTTAGATCATTAACATTATTTTCCATAGAACCTATTTGAATACGCGACGCTTCGTAGATTGACTTGTAGATCCTCACTACTCCACCACAAAATGAGAGATGCTATTGGTTAAAGGCCATTGCATTTCGAGCAACCCAAATGTAATGGATGGTTTCTGAAACACCTGTATGCAGCAGGTTATGGACGTGGTCACTACATTTCAGCTTCACCATGTCGCAGATGAAATTACATATCTCCCCTTTCATGCCACACTTCAACTCGAAACATTGGAGTAGGTAGCTCCATAGTTTGGTGGAAAATCTACTGTGGAGTAAGGCATGTGAGCCACTCTCCTCAGTCTGCTTACAGAAAAAACAAGCAGAGGAAAGTTTATATCCATCCATATTCACTTTATCTGGGAGGGGGAGTCTATTCCTCCATATTTTCCACATCATCACATATTGAATTGAAGGATGAAAGTTGTTTTGAACTTTAGAAGCCAATATGGTGAGGTGATACCTTGAGGGAATTTCAGCCTGTAGTAATCATGGGTATTGAACATTCCAACCATATTGGGCCTCCAAATGAGGGTGTCATTGTCCATGAAAACATATCCCTAAATTTTTATGTTAAAATTAAGAGTTGAGAACTTTGACACAATCCAGCTTTTCTTAGATATTATATCCTTATTTAATGATCTTAGAGTAGGGAAAACTGAGGATGATAGGTATCCAGTGAAGCCATCAGAAAGCCTATGTGTGAACCTCTTGGTAAGAAAATCTTGCCCATCATCATATAGGTTGAGAAAGCTCCAAGTGAACTTACAAAGTAGGGAATAATTAAATCTTTTTAGGTCTTTAATACCAATCCCACCAATCTCAACTAGCTTTGTACAGTGTTCTCATGCAATAGAGATGAATTTTCTTTCACTGATGCATCTCGTCCATGAAAAAATCATGATCCTTGCATACATTAATTTAACCAGATTGACTATCCTTCTATAGATATAAAAAGAATGTATGAATATGGAGGATATAACCAAATTAATTATATAATCTCTACAAGGTTGGGAGAATCATTTTCCCATCCATTTGGCATGTTTTTGGGTAATTTTGAATGGTATACCCTCAAAGTAGCATCTTTTTTCCTTTCCCTAGAACAGGGGGACACCTAGGTAGGTGAAGGAGTGTGAGCCTCTCCTCACTTCTAGAAAACTAGAAAAGCATAGTTTCCTTGATGGTGAGACTCCATTTCCAAATAAAATTGAGGATTTCTTCCAACTGGTAGTTTTTCCAACGACAATCTCTTAGTGATGAAATATAATTTTCACAGAGAATAGTGTTTTCTTGTTATCCTGCCCAAAACGAAGAATGTCATCCACCAAGTGGAGGTGGGAGGGAACATGGAGGTCCCTCCCTTCCTTGATTGGTGAGTAAAGTCCAACCTCCACCAATTCAATAATACATCATCTCATGTAATCCTCAATAATTTCAAATAGAAATCCGAATAGCAGGCCGCCTTTTCGGATGCCCCATGATCATTTGAAGAACCATTTTGGGGAACCATTTATATGAATAGGTATTTTGTCACTATTAAGTATAGTATTAATTATCTTGATAAAACTTCTAGAAAAATTGTACTTTCCCTGAACTTTAATGATAAATCTCCACTTTATGGTATCGAAATACTTTGAGATATCATGTTTTAGTGAAAATCACCCATTCTTCTTTTCCTTCTTCGGGATGTTGATACCCTCCAAGGCAGCGAAGAGGCAGGTTTAATTGTTCCTCCCCAGAATAAAACCAAACTACTTTGGAGTGATAATGTTCCACAATATCTTCCCCAACCTGATGACCGGAATTTTTCTTATAATATTGTGAATGGTGTTCCCCATGGAAACCTGGAAGAATTCACCAATATCAATAGGATTTTCTTTTATCAGAATCAAAGATATGAAATTATAATTCACCCCAAATGGGATTGATCTAGAGAGTAAGACTTCCTAGAATGCCTTGGTAACATCCTCGTGAAGAATTTACCAATAAAACATAAATAATTTATTGCTATGACCTTCTGGTCCTGCTTTACTATCTATGTTTAAAGAGAAAATTGTAGAACTCTCCTCACCTCTAACAGGCACCACTGTAAGAGCCTCATTCTGAAGTTCGGCAGTGAAGGGAGTTATAGAATCCGAGAGGATGAAGGGATCAACACCATCATCACTGTACGTCCCCTGAAAGTGCTCCACCATATCCTTGGAAATGACTTCCATAGAGGTGAAGTATGAAACTCTAACCCGAAAGATAGTATGATGATTATTAACTCATTTCTTTCTATGAAGGTGATGGAAAAACTTGGAGAATCTATCCCCATCCTGTAGGCTTTTGATGTTGAACTATGCCTTTGTTAGCCTCTCCCTCAGGGCTCATAACTCATCCATCTTGGAGTTGAGTTGGAGCTCCTCCCAGAAGGGGGTGTGTTGCTTCTAGTTTACAATCGGATAGTTTTTAAGATGAGATTCATCAACCTTGATGTCATATTCCAACCATGAAAAATACTTCCTTCTCCATTCCATTATGAGGTGCTTGACTTCTCTGAGATTAGAAGCCACAAAAAATTATGTGCTTCCAAAAAATTTAGTGTTCCAACCTTTAATAACCACCTCTATGCACCTAGGAATTTTGAGACAAGAATTGTTATGTTTAAAGGGAATGGGGAGAGACCGGGAGTTACCCTCCCTTAACTCAATGACAAGGAGGTTGTGGTCTGTGTTAAATTTTGGAAGAGTGAACCCAGAGATTGCCATGGGGGAGCTCCTATCACTAATTAGGTAGAAACATATATCCATGTTATTGGATTTTCTACAATTGATGATATAACTTCCCCATTTTAATGTTTATCCATCTATAGATATCTCAGATAGATCACACTAATCTAAGAATGATGAAAATTCCATTGCAGCGGTCCGGGAAAAGATAGGGCCAATATTTTCCTCAGGACAACATTAAAGTCACCAATGAAAATATAATTTTGGGAAATGGAATCATTCATCTGAACCAACTCCCCCAAAGATCCCTCCTTCTAATGTACAAGCATGATGGATACACAAAATTCAGGGTCATAATGGTAGCATGGAAACATATGGTAACAGAGATCTCTTGAGGTCTAGTTTCAACTACTATAACCTGAACATCATTGTGCTTCATAACCCATAATTTTTAAGTGTCCTAAACATTAACAGAAATGAGGGAGTACCTGAGGGTGCTCCACATATATCCCTTCCATCTTTCGAACTTGATCATGGGATTAGATAAACCAATTAACATTGGCATGTGAGAAATACAATACCTAAGGGCTGCGACAATGGGAACATTCTTGAAGCCCTGATAGTTTCAGAACATGATATTAATTAGGAGTTTTCAAGGTTTTTAGGGATGTTATAATTTTAATTATTTTTAGGGTTTTTTTTGGTTATTTGTTTATTTGGTTTTCTGGGTTTTTGTTTTTAAGGGGTTTTATTGAATATTTTAGGGTTTTTGAGTTTTTTTAGAGTTTTGTTTACATTTTTATAGAATTAATAGTTTTTAGAGTTTTTATTTGTTTTTAGGGGTTTTATGGGGTTTTCAGATTATTTATGGTTCTTAACAGGATTATAATTTTTAAGGGTTTCAGGTATTAATGGCCTTTTAGGGTCTTTAGTGGTTTTATATTTTTAGGGGTTTTAAGTGTTTTTAGGTTTTTAAGCTTTTCCTAGGATGTTTACCATATTTTGGGGGTTTTAGTGGTTTTAAGTGTTTTTTTATTTTGAAGGTTTTATTAGAGATTTTCAAGCTTTATATGAAGGTTTACATTTTTAGGAATGTTTTGGGGGTATAGTATTTTTGAGATTTTAAGGGGTTTTAGGGTTTATTATTGTTTTTAAGGTTTTTTTGTGTTTGTTTTTTTTTTGTATTTTTAGGGGTTTATTTGATTATTTTATAGTTTTTAAGGTTTTTAGAGTTTTTTACTATTTTGAGAGTTTTAATAGGTTTTTAGAGTTTTAGTGGTTTTAGGGTTTTTAAGGTTTTTAGTAGTCGTTGTGGGTTTTAGGATTTTTTTTTTGTTTTTAGGGGTTTTAGGGTTTTTATAATTTTTATGGGTTTTAGGGGTTTGACTGTTTCTATGTTTTTATTTTCTTCTTAGGAGTTTTCAGCGTATTTAAGATATTTTATGTTTTAGTTTTTATTTAGACATTTTAGTAATTTTATTTTTTTAGTGTTTTTTGGGGTTTTATTGTTTTATAGGGGTTTTAGAGTTTTTTTAGTATTTAGGGTTTAAAGAGTTTTAAACGTTTTAACCATTTTTAGGGAATTAATGATGTGTGGTGTTTTTTGTTGTTTTTATGTTTTTTATGGGGTTTGTAAGTTATATTTTGTGTTTTATGGGTTTTAGGTCTTTTAAGGGTCTTTTAGGGGGTTTTGTGATTTTAGGGTTTTAGGGGTTTTATGTGCATTAGGTTTTTAAGGTTTTCTTTGTGGTTTTAATTTTTTTAGAGTTTCTATGTTTCTCAGGAATTTTTAGGATTTTTTGGGAATCTTATAGTTTTAATAGTTTTTGGGGCTTTTGAGGAGTTTTAGGGGTTCTATGTTTTTTATGGTTTTAGTGTTTTTTAGGTTTTTTGGGGTTTTGATTGATTTTAGGTATTTAAGGTTTTTATATGTTTTTTAGGGTTCATAGCATTTTTTTCAATTTTTTAGATTTGTAAGGGTTTTTAGGTTCTTATGGTTTTTAGGGATTTTAAGGATTTTTATGGTTTTTTAGGGTTTTTAGTATTTTTTTTTTGGTTTTTGGGTTTTTCGTGTTTTTAGCTTTTTTTTATTTTACAGGAGTTTTATGTATTTTTATATTTTAATGTTTTTATTATGATTTTTTGGGGTTTCTAGGGTTTCTTATGTTCTAGGTATTTTAAGACTTTTTTTAGGATATTTTTTCATTTTTATGTTTTTTACGAATTTCGAGGGTTTTGAGGGGTTCTTAGGTATTTAGGGATTTTATGAAATCTTTAATTTCTAGGTTTTTTTAGTTTTTTAGGTTTTTTTGGTTTTTCAATGTCTAAAAAATTTATGTTTAAAGGGTTTGTAAAGTTTTTAGAAATCTTTCAGTGTTTTATGGTGTTTTTATGTTTTTATGTTTTAGGAGGTATTTATGGAGTTATATTTTTTAGGTTTTTTAAAGTGTTTGGGGTTTTTTGTGTTTTTAGATTTTTTAGGGTTTTAAGTGTTTTTAGGTTATTTAATTTTTTCTTATGGGTGTTCTTGGTTTTAGAGTTTTTTGAATTTTGATAGATTTTTAGGGGATTTGATATTAATTTTATGTTTTTAAGGGTTTTAATATTCGGAGGAGTTTTAAGGATATTTAAGATTTTTTCAGTTTTCATTTTTTTGATTGTTAGGTTTTTTTAGATATTTTGGGTTTTAATGGTCTTTATTAGGGTTTTAATGTTTTTATGAGTCTAAATAGTTTTAGAGTTTTTAATAGTTTTTAGGGATTTTATTAATTTTAGGGTTTTTGAGGTTTTTAGCGGTTTTTTTAGTTTTTAGGGGTTTTAGGGGTTTTAAGGTCATTCAGGGGTTTTAGTGTTTTAGTGTGTTTAAGATCTTTAGGGGTTTTATGTTTTCTAGGTTTTTAGGTGTTTTATATGTTTTTTGGTGTTTAATTTTTAATTTTCATTTTTTAGGGTTTTATGGTATTTTATATTGTTAAGGATATTTAGGAATTTTGAGGGGTATTCGAGTTTTTTGGGTTTTTATGATTTTTAGTGTTTTAGCATTCTTAGGTTTTCAGGGGTTTTAATTGTTTTTAGGTTTTTATGGTTTTCTTCTGATTTTTTCATGTTTTTATGATTTTTTATGTTTTTAGGGATTTTTAGGCCCTTATTTATCATTTTTATGGTAATAATATTTTAGGTATATTTTGAGGTTTTAGGGGTTTTTAGGTTTTTAGGTTTTTTAGGTTTTTTATTTTTTTTGGGTTTTCAGTGTTTTTTTAGTTTTAATGGGATTTAAGGTATTTTATATCTTTTAAAAAAAATTGGTGTTTAAAAGGTTTTTTGAGTTTTTATTTTTTATGTTTTTTATTGGTTATTATTGGTTTCTAACGTTTTAGGGTTTTTAGGGTTTTTAGGGGGTTTTACGGTTGTTTGTGTTTTTACCGTTTTTAGGATTTTAGTGGTTTTATGTGTTCTTATGTTTTTATGTTTTTCAATGGGATTTTCATGTTTTATAGTTTTTATAACATTTTTATGGATATTTAGAATTTTTTAGGATTTTTATTGTTTCTTAGGGTTTATAGGGATTTTTAGTGGTTTTATGGGGTTTTTTTTGGTTTTTTGGGGTTTTGGGTTTTTAGTGTTTTATTGAGTTATTAGGGGTGTTAAGGTTTTTTAGAGTTTTTAAAACTTATTGTATTTTAATGGGTTATATAGTTTTTTAGTGTGTTTCTAGGGTTTTTATTATTTTTTAGGGTTTTTAAAATTTTCAAGGTTTTTTTTACAGTTTTTACGTTTTTTAGCATTTTTAGGGTTTTTTGCATTTATTTGGTTTATAATGGTTTTAATTGTATTTATATTTTATTTTTTAAGGGTTTTTGAGTTTTTTTTCAGGTTTTTACATTTTTAGATATTTTAAGGTATTTTTTGGACTTTTATGTCTTTTTTGGTTGTATGGATTTTGATGGTTTTTAGGGGTTTTCGTGTTTTTTGGTTTTTTGGGTGTTTACGGTTTTCTGGTTTTTAGGGGTTTAAAGGGTGTTTATAGTTTTTTAATATTTCTATGGATTTAAACAAATTTTATAATTTATAGTGGGGTTTTGGTGTTTTTATGGGATTTATGGGGTTTTAGTATTTTTAATGGTTTTTGGGATTTTTATTGTTTTTTGGGTTTTTTTGGTCTCTTTAGTGTTTTTAGGGTTTTTAATGTTTTTTAGGATATTATTTCTTTTAAGTGTTTTTATGTTTTGAGTGTTTTTATGTGTTAATTTATTGTTTTAAGGGGTTTTTTAGGTTTTCGGTATTTTTATTGATTCTTAAAGATTTCTAAGTCTTTTTAGTGGTTTCAGTGATTTTGAGGGTATTTATGGGTTTTAGGTATTTTGCAGGGTTTATGGTTTTTAGCACATTTTACGTTTTTAGGGTTTTATGTATTTTTAGGATTTTTAGGTCTTCATAGGGGTTTTTAAGGATTTTATTTTTTGATGTTTTTATTGATTTTTTGGGTTTTTACAATATTTATGATTTATAGCCTTTTTAGGGATATTGAGGGTTTTATGAAATTTTAGTGTTTTCGTTGTTATTTGGGTCTTAATGTTTTAGGGGTTTTTTAGTTGTTAGTATTTTAATGGGGTTTTATAGTTCTTTAAAAATTTTATAGGTTAAATGTGATTTACTTTTTTAGTGGTTTTTAGGGTTTTTTTAGGTAATTTGGGTTTTTATCATTTTTTGGGTTTTTTTATTTTTTTTTTATTTTTTAGAGATTTTAGGTGTTTTTAGTTATTTAAGGTTTTCTTATGGTTTTAAGGGTTTTTGTTTTTTGTATGTTTTTAGGAATTTTTAGGGCTATTTGGGATTTTTATGGTTTTTAGGGATTTTGAGGGATTTTGAGGGATTTTGGGGTTTTTAGGGTATTTAGGGTTTGTAGGGATTTTTGAGTTTTTATTGATATTTGGAGTTTTTAGGGTTAATAAGGATTTTTAGAGTTTTTCAATGTTTTTAGGGGTTTAAAGGGTTTTAGATTTTATTGTGGTTTTTAGGGGTTTATGGGTTTTTAAATGTATTTAGGGGTTTTCATGGTTTTTTTGTGTCTTTTATGGTTTTTAGCATTTTTTATTTTTAAGGGGTTTTAGGTGTTTTTAGGTTTTTAAGTTTTTTAATGTTTTATTAGGTTTTTTATTTTTTTAAGGATATTTATGTTTTTAGGGGATTTTAGGAATTTATTAGGCTATTTATGTTTTTAAGGTTTTTATGGAATTTGAGGGGTTATAGGTTTTTAGCATTTTTTAGGTTTTTAGGGGTTCCATGTGTTTTTAGATTTTTATGTTTTTCATATGGGTTTTCAAGAATTTTTAAGAATTTTTAAGTTTTTAGGAAATTTTTGGGATTTTTAATTTTTTTGGTATTTTGGGTTCTTAGGGATCTTGATGGTTTTTAGGGATATTTAGGGGTTTTAGGGTGTTTATTGATTTTCTGTAATTTAGAGTTTTTTGAAATTTTCAGGGATTATAAATTTTTTTAATGTTTTTCAATTTTTTAATGTGTTTAAAGGGGTTTTAGAGTGTTTTGTGGTTTTCTTGGTTGTTTTATGGTTTTTTCTAGGTTTTAAGGTTTTAGGGGTTTTTAGGGTTTTAAGTTCATATTATGGGTTTTATAGTTTTTAGCACTTTTTTTGTTTTTAATGGATTTTATAATTTTTTGATTTTTATGGTTTTCTAAGTTGTTTTTATGATTTTTAGGGTTTTTGGTGATTATTAGGGATTTATTATTATTTTTATTAGTTTTCACGGTTTTAGGGATTTTGATGGTTTTTAGGATATTTAGGTTCTTTTATGGATTTTATAATTTTTATGTATTTTAGGGGTTTTGTGTGTTTTTAGTTTTTTAGGTTTTCATAGATTTTTTCATATTTTATGGGTTTCCTACTTTTTTAGGGATTTTTATGCATTTTATAAGAATTTTAGGGGTTTTTATGGTATTTAGGTGTAACATCCTGTTACCGATATGATAGGTACACCTCAAACATTGTCATGGTTTTTCCTTTTCATTGACTGGTTAGGGTTGAGAATGAATGGGGAGGAAACCTGTAATGGTGAAGATAGAGATTTGTTGGAATATCAACTTTAACCAACTTTTTTAGGATGTAGGAGAGTTACACACCATGTTACTAGGTTACACGACATGTAAAGATTTCTAGATGTAGGTTCTAAAAGTCTTCACATAGCAAAGGGTACACATCATAAAGATCCTTTACATATCGTGACTGAATTAAAGATCAATTTTTAATTTGGAGCATAGTTTTTTAATTCAAGGTGACACATTTTTCGATGGTTTCATAAATTAACTTTTTTCACAACATGTATTGGTATTAAACATCATGTAATACCCCAAATGTGGTTTTTAAAAAGGTATAACAATCGATTTGTTTCATTTTCCTCCCCTCCAGTTTCATCTCCCTCGACCCAAATCCTTCCCCAGGCAACTTGATGCTCTCCAACCCTTCTGGATCCTCTCATTTGGTGTTCGATCATCACTACGCTTGTGGTTTATTTCCCGGGTAAGTTTTCCCCCCTTATTTGTCTTTATATCCTTCTTCTCCTTCGGGATTTCAATGGATCATCATGAAATTTATTGATTCATTTCCCTTAGTGTTGAATCGTGCTTCTGGGTTGAGTTTCAAGGTCCTCTTCACCTTTTTTCTCATTGATGAGTGTTGTTGCAAGTGTTGAGTTTTGAGGTCTTATTCTTCTTTTTTCTCGTTGACGGTTGCCGTTATGAGTGTTGATTTTCGAGAAATGGTAGGAAATTCCATCTCGTTTAGCCATATTGATTAAATTTTACATGGATTTATTTAATTTAATTTTTGATTTAAATTCAACTTCTCAAATTTAATTTCAATTGTTTTGTTAAAACCCAATTTGAGTGAATTGGGATATTTGAAATGGTTTTGGAATAAGAATTTTTTAAACGCTTGATTCCATTGGAATGGGGTGTGTTTATGGGAATTGGTTGATTTAAAATGTTTAATTTAAATTTTGGATTTGATATAATTTATTTTAATTAAATTTTTAAATTTACTTGTAGAAATGAATTATGAAATGGATATACTCAGTTTTGAATGGATTTCTATATTGTGAAAATGGATTTAAAAGATTTTATTGGAACCGTGTGGTTTTATCATGTGAAGAGGCATGTTTTTTTATTAAAACCTATTTTGGTTTTAAATAGAAATTTATAATTGAAATGGGATAATAGGATTTTATTTTGTTTTAAGAAGTCTTAAAATAAATTTCACATCATTGATTGTGTAAGAGTACAGGAAATACATAGGTAGTTGGTGAGTTATTTGGAAACATTATACGCTTTACAACATTCTAAAACATACTTGTTTTTGGTCACATCCCGGAAGAGAGGGTGACAAGTCACATTTGGCTAGTTTTAGGGGTGTGTGTATATACATATTGCAAATATCACTTAGAGATTGTAGAGTCCTGTAGCCAGAAATACTATCATACCTATTTGGAAGATGAACATATTACTCACTTGTTTTAAGTTTGAGATATAAATTTATTCCAATTTTGTTTAAACTATTTTTCATGCCTTATGAATTTACATAAAGTTTTTATGTAACTATTTTATTTATTCCATTATTTTAGAAATATTCCATTACTTGAAAAGAATTTTCTTATAGTATTTTCCATTATTTAAATTGTATAGCATGATTTGTATAAATATTATTCAAAATAACAAACCTTTTTATTTTAAAATTGAAAACATTGATTTTTTAATCTATAATTGTAATCTATTATTGAATCCTTGGTGAGACCCTATAGGGATTTTTATCTCACACCCGACTTGTGCATTTAGGTGTTTGTTCATTTTATCCATCTAGGTTTGAGCAAGGGGAAAGGATCTTGTGGAGGTGGACCCTGCTATTGAACCTTAGTTTTGGTGAGTTGTGTCCTTAGGGATGAGGATTTTTTTCCCAAATTTTGGCACTTGGTTTGTAGTACTTTGGGCATTAATGCCTTGTTGACTTCTGGTACATTACTCCTTGTGGGGTTCCTTTTGTTATAAATATTGTCTTGTTTCTTTTTCTTACACTATGTTTTATGGAAAATTCGTTCCCACTTGCAGGTTGTATGATGCCTAGTTATAGTGTATGACCCATGGATATTGGGAATTCCCTTATATCTTTGTCAGCGTCAGATCGGTTACAACATTACCAGGGTACCTAGGCTGGTTTGTGACAAAATGGTATGAAATGAAGGTTGTTGAGCATTTATCTTAAAGTCAGTATGCAGTTGAGTAATATTATCAGGACATAGGAGGTGGTTGTGATTGATTGTTTGGACAAATCTCACTGAAATGAACCTTCATTCTCTATGGGTGGTTAGGGAAAGACGTATAGTGGATTAGTTCTAGTCACTCTTCTATTTTTATTTTGATAGTGTTGAATACAAATCTAGTTGTTCTATCTATTAGGATTAATTTCCCTTGTTTCTATGTTTGAGTGTTATTCTAAGGTCTTACTTGTTGCCAGCTAGTGTTGTGTAGCATCTTTCCTCTGAGAAGACATGGGAATCAAGTACTGGAAGAGGATGCTGGAGAACCTTAGTAAGAAAAGCCTTTCGAATATCCAAATATGTTTGAGGAGATTGTTTGAATTGTCCAAGATCTTTTATATGCACCACCTCTACTCCTCATTCAATCTCCAGTTGTGGATCCTCAGGGGGGTGTTCTTTGAATTCATTCTCAAGAGTTCCTTTTCTAGAAGGCACTAGTCTTCAAAGGCTCCAATAATCCTCAATATGTTGAGGAATGGTTGGGTATGATAGAACATTTGTTCGAGTTCTTGGAGATACCGAATAAGATCAAGGTAAAATGTTCAACCTTCATGCTAGACGAATCAAGCAAAAGATGGTGGGACACAACGGTGACATCAAAGAAACATAACAGAATAGAGTGGAAAGACATCACAGTTATTTTCAATAACCCGTTATATCTAGAGTCAATGTTGTTGGTCAATGATGTGGAGTTTTTTAAGGTTGATCAGGCTACAAAAACCATGACTGATTATTGAAATCATTTTTTTAAGCTATTGTAGTTTATGCCAAAGATTGTATATAATGAGAGGATAAAGGCTTGATCGTATGATTTAGGACTTAGATAAGATATCTATTATGAGGTTTTCTTGCTAAAGTTGAACACTTATGATGATGCACAGGATAGGGTGATGATTGTAGAGATGGACATGGAGCAGAAGTTAGGGATGATGGGGGTTCCTTTTTCTTCAAGTGATAGCATCGGTTCCTTCCAAAGAAAATGGAAGCATGATGATTCTCGCAGAAATTCTAGACGGCAGGGTCATTCCAGACATCCTATAGAATCAGGGGGAAGTCCTTGAATTTTCTATATGTTTGGAAATTTGTGATATTCGAATATTTTTTTCACTAAAGAAACCAAGAACTGTAGCTCTTGCGGATGTTCAGGACACTTACATAGATTCTTCATTAACTTTTCAACTTTGCATAGTGGGATAGGATCATCAAATCCTCCTAAAACTACAACACAATTAGTTGTTTCATGTATAAAAGTGTTCTATCCAAAAGTATATAGAATGAAGCTACTTCACACAGTGGAAGTGTTTTTAGAGGAAGCAAACATGGGTCATGTGGATTTGATAGGTACCATTACTATAGCTTCTACATTATTGATTACTCTATTCAATATTGGTTAATCTCATTCATTTATTTCAACTCGTATTTTTAATATACTAAATGTTACTATGGAGGTTTTATCATATTAAATGAATATTACAATACCCCTTCGACCGAAGAGAAGTAGGGACTTTGTCTCCCCTACTGTACTTTCTCTTTAGCCAATGTTGACTTTCCTTAGATTTTTTTGTTACTTGACATGATACATCTTGACGTCATTTTCATAATGGATCGACTCATTTCCAATAATGCTCGTATTTATTGTTATATTCATTAGGTCTACCTTACTACACCTAGTAGTATGTCTTTTGTGTTTCAAGGATAATGGGACCCAAGTTCTAGTAGATATGAGCACTACTGGAAATGAAGGTTATACCAACGATTCTAAACCATTGGTATAGGCTGGAAAACCATTGGTATAGCCTATACCAATAGTTTTACAAACCATAGGGAAGTAAGCCATGAGGAAAGCCCTATACTAATGGTTTGATCTAAACTGTTGGTATAGGCCACTGTATGTATTGATTTACCAACAGTTGTCGGCTAACCATTGGAATATGTTTGTATAGAATTTTTACCAACGGATTAAATGAAACCGTTGGTATATATTGAAGACTAAACACTATACAAATGGTTTTAAAACCGTTCGGATAGTTTTTATATTTTTCTCAAAGTATACCAACAGTTTAAAACCATTGGTATTGTGTATTTCTAGAACTATTACATAGAAACCCCTCTAATAGCCCCTCCAGTATACACCAGCATAAAAAATATCACAAAAAACACATACAAACAGACTTAAAACAACATAAAAACACCTACAATAGCACAAAAAACACATAAAACCATAAACCTCTTCCAACCATGTCATGTACTACAATTCCCTATTTCAATCTTCATATGACAACAATCTTCCACTAGAGTTGAATAACAGTTTCAATAAATCAAACATTCTTTACACCCATTGCAATCTTCATTTGACAACCACTATTCTAGTAGTAATTCACCTCCCCCCTACACAACCCCCAACCATAACACCCCCCACCTCCCCATAAAATTCTAATAGGAAGAATAGTATGATGAATGCATATTAGAGTTGAATAAGAGTTTGAAATTGGTTCAAATCCCAATTTTTTTTTCTGATCCTAGATTTGGGACTGTAATGATTTGTGATGCATTTTGCATTGAACTTGTATTTTTTATAATATATGGTGAAAAGGTATTTTCATAGGAGTCTCATCACTTATGAACCCATGAGTGAAACTACCCAACTCATGAAAAAGAGTTTTCGACTATCGTTGATGAGTGTAAATTTCAGAGACACCACCTCTTTGATTAGAGACATGTTATATATACAAACTGAATGTCATAGTAATATAATTTATTCTAATGTGAACTAAATAGTTTTCAAAAGTGATGGATAAAATACATGTAGATGTTAAATTCTGAAATGGAATATGTTCTTTGTAAAGGAAATGTCATTTTTGATGCACTAAGAAGGAAGATGAAGGAGGTAGGGGTGTTAATGTCAGATATTGGGTGAATGGTAATGGCATTGTTGGTATAATCTATAATGGTAATAACATAATATACTTGGGTATTGTTTTTTATACGCATAGTGATCATGTCCAAATTGGTTGAATAAGTAGATTTTGAACATGTGTCTAATCCAGTGTGTGTCATGAAGCAAACGAGGTTGACAAAAAACAGCCCCCTTTCATGATGGGTTATAGTCATACATGGTGTACTACTAGTTAATGTAAGGGTGACACTTCTTTATTCCATGATAAAAATAATTGATGAGACCCTCTCATTATTAATAGTGAGAATAAAAGTGACGACACATAATATCCTCAAAAAAATTTGATCCAACTAAATCATGCCCCAAATACCCTATTTAACCCAACCATCCTACCATAGGACTTTGACAAGTGGTGGCATATTCCGTCACTATACATTCTTGATGTTGTGAAACAAAACCCCTCAATTTTTGAAATTGTTAGGTTTTTGAGGATCATAATAAGATCTTTTGTCAATGAAAGAACACCCAAATATGATCTATCCTCAATCAAAAGCAACATTTATAGAAAATGAAAAATTTTTGAAAATGGATTTTACCTGGGAGTGGTTTTCTTCTTCCTAAATCTAAAGAGAAAGTTTGATTGTGCATGCTATGAAACTAAATATTAAAATGGGGTATGAAAACTAACCCATGGTTCCATGGTCATTACAAAATGAGTAAAGTATGTAACACTTTACTTGATTTAAAATTCAGGAAGAACTGAAATGACCAGAAGTTCACCTTGTGATGGTCTAGAAGAATGGAAATGTATATTTATTGACCTTTGTGAGAATAATATTAATGTTATTAAGGATATAAACACTAAATGGTACAAGTAAGATGCGATCTATTGATTAGAGTAGGATTCCACCACATCATGCCTCGAATTGAGGCAGGGTTGTCTCGAACACATAAAAAATTACCAATGTATCGTTTTCCTAAAGTATCAACACAAATCAAATATGTTTGGTCAGTTTTATGTATGTCAGTTGATGTTTTCACTTAAAATGTTGTTATTTTTTAAAAAAAGTGATACACTTAGAGTGATACCAGCCACACTGTGCCTCAGATGGATGTGGGGTTGACTCATATTCGTCAAAAATGACACATGTATCATAGTCCTAAAGTATTAATACAATCTGAAAACGTTTGGTCAGTTTTTTGTATGAAAGTTGTTGTTTTCACTTAAAATCCTGTCCATTTCAAATAAAAGAGAGACACTTTGGGTGATACTATCCACACTGTGCCCCATATTGAGGAGGGGTTTACTCGTACACATCACAGATGACTCATGAATTATTGTCATAAATTATCAACAGAATCAGAATGTGTTTGGTCAGTTTTTTGTATGCCAGTTGTTGTTTTCACTTAAATTTTTTCCATTTCAAATAACAGTGATATAATGCGAGTGGTGTCGGCCACACCACACCTCGGATTGAGGCAGGGTTGACTCATACACATTATATACGACCCATGGATCATTGTGCTAAAGTATCAACACATTATGAATATGTTTGGTCAGTTTTCCGTATTCCAGTTGTTTTTACTTAAAATGATGTCCATTTTAAACAAAAGAGAGACAATTAGAGTGACACCGTCTACACCATACCTCAGATTGAGGTGGGGTTGACTCATACATGTCACATATGACCCATGTATTGTTTTCCTAAAGTTTCAATAGAATACGAATGTGTTTGGTCGGTTATTTGTATGTCATTTGTTGTTTTCACTTAAAATGATGTCCATTTTAAAAACCAAGAGAGAAACTTTGAGTGATGTCGGCCACACCATGCCTCAGATTGAGGCATAGTTGACTCGTACACGTCACATATGACCCCTGGATTGTTTTCAAAAAATATCAACAAAATCTGAATGCATTTGGTCGTTTTTCTGTATGTCAACTATTGTTTTCACTTAAAATGATGTTCATTTTAAAAAAAAGAGAAACACTTTGAGTAGTTCCGGAAACACTGCGCTTCATATTGAGTTACTTTTGACTCGTACATATCACATATGACCCATGGATATTTTTCCTAAGGTTTCAAAAGAATCTGAATGCATTTGGTCAGTTTTTCGTATGTTAGTTGTTGTTTTCACTTAAAATGATGTCCATTTTAAACAAAAGAGAGATATTGTGAGTGGTCTCGGCCACACCGTGCCTTGAATTGTGGTGGATTTGACTCGTACACGTCACAAATGACCCATGAATATTCTTCCAAAAGTATCAACACAATCTGAATGCGTTTGGTCAGTTTTTTGTATGCCAGTTTTTTTCACATAAAACCCTGTCCATTTCAAATAAAAGTGGGAAATTTTGAGTGTTATTGACCACAACAGCCCTCAGATTGAGGTGGAGTGGAATCTTACACGTCACATATGACCCATGTATTATTTTCCTAAATTTTCCAAAGTATCTAAATGCCTTTTTCAGTTTTCCGTATGCCAGTTGTTGTATTCACTTAAAATGATGTCCTTTTGAAACAAAAGAGAGACACTTTGAGTGGTGCCGGTCACATCGCGCCTCGGATTGAGGTGGGGTTGACTTGTACATATAAAAAATTACCAATGTATTTTTTTCCTAAATTATCAACACAATAAGTATTCATTTGGTTGTTTGTATGTATTCATGTTGTTTTTACTTAAAAGCGTATCCATTTTAAACAAAAGAAAGATGCTTGGAGTGGTACAGGCCACACTATGCCTTGGATTGAGGCGGGGTTGACTCATACACTTCAAAAATGACCCATGTATCCTTGTACTAAAGTATCAACAGAATCTGAATGCATTTGGTTGTTTTTCCATATTCCAGTGGTTGTTTTCAATTAAAATGTTGTCCATTTCAAAGAAAAATGAGACACTTTGAGTGGTGTCGGCCACACCGCACCTTAGATTGAGTCGAGGTTGACTCTTAGATGTTAAAAATGACCCATGGATCTTTTTGTTGATGTATCAACACAATCTGAATGCGTTTGGTTAGTTTTCCATATGCCAGTTGTTGTTTTCACTTAAAATATTGTCCATTTCAAATAAAATTAAGACACTTTGAGTTTCACTTGACACACCATGCCTTGGATTGATGCGATGTTGACTCGTACATGTAAAAAATGACCCATGGATTGTTTTGTTGAAGTATCAACACAATCTGAATGCATTTTTTTGGTTTTCTGTATTCCTATTGTTGTTATCACTTAAAATGTTTCCCATTTCAAATAAATGTGAGACACTTTGAGTAATACCGGCCACACCGTGCCTCGGATTGAGGCCATGTTGACTCTTACACATAAAAAATGATGCATGGATAATTTTTCTAAAGTATCAATAGAATTAGATTGCTTTTGGTCAGTTTTCCATATGCCAGTTGTTGTTTTCACTTAAAATGTTGTCCATTTCAAATAAAAGTGAAAGACTTTGAGTGGTATCGGCCACACCGTGCCTTAGATTGAGGTGGGGTTAACTCATACAAGTAAAAAATGACTCATAGATCATTTTACTAAAGTATCAACACAATCCAAATCCGTTTGGACAATTTTTTGTATGTCATTTGTTTTTTTTCATTTAAAATGTTGTTCATTTCAAATAAAAGTGAGACACTTTGAGTGGTACCAGCCACACCATGCCTCGGTTTGAGGTGGGGTTGACTCTTACACATCACATGGGTGTTTTGAATGTCGTCATGTGTGGATTTAATATCCTGGTGAGTCTAATCCTCTCCTTGATTCCTCATTTTGATTAGGTTTTTCACTCTTCTCTCATCTTCTTCTAGAGCTCTAAAACCCTATTTTTCTTTGGGAGTTAGGGTGAATCTTGAAGAGAGCATATATTAAGATCTGGGGGCCCGGTAGGAGGGTTGGGAGGGCTGTCCGGGGGGTTGTCTGAGGTCTAAGGAGGATGGTGGGGGGCTGTTCAGGGGGTTGTCTGGGGTCCAGGGAGGAGGGTGGTGGGGCTATTCGGGGGGCTGTCCGGGGTCCAGGGAGGAGGGTGGAGGGGATCTCCGGGGTCCAGGAAGGAGGTTGGGTAATGTATCTAACACACTATCTAGGTATCATACATCAAATTCTGATAGGACTACGAACCACTGCGGGGTGTCGTCCTAGAGTAGGGCCAAATCACGACATTACCGTGGCTTGACCGTGGTGTGACCGTGGCGTGACCACGGCATGACCGCGGTGTGACCGAGGAATGATCGTGGCGTGTTGTCCCAGTCTAGAGACATTCGCGGGGCAGTATCTTCTGGCTAGGAGTGAAGGGAAATGGAGGAGATGGGGCAACATTTATGTCGTTGTCTCCCTCCCCATTAACTATGGGTGGGTAATGTATATAAAAATCTATATAGGTATCATACATCGAATTCCGACAGGACTGCGAACCGTCACGGGGTGTCATCCTAGAGTAGGGACAAATCAAGGCATTACCACTGTGTGACTACAACGTGACCATGGCGTAACCACGACGTTTTGGCCCCGCCCAACAACATTCGCGGGGAAGCATCTTCCGGCAACGAACAAAGGGAGCGGGAGGAGGCGGGGCCACATTCCAGCCATCGCCTCCCTCCCCTTTAACTATGGGTGGGTAATGTATCTAAAACTCTATCTAGGTATCATACATCGAATTCTGACAAGACTGCGAACCACTGCGGGCTGTCTTCCTAGAGCAGGGCCAAATCACAGCATTACCGTGGCGTGATCGCGGCGTGACTATGGCATGACCACAGTGTGTTGGCCTGGTCCAGTGACATCCACTGGGCAGCATCTTCTATCTAGAAGCGCAGGGAGCGGCAGGAGGTGGGGAAACATTTCGTCCGTCACCTCCCTCCCCATTAACTATGGATGGGTAATGTATCTAAAACACTATCTAGGTATCATAATCGAATTATGACAGGAATGCGAAACGCCATGGGGTGTCGTCCTGGTGCAGGGCCAAATCATGCCATTACCATGGAGTGACAGTGGCGTGACCGCGACATTACCATGACGTGACCACGGCGTGACCGCGGCGTGACTGCGGCTTGACTGCGGCGTGACTGAGGTGTGACCGTGGCATGTTGGCCCGGTCCAGTGACATTCTTGGGGCAGCATCTTCTGGCCATGAGCAAAGGGAGCGGGAGGAGGCGGGGCAACATTCCTTCCCTTGCCTCCCTCCCCATTAATTATGGGTGGGTAATGTGTCTAAAACTCTACCTAGGTATCATACATCGAATTCCTATAGGACTGTGAACTGCCACAGGGTTTCATTTGGGATCAAGGCCAAATCATGGCATTATCGCGGCATGACCGCAGCATGACCGCAATGTGTTGGCCCGGTCTAGCGACATTTGCAGGGAAACATCTTCTGGCCAAGAGCGAAGGGAGCAGGAGGAGGTGGGGAAACATTCTTGCGATCGCCTCCCTCCCCATTAACTATGTGTGGGTAATGTATCTAAAACTCTATATAGTAATTATACATCGAATTCCAACAGGATTGTGAACCGTCGCGGGGTGTCGTCCTGGAGTAGGGCCAAATTACGACATTACCGTGCCATGACCACAGCGTGACATCGGCTTGACCACGGTGTGACCGCAGCATGACCATGGCATGACCACGACATGACCGCAGCATGACCGTGGGGTGTTGACCCTATCCAGCGACATTCGTAGGGAAGCATCTTCCATCTAGGAGCGAAGGGATCGGGAGGAAGCGGGGAAACATTCCAGTCATCACCTCCATCCCCATTGACTATGGATGGGTAATGCATCAAAAACTCTATCTATGTATCATTCATCGAATTTTGATAGGACTGCAAACCACCGTGGCATGACCGCGGCGGGTTGGCGTGGTCCAGCGACATTCGCAGGGAAGCATCTTCCGGCAAGGATTCGAAAAAAATCCTATGTAGTTTTCCTTCACATTATAGAAACTAATCTTATGTTATAAAAAATAGACTCTTGATTCTGTATTGTGGTATGATAAAGATATATAATTTATCTTCGTTGTTTTTAAAAATAGTACTATGTGTTTGAAACTACTGATTGAGAGTCAAATTATGAAGGTGTATTACATATCAATGGTATATACATTTCTTGGAACTCTAATAATAAATCTTCAGTCACCTTGAGAACAACCGAATTTGACTATGTTTTAACATCCTAAGATGCAAGACAAATCTTATGGGAGAATTCATATATGTAAAAAATTAGATGTGCATTGAGGCCATACAAACACCCCAAACAGTGTTAAGATGATGTTTATGGCAGGGATCACCATAATCCTGACAGGTGTTAAACAATGACACCATCAGTATTTTTAAATATATAGGCTTGGGTAAAGGCCATAAGGGGTGTCCAAGAGGCTAGGAAAACACCCGAAACGGGTTTCTCCATAAGATAAGGTCACAACACAAATCATAGAACAAATCAACTATTTAATATGTTATAACAAGGGATCATCATAAGGTTGTAGTTAGTGGAACAATGATGCAATTTCTAAAGGGAAACGAAACGACAAAAAAGAATCATACCCCCTAAACTATCACGGTGAGTTTTCGTAGACAGTGCACCTCTGTTGGAGGGTTTTTATTATAAAAACATGACTTTATTTATCAAATGAAATGATTATATTAAAGAACACTTATTCAAGATATGCAATTCAATATAATTATGCATAATTAAGAACGAAGATAAATTAAATTTAAAGAATTCTTAAATTAAAGAGGCTACGATAGGGACTCTACCTCAAGGTGGAATGAAGTCGTGCACTTTGGCTCTTGGAGCTTTTGAACTAAAAGTTGATGCTCCTCCACTGGGTATATGCACCTTCACACACATGAAAGGACACCTAGCCCCTATGCACATACATGTGTGGCCATGAGCTTGTGCAAGGGGATCCTTGAACATATGATTATATGCATATATCAGTTTCCACTAACCTGTGTATGCATTTATATATATATATATGGGCACACCTAGCCCCATATGTGCATAATCACTTCCATGGGTGACTATACACATAATGGGGGAACCAACATACATATACTTACTTACCTATGCACATGCAAGCGAGTTTCCCTTGACTTGCAGACTCAAAACCAATAATCCGGGATCAGCGCACTACACAAAGGATATTAAGAACCATAATACCATGAAGGATGGTACATAACCAGTGAGAAACCAACCAATGGAATTAAATCCATACCTAGATTGACAGCGGAGAACTAAATCCACCTGAACTAACACGAAACGATCCAACACCCTACAGAAAACATAATATGGAGTAAAAAACACTAAATCCACAAATACATGAGGTGAAAGACAAGTAGTAACCATGGAATCATACCTCAGATCAATGCCAGTGGACTGAATCAATCTGAACTCCTTCTGGCACCCTTCTCAGAATATAACTACTCTCTATCCATAGAAAGTTGTCAAAGATCTATGTGACCAATGAGATAATGAAAATAAAATAAAAACTAAACTAAAACCTACCTGTCTCCTGTGAATATACCTATCACCTCCCAATATATAAGTACCACATCACTCCATTGGTCAAATCATGTTCCTGCAAGAAAAGGGGAACCAGATCAATGTATCAAAATGATACTATCAAATAGTATATTCCTATTAAATAAAATTTAATCTTCCTATTAATGGTATATAATTAATTTCGACTGAGTTTCAACTTAGTTTGGTTTTGTTCTATATAAGGGATGATGTCTTATTATTCTTGGTTTTTATGTTTACACTTGAGATATTTATTTAAAAATGATGCATATATTTAGCATTATTATTTATGGTTTTAGTTCTTAGCCTGTTTCCATGGGGTCTGTCCACATGAATAATTCTTGTAATGTAGGGTTCAGTTGAAATTTATGCACTTTAATGTGATTGATGTCACTAACGATGAGGATTCAGATCAAGCAAAATATTCCTAAGAGGATTGGGCCTTGTAGTGATAAGTTTGGAAATTGTACATCTAGCATTTGATGAGGAAATACATATGATGATGGATTGTAATCTTGGTAGGTTATTAGAGTGGGAAGGTCCCTCTGAGTATATAAAATGTATTATGAAATGTTTTACTCCATTTAATGAATCAAGAGTCCAACTAAAGATATGAAGGATGAGATGCTAGTGTGGGTATTGGGTATTGTCGAGCAGATTGGAATTATAATTACAAGAGGCTTGGTGTGATTTAGCTTAGGATGGAACCTGGTTAGGGGGGCTGGGTTATAATACATGATTTTTATGAGGTTATTAACTGGATTATTGAGAATATAATGTAGATGGGTTCGACATGGTTTGCTTTTGTGACTCGGACAATAATAAGGTGAATAATTCTCTTTGTCTAGTTGGATGGTGAGATGTGAATCTAGGCATGTGATAATCCTCGAGAGATGAGTCTAGACTATGTGACTGAGAGGATAGACTATGATAGGTTTGATAGGATTGGGTGAGTGGCCAACCCATGCGAGGATCATATGATGTATGGAGACACTTGGAGACACTTGGGGTTATTTATGATATCTCATGGAGACACTTGGGGTTATTTCATGACTCCAACATACTCCAGAAATATTCCCACACAATGTTTTAGAAAATCAATTCCATCTCATGGAAGACCCCAAGGCTCCTATATCTTCCAATGTTTCCTTACACTCACACCTCATGGTATTATACTATACATGTGATCTACATCAACTAGTCAGGATAAAATCACTCCCCACCATCTGTAGAAAGAAGTAAAATACCTAAGTGTCCAATGGGTCAAATCATATTCATGCAAGAAAGGGGTAAATAGTTCCATTTAATAATCTCTTCATTTTTCATTATGTTCTTTATATAGCACATTGTTGGAATCACCATTCTAGTACACTTAGCCATTGAATATGCTCCTATGCTACATTAGTTGAATTGAAGATTGTGCACATAACCCTCTTCACTATGGAAAGAACCTCAAAGGGGCCACAATCAATGTTTAGTAGTTGATCCTACTCTTGAACTTGGTTAGGCACCAGTCCATGAACCAGATAGTCTACTTGGTCATGATGGTGTAAAACATTTCATTATACTATACTAGGAATAAATGTGTTGGTATCTTTTCTACCAGTAATGGGAATTTCTCAAGGCCTAAGTGAAAATAGACTTCAGTTCCTAAGTTAATGTCCCCTTAAATATCTGTAGATGTCAAGGGGTGTCTCCCAAGGGTGTCTTGTGGTGTGTAGTGTCAATCTATGATTTCTGTAGTGATTTTATTATTGTAGGAAATGTGTATTTCATGGTCAGTTTAATAAAGACATTTTTCAATTGGAAAATACACCCATAGTCAATAACGATATACCATCATTTGATAGAGAATACCATCCAAATAACAAACTTGGAAATCCAAGGCCAACATTTTACTTTACCAATTCCAATTACATAATATATGCAACAACAAATTATGTTTTATGAACCAATCAATTAAAGGGGAATAAACTTCTCACAATAACCCATAAAATCTCATATAGCATCGCTCGACTCTAATTAACCCACATAATTTCACATCTTAATGACGATACAACCTCATCACATATATATCACGATTAACTAACAAAATCCAACACTGTATAAGGTATATTAGGAGTCTATATGGGAAAATATGAGGTTTTAAAAAAATCACGATCTTTTTATTGAATGCACTATTCGAATGAATGGAATAGAACCTGTGAATCTAACCTTACATTTATGTAAGACACTATTTTGAAAAAAAAATTCAATTTACCCAATAATTCACCACTCCATGAGTTGGTCACTACCCAAAACTCTAGAAAATGCACGATTAATATGAATGGTTATCCTAACGATGAACCTAATAATCCATTCCTTGTTGCCTCATTTTTTAAAAAAGAATACTAATTCATACCTGGAAGTACCCATAAAAAAACATGGCGGGAGGAGAGGGAGCAAAGAGAGGGGGACGTCCCACAGGGTGTTCGGCCATGGGGGGTCTCGCGCACGACTGGAGAGGGGCAGGGGGATGTAGGAAGAGGATATTGAGCCAAGAAGTGAGGGGGATGTCTCCAAGAGAGGGAGATGAGAGGGGATAGGGGAACATCGTCAGGGTCTGAGAGGCGAGGGGGACGTTGTCATCATAGAAGAAGCTAAGAGGGGAAGGGGAACGTCGCCAAAGGAGAGTGAGGGGGCTGAGAGTTGGAGGCGGAGGTAGGGAGGAGGTCGAGGTTGGGGAGGGGAGGAGTGCGCGGGGATGAAATGTCTTGAGGGAGCCCTAAATTGGGTATAATTTTTCCCAATGGTTAATAAAAACCATGGGTAAGAGTTTTCTTTCCCAAAGGTTTTCTTAAACCGTTGGGAAAACCTGACATATAACATCATATGCCAACGGTTTACTAGAACCGTTGGTATAGGTTCTTTTTCCCAACGGGTTTTCTAAACCGTAGGGAATAAAGTGTTGGTATAGGATCAATTTCTAGTAGTGTAGGTGGGTTTAGAAAAGAAAATTAAAGTGTAAAAGTAGTATTTTTATGGAGGGGTTTGAATTTTCTAATTAAATAGATCCAACTCATATAGAAGATAATGATTTCAGAATATCCAATAACCAACACATAATTTCAGTTGTTGTTTTCACTTAAAATCTTGTCCATTTCAAATAAAAGTGAGACACTTTTAGTGATACTGACCTCACTGTACCTTGAATTGAGGAAGGTATGACTGGTACATGTCAAAAATGATTCCTGAATGGTTTTTTATAAAGTATAAATACAATCCTAATGTGTTTGGTCAGTTTTCCATATTCTAGTTATTGTTTTCAATTAAAATCATGTCCATTTCAAATAAAATAGAGGCACTTAGAGTGATACCTTCCACACTATGCCTCATATTGAAGCAGAGTTGACTCGTACACATCAAAAATGACCCATGGATCGTTGTCCTAAAGTATCAACACAGTCCATTTCAAATAAATTGTTTATGTCGTGGGGGATTTCCCAGGTCCAGGGGTGAGGGGGTCCATGGGGTGGGGGTCCAGGGGGTTGGGTGGTGTTCAAGGGAGGGAATCCCTAAATAATACTTTGAAAATTAACTATACCAAATCCAACCAAAATCACAATTCCAATCAATCACCCATCCAAAAACCAATTCATCCTCAATATCACTACCCTTCCCAGTATTCCTTGAAAAAATACATAAAAACAAAATCCAATTTTAATTTTCCACTAAACTAAAGACCATAGAAACTAACTTGTCACCCAACTAAAGAAATGGAAAACCGCCTATGCCACTACCCCAGTTGTCCCCAATCACTTCACATGAAACATCCTTATATCTATTACCCACCTCAACATAATAAGACTAAACCAAGACTTTACCATCTTTGAGTGGGGATACATCTCACCAAAAAACTCCATTAGTTCATATGGATCACTAACTATACAGAAGGAGTGGCTTTGAAAACTTCAAATAATGTCGATCCATACAATATTTACACTTAAGTGTTGAACAAAAATAGAAAACAAATTAAAGTTCACTTATATGTTATGCTATTCTAGGGACATCACTACATGGTTTAGAGGGAATAAAAATATAAAATAAAAATAATAGATGAAAAACATTAAAAAATGTTAATACTTACAGATTTAGAGTGTATAACTAATTTTTTTTATTTAAGATGGATCTATCGGGTGGAAGCTATTTCCCAATCTGGGTAAAGAGAAAGCCCTATCGTTTAGGGAAAATCAATATAGAGAAGAAAAAAATAGATTAAGAACATTAAAAGTAATTTTGGACTTACAGATTTGATGTTGATTAAAGAGGATGAATGGATTTTCCCAGCCCGGGTAACTAGAGAGCTTCGACAGATCTTCATTTTTAGGGCTGCAGTCACGCAAACAGAGGAGAATTGGGGATGTTGTATTTTTTTGGGGAAACCTTTCCCAAAAATTTTTAAAAACTTTTGGGAAATGTATTCTATACCAACGGTTTTTAAAAACTGTTGGTATAGGTTGTTGTAATGAGAATTTTACCAGAGGATTCATTGAAACTATTGGGGAAAAAGGGAGAATTTCCCAACATTTTGGGAAAACCATTGGGAAAGGCGGGTAATAATGGGATTTTACCAATGGTTTGTTCAAATCATTCGGGTAGTCCACCTATTCCAATGGTTTTTTCAAACCATTGACATCAAAGTGTTGGTATATCTAGGAATTCCAGTAGTGTAGCCTTCTTATCCAGAGTTGGGGAATAAAATATTAGTGTTTGATTTTGACAAGGAGGATGAATCTCTGAGTGATGATCTCCATCTAGTTGTCATAAAGTTTATCTATGTGTTTCATTCTAACATTTCATGTTTTCCACTGATAAAGGAAGTTGAGTTTTCCATTAACATAATGTCTGGTACTCAACCAGTCTCAATTCCCTCTTACTAAATGGCTCTAGCTGAAATGAAATAGTTGAAGACCCAATTAGAAAGCCTTCTTTAGAAAGGCATTATACGTCCAAGTGTGTCACCTTTGGACGTTCTAGTTCTCTTTGATAATAAAGTTGACGGTTATATTCTCTTATCTATTAACCACCCAAAGCTCTATCAAGTTATGGTAAATAACATGTATTCCTTTCCCTAGATTGATGATCAGTTTGATCATTTGAAAGGGGATAAGTGGTTTTCAAAGATCAAAATCTAATATGGTTACCTTCGGTTAAGGATAAAAGAATCTAATATTTAGAAAACCACCTTTTGGAGTAGCTGGAGCCATTATGAGTACCTTGTGATGCCTTTTGGACTGATAAATTCCCTAACAGTTTTCATGGATATAATGACCATGATAATCTATGACTATCTGGATACCTTTATGGTGTCTTTGTTGATGAAATCCTCATTTACACTAAATCTGAGGAGGATCATGTGCATCACCTAAGGAACTTTCTAATCCTACTAAGAAATCACCGACTCTACCCCATGTTTTCAAAGTGTGATTTCTAGATTCAGGAAGTGAATTTATTGGGACACATTGTGTATGAGGAGGGTTTATCAGTTGATCGTGAGAAGGTAAGGGCTATTATGACTTGGGTGAAACCGAAAAATGTCTTTGATATTATAATATTCCTGGGCATAACCAGATATTATCGTCGGTTCATGAAGGATTTCAAAAAGTGGGATTCTATTATGACTTCTCCAACTCAAAAGGGGGTGAATTTTTCTTAGAATGATAAATTTTAGAGTTATTTTTTTGAGATGAAACATCTTTTGACAACTGTTTGTGTGTAGACTCTTCAAGAGGTTGGGCATGTTTATGTGGTCCTCTATGATGCATCGAGTTCAGTCTTGGGTAGTGTTGTTATACTGGGAGATCATTTAGTTTCTTATGGATCTCATCAATACAGTCTATACCAGAAGAATTATCTTACCCATGACCTTGAACATGCATCTGTGATTCATGAACTTAAGAGTTGGTTATATTACTTTTTTGGAGAATGGTTTACTGTGTATTTAAATCACAAAATCTTAAGTTGCATCTTCTCTAAAAAAGATTTTACTCTTTATCGAAGTCATTGGATGGAGTACCTATACTATTTTGACATTTAAATCATCTACAATTCAGGTAAAGGTAATTTCATTGAAGATGCATTGAGAAGGAAACTTCCAACCCAGTTAGTGTAATAATCTTTAGACGAGTGGAACTTGATGGATCTCTTTGCATAGTTTCATATTAGAGTTTAGGAGAAAGGGGATGAGGTTTCTTTATCTATTATTTAGTTTACATACACCCTTCTCATGATGATTATTCAAAATAAATAAATTTATGATGAATTTTTTAGCGTTAGAGACTCTATTTATGGTGGGGAAACTGTTTCCCAATGATCATTCTCCAAAGTGGGTGTTCTATGTTATCGAAATTGATTTGTTATGTTGTTAGTGGAAAAGAAGAATATGATGGGGGTGATTATAATTCCATGTGGGATGTGCACCTAGGAACCACTTAGATGTTCAATGACATGAAACATCATTTAAGATGGCTATGTATGAGAATCGGAATTACTGAGTTTTTCATGTATTTCTATAAGTTCCAACTGGTTATGGCCGAGAATTATAAACATTCAGGTTTACTTCAGCCACTTACAATCCCCACTTGGATGTGGGATGAAATATATATGGACTTTTTGGTTGGATTTCCTAGTATATAGAGGAAGAAGAATGTGATATGGGTTGTGATCGATTGTCTAAACATGTCATCTCCCTTTATATCCATTCTTGATACAACCAAAGTTATGGAGTTGGTAAATCTCTATGTGAGAGATATTATTCCTCTTCATGGAGTTCCATATGATATAGTCTCTAATAGTGATCCTCATTTAACTTCCCTTTTCTTGGGAGGCCTTCATGAGGCACTGGGATATTATCTCTATTTGATCACAACCTACTGTCTTTAGTCAGATGGCCATACATATATAACTATACAGATTCTGTAGGATATGCTTCGTTCTTGTGTTCTCGACTTCGGTGGGGATTGGTATGATGAATTTGGGATGGTTGAGTTTTCTTATAACATTAGTTACAATTCAACCATTAGAATGGATCATTTTGAGGCCTTGTATGTTCTACCTTATAAATATCATTTTTTGGTCGGATATTGGGGAAAGTTCCTTGGTTAGACTAAGTTTGGTGCAGCAGACGATGACAAAGATTCAGTTAAGTCATCATAGAATGCTAATATAATAGATCCAATATAATTATTATGCTGATATTCACCTTAGAATATTGGATTTATAATTTGGTGACCATGTGTTCTTGAATGTTTCACCGTGGTTGAGTCATCGATATCTTGAGAGTCAAGGGAAGAGTGCTCCTCATTTTGGGGGACCTTTCGAGGTTGTTGAATGGGTGGGAAAAGTTTCATATCATTTAGAACTTCTACTGAAGAAGAAGTTGATACATTACATATTCCATGTATTTCAGCTAGGAAAGTGTTTATCTGGTCAATCTAATGTTTTGAGCGGGAGTGATCTAGAGATTGAACCAGATTTATCATTGACTGAGCGGCCAGCCCGGATAGTTGACTCCGACACCAAGGTTCTTCGTGGGAGGATGACACCTTTGGTTCATTTGATATGGAAGCATGGTTATGATAATCATGGAATGTGGGAGTGTGAAACACTAATTATAGAACAACATCCTCATCATTTTTTCATGGAAGCATCATCATAGGCTTTCTAGGGAAATAATTTTTTTATATTGTGGAGGTTTTAACATCCCATTATAGATCTGACAGGTATGCCTCGAACCATGTGGTTGTTTTTCCTTTTTGTTGAATGGGAAGGGACTAAAATGAAATAATATGATACTTTTAATGGTTACTTTAGAGATTTTTTTGGCCTCTCATCTTTAGACAACTTTTTCTACAGGATGTGGGAGTATTACACGACATGTAACTAGGTTACATGATGTGTAAAGATTTCTGGATGTATGTTTTGAAAGGCTTCACAATATGAAGGGTAAACATCATGAAGAGCCTTTACATGTCATTAGTGAATTAAATATTTGTTTTTAATTCTGACCATTGGGTTTTAATTCAAGGTGCCGCCTTTCGGTGGTTTCATAAATTAACTTTTTCAGGACATGAATTGGTAGTACACGTCATATATTACCCTAACTATGATTTTTAAAAAGGTAATACGGCCAATATTTTTCTTTTTCCTACCCTCTAGTTTCATCTCCCCCGAACCAAACACTTTTCCATGTGATCTTGAAGCTCTCCAAATATTTCATATCCTCTCATTTTTCATTCGATCATCGCTACACTTGTAGTGTGTTTCACTTGTTAGTTTTCTCCCCCATTCTTTGTCTTTCCCTCTTTCTCCTCTTTTGCAATTTCAATAGATCATCCTGAAATTGATGGATTCATTCTTCATAGTGTTAGATCTCACTTCTAGGTTGAGTTTCGAGGTCTTCTTCACCTTTGTTCTCATTGACGAGTATCATTGCGAGTGTTGAGTTTTGAGAAAAGGTATGTGATTCCATGATGTTTAGAAATATTGATTAACTTTGAAATTTATTGATTTATTATAATATTGGATTTAAATTCAATTGATCAAATGTGATTTTAGTTGGTTTATTAAAACCCAATTCTAACAAATTTGGAGATTTGAAATGGTTTTAGAATGAGAATTTGGAAAACCCCCAATTCCATTGAATTGGGATGTGTTTATGGAAATTAGTTAAATTAAATTGTTTGATTTAAATTGTGGATTTGATGAAAATAATTTCATTTAAATTTTTTAATTTAATTTTTGAAATGAATTGTGAAATGGAGGGGATTGGTTTTGAATGGATTTAAAACTTTTGAAAATGTATTAAAAAGATTAGATAGAAATCCAGTGGTTTTATCTTTTAAAAGAGGTATGTTTTTTTATTAAAACCCATTTTGGTTTTAAATTGAAAATTGGAATTGAAATGGAATAATGGGATTTAATTATATTTTAAGAAGTATTAAAATAAATTTCCCATCACTGATTATATAAGATCACGTGCTAGCCTTAGGTAGTTGGTGAGTTATTTGGATACACTCTATACTTTACAACTTTCTAAAATGTACGTGCATCAGGTCACATCCCCAATGGGAGGGTGATGAGTGGCCTTTGGCCAATGTTAGGGGGATGTGTGTACACAGATTTTGCTGAGACCGCATATAGAGTATAGAGTCTAATATCCTAAAATACTATCATAACTACTTGGAAGATGATCATGTTTCTCTGTTGTTTTATATTTGAGATATATATGTATTCCAATGTTGTTTGAACTGATTTACATGCCTTCTGAATTTACATAAACTGTTTTATGTAATTGTTTTATTTATGAAGTTTTTTAGAAATATTCCATAACTTGAAAAGCCTTTGTATAATGTATTTTCCATCATTTAAATTTTATAGCATGATTTGATTAAATAAGCTTCAAAATTCCAAACCTCTTTATTTTAAAATTTAAAGAATTAATTTGGTTAATCTATTATTAGAATCTGTTATGGAATCCTTTTTGAGAATCTACTAGGTTTTTTAGGTCACACTCTACTTGGGCATTTGGTTGTTTGTAGATTTTATCTATCCAGGTTCGAGTAAGGGGAATGTATCTTGTGGTGGTGGATCTAGTTGTTGAACCTTGGTATTAGTGAGTTGTGTCCTTAGAGACTTGGGTTTTTTCCCTATTTTAAAGCATGGGTTATAGAAATTTGGGATTTAATGCCTTATTGACTTTTGGTACATTACTCCCAATGAATCTTCTTTAGTTATGCATATTATCTTATTTATTTTCCTTTCACTATGATTTGTGGAAAATTAGTTCCCAATGTATGATTTATGATTTCAGTTTCTAGAATCCAACCTGTGGGGATCAGAACACCCTTCAGGATATTTTAGGGATGGATTAGTTATTGGGTTACTTGGGTACTTGGTCTGGTTTTTGACATTAGGTATTTTGAGTTTTTTATTGTTTTTTGTAATTTTTTAGGGTTTTATGGGTTTTTAGGTTTTTAGGGGTATTTTTAGCTTTTTAATGTCTTTAATGTTTTATAGTTTTTTAACATTTTTATGGTTTAACGGGGTTTTAAAGTTTTTAGTGGGTTTAAGGGTTTTCATGGGGCATTATGGTTTTTTTATATTTTACCTTTTTTTTTGATTTTTAGGGTTTTTTCATTTTAAAGGTTTCAGGGATTTTATGTGTTTTTAGGTTTTTATGGGTTTATTAGGTTTTCATTGTTTTTATAGTTTTTTTATGTTTTCAAGTATTTTATGTATTTTTTAGTATTTAATGAATTTAAGGGTTTTTTGGAAATTTTAGTTTTTTAGGATTTTTTAAGTTATAGGGATTTTTTTGTCATTTTTTAGAATTTTAAGTGATTTTTAAGGTTTTGAAGGGGTTTTATGGGTTTTTACGGTTATAATGACTTTTAGGGATTTTTATGGGTTTTTAGGGTTTTAGGATTTTTTCGGGGTTTAGGGTTCTTTTTTGTTTTAATTGTGTTTATGCCTTTTTCAGTTTTAGGGGTTTTTTGAATTTCTTAGGGTTTTCTGTTTTTTATAGTGTTTAAATGTTTCTAAGGATTTTAAGGGTTTTTATATTTTATAGTGGTTTTAGGGTTTGGTGTTTTTTATGTTTTTATTGGTTTTGTTAATTTTTAGAGTTTTTAGGGTTTTTAGGTTATCAACATATTTTAGGTTTATAGGGATTTTACATGTTTTTAGGTTTTTGAGGTTTTATTAAGTTTATTTAGGTCTTTTAGTGTCTTTTAAATTTTTATGATTTTTAGTTATTTTTTAGGATTTTTATTCAATTTAGGGTAATTTGGATTTTGAGGGTTTTTATAGTTCTTTTAGATTTTAGGGGTTTTAAATTTTTTTCCCTTTTTGAGGTTTTTTGAGTTTTTTGGGATTTAAGGGTTTTTAATTTTTGTAATCACATTTGGGATTCAAAGGGTTTTAAGAGTTTTTAGTGTTTTTGAGGTTTTTATGATGTTTTTAGGCTTTTATGGGTTTTAGGGGTTTTATGGGTGTTATGGGGTTCTTGATTTTTACGGTTTTTATATGTTTTGGGGTTTCAATGTTTTTTTGTGTTTTTATGGGTTTTAAGGTTTTATATAGTTTTTAACATATTAGGGGTTTAAAGTGTTTTTATAGTTCTTTGTGGTTTAGGGATAAATTTTTTTTAGTGTTTCTATGTTTTAAGGGTGTTCAGGGTCTTTTTAGGGGTTTTAGAAATTTTGGTGTTCTTTTGGGTTTTAGGTGTTTTAAGTGTTTTTATTTTATTAAGGTTTTCTTAGGATTTCTCATGGGTTTTATGGTTTTTTTATGTTTTTAGGGAATTTTAGGGAATTTTCATAATTTTATGTGTTTTTTAGTTTTTTTTTGGGATTTTGAGGGTTTTTATAGTTTTTGAGGGTTTTTAGAATTTTTATATTTTTTAGGGTCTGTATGTTTTTATAGGTTTTTAAGATTTTATTAGGGTTTTTAGGGTTTTTTTATATTTTAAGGGTTTTTATGATTTTTTTAATTTTTTTTAGGTTTTTTAGGAATGTAGAGGGTTTTTATGTGTTTTTAGGGTTTTCTGTATTTTTATTATTTTTTAGGTTATTAGGGTTTTTGAGTATTTTATGGATTTTAAGGGTTTTTATTGTTTTTTTAACATTTCATGTGTGTAAATGGTTTTTAGAATTTTAGTGTTTTCTGTTGTTTTTATGGGTTTTGGGGGGTTTAAATTTTTTTGGGAATTTTTATGAATTTTAGGGGGTTTTTGGGTATTTTTTGGGGTTTTTAGTGTATTTTTATTATTTTTGTAGGTTTTTATAAGTTTTAATTATTTTTAGGGTTTTATGGTTTTCTTAGGGTTTTTTGTGGTTTTATATTTTTATGACTTTTATAGGATTTTTATTCCTTTTTAGGATTTTTAGGGATTTTGAGGGGTTTTAGGGTTTAGGGTTTTTTAAACATTTTTTAAGTTTTTCTAATTTTTACATATTTTTAGGTTTTTAATGTTTTCCTAGGGGTTTTCAAGGTTTATTCACTTTTTTTACCTAATTAGATATTTTGATTATTTTTTATTATTTTTGGGCATTTTAGAGTTTTTAGGAATTTTAATGGTTTTTAGGGTTTTTTAGTTTTTTAGTTTTTTAGGGTTTTAAATGATTTTAGAGTTTTTCAATACTATTAAGGGTTTTAAAGGTTTTTAGAGAATTGAGTGGGTTATAAATGTTTTATAGAGTTTTTAAGGGTTTTATTAGTTTTTAGGATCTTTTATGGTGTTTAGTGATTTTTAGGTTTATCGGTGTAAAGTTCCATCTTTTTGGACTGGGATAAAATACGAATGTTTTTGAACTTTTTCATTTACTGAATGGTTTGGTTTTAAAACCATGTTTTGGGAATATGTTTTAAGATTTGGGTTCTTTTTATGTTTTTATAATGGGCATGGGTAAAGGCTTGGGGAGTTTCCTAGATGGAAGGATGGGTTTCGAGAGAACCAAACCAGGTAGTGATGTTCGCACGGGCTGCGCAAAGTTAGTCAAAACCGTGCAGGTCAGTCATGCATAATAAAGAAGGTGTACATTAGTGGATGAATGGTTTGAACACAATCTATCATACCATGTAATTCATACCATATGGTCTTCCCAGTTTTGTGTTTCAGGTTAAATTAATTTAATTAAATTCATAGGGGAAAGGAATTTAATTAAATGAGATATTTGGGGTTTCTTTTAGTTAAATTAAATTTGAGATAATTTAATTAAATTACATTGATATGGAGGATTTATTTAATTAAATTGAGATTAAAATAATTAAATTTATTTTAAATGATGATGAGTTAGTGTCACTATTTAATCAAATTGAACTGAGAGGAATTTAATTAAATGACTGGTAAATGAGAAGTGTGGGGTTATAAAAGAAGGCAATATTTAATGGTAAAATTTAAAATATATGTAAATTCGGATTTGGTATTTCATTTTATTAAATTCAGGGTAAAGGTGAATTTAATCAATTAATGCTAAATGAATGTTTTATTTAATTAAATTTAAAGTTAATAATAATTTAATTAGTCGTTTCAAAATAGAGGATTATTATTTAATTAAATTGTGGTTGAGAGAATATAACTAAATATGTTTTAAGAGTTGGAGTTTTTAATTTTCTTAAATTGTGTTCAGAGGATTTAATTAAATAACATTAATTGGAGAAATTATTTAATTAAATTCAGTTGGAATGAATTTAATTAAGTAATTGTTAATTAGGTGTTATGGGTTTTTTTAATTAAATTATATTGATGGAACTGAATTAAATAATAATGATATGGAAAAATTATTTAATTAAGTTCAGTTGGAATGAAATTTAATTAAATGATATATTAAATGTGTAGTTGGGGTTTCATCTAAATAAATTCAAGGATAAGATGAATATAATTTTTGGATGAAAATGGGGGTTTTATTTAATTAAATTACATTGAGGGAATTTAGTTAAATAATGATTTGTTAGAGAATTTATTTAATTAAATTAATTGGATAATAATTTAATTAAAGGATGTGTAATTGGGGAGTTTTGGGTTTTATCAAAGAAGTATTTTATTGAATGATAATAATATTAATTTTTATTATTATGGAGGTTTTATTTAATTAAATCGAGGTTGAGGAATTTAATTAAATGAGGAGATATGGATAATTTTATTTAATTAATTTAATTTAAATGGAATTTAATTAAATGACATTAATTGGGGGTTTTATTTAATTGAAATTGTTGAGAAAAATTTAATTAAATGATGTTTAAATTGGGAGTTTGGGGTTTTATCAAAGAAGTGTTTTATTCAATGATAATAATATTAATAGTTATATAATGGTGGTTTAATTTAATTAGATTGAGGTTGAGGAATTTAATTAAATGAGGTGAGATGGATAGTTTTATTTAATTAAATTGAGTTAAATGGAATTTAATTAAATGATGTGAAATGGGGGGTTTTATTTAATTAAATTCAAGGATATGTAAATTTTAATTAATTTATGAAAAATGGGTTTTTAAATTTAATTATGTTGTATGTTTAGAGAATATAATTAAATATCATGAGTTGTAGAATTTATTTAATTAAATTTGGTTGATGAGAATTTAATTAAACAATGTGTAAATGGGAGTTTGGAATTTATTAAAGGGGTATTATATTAATGGGTATCAATAATAATATGGTGTTTATTATTATTATTATTATATTAATTATTATATTTTAAATTGGAAATTTAATTTATTTAAAGGGGAAAAGAAGAGGGAGGTGCACCTCTCCCTCCTCCTATAGGGGGCGCAATGCACCCACGGTGCAACACCCATGGGTGGCGCACCACCCTCCTCTCTGGCTCCCTCTTCGCATTGTTATCTCCCACCGGAGTCTTTATGGAAGTTGTCTGTCTCATCAAGGTGACTCCTTCTCCGCATGTTTTGTTCTTTTCATTGGCCATCTAGGCTCTCCTTCGCCCATGTTCTATTGAGCTGATACCCTAGGTTCAACATCAACCCGGATTTCTTGTTTCTTCCAATCCTAGGTTGTGCGGAAGATGTATTGGGATTCGTTGAGTTGTTTTCAAAAATTTCCGCTGAAGGTGTGGTGGTTATTCTGGATTTGGTTCACCGCCATCATTTTTGGGTAAGGCTAAAAACATGAAAATTGGTTTCACACCCTTTAAATTAGATGGTTATTGTGTATTTGAGTTGTAGTGAATTAATTAGAGGTGCTTTGGTCCGTCAGGCAATAATTTTGGGTTCTAGTTATTGTTGTAGGGTGATGTGACCAATTCCTAGAACACGCATGCAATATTAGGGAAGTGTGTGTGCGTGAGAATTTTTTAGTTTGAGTTAGAAAGCATTATCTCAGAAAATTCCTTGAGGTAAGGTCCTCAAAATTTATTTAACTGGAAAAATGAAGTTTTTGTTAATTTACTCATTTTGGATAAATCAAACTCAAATTATGGAATGAACTATCATGTTTTAAATAATTTGTTAGATTACATAGTCATTTTTTTGTTAGAAAACCCCTCTAATGGAGGTAAACTTCCTTCAAGATAAAAACATAATGTTTAGATTATATATTCATATAACATACTATTATGTGATTTTATATTTATTCCCTTTTCATATTGATTCACTTAGGTTAAGCAGTAATTATGAGTACTGGGCAGGATATGTTGAGATAATTAATCATATAATTAATTATAAGATATTGAATTGGTTAAGTGGATACAATTAATTTTGAATAAATTGTGTTCTTTGAAATTATAATTGGGATAGTAATAATTGGAATATTAATTATGAGATATTAAATTGTTTAAGTTGAGAAAATTAATTATTAATTAATTAAGGGCATTGAGATGATAATTAATTGGAAGATTAATTATGAGATATTAAATTGTTTAATATGAGATAAATAATTAGGAAATAATTATGTGCTTTTAGATAATAATTATTAGAGAATTAATAATGAGATAGTGAATTGGATAAGTTAAGTTAATTAATTTTTGAAATTAAATATGAACATAGAGAATTGAAATTAAGATATTTAATTTGGGAATTAATTATGTGCATTTGCAGTAATGTTTTGGGTAATTAATTATGGAAATATGAGATTTAGAATGGAATAATTAATTGTGAATTAATTATGTGCTCGAGTTTATAGCATGGATAATTAATCGGGGGATTAATTATGAGATGCAGAATTAACTATGTTAAAATAATTAATGATGGATTAATTGTGTTCCTTGATGTTTGATTAGCATAATTAATTATGAGATTAATTATGATGAGTTGTAATTTTGAATGGATAATTAATTATAGATAACTAATTATTGGATGAGATTTGTGTTAGTAGATTAATTTATTGATGAATTATTTAATGGAATTGTGGACTTAGTTAATTGTGGGTTTAAATAATGGTTTTTGATATGTTTCAATAATTTTTGGATATGTTTGAGAATGAATATAAATAATTCTTAAGGAATTAATTATTGGGCTCGGATTAATTAATTTTTGAATTAATTAATGAATCAGAATTTGGGTGCTAGACATGGAATTCTAGACCAATGTAGAAGTTTGGACTTGGAAATGGCATTCCTCCCCAATAGTTATCCAAGCACGTAGATGTAATGTGTTAGACATGGAGATCTACACGAGATGAGAATTGGGGTATTAGACTTGATGATCTACACCTAATGATAATTGGGGTTTTTGACTTGGCATTCAAAAACAAAATTAATGAAAATAATGAATTATGAAATGAATGAGTGATGTAGATCAAACATGAGTTAAATGCGATTAAATAAATAAATATTGAGAACGATTATAATTTTGGATTGAGCTGAAATTAGTATTGATGTACGAGAAATCATGGGAACCTTGGAGATAATAAATGATTAAATAGAGAATATTTGGAAAGTGTTGAAAGGTATTTATGCTTGATAAAATTCTTGTATGATTATTGTGAAGCCTCTTATTCTAGCTACGGGCCGAAGAAGGTATTTCCGTAAGGTGTCCCATTGGAACCTGGACGGGTTGTTGGTTATCTATTCAGCTCTGTTATTGCCTTGTTATATCTGCACTCCTATTTTATATTGAATTATCCAGACTGAGCCAGACAACAGTGGTCCTGACCTACTGAGATGTATATATCACACCCTATTTAGGCCACCATTTCACTTGGCTACCAGAGTAGACTTTCTTGTTTGTAGGATAGTAGACTCTTTCTTGTGGCTATTTACTTGTACATAAAAGATAGGAGCAAAGGACCGAGTTGGAACATGGGATTCTCAAGGAGATCACCCTTGGGGATTTGAGTATTTTATTTATTTCTATATTGGAATATAAATAATGTTGTCTTGTCTACTACTTTCTGATATGTATCACCATGACATGCATACATTTTATAAACTAGCATTGTCCATTTTCATTATTCATTTGATTATTTTTTTTACATATACTTCCACTATTGTCTGAATTTATTAACTATTTATGTTGTGCACTCTGAATATGAGGTTATAGTCTCCCCACTGACTATCCACAGACCCTCGCTACTAGTTAGTATCTTATGGTGTATAGGGAGATGTTCTTGAGGTCATGTGGTGACCGGTATGGCTACCGATTCGAGGCTAAGTCGGGTTAGGACATTACAAAGTGGTATTAGAGGATTCATGTTTTCTTTATTTTCCTTTGTCTTTCTGTTTTGGGTTGGTTCACAAGAGACTAGGAATGTGTCGACACTCAGTTAATATACATTCCTTGGACTGATCAACCCACATACAAGAAATAACCAAGTGGAAAGGGATGGTAATTTATGATTATACTATTCGTGGTTACAGTTGATATGATTTCACCTCGAGTGGCTGGTGTATTTTCTGCTACGTATTGATTAAAGAATTCAGAAAATTTTCTTTGGCCTAATATGGAAAGGAAATTGCATTACATGCATCATATTAGGCACTTAATGATCTTCATTCCATGTATATGGCATTTCATGTAGTTTCATTAGTAGGATTCCTGCTAATTTTGATTGTGTGCCTTAGAAGAAATGTCATGTTATGATTACATTAACAATTCCCTTTAGATATCTTGTTTCGGTGATATATATAACATGATTGGGTGTTTATATACTAGGGTGTCTATTTATTAGCTTGTTTTGGTGTTGTTCTAGGATTCTGTTTAATAACATGCCATTGTGTTACTGCTTATGAAAACATGCCAGAGATGTTTTAATATATAAATGGATGCATGAGTGGAACTTTGATTTTTTGAATTTATAAGGGGACCTAGTTTCAGTTGTAAAGTATATGCGCACTTTATAACTGAAAAAAGGGTAACCCATGTTTTCAAACAATTGAAAAAGGGTTTCTAAAGTTAAAAGGTTAAATTGAAATTTGATGTGATAAATGGGAGGTAAATTCCAACAGTAAGGTATATGGGCACCTTAAAAGTGTGTTGGGTATTTGGGAATGAAACATGATCATTCAAATGAGACTTCTTGAACTTTGTGGGTTGTCTAGTGTTGTAGTAGATCCCGATGGATTCTCAAGGATTAGAAACTTTTAAGATGGGTAAATTATAAAGTCCCCTCTTTTTTGGATCGGGAAATAATAAAAAAGTTTTTTAACTTTTTCATTTACTACATGGTTCGGTTTTAAATAAAAATATTTATAAGAAAGTTTCATGAGTAGGGTTATTTTAAAGTGTTGATAATATGATTGGTTAATGGCTCAAGGATTTTCTCAAATGGCAGGATGGGTTTCAGGAGAACCAGACTAGGTAGTGACGTTCACACAGGCTTTACATTGTTAGTAAAAACTGTGTGGGTCAGCCGGGCATAATAAAGTAGGTGTCCAGTAGTGGACACACTGTCTATGCATAGTCTATTTGACTGTGCAAGCCAAACCATACAGTCTACCTAGTTTTTAGTTTCGGGTTAATTTAATTAAATTAAACGAATCATTGAAAGAAATTTAATTAAATGAGTTTTTGGGAATTTTTTTAATTAAATAAAATTTGAGCGAATTTAATTAAATTATGTTGAGTTGGAGAGGTTATTTAATTAAATTGAGATGAAAAGAATTAAATTTATTTTAAACGATGATGAGTTGGCGTCTTTTTTTCATTAAATTGAGATAAGAGGAATTTGGTTAAATGAATGGTAAAGGAGGATTTGATGGTTATGAGAGAAGGGAAATATTAAATGGTAAACTTTAAATGATTTCTAAATGAGGAGTTGGGGTTTTATTTAATTAAATTCAAGGCAAAGGAGAATTTAATTAATTAATGAAAAATGGAGGGTTTATTTAATTAAATTCATGGTTAATAAGATATTAATTATTCATTATGAAATGGGGGATTATTATTTAATTAAATTAAGGGTGAGAGAATACATCTAAATAATGTTGTTGAGTTGGATTTTTTAATTTAATTTAATTTTATTTAGAGAATTTAATTATATAACATGAATTTGATAAATTATTTAATTAAATTCAGTAGGAACAAATTTAATTAAATGATTATTAACGAGGTGTAGATGGTTTTTTAATTAAATTATGTTGAGGGAATTTAATTAAATAGTAATGAGATATAAATTCTAGTTAATTAAATTTGTTTGGAAAGGAATTTAATTAAATGAGGTATTAAATATGGATTTAGGGTTTTATCTAATTAAATTCAATGTTAAGATGAATTTAATTATTTCATAAAAATGGGGGTTTTTAATTAAATTGTATTGAGAGAATTTAATTAAATAATTATGTGTTGGAGAATTTATATAATTAAATTAATTTGAGAAGAAGTTAATTAAATAATTTTTAATTATGGAGTTTTAGGTTTTATCAAATATGTGTTTTATTAAATGATAATACTATTATGGGTAATTATTGTGGTATTTTTGTTTAATTAAATCGAGGTTGAGTAATTTAATGAAATGAGGTGATATGGATAATTTTATTTTATTAAATTAGGTTAAATGGAATTTAATTAAATGATATGAAGTGGGGGTTTTATTTAATTAAAATTGTAGAGAATATGTTAATAAAATGATGTATAAATTGGGAGTTATGGGTTTTATCAAATAAGATTTTTATTAAATGATAATAGTATTAATGGTTATTATTATGGTAGTTTAATTTAATTAAATTGAGGTTGAGGAATTTACTTAAATGAGGTGAGAAGGAGAGTATTATTTAATTAAATTGAGTTGAATATAATTTATTTAAATGATGTGAAATGGGGGTTTTATTTAGTTAAATTCAAGGTTAAGAAAAATTTAATTAGTCAATGTGAAATGAGGGTTTTAATTTAATTAAATTAAATATTTGGAAAATTTAATTAAATATCATGAGTTGGAGAATTTTTTAATTAAATTTGGTTGAGGATAATTTAATTAAATAATGTGTAAATGGGAGTTTGCAGTTTATTAAAGGGGTATAATATTAAAGGGTAACAACAATAATATGATGGTTATTATTATTATTATAATATTAACTTATAAATTTTAAATTAGATTTTAAATTTATTTATGTTGGTATAGAAGAGGGAAGTGAGCCACTCCATACTCCTAAAGGGGACGCGATGCACCCATGGTGAAACACCCATTGGTGGCGAACCAGCATCCTCTCTGGATCCCTCTTTGTTTGGGTATCTCCCTCTGGATTCTTCACAGAAGTTGTCTGTCTCATCGAGGTAAGTCCTTATCCAGAAGTTTTGTTCTTTGCAATGGTCGTCTCAGATCTCCTTCGCTCAGGTTCCATTAGGATGAAACCTTAGGTTTGGGATTAACCTGGATTTCTTGTTTCTTCTGATCCTAGGTGGTGTAGAAGATTTCTCAGGACCCGTTGGGTTGTATTTCAACAACTGCTATGGAAGGCATGGTGGTTCTGCTTGATTTGGTTCACCGTTGTCATTTTCGGGTAAGGCTATAAACCCGATAATTGATTTCACACCATTTAAATTAGATTCTTATGTTGTATTTCAGTTGTGGTGAATTAATTAGAGGTGTGTTGGTTCTCGATGCACAAATTATGGGTGCCAGTTATTGTTATAGGGTGATGCGACCAATTCCTAGCACTCTTGCACAATATTATGGAAGTGCACGTGCGCGAGCGCATTGCAGTTTGACTTAGAAAGAATTGTCCCTTCCAATTTCTTGAAGTACGGTCCTAAAATTTTCTTTAATTGAAAAAATGTAGTTTTTGTTGATTTAATACATTTGGATAATTTGAACTGAAGTTCTAGAATTAACTGCCTTGTGTTAAATAATATGTTATAATACAAAATCACATTTTTGTAATAAAATTCCTCCAACGGAGGTTCACTACCATCAAGCCAAAAACATAATGTTTAGAATGATATGTTCGGTTAGCTTGTGGTTATGTGATTTTCTATTTCTACCCTTTTCATATTGACGTAATATTTTTAAGCTGAAATTTTGAGTATTGGGCTGGATAAGTTGAGATAATTAATTGGGGAATTCATTACGAGATAGTGAATTGGTTAAGTTGAGATAAAAAATTTTGAATTAATTATGTGCTTTTAAATTATAATTGGGATAATAATAATAGTAATATTAATTATGAGTTATTAAATTGTTTAAATTGAGATAATTAATTATAAATTAATTAATTTATTTGAGATGATAATTAATAGAAAATTAATTATGAGATATTAAATTTCTTAGGATGAGATAATTAATAATGAATTAATTATGTTCTTTGAGATAATAATTATTGGGGAATTAATTATAAGATATTGAATATGTATAAGTTAAGATAATTAATTTGTGAATTAATTAAGAACCTAAAGAATTTAAATTGATATATTTAATTTACTAATTAATTATGTGCTTTTCCAGTATTGTTTTATATAATTAATTGAGGAAATTAATTATGTAAAGATGAGATTTAGAATGAAATAATTAATTTTGAATTAATTACGTGCTTGATTTTGTAATATAGGTAATTAATCAGGAGATTAATTATGATTTGTGGAATTGGTTATGTTAAATTAATTATTAATAGATTAATTAAGTCCTTTAATGCTTGATTAATATAATTAATTGTGATATTAATTATGATGTGTTGTGATTTGGATTGGACAATTAATGATGGATAAATAATTATGGGATGATATTTGTGTTAATAGATTAATTAATTTATGAATAGATTAATGGAATTATGGAATTAGTTAATTGTTGTGTTCCAGACCAATGTACAATGTCGGTGGTGGACATGGTGTTCTAGACCAATGTAGAAGTTGGGACTTGGACATGGTGTTCATATCCAATAGTTATCTAATTGATTAGATTTAAGGTGTTAGACCTGGCGATCTACACCAGATGAGAATTGGGTGTTAGACAAGATGATCTATACCTAATGAGAATTGGGGTGTTTGACATTATGTTCAAATAGAAAACGAATGACAATAAAGAATTATGAAATGAATGAGAGATGTGGATCAAACCTGAGTTAAATGTGATTAATTAATGAAAGGGTGAGAATGAATAGAATTATGGCAATATTTGAAGTTAGTATTGAGGTATGGGAAATCCTGGAAGACTTGGATATAATAAATGATTAAATAGAGAATAATTGGTAATGTTTTGAAAGGTATTTATTCTTGATAAATATACTTGTAAGATTCTTGTGAAATTTGTTTTTCCGGATATGGGTTGAAGTGGGTATTACTGTCAGGTGTCCCTTTTGAACCTGGATAGGTTGTTGGTCATCTCTTTAGTTTTGTTATTACTATGTTATATTTTCACACCTTTTTTATATTGCATTGTCTAGATTGAGCTAGATGACTAGTGGTCTTGGACTACTGAGATGTATATCTCACACCCTATTCGGGCCTCCATTACACAACGGTACCCAAGTAGACTTTCTTGTTTGCAGGGATGTGGAATACTTCTTATGGTTGTTTACTTGTACTTGGGAGATAAGACCAAAGGACTGAGTGGGATCTCAGGATGCTTGTATAGATCTCCCTTTGGTCTTTGAGTATTTTATTTATTTAAGTATTGGAATGTACATCATGTTGTTTTGTTTTCTGCTTCCCGATATGTATCACTATGATGTGCATGCATTGTATAAAATGTAACTGGCAATTTTCATTATTCAATTGATTGTTGTTTTACATTTTCTTCCACTTTTTTCTGAGTTTATTAACTATTTTTACTGTACTCTTTGTATATGAGAGCATATTCTCCCCACTAACTATCCATAGACCCTCACTACTAATTTATAGCCTCTCACATATGAGGAGATGCACTTGTTGTCATTTGGTGACTGATACGGCTACCGGTTAATGGGCAAGCGGGATCCAGACGTTACATTAGGGGTTTAACGTTTTTTTAGGATTATATTGTTTTCCTAGGGTTTATTAGGGTTTTATAAATTTTAGGTATTTTTATGGTTTTTAGGGGTTTTAATGATTTTGAGACTTTTTATTGTTTTTGGGTTCTCATGGGTTTCTATCATTTTTAGAATTATCTAGGTTTTTTAGTGGTTTTAATTTTTTTAGGTTTTTAAACATTTCTTAGGGGTTTTAGGGTTTTTAGGGATTTTTTGTTTTTTTCGAAATTTAGGGTTTTTAGGGTTTTATGGTTTTAGGATATTTAGAGATTTTGGGGGGTTTTTAGTGTTTTTAAGGTTTCATTGAGTTATATGGTTTTTTTAGTATTTTAGTATTTTAAAGGTTTTTTATATTTTTTTAATGTTTTTAGGGGTTTAAAGGATTTTTAGATTTTTTATTGGTTTTGAATGTGGTTTTGGGTTCTTTATATTTTTATGTGTTTTTATTGTTTTTATGGGTTTTAGGGTCTTAAGTATTTTGAGGTTTTTATAATTTTTTTATTTTTAGGGGTTTTTAGTGCTTTTCGGTTTTTAAGTTTTTAGGCGTTTTAGGTTTTTTTAGGGTTTTTTGTATTTTTAGAGATTTATTAGAATTTTTATGATTTTTAGGGTTTTAGGGATTTTAAGGGGTTTTTGGGTTTCAATGATTTTTAGGTTGTTTAGGGTTTTTGGGTTTTTTAGCAATTTTTGGTTTTTAGTGGATTTAAGTGTTTCAGGGGTTTTATGGTTTTCTTAGGGTTTCTTTCAGGTTTTTAATATTTTTTATTTTTTAGGGAATATTGAGGCCTTTTTTATATTATTTTTGGGTTTTTAGGGTTCTTAGGGATTTTGCGCGATTTTAGGGCTTTTAGGGTTTTTTGGATTTTTAGTGCTTGTTTGGGTTTTTGGGGGTTTTAAATTTTTTATGGTTTCTAGAGTTTTTTAGAATTTTTAACGTTTTAATGGTATTATATAGTTTTTAATGGTTTTAGGGGTTTTATGGGGTTTTATGGTTTTTTATTTTTAGTGGTTTTAGGGTATTTTTCAGGGTTTTAGGACATTTTTAGGTGTTTTTAGTTTTTTTATTTTTTATAAGTTTCAACTGTTTTGTGGGTTTTCATGTTTTCTTAGGGTATTTGAGGTTTTTTAGGGTTTTTTGTTTTTAGGTATTTTTAGGAGTTTTGTAGGATTTTTTTGTTTTTCTGGGTTTTTAGGGATTTTGAGGGTTTTAAAGTTTTAAGCTTTTTAAGGTTTTTAAACAATTTTTAGGTTTTTATGTGTTTAAATTGTTTTTAATTTTTTAATGTTTTCTTAGGTGTTTTCATAATTTTTAGTGTTTTTATATTTTTTGGTATTTCTAGGTAATTTTTATGATTTTTATGGTTTTTTGTGATTATGAATTTTTTTTTTGTTTTTTAATGTTTTTATGGTTTTTTTTTGTTTTCAGTTTTTTTTGTTTTTATGGTTTCTAGGGTTTTTAGTGTTTTCTACATTTTTAGTGGATTAAAGGGTTTGTAGATATTTGAGTGGTTTTTATGGTTTTTTGGGTGTTTAGGTACTTTTTAAATGTTTTATGGGTTTTGTAGTCTTTATATTTTTTTATGGTTTTTTAGTTTGTTTAGAGTATTTAGGTTTTTAGAGAATTTAAGTGTTTTTGGGTTTTTAATGTTTTATTTGGGTTTTTCATGGTTTTAGGATATTTTATGTTTTTAGTGATATATTTTTATTTTTTAGGATTTTTATGTTTTCTTATAGTTTTTATGTATTTTGAGTGTTTTAGGGGTTTTTAGGGTCATTATGGTTTTAAGGGGTTTTATCATTTTTTTAGATTTTTAGGGGTTTTAAGAATTCTTATGTTTTTTGGGTTTCTTTGGGAATTTTAGGGATTTTAGGGTTTCTTAGTTTGTTAATGTTTTTAGGAATTTTTAGGGATCTTTTTTGTATTTTTATGGGTATTTAGGGATTTTTTTTGGTTTTCATAGTTTTATATGGGTTTAGGGGCAAAGGAAGGCTCGGGTCCAGGCTATTCCTGGCACCCCCCAAAATTTATTAATAGAAAAGACACAAAGACCTGCAGACAAGGGTGGGGAGGGGTCAAATGACCCACACCCAAAAACCCTTCACAGTAAAAGACCCAAAAAAAGGAAAATCAAAAAAGAAAACAAAATAGAGAAACAGACACAAAACAAAACACAACAACAGAGTCCAAAAATCTTGTCCAGCCAACACCAGTATCCAGCACCAATACCAAACACCACAGCCAAGCAGCGTCCACACATCCAGCATCACAACATCCCTCATCTAGTGCATTCCAGCATCCAACAGCACCACATCCAATCATCACAGCAATAAGCAGCCACAACACATCAAAACCAACCAGCCCCAGCAACCATCAGCAGCACCACATCCATTCGTCATAGCAACACAGCAGCACCACATCCAAACCAACCAGCCCCAGCAACCAACAGCACCAAATCCTCCTGAAAAACAGTAACCAGCAGCACACCAAACAGAAGCCAGCACACTCACCAGAACAAAAATCCCGCACCCATAGCTATTCAAAACCCAACCAACACCATAACCATCAACCTCCATCTCAACATGCCTCAAATCCAACTTCAGCAACAACTCACAACCAAACCAGCAATAGCTCAAAATACCACATTCCACCATAGCAGCCAGGACACAACTCAGCTTGTCCAAAAACTCATCAGCAGCATAAATCAAAGGCAAAACTAAGGAAACAGAAGCACGAACCTGCACGTTCACTTTCTGTAGCCCCCAGAAACCGTCAAAATGCCAAGAGATCCAGCAAAAACCTCCCAGACTCAGATCTGGAAAACCAGACCCAAGCATGGAAGCGGACATGCCATTTCCAGAACATCGCAGATCCAACTGCACCCACCGTTCAGCATCATGGATCCAAAAGGCCTGGCCACCGTTCGGAGAAGACCAAACCACCGAAGAAATTGGAAGAACCCGTATTGCCAAGATCTGATCCACACCTCCATGGAGACGAAACGCCGCATGGTGGAAATCCCAGATCTGAATGTCTCCACCATAGTACTGCAACGCTGTGCCAAGGATGAGCCATAGCCAGTCCACGCCTCCACGAATCGTCGAAGAGGCCAGGGTCCACACCGCCGATGAAACTCTCTCCACCGCTGCAGCTGCTTCGCGAACCGACAGAATAAACGAGGTTCTGCAATGTAAGATCAAGAAGACCCCGACCAGCATCGCCAGACCAGATCGTCGCACCATCCACCTAAACGAAGCACCTTCTGAAAAGAACCTGAACGCTGAAGCAACCATCTTTGCCATTGCGTCCTTTGACTGCATTGACCTGCCAGCAGAAACCGTAGATCTGAAAAAACAACCCCAATCTGCGGCTGCTGGAGGATGTCGACCCAATCAAGAACATCTGAAGGCATCACGAACACCATAGCATATGGAAGCCAGACATGCCAGCAATAGAACAAATCCGTGTCGAAGTCCGTAGTCCAGAGCACTCAGGGAAGATGATGTTGTCTAAGTGCAGAATCCACCACCGTCTTGAGGCCGAGGATCACATCCAGGTCATACCATCTTCGAGAACTAAGGATCAAGGATCCACCGATGAAGCTTCGATCTGGATCCAGGGAAAAGCCTGGAAGAATCGTCAAGCGAGAGAGAATTCCAGGAGAGTGCGCTGCCATCTTTTTCTTTATATGGGTTTAGGGTTTTTATTATTTTTTTGGATTTTTGGGTTTTTTGGGTTTTTTTGGTTTTTTGGTGTTTTTGGGTTTTTATGGATTTCTATAGATCATAGTTTTTCTAGTGGTATAGATGGTTTTTAGATTTTTTTGTGGGATTTGGGTTTCAATGGGTTTTAGGTTTTTTATTTTTTATGGCCATTTTATTATTTTTATGGGTTTTTAGGTTTTTTTAAAAAATTTAGGGTTTTTAGGGGTTTTTAGTATTTTTATATTTTTAAAGAGTTGTTAGGGGTTTTTTAGTATTTTTAGTGGTTTTAAATTTCAAATAATTTTCAGCAGCTTTATTGTTTTTATGGATTTTTGGAATTTTTATAGTTTTTATTGTTTTTAGGATTTTATGAGTTTTTATGTTTTCTGGGTTTTTATGTTTTATTTAGATTTTTAGGGTTTTTAAGGTTTTAGAGTTTTTTAATGTTTTTAGGGGTTTAAATTGTTAAGATATTTTTAATGGTTTTTTGTTTTTGATGAGTTTCAGGTTTTTTATGGTTTTACGAGTATTTATGGATTTCATAGGTTTTAGTTTTTTAGGGTCTTTTATAGTTTTTAACAATTTTATGGGTTTAACAACTTTTAGGTTTTTAAATATTTCTTAGGTATTTTCTGTGGGTTTTCAGAGTTTTTGGGATTTCTATGTTTTTATTATTTTTTTGAGCAATTCAAGAGTTTTATTTTTTTAGTGTTTTTATGGATTTTGGGTGTTTTTGATTATTTATGATTTTTAGAATTTTTTGTTTTTTATGGGTTGTAAGTGTTTTAGTTTTTTATTTTTTTCATTGGTTTTTTCATTTTTTAGTGATTTTTACATTCTAGATAATTTTAGGGATTCTTTATGATTTTTATGTTTTTTTGGGGGTTTAGTTATTTTGAAGGGTTTAACAGTTTTTTAGGGTTTCTAGGGTTTTATGGGTTTTTGTGGATTCATGGTTTTTGTTTATTTTTTAGTGATTTTAAGGTTTTTTGTACTTTCAAACAGTTTTATGAATTAAGACGGGTTTTATAGTTTTTAGTGGTTTTTAAGATATTTTGGGTTTTTTGTGTTTTTAATGTTTTTAGGGGTCTTTGTGGGTTTAAGGGGTTTTCATGTCCTTTTAGTTTGTTTTAGTGTTTTTTTTCATTTTTAGGTTATTTAGGGAATTTAAGTGTTTTATGTTTTTAAGATTTTCTTAGGGGTTTTACGGGATATATGGGTTTCTATGATTTAGGGATTTGGAGGGTTTTTTTAAGATTTTAATGTTTCTTTATAGTTTTTAGGTATTTTGATGGTTTTTATAGAGACTTTTAATGTTTCTCTGTGTTTTAAGGTTTTTTATATTTGGTAGGGGCTTTCTAGTGGTTGTATGGTTTTTTAGGGATTTTAATATTTTTAGGTGATTTCGGGTTTCCTGGGTTTCAAGGGTTTTTTAGGGGTTTTATGGTTTTTATAATTTTTATGTTTTTATCATTTTTTATGTTTTTAGTGGTTTTAATTGTTTTTAGGTTTTATGATTTTCTTATGGTTTTTATAGGTTTCTAGGGTTTTTTATGTTTGAGGGATTTTTATGGATTTATAGGGTTTTTTAGTTTTAGTAGGGATTTTGAGGTTTTTAGGGTTATATGTGTTTTATATTTTTTTATGATTTTTTGAGTTTTCAAGGGTTTTTATAGTTTTTACCATTTTTAACATTTGTAGTGGTTTAATGTATTTTTATATTTTTTAGTGGTTTTGGGGCTTTTATGGGTTTTAGGGTTTTTAAGGTTTTTATTGGTATTTATATTTTAGGGTTTTTTAGGTATTTTAGGAACATTGGGATTTTTAGCATTTTTTAGGATTATTATGGTTTTAAAGTGTGTTTATGTTTTTAAGGTTTTATTATGGTTTATTTGGGATTTAGGGTTGTTTATTGTTTTAGGGATTTTTTGGGTATTTTTTGGATTTTATGGGGTTTTAAGGGTTTTTGGGATTTTGGGGGTTTTAAAGGGTGTTGAGGGTTTTTAGCATTTTTTGATTATTTAGGGGGTTAAGTGTTTCCATGTTTTTATGGGTTTTTAGGTTTGTTAAAGTTATTTAGGGTTTTTTATGTTTTTAATGAGTTTTAGGTTTTTTTAGTATTTTTATGATTTTTAGGGTATATAAATAATTTTTAGGTTATTAGGGTTTTTATGGGTTTAGGGTTTTTTAGTGTTTGTGAATGTTTTTAGGGAAGAAGAGGTGCAAAACCAGGCTATTCACGGTCCTCCCAAAATTTATTAGAAAAAAGACACCAAAAGAGACACTAAATACCCCTGGAGGGGCGGGGTAAATCGACCCCAACCAAAAAAAATCCCCAAAAGAAAAAGAATGAAAGAAAATGACACAAAAGATCAAACAAAACAGCAGCTTCAACACCATCTCATCCAACTCCAGCATTCAGCAGCTCCACCATCTTCATCAGCACCTCCCAACCAATCAGCAGAAAACATCTCACAGCACATGTTCAATCATCCATCAACTTCAGCATCAACATCTCAAACAGCACTTTCCCGAGCGTGGGTAATCCTCCCACACCAGAAAGCACCCATCCTCTAGCATCTCCTTGCCAGGAATATCAACCGCCATCAGTAAAGAACCATTAGCCTCACTAGCCTTCATCACCTCCTCACCAAGAGGATCCATAACCAGAAGTATAGAGTTACAAGTAGCAAACACTTTTTTAGGTTTTTTTATTTCAAGTATTTTTAGGGAATTTTTAGGATTTTTATAGTTTTTAGCAATTTTATAGATTCTAAGGGTTTTATGCTTTTTTACGCTTTTTAGTGTTTTTAAAGAATTTTTTAGTTTTACTAATTTTTTATTATTATTAATATTTGTTACCATTTTTTATGGTTTTAAAGTGTTTTTAGAGTTCTTAGTTGTATTTTGGGTTTTTATGGGCTTGTATTGGTTTCTAAGGTTTTTAGGAGTTTTTATATTTTTTAGGGGTATCAAGGTTTATTTGTACTTTTTATGATTTTAATGGTTTTTAGGGTTTTTTAGTGTTTCATAATTTTTAAGGGGTTTTATATTCATTTATGGTTTAAAATTTTCTTAGGGATTTTTAGGTTTTTATGTTTTTTATGTTTTTGGGATTTTTAGGGATATTTTTTTATATTTTAAGGGATTTTTGTTTATTATAGATTTTGATGGGTTTTATGGACTATAGGTTTTTTTGGGATCTGTTATTTTTTTGAGGTTTTTGGGATTTTTGGGTTTCTTAGGGATTTAAATGTTTTTTGTAATTCTTAAGGTTTTTGGGGGTTTAAAGTGTTTTATGAGATTTTAGTGGATTTTTAGGGTTTTTATGTTTTTTATTGGCCTTATGGGTTTTGGGGGGATTTTGGGTTTTTAGCATTTTAATGGTTTTAGGGGTTTTTAGTGGTTTTCGGATTTAAAGTTTTTCTTAAGGTTTTTTAGGGTTTTTTTATATTTTGAGTTATTGTTTTGGGATTTTTATGTTATTTTTAGAATAAGGGGTTAGGTTTTTTTATAGGTTTTAGGGTTTTTAGGTTTTTAATGGGTTTTTTTTGTTTTTTTAGCATTTTTTTAGTTTTTTATGGTTTTGGATGTGTTTTATAGTTTTTAACATTTTTGGGGGTTTAATGGGTTTTTATAATTTTTAGGGTATTTATGGGTTTTTTTGGTTTTTATGGTTGTTAGAGAATTTATGGTTTTTATTGTGTTTATGGTTTTAGGGGTTTTATTGTTTTTAGAAATTTTATATTTTTTAGGAGTTTTATGTGTTTTTATGTTTTTGAGGTTTTCTTATGGTTTTCTGGGTATTTAGGATTTTTATGTTTTAAATTAGTTTTAGGGATTTTTATGTATTTTTATGGTTTTGGGTTTTTACACATTTTGAGTGTTTTAGGGGGTTTTTGTTTGTTTTTTGGGTATTTAGACAATTTTTTTAATTTTTTGATATTTAAGGTTTCTTAATATTTTTTAATGTTTTTAGTTGTTTAAATGAGATTTATAATTTTTATTTTGTTTTTAAGGGTTTTATGTGGTTTAGGATATTTTATAGTTTTTTGGGGTTTATTCGGTTTTTAGGGGTTTCAGTGTTTTTATCATTTTTTAGGTTTTTAGAGTATTTGAGTATTTTTTGTTTTCAGGATTTTCATGTTCTTTTGTTTTTTTATGATTTTGGGGATTTTTGGGGTTTTTAGGGTTTTTATAGGTTTTTAGGGATTTTAGAAATTTTAGGATTTTTGAGGGGGTTTATGGTTTTTTAGGCTTTTAGGGTTCTTATGGGTTTTTTGGGTGTTTTATCTGTATTTTCAGTTTTTTAGGGATTTTTAGATTTTATAGAGACTTTTAATGTTTCTGTGTGTTTTAAGGTTTTTTATATTTGGTAGGGTCTTTCTAGTGGTTGTATGGTTTTTTAGGGTTTTTTATATTTTTAGGTGATTTCGGGTTTCCTAGGTTTCAAGGGTTTTTTAGGGGTTTTATGGTTTTTATAATTTTTAGTTTTTAAGGGTTTTAATTTTTTTAGGTGTTTACGGTTTTCCAAATTATTTTTTTGGGTTTATAGGTTATTTAAATTTTTAGGGAATTCATGGTTTTTGGAAATTTATATAGGTTTTTTGGTTTTTTGGGAATTTTAGGATTTTAGGGTTTTTAGGGTTATTATGGGTTTTAGGGTTTTTTTGAGTTTTTAATGGTTTTTAAGGATTTAAAGATTTTTTTATCATTTTCAGGAGTTTAAATTATTTTTCTAGGTTTTAGTTTTGTTTTAGGGTTTTATGGTTTCTAGGATAATTAAGGTTTCTAGGTGTTGTATATTTTTTATGATTTTTTCCTATTTTTATGGGTTTTTAGGTTTTTAGTTGTTTTTAGGGTTTGTTGGAGTTTCAATAGTTTTTTGGTTTTTTGAATTTTTTTGGGATTCTAAGTGTTTTTAGGTTTTTAATATTTTCTTAGAAATTTTTATATTTTTTGGGGTCTAATGTTTTTTTTGTTATTTTTAGGTCTTTTGGGGATTTTATGGTTTTAGGGTGTTTATTGATTTTGAGGGTTTTAGGGTTTTTATGGGTTTTTTGGGGGTTTTAGGGTTTTTATGGGTTTTTTTGGGGGTTTTAGGGTTTTTTTATTTTTCTTGTTTTAAGTTCTTTTAATGTTTTTTAAATTTTTAAACAATTAAAGGGTTTTTACAGTTTTTAGATTGTGTTTAGGGGTTTATGGGATTTTTATTGTTTCTATGGTTTTTATGGTTTTTATGGTTTTTTATTTTTTATAAGGGCTTTAGGGTTTTTAGCATAATTTGGGTTTTTAGGGGTTTTATGTGTATATAGGGTTTTAAGGTTTTTATAGGTTTCATAGGTTTTTTAGGGTTTTTTGTTTTTTGGGATTTCAGGTTTTATTATGATTTTTATGTTTTTTTTTATTTTTAAGGATTTGGTGTTTTTATGGTATTTATTGTTTTTTGGATTGTAGTTTTTTTGAGTTTTTTGGGTTTTATGGATTTATAACTTCTTAATGTTTTTAGGGTTTTGAAGATTTTTTTGATTTTATATTGCGTTATTAGGATTTTAAAGGGATTTTAGGGTTTTTTTTAAGGTTTTATGGGTTTTATTGTATTTGTTTTTAGGTTTTTTAAGGGACTTTTGGGTTTTTATATTTTTTTGGAGTTTAAAGTTTTTTTTATTTTTTAGGGTTTCTTTGGGTTTATAGGCTTTTATGGTTTTTTATTTTTTTTAGGTATGTTTTTGGATTTTTATTGTTTTTATGGGTTTTTTGTTTTTTGTTTGGTTTTATGGTTTTTATGAGTTTTTTTGGGTATTTTTGTTTTTATAGTTTTTAAAATTTTTAGTGGATTAACGTATTTTTAGATTTTTTAGTATTTTTAGCGGTTTTTCGGTTTTAGTTTTGTTTAAGGTTTTAGGGTTTTATGGTTTTTAGATTTTTTAGGATTAATTATGGGGTTTTAGGGTTTTGGCATGTTTTGGTTTTTTTTGGGGGGGGGGGCGGGGGTTAGGTGTTTTTAGGTTTTAAGGTATTATTATGGTTTTTCACAGTTTTTTGGTTTTTAAAATTTTTAGGAATTATTATGGATTTTTTAAGATTTTTATGGTTTTTACAATTTTACAGATTTTGAGGGTTTTGGGGGTTTTAGGTTTCGTTTGGGGTTTTTAAGGGTTTTGGTGTTTTTTAGTTTATAGGGTTTTATAGATTTGTAAGGTTTTTAGGGTATATTAAATTTTTAGGGTTTTTAGGGGTTTTAAGTGTTTTCAGATTTTCAATGTTTTCTTAGGGTTTTTCAATATTTTTAGAGTTTTATAAAATTTAAGTGATTTTTTGGGATTCTTTATGACTTTTATATGTTTTATAATTTTAGGTTTTTTGAGTATTTTTATGGTTTTTACAGTTTAATGGGTTTTTATGGTTTTTTATTCTTTATTGTTTTTAGGTTTTTAGTGTTTTTTAACGTTTTTGGGGGTTTAAAGTTTATTTAGAGTTTTTATTTAATTTTTTTTGTTTTTAGGGGTTTAATGTGCTTATAGATTTTTAATGATTTCTTCTAGTTTTTTAAAAAAATTAGGTGTTTTAAATATTTTTAGGATTTTTAGGGTTTTTAGGGAATTTAGGAGTTTTAGAAATTTTTATGGTTTTTTATTTTTCAGTTTTTTTGGATATTTTGAACTTTTTCTAGTTTTTATGGTTTTAAATATTTTTTAGAGTCTTTTAATGCTTTAGAGGATTAAATTTGTTTTAGGGTTTTAAGAGGATTCTCATGGTTTTTTATGATTTTTTTTATTTTTAAAGGTGTTTAGGGGTTTTTGATTTTTAGGGTTATTGTATTTTTAGGGTTTTTGGTGTTTTATTGGTTTTCATGGGGTTTTTGGTATTTTGAGGTTTTTAAGGTTTTCCTTGGGCTTTTAATGGATTTTGGCGTTTTTATGTTTTTAGGAATTTTTAGGTATCTTTTGGATTGTTATAGATTCTTAGCGGGTTTAGGGATTTGAGGGTTTTAAGATTTTTTATGGTAATTAGGGTTTTCATTGGTTTTTGAGCTTATAGTGTTTTCTTTAGTTTTTTTGGGTTGTTTATGTTTTTTTATATTTTTTAAAAATTTTAGGGGTTTAATGGGTTTTTTGAATTTTAGTTTTTTATGGTTTTTATGGGATTTAAATGTTTTTAATTGTTTTATTTGTTTTTATTTTTTAGGGGGTTTAGGGTTTTTAGGTTTTTTAGTGTTTGTTTTGTTTTTAGGGGATTTAATCATTTTTAGGCTTTTATAGTTTTCTGAGGGTTTTAAGTGTCTTTAGCATTTGTAGGGATTTTAGGGATGTTAGTATTTTTACGGGGTTTTAGGGTTTTTTGGTTTTTTGAGAGTTTTTAGTGTATTTACATTTTTTGGGATTTTAGTGTATTGCTGAGTTTTTTTGGGATCTAATGTTATTTAGAGTTTTTAAAATTTATAGGTGTTTAAAGGGTTTTTTTATTTTTTTATTAGGGTTTAGTGTTTTTATGGTCATTAAGGGTTTTTGTGGTTTTGTGGTTTTTAGGGGTGTTTAATGTTTTTAGAATTTTTAGGTTATTTAGGGTTTTTATGTTTTTTTAGTTTTTTTATGGTTTTATTAGGCGTTTTCATGTTTTTTATGGATTTTTACAATTTTTTGGATTCTTATATATTTTATAATTTTTATGGATTTTTAGGGTTTTATGGATTTTGAGGGGTTTTAGGGAGTTTTTGATTTTTTTACTTTTTTTGGTTTTTGGTGTTTTTTGAGTTTTTTATACATTTATGGTTTTTTATAGTTTTTTTAACATTTTTTAGGGTTTAAAGGGTTTTTATAGTTTTTAGTTTTTTTGGGGTTTACAGGGTTTTTAGTGGTTTTTAAGGTTTTTATGGGTTTATTAATTTTATGGTTTTAGGGTTTTTAGAGTTTTTAGGGTCTTTATAATATTTAATGTTTTAGGGGTTTTTAGTGTTTTGGGGTTTTTAAGGATTACATATGGGTTTTCATGGTTTGTATGGTTTTATACATTTTAGGATTTTTTTGGGATTTTTAGATATTTTTATGTTTTTTAGGGTTCTTAGGGATTTTTAGGTTTTTACGGTTTTAGTGGTTTTTTTGTTTTTTTGTTTTTTATGGGTTTTTTTTAGTAATTTAGGGTTTTTTTGGGGTTTTTGAGATTATAATTTTTTAATGTTTTAAAAGGTTCTAAGTGTGTTTAGAGGTTTTATGGGTTTTATGGTGTTTAAGGGTTTTATGGTATTTGAGGTTTTTACGGATTTTTATGTTTTTTAGGGAATCTAGTGTTCGTGCATTTTTTTTGGTTTTAAGTGTTTTTTATTTTTAAGGCAATTTTTTTCAATTATTTTAGTTCTTTTATGTTTTTAGAGTTTTTTCCTTTATTTTGAATTTTTTTTAATTTTGGGGTTTTCTGGATTTTGAGTGTTTTTAGGGTTTTTATGGTTTTTAGGGGTTTTATAATTTTTTATAGCTTTTAACATTTTTAGGTGTTTAAGGGTTTTATAAGAGTTTTTTGTTGATTATTGGGTTTATATGGGTTTTTAGTTATTTTAATGTTTTTATGGTTTTTATGGTTTATTGGTGTTTTAGGAACTTTTATGGTTTTTTGAATTGTTTATAATTTGGGGGTTTTTTGTGTTCTGAGGTTTTTATATTTTTCTTAGGGGTTTTATATGTTTTAAGGATTTTTTTATTTTAAAGATATTTTAGGTATTTTTAGGATTTTTTATGCTATTTAAGGTTTTTTATGTATTTTGATATTTTGGGTGTTTTAGGGTGTTTTATTTTTTTTTGGTATTTTATGGTTTTTATTAGGGTTTTTGGGTTTTTGAGTATTTTAGGGTTTTTATTATTTTACAGAGTTTTCTAATGGTTTTAGGAGTTTAAATGGTTTTTATAATTTTTAGTGGTTTTAGTATTTTTATGGGTATTGGGGTTTTTTAGGTTTTTAAGGAGTTTTTTGGTTTTTATGGGTTTTTGGGTTTTAAGGTATTTTAGGGATTTTAGTGATTTATTGGTTTTTAGAGGTTTTATGTGCTTTTATTTTTTTTAGGTTTTCTTAGGGTTTTTTATGTTTTGTATTTTTCTTTATGTTTTAGGGAATTTTAGGTATTTTTTAGATTTTTTATGTTTTTTAGGGTCTTTAGGAATTTTTAAGGTTATAGGATTTTATAGGGTTTAATGGTTTTTATGATTTTAGGGTATTTTTTCTTTTAGGTGTTTTATGTATTTTCTAGGTTTCAAATGTTTTATTAAGGTTTCTCTAGGTTTTTAGGGTTTTTTATATTTTTAGAGATGTTTAGGGATTTCTAGAATTTTTATGGGTTTTAGGGTTTTACTGATTTTGAGGGTTTCTAGGGATTTTATTGGTATTTTTTTTGGTTTTTTGGGGGGGTTTTAAGGATTTTTTTGAGTTTTTAGTGGTGTAAAGGTGTTTTAGTGTTTTTAATGACAGTATGGGTTTAATGTGTTTGCGTTTTTATAATTTTTAATGGTTTTGTGGGTTTATTGTGGGTTTTTATAGGTTTTTAGGGGTTTTTAATGTTTTTAGGGGTTTGTATGGTTCTTAGAGTTCTTACACTTTTAAGGGCTTTTATATTTTTTATAAATTTTATGTTTTTAGGGGTACAAAGAGTTTTTAGGTTTTTATGGTCTGTTTAGAGTTTTTCAATGTTTTTAGTTTTTTTTACATTTTAGGTATTTTGGGGATTTTATAAGTTTTATATGGTTATTAGGGTTTTTGTGATTTTTTGGGTTTCTTAGGTCTTTAGGGTTTTATAAGTTTTTTTGGGACTTTAGAGGGTTTTTTTTTATTTTTAAGGATTTTGGGGTTTTTTGTAGTTTTTTTAACATTTTTATGGGTTGAAAGGGTTTTTATAGTTTTTAAGGATTTTATGTGGGATTAGTGTTTTAATAATTTTTTGTAGTTTTATGGTTTTTAGGGTTTTTATTGTTATTTAGGTTTTTGGGATTTTGTTTATAGTTTTTAAAGTTTTTCATTGGATTTTTCTATTTTTTAGGGGTTTTAATGATTTTTGGAAGTTGTAGTGATTTTTTCTTTTTTTTGGGTTTTTGGTTTTTTGGTGATTTTGAGGAGTTTTAGGGTTTCTAGGGTTTTTTTTGTGTTTTTTTGTTTTTAGGGTGTTCTTGAGTTTTTAAGGATTTTAAAAGTTTTTAGAATTGTTTAAATTTTTTAGGGGTTCACATGGTTTTTAGAAATTTTAGTGGTTTTTAAAATTTTTAGGGATTTCTAGGGTTTTAAATGTTTTTACCAATTTTATTGTTTTTTGGGTTTTTGGATTTTCCATATTTCTTATTGTTTTTTGGGTTTTTTAGGATTTTTAGGGGTTATAATTGTTTTTAAGATTTTGTGGTTTTCTTATAGTTTTTCAGGATTTTAGGATTTTTTGCATTTTCAGGGATTTTTTGGGAACTTTTAGGATTTTTATTGTTTTTGGGGGGGTTTTAAGGAATTCTGGGTGTTTTTAAGGGGTTTTGGGTTTTTTTGATTTTTTAGATCTTGTGGTTTTTTTGAGTTTTTTAGGGTTTTCAAGGTTTTTAATGTTTTTATCATTTTTAGAGGTTTAAATGGTTTTTAGAGTTTTTAGATTTTTAGGGGATTTATTGGTTTTTAAGGTTTTGAAGTTTTTATTGTTTATGGTTTTTTAATGTTTTTGGGCAAGGAAAGTGTGAGGGTCGGACTATTTCTGACCCCCCCCCAGTTTATTAGAGGAAAAGACACAACAGACAAGGGAGGGGAGGGGTCAATCGACCCACACCCAAAACCCTTTACAACTCCAAACCCACACCCCCCAAAAAATAAAGACCAGAAAGCACACCAAGCCAAACCAAGCAGAAAAACAAATAAGTACCCAACATCACCTCCAAACCAATCAGCAACAAGCATCCATCAGCACCAAATCCAGCAATCATCAATTAACATCCAGAAACACCAAAATCATCTTCAGTGGTTTCACCAAACCAACTTTAACACCACAAAGTCACAACCATCAACCACCATCGGCCCCAAGTCAAAACCAACACAATAGCCCCCATCAAGCAGCGGCATCTATCCCACCAAAAAGACTCACCACAAGCGACATCGAACCACCAGCGCCAAAATCACTAACCTTCACATTAGCCAGCACCACCATGCAAGGCAGTTCCAGGACCAGCTGCACAAAACCACCAGAACCAGAAACATAAGCACTATCTTCATCACATCCCATCTAAGTAACAACCAACATTCCCGCATATCGCACCCAGAAGCACAACCACGGGCAGAGAACCACCAACATCCAAAGCAAGAACCAGTGCATAGCCTAAACATCACATCCAGCAACCCTAGAACCGCAAAGAATAACAAAAAAGTAGCACCTCATATCAATACCAGCAAATAAAACCAACATTAACCCATTGAAAAACCATCCGACACCACAAAAAATCCATAATAGTAGGATCTGACCAAAAGTTTTAGAAATATACGCCGGGCTAAAAAGACCACTTTGGAACCTCTTAGAAGTATAGACCGAAACGGGATCGCCACAGAACACAAACAGACTAGGAACAACAATAAGAATCAAAGATAGGGCATGAACCAGGAACTTCTTCCACATCCAGCAAGAATATACGCAATGCCAGAAGACCCACCTTACATCTCCCAAGCTCAGCTATGAAAGCGGATAGAAAGAAAGTAGAAACAAAAACCGAGAGAGCTAGACCACCGCACTGTGTGGTTGAAGGGGCCAAAACCCATGCTGCTAGTGAAACCCCCTCCACTGATGGGGACATCAAAGATGTTGGCCCATCCGTGGAGGCCCCATCTAAGCAAACGCGATCTGGAACTGCGACCGAAGACAACTAGGGTTTCTAAATGCCAAAGAGTTGATCGCTTCACCACATGCCGAGAAAATCCAATCTAAAACCACAACGTGTTTTCCTACCTCTAAAGCCGCCAAGTCCCGATCACAAGGTAAAATATGCCAAGATATGGTTGAATTTAAAGCTGAAGGCCCATGAAAAAACATCACTATGGAAAGTCGAAGCCGCCAAATGAAGAAAACCACCACATCCTTGGATCTGTAAGGCACTTCAAAGGAACTCCTCCACCAAGAAGGACGGGGCAAAGATCCATAACCAAATCCCCAAGAAGGATCTAAGGGAAGACCTTGAAGACGCGATGAGCGGGAGAGCAAACCAGGGGAGAGCACCGCCATCCTTTATCTTAATGTTTTAGGGGTTTTTAGGGTTTTTATAACATTTTGGTTTGTTGAGTTTTTTTTAATTTATTTGGTTAGTAATATTTTCTTAGGTTTTTTTTAGTTTGTTAGGTATTTTTTATTTTTACTAGTTTTTAGGGGTTTATGGTATTTTTTTTGTTGTTTAAGGTTTTTCTAGAAATTTGGCTGTTTTGGAGGATTTTAGGGTTTTTATGGTTTTTTGGGGATTTTAGTTGGTTTTGATTTTTTTAATGTGTTTTAGAGTTTTTAATGTTTTATGGTTTTAAAGGGTTGATAGGTTTTTTTAATGGATTATAATTTTTATGTGTTTTTGGGTTGTTCTTGTTTTTTAGAGTTTTTTGTTTTTAGGTTTTTAGGATCTTTAATATTTTTAGGGTTTTTTGAATTTCTATTTTTTTGTAGTATTTATGTGTTTTTAAGTTTTTGATATTATCTTATGGTTATTCATGGGTTTTAGGTATTTTTATATTTTTAGGTATTTTTAGGAGTTTTTATTATTTTCATGATTTTTAGTTATTTTTAAGGTTTTATGGTTTTATGGTTTTATGTTTTACATTTTTTTTCTATTTTTATTGTTTTTTTTTGTTTTTTAGGATTTTATGGTTTTTAGAGTTTTTTATCATTTTTATGTTTTCAAAGGGTTTTTAGAGTTTTTTCATGGTTTTTTCGTGTTTTTATAGAATTAAAGGTATTTTTATGCTTTTTAGGGTTTTTATAGTTTTTAGGATTTTAATAGTATTTATATTTCTGCATTTTCTTAGGGTTTTAAATGGTTTTTAAGGTTTAGGGATTTCGAGGAAATTTTATGATTTTTTAAGGGTTTTATGGATTTTGAGGATTTTTAGAAGTTATTGATGTTTTAAGGGTAATTATGGTCTTTCTTTGGTGTCTAGTTTTTTTTTGTTTTTTTAGGGATTTTGAAGTTTTTTATATTTTTTATCAATTTTTTGGGGGTTAACAGGTTTTTAGATTTTCTAGTAATTTTGAAGGGTTTTTATGGGTTTTTAGGGTTTTTCAGTTTTTTTATAAGCTTTTAATATTTTTAAGGGGTTTTATAGTTTTTAATGATTTTAGGGGTTTAAATGGTTTATTAGTTTTTGTGGTTTTTTTGGTTTTATGGGATTTGAGGTTTTTTATGGTTTTTTAGAGTTTTTAGTGGGTTTTATGGTTTTTAGTGTTATAGGGTTTTAGGTTTTTAGGGTTTTTAGCATCTTTTAGTTTTTAGGGATTTTAAGTGTTTTGGGGTTTAATGGTTTTGTTATGTTTTTTCATGGTTTTTATGTTTTTTTATATTTTTAAGGATTCTTAGGGATTTTTTAGGATTTTTATTGATTTTTGGGTTCTTAGGGATTTGGGGGGTGGGTTATTTTTTTAGCATTTAGGGGTTTTATGGGTTTTATCATTTTTAAGTTTTTTTAAGTATTGTAAAAGTTTTTAGGATTTTAATTTTTTCTTAGCATTTTTTAGGGTTCTAGGGTTTTTTATATTTTTGGGATTTTAGGTATTTTTAGATTTTTTTTATATTTTAGAGTTTTAAGTGATTTTGAGAGGTTTAGGGTTTTTTTATGATTTTATGATTTTTTTGGTCTTTGGGTTTTTTTAGTTTTTCTGATTTTCTGTGGTTTTAGTGTTTGTTAATGTTTTTGGGATTTTATGGGTTTTTAGAGTATCTAGTGTTTTTTAATGATTTTAATGGGTTATAGGGTTTTTAAGGGATTTAGGGATTTCTTTTGTTTTTTTGGTTTTTAGGGTCGTTTAGGGTATTTAGTGTTTCTGTGGTTTTTTAGGTGTTTTATGTTATTTTATATTTTTAAGGTTTTCTTTGGGGTTTTAGGGGTTTTTACGAATATTAATGTTTTTAGGTATTTTTAGGTGCCTTTTAGGATATTTATAGGGTTTTAATATTTTTAATGATTTTTGAGGGTTTATGGTTTTTTGGGGTGTTTAGAGTTTTTAGGGTTTTATGGTTTTCTTATGTTTTTGGGGGTTTTTTTATATTTGTATGCTTTCCATGGTTTTTTAGACTTTTTTATTTTAGGGAAAAGTAGGAAACAGACCAGGTTATTCTTCGTGCCCCAAATTTTATTAAAAAAACACAAAGAAAACAAGGTAGGGGCATGGTCAATCGTCCCACATCCAAAAATATTAGGAGTGCCCCATGAAACCCAAAAAGCACACAAAAACCAAACATAGAAGAAATTAGTAAACATATCCATTAGAACCTCCATGTCAATCAATAACTAGCAACCTGTAGCACTATTTCCATCATTCATCCCCTCCTTGCCAGACAGATCCATCACTAGCAACATAGATCTACCGATATCAAAATCATAAGCAACACCTTCATCCATCCCAACCAAGCAGCAACCATCACCCAACATCTTAATTTCTAGAACCCATCAACTCCTAACCAGTCATATTATAGTATTTCACACCTATAAGTACATCCAGAAACATAGGTACACCAGAACCCATGCCTAGAAAAAATCCGCAACACCCATAACTCCTAGTTCAAACCCAGAACCAGATAGCCCCTCCAGCAGTCCAATAATCACACCTCATAGCTAGACAGCGCCCAGCACCACTCAATAGAACTGAAATCCAGCACCAGCAATGACTCACAACCAAACCAGCCAAAACTAAGGAATCCACAGTCTAACATAGAAACTAGAATACAACAGAACAAAACCAGCCCATCATCAACTGTGTAAAACAAATACGAAGCTGAGAAACTAGAAACATGCACCTGTATCTTTGGTGCAAAATGATTACCAGACAATCTGAATTCCCACAACAATGAACCAATCACGCCACAACTGATCCAAATTAACACCCTCTATATCCATCATATCCCATCTTGAATCCAGAGGATCTATAAAACCCCTCTTAGACTCAAATCTGGAAGCAGATGTGAGGACCGTAGTGCAAATAGCTGAGACATTGCACCACACCTCCTCCAAATCTAGTCACATCCGCCACCAAGACAGCTGATCTGTCGGAAGGAATACCTAAAGAAAAACCTTTTTCAAGGAGTATGACGAAGACAATGCATAGCCTATGAATAAGAAAGACAAACCAATGCACCACACTTCTACCAAAACCAGTCACACCTACCATCCAGACAGCTGATCCGTCGGAAGGAAACCCTAATGCAAGTCCTTTCTCAACGAATCTGACGAAGTAAGGCACATCAGAAAATGCCTAATCCCTCACCAACACAAGCGATGACCACTTCCCCAACCGAACTGTGACGCCCACTCCAAGGAGGAGAGGAAGATGAAAATGGAAGGCCGAAGTAGGAGATTGGCGAAGCAAAGAATCCATATCCAGGATGAAACTCAAGATAATGCAGTGCATATAGGGAGTCCCCAGGTGAGATCAGCAACATCTCCTTTTATGTTTTAGGAGTTTAAAGTGTTTTTAGAGTTTTTAGTGGGATTTTGGATTTTTATGGGGTTTTCACAATTTTTAATGTTTTTAGGGGTTTAAGGTTTTTAGGGTTTTAGGGTTTTTCAGGGATTTTAGGGATTTTGTGTTTTTTAGGGTCTTTAGTGTTTTTTAAGGTTTTAGGGTTTTTTTTGTGTTTTTAGTTTTTTAAAATTTTCTTTGAGGTTTTCAAGGATTTTAAGTTTTTTTATGTTTATCGGGATTTGTTGGGATTTTTTTGGATTTTATGCTTTTTTGGATTTTTAGGGATATTGAGGGTTTTAGTGTTTTTAGGTATTTTTAGAGTTTTTATAGTTCTTATGGTTTTTTAGAGTTTTAAAAGATTTTTAGGGGTTTAAAGAAGTTAATATTTTTTAGTAGTTTTTATTAGTTTTTAGGTTTTTTATGGTTTTTACGGGTTTTAGGGGTTTTTTTGGTTTTTTTTAGGGTTTTAGTTTTTTTAGGTCTTTAGGGGTTTTAAAGTTATTTTGGATTTTTTTACTGTTTTTAGGAATTTTAAGGTTTTCAGTGGTTTTATGTGTTTTTAGATTTTCTTAGGGTTTTTAGGGTTTTATAGTTTTTAGGTTTCTATGGATTTTTAGAGATTTTTTGGATTTTTATGATTTTATGTGTTTTTAGAGATTTTAATGATTTATTGGTTTTTAGGGTGTTGTGGTTTTTATGGTATTTTGGGTTTTCAGAGATTTTTTAGTTTTTTATGTTGTTTAAGGCTTTTATAGTTTTTTATATTTAAATAGTTTTTAGAGTTTTTAGTGTTTTTAGGGTTTTAGGGGTTTTGGGGGTTTTTAAATGTTTTAGGAGTTTTTATGGTTTATAGGGTTTTCATGTTTTTTCATGGTATTTTCATTTTCCATGTTTTAGGGGTTTTAAGTATTTTATGTTTTTTTTGTTTTACTTAGGGTTTTTCAAGGTTTTTAAGTATTTTTATGTTTTCAACAATTTTTAGGGATTTTTAGTATTTTTATGTGTTTTTAGGGTATTAGGGATTTTTAGGGTTTTAGCGATTTTAGTGTTTTTGTGGTTTTTATAAGGTTTTATGGATTTTTTAGTTTTTCTAGGGTTTTTAGGGTTTTTAGGGTTTTATGGTTTTTATGGGTTTAAAGTAGTTTTATAGTTTTTACTATCTTTTTATGGTGTATAAGGGTGTCTAGAATTTTTTAAGGTTTTAGGGATTTTATGGTTTTAAGGGTTTTTGGATTTTAGGGTCTTTTTAGCTTTTTTATTATTTTTAGCATTTTTTATATTTTCAGGGCTTTTACATGTTTATAAGTTTCTAAGGGTTTCATATGGGTTTTCAAGGATTTTATGGTTTTTATGTTTTTAAGGATTTTTATGATTTTTTAGGGTTTTGGTGGATTTTTAGGGCTTTTAGAGATTTTGAGGGTTTTTACGCTTTTTAGAGTTTTTATAGTTATTTAGGTTTTTAGGGTTTTAAAGTGTTTTTATATTTTTTAAGGGTTTATTAGGGTATATTTAATGTTTTTAGGGGTTTTTACATCATTAGGTATTTTTTTCCTTTAAAAATAATTTTATTATTTTTTATGGTTTTTTTGTGATTTTGAGGGTTTTTTGATTTTGTATTTTTTGGGGGTTTTATGGTTTTTTAGGTTTTAAGGGTTTTTTAGTGTTTTTTGGCTTTTTAAGGATTTTTATAGTTTTTTTAAAAAAGTAAAGGTTTTAAAGGGTTTTTAGATTTTCTTTATTGGGTTTTAGGTGTTTATGGGTTTTCAAGGGTATTATGTTTTTTGGGGGGTTTTCGGGGGGGGGGGGGGGGGTAGCGTTTTTAGGTTTTTAGAGGGGTTTTAGTATTTTTAGGTGTTTTCGTAGTTTTATGTGTTTTTTTGTTTTTAAGATTTTCTTAGGGGATTTCAATGTATTTTGGGGTTTTTACATTTTTAGTGACATTTAGGTATTTTAAGGGTTTTTATGGTTTTATAAATTTTGTGTATTTTATGGTTTTTAGGAATTTTAGTGTTTTTAGTGTTTTTTATGACTTTCAGGTATTTTAAGTTTTATTAGGTTTTTAGGGTTTTCATAGGGTTTTTCATTATTTTAGGGTTCTCTACATTTTAAGGATTGTTAGCCACTTTTTAGGATTTTTATGGTATTTAGGGTTTTCAGTGACTTTGATGGTTTTTAGGGTTTTAAGGGTTTTAAGGTTATTTAGTGTTTTTTGGGGTTTTATGTTTTTTTTTGGTTTTTAGTTTTATTTTGTGTTTTTAGGGTTTAAAATGTTTTCTAGTGTTTTTAATGTTTTGGGGTTTAAAGGGTTGTTAGAGTATTTAGTTCATTTTATCATTTTATGGGTTTTTGTGTGTTTTAAGGTTTTTTGGGGTTTTGGGGGTTTTGGGGTTTTTAGGGTTTTTAGCATATTTATAGTTTTTATGTTTTTTTGGTAGTTTATGTGTTTTGTGGTTTTTATGGTTTTCTTAGGGAAAGGAAGATGCAAGGGTCGGGCTATTCCCCCCCCCCCAATTTATTAACAAGGAAAAAGAGACACAACAGACAAGGGAAGGGAGGGGTCAAACGACCCACACCCGAAAACCCCTTACAACACACGCAAAAAAAAGAAAATCAAAAAAGAAAAAAAAGAAAAAACGCACAACCAATCAGCAACCACCATCATCCAGCATCAACCAGTATCCAGCAACTCACATCTAACCAACGACCAGCATAAAAACTCAAAAATAGCAGCATCCAGCACCTCCTAGCCAAACAACAACCAGCAACTAGCAAGCAGAATCATAAAGCCACATCCCTTCCGTACTTCCCAGCTAAGAAGTAACTATAGTCCAGCAGTACACCTTCCAGCAACTAACAACATCCCACAAAAGAGACTCACAGCCAGCAATAGTAAACCACCAGCACCAAAAACTCCAGCCTCCACAGTAGCTAGCCTCTCCACACCATTCAGATCCATATCCAGCAACACAGAACCAAAAACAGAAAACATACACCAGCATTTTCCAACACACCCATTTCCAGAAACATCGCTAGCAGAAGCAAGAACAATAAATTCGTCACATCTCAGCCATAAAATATCCAACATTCCATCAAGTCTCACCCTGTAGCAAAACCAGTGGTAATAAGTCACCAGTATCCAAGAGAAGTTCCATTCGACAGCAAAACAAGAATAATTCATGCAATACCACATGATAATATAGAAATCACATCTTGCAACAAGCTCATGATCTAGCAGCAACAAAATCTCACAACTGAACCAAGAAACATCACCACAGTAGCCAAGAGGAACACATACAACACCTCCAAGGACCAACATAGCATCTAGCAAGCAGCAGAAATCCAGAAGCTCGACATAAGCATGAAAAGAAGTGAGTTGAAAATGAACATGTATCTTTGCATCAGCCGTGAAAATCCAGATTCCAAGTCACCATGTCCCTCCTGTGATCCGCCAGAGACCGCCACCGAGCCATAAAAACCAGAGCTGCCGCCACAGGCCTCCCAAGCATATATTTAGGGGGGTCACAAGATCAACGACAAGGAAGGACAGACAAAAACCTTACCTCCCTGTTCGAGGACAGCCATTGTCAGATCCGTTGGTCTTGAAACCCTAGAAGCAGATTCTAGATCTGTCGTGCATGCACCACATCGCATCTGAGAAGAAAGCCCTGGAAAGACCTATAGACCAAGCTGTCGTTGCACCTTTCCCTGCGAGTGAAACCCTCGACCCTATTGACCCGCCTACAGATGATTCGGAACTGATGAAATGACCCTGGTCAACACATGAACCTCATAATATCCAGCCGCCAAGGAGTTGTATGCAACGACACTATCTTCACAGCAGACCATAAAGCCTCCATAGTCGTCGAAGCCTGAACAGACAGAAACACGACTGGATCCGAGACCAGAAACCCTGATCTGTAACAGATGGGGGTTGTTAACGTCATCATAGACCAGAAACCCTTGAAATGATCTAAAAACACAAAAACATCATAAAAACCCAAAAAACCACTAAAAATGCTAAAAGTCCTTTAAACCGCTAAAAACGCTAAAAATTATTAAAATTCATAAAACCCAAAAAAACACAAAAAAACAATAAAAACCCAAAAATACATTAAAAACCCATAAAACCCCTTAAACACCAAAAATACCTAAAACCCCAAAACCCTAAAGATCCCTAAAACACTAAAAACCACTAGAAACCAAAAGCATCCAAAAAATCCCCTAAAATTCCCTAAAAATGTGAAAAATACATAAACACCCTAAAACCCCCCAAAATGTATAAAACTAATAAAACCATTAAGAAAACCTATAAACCATATAAACCACTAAAAATTCTAAAAACCTTTTAAACCCCGAAAAATGTTAAAAAGTCTAAAAATATTAAAAAACCTAAAATCTCAAAAAAATTAAAACATAAAAATACCCAAAAGACTAAAATCACTAAACACCCTAGAAAAAACCTAAATCCTATCAATACATCTAAAAAAGATAAATACCCTAAAAAATATTAAGCCTAAATATTCCCTTGAAATATATGAAGACATATACAAATATAAAACCCTGAAAGACCCTTTGAACCCATATAAACCTATAAACACATTAAAACCCTAAAACCCCACAAAAACCCAAAACCACTAAAAGCATTTAAATATTTAAACCCCTAAAATGTTAAGAAAAATATAAAAAAATAACAGAACCCCAAAAATCATAAAACCCTAAGATCCCAGAAAAGCAGAAAACCCCTAAAACCCCTAATAACCTTTAAAAACTCCTAAAGCCCTAAAAGTCCCTAAAAACCTTAAAAACAATAAAAATATTAAAATTCCTTAATAATTACAACATAAATTGAAAACCATAAAAAACATAAAACCCCTAAAAACATAAAACATCTAAAAACATTTAAAAATCCTAAAACCCCCAAAAGAACTAAAAACTCTAAAAAACATTAATGCAGAAAAAATGGAAAAAACTCTAAAAATCGTAAAAAACCCAGAAAAATTAAAAATAACACTAAAACCCCAAAAAACCATAAAATCCTTGAAAGAACCAAAAAATCCTTGAAATACTCTCAAAACCCTCAAAATCCAACAAGACCATAAAACCCATAAAAATCATAAATAAGCTAAATATACCCAAAAAACTCTGAAAACATAAAGAATCTTTAAAATCAATAAAAATGTAAAAAACCCAAAACCCCTAAAAAACCACTAAAAACTCTAAAATACCTAAAAAGCTTAAAAAAAATATTAAAACCCTAAAACCACTAACAGCAATAAAACCATTCATGGCCTTAAAAATTAAAAACGCTCTAAAAATCTTAACAAATACAAAAAAACCATAAAATCTAAAGGACCATAAAAATTTTGAAAACACCAAAACATATAGAAAAAACCAAAATACCCTCAAAATCCCTAAAAACCCTAAAACCTAAAAATAATAAATAATCTAAAAATACATAAAAATCACAAAAATAATAATAAAACCCTAAAAACATTGAAACATCCATGAAATCCATAAAACCACTAAAAATAAATAAAATCCCTAAAAACCAATACAAACTGTAAAAAACCTAAAACCACAAAAAAATTTACAAATTCTAAAAAACCTTCAAAAACCTAAAATATAAAAATCCCTTAAAACCGCAAAAGGCCCTAAAAACTGAAAACCTTCTAAAAACGTAACAAACCCTAAAAAACTCTAATACACTCACAATCCATAAAAACACTAAGACACAAAAAAAATAAAAAAAAGCTTAAAAAACCTAAAAATTATTGAAAAGGTTAAAAAACCATAAAAATGTTGGAAACCCCCCAAAACCATAAAGGCCTAAAAAATCACTAAAACTCTACAAAATTAAAAACCCCTTAAAACAAAGAAAATAACATGAAAACCATAACGATCCCTAAAACATTAAAAAAATAAAAAAAACATATAAAAACCCCAAAAAATATAAAAACCCTTGAAACCCAAAAAATGCAAAAAAACTCTACAAAGCCTCAAAACCCTAAATAACTAAATAACATTAAAACCCAAAAAGTCCCTAAAAAATATGAAAACCCATAAAAACAATTAAAAATCTTAAAACCCCTAAAACTCCCTAAAATCCCTAAATACCCTAAAAACCATTAAAATCATAAAAAATCACTAAAAATCCCAGAAAAAAATAAATAACCCTAAAATCATGAAAAACACCTAAAACCCCTAAAACCACTAAAATCCATAAAAACCCTAAAAACAAATAAAAACTCTAAAAAACCTTTAATCACATAAAAATGTTAAAATCTAAAAAAAAAAACTTACAAGCCCTAACAAGTAAAATAACCCTTCAAAATAAAAAAAAATCATAAAAACCCTTAAAACCAAGAAGACCCCAAAATCCCATTAAAATCCCTAAAAACACTAAAAATCCATAATAACCATAAAAATTCTAAATATAACCTAAAGATCCATTAAAACATATTAAATCCTAAAAAACACGAAAACCCTAAATGATGATAAAACCCCTAAATATTCAAAAACCCTAAAAATTAATAAATCTCCTAAACCGCAAAAAATCATAAAAACCATTAAAGCTCCTAGAAAAGTTTAAAACTCTAAAAAAACCTTTAAACACTAATGAAATCAAAAAAAATAAACCCCCCAAAAGGCCATGAAAACTCTAAAAAATAATAACAACCCAGAAACCCATAAAATCCCTAAGAATCTCAAAATACCGAAAACCCTAAAAACCCAAACATTAAAAATCCCTAAAAATCACTAAAAAACCTCGATAACATAAATAATCAAAACCCCCTAAAATTCCACTAAAAACCATAAAACCCCTAAAAAACTTAAAACCCCTAAAATACAATAACAAACAGTAAAACCCATAAAAATATGAAGACCTCTAAAAACATTAAACCCTTTAAAACACTATTTTTTTTTGAAAAATGCCTAAAAAGCCTTTAAAACCGTAAAAAATTTAAACAAACCCCTAAAATGTAAGAAAAACTATAATGGCCAAGAATACCCTAAAACCCCTCATGATCATTAAAAACTCTAAAATCATAAAAAATCAAAAAATACCTAAAAGATTAAAAACCCCTAAAACCCATAAAAAATATAAAAACCTTAAGATGAAAATAAAACCCTCTAAACCCACACTAAAAACATTAAATCACATTTTAACCTCTTAAAATGTAAAAACACTAAAAAATATTAAAAACCTAAAAAACCTAAACCCTCCCACTGAAAACCTCAAGATACCCTAAAACCATAAAAACCCTAAGAAACCTAAAAACCCTGAAAACCCCTAAAACCCTCAAAATCCCTAAAGACATTGAAACCCCTAAAACCCTAAGACCCATAAACACCATACATATCCCAAAATACTCTAAAAGCCTGAAAACAATAAAAACCAATTAAAATCATATAAAGCATAAAACTTATAATACCCCTGAAAACCCACTAAAAACTCTGAGAAAATTAAAAAACATAATAATGTAAAAAAAATCAAAAAAATTAAATCCCCTAGGAACTCAAAAAACCCAAAAAAAAACCGAAAAGGCCCAAAAACCAAGAAAAACCCTAAAAACCATTAAGAACCCTAAAAATCCTTATGGTTCCTAAAAAATAATAAGAACCCAAAAAATAAATAAAGTCCTAAAAAATTCCTAAATATCCTTAAAAACGTAAATATCCCTAAAACCCAGAAAACCACATGAAAATCATAACCCCCCCCCCCAAAACCATTAAATCCCCTAAAACCACTAAAAACCACAAAAAAATATAAAAAATATAAAACCCTTACAAACATTAAAAAACTATAAAAAACCAAAAAACCCCCAAAAATTAAAAAAACTATAAAACCCAAAAAAATAATACCCTAAAAACCCTAAAAACTATGAAAACCATCCAAAAACCTCAAAATCCATAAAACCCCTAAAACCATAAAAACCCTAAAAATAAAAAAATCCATAAAAATCAATGAAAAGGAAAAATAAACCTAAAACCATAAAAAACCCATGAAAACAATAAAACCCATAAAAATCATAAAAACCCAAAAACCCCAAAAAAACCCTAAAACCGCACAAAAAACTCTAAAAACCATTGAAACCCCTAAAAACATTAAAATCCATACAAAACATAAAAACCCTAAAAAAACACAAAAATTCCCAAAATTCCCAAAACCCTAGAAAACCCTCTACCCGTAAATACCCTAAAAATATTAAAATCCCGCAAAATCCCTCAAAATTCCTAAAAATAATAAAAACCCATAAAGCCTATAAAAATTCTTAAAATACCTTAAAAATACCAAATAAGGAACAAACCAAAAAACCCAGAAAAACTGCTAAAATCTATTAAAAACCTAAAAACCACTAAAAACCCAAAAATCTAAATAAAAACTCTAAGAACCCATAAAACCCATAAAACCCCTAAAAATGATAAAAATATCTAAAAAACATTAAAAACCTAAAAACTAAAAAATCCTCAAAACCTAAAAACACAAAACCCCTCTCAAAATCACTAAAAACCCTAAAAACCCAAACTATAAAAATCATAAAAATACGTTAAAATCCCAAAAAAATGAACAACAAACCATAAAAACCATGAAAATCACTTGAAAAACATAAAAATCTCTAAAATCCTTAAAAACATAAAACCAATAAAACACCTAAAACCAACTAAAAACACTAAAACCACATAAACACCCTAAAAAGGGTATAAGACACTAAAAATATTATAACCCAAAAAAATCAAAAATAAATTATCCAAATAACGTAAAAGTCACTAAATACGTAAAAAACCCAAAACTGCTAAAAAATCACAAAAACCCTAAAATATCCAACAAAATCCTAAAAACCAATAAACCCAAAAAAACCCAATAAAACAATGAATATCCTAAAATCCCTTAAATACCATAAATAATTCTAGAAAAACCATATAAACCTTAAAAACTCATAAAAACCCCTTAAACCCCAAAAGTTTCTAAAACCTGGAAAACCCCATAAAATCACTGAAAACCCCTAAAACCCCCCAGAATCCCTAAATACCATAAAATTCATTAAAACCCACTCAAAATAACTAAAAAAATAAAAAACCATATAAACCATGAAACCCGCCCTATAAACCTTAAAACCCCTAAAAGCCATAAAAATCCTAAAACCCAGAATAATCCCAAAACCCATAATCACTAAAATAACACTAAAAACTCTAAAAAAATCTTTAAACCCCCTAAGAAGTCTGAAAAAAATTATTTTATACCCTTAAAAGTCAAAAAGACCCTAAAACCCTAAAAACCCTAAAACCCCCTAAAAATCCCTAAAACTCCTAAAAACCAATAAAAAATAACAATACAAGGAATGTTATGAAAATATATAAAATCCATGAAAACCTCTTGAAATCCATAAAACCCCTAAAAATATTTTAAAACCCAAATACCCCATAAATATCCTAATAAACTCTAAAACCCCTTAAATCCACTAAAAACACTAAAAATATAAATACACTTAAAAATACTAAAAAGCATAAAAGAACACAAAAAAAATAAAAATTCTGTTAAAACACTAAAAACCCCTAAAAACTCTAAAAACCATAAAAATACACAAAACCCCTAGAGGACATTAAAATCCAAAAACTCCATAAAGATCATTGAAAATTTTAAAGCACTAAAAAAATTAAAATCCCCCTAAAAACCTTAAAAATCATTATAATCCTTAAAACCCCATAAAACCCCTAAAGACCACTAAAAACATCAAAATCCCATAAAAGATAAAATTTTAAAAACACTTAAAAAACATAAAACCCCTAAAAAATAAAAAAACCCAATACATTAACAAACCATAAAAAACTAGACAATCCGTAAAACATTAAAATCCCTGAACAGACCTAAACCCCTCAATGTCCCTAATAACCCTAAAAATAATAAAAATTTAAATAATCCCTAGAAATCCCTACAAACATAAAAAAACACTAAAAACCCTAAAAAGCTCTTGAAAACCATAGAACAACCAAAAAACATAAAATTCCTAGAAATGTATAAAAAACCTGAAACCATATAAAAACTCTGAAAATCCATAAAAACCCACAAAACATTAAAAATATCTTAAAAACCATAAATCTAAAAAAACTCAAAAACCCTGAAACCCAAAAGAAACTAAAAAGTCTGAAAAAAACCTGAAAACCCCAAAAAACCCCTCAAAGTCCCTAAAATAAAAAAAACTAAAAACCACAAAAAACGAAGTAATCCCTAAAAACACTTTAAAATGATAAAATCCATAAAAACCCTGAAAACTCCATGAAAACTATTAAAAACCTTGGAACACTTAAAACCCCTTAAAACCCTAAAGAACCAATGAAAAATCTAACTACTCTAAAATCATAAAAAAATTGTTAAAAATCTATAAAAACATTAAAACCTTAAAAAACTCAAAAAATTCCCATAAAGACTAAAATAAACTAAATACCTTGAAAATCCTAAAAAACAAAAAACTTATAAAAACCCCAAAAATTCCCAAAATCCCAAAAAAATCCAAGAGAATATTTAAATTCCCTGAAAATATAAAAACCCTAAAACTTCAAAAGCCCTAAAAAGGCTTGAAAATGGAAAATATCCTAAAATTAATAAAAGTCCTTGAAACAGAAAAAAACTCCTAGAACAATAAAAACCCAAAACCCCATAAAATCCCTAAAGAAACCTTTAAAAACTCTAAAACCCCATAAATGCCCAAAAAATGTAAAAAAACTCGAAAAACCCTTAAAACACCTAAAAACCCTACAATCCCAGAAAAACCTACAAAAACCTCAAAACACCCAACATACCTCAAAATTTGTATGACCCAAAAACCCTTAAAAACCATAAAAACCAAAAAAACCATAAAAATTGTTGAATACTTAAAAACCTGTAAAAGTCCTGATAAATGTCAGAAAACCATAATAACCATAAAACCATGAAAACCCCTAAAACCAATAAAAACTCAAAAAACACAAAAAACTGTTAAAAATTTAAAGAACTGTAAAAACATTTACAAAAACACAAAAAAAAAACATAAGAAATGCTATGATACCGTAAAGACCCTAAATACCATTAATCCATAAAAACACTGAAAACTCCTATAACCCTTCAAAATCTCTAAAAACCCTAAAAATCCAAATAATCTTAATACTCCAGAAAAAACCCTAAAAAATATCTGAAAATATTATAAACCCCTAATAACCATAAAAAACTAAAAACCCATAAAACCCTAATAACTTTTAAAACCCCCCAAAAAATTAAAAACATTAAAAACCATAAAAACCAAAAAAACTAAAAAAATCCCTAAAAATTCAAAAGACCCTAAAATGTTGAAAAACCTAATTTTTTTTAAAAAAATACAAGAATTTGGTAAACACCTTACAATCCCCAAAAAACCCTAAAAACCATAAAAATCTTAAAAAATCACTAAAAATCCCTAAAAACTTAGAAAACCCTAAAACACTAAGAAAACAAAATGAAAACCATAAAACCACCTAAAAACATGAAATACCCATAAAACTCATAAAACCCTAAAAACTACTAAAAATAAAGAAACCCATAAAATACATAAAAATTTATGAAACTCCAAAAGACTGTAAAACTATTAAAAAAATAAAAATCCCTAAAAACCCAAAAACACCATAAAAACCATAAAAAATCATAAAACCCCAAAAACCCATCAAAATCCCAAAAAACTCTAAAAACCCTAAAAAACATTAAAACAATAAAAAAATAGAAAACCAAATAAATACTTAAACATGTACAAACCCTTAAAACACTGAAAACCATTGTAAACCATTTATACCCCCAACACCATAAAAACCCCTAAATTCATAAAAACCATTATACCCCAGTTAAAGATATTAAAAACTATTTGAACCCTGAATAATGTTAAAAACTCCAAAAAATCATAAAACACCTAAAAAATCAATAAAAATCCCTAGAAAATCAAAGAGTCTGAAAACCTGAAAATCCACAAAATCCCTAAAAAACCCTGAACACCTTAAATGCTTTGAAAATACAAAGGTCCCCCAAAATCCTTAAAGAGCCTAAAAACTATAAAAATCCAAAACAAAGCACTAAAAACCCTAAAAACAAAAAAACCGTAATAAACATAAAAGTCACTAAAAACCCATAAAACCATTAAATCCTTAACTCTAACAACAAAAAAACCCAAAACCAACATAAAACTCTAAAAACAGTTAAAAATCCTAAAACATTAAAAATCTCTAAATACCATAAATAGGATAAAAAATTCCAAAATCCTAAAAACCAAAAAAAAACCTAAAAACCCTGAAATCCATAAATACATGAAATACCCTTAAAAACTTTCAAAGTCACTAAAACTATAAAAACCCTAAAACCCTAAAATCCTAAAAAATCCTTAAAATCCCTTAACAAGAAAAAACCCCTAAAACCCCTTAAAATACCCCTTGGTCCATAAAACCCCTAAAGAAATTTAAAAACTCTAAAACCATTAAAACCTCCAAAAACCCACAAAAAACATTAAAAACCCTTAAAACCCCAAATAATGTTAAACCTCTTAAAAACCTTAAACACCCTAAAAACCCCAAATAACATAAAATCCAAAAAATACCCTAAAACCTTGAAACCAACTAGAAATCCCTGAAAACCCCTAAAATCCCCAAAAACCATAGAAATACTTAAAACAATAAAATCTATGAAATACCTAAAAATCATTGAAATGTTAAAGAACCCTATTAAACCCCTGAAACCCCCTTGAAAACCAAAAAACCAAAAAACCATAAAAACCATAAAACCCAATAAAAATTATGAAAAACCATAACACCACTAAAAGGATAAACAAACTTTAACTCCAAAAAAAACTCAAAAAACCCACAAAAATAGTAAAAGTAAATAAAGACCCTAAAAACAACCAAAACCCCCAAAATGAACTTAAAATACCAAAAACCCTAAAACCCTTAATCCCATAAAATCTTAAAAAATCCCTAAAATCACTTAAAAGGTAAAAATCCTTTAAAACCTTGAAATTACCTGGAAACCACAACAACCCAAAAACATTAAATATCCAAAAAACCCAAAAAAACCCAAAAAACCCCCATAAAAACCAAAAAACTCTATAAACCCTTAAAACCCAAAAATATGTAAAAAAACTCTAAAAGGCCCCAAAAACCCTAAAAATAGTAAATACCATTAAAACCAAAATGACCATAAAACCATGATAACCCCTAAAAACCAAGAAAAAACCTAAAGCCCCTGAAAATCTCTAAAAATCCTAAATACCCTAAAATCCATTTAAACCTGAAAAATAACTTATAATCCCTGAAAACATAAAGAACACTAAAACCATGAAAAACACCTAAATACCATAAAACCCCTAATACTTTTAAAAATCCTAGAAAACCCCTATAAACCACTAAAAACTCTAAAAACCCATTAAAACACATAAAAATGTTAAAATCTATAAAACACATAAAAACCCAACAAAACTAAAATAACCCCTAAAAACAAAATCATTATAACCCTTAAAGTCAATAAAACCTCCAAAACCCATTAAAATTCCTAAAATCACTAAAAACTCATAATAAAGATAAAAACTCTACAATAGTCCTAAAAATTATTGAAAACATAAAAAACCCTAAAAACCCTAAACCCTAAAAAATGATAATACCCCTAAAACATTCAAAACCCTGAAAAATAATAAAACACATAAACCACTAAAAATTATAAAAATCCTTAAAATTCCAAAAAATGGTTAAAAAAACTAAAGGACCTTAAAATAGTAAGGAATAAAACCGCCCAAAAACCCAAAACACCATATAAACAAAAAAAATAACCTTAAAACCCATAAAATCCCTAAAACCCCTAAAAACCAAAAAACTGTAAAAATCCTGAAAAATACTCAAAAATATAAACGTCCAAAAAACGATGAAAAACCCATAGAAACCATAAAAACCATAAAAACAATAAAAACCCTAAAACACATAAAAATCAAAAAACCAATAAAAACATAAAACCCTTAAAAACCCTATTTTCTTTTTGAAAAAAACTCTAAAAAACATTAAAAACATAAATGAATGAAACAATACCCATAAAACACCAAAAAACAAAAAATGCCATAAAACCCCTAAAAATCTAAAGGAACCAAAAATCCCTCAAAGTCATTAAAACCCTAAAAAACATAAAAAATCCATAAAAATACTAAAAACGTAAAAACCCCTGAAAACCCCTTGAAAACCATAAATCCTCTAAAAACATTAAAAGGCTAAGAAAACACCTAAAACCCCAATAAAAACACTAAAATCCCATTAAACCCCTAAAAACATCAAAATACTATTAAATCCTTAAAAACAAAAAAAGACACAAGAAACACAAAAAAACAAACAATACCTGAAAATCCATAAAACCCATAAAAACCATGAAAACTAATAAAATACCTAAAAATCACCAAAAAACATAAAAAATATAAATATCATAAAAATCCTATAAAACTCTAAAAACATAAATAACCAAATACCCTAAAAACCCCCAAAAAACCACAAAAACATTAACACCATAAATACCCTATAAATACTAAAACTCCCCAAAAAACTCTAAAAACCCTTAAAACCCCTAAAAATATTAAAAAAAACTAAAACATTAATACAAATAAAAAAAATACTATAATACAATAAATGACACAAAAAAAAATAGAAACCCCTAAAACACCAAAAAAACCCCAGAAAACCAAAAAAAGAGAAAAAACCCGCAAAAATCTAAAAAATACATGAAAAGGTAAAAAACCTAAAAACCTAAAAACCCATAAAAAACATAAACCCATAAAACCATAAAATCCCCAAAAACCAGGAATAACCGTAAAGCCCTAAAAATCATGAATAACCCTAAATCCCTAAAAAACATGAAAAAACCAAAAAATCCCTTAAAATAACTAATTCCCCAAAAAACATAAAAACCATAAAAACCATAAATAAAGACCTAAAATCCCAAAAACATAAAAAAATTTAGAACCCATAAAAAACCTAAAAAAAACAAGAAAACCCATGAAAACGTTAAAAACCCTAAAAACCCATTAAACCCCTAAAAACCACTAAAAACACTAAAACCCATTTAAACCACAAAAAAATGGGATGAAACATTAAAACCCAATTAAATCCCTAAAAACACAAAAATACCCTAAAACCCAAAAAGACCCTAAAACGATAAATATAAAAAACCTTGAAAACTCCTAAAAACCCTCAAAATCCCAATAAACCATGAAAAAACCCAAAAAAACATAATATCCAAAAAAAACTCAAGAAACTCACAAAATCATAAAACCCTAAAACCCATAAAAACTACATGAAAACAATAAAACCCCCTAAAAACCATGAAAACCCTAAAACCCATAAAAACCCTAAAACACAGAAAATATACTAAAACAAATAAAACCCCTAAAAGCTTTAAAAATACTAAAAAAATTTAAAACCCTTAAAAACAATATTAAAACCTTGAAATAAAATAAAACTCTAAAGACCCTAAAAAATGTGAAAAAACTTGAAACCACTCAAAATCCCTGGACACCCTAAAAACACCAAAAAAACATAAAAATCTATAAACAATCCCTAAAACCACAAAAATGAAAAAACCCCTAAAATCCCTAAATGCCACAAACCCACTAAAAACATAGAAACTTTTTAAAACACCAAAAAATTTAAAAAAAACTATATAAGAATTAAAAAATCTCAAAATACATTAAAAGACTGAACCCCCCAAAAAACCCAAAAAACCTTAAAAAGACAAAAAAAATAGTAAAAACCCTAAAAACCCTAAAATACCATAACAAAACAAAAACTACCTAAAAACCCTAAATAACCATAAGAATCCTAACATAAATATATAAAAATTAGAAAAAAATGAAAACCCTAAAAACCAGAAAAGGCCTTGAACAATATAAAAACCCATAAAACTTAAAAAAACCCTAAACTCGATAAAAACCATAAACAACTAAAAAACCAAAACCCCTTGGACCCCAAAAACATTAAAAATATATAAAAAACCTTAAAACCATAAAAAACCAAAAAAACCTTAATACCATAAAAAACCAAAAAACCCCAAATAACTAAATGGATTTAAAATAAATGATAAAACATGAATCCCCTAAACACCGTGAAAACCTATAAAACCACTCAAAATACATAAAACCCCAAAAAACCATAAAATTCCTAAAAAAATACATAAAATACATGAAAACACAAAAACCCTAAAGTTCTTGAAAACCCTTGAAAACCATAAACACATTAATATCCTAAAAAACAAAAAAAACCCAAAAATTTCAGTATGTGGTTTTTCTATTTTCTATTGCGCGTGCTCTGATCTTAGATGATTTTGATGCTTGTGTTGGGTGAATCAGTGTTTTATTCATTGGAGAAGATTTTTATGTTGGTGATAATGGATTTGGATGAATCTTATTAGGTCACTAGGGGAAGATGTGAATGTTGGTGGTATGATATTGGTGTGCTTGAAGTTGAATGGTTGGGAAGTGATTCTTGCTGTGAAGGAAGTGTTGGTTGTTTCTATGTGTTGGCTTTGTTTGGATTTGTTGAGGATGAGTTTGTTGTTGTCCTGCTAGTTGCTAGTTGCTGTTTGTTGAGGGGTGATGATGGCTGCATTTGGTTGTGGTGCTTGTGCTGTGGTTTGATGCTGTTGGTTGTGATACTAGATGCTAGTACTGGCTAGATGTGACGTGATGATGCCACTATTGTTTCTTTTTTTGAGTCTTTTTCTTTCTTTCTTTTTCTTTTTTTGGCGTTGGTTGTAAGGGGTTTTTGGGTGTGGGTTTTTTGACCCCTCCCCTCCCTTGTCTGCTGTGTCTCCTTTTCTCTTCTTTCTAATAAATTTGGGAGGGCCGGGAAAAGCCCGACCCTTGCAGTTTCCTTTCCCTTAAAAACCATAAAAATTAAACTTTTAGTAAACCTCTAATAATAATAAAAACCCTAAAAACATTAAAAACCCTATGTTTCCCAAGAAACCCTAAAAACTCTATGAAACCCTATGAACCCAAAAAACATCAAAGTATATAAATCATAAAAATCCCCCAAAAACATAAAAACAATAAAATTATTAAAAGAAATCTAAGATTTCCTAAAAGCATTAAAAAACCCAAAAACCCTGAATAATCCAAGAAAACCCTAAAAACCCCGAAAAACCATTAAAAATGATAAAAAAATAAAAAGGAATAAATCCCAAAAAACTATAAAAGTCCATACAAACCATAAAAATTCCATAAAAACAACCAAACCCTTACAAAATTATAAAAACCCAAAAAAACCCAAAAATACCCAAAAACCCAAAAAACCATAAAAATATAGAAAATCCCCTAAAATTAATTGAAAACGAAAAACCCTCAAAAATTAAAAATCCTTGAAAACCATAAAACCCCTAAAAACCTATAAAAATCTCAAAACCCGTACCAACTTAAAAACCACTAAAAACTCTAAAAATCCTTGAAACCCAAAAATGTTAAAATATATAAAATACATTGAAACCACTAAAAATATAAAAAAAACACCCAAAAAAACATAGAACCCTAAAATCCATAAAAGACCCAAATACCCTGAAAACCCATAAAACCGTCCAAAACACAAAATTCCATATAAATATCAAAACCCATAAAAATCCAAAAAAAATCCCTAAAAAGCCCTAAAATCATATAAAACGCTAAAAATCCAAAAGACCCCTAAAAATCATAGAACCCCACAAAATCCCTAAAAACCTAAAAACTAAAAAAACCCATAAAAACATAGAAAACTAAAAAATAATAAAAACCCAAATCACTATAAATCCCAAAAAAACCCATAAACCATAAAAACCCATGAAAAACCCTAAACGCCCTCAAAATCTGTAAAAACCATAAAAACTATAAAAATCCAAAAAACACCCATAAAATCATTGAAAACATAAAAAAACCATCAAACCCAGAAAACCCCCCGAAAAGCATAAAAATCCCTAAAAACCCTAAAAACCCAAAAACACTTAAAAACAAAAAAAACCACTAACAAACCTAAAACATTTTAAAACCACTAAAAATAAAAAAAGCGATAAAAAATTTATGTAACTAAGTATTCAAAGGAAATAAAAAGAACCTAAAACGTACCTAAAATTTGAAAAACCTAAAAACCCATAAACCCTCTAAATCATTAAAACCCTAAAAATCCTAAGAACCAAAAAATAATTAAAACCCTAAAAAACACTAAAGATGTTAGAAACCCCTATGAACCCTAAAAGACAATTGAAAACCATAAAACCATTAAAATAATAAAAGCGCAATTTCTCCCTAAAAACTCTTAAAACCCATAAAATGTTAAAAAAAATAAAAGAACATTAAAAACCACAAAAAACCAAAGAAAACTAAAGGACCCTAAAAACCCAAAAACCAAAAACAATATTAAAACCACTCGACCTCCCCTCAATCCCTAAAATCTAAAAAACGCGCTAAAAACTATAAAATCATAAAAAATCCACAAAACCCATAAAATGTAAAAAACCCTTAAAACCCTAAAAACACCATATAACCTTAAAAACACTGAAAAACCATAAAACTCAATGAAAAACTCTAAAACTTATTAAAATCCTAAAAACATTAAAAACCCTAAAAATCCATTAAACCCCTAAAAGCTCAAAAAAACCAATAAAACTATCAAAATTATTAAAACCCTGAAAACACTAAAACAATAAAAACACTAAAATCCTCAAAATCCCTTAAAACCATAAAAAACCTAAAACCATACAAACCATAAGAATCCTAAAAAATTATACAAATCCTAGAAAACATAAAAATGATTAAAAACCATGAAAACCTCCATAAAAACCATAAAACCCCTTAAAACATTAAAAATCCATTAAAACACTAAAGGCCACTAAATCTAAAAAACCATAAAACCCATAAAAATATAAAAAAATATATAAAAACATTTAAAACAGTAAAAACTATAAAAACCGAAAACCCCAAAATAAAAAAACCCCTAAAAACGCCAAACAATAGAAAAACCCTTGAAAACACTGAACATCCCTGAAAAGCCTAAAAAGCGTAAAACCCAAAAAAATACAAAAAAATAACTAAAAATCCCAAAAAACATAAAAACACAAAAATCCCTAAAAGAACCTCTAAAAACAATAAAACCTCTATAGGCCTGAAATACTCCAAAACTTATAAAAACCTAAGACCCTCTAAAAACCCTAAAACCCCTTTAAACCCAAAAAACATTAAAAATAATTAAAAACCTTAAAACCCAAAAAACACAAAAATAAAAACAAACAAAAAACTTAAAAACTAAAAATGATAAATAACCACTAAAACTCTAAAAACCATTAAAACTACTAAAAAAATTAAGAATCTCTATAATCCTTAAAATAATTAAAAACTCAAAAAACCCCTAAAACATCAAAAAACCTCGAAAAACCCCTAAATACAACTTAAACAGCTAAAAATGCCAAAGAAAACAAAAATACCATAAAATACCATAAAATCCCTAAAATCACTAAAATCACTAAAACACTAATAACCCATAAGAACCCTCAAAATCCCTAATGAACGTAAACCCCCCTAAAACCCATAAAAATATTAAAAATTCCCTAAAAATCAATGAAAACGTTAAAAAAATTTAAAAACAATGAAAACCCATTGAAAATAATTAAAACCACTAAAAACATTGAAAACCAAAAAAAATGAAAAGCATAAAAACCCACAAAAAACTAATAAAACCTTAAAACCTAGTAAAATGTTAAAAAAGAAAAAAAAAACTTTAAATCTCTAAAAACTGAAATAAATAAAAAAACAATTAAATGTCGTAAAAACCCATAAAACCCCTAAAACCCAAAAAAACATTGAAAACCCCTAAAAATACACAAAAAACCCCTTAAAACCCCTAAAACCTATAAAAATACTAAAAAATACTTAAAAAATCCATAAAGACATAAAAATCATTAAAAACCCTGAAAACCCTTGGAAACCATAAAATACCCTAAAATCTTATAAAATACTAATAACCCATAAAAACCCTAGAATCATAATAAATCTATAAAAAACACTAAAACCCCTAAAAAACTATAACCAGTTAAAAAAATTAAAATAAAAAAAAACTCAAAAAATCCTAAAAATATAAAAGACCTTAAAGGCCCTAAAAAACTGAGAAAATCAATGAACCATTAAATCAATAAAACATTAAAAACCCAAAAAACTATTTCTATAGTTAAAAATATCTAAAATGTTTCAAAACATAATAAACCATAAAACACTAATAAATACTTGAAATCCATAAAAACCCATAGAAACCATATGTAACTTTTAAGTCCAATAAAAACCATTAAAACAATAAAAAACTCTAAAAACCATTTAATCCCCTAAAATGATAAAAACTATAAAAACCTTAAAACACAAAAAACAAAAAAAACCCCAAACAGACCCTGAAACCATAAAAAACTGTAAAAATTCTCAAAATTCTTTAAAACTATAAAAAAAACTAAAAACATAAAAAAGCTAAAAATCCCTTGAATCGCTAAAAGTTTAAAAACCTTAAAATTTAAAAAAAACCCTTGAAAACCATAAAACACCTAAAAACCATAAAAAACAGAAAAACCCATTATACTCTAAAAAACCACTAAAAACTCTAAAAACCCAAATAAACTATAAAAATATTACAAAACTCTATACAAACATAAAGACACTAAAAAAACAAAACTACAACCCAAAAGTCCCTAAAAACCCCTAATAACCCTAAAACCCATAAGAATCCCTAAAAACAAAATAAAATATTAAAAATACTAAAAAAACCAATAAATCCTTGAAATTAAAAAAACCCCTAAATGCCTGAAAGGCCATAAAATCCCCTTGAAAACCCTAAAAATTCAACTAAACCAAATAAACCCCTAAAAACCCAAAAAAACCTGTCAAAATCCTAAAACCCTAATAAAATATCTAAAAAACTATAAAACCCCTAAAACATTAAAAACTCTAAAATTAATTAAAACCCCTATAAAATCAAAAAATCTTGAAACCCAAACGACCATAAAAACCCTAAAAAACATTTAAAACCTCAAAACCATGAAAACCCCTTAATAACCCAAAAAAACCTAGGAACACAAAAAATCCTTAAAATCTTTGAATTCCAATAGAATTTAAAAAAACACTAAAAAACATTAAAAATATTCGAAAAATCCTAAAAATCCATAAATTCCCATAATAACCCTAAACCACTAAAAACACTAAATACCCTTAAACCAACAAAAATGTTAAAAACTATTAAAACCATAAAAAACTATAAAAAATCAAAGAACCACTAAATCACCTTTAAAATCCTATAAATTTTAAATCCCTGAAAAACCCTAAGAACCCTTCAAATTCCTAAAAACCCTAAAAACTATAAAAATCCTAAAAACCCGATAAAACCTAAAAAACCTTTAAACACACTGAAAAAATCATAAAAACCATAAAATTTTGAAAAAATAAAAAACAACATTGAAAAATCCATAAGAACTTTGAAAACCACTAAAAACTCTAAAAATCCTTTAAACCCTATAAATTTCAAAAAACAATAAAATATATTAAACCCATAAAAATCCAAAAACCATATAACACGAAAAATGAAGCTAAAAACCCAGAAACCCCATAAAATCAAAAAAAACCAAAGAAAATTAAAAAACACTAAAAACACCTAAAAACACTACAAATTTCTACAAACCATAGAAAATATAAAACAATAAAAATATAAAAATACCCATAAACATCCCTAAAAAGATAAAAACCATAAAATATCTGAATAACCCCAAAACCATATATACCCCTAAAACCAAAAAATCCCTATAAAACCCAAAAACCTACGAAAAACTCTGAAAACCATTAACCCCCAAAAAAATATTAAGAGCTCTATAAACTATAAAAACCCTAAAAAGCTCAAAACCCCCCTAAAACATAAACATAACCTAAAACCATGAAAACCCTAAAATTCACGAAACCCGAAAAAATACCCAAATCCCATAATTATCCTAAAACCCCTAAAAATACCAAAAAATGTAAAAAAACTAAAAATCATTAAAACCACCAGAAAAACATAAAAACCGATAAAACCCTTTAAAATATAAAAACCTCTAAAAATGCTAAAACCATATAAAAGTTCTAAAAACCATTAACACCTCTAAAAACGTTAAAAACACAAAAACCCTAAAAACCTAAGAAACTCAAAAAAACCAACAGACTCAGAAAGACACAAAAAACACTAAAAACCCCAAAAAACCCAAAAAATACCTAAAACCCCTAAAATCCCACAGAAATAAAAATATTAAGATGCTCTAAAAATCATGGAAAACGTAAAAAACACTAAAAACCATAAAAACCCCATGAAAAACATAATTCCCCCCAAAACCCGGAAAATCCTATAACACTAAAAACCACTAAAAACTCTTAAAACCCTTAAAAACCCTAAAAATATTAAAGAACACTAAAAACCATAAAACAATAAGACACTCATAAAGCCACTAAAAATATAAAACACCTTAAAAACACTAAAAATTTCAAAAAAAAACCTAAAATCCATCAAAACCCCCTATAAACCCAAAAAATCCCTAAAAACTCGAAAAACCTAAAAACCATAAAAATCCAAAAAACAATCCTAAAAATATCAAAAAATAGAAAAAAACCCAAAACCCCCTTAAAAACATAAAACCCTGTAAAAACCATAAAAGATCAAAAAAACCATAAAACCCACTAAAAACTCTAAATTCCCTTAAAACACCTAAACATTAAAAAAACTCTAAAACCCTTAAAGCCCAAAAAAACTCAAAAAACCATTAAAATCCAGAAAGACCATAATAACCCAAAAAACCCTAAAAACTATTAAAACCCATAAATCCCTCAAAATCCTTAAAAACACTAAAAACCATAATACCATAAAAAACCTAAAAAATATCGAAATATCCCTAGAAACCTAAAAAACCCTAAATTATTAAACCAATTAAAACCTCTAAAAACCATTAAACCCCTTGAAAATCCTAAAATCTTCTTAAAACTCTAAAAATCCTTAAAACATTAAAAATATTAAAAAACAAAAATAAAATAAAAATAAAAAATAAAAAAAATATAAAACAAAAATTACCCTAAAAAACATAAAAACCTCTAAAAATCCAAAAACCTTCAAAATAAATAAGAACCATAAAACCCATAAAAGGCTAAAAATTGCTGAAAAATTCATGAAAATATAAAAATCCATAAAACCATAAAAACCCACTTCAAAAGCATAAAACACCCTAAAAACCTTAAAAACCCTAATATGTATAAAAAACCAAAAAACCCAAAAAAATCAATAAACCCTTAAAGTCCAAAAAATGATTAAAAAATCTACAAATAAAAAAATTAAAAAAACCCAACAGAAATGACCATATATATCCTAAAACTCCTAAATAAATGAAAACTATGAAAACCATAAAACCCTCAAAATCCCAAATATATTTAAAAACAACTAAAATCATAAAAACCCATCAATTTTCTCGAAAGCATAAAAACCCCTAAAACCCTAAAAACCATTGATAACCATTGAAACCCCTAAAAACTTTAAAAACCCCTGAAAACCATGAAAACCATAAAATAAACTAAAAACCTTAAAACCCTTTAAAAATTTAAAAAAATTATAAAAACCTTTCAAAACCATAAAAAAATAAAAAAAACCATAAAACCCCAAAAATACACTACATACCATGAAATAAATTAAAAACCAGAAAAACCCTAGAAACCCCTAAATACCCTCAAAATCCATAAAACCCCTAAAATATTTAAAAAATAATAAAATTTTTAAAAAATACCTAAAAATATTTGAGAACATAAAAATCCATAAAAACCCATAAAAACACAGAAAATCACCTAAATACCATAAAACAACTAAAACACTTAAAATCCCCAAAAACCATAAAACCCGTTAAAACCACTAAAAACCCTAAATATCTTAATTACCTAAAAATTCTAAAAAAATCCAAGAATGTTTTAAAAAAATAAAAACTCCAAAAAAACACTAAAAACCTAAAACAACCCTAACACCCCAAAAAACCCCTAAAACCTTAAAAAATCCTGAAAATCACAGAAAACCCATAAAATCCCAAAAATCCCTTAAAAACCCTAAACAAAAAAATTGATAAAATCCCTAAAAATTCATGAAAATGTAAAAACCCTAAGAACCTTGAAAACCCATGAAATGTATAGAACCCCCTAAAATCATAAAAACCCAATTACCCATAAAACCCTAAAAACAGTAAAAACATTAAAAACACTAAAAACCCAAAAATATTCAAAAACTAAAATAACCCATAAAATGATTAAAAACCATAAAAACCCAAAAATACCCTTAAAACCATAAAAACCCAAAAACTGATGAAAACCCATAAAACCCCTCAAATTCATAAAAACTTCCAAAAACCGTAAATATCCTATAAAATACATAAAAATTCTTGAAAATTTTACAAACACTATCATCCTTGAAAACCATACAAAAACCATAAAACATACAACACACTAAAACCCATAAATACCCACTAAAAATTATAAAATCCCTTAAAAAACCAGAAAATGTTAAAAAACTCTAAAAACCCTTAAAACACTAAATAACTCAAAAACCCAAAAAAGACAGTAAAACCCCTTAAAACCCCTCAATGTTGTAAAAAAACCAAAAAAATCATAAAAATCATTCGAATTATACAAAATTCACAAAAAACATTAAAACCCATAAAACCCAAAAAATAGCTAAAACCATAAACCCCCTAAAACCAAAAAACCCTAAAACCCTAAAAAACCTCTCAAAAATATAAAAACAATAAAAAAATTAAAACACCTAAAAATGTTTAAAATTATAAAAACCCTTAAAACCCTAAAAATATAAAAATAAAACTTGAATCCCAAAAGACCCTAAAAATGATGAAAACCCCTAAAAACACTAAAAAAATCTGGAGAAATCCTAGAACACCTCAAAATCCAAAATAAACCAAAAACCAAAACACCATAAAAATACTAAAAATTCCATAAAAATCAATTAAAACATTGAAAACCATAAAAACCCTAAAACCCTAGAATTCCATATAAACCCCTAAATCCCTTAAGATCCAAAAACCCATAAAACACTAAAAAAAATAAAAACACAAAAAAATTGATACCATAAAACCCCAAAAAAGTCAAAAAAAACGCCATAAAAAACCAAAATAAACCAAGAAACACGAAAAAAACCCCCACAAAACCTTGAAAAAAAATATAAACTCTCAAAATCACAAAACCCCTAATAAAACTAAAAATCATAAAAATCATAAAAATTCCCAAAAAGTCCCTAAAATGTAAAAACCCCTAAAAACCCCAAAACACCCTAAAATTATACAATTACCTAAAAAACATAAAATCCCTAGAAATCCCTAAAATCCCTAAAACCCATTAAAACCCCTATAAACATTAAAAACATTAAAAAACCATAAAAATCCTAAAAACTAAAAATAAAACTCTTAAAACCCCCAAAATGCCCCAAAAACCTAAAAACCCCTAAAAAGATCAAAATCCCAAAAACCATAATAAACCCTAAACCTCATAGAAACTAAAAAATCCCTAAAAATACCTAAAAACCTAAAAAAACATAAAACCCATTAATGTATCCTAAAAACCATAAAAACCACTAAAACATTAAAAAACCCTAAAAATCCATAAAAAACTAAATACCCATAAAGAAATAAAATACCTTTAAAATACCTAAAATATTAAAAAAAACACTAACAATTCATTAAAACCATAAAAACACACAAACCCCCCTACAAACCCAAAATAGACCCTAAATACCCTAAATACCCCAAAAAAAACACTAAAAAATATAAAAAACCCTAAAACCATCATCTTCACTAAAATCCCTAAAACCCAAAAAAACATTAAAAATCCTAAAGAACTCAAAAAATACTTCAAAATGTAAAAACACTAAAAACCATAAAAAACCCCTGAAAACCCTAAAACCCCCAAACCCTTAAAATCCATAAAACACATAAAAAACCTAAAAACAACTCATAAATCAAAAAAACCTTTAAAACCTCTAAAATGCTAAAAAAACTAAAAACCATTTAAACCCTGAAAAACTCAATAAAACCCCTAAAAATGAATCTAAACCCCATGAAACCCCCTTAAACCTCTAAAACCTCCTCAAAATACATAAAAACACAAAAATACCCAAAAAATCATAATAATTCCCTAAAAATCATTAAAAAGGTACAAAATCCTAAAAACACTGAGAAACCACTGAAAAACATAAAATCCCCCAAAAAACCGTTAAAAACTATATACCCCTGAAACCAAACAAAAAACTCTAAAACCCCTAAAATATTAAAAACATTAAAACCCCTTTAAAACACTAAAAACTAGAAAAATTCACTAAAAAACAAAAGGACTCCAAAACCATTAAAAACACAAATATCATGAAAACCACTAAAAACCCCAAAAATTCCTAAAACCACAAAAAACCCAAAAACCATAACAATTCTTAAAAATCCAGAAAAACATAAAATCCCTAAAATCCATGAAAACATCCTAAGACCATAAATTTTTTTTAAAAAATCCCCTTAAAATCCATCAAAAACTAAAAGATGACTAAAAACCATAAAAACCCTAAACCACATAAAAGGTTAAAAAATTCTAAAAAACCTTAAAATACTGAAAATTAAAAAAATCACTAAATACTTAAAAATAACTAAAAAACTCTGAATAATTATTAAATTCTTGAAAACATGAAAAAACCCTAAGAATCATAAAAACCCTAAAACGCTGAAAATCCTTAAATATATGTATATAAATACATGTAAACGTAAAAAACCTAAATCCACTGAAAACCATAAAGACCCCTTAATCCTTAAAAAACACCAAAAAACCAACAAAATTTCTAAAAACCCTTAAAACCTCTAAAAATGTTAAAAACATAAAAAAAACATTAAAACCCCAAAGAACTCAAAAAACTCAAAAAACCCCAAAAGATCCTAATAAACATGAAAATCCAAAAAAACCCAAAAAAACCCTTAATATCCCCAAATACATAAAAACCATAAAAATTCCAAACTAATTCCCTCAATATACTTGGAAATTCAAAAAACCATAAATCCCTTGAAAAAACCATGAAAACCATAAAATCCATAAAAATGTAAAAAATCCTAAAAACAAATAAAAAGTCTAAACCCACTAAAACCCCTTAAAACCCCTAAAAATTATAAAAAAATAAAAAACCCTTAAAATTGTAAAAAACTCAAAATATGAAAAAAAATCCGAAAACATGGAAAAAACTGAAAATCCCCTAATAACCCTTAAAATCCATAAGAACCATAAAACCCAAAAAAACCATAAAAATAATAAAAATCTCTAAAAATACCTAAAAATGTAAAAGTCTCTACAAACCTTATAAAATATTGAAAACTATAAAACCCTTAAAATCATTAAAAACCTAAAACCCTTAAAACACTAAAAACTATAAAATCCTTAGAGAATGCTAAAAATGTTAAAATACTCCAAAAACCGTTAAACTATAAAAAAAACTCAAAAATACCTTATAGACCAAATGACCATAAAACCATTAAAATCCTAAAATTACTATAAACCAATAAAAAAATTCAAAATATTTAAATACCCTAATAACCATAAAATCCTAAAAATACCATAAAATCCCTGAAAATATAAAAACCCAAAACCCCAAATAACCTGTAAAACCCATAAGAACACTAATATCTTAAAAAACATAAAATACCATAAAAACCCTAAAACCACTAAAAACTATATACACCCTAAAACCCTTAAAATGATAAAAAAAACTCAAAAATACCCTAAAATCCTAAAAATACAAAAAAAACTAAATACCCAAAATACACTAAAAACCAATGAAACCCCTAAAAACCTTGAGAACCCCTAAACCCCCTCAAAATCCCTAAGTAAAACATCTGAAAACGATAAATATCCTAAAAAACACATCAAAATCCCTGAAAATTAAAAAAACCCTAAACCATAAAAATTTCATAAAATACACAAAACAAATAAAAAACCTAAAAACCACTCTAACTCTAAAAACCATTTAATCACCTAAAATATTAAAAATGTTAAAAAACATAAAAAGATAAAAAAACTCATAAAAACCAAAATAAACAAAAAAATCCATAAAACCCTGAAAATCCCTATAAAACCCAAAAAACCCAAAAAACCCTAAAATCCTCAGAGTCTCAAATAACCCTACAACCCTAAAAATCGTAAAAATTGATAAAAATCCTTGAAAAAAAAGAAAAATCCAAAAAACAATGAAACCCTGAGAAAATCATAAAAAACTCCAAAAACATTAAAAATCCCTAAAACCAATAAAAAACATAAAAATAACTAAAACGATAAAAAACTATAAATAACCTTTAAATCCATTAAAAATTTAAAACCCTAAATGGGCTCAAAATCCATAAAAAAATAAAACAATAAATATGAAAAAAGTCCATAAAACTCTAGAAAACATACGAAAAACCTATAACCCCTAAAAAACCAATAAAAACCAAAAAAACACTAAATGCCAAAATATACCAAAAAAATTAAAATTACCCCTTAAACACACATAAAACTCAAACACAATTTAACACTTAAAAGTTATAAAAATCTAAAACCCTTTAGGATAATAAAAAATATAAAAACATAAAAACCAGAGAGACCATAAAAATCCAAAAAAGCCCTAAAAATATATACAACCCAAAAAACATTCAAAATCCAAAAAACCATAGAAAACATAATAAACCAAAAAAATCCCTAAAATCCAGGAAAATGTAAAATACCATTAAAACCCTAAAACCCCCATGAAAACCATACAACCCCCTATATAAAATAAAATCCCTAAACCCCCATAAAAATCAAAAAACAACTAAAAACACAAAAAACCAGTAAAACCAAAAAAAACATTAACATAACTTAAAAACCCAAAAGACACTAAACACCCTGAATACCATTACTCTCAAAAAAATCCGTGAAAACCCAAAAAACCCCCTCAAAATTCCTAATATACAAAAAAACATAGCTACCATAAAAACCCTAAAATTCCCAAAAATTTTCCTAAAAACATAAAAAACCATAAAACTGAAAAAAAGATCAATGAAAACCAAAAAACCCCTAAAAAATTAAGAATCCTTAAAACCCATAAAAACCCTAAACCCTTAAAAACAATAAAAAATTCTTAAAACAATAAAGAACAATTAAATTATAAAAATATTATACTCTACAAAGAACTAAATAATTCTAAAATCCCAAAAGACCCTAAAAATGCTGAAAATCCCAAAAAATACTAAAATCCTAAAACCTAAAAAAAGCACATTAAAATAACTAAAATAATAAAAAACCCTAAAACCATTAAAAATAAAAAAAAATCACTAAAAATCAATGAAAATATAAATACCCCTAAAAACACCAAAAAATAACTGAAAACCATAAAACCCCTAAAAACATAAAAACCCCTAGTACATATAAATCCCCTAGAAATAGCTAAAAACTATAAAACCCCTAAATTTTTTAAAAAACACTAAAATTCCTTTAAAACTCCATAAAATACTTAAAACCCCAAAATACCATAAAAATATAGAAAAAACGATAAACCAAACAATCCTTGAAAACCCCTAAATAAAATCCATCAAAATCTGTTAAACACTAGAAATAAAAAAACAAAAAAAAATTCCTAAAATAGCTATTAAAATACTGAAAAATAGAAAAAATACGAAAAACCATGAAAATCTCTTAAAAACCAAAAAAAGCATAAAAAACATTAAAAACCATAAAACACATAAAAACTAAAAAATCACTAAAATCTATAAATCCCTAAAAATCCATAAAAATGGTAAAAAATATAAAAACATTTAAAATACTAATGGTCAAAAAAACAAACAAAACCCAACAGACCCTGAAAACCTTAAAAACCCATAAAAACCTTGAAACCCATAAAAAACATGAAAATAACTAAATACCATAAAATCCCTAAAAATAATAAAAAACATAAAAAAATCCCAATTAATCACTAAAAATATTAAAATTCCCAAAAACATTAAAAAAACAATGAAAACCATAAATGTACATAAAAATCATAAACCCCATTTAAACAAAAAACCACTAAAACTATAAAAACCCTTTAAACCCCTAAAACATTTTAATACTATATAAAACAATAAACCCCAAAAAACTCTAAAAACCCGTAAATTTGAAAAAAGATCCTAAGGGCCCTAAAACCCACAAAAAAATCAAATAACACTCAATATCTCAAAACAAACATAATAATACTTGAAATACTAAAAAACATAAAAACCTAAAAGAGCCGTTAAAATACCTGAAAACATAAAAAACCTGAAAAACCATAAAAACCCTTAAAACTATTAAAACCCTAAAAACCCATAAAAACAAGAATAACCCATAGAAATTATAAATTCCCTCAAAATCCATAGATTCCTAATAGACCGTAAAAACCATAAAAAATATTTAAAAATCCCTAAAATCCAAATAAATGTTAAAAATCATAAAAACGCATAAAAACATCGAAACATAATAAAAAACCATATAAAACCTAAAACCCACTAAAAACTATAAAAACCGTAAAAGGACAAAAAACTGATAAATCATCTAAAATCACCAAAGGAATCTAATAACCATAAAACCCTAAAAACACTAAAAATCATGAAAGAAACCAATAACCCTAAAAATCCCTAAAATCCCTAAAAACCAAAAGAAATAAAAAACCTAAAAATGTTATTAAAATCCCTGAAAACATTAAAAAACCTAAAAACCCTGAAAACCTACTAAAAATAATAAGAACCCTTAAAACTGTAGAAACCCCTAAAACCCATTAAAATCAACAAACCCACTATAAATTATAAAATACATTGAAACCCCTAAAATCAATAAAAACTATAAAAACCATAAAACCTAAAAAACTAACAAAAACCCTAAAAACCTAAAAGACAAAAAAATACCAAAATATCATAAAATACCTTAGAAACACCAAAAACCACTAAATCCCTTAACACCATAAAAATCATTAAAAATAATAAAAAGAGCTAAAAATAACTAAAAAATAAAAACCATAATACCAGAAAGCTGATGAAAACAATATAATACCCTAAAACCATAAAAAACACAAAAACCTATAAAATCACTAAAAATTCATTGAAAATTATAAAATCCCTTACAAGACCTAAAGATGATAAAACACTATAAAAAACATTAAAATCCTTAAAAATTACAAAAAGTCATTAAAAACAAAAAGGCCCTAAAACCCTTGAAAACACCTTAATCCCTCAAAATCCAAGAATACCCTATAAACCCAAAAAAAACTATAAAAATTCAAAAAATACACTTAAAATTTGTCGAAAAATAAAAAAATAGTAAAAAAATGACCCCCCTGAAAATAATAATAAAATCTTTTTAACCAAAAAACAATAATACCCAATTAAACCCTAAAAACTAATAAAAACACTAAAAACACATAAAACAAGAAAAATCATTAAAACACCAAAAAAAACCCATAAAACCCCCAAATAAAAAAACTAAATACATAAAACTCCTAAAATACATGAATCCCCATAAAAACTATAAAACAATAATAATACAAAAAATACATAATAAACCAAAACACATAAAAACAAAAAAAACCATGAAAACATAAACAAACCTAAAACCCATGAAAAACCCATAAAAACCATAAATAATTTCAATAAACCTAAAAACCACATAAAAATCGTGAACCCCCTTTAAAATACCTAAAAACTATAAAACAACTAAAAATAATAAAAACACTTAAAACCCCTAAAAAAGTCATAAAACATGAAAAACCCCCTAAAAACCCTAAAAACTCAAAAGGCATTAAACCCCAAATGACACTAAATACCCTAAAGCGCCAAAATTTCCAAAAATACCTAAATAACCTAAAATCTATAAAAAATGTAAAAGGCCTAAAAATCTAATGAAAAGGTCAAAAACCCTAAAAACCCTGAAAACAATAAATCTGTTAAATACCTTAATCCCAAAAAACCCATATAAAACCAAAAAATCTAATAAAAACTCTAAAACACTTAATAAAAATGAAAAGGAAAATCTTTAAAAATCATAAAATTCATAAATAATTAAAATAGACCCTAAATTCCAAAACAACCCTAAAACCCCTGAAACCCCCTAAAAACCCTGAAATCCTCTAAAACCCATCAAAATACAAAAAAAACATAAAAACTGTAAAAATTATAAAAAATCCATAAGAATCACTAAAAATTTAAAAAAAGAAGAAAGGGACGGCTACTCCTCCTCTTTCTCAGGATGGAAGATCCTCTCCCCTTCAGCAAGCATGATGATGATGGAGACTACATTTCTCCCCCTCCCCCTATGTGGGGAAGATGCCTTCACTGAGTCTTGATAATGATCACACCTTCCTCCCACTATCTTCCTCTAATTGTTTGCCTCTGCTTCCATGAATTGAGATTTTCCCAAATGCGACTGAGCTTTTTGATGGTCACTATCAGCTCCTTCTTTGGATATAGAAGTTAAAAGAAGGCTCCTTGTTGCATTTTTGGACACTAGTTTCTCAAATTCCATACAGAATCCCTCTAGTACATGTTTTTTTCAGGTTTGTTTTTGACAGGATTTTGTTTGAGCATTGGGATCTATAGGACTGTGAGAAGGTGGATGTTTTTTATAGTGACCATCTCATGGTTCTTTTTGGAACCAATGACCTTATTCTTTCTGGTACTGCAACACCTAAAAGATGTAATGGCACCTATTTTTATCTCTTTAGGTGGATTTTTGATCTTCAACTAAATCGGGACTCTATGATGTTCGTGACTTGGGCTAGATTTTCCGAACTCCCTCCCCTCCCCATTCAAAATTTGTCTATTATCTCAATGTTTGGGAATCTGGTGTGAAGGTTATTATGTATGTACATTAGGAATAGGGACCCATGTCACCCAATTTCTCCAAGGGCTTTTGTTGAGATTGATTCCTCTAGGGAGCTGATTAAATTTGTGTGGATTGTGGTTAGTGAGGAGCTCTGATGGAAGCAGCCAGTGATCTTTGAGTCTTGGGTCGACTTTTGTTCTTCATGTTGGAAACTTTGGAATCGTGGACAAGATTGTAGTTGTAGTCCCAAGGAAAGCAATAGTGTGAATCTGGATCAAGTGGAATATGGTGAGGGAAGTCGAGAATTGGTGGAGGTGTAGGAGGTAGAGGTGCTGAAGGAACCCAAACTTTTAACTCCCAATCAAAAGATTAGTGTAGTTTTTGAGCATCACAAAAATGATTTGAAAGTTGTACATGGTAAGGAGATGGTAGTGATAGCTTTATGTGGCATGGTACTGGAGTGTTCTAGGTATTTTAGTGGAATGGAAAGGGATAATTTAGAGGTGATTCCCAATGATGCAAGTGCAACTTTGAGAAACAACCGTGGGCATGAAGGAATAAGTGATTTATAGGGGGGTCTAAGTAGGGGGATATGGTTGAGATGGGGGTGGTTACTGGGTCTAAGCATAAGATTATTTTATATGAGGGACCCCTATCGAAACACCTGAATAGAGATCCATTAGCATTGAGAAAAAATAATGGGAAGGTCGGTTGAAGAAAGCTATCGGTTTAGGACGGTGTCTCTCTGAGCAATAGGTTTGAGGGTCTGGACTCTACGGATTTAGTTGGTGGAGATGTTGCACTAGGGGGTGAGTAAGCTAGGAGAGGTGGATGACTAGATGGAAGTGGCTCAGATTGGCCATGAACAGAATTGGGTTGAGAAATAGGCCTTGTGCTTTTATAAGGGTGACCCCTCTGGGCAATTCCATGGGTGTGGTGGTAGTGGGAGGGCTGGCCTATGGGTTTTGACCTTGGTTCTGAGTGAGAGAATGGGCGAAAATTGTTTTGAGGATGTGGATGGGCACTCACTTACTGGGATTTCTGGTACTGTAGGTGAAGGTTGTACGTCTAAAGACATGTAGCTGTCCTTGGTGGGGATTTTATGAGCTTCTACTGATGTGGCCTAGTGTGTGGTTCTTGACAATATGGTTGTGGTGGAACAACCAATTATCTGAATTGAGGAAGAGGCTAAAGTTCTAGGGGATATTTTTGCTAAGGAGGACTATAGGGTTAACTCTAATATGGACCAGTTTAGGAGGGAGAAGGTCATGCTTGGGGATTCCTCTCTAAAGGGGGATAGTTCAGGTGTTAAAGACCATGGATCCTTTGGACAGGTTGACCCCTTACTAACAAAGTGTGAAAGTAGGGATAATGATTGGGTGGCCTCTAGTGTGGACAATGGAAACATCTTATATGGTATGAAATCTCAGGCTGATGGTTTCACCTTTCCCCCCCACTAAAAGGAGGCTGGATTGGGATTATTCCACTCTCCCTCGACCCAGGACCACCGAAGATTCCTCAAAAGGCGCAAAATTGAAGGTAAAACTCAAAATTTAGGAGCGGCCTTTACACACCTCAGAGCAAGAAAGAGTTAAAGACAAGAATATGGAGCTTTAGAGTCGTTATGTTTATTTTTAGTCCGGATGGAAATTGATGGACAAGGGGGCATACTACGACTTTGGCATTATTGATGCAGCTTCTAGTTATGGTTCGGATGGTGACACCTTTGGTGTAGTCCCCATTTAAGACTTTGGTGATGATGTTGACTGGCATGTTTTCCGTGTGTGATTTGTGGTTCCTTGGGATTTTTTAGGGTTCTAGGGGGTTTTTGGGTTTTTGGGTGTGGGTAAAATGACTCCACCCCTCCCTAGTTTTCACCTCTATTTTTTTGAATAAATTGGGGGGGGGGGGGGCAGGGATAGCCTAGTCCTATTCCTTCCATTCCCTAAAAATGTAAAAAAACCCTAAAAACACTAAAACCACATAAAAACACCTAAAAAACCTTAAAAAAGATAAAACCTAAAAACCCTAAAAACCCACTATAAACTATAAAACCCCATAGAAACAATAAAAATGTTAAAAACACTAAAAAACATTAAAACCCTAATAACTAAAAAAACATTAAAACCCAAAATGTCCTCCAAAACCCTAAAAACCCCTAAAAACAATAAAATCCTAAAAAACCAGAAAGCCACAAAAAACCCCTAATACCCATAAAAACTATAAAAACCTTTAAAAACTATAAAATACCAACAAATATGAGAATTTTAAAAACCAGACAACCCAAAAAAACCCCATAAAACCAAAAAACCCCTAAAAACATTAAAAATCTTAAAACACACAAAAAAATCACTAAAAACTCTAAAAACCCCATAAACCCCGAAAAACATTATAAAACATAAAAAAATTAAAAACCCTAAAAGACTAAAAAAACACTACAACCTCTTAAAGACCCAAAAAACCAAAAAATTTCGTAAATACCCAAAAGCCCATAAAAATCTTTAAAAATCCCTAAAAGTCCCTAAAAAATAAAAAACCCCTAAAACCCCCTGAAAACCATAAAATACTGAAAACCAATAAAAATCATTAAACCCAAAAAACCACACTAAAAACTCTAAATCCACTTAAAACACCTAAAAAGTGAAAAAATCTAAATCTTTAAAAATACTAAAAAATAAAAAAACTCTTAAACCCCCAAAAATTCACAAAAATATAGAAAACACCTAAAGACCATAAAAACCATAAAACCCAAAAAAGTATCAAAATCCTTAAAAACACTTAAAAACCCTAAAAACTATAAAAATCATAGAAATCCATGAAAAAATAAAAAATACTAAAGACCTTGAAAACCCCCAAAAATCATAAAAACCACTAAAACCTTTAAAACTCCATAAGAACCAATAAAACTCCTAAAAACCCCTAAAAACCACTAAAAAAACTGAAATCCATTTAAACCATTACAAACATTAAAAAACTCTAAAAACCCTTAAAACCCCTAAAAAGAGGAACCCACTCCCCCTAAAATATCAAAAGGACCATTAAACCCTATAAACCCTAAAAAACTATGCGAAACCATAAAATCCCTCAAAAATCCCTAAAAACACTAAAAACCATAAAAACCATAAAATTCCAAAAAAAAATCCCTTGAAACATAAACTACCACAAAAACTAAAAACTCCATAAAAACCATAAAACTCCATACACACATAAAACCCCTAATATCCCACTAAAAACTCTAAAGACTATTAAACCCTAAAAACTGATAAAAAACTCTAAAAAAATTAAAAATATAAAATACCTTAAAAATTAATAAAACCTAAAAAGAGTCTAAAACCCCTAAAAACTCCAGAAACCAATAAAACCAGAAAAATCCTAAAAACCATCCAAATCCCTAAAAACCCTGCAAACTATAAAGACTGTAAAAATCCAAAAAAACCTGAAAATGTAAAAACCACTAAAAAACCTGAAACGACAGTTAAAACCATAAAACCCGTTAAAACATTAGAAATCCTAAAAACACCAAAAAAAACCTTTAAATAAACCACTAAAAACTCTAATTCTCCCCCCCCCCCAAACCCCTAATTTTTTAAAAAACTATAAAAAACATTAAAAACCCTTAAAACTAATAAAATCCTAAAAACCCAAAAAGGCCATAAAAACCCCACAAACCCTAAAAAACCATGAAAAGACTAAAAAACTAAAAAAACCCTCAAAATCACTAAAAACCATAAAAAATCATAAAAAACATAAAAAACCTAAAAAAATTAACAAAAATCCTTAATAATGAGAAAAAAAACCCTTGAACCCTTGAAAAAATCACGAAAACCATTAAAACCCCTAAGATTAATATAACCCCTAAAACCAATAAAACTCCTAAAAATCAACAAAAAAACTTTAAAAAAACTAAAAAACCCTAAATATTTTAAAAAACTATAAAAACCTTCAAAATCTAGAAATTCATAAAGACAAAAAATTCCATAAAACACTAAAAACAATAAAATCCTAAAAACCATGAAAATCCCAAAAAACACCCCAATACCTAAAAATCCTAAAAAAATTAAGACCATAAAAATATTAAAAAAACCAAAAAAAACCTCAAAATGTAAAAAAACCTAAAAAACATGAGAACCCCAGCAACCCATAAAACCCATTAAAAACCTTAAAACCTCTAATAACCAATAAGAACTCAAACCCCTATGATCTAGAAAACCCCTTAAAACCACTAAAAACATTTAAACACACTAAAAATATCTAAAAAACCTAAAATATAAAAATAAATCCTAAAATCCCAAAAAGACCATAAACCCGCTAAAAACCCTAAACCACTGAAACCTAGAAAAACCATGTAAACTCCCTAAACACCTAAAAATACCTGAAAACTCCCTAAACCTCCTCAAAATCCCTAAAATCACTAAAACCCTTACCAAAATAAATATCTTAATATCCCTAAAAATCCCTGAAAACATAAAAAATAATAAAAACCGAAGAAAACAATAAAACTCTTAAAAACCTTATCAACCCCTCAAATCTGATAAAAACCCAAAAAATCTAAAAAACTCTATAACCCCTTAAAAACCCTAAAAATGTTAAAAAACTATAAAAACAATTAAAAACATAAAAAAGAAAAAAACTCCTCAAAATCCATAAATACCTTAAGGAACTAAAAAATATAATAATCTCAAAAAATCCCAAAAAAATCCATGAAAATTTAAAATACCCTAAAAAACATGAAACGCCCTAAAAACAACTAAAATCCTGAAAACCCCTATAAAACCTAAAAACATAAAAACCCTATAAACCCACTAAAATATTAAAAACCCTTGAAAACCATAAAATCCTCAAAAACACTTAAAACCGTTAAAGCCTTGATAAGTAAAAAAAACAAAAAACCCAAAAAGATCTAAAAATACCATTAAAAAATTCTGAAACATAATAACCAGAAAAACACTAAAACTCTGAAAAATCGCAGAAACCCTAAAGTGTCCTATCAACCATAAAAAATAAAAAAAATCAAAAACAATTTCTGAAAACATAAAATAACCTAAAAACCCTGAAAACCCTAAAAACCATAAAAGACCATAGAACCCATAAAACCCTAAAAATCCACTAAAAACTCAAAATTCCCCAAAACCCCCTAAAAATGTTTAAAACTCTAAACCCACAAAACCGTAAAAAATTAAAAAAGCATAAATCCCAAAGGACCCTAAAACCCCCTGAATGCTCTAAAAACCCCAGAAAAAAATCAAAATCTCTTAAAACCTGAAAATTATAAATACCTTTAAAATAATTCAAATTCCAAAAATATACTAGAAAACATATAAAACCCTAAAAACCTAAAAAAAATACCTGAGAACCATCAAGCCCTTAAAAACATTATGAATTCCTCAAAACCAGTAAAAACCATAAAAACCAACTCAAATCTCTAAAAACATTAAATTCATAAAAACATTAAAAATAATAAAATACCATTAAATAAGTAATACACTCAAAAATGAAAACCTAAATCCCCAAAAAGACTCTAAAAACCCAAAAAACCCCTAAAATTACGAAAAACCCTAAACCCCCTAAAAATTCTAATATCACTAAAAACCATAAATATCATAGAAATCCCTTAAATTCTAGGTAAACATAAAAATAAATAAAAACCATGAAAACCACCTAAAAACATAAAAATAAATAATACCATAAAATACACAAAAAAATCCTATAAACCCTAAAAACACTATAAAAACCAATAAACCCCTAAAAATGTTAAAAAAATATAAAAACCATAGAATCCATAAAAACACAATAAACCCAAAAAATCATAAAAATCTAAAAATCTCTAAAAACCCTTAAAAATTCTGACAAGCCCTTTGATCCCTCCAAATCTCAACATCCCCTGAAAATAAATAAATACCATCAATATCCTAAAAATATATAAAAATCTCAAAAAACATAAAACACCCTAAAAACACTGAAAACATAAAATACCCTAAAAACCTTGAAAACTCTGAAAACTCCATTAAACCCATAAAACCCCATAAAACCTTAAAACCCCAAAAAAAAATTATTAAAACCCACTAAAACACTAAAAACCCTGAAAAACCTAAAAATGTTAAAAATACTTTAAAAAACATTTAAACCGCTAAAAAAATCTAAAAAAACTAAATACCTAAAAGAAAATAGAATCCCATAAAAACCCTTAATACCTTGAAACCCTAAAAATATATCAAACCCATAAAACCCTCAAAATCATTAAACAACCAAAAAACTAAAAACCATAAAAATACAAAGAATCCATAAAAAACCTAAAACATGTAAAAACCCCTAAAAACCATGAAGAGTAACTAAAACATAAAAACATTAAAAACCCTCCAAACACATATAAACTTCTTAAAACACTAAAAATACTTAAACCCCTTAAAATTTTAAGAAGCTATAATGAAAAATATAAACCCAAAAAATAAAAGAATTCCTATAATCCCAAATAGACCCTAGAACCCCTGAAAAATCCTAAAAAACTAAAACTCTTGAAAAACCCTGAACCCCTAAAAATCCCTAAAATCCCCAAAAAAATAAAAAGCATTAAAATAAAAAAAATCCATCAAAATCCATGGAAATAATAAAAAACATTAAAAACCATGAAAACCAATGAAAATAATTGAAAATACTCAAAACCATAAATACAGTAAAAACCAATAAAAACCCTAAAAACAAATCAAACCGTAAAAAACCTAAAAACTAATAAAAATGTTAAAAACACTAAAAACAATTAAAAAACTCAAAATATCATAAAACTACAAAAGGCCCTAAAATACCAAAAAATCCCCAAAAACACTTAATACCAATGAAAACCCCTAAAACCACTCAATATCCCTAAAAATATTAACAACCATCAAGATCCAAAAAATTAGTAAAAATCCATGAAGACAAAAAGTAACCTAAAAATCATGAAAACCCATTAAAAACCATAAATCCCCTAAAAACCATAAAATATATACAACATTTAAAAATCATGAAACCATTAAAAACTATAAAAACACTTTAATCACCTAAAAACGTTAAACACTCTAAAAATAATTTAATATAATAAATTTAAAAAGTTTCTATAATCCAAAAAACACCTAAAACAACTTAAAACACCTAAAAACATGGAAAAATTTTAAACCCCTAAAAAATACCTAAAACTCCAAAAACCATAAAACCAATAAAAATCCAAAAATCCCTAAAAATTTATAAAAACATAAGATACCCTAAAATCCATAAAAACCCCTAAAACCCATAGAAGCCTCATAAAACCTTTTAAAAACTCTAAAAACACATAATAACCCTAAAAACAATAAAAACTCTAAAACCCCTTAAAACACCAAATACATTTAAAAACCCTAAAAACATTAAAAATTCTAATGCTAAAAAAACCCTAAAAACCAAAAATTACCCTAAAAACCATGAAAACCCCTAAACCCCCCTAAAACCATCAACATAATTTAAAACACTAGAAACCCCAAAAATACTTAAAAATATTAAAAAAATCCCAAAAAAAAATCAAAAAAAACTATAAATCATTGAAATCCCCGAATGACCATTAAAACCATGAAAACCCATAAAACCTTTAAATACCATAAACCACTAAAAACACTAAAAATCCTTAAAACACCAAAAAACATTAATAAACTTTGAAAAATAATAAAATCCATAAAACACTCAAAAAACCCTAAAAAGACAAAATGACCCTAAAAATACTGAAAACCTACAAAAGCCGAAAAACACAACAAACCACCCAAAATCCCTAAAACCGTTAAAACAATAAAAATACTAAAAGGACCTAAAAATCCTTGAAAATAAAAAACCCTAAAAACCCTAAGAACTATTGAGAATCATAAAACCCCATTAAAACCCTGAGAAACCCTAGAACCCCTCAAAATCCCTATATAAAAGATCTGAAAACCATAAATATCCTAAAAAACCCTTCAAATTTGTGAAAATAAAAAACCCTTAAAACCCATTTTTTTTAAAAGCACTAAAAAAATAAAAACCCTAAAACCCACTCAAACTCTAAAAACCATTTAATCACCTAATATGTTAAAATTTTTAAAAAGATAAAAACATAAAAAAACTCATAAAAATCCAAAAAGTCCCTAAACACCCTGAAAATCCCTATAAAAGCCAAAAACCCCAAAAAAACCCTAAAATCCTCACAGTCTCAAAAAACCCTACAACCCTAAAAATATTAAATCCATAAAAATCCATGAAAACAAAAAAACCGAAAAAACCATGAAACCCCTGGAAAAACATAAAAAACTACAAAAACATTAAAAATCCCTACAACCCATAAAAACCATAAAAATCACTAAAATGTTAAAAAACTATAAACAAACTTTAAATCCATTAAAAATTTAAAACCATAAAATGCCTCAAAATCCATAAAAACAATAAAAATAATAAATATATAAAAAAATACCTAAAAAATAGAAAACATAAGAAAAAACTAAAAACCCTAAAACCCCCTAAAAACCAAAGAAATCCCTAAATACCATAATATACCCAAAAATTAAAAAACCCCTTAAACACACATAAAACTATAAAAACATATTTAACACCTAATAAGATATAAAAATCTAAAACCCTAAAGATCCTAAGAAAACTATAAAAACATAAAATCCCGAGAGACCCTAAAAACCCACAAAAACATAAAAATTGATATAGCCCAAAAAACCATCAAAATCCCTAAAACCATAGAAACAATAATAAACCAAAAGAATCCCTAAAATCCATGAAGATGTAAAAAACCATTAAAACCCTAAAAACCCTATGATGACCATAAAACCCCTATAGAAAATAAATTCCCCATACCCCCATAAAACCTAAAAAACAACTAAAAACACAAAAAATACACTAAAACCAACAAAACATTAACATAACTTAAAAACCCAGAAAGACACTAAGCACCCTGAAAACCCTAAAACTCACAAAAAAAAATCCATGAAAACCTTATAAAACCCTTCAAAATCCCAAATACCCAAAAAACCATAACAACCAAAAAATTCCTTAAAGGCCCTAAAATTCCTAAAAACATAAAAAACCATAAAAGCCATAAAAAATCAATGAAAACCATAAAACCCCCAAAAAATTAAGAATCCCTAAAACCCATAAAAACTCAAAGCCATTAAAAAAATAAAAAATTCATAAAACCCCAAAGATCAATTAAAATTATAAAAAAAAATATTAAACTCTACAAAGTAATAAAATTTCATGAAAGCCCAAAAGACCCTGAAAATGATGAAAATCCCAAAACACCATAAAATCCTGAAACCTAAAATATCCCATTAAAATCCCTAAAAAATAAAAAACTCTAAAACTATAAAAAATCAACAAATTCCCTTAAAATACCTGAAAATATAAAAACCCCTAAAACACCAAAAAAACTGAAACCCATAAAACCCTTAAAACCTTAAAAAAATCCTAAAAACACATGTAACCCCTAAAAATAACTGAAAACTCTAAAACCCCTAAAATTTTTAAAAACACTTAAATTCCTTTAAAACTCTATAAATAACTTAAAACCCCGAAAATACCATAAAAATTTAGAAAAAAACAATAAACCAAAAAATCCTTGAACACCCCTAAATAAAATCCCTCAAAATATGTAAAACACTAGAAATAATAAAAACCATAAAAATCCTAAAATATATATAAAAATACTGGAAAATATAAAAAAATTAAAAAACCTTGAAAATATCCTAAAAACAATAAAAAGCATAAAAACAATAAAAAACTTAAAACGCATAAAAACTGAAAAATCCCTAAAATCTCTAAATCCCTAAAAATCCATAAATATGGTAAAGAAAATATAAAATCATTTAAAACACTAAAAGTCAAAAAAACACAAAAATCCCAAAAGACCCTGAAAACCTTATAAACCAATAAAAACCTTGAAACCCATAAAAACTTTGAAAATCACTAAATACCCTAAAATCCCTAAAAATAATAAAAATTATAAAAAATCCCAATTAATCACTCAAAATATAAAAATTTCTCAAAACCATGAAAAAACAATGAAAGCCATAAAATACCTAAAAACTGTAAAAACCATTAAAACAAAAAACCACTAAAAACTATAAAAACCCTTTAAACCCCTGAAACATTTAAAAACTCTAAAAAACATTAAACCCCAAAAAACTCTAAAAAACCCCTAAACTGCAAAAAAGTACCTAAGAACCCTAAAACCCCCTAAAAAAATCTTAAAACACACAATATCTCAAAAAAACATAGTACTACTAAAAAAATAACAAAAATAAAAAACCTAAAAGAGCCGTTAAAATACCCGAGAATATGAAATACCCAAAAAACATTAACAACCCACATAAAATAATAAAAACCCCTAAAACTATTAAACCACTAAAAACCCATAAAAACAAGAAAAACCCTTAGAAAACCCTTGAACCCATAAAAACATTAAAAAAATTTGAAAAACCATAAAAGCATAAAAAACTCAAAAAAGGAACACTAAAAACCCAAAAGATACACTTAAACCCTAGATAAACCATAAAAATCATAAATTCCATTCAAAATCCTTAGATGCTCTATAGACCCTAAAAACCAGAAAAAAATCTTTTAAAATCCCTAAAATCTCAAAAAATGATAAAAATCATAAAAAATGCATAAAAGCACCGAAACACAATTAAAACCATAGCAAACCCAAAACCCACTAAAAGCTATAAAAACCTTAAAAGGACTAAATACTCAAAAATCCTATAAAATCACTAAAGGACTCTAAAAACCATTAAAACCCTAAAAACCCTAAAAAATTATGAAAGAACCCAATAAACCTAAAAATGCTTAAAATGCCTAAAACGCAAAAGAATAAAAAACATTAAAAGGTTATTAAAATCTCTGAAAACATTAAAAACCCTAAAAACCGTGAAAACCTACTAAAATTCATATGAACCCCTAAAACCTAAAAAACCCCTAAAACCCGTTAAAATCAAAAAACTGATTAAAAATTATAAAATCCATTGAAAACCCTAAAAACAATAAAAATTATAAAAACCATTAAACCTAGAAAATAAAACAAAAACCCTAAAAACCTAAAAGACTATAAAAACACCAAAAAATCCCAAAATAAATTAAGAACACCAAAACCACTAAATCCTTTAAAACCATAAAAACCTTAAACCATAAAAATCCTAGAAATACCTAAAAATCTCTAAAAATATAAAAAACCCTAAAAACCCAATAAAAACCTTAAAAACCATAAAAACCCTAAAAATATAAAAAAATCTGAAACACATAAAACTATAAAAACCAATTTTTTTTAAAAAAAACCTTAAAACCCTTAGAAAGGTAAAAACTCTTAAAATCATTAAAAATCCAAGAAACTCAAAAGAAAACCATAAAACCTAAAAGACCCTAAAAACTATGAAACCCCTAAAAACCCAAAAACCCGTACAACCTCATAAAATCCTTAGAACCCCAAAAGACACAAATAACCATAAAATTCCAAAAAGTCCATAAAATTCCAGAAAACGTAATAAACCCCAAAACCCTGACAACCCCTTTACACCTTAAAAATCCATAAAAACAAAAAAACCCCTAAAAACAACAAAAAACTCTAAAAATCCATAAAACTGAAAAACATGTTATGAATCTCTAAATACCGTAAAATCCCTAAAAACACAAAAAATACCCCAATGCTTCCAAAAGACTGTAAAATCCCTAAGAAACCCAAAAAACCTTTAAAAACCTTGAAATAACCCTAATATCTTAAAATTCATAAACACCCTATATACCTTAAATACCATAAAAATCCTGAAAATCCATAAAAATCCCAGAAAATGTAAAAAACTATGAAAACCCATGAAGATAATAAAAAATATAAAAAATATTAAAAAACATAGAAAAAACCCTGAAATACACTAAAAACTATAAAAAAATCCTAAAAACAATTAAAACATTAAAATATATATATAAAAACCATAAAACTCCTAAAAACTCAATGAACCTATAAAGCCCCAAAAGTCCCTAAGAACCATACAAACCCTAAAAACCCCTCAACATATCCAAAACCCAAGAAAACCCCTCAAAACCAAAAACTTCCTAAAATATCCCTAAAAATAACTAAAGTGTTAAATATCCCTTAAACATTGAAAAACACCCTGAACTCCATAAGAACCCTTAAAAACATTTAAAACCCCATAAAACCCGAAATAACTATAAACATCAAAAACCCTTTAATCTCTTAAAAATGTTTTGAACTCTAAATAATCATAAAAACTAAAAAACCTATAAAACCTGGAAAAAAACCTTAAACCATGAAAAAACCATGAAAACCCTAAAAACCATAAAAATCATAAAAATCCCAAAAAATTAATTAATAAACAAAAAATAATAAAATATCTAAAAACCATAAAAATACTAAAACCCCATAGAACCCATAAAAACTACAAAAAAATTCTAAAAACATTAATACCCATAAAAAATTAGAAAAAACTAAACAAAACTATAAACCCTAAAGAACAAAAAAACCCAAAAAAACCCCAAATGTCTTTAAAAACCATGAAAACCCCTAAGAAACCCTAAAAATCCCTAAAAAATCTCAAAATCCCTAAAATCCTAAAAAATTAAAAATTATAAAAAAGCATAATAATTCCCAAAAAAACCTAAAAACATACAAAACACTAAACAACGTGAAACCACAATGAAAACCATAAAAACATTAATAATCCCTAAAACCCCATTAAAATCCAAAAAAACACTAAAAACTCAAAAAACCATTAATAACCTAATAAAATTAAAAGATTAAAAAAATCCTTAAAATACCTAAAAACACTAAAAACCCAAAAGGCCCAAAACTCTAAAAACCCCTAAAAACCATGAAATCCCTTGAAAAAAAACTGACCAAATTTCCTAAAACCTTAAAAACAAAAAATAATTACAAAAAATATAAAATTCAATGAAAATTTTAAAAATAGTAAAAATCTTAAAAACCTCTTAACATTCATAAAACCCCTAAAACCCTTAATAACCATAAAAACCAAAAAATCCTAAAAACACACTAAAAGAACTGTAAATACTTAAACCCTAAAAATGATAAAAACGCTTAAAGTCCTTTAAAACTACTAAAAACTCAAAAAAACCATAAAAACCCAAAAATAACCCTATGAACCTTGAAATCCCCAAAAAACCTAAAAATCCCTAAAACCCCCTAAAACTCTCAAAATACATAAAAATTTTAATTAAACCTTAAAACCATAAAAATTCCCAAAATTCCTTGAAAATGAAAAAACATCTAAAATACATTAAAAATCATGAAAATGATAAAAACCCCTAAAAACTATTAAAACCCATAAAATATATAAAAACCCCTCAAATGTTTAAAAACCCTTAAACCAACATAAATTTATAAAAAACAATATAAAACTTAAATCGCCTAAAAACTCAAATTGTCCCTAAAACCCAAAAAGAAACCAAAAACCCAAAAACCCATAAAAACACCAAGAACCAATAAAAGCCCTAAAAATCCATAAAACTCTAAAAAATATAAATACCATAAAAATTATAAAAATGTCTTGAAAATGTGAAAAAAACCTGAAAAAACCCTGAAAACCAAAAACCTCGTAAAAAATAAAGACCCCCTAAATCCCATAAAACCCTAAAACCACTAAAACCAAAAAACCTTTAAACCCCTAAAAATGATGAAAAATAAAAAACATTAAACCCTGATAGACTCAAAAAACTCTAAAACCCCAAAAGAACCAAAAACCCTAAAATCCCTTAAAACTCAAAAAACCCATAAAAAATTTCAAAAATTCCAATAAACATTAAATACCTAGAAACATAAAAAAAATAAAAAGAGCTAAAAATACCTAAAACATAAAAACAATTATCCCATAAAATTAACTAAACATTATAATATCCCTTATAACACCTAATGATTTTAAAACACACTAAAAACATTAAAATACCTAAAAATTCCAAAAAATACTAAAAACCAAAAAGGCCTTAAAACCCCAGAAAACCCCTAAAACCCTCAAAATCCAAGAATAACCTAAAACCCAAAAAACCATAAAAATTCCAAAAATACCCCAAAAATCTGGGAAAAAAAACCCATAAAAAATTACCCCCTAAAAATAATTAATAAAACCCCTAAAACCAAAAAAACCATAAAACCCAGTTAAACCCTAAAAACCAATTAAAACACTAAAAACCCATAAAACCAGAAAAAACATTATAACACCATAAAAAACCTTAAAACCCCAAAATATAAAAAACAAATAAAGACATAAAAACTCCTAAAATCCATGAAAACCCCTAAAACTATAATAAACTATAAAACCCTAAAAATCCATAATAAACCAAAACACCTAGAAAAAAAAATCTATGAAAACATAAAAAAACATAAAAACCATGAAAAACGCATAAAAACCATATATAATTTCTAAAAACCTTAAATCCATATAAAAATAGTGATCGCCCTAAAAATACATAAAAACATTAAAACCACTATAAACTCTAAATACACATAAAACCACTAAATATGTTATAAAATATGAAAAACACCTAAAAACTCAAAAAAAAAAACAAAAAACCATTAAACCCCAAACGACAGTAAATACCCTAAACCCAAAGATCCCCAATAATCCTTAAAAACCCTAAAATCAATAAAAATAGTAAAAGGCCTAAAAATTTTATGAAAAGGTCAAAAACCCTAAAACCCCTGAAAACTATAAATATGTTAAAATCCATAATCCCCCAAAACCCATAGAAACCCCATAAACCTAATAAAACTCTAAAATCCTTCAAACCTATAAAAGGTATATCTATATAAATCATAAAAATACTAAAAATTAAAATAGACCCTAAATTACAAAACATACCTAAAATCCTTGAAAACCTCTAAAAACCATGAATGGCCCTAAAACCCATCAAAATACAAAAAACATAAAAACAGTAAAATTTCTTAAAAATCCATAACAATCACTAAAATGTAAAAAATAAAGAAATGGATGGCTGCTCCTTTGTTCTCTCATAATGGAAGCATCTCTCCCCTTCAGCAAGCTTGATGGTGATGGAGACTATATCTCTCCCCCATCCCCCTATGTGGGGTAGGGTCCTCCACTATGTCTTGATGATGATCACACATTCCTCCCACTATCTGTTCCTGATGTTTTGCCTCTATTTCCATGAATTGAGCTTTTCCCTAAGGTGACTAAGATTTTTGATGGTCACCACCAACTCCTGATTTTGATGCAGGAGTTCAAATAAGGATCCTCATTGAATTTTTTGACAGTAGTTTCTAAAATTCCGAACAGAATCCCTCTAGTACATGTTTTTGATTGGTTTTGTTTTGACAAGTTCGTTTTTGAGAATTGGGATCTATAGGACCATGAGAAGGTGGGTATTTTTGATAGTGATCATATCATGATTCTTTTTTCAACCAAGGACCTTATTCTTTGTTGGACTGCAACACCTCAACGATGTAATGGTACACGTTTCTTCCTTTTTAGGTGGATTTTCGATCTTCAACTGATTCATGACTATCCAATGTTTGGGACTTGGGCTAGATTTTCTGAACCCCCCCTATCATTCATAATCGGTCTATTATCTAAATGTTAGGGAATCTAGTTGGAAATTTATTATGTATGTACATTAGGAACCAGACCCTATGTAACGAATTTCTCCAGGGTCTTTTGTTGATATTGATGCCTCTAGGGAGATGATTGACTTTGTGTGGATTTTGGTTGGTGAGGAGCTCCGATGGAAGCATCCGGTGATCATTAAGTCATGAGTCCACTTTTGTTCTTCATGTTGGAAACTTGGGAATCATGGAAAGGCTTGTAGGTGTATTTCCAAGGAATGTAGTGGTGGGAATCTGGATCAAGTGGAATATGGAGAGAGAAATCAGGCCTTGGTGGGGGTGCAGGAGGTAGAGGTGCTGATGGAGCCCAAAATTTTAGCTCCCCAACAAATGTTTACTCTAGTTTTTGAGCATCTCAAAAAATATTTGAAATTTGTACATGGTAAGGAGATGGTAGTGATAGCTTCATGTGGTATGATCCTGGAGTTTTCTAGTGATTTTAGTGGAATGGAAATGGTTAATTAAGAGGTGATTCCCAATGATGCCTGTGTAATTTTGAGAAACAACAGTGGGATGCTGGAAGCAGTGTTTTATAGGGGGGTCTAAGTATGGGGAAGTGGCTGAGATGGGGGGTGGTTACTGGGTCTAAGCATAAGAATATTTTGTCTGAGGTTCCCCTATCACAGTCCCCTCATAGAGATGCATTAGCATTGAGAAAAAAATAGTGGGAAGGTCGGTCGAAGAAATCTTTCGATTCAGGATGGTGTCTCTCAGAGAAATATGTTTGAGGGTCTAGACTCTGTGGATTTAGCTAGTGGGGATGTTGCTTGGGGGGGGGGGTAAGCTAGGAGAGGTGGATGACCAGATGGAAGTGGCTCAGATTAGCCATGAATAGAATCTGGTTGAGAAATAAGCCTTGTGCTTTGATAAGGGTGACCCCTTTGTGAAACTCTATGGGTACGGTGGTAGTGCGAGGGATGGCCTATGGGTTTTGACCTTGGTTCAGAGTGAGAGAAATGGTGATTTTTTTGAGGATGTGTATGTCCACTTGTTGTCTCGGATTTCTGGTACTATAGGTGTAGGTGGTACGTCTCAAGACATGCAACTGGCCATGGTGGGGCATGTATGAGCTTCTACGGATGAGGCCCAGTGTGTAGTTCATCCCGATATGGTTGTAGTGGAACGACCAATTTTCCTAATTGATGATGAAGATAATGTTCTTGGGGATATTTTTGCTGAGGAGGACCGTAGGGTAAACTCCAATATGGAGCAGTTTAGGAGGGAGAAGGTCATTCTTTGGGATACCTCTCTAAAGGGGGATGGTTCAGGTGTTAATGAACTTGGATCCTTTGGATAGGTTGATCCCTTACAGAAAAAGTGTTAGAATAGGGATACTGATAAGGTGGCCTCTAGTGTGGACAATGACAACATCTTATATGGGAAGAAATATTAGGCTGATGGTTTCCCCTTTCCCCCCACTAAAAGGATGCTAGATAGGGATTTTTCCACTCTCCCTCGACCCAGGACCACCCAAAATTCCTCAAAGGCCACTAAATTGAAGGTAAAATTTAAAAATGAGGAGCGGACTTTACACACCTTAGAGAAAGAAAGACTCAAGGACAAGAATATGGCGCTTTTGAGACATCATGATTATTTTTAGTCCAGATGGGAATTGATGGACAGGGGGGCATACTCTGACTTTTGCATTGTTGATGTGGCTTCTAGTTATGGTGGGGATGGTGACACCTTTGGTGTAGTCCCTATTTAAGTTTTTGGTGATGATGTTGACCGACATGTTTTCCATGTGTGATTTGTGGTTCCTTGGGGTTTTTGAGGGTTCTAGGGGGTGTAAGGGGGTTTTGGGTGTGGGCTGTTTGACTCCACCCATTCCTAGATTTCTCGACTATTTTTTCTAATAAATTAGGGGGGGGGGGGTAGGGATAGTCTGGTCCTATGCCTTCATTTCCATAAAAATGTAAAAACCCCTAAAAACACTAAAACCCCCTAAAACATAAAAACACCAAAAAACCGTAAAACTAATAAAACCTAAAAAATCCTAAAAACCCACTAATAACTATAAAACCCCTTAGAACTAATAAAAATGTTAAAAACACTAAAAACCATTACAACCCTAAAAAATAAAAAACACTAAAACCCAAAATAACCCCCCAAAACCCTAAAAACCACTAAAAACCATAAAACCCTCAAAAACCAGAAAACCACCAAAAAACCCTAAAACCCCTAAAAATCATAAAAACCATAAAATACTATATAATACCAAAATTAATTATGAGAATTTTAAAAACCTTAAAACCCAAAACCCCCCAGAAAACCAAAAAACCTCTAAAAACATTTAAAACCTTAAAACACACAAAAACCATAAAAAATCACTAAAAACACTAAAAACCCCTTAAACGCTGAAAATCATTGTAAAACATCAAAAAAATTAAAACCCCTAAACCCCTTAAAGACCCTAAAAACCAACAAATTTTGTAAAAACCCTAAACCATTAAAAATCCTTAAAATTCCTTGATAAAATAAAAACCCCTAAAACCCCCTGAAACCCATAAAATACGAAAAACCAGTAAAAATCATTAAACCCAAAAATGTACACTAAAAACTCTAAAACCACTTAAAAACCTAAAAAGTGAAAAAATTGAAATCCGTAAAAATATATTAAACTAAAAAAACCCTGAACCCCCAAAAGATTCACAGAAATCTAGAAAAAACCTAAAGACCATCAAAACCATAAAACCCAAAGAACTATCAAAATCCTTAAAAACACAAGAAAACCCTAAAAACTAAAAAATCATAAAAATACATGAAAACATAAAAAACACTAAAGACCTTGAAAAACCCCAAAAATCATAAAAATCACTAAAACCCTTAAAACTACATAAGAACCAATAAAACTGCTAAAAATCACTAAAAACTACATAAAACACCGAAATCCCTTTAAACCATTACAAACATTAAAAACAATAAAAACCCTCAAAACCCATAAAAAGATGAACCCCCCCCCATCCCCCTAAAATATCAAAAGGACCATAAAACCCTATAAACCCTAAAAAAATGTCAAACCCTAAAATCCCTCAAAATCCCTAAAAATACTTGAGACCATAAAATTCTTAAAAATCCCAAAAAATCCCTAGACACATAAACTACCACAAAAACTGCAAACTCCCTAAAAACAATAAAAACCCCTAAAAACCAAAAAACCCCATAAACACATAAAAACCCTAATATCCCACTAAAAACTCTAAAGACTATTAAACCCTAAAAACTAATATAAAACACTAAAAACCTAAAATACCATAAAAATAAATAAAACATAAAAAGTCTCTAATACCCCGGAAAACCCCAAAAACCAATAAAATATTAAAAACCCTAAAAACTGACTAAATACCTAAAAACCATGAAAACTCTAAAAACTGTAAAAATCCAAAAAAACCCTGAATATGTAAAAACCACTAAAAAACTTGAAATCACCGTGAAAACTATAAAACACCCTAAAACATTAGAAACCCTAAAAACCCATAAAACCATTAAATAAACCACTAAAAACTCTACCCCCCCAAACCCCTAATTTTTTTTGAAAACTATAAAAAAATTAAAAAACCTAAAAACTAAAAAATCCTAAAAACCCAAAAAGGCAAAAAAACCCAAAAAACCCCTTAAAATCCAAAAAATACAAAAAAAAACTATAAAACCCCTCAAAATCACTAAAAACCACAAAAATCGTAAAAACATAAAAATACTAAAAAATTATTAAAAATCCTTGATAAAGAGAAATAAACACATGAATCCATGAAAAAATCATGAAAACCATTAAAACCCCTAAGAACCATAAAACCCATAAAATCCTTAAAAATCCATAAAAAACACTAAAAACACTTAAAACCCCTAAATATTTTAAAAAACTATAAAAACCATAAAAAACTAAAAAACCATAAAGACCAAGAAGGCCATAAAACACTAAAAACCCCTAAAATCCTTAAAACCAAGAAAATCCCTAAAAAAACCCTAATCCCTAAAAATCATAAAAAAACTAAAGACCATAAAATTATTAAATTATCCTTAAAATATCTCAAAATGTAAAAAAAACTAAAAAACTTGAGAAACGCAACAAATCATCAAACCCCATAAAAACGTTAAAACCTCTAATAACCAATAAAAACTCAAAACATTACAATCTATAAAACCCCTTAAAACCACTAAAAACATTTAATAACACAAAAAATATATTAAAACCCTAAAATCTCAAAATAAATCCTAAAATCCGAAAAATACCCTAAACGCCGTAAAAAACCTAAAACCCTAAAACCCTAAAAAACCATGTAAACTCCCTAAACCCCTAAAAATACTTAAAACCCCATACAACCCCTCAAAATCACTAAAATTACTAAAACCCTTACCAAAATAAATATCCTAATATCCCTAAAAATCCGTGAAAACATAAAAAATAATAAAAACTCAAGAAAATCATAAAAATCTTAAAAACCTTATCAAACCCTCAAATCCGATAAACAGCCAAAAAATCACAAAAATACTCTCTAACGCATTAAAAACACTAAAAATGTTCAAAACTATAAAAATAATTAAAACATAAAACTAAAAATATCTCTCAAAATCAATAAATAACTTAAGGCACTGAAAAATATAATAATCTTGAAAAATCCAAAAAAAATCTTTGAAATTTTAAAATACCCTGAAAAACATGAAACCTCCCAAAAACCACAAAACGCAGGAAAAAACCTATAAAACCTCAAAACATAAAACCTCTATAAACGAACTAAAACAGTAAAACCCTTGAAATCCAAAAAATCATCAAAAACACTAAAAATTGTTAAAACCATGAAAACTTAAAAAAATGTAAAACCCAAAAAGATCTAAAAACGATGAGAAACCCCCAAAATATAAATAAATAAATAAAAAAACTAAAACACAAAAAAAATCCCTAAAACGCATAAAGAGTCCAATCGACCATAAAAATCCAAAAAAACGCAAAAAAAATCTACAAACATAAAAAACCTAAAAATCCTAAAAAGTATAAAAGACCATAGAACCCATAAAACCCTAAAAATCCAGTAAAAAAATTCTCCAAACCCCTTAAAAATGTTGAAAACTCTAAACCCACAAAACCCCTTGAATTCCCTAAAAACTCCAGAAAAACACTCAAAATCACTTCAAAACCTTAAAATTATAAATACCTTTAAAATCATTCAAATTCCCCAAAAAAACCAGAAAACATATAAAACCCTAAAAAACCTAAAAGAAATCCCTGAGAACCATCAAGACCTTAAAATCCTTAATAATGCCTAAAAATAAATAAAAACCATAAAAACCAAATAAAATATCTAAAAACATTAAATTCCTAAAAACATTAAAAAATATAAAATACCATTAAATCACTAAAACACTGAAAAATGAAAACCTAAATCCCCAAAAATACTCTAAAAACCAAAAACCCCAAAAATCACTAAACACCCTAAAACCCCTTAAAAATCCTCATATCCCTAAAACCCATAAATATCATAAAAATCCCTTAAATTCTAGGAAAACATAAAAATAATTAAAAACAACGTAAACCACCTAAAAACATAAAAAAATTAATACCATAAAATAAAAAAAATCCTAGAATCCCAAAAAACACTATAAAAACCCATAAACCCCTAAAAATGTTAAAATATATAAAATCCATAAAAACACAATAAACCCAAAAAACCAAAAAAATCTAGAAAACCCTAAAAACCCTTAAAAATCATGATAAGCCCTATGATCCCTCCAAATCTCAACATCCCCTGAGAATACATAAATACCCTTAATATCTTATAAATATATAAAAATATCGAAAAACATAAAACACCTTAAAAACACTGAAAACATAAAATACCCTAAAAACCGTAAAAACCCTGAAGCCCCAATGAAACCCATAAAACCACTTATAATCTTAAAAACCAAAAAATAAAATAAAAACCCACTAAAACACTAAAAAACCTTAAAACCATAAAAATGTTAAAAAAAACTATAAAAAAAATTTAAACCAGTAAAAAAACACTAAATACCCAAAAAATCTAGAAGAAAATAAAATCCCATAAAAACCCTCAATAACCTAAAACATTGAAAACCAATAAAATCCCTAAAACCCTCAAAATCCTTAAACAACCAAAAAAACTAAAAACCATAAATATCACAAGAAGCCATAAAAATCCCAAAACATGTAAAAAACCATAAAACCATGAAGACTAACTAGAACATAAAAACATTAAAAACCCACCAAACACCAATAAACTACTTAAAACACTAAAAATACATAATCCCCAAAAAATGTTAAGAAGCTATAAAGAAAAATAAAAACTCAAAACAATAAAAAAATTCCTATAATCCCAAACAGACCCTAAAACCCATAAAAATTTCTAAAAAACTAAAACCCTTAAAAAAAATAAACCCCATAAAATCCCAAAAATCCCAAAAAAAACCATTAAAATAAAACACTCTTTCAAAATCCATGGAAAAAATAAAAAAAACTTAAAAACCATGAAAACAAATGAAAATCATTGAAAATCCTCAAAACCATAAACAAACTAATAACCAATAAAAATACTAAAAACCAATCAAACCCTAAAAAACCTAAAAACTAATAAGAATGTTAAAAACTCTAAATAAGGTTAAAAAACACTAAAAAATCATAAAACTGCAAAAGGACCTAAAAACCAAAAACCCCTAAAAACACTAAAAACCAATGAAAACCCCTAAAACCACTCAATATTCCTAAAAATCTTAACAACCATCAATATCCTAAAAATCAGTAAAAATCCATGAAATCAAAAATGTAACCTGAAACCCATGAAATCCCACTTATAACCATAAATCCCCTAAAAATCATAAAATATGTAAACCATTAAAAACCCTAAAACCATTAAAAACACTAAAAACACTTTAATAACCTACAAATGATAAAAACTCTAAAAATACATTAAACCCATAAAATAAAAAAGACCCTATAAACCTAAAAAACCCTAAAACCAATTTAATCCCCTCAAAACTGAAAAAACATTTAAACCCCTATAAAATCACAAAAACTTGAAAAAATGTAAAACCAATAAAAATCCAAAAAAAAATCCCTAAAAATTTATAAAAACATAAGAATCCCTAAAATCCATAAAAGCCCCTAAAACCCATAAAATCCTCATAAACCCTTTTAAAAGCTCTAAATATCCACAATAACCATAAAAAAATAAATACTCTAAAACCCCTTAAAACCCAAAATACATTTCAAAACCCTAGAACCATTAAAAATTCTAAAGCAAAAAAAAACCCTAAAAACAATAAAATACCCTAAAAACCATGAAAACCCCTAAAACCCCCTAAAACCATCATCATACATGAAAACAATAAAATCCCCAAAAAACATAAAAATATTAAAAAATTGCTAAAATACTCAAAAGAAAATAAAAAATAGAAAACCCCGAATGACCATAAAAACCATGAAAACCCATAAAACCAATAAAGCCCTAAAAAATTTCATGACTAAAACCCATTCAAGGAATAGGCCTCCGAGCGGCGTCTCTCCTCCCCTCCTCGTGCTACCTCGGTTTTCCTCTACTGTCTTCCTCCTTCCTCCTCCGGTGAGGTCTGACCTAGGTTCTTTCTATCCCGCTTCGGCTCGGCAACTGTTGGTGCCGACTTTGCGTGATACGGTCGGTGCGGTGGTGGCTTGGTCGTGCCCTGATTGCTCCAAATCTGGTGCGTTGGGTATTCGTATAGGGGAATCTGGTCTAGCTTGCTCGATGGAGACCCTGTTGCATGTACCACCTCTTGATCTGGCTTCTTGGTGCCTGGTTTTGGGTTCCGAAGTGCTGTGAAGGTTCCCCTCCCGTTCTTCAGGTTCGTTCCGAACTTCTGGCGTGCCTTATTTTGGGACCCAGTTTCATTGCTGCGAAGGTTCCCCTCCCGACTCAAGGTCCATTCCAGTCGGCTTCTGGCGTGCCTGGTTCGAGACCCGGCTTCGGTTGCTTCTTCCCCCTTCCAGCTCCTGGCCAATTGCATATCTGGTGGTCCCGACGCCGACTTGTATGTAGGGCTCCTCCATTTCTTTTGCCTTGCGCCAGATCTGGAGGGCACGGTGTCAACCCCAGTGTGCTTCCGGCCCCTCGCATGTTTTCCTGGTTCGATGTTAGCTGCAGGTGTGGCTTGGTGCACTCAGGTTCGGGTCCTGTTGCTTGGAGGAGGGAGGCTTTGGTTCTTCTTTTGATTCTCTGTCTCCTGCTGCTGCTTATGGTCTTTGGTTTTGGCTCTGTGTGCTGGTTTTTTTGACATGCTATAGAGGATTTAGTTTGATGTGGGTGCTGGCTAGTTCGTTCGATGAAATGGTTGTTTGGGGCGAGTTGGATCGAATGGGATGGTAATGCTGCGTGGTTGTGATGTTTTGGTGTTGGTGCTGGATGTTGTTGTTGGTTGCTGGTGTTGGTTGGCTGGATGGTGTTGTGGTCTATTTTTTCTGGTGGTGAATGGTTGTAGTGGTTTGAAATGGTGCTGTTGGTGCAGATGGATGTTTGTTGCAATGGTCGTCGTTTGGCTGGGAGGTGCTGGATGCTAGTTTTTTGAGTTTGGATGCTGTGAGGTGCTGGATGCTGGGATGCTGGATGATGGAGGTGACTGCTTTGCCTTGTGTGTTTTCTTTTTTCGTTCATGAATTTTCTTTTTTTCGGTCTTTTGTCTTGGGTCGTTAAGGGTTTTTGGGTTTGGTTCTATTGACCCCTCCCCTCCCATGTCTGCTTTGTGTCTTTTTTATTTTAATAAATTTGGGGGGGGGGGGGGAATAGCCCGACCCTCGCATCTTCCTTGCCATAAAACCTATAAATACCATAAATCCACCAGAAACTATAAAAACTCTTAAAACACGAAAAAACATTATGAAACTTTGAAAACAAAATCACTAAAACACTCAAAAAACCCTAAAAGACAAAATGGTCCTAAAAACCCTAAAAACCAACAAAACCTGAAAAACCCTAAAACCCCCCCAAATCCCTAAAACCGTAAAAATGATAAAAATACTAAAAGAACATAAAAATCCCTAAATATATAGAAAACCCTAAAAAACCTAAGAACCCATGAGAATAAAAAAACCCCATTAAAACATTAAAAATCCATTAAAACTCAAAAAATACGTAAAACCCCTAAAATGATAGAAACCCCTAAAAACCATTTAAACCCCTAAAAACTAAAAAAATTCTTAAAACCCAAAATGAACCTAAAAATAATAAAAACCCTAAAAACCCTGGAAACCCCTAAAACTCTCAAAATTCCTAAAAATCTAAAAATTCTAAAAGCCTTTAAAACACCAAGAATCAATAAAAACCCTAAAAATCTAAAAAACATTAAAAACTATAAAACCATTAAAATCCCTAAAAACATTAAGAAACTCTAAAAACCATAAAACCCCAAAGAACTAATAAAACCCTAAAACTGTAAAAGACCCATATACCCCCTAACCCCCCCCCCAAGACGCCTAAAATCACTTTAAATCTAAAAACCCTCAAACTATTAAAATCCTAAAAAAATCCTCCAAATACTTTAAAAAATAAAACCACTTTAAAAACCTTAAAACCCCCTTAAAACAAAAAAAAAGCAAAAAATCCTTAAAAACCCATAAACCCTTAAAACCAATAAAACCAATAAAACCATATAAACACCTTAAAACGTTAAAATCTCTAAAAAACCTTTAAAACTATAAAAATAATAAAACCCTAAATATTAAAAGACCCTAAATACTCTGAAAACCCCTAATAACCCTAAAACCCCTAAAAATTCCTAAAAATCATAAAAAAAACACCAACTACCCTTAAAATACTTAAAAGTGCTAAAATCCCGTAGATTATAAAATACCTTTAAATCCCAGAAAACCCCCGAAAAACCATAAAAAAAATTAAAACCCTAAAAAATAATAAAAACATATAAAAACTCTAAGAACCCACTAAAAACTATAAAACCCATAAAACCCATAAAAATAAAATCCCCCTAAAATCCCCAAAACACCCTAAAACATCTAAAAACCCATAAAACCCCTAAAAATCCGTAAAAACCATTCACCCCTAAAATACTTTAAAAACCCTAAAACCCAAAAGAACTAAAATCTCAAAAAAACCTAAAACTAATAAAAAGTTAAGAAACTATAAAAAAATATTTAAAACACAAAAAACCCAAAAACACCAAAAAACGAAAAACAAATCCAAAAAAACACCAACAATTTTCAAAATAAATAAAAAAAATAAAATCCTGAAATACTCTATCGACCCTTAAAATACTTATAAACCATAAAAAATCCAAAAAATTCTATAAACACTCAAAATCCCTAAAAATGTAAACAACTATAAAACCCAGGAAATAACCCTAAAAACCATTTAAAACCTTGAAATCTTTAAAAAACCCTAAAAACTATAAAACTCAAAAAACCCATAAAAACCCAAACCACTTAAAAATCTAAAACCCTTAAATCCCCCAAAATATTTAAAAGTAGTAAAACCTTAAGAAACAAAAAATATCATAAAAACCTTAAACCTAAAAATAACCTAAAACCAATAAAAACACAAAACCCCCCAAGAAACACAGATAATCCCTGAAACACCAAAAAACCCAAAAAACCCCAAAAACCATAAAAATCCTAAATAATCACAAAATTTCCATGAAAATGTTAAAATGCATACAAAACCTGAAAAACATAAATCCTATAAAAACCATTATAATTGTAAAATCGATAAAACCAATTTAAACTCACTGAAAACACAAAAAAAAAATAAAACCCTTAAAACTTTAGAAACTCTAAAAACCTTAAAAATACAAAAAAAATAAAAAAACCCCTTAAAACCCAAAGGGACCTAAAACCCTTAAAACATCAAAAAAACATAAAAACTCAAAAAACCCTTGAAATACAAAAAAACTATAAAAACCCTAAAAAATACTAAATGTCCATAAAAATCCTTGAAAATGTAAGAAACCCTAAAACCATGAAAAATCTATGAAGTCCCTCTAAACCCCTAAAACATAAAAAACTCAAAAAAAAACATATAAAATTATAAAAACCACTAAAAATACTAATAACAATTAGTACCCCTAAAAATTAAAAAAACACTAAAAACCATCTAAAACCCTAAAAACTGAAGAAAACTGTAAAAACCCCAAAAAAGACTGTGAACCCCCTAAACACCCCTAACAACCATAAAATCCCTGAAAACTCAAAAACCCACCAAAATTCCTAAAAACCTTAAAAATCATACAAATATTAAAAACCCATAAAAATACATGTTGATATGAAAACCCCTAAAACAAAGAAACACCGTTGGAAACAATAACAACCCATTAAACATTAAAAACCAAAAAACCTATAAAACCCCTTAAAACTAATAAAATCATGAAAACCCTTAAACCACCCAAATAGATAAAAATATCTAAAAAACCTTAAAACCTATAAAAACTAAAAAAACCCTAAAAAATAAAAAAAACAAAAACCTCAGAAACCCCTGATAACCCTACAGACTCTAAAAAATATGAAAATCCCTAAAACACAAAAAAATCCCTAAAAACCCTAAAAACCAAAATAATCCTAAAAATTAGGAAAAATTACATAAGGTGTAATAAACACCTAAAAACCTGAAAAAACACTAAAAACCCAAAAAACACATAAAAAACATAATAATTTAAAAACCCATAAAAATAGTTATAACACTAAAAACCCTCAAAACCCCAAAAAACATTAAAAAGTCTAAAAAGCCCTAAAATTTCTAAAATATCAAAAAAACCTTAAATACAATAAAACCTTATAAATCCATAAAAATCCATAAAAACAAAAAACACCTTAAAACCCTAGCAAACAACCTTAAAATGATAAATTCCTCTAAAATTTTTAAAACACATAAACCTCATAAAATCCTTAAAACCCACTAAAACCCTAAAAATCCTAAAAACCCCGAAGAAACTTCAAAACTAAAAAAACCCTTAATACTTAAAAATGAAAAAAAACCCAAAAAATTCCCAAAAGAACCTAGAAACCCTAAAAACCCCTGAAAACCGTAAAAAACACAGAAAATTTATAAAACCTGTAAAAATCTGTAAAAACACTAAAAACATCTAAAAACCAAAAGAAACCTAAAAAATCCCTAAAAATCCTTGAAAACAAAAAAAACCATAAAAAACCTGAAATCCTTAAAAACCATTAAAACGCATGAAATCCCTAACTGCCACTAAACCCCATACAAACCCAAATAAAAACTCTAAAAATAAATTTAATCCCATAAAACGTTAAAAAATATTAAAAACCATAAATAAACTAAAAACCATAAAACCCAAATAAAAACTCTAAAAACCCCATTACACATATAAAATGTTATAAATTTTAAAAACCCTAAAAACTAAAAAAAACCAAAAAGCCCAAAAATACTATAAAACCCTTAACAATACTAAAACCTCTTAAGCCCCCTAAAACCCCAAAATCCAAAAAACCCTAAAAACCTAAAATCTATATAAGAATAACAAAATCCCAAAAAAGTAATACAAAACATAAAAAAACCTTAAAATCCCAGAAACCCCCCAGAAAACAATAAAACCTGCAAAACCATTAAATAAACTAAAAAATCCAAAGAAACACTCAAACCACTAAAAAATTCAAAAACCTCGTAAAACCCATAAAAATGTTAAAAACACTAAAAATATTTAATACCCTAAAAAACAAAAAAAAACAAATAAAACCCCAAAAAGAAACTAAAAAACATGACACCCAAAAGAACCATAAAAATTCCTAAAACCCAAATAATCCCTAAATCCTGAAATACCCTAATATCCATAAAAATAATAAAACATCCCTAAAAACTCAAAAAATAAAAAATCCTAAATACCTTATATCCCCTTAAAAATCATAAAACCCCTAAAAAAATAAAATCTTAAAACCTATAAAAACCCTAAAAACCACTAAAACTCTAAAAAACCCTTAAAACAACAAAAAATGGTAAATTATATAAAAACAATTAAAACCCATAAAAAACTCAAAAAACCCCATAAAACACCAAATAGTACCCTAAAAACCCTATAAACCCTAAAACCATAAAATCCTCTAAAATCCATTAAAAACCTTTAAAATTTAAAAAAAATACAAAAACCCTTAAAACCATAAAATTCCTAAAAAAACCCTAAAATTACATGAAAACAAAAAAACCCAAAACCCATAAAAACCTAGGAAAAACCATGAATCCCTAAAAAAATTAAAAACCCCATCAATTCTAATTAAAACCATAAAACCACTAAAAACACTAAAACCCTAAAAACTTCTAAAAACGATAAAAAATCTTAAAAACTTTAAAACACTAAAAAGCTCAGAAAAAACCCTAAAAACTAAAAAACAACCTAAAACCCTTGAAAACCCCTAAAACCCCTTAATACCCTGTAAATATCTAAAACCCATAAAACCCTAAAATTTCTAAAAATTTTAAAAAATACAAACAAATCCCTAAAAAACATAAAAATCCCTAAAAACACTGAAAACCCCCTAAAAACAAAAAAATCCCCCATAACCATTAAAATATCTAAATCCCCTAAAAACCAATTAAAACTCCAAAACCCCTTAAAATCCCTAAAACATTTAAAAACAGTAAAAATCAATTAAATCCTAAATAAACTCAAAACCCCCTAAAATCCCAAAAGACTCAAAAAATGTAGAAAATCCCTAAAAAACCTGAAAAGACCCTCAAAATATTTGAATACTCTAAAACACTATAAGAACCAAAAATAATAATAATAAAACCAAAAAATACCATAAAAATATAAAAATACTAAAATCCTTGAAAAACCTCTAAAACCCTAAAAACCCCCCCCCAAAACCCATAAATAAATCTAAAACTAAAAAAACTGATAAAAACCACTAAAACTATAAAAATACATAGAACCCCTAAAAAATCAAAACAAAAAAAACCCAAAAAACCCATAAAAACAAAAAAAAACCTAACACCCCTAAAAGGCCATAAAGACCTAGAAAACCCTTAAAAACCCAAAAAAACCCCTAACCCCCTCCAAAGTCACTAAAAAACCTTAAAACCCTAAAAACAATAAAAAGCATTAAAACTACAAAAAATCAATGAAAAGGTAAAACACCTTAAAACCCAATAAAATCCCAAAAAAAACTAAAACCCTTAAAAACTATTAAACCCTAAAATCCATAAACCCCCTAAAAACACATTAAAAATCTAAAACATCTAAAACCACTAAAAATGTCAATGAATCTAAAAAACTATTAAAACCCTACCAATTCAAAAAAACCCCCTAAAAACCTCAATAAGACCCTATAACCCCTAAAAAAACTTAAAACCCCATAAAAACCTTGAAAATGCTAAAAACCAACAAAATACCTAAAAACCCTAAAGACAAGCTCTTCAGTATTCAGGAGGAATTTGTGTCCGAATGGGAATCCATGGATATAGGGGTGGACTCTAATTTTTACTTTGATAATGCGGCTTCTGGATATGATGTAGATGGTGACCCTTACAGTACAGTCCTGGTTTTTGACTTTGGAAGCAACATTGACTAACAAGTTTTCCTTTTGTGTTTTTCATATCTTTTAAGGGTTTTTGTTTTGTTGGGGGTGTCTAGGGATTTTGGGTGTGGGTTGTTTAACACCACCCTCCCTTTTTTCATTGCATGTTTTCTTCTTATACATTTTGGGTGTCCAAGGATTTCATGCTCTTTCACATTCCTTTCCATAAAAACAATAAAGACCATAAAAATCATAAAATCCCTAAAAATACTTAATGAAATATAAAACTCTAGAAACCTGAAGAATAGAATAAATCCCATAAAACCTATATGAAAATTAAGAAACCCTAAAAACCAACAAAACCCTAAAACCAACTAAATAATCTAAAACCCCCTAAACCCCTGAAGATGTTAAAAAATATCTAAAAAACATTAAATCCATAAACAACTCAATAACCCCTAAAACCCCAAAAAAGATCCTAAAAACCATGTACGACATTAAAAAACCTAAAAACTATAAAAAGAACTTACAAATTTTATAAATCCCACAAATTAGTAATCCCCTAAAATCCATGAATGTCCTAAAAACTGTAAATATTTCTGAAAATGTAAATGACCCAAAAACCCCAAGAAAACCTCTAAAAACCATAAAACCCCTAAAACCTTATTAACCCTACATACATAAAACCACTAAAATCGAAAAACCATTAAATACACTAAAAGTATAAAAAACTATAAAAAACATAAAAACATTAAAAAACTAAAAAAAACATAATACCCAAAAGGACCATAAGTCCCTAAAACCCTAAAATCCCTGAAAATCCTAGAAATCCTCAAAATAATTAATAACCTTAAAACATTAAAAAACCATAAAAATCCTAAAAATCCCTAAAAATCCATGAAAATATAAAAAACCCTAAAAACCTAAAAAACATCATTAAAACCATAAACAACACTAAAAATATTAATATCCTTTAGACCCCTTAAAAAATTATAAAAACCCATTAAACAACTAATACACTAAAAACACTAACAACCTAAATTATGAAAAATACCCTAAAATTCCTAAAAACCATTAAAACCTAATAAAAATACCTAAATCCCCTTAAATATGATAAAAACCATATAAATACCAAAAATACCTAAAAAACATGAAAATGTTAAAAACCTAAAACCCATCATAACCCTAAAAATGATAAAACCAAAAAACCCATAATAAACAACTAAAAAAATCAAAAAACACTTTAAACCCCTAATAACATAAAAAAACTAAAATCCATAAATCCCCAAAATTTCGAAAAATATTAAAAACCCAAAACACCCCTAAAAATAATGAAAAGTGCTAAAATCCCATATAAATACTGAAAAACCTCAAAATCCAAAACACCCAAAAAAACCAAAAAACCATAAAATTTATAAGAAAATCTCTAAAAATCCATCATAACATAAAAACCAAAAAAACACTAAAAAAGCCCTAAACCCCATAAAACCCCTAAAAATCATAAAAACCAACAAAATCCTATAAAATAATAAAACCACTAAAAACATTATAAAACCTTTAATAACCTAAATATAATAAAAACTCTAGAAACATTAAAGCCCATTGAAAACTAAAAAATTTTAAAACTGCAAAATTCCATAAAAACCAGAAAAACCAAAAAACCCCAAAAAACTCGGAAACACTAAAAAATCCTAAAAAACCTAAAAACCATAAAAAACATAAAATACTAGAAATTCACTAAAATTCATTGAAAATGAAAAAAACTCTATAATCCTTAAAAAACATAAAAACCCCTAAAACCCAAAAACCCCATTAAACCCTTAAAACCCATTAAAATCCTTAAAAACCCTTAAAACTGATAAAAACGTTTAAAACATTAAAAAACATTAAATCCCTAAAAAAATAAAAATAAAATTTAAAACCACCAAAAGACCCTAAAACCTGAGAAAAACAAAAAACAACAAAAAAACCTTAAATAACAAAACCCCATGAAATCCAAAAAATTATTGAAAACCCTAAAACCATAGAAATCATTATAAATCCCAAAAATCCTTGAAAATGTAATAAAGCTTATCAACTCTAAAAAATCTCTCAAAATCATAAAACCGATAAATACCATAGAAACACTAAAACTCAATAAAAACCCTACAACCACTAAAAACTCTACAAACCCTTGAAATTGCTAAAACATTAAAAACTCAAAAACACCTAAAAACCCTTAAAATCTAAAAAACCCCCAAAACCCCAAAATATCCAAAATAATACTACAGACCCCTAAAACACTAAAAAACAAGAAAACTCTTAAGACATTAAAAATTCTTAAAAACATAAAATATCCTAAAATAATAAATATCTTATTAAGCCTTTAAAAATAACTAAAAACAATAAACCCCTAAAAACATTGAAAAACCCATAAAAAACATAAAACCACTAAAAACATTAAAATCACATAAAACCCATAAAACCATAAAATCCAAACAAAAACATTGAAAACCCTTTAAACCCATGAAATCAGTAAAAACCTCTAAAAAACCTTAAAATCCATAAAAACCCTAAAACCCCAAACCCCCACATATCCAAAAGGACACTAAAACCCTTGAAAAACTGAAAAAACCAAAAAATTGTCAAAATCCTTAAAACCATAAAAACATAAAAACACTAAAAATCTCTAAAAACCCATGAAAACATAAATAACCATAATAACCTAAAACCCACTAAAAACATTAAAAATCATTTTAAACAACTAAATTTTTTAAAAGGATCTAAAACCCCAAAAACCCTAAAATACTCAAAAAACCTTAAAACCCAAAAAAGTCTATAAAAATGCAGAAAATCCCAAAAGTCCCTAAAAACACTTAAAAGTCATAAAATCCAAAAAAAAATTAATACCCATAAAACCATAAAAATCCAAAAAAACCTAAAATCCCTAGAAAAAAAACCTGGAAAAAACCTTAAAACATAAAACATGGAAAAAACATAGAACCCTTAGAAACTCATAAAACCAAAAAAAAACTAAAACCCATTTAAACCCCAAATGAGTTAAAAACACTAAAATCATTAAATACACTAAAAATTCAAAAAAACTCTAAAACCAAAAGGACCTTAAAAATTTTAAAAACCCTAAAACCCCAAAAACCCTGAATACCCATAAAACCCCTTAAAATCCTGAAGAACCATAAAATATTAAAAAACACAAAAATCCTAAAAAATCCACAAAAATCATTGAAAATGTAAAAAACCCAAAAAACATGAAAATCCCTAAAAACCATAAAGCCCCTAAAAACCATAAAAATCCTAAAACCCATGAAAACCCCAAAAAACCCTCTTAAAACTATAAAAACACTTAAATACCCAAAAAATTAAAAATACAATAAAAAAATAAATTCCTAAAAAACTAAAAAACCCCAAAAAGACCTAAAAACCCTAAAAACCCCAAAATTTATAAAAATCCAAAAAGCCCCAAAAATAACAAAAAATATTAAAAAAACAACAAATCCTGAATAGAAAAAATACAAAAAATACATTAAATCTCATAAAACCCATAATGGACACTAAAAACTCAAAAACACCTTAAAACCTATAAAAATGTTAAAATACTTAAAAAAAATTGAAAACCATTAAAAACTCAAGAAAACACAAAAACCCCAAAAAGACAATAAAAATACTAAAAACCCCTAAAACCCCTCAAAAATTAAAAAACCCCAAAAAACCATCAAAATCCCTAAAATCTCCAAAATACCCAAGAACCATAAAAATACTAAAAAAATCCCAAGATATCTAGGAAAAATTAAAACCATTAAAATCCCGTATATCCCCTGAAAACCATAAAAACCCACTAAAATTTTGAAAATTCACAGAACAACATGAAATCCCTAAAAAACAATAAAAACTATAAAAAAAATAAAACCCATGCAAATGGTATAAAATTGTTAAAACATTAATCCCCTAAAAACTAAAAAACCACAAACACCCAAAAAGACAATAAAATATCTTAAACCCCGTAAAAATATAGAAAATCCCTAAAAATTCTCAAAATCCCTAAAACCCTATTTCTGATAAATATGAGTTTTTGTTGAAAAATGAAATGGTCAAAAGAGGACTAGAAGGTATATCCTTTTTATATTGTGATTATTTTTTGTAGTTAAGACTTCCACATTAGGTTTACCATTTTTTCCCTCAAAAAACCATTTTTCCCAAGTGGATTGATTGCAGAGGGTTAAATGGTGTGAAATTATTTATTTCGGGTATAATATATTTTAATGGACTCTAATGGGTTTTCTTCATGGAGCCATAAATTTTCAATGACTCTCAAATCAATGATTCATGCACATACTTTCTAAAGAAAACTGTTTGTTGGGTAACATGGCCAATGACACATAAGAACTCAAATTAGTTTAGAGGATTGGATGTTGGGAAAATAAAACCCTTTTGGGGGAAATATTTCTTATTCTAGGACTCTCTTATAGATTTTAGTTAAGTTTCATGAATCATTGGATCATTCCCAAGTATACATAAATGGATTTTCTTGAGGCGATGGCCCATTATTGCTATGCATGTGTTCAGAAATAGCTGTAAGTATCCGAGTTTCTCTATTAATCGATGGAGATGTAAGAATGTGAGTCTCTCCATCAATGGTGAAATTTTATGGACATATCAAATATTCTTTTCTTGTTTTTTAAGACAATGATGGTTTTAATACACATGGGGTCTCACTCCAGATTTTGCTATCATCTTGGGGGATAGAAGATGTTTTGTTGTTGGGATAAAAACCATAATATGGTATTCCTATGTATCCTGATGGGAGGAATTAAAAACCATGTATTTTAGTGAAACTGAATAGGATTGATCTCCTTCTCAGGTCATGTGATGAGGGCCCAACCATGAAATTTATCATCATGATGAAAAGACATCTGGGCGAAAGGTGCCTAGTCATGGATGGTGTGAAACTCAGGATGAGGCGGACCAAGGGACATTGAAGGAATGTGGTCTCTCATATGAATATAACCCTATTTGGGATATGGATCCGATAGGATTAGGGTGAATTTGGGTGCTTGGTTTGGACCTTAGGTCGGCTTCATCCATATCCCAATTAGTTGGGAATCAAAGCCCTTATGGTTCGGTATGAGTTGGAACTTACACCTAGAGAGGAGGCCCATTCAACGGGGTATTTTTTGGGCTTACACATGGAAGATATACATTTGAGACCCTAGGAGATATGATCTCAAGTTAGGGGAATGATCATACTAGGGATATGGTCTGGAGGAGATCAGGATAGTTGTGGATGTTGGGTCTGGAGCTTAGGGAGGATTCTTTCATATCTAGGATAGTTGGGAATCAAATCCTACCTAGTTTAGTGCCACTTAATAGGACCCATTTCCTTTTAAGGTCATTTGACGAGTACCTAACCATGCAAGTTAATTTCATTCGGAAAGTATTCCTAGGAAAAAGGTTTATGGTCAATAATGGTGTGAGACTTTTGCTGAGGTGTCCTAAGGGACATTAAAGGGATGTAGTCTCTTAGGATAATATGACCCTACTGTGGATATTTCCCATAGAAAAATATGGTGAATTTGGATACTGGGTTTGAACATTAGGTATACTTTCAATGTATCCCAATTAGTTAAGAATCAAATACAACTTAGTTCAGTGTGATTTCGGACTTACACCCATGGAGGAGACCCATTCAAAGGGGGAATGATTGGGGATTATACATGGAAGCTTCCCATTTGAGATCTGATGAGATATGGTCTCTGAGTATAGGCACGATCTTAATGGGGATATTGTCTATATGAAATAATGATAGATGTTTTATGTAGGTTTTAGACCTTAGGAAGGCTTTCTATGTATACCAATTAGTTGGGAATCAAATCCCATGTAGTTCGGTATGAGTTGGGGCATACACCTATGGAGGAGGCCAATGGATTTGTGTATGTTTGGGACTTATATGAGATATGAAGACAATATGCGATTTGGTATTGTATGGATTTCAGGATCCGTACTAGCCTGTAAGCCCATGTGAGTAATTATTGATTTGAGAAATAGGAGGAAAACGTAAATATTAAGATCACATGATCCATTCTGTTCGCTAATGGATGAGGTGTTGAATCCCAAATGGAGAGGGAGACGGATTTGAGTGAGACAATCTCCTCTTCTGTTTTGATATCAAGGATAGTAATATTCAGTGATCTTTCTTGCAACTTCAAGGGCAAAGTTGAAGAGGAAAAAATGTTCTGTCTCCCGCAAGAATGTATTGGGTCTTACTCTAGGAGGGATGCCCTGAAATTAATTCCAAGGGGAGGATATAATTCCCTATCAAAGAAAAAGGAGAGTTGTATCCTTACCCATACCACATGTAATGGGGAGGTTCATGTGAGAACCCTAAGGCTGGAACCATAGTTACCATGGGAATGTAAACATGTGGATATTCCAAGGGTCATACCTATTATGGGGGTTATCCATACGACTTAGCATACCATGGGTTTGTAAATTATAAGAGACACACTAATTTTACCAATGATTTTATCATAAATGTCAGGTGGTTTTGTAAGTGTCCTTATCCTGGTGTAATTAAACGAGTTCATAGAGGGGATAACATGGGCGATGATGACACAATGGAAGGGAATGATGGGTTCTAGAGAGTGGAATTCCCTGGGATTCCCCATTCCATGTAGAAGTTTCTAATGTGGGATGGGGCTCCCTCTGCAATACATATTGCTGCATGGGTGAGGGGACCGTCCACATAGCGTTGAGTTACACATACCTTTGTTTGGCCTATATAGCATACTACTTTACAAGGCTAGGTTAAACCAGTGTATCATTTTTCTCTGAAGTTCCATGTTCCCACCCTATAGTGATTTTCAATGCTGGGAAATGTTCCCCCACATAGTGATTTTCAACATGGTGTATATTATTTCCCACACAACACTTTGATATTTGGAATTCTTATCCATGAAGGGGTCATTTATTTTACTCCTCTCAAGATTCTGTCTGTAGAGGAGATTTTGTGGTCAAGGACCACCAAATTTATTATTTCATCATTACTATAATGTGTAAGATTATAACTTCTAGAAATAATTGAAGGGATTTGACTTTTATAGGTCATCGTTTCTCATTTTATTTAGATTTCATTAGTTTAGTCTCCTTGGTTTTGTCAGTTATACACATTTTCATTCCTCTTAGGGTCCTATTTATAGAATAACAGGGGGGATATTGGTATGTCCATTCTTCAACGGTGGTCCATTGGGATTATTTTTTGGGGGCACACTAAAGGTCATTCAGATCGTGAATGACTTAGTTAACGAGAATTTAATTCCAAGAAGGGATACATCATTTTTATAGGAAGAAATAACTATCTCAGTACCAAAAATGTCTTTGATTAATTCATGGGTGTTTGTGGTAACACCACATCTCATGAAAAATATAGTTCATGGGAGATATTCATTCATAATAGAATACATCACCACCTCAATTGTAAAAATGAATTTGGTTATGTTTATGGACAAAGAAGGCACCACTTCCATTTATGAACTATTTCATTCGTGGATGATTCATGATATATTGGATCACTCATGAAAAGATTTATGCTTTGTGGTCTCATCATATTGAATATTTTCTTCAATATTTTTTTGAGTTTCATTTTTCACTCTTTTCCTATCCTGATATAATTATCATCTTAAATGATGAATTTATAGGACCCAAAAAATGCCCCAATTAGAATGGGATCTTATAGGGATAAAGAGGAGGTCGTTATGATAAAGAAAAAGTATAGATTTGAATTTTTTTGGAGACTATGTAATGCCTTGATTTTTTCCTGAGCAAAAGGACTGAGCACGAAGAGTTTGAAAATCTATATGGTTAAATGGAAAACCCTATGAAATTTGTGTCATTTCTATTATAACCCTAATTTTTTTCCTAAGTCCACTATGGTGTGGGATTAGAAGGCATAACATGATTTTTATTTGTCCTCCCTTTGTGGGTTTTCAACATAAAATACTTTCTGAGTTTTTTTAATTTCACAATTTATTCCAAGACCAGGAAGATCATAGGTCTAGAGAGTTGGTTCTCAAATTTTTCCCAAAGTTCCCTTTAAAAACTTTCAACCAGGTCAGTTTGGTGTCTTGTTTTTTGTGTGGGATGTTTATAGTCTTGAAAATCGGACTACTGTCAATGTTTTTTAGGTTGAACATATTTGGATGTGAATTGCTAGGTGGGGACCCCAATAAGTCTTAATAGCAAAGAATATCCAAATATTTTTAAGATATGAATGTTGGATTTTTATAGACCCTAGTTTTGTGATTTTTGAATCTGAGACATGATATAGGGTAAGTACATGGGGAGTGACCATAAGAATAGTTTCCAACGTGATTTTAGTAGGGATTACAGTGGTAGGAAAATAATATCCTAAGGATAAATTTTCCTTTTATTGATAGACCTTTTTGTTGGGTGACTTATACAGATCCAATTGAGGTATATTATACATATCAAGAAATGGTTTTGTCATGACACTAACCATAATTATTTGATGGTTAGATAATTTTGTGCAAATTTGGATTTTTTAAGACCAAAATGGGTGGATTATCAATGGAATGATATCTAAAAATGGTGATGGGAATTATATCATATTTTTACATGAATGATAAACCACTCCACATATTTGATTTATATAAAGGAGGAGTAAAGAATAATGTTTATTAATGTTAGGAAATTAATAAATAGGTTGTGCAGCTTAATGTCTTATGTCCATGATATTTTGGGTTTAAGAATTAAGGATAATTTTTCATTCAGTAAGGGATAAATATTCTCCATTTTAATATAAATTTGACAATGAATGTTTTATCATCTTCATGGATGAAGGGTGAAGGTTTTAAACTTTATTTTGGGGTGTTCCAAATCCATGTAGTGATGTGTAATGTAAATATCATTTGGGGACTATAGAGGTAGGAATATCCTATACTAGGGATGAATTTTCCATTGAATGGTAGGAATTTTTATGGGAAACATATACTGATCCAAATGGGGTATGTTATACATAGTCCAAAAAAGGGGTTCCCAATACACTGGACCTCCACCTCTATTGGTAAAGGAAACTTATGGTGATTCATAACTTCCTGGACATAGATCATGGTTTGTGAAAGGAGGGTTCTTGAAAATGAGATTTGTGTTCCCATTTGAAATTCCCTGAGTATATGTAGAGACATTTACTTTACACTGGTTTTAACCAAAAGTAGAAATTTTTTTTTTGATATGGATGGATTCAATAAATGAGTTCAAGACATCACTATATATCTCATTGAGATGAGAATCAATATATATGTAGTTCTAAAAAGATTCCACATGGAGGTCTGACCCATGCATTGGGAATGTGGAATTTTTTAATATGATCACTTGAATGGGGCAAGGATTGTATTGAACCTTACTACACAGTTCTACCTCATACAGGAATATTGGTTGGAACCATGATTGAAAAATCCGTTTCACTACATATCCTATGATAACATGAATCAAGAAACATGTAGTTCATAATATCATGCAATTTAGTACATGCAACTAAGAAATCAGCCATGTATTTTAATGTCGTGTGGTAAGGAAATCAAAGGGTCCTTCAGTTCAAGGTCATACGACCAGAACCATTTTTTATAGAAACTATGAGTAACTAGAGGATGGTCAGTCTAGGATGTTTTGACATACCTCAGACGTGGGGGTGGAGGTGTAAACAATGATCCCAGGGATTCTTAAATTAAGAAAAATGATATGGGGCATGGAAGCCATTGGGTGGTAATTATATAGGAAAATCCTCTCATGGGGACAAATTTTCTTTTGGTTAAAAAGCCTTTTATGTAGGAAACTTATATAGTGCCAACTGGGGAATATTGTGCATAGTCAAACCAAGGTGTCCTCAAGACACTAACCCACCATATCTGATGGCCATAGAAATATTGTAATGATCAAAAATTGCCTAGGGAATATAGTATAGTTAATAGAAGAGATGTGTCTTGGAACATAAGAAACATTTAAATCATTATTGGACATGAATTTTGAAGTTCCATAAATATTTTGAACTCATATATAGGGGGTATTTTTCTTTCCTTGATAAATTCTTCAACAGGGAACCCAATCATGAGATCTCCTACATATATTTCTAATTGAAATAGGGGGTGGATTTTTTTCTATGTTATATTGCTAGGACTTGGGTGTAGGGTCTAGGATTCCCTACATATCTTGTTGAAATGAGAATCTACCCATACATAGTTCTAGAGGAAGCATGAAGTTTAATGTTATATGTTAAGGAATTAGGATCCACAATGTGAAGAGGAAATATTTCAATTAAACCCAAGATTAATATTTTTGGGGTCACTATGTATCCAGTGATGGTATGAATAAAGCCCAACAATGTTCTAAAAATCGTAAGCTATTTAATAGCTTGCAGTAAGGAAATGGGTCGACCAAGAGGAATAAAGATGGATGTCGTGGGTCTATGCAGTTTAATGTTGTGTGGGAAGGAAAATTTATGTAACTTTTAAGGTCTTTCTACCAAGACTATGGAAAGCCTGACCTGGATTAATACACCTTGGACATGTGGGGAATCCCATGATAGACCTCTTAATCCCACATGATCTATGGTTGGTGTGAGAAACAAAGGGTGTAAAAGGTTTAACATCCCAAAAGTGGTGGTAAAACCAAATATATAAGAATTTAGAATTTGTGGTGGCCATACTAGGTCATAGCATCTCGATGTCACTACGTATCCTGTGAAAACACAAATCAATCCATATGTAGTTATTAAAAAGGGGATCCCTATGATGATCAGATTCATACATAACAAGGATATTTTTTTATATATCTTGATCCAGGATCAGAGATTTTTTTGTCACTATTTATTCTGTATGAACGGGGATCAAGCCAAACAATGTTCTTGATGAAATCTCCCTGTGTAGGTCTGACCCAAATGTCGGGAGGGGGAATTTTTTCTCTTCAAGTGGCTTGTCCATGATACAGAATCCAGTATCATTATGTATCCTATTAAAACAAGAATCAAACCACATTTAGCTTTTCAATACAACATGGTAGATAACTAATGTCGGGAGAAATGTCTTCCCAGGTGAGACCATTATGGTTCTCTATATTTTAAAGTCATACAATGAGGAAATTTGTGTCATATAGTTTATTATATAGTGACACTGATGGTGTAACATAAAATCATAAAAAACCCAAAACCCCTTAAAAATCCAAAAACCCACAAAAAACTATAAATACCCTTAAACCCTTAAAATGTAAAAAAAATATGAAAAACCTTATATATGCTAAAAAACACAAAAACATGTAAAACCTAAAAAGATCTTAAAAAAGATTGAATACCCCCTAAAACCCATGAAAACCCCAAAACCCAAAAAACCCCTGAAACCCTAAAAACCAAAAAAATCCTAAAAAATCCTTAAAAATCCATGAAAATATAAAAAACCCAAAAAACACAAAAAAACCCTTGAAATCCATAAAAACCCCAATAAACCATAAAACCCCTAAAAATTCATAAAAACCATAAAAACGCACTAAAAACTCTATAAACCCTTAAATCTCCTAAAAATGGTAAAACTATAAAAATATTAAAACCCCTAAAAATTTCAAAACACCTCCAAAAAATAAAAAGACACAAAAACCCAAAAAGCCCCTAAAAACCCTAAAACATTGAAAGTCCATAAAACCCAAAAAAAATCCATAAAAACCCTAAACCCATTGAAACCATAAAAATAAAAAAACACTAAAAATACATGAACAAGTAAAAACCCAAAAGACCATGAAAACCCCCTGAAAACCAAAAAACACCTAAATACTATAAAACCCATACAACCCTAAAACCCCCTAAAATGTTAAAAAACTCTAGATAATAAAAAACCCTAAAAAAGTAAAAAACCCTAAAAACTCAAATTGACCCTAGAAACCCTAAAACCAATAAAAACCATAAATTCCCCAAAATCCCTAAAAACATGAAAAATCACAATAAACCCTATAACCCATAAAAACCAAAAAAATCATAAAAATCCTTAAAAATCCATAGAAAGGTAAAAACCCAAATGAACATGAAAACCCCTGAAAACCATAAAACCCCTAAAACCCTTAAAACCCCGTAAAACCCCAAAAAATACTAAAACTCTAAAAACTCTTGAAACCCCTAAAAGGTTAAAAAACTCGTTAAATAATTAAAAATCATAAAAAATCCAATAAAACCCAATAAACCCAAAAGACCCTGAAATCCTAGAAAACCCATATAAACATAAAACCCATTAAAATCCCTCAGAATCTCTAATAACCCCAAAAGCCTAAGGACCATAAAAATCCTAAAAACATTAAAAATCCATGAAAATTGTAAAAAACCTTAAAAACCCTAACAAGCCCCTAAAAATCATAAAACTACTAAAAACCTTAAAACAAATAAAACCCCCAAATCCACTAAAATCACTAAAACCCCATAAAACCCCTAAAAATGTTTGAAATACTAAAATCTGAAAAAAAAACCCAAAAAGAAAAAAAAACATTAAAAAATACAAAAAGTCCCAAAAACCCGAAAATCCTCTAAAATCCCTAAAAATACTAAATACCCCTAAAACCCCTAAAACCCCCTTAAAATACCAAAAAACCCCTAAAAACCTTGAAAACCTGAAAAAAACTAAAAATACCTAAAAACATAAAGACCCCCAAAAACACTGAGAACCCCCGGAAAACCATAAAAACCCATAAAATCATTTAAAACCCACACATACTATTAAAACTCTTAAAAACATTAAAAAAATCTAAAAACCATAAAACCTTAAAAACTGAAAAAAACCCTCAAAATACCCTAAATATCCTTAAAACCCCTAAAAACCCTAAAACCCATAAAACACCTAAACCCCTCTGAATAATTGATAACCTTAAAAACCCAAATTAATATAAAAATCATAAAAAGCTTTAAAAACCCTAGAAATCGTAAAAATCCCAAATAAAAATTAAAGCCCCATTATATCCATAAAAAACCTCTTAAACACATAAAAACTGTAAAACCCTAAAAATCACTAAAAGCTCAAAAAAATCATAAAAACACTAAAAACAATAAAAACTCTAAAATATATTACAAACACTAAAAAAACTCAGAAAAACCCCTTAATTCCCAAAATAGACCCTAAAAATTGATAACCCCTAAAACCCGTAAAAACTCTGAAAACCCCTAAAAACTGTCAAAATCCCAAAATACCCCAAAAAAACCCTAACAAACATAAATATCCTAAAAAATACAAAAAATAAATAAAAATGGAACAATAAGTAAAAATCACGAAGAAATGAAAATCATAAAACCCCCTAAAACCATAAAAAGCCCCTAAAACCCACTAAATCCTTAAAAATTGTTAAAACAATTACGAATATTGAAGAAAATCTAAAAACATTAAAAACACTAATACTCAAGAAACCCTTTAATACCAAAAACATCCCTAAAAACTATGAAAACCATAAAACCACTAAAAACATCAGAGCCCCTAAAAATTCATAAAAAATATAAAACCCTTAAAAACCATAATAATCTTGAAAATCCATACAAACCCTTGTAAAAGTTAAAAAAACTTAAAAACCATGACAACCATAAAACCCATAAAACCATTAAAATGCCTATAAACACACATAAAAATTAAAAACCTAATAAAAACCCTAAGAACCCATTAAACAAATAATTTTATTATAAAAACATAAAAATACATTAAACCCATAAAAAACACAAAAAAACCCCCATAAAATCCACTGACGCCCTAAAATTCCAGAAAAATACAAAAACAACTGAAAACTCCCAAAAATCCTCCAAAATAATTAAAATCCCTAAAAAATTAAAAAACCAAATAAATCCCATGTAATCCTTGAAAACTTAAAAAATGTAAAAACCCAAGAAAATGCCCTAAAACCATAAAATCCAGTAAAATCCTTAAAAACCCTAAAAAACCAAAAAAATCCTAACAACCCACGAAAAATTCTAAAAATTCTTTAAACCCCAAAAAATGTTAAAAATACTCTAAAAACCCTTAAAACCACTAAGAACATGAAAAAACCACAAATACCCAAAATACTATTAAACCCCAGAAAAACTATAATGGCCCATAAAATTCATAAAAACCCTTGAAATCCCTAAAAACCATAAAAGTCCTAAAAATCCCTAAAAAACCTGAAAAACATAAAAAACCCTAAAAACCCAAAAATCTCCAAAAACCTCTAATTATTTTTAAAAACAACCTAAAAACACATTAAATGCTTAAAACACTAATAGAACTCTAAAAACTCTTAAAATCCCAAAAAAAACTAAAAACACAAAACCCCCTAAAACCCTAAAAAATTGAAATAAAACTAAATACCCAAAAGTACCTAAATACCCTTAAAACCATGAAAAACCCTAAAATTCATGAAAGCACATAAAACCCCTCAACATACCTAAAAACACTAAAACTATAGAAATTTTAAAAAATTCTTAAATATCCTTAAAAAATTAAAATCCCAAAATCCCTTGAAAACCATAATAACCCGTAAAAATGTTAAAAACCCTAAAACCCATAAAAATCATAAAACCAAAAAAAACTATAAAGACCCTTAAAACCACTAAAAATGTTAAAAACGTTAAAAATTACTAAAAACCCTTAAAATCCTAAGAACTCAAAAAATCCCTAAAATAGAAAATTTCCCTAAAACCCTGAAAAACATTAAAACCCCTGAAAACCCTAAAAACCTCTAAATATATTAAAAATCCCAAAAAAACCCCTAAAAGAAATAAAATCCGTAAAAATCTTATAATCACCATAAAAAAATTATTGAAACAAAAACATCCCTATAAACCCGGAAAATCCCTAAAATACATAATAAAACCTAAAAAATAAAAAACCAACAAAAAATGAATAAAACCCTACAAGCCAAATAAGAAATATATAAACCCTTAAATCCCCTAAATTGTTAGAAAAATCTAACAAATATTTAAAACCCTAAAAACCCATAAAGAATCAAAGAGACCCTAAAACCTAAAACCCCCAAAACCCCTGAAAAACCTTGAAAAACCATCAAAATCTCTAAAACCCATTAAAAACCTGAAATTAAGAAAAATCCCTATAAATCTATTAAAAGACAAAAAAAATCTAAATTCCTTGAAAAACCTCTTAAAACACTAAAAAACCTAAAAACAATAAACCCCATAAAAAACCATAAAACCCCAAAAAATCAGTAAATTATAAAAAAACCATTAATACCCCTAAACATAATTTAAAAACACTAAAACTCATTAAACCCCTTAAAACACAAAAAAAAACCTAAAACAAGAAATAAAACACAAAAACCAATAAAACACATAAAACCCTAAAACTTGAAAAACCTATGGAAACCCCTAAAAACCCTTAAAATCCATAAACCCCTAAAAATTGTAAACCCCATACAAAACATATAAACTCGTAAAAACCATAAATACCATCTAAAAACTCTAAAAGCCCATTAAACCCCTAAAAATGTTAGGAAACATAAAATTTTAACCAACCTATTTTTTTTAAAAAAACCTTAAAATCCAAAAAAGTCCTAAAAACACTGAAAATTTATAAACATCCAAAATTACAAAAAAAACTAAAAATCAATCAAACTACCTAAATCCAATAAAACCCCTAAAACCCCTAAAAACCATAATAATCACTAAAATCATAAACAATCCCTAAAAATCCATGAAAAATTAAAAAACCTTCAAGACCTTGAAAAACCCCTAAAATCATGATAACCCCTAGAAACCATAAAACCAATAAAAATCCCTAAAAATAGGAACACGATTAAAAATATGAAAACACAAAAAACACCAAAAAAACATTTAATACTCCCAATAACCTTAAAACCACTAAAACTGAAGAACCATAAAACCCAAAATACCTTTAAAACCCTTAATACTCTAAAACCCTTAGAGAACCCTAAAAACAGTAAAAATAACTAAAAACAAAAAAATAATTAAAAACCATAAAAATACTAAAAAATATATATGAGAATATAATAAACCCAAAAAAAACTAGAAAAAATAATGGGAATCATAAAACCACTAAAAACATAAAAAACCTCTAAAACACAAAAAAATCCTATAACCCACTGAAAACACAGAATGAAGAAAAACACCTAAAAATATTAAAGAACACTAAAAAGATAAAATTAATAAAAAACTCAAAAAACAAAAAAATTTCCCCCAAAACCCCTAAAAAACCTAAAACCCATGTAAACCTCAAAACCCCCTAAAGATACTAAAAAATCACAAATAATACCTAAAATGAAAAACACCAAAACTCTAAAAACCCCCTAAAACCATAAAAACCATAAAACCATAAAGAAGCCTAGATAACCATAAAATCTATAAATAACTAAAAACTATAAAAACCCAAAAAACCAAAATCCCCCAAAAAACCATGAAAATTACTAAAAACCCTCAAAGTCTCTAAAACCCATTAAAAACCCAAATACCCATAAAAATCTATAAAACCCCTAAAAACCCATGAAATCATAAAAAACCATAAGAACCTGTGAAAAAACATTAAAACCATGAAACTCCATAAAAACATTAAAACACCCCAAAAAACACATAAAAACCATAAAACCCCTAAGAACTATAAAACCCTTAAAACCCCTAAAATGTTAAAAACATTAGAAAACACTAAAGAAACATTTAAACCCATAAAACACAAAAAAACCTAAAACCCCAAAAGAACCTAAAAATGCTAAAAAACCCCAAACACCCAAAAACCCTCAGAACCCCTCAAAATACCTAAAACACTCATAAACCCATATGAATCCTAAAAATACCTTAAAATATAAAAATCCCAAAAAACTAGAAAACTCCCATGAATCCTATAAAACCAATAATAACAAACCCTAAAATCCCCCAAAACCATAAAAACCATTAAAACACTAAAAACCCTTAAACGCACAAAAAACATTAAAAAAATATAAACATCCTAAAACCCCTAAAAATATAAAAACCCATAAAATCCACAAAAGACCTTCAAAACCTTGATTATAGACGACTCATGGTACACTGTATCAGCATTATTCATGGGCATGATGCGAGTATCTATCAGAAGATCTATAAGAAGGATAAAGAGAGTTTCCCTAATCCCTCTATTTCAAATCACCCATTTGATCATATCATGCCTGTAGATCCTACTCCCACTACACTTGTAAGCTTACTCATTTGAATGCAATGGAACATTATATTAAAGATCCTTCAAAGTCCACAAATGGGAACTGGTCACATAGATCCCCATGGTTCCCACTCCACATAATGGCATGCATGTGTGTCACCCATCTGAGCTACTTTAGGTTGGAAGGACACCCCCTATTACATAGAGTGTGGAAGGGGAGAGGCAAATCAAGGTGGGACTATATGAGAAGGTCATTGAGGAAAACCCCCAAATTCCAAATTCAATTGAGGTGGAGGTTTGTGTCTTGTGGAATTTCACCTCTATAAAGACTGATGGAACTGACACTACCCTGATTCTTGCTCATTTGGAATCTACTGATCAACTGATTAACCATAGAACTTTTTATATTTATATTAAGGTATATGGAAACTAGGATTCTCATTCTTATAATGTTGAGTGCAGAATGATTGACCAGGTTGAGAGGATGGATGCTACTTCTCCTCTTCTGGCTGAGGCAAGGGGAACTCAAGCTGCTCATGTTGTGGACAAGGCCATGTGACTCTTCTTGGGGTAGAGGAAAACCTTTCTTCTCTATCATCCCTGGACTCAACACCTCATCTAAATGTCTTTTCTATGTGTCCTAGTATTACTGGGGGTTACATTCTTCAGGATGATTCTCCACCTTCCAAATATATTGATTATACTATACCACCTCTCTCTGATTCACCCAAAAATGTTCCTATAACTCTGGTAGTGAGTCCCCACCATGATGAATAGGTTGTCACAACATATAGGATTCTTGTACATGACCTGAGTGAGGATTCCTTCATAGTGGTTTTTTATACAAGGAATCCAAATTAAAATTGGGTAATGAACCATCCAAATGAGTAACCTCCAACAACAAATTCTCCCCACTCAGTGGAAAATTATAGGATGATAATGTCAATGACACTCAACCCCATGAAGGTGGTGACCGAGTTGATGAGTGTAGAAACAATCATCCCCCTAAGAATCATGTAGCCAAAACTAAGAATAAAGGAATTAATGGAGAAAATAATGCTAAAAAATACCTCCTCCAATACTAGAAAATAGAATATACCCCACTCTGCGGGAAAATCACCTTTGATTTAATGAATATCATGTTCTAAAACTTCCATCGGCTTGGGACTACTCCTATGGACTCAACCCTTATGGATTTGTTTCGTTCCTAAAGGTTAATGATGATTGTAATTACTAAACCCATGATGAACATTGTAAAATGGAAGGATTTTAATTAAGCTATACCTAGATACTCTTTTGTATAACCTAATATGAATGAGTAACCCTTCAAATCCTTCTCAGTTTTGAAACATGATGAAATACATCTCCTTTCACATGAGATGGGGCCTCGGCTCATCTCCCTCACTCTCTATATCCATGGTTCTTCTTTCACAATCTCCTTTGAATATGTCTCATTCTTGTATACTAGGATAAGGGTACAATATAAGGATATGATTTACTAAATGACAAAATGATTCAGAATTGGATTATTATAAGTGAGTTCAACATTGTTCCGAGTCCATATGAGAAGATTTGATCAAATTTATTTTGAAATTCTGTGGATTAATTCTCTCGCTGCATTTAACATTGAAATATTATTTGATTTTGTATTGTTAGATCTATCTTCACATGGGGAATATTTACTATCAAATAAATACATGCCTAAAATCTTAATAAATTCTTTCTTCAATTAAATTACATGAGTATACCCATATCTATTTTGGGATTCACTCATGAAAAATTCAACTTAGATCATAATCCCCATATTTTTGACATGAAGGTGGAAACCATGATGTTAGGACCTTTTCCTTTTAAATTTAACAATGCTTCAATTACCTTTCTAGGATATAGGGAAGTCGTAATTTATTGATTGATTAACATATATAATGGAATCCCTCTTTTAATTTTTTCTTCCAAGATCAAAAAATATCAAAGGTATCTTTACATAATATAGTGTAAACTCCTTTTCGAGGATGGATGAGGACATCAAAGACACTGAAATATAGTTTTTCAATAATAAAATCACAAAATAGCAACAATAGTTACCATCTCATGAGGAGCATCGTCTAAATTATAGGTTTGATGACCTCATTATCAAAGAGAGGTTGGAAAAGAATTAATTTAATGTCCAGTGGCACATTGATGGAAATAGGATAGCTAAACTCATCAACTATTTTCATAAGGGGAAAATTGGAAAGAGGGGACCAGTTGTTTTCCATATTAATTCCTCTATTATCACATCTAAAAATAACATCTCAAATTCAGTGGTGGACTACTTTGAGATGATCAATAATGATAATGGTACTGGAGACCCTACCCAACTTGTTGATTCCATTATACCATACATTCAAGACCATCACAATGTGTCTTTAAATGATAATTCCTTTAAATAAGATCTCAAATCTACCCTGTATCACTAAATATGGATAGTGCACCAAGCTTGGATAGTTTAAACAACAAGTTCTTTATGCTTTATTGGGATATTATGAAAGTGGAAATCATGAATGTGGTTAGGTAATTATTTATTTCATTCTCAATTCCCCATGTAATTAATTTCAACTTTATTTCTATGATCCTAATGAATGAAATTGAAATTGACATAAGATAATTTATCCCTATCTTTAATGGGAATACAATTCCAAATATCATCAGAAAATTTTTGAACCATAGGATGGTGAAACCTGAGAAAAATTTTATCACCCCTTAATAGTTCGGGTTTTTTCCTGTTAGTAGCTTTCAAAATTTCCTATTTACTGCCTCGGAAGGCATCAATTCCAAATGAAAAGAAAAAAATAATAAGAACATTTCCCCAAAACATTATATCTTGAAGGCCTTTGACACCATAATGTGGTGCTTCATTTTCCATGTTCATTATATATATGGATTTTCCAACACTTTTTTCAATTTTATTAATACGATTATAAGCAGTTCCAGGATGCTGGCCATGAAAAATGGCTCCACAAAGGGGTTTTTCAAATGTACTATGGTGTTAGGTAGGGGGATCCACTCTCAGATCTTCTTTTTTGCAATTTATAAAGATTATCTGAGTCGATGCACCAATGATCTCTCATAGGTTGGTCCATATAGGTCAATAAGGGTAGTAATGGATATTTATGTTCCCTCACATCTTCTTTATATGTATGATATTATTCTCTTCGAGAATGCCCATAAGATAAACTTATTGTCAATAAAATTTCCATTTCACCACTATGATAATGTTGCAGGATAGTCCATTAGTGGGAAAAAAATCTTCCATGTTCTTTAGAAAAGGAATTTCAGCCTCCAAACAAATCATACATACCAAGTTTCTTAGGGTGAAAAGATTATTTTTAACCTTTTGTACCTAGGTATGATTCTATTCTGAGGGAAGGATTAAAGTTTCCACTTAGAGGTAATCTTAGAAAATATCACTAGTCAACTCACTAACTAGAAACGGAAATTCATGTCCCATTCCATAAGGGTCTACTTGATAAATTCTATCAATACTTTGATGTTTGTGAATGCCTTTTATGTTTATAAAAGTCCCATTTGTCTTATCAAAACCCTATTATCCAATATTAGAAATTTTACTTGGATGGGATGCATTAATGAGAATAAGTTGGTCTCTATGGCTTATAAGGATTTCATTAAACCGGTCGATATGGGTGGAATGGTTATTAAGGATCTTAGGAAATTTAATGAGGCACTCCATGAAAAATTTACCTTGAATTTAATCACCCCACATGATAGAGGAATATATTTACTTAGTGACCTATTCAATTAAAAGATATGAAATTGTTAATCAAGATATCTCCCATCCTTAGTTTGGCCTACCATATGATCCTCTTAAGGGACTTAATGTCCATCTTGAAATGGGTTGTTTCAAATTGTCCATCCTAAACTACTGGAATACTAACTGGCCAAACAGACCACTGAATCAGATGGTCTCACCCCATCACAAAAGATAACACATTTCCATTGCTAACTTATATTAGAGGATTGATGATTTTGTTTGGTTATTCCATTCACACATCATTATTAAAATCAATATATACAGTATTTTTTATGTTGACACTCTCATATAGAAACCTAATTTAGTTGGACAACTCAATGCTAGGGGCTTCTACCAACACATACAATTGTAGAGAATCATTGCTCTAGCTCGGCTCTCTAAATTTAGGAGAACTTATATCCCCCAATAGAAGTATCTATGTTTATAGGAGATGTGGAAATAAATTCCTCCTCAACATGGTCAGATTAAGAGAAATAGACTTAATCTTTCTTTGGATTTAATCTCTCCCTGTAGGCTAAGGAAAATATACCGCATCTTTTTGTATAGTGTAGGTAGGCGGTCGGGCTATGGGAATATGTCTTAAACCTCTTCCAAAAATTAATGTTCCTTGACTACCAGGTGATAGATCTGCTAATATTTATTACTGAATTGGATCTAAGACAACAGGTTCAAATCCTACTTCTTATAGTGGCTTCCACTATTGTGGATCACATATGGAATCCCCACAATGTTGTTCCCTTTAAAAACAGATGGTTCTCCTTCAATATAGGTGTTGTGGCCATATAAAATGCAGATCATGAGCCTTCTGGAATCTATATAGGTTTGAGAGTTAATGATTTCCTTGAATTGATTATTTTGTGCATCCTTTGAGTTTCTTGCAGAAGAAATAATCCATCCGTTTTCAAATTCATCCAATGGATCCCACCCATTTCATCTTAAATAAAAGTCAATTTTAATGGTGCGGCTTATTGTGCACCCAGTCCCTGAGGGTGTGGTATTCTCTTCCTCACTTATAGGTTATTTTTCAATGGTTTTTTTTACCACATTATTTGTAGTGGCTATGCATATAAATTTGATTTAAGAGAAATGATGAAGGTTGTATATTTTCCTGTTAAATTCGAGTAGAGCCTACTTTGGATTGAATTAGATTTGATTCTAGTTGTGGAAGATTTATAGAAAAAATCTAGGACTGTTACATGGAGGATTCATAAATATTGGATTAAATGACTAAACTCATCTCATGATATCTCAATCAATGTTACACATGAAAATAGGGAGGCAAACATGGTAGTAGATGCGCTCTCTAAACATGAAATTGTGGAGGCAAGCTCGTTGTGGTCCTTTCTTACCCACACTAATGCACGCCCATTGTGGACTCAGACAGGAAAGGTGAATTACAAAACTATATTTGTAAACACCCTTTGTGATGATCAATTTGGTTTTTAATGCAATTTTGGGGGACCAGACATGCATGGTTCTTGGCCTCTTTGTCCAAAAATACAAATAAAAACAATAAAAACCACTTAAACCCACTAAAAACATTAAAAACATTAAAAAAAACTAAGATTCTTTAAACCCATAAAAAATAAAACACACTAAAAACCCAAAAAGACCCTAAAACTCTAAAAACACATAAATCCTTAAAACTCAATAAAACACTAAAACCCTCAAAATCCCTAAAAACCCTAAAAAAACCACAAAACCATTAAAATACTATAAACCCCTAAAACCCCTAAAAACCCATAAAAATACATCAATAAAATAAAATGTCCAAAACCATATAAAAAATCTAAATAAGTAAAAAAATCTAGAAAACCAGAAAAAACAAAAAATACAATGAAAAACGCCCAAAAAACATAAAAAGTCACCAAAACCCTGAAAACCCCTGAAAACCCCTAAAAATCCCTGAAAACCCCGAAAAACCATAAAATTTCCTAAAAAACCTAAACACAATAAAAATACCATATATCCCTAAAAATTTATTAAAACACAAAAAACACAAAAAACCCCATGAAAATCCCAAAAACCCAAAAACCTAAAAAGCCTTATAACCCCATAAAAACCCAAAAAACCCACTGAAAACTCTAAAAAACCTTAAAACATCTAAAAATGTTAAAAACTCTAAAAACATAAACAGCATAAATAATAAAAAACCTAAAACCCAAAAAAAGCCTAAAATTCCTTTTAAACCCATAAAACCCACAAAATCCCTAAAAACATTACCTACCATAAAAATCCAAAAAATTCTGTTAAAATACCTAAAAGCAAAAAAACCCAAAAAACATTGAAAACCCATAAAAACCATAAAAAACTCCAACACATAAAAACCCTAAGACCCCATAAAACCTAAAAATCCTTGAAAAACTATAAGAATCCTTAAACCCATAAAAACATTGAAAAGATATAAAAACCTTGAAAACCTAAAAAACTCAAAACCCCTAAAAACCTTAAAAATCCTGAATGCCCTAAAAATCCAAAAAAATCCCTAAAAGCCATTAAAACCATAAAAAACATAAAAAATAGTAAAAAAATACCCAAAAATACCTGAAAGTGTAAAAAACCTTAAAAACCCTAAAAACCATAAAAACACTAAAACACATAAAAAATCTCATAAACCCTAGAAACCACTAAAAATTCTATAAACCCTTTACACCCCTAAAAACATTAAAATATCTAAGAAACCATAGAACCCTTAAAAATAAAAATACCCTAAAAACACAAAAGACCCTAAAAAATCCCAAAACCCTAAAAAATCCCAAAAGCCTCTAAAAACATCAAAATCCATTAAAACCCTAAAAAATTAAAAACCCATAAATACTAAAAATCCATAAAATCCATGATAACAAAAAAACCCTATAAACATTCAAAACTATAAAACCCCATGAAAACAAGAAAACCTTAAAACCACTAAAAAAATTAACAACCCTTAAATCCCCAAAAATTATTAAAAATAAATAAAAATGAAAAACCCTAAAAAATCTTAAAATCCTAAAATTTTAAAAAGAAAATTAAACCCCTAAAACCCCTAAAAACCATTAAAATCTCAATATTCATAAAAAACTTAAAAACAATATAATGATTAAAAATCATAATAATAAAATAAAGTACATGAAAACATAAAAAAACTAAAAAAACTAAAAACCCATGAAGACAACTAAAAAAATAAGAACCCATAAAAACTGTAAAAAACCATAAATCCCTATAAAAACACTAAAACCACTAAAAACTCTATAAACACTTAAAACGACTAAAAACATTTAAAACTCTAAAAACATTAAAACCATAAAAAACACAAAAGACTGTAAAAATCTAAAAATACCCTAAAACCCTAAAAAAGAAGAAAAATCCAAAAATCCAAGGAAACCCCATAAACCCCACAAAACACATAAAACACTAAAAACCATAAAAACTCAAAAAAAATACTTAAAATTTTTGAAATGAGAAAACCCTAAAACTCAAGAAAACCCTAAAAACCATATTACCCTCTAAAATATTAAAACACATAAGTCACATAAAACCATCAACAAATAAAAAAAATAAAAACAATTCAATACACTAAAAATGTTAAACAACTCATAAAAACTCAAAAAATTTAGAAACACAAAACCCTAAAAATCCAAAAAACCATAGAAACCCTAAAACCCCTAAGAACATCAAAAACCCTAAGAATCCTAAAAACAATAAAATGCCTAAAAACCCAAAATAATAAAAATCCATGAAAATGTAAAAACCCCTCAAAACCATGAAAACCCTTGAAAAATAAAATAAAAACATAAAACATTAAAACCTCCCAAAAAACCCATAATACCTCTAAAACCAACTAAATACTCTAAAAACAATTTAAATCCCAGAAATATTAAAAAATATAAAAAAAATATAAACCCTAAAAACTCAAAAAACACCTAAAACCCCAAAACCATAAAAAACCTAAAAACTAAAAAACCTTAAAAACCATGAAAAAACCTAAAACCCCTCAAAATCTATAAAAACCCTGAATCCCCTAAAACCTAATAATCATATAAATCCCTATAAATATCTTAAGATGTAAAAAAACCTAAAAACTGTGAAAACCCCATGAAACCCATAAACCCCCCAAAAAACCCAAAAAACCCGTAAAACCCATAAAATCCCTAAAGACTACTAAAATCTCTAAAAACCCTTAAACCACATAAAATATAAAATTCCAAAAAACCATAAAACCATTCAAAAACTCAATAATACCATAAAATATAAAAAAAACTAAAAAAACCCTAAAACCCCAAAAAACCATCATAATCACTAAAAACCCAAAAAACAACTAGAAACCATAAAAATTCTTTTAAATCCCTAAAAATCTATGAAATCATAAAAATCCCAATAAACCATGAAATTCCCCCTAAAACCCATTAAAACCCCTAAAACATTTAAACCCATTAAAACCCTAAAACCACTTAAAACTCTAAAATTCCTTAAAACACCTGATAACATAAAAGACATTAAGATCTATAAAGAAAACTAAACACTAGAAAAGATAAAATAACAATAAAAACCAAAAAAGGCACCAAATACCATAAAAAAACCTGAAAACCATAAAAACCCTGAAAATCCCTAAAACATAAAAACAATAAAAACCATGAAAAACACCTCAAAACATTATAAAACCAAAAAAATAATAAAAAAATGAAAAAAAAACAAAACTCCCTAAAACTATCTAAAATTAAAAAAATCCATAAAACCCCATAAAAATATAAATTTTTTAAAAAATCTAAAAAACACTTAAAAACAATGAAATACCCTAAAATCATGAAAACCCTGACACCCCTCAAAATCTCTAAAAACCCTAAAAATACCCTAAGTACCATGAAAATCCTAAAAATAAATATATTTATCTAAAAACATAAAAATCCTAGAAACCATAAAACCCCCTAAAACCACAGAACCCTAAAACACATAAAGAAACTATAAAACCCATAAAAATTATAGACCCTTAAAAACCGAAAACCCCCAAAAATTCCCTAAAAACATAAAAAACCTCTAAATACCATTAAAATCCTATAAATAAAAAAACCCAAAAACATAAAAGACCACAAAACCCTGAAAATCCTAAATACCATAAAGAACCTTAAAACACTAAAAATAACTAAAAACCCATAAACCCATAAAAACACTAAAAATACATAAATTTGTAGAAACATAATCAACCCTAAAACTCCCTAAAAACATAAAATCGGATAAAAACCGTGAAAACATAAAACCCCCATAAACACCATAAAAAACATTCAAACCAAAAAACGTTTAAAAAATATAAAAACTATAATGACCCAAAACACTAGACCTCTCCCCCCTAAAACCCCAAAATGTCCCCAAAACCCTGAGAAAACCCTAAACAATCCTCAAAATCTCTAAAAAACTCTAAATTCCCCAAAACCTAAACCCCTAAAAAAATTATAAATATTAAAAAACCCATTAAATACATAAACACTTAAACACCCCTAAAAATCATGAAAACCACCTGAAAAGCATAAGAACCATAAAAACCCTTAAAATCCATAAAAACCCATAAAAACACAAAAACCATAAAAAACTCTAGAAATTCTTAAACCCCAAAAAATCCTTAAAACATTAAAAACTCTAAAAATCATAAACCCCTAAAAAGATTAGAGAAACCCAAAAAACTAAAAAACCCAAAAACCCTAAAAAACCTAAAAACCCAGAAATCCTTGAAATCCCCATAAATACCTTCAACATCCCTAAAAACCCAAAACACACTAAACCATAAAAAATTCCCTCAAAACCCCCATAAAAGTAAAAAACTGTAAAAATCTAGAAAATCCCTTGAAAACTATAAACCCATAAAAACCTTAATAACCCTAAAAACACAAAAACCACTAAAAACACTAACAACCCATTAAAAACATAAAACATTAACAACTCTAAAAAACCATAAATATGAAAAATACATAAAAAACAAAAAATCCCAAAAGACCATAAAAACACTAAAAACCCCCAAAATCCCTAAAATCCCTAAAACCTCACAAAACCCCAAAAGATCATTTAAAAATACTAAAATCCCCTAAACCCATAAAAATTACAAAAATACCTAAAATTCCCTGAAAATGTAAAAACCAATTTTACCTTGAAAAGAATAATCAACCCTGAAGCCTTAAAATTAAAAGATGCATAAAACCATAAAACCCACATAAAAACTGTAAAAACCCATAAAACCATTAAAAACATTGAAAAACTAAAAAAATATAAAAACCCAAAAAGACTCTAAAAAATTTAAAATTCCCAAAAAAAACTACAAAATTCATAAATCCCTAGAAACCCTGAAAACTCCTCAAACCCTCAAAATCAATAAAAACCATACAAACACTAAAAACCATAAAAATTATAAAAATTCACTATAAATCTTATAAAACGTAAAAAACCCTAAACATCTTGAAAACCCTTGAAAATAATTAAAAACCCAAAAAACTATAAAAAAAATAAAACCCATCAAAACCTAAAAACCACTAAACACTCAAAAAATCCTAAAAACCCCTCAATTTTTTAAAATCTATAAAAAACTAAAAACCCTTAGAAACTCAAAAAAACCCTAAAACCCCAAAAACCATAAAAAACTAGAAAATCCCTAAAACCCCTCAGAATCCCTAAAAATTGAAAAACCCTAAAACCCATAAAAATTCTTTAAATCCCTAAAATCCCCAAAACAATAAAATCGAAAAAAATAAAGAAAATTTTATAAAAACCATAAAATCCACTAAAAATATTAACGAAACATAAAACAAATAACAACTCTAAAAACTATAAAAATGATTAAACCGTATAAAACATAGAAACCCATCAAAATACACTAAAAACATTAAAACCCCTAAATACCCAGAAAGACCATAAAATGTCTAATAACTCCCAAACCCCTAAAAGCCGATGAAAATCCCTAAAAATAAAAAAAACCCCCAAAAACACAAAAACCCCAAAAACAATTAAAATACAAAACCCCCTAAAATCCTAGAAAACTTAAAAAAACCCTATCAACCATAAAAAACACATGAAATCTATGAATCCCACTAAAACCATAAAACTCCTAAAACATATAAAAACCCAAAAACCACTAAATACTATAAAAACACTTAAAAACCCAAAAAATGTTAAAAAATTATAAAAACTATTAAATCAACTAAAAATAAAATTATCCTTCAAAACCCAAATGACCCTAAAAACCCTTAGAACCCCTAAAACCCCTAAAAACATAGAAACCACTAAAACCCCTAAAAATATAAAAAACCTAAAATTAACTAAATACCATACATATCATAGAAAGTCTGCAAAATCCCTAAAAACAAAACAACTCTAGTAACCCAAAAAACCCCCAAAAAACAATAAAAACACCTCAAACCTTTAAAATCATAAAACGCCATTAAAGCCCTAAAATACAACAAAAACTACAATAACCCTTAAAACCCATAAAAACATTAAAAATGTAAAAAAATTATAAAAACCTTTAAAAAACCAAAAACTAATAACCAAAAACCAAAACCCTAAAAACTGAAAAGATGCTATGAAACCTTGGAAACCCAAAATCCCTAAAATCCCAAGAAAACACCTAAAATTTTCAAAATCCTTCAAAACACTAAAAATCCAAAAAATTCATATAAATCCTAAAAACCGTTAAAAATCCTTGAAATCATAAAAAACCTTCAAAACAGTAAAAACCCGATGAAAACCATAAAACCCCTAAAAATGGTAAAACCCCTAAAAACCATTGAAAATGTAAAACCCTTAAAACAACTAAAAACATTAAGAGACTCTAAGAAAACCTAAAACCCAAAAACCTCAATAAACCCTAAAACCAAAATATATTTTAAAAATCACTAAAAACCCTAAAAACACTAAAATCCATAAAAACCCTCAAAATCTCTTAAAACCCTAAAAGACACTAAAGACAATAAAAATCCTAAAAAACCTAAAAACCCAGGAAAGTGTAAGAAACCTTGAACCCTTGAAAACCCATGAAATCACTAAAAAAACCTTAAAACATTTCAAACCCTAAAATCCCATAAAATCTCTAAAAGAAATTAAGAACTCTAAAAACCCTTACAACCCCTAAAAAGATAAAAACACCAAAAAACATTAAAACCCCTAAAAACAGAAAAAACACTAAAAACCAAAAATGTCCATAAAACCATTAAAAGATCTAAATACCCTAGTGAACCATAAAAACTCCTAAAACACCACAATATCCCAAAAAATTCGAAAACACCAAAACAATAAAAATATTTAAAAAGCACTAAAAATCCCTAAAAATTTAGAAAAATCTAAAACTCATGGAAAACAATTAAACGTCTAAAATCCATAAAACCCTTAAAAACCATAAATACCCTAAAAAAAATACTATAAAAACACATAAAACATAAAAAAATTAGAATGAATAAAAATGTAAAAACCCTAAAAACTCAAAAAACATAAAAACCCCTAAAAACTTGAAAACCATAAAACCCCCTAAAAACAACAAAAACACAAAACCCCTAAAAACCCGTTGAAACTCTAAAACACCATAAAAATCATAGAATCGATAATAACTATAAAAACTAAACATATACTAAAAATCTAAAGACCCTAAAAACCCTAAAACACGTCAAACCCATAAAAACTAGAAATATCTTAATAAATCCCTTAAAATGCATGGAATTTAAAAAAACTTAAATCAACCAAAAACCCTTAAAACATAAAATACCCCTAAGAAATTGAATGACCATAACACCCATAAAAAACCTGCAAAACTCTTGAAAATATAAACACCCTTAGAACCCCCTGAAAAAGTTAAAAACATTTAAACTTCTTAAAACCCATAAAAACCCTAAAAAATAAGAACACCGTAAATATATTAAAGACCCAAAAACCTTAAGAACCCCTATGATCCCTTAAATCACCTAAAAAACCTAAAAATAATAAATATCCCTATAACCACTAAGTAACCATAAAACCATAAAACATTTAAAAATCCCAAAAATTCTCTAAAACCAAAAAAACTCTAAAAATTCTAAAACCCCTACAAATCGTAAAAACATCTAAAAACCATAAATATCCCTAATACCCATAAAACCAAAAAAACCCAGTAAAAACTCTAAAACTCCATAACACCCCTAAAAATATTAGAAACAATAAAAAGTTTAAAATCCTAGAAAATAGTAAAAATCATAAAACCCAGAAAACCAGAAAACCCTAAAAAACCTAAAAACCATAAAAATCCTTAAAAAATCCCTAAAATAACACGTAATATTAAACCCTAAAAACACTAAAAAATCAAAAAACACCCCCAAAACCTAAAAATTCCCTAAAACCCATAATGATCATAAAATCCAAATAAACTCAACAAACCCTTAAAACCCTAAAATCTCAAAAAACCATAAAACCCCCAAAAGTCATTAAATCCTTGAAAACCCCTAAAAACCCATACAATCCTAAAAATGTCTAAAAATCTATTCAATCATAAAAATAATAATAAATAAAATAAATTAAAATCCCAAAATACTTAATATCCCTAAAAATCCATGAAAACCATAAAACCCCAAAAACCATAAAAAACCCTAAAACCCCATTTAAGCATAAAGAAATATTAAAAACTCTAAAAACCATTAAAACCCCTAAAAACATTTCAAGACATTAAAAACTCAAAAACATTAAAAAAACTAAAAACTCAAAAGAACCATAAAAACTCAAGAAGACTATAAAACCCCATAAAACCCTAAAATCCTTTAAAATCCCAAAAAACCCTCAAAATCCCCCAAAACCCCCAAAAACCACAAAAAAAATCCTAAAAATTTCCTAAAAATCCATGAAACTATAAAACCCCAAAAAACAGTAAAAAACCCTAAAACCATTAAAACCCAAAAATAATAGAAAAAACACTAAAAACCATTAAAACCCTTAAAAATTAAAAATGATAAAAAACTGTAACAAAATATAAAACACCTAAAAAACCCTAAAACCCCAAAAGACTTAGAAACCCCTAAAAACCACTAAAACCTTCAAAATCCATAAATCCATTAAATACCATTAAAACCATATAAATCCTCAAAAATCCAAAAAAATCCTTGAAAACTTAAAAAATCTTGAAAATCATTAAAAACACCTGAAACTATACAACTCTTAAAAACCATACAAATCCATAAAAAGCCATAAAACCATAAAACCCACTAAAAACTCGAAAACACCAAAAACTCCTTAAAACAACTAAATATCCTAAAACCCCAACAATAATCCTAAAAATCATAAAAACCCTAAAACCTAAAAAACCTATAAAATACTAAACCCCCAATCACTAAAAACCCTAAAATCCGTAAAACCATAAAAATATTACAAAATTCATAAAACCTCACAAAACATAGAAAAAAATGTATTAGTAAACCCTAAAACCTATATAAATATATAACCTAAAATACTAAAAACCCATAAAAAGCCTAAAAACACTAAAAACTCTAAAAAACATAAAACAACTAACAATGTTAAAAAGTTAAATAACTTTAAAAAACCTAAAAACACATAAAAACTAAAAAAAATAAAATCCAAAAATACCCTAAAAACCCTTAAAACCATAAAAACTCTAAAAATCCTAATTACCATCAAGACACATAAATAAACTGAAAATCCTTAAAAATTTAAAATTCAAAACAAATCTCAAAAAATCCTTGAAAACATAAAAATAACTAAGAACCCTAAAAACCTCCTAAAAACCATATGAAATCATAAACCCTTTAAACCCCATAAAATCCCTAACACCCAAAAAAATCTAAAACCTCTTTAAACCCCTAAAAACATTAAAAAAAATCTAAAACCCTTCCAATCCCTAAAATTAAAAACACCCTAAAACTCAAAAGACACTAAAAGACCCTGAAAACCACGAAAAACCCTCAAAATTTCTAAAAACCTTTTTAATTCCTAAAAAACCATAACAATCATATCAATACTAAAAACCCTAAAAATCCCAGAAAATGTAACAACCCGAAAAACACATGATAAATCCCTAAAAACCTTAAAAACCACTATAAACATTAAAACCCATAAAAACCCATAAACCGATAAAAACATTAATATTTCTAAAGACCCATAAACCTTTAAAAAATTTAAAAAAATCTGAAAACCATAAATACACTAAATAACTCAATGAAACCAAAAAAACCCAAAAGTCCATAAAAATCCTAAAATTCTGTAAAACATTAATATTACTTGAAAACCACTAAAATCCCTCAAAGTACATAAAACCATAAAAATCCTCAAACCCTAAAAATACTAAAAAATCTATAAAACCATAAAAGTTGAAAAAACAATAAAAACCCCATGAAAACCATAGAATCCTAAAACCTTAAAAACCCATATAAACCATTAAAAACAAAATACCCTCTAAAAATATAAAAAACTTAAACCCCTAAAAATTTTAATAACACTATAACCCAAAAAAAACCTATAAAATCAAAACCCCCTAAAAACCAAAGAGACCCCAAAAATACCAATGACTCGTAAAAGAACTGAAACCCCCTAAAACCTCTCAAAATCTATAAAACCCCTAATAAACCCCAAAACCAAAAAAAATAAAAACTTCCTCAAAATAATGGAAAATGAAAAAAACCGTAAAAACTCCTAAAAACCCTAAGGCCCCAAAAAACAATAAATTTTTTAAAAACCAAAAAAAAAATTAAAAACCCAATAAAAACTCTATAAAACCATAAAATGATTGAATGTTTAAAAAATATTTAAAGAACTTATAATCCTTAAATACTATAAAATCCCATAAAACACTAAAAAGTCAATAAATCCCAAATACCTCTAAAAGACTCTAAAACCCCTAAAATCCCAAAAAACTCAAACAACCCTAAAAACACTCAAAATCAATAAAAACTCTTAGAAAACCATAAAAACACTAAATACCATTAAAATACATAAAATCCTTCAAAATGTAAAATACCGTAAAAACACTAAAAACCCTAGAAAACCATATAAACTTGTAAAACCCATAAACACCCATAATATCCCAAAAAACCTCTAAAATTAATAAATCCCTCAAATCCCCTAAAAATGTAAAAAAAATGTTAAAAAATATAAAAATTCATAAAAAGCCCCCAAAAACAATAAATATTTGGAAGGCCAAAAAACTAAAAAACCCCAAAATTGCCTAATAACCCTAAAAACACTAAAAACACTAAAAACCATCAAAATAGGTAAAAAACCCTAAAATCATAAATAACATAAATCCATAAAAACCCTAAAAATGTAAATACCCTAAAAACCATGAAAAACCCTGGAAAACAACAGAAACCCCTAAAAACATTAAAAAACCTACAAAACCCTAAAAACCAAATACAAACTCTAAACCCCCTTTAACCACTATTTTTTTTAAAAAAATACAAAAAATCCTTAAAACCCTATACACTAAAAAAACAAAAAAAACAAAACAACCTAATTTCCGTAAAAACTCTACAAAATGTAAAAATAATTGAAAACCCCTAAAACCATCAATATCTCTAAAAACCTTGAAAACCCCTAAAAACCATTAAAATCATAAAAAATCCATAAAATATATGAAAAAATAAAAAAATATATATCCTCTAAAAAACCACTAAAACCATAAAAACCCTAAAAAATTGAAAACCACTAAAATCCATTAAAACCATAAACCTCTAAAAACTCTAAAACCCCTTACAACAACCCTTAAAACGTTAAAAAACCCTCTAAAAACCTAATAAAACCTAAAAAATTAAAGCAAACCCCCATCCCCCTCTTAAAACCCTGAAAAGACCATTAAGAACACTAAAATCATAGAAATCCCAGAATACCCATAAAAACCCTCAAAATATTTAAAAAACCAAAGCCATAAAAACAATAAAAACCAAAAAATGATCTGAAATCATATAAATCCTAAAAATACCTATAACCAAAAAACTCCTAAAAACCATAAACCAATAAAAACGGTAAAAACCCATAAAATCCCATAAAACCCATAAAAACCATAAAAACCATTAAAATCTCTAAATTCCATTAAATCCCATAAAATGCTAAAAAATCCAAAAATATTTAAAAAATACTAAAAAACCCCTTAAATACTCAAAAACAAAAATAAAATCAAAAACCATAAATAACGCAAAAAAACCCTCAAAATTAATAAAAACCCACAAAACACAAATTACCCTAAACATTGAAAAATTTCCTAAAAATATCTGAAAATGTAAAAAACCATATAAACTCTAGAAACCTTAAAATATATAAAAAACCCCTAAAACATTAAAAAGTGTAAAACCCCCCAAAACCCCTAAAAATCACTAAAAACACTAAAAACCCATTTAAACCCTATTAACATGAAAATACTCTAAAATCCCTTAAAACCCATAAAAATAAAGAAAAACCCAAAAAAACACCCCCTAAAAACCATAACCCCTCCTTAAAATCCCTAAAAACCAAAAAACCCCAAAAAACATAAAAAAACTAAAATTCCATGAAAATGTAAAAAACCCTAAAACCCCGAAGAGCATAAAAACACCTAAAACATTAAAATCCCTAAAAACCCATAAATTCCCTAAAACAACTAAAAACATAAAAAACCCCAAAAAACCACTAAAACATTAATAAAGTTAAAAGTTCTAAAAACCTTTAAAATCCTTAAAAACTAAAAAAAATATAGAAACCAAAAAATGACTAAAAAACCTCAAAACCCCTAAAAATCAAGAAAACCCATAAAATGTCAAAATTCATTAAAAACCTTAAAACACTAAATGCTATAAAATCGTAAGAATCCAAAAAAAAAACAAAAAAAATGTAAAAAACCCTCCAAACCCTAAAATAATTAAATACCCTTAAAACCCTTTAAGACCCTAAAAAGAAAAAAACATTGAATAACCCTAAAATCATTAAAAACGCTAAAAAACTAAATAACAATTAAAAAAAATACCCTATAAAATCTAGAAAACCCAATAAATCCCTAAAAAATAATAAAAACCCCAGAAAATCATAAAATCCCTAAAATACCTAAACACTAAAACCCCTTAAAGACTATAAAAATCATACAAAATCCATAAAAATCATTGAAAATGTAAAGAAACCCTAAAATCTCTGAAAACAACCAAAATACGATAAAACACCTAAAACCCCTAACCCCCCCCCCCCCAAATGTTAAAAAACTTTAAAAACTATACAAAACATAAAAACACTGAAAATCATAAAAAAAATCATAAAACCCGAAAATGACCATAAAACCCGGAAAAACCCTAAAAACCCTAAAAATAATTAAAACCCCCAAAATTACATAAATCATAAAAACCCTATAATGAATAGAAATATTTAGAAGCCTAAAAAATCAATAGAAATTTAAACAACCCTAAATCTCCTAAAAACTATAAAACCCCCAAAAATTTGAAAAAACCATAAAAACCCATAAAACCCATTAAAACACTAAATACTAAAAAAACCCCTTAAAACCCTAAAAAGCCAAAAAATTGATTGAATCCACATAAAACCCCAAAATACTCAAAAAAACACCTAAAAACCAAAAAAGATGCTAAAAACCAGAAAACCCCTAAAAACCCAAAAACAACTCAAAACCATTAAAAACCTAAAGACCATAAAAATTCTAAAAAATCCCTAAAAATTAATGAAAACAAAAAAACCACAAAACCCTTGAAACCCCACTAAAAACTATAAAAACCAATAAAAACCATAAAACCCACAAAAACCATAAAACCCTAGAGGCCACTAAAAACACTAAATACCCTTTAAACCCCTTAAAATGTTCAAAAGTGTTTAAAACATTAAAAACCAGAAAAATTTAAAAAAACCAAAAAGATAATAAAAATCCTGAAAACCATTAAAAAGCCGTAAAATGCCCTGATAACCCCTAAACCCCTCAAAATACTAAAAACCCTAAAAATAATAAAGAACAAATAAAAACATTAAAAATCCTTGAAATTGTAAAAAATCCTAAAAACCATAAAAGTCCAGAAAAACCATAACACTCCTAAAAACCATAAAACCCATAAAAACCCTAAAACCCCACAAACAACTAAAAAAACATTTTACCCCCTAAAAATAGGAAAAAACTCAAAAAACACTTAAAACCCCTAAATTCTCAAAACAAACCCTAAAAACCCATAAGACCCTAAAAACTAAACAAATCAAAAAACACTGAAAACCCCAAAGAAAACTCAAAATCCCAAAGAAAAAAACCCTAAAACCAAATAATTCCTGAAAATGTAAAAATGATCTAAAAACATTGAAACACTCATAAACCCAATAAAACACTAAAAAACCATAAAAACCTTAAAACCCACTAGAAACTCTAAAATACTATAAACCGCCTAAAAACCATAAAATAATCTAAAACCCAACCAACTCAAATATAACCATAAAACCCAAAACACCATAAAAACCTTGAAGACAACTAAAAACCCTTAAAACCCATAAGAATCCTATAAATCCCAAAAAATAATAAAAAAACACTGAAGTCCATAAAAATCCAAAAAATCCCAAAAAAGACCTAAAAACATAAAATATCCTAAAAGGCCTGAAAGACCCCTTAATACCCTAAAACCCCCAAAACCATTAAAAACCCAAAACCCTGAAAAAACTACCCAAAACCACTAGAAACTCTAAAAACCCTTTATTCCATTAAAAATTATAAAAAACAGAAAAAACAATAAATCCCCTAAAAAATCAAAAAACACTAAAATGAAAAAAGACCCAAAACCCCGTAAAAACATAAAAACCCCAAAGTCACTAAAACCCCCAAAATCCATAAAATCCGAGAAAATCCATAAAAATATATATGAAAATTTAAAAAACCCTAAAAACCATGAAAACACCGTAAAAACCATAAAAACCCCTGAAGACCATACAAATAAAAACCCCCCCTAAGACCACTAAAAACTATAAAACCCCTTAAAATCCCAACAAACATTAAAAACTCTAGAAAAACCCTGAAAAACAAAAAGCCCAAAAAATAAAAAAATCCCAAATAACCTTAAAAAACCCTTAAAACCCTCCAAATCAATAAAAACTATACAAACCATAAATTTCCTTAAAATCCTTAAAAATCCCAAAAAAATATAAAAAACCATATAAACCCTGAACGCCCCTTGAAAATTATAAAAATCCATAAAAATCATAAAACTATAAAAACCGATAAAAACACTAAATACAACTAAAAACTCTAAAACCCATAAAAACCTAAATAAATTTAAATATTCTAAGAGCCTTAAAACCCCTTAAAATATCTAAAAAGTCCCTAAAAACCCAAACAGACCTTAAAACCCTTAAAACCACTAAAACCCTAGAATCCCTGAAATCCATAAAACACATAAAAATCACGAAAACCCTAAAACCCATGAAAATCTTAAAAATCCATAACAATACAAAAAATCATAAAAACCCCTAAAAACACAGAAAACCCCCAATAACCATAAAAACACATAAATACCCTAAATACCCTAAAACCTCTTAAAACTGAAAAAACCCACTAAAAACTCAGTTAACCCTTAAAACCTTAAAAGGAATTTAAAGTCTCTAAAACCCTTTAAAACCATGAAAAACCACTAAAAAACTCTACAAACCCAAATGTCCCTAAAAATCCATAAAACCTCGAAACCCACTAAATCCCCGGAAAATCCCTATAAACCCTAAAAACCTTAAAAATCCTAAAAATCCCTAAAGATCCCTAAAAACGTAAAAATAGTAAAAACCCTGAAAACCCCGTAAAAACCATTATAACCACTAAAAACCTTAGAAATCTAAACCCCATAAATATCATAAAATCCAATAAAACCCTAAAAACCTATATAAACCCCAAAACACGTTAAAAAGATCTAAAAACCTTAATTTCCCAAGAATATCAAAAAATACCTTATAACCAAAACACCCTAAAACCCTTGAAACCCCCTAGAAACCTAAAAACATTAAAAATACCTAAAAACCAAAAAATTCCCTAATACCCATAAAAACCATAAAATGAAAAAAATCCAAAAAAGATATAAAAATCCATGAAAACATAAAACCCCTAAAATCCATGAAAAGCCTCTAAAACTCATAAATCCTTTAAATAATTAAAAACCCCTAAAAATAAAAAAACTTTAATAACCTACTAAAATCTCTAATACCCTTAAACCCTAAAAAATGTAGAAAACATTAAAGACAATAAAATACATTAAAACCCCTAAAAATATAAAATACCCATCAACACACAAAAAAGACCATAAAACCCTTGAAAACCCCTAAAAACACTTAAAAATCCTAAAAATCCAAAAAATGAATAAAATTCCTTGAAATCATAAAAAATCAAAAAACCTGAAAACCCACTTAAAATCATAAAACCACCTAAAAACCATCAAAACCCTAACAACCTATAAATATCCTAAAAACCAATAAAATCTATATGAAAACTTAAATCCCCTGAAACATTCAAAAACCCATAAAAATCGTAAAACTCCCAAAAATACTCATATATGTCTAAAACCCTAAAAATAACCTAAACCTCTAAAAATCTCAAAAGTCCATAAAAATCCTTGAAATCACTAAAAACCATAAAAACCCTAATAGCCATAAAATATAAAAAATCCCTTAAAACCCTTGAAAATATAAAAAATCATAAAACCCTTGAATAACCCCTAAAAATAAAAAAAAACCCCAAACCATCAAAAACCGTAAAACCCATAAAAACACAAAACCCAGTAAAAACACTAAAACCCCATAAAACCCTAAAAAGGATAAATTGTTAAAAATTTAAAAACAACAAAACCATTAAAAAGTAAAAATCCTAAAAAACAAAAAAGACTATAAAAACATGAGAAACCCTAAAACCCCTAAAACCTTGGAAAACATGAAAACCCTTACAAATCCCAAAACACCCTCAAGATCCTAAAACTATAATATTCCTAAAAATCCCGAAAAATATTTAAAAACATAAAAAATCTAAAACCCATTAAAAATATATACAAATCGTTAAATCCCTAAATATGATAAAAAATACATGATCCCCTTAAAACAACTAAAAACCCTAAGAATCACCAAAATAATAAAAAAATCCCTTAAATACCATAAAATGTAAAAAAACCAAAAACCCTGAACCCCCCCCCCCGCCCAACCGTAAAACCCCAAAAATTTTAAGAGGCTTAAATACACATAAAAACACTAAAACCCCCTAAAAACTCTGAACCCCCTTAAAACCCCTAAAATTGATTAAAAATATAAACAACCATAAAACCCTTACAAACATAAAAGGCCCTTAAAAACCAAAAGACCCTAAAACCCTAAAAAAACCCAAAACCCTTAATACCACAAAAATCAATAAGAACACTGAAATACCTAAAAATCCTAAATACGCCTAAAACCATAATAATCCCAATAGACCTTCAAATCTGTTAATATAAAAAAACCAGAAAATTCTAAAAACCTTAAAAAACTAAAATACCCATTAAAACTACTAAAAATTATAAAAACCATTAAAACCTTTAAAAATGTTAAAATTTTAAAAACACAAAGAAACCATTAAACCACTAAAAATTCAAAAAATCTTAAAAACCCATAAGACCTTAAAAACCCATATAACCTAAAAAATCCCAAAAACCATGCAAAATAATAAATCCCCTCAAAATAAAAAAAACCCCAAAAAATTAAAAAATTGATAAAAAAACAAAAATATCCCATAAAACATGAAAACCCTAAAAACTCTGAAAACCCCCTAAAAATCATAAAAATCCCTAAAACATTAAAAAAACATAATATCAATATAAATAATTAAACCACCAGAAATTCTAAAAACATTTAAAATCTATAAAAGTGTTATAAACATTAAAAACTCAAAAAAACCATTAAAACCAAAAAACAAAAAATCCCAAAAAACCAAATGACCCTAAAAACCCTAAAAACCATAAAAACCCTAAAAACCCTAAAAACCCTAAAAACCCAAAAACTCTTGAGGGCCATAAAACAAAAAAACCCCTTTAAAACCCTAACAATCCATAAAAAATCTAAAAACACTAAAAGATCTAAAAATCATCTAATTACCTAAAAACATAAAATATTAAAAAACTGTAAAAACCCAAAAAAACTAAAAAAAAATTAAAAAACAATGAACTTAAATACTCTGAAAATCAATAATAACCCTAGACATTATGAAAAAACATTAAAAACCTCAAATTCCTAGAAAACCTTAAATATCATAAAAATTATACTATATCCTTAAAAATAGCTAGGAAAATAAAAAAATGTAACACCCATGAAAACCCCCTGAAACCCATAAACCCCCTAAAAACCATAAAACCCCTAAAACCCATTAAACCCCCAAAACCAACTAAAAACTATAAAATACTTGAAACCTCTATAAATTTCAATGAACTCTAAAAACCCTAAAGCCCAACTGAACCTAAAACCACTAAAACCCCTAAAACAAATAAAACCCCTAGAACCCCGTAAAAATCCTCAAAATCATTAAAAACAAAAAAATCCAAAAAAGCATAAAAAATAATAAGAAAATAAATAAAAATACCTAAAAACCCTTGAAAAGTACCTTTAAACCCTAATAACCACTAAAAACATTAAAAAACCAAAAACCGCATAAAACCTAAATAACACACTAAATACTCTAAGAACCCTTAAACACCTCAAAATGTTAAAAAACCCTAAAAACATTAAATCCATAAAAAACTAAAAAAAACACTACCAAACTCAAAAAATCCTAAAAAACTGATAGATATTTATAAAAATAAAAACCCTAAAACCCATCAAAATACATAAAAACCATAAAACACTAAAAAACAGAAACATTCTAAAACCACCAAAACCCTGAAAATGTAAAAAACCCCTAAAACCCAAAAAAACCCCTAAAAACCATAAAAACCCTAAAAACCGTAAAACCCCTAGAACCCATAAAATCCCCAAACCCACTAAAAACTCTAAAAACTCTTAAACCCCTAAAATCATTAAAAATATTTAAAATTCTTAAAATCCCTAAAAAATTCAAAAAAGAACTAAAAACCCAAAAATACCGAAAAATCCAAGGAAACCCCTAAAAACCCTAATAGCACATAAAACCATTATGAATCTCTAGAAACCCTAAATCCATAAAAAACAAAAAAACATAAATATAACTAAAAACCTAAAAACCCTAATAACCACACCAGTAAACCATAATAACCCCTAAAAACCTTAAAACCTCTAAAAACACATAAAATCCCTAAAACAAAAAAAAACCTCTAAAAACCCTTAAAAACCCAAAAATGTTAAAATCTCTAAGAAACCTTAAAACCCCAAAAATGGAAAATTATTCCTAAAACCCTAAAAGTCGCTGAAAACCCTGTAATCACTAGAACCCCTAAATACCCTAAATACCATCAAAAACATTAAAACCCCTAAAAACATAAAAATCCTATAAAAATAAAAAACCCAAATCTCTGAAAACGTAAAAAATACAAAAAACCCATGAAAACCATAAACCCCTAAAAATATTAAAATCCTTAAAAACCGTAAACCCTAAAACAACTAAAAACTCAAAAAACCATTAAACCCCAAAAAATTATGAACACCCAAAAAAACCCCATAAACTATAATATAACCATAAAAACCCCAAAATACCTTGAAAACCCTTAAAACTGATAAAAACGCTAAAAGCTCTGAAATCTATAAAAACACTCAAAATCTCTAAAACCCAAAAATCCACTGAAGCCCATGAAAATCCCAAAAATATCTAAAAATATCTGAAAACATAAAAAAACCCTATAAAATTTTTAAAAACATAAAACCCATAATAACATTAAAGCACATAAAACAACCTAAAAACTGAAAAACCACTGAAAACACTAAAAACCCTAAAAATCGCTGAAAAAATTAACAATGTAAAAAAACAATAAAAACCCTTAATATTCCTAAAAACATAAAAACCACTACAAACCCAAAACGAACCTAAAAGACCTCAAAAACCTATAATCATTAAAAAACCTAAAATAACCAAAATCACTTAGACCATAAAATCCATAAACCTCTTAAAATTACTTGAAAATGTAAAGCCCCCTAAAAATCCTAAAAGGCCCCGGAAAACCATAAAAACCCCAAAAAGATTTGAAAATCCTAAAAACCCATAAAAACCCTAAAACCCTACTAACAACACAAAAAACCATTAAAACCCTTAAAACTTAAAAGAAAACTAAAAACATTAAAACTCATAAAAAGTAAAAAAACCATAAAACTCAAAAGACTCTAAAAACCCTAAAAACCCTTAAATATCTTAAATACTCTAGAAATACACTAAAAACAATCAAAATCCTTAAAATAATAATAACCATAAAAATACTAAAATTACTTAAAAACCCTAAAAAGTAAAAAAACAAAAAACAATAGAAACCCATACAAAATAATAACCCCAAAAAACATTAAAATCCTTAAAACCCATAAATACTATATAAAACCATTAAAAGTTTAAAACCCTTAAACCCCCTACAATGTCAAAAAACGTTAAAATCTCTAAAAATCATTCAATCCCAAATAACTCAAAATGCCAAAAACACAAAACACCCTAAAACCCTAAAAATCCCTAAAAATCCCTTAAACAGTAATAATCCTTAAATCCAAAAATATACTTCACAAACATATAGACAGTGAAAAACTTCCAAAAAACATAAAACCCACTAGAAACCTTAAAACCTTAAACCACTAAAAACCATAATAACCCAGAAAAACCCATTAAAACCCTCAAACATTTAAAATTATAAATAACCCTAAAATCTACAAAAAAATATATAAAAACCCCAAATACACTAAGAACATTGAAAACCCCTAAAACATAGAAGACCTTGAAAACCCCTAAAACACTAAAGTCATTGAAAAACACTAAAAACATTAAAAACCATAAAATACTAAAATGGGCCTAAAAACACATAAAAACATAAAAAACCCAGAAAAATACTAAAAACCCATGAAAACTATTAAAACCCACAAATACCTTAAGAAACCGCACAACCCCAAATACCTTAAAGACAACTAAAACTATAAAAATCATGAAAACCTTTAAAATATTACAAAACATAAAAAGTATAAATCACTATTAAAACCCTAAAATACTCAAAAAACCATAAAAAGCATAAAAACCCTAAAAACCATGAAAACACTCTCAAAACCCAAAAAATTTCATAAAAAACGCTAAAACCTTCAAAATTCAATAAAACACTAAAAATTATAAAAACTACAAAAAACCTAAAATATACTAAAAAATTTTCAAAACGTAAAAAAAACAAAATAACCCCCTTAAAAACCCAATGCAAACCATAAAACGCCTAAAAAATTAAAAACCCTAAAACTCCATAAAACCCCTCTAAATCAATAAAACGATAAAAACCTATAAAACCCCTAAAATTGTAAAAAACTCTAAAATGCTTTAAAACCCCTAAAAACAAAAAAAACTGAAGCACCAAAAATACATTAAAACCCTTGAAACCCCCTAAAACCCCTAAAAACCCCTAAAAATCCATAAACCCTCAAAATCTCTAAAACCATAAATACCCGAAAACAAATAAAAATTATAAAAAAGAGATAAAAATCCTAGAAAATATAAAAACCCTGAAAAATTGAAAACCCATGAAACCTTAAGACGCCCAAAAATATTTAAAACACTAAAAACACATAAAACACAAAATATCTCACTAAAAACACTAAAAACCCTTAAACCCCCTAAAATTTTAATGATGTATCAAATCTCAAAAAACCCTTAAAACACCTAAAAAACCCAAAAAACCCCTTAAAACCCAAAAAAACCTGAAAACCATTAAAACCCATAAAATCCTAGAAACAAATTGAAACCCATCAAAATCCCCAAAAATCCTCAAAACAAATAAAACCATAAAATTCTAAAAGAATACCCAAAATTTCCTTAAAGAAAAAAAATCCTAAAAACACTAAAAGCCCCCTAAAAAAATAAATACCAATAAAACCATAAAAACTATTAAAAACTACAGAACTAAAATTATAAAATCATTTAATGTCCTAAAAACTTTAAAAAAAATTAAAAAAACCTTAAAACCATAAAAAATTAAAAAAACCCCAAAAGACCCAATATCAAAAAACCCCAAAAAACCAAAACAACATAAAACCATTGAAAACCCTAAATACCAAAAAACCCATAAAAATCCTTAAAATCCATAAAAATACCTATAAAGGTTACAAAACACTAAAAACCCAAAAAACATAAAAATCCAAAAAAACATGAAACCCAAAATGTCCATATAAACCCCTAAAAACCTTTAATACCCAAAAAATCCATAAAATCCCTAAAACCCAAAAAAAGTCTAAAAACCCTTAAAACCACTAAAAATGTTAAAAAACTCTAAAAACCTGTAAAACCCCTAAAAATAAAAAAACCTAAGAACACAATAAGACTATAAAAACACTGAAAACCCTAAAACCCTAAAAAACATGAAAACCCCTAAATCCTGAAAACCATAAAAAATAATAAAAAAATGAAAAACAAGAAAAAGTATTTAAAAATCCATAAAAATCCATTAAAACAAAAAACCACTAGAACCCTAAACACCATTAAATACTATAAAACCCAATAAATAATTAAAATCCCTAAATACCCACAAATCCCTAAAAACTAGTAAAAATAGTAAAATCCCCTAAATCCCGTATAAATATTAAAAACAAAAAAAAATCAAAAAAATGATTAAATTCCTAAAACTAAAAAACCCTAAAACATCAAAAGACTCAAAAACCCCAAAAAACTCTGAAAACCCATACATCCTCTCAAATTCCACGAAACCCATAAAAACCCTAAACCCATAAAAATCCTATAAATTCATTTAATAACCACAAACATGTAAAAACCATTAAATCTTGAAAAAAAACATGAAAACCATAAAACTACTTAAAAAATTAAAATCCTTAAAAACCATGCAAAACCTAAAAAACAAAAAAAAACACTAAAAACCCTTTATACACCATAAAATGTTAAGAAATTCTTAAAACACAGAAAAACCCTAAAAACACGTAAAACCTGAAAAAACTCAAATGAATCACTAAAAACCCAAAAGACCATAAAATCCCTAAAAATTCTTAAAATCACTAAGAACCCTGAAAATATTTGAAACACTCAAAATAAATAAATAACCAAAAAACCCTAAATCCCATAAAACCCCCCAAAAAAGACTTCAAGACAATTAATATGTAAAATGCCTAAAACCCCCTTTAAAACCCCTAAAACATAAAATCCCTAAAAACCATAAAAACCATAAAAACACTAAAAACCATTATAAAATCTAGAAACCATTTAAACCCCTAAAGACATTAAAGAACTCTAAAAACCCATAAAATTCCTATAAACTCAAAAAAACCTGAAAACCCAAAACGACCATAAAAACCCTGAAAACCCCTAAAAGCTTAAAAATGTTGAAAGATACTAACAACACTCAAAATCCATGTAAACACAAAAATCCTAAAAACAATAAAATTACTGAAAACAATAAAAATCCCCAAAATATTTAAAAATCCCAAAAACCCTAATAACGGGCTAAAAACCACAAAACTCCTAAAAACAGTAAAATACCTAAAACCCTATAAAAACCCTAAAACCCCATTAAAACACTAAAACTGTTAAATAATATAATAAGAATTAAACACTTAAAAATTTTAAAGAACTTTAAAAAACCATTAAAACCCAAAAACTCAAAAAACCCTTGAAAACATAAAAAGACCATAAAACACTGGATAACCCCTAAAAACTATAAAATACCTTGAAAACATTTAAAACCCCTAAAATTGTTAAAAACCATAAAAACACTAAAAAAATTAAAAAACACCATAAAAATAAGTAAAAAAATGAAAGCCCCTTAAAACCATTAAATCCCCTGAAAACCAAAAAACCCCTAAAATCAATAAAAACCCATAAACCACTAAAAACTACTATTACCCCTTAAAACTCATAAAATTTTAAAAAACTCTAAAAAAACCCTAATTCCCCGAAAAACTAAAAAACCAATAAAAAACAAAAAATTCTCTTAAAACCCAAAAAACCCTAAGAACCTTTAAACCCATCAAAATCCTAAAAACACCAAAAAACCCTAAAACCCATAAAATTATGAAAAAGTCTTAAAAATCACTAAAATATTAAAAAACCCGAAAAAACCTAAAAACCCCACGAAACCCCTAAAAACCCATCAAAACACTAAAAACCTTAAAACCCCCAAAAAATACACAAAACCCATTAAAACCCTAAATTCCTATAAAAATAGAACAATCCTAACAATTTCCAAAAAATCTTGGAAAAGTTAAAAAACCCAAAAACCCTAAAATACATTAAAAACCCAATTTCCACCTAAAAACATTTAAAATCTAAAAAAATCCATAAAACCAATAAAAACTATAAAAACCATTAAAACCCCACATTATGATAAAATACTCTAAAAGCCATTAATACCCTAAAAACTCAATGAAAACCCAAAAAACCGAAAAGGACCACAAATACCAAAAAACAGTAAAACTCTTAAAAAAATAATAAAAACAATCAAAATTTCTAAAAACATTAAAAGCCGTAAAAACCATACAAATTCTAATACCCACAATAAATCCATGAAAAAAATAAAACCACCTAAAACCATAAAAAACCACTGAAAACCATAAAGCCACTAAAAATTTAAAATAACCCTAAACACCAACTAAAAACACTAAAAACCATGAAAACCCCAAAAACACTAGAAACTTTGAAACCCCCTTAATACCCTTAAAATCCCTAAAAACCCTAATAAACCCTAAAAAACTTTAAAATAATCTATAACCCTTAAAGATACCTAAAATTATAAAAGACTATGAAACCATTGAAAACCCCCTGAACACCATAAAACCCCTAAAAGCATTAAAAACTCTAAGATTCAGCAAAAAACTCTAAAAACCATTAAAACACCTAAAATGTTAATAATCATAAAAACCATCAATTCTTAAAAAACTAAAAAAACCCTAAACCCCAAAAGACCATAAAAACATAAAATACCATAAAATCCCTAAATACCCTAAAAATCCATAAAATCCCTTAAAATACATCAAAACTCTAAGAAACCATAAAACAAAAAAAAAAGAAATAAAAACCATAAAAATTCATGAAAACATAAAAACCCTAAAAACTCATGAGAGCCATAAAACAAAAAAAACCCCTTTAATACCCTAACAACCCATAAAAAATCTAAAAACACAAGAAGATCTAAAAATCATCAAAATACCTAAAAACCTAAAAATATTAAAAAACTGTAAAAACCCAAAAAACTAAAAAAATTATAAAACAAAGAACCTAAATACTCTGAAAATCCATAATAACCTTAGAAATTATGAAAAAACATAAAAAACCTCAAATTCCTAAAAACCTTAAAAATCATAAAAATTATAAAATATCCTTAAAAATATCTATGAAAATAAAAAAATGTAACACCCATGAAAACCCCATGAAACCCATAAACCCCCTAAAACTATAAAACCCCTAAAACCCCTAAAACCCCCAAAACCAACTAAAAACTATAAAATAATTGAAACCTCTATAAATTTTAATGAACTCTAAAAACCCTTAAGCCCAAAAGACCCTAAAACCACTAAAACCCCTAAAACAAATAAAACCCATGAAAAACCATAAAAAGCCTCAAAATCATTAAAAACAATAAAAATCCAAAAAATCATATAAAATAATAAGAAAATCAATAAAAATACCTAATAAAACCCTTGGAAAATACCTTCAAACCCTAAGAACCACTAAAAAATTAAAAAATCAAAAACCGCATAAAACCTAAACAACACACTAAATACTCTAAGAACCCTTAAACACCTCAAAATGCTAAAAAACCCTAAAAACATTAAATCCCTAAAAAACTAAAAAAAACACTACCAAACTCAGAAAATCCTAAAAAATGATAGATATTTATAAAAATAAAAACCCTAAAACCCATCAAAATACATAAAAACCATAAAAACACTAAAAACCATAGAAATTCTAAAACCACCAAAACTATGAAAATGTAAAAAACCCCTAAAACCCATAAAAACCCCTAAAAACCATAAAAACCCTAAAAACCATAAAAACCCTAGAACCCATTAAATCCCCAAACCCACTAAAAAATCTAAAACCCTTAAACCCCTAAAATCATTAAAAAGATTTAAAATCCTTAAAATCCCTAAAAAAGTCAAAAAAGAACTAAAAACCAAAAATATCGAAAAATCCAAGGAAACCCTTAAAAACTCTAATAGCACATAAAACCATTATGAATCTCTAGAAACCCTAAAACCATAAAGAACAAAAAAACATAAATATAACTAAAAACCTAAAAAACCCTAATAACCACACCAGAAAACCATAATAACCCCTAAAAACCTTAAAAACTCTAAAAACACATAAATTCCCAAAAACAAAAAAACCTCTAAATACCTTAAAACCCCAAAAATCTTAAAATCTCTAAGAAAACATAAAACCCCAAAAATTCAAAAGAATCCCTAAAACCCTAAAAGTCGCTGAAAACCCTATAAACCCTAGAACCCCTAAATACCCTAAATACCATCAAAAACCTTAAAACCCCTAAAAAACATAAAAATCCTAAAAAATTAAAAAACCAAAATATATGAAAATGTAAAAAATACAAAAAACCCATGAAAACCATAAAACCCCTAAAAATATTAAAATCCTTAAAAACCGTAAACCCTAAAATCACTAAAAACTCAAAAAACCATTAAACCCCAAAAACTTTTGAACACCCAAAAAACCCCAAAAACCTATAATATAACCCTAAAACCACCAAAATACCTTGAAACCCCTTAAAACTGATAAAAATGTTAAAAGCTATGAAATCCATAAAAACACTCAAAATCCCTAAAACCCTAAAATCCACTAAAGCCCATGAAAATCCTAAAAAATCTCTAAAAATCTCTGAAAACGTAAAAAAACCCTAGAAAATACTTAAAAACATAAAACCCCTAATAACATTAAAGCACATAAAACAACATAAAAACTGAAAAACCACTAAAAACACTAAAAACCCTAAAATTCCCTGAAAACAGTAACAATGTAAAAAATATATAAAAACCCATAATAATCCTAAAAACTTAAAAACCACTACAAACCCAGAACGAACCTAAAAGATCTCAAGAACCTATAATCATTAAAAACCCAAAAACAACCAAAATCACTTAGGCCATAAAATCCATAAACCTCTTAAAATTCCTTGAAAATGTAAATCCCCCTAAAAATCCTAAAAGGCCCCGGAAAACCATAAAAACCCCAAAAAGATTTGAAAATACTAAAAACCCATAAAAACCATAAAACCCTACTAAAAACATAAAAAACCATTAAAACCCCTAAAATTTTAAAGAAAACTAAAAACATTAAAACTCATAAAAAGTAAAAAAACCCTCAAACTCACAAGTCTCTAAAAACTCTGAAAACCCTTCAATATCGTAAATACTCCAGAAATACCCTAAAAACAATCAAAATCCTTAAAATAATAAAAACCATAAAAATACTAAAATTACCTAAAAACCCTAAAAAGTAAAAAAAACAAAAAAAATAGAATCCCATACAAAATAATAACCCCTAAAAACATTAAAAACCTTAAAACCCATAAATACTATATAAAACCATTAAAAGTTTAAAACCCTTAAAACCCCTAAAATGTCAAAAAACGTTAAAATCTATAAAAATCATTCAATCCCTAAAAACTCAAAAACACAAAAACACAAAACACCCTAAAACCCTAAAAGTCCCTAAAAACCCCTTAAACAGTAATAATCCTTAAATCCAAAAAAAATACTTCAAAACCACATAGACAGTGAAAAATCCTCAAAAAACATAAAACCCACTAGAAACCATAAAACCTTAAACCCCTAAAAACCATAATAACCCAGAAAAAAAATTAAAACCCTCAAACTTTTAAAAATATAAATATCACTAAAAAATCCAAAAAAATCTAAAAACCCCAAAGACCCTAAGAACCTTGAAAACCCCTAAAACATAGAAGACCTTGAAAACCCCTAAAAACACTCAAATCATTGAAAAACACTAAAAATATTAAAAACCATAAAATACTAAAATGTGCCTAAAAACCCCTAAAAACATAAAAAACCCATAAAAATACTAAAAACCCATGAAAACTATTAAAACCCACAAATACCTTAAGAAATCGTAGAACACCAATTACATTAAAGACAACTAAAACTAGAAAAATCCTGAAAACCTTTAAAATATTACAAACCATAAAAACTGTAAAACACTATTAAAACCCTAAAATACTAAAAAAAACCATAAAAAGCATAAAAACCATGAAAACCATGAAAACACTCTCAAAACCCTAAAAATGTCATAAAAAACCCCAAAACCTTCAAAATTCAATAAAACCTTAAAAACTATAAAAACTAGAAAAATACTAAAAAATACTAAAAAACTTTCAAAACGTAAAAAAACAACCCCACCTAAAAACGCAATGCAAACCATAAAATGCCTAAAAAATTAAAAACCCTAAAACTCCATAAAGCCCCTCTAAATCACTAAAACTATAAAAACCTATAAAACCCCTAAAAATGTAAAAAACTCAAAAAAGCATTAAACCCCTAAAAACAAAAAAAAACTAAAGCACCAAAAATACACTAAAAACCTTGAAAACCCCTAAAACCCCTAAAACCCCATGAAAAATCCAAAAACCCTCAAAATATCTAAAACCATAAATACCTGAAAAAAAAATAAAAATTGTAAAAAAGAGCTAAAAATCCTAGAAAATATAAAAACCCTAAAAAATTGAAAACCCATGAAACCTTAAGACCCCCAAAAATACTTAAAACACTAAAAATCCCCCAAACAGCACAGCCAAGCAGCGTCCACACATCCAGCATCACAACATCCATCATCCAGCGCATTCCAGCATGCAACATCACCACATCCAATCATCACAGCAATACAGAAGCCACAACACATCAAAACCAACCAGCCCCAGCAGCCATCAGCAGCACCACATCCTCTTGAAAAACAACAACCAGCAACACACCAAACAACATCCAACACACTCACCAGAACAAAAATCCCGCGCCCATCGCTATTCAAAACCAAACCAATGCCACAGCCATCAACCTCCATCTCAACTTGCCTCAAATCCAACTTCAGCAACAACTCACAACCAAACCAGCAATAGCTCAAAAGACCACATTCCACCATAGCAGCCAGGACGCAACTCAGCTTGTCCAAAAACTCATCAGCAGCATAAATCAAAGGCGAAACTAAGGAAACAGAAGCACAAACCTGTACATTCACTTTTCGCAGCCCCCAGAAACCGTCAAAATGCTAAGAGATCCAGCAAAAACCTCCCAGACTCAGATATGGAAAACCAGACCCAAGCATAGAAGCAGACATGCCATTTCTAGAACGAAACTAGGATCTGACCTCCTCGCAACATCCCGTCGACGTGGCCCACCATCCTTTACTAATCTTCAAGAAAACTGAATCCGGAAAACCCTGGGTCTTCTTTTGAAGAGAAGATTTCAGATCCGCCGAAACCAAGGCAAGTCGACGAAAAATCCAAGCCAAGTCAAAATACTAAAACTCTAAAAAACATGAAATCCCCTAAATCCTAAAAACCATAAAAAATAATAAAAATACTAAAAATAAGAAACTGTATTTAAAAATTCATAAAAATCCATTAAAACAAAAAAACACTAAAACCCTAAACACCATTAAATACTATAAAACCCCATAAATAATTAAAATGCCTAAATACCCACAAAACCCGAAAAACTACTAAAAACACTAAAATCCCCTAAATCCCATATAAATATTAAAAACAATATAATATCAAAAAATGTTTAAATTCCTAAAACTAAAAAACCCTAAAACCTCAAAAGACTCTAAAACCCCTAAAAACTCTGAAAACCCCTACACCTCTTAAATTCCACAAAACCCATAAAAACCCTAAAACCCATATAAATCCTATAAATTCATTAAAAAACCACAAACATGTAAAAAACATTAAATCTTAAAAAAACATGAAAACCATAAAACTACATAAAAAATTAAAATCTTAAAAAACCATGGGAAACCCAAAAAACAAAAATACACACTAAAAACCCTTAAAGCACCGTAAAATGTTAAAAAATTCTTAAAACACAGAAAAACACTAAAAACACGTAAAACCCGTAAAAACTCAAAAGAAACACTAAAAACCCAAAAGTCCCTAAAATCCCTAAAAATTCTTAAAACAACTAAAAATCCTGAAAATATTTGAAACACTCAAAATAACTAAAAATCCAAAAAACCCAAAATCCCATAAACCCCCCCCCCCCAAAAAAAAAGACTTCAAGACAATTAATATGTAACATGCCTAAAAACCCCTTTAAACCCCTAAAACATAAAAGCCCTAAAAACCATAAAAACCATAAAAACCCATAAAAACACTAAAAACAATTATAAACTCTAGAAACCATTTAAACCCCTAAAGACATTAAAGAACTCTAAAAACCAATAAAATTCCTATAAACTCAAAAAAAAACCTGAAAACCTAAAAAGACCATAAAAACCCTGAAAACCCCTAAAAGCTTAAAAATGTTAAAAGATACTAACAACACTCAAAATCCATGTAAACACAAAAATACAAAAAAAAATAAAATTACTGAAAACAATAAAAATCCCCGAATTTTTTTAAAAATCCCAAAAACCCTAAAAACGGCCTAAAAACCTTGAAACTCCTAAAAACAGTAAAATACCTAAAACCCTGTAAAAACCCTAAAACCCCATTAAAACACTAAAACTGTTAAAAAAATATAATAAAAATTTAAACACATAATAATTTTAAAGAACTCTAAAAACCATTAAAATCCTAAACACTCAAAAAACCCTTGAAAACATAAAGGGACCATAAAACACTAGATAACCCCTAAAAACCATAAAATACCTTGAAAACATTTAAAACCCCTAAAATTTTTTAAAAACCATAAAAACACAAAAAAAAATTATAAAACACCATAAAATTAAGTAAAAAAAATGAAAATACCTTAAAACCATTAAATCCCCTGAAAACCATAAAACCCCTAAAATCATTAAAAACCCATAAACCACTAAAAACTACTATTACCCCTTAAAACTCATAAAATTTTAAAAAACTCTAAAAAACCACAATTCCCCTAAAAACTAAAAAAAATAATAAATAATAAATTCACTTAAAACCCTAAAAACCCTAATAACCAATAAACCCATCAAAATTCTAAAAACACCAAAAAACCCTAAAACCCATAAAAATATGAAAATGTCTTAAAAATCACTAAAATATTAAAAAACCCGAAAAAACCTAAAAACCCCATGAAACCCCTAAAAACCCATCCAAACACTAAAAACCTTAAAACCCCCAAAAAATACACAAAACCCATTAAAACCCTAAATACCCATAAAAATAGAAAAATCCTACCAATTCCCAAAAAAATCTTGGAAAAGTTAAAAAACCCAAAAACCCTAAAATACCCTAGAAAACCCAATTACCGCCTCAAAACCATTAAAATCAATAAAAAATCCATAAAACCAATAAAAACTATAAAAAAAATTAAAACCCCACAAAATGATAAAATACTCTAAAAGCCATTAACACCCTAAAAAATCAATAAAAACCCAAAAACCGAAAAGGACCACAAATGCCAAAAAACACTAAAACTCTTAAACAAATAATAAAAAAAATCAAAATTTCTAAAAACATTATAAACCGTAAAAACCATAGAAATTATAATACCCACTATAAATCCATGAAAAAAATAAAACCACCTAAAACCATAAAAAACCACTGAAAACCATAAAGCCACTAAAAATTTAAAATAACCCTAAACACCAACTAAAAACACTAAAAACCATGAAAACCCCTAAAACACTAAAAACTCTGAAACCCCCTTAATACCCTTAAAATCCCTAAAAACCCTAATAAACCCTAAATAACTGTAAAATACTCTATAACCCTTAAAGATACCTAAAATTGTAAAAAACTATGAATCCATTGAAAACCCTCTAAACACCATAAAAACCCCTAAAAGCTTAAAAAACTCTAAGATTCAGCTAAAAACTCTAAAAACCATTAAAACACCTAAAATGTTAATAATCATAAAAACCATCAAACCCTAAAAAACTAAAAAAACCCTAAACCCCAAAAGACCATAAAAACTTAAAATACTATAAAATCAATAAATACCCTAAAATAACCATAAAGTTCCTTAAAATACATCAAAACTCAAAGAAACCATAAAATAAAAAAATTAAAAATAAAAACCATAAAAATTCCTGAAAACATAAAAACCCTAAAAACTCATGAGAACCATAAAACAAAAAAACCCCTTTAAAACCCTAACAACCCATAAAAAATCTAAAAACACTAAAAGATCTAAAAATCATCTAAATACCTAAAAACATAAAAATATTAAAAAACTGTACAAACCCAAAAAACTAAAAAAAAATTAAAAAACAAAGAACCTAAATACTCGTAAAATCCATAATAACCCTAGACATTATAAAAAAACATAAAAAACCTCAAATTCCTAAAAAACCTTAAAAATAATAAAAATTATAAAATATCCTTAAACGTATGTATGAAAATAAAAAATGTAACACCGATGAAAACCCCATGAAACCCATAAACCCGCTAAAAACCATAAAACCCCTAAAACCCATAAAACCCCCAAAACCAACTAAAAACTATAAAATACTTGAAACCTCTATAAATTTTAATGAACTCTAAAAACCCAAAATCCCAAAAGATCATAAAACCACTAAAACCCCTAAAACAAATAAAACCCCTGAAAACCCTTAAAAAGGCTCAAAATCATTAAAAACAATAAAAATCCAAAAAAGCATAAAAAATAATTAGAAAATCAATAAAAATACCTAAAAAACCCTTCAAAAATACCTTCAAACCCTAAGAACCACTAAAAACAATAAAAAACCAAAACCACATAAAACCTAAATAACACACTAAATACTCTAAGAACCCTTAAACACCTCAAAATGCTATAAAACCCTAAAAACATTAAATCCCTAAAAAACTAGAAAAACACCACCAAACTCAAAAAATCCTAAAAAACTGATAGATATTTATAAAAATACAAACCCTAAAACCCATCAAAATACATTAAAATCATAAAAACACTAAAAAACATAAAAATTCTAAAACCACCAAAACCCTAAAAATGTAAAAAAAACCCCTAAAACCTAGAAAAACCCCTAAAAACCATAAAAACCCTAAAAACCATAAAAACACTAGAACCCATTAAATCCCCAAACCCACTAAAAACTCTAAAAACCCTTAAACCCCTAAAATCATTAAAAAGATTTAAAATCCTTAAAATCCCTAAAAAAGTCATAAAAGAACTAAAAACCAAAAATACCGAAAAATCCAAGGAAACCCGTAAAAACCCTAATAGCACATAAAACCATTATGAATCTCTAGAAACCCTAAAACCATAAAAAACAAAAAAACATAAATATAACTAAAAACATAAAAAATACTAATAACCACACCAGAAAACCATAATAACCCCAAAAAACCTTAAAACCTCTAAAAACACGTAAAATCCCTAAAACAAAAAAAACCTCTAAAAAACCTTAAAAACCCAAAAATGTTAAAATCTATAAGAAAACTTAAAACCCCAAAAATGAAAAATAATCCCTAAATCCTAAAATTCTCTGAAAAACCTGTAAACCCTAGAACCCCTAATACCCTAAATTCCGTAGAAAACCTTAAAACCCCTAAAAAACTTAAAAATCCTATAAAAATAAAAAACCAAAATCATTGAAAATGTAAAAAATTCAAAAAACCCATGAAAACCATAAAACCCCTAAAAATATTAAAATCCTTAAAAACCAGAAACCCTAAAACCACTAAAAACTCAAAAAACCATTAAACCCCCATAAATTTTGAACACCCAAAAAACCCCAAAAACTATAATATAACCCCAAAACCCCGAAAATACCTTGAAATCCCTTAAAACTGATAAAAACGCTAAAAGCACTGAAATCCATAAAAACACTCAAAATCCCTAAAACCCTAAAATCCACTGAAGACCATGAAAATCCTAAAAAATATCTACAAATCTCTGAAAAAATAAAAAAACACTAGAAAATCCATAAATACCTAAAACCCCTAATAAAATTAAAGCACATAAAACAACATAAAAACTGAAAAACCACTAAAAACACTAAAAACCCTAAAAATCCCTGAAAACATTAACAATGTAAAAAAACTATAAAAACCCTTAACAATCATATAAACTTAAAAACCACTACAAACCCAAAACGAACCTAAAAGAACTCAAAAACCTATAATCATTAAAAACCCAAAAACAACCAATATCACTTAGACCATAAAATCCATAAACCTCTTAAAATTCTTTGAAAATGTAAAGCCCCCTAAAAATCGTAAAAGGCCCCTGAAAACCATAAAAACCCTAAAAAAGATTTGAAAATCCTAAAAACCCATAAAACCCCTAAAACCCTACTAAAAACACAAAAAAACATTAAAACCCCTAAATTTTTTAAGAAAACTAAAAACATTAGAACTCATAAAAAGTTAAAAAACCCTAAAACTCAAAAGACTCTAAAAACCCTAAAAACCCTTAAATATCCTAAATACTCCAGAAATACCCTAAAAAAATAAAAATCCTTAAAATAATAAAAACCATAAAAATACTAAAATTACCTAAAAACCCTAAAAAGTAAAAAAACCCCTAAAAACAATAGAAACCCATACAAAATAATAAACTCTAAAAATATTAAAAACCATAAAACCCATAAATACTATATAAAATCATTAAAAGGTTAAAACCCTTAAAACCCCTAAAATTTCAAAAAAACGTTAAAATCTCTAAATATCTTTCAATCCCTAAAAACTCAAAATCCCAAAAACACAAAACACCCTAAAACCCTAAAAATCCATAAAAACCCCTTAAATAGTAATAATCCTTAAATTCAAAAAAATACTTCAAAACCATATAGACAGTGAAAAACTCCCAAAAAACATAAAACCCACTAGAAACCTTAAACCCTTAAACCCCTAAAAACCATAATAACCCAGAAAAAACCATTAAAACCCTCAAACTTTTAAAAATATAAATAACCCTAAAAATCCAAAAAAAATCTAAAAACCCCAAAGACCCTAAGAAAATTGAAAACCCCTAAAACATAGAAGACCTTGAAAACCCCTAAAAACACTCAAATCATTTAAAAAACACTAAAAACATTAAAAACCATAAAATATTAAAATGTGCCTAAAAACCCCTAAAAACATAAAAAACCCGTAAAAATACTAAAAACCCATGAAAACAATCAAAACCCACAAATACCTTAAGAAACCGTACAACCCCAAATACCTTATAGACAACTAAAACTATAAAAATCCTGAAAACATTTAAAATATTTAAAACCATAAAAACTATAAAACACTATTAAAACCCTAAAATACTTAAAAAAACCATAAAATGCATAAAAACCATGAAAACCATGAAAACACTCTCAAAACACTAAAAATGTCATAAAAACCCTAAAACCTTAAAAATTCAATAAAACCCTAAAAACTCTAAAAACTAGAAAAATACTAAAAAATACTAAAAAACTTTCCAAACGTAAAAAACCAAAAAAAAACCCCTAAAAACCCAATGCAAACCATAAAAAAGCCTAAAAAATTAAAAACACTAAAACTCCATAAAACCCCTCTAAATCACTAAAACTATAAAAACCAATAAAACCCCTAAAAATTTAAAAAACTCTAAAAAACCTTTAAACCCCTAAAAAAATAAAGCACCAAAAATACACTAAAAAACATGAAAACCCCTAATACCCCTAAAAACCCCTGAAAAATCCTAAAACCCTCAAAATCTCTAAAACCATAAGTACCCGAAAAAAATAAAAATTGTAAAAACAGCTAAAAATCCTAGAAAATATAAAAACCCTGAAAAATTGAAAACCCATGAATCCTTAAGACCCCAAAAAATACTTAAAACACTAAATACCAATAAAACACAAAATATCTCACTAAAAAAATCTAAAAACCCTGAAACCCCCTAAAATTTTATTGATGTATCAAATCTCAAAAAACCCTTAAAACACCTAAAAAACCAAAAAAACCCCTTAAAACCCAAAAAACAACCCGAAATCCCATTAAAACCCCTAAAATCCTAGAAACACATTGAAACCCCTCAAAATCCCGAAAAATCCTCAAAACACATAAAACCATAAAATTCTAAAAGAATACCCAAAAATTCCTTAAAGAAAAAAAATCCCAAAAACACTAAAAGCCCCCTAAAAACATAAATACCACTAAAACAATAAAAACTATTAAAAACTACAGAACTAAAATTATAAAAATCCTTTAATCTCCTAATAACGTTAAAAACTCAAAAAAACCTTAAAACCATAAAAAACTAAAAAAAACCCCAAAAGACCGAAAATCATAAAACCCCAAAAAACCAAAACAACCTAAAACCATTGAAAACCCTAAAAACCATAAAACCCATAAAAATCCATAAACTCCCTAAAAATATCTATAAAGGTTACAAAACACTAAAAACCCAAATAACATAAAATTCCAAAAAAACCATGAAACCCAAGAAATCCATATAAACCCTTAAAAACCTTTAATACGCAAAAAAATCCATAAAACCCCTAAAACCCAAAAAAGATTAAAAACCCTTAAAACCACAAAAAATGTAAAAAAAACTCTAAAAAACTGTAAAAACCCTAAAAATAAAAAAACATAAGAACATAATAAGGCTATAAAAACACTGAAAAATACTAAAACCCTAAAAAACATGAAAACCCCTAAATCATAAAAACCATAAAAAATAATAAAAAAACTAAAAACAAGAAAATGTATTTAAAAATTCAAAAAAATGCATTAAAACAAAAAAACCACTAAAACCCTAAACACCATTAAATACTATAACACCCCATAAATAATTAAAATCCCTAAATACCCACAAAACCCTAAAAACTACTAAAAACACTAAAATCACCTAAATCCCATATAAATATTAAAAACAATAAAAAATCAAAAAAATGTTTAAATTCCTAAAACAAAAAAACCCTAAAACCTCAAAAGACTCTAAAACCCCTAAAAACTCGGAAAACCCCTACACCCTCTCAAATTCCACAAAACCCATAAAAACCGTAAAACCTATAAATATCCTATAAATTCATTAAAAACCACAAACATGTAAAAACCAATAAATCTTGAAAAAAACATGAAAACCATAAAACTACATAAAAAATTAAAATCCTTAAAAACCATGGAAAACCCAAAAAACAAAAAAACACTAAAAACCCTTAAAACACCGTAAAATGTTAAAAAAATCTTAATGCACAGAAAAACCATAAAAAACGTAAAACCCATAAAAACTCAAAAGAAACACTAAAACCCCAAAAGACCCTAAAATCCCTAAAAATTCTTAAAACAACTAAAAACCCTGAAAATATTTGAAACACTCAAAATAACTAAAAACCCAAAAAACCCTAAATCCCATAAAACCCCCCAAAAAAGACTTCAAGACAATTAATATGTAAAATGCCTAAAAACCCCTTTAAAACCCCTAAAACATAAAATCCCTAAAAACCATAAAAACCATAAAAACCCATAAAAACACTAAAAACAATTATAAACTCTAGAAACCATTTAAACCCCTAAATACATTAAAGAACTCTAAAAACCCATAAAATTCCTATAAACTAAAAAAATCCTTAAAACCCAAAAAGACTATAAAAACCCTAAAAACCCCTAAAAGCTTAAAAATGTTAAAAGATACTAACTACACTAAAAATCCATGTAAAGACAAAAATCCTAAAAACAATAAAATTACTGAAAATAATAAAAATCCCCAAAATTATTAAAAATCCCAAGAACCCTAAAAACGGCCTAGAAACCATAAAACTCCTAAAAACAGTAAAATAACTAAAACCCTATAAAAACCCTAAAACCCCATTAAAACACTAAAACTGTTAAAAAATATAATAACAATTTAAACACATAAATTTTTTAAAGAACTCTAAAAAACCATTAAAACCCTAAACACTCAAAAAACCCTTGAAAACATAAAAGGACCATAAAACACTAGATAACCCCTAAAAACCATAAAATACCTTGAAAACATTTAAAACCCCTAAAAATTGTTAAAAACCATAAAAACACTAAAAAAATTAAAAAACACCATTAAAATAAGTAAAAAAATGAAAACCCCTTAAAACCATTAAATCCCCTGAAAACCAAAAAACCCCTAAAATCAATAAATACCCATAAACCACTAAAAACTACAATTACCCCTTAAAACTCATAAAATTTTAAAAAACTCTAAAAAAACCTAATTCTTCTAAAAACTAAAAAACCAATAAAAAATAATAAATTCACTTAAAACCCAAAAAACCCTAAGAACCTTTAAACCCATCAAAATCCTAAAAACACCAAAAAACCCTAAAACCCAAAAAAATATGAAAAAGTCTTAAAAATCACTAAAATAATAAAAAACCCGAAAAAACCAAAAAACCCCACGAAACCCCTAAAAACCCGTCAAAACACTAAAAACCTTAAAAACCCCAAAAAATACACAAAACCCATTAAAACCCTAAATACCCATAAAAATAGAAAAATCCTAACAATTCCCAAAAAATCTTGGAAAAGTTAAAAAACCCAAAAACCCTAAAATACCCTATAAAACCCAATTACCGACTAAAAACCTTTAAAATCTATGAAAAATCCATAAAACCAATAAAAACTATAAAAACCATTAAAACACCACAAAATGATAAAATACTCTATAAGCCATTAACACCCTAAAAACTCAATAAAAACCCAAAAAACCGAAAAGGACCACAAATACAAAAAAAACACTAAAACTATTAAAAAAATAATAAAAACAATCATAATTTCTAAAAACATTATAAACCGTAAAAACCATAGAAATTCTAATACCCACTATAAATCCATGAAAAAAATAAAACCTCCTAAAACCATAAAAAACCACTGAAAAGCATAAAGCCACTAAAAATTAATAATAACCCTAAACACCAACTAAAAACACTAAAAACCATGAAAACCCCTAAAACACTAAAAACTATGAAACCCCCTTAATACCCTTAAAATCCCTAAAAACCCTAATAAACCCTAAATAACTTTAAAATACTCTATAACCATTAAAGATACCTAAAATTGTAAAAAAGTATGAAACCATTGAAAACCCCCTGAACACCATAAAAACCCCTAAAAGCTTTAAAAACTCTAAGATTCAACTACAAACTCTAAAAACCATTAAAACACCTAAAATGTTAATAATCATAAAAACCATCAAACCCTAAAAAACTAAAAAAACCCTAAACCCCAAAAGACCATAAAAACCTAAAATACCATAAAATCCCTAAATACCATAAAAATCCATAAATTCCCTTAAAATACATCAAAACTCTAAGAAACCATAAAACAAAAAAAATTAAAAATAAAAACCATAAAAATTCCTAAAAACATAAAAACCCTAAAAACTCATGAAAACCATAAAACAAAAAAACCCCTTTAAAACCCTAACAACCCATAAAAAATCTAAAAAAACTAAAAGATCTAAAAATCTTCTAAATACCTAAAAACATATAAATATTAAAAAACTGTAAAAACCCAAAAAACTAAAAAAATAAATAAAAATCAAATAACCTAAATACTCTTAAAATCCATAATAACCATAGACATTATGAAAAAAACACAAAAAACCTCAAATTCCTAAAAAACCTTAAAAATAAGAAAAATTATAAAATATCATTAAAAATATCTATGAAAATAAAAAATGTAACACCCATGAAAACCCCATGAAACCCATAAACCCCCTAAAAACCATAAAACCCCTAAAACCCATAAAACCCCCAAAACCAACTAAAAACTATAAAATACTTGAAAACTCTATAAATTTTAATAAACTCTAAAAACCCTAAAGCCCAAAAGACCCAAAAACCACTAAAACCCATAAAACAAATAAAACCCCTGAAAACCTGTAAAAATCCTCAAAATCATTAAAAACAATAAAATCCCAAAAAAGCATAAAAAATAATAAGAAAATCAATAAAAATACCTAAAAACACCTTGAAAAATAGCTTCAAAGCCTAAGAACCAATAAAAACATGAAAAACCCTAAAAACACATAAAACCTAAACAGCACACTAAATACTCTAAGAACCCTTAAACACCTCAAAATGCTAAAAAACCCTAAAAACATTAAATCACTAAAAAATTAAAAAAACACTACCAAACTCAAAAAATCCTAAAAAACTGATAGATATTTATAAAAATAAAAACCCAAAAACCCATCAAAATAAATTAAAACCATAAAAACACTAAAAACAATAAAAATTCTAAAAACACCAAAACCCTGAAAATGTAAAAAACCCCTAAAACCTAGAAAAACCCCTAAAAACCATAAAAACCCTAAAAACCATAAAAACCTTAGAACCCATTAAATCCCCAAACCCACTATAAACTCTAAAATCCCTTAAACCCCTAAAATCATTAAAAAGATTTAAAATCCTTAAAATCCCTAAAAAAATCAAAAAAGAACTAAAAACTAAAAATACTGAAAAATCCAAGGAAACCTCTAAAAACCCTAATAGCACATAAAACCATTATGAATCTCTAGAAACCCTAAAACCATAAAAAACAAAAAAAAACATAAATATAACTACAAACCTTAAAAACCCTAATAACCACACTAGAAAACCATAATAACCCCTAAATCCTTAAAACCTCAAAAAACCCATTAAATACCTAAAATAAAAAAAAACCTCTAAAAACCCTTAAAAACCCAAAAATGTTAAAATCTCTAAGAAAACTAAAAACCCAAAAATGCAAAAGAATCCCTAAAACCCAAAAATTCGCTGAAAACCCTGTAAACCCTAGAACCCTTAAATACCCTAAATACCATAAAAACCTTTAAACCCCTAAAAAACATAAAAATCCTATAAAAATAAAAAACCAAAATCTCTGAAAATGTAAAAAATAAAAAAACCCATGAAAACCATAAAACCCCTAAAAATATTAAAATCCTTAAAAACCATAAACCCTTAAACCACTAAAAACTCAAAAAACCATTAAACCCCCAAACATTTTGAACACCCAAAAAACCCCAAAAACTATAATATAACCCTAAAACCCCCAAAATACCTTGAAACCCCTTAAAACTGATAAAAACGCTAAAAGCTCTGAAATCTATAAAAACACTCAAAATCCCTAAAACCCTAAAATCCACTGAAGCCCATGAAAATCCTACAAAATCTCTAAAAATATCTGAAAACATAAAAAAATGCTAGAAAATCCTTAAATACATAAAACCCCTAATAACATTAAAGCTCATAAAACAACTTAAAAACTAAAAAACCACTAAAAACACTAAAAACCCTAAAAATCCCTGAAAACATTAACAATGTAAAAAACTATAAAAACCCTTAATAATCCAAAAAACTTAAAAACCACTACAAACCCAAAACGAACCTAAAAGACCTCAAAAACCTATAATCATTAAAAACCCAAAACAACCAAAATTATTTAGACCATAAAATCCATAAACCTCTTAAAATTCCTTGAAAATGTAAAGCCCACTAAAAATCTTAAAAGTCCCCTGAAAACCATAAAAACCCAAAAAATATTTGAAAATCCTAAAAACCCATAAAAACCCTAAAACCCTACTAAAAACATAAAAAACCATTAAAACCCCAAATTTTTTTAAGAAAACTAAAAAAATTAAAACTCATAAAAAGTATAAAAAAACCCTAATACTCAAAAGACTCTAAAAACCCTGAAAACCGTTAAATATCCTAAATACTCCAGAAATACCCTAAAACAATCAAAATACATAAAATAATAAAAACCATAAAAATACTAAAATTACCTAAAAACCCTAAAAAGTAAAAAAAACCCCAAAAACAATAGAAACCCATACAAAATAATAACCCCTAAAAACATTAAAAACCTTAAAACCCATAAATACTATATAAAACCATTAAAAGGTTAAAACTCTTAAAACCCATAAAATGTCAAAAAAACGTTAAAATATCTAAAAATCTTTCAAACCCTAAAAACTCAAAATCCCCAAAACACAAAACACCCTAAAACCCTAAAAATCCCTAAAAATACCTTAAACAGTAATAATCCTTAAATCCAAAAAATTATATCAAAACCATATAGACAGTGAAAGACTCCCAAAAAACATAAAACCGACTAGAAACCTTAGAACCTTAAACCCCTAAAAACCATAATAACCCAGAAAAAACCATTAAAACCCTCAAACTTTTAAAATTATAAATAACCGTAAAAAATCCAAAAAAAAAATCTAAAAACCCCAATGGCCCTAGGAAAATTGAAAACCCCAAAAACATAGAAGACCTTGAAAACCCCTAAAAACACTCAAATCATTGAAAAAACACTAAAAACATTAAAAACCATAAAATACTAAAATGTGCCTAAAAACCCCTAAAAACATAAAAAACCCGTAAAAATACTAAAAACCCATGAAAACAATTAAAACCCACAAATACCTTAAGAAACCGTACAACCCCAAATACCTTAAAGACAACTAAAACTATAAAAATCCTGAAAACCTTTAAAATATTACAAACCATAAAAACTGTAAAACACCATTAAAACCCTAAAATACTCAAAAAAAAACCATAAAAAGCTTAAAAACCATGAAAACCATGAAAACACTCTCAAAACCCTAAAAATTACATAAAAAACCCTAACACCTTCAAAATTCAATAAAACCCTAAAAACTCTAAAAACTAGAAAAATCCTAAAAAATACTAAAAAACTTTTAAAATGTAAAAAATCAAAAAAAAACCCTAAAAACCCAATGCAAACCATAAAACGCCTAAAAAATTAAAAATCCTAAAACTCCATAAAACCCCTCTAAATCACTAAAACTATAAAACCCTATAAAACCCCTAAAAATGTAAAAAACTCTAAAAAAACTTAAAACCCCTAAAAACAAAAAAAACTTAATCACCAAAAATACACTAAAAACCTTGAAAACCCCTAAAACCCCTAAAAACCCCTGAAAAATCCTAAAACCCTCAAAATCTCTAAAACCATAAATACCCGAAAAAAAATAAAAAATGAAAAAAAGAGCTAAAAATCCAAGAAAATATAAAAACCCTGAAAAATTGAAAACCCATGAAACCGTAAGACCCCCAAAAATACTTAAAACACTAAAAACCCATAAAACACAAAATATCTCACTAAAAACTCTAAAAACCCTTAAACCCACTAAAATTTTAATGATGTATCAAATCTCAAAAAACCCATAAAACACCTAAAAACCCAAAAAACCCCTTAAAACCCAAAAAACAACCCGAAAACCCATTAAAACCCATAAAATCCTAGAAACACATTGAAACCCCTCAAAATACCCAAAAATCCTCAAAACACATAAAACCATAAAATTCTAAAAGAATACCCAAAAATTCCTTAAAGAAAAAAATCATAAAAACACTAAAAACCCCCTAAAAACATAAATACCACTAAAACCATAAAAACGCTTAAAAACTACAGAATTAAAATTATAAAAATCCTTTAATCTCCTAAAAACGTTAAAAAAACTCAAAAAAACCTTAAAACCATAAAAAACTAAAAAAAAACCCAAAAGACCCAAAATCATAAAACCCGAAAAAACCAAAACAACCTAAAACCATTGAAAACCCTAAAAACCCTAAAACCCATAAAAATCCTTAAAATACCTAAAAATACCTATAAAGGTTACAAAACACTAAAAACCCAAAAAAACATAAAAATCCAAAAATACCATGAAACCCAAGAAATCCATATAAACTCCTAAAAACCTTTAATACGCAAAAAATCCATAAAACCCCTAAAACCCAAAAAAGTCTAAAAACCCTTAAAACTACTAAAAATGTTAAAATACTCTAAAAACCTGTTAAACCCCTAAAAATAAAAAAAAATAAGAACACAATACGACTATAAAAACACTGAAAAATACTAAAACCCTAAAAAACATGAAAACTCTTAAATCCTAAAAACCATAAAAAATAATAAAAAAACTACAAACTAGAAAAAGTATTTAAAAATTCATAAAAATAAATTAAAACAAAAAAACCACTAAAACCCTAAACACCATTAAATACTATAAAACACCATAAATAATTAAAATCCCTAAATACCCACAAAACCCTAAAAACTACTAAAAACACTAAAATCCCCTATATCCCATATAAATATTAAAAACAATAAAAAATCAAAAAAATGTTTAAATTACTAAAACTAAAAAACCCTAAATCATCAAAAGACTCTAAAACCCCTAAAAACTCTGAAAACCCCTACACCCTCTCAAATTCCACAAAACCTATAAAAACCCTAAAACCCATAAAAATCGTATAAATTCATTAAAAAACCACAAACATGTAAAAACCATTAAATCTTAAAAAAAACATGAAAACCATAAAAATCCTTAAAAAATTAAAATCCTTAAAAACCATGGAAAACCCAAAGAACAAAAAAAACACTAAAAACCCTTAAAACACTATAAAATGTTAAAAAATTCTTAAAACACAGAGAAATCCTAAAAACACGTAAAACCCGTAAAAACTCAAAAGAAAACCCTAAAAACCCAAAAGACCCAAAAATCCCTAAAAACTCTTAAAACAACTAAAAACCTTGAAAATATTTGAAACACTCAAAATAACTAAAAATCCAAAAAACCATAAATCCCATAAACCCCCCCAAAAAAGACTTCAAGACAATTAATATGTAAAATGCCTAAAAACCCCTTTAAAACCCCTAAAACATAAAAGTCCTAAAAACCATAAAAACCCATAAAAACACTAAAAACCATTATAAACTCTAGAAACCATTTAAACCCCTAAAGACATTAAAGAACTCTAAAAACCCATAAAATTCCTATAAACTAAAAAAAAACCCTGAAAACCCAAGAAGACCATAAAAACCCTGAAAACCCCTAAAAGCATAAAAATGTTGAAAGATACTAACAACACTAAAAATCCATGTAAGAAAAAAATCCTAAAAAAAATTACTGAAAACAATAAAAATCCCCAAAATTTTTAAAAATCCCAAAAACCCTAAAAACGACATAAAAACCATAAAACTCCTAAATTCAGTAAAATACCTAAAACCCTATAAAAACCCTAAAACCTCATTAAAACACTAAAACTGTTAAAAAATATAATAACAATTTAAACACATAATAATTTAAAAGAACTCTAAAAAACCATTAAAACCCTAAACACTCAAAAAACCCTTGAAAACATAAAATGACCATAAAACACTAGATAACCCCTAAAAACCATAAAATACCTTGAAAACATTTAAAACCCCTAAAAATTGTTAAAAACCATTAAAAAACTAAAAAAATTAAAAAACACCATAAAAATATGTAAAAAAATAAAAACCCCTTAAAACCATTAAATCCCCTGAAAACCAAAAAACCCCTAAAATCAATAATAACCCATAAACCACTAAAAAGTACTATTACCCCTTAAAACTCATAAAATGTTAAAAAACTCTAAAAAACCCTAATTCCCCTAAAAACTAAAAAACCATTAAAAAAATTCACTTAAAACCCTAAAAACCCTAAGAACCTTTAAACCCTTCAAATTCCTAAAAACACCAAAAAAACCCTAAAACCCATAAAAATATGAAAAAGTCTTAAAAATCACTAAAATATTAAAAAAAACCCGAAAAAACCTATAAACCCCATGAAACCCATAAAAACCCTTAATAACATTAAAAACCAATAAACCCCTAAAACCAGAAAAACCACTAAAAATAAAAAAACTCTTAAAACCAATAAAATTTTATGAACTCTAAAAACCATAAAATCTCCAAGAACTTTAAAAAACCCTAAAAAACCATAAGATCCTAAAAACAATAAAAACACATAAAACCCCTAAAAACCCAGAAACCACAAAGTCCCCTAAGAGCCCCCAAAACTCAAAAAAACCAAAAAACCTTAAAAATCATAAAAAATAAATAAAATCCATTAAATCATAAAATACCCTAAAGCCATGAAATCCATAAAAACCCCTAAAAACCATTAAATAACCTAAAAAATCCATAAAAATCCTCAAATACCACAAAAAACTCTCAAAACCACCAACACTACTAAAAACATTAAAAATAATATAAGATATTTAAAACATAAAAAACAAAAAAATTTCTAAATCCCCAAAAGACCCTTAAAACCCTAAAATCCTCTAAAACCCATGAAACCCTGTTAAAATCATAAAAACCCTCAAAATCCCTAAAAACCATTGAAAACCCTAAAAATCATAAAAATAAATAAATAAAAACCCTAAAAATCCCTAAAAACATAAAAACCTCCTCTAAATAAATATTTTTGTTATTTTCAAAATCCCACATTATGGTGAAGTGGAAACCTCACATTCAACTGGATTCAAACCAAACAACAAAAATTCAAAATTCAAAACCAAGAGAGAATTTTAACAAATATCAAAAAAATTAAATTCAAAAGTATTCACACATTGATCACAACACCACCAAATAGCCTTGAGTCACATAACGAAAAAAAGAACTCATCCTTACTCAGGTCAAGCCTCATGTTACACCATTGAAAGCTAAACATGAACATCCCAAAAAACTCACAGCAAACTAACACATCACAACGACTACGGGGAGACAAAGAACAAGAGAATATAATAAATATTGAATTAGACAATTGTCTCAACTGTGATCCTCGACCTTCTCTAGGACACCAACTCCTTCCTTCCAATCAGCAACCAAGAGAAATTGGAACCACATATAATTCTTCCACACAGGAAGAAAAACAGTTTAAAATGGGCATCAGAATTGAATGAAGACCATTTCTAGGACCACCAATCCCTACCTTTAGAACCACCACAATGTTATCTGTAACCTTTTAAAACAACTCTTCCATGAATGAGGAACCAGTTCCATCACTATAAAACCATTTAAAAAAATATCCATATCCACTAGAAAATGGGTCATCTGTGGTAGATCTAGAAAAAAAATGTAGAAGGACCAAATAGGTTGTGATTGAAGCCATAACTACAGACCGAGAAATAAATAATCCAGAACAAAGCATCTGCAAAAAAATTAGAATCCTCGAAACAATAGGAAAGAAGACGAGATCAAATCAGACTATTGGGGACTAGATCTATAGAAAAATAGGTGTTGATGCACCCAGATACTCTCAAATGCAGGACCAATCAAGGTGAATTTTTCATTCCCAAAGTGTGATTTTTTAATAAAAAAATAATTAATTCTAGTACACAATATTTGACATTACTACCTTGACTGACTATGTTGTGTGAAATCAACATCGGAGGAGGAAGACTGCCCATCAAGATGGAGAAGTAAGGCCTAGTCGGGGGCTCCCATGAAGAACTCATAGCCGATCATTTTAAACCAAAAAATATACATGTAAATATTAGTTTCAAATAAGTTTACATGTAAGTGAACTCAACAAACATAAAAACCCTTAAAAACCTAAAAACCTCTGAAAACCCTAAATACCCCTAAACCATTAAAAACCTAAAAATCCTATAAAACACTAAATAACCACTAAAAACTATAAAAACTCTAAAAAAATTTAAAATTTTAAAAACTATAAGAAACCTAAAAAACCATAAAAATTCAAAAAACCCAAAAGACCTTAAAAACACTAAAAACCCTAAAAACCATGAAATACCAAAAAATACCCAACAAAATCCCTAAAAACCCGAAAACACCAAAGAATAATAAAAAACCTAAAAAACTAAAAAAAACATAAAAACATAAAAAACCCTGAAACACCTAGAAAACCAGAAAATCTCAAAAAAACCATAAAAACCCTAAAACTCAACTAAAAAAACTAAAAACCTAAAAACATCTAAAATCACTAAAATTCATTAAATACCCTAAAAATTAAAAAAAATCTAGAAACCCCAAAATTACCCTTAAAACCCAAAAATCCAAAAAACCGTAAAAACCATGAAAACGCCGAAAAACACTCAAAAACCCAATAAACCAATGTAAAACCTAATACCCCTTAAAATCCATGAAAATTTTAAAAACCCTAAAAACCTTGAAAACCACCTAAAACCCATAAAAATGCTTCAAACCCTTAAAAATCTAAAAACCCATAAAACCCACTAAAAAGTCTAAAAACCATTGAAACATCAAAAAAGTTAAAAACAACTCTAAAAACCCTTAAATCCATAAAAACTAAAAAACCCTCAAAATACGAAAATATTCTTAAAAAACTAAAAACCATAAAAACCTTGAAAAAATGTAGAGAACCCGCAAAATTCCTAAAAACCCATAAAACAATAAAAACCATAAAAACTATAAAAACCATAAAAATCATAATAATTCCCTAAAAATCCATGAAAACATAGGAAACCCTACAACCAATGAAAATTAATAAAACCCCATAAACCCCATTAAACCCTTTAAAATCATTATGCCCCAAAAAAACCACTAAAAACTCTAAAAACCATTAAAACAACTGAAAAATTAAAAATTCAAAAAACATTAAAATTCATAAAAAACTCCAAAAAATCCCTAAAAATCCAAAAATACCATAAAAATTCTAAAAACCCAAAAACGCCCTAAAAACCCTTGAGAACCCCTAAAACCACTAAAAGTACCTAAAAACCCAAAACAGTAAAAACCTTTAACATCCTGAAAATCTATAAAAATCCCTAAAAATGTAAAAACCCATAAAAACCATAACCCCCCCTAAAAACCCTAAAAACCATAAAAATACTTAAAAACCATAAAAACCAATAAAAAATAAAACCCCCCAAACCCCTAAAAACATTAAAAACTCTAAAAATTTTGAAAACATAAAAACTCTAAAAACTACAAAACCTATAAAATACCCTGAAAACCTTAAAAACCACTAAAAACCAAAAAAAAACCATTGAAAGCCAAAAAATATAAAAAACACATTAAACCATAAAAATTTAAAAAATCATTAAAATTACCTAAATGTAAAAACCCTTAAAAACCCTTAAAAACCATATAAAACTAGAAAAAACCTAGAAATATAAAAATCCTTAAAACCCCTAAAATGTTAAGAAACTCTAAAAAACATTTACACCCCTAAAAATACAAAAAAAAACCAAAACACAAAAGGCCCTAAAAAAACTAAAACACCACAAAAACCTCAAAATACTTAAAATCAAGAAAATTCATAAAAATCCTAAAAAACCCGAAAAACTCTAAAAATACAAAAAACCCTAAAATCATTGAAAACCTTTGAAAACCATAAAAACCATAAAAACCCATTCAAACCCAAAAACCACTAAAATATCTAAAAACCCCTTAAAACACTTAAAAAGATAAAAAACAAAAAATAATCCATACTATCCATAAAAACACAAAAAATATACTAAAGAACCAAAAAGACCCTAAAAACATGAACACCCTAAAACCCTAAAAACACATGAAAATAACTAAAACCACTCAAAATATGCATATAACCAAAAAATCATAAAAATAAAAAAAATACATAAAAATACCCAAAACAAAGAAATCCCTAAAAACCCATTCAAATAATACAAAACTCTAAAAACCCTTAAAATCCCAAAAACCCCTTAAACCCCTAAAACCATTAAAAACTCTAAAATCCCTCAAAACCTGTAAAAATGATTTAAAACACTAAAAAAATATTAACACCCTAAAAACTAAAAAATACCCTAAAAACCCTGAAAACCCCTAAAAACCAAAAAATACAATAAAACACCATTAAATCAATCAAAATCCCTAAAACTCCTAAAAACACAAAAAAACAATAAAAATAAAAGAAATTCCTAAAAATACCAGAAATCATAAAAAATCATAAAAACCCATAAACCAACTAAAACCTAGAAAACATCTAAAAACCTTAAAAACACATAAATATATAAAATCCACTAAAAACTCTAAAAATCCATAAACCCATTAAAAATATTATGCACTTGCGGAAGATTATCTTAGTCACTTTTTTAAAAATGCAATGATGGATGGCTTCTATTGTCCTATCAATGCTGGGAAGGACTCTTTTTTACCCTCTCACCTTTTTTATGCTGAAGATATTCTTCTCTTTGGGTAGGCTAATATGCGAACTATATCTTATATTCGGAAAATCATTACTCATTATGAAGATGTTGTTGGACAGGCCATCAGTTAGAGTTAATCATCAATTGTCTTTGGGAAAGGGATCTCTGTTGCGATTCAAAATAGAATCATCAGATGCCTTGGTGTCACAAAAGGATCCTTTCCATTCAACTACCTTGAGGTCCCCCTATTTTGGGGAATGGTAAAGCGCTTCCACTTAGAAGTCATCTCTGTTAACATCACAAAACAGTTGGCTAAATGGAAGGGAAAGTCCCTGTCTCAAGCATGAAGAGTATGCCTTATCAGTATTGTCATCACCTCAATGTTTGTTCATGTCTTCTCTATATATAGATATCCAGTAAGTCTGGTCAAATCTCTTCAAGCCAAGATCTGGAACTTTGCATGGACAAGATGCATTAAGGAAAAAAAACTAGTCATTGTTGCATGTAAAGACAACATTAAACCCATTGAAATGGGTGGTTTTGGAATTAAGGACCTCAGGGTTTTTAATGCGGACTTTCTGGACAAATTCACTTGGAACCTCTTTATACACAAGGAAGGTGATCTGTACTTTCTTAAAGAATGATTTACTACTCGGTTGTGCACTAGCTACACTGGATACTTTCTCTCCTCTATCTGGGACACAATTAAATCCTCATACAAGGACATTATCTCCCAATCAATTTGGTCTATTTCAAAGCACTTCAATATGAACTATTGGTTCACTACGTGGCTAGAGAATCCTCTATATGAAATCATGCAGGTACCTCAAGGTCGGATACACTTGTCTATCAATGATCTCAACACCAAGCTGAAGGAGTTGGATGGACTTTTACCAGCACATATCATTTCCCAGGTTCATCGCTACAGCTACATTGATTCTGATACAATCATCTGGAAACTGAATCTGATTGTTCAGCTCACTGCAAGGGAGTACTACATTCACAAATACTAGCAAGGCCTGGACCCTCCCCCCCCCTTCATGGCTTCTGAAATATAAGTGTCAATTCATTTCCCCCTAGACACTTCCTTCTCCTTTGGATGATTTGGAGAAACTGGATGCCTATGCATGCTCAGTTGGAAAAAGTTAGATGGAATATTGTTTTGTCCTACAGCATATGTTTATAGGATTCTGAAATTTTACAAAACCTTTTTGTTGAATGAAATCTTGAGCATAGATTATGGAACCACACACACTATGTTTTTGGTCTCCATTTTCCCACTAGAACCATTGACCGAATGATGATTTTTATTACAGAATTCAGTTGTAGTGAGCTTCTTCATAATCTTCTTCTTACTGCATCTGCAGAAATTGCTGCCTTCCTATGGGCTGGGAGGAATTCTACTATGTTTCGGAATAAATCAAGCTCCATAAATGACGGTATTATTTCCATGCACAATGTTGTTTGAATGGCTAGGAGTATCTAATCAGGAAATTTGAAAAACTATATCAATGACCTCGTCACACTCCACACTCTGGGTATCTCTGGCAGGTGTAAAAAACCAATGTTGATGAAGTTCATTCGATGGATTCAACCAATCCCATCATGGATCAAAGTTAATGTCAATTGTGTGGAAGTAGGTTCACCAGGTACATCAGGCTGTGGTGGTGTTTTCCGTACCTATGGAGGTTTTGTCAAGGTAATTTTATATCATTTCATTGGGAATGGCTGTGCATATGGGGAAGAGCTTTGCGATATTATCAAGATTGTACGTTTTTCAAATCAATTCAGGTGGATGCATCTCTAGATTGAATCTGACTCGATGCTTGTGGTGGAGGCTATTCTTCAAAACTCAAGAAAGGTTCCATGGCGGCTCCTACCCCAATGGATTGAATTCCTTAACTTATCCAAGAACCTGTGTCTCAAGATCACTCATGCATACAGGGAAGTCAATAGGGTGGATGATGTTCTTTCCAAGATGGCTATTGATGAATGTTGCTCATAATGGTCTTTTATTGATCCTTCTTTTTGTGTATCACATGTGCACTCTGACATGAAGGGTACTACTCGTACCCGATTGTACAAGTCCCCCGTGTAATTCCTTCTACTATTCTTTTTTTATAAATTGAGGCATCAGACTCCCCGCTTGGTCCGTCCTTTCTTTTCCCTAAAAATATTAACAAACTCTTGAAACCCAATAAAACCCTAAAAACTCACAAAAACCCCTTAAAACCAAAAAACACACAAAAGAACCAAAAAACCCTTAAAAATTTGAAAATCCCTAAAAACCATAAAAATAACTAAAAACCCTAAAACCCTTAAAACCATATAAATACCTCAAAATTTAAAAAACACTAAAGACCACCAGAAATCCATAAAACCCTTAAATACCATAAAGACTATAAACCCTTAAAACCCACTAAATGATCTAAAAAAACATTAAAATCCTGAAAAGAAAAAAACATTAAAAATGCTAAAAACCTTAAAACTCCTATAAATATTAGAAAAACAAACCTATTAACCCAAAAGGCCCTAAAACCCATGAAAACCCTAAAGACCATAAAACCCTGCAAACCCCTAAAATCCCTAAAAACCCCAATAACACATAAAAATCATAAAAAACCATAAAAATACCTGAAAACATAAAAACCTATAAAATTCTAAATACCCCTTGAAAGCCTAAAAACCTCCCCAAAACCATAAAAAAACTAAAACCGAAAAAACACTAAACCCACTAAAAACTCTAAAACCCCTTAAAATACCATAAAATATTTAAAACATTAAAAAATCTAATTTTTTTAAAATAATAATACAATAAAATAAACTAAAACCCCAAAAGGCACTAAAAACCCTGAAAAACCCCTTAAAACCAAAAAAAAAACAAAAAACCATCAAATTCTCTAAAAACACCAAAATATCCTAAAAATCATAAAAATCCAAAAACCCATATAAATCCATGAAAACATAAAAAGCATAAAAAACATAAAAAACATAGTAAAACTTTTAAATCCATAAAACCACTAATAACCTTATAAAATATGAAAAACCATAAAAACATTATGAACCACTAAAAATTTTAAATAAGCTTTAAAACCCAACAAATGATAAAAACTCTAAAAATCTTTAAAAACCCTAAAAAATAAAAATCCCTAAAACCCAATAAGATCATAAAAACCCAGAAAACCCCGAAACCCTTAAAAATCCTGAAAAAACAATATAGGCCATAAAAATCCCAAAAAACCCTAAAAACCCTAAAACTAGTAAAACCCCAAAAAACCTAAAAAATTTACAAAATAGAACAGAAAACATTAAAAACCATAAAGACCCAAAAAATCCATAAAACCATAAGATCCCTTAAAACACATAAACCCCTTATAAACACTAACAACTGTAAAATCCCTCGACCATAAAACCCTAAAACCCCAAAAAAAACCTAAAAACCATAAACACCCTCAAAATCCCTTAAAAACCTAAAAATCCCAAAAACCATACACAACTTAAAAAGGCCTAATGTCCTGAAAAACAAAAAAACCCATAAAACCCTGAAACCCCTAAAAAACCATAAAACCTCCTAATAATTGTTAAAAAACCTAAATACCCATAATCCACCTAAAACCCACTAAAAACACCGAAAACACTTAAGACACCTAAAAATGACAAAAACAATAAACAACTCTAAAAAATAAAAACCCAGAAAAGAAATGAAACCCCTAAAACCTAAAAAACATGAAAATAACTCAAAATCTTTAAAACCATAAAAACCATAAAACCCCTAAAAACCATTAAAACACTAAAAACCCATAAAAACCTTGAAAAAAATTGACATATATAAAACCCTTAAATCCCATAAAAACATTAAAAACTCTAAAAAAACTTATAACCCATAAAAACTAAAAAACACCTAAAACCACAAAATACCCTAAATCCAAAAAGCAACCAAAATCCCTAAAATCCCTAAAACATTTCATAGTTCCTAAAAACCCTAAAACCATAAAAATCCTAAAAAATTCCTAAAAGTCCCTAAAATCCCCTAAAATCCTTAAACCCCAAAAAACAATTGGAATGCCAAAAAACATAAAAAATTATAAAAAACTATGAAAACCCAAAACACCACTAAAACACGAAAAACCCTTAAAACCCCTAAAAACATAAAATTCTCTAAATTTCCCTTAAAACCCCAGAAATACTAAAAAAACCCTCAAAATTCCAAAAGACCCTCAAAACCCTAAAAACCTATAAAAGCCCTAAAATCAATAAAATTACTAGAAAAACCTAGAAACCATAAAAACCCTAAAACCCCTAAAACCCCCTTAAAATTTAAAAAACCCTAAAAAATTGAAAACACGCTAAAACCCATAAAAATACCTCAAAACATTAAAAAACCCTAAAACCCATAAAAACTTGAAAAGGGATAAAAACTCTAAAAACCCATAAAACCCCATTAATTGAAAAAAACCTAAAACCCCAAAAAGAACCTAAAATCCTAAAAACCATAAAAATAATAAAAAACCCCTAAAAACACTAAAAATCCAAAAAACCGTAAATAATATAAAAAAATCAAAAATCCATAAGATCCTTGAAAATGTAAAAAAACCCCAAAAATGATGACAACCCCTTGCAATCCCTAAAAAAATGATAAATACCATGAAAATGCCCATAAAAACTCTAAAACCCACCAAAACCCCTAAAAACCTTTAAAACCCCAAGAAAAATTAAAAACAATAAAAAATATAAAAAATCCTAAAAATCTCCACAAAACCCTAAAAATTGAAAAAAACGGTAAAAAACTGTAAACCTTCAAATTCTTAAAAAACCTAAAAACCATAAAAATAACAAAAAATCACTAAAAATACCTAAAAAATAAAAACACCCTTAATCCTGGAAAACACCCCTAAAAACTCTAACACCCCTAAAACTATTAATATCCTTAAAATCCATAAAAACTCTAAAAAATAAAAAAAATATAAAAACCTTTTAAACACCTAAAACATTACAAAATGTTAAAAAATATAAAAAACATTTCACTCCCTAAAAACTCAGAAAAAAACCCTAAAAACAAAAAATGAACCTAAAAACCTTGAGACCTCCATAAAAACTATAAAAACCCTCAAAATAACAAAATAACCATAAAACTATAAAACCATAGAAGTCTTAAAAATTCTGAAATAAAATCCCTAAAATGTAAAAACCCTAAAAATCCTGAAAACCCCATAAAAAAATATATCCCCTAAAAACAATAAAAACCCAAAAAACAATAAAACCCCTTAATACTATAAAAACAATTAAAACTCCAAAAAATTAAAAAAATTAAAAAAAATGAAAACCCCTAAAACCATAAAAATACATTAAAAATAACAAAAACTCCCAAAACCCTAAAAACCCCTCAAAATCCCTAAAACCCCTAAAGAACCCAAAACCCATAAAAATACTAAAAATATCTAAAATTCTCTAAAAATATAAAAAAACTTATAAATAAAGAAAATTCCCTGAAAACTATTAAAAACCATAAAAACAATAAAAAAATAAAAACACTAAAACCCCACTAAAAACCCTAAAACCCATTAAAACTACTTAAAATTTTAATTTTTTTTAAAAAAACTATAAAAATAAAAAACCCTAAAAAACTAAAAAGCTCTTCAAAAACCAAAAAGACACTAAAACCCTTGAACTCCCCTAAAAATATAAAACCCATATTTACCCTAAAACACTAAAAAACCTTAAACCCTGTAAAAATCCTAAAAACATAAAAAACATATAAAATCCCTAGAAATCCTTGATGACATAAAAAACCCAAAACCACTAAAAACCCATGGAGACCATAAACCATTTAAAATCATTAAAACGCACTAAAACCTATAAAACACCTTAAAACCAACTAAAAAATCTAAAAACCATAAAACTAATAAAAAGTTAAAAACTATAACAACCCTTAAACCCCTAAAAAATAATAAATCCCTAAAAACCTAAAAAAGACCTGAAAAATCATAAAACCCCTTAAACCCTAAAAACCCTGAAAACCCCTAAAGATCATATTAATTTCTAAAATCCATAAATAAAACTAAAACCCATAAAAATTACCAAAATATATAAAAAACGCTTAAAACATGAAACATCTAAAACCCCTGAAAAAACATTGAAAAACAATAAAAAATCTAAAATTTTTAAATACCAAAAAACCCATAAAATGCCCTAAAACTCTAAAAACCATTAAACCTCCTAAAAACATTAAAACTCTAAAAACCCATAAAAACCCCAAAAACTCAAAAAAAAATCACCTATAAACTAAAAAAGAGAATAAAAATCATGAAAAAATCTAAACTCCCTAACAAACACTAAAAACCATAAAACCCATTAAAATCCCTAAAAATCCATAAAAACTCTAAAAAACCATAAAAATACAAAAAATACCTAAAACTTCTAAAAACATAAAAAATACTAAAAACTATGAAAATCCCTTAAATACCATAAAAACACCTAAAACCCATAAAAACACAAAAACCCATAAAAAACAAAAAAAAACCATAAAAACTCAAAATTAAACAAAAAACTATAAAAAACCTAATACCCCTAAAAATTATAAAAACTCTAAAACCCAATTAAACCCCAAAAAACTAAAAATATTTTTCAAAACACAAAAAAGTCCCTAAAAACATAAGAAACATAAAACCAAAAAAAACTTGAAACCCCTCAAAACTCTTAAAATACATAAATACCCAAAAACCCATAAAATTATTTAAAATAACTATAATCCCTAAAAAATAAAAACCCCAAAAACCCTAAAACCCCCTAAAATCCATTATTTCCCTCAAATAAGGGTTCATATCCCTAGTCAAGAATGGTTGATCATAAGGGGTTCAATGGTGTGAAATTATTGATGTCACGTACAAGGTCTTCAAATGGTCTCCAAAAGATTTGGTTTGTGGAGAAGGAAACACCCAATGGATCTTGTATCAATTATTAATGGACCTATTTTCCAAAGGTATATGCTCAATGGGTAACTTGGACAATAAAACTTGAGAACTCACATTGGATGAGAGGATGAGAATTCAAACTCATCACACAATTTGGGGTGAACTATTTCCTACTTTATGACTCTTTCATATATTTAAGACATCATCATGAATACTTAGATCATTCCCAAATGTGTATATTATGGATTACTCAATGGAAGTGATCCATTAAGACTACACATGGGTTTGGAATCATTTGTATGTATATGAGGTTCTCCACCAATATAGAGATCAATATGTATATGATGTTCTACATCAATGTTTCCCTTTCATGGGTAGATCCATGATACCTTGGTCGTTTGTTGGGAAGAAGCTAGTTTTAAGCTGTGTGATGGGGAACTTTGGAGTTTATCATCAACCAGGGGGACGAGAGTTGTTATGATGTTGGGATCAAACCAATGAAATGTGATTCCTAGGTATCCAATTATGAAGAATCAGAACCCACATATTTCAGTGCCACTTAACTGGACACATCACATTTTATGTTCATTTGATGAGAACCCAACCATGCAGTTTAATGTTATATGGAAAGAATATCTAGGTGAACAGTACATGGTCAAGTATTGTGTGGGACTTATTCCGAGGTAGCCTGAAGGGGCCCATAAGAGATATAGCCTCCTGGGTGAACATGAACATGCCAGAGATATTGACCAGAGATAACTATGGTAGATTTTAGTGTCGATTTTGGACAACAAAGAAGATTCCTACATATCCATGTTAGTTGGGAATAAAAACCCATGTAGTTCGATAGGAAAAGGAAACACCCCTTAGAGGAGGCCCATTTAAATGGGGGTAAGATTGGTGCTTACGAATGGAAGTGGTCTATGTAGATGGAAATGGTTGGGGATTGCGAATGGAAGATGCCTATATGGATTGATGTTGAGGATTATATCTATGGAGAATGCCCATTTGGTTCTACTTTGTAAGGATTATGGCCCTCTGAAGGTTGATGTATGGATTCAATATTATTTCCATATAGGAAGCCCATTTGAGGTTTGGAATCATGCAGATGTCGTAATTTCCACTAACTTCTAATCTCATGTGATTCATGCTCGGTGTGAGAAACAAGTGGAAGTAGAAGATATAAGGATCACATTATCTCAACAAATCCAATGATGGATAGTTGTAGAGAGAAAAGGGAGAGGGGGGATTTGAGTGTGTCCATTTCCTCTCTTGTTTTCAAATATAGGATAGTAATATTCGGTGATGTATTTAGTTACTTATAGGGTAGAGTTAAAGAGTTGCGTGAAGTGCCTCTTCCTACAAGAAAGGTTGTTGTCTTACCTCAAAAGGAGTGACCTAAAATAGGTTTTTTGAAAGAGAGTGATGTTCAACACTGGTCCTCGTTGATGGGGAAGTCTAGTGGTTCTTCCCAATCTCTAGTACAGGAAGATTCATGTGAGTTCCCCAAGTTTGGAACCCTCATTACCATGGTAAGGTAAACCTAAGGACATTCTAAGGGTCCTTCCTATTACTGGGGATTCCCACACAACTTCGCTTACCATGGGTATGTAAACTAAAAAATACATTCTGATGTGCCTGATGATATTTTCATACATTTCATGTGGCCTTGAAAGGGGACACAACCAGATGCTGATAGACTAGTTATTGGAGGGGAAATATGGGGAATAATGATATGATAGAAGATAATGGTGGAGTATGATGAGTATATTTGCATAGGATGCCTCATTATGTGTAGAATATTCTTACATAGGATGGGGTTCCCTCTGTATAGCATGTTGTTATATAGGTAAGGGGACTATTTGTATATCATTGTGCTACATGGACCTGTGTTCGGACAATGTATAATTTTTCTTCACAAGGCCAGGTTTCATCCACATAAAATTTTGCTACACGGGGCCAAGCTCCTCCCCTATAGCATTTTAATACACAGGGTAGGATTCTCCACATATATCATTTTCTATGTGGGATTCCTATTTGCAAATGGGCCATTAGTTTTCTTCATGCAAGATTGTTTCCATAAGTGTAATTTTGGTTCATGCACAACCATATGACTTATTATTTCCTTCTTAATGCTATGTAGTACTTTTTACCTATTGGAAGTCAAGGAAAGGCTCTAGTTTTCATGGTTCCTTGCTTCAATTCTCTTTATTTCATTCACCCACATTGTGTCTCTCTTTTTAGTTCCCCTATGGGGTCTATGTATATAAGAAAAGAAGGATCAGATACAGATGTGGCATTTTTTCCATGGTGGGTTGTGAGATTTGTTTGTTTAATCCCATGGGTGATACTTTCACTACAAATGACATATTTAGTGGGGATGTTGTTCATGATAGGGGGCCATCATTTTTGGGGGTGAAGATCACTTCCATGGCCCCGTAAACTAAATTTCGTTATTTTCGAGATCCGAGTGTATCACACCGTCCCATGAACTAGTTAGTTTGAGGGGAAAATTTATTTTTTGTGTATATTTTACAACCTCCTTCTCGAAAATGACTTCAGTTTGATTTTTGGGATCAAGTTCCATCATCTCCATCCTATGAACTATTTTTTTCATGGGTTCCTCATGATGCTATGGATTTTCATGCAGATTAGCAGCCTATGAAGGGATTTTTTCTTCATGATCAATCCCCTTTGAACATTTTATTAAATATTATTCTAAGATTCCTTTCTACCATTTTCCAAATTTATAAAAATTCCTCAATATTATATATATATATTTCAAGACCCAAAAAATTCACCCCATGAGAATGGGTTCGATAGGGATGAATATGATGTTATTATGAAATAGAAAGTGGTACTTTTTATTTTTTTTTTAGTATGCAAGTGGTCCTATAGTAGGAGACCATGCCAATATATAGGGTTCCTAAGTAATTTTTCATTTACTAATTATTTCTATGAACATGGAACTTCACAAGGTCTTTATACCATTTTTTTTCTATGAAAATCCTCCTTTGTGAATGCCATCATTTGTGAACTGAGTTTCATCACCCATGAACTAAAACCCACTGCAGTAAATTGTGATTCTTAACTGAGAACTACAAAAACATAAACATGGACTGTATCTTTTGATCTTCCATATAGTGAGTGGATGCTTCGTTGAAAGATTGTTACTCGAGCCATTGTTTTTATATCCATTTCTTTATGGGCTAGCATATCCATGGACGCATTGTTTATAGGTTGATGGACTTCACGAATGAGAATTAAAAAAATTAGTTCAGAGGACTTATTGTATTCTCAAAATGATAGTTCATGGGAAAATAGTAATTTTTCAATTTTTTATAAAAATAATTCATTTTCGTTAGAATTTTTATGTGGGATAGACCCTCCACAGGATACTTCTACTCTCATTGCTACACTCTTGACATCTATCAAAATGAGAAAGGCTATGATAGACTATATTGAAAAAATATACCTGTCATACCAATTCATCAACTATTATTAAGACATATTAATATTGACTAAAGAGGGTATCCAGACTCATACAAGATACCCATTTATGGATTTTTCCTACCTTCTAATGAGATGATTTCATCACCATGTTCAGAAAACCATCCTGCATCCTGGATAATTGAAAATAGTGACATACCACAAGCCTAAATATTAGAAAAGGGGATATTTATTCATAAAAGATACATTTTTTGGTGCCTCTTGAACAATTTTCCTATATACCTAGAGGATGTTGTGCATGCATTGGATGAAAAGTTCATCATTACCAAACATTCTGTGGAAGGGCAAGACGAATGAGAAATAAGGTTGGTTTTCAAAGTGGGACCTACAAAATGGGTGCTCATTTAGCAAGGACTAGGGGTGGCCTTTTTTCTTCCACAAAAGCTGTGATGAATTCAAATCCATTTAATAGGTTTTCAGGATATACAAGGTATTATGGGTATATGAGACTTAATATCATCGAAATCTAACAGTCATCCTGCAACTTTTTAACAGGTGGACCCTGGACACCAACACATTTCTCATAGTATATGGGAGTGTCGGCATAAGGCTTTAGGGAGTCTGGATGATTTTGGGGGTTCCCATCATCGGTGACATGTATGAAAAATTTCGGACACCCCCTCAACCTAGGATGATAGAGATAGGACTTCTCCTATATCCGATAAAATAATTTCCATGTTAAAATCCCTTTGGAATGATGACCCACATCTAAAGGAATGCATTCCATTTTCTAATTATATTAATGCATTTTCTAAGATTAGTGGTCAAGAAACATACACATGGTGACTGTGGAATTTCTGAACCATTTAACTAGATAGAATATGGGTTCTTACAATCCCATTCTAGATGAAGATCATTTAAATGAATGGGGTGGGAGATTATACCTAATGATGACAACCTGTTCCTTTTAGAATCCTTACAGGCCATGTTTCTGAGTGTTTGGATTATACCAGTGCATGATTCTGGTATTGGATTCATAGTCATGATTTTTATCATGGTTTCTCAATTGGTCATCGGTAAATGAATTAACCTTTCTATATCGGTAGTAGAAAAAATATATATTTTATTGGGACATATTATGGAGGGGAATCTACTACACCATCTAGTTTTTCCTTTCTATATTATTTGGGGTTAGGTAGTAGTTTATATAGAAGGATAAAAATTCATCTATCCTCGATTGATTTCAGGTGCTATAATCTAGAAATACCTTTAAAGCATAAGTTGGGTAAAGCTATCATATTGGATGGATTGAAACATGATGTATCAGATCAACTGTCATGACTGTTTCACCCATAATACTTACACATCCCCCTTCGTCACATTGGTAAATAAAAAATATGAGGATTTTTTCAAGTGAGTCTATGATTTAACTTTGCCAGAGGGAATATTGGTTTCTTGGATTTATAGAGAACTTATTTATGGGGGATATAAACCCTAAATATTTACCTACCAATTCAACTATATCAAGACGAGGTGTCCTCCCACCCTCAATAGTTCACACCAGGATAAAAATTTAAAGATAGATTTACAAATTTGGATGATATTTACTTGGGAAGACACCTGATGCTGAATTGGGATCCTGAATCCCATGGGTTTCATGATTTCCCTTACAAGACTCGATGCTAAAATTTGGAACCAGTCATACCCAAATGGTCAACATGAAAAACCATTTCTCTTTGTCGGGGGAAATAAAACTCCTGACTCTAAAGGGAAACACAATAAAGTATCTATGAAATCTCATCCCAAAAGTAATTCATGAAAATTTCTAATTTCCGAACCCCCAATGATGGTTTTTAAAGCTCGGGGTTCGACCTCCCATTCCATTGACACTACTATTGAAGGTGATGCATCAATACCTTTTGAAGATGTCTTCCTAGTGTTCTGGAGGCAATGATATTCTTTGAGCGGTTCTCATACTCTATTTCTTTATGGTTCTTTATTCAGGTGAAGGAGGTTTCCTTTACTGGTTATGGTTATGTGTCAGTGCCTGCTGAAATTTATTATGATGTAGACCCTGAGAAAGTGAATTACTACCTTCATGAGCTTGAAACTTCGATACATTTCTGGATTAATCATCATAAATATTTTTATTGAGTTCGTTCCAGGGTGATTTCAGAGGTTAATGAGGGTGATGATGATGATGGTCATGCTTATGGGGGTGACAATGAAGTTGAAACACCAACTATAATTCGAGCGGTATAAATCCCTCATTTATATCATGGTTCTCTCAAGTGCCCATCCCCAGAGGGTCTCAAGGTGATGGAGGTTCCCATAAAACAATTATATTTAACGAAACCCACCTCATATACATAGGTGTATCCTCTAGCGTTATCTATACTTATTACTACATCATTTATATAGGCTTGAATGTCATGGGATACCTTATGTGCAAACTCACCTGATAAAGATATATGCGATACACTTTAGGAAGAGGCCTTTAATCCTGTATGGTTTGGAGTAGCCACTTATACTGTGTGGATTTCAAAGCATGGAAATACATGTGAGGTGTCCATATACCTGGAAGAGATGGATACCTTCCTCTAGTGTTTCAAGGGTTAACTTCATTGTTCTGGTCGAGTGGAGGACACAGTTATAATTCCAACCGATCCAAATGATATTTATGAAGAGGTATTCTATGCTAACTCATTTTCTTTTTTCTATTATGAAATTAAACCCCTAATCTTAGTACGTATTGGAGTTATATGAGATTCAAGATATGGATTATTCCATGGTATAACCCGTGAGAGGTACATTTTTCTGTGTAGGATATTCATTTGTATATGGAAGTCATTGAAGAGGGCTCCCCAGGGGCTATGGAGTTCTTGGAGGTAGCCCTTGAAAATCCTGCTGGAGAATTTCCACCTCTAGCCCCACCCAATACTTCTTCTAGAGGACTGTCCTCATGGAATAACATGAATCATCAGCTGGAATCATAGCTGTATATACATCTAAAATTAAGGATCATAGGTAATTTTTTGTATTTCTTTATCTGAAATTAATGTTGTCTATCTTAGTTTTATAAAAAACATTATGTATATAAATTTATTTAGGAATGATGGGAAACTCAGAAGAATTATCCATGGGGCCTATAGGTCTTAATTTTTTTGAGGTACATGTGGTAATGCAGATGGATATAGATGAGAAGGATAGGGAACCCAGACTAATCAGGGCCATTAGGGGGATCTCGATCTCTATGAGGGCATCTATTCAAGATCAAACAAACTCTATACCAACAGTGGGAGAGTCTTTAGAGGTTGAATATTTAATTCAGTATGTTGATATTTCTCCTTTAGAGATGAATGTTATAACTTTATTATTGGTGACTGATCTGAAGGGGTATCCTCATACAACAAAGGATATTAGGGAGATCCCAAGTCCCCATAGGTCAACCTATCATAATCAAATGACTTATATCCCCATATATGGGGTGTATTTAGGGATTGGTGTTCCTACAGAGCATATAGATCCCAACACTTTGAGGAGTATATCCATAGAAGAAGGGTTGGATTAGGCCCAAGAAGAATTAAAATCACTTATCTCCTGTAATTGTATGATGATTATTATAGAAAGCCTTGTATTAGTGATAGATCGTCTAGAGATTGTTGACCCGTTTGAGTATTAATCTACACCCCGTGTAATTTGGAGTAATCCATAGTTTCTTTTCAAAATGAGGATGAAACGCCCACTTTGTTAGGAAATTATGGAACAATTATAGCTAGGAATGTCAATGTCCTACCATGTGAAGGTGTGTTTTTCATCCTTCCAACCATTAAACATTCTTTAGAGATATAAGTATTAAATGTTTTGAATTTCTAAATTCTATATTATAGCCACTAATTCATGCAGTTAAAAATAGTTTTCCGATATCTTAGATTTATGACATCACAAGGGATCTGTTTGTTGTAGAGTCAATACATACTAAGGATACAGATCTAAGACACTCTCTACTGCTACCTATCACGGGATATATTCCAAAATATGAGAGAGAATCTAAGGTAGAACATGAGTTCTTTCCAAACCTCTATACTACCTCTCAAAAAATATAGAATGACATATGGAAATTGTTCTCTTAAACCCCCATGGAAGACTTGATAAAGTGTCTTCCTAAATTACATTGAGTATTTCTATAGCTTGGGTATGAATGATTTGATTACCATTCCATTTATGACATAGTAAAATAAGATATTTCTTACTATGAGAAAGATAGCACACTCCACTCATATCTCATGAATACAGAGTCCATGGCTTATCTTTCCACTTCTTGGAAGATCCTTCTTAATGAATTTATTGATAATAGTAGAATAGAAGCATGGTTAAAAAGATAAATTATAGGGTATAAGACCTTATCAAATTCACTTCATCAAGAGATGGAGTGGCATAGAAAATAATTGTATCACACTAAGGTGATAATTGATGAAGGGGAATGGATGGTGGAGGAGGAGGAGGAGTAGGTAGGGTTGGATACAACTAAGGTGGAAGAGGAAATGTGGGCTGATGTGGAGGTCATGATGGAAACCTTAGTGGAGCATCACCAAGCCATAGAGGACTCAGACTAGGTGCTTCTAAATCTCTATGAAACTTACAAGTGACTCCTATAATTATCATGTCCTACTCATATGTAAGGATCCATGTTATGGATGCACCTCTATTTCCATTCAATGGGATGAAAACATGTTTGCTTTCTAGTGATTTTCCTTTACCTTTTCCTATAATTCCAATCAATTATATTTTGTCACATTTTAATAGATAATTTTCATTAGATATTGATTTTAATAATGATTTGGGATAACCAAATTGGAATGATCATATTATGAAATAACTTTTTTCTGAGGTAAGGGACATGGAAAACATAGTTTTACAATTTCTAAGGTTATATGTCATACCTTACAAATATTATGTATTTTCTGTTATGACCCAAATTTTTTCCTCATCCCACAGTGGTGTAGGATTAAAGGGAATAACTTGACCCTTTCTTAGGCATGAATTTATGTTTTTATGATTTATCATTATCTGTGCCTCTATAATTTATGGATTTCTTGATATTTTACCTCCATAAGAAGTTTATGACTAGAGAGGTGATACTCGAATTTTACCTATGGTTCCCATTATGGGTTTTCACCATGGAGTGTTTTGTGTCTCTTTTCATGGGTATATTATATTATTATAAACTAGACTAATGTTACAGATCATTTAAGTAGAACAACTTTGAACATGAATTGTGGGGTGAGGTCCCCAATAGGGTTTGTTGTCTGAGAACATTCTAATTTTTTTAGACATGACGGAAGGAAGTTTGTTGAACATTTTTATGATTTTTGAATCTATGAAATTATATAGGGAATGTATGTGAGTATTATCAATAATAATGGTTTATAACATGATGTTTTTGGGGTGTAATGCGGTATAAAAAGCCTCTCCTGGGGACAAATTTCCCTTTGGTTGACATGCCTTTTTTGTGGGAAACTTATGTACAAAAAACCATGGAATATTGTGGATCATCAAGAGGAGGGTTCGTAAGGGAAATAAACTTCCATTTCAGATGATTGGATAATTTTATCTAAATTCATATTTTTCAAGACCACAAAGGGTGGATTGTAATGGGAGTGATGTCTAAAAACTATGAGAGCATTTGTATCATCATTGATCATGAATGGGAAACCACACCCACACAAATTTGACTTGCTTAAAGGATGGTTCAAGCATGGTGCGGTTTAACATGGTATAACCAAGAAATAGGTGGTGGAATTTAACATATTACCACTAGTACATTTATGATTTGAAATTTAAGATTACATTTCATTGACCATGGGGTAAACAATTCCCCCTTTTCATAGCAGTCTGACCAGAAATGTTATATAATCATCAATCATGAAGGAGGAGAAGGTTTTAAACTGTAACATGGGGGTTTTAAATACATGGAGTAATGTGTGACATAAACTTAATTTAGGTATTATGAAGGTAGAAAAATCAACTTTTGAGGATGAATTTTCTTTTGGTTGAAAAGAAATCTTTGTGGGAAACGTAATCGGATCCCACTGAGGCATATTGAGAGTATTCAAAAAACGGGTCCTCATTACATCATCCCTCCATTTTCGATGTCAAAAAGTGGTTTATGGGGATTTGAACATTTTTATACATTGAGTATGTTTTATGAAAGAATACTGGTTGAATATGAATGGAGAATTCCAAGTCTCAATTTCATATGAATAAATAGAGATGTTTCCCCTATGCAAGAATGAGGAGGTTCCCTATGCAGGTCTGGCCCATCCATAAAGAAGGGAACCTTTTTTCTTATTGTGGATAGACCCAATATTGGAGATTTTGGTGTTACTATTTATCCTAGAATGGCAAGAATCAAGACATGCATAGTTCTATAAACCCTTTGAATTTTAAATTTTTGTGGTAAGGACAGTAGCCACATAGTTTAATGTATTGTTGTAAGAACATTAATCACCTGATGTGATGGAAAGGGGAAATTTTTTCTAGCCCCAAAACTAGAGGTCTAGGCATCACTATGTATCCAACAATGGAATGAATCAAGACATGCACAGTTCTTGGATAGTTCCCCATATGATAATCAAAATCTTTTATTGAAAAAAATAAATTTTCATTTGGGTATGAAGTCATAAATAGGGTGAGGATCATATGAAAATATCCCACACAGATCTAGCTCATGCATAGATGTGGGGGGATATTATTTTCTATTTCTTTAAATTTCTCATGCAGGTCTGACCCATGCACAAGAAAAGAGGAGACATTTTTTTATCTCACAGCTGGACTAGAGATATTAGGATCATGTGTCACTATATATAATACAATGGTACGAATAAATCGATACATATTTCTTAATATCATATAGTTTTAGTATCATGCGAGTAGGACATGTGTTGTGTAGTTTAATTCCCTGTGGTGAGGGAGACATGGGGTCTTGGGGATTATGGTCATAAACCTAGGAAAAAATTTCATAGAAACAATGAATAACTGGAGGCCAGTTAGGATGATATTTTCTGATATGCCATAGATATGAGGGGGAAGGAAAGTGTATACCATGGTTCTAGGGATTCTCAAATCAAGTAAAATTGTATGGGGTATGGACGTAAGTGGGGTGTATAGAGGTAGGAAAATCCTCTAGTTAGGAATAATTTTTCTTTGGATGATAATCCTTTTATGTGGGAAACATATATAGAGACAACTGGGAAATATTGTGCATTGTCCTGAAAAGGTTTCTTCAGGAAACTATCCCTCCACATCTGATGGATGAGGAGGTTTATGAAGATCAGAAATTACATGGGAACATATTTTGATGAATTGAAGGGATTTGTATAGGAATGTATGAAACATTCCAACAATGATTATACATTGAGTTGGAAACTTCTTACATATATCTAAATCAAAAATTGGGGAATTTATTGTTTCTTCGATGGATCTGTGAATGAGGGACCAAAATTTGATATCTTTTACATAATGTTTTATGTAGGAGATGGGGAGGTTTTTCTTTTCTTTTACTTTTACCTATTGATGGGACTATGACACAATGCCGACGAAACACTACGTATCTTTTTAAAACAAGGATCAATCAACACATAGTTCTTGAGAAAGGGGATCCCTATGAAGATATGGGGCATTCACAAGGAGGAGGGCCCTTTCTTTTCATCGCAGCTGAACCCTAGATTAGAGATCTGAGCATCACTATATATCCTATGTGAATATTATTCAATATGTATGTAGTTATTTGAATACAACATGGTGGATGACTAATTCCAAGGGATATGTCCTTTTAGGTGAGGGCATCGTGATGTCACTATATAGTTTACCATCATGCTTCCAGGATGATGGTTTTGGTATTTTATCATCATATGTCAATGATGGATAGTGTTGTGCAGTTTATCATCATACAACTAGGATGTATGGTGATATAATGTTTATTTTCATATGACTATTACGTTAGTAGCCCAATTTAACATCATTTTGTGATGATAGGGGGCGAAGAAGTGTCCCAATGGGAGGTGTATGGAACATTCTTCATGACCTGACATTAATGAGGATCTAAGAGGCCCTATACCACACAACACACTAACAAAGGGGAATCAAACCAAGATTCCAAAAGGATGAATAGATTTATGGTTGGTCCCAATGATAGAATTAATGGGAATTGAAACATATCCCATGTTGATGGGAATCAATCCATACAGAGTTCTTGAAAGAAAACTACCTACATCAATTACGCCCATATGCATTGAAGGGGGAATGTTTTCATTTATATTTGTGAGGCTGGACCCATGATAGAACTTCCAAGAATCACTATGTATCCCATGTGAATTATAATCAATCCATACTTAGTTTTTAAATGTGGAATGGTTCATGATGGATGAGAAAGGTGATCCCTCTTGGATAAGGACACCGTAGTTCCATATATTTTAACATCAGGCAGTTAGAATATATAGGGAAGATGATTTTGTTGACTTTATAGAATAACAATACCAATGTGAAATGAGGCCTTGAAGCCAAAGTCTGGTAATAAAATAATCTCATGATGGGGGGAAATTTTCAGTTGGGGCCAAAATGTAGAGTCCAAAAATCACTATGTTTCCTATATTATAGGAATCAATACACACATAGTTCAAGATGTGAATTATTGATGTAGGTCTGACACATATGCAGAGGATGAAAATTTTCCTATTATTCATTTATGGACCCATGAACTAGGGTCTAGATGTATCTATTTGTTTTATGATGATAGGAATCGGGACACATTTAGTTATAGAGAAAGATACTTCCTACATATATATAGATCTTACGAAGGAATAGATTCATTTTATATTTTTCCCATATAGATCTGGATCATGTGCAGGAAATTATTAATTAAAATGATTATTCCTTTTTAGTTTTCCATCATGGAGTGAGAATGATAACTCATAGTTTATGGTCATAGAGTTTGGAACATGGGGTGAACCTCTCAAGAAGGAATGTGCATCATGTGGTGGAATAATAAAATTAACATGAATGAGGACCAAAGTAGTCCCTAAACCACATATATATACCAATAAAGGCTTGGATACATTTTTAAGTTTTGATTATTGGACCCAGGCTTCAATTTTAATGTCATGGAGTATGAAATTCTATCACAGCTTATCATCATGTGGTTTGGATACAGATTGTTAAATAGGTTAATGTCACGTAACTAGAACAATATACCATGATGTTTAACATCATTCGAACATGATGATCGGTAGCATAGTTTAACATCATGTGGTTAAGATGAGCTTTATAGAGTATAACATCATTCGGTCAGGATTAAGGTTCTATGTAGTTTATCATCATTCAGTAAAGACAATCTATGTTTAGATTAATGTCATGTGTTCAAGAAAATGTACCATTAAATTTAACACCATGCAGTCAATATGATGAATCCTATGGTCCCACCAAATACATATTCAAGAACCATGTGTTAGTGAGAGATGTAATAAGTTGTCCATCTATTGAGAAAAAGGAATACACTCCATTGGAATAGATTTTTCTTATTTCATAGGGTCCCTCTAATTTTGGTTCCAACTTTAGTGGTTTCTATCTGACCATATTTGGAGTCCTGAGAACCAAAACCATCTCTCCTTGGAGGAAATATCAGAGGGAAAACATTTTGTTAAAGCCTTATGCAATCCAGTTTTAGTGAACCTCTAAATGGTGAAGGGTATGAAATCTATATTAATTGAGCTACTCTAATTCATCTAGGCATTTCTAGGATTTCTCATCTATGGTTAATTTTTCATAGATTGTAATGCAGTGTGAGGGAAATTGAACTTTTATGGGTAAACCACCTCTGTCCCATATATTAATGAGTATGGGGTTTTTGGGGTTGCAATGTGGGTTATGGTCCGGTAATCCCACAAAGCATGGAGGAGATTTTTCAAACATTAATTTTTAACCTTATCCACCATATTTTAAAGTATATTGGATAGGGTCTTTTTAAAAACATTTATCTATCCATTAGACATTTCATGGTGGTAGGATGAGCAATTGAACATGATATCATACTATTGATATAGTTTCTAAAATTTAGTAGAGAAGAAATTGGTGCAGTTGTACATCATTATTATATATGGTACAAGAAATCTGATGATGATGTTAGCTTTCACAAAGCTAAAAATATGTATTTCCCTAACCTCTTTGAGTGGTACAACTTCTTCCTACTTGGAAAAGAAGTTGGTTGCTATGAGAATATACTTGAATTGTTTGGATGTAGTAGGAGGATATTGTCCCATGAAATCCATTACCTATATAGAGAATGGATAAGATTACTTGATATTGTGATGTAACATCGAGGGTTGGTGGAGAATTTGGCATGGACCTGGAAGGAATGACACTGTTTGGTGAATTTAGTATAGTCCTACATTACAGTGGGATAATAGTAGTATTAAAGCATTGTAATTTGATGGTTGAGCATAGATCCAAACTAGTGGGAACCAAAGGCTCCATTGTGCACTTACTTCATGAAAAAAAATACTATATTCTCCATCAATTCACCTGAGAAGAAATCCATCAAGGATACACTTATATAAGACCTTTTGTTGATTTGATCTATCATATAGAACAATGTTAAATACTTGTCTTCGGATTTGATCCCTTCTGGCCCAATCTGGTGGGATCTCTCCCTTTTGAGGGTAGTCCACTATGGGTGTCATCTAACATATGGTAGGACTATAAGGCTCTGGGATGGGGATTTTCTCATTGATTTATTCCATGCTGGCCTAAATGAATGGTGAGACTATCTGGGGGTCCACAATGTCGTTGACTATTTCATCCTGACCTGGATTGGCTAGATTTGTGGCTGTATTTTCTAATACTTAGGCCTAGTAATTTTTTGATCAAGGGACATGAGTTAATGTTTGATATGAAGATAATTCTAATATTAGTACTCAAATTTGGTCTAACAGCGGGATTAAATCATCCTTTTTGATTGAATAATCACCATTCTACTACTTGATAAGTAGTTATAAATATCCTTTTATATTCAATTACATTAATTATACATGATGTTCCATCTCTATCCCTGCAATGATATCTTGAAATTTTTCCTCATTGTTCGTGCAACCCTCTGATATTAGGAAGGATTAAGGTAGGACTTCCTTTTCTGGAGATATAAGTATGAATCTCATCCATACGTTGTTGAGCTTGGGTTCTTCCATCCTTTTTCATATGGGGATTATAAATGGGACATCAAAATGAATCTCCCATATCTAGGGGTAGTCTTTAATAGAGAAAACCTCTTCATCATGTAACTCATATAAAATGAAGTCTTATCTACCGAGGGGTGATCTTACAAGAAATTTTTTAATGTATTGTCATTGATTTCATTATGAGGCACAATATGGATGTAAAAATACAATTTAATGACCACCCATCATGACCAATGCCTAGTAAACATCAGATTACTATGTATTTATTTTTGTGGGTTTGTACGAGAGACCAAATAGACCATGTGATGCTATAGGTAGTGCCTCTATTTTTAGACTGAAAATATTATCACTAGATATCTCTTCTATATATTTGAGTAATATGTATCATAATTTATCATCATTCGGATGAGATAATAAATACATCATTCACTATATGTGTGATTATTTTTCATGAGGAAGGCTCCTAGTGATCTCTCCAAGACTGTCACATCAACAATAAGTGGTATTCCTTCAAAAAGTGGCATTAAAACTTAAAGGATTAAGAGACACTTAAAAATAATTTCAAATGATTTCTAACAATCATCAGTCCATAGATATGTTTCCCCTTTTCGATTAACCTAGTGAATGGAAAACATTTTCCTATAAGGTTGGATATTATGTGTCAAAATAGGATAAGTGTCTTTGAAATTCCCTAACCATGGAGAGTTTTTTAGGAGGTTAAATTTGAATGCTCTACTTTGTCTTCTCAAGGTCGACTTCGATGCCACAATTTAATACCAAAAAATCCAGAAAACATCTCTAAGGTAATGCCAAGTGTGCATTTTAAGGGGTTTATTTTCACTCTGTGCTTCAACAATTGTAGAAGATGGTTTGAATATCTAATGGGTTGTATGATAATTGTTGATATTTAACCACCAGGTCATCAATATAGCATTAAACAAACACTTTTAGGAAGGGTTTTAAGATGTAATGCGTGGAACATTGATTTTTGGTGCTGACAATCTTCAAGCCAAATAGAATTACTTGATAAAAAAAATTCTCCACTGGGGGCCTTGATGATTTTGGATTATTCAACTACTTGGGCCATTCTGATTTGGTTATATCCTGAATAAGCATGAATAATGGAGAGATTCTGATATCTTGCAGTTGAATTGATCATGAATTATGTGATTGGGAATGGGAAATCATAATCTAGGCAGTGCCAGTTAAGATCCCTAAAATCGATGCAAACTCGGATTTGTCCATTATTCTTTTTTACAGTGACTATGTTAGCCAACTAGTCGGGGTATTGGTCTTTCTGAATGATATTGGATTAGATGACCTAGTCAAATTCACTATGTATTTTGGAATCATGCATTGGGTGTGTCCTTCTGACTACTTATTTATAGCCTTGATGATCTTCTACTAGGCCCAAGTAGTGAGTGGACACCCTAAGATCAAGGCCTAGAATTTATTTTTAGTTCCAGGAGAAACAAAATGATGTTTCTTTAGGAAGGAGGAGTAAATCACTTTTTTTGGAGGAAATGGATACAATAATCAACGTGGGATAGGGATCTTATTCTACAACTAGATTTATATCACTATGTTTGTCAATGGTGGTAGAGACATCCTCGTTAAATCACAGAGGAGGTCCACTAAGGTCTTATTCATCCTCCTACACTTCTTTTTCATCTTATTTCTCTTTTTTGATGGGGAAACTAGTCTTGGTATGATTTCTACAGAGATAAGAGAAGATTCAATATCTCGTTATTTGGAAGATGAAGTGGTTTCTTCTAACCTTCCTAGTAGTGGGGGAATTTCCGAAGAGGATAGAGTGAGGGATAGAAGAGAATATTCTTCTTATTCTTACTCGAAATATGAGGTATGGGTTTCCAAGGGCACTAGGATGGATTGATGGAATTTTCATTTGAGTGTTCATCATTTCCTTGGGGGTCATTAGATATGTCAGCACTTTTAGACTCGGTGTCCATAACTAAAATCTTGAGGACTACTGAACATGAATCTAAATTTGGATACATGTGCTCGATTTAGTTAATTAGTAGTATTTATTCTTCACTGAGCTACCTGAAGGGGTCATCTAGAATCATTTCCAGTACATTTGGGGTGGTGACACATTTTCACAGCACTAATCAGGGGTTATTTCCCTTTCCCCTGATAGAATCCTGCATCGATATAATGTGACGTGTAAGATTAGAACAAGGCCTTATCGGTGTATAAAAACCTTATTTTTCCATTTATGTAGTATATGATGCATTGATAGTATGAGGAGGGAACTACTATGTTTTTTTCATCAAGGGCCATCCTAGAAGGGCATTTAAGGTCGTGTTGTTTTGAAATAACAATAAATCTTTGTCGATTATGAGGTCTCCAAATCGGGCCTTGAGGTTGATTTTTCCCTACGACTTCTAGTAACTTTTATCACAGATTTTCAGTGTTATAGAGGAAGGTGAAATATTATTTTTGTCAAAATCTTTCCATCAAAGTGTTTTCATAGAATGAGATTAACTCTAGCGCCAGTATCAATGAAAATTGTCCAGACCTCAGCACCATTTATCCTTCACGATATATACAAGGGTCTGATGTGCCCCTATATAATGGTGTATTCATCTTTATTTGTGATAGAGATAAAGGCATGTCATTATGTGAATTGTTCTCTATCCGATAGACCTCGGTAGCGGCTACCTAGCCTTCAAACTCCATGGGGCATAGAAAAGCTTCAATGAGTGCTTCCCTGAGGTCTTTTGAAAAACTCAAGATATCCAGTACTGATATTTGTTTCCAGTAATGAGGCCAATTATTTCATAATATCATCCTTCTGGTCTGAAGGCCATTGCTTCCTATTGTGAGGATGGTTATTCATAGACGCTTTAGGGGCTTGATTTTTATATAAATATGGATCGACCCTTGATATAGGAGCTGGAGGTGTTCTCATTATTAGTGGTTTGGGCCTAGTAGTCTTTCCTACCCACCAAGGGGGATTTGAAACATGCTCCTATTCTGATGGATATTCCATAATGATCGAGATAGACTGGATTTTGGAAGGTGTAGGGTAATTTTCCTTTTCCTATCAAGTCTACTAAAGGTTTTTTTTGGGTTTCTACAACACTGAATGTTTGAGTAGGAGTGCATCTTGGAATTTGAATTCATCCATGGCTGCGCCTTCCTGGGTATCTTGGATCTTTTGGGCTCTTCCTTTAGCTCCCCGATTGGTTGAGGTGTATTTGGGATCATATCCATACTCAGATTAGGATAAGTGATCCATTAATTGAATGAAATTAATGGATCCAAATATCAAATCCTCATCTAATTATTAATATACCTAAATGATTGTTTCTGGTGGTTCTATTTGGTGGGGTAATGGTCGTACTTTCATATCTAATGGGATAAAATTTGAGAGTACAAAAGTTATCCTTGGATTTGATTCAGATTAATCTTCCACCACTTTCTCCTTCCTTTCTGGTCACACTTATTTTTAGATGATCTACTTTTGGAGGGTTGTGGGGTTGGGGACATCGACTACGTTGCAACAGGAGTAATTGGGGGCATAATTGGTTTTGTCAATTGTTCTTAGATAATATCATGAGTTCAGTTGATTTTCTTTGGAGTTATACAACTATCAAACCTTTTTACTATCCTGTTAAAAAATTCTTTCCATTCACCTTCTTCATCATGGTTAGTAGTGGAATCATAGACCACTTGTGATGGCGGTGGCCCTAGTTTAACTTTCCTAGAATCTATCATTTTCTAATGGAGGTCTTTAAGGATGAAATCTTCTTGGATAGTGTGTCCTAGTATCCAGTGACAGGAAAAATAATCTGGACAGTTATAAATAATGACCTCATAAACCCTTTTTGTCTTCAGTATATGGAGTAAATTATAGTTCATTATGGCTATAAAATAGCCAAGGACAGGATCATCTCAGGATGTGTAGAAATTATTCCTCTGTTCTTTGAAATGATTTCTACTTAATCTTCACTGCTCATCCTATTGAGGTGGGTGTTTCTATTGATGCTCAGGGGGTGCTACACAATATACTGCAGGCCTTGGAGATGAAGCTGGTACAGGTGCTAGCTTAAGAGTGATGGATTCTGTTTCATCTTTTCCCGCTATTTTTCTTAGGAATGGTGGAGTTACTTGATACATAAGCCAAGTACGCTGTATGGATTCTTCCATTATTTTGGAAATGGTAGAGAAATCCTGAAACCCACTTGTATACCCAAGAAAACCCCAAAAATCCTTAAAACCCCTAAAATATCCCTGAAAATAATAAAACCCCCTAAAAACATAAAACCCCATAAAACCCTAAAGGACCACTATGATCACTAAAAACCCATAAAACCTCAAAAATATTAAAAAAACTCTAAATAACCTTAAAAATGAAAAAAACTAACAAAACCCCTAAAAACAGAAAAGGACCTAAATACTATAAAATTTTGAAAAAACCCAAACACCCTCAAAATCCTTAAAAAAATATCAAACCATAAAAACTAAATACAAATTTAAAATGCCTAAAAATTCCAAAAAAAACATAAAAATATCCCAAATCCATGAAAAATCCATTAAAACTATTAAATCCCCTAAAAAGATAAAAACCCGAATGATTATAAAGACTGTAAATACCTGATAAAAAACCCAAAAAAATAAAACCTTAAAACCCCTCAAAATACATAAAATCCCTAAAATCCTCTAAATACCATATAAAACACCTAAACCCCTAAAAATCCAAAAATCAAATCCCTAAAAATTTCTAAAAACATAAAAATATATAAAAACCATGAAAACCCCTTGAAAACCATAAAACCCCTAAATACCATAAAAAGACAAAGAAACCCTTAAAACATGAAAAACCCACTAAAATATATAAAAACCCCTTAAATTCCTAAAAATATTAAAAACGTTAAAAACTATAAAAATCTATAAAAACCATAAAATCTATGAAACCCCCTAAAACCCCAAAAGGTCCCTCAAAACTAATAAAAATGAAAAAACCCAAAAAACCCCTTTAAAACTTAATGATTCTTTCACATTTCGAAAAACACTAAAAGACTTAAAAATCCCAAAAAATCACCAAAAAAACAAGAAAATGTAAAAAACTATAAAACCATGAAAATACCAGGAAAACCAAACAAAATTTTGAAAACCATAAAATCCCTGAAACCCATAAAACCTTATAAACCATTCAAAACTCAAAAAACCACTCAAAACTCCAAAAAATGATAAAAAAGTTAAAAACTCTAAATAATTTAAGACCCAAAAAACACTAAAACCCCCCTACAACCCAAAAAATAGCCTAAAAATTGCGACCACCACAAAAAAATCTTGAAAAATCCTAGAACCCCTTGAAATCCCAAAAAACTAAAAAATAAAAAAACCATAAAAACCTAAAAAACATAAAAAATCAAAAAAAAATCCCTATAAATTCATGTAATTGTAAAAACACTAAAAACACTAAAAAATCCTTATAGACCATATAAACCCCTAAGAACCTTAAAAAAGATAAAAAACCCTAAAAACCATAATGTCCTTAAAACCCCAAAAAACTAGAAAACCCCAAAAAACTAGAAAACCCCTAAAACCCTCAAAGACCTAAAAACCCTGAAAACCCCTAAAGCACCTAAAAACCCTAAACACACCCAAAATCCCTAAAAGCCCTAAAAACTCTAAAACCCATAAAATCCTTAATTTTTTTTAAAAATACATGAAAATCTAAAAAACCATAAAACCCCTAAAACCCCCTAAAAACCATAAAGACCATGAAACCTTAAAACACATATTATCCATAAATCCCTAAAACCTTTAAAAACTCTAAAAAACATTATAACCCCTAAAGCATTAAAAACTCTTAAAAACATAAGAACTATAAAAAAACAAAATCCTTAAAACCTAACCCCAAAGACCCAAAAACCCCTTCCACTAAAACTACCCAAAACCCTTCAAAGCCCCCCCCCCAACCCTCAAAATCCCTACACCCTTAATAACCCTAATAAACCATGAAAACCATAAAAACCCTAAAAACCATTAAAAACCCATAAAACCCCTAAAAACCACTAAAAATTATAAAATTGCATAAAAACCCTAAAAACACTATAAAACATTAAAAAACTATAATAACCATAAAACCGTGATAAACCCTTCAAAATCCATAAAACCCCAAAAAATCTAAAGAACCATAAAATTTGAAAAAATGACCTGAAAATCCTAGAAAACATTAAAAACCATAAAACATTGAAAACCATAATTTTTTTAAAACCCACTGAAACCCCATAAAAACAGTAAAACAACTAAAACCTATAAAACCCATAAAAATCACTAAAAAGGTATAACACTCTAAAAAACATTAAAATCCCTAAGAACTCAAAAAAACCCTAAAAACACAAAAGACCCAAAAAACCCTAAATCCCCAAAAAACCATAAAAAAACTAAAAACTCCAAAACCCCTCAAAATCCATAAAAACCGTAACAACCCTAAAACCATAAAAATCCTAAAAGGACCTTAAAAACCTTGAAAGTAAAAAAACCCTAAAAACCCTAAAAAAATCTTGAATACCATAAGACCCCCTAAAAATGTAAAAATCCTAAAACCCCCATAAAAACATGAAAAAACCACTAAAACCCATTAAAACTCTTAAATACCTTAAAAACTCTAAAAACCCTAAAACTCCAAAAATCTAAAAACCCCAAAATACCCTAAAAACGCTAAAACCATAAAGTCATTAAAATCCCAAAACCCCCCCTCAAAATCACTAAAATCCTTAAAAACCCTAAAAATCATAAAAATGCAAAAAATACTATGAAACTCCATGAAAACGTAAAAACCCTAAGAACACCGAAAACCCACTATTAACCATAAAAATCCATCAAAACCATACAAAATTCAAAAACCCCATTAATCCCTAAAAATGAAAAAAATAAATATCATAAAAATATTAAAAACAAAAAACTCTAAAAAAGTATCTATAAATCATAAAAACACTAAAAACCATAAAACCCCTAAAAACTCCCAAATAACTCCAAATAACTAAAAAGAATAATAATCATAAACTCATAAAAAATCGCTAAAAATCATTTGAAACGTAAAATGCCCAAAAAATGTTAAAAAGGCATTAAAAACCAAAATCCCTCTAAAAAATCTAAAATCCCATTAAAAACATAATAACCCACTAAAAAATATAAAAACCATTAAAACCATTAAAAATATTAAAAAGTATAAAAAAAATTAAAACACTTAAAAAATCAAAAATCCCTAAAAACCCATGAATACATTAAATACCCTGAAAAAACCCAAAAACCCTGGAATCCCCTAAATACCCTCAAAATCACAAATAAACCTAAAAACCATATGAATCCTAAAAATACATAAAAATCATGAAAATATCTAAAAATCCCTATAAATATAAAAAAAGTATGAAATACTGAGAAAACCATAAATCCCTTAAAATAAATATAAAAGCCTTAAACCCATAAAATACCCTAAAAACCACTAAAAACTCTAAAAACCCTTTAAACCCCTAAAAACATTGAAACGTTAAAAAACACCAAAAACCTTTAAAACCCCTATAAAACTAAAACTACTAAAATGCTAATTGAACCTAAAAAATCCTAAAAATCCTAAAACCCTAAAAACTCTTTAAATAATCAAAATCCCTAAAAAAATTCAATGAAACCATAAAAATAATAAAAATATTTAAAAATCCCAGAAAATATCAAAATATATAAAAAACAATAAAAATTATAACACCCCTTGAAAACTATTAAACCTCTAAAAACCGTAAAAACCCTATAACCCATAAAAACCTCAAAACAAACTAAAAAAATCTTAAAACCCTTAACACCTCTAAAATTTTAAAACTCTAAAATCCTTAAAAACCCTAAAAACTCAAAAATACCATAAAACCCTAAAAAGTCACCAAAACTCTGAAAACCCCTAAATTCCCTAAAATCCCTCAAAATCACTACAAATCCTAATGACCCTAAAAACTATAAATCCTAAAAATCAATAAAATTCAATAAAGCATAAAAATCCTTTAAAACTCTGAAAAAACATTAAAAACCATAAAAACCCATAAAAACCTTAAAAACCAATAAAACCACATAAAAACCCTAAAAACCAATTAAAATACTAAAAGCCCTTAAAACCCGTTAAAATGTTTTAAACCATTAAAAAAACTAAATACTTCAAAAAATGTAAAATCTCACAAAGTTTCAAAAACCAAGATAACCCCTATAAACCCTTGAAAACCCTTTAAACCCCTCAAATTCTTTAAAACCCCTAAAATCCCAAAAAACCATAAAAATCCTAAAAATAAACTAAAAAATCCAAAAAAATGTAAAAAACCATAAAACCCCTAAAAACCCATTAGAACCATAAAACCCCCTAAAAACATTTTAAACCCCTAAAACCTCATAAAAACCCTAAAACTCTCTAAAAGGTATAAAACCCACAACACTTTTAAAGAAGACAAAAAACCCCAAAAATCGTTAAAACCACTAAGAAACTAAAAAACCCTAAAAATTAAAAAATATTCTAAAATCCTTATAACCCCTAAAACCCTAAAACCCATAAAACCCTTAAAACCCCAAGAATCCTTAAAAATCATAAAAATCCCTAAAAATGCATGAAAATCTAAAAACCTCTGAAGGATTTGAAAAAACCCTGTAAACCATGAAAACCCTAAATCCTTAAAAACCATAAAAAACCCTAAATACCAATAAAACCCCCTGAAAACTATAAAAACCATTGTTCCCCCTAAAACCCTTAAAAAATCTACAAAACCTAAAAACTCCAAAATAAACCTAATACAACAAAAGACCATAAAACCACTAAAAACGGATAAACCATAAAACACTAAAAAACCCTAAAACCCTGAAAAATCCCTAAAAACCCAAAAATATCAAAACTAATAAAAATCTTAAAAAATCCTTAAAACCATTGAAAATGTAAAAATGGAGAAAAAACAATGAAAACCCACTGAAAACAATAAAACCCCTAAATGAAAAAAAACCAAAAACAATTAGAAACATAAAACCACTATAATCTATGAAAATACTCACACCCCTAAAATGTTAAAAACACTAAAAACCCTTAAAACCACAAAATATCCAAAAAATCTAAAAGCCCCAAAAGGCCATAAAACCCCTAAAGTGCCTAAAATCCTAAAAACGCATAAAACCTTTCATATCACTAAAAACCCAATAAAACCATAAATTTCATTAAAAATTCCTAAAATCCATGAAAATTTTAAAACCCCTAATACATAATAAAACCCTTAAAACAATAATACAACTAAACAAAATAAATCCCCTAAAACCCTAAAAATAAATTAAAACTCTATAACCCCTTGAGAACCCTAAAAATATTAAAATCTATAAGATCCCTTTAAAACCCTAAAAGTCTCAAAACACCATAAAATTGAAAATAGACCCTAAAAAGCCAAAAAAGCCGAAAAACCATTGAAAATGGTCAAAATTTCCCAAAACCCAAAAAACCATAAAAATCTAAAAAATCCCTAAAAACCCCTAAAAACGTAAAGAACCCTAAAAATGTCGAAAACCCCTTCCCCTAAAAACCTAAAAACCCTAAAAACTAATAAAAACTATAAGAACCACCAAAAACTATAAAACCCTTAAACCCCATAAAACTAAAAAACATTAAAAAACTCTAAAAAACCTTTAAATCGCTAAAAACACAAAAAAACCTAAAACACAAAAGTTCCTAAAAACCCTAAAAACCTCTAAAACCATAAAAAATATTAAAATCCTAAAACCCATCAAAATACCTAAAAACTCAGAAAGCCCATAAAAACATAAATTTTTTAAAAAATACCTCAAAATAATTAAAAATATAAAAAACCCTAAAAACATAAAAACCCACTGAAAACCATAAAACACCTAAAAAGAATAAAAACCCTAAAAACCGATAAAAACCTAAAATCCATTAATTACTCTAAAATCCCTTAAAATTGTTAAATCATTTAAAATAACTCCAAAACCCTTAAAAACCTAAGAAAATAAAAAATTTAGCCTAAAATCCCTAAAACTCCATGAGAACCCTATAAACTAGTAAAACACTAAAAACCCTTTAATCCCCTATTTTTTTTAAAAAAAGATAATAAAACCTTAAAAACCCTAAAAACTAAAATAACTCTAAAATAATCCATAAAGACCCTAAAAACCCTAAAACCCCCTTAAAATCTGAAAACCCATAAAAATCCTCAAAATCCAAAAAAACCATTAAAAATCATAAAAACAGTAATATTCATAAAAAAGCTCTAAAAATCTCTAGAAAAATAAAAATCAAAAAATCCCTAAGAAACTGCTAAAAACCATAAAACCCTAAAATATTTAAAAACCCCCAAAACCCCAAAAAACCCCAAAACCCCAACAATAACTCAAAAAAACCTTAAAAACTCCAAACATAAAAAATGGAAAAAACTTTAATGCCCCTTTAAAACCATAAAAGCCTAAAAATACCCATAAAAACACAAAAAAGACCCTAAACCCCCCAAAATGCTAAATACCCTAAAAACCTGAAAAACAAAAAAAAACTCAAAATTCTAATAAACCAGAAAACAACTTAAAACCCTAAATAACCTAAAAATCCTAAGAAATATCAAAAGTCATAAAAAACCCTAAACCCCATAAAAACCCCTAAAAACAACATAAAACCCTAAAACCCATAAATATCCAAAAAACTAAAAAAAATCTAAATACCATTAGGACCCCTACAAACATGAAATGAGAGATGGCACCCACGTCTCCCAGTTTCTCTTATGCTTTGGCTCTCTAATGGCGTTCCATCCGCAAATGTCACTTATTCGGCGTGGTGATGGATTCTCAAGTGCCGATTTTATTAGTGTTACTGCCTCCCCCTATCGAGGTGCGTTTTCTCTGGCTTGATGGTGTCCTCGCAGATCTTCTCTGGAGGTTGCTCCATTCATTAGCTTCTTTTAAGAACAAGCGGATTAGATCTAAGATTTATGGTGTGCGGCTTCTTCGTGCTTCAGTGAGATGGTTCGGATCTGTCCTCTCCTCTGTGTGGCGTTTCAGATCCATGGAGGATTTGATTGGATCTATTCCTACTAGCGTGCGGCTTCGCATAGCTTCATTGCGGAGGGTTGGATCTGGTCTTCCCTGGGCATGGTGCTTCATGTTCATGGAGGCTAGGGTCTTTCCGATTTTATCCGGAGTGTGGCTTTGCTTCTCGGCTTCATGCGGTAGATCTCGGTCCCCCGGCTTGCAATGGTTCAGTCCTTTGGAGGTTCAACTCTATGGAATTGATGATGGGAGTGACGGGCTTCTATGGAGGCTTTGGAAAAGGCGGATCGATATTTTCTGGTTCGGAGGTGGCCTAACTAGTTTTTTGGTTTGGGATTTTCAGTCGGATCGGTACCATTTTGCGCAGAAAATGCAGGTTCGTGCCTTATTTTCTTCTGTTTATCTTTTGCACTATGTTGTTGATGAAAGGCTTCCCAATTTATGCGGTTTGAATGCTTCACTATATTTTGATTTCATGAGCTATGGATGGTTTGATTATGAGCTGTTGCTGGATTATCTGGGTGATGGTTTGGACATGGTTTCCTGTGTGCTGTGGGCGGGCATCATGGGTGGGTGCGGGTGTATCGATGCGAGTGTTTTTTTGCGGATGCTAGAATATGGTTTTGTCAAGTGGCGCTGGATGCTGCATTGGGTGCTATGGTTGGGTTATGAGCATAGGTGTGATGATGGTTCTATGCTGCTAGCAGTTGATCTGCTTAGCGGGAAGGTGATGGATGCTGGACTTTGTGAGTTGGGATGCTGGTACTTGTTTGGTTATGAGCTGCTATTTGCTGATGAATGAGGGATGATGGTGCTTTTTATGGTGGATCTCCTTGGTGAGGAGGTGTTGGATTCTGGATCATGTGAGATTGGATGTTGGTCGCTGCTTTGTGTGCTTTGATGCTGGCTTCTGCTTGGTGGTGATCTGCTGAATGATGGTGATGATGAGACTTGTGATTTTGATGCTGGTGGTTATGTGATGTTGGATGCTGGTGGTTCTATGATGTTGGATTCTCGCGGTTCTAGATGCTGGTTACTACTTGGCTAGGAGGTGCTGAAGCTGTGGTTTAGGTTTGTGCTGCTACTGGATGTGGATTGCTGTTTCAGTTTGGATGCTGGTTGTTGGTTAGCTGGGAGCTGCTAGATACTGGTTGAGGCTGGATGCGGGTGGTGGCTGCATTGTTTTGTGTGTTTTTTCTTTTTTCATTCTTGGCTTTTCTTTTTTGGGTCTTTTGTTTTGGGTCGTTAAGGGTTTTTGGGTGTGGGTCGATTGACCCCTCCCCTCCCTTGTCTGCTGTGTCTTTTTTTTTTATAAATTTCGGGGGGCAGAGAATAGCCTGACCCTCGCATCTTCCTTGCCCTACAAACATGAAATAACTCTAAAAAAACATAAAACCCCTAAAATATTAAAAATAACTGCTATATCTAGATAGGGCTCTAAACCCTTAAAATTCCCTAAAATTCCTAAAATTGATGAGAACCCTAAAAACTACTCAAAATCCCTAAAACCCTAAAAACCAGAAAATCCTTAAGAATCCCTAAAATTCATAGAAAACATAAAAAACCATTATAAGCATGAAAAAACCCGTGAAAATCATAAAAATGCTAGAAACTGTATAAAACCATAAAAAACAATAAAGACCCTAAAACAACTAAAAACTCTAAAACCCATTAAAACCCCAAAAAATTATAAAATGTTAAAAAACTCTAAAGACCCTAAAAACTCAAAAAACCCTAAAAATGAAAAAGAACCAAAAACCCGCAAAAACATTAAAAATCATAAGAAACTTTGAAAAACACTAAAAACCATAAAAATCATTAAAATCCATAAAATCCTAAAAACTATAAAAACAAAAAAAATCCTAAAAACTCTAAAAATCCATGAAAACATAAAAAACCTAAAAACCCAGAAAAATTCCTGAATACCTTAAAAATCTCTAAAAACCTTAAAAATCCCAAAACCCCTTTAAACCCCTGAAAAAAAACTAATAACTGTAAAAACCCTTAAAAACTGTAAAAATGTTTAAAATCTCAAAAAAAATCCTAAAAATCCAAAAAAAGAAAAAACCCTAAAAAACCAAACAAAACTCCCTAAAAACCCTAAAACCCTAAAAATCGTAAAATCCCTAAAACACTAAAAAACTGTAAAGAACTTTAACAACCCTCAAAATCCCGAAAAATTTAAAAAACCCTATAAACCTTTAAAAATACAAAAAAATGATAAAAATCCCTAAAAATGTATAACCCCAAAAACAACCTAGAAAAACCAATGAAACCATAAAATCACAAACATAAAAAAACACCAAAAAAATAATAATACCCTTAAACCGAGAAAAAACTCAAAAACCATTAAAACTCCTAGAAACTAAAAAACCCCTAAAAACCCAAAAAGACCATTAAAATCTTCAAACCCGTAAAAACATAAAAGCCCTCAAAATCTGTAAAACCCTAAAAAACCCAAAAAACCATACATTTCATAAAAAATCACTAAAAAATTTCAAAAGTTAAAAAACAACAAAACCCGTGAAAAACACCAAAAATCAGTAAACTCCTAAAAATCATAAAAAAATAAAAACACATAAAAACCATAAAACCACTAAAAACACTAAAAAACATTAAAACCCCTAAAAGCATTAAAAAAACTAAAAACATTAAAACCCAAAAAAAATCAAAAAACCCTAAAAACCAAAAAACACCCTAAAAACCAAAATACCCTAAAAATCCTAAAAACACCTAAAACCAACAAAATCTCTAGAAACCCTTAAAACCCCTAAAATCCATTAAAGAAATAAAAATTTTCAAAAAATTACTAAAAATGTGAAAACCCATAAATCACTAAAAACCCCTTAAAACCATAAAACCACTAAAAATAATAAAAACCCCTAAAACACCATAAAAACCTTAAAACCACTAAATACTCTAAAACCAATTAAAACCTGTAAAAAAGTATAAAATAATAAAAAACCATGAAATCTCTAAAAAACTCAAAATTACCCTAAAAGAAAAAGAGACCCTAAAAACTTTTTAACCTCTTAAAAACCATGAAAACCCTGAAAACCCCTCAAAATCACTAAAACCCCCAAAAACTGTAAAAATCCTAAAGATCCATAAAAATCCATGAAACCATAAAACCCTAAAAACCCTAAAATCTCCCTAAAAAACATAAATCCCCTAAATCCAAAAAACCCTTAAAACCCATAAAACCCAGAAAAACAACTAAAATTGTAAAAACCCTTTATTCTCCTAAAAAAGTTAAAAACTCATTAAAACCCTAAAAACCATAAAAGCCAAAAAAACTAACAAAACCCTAAAACCCAAAAAAGACCATAAAAAATAAAAAAAATATAAAACCCATAAATACCCATAAAAACCTTAAAACACCAAAAAAACCAAAAAAATCTAAAAACCATAAAAATCAAAAATTCCAAGAATGTTCAAAAAATCGCACAAAATGTAAAAAACCCTAAAACCATTAAAATCCCAAAAAATGTTACAAAACTATAAAAACCATAAAACTCTAAGACTCTAAAAAACACCAAAAACCCATAAGACCCTAAAAAACCTAAGAATCCCTAAAGCATTTAAAAACCACCAAAACCCCCAAAACCCATCAAATTTTATAAAAACACTAAAAATTACAAAAATCCATAAAAATCCAAAATATAAATCATTAAAAATACCTAAAAACACTACCCCAAACCTTAAAAACACATAAAAACCTTTAAAACCAAAGTTTCCATAAAAACCAAATCACACTAAAAAAAATAACAACCATTGAGCCCCCTAAAATGTTAAAAACATTAAAATTTCTAAATAACAGAAAGAACATTAAAAAAACATAGAAAAAACCATCAAAACCAAAAAGACACTAAATCCCTTTAAAACGCCTAAAAACCCAAAATATCCTGGAAAATGTAAAATAACCTAAAACCCCTAAAAATATCTAAAAACCATAAAAATTTCTGAAACCTAAAAACCACTAAAAACATAAAAACCCTAAACCCACTAAAAACTATAAAACCCCTTAAACCCATAAAAACCAAAAAAAACTATAAAAAACTGACAAATCTGTAAAAACCTAAAAATGCTAAAAAGAACCTAAACCCCGTTAGAACACTAATAACCCCTTGAACCCATAAAACACCTAGAAATCCTTAAAAACCCTAAAACCCCTGAAACACCAAATAACAAAAAAAACAATAAAAATTCATGATAATATAAAAACACTAAAACCCCTGAAAAACAAAAAATCCATTAAAAACTCTAAAACCTATCAATTCCCTAAAAACCCACTAAAAATTCTAAAAACCCTTAATAACCCTAAAAATGTTAAAAAAAACTCTAAAGACCCTTAACACCCTAAAAAACTAAATAATATCACTCACAACCCCAAAGAGTCCCCTAAAACATTGAAAACCCCCAAAAACTCTAAAAAACCATGAATAATCTCAAAAAAACCTAAAAAGTGCTAAAACTCTAAAAACCATAAAAACTAAAAAAATCCTAAATAAATCCAAAAAATTTTGTAAAAACATAAATTCCCTATAAAAAATTAAGACCATAAAAACCCATAAAAATCTAAAAAACCCTAAAACCACATAAAAACCCTAAAAACCACTAAAACGTCTATAAATCGTTAAAACTATAAAAACATAAAAAAACCCTATAATACCTCGTAAACCCCTAAAAGACCATAAAACCCTGAAACCACTAAAAACCATGAAAACCCCTAGAAACCATCAAAATAAAAAACCCTTCCTATACACTAGAAGAATCATAAAAACCCAAAACAACTCTAAAAATTCTTGAAAATTTCATGAACACTAAATGCACTGAAAAAAGACTAAAAACAATACAATCTCTTAAAAACATAAAAAACCCATAAAACCCCATAAAAACTTTATAATACTACTAAAAACTCTAAATACCCATCAAACCCATTTTTTTAAAAATGCTAAAAAACATTAAACTCCAAAAAACTAAAAACCACATAATCCCAAAAGTTACTAAAAACTCTGAAAAAATCATATAACACCTCAAAATCCCTAAAACCCTAAAAACCCATAAAAACCATAAAAATCATAATAAATACCTTAGAATCCTTGAAAATGAAAAAAACCTAAAAACATTTCAAAAACCTTGAAAACCATAAATTCCCCTAAAAATTGTAAAATTCCTAAAACCCCAAAAAATGTTGAAAACCATGAAAAACTATAAAAACCTAAAAAAAGATAAAAAAATGGTTAAAAAACACAAAAAATTATAAAACCCCTAAAAACTCAAAATCCATAAAAACCCAAAAAACTATAAAACAATAAAAAAATCCTAAAAATCCTAAAAACCCAATGAAAAACTAAAGAAACCTCAATTTCCCTTAAAACCATAAAAACCTAAATACATAAATGTCCTAAACAAGCCCAAAATATCCCTAAAAATTTAAAAACTTATAAAATCTTCGAAAACCCCTAAAAAATTAAAAACCCATAAAACCTTAAAACCCCAAACCCAAATAAAATCCTTAAAACAACTAAATACTTTAAAAACCCTTATAACCCATAAAATATAAAAACCCTTATAACTGCTAAAAATATTTAAAAACTCTCAAAAACATTTAAAACCCTAACAACTTTAAAAAATCCTAAGAACCCAAATGACCCTAAAAATCCAGATAAGCCTTAAAAACCATAAAAAACCTAAAAACACTAAACAAACAATTAAAATACATAAAAAAAATAAAAATAATAAAAATAATAAAAATCCAAAAATTCCCAAAAATTCCTAAAAATCAAAAAACCCTAAACCCCTGAAAAATACCTAAAAACCCTAAAACCATTAAAACAATTAAAAACCCAAAACCCCCTTAAAATAACTACAAACAAAAAACCCTTCAAACACCTAAAAACATTAAAAAAACTCTAGAAACCCTTAAAACCCAACAAAACTAAGAAACCATAATAATGAAAAGTCCCTAAAACCTGAAAAAATACTAAAAACCCTAAAATCCAAGAAAACCCATAAAACACATCAAAATCACTAAGAATAATAAAAACCATAAATCCTATAAAAATATAAAAAAAATCGCCACTAATACATAAAATATAAAATAACCTAAAACCCTAAAAGACCTAGAAGATCATAAAAACCCTAAAAACCTTTAAAAACCATAATACCCAGAAAAAACCCTAAAAATCACAAAAAACTATTAAAACTGTTAAGACTCCTAAAACATTAAAATAATATAAAAATATTAAACCCCATAAAAACTAAATAAAAATTCATAAATCCCAAAAGACCTTAAAACCCTAAAATCTCTAAAAATATATGAAAAACTATAAAATAGCCAAAATCCCTAAACCCCCTTAAAACCAAAAAAATCCTTAAAAATCCCTAAAAATCCTTAAAAACATAAAAAACCAAAAAAACCTAGAAACAATAAAAACATATAAAACCATAAAACCCTAAACCACAAAAAATCTAAAAACAGTGATATCCCCAAAAAACTATCCAAAACCCGGAAAACCACTTAGAACCGTAAAAATCTCTAAAAACCCTAACAAACCCTAAAACCCATTAAAATATATAAAAATACCAAAATATCCCTAAAAACTATAAAAATCCATTAGAACATAAAAAACCTTGAAAACCAAAAAACAACTAAAACATTAAATTACATTAAAAACTACTAAAACCCTATAAACACAATAAAAACTATAAAACCCTTTAAACCCATAAAAAATTATAAACTCTAAAAAACCTTAAAAATACAAAAAAACTCAGAAAAAAACAAAACCCTTAAAGGCCCTAAAGACCCTAAAAAAAAAAGAAACCTGCAAACCCTTAAAATCCCTCAAAATCTCTAAGAACACCCAAATCCCAAAAAATGTAAAAACCCTATAAACGCTAAAAACTCCATGAAAACTATAAAAAACTATAAAAACAAAAAAAAAATCCTAATAACCCATAAAAAACCTAAAACCCCACTAAAAACTGTAAAAACCAACAAAACACCCTAAATGGTTAAAAAATTCTAAAAACCATAAAAACATAAAAAACCCCCTAAAATTCCAATTGACCCTAAAGACACTGAAAAATGACTAAAACACCTAAAAATAATCATCTTCCTTAAAAACCCTAATGACTCCTAAAACCCATAAATTTCTCAATACACTTGAAAAATCATTGGAAACATAAAAAACCCAAAAACCCCTAAAAAATCATAAAAACTAAAAACTGCTAAAAATCGTAAAACCCCAAAATTCTCTTAAAACCCCAAAGACCCATTAAAAACTAAAAAACCCCTGAAAACCTATAAAAACATTAAATTACTCTAAAACCCATTATAAACCCTAAAAATTCAATAAACCCTAAAAATCCAAAAAGACCCAAAAACCTTAAAATGGTAAAGCCTATAAAAAAAGCCCAAAATATCATTAAAACCATCAAAATCCCAAAAAAACCAAAAAACCATAAAATCAATTAAACACATACAAAATCCCTAAAACTAAAAAAAATATAAAAACCCCTAAAACACCTGAAAATAAAAAACCCTAAAAAAATAAATATCCAAAAAACCACTAAAAACTCTAAAAATCCATGAACACCCTATAATGTTAAAGAATGTCAAAAAACTCTTAAAAACCATAAAATTAAAAAAAAACTAAAAAAACCCTAAAAATCCAAAAAACCCCTAAAAACACCGACCACCCTAAAAACCCAGAAACCCCTAAAAATTATTAAAATCCACAAAATCCATTAAAACCCTAAAACTATAAAAATCATTCAAAAATCCTTAAAAACGTTAAAAACCATAAAAACCTTGAAAACCCTGTCAAAACAATAAACCCCCCAAACCCTAAATTACCTAAAAACCAACAAAAAACATAAAAACCACCAAAATCCCTGAAAGCCCTTTGAACCTATAAATAAATTAAAAACTATTAAAACCCTAAAATCAATAAAAGTACCTAAAACACTAAGAACCCTAAAAACTTAAAAAACATAGATAATCCCTAAATCCCCAAGAATCCCTAAACACCAGAAAACACCTAAAAATTTAAAAAATCCCTTAAACCCCTAATAAGGTAAAAACCCTAAAAACCGTGAAAACCAACAAAAACCATAAAACCCCTAAAAACATTAAATCCACCTAAAAACTATAAACCCCAAAGACCACTAAAAACTTGTAAACTCTTAAAAACTATAAAATCGTTTAAAAACTCTAAAAACCCATAAAAATATAAAAAGACCCTAAAAACCTACAAAACCCTAAAACCTATAAGAAACTCAAAAAGCAAAAAAATCCTTAAAAATCTAAAAAACAAAAAAACAATAAATATACTAAAAATAAATAAAAATCATTGAGAACATAATAAACACTTAGAACCCATGAAGACCATAAAACCACTAAAATCGTTAAAAAATTTAAACACTCCTAAAATCCAAAAAAGGCAGCTAAAAAAAATCAAAAAACCCATTATCCCACTAAAAATGTTAAAAAACTCTAAAAAACTCTAAAAACCATAAAACCCATAAAAAATCTAACAGTTCTATAAAATCCCAAAAATACCCAGAATCCCAAGAGAAACCATAAAACCCTAAAATTACATAAAACCCACTAAGAACACCAAAAATGTAAAAAACCCCAAAAACCATGGAAAAGCATTGAAACCCATAAAATTACCTTAAACCCAGAAAAACCACTAAAACCCCATAATAACCTTAAAAACGCACTGAAAATATAAAACCCCTTAAAACCATAGAAATGTTAAAAATGTTAAATGCTCTAAAAACCATAACACCCATAAAAACTCATTTAAAACACTAGAAACCAAAAAGACCCTAAAAAAAATATGAAAACCCCCCAAAAATATAAAAACCCTATGAACTATCAAAATCAAAAAAAACCGTAAAAACAATAAAAATTATAAGAAACCTAAAAACCCCAGAAATTATAAAAAAAACCACAAAACCCTTACAACCTTAAAACCCAAAAAATCATAATAACCCCTAAAAACCATAAAAACCCTATAAAACCACTAAAACACAGAAAACTGTTTAACCTGTCAAAAAAAATTAAAATTCAAAAAAAACTTTTAACCCCTAAAATTTTTAAAAAAACTTATAAAAGCCAAAAAGAACTTTAAAACACTTTGAAACCCATTAAACCATAAAACCCAAAAAAAACCTAAAAAACACATAAAATCCCAAAAACCTAAAAACTATAAATATATAAAAATGATCTAATAGTCCATGAAATCATAAAAATCCTTAAAAACCCAGAAAAAACCCAAAAAATAATAAAAACACATAAAACCATAAAACCATAAAACATATAAAAACCCAGGAAACCCAACAAAAACTCAGAAAATGATTCAAACCCCTAAAAATGTTTAGAATCATTAAAAACGAAAAAAAACCTAAATAACTCAAAAAATTCCCCAAAAACCCCGAAAAAACATAAAATGATGAAAACCCCTAAAGACCCTCAAAAATCCTGAAGACCCTGAAAAACCCTAAAGATCCCCAAAACACCCTATGAACTCTAACAACCATAAAAATCCTAAAAAACCATAAAACACCAGAAAATATTAAAAATACTAAATACATTGAAAATCTCCTAAAAACATAAAAACCTAAAAAATCATAAAAAACCCTAAAACCCATAAAGACCCTATGAACCCACTAAAACCCCTTAAAACTACTTAAAATGTTTATAACTATAAAAATTTTAAAAAAATCAAAAAAAAAACATTAAACCCCTAAAAACATTGAAAAAAAATCCTAAAAAACACTAAGAACCCTAAAAACTCTCAAAATCCCTTAGAACCCAAAAATCCATAAAAAAAATAAAAAAGTACTAAATTTCTGAAAGTGTAAAAAACCCTAAAAACTATGAAAAATCTCTAAAAACTATAATAAACAAAAAAAATTAAAACCACCGAAATCCATAAAAACCCAAATACAACTAGAAACCCTAAAAACTATTAAGACCGCTAAAAATTTTAAAAATGTTTAAAACTCTAAAAACTATTAATAGCCTAAAAACCTCAAAATTACCCTAAAACCCTAAAAAAACCTAAAAACCGCAAAACCCAAAAAAACCATTAAAACCCCTCAAAATCCCTACAATCCCTAAAAACCTAAAAACCATAAAAAAAAAAATCCTACAAGTCCATGGATACTAAAAAACCCCCAAAAATTTTAAAAACCTATAAAAACTATAAAACCCCTCCAAAACCTATAAAACCCTAAAACCCCATAAAACCCTAAAAAATACCCATAAAACCCCAAACAATGTTAAAAAAACACTAAAACCCATTGAACCACTAAAAACCTAATAGCACCCTAAAAACCTAAATACACTAAAATATTAAAACCCCTAAAACCATAAAAACCATGAAAACCCCTAAAACCCCTGAGAAACCCTAAAAACTAAACCTAAAATCCTTGAAAACATAATAATCTATAAAACTAAGAAAAACCCTAATAAACCATAAAATCCTTTGAAAACCGTTAAACCCTAAAAACCCATGAAATACTGAAAGAACACTAAAAATATAAAAACCCTCAAACCACAAAAAAATGTTAAAAACCAAAAAAACTATAAAAAATCTTTAAAGCCATAAATTTTTTTAAAAAATAATAAAAAACCCAAAATACAATAAACCCTAAAAACTGTAAAAACCATAAAACACTAAACCCCTCAAAACCCTCAAAATCCATAAAATTACTAAAAACCTTATTAAACCATACAAATCCTCAAAAATCCCCAAATAACTTAAAATGTGTAAAACCTCTAAACCCCTAAAACCCATAAAAACCCCAAATACCATATCAAACCCTAAAAATCCATAAAACCCTAATAATCATCTAAAAATTATTTAATCTCAAAAAAACATTAAAAAATAAAGAAAACCTTAAAACCCTAAAATATCAAAAAAATATAAAATCCAAAATGAACCTAAAACCCCTAATAACCCCGAAAAGCATTAGAAACCTGGAAAAAACATAAAAACCCTAAAGACGAAAAATCTTAAATAATCACTAAAAATCGATAAAATCTTAAAAAATGTTAAAATCTCTGAAAACATAAAATGGAAAAAACCATGAAAAAACATTGAGTCCCATTAAAGCCATTAAAAACCATATATAACTATAAACACCCATAAAACCCCTAAAAACCACTAAAACTCTAAAACCCCTTAAAACCCTTACATTGATTAAGAAAACTCTTAAAATCACATAAATCCCTAAAAAACTCAAAAAATACCCTGAAACCCCAAAAACACCCTAAAAACCATAATAAACTAAAACCCTAAAAAACAAAAAATCATAAAAAATCCCTAAAAATTCCTAAAATTGAAAAATCATTAAAACCCTAAAAAAGCTCAAAAAACCATAAAAATCCCAAAATCCTAAAAAATTAAAAAATATTTTAAAAAAACCCAAACCCACTAAAAACTATAAAAAAACCCCAAAATACTTAAACATGTTAAAAGGCATGAAAACCACTTTAAAACACTAAAAAATTAAAAATGTGACCCTAAAATCCCCAAATGACCATATAAACAATGAAAACCCTAAAACCTAAAAATACCATGAAAACACTAATACCACTTAATGTACATAAAACCCATAAAAATAAAAAAAAAACTGTAAAAATAATAAAAAAATTCAAAAAATTCATGGAAACCTTAAAAATCATACAAACCATGAAAACCATTGGAAACCATAACAACCCCTAAAAACAATAAAATTGTTAAACCACCTAAAAACTTAGAAAAACAATAAGAATTCCAGAAACCATTAATGCCCGAAAAACATTGAAAATCTCTAAAACCCATAATACCTGTAAAAGCTCAAAAAAAGATCCTAAAAACCCAAATAAACTGTAAAACCCCTAGAAAAACCTAAAAACTATAAAAAATATAAAAACCACTAAATCTCTCAAAATCCCAAAAAACCCAAAAAACCCTAATAACCATAAAAACAATAAAAATACCTAAAAATCCATAAATATGTCCAAATCCCTAAAAAATTAAAAACCCCATGAAAACTATAAAAGCATCCAAAAAATTAAAAAACATTAAACCCACAAAACCTCTAAAAACCATTAAAAGTCTAAATACCATTTATATCCCAAAAACAGTGAAGTACTAAAAAACACCAAACCCTAAAAAACTCAAAGAACCCTAAAAACCCAAAAGACCCTAAAAACCTGAAAATCCCTAAAAACACTAAAATACCATGAAAATACATAAACCATTCAAATCCCTAAAAACCCTAAAAACCATAAAACACTAAAAACCATAAAATAAAAAAAATCATCAAAAATCCCAAAAGACAAAAAAACCATAAAAAACTAAAAATTCCCTAAAATCCATAAAACCCCTAACACCAATAGAAAACCATAAAACCAATATAAACAATAAAAACTTCTAAAAACTTTTTAAAAAAAATTAATCATAAGGAAAATTAAAAACTCTAAAAACAATTTAAAACCCAATGAACTCAAAAAAACACTAGAACCCAAAAAATTCCTCACAAAACCCTAAAATTGTAAAAACCCTAAAACCTAAAAAAACATAAAACCCCCAAAAAAACCCCTTAAATCATTCAAAATCTATAACACCCTAAAAACATAAAAATCATAAAATTCCATAAAAATCCATTAAAATGTAAAAATGAGAAAAATAAAAAAATGCTCAAAAAGCCATAAAATACAATAGATCCTTAAAACCCATAAAAACTATAAAATACTAAAAACCACACTAAAATATATAGAAAACCTAAAATACCCGAAAAATTTAATAAACTCGAGAAAAGTATAAAACCAAAAAAACCCTAAAACAGAAAAGACACTAAAGCCCCAGAAAACTCCTAACACCCCTAAATACCATAAAATTACTAAAAAACAATTAAATTTCTAAAAATTTAAAAATCCTTAAAACCAGTTTAAAACCCCTAAATTTTATAAAACCCGATAAAAATTAAAACCCCTAAAAATCCATAAAATCGTTTTTACCCACTAAAAATCAAAAAAAAAATAAAACCCCTAAAAACACTAAATAATATAAAACCCATTAAAATCCTAATATACTAAAAAACCCTAAAAACCATAGAAGACACCAAAGACCTTGAAAACACCTAAAAACACTAAAAACCAAGAAAAAACATAAAAATTTTCACCATCCCTAAAATCACTAGAAAACCCTAAAAATATAACAATCCTAAAAAAACCCAAAAAAATGTAATAAAACCAAGAACCCAAAAAATTGATGAAAACATAAAAATCGTTGAAATAAATTAAACACCATAAAACCACTTAAAACCCCTAAACAACCACTAAATACTCTAAAAACTCTAAAAATATTTAAAAAATTTAAAACTCTAAAAGCCCATAAAAAACTAAAAACTCAAAAAAAACTAAAAACCCAAAAGACCCTGTAAACCCAAAAAACCAATGAAAAATCCAACAAAACCCTCAAAATCCATAAATACTATAAACCCCTAAAACCCATAAAAGTCCTAAAATTCCAAAAAAAATAGATGAAAACATTAAGAACTCTAAAAACACATAAAACCCCTAAAACGATAAAAATTATAAAAATATATAAAACCCCTAAAAAATAATAAAAACAATAAAAATGAAAAATATCCCATAAAACCCTAAAACCAATTAAAACCCAAAAAACCAGGAAATCCACAAAAAACCTAATGAAACCTAAAAACCAAAAAAACATAAATTCCCCTAAAATTTTTAGATTTTATAAAACCCTAAAAACTATGCAAACCCATGAAAACTATGAAAACTCTATAAAACCATAAACACCTAAAACCCCATAAAACCCGAAATAAAAAACTAAAATCTCAAAAATTTATTAAATCCTCTAAAAAGATTAAAAAAATTATAAAAACATAAAACTATAAAAAATCAACAAACCATAAAACACAAAAAGAACATAAATACCCTAATAAAAAATAAAAAAAATAAAAAACATGAAAAATACGAATGACCATCAAAATACCAAAAACCCAGGAAACCCCAAAAAACAGAAAAAACCATAAAAATCCTAAAAACCGTTTAAAAACCCTAACATTAAAACCCCAAAAAAACTCCCTAAAACAATAAAAACCCATAAAAACTATTAAATCACATAATGATAAAAAATCATAAAACCCACTAAAAACTCTAAAAACCATAATAACTCCATTTTTTTTAAAACTATAAAAACATAACAAACCATTAAAACACAATAAAACCCCTAAAACAAAAAAATCCACTAAGTATGATAAAAACCCACGAAAACCCTAACACCCCTGATAATCCCTAAAAACCTTAAAATTCCTTGTAAACCATAAAAACCTCTATACACCATAGAAATCCAAAAAATATCCCTAAAAATGTAAAAAAAAACCTAAAACCCCTTTACAGCCCTTGAAAACACTAAAAAACCCCTACAAATAATAGAAACCCTAAAACCCATAAAATCCTAAAAATCCAAAAAATATTCTAAAAACACTAAAACCCATGAAAAACATTTAAATAATTTAAAAACCTTAAAACCACTAAAAATTAAAAACACCTAGATAAACCTTAAAGACCCAAAAGACACTTAAAACCCCAAAAAACCCTAAAACCATGAAAATATAAACCCCAAACAATCCATAAACCCCTTAAAAACTAAAATACCAAAAAATCTAAAAATTCATAAAAATTCAGGAAATTGTAAAAAACACAAAAAATGAAGAAAAATCCCTGAAAAACATAAAAACATTTTAAACCAGAAAATTAAATAAAAATTATAAGAACCTAAAAACTATAAAAACCCTTAAACCCCATAAAAATTAAAAAACTAAAAACATACTTGAACCCCCTTAATATTTGAAAAACTCCAAAAACTCAAAAAGATGCTAAAAACCCTAAAAACCCTAAAAAACCTAAAAAACCTTGAAAACCAATAAAAACCATTAAAATAACAGATAACACTAAAAAATACTAAAAACCATTAAATACTAAAAATCCCTAAACCCCCTAAAAACTTAAATAAGTTTAAAATAACTAGAAAACCCATGAAAACCATAACATCCTTAAAATATTTAATAACCATAAATACCCATAAAATGACAAAAAAATACTAAAAACTCTAAAAACCCATAAAACCCAGAAAACGTAAAAAAATCTAAAAAACCATAAAACACTTAAAAATTAAAAACCATAAAAACCAAAAGTCCTTAAAAACACAAAAAAAATATACACGAAAAACACTAAAACCTCTAAAACCCTTAAAACCCCAAGAACCCTAAAAAGCATAAATATCCTAAGAAATCCTTAAAAATCCATAAAACATAAAAACCCTAAATAAAATAAAGTCCCCCAGAAAAAAATTCCCTAAATCCGTAAAAACCCTAAAACTCCATAAAAACCAAAAAATCGCAAAAAACCAACAAAACCCATAGAAACATGTAAAAATTATAAAAATTTTAAAAACTATAAAAAAATACAAAGCCCCTAAAAATAAAAAAAATGTTCTTCAAAACCAAGAAAACCCATAAATATGATAAAAACCCTACAACCCCCAAAATCATTAAAACCCCTAAAAAACCAAAATAATCCCTAAAAATCCCTGAAAAGGTAAAAAACCCTAAAAACCCTTAAAACACATGACACCCATAAAGATACCCAAAAAAATTTAAAATCACTAAAATTCCATAACATTCAAAAAATCATGTAAAATCAATAAAAACATTTGAAACCCCAAAAATGTTGCAAACCCTAAAAATGCTTTTAAACATTAAAAAAATAAAAAATCATACAACCCCCAATGTCTATAAAAACACTGAAAACCCCTAAATTCCTTATAAAACATCAAAACCCCTAATAACCATCAAAATCCTTAAACCCATAAAAACAGTAAAAACCATTAAAATACTTAAAAACCCTAAAAATCCCTGAAAACCTAAAAAACAAAAAAATCCCCCAAAACCACCCGAAAAATATTAAAACACTAAAAATCTAAAAACCTATAATACCCCTAATTTTTTTTAAAAAACTATTAAAATCCTTAAAAACCTGACAAAATTAAAAAAAATTAAAACCCCAAAATCCCAAATATCCTGAAAATATCAAAAAAATCTAAAAACCATGGAAAATCGTTAAACACTCAAAATCACTAAAACCCCTAAAACGCCTAAAAACTATAAAAATAAAAATATACCAAAAAATACATAAATATATAAAAGACCTTAAACATGGTAATCCCCTGAATATCATAAAAATATTGAAAACCATTAAAAACCCTAAAACCACATAAACCCCTAAAACCCACTAAAATCTCTAAAAGCACTTAAACCCACTAAAAACGTTAAAAAATATAAAAAAAATATAATACCCTAAAAAATTAAAAAAATACCTTAAAACCCATAACAACTGTAAAAACCGTGAAAACCAATAAAAATAATAAAAATACATAAAAACCCTATAACCATAAAAAACCATAAAAATCCAAAAAAATCCCTAAAAATATTTGAAAAAGTTAAAATCCCTAAAACACTGAAAACCCCTAAAAACTATAAAAATGAAAATAAAAATAAAAAAACTACAATAGGTAAACACATTAAGAAATCACTAAAAATCCAATACCAAAAACACCTAAAAACGTTAAGAAACTATAAATAATTTAAAAACCAAAGAAAACTAAAAAAATCCAAAAAAAAACCATAAAAACCATAAAAATTGTAAAAACACTTAAAACATTGGAAAACTCTAAAACATCTCAAAATACATACCAAAATAAAGACCCATTAAAATCATAAAATACTATTGAATCTGTAAAAATAACGAGGAACATAAAAAAGCATAACAACCCTGAATATCCCATGAAAACAAAAAAACCCAAAAAAAAATTAAAAACACATAAAAATCAACAAAATAATCTAAAAACCCTTAAAATACAGAAAATGTCAAAAAAACTATAAGAGTATTTAAACCCTTAAAAACTAAAAAACACCCTACATCCCTAAAAACCACTAAAACATGTAAAAACCCAAAAAATCCCTAAAATCCGTAAAAATCCATAAAATCCTAAAACCTTAAAACACCAAAAGCATTTAAAATCGTAAAAATGACCTAAAAATCTATGAGAATATAAAAAACCATAAAAAAATTGAAACCACCTGAAAAAAATAAAACCCCTAAAAACCTAAAAACCCCCCAAAACCCATAAAAAATCCTAAAACCCCACTAAAAATTCTAAAAACCCATAAAACCTTTAAAAAGTTAGGAAATATCTAAAAACCATAAAAACCCAAAAAAACACAAATAACACTCAAAACCTAAAATGATCCTAAAATCCCTAAAAACCGATAAATATCCTAAAAACCCTCCAAAACCCTTGAAATATCTAAAAACCTTTAAAAAATTAAAAACCTTAAAATTAAAAAAGCTCCAAAAATCGCTAAAAAATGAAAAACCCTAAAAACTCTAAAAACCTTAAAAACCATAAAAATTAATTTTTTTTAAAAAAACCTAAATAACCCTAAAACGTATAAATCTATTAAATCTATAAATACCCTTAAACTCCTAAAAATGATAAAAACTCTAATAAATATTAAAAAACCAAAAAATAAAAAAATAACCAAAAATCTAAAAGACCTCAAACACCCTAAAAAACCCTAAAAGCCCTAAAAACCCTAAAAAACCCACAAATCACTCAAAAACCTAAAAATCCATAAAAACCATAAATATCCTAAAAAATACCAGAAAATCTATTAAAATTTAAAAAATAATAAAAAACCAGAAAACCCCATGAAAACCATAAAACCACTAAAATGCATAAAAACACATAAAAACCCCTGAAACCTCAAGCACCCATGAAACCCAAAAAAAATAAAATATTAAAAACCCTTAAAACCCTAAAAATGTTAAAAAAATATATAAAAACATAATAACCCCTAAAAAAATCTAAAAACATAAAATACCATAAAAACCCTAATACCCCCTAAAGACCCTAAAACCCCCATTAAAACCCCTAAAACACTAAAACCTAAAAAAACATAAATATAAAAAAAATAGAACAATAAATAACGTAAATACCCTATAAACCCTCTATAATCCATTAAAAACCTAAAAAACTTAAAAACACTAAAACCCCAAAAAACACCTAAAAACACAAAAAACATTAAAAACCCTCAAAACACATAATTTTTTTAAAAACTCTAAAAATATTAAAAAAACTTCATAAAAAATCATAAAAACCCAAAACAACCGAGAAATGTTTTAAAAACCATGAAAACATCTGAAAATCCTAAAAATCCCAAAAAACCCAAAAAACGTGTAAAAACCATAAAATTCCTAAAAAACAATTATCATATTTGAAATTTTAAAAATACCAAAATTGTTAAAAATTCTCCGAAACCCATAAAAACCCCTAAAACCCAAAAAACCCCCTGAAACATTAAAAAACCCTAAAGATTTATACAAACCATAAAAAAGTTAAAAATCATAAAACCCAATTCAACCCTAAAAACGTTACAAAACTATAAAAACACTTAGAAACCCTAAAATGTAAACCACCCCCTTAAAATCCCAAAAAGACCTAAAAAACCATGAATTCCTCTAAAAACACTAAAAACTAATATAACCCCTTAAAAACAAAAAAAAATCTAAAAACACTAAAAACAATAAAAATCCAAAAAAAACCCTAAAAACCATAAAAACAAAAAAAACCAAAATATATTTGAAATTATAAAAACCCATAAAAACACTGAAATCCCCCTAAAAATCCCCTAAAACCCACCTAGACACCATAATCCACCCAAAATCATATAACCCCCAAAACCCATTAAAACATTAAAAAGCCACTAAAACTGTAAAAACCCTTAAATTCATTTCTTTAAACCATAAAATCATTAAAACCTAAAAAAAACTAAACACCAAATAAGGCCCTAGATACCATGAATCCACTTAGAAACCCAAAAAAACACAATAAACCACTGAAAATGGCCAAAATCCCAAAAAACCATAAAATCTCTAAAACCATTAAAATCCTAAAAATCATTAAAAATACCATGAAAACATAAAAGACCCTAAAAATCTTGAAAAACCCCTGAAAACAATAATGAACCCCTAATACCTTAAAACCCATAAAACCGCATTAACAACTTTAAAACCTCTAAAAACTATGAAATTTATTTAAATCAATTTTTTTAAAAAATAATCTAAAAACAATAAAATAATAAAAATCCAAAAAACCACCAAAAAACATATAAATACATTATAAACCCTAAAAACATTAAAACCCCTTCAAACCCATAAAAATTATTGAAACCATAAAAAATCAAAATACCCCATAAAAACTCAAAAAACCACAAAAAACTCTAAAAACCCTAAAACACCTAAAAACATTTAAACCCTCTAACATACCAAAAAACTCAAAAAAATATAAAAACTCTGAAACCCCAAAAGACCCTAAAAACTCTGAAATACTTTAAAAAACACTAAAAACACTAAAAATAAATTGAAATATAAAAACCCATAAACCCCAAAAAACATTGAAATGTCAAAAAAACCTTTAAACTAAAAAAAATACTCCAAAACCCCTAAAATCCCATAATGGCCCAAATATCCCTGAAAACCACTAAAAAAGATATAAAATTACTAAAACCCTAAAACCCTAAATAGGCTCAAAATACATTAAAATACTAAAAAAATCCTAAAAACATTAAAATCCAAGAAAACACAAAAAACCATAAAAGCAATGAAAAACCCTTAAAAACATAAATCCACTAAAAACCCAAAAACAATTAAAAAAATAAAAACCCTAAAAACCATAAAAACAATAAATACAATAAGAACCTAACATAACTAAAAAAACACTAACCACCTAAAAACCCTTAAATTCCTAGAAAACCCATAAACCCCTAAAAACATTGAAAACCCCTCGAAATTTGTAAATCCTATAAAACCATAAAAACCATAAAATTCTAAAAATTTCCTTGAAAATACTGAATGTTAAAATACATTACAAACCCTAAAAACCCTTGAATCCCATAAAACCCCTAAAAATAGTAAAAAAATCATAAAAACTCTAAAAACCACTAAAATTATAAAACCCAATTAAACACCTAAAAACATTATAAACTCTAAAAACATTTAAATCCCAAAGAAACTAAAAAACATTAAAAATATAAAATATCCAATAAACCATGAAAAACCCTAAAACCCCTGAAAACCCTAAAAATCTATAAAATTCCTCAGAATCCATAAAATATATAAGAATCATAAAAATACCTATAATTCCCTATAAAAATAAATAAACCTAAAAACCTAGAAAAATACTGAAAACCATAAAAACACAAAACCTTAAAAATAAAAAAAACCCATAAAACCATTGAAATTACTAAAACACGAATAACCCTTAAAACCCGTAAAAAATTAAAAAACCCTAAAAACTAGAAAAAAACCTTAAAAACTAAAAAACAACCTGAAAACCCATAATGTCCCTAAAAACCCTCAAAACTATATAAACCCATAAAACTCTTAAAATCTATAAACCCCCAAAAAAATTCTAAAAACATTAGAAATACTAAAAAAGATCCAAAAATCCAGGAAAATGTAAAACCCCTAAAACCGTAGAAAACCTTGAAAACCACTATAAAACCTAAAAACATTAAAAACACCAAAAATCTCAAAAACCCATAAAGAGCACAAAAAACATGAAGAACCCTTTAAACAATTTTTTTTTTATAAAAAACCACCAAAAACCTTTTAAACAATAAAAAAAACCCAAATACCCAAAAGTACCTAAAAACCATCAAATGCCCTATAAACACAAAAAATAACCTTCAAAATCCAAAAATCCCTAAAACCCCTAAACCATCAATATTTTAAAAAGCCCTAAAAAACCAGAAATCATAAAAATCCAAAAAAAAACGTAAAACAGATGAAAACCATAAAACCCCTAAAAACAATAAAAACCCATAAAACTCGAAAAACCAACTAAAACTATAAAATCCCATAAATCCCAAAAATCATTAAAAACACTAAAAACCATTAAAGCACAAAAAACTAAAAAATCCCCTAAAACCCCCCCAAAAGACCCTAGAACCCCTAAAAACACTAAGAACCTTAAAATCCCCTAAAAACCCTACAATCATAAAATTCACTAATAACCATAAAAACCAATGAAGTCCATAAAATCCCTAAAAACCTAAAAACCCTAAAAAACTGAACGCCCCTCAAAACCATAAAATCCATTAAATCCTTTAAAACCCCTTAAAAACCCAATGATGGCAGTTGTGTCTTATGGATTCTATCTCGCTTGGGCTTCCTATAATGGTTCCTCCCATGGTGCTTCTCCGACAAGAAGGTGCCTCCATTGCTGATTCATCTTCTCTTACATCAACTCTCACTGAGCGGCCACTCTCTCCTCTGGCAGCTTGGTTCCTATGAATTTGTGGTGGTTTTTAGGAATGTTCTCAGGCGTCAGCTTCGGATGAAAGCTTTATCCTTGGGTAGTTGGGTAAGATCTCACCTCCCCAAATTTCATAGTTTCATTTCCTTAGTGGAGTTGGCAAGATATATTCCTTTCTGGATGAGGTGTTGCAGATCCTTGGTGAAGCCTACCAGATTTAGAATTTTCATAGCACAACGGTCCAGATATGGACTTTTCAGAGTGTGGCATGGCAGATCCATGAAAAGCGGGGAAGATATATATGTTTCATTTTGTCGCATTACAGATCTTTATCCCCCCTCTTTTGTGAAGGGAGATCTCAGAGGCATTGGTATTCGGTAGTATCATTTGGTTTCTTGGCAGTAGATGTCAATATTGGTCTGGGTTGCTGGATCTTCTAGCTTCTTGATGGTTTTTGTTAGATGCAGAGGACTTTTTGATGGGCTGTTGGTCGCTTCCTCGGCTCTTTTGGGTAGGAAACCCAGAAGATACAACAGGGTCGTGAGTTTCACCATTGGATAGAGTTGCATCGGCGACACAGGTGTAGGCCTCATTGATGGTCGTTCTCCTATTCTGGTTTGCTATTTAGGTGTTCGATTTCTTCTCCAATGGCGATCCAATTCTAGTATGTTGTATCTTCTGAATTTTTGATCATATGATTTTCTGGTGCGCTGGTGGCTTGTGGATCCAGGTCTCTTTGGTCTTGTGGGTGCTTCCATTATCTACTATTATGGATTTTTCTCCTTGTGGATTGGTTTGTTGGATAGGATCTTCATCTGGTTGGGGATATTCCATTCAATTTTCTTGTGGAAATAGTTTGGGTTTTTTTCTGGATTTTTTGATGTTGTTTTGGAACTTGTTATGCATCGATGAGAGGGTTATGTTGTTTGTAGCTTCTTATTTATGAGGTGAAGGAGGAGATGTTGGTTGTCAGAAATGGTGGCGCTGGATGCTTCTTGATGATGGACTGGGATGGGGTGAAGTTGATGTTAACGAGTTTGGTACTGGTGGTTCTGCGTTGTTGGCGGTGTATCTACTTGGTGAGGAGGTACTGTGGGTTAGTGAAGCTCACAGTTCTATGTTGTTGGTAGTTGATCTACTTGAAAAGGAGGTGATGGGTGTTATAAATGTTGCTAAGGTTTGGTTTCTTCTTGGACGAGATGTGATGAAGCTGGCATTTTATAGTTAGGTACGGAAGGTTCTGTGCTGTTGGTGGACAAGCTGGCTGCTACTTGCTGATGGGCTGGGATGGGTTGAAGGTGAGGTTTGCGAGTTTGATACTGGTGGTTCTGTGTTGCTCGCGATAGATCCGCTTGGCTGTGAGGAATACCCTGATGCTAGAAAGTGTTGAAGGAGATTCTAATGATGATGGTGATGGATGATGGAATATGTATTGCAAGATGCTGGTTGCTGGTTGGCTGGGAGGTGATGATGGGGTCAGTTCTATTTTCTGCTTTGTTTGTCATTCTGCGTACTTTTTTTGTTTTGGGGGTTTTTGGGTTTGGGGTTATTAAGGGTTTTTTGGGTGTGGTTCGTTTGACCCTGTCCCTCCCTTGTCTACGGAATATTTTTTCTAATAAATTTTTGGGGGCATAGGAATAGTGTGGCCCTGAATCATCCTTTCCCATAAAAACACAAAAAACCAACTAAAACACTAAAAACCCGTAAAATCAATTATTTTTAAAAAAACTCAAAAAAACCTTCAAAACACTACAAAACTCAAAAACCCCTAAAAACCCAAAAATACCTTAAATAACTTCAAAATACCTTAAACCCATAAAAAACTATAAAATCCCCAAAACGCCCCAAAACCTCTAACAACCTAACAACACTAAAACCATAAAAATACTTTAAAATCCCTAAAAATAATTAAAAACATAAAAAATCAAAAAAAAACTAAAACCCCTCTGAATACCATAAAAATCCATAAAACATAAAACCCAAGAAAAACTAAAAACCCAAAAAGGCTACTAAAAACTCTAAAGACCCTCCCTAAGATGTTAAAAAACTCTAAAAACCCATAAAAACACTGAAGCACTCAAAAAACCCAAAATTCCCAAATGTACCAAAAAGCCATGAAAACCCCAAAATGCCCTAAAAATTCTAAAACACCTCAAAATCCAAAAAAACAAAAAAAAAACCCAAAAAAATCCGAAAATCCCTAAAAATCCCTGAAATCATAAAAAGACCGAAAAATCCTAAAACCCCCCTAAAAATATAAATACCCCTAAAACCTAACAAAATATTGAAGCAACCAATAACCCTAAAATCACATAATTCTCTAAAACCCTTAAAACCTCTAAAAACAATAAAAAACTCTAACAACCAATAGATCCCTAAAAAAACAAAAAACCAAAAAAACCACAAAAGACCCACAAACCGCCCCCAAAAACCCAAAAATATGACTAATAACACCTAAAAACCCAAGAAAACCCTGAAACACCTAAAAATTATAAAAATTATAAGAAATCCTTGAAAAGGTAAAAAACCCTCAAAACCCTAACACCCACTCAAACCCGTAAAATACATAAATACCCATTAAAAACCCCAAAACACATAAAAAACTAAAAAATCACTAAACCCGCTTTAAACCCCTAATAATATATAAAAATTCTAAAAAAGCTTAAACCCCTAAAAAAATAAAAAACCCAAAACACCCCAAAAGACCCTAAAACGCCTAAAAAACCTGAAAACCCACCAAAAGTACTCAAAATCCCTATAAACCCAAAAAATAAAAAAATATCCAAAATATTTATAAAATCCCTAAAAACATAAATATCCTTACAACTTCTGAAAAACCCCTAAAACCCATAAAATCCCATAAAAAGATTTAAAAACCTAAACACCAAAAAAACCCTAAAACCCACCAAAAATGATAAAAAAATATTTTAACCCCTAAAAATTAAAAAACACAAAAAAAAATAAAGACCCTAAAAACTAAAATAAAAACCTAAAAACCCCAAAGTCCCCATAAAAAATGTAAAACAAAAAAATACTGAAAACCCTTAAAAAACCTACAACCCATCAAAATCAGAAAATACCCTAAAAACACTAAAAATAATAAATCCTAAAAATCCTGAAAAATACTTGAAAAAACATCAAAATGTAAAAATATCTAAAAATTATGAAAACCATAAAACCCCTAAAACCCATAAAAATAAAAAAAACTCTTAAAAACCAAAACACTACACTAAAAACTCTAAAAATATATAAAACCACTAAAAACATTAAAAAATATTAAATACCCTAAAAATCAAAAAACTCTAAAACTGAAAAGGCCCTAAAACACCTAAAAACCCTAAAAAACCAAAAACCCCCCAAACCCCTCAAAATCCGTAAAAAAAATTTAAAAACTGAAATGATTAAAAAATTCTAAAAAACCATAAAAATCCATGAAAACATAAATACCCTAAAAACTATGAAAACCACAGGAAACCATAAAAAATCATAAAACATAATAAAATTCTAAAAAGAGTTAAAAACATGAAAACTTGCTAAATACTCTAAAAGCCCAAAACCACTTAAAATGTTAGAAAAACTCTATAAAACCTTTAAACCCCTAAAAAAACACAAAGAACCCAAAAGACCCTAAAAACTAGGAAAACCCCTAGAAACCATGGAAACCCCCCAAAATTCATAATAACCCAAAATTGCTAAAAACCCTAAAAACTCTAAAAACAATAAAAATATCAAAAAAAAACTAAAAACATAAAAAAACATAAACCCCTGAAAACCCATTGAAAATAATAAAACCCCAAAAAATATTTACAAACCCAAATACCCAAAAAAACTCTTAAAAGGCACTAAAATCTCTAAAAACCATCAAAACCCTGAAAAAAGTTAAAAACTATAAAAAAAATTAAACTCTTAAAAAATTAAAAAAATATAAACCCTAAAAACCTAAACACCCCAAAGACCCTAAAAATATGAAAACCCATAAAAACAATAATCCCATAAAAATACTAAAAAATACCTAAAATCCTTGAAAATGTAAAAAATCTAATAACCTTGAAAAAAACCTAAAATCCATAAAACCAATTAAAAACCTAAAAACCCCTAAAACCTATTAGACCTTATAAAATTTAAAAACAAATAAAACTCCTACTAACATTAAAAAATAAAAAAACATAAATCCCTAAAAAACAAAAAAACCCTAAAAACCAAAATGTTTCTCAAAACCATTATAACCCCTGAAACCCTAAAAAGCTCTGAAAACCAATAAAAATCCAAAAAATCCCTAACAACCCAAAAAACCCAAAAAACATTAAAATATAGAAAAATACCTAAAAACCACTTAAAAAGTAAACAACACTAAATACCCTAAAAACTATGAAAACCCCAAAAAAATTTAATACCCAAAAGCCCATAAAAACGATAAAACCACAAAAAATCTCTAAAAAGTCATTAAACCCTTAAAAATGATAAAAAACTATAAAAGACCATAAACATTCAAATAAATCAAAAATAAAAAACCAATAAAACCCCAAAAAAGACCCTAAAATAATTGAAAACCCTTGAAAACCCTTGAAAACTCCTCAAAATCCCTAAAAACACAAAAAACAATAATAACCATAAATATCCAAAAAAATCCATAAATATCCCTATAAAAATAAAACCTGTTAAAACCATTAATATCATTAAAAAAATAACATGCCTAAAAACCTAAAAAACCTAAAACCCCATAAAAACAATAATACTACTAAAATATAAAAAAACCCTTAAAACTAATAAAAATGTTCAAAAATTCCAAAAACCTGTAACACTCTTACAAAACAAAAAAAACAGTAAAATTCTAAAATACCATAAAATCACTAAAAGCATCTAAAATCCCTAAAACCCTGAAAATCATAAAACCATTGAAAATCTGTAAAAACACTATAAAACCTTAAAAACAATAAAAATCATAACAATTCCTCTAAAATCCCTAAAAATGTAACAAACCCAAAAAACCCCGTGAAAACCAGAAATACAAGTAAAAAAATAACAAACCCCAAAAACCATAAAAATAATTAAATATCCTTAAAACCACTACAAATGCTAAAAAATATATAAAATCTGAAAAAACTTGAAAATAAAAAACACCCTGAAATCCGAAAAGACCGTAAAAACAATTAAAAACCCTAAAAACCCAAAATACATGAAATCACGGGAAATTGTCCAAATATCTAAAACCTTTAAAACCCTCAAAACCATAAAAATCCTAAAATATACCTAAAAATATATGAAAATCTAAAAACCACTAAAACCATTGAATTACCCTTAAAAACCATTAAACACCCAAAAAAATCTAAAAACCAATAAAAATACTAAAACTACTAAAAACTCTAAAAACCTTTAAACCCCCTAAAAACATAAAAAAACAATAAAATTAGTTTAAACCCTAAAACAAAAAAGAATATAAAAACCCCAAAGGATTATAAAAACCCTAAAAACGTTATAAAATTCTAAAACCCTCAAAATCCCTAAAAACACTAAAAAATCCTAAATACCATAAAGATCCTAAAAAATTTCCAAAAATTCCTGATAGGGTAAAAACCCCTAAAAACATTAAAACCTCCATTAAAACCATAAAAACCCTTAAAAACCAGAAAAACCCATACTAACTCAGTAAAACCGATAAAAACCATAAAAATTGTAAAATCTATAAAAGCCCTTAAAACATGTTAAAACATTTAAAAACTCTAAAAACACATAATACCATTGAAAAACTAAAAAAGTACCACAAAACCCAAAATACCATATGAATCCTATAAACCTTAAAAGCCCCAAAATCCCAAAATCCCCTAAAATCCATGAAAATCATAAAAGAGAAATTATAATACCTAAAAAGTAAAAACCCATAAAACCTTGAAACCCCCTAAAAACCACAAAACCCCTAAAAACATAAAACCCCTAAAAACATAAAACCCCTGAAACCCAATAAAAACCCTAATTAACTTATAATAAAATAAAAACACTTAAAACCATGAAATACATTAAAAAAATTTCTAAACACATTAAAATCCATAACCAAATAAAAAAACCTAAGTCCCCAAAAAGACCCTAAAAACCTTGAAAACCCAAAAACACATAAATATATGAAAAACACTACAACCCCTCAAAATCCCAAAAAATCAGAAACCCCCTAAAACCCATTAATTTAATAAAAATCCATTAAAATCCAGGAAAATTTAATAAAACTGAAAACCTTGAAAACCAATGAAAACCAAAAAACCCCCAAAAAACCATTATAAACCATAAAACCCTATAAACGAAAAAACTATAAAACCATTAATATCCCTAAAAATGTTAATAAAACTCTAAAAATACCTAAAACCCTTAAAACCCAATAAAATCCATAAAACCCACAAAACCATAAAAATCCTAAAAAATCTTAAAATATATAATATCGTAAAAAACCCTAAAACCCCGAAAAACCCCTAAAAACAATAAAACCCATAAAAAACATAAATCTACTAGAAAAATTTAAAAACTGTAAAAATACTCAATCCCTTAAAAATGTTAAACACTCTAAAAACCTTGAAAACCCTAAAAACACCCTAAAAACCCCAAAACAACAAAGAGCCTCTAAAATCACTAAAAACCCTAAAATAACTAAAAGACCCTAAAAACCATAAAAAATCCTAAAAACCATATAAAAACCTAAAGACATATAATTTTTAAAACATCACTAAAAATCATAGCATGAATATAAAACCCTAAAACCCCTGAAATCCATGAAAATTTCTAAAAACCCTAAAAACACATAAAATCCTAAAACCCACTAAAAAATCTAAAACCCATTAAACCACCTATAGAATTAAAATACACTAGAAAACATTAAAAAACCTAAAAAACTCCAAAGACCCAAAAACCGAAATGAACCAAAAACCCAAAAAACCCTAAAAATGATAAATAATAAAACCCCTAATAGTCATAAATAACACTAAAATCCATAAAAATATTAAAACTGCAAAAAATCCATGGAAACGTAAAAAATTATATAAACCCCAAGAACCACCTAAAACCCCTAAAACCCATAAAACCCCTGAAAACTATAAAAACCACTAAAAACTATAAAAACCATAACAACCTATAAAACCCCAAGATCCACATAAACTTTTTAAAACCCCTAAAAACCTAAAAACTTTAAAAAAACTAAAATCCCTAAAAAGGTTGAAAAAACCCTAAACACCAAAAGTCAATAAAACCACAACTAAAACCCCTAAAAATAATTAAACCCCTAAAAACACTAAAAACCTCTAAAACCCTAAAAAACATCAAAATCCCCCCAAACCCTAAAAAACCCTAAAAATCATCAAAACCATAAAAATCCAAAAAAACCTAAAAAAATTAGAAGCCATAAAAACCCATGAAAACCATAATAACCCCAAAATCTTTAAAATCCCCTAAAACTCAAAAAAATCCAAAACCCACTAAAAACTCTAAAAACGCACTAAATAGTTAAAAACAAACTCTCAAAATCCTAAAAACCGTAAAAACTAAAAAAAGCTAAAATTCAAAAAAATTAAAACAAAACACATGGAAACCCGTAAAACCCTAAAAAAACCTAAAAATTGAAAAAAAACCACACAAAATCCCTAAAATCCATAGAAACACAAAATAACCTTAAAAACCCTATAAACCACAAATAATTCTAAAAAGCTTAAAAAAATCCAAAACACCCTAAAAACCCCTTAAAACGATATCAAACACTAAAAAACATATAAACCCTAAAACCCCATAAAAACCCTAAAACCACAAAAAATAACTTTAAACCCTTAAATCCCTTAAAACCCCTAAAACGATAAAAACTCTAAAAAAACATAAAACCCCTAAAAATTTTCAAAACAATCCCTAAAGACTAAAGATACCTAAATTACCATGAAAACCCCTAAAAACACTAAAAACCATGAAAAACATTAAAATTAGTAAAAAACCTAAAAATATAAAATCCACCAAAAACTATTAAAATACTCAAAAAATTCCTCAGAATCTTCAAAAACATAAAATACCTAAAATCCCCCGAAATTAGTAAAACAACTAAAAACACATAAATACACAAAAACTAGTGAAAGCCCTTAAAACCCCCAAAAAATGTATAAAAACTCAAAAACCATAAAAATCCTAAAAAACTACAAAAACCCAAAAAACCCAAACGACCATAAAAACATGAAAACCATAAAACCATAGAAAACATAGAAGACCCCCAAAAACCATAAAATCCTGCAATATCCCTAAAATCCCTAAAACCCCTAAAAACCATAATATTACTTACGAAATACCTAAGATTACTTGATAAATGTAAAATCCCCTAAAAACCATGAAAAACACCTGATAACCATAAAAATATTTAAAAACTATAAAAACCATAAACACCCTTAAACACTTAAAAACAACTAAAAATATAAAAATCGTTAAAACCCCAAAAAATATTTAAAAACTATAAAACCCATTTAAATACTAAAAACTAAAAAACCCTCTAAAAAATGAAACACAAAACCCTAAAAACAATAAAAACCCTAAAATTGTGAAAAACCCTTAAATACCCTAAAACCCTAAAAATGTTAAAAATTATATAAGAATCTAAAAAATCCCTAAAAACATAAAAATGCCTAAAAATGATTAAAAAAATATAAAAACTATAAAACCCATAAAATTATTTAAAAACCCTAAGAGCCAATAAAAAACATAAAACCCACTAAAATATAAAAACCCCTTAAGATCCATAAAACGTAAAAAACTGTAAACACCTTTAAAACCCTAAAAACTCAACCAAACCCTAAAAATGTAATAATTCCCTAATCCCCCAAACCATAAAACACCTAAAAATCATGGACAATCCTAAAAACATCTAAATCCCGAAAACCCAAAAAAACCCATAAAGCCATAAAATTTTAAAAAATCAATAAAATCCCTAAAAAATGAAAAAACAAAATCACTAAGAACCCCATAAAAACCATAAAAACCACTTAAAACCTTAAAAATACTCAATAGAAATAAAAACCCCAAAACCCACTAAATACTTTAGAAACTATTAAAATTCCAAATAATTATAAAAAACATTAAAAACTTAAATATCTCTAAAAATTTCATAAAATCAACATAAAACCCAAAAGAACTTAAAAACCCAGTAAACCCCTAAATACCATTTAAAATCATAGAAACCCTATTAATACCAAAAAACCATAAAAAACTAGAAAATCCAAAGAATCCATAAAAATCCTTGAAATAATAAAATACCCTAAAACCCCCATGAAAACAATAAAAACCCATAGAAACAATAAAACTTCTCAAAACATTAAAAATACTAAAAACCCATAATAAACCAAAAATTCCACTAATAGCTATAAAAACCTTAAAATCATTAATAATATTAAAAAACTATAAAAACCTCAAAAAATCCAAAAAAACCCTAAAACCTCTATAAGATCCTAAAAACTCTGAAAACTCTAAATAACTACAGACATTAAAAACCTCAAAATCCCAAAAAACCATAAAACACAAAAAAAAATATTAAAAAATAACTAAAAAACCATACAAACATAAAAACCCTTTAAAACACTAAAAACCCATTAAAACCCATAAAAGCCCATAAAATGTTAAAACCCCTAAAACCCCATAAAACCATAAAACCACAAAAAACTCTAAAAACCCATTAAAAACTACAAAAGTTAAAAAACCCCTTAAATTTTTAAAAAATCTAAAGAATAAAATTCCCTAAAATACCCTCCAACCTTGAAAACCCTAAAACCCCTAAAATCCCCAAAAATTCCTAAAACCCATAAAATCACTAAAAACCCTAAAAACTTTAAAAAACATAAAGATGTTCTAAAATCCCTAAAATTTTAAAAAACCATAAAACCCCTAAAAACAATAAATACCTAAAAGGTGACATAATGCTATAATAACCCTTAAAACCCCTAAAAAATGTTTTGAACTCTACAAATCATAAAAACAATTAAAAAATCAAAAAACCATTAAAAAATCAAAAAACCATTAAAACCTAAAAGACGCTAAAAACATGAAAACCCCTAAAAACCCTAATACCCCTCAAAATCACAAAAAAACCGTATGAACTATAAAAATCCTTAAAATTTATAAAATACTGAAAAATGTAAAAACCATAAAAATATTTGAAATCCCCCGAAATCCATAAAATCCATAAAACCTTAAAAACCATAAAAACACCTAAAAACCAAAAAATACCACTAAAACACTAAAATACCTTAAACCCCTAAAAACAATAAAAAAACAAAAAAAAATAAAATCTCTAAAACATAAAAAGAGACCACAAACCCCCAAAAACCATAAAATCCCTCGAAACAATCAAAATCATTAAAAGCCCTAAAAATACTAAAAAACCAAAATACCATAAAAATCCTCAAAATTACTAAAATTACCTGAAAATTTTAAATAAAACCTAAATGCCCTAAAGACCTTCTGAATACCATAAAACACCTAAAAAAATTTTAAACCCCTAAAACTGTAAAAACACACTACAAACTCTTAAAACCCGATAATACCATAAAACACTAAAAAAATTAAAAACCATATAAACTCAAAAATTCCTTAAAACTAAAAAAACCTAGAAACCCTTAAGAACCCAAAACCCCTTAAAGTCCCCTCAAAATCTGTAAAACCCCTAAAAATATAAATTCTATAAAAATCTAACAGAAATCCCTTAAAATCCTTGAAGAAATTAAAACCCTAAACACAATGAAAAACACATGAAAAGCATAAAACCCTGAAAAACAATAAAATACCCTAAAGACCCAAAAAAACCATGAAATAACTAAAAACACCAAAAACCCTTAAACCCCATAAAAATGTTATAAAATTAAAAAACCTTAATATCTTAAAAACATAAAAAAAATCAAAATAATCCCAAAAAAGATCCAGATAACCCTAAAAACCAAAAAACCATAAAGAACCCTAAAAATCTATAAATACCCTCTTGATTAGTAAAATCCCTAAAACCCAAGAAACCATAAAAATCCCTAAAAACATTGAAAATTTAGAAAAACATAAACACCCTCTGAAAACTATAAAAAAACTCCTAAAAGCCTTGAGAAACCCATGAAAACCATAAATTCAGTAAAATTCAAAAAACCCTTAAATACGTTAAAAATGTTAAAAAATAAAAAAAACCTTAAAATCCTAAAAAACTCAAAAAAAACCCTACACAAAAAAGGCCCTAAAAACCATGAAAACCCCTGAAAACCCTTTAAATCCCTTAATTCCCCTAAAAACCATAAAACCATAAAACCATAAAAATCTTAAAAACCACAAAAAAATCCATGAAAATGTAAAAAACCCCCAAAAACCCTGATAAACCACTGAAATCCATACAAAACCCTAAAAACCCTAAATACAAAAAAAAATCCATAAAACCCAAAGAAACTACAAAAAATACTGAAAACCCTTAAACTCTATTAGATAAACTAAAACCCAAAATACCCAAAAACCCTTGGAAACCCTCAAAATACCAAAAAACTCTAAAAACCAAAAAAATTTAAAAAAATACTAAAAGAATCCATAAAAATCACTTAAAATGTAGAAAAACATAAAAACTGCAAAAAAACATCGAAAACACATAAAAAACCATAAAAATTAAAAAAATCCAAAAAACCCGTAAATACTCTAAAATTGCTAAAAACTCTAAAAACCCGTTACCCCTAAAAATGTTATAATATATAAAAAAATTAAAACCATTAAAAAATAAAAACTCTAAAACCCATAAATGACCTTAAAAACCATGAAAACTCCTAAAATTAATAAAAACCCCTAAAACCCTTCAAAATCCCTAAAAAACTAAACACCCCTAAAAACCATAAAAATCAAAGAAACCCTTAAAATTCCCAAAAACTTTTAAAACCCAAAAAAACCATATAACACCCCTAAAAACCATGAAAACACTAAAAAACCTTAAAACACAAAAAACCAATAAAACCTAAAAAAACCCTAAAAAATATTAAAACACTTAAACACAAATAAACGTTATGACACACAAAAAAAACATTAAAACCCCTTAAATACACAAAAACCACTAATAGCATAGACGTTTTGAAACACTAAAAACCCTATAAATCCTAAAACCCAAAAATCCATCAAAATCACCAAAACCCATAATGTACCCTAAAACCATAAAAATCCAAAAGCCCAAGAAATCCGTAAAAACATAAAAAAACCCTAAAAAAACAGAAAACCACATAAAAACCGTAAGTCCCTAAAAACGATAAAATCCCTAACAACCATAAAATCTTGAAAAACCCATAAAAACTTAGATAACTCATAAAACATTTAAATCCTAAAAAAACCCAAAACCCCAAAAAACCTAAAAACCCTATGAATTCTCAAAAACCTGAAAACCCCTCAAAATCAATAAAAATACTAAAAACCCTGAATATATAATAAAAATCTTAAAAAACACTTAAAAATTCATGAAAATGTAAATAAACTTCAAAAAATTGAAACCCCATGAAAATCGTAAAACCCTGAAAAACCTTAAAACCCATAAAACGCATAGAAACCATAAATCCAAAAAAAATCCAAAAATCATTAAACCCCTACAAATGTTGAAAAACTATTAAATACCTTAATAACCCTAAGAAAGTCAAAAATCCCTAAAAACCGTGGTAAAGACTTAAAACCCTAAAACACTAAAATTATAAAAATCTATAAAAACCCTAAAACATTTATAACCATAAAAATCCAAAAACATGAAATATCCCTAAATATATAATGATCCATAAAACCCTAAAACCCTAGAAAACCACAAAATCCGTAAAATAATAAAAATATCTAAAAATCTATTAAAACCCTAAATAACCCATTGAAAGCTATGAAAACCTTAAAACCCCCTAAAAACCTTAAAACTCTTAAAACACATAAAACCATAAAAAACTCAAAAACACTAAACCCCCAAGAAATCCCTAAAATCCCTAAAAACCCTAAAATCCTTGAAAAAACATGAAAACCAAAAAAAAATCATTATGAAAGAAAATAACCCAATATACCATTAAAATAAAAAACCATAAAATTTCATGAAAATGTTAAAAACCCAAAAGAACCCTGAAAACCCCATGAAATCCAAAAAAACATCTAAAAGCCTTAAAAATACTAAAAACCCTATATAAACACTAAATCCCCACTATATCTATAAAAACCATTAAAACCCCTAAAAATTAAAAAAACACTAAACACCATAAAAAACCAAGGAACCCTAAAAACATAAAAGTACACAAAAAATAAAAAAATACCCAAAACCCTAAAAAAATAATAAAAAATCATGAAAAAACCCTAAATATCCTTAAATACTATAAAACCAGTAAAAATAATAAAATATAAAAAAACACTAAAAGTCCCTAAAAACATAAAAATCCCTAAAACCCATAAAACCCCATGAAAACCATAGAAATGCAAAAAACCTCAAATTCCATAAACTCCTAAAATTCTAAAAATTCTAAAAACCCATTAAATAGCTAAAATGATTCAAAACTCTAGGAAACCTTAATACCTAAAAAACTCAACAAAACCAAAAAAACCCAAAATACCCTTACATCCCTAAAAGACACTAAAAAATATTAAAAACCCTAAAACCCCTAGAACTATCAAAACACTTAAAAACCTAAAACCCCTAAAAATCCTAAAAACATATAAAACCTTAAAAACCTTAAAAAAACCTTTGATATCCATAAAACCAATAAAACTTTTAAAAACCATAAAAACCCTAAAGACCACTAGAAACAATAAAAGCACTTTCAATCCCTATAAACATTAAAAACACTAAAACCCTAAAAAACATAAAAAAACTACTAAAACCCTAAAGAGACTATATACTCTGAAAAACACTAAAAATCCTACAGAACATTGAAAAAACCCTAAAAACTCTAAAAATCACTACATCCCCTAAAAAAACATAAAAACTATATATATTCTTAAAAATAATTAAAAAACATCATATACAAAAAAACCTAAAAAACCAAAACCCCATAAACCCCTAAAATCCATTAAAATCACTGCAAACATTCAAATGCCCAAAAAACCACTAATACACAAAATCGCATTAAAACACCAAAAATGGGTTAAAAATATAAAAAAATTAAAAATTATGAAAAATAAAAAAAGTGCAAAAACACCAACAAAATAACCTAAAAATCATGAAAAACCCCAAACACCCTGAAAACCCATAAAATACCTAAAAATCCTAAAAACCATAAAAATATTAAAAAATGTCTACAAATCCTTAAACATGAAAAAATACATAAAATCCATAAAAACCCCAAGAAAATAAAAACCCTTAAAAACCTTAAAAACACTTGAAAACCAATAAAAACCTTAAAATAATAAAAAAAATTAAAATCCTTTAAAATCCCTAAAAATGTTAAGAAACTCTAAAAACCCTAGAAACTCTAAAAACTCAAAAAAAAACAAATTGATCCATAAACCATAAAAACCCATAAAACCCTAAAACCCTGAAAACCCTAAAAATCCATAAAAAATAAAAAACCCAAAAAACACCAAAAAATCCATGAAAACAGAAAACCATAGAAAACACCTAAAACCCATAAGCCCCTTAAAACCCTAAAATCCCGAAAGACCCCTGGAAACATTAAAACCAATAAAAACACAAAAAACCCTTAAAACCCTAACAAATTAAACACTTTTATAATCCTTAAAAACCCTAAAATCAAAAATACCATAGAACCCCCAAAATAATATAAAAACGCTGAAAACATGAAAAATGTATGAAAACCCTTGAAAACCTCAAATATTTATAGGCCCTAAATACCCAAAGACACAAAAAAATGATTAAAAATGACAAAAAATCAATAAAAATATAAATAACCCAAAAACCCCTGAAAAAATCTTGAAAAGCATGAAAACCCTTAATGTACATAAAAACCCTAATTACCACAACACCATAAAAGGTTATTAAAAACACTAAAAACCTTTAAAAACCCCAAAAATGTAAAAACATTAAAAAACCATAATCAACATAAACAGAGAAACCCTAAAACCACAAAAAGGCAATAAAAACCCTAAAAACCTCTAAACCACTAAAAAAACCTCGATTTAAATAAAAACCCTAAAAACCATTAAAATTTTAAATAACCCAAATTTTCCCTGAAAACATAATAAATCCTAAAAATCCTAAAACCAATTAAAAAATAAAAAACCCTAAAATGTTTAAAAACATTAAAAATCCTTAAAAACCACTAAAAATAAAAAAATAAAACTCCTAAAAATGATAAACAATTATAAAAAATTAAACACCAGAAAAAGCTCTGAAAAACCCTAAAAACCTGAGAAGACCCTAAAACCCCTGCAATCCCATCCAATCCCTAAAACCCATAAGAAACCCTAAAAACCCTCAAAATACACTAAAATCCTAAAAATCCCTAAAAACCATAACAATCTAAAAAAATCACTTAAAATACAAAATAAAATTAAAAAAAACTCAAAAACCCTGAAAAATATTAAAACCCATAGAGACCTTAAAAACTAAAAAAATTCATAAATCCCTAAAACCCAATAAAAACTCTAAAAGTCCTAAAAAACCATAAATGTTAAAAAATTATAAAAATACGTAAAAACTAAAATCAATAAAAACCCATAAAACCCAAAAAATACCCAAACAAACCCTAAACACCCTCAAATCAATAAAAACCTTAAAAATGAAAAAAGCCATAAAAATACGTAGATTTTTTTGAAATGTAAAAAACCTAAAAACCATGGAAAACACCTAAAAATCATAATGACCCTTTAAAACCATAAAAATCTCTGAAAACCCATTAAAACCCTAAATTAACTAAAAACTCTTAAAACCGGTAAAACATTAAAAACACAAAAAAACCTCAAAACCCCTAAAAATGTCAAAAACACCAAAAACACCAAAATGACAATAAAATCCCTGGAAACTCCTTAAAATCCTAAAAATAGAAAAAAACCTAAAACCAATAAAGACCCTCAACATTTCTTAATATCCTAAAAACCATAAAAATATAAAAAATCCAAAAAACCCCATAAAATCCATGAAATCCATGAAAATGTAAAAAAACCTAAAACCCACAAAAACATATAAAATAAATAAAAACCCCAAAACCATTAAATTACATAAAAACCAATAAAACCACAAAAATCCCAAATATAACTCTTAAATCCCTTAAGACCCATAATAATTTATAAATTAATAAAAACATTAAAACCCATAAAATAATTAAAAAAACCTTAAAAACCAAGATGACAACAAAACACTAAAAACCCCTAAAAACCCTAAAAATTATGAAAATGCTTAAAAACTAAAAAAATCCCCAAAAATAAAAAAACCGTAAAAACTATGAGAACCTCAAAAAGCCCTCAATATCCATAAAAATTTTAAGCACCCAAAAAATCTTGAAAACCCCTATAAAACATAAAACCCCGTAAAACCTTAATTAACCCTAAAACTATATATACCCACTGAAAACACTAAAACCCCTGAAGCCCCCTAAAATCATTAAAAAACACTAAAACCTCTTAAAACCCCAAAAAACAAAAAAAAAACCGAAACCCAAAAAGACCACAAAAGTCCTGAACACCACTAAAAACTCTAAATTAAACTCAAAACCCATGAAAATACACAAAAACCCTTAAAATATATAAAAACCTTAAAAATGTATAGAAATCCTTAAAATTCCTCAAAATACCTAAAAACCTAAAAAATACTCATAACCAAGAAAACCCCCTGAAACACATAAAGACCCCAAAAATCCTTTAAAACCCATAAAAACATATAAAAACCCTAAAACCCAATAAAAAAACTCAAAAACCATTTAAATCTCAAAATGTTAAAAACACTAAAATACCATTAAACCCCTAAAAACTGAAGAAAACCCCAAAAATCCAAAAGACATTAAAACCCACAGAAACCCCCCAAAATACTAAAAAACACTTAAAACCCCTAAAAACCCTTAAAATATAAAAAATACCGAAAAAATAAAAATACAAAAAAATACCTAGAAATATATGAAACATAAAAACATAATAAACTCTAGATTCCATAAAACCCCTAAAAACCATAAAAAGATGATAAAACCCATAAAAACCCTAGAACCCACTAAAAACTCTAAAACCCCTTAAAAATTTAATAAACTGTAAAAAACCATAAATACTCAGAAAAAAGCCCTTAAATATTAAGATAGACTCTTAAAACAAAAACTTAAAGAATTAAGAAACCTTGAAAACCCATAAAAATACTCAATAACCCTAAAAAACCTAAAAACACTAAATCCCTAAAAATATGAAAAAGACCAAAAAATACCTAAATGTGTAAAAATCACTAAAAACACTTAAAACCCACTATAATTGATACAAAACCACGAAAACCATAAAAAACACTAAAATCCATAAAACACTAAAAAACAAAAAAATCTAAAAAATCCTTAATCCACGTAAAAATGTTTACAAATCTAAAAAAAGAAACCCTAAAAACATAAAAATACCTAAACACCCAAATAGACTCTAAAAACAATGAAAATCCCTAAAACCCTTAAAATTCCTAAAATCCTTTAAAACACTAAAAATACCCAAAACCCATAAAAACATAAAAACCATAAAAACCCTAAAAAAGAACATTGAATCCCCACAAACCAAAAAAACCCCCTAAATATCTTGATAATACTTTGAAAATAACAAAAACCCTTAAAGACAATAGAACCCATAAAAACCCATAGAAACATTAAAACCCACTAAAAACTCTGAAAACCCTTTAAACACCTTAAATTCTTAACAACTCCCAGCTACTTAAAACCATCAAAAAACTCAAAAGAACACAAAAAAATTGAAAAATAACCAAAAATCCCTGAAAACACATAAAAACCCTAAAAAACATAAATACCTCTAAAAATAAAAAAATCTTAAAAAACATAAAAAACCTTTGAAAATTTAAAAAATTCCAAAGAACCCAAAAAATCCCTTAAAAACCAGAAAAACCATAAACCACATAAAAAACAACAACCCACTAAAAAATATAAAACCCCGTTAAACCCCTAAAAAATTAACAAACTATAAAAAACCTTAAAACCTCAAAAAATCCAAAAAGACTCGAAATATCTTTAAAACCCCTAAAACCCTTGAAAACCGCTAAAACCATCAAAATCCCTCAAAATCAATAAAAACAACTAAAAAACATAAAAACCTAAAAAATAAATTAAAATCCATGGAAAATTAAGAAAACTTAAAAACTCTAAAAACCATTAAATCACCTAAACATTAAAAAACTATAAAAGCACTAAAAACTGAAGAAAAAAAAAACCCATGAAAACCCAAAAAGTAATTAAAACCATAAAATCCTTTTATCCTCCTAAAAGAATAAAAAGTCCCTCAAATCCCAGAAAACACTAAAAACCCTAAAAACCATAAAAAACCTTAAAAACCCCTAAAAATAATTGAAAATGTATAAAACCATGAAAAATCAATATAAACCATAAAACCCCTAAATATGTTAAAAACCACTAAAAAACCTGAAAAATCCAAAAAAAATTGAACAAACAAATAAATCCCCAAAAGTCCATAAAAACTATGAAAACCCATAAAACCCTAAAAACCTAAAAACTCTAAAAACACTAAAAACCCACAAAAAGAATAAAAATACTAAAGAAATAAATATCCTAAAATGGATCTAAAAATCCATGTATATAAAAAACAAAAATACCCTAAAAATCCCATTAAAAACCAAAAAAACTCATAAAACCCATTAAAACCCCTAAAACCCCTAAAAACCCTAAAAACTACTATAAATTTTTAAAACCCTTGATATCCCTAAAAAGATTTTAAAAATCTAAAAATCCATAAAATCCCAAAAAAAACCAAAAAACCCTAAAAATAACCCTAAAAATTCGAAAACCCCAAAAAACAAAAAAACCAATCAATAGCTTAAAAACCCACAAAATTTATAACGACCAAAATACCCTAAAACCCATAAAAACCGTACAAATCATTAAAAATTCCTTAAAATATAAAAAACCCTAAAAACCTTTAAAACTCATAAAATCCTAAGAAACAGAAAAAACACTAGAAAATTTTAAATCCTTTTAAAAACTCTAAAAAATTAAAAGTTATTAAAAACCCTTAAACCAATAAAAACTAAAAAAACATAATAAATAAATTATAAAAACCAAATAAGTCATAAAAACCCAAGAAATTATAAAAACCAAATAAGTCATAAAAACCCAAGAATCCTTGTAAACATAAAATACCTTAATAGACCTAAAAAATCCCCCAAAACCATAAAACCCCTAAAACCCATTTAAACCCAATAAATACTCTAAAATCTATTTAAACCACTCAAAATGTTAAAAATCACTAAAAACCATAATTTGCATAAAAATCCATAAAACCCCAAAAAATCCTTAAAACAATAAAGATCCATAAGAAAATAAAAATACATAAAAATTATTATAAAACCATAAAAATAAATAACATCATAAATGAACCTAAAAAGCCTAAAATTGTAATAAACCAAAAAACCCTCTAAAACCCATAAAACACCTTAAAATCATAAAAACCCCATAAAAATAAATATTAAAAAACCACTAAAAACTCTTAAAACCAATAAACTCTTAAAAATAATAAAAACACTAAAAACCCTTAAAAACTATAAAAACTCAAAAAAAACCCGAAAACCCTAAAAAAACATAAAAACCCAAAAAGCCCCTAAAACCCCTAAAAACCCCCAAAACCCCCCCAAAACCCTCAATATTACTAAAATCCCAAAAAAAACATTAAACACTAAAAAAACTCTATAATCCCAAAAAATATAAAAACCCTTAAAACCCTAAAAAACATGAAAACCACAAAAACATGAAGAAACAAATATGAATAGTAAAAGAGCATAAAATCCCTAAAATAGATTATAAAACACTAAAACCCCTCAATCACCAAAAAACCTCATTAAACCATAAAAAAACATTTAAACCCCAAAAAATATCTAAATACCTTAAAACCCAAGAGACCCTTAAAACCATGAAAACCCTTAAAAACACCAAAATACCTCAAAACCCCTAAAAACCATAAAATTCACTAAAAACTCTAAAAACACTAATTCCATAATAATATTAAAAATCTCTAAAATTCATAAAAATATAAAAACCATTAAACCCACAAAAATGTTAAAAACTATTAAATCCCCAAAACCCTAACAAAACTCAAAATGCACTAAAAACCTTGAAAACCCATAAAAATCCTAAAACCTATAAAAAACTAAAAACCACTAAATATCCTTGAAAACCTAAAAAACCCAAAAAAATCCCTAAAAACCATTAAAACCTCAAAATCCTTAAAACCCACTAAAACCTATAAAATCGTAGAAATCAACTAAAAATTCTAAAAATCCATAAAACCCAAAAAACTCTAAAAACCCATTAAAGTATAAAAAAATAAAATAAACCAAAACCCAAAATGAACATAAAAAACATAAAACCCTAAATCCCATAAAACACTGAAGAACAAAAAGCCCTAAAAATCCCTAAAATCCTAAAACCCTAAAACTCCCAATAACCATAAAATTCTTATAAAATACCTAAAAATCCCTAAAAAACACCCAAAACCCCCTAAAAACTATAAAACACATGAAAACCTAAAAAAATACAAAAAATCATATTAACCCTAAAACCCCAGTAAAACTCGATAAAACTATAAATCCCCTAAAAATATTAAAAATAATTAAAAAATACTAAAATTGTAAAAAACTAAAAAAACCTAAAAATACAAAAAGTACCAAAAACCCTAAAAAATATAAAACTAGAAAACCCCTAAAACCCTATTACATCTCAAAATCCCTAAAAACATCAAAAACCATAAAAATACATCAGAATCATTACAAATGTAAAAAACCCTAGATACCCTGAAAGACCAAAATAATCTATAAAACCCCATAAAACCCTAAAACAACTAAAAACAATAAAAAACCTTAAATACCCTCAAAACCGTAAAAATTCCCAAATCCCTTTAACCCAATAAAAAAATTAAAAATCAGTAAAAAAATAAAATGACATTAAAAACCTAAAATATCCGTAAACCCTAAAAATCCAAGAAAACCCTTAAAAACAAAAAATATCCTAAATATTCCTTAAAATGAAAAAGAACCCTAAATACCTATAAAATATCATAAAAAAGCAGAAAATTCCATTAAAACATTAAAACCCTAAAAATCAATAGAAATTTAAAAACCCACTATAAACTCTTACAATCAATAAAACCATTAAAATGTTATAAAATACTAAAAAATCATAAAAACTCAAAATACCCAAAAAAAATAAAAAGATCTTAAAGACCCCCAAACCCCTAAAAATCCCCAAAAACCAAAAAAACCCATAAAAACATACAAAATCAATTAGAACCGTAAAAAAACATAAAACCATAAAAATCATTGAAAACATTATAATTGCAAAAAAACATGTATATAACCCCTAAAATCCACAACAACAAAAATTAAACAAAATAAATCCCAAAACCACACTAAAAAAATATAAAATCCATTTAAATCCTAAACTCATTAAAAAACTCTAAAACACCTAAAACCCCTAAAAGCAAAAAATAACACTAAATCCCCAAAATGACCCCAAAATCTTGAAACACCTTATAACTATAAAAAAACACTAAAACACCTAAAAATCCTTGAATTCCCTATGAACCAAAAAAATTAAATACGATAATAATACCAAATAATATTTAAACAATCCAAAAAACATAAAAAGCCTTCATACCCTTGAAAACCATAAAAACCCAAAAAAATCTTAAATACACTAAAACCACATTAAAAACCTAAAAATAATAAAAACTCTAGAAACCCTTAAAACACCGAAAAATGTTAAACAACTCTAAAAACCATAAAACTCTTAAAAACACAACAAAACCCATAAAACCCCAAATGACCCAATAAACCATGAAAACACCTATACCTCTAAAACCATAAAAATTCTGAAAACCCTAAAAACCATCATAATCCCAAAAAAAACATTAAAAGAACCTAAAAACCATAAAAACCTAAAAAGTCCCTAAAAATCCTTGAAACCATAAAAAGAACATTAAAAACCAAAAAATCTCATAAAATACATAAAACCCCACAGAAAATTAAGAACCCTTAAACCCCACAAATACTCTATTGAATAACAAATAATTATAATACCCTTAAAATCCCTAAAAATGTTAATCTAATAAAATCTCAAAAAAACCTAAAAAATCAAAATGGCCTAAAAACCCTAAAGTTCACAAAAATCCATAAATGTCTTAAAACCCATCAAAATATCTAAAAACACTAAAAACATTAAAAGGAATAAAAATTCTAGAAAATCCCAAAACTCCATGAAGATGTAAAAAACCCTAAAACTATGAATAAACCCTAAATACCTAAAACATCCTAAAAATGAGCTAAAAACTCAAAAAATGCTCAAAACCCATATTTGTTTTTAAAAAATATAAAATACCATAAATAATATAAAAATTAAAAATAACTAAATACAAAAAAGACCCTAAAGCCATGAAAAAATCAAAAAAAAAAACTAAAAATGCATAAAACCCCTCAAATTCCCTAAAACCTTAACACCCCTAAAACCCCATAAAACCCCTTAAAATCCAAAAAAATGCATAAAATTTAAAACCCCCTAAAACCCTTGAAAACCCACCAAAAACCATAAAACCACTAAAATCTTAAAAACCCTTAAAACCTATAAAAATATCGATAACCAATAAAAAATCTAAAAACCCTAAAACCCCAAAAAATATAAAAAACCCTGAAAACATTAAAACCCTAAAAAACGAAAAAAAAAACCCCTAAAAACAAAAAAATAGACACTAAATTATTTGAAAACCCCAAAAACTCTAAAAATCCATGAAAACCATGAAATACCCTAAAAAATCCAAAAAAACACCTAAACCCATAAAGGCCAAAAAATTCCCTAAAATCCCCAAAAAATTAAAAAAACGCAAAAACCCCTTAAAAAAACCTAAAAACCCCGAAAATCAATAAAAACTCCTGAAACCATATGAAAACAATACAAACCCTTAAAAACCCCTAAACACCAAAAAAACTAAAACCCTTTAAAACCCGTAAAAACATAAAAAAACTCTGAAATCATTATAACACGTAAAATCCCAATAACCCCTAAAACCCAAAAGGGAACTAAAAATTTAAAAACCATTAATTTTTTTTTGAAAAAACCCTTAATCCCTAAAAATCCTTTTAAATGGTAAAATCCCTAAAAACCATAAAAATTCTAAAAAATCCCTAAGAATACCTGAAAAGGGAAAACACCTAAAAACACTAAAAAACCCTTAAAACCATAAAAACATTAAAAACTTAAAAGATAAAATAATTAATAAGATACCTAAAACCCCACTAAAACCCTAAAATCACTTATAACTCGTAAATATATAAATAAACTTCAAAAAAATCACTAAAAACTCAAAAAACCCTAAAAATCGATAATGACACAACATACCCTGGAAACCATAAGAAACACTAAAAACCCCTAAAAACTATCAAAATCCATAAATACCCTAAAAATTATAAAATCCTATAGATGCCCTAGAAATACCTAAAAATATAAGAAACCCTAAAAACCATAAAAGCACCAAAATCTATAAAAACCCCTAGAAACATAATAACCCTTAATACACAAAAATCCGTAAAAACACTAAAAACTCTAAAAAACATAAAACCCCTATAATTTTAAAAACATTAAAAAATTATATAACCCCAAAAATCTAAAAAAAACCCCAAAACCCCCAAAAATTCCCTAAAACCTTTCAAAATCATAAACAAACTAAAAATCCCTAAAATCCTTTAAAACCCTCAAAATCCCTAAAAACACTAAAAACCCTAAAAACCCTCAACACCGTAAAATCCCTAAAAAATACCTAAATAATTTTCTATGTGTGAAAAACATAAAAACCACTAAGAAACCCCTAAAACAATAACAAACCTTAAATACCCATAAAACCACTAAAAACTCTAAAAAAATAAAATCAACTATAAACATTTAAAACTCTAATAAATAAAAAAACGTAAAGATCCAAAAAAAACCCTTATAAACCTAATACGACCTTAAAAACCCTAGAAAACCATAAAAATAAGAAAACATGAAAAAAAAATAAAACTCAAAAAATCATTAAAGAACCTAAAAATCTAAAAATGCACAAGAATCCTTAAAAATCCAGAAAAATCCCTAAAAACAAAAATACTGTAAAAACCCAAGAAGTCCTGAAAAATATAAAAGACCTTAAAAAATTAAAAAACCTAAAACCCATAAATAACCATAAACACTCTAAAATCTACTAAAAATAATAAAAAAATATGAAACCCCAAAAGACCCTAAAACCATGAAGAAACCCTAAAACCCTAGAAAACCATGAAAGACCCTCAAAACCAAAAAATCCTTAAAACTATAAATATCCTAAAAAGCCCTAAAAAGCCCTAAAAACACTAAAAACCTGAACAACCCTTTAAACCATAAACCCCTTAAAACCTTAAAAACATAATAGACTAATAAAAACTCAAACAACCGAAAAACACCCTAAAATGTTAAAAAACACTAAAAATATTAAAAAAAATTACAAAAAACCACAAACTCCAGAAGACCATAAAAACGCTGAAAACCACCAAAATCCTTCCAAACCCCTCAAAATCCCTAAAAACCCTAAAAATCATGAAAAACCTAAAAAACCCTAAAAATCATGAAAGCCCTTGAAAATAATAAAACCCCTTAAAACCCTTCAAAAATAAAAACCCCATAAAAAACTAAAAATGCACTAAAATCTATAAAAACCATAAAACCATAAAAACATTAAAAAAATCTAAAAGCATAAAAACCCTAAATACTCAAAAAACCCACAAAACCCAAAAGATCCTAAAAACCCAAAAAACCCCTAAAAATGTAAATAACCTAAAAATAACTAAAATACCTGAAAATCCCTAAAAACCCTTGAATGCAAAAAATTCCTAAAAAATCCATAAAAATAAAAAAAATGTAAAAACCCCTTAAAACCATAAACCCCATAAACTAATTAAAAACCCTGAAACCCTATAAAAAACTAAAATCCACTAATATGTCAAAAATCCCATAATACCCAAAAAATGTTAAAAATTTATAAAAATATTAATACCCTTAAAAATAAAAGACCATAAAACCTAAAAAGACACTAAAACCCATAAAATTCCAAAAACCCAAAAACCCCAGAAATACATGACAAATCCTAAAAATTTATAAAATCCATAAAAAACACAAAAACCCATAAAAAAAATCCTAAAACCAATAAAACTTAAAAAAGCCATAAAAACCCTTTAAAACCATAATATTTCAAAAACCCCATAACACCTCTAAAACCCTAGAAAACTTACAAATCCACTAAAAACCTTAAAACGCCGTAAAAGCTGTAATGATTTTTAAAACATTAAAAAACCTCAAGCCCCTATAAAAATAAATGAACAAAAAAAAACCCAAAAAACCCTAAGTACCTTGAAAATTCCTAAAACCCCTGCTAACCCCAAAAAATTACTAAAACCCCTAAAAACCATAAAAATATTAAAAAAATATCTAAAAATCCCTAAAAACATAAACAATCATAAAATCCTAGAAAATCTCAATAAAACAATAAAGCCCCCTAAAATCCATAGTAACTCTAAAAACCATAATATCCTAAAAACCATCTAAAAACTATGAAACCCCAAAATCCACTATTTTTTTTAAAACAGTAAAAACCATTAAAAATGCTAAAAAATCTATAAAAACCAAAACATTAAAAGAACCTAAAAACCACAAAACCCCCTAAAACATCTAAAAATCCATGGAAAACCAGAAAAACCTTGGAAATCCATAAAATCCTATAAATCCTAAAAAACATAAAAATCCAAAAAATCCATAAAAATCCCGAAAACATAAAAATCCATAAAATCAATGAAAACCATAAAACCACAAAAAACATTAAAAAAAATACATACCAATAAAAACCCTAAAATCAAACTGAAACTCTAAAACCAATTAAAATCACTAAAAACATCAAAACTCAAAAAATAATTAAAACTATTAAAATTCCATAAAAATCCTAAAAACCCTAAAAATAATAAAAACCCCTAAAACCCTCAAAATCCAAAAAAAACCCTAACAACCATACAAACCATTAATATCCTAAAAATCCATATAAACCCTAAAATCGTAAAAAAACGCTAAAAACTCTAAAATAATCCTTGAAAACCAAAAAAAATAAAACATTATCAAATCCTAAAATCCATAAAAATATCTAATACATTAAAAACCCTTAAAACCCCATAAAACATTAAAAACTCTAAAAAAATTAAAACCCCAAAACAATTTAAAAAACTATAAAAACCCAAAAGAAACTAAAAAACATAAAAACACAGAAAAACCCTAAAACCCCTCAAAATACCTACAATCCCAAAAACCCCAAAAACCCATAAAAAAACAAAAAACCCTATAAATCCATGAAAACTTAAAAAATCAAAGAAACCCTGAAAACCATAAAAATCTCAAAAACCATAAAAAACTCTAAAACCCATCAAAAAATTAAAAACTCAATAAAAACTCTAAAACCCCAACAAACCTATAAAAGATCTTAAAAATTCTAAAAAACCATAAACCCCAAAAAAGTCAAAAACAACCCAAAACCCCAAGGAACCCTCAAAACCATTGAAACCCTAAAACCCCTACAAACCCACAATATCCCAAAAACCGTAGATACACCTAAAACCATAAAATCACAAAAAAAAAATAAAAATACAAAAAAAATCCCTAAATATTTGTGAAAACCTAAAAAATCCTAAAAAACCAAAAACCCAATATAAAAAAATTAAACCCCTAAGAGTTTTAAAAACATAAAAAACCCATAATAACCCAATAATCATTAAAAACTATAAAAACCCTTAGAACCCATTAAAACATTAATAATTCTCAAATTCCATAAAAACAGTAAAAAACTAAAAATCATAAGAACCTGAAAAACGCATAAAAACCTGAAGAACCTTCAAAAATAGTAAAGACCATTAAAATCTCCCAAACCCGAGAAATCACTAAAACCAGAAAATTCCTTAAAAGGCTAAAAATTCATTAAAATGTAAAAAAACCCAAAAAACCTTTAAAACCCCCAAAAAACCATAAAAATCCCTAAAATCCCAAAAACCCATAAAACCCATAAAAAACTAAAACCCTCTAAAAATTCTAAAACCATTTAAACCGCTAATAAACCCAAAACAAAACCTTAAAACCACAAACACTTATAAAACTCTAAAATATCCAAAAATCTTTGAAAACCCTAAAACCCCACAAAATCTCTAAAAACCCTAAAAACCCTAAAAATCATAAAAATTATAAAATACCTAAACATCCCAAGAAATGTAAAAAATCGTAAAACCCTGAAAACTCCTTGAAGAACATAAGACCCCTAAAAACTTAAAAAACTATAAAAACAATAAATACTCTAGAAAACCATAAAAACATAAAAAAACAGTAACATAAATTTAAACCACTAAAAATTTTAAAATTTCCAAAAATATTAAAATACATTAAAAAACGCAAAAATGAAAAAATGCAAAAACCCAAAAAGACCCCAAAACACTAAAAATCCCTAAAACCCTAAAAACCCTAAAAAACCTTAAAATCATAAAAATCCAAAAAAATAATAAAAATCCCTAAAAACATAAAAACCCCAAACATACTATTGAAATCCATAAAATTCCCAAGACCATAAAAATATTATAACCACATAAAACCACTAAAAACTAACCAAAATCCCAAAAACCCCTAAAAATGTGAAAAAAATCTAAAATACTTAAAACCCATTAATAACTAAAAAAACACAAAAAACCCCAATGACACCAAAATTGTGAAAAATCTAAAAACTCTAAAAAAACCTAAAAACACTCAAAATTCCTAAAACCCAAAATAACATAAAAATACCAAACCCCCCCCCCCCAAAATCCATTGAAATGTTAAAAAAATAAAAAAAACCTGAAAAACCTATGAAAAACATGAAAACTATAAAAACGCATGAAAGACCTTAAAAACTTATAAAAACCACGAAACTCACTAAATACTCTAAAAACCAACAAAACCCATAAAAAAAATTAAAAACTATAAAAATATTAAAAACAATAAAGATCCTAAAAATAATAAAAAACCCCACCCCCCTAAAAAATCCAAAATACCCTAAAAAAATAAAAACGTTAAAAAATGAAAAACCATAATAATCCTTAAAATCCTTAAATATATCTAAAAAAACCCTAAAAACCAAGAAAATCCATAGAAAACCCTAAACCACTAAAAAATCTAAAACCCTTAAAACCATTAAAAATGTTTAGAAAACTCCAAAAAAACCATTAAAATCATAAAAAAAATTCAAAAAACCCTAACCCCCCAAAAAAGGCCATTAAAAAAATGAACACCCAAAAAAGGCTAAAAGCCATAAAAACCCTCAAAACCCAAGAAATAACTAAAAACCCAAAAAATTGTAAATATTATTAAAAAAATAAAAATACCTAAAAAATTAAAGAAACAAAAAACCACTAAAAGTCCATAAAAACCACAAAAACACATTAAACCCCCCAAAACCCCTGAAAATCCATTAATCCCTAAACCACTAAAAACAATTAAAACAATTAAAACCCATTTAAATGTTAAAAAACTATAAATATTTTAAAACTGCTAAAAACATGAATATATCCTCAAAACACAAAAGACCCTAAAACCCTAAAAACCCGTAAAACCCAAAAAAATAAAAAAAATACTCAAACTCCCTAATACTCCAAAATCCACTAAAACCATAAAAAATAATATGAAACACATATAATCCCTAAAAATATAAATAACCCAAAAAATACATTAAAATCATAAAACCCTTTAAAACCCATAAAAACCTTAAAAACCCATAAACACTAAAAACCCACTAAAAACTCTGAATACCATTAAAAAAATATAATCATTAAAAAAACAATTACAACCCTAAAAATGCTAAAATAGAGTGCATAAACTCAAAGAACCCAAAAAAGGATTAAAAAACCTTAAACAATATAAAACCCTAAAGAACCCTAAAAACCATTAAAATCCACAAAGAACCAAAAAACACTAAAAATCATAAAAATCGTAAAAATCCATAAAAATACCTTAAACTTTAAAAAACCCCTAAATCCCCAAAAAACCAAAAAAACACCTAAACACCATAAAATGGTAAAACCCCTTCAAACCCTTTCAAATAAACTAAAAATTTTAAACCCCCTTAAAACCCCTAAAAACATTAAAAACTCTAAATAATTATAAAACCCATAAAAACACAAAAAAATCTTGAAACCCAAGAAAGAACCTAAAATCATTAAAACCACAAAAAACCCTGAATACTCCAAAAACCCATTAAATCCCAAAAATATCATAAAAAACCTAAAAACCAAAAAAACCTAATAAATCGCTAAAAATCCTAGAAAATATTAAAACCCCCCAAAAACCCAAAAGAAACCCTGAAAACCCTAAAGACCCTAAAAACCTAAAAAACCCTAAAACGCCATAAAACACTAGACCACGAAAAAATCTAAAAACCATAAAACACTGACAAACATTATGGTGCTCCAAAAAACCAATAAAATCCTAAAAAAGACACAAAAAAACATAAAAACCCAAAATCCCCTAAAAACCATAAAAACCAATAAAATCTAAAAAACCCTAAAAACACCTAAAAACCTTCAATATCCCTAAAATCTCTAAAACCCAAAAAACATAATATTCCAAAAATTCACTTCAATCCCTAAAAACCAACAAAAACATAAATCCCCTAAAAACCACTAAAAAAATATAAAAACATATTATACTTTTAAAAACAAAAAACTAAAAAAACTCTAAAAACCAACTATAAACTCTAAAATTCTTTAAAATACTAAGAAACTCTTAACAACCTTAAAAAATTAAAAAACAAAACAACTTTAAAAACTCAAAAAGAACCTAAAAACTCTGAAACCCTTAAAAACACTAAAAAACCCTAAAAACCATCAAAACCACTAAAACACTAAGAATCCCTAATACCATGAAAATCCTATAAAATAACTAAAATCCTTATAAATAATAAAACCCATAAAAAAACCCTTGAAAAATATAAAAATCGTAAAAACCAATAAAACCCATAGAAACCCATCAAACACCTATAACCCCTAAAAACTCAAACACCCTCTAAAAATCCTAAAAACATAAAAAAACACTAAAACCTTTAAAACCTAAAAAATTTAAAAGAGACCCAAAAATACACTAAAACCTCTAAGAACCTCAAAACACCCTAAATCCAAGTAAAACCCCTAAAACCGAAAAACCATGAAAACCCTAAAATTATTGAAAACATAAAAACTCCTAAAACCCTAAACAACACGTGAAAACCATAAAACCCCTAAAAATATAGAAATCCAAAAAAACATAAATACAAAAAACCACTATAAATTCTAAAACCCTTAAACCCCATAAAAATGTTAAAAATCCAAAAATTCAAAAAACACTAAAAAAAACCTAAAAACCTAGAAGAACCTAAATCTTCTTAGAAAACCTAAACATCCCTAACTCCCAAAATCCCAAAACTAATAAAAAATCTATAAAAACTATAAAAATACTTAAAAAGAGAAAAAAAACCACGAAAATAAAAATAAATTAAAAACCTATGAGATCCATAAAATCTCCAATAAACATTATAGAGTGAAAAAACCCCTAAACCCATTAAAATTCTAAAAAAACCATTAAAATCACTAAATTATTTAAAAAATAAAAAATAAAAAACCCTAAAAAACTAAAAAAAACTATACAAAACTAAAAAGTGCCAAAATAGCCAGAAATCCCAAAAAACCCCTAAAAATCCTTAAAACATCTAAAACCCATCAGAATCCCTATAATCACTAAAAACCCTAAAAACCATAAAAAACTAAAAAAGCACTAAAAATCCCAAAAAATGTAAAAAAACTATAACCATCCTGTAAAACAACTGTAACCCATAAAAACTCCTAAAAACCTAAAAAATATTAAAAACAATAAAATACCAAAAAATACTAAAAAAAAACAAAAAACCCTTAACCATCTTAAAAACACTAAAAACACTAAAAATACATAAAACCACAAAAAACCCAAAAAATTAATAAAAACCCCAATGACCCAAAAAACCTTGAAACCCCCTAAAACCCCTAAAAACCTTGAAAATCTATAAAAACTCTCAAAATCTTTAAAATCTCTAAAAGCCATAAATATAATAAAAATATTAATATATCATAAAAATCCCAAACAAATTAAAAAACCCTAAAACTCCCCTAAAAACCCTAAAAACTCCTAAAATCCTTAAATACTCCAAAAAACCCTTTAAAATCCTATTTCCCCACTAAAAACTCTAAAATCCATTAACATTCATAAAAACAATAAAAAGTATTAAAAACCATAAAACCCTATCAAAACTCACAAAACCCTAATTAAAAAAATAGATCACAAAAATAAAGAAAACTCTATAAAACCCTGAAAATCATGAAACCCCTCAAATTTCCTAAAATCCCTAAAAACCCAAAAACCTATAATAGCCCTAAAAATATCTATAAATACTTGATAACCTAAAAAATCATAAAACCCTAAAAACGCCAAGAAAACCACAAAACCCTTAAAAACCATAAAAACCCTAATCCCACATATAATCCAAAATAAACATACTAAAAACTCTAAAAACATTTAATCCCCCTAAAAACATTACAAAAATCTAAAAAACCCTAAAATACCTAAAAATAAAAAACCCTAAAGACCTTAAAAGGCTCTAAAGTCCCTAAAACACCTAAAAATCATTAAAACCCCTCAAAAATCTCTAAATCACTGAAAACACCCAAAATCCATAAAAATCCTAAAAATTACCCAAAAAATCCCAAAAGGCATAAAAACCATGAAATCTCGAAAAAATACCCTCAAAACTATAAAACCCATAAAACCTTAAAATCCATAAAAACACATAAAAAACTAAAAAACCACTAAAAACTCAAAAAAACCCTAATAACCAAATAGAACATGAAAAACATAAACCCCTAAAAACCCAAAAATCCCAAAAAACAAAAAATACCTAAAACCCCTAAAACCATAAGATCCCACTAAACACTCTAAAAAACCTCAAAAGAGATAGAAAGTAAAAAACCATAAATACCATAAACCACTAAAAAACTAAAAAAACCTAGAACACCAAAAGAACCTAAATCACTTAAAATAGCTAAATACACACAAAAAAAAAAGAAATACCGTAAAAATCGAAAACCCTAAAAAACCCTAAAACCAAAAACCCCCAAAAAAATCATTAAAAATCCCTTAAATGTAAAAAACCCTAAACCCACAAAAAACATAGAAACCCCTAAAAATCATAAAAACCCTTAAAACCCATAAAAACCCTAAAAGTACACTAAAAGCACGTAAAATGCATAAAACTAAGAAAAACATTTAAAAAATCATAAAAAACCATAAAATACTATAATACTCCAAACAACCCAAAAATCCCAGAAAGACCCTAAAACCTGAAAAACCCCTCAAATCCCTAAATAACCTAAAAAGAATAAAAATCCCAATAAATACCTAAAAATTACTAAAATCATAAAAACAGTTATAAACCCCAAGGAACCCTAAAACTCAAAAAAACCCTAAAATCTTTAAAAACTCTAAAACCCATAAAAACCCTAAAAATACACAAAAACACTAAAAATCCTTTAAACCCCTTAAGATGTTAAAATACCCTAAAACCCTAAAAACCCAAAAAAACCCTAAAACCCAAAAGATCATAAAAGCCCTAATACATCCTAAAAGCCCTAAAATACCGTAAAACCAAAAAAAATCCTAAAAAATCCCCAAAATCCCTATAAACCTAAAAAACTCAAAAAGCACTAAAAATAGATATAAATGTAATAACTCCAAAATAATTTAAACAAAACTAAAAACCCATAAAACCCTAAAAATGCTAAAAACTCTAAAAACCCTTAAAATAGCTAAAAATGTTAAAAAAATCTCTAAATACCATAAAACCCTTAAAAAATAAAAAAACCCTAAAAACCAAAATACCCAAAAACCCTGAAAACCAAAAAAATCCAAAAAACCCTAATAGCCCTTAAAAACCTTCTAATCCATAAAACCCTAAACCCCTACAAATCATAAAAAAAATTAAATTTCCTAAAAATACCTAGAAATTTAAAAACCCAAAAACCCTGGAAAAAACACACAAAACCATAAAACCCTAAAAATCCCAAAAAAACCATAAAAACATAAAAACCCTTAAAAAACTAAAACCCCTAAAACATGAACAGCTATAAAAAACCTTAAAACTCTTAAAAACTAAAAAAACATGAATCTCAAAAGAAACCAAAATTAATGAAAAAACTAAAAACACATAAGAACCCTGAAAACCCCTAAAACCCTAAAAATATATAATAACTCTAAAAACCCTAAAAACCATAAAAATCATAAAATATTCCAAAAGCTCCTTAAAATCATTAAAGTCTATAAAAACCACAGAGTCCTCCTAAAACCCATAAAAACCATAAAAACCCATAAAAACACATAAAAAGCCACAAAACACTCTAAAAACACTATAAAACCCTATAATCATCCAAAATAAAAAAACTATAAAATCCCTAAAAACCTAAAAAAAACCTAAAGCACATAATACTCAAAATATCCTAAAAACTCAAAAAACCATATAAATCCAAAAAAAACAAAATACCCAAAAAATCCCAAAAAACATAAAATTACTATTAAATACCTAAAAATAAATGAAAACACAAAAATACATAAAAAACTAAAAACCATGATAACCATAAAACCCTTAAAAACATTAATTATCCTAAAAACCGAATAAAAAGTATAAAAAGCAATGAAACCCATAAAAACGTTAAAAACTCAAAAAAAGTTAAACCCTAAAAATTAATATAAACCCTAAAACCCAAAAATCCCTTAAAATCCCAGAAATACCCTAAAAACCTCAAAGAACCTGAAAAAATTTAAAATCCATCAAAATCCCTAAAAACTCAAAAACCCCTAAAAACATAAAAATACTATAAGTGGACAAAAATACATGAAATCAAAAAATCCCTAAATCACTGAAGACTGTTGAAAATAATATAATCCCCAAATACACATAAAACCCCTAAAACTCCTAAAAACCACTTAAAAATCAAAAACCCTTACACCCCCTAAAAACATAAAAACACTACAAAAACATTAAAACCCCTAAAAACTCAAAGGAAAAGCATAATCCCCCAAAAGTCCATAAAATAATAAAACCCTTAAAAACCATTGAAAACACTAAAATGCCTCAAAATCAATAAAAACAATAAAAAACTAAAAACAATATAAATCCAAAAATTCCTTAGGAATCCTTGAAAATGTAAACAAACCTAAAAAACATGAAATACCATTGAAACCCATAAATACCCATAAAAACAATAAAAATGCTAATAATATTAAAACCATAAAATATCTAAAAATCCATAAATTTCCTAAATATTTTAAATAAATCTAAAAAACTAAAAAACCATAAAAAACATAAAAAACCCTAAAAACACAAAAAGACCCTAAAACTCCAGAAAAAGCCAAAAAACCAAATAAAACCATAAAACACTATAAATACCTAAGAATATGAAATCCCTAAATATCATAAAAATATTAAAAAACCCTTAAACCCCAAATGATAATGACCCTAAAACCTTGAAAAAACCTTGAAAAGCCTAAAAAACCCCTAAAACCTTAAAAAACCCAAAACCCCCTAAAAACCATTAAAATAAATAAAAAAATATATAAACACTTAAAACACATAAAAATGTTAAAAACTATAAAAAAAAATTAAAACCCTACCATGCAAGAAAACCATATAATGACCATTAAAATCATAAGAACCCTAAAATCCCTTAAAACTCTAAAAGCCCACTAAAAACTCTAAACCCCCTTAAAACACAAAAAACATGAAAAACTCTAAAAATCATGAAAACCCTAAAAACATAACAAACCTATAAAACCCCAAAAGACCACAGAAATCTTCAAAACCAACAAAAAACGAAAAAAAACCCTGAAAAGCCCTAAAATCCCTAAAAAACAAAAAAAAATTCCTAATAAATCCCTAAAAGCCCTTAAAACATAAAAAAACAAAAACCATGAAAACCCCTGATGAACATTAAAACCTCTAAAAATCGTAAGAAACGATAAAACTCCAAAATACCCTAAAACCACTAAAAACTAATACACAAATTAAACCTTTAAAAATATTAAAAACTATAAAAAACCCAAAAATCCCAATAAAATCAAAACCCCCTTAAAATCCATAAAAACCATAAAAACCCTTACAACCCTAAAATCCCCTAAACACTCCTAAAAACATTCAAATTCCATAAAAATCATAAAATCCCTGAATACCTAAAAAATACCTATAAATCCATGAAAATATAGAAATATCTAAAACCCATTAAAACCACTAAAAACCATAAAACCCCTACAATTTTTTAAAAATTTTAAAAACCCATAAAATCCATAAAACTAACTAACTACACTCAAAAGAATTAAACCACTAAAATGATAAAAAAAACTATAAAAAACATAATCCCCCTAAAAACTCAAAATATCACAAAACCCCAAAATACCCTATAAACCCTAAAAACATTAAAAACCCTAAAATATCCTGAAAACCCCTCAAATACCTAAATCCCCTAAAAATCCCTAAAAACCATAAAAATCCTAAAAACCCTAAAAATCTTAGATTAAATAAAAACCCTAAAATCCATGAAAACCATAAAATACACCTAAACCACTAAAAACCACTAAAAATCCATAAAGTCCCAAAAAAACAACTAAAAACACTAAAACCCCTTAATACTAGTAAAAATGTTTAGAAAAGTAATTAACCATAAAATTCTAAAAACTCAGAAAACACCTCTAAACCCCCAAAAGACCATATAAACACAAACAACACATAAAACCCAACTAAAATCTCTATAAACCCATAAAACTCCGAAAAAGTGAAAAACTCTAAAAATTGATAAAAACCCTAAAAACTAAAACAAAACCCAAAAAAACCGAAATGACCGTAAAACCATTAAAATCCCCCTATAACCATAAAAACCCTGAAAACCCCAAATAAAGCCCTCAAAATTTCTAAAACACCAAAAAATCCTAAAATACTTAAAACACATAAAACCCAAAAAAAACCCTTAAAAACTCCTAAAAATTTTTTAATACGTAAAAAAACCCTAAAATCCACGAATTCACTTGAAAACCATAAAACCTTAAAAGGCATAAAAACTATAAAAAACCAAAAAACTCACAAAAATTTATTATGACACTTCAACCCCACAAAATTTTTAAAAAACAATAAAAATCATAAAACCCCTATAAAAACAAAAACCAAAAAATATAAAAAGACTAAAAAACCCTAAAAAATCCTAAAACCACTAAATACCTTGAAATACATTGAAAATCCTAAAAACAAAAAAAATATCCAAAATGACCCTAAAACTATAAAAATCATTAAAATCCCTAATAATTCTTGAAAACATATAAAACCTAAAACCCCCCAAAAAACTATTAAACCAAAAAAAAATCATAAAACCCCTAAAAACCTCAAAAACCTAAAAAACTAATTAAAAATCTTAAACCCTTAATACCTATAAAAGTGATTAAACACCCCAAAAACCATAATAACCATAATTACTCAAAAACACTAAAAACCTAAAAGACATTAAAAACCCTAAAACCCTAAAAACCTATATGCCACTAAAACCCCTTAAATCCCTAAAAATAATAAAAACCCCAGAATACCATAAAAACCACTAAACCCCATGAAAACCCTAGAAAATCCCTAAAATCTCTAAAAACTGACAAAAAACTCTAAAACCCCAAATAACCCCTAAAACATTTAAAAACAATAAAATAACTTAAAATACCTAAAAACACAAAAAAACTTAAAAACCCCAGAGATCCTGAAGAATCGTGAAAACCCCTAAAATTCCCTAAAAACCATAAAAACCCCTAAAACACTAAAAAATACCTAAAACCCATAAAATCCTTGAGAACCATATATATATCCTAAAAAACCTAAAAATACCTTAAAACATAAAAAACTCTAAAACACAAAAAACTATAAAACCCCCTAAAACTGTTTTAAAACTCAAAACCCCGTAAAACCCTAAACCCCAATAAAAACTCTAAACCCCTTTAAATTTATAATGTTTGAAAACCTATAAAAATAATTAAAACCCATAAAAACTCAAAAAAACCCCAGAATGGACCAAAGAAACAATAAAAACCCTAAAACAGAAAAACGATTAAAATCCCTAAAAACACTAACAAACCTAAAAACCATAAATAATCCCTAAAAATATTTGAAAACATAGAATCCCTAAAATCCTTATAAACCCCCTGAAAACCCTAAAATCCCATAAATCCATAAAAACCCTAAAACGCCTAAATAACCACTAAAACTCTAAAACTGATTAAAATCCCCAAAAGTTGAAAACCCCCTAAAACCCATAAATTCCCTATAAAATAAAAAAAGCTAAAAACCCTAAATTCCCTAAAAACCTATAAAACCCGTTATAAACTTTAAAAACCTCTAACACCCCACAAAATCCCTAAAAACCCTAAAAACCCTAAAAACTATAAAAAACAAAAAAAAAACCATGAAAATCACTAAAATTGTAACAAACCCTAAAAACTAATAAAATTTCCTGAAAACCTTAAAAAAAATGAAAATGTAAAAAACCCTAATGACCACAAAAAATCATTAAAAAATAACTCTAAACACCCTTAAAACCCCTAAAATGATAAAAACACTAAAAAACATTAAAATCATAAAATACTCAATACCCCCCTAAAAACCAAAATGATCCTAAAAACCATAAAAACACTAAAAAAACTAAAAATACTAAAAAATACTAAAACCCCATAAAGCCCATGAAAATCCCTAAAAACCCTAAAAACCTAAAAATATAAAAAATACAAAATATTAGAAAAGAGACATGAAAATCCTTGAAAACGTAAAGAACCCTAAAATCCCAAAAAACCCCCAAAAACCATAAAAACCTAAAAACCATAAAATCCATAAAAAATATAAACAAACACTAAAAAACTATGAAAACATAATTCTCCTATGACATAAAAAACTCTAAAAACCATAAAAACTTCCAAAGAATCAAAAATCCCAATAAACACAAAAGTCCATATAACCCTGAATAAACCTAAAACCCAAAAAACCCTGAACACTCCTAAAAACCCTGAAAATCCCTAAAACCCCTAAAAACCCCCAATTCCATAAAAAAAGAGATAAAAATTCATGAAGACTAAAAACAACCTAAAGCACCTAATACCCCCCCTAAAAACGTAAAAAACACTAAAAACCTTGAAAACCCTCTAAAACCCTAAAAACCCTAAGACCATAAAATCCCTAAAAACCCATGAAAACCCTGAGAACCAATAAAAACTCTAAAAACCATTAAAACTAATAAAAATGATAAAAAACACTAAAAGCCTTAAAACCCTAAAAAACCAAAAAAACCCCCAAAAACACAAAAAAACCCCCAACAAAACCCAAAAATACCAAAAATACTTTAGACACCCCTAAAACCCCCAAAATCGCTAAAAATTAAAAAACCCTAAACCCATTAAAAATTAAAAAACCCAAAAAACCCCTAAAATTGAAAAAAAACCCAGAAAACCCCTGAAAAAAATAAAACCCCTAAAAAATTAAAACACCATTGAATATAAAAACACTAAAACCCACTAGAAATTTTAAAAACCTTTAAAACCCATGAAAAAAACATATAAATCTAAAATCCCCAAAAAAACCCAAAAAATCCTGAAAGCCCCTAAAACTACTCAAATTCCCTAAGACCCCCAGAAACACTAAAAACCATTAAAATCCAAAAAAATACATAAAAATGACTGAACATGTAAAAAACCTAAAAAACGATAAAACCATAAAATCCTATAAAACCTATAAAAACACTAAACACCCATGAATACCCTAAAAACCACAAAAAAACTCTAAAAATCATGAAAACCAAAAAAACATTATAAACACTAAAAAATAAAACATAAATGACCCAAAAGAAACTAAAACTCAAAATTAACTTAAACCCATGAAAATCTTAAAAACCAAATAAAATCCTAAAATAACCAAATAACCCTCAAATTCATAAAAAACACAAAAAACCATAAAACCAATAAAAATAATAAAACCCAAAAAAAAACATTGAAACGTAAAAAATCATACAAAATCATAAAATTATTTGAAAACCACAAACCCCTAAACCCATAGAAAACTTAAAAACCAATAAAACCCCTAAAAATCAATAAAAATATAAAAATTCTCGAAACCCCAAAAATGTTAAAAACTCTAAAAACCATTAAAACTCCTAAAAACACAAAAAAACCCCAAAAAACGAAAAAGATTTTAACAATCCTAAAACCCTAAAAATCCCTAAAACCCCTCAAAATCTATCAAGACCCTAAAATACTAAAAATAATAAAATCCTAAAAAATCCCTAAAACCATGAAAAATTAAAAACCAAGAAAATATTGAAAATATCCTAAAAAAATATAAAAACAACAAAAAAAAAACATTTAAAATTCAAGAAACCCAAAATAACCACTAAAAACTCTAACAACATATAAAACCACTAAAATGTAAAAAACTCTAAAAACCTTATATAACCTAAAAATTTAAAAAAACACCTTAAAACTCAAAGATTCCATGCAGCCTTGAAAACCCTAAAAACCTTGAAAACCATGAAAACCCACCAAATTACCTTAAAACCATAAAAAACCTAAATACATAAATGTCCTAAACAAGCCAAAAATATCCCTGAAAATTTAAAAACTCATAAAATCCTGGAAAACCCCTAAAAACAATAAAACACCTAAATCCTTAAAACCCAAAACCCGAATAAAATCTTATAAACCTCTAAATACTTTAAAAACCCTTATAACCCCTAAAAATATAAAAACCCTTTTAACTGCTAAAAACATTTATAACCTCTCAAAAACATTTAAAACCCTAAAAACTTAAAAAAAAATCCAAAAAAACCCAACTGACCCTAAATGTACTGAAAACCCTTAAAACCCTAAAAACCTAAAAACACCAAACAAACCATCAAAGTAATAGAATGTTAAAAAAAATCATAAAAACCATAAAATCCTAAAAAATCCCCAAAATCCCTAAAACCCCTTAAAAACAAAAAAAACTTAAAAAATCCCCAAATATCTTAAAAATAATAAAAAAACAAAAAAACCTGGAAACTATAAAAACATAAAACCCTAAACCACAAAAAACTCTAAAAACAATGAAATCCCCAAATAACTATCCAAAACCCCGAAACCCTTTTAGAATCCTAAAAATCTCTAAAAATCCTAACAAACCCTCAAAACCCATTAAAATATATAAAAATCCCAAAATATACCTAAAAATACAAAAAAATCCCTAAAAACTTATAAATCCTTAAAAAACCTCGAAAACCAAAAAAACCAAAAACTTTAAATTACAGTAGAAACTACTAAAACCCTAAAAACACAATAAATACTATAAAACCCTTTAAACCCATAAAAAATATAAACTCTAAAAAACCTTTAAACACCTAAAAAATCAGAAAAAACATAAAACCTTAAAGGCCCTAAAGACCCTACAAATAATAGAAACCTAAAAACCCTTAAAAGCCCTCAAAATCTCTAAAACCCCCAAATCCCAAGATATGTAAAACCCCTAAAAACGCTAAAACACTCCCTAAAAACTATAAAATACTCTAAAAACCAACAAACCACCCTTAAAAGGTTAAAAAATTCTAAAAACTATAAATACATAAAAAACACCATAAAAACCCCTAAAATCCCAAATGATCCTAAAGACACTGAAAAACCTATAAAACACCTAAAAATCCTCATCTTCCATAAAAACCCTAATGACTCCTAAAATCCATAAAATTCTTAATACACCCAATAAATACCTGGAAATATAAAAAACCCAAAACCCTGAAAAAATCATAAAAAATAAAAACTGTTAAAAACCGTTAAACCCCTAAAATCTCTTTAAAACTCTAAAAACACTGAAAAAGTATAAAAACATTAAATTACTCTAAAAACCATTATAAACCCTAAAAACTCAAAAAAGCCTAAAAATACAAAAAGACCCAAAAACCTTAAAATGGTAAAGCCCATAAAACCCTAAAAAATCATTAAAGCCATAAAATTCCCCAAAAACCCAAAAAACCCTAAAATCCATTAAACACATAAAAAATTCCTAAAACTATAAGAAATTGTAAAAACCACTAAAACGCATGAAAACAAAAAAAACAAAAAATAAAAAAAAATTATAAAAACCACTAAACATTCTAAAAATCCATAAACTACCTACAAAGAAAATAGAATGTTAAAAAAATCTTTAAAACCATAAAATTAAAAAAAAACTAAAAAACCCCCCGAACAACCCTAAAACCCCAGAAACCCATAAAAATGCTTAAAATCCATAAAATCCCATAAAACCCCTATAAACACTAAAAATCATTTAAAAATCATTGAAAATGTTAAAAACCATAAAAACCCTAAAAACCCTATCAAAACTATAAACCCCACAAACCCTAAATTTCCTAAAAACCAAGAAAAATCATAAAAACCACCAAAAACTATGAAAACACTTTAAACCTATAAATAAATTAAAAACATTAAAGATAAAAAGACCATAAAAACATCTGAAAACCATAAAACCCCTAAAAACATTAAATCCACATAAAATCTATAAACCACCAAAACCACTAAAAACTTAAAACACTTAAAAACTATAAAATCATTTAAAAACTCTAAATACCCATATAAATATAAAAAGACCCTAAAAACCTAAAAAACCCTAAAACCCCTTAGAACCTCAAAATACACAAAAAAACCTGAAAACTCTTAAAACCCAAAAACAATAAATATCCTAAAAATAAATAAAAAACATAGAGGTCATAATAAACACTTAATACCTATGAAGATCATAAACCCCCTAAAACCGTTAAAAAAATATTAATCACCCCTAAAACCCAAAAAAGGCAACTAAAAAATCTAAAAACCCTTTATCCACTAAAAATGTTATAAAAACTCTAAAAACTCATAAAAACCATAAAACCCATAAAAAACTCTAACAATTCTCTAAAATCCCAGAAATACCCAGAAACCCATGAGAAACCATAAAACCCTAAAATTTTGTGAAAATCCCTAAAAACCCTTGAAAATGTAAAACAACCGCCCAAAACCATGAAAAAACATTAAAACCTATAAAATACTCTAAAATACAGAAAAACACCTAAAACCCCATAATAACCTTAAAACGCACTGAAAATATAAAACCCCTTAAAACCCTTGAAATGTTAAAAATGTTAAATGCTATAAAAACCATTAAACCCAAAAAAAAACTCAACAAAAACCACTAAAACCCAAAAAGACCATAAAAAATCTGAAAACCAACAAAAAATATAAAAACCCTATGAACCATCAAAATCAATAAAAATCCAAAAATCCATAAAAATTATAAATAAACTAAAAACCCTAGAAAATGTAAAAAAACCTTAAAAACTCTTAAATCCTTAAAACCCAAAAAATCATAAAAACCTCTAAAACCATAAAAACCCCTTTAACCCCACTAAAACATAGAAAACTCTTAAACCCATCAAAAAAATTAAAATTCTAAAAAAACTTTTACACCTTAAAAATTAAAATAAACCCATAAAAGCCAAAAATAACTTTAAAACACTTAAAACCCATAAAACCATAAATCCCAAAAAACCATTAAAAACCCATAAAATCCCAAAAACCCAAAAAACTATAAAAATATGAAACTTATCTAATAGTCCATGAAATCATAAAAATCCTTAAAACCCCGGAAAAGAACACAAAAAAATAATAAAAACACCTAAAAACCATAAAACCCTAAAACACATAAAAACCCAAAAAACCCAATAAAAACTCTGAAAATGATTAAAACCCCTAAAAATGATAAGAATCATTTAAAACTAAAAAAACCCAAATAACTAAAAAAATCCCCAAAAACCCCCAAAACACAAAAAAAAACCATGAAAAATCCTAAAGACCCTCAAAAATACTGATGACCCTAAGAACCCCTAAAGATCCCCAAAACACCCTAAAAACTCTAAAAATCATAAAAATCCTAAAACCCCCTAAAACCACCTGAAAACATTAAAAACACTAAATACATTGAAAATCGCCTGAATACATAAAAAACATAAAAAGCATAAAAACCCTAAAAACCCAAAAATACCGTATGAACCCACTAAAACCCCTAAAAACTACTAAATATGTTCATAACTATAAAAAAATTAAAAAACTCAAAAAAAACACATAAAACCCAAAAAGAACCCCTAAAAACACTGAAAAAAATAAACCTAAAAACAATAAGAACCCTAAAAACTCTCAAAATCCCTTAGAACACAAAAATCCTACAATCCATAAAAACATAAAAAAGTATTAAATTTATGAAAGTGTAAAAAACCTTAAAAACTATGAAAAATCTCTGAAAACTATAACAACCAATAAAAATTTAAACCACTGAAATCCATAAAAACCCTAGTACCACTAAAAACTCTAAAAACTATTAAGACGACTAAAAATGTTAAAAATCTTAAAAACTCTAAAAACTATTAAAAGCCTAAAAACCTCAAAAATACCCTTAAAACCATAAAACATCCTAAAAACCCTAAAACCCCAAAAAACCATTAAAACCATCCAAAATCCCAACAATCCATAAAAAACCTAAAAACCATAAAAATAATAAAAAAATCCTACAAGTCCATGGAAACTAAAAAACCCCAAAAAATATTAAAAACCTATAAAAATTATAAAACCCCTCCAAAACCTATAAAACCCAAAAAACCACGTAAACCCCAAAAACCAATAAAAAATATCCATACCCATAAAACCCCTAAAAACGTTAAAAAAACACTAAAACCCATTGAACCACTAAAAATGTAAAAGAAGCATAAAAATCTAAAAAACACGAAAAATTTAAAACCCCTAAAGCCATGAAATCCATGAAAACCCCTAAAACCCCTGAGAAAACTTAAAACCCCTGAGAAACCCTAAAACCTAAACCCAAAATCCCTGAAAACATAAAAATCTATAAAACTAAGAAAAAACCTGATAAACCATAAAATTTGCTGAAAACGGTTAAACCCTAAAAACCCTTAAAATACCAAAAAAACACTAAAAATATAAAAACCCTCAAACCGCAAAAAAATGTTAAAAACCAAAAAAACTATAAAAATCATTAAACTCATAGAAAATATTAAAAAATGATAAAAACCATAAAAGACAAAAATCCCTAAAAACTGTAAAAACCATAAAATCACTAAAACCCCTTAAAACCCTCAAAATCCATAAAATTCCAAAAGACCCCAATAAACCATACAAATCCTCAAATATCCCCAAAAAACCTGAAAAGGTAAAAACCCTTAAAACCCCTAAAACCCATAAAAACCCCAAATACCATATGAAAACCTAAAAACCCATATAACCATAATAATTAACTAAAATTTCTTCAAACCCAAAAAAACATTAAAAAATAAAGAAAACCTTAAAAACCTTAAAATATCAAAAAAATAATAAAATCCAAAATGAACCTAAAACACCTAAACCCCCTGAAAAAGCTTTTGAAACCTAGAAAAAACATAAAAACCCTAAATACAAAAAATCCTAAAGAATCACTAAAAATCCATAAAATCATAAAAAATGATAAAAACTCTAAAAACATAAAATGAAAAAAAAACATAAAAAACCTTGATTCCCATTAAAGCCATCAAAAACCATATAAAAAAATAAAAACCAATAAAACCCCTAAAAACCACTAAAACACTAAAAACCCTTAAAACCCTAAAATTGATAAAAAAAACTCTTCAAATCACATAAATCAATAAGAAACTCAAAAAATACCTTAAAACCCCAAAACACCATAAAAACACTAAAAAAGTAAAAGCCCTAAAAAAATAAAAAACATAAAAAATCCCTAAAATTTCCTAAAATTATAAAAAAATGTAAAAACCATAAATACCCCATAATCCTAAAAAAATTTAAAAATATATTAAAAAACCAAAACCCACTAAAAAAATATAAAAAAACCTAAAATATTTAAACATGTTAAAAAGCATTAAAAAAAACCTTTAAAACGACAAAAAATTAAAAATGTGACCCTAAAATCCCCAAAGACCATAAAAACAATGAAAACCCTAAAACCTAGAAAAACCTTGAAAACACTAATACCCCTTAATGTACATAAAACCCATAAAAATACCTAAAACCGTAAAATTTATAAAAAAATTCTAAAAATTCATGGAGACCTTAAAAATCCTACAAACCATGAAAACCATTGAAATCAATAACAACCCCTAAAAACAATAAAATTGATAAACCTCATAAAAACCTAAAAAACCACCAATAATTCCAGAAACCATTAATACCCAAAAACATTGAAAAACTCTAAAACCCTTAATACCCGTAAAAACTCAAAAAAATCCTAAAACCCCAAATAAACTGTAAAACCCCCAGAAAAGCCGAAAAACTACAAAAACCATAAAACCACTTAAACTCTCAAAATCCCAAAAACCCCAAAAACCCCTAATAACCATAAAAAACCTAAAAATACATAAAAATCCATAAATTTGTCATTCTCCCTAAAAAAATTAAAAACCCCATGAAAACTATAAAGACTTTCAAAAAATGATAAACACATAAAACTCACAAAACCTCTAAAAACCATTAAACATTGAAAATACTTTTATACCCCAAAACGGTGATGTACTAAAAAAACATTAAACCCTAAAGAACCCAAAAGACCCTAAACACCAAAAGACCCTAAAAACCAGAAAATCCCTAAAAACACTAAAATACCATGAATATATATAATCCCTCCAAATCCCTAAAAACCCTAAAAACCTTATAAACCCTAAAAACACTAAAATCCATAAAAATACAAGAAAATCATCAAAAATCCCAACAGACAAAAAACCCTAAAAAAATAAAATTTCCCTAAAATCCATAAAACCCCTAACACCCATAGAAAACCATAAAACCAATAAAAACCATAAAAACATCGTAAAATATTTAAAAATATTTAAACCTAAATGAAATTAAAAACTCTAAAAACAATTTAAAACCCAATGAACTAACAAAAACACTAGAACACCAAAAATGCCTCTCAATACCTTAAAAACTGTAAAAACCCTATAACCCAAAAAAAAACCCAAAAAAACCCCCTAAAATCATTCAAAATCTCTAAAACCCTAAAAACCATAAAAATTGTAAAATTACATAAAAATCCATTAAAATGTAAAAATGATAAAAATCTGAAAAAAGCACTAAAATCCATAAAATTCCAAAAAATCCTTTAAACCCATAAAACCTATAAAATACTAAAAACCACACTAAAAACTATAGAAACCATAAAATAACCTAAAAATTTAATAAACTCGTGAAAAGTATAAAACCTAAAAAAAACCCTAAAACAGAAAAGACACTAAAGCCCTAGAAAACCCCTAAAACCCTAAGAAACATTGAAAACACCTAAGAAACCTCAAAAACTCCTAAAACCCCTAAAAACCATAAAATTACAAAAAAACCACTAAATTTCTGAAAATGAAAAAATACCCTAAAACCACTTTTAAACCCCTAAATTCCATTAAAACCTTATAAACTTTAAAACCCCTAAAAATCCATAAAATCCTTTTAACCCACTAAAAATCTAAAAAAATAAAACCCTTAAAAACACTAAAAAGACTAAAAAACATTAAAATCCTATAGTATAAAAAACCCTAAAAACCCAGAAGGCACTAAATACCATGAAAATACCTAAAAACACTAAAATTCAAGAAAACCCCTAAAAATCCTCGGAATTCCTAATATCACAAAAACCCTAAAAATATAAAAATCCTAAAAATCCCAGAAAAATGTAATTAAACCAACAAACCAAAAAACCTATGAAATCCTGAAAATCTCTGAAAAACATTAAAAACCATAAAACCGCTTAAAACCCAAAACAACCACTAAAAACTCTAAAAACTATAAAAAATGTAAAAACATTAAAAAGCAAAAACCCCATAAAAATTAAGCACTCAAACAAAAACTAAAATCCCAAAAAGACCCTATAAACCCAAAAAAACATATGAAAAATCCAAAACCCCCTCAAAATCTCTAAAAATAATTTAAACCCCTAAAACCCATAAAAGTCCTAAAATTCCATAAAAATAGATGAAAACCTTAAAAACACTAAAAAACATTAAAGTAATCTGAAACCTATAAAACCCATAAAGACATTAAAAACCCCTAAAAACCAAAAAAATACTAAAAACTCTTAAAACGCTTAAAACCCCTAAAATGATGAAAAATATAAAAATCCATAAAACCCCTGAAAACAAAAATAACAATAAAAATGAAATATATCCCCTAAAACCCATTAAAACCCTAAAAAATCCTGAAATCCACTAAACCCCTAAAGAACCCTAAAAACCAAAAAAACCTAAATTCCCCTTAAAATATCAGATTTTATAAAACCCTAAAAACTATGAAAACCCGTGAAATCTACACAAACTCTTTAAAACCATAAAAACCTAAAACCCCACAAAACCTGAAATAACAAACTAAAAACTCAAAAATTTATTAAATCCTCTAAAAAGTTAAAAAAATTATAAAAAAATAAAACCCGAAAAAATTCAAAAAACCCTAAAAGACAAAAATAACCTAAATACCCTAGTAAAACCTAAAAAAAAATAAAAAACATGAAAAATACAAATAACCGTCAAAATACCAAAACCCCAGAAAAACCTAAAAAACACAAAAGAAATTAAAAATTCTAAAAACAATTAAAAAACTCTATGAACATTAAAACCACAAAAATCCCAAAAATCCCCCTAAAATAATAAAAACCCATAAAAACTATTAAATCCCATAATGATCAAAAAACCATAAAACCCACAAAAAACACTAAAACCCTTATAACTCAATTTTATAAAAATACTATAAAAACATAATAAAACATTAAAACACACAAAAAAGCCCATAAAAACACAAAAATACCCTAATCACTCTAAAAACCCATGAAAGCACTAAAACCCATAAAAATCCATAAAACCTTCAAATTCATTATAAACCCTACAAACCCCTATAAACCATAAAAATCCCAAAATATCCCTAAAAATGTAAAAAAACCCTAAAACCCCTGTACAAAACTTGAAAAATCTAAAAGAACACTAAAAATAATCAAAACCCTAATAACCCATAAAATCCTAAAAATGCACTAAATATTCTAAAATCACTAAAAACCATGAAAAACATTTAAATATTTTAAAAACCATAAAAGCCCTAAAAATAAACCTCCCCCCAGAAAACCCTTAAAGACCCAGAATACAGTTAAAACCCCCAAAATCCATAAAACCATGGAAAAATAAACCCCAAAAAATCCATAAACCCCTTAAAACCCAAAATTCCATAAAATCAAAAAATTATTAAAAATTCATGAAAATGTAAAAAACCCTAAAAACGATGAAAAATCCATGAAAAACATAAAAACATTTTAAACCATAAAATTAAATAAAAACCATAAGACCCTAAAAAATATAAAAACCCTTTAACCCCATAAAAAATTAAAAAATATAAAACATCCTTAAAACCCATAAATATTAAAAAAACCCAAAAACTCAAAAAGATTCTAAAAACCCTGAAAGACCAAAAAAAAACCTAAAAAAGCTTGAAAACCCATAATAACCATCAAAATACCTAATAAAAATAAAAAATTACGAAAAACCATAAAAATAATAAAAATACCTAAACCCCCAGGAAATCATAAATAACATTAAAATAACTGAAAAATCAATTAAAACCATAAAATCCTTAAAATCATTAATAACCATAAATACCCATAAAATAAAAAAAATACTAAATTCTAAAAACCCATAAAACACTGAAAACGTTAAAAAAATATAAAAAATCTTAAAACACAAAAAAAAACAAGAAAACCATTTAACAAAAAATTCCTTAAAAACACAAAAAAATACCCAAAAAAACTCTAAAACCCCTAAAACCCTTAAAACCCCAAGAACCCTAAAAATCATAAAGTTCCTAATAAATCCCTAAAATTATCTAAAAACATAAAAAACCCTAAATAATCGAAAGACACACTGAAAACAAAAAAAAATCCCCTAAATCCTTAAAAACCCCTAAAACTCCAAAAAAACCAAAAAATCGCAAAAAACCAACAAAACCCGTCAAAATATTTAAAAATTATAAAAACATTAAAAACTATAAATAAAATCCAAAAAACCCTAAAAAAAATAAAACCCTTTAAAACCATGAAAAACCATAAAAAATTAAAAAAACCCCCCTAAAATCCTAAAAATTCTTAAAACCACTAAAAACCAAAAAAACAATAATAATCCCTAAAAATCCATAATATTCAAAAAATCATGTAAAATCGCTAAAAACATATAAAACCCCTAAAAATGTTGCAAACTCAAAAATGCTTTTAAACACTAAAAAACTAAAAAATCCTTCAACCCCAAAAGTCCCTAAAACACTTAATACCCCTAAATTCCCTATAAAACATTAAAACCACTAATAACCATTAAAATATTTAAAAACCTAAAAACATTAAAATCCATTAAAATCCTTTAAACCCCAAAAAATCCCTGAAAACATAAAAAACCCAAAAAGCCCCGAAAACCACCCGTAAAACATAAAAACACTAAAAATCTAAAAACCCTTTAAACCCCTAAAAATGTTAAAAAACTATAAAAATCCTTCATAACCTAACAAAAGAAAAAAAATTAAAACCCCAAAATTCCAAATATCATGAATATATCAAAAAACCCTAAAAACCCTGGAAAACCGTTAAACACTCAAAATCCCTAAAACCCCTAATACTCCTAAAATTAATAAAAATCCTAAAAAATACAAAAAAATACATAAAAATGTAAAAGACCCTAAAACATAAAAACCCCCTGAAAAGGATAAAAATATTGAAAACCATTAAATACCCTTAAACCACATAAACCCCTAAAACCCACTAAAATCTCTAAAAAACACTTAAATCCACTAAAACCTTAAAAATATAAAAAAAAACATTAAAAGCCAAAAAAATTTAAAAAATATACCTTAAAATCCAAAAAACTCTAAAAATCTTGAAATCCAATAAAAATACAATAAATAATTAAAAAACCTATAACCAGAATAACCATAAAATCATAAAAGAAATCCTTAAAATCCTTAAAAAAGTAAAAAACCCTTAAAACCCTAAAAACCTCTAAAAACTATAAAAATAACAAAAAAAATTAAAACCCTACAACAGATAAACTCCTTAAAAAACCACTAAAAATCCAAAACCAAAAACACCTAAAAATGTTAAAAAACTCTAAAAAAATTAAAAACCCAAGAAAACTAAAAATATCTTAAAAACCCTAAAAACTGTAAAAACCATTCAAACATTGGAAAACACTAAACCCTCTAAAATTACATACCAAAATTAAAAACTGTTAAAATTATAAAAAACATAAGAATTTTTAAAAATCCATAGGAATATAAAAAAGCGTAACAACCCTGAATATCCCATGAAAACCATAAAAACCCAATATAAATTAAAAGCACATAAAAATCAACAAAAACTCTAAAAACCCTTAAAATACTTCTAATGTCAAAAAAACTCTAAAAGTATTTAAACCCCTAAAAACTAAAAAACACCTTACATCCCTGAAAACCACTATAACCTATAAAAACTCAAAAATCCCTAAAATTCGTAACAATCCATAAAACCCTAAAAACCCTAAAACCCCAAAAACATTTAAAACATTAAAAATGACCTAAAAATCCATTAAAATATAAATAACCCTAAAAAATTGAAACCACCTGAAAAACATAAAACCCCTAAAAAACTTTAAACTCCCCAAAACCCATAAAAAATCCTAAAACCCCTCTAAAATTCTAAAAACCCATAAAACCTTTAAAAATATAGAAAAAATCTAAAAACCTTAAAAACCCAAAAAAACTCAAATAACACTAAAACCCCAAAATGAACCTAAAACCCTTAAAATCCCATACATATCCTAAAAACCCTCCAAAACCATTGAAATCTCTAAAAACCTTAAAAAATTTAAAAACCATAAAATTTAAAAAACCTCAAAAAATCGCTAAAACATAAAAACCCTAAAAAACACTAAAAACCATAAAAACTATAAAAAATCAAAAATGTTAAAAAAAACCTACATAACCCCAAAACCATATAAATATATTAATCCTATAAATACCCTTAAACCCCTAAAAATGATAAAAACTCTAAAACATATTAAAAAACCAAAAAAACCAAAAAACCGCCAAAAATCTAAAGACCCCAACACCCTGAAAACCCCTAAAAACCCTAAAAAACCTACAGATCACTCAAAATCCTAAAAATCCATAAAAACATAAATATCATAAAAAATACCTGAAAATATGTTAAAATGTAAAAAATACTAAAAAACCAGAAAACCCCATGAAAACCATAAAACCCCTAAAATCCATAAAACCCCTAAAAACCCCTGAAACCGTAAACACCCATGAAATGCAGAAAATATAAAATATTAAAAACCCTTAAAACCCTAAAAATGTTAAAAATATATATAAAAACATTAAAAGCCCTAAAAAATATAAAAACCCAAAATACCCTAAAAAACCTGATACATCATAAAGACCCTAAAAACCCAATTAAAACCCCTAAAAACACTAAAACCAAAAAAAACATAAAAATATTAAAAAAAATATAACTCTAAAAAACATAAAAACCCTAGAAACCCACTAAAATATATAAAAAACCTAAAAAACATAAAAAAATCCCCAAAAAAAACATTTAAAAACACAAAAAACATTAAAACCCTGAAAACACATTATTTTTTAAAAAACTCTAAAACTATTAAAAAACTTCAGAAAAAATCTAAAAACCCAAAACAAACTGGAAAATTATTAAAAACCTTGAAAACCCCTAAAAATCCTAAAAATCCCTAAAAACCCTAAAAACCTGTAAAAACCATAAAAATCCTAAAAATAGTAATAATATTTGAAATTTTAATAAATACCTAATATTTTGAAAAATTATTTGAAACCCATAAAAACCCATAAAACCCAGAAAAACCACAGAAACATTAAAAAACCCTAAAAACTGATACAAACCCTAAAAAAGTTAAAAATCATAAAACCCATTTAAACCATAAAAACATTACAAAACAATAAAAACAATTAGAACCCCTAAAAACGTAAACCACCCCCTTAAATTCCCAAAATGACCCAAAAAACAATGAATTCCTCTAAAAACAATAAAAACTAATAAAAACCCTTTAAATCAAAAACAAATCTAAAGACCCTAAAAATCGTAAAAATCTAAAAAACCCCTAAAAACCATAAAAACAAAAAAGCCAAAATAATATTTGATATCGTAAAAACCCCTAAAAACACTGAAATCCCCCTAAAACCCCCATGAAAACCCCCTAAACACCGTAAAACCAACCAAAATCGTATAACCCCCAAACCCCATTAAAACCATAAAAAGCAACTAAAACTGTAAAAACCCTTAAATCCATTTTTTAAACCATAAAAGCATTAAAACCTAAAAAATAAAAACTAATCACCAAAAAAGGACCTAGAAACCATTAATCCACTTAAACCCCCTAAAAACACAATAAACCACTGAAAATGACAAAAATCCCAAAAAACCATAAAATATCTAAAACCATTAAAATCCTAAAAATTATTAAAAAAATCCATGAAAACATAAAAGATCCTAAAAATCTTGAAAACCCCCTGAAAACCATAAAGAACCCCTAAAAACCTTAAAAACCATAAAAACCCATTGAGAACTATAAAACCTCTAAATACAGTAAAATCTATTTAAATCACAAATTTTTTTAAAAAGAATCTAAAAAACATTAAAATAATAAAAATCCAAAAAACAACCAAAAAAAAAGAAAGACATTATAAACCCTAAAAAAATGAAAACCCCTTCAAACCTTTAAAAATCCCTGAAACCATAAAAAATCTAAAAAACCCTTAAAAACTCATAAAATCCAAAAAAAACTCTAAAAACCCTTTATCACCTAAAAACAATAAATCACTCAAAAATACCTAAAACCCCAAAAAAACTGAAAAAAACTCTAAAAACTCAAAAAGACCCTAATAATTCTGAAATACTTTAAAAACACTAAACACACTAAAAACACTACAAATATAAAAACTCATAAACCCAAAAATTCATTAAAAACTTTAAAAAACCATAAAACTCCAAAATATGCTCGAAAACCCCGAAAATCCTAAAACGGCCCTAATAACCCTGAAAACCACTAAAAGTGATATAAAATTACTAAAACCCTAAAACCCTAAATAGGTTCAAAAAATATAAAAATACTAAAAAAAATTCTAAAATCATTTAAATCCAAGAAAACACAAAAACCCGTAAAAACCATGAATAATGCTTGAAAAACATAAAACCACTAAAAAACCAAAAAAATTAAAAAAATTAAATACCCTTTCAACCCCTAAAAACCTTAAAAACAATAAAAACCATAAGAACCCAAATAAACTAAAAAACCCATACCACCTAAAAACCCCTAAAATCCTAGAAAACCCATAAAACCCTAAAAACATTAAAAACCCCTCAAAATCTATAAATCCTATAAAACGTTAAAAACCATAAAATTCTAAAAATCCCATGAAATTACTGAAAATTAAAAATCCTTAAAAACCATAAATACCCATGAAACCCATAAAAACCTCTAAAAATAGTAATAACCATAAACCCGCGAAAAACCACTAAAATTCTAAAACCCCTTTAAACAACTAAAAACATTAAATAACTCTAAAAACATTTAAAACCCAAATAAAACTAAACAACATTAAAAATACAAAATATCCATGAAACCATGAAAAACCCAAAAACCCCTTAACATCCTAAAAATCCATAAAATCCCTATGAATCCCTAAAATCTGTAAGAATCATAAAAATACCTATAATTTCCTAAAAAATAAAAAAATTCTAAAAACATTGAAAAACTACTGAAAATCATTAAAAAACCAGACCATCAAAACAAAATAACCCCATAGAAACCATAAAATTTACTAAAATACAAATAACCCTTAAAACCCCTATAATTTTTAAAAACCCTAAAAACAAAAAAACCATAAAAACTCAGAAGAAACCTGAAAACCCAAAATGTCCCTAAAAACCCAGAAAAACCATACAACCCTTAAAATCTCTAAACCCCCAAAAAATGCTAAAAAACATAAAAATACTAAAAAATACCTAAAAAATACAGGAAAATGTAAATCCCCTAAAACCATAGAAAACCATGAAAACCATAACAAAACCTAAAAACATTAAAAACACAAAAAAATCTCATAAACCCCATAAAGAAGCAAAAAACCTGAAGAACCCTTAAAACGATTTTTTTATAAAAAACCTCTAAAACCTTTTAAACAGTAAAAACTAAATAAAAACACCAAATACCAAAAAGTACCTAAAAACATTCAAATTCCCTAAAAACTCAAAAAATAACCTTCAAAATCAAAAAATCCCTAAAACCCCTAAAACCATGAATATTTTAAAAATCCCTAAAATACCAGAAACCATAAAAATCCAAAAAAACCGTAAAACACATGAAAACCAGAAAACCTCTAAAAACAATAAAAACCTGTAAAACTCTAAAAACCACTAGAATTATAAAATCCCTTAAAACCCAAAAATCATTTAAAACACTAAAACCAATTACAGCTCAAAAAACTAAAAAATCACATAAAACCCCAAAAGACCCCAAATCCCTAAAAACACTAAGAACCTTAAAACCCCTTAATAGTACTAAAAACAACAAAATCCCCAATAACCATAAAAACCATTTAAATCCAAAAAATCCCTAAAAACCTAAAAACCCAAAAAAACTGAAAACCCCTCAAAACTATAAAAACCCATTAAATACTTTATAACCCCTTATAAACCAATAATGGAAGTTGTGTATTCTGGATTCTATCTCGCTTGGGTTTCCTGTGATGGTTCCTTCCAAGGTGCTTCTCCGGTAAGAAGGTGCCTTCGTTGCTGCTTTGTCTTCTCTTACGTCGGCTCTCACTGAGCTGCCACTCCCTCCTCTGGTAGCGTGGTTCTTCTGGATTTGCAGTGGGATTGAGGAATGTTCTCGGGTGTCGGCTTCAGATGAAGGATTTAACCTTGGGCAGTTGAGTAAGATCTGGGCTCCCTAGATTTCAGAGTATCATTTCCTTAGAGGAGTGGGTAGGATCTGGTCCGTTCTGGGTGAGGCATTGCAGATCCTTGGTGAAGCCTCTTAGATTTATAATTTTCCAAGCACATAGGTTCAGATATGGTCATTTTAGAGTGCGGCGTGATAGATCCATGAAAAACGGGGAAGATCTGGATGTTTCGTTTTGCAGCATTACAGATCTTCGTCCCCCCTCTTTTGTGAAGGGTGATCTTTGCGGTGTTGGGATTCGACAACATCTTTTGGTTTCTTGGAAGCAGATGTTGATATTGGTCAGGGTTTCTGCCTCTTCTAGCTTCTTGATGATTTTTTATAGATGCGTAGGGATTTTTGATGGGATGGTGGTCCCGTGCTCGACTTTCTTGGGCAGGACATCCAGAAGCTACAACAGGGTCCCGAGTTTCACCATCAGATAGAGTTGCATCAGCAACACGGGTGTAGGCCTCATTGATGGTCTATCGCCTATTCTGGTTTTCTACTTAGGTGTTTGATTTATTCTCTAATGGAGATCCAATTCTGGAATGTTGTATCTTCTGCATTTTTTATCTTGTGATTTTCTGGTGCTCTGGTGGCTTGTTGATCCAGGTCTCTTTAGTCTTGTGGGTGCTTCCATTATCATCTCTTATGGATTTTTCTCCTTGTGGATTGGTTTTTTGTCTAGGATCTTTATCTGGTTAGGGATATTCTGCGCAAGTTTCTTGTGGAAATAGCTTGGGTTTTTTTCTGGATTTTTTGATGCTATTGTGGCACTTGTTGTGCGCCGATGAGAGGGTTAGGCTGTTTGTAGCTTCTTGTTTATGAGGTGCAGGAGGAGATGCTGGTTGTCAAAAATGGTGGTGCTGGCTATGCTTGCTGATGGAATGGGATGGGTTGAAGTTTATGTTAGCGAGTTTGGTACTAGTGGTTCTACATTGTTGGTGGTGGATCTACTTCGTGAGGAGGTACTTTGGGTTGGTGATTCTAGCAGTTCTATGTTGTTGGCAGTTGATCTTGTTGACAAGGAGGTGATGGGTGATAGAAATGTTGTTAAGGTTTGGTTGCTTCTTAGACAAGATGTGATGAAGCAAGCATTTTTTAGTTAGTTACTGAAGGTTCTGTGTTGTTGGTGGACGTGCTGGCTGCTGCTTGCTGATGGGTTGGGATGGGTTTAAGGTGATTTTGACATGTTTGATACTTGTGGTTCTCTGTTGCTCGTGATAGATCCTCTAGGCGAGGAGGAATACCATGGCCATAGAAAGTGTTAAAGGAGATGCTGATGATAAAGGTGATCGATGAAGGAATATGTGTTGCAAGATGCTGGTTTCAGGTTACTGGTTGGCTAGGAGGTTATGATGGGGTCAGTTCTGTTTTTCTTCTTGGTTTTTCTTTTTGCGTACTTTTTTGGTTTTGGGGGTTTTTTGGGTTTGGGGTTATTAAGGGTTTTTTTGGTGTGGTTCATTTGGCCCCGCCCCTCCCTTCTCTACTGCATCTTCTTCTAATAAATTTTGTGGGGGACAGGAATAGCATGGCCCTGAAAATTCCTTTCCCATAAAAACCCAAAAAACCAACTAAAACACTAAAAACCCATAAAATCAATAAATTTTTAAAAAAAACTCTAAAAACCCTTCAAAACACTAAAAACTCTAAAATCCCCTAAAAACCAAAAAATCTCTTAAATAAATTGAAAATACCATAAACCCATACAAAACCCTAAAATCTCCAAAATGCACCAAAAACCATAAAAACCTAAAGACACTAAAACCATAAAAATACTTTAAAATCCCTAAAAATAATTAAAATCATAAAAAATCATAAAAAACTAAAAACCCTCTAAACACCATAAAAGTCCATAAAACATAAAACCCCCAAATAATTAAAGCCCAAAAAGGCTACTAAAAACCCTAAAACCCTCCCTAAAATGTTAAAAAACTCTAAAAACCTTTAACATGCATAAAAACAATAAAAAGTATTAAGAACCATAAAACCCCCACTAAAAACTCTAAAATCCATTACATGAATAAACACAATAAAAAGTTTTAAAAACCATAAAACCCTAACAAATCTAAAAAACCCTAATTAAAAAAATAGATCATAAAATTCAAGAAAACTCCATAAACCCATGAAAACCCTAAAAACCCTCAAATTTCAAAAAATCCCTAAAACCCTAAAACCCATAATAGTCATAAAAAATATCTATAAATACATAAAAACATAAAAAAACATAAAACGCTAAAAACTCCAATTAACCCACCAAAAACCCTTAAAAACAATAAAAAACCTAAACCCCCATAAAATCTAAAAAAACCTACTAAAAACACTAAAAACATTTAAACCCCCAAAAATCGTTATAAAAAACTAAAAAACCCTAAAATCCCTATAAAATAAAAAAATCCTAAATACCTTAAAAGACCCTAAATTCCCTAAAACACCTAAAAAACACTAAAAAAACCCTAAAAAAATCTTTAAAACACTGAAAACACCCCAAAACCACAAAAATCCTAAAAATTACCAAAAAATCCCAAAAGGCATAAAAACCATGAAATATCGAAAACAACTCCTCAAAACTGTAAAACCCACAAAACCTTAAAATCCATAAAAAACTCCTAAAAAACTAAAAATCCACTAAAAAATCAAAAAACCCCTAATAACCCAATATAACATGAAAAACATAAACCCCTAAAAACCCTAAAAGCCCTACAAACCATAAAAACCCTAAAACCCCTAAAACCATAAGATCCCACTATAAACTCTAAAACCCCTTAAAAGAGATAGAAAGTAAAAAACCATAAAAACCATAAACCACTAAAAAATAAAAAAACCTACAACACCAAAAGAACCTAAAATCCCTTAAAATACATAAAAACACAAAAAACTTAGAAAAACCCTAAAACCCTAAAACAGTAAAAAACCTTAAAACCCAAAACCCCCAAAAAATCATTAAAAATCCCTTAAATGTAAAAAACCCTAAAACCCATGAAAAACATAGAAACCCCTAAATCCATATAAACCCTTGAAACCCATAAAAACCCTAAAACAGAATAAAAGCATGTAAAATACATAAAACCAAGAAACAAATTTTAAAAATCTAAACAACCATAAAATACTATAAAACTCCAAACAACCCAAAAATCCCAGAAAGACCCTAAAACCTAAAAAAGCCCTCATAATCCCTAAATAAACTAAAAAGAATAAAAATACCAATAAATACCTAAAAATTACTAAAATCATAAAAACACTTATAAACCCCGAGAAACCCTAAAACCCATAAAACCCCTAAAATACTTAAAAACTCTAAAACCCATAAAAACCCTAAAAAATACACTAAAAAACAAAAAACCCTTTAAACCCCTAAAGGTGTTAAAATACCCTAAAAACCCTAAAAACTCAAAAAAACCCTAAAACCCAAAAATATCATAAAAACCCTAAAACAACTTAAAGGTCCTAAAATACCGTAAAACCAAAAAAATCCTAAAAATCACCAAAAATCCCTAAAAACCTAAAAACCGCAAAAAACCCTAAAAATAGATAAAAATGTAATAACTCCACAAAATTTAAACAAAACTAAAAACCCATAAAACCCTAAAAATAATAAAAACTATAAAAACCCATAAAACAGTTAAAAATGTTAAAAAAATCTAACAAACCAAAAACCCTTAAAAATTAAAATAAAAACCCTAAAACCCAAAATAACCAAAAGCCCTGAAATCCAAGAAATTCCAAAAAAACCCTAATAACCCTTTAAAACCCTCTAATCCATAAATCCCTAAACCCCTAAAAATCATAAAAAAAAATTAAATTTCCAAAAAATGCATAGAAATTTAAACACCCTAAAACCCTAAAAAACACTCAAAACCATAAAACCCTAAAAATCCCCAAAAACCATAAAAACATAAAAACCCTTAAAAACATGTAAACCCCTAAAACATGAACAACTATAAAAAACCTTAAACTCGTAAAAAAACTCAAAAAACCAAAAATAATGAAATAACTAAAAACACATAAGAACCCTGAAAACCCCTAAAAACCCTAAAAATATATAATAACTCTAAAAACCCTAAAAACCATAAAAAATCATAAAAAATTCCAAAAAATCCTCAAAACCATTAAAATCTATAAAAATCACAAAATCCTCCTAAAACCCATAAAAACCATAAAAACCCATAAAAACACATAAAAAGACACAAAAAACTCTAAAAACACTTTAAATCCAAATAATCATCCAAAATAGAAAAACTATAAAATCCCTAAAAACTCAATAAAACCCCTAAAACACAAAATACACACAAAATCCTAAAAACTCAAAAAACCCTAGAAATCCAAAAAACCCATAATGCCCAAAAAATCCCTAAAAACATAAAAATAATAATAAACACGTAAAAATATATGAAAATACAAAAATACATAAAAAACTAAAAACCATGAATACCATAAAACCCTTAAAAACATTAAAAATCCTAAAACCAAATAAAAAGTATAAAAAGCAATGAAACCCATAAAAACGTTAAAAACTCAAAAAAAAAAAAACCCTACAACCCCAAAATCCCCTAAAATCCATGAAATACCCTAAAAACCTCAAAGAACCTGAAAACCATTAAAATCCATCAAAATCCCTAAAACCCCAAAAAACCCTAAAAACATAAAAATTATATAAGTGACAAAAAATACATGAAGTCAAAAAATCCATAAAACGCCGAAGACCCCTGAAAACAATAAAATCTTCAAATACCGATAAAACCCCCAAAACTCCTAAAAACCACTTGAAAAATCAAAAACCCTTACACCCTCTAAAAACATAAAAACACTAAACAAACATTAAAACCCCTAAAAACTCAAAGAAAACCCCTAAACCCCTAAAAGGCCATAAAATAATGAAACCCCTAAAACCCCTAAAAACCATTGAAAACACTAAAACCCCTCAAAATCAACAAAAACCATAAATAACTAAAAACAATATAAATCATAACATTGCTTAAGAATACTTGAAAACGTAAACAAACCTAAAAAACTTGAAATATCGTTGAAATTCATAAATACCCCTAAAAACCATAAAACCCCTAAAAATATTAAAACCATAAAATATCTAAAAATCCTAAAAATTCCTAAATATTTTAAATAAATCTAAAAAACTCAAAAACCCTATAAAACTTAAAAAACCAAAAAACCCAAAAAAGACCCTAAAACCCTGGAAAAATCGTAAAAACCATAAAAACCATAAAACACTCTAAATACCTAAGAATATGAAATACCTAAATTTCTTAAAAATAATAAAAAAAACCCTAAACCCTAAATTTTAATGACCCTAAAACCTTGAAAAAACCTTGAAAAGCATAAAAAAACACCTAAAACCTTAAAAAACCCAAAACCCCCAAAAAACCATTAAAATAAATAAAAAATATAAAAACACTTAAAACACATAAAAATGGTAAAAACTATAAAAAATTAAAACCCCAAAAACATAGAAAACCATATAAAGACCATTAAAATCATAAAAACCCTAAAATCCCTTAAAACACTAAAAACCCACTAAAAACTCTAAAACCCCTTAATACACATAAAAACATAAAAAACTCAAAAAATCATGAAAACCATAAAAAACATAAAAAAACCTTAAAACCCCCAAAAGAGCACAGAAATCCTAAAAATCAAAAAAACAAAAAAAAACCTTGAAAACCCATCAAATCCCTAAAAATCTAAAAAAAATAAAATCCTAATAAATCCTTAAAAGCCCTAAAAACATAAAAATCCAAAAAAACCAAGAAAAAATCCTTAAAACCATTATAAACTCTAAAAACATTTAAAAACATTTAAATTCCTAAATACCCTAAAAACTACTATAAACTAATAAACAAATTAAGCCTTTAAAAATATTAAAAAGTATAAAAACCACAAAAATCCCAGTAAAATCAAAACCCCCTTAAAGGCCAGAAAATCCTTGAAAACCCTAAAATCCCCTAAACACTCCTAAAAACATTAAAATTTCCTAAATATCATAATATCCCTGAAAACCTAAAAAATACCAATAAATCCATGAAAATATAGAAAAATCTAAAACCCTTATAAACCACTAAAAACCACTAAAATCCATAAAACCCCTAAAAATTATAAATTCTATAAAAATCCATAAAATCCATAAAACTAACTAACTACACTCAAAAGAATTTAAACCCCTAAAATGATTAAAAAACTATAAATAAACATAAACCCCGTAAAAACTCAAAAGATCACAAAACCCCAAAATACCCTAAAAACCCTTAATACATTAAAAATACCCTAGAATATCCTGAAAACCCCTAAAATACCTGAAACCCCTAAAAATCCTTAACAACCATAAAAATCATAAAAGCCCTAAAAATCCTTAAAAACCATAAAAATCCAAAAAACCCTAAATATCATAGATTAAATAAAATCCCTAAAATCCCTAAAAACCATAAAATACACCTAAAACAACTAAAAACCACTAAAAATCCATAAATACCCGAAAAAAACAACTAAAAACACCAAAACCCTTAAAACTAGTAAAAATGTTAAGAAATGTAAATAACCATAAAATCATAAAAAATAAAAAAAACCCCTCTAAACCCCAAAAAGATATTAGAAACCCAAACAAGACATAAAACCCAACTAAAATCTCGATAATCCCATAAAACTCCTAAAAAGTGAAAAACTCTAAAAATTTGGTAAAAACCCTAAAAAATGTAACAAATCCAAAAAACTGAAATGACTATAAAACTATTAAAATCCCCCTAAAACAAAAAAACCCTGAAAACCCCAAATAAAGCCCTCAAAATTGCTAAATCCCTAAAAAATCCTAAAAAACCCTTCAAACTCCTAAAAATCTCTTAATACTTAAAAAACACTAAAATCCATGAATTCACCTGAATACCTTAAAACCATAAAAAGCATAAAAAACTATAAAATACAAAAAAACCCACTAAAAATATAATGACACTTAAACCCCATAAAATCATTTAAAACAATAAAAAATCATAAAACCCCTAAAAACAACAAAAACCCAAAAATATAAAAAGACTAAAAAACCCTAGAAAATCCTAAAACCACTAAATACCCTGAAATACATTGAAAATCCTAAAAACATAAAATTACACAAAATGACCCTAAAACTGTAAAAATCATAAAAATACCTAATAACCCTTGAAAACATATAAAACATAAACCCACTAAAAACTATTAAACCAAAATAACCATATAAACCCTAAAAACATAAAAAACCTAAAAAACTAATAAAAAATCGTAAACGCTTAATACCCGTAAAAATGTTTAAACACAGAAAAAATCATAATAACCATAAAAAATCAAAAACACTAAAAACCTAAAAGACATTAAAAACCCCAAAACCCTAAAAACCTATATTCCACTAAAACCCCTTAAAATCCCTAAAAACAATAAAAACCCCAGAATACCATAAAAACCACTAAAACCCTTGAAAACCCTAAATACCCATAAAAACTCTAAAAACTGACAAAAAACACTAAAACTCCATAAAACCCATAAAACATTTAAAAACTATTAAATAACATAAAATCCCTAAAAACACAAAAAAAAACTAAAAAACTCCGGAGACCCTGAAGAATCGTTAAAAGCCCTAAAATGCACTAAAAACCATAAAAACCCCTAAAACACTAAAAAATACTTAAAAAACCATAAAATCCATGAGATCCATATATATACTAAACAAACCTAAAAATACTTTAAAAGATAAAAAATATATAAAACCATAAATACCATAACCCCTAAAACAGTTTTAAAACCCAAAACCCCATAAAACCCCAAATCCCACTAAAAACTCTAAAACCCTTTAAAAGTATAAATGTATTAAAAACTCTAAAAATAATTAAAACCCATAAAAACTAAAAAAACCCCAATATGGACCAAACAAAGAAGAAAATCCCTAAAACACAAAAAACTATTAAAATCCATAAAACCCCTAAAAACCTAAAAACCATAAATAATCCCTAAAAATATTTGAATACATAAAAACCCTAAAATCCTTGTAAACCCCCTGAAAACCCTAAAATCCCATAAAACCATAAAAACCCCTAAAACGCCAAAATAAACACTAAAACTCTAAAAATGATTAAAATCCCCAAAAGTTAAAAAACCCATAAAACCCATAAATTCCCTAAAATATAAAAAAACCTAAAAACCCTAAATTCCCTAAAAAACTATAAAACCCCTTATAAACTTTAAAAACCTCTAATACACCACAAAATCCCTATAAACCCTAAAAACCATAAAAACATTAAAATAACCATTAAAATAACTAAAATTGTAATAAACCCTAAAAACCAAGAAAAATCCCCGAAAACAATAAAAACACTGAAAATATAAAAAACCCAATCACCCAAAAAAATAAATAAAAAACAAATAACTCTGAACACCCTTAAAACACCTTAAATGTTAAAAACTCTAAAAAACATTAAAATCATAAAATACTCAAAACCCCCCTAAAAACCAAAAGGATCCTAAAAACCATAAAAACAGTAAAAACAATAAAAACACTAAATAATACTAAAAACCCATAAAGCCCATCAAAATCATTAAAACCCCTAAAAACTTAAAAAATAAAAAACTACAAAAAATGATAAAAAATACATGAAAATTCTTGAAAATGTAAAGAACCCTAAAATCCCAAAAAAACCCCCAAAACAATAAAATCCTAAAAACCCTAAAATGCATTAAAAAATATAAACAAAAAATAAAAAACTAATAAAATCATAATTCCCCTAAAACATTAAAAACTCTATAAACCATAAAAACATCAAAAGAATCAAAAATCCCAATAAACACAAAAGTCCCTAAAACCCTGAATAAACCTATAACCAAAAAAACCATGAACATTCCTAAAAACCCTAAAAATCCCTAAAACCCCCCAAAACCCCCAATTCCATAAAAAACGAAAAAAGAGATAAAAATTGATGAAGACTAAAAACATCCTAAAATACCTAACACCCCCTGAAAATAAAAAAACACTAAAAACATTGAAAACCCTCTAAAACCATAAAACACCTAAGACCATAAAATCCCTTAAACCCCATGAAAACCCTGAAAACCAATAAAAACTCGAAAAACCATTAAAACCCTTAAAAATGATAAAAAACACTAAAATCCGTAAAACCTTAAAAAACCAAAAAACCCCAAAAACACAAAAAAAACCCAAAAAACACAAAAAAAAAAACAAAAAAAAACTTAAACACCCCTAAAAACCCCCAAAATCCCAAAAAAAAATTTAAAAAAACCAAAAACCATAAAAATATAAAAAACCCAAAAAAACCTTAAAATTGAAAAAAAACCTGAAAACCCCTAAAAAAAATAAATCCCCTAAAATTAAAACACAATTAAAAATAAAAACAATAAAACCCACTAAAAATTCTAAAAACCTTTAAAAGCTATGAAAAAAACATATAAATCTAAAATCCCCGAAAAACCCAAAAAATACTGAAAGCCCCTAAAACTACTCAAATTCCCTAAAAACCCTTGAAACACTAAAAACCATTAAAATCCAAAAAAATACATAAAAATGATTGAACATGTAAAAAACCTAAAAGACCAAAAAAGGCATAAAATCCTATAAAACCTATAAAAACACTAAAAACCCATTAATACCCTAAAAACCACAAAAACTCTAAAAAATCTTGAAAACCAATAAAACATTATGAACACTAAAAAATGAAACATAAATGACTCAAAAGAAACTAAAACCCAAAATTAACCTAAAACCATGAAAATCATAAAAAACCCAAAAATCCTCAAAAAACCAAAAAACAACACAAATTCCGTAAAAACACAAAAAAACATAAAACCCATAGACATACTAAAACCCAAAAAAAACATTGAAATGTAAAAAATCATAAAAATGATAAAATGAATTGAAAACCACAAACACCTAAACCTATAGAAAACCTAAAAACCAATAAAACCCCTAAAAATCAATAAAAATATAAAAAATCTTAAAACACCAAATATGTTAAAAACTCTATAAACCATTAAAACCCCTAAAAACACAAAAAAACCCACAAAAAACCAAAAAGACTTTAATAACCCTAAAACCCTAAAAATCCCTAAAAATCCTTAAAACCCCTCAAAATCTATCAAGACCCTAAAATCCATAAAATAATAAAATCCTAAAAAATCCCTAAAACCATGAAAAATTAAAAACCATGAAAATATTGAAAATATCCATAAAAAATATAAAAACAGCCAAAAAATAAAAAAAATTAAAATTCAAGAAACCCAAAATAACCACTAAAAACTCTAAAACACAAAAAAACCACTAAAATGTAAAAAACTCTAAATAACCTTATATAACCTAAATATTAAAAAAAACACCTTAAAACCCAAATATTCCTTATAACCTTGAAACCCCTAAAAACCTTGAAATCCATGAAAACCCACCAAATCCCTAAAAACATAAACACCCATAAACCCACAAAAAACACCATGAAATGCATAAAATCCACAAACACCATTACAACCTAAAAACCCCATAAAACCCTAAAACCATTAAAAACAATAAAAACAATTAAGTTCCAAAAATATTTAAAACTCTAAAATTCATTAAAATACCTAACAACTCAAAAAACCTCTACAAACCATTTAGCTCACAAAAAATATTTAAAATCCTTGAAAATGAAAAAAAACTAAAAAAATTTCAAAAACCTTAAAAACCATAAATTCCTCTAAAAACCGTAAAATTCCTAAAACCCCAAAAAAATGTTGAAAACCACTAAAAGATATAAACACCTAAAAAAGTTAAAAAATGGTTAAAAAAACTCAAAAACTCATAAAACCCCTAAAAAATCAAAAGCATTAAAAACCCAAAAAAACTATAAAATAATAAAAAAAAATCCTAAAAACCATAAAAACCAATGAAAAACTAAAAAAACTCAAATTCCCTTAAAACCATAAAAAACCTAAATACAGAAATGTCCTAAACAAGCCCAAAATATCCCTGAAAATTTAAAAACTCATAAAATCTTGAAAAACCACTAAAAACAATAAAACCCCTAAAACCTTAAAACCCAAAACCCGAATAAAATCATTAAAACTACTAAATACTTTAAAAACACTTGTAACCTCTAAAAATCAAAAGCCCTTATAATTGCTAAAAACATTTAAAAACTCTCAAAAACATTTAAAACCCTAAAAAATTAAAAAATCTCTAAAACCAAAATGACCCTAAATTATAAGAAAACCCTAAAAAACCTAAAACACCAAACAAACCATCAAAATATATAAAACAATAAAAATAATAAAAATAATAAAAATCCCAAAAATACCTAAAATATCCTAAAAATCAAAAAACCCTAAATCCCTGAAAAATGCTTAAAACCATAAAACCCTTAAAACCATTAAAAACCCAAAACCCCCATAAAAACACTAAAAACAAAAAAACCTTCAAACACCTAAAAAAATTAAAAAAACTTTTGAAACCATTAAAACCCAACAAAACTAAGAAACTCTAATATTGAAAAGACCCTAAAACATGAAAAAAATACTAAAACCCCTAAAATCCAAGAAAAACCATAATACACCTCAAAATCACTAAGAATCCTAAAAACCCTACAACCTTTAAAAATACAAAAAAAACCGCTAAAAATACCTAAAATATAAAAGAAACCTAAAACCCTAAAAGTCCTATAAGACCGTAAAAACCCTAAAAACCTTTAAAACCCCTAAAACCCAGAAATAACCCTAAAAAGCAAAAAAAAACTATTAAAACTGTTAAAACCCCTAAAACATTAAAACAATCTAAAAATCATAAAACCCATAAAAAACCTGATAAAAATTCATAAATCCCAAATGACCATAAAACCCTTAAATCCCGAAAAATATACGAAAAACTATAAAAATTGCCAAAATCCCTAAAACCCCATAAAACCAAAAAAAATCCTCAAAAATCCTCAAAAATCCTAAAAATATAAAAAAGCAAAAAAACCTAAAAACTATTAAAACAGATAAAACCATAAAACCCTAAACCACAAACAAAACTTTAAAAACAATGAAATCCCCAAAAAACTATCCAAAACCCTGAAAACCACATAGAACCCTAAAAATCTCTAAAAACCCTAACAAACACTAAAACCCATTAAAATATATAAAAATTCCAAAACATCCCTAAAAATACATAAAAATCCGTAAAAACATAAAAAAAACCTTAAAAAACCTTGAAAACCAAAAAAAGCAAAGCTTTAAATTATAGTAAAAACTACCAAAACCTTAAAAACACAATAAAAACTATAAAACCCTTTAAAACCATAAAAAATATAAACTCTAAAAAAACCTTTAAACCCCTAAAAACTCAAAAAAAAAACAAAAAAACCCTAATGGCCCTAAAGACCCTAAAAATAAAAGAAACCTAAAACCCCTCAAAATCCCTCAAAATCCCTAAAAACCCCAAATCCCATAAAATGTAAAACCCCTAAAAATGCTAAAAAAATACCTGAAAATTATAAAAAACTCTAAAAACCAACAATCCACCCTAAAAAGGATAACAAATTCTAAAAACTATAAAAACATAAAAAGCAACAAAAAATCCCTAAAATTCCAAATGATCATAAAGACACTGAAAAACAACTAAAACACCTAAAAATCCTCATCTTACCTAAAAACCCTAATGACTTCTAAAATCCATAAAATTCTTAATACACCATTAAAATCCGTGGAAATATAAAAAACCCAAAAACCCGGAAGAAATCATAAAAACTAAAAATTGCTAAAAACCATAAAACCCCTAAAATCTCTTACAACCCCCAAAGACCTATTAAAAACTCCAAAACCCTGAAAACGTATAAAAAAATTAAAATACTCTAAAAACCCTTACAAACCCTAAAACACAAAAAACCCTAAAAATCCAAAAATCCCCAAAAACCTTAAAATGGTAAAGCCCATAAAAAACCCTAAAAATTCATTAAAACCATCAAAATCTTAAAAAACCCAAAAAACCATAAAATCCATTAAACACATACAAAATCCCTAAAAATACAAGAAAATGTAAAAACCCCTAAAATGCCTAAAAACAAAAAAAACCATAAAAACAATAAAAATCCTAAAAACCACTAAAAACTCTAAAAATCCATAAACCCCCTACAATGTAAAAGAATGTTAAAAAAACTCTTAAAAACCATAAAATGTAAAAAAATTAAAAAACCCTAAAAATCCAAAAACCCCTAAACCCCCCGAAAAACCCTAAAAACCCAGAAACCCCTAAAAATGATTAAAATCCTTAAAATCCCTTAAAAACCCTAAAAACAATAAAAATCATTTAAAAATCCTTGAAAATGTTAAAAACCATAAAAACCCTAAATACCCCATCAAAACTATAAACCCCCCAAACCCTAAATTTCCTAAAAACCATGAAAAATCATAAAAACCACCAAAAACTATGAAAACACTTTAAACTTATAAATAAATTAAAAATTATTAAAACAATAAAAACTCTAAAAGTCCCTAAAACACTAAAACCACTTAAAAATTCTAAAAACATAGAAAATCAGTAAAACCCCAAGAATACCTAAAAACCATAAAACTCTTAAAAATTATAAAAAATCCCTTAAACCCCTTACAATGTAAAACCCAAGAAAACCATGAAAAAAACCAAATACCATAAAACCCATAAAAACATTAAATCCACCTAAAAACTATAGACCACTAAAAACATGAAAACTCTTAAAATATATAAGATCATTTAAAAACTCTAAAAACTCATATAAATATAAAAAGACCCTAAAAACCTACAAAACCCTAAAACCCCTATAAAACTCAAAAAACACAAAAAATCCCTAAAACTCTAAAAACCCAAAAACAATAAATATCCTAAAAATAAATAAAAATCATTGAGGACATAATAAAAACTTAAGACCCATGAAGATCATAAACCCACTAAAACCGTTAAAGAAATCTTCAACACCCCTAAAACCCAAAAAATACAACAAAAAAATCTTAAAACCCTTTATCCACTAAAATGTTAAAAAACTCTAAAAGCTCCAAAAAACCATAAAACCCATATAAAACTCTAACAATTCACTAAAATCCCAAAAATTCCCAGAAACCCAAGATAAACCATAAAAACCTAAAATGACCTAAAAATCCCTAAGAACCCCTGAAAATGTAAAAAACCCCAAAAACCATGAAAAAACATTAAAACCCATAAAATCCTCTAAAACACAGATAAACCCCTAAAACCCCATAGTAACCTTAAAAACGCACTGAAAATATAAAACCCCTTTAAACCATTGAAATGTTAAATATTTAAATGATCTAAAAACCATATAACCCATAAAAACTCAATAAAAACCACTAAAAACCAAAACGACCTTAAAAATATGAAAACCCCCAAAAAATATAAAAACCCTATGAACCATAAAAATCAATAAATACCCTATAAGCCATAAAAATTCTAAAAAAACTAAAAACCCCATAAAATGTAAAAAAACCATAAAAACCCTTAAATCCTAAAAATCCAAAAAATCATAAACCCCCCCCCCCCAAAAGTCATAAAAACCCTATAAAACCACTAAAACATAGAAGACTCTTAAACCCATTAAAAAATTAAAATTTAAGAAAACATTAAACCCCGAAATTTTTTAAAAAAACCCATAAAACCCAAAAATAACTTTAAAACACTTAAAACCCCATAAAACCATAAAACCCAAAATGCCATTAAAAAGCCATAAAATCCCAAAAAACCAAAAAATATGAAAATGATATAATAGTACATGAAATAATAAAAATCCTTAAAAACCCAGAAAAAAACACAAAAAATAATAAAAACACCTAAAACCCATAAAACCCTAGAACAAATAAAAACCCAAAATAAACCCAATAAAAACTATGAAAATGATTAAAACCCCTAAAAATGATAAGAATCATTAAAAACTAAAAAACCCAAATAACTAAAAAAATCCCCCAAAAACCCCCAAAACACACAAAACCATGAAAAACCCTAAAGACCCTCAATGATACTGAAGACCCTAAAAACCCCTAAAGATCCCCAAATCACCCTAAAAACTCTAAAAACCATAAAAATCCTAAAAAACCATAAAACCACCAGAAAACATTAAAAAACTAAATATATTGAAAATAGACTGAAAGCATAAAAACCCTAAAAATCATAAAAACCCTAAAAACCCATAAAAACCCTATGCACCCACTAAAACCCCTTAAAACTACTATATATGTTTATAAATCTAAAAATATTATAGAACTCAAAAAATCAAAAAACAAAAAAAAACAATAAATACATTGAAAACAAAAAAAACCTAAAAAACACTAAGAACCCTAAAACTCTCAAAATCACTTAGAACCCAAAAACCCAAAAATCCATAAAAACATTAAAAGGTACTAAATTTCAAAAAGTGTAAAAAACTTTAAAAACTATGAAAATTCTCTAAAAAATATAATAACCAAGAAAAATTTAAACCACTAAAATCCATAAAAACCAAAATACCACTAAAAACTTTAAAAACTATTAAGACGACTAAAATTTTTTAAAATTATAAAAAAATCTAAAAACTATGAAAAGCCTAAAAACCTCCAAAATACCCTAAAAACCCTAAAACAACCTAAAAACGTAAAAACCCCAAACAACCATTAAAACCTCTCAAAATCCCTACAATCCTTAAAAAACCTAAAAACCATAAAAATAATAAAAAATCCTACAAGTCCATGGAAACTAAAAAACCCAAAAATATTAAAAACCTATAAAAACTCAAAAACTCCTCCAAAACCTATAAAACCCTAAAACCCCACAAACCCCAAAAAACAATAAAAAATATACATACCCATAAAACACCTAAAAACTTTAAAAAACACTAAATCCCATTAAACCACTAAAAACATAAAAGAATTATAAAATCCTAAAAAACACTAAAAAATTAAAACCCCTAAAGCCATAAAAACCATGAAAACCCCTAAAACACTAGAGAAACCCTAAAACCTAAACCTAAAATCCCTGAAAACATAAAAATCTATAAAACTAAGAAAAACCCTGATAAACCATAAATTCAGCTGAAGATCGTTAAACCCTAAAAACCCTTAAAATACCAAAAAAACACTAAAAATATTAAAACCCTCATACCCCCAAAAAATGTTAAAAACCAAAAAAACAATAAAAATATTTAAACCCATATAAAACATTAAAAATTGATAAAAACCCCAAAAGACCATAATCCATAAAAATAGTAAAATCCATAAAAACACCAAACCCATCAAAACCCTCAAAATCCATAAAATTCCAAAAGAGCGAAATAATCCAAACAAATCCTCAAAAATACAAAAAAACTTGAAAAGGTAAAAACCTCTAAAACCCCTAATACCCATAAAAACCGAAAATTCCATATGAAACCCTAAAAACCCATAAAAACCTAATAACCAACTAAAAATTATTTAAACCCAAAAAAAACATTAAAAAATAAATAATACCTTAAAAATCCTAAAATATCAAAAAATAATAAAATCCAAAATGACCCTAAAACCCCTAAACCCCCCCCCCTGAAAAAGCTTCTGAAACCTACAAAAAACATAAAAACCCCAAATTCAAAAATTCCTAAAGAATCAATAAAAATCCATAAAATCATAGAAAATGATAAAAACTCTAAAACATAAAATGAAAAAAAAAACAGAAAAAACCTTGATTCCCATTAAAGCCACTAAAAACCATACCAAACTATAAAAACCAATAAAACCCCTGAAAACCACTAAAACTCTAAAAACCCTTAAAACCTTAAATTTGAAAAAAAACTCTTAAAATTTCCAAAATCCATAAAAAAATCAAAAAATACTCTAAAACTCCAAAACACGATAAGAACCCTAAAAAACTAAAATCCCTAAAAAACTAAAAATCATAAAAAATCATTAAAAATTTGGAAAATTTAAAAAAACATAAAAACCATCAATACCCCATAATCCTAAAAAAATTTAAAAATATATTAAAAAACCAAAACCCACTAAAAAATATAAAAAATCCTAAAATCCTTAAACATGTTAAAAAGCATGAAAAAAAACTTTAAAACACTATAAAATTAACAATATGGCCCTAAAATCCCCAAAATACCATAAAACAATGAAAACCCTAAAACCTAAAAAAACCATGAAAACACTAATACCCCTTAATGTACAAAAAACCCATAAAATACCTAAAAATTGTAAAAATTATAAAAAAAATTATAAAAATTCATGGAAACCATAAAAATCCTAAAAACCATGAAAACCATTGAAACCTATAACAACCCCTAAAAACAATAAAATTGATAAACCACATAAAAACCTAAAAACCCACTAAGAATTCCAGAAACCATAACACCCGAAAGACAATGAAAATCTCTAAAACCCTTAATACCGTAAAAACTCAAAAAAATCATAAAAACCCAAAAAAAACAATAAAACCCCAAGGAAAACCTAAAAACATTAAAATCCCTAAAAACCACTTAAACTCTCAAAATCCCAAAAAACCCAAAAAAACCCTAATAACCATAAAAACCCTAGAAATACCTAAAAATCCATAAATATGTCAAAATCCCAAAAAGAATTAAAAACCCAGTGAAAACTATAAAAACTTCCAAAAAATGAAAAAACCTGTAAACCCACAAAAGCTCTAAAAACCATTAAAAGTCTAAAAACCTTTTATAACCCAAAAACGGTGAAATACTAATAAAAATTAAACCCTAAAGAACTCAAAAACCCAAAAAACTTGAATATCCTTAAAAACACTAAAATACATTGAATATACATAAACCCTCCAAATCCCTAAAAACCCTAAAAAACCTAAAAACACTAAAATCCAGAAAAATACAGAAAATCATAAAAAATCCCAATAGACAAAGAACCCTAAAAAAATAAAAATTCCCAAAAATACATAAAACCCCTAACACCCATAGAAAACCATAAAACCAATAAAAACCATAAAAACTTCTAAAAAAATTTAAAAATATTTGAACATAAAGAAATTTAAAAACTCTAAAAACAATTTAAAACAGAATGAACTCAAAAAAACACTAGAATACAAAAAATGCCTCTCAAAACCCTAAAAACTATAAAAAACCAAAAACCCAAACAACAAAAAAAACCCAGAAGACCCCCTAAAATCATTGAAAATCTCTAACACACTAAAAACCATAAAAATCGTAAAATTCCATAAAAATCCATTAAAATGTAAAAATGATAAAAATCCGGAAAATGCACAAAAATCCAAAAAAATCCAAAAAAATACTTAAAACCCTTAAAACCTATAAAATAGGAAAAACCACACTCAAAACTATAGAAACCCTAAAATACCGTAAATATTTAATAAACTCGAGAAAAGTATAAATCCCAAAAAAACCCTTAAACTGAAAAGACACTAAAGCCCCAGAAAACCCCTAAAACCCTATGAATCCTTGAAAACCCTTAAAACCCCTCAAAAACCCCAAAACCCCTAAAAACCATAAAATTACTAAAGAACCATTATATTTCTGAAAATGTAAAAATACCCTAAAACCACTTTAAAACCCCTAAATTCTATAAAAACCCTATAAACCTTAAAACCCCTAAAAGTCCATAAAATCCTGTTAACCAACTTAAAATCTAAAAATAAAACCCCTTAAAACACTAAAAACTCTAAAAAACATTAAAATCCTACAGTACAAAAAACCCTAAAAACCCCAGAAGACACTAAAGACCATGAAAATAACTAAAGACACTAAAAACCAAGAAAAACCCTAAAAATCCTCAGAATTCCTAATATCACTAAAAAACCTAAAAAATATAAAAATCCTAAAAATCCCACAAAAATGAAATAAAACCAAGAACCCAAAAAACCTATGAAAACCTAAAAATCTCTAAAAACATTAAAAATCATAAAACCACTAAAAAATCCAAAACAACCACTAACAACTCTAAAAACTCTAAAAATATTTAAAAACATTAAAACTCTAAAACCCCATAATAAACTAAGCACTCAAACAAAAACTAAAAAACCAAAAATACCCTATAAACCCAAAAAACATATGAAAAATCCCAAAAACCCTAAAAATCTCTAAAAAGACTTTAAACCCCTAAAACAAATTAAAGTCATAAAATTCCACAAAAATCAATGAAAACTTTAAAAACTATAAAAAAAATTAAGTAATCTGAAACCTATAAAACCCATAAAGACATTAAAAACCCCTAAGAACCAAAAAAATACTAAAAACTCTTAAAACACTTTAAACCCTTAAAATGATAAAAATTCTAAAAATCCATAAAACCCTTAAAAATAAAAAAACAAAATAAATTAAAAATATCCCATGCAACCGTAAAACCCATTAAATCCCTAAAAATTCCTGAAACCCACTAAAACCCAAAAGAATCCTAAAACCCCAAAAAAGCCTAAATTCCCCTTAAAATTACAGATTTTATAAAACCCTAAAAACTATGAAACCCCATGAAAACCACACAAACTCTCTATAACCATAAAAACCTAAAACCACATAAAACCTGGTATAACAAACTAAAAACTCAAAAAATTTATTAAATCCTCTAAAAAGTTACAAAAAATTATAAAAACAAAAAACCCTAAATAAAATCAAAAAAACATAAAACCCAAAAAGAACCTAAATACCCTAGTAAAACATAAAGAAATAAAAACATAAAAAACACGAAAAACCATAGAAATACTAAAAACCCAGGAAAACCCAAAAAACACAAAAAACCATAAAAATCCTAAACAACCATAAAAAACCCTAAGAACTTAAAAACTGCAAAAATCCCAAAAATCCCCCTAAAACAATAAAAAACCCTAAAACTATTAAATCCCATAATGATCCAAAAAACCATAAAACCCACTAAAAACTCTAAAAATCATTATTACTCCATTTTTTAAAAAAAATATAAATAAATAATAAAACATTAAAACACACACAAAAACCCCTAAAAACACAAAAATACCATAAGCACTCTAAAAACCCATGAAAACCCTAAAAGCCCTAAAAATCCATAAAACCTTCAAATTCCTTATAATACCTAAAAACCCCTATAAACCATAAAAATCCCAAAATATCCCTAAAAATGTAAAAAACCCTAAAACCCATGTACAACCCTTGAAAACTCTAAAACACTAAATATAATAGAAACCCTAAAACCCATAAAATCCTAAAAATGCACTAAATATTCTAAAATCACTAAAACCCATGAAAAACATTTAAATAATTTAAAAACCATAAAAGCCCTAAAAATTAAAAACACCAAGAAAACCCTTAAAACCCATAATACACTTAAAACCCCAAAGAACCGTAAATCCATGAAAAAATAAACCCCAAAAAATCAATAAACCCCTTAAAAACATAATTCGAAAAAAATCAAAAAATTCGTATAAATTTAGGAAAATGTAAAAAAACCCTTAAAATGATGAAAAATCCCTAAAAAACATAAAAACATTTTAAATCATAAAATTAAATAAAAACCATTAGACCCTAAAAACAATAAAAACTCTTAATCCCAATAAATATTTAAAAACATAAAACATCCTTAAAACCCATAAATATTAAAAACCCCCAAAAACTCAAAAAGATGGTAAAAACCCTAACAGACCAAAAAAACCTAAAAAACCCTTGAAAACTCATAAAAACCGTCAACATACCAAATAACACTGAAAAAATACTATAAACCATAAAAATACTACAAATTCTTAAACCCCCTGAAAACATAAATAACATTAAAATAACTGAAAAACCCATGAAAACTATAAAACCCTTAAAATCATCAATAACCATAAATACCCTTAAAATGAAAAAAATACTAAAACTATAAAAACCCATAAAACACTGAAAACATTAAAAAAATATAAAATATCTTAAAACACTAAAAAAATAAAAACCATAAAACCCAAAAGTCCTTAAAAACACAAAAAAAATACCCAAAAAAACTCTAAAACCCTTAAAACCCCAAGAACCCTAAAAATCATAAAGATCCTAAGGAATCCTTAAAAATCCTTGAAAACATAAAAACCCTAAATAACCAAAATACCCCCGGAAAACAAAAAAAATCCCCTAAATCCGTAAAAACCCCTAAAACTCCAAAAAAACCAACAAAACCCGTAAAAATATTTAAAAAATATAAAAACATTAAAAACTATAAAAAAAACTGCAAAAAACCCTAAAAATAAAGAAAGACCTTTAAAACCAAGAAAAACGATAAAAATTCTAAAAAACCCTAAAGCCCTCAATATTATTAAAACCACTAAAAACCAAAAAACCCATAATAATCCCTAAAAATACCTGAAAAGGTAAAAGACTATAAAAACACTTAAAACACATAACGTCCATAAAAAACCTATAAACATTAAATTCACTAAAAATCTATAATATTCAAAAAATCATGTAAAATCGCTAAAAAAATTTAAAATCCCTAAAAATGTTACAGACTCTAAAAATGCTTTTAAACACTAAAAAACTAAAAAATCCTACAACCCCCAAAGTCCTTAAAAACAATGAAAACCCCTAAATTACCTATTAAAAATTAAGACCCCTAATAACCATCAAAATCCTTAAAACCCTAAAAACATTAAAAACCAATAAATTCCTTAAAAACATTAAAAATCCCTCAAAACATAAAAACCCAAAAGCCCTGAAAACCACCCGAAAAACATAAAAACACTAAAAATATAAAAACCCTTTAAACCCCTAAAAATGTTAAAAAACTATAACAATCCTTAATAACCTAACAAAATAAAAAAAAATTAAAACCCCAAAATCCCAAATATCATGAAAATATCAAAATACCCTAAAAACCAGGGAAAACCGTTAAACACTCAAAATCCCTAAAACCCCTAAAACTCATAAAAACTATAAAAATATTAAAAAAATACCAAAAAATACATAAAAATTTAAAAGACCCTAAAACATGAAAACCCCCTGAAAATGATAAAAATATTGATAACCATTAAAACCCTAAAACCACATAAACCCATAAAACCCTCTAAAATCTCTAAAAACACTTAAAACAACTAAAACGTCAAAAATATAAAAAAACATTAAAACCCAAAAAAAAATACCTTAAAACCAAAACAACTATAAAAACCGTGAAACCCAATAAAAATACTAAAATACCTAAAAACCCTATAACCATATTAACCATAAAAATCATAAAAAACCTTAAAAATCCATAAAAAGGTAAAAAACCCTAAAAACCTTGAAAATCCCTAAATACTAAAAAAATGACAAAAAAATTTAAAACCATACAACATATAAACACCTTAAATCCCACTAAAAATCCAAAACCAAAAACACCTAAAAACGATAAAAAACTATAAAAAAATTAAAAACCCAAGAAAACTAAAAATATGCTAAAAATCCTAAAAACTGTAAAAACCATTATAACATTGGAAACCTCTAAAACCGCTAAAAATACATACCAAAATAAAAACCCATTAAAATCATAAAAAACTAAAGAATTCATAAAAATCAAAAGGAATATAAAAAATCATAACAACCCTAAAAATCCCATGAAAACCATAAAACCCCCCAAAAAAAATTAAAAACACATAAAAATCAGCAAAAACTCTAAAAACCCTTAAAATACCTCTAATGTCAAAAAACTCTAAAAGTAGTTAAACCCATAAAAACTCAAAAACACCATACATCCCTGAAAACCACTAAAACCTGTAAAAACCCAAAAAATCCCTAAAATTCGTAAAAATCCATAAAACCCTAAAAACCCTAAAACCCAAAATCATTTAATACCTTAAAAATGACCTAAAAATCTATGAAAATATAAAAAACCCTATTAAAATTGAAACCACCTGAAAAAAAGACCCCTAAAAACATATAAACCCCCAAAACCCATAAAAATCCTAAAACCCCACTATAATGCTAAAAACCCATAAAACCTTTAAAAGATAGAAAAATCTAAAAACCATAAAAACCCAAAAAAAGTAAAATAACACTAAAAACCCAAATTGACCCTAAAACCCCTAAAATCCCATACATATCCTAAAAAACCTCAAAAACCCTTGAAATCTATAAAAACCTTAAAAAAATTAAAATTAATAAAATTAGAAAAAGCTCTAAAAATCACTAAAACAGAAAAACCCTAAAAACTCTAAAAACCTTAAAAACTATAAAAAATAAAAAATGATAAAAAAACCTATATAACCCTAAAAACATATAAATCTACTAAATCTATAAATACCCTTAAACCCCTAAATATGATAAAAAAATCTATAAAATATTAAAAAACCCAACAAACCAAAAAAACCCCCAAAAATCTAAAAGACCCCAAACACCATGAAAACCCCTAAACACACAAAAAACCTACAAATCACTCAAAATCCTAAAAATGCATAAAACCATAAATATCCTAAAAAATCCATAAAAATTTGTTAAAATGTAAAAAATACTAAAAAACCAGAAAACCCCATGAAAACCATAAAACCCCTAAAATCCATAAAAACCCCCTAAAACCCCTGAAACCCTAAACATCCTTGAAACACAAAAAAAAATATAGTAAAAACTCTTAAAACCCTAAAAATGTTAAAAAAATATATAAAAACTTTATAAACCCTAAAGAAAATGTAAAAACCCAAAATACCCTAAAAACCCTAATACCCCCTAAAGACCCTAAAACCCCATTAAAACCCTAAAAACACAAAAACCTAAAAACACATAAAAATATTAAAAAAAATATAACTCTAAAAAACATAAAAACCTTGGACACCCACTTAAATTTATAAAAAACATAAAAAACATAATAAAACAAAAACCCCAAAAACCTTTAAAAACACAAAAAACATTAAAATCCTAAAAACACAAATTTTTTTAAAAAAACTCATAAAATATTCTAAAACTCTAGAAAAAATATGAAAACATAAAACAAACCAGAAATGTTTTAAAAACTCAGAAAACCCCTAAAAATCGTAAAAATCCCTAAAACCCCAAAAAACATGTAAAAATCATAAAAATCCTAAAAAACAGTAATAATATTTGAAATTTTAAAAAATACCTAAAATTTTAAAAAATTATATGTAACCCAAAAAAACACATAAAACCCAAAAAAACATAAACATTAAAAAAACCCTAAAAACTGATACAAATCCTAAAAAAGCTAAAAATTATAAAACACATTTAAACCCTAAAAACATTACAAAACTTTAAAAACACTTAGAAACCCTAACAACGTAAACCACCCTCTTAAAATCCCAAAATGACCCAAAAAGTAATGAATGCCTTTAAAAACACTAAAAACTAATTAAAAACCTTAAAATAAAAAAAAACTAAAAACCCTAAAACCGTAAAAATCTAAGAAAACCATGAAAACCATAAAAACAAAAAAAACCCAAATAATATCTGAAATCATAAAAACCCCTAAAAACACTGAAAACCCCCTAAAACCCCCCTGAAAACCCACCTAAACATTGTAAAACCATCCAAAATCATATAACCCCCAAAACCCATTAAAACCATAAACAAAAACTAAAATTTTAAAAACCCTTATATCCATTTTTTTAAATCATAAAAGCATTAAAACCTAAAAAACAAAATAAAAACTAAACACCAAAAAAGGCCCTATAAACCATTAATCCACTTAGAAACCCTAAAAACACAATAAACCCCAAAAAATGGCCAAAATCCCAAAAAACCATAAAATCTCTAAAAACATTAAAATCCTAAAAATCATTAAAAAAATCCATGAAACAATAAAAGATCCAAAAAATCTTGAAAACCCCTCGAAAACTATAAAGGACCCCTAAAAACCTTAAAAATCATAAAACCCCTTTAAGAACTATAAAACCTCTAAAAACTGTAAAATCTCTTTAAATCACAAATATTTTTTAAAAAGAATCTAAAAAACATTAAGATAATAAAAATCCAAAAAACCACCAAAAATTAGAAAAACATTATAAACCCTAAAAACCTAAAAGCCCCTTCAAACCCATAAAAATCCCTGAAATAATAAAAAATCTAAAAACCCATAAAAACTCAAAAAAACCACAAAAAAATATAAAAACCCTAAAACACCTAAAAACATTAAAACACTCTAAAATACCTAAACACCCATAAAAACTGAAAAATCTCTAAAAACCCAAAAACACCATAATAACTCTGAAATACTTTAAAAAACACTAAAAACATGAAAAAAAAAGTTGAAATAAAAAAACCCATAAACCCTAAAAAACATTAAAAACTCTAAAAACCCTTAAAACTAAAAAAAATACTCGAAACCCCCGAAAATACCAAAAAGGATCTAATAACCCTGAAAACCACTAAAAATGATTTAAAATTACTAAAACCCTAAAACCCTAAATAAGCTCAAAATACATATAAATACTAAAAAATCCTAAAAACATTAAAATGTAAGAAAACACAAAAACCCATAAAAACCATGAAAAACGCTTGAAAAACATAAAACCACTAAAAAACCAAAAACAATTAAAAAAATAAATACCCTTTAAACCCCTAAAAACCATGAAAACAATAAAAACCATAAGAACCCAAAAATACAAAGAAAAACAGAACCACCTAAAAACCCCTAAAATCGTAGAAAACCCATATAACACTAAAAATATTGAAAATCCCTCAAAATCTATAAATCTTATAAAACCCTAAAAACCATAAAATTCTAAAAATTCCTTGAAAATACTGAAAATTAAAAAACCCTAAAAACCATAAATACCCATAAAACCCATAAAACCCCCTAAAAACCATAAAAACCATAATCCTCTAAAAACCACTAAAATTTTAAACCCCCTTTAAACAAATAAAAACATTAAATAAATCTAAAAACATTTAAATCCCCAAAAAACTAAAAAACATTAAAAATACAAAATATCCAATAAACCATGAAAAACCCCCTTTGTGTACTTTTTTTTTGTTTTGAGGGTTTTTTGGGTTTGGGGTTATTAAGGGTTTTTTGGGTGTGGTTCATTTGACCCCGCCCCTCCCTTGTCTACTCCATCTTTTTTCTAATAAGTTTTGTGGGGGATAGGAATAGCATGGCCCTGAACTGTCCTTTCCCAAAAAAACACAAAAACCCAACTAAAACACTAACAACCCCTAAAATAAATAATTTTTTTAAAAAAACTATAAAAACCATTCAAAACAATAAAAAAATCTAAAATCCCATAAAAACCAAAAAATCCCCTAAATAACTTGAAAATACCATAAACCCATAAAAACCCTAAAATCTCCAAAATGCCCTAAAACCCCTAAAATCCTAAAGACACTAAAACCATAAAAATACATTAAAATCCCTAAAAATAATTAAAAACATAAAAAATCATAAATAACTAAAACCCCTCAGAATACCATAAGAATCCATAAAACATAAAACCCCCCAAAAACCAAAAAACCAAAAAGGCAACTAAGAACTCTAAATACCCTCCCTAAAATGTTAAAAAATGCTAAAAACCCATAAAAACACTAAAACACTAAAAAACACCAAAATTCCCAAAAGAACCTAAAAGCCATCAAAACCCCAAAATACCCTGAAAATTCAAAAATCCCTCAAAATCCAAAAAACCAAAAAAATTCTAAAAGCCCTAAAAATCCATGAAATTGTAAAATGACTTAAAAACCCTAAAAACCACCTAAAAATCTAAAAAACCCTAAAACCCTAAAAAATATTGAAGCTACAAATAACCCTAAAATCACTTAAATCTCTAAAAACCCTTAAAACACCAAAAAACATTATAAAACTCTAAAAACCAAAAGAACCCTAAAAAATAAAAAATAAAACTAAAAACCACAAAAGACCAAAAAACCCCCCAAACCCTAAAAATGCCTAATGAAACCTAAAAAATCCCAAAAATCCAAGAAAACCCAAACACCCCTCAAAATAAAAAAAAACCCTAAAACCCTTAAAAATTATAAATAACATAAAAAATCCCTGAAAATGTAAAAAATACTCAAAACACTAAAACTCACTAAAACCCGTAAAATATATAAAAACCCATTAAAACCCCGAAAACATAAAAAAACTAAAAAACCACTAAAATCCCTTTAAACCCCTAAAAACACCTAAAAATTCTAAAAAATCATAAACCCCTAAAAAACTCAAAAACCCTAAAGACCCGAAAAGACCCTAAAACCCCTAAAAACCCTAAAAACCCCCAAAAGTACTCAAAATCCATATAAACACAAAAAATACAAATTTTTTTTAAAAATTCTCTAAAATCCCTAAAAACATAAATATCCTTACAACTTCTGAAAAACCCTAAAACCCATAAAAACCCATTAAATTCTTTAAAAACCTAAACACCAATAAAACCCTAAAACCCACCAAAATTTATAAAAAAACATTTTAACCCCTATAAATTAAAAAAACTCTATTAAATAAAAACCCTAAAAACAAAATTAAAAACCTAAAAACCCCAAAGGCTCCCATAAACAATGTAAAATAGAAAAAAATACTAAAAACCTATAAAAACCTAAAACCCCTCAGAATCACCAAATACCCTTAAAACACTAAAAACAATAAATCATAAAATCCTAAAAAAGACTTGAAAAAACATCAAAACGTAAAAATCTCTAAAAATTATGAAAACCATAAAACCCCTAAAACCATTAAAAATAATAAAAACTCATAAAATTCATAAAACCACACTAAAAACTCTAAAAATCTATAATACCACTAAAAACATTAATAAAATTAAAAAATATTACATCCTATAAAAAATCAAAACACTCTAAAACCGAAAAGGCCCTAAAACACATAAAAACCCTAAAAACTGAAAAGCCCCCAAAACTTCTCAAAATATGTAAAAAAATAAAAAACCGAAACACTTAATAAATCCTAATCAAACCATAAAAATCCATGAAAACATAAAAACCTTAAAAACTCTGAAAACCACAAGAAACTTTAAAAACCCTAAAATAGAAAAAATTCTAAAAAGAGATAAAAACAAGAAAACCTGCTAAATACTCTAAAAACCCAAAACCCCTTAAAATGTTAAAAACTCTATAAAACCTTTAAATCCCTAAAAATAATAACATAATGATATCAAAAAGACCCTAAAAACTATGAAAACCCATAAAACCATGGAAACCCCCCAAAATTTATAATAACCCAAGAATTGCTAAAAACCCTAAAAACTCTAAAAATAATAATAATCCCCAAAAAATATCTTAAAACGTAAAAAAACATAAACCCCTGAAAACCCGTTGAAAATAATAAAATCCCAAAAAATATTTAAAAACCGAAATACCCATAAATCTCTAAAAATCCACTAAAAACTCAAAAAACAATCAAAAGCCATGAAAATGTTAAAAACAATAAAAACATTTAAACTCCAAAAAAATAAAAAAGTAAAAACCCTAAAAAACCCTAAAACCCTAAAAACCCTAAAAGCCCTATAAATATAAAAACACCTAAAACACTAATCCCATAAAAATCATAAAAAAGACATAAAATCATTGAAATTTAAAAAATCTAATAACCCAAAAAATGTAAAAACCATAAAACCAATTAAAAAACTAAAAACCCCTAAAACCTATTAGACCTTATAAAATCTAAAAACCCATAAAACTCCTACTAACATTAAAATAATAAAAAAACATAAATCCCTAAAAAACCAAATAACCCTAAAAACCACAATGTCCCTAAAAACCATGACCACCCCTAAAACCCTAAAATTCTCTGAAAACCAATAAAAATCATAAAAATCCCTAATAACCCAAAGAACCCCAAAAAACAAGAAAATATAGAAAAATTCCTAAAACCCACTTAAAATGTAAACAACACTAGATACCCTAAAAACCATGAGAACCACTAAAACATTTACACCCTTAAAGCCCCTAAAAACACTAAAAACCACAAAAATTTCTAAAACCTCATTAAACCCTTAAAAATGATAAAAAACTCTAAAATACCATAAACATTCAAATAAATCAAAAATAAAAACCATTAAAAACCCTAAAAAGACCCTAAAAAAATTTAAAACCCTTGAAAACCCCTAAAACCTTCAAAATCCCAAAAAACACAAAAAACCATAAAAACCATAAATATCCCAAAAAATCCATAAAAATCCATATATAAATAAATCCCCTTAAAAACATTAAAAACATTAAAAATCATAACATTCCTGTAATGACCCACGTTTTGAACCGGGTTAAAAAGTGGAGAAATTGAACTTTTTCAGTTACTCAACTGGTCAAATTTAAGATCGGGCTTCTAAACAAGGTTCTAAAGGTTTGAACCCTTATTTTTTATGTTTTTGGGGTTGAGAGAAGGCCTGAGAAGTTTCCCAAGTGTCTCGAGGGGTTTTGGGAGTGTCAGTCCCGAAGACAGCCGGTTTATAAAGGACAGCTGAAGGCGCACTATTGGCACACGATTTCCCAAACTGTGCAGCCCAAATCGTGTGGCTTAAAATAGGGAGGAAGAGGAGTTTTCACGGGTTGTGCATAGTTTCCCAAGCCGTGCAGCCAGCTCGTGCGGGGTGTCGTGGGTGTCCAGTGGGGAACGCATGGTTGGTGCATGGTTTTCCAAATCGTGCGGCCCAAGCCGTGCACCGTGCCCTGTTTGGGTTTTTGAAATATTTAAATGAAAATAAAAAAAACCTAAAATCTAATAAACTCTCCCCTGTTCCTCACAAAACCCACATGAACCCCTCCCCCTTGGAGCCGCCGGCCTCTCCCACGAGCCCTCCCTCGGCCTGACCTCCTCTCCTCCACTTTCCTTGGTGATTCTTCCTAAAATCTCCATGGTAAGATCCTCCCTCCTTCCTCCTCCATACTTGGACGATTTTAGGGTTTCCCCTTGCCCAATTTATCGTTCGACCGAACCCTTGGGTTAGGATGGGTTAGTGATTTCACGTTCTTCTATGTTTCTCTTGTTCTAGGTAGATGTGAAGGGTTCGTTGGGACTCCTTTGGGTGAGATTCGGTGTTCGCAACCAATGGCGAGGCGGTTTGCGGTGGGTTCGATCCGCCAGTTTGATTCCGAGGTAAGTGTTTTACCTATTTTTGGTTTTCATAACTTCCAATTAGTGTCTCAGGTTGTTTTAGAGGTTCCTGGTATGTTTTTCCTTGTGCATTAGGCTTTTGGAATGGTTATGGTTTGCTGGAGCTTAGGCGGCTGGTTTAGTTAGAAAGCACCAAGAGCCGGAGTGGACGAATAGATCTACCTTGAGGTAGGATCTCTCTCCTTGCCTTTAATTTAACAAGATGTATTAATGAGTTATTTCTGCACTATTTTAGTATGTTAATTATGCATGTTTAGATTCAATTAAATGCTTTTGTGCAAAGAGTGTGAATTTCTGGGATAAGATTATAATGGTTTCTCGGTCACTAAACTAACAATTTAATAATAAAACCCCTCAGTCAGAGGTGTGTTGTCATCAAGATAAAAGTTGGAAGTAGATCCTTATGCTTTCCTGCTAAATTAATGTTATGATTTGGTGTTAATTGACGATGTCATGTTTCCTCTGACTTGTACCAAATGGTTAAAACATGATTGTTGCGATCTTGCGATGAAATGGTTAAACTTGAATGGAATAGATTAAGGTGGTAAGACCATGCCTTAATATAATGGAATAATCACGGCTTATGTTAATGGAATGGATCTTGTGAATGGGACTTACCTAGGAGGGGTAGTCCATAGCACCACTTTTTTCTTTATAAATCTCGGTATGTCTCATAAATGATATAAAAGGAATGGAGAATGAATTGGGGGTTAGCCAATACCGTACATGAGTGGGTTTCCTCATGTACCTTATATAACATGATGAATATGTAAATGTCTTGATATGGATACTTAAGAGGAGTTTGCTTAAATATAAATTCAATGAATATGATAAATGATGTGATGGTGATACTTGAAATGGTTTGCCTTAATTATTTTTGTATGAATGTGATTATAACCATTTACGTGGATATAGTCTACTTGTTTGAATGTGTATGTAGTGTGATTATTTTGAATGCTTATGAGGTAATGCCATAAGTAGTACAATATAAAAATGGTTGTGATATGAGTGTGCACATGTTGATTCCACTTATTGGATGATAATAAAGGTGAGTGAATTATGAGGCCACCTAGTGACATATACGTGGTTGGATGGGAGTCTGTTATACCCCATGAGTGTGACAGTACATGTCTGGAAGGGAGGAATTCTTACCCCATGCCAGTTGACTTCTAGTGTGACAGTACATGTCTAGAAGGGAGGCATTCTTACCCCTTGACAGTTGACTTCTAGTGTGACGGTACATGTCTAGAAGGGTGGGATTCTTACCCCTTTCCAGTTGACTTCTAGTAGTGATTTACATGTTTGTATGGGAGGCAGTTATACCCCATGCCAGTATTATGAATGTGACAGATGGGAGGCAATTATACCCTATGCCGGTTAAAGGAACATGATGGAAGTGAGGCATTCTTACCCCTTGCCAATATCATTTAAGAACGATAAGCATTCTTACCTCGTTTCCATTGTGTACTAGGGATGAGAGGCATTCTTACCTCGTTCCTGCTATCTTCAGTTGATGGGTGGGAGGCATACTTAACCCACTCCATCTTTTATAAATATTTACATATGTAATTGTAGTGGCATGATCAGACTGATATCCCGGCAACGAGCCGAAGTTGGTATAGCCGTGAGTTTTCCTTGGGAAACCTGGATGGGTGTTGTTATTCTATGTTGTCTTGCTTATTAAATCCTGCTATACCTGCTTAGTATTTAATTAAATATACAATGTCTGGATTGGGTTAGACATCGGTGGTTCCAGCCTACTGAGATTATTATCTCACACCCTACTCGGGCCGCCATTGCATTAGGGTACCTGAGTAGATCTTTTTGCTTGCAGGACCTAGGTTTGGTGTTGTACTGTTTGTACCTGAGTAGTTACGAGCAAAGGACAAAGCGGGAGCTTGGAATGCTCAGGAGATCGCCCGTCGGGCCTTGCTATCTTTTCATTATTTTTTGTATTGTATTTAAATCATGTTGTATTGTTTACTGTTTCCATATCTGTATCATCATCCCTGTATTGTGACAACTGGCTTTGGCCACCCTTTATAAAATGTTTATCACCTATCTTTTTCTTCTTCCTTTCAATTGATTACTACTTCCGCTATTGAATTATATATACTCTGACTATATCATTGTGTTACTCTGATTTGAGGGTATAGTCTCCCCACTATAACCTCACAAGACCCTCCCTACTAGTCGACAGCCTCTGGCATACGGGGAGACGCGCTTGAGGCCATGTGACCTACCGGTCCGGCCACAGCTTCAATGGTACACTGGTCCGTGACATTACAGTGCCTAAAAATATAAAAAACCTAAAACCCCATAAAAACAATAAAACTACAAAAATCTCAAAAAACCCTTAAAACTCATAAAAATGATCAAAAATTCTAAAAACCTGTAACACTAATACATAACTAAAAAACACTATAATTATAAAAGACCATAAAATCACTAAAAACATCTAATGTCCCTAAAACCCTGAAAATCATAAAACCTTTGAAAATCCCTAAAATCACTATATGACCTTAAAAACCATAAATATCATAAAAAATCCTCTAAAATCCCTGAAAATGTTACAAACCCTAAAAACCCAGTGAAAATCAAAAATACATGTAAAAAATAACAAACCCTAAAAACCATAAGAATAACAACAATATCCTTAAAACCCCTACAAATGCTAAAAAACATATAAAATCTGAAAAAACCTGATAATAAAAAAACCCTAAAATCCGAAATGACCGTAAAAACAATTAAAACCCCTAAAAGCCAAAATACATGAAAACCTGAGAAATTTTCAAAATATATAAAACCATTAAAACCCTCAAAACCATAAAAATCCTAAAATCTACCTAAAAATATATGAAAAATCTAAAAACCCCTAAAAACACGGAACTACCCAAAAAAATTGAACACCCTAAAAAACTAAAAAAAATCCTAAAAACCAATAAAATACTAAAACAAATAAAAACTCTAAAAACCATTAAACCCCCTAAAAACATAAAAAACAATAAAATTCCTTTAAACCATAAAACAAAAAAGAATAAAAAACCCCAAAAGATCATAAAACCCCTAAAACACTATTAAATTATAAAACCCTTAAAATCCTTAAAAACACTAAAAAACCTAAAATCCATAAAGATCCTTAAAAATATCGAAAAATTACTGATAGGGTAAAAACCCTAAAAACATTAATAACCCCCCTTAAAATAATAAAAACCCTTAAAAACTATAAAAACTCATAAAAACTCATTAAAACCGATAAAAACCCTAAAAAATTGAAAAATCTCTAAAATCCCTTAAAACATATAAAAACTCTAAAAACCCATAATACCCTTGAAAAACTAAAAAACATCCCTCAAAACCCAAAATACCCTATTAATCCTGAAAATCCAAAAGCCCCAAAATCCCCAAAAACCTTAAAAACCATGAAAATCTGAAAAGCACACTTAAAATACCTAAAAAGTAAAAAACCCATAAAACCTTGAAACCCCCTGAAAACCATAAAACCCCTAAAACATAAAACCCCTGAAACCTAATCAAAACCCCTAGTTAACTAATAAAGAAATAAAAACACTTAAGACCACGAAATACATTAAAAAATCTAAACACATTAAAACCCATAACCAAATAGAAAAACCTATGTCCCCAAAAAGACCCAAAAAACCTTGAAAAACCTAAAACACATAAATATATAAAAAACATACAACCCCTCAAAATCCCAAAAAATTAGAAACCCCCTAAAACCCATTAAATTAATAAAAATCCCTAAAAATCCTTGAATATTTAATAAAACTAAAAACCTTGAAAACAAATGAAAACCAAAAACACCCCCAAAAAATCATTATAAACCATAAAACCATATAAACCAAAATACAACAAAACCCTTAATATCCCTACAAATGTTAAAAAAACTCTAAAAATCCCTAAAACCCTTAAAAACCACTAAAATCCATAAAACCCCCATAACGATAAAAATCATAAAAACCCTAAAATATATAATATCGTAAAAACCCCTATTACCCAAAAAACCCCTAAAAACCATAAAACCCATAAAAACATAAATCCAATAAAAAAAATCGAAAACTATAAAAATACCTAATCCCTTAAAAATGTTAAACACTCTAAAAACCTTGAAAACCCTAAAAACACCCTAAAAACCAAAAAAAACAAAGAATATATAAAATGACTAGAAACCCTAAAACATCTGAAAGACCCTAAAAACCATAAAAAAATCCTAAAAACCATATAAAACCCAAAAAACATAAAATTTATAATACATCACTAAAAATAAATGCATGCATAGAAAACCCTAAAACCCCTTAAAACCCTTGAAATCCATGAAAATTTCTAAAAACCCTAAAAACCCATAAAAACATAAATCCCACTAAAAAAATATAAAACCCATTAAACCACCTATAATATTAAAAAACACTAGAAAACTTTAAAAAACCTAAAAAACTACAATGTCCCAAAAACCTAAAATAAACAAAAAAACCATAAAACCCTAAAAAATTATAAATAATAAAACCCCTATTAGTCATAAATAACACTAAAATCTATAAAAAAATATATTAAAACTCTTTAAAATCCTTGGAAATATAAAAAATTCTAAAAACCCCAAGAACCCCTTAAATCCCATAAAACCCTTGAAAACTATAAAAACCCTTAAAAACTATAAAAACCCTAACAACCTATAAAACCCCAAGAACCACTAAATCTTTTTAAAACCCCTAAAAACACAGAAACCCCTAAAAACACTAAAAAATCCAAAAACCCTAAAAAACCATCAAAATCCCCAAAACCCTAAAAACCCTAAAAATCATCAAAACACAAAAAATTCCAAAAAATACCTAAAAAAATAATAAGCCATAAAAACCCATGAAAACCATAAGAACCCCAAAATCCTTAAAATCCCCTAAAACTAAAAAAAATCCTAAACCCACTAAATACTCTAAATACTAAAAAACCCACAAAATAGTTAAAAAACTCTCAAAATCCAAAAAAACCGTGAAAAATAAAAAAAATCTAAAATTCAAAAAAATAAAACAAAAACCACGGAAACCCCTAAAACCCTAAAAACCCTAAAAACTGACCCCACCCCCCCACAAAATCCCTAAAATCCTTAAAAACACTAAAACCCATAAAAACCCTAAAAAACCCCAAAAATATCCTAAAATTCTTAAAAAGCCAAAACACCCTAAAAACCCCTTAAAACCATATCAAACACTAAAAACCAAAAAACCCCCAAAACCCCATAAAAACCCTAAAACCACAAAAAACATCTTAAAACCTTTAAATCCCTTAAAACCCCTAAAACGATAAAAACAATTAAAAAACATAAAACCACTACGATTTTTCAAAATATTCCCTAAAGACCAAAGAGACCTAAAACCCCTTGAAAACCCCTAAAAACACTACAGAACCCTGAAAAACATTAAAAATAAAAAAAACTGAAAATATTAAATCCACTAAAAACTATTAAAATACTAAAAAAACACCTCAAAATGCTGAATAATATAAAAAACCTTAAAATCCACTGAAAGTAGTAAAACAACTAATAACACATAAATACACTAAAACCAGTAAAATCCCTTAAAACACCGAAAAATGTAGAAAAAATAAAAAACATTAGATATCCAAAAAAACTAAAAAGGCCCAATTAACCCAAAGACCATAAAAACCTAAAAACCATAAAACTATAGAAAACATAGAAAAAACCCTAAACCCTTAAAATCCTGCATTATCCCTAAAATCCCTAAACCCCTTAAAACCATAATATAACTTAAGAAACCCTAAAAATACTTGAAAATGTAAAATCCCCGAAAAACCATGAAAAACAACTGAAACCATAAAAAACTATAAAAACTATAAAAACCATAAAAACCCTTAAACACCTAAAAACTACTAAAAATTAAAAACCCTTAAAACGCCAAAATATATTTAAAAACTATAAAAACCCATTTAAGCACTAAAAACTAAAAAACCCTCTAAAAACAAGAAACTCAAAACCCTAAAAACCCCAAAAAACCCTAAAATGTGAAAACCCTCAAATTCCCTAAAACCCTAAAAATATTAAAAATAATAAAAGAATCTAAAAAATCCATAAAAACATAAAAACCCCAAAAAACAATTAAAATAAATCTAAAAACTATAAAACCCATATAATTATTTAAAAACCCTAAGATCCAATAAAACACATAAAACCCACTAAAAATATAAAAACCCATTAAGATTCATAAAAACGTAAAAAACTGTAAACACCTTTAAAACCCTAAAAACTCAACAAAACCCTAAAAACGTAATAATTACCTAACCCCCCAAACCATAAAACCCCTAAAAATCATGAAAACCCATAATACCATCCAAATCCCTAAAACGCAAAAAAAACCATAAAAGCCATAAAATTTTAAAAAATCAATAAAAATCCCTAAAAACATGAAAAAACAAAAAACACAAAAAACCCCATAAAAACAATCAAAAACACTTAAAACCTTAAAAATACTCAATACACACAAATACCCTAAAACCCAATAAATACTTTAGAAACTATTAAAATTCCTAAGAATGCTAAAAAACATTAAAACCTAAATTCCCCTAAAAATTTCAAAAAATCGCCATAAAACTCAAAAGAACCTGGAAACCCGGTAAAGCCCTAAATACCATGTAAAATCATAAAAACCCTATAAATACCAAAAAACCCTAAAAAACCATAAAACCCAAAAAATCTATAAAAATCCTTGAAGTAATAAAATACCCTAAAAATCCCACGAAAACTATAAAAACCTCAAAAAATAAAAAAATTCCTCAAAACATTAAAAATACTAAAAACGCATAATAACCCTAAAATTACACTAATAACTGTAAAACCCATAAAATCATTAAAAATTTTAAAAAAATATTAAAAACTATAAAAACCACAAAACTCCAAAAAAAAAACCTAAAACCCCCAAAAGATCCTAAAAACTCTAAAAACTCTAGATAACTAAAGAAACTAAAAACCTCAAAATCCCAAAAAACCAAAAAACACTAAAAATAATAAAAATCCTAAAAAATGAATAAAAATCTATACAAACATAAAAACACATAAAAACACTAAAAACACATTAAAACCCATAAAACCCCATACAAAGTTAAAACCACATACAACCATAAAACCACCAAACACTCTAAAAATCCATTAAAAACTACAAAAGTTAAAAAAACCTTATAAAATTTTAAAAAATCTAAAGAATAAAAAACCCTAAAAGACCCTCAAACCCAGAAAACCATAAAAGCCCTAAAATCACTCAAAATTCTTAAAACACCTAAAATCTCTAAAACCCCTAAAACCGTAAAATAACATAAAGATGAACTAAAATCCCTAAAATTTTCAAAAACCATAAAACCCCTTAAAACCATAAATACCTAAACGATGACATAAAACTCTAAAAACCCTTAAAACCAAAGAAAATTGTTTAAAACACTAAAAATCTTAAAAACCATTAAAAAAATCAAAAAACCATTAAAACCTAAAAGACCCCAAAAAATGTGAAAACCCATAAAACCCCTGAAATTCCCTAAAAACTCTATGATCTATAAATATCCTTAATATTTATGAAATCCTGAAAAATGTGAAAACCCTAAAAAAATTTGAAATCCCATGAAATATATAAAATCCCTAATACCTTAAAAACCATTAAAACCATAAAAACAACTAAACCCCCAAAAATACCACTAAAACACTAAAATACCTTAAACCCCTAAAAAACATTAGAAAACAAAAAAAACTAAAAGCTTTAAAAATTAAAAAGAAACCAAACCCCCCCCCAAAAAACCATAAAATCCCTCAAAACCATCAAAACCATTAAAAGCCCTAAAAACAATAAAAAAACCTAAAACCCATAAAAATCTTAAAAATTACTTAAAAATACCTGAAATTTATAAAAAAACTAAATGCCCTGAAGACCTTCTGAATACCATAAAACACCTAAAAAATTTAAATCCCCCATAACTTTTAAAACCCACTAAAAACTCTTAAAACCCAATAAAACAATAAAAACACTAAAAAAAATTAAAACCCTATAAACTCAACAATTCCTTATAAACAAAATAAACCTAGAAACCACTAAGAACCCAAACCCCTAAAGTCCCCTCAAAATTCCTAAAACCCCTAAAAACTCTAAATACCATAAAAATCCAAAAAAATCCGTTAAAATCCTTAAAGAAATAAAAACCCTAAACACAATGAAAAACACTTGAAAACCATAAAAACCCTAAAAACCATAAAATACCATGAAGGCCCGAAAAACCCTGAAATAACTAAAAACACCAAAACACCAAAAACCCTTAAACCCCATAAAATGTTATAAAATTAAAAAACCTTAATATCGTAAAAAATCATTAAAAATCACAAAAGTACCAAAAAGACCCCAATAACCCTAAAAACCAAAAAACCATAAAGAACCCTAAAAATCTGTAAAAAACCCTCCTGATTAGTAAAATACCTAAAACCCAAGAAACAATAAAAGTCACTAAAAATAAATGAAAATGTAAAGAAACATGAAAAACCTCTAAAAATCGTAAAAACTCCTAAAAGCCTTGAGAAACCCATGAAAACTATAAACCCACAAAAAATAAAAAAAACCTTAAATACATTAAAAATGTTAAAAAATAAAAAAAACTCAAAAAAAACCTAATATAAAAAAGACCCTAAAAACCATGAAAACCCCTGAAAACCCTTATAATCCCTCAATTTCCCTAAAAACTATAAAAACCATAAAACCATAAAAATCTTAAAAACCACAAAAAATCCATGAAAATGTAAAAAACCCCCCAAAAACCTAGAAAAACCCCTAAAATCCATACAAAACCCTAAAAAACCCTAAATACAATAAAAATCCATAAAACCCCAACAAACCACAAAAAATACGGAAAACCCTTAAACCCCGAAAAACCATACAAAACAAATAAATACATAAAAACCCAAAAACCCAAAAATCCAAAAAAGAAACTAAAAAACCTAAAAACCACTAAAAACCCTGAAAACATTGAAAACTCCTAAAAACCTAAAAAACCCTAAAGAACATAAAAAACCTAAAACCCTATAAATCCTAAAAACCTAAAAACCCTGAAAATGTAAAAAAAACCCTAAAAACACTAAAAAACCAATAAAAACATTCAAAACCCAATGAAAGTATAAATAAAAAACTCTAAAAACATTTTAAACCAATAAAATGTTAAAGAGCTCAAACAACCCTTAAAATAAGTAAAAAAATAAAAAAACCCTAAAACCCCAAAAGACTATGAAAACCCAAAAAACCCCTGAAAACCATGAAAAAATTCTTGAAAATAGTAAAACTCATAAAACCTTAAAAAATCTAAGAACTCATAAAAACCATATAAATCTTAGAAAAAATTCAAAAAACACTAAAACCCACTAAAAATATTAAAAACTCTAAAAACAATGAAAACCATAAAAATTAAAACAATCCCTAAAACCCCAAATACACTAAACCCTAAAATCCCCTATAAACCCTAAAAAACCTAAAAACCCATAAAACCCCTCGAAATCCTTAAAAATAAATAAAACCTTTAAAAAGAATAAAAATTCATAAAAAAGCCCTAAAAACCTTAAAAACCTTAAAAACACTAAAAACCTTAAAAAATCATTTAAAACCATAAAACTCCTAAAAACATTAAAACCCTTAAAACCCCATAAAAAACTAAAAACCACTATAAACTCAAAAAACCCCATAAAACTACTAAAACATTAAAAAAATCTCAAAAACCTTAAAACCGCTAAAAATATTAAAAAAACATATAACCCAAAAGACCCTAACCCTTCTAAAAACTCATCAAACCCCTAAAATCTAAAGAAATCCCTAAAAACTATAAAAACCAAAAGAAACATAAAATCCTAAAAAATCCCTACAAATTCATGAAAACATAAATACACTAAAAAACCCTTTAAACCCACAGAAACCCCAATAACATTAAAAACCCATAAAACCCATAAAATCCATAAAACCCACACAAAAATAAAAAAAACCTTTAAACCCTAAAAATGTTAAAACCCCTCCAAAACAATAAAAAGATTAAAATAATAAAAAAAACTTGAAAAACCCCAAAATATCCTAAAATCCCATAATATCCTTAAAAATTTAAAAAAACCTTTAAATTTTTTAAACCCTCTAAATACCTATATACCACATAATATCCAAAAAACCATAAAAACCTTAAAAATACCTAAAAATAATTTAACATGTAAAAAACATAAAAACCTGAAAAAACCCCTAAAAACATAAAAACACCTAAAAACCATAAAACCCCTTTAACCCCATAACTACCCAGATACCCACTAAAAACTTCGTAAACCCTTAAAAACCCTAAAACATTAAAAAACTATGAAAAATTATAAATCCAAAAAAACACAAGAAACCCAAAAATCACAAAATATACATAAAAACACTAAAACCCTAGAAACCCAGAAAACCAATAAAAACACTCAAATTCCTTGAAAACCCTAGGAAACCCAAAAAACTATAAAAATATAAAAGTAAGTCCTCAAGATCCATGAAAATAAAGAAACTTCTAAAAACATTGAAAAAACCATGAAACCCATTAAAATCCCAAAAAACATTAATACTCCTAAAAACCCATTAAAATATGAAAAATCACTAAAAACTCTAAAAACACATAAAACTCCAAAAAATGATTAAAAAAATCAAAAAAAAACTAAAAACCCTAAAAAAAACCTAAAGACCCAAAAGACCCTAAAAACCCAAAAAAACCCAAACCACTAAAAACCCTAAATACCCTAAAACTCTGAAAACATTAAAATCCATAAAAATACTAAAAATCCGTAAATATAAATGAAAACATAAAAAAACCAAAACACAAAAAAATCCTGGAAAACCATAAAACACCTTAAAAACCTTAAAAACCCAAAAAACTCCTTAAAACCTAAAAAACCAAAAACCCATAAAACAAAAAGAACATACTAAAACTCCAAAAACCCTTCATAGAAATAAAAATGAAAAATGAACTAAATTACTTATAATCCATAAAAACCAAAAAACATATAAAAATCCAAAATATCCCTAATAACATAAAAACCAAAAACCACCAAAAACACTAAAAACCCTCAATGTTCTAAAAAATCCCTAAGAAAAAAAACCATAAAACACTTAAAAGGCTGTAAAAATTCCTAAGAATGTAAATACCCTAAAACGCCATAAAACCCCCAAAAAACTAAAAACCGTTAAAACCTATTAAAAGGTTAAAAAACTCTAGAACCATAAAAACTATAATAACTCAAAAAACCCAAAATCCCAAAAAACCCAAAAAATACTTAACAACCCTAAAAGTTCTGGAAGGACCAATACCCCTCAAAATTCCTCAAAACCCTAGAATATCCAAAAACCATAAATATCATTAAAAATCCCCAAAAATACTTGAATATATAAAAGACCCAAATAACCATGAAAAGTCCCTAAAATCATAAAAAATTACAAAAAAATCCTAAAAATCCTAAAAAACCCATAAAAATGCTCTAAAAATTCTAAAAACCCTTTAAACCCCGAAAAATATAAAAACTCTAAAAAACCTTAACACCCCTAAAGAATTAAAAATCCCTAAAAAATCCCAAAAGTCCCTAAAAACCTTGAAAACCACTAAATATCCTAAATACTCTAAAATTTTGTAAAATAACTCAAAATCCCTAAAAACCCTAAAATTATAAAAAATCACAAAAATTCCCTAAAAATGTGAAAAACATAAAAACCTAAGAAAATAAATAAAAATCATAAATCCCCTAACAACCATAAAAACATTAAAAACCCTATAACAATCATAAAATCCCCTAAAAACATTAAAACCCCCTAAAAATCATTAATACCCATAAAAGAGTCAGAAAAACCCTAAAAGCACAAAATGTCCCTAAGAATCTTGAAAAACCCTAAAACCCTGAAAAATTAAAAATACCCGAAAGTCACTAAAAATACCTAAAAATATTAAAAACACTAAAATAAAGAAAAATAAAAACCCTTAAAATATTATAAGAGCTTAAACCCCCATAAAATCCTTAAAACCACTAAAAATATAAAAATCATTTAAAAACCTAAAAATGTCAGAAAACTCTAAAGACCCATAAAAACACTAAAAATTCAAAATAACCCTAAAATAGTGAATAAACCTAAAACCGTCAAAATCGCTAAAAACAATGATAAACTATTATAAACAATTATAACACTAAAAACCCTCAAAATCCATAATATACCCAAAAAACCCAAAAAACCATAAAATTTCTAAAAAACCCTTTAAATCCCTGAAAACATAAAACCCCTAAATACCCAAAAAATCATGAAACCAAAGAAACCCATAATAACTATAGAAACAACAAAAATCAATAAAACCCATCAATATTAAAACCTCTAAAACCCAATAAAATCCCTAAAAATGTTAAAAACTCTAAAAAATCATAAAAACCCCAAAAAACTAAAAACATACCCCAAAAACAAAAAAAAGACCCAAACACCAAAAAAACCCCTAAATACCCTGAAATATCATAAAGACTTGGAAAAATCCTAAAAACCTTAAAAAATACTAAAAACAATATAAATCCTACAAATTCCCAAAAATTCCTTGAAAGAGTAAAAACACCAAAAAACCCTAAAAAATCCCGAGAAAACCATAAAAGAACTGAAAAAACATAAAAACTATAAAACCCCATAAAACCCCTAAAATCCACTAAAAACTCTAAAAACCATTAAAACCCCTAAAAAATTATGAAAAACTAAAAACCCATAAAAATATAAAAACAAAAAACATTAAAAACCGAATATGACCTTAAAACCCATAAAAACACAAAAAACCATAAAAACCCAAAAAACCACTAAAAACCCATAAAATACCTAAAAATATAAAATCTATAAAAACCATAAAAATTATAAAAACAACCAAAAGTCCCAAAAAATTAAAAAACTAAGAAAAATCTCAGAAAAATCCATAAAAACCTTAATATACCCTAAAAACCAATAAACCCCATATACCAAAAAAAACTATAAAAAACAAATGAAAACTATAAATACCCTCAAACCCAAAAAAATGATAAAAAACTCTAAAAAACATAAAACCCCTAAGAAACACTAAAAACAAAAAAGATCCTAAAATCCCTAAAAACTCCTAATAACCCTAAAGCCCCAAAACACCTTGAAATACCTAAACATCAAAAAAATAAATACTATGAAATCATAAAAATCCAAAAAACCACTAAAATTGTAAAAAACCTAAAAAAACCATGAAACCCAATTGAAAAAATTAAAAAAACCTAAAAACATTAAAAATCCTAAAAATTCATAAAACCCTAAAAATCCACTAAAAACACTAAGAATAATTAAAACCCCAAAAAATGTTAAAAACACTAAATGACCATACACCCCAAAAAAGGGAAAAAAACCCTAAAATACTAAAAACTAACCAAAAAACCATAAAACCCCCAGACCCCCTAAAACCCTAAGAACCTTTAAAATCCAAAAATCCCTAAAAACCCTAAACCACATAAAAATTCTCAAAAATCCATAAAATCCTTGGAAATCTAAAAAACCCTATAACCCCCTAAAAATAAGTAAAACTTTACAAACAAAATTATAATCCATAAAATCCCATAAAATAATAAAAACTACTGAAAACTCTAAAACTTGTTAAAGCATATAAAATGTTTAAAACGCTAAAAACCTTAAAAACCATAAATAACTCAAAAAACCATGAAAACCCAAAAAGAGGATAAAACTCTAAAATCCCTAAATACTCTAAACCCTTGAAACCCCTCAAAATCCATTGAAACATTAAAAACATATAATTCCTAAAAAAATCCAAAAATCCATAAAAATGTAAAAAACTCTAAAAACCCACTGAAAACCATAATGCCCCATAAAAAACATAAAAACATATAAAACCCATAAAAACCTAAAATCCCCAAAAATATTAATAATTCTAAATACTTTTAAAACCATAATACTCTAAAAGATACAATAAAACCCAAAATACCCTAAAACCCGTGAAAACCCTCAAAACCCTCAAAATACCTAAACACTCTAAAAATCCCAAAAACCAAAAAAAATCCTTAAAGAATCCATTAAAATCACTGAAAATGTAAAAAAACATAAAAACTGCAAAAAAAAATCGGAATCTCATAAAAACCCACGAAAAATAAAATAAAATCCAAAAAACCCAGAAATACCCTAAAAATAATAAAAACTCTAAAAACCCTTAAAACCACAAAAATGTTATAATATATAATACAATTTAAAAGATTAAAAAAATAAAACTCTAAAACCAAAAAATGAGCTTAAAATTTATGAAAACTCTTGAAAATAATAAAACCCCTAAAACCCTTCAAAATCCCTAAAAAACTAAACACCCCGAAAAACCATAAAAATCATAAAAACCCCTAAAATTCCCAAAAATTGTAAAAACCCAAAAAACCATATAACACCCCTGAAAACCATAAAAACACCAAAAATCCTTTAAACCCCAAAAACCAATTAAACCCAAAAAAACCTAAAATTAGTAAAACCCTCAAACCCCTAAAAATGATATGAAACACTAAAATACATTAAAATCCCGTAAATAATCGAAAAACCACTAATAGCTTAGATGTTTTGAAACACTAAAAACCCTAAAAATCCTAAAAACCCTCAAAATCAGCAAAACCCATAAAGTACCCTAAAACCATAAAAATCTAAAAAGCCCAAAAAATCCCTAAAAACATAAAAACCCTAAAAAACAGAAAACCCCTGAAAAACAATAAGTCCCTAAAAACCATAAAATCCCTAATAACCATAAAATCCCTGAAAACCATAAAATCCCAGAAACTCATAAAACATCTAAAACCTAAAAAAACACAAAACCCCAAAAAATCATAAAAACCATATGAATTCTCAAAAACCCTAAAACCCCTCAAAATCAATAAAAATAATAAAAACACTAAATATAATAAAAATCCTAAAAAATACTTAAAAATACATGAAAATGTAAATAACAATGAAATCCTTGAAACCCCATGAAAATCATAAAACCCCGAAAAACCTTAAAACCCATAAAAACCATAAAACCAAAAAAAAAATCAAAAACTATTAAACCCCATGAAATGTTGAAAAATATTAAATACCTTAATAACCCAATGAAAGTCAAAAATCCCTAAAAACCATAGTAAATCCATAAAACCCTAAAACAATAAAATTATAAAAATCCATAAAAATTATAAAACACTAATAACCACTAAAATCCAAAAAACATTAAATATCCCTAAAAATGTAAAGAACCATAAAAAACCTAACCCCCCTAGAAAACCGTAAAATCCCTAAAAACATTAAAAATTTCTAAAAATCTATTAAAACCCAAAATAACCAATTGAAAGCTATGAAAACCATAAAACCTCCTAAAAACCTTAAAACTCTTAAAACACATAAAACAATAAAAAACTCAAAAAACAGAAAACCCCCCAAGAAGTCCCTAAAATCCCTAAAAACCCTAAAATCCTTGAAAAAACATGAAAACCCCATGATATACATAAAAACATATAAAAAACATAAAAATACTTAAAACCCTATAAAAACACTAAATCCCCACTACAACTATAAAAACCTTTAAGAACCCTAAAAATGAAAAAAAAAACACTAAAAACCATAAAAATCAAGGAACCCTATTAACTTAAAAGTACACAAAAAACAAAAAAACAACCAAAACCCTAAAAAACAATAAAATATCATGAAAAACCTAATTCCGTCAATATCCTTAAATACTATAAAACCAGTAAAAATAATAAAATATAAAAAAAACTAAAAGTCCCTGAAAACCTAAAAATCCCTAAAACACATAAAACCCATGAAAACCATAGAAACACATAAAACCTAAAAACCCATAAACCCCTAAAATTCTGAAAACTATAAAAACCCATTAAATAGATAAAAATGTTTCGAAACTCTATGAAACATTAATACCCTAAAAAACTCAACAAAACTGAAAAAACCAAAAAAACACTTAAACCCCTAAAAGACACTAAAAACAATTAAAAATCCTAAAAGACTTAATAATATCAATACAATTAAAACGCTAAAAACCATAAAATTTATAAATACATATAAAACCTTAGAAACCCTGAAAAATCCATTGAAAACTATAAAACCTGTAAAACCTTTAAAATCCATAAAAACCATAAAGACCACTAGAAACACTAAAAACACTTTCAATCCCTATAAACATCAAAAACACTAAAAACATAAAAAAACTCAAAAATAACAACTAAAACCTTAAAGATACCCTATACCCTAAAAAACACTAAAAATCCTATCGAACATGGAAAAAACTATTAAAACTCTAAAAGTCACTACATACCCTAAAAACCATAAAACTATAAATATTCTTAAAAAGTATTAAAAATCTCCATATACAAAAAAACCTAAAAAACCAAAACCCCCTAAAACCCTTGAAACCCATAAAAATAACTACAAACACTCAAATGCCAAAAAACCACTAATACATGAAAACCCCTTAAAAAACAAAAAATGGGTTAAAAAATTAAAAAATAGTAAAAATAGTAAAAACAAAAATATCCCTAAAACCCCAAAAAAATAACCTAAAATTCATGAATAACCCCAAACACCCTGAAAACCCCTAAAATCTGTAAAAACCCTAAAACCCATAAAAATATTAAAAAATTCTAAAAATCCATGAACAAGTAATAATACATAAAATCCGTAACAACCCAAAGAAAATAAAAACCATTAAAAAACTTAAAAACCCATGAAAATCAATAAAAACCTTAAAATAATAAAAACATTAAAATCCTTTAAAATCGCTAAAAATGTTAAGAAACTCTAAAAACCCTAGAAACTCTAAAAATTCAAAAAAACCCAAATTGACCCAAAAACCATATAAACCCATAAAAACCCAAAAAACACTAAAATCCCTAAAAATCCATAAAAAATAAAAATAAAAAACCATACAAAAAAATCCAAGAAAACATAAAACCTTAGAAAACCCCTAAAACCCATAAACCCTTTAAAACCTTAAAAAACCTGGGAATCCCCTTAAAAACATAAAACCAATAAAAACTCTAAAACCCCTTAAAACTGTAAAAAAATAAAACCTTATAAAATCCTTAAAAACCCAAAAATCTAAAAAACCTTACAACCCCCAAAATAATATAAAAATGGTAAAAATCTCAATAATGTAAGAAAACCTTTGAAACCCTCAAATCAGTAAAGGTCCTAAAAACCCAAAGACACATAAAAACGTTAAAAAATCACAAAAATGACTAAAAATATAAATAACCCAAAAACCCTGAAAAACTCTTGAATAACATAAAAACCCTTGATGTACATAAAAACCCTAAATACCATAATACCATAAAAGGTCACTAAAAGCCCTAAAAACCCTTAAAACCCCATTTTTTTAAAAAAAACATTAAAAATCATAATCCACATAAAAAAGAAACCCTAAAAACTGTTAAAATATTCAATAACCCTAAAATTCCCTGAAAACATAAAAAATCCTAAAAATCCTAAAACCCATTAAAAAAATAAAAAACCGTAAAAAGTTTAAAAACCATAAAAATCCATAAAAACATCTAAAAATAAAAAACAATTAAAACTCCCAAAAAACCTAAAAACAAGAGAACACCCTAAAACCCCTGCAATCCCATCCAATCCCTAAAAACCCTTAAGAACCCCTAAAAACCCTCAAAATCCACTAAAATGCTAAAAAACCCTAAAAACCATAAGAATCCAAAAAAATCCCTTAAAATACCAAATAAAAGTAAAAAACCCCCCAAGAACCTGAAAAAATTAAAACCCCTAGAGACTTTAAAAACTAAAAAAATCTATAAAAACCATAAAACCCAATAAAAACTCTAAAAGCCCAAAAAAACCTAAATGTTAAAAAATTCTAAAAATATGTAAAAACTAAAATCACTAAAAAACCCCTAAAACCCCAAAAATACCCATAAACCCTAAACACCATCTAAATCAATACAAACATTAAAAACATTAAAAATGAAAAAAACATAAAAAACCTAATAATTTCTGAAAATGTAAAAAACCTAAAACCCATGGAAAACACCTAAAAGCCATAATGACCCATTAAAACCATAAAAATCTCTGAAAACCCATTAAACCCTAAAAAATTAAAAACTCAAAACTCTTAAAACTGGTAAACATTAAAAACACACAAAAACCTCAAAACCCCTAAAAATGTCAAAAACACAAAAAACCCCAAAATGCAATAAAATCACTGAAAACTCCCTAAAATCCAAAAAATATAGAAACCATAAAAACCAATAAATACCCTCAACATCCCTAAATACCATGAAAACCATAAAAACATTAAAACCCAAAACCCCCAAAAATCCAAGAAAATGTAAAAAAGCCCCCTAAACCCCTAAACAACCCCTAAAAGAAATAAAAACCCTAAAACCATTAAATACCATAAAAAACTATAAAACCCCTAAAATCCCAAAAAATAACTCTAAAAACCCTTCAAACCCATAAAACTTTAAAAAACAATAAAAACATTTATACCCATAAAATCATAAAAAAACCTTAAAACCCAAGACGACCCTAAAACACTAAAAACCCCTAAAACCCTAAAAATTATGAAAATGCATAAACACTACCAAAATCCCTAAAAATAAAAAAAACATAAAAACTATAAGAACCTCAAAACCCCTCAATATCCCAAAAAATGTAAAACACCCCAAAATACCCTGAAAATCCACTAAACATAAAACCCCCTAAAACCTTAATTAACCCTAAAACTATAAATACCCGCTGAAAACTCTAAAACCCTGAGGCCCCCTCAAATCATTAAAAAACAATAAAACCCCTTAAAACCAAAAAAAATTAAAAAAAAAACAAAACCCAAAAGACCATAAAAGTCTTGAACACCACTAAAAACACTTTAAAACTGAAAACCCATGAAAATACACAAAACCATTAAAATCTATAAAAACCTTAAAAATTAATAGAAATCCTTAAAAATTCCTCAAAATACCTAAAAACCAAACAAACCCTAAAAACCAAGAAAACCCCCTAAAACATATAAAGACCCTTAAAATAATTTTAAATCCCTAAAAACACATAAAACCCCATAAAACCAAAAAAAAACTCAAGATCCATTTAAACCTCAAAAATGTTAAAAACACTAAACAACAATTAAACCCCTAAAAACTCAAGAAAACCCCTCAAATACAAAAGACTTAAAAACCCACAGAAATCCCCCAAAACACTAAAAAACCCTTAAAACCCCTAAAAACCCTCAAATTATAAAAAAAGCACCCAAAAAATAAAAATAATAAAAAATAATTTAAATTACCTAAAACATAAAAACATAATAAATAGTAGAATCCATAAAACCCCTAAAACCATAAATAGACGATACACCCCATAAAAACCCTAGAACCCACTAAAAACTCTAAAACCCAATAAAAAATTAATAAACACTCAAAAACCATAAAAACACTAAAACCCCTTAAATATTATGATAGACTCTTAAAATCCTGAAAAACCATAAAGGATTAAGAAACCTTGAAAACCCATCAAAATACTCAATATCCCTAAAAAAACCTCAAAACACTAAATCCATAAAAATCTAAAGAAGACCAAGAAATACCTAAATGTCTGAAAATCACTGAAAACAAATAAAACCCCCTATAATCCATACAAAACCATGAAAACCACAAAAAAACTAAAATCTATAAAACAGTAAATAACGAAAAAATCTGAAAATCCATAAGCCACGTAAAAATGTTAACAAATATAAAGAAAGAAACAAACTCTAAAAAAATAAAATAACCTAAACCCCCCAAATAGACTCTAAAAACAATGAAAATCCCTAAAACCCTTAAATATTTTATAAACCATTAAAACCCTAAAAATACCCAAAACCCATAGAAACAAGAAAACCATAAAAATCCTAAAAAAGAACTTAAAATCTCCAAAAACCAAAAAAACCCTAAATATCCTTATAATCCTCTGAAAATAATAAAAACCCTTAAAAACAATAGAACCCATAAAACCCCATAAAAACAATAAAACCCACTAAAAACTTTAAAAACCCTTAAAACTCCAAAAATCCTTAACAACTCCCCCTTACTTAAAACCTCTTAAAAACTCAAAAGAACACAGAAAATCGAAAAAGAACAAAAAATCCTTGAAAACCCATAAAAACCCTAAAAAAATAAAAACCCCTTAAAATAAAAAAATCATAAAAAACCTAAAAAACCATTGAAAATTTAAACAAAATCCAAAGAACCAAAATAATCGTTTAAATACCATAAAAACCACAAAACCCATAATACCCCATAATAACACAACAACCCACTAAAAATCTAAAACCCCTTTAAAACCATAAAAACATTAACAAATTATAAAAAACCTTAAAACATCAAAAAATCCAAAAGACCCTGAATATCTTAAAAAACCCTAAAACCCCTGAAAACCGCTAAAACCCTCAAAAACCCTCAAAATCAATAAAAACAAGTAAAACTAGGAAAACCTAAAAATCCCTTAAAATCCATGAAAAAGTAAGAAAACCTAAAAACCCTGAAAACCCCTTGAAAACTATAACAACCTCAAAATAACTTTAAAAACAAAAAAATTCCATAAAAAACCTAAAGTCTACTAAAAACTCTAAAAACCATCAAATCACCTAAACCTTAAAAAACGATAAAACACTAAAAACTAAAAAATAAACCCATGAAAACCCAAAAAGTAATTAAAACCCTAAAATCCTTTTATCCCTTTGAAAGCCTAAAATCCCTCAAAACCCAGAAAACACTAAAAACCTAAAAACCATAAAAACCATAAAAATCATTGAAAATGTATAAAACCCTGAAAAATCCATATAAACCATAAAACCCCTAAATATGTTAAAAACCACGGAAAAACATGAAAATTCTTAAAAAACTGAAAAAAAACAAATAAATCCCAAAAAGACCCTAAAAACTATGAAAACCCATAAAACCCTAAAAACCTAAAAACTCTAAATACCCTATAAATCCAAAAAAGCATAAAAATACTAAAAAACATAAATATCCTAAAAGAGATCTAAAAATCCATGTATACAAAAAATCCTTAATAATCCCACTGAAAACCATAAAAACTCATGAAACCCATTAAAACCCATAAAACCCCTTGAAACCCTAAAAAACTACTATAAACTTTGAAAACTCTTGATATCCCAAAAAATATTTTAAAAATATAAAAAACTTTAAAATCCCAAAAAAACCAAAAACCCAAAAATAACCCTAAAAATTTGGAAACCCAAAAAAACTATAAAAACCATCAATTGATTAAATACCCACAAAATTAATGACATCCAAAAAACCCTAAAAACCATAAAAATACTAAAAATCATTAAAAATCCCTTAAAATATAAAAAACCCTAAAAACCTTAAAAACCCCTAAACCCATAAGAAACTCAAAAAACAATAGATTAATTTTAATCTAATTAAGAACTCTAAAAAATTAAAAATCATTAAAAACCCTTAAAACCAATAAAAACTCAAGAAAAATAATAAACCTAAAAGAACTAGAAAAAACAGAACACCCCAAACACCCTAAAAATAATAAAACACCTTAAAACATTAAAACCCCAAAAAATTATAAAAACCATACAAGTCATAAAAAACCAAAATCCTTGTAAACATAAAATACCTTAATAGTCCTAAAAAATCCCCCAAAACCATAAATCCCCTAAAACCCATAAAAACCCACTAAAAACTCTAAAATATATTTAAACCTCTCAAAACATTAAAAATCACTAAAAACCCTTATTTTTTTAAAAATCCGTAAAACCCAAAAAGTCCTTAAAACAATAAGAGCCATAAAAAAATAAATACCTAAAAAATCCTATAAAACCATAAAAACCCTCAAAATACATAAAATCATAAATAACACTAAAAAGCCTAAAAATGTAAAGAACCCAAAAAAATCTCTGAAACCCATAAAATCCCCTAAAAACCATAAAACCCCATAAAAATAAATATGAAAAAACCACTAAAAACTCTAAAACCCATTACAACTCTTTAAACTAATACATACACTAAAACCCTTAAAAACTGTAAAAACTCAAAAAAACCCTAAAACAATAAAAAACCAGAAAAACCCAAAATGCCCCTAAAACCCCTAAGAAACTAAAAACCCCTAAACCCTCAAAAAAATAAAATCCCAAAAAACCATTAAACACTAAAAAACTCAAAAACCCAAAAAATATAACAACCCTTAAAACCCTAAAAATCCTTGAAAACAACAAAACCCCCAAGAAACCCATATGAATAGTAAAACCCATAAAATGCCTAATATGCATTACAAAACACTAAAACCCATTAATATCCAAAAAACATCATCAAACTATAAAAAAAAATTAAACCCCAAAAAATATCTAAAAACCATAAAACCCAAAAGACCCTTAAAACAATGAAAACCCAAAGAAACACCATAAAACCTCAAAACCCCTAAAAACAATAAAATTCACTAAGAACTCTAAAAACACTAAAACTATAATAATCTTAAAAATCACTAAAAATAAATAAAAATATAAAAAACCCGATATCCCTAAAAAACCCCTTTAAACCAAAAAAACATCTAAAACCTATAAAACCCCATACAATAAAAAAACCCATAAAACCCACTAAAAACTCAAAAAACTAGTAAACCCCCTAAAAATGTCAAAAAAAAACTCTAAAATCCCTTAAACCCCCTAAAATTAAAAAAACAAAAAAAAATATAAAAAAGACCCCCAAAACCCCAAAACCCCTAAAAACTAAAAAATCCAAAAAACCCTAAAACCACCAAAATACCTAAAAAACTAAATATCGTAAATATCGTAAAATCCATAAAAATACCTAAAAAACCCTAAAACCCCATAAAATAATTGAAAATCATAAAAAACTAAAAAAACATTCAAAAACATTAAAAACCAATAAAAATAAAAAAAATTCTAAAAACCATTAAAATGCCTCAAAATTTTATAAATAACCCAAATCAATTATACACCTAAAAAACTCAATAACCCCCCTTAGAACCCAAAAAGTTTATAAATACCCTAAAAACCTCTAAAACACTAAAAAATATGCATATCACTAAAACCATCAAATCCATAAAACCCCTAAAAACTTAAAATCCATAAAAACCAATGAAAACTGTAAAAATACCAAAATTACTTAGAACCCCTAAAAATAATTAAAACACTAAAAACCCAATAAAAATATAAAAACCCTTAAACCCACAAAAATATTAAAAACTACTAAAACCCCAAAACCGTAAAAAACTCCAAAAACATTAAAAACCCAAAAGGCACTAAAAACCTTGAAAACACATAAAAACACTAAAACCAATAAAAAATCAAAACCCGCTAAATATTCATGAAAACCTAAAAAAACCCCAAAAAAATCCCTAAAAACCATTAAACCCCAAAAAAACGTAAAACCCACTAAAACCTATAAAATCCTAAAAATCAACAAAAAACTCCAAAACCCCATAAAACCCCAAAAACTCTAAAACACCATTAAAAGGATAAAAAATAAAAGAAACAAAACCCAAAATGACCTTAAAAACCCTAAAAACCATAAATCCCATAAAACACTAAAGAACAAAAAACCCTAAAAAACCCTAAATCCCAAAAACCACTAATAACCATAAAAATATGATAAAATACCTAAAAATCCCTAAAAACAAAAAACATCCAAAAATCCCTAAAAACCATAAAACCCCTAAAAACATGAAAAAATATGAAAACTCATAAGAACCCTAGAACCCCACTAAAACTCAAAAAAATTATAAATCCCCTAAAAACATTAAAAATATATAAAAATTACTAAAATTGTAAAAAACTCAAAAAAAAACTAAAAATTAAAAAAGTACCAAAAACCATAAAAAATATAAAAAACCTGAAAACCCCTAAAACCCTAATACATCTCAAAATTCCTAAAAACATACAAAACCATAAAAATACATCAGAATCATTACAAATGTAAAAACCCTAGATACCCTTAAAAACCTCAAAAATCTATAAAACCCCATAAAACCCTAAAACAACTAAAAATAATAAAAACCCCTAAAACCCCTAAAAACCATAAAAACTCCCAAATCCATTTAACCCTAGTAAAAATCAAAAAATCACTAAAACACTAAAATGACATTAAAACCCTGGAAAATCCGTAAACCCTGAAAATCCAAGAAAACCCTTAAATACCAAAAATATCCTAAATATTCCTTAAAATGAAAAAGAAACCTAAATACCTAGAAAATATCATAAAAAGCATAAAAACAATAAAAATATTAAAACTAAAAAATACAATAGAAATATAAAAACCCACTAAAAACTATAACAATCAATTAAACCATTAAAATGTTATAAAACACTAAAAATCCATAAAAACCTCAGAAATCCCAAAAAACGATAAAAAAGATCCTAAAGATCCAAAAAATCCTGAAAACCCCAAAAACCAAAAAACCCATAAAAACATAAAAAATTAATAGGAACCCTAAAAACCCTAAAACCCATAAAAATCATTGAAAATGTTACAAATGCTAAAAAATCTATAATACCCCTAAAGAACACAATAAAAAAATTTAACACCAAAAATCCCTAAAACACAATAAAAAATATAAAATCCTTTTACACCCTAAAATCATTAAAAAAAACTCTAAAACACCTAAAACCCCTAAAAAACAAAAAAGAACACTAAATCCCCCAAAATACCCCCAAAAACATTGAAAACACCTTATAACTATAAAATCCCGTAAAATCCCCTGAAATCCCTATGAACCTAAAAAACTAAATACGATAATAATACCAAAAAATCCCTAAACAATCCAAAAAAAAATAAAAACACTTCATACCCTTAAAAACCATAAAAACCCAAAAAAATCTTAAAAACTCTAAAACCCCATTAAAAACCTAAAACAAGTAAAAACTCTAGAAACCCTTAAAACCCCCAAAAATGTTAAACCACTCTAAAAAACATTAAAACTCTTAAAAACTCAAAAAAACCCCTAAAACCCCAAAACATCAAATAAACAATGAAAACCACTAAACCCCTAAAACCTTAAAATATCTAGAAACCCTAAAAATCATCATAATCCCCAAAAAACATTAAAAGAACCCTAAAAATCATAAAAACCTAAAAAGTCCCTAAAAATCATTGAAACTGTAAAAAGAATATTAAAACTACAAAAAATCCCGTAAAATCCATAAAAACCCACAGAACATTAAAAACCCTTAAACCCCATAAATACTCTAAAGAATAACTAACAATTATAAAACCCTTAAAATATCAAAAAATGTTAAAAACTACAAAAGGCATTTAATCATATAAAATCTCAAAAAACATAAAAATAGAAAAGGGATTAAAAACTCTAATGTTCACAAAAAACCATTAAAATCCATAAATGTATTAAAACCCATCAATATCTCTAAAAACACTAAAAATTGTAAAAAGAGTAAAAATTGTAGAAAATCCGTAAAATCCATGAAGATGTAAAAAACCCTTAAAACTATGAAAAAAACCCCAAAAAATCCAAAACATCCTAAAAAGAGCTAAAAACTCAAAAAACCCTTGAAAACCATAAATAGCCCGACCCCCGTGTCTTCCTTTCCCTAAAAAACCTCAAAATCCCAAAAAAAACATAAAACTTATAATAGTCCAAAAATTCCATAAAATCCCTAAAAATTTAACAACACAAAAAACCCTAAAAACCATCGACAACATCATCTTCCCCGAGTGCTCTGGACTTCGGACTTCGACATGGCTTTGTTCTGTTACTGGCACGTCTGGCTTCTGTCTGCTATGGTGGTCGTGATGCCTTCAGATGTTCTTGCATGGGTCGACATCCTCCAGCAGTCGCAGATTGGGGTTGTTTTTTCAGATCAAGGGTTTCTGCTGGCGGGTCAACGCAGTCAAAGGGAGCAATGGAAAAGCTGGTTGCTTCGGCGTTCAGGATCTTTTCAGAAGGTGCTTCGTTTAGGCGGATGGTGCGACGATCTGGTCTGGTGATGCTGGTCGGGGTCTTCTCGATCTTACATTGCAGAAGCTCATTTCTTCTGTCGGTTCGCGAAGCAGCTGCAGTGGTTGAGGGAGTTTCATCGGCGGTGTGGACCCTGGCCTCTTCGATGATTCGTGGAGGCGTGGACTGGCTATGGCTCATCCTTGGCGCAGCGTTGCTGGACTATAGTGGAGCCGTTCAGATCTGGGATTTCCACCATGCGGCGCTTCGTCTCCATGGAGGTTTGGATCAGATCTTGGCAATACGGGTTCTTCCAATGTCTTTGGCGGTTTGGTCTTCTCTGAATAGTGGCCTGGTCTTTTTGGATCCATGATGCTGAACGGTGGGTGCAGTGGGATCTGTGATTTTCTGGAAATGCCATGTCCGCTTCCATGCTTGGGTCTGGTTTTCCAGATCTGAGTCTGGGAGGTTTTTGCTGGATCTCTTGGCTTTTTGATGGTTTCTGGGGGCTACGGAAAGTGAACGTGCAGGTTCGTGCTTCTGTTTCCTTAGTTTCGCCTTTGATTTATGCTGTGGATGAGTTTTTGGACAAGCTGAGTTGCGTCCTGGCTGCTATGGTGGAATTTGGTCGTTTGAGCTATTGCTGGTTTTGTTGTGAGTTGTTGCTGAAGTTGGATTTGAGGAAAGTTGAGATGGAGGTTGATGGTTGTGGTGTTGGTTGGGTTTTGAATAGCTATGGGTGCGGGATTTTTGTTCTGGTGAGTGTGCTGGATGCTCTTTGGTGTGCTGCTGGTTGCTGTTTTTCAGGAGTATTTGTTGCTGTTGGTTGCTGGGGCTGGTTGGTTTGGATGTGGTGCTGCTGTGTTGCTACGACGAATGGATGTGGTGTTGCTGATGGTTGGTGGGGCTGGTTGGTTATGATGTGTTGTGGCTGCTGTATTGCTGTGATGATTGGATGTGGTGCTGTTGGATGCTGGAATGCGCTAGATGAGGGATGTTGTGATGCTGGATGTGTGGACGCTGCTTGGCTGTGCTATTTGGTATTGGTGCTGGATGCTGGTGTTGGATGGACAAGATTTGTGGACTCTGATGTTGTGTTTTGTTTTGTGTCTGTTTCTCTATTTTGTTTTCTTTTTTGATTTTCCTTTTTTTTGGGTCTTTTGCTGTGAAGGGTTTTTGGGTGTGGTTCGTTTGACCCCTGCCCTCCCTTGTCTGCAGGTCTTTTTGTCTTTTCTTTTAATAAATTTTGGGGGGTTCCAGGAATAGCCTGGACCCGAGCCTTCCTTTGCCTTAAAAACCCTAAACTCCAAAAAAACATAAACCCTTTAAAACCCCTAAAACATTAAAAAACTATGAAAACATTGTAACCTGTAAAAACTCAATAACCCCTAAAACCCAAAAGGGAACTAAAAATCTAAAAACAATTTTTTTTAAAAACTACTTAAGCCCTAAAAATCCAATTAAATGGTAAAATCCCTAAAAACCCTAAAAATCATAAAAAATCCCTAAGAATACCTGAAAATGTAAAAACACCTAAAAACAATAAAAAAACCCTTAAAACCCAAATAACCTTAAAAACGTAAAAGACCAAAATATTAATATGAAACCTAAAAAACCCCACTAAAACTCTAAAAACACTTAAAAATCATAAATATATTAATAAACTCTAAAGAAACATAAAATCTCTAAAAACTCAGAAAACCCTAAAAAACGATAATGACACTACAAACCGTGAAAACCCTAAAAAACACTAAAAAACCATTATAATCCATAAATACCATAAAAATCATAAAATCTGAAAGAATCCCTAGAAATCCATAAAAATTAAAATAACCCTAAATACCATAAATGCACCTGAAACTATAAAAACACAAAAAACCTTAGAAACCCTAAATACACAAAAATCCCTAAAAACAATAAAAACTCTAAAAACATAAAACCCCTAAAAATAAAAAACATCAAAAAACCATATAACCCCAACAATCTCAAAAAAAAACCCTAAACCCCCAAAAGTACCATAAAAACCTTTTAAAATCTTTAACAAACTAAAAATCCTTTAAATCCTTTAAAACCCTCAAAATCCCTAAAAACACTAAAAGTCCTAAAAACCCTCAACACCGTAAAATCCCTAAAAAATACCTAAATAAATTTCTATGTGTGAAAAACATAAAAAACCATGATAACCCCCAAAAAATAGTAACACTCCTTAAATAACTGTAAAACCACAACAAACTCTAAAAACATTAAATCCACTATAAACATTTTAAGTCTCTAAAAAATAATCTAAAAGTAAAGATTCAAAAAAACCACTATAAACCCAATATGACCCTAAAAACCCTAGAAACCCATAATAACAATAAAACATGAAAAAATAATAACCATAAAAATCATTAAAGAACTTAAAAATCTGAAAACCCACAAGAATCATTAAAAATCCATAAAAATCCCTAAAATGAAAAAAAAAGATAAAAACCCTAAAATCACTGAAAAATATAAAAGCCCTTAAAAAATTAAAAATCATAAAACCCATAAAGAACCCTAAACACTCTAAAACCCACTAAAAACAATAAAAACTATGAAACCCCAAAAGACCCTAAAACCATGAAAAATCCCTAAACCCTAGAAAACCATGGAAAACCCTAAAAACCATAAAATCCCAAAAAAACCATAAATATCCTAAAAATCCTTGAAAATCCAAAAAACAAAAATCCACAAAAAACTGAAAACCCCGTTGAACCACAAAACCCCCTAAAAACTTGAAAACACAATAGAATAGTAAAAAATTAAAAAACCCTAAAACACCCTAAAATGTTAAAAAACACTAAAAATATTAAAAATATTCTAGAAACCCAAAAACCCCAAAAAGACCATAAAAACACTGAAAACCACCAAAATCCTTAAAAACCCATCAAAATCGCAAAAAACTCTAAAAATCATGAAAAACCTAAAAACCCTTAATAATCATGAAATTCCCTGAAAATAATAAAAACCCTTAAAACCCTTAAAAATTAAAAAACCCCATAAAAAATTAAAAATGCCCTAAAACTATAAAAAACCATAAAACCATAAAAACAATTATAAACTCTAAAAAGCATAAAACCCTAAATACTCAAAAAACCCATAAAACCCAAAAGAACCTAAAAACCCTGAAAACCCCTAAAAACCAAAATAACCTGAAAACCACTAAAATACCTGAAAATCACTAAAAACCCTAGAAAGCATAAAAATCCTAAAAAATCGATAAAAATAACAGAAAATGTAAAAACTCCTAGAAAAACCCCTTAAACCCATAAACCCAATAAAATAATTAAAACCCCTGAAACCCTATAATAAATCTAAAATCCACTAAAATGTCTAAAATCCAATAAAACCCAAAAAATGTTAAACAATTATAAAAAATATTAATACCCTTAAAAATAAAAAACCATAAAACCTCAAAAATTCACAAAATCCCCTAAAATTCCAAAAACCCAAAAACCCCAAAATACAAGAAAACCCATAAAAATCTCTAAAAACCATAAAAACACAAAAACCCATAAAAATAAAAAAAATCCTAAAACCAATAAAACATAAAAAAACATAAAAACCCTTTAAAACCATAATATGTACAAACCCCATAAAACCTCTAAAACCCCAAAAAACTTAAGAATCCACTAAAAACCTTAAAATGCCCTAAAACTTGTAGATATATTTAAATAATTAATAACCTCAATCCCCTATGAAAATAAAATAACCAAAAAACCCAAAAAAGCCTTACGTACCTTGAAAACCCCTAAAACCCCTCCAAACCCCTAAAAATTACTAAAACCCCTAAAAACCATAAATATATTAAAAAAAGATCTAAAAATCCCTGAAAACATAAACAATCCTAAAATCCTGAAAAATCCCCTTAAAACCATAAAACCCCCTGAAAACCATAATAACTCTAAAAACCAAAATAACCTTAAAACCATCTAACAAATATAAATCCTAAAAAAACTACTAAATGTTTTTAAAAAAACTAAAAAACATTAAAAATGCTAAAAAACTCTATAAAACCCTATAAAAACCAAAACATTAAAATAAGATAAAAACCATGGAAACCCCTAAAACCTCTAAAAATCCCTGGAAAACCATAAAAACCATAAAAACCTTTGAAATCCATAAAATCCTATAAATCCTAAAAAACATAAAAATCCAAAAAAAAATCTATAAAAATCTCGAAAACATAAAAAACCAAAAAAAATGAAAACCATACAACCTATAAAAACATTAAAAACAATACAGACCAATAAAAACCCTAAAGTCACACTAGAAACTATAAAACCAGTTAAAATCACTAAAAACATCAAAACTCCATAAAATAATTAAAACCATTAAAAATCCATAAAAATCCTAAAACCCTAAAACACTAAAAACTCTTAAACTCTAAAAATCCATAAAAAGCCTAAAACCCTACAAACCATTAAAATCCTAAAAATTCTTATAAAAAATAAAATTGTAAAATGCACTAAAAACTCTAAAAAATTCCTTGAAAACCATAAAACTAAATAAAATCTTAACAAATCCTAAAATCCATAAAAATGACAAAAACATTAAAATCCCTTAAAACCCCATAAAATATTAAAAAACTCTAAAAAATTAGAACCCCAAAAAAATTTAAAAAATTATAAAAACTCAAAAAGAACCTAAAACCCATAAAAACACAGGAAAACCATAAAACCCCTCAAAATCTATAAAATCCCTATAACCCCTAAAACCCATAAAAATACAAAAAACCCCTGTAAATCCATGAAAATGTAAAAAATCATAGAAACCATTGAAACCATACAATTCTCTAAAACCATAAAAAAACTCTAAAAACCCATAAAAAACAAAAAACACAATAAAACTCTAAAACCCCTACAAACCTATAATAGATCTAAAAAATTCTAAAAATTCATAAACCCCAGAAAAGTAAAAAAACCCAAAAACCCAAGGAAACCTCAAAACCATTGAAACCCTAAATCCCCTACAAACCCACAAAATCCCTAAAACCGTAGATACACCTAAAACCCTAAAATCACAAAAAACACATAAAAATACACAAAAATCCAAAAATATTTGTGAAAATCTAAAAAACCCTAAAAAACTGAAAACCCAATGTAAAAACTTTAAACCCCCATGAGTTTTAAAAACATTAAAAACCCATAATAACCCTAAATCATTAAAAACTATAAAAACCCTTAGAACCCATTAAATTATTAATAATTCTAAAAATCCATAAAAACACTAAAAATCATAAAAAACCTTAAAACTGCTAAAAATCATTAAAATGTAAAAAACCCATAAATCCATGAAACGCCCCTAAAAACTGTAAAAATCCTTAAAAACCAAAAAAACCATAAAAACTAAAACCCTTTAAATATTCTAAAACCATTAAAACCACTTATAAACTCAAAACAAAACCTTAAAACAACAAAAGGATTCTAAAACTCTAAAAAATCCAAAATACTATGAAAACCCTAAAACCCCACAAAATCCCTAAAAACCCTAAAAACCCTAAAAATCATAAAAATTATAAAATCCCTAAACATACCAAGAAATGTAAAAAACCGTAAAACCCTAAAAACTCCTTGAAGAACATAAGACCCCTAAAAACATAAAAAAATATAAAAAATAAAATCACTAGAAAAACATAAAAAACATAAAAAACTCTAACAAAAATTTAAACCCCTAAAAATTTTAAAATCTCCAAAAATCCTAAAAAAATAAAAAAAAACACAAAAACACAAAACCCCAAAAGACCCTAAAATCACTCAAAATCCCTAAAAACCCTAAAACCCCTAAAAACCTAAAAATCATAAAAATCCGAAAAAATAATAAAAATCCCTAAAAACGTAAATACCCTTAACATACACCTGAAAACGATAAAATCCCCAAGACCATAAAAATATTATAAACACATAAAACCACTAAAAACTAACTAAAAACCCAAAACCCCTAAAAATGTCAAGAAACGCTAAAAACCCGTTAAACCCCTTAATAATTAAAAAAACACAAAAAAACCCCCTAATGACACCAAAACTGTGAAAAATCTAAAAAATCTAAAAATACCCTAAAACCCTCAAAATCCCTAAAACCCAAAAAAAAACCATAAAAATCCCAAAACCCCGCCAAAATCCATTCAAATGTTAGAAAAATAAAAAATTATTCTTCAAAAACCCATAAAATACATGAAAACACTAAAAACGCATGAAAACCCTAAAAAATTATAAAAACCATGAAACTCACTAAATACTCTAAAAACCAATAAAACCCATACAAATATTAAAAACTCCAAAATTAATAGAAACCATAAAGATCCTGAAAATACTAAAAAACCAACCCCCTATAAAATCCAAAATGCCCTAAAAACAAAAAAAACCTTAAAAAATGAAAAACCCATAATAATCCTTAAAATCCTTGAATATATCTAAATACATAAAAAAACCCTAAAAACCACTATAATCCATAGAAACCCTTAAACCACAAAAAACTCTAAAACCCTTAAACCCATTAAAAATGTTAAAAAAAACTCCACAAAACCTTAAAAATCATAAAAAATAAAAAATAACCCTAAACCCCCCCAAAAAGGGCCATTAAAATAATGAATACCCAACAAACCCTAAAAACCATAAAATCCCCTAAAAACCCTCAAAATAAAAAAACCCCAAAATAATTGTAAATATTATTAAAAATATAAAAATCCCTCAAAAATTTAAAAACACAAAAACACTAAAAACCCATAAAAACCATAAAAACTCTTAAAACCCAAAAAACCCTAAAAATCCATAAAACCCAAACACCACTAAAAACTATAAAAACAATTAAAACCCATATAAATTTTGAAAAACTATAGATATGTTAATACCCCTAAAACTTGAAAACACCCTCAAAACACAAAAGACTCTAAAACCCTAAAAACCCGTAAAACCCAAAAAAATTTAAAAACTCTCAAAATCCCTAAAACAACCAAATCCACTAAAACCATAAAAAATTATATGAAACACATAGAATCCCTAAAAATATAAATAACCCAAAAAACCCTTTAAAACCAAAAAAACCTATAAACCCTGTAAAAACCCTAAAAACCCATAAACACTGAAAACCCACTAAAAACTCTAAAAACCTTTAAAAACATAAAATCATTAAAAAACATTTAAAACCTTAAAAATGGTAATATAGTGTGCTAAAAACCGAAAAAGCCCTAACAATGATGAAAACACTATAAACCATATAAAACCCTAAAGAACCCTAAAAACAATTAAAATCTACAAAGACTCAAAAAACACTAAAAACCTCAAAAATCCTAAAAATCCATAAAAATAAATTTAAATTTAAAAAACCCCTAAATCCACGAAAAACCAAAAAATATCTAAACACCATAAAAATTTAAAACCCCTTCAAACCCAAAAAAACCCACTAAAAATTCTAAAAACCCTTAAAACACCAAATAACATTAAAAACTCGAAATAACTATAAAACCCCTTAAAACACAAAAAAAACCTTGAAACCCAAAAATAACCAAAATTCATTAAAACCCCAAAAAACCCCGAATACCCCCCAAAACCCAAAAAATCCCAAAAAAATCATAAATAACCCCAAAACCCAAAAAATCTAATAAATTTCTAAAAATTCTAGAAAATATTAAACCCCCAAAAAACCCAAAACAAACCCTAGAAACCCTAAAGACCCTAAATAACAAAAAAAACCCTAAAACGCAAAAAAAATACTAGATGAAAAAACATCTAAAAACCCTAAAACACTAAAAAAACATTAAGGTTCTCCAAAAAACCATTAAAATCCTAAAAAAGACACAAAAAACATAAAAACCAAAAATCCCCTAAAAACCATAAAAACCAATAAAATCTAAAAAACCCTAAAAACACCCAAAAACCTTTTATATCCCTAAAATCTCTAAAAACCCTAAAAATCCAAAAAATCCCAAAAATACCTAAAAAACTACAAAAAAATTAATCCCCTAAAAACCACTAAAAAATATAAAAACATATAAATACTTTTAAACACTAAAAACTAAAAAACTCTAAAAACTGACAAAAAAATCTAAAAATCCTCAAAATTCTAAGAAACACTTAAAATGCTTAAAAACCTAAAAAACAAAACTACCTTAAAAACACAAAAAGAACCATAAAGCCCTAAAACCCTTAAAAACACTAAAAACCCTAAAACCATCAAAATCACTAAAACACTAAAAACTCTTAAAGCCATGAAAAACCTGAAAAATAACTAAAATCCTTAAAAATAATAAAACCCATAAAAAACCCATGAAAAATATAAAACTCTTAAAAACCATTAAAACCCCTAGAAACCCATCAAATACCTATAACCTCTAAAAACTCTAAAACCCTATAAAAATTCTATAATATTAAAAAAACTCCAAAAACTATTAAAACCTAAAAAATTTAAAAGAGACTCACAAATAAACTAATACCCCTAAGAACCTCAAAACACCCTAAATCCAAGTAAAACCACCAAAATCCTAAAAACCATAAGAACCCCAAAATTATTGAAAGCATAAAAACTCCTAAAACCCTAAACAGGTCCTGAAAACCATAAAACCCTAAAAATCTATAAATCCAAAAAAACATAAAAACTATAAAAACCATAAAACCACTAAAAACTCAAAAACCCTTAAACCCCATAAAATTGTTAAAAACCCAAAAATACCAAAAACCCTAAAAACAAAAAAAACCCTAAAAACATAGAAGAACCTAAATCCCTTTAAAAACCCTAAACATCCCTAACTCTCAAAATCCCAAAAACATAAAAATGAACTATTAAAACTATAAAAATACTTAAAAAGAGAAAAAATCCCACGAAAATAAAAAAAAAATCAATAAAAACCTATGAGATCCATAAAATCTCCAAGAATCATTATAGAGTAAAAAAACCCCTAAACCAATTAAAATTATCAAAAGAACCCTCAAAATCGCAAAATAAGTTAAAAAATCCAAAACCATAAAACCCTAAAAAACTGAAAAAACTATACAAAACTAAAAAGTGCCGAAATACCCTAAAATCCTAGAAAAACCCTAAAAATCCTTAAAACAACTAAAACCCCTCAAAATCCATGTAATCACTAAAAACCGTAAAAAACATAAAAAACTAAAAATGTTCAAAAAATCCCCAAAAATGTAAAAACACTTAAAATCTTGGAAAACCACTGAAACCCATAAAAACACCTAAAAACCTAAAAAATATATAAAATGATAAAAACTAAATATTCAAAAAAACACCCTTAACTAACTTAAAAACACTACAAACACTAAAAATAATTAAAACTGCAAAAAACACCAAAAAATTTATAAAAACCCAAATGACCCGAAAAAACTTGAAAACCCCTAAAAACCCTAAAACCATGAAAATCTCTAAAAAATCTCAAAATCATTAAAATCTCTAAAAACCCAAAATACAATAAAAATATTAATTTACCATAAAAATCCCTAAAACTCCCCTAAAACCCCTAAAAACTCCTCAAATCATTAGATACTCCCAAAACCCCATTAAAACCATAAAGCCCCACTAAAAACTCTAAAATCCATTAATATGCATAAAAACAATAAAAAGTATTAAAAACCATAAAAACCCAAACAGAACTCAAAAAAACCGTAATTAAAAAAATAGACCACAAAAATCAAGAAAACTCTATAAAACCATGAAAACCCTAAATCCCCTAAAATTCCATAAAATCCCTAAAAACCATAAAACCCATTATTGTTCAAAAAATATATATAAATACCTGAAAACATAAAAAATCATAAAACCCTAAAAATTCCATGAAATCCACAAAACCCTTAAAAACCATAAAAAACCTAAACCCCCATAAAATCCAAAAAAACCCCTACTAAAACCCTAAAAACCTTTAAACCCCCTAAAAACGTTTAAAAAATCTAAAAAAATCTAAAATCCCTAAAAAATATAAAAACCTAAAGACCTTAAAAGACCCTAAATTCCCTAAAACACCTAAAAATCACTAAAAACCCTAAAAAACTCTAAAACATCGAACATCCCAAAATCATAAAAATCCTAAAAAATACCAAAAATATCACAAAAGGGCTTAAAACCAGGAAATCTCATACAAAAACCCTCAAAACCGTAAAACCCATAGAACCTTAAAAACCATAAAAACCCATAAAAACTAAAAATCCTCTAAATACTCAAAAAACCCCTAATAACCTAATAGAACATGAAAACCATAAAACCCCTAAAACCCATAAAAGCCCTACAACCCATAAAAACCCCTAAAACCCATAATACCATAAGATCCCACTAAAAACTCTAAAAAATCTTAAAAGAGATTGAAATTAATGAACCATAAAAACCATAAACTCCTAAAAAACTAAAAAAAACCTAGACCAAAAAAAGAACCTAAAATCCCTTAAAATACCTAAAAACACAAAAAAACCAAGAAAAACCCTAAAACCCTAAAACCGTAAAAAACCCTAAAACCCAAAAGCCCAAAAAATCATTAAAAATCCCTTAAATGTAAAAAAACCCTAAAACCCACGAAAAACATAGAAACCCCTAAAACCCTTAAAAACCCTTGAAACCCATAAAAAACCTAAAAACAGACTAAAAACACGTAAAATTCAAAAAACCAAGAAAATAAATTTACAAAATATAAAAAACCATAAAATACTATAAAACACCAAACAACCCAAATATCCATGAAAGACCCTAAAACGTGAAAAACACTCAAAATCCCTAAATAACATAAAAGAATAAAAATCCAAATAAATACCTAAAAATAATATCATAAAAACACTTATAAACCCCAACAGACCCTAAAACCCATAAAACCCCTAAAAACCTAAAACCCAGAAAAACCCTTAAAAAACCTAAAACCCAGCAAAACCCTAAAGATACACTAACACACTAAAAACACTTTAAACCCCTAAAGATATTAAAATACTCTAAAAACCATAGAAACTCAAAAAAAACCATAAAACCCAAAAAGATCATAAAAACCCTAAAACATCCTAAAAATCCTAAAATTAAGAAAAGCCATAAAAATCTTAAAAACCCCAAAAATCCATAAAAATGTAAAAAAACAAAAAAATCTAAAAATACTTAAAAATGTAATAACTCCAAATTTTTTTAAACAAAACTAAAATCCCATAAAACCCTAAAAATATTAAATACTCTAAAAATCATTAAAATAACTAATAATTTAAAAAAAACTCTTAGAAAGCATATAACCCTTAAAAAATCAAAAAAACCCCTAAAAAATACCCAAAAGCCCGGAATACCAAAAAAATCCAAAAAACCATAATAGCCCATAAAATCCCTCCAATCCCTAAAAACCCTAAACCCCTAAAAATCATAAAAAAAATTCCTAAAAATCCCTAGAAATTTAAAAACCTTAAAACCCTAGAAAAAACACTCAAAACCATAAAACCCTAAAAATCCCTGAAAAACCATAAAAACATAAAAACCCTTAAAACACTAAAACCCCCAAAACATGATAAAATATAAAAAAACCTTAAAACTCATAAAAAACTCAAAAAACCTGAAATCCCCAAAGTAGTGAAAAATCATGAAAAAACTAAAAACACCTGAGAACCCTGAAACCCATAAAAACACTAAAAATACACAATAACTCTAAAAACCCTAAAAACCATAAAAATCATAAAAAATCCCAAAAATCCTTAAAAGCATTAAAATCTACAAAAACCACAGAATCCTCCTAAAACCCATAAAAACCATAAAAACCCATAAAAACACATAAAAAGCCACAAAACACTATAAAAACACTTTAAACCCCTATAATAATTCCAAATATAAAAACTATAAAAACCCTAAATACTCAAAAAAAAATATAAAACAAAAAATACTCAGAAACTCCTAATAACTAAAAAAGCCTTAAAAATCCAAAAAAACTTATTACCCAAAAAATCCCTAAAAACATAAAAATACTAATAAATACCTAAAAATACATGAAAAAACAAAAATACATAAAAAACTAAAAACCATGAAAACCATAAAACCCTTAAATAATTAAAAGGCCTAAAAATCGAATAAAAAGTATAAAAAGCAATGAAACCCATAAAAACGTAAAAAAACTCAAAAAAAATTAAACCCTAAAAATCACTAAAAACCATAAAACCCCAAAATCCCCTAAAATCTCTGAAAATCCATAAAAACCTCAAAGAACCTAAAAACCATTAAAATCCATCAAAATCCCTAAAAACCCTAAAAACATGAAAATCCTGTAAGTGACCAAAAATACATGAAATCAAAATTGCCCAAAAACGCAGAAGACCCCTAAAAACAATAAAATCCCCAAATACCTATAAAACCCCTAGAACTCTTAAAAACCACTTAAAAAATCAAAAACCCTTACAGCCCCTAAAAACGTAAAATCACTAAAAGAACATTAATACCCCTAAAAACTCAAAAAACCATAAACCTTCAAAAGTCCATAAAATAATAAAACCCCTAAAACCCCTAAAAACCATTGAAAACACTAAAACCCCTCCAAACCAATAAAAACCATAAAAAACTAAAAACAATAGATATCCTAAAATTCCTTAAGAATCATTGAAAATGTAAACAATCCTAAAAACCTTGAAATACCACTGAAACCCCTAAATACCGCTAAAAACATAAAAAACCCTAAAAATATTAAAAACCAGAAAATCTCTAAAAATCCTTAAAATTCCTAAACATTTTAAATAAATCTAAAAAGCTCAAATACCCTCAAAACATAAAAAAACCTAAAAACTCAAAAAGACCCTAAACCCCCTGAAAAAGCCTAAAAACCATAAAAACCATAAAACACTCTAAATCCATAAAAATATGAAATCCATAAATATCATAAAAATATTAAAAAAGCCCTTAAACCCTAAATGTTAATGAAGCTAAAACCTTGAAAAATCCTTGAAAAGAATAAAACACCCTAAAACCTTAAAAAACCCAAAACCCCCGAAAAACCATTAAAATAAATAAAAAATATAAAAACACCTAAAACACATAAACATGTAAAAAACTATAAAAAAAAATTAAAACCCTAACAACCCAGAAAACCAGCTAAATAACATTAAAATAATAAAAACCCAAAAATACCTTAAAACTCTAAAAACCCACTAAAAACTCCAAAACCACTTAAAACACATTAAAACATAAAAAGACTCTAAAAATCATGAAAACCCTAAAAAACATAAAAAAACATAAAAAGACCACAAAGACCACAGAAATCCTAAAAACCAATAAAAATAGAAAAAAACCCCAAAAACCCCTCAAATCCCTAAAAACCTAAAAAACATAAAATCCTAATAAATCCCTAAAAGCCCTAAAAACATAAAAAACCTAAAAACCATGAAAAAACCCTGAAAACCCTGAAAACCTCTAAAAACCATAGAAAACCTTAAAACTCCTAAGTACAATAAAAACTACTAAAAAAATAATAAACAGATTAAACCATTTAAAATATTAAAAACTATAAAAAACCAGAAAATCCCAATAAAATCAAAACCCCCATAAAAGCCAAAAAAAACCTTGAAAACGATGAAAACCCTAAAATCCCCTAAATAATCATAAAAACATTAAAATTTCCTAAAAATCATAAAATCCCTAAAAACCTACAAAATACCTATAATTCAATGAAAATATAGAAAAATATAAAACCCTTAAAACCACTAAAAACCATAAAACCCCTAAAAAATTTAAATTTTTTTAAAACCCATAAAATCCCTAAAACTAACTAACAACACTAAAAACACTTTAAACCCCTAAAATGATAAAAAAACGATAAAAAATATAAAACCACTAAAAACTCAAAAGATCACAAAACCCTAAAATACACTAAAAACCCTAAAAACATTAAAAACCCAAAAATATCATGAAAACCCATAAAATACCTAAACCCCTAAAAATCCCCAAAAACCAAAAAAAAATCCTAAAAACCCAAAAAATATCAGATTAAATAAAAACCCTAAAATCCATAAAAATCATAAAATACACATAAAACCACTAAATCCACTAAAAATCTAGAAAGACAAGAAAAAAAACTAAAAAAAACTAAAAACCCTTAAAACTAGTAAAAATGTTAAGAAAAGTAAATAACCATAAAATCCTAAAAACAAAAAAAACCTCTAAACCCCCAAAAGACCCTAGAATACCAAACAACACATAAAATCCAACTAAAATCTCTATAAACCCATAAAACTCCTAAAAAGTGAAAAACTGTAAGAATTGATAAAAACCCTAAAAACTGAAACAAATCCAAAAAAAACTGAAATGATTGTAAACCCATTAAGATCCCCCTAAAACCATAAAAACCCTAAAATCCCCAAATAAAGCCCTCAAAATATCAAAAACACCAAAAAATTTGAAAATACTTAAAACACATAAAAACCCGAAAAAACCCCTTAAAAATTCTTAAAACTCCCTTAACACGTAAAAAACCCTAAAATCCATGAATTCACCTGACAACCATAAAACCTTAAAAGGCATAAAAACTATAAAAACCCAAAACACCCACTAAAAAATATAAAGACACTTAAACCCCATAAAAACATTAAAAAACAATAAAAAATCATAAAACCCCTAAAAACAACAAAAACCCTAAAAAATAAAAAGACTCAAAAACCCTAAAAAATCCTAAAACCACTAAATACCCTGAAATACACGGAAAATCCTAAAAACATAAAAATTCCCAATATGACCCTAAAACTATAAAAATCATAAAAATCCCAAATAATCCTTGAAATCATATAAAACCTAAAACCCCTTAAGAAATATTAAACCTACAAAAACCATAAAAACCCTAAAATCAAAAAAAAACCTAAAAAATTAATAAAAACTCTTCAACCCTTAATACCCATAAAAATGTTTAAACACCCAAAAAACCATAATAACCATAAAAACTCAAAAACACTAAAAACTTAAAAGACATTAAAAACCACAAATCCCAAAAACCTAAAAGCCACTAAGACCCCTTAAAATCCCTAAAAACAATAAAAACCCATGAATATCATAAAAATAACTAAAACCATTGAAAACACAAAAAACCAAAAAAAACTCAAAAATTGACAAAAAAACTCTAAAAACCCATAAAACCCATAAGACATTTAAAAACAATAAAATCACTTAAAATCCCAAAAATCACAAAAAAAAACATAAAAACCCTAGAGACCCTGAATAGTCATGAAACCCCTAAAATGCACTAAAACCCATAAAACCCTCTAAAACACTCAAAAATACCTAAAAACCCATAATTTCCTTTAGAACTATATATATCCTAAAAAACCTAAAAATACCTTAAAACATAAAAAATATCTAAAACCATAAAAACCATAAAAACCTCTAAAACAGTTTTAATACCTAAAATTCCCTTAAAACCCTAAAACCCACTAAAAACTCTAAAACCCTTTAAAAGTATAAATATTTTAAAAAATCTTAAAATAATTAAAACCCATAAAAATTCAAGAAACCCCAAAATGACCCAAAGAAGCAGGAAAATCCCTCAAAGCCAAAAAACCCTTCAAATCCATAAAAACCCCAAAAAACCTAAAAACCATAAATAATCCCTAAAAATCATTGATGAAATAAAAAACCTGATATCCTTGTAAACCCCCTGAAAACCCTAAAATCCCATAAAACTATAAAAACTCGAAAACGCCAAAATAACCACTAAAACATTAAAAATTCTTAAAATCCCCAAAAGTTGAAAAACCCCTAAAACCCTTCAATTCCCTAAAAAATAAAAAACAAACTAAAAACACTAAATTCCCTAAAAACTTATAAAACCCCGTATAAACGTTAAAAACCTCTAACACCCCTCAAAATCCTTAAAAACCCTAAAAACCATAAAAATGATAAAAAACCATGAAAATCACAAAAATTGTAATAAACCCTAAAAAACAATAAAAAACCCTGAAAACCATAAAAACACTGAAAATATAAAAAAACCTAATGACCCAAAAAATTAAATAGAAAACAAATAACTCTAAACACCCTTTAAACCCCTAAAATGTTAAAAACACTCAAAAACATTAAAATCATAAAATACTCAAAACCCCCTAAAAACAAAAATGATCCTAAAAACCATAAAAACACTAAAAAATTAAAATAATAAATCATACTAAAAACCCATAAATCCCATCAAAATCCCTAAAGACCCTAAAAACCCTAAAAACAAACAAAACTACAAAAAATTAGAAAAAAGACAAGAAAATCCTTGAAAATGTAAAGAACCCTAAAATCCCTAAAAATCCCCAAAACCATAAAAACCAAAACAACCCTAAAATTCATAAAAAATATAAACAAACACTAAAAATAATAAAAAAACATATATCCCCTAAAACATTAAATACTCTAAAACCATAAAAACTTCAAAATAATCAAAAATCCCAATAAACACAGAAGTCCCTAAAACTCTGAATAACCGTAAAACCCAAAAAAACCAATGAATACTCCTAAAAACATTGAAAATCCTTAAAACCCCAAAAACCCCCAATTCCATAAAAATCGAAAAAAGTGATAAAAATTCATGAAGACTAAAAACACCCTAAAACACCTAAAAACCCCCTAAAAACGTAAAAAATGCTAAAATCCAATATAACCCATAAAAATGATAAAAACACTAAAATCCATAAAACCCTAAAAAACCAAAAAACCCCCAAAACAAAAAAAACCCAAAAAACCCAAAAAACCAAAAAAATGCTTAAACACCCCTAAAACCCCAAAAATCCCTAAAAATTTATTAAAAACCTAAAACCATAAAAAATTAAAAAAACCCAAAAAATGCCTAAAAATGAAAAAAAAAACCCTGAAAACCCATGAAAACCATAAACCCCAAAAAAAATTGAAACACCATTAAAAATAAAAAACCTAAAACCAACTAGAAATTCTAAAAACCTTCACAACCCATGAAAACAAAACATATAAATCTAAAATCCCCCAAAAAAACCCAAAAAATCATGAAAGCTCCTAAAACTGATCAAATTCCCTAAGACCCCTAGAAACACTAAAAACCATAAAAATCTAAAAAAAAATACATAAAAATGAATGAACATGTAAAAATCCTAAAAAACATAAAAACTATAAAATCCTATAAAACCTATAAAAACACTAATAATCCATAAATACCTTAAAAACCACAATAAACTATAAAACCACTTCAAAACCAATAAAATGTTATAAACACAAAAAAATAATACCTAAATATCTCAAAAGAAACTAAAACCCAAAATTAAACTAAAACCAGGAAAATCATAAAAACCCAAAATATCCTGAAAAAACCAAGAAACCCTCAAATTCAGTAAAAACACAAAAAACCATAAAACCCATAAAAATACTAAAACCCCAAAAACATTGAAAGGTAAAAAATCATAAAATTTCATAAAATGAATTGAAAACCACAAACCCCTAAACCCATAGAAAACCTAAAAACCAATAAAACCCCTAAAAATCAATATAAAATATAAAAAATCTTAAAACCCCAAAAATGATAAAAATTCTAAAAGCCATTTAAACCCCTAAAACACAAAAAAAAACACAAAACCCAAAAAGTCTTTAATAATCCTAAAAACATCAAAAACCCTAAAAATCCCTTAAACCCCTCAAAATCTATCAAGACCCTAAAATCCTAAAAATAATAAAATCCTAAAAAATACCTAAAAACAAGAAAAATTAAAAACTATGGAAATCTTGAAAATATCTAGAAAAACTATAAAAACAGAAAAAAAAACATTTAAAATTAAAGAAACCCAAAATAACCACTAAAAACTCTAACAACAAATAAAACCACGAAATTGTAAAAAAACTCTAAAAAACCATATATGACCTAAAAATTTATAAAATACACCTAAAAACCCAAAGATTCCATATAACCTTGAAACCCCTAAAAACCTTGAAACCCATGAAAACCCACCAAATCCCTAAAAACATAAAAACCCAAAAATCCACAAAAAACACCATGAAATACATAAAATCCAAATACACCATTATAGCCTAAAAACCCCATAAAACACTTAAACCACTAAAAACTATAAAAACCATTATGCTCCCAAAAATATTTAAAACTCTAAAATTCCTTAAAATGCCTAAAAACTCAAAAAACCTATACAAACCATTATGACCCTAAAATCCCTAAAAACCATAAAACCAATAAAATGTCAGAAACCCCCAAAACCCTAAAAATCCTTAAAATTCCTAAAAAACTAAAATATATAAACACTCAAAAAATCCTTAAATGTCCATAGAATAGTAAAAAAACATAAAACCCTAAAAACTATAAAACCCTAGAAACTTATAAAGACCCCGAAACCCCCATAAATCATTAAAAACTATAAAAAACCATAAAACCCTAAAAACACCCTAAACCCTAAAAACCTGAAAACCTCTAAAAACCATAAAAACCCTAAAAATCCTATAAACCATCAAAATACCCAAACACCTAAAAAAATATAAAAACCATATAATTTTAAAAAATCCCTTAATATTTTGGAAAACATAAAAAACCCTAAAAAACCCTAAAACCCACTAAAAATCCTAAAAACCCCTAAAATCCTCAAAAACCAAAGAAATCCATAAAACCCCTAAAAATCCACTGAAATCTATAAAAACACATAATACCCCTAAATATGTTAAAAACTCTAAAAAACATAAACCAGTAAAAACTCATAAAATAACCCTAAAAACCCAAAATACCCGTAAAAATAGAGGAAATCCAAAAAACTCTAAAACCCCTTGAAACTCCAAAAACCCCTTAGAATCCACCAAAACCCCAAAACCAATAAAAATACAAAAAATTCCCAAAAAAATCATAAAAATTTAAAAGCTGTAAAATGCCAGAAAACCCCTTGAAAACCATAAAACCAAAAAATCCTTTAAAATTATAAGAACCCATAAAAACCCTAAAACCCATTAAAAACACTAAAAACATTTAAACCCCAAAAATTGTTAAAAAAACTCTTAAAAACCTTAAAACCCATAAAAACCGAAATATCCTTAAGAAAACAAAAGACCATAAAAACATAAAAGACCCTTAAAAATCCAAAAAACCCCTTCAAATATCCAAAAAACATTTAAAATTGTTAAAATTTTCAAAAAACCCTAAAAATAATATAACCTAAAAATTTATATAAATCATGAAAAATTGAACACCCTAAAAACATTAAAAACACTAAAGTCATAAAACCCCCCAAAATTTTAGAAACCCTCAAACTCATAAAAGCCCTAAATATATAAATAATATAAAAACCCTTAAAACCACAAAAAAATGTTAAAAAACATTAAAAACACGTAAAACCTTGAAAAAACTCAAAGAAATCTAAAAACCAAAAAGACCGTAAACCCCCTAAAAATCCCTAAAACCCTAAAAAACCATAAAACCCCTAAAATCCCTAAAAATCCATAAAAACCATAAGAAACCCCAAAACCCATAAGAATGCAAAAAATACTTCCAAATTTTAAAAAACCTAGTCCCTTGAAAACCCTCCAAAACCATATTAAACACAAAAAAACCATAAAAACCTACATCCCAAAAAAAACCTAAAAACCAATAAAAATATATAAATCCCATTAGAAACTATAAAAATATTAAAAACTCTAAAAGACAATAAATTCATAATAACTAAAAAAACCTTACAAACATAAAAAGACCTTTAAAACACTGGAAAACATAAAAATAGTAAAAAATCCTAAACACCCCTTCAAACCCCTAAAAATCCCTAAAAACACTAGGAAAACCTAAAACCCTTAAAAATACTAAAAAACCAAATTATCTCTATATTTATAAGAAATCCTAAAACCCCTAAAATTCCTTGAAAAAAATAAAACCACCTAAAAACATAAAAACCATAAACACTAATAAAAACTTTTAAAACCCAATAAAATATCTAAACACCGTTAAACCGCTAAAAGAGTTAAAAACTCTAAAAATATTTTAAAGCCCTAAAAAAATAAAAAACTCCTTAAACCAATCAAAATTCAGAACATTAAAAATCCTAAAACCCATAAAAATGAAAAAAAACAAAAAAAATTAAAATGTAAAAACCCTAAAACCACTGAAAACCATAAAACCCCTAAAAACATAGACACTCCGAAAAACACATACAAACCCTAAAACCAATAAAAATTAAATTACCCTTAATTTCCCTAAAAATGTTAAAAATCACTAAAAACATTGAAACCATAAAAAATAACCCCCCTAAATACGCAAAAAGATCCTATAAACCATGAAGACCCCTTAAAACCCGTGAACATCCATAAAACACAACAAAATTCCTAAAACCAGAAAAATCACAAAAGCCCATAAAAATATAAAAAGTCTCTAAAAAACTAGAAAATGTAAAAAACCCTAAAACACCTAAAATGCCATAAAACACATTAACACCCCTATAAACCATAAAAACCAAAAACCCTAAAAACACTAAAAATTATAAAACCCTTTAAATCCCCTTAAAACATTAAAAAATTACCGTCAAAATCATAAAAAACTAAAAAACCCTCAAACCCCAAAATAATGTAAAAACCTTAAAAAACACAAAAAAAAACCCCTCAAAATCCATAAAAAACCCATAAAAACCCTAAACCACATAAAAATTCTCAAAAATCCATAAAATCCTTGGAAATCTAAAAAACCCTATAACCCCCTAAAAATAAGTAAAACTTTACAAACAAAATTATAATCCATAAAATCCCATAAAATAATAAAAACTACTGAAAACTCTAAAACTTGTTAAAGCATATAAAATGTTTAAAACGCTAAAAACCTTAAAAACCATAAATAACTCAAAAAACCATGAAAACCCAAAAAGAGGATAAAACTCTAAAATCCCTAAATACTCTAAACCCTTGAAACCCCTCAAAATCCATTGAAACATTAAAAACATATAATTCCTAAAAAAATCCAAAAATCCATAAAAATGTAAAAAACTCTAAAAACCCACTGAAAACCATAATGCCCCATAAAAAACATAAAAACATATAAAACCCATAAAAACCTAAAATCCCCAAAAATATTAATAATTCTAAATACTTTTAAAACCATAATACTCTAAAAGATACAATAAAACCCAAAATACCCTAAAACCCGTGAAAACCCTCAAAACCCTCAAAATACCTCAACACTCTAAAAATCCCAAAAACCAAAAAAAATCCTTAAAGAATCCATTAAAATCACTGAAAATGTAAAAAAACATAAAAACTGCAAAAAAAATCGGAATCTCATAAAAACCCACGAAAAATAAAATAAAATCCAAAAAACCCAGAAATACCCTGAAAATAATAAAAACTCTAAAAACCCTTAAAACCACAAAAATGTTATAATATATAATACAATTTAAAAGATTAAAAAAATAAAACTCTAAAACCAAAAAATGAGCTTAAAATTTATGAAAACTCTTGAAAATAATAAAACCCCTAAAACCCTTCAAAATCCCTAAAAAACTAAACACCCCGAAAAACCATAAAAATCATAAAAACCCCTAAAATTCCCAAAAATTGTAAAAACCCAAAAAACCATATAACACCCCTGAAAACCATAAAAACACCAAAAATCCTTTAAACCCCAAAAACCAATTAAACCCAAAAAAACCTAAAATTAGTAAAACCCTCAAACCCCTAAAAATGATATGAAACACTAAAATACATTAAAATCCCGTAAATAATCGAAAAACCACTAATAGCTTAGATGTTTTGAAACACTAAAAACCCTAAAAATCCTAAAAACCATCAAAATCAGCAAAACCCATAAAGTACCCTAAAACCATAAAAATCTAAAAAGCCCAAAAAATCCCTAAAAACATAAAAACCCTAAAAAACAGAAAACCCCTGAAAAACAATAAGTCCATAAAAACCATAAAATCCCTAATAACCATAAAATCCCTGAAAACCATAAAATCCCAGAAACTCATAAAACATCTAAAACCTAAAAAAACACAAAACCCCAAAAAATCATAAAAACCATATGAATTCTCAAAAACCCTAAAACCCCTCAAAATCAATAAAAATAATAAAAACACTAAATATAATAAAAATCCTAAAAAATACTTAAAAATACATGAAAATGTAAATAACAATGAAATCCTTGAAACCCCATGAAAATCATAAAACCCCGAAAAACCTTAAAACCCATAAAAACCATAAAACCAAAAAAAAAATCACAAACTATTAAACCCCATGAAATGTTGAAAAATATTAAATACCTTAATAACCCAATGAAAGTCAAAAATCCCTAAAAACCATAGTAAATCCATAAAACCCTAAAACAATAAAATTATAAAAATCCATAAAAATTATAAAACACTAATAACCACTAAAATCCAAAAAACATTAAATATCCCTAAAAATGCAAAGAACCATAAAAAACCTAACCCCCCTAGAAAACCGTAAAATCCCTAAAAACATTAAAAATTTCTAAAAATCTATTAAAACCCAAAATAACCAATTGAAAGCTATGAAAACCATAAAACCTCCTAAAAACCTTAAAACTCTTAAAACACATAAAACAATAAAAAACTCAAAAAACAGAAAACCCCCCAAGAAGTCCCTAAAATCCCTAAAAACCCTAAAATCCTTGAAAAAACATGAAAACCCCATGATATACATAAAAACATATAAAAAACATAAAAATACTTAAAACCCTATAAAAACACTAAATCCCCACTACAACTATAAAAACCTTTAAGAACCCTAAAAATGAAAAAAAGACACTAAAAACCATAAAAATCAAGGAACCCTATTAACTTAAAAGTACACAAAAAACAAAAAAACAACCAAAACCCTAAAAAACAATAAAATATCATGAAAAACCTAATTCCGTCAATATCCTTAAATACTATAAAACCAGTAAAAATAATAAAATATAAAAAAAACTAAAAGTCCCTGAAAACCTAAAAATCCCTAAAACACATAAAACCCATGAAAACCATAGAAACACATAAAACCTAAAAACCCATAAACCCCTAAAATTCTGAAAACTATAAAAACCCATTAAATAGATAAAAATGTTTCGAAACTCTATGAAACATTAATACCCTAAAAAACTCAACAAAACTGAAAAAACCAAAAAAACACTTAAACCCCTAAAAGACACTAAAAACAATTAAAAATCCTAAAAGACTTAATAATATCAATACAATTAAAACGCTAAAAACCATAAAATTTATAAATACATATAAAACCTTAGAAACCCTGAAAAATCCATTGAAAACTATAAAACCTGTAAAACCTTTAAAATCCATAAAAACCATAAAGACCACTAGAAACACTAAAAACACTTTCAATCCCTATAAACATCAAAAACACTAAAAACATAAAAAAACTCAAAAATAACAACTAAAACCTTAAAGATACCCTATACCCTAAAAAACACTAAAAATCCTATCGAACATGGAAAAAACTATTAAAACTCTAAAAGTCACTACATACCCTAAAAACCATAAAACTATAAATATTCTTAAAAAGTATTAAAAATCTCCATATACAAAAAAACCTAAAAAACCAAAACCCCCTAAAACCCTTGAAACCCATAAAAATAACTACAAACACTCAAATGCCAAAAAACCACTAATACATGAAAACCCCTTAAAAAACAAAAAATGGGTTAAAAAATTAAAAAATAGTAAAAATAGTAAAAACAAAAATATCCCTAAAACCCCAAAAAAATAACCTAAAATTCATGAATAACCCCAAACACCCTGAAAACCCCTAAAATCTGTAAAAACCCTAAAAACCATAAAAATATTAAAAAATTCTAAAAATCCATGAACAAGTAATAATACATAAAATCCGTAACAACCCAAAGAAAATAAAAACCATTAAAAAACTTAAAAACCCATGAAAATCAATAAAAACCTTAAAATAATAAAAACATTAAAATCCTTTAAAATCGCTAAAAATGTTAAGAAACTCTAAAAACCCTAGAAACTCTAAAAATTCAAAAAAACCCAAATTGACCCAAAAACCATATAAACCCATAAAAACCCAAAAAACACTAAAATCCCTAAAAATCCATAAAAAATAAAAATAAAAAACCATACAAAAAAATCCAAGAAAACATAAAACCTTAGAAAACCCCTAAAACCCATAAACCCTTTAAAACCTTAAAAAACCTGGGAATCCCCTTAAAAACATAAAACCAATAAAAACTCTAAAACCCCTTAAAACTGTAAAAAAATAAAACCTTATAAAATCCTTAAAAACCCAAAAATCTAAAAAACCTTACAACCCCCAAAATAATATAAAAATGGTAAAAATCTCAATAATGTAAGAAAACCTTTGAAACCCTCAAATCAGTAAAGGTCCTAAAAACCCAAAGACACATAAAAACGTTAAAAAATCACAAAAATGACTAAAAATATAAATAACCCAAAAACCCTGAAAAACTCTTGAATAACATAAAAACCCTTGATGTACATAAAAACCCTAAATACCATAATACCATAAAAGGTCACTAAAAGCCCTAAAAACCCTTAAAACCCCATTTTTTTAAAAAAAACATTAAAAATCATAATCCACATAAAAAAGAAACCCTAAAAACTGTTAAAATATTCAATAACCCTAAAATTCCCTGAAAACATAAAAAATCCTAAAAATCCTAAAACCCATTAAAAAAATAAAAAACCGTAAAAAGTTTAAAAACCATAAAAATCCATAAAAACATCTAAAAATAAAAAACAATTAAAACTCCCAAAAAACCTAAAAACAAGAGAACACCCTAAAACCCCTGCAATCCCATCCAATCCCTAAAAACCCTTAAGAACCCCTAAAAACCCTCAAAATCCACTAAAATGCTAAAAAACCCTAAAAACCATAAGAATCCAAAAAAATCCCTTAAAATACCAAATAAAAGTAAAAAACCCCCCAAGAACCTGAAAAAATTAAAACCCCTAGAGACTTTAAAAACTAAAAAAATCTATAAAAACCCTAAAACCCAATAAAAACTCTAAAAGCCCTAAAAAAACCTAAATGTTAAAAAATTCTAAAAATATGTAAAAACTAAAATCACTAAAAAACCCCTAAAACCCCAAAAATACCCATAAACCCTAAACACCATCTAAATCAATACAAACATTAAAAACATTAAAAATGAAAAAAACATAAAAAACCTAATAATTTCTGAAAATGTAAAAAACCTAAAACCCATGGAAAACACCTAAAAGCCATAATGACCCATTAAAACCATAAAAATCTCTGAAAACCCATTAAACCCTAAAAAATTAAAAACTCAAAACTCTTAAAACTGGTAAACATTAAAAACACACAAAAACCTCAAAACCCCTAAAAATGTCAAAAACACAAAAAACCCCAAAATGCAATAAAATCACTGAAAACTCCCTAAAATCCAAAAAATATAGAAACCATAAAAACCAATAAATACCCTCAACATCCCTAAATACCATGAAAACCATAAAAACATTAAAACCCAAAACCCCCAAAAATCCAAGAAAATGTAAAAAAGCCCCCTAAACCCCTAAACAACCCCTAAAAGAAATAAAAACCCTAAAACCATTAAATACCATAAAAAACTATAAAACCCCTAAAATCCCAAAAAATAACTCTAAAAACCCTTCAAACCCATAAAACTTTAAAAAACAATAAAAACATTTATACCCATAAAATCATAAAAAAACCTTAAAACCCAAGACGACCCTAAAACACTAAAAACCCCTAAAACCCTAAAAATTATGAAAATGCATAAACACTACCAAAATCCCTAAAAATAAAAAAAACATAAAAACTATAAGAACCTCAAAACCCCTCAATATCCCAAAAAATGTAAAACACCCCAAAATACCCTGAAAATCCACTAAACATAAAACCCCCTAAAACCTTAATTAACCCTAAAACTATAAATACCCGCTGAAAACTCTAAAACCCTGAGGCCCCCTCAAATCATTAAAAAACAATAAAACCCCTTAAAACCAAAAAAAATTAAAAAAAAACAAAACCCAAAAGACCATAAAAGTCTTGAACACCACTAAAAACACTTTAAAACTGAAAACCCATGAAAATACACAAAACCATTAAAATCTATAAAAACCTTAAAAATTAATAGAAATCCTTAAAAATTCCTCAAAATACCTAAAAACCAAACAAACCCTAAAAACCAAGAAAACCCCCTAAAACATATAAAGACCCTTAAAATAATTTTAAATCCCTAAAAACACATAAAACCCCATAAAACCAAAAAAAAACTCAAGATCCATTTAAACCTCAAAAATGTTAAAAACACTAAACAACAATTAAACCCCTAAAAACTCAAGAAAACCCCTCAAATACCAAAGACTTCAAAACCCACAGAAATCCCCCAAAACACTAAAAAACCCTTAAAACCCCTAAAAACCCTCAAATTATAAAAAAAGCACCCAAAAAATAAAAATAATAAAAAATAATTTAAATTACCTAAAACATAAAAACATAATAAATAGTAGAATCCATAAAACCCCTAAAACCATAAATAGACGATACACCCCATAAAAACCCTAGAACCCACTAAAAACTCTAAAACCCAATAAAAAATTAATAAACACTCAAAAACCATAAAAACACTAAAACCCCTTAAATATTATGATAGACTCTTAAAATCCTGAAAAACCATAAAGGATTAAGAAACCTTGAAAACCCATCAAAATACTCAATATCCCTAAAAAAACCTCAAAACACTAAATCCATAAAAATCTAAAGAAGACCAAGAAATACCTAAATGTCTGAAAATCACTGAAAACAAATAAAACCCCCTATAATCCATACAAAACCATGAAAACCACAAAAACACTAAAATCTATAAAACAGTAAATAACGAAAAAATCTGAAAATCCATAAGCCACGTAAAAATGTTAACAAATATAAAGAAAGAAACAAACTCTAAAAAAATAAAATAACCTAAACCCCCCAAATAGACTCTAAAAACAATGAAAATCCCTAAAACCCTTAAATATTTTATAAACCATTAAAACCCTAAAAATACCCAAAACCCATAGAAACAAGAAAACCATAAAAATCCTAAAAAAGAACTTAAAATCTCCAAAAACCAAAAAAACCCTAAATATCCTTATAATCCTCTGAAAATAATAAAAACCCTTAAAAACAATAGAACCCATAAAACCCCATAAAAACAATAAAACCCACTAAAAACTTTAAAAACCCTTAAAACTCCAAAAATCCTTAACAACTCCCCCTTACTTAAAACCTCTTAAAAACTCAAAAGAACACAGAAAATCGAAAAAGAACAAAAAATCCTTGAAAACCCATAAAAACCCTAAAAAAATAAAAACCCCTTAAAATAAAAAAATCATAAAAAACCTAAAAAACCATTGAAAATTTAAACAAAATCCAAAGAACCAAAATAATCGTTTAAATACCATAAAAACCACAAAACCCATAATACCCCATAATAACACAACAACCCACTAAAAATCTAAAACCCCTTTAAAACCATAAAAACATTAACAAATTATAAAAAACCTTAAAACATCAAAAAATCCAAAAGACCCTGAATATCTTAAAAAACCCTAAAACCCCTGAAAACCGCTAAAACCCTCAAAAACCCTCAAAATCAATAAAAACAAGTAAAACTAGGAAAACCTAAAAATCCCTTAAAATCCATGAAAAAGTAAGAAAACCTAAAAACCCTGAAAACCCCTTGAAAACTATAACAACCTCAAAATAACTTTAAAAACAAAAAAATTCCATAAAAAACCTAAAGTCTACTAAAAACTCTAAAAACCATCAAATCACCTAAACCTTAAAAAACGATAAAACACTAAAAACTAAAAAAAAAACCCATGAAAACCCAAAAAGTAATTAAAACCCTAAAATCCTTTTATCCCTTTGAAAGCCTAAAATCCCTCAAAACCCAGAAAACACTAAAAACCTAAAAACCATAAAAACCATAAAAATCATTGAAAATGTATAAAACCCTGAAAAATCCATATAAACCATAAAACCCCTAAATATGTTAAAAACCACGGAAAAACATGAAAATTCTTAAAAAACTGAAAAAAAACAAATAAATCCCAAAAAGACCCTAAAAACTATGAAAACCCATAAAACCCTAAAAACCTAAAAACTCAAAATACCCTATAAATCCAAAAAAGCATAAAAATACTAAAAAACATAAATATCCTAAAAGAGATCTAAAAATCCATGTATACAAAAAATCCTTAATAATCCCACTGAAAACCATAAAAACTCATGAAACCCATTAAAACCCATAAAACCCCTTGAAACCCTAAAAAACTACTATAAACTTTGAAAACTCTTGATATCCCAAAAAATATTTTAAAAATATAAAAAACTTTAAAATCCCAAAAAAACCAAAAACCCAAAAATAACCCTAAAAATTTGGAAACCCAAAAAAACTAAAAAAACCATCAATTGATTAAATACCCACAAAATTAATGACATCCAAAAAACCCTAAAAACCATAAAAATACTAAAAATCATTAAAAATCCCTTAAAATATAAAAAACCCTAAAAACCTTAAAAACCCCTAAACCCATAAGAAACTCAAAAAACAATAGATTAATTTTAATCTAATTAAGAACTCTAAAAAATTAAAAATCATTAAAAACCCTTAAAACCAATAAAAACTCAAGAAAAATAATAAACCTAAAAGAACTAGAAAAAACAGAACACCCCAAACACCCTAAAAATAATAAAACACCTTAAAACATTAAAACCCCAAAAAATTATAAAAACCATACAAGTCATAAAAAACCAAAATCCTTGTAAACATAAAATACCTTAATAGACCTAAAAAATCCCCCAAAACCATAAATCCCCTAAAACCCATAAAAAACCACTAAAAACTCTAAAATATATTTAAACCTCTCAAAACATTAAAAATCACTAAAAACCCTTATTTTTTTAAAAATCCGTAAAACCCAAAAAGTCCTTAAAACAATAAGAGCCATAAAAAAATAAATACCTAAAAAATCCTATAAAACCATAAAAACCCTCAAAATACATAAAATCATAAATAACACTAAAAAGCCTAAAAATGTAAAGAACCCAAAAAAATCTCTGAAACCCATAAAATCCCCTAAAAACCATAAAACCCCATAAAAATAAATATGAAAAAACCACTAAAAACTCTAAAACCCATTACAACTCTTTAAACTAATACATACACTAAAACCCTTAAAAACTGTAAAAACTCAAAAAAACCCTAAAACAATAAAAAACCAGAAAAACCCAAAATGCCCCTAAAACCCCTAAGAAACTAAAAACCCCTAAACCCTCAAAAAAATAAAATCCCAAAAAACCATTAAACACTAAAAAACTCAAAAACCCAAAAAATATAACAACCCTTAAAACCCTAAAAATCCTTGAAAACAACAAAACCCCCAAGAAACCCATATGAATAGTAAAACCCATAAAATGCCTAATATGCATTACAAAACACTAAAACCCATTAATATCCAAAAAACATCATCAAACTATAAAAAAAATTTAAACCCCAAAAAATATCTAAAAACCATAAAACCCAAAAGACCCTTAAAACAATGAAAACCCAAAGAAACACCATAAAACCTCAAAACCCCTAAAAACAATAAAATTCACTAAGAACTCTAAAAACACTAAAACTATAATAATCTTAAAAATCACTAAAAATAAATAAAAATATAAAAAACCCGATATCCCTAAAAAACCCCTTTAAACCAAAAAAACATCTAAAACCTATAAAACCCCATACAATAAAAAAACCCATAAAACCCACTAAAAACTCAAAAAACTAGTAAACCCCCTAAAAATGTCAAAAAAAAACTCTAAAATCCCTTAAACCCCCTAAAATTAAAAAAACAAAAAAAAATATAAAAAAGACCCCCAAAACCCCAAAACCCCTAAAAACTAAAAAATCCAAAAAACCCTAAAACCACCAAAATACCTAAAAAACTAAAAATCGTAAATATCGTAAAATCCATAAAAATACCTAAAAAACCCTAAAACCCCATAAAATAATTGAAAATCATAAAAAACTAAAAAAACATTCAAAAACATTAAAAACCAATAAAAATAAAAAAAATTCTAAAAACCATTAAAATGCCTCAAAATTTTATAAATAACCCAAATCAATTATACACCTAAAAAACTCAATAACCCCCCTTAGAACCCAAAAAGTTTATAAATACCCTAAAAACCTCTAAAACACTAAAAAATATGCATATCACTAAAACCATCAAATCCATAAAACCCCTAAAAACTTAAAATCCATAAAAACCAATGAAAACTGTAAAAATACCAAAATTCCTTAGAACCCCTAAAAATAATTAAAACACTAAAAACCCAATAAAAATATAAAAACCCTTAAACCCACAAAAATATTAAAAACTACTAAAACCCCAAAACCGTAAAAAACTCCAAAAACATTAAAAACCCAAAAGGCACTAAAAACCTTGAAAACACATAAAAACACTAAAACCAATAAAAAATCAAAACCCGCTAAATATTCATGAAAACCTAAAAAAACCCCAAAAAATCCCTAAAAACCATTAAACCCCAAAAAAACGTAAAACCCACTAAAACCTATAAAATCCTAAAAATCAACAAAAAACTCCAAAACCCCATAAAACCCCAAAAACTCTAAAACACCATTAAAAGGATAAAAAATAAAAGAAACAAAACCCAAAATGACCTTAAAAACCCTAAAAACCATAAATCCCATAAAACACTAAAGAACAAAAAACCCTAAAAAACCCTAAATCCCAAAAACCACTAATAACCATAAAAATATGATAAAATACCTAAAAATCCCTAAAAACAAAAAACATCCAAAAATCCCTAAAAACCATAAAACCCCTAAAAACATGAAAAAATATGAAAACTCATAAGAACCCTAGAACCCCACTAAAACTCAAAAAAATTATAAATCCCCTAAAAACATTAAAAATATATAAAAATTACTAAAATTGTAAAAAACTCAAAAAAAAACTAAAAATTAAAAAAGTACCAAAAACCATAAAAAATATAAAAAACCTGAAAACCCCTAAAACCCTAATACATCTCAAAATTCCTAAAAACATACAAAACCATAAAAATACATCAGAATCATTACAAATGTAAAAACCCTAGATACCCTTAAAAACCTCAAAAATCTATAAAACCCCATAAAAAGCTAAAACAACTAAAAATAATAAAAACCCCTAAAACCCCTAAAAACCATAAAAACTCCCAAATCCATTTAACCCTAGTAAAAATCAAAAAATCACTAAAACACTAAAATGACATTAAAACCCTGGAAAATCCGTAAACCCTGAAAATCCAAGAAAACCCTTAAATACCAAAAATATCCTAAATATTCCTTAAAATGAAAAAGAAACCTAAATACCTAGAAAATATCATAAAAAGCATAAAAACAATAAAAATATTAAAACTAAAAAATACAATAGAAATATAAAAACCCACTAAAAACTATAACAATCAATTAAACCATTAAAATGTTATAAAACACTAAAAATCCATAAAAACCTCAGAAATCCCAAAAAACGATAAAAAAGATCCTAAAGATCCAAAAAATCCTGAAAACCCCAAAAACCAAAAAACCCATAAAAACATAAAAAATTAATAGGAACCCTAAAAACCCTAAAACCCATAAAAATCATTGAAAATGTTACAAATGCTAAAAAATCTATAATACCCCTAAAGAACACAATAAAAAAATTTAACACCAAAAATCCCTAAAACACAATAAAAAATATAAAATCCTTTTACACCCTAAAATCATTAAAAAAAACTCTAAAACACCTAAAACCCCTAAAAAACAAAAAAGAACACTAAATCCCCCAAAATACCCCCAAAAACATTGAAAACACCTTATAACTATAAAATCCCGTAAAATCCCCTGAAATCCCTATGAACCTAAAAAACTAAATACGATAATAATACCAAAAAATCCCTAAACAATCCAAAAAAAAATAAAAACACTTCATACCCTTAAAAACCATAAAAACCCAAAAAAATCTTAAAAACTCTAAAACCCCATTAAAAACCTAAAACAAGTAAAAACTCTAGAAACCCTTAAAACCCCCAAAAATGTTAAACCACTCTAAAAAACATTAAAACTCTTAAAAACTCAACAAAACCCCTAAAACCCCAAAACATCAAATAAACAATGAAAACCACTAAACCCCTAAAACCTTAAAATATCTAGAAACCCTAAAAATCATCATAATCCCCAAAAAACATTAAAAGAACCCTAAAAATCATAAAAACCTAAAAAGTCCCTAAAAATCATTGAAACTGTAAAAAGAATATTAAAACTCCAAAAAATCCCGTAAAATCCATAAAAACCCACAGAACATTAAAAACCCATAAACCCCATAAATACTCTAAAGAATAACTAACAATTATAAAACCCTTAAAATATCAAAAAATGTTAAAAACTACAAAAGGCATTTAATCATATAAAATCTCAAAAAACATAAAAATAGAAAAGGGATTAAAAACTCTAATGTTCACAAAAAACCATTAAAATCCATAAATGTATTAAAACCCATCAATATCTCTAAAAACACTAAAAATTGTAAAAAGAGTAAAAATTGTAGAAAATCCGTAAAATCCATGAAGATGTAAAAAACCCTTAAAACTATGAAAAAAACCCCAAAAAATCCAAAACATCCTAAAAAGAGCTAAAAACTCAAAAAACCCTTGAAAACCATAAATAGCCCGACCCCCGTGTCTTCCTTTCCCTAAAAAACCTCAAAATCCCAAAAAAAACATAAAACTTATAATAGTCCAAAAATTCCATAAAATCCCTAAAAATTTAACAACACAAAAAACCCTAAAAACCATCGACAACATCATCTTCCCCGAGTGCTCTGGACTTCGGACTTCGACATGGCTTTGTTCTGTTACTGGCACGTCTGGCTTCTGTCTACTATGGTGGTCGTGATGCCTTCAGATGTTCTTGCATGGGTCGACATCCTCCAGCAGTCGCAGATTGGGGTTGTTTTTTCAGATCAAGGGTTTCTGCTGGCGGGTCAACGCAGTCAAAGGGAGCAATGGAAAAGCTGGTTGCTTCGGCGTTCAGGATCTTTTCAGAAGGTGCTTCGTTTAGGCGGATGGTGCGACGATCTGGTCTGGCGATGCTGGTCGGGGTCTTCTCGATCTTACATTGCAGAAGCTCATTTCTTCTGTCGGTTCGCGAAGCAGCTGCAGTGGTTGAGGGAGTTTCATCGGCGGTGTGGACCCTGGCCTCTTCGATGATTCGTGGAGGCGTGGACTGGCTATGGCTCATCCTTGGCGCAGCGTTGCTGGACTATAGTGGAGCCGTTCAGATTTGGGATTTCCACCATGCGGCGCTTCGTCTCCATGGAGGTTTGGATCAGATCTTGGCAATACGGGTTCTTCCAATGTCTTTGGCGGTTTGGTCTTCTCTGAATAGTGGCCTGGTCTTTTTGGATCCATGATGCTGAACGGTGGGTGCAGTGGGATCTGTGATTTTCTGGAAATGCCATGTCCGCTTCCATGCTTTGGTCTGGTTTTCCAGATCTGAGTCTGGGAGGTTTTTGCTGGATCTCTTGGCTTTTTGATGGTTTCTGGGGGCTACGGAAAGTGAACGTGCAGGTTCGTGCTTCTGTTTCCTTAGTTTCGCCTTTGATTTATGCTGTGGATGAGTTTTTGGACAAGCTGAGTTGCGTCCTGGCTGCTATGGTGGAATGTGGTCGTTTGAGCTATTGCTGGTTTTGTTGTGAGTTGTTGCTGAAGTTGGATTTGAGGAAAGTTGAGATGGAGGTTGATGGTTGTGGTGTTGGTTGGGTTTTGAATAGCTATGGGTGCGGGATTTTTGTTCTGGTGAGTGTGCTGGATGCTCTTTGGTGTGCTGCTGGTTGCTGTTTTTCAGGAGTATTTGTTGCTGTTGGTTGCTGGGGCTGGTTGGTTTGGATGTGGTGCTGCTGTGTTGCTACGACGAATGGATGTGGTGCTGCTGATGGTTGGTGGGGCTGGTTGGTTATGATGTGTTGTGGCTGCTGTATTGCTGTGATGATTGGATGTGGTGCTGTTGGATGCTGGAATGCGCTAGATGAGGGATGTTGTGATGCTGGATGTGTGGACGCTGCTTGGCTGTGCTATTTGGTATTGGTGCTGGATGCTGGTGTTGGATGGACAAGATTTGTGGACTCTGATGTTGTGTTTTGTTTTGTGTCTGTTTCTCTATTTTGTTTTCTTTTTTGATTTTCCTTTTTTTGGGTCTTTTGCTGTGAAGGGTTTTTGGGTGTGGTTCGTTTGACCCCTGCCCTCCCTTGTCTGCAGGTCTTTTTGTCTTTTCTTTTAATAAATTTTGGGGGGTTCCAGGAATAGCCTGGACCCGAGCCTTCCTTTGCCTTAAAAACCCTAAACTCCAAAAAAACATAAACCCTTTAAAACCCCTAAAACATTAAAAAACTATGAAAACATTGTAACCTGTAAAAACTCAATAACCCCTAAAACCCAAAAGGGAACTAAAAATCTAAAAACAATTTTTTTTAAAAACTACTTAAGCCCTAAAAATCCAATTAAATGGTAAAATCCCTAAAAACCCTAAAAATCATAAAAAATCCCTAAGAATACCTGAAAATGTAAAAACACCTAAAAACAATAAAAAAACCCTTAAAACCCAAATAACCTTAAAAACGTAAAAGACCAAAATATTAATATGAAACCTAAAAAACCCCACTAAAACTCTAAAAACACTTAAAAATCATAAATATATTAATAAACTCTAAAGAAACATAAAATCTCTAAAAACTCAGAAAACCCTAAAAAACGATAATGACACTACAAACCGTGAAAACCCTAAAAAACACTAAAAAACCATTATAATCCATAAATACCATAAAAATCATAAAATCTGAAAGAATCCCTAGAAATCCATAAAAATTAAAATAACCCTAAATACCATAAATGCACCTGAAACTATAAAAACACAAAAAACCTTAGAAACCCTAAATACACAAAAATCCCTAAAAACAATAAAAACTCTAAAAACATAAAACCCCTAAAATATAAAAAACATCAAAAAACCATATAACCCCAACAATCTCAAAAAAAAACCCTAAACCCCCAAAAGTACCATAAAAACCTTTTAAAATCTTTAACAAACTAAAAATCCTTTAAATCCTTTAAAACCCTCAAAATCCCTAAAAACACTAAAAGTCCTAAAAACCCTCAACACCGTAAAATCCCTAAAAAATACCTAAATAAATTTCTATGTGTGAAAAACATAAAAAACCATGATAACTCCCAAAAAATAGTAACACTCCTTAAATAACTGTAAAACCACAACAAACTCTAAAAACATTAAATCCACTATAAACATTTTAAGTCTCTAAAAAATAATCTAAAAGTAAAGATTCAAAAAAACCACTATAAACCCAATATGACCCTAAAAACCCTAGAAACCCATAATAACAATAAAACATGAAAAAATAATAACCATAAAAATCATTAAAGAACTTAAAAATCTGAAAACCCACAAGAATCATTAAAAATCCATAAAAATCCCTAAAATGAAAAAAAAAGATAAAAACCCTAAAATCACTGAAAAATATAAAAGCCCTTAAAAAATTAAAAATCATAAAACCCATAAAGAACCCTAAACACTCTAAAACCCACTAAAAACAATAAAAACTATGAAACCCCAAAAGACCCTAAAACCATGAAAAATCCCTAAACCCTAGAAAACCATGGAAAACCCTAAAAACCATAAAATCCCAAAAAAACCATAAATATCCTAAAAATCCTTGAAAATCCAAAAAACAAAAATCCACAAAAAACTGAAAACCCCGTTGAACCACAAAACCCCCTAAAAACTTGAAAACACAATAGAATAGTAAAAAATTAAAAAACCCTAAAACACCCTAAAATGTTAAAAAACACTAAAAATATTAAAAATATTCTAGAAACCCAAAAACCCCAAAAAGACCATAAAAACACTGAAAACCACCAAAATCCTTAAAAACCCATCAAAATCGCAAAAAACTCTAAAAATCATGAAAAACCTAAAAACCCTTAATAATCATGAAATTCCCTGAAAATAATAAAAACCCTTAAAACCCTTAAAAATTAAAAAACCCCATAAAAAATTAAAAATGCCCTAAAACTATAAAAAACCATAAAATCATAAAAACAATTATAAACTCTAAAAAGCATAAAACCCTAAATACTCAAAAAACCCATAAAACCCAAAAGAACCTAAAAACCCTGAAAACCCCTAAAAACCAAAATAACCTGAAAACCACTAAAATACCTGAAAATCACTAAAAACCCTAGAAAGCATAAAAATCCTAAAAAATCGATAAAAATAACAGAAAATGTAAAAACTCCTAGAAAAACCCCTTAAACCCATAAACCCAATAAAATAATTAAAACCCCTGAAACCCTATAATAAATCTAAAATCCACTAAAATGTATAAAATCCAATAAAACCCAAAAAATGTTAAACAATTATAAAAAATATTAATACCCTTAAAAATAAAAAACCATAAAACCTCAAAAATTCACAAAATCCCCTAAAATTCCAAAAACCCAAAAACCCCAAAATACAAGAAAACCCATAAAAATCTCTAAAAACCATAAAAACACAAAAACCCATAAAAATAAAAAAAATCCTAAAACCAATAAAACATAAAAAAACATAAAAACCCTTTAAAACCATAATATGTACAAACCCCATAAAACCTCTAAAACCCCAAAAAACTTAAGAATCCACTAAAAACCTTAAAATGCCCTAAAACTTGTAGATATATTTAAATAATTAATAACCTCAATCCCCTATGAAAATAAAATAACCAAAAAACCCAAAAAAGCCTTACGTACCTTGAAAACCCCTAAAACCCCTCCAAACCCCTAAAAATTACTAAAACCCCTAAAAACCATAAATATATTAAAAAAAGATCTAAAAATCCCTGAAAACATAAACAATCCTAAAATCCTGAAAAATCCCCTTAAAACCATAAAACCCCCTGAAAACCATAATAACTCTAAAAACCAAAATAACCTTAAAACCATCTAACAAATATAAATCCTAAAAAAACTACTAAATGTTTTTAAAAAAACTAAAAAACATTAAAAATGCTAAAAAACTCTATAAAACCCTATAAAAACCAAAACATTAAAATAAGATAAAAACCATGGAAACCCCTAAAACCTCTAAAAATCCCTGGAAAACCATAAAAACCATAAAAACCTTTGAAATCCATAAAATCCTATAAATCCTAAAAAACATAAAAATCCAAAAAAAAATCTATAAAAATCTCGAAAACATAAAAAACCAAAAAAAATGAAAACCATACAACCTATAAAAACATTAAAAACAATACAGACCAATAAAAACCCTAAAGTCACACTAGAAACTATAAAACCAGTTAAAATCACTAAAAACATCAAAACTCCATAAAATAATTAAAACCATTAAAAATCCATAAAAATCCTAAAACCCTAAAACACTAAAAACTCTTAAACTCTAAAAATCCATAAAAAGCCTAAAACCCTACAAACCATTAAAATCCTAAAAATTCCTATAAAAAATAAAATTGTAAAATGCACTAAAAACTCTAAAAAATTCCTTGAAAACCATAAAACTAAATAAAATCTTAACAAATCCTAAAATCCATAAAAATGACAAAAACATTAAAATCCCTTAAAACCCCATAAAATATTAAAAAACTCTAAAAAATTAGAACCCCAAAAAAATTTAAAAAATTATAAAAACTCAAAAAGAACCTAAAACCCATAAAAACACAGAAAAACCATAAAACCCCTCAAAATCTATAAAATCCCTATAACCCCTAAAACCCATAAAAATACAAAAAACCCCTGTAAATCCATGAAAATGTAAAAAATCATAGAAACCATTGAAACCATACAATTCTCTAAAACCATAAAAAAACTCTAAAAACCCATAAAAAACAAAAAACACAATAAAACTCTAAAACCCCTACAAACCTATAATAGATCTAAAAAATTCTAAAAATTCATAAACCCCAGAAAAGTAAAAAAACCCAAAAACCCAAGGAAACCTCAAAACCATTGAAACCCTAAATCCCCTACAAACCCACAAAATCCCTAAAACCATAGATACACCTAAAACCCTAAAATCACAAAAAACACATAAAATTACACAAAAATCCAAAAATATTTGTGAAAATCTAAAAAACCCTAAAAAACTGAAAACCCAATGTAAAAACTTTAAACCCCCATGAGTTTTAAAAACATTAAAAACCCATAATAACCCTAAATCATTAAAAACTATAAAAACCCTTAGAACCCATTAAATTATTAATAATTCTAAAAATCCATAAAAACACTAAAAATCATAAAAAACCTTAAAACTGCTAAAAATCATTAAAATGTAAAAAACCCATAAATCCATGAAACGCCCCTAAAAACTGTAAAAATCCTTAAAAACCAAAAAAACCATAAAAACTAAAACCCTTTAAATATTCTAAAACCATTAAAACCACTTATAAACTCAAAACAAAACCTTAAAACAACAAAAGGATTCTAAAACTCTAAAAAATCCAAAATACTATGAAAACCCTAAAACCCCACAAAATCCCTAAAAACCCTAAAAACCCTAAAAATCATAAAAATTATAAAATCCCTAAACATACCAAGAAATGTAAAAAACCGTAAAACCCTAAAAACTCCTTGAAGAACATAAGACCCCTAAAAACATAAAAAAATATAAAAAATAAAATCACTAGAAAAACATAAAAAACATAAAAAACTCTAACAAAAATTTAAACCCCTAAAAATTTTAAAATCTCCAAAAATCCTAAAAAAATAAAAAAAAACACAAAAACACAAAACCCCAAAAGACCCTAAAATCACTCAAAATCCCTAAAAACCCTAAAACCCCTAAAAACCTAAAAATCATAAAAATCCGAAAAAATAATAAAAATCCCTAAAAACGTAAATACCCTTAACATACACCTGAAAACGATAAAATCCCCAAGACCATAAAAATATTATAAACACATAAAACCACTAAAAACTAACTAAAAACCCAAAACCCCTAAAAATGTCAAAAAACGCTAAAAACCCGTTAAACCCCTTAATAATTAAAAAAACACAAAAAAACCCCCTAATGACACCAAAACTGTGAAAAATCTAAAAAATCTAAAAATACCCTAAAACCCTCAAAATCCCTAAAACCCAAAAAAAAACCATAAAAATCCCAAAACCCCGCCAAAATCCATTCAAATGTTAGAAAAATAAAAAATTATTCTTCAAAAACCCATAAAATACATGAAAACACTAAAAACGCATGAAAACCCTAAAAAATTATAAAAACCATGAAACTCACTAAATACTCTAAAAACCAATAAAACCCATAAATATATTAAAAACTCCAAAATTAATAGAAACCATAAAGATCCTGAAAATACTAAAAAACCAACCCCCTATAAAATCCAAAATGCCCTAAAAACAAAAAAAACCTTAAAAAATGAAAAACCCATAATAATCCTTAAAATCCTTGAATATATCTAAATACATAAAAAACCCTAAAAACCACTATAATCCATAGAAACCCTTAAACCACAAAAAACTCTAAAACCCTTAAACCCATTAAAAATGTTAAAAAAAACTCCACAAAACCTTAAAAATCATAAAAAATAAAAAATAACCCTAAACCCCCCCAAAAAGGGCCATTAAAATAATGAATACCCAACAAACCCTAAAAACCATAAAATCCCCTAAAAACCCTCAAAATAAAAAAACCCCAAAATAATTGTAAATATTATTAAAATTATAAAAATCCCTAAAAAATTTAAAAACACAAAAACACTAAAAACCCATAAAAACCATAAAAACTCTTAAAACCCAAAAAACCCTAAAAATCCATAAAACCCAAACACCACTAAAAACTATAAAAACAATTAAAACCCATATAAATTTTGAAAAACTATAGATATGTTAATACCCCTAAAACTTGAAAACACCCTCAAAACACAAAAGACTCTAAAACCCTAAAAACCCGTAAAACCCAAAAAAATTTAAAAACTCTCAAAATCCCTAAAACAACCAAATCCACTAAAACCATAAAAAATTATATGAAACACATAGAATCCCTAAAAATATAAATAACCCAAAAACCCATTAAAACCAAAAAAACCTATAAACCCTGTAAAAACCCTAAAAACCCATAAACACTGAAAACCCACTAAAAACTCTAAAAACCTTTAAAAACATAAAATCATTAAAAAACATTTAAAACCTTAAAAATGGTAATATAGTGTGCTAAAAACCGAAAAAGCCCTAACAATGATGAAAACACTATAAACCATATAAAACCCTAAAGAACCCTAAAAACAATTAAAATCTACAAAGACTCAAAAAACACTAAAAACCTCAAAAATCCTAAAAATCCATAAAAATAAATTTAAATTTAAAAAACCCCTAAATCCACGAAAAACCAAAAAATATCTAAACACCATAAAAATTTAAAACCCCTTCAAACCCAAAAAAACCCACTAAAAATTCTAAAAACCCTTAAAACACCAAATAACATTAAAAACTCGAAATAACTATAAAACCCCTTAAAACACAAAAAAAACCTTGAAACCCAAAAATAACCAAAAATCATTAAAACCCCAAAAAACCCCGAATACCCCCCAAAACCCAAAAAATCCCAAAAAAATCATAAATAACCCCAAAACCCAAAAAATCTAATAAATTTCTAAAAATTCTAGAAAATATTAAACCCCCAAAAAACCCAAAACAAACCCTAGAAACCCTAAAGACCCTAAATAACAAAAAAAACCCTAAAACGCAAAAAAAATACTAGATGAAAAAACATCTAAAAACCCTAAAACACTAAAAAAACATTAAGGTTCTCCAAAAAACCATTAAAATCCTAAAAAAGACACAAAAAACATAAAAACCAAAAATCCCCTAAAAACCATAAAAACCAATAAAATCTAAAAAACCCTAAAAACACCCAAAAACCTTTTATATCCCTAAAATCTCTAAAAACCCTAAAAATCCAAAAAATCCCAAAAATACCTAAAAAACTACAAAAAAATTAATCCCCTAAAAACCACTAAAAAATATAAAAACATATAAATACTTTTAAACACTAAAAACTAAAAAACTCTAAAAACTGACAAAAAAATCTAAAAATCCTCAAAATTCTAAGAAACACTTAAAATGCTTAAAAACCTAAAAAACAAAACTACCTTAAAAACACAAAAAGAACCATAAAGCCCTAAAACCCTTAAAAACACTAAAAACCCTAAAACCATCAAAATCACTAAAACACTAAAAACTCTTAAAGCCATGAAAAACCTGAAAAATAACTAAAATCCTTAAAAATAATAAAACCCATAAAAAACCCATGAAAAATATAAAACTCTTAAAAACCATTAAAACCCCTAGAAACCCATCAAATACCTATAACCTCTAAAAACTCTAAAACCCTATAAAAATTCTATAATATTAAAAAAACTCCAAAAACTATTAAAACCTAAAAAATTTAAAAGAGACTCACAAATAAACTAATACCCCTAAGAACCTCAAAACACCCTAAATCCAAGTAAAACCACCAAAATCCTAAAAACCATAAGAACCCCAAAATTATTGAAAGCATAAAAACTCCTAAAACCCTAAACAGGTCCTGAAAACCATAAAACCCTAAAAATCAATAAATCCAAAAAAACATAAAAACTATAAAAACCATAAAACCACTAAAAACTCAAAAACCCTTAAACCCCATAAAATTGTTAAAAACCCAAAAATACCAAAAACCCTAAAAACAAAAAAAACCCTAAAAACATAGAAGAACCTAAATCCCTTTAAAAACCCTAAACATCCCTAACTCTCAAAATCCCAAAAACATAAAAATGAACTATTAAAACTATAAAAATACTTAAAAAGAGAAAAAATCCCACGAAAATAAAAAAAAAATCAATAAAAACCTATGAGATCCATAAAATCTCCAAGAATCATTATAGAGTAAAAAAACCCCTAAACCAATTAAAATTATCAAAAGAACCCTCAAAATCGCAAAATAAGTTAAAAAATCCAAAACCATAAAACCCTAAAAAACTGAAAAAACTATACAAAACTAAAAAGTGCCGAAATACCCTAAAATCCTAGAAAAACCCTAAAAATCCTTAAAACAACTAAAACCCCTCAAAATCCATGTAATCACTAAAAACCGTAAAAAACATAAAAAACTAAAAATGTTCAAAAAATCCCCAAAAATGTAAAAACACTTAAAATCTTGGAAAACCACTGAAACCCATAAAAACACCTAAAAACCTAAAAAATATATAAAATAATAAAAACTAAATATTCAAAAAAACACCCTTAACTAACTTAAAAACACTACAAACACTAAAAATAATTAAAACTGCAAAAAACACCAAAAAATTTATAAAAACCCAAATGACCCGAAAAAACTTGAAAACCCCTAAAAACCCTAAAACCATGAAAATCTCTAAAAAATCTCAAAATCATTAAAATCTCTAAAAACCCAAAATACAATAAAAATATTAATTTACCATAAAAATCCCTAAAACTCCCCTAAAACCCCTAAAAACTCCTCAAATCATTAGATACTCCCAAAACCCCATTAAAACCATAAAGCCCCACTAAAAACTCTAAAATCCATTAATATGCATAAAAACAATAAAAAGTATTAAAAACCATAAAAACCCAAACAGAACTCAAAAAAACCGTAATTAAAAAAATAGATCACAAAAATCAAGAAAACTCTATAAAACCATGAAAACCCTAAATCCCCTAAAATTCCATAAAATCCCTAAAAACCATAAAACCCATTATTGTTCAAAAAATATATATAAATACCTGAAAACATAAAAAATCATAAAACCCTAAAAATTCCATGAAATCCACAAAACCCTTAAAAACCATAAAAAACCTAAACCCCCATAAAATCCAAAAAAACCCCTACTAAAACCCTAAAAACCTTTAAACCCCCTAAAAACGTTTAAAAAATCTAAAAAAATCTAAAATCCCTAAAAAATATAAATACCTAAAGACCTTAAAAGACCCTAAATTCCCTAAAACACCTAAAAATCACTAAAAACCCTAAAAAAACTCTAAAACATCGAACATCCCAAAATCATAAAAATCCTAAAAAATACCAAAAATATCACAAAAGGGCTTAAAACCAGGAAATCTCATACAAAAACCCTCAAAACCGTAAAACCCATAGAACCTTAAAAACCATAAAAACCCATAAAAACTAAAAATCCTCTAAATACTCAAAAAACCCCTAATAACCTAATAGAACATGAAAACCATAAAACCCCTAAAACCCATAAAAGCCCTACAACCCATAAAAACCCCTAAAACCCATAATACCATAAGATCCCACTAAAAACTCTAAAAAATCTTAAAAGAGATTGAAATTAATGAACCATAAAAACCATAAACTCCTAAAAAACTAAAAAAAACCTAGACCAAAAAAAGAACCTAAAATCCCTTAAAATACCTAAAAACACAAAAAAACCAAGAAAAACCCTAAAACCCTAAAACCGTAAAAAACCCTAAAACCCAAAAGCCCAAAAAATCATTAAAAATCCCTTAAATGTAAAAAAACCCTAAAACCCACGAAAAACATAGAAACCCCTAAAACCCTTAAAAACCCTTGAAACCCATAAAAAACCTAAAAACAGACTAAAAACACGTAAAATTCAAAAAACCAAGAAAATAAATTTACAAAATATAAAAAACCATAAAATACTATAAAACACCAAACAACCCAAATATCCATGAAAGACCCTAAAACGTGAAAAACACTCAAAATCCCTAAATAACATAAAAGAATAAAAATCCAAATAAATACCTAAAAATAATATCATAAAAACACTTATAAACCCCAACAGACCCTAAAACCCATAAAACCCCTAAAAACCTAAAACCCAGAAAAACCCTTAAAAAACCTAAAACCCAGCAAAACCCTAAAGATACACTAACACACTAAAAACACTTTAAACCCCTAAAGATATTAAAATACTCTAAAAACCATAGAAACTCAAAAAAAACCATAAAACCCAAAAAGATCATAAAAACCCTAAAACATCCTAAAAATCCTAAAATTAAGAAAAGCCATAAAAATCTTAAAAACCCCAAAAATCCATAAAAATGTAAAAAAACAAAAAAATCTAAAAATACTTAAAAATGTAATAACTCCAAATTTTTTTAAACAAAACTAAAATCCCATAAAACCCTAAAAATACTAAATACTCTAAAAATCATTAAAATAACTAATAATTTAAAAAAAACTCTTAGAAACCATATAACCCTTAAAAAATCAAAAAAAAACCCTAAAAAATACCCAAAAGCCCGGAATACCAAAAAAATCCAAAAAACCATAATAGCCCATAAAATCCCTCCAATCCCTAAAAACCCTAAACCCCTAAAAATCATAAAAAAAAATTCCTAAAAATCCCTAGAAATTTAAAAACCTTAAAACCCTAGAAAAAACACTCAAAACCATAAAACCCTAAAAATCCCTGAAAAACCATAAAAACATAAAAACCCTTAAAACACTAAAACCCCCAAAACATGATAAAATATAAAAAAACCTTAAAACTCATAAAAAACTCAAAAAACCTGAAATCCCCAAAGTAGTGAAAAATCATGAAAAAACTAAAAACACCTGAGAACCCTGAAACCCATAAAAACACTAAAAATACACAATAACTCTAAAAACCCTAAAAACCATAAAAATCATAAAAAATCCCAAAAATCCTTAAAAGCATTAAAATCTACAAAAACCACAGAATCCTCCTAAAACCCATAAAAACCATAAAAACCCATAAAAACACATAAAAAGCCACAAAACACTATAAAAACACTTTAAACCCCTATAATAATTCCAAATATAAAAACTATAAAAACCCTAAATACTCAAAAAAAATATAAAACAAAAAATACTCAGAAACTCCTAATAACTAAAAAAGCCTTAAAAATCCAAAAAAACTTATTACCCAAAAAATCCCTAAAAACATAAAAATACTAATAAATACCTAAAAATACATGAAAAAACAAAAATACATAAAAAACTAAAAACCATGAAAACCATAAAACCCTTAAATAATTAAAAGGCCTAAAAATCGAATAAAAAGTATAAAAAGCAATGAAACCCATAAAAACGTAAAAAAACTCAAAAAAAATTAAACCCTAAAAATCACTAAAAACCATAAAACCCCAAAATCCCCTAAAATCTCTGAAAATCCATAAAAACCTCAAAGAACCTAAAAACCATTAAAATCCATCAAAATCCCTAAAAACCCTAAAAACATGAAAATCCTGTAAGTGACCAAAAATACATGAAATCAAAATTGCCCAAAAACGCCGAAGACCCCTAAAAACAATAAAATCCCCAAATACCTATAAAACCCCTAGAACTCTTAAAAACCACTTAAAAAATCAAAAACCCTTACAGCCCCTAAAAACGTAAAATCACTAAAAGAACATTAATACCCCTAAAAACTCAAAAAACCATAAACCTTCAAAAGTCCATAAAATAATAAAACCCCTAAAACCCCTAAAAACCATTGAAAACACTAAAACCCCTCCAAACCAATAAAAACCATAAAAAACTAAAAACAATAGATATCCTAAAATTCCTTAAGAATCATTGAAAATGTAAACAATCCTAAAAACCTTGAAATACCACTGAAACCCCTAAATACCGCTAAAAACATAAAAAACCCTAAAAATATTAAAAACCAGAAAATCTCTAAAAATCCTTAAAATTCCTAAACATTTTAAATAAATCTAAAAAGCTCAAATACCCTCAAAACATAAAAAAACCTAAAAACTCAAAAAGACCCTAAACCCCCTGAAAAAGCCTAAAAACCATAAAAACCATAAAACACTCTAAATCCATAAAAATATGAAATCCATAAATATCATAAAAATATTAAAAAAGCCCTTAAACCCTAAATGTTAATGAAGCTAAAACCTTGAAAAATCCTTGAAAAGAATAAAACACCCTAAAACCTTAAAAAACCCAAAACCCCCGAAAAACCATTAAAATAAATAAAAAATATAAAAACACCTAAAACACATAAACATGTAAAAAACTATAAAAAAAAATTAAAACCCTAACAACCCAGAAAACCAGCTAAATAACATTAAAATAATAAAAACCCAAAAATACCTTAAAACTCTAAAAACCCACTAAAAACTCCAAAACCACTTAAAACACATTAAAACATAAAAAGACTCTAAAAATCATGAAAACCCTAAAAAACATAAAAAAACATAAAAAGACCACAAAGACCACAGAAATCCTAAAAACCAATAAAAATAGAAAAAAACCCCAAAAACCCCTCAAATCCCTAAAAACCTAAAAAACATAAAATCCTAATAAATCCCTAAAAGCCCTAAAAACATAAAAAACCTAAAAACCATGAAAAAACCCTGAAAACCCTGAAAACCTCTAAAAACCATAGAAAACCTTAAAACTCCTAAGTACAATAAAAACTACTAAAAAAATAATAAACAGATTAAACCATTTAAAATATTAAAAACTATAAAAAACCAGAAAATCCCAATAAAATCAAAACCCCCATAAAAGCCAAAAAAAACCTTGAAAACGATGAAAACCCTAAAATCCCCTAAATAATCATAAAAACATTAAAATTTCCTAAAAATCATAAAAACCCTAAAAACCTACAAAATACCTATAATTCAATGAAAATATAGAAAAATATAAAACCCTTAAAACCACTAAAAACCATAAAACCCCTAAAAAATTTAAATTTTTTTAAAACCCATAAAATCCCTAAAACTAACTAACAACACTAAAAACACTTTAAACCCCTAAAATGATAAAAAAACGATAAAAAATATAAAACCACTAAAAACTCAAAAGATCACAAAACCCTAAAATACACTAAAAACCCTAAAAACATTAAAAACCCAAAAATATCATGAAAACCCATAAAATACCTAAACCCCTAAAAATCCCCAAAAACCAAAAAAAAATCCTAAAAACCCAAAAAATATCAGATTAAATAAAAACCCTAAAATCCATAAAAATCATAAAATACACATAAAACCACTAAATCCACTAAAAATCTAGAAAGACAAGAAAAAAAACTAAAAAAAACTAAAAACCCTTAAAACTAGTAAAAATGTTAAGAAAAGTAAATAACCATAAAATCCTAAAAACAAAAAAACCTCTAAACCCCCAAAAGACCCTAGAATACCAAACAACACATAAAATCCAACTAAAATCTCTATAAACCCATAAAACTCCTAAAAAGTGAAAAACTGTAAGAATTGATAAAAACCCTAAAAACTGAAACAAATCCAAAAAAAAACTGAAATGATTGTAAACCCATTAAGATCCCCCTAAAACCATAAAAACCCTAAAATCCCCAAATAAAGCCCTCAAAATATCAAAAACACCAAAAAATTTGAAAATACTTAAAACACATAAAAACCCGAAAAAACCCCTTAAAAATTCTTAAAACTCCCTTAACACGTAAAAAACCCTAAAATCCATGAATTCACCTGACAACCATAAAACCTTAAAAGGCATAAAAACTATAAAAACCCAAAACACCCACTAAAAAATATAAAGACACTTAAACCCCATAAAAACATTAAAAAACAATAAAAAATCATAAAACCCCTAAAAACAACAAAAACCCTAAAAAATAAAAAGACTCAAAAACCCTAAAAAATCCTAAAACCACTAAATACCCTGAAATACACGGAAAATCCTAAAAACATAAAAATTCCCAATATGACCCTAAAACTATAAAAATCAAAAAAATCCCAAATAATCCTTGAAATCATATAAAACCTAAAACCCCTTAAGAAATATTAAACCTACAAAAACCATAAAAACCCTAAAATCAAAAAAAAACCTAAAAAATTAATAAAAACTCTTCAACCCTTAATACCCATAAAAATGTTTAAACACCCAAAAAACCATAATAACCATAAAAACTCAAAAACACTAAAAACTTAAAAGACATTAAAAACCACAAAACCCAAAAACCTAAAAGCCACTAAGACCCCTTAAAATCCCTAAAAACAATAAAAACCCATGAATATCATAAAAATAACTAAAACCATTGAAAACACAAAAAACCAATAAAAACTCAAAAATTGACAAAAAAACTCTAAAAACCCATAAAACCCATAAGACATTTAAAAACAATAAAATCACTTAAAATCCCAAAAATCCCAAAAAAAAACATAAAAACCCTAGAGACCCTGAATAGTCATGAAACCCCTAAAATGCACTAAAACCCATAAGACCCTCTAAAACACTCAAAAATACCTAAAAACCCATAATTTCCTTTAGAACTATATATATCCTAAAAAACCTAAAAATACCTTAAAACATAAAAAATATCTAAAACCATAAAAACCATAAAAACCTCTAAAACAGTTTTAATACCTAAAATTCCCTTAAAACCCTAAAACCCAATAAAAACTCTAAAACCCTTTAAAAGTATAAATATTTTAAAAAATCTTAAAATAATTAAAACCCATAAAAATTCAAGAAACCCCAAAATGACCCAAAGAAGCAGGAAAATCCCTCAAAGCCAAAAAACCCTTCAAATCCATAAAAACCCCAAAAAACCTAAAAACCATAAATAATCCCTAAAAATCATTGATGAAATAAAAAACCTGATATCCTTGTAAACCCCCTGAAAACCCTAAAATCCCATAAAACTATAAAAACTCGAAAACGCCAAAATAACCACTAAAACATTAAAAATTCTTAAAATCCCCAAAAGTTGAAAAACCCCTAAAACCCTTCAATTCCCTAAAAAATAAAAAACAAACTAAAAACACTAAATTCCCTAAAAACTTATAAAACCCCGTATAAACGTTAAAAACCTTTAACACCCCTCAAAATCCTTAAAAACCCTAAAAACCATAAAAATGATAAAAAACCATGAAAATCACAAAAATTGTAATAAACCCTAAAAAACAATAAAAAACCCTGAAAACCATAAAAACACTGAAAATATAAAAAAACCTAATGACCCAAAAAATTAAATAGAAAACAAATAACTCTAAACACCCTTTAAACCCCTAAAATGTTAAAAACACTCAAAAACATTAAAATCATAAAATACTCAAAACCCCCTAAAAACAAAAATGATCCTAAAAACCATAAAAACACTAAAAAATTAAAATAATAAATCATACTAAAAACCCATAAATCCCATCAAAATCCCTAAAGACCCTAAAAACCCTAAAAACAAACAAAACTACAAAAAATTAGAAAAAAGACAAGAAAATCCTTGAAAATGTAAAGAACCCTAAAATCCCTAAAAATCCCCAAAACCATAAAAACCAAAACAACCCTAAAATTCATAAAAAATATAAACAAACACTAAAAATAATAAAAAAACATATATCCCCTAAAACATTAAATACTCTAAAACCATAAAAACTTCAAAATAATCAAAAATCCCAATAAACACAGAAGTCCCTAAAACTCTGAATAACCGTAAAACCCAAAAAAACCAATGAATACTCCTAAAAACATTGAAAATCCTTAAAACCCCAAAAACCCCCAATTCCATAAAAATCGAAAAAAGAGATAAAAATTCATGAAGACTAAAAACACCCTAAAACACCTAAAAACCCCCTAAAAACGTAAAAAATGCTAAAATCCAATATAACCCATAAAAATGATAAAAACACTAAAATCCATAAAACCCTAAAAAACCAAAAAACCCCCAAAACAAAAAAAACCCAAAAAACCCAAAAAACCAAAAAAATGCTTAAACACCCCTAAAACCCCAAAAATCCCTAAAAATTTATTAAAAACCTAAAACCATAAAAAATTAAAAAAACCCAAAAAATGCCTAAAAATGAAAAAAAAAACCCTGAAAACCCATGAAAACCATAAACCCCAAAAAAAATTGAAACACCATTAAAAATAAAAAACCTAAAACCAACTAGAAATTCTAAAAACCTTCACAACCCATGAAAACAAAACATATAAATCTAAAATCCCCCAAAAAAACCCAAAAAATCATGAAAGCTCCTAAAACTGATCAAATTCCCTAAGACCCCTAGAAACACTAAAAACCATAAAAATCTAAAAAAAAATACATAAAAATGAATGAACATGTAAAAATCCTAAAAAACATAAAAACTATAAAATCCTATAAAACCTATAAAAACACTAATAATCCATAAATACCTTAAAAACCACAATAAACTATAAAACCACTTCAAAACCAATAAAATGTTATAAACACAAAAAAATAATACCTAAATATCTCAAAAGAAACTAAAACCCAAAATTAAACTAAAACCAGGAAAATCATAAAAACCCAAAATATCCTGAAAAAACCAAGAAACCCTCAAATTCAGTAAAAACACAAAAAACCATAAAACCCATAAAAATACTAAAACCCCAAAAACATTGAAAGGTAAAAAATCATAAAATTTCATAAAATGAATTGAAAACCACAAACCCCTAAACCCATAGAAAACCTAAAAACCAATAAAACCCTTAAAAATCAATATAAAATATAAAAAATCTTAAAACCCCAAAAATGATAAAAATTCTAAAAGCCATTTAAACCCCTAAAACACAAAAAAAAACACAAAACCCAAAAAGTCTTTAATAATCCTAAAAACATCAAAAACCCTAAAAATCCCTTAAACCCCTCAAAATCTATCAAGACCCTAAAATCCTAAAAATAATAAAATCCTAAAAAATACCTAAAAACAAGAAAAATTAAAAACTATGAAAATCTTGAAAATATCTAGAAAAACTATAAAAACAGAAAAAAAACATTTAAAATTAAAGAAACCCAAAATAACCACTAAAAACTCTAACAACAAATAAAACCACGAAATTGTAAAAAAACTCTAAAAAACCATATATGACCTAAAAATTTATAAAATACACCTAAAAACCCAAAGATTCCATATAACCTTGAAACCCCTAAAAACCTTGAAACCCATGAAAACCCACCAAATCCCTAAAAACATAAAAACCCAAAAATCCACAAAAAACACCATGAAATACATAAAATCCAAATACACCATTATAGCCTAAAAACCCCATAAAACACTTAAACCACTAAAAACTATAAAAACCATTATGCTCCCAAAAATATTTAAAACTCTAAAATTCCTTAAAATGCCTAAAAACTCAAAAAACCTATACAAACCATTATGACCCTAAAATCCCTAAAAACCATAAAACCAATAAAATGTCAGAAACCCCCAAAACCCTAAAAATCCTTAAAATTCCTAAAAAACTAAAATATATAAACACTCAAAAAATCCTTAAATGTCCATAGAATAGTAAAAAAACATAAAACCCTAAAAACTATAAAACCCTAGAAACTTATAAAGACCCCGAAACCCCCATAAATCATTAAAAACTATAAAAAACCATAAAACCCTAAAAACACCCTAAACCCTAAAAACCTGAAAACCTCTAAAAACCATAAAAACCCTAAAAATCCTATAAACCATCAAAATACCCAAACACCTAAAAAAATATAAAAACCATATAATTTTAAAAAATCCCTTAATATTTTGGAAAACATAAAAAACCCTAAAAAACCCTAAAACCCACTAAAAATCCTAAAAACCCCTAAAATCCTCAAAAACCAAAGAAATCCATAAAACCCCTAAAAATCCACTGAAATCTATAAAAACACATAATACCCCTAAATATGTTAAAAACTCTAAAAAACATAAACCAGTAAAAACTCATAAAATAACCCTAAAAACCCAAAATACCCGTAAAAATAGAGGAAATCCAAAAAACTCTAAAACCCCTTGAAACTCCAAAAACCCCTTAGAATCCACCAAAACCCCAAAACCAATAAAAATACAAAAAATTACCAAAAAAATCATAAAAATTTAAAAGCTGTAAAATGCCAGAAAACCCCTTGAAAACCATAAAACCAAAAAATCCTTTAAAATTATAAGAACCCATAAAAACCCTAAAACCCATTAAAAACACTAAAAACATTTAAACCCCAAAAATTGTTAAAAAAACTCTTAAAAACCTTAAAACCCATAAAAACCGAAATATCCTTAAGAAAACAAAAGACCATAAAAACATAAAAGACCCTTAAAAATCCAAAAAACCCCTTCAAATATCCAAAAAACATTTAAAATTGTTAAAATTTTCAAAAAACCCTAAAAATAATATAACCTAAAAATTTATATAAATCATGAAAAATTGAACACCCTAAAAACATTAAAAACACTAAAGTCATAAAACCCCCCAAAATTTTAGAAACCCTCAAACTCATAAAAGCCCTAAATATATAAATAATATAAAAACCCTTAAAACCACAAAAAAATGTTAAAAAACATTAAAAACACGTAAAACCTTGAAAAAACTCAAAGAAATCTAAAAACCAAAAAGACCGTAAACCCCCTAAAAATCCCTAAAACCCTAAAAAACCATAAAACCCCTAAAATCCCTAAAAATCCATAAAAACCATAAGAAACCCCAAAACCCATAAGAATGCAAAAAATACTTCCAAATTTTAAAAAACCTAGTCCCTTGAAAACCCTCCAAAACCATATTAAACACAAAAAAACCATAAAAACCTACATCCCAAAAAAAACCTAAAAACCAATAAAAATATATAAATCCCATTAGAAACTATAAAAATATTAAAAACTCTAAAAGACAATAAATTCATAATAACTAAAAAAACCTTACAAACATAAAAAGACCTTTAAAACACTGGAAAACATAAAAATAGTAAAAAATCCTAAACACCCCTTCAAACCCCTAAAAATCCCTAAAAACACTAGGAAAACCTAAAACCCTTAAAAATACTAAAAAACCAAATTATCTCTATATTTATAAGAAATCCTAAAACCCCTAAAATTCCTTGAAAAAAATAAAACCACCTAAAAACATAAAAACCATAAACACTAATAAAAACTTTTAAAACCCAATAAAATATCTAAACACCGTTAAACCGCTAAAAGAGTTAAAAACTCTAAAAATATTTTAAAGCCCTAAAAAAATAAAAAACTCCTTAAACCAATCAAAATTCTGAACATTAAAAATCCTAAAACCCATAAAAATGAAAAAAAACAAAAAAAATTAAAATGTAAAAACCCTAAAACCACTGAAAACCATAAAACCCCTAAAAACATAGACACTCCGAAAAACACATACAAACCCTAAAACCAATAAAAATTAAATTACCCTTAATTTCCCTAAAAATGTTAAAAATCACTAAAAACATTGAAACCATAAAAAATAACCCCCCTAAATACGCAAAAAGATCCTATAAACCATGAAGACCCCTTAAAACCCGTGAACATCCATAAAACACAACAAAATTCCTAAAACCAGAAAAATCACAAAAGCCCATAAAAATATAAAAAGTCTCTAAAAAACTAGAAAATGTAAAAAACCCTAAAACACCTAAAATGCCATAAAACACATTAACACCCCTATAAACCATAAAAACCAAAAACCCTAAAAACACTAAAAATTATAAAACCCTTTAAATCCCCTTAAAACATTAAAAAATTACCGTCAAAATCATAAAAAACTAAAAAACCCTCAAACCCCAAAATAATGTAAAAACCTTAAAAAACACAAAAAAAACCCCTCAAAATCCATAAAAAACCCAAAAAATGCGTAAGAACATTAAAAATCATAAAAATCCCTTAAAAAGTAAAATACCCTTAAAACAATAACCCCCCAACCTCATATAAAGCCTTATAATCCCCTAAACACTCTAAAACCCCCTAAACCCCATAAAAATGATAACAAAATCTAAAAATGTTGAAACCCTAAAAAACTCAAAAAAAACCCCTAAAACCCCGAGAGACCCTAAAAACAATTAAAACCCCTAAAACCCTAATATAATTTAAAAACCCTAAAAATACATAAAACACTAAAAACCAAAAAAGTTCTAAATGGCACAAAAAATCTATGAAAATGTAAAACTAGAAAACCCTGAAACCCCTAAAAACCAACAAAAACACTAAAATCAAATAAATACTCTAAAAACCCAATAAAAACTCTAAAATTTTTAAATAACCAAAAAAATTAGAAGGACCATAAAAACAAAGCAAACCCCAAAAAACCCAAAAAAATAATAAAAACCCTACAAGTCCCTAAAAAGCCTTAAAATCCATGAAAACCCTAAAAACCATTAAAAACCCTGAAAATGATAAACCCACCAAAAACATTAAAACCCCTAAAAACATAAAAACCCTCAAGAAACTATAATGTATAAAAACTCTTGAAACCCCTAAAATCATTAAAAAGATATAAATAACATAAAAATTCTAAAAAACTAAAAAACCAAAAAAACTCAAAAAAACCCATAAAAACCCTGAAAACTCCTAAAAACCGTAAAACCCTAAAAATAATAAAAACCTTAAAAATCCCAAAAATTTCTGAATTCCTTAAAACCCTAAAAACAAGAAAAACGCTTTGAAAACCATAAAAACCCCTAAATCCTTAAAACCACCTAACAATACAAAAAACCCACTAGTAACACTAAAAACCCTTAAAACCCCTAAAAGTGTAAAAAAATTATTAAAAACCTAAAATTCCAAAAGAAAAAATAAAAACCCTAACCCTCAAAATCCTTGAAAACCCTAAAACCCATAAATCACATAAATAATCTAAAAAATATGTAAAAAATATCTAAAAACCTAATAACCCCTAGAAACCATGAAATATCCCTGAGAACTATAAAAACCCCCAAAACCATTAAAAACAGTAAGACCAAAATTAAAAAAAACAACTAAAAACTCTAAAAACTCTAAAAAAAACCCAAAAAACATTAATAAACTCTAAAAATCTTAAAACCATAAAAAAATAAAAAATATATCCTTAAAAATATAAAATACCCTGAAAACCTTGAAAATAACTGAGCACCTAAATAACAATACAACCCTCAAAATCCATCAAACCCAAAAAAATCCTAAAATATTAAAATACTCAAAAACCTTAATAATCCTGGAAAACATAAAAAACCGTAAAAACACTGAAAACCACCTAAAACTCATAGAAATATCTAAAAAGCTAATAACTCATAAAAAAATAAAATAATCTAAAAAACATAAAACCCTAAAACCCCCATAATATCCTAAAATAAATGAAACAGCTAAAAACCCTAAAAACCCTAAAAAACCCAAAACCACTAGAAATCGCTAAAAACATTATATCCCCTAAAAACCATAAAAATCCAAAACAATCCTTGAAATCTTTGAAAACCTAATGAATCCAAAAATCCCTAAAATTCCCCTCAATTCCCAAAAAACTATTACAAACCATAAAATAACCTGAAAACCCATAAAATCCTCAAAACCAATAAAAAGTCTAAAAACCCATATAATCCTTAAAAGCATTAAAAAACATTTAAAAACTCTAAAAACAATGAATCCCTTAAAAATAAAAAAATACCCTAAAACCCCAAAATACCAAAGAAACCCTTGAAAACCCTTTGAGAAACCCTCAAAATACCTAAAAACCATAAAAATACTAAAAATCTAAAATATTCACTGAATACCTATGAATCCCTAAAATGCTGAAAACCCCCTAAAACCATAAAATCCCATAAACCCTTATAATCCCTAAAAACCCATAAAATCCTTAAAACCACTAAAAACTATAAAAACCATTAAAACCTCTAAAAATGCTTTAAAACTCTAAAAACCGTAATACCCCTAAAAACTCAAAACATTCTAAAAACCATAAAAGACCTTAAAATACTTTAAAACCCCTAAATACCTTAAATCCTTAAAACCCCTCAAAATCCCTAAAAGTAAAAAAATATGAAAAATCCAAAAAAATCCTAAAAAATACACAAATATCCTCAAAAAATTTAAAAAAACCTAAAATCCCTGAAAACCTGAAGATAACCATAAACACACCTAAGACCTTTAAAAACACTAAAAATCAATAAAACACTAAAAACCCACTAAAAACTCTAAAAACCCTAAAAACCCTAAAAGATTGAAATCCCATAAAATCCATAAAAGCCCTAAAATACTAAAGAAGCAAAAAAAACAAAAGGCCATAATAACAGTAAAAATAACTAAAGACTATAAAAACCATGAAACCCCCTAAAACCCCTCAAAATACCTAAAACCCCTAAAAACCCTAAAACCATAAGTCCTAAAAAATCCCTAAAAATCATCAAAAATGTAAAAATACATAAAACCCCTAAAAACCCACTGAAAACCATTAAAACCATGAAAACCCATAACAAACACTAAAACCTGCTAAAATATATAAAACCCATTAAAACCTCTAAATCATTAAAAACACTAAAAACCCCTAAAACCCATAAAATTTAAAAAACCCAAAAAACCCCATGAAGACCCTAAAACCCATGAAACCCCCTAAAAACCCTAAAACCCAAAAAACCATAAAACCCTCAAAATCTCTTAAATCCCAATAAAAACCTAAAAATAATTAAAATCCTTAAAGATGCTAAAAATTCCTGAAAAAGTAAAAAACCATAAAATCCCTAAAAAACCACTAAAATAAAATTAACACTTAAAATAATTAAAACCCCTAAAAATACATAAAAAACATAAAACCCATTAAAAACATTATAACCCATTAAAACCCTAAAAATGTTAATTTTTTTTGAAAAACTGTAAAATAAACTAAAAACCGAAAAAAACACAACAAAACCACTAAAACCCAAAATATCCTAAAAATCATGGAAGTGCCTAAAACCCTGAAAACCCATAAGAACCCTCAAAATCCGAAAAGTCCCAAAACAAAATTAAAAACCATGAAAACCTAAAAAATATGTAAAAACCCATAAATGGTAAAAAAACTCTAAAAACCAAGAAAATCACATGAAAAACATAAAATCCCCTTAAAAACATAAAAACATAAAAACACATAAAAACTATAAAAACCACTAAAACGACTAAATTCCCTTAAAATCCTTTATAACTTTAAAAATATCTAAAAAACCTAAAAATCCAAAAAAATAAAATAAAAACCCAAAACATAAAAGGCCTAAAAAAACCTGAAAATAAAAAATATCCTAAAAAACTAAACACCCTAAAAAACCCCTAAGACCATCAAAATACCTAAAACCCCTAAAACCCTTAATACTATAAAAAATCCTACAGAATACCTAAATATCCCTAAAATATAAAAAAACTCTAAAAATGATGAAAACATATGAAAATCATAAAACCCCCTCAATGCTCTAAAACACCATAAAAAACTAAAAATACATAAAACCTAGAAATACGTTAAAAACTCTAAAAAACCTAAAACCACTAATAACTAAAAAACCTAGTTGGTGGTGTGTACATTCACGTATCTGTGGGTGTGTATGCATATAATTGGTGGTGAATGTGTGCATTCATGCGTGTGTGTTGTTGTTTTCTTCTTGGTCCATCTTGAGGCCTTGGTGATGATGTCATGCATAGTTCTTGCTAGTTTGGTGCATGGATTTGTTGGTTTTTCTTTTTCTCATTTAAAGGGTCCTCATCTACTTAGCTCATGTGGTGTTGGCTATTTCTTGATTCTCATGATGGCTTATGATAACATTTTGGGTTTGGTTGTGGTGGTTTAGGTGTTCATTTCTAGTATATTTTTTTGGGTTTGGCTGCATTCTGGGCTCAAGTTCTGCTTGTTTTCCATTACTATCTTCGTGGGTGTATTGCTGTGCTATCGTGGTAGTTGTGTGTGCTTGGTTACTTGGTCATTTTTTGGATCCTCCTATGGTGAATTTACTCTTAGTTGGTCCTTGATCCTTGAGCCTTCATTGATGGGTCAACCATCATTTCATCCTATGGTGATTATGTTTGTAATCCATCCTATATTTATTAACACATACTATTACCATAAAAAACTAAAAAAAACTGAAACACCAAAAGAAAAAAACCTTGAAAACCCCTAAAAACACTCAAAATCCCTAAAAACACTAAATACATTAAAAATCATAAATAATCCCTAAAAATATCCAAATATTTAAAAATTCATACAAACAATGAAAATACTCCTAAAATCATTAATAATATTTGAAAACCCTTAAAACCATAAAAACACTAAAACCAATAAAACTACTAAAAACTATTAAAACCCTTAAAAAGTAAAAAAACTCTAACAACCCTTAAAACCTATAAAACCTAAAAAACCCCAAAAAACCCTAAAAGACCGTAAAACCCCTGAAATCTTCTAAAACCATAAAAAACTATAAAAAATCCAAAAAACCCTCAACAAAACATTTACAACCATAAAAACCATAAAGACCATGAATAACCCCTAAAAAATAAAACCCCTAAAAACCATAAAACCCCAAAAAACCCATAAAAACTCTAAAAACCACTAAATACTCTAAAAACCATTAAAACCCCTACAATGCTAAAAAAATACAAACAAATATTAAAAACCATAAAAAATAAAATTACACTTAAAACCCAAATGACCCTAAAACGTTTAAAATACCAAAAACCACCTATATCAATCATAACCCTACCCCCCCCCCCCAATCCATAAAAACCCTAAATATCATAAAAATCATAAAAAATAGCTAAAAATTCCTAAAAATTTAAAAACTCAAAAATAAAATGAAAACCCCTAAAATCTCTAAAACTAATAAATACCTAAAACCCATAAACCACTAAAACCTCTAAAAACTTTAAGACACCTAAAAATGTTAAAAAATCTCTAAAAAACCATAAAGCTTATAAAACAAAAAAACCAAAAAAAACCCAAAAAATACAAAAGACCCTAAATACCCCTAAAACACCTAACAAGCCTTGAAAACCCAAAAACCCTCTAAATCCTTAAAAAACCTAAGAAAACCAAAAACAAAAAATCCTTAAAATTCCTGAAAATGTAAAAATCCCTAAAATTCCAATAAAAAACATAAAAACCCTAGAAACATTAATAATACCCTAAAACCCCTTATAAACCCTAAACCCCATTAAAATTATAGAAAACCCCTAAAAACCCTTAGAAGATAGCGACTACTCTGCTCTCTCGTGATGGACCCTCCTATCCCCTTCAGCAAGCTTGATGGCGATGACGACCTCTACGTCTCTACCTCCCCCTCTATAGGGGAGGGTCCTCCAATAAATATTGATGATGATCACATTCGTCTCATTCTCATCTCTTGATTTTTTGACTCCTTTTTCATGGATTGAGATTTTCCCTGAGGTTCCTGATCTCTTTTGAAGGTTTTATGAAACTTTCATTTTTGATCCAGGAGTTCAATGAAGCCTCCTCATTGCATCTTTTCACACTGGTTGCTCAATTTCTGAATTGGAACCCTCTGGTAGATGTTTTTGACGAGTTCATTTTTGAGCATTGGAATCTCCAAGACCGTGAGAAGGTGGGTCATGTTGATAGTGATAATATAATGATTCGTTTTGGAACTAAGGAGGACCTTATTCTTGCTTGGTCCACAACACCTCTAAGATGCAATGGTGCTCATTTCTCCCGCTTTCGGTGGAGTTTTGATCTTCACCTGAACCGTGACTCTCCGATGTTTGTGACATGGGTTAGATTTTCCAAACATCCCCTCCCTTCTCAAAATCTATCTATTTTATCATTGTTAGAGAATCGGGTGTGCCCTATCTCACCCTGTTTCAATGAGGGATTTTGTTGATATTGATGCTTCTATGGAGATGGTTGACATTATGTTGATTGTGGTTGGTGAGGAGCTCCAATGGAAGCAGACGGGGTTTTATGAGTCATGGGTCGAATTCTATTCATCATGTTGGAACCTTGAGCATCGTGTTCATGAATTCAAGTGTGGTTCCAATGAATGTGGTGGTGTGAATCTGCTTCAGGTGGAGTCTGGTGAGGGAAATTCAGCCTTGGTGGAGGTGTAGAAGGTAGCAGTGCTGAAGTAATCCAAATTCTTACCAAACCATCCAAAGGTTAGAGCTGTTTTTAAGCATCTTAAAACTAATATTAAATTTTAATGTGATAAGGAGATGGAAATGGTGGATTAATGTGGCATTTCCCTCGAGTTTTCTAGGGATTATAGTGGAAAGGAAAGGTCTGATTTAGAGGTAATGCACAATGATGAAAGTGTAAGTTTGGGAAGCAATAGTGGGCATACTGGCAGTAGTGTTTTTTAGGGGGAGATAAGCAGGGGGAATTGGGTGGGCTGGGGGAGATGGTTGGGTCTGAGCATAAGCATATTTTGTCTGAGGGACCCCCTGATGCAGCCCCTGAGTAGGGTTGCAGTGACCGTGACAAAAAATAGTGGGCAGGCTAGTCAATGATAGTTTCTAGTTCTGGATGGTGTCTCTCTAAGTAATATGTTTGAGGGTCTACAATCTATTTAATTAGTTATTGTAGACGATGTGTTGGGTGTGGTTGAGCCAGGGGTGGCTGAGTAGTGGGAAGTGGCTTAGATTGGACATGAGCAGAATCTAGTTGAGAATCAGGCCTTTTGCTTTTATGAGGGACCCCTCGTCGAAGTGTGGGTGACTCCTCTTGGAAAGTCCAGGGGTGCAGAGGCAATTGGAGGGATGGAATGTGGGTTTTTCTATTGGTTCATAGTGAGTAAATATGTGACGATTGTGTTGGGGATGTGTATGGTCACTTGCTGCCTAGGAATGATGGCACTGTAGGTGAAGGAGGTACGTCTTAAGACATGCAGCTGGTCGTGGCGATGAATGGAGGATCTTATGGTAATGAGAAATAGTTTTTGGTTCTACATGACATGGTTGTGGTGGAACGACCAGGTGTCTGCATTGAGGATGAGGCTAATATTCTAGGAGAGATTTTTGCTGAGGAGGACTGCAGGATAAATTCAAATATTTCACAGTTTATATTGGAGAATGTTGTGCTTGGGGATGCCTCTCTGTAGGGGGGCGGTTCAGTTGTTAATTTCTTGGATCCTTTGGAACGGTTGACCCCCTACTGACAAAGTGTGAGAATAGTGTTGGTGATAAGGGGGTCTCAAATGTGGACAGTGAAAACATCTTATATGGGAAGGAAGCTAATGCTGATGGTTTCACCTCTACCCCCCCCCCCCCAAGGAGGCTGAAGAGGGATTATTCTACTTGTCCTAGACCCATGACTACTCGGTCTTCCTCAAAGGATGCTAAATTGAAAGTCAAATTCAACAAGGGGGAGAGCCATCCACATACCTCATGGAAAAAATACACAGGGAGAATTATTTCGTACTCTTCGGACTTCTATATGATTTTGAGTTCGGATGGGAATCGATAGACATGGAGGCAGACTTTGACTTCTACTTTGCTGATGCGACTTCTGGTTATGGTGTGGATAGTGACCCTTTTGGTGAAATCCCTATTTATGACATTGGTGGTGATGTTTACTGACTTGTTTTCCTTTTTTTGTTGGGTTCTTTGGGGGTTTCGTGGATTTCTAAGGGTGTTAGGGGTTTTGGGAGTGGTTCGTTTGACTCTTCCCCTCCCTTGTTTTCTTGTCTATTTTTCTCATAAATTGGGGGGGGTAGGGATATCCTAGTCTTATGCCCTTTTTTCCATTGAAAACAGTAGAAACCCGTAAAATCCATGAAACCCCTAAAAACTCTCAAAAACCTTTAAAACCCATAAAACACAAAAAAACCTAACCTAAAAGACCATAAAAACCCTTAAAACCCCTGAAAACCCAGAAAACAACCTAAAATCCCTCAATATATGAAAAAACCCCTAAAATCCACAAAAATCATAAAAAATACCAAAAAATATTAAAAGATAAAAAACAATAAAAACCTTGAAAACCCTTGAAAACCATAAAAACTCTAAAAAACTTAAAAACCCAAGAAACCCATAAAAACCATAAAACCCACTAAAAACATTAAAACCCCTTTAAACCTCTAAAAGTGATGAAAACTCAAAAAATAACCCATAAACTCTAAAAATATATAAAACCCCCCAAAACCCCAAAACATCTCAAAAAACCTTGAAAACCCCCTTAAAACCCTAAAAGTCATCTGAAAACCTCTCAACATCTCTAAAAACCCTAAAAACACTAAAACCCTTCAATGTCCTAAAAAAGTTGAAAAAACCAATGAAAATGTAAAATACCATAAAAACCCCAAAACACTTGAAAAACCAAAAAACCCATAAAAAATTAAAAAACTAAAAACCCTAAAAATCACAAAAATCAATAAAATCCCATTAAACCACTAAAAATGCTAAAAATCTCTAAAAAAATTAAACCCCTAAAAACTAAAAAAACACCTAAAAACCAAATAAGAACATAAAAACCCTAAAACCCATCAAAACACTCAAAATACCTAAAAACATAATGAAACAAGAAAACCATAAAAATCCTAAACTAGCCCAAAAAATCCCTAAAGATAAAAAAACCTAAAAACATTGAAGAACCATTGAAAACCATAAAAATCCCAAATAATCATAAACCTCTAAAAACCCTTAAAACCCCTAAAAACTCACTAAAAACTATAATAACCCTTTAAAAATCTAAAAATATTAAACTACTCAAAAAAAATTAAACTCCTAAAAACTAAAAACCCTCTTAACCCTAAAATACCTCAAACACCAAAAAACCCCTAAAAACCATAAATAACCCTAAAAACCCTAAAAACCTAAATTCCATTAAAATCCTAAAAATCCCTAAAAATAAATGTAAACATAAAAAACCAAAAAAAAACTCAAAAAACCCCCTGAAAACCATAAATCTTTGAATAACCATTAAAACCTTAAAAACCCTAAAAAACATTAAATACCAAATAACTATAAAGACCCCAAAAAACCATAAAAACATTTAAAAATCATAAAAATCATAAAACCCTAAAAACTCAAAAAATATTGTTGAGTCCTGAAAACATTGCAAGGGAAATTGAAAATTTCACATAGATTTAAAAAGGGATGAAAAACGAATTAAAGGAAGAGTTGAAGGAAAAATGCATAAACAAGAAAAAATGGAAAAGGAAAAAAGGCAGGGAATGAAGCACAAAATTCTTTTTGGATCACCACTCGACATGGTGATCCACTTCACGATATTCCCATGAACTAAACAATTCATGGGGGAAAGATGCCAACACCAGTTCCCCATAAAAGAAATCATATATGGGAAGGAGGTAGAGATATATACCCTGCACACGATATCCCTCACAGATTAACAGAGTTTCTGGAAAAGGAGAATATGATGGCACCCCATGAATGAAATGAAGTCATTCGCAGGATCGAGTTGACGATCCTCACCACTGCAGATAATGACCCCATTCCCCCAATAACTAATTCATTCCCAGCCTTTGTTTCTTCCATGGGCTTCCACAGAAGATGGATCACCACCTCACCACTAATGATTGGCTACATCAATATCCAGTTCCTCACTTCTCTATAAATTGATCTCTAGGGGAGTGGAGGATATGATTGATGATCATAGGATCGAAGGACAGATATATAGGGTATATCAGCAGAAAAGATCATCCAAGAGATTGATAGCTCCAAAATAGATGAACTCCTTTAATGATTCACTATAGGTAAAGCCCCACCACATAACATTAAAGCAGAGGATGAGATTAAACCAATTGGAAGTGTAAGATCTAAAAATATTATATGGGTATATTCCCCATGAGGTGAAAACTAATGGCCTCTTTACAACCAAGAACCCCACATAGGAAATCACTATGTGGGTGTAACCCCTCCCCATGTAGAAAATCACTACGTGGGAGAAACTTGAGTTTGTGTACCACCACACTACATGGACTAATCATTTCCCAACATAGCAAAGAACAACATAGATATAACCCAAACCTGCCTAACACCAGGTTATATGGATGGGCCCTACCCCATGTAAAAACCCTCTACATTGAAGAAGCCTCATCCCACATAAGAATATTCCATGTGGAATAGGATACCCTAGGGTGTTCCGCAATCCGACTCTGATCATTCCCTTATGTCGCATCCGTAGCCCCCATTCTAGCCCCTCTGCGAGCCAGTCTAATGGTATCTGGATAGGGATACTTTCAAAGACAGTATACATTTATGGATCGACCATAGGGAATACTTACTTGTCCCTTTGAGTTCACATACCCATGGTTAGCGGAGTCATGTTGGTTACCCCCAATAACACGATGGGACCCCAGAATAACCTTAAGTTTACATTCCCATTGTAATGGGGGTTTTGAATTTAGGGTACTAACATGAACCTCCCTATTATAAGGGTTAAGGTGAACCTTTTTTCTTTCCTCTCATTGGGGGAAAATGTTTAACATTCTTCCCCTTTCCTCAGAACTAAATTTAGGGCACTCCCACTGAGGTAATCCCATATCCTAAAGTACAGGAGGTGTCACCTACATACCTCTTTTCCTTCAACTGGGACGTATTCAGATAGATCACCATATATGACTATCTAGGATATGAAAACAAGATAGAAAAGGGGTAAACTCAAATCCCTCTATCATTCTCCCTTTGGGCTCCATCACCATCCATATGCAGATGAAGTGGCATTTTCAATCTTCAGATCCACTACCTCCTCTTGTTTCTTACACCAAGCATGACTCACATGGGCTTAGAGGTTGTATGTGATCATGAAATCTATATGTTCCCAATTAATAGGCCTTCACCATAGATATAATCCTTGACTTAAGTTCTAATAGGCCTCCTAGAAGTTTTAATCCCCAATCAAATTCAAACCCAAATGATCCTCTTAAATTGTATAAGCCCAAATTAAATTCAAATGGGAAGCACCCATGTGTAATACCTAATCAGTCCCCCTTTGATGGGACTCTAAGTCCATATCAAACTAAACTATATGGGATTTTATTCCAAACTAATTGGGATATATAGGAAGCCTCTTGGGGGTCCATGTCTGACACTCAAATCCACCGTAATGATATCTAGGTCATATTCTCAGTAGGTTTATATTCTCCCAGGTGACCACATCTCTACTAGGTATCTCATCCTGTCTTAGAATCATCCCCACACCATCCCTTTATAGGCACCCTTTGTACTAGATTTCCCCACCACATGACGTTAAACTACATGTTTAGGTCCCTTTCACATGACCTTAAAATGTGAAGTGTCCACTAATGTGAAACCAAACTACTTTGGTTCTGGTTCCTCTCATGAGGATATATAGGAAGCCCATCTCATTAGTTCAAACCTGACAATGAAATAGCTCTCATTCACATGGATGATTAAAAAATCTAGAGCACCATCCCATGTGGATTAAAATAACTATTATCTTAGTGAAAAACCAAATAGCATATGATTTGTCCATAAAAGGGTATCATTTATGGAGAAACTCATATTCATACAGATAATTCAATCAATGGAGAACCTTAGATGCATATATATGAATCTAAACACATGCGTAATCTTGATTAACTACTGCTGTAGGGATAATCCATAGATGCATTCTTGTGAATGAACCATTGATTAAAAAAAATATGAACATTGCTTAAATATATATGAGAGTCATAGAATAGGTTATAGTTCCCCAAAAAATGGTGACATGTGACCGATTTCCCATCCTATAAACTAATGATATTTCTTAAGTGTCATTGGTCAAATCATCCAATGAACGCCTGCCTTTAGAATGAAGGTCCATGAATCATGGATTTGAGAGTTGTTTGGTGTTTTGGGCTCTTAATTAAAACCCATTGGAGACCATTTGAAGGTGTCATTATTGAAATTAGTTATTGAACAATTGCTAACCCACACCCCCCCTCAATCGACCCACTCTGATATAAACTCGTAGTCGTCTGGAACAAAAATGGTGAACCCGGTGTGAATTATCACAAAAACCAATCCCTATATTCGATCAACAGGCCATAAATTTTCTTTTAGAAGAAAATGGTTAACCCAACATGAATCCATAGTCAAAGTGACAGTTTAACCCCACATCAGACCCCTTCCACATCCAAAGTTGAAGTTTTCTAGAAAATATCATCAATTTCATATGTGTTCATGAGATTTTACTTTGATGAGGGTTTATTTTATATACTTGTCAATCATATTACAGGTAATTAACATATAATCCATTAATACAATGGCTTCCTGATAGTTTTCTCAAACATGCATGTCAACCAATAAACCGTCCAAGTCCTCTACAAAGTAGTGGACTCCATCTCCCACCCAACATCTCCAATGATGGGTATCCAATGAATTGGTCCAAGAGTACCATCAAAAAGACACTCTCCCAAAACTGGAGGTGGAAAGACAGGCCCTCTAGTTGTTGAATTCCCACCTGATACCCACACACTAGAGGCCAATAGTCTAGAACAAGACAACTCCACTAGATGTCTCCTACCGTTTCGAGATCCTATCGCCAAAACAAGACAATGAGTGCCTCCATAATATTAGGGAGATTGATGAAGTCCTCACAAATGATTTCATCCCTTCATCATTGGGGTCCTACCCAAGGGCCCCAATTGGATTTCATCTCCACACACGCCATGTGGTATGGTATCCTCACTCTAAAGAAGATATCACCCCAAGGGCTCCTGTTGATGTCAAATAGACCCAGATCCAATAAATAGACAATAGGGGGTGGTGATAAAACTATCAAGAATGGTTCACCACCCCTATTCCTGAGGAAGAAATCTTTCATGAAAATATGGACATGAATTACAAACATATGTATATTCCTACTCCTTCTGAATCCTACCAAGTAAATAAAATATCACACTTCGAGAAAGCACCAAATTCTTGCTAATTCACACAATACCAGTCATGCAAATAGGGCAGAAAATTACAGGTAGATGAAAATACCTAACAATGATTATGAATCACATCAACCAAATAGGACAACAAATAGCTATGAACATGTACAAATACCTAGTGCCAATATCAATCCAGTCATCCAAATAGGATGGAAAATGAGAAAATTCACATCTATGATCATAAATATAAATCTCAGCAGTCAAATACGACATCACCCAAATATAAGAAGAGTGAATTTTCTACTACCATATATCAATCCCATCATCCATATAGGACAAAAAATGAGAAAATTAAAATCCCTAATCATAAATATGAATCCCACCAGTCAAATACTGACGTACCCAAATACAAGAAGAGTCAAATCCATGTGGATGCATATCAATCCCATCAGAAAAATACTTCAACAAATGAGCAGAAGAAAATTAATACTCATGAACATGAAGCACACTAGTAAAATATAGTGACAATCAGAGAAAACAGCTACCATATCCAAGCTATAAACCATGGGTAGACTCGTTCCTATTCCCCCACATGGGAGAACTATACGTAAAAACATGAAGAATATGGAGGATCAGAGTAGGCAAAAACTCCTACCCCAACAACAGAATGTTCTTTAATCAATATTCAAGCTAAAGACATCTCTCAACGCATCTTAGAAATGATAGATGATTAGAAGCCAATTCTTGACCATATCCTCTATAGCTATCAAGATGTAATCACGTCCTAAGAAATGGCAAGGATTCGAGCCCAGAACCCCTTCTCTATAAGTAATCTGATGAATCTATGAGATAGGATGGTCACTTCAGAGCATACTATCATCCCTTCTTGAGTACAGTAGTGTCTTCAGCTATATTCCTCAATAAATGGACAAATGGATTGGGGAAAATACCCATTCCAAGTAGGGGACATCAGTCCACCATAATGGCCACTCCAAACAAAGAATATATCCATACCAAAACTCAAGACACTCACCAGCATATCCCTCTATAATCATGGGAACCACTTGAATAGGAACCCTTAATTGAAGGCCGTTACAAATAGTAGGTAGCCTCGGCCACCCATAAGAGTGTTCCCCAAAATGGAATGTTCCAAAGGTAATGAGAAAATGAATAGAACATTAAAGACCCATATCTAATAGAATCTAGAGTTCTTGATGCCATCAAGCACTTTTCAATAGAGGATTAAGATCCTACCAATTGGTTACCAAATTATGAATGTGGCAGTAGTATTTGCGAAGGTCCTCCTCATAACAGTATTAACAATATCTTTGAAGGCCCTCCCCAAATCACATACCATTGAGGCTTACTTCATTGGAAATAAATTTTTGATTATGATATCCTATCTCCTGATGAGTATCGCAATAACCCTCCTCATGGACAAAATATTGAATAGAAAGAAGGTCCCCCATTTTGTTATATTCTCTGATGATCCTCCCCGAGTTCTATGCTAGAAAAATTATTCCTACAATCAGACATCAAGATATGATAGTAGTCCACACTAGGATGGCAGTCACTATGAAGGACTTTCCGGCAATTACATCAGGAAACATGAAGGACCTCCTCTTATTAATATCCACCTGAATGTCCTCTCTAGTCTACATACAGTAGATACTCTCTCTTCAGATGGTCACCAAGCCATGATGGTAGCCTCACTATAACGGAATAGACTAAGAAGGTCCTCCTCATAGTAAAATTTCACATTTTTAAGATGTTCCTCCCATTTCTAATTCAATCATGAGGAGTCCCTCATATTCTAAGGCACATGAAAAAATGGGATCAGACAAGTTAGATACACTATCATAAACAAGTGATATCCTTTCTCAACCAGAAGACGGACTGGGGCCATGCTCATCCTCTTGTCCACCCCCATAGCATTTACATATTAATGGGATTCCTGCAAGCCTGAATACTTATGAAGAGATCATCATGAAGTATCCAAATTGGAAAGATCAAGTAGATTAGTCTATGGAGTAAGAACAAATGGATATATTTCTCTTGAGAAGAAAATTATCTAAATATGACATACAAGCTATGTTTTGGCCCACACCCACTCTTCAATTCAACATACTAAGGGAATTTTTAGTGGAAAAAATACATTAAATTAATCTCAATATCTATAAAACTCTCCTCCACCTGAAAAAAAGTGCTTACACTATGATGGTTCCACACACCATGTCAACATATTGGAGGATATTTTCCAAAAAATCAACTTGTATGCCCTTCTATCTATGTGGTGACCAAAATAAAAGGGGTAGAAGAAATATATTGAACTAGAATACCTAAATGTTCTTCATAAGTTGCATCATCTAATTGGTGATGCCCCATTTCACATTTATATCTGGGGATGGGGTGAGCATCAAGGTTTTCATTTTACACCACTTCCCATTCAGCAGAACCCACTAAAGATAGAATCATGTAATACCATTATCCCTAGATGATCATTAAATGATATCCATGTTTTGAAAAGTAAATATGTTCGATGAGAACTAGCCTTGATTAAGTATCAAAAGCTCCAGGCCTGATGAGAGAAATCCATTAAAAAATTCCTAAATCATGAAAGCAAGAACATTCAGCAGGCTTCTCATCTAAGAGAAGCTAATCCTAAAGAACTACTAATGTCCTTAGAAGAAAATGAGTCATGTGTAGGCCCGACACCATATCCATCTCAAACTTGAATGAGTATGTATAAGTTCACGAAAGAGGAAACAACAACATCACTTGTTGTGATACAGGATGACCCCAACCCGTAGGGTTGGGGGATTTTTTAACACAAAATACCCCTGTAAATCCAAAAACTATAGTATGGGGAATCATAACAAGGGAATGGGAGAAACCCAAGCCCGCAGGATTTGGGGCATTTTTACCCATTTACCGGCCCAATGGATGTCAGTATTTTCTCACCTAGGGAGAATGAAAAGTTGAGAGGTCACCCATTACATCCCATCTCATGTTTCATTTCCCCTATATAAGGAAGGAATACAACAAGACCACATAGTGGTTCACTATGAGTTACCCTACACCAGAAAACCTGAAGATGACCGAGAATAGAAAGAGAAGACCCAAAAAATGAGGCAAAGATCTATCCTATTATTAGATAGCTGGTATGTCACCCAAAATGCATTATGAATTGGTGAATCTCATGGAAATAAATCATATGTATCACAAAGAAAATAATGTGAATGCAGAAGAGAAAGGAGAGGACGGTTCCGCCATGAATCTAATATGCACTAAGCCTGAAGGTGTGTATACCCAAAACCAAAGGGCTACCCTAAATTTGGTCACTTCCTTAGATAATCCTTCAATACGTTCTATGATAATCTCAAACAAATAGAAGAAGAAAAATAAGGTCACATACCACCCACCTCCTCCTCTCGATGAGAACTAGCCCCTCACGCTCAAGGAAAGATTCACTCGGCACGAGGAGGAAATAAAAGAGTTTATATGAATCAATGCTGATATTCTCTGAGGAATACATCCTATGTAATATTTTCATCATGTTTCTATGGAAGTGCCTCAATGTATGCCTCTAGTAGGTATACCTCATACACAACAGTTTATCCGAAAAAAAATCAAGAAAAGTTTAGATATTTTCCAACACAGTGCCAGGTCCATCAGTCTGCCTAAATCAAATCTCAAAAGGATATCAAGATCCCCCCCCCATTATGTTAAAAACAGGAATAGTTTCTGGAAAATCCACAAAATATTTCCATGGTCGTTTAACCACCTGAAGTACCAATAGCATTGACACGGCCAATATTGCCTCCTATTTTACCTACCTGTGATCAAGTTCAACAAGACACACATCAAGGTATCATTAATACCATTAAGTCATTGGAAACTAGATTAGAAGACATGGAAGGTTTGTTCACATCGATACAACTATAACAAAAACCTTACCCTGATTGGGTGAGTAATGTTCCATTATCACCAAATAAATTTAACCATGTATTCACAATATTCGATTAATAAGGCTACCCAGAGAAACATCAGATGCATTATGTATCCTATTATGATCCCATTAATGGAATCTCAGAACAACAAGAAGTAGTGAAACATAGAAGCTTTGTGCGAACTCTGCAATGTTTAGCCTTTGTTTGGTAGACCGGTTTTCCAACATAGTTAGTAACAATATGGGATGATTTCCAGTAGAAAGTCCTTTTCTAGTTCAGTTAAACACTGTAAAAAAATTCACCCATCTCATGAACCAAAAACAGAAAGAAAATTAAAGATTTAGGGATTTATTTTCTTTGGAAAAAGGGATGACCTACTCCTTGAATCGGTCACTCCCCTAGGATGATATTCTCTCTATATGCATAGATAACCTCTATGAAGAGCTCTGAACACCAGTCATATTGGTGAAATATAAAAGTTGGTTCTAGGATTTATTGTTCATTACCTAAATAATAGAATAATCTTTACAACAGACTAAGATCAAGTACTGAGAAACTCCATCAACCCCTAAAAAGGGGTTGGAAGAGTTTAAGTGGCTTCTATTACAATTAATCCACCCCTGCACCTATGAAAGTTCTGAGGCCTACACTGAATAACACAAGACCCCATAGAGGAAAATAGTAACCAATTTCTCAATAAGACCAGTAGAGAGGACCCAAGAAAACTTTATTCAAGGAACATAGGAAAAAATTTTACACATTCTGTGATGATCAAGTCTGTGGATATTTTATTACCGCTATGAACTAAAATTACTCCATTTACCAGAACCAAAGAGGGTTGATGAAGTAGATATCGATGACCGACCATACTATTATCACTTCCACCAGATACTATGGAACCCCATCCAAGAGTTCTTCATATTCAAAAACCTCCTGCATTAGATGATAGATTATGGGAATGTAAAATTAGGACCTCCACCAGCATAGGTCCTTTTATGTCAACTACTTCCCTTGACAAAGGAGATGAGTTGAAGGAATTTGTTATCAGGAGAGAAATTTTTTATGATAGTTAGATAAATCAATATACAATCAAATGAACTCATGGTATTATTATAGCATAGTTGAAGCAACTAACTATAGAACTAGTTTGTTCTTCTACAAAACAACAACCATCCTTGGCCCCACATCCCACTAGAATCCGACCTTCTAAAAAATAATCTGACCAAAAAGAAAAGTATATGGTTTTGAAAGATGATCTTATATCGAGGTAAAAATTATCCTTTAACCTCTTAGATTTAATTTCATTAGATTTGAAATAATGATCACTACCTTTCCAAATAGTACCACCGAAAGAAATCAATTTGGCAGAATCATTGTCAGAAGATGAGTTGGTTTTCCGCTCCATTAATTTCATCCACTTAATAGATTCCTTCTCTGATGATGAGTATAGATATGAACCTATGTACCCCACACCTGATTATAGAATTGGAGGAAGATTTCACAAAAGTTAGGGATTCCAAGGAAGATATAGCCATGGTAGAAACCAAGCTTATGTCTACACTACTGCTCAAATTGTCAATGTTGTAGAAACTCATCGAATGATTCTTTAAAAGATCCAAAAGGAATGGGAAAATTCCCCTACACGATCTAGAAGACACACTTACCCGATCATTATGTAATACCTATTAGAAGAAGAACCAATATCTAATTTCACTTGATGCAAGGGTTGGTCCAATCAACAAATAACTGAATCTCCTATATCTCTTACCCTAATGGTGTATCCCTCTTCATATAATTCTCAATTCCCAAAATCTCCAATGAAAAAACATCTTGTTATGGGAAGTATCATATTTTAGAATAGAACTATGGTATTATGAATAAATTGGCCTTAGATCTAGCCAAAATATCAATCTTGGAATCCTTGAGATTTTCAAGTGACCTCAGAGAAATTATCATAAAGGATCAGTTAAGCCCCCTGGAGTTTGAAGTCGAAGTAGTATCCACAAAATTCTATTAGAAAGATAATGATTCTATAGAATACCACCCATTTTTATACTTCATAAATCAAGATAAGGATATCATTATCCATCAGTGCATTAGACCACTGTATGTGTCTGACAAGATAATTATTGATGATGTATAAAATGTCTTTGTCAATAATGGCTCTAGAGTAAATCTCATTATAATGAAAACAATTATTCTGTTGGACTATAACTTAGATAATATATCACATTCATCCATAACCCTAAAAGGATACAAATAAACTGAGTATAATCCATTGGGTCAAATTAAGCTCAAGTGTCAGTTCATAGACATTGTAGCAGACTCAGAATTTCTGGTTTTATGACAAAATATGTCCTTTCAACATCTTACTAGGAAGGCCTTGATTGTACCAACATGCAGTGGTTACCTCATCATACCATTATTGCATCAAATATTTCATTAATATAAAATCCAGTATGTCATCCAATGATAAATCACCAATATAATCCTACGATTCACATTATCTTGATGTAGGATTCTATCCGGGGAATAGGGAAGCAACCCCTAGTTGATGGAATTGATTGGATCACCTCCCTGAACACTCTTCAAATTATCCCAGAAGATACATTCAAATAGATCAGTGAATAATACATAATTCCCATCAATCGGGATGGGTGTATGAGTCTGAGTCTAGAGGCATGTTCAACAGTTCTCATGATTTCATTCACAACCCTTGATTCTATCAGCATTCAAAAATGTGATAAAACAAAATATGATGGTGAACACATGTAGAAAATTACATCAAACCATCCTAAGAGATATAATAAATCCCTACTGTAATCACCAAGGTATAATAAGAAAAAAAACATTCTTCCCTCTCTCACCCCATCCCTACTAGAAGCTCCCACGCTATCAGCTAGGTCCGAAGAAGTTGCCTTTGCCTCCGAATGTTGAGATCTAAACTCTTCTCATAATTATGAAGATATTATCTCAATAATTTATTCCAAATAAGATCTAGAGGAAGAGGAGGAGGAGGAGAAATTGTAAATTGAAGAGGGCCTTATAGATTCTCCTCCATCACTCAAGGAAGTTGTTTCTACCACTAATAATGATCTCGGGAAAATAAATTTGTGTATAGATGAAGATCCATGAGCCACCCAAATGTGTGTATCCACGCATTTTGAAGACAAAGAGATATATACCTCTTTATTAGGTAAACATCAAGATGTGTTCACTTGGAACTACATAGAAATACGAGGACTCGATCCTGATGTGGCCACTAACAACTTATGTATCCTGAAGATTATCAGGGCTATAAGTAAACAATAAGAAGGATGCACCTGACACAAGCTCCCAAGATAGAGGCTGATGTTGACAAGATCATCAAAGCCAAATTTATTCAGGATGTCCAATATCCTATATGGATGGACAATATTGTCCCCATTAAAAATAAAAATAGACAAATCTGACTGTGTATCGATTTTAGAGGTCTCAATCAGAACTATACGAAAGATAATTTTTTGGTCCCGATCATAGAACTTTTTATCCATGAAACTACTAGATATTAGGATCTCACTTTCATGGATGAATATTCAGGATAAAACCAAATATATATGGCTCAAGAAGATAAAGAAGTAACCACCTTTAGGGGCCCCTAGGCAGTAATTTTCTACTAGGTGATGCCCTTAGGCTTGAATAATATTGGTTCCCCATATCAACATGGCATGAATTGAATCTTCAATCCCTTCAAGAGAAAGTTAATCAAATTCTATGTTTATGACCATGTGATTAAATCATGAAATCTCTTAGACCACCTATCAGATCTTTAAATCATCTTTGAAAAAATATGACAACATAATTTGAAAATGAATAGCTTGAAATGCTCTTTTGGTGTTACATCATGGAAGTTCCTCAGCTTTGTCATATGACATCATGGTATCAAAGTCGGCCTTGGGATGAAAAATTCAATCACTGAACTATCACCACTATATAACCTCACTACGTTAAGATGACTATAATGACACATGGAGTAAATTTATATCTTAACAGAAAACCTTGCAAGAAAATTTTTCCCCTTTACTAGGTTGATGAAAAAAGGGGTTGAATATTAGTGGACTGATGATTGTCAAGAAGCATTCAAAAATCTCAATAAATATCTCTTAAGTTTTCCAGTACAAATGTTGCCCAGTGAAGGGAGACCACACATATTTTATGTGAATTCCATGGATGGATCCCTAGGTTACTTAATCACACAAAATAATGACACCATGAGTGACAAAAACCTTTACTATCTTATCCAAACCATGATCGATGAAAATAATATGTACTCAGATGTCAATAAAAGCTATTGAGATTTAATTTGTATGGTCAAAAAGTTAATTCACTGCATCTATAATCAAGATGTCTAGTTAGTCTCTTGTAGAAACCCACTCAAGTACATACTCAACCATCCAATGCTAACTAGCCGTTTTTCAAGGTGGGATATCATTTTAAAAAAAAATTACATACAGTTCGTGCCTTAGAAAGCCATAAAATGCCAAGCATTAATATATTTCCTAGAATATAACCATTGGGCATAAATGGCTTCATTAGAAGCTGACCTACCTGATGAAGTGATTTTCTCTATTAGGGAAGAACCCCAAATAGGGGAAAAACATTTTTATGGTGAATCTAGAAGCCTGATGGGGAAATAGATGGATGGCCCCAACCCCAAAAAAGTGTTGTAGGGATTCATACTCATATCTCCTGAAAAGGTGGTATTTCCTAACTAATTTCTATTTTTAGTGGGGTTCACATACAATAATGCCGAATATTAGGCTCTCAAGGCAGGATTGGATCTAGAAATTCAAGTGTAAGTAAAACACTTAATGATAAAAGATGATTCCAAACTAGTCATCAAGAAGGTTAATAATGATTACACCATCAAAAAAGAAGAACTAATCCCATTTTTTGATCATGTTAGAGAAATGATGGTGGAGATCCCTTCAGAGGAAAAATTAACCTATGCCCCCATCACAAAATGACAAAGTTGATTCAATAGAAAACACAGCCACAACTCTAGCTAATCCAGACGGAGATGAAACTATCATTAGCATTGCACACTGTCGAACGGTATCACCAATAATTTAGGTTGACACAGATTAAATCAATGAGATCATCCCCATCCCTAAGAAGTATAGTCCAACCACTAGTTGGATGACTCCCATTATGATCTATCTACAAAAGGGAGATCTCCCACAAGATAGATCAAAAAGGGAGAAAATCTAGAGATGAGAAATTAATTTTGTTTTATATCATGACCCAAATAAATAAAAGTTCCTCTATAAGTGGTGCCTTATTGGGGACCTTCATAGGTGAATTGATTGGTAAGAAACAACTTCTGTCCTGAAAGTAGTATACACAGGAGCATGTGGTGCACCTCGATCTAGAGTCATGATTTCCCATTAAATTTGAAGGTTTAGATACTATGTGCCACTATGATGCAGGGATACACTGAATTCACCAAGAAGTGTAATTCCTTTCAAGTTTAGACTAATTTCATCTACGAGACCCCAGAGTTACTTCACACAACCAAGTAATGTTGGTCATTTTCCATATGGGTAATAGACTTGGTGGGACCATATCCTCCCACTATGGCTAAGAAATTCAAGTATATCCTCACAACGACCGACTTATTTTCCAAATGGGTAGAAGAATAAATCCTCAAAGAAGTCAGGGTAAGATATATTGTCATCTTTGTAGAAACCAATATAATCATCAGATTTTGTTTCCCTCAAAATATACTAATGGAAAATGGATCCAACTTTTGTTCTATTGAGTTGGATAGATTATATCAAGAGTACGGTATCAAGACCAACCATTCACCTTTCTATCATGAAATAACTAACATATAGATAGAGTCCTTCAAAAAGACCTCATCCAATATACTCCAAAATATCATGAATAGGGATATGAAGTCATGGCCAGAAACTCTCCCCCATGCTTTATGGGCCAACTGGACTATGAATCATAACACTACCCATGCAACCCTATTCTTTTTAGTGTATAGGACAGAGGCATTCCTGTCAATTAAATTTCAACTACCCTCACTCTATGTTTCCATTTTTGATCAATTATCCACAAATGAGAAACCATAAAAGTGAATGGATGAATTGTAATGACTTGATGAAAGTGATTTCATACCTTGAACCATTGGATGTTTACTAAAACAAGATTGCACGAGATTTCACAAAAAAGGTATGAATCTAGTCTTTCCTCAAAGTAGAAATGGTTTCTGTCCTTCTAATTCAGATGATACTGAGAAATAAACCTCCAAAATTGGAACCAAAATTGAAAGGGTCATATGTAATATAGTAATTATACTCTAATAGATCATATTTTTTAATTTCAATGTATGGACAACTCATTAAAGCCCATAGTAATGTAAGTTTACTAAAGAAATATTTCATGTAGGTAATGGAATGGATGTATGGATCACAATATGTTAAACTATTGGATGAATTTATCTATCCACATGATTTTAAACTATATGGATGTTTTTTCCTGCAATATGATGTCAAATTGTGTTGCTATCATCCTGGATGTACGATAAAAAAATACACATATAGTCCAAACTCTATGAACATAAACCAAGTGTTATCATACTAATCACAAGACGTTAAACTGTATGGTACATTATTCCCATCCCATCACATTGGTTAATCAGTGTCCCTACCATAAGACATTAAACTACATGGAATTTATCATCCTAATCATAAGACATTAAATTGCAAGATATAATATGCATTCCACTTCACATCGGGTAATCATTGTCCTTGTCAAAATATGTTAAAAAGAATGGTATCTATCATCTTAACCACATGCTTTTAAACTATTGAAAAGATCATTATTCTGATCAATGATTTGATGCACATGATCTACATCAGTGTGGTAAAAATGAAACACCCTCGCTCTTTTGTGATAGCTAGATCCACAAAAGAAGAATCTCATTAAGAACTATGTACGACTTTATTCATATTCATTTTGGATATGTATAGATGATTAGATTCATATATCCTAGTCCATTCACCCCAAAATAATGGATAAAAATTACTCCTTACACTTCTACATTGGTCAGACTACTATAGGGTGCCCTTAGGAACTACGTGTGGCTTGATTCCTATCAAAATATGATACACAGTGATTCCTAGACCCTAAATCCTTGGCATAGAAAAAAATGAGAAAAATTCCCCCTATACATATGGGTCTGACTTACATGGAGAATCACTATCTAGAACTACGTACGAAATGATTCATACCCATGCAGGATACATAATGATGCCCAAATGTCATAACCTGTATCTAACCACCATCAACACATAAGTGAAAAATTACCACTCCCCTATATACAATCCAAGTTGATGTATGGGACTACCAAACCAGTCCTATTTATGGGACAACCTTAAGAAAAAATCCCCCACCCATGTGCATGAATTAAATCGACACAGGGAAGTCCCTAAGAACTAAGTGTGGCTTGATTCTCATTTCAATGAGTTACATAGTGACACCAAAATCTTATATCTTGGGCACATCCACTACAAAAAATTTCCCTTATCTTCTGTAAAGAAATACGAATCTATACATAAGGCTTCAAGCTTGGATTCCACATTAGGGATCTATCTATGAATCAATATGCCCCTATGTTAGAGTAAGATCTATGTAGGGTGATTCATCCTATATGACCAATCATGGTTGAGATATTTTTTACATTACTATTCATCCCATTTATATCCATCGAACTCCATACCCTAGGTAGTTTTAGATATTCATAAACCTTCACAGCCATTAGAACTGGAGGGTCAGTATCCTGAGGATATATATGTTTGACTATGCACAATATAACCCAATGGTTATGCATATGTTACCAATATAAAAGTACTATCTACCAAATTAAAATTCATCCTTAAGAGCGTATTTTCCTACCTATGTACTCCCCACTAGATTCCATGCCTCATCTCAGTCCTCCCCATTTGAGAATATCTAGAATCATGGTTTAAACTTACCTCCCCCCATGTCTTGAGCATGTTAGAATATTCCAGACCAATTTTCCACCAATAATTCACAATTTTAATGATCTTACCCAAAAAAATAAATTAAATTGTTCTTCCATCATCCTAACTGCATGAATTTAAAATTCATGGCTAAAGTCCTAATTATATGAAATTAAACTACACGATAGTGATGTCTGGACCCTTATATCCTGGTTCAGCCACCCCAGATTAAAAATTCATTCTCCATGTTTTTGGATTGGACCTATACATGGATATACTCATAAATAACTATATAAGGATTTATCCCTAAACTCAAAAAACATGTAGTGACACCCAACATTCATTTTTGGTTACATACATGGGAAACATATGTCCCAATACCTACGCATGGGTTCAATTAGAACATGGAATCTTCTCATACCTATACAGGGGAAGCAAATCTACCTATTCCCAAGAAACTTTTGCCTGAAATTTTGGCTTTCATGTTCAAAAACCCTCCTTTAACAAACCTCACCATCCATCTAGAAGTTTTTGAATCCCCATAACCTCTTCTTTCTATCTAATCTATAGGGATAATTTCCTAAGAACACCTCTTCTTGACTATGAATAACATGCCCCTAGTGTATTTTCATAAATTTACCACAAAAGAGACCTATTAACCAAATAAAAATTCATCTTAAAGAATTTATTTTTCTACCTCGGTACTCCCCAATGGCTCCCATGACTCATACAAATCCTTGGATTTTAAAACAACTTGGATTATTGTTTACACCCCTTTCCCCTTTTATTATTGAATATTTTAGAACATTTCTATTTATAATACCATGAAAAGAGAGAACTATTTACCCCTTTATTAAAAAAGTAATAAATTTCCAATGTTCTAGAAGTATGACATTAAACTGCACTGTTCCTCAACCCCCCTTTACACAATACATATTCATGTAGGAGTAGTATATCATTCATAATTATAAGTTGACATGGATTCCCCCATACATTTCAGATACCACTGATTTTACAAGACACTCCTTGTAGTCTTGAGAAATTCGAGGTCCCATAAAATCACATGGCTATTAGAGATGGTGGGTCAATGTCCTGGGTACACCTATTCTTGACTTTGAATAATTTTCCACAGTTGGCTCTGCATATGTTTCCCATAAAAAAGACTTTCCAATCAGAGGAAAATTCATCATCAAGAGAGGTTTTTAATACATATGTATGACCTCTTGGATACATTATGTTGGGAACTATTCCTATAGTTACTCCTCACATACTTTCCCTATATCATGTTTTCTATTTATAAATCATTAAACAAGGGTCCTTAAAAATCCCTCACTCATTTTTGGAAAATATTAGGGAACTCTGTGCCAATGCACCATAATGAGGATCTTTCCCCACAATTCATGGTCAAAGATATTCAACCTAAAAAATTAGTAATGATTGTCTAGTTTGATAGACAGTTAAATTACTATGGAAGGTGACATGAAACTTTCCAAGTTGATAACCCGCGAAGGGAAACCTGTGTAAAAGATTAGTATCGGCTCTCTAAACCTACACATTTTTTGGTTGTGGAAAAATATAAAACAATCCAGAATTAAAAAATTCACAAATATTTTTAGTTTGTAAACCCGCAAAGGGAGGCCTAAGAAAAAATCATGTTATACCCACTAAGCCTACATCATAATAGTCTTAGTAAAAAATTAGTGTTACAACAAAAAAATGATGGAAATACTGTAGGGTCTTTCTTATAACCCTATAAATTTCCTAGTTACAGTCACTAAGTCCCTTGAATAAGACAAATATTAGATAGTTCATTAAAATTTTAAATTTAATTACCCTATATCATTATTAAAATAAATATCTTATGGATATCATTATTCAAGTAGAAGATTATGGGAAAATCACTAGAGTGAAAAACGTTCTTTTAATTGTGTAAGAAGGAAGGGACATCCACAACCAAGATCCTCTCTAATATAAACAAGAACTAAGAACTATAAAAGTTGCTCAATAGAGTCACAAAACAATAATAATGACTAATTAATGTCTTCTATGGTTCGACAAAGTTCAAACATTGTTGTTGTCTCAATAGTTACGCTAGCCCGCAACTCCTCAACATTCTCAGCCATGTTAATTTTGGCCTTTTCTTCTTCATTCACCAGTCATTTCCCCTCATCGACTACTGCCACAGTGAACATCCCATAATTTTTAAGACAAATCGATTCTGGATGTAGCTGTTCTATTTTTTGATGAAGTCACTCCAATGAGGTCATATGCTATGATAGTTCTCTCTATCTCTTCACATCCATCTTGACATTTTCAATGGATTTATCAAGAAGAATTTATCTGGCCACAGAAAGATGAGCAGTAGACTCCATAGTAGAAATAATACAATGGATCATTCTTGTTCTTTCCCAAGTAGAAACCACCTACTTAATTATATCATATATACCATGATAATTAAACACTCCATACCCAAGAACTAAAAACATTGGGAATAATCTAGGAATATTTTTCGGCATGTCTGTGAGAGGAGTTTGAGATAACAACTTCCAGATATTCCTCCATACTTTTTGAAAACCAAGATGAAGGCTGGCCAGGACCTCTTGGTTTATTTCAAATTCACTCTCATGGAGTAGAACATATTCAAGAATTAGTTCCACCAAATAAGGTCTTGATTTGATATCCTCTTTAAGATTTGACCCCTTAGTAGTTGAGTCTTTGACAATATTAATAGGAGAAAGAACTGAGGCATCAACTGAAACCAAAAGATCTCATGGGTGTGTGCCTAAAACAATAATATGGAAACAAATGGATATTTTAAATTGTGTGAGGAAAATAAATGGTTGGAGGGGTGGAAAACTAACCCTCCACTTGTTAGAATTCTATGGTCTCTGGCCTCTAATATGTCATCACCACCTAAAAGAGTGGGAGAATCATCCTCCACCCACAAATGGACTTATGGGACATCCAGAGACACCCGTGGAGTTGGACCATGCCTCTTTGGATCAGTAGATTCCAAGAGATCACTCACTGAAACTATAATCTCTTGAATATCCATCTTGGAATGAGGAACGATATCCAATTATAATCCTCCATGATCCAGATATACTCCCTCCCTTGTGGTAATATCCCCTAGAGGAGTGGGATGAGTATGTTCCACAGGGATGTTGACTCTCGAAGACACCCCCTTAATGTGGGAAGATGTAATTTGATTTAGAGCGGTTAATATCTCATGACTCAATGTCCCCCTGACATTCTCTGATAATTGGGGCTCCCCATCTAGCTTAGCTGTTAATGGTAAGGTTGTCCCATTCATCTCTACAAGGGCAGGATCAAAACACGCAATTAAAATTTCGACTTCAAAAACTCCCTACTTATTAGGAAATGCATCATTTGATCCTTAACATACACCCTCTGAGGGCTAGGGATACCCTAAACAACCTCAATTATCCTAGCCTCACTAACCTATTCAGCCACAACCATTAGGGGTATCTCATGTACCTCAGAAGGAGTAGGCACCATGGATGTCTAGATAGTTACTACCTGATTACTTATCAAAACTACATTAAGATATGTGCATAATGATTAGTCAAAAAATGGAGACCCCATTATGAAAACCAAATAAAAGAGATATGGAAGATTACGATAACATCCTCTTTTATATGTATGGATAGATTTTATGGTTATTGACATTTTGTGGTGATCCACTGGGGAGATCCTCTAGTAGAAGTGATAAGTAATACATGGGGTTGAAATTCTCCTAAAGTATTCTAATGGACTTCCTCCATATTCTTTGTGGCTCTAGTAGAGTCTTCCACAATAACCCCCATGTCCTAAGGAGCACTTTCCCCAGCTGCAGTACCCCTGGAGGTAAACACTAGAGAAAGATTCATCTACTGAGCCTCCTCAGAATCCTATAAGAGTAAATAATAGGGGATTAGGATCCCAAGGATAAGTAAAAGTATGGTTTAGGTCATAAAATATAACTTCCTCTCCTTTGATATAATTTGGCTCTTGAATTTCGTCTATATATTCTACTCGATCTAACCAATAAGGCCTTTTCATGGAAGAATAAAGGCATGTATCCATATCATTAAGGTATTTGAATGTGTCACATGGACATTTATGAGTATAAATCCATGTATGGGAAATAGCTAATCCAATTACTAGAAGATCAAAGGGATCATCTTGAAGAAGATCCCATATATATTCATTAGAAGAATTTTACCATAAGGTATATCAGACCTTCCAAGACTCCAAGTATGTCGGCATAATGGGGATGGACAAGGCTATAGGATTTTTTATGGGATGTGAAGCATGATCGATTAGCCGTAATCACTTCCTAGGTGCCTCTGCAACTCTAGAACCCACAAGATCTAGATGCTTTCTAATGACTGACTGAAAATTACTTTTATATTTTCAAGCACTTTAGAGAGGAATTTAGAACCCATGTCCATACAAGAACAAGCATCACACAACAAAAGATACTGAAGAACCATTAAAATCATGTTTGAGACTATTAGACAAATTATTCCTAAGGCATTTCTAGAGAATATTGTTTACCTCTAAATCTGGGTCATCTTTGATAAGGTCCTTGAACCAGATTGCAAGTTTGTCCCACGTCTGTATAAAATCATCCATGCTTAACTTCCCTGAATTAAATCCTCTTTCCAGAATATGGCCTTGATTATCAATCCACTCAGTTTTCACCCTACTAGTGGCCACCTGAAGTGCCCTCCCAGGCATCTTATCGCAATACTCTTTCGATGCATTGAATGGAATCAATTTCTCTAACATCTCTTCCTAAGAATGGAGGATAACTTCCCATGTCTCCCCATGTGGAACCTCTAACATCTCGGTTGCATCCCCTGAAGGGTTAACCATAACGTTCAAGCTATCCATGTCCGTAGAGTTCTCTTTGCCATGCTCTAGAGACCCGGAGTCTCCGACTTGATGATTATTTGTGCCTATAACAGTCTAGACCTCGATTTCCTTGGATCTACCACCTTTTTTGGCTGACAGATTCTCCATTGGCCTAGGGATATATGAGTAGTCTTTCTGACCATTTGGTTTCTGCTTCTTAGAAACAATACAACACCCCGAGTCCTTGTTTTCTTTACTTCCCTTCTTCCTCCTTGGGTTGTGAGGACCTTTTTCGATCCCTCCTATAACATTGTCACCTAAGGTTTTTCTTTCTCCATCTGACTCCAAATATGAGGAACAAAAGGAGCTGCATTCAGCACCTCCATCAAAGCTCAGTACCTCAATGCGGTAGATTAAATGGATATTGGTGAGAGGCTCCCTCAGATTAGGACCTTGTTTGGGACATAGCGGCCTTCTTGATCTGAGCATAGACACCTCCCCCTCCTGACCATCTATAGAATTACTATCATCTGATAGGTGCACAACCATCACTGGAGCTTTTAAAATAGCCTTGAGCATATCCAGGTTAACATATTCCATTGCATTTGGCTGAACAGCCCCCGGTTTTCAAAAAAAAAATAAACACCCTCATACATCATCGGGACTGGAATATTTTCTCCATTTGATGTCACATCCTCTGCATATGAGAGCGGAGATGAGATCCTTCGAAGGGGCCCCTCGGTCTCCTCCCTTGCTACTGATTCAATTCAAAAATCGTGACCCAATCGCCTGAAACCCCCAGTAACCTTAGGCTTCGAAAGCGTGACCCTAGCCTCCTTATGGGTAGGGGGAGCAGCCGGATCTACCATCTCAGGGCTAGTGGCAGCATCCAGAAGAAACTTACTACCCTCCTCCTCGACCTGCAGAGGGTGTCCTTCACCCGAGTTGTTTGAAGGAAGTTATTCCTGTGAAAACCCAAGATTTATTTGCCTACAACTGAGGGCATAATGACCAAGATGATTGCAGGACACAGAAAAATGAACCCATGATTCGTAGAAAACCTTTTGATACCACCTCAGTTCACCTTCTATCTTAATACAGATAGTGTTCTTCATTTCCTTGGAAATGTTGACTTCAACACAAGTACTGGGAGAAATCGGGTGGCATACAACATGGGTTCTCTAGTCTACGCAGAGGAAATGACCCAACAGGTTACCAATCAGGTGAAGGATTGTCGGGTTCTGGAACGGGAGGGGAGGACCAGGGAGCAAGATCCAAATAGTCGTGGAAGGAGGATCTCGAATCAAATGAAAATTGAAGGACCACCGAAACAGGGAAAAATGCAAACCTGAGATTGCATGAGGAGCATTCTTCCAAGCTGAAATTAGGTCTTCTTCCGACGAAAAATGAACAAAGAAATGTTTGGAATCCAACAACCCTACAGTCGCGCGTGCTTGAAGCTTCCAGCTATCGTCTACGAACCTGTCGAAGACATCAACGGAAGGACGACTTTTGCTGAAGTGAGGGATCAGAGAAAGATCCATCATCGCAAAGGACTTATTGAACTCTGTGAATGAAATTGGTACATTAGGAACCCCATCAATGCATATTTCGACTTTAGGGAAAACCTTAATAGTGGGAAAGCTAGGGAGGGATGAAGAGTCCACAAATAGAAAGAAGAAGGATGGGTGAGCTGGAGGTGGAATAGGATGATCCTCCCCCCCCCCCCCCCCCCGGCCAGAGAGGGTCAGGGGGCGATGCTGCCATTGCCTAGGTCATCCGAAGTGGGGGAGACGACACGAGTGGTGTGAGTTCAGATCAAACCTCTTCCTCATCTTGAGGTATTTCCAGATGATTTCTAGGTTTTGGGTACAAGTGAGGAATCTCTCCTTCCCCAGTTGTAGTGGAAGAATTGAAAATATTATCACCCCCAATGCATGAGCATTATCATCTTTATAATAATTTAATTATGACCTCACCATGGAAAGTACATGATAGGAATATTTACAATGATTCTACAGATCATGAATCATGGTTTTGAGCTCCTAAAGGTAAAGATTCACATTTTTAGGTTCATCATCTTGAGAAATATACATAGGTGTTGATACATATCCAAACCTAGTAAGCACAATTTCTTTCCCCTAAATGAAGTGCCATAGAGCGTGAGAAGACTAAGTGTGGGAGTATTGAAATCCCCTTAATGAATATCATTTCCTTCAGGCTACTTGAAAGGTAGAGTCATAAATGATGAATGTTTGGCCTTCTATAGAGACACCATAAGTATGAGAGGTTGAACCCTAAGATCTCAAAGCCTTCCATGGTGGTTTAGAAATATTATATTTCATGTATGCTTCCCAGGTCAAGAATTCCTTATATATTTCTTTTATTTCCCATTATAGTTAAAAGATTAATGTGCCTCGACAATAAGAACCAATTTTTCCAAATTATCATATGGATATGACTGAATCCAAATATTGGCATTGCCTTTCATGTGGGTAGTATCGAAGCCTACAGAATCCAAAAGCTTAATCCCACATTGGGTTTATTTTTGTGTGAACATAAGCCAATGATTATGAGCTATCGTGATGTGTTTATCTTGGAAAACTCTATTAATAGTTGGAGGGAACAAAATTTGGACATAGTTGAATTGATGGATGAATCTACAAGGTACATATCCCTCACAAATAATTTATCCATCAATTCATGCAATTAAGATACCCTCCCTCAAGGTAAAAAGAATCATAACTTAATGAAGTCCCCTAATTAAGCATTCACCAAAACACTGGTGGGGGAAGAGTAAATATTATAAGTAAACTGATCATGATAATTGATTCAGGCCATCAGTTCCCATTCACCCTTCTCATCCAGCCCATCCCATTCCATTGGCAAGCCTCCACTTATGATTTAAAGGTAAATCTGGATATTAGAACTCAGAATTAGATAAGGATTGATAAATATGTAACCTTTCATATGATCTCCCATTCAACCACAAAGTATTTGGAAAGGGCTAACCAATTTGTGTCGTGGTTTCCCCTTGCTAATCTGGCCCAAAAAATAGTAGATTTTCACTAATAATGAAATAGGATGGTTGATGTATCTACTAGTGGCTAGCTGATCCACCATGTTAAAAGTTGTGACTCAGACTGTAGTGTTAGAATAATGAACTAATAAAATCAATCCAATTAGAAACATATCCAGAAAGGACACCAATTGAAACAACTATTCATCAGCAGGGATAGTCTTCCATACCCATTCATTGAATTGACCATCCTCTAAGATATGCCATTAAGAACCTGTTTTCTTTCGAGTTTCAGTGGTTAGGTAGGTCATTCATCTTCATTCATGAGGATCTTAGCCACATTTTTTGGAAATGATGTTAATACAGTGAAAAAATGAATTATCTAGGATGAGGGTTAGTATTATTTGAAAGTGGTTTTTCCTTATTGATATGTTTCTTAGAAAGAGGAGGATTACTCCCCTCATCATCCTAGGTAGAATTAGGTGGTATAAATTCTTCATAAATGTCTCTGACAATGAGAACCATTCAAATCAATCGAACCTCCTAGAGGCTGATGCTGACCTACCCATGAAGCCCATAAAAGGTATTCATGTCTGGGATCCACCTACTAAAAAGCCGCATGAGGATAGATTGGTTTTGATGATAGTAATATTGGGATACCCAAACTTCTTTGTATAGCCCAACGGATTGAAAATAGATTTTAAATTCCTCACAACTTTGGAGAACCCAGAAATTCCACCCTCAGTCCAAACTGAATGAACCCCCCGGACAAAGGCCCCATTTCGACAACCATCCATGTTTTTCATTTGATATATCCTTTCACATGGTGTTATTGTAGCAATTAACCTTTCCATCTGGTCCCTATAGAATTTTTTTTAGTGACTGAGGGTATAATTCATTAGATACCTTGAAATTTAACTTTTCTACATGATTTTTCCCTTTTCCAAAATAAGGGATCACGGAATTTTACAGTTATCAATTACCCAGACCATTGGTTTATTTGGCCGATGTGGTATTGGAATTTCCACATTCGATGGTAGAACAAATCCATAAATAGGTATCCATTCAGAAATTGGATATCCTTTTTGGCCTATTCTAATATGCTCAGATAAAGACTGATGAAATGAGATGACATGGATCTTATTGTGAAAATAGTAAATCATGGACTTACACTTTTCATTGGGATCCACATGGGAAGCAGTAGCAGTAGAATAAGTGACATGTGAATGTTATACCCTAATATGCATCTAAATACCATGAAAAATAGTTATCCTAATAGAAATGACAAAAAGAAAAATCATGCGAACTAATAGTTCAAGAAGGGAAAATCCTTGAACAAACAGATTGTGAAACCTCACTAGGTGTTGGAACATGAAGCATTGTAAAACGAATTATTAGTTCATGGAATGAGTGAACCATACACCAAAAACATCTATGAGGAATTCTAACTCACCATTTGTGGATGAATCCATTTAATTCACGGATGCAATATTTAGTTCACAGGTGAAGGAGACCACGAAGGATAAAATTCGTGGAAGAAAGGTAGTCAAGAGTGATCCATGGGAGTGTAAAATGTGCTGAGAAACACAGTAAAGGACAAATGACATGGGTCCCCTATATATAGGTGTGGTACCCTCCTATGGGTCAACACTTATACCATAAAAAATTCAAATCAAGACCACTTTCAACATTGGAATAACTTCATATTCACCCTAATCGGAACCCATTTCTATGGGGGAATTTGTTGGGTCCTGAAAACTTCACAAGGGAAGTTGAAATTATCCCATGTATTTGGAAAAGGAAGGAAAATGTGTTAACAGAAGAGTTGAAGGTAAAATTACTGATGAATAAAAAATGGAAAATGAAGAAGGTGTGGTACAAAGTATGAAATACATTGTGGACCGAAACTCCGCATGGAGATCCACTTCACGAGATGCCCATAAACTAAACTGTTCATGTTATAAAGACGGTAGTGACAGTTCCCCATAAACAAAATCATCTGTGAGAAGGAGGTAGAGATATATTCCCCACAAACAACATCCCCAATGAACTAACATGATTCAGGGATGAGGAGAAGCTGATGGTTCCCCAATAATGAAACAAAGTCGTTCGTGGGACCTAGGTGGTGATCCTCACTGCCGCAGGCAATGACCCCATGGTCTCATTGACTAAGTAATCAGTGGGATGAGTTTCTTCAATGGAAATCTAGATAAGAGTTACTAGTGACTTATCATAGATGACTGGATTCACCAGTATCCGGTTCAATGCTTATTTATAAATCGATCTTGAGGGGAGTCTCGTAAAGGATCGAAGATCAGGGGATCAAAGGACTGGGAGACAGAGGATGTCAAATAAAGGATTGAACGAGAGATAGATATCTCCAACAAAGACATAATCCTTTTATGATTACTTACCAGTAAAGCCCCTCCATTTAAAATTAAGGGGGAGGATGAGATGAAACCAATTGGTAGTCTACGAACTAAAAATAATCTATTGGTATATTCTCTGTGGGGAACAGAACAAATGGCCTCTTCCCAACCGGGATCTCCGCATAAAAAATCACTTTATAGGTGCAACCCTAACCCACATAGAAAATCCTTATGTGGGGGTAAATTGAGTCTGTGTAGCACCACACTAACTGGAAGGAACCTATCCCCACATAACAAATTTCTATGCAAACTGAACCTAACTCTACATTCCACCATGATACGCGGAAGGCCCCCTATCCCATGTAGCAACCCCCTAAGCAGAAGAAGCCTCGTCCTACATAAGAACATGATTAAAGGAATGGGATACCTCAGGGTGTTCTACTCTCTGATTCTGATCATTCCCTTCTGTTGCATCATCATCCCCCGTACGAGCCCCTCCATGAACCAGTATAACGGTATCATGCCAATACGTATTCCAAACCCACCATATGTTTATGAAAAAACCATAGGGAATTCCATCATATCCATTTGAGTTTACATACCCATGGTAAGTGGTGTCATGTTGGTCACTACAATAGCAAGATAGACCCCAAGAATGACCTTGATTTTAGATTCCCATTGTAACAGGGGTTCTGACTTTGGGATGATAACATGAACTTCCATATTCTAGGCGTTAAGGGGAACCATTTGTGTTTCCTATCGATGGGGGATAACATTGAATATCCTAATCCCTTCCCTAATATTTAAATCAAGAAACTCCCATTGAGTTAATATCGTAGCCTCTCTTATAGGAGGTGGCACCCATGCTCCTCTTTTCCATCACCCGAGACATATTCAGATAGATCGCCAAATATGACTATCTGGGATATGAAAAAAAGGGAGGAAATGGAAACACACAAAGCCATATCTCTATCTCCCTTTAGGCCCCATCACCATCCATCGAAAGATGAATTGGGATGTGTGATCATTTGATCAACTACGTCCTCTTGTTTCTCACAGAGATCATGACTTGCGTGGGCTTATAGGTTAGTGGTGATCATGACATCCGCACAACACCAAAGAATAGACCTTATTCATAGATATATGCCCTAAATTCAGTTCAAATGGGCCTTCTAGAAGGTGTAAGAACAAATAAAATGCAAAGCCAAATGGGCCTCCTAAAAGGTGTAATCCCCAATAAAATTCAAATGGGCATCACCCATGTGTAAGCCCAAATCATGCCCCCTTTGACTGGCCTCTATGTCTGTATCAAACTGAACTACACTGTCTTTGATTCCAATTTAACTCGGATATGTTGGAAGCCTCTTGGGGGTCCAAACTCAACACTCAAATCCACCCTAATGATATCAAGGTCAAATTCCTGGTTGGGTCATATTTTCCTAGGAGACCAAATCTCTCCCTGGTATCTCGGGCCATCTCAGCGTGAGCCGCACACCATCCTTGGCCAGTCACCCTTTTTCCGGGATGTCCTCGCCCAGGATGTTAAAATTAATGGTCATGACATTTTCACAAGACCTTAAAAGGTGATGTGTCTAGTAAAGTGACACTAAACTACGTGTTTTCCATCTAATCGGATCGATCCAGACATCGAAAAGTCTCTCATCCCCTTGGTTGGTGATAAACTATCAAGAGCCATCCCATATGTATTAAAAATAGTCTGTCTTATTGAATGATCAAATAATCTCAGATTTATCAATAAACGGTTAACATTGATGGAAAATATTGGATACATACAAATCCTTCCATCGATAGAGAACCTCATATACATACAGATGATTCCAAAACCATATGTAATCATGATTAACTATTTATCTAAGGATAATCCAAAAACACATGCTTGGGAATGATGTAATGATTCACGAAAATATGATCATAGATTACATATATAAGAGAGTCCTGGAGTAGGTGATTGTTCCCCCCAAAAGGGAGGTATGAGCATGAGTTTACATCTTCTCGATCAATGTGAGTTCTTATGTGTCGTTTTCCAAATCATCCAAAGAATGGTTACCTTTGGAAGGAAGGTCCATGAATGCTAGATGTGAGAGATGTTGGTTGTTTCGGGATCCACCAATAAATCCATTAGAATCTATTCAAAGGTTCTATGGTCGACATCAGTAATGGCACTCCAGTTAACCCCCCAAAATCAACCCACTCGGACATAAACCCATAGTCATCGAAAATAAAAACGGTGAACCCAATGTGAATGAATACACAAACCTCAATCCTTGAAATCGGTCATCTGGCCATAAAATTTTCATCGTAAACAAAACCTAAAACCCCCCAAAGACCCTAAAAATATAGAGAAACCATAAAAACCATAAAAATAATAAAGACCCTCATAACTCATAAAATCCATAAAACCCTAAAAATCATAAAAATTCAAAAAAAATATATTTTAAAACATTAAAAACCCTAAACCCCCCAAAACCCCTATAATCCCACTAATAACTCTAAAAATCCAAAAAACATTAAAAAATTCTGAAACTACTAAAAATATCTAAAATAAAAAAAATCCCTAAAACCCAAAAGACCATAAAATCTTTATAAAACCCTAGAAGCTCTAAAAAAATCTGAAAACCCTTAAAAAACACAAAAACACTAAAAACCCTAAAACTATAAATATCATAAAAATCCCTAAAAATCACTAAAAATGTAAAAAACTCAAGAAACCATGAAAACCCCATGAAAACTATAAAAACCCATCAAAACCTAATAAAACCCTAAAACACAATAAAAAATTTAAAAATCATTTCAAAATATAAAAACCATTTAACCCCCAATAAACATTAAAAACACTAAAACCCCTTAAAAACACAAAAAGACTATAAAAAACATAAAAACCATAAAACCACTACAAACACTAAAACCCCCAAAAAAACCCCAAACCCCTCAAAATCCATAGAAACCTTAAAAACCCTAAGACACATTAAAATCTTAAAAGACCTAAAAATCTCGAAAAACTGAAAAACTGAAAAACCCTAAAATCCCTAAGAAAACCCAGAAAACCAAAAAGATCCTAAATCCTTTAAATCCTATAAAAAACAATAAAAACCAATAAAAACACAAAAACCCACTAAATACAATAAAAAACCTAAAAACCCTAAAAAGGATAAAAACTCTAAAAAAGTTCAAAACCTTAAAAAGCACAAAAACCCACTAAAAACCCAAAAGAACCTAAAATCCCTAAAATGCCTAAAAATACAAAAAACCCTTAAAATCCACAAGAACAATAAAATACTTAAAAACCCTAAAAACAATAAAAAACTTAAAATCCAAAAAAATCAGAAAAACGTAAAAACACTAAAAACCATGAAATCCGCATGAAAACCATGATAATCCCTAAATGTTTTAGAAAACATAAAGACACAGAAATCCATTAAAAATCACCAGAAACTCTAAAATCCCATAAAACCACTAAAAATATTAAAAAGATCAACAAAACCTTAAAAACCCTATATAACTCTAAAACCCTAAAAATGCAAAAGACCACAGAAACCCTGAAAATCCATAAAATCCCTAAAACCCCTGAAAACCAATGAAAACCCCTGAAAACCCAAACCAACAAAAACAAGACCCTAAAAATCAGAAAATACAAAAAAAAATATAAAAAAATCTTTGAAAAACGAAAAACCCTTTAATACCTTAAAACCCCCTAAAATCCATAAAAATACCTACAATCCTTAAAAGAACACAACACCCCTAAAATCTCTAAAACCCCACTAAAACTCTAAAACACATAAAACCCTTAAAAGCATTAAAAATTATAAAAAGTCTTAAAACTATTAAAGACAAAAACCCCCCTAAAAACCCAAAATGATCATAAAAACAATGAAAACCCTTAAAAACTATAAAAACCCCTAAAACCCCCTAAAAACACTCAAAATCCCTAAATCCCCTAAAATCCATAAAATATATAAAAATCCTAAAAAATCAAAAAAAATCCTTGAATATATAAAGAACCTAAGAAAATTCTAAAAATAATAAAACCCCTACATTTTTTGAAAAAAATCCTAAAAACCCATAAAACCAATTAAAAAATATAAATATCCTTAAACCCCCCCAAAATGTAAAAAAATTATAAGAAACCTTAAAACCCCTAAAAACTAACCCCCCCACTTAAAACCCAAAAATACTATAAAAACCCAAAACCCCCAAAACCCTCCAAAACACTAAATTCCCCAAAAAACTATCAAAATACATAAAAACTGAAAAACACCATCAAACCATAAAAAACAAACAATATATGAAAACATAAAAAACCATAAAAACAATGAAAAACCACTAAAAATCATAAATACCCTAAAAACATAAAAAACTGTAAAACCCCAGTAAACCTTAAAAAACAACAAAAAATTGAAAATCCCTTTGAACTCTATGAAATGTTAAAAAACACCAAAAACCATAAAACCACAAAAAACTCAAAAAAACCATTAAAACCCAAAATGACCCTAAAACCCCTGAAAACCCATAAAAACCATAAACCCATTAAAAACCATAAAACCCTCAAAATCACTAAAAACCATAAAAAACCTAAAAACCATAAAAATCTGAAACATCCCTAAAATTTCCTTAAAAAGTTAATAACCCTAAAAACCTGAAAAATATGGGAAAACCATAAAACTCATAAAACCCTTAAAAACAAAAAAACCAATAAATATCTTAAAACACCCTAAAACTATTTAAATTATTTAAACACCTAAAATTTTAAAAAAACTCTAATAATCTTTAAAACCCTAAAAAAACTAAAAAACCCTAAACACAAAAGTCCCTAAAAACACTAAAAACCGTAAAACCATAACAAATATTAAAAAAACCCCAAAATACTTAACAACCCTAAAAACCTTAAAAACCATAATTCTTGAAAAATCCATGAATATCCCAGAATATGTAAATATCCTTAAAAACCATAAAATCCCTAAAAACCATAAAACCCCCTAAAAACGTTATAAAACCCTAAAATCGCATAAAAACCTCCAATATCACAAAAGAATGTAAAATACCCATTAGACCCCGAAAAATATTAAAAACACTGAAAACCATAAAAATTATAGAAAATCAACAAAATCACTAAAAACTAAAAAGTATACAAAACCTTGAAAACCCCTAAAAAATCTGAAATTCCTTAAAACCCATCAGAATCCTTTAAATCCATAAAACCTAGAAAAATCAGTAAAACCCTAAAATCACTTAAATTGTAAAACCCCTAAATACCTAGAAAATCAATGGAATCCTATAAAATCCCCTAAAATCCTTAAAAAAACTAAAAACACATAAAAATCCTAAAAACCCTCTAAAATCACTAAATCCCTTAAGAACAATAAAAACATTAAAAACTCTAAAAAATCATAAAATTCTTGAAAATTAAAAAAAAACTAAAACCCAAAAGTCCATAAAAACATGGAAATACCCTAAAAACCCCAAAAACCAAAAAAAAAGAGAAAAAAAACATAGTCCTAGAAAACCCTAAAACCCCAATAAACATTAAAAATCCAAAAAATCCCTAAAATCATTGAAAATTTAAAATACCATAAAAACCCAGAAAATTATGAACACCATAAAAACCACTAAAAACCATAAAAACCATAAAAACAAATACAAACTATAAACCAATTAAACGCTAAAAAACATTAGTATGAACAATAATAAAAAACTCTAAACACTCTTAAAACACGTAAAAAATAAAAAAAATAACCCTAAAACCCCTAAACAAAACTAAAATCACAAAAAAAACATTGACACCCCTAGAAATCATCCAAATCCATAAAATCCATAAACCCCTAAAAACCATAAATTTTCTAAAATATCCCTAATATCCCAATAAATGTAAAAACTCTGAAAACCCTAAAAACCCTTGAAAATTGTAAAACCCCCTAAAAACCATTAAACTTCTTAAAATCCTAAAAACACACTAAAAACATAAAAAAATCCTTAAAATCCCTAATACTTTATAAATCCCAAAAGACTATAAAAACCAATAGAACTTAATTTAAAAATCCCTAAAATCTAAAATACTATAAAACCCTTGAAAAACACTAAAAACACTAGAAAACAATGAAAACCCATAAAATCACAAATACACATAAAAACCCCTAAAACCCATAAAAATTATTAAAAATTCTAAAACTCCTTGAAAATGTTAAAACCCATAGAAACCTTGAAAACCCCTGAACACTATAAAAACCTATAAAAACCATAAAAAATATCCTAAAACCCATAAAACAAAAAAACCAATAATAAATCTAAAAACACTTTAAAACCATAAAAAAATTAAAAACACTAAAAAAACATAAAAACTCTAAAAACTAAAAAAACCCATTAAAACCACAAATTCCATAAAAACCATGAAAAAACCTAAGATCCCTCAAAACCCATTAAACACCAAGAAACCCCCAATATCCTAAAAACCCATTAAAATCCTAAAAAATCCATAAATGTACCTGAAAATATAAAAAAAACATAACAACCATAAATGACCTCAGAAAAACCATAAACACCCTAAAAAAATTTAAACCCCCTAAAATACATAAAACTTTTAAATTTTATAAAAACACTTCAAACACTTAAAACCCCTAAAATTTTATAAAACTCTAGAAAAACATAAAAACCCATGAAAAATAAAAAAACTAAAAAACCTAAAAGAACCTAAAAACCCTAAAACACCAAAAAACCCGAAAAACCATAAAATACGTAAAAAAATAAATATCCATAAAAACCCATAAAAACCTAAAACCACACTAAAACTGTAAAACACCCAAAAGAACTTGAAAACCCAAAAAACCCATAAAAACATAGAAATGCCTTGAAAACTCTAACAAACTTGAAAACTCGTAAAATGTTAAAAAAACTCTAAAATCCCTAAAAACCCTAAAAAACCCCGAAAACCCGTAAAACCCCTAAAAATATCTAAAAACCATAAAACCATAAAACCCATTAACATGATAAAAGTCTCTAAAAATCTCTAAAAAATTAAAAAAAACATAGAAACCCTGAAAAACCCTTGAAAACCAACAAACTCCATAAAACCAAAATAACCCCTAAAACCACATAAAATCCACAAAACCACTAAAAATTAAAAACCCTTAAAAAATTAAAAAACTAAAACACTATAAAAACATTAATAACCCTTAGAAAACAATAAAAACTCAAAAGACCCTAAAAACCTAGAAACCCAATAAAACCCTACAACTCTAAAATCTATAAAACCATAAAAATCCCAAAAAACTAAAAAAACCATAAAAAACTATAATGCCCTAAAAATAAATGAGAACATAAAAAAACCTATAACCCTGAAAAACACCTGAAAGCCATAAAAAACCTTAAAACCATAAAAACCACAAAAAAACCGAAAAAACCCATACACCCTCTAAAAACCAATAAAATATCTAAAAAATCTTAAAACCAATTAAAATTTTAAAAAACCTAAAAACCCTAAACCCCCCAAAACCCTCAAAATACCTAAAAAGTCTAAAAAACCAAAAAATGATAAAGAAATCACAAAACCTCTCAAAATCCATTAAAATGTAAAAACCCCTAAAAATCATCAATATCTATTGGAAACCATAAAACCCCCAAAAAACCAATAAAACCCTACAACCCATAAAAATAATAAAACCACACTAAAAACTCTAAAAACCCTTAAAACCAATAAAAACATTAAAATCGTTAAAAATACATAAAACCCTTAAAAATATAAAAAACCCAAATAACCAAAAAGGCCTTAAATTGCACGAAAAACCCTAAAACCCCCAAAAAAACAATAAAGCACAAAAAACCCTAAAATTCCTAAAAACCCAAAATAACCCTAAAACCATAAAAATAATAAAATAACCCTAAAAATAATGCAAACATAAAAATCACTAAAAAACTTGAAAACTGTACAGACGCCAATAAAACATAAAAACCCTAAAAACCCCAAAAAACCCACTAAAAATTCTAAAACAACTAAAAACCCACTTAAAACTCTAAAACCCATAAAAACACTAAAATAATCTAAAAACCATAAAACCCTAAAAAATCAGAAAACCCCTACAAATCTAAAAAGAAGATAAAAACCATTGAAAACCTAAAAAATCCAAAAAATGAAAACCTCTAAAACCCCTCGAAATCCCTAAAAACCCTAAGAATAATAAAAATCCTTAACAACACTAAAAATCCCTGAAAACATAAAACCCTAAAAACAATGAAAACCCCTAAAACCAATATAAATACCTAAAAATATTGTAAATCCCATACACCCCATAAAACACAAAAACCCATTAAAAACTATAAAAACCCTTAATAACCTAAAAATGTTAAAAAATCAAGAAAACCATGAAATCTCTAAACACCCAAACAAAACCTATAATCCCAAAAGACTATAAAAACCCTAAAACACCTAAAAATATTAGAAAAACCCTAAAACCCACAAAATCCTTAAATCCCTAAGACCTATAAAAACCAATAAAGACCATGAAAATCATAAAAATACCTAAAAATCCATAAAAATGTAAAAAACATAAAAAACCCTGAAAAATCCTGGAAAACAAAAAAACTCCTCAAAAACTTAAAAAACCCTTGAAACCAAATAAACCTATCAAAAACTAAAAACTCTTAAAACCCTTTAAACTAATAAAATGTTAAAAAAATATATAAGTACCAAAATACCCTAAAATAATCAAAAATACCCCTTAATACCCAAAAGAACATAAAACCCCTGAAAATCCATAAAAATCCTAAAATCCCTTAAAACCCCTAAAAATATCAAAATTCACAAAAACCTTAAAACATCTTAAAAACCTAAAAAATCCCTAAAAAAACTTGACAAGAATAAAAAAAAATGAAAAACATTAAACACCCTTCTAAAAATCATTAGACCCCCTAAAAACCCAAAAGCTAATAAAAACCCTAAAACCAAACAATCTCTAAAACCATTAAAACACATAATTTTTTTAAAAAATTCTAAAAACCCTTAAATTTTTCAAACAAAATTATTACCCAAAAGACACTAAAAATCTTGAAAAACCCCTAAAACCCAAAAATACCGTAAAAACACGTAAAAATCCTCTAAATCGCTAAAAATCTAAAAACCATAAAAACTATTAAAATCACAAAAAGCCTTAAAATTCAGAAAAACATAAAAAACATAAGAACCATAAAAAACCCTTGAAAATCATAAAACCCATAAAATCATGAAACCCTATAACCCATAAAAACCATAAAAATAACTAAAACTCCCAAACCCTTACACCCCATATAAACATTAAAAAAACCAAAAAATAGAAAAAAAACTCAAAAAACCATTAAACCCAAAAAGATTCAAAAAACCTGAATAACCCTATAAAACCCTAAAAACCCAAAAACCCCTAACATCCCGAGAAACATAAAAATTCTAAAAAATCCCTAAAAATCTAGGAAAACATAAAAAACCATAAAATCCCTAAAAACCATAAAGATCCATAAATTTTTAAAAACCCTCAAAACCCATAAAACCCTTAAAACACTAAAAACTAATTAACCCTTATAACCACTAAAAATGTTAAATTACTATAAAAACCTTATAACCCCTAAATAACTCAAAAAATCATATGACCCAAAATTATAGTAAAAACCTTGAAAACCCCTAAAAACTTTAAAACCCTAAAACCCAAAAAATTCCTAAAAATTCATAAAATCCCAAAAAAAACCAAAAACCCAAGAATCCATAAAAACAAAAAATTCCATATAATACCTAAAAATTTAAAAACCACTAAAAACCATGAAAACCCGTTGAAAACCATTTGAAAACCAAAAAACCTTAAAAATAAAAAGGAACCTAAAAGAACACTAAAAACCCTCCAAAAACTCTAAAAACCCTTTAAACACCAAAAAATATTATAAAATCTAAAAACCCTTATAAATAAAAAAACTCAAAAAAACCCCCTAAAACTCAAAAAAGACTATAAAAACTTTAAACCCCCTAAAAACCCAGAAAACCCCAACGAAATCCCTAAACATTCCAAAAAACCTCTAAAAACATGAAAAACATAATAAGACCTAAAAAATCACTAAAAAAATAAAATATCATAAAACCTCAGAACCCACCTGAAAACCATAAAACCACTAAAACCATAAAAACCCTAAAACCACAAAAAAAACATTTAAAACCCATAAAACCCCTAAAACATTAAAAAACTCTAAATACCCATGAAAACCCAAAACAACTCAAAATGAAAAATATAAACCAAAACAGACCCTAAAAACCCTGAAAATCCCTAAAAACCACAAAAACCATAAAACCCCTAAAAATAGTAAAAAACTCTAAACATCCAGACAACCCAAGTAACCATAAAAAACATAAAAATTCCGAAAAAATTGTGACAACGTAAAGAACCCTAAAACCATGAAACCCCTCCCCCCATAAAACTATAAACCCCCTTAAAACCATAAAAAATCATTAAAACCCCTAAAAACAATAAAATAACAAAAAAATATAAAAACTATTTAAACCCCAAAACATTTTAAAACTCTAAAAAACCTTAAAACTACTAAAAAACTAAAAAGCACCTTAAAATCCAAAAATGAACCGAAAGACCCCTAAAACCCTAAAAATCATTGAAAAACACTAAAAAAACCCCAAATTCAATAAAAAACCAAAAAAATCATAAAACACATGAAAACCTATTAAAACCTTAGTCCCCATAAAACACCTCAAAACCACTAAATTTCTAAAAGCCATTAAATCCCCTAAATATGATAAAAATCCTAAAAACCTAAAAACCCTAAAAAATACTAAATCCAAAAAAGACCATAAAAAATATTGAAAAACCATAAAAACTATGAAAATACCTAAATACCTTCAACATCCCTAGAAACCCTAAAAATTTATAAAAACAATTAAAATCCTAAAAAATACTAAAAAATCCTAAAAAATCCCTAAGAGTCCTTTAAAATGTTAATAAACCTAAATCACTAAATATAAATTAATTTTTTGTAATCATAAAACCCCTTTAAGGGCTGATGGGGAACCCAACCTGGAAAAAAAGACATAAACAACACAATGCCATGCTAGTTAGTTCAAGGCCAAAAACAACACGTTCAATACTACTATGGAAGGCCCCTACCCAATATCAAAATAATTAAGACCAATTCCACCTTCTCATTGCTACTCGAAAATATATCCCATTCATGGATTCACAGGATTGGTACCGATTGCAAAGCCATACCCTCTCAAATGTCTGAATATGATAAAAAATGACCAATTAAAACACACTGATCTGAACATCATCTCCAGCACCCTTTGTAGATGAACTGGTTTCAAATTCTCTAAAACATGAACCGCATGCCAAAAATAAAACTCCTCCACAAACCACATTCCATGAAATTATAAATTCATCCACATAAAACAGAAAGCCTTTATAGGACCAATTATCCTTCACCAAGATAGAGCTGATATTCATGTAGCTTTTTCTTCCCAAACATGACATCAAACTTCAACAAAACAAAAAAGATCCATCTTAATCATACAGAACAAAAAATCTTAAAACATCTAGCACACAAACAACATCAACCCTTCATGAAAGGTCCCCCTTCGTTGAAATCCATAGAACAATAGAAAATTAAAAAATCTAGAGTGTTAGAGCCATCACCAGAGAGATCCTCACCTCACTAAAACTGTAATCCACCCTTTATATGGTAACTAATGAGAACCAAGCTAGGTCCACCCAACAACACCAACACCATAATCCACATATAAAATCTAAACCTCTTCACATCCAAAACCAATGAACGTATTCAAAGGATCAAAAATCAGCAAACCATCACTAAAAAGGTGACCTTCAGAATACTAGAACGCAGTTATAAGATCTCATAAGAAGCCAACCATAGATCCCATTGCCGCCTTCAAAACTGCATGTGGAGACAAGATCCTCCCAACACAACCACAACTAACACCCAACTTAGTGACGACCCCAATACCACATTATCTAAAACTCATAAACTAGACCAAAATTGTGCCACCATGTGAAGCCCCAGCCAACACAAAGGATGGGGTGTGAAGAGGCCAACAAATGATGGGGTTTTCTAAGATGGATTTGATCGCACACCACCACCACCAGAAGAGTCTTCATTCCATGACCGTGTTGATCAGAAGCACCAAGGGGAGAACCACAGCCGACCTGAGGCGGTGGAGATAAAGGCGATGGTAGGGGGAACGCTAGTGCCATGAATCCCCTTATGAGATGTCACAACTTTTGGATAGAAAATGTTTAACCTCATATAGAAAACCCCTATCATTAGTGGTACGTAAAATGTCATCTACATATAAAACAAGAAAACATATTTTACTCCCACTGGACTTCTAGTATATACATTGATCCGTAATGTTTTCTTCGAAACCAAATGAAGTAATTACATCATGAGATCTTAAATACCACAATGAGGATGCTTGTTGTACACTATTGATAGTCCTTTGGATCTTGCACACCAAATAATCACAATTAATAGAGAGGAATCCTTTTGTTTGTTCCATGTAGACCTCCTCATCTCATCCTAGCCATCATGTTTTTTTCCTAAATCATAGGAAAACACCTAAAAACCATAGACATCCATAAAAACCTAAAAAACCCGAAAACCCATAATGCCATAAAAACAACTAAAACTATAAAACCCTTAAACCCCAAAAATTGTTAATGAATAAAAATCTATATAAATAATAAAAAAACCCAAAAAACCTAAAATCTGTAAAGACCATTAAAACAATGAATACCACTAAAAACCATAAAAACCCTGAAAACACCAAAAACCATAAAAAACCCCTAAAACCCCTAAGAAACTCTAAAAATCATAAATATCCAAAAATTCCATGAAAATACCAGAAAATATAAAATACCCTAAACACCATGAAAGTAGCTAAAGGACCTAAAATCCCCTAAAGACCATAAAAACCCTAAATTCCATAAAAAACATAAAAATCATTTAAAACACTTAAAACCCTTAAAACTCCTAAATATGTTAAAAAATCTAAAAAACATTAAAAATCCTATGAAATAAAAAAACCATAACAACCCAAAAGACCCAAAATCCCTAAAGAAATTTAAAACCTGGTAAAACCCTTAAATACCCTAAAAGTCCTAATAAACCTAAAACCCCTAAAAACCCTAAAAACCCAAAAAACAAGAAACCATGGAAAATTATAAAAATAATCACAATCCATAAAAACCTAAAAAGCATAAAAATAATAAAAATCCTAAAAAATCCCTAAAAAACCCTATATATCCCTAAAAACATAAAACACCGAAATACCTTAAACACCCCCTGAAAATAATAGAAATCATTAAACACATTAAAAACCATAAAACTATAATACCCCCAAACCCCTCCAAATCCCAAAAAACCATAAAACCATAAAAATCCTAAGAAGCCCCAAAAATATTTGAAACCATAAGACACCAAGAAACATAGAAAAAAATCCATGAAAACCATAAAATCCCGTAAAACTGATAAAAAACCATAAAACCCCATAAAAACCTAAAAACCACAAAATATTATAAAAACCCTTTAAACCCCCTAAAAATATAGAAAACCCTAAAAACCTTAAATCCCTAAGCAACTCAAAAATATCCAAAAAACCGAAAAGTCCCTCAAATCTCTAAAATACCATGAAAAACCATGAAATTCATAAAAAACCGTGAAATCTATAAAACCTTAAAAAATCATAAAAATCATAAAACCCCCCAAAATACCTAAAACTATTAAAACCCAAAAAAACCTTAAAATTATCTACAAACCATTAAAACCTACAAAAATATTTAAAAACCCTAAAAACCCATAAAAATCCAAAAAAACAAAAAAACCAAAAACTATATAATCCTTTATAACCCCTTAAAATAATAAAATATAAGAAACCTTAAAAAACTAAATCCTTGAAAAGAAAATTACAAAATGACAGAGAATAATTGAAAATCCTAAAAACCCTTAACAATCATAAAAAACACTAAAAAACCACAAATGCCTAAAAACCCTAAAAACCTAAAAACCATAAATATCCTTAAAAAGTACTAAAAATAGATAAAATTTTAAAAAATACTAAAAAACATAAAACCCCTAAAAACCAAAAAAGCCCATAAATACCATAAAAATCCTAAAACCCAGCTAAAAACTAAAAAAAAGTAAATCACATTAAATGTTAAAACCTATAAAAAAGCTAAAAAACTCCAAAAACCCCAAACCCTTAAAAACCTTGAAAACCCTTAAAAACAAAACCCTTAAACACCTCAAAATCTCTAAAACCGCTAAAAATCCTAAACATCCTAGAAATACCAAAAAATCCTGGAAAATGTAAAAAACCCTAAAACCCTAAAAACACCTGAAAACCATAAAAACACCAAAAAACATTAAAACACTAAAAACCCTAAACCCCTCTAAAAACTTTAATACCCCTTAAAACGAAAAAATGTTAAAAAATCAAAAAAAACTTAAAACCCTAAAAAACTCAAAAAACCCTTAAAACCCAAAAATATCCCTAAACCCCTAGGAATCCTTAAAAATCATGAAAACCTTGAGAACCCCTATAAAATACCTAAAATCCATAAAACCCTTAAAACCCTTAGAAAGAACTAAAAACACTAAAAACGTAAAAACCCTAAAAACGCTAAACACCCCCTAAAAATCATTAAAACACCAAGAAACTATAAAAAACCTAATACCACATTAACACCCTAAAACACCACTAAAAATCTAAAATACCTTAAAACTCCTAAAAATGTTTAAAAACTATAAAAAATATCTAAAACACTAAAAACTAAAGAAAATCCAAAAGACCTTAAAATTTTTAAAACACCTAAAGACCCTAAATGGCGGTGAAACTGTTGTAAACATGGTTACAGTAGTAGTGTTATTCAGCGATCGGTCCTTTGGGCCATTTAATGGGATTCCAAGCTTAGTATTCAGGCCACTTGGCCTTGGGCCTTCGGGCTATATAATGGGTCTCCCTCTACCCAATCAAATGTGGTCTTTACTTTAATAATAAAATAAGGCTTCGGTCCAAGACTTTTTAAAAAACCTAAAGACCGTAAATAACCCAGAAAACATTAAAAACCTTCAATATCCCTAAGAACCATAAAAATACTAAAATCCGTAAAAATCCCTAAAATTCCCTAAAAATTCCTAAATATCATTAGAAATGTAAAAAACCCCAAAAACCCTGAAAACTATAAAAAACTATAAAATTCTCTTAAACCCATAAAACCTATAAAACCCGAAAAAACAAATAATAAATTTCCGAAAATCCAAAAAATGTTTAAAAACTCAAAAAACATTAAAATCCTAAAAAATCACAAAAAATACCCAAAAACTGAAAATGACCCTAAAAACCCTAAAAATACAAAACATCTAAAAAGCATAAAAACTCTAAAAAACCTCAAAATCCTTAAAAACACTAAAAATAATAAAGATAAAAAATATCACTAAAAATACTTGAAACTGTAAAAACCTTTAAGAAGACTAAAAAACCACTGAAAACCATAAAAACCCATAAAACTATAAAAACACCTAAAACTTATAAAAAATACTAAATACCCATAAAAATTCTAAAATTTTCAAAATATCACAAAAACCACAAATCCCCCTGAAAACTCTAGAAAACCCTAAAAACCCTAAAACCCTAAACACCCTCAAAATACCTAAAAAACCAAAATAACCATAAATCCATTTAAATTCATGAAAAATCTATAAAACTCATGAAACATATAATAACCCCAAAAAATCCTGAAAACACCAAAAAACCATAAAACCCAAAACAAACATAAAAATCCTAAAAACCATTAAAACAACAAAAACCTTTAGGAACCTTAAAAATCCATCAATCTCTTATATTTTTCATAAAACTCTAGAAAACCATAAAAAACGTAATACAAAAAAAATCCTAAAAGCCCTAAAAGATAAAAAACCCTAAAAAACCCCGGAACACCCATAAAACCCTAAAACCCATACAAATTTCAAAAAGGCCCTAAAAATCCATGTAAACATAAAAAACACTAAAAACATATAACACCCCCTAAAAACCATAAACACAAAAAACATTAAAAATCATAAAAACTGATAAAACCCTAAAAACCAAGGAAAAACTCTATGAAACCTTAAAAACCCTAAAAAATAAAAGTCATTTAAAATCAAAAAAATCCACTAAAACCCTTAAAACACAAAAAACCCCTGAAAACCCAAAAACCCCACTAAAAACCATTAAAATCCATTAAACCCTTAGAATTATAAAAATTATAAAAAACGTTAAACCCATAAAAAATCAAAGAAAACCTAAAACCTAAAAAGGCCTTGAAAACCCTAAAACCCCTTAAACACTTAGAACCTAAAAACACTTAAAACCCACAATATCCAAAAAATCCATAAATATAATAAAAATATGAAAAATACCTTAAAATCCATGAACACATAAAAAAACTAAAAACCACAAAAAACCCATGAGAAGAATACAAAACCCCTAAAACCAAAAAATCCATAAAACACCCAAGACTACTAAAAAACTATAAAAAGCCTTAAAACCCATAAAAAGTTAAAAACTCCAAAAAAACATTAAAACACTAAAAAAACTAAAAAATACATAAAATCTCAAAGACCCCAAAAACCATTAAAAACCACAAAAATAACTTTAGAACCCTAAAACCCATCAAATTTTTTAAAACACCTAAAATACATAAAAAATATAAAAACATTAAAAATCCATAAAAATAATTGAAAACAAAAAAAAAACCTAAAAACCCAAAAAACCATAAGAACCTTTAAAAACCATAAAAACTGAAAGACCCCATAAAAAACTAAAAACATCTAGATACTCTAAAACTACTAAAAACCCATAAAATGTAAAACCTCTAATAACCATATAATAACTTAAAAAATCCAAAACCATTAAAAGACCCTTAAACCCCTAAAAACCCTAAAAACCCTAAAAACCCATAAAAAATCAACATCCCACAAAACCATAAAATCGTAAAACCCTAAAACCATTAAAATCCTAAAAAATCCAAAAAAATGAACGAAAACATAAAAATCCCTAAACACATTGAAAACCCTAGAAAAACCAGAAAAACCCCTAAAACACATAAAACCCCTAAAAACCCACTAAAAAATCTGAAACCACTAAAATCATTAAAACAAAAAAATCAAAAAACCTAGATTAACTCAAAAGTCAAAAAACCATGTAGAACCCTAAAAACACTAAAAACCCATAAAAACCCAAAAATTCCAAGAAAAACACTAAAAATAATAGAAAAAAAACAATAGAAATTGTGAAAACCCACTAAAACCACAAACACCCTTAAACCCATACAAAACCAAAAACACAAAAAACCCCTAAAAATCACTTAAAACTCTAAAAACCCTTAAAAACCCCAAACAACTAAAAAACCCAAAAGAACCAAAAATACACTCAAAACACTAAAAATCTCTAACATAATAAAAAACATTGAAATACTCTAAAACCCTCAAATTACCTAAAACCGTAAAGAACCTAAAAACCATAAAAAACCAAAAAAACATAAAAACCCTTGAAAACATTAATAAAACAAGACCCCTATAAACCCACTAAAAATAATAAAATCCCTAAAACCCTTAAAACTTATAAAAACTCCAAAATACCAATAAATACACTAAAATAACTCTAAAACACTTCAAAAGTTAAATAAATATAAAAGGAATTTTTAAATAGAAAAAATAAAATAAAACTAAAACTATAAGAGACCATGAAAACACCTAAAACCCAAAAAAAACACCGAAAACCCATAAAACCCTCAAAATCCAAAAAAAACCCTAAAAACCCTAAAAATTATTAAAAACCTAAAAAATCCATAAAATGGTAAAAAAACCTAAAACCATGAAATCCCATTGTAAACCATAAAAACCCCTAAAAACCTTAAAACCCCATAAACCCATAAAAAGACACAAAAAACTCTAGAAAACAATAAACACCCAACAAAACATTAAAAAAAACTAAAAACCTTAAACATATTTTAAAACTAAAAGAACCATAAAAATAAAAAGACCATAAAAACCATGAAAAATCGTAAAAACACTAAAAAACCCTAAAACCCCTAAAAACACTCAAAATCCCCAAAAAAAATAAAACCATAAAATTTATAAAGAATCTATAGAAATATAGTAAAACATTAAAAACCCTAAAACCATGAAAAGAACCTAAAAACAATTAAAACACCTAAAAAGCATAAATACTAATAAAACCCATAAAACCCTTAAATTCACTAAAACTCTTAAAACCCATAAAACATTAAAAAACATTAGAAAAATAAAAAACCATAAATAACCAAAAAACTAAAAAAATACCCCTAAAAACCAAAATAGACCTTGATGACACTATAAAAACCTAAAGTCCATAAAAACCGTAAAACCCATAGGCCACTCAATATCCCTAAAACCCTAAAAAACCCTATAAACCATAAAAATCCAAAAAAAGACATAAAAATCCCTAGAAACATAAAAAACCCTGAAATCCCCGAATAAACCAAAAAACCATAAAAACCCTAACAAGACCACTAAAACTCTAAAAACCCCCAAAACACCTTAAAATGTTAAAAAAACTCTAAGAAAACTTAAAACCTATAAAAAATAAGAAAAGGCACTAAAACCCCAAGAGACCTTAAAAACCATGAAAACCCTAAAATACCTAAAAACCCATAAAAACCTTTAAACACCATAAATCCCTAAAAACCGTAGATTACATAAATACCATAAAACACATAAAAATTCATAAAATAACTAAAGATGTAAAATAACCCTAAAACCATTAAAATCCCCAGAAACCGTAACCCCCCCCAAAAAAACTTAAAACCACTAAAACCTGATAAAACCCTAAAAGCCACTAAATACACTAAAACAACATTAAACCCATAAAAATGTTAAAAACTATAATGAACATAAAACCCCTATAAACACAAAAAATTCACCAAAAATCCAAAATTCTATGAATTCCCTGAAAAATATTAATACTCTCAAAGACCCTAAAAACCCCAAAAATCACTAAAAACCATAAATAACCCTAAAATCATAATAACCACATAAAAATACCTAAAATCTAAATAAACCCTAATAACTATATAAAACCCTATAAAAAACATAAAACCCCTAAAACCCATTAAAGCACTAAAACCCTAAAAAAATCTAAAAACCACTAAAAACTCTAAAACCCATTAAACCCCTAGAAATTTTAAAAATGATTAAAAACATAAAACCCCTAAAACACTAAAATTCAATAAAAACACAGCAGTCCCTAAAACCCATAAAAACTCTAAAATACTTTAAATCCCTCCTAAATAAGTAAAATCCCTAAAACCATAAAAATATTATGAAATCCATAAAAATCCATGAAAACATAAAAAAAACTCTAACAACACTATGCCCCATGAAAACCATAAAACCCCTAAAACCCCATAAAATCCATAAAAGACAAAAAACTATAAAACCATTAAAAACTATAAAATGATTTAAAAAATCTAAAAAACATTTAAACCCGTAAAAATTATAAAACCAAAAAGACCCCAAAACCCCATAGAAACCCTAAAAACCCTAAAAACCAATAAATACCATAAAAACCGTCCAAATCCCAAAAATCAATAAAAATCCTAAAAATCTATAAAAATCCTAAAAATTGCTAATAATCCTGGAAAAGATAAAAAACCATAAAAATCATAAAAACCCATGAAAAGCATAAAATCCATTATATAATAAATAACATTAAACACCAAAAAACCATAAAACCATTAAGCATTATAAATACCTTAAAAAACTAAAAATGTTTTAAAACTAAAAAACATTAAAACACCAAAAAACTCAAAAGAAACCCCTAAAATTTAGAAGACCCGAAAAGCCATGAAAAACCCTAAAAAACATAAAACCCTAAAAATATCTAAAACACTAAAAACAATATAACTATAAAAATCCTATAAAAAAATAAAATCCCTAAAAACATAAAAAAATCAATGATTGGAATCTTTTTCTTACACTCTTCTTAAGGGAGATTTAGTGGGAATTATATCTTTATATATGATGGTGACATGTTGAGAGTTTTTAGGTTAGTTGTGTGCCTTGTTTTCTCGTTGGATTCAGTTCGAAGATGTATGATTTCTATATATTCTTGTCTATTTTAGATTTTCTCTATTTGACTTCATCAACATCAATTATTTTTTAGCATGTTTGGTTCAGATGAGTTTTGTTATCTAGAGTTGATGCCTCTTTCATCTTTAGTTTTCTTCTATCGACAGTATTTGTTCTTTGTAATTTGTTCTCACTTATCCTAGTAGGTGGTTCATTTAATTGTGTAGGGTTTTCTATCTTATTTGATCTCACTTGGTGTCACTTCTATCAGATTCAGTTTTCTTTCTTCGGTGTCGCCTTCTCTAGTGGATCCGACCCCAATCTGCATCGCTATGTCTATCAGCTTCAATATTATTTTTTCTAGGGTTTCTTCTGAATACCAAAAGTCACTTCATTGGATATTATTAACATTATTTATGATGGTTTTATTACTGTTATTTCGTTTTCCTTTGTCACTGCTTCCTTAATTCTTCATTGTTTTGATGGGTGTCATTGATGGAGGTTGGTTCGATGACGTCGTTGCTGATGTGGACATATTCATTGTCCATTTTTCTTCCCTATTTAATTTTCTATTTTCTTTAGTTGTGGATTATGGATGGGATGTGGTTTTATGTCTGGTTGGTTTCTAGTTATAGTGGGGGTTGGTTTGGTGTTGATTTTGTTGAGTCTAGCTCATGTTCAGAATTCCACGGGGTTGGTTTGGGCTTCTGCTGTGGGGTTCTTGCAGGTGTGTTGTTTTGTTTACATGTTTTGTCTTGGAACTAGTTTTGTTATGTTTCTTACCTTGGGGAATGTCACTGGTGCTACTGGTTTGAATGTCCAGGAGGGAAGTGGTTGTTGTGGGTGGTTGTGGTGTGGCTTCTAACTCAGCATGGTCCAGTTTCCTCAATAGGTCACTCACATGTGTGGATGTTTCTCAATACTAGAATGTTTCTTACTACCATCTTTCTATTTCTTGGGATTTCTTTTTGTTGGTCCTCCTTTGCTTCACTTTTTCATTAGTGGTGGGGGTTGTTTCGTGTGTGGTGAGGTATATATCTAGTCATTAATATGTGCAAAGGATGTCTTGTGGATAGAGACAATGGAGCGCGGAATGCTGTCTTTTGGCTTGGGTTTCATTTCCTTGCGGTTTTCACTTTTTTCACTTGGGACGATTTTTTACCATTGGGTGATCACTTTTTACTATGTATTCCTCTTCCTTTTATTTATCATTCTTTATTTTCCATAAAATAAAAATTCAAAAAACCCTAAAATCAAAAAAGAAAATAAAAACCTAGAAAAATCCTAAAATCTATAAAAACCCTAAGAAACCCAAAAACCCTTAAATACTACCTAGAAACTATAAAACATAAAAAATAATAAAAATCCTAAAAAAGCCTTAAAATCACTGAATATGTAAAAACCTCTAAAAACCATTAAAGAACCTCCAAACCAAGAAACCACTAAAAAACATAAAACCTGTAAAACAATATAAAAACCTTAAAAACCACAAAACACTGACAACTATTAAAACCCCAAAAACATTAAAAGTAATAAAAACATTAGAGAACCTGAAAACTCAAAAAAAACCTTAAAATCCAAAAGGCCCTAAAAACTATGAGAAAATCAAAAGACCCTAAAAATTAGGAAAACCCCTAAAATCCCTAAAAATACCAAAAAACCATAAATATCCCTAAAACTATAAAAACCATAAAAGATTCCTAAAAATCCCTAAAAAGGTAAAATACCATAAAAACCAAGAAAACCCCAAGAAATCTATAAAATCCCCTAAAACCAAAAAAACACACAAAACACACAAAAAGAAAAAACTAATAAAATCCCTAAAAACCCATAAAACCCATAAAAATGATAGAAAACAATAAAACTGTAAAAACCCAAAAAACCCTAAAAACAAAAAAAAAACTCTAAAAACCATGAAAAACCCTAAAAATCATTAAAACAACTATAAACCCACAAAATCCTAAAAAAACTAAAAACACTAAATACCATAAAAAACCTAAAAATACCAGAAAATTTCAATTACCCTTAAAACCCTAAAAACCATAAAACCCTAAAAACTAATAAAACCACCAAAACTACTAAAACCTATAAAAATTTTTAAATTCCCTAAAATGTTAAAAACTCTAAAATCCTTAAAATCTCTAAAAATTAGAAAAAAAACAATCCTAAAATCCCCAAACATCCAAAACCCAAAACCCCTAAAAATCGTAAAATCTTTGAAAACTCTTTAAAACCCTCAAAATCCCTAACAACCATAAAAAACCCTAAAAACCATAAAATTTCTAAAAACTCCCTAAATCCCTTGAAAACATAAAAACCCTAAATTCTCAAAAAAAACCCCTATAAACCAAAAAATTTCTTATAAACCATAAAACCCCATAAAAACACATAAAACCCAAAAAAAACACCAAATACACAAAAATTCATCAAAACCCTAAAATGTTAAAAAATCTAAAACCCATAAAAACACAATAAATACTCAAAAAACCATAAAAAATAAAAAAACCATAATAAATCAGAAAACACCAAAAAAACTAAATACTAGAAAACCCAGTAAAACCATTATAATACCTAAAAACCAAAAAAATACATTAAAATCCTAAATTTCCCTAAATATCCCTAAAATGTTTAAACCCCTAAAAATGAGGGAACATCCATAAAGGCCAAAACCCACCATAAAACCCCATAAAAACAATAAAATCTTTTTAAATACTCTAAAATCCAATAAAATGATAAAACCCTTCAATACCATAAATTATAATAATTTTTAAAAAACCACAAAAACAAAAAAAACCCTAAACCACTAAGAAACCATAAAAGCCCTAAAATTCCTAAAAACCCTAAAAACTATAAAAATTATATCAAAGCCCTAAAAATCCTTAAAAATAGAAACAACCTAGAAAGACTAAAGACACTAAAACAAATTAAAGGACAATTCAACAAGTCACCTAAAAACTGGGGACAAAAAGAAAATCATAGATATGCTTGAGGGATAGAGAATACAAGGATAAAGGAAATTCCCAATTATGACAACACAAATAATCTATGTTTTATTACATATTAAACTATGGATAGAAAATTAATATAAATAATGACAATATCTGAGCTACCTTTCCTTAAAAACTTCCATGTCACCTCTCTAAAACTATATTGGGGGACATGAACCTCCATGAGGGAAATATATATTGATCATGGGAGAATTGAACCCTATAGAAGACACTGACCTCATAAAGGTGAATTCATATTAATCGAGGGATTATTGAATACATGGATATAAGACTCATACCCCAACACATTGTAGAGTAACCAAACTATATAAATCATATGGGGGACCCATACCATATTACAATATGTATCTAGGGGAGAACTGAACCCTATATACAATATAGAGAACCCCTAACAAAACATATGAGGTATTACCAACTCCATAGTGTATTTGTAGATCTTATACCTTAACATATATGTGTCTCTAAGGTAATATGGACCTCATTCCTTCTCTTAATGTCATACCCAAAACTTTTCACCACCTTTTTAGATACAAGGTACCCAAAATCCCTAACCGAAATCATGAAAGGCCAATGATTTCTAAGATTAATCAACTATCATGGCCTATATAGAAAATATTTCAAAAATAGACAAATTGATTGTTTGATTTTGGAACTAAAATGGGAAGATGTGAAACATACAGAAAAAGGATATTACATGAAACATATTTTTTCTCAATAGAACATGTGCACCCAAAAGGATTAGCTAGGTGTATATTTTAATTTCTCAGTCATGTTGTATCAACATACATTATTTTGAGAGTATATGAAAAACTCAATGAAGTAGAAAGTACATGAAATTTTCCTTATTAGACATGGCATGTGAGACCCAAGAATTAGCAGGGTAAAAATGTCATCATCTTGTTGTATCAAGTAATCCTACATTGCACATACCTTATGTGACATAAATTATGGGACTCTTGAGTCAGCCTAGGCGTGTAATGTTGAATCTTAGGACATGTCATATATCTAAAAGAGCATTTGATTCCATATATATTCCATATATATCAAAAATAGTAGTCTATGTGTAATTAATCACTCATTGAGTCATTTCCCTTTAAATAAGAACTATGTGGATGCATGTGCTGCATGAAATTTGATATTTATGCACTCATAAAATTCCTCAACTTCCAACTAATACAAGACATTGCATGTGATTTGATAGCTACACATTATGTGATTTTATTTTTGATTTCTAGAAACCCTAGGCATCGAATCTTCTCATTCTGTATGACTGGACACTAATTCCACCACTATTTACACCACCCATTCCTACTAAGCTGTGATTCATCAATTTTTTTAGCCTATACTAAACTCTCCTCTCTAAATCCACCCAACACCTTCTTCCCTTCCACCGCTTACCAAGACACCTTTATTGATCCACTTTCCACTAGAGTCCTAATGGTGATTTTATTATTGACTACAAGAAGAGAAATATTATATAGAGGTAAAATGTGTGAGGGGTGGAGATGGGATATAGGGAACCCAAACTAGAAACCCATTACCATCATCCACTGGCTTGTGTTAGTCGGTAGTGCTGCACGACATCTAGTTTATTAACTGAGGAGGGAGGATGGATAGTCCGATGTGAATCCATCTAGAATTTCTTGACTTTCCACAATAATTATCTCCAAAAAAGATACGATATTTCAAAACTATAGAACATAATAATGAAAATTTGAGTCTATACATGTGATGATGAATGATAAAAATATTGAAATTTAATTTCTATAAGGGACATGGTGACTTAAATAATAACAAATACCACCCAAAGAGATGATATATGCTAATTTAAAATCTCTTTATTCCTCTAATATCAGAAATAATATCTTTAAAAAAATTCAACAAAACAACTATCCTTTTGTTTATGGATGTTTTCATTAGAAATATAAAATGTTGATTTGAATCCTGAATGAAATGTTATGAGTTAGTATGACCCTGGTTTCCAATGGTAGTTGGTTGCTGGGATTTTACCAATGAAAATTTGGAATTAATACTGGTCGAGAGGATGAGAGTAAAATATCATTCACAAAATTCAGAGAAAATTATTTCCTACTATAGGCCTCTATTGTATATTTAAGTCATGTTCATGAATTATCCCCAAATCCCATTGTTGGACTACTCACCTTATTCTAGGAATCTGATCAAAACCATTTGTTTATGTGGACACCTATATGTACTAAAGTTTATCTATTTTTTTAAATTCACTAATGATTGACTCTTAGCTTAAGATTCTATGGTTTAAACCCACACAATTGGGCACTCTAGATTTTATCACCATCTAGTGAGGTGGAAGGTATTGTGTAGTTGGGATTGGGACCATGAGAAGAGATTCATATGTATCATAGTGAAGGAGATAAGAACCCATATAATTTGATTTCACTTAGTGGGACACATCATTCCTTTTAAGGTCATACAGTGAGGACTATTTCCAAGAAATTTTATGTCATCTGTAATGTATTACAAGGAAAACGATGCCTCGAAGTGGATGATAGGGGACTTAATCATGTGTGATACTTTATAATTGACCTTGAAGATAATTTGTATTAATAACGATGTGTTTGTTTCTTAGGGAATATAGCCTTGTTACAATACAAAAAATTTGGAATGTGGGGATATGGACCACCAAGAAAGATATGGCCTCATCAGAAATATGGCCCGTTTAAGAGTTGATTCATAGGGATTGTAAACCTAGCAAAGACATGGCTTGACATATTGTTGGGTTTGAACATCCAAGAGGAATACTATATATCCTAGTTTATATGAATCCAATACCATGTTGTTTGAGGTGGATAGTCTAAGGTTTTGTGACAAGAATATATCTTTCATATTAGAAGTATGTGGTATTGATATTGTCATCATGTTTTAATTCATGCGAGTTACAGATGTCCATATCATGAAAGGGGTGATAATAGAAAATTGAGTGAAGTTTACACATTGAGGGTGGCCTTTTAGTTCAACATGTCGGTTGGTGACCAAATAAGAGAAGATATGACTAAGGAATACACCTATAGAGGATGAACATGACTTTGGACTAGTTAATGACATAGTTAAAGGCATGAAGAGAGTTAAAACTTACACCAGGTTGGAGGCCCAATGTAAATCATGAGAATTAGGAGAGTATGAGTGGGGATTATGCATGAATGGGTGTTGCCTTGGTATGGGTGTTCTTGGCTCATTGATGTATCCCGGTGAAGCAATAATCAATGGGAAACATTTTGGGTCTTATACCTAAAAAGGAAGCATAGGACCACATCATCATGTGGATCTAGGGTAAACCAGTATGTTATCCTTTTGATAGGGGCCCTTGTTATCAAGGGGATTCATGATTAAGATCCCCCTTAGGGTTCTATATATCTTGGAGGATAATTATTGAGCCTCTTTATATTAATGGAATTTATGACTGAAGGGGTTCACACTATTTTGCATGCCCTAAAAAAGGATATGATGGTTTAAGAGAACAATCTATCTAGTATTTTTGTGGTTTTAAAATTGGATAATGGAATCCATGAGGTCTTTCGGATATACATGGTCTGATTGGGTGATTAAGTTAAAGGTATGATATAGCGATCCCAAATTAAAAAACACTGAAAGCCCCTATAAATCCAAAAAAACATAGAAAACCCCTTAAAGCTTCAAGATTATTAAAATACATAAAAACCATAAAAATCCCTGAAAATTTTAAAACCCCCTAAAACCCTTACAAACCATTAAAATCCATAAAAACACAAAAAAACATAAAAAACTCTTAAACCCATAAAAACCATAAAAATATTCAAAAAACAACTAAACACCCTAAAAACCCTTAAAATATTAAAAAACTATAAAACCCAATTAAATCCCTAAAACTCCAAAAAAATCCCTCAAACCCAAAAAAACAATAAAACATAAAAAACCTAAAATCCCAAGAAATCCTTTAAAACCTTCAAATTCCCTAAAAACCCTAAAAATACAAAAACTCATAAAAATCCAATGAAATCCCTAAAACCATGAACACATGAAAAATCCTAAAACCCTAAAAATACCCTATAAACCCTAAAACCCCTATAAACCTAAAAAACCATAATATCCCAAAAAATACTAAAAAACACTAAAAACCCTTAAAACATCTATTGATGTTAAAAAACACGTAAAATCCTTAAAAACCCAGAAAAATAAAAAAACACTAATTATTCCAAAAGACCCAAAAATAATTGAAAAATACTAAAACCCTAAATATCCATAAAAACCGTTAAAAACCGTTAAAATACCTGAATCCCATAAAACCCCCTAAAAACCACAGAAATCCTAAAAAATACCTAAATATAACTAAAAAGTTTTAAAACCCTATAATACTAATAAACCATTGAAAATTATAATCACCCTTAAAATCCTTTTAAAAATCCTTGACACCATAAAAAATGTTAAATCTATTAAAAACCTTAAAGACCCTCTAAAAACACTAAAAACCCTTGAAACCAGTAAAACGTTAAGAAAATATAAAAAATGCTTAAACCCCTAAAAACTAAAAAACACTAAAAACACAAAATAACCCCAAAAATCCCTAAAAATAATAAAATATTCCTGGAAACCCCAAAAAACCCACAAATCTCTAAAAACCATAAATACCCTAAAATACAATAAAAATCCAAAAAACACATTAAAATATCTAAAAATGTAAAACACCCTAATTTTTTGGAAAACATTGAAAACTATAAAAATCACTAAAATCCTTACAAACACCTAAATCCCATAAAAAATCTATAAAAACTCAAAAAACACATAAAACCACTATAATGTTAAATGATCTAAAAACCGTAAAAACCTAAAAAATAAAAAAAAACCCTAATAACAAAAAAACTAAAAAACCACTAACAACCCTTAAAACCATTAAATTCCCAGAAAATGCATAACAACCATAAAAACCATAAAAATCCTAAAAAAATCTTAAAAATACCATAATATATAAAAAACCTTGAAAAAAACCTCAATCACCTAAAAATACATAAGAAAATAATAAAAGAAAAATACATAGAAACTATAAAAACACACTAAAAACTCTAAAAACCGAAAAAATCACTAAAAACATTAATAAACTCTAAAACCGTTTAAACCATAAAAACTCAAAAAAACACAGAAAACCAAAAAACAACCATAAAAACCCTAAAACCACTAAAAACATAAAAAAACTTAAATTCCCTGAAAAACCCTAAAACATTCAAAATCATTATAAAACCAAAAAACTCGTAAAAATATCAATGATCATAAAAAATACATAAAAATACTAGAAAACGTAAAAAAACCTACAAACCATGAAAAACCCCTGAAAACCATAAAAAACCCCAAAAAACTATAAGAACACATAAAATCACTAAAAATTCACTAAATACTCTATAAATCATTAAATCACCTAAAATAATAAAAAAAATAAAAAGACCCTAAAACACTTAAAACACTAAAAAACTCCAAAAACCCCTAAAAAATAAAAAAACATAAAACATATCAAAAATCCTAAAAACATCAAAATAAATAAAAACCATAAAACCCTAAAAACCTAAAAATCATAAAAAATCGCTAAAAACACCTAAAATATAAAAACCAATTAAAATACTAAAAAACACTTGAAAATTGTAAAAACCAGTAGAAACATTAAAACATTAAAACCACTACGAAATCTAAAAACCCTTAAAACCCTAAAAACATTAAAAATTCAGAAAAATGTTTAAATCAAAAACAATATAAAAAACCCAAAATCTCTAATAAACCAAAAAACATTAAAAACTCCAAAAAACCCCTAAATACACTCAAAATCTATAAAAACATAAAAAACCCCTAAAACCATAAAAATTGAAAAAAGGCCTAAAAATAACTGAAACCATAAAAACCACAAAAACATAGAAAACACCCTAAACCCATAAACCCCTAAAATCTTTAAAACCCTAAACAACCAAAAATCTCTAAAAACCACTAAAACACTAAAAACCTGTAAAAACCCAAAAAAAATGTTAGAAAAAATCTAAAAAACAATAAAAAAACCTAAAAATATGAAACACCCCTAAAAACACATGAAAAACCTAAAAACCAAAAAATAAACCATGAATAACCATAAAAATCCCTTAAATCCCGAAAAACTAGAAATATCATAAAAAATCACAAAAAATTTTAAAAACAAAAAACCCAAAAAACCTCATTAACCCAAAATCCCCCCTAAAATCAACAAAATCTATAAAAACCATAAAATCCCAAAAACCACTAAAATCCATAAAAACCATTTAAACCCCTAAAAACGTTAAACACTCTAAAAACACATAAAAACCTAAAAAACCGCAAAAAAATCTAAACCCCCAAAAGACTTTAAAAATCATGAAAACCCCTAAAAACCCATAAAAACCTGAAAACCCAAAAAATCCTCAAAATACCTAGAAAACATACAAAACCATAAAAACATAAAAATAATAAAAGTCCCCCAAAAATCCTTAAAAATGTAAAACCCCCTAAAAACTGTAAAAACCCACTACAAAATACAGAAAGCCTTAAAACCCTTAAAACCTCTCAAATCCCATAATACCCCAAAAAACCACTATGAAGTGTAAAAACCCTTAAAACCACTAAAAATGATAATAAAAACAATAAAAAACCCAAAAAACACTAAAAACTCCAAAAAAATTGTAATAATAACAAACCTAAAAGACTCTAAACACCAAGAAAAAACCTAATATCCATGAAAACCCCTAAACACCCTCAAAATCTATAAATATCCTAATAAACCTAAAAAATTAAAAGTGTTGAACAAGCCCTAAATATTATTGAAAACGCAAAAACCCCTAAAAACCCAAACAAGCCTTGGAAACCTTAAAAACCCTTAAAAATATTCTAAAACCCTAAAAACCCATAGAAAACCAAAAACAATAATAAACCATAAAAAATAATAAAACTCTAAAAAATGTTAAAAAACTATAAAAAGTTAAATACCCAATAAAAATAAAAAACTATAAAAACCAAAAAAAACCCTAAAACCATGTAAAACCTTATAAAACCCCAAACAAATGCCCCAAATCCCTAAAACATAAAAAAACATAAAACTCATAAAAATCCTAAAAATTCCCTAAACATCCCTGAAAACATAAACACCCCTAAAAATCCTGAACAAACCCTAAAGAAATAAAAAACCCCTGAAACATTAAAATATTATAAAAACCCACAAACCCCTAAAAACCAATAACAAAACTATAACCCCATAAAATGCCTAAAAACTATAAAAAACCTATAAAACACTAAGAAACCCCCAAAAATTAAAAAAAACTAAAAAAAACTAAAAAAATCCCCAAATCTATAAAAACCCTTAAAACACCTCAAAATACTTCAACCACATAAAAAACCCTAAAACCCATAAAAATCTTAAACACCCTCAAAATACCTATAAACAAAAAATGCATGAATCCCATGAAAACCATAAAAACCGATAAAACCCCCTAAAACCATAAAAACCACTATAAATTCTAAAAACATTTCAAACCCCTAAAAACATTAAAAATATATAAAAATAATAAAAACTCAACAAACCCCTGAAAACCCAAAAAGACCCTAAAATCCTCCAAAAAATATGAAGAACCCTAAAACACATAAAAACCATATAAATGATAAAAACCATAAAAATCATAAAAAATTGCTGAAAACATTCAAATTTAGAAAACCATAAACCCAATAAAAACTCTAGAAACCATTAAATCAAACAAATCATTAAAAAAATCTTAAAACCATTAATACCATAAAACTCAAAAAAACCATAAAATCCCAAAAAAAACCCTAAAAAACACGGAACACCCTAAAACACATAAAATCCCTAAAAACTCTAAAACCCTCTAAAACCATAAAAAATTAACAAATTCACTAAAAATCCTTAAAAAAATAAAAACTCTGAAAATAATAAAAATTTCATTAAAACCAAAAAACCCCTAAAAATCATAAAAAACCTAAGAACCCATTAAAACCCTAAAAATTACTAAAACTCTAAAATCCATTTAAACTCGTAAAAACATTAAAAAACACAAAAATTCCTTTAAACCTATGGAAAACTCAAAAACCTAATAAACCAAAAATTCCTTAAAACCCTGAGTAAAAATAAAATCCAGAAAAACATGAAAAACCCTACAACCCATCAAAATTACTAAAAACACTAAAAAACCCAAAAACCAATGAAAATTCTATAAAATCATTAAAAATAACTGAAAACATAAAAAACCCTAAAACCTCTTAAAAACCCTTCAAAAAAAAATAGAACCCCAATAAATATTAAAAAACCATAAAACCCATAAAAACACTAAAACCCCACAAAAAATATTGAAAGCCATGAAAATCCTAATAATGTTAAAAAATTCCAAAAATCCTTTAAACCCTAAAAAACAAAAAACCTAAGAACCCAAACACCCAAACAACCCAAAAACCCTAAAACCCCAAAAAACCATAAAAAACCCTAAAACCCCTAAAACCATTAAAAACCTAAAAATCCAAAAAAAGACCAAAAAATCCATGAAAATATAAAAAACCCTAAAAACCTTGAATAACCCAAGAAAATCATATATAACTTTTAAAGCCATAGAACCCATAAATCCACATATATACCCTAAAGAACTGAAAAATCAAATAACCATTAAAACCCCTAAAAATGTAAAAAAAACTATAAAAACCAATAAACCCATAAAAAGTAAAAAACCCCTAAAAATCAAAAATTAATACCTAAAAACCATGGGTAACCCTAAAAATACAATAAAATCCCTAAAAACTCCTAAAAACACTCAAAATCCATAAAACCATATAAAACCCAAAAAATAATAAAAATCCTAAAAAATACTTATGAATCCATGAAAACATAAAAAAACCCTACAAACCATGAAAACCCTAGAAAACTATAAAAACCTATAAAAAAATTTAAAACCCCAAAAAACTCATAAAATCACAACAAAATCCTCCAAAATATCTAAAAAGCCTTAAAACCCTAAAAATTATTAAAACTCTATAATAACCCTTTAAAACCATAGAAAACTCAAAAAATCCCTAAAACACCAAATGATCCTAAAATCCCTAAAAATACTAAAAACTCGAAATTTTGTTTTTGAAAAAAACCCTAAAACCATCAAAATCTATAAAACCCCTAAAAACAAAAAAACTATAACAATCATAAATATCCTTAAAAATACATGATAATGTATAAAACCATAAAAATTTGAAAACCACCTAAATCTTTAAAAATTAAAAAAACATACAAACCATAAAAACTGTTGAAAACTAAAAAAACCTTTCACACCCTAAAATTGATAAAAACCCTAAAAACCCCTAAAAATCATAAAACCCAAAAAACCACAAATTCCATAAAACCCCTAATAACTCATAAAAATCGTAAAAAACCTCAAAAACACCTCAAAATAACTAAAAACATAAAAAACCGTAAAACCATTTAAAAACCACTATAAACCATGAAAAAACATGAAAATAATAAAAACCTTAAAAACTCTAAAACATTTAAAAAATAATAAAAACATAAAAACTAAAAAAAATACTAAAATCTTAAAATATCCCTAAAACTGTAAAAACCTAAATACCCTAAAAATCCAACAAAAAACAACTAAAATATCTCAAAATTCAAAAAAACCCAAAAAAACAATAAATATCATAAAAATACAAAGAAAACAAAAAATCCATAAAAAATTCCTTTAAAATATAAATTTTTATTAAGAATCCACTTTTAGGAGAAGTAAGATACCACAGTCAACAAAATAGGAAACCACTAAGTACTAAAAGGATTACAAATTGATTGAAAATGAGAATGAGATTATTTTAAATTGAGACTCTATATATCCCCAAGTGATGTTTACTAACCTAAGGTTCTTGATCCTCTCAGATACAATCTTCATAGTGATTATTCATTCTATCCATTATCTGTATAATTTCCCCCATGTAGATTTTATGCTAATTGAAGCCCCACACAAAAATATACTATTTCTTATTTATACACTCCTTTTTCTCCTCATTGGTATCAACTCACAATATTCATTCATAATTTTATTTGACTTCCCCTTTTGAGTAATTGACCTGAATAAATTTTTCAAACATCGCTTCATTAAAATGAAGGATGAGTTCCAAAGGATCCCTGGTGTCTTCTTCCACTTTTCCTGTTTCCTCCTTTTGTTCTCCACCTTCCAAATTTCAATTAGCCAGTTTCATTCTTTTCACGACTAGTTATGAACTCACTACGTTTTTAGTTGGTAAATCATCTACTCTTATTTTTTGCAGCTTTCTTAGAATTACTTAAATATCCAGTAATAATTGATTTTGGGTGGTTTGAGTAATATCCACGGGGCCTAGCTTTCTTCTCTCCCATTTTAATTAGAAAATTATCATATTTAAAGTTCCCTTGATTCCACTTGATTAATATAGATCCAAAATTCATATCCCAATAGGGATCCTCTTCATGTTATGTCTCTTGTTGTGGGTCACTATTGTTATCACTCATCTCAATGTTTTCAACAAATTTGGGTTCACCCCATTTCTTTTTCTTTTTTGGAATTACTTTCTACAACCTTTCATGATCTTCATATCCTTTCTTAGTTTGAACTAATGAAATAAATTAGTTATGGGTCTTAAGAGGTCTTGTTGAATCTAAATTACCATAAGACACCATATCATTTGGATTAGTCACACTTGGAGGTTTCAAATCCAGACATGGTTGCACTATCCCTGCAAAAATATCATCGTTCACAATAATGGGAGCTCCTCACAAATCGGTCCACTGGAACATGAAGATATAAGTGACCTTTGGTTCATCCTTGGCCTTTGAAAACCCATAGTCCTCCTTCTTTGTAAGAATCACTGTCCCCAACTAGGCCTTGGTCTGTTGTTGCCTTCTCTTGTAATGAAATACCAGTATATTTCTCAGCCTCAGTGAATGAAGTAGAAAAGTTTAAATTCAACTAGGAAGAACATATATCCTTTTATCCTCCACTAGGGCCTCATTTTTTTGTACATAAGAATATCCAATCAAACCTGTACTAAGTTGATTCCACTCATAGGTAATCATGGCTGAAACAGGATGATAGGGAATCTCAACACTGGTACTGACCTTCTACAAAAATGTTTCACAAATTTCCTCCCTGGGATAGTCTATTTGAACTTATATATGGTCATCGTTATTGATAATCTTCCCCTACACAAATTTTTTATGTAAGATCCTAGACACATAGTGGCACACAGAGGCCAAGTTCCCATGGCGACCATAAGATACATAGAAATCAACCAATGAATTAGATACATAGAAATCAACCAATTATTCATTGACGATGGCCTACTTCCACCAAAATTACTCACCAACTGTAATCCATACCCAATCCATGAATTCCTTTGAAACGTCAACCTAAACAAAGATACAGAGGAAAATGGGGTGGCTGAATGCTTATGTTTGACTATCGAAGCACATGAATCTCTAGATGTGGATTCCAATAACCTTCAAGAATGATGGGTTTTTAAATGGAAGGGGATGTTATGGGACACATACCGAGATCACTGTCATTGGAGAATCCCTCTTCATTTGAAAATCATAGGACAAACAAGAGATATAGAAGAAGAATCTCGTGCATCTATGGGGTTGGTGGACCACTCGATAGCAAGATCATCTATTGTCGTGAACCTAATCATGACATGTCTACGGTCGAGAATCCCAACAGTTGATCGATTCATTAAACCCCTTGATTTGAAGGAGAATGATCAAATACATCAATTGAGGGGTGATGATGCTGGAATCTATAAATCAGAGTTGGGTTGAAGGGACTCGAAGAATTATAGAACTCTAATATCGAGATTGGGAGCCGACGTGAGGCTTGAAACAAATTAGGTACCTTTAGGGAAAGTGGGATTTTTGGATGCTTTCGAAGAGATCTAGGGTTAGAGAAAGGAATGAATGTGTGGGGATGATATGGGGAAGACAGAAACAGAGAACCCCCCTCCAATGAGGAGGGGGTATCCTTGAGAACCACCATTGAAGCCTATATTATCGTCGGTGAGTAGCGAGAGAGAAGTGGAGCAGCTCCTGGTGCTATAAGCCAAATCCCTAAAAACATAAAAAACCCTAAAAACCCTGAGAAACCTCTCAAAACCGTAGAATCCAATATATATATATATAAAGAAACCCATAGACACCCAACCCCAATAAAAACCCTAAAACCCCACAAAAAACACTTAAACCACATTAAATCCCTAAAAACATTTAAAAAAATATAATAAACCTTAAAAACTGGAAATTAAAAAAAACCCTGAAACCCCAAAAAAATAACCCTAAAACCCGTGAAAATCATAATACCCCTAAAACACCATAAAAACCTAACAAAATAAAAATCCTTAAAAATCATAAAATAATAAAAATCACTAAAATCTATGGAAATTTAAAAAACTCAAAAAAACCTTTAAAACCCCCTAAAAACCAAAAAAACCATGAAAACCATTAAAACCCTAAGACATAAAAAACCCTTAAAATAACTAAAAATTATAAAAACTCTTTAAAACTCTAAAAATGATAAAAAAACCATAGAAAACACTAAAACCCTAAAAAACAAAACAACCAAAAAAGTCCATGAAAACCTCAAAGTCACAAAAAATCCCAAAATAACACTAAAACCAGTAAAAACATAAAAAACCTTAAAACCCCTAAAAATTAATGAAAATTTAAAAACCACTAAAAAAATAAAAAATCTATTAAACCAATAAAAAACCATTAAAAAACATAAAAACCATATACCCAACAAAAATCCTAAAAACCCCTAAAAAAGTTTAAAAACACTAAAAACACTTAAAATCCCAAAATAACTCAAAAAAACCCTAACCCCCCCCCCCCCAATATAAACCTCCTACAAACCCTAAAAACAAAGAAAATTCTCAAAATTTATAAAAAAAATAAAAAACCCTAAATAAATAAATATCCATAATGTCCCAAAAATAAATGAAAACATAAAAAACACTAAAACCATAAATAACCCTAAAAACCATAAATCCCCTAATAACATTAAAAACCTTAAAAAACCATAAACACTCTAAAACCCTGAAAAAAACTCTATAAACCCTTCAAACCCCTAAAATGATAAACACCTCCAAAAACCTTAGTACCCCCTAAAAACTAAAAAAATCATAAAACCCCAAAGAGACCTTAAAAACCCTAAAAACAAAGAAAACCCATAAAAATTATCAAAATACCAAAAACACTAATAAACCATAAAAATCCTATAAAATCCATGAAAATCCCTCAAAACTTAAACACCCCTAAACACTATCAAAACCCCTAGAAAACCATAAAACCCCTAAAAACCATAAAAACCATAAATTCCTATAAAACACTAAAAACAATGAAAACAATGAAAAAAAACCATAAAACCCATAAAATTTTAAAAACCTATAAAAAATTAAAAATTCTAAAAAAATAGAAAAACCAAAAAATCAAAAAAGAACCTAAAACCCTAAAAACCACTAAAAACCATAAAATACCATGGAAACCCCCCAAAACCCCTCAAAACCCTAAAAACCCTAAAAACCATAAAAATCCTAAAAAATCACTGAAAATGTAACGACCCATAAAAACCATAAAAACCATTGAAAATTTTAAAAACACTAAAAAACCATTAAAATCCAAAAAACCAAAAAACCCTGAAAAACCACTAAAACCCCAAGAAACCCCTAAAACCCCCTAAAAATTTGATAAACTATAAAGAACATTAAAATAACTGAAAACTAAAAAACCACTAAAACTCCAAAAAACCCTAAAACCTCTGAAAACCCATAAAACCCATAAAAACCCCTAAAATTAATAATATCCCTAAAAATAATAAAAAGTCTGAAAAAGTCCTGAATCCTCTAAAAATGTAAAAAACCCTAAAACCATGAGTAGAAATTGAAAACCGTAACACCCCAAAAAAACATTAAAAAACTTAAAAACTCTAATAGAACACTAAAATCTCTTAAAACCCTTAGATTCCCTAAAGATGTTAAAAAAACAATATAAACCTTTAAACCCCAGAAACTGAAAAAAAAACCCTAAAAACCATAAAAGAACCTAAAACCACTAAAACCCCCCAAAACCCCAAAAATAAGAAATCAATTAAAGTAATGAAAATCCAAAAAAATCGTCAAGACACTAAAAACAATAAAAATCCCTAAAAACCCTTAATAATCCTTGAAAACATAAAAACCCCTGAAAACCATAAAAACCATAAAACCCAATATTTTTTTTTCAAATCACGAAAAACCCCAAAAAACCACTAATGACTTTAAAACACCTTAAAACTCTAAAAATGTTTAAAATAATATGAAATTTATTAAAATACTAAAAAAACAGAAAACCCCTAAAACAGAAAAACCCTAAAAACAATGAAAACCTCTTAAAAGATAAAACCTTGAAAAACCCAAAATACCTTCAAAAACCTTAAAAACATAAAAATAATAAAAATCCTTAAAAATTCCTAAAAACATTATAATCTCTAAAAAACCTTTAAAACCCTAGAAAACCATAAATTCTCTAAAATCCATAAAACCCCAAAAAACATATACAAACCCCAAAGAAACTATTAAAAACTACTAAATCCATTAAAATTCCAAAAAATGTTAAAAAATCAAAACGAAAATAAAACCCAATAAACTCAAAAAACCCTAAAAACCAAAAAACCCCTTAAAATGGTAAAACACCTCAAAAAACCCATAAACCGCAAAAATCACTCAAAATCCCTAAAAATCATAAATAACCCATAAAACCATAAAAATCCTAAAAAATACCTAAAAATCCCTAAAACTGAAAAAAACCAAAAAAATTAAAATCCCATAAAAAACATAAAAACCCATAAACCCTTAAAAATACTCAAAAAATCATAAATCCCTAAAAACTAATGAAAACGCTGAAAACCCCTTAAAACCTCTAAAACATTAAAAAATACAAAAATTATTAAAACTCATATGAAACTCAACATAATCCTAACAATCCAAAAGGTCCTAAAACCAGAAAAAAACATAAAAACACTAAAAACCCCAAAAAAACCCTTAATGCCCTCAAAATCCCTAATTAATCAAAAAATTATAAAAGCTATAAAAATAATATAAAATTCCAAAATAGTATTGAAAACATAAAATCCCTAAAAACCCTGAAAAATCACAAAAAACTATAAAAACACCCTTAAACCCAATAAAAACTCAAAAATACCATTAAAATCGAAAAACACATTTAACTGCTCAAAATGTTATAAAAATCAAAAAAACATAACATAACTAAAAAATAAAAAAAAACAATAAACCCCAAATAGACCCCAACAACACTAAACCCCACAAACCCACTTAAAACCCTAAAAAATCATCAAAATTCATAAAAACCATAAAAAACCATAAAAACCATAAAAAATAAAAAAATCTGAAATTCTGAAAGACATAAAAACCCAAAAAACCCCTGAATATTACAGGTGGCCAATCAGTCTGCTTAAGAAAATGCAAGAGAAAATCAGAAACTTCATGTGGACGGGATGCATCAATGAAAGGAAGCTTGTCACAGTGGCCTGGAAAAAGTGTACTGAACCAATTGACATGGGCGGACTTGGTATCAAGGACATGAGGAAGTTCAATGAGTCACTCCTGGGTAACTTTGTCTGGAATCTGATCAATTCTAGAAATGAAGGCCTGGATTTCCTCAATGATAGGTTTGTTTACAGGCTGATGAATGAATCCGCTGGTTAATCTCTCTATTCTGTTTGGCCCTCCATCAAGGCATCATACCATGATATTATCTCCAATTCAAGGTGGATTGTCTCGAAGCAATCTAGCTTAAACTGCTGGACCAGTACTTGGTTGGACACTCTGCTAAATAAAATACTTCAACTGCCAGACAGTATGCAGGATATGAAAATTTCTATGTTTTTACAGAATTTTTACGACATGTCTTGCATGCTTCCGATCATGATAGCCATGGAAATAAAGAGATATAAATTTTTCAATGTTGATACTATAGTGTGGAAACATGATCGGTGCGGAATTATTGCTATAAAAGGATTATATCGGCACAAATGTGAGCATAGCTCCTCTGTTCCAGCGTGGCTTTCCAAATTTAGGAAGCCGTTTATTCCTCTTTCAAGGAAGATTCTCCTATGGAAAATATGGAAAGGAAGACTACCTCCACATGGAGTGCTAAAACTGGCCGGATGACAGATTGTTTTAGGCTGTAACATTTTCTTGCGGGCGGAGGAAACTAGTAGTCATCTTTTCATACACTGCAGTATGGCTTCTGAGCTATGGCTTTATATTCAGGATGACTTTGGAATTCATCTTAATTTGAGTAGGCAACCGGAGTTGATGATTCTTCTCGTTTCGGTAACTGAGGTCGGCCTAAGCCCACCGCTTTTCAATCTTCTTCTAGCAGCGGTGGCGGCACTGCTCTCCTATGTTTGGTTTTCCAGAAATGTGGTGGCACATCGGAATAAAACATGTTCTTTCCATAAAGGGGTGGTGAGCATTCAAAGGGCTATCCATGTGGCGGCAGGTATCCAGAATGGAGAGATGAATAATGATATGAACAACTTCCTCGTCTTGCGCAGAATTGGAATTCCAGGGAGATGCAGAAGACCGAAGATGATAAAATTTATTAGGTGGATCCTTCCGATAGCAGGCTATATCAAGGTCAACATTGATGGCGCTACCATGGGTGCACCGGGTCCTTCAGGATGTGGCGGGGTCTTTGGTACCTCTCAAGGCTTGGTAAAAGGATGCTTTTACCACTTCCTTGGGAGCGGTACCGTGTATGAGGCAGAACTTTGGGCCATCATAAAAGCGATTCAATATGCAACCCATTTTAGATGGAATAAGCTCTGGATTGAATCTGATTCATCATTGGCGGTGGAGGCCTTCAGGAAGCAGTCACGACATGTACCATGGAGACTTCTCCAACACTGGGTCGAGTGCCTCGATGCTGCCAAGACTCTTACCTTGAGCATCTCACATGCATATAGGGAAGCAAACTGGGTTGCAGATGCTCTTTCCAAGAGGTCTATTGACGAAGGGTCTTTGGTATGGTCTTTCAGGACTCCAGACTTCTGTTTTTCTTCAGTTGACTCAGACATGAAGGGGACTAACCACACCAGGATATGCAATCCTCCTTTATAATGCTTTGTACTTTACTTTTATGTTCTTGAATAAATCATGGGATCATCTTTGTCTGACCCCACACCTTTTCTGCCATAAATGATGATAAAACCCCTTAAACCTTACAAAAACCCTAAAACTCCAAAAATTGTCAAAATACATACACCATAAAAATATTAAGACCACAAAAATCCTAAAAAAATCTTAAAAATATTTGAATATTTAATAAACCCTGAAAAACCATGGAAAACCATTAAAACGCCTAAAATCATTTAAACCCCTAAAAACCCATAATATCCCTAAAAACCAACTAAAAATTCTAAAGAACATTAAAACCACTAAAAATGTTAAAAAACACTAAAAACCCCTTAAAACCCTATGAACTCAAAACCCCAAAAAACCCAAAGAGACCCAAAAACCCCCCTAAAACCCTAATACCCCTAAAAACCATGAAAACCATCAATATCACTAAAACCACTAAAACCCCTAAAAAGTAAAAATCATAAAAAATGATAAAAATCAATGAAAATGTAAAAAATCCCAAAAAATATTCCAAAACCCCTAAAAACCATAAAACAACCCAAAACCATAATAACCCTTTAAAACCCATAAAACCACTAAATATTCTAAAAACCATTAAAACCCCTAAAAACATTAAAAACTCTAAAATCCCTAAACACCCCTAAAACACTCAAATACACCAAAAAACTAGAAAACACCATAAAATCCTAAAAAACCTAACAAATATAAAAACATATAAAATCACTCAAAATCCCTAAAATACTAAAATTCCACAAAAGCCATAAAAATCATAAAAATCCCAAAAAATATCTATAAATTTAATAAAAACTAAAAAACTCCAAAACCCGGAAGACAATAAAAATCCATAAATATAAATAAAATGCTAAAAACTCCTTAAAAACTAATATAAATGTAAAGTACCTTAAAACCTGTAGAAATGTTAAAAATTCTAAAAAATATGAAAAAACATAAAAAAATCAAAAAAAACATAAAATCCAAAAGAGACAATAAAACCTTAAAAATATATAAATCACTAAAAACATGAAAACCCATAAACCCCACAAAAATATCAAAAACCCAAGAAACACTAAAATCCATAAAATCCTATAAAGTGCTAAAAATCTGTAAAAACATTAAAAAACCTGAAAACCCATGAAAAACTACTGAAACCATAAAAACCACTAAAATCATCCAAAAACCCTAAAACTGTTGAGTCAATAAGGTTTCCTTATGAATTTTCCATTCCCCTATGTTTTGGATATCAAAAACTCTTTATCTTAATGAAAATTACCTTTCCCTACGAATTATTTTCTTAAGGAAAAATTCACATATATAAGGAAATTTTTATCCTTACCTTGATTCCATTGCCTCATTTTATAATATCTCTTAACCAAAATCATTTTATTATTAAGTGAAAATTAGAATTATTATCTAAATCTAGGAAACTTATTGTTCCTTGTATATAGATTATTTTGTTTTTAGAATCTGAATTTTCTAAAATTCAGAGTCCAAATTCTCTGAAATTCAGACTCTGAATTATCTGAAATTCAGACTCTAAATTCTCTAATATTCAGACTCCAAATTCTCTGAAATTAAGACTTCTAATTCCTCAGAATTATGACTTTGAATTCCTCAGAATTCCGGCTCCGAATTACATAGAATTCAGATTTCGAATTACTCAAAATTCAGACTTCAAATTCCTCAGAATTCAGAATAGAAGTTCCTCAGAATTCAGATGTTGAATTCAGTGGAATTCAGACTCTAAAATCTATAGAATTCAGATTTTGAATTCTTTTGAAAATAATATTTGAATATCCATGTTTTCTACAATCAGATTCTTTATATGATTAGTCTTTGAATTTAGTTTTTCCATAGACTCCAGATATTAATATTTAATTAAGCTAATTCATTCTCTTTACACATGTTATTGTATGGAACGATTTCATGTAATCTATTTTTAACTAACCTTTGGTTGATTGACACATGTACTGGTCCCTCTGAGATTCAAGGAAAAATATGACCATAGGAGGAGGGAGCACACCATTAGAGTTTTACTTATAAATAAAATCTCATTTGAACGAGCTCATCAATGTGTTGATTTGAAAAGAGGTTATATTCTATGAAATGATTTCTATAGAGAGAAAGACTCTCATGCCTTATGAATTTTTGAACATTATGTACATCTTGCTTTGTGTGACTCTAATTGTTGTTGAGTACAATCGCGGACTTCCGGGGATAGGAAGACAGAGGTGCTGACTACATTAAAGTTCACGGGATTGTAGGGATAACAAGAAAGATTCTAATATTCCTATCGAGGACTTACCCTTGTGTGGCTAAGACATACATTCTTATAAGTATAAATCAAGGGTCCTTTATCCAAAGTTTTTGGATACCCTACTCTGGGTTAAAAGACTTCCTACTTGTTACATGTTTTGTTTCAAGTTTTTATTTCTACTGTATTTTGATAAAGGAAGAAAGTATAACTTTCTTATACTTTCTTGTACATTACATACTATGATAAATAAGATTCTATATGCTTTAGGGTAGAATCTTCCTTTAAGAAATTTTTTCTAAAATTTCATTTCTAGATTAATATTTCTAGAACCTAGGCAAGTTTGTTTCATAGAACTAAAAAAGGATCTGTGAATTTACCTTGGTTAACTTTGTTAAACATAGCTTTCCTTGAGGTTAAAAATGAATGTTTTTAAACTTAAAATTCACCCCTCTTGAAATTTATCATCTACATATACTATTTAGATTATAAAAAAACCCCACAGAATGCTAAAATCACTAAAAAATCTCAAAACCCTTAAACCACATAAAAACATTAAATAGCTCCTAAAACCCTAAAAATTCAAAAAAAACCCAAAAAACCCAAAAAAAGCAGAGAAAACACTAAAAATGCTAAAAACCCATGAAAAAACCCTAAAACCTCAAAATCTCTGAAATCCATAAATAACATAAAAAAATAAAAAACCTTAAAATCCCAAAAATTATTTGAAAATGAAAACAACCCTAAAACCCTTGAATAACCCCTCAAAACCATCGAAACCCAAAAGACCATAAAATATTTAAAAACCATAAAATCCCATAAATCCACTAAAAAACCCTAAAACTCTAAAAACTATCAATAGACTATAAATGTCAAAAAAAATCCCTAAAATCATAAAAACCCTAAAAACTCAAAAAACATTAACTATCCAAATGGATCTAAAAACCCAAAACCCCCGAGAATACATAAAACCTCTAAAAACCGATAAAATGCATGAAAACCCAAAAAATCACTAAATACATGAAAATTTATAAAAACCTAAAAATCCTAAAAATACATTGATACCCAAAAAATCTCATCAAAAACCATAAAAACCCTAAAACCCTTAAAAACCCTAAAACCACTAAAAACATTACAAATAATTTAAAAAACTAAAAAAATTAAAAACATTAATAACCTTAAAAACCCAAAATAACACAAAAAACCCCTAAAACACCAAAAATATACTAAAACTCCTAAAACACATAAATTTCCTAAGAAATAATGAAAACCATAAATACCCACAAAATCCATGAAATGCATAAAAACCATAAAGACCATAAGAAACTGAGAATCCCTAAAAACCCCAAAAAACCAAAAAACCCAACCCCCCCCCCCAAAAAAACCCATAAGATCCCCTTATAACCATAAAACCCCAAAAATATCCATATAAACTCAAACCAATCCACTAAAAATAGTAAAAACCCTTAAACCCATAAAAAATATAAAAACTCTAAAAAAATAAAAAAAACTAAAAACTCCAAAAACCCAGAAAACCCAAAAGACCCTAAAAATCATAAAGTCCATTGAAAATATAGATCCCCCCAAAACCCTCAAAATCCTAAAAAAACCCAAAAACCCGTAAAAAAAATTCCTAAAAATCTCCCAAAATCTCAAAAATTTGTAAACTCCTAAAAACCACTAAATACTTTAAAATATTTCAACTCTACTAAGACATTAAAGAACATTGAATCAGAAAAAAGATGACAAAACACAAAAAACCATAAAAACTAAAAAGAACCTAAAACCTCTAAAAACCCCAAAACCCGAAAAACCATAAAAATCCCCAAAAACCCTAAAAATTCTTAAAAACACTAAAAAAAATCCTAAATCACATAAATATACTTAAAAAAGACCAAAAAATCCCTAAAAATGTAAATAAATTCTAAAAACCTTTAAAACCCGATAAAATGTATAAAACCCTGAAAAACATTAATAAAAATCCTAAAACCCCATAAACCCCTGAAAACTAGAAAATATGAAAACCCTAAAAACACCTACAAACATTAAAAACACTAAAACAACCTTAAATCCTCTAAAAACTCAAAAAACCCCTAAAACCCCAAAAAAGACACAAAAACTATGACGAATACTAAAAACCCAAACAAGCCTCAGAAACCATAAAATCCCTTGAATATCCTAAAACCCAAAAATAAAAATCTATTAGAAACACATAATTGGTTGAAAACATAAATATTTATAGGGATTGATTGAGGTCATCAATCACAAACAGTTGTAGAATTGTGGCCTCAAAGCCACCAATCTATGATGATTTAAAATACCATCGGTTCAACAAAACGTAAGGTATTAGTATAATATATTTTTGGTTTTATGATGCCTTACCTAAATTTTATGAATTTATTTCTTCATAGAATAAGAGATGAAAAAAATGTATGCTTATCACGTAGAGTTCCATCCTCTAACTAATTTCTACCACAAACTCATCTTTCACTTTAAAAGCTAATAGAACTTTAAAAAAATATTCTATTTATCCAATTCATATAGGGTTCCAAAAAAATGAATTTATAATTCATCTACCAGAACCTTTAAAAAAACTACATTATTCAGTCTAGGACATCACATGGGTCAGTGGTAGTTGATACACCCTAGTCGCACTCCGGTTGTGGGTTCAAGTCTTGCGGCCTTGCCTGATGCGACGGGTTGCCACCCGACCTCCAGGATGTCCTTTTTATGGAAATCCAAAAATAATCTCAAACTAGAATTAACCAAAATACTTCTGTCCAAACTCACAGTCCAAAATTTATAGGGAAGTTAAACACGATGAAGATCCTTTTTTCCATGTAATAAAATGTGAACACCTTCATCATGTATTCTTTTAAAACACTGCAACATCCTGAATTACCATAAAACATTATTGATTACATTCATGCTCCCTTATTCATTAAAGAATACCAGATATAGTCCTTCTATCCAAAAATGTTGTAAATTGCAATGATGACAAACCATTAATCAGTTTCAAGATAGTCAAGAATATCCAATATAATTTATTCAAATCAACCATCTCTTATTCCAAAATCACTACCTCATTATCAGGACCATATTAAGGATTTCCTTTCCTTCAACCATGTATTTTACCAAAAGTGTAGATCAATATGAATTCACTTTGCTTAGAACCATATAATCTCAAATCCTTAATATAATAGTACTACAGTACATTCCTTATTTATTTCCATAATTCATATAACCAGTATATTGTTGATACAACACTCAAATTAAATAATACTATAATAACAACATAAGAACACCAGTCATTTTTCTTCATCTGAGGTAGTATCATAACTTGATTATTATCCAATAGCATCATTTGGGGCATACTCGGATGACTTGGACATTGGTTCGCGTAGTGTCCCAACTCCTTACAGATGAAGCATTGTTCATTTTAAACCTTTTTCTTACCCTTGTAGTCACGTACTTGGTGTCTTTTTTCTCTACACTTATAACAAACTCTCATTCCCTTCAAACAAGTTCCAGGGTGTTTCTTCCCACAGTTATCACATATGGGAAAGTTATTCTTTTCCCTCTTCCCTTTATCCATCATTCTCTCTTCCATCCTTTTCTTGTCTTGCTTCTCTTCAAAGCCATAGGACTCGGAGAATTCTTTACTTATATTATTAAAACATAATACTATTTCTTCATATATTGAGAAAACTTGAGAGAATGTTTCCCTTCTAAATGTTGGCATAATACCGTAGAAGATATGATCCTTCATACTCTATGGATCATATGTATTTCTAGAGTTCACATTCCTTCCACTGGGTGCCATTTATATACAATGGAATACACTATATTAGTTTATGAATTGAAATATATAATTACAAACTTGTAAAATACTTAACATAAATTGAACAGTTTATGGATATAATCCATAATCATAAAAATGTTTTCTTTGAGTAAGTATATACTCATAAACCCTTCATAATGGTTTATAATGAAAATGAGAATAATCATAAGCATATCCCTCAGGAGTTTCGTAACGAAGAGTGCAGTAAGGCCCGTTGTTGAGCACGAGTTCCCATTCGAGTCTAGCTCAAAGTGGTGTTTTTGGGTTTTACCCCTAGGTACATCTGTTCCAGAGCTGCCTCTACCTGCTCGTATCCAGACAGGGATGTATTTCTCGGAAAACTCACAAAATCTCTACAATAAAAAAATTCTAGGAAGTTATTCTATACTAATCCTCAAAGTCTATCTTAAGGATATGTTCTCTAATCAGAGTTTATCTAAATCTAGCTTCCATGGTTTGTACTAAACTTCCCATGATACCAACTGTAACACCCCGACCCTAGTTACCCAAAGTCTGTGCATTATTACATAACATTGGCATGATCATAAAGGATCAAGTCTCGAAATACTGATTAGTTTAACAGCCTTGGAATCAATAGATACATTCATAAGTTTTACATTACATTCTAAAGTGAAAAACTACAACAGCATCTTGTCTTCGTATCCCCTCATATTATCCATGAATGTCATTTATAAAATACTTCTTCACATCTTGGGAAAAATAAATCATTGAAAGGGGCGAGCTTAGATGATCAGTAAGGATAACAATATAGTAGAAACTTTCATAAATAAACATAAAAATTTAAGGAAATTTATAATTAAAAAAAACCTTTTAAACTTTAACTTCAGCATAACATGGAAAAAATAAAATAAAATAATTCCATTTACTTATTCACATTGATATTCTACTAGTCGAATAATCTAATGCAATATCAATAACCACTTTCATAATGATGGAATGCATAATGGCAGACTATCATATCCACATAGTCAATGACTTGTACCAAGAATACAAATAATATTTTTATCAAGGCCTTGTGCCAAGACAGTAGTTTGTCTCATGAGACCTACTGATGCATCGAGGAGCTATAGCGGGCTCCACCGTCACTTAATAAGTACAATGCATTCCTCATATGAACAAGTTTAAACCCAACATAAACAATCGTATTAAAACTAGCATACGAAATGTCAATACTTTATCCATAAACCATGAATGGTATAAAAATAACGCATCCAAAGTCAAACATATCACAAAAACCTAAATAAAATATGGATATTTTGTATCATAATAAATCAACTTCAAATAAGCTTAAAATCCATCAAAGGATATTGACATAGATAAAAATGTTTTGTAAAACTCTTTGAGGGAAATATATTTTTCATGAAAACAATTAAAAGTTACACAATGTAGAACATAAGACATTTAAATACATTTTTGAATCAAAGTGTCCCATACCACTTTGAAACTTTTTAAAGGAATTAACATTTTTAAAACATTCATGTCCATATAAATAAATCCTTAAAACCCATTTTGAAAACATGGACATTAATGAGAATGATTTATAAGAATAAATATTAAAAACATTTAAAATGAGGTTTTAGTTAAAATTACTTTCATAAGAATCCCTATAAAGACTCTTTTATGAAACCTGGACATGGATAATAAATATGTCCCAGTAGATAGTTATATAAAAACAATCTCGGATAATAAAGAGATTGTGAAATTAACCATTACCAATTTGGTAACTTACGAAACATACACCCCATGAAAGAGGTATCATACAATGAATATGGAAATACACATAAATTAATTTTTATTACACAAAGAATACCATTATGGGCAGTACATACACCACACAAAAGGTAATAGTGGAAATATAGCATGAATCTCACGGGAATAAGGAGTGAGATGAAAACCCCTTAGTTTGTACTTTTACTTGGTTGAGGGTAGGTTAACCTCCCGTATAATAGTTAAATAATTGTTATTAAATTATATAAGAATTATATAGAAAAATATAATATCATATATGATCTTTTAATATTTCATTGTTAATAATATTATAGTATTATCGTCATTTCGGGTGTTATCTTACTCGTTTTCCTTTATATTCTTTATTACGTAAGCCATGTTTATTATGGATAGGTTTTATCTTATTCATATTCAGAATTATATTAATTTCTTAAACATTATTTTTAAATCATCAAATGACAATTAGACTTGAATGGATATGATGGGGAATGAATCTCATTGCGTTCGTGGAGACGGTAGTCCGTACATACACACGAGTGACAATATCATTAATTTTATACTAAAATAATATATAATTATATGGTATATCATATATAAATAATCATTATCATTTATATTTATTATTTATATCAATTACACATCATTATCAAACCCATCCAAATAATAATGTTTTGAATAACAATTACACCATGACGTGGAGACGGTAAGCCGTACGTACGCACGTATTGTGAAATGTCATTCAAAGGATGGATAGAATACGGAATATGGTTGTACCATATTTTTAAAAACATCACAGTATATAGAAGATACTGGAGTTATTATTTTAGAATAGAAATAACAAACAAAGAAGAAGTTGAAGAAGAAAGGAACTTGAAAGATGGTGGTGAAAACATTACATCTTCTTCGGGTTCTTCCTTTTGATTTTATCAAAATAGATCCTTAGGTTGGCTTTATAACTAATGGAAAGCCTCTAAGTTGAAGTGAGGGAAGTTGAGAGAATATTTGGGCAGGGGTTGGCTGATCCAAAAGGCTTTGAGGGTATGAATTTGAGAGAAGGGGGAGTGCACTTTTATAAGAGGTTTGAGGGGCACCTTTGGAAAAGCTAGAAATATTATTTTATAATAAAATTATTTTCGGTTTATAATGGCTCCAAATTGATTTATTTCGAGGATAATGTGGGTATGGGTCGAAATCCACTCAAAAAATAGGTTTTATACATGTTTTAGTCACTTTATTAACCTTATATTTTATTTTTAGCTCTTAGTTAGTTTGACATTTACCATGTCACTTTGTATTTTTTAATTATATAGTCAATAAACATACTATAAACATCCAAGAGACCCCCCCCATGTGGTCCACTAAAGATACACCTATCATGATATAGTTCATTTGGACGAACCTTATATTTCTATGAATAGAATATCAATTAATAATATAATATTTATTTTAAAAACTCTTTTATGTCAATTTTGACACTATTCAATAATTATTTTTTGTTAGTCTTAACAAATTTATTAATTCGAAAAAAATTAATTTATGAAATAATAACATGTCATATTAACAAATAAAATTCGTTTATGTCATAAAAAAGTTCAAATTATATTTATTTTAACATTTATAATATCAATTATTTGATTCATTCATTAATATGGAAAATACTGCATCATTATTGTGTCATATATAAATTTAATAATTGAATGTCTAAAAATTATAAATAAAATACCATTATGTAGGAAATATTTTTATCTTTCTAATTAATATTTATAGTCGAAAATATAACATATATAACCCTATGTAAAATTTTTTTTATAAAACATATATGCTTATGTCATTTTGTATTTACTTTAACTTAATTATAAAATGTGTCCCTATCACTTGCAAGTGGATCCATGGGGTCCCAAAATCGACCCATAGATGCCCATGGTTGGACATGTATCAACCAATAGGGTTAGGAAATGTTTTAGGGTAAATTAATAATATTATAATTTTATTTGTTTACCCTTATTTATTGGATTTACCCTTTTACCATGGTAAATAAAATATTTACCAAAATAATTATTCAAAATATCTAAAAATACGAGTTACCTATTTAAAAAATTTGGACATTCTGATTCAAAATATGGAATCCATTTTTTCAAATTCAAAACACAGAAGTGGACGAAATGAATTTAAAATTAATTCCCGCTGCCAAAACAAAAAGCGTGTTTTTAAGAAATAATAACTATCAAAAGATTGACACATGTTTATGTCTGGTTTAAATGTGAAATTACACCCAATGAAAAAAATTGTATTAAATGGTAAAAATATATTCTAAATATACTTTAAAACCACTAAAATTAATAATTTATCACTATTAATTATTTCGATTAAAAAAGTTGTTTTTAATTAAAATTTAGGAATTTTCACTATTCATCAAAATATGAAAGTTATCATAAAAGTACCAAAAATTCAACCTAAGATAATTTCGATATTCCGAATACAAAAATGATGTATATTTTACCAAATTAAAAGCATAGAAGTTTCATTTATTAATTTAAAATTAATTCCCGTTGTCAAAACCAAAATGCATATTTTTTTAAGAAATAATAACTTTCAAAATATTGACAATTATTTATGTCGAATTTCAAAGAAAAATTACTTACAATGACCAGAATTAGATTAAATGGTAAAAATATAATCTATTTATACTTTCAAACCATTAAAATGTATAATTTATCATTTTAAATTATTTTGATTAAAAAAGTTGTTTTCAGTTAAAATATAGTATTTTCACAATTCACTCAAATATTAAAGTTATCAGAAAAAACACCAAAAAATTATTGAAACTAAATTATTATATCTCAATTATAAAGAATAAGTTTATTTTATCAAATTTAATATATAAATGTTTAAAATATTGGATTCAGAAAAAGTTCACCATTAAAAGGCGGTAAAATTGCATTTTCTGAAAAATACTTCCTTAATCTAAAAAATTAAATTTTTTCTTACCTTATGTCTAAGAAACTCATAATATGGATTTAAAAATTATAAGTATTATATAAAGTTCAAAATTCAATTAATACTATTCATAACGGCTTTTGAATGGCCAGTTTGGTAAGTCATGGTGCGCTTGAACTCGGTGTTGCGTGTAGGGAAAGTAATTGAATTATTTTGAAGAAAATAATGTACTATGAAATATTGTGGTGTTATATACAACATTAATATGTAGAGGAAAATGGGGTAATAAACCGGCATATCCCGGCCCAGGGGCAGATTCGTTCACCTGCCCCGGCATAGGAGAATTGTCAGTACCCACTGACCACCGGAGGACCGGAGCAGGATATTCCTACTACGATACCGGAATGGGCCTTCATACCCATTCCAGCCAAATATGTCTCTCTACATATCCTGGGAATGATGTAGGAGTATGTATCGATCCCATATCATATCTTGCAGACTTCCCATAATGTAATTGCATCAGCGGCAACAGCAAGGACTCGGGCCCGTGAGCCCGTCTCCCCAATTGAGATGACTCATCTAAGAGACGAGATAGCTGCCTTGAAGCAGATCTACATCCATGCTTCCTCCCAGGAGGGTTGCCGACTATATTCTGCGACACAGGGGAAACCAGATCGATCAGCTTCACTCATTCCAACTGGGGGACACTCGTCCATCACGGTGGATGCTCCAGTGCAGGCATATATCCCTGCTAAAAGTCAATATGTTCATCGGCGTATCCCGGAAGCATCATGATACCCAATAAGATAGGGACCCAAAGGTGAAGGTCATTGTCAACAGTAGATGGTCCCTGATGCCCACAAGAAAGCGCCTCGAACACGCCGAAGGTAGCTGTAAAATAAATAGCGGGTTCATGACTCCGCTCTGCTGGAAGCTCGGATTCCCAATGCCGCTAAGCGCATATCAAAGGCTCAGAACACTGCCCACCCATTACCATATTATAGGAGCGGCAGTAGCAGTTGTGAAGGTCCTCCTCGCAATGTCGCTGCCAGCAGCTATGAAGGTCCTCCCTAGAGCACCCGTGGGGGCCTCCCCCACGGTCATATAACGATCGGTAAAAAGAGCCTCTCTTTTGATGCAAGTCACGATAACCCTCCGCGTGACCAGAAGATTGAGCAACAAGAAGGTCCTACACTTGTTGTGGTCCACCCTGAAGGTCCTCGCCGGGGTATACGCTACAAACACTCTCCTTGTAGTGGGACTAGAGATTATGATAGTAGTCCCTGCTATCATAGTCGCAACTATAGAAGCCCTCCCCACAATGACGTCTCATCACGACAAGAAGGCCCTCCCCTTGTTGTAGCCTGCCCTGAAGGTCCTCCCCAGGGGTTATGTTGAAACGACACTCCACTCAGTCGGGCATCAGATCACAGTGGTAGTCCTCGCCACCCTGATAATGGAGGTCCTCCCCGTAGAGACGTCAAGCAATGAGAAGGCCCTCCCCTCATTGCGCTGCATTCTGAAGGCCCTCCGCAGGGTGTACCCCACAGATATTCTCTCTGTGGTAGCTGTAATGGTAGTCTTCGCCATTGCAGCAGCTGTGATGGTAGTCCTCGCCACCATGGCTGCCATTGCGAAGGTCCTCCCAGCATTGGACCCAAGAAATAGGAAGGTCCTCCCCCTTTCGCAGTGTGTCTTTAAGGTCCTCCCCATGATACACACCGAACGTCAAACCATGATGGTCATCCTCACCATGATGGCAGTTGTTGCGAAGGCCATCCTCATAACAACGCTATGCAGCCTAAAAGTCCTCCCCTTGCTGCGACACACCTTGGAGGTCCTCCCCATGGTATGTACTGCAAAAGTCCTCTATGCAATGAGGCGTCAAGCAGTAATGGTAGTCCTCGCCATTACGATTGTCATTGTGAAGGCCCTTCCCGCGATGACATATCATATCGACAGGAAGGTTCTACCCCTGCCGAATCAAGCACGGAAAAGCCCTCGTATGCTGAGGCACTCCGAAGGACGGGGCCAAGCATGTCAGTTTCCCAATCGATCGCTAACGACACCCTTCTTAAATCGGGAGATGTTCCGGGGCCACGTTCATCATCCGAACCACCTCGGAATCACCCACGAGACAATTCAACACCTACCAGTCCCACTACCTTCGACCACCCTATCGGAAAGCATCTCAGTTAGGCTGACCAGGTAGAGGAATCACTAGCGGTGGAGTATGACGATATGTTGCTCCTGAGAAAATGACTGGCCAGGGATGATATACCAATTATGTTTTGGCCCACAACCACCTCTCAGTTCAGCATACCCAGAGAGTTGTCGGAAGAATGTGTGCATGGAATCTGCCATAATATATGGACAACCCTCCACCGACTAAAATCAAGTTTCCTGCCCTACGATGGGTATGTATACCATGTCAAGACAATAGGAGACCTCCTGCATCACATCGACCTGGAATCTCTTCCTTCGGCGTGGAAACAGCGGCCTGAGATGCGTAAAAGAATTACATAGATAGCCTGGCTCCATACGCTGCACTAGTTGTGTCGCCTCATCAGTGACACTCCGACGGGATTCCATATCAGGTGATGGGGGGAACATGGAGTTCTGCATTTTACTCTGCTCCCTTCCCAGAAGAACCTGTTCGGCATGGTGTCTTTCAATGTCATCACATCAAGACGGAAATCGAGTGGTCTCCATATTCATGAAAGGCAATACACCCAATAGAGTCAGGCCTTGAGTAAGTCCCAAAAGCATCAGTCCCGACAGGAATAAGCCATTCAAGAACTCCTGAATCAGGCCACCGAGAGCATATGACATGCATCTCGCCTAAGAGAGGCCAATTAGCGGTCATTGCCTGCCTCCCCAGAAGGGATTGATTCACAAAAGAACTCTGCACCAAACCCAGTTCACCCCCAAATGGGGGAACGTGAGATCAGGTAGGTCGCGATAGAAGCAGCCACCGCCACAATCCAAGGTCAACCCCAGCCTGTAGGGCTGGGGGAATTTTAACAAAAAATCCCCCCGTAAGACCAATAAAAACGGTAAGAGACTCATCATCCAAGGAACGATGCCAAACCCAGCCCTCAGGGATGGATGCATTATTACCTCCTCAACAACAACCTCCCCCATGAGAACTAGTATTCTCTCGTCTAGGGAGGACAGTCAGAAGAGGAGGTTAATTCCCTATCTCGTCACTTGAATCATCATCCCGTCCAAGAGAGAGGCGTACCGTAAGGGTGCATCAAAGAACTCTCCATGTCACCCTTCATCACGGAGCCCAAAATAAATCCCAAGAAAGAAGAGGGAAGACCAGTAAAATACGCGGGAGATCCTATGCCCATTTGGAAGATGACATCTTCTCTGCCTCGCGATATGCATCCATCAACGCCATAGAGTCTAACCCCACAGATGACACCGGAGATGATGCAAATCCAGATGGATCGGGAGACGATGGTTCCAGTCAGGCTGTTACTCACAATGGACCACCAGGTGTGCACACCCAGAACTAGAGGGAAGCCCTGAACATGGATGACCCTTCAGCTAACCTTCCTCCGCTTACCCTTCGAGCTTCCAAGAAGGATAAGAACAAAGGACCAGTTACCCTTAACCCACCTCCTTCTGTCGATAAAAATGATCCACTTACGCTCGAAGAGAAGTTCACTCGATAGGAAGAGGAGATGAAATAATTGAGGCGACTTAACACTGATCTACTCCAGAGGACCCATCTTATTGAAAGCGCGTCCCAAGAGGAGCCACATCATGAACTCCCATTAAGTGAACCTCAAAGAATAAGGATTTCCCTGGCAAACGAAGCACGGTCAGGGCTCCTGTCCAATGAGGCGCCCGGCCCGTCCAACTACCTAAATGTGGATCCGGATGAATACCAAGACTTCCCTCCACTCAGGAAGAAACCAGAGCACATACGTCTAAACCCTCCGAAGGTGTCACAAACGGCACATGCACCCCTGATGCCAACTGAGTTGGATCCTCATGCAATGCCTTGGGCTACACCTACCCAGGAATGGGCCCAACAGGATGTAAAATAGGGCCTCACCAACACCATCAAGGCACTAACAGCTCGATTGGAAGAAATGGAAGGTCGGCACGCTCTGATACAGCCAGAGTGGAATCCCTACCCAGATTGGGTGAACAACACGCCTCCTCCACCCAATTTTGGGAGCCCTGTATTCCCTATATTCAATGGATCAGGCGATCTGGAACAACATTGGATGCACTATGAGTATTATTACTACCCTATGATGGGACCTCTGGAAGAACAAGAAGTAGTGAAACTCAGATGCTTCACACATACCCTACAAGGATCTGCCTTCATCTAGTATACGATTCTACCAGCCCAGTCCATAAAAAGCTGGGAAGACCTTCGGTAGCATTTCCTGTTCCACTTGAGCTCGACATTTCCTAAAACAACGATCAACGATCTCATGAAATGAAAACATAGGGAGAACGATAGGGTTTCAGATTTCATCAACAGATGGAAAGGTATGACCTACTCAATGAACATGGAAATGCCTCAAGATAAGTTGCTCGACATATGAATCAACAATCTTCAAGATGAGCTTCAAACTCCGCTCATACCAGTGGACTACACTACTGGCTTCCGCCATCTCTCCTCCATTGCCCAGAGAATCGATGACTCCCTATAGCGGACCAATTTGAAGTCCCGAATAGCCTCGCAGGCTCCTAAAAAGTGAACAGTTACAGCTGAAGTGTCCTCTATCATGCTCATGCTAGACCTTGTGCCTACTCCACCACTCAGGCATCCACCAAATTATCAAGGGCCCCATGTATATCAGCGGCCGCCTCCACCCATGTGGGATGATCAGAAAGGTTCGAAGCAGAACCAGTTTGAGGAACGAAGACATAATCTATACTCATTCCGAGAGGACCATGTCTGTGGATACTTCATCGCCACCATGAATTACAACATGCTTCACCTCCTGGAGCCGTGGAAACCTGAAGAAGTCATTTGCGATGACAGGCCAGACTACTGTCCCTACCATCCAATGTTGGGGAAAAATATTTGGGAATACTTCATGTTCAAAGACCTCCTATAAAGGATGGAAGACTCTAGGAAGGTTGAGCTAGGACCACCCCCACCGCGTGTGACATACATTTCTACCACCAACTCCGACAAAAGGGAGGGATGGTAGGAATTCACCATCAAGAAGGGGCAGAAGTTTGATAACTGGATGACTCGAAAGACTATTAATCAAGCCCAGGGCATACTCCGAGCTCAACTACAACAGTCGATGTTGCCACCAACAACCCCTGATGTCGCACAACCAACAATATCGGCCTCACAACCCTCTACGAGCCGGTCATTCAGGCGTAATCGAAGAGGGAGGAGACAAGCACAAGAGGAGCAGTCTGTGACAAGGCCAAAGTTAGCCCCGACGCTGTCAGATTTCATGGCCTTGAATTTGGCGCCATGGGCACCAAACCACCAAATGGCACCATCAGGGACAACCGACCAAGTTGACCTGTCAGAGGATGAAGAGCCAATCTTTGGTTCCATCAACGCAATCCATCTTATGGAATCGGTCCCGGACGAAGGGTATGATTATGAACCCAAGTTCCCAACACAAGGAGCTGGGATGAGGAATCGCAGAGGCAGGGGATATCAACGAAGGCACAGTCGCGGCTGAAACCAACCCTACAGTTGGACCTCGGTCCAAACCATCAATATCATGGAAAAATGGGGGAGAGCCCTTCTACAGACTCAACAAGAGAAAGGATATCCCTCGAACTCCACAAGCGGCCACTTTGCCCCTGTCATTATACGGTACCCATCAGAGGAGGAACAAGTGTCTAGCTGCCTAGTGTGCACAAACAGACTAGCCAGGCCGAATCCCCAAAACATGGGGACATCATCGACATTTGACCCCGCAGCCAGTCCCTCCTCATCTCATATTCCAACTCCCATGATGCCCGCAAAAACTCTCCCACCTATGGAGAAGCGTTGGCCGTTGGAACAGAAATACGACATCGTTAAGAAGTTGGTGTCAGTACCAGCCAAACTGTCAATCCTAGATGCCCTAAGTCTATCAGCAGACCTCAGGGAGGCACTTATAGAAGCTTTGCTCATCCCCCAGGAGTTTCAAGCCGAGGTAGCTACCACATAGATTTACTGGACAGAGAATGGCCCGGCTGAATGCAATGCAGTGATTTTCTTAACCGATAAGGATGAAGATTCCATCATGCATGGACATATCAAACCACTATATGTGTTTGACACACTAAATGATGTTGATATCCGTAATGTCTTTACTGAAAACGGCTCTGGATTTAACCTCCTTCCCCTACGAACAGTCTGTAAGCTGGGCCATAGTGAGGATGATTTAATACCCTCAGCCACAACTCGGTTGGGTTACAACAAGAGTGAGCAGAAGCCAATGGGAAAAATTAAGATAAAGAACCATTTTGGTGACCTCGTGGCCTACTCAGAATTCTTGGTGGGCCGATAGAACACATCATTCAATGCCCTGTTGGGAAGGTTGTGACTCCATAAGCACATGGTTGTTCCTTCATCCTACCACCAGTGTATTAACTACTACGTCAATGGGAAAAGTGGGGCATTTCATGCCGACAAGGCCCCTTTCGAGCTCTCTGATTCACACTACATTGAAGCCGAGTTTTATGAGAAATAGAAGAAGAAGCCTTTGGCCGATGGTTTCGACTGGATCTCCACTCCAAATGCCCTAGAAATGGTTCCTGACGACCCCCTCAGACAGCTTGGTAGAGACTACGTACTACCCATCAACCACGTTGAGAGAAAGGATTCAAGCCTGAACACTCACTCAGTTATCCTCATAACTTCAGCCATAACGACTGGACGTGACGATGCATAAAAGATTGTTAACCCTCAATCTAGGGCGAATACTCGAGCGGGGATGCCCACGATGCCTCGCCCTCAAACTCCTAGGAGCCCGGGCTGGAAACTCTCCCCCCGTCGGATCAAGAAGATGAGGATGTGGGAGAAAAAGAGGAAAATCTTAGGGTTGCACCTCCCGCACTTGAGGAGGGTATCTCCACCATGGTGGACGAGCTTAGGGAAATAAACCTGGGTACTGAGGAAGATCTAATGCCTACTCTCATTAGTGCATCCATGTCCCCTGAGGAGCAAGAGGTATAAACCACTTTTCTGAACCAACACCGGGATGTATTTTCCTGTAATTACACAGAAATTCCGGGTCTCGATCCCAAAGTGGCGACACATCACCTGGGTCTTCCAGAAGATCACTGGGACTATAAATAGGCCGCCATAAGGACACACCCCTCACATGCTGCCAAAATAGAGGCTGAATTCAATAATCTTATCAAAGAAGGATTCATTCGGGAGGTGAAATACCCCATCTGGTTGGCCAAAATCGTCCCTGTGAAGAAAAATAATGGACAAATACACGTCTGCATTGATTTCAGAGATCTCAATCGGCATTGTCCGAAATATGATTTCTCGGTCCCGGTCACCGAGTTGTTAATCGATGCGATGACCGTGTATGATGATCTATCCTTCATGGATGGCTATTATGGGTATAATCAAATCAAGATGGCCTGAGAAGACGAAGAAGCCACTGCCTTTAAGTCCCCTAAAGGAATATTCTGTTACAGGGTCATGCCCTTTGGTCCCAAGAAAGCTGGCGCCACATATCAGTGTGCCATGCATCGTATCTTCAAACCATTCCTGGGGAGATTTGTTGAGTGCTGCATAGATGACTTGGTGGTCAAATCAAGACAATGCTCAGATCACCTGTCAGACCTTGAGACTGTCTTAAACAAACTTTCACAACATAGTCTGAAGATGAATCCCTTGAAGTGCACCATCGGGGTTACCTCAGGGAAATTCCTTGGCTTCGTCGTACGCCATCATGGCATCAAAGTTGACCCTGAAAAGACAAAGGCTATCCTTGACCTGACACCTCCCCGAAATCTCACCGAGTTGAGGGGATTACAAGGACACCTGGCCTATATCAGGAGGTTCATAGCCAACCTGGCATGCAAATGTTTCCCCTTTACCAGGTTAATGAAGAAGGGAGTCACGCACCAATGGATATATGACATCCAAGAGGCATTCGACAGCCTAAAGAAGTACCTTTTAAGCCCCCTGGTGCTCACGCCCTCAGTAGAAGGAAGACCTCTCATCCTATATGCGACAGCCCTAGAGCGGTCACTAGGAGCCTTCCTCGTGCAAAAGAATGACGACGGTAGTGAAAACAGTCTCTATTACCTCAGTCGAACCATGATTGATGATCAGACTCGATACTCAAAACATCGAGAAGAGTTGATTGGCCTTGGCCTTCACAGTTCAAAACTTGCGACACAATCTGCAGCATCATTAAGTCCATTTGGTCTCGTGTAATAACCCGCTCAAGTACACCCTCAGCCGCCCGATTCTAACTGGGCACCTATCCCGATGGGCAGTCATCATGCAACAGTTTGACATCTGGTTTGTGCCTCAGAAGGCCATCAAAGGCCAGACATTAGCAGATTTTCTGGTGGAGCACCCCTCAACAGGGACTACCCCGCCGGACAATGAGCTACTGGATGAAGACATCTTCTCGGTTCAAGAGGAGTTCCCTGTATGTGAAATGTACTTCGACAGCGCGTCCCGAAGCCCAACCAGGAAAAGGATGGAAGATTCAAAACTTAACAAGGTGGGTTTGGGGATAATAATCATGTCCCCAGAAAAGGTAGCCTTTCTATATTCCTTCCTCCTGTCAGAAGGATGTACGAACAATGAATTGGAATATCAATCCCTCATTGCAGGCCTGGAGCTCGCTCTCCAGGCACAAGTACAAGACCGCAATGTAAAAGGTGACTCATAACTGGTCATTAAGCAAGTCAATGGTGAATATTCTATTAAAAAGGAGGAGTTGATTCCCCTGTTCGACCATGTCCGAAGTTTAATGGAGGAATTATCCACAGAACCAACATTGACCTATATTCCCCGGTCTCAGAATGCCCAGGCCGACGCATTATCTAATGCCGCCAGAGCCCTAACCGACCTAGACCGGGATGAAACATTAATCAGCATTTCTCATCATCGAATGGTCTTTCCATTTGTCCAGACCAAGACAGAGGAAATCCAAGAAATCAGTCCTGTCCCTGATCCACATGCTCCCGCCACCGGCTGGATGACCCCCATTGCAAACTACCTTCAATGGGGAGAACTTCCATCAGACAGGGCTGAACGAGAGAAAATACGGAGAAGGGAAATCAACTTTTTCCTATATTGCGGAACAGGTCAACAAGAGTTCCTCTACAAACGAGGCCTCGACTGAGTCCTCCTCAGATGCATTAACGGAGAAGAAACCACCGCCGTCATGATTGATGTGCATGCTGGAGTATGTGGAACACATTAGCCGGGGTCCAAGCTTTGCCATCAGGTTCGGAGGCTCAAGTACTATTGGACCATCATGGCACGAGATTTCGAGCGCTTTACTACAAAATTCCACTCATGCCAAATTCATTCCAACTTCATACACCATCCCCCAGAGTTACTTCATCAGGCCAAGTACTCCTGGACATTTCCCGTCTTGGGAATGGATGTCATGGGACCATATCCTCCTGCCATAGCCAAACAACTGAAGTATATCCTCACCGCAACCGACTTCTTTTCAAAATGGGAAGAAGTTGTACCCCTAAAGGATGTCGGGGCAAGAAGGATTGTCAGCTTTTTGAAAACCAATATCATCACCAGATTTGGTGTCCCTCATACCCTACTGATAGATAACGACACCAAATTCTGCTCTGTTGAATTGGAGAAACTATATCACGAATATGGTATCTAGGCTAACCACTCATCCCGCTACCACACAACGGACAACGGACAGATAGAGGCTTTCAACAAGACCCTGTCCAACATTATCCAAAAAATTGTAGAAAAAGAAAAGAAGTCATGTCCGGATAAACTCCTCCATGCATTGTGGGCTTATCGAACCATGATCTGCACTGCTACTCGGGCTACCCCGTACTCATTAGTACAAAAAAACAAAAGTGGTCCTGCCCATTGAGCTCCAATTACCCTCGCTCCACTTTGCCACTTGTGATCAATTATCCAATTATGGGAAAGAAGAAGAGCAGCTAGGTGAATTGGAGAAGCTGGACGAGAAGCGTTTGCACACTTTTCACTATCTGGAAGTATACCAAAACTAGATTGCATGAGACTTCAATAAAATGTTTCGTCTTCGGTCTTTCTTAGAAAGAGAATTTGGTGTCGGTCCTCCGGACCCCAATGATACCTGGATGGAAACCTCCAAAGCTAGATCCCAAGTGGGAGGGACCATATGTTACACACAAAGTCTACTCCAATAAAGCATATGCCCTGATCTCCATGGACGGGCAGTTCACCACCGCTCCTACAAATGCGAGATTCCTAAAGAAGTATTTCTCATAGAAACCAAAAGTATACTTCGTCCTTACCGCACAACGATAAACTGCATGGATAAGGAAAAAATCATCGGAGTTGTAGGACGTTAAACTGCCAAGCACCTAACGGTCCAAACTCTATGACCCCAAACTAAGAGTATCTCGTCCTCAACGGCATAACTAAAATCAGTTATCATCCGAGCTGCAGGAATGCCAAGCACCCAACGGTCCAAACTATATAACCTTAAACTAAGATTATTTCATCCTCACCGCATGACGTTAAACTACACGGGTAAGAAGTTTTAAAAATTCCCTCTCTCCCGTGTATGAACCAGACCTACATGGGTGTATTTTCTTTGAGAGAACTACGTACGGCTTGATTCCTACCATCGCAGGATATGTAGCGACGCCGGGATCCCCTACACTATCCCATCCACTCCCAAATGGAAGAAAATTAAAATATGTCCCCTTCCTCCATGTATGGACCAGCCCTGCACATGGTGTACTCCTTTTAGAGAACTACATACAGCTTGATTCCTGCCCTCGCAGGATACGTAGTGACGCCAGGGTTTCCCATCTTGGCCTAGCCACGCTCAAATAAAAGTTAAAAATTCCCCCTTCCCCTCATGTATGGTCCAGACCTGCACAAGGTGTATTTAGCAGAGAACTACGTACGTATTGATTCATACCCTCACAGGATACGTTTTGATTCCAGGGTTCCCCATCCTGGCCCAGCCACCCCTCAAATAAGAGTTTTCAAAAATGCCCCTTTCCCTTTTGTATGGACCAGACCTGCACGGGGTGTACTCCTTTAAAATAACTACGTGAGGCTTGATTCCTACCCTCATAGGATACGTAGTGACGCCTGGACTCTGTATCCTAGCACAAACATTTAAAAAATGCCATCTTCTCCCATGAATGGACCAGACCTGTACGGGGTGTACTCCTCGTCCTCACCCCATGATGCTAAACTGCATGGACAAGGAGATAAAAATGCCCTTTTCCCCATGTACGGACCAGACCCGCATGGGGTGTACTTTTCGTCCTCACCACATGATGTTAAACTTCATAGACCACGTCCTTACTGCATGACGTTAAACTGAACGGACATCGTCACAAATCACCCAAGATATATGGAGAAACGAGATGGAAATAATCCTCACGCATTTGGATGCATCCCCTCTATACATCAGATTCCACGACCCGGATAATTATGGATATTCATAACCATTCATAGCCATCAGAAGTGGAAAGTTATCGACCCGTAGAAACCATTGCATGACTATGCATACCATGTCCTCAGCAGCTCTGCATATTGATATCCCTTGGCCCATCTACAAAAGGGAAGATTTCCTCAAGCGATACTCTTCCTAGCTCTGTACGCTTACCGGCCTCAGAGCCCCCATATCATATCTCCCGATCCAGAAATTTATAGTGTAGTGGTTTACAAGTTCATCCCCCTTTTCACATCCAAATGTTGCCAGGCTATCTCTTCCCGGTTAGCCTATGTATCCGCCTGTGGTTCAGATGATGACTTGCGTCATTGAACATCAAGCCAGGGCTAGGCTACTTTGAATCAACGGACAATTGCCGTGAAGTTATTTCTTGTATGCTTGGACAAAATTATCCCCACATGACAAACTCTGTACTGTGAGCAATCTCGGGTTTTCATAATCATTCATGGCCATCAGAAGTGGAAAGTCATCGACCCGGGGACACCTTTGCATGACTATGCATACCATGCCCTTAGGGGATGTGCATATTGATAGCCCATGGCCTGTCTACCAAAGGCAAGATTTCTTCGGGCGGTACTCTTCATATCTTCGTACACTTACTAGCCTTAGAGCCCCCACATCACATCTTCTGATCCGGGAAACCTCAGAGTTGCTGTTTACAACCTTCATCCCCCACCCTGTTCAGAGTATATCAGAGCATGGTAACTCAGTTATCCTTCAAGTGACTGCAGCAATAGTCACCCAATGGTTCGAGCACTATGACTGCTAAACTAGGAGTACATCATCCTTACTACACGACATTAAACTGAATGGAGCGAAGGTACACCCCAGTGCACAAGATAAATCAGTACAAGGACCTCTCTAAGCATTAAGGTCACGCAGGGCCGAATATTCCTAACATATCCAGATATTTTCTTACCGAATAACAGACTTCATGGCTCAGACAATTACGGATCCTCATAACCATTCACAACCATCGGATGTGGAAAGTTATCGACCCGTGGAAAACCTTTCATGACTATGCATACCATTCCCTTAGTGGCTCTGTATATTGATAGCCCCTGGCCCGTCTACCAAAAGAAATATTTCCCCACGCGACACTCTTCCTAGCTCTATATGCTTACCGGCCTCAGAGCCCCCATATCATTTCTCCTGATCCAAGATTCCTCAGAACCACGATTTACACCAATCAACCCCTCCCCATTTCCTGGGCATGCTAAGATGTTCAAGACCAGTTACATTTTGATCAAGAGCGGCCTTTGCAACTACGTCCTTACCGCATGATGTTAAACAACATGGAATGGCTTTGATGCTTGGCATAAAGATGAAATGACCATGCATTAAACATTCAGGGAGATGACTCTAATTACAAGAATTTTCACTGGTTTAAAAATGTCTCCCATCATTGTCGCATGACGTTAAACTGCACAAAATTTAAAAATGCCCCCATCCTCGTGGCATGACGTTAAACTGCACAGCATCGGAAAAAATGCCCCTTATCCTTGCTGCATGACGTTAAACTGAAAATTGTCCTTTAATAATGCTCCTCTTCTTTACCACATGATGTTAAACTGCACAGAAGCCGTCCTTACCGCATGACGTTAAACTGCATGGCCAAACCTTTCATGAGTTCAATAAGGAACGAAGGCTTTTCTATGTCCCTCAGTGCACGGGTCAGACCTGCACAAACCACCATCTCACACCAGCGTGAGAAGGGATGACTTCAACAATTATAGTGAAATTTAGCATAGATGTTTCTCCCATATCCCGGCACCATCTCCTCATAAACCATACTCTATACTCAGAAAAATACAAACTTTCATAAACCAACCCTGATTGTTCTGAATTTCAACTTCCCTGAAGATGCTCGACTATCGGAAGAATGAAATCATTGTCCCAAGGACACCTTTGCATGACTATGCATACCATGCCCTCGGCGGCTCTGCATATTGATCGCCCTTGACCCGTCTACCGAAGGTAGGATTTCCTTAGGCAATGCTTCTCTCCATACGCCACTTGGCCCCTGAGCCCTTCTGTCCATCCCAGGATTTGGAAACCCTCTGAGATGCAGTTTACCAGCCTCTTTCATGACCCTTCATGACTATGGAAGAATGTCTCTAGTGAGATTACCAAGAACTAGGAGAAGTCATCCCATTCCAGATGATGTCCCGACTGCATGACATTAAACTGCGCCAAGCTCCAAACCTCATTTAGGCTTGAAAAATGCGTAGGATAGAGACCCTAAGTCCACACTCCTGATTAATACTGATGTTATCGAACCCTTTCAGACATCACACACCCTTTCCGAGCCACCCCTGGGGGTTTTCATAATTCCCCATGCCACCCATGGTGGTTTCCATAAGTAGGACTTCCATGAAGTACTCAGGCCATCAGAAATAGTGAGTCATTGACTTGAGGACACCTTTGCACGACTATGCATACCATGCCCTCAGCGGCTCTGTATATTGATCGCCCATGACCTGTCTACCAAAGGCAATATTTCCTTAGGCGATGCTCCTCCTACCTCTGTACGCCGATATGACTCCCATTCCTTGAAACATGCCCTGCATGTCGTTCAAAATCTAAACATAACCCCCCCCACCTGCGTCTGAAGGATATTGAGACATCTTTTAATCAACCAAACCACATAGGGGCCCTCTCCCTACTATTTCGGGTCAAAGCTATTGTAACTAAAACATCAGTAATGATAGTCTTGACAGAGGGACATTAAACTGCTCACAAAAAGAGGCACAAAGCCTATTAGGCCGAAAACCCAAAAAGGGAAACCCAAGAAATTGTCAGGTCAAACCCGCTTGGTTCGCACTAAATGGGCCCCTGCAAAATTAGGGTATTAAAAGAAAAGGCAAAATGTTTGTGTGGTTTTTCTACAAAATCTTAGCAATAGTCAAACTATGCTTGCTGGATCCTATGATCCAAGAAAAATTTAGAGTCTGTTTTCCTGAGTTATGATTAATTCTGATTTAGCGAGTTGTTATTTACACAGCAATTGTTCTAGTAACAATCAAATTTTACAGCAACAAAAGATTGAAAGAGATTGTATTTAATTTGGAAAAAAGGGAGGATTTCCACAAGCTGAGGTCTCTCTATCACAAAAAAAAGAAGTGGGGTAAAAAAAAATGTGTACAAGAATGGATCTGACACTTATAAAGGAGCCTGGATCGGTCTCTCCATCAGATCGGCAACTGTGCGGCGAAGGTTGTTGCAAGTCTACTCCAGCATGGCCTTCTCCCTGGCCTCAACCCCGGCCACCGTACAAGTATGATCCACTATTGTTTGGAGATATATGATCCCATTCCTTGTGACATTAAGGCGACCATTCATAGTTGACAATTGATCCCTCAGCATCCCTGCCCATAATTCACATTCATGCAACTCGGAGGATAGGACGACCGCCTGATCTCGAGAGCTCACCTCCTACGCTATCAGTTGGCGAAGCTTTATCATGGCTTCCTCTAAGGATCGGTTCTCGCAATGAGAGGCAGCGAGGTGAGAAAGTTTGTGTTCATTAGTGGCAACTTCCTAATGGGACATGACAACCTGGAAAGAGAGAGAATGGAACTGCCAATAGTCAAAGCCACCAGACCCCAAGCCCAGGAAGAGTTGTCAGAGAGCTTCGGTTTTAGTTGCCATCTCAGCTAGAGGAGCGTCGGCAAAAATCTCACAAATCTGAGGCCAGAACCTCCTACACACTGCACGGTGGTCCACCATGACACATGGATCTTTCATATCCTCGCTAGATAGCATGAAAACGAAGTCTAGAATTGCAATCAGCAGAGACATGTGCACGCCAGAATATGGTTCTGAAGCTGGAAGGTCTGAAGCTTCTAACCCCGGTTTGGGCATGGGAATCAAGTTGCAGAGTCCAGTATCAGCTGATAAAACTTCAGGAATTGTCTCGTTAGGACCCGAAGCCATATGTTCATCCTCATCCACGTCCATGAAGGTTGTGTCCATCTGAACTTCGACCGCAGAGGGGCTGGGAGAGGGAAATCACCTGAGTTTCTTTGACCGACGAGCCATTAGTCGGTTCTCCCTCAGAGCTGATAAGGAAGGTGTGGTAGGCACAACAACCCCAATGACTCCAGATTTGGGAATCTACCAGACAACCTTCCCCAGGACCCCATTAGGATAATATTTTACCGACGTTCTTGCATACTCCATGGAGAGGCTAGCAGCCACTTCTATGCCAGGAAAGGGAATTCTTGTGTTGGATCCCTCCCGCATCAGCATCAACCACCATTAATGGAGAGTGGCTGGGTGGATCCCTTGAGCCTAAGGAGGGGGAAGTAAAACTTGGAGTTGCACACAACTAAATTGGTGAGAAAAACGATATGGGACATACAACTCGCACAAAGAAACCCCATAAATTCGTGCGGACAAAAACACATCCCACAGTGAAATCACGTAAGATCGCTCCTCTAGGCTCCCCTGGCAGTTTTCAACCACGATGCTAGAAGGGGCAGGGTAGGGAGTGAAGGCAAACTGGGAGAAGTCACTCATAAGCTCGATAACTTCATCTTCAAAGGAACCCTAGCTATATTAAGTAGGGTAGGCTGAAAGGTATGAAGCGGGATGACTGTGTTATGACAATACTCATAACAATGACAATGATTCGATATCCAATCGTATAATAATTGAAATGAACCACTCAGACAGTAGGGTGACCTGCCCTCCTGCATGTGGCTCAGTAGTTTATAAATACGAGCCAAAGTGGGCATGACCAAATTCACCAGGCGGTCCTCTGCCAACTCAACTGCCATCATTAAAGTGCAAACCCTAATGCCTGGGTTGATATCTTGAGAAGGGAATAGCCACTCTCTCAAGAACATAGCAAACAGACCTTCTTGCCTGAGCATAGGTGGCACGCCGTGGTTCACCTCGTAGTCCCATGAATGGTAGTCGCCCGCTTCCAGAACCGCCCAGTAGGAACCTCAGATGGTTCATGACTATTGAGAGGGATGAGTCCTAGGGCGCATTATATTCGGCACAGGACAAGTGGTGTTCAAAAATAACCCTATCCAGGTGCTATAGGGAATAAGACAGCGGGCGTGCAAGGCATGACCCAGTGACTGCTCTGCCATGACTAGTTTATCCCTAGCCAACGAAGGCACTTGTTCAACATCATCCCACACATCAGGAGTGGGTAGAAACTCATTATACATCTCAGAGATGATCGGAATCCCTCCAAAATGGTAGATGCTCCACAAGATAATTCCATCTTCACCATGGGCTAAGTGGAATGTATTAGTGCTTGAACACCAGTGACTGAGCAGGGTCAGGAAGGATCAAAGATGGGGGTAAACAGCGAACTGGGAGGCCCATACTGTGGAGTACATATTGACTGCTTCCAATCACTCAGGAGATTCCCGACAATGATGATGGACCCAGAAGACCCAATCCCAATCACTTGATAGAAGCCCACCTGACCGAAGATCCCTCCTAGGAATCCACGCTGCGTCAGGATCCAATCGAGCGAGGTTGATTATGGAGGGGTAACTCTTGAGGACAGCTTCGCGAGAAAAGTCTTGTGTGTACTGATCACTTTGGGTCCAGACAGAGCCTCTCAAAATGGAAGTGTTTTTCAGATCAGGATCAGAGATTATCTCCCCCAATTGGGCGAGTTTCACCAGAATACAATTCGGCGACGCTTCCAAGCAAGGTGACCGAAGACCTGAGAAAGTAGGGGGATAGGGAAGTTGTCTTGTAGACCGAAGCCGTAAATAAGATGTAGATTTGATAGCGGATAACCTAGGAGCTCAGGAGAGAGAAAGTCCTTCAAGACACCATCGTCGGGAATGATGGACTAATTAGGGTCCTCTTTGATGCTCTCTGCTCTACAAATCATAGTTAGACGTCACCCTGAACTAGTCGGGAGAGGCTCGGCAGCAGGCCTGGGTGCACGGAGAAAGGAAACCATATTTTCTCCCTATATTATGAAATCCAACAAATGGTTAGTCTGGAATAATAAAATCTGAACAAAAATACCAAAAATATGGCTAAGGATTCAGTCGAGGAGCCTTCATGACAAAGTCCCCAAGCAGGCCTCAAAAGGTGGTTCATGATGACTGTATCCCGTGAACCAAACCTACACAGAAGAGGTCCGCGGTACTCTGGCCCGCAGAGCATTGGCCAGAAAACTGTGAACCAAGTTGCATCATGGAATCCTAATCCCGAATTTAAATAGTTAGATTTGGAATACTTAATTTTTATATTCAGGAAGATTTCAGTTCGCAGACCGTCAAAACCATGAAGCGAGTTCCTCCGTGTCCCATCATAACTTACTTTTTAATTAATTAAAAGTGTTAGTTCACGGCTGGAGATTGGTTTGTGGGTGACGGCGACCATGAACGAGGAATGTTTCACGGAAGTGGGAGCTGGTTCGTGGACGAGGCGTTTTGTGAAGGAATGAGCACGTGAAGACAAAAAGTGAGAGGGATCTGGTTTCGCAAAGAATCCAGTAAAAGAAAAATGAAGGTCCCCCGTATTTATAGGTGTGTTCCCCTACTGGGTCCACTCCTCTACCGCAAACCATCCATGTTTTAGGACCACTCTGCATCGGAATGGCCTCCTCTTTATTCTGATCGGACCCCATTCCGATGGGGGGAATTTGTGGGGTCCTAAAAAGTATTCAAAGGAAAATGGAAATCCCCTTGAATACAAGGGATATTCTACCCATTTTCTCCTCAATAGAATTGAGGAATGGTGGGGAGCAAACTCAAAGGATGGACCAAGACAAACCGGTCCACAAACCAGTCCAATGAAAACTCTAGGCGGCCGGTTCCGCGAAGCACCCCCTCCGCGGACCGCTGTCGTTCGCGGAATGGAGGCGGAGATCCTCCATGGGCGCGAAGAAGGACGGGCGCCAACCTAGTTCACCATCATGAACCGCCCCACCTGCGGACCGCATTGACTGGCCGAGGCCACATCCTCTGTTGTTCGTGGAATGGAGGCGGAACCCTGCATGGTCGCGAAGAACTCCTCGAGCTCATTCGATTCGTGGGGGAGATGCGTTCAATTCCACCCACGAGTTGCGGATTGACCAAGTCATCCGTAAACCGGGTTTTCTCTGATGGGCCTCCGCAAAAGGTGTTGCATGACCACAGATACATCTCTTTCCCCACTCTATAAAAGGAGACTGGGGGGGAAGAGAATGGAGGCTTTGGAGAGATCGACCAGATTCGGGTGGAGGGATTTCTAAGGAAGGAGCTTAGTATTTTGCAAACCATGAAGTTCCAGTCCGCTAACCAGAACATGAATGAATCAGGAAGTGAATTAATAAGGAACTGAAAATGCATAATAACTTGTTGAACCGCAAACTTAAAATAAAAAATAAAATAAGACCTCAAACCATGGCCCCTCTGCGGATGCACTCCCAGCGGACCAGGGAGTTTATGCCCCTTTTATGATCCATCACACTACATAGCACCCTCCTACACGGGCGAATCCCCGAACAACGAAGCCTCGACCGACACCACCCCCGGCCGCCGCTGCTCGCATGGATCCCTCCACATACCACCCTAGTACACAGGCCGAACCAGAAGCTATGAACCACCTTAGTTCGCCGGATGCCCACTAGTCCGTGAACCACCCTGGTTCGCGGGATGCCCATCAGTCCGGGGACCACCCTGGTTTGTGGACGGCCTCTCCAGCCGCGTAGCACTTCCCTACGCGAAGAGAGCCACCAAATATACACATGTGTGGCCTGCCAGATCCTTTGGAGTTCCCATTCCCCGAGCCGGATAAAATCCTCCCAATCCGGTCTGATCCTCCGCAGCTCCCTCATTGGCCCATTCATCAGCCCCGAGCCGAGGCCTCCACCAGAGCCACTAGACCCGTGTGATGTAACCCTCAGGCACATCAACTCACTGTTTTGAGTTCACATACCCACGGTAAGTAGGGGAGAGGGGGATTTCCCGACCCTTGGGAGGATTCCCGAAGCATTATTGGGTTCACATTCCCACGGTAATGCTGAATCTGAGCCCGGGAGCCCCCTTTCTTCCCCTACAATTGTTAGGACTGGGGCACTTCTCCCCTCCCTGAGGCGTGGTGGGATACCCATCTGAAGGAATCCCCACATGCACCTTCGTACTTCCCCATGACCATGCCCATGGAAGGGCGTAGGGGGGAAGAGTGATGCTTTGTCCCTCTTTGGGGCCAAGTCCCTCTCCTGCTACGCTTTGTCGCCCTGCGCATCCACCTCGGAGTAAGCCCTGAATTTATGGGCCGCATCTATGCGTAAGCCCCACTCCACTTCCCACGGGCATAGCTTTCATGACATGATCGTCTGGTCCCTGCTGCCTCTTGTTTCTCACACCGACCATGACTCACGTGGGCTTAGAGTAAGCATCGACCATGAAATCCTCTTATTGGCCTTCTCAGAGTGAAATCCCCAAGCTAATGAGAACTACAATGACTTTGATTCTCTACCACAAGGATACGTAGGAATCCTCCATGAGGTTAAAGCCCAATCACCATCAGACCCCCGGGTCCACATCCACGTCGGCTCTCCGACACTCCTATTCGAACTACGCGGACTTTGATCCATGTCTCCTAGGAAGGGTATGTAGGAAGCCTCCCTGAGGTTCAATCCCAACAACCGGTCGATCCGACTATCTTCACGTCGGTTCACTGCACCACTCCTAGTGCCACCTTAATGAGTCCAGACTCCTTGGGGTCATTAATCCAACGAGGGATGGTAAACCTCGGGCATAAATGATTCTGAACCCCTGCGTCCAGCTGACCATTTCCATCCATGAGAAATCCATGGATACTATGCATGGGTATAAACCAAATATTCGAGAACATATGAATACATCTTAAATCTATAGGAGAGTCCCAGAACGGGCAATAATTCCCCCCCCCCACCAAAAGGGTGCGATGAGCCCGACTTCCAATCCTCTCGACCAATGTGAGTTATTAAGCGTCGCTGGTCAAACCACCCAACGAATGCCTGCTTTTGGAAAGCAGGTCCACGTATTACTAGATATGGAACCGTTGGGCGTTTTGAGGTGGAAAATGGTGCACCCGATGTGAGTGATTAAGTAGAATCCAACCTTCTCTAATCAACCATCGGGTAGTGCACATTTCTTCCCCACGACCCAATCGTGCACCGCACGACACCTGTAGAAATATTTAAAAATTTCTAAAAATACCTAAAAAAATTAAAAACCATAAAAACCGAAAAACCAGTAATACCCGTATAAATCATAAAACCAAAAACCCAAAAACCACTAAAAACTATTAAAACTCATAAAACTCATAAAACCTCTACAAAATTAAAGTGGTAAAAGCACTAAAAACTTGTAAAACCCTAATAATCCAAAAAAGCATAAAAACACAAAAATACTCTAAAAACTCGAACACCCCCTAAAATCTTTGAAAACCCTGAAATTCCCTAAAACCACTCAAAATCCATAAAATCCCTAAAAACCCTAAACATCATAAAAAAAAATAAAAAAGCTGTAAAAATACCTAAAAATGTAAAAACCCAAATAACCTTGAAAACCCTGTAAAACCACAAAACCACAAAACTACAAAAAACCCTAAAGACCCTAAAAACAAATAAATAACAACAAAAATCAATAAATACTCTCAAAACAATTAAAACCCCTAAAAATTTTAAAAAACTATAAAAACCCATTAAAATCTGAAAAAACACATAAAACCCCTAAAAATTCAAAATAGAACTTAAAAACCCTAAAAACACTAAAATCCCTAAGAAACCCGGAAAACCCCAAAACCCCTGAAAATCCATAAAAATCCTGAAACTCCTAAAAACCATTAAAATCAATAAAAATCCTAAAAAATCCATAAAAATCCATGAAAATGATTAAAAAACAATGAAACTCACTAAAAACCACAAACCCCTCTAAAATAATTTAAAATTCTAAAACTCATAGAAACCTTAAAAAACCACTACAAATCCGAAAAACATTTAAAACCCTTAAAATGATAAGAACATTAAAAACTCTAAAAACCATGAAAGCCTTGAAAAACACAAAAAACACCTAAAACCCCGAAGGATATCCTAAAACCCTAGAAAAACATTAAAAACTAAAACCCTTAAACCCCTCAAAATCACTAATAACGCTAATAACCCTAAAAAATTATGATACTAAAAAATCACTCAAAATCCCTAAAAAACTAAAAAACCCTAAAAAACGGAATATCAAACAAGATATCTAAAACCCATAAAACCCGATAAAAACCCTAAAACCCCACTAAAAACCATTAAAACCCCTAATAACAATAAAAATCTCAAAAATGATAAAATCTCTAAAAAATAAAAAGAAAATCATAAAACCCAAAAGGCCCAAAAAAAACCCTAAAACCCAAAAAACCTAAAAACCATTAAAGCCCTAAAAATTTGAAAAACCATAAAACCAATAAAAACAACTAATAATCATTGAATATTAGAAAAATATAAAAACATTGAGAAATCCCTAGAAACCATAAAATCCCTCAAATATATTAAAAACCTCAAAATCCCATAAAAACCCTAAAAACTTCTTAAACCATTAAAACCCATCCAACAACCTTAAACATTAAAAAAACCTTGAAAACCATAAACACCCTAAAAAATCAATAAAAACCCAAAATCCACCAAAAAATCCATAAAATACATCAAAATCTTTAAAACCCCAAAAACCCAAAAAAAAGTTACAAATCCCAAAAAACCCCAAAAATCCTGGAAAATATAAAAACCATAAAAACCATAAAACCCCTCCCCATAAAACCATAAAACCCCTAGAACTATAAAAAAAGAATAAAACCCCCTAAAACCCTTAAAAACTCAAAAAAACAACTAAAAACACAAAAACCCTAATAACCCTAAAACCCCAAAATCTATAAAAACCATGAAAACCTATAAAAGTATTAAAATCCCTAAAAAGATTAAAACTCCAAAAAACCATAAAAATCCAAACACACACTTAATATAACTGAAAACTGTAAAAATAATAAAGAACTACTAAAAACCATCATAGTCATAAAAACCTCTAAAAACTGTAAAATCCATAAAAACCCATAATACCCTAAAAATACCCTAAAAACTCTTAAAACCCTTAAAAACCAATTTTTTAAAAAAACTATGAAAAACATTAAAACCCATAAAACCCCAAGAAAACCCAAAAAACCAAAAATAAAATAAAATCCCTAAAAACCCATAAAACCCTACAAATCCCTAAAAAGCACTAAAACCCATGAAAATCAATAAAAAACCTTAGAACCCATAAATATCCAAAAAAATAACCAAAATTAAATTAAATCATAAATAACACTAAAAAAACAGAAAACCCCCAAAACCCATAAAAACCCTACAACCATAAAAACCATAAAAACCCACTAAAAATATAAAAAAACCTTTAAACCTCTAAATATGTTAAGAAGCTATGAAAACCCATTAAACCCCTAAAAACTCAAAAAATCGCTAAAATATGAAAAATAAATTAAAAATATGAAAGAATCTAAAAATACTAAGACCCCTTAACACCATAAAAACCCTCAAGATCCCTAAAAACCCTAAAATCCAAAAAAATCCTACAAAATCCTTAAAATACCCAAAGGCATAAAAAACCGTAAAAACCCTGAAAAAACCTTTAAAATAATAAAAAACCCATAAATCCATAACACCCCCCCTAAAACCCATACACCCCACTAAAACCCCACAAGAAATCTAAAAACTTTTAAAACCATAAAAATGTTAAAAACCCTTTAAACCCATAAAAATAAAAAAAAACTTCAACCCCCCCCCCAAAAAAAACCACAATATCACTAAACACCCAAAAAAATCACAAAATTCCCTGAAAACCCATAAAACCCAACAAAATCCATAAAAACCGCAAAACCATAAAAATTAGAAAATTTCAAAAAAAACATCAAAAAATTAAAGACCCTTGAAAACCTTGAAAAACTCCTAGAAAGCATAATAACCCCTTAAAACCTTAAAACCCCTTAAAACCCATAAAACCAATAAAACCCACTATAAATTATAAAAACCATTAAATTACCTCAAAATGTTATAAAAACTCTAAAAGACCATAAACCTCAATGAAAATCAAAGAAACCCCTAAAAACATAAAAATTCTCTAAAAAGTCTTAAAAATATGAAAAAGGTAAATACCAAAAAAGTTCCAAAAAAAAGTAAAAACACTAAAATCCATAAAATTCTAAAAAAAATCAATAAAAATCAATGAAAAAATATAAAATCCTATAAACACTAAAAAACCGTGAAACCATAAAAACCCAAAAAAACCATTAAAACCGTAAAAATCCATAAAACCCTAAAAAACACTAACAGCTCTAACAACCCATAAAACGTTAAAAAATGTTGAATAACATAGAAAATATTAAAAATACAAAAGAAAAAAAACCCTAAAAACTGAAAGGATCCTAAAAACCCTAAAAACCCTGAAAACCACTAAAAACCCTAAAAACCAAAAATCCCTATATTCCTAAAAAATCTATAAATATCATATAAATACTAAAAACCCCTAAAAACACTAAAACCCCTAATGAAAACCATAAAACAAACTAAGAATCATAAAACCCAAAGAACCCATAAAAATAATAAAATATATAAAAACACTTAAAGCCAATAAAATTGTTAAAAACACTAAAGAACAAAAAAACCACTAAAATATATGAAAACACTAAAACCCCAAAATGGCCATAAAAACCAAAAACCATAAAAATCCAAGATAACCCCTAATGATCCTCCAAATCCAAAAAAATCCCAGTAAAATATCTAAAAAACCCATTAAACTGCTAAAAATGTAAAAAAGTGTTTAAAAACTCTAAAAAAACTAAAAAAATCTATAAAAAATCCCAAATACAAAAAAACCCTAAAACCATGAAAAACACTAAATACCCTAAAAACAGTGAAAACCCCTATATCCCCAAAATCCCAAAAAATACAAAAACCCAAAAAAATAATAAAAACATAAAAAATCCAAAAAATCATGAAGACTTCGTGAAAACCATAAAAAACCAAAATAATTTTACAAACCCTAAAAAACCAAAAAAATACCATAAACCCACTAAAAATTAAAAAAAACCTTAAACCCCTAAAAATATTAAAAATAAAAAAAAAACCTCAAGATCCCTAAAAATTCAAAAAATCCTAAAAACCCAAAAGGAACCAAAAACCGCAGAGACCAAAAAACCCTAAAACCCCCAAAAATGCCTCAAAACCTAAAAAAGCAATGATCCTTAAAAATACCTAAAAATATGTGAAAATGAAAAACCCCCAAAAACCTTTAAAACACCTGAAAGTAATAAAAAAATTCTAAAAAATCAAAACCATAAAAACTCATAAAAACCCAGAAACCAACTAAAAACTCATAAAACCACTAGAACCGCTAAAAATGATAAATACTTTAAAAAACTATGAAAACCTAAAAACACAAAACCCCATAAAAATTAAAAATGACCATAAAACCATTAAAAACCATAAAAACCAAAAAAACCCTTAAAACTATAAAAACAATAAAAATACCTAGAACCCCTAAAAATAGTAAAAACCATAAAATTCCTTAGAAATACCCAAGATCCCTGAAAACGTTAAAACTCTTAAAAACCCTTGAAACCCGGATAAAAACCATCAAAAACCCAAAAATCATAAAAATACCTAAATCCCCATAAAACCACTAAAACCCCACTAAAAAAAATTTAAACCCTTTAAACCCCAAAAAACGTTTCAAAACATTAAAAAACCTCAAAACCACTAAAAACTCAAAAAGAAAAAATAAAAATTGAAAGACCCCAAAACCCCATAAACTATAAGAATGCTAAAAATTCCAAAAACTGTATAACCCTTAAAGTCCCTAAAACCTTGAAAATTTGAAAAACCATAAAAATCATTAAAATCCCTAAAAATAACTAAAAACATATAAAACCATAAACACTTTAAAAACACTTGAAAAACATAAAAAGCCCTAAAAACAATTAAAACCCTAAAAACCCAGTAAAAAATATAATAACCCTTAAAAACCTTAAAAACATTAAAAACAATAAAATCCATAAAAACCCAAAAAACGAAAAAAAACCCTAAACAACCAAAATACATTAAAGCGCTAAAACCCCTAAATCACAAAAAAACCCTGAAAAAACCCTAAAAACCAACAAATCCATAAAAAACCAAAAAAATATAAACCCCATAAAAATACATAAATATCCCAAAATATCATAACAACCCCTAAAAACCCTAAAAATCCACTAAAAACAATAAAAACCCTTAAAACTATAAAAACCCTAAAACTCCTCAAAACCAAAAAAAACCCATTGAAATCACTAAAATCCCTTATAACCACTGAATAAGTTGAAAAAATATAAAATCCCTTAAAAACTCTAAAAAACATAAAAATCCTGGAACACCAAAAAACCCATAAGAACCGTAAAAACCAAAAAACCCTAAGAACTATAAAAATACATTAAACCCCTAAAAATGATAAAAAAATATAAAAAACATTTTAAAATCTAAAAAACTAAAGAAACCATAAAACTCAAATGATTCGATAAACCCTTAAAAACCCAAAAACCCTAAAAACATAAAATACACTAAAAACCCTGAAAAAACCCATAAAACCCTAAACCCCCTTTGTTCATTAAAAAACCTAAAATCCTATAAATAACCCACGGAAAACACCAAAAACCCGTAAAACCAGAAAAATGTTACAAAACTCTAAAAAACCTTAAAACCCATACAAAACACAAAAAACCATAAAAACCCAAAAAACCCTAAAACACTGAATAACACTAGATACACAATAAAACATGAAAAACAATAAAAACATCAAAATCCCTAAAAAAACCTAAAAACTAGTAAAACCATAAAAATATTAAAAACCTCTAAAAATCCCTAAAAATCCCTAAAAACATAAAAATCCTTAAAATCGTCAAAACCCCCCTAAAAACTATAAAAACCAATAAAAACATTTAAACCCCTTAAAACCCATCAAACCCAAAAAAACTAATAAACACCCTCAAAACCATTAGAACCCCAAAAAAACGAAAAAAAAACATGAAACAACCTTAAAAACTAAAAAAACCCTAAATCCTAAAAAAGACTCTGAAAAACCTAAACACCCCTAAAAACCATTAAAATCACTAGAAACCCTAATACCCCACAATAAGATAAAAATAGTAACTAATATCCAAAAATACCTATGAAAAAACCCTAAAAACCTTGATTAACCCCTAAAAACTAATCAAACCCCTGAAAGAACATAAAAACCCTAAACCCCCCAAAACACCCCTCAATACACACTAAAAACACTAAAAAACATTAACTCCCCTAATTTTTTTAAAAAAAAACCCTCAAAAAATTATTTTATTTAAAAAGAACCTAAAAATCAAAAAACACCCTAAAAACACTAAAAATAAAAAAAATCCATTAAAGCACTAAAACCCCTAAAAACTCAAAAACTCTGATAAACCCAAAAACATATCAAAATCCCTAAAAGACCTATCCAAATAAAAATAGTAAAAAATTCCTACAAATCCCTTAAAATGTAAAAACCCTAAAACCCTAAAACCCCCTACAAATTATAAAAACCCTTTAAAACCTATAAAACCCTCAAAACCCATAAAACCATAAAAACCCACAATAAATTCTAAACACCCTTAAAACCAATAGAAACATTAAAAAACTATAAAAAACTAAAAATGCTTAAAAAACTGAAAAACACTAAATACCCAAAAATACCCTAAAAACACCAAAAACCCCCATAACCCCTAAAAACAATGAAAAACCCACCAAAATCCCAAAAAACAAAAATAAATCCCTAAAAACAATAAAAATCCTAAAAATACATAAAATCCATAAAAATGTAAAAAACCAAAAAAACCCTTGAAACCCCCAAGCAAACCATAAACACCCCTAAATTCCTATTAACCCATAAAACCACAAAAAACTCTAAAAACCATTAAAAGATTTAAAACTATTAAAAAATTATATAAACCCATAAAACTATTAAATAGAAAAAACCCTAAAACCAATGAATACTACTAAACCCAAAAAAAAACACTAAAAACCCTAAAACCCTGAAAAACCATAAAACCCTTTAAAACACTATAAATACTTAAAAAAATATTAAAAACCTAAAAATCCATGAAAATGTAAAATACCAAAAAAACATTAAAACCCTGAAAACCATAAAAACCCTAAAAAATTAGTAATCCTTAACGACCCCATAAAACCACTAAAAATCCACTAAAAATATTGAATACCCGAAATACACCTAAAAATGTTTAAAAAACTCTGATATCATTAAAAACATAAAAATTAAAAAAACTATAAAACCTAAATACCCTAAAAACCTTGGAAAACACTAAAATCTTAAAAATAATGGAAAACCCTAAAATCCAAAAAATCTTCCTAAAAATTAAAAACCATAATAACCCTAAAAATCCATAAAATTTCTTGAAAACATAAAATCCCTCAAATCCCTAAAAACCCTCTGATACCCTTAAAACCACTAAAAACCACACAAAAAAACCTAGAACCCATAAAATCTATAAAGAACACTTAAAACACTCGAAACCAATAAAAAAATTGAAAACACTAAGAAACCATAAAAACCCTACAACTCAAAGAACACCCATAAAAACCAAAAAACTCAAAAAACACAAAAAAACCCCCCAAATAACCCAGAAAACCCATAAATTCCAAGAAAATCCCTAAATCCCCTAATACCCATAAAATTAATAAAAGTTCCATAAATATCTCTACAAAATTAAAAAAATTCGAAAAACCCCGAAAACCCATAAAACCTCTAAAAACCATAAAAACACTCAAAACCCCTAAAAATCATAAAACCCCACTAAAAACTAAAAAAAAACCTTTTAAACCCCCCAATACATAAAAAACTCTTGAAAACCATAACCACCCTAAAAATACAAAAAATCATAAAACCCCAAAAGACCTTAAAAACCCTGAAAACCCTAAGAATCATTAAAAACATTGAAAACCATTAAAAACACCCAAAATCCCTAAAATCCAGAATAAACCATAAAAATCATAAAAATCCTAAAAGGTCCCATAAAATCCCTAAAAATGTATGAAATCCTGAATGACCCTAAAAAACACATAAAACCATAAAACCCCTAAAACCCCTTTAATCCCCTAAAACGTTAAAAAAATTTAAACCATAAAAAACCTAAAAAACTAAAAACTCCCCTAAACCCTCCAAAAACCCTAAATCCTCGAAAAAACAAAAGACCCCCAAAACCTCTGAAGAACATTGAAAACCCTCAAAATTTCTAAAAACCCTAAAAAACATAGAAATGCTAAAAAATTGCTAAAATACATGGAAACGTAAAAAACCCCCCCAAAACACCTGGAAAACCCCTAAAGAACATAAAACCACTATAACCTTAAAAACCTCAAAACCCAAAAAAAACACTAAAAACACACTAAAACACTAAGAATTAGTAAAAATATAAAAATTCTTAAATACCCAAAAGGTGAAAAAAACACGAAAACCCTAAAAAAATTAAAAAATCACTAAAAATCCAAAAAAACCATAAAAACCTAAAAACCATAAAAAACCTAAAGACCCCTAATAACCCTCAAATCATTAAACCCTAAAAGACAATGAAAACATAAAAAATCATAAAAGGACCTTAAAATACCAAAAATTATAAAAACTTTAAAATCCCTAAAAAACCCTAAAACCCATAAAAATACTAAAAACCATATAAACCATAAAACTCCATAAAACCCCAAAATACAACTAAATATATAAAAACCATTAAAACCCATAAATGCATTAAAAACACTAAAAAACCATAAAACCCTGAAAAACTAAAAAAAGTCCCCAAAACCCAAAGATTCTGTAAAACCATAAAAATCCTAAAACCATGAGAAATCCAAATAACCCTTAAAATCACTAAAACCCATTAAATACCTACATTCACTAAAATACTAAAACTTAGAAGACCACTAAAACCTATAAACCCCTTAAAACCCTAAAATGATAAAAACTCTAAATAAACATAATATCCCTAAAATCTCATAAGACACTAAACCCCCAAAAATACATTACAAACATTGAAGAAGTCTAAAACCTCTAAAACCTAGAAAAACCCAAAACCCCAAAGAATCCCGAAAACCCCCAAAAACTAAAAAAACCTAAAAAAACTAAAAAACCCCTATGAATTAGTAATGATGTAAAACATACTAAAACCCATAAAAACACCCAGAAAAACATAAAACCCCTCAAAATATTAATAAAATCATAAAACTCGTAAAAATAATAAAAACCCACTAAAAACTGTAAATCCAATTAAAACACTAATAAATGATAAAAAAAATTAAATGTCCAAAAATCCATATAAACTATAAAACCATAAAAAACAAAAAAATCCATAAGACCCATGTAAACCTTAATACCTCTAAAAAATCATAGAAACCCTAAGAATCATTAAAACCTTAAAAATACTAAAACATACAAAAAATTCCCAAAAAATTTAAAAAATTCTAAATAACACTAAAACCCCCAAAAAACCATAAAAACCCCTAAAACCATAAAAAACTAAGAATGAATAAAAACTCTAAAAGAAAACAATAAAATATAAAATCCCTTAATACTCCTAAAACATTAAAAAACTATAAAACCCTAAAAACTCAAAAAAAAATCCCAAAACCCCCAAAAAAGTGCATAAAACCCCCAAAAACTCTTAAACCCCAAAAACCCTAAAAAATCCTAAAAAACCACAAATTTATTAAAAACCTAAAATATCTTAAAATCCATAATACACTAAAAAATTAAAATTCCCTAATAATTTAAAAATCCTTAGAGACCATGAAAATCGTTAAAAATCATAAAACCCCTAAAAACTGAAAAACTCCCTAAAATCCTTAAAACCCCATAAAAATCCTAAAAACACTAAAAATCCTAAAAACATAAAAATACATAAAACCCCAAAAGAACCATAGAGACTATAAAAATCAATAAAAATCCATAAAAATCCTTGAAAAAGAAAAAAAACATGTAAACTCTCAAAAACCCATAAAAACTAAAAAAAACCCCTAAAAACCATAAAAACCCATAAACCCCCCCCCCCCAAACATTAAAAACTAAAAAACCCCCTTAAAACCATGAAATACCATAATAAATATAAAAACCTTAAAAAACAAACAAAAAACTCAAAAAATCCCTAAAACCCAAAAAAAACTGCAAATACCCTAAAAGCCCAAAACCCCGAAAAAACCCTGAAAACCGTAAAGCCCTCAAAATACCTAAAAAATAAAAAATCATTTGAAACAATAAAAATATATAAAAATCAAGGTCTTTTGTTGTTATTTTGGATTTAAGGGTTTTTTTATAGTTTTTATGGGTTTAGGAGTTTTTTTAATGTTTTTAATGGTTTTAAGCATTTTTATAGTTTTAGGGGTTTTAAGGTTTTTATAGGTTTTTTGTCTTTTTACGTTTTAAGGGGTTATTATTGTTTTCAAAGTTTTTTTAGGATTTCATTATGTTTTATAAATTTTAAGGATTTTCTAGGATTTTTTAGGATTTTGATCATTCTTAAGGGTTTTAGGGATTTTAGGTATTTTGAGGGTTTTTATGGTTTTTCAAGGTTTTCATGTTTTATGGGTTTTTTTTTTGGGTTTTTGGGGTTTTTTAGTTTTTTAGGGTTTCTATTATTTGTATTTTTTTTAACATTTTAAGTGTTTAAAGGGTTTTTGGAGTTTTCAGTGGGTTTTTGGGTTTCTAATTTATTAGGGGGTTTTAGGGTTTTCAAGGTTTTAAGGTTTTATTACATTTTTCGGAATTTTTAGTGCCATATTATGATTTTTAATGGTTTTAGGGGTTTTTTGGGTTTCTAGGTATTTTGAGAGGTTTTTGGGTGTTTTGGGTTTTTGTTTATTTTTTGGGTTTTCAAGGTTATTAGTACCTTTTGGGTTTTTGGCCTTTTCTAGTTTTTTAGGGTTGTATGTTTTTTTATAGTTTTAACAATTTAGTGGTTTAAGGGTTTTAATATTTTTAGTGGTATTTTATTATTATTTTCTGGGTTTTTTAGGGTTTTTAATGTTATTAAAAGTTTCAATGGTTTTCATAGGTTTTTCTAGGCTTTTATCAGAGTTTACATTTTCTAGGGGTTTAGGGGTTTTTCGTATTTTCTGGTTTTCATGGGTTTTTAAGGTTTTCATGGATTTTGAGGGGTTTTTTGGGTTTTTTGGTTTTTTAAGTGATTTGGTTTTTTTTGTGTTTTTCATGGTTTTTAGGAACTTTTAGGTTTTTGTTTTTTCTTTAGATTATTTAGTGATTTAAATTGTTTTAAGAGTTTTTTAATGTTTTTTTTGCTTTAAAGGTCTTTTAATGTTTTTAGTGGGGTTTTAGGCTTTTTATGGTATTTGAAGGGATTAAATTGATTAGGGAGTTTTATGGTTTTCAAGGGGTTTTCAGGTTTTGAACCTTTGTTTATTTTTAGGATTTTTTATCATTTTTTGGATTTTTATAGATTTTAGGTTTTTTAGGGTTATTAGGGATTTTGAGGGATTTTTGGTTTTTGGTCTTTTTGGGATTTTTATGGTTTTTAGGGACTTTTTGGTTTTTTAGGTGTTTTTGAGTTTTTTATGGTTTTTAAATTTTTTAAATGTTTTAGGGGTTTTAGAGTTTTTAGTGGTTTTAGGGGTTTTATGGGTTTTTGGTGTTTTTTTTGTTTTTATGGGGTTTATGATTTTTAGTGGTTTTAATATGTTTTTAGGGTTTTTTATTCTTTCATTAATTGTACATGGTTTTTTTATTTTTATTGTTTTTAGGGATTGTTAGGGTTTTTTCAAATTATGACGGTTTTTAGGGGTTTTCAGGTTTTTTAGGGGTTGGGGGTTTTAAGGGATTTTTGATTCTCTTGGTTTTTAGGGTTTTGAAAATTTTTAGGGTTTAAAATATTTTTTAGAGTTTTTTAACAATTTTCAAGTTTTTAAGGGGTTTTAATGTTTTTATTGGTTTTTAGGGGTTTTATGGTTTTTAGTGGTGTTTAATTTTTTCATAGTATTTACAGGGTTATTTGGGTTTAATATTTCAATGATTATTAGGGATTTTTTGGATTTTTATTGTCTTTAGGGTTTTTAGGTTTTTTAGGGATTTTGAGGATTTTTAGGGGTTTTAATGTTTTATGGTGTTCTTAGACGTTTTTATTGTCTTTTGGGTTTATTGGGTTGTATATTTTTTTTTGATTTTTCATATTTTTTATAGTTTTTTAATGTTTTTTAGAGTTAAATGTTTTTATAGTTTTTTTTTTATTTTTATGGGTTTTTAAAAAAACATAAGATATTTTTATGGTTTTTAGGGGGTGTTTAGGGTTTTTATGGTTTCTAACTTTTTAGTTTTTTAGGATTTTTCTGTTTATTGGGTTTTTTTAATGTCTCAGGTATTTTGAGGGTTTTTGAGATTTTAGGGTTTTTACGGTTTTTATGGTTTTTAGGGTTTTACTGGATTTTAACGATTTTATGCACTTTTTTGGTTTTTTAGGGGTTTTTATGAATTTTTTTGAGGTTTTAAGGTTTTTTAGGGTTTTTAATAGTTTTAAGGGTTTAATGGGCTTTTATAGTTTTTAATGGGTTTTAGATTTTTTAATGGTTTTTATAATTTATTAATGGTTTTTTGGCGTATCATGGTTTTTAGGGGGTTTTCTGGGTTTTTAGAGTTTTTTTCTAGGTTTTTAGGGTTTTTAGGGATTTTTTAGGATTTTTAGGGTTTTAGGGTTTTTAGACATGGTTTTTTGAGGGTTTTTAGGGTTTTTGAGGGTATTCTAGGACTTTTTGGCATTAATTTTTTTTAGCTTTTAAGAGTTTTCATGATTTTTATAGTTTTTAACTTTTTTATGGTGTTTTATTGTTTTTATAGTTTTTAGTGGTTGTTTTTTCAGTGTTTTAGGGTTTTTAAGGTTTTAGGGCAAGGGTTTGATTTTCAATGTTTTTTCAAGGCTTATAGGGTTTTTTATGTTTTTAGTGATTTTCATAGATTTTTTAGGATTTTTATGGCCTTTATTTTTGTTGGGATTTTGAGTGATTTTAGGGGTTTTCATGGTTTTTAGGGTATTTAGGGTTCTTGAGTGTCGATAGGGTCTTTTGGATTATTAGGGTTATTTTTAGTTGTTTAGGGGTTTTGAGGGTTTTTATATTTTTTAATGTTTTTATGGGTTTTATGGGTTTTTATAGTTTTTATGAGTTTTAGGGTTTTATAGGATTTCAGGGTTTTTAATGTTTTAGGGGTTTTTCATGTTTTCAGTTTTTAAGGGTTTATGGGGTATTTTGTTTTGATGTATTTAAACAAATTTTTTTGTATTTTTTCATTTTTTGGATATTTTAGTTATATATATATTGATGGGTTTCAAGGGATTTGGTTGTTTTTATGTGTTTTTAGGGTATTTAGAGTTTTTTTAGTTTTGAGTGTTTTCTTGGAGTTTTCTAGGTTTTTTAGGTTTTTTAGTTTTTTTTAGTGATTTTATGTGTTTTTAGAGTTTTTAGTAGGGTTTTCGGGGTTTTATGGGGTTTTAAGGTATTTAATCTTTTTAGTGTTTTTTAAGGTTATTTGGGTTTTTTAAATTTGTTGTGGTTTTTGATATTTTTTAGGGTTTTTATATTAATTTAGGGATTTTTAGGGTTTCAGGGTTTTTAACGGGTTTTAGGGATTTTTAGGTTTTTTTAGGTATTTTAGGGTTTCCCTATATTTTTAGGGCATTTTTGGGTTTTAATGTTTTTTTCATTTTTTATGGTTTTAAGGTTTTCTAGAGCTTTTAAAATTTTTTAGGGGTACTAATGGTTTATAGACTTTTACTGGTTTTAGGTAATTATGGTTATTTATGGGTTTTAAGGGTTTTAGAGGTTTTTATAGTTTTCTAGTGTTTTTAGTGTTTTTAGGGTGTTTTCATGTATTTTTATGGATTTTTTAGTATTTTTATGGATTTTAGGGGTTTTTTGGGTTTTATGGTATTTTTTTATCTTTTTAGGGTTTTTTTAGTTTTTTAGGATTTTAATGTTTTTTATAGTTTTTAAATTTTTAAAGGTTTTTAAGGGTTTTTAGAGTTTTTAATGGTATTTTAGTGTTTTATGGTTTTTTAAACATTTTTAGTGGTTTATGGTTTTCAACAGTTTTTCATGTTTTTGAGGATTTTCAGTTTTTCATATTTTTTGGGACATTTTAGGTTTTTTAATGTTTTTAGGGTTTTTATGTTTTTAGGGATTTTGAGAGATTTAGGGTTTTTTTGGGTTTTATACTTTTTATGGTTTTAGGTTATTTTTGGTTATTTGGATTTTTTTTCTTCTTACGATTCTTATGGTTTTTTGAGTTTTTTAACATTATTTGGGGTTTAAATGGTTTCTAAAAAAATTAGGTGTTTTTAGGGGTTTTATGGATTTTTAGGGAATTCTTAAGGTTTTTGTGGTGTTTTATGGTTTTCAAGGTATTTTCCGGTATTATAGGATTTTTTTTCTTTTTAAAGAATTTTTTTTTTCTTTTTTAGGATTTTTTATTTTATATAGTTTTTATATTTTTTCAAGGAATTTTAATGTTCTTAGGTGTTTTTATAGGTTTTAGTGTTTTTTCAATTTTTAGGGATATTTTTGAGTTTTTTCATGGAATTTAAGATTTTTAGAGATTTTAACACTTTTAGAGGGTTTAAGGGGTTTTATATTTTTTAGTGTTTTTAGGCTTTTTATGAGATTTAATTGTTTTATGGTTTTTGGGGATTTATGGTTTTCAAGGGGTTTTAGGGTATTTATGTTTTTTATGTTTTTAGATATTTTTAGGGGTTTTAGGATTTTTATAGTTTTTTTATTTTTTTAGGATTTTTGGGATATTTATGGGCTTAATGGTTTTATAGTTTTTTGGTGTTTTTTGTTTTATAGGGGTTTTTTGTTTATGGTATTTAAGGATTTTTATATATATTTTTTTAAAAATAGGTTTTTTAAATAATTTTATGGTTCTATTGGTTTTTGGGATTTTTGTGGGTTTTTAGGGTTTCTTACAGTTTTTATGATTTTTATAGTTTTCTGATATTTTTCCTAGTTTTATGTATTCGTACATTTTTAGGGATTTTTTTGGGAATTTTTGAATTTTTCTAGTTTTGGGGGCTTTTAGGATATTTAGTTATTTTGAGGGGTTTTCAAGGTTTTTCAGGATATTTAATGATTTTTAGGATTTTTAAGGTTGCTAGAGGTTTTTAGAGTTTTATGGTATTTTGGGTCTTAGGGTTTTTTTAGTTTTTTATGGGTTTAAGGGTTTTCTATATTTTTTAACATTTTTATAGGTTTTATGGGGTTTGGAGTTTTTGTGGTTTCTAGAGTTTTTATTAAGTTTTTCAGGTTTTTATGGTTTTTAGGGGGTGTCATGGGATTCTGGGGTTTTTCAAGATTTTTTGAAGTTTTTCAATTTTTAGCGATTTTTAGGGATTTATTAGGAATTTTTATGTTTTTTGGTTTTTTTGAGATCTTTAGGGATTTTTAAGGTTTTTTAAGGTTTTAAGGTTTTTATTGTTTTTTGGGTATTTAATATCTTTTTGGGTTTTTAGATTTTGTTTGAGTTTTCTATGGATTTTAAGGATTTTTTGTGTTTTTAACATTTTTTGGGGTTTAAAGTATTCTTAGATTTTTTTGGGGGGTTTTAGGAATTGTATGGATTTTTATGGTTTTTTAGGTATTTAGGGGGTTTTATTTTTTCCATGTGGTTTTCAAGGTTTTTTGGGTTTTTATCATTTTTTGGGTTTTTTAGTGTTCTGAGGATTTTTATGTTTTTTTTGTTTTATGGGTTTTAGGGAATTTGAGGGTTTTGGGGTTTCTTCAGGTTTCATTTGGTTTTTGGGGTTTTAAGGGTCTTTTGTATTTTTATGGTTTTTTATAGTTTTTTGTGGTTTTATATTTTTTTGTGTTTTTTAATTTTTTATGGTTTTTAAGGGTTTTTAGAGATTTGGTGTTTTTTATTTTTATTTTTATTTTTTAGGGTTTTTTAACGTTTTAATGATTTTTATAGTATACATGTGTGTTTTTAAAGTTAATAGGGTTTTTAAATTTTAAGGATTTTGAGACCTTTTTAGGATTTTTATGGGTCATAGGAAATTGTAGGGCTTGAGGGATTTAGATGGTTTTATGGTTTTTCCTGGTTTATAGGGTTTTGGGTTTTTGGGGTTATTAGGGTCTTTGTGGTCTTTAGGCTTTTTTCAATTTTTAAGGGTTTTTTGGTGTTTTAGAGTTTTTTTTTTGCATTTTTAGGGGTTTAAAGGGGTTTTAGAGTTTTTTTAGTGTTTTAGGCTTTTTATGGGTTTTAGGGGGTTTTAGATTTTTATTTTTTTAAGGTTTTTATGGTTTTATGGGTTTTAGAAGTTTTTTAGTGTTTTTCGGATTTTCTACATTTTTAGATATTTTTTTTGCTTCTTTATGAATTTTGTGGGTATTTTGGGGTTTTAACTATTTTGAGGTTTTTTGGGTCTTTTTGTTTTTTAGGGTTTTTAATTTTTATGGAATTTAAGGGGTTTTAGAATTGTTAATTTTTTTATGGGTTTTTAGGGTTTTTTATTTTTTTATGGATTTTAAGGTGTTTTAGAATTGTTCTTGTTTTTATGGGTTTTAGGGTTTTTTAGGGTTTTTAGTCATCTTTAGGGATTTATGGGGTTATGGTTTTTCTATGGTTTTTAGTGTTTTATGGGGTTTTTTGGGGTTTTATGGGTTTTTATGAATTTTTACATTTTTAGAGATTTAAAAGGTTTTTTTTGGATTTTTCTGTTATTTAGAGTTATTTATATTTTTTAAGGATTTTTATCATTTTTAGTGTTTTAGGGTTTTATGGGTTTTCATGGTTTTTAGGATCATTTGGTTTTTTCTTTTTTTAGAGTTTTTAAACATATTTTGGTGTTTTAAGGGTTTTATTATTATTTATTAGTTTTGAGGGGTTTTATGTTTTTAAGGGTCTTTTCTAGTTTTCGAGGATTTTTCACAGTTTTTTGGATTTTTTTGATTTTTAGGGTTTTTAGTAATTTTTTTAGGATTATTATGGTTTTAGTGTTTTTTGGGATTTTAGTTATTTTAAGGTGTTTCAGGGTTTTTTTAGGGTTTTTAGGGGTTTTTAGGGTTTTTAGGGTATTTTGGGTTTTTAGGGTTTTTTAATTTTTTAGGGTTTTATGTTTTTTTAGCATTCTAACATTTCTTCTGGGTTTAAGGGATTTTATAGTTCATAGAATTTTTTGGGGTTTTAATGGGTTTTTTGGGGTTTTTGGTTTTAAGGGTTATTCGTGGGTTTTAGGGTTTTTTATGTTTTATGTATTTTTAGGGATATTCTATGATTAATTGTATATATAGGTTTTTAGGATTTTTATCTATTTTGATTGTTATTCATGGTTTTTAGGGTTTTAGTCTGTTTGGTTTTTTTGAATTTTTGAGTTCTTCTTGGGTTCTTAATGATTATAGTGTATTCCATTGTTTTTAGTGGTTTTTAGGGTTTTTAGAGTTTTTAGTTAGTTATTTTGGTTTTATGGGTTTTTATTGTGTTTTATTTTTAGGGGTTTTATGGTTTTAGGGGTTTTCAGGATTTTTATGGTTTTCAATTTCCAATAATTTTTAGGGATTTTTTCAATTTTATTTAATTTAATGGATTTTAGGGTTTTTATGGATTTTGAGGGGTTTTAGGCTTTTTTAGGGTTTTTAGGGATTTAGGATTTTTCAGGGTTTGAGGGACTTTTAGGTTTATAGTCTTTTTTGGATTTTTAGGGGTTTAAATAGATTTTTTTGTTTTTTTACATTTTTAGGGGTTTTTAGGGTTTTTAGTGTTTTTAGTGGGTTTTAGGATTTTTATGTGGTTTTTTTATAGTTTTTAGGGGATTTATGGTTTTCAGTAGTTTTTTAGGGTTTTTAGGTTTTTAGGGAAAGGAAGGCTCGAGACCAGGTGAACCTGGTTTCCCAAAATTTAATAATAAATGAAAGTAGCCAATAAAAAATTATAAGGGGGATTGTAAACCCAAGTGTAATCCTCACCCTTCATACCAAAATCCACAAACCGTAAATAGCATGACCTGGGAACAAGCGACCATATCGATCTCCTCTCTACAATCGCCTGCTTGGAGAGCTCATCCACAACTGAGTTCGCCTCCCAGTATGCAAGTGTGACATGAAGGTTTAGCCCTTGACACGAAGCGAAGCATTCCTTCCAATGGAGAAGGAACCTCCAAGGGACGTGTCCTGATTTGATTTTAAGGATCTCCATTGCAAGCAAAGAGTTTGATTCAAGCCAGAGAAGACTCCATCCAAACTGCATTGTAAATTTAATTACCTTTATCATGGCCCAATGTTCAACATCAAGGGTGAACCCATTCTAAAATAAAATGGTGAAATCATCCATTGATGAATCCATGGTGGGTATGGAAGACCCCGCCACACCCTAAGGGTCCCAATGCTCCCAATGTCATACCATCCATGTTGACCTTAATCCAAGAAGAAATCGGGGGGATCCAGCAGATGAACTTAAGAACCCATGGTTTCATTGACCTGCCAGCAACACCAAGAAACTACAAAAGAATAAGATCATTCCCATCATTTTCCATTGAATCATATTGGATATGAGGCACCACATGAATCGTAGTATGGAGAGTAACACACCCCCATGGAAAGAGAGTCATTTTTTGTTGAATGCGATCGCATTCCGGGCAGCATAGGTGTAGGAGGTGATGGCTGCAATGGCAATATGCAAGAAGTTAGACACATGCATGCTACAAGGCCAGTTAATTAGGCCATCCAGCAGCTCAAAAAGTGGCATGTCCAATCATAGGGGAAACTCGAACAAAGTCTGTAGGTATTCCCAAAGCACCACTGCAAACCTGCATTGAAGAAAATTGTGCTGAATGGATTCCTCAACTCTAAGGCAGAGGAAGCTGACCAATGCCAGGCTGTGTCCAGACCATTGTAGTTGTCCTTTATGTGGTATCCTATTCTTCCAAATCTTCTAGAGCATTTGATGGTTATTAGGAGGGATAAAGGGTCTTCTAAATATTGAGAGCCAGGTAGGAGGAGTTGGACCTTGTGTACACTTCGACTGGTAGAAATCATTCACATTTAGTTTCCCAATGTGATTAGGATTCCATATTAAGATATCCCATTCAACAAATGAATATTCTTGGATCTACATATAGATGTCTGCAGGATGGAGAACCTCAAACTACCCCAGTCGACGGTTGATGAAAGCAATTGACATGTCCCTTCAGTCAATGCAAGGGACCACATTGTTTAATAGGGGCCTATCAAGCCACATGATGGACCAAACATTCATATTTGACTACTTCGAAACAATCCATTTTGACCACTCCATTATGCCCATGTAAGAGCCTCGGATAATTGGCCAAACCGAGGAAGGAAAATATCTAGAGAACCCATCACAATGATTCTATATGAACCTTTCTCGACAAATTCCAATACCATTATAATTATAGTCAAGTAGGCCCTAGGTGAATTTTCCAAGAAGGGAATCATTAAATCTCCTAAGATCATTGATTCCAAGCTCGTCTAGCTCAGTCGACTTTGTATAATCCCTCCAAGCCATAGAGACTAAGTTTCATTCACTGGTACAGCGTGTCCAAGAAATGTTTCGAATCTTCACCTATATGGTTTTAATGAGGTTAACTAGTCATTTGTAGATGGATAGGTGTATGTGAACATAGAGGTAACAACTGAGTTGATGAGACAAAGTCTCCCGGCTTGCGAAAGAAATTTTCCTTTTCATTTAACTAGTTGATGTAATATTATTCTCACTGTGTTCACAAGATAGATTCTCTTGACACATCACTCAAAAATTGGAACACCCATATAATCAAAGGGAAGTGATCCCCTCTTAACACTAAGGGAGAGGGAAATGTGTATTAGCCTAGAGGAGGAAATCCTCTCTTGAAAGATGATAGATGATTTTCTCTAACTGATGGATTTCCCCACAACACATTAATAATGACGAAATATCATTCGAATCGAGGACACTATCTTCTTGTCAGCCTAACCATAGAGTAGGATATCATCGGCATAAAAAAGATTAGACATCACCTAGAGGTCTATCCCAACCTTAATTAGGTTGAAAAGACCATCCTGCATGAGATCGATGAGGCACATGCTCAGATAATCTTCAGTAACTACAAATAGTACACCAAAAATTGGGTCTCCCTACCTAACTCCATGTGAAAATAGGAAGAACCCCTTTAGAGAACCATTAATAAGCACTGACACTCTAGAACTATTTAGTATGGAAGCCACCAACTTAATGAAACTGTTCGATAAACCATATTTAGATAGAACTTGGTAGATAAATCTCCACTTGATGGTATCAAAGGCCTTGGAAATATCCAATTTTAAGGAAATGTTTCCATGTTTGGAGCATTTCCTCATGATGTTGACACTAGTGCAGAAAAAGTTTTTTATGTCGGTTATTTTTAATTTTTTACATAGGTTTCTAGCCGACGTTAATATGTGCGACGTTATAAATAAGGTTTTTCACGTCGGTTATTTAAAAACCGACGTCAAAAACATAAAATCGCGATGTTTATCACATCGGTTATTTTAGAACCGATGTGATAAAGGGGCCTGGAGAATGGTTTATCATGTTGGTTATTTTAGAACCGACATGATAAACTGCCTAGAGAATGGTTTATCACGTCGGTTATCGAAGAACCGACGTTATAAACTGCCTGGACAATGGTTTATCACGTCCGTTCTTAAACAACCGACGTGATAAACAGGGGCGAGGGGGTTTATCACGTCCGTTCTATAAGAACTGACGTGATAAACCGGGCTGAGCGTGGTTTATCACGTCGGTTGATAAATAACCTACGTGAAAAACCGGGGGAGGGGGTTTATCACGTCGGTTAGTCAATAACCGACGTGATAAACCATTGTCCAGGCCGTTTACCACGTCGGTTATTCAATAACCGACGTGCTAAACCATTCTCCAGGCCCTTTATCATGTCGGTTATTTAATAACCGACATGCTAAACCATTCTCCAGTCCCTTTATCACGTCGGTTATTAAATAACTGACGTGATAAACCATTCTCCATGCCTTTTATCACGTCGGTTCTAAAATAACCGACGTTATAAACCATTCTCCATGCCCCTTTATCACGTCGGTTATTAAATAACCGACGTGATAAACCCAATTATTTTTTTAAGCAGAATGCATTGATCTTCTCTCCACCAGAATCAACTAGAAAATAAATCAAGAAATCGTACAACAAAAACAAAAGTACATCAAAATTAAGCATGTACATAGATAACATATAAAACTTACCCACTAGATAGCATCCACCCTTATTTATACCCCATGGACAGCCCTCCCCCACCCCGTTGGAGCCCTCACCCTCATGTATACCCCCTGGAAAGCCCTCCCCCACCCCTTTGGAGCTCCCACCCTCATGAATACCCCTTGGACAACCCTCCCCCCACCCCATTGGAGCCCCCACCACACTCCTGGACTACCCCCCGACCCCCGGACACCCCCAAACACCCCTCGACAACCCCCCACCTGCCTGAACAGCACCTCCTCACCCCCTCACCCCACTTGACACCCCCCACCACACCCCTGGACAGCCCCCCCCCCCACCCCTGGACAACACTCCCACACCCCTGGACCGGCTTCTGACACCCCTGAACATCCCTGCCACCCCCAAGACTTCCCTGACCCCACCGGACAACCCTCCCAGACCGCTGGACACCCCCAACCCCACTGAACACACCCCCACACCCATGGAACCCCTCCCCCACAGACCCAAATCCATACCAGAAGAACCATCAAAAGTATACCAAAACAAGAAGTATAGAAAAATTAAACATTCACTTATATAACATTCAATACTTACATTGTCAACTTAAAAAAAACAAAATCAAACCTAAACAACTACCAAATACACAATTAAAACGACAATATTCAAAATTACATTTTACATTACAAACAACTAAAATTCAATCAAACCTGTAAAATAATTATACCACTCCACTTGTACGTGTTTGATGTCTTCAGCAGTATAAAGTTGAGGGTCATCAAAAAGCTACAAATGAAAAAGAAGATAGTTAAAGTGTATAATGAATAAATCAAATTGAAATATGATGGCAAAGTTTAAGAGGAAATCGTACCAGGTCAAAATTCACAACTGTCCCAGTTGTTATTATTTCATACATAAATCTTAACATATAATATCCGCATTCGATGAGGCCTTTTAGTTCATGACATTTTTGTTTTGAATGAGTGTAAATTCAATATATTATTTTTATGTAATAAATCAAAAAGTACAAATTATAAATGGAAATTTACCTTCGCATTTACATATTTGATCTTTGCATTTCTTTTCTTTGTGTTTTTTTAAAGTAGAACCATGCACTGTTAGAAAATAATACGAATGGGGTAAATTTAAAATTCATTATAATATATAAAACTATTGAGAAATTGAAACTTACTTTTCCAATATATTCTTAAAACTTGCCCGCACATCACCATGAACAGAGCATATCCAATAAAGAGCTTTCTCCCTTGGGCAAAAAATCCCTAACATCCAATGATTACTGATAAAAGGAAATTTAATGTTAGTGGGTTTTATGGTAAAAGATAATTAACTCTTTGAGAGAAATGTGTTTCATACCTCTCACAAAAAGGAATAATCCAACATTGTTGGATTATATTCTTTTCAAATATTTCAGCAATATAAACCATTCTTTGTTCCTCAGTAAATGCACATACTTCAGGGGAAATCAATTGCGGGTCCATGAACCCATATACTTCTGTCAGTTCATTCCTCTCATAAATTTTATAAAGATACCTAATACAAAACATATATAAGTATACATTTTTAATAAATATAACGCAGGGAAAAGGTGTTAAGACTTACATGGAAAAAATTTTCACCACGTTGATGCCCAACTTATCTCCAGTAACAAGCTCCATGATATCATATTTTGTAATCCCCACACTTATTTCACGTCCACAAACATGAGATTCCATTGGAAACTCATAAAAACTCAACAAAAAATGTGAATATCTTGACAATCTGTCAAGACCACTGGAATATGTATCTGATGTCATAGCCTGTTGTCTTTGTTGTTGTCTATACAGTATTTCTTTACCTTTGAAGTATTCCTATGAAAAAAATTTGAGAATTATAGTAGTTTTCAAATGATAAAAAAACTTTAATAAAATAATAAAATAAAAGATATAACATTCATACCTCTATGGTAATGAGTCGAAGAAGACTGGATGGCCAAACTAAAAAATGGTCGATACTCTGTCCAACTGTCGCCACCTCATCTGTAGGTATTGGTACCCTAGCTGATCTATCTATAATATCTTGTACAGTGACCCTCTGATTCTCTACCTCTAATTGTTGATGATGAACTGTATCTCCTATACAATATACCAACACATATGCTACTATATGATGTTGAGAATCATCAACATACAACTCGCAATATGTAAGAAGTTGCGGCGGAGGCGTAGGATAAAAAATGGGTTCCGTAGGCTGAGGTGGGGGAGTGGGAGCTACTGGCGGAGGTGGAGGATAAATAATGGGGTCTGCAGGGGGAGGTGGGGGACTGGGAGTTGCAGTCTGAAATTGTCTTTGTATTTCTGCAAACATAGACTGCACTGAATCTCTAATCTTGTCTTCCATCGTCGCATTAATATTTTGAACTTCAGCCTCCAAGGATTCTATTTTTTTTTATAAACCCCCTCAATGTTAGAAGTTGAAGAACATGGAAACACTTTTCTTACCGATACACCTGCCAGATATCCTCTTACATGACCAGGATGTTCAGGCCTTCCCAATGCTGCAAATAAAATATCTTCCCTCCCAGTAGCTGTAAATGTCCCTTCTGAACTCTGCTCCTCAAGAGAGTCCTGTATTAATTAATTGAACATTTCTGTAATGATTGAAACTTATATGAAAAAAAGTTAACTTAAATAAATTAAATAGATATCTTACAATCCTCTCAGCTACGATTCTCGATTCTTCCGAAAGATATTTCCCCTTTTTCCCTTCTGAGCTCTCTTCCATTTTTCATGTCTATATGGAGGGGATGGAGGGGCCACCTCTCCAGAGCTTGAAGAATCATCTCTTAGTTGTTGAAATTTTTCCGCTATCATTTTTTCTTCCAATAATGTATACCCTCCCCGAGATAAACTATGAGGGGTATACATTTTTAGATTGGATCTCTTGATGAGATTTCCTTGTTTGCTGTAATTTAAGAATAAGAAATCATTAACAAAACATTAATAAAATCATTTATATAAGAAAGTTTATAAAAGTTTACATTTCCCTTACCAGAAATGACTCTTTTTTTCTACTTTCAAAAAACTGTCTCCATGTGTTTTCATATATAAAAGGATATATATGACATGGATTGTCATGACTCCTATGACCATAAATGAAATCAGATGAGAGGGTTGATTTGAAATACCTCCATCTCCTGGCAGCCAATGATAAGCATTTCTTCATGACTCCTCCAGTGTCAGGAATATCAAATGTCATCTGATAAAAAGAGGTTAAACATATTATATATACTAGAAACATTAAAATAATGGTCAAACAATGACAAAAGATCTTACCAAAATCGTCTCCCACAACTGAGAGATAATCTCTTTATCCACACCTCTCCAATCATCATACAGAATGCTTACTTTGGTCTTAGCCTGAGTTGCAACAAAACTCTTAAAATATTTGGCATTCGGACCTCAAGGAATATCATCATCATAAAACTTAACTATTATCCTCTGATCCTGCGTACGGGCAAGTGATAATTTTGGTAAACGTGTCCACCCACATTTACCAACCTTTGAACTCTTTGTCGTAATGGGAGAATGTGAATGTTCATCCCTAGAGGTATGACCAGCAATATGCTCCTCTCCAGAATCATGTGGTTGATCATCTGAATGATCTGTCATTATCCTTCAAATCAAAAAAACAAACGTCAGTTCACAAATATACAAATGCAAATATTTTAATACTATTGTAATCATAAAATAGAAAAGTGTACTAGGTTACATAATAGTAAACATTGGTAATATGGTAAACATGTTAAACAATGGTAAAGATGGCAAAGATGTTCAAGATGGTCAAGATGGTCAACATGGTAAAAAATGGAAAAAATGGTAAACCTGGTAAACATTGTAAACATGGTAAAGAAATTGTCAGTGAACAAATATACAAATTCAAATATCTTAATACTACTGTAATCAGAAAATAGAAAATAGTACTAAGTTACATAATAGTAAACATTGGTAATATGGTAAGCATGTTAAACAATGGTAAAGATGGAAAAGATGGTCAATATGGTCAAGATGGTAAAAATGGTAAAAATGGTAAACCTGGTAAACATTGTAAACATGGTAATGTAATTGTCAGTGAACAAAAATAAGCATTTTAAAATTCATGTAATGGTTATAAACATGATAAAGTAAACTAAACAAACTTAAAACAAACAAAAACAAAAACATATACTTATTTTATTTTAAAACATGTTTTAATAAATAAAAAACTTACAATATCTAACATTTATGGAAAAAATAAACGTAAACAAGAAATAAACATATGTTACCTATAATTTTAGGAATGTAAAGATGGATTGTTTTCCCAAATTCCTTCATCGTGATCGTTCCTTATGGCACAAACTATGTCTTCAACATGATCGTCATTATGTTCTGTTAATATTTCCATTGAAGTAGGGATCTCACATGAATCAACATATTCGTCAAGTTCATCCTCACCAACATATTGTTTTTTCCCTTGTAAAACAACAGCCCACTGCATATCTGATTGATCTACTATATAAAAAATTTGTTTTACATGTGTTGCCATTATAAAAGAATCAGCCGTGTCTTCCAATCTATTCAGATTAACAAGTGTCATTCCAAATTCATCGTGTCTGACACTGTTGTTACCGTTAAACCATTTACAGTTAAAAACGAGAACTTTAATTTTAAAGTAATCAACCTCCCATATGTCTTCAATCACTCCATAATATGCATTTGATGCAGAAATTGTGTTTTTGTCCTTAGCACTCGAAAAATGCATTGCTTCTGCAAACACCAATACACCACTATTCTGAACTGCACTTCTGTTGTCCTGAGATTTTGTATGAAATTTATAACCATTAATGTCATAACCAGACCATGTTATCACATTTAAACATGGACCACCCACTATCCATTTTAATGTCTCTGATACATCTGATCTACCAAGCAAAGTCTTTTTAATCCATGACAAAAAAGTTTTGTTGTGCTCATTCAAAATCCACATTTCTTTCTTCTTTGGATGAAATTGTTTCAACTCATTAATATGGAATGTGATATATGGTTGAGCATCAGCTATGTTATTCAAGATGTATGATTCTAACTTCTTCATCTGTTCAGCTGACAATGATTTGACTTTCAAGCCGCGAATCCCCTTTCCCTCATTATTAACTCGTTCATGGCGAGATGGAGGAAAACCTATGTGTTGAGCCGCAGCCAAGTAGCTCATACAAAACTTTGCTACCTCCTCAGAAATATACTTTTCAATAATGGAGGCTTCAGGTCTATATAGATTTTTAACATACCCCTTTAATATTTTCATATAACTTTCAAAAGGATACATCCAAAGAAGATATACAGGTCCACAAAGCTTTATTTCTCGAACTAGATGAATCATTAAATGCACCATTATATCAAAAAAAGGTGGAGGAAAATACATTTCCAATTGACAAAGTATAAAAATTGCATCATTTTCCAAAATGATCAAAGCATTCACATCAATCGCCTTGTTACAAATTGAATTGAAAAAATAACACAACTTCATTATAGTCTTTCTGACACGAATGGGCAATATTCCACGCAATGCAATTGGTAGAATTTGTTTCATCATGACATGAAAATCATGTGATTTCATACCTATCAACTTCAATTCCTTCAATGAGACAAAAGTTTTTACATTAGAAGAATAACCTTGAGGCACTTTGCTATCATGAAGACACTGACAGAAGCTAATTTTCTCCCTCTTTGATAATGTATGACAAGCCGGGGGAATAAATGTTCGTCTTCCTTTAGGAGTGGGAGCTAACTCCAAACGTATTCCCATTGATAGTAAGTCAAATATTGCATTCAACCCATCTTTAGTCTTTCCGTTAATATCTAACAATTTTCCAATCAAAGAATCACAGATATTCTTCTCCACGTTCATGACATCAATATTATGTTTAACGTCATGATACCACCAATATGGTAGCTCAAAAAAATGACCTTTTCTTCCAAATATGTCTATCATTACCAGATTTCTGTGTCTTTCCCAATGTCACATCAAGGTTTTTCACCCTCTCAAAATACAGATCAGGGGATAAAGGTTTTTGAGTAGTATGAAATTCTTGTGAGCCATTAAATGCCTTTTTTAGTCTTCTATAAGGGTGTTCTATAGGCAAAAACTTTCGATGACCCATGTACATTGTTTTCCTCCCATGATGCAATTGACAATAGGACGTCTGTTGTTCGCAAATTGGACATGCTTTATGCCCTTTAACACTGTATCCAGACAAATTTCCATATGCTGGGAAGTCATTTATAGTGAACAGAAGCATTGCATGCAGTTGAAAATATTCCATTTAATAAGAATCATACACCCTAATACCATCATCCCATAACAGTTTCAAATCATCAATCAACGGTGACAAGTAAACATCAATATCATTACCAGGTTTCTTTGGAACAGAGATCATTGTACTCAACATGACATATTTGTGCTTCATACAAACTTCAGGAGAGAGGTTGTAAATTACCAATAAAACAAGCCATGAACTATGTGTGCTACTGAGTGTTCGGTGTGGATTCATTCCATCTGTGCACAACCCTAGTCTGAGATTTCTTATTTCATTTCCAAATGTAGAATACTGTGCATCAATTTTCTTCCATTGTGGACAATCATCTAGATGACGTATTTTTCCATCACATACCCGCTCTTCATCATGCCATCTTAACCTTTTTTTCATCATGTGAATTAGCAAATAAACGTTTGAAACGGTTAATTATAGGAAGATACCAAAATACCTTTGAAGGGAGATTTGTAATCTCTACATCACCCTGTGATTTTTCTTTCACCTTATACCGTGATGTCCCACATTTTGGATACTCTGACAGAAATTCATATTCCTTCCTATATATAATGCAGTCATTTGGACAGGCATGTATTTTCTTGTATCCCAATCCCATCGGGCATAATATTTTCTTGGCATTGTAATGTGAATCTGGAAGATCGTTATCTTTTGGAAGAATTTCTTTCATCAACTGTAGCAGCTCTGTAAAACTTCTGTCACTCCATCCATGCTTCGCCTTCAGGTTAATCAATCTTAACACCGCCGACAGAACCGTAAAATCTGTACAACCGAGATATAATGGTTTTTCAGCATCACCATATAGATGTGAAACTGTCGGTTCTATCTCAATTTGTTCTGCTACAATATCGCGAATCATTTCTTCAATTCCATCGGAGTTACCATCTTGCGAATCATCATCATCAGTGACATTCCGTCCAGTTTCACCATGCCAAATCCAAGGGCTTTAACTCGGATTAAAACCATGACATATCAGATGATCTTTTATCTCTCTACTTTTCAACTTCTTCATATTCAAACATTTCTGGCATGGACAAAAAAAAATGTCACCACTTGGAACATTTCGTTTTGAAAATTCCAAAAAGGCATCAACACCTTCCTCAAATTCATTACTCATTCGATGTGCTGTAATCCAACTTCGACTCATTATTACCTATAACAAATATCAACAAAAAATATATATTTTTAAGATAAGATAAATACATGTTTATATGAAAAAAAATCACAATTTGAATGTAAAAAAATTTAAATTATAAAACAAATCTATAGGTATTTAAAAAAATATGCTTGAATATTATTTTTAAAACAAAATATAGTTAGATGTAACAGTTTAAAATTTCATTGAATCAAAGAAAACCATGACGCCTAATGATTCTCCAAATAAAATATACATCATCAAAACATAAACAAAATGATTTTTATCTGGAATAAGTGAATATGATCAGATGATACACATTTATAATAATCTCATGCCAATATACAAATAAACATGTTAAAATATAGGAATACCTAATAGAGCATATAACATGTGTTATTCATGCTTGTTGTTCAATCATTATGATCTAAAGTACTCAACACTTTCAAGTGCCAAAATCTTAAAAGTAGTAGTAGTTTTCATAAGTACCCAACACCAAATAGCTATACATCGTAAGTGTCATGTTAGAAATATGAATATAGACCATTTGTTTTATGTTTAATAATATTGTCATATTATCTGATCATTCTGATTATATATTAGAATTACTATATCCTTTTGATCCGATATATAATCTAAGGATTAATATTTCTTTAGAAAAAGTAATGTTAATATCATGGTAATGTAAAAAAAAGTATATGTCGAACTATATATATGTAATACCAATAAAAAAATACATATGTGTTTGGCTTGGGTTTCCCACATAAAACAACTCATCTCACAGATTAAATTTTTGAATCATCCTACATAATACTTATTTTTATAACTTAGGGAATGAAAATAATAAAAGTTTTGATTTAAGATACTCATTATGGGTAAACATGATATATATAAATATAATTTCTAATCTCATAAAAAGATATCCATGGGGGTATAAGAGCATACACAAAGCACATGATCAAAAAGATAAGTGAAACAGTTCTATATAATCATAGATCATAAAACCTGAGTCCAAGTATAACAATTTTAGCATAACATACGACATGATTTATATGATAGTGGGAACATGATTTAAAAAACCTTATTCACAAGATCACAACATTGGTATATGGAATAACATAAGAGTGTGGCATAAACATAATCATATAAGTCATAACATATGTCAAGGGAAAACATAGTTTCATTCACCTCATATTGGGATATGTTAATCACCTTTCCTATAATTTATTATAATATTTCTTACGAGACACATCACATAACACATTGTACATTGTATAACCATCTGTATCCCATATTGATCTATGATATATAATGCATTGTCGAATGCATTAGAAGGATATTATGGACCCAAATGTCACATAATGACTAACCATATATATGGGTGAATCGTGATCATCAAATCATTTATAACACTTTCATAGATCAATTAACTAACAAAAATGAAATGGGGGTCATAATTGTTTTTACAAAACATAATAATTATTAATACATAAAAATGTGTTTGGATGGTAAGATAAGATAATAGACCTAATTCAATCTAATTATCGTTAAATTATTTCTACCTAGAAAGAAAAGTCCTTTATAAAAAATATAATTTAACTTGAGAATGAAAAGAAAGTACCCTTTATACCTTTTTTATAATGAAAAATCTGAAAAGGATGATAATAATATTTAGGTATTATAATTTTTTTTATGAATTATTAATAATAAAAGAAATCACCTCACTTGGTTTTGTTGAAAATCGGACATACCATCGTATTCAAGAAATCAGATACACTTTGCATGAAAAGGTCCATCATTTTTAGGAGATGATTTAAAGAAGAAATGTATTATCAGACTCACCATGAGTCCAAAATGAAATATTTGATTGTAATAGGTATGAATTGATATTTTTATGAATTCATATGAAAACAGATGATGGTTTTCTAATCTAGGAGTTCTAAAAATCATAATTTTTTGAAAAAATATTATGATGTAAGAATGTTGAATGAAATTTTAAGGATAGGTATTACCGATTGTACCTGGTCCAATTTCATTCATGAAAATCATTTTCTGGACAATCATATTGAAAATATGATTTTATGAAAATAAGTACTACCATTCTTCATCCAGAAAGACACATTCCAGCTAAGTAGGAAATAATAATGTTGCTGGAAGAATGGAACGTTACAGTACCACCCATTATTTTTCAGATTTTGCTGAAGCTAATCCTCAATGTTTTAAAATTAATTATTCTTTCTAAATGATTGAATAATTTGAATGGTTGTGAATTCTAATATCTATGTTCTCATGGTCATAGTTATATTTTTATTAGATATTGATTTATTTAGATACTTAAGAGGTTGCTCGTGAGCGTATATCAGAATAAAAATCTAGAATAAGAGTTAAAAATAGTCTTATCCAAAATACACCTGCTTGAATGTTGTGAGTTGAATGTTGCGAGTTGAATGTTGCGAGTTTAATGTTGCAAGTTGAATGGACAAAATAACCATTTTCAATGACAAAAAATTCTACGAGATTCAAAAACGAACGAAAAGCACATCATGAATCGAAACAAAAACGAACGAAATAAATTCTTGGAAGGCTTACTTGAATGTCGCGAGATGAGATGATTGATCTGAGAGGAGTGAAGAAGATAAACAATGAAGCCAAAATGAGTTTAATGCAGGCGATCGACGAGCCGATTAGGGTTTACCGCGTGAGAGAGAGACGAGCCAGTGACTGTCAATCGAAAAATCGTAAATGACAGAACACGGGCTTTAATTTTTTTAAATGTTTTATAACATCGGTTATTATATAACCGATGTTATAAAATATTTTTTTAGCTTTTTTACGTCGGTTATCTTAAAACCGAAGTAAAAAATCTCCCGCGCTTTGGTTTTTTACGTCGTTTATTTTATAACCGACGTAAAAAACCCCCCAGGGCTTTGGTTTTTTACGTCGGTTATAAGATAACCGACGTAAAAAAACCCGATATCTATGCGTTTTTTACGTCGGTTGTCAAATAAACGACATAAAAAACCAAATCCCCGGGGGTTTTTTACGTCGGTTATTTTATAACCAACGTAAAAAACGCATCGATGTCGGGTTTTTTACGTCGGTTACCAAATAACCGACGTAAAAAACCCCCGCGCATTGGTTTTTTACGTCCGTTTTAAGATAACCGACGTAAAAACCCAACAGGAGTGATTTGTAACATCGGTTATTAAAATAAACGACGTGAAAAATCTACTCGCAGCATTTTTACGTCGGTTATATATAACCGACGTAAAAAATGGTGACGTAAAAAATGATTTCTGCACTAGTGTGATACCCTCCAAGGTAGAGAATAAACTGTTCTGAATGTTCCTCCCCACAACAAACCCAAATTGATATGGGGTAATAAGTTCTCACATAAGTCGCCCCATCCTCTTGACCAGAACTGTGCTAATAATTTTGGGGATGGTGTTCCCAATGGTGATCGGCCGGAAATCTCCAATATCAATAGTGTTCTCTTTCTTTGGAATCATAGTAATGAAATTAGAATTGGTTCCGTGTGGAAGAGATCTGGAGTGGAAAACCTCCCTAACATCATTCATAATTTCAATGTGCATAATATCCCAATAGAATATAAAAAAGTTGTTTCTGAAGCCATCCAGGACCACTCCACTTTCCATTTTAAGAGAGAACAGTGCAAATCTTACCTCTTCCTCTAAGGGATCACATGTTAAGTCCTTGTTTTTTTGGTCATCGACACAAGGTAGAATGAAATCCATCAAATGGAGGGAGTAATCTCCATCATTATCAGTGTACAACACATGGAAATTGTCCACCACTACATTAGAGATGGCCGCCTCAAAGGTAAAAGTGGAACCATGAATGTGAACAACATTCAAGTGTTTTTTAGACTTCTTTTCCCTTTGTAACTATTGAAAAAACATGGAATTCTGGTCCCCATATTTGAGCCACCTTAGGTTAAACTAGTTTCTGTCCAGCTTTTCCGTCAGGGACTAAAGATTATCCAGCCTCGCATGAGCCTACAACTCCTCCCAACAGGGTAAAGATAGTAGCTTATTGGAATGATGGATGGAGGCAAGCCGAAGTTTAGCATCCTTAATATCCTCATCCATATTGAAAAATGAAGACCTGCTCTTCTCATTGATAAGAGTTTTATTTTTCATTAGTTTGGAAACCAGATTGAAGAACTGGCTGCCATGGGTCGGGCTCACCCACCCATTAGCTATAATTTCCCTACAACCCAGAATCATGATCTAATCATTTATGAACATAAAAGGAATAGGGAATGTGTTCGGAAATATGGCAAACGATGAACACGCAAACAACAAAAAACACGAATGTGCAGTGGAGAAATCATTCCCTCAAACAGCAGATGCAAAGCGACAAAAATAGGTGCAGAAAAAATAAAATTGACACCAGAATTTTTACGTGGAAAACCCAAAAGGGAAAAACCACTGGACCTAGTCCAGAAAGAGGGATCCACTATAATAGATATGTACACGGTAGAGACTCCCCAAAAATGAAAGGGGTCTCAAAAGTAATACTTAGAAAAATAGTGGATCAAAGTTGGAGAATAGATGCAGTCTTGATGAGGACTGAAATGAACAAAATAGCCTGCTAAGGAAACCCAAATAGATCTGACCGTGAAAGAAGGAGATTGATGTCCGAACAAAAGTGTAGATGAAACACACCGGGATCGGATCAAAAAACCACCGCAGATGAAAGCCGATCAAATCAGATAAGTTCCACCAGTTGCAGATCTGAAAACCGCTCCTGGAAAACGCAACTGCACTGCCTCCAACCAATGCCGAGAGAAGAGATGTAGACCTCATATAAATAGAGGATGAAATCTCATATATCTCCTAACAGATATCTCATATATGATTAAATATATTAAATATATCTCATCAAAGATATAAAATATATCTTGTCAAAGATATCAGATATATCTTGTCAAAGATATCAAAATATCATTTTTTAAAGATATAGGAAATATAAAAAAAATTTATTGGGGCCAGATGAGGAGGCGCCCCAACAAACTCCCCCTCCGACTCAACTGGGGATCATCGCAAACCCTGCAATCAGTCGGAAAGTCTCAAATTTTCCTCTGGGTAAACTCTTGGTCAACATGTCTGACCCATTGTCATCAATGTGGATCTTATCAAGCTCTAACTGTCTCGAATCAAGGACATTGCGGATCCAATGATACTGATCATCGATATGTTTCGACCTGCCATGAAAAGTAGGATTCTTTCCCAAACAAATAGCACTCTGACTATCACAAAATAAAACATATCTGTCTTGATTAAAATTGAGCTCTCGAATAAAATTTTTAATCCAAAACAATTCTTTGCATGCCTCTGTAGCTGCAATACACTCTGACTCTATGGTAGATAAAGCAACACATCTCTCCAACCTAGACTACCAAGATACAACTCCCCCTGCAAAAGTAATCAAAGAGCCTGAAGTAGACTTCCTCGAATCGATATCTCCTGCCATATCTGAATCTGTAAAGCCACAATGCATAGGTTCCCCTTTTCCAAAACACAATCTCAGATCAGAAGTACCATGAAGATAACGAAAAATGTACTTCACTGCCCTCCAATGCTCTCAGCCTGGATTCGATAGAAAAGGACTGAACACACCAACTGCATGAGCTATATCAGGTCTAGTACATACCATAGCATACATCAAACAGCCAACGGTAGATGAATAAGGTATGTGTTGCATCTTCTATCTCTCTCTTCATCAGTAGAAGGTGACTGACTGGTGCTGAGATCAAAATGTAAAGCAAGAGGAATACTAACCACTTTAGCTCTATCCATAGAAAATATTTGAAGAACCTTCTAAATGTATCTCTCCTGAGATAACCACAATTTCTTGGCCTTCCTGTCACGGGAGATTGTCATTCCAAGAATCTGTCGTGCTGGCCCCAAGTCTTTCATCGCAAAAGACTGAAAAAGATCCTTCTTCAATCTGTCAATTCTAGAAGCATCATAGCCAACAATGAGCATATCATAAACATAAAGCAGCAGTATAATAAAATAATTATCAGTAAATCTCTAAACAAACACACAATTATCAGAAGATGTCTTCCTGAAACCCTGATGTGAAATGACAGATTCAAACTTTTTATACCACTGTCTCGGAGCTTACTTCAAACCATACAAACTCTTCTTCAATCTGCAGACATGACTCTCTTTACCTGTTTCAACAAAACCCTCTGGTTACTCCATATAAATCTCCTCCTCTAAATCTCCATGGAGGAAAGCTGTCTTCACATCCATATGCTCAATCTGCACATCCAAACTAGAAGCCAAACCAAGAACAACCCGAATTGAATACATTTTGACAACAGGTGAAAAAATCTCATCAAAATCAATACCTTTCTTCTGACAGAAGCCTTTAACAACTAACCTTTCCTTGTATCGGGGAACAGAACTGGATTCTCCATTCTTAATCCGATAAATCCACCGATTTTGCAAAGCTCTCTTACCTGTCGGTCACTTCACCAGCTCAAAAGTGTGGTTGTCGTGCAATGATGTCATCTCGTCATCCATTTCCACAAACCATCTGTCCTTCTGTTCACTTTCCATCTCCTCATCAAAATATTCTGGTTCTCCCCCTTTAGCGAGGATCACATACTCGTCAGGTGAATACCGAGTTGAAATGGTACGATGCCGAGATGACCTCCAGAGTGGAACATCGGGTTCATTGATAACCCCAGGAACCAGATCATCAGAAACAAAAGGTGCATCAGAAATTTCAACTCCAACCTGTTCACCCTGAGCATCATTATGCACATCAATGTGATCATCCAAATCAACTATATGAGGTAAATGTGAATCAGAACCTAGCTCAAGACTAACAAAACCATCAGAAGTTTGAGAAGTGGACTTTTCTCCCTTATCAATATCTGTAATAGTCTGGTCCTCTTTAAACACTGCATCTCGACTTCTGACAAGTTTCTTCAAAGCAGCATCATAAAACCTGTACCCAAACTCATTGTGTCCATACCCAATAAAAATACACTGTCGTGACTTGTCATCCAACTTGGATCTCTCATCTCTAGGCACATGAACAAAAGCCTTGCAACCAAAAACTTTCAAGTGATCGTACCTGATCCTTTTTCCATACCAAAACTTATCGGGAGTGTCTGTCTGTAAAGAAACTGAAGGTGATAAATTGATAATATAAGAAGCAGTATGTAAATCCTCACCCCAAAAGTGTCCAGGAAACATTGCTTCCGAAAGCAAACAACGAACTCTTTCAAACAAAGTCTTGTTCATCCGCTCAGCTACACCATTTAGCTGAGGTGTCTTGGGAGGTGTCTTCTAATGCCGAATACCTTCCTGCCTACAATATGATCAAATGGACCACAATACTCTCCCCCATTGTCAGTGCAAATACATTTCAATTTCTTGCCTGATTCACTCTCAACAGAAACATGAAATTGCTTAAAAAACTGAGCACCTGACTTTTGGAATTCAAAACATAAACCCAGAGCTTTCGTGAGTAGTCATCAATAAATGTCACAAAATAAAGACCGCCACTAAAGGTCTTAGATTTCAAAGGACCACAAACGTCTGAATGTACTAATTCAAGTACCTGTGACTTCCTGTGTGGAGGATGACTGCTAAAACTCACTCTTCTCTGTTTCCCAGCCATGCAATGATCACATGTGTCTAATTTGACACTCTTCAAATCTGGAAGAAGATTTCACTTGGCCAAACAACCAAGCCCTTTCTCACTGATGTGACTGAGCCTCTTATGCCACAACTTGGACGAACCACTGCACTCAACAACGAAAGCAGTATCACATGAAATAGATGCTCTAGTCCAGTACAAACCTGACTGCTTCTTCCCTCGAGCCACAATCAAATATCCCTTGGAAAGCTTCCATTGGAAGTCACTAAATGTGCTGATAAACCATTCATCATCAAGAACGCTAGTAGAAATAAGATTAAAACGAACCTCGGGTGCATGTCGAACATTCTTCAAAATCAGCTTACTTCCAGTACTGGTCTCTAAACAAATAGTCCCGATACCTACGACATCAACATGACCATCATTACCCATCTTCAAAATCCAAAAATTACCTGGGTTGTAAGATGTAAAGAACTCCTTCTTTGATGTCACGTGAAAATAGGCACCACTGTCAACAACCCAACAAGAATGATCAGAAGCAATATTAATGGAGTCATAAACAATAACAAGATCACCCCCTGTAGCGCCAGTGACATGATCATCTCCATCGATATTCTTCTTTGGCTGATTTTCCTTCATTCTATTTTTTTCTTTTCAGCTGATAACAAAACTTCTTAACATTCCCCTTATTACCACAATGATGACATTCAAAATCTCTCTTCTTTGATCTAGATTTTCTTCTGCTTTTATTCTTTCCTTGACTTCTTTGTCTCTAATTCTTTTCCTGGCATCTCCCACGGTTCTCTGTGACTAAAATCTCTGAAGATTTCTATTGAGTATGTCTCTTGAATTCTTTATTCAAAATAGAAGACTTAACAAAACTGAATGTCAAAGCACCATTAGGAGCAGAGCCGGTTAGAGTAACACGTAAATTCTCCCAAGAATCAGGTAACGTGTTAAGCAATAAAAGTGCCAAAACCTCATCTTCAAAATTAATACCCATGCCAGACAACTGATAAAAACATCCCTGATATTCACTTAAATAATCAGAAATAGAGATACCTTCTTTGTACCTCAAATTCATCATTTGTTTGAGAAGAAACAATTTATTGTTTCCTGTCTTGGAAGCATAGGTAGTCTCAAGATTCTCCCACAATGTTCTGGCATGAGAGATGTTGACAATGTGGTTCATCACGTTGTCTTCGACCCATTGGCGAATGAAGCCACAAACCATCTCATGCTTGAACTCCCATTCTTCATCTGACATCCTTTCTGGCTTCTGGGTACTAAACACTGGAAGATGCATTCACTTGACAAAAAGAAGATCCTTTATTTTAAGTCGCCACATATGATAATTGGCACCATTCAATAAAATCATCCGACTGTAATTAGCTTCCATAATGAGTATGAAATAAAAACCAAACCCTATGATACCAAATGTTGGGAAAGATGGAAAGCGATGAACGCACAAACAACAAAAAACCCAAACGCGCAGCGGAGAAATCTTTCCCTCAAACAACGGATGCGAAGCGAAAAAAACCGGTGCAGAAAAAATAAAATTGACACCAGAATTTTTACGTGTAAAACCCAAAATGGAAAAACCACAGGACCTAGTCTAGAAAGAGGGATCCACTAAAATAGATAAGTACACGGTAGAGACTCCCCATAAATGAAAGGGATCTCAAAAGTAATACTTAGAAAAATAGTGGATCAATGTCGGAGAATAGATGTAGTCTTGATGAATCCTGAAATGAAGAAAACAGCCTGCTAAAGAAACCCAAATAGATCTAACCATGAAAGCAGAAGATTGATGTCCAAACAAAAGTGTACATGAAAAACACCGAGATCAAATCAAAAAACAACCGCAGATTAAAGCCGATCAAATCAGAGAAGTTCCACCGGTTGCAGATCTAAAAACCTCTCCTTGAAAACGCAACTGCACTGCCTCCAACCACTGTCAAGAGATGAGACGCAGACCTCATATAAATAGAAGATGAAATCTCATATATCTCCTAAAATATATCTCATATCTGATTAAATATATTAAATATATCTCATCAAAGATATAAAATACATCTTCTCAAAGATATCATATATATCTTGTCAAAGATATGAGATATATCTTTTCAAAGATATCAAAATATTTTTTTTATGATATCGGATATATAAAAAAATTATCGGGGCCAGATGAGGAGGCGCCCCAACAGAATGATCTTTAAGAACCCCCCGAGAGTTCAATCATAATTTGGCTATGATCCGAGTAGAACATGGGGGGGGGGGTAAACCCGGAAATGTTATAGAGTGCAATATTTTCACTAATCTGATAGAAGCACCTATCAAACATTCAACTTGTCTTCCATTGATGGTAAATCTTCCCCATGTGAAGGAGGCTCCATAAATGGGAACTTCGGTGAGGTCTCAAGAGTCAAGGCATTGAGAGAAGTCTGTAGTGGCCGAATAAGAGAAGTTGGTGCCAATATTCTCATACGGCTTCAAGACCGTATTAAAATCACTAACAATCACCTAGTTGCGATCAATGAACCCATAAAGCTGGACAATATTCCACCACAGGACTCTTCTCCTAGTGCACATGTAGGAAGCGTACACAAAAAAAAGTGAAAAGGGGGTATCCTTCAGGATAGTCCCCATGGTAATGACTTGAGGACTCTCCTCAACATAAAACACCTTCACATCATCCTATTTGAGCATCCAAAATGTATCCAGGGCACTGTCGTTATAGTATTTAGAAACAATGGAGTAACCAAGGCTTCTCCACTTAGAACCCCTCCAACTGTCAAATGAGATCATCAGTTCCGCAATTCTAATAATGTTAGGCCTTTGGGAAGAGATAAAATGACGAAGGGTTAAGTTAGTAGGAGGGTTCCCAAGCCCTTGTCAATTCCAAAACAAGATCCTCATTAGTTGAGGGGGTATTTCCCCTCATAGGAGGCATGTTCTTGGAGACAAGGGAAGTGTGAGGGGAATTCACCTTGCCTTTTTTGGCCCTTTTTTCATTGGACTACCTACATGATTCTTCTTAACAGAAGATTCAGCCACGTCTATAATTCTGTACTTGTAAGGAATATCCACCAGTTGAGAATCAACCACATGGGGTTGAACCTCACCGGGCTTGGGTATTTCAATCCGAACACTAGACTCATCAGGTTGGTCCTCCACCTCATCAGAACAGAAGCTTCCACTGAGAGGGTTGAACCTATTCAGGGGAAAATTTTGTTTAGAAACAACCCCTTTTAGGGTCCTCTTCATAGCCTTACATGAGTGAACTATCATGAGGGATTCATATTATGTAGACACATTAGTCTCTAGAATGATCTCCTTCAAAGGATCCATTATAAGGGTAGGTGACTCCACCAACACATCTACCTAGTCAAGTGTGGTGCTCATCTCAAGGGATCTAAGAGTAGGAGTAGAAGCAGTCAACAGCCCATTGAAGCTGGAAACTCCCATCTCCATCAGTGAAGACCGGGGGGAGAAAACTTCCTAGGGGTCACTTGTACATGAAATCCCATTAGAGTCACCAGTCAGGGTGAGGCGGTGAGAGTCGTCCAGGGCATCAGCTGCTGCTTGTGGCTGAAGAGGCGCCTCCTGAAAACAAATAGCTGATGATGGGGCCTGTAACGGGGGTGCCACAGCATCAGGGCCCAGATTGGGAGGCACATCTCAGTCCACATTCATGCTATCCGAGGGTTTTCCAGGAACATGAATAGTAGAGGCATGGGTTGAGACAGAAGGAACCTGGCCCTTCCCAGCCCCAACGCAGCGATTCCTCCTGCAGGCCACTGCATCATGTCCTTTCAGATTGCAGAAAAATCACACCTTCATCTTGCGACAATCAGAAACATGATGGCCAAGAATATTGTAGTGGGTGAATAACTTAGGACTCCTTTCATACTGAATTTACAAAGTGAAACTTTCTCCCATAGTGTTGAGAACCACCATTTCCACCAATGTGGATGAAAAATCGACCTCTACAAGGAATCGTTCATAGTGACCATATATTGGGTTGTTCGTCTCCTTGTCGATATGAATAGGAAATCCAACCGAGGATGCTACGTCCTAGAGGATCTATGTATGCTAGTAGAGACATCTCAATTTACAAATCTGGATCCATACTTGTGCCGAGGTATTCTTAACATTTGGGGGATCAAAGTTCCTATCCCAATCCTAGATCCTGAGGAGGCTGGGTTTAGGTTGAGAGAGATGAAACTCTAGGACCTCCTTTTCCATTCATCTGATGGGAAGACAATGTGATAGAACCCCCTCCCCATCGTGATCTTCTTCCATTCAGAGAATTCCCAAATGGTCATGGACTATTTTCTAAGGATATAAAATTTCTATAGTCATTCTCTTTTCATGGGTTTTAATGGTTTTTAGGGATTTTTACATTTTTTGAGATTTTCTAGGTTATTTTAGGATTTTTATGGTATTTTTAGCCGTTAGGGTTTTAGGTATTTTAAGTGATTTTTGTGTTTTTATTAGGGTTTTTAGGGTTTTTAGGGGTTTCAGTTTCGTTTTTTGTTTTCAAGGGTTTTCCTGATATTTTTATATTTTTAAGGGTTTTCAGTGATTTACAACATTTTTAGGGTTTTAATGTTTTTTTAATATTTAATGGTTTCAAGGGTTTTATGGGGTTGTAGGGTGTTTTAATTTTTTTAATCTTAATTATTATTTTCATAGGTTATTCATGGTTTTAATGTTTTTATGTATTTAAGGATTTTTTTAGTATTTTTCTTGTTTTTAGTGTTTTTAGGTTTTTTAGGGATTTTGAATGTTTTTGGGGTTTTTAAGAGTTTCATGGGGTTTAGGGTATTTTAGGGGTTTTAACATATTATTAGTTTTTTAGTGATTTTTTGAGTATTTTGGTTTGTAAGTGTTTTTAACATTTATAAAGGTGTTAATGTTTTTTAGAATTTTTAATTTGTTTTGGTTTTTATATATTTTTAGGGTTTTTGTGGTTTTAGTGATTTTATAGTTTTCATGGGATTTTCATGTTTTTATGGATTTTTACATTTTTTTGGATTTTTATGGTTTTTAGGATTTTAGGGATTTTGAAGGTTTTTGGGGTTTTTCATGGGTTTTTAGTTATTTTAGGGTTTTTGAGGTTTTAAATGATATTTTTTCGGTCCTAGATATTTTTGAGTTTTTTATGGTTTTAGCAATTTTTGTGGTTTTTATGGGTATTTAATGTTTTTAATGTTTATAGGGGTCTTTATGGTTTTTTGGGGTTTTTTGGGGTTATTTGTTTTTTATGTCTTCATGGATTTTAGGGTTTCTTCTGGTGATTGGGGATTTTGAGGTGTATTATGCGTTTTCAAGGGGTTTTTTATAGTTTTTAGCGGTTTTGAGTTGTTTTGTGGTTTTTTTGGTTTTTTTTAGTTTTTAGGATTTATAAGGTTTTTATATTTTTTAACATTTTTAGGGGTTTTAAGAAGTTTTAGATTTTTGGTGGTTTTAAGGAGTTTTAGATTTTTGGTGGGTTTACTGTGTTTATGGGTTTTTTTGGTTTTTTATGTTTTTAGGGGTTTTTATTGTTTTCTAGGGGGTTTTAAGGTTATCATTATTTTTTATGTTTTCAATGGTTTTAGGGATTTTATACGATTTTTATAGTATTTATGGGTTTTTTAAGGATTTTATGTATTTTGAGGGGTTTTAGGTTTTCCATAGTTTTTAAGATATTTAGGGGTTTTTAGTGTTTTAGGGTTTTTAAGTTTTTTATACTGTTTAAACATTTCTAGAGGTTTTAAGTGTATTTAGAGTTCTTTGGGAGTTATTTGGGTGTTTATTGGGTTTTTAGAAGTTTTTATGGTTTTCAGTGGGGTTTCAAGGTTTTATTGGTTTTTTACATTTTCAGATATTTTTAGCGATTTTATATGATTTATAGGGGTTTTTTGGATTTTTATGTGGTTTATGGTTTTTATGGTTTTTAGGGTTTTCATGTGTTTTGGTGTCTTTTGGTGTTTTGGTGTTTTTTTCATTCTTTAGGGTTTTAGTGGTTTTTAGTTTTTTAGGGGGTTTAAGTTGTTTTTTAGATTTTAAACATTTTTATGGGTTTGAAGGGTTTATAGAGTTTTTAATGGTTATAGGGTTTTTATTTTTTAGGGATTTTAAGATTTTTAGGGGTTTATTATGGTTTTTAGGGGTTTTAAGTGTTTTTAGGGTTTTTTATGTTATTATGGATTTTTCTTGATTTTTGAAGATTTTTTTTTGTTTTTACGGTTATTTATGTTTTTTAGGGTTTTTATGTTTTCTATATGTTTTTATGTTTTTTTAATATTTTTTGGAATTTTCAAGGTTTTTATGATATTTTGGGTATTTAGGGGTTTGTTTATTTTTTGGGGGTTTTAAGGTTTTTTATAATTTCAAAATTTTAAGGTGTTTAAATGGCTTTTAGAGTTTTTATTGTATTTTTTAGGTTTTATGGGTTTTTATGGCTTCCATGGGTTTTTATAGTTTCTTGTGCTTTTTCTATTTTAAGGAAATTTTGGGATTTTCAGGATTTTTCTGGTTTTATATTTGAAGTGGGGTTTAGGGGTTTTCAATATTTTTGAGGTTTTAATGTTTTATAAGGTTTTTAATTTCATATTTGTGTTTTGAGGCGGTTCTTTTAGTTATTATGATTTTTAAGTTTTTATAGTTTTTAAATATTTTTAGGGGTTTAAAGGATTATTAGAGTTTTATTTTTTTGCAGTTTTTATGGGTTTTTATAATTTTTTAAATTTTCTAGGGACTTTTACGGTTTCTGTTTATTTTAGGGTTCTTACAGCTTTTTATATTTTTAGGGATTTTTAGATATTTTTACGTATTTTTAAGGATTTTAGGATTTTTCATGATTTTAGGGACTTTAAGGGGTTTTAGGGGTTTTTCTGTGTTTTAAGGGGTTTTAGGTTTTCACATGGGTTTTAGGGTCTTTTGGGGTTTTAAGTATTTTTTTGATTATTTACAGTTTTTATGATTTTTTATGGTTTTTTCTGGTTTTTTAACATTTTTAGTGGTTTAAAGGGTTCATAGTGGTTTTTTGGATTATTTGGGTTTTAGGGTTTTTAATGATTTTAGCATTTTTATGGTTTTCAGGGTTTTTTAAGGTTTTTAGTGGTTTTTTTATTTTTAGGTATTTTTAGGGATTTTTTAGGATTTTTACGGGTCTTAAGGTTTTTTTTGGGTTCTACGGATTTTGAAGGTTTTAGGGGATTAAATGGTTTTTTGGTTTTTTGGGTTTTTTGGTATTTTTTGTTTTTTATGGATTATTTTAATTTATTTAGGGTTTTAAAGGTTTTTAATTTTTTTAACATTTTTTGGGCATTAATGGTTTTTATAGATTTTATTGGTCGTAGGGATTTTATGGGTTTTCTGGGTTTTTGAAGTTTTTAAGGGTTTAAAGGGGTTTTTTAGTTTTCAGTGGGTTTTAGGGTTTTATGGGTTTTTATTTTTTTATGGTTGTTAGTGGTTTTTATGGTTTTTTGGGGGTTTTAAGGTTTTTTAGGGTTTTCTAGGTTTTCTATGATTTTTATGGATTTTTAGGATTATAATGTTTTTTGGGTTTTTCAGGTTAATAATAATTCAAAGGGTTTTAGTATTTTTATGGGGTTTTGGGTTTTAGAGTTTGGGGGGGGTCTTAGGGTCTTTTCAGTTTTTTGAGTTTTTTATTTTATTGGGGTTTTTGAGTGTTTTTAACCTTTTAAGGCATTTTAAGTATTTTCAAAGTTTTTATTAGTTTTTAGTGTTTTAATGGGTTTTAGGATATTTAAAGGTTTTTAGGGGTTTTAGGGATTTTTTCCAAAGTTTTTAGGGTTTTTACATTATTAGAAATTTTTATAGATTTTTAGGCATTTATGGTATTTAGGGTTTTTAAGGTTTTTAGAGATTTTGGGTGGCTTTATTAATTTTCTAGTTTTTTTAGTATTTTTTGGTTTTTTCACAGTTTTTAGGATCTTTTGGGGTTTTAGGGGGTTTTAGATATTTTAAGGGGTTTTAGTGTTTTTATGGGTTTGGGGGTAATTATGGGTTTTAAGGGGTTTTTAAGGATTTTAGGGGTTTTATGGTTTTTATGGGGTTTTCATTGTTTTTTGGGTATTTATAATTTTAAGGATTTTTATGAATTTTATATTTTTATGGTTTTAGGGATTTTAAAGTTTTTTAGGGGTTTTCTGTGTTTTTTATGGTTTTAGGGTTTTAGGGGTTTATGGTTTTTTTGTTTCTCTGGGTTTTTTTCTTTTTAGGGTTATTAAGAGTTTTATAGTTTTTTGACGTTGTTAGGAGTTTTAAGTGTTCTTATATTTTTTAGTGGTTTTTAGAGATTTTATGGGTTTTAAAGTCTTTTGAAGGTTTTTAGGGGAATTGTGGTTTTAGGTGTTTCTGAAGGCTTTTTTTATTTTTTATGTTTAGAAGTAGTGTTTTATGATTTTTATGGGTTTTTGGGTGTTTTGGGAGTTTTTGTAGGATTTTTAGGGATTTTAACATTTTTCTGTATTTTTTTGGTTTTTTATATTTTTTTGGGGTTTGTAGCTTCTTTTTTGAGCTTTTAGGGGTTTGAAGGTTTTTTAGAGTTTTTAATGTTTTTATGTGTCTCACTATTTTTGGGGTTTTTAGTGGTTTTAGTGTTTTTATGGTTTTTATGGTTTTTAGGGTATAGTAGGGTTTTATGGTTTTTTGGGTTTTTTGGTTTTTTGGGGTTCTTAGGGTTTTTAGGGTCTTTTTTGCTTTTTAGGGTTATTTTTGTTTTTTAGGTAGTATGGTTTTTTATAGTTTTTTATGAATTTTTAGGATTTAAGGGTTATAAAGTTTTCAATTTTTTTTGTTTTTATGTTATTTTGGAATTTAAGGTTTTTTAATGATTTTAGGGTTTTGAAGGGATGTTTATGGATTATTTAGGATTTCTCTATGATTTTTATGGTTTTTAGGTATTTTTATGGGGTTTGGGTTTCTTTCAGTTTTTTATGGATTTTAGGGTTTTATTTTTTTTTTATAGTTTTTAGGGTTTTAAATGGATTTTAGTTTTTCAAGGTTTTTAAGGTTTTTGAGAGTTTTGTAACATTTTTAGGGATTTAAAGCATTTTTGTAGATTTATTAATTTTTAGTGTTTATATTGGTTTTTAGGGTTTTTATGGTTTTTAGTAATTTTATGGTTTTCAAGGATTTTTGTAACACCCCAAGCTTCTACAGTACGCTTCTCTTTGAATAATGTGATAGTGTGTGTTGTACGCAACACCGAGTTCTAACACACCGTAACCAATCAAACTAGACGTTATGAATAGTAATACATACTTTTTGAAATTATATATATTTTATATTTCAAAATGGATTTCATTTTTGGATTCGGAATATCCAATTTAGCCTAAGGTGAAATTTTGGTACTTTTCGGATAACTTTAATATTTTGATGAATAGTGAAAATTAATAAATTTTAATTAAAAAAAACTTTTTTAATCAAAATAATTAATAGTGATAAATTATGAATTTGAGTGGTTTTAAAGTATATTTAGAATATATGTTTACTATTTAATACAATTTTGATCATTGGACATAATTTTACAATTAAATTAGACATAAAAAAGTGTCAATCTTTTGATAGTTATTATCTCTTAAAAACACACTTTTTGTTTTAACAATGGGAATTAATTTTAAATTAATTTATACCACTTCTGTGTTTTGAATTTATAAAAATGGATTCCATATTTAGAATCAGTATGTTCAAATTGTGTAAATAGGTAACTTTTATTTTTAGACATTTTGAATAATTACTGTGGTAAATATTTTATTTACTATGGTTAAGGGTAAATCCGGTAAATAAGGGTTACAAAATAATAATATAATAATACTAAATTACCCTAAAACGTGTCCTAGACTTATTGGTTGATATATGTTCTACCATAGGCATATTGGGTCGATTTTGGGACCCCATGGAGCCACTTGTAGGAGATAGGGACACTTAATTTTAATTAAGTTAAAATAAGTACAAAAATGACATAAGCATATACCTTTTAGAAATTTTTTTTTAAATAGGGTTATATATGTGGGATTTTAGACTATAAATATTCATTATAAATATAAAAAGATTTCCTACATAATGATAGTTTATTTATAATTTTTAAACTTTACATAATTTAATTTATTTATGACACAATGATGATGCAGTAATTACCACAATAGTGAAAAATTAAAATAATTGATATTATAAATACCCAAATAAATATAATTTGAGAATTTTAATGAATTGCACTAATTTTATAGGATAATATGACTTATTAGGATTTATTTATTTTACTTTTATAGAAGTAATCATTCTGTTATAAGTTTCAAAAAAAAAATCAACTATTGAATAGTGTCAAAATTGACATAAAAGAGTTTTTAAAACAAATATTATATTATTAATTGATATTAAATTCCTAAAAATATAAGGTTGGGGAAAGAGACTTATATCATAATAGGTGTATCATTAATGGACCATTTGGTGGTTTCCTGTATGTATATAGTAAGTTTATTAACCATATAATATAAAAATACAAAGAGACATTGTAAAAGTGAAACTAATTAACTTAGGGTTAATACTTCAAGATAAGGTTAATATAAGTACCCAAACCTGTCTAAATTCTATTGGTTGAGTGGTTTTAGACCCATACCCACCTTAACATTTAAATAATTCACTTTTGAGCCATTAGAAACCGAATATGAATTTATTATAAATTAATATTTCTAGCTTTTCCAAAGGTGCCCCTCACCCTTCTTATAAAAGGGCACTCCTCCTTATTATTTCTTCACATGTTCAAAGCCTTTTTGTTCGGCCAAAATCTGCCTAAATACTCTCCAAACATCCCTAAATACAACCTAGAGGCCTTAGTTTGATCAGAAAGCCAGCCTAAGGAGCCCTTTTGATCAAATCAAAAGGAAGAACTCGAAGAAGAGGTAATGATTTCACCACCCTTTTCCAAGTTCCTTTCTTCTTCCACTTCTTCTTCCTTTATTGTTACCATTCTAAAATAATAACTCCAGTACCATAAATATACTGTGATGTTATTATAAATTTTGTACAACCATATTCAGTATTCTATCCACCCTTTGAATGACATGTCACCATACGTGCATACGTACGGCTTACCGTCTCCACGTCGTGGTGTAATTGTTATTCAATATATTATTATTTGGATGGGTATAATAATGATATGTAACTCATGTAAATAATAAATATAACATGTTAATGATTCTGTATATATGATATAACAACTATTTATATATTATTTTAATATCAAAATAATGATATTGTCGCTCGTGCGTACGTACGGACTACCGTCTCCACGAACGCGATGAGATTCATTCTCCATCGTATCCATTCAAGTATAATTCTCATTTTATGATTAATAATAGTATGTAATGACTTGATATAATTCTGGATATGAATAATATACAACCTATCCATTACAAATATGGCTTATGTAACAAAACATATAAAATAAAACGAGTAAGTTAACACCCGAAACAACGATAATACTAAGATATTATTAACAAATCAATGTTAAAAGATCATATATGATATCATATTAATGTATATGATTCTTGTATAATTTAATAACAATTATTTCACCATTATACTGGAGGTTAACCTACCCCAACCAAGGAAAACTACAAGGTAAGGGTTATTTTGCAATCTCTTCATTATCCGAGGTTGTTTATACATAATAATCTACTGGGATTTCTTTATCATCCACATCCATGTTTCTTCGAAATGTATTTCAAAAAGATTTTACTATTTAAAATAGGTTAAAGTCATTTATACCCTTGTTTGACTTTTTATAAGAGGTTTATAAAGGAATCTTTCTGTCATTTTCCAAACAAGGTGCTTTTAACCTTTTCGACAGAATTAAGGTAAGAATGTCTTTTTTTAACTTATACGGCAGGTGCAGTTATTCTACACCATTATTACACCTTTGAAGCTTATCTTACACACTTATAAGGATATTTTCAAATTAAAGGTTTTATTTTATAATTATGTGATTTTTAAATGATTTCAAAAAATAGATATTTCTATCATATATATGAAAATCCAGTGCAAATGTATACGTATTTAACACAAGATTAAAAATGTTTTCAGAAAACCTGACTCTCGAGTATAGTAGACAGGAAGGGATTGGGAGTGGACCCATTATGGCCTGTAATTAGTCAAGCAGTCTTAGAATTAGTTATTTTGTTTTTAGAAGATTGCATAATGTTTTCAGAAAAACACTGGAGTATATTTAAGCAATTTTAAACGTAAGTATCTTCAAAAAAAATTGCATCGGTAGGTCTCATGAGACAAACTAGTGTCCTGGCACAAGGCCTTGGAAAAATCTTATTTGTAGTCTTGGCACGAGTCCTTGGCCATGTGGTTATGATAGTCTGGCATTATGCATTCCATCATTATGAAAGTGGTTATTGATATTGCATGTGATTATTCAATTAGTAGAATATCCATGTGAATAAGTAAATGTCATTATTTCATTTTATTTTTGTCATACTATGTTCAAATTCAAGTTTAAAAGGCTTTTGTTTTAGTTATACATTGCCTTAAATGTTTATTCTTATTTATGAATGTTTCCGCTATATTGTTATCCTTACTGGGCATTTGAGCTCATCCCTTTTCTATGTTTTATTTTTCATAGGAAGTGAAGAAGTAAATTATGAATGACCTGTAGGGATATTATGTGGGGATATGAATGTGGAATATGGAGACAATATGTTGTTGTAGTAGTTTTTCACTTTATGATGTAATGTAAAACTTTATGAATATATCTAGTGTTTCCAAGGCAACTAAACCAATTGGCCTTTCAAGATTTGATCCTTCTTGTGATCATGCCAATGTTATGTAATAATGCACCGACTCTAGGTAACTAGGGTCGGGGCATTAAAGTTCGTATCAGAGGAAGTTTAGTAAAAACCTTCGAAGCTAGATTTAGATAAACTCTGATTAGTGCACATAGATTTAAGATGGACTTTGAGGATTAGTATAGAAGAACTTTCTAGAATTTTGGTATTTTAGAGATTTTGTGATTTTTTTGAGCAATAAATCCCTGTCTAGATATGAGCAGGTAGAGGAGGCTGTGATACAGATGTACCTAGGGGTAAAACCCGAAAACACCGCTTTGAGCTAGACTTGAACGGGAACTGCTGGATGACAACGGGCCTTACTGCACTCTTGGTTACGACACTCCCAGGGTATATGCTTAGGATAACTCTCATTTTCTTTACAAATCATTATGAAGGGTTTATGAGTATATAATTCCTCAAAGAAAACATTTTTATGATTATGGATTATATCCATAAATAGTTCAATTTATGTTAAGTGTTTTATAAGTATGGGATTATGTATTTTGATTCATAAACTGATCTATTTTATTCCATTGTTTAGAAATGGCGCCTAGTGGAAGAAATGGAAACTGTATCAATGCACGCACTCCATGTAGGGAATGCCCTCCTGCTCAAGATAATAATAGTAGAGCTGGTGATGCAACTAGTGTCGATCAGCTAATCACCATACTAGGACAACTTACTCAGGTTATGAATAATAACCTTACCCGTATAGAGCACCCTGATCCGCAGCATGGAGGATCAATGTTAGATCGATTCATGAGGCAACAACCACCAATGTTCAATGGGAGTACAAATCCCTTAGTAGCTGAGCAATGGATATTTTCCCTAGAGAAAATGTTTCAGGCATTGGGGAGTAGTGAAAGGGAAAAAGTTATCATGGATGTTTACCGCCTCACTGGAGATGTTGATCAATGGTGGTCTTTGATTCAAAATATGAAGGAATATGATGAAGTATCAAATATGGAATGGAGGGAGTTCAAAGATCTGTTTTTAGAAAAATACTTTCCTCGCGACCACCGAGGAGATATGGAAAGGCAGTTTCTGAGTCTGAGACAAAAGGAGGATGAGAATGTCACAAAGTATGAGGCTAACATTACAAGGTTAGCAAGGTATGATGGAGATTATATACGTAACCCAAGAAGTAATATTGATCGTTTCTTTGATGGGTTAAAACCATTTCTCCGTCGAGCATTAGTCTCACAATCCTTTTCATCATATGAAGACATTGTCTCATGTGCTATCAAGACCGAAAAGGAATTCTCTAAGTCTTATGACTTTAAAGCAAAGAAAGAGAAGAAGAGACATTCTGATCAATCTGGGAATGGAAATAAGGGGAATAAGGGAAAGGTTGAATCTCCATACTATGGTAAATGTGGGAAGAAACACCCCGGTACTTGCTTGAAGGGAATGGGAGTCTGTTACAAGTGTGGTGAAAAAGGCCACCAAGCTCGTGATTGCAAGGGGAAGAAGGAATATACCAATGATCAGTGCTACAATTTCAGGGAGATGGGGCATTATGCAAATGAATGTCCTAAGAGTCAGGAGAACTTACCTCAGAAGAGGCCAAGGGATCAAGGCCAAACTTATTCTATCACTACTGCTGAGGTAGAAGCTCTGAAAGACATGGTGGCAGGTAATTTAATGGTTTCCTCAAGTTTAGCAAATGCATTATTTGATTCTGGATCATCACATTGTTTCATATCTTCCCAGTTTGCTAAGAAAATTAGATATTTCCAATTTTATTTAGCAATAGAGTTGTCAGTTAAAACTCCTAAGGGAAGTATCATTGCAACAATGTTTTGTGAATCAGTCCCCATTAGAGCACATAAATGTTCTTCATCTGCTGATCTTGTCGTCATACCTATGATTGAGTTTGATATAATCCTTGGTATGGACTAGCTTTCGGACTATGATGTGAAGATTTATTATAAGAAGAAATAAGTTACGATTCTTGATGATGATGCTAAGGAACACCTTATCTTTAGAGAAGAATCGTCACCACTTAATTCTTATTTAGATCCACCCCCAGTAGCTCAACTAAATTCAATTATTAGGGAGGAATAGAATGAAATAATTGTGGGTGAGGAAAGGAATGTTCAAATAGAGGATGTACCTGTTGTGAAAGAATTTGTAGATGTATTTCTGGAAGATTTACCTGAACATCCTCCAGAACGAGAAGTTGAGTTTTCCATTGATTTAATTCATGGATCAAGGCCTTTATCAAAGACCCCTTATAGAATGGCCACTATAGAATTAGTTGAACTAAAGAAACAACTAGAGGAATTGAGTAATAAGGGATTTATTTGTACTAGTGTTTCTCCATGGGGAGCCACTGTTCTTTTTGTTAAAAAGGAAGACAGATCTATGAGGTTATGTATCGACTATAGGGAGATCAATGCTATAACAATAAAGAACAAGTATCCCCTACCACGCATTGATGATTTATTTGACCAACTGCATGGAGCTCAATAATTTTCAAAGATTGACCTTCGATCTGGATACCATTAGTTGTGTGTGAAGAAGGAAGACATTCCGAAGACTGCATTTCGAACTAGGTATGGGCATTACGAGTTTACTGTAATGCCTTTTGGATTGACTAATGCACCCTCTGTATTCATGGATCTGATGAATAGATTTTTCAACGAGTATCTTGATGAATTTGTGGTGGTATTTATTGATGATATCTTGGTATACTCCAAAAGCTACGAACATCATGAAAATCACTTGTGCATTATCTTGAAGACTCTGAGAAGGCATGAATTATATGGGAAGTTTAGCAAGTGTGAATTATGGCTTTAGGATATTTCTTTTCTTGGCCATATTGTCTCTAAAGATGGAATCTCTATTGATCCTTCTAAGACCAAGGCAATCCAATAATGGCCAGCACCGACGAGTATAACTGAGGTACATAGTTTTATTAGTTTGGAAGGTTATTATCGACGTTTCGTCCAGAATTTTGCCCGATTGGCTAACCCATTAACGATGCTCACACGTAAAGGGGTTAAATTTGTTTGGACAAAAGTGTGTGAAGAATGTTTCGAAGAACTGAAGAGAAGATTAGTCAATGCTTCTATATTGACTCTACCATCGGGGAATGATGGGTTCGTTATTTATAGTGATGCATCGAAGAAATGACTTGGTTGTGTCCTTATGCAGAATGATAGAGTTATTGCCTATGCATCACGACAGTTGAAAATTCATGAACAAAACTATCCTACTCATGATCTCGAGTTAGCAGCTGTGATCTTTGCTTTGAAGATATGGAGGCACTACCTCTATGGTGAAAAATGTGAGATTTATACTGATCACAAGAGTTTGAAGTATATTTTCTCACAAAAAGAACACAGCATGAGGCAAAGGAGATGTCTTGAATTACTCAAAGATTATGATTGTATGATACACTACCACCCGGGGAAGGCAAACAAGGTGGCAGATGCATTGAGAATAAAAGACCATGGAGTTTTGAACAATATGAGAATTGAAAGGGATTCAATTTTCATGGATCTAGTGAATATGGACATGGGAATAACCAGGGAAGGTGGAACATCGATGCTTTTTCAAATGGTTGCTAAACCATCTTTACTAAAAAGGATTAAGAGTTCTCAGACCGATGATGAAGGATTTCAAAAGAAGATTAAAGTTGTGAATGATGGGAGACTGAGAGACTTTGTGTATGAAGATGGAATTTTGAAATTCGGGAAGAGACTTTGTGTTCCCGATATACCTGGTCTAAAAAGGTAATTGCTGGATAATTCTCATAGTTCCAATTTCTCTATACACCCTGGGAGCACCAAAATGTATAGATATTTGAAGGAACATTTTTGGTGGGACAATATGAATAGGGATATTGCGGATTTTCTGTCAAGATGTATGGTTTGTCAACAAGTGAAATCTGGAAGGCAACACCCTGGAGGAGTCATGCAACCTCTTCCCATACCGGTGTGGAAATGTGACAATATTACAATGGACTTTGTGATAGGGCTACCAAAGACTCCTAGAAGGAATGATGCAATATGGGTTATTGTTGATTGTCTTACCAAGTCAGCACATTTTCTTGCTATAAGAGAAGATCTACCACTAGAACGTCTAGCAAGACTATATATTAATGAGGTTGTGAGACTTCATGGAGTACCCCTATCGATTGTTTTTTATCGTGACCCCCGTTTTACATCAATATTATGGAAGAGTCTTCAAAAATCCCTGGATACTAAACTTCATTTGAGCATTGACTACCACCCTCAGATAGACGGACAATTAGAATGGACTATTCAAACCTTAGAAGACATGTTGAGATCCTGCTCACTTGAATTTCAGGGTATGTGGGATCAATATTTACCTCTGGTAGAATTTTCCTATAACATTAGCTTCCATTCGAGTATTCAGATGGCACCATATGAAGCGTTATACGGAAAGAGATGTCGCACACCAACCTGTTGGGATGACGTTGGTGAAAGAAAATTTGTAGGTCTAGAACTGGTGGAGGAAACGATGGAAAAGGTGAAGGTAATCCAAAATCACATCAAAGCAGCTCAAAGTAGGGAGAAGAGCTATGTCGATAATCGAAGGAAGGATTTGGAATTTCAAGTCGGTGATCGTGTTTTCCTAAAGGTATCTCCCTCGAAGGGAGTCATATGTTTTGGTAAGAAAGGTAAATTGAGTCCTAGGTACATCGGACCTTTCGAAATTCTAGAACGAATTGGGGCTGTAGCTTACAGATTGGTAATGTCGCCAAGTCTCTCCAAAGGTCACGATGTGTTCCACGTTTCTCTGTTGAGGAAATACATGCCTGACCCAACGCATGTACTCACCTATGAAGAATTAGAACTGGAACCCGATCTATCTTATTGTGAAGAGTCCATCGGGATTCTTGATACGAGAGAACAAGTATTGAGAAACCGGATGACGCGTCTGGTAAAAGTTTTGTGGAGAAACCATAAGATGGAAGAAGCAACGTGGGAACCCGAGGAACTTATGATGAAGAACCACCTGAGTATTTTCATGTGATAAGTATTCTAGAAATTTCGAGGAATAAATTCTTTGAAGGAGAGGAGAATTTAACACCCCGATCTTCTACGGTACGCTTCTCTTTGAATAATGTGATAGCGTGTGTTGTACGCAACACCGAGTTCTAACACACCGTAACCAATCAAACTAGCCGTTATAAATAGTAATACCTAATTTTTGAAATTATATATATTTTATATTTCAAAATGAACTTCATTTTTGGATTCGGAATATTGAATTTATCCTAAGGTGAAATTTTGGTACTTTTCGGATAACTTTAATATTTTGATGAATAGTGAAAATTACTAAATTTTAATTAAAAACAACTTTTTTAATCAAAATAATTAATAGTGATAAATTATGAATTTGAGTGGTTTTAAAGTATATTTAGAATATATTTTTACTATTTAATACAATTTTTGTCATTGGACATAATTTTACAATTAAACCAGACAAAAACAAGTGTCAATCTTTTGATAGTTGTTATATCTTAAAAACACGCTTTTGGTTTTAACAACGGGAATTAATTTTAAATTAATTTCTGCCACTTCTATGTTTTGAATTTAGAAAAATGGATTCCATATTGGGAATCAGGATGTTCAAATTGTGTAAATAGGTAACTTTTATTTTTAGACATTTTGAATAATTACTGCGGTAAATATTTTATTTATCATGGTTAAGGGTAAATCCGGTAAATAAGGGTTAAAAAATAATATTATAATAATACTAAATTACCCTAAAACGTGTCCTAGCATTATTTGATGACACATGTTCGACCATAGGCATATTTATATCGATTTTGGGACCCCATGGAACCACTTGTAGGTGATAGGGACACTTAATTTTAATTAAGTTAAAATAAGTAAATAAATGACATAAGCATATACCTTTTAGAAAAACAATTTTTACATAGGGTTATATATGTGGGATTTTCAACTATAAATATTCATTAGAAAGATAAAACGATTTCCTACATAATGATATTTTATTTATAATTTTTAGACTTTAAATAATTTAATTTATTTATGACACAATGATGATGTAGTAATTACCATAATAGTAAAAAATTAAATAAATTGATATTATAAATACCCAAATAAATATAATTTGACACTTTTAATAAATTAAAGTAATTTTCTAGGATAATATGACATATTAGTATTGATTTAGTTGACTTTTTGCTAAGTAATCATTCTGTTATAAGTTTCAAAAAAATCAACTATTGAATAGTGTCAAAATTGACATAAAAGAGTTTTTAAAACAAATATTATATTATTAATTGATATTAAATTACTAAAAATTTACGGATCGGCCAAGAGACTTATATAATAATAGGTGCCTCATTAATGGACAATTTGGGGGTCTCTTGGATGTATATAGTAAGTTTATTAACCATATAATATAAAAATACAAAGAGACATTGTAAAAGTGAAACTAATTAACTTAGAGTTAATACTTAAAGATAACGTTAATATAAGTACCCAAACCTCTCTAAATTCTATTGGTTGAGTGGTTTTCGACCCATCCCCACCTTAACATTTAAATAATCCTCTTTGGAGCCATTATAAACCGAATATTATTTTATTATAAATTAATATTTCTAACTTTTCCAAAGGTGCCCCTCACCCCTCTTATAAAAGGGCACTCCTCCTTCTCATTTCTTCACACATTCACAGCCTTTTGGTTCAGCAAAACTCTTCCCAAATACTCTCCCAACATCCCTCACTACATCCTAGAGGCATTATTTGGATCCTAAAGCCAACCAAAGGAGACCTTTTGATCAAATCAAAAGGAAGAACCCGAAGAAGAGGTAATGATTTCACTACCCTTTTCCAAGTTCCTTTCTTCTTCCACTTCTTCTTCCTTTTTTGTTAATATTATAAAATAATAACTCCAGTATAATATATATACTGTGATGTTATTATAAATATGGTACAACCATATTCAGTATTCTATCCACCCTTTGAATAACATGTCACCATACGTACGTACGTACGGCTTACCGTCTCCACGTCGTGGTGTAATTGTTATTCAATATATTATTATTTGGATGGATATAATAATGATATGCAACTCATGTAAATAATAAATATAACATGTTAATGATTCTGTATATATGATATAACAACCATTTATATATTATTTTAATATCAAAATAATGATATTGTCGCTCGTGCGTACGTACGGACTACCGTCTCCATGAACGCGATGAGATTCATTCTCCATCGTATCCATTCAAGTATAATTCTAATTTTATGATTAATAATAGTATCTAAGGACTTGATATCATTCTGGATATGAATAATATACAACATATCCATTACAAATATATCTTACGTAACAAAACATATAAAAGAAAACGAGTAAGTTAACACCCAAAACAATGATAATACTAAGATATTATTAACAAATCAATGTTAAAAGATCATATATGATACCATATTAATGTATATGATTATTGAATAATTTAATAACAATTATTTCACCATTATACAGGAGGTTAACCTACCCCAACAAAAGAAAATTACATGGTAATGGTTATTTCGCAATCTCTTCATTATCCGAGGTTGTTTATACATAATAATCTACTGGGATTTCGTTATCATCCACATACATGTTTCTTCAAAATGTATTTCAAAAATATTTTAATATTTAAAATGGTTTAAAGTCATTTCTACCCTTGTTTGACTTTTTATAAGAGGTTTATAAACAAATCTTTTCGTCATTTTCCAAACAAGGTGCTTTTAACCTTTTCGACAGAATTAAGGTAAGAATGTCTTTTTTTAACTTATACGGCAGCTGCGGTTATTCTTCACCATTATTACACCTTTAAAGCTTATCTTACACACTTATAAGGATATTTTCAAATTAATGGTTTTCTTTTATAATTATGTGATTTTTAAATGATTTCAAAAAAGATAGATTTCTCTCAAATATATGAAAATCCAGTGTAAATGTATACTTATTTAACGCAAGCTTAAAAATGTTTTCATAAAACCTGACTCTCGAGTATGGTAGACAGGAAAGGATTGGGCGTGGACCCATCATGGCCTATAATTAGTCGAACAGTCTCAGAATTAGTTATTTTGTTTTTAGAAGCTTTCATAATGTTTTCAGAAAAACACTGGAGTATATTTAAGCAATTTTAAACGTAAGTATCTTCAAAAAAAATTAAATCGGTAGGTATCATGAGACAAACTAGTGTCATGGCACAAGGCCTTGACAAAATCTTATTTGTTGTCTTGGCATGAGGCCTTGGCTATGTGTTTATGATAGTCTGGCATTATGAATTCCATCATTATGAAAGTGGTTATTGATATTGCATGTGATTATTCGATTAGTAGAATATCCATGTGAACAAGTAAATGACATTATTTCATTTTATTTTTGCCATACTATGTTCAAGTTCAAGTTTAAAAGGCTTTTGTTTTAGTTATACATTGCCTTAAATGTTTATTCTTATTTATGAAAGTTTCCGCTATATTGTTATCCTTACTGGGCATTTGAGCTCACCCCTTTTCTCTGTATTATTTTTCACAGTAAGTGAAGAAGTAAATTATGAATGACCAGCAGAGATATTATGTGGGGATATAAATGTGGAATATGGAGAAAATATGTTGTTGTTGTAGTTTTTCACTTTATGATGTAATGTAAAACTTTATGAATATATATAGTGTTTCCAAGGCTACTAAACCAATTGGTCTTTCGAGATTTGATCCTTCTTATGATCATGCCAATGTTATGTAATAATGAACCGACTCTAGGTAACTGGGGTCGAGGCGTTACAATTTTCATGTGTGTTGAGGGTTTTTTATATTTTCATGTATATTTAGTGTTTTTTTAGTATTTTTAGGGTTTTAATGTTTTAGGGTTTTTATATAATTGTTTGGGTTTTCCTGTCTTCAAGGTGTTATAGATATTTTATGGTATTTAAGGGTTTTTTAGGTTTGTAGGTGCACATTTTATATTTTTAGTGGTTTTACGTTTTTATAGTTTTTTTAAAAAAAATATGTTTTTAAGAGTTTTTAGATTTTTTAGTAGTTTTAGGAGTATTATGAAATTTTAGGGGTTTTTAGATTTTAGGGGTTTTCTAGGGGTTTTATTTGTTTTTAATGTTTTCAAAAAAATGGGACTTTTTACGATTTTTATGTTTTAGTGTTTTTATGGTTTTTTAGAGTTATTTAACAATTTTAGGGGTCTTAAGGTTTTTTAGTCTTTCTAATGGTTTTGGGATTTTATGAGTTTTTAGGATATTTTAAGGGGTATGGGGGTTTTAGGTATTTTTCAGGGTTTTTTAGGTTTTTTATGTCTTCTTGGATTTTTAGGAATTTTTTGGATTTTTATGGTTTTTATGGTTTTTATGGTTTTTAGGGTTTTAGGTGGTTTGTGGTTTTTAGGGTATTTAATGTTTTTTAAGGTTTTAGGGGTTTAAAAGCTTTCAACTCTTTGGGATTATTAAGGTTATTTCGAGATTTTTTTAGGGTTTAAAGGTTTTATTTATCTCTTCATTGTTTTTAGAGGTGTTAAGTTTTTTTAGAGTTTTTATGATTTTATGGTTTTTAAGGTTTTTATGGTTTTTAGGAGTTTTTATGGGTTTCATATATTTTTATGTGATATATGGTTTTTTAATTTTTTAGGTATTTTTTGGGATTTTTTGGATATTTAATGTTTCTTGGGTTTTAAGGTTTTTTGTCGATTTTGCGGGCTTTTAGTTATTTTCAGGGTTTATAGGGGTTTGGGTTTTTCATGGTATTTTTGGTTTCTATGAATTTATAAAGGTTTTTTTACATTTTAATGATTTTTTAGTGTTTTTCAATGTTTCTAGGGGTTTGGGGGTTTTTAAAGTTTTTTTTGTGGGTTTTGGGATCTTTAATGTTTTTAGGTGTTTCTAGAGTTTCTAGAGTTTTTTACATTTTTATGAATTTTTTGTTATTTTTGACGATTTTTATTGGTTATAGGTTTTTATTGGTTTTAGGATTTTTAAAGGTTTTACGGGTTTTATTGGGTTTTAGGGTTTTTTTGTTTTTAGTGGTTTCTATGGTTTTCATAGGCATTTCATGGTTATTATGGTTTTTAGTGGTCTTTAAAATTTCATGTATTTTTAGATTTTTTATGGGTTTTTAAGGTTTTTATGGTTTTTAGGGAATTTAAGGGTTTTTAGGACGTTTTGGGGTTTTTAGAATTCTCGGGGCATTGGGTTTTTATGATTTTTTTTTTCGGGTTTGTTAATTTTTTTCACTATTTTCAAGGTTTTTGAGTGTTTTTAATATTTTTGGGGTTTTAAGGGTTTTTTAGAGTTATTTGGGGGGGGGGGGGGGTAGGGGTTTTATGGGGTTTTAGGGTTTTTAACGATTTTAGGGGATTTTATGTTTTTCATGATTTTTCTAAGGTATTAGGTTGTTATACATTTTCATATCATTTTTGGGACATTTTTTGTTTTTAGGGTTTTTAGAGTTTTTGAGGTTTTTTAGGGGTTTTAGTAGTTTTAGTGATTTTGAGGTTATATGGTATTTTGGGTTTTTTGAATATTTTTATTTTTTTAATGATTTTAAATTTTTTTATAGTTTTTTAACATTTTAATGGTTTTAAGGGATTTTATATTTTTTATTGGTTTTAATGTTTTTATTTTTTTAGGTTTATTAATGTTCTTATGGGTTTTAAGTTTTTCAGGAGGTTTTCATGGTTTTTTTATTTTTTACATTTTCAATGATTTTCGGTTATTTAGGGTATTATTGTTTTAGGGGTTTTAGTATTTTTAAGGATTTTGATGGTTTTAAGGGGTTTCGGTATTTTTAGGAATTTTTGTGTTTTATTTTTTGGGGGGTTTTTTGGTTTTTCATGGTTTTTATAGATTTTTACAATTTTAGGGTTTTAAAGGGGTTTTATAGTTTTAGTAGTTTTTTGGTATTTTAAGGTTTTTTAGATTTTTATAACATTTATAGTGGTTTTGAGGATTTTTAGTTTTTTTTTGGATTTTAGGGTTTTAATGGTTTTAGGGTTGTTAAGGTTTTAGGGGGGTTTGGTGGTTTGTCATGGTATTTAGGGTATATTATGATTTTTAGGATTTTTAGGTATTTTTATGATTTATATGGTTTTAGTGTTTTAGGGTTTTATGTTCTTAGGGATTTTGAGGGGTTTTAGGGGTTTTCCGGGTTTTTAGCGGTCTCAGTACTTTATGGTTTTTAGGGGTTTTAGTGTTTTTGTGCTTTTGGGGTCTTTAAGGTGTTTATACTCTTTTAATGTTTTAGGGGTTTAGAGTTTTTATGTTTTTAGTGGGTTTTAGGTGTTTTATTGGTTTTTAAGCGTTTTAAATGGTTTTACGGTTTTAATGGTCTTCAGGCGGTTTTCAGGGCTTTTAGGGTTCTTTACGTTTTCAGGGATTCTTATGGGTTTTTTAGGATTTTTATGGTTTTTTGGGTTTTTATAGTTTTTAGGTATTTTGAGGGGGTTTAAACATTTTCATGGGTTCTAAGGTTTTTAGGGTTTTTCAAATGAATTTAGGGTTTTTTTTGATTTTAATAGTGTTTTATGGTTTTTTAGAGTTTATTAAAAATAAATTAGTAGTTCTATGGGTTTTAGTGTTTTTAGTCATTTTTAGTAGATTATAGATATTTTTAAGGGTTTCTGGGGGTTTCTGGTTTTCAGGGATTTTCATTGTTTCTAGTGTTTTGTTCAATTTTCAAGATTTGTTTAGTGGTTTTTAGATTTTTTTTGGTTTTTAGGGTTTTTAAGGTTTTTAGGGATTCTGTGGATTTTTTGGATTTTATGATTTTTAGGCCTTTTAACGGATTTTGGTGGTTTTATGGGGATTTATGAATTTTCTAGTTTTTTAAGGGGTTTTAGGATTTTTAGAGTTTTTAATGTTTTTAGGCATTTTATGGTTTTTTGGAGTTGTAGTGGCGTTTTAGGATTTTAATGATTTTTTATAGTTTTCTAAGGATTTTAGGGGTTTTATGGTTTTCTTGATTTTTAGGGTTTGTTATGTTTTTTGGTTTTATGTTTTTTATGGGTTTTTAGGGGTTTTAATGTTTTTTTATCTTTTTTAGCATTTTTTGGTCTTTCATGTGTTTTTAGAGTTTTTAGGGGGGTTTTAGGGTTTTATGGTTTTTTATGGTTTTTAAGGTTTTTAGGGGTTTTTATTGATTATTTATTTTTCACATTACTTAGTGTTTTTTATGTTTTAGGGATTTTTATGCATTTATAAGAAATTTTATGGTTTCTATTGTTCTTAGGGTTTTTATGGTTATTTTGAATTTTAGTTTTTTTTGTAGTTTTTATGGTGTTTGTGGGTTTTTAGTGTTTTTTAATGTGTTAGGTGTTTAAATGGATTTTTTAGTTTAGAGTAGTTTTATAATTTTTATGGGTTTTTAGGGATTTTATGGTTTTAGGGGTTTTATGGTTCTCAGGGTGTTTATTAGGGTTTTTAGTGTTTTTTACATGTTCAGTGAATTTTAGGGATTTCTTAAGATATCCAAGGTTTTAGGGATTTTTATGTTTTTTAGGGAATTTATAATTTTTTAGGGGTTTAGGGTTTTAGTTCTTTCCAATGTTTTTATGAGTTTTTTGAATTTTTTGGGTTTTTATGGTTTTTAGAGATTTTAATGTTGTAGGGCTTTTATGGGGTTTTAGAGTATTTAGTGGGTTGTAGGGGTGTTATGAATGTTTAGATTTCTTTAATACTTTTCGATATTTTTTATTGTTTTCATATATTTCAATGTAATATTTTGTATTTTTATTATTTTTATGGGTTTTTATGGTGTTTAGGGTTTTTAGGGTTTTCAGTGTATTTTGGGATTTTTAGGGTTCTTTTGGGTTTTTTTGTTATTTTATATTTTTTATATTTTTAGAGTTTTTAAGAGATTTAAAGGACTTTAGAGTTTTTAGTGGTTTGGGTTTTTATTGGTTTCAGGGGGTTTTAAGGTTTTTGGGGTTTTTATGTTTTTCATGGTTTTAGGAAAAGAATATGTGGGATTACGCAAGCCAATTCCCTCAAATCTATTACTAAAAAACTACAAGAAGAGAGTTATAGGGATGGATTATAGAAATAGGTGTGTAGTTCACCCATCATATTTAAGTCCACATAAGAAGCACAACACTGTGGGATAACAAAAGACCATAGTGAGATTCTTTCCAAAAGCACCTTCTTAGAGAACGCGTCTGATATCATGTTCACCTCCATATAAGCATGTGTGCCGTTGAGAGTGAGATCTTGTGAGTAACTGAGGCACTCAATATATTGTGGGAGAATTCACCAAGGGAGTCTCCTGGATCTCTTCTTCACTACCTCCACCACACGAATCGAGTCAGATTCGATCCAGAGAAACTTCCACCCGAATTGAACCACAAACTTGACCACCTTCATCATAGACTAGAGTTTAACCTCAAAGGAACATACATTTCCAATTATGTGAAAAGGTTATCCTTTCAAAAATATCTAGTATATGAAGAAGAAACCACCATACCATGAGGGGTCGGGTGCACCCAAGGCCACATCATCCACATTCACCTTAATCGATGATGGAATCAGAGGGATCTATAAAACAAACTTCATAACCTATTGTTTTTTTCACCAACCAAGAAATCCAAGAATACACAAAGTAATTATGTCAATGACATCATTAGCTATAGAACCTATTTGGATGTAAGATTATGCACAGACAGCCTTGTGGATGGCCACAATAGCACCATTGGAAGAGCTCTGCTTGTTGTAAAAATCAGTAGAATTTCAAGCTACCCATACATTAGAAATGATAGTGGAATCTATAGTGAGTATAAGATTGTGAACCTGTTCACTATAATTTAGAACAATAATGCTGGATAGAATCTCCATAGGAGTGTATTCTAAACAAATCTAAAATCCAAACTAATCATTGGTGTAAGACCAAAGTCTGGATGTATACATACAGCATACAAAGAGGTGCATCGCACCCTCTTCATGCCGCATTTAGATATAGAAAATATAGGCAAGATATATACCAATTTCTTTAACTGATCATGCTGAGTAAATCTATCCTTACAAAGATTCCACAGAATCAGATGCATATAAAGAGGAATTAAAGGTTTCAGGAATTTGAGCATCCATGTTTGAGCAATAATTCCTTGCAAGTTCTTGTGAAGATAGAAATATCTAGCATTAAGTATCCCAACCAAACTCAGATTCCATATATGAGGTTCAACATTAATAATGTTTTATCTTTAAACTTACTTAATATTATGAGAATGAAAGATTTTAGAAATATCCCCTATTTTGTGATATAAATTTGCAATATACATATGTTTTCTATTGGGCGGAGGCATCACTGAATCAAGAAGAAGTATTTCTAACTAGGTTGTTGTCCCATAGTTCAAGTTGGAGAGTTTAGAGACAACTCATTTTGAGCAGTACATTATGTCTTTGAAATAGGCCCTAATAGTAGGCCATGTGGAATAAGGGATATACCCTAAGAATCTATTGTGGAGCTTTTGGTTGAACCTATTAAGCCTTTACCTTGAGAAGTTATCATGTTCCAAGTGAATTTTCCAAGGAAAGCATCATTAAATTTATGATATCCTTGACACCCAGTCCTCCCTTTTCAACTCTTTTAGTGCATTCATTCCATGAGAAATTAACTATCTTCCTTTTTTTAATATACCATGTCCAAGAAAAGTTCATGATCTAGGCTTGATGTCCTTTGATAAGAGATACAGAACATCTATAGATAGAGAAGTCACGAATAAACATAGAGGTCATGACAAAATTAATCAACCATTCCCTTACCTCCTAGGAAATAGATTTCTCTTTCCACTTATATAGTTGGTTGATGATCTTAATAGAAATGGTCTTAATTTGGATTCTTCTGACCTTTTCCCCAAATATAGGAATTAGAAGATACTTTAAAGGGAGTGATCCCCTTTTAACCCCAAGGAATTTGGAAATTCTTAATTGTCTATAGACCAATGTTCCCTTTCTAAAGACCACAGAGGATCTTATCTAGCTAATTGATTTCCTTACCACCTTTTCATAGTGGAAAAAGATCTTCTTAATGGATGTTAATGTTCCTTTGTTGGCCTGCCCTAATATGAGTATATCATCTACATAACATAGGTGAGGGGGTACATGGATATCCCTTACATCCCTTATTATCCTATAGAGACTAGCCTGGGAGAGGTCAATGATACAAAAACTTATGTAATCTTCAGCAATTGTATAGAGATTTCTTGATATAAGGTCACCTTGTTTGACCCTATGGGAGTATTTAAAAAACCACTTCGGGGAGCGATTGATGATAATTGATACTCTTACACTTGTCAAGATGGTGGAAATCATCGTGATAAAGGTGTTGGAGAACCCATATTTATTAAGAAATTTAAAGATAAATCTCCACTTTATGGTATCAAAATACCTTGAGATTTCCAAATTCAAAAAATGTTCCAATATTTGTTTTCCTTCCTCATTATATTGATGCCTTCTAAGGTAGTGTAGATACAATGTTGGATACTTCTCCCTAACGCAAACCCAAATTGGTTGGGTTTGATAATGTCTTAAATAATCTTAACCAACCATGATGTCAGAATCTTACAGATAATCTTTGGGATAGTGTTTCCGATATTAACTGCATGATAGTCATTTATATCAATAGAATTTTCATTCTTGAAAATTAAGGCAATAGATTGAGAAATTATTCCATGGGGAATAGAGTTTGAAAGAAAGAAATCCCTAATTGTATTAGTGATCTTCACCTGTATAAAATAATAATATAACATGAAGAACTTGTTGCTAAATCCATCCATCCCTATTGATATCTCCATATTCAGAGAGTAAATGGTAGTTTTGACCTCCTCTTCAAAGAGAGGGGATGTTAAAGAAGTATTCTAGAGCTCACCCAGACAAGGGAGAATAAAGTCAGTAAGTTGATTGTTATGCTTGCCTCCATGATCATTTTAGATCTACATGATGTACACAAAAATAGAACCTGTGATGTCAGCCTCAGAGGGGAGAAGAGATCCATTAATTTGTCTGGCATTTGGTCCTCTCTTGGACTTATTTTCCTTATGCAGTTCATTGAAAAACTTTGAGTTCCTATCTCTATATTAGAGCCATTTAACATTGAATTTGTTCTTCAGTAGCCTTTCCATAAGATCCAAGTGGTCATACAGCTTGGTATGAAGCTACAGTTCTTCATGGGAGGGAAAATATGCTTTTGGTTGGTAGTTTGGAAGCTAGATATCTCTGTTCAACATCTTAGATAGCCTCATAAAGCCTGGAAAAGGAGTTATTACTCCATTCCCTCAAAAGAAATTTAATTTTTTTGAGCATTGAGGCCACAATGTAGATGGGACTTCCAACATACATGAAATTCCATACATTTAAAACCACTTCCCTACATGCTCGAATGATGATCCAAGAGTTATTAATTTTAAAGGGAATTAGATCTGACCTCATGTTATCCATCTTAAAGCCAACTAGTAGGGGATTATGATCCGAAATAAATTTGGGTAGATTGAGATCATAGATAGAAGTAGGGGCACCCCAATCATAGATCTGAAAGGATAATATTTCATGCTTACTTGTCTTCCTTCCTTTGAGGGTGAACTTGCCCCATGTGAAGTCAGCTCTAGAAATGGTAACCTTAATGAGGTATTAATGATCAACACATCAAGAGAATTCATCAGTATAAATTCTTTAGAAGTGAGAGCCTATCTTTTCATTTGGTCTTAACACAATATTTAGGTCAGAAATGATTATACAGTTTTTGTCCATGAACACATATAGATACATCAATCTTCTCTAAAGATCCCTTATTTTGATTTATACGTAGGATGAATACAAAAAAGATAATGTGGTGGAAACACCCTAAAGGCTAATCAAGTGGGAGATAAGTTGAGGGATCATCTCAAAATAAAGGAGATGAATGCAATCATGTTTAATAACCCATAAGATTTCCACTTATATTTCATATCTATTTTGAGAGATAAGAGAGTATCCATGAAAAGACTAATTAAAAGCCTTCTGGTTCTCAAATTTCTTCATAGGTTCCGAAATTATGACAACCATTGGCCTATGGGAGAGAATAAAATTCCGGAGGGTTGCAGCCATGGGAGAATTCCCAATACCATAGTAATTACAGAACATGATATTCATTAAATTTTGGTCCTTCTCCTAGGGTGGTGAAATCCATATTTCTTTGAAATATTAAATGAATGGGTGACCTTCCCTTTATTCTTCTTTCCCTTTTTCTTTAGCCTTACAATAGGATTCTTGAGTGGTTTCAATTCCTTGAATTCTTCTATCTATTTACCATCCTTAGTAGAATTATTAACCTCATCATCATTTACCTCAATAGTATCGACTCAGAACATCCCACTAAGTGGTTTGAATAGATTGATTGAGGATACAAATTTCATGGGTGGTTTACCACTCAGTGTTCTTTTGTAAGCCTTGGTCACAGACAACACTGTAATGAAGGCCTCACTCGGGTCTGGACATTGTGATGGGGAATGTGTTGTTGTATCTCAGATAGTGCCAAGGAAATAGGAGGGGCTAGAGGTGACACCATTCATCATATCGGAAGAATCATCTTCCAATGTACTATCAAGTACAATGTGACAGGGAGATCCCCCTGCCTAAATTGTGGAAACATGAGGAGGATAGACAGCCCATCCATGGACCTATAGGGGAACTATTATCATTTCCATTAGATGTATGCACTTCCCAGCATGGTATTTGGATGTCAATTTTTTTTATTTCTTCACTTCATTTTAAAGACTATTCCTTATCTCAATAGTAATAGAAATTGAAACTTCCATCTCCCCAACATGGAGTGGGTTTGGGTCTAGTAGAATTGTGAGTGACCTACTTCACAACATTAATGATGGGGGAAAGAACCCACATTAATATAATTACATGGGCTCTCTGAATCAGTGGTAAGTTTTGTTTACCTAGGAGCAGGAAGACACTATAGATGGGGGGTGTTCAAAACAGAATCAACACATTCCCCAAACCCATCATGTAAAGACATATCAAGAGAAGAGTTCCCCTCCTCAGATCGATGGGGAACCTTGGATTCTATCTCAATATTAGAGTCAGTAACATTCAAAAGTTGTTCAGAAGAATTTATAGAGGTCAAATGGTTAGAATTTCCACTAGTAGAAGTATTTTTAGCTAAATGAATGCCAGAGATACTCATTATCACCTCAACAGGGATGGTGGATGGCACCTTGATATATTCGGGAGAGGGATCATGGGTAGAAATCTCAGTATTGACTGAGTCCTTCGAATATGACATAGAGGGATTGGGATCATATGAGGGGACTTTAGGCCTTGCATCCTTAAGTTTATTAAGGTGTTTAATAATAGAGAGACCAGGATTCTTCTATTTAACTTTCACACCCTTCCCCTTGCATGTGATGGCATCATACCCATCATGGTTACAAACACTGAATTCTGTCATCCTTATGCATTCATAGAGTAGATGATCAAAGAAGTTTCTAATGAAATAGAATTCAAGCCTTCATTTGTATTTGATTTCAAGAGTGTGGTTATACCCAAGTTTATTTAGAACAACCTACTCAACCAGAGTGATGTCTATGTCATCCTCAACAAGTACTATGGAATAGTGCCCATATCTCGGGTTGTTTGTCTCCCAATAAATTTGGAATAGGAATCCAACTGAAGAGGAAATGTCGAAAATGATCTGGGGATTCTAGTAGAGCTAATTTAGCTTATAGATTCCAATCCACACCTAGGTAAAAGTGTCCTTCACACGAGAGAGGTGAAAATTTTAATCCCAGCCCAGGATTCAGAGAAGACCGAGCATGAGATTGGGTTTCCAAATATTCATTCCTAACTTCTCCATACATCAAAGGTAAATACAATGTGATAACATCTCATTCCCATATCATTCATCATCTATTCATCAAACCCCCAAATTTCCACAATACACTTGGAAGGATTTCCAAATTTACATAGATGATACCCTTTCTGAATCATCAACCTAGAAATGAAAGAGAAGCAGTATAAACCTAGAATTTCCTCAACTGCCTCATGATTAAAAAAAACATGAACAATATTCCCTTTCTTGATAACACACCCTAGATATGGGATGATAAAACCAAGAAAGAAGAATAATGTCACTACTTTCACAACCTTCATGAATTCCTTCTTTAATCCAGAAACCTCTAAAGCTACATGACGTTCATCCAGCTACAAGATGTTAGGATTAGAGATCCTGAAGATCTCAATATTCCCAACCATATCAGACACTATGGATAGATCGGTCGCATTACCAACAGTGGAATTTGAAAGATTTGTTCACACCTAAATCTCATAAGAATATGGAACCCGTCACTGCTCATTACTTACAATATTGAGATTAAGAGGATTCATGATCTTGATAGCCACATAAACCTCAGGGTTTCCTGCTCCCCTCCTGTGCTATGACATCTTATGTTTCTCTTTCTTAGTGTTTTTGGGATTTTTATGTTTTCATCGATTTCATGGGATTTTTTTTTGATTTTTGGGTTTTTATGGGTTTTAGGGATATTAGGGATATTAAGTGTTGGGGGGGTTATGGGTTTTTAGGGGGTTCAGGGGTTTTAGGGTTTCTATGGTCTTTTATAATTTTAAGGGATTTTTGAGTTTTTATTGTTTTTAATGAATTTTAGAGTTTTTAAACAATTTTTTGTGGTTTTAAGGGTTTTAAGATTTATTATTTTTTATAGGGTTTTTGCATTTTTACGGGTTTTTGAGATTTTTCTAGTTTTTAAGGTTTTTAGAGTATTTTATGATTTTAAGAGTTTTAAGGGTTTTTATAATTTTATTGGATTTTTTCACATTTAGTGTTTTTATGTGTTTAGGGATTTTATATTATTAAGGAGGTTTTCAGGTTGTTTTGGCTCTTTCTACATTTTCATTGATTTTTAGGGATTCTTTAGGATTATATGGGTTTTAGTTATTTAGGGTTTTTGGGTTTTTTGGGATTTTGAGTTTTTTTAGTTTATTTGTTTTAGTTTCAGTTTTTAAGGGTTTTTAATATTTTTAAGGTCTTTTGGGTTTTTTGGATATTTTTGATTATTTTAAATATTTATGGGTTTTTATATTTTTTTTATCAATTTTATGGATTTTGAGGGGTTTCAAAGTTTTAGTTGTTTTAGGGTTTTTTGGGTTTTTTTTTCAATTTTTATGTTTTTAGAGGTTTTATTGGTTTTAGGGATTTCCATGGTTTTTATGATTTTTTATGTTTTCCAAGATTTAAGGGATTTTTTATGTATTTAGTGTTTTTAGGGGTTTTTATGGTTTTTTGGGGATTTTTTGGGTTCTTATGGTTTTTTGGGTCTTTAGGGTTGTTTTGAGTTTTTTAATGTTTTTATGGATTTTATAGTTCTTTATAGCGTTTCGTGGTTTTAAGGACTTTTATAGTTTTAGTGTTTTTATGTTTTTTATATTTTTTTAGTTTTTTAAATTTTTAAGTGGTTATTATTATTTTTAGTGGGTTTTGGGGTTTTTTTTGTGTTTTTTACATTATCAAGGATTTTCCAGGATTTTTATGATATTTATGGTTCTTAATTATTTTTTATGGATTTTAGTTATTTTGAGGGTTTTTAGGTTTTCCAATATTTTATGGTTTTTTTGAGTTTTGGGGGGTTTTGAGTTTTTTATGGTTTTTAATTTTTTTAGAGTTTTTAACATATTTAGGGGTTTTGGGGGTTTTGGAGTTTTTAGTGGGTTTGTGGTTTTTATTTTTTTAGGGGTTTTTATGGTTTTTATTGGGGTTTTTAGGTTTTTAGGTTTTATTACATTTTATGGAATATTTATCTCTATATCAAGATTTTAATCATTTTTAGGGTATTTTTGGGTTTTTAGGTATTTTGAGGGATTTTGGTGGGTTTTAGGGTTCTTTTGGGGTTTTGGGGTTTTATTGTTATTAGGGTCTTTTGGGTTTTTAAGTTTTTTAGTTTTTTATGGTTTTAAGTTTTTTATAGGGTTTCAAAATTTTTAATTGTTTAAGGGTTTTTATAGTTTTAGTGGTATTTTATTATTTTTATTGGTTTTAGGGGTCTTTAAGGTTATTTAAAGTTTTAATAATTTCAAGGTTTTTTCTAGGATTTTATCTTATTTTTACATTTTCTAGGGTTTTAGGGGTTTTTATTATTTTTATGGTTTTCATGGTTTTTTAGGGATTTTAGGGATTTTGAGGTGTTTTTTGGGGTTTTCATGTTTTTTAGGGACTTTTGGTTTTTTTGTTATTTCTTTTGTTTTTTAGTGGTTTTAAGGTTTTTTAGAGTTTTTAATGGATTTAAGGCATTAAAGGGGTTTTACAGTTTTTAGTGGGTTTTTAGGATTTTATGGGTTTTGAGGGGTTTTCTGGTTTTTAGGTGGTTTTCATGTTTTTAAGCGTTTTTTTCAGAAATATTTTGGGATTTTTATGGGTTTTAGGGTTTTTAAGGGTTTTAGAGATTTTGAGGGTTTTAGGGTTTTAAGGGTTTTTTTGGTTTTTAGGGTTTTTAATGTTTTTATAAATTTTAAATGTTTTATGGGTTTTAAGGGTATTTATAGTTCTTAATGGATTTAGTGTTTTACATGTTTTTAGGTTTTTTATGGTTATTATCGGTGTTATGGTTTTCATTTGTTTTACATTATTTTTTGGGCTTTTATGTTTTCATAAATTTTTAAGGATTTTTTTCTTATTTTTATGGGTTTTCAGTGTCTTTTTGGTTTTTTTAGATTTTTAATTTTTTTAGGTGTTTTCAAGGTTTTTAGGTGTTTGTAGGTTTTAAGGGTTTTTTGGGTCTCTAGTTTTTAGGGGGGTTTTCAGGATTTTAAAGATTTTTTAGTGTTTTTAAAAAAAAAATTGTTTTTAAGGGTGTTTAAATCAGTTATTGGTTTTTAGGGATTTTTAGGATTTTTATGGTCATTATGGTTTTTAGGGATTTTGAGGATTTTTAGGGTTTTTTCAATGTTATCTGATGTTCTTAGAGGTGTTCAGGCCTTTAGGGTCTTTTGAGTTTATTGGGATTTCATTTTTTTGTTGGGTTTTTAGTTTTTTTTATAGTTTTTTATCTTTTCTAAAAGTTTAATGTTTTTAGTGTTTTTAGGGGTTTTTTATTTTTTATATGTTTTGTTTAAATTTTTAATGGTATTTTATGGTTTTAGTGGTTTTGTAGGGTTTATTAATTTATAGGGATTGTTTTTGTATTTTTTTGGTTTTTGGGGCTTTTTAAGATTAATAGGTATTTTGAGGGTTTTGAGGGTATTTAGGGGTTTCAGAGATTTACAGTTTTTAGGGAATTTAAGGTTTATTTGGGTTTTTAGGTTTTCTATGATTTTTTTTAGATTTTAAGCTTTTGGGGTTTTTAATAGTTTTAGGGGTTTGATGGATTTTTAGAGATTTTAGTAGGAATTAGAATGTTTATTTAATTTTAGATTTTTTTTCAAGGGTTTTGTGGTTTTCAAGTTTTTGTTGGGTTTTTTTACATTTATTTTGGTTTTTATGGTATGTTGGTTTTTAGAGTTTTTGGAGATTTTGAGGGGTTTTAGTATTTTTAATGGGTTTTATTGTATTTGGGGGTTTTCAGGGTCTTTTTTCTTTTTAGGATTTTTTGTTTTTAGTGTTTTCATGGTTTTTATAGCTTTATTACATTTTTATGTGTTTTTATGTGTTTTTATGTGTTTTTATTGTTTTTAGTGGTTATTTTGAGTTTTTACAATTTTAGGGGTTTTTATGGTTTTAGGGTGTTTTTTTGGTTTTCAATGTTTTGTCAGGGATTCTAGGGAAAGGATGGTGCAAGACCAGTCAATTCTCAACCCCCCAAAAAATTTATTAGAGAAAAGAAGTAACATACAAGGGAGAGGTAGAGTCAAACAACCCAAACCCAAATGAAAACCAAGAAAAGAAAAACAAAAATAAAAAGAAACACAAAATACCAAATCCAAAAACAGCTTTTGGACAACCAAGCAGTAGCTAGAATTCAACAACACACATCACCATGAAGCCAATCAGTAGCACGCAACACACAACAAATCAACACCAAACACCAACTCAAACAAATAACCAAGTAATCACCTTCAACATGCATCAAAAACATCACCATCACCCAACTCCCTTTCAAATCTAGCATCATGACCCATTTCAAACACTAGAAGAAAGAAAAAGACCACAAATATGAAAACCATTACCTCTCCCCTCCAGGACGCTCCACAACCAATGCCGATCCCATCCAAGAAGGCAATGAATCCATCCTAAGAACCGTTGAAACTACATATGATCAACATACAAACCCTCCCATAACCGGAAGCCCACTAGGCCTGAGGGATTTTAGGGGTTTTCAAGGTTTTTTGAATTTTTATGGTCTTTATGGTTTTTTGGGTTATTTGGGATATTGACTGATTTTAGGGGTTTTCAGGGTTTTCAAGTTTTTTAGGGTTCTTTAGTGTTGATATGGTCTTTTGGGTTCTTTAGGTTTTGTTGAGTTTATTAGGAGTTTTGAGGGTTTTTAGTGTTTTTTAAAAAATTTATGGGTTTAAAATTTTTGTAGAGTTTTTAGTAGTTTTTAGGGTTTTTATGGGTTTTCAGGTTTTTTAATTTTTTAGGGTTTTTTCTTGTTTTCACGTGTTTTAAGTGATTTTAGGGATTTTTATGTTTCGATGTGTTTTTAGGGATTTTTTAGGATTTTTATTTTTTAGGATATTTTAGTTTTGTAGATATTTTTAGGGGTTTTAGGGTTTTTTGTGGTTTTTTATGTGTTTTTAGGGTTTTTAGAGTCTTTTTGGTTTTTAGGTTTTCCTTTTAGTTTTTTTTTTGGATTTTTTATTTTATTTTTATATTTTTAAGGTTTTTATATGTTTTTAGAGTGTTTACTGGGGTTTAAGGGTTTTTATGGGTTTTTTGGGGATTTTAAGGTTTTTAGTGATTTTTGTTTTCAGGGACTTTCAAAGGTTTATAGGGTTTTTTATATTTGTTGGTATTTATTGATAGCTTTTAGATTTTTTATAGATTATTGTGTTTTTTATGACTTTAGGGGATTTTAGGGTTTTTAGGTGTTTTTAGGTGTTTTTAGGGTTTTTATGTGTTTTTAGGTGTTTTTAGGGTTTTTAGGGTTTCTCAAGATTTTTAGGGCCTTTCGAGGTTTTCAATTTTTTTCATTTTTTAGGGTTTTTAAGTTTATCTATAGTTTTTAAACATTTTAGGGGAATTAAGGGTTTTTAGAGTTTATTGGTTTTAGAGTATTATGGGTATGTAGGGTTTTTAATGTTTTTATAGTTTTTAGGGGATTTAGTGTTTTAGGGTGTTTATGTTTTCAAGTATATTTAAGGAATTTTTAAGGATTTTTATTGATTTTAGGTGTTTTTTGGTTTTTAGGGTCATTTTTGGATTTTTAGGTTTTTTTTTGTTTTTAAAGATTTTATGGTTGTTTAAAGTTTTTAGGTTTTTAAGGGTTTCATAATTTTTAGTTGTTTTTAGTGTTTTTATGGGTTTTTAAACATTTTTAGGAGTTTATGGTTTCCAACAGTTCTTCAGGTTTTTTGGGGATTTTCACTTTTTCGGTTATTTTTAGGGATATTTTAGGATTTTTAATGTTTTTAGGGTTTTTTAGGGATTTTATGGATTTTGAGAGTTTTAGGGGTTTTTAATTTTTTTAGGATTTTGGTGGTTTTTAGGGTATTATGTTTTTTAATGTTTTTATAATTATTTTAGTTTCTTAGGGATCTTAAGGTTTTTATAGTTTTTTAACGTTATTATGGGTTTTCAAGGTTTTTAGAATTTTTAGTGGGTTTTAGGGATTTTATGTATTTTTATGGGTTTCATAAGGTTTTTCAGGGGTTTTATGGTTTTCAAGGGATTTATACATATTTTTTCATTTTTTTTCTTTTTTAGTCAATTTTTCTATCTTTTTAGAAATTTTTTAGGGTTTTTAGATATTTTATAGGATTTTTCTTCACAAATGTTTTATGGTTTTTATTGTCTTTTTCATTTTTTAGGGTTTTTTGAGTTTTTTCAAAGTATTTAAGGTTTCTAGGGATTTTAATGTTTTTAGAGGGTTTAAGGGGATTTATATTTTTTGGTTTGTTTTAGGGTTTTTATGAGCATTTAGAGTTTTCATTATTTTTGTTGTTTTTATGTTTTTCAAGGGGTTTTCAGGGTTTTTAACATTTTTTATGTTTTTAGGTATTTTTAGGGTTATTTTTAGATTTTTAGATTTTTTTGGGGTTTTTGGGATTTTTAGGGGTTTTATGGGTTTTCATGGGTTTTAGTGTTTTTAGGGATTTTTTGGATTTTTTGGTTTATAGGGATTTTTTGTAAGATTTTACGTTATTCTATATTTTTTTAACATTTTAGGGTTTTTAAATTGTTTTAGAGTTTTTATTGGTTTTTTGGATATTTATGAGTTTTAGGGTTTCTTACGGGTTTTAAGGTTTTTTTATAGTTTTCAAGGGTTTTCCATAGCTTTATGGATGCTTATATTTTGCGGGATTTTTTTGAATTTTTTGGATTTTATGGATTTTAGGGATTTTAGGGTTTTTAGTGGTTTTGAGGGGTTTTTTAGGATTTATAAGGGTTTTTAGGATTTTTAAGGGAGCTAGGGGATTTTATGGTTTTAGGGTCTTTTGGGGTTTTTACGGTTTTTTGAGTTTTTTAACTCTTTAATGTTTTTTAAGTGGCTTTTAAAATTTTTATTTCTATTATTGGTTTTTAGGGTTTTTAGTGGTTTTTATGATTTTTATTAGGTTTTTTTGTGTTTTTAAGGTATTTAGGGGATTTTATGGTTTTCTAGGGAATTTCAATATTTTTTGTGGTTTTTCAATTTTTAGCTATTTTTAGGGATTTATTAGGATTTTTTCTATTTTTTAATTTTTAGGATCTTTTTGGATTATTTATTAGTTTTTTAAGGTTATTATGTTTTTAAGGGTTTTTATAAATCTTATTGTCTTCATGGGTTTTTATGTTTTTTTAGTTTGTTTATGGGTTTATTATTTTTTGAGTTCTTTTAATGTTTTTAGGGGATTAAACGGTTTTTAATTTTTTTAGTTGTTCCATGGGTTTTTATGGATTTTTAGTGTTTTTAAGATTTTTATGGGGTTTTATTTTATTTTTCATGGGTTTTTCAAGGTTTTAAGGGTATTTTACATTTTCAGGGACTTTTACGGTTTTTAGGATTTTTATGCTGTTTCGGGATCTATTGTTTTTAGGGATTTTGAGGGTTTTTAGTATTTCTCTAGGTTTTATATGATGTTTAGGGTTTTAGGGTCTTTTTTGTTTTTATTTTTTTTAGTTTTTTGAGATTTTTATGGTTTTTTAGTGTTTTTTTAATGTTTTTAAGGGTTTAAAGGTGTTTTTCAGTTTTGAATGATTTTTACAGTTTTTTTATTTTTTAAGGATTTACATGTTTTTATAGTTTCCAGGGGTTTTAACGTTAATAAGTATTATCTATTTTAGGGATTTTTTGGCCTTTTAGTATTTTTATGTGTATAATAGATTTTATGTTTTTAGGGATTTTGATGGTTTTTAGGGGTTTTCATGGTTTATAAGGGTTTTAGGGTTTCTCGGGGTTGGGGGGGGGGGGGTAGGGTATTTTGGGTTTTTTGGTTTTTTTGAGTTTATAGGGTTTTTAATGTGTTTTAGAGTTTTATTAACATTTTTAGGTTTTTAAAATATTTTTGGAGTTTTTATTAGGGCTTTATGGTTTTTATGGTTTTTCTATGGTTTTTATGGTTTCTTAAGGTTTTTAGGATTTTTTACGGTTTGTAGAGAATTTTCAATGTTTTAGGATTTTTTATGTTTTTATATATTTTTTGGTTTTTAGGGGTATTAAAAATTTTGAATTTTTTTGGGGGTTTTATTGTTTTTAGTACTTTTTAGGGTTTTTTGGGTGTTTTTTGTTTTTAGGGTGTTTTCTTATTTTTTCGATTTTAAGGGTTTTTAGAACTGTTAACATTTTTATGGGTTTAGGATTTTTAGTGTTTTTTAACATCTTTTGAGTTTTATGGGGGTTAGGATTATTATTAAATTTAGGGGTTTTTATGGTTCTTTTGTGTTTTAAGAGTTTTTATATATTTTTACATTTTTCGAGATTTTTAGGGTTTTTTGGTTTTTTAGGTTTTTTATGGGTTTTTATAGTTTTTAGAAATTTTGAGAATTTTTAGGGTTTTTGGTTTTTTGGTTTATCAATCTTTTTAAGTTAATTTTAGTTTTTTATTATTTTTAGAGTTTTTTAACATTTTTAGGGTTTTAATGGTTTTTATATTATTAATTGGTTTTGGGGGGTTTAAGGTTTTCAAGGGTTTTTCTGGTTTTCAATGGTTTTTCATGGTTTTTAAGGTTTTTTAGATTTTCAGGGTCTTAGTATTTTTTATGATTATTATGGGTTTTTGGGTTTTTTATGGTTTTCATGGTTTTTAAGTGTATTTAGGGGTTTTCAGGGTTTTTAGAGTCTTTGGGGTTTTTAGTGTTTTTTTTCATTTTTAAAGATTTTATGGCTTTTTATTGTTTTAAACATTTATTGTGGGTTTAAGGGATTTTATTGTTTTTATAAATTTTAGGGGGTTTATTGGTTTTTAGAATTTTTTATTGTTTTTTGGGGTTTTTTGTTTTAAGGGTTATTTAGGGGTTTTAGTATTTTTTAATTTTTTAGTGTTTACAATATTTTTATTTTTTTAAGGGTTATTAGAGGTTTTAGGGGATTTTTAGTTTTTTATCGGTTTTATATAGTTTTTTTTATTTTTTAGGGGTTTTATGGTTTTCAGGGGTTTTTAAGGTTTTTTTGATTTTCTGTTTTTAATAATTTTAAGAGATTTTTTCAATTTTTATAAACTTTATGTATTTTATGGTTTTTAGGGATTTTGAGGGTTTTTATGGTTTTATGGTTTTAGGTGTTTTAGGGTTTTATGGTATTTTAGGTTTTTAGAGTTTTTTTTGGGTATTTAGAGTTTAAAAGGGTTTTTAGAGTTTTTTGAGTTTTTAGTTGTTTCTTATGATATTAATGGGGTTTTATAGTTTTTAATGGATTTACAGTTTTCATTTTTTAGGGATTTGAGGTTTTTAGGGATTTTTTGTTATATTTTATGATTTTTATGGTTTTTCAAAAATCTATGGTTTTTATGGATTTTGAGTGTTTTGATGGGTTTTCGTGGTATTTAGGGTTTTAGGGATTTTTAGGGATTTTATGGCCTTTTTTGTTTTTAGGGTTTTGTTGAGTTTTGTTAGGGGTTTTTATGTTTTTAAATGTTTTTTTGACATTTATAGGGGTCTTAATGGTTTTTAGAGTTTTATTGATTCTTAGAGTTTTAGTGATTCATAGAGTTTTTTAGGGTTTTAGGGTTTTGAAGTTATATAAGGGTTTTATGGTTTTTAGGGATTTTCAGTGTTTTAAGGGTTTTTTATGATTTTTGAAATTATAAGAATATTTTTTATGATTTTTATGGTATTTTCGGTTTTTAGTGTTTTTAGGGATTTTTAGTGTTTTTATTGTTTTTTCTTAATTTTAGGGGTTTTAGTTTCTTTTTTTGTTTTTAGTGTTTCTCTTGATTTTTTTAGATTTTCTAACATTTTTAGTGTTGTTTACATTTTTAGTGTTTTGAATGGTTTTTAGAGTTTTTTATTGGTTTCTTGGGTTTTTCTGGGTTTATTAGGTTTTTTAATGTATTTAAGCGTTTTTATTATTTTCATGGGTTTTTCATGGTTTTAGGGTTTTTATGTATTCTAGGAGTTTTTAGGAGTTTTATGGTTATTATTGTTTTTAGGGTTTTTAGTTATTTTTATTGGTTTAGGGGGTTTTAGGACTTTCATGGGGTTTTAGGTTGTTTGATGGGTTTTATCATATTTTTTTTGGTTTTTAGTGATGTTTTTTGAGTATTTAGGGTTTTAAAGGTTTTAACATTTATAGGGGTATTGTATGTTTTTAGAAATGTTAATTTTTTAAGGGTTTTTATATATATTTAGGGTTTTTAATGAATTTATGTGTTTTATGGGTTTTGTGGGATTTTCTTGTTTTTAGGGATTTTTACTTTTTGGGGTTTTTATGGTTTTTATGGTTTTTTGGGTTTTTAGGATTTTAGAGATTTTGTGAGATTTTATGGCTTTTCCAAGGGTTTTTAGTTATTATAGGGTTTTAAGGGTTTTAAATGATATTTTTGGGTTTTTAGATTTTTTTTGACATTTTTAGGGTTTAAAGAGATTTTTCTTTTTTTTTTGTTTTTGAGGTGTTTTTAATGTTTTTGAGGTTTTTAAGGCATTTTATGATTTTCTTGGGTTTTTCATGGTTAATAGGGTTTTCTATGTGTTTAGGGATTTTTGTTTTTGGTTAGGTGTTTGGGTATTTTGATTGGTTTTAGGGTTCATCAAGGGTTTTTAGGGTTTTGGAGTTTTTTGTTTTTTTAGTTATTACGTTTTTTATTTTTTATAGTTTTTTACATTTTTAGGGGTTTGAATCATTTTTATAATTTTATTGGATTTATAGTTTATTTAGGGGTTCTATTTTTTTTAAGGTTTTTATTGGTTTTTATTTTTAGGGGGTTTTCAAGGATTATAAGATTTTTTATGTTTCAAGGGATTTTTAGGGATTTTATTGTATTTTCAGAGTTTTTAGGGTTTTTAGGGATTTTATGGATTTTTAGTTTTTTTAGGTTTTTCCATGATTTTTTTGGATCTTTAAGATTTTTAGTGATTTTTTTGGGGGTTTTAGGGGTTTATGGGGATTTTAGGAAATTTTATGGTTTTCAGCAGGGTTTCATGGGTTTTATGTTTTTTACATTTTCATATATTTTAAGAGTTTTTTATTATTGTTATGGGTTTTTTGGGTTTTTTGGGATTATTAGGGGTTTTAGGGTTTTTATGTTTTTAGGTTTTTTGGGGTTTTAGAGTCTTTTCGGTGTTTTAGGGGTTTTTTTTGATTTTTAGCGGTTTTAAAGGTTTCTAGGGGATTTACGTTGTTTTAGAGTTTTTTAATATTTTAGGTGTTTTAAGGGTTGTAATATTTTTTAGTGGTTTTAGTGTTTTTATAGGTTTTTAAGGTTTTAAATGTTTTTAGAGGTTATTATGGTTTTTAGGGGTTTTCATTATTTTTAGGGTTTTTTGTTTTTAGGGATTTTTTGGGATTTTTTTGGGATTTTTAGTTTTTTTTGGGTATTTTTTGTTTTTTATGGATTTGGTGGTATTTTATAGGTATTCAAGGTATTTTATCATTTTTAGGCATTTTCAAGGTCTTTAGGATCTTTTTTGTTATTAGGGGTATCATTAGTTTATAGGGGTTTTATGGTTTTTTAGATTTTTTAACATTTTAAGGTTTTTAAAGGGGTTTTAATGTTTTTAAATATTTTTAGGGTTTTATGGGTTTTTATGGTTTCATTGGGGTTTGTGGGTTTGTGGGTTTTTATGTTTTAATGGAATTTATGGATTTTTTAGGATCATTATGTTTTTATGGTTTTGGTGGGTTTTAGGGGTTTTCAATGTTTTTTGGAGTTTTAATGTTTTTTCAGGTTTTTAATTTCTTATTTGTGTTTTGAAGGGTTTATTTCAGTTTTTATGGGTTTTATGGTTTTTATAGTGCTTAATTATTTTTAGGGGTTTAAAGGTTTATTAGTGTTTTTGTATTTTTTGGGGGTTTTATGGGTTTTCAAAATTTTTGAAAATTATTTGGGGGAATTTATGGTTTTTTTTATTTTAGGGTTTGTAGGGTCCTAAAAAATCCGCAAAGGAAATTCTATCCAAATCCCCCAAAAGAATTGGGGAGAAGAATGGAGAAAATTTGAAGAATGGACACAAGCGGAACCGTTCCGCGGACTGGTCCCATGAAAACGCGAAGCACCCCCTCCGCAAAGCACCCCCCTCCGCGAACCTTTGTCATTCGTGAAAATTTGAAGGGTTTATTAATTTATAGGGATTGTTTTTGGATTTTTTTGGTTTTTGGGGATTTTTAAGATTAATAGGTATTTTGAGGGTTTTGAGGGTATTTAGGGGTTTCAGAGATTTAGAGTTTTTAGGGAATTTAAGGTTTATTTGGGTTTTTAGGTTTTCTATGATTTTTTTTAGATTTTAAGCTTTTGGGGTTTTTAATAGTTTTAGGGGTTTGATAGATTTTTAGAGATTTTAGTAGGAATTAGAATGTTTATTCAATTTTAGATTTTTTTTTCAAGGGTTTTGTGGTTTTCAAGGTTTTTTTGGGTTTTTTTACATTTATTTTGGTTTTTATGGTATGTTGGTTTTTAGAGTTTTTGGAGATTTTGAGGGGTTTTAGTATTTTTAATGGGTTTTATTGTATTTGGGGGTTTTCAGGGTCTTTTTTCTTTTTAGGATTTTTTGTTTTTTAGTGTTTTCATGGTTTTTATAGCTTTATTACATTTTTATGTGTTTTTATGTGTTTTTATGTGTTTTTATTGTTTTTAGTGGTTATTTTGAGTTTTTACAATTTTAGGGGTTTTTTTGGTTTTAGGGTGTTTTTTTGGTTTTCAATGTTTTTTCAGGGATTCTAGGGAAAGGATGGTGCAAGACCAGACAATTCTCGACCCCCCAAAAAATTTATTAGAGAAAAGAAGTAACATACAAGGGAGAGGTAGAGTCAAACAACCCAAACCCAAATGAAAAACAAGAAAAGAAAAACAAAAATAAAAAGAAACACAAAATACCAAATCCAAAAACAGCTTTTGGACAACCAAGCAGTAGCTAGAATTCAACAACACACATCACCATGAAGCCAATCAGTAGCACGCAACACACAACAAATCAACACCAAACACCAACTCAAACAAATAACCAAGTAATCACCTTCAACATGCATCAACAACATCACCATCACCCAACTCCCTTTCAAATCTAGCATCATGCCCCATTTCAAACACTAGAAGAAAGAAAAAGACCACAAATATGAAAACCATTACCTCTCCCCTCCAGGATGCTCCACAACCAATGCCGATCCCTTCCACGAAAGCAATGAATCCATCCTAAGAATCGTTGAAACTACATATGATCAACATACAAACCCTCCCATAACCGGAAGCCCACTAGGCCTGATGGATTTTAGGGGTTTTCAAGGTTTTTTTGAATTTTTATGGTCTTTATGGTTTTTTGGGTTTTTTGGGATATTGACTGATTTTAGGGGTTTTCAGGGTTTTCAAGTTTTTTAGGGTTCTTTAGTGTTGATATGGTCTTTTGGATTCTTTAGGTTTTGTTGAGTTTATTAGGGGTTTTGAGGGTTTTTAGTGTTTTTTAAAAAATTTATGGGTTTAAAATTTTTGTAGAGTTTTTAGTAGTTTTTAGGGTTTTTTTGGGTTTTCAGGTTTTTTAATATTTTAGGGTTTTTTCTTGTTTTCACGTGTTTTAAGTGATTTTAGGGATTTTTATGTTTCGATGTGTTTTTAGGGATTTTTTAGGATTTTTATTTTTTAGGATATTTTAGTTTTTTAGATATTTTGAGGGGTTTTAGGGTTTTTTGTGGTTTTTTATGTGTTTTTAGGGTTTTTAGAGTCTTTTTGGTTTTTAGGTTTTCCTTTTAGTTTTTTTTTTGGATTTTTTATTTTATTTTTATATTTTTAAGGTTTTTATATGTTTTTAGAGTGTTTACTGGGGTTTTAGGGTTTTTATGGGTTTTTTGGGGATTTTAAGGTTTTTAGTGATTTTTGTTTTCAGGGACTTTCTAAGGTTTATAGGGTTTTTTATATTTGTTGGTATTTATTGATAGCTTTTATATTTTTTATAGATTATTGTGTTTTTTATGACTTTAGGGGATTTTAGGGTTTTTAGGTGTTTTCAGGTGTTTTTAGGTGTTTTTAGGGTTTTTAGGTGTTTTTAGGTGTTTTTAGGGTTTTTAGGGTTTCTCAAGATTTTTAGGGCCTTTCGAGGTTTTCAATTTTTTTCATTTTTTAGGGTTTTTAAGTTTATCTATAGTTTTTAAACATTTTAGGGGAATTAAGGGTTTTTAGAGTTTTATTGGTTTTAGAGTATTATGGGTATGTAGGGTTTTTAATGTTTTTATAGTTTTTAGGGGATTTAGTGTTTTTAGGGTGTTTATGTTTTCAAGTATTTTTTAGGAATTTTTAAGGATTTTTATTGATTTTAGGTGTTTTTTGGTTTTTAGGGTCATTTTTGGATTTTTAGGTTTTTTTTGTTTTTAAAGATTTTATGGGTGTTTAAAGTTTTTAGGTTTTTAAGGGTTTCATAATTTTTAGTTGTTTTTAGTGTTTTTATGGGTTTTTAAACATTTTTAGGAGTTTATGGTTTCCAACAGTTTTTCAGGTTTTTTGGGGATTTTCACTTTTTCGGTTATTTTTAGGGATATTTTAGGATTTTTAATGTTTTTAGGGTTTTTAGGGATTTTATGGATTTTGAGAGTTTTAGGGTTTTTTAATTTTTTTTAGGATTTTAGTGGTTTTTAGGGTATTATGTTTTTTAATGTTTTTATAATTATTTTAGTTTCTTAGGGATCTTAAGGTTTTTATAGTTTTTTAACGTTATTATGGGTTTTAAAGGTTTTTAGAATTTTTAGTGGGTTTTAGGGATTTTATGTATTTTTAGGGGTTTCATAAGGTTTTTCAGGGGTTTTATGGTTTTCAAGGGATTTATACATTTTTTTTCATTTTTTTTCTTTTTTAGTCAATTTTTCTATCTTTTTAGAATGTTTTTAGGGTTTTTAGATATTTTATAGGATTTTTCTTCACAAATGTTTTATGGTTTTTATTGTCTTTTTCATTTTTTAGGGTTTTTTGAGTTTTTTCAAAGTATTTAAGGTTTCTAGGGTTTTTAATTTTTTTAGAGGGTTTAAGGGGATTTGTATTTTTTGGTTTGTTTTAGGGTTTTTATGAGCATTTAGAGTTGTCATTATTTTTGTTGTTTTTATGTTTTTTAAGGGGTTTTCAGGGTTTTTAACATTTTTTATGTTTTTAGGTATTTTTAGGGTTATTTTAAGATTTTTAGATTTTTTTGGGGTTTTTGGGATTTTTAGGGGTTTTATGGGTTTTCATGGGTTTTAGTGTTTTTAGGGATTTTTTGGATTTTTTGGTTTATAGGGATTTTTGTAAGATTTTACGTTATTCTATATTTTTTTAACATTTTAGGGTTTTTAAATGGTTTTAGAGTTTTTATTGGTTTTTTGGATATTTATGAGTTTTAGGGTTTCTTACGGGTTTTAAGGTTTTTTTATAGTTTTCAAGGGTTTTCCATAGCTTTATGGATGCTTATGTTTTGCGGGATTTTTTTGAATTTTTTGGATTTTATGGATTTTAGGGATTTTAGGGTTTTTAGTGGTTTTGAGGGGTTTTTATGGTTTTTTAGGATTTTTAAGGTTTTTTAGGATTTTTAAGAGAGCTAGGGGATTTTATGGTTTTAGGGTCTTTTGGGGTTTTTACGGTTTTTTGAGTTTTTTAACTCTTTAATGTTTTTTAAGAGGCTTTTAAAATTTTTATTTCTATTATTGGTTTTTAGGGTTTTTAGTGGTTTTTATGATTTTTATTAGGTTTTTTTGTGTTTTTAAGGTATTTAGGGGATTTTATGGTTTTCTAGGGAATTTCAATATTTTTTGTGGTTTTCCAATTTTTAGCTATTTTTAGGGATTTATTAGGATTTTTTCTATTTTTTTAATTTTTAGGATCTTTTTGGATTATTTATTAGTTTTTTAAGGTTATTATGTTTTTAAGGGTTTTTATAATTCTTATTGTCTTCATGGGTTTTTATGTTTTTTTAGTTTGTTTATGGTTTTATTATTTTTTGAGTTCTTTTTAATGTTTTTAGGGGATTAAACGGTTTTTAATTTTTTTAGTTGTTCCATGGGTTTTTAGTGTTTTTATGATTTTTATGGGGTTTTATTTTATTTTTCAGGGGTTTTTCAAGGTTTTAAGGGTATTTTACATTTTTAGGGACTTTTACGGTTTTTAGGATTTTTATGATGTTTCGGGATCTATTGTTTTTAGGGATTTTGAGGGTTTTTAGTATTTCTCTGGGTTTTATATGATGTTTAGGGTTTTTAGGGTCTTTTTTGTTTTTAATTTTTTTTAGTTTTTTGAGATTTTTATGGTTTTTTAGTGTTTTTTTAATGTTTTTAAGGGTTTAAAGGTGTTTTTCAGTTTTGAATGATTTTTACAGTTTTTTTATTTTTTAAGGATTTACATGTTTTTATAGTTTCCAGGGGTTTTAACGTTAATAGGTATTATCTATTTTAGGGATTTTTGGCCTTTTAGTATTTTTATGTGTATAAGAGATTTTATGGTTTTAGGGATTTTGATGGTTTTTAGGGGTTTTCATGGTTTATAAGTGTTTTAGGGTTTCTCAGGGGGGGGGGGGGTAGGGTATTTTGGGTTTTTTGGTTTTTTTTAGTTTATAGGGTTTTTAATGTGTTTTAGAGTTTTATTAACATTTTTAGGTTTTTAAAATATTTTTGGAGTTTTTATTAGGGCTTTATGGTTTTTATGGTTTTTCTATGGTTTTTATGGTTTCTTAAGGTTTTTAGGATTTTTTACGGTTTGTAGAGAATTTTCAATGTTTTAGGATTTTTTATGTTTTTATATATTTTTTGGTTTTTAGGGGTATTAAAAATTTTGAATTTTTTTGGGGGTTTTATTGTTTTTAGTACTTTTTAGGGTTTTTTGGGTGTTTTTTGTTTTTAGGGTGTTTTCTTATTTTTTTGATTTTAAGGGTTTTTAGAATTGTTAACATTTTTATGGGTTTAGGATTTTTAGTGTTTTTTAACATCTTTTGAGTTTTATGGGGTTTAGGTTTATTATTAAATTTAGGGGTTTTTATGGTTCTTTTGTGTTTTAAGAGTTTTTATATATTTTTACATTTTTCGAGATTTTTAGGGTTTTTTGGGTTTTTAGGTTATTTATGGGTTTTTATAGTTTTTAGAAATTTTGAGAATTTTTAGGGTTTTTGGTTTTTTGGTTTATCAATATTTTTAAGTTAATTTTTGTTTTTTATTATTTTTAGAGTTTTTTAACATTTTTAGGGTTTTAATGGTTTTTATATTATTAATTGGTTTTGGGGGGTTTAAGGTTTTCAAGGGTTTTTCTGGTTTTCAATGGTTTTTCATGGTTTTTAAGGTTTTTTAGATTTTCAGGGTCTTAGTATTTTTTATGATTATTATGGGTTTTTGGGTTTTTTATGGTTTTCATGGTTTTTAAGTGTATTTAGGGGTTTTCAGGGTTTTTAGAGTCTTTGGGGTTTTTAGTGTTTTTTTTTTCATTTTTAAAGATTTTATGGCTTTTTATTGTTTTAAACATTTATTGTGGGTTTAAGGGATTTTATTGTTTTTATAAATTTTAGGGGGTTTATTGGTTTTTAGAATTTTTTATGGTTTTTTGGGGTTTTTTGTTTTAAGGGTTATTTAGGGGTTTTAGTATTTTTTAATTTTTTAGTGTTTACAATTTTTTTATTTTTTTAAGGGTTATTAGAGGTTTTAGGGGATTTTTAGTGTTTTATCGGTTTTATATAGTTTTTTTTATTTTTTAGGGGTTTTATGGTTTTCAGGGGTTTTTAAGGTTTTTTTGATTTTCTGTTTTTAATAATTTTAAGAGATTTTTTCAATTTTTATAAACTTTATGTATTTTATGGTTTTTAGGGATTTTGAGGGTTTTTATGGTTTTATGGTTTTAGGTGTTTTAGGGTTTTATGGTATTTTAGGTTTTTAGAGTTTTTTTGGGAATTTAGAGTTTAAAAGGGTTTTTAGAGTTTTTTGAGTTTTTAGTTGTTTCTTATGATATAAATGGGGTTTTATAGTTTTTAACGGATTTACAGTTTTCATTTTTTAGGGATTTGAGGTTTTTAGGGATTTTTTGTTATATTTTATGATTTTTATGGTTTTTCAAAAATCTATGGTTTTTATGGATTTTGAGGGTTTTGATGGGTTTTCGTGGTATTTAGGGTTTTAGGAATTTTTAGGGATTTTATGGTCTTTTTTGTTTTTAGGGTTTTGTTGAGTTTTGTTAGGGGTTTTTATGTTTGTAAATGTTTTTTTGACATTTATAGGGGTCTTAATGGTTTTTAGAGTTTTATTGATTCTTAGAGTTTTAGTGATTCATAGAGTTTTTTAGGGTTTTAGGGTTTTGAAGTTATATAAGGGTTTTATGGTTTTTAGGGATTTTCAGTGTTTTAAGGGTTTTTTATGATTTTTGAAATTATAAGAATATTTTTTATGATTTTTATGGTATTTTCGGTTTTTAGTGTTTTTAGGGATTTTTAGTGTTTTTATTGTTTTTTCTTAATTTTAGGGGTTTTAGTTTCTTTTTTTGTTTTTAGTGTTTCTCTTGATTTTTTTAGATTTTCTAACATTTTTAGTGTTGTTTACATTTTTAGTGTTTTGAATGGTTTTTAGAGTTTTTTATTGGTTTCTTGGGTTTTTCTGGGTTTATTAGGTTTTTTAATGTATTTAAGCGTTTTTATTATTTTCATGGGTTTTTCATGGTTTTAGGGTTTTTATGTATTCTAGGAGTTTTTAGGAGTTTTATGGTTATTAGTGTTTTTAGGGTTTTTAGGTATTTTTATTGGTTTAGGGGGTTTTAGGACTTTCATGGGGTTTTAGGTTGTTTGATGGGTTTTATCATATTTTTTTTTGGTTTTTAGTGATGTTTTTTGAGTATTTAGGGTTTTAAAGGTTTTAACATTTATAGGGGTATTGTATGTTTTTAGAATTGTTAATTTTTTAAGGGTTTTTATATATATTTAGGGTTTTTAATGAATTTATGTGTTTTATGGGTTTTGTGGGATTTTCTTGTTTTTAGGGATTTTTACTTTTTGGGGTTTTTATGGTTTTTATGGTTTTTAGGGTTTTTAGGATTTTAGGTATTTTGCGAGATTTTATGGCTTTTCCAAGGGTTTTTAGTTATTATAGGGTTTTAAGGGTTTTAAACGATATTTTTGGGTTTTTAGATTTTTTTTTGACATTTTTAGGGTTTAAAGAGATTTTTCTTTTTTTTTGTTTTTGAGGTGTTTTTAATGTTTTGAGGTTTTTAAGGTATTTTATGATTTTCTTGGGTTTTTCATGGTTAATAGGGTTTTCTATGTGTTTAGGGATTTTTGTTTTTTGTTAGGTGTTTGGGTATTTTGATTGGTTTTAGGGTTCATCAAGGGTTTTTAGTGTTTTTTGGTGTTTTGAGGGTTTTGGAGTTTTTTGTTTTTTAGTTATTACGTTTTTTATTTTTTATAGTTTTTTACATTTTTAGGGGTTTGAATCATTTTTATAATTTTATTGGATTTATAGTTTATTTAGGGGTTCTATTGTTTTTAAGGTTTTTATTGGTTTTTATTTTTAGGGGGTTTTCAAGGATTATAAGATTTTTTATGTTTCAAGGGATTTTTAGGGATTTTATTGTATTTTCAGAGTTTTTTGGGTTTTTTGGATTTTATGGATTTTTAGTTTTTTTAGGTTTTTCCATGATTTTTTTGGATCTTTAATATTTTTAGTGATTTTTTGGGGGTTTTAGGGGTTTATGGGGATTTTAGGAAATTTTATGGTTTTCAGCAGGGTTTCATGGGTTTTATGTTTTTTACATTTTCAGATATTTTAAGAGTTTTTTATTATTGTTATGGGTTTTTTGGGTTTTTTGGGATTCTTAGGGGTTTTAGGGTTTTTATGTTTTTATGTTTTTTGGGGTTTTAGAGTCTTTTCGGTGTTTTAGGGTTTTTTTTTGATTTCTAGCGGTTTTAAAGGATTCTAGGGGATTTACGTTGTTTTAGAGTTTTTTAATATTTTAGGTGTTTTACGGGTTGTAATATTTTTTAGTGGTTTTAGTGTTTTTATAGGTTTTTAAGGTTTTAAATGTTTTTAGAGGTTATTATGGTTTTTAGGGGTTTTCATTATTTTTAGGGTTTTTTGTTTTTAGGGATTTTTTGGGATTTTTTTGGGATTTTTAGGTTTTTTTGGGTATTTTTTGTTTTTTATGGATTTGGTGGTATTTTATAGGTATTCAAGGTATTTTATCATTTTTAGGCATTTTCAAGGTCTTTAGGATCTTTTTTGTTATTAGGGGTCTCATTAGTTTATAGGGGTTTTATGGTTTTTTAGATTTTTTAACATTTTAAGGTGTTTAAAGGGGTTTTAATGTTTTTAAATATTTTTAGGGTTTTACGGGTTTTATGGTTTCATTGGGGTTTGTGGGTTTGTGGGTTTTTATGTTTTAATGGAATTTATGGATTTTTTAGGATCTTTATGTTTTTATGGTTTTGGTGGGTTTTAGGGGTTTTCAATGTTTTTTGGAGTTTTAATGTTTTTTCAGGTTTTTAATTTCTTATTTGTGTTTTGAAGGGTTTATTTCAGTTTTTATGGGTTTTATGGTTTTTATAGTGCTTAATTATTTTTAGGGGTTTAAAGGTTTATTAGTGTTTTTGTATTTTTTGGGGGTTTATGGGTTTTCATAATTTTTGAAAATTATTTGGGGGAATTTATGGTTTTTTTTATTTTAGGGTTTGTAGGGTCCTAAAAAATCCGCAAAGGAAATTCTATCCAAATCCCCCAAAAGAATTGGGGAGAAGAATGGAGAAAATTTGAAGAAGGGACACAAGCGGAACCGGTCCGCGGACTGGTCCCATGAAAACGCGAAGCACCCCCTCCGCAAAGCACCCCCCTCCGCGAACCTTTGTCATTCGTGAAATGGGGGCGGAGATCCTCCGCGGTTGCGAGGCAGGATGGGCGCTGATCCGGTCCACCGTCATGAACCGCCCCAACTGCGGACCATGTCGACCGGTTCAAGCTGCATCTGCTATCATTTGCGGAATGGAGGCGGAACCCTCCGCGGCCCGAAAGAACTCCATGATATTGGTTCGCGAGGGGGGGATAAGAGTTCAATACCCACCGCGAATCGTGGATTCACCAACTCATCCATAAACCAGGTTTTCGGTCATGGGCCTCTGCAAAAGGTGTCACATGGCCACAAATACATCTCTTTCCCCACTCTATAAAAGGAGACTGAGGGGAAGGGAAAAGGGGATTCAGAATTCGGATTCGGATGATTCGAAGGTAGAGGAAGAGAAGAGCAATCAGATTCGGGAGGAAGGATTTCGAAGGAAGGCTAAGGATTTCGCAAACAGCAAAGTTCCAGTTCGCGAACCATAGCAGGTATAAACCTGGGAACGAACTAATAAGGAACTGAAAACGCATAATAATTTGGTGAACCGCGAACCTAAAATAACAAACAAAAGGAAACTGAAAACCATGGCCCCTTCACGGATGAGATCCCCACGGAGCAGGGAGTTTATGGCTCTTTTCCGATCTGTCGCACTGCGTACCACCCTCCAATGCGGGCGATGCCTCGATGGACGAACCCCTGATTGGCGTCTCCCTTGGCCCCCGCTACTCGCGTGGACCCCTCCGCGTATCCCCTGGTACGCGGGCCGAACCCGAAGCCATGAACCACCCTGGTTCGTGGGATGCTCACCAGACCACAAACCACCATGGTTCGCGGGATTCCCTGCAGTCCGCGGACCACCCTGGTTCGCGGGCGACCTCTCAGTCCGCGGACCATCCTGGTTCGCGAACGGCTTCTCCAGCCGCGTAGCACCTTCCTACGCGAGGGGCGCCACCACTCCTTTATATGTGTGGCCCATCAGTGCTTTCAGAGTTCCCATTCTCTGAGCCATATAAAATCCTTCCAATCCGACCCGATCCTCCGTGACTCCCTCATTGGCCTATTCATCGGCCCTGAGCCGAGGCCTCCACCAGAGCCACCAGATCCGCATGGTGTAACCCTCAGGCGCGTCAGCGCGCCATTTTGTGTTCACATACCCACGGTAAGTAGAGGTGAAGGGGTTTACCCGACCCTTGAGCAGATTCACAAAGCATTCCAGGGTTCACATTCCCACGGTAATGTGGAGTCTGAGCTCAGGAACCCCCTTTCTGCCCCTCCACTTGTTCAGGGCACTTCGGGGGTGGTAAAATACCCATCAGAAGGAAGCCCTTGTGCACTACAAAAGAAGAAACGGGCACATGGGCACCCCCTTTCCCTGTCCCACTGTGCTTTGTCGCATGGGCCCCCTCAGAGTGTAAGCCCCAATCCTCTTATGGGCCTCCTCAGAGTGTAATCCCCAATCTATCCTTGTGGGCCGCTCCATGCATAAGCCCCACTCTATTCCTCACGGGTGCACCTTTCACCGCATGATCATCTGGTCTTTGCTGCCTCTTGTTTCTCACACCGAGCATGTCTCACGTAGTCTTAGAGTAATCATTGACCATGATATCCTCTTATGGGCCTCCTCAGAGTGTAAGCCTCACTAAGCGAACAATGGGGACTTTGATCCATGTCAAGTCATGGTACGTAGGAAGCCTCCACGAGGTTCAAGCCCACCACTCGGTCATTTCTTCACGTCGAGTTCCACCCTCTTCCGGTATGACGTTAAACTATATGCCCCCATCCAGCATAACGTTAAACTGTATATGCGAAGTATGAGGACTTTGATTCCCCACCACAGGGATATGTAGGAAGCCTCCATGAGGTTCAAGCCCACTACCCATCGGACTCCCGGTCCATCTTCACATCGGTTCTCCGACCCTTATCCGAACTATGTGGACTTTGATCCCCATCTCCTAGGCAGGGTACGTAGGAAGCCTCCAAGAGGTTCAAGCCCGACAACCGGTCGATGCTACTATATTCACCTCGGCTCACTACGCCGCTCCTTGTGCCGCCTCAGTGTCTCCAGACTCCTCAGGGTCATTAACATAATGTGGAATGGTAAACCTCAGGAGTAATGATTCCGAGTCCCTGGGTTCAGCTAACCATTGTCAACCAGGGTTGAATCCATGGATATTGTGTTTCGTGTAAACCAATGATTTGCAAACATATGAATACATCTTAAATCTATAAGAGAGTCCCGAAACAGAAAATAATTCTCCCAAATAGGGTGTGATGAGCCCGACTTTCCATCCTATCGACCAATGTGAGTTCTTAAGTGTTGCTGGTCAAACCATCTGGTGAACACCTGCCTTTGGAAAGTAGGTCCACGCGTCATCAGATACGGAACCATTGGGAATTTCGAGACTGAACCCCAAAACAAAAATGGTGAACCCGACATGAATCTTTAACCAAACATGATAGATTTAACCTAATCCCACCATGTTCCCCCTTATACTCTCAAGGAGGGCTAAGAAACTTCATTAATTACGCATGGGATCATGAGATGATACTTTTATGGGTTTGTTGTTTGTATTTATTAAATTTTTTTATAGGTACCTTCAGAACTCCCTTCGATCCAAGGGCATCGCAAAAGAACTCACAAGCGCGCGCTTCTGACAATGCAAGGACCAGACATCCTCACCTATAGAGGACCCCATCACCCACCTAGCGTCTTCAACGCTGGGTCTCAGACGTGCTGATTTGAGAGTACCACCTGAACGGTACTCTCCCAATGGTGGAGGCATCCATGCACACCCTCCAATCTACTAGAACTTGCCGGTCGCCTACCCAGTAGCGGCCGTAAAGGAAGATCCAGACAGCCCTTGTTGCCGCCTCGAACCATTTCGGGAGTCTGTCCCCGGAATGGGACAATGTGTACCTCCTTTATCGTAGGGAGGCCGATGAGGTTGACGTTGAGGACTTAATCCCTGCCGAATGGGGGTTCTGCTCCAAGGCCCCCACCAAAAGGCGTCATCATGGTCATGCAGCGATTCAACATCCTCGCGCCAAGGAGGATGTCTCCATGAGGATTCAGGCCCACGCTCCCCGAGCTCCAGCCCCTCGGACCGCCTGACGAGGGCGAAAGACATACAACCTGGGACCATTCATCACCCTTGTCCCTGAGGAGGAGCTCCGCTTCCCGACCACTGAGACCTACCACGAACAGGCACCTACACCTGTTCGCTCCACCCAAACCTGCCATCCAGACATGGAGGCATCGTCGGAGCCGGCACGCACCCCCACCGAGCTCCATCAAGCTCGTCGCTCACACAGGATGACACTTACCAGTCATGCACCTCTCCCTGCCTAGGGTCGTGAAACCCACCTGCTTGACGCGGTGGTGACCCAGCGCTTATAGGACCAGCTTCTAGAAGATGCTTCTGACGCCCGCCATCCTGGCATGGTGGCGATCAACAAAGCTCGCCACCTAGATGTGGCGGAAACTCATAGGTGAGCACATATCCCCTCCAACAAAGGCCACCGACTCGATACGGTGGGAAACCAATATATGTAGGGATAGTTCCCTACATATTAAAGTAAAGTCTGCCACCCCGATGTGGCGGAAAACGGAGAGATAAACCGACGTATCCCGGTACAGGGGCGGATTCGTTCACCTACCCCGACACAGGAGAATTGTCAGTACCCACTGACCACTAGAGGACCGGAGTACGATATTCCTACTCCAATACATGAATGGGCCTTCATACCCGTTCCAGCCAAATATGTCTCTCTACATATCCTGGAAATAATGGAGGAGCAGGTATCAATCCCAGATCATGTCTTGCAGACTTGTCAGAATGTAATTGAATCGGCGGAAACAGCAAGGACTTGGGTCCGTGAGCCCATCTCCCCAATTAAGGCGACTCATCTAAGAGATGAGATAGCTTCCTCGGAGTATATCTGCATCCCTGCTTCCGCCCAGGAGGGTCGCCAGCCATATTCCACGACGTAAGGGCAACCGTATCGAGGAACTTCACTCGTTCCAACTGGGGGACACCCGTCCATCACGGTGGATGCTCCAGAGCAGGCATATATCTCTACTAAAAGACAAGATGTTCGTCAGCATATCCTGGAGGCATCACATGACCCAATTAGATAGGGAAACAAAGGTGAAGGTCGTTGTCAACAGCAGACGGTCCCCGCTGCCCGCAAGAGAGCGCCCCGAACACGCCGAAGACAGCCAGAAAATAAAGAGCGGGTTCATGACTCCGCTCTTCTGGAAGTTGGGGTTCCCAATGATATTAATCACACATCAAAGGTGTGGGACCCTGCCCACCCATTACCATATTATGGGAGTGGCAGTAGCGGTTGCGAAGTTCCTCCCAACAATGTTGTTACTAACAGCTCTAAAGGTCTTCCCCAAGGCACCTATGGTGGCCTCCCCAGAGAGCATGTAATGATCGATCACGAGAGCTCTTATTTTGATGCAATTCACAGAAACCATCCACATGGCCAGAATATCAAGCAACAATAAGGTCCTCCACTTGCTACAGTCCACCCTGAAGGTCCTCCCCGGGGTATAAACTACAATCACTCTCCATGCAGTGAGACCACAGATTGTGATAGTAGTACTCGCTATCATAATCAAAACTACGGAGGCCCTCCCTGTAGTGATGTATCATCATGACAAGAAGGCCCTCCCCTTTTCATGACCTAACTTGAAGGTCCTCCCCAGGGGTTACGTTGCAACGACACTCCGTACAGCCGGGCATCAGATCATATTGGTAGTCCTCGCCACCCTGAAAACGGAGGTCCTCCTTGTAGAGACATTAAGAAATGAGAAGGCCCTCCCCTCATTGCGGTACATTCTCGAGGCCCTCCCCATGGTGTATCCTATAGATATTCTCCCTTCCACAGCTGTAATGTAAGTTCTCGCCATTACCGCAGCTATGATGGTAGTCCTCGCCACCACGACCGCCATTGCGAAGGTCCTCCCCACATTGGCCCTAAGTGACAAGAAGGTCCTACCCTTGTCGCAGTGTGTCCTGAAGGTCCTCCCAGGATGCACATCGAATGTCAATCCATGATGGTCATCCTCACCATGATGTCAGTTGTTGCGAAGACCCTCACCGTAACGATGCTATGCAGCCAGAAGGTCCTCCCCTTGCTGCAACATGCATGGGAGGTCCTCCCCAGGGCGTGCACTGCAAAAGTACTCTATGCAGTAAAGCATCAAGCAATAATGGTAGTCCTTGCCATTACGGCCGCCATTACGAAGGTCCTCCTCGCGATGAAATATCATATCGACATGAAGGCCCTCCCACTACCAAAGCAAGAACAAGAAAGCCCTCGTATGTCGAGGCACTCAAAAGGATGGGATCAAGTATGTCATATTCCCAGTTAGTTTCCAATGACACCCTTCTTCGATCAGGAGCTATTCCAGGGCCGTGTTCATCTTCTAAACCACCCCGGAATCACCCACAAGACAATTCAATACCTACAGGTACCACTGCCTCTGACTACAGTGAGCGCCTTAGTTGTGCTGACCAGGTAGAGGAATCACTAGCGGAGGAGTATACCGATATGCTACACCCGAGGAAACGACTGTCCAGGATTGATATACCAGTTATGTTTTAGCCCACGACCACATCTTAGTACGATATACTCGGAGATTTTTCGGAAGAATCCGTACACGACATTCGCCAAAATATATGGACAACCCTTCACCGGCTGAAATCAAGCTTTCTACCCTATGAAGGGTATGTAGACCATGTCAAGATGATATGAGACCTCCTACATCACATCGTCTTGGAGGCCCTTCCTACGGCGCGGCGATAGAGACCCGAGAGGCATAAAGGAAACATGGAGATAGCTTGCCTCCGCGCACTGCACCAGTTGCGCCGCCTCATCGGTGACGCTCCAATAGGAGTCCATATTCAGGGATGGGGGGAACACAGAGCTCTTCATTTCACTCTTCTCCCCGCCCAGAAGAACCCATTCAACATGGTGTCTAGCAATTTCATCACGTCAAGATGACAATCGAGTGGTTCCCCTATTCAGGAAAGGCAATACACCGACAGAGTCAGGCCATGAAGAAGTACTAAAAGCGTCAGGCCCGGTGGGAATGATCCATCCAAGAACTCCTGAATTAGGCCACCTAGAGCATAAAATAGGCCTCTTTCCTGAGGGAGCCCATTCAACGATCTTTTCCTACCTCCCCAGAAGGGATTGATCCACAGGTGAATTCGGCACCAAATCAGGTTCACCCCCGAATGGGGGCACGTGAGATCAGGGAGGTCACGATAGTAGCAGCCACTGCCGCAATCCAGGGTCACCCAAAACCTGCAGGGTTGGGGTAATTTTTAACAACAAATGCCCCCATAAGACCAATAAAACTGGGAAGAGACTCAACATCCAGGGAACGGAGCCAACCCCATCCCTCAGGGCTGGGGGCATTATTACCCCCTCAAAAACAACCTCCCCCATGAGAGTCAGTGTTCTCTCATCTAGGGAGGACAGTCAGAAGAGGAGGTTCTCATCCTATCTTGACATTTGAATCATCGTCCCCTCTGAGAGGAAGGTACACCGTAAGGCCGCATCAATGAACTCTCCACGTCACCCATCCTCGAGAAGTCTGGAGGCAATCCCAGGTCATGAGAGGGAAGGACAGCAGAAGACGCGGGAGATCCTCTTCCCATTTGGAATATGACATCCCCTCCACCCCGCGATATGCATTCATCAATGCCATAGAAGCTAACCCCACGGATGACCCCGGGGAAAATGCAAATCCGGATGGATCAGGAGATGACGGTTCCAGTCAGGTTGTGACTCACAACGAACCCCCAGGTGTGCACACCCAGAACTAGAGGGACACCCTAAATATGGTCATCCTTCCAGCAAACCCTCCTTTACCAACCCAGAGAGCTTCTAATAAGGATTAGAATAAAGGACTGGTTACCCTTAACCCACCTCCTTCTCTCGAAAAAATCTAGCCAATCACGCTCGAAGAGAGATTCGCTCGATAGGAAGAGGAGATGAAAGAAGTAAGGTGGCTTAACGCCAAGCTACTCCAGAGAAACCACCTTATAGAAAGTGTATCCCAGGAGGATCCACATCATTCACTCCCAGAAAGTGCACCTCAAAGGCTAAGGCTTGCTTCGGAAAATGAAACACGGTCAGGGCTCCTGCCCAATGAGGCTCCTGGTCCGTCCAACTACCTAAATGTGGATGATGAACACAAAGAGTTCCCTCCACTTAGGAGGGAACTAGAGAAAGTAAGCCTGAACCCTCCGAGGATGCCCCGAATGAAATATGCACCCCTGGTGCCGGCCAATCTGGATCCTCAGGCAATGCTTCGGGATACGCCTGCCCAGGACCGGGCCCAATAGGATGTAAACCAGGGTCTCACTGACACCATCAAGGCACTAAAAGCTCGATTGGAAGCGATGGAACGTCGACGCGCTCTGATACAGCCAGAGCGGAAACCCTACCCAGATTGGGTGACCAACACACCACCTCCACCCAATTTTGGGAGCCTTGTATTCCCTATTTTCAACGGGTCGAGTGATCCGAAATAGCATTTGATGCACTACGCATCCTATTGCACCCCTATGATTGGAACTCCAGAACAACAAGAAGCAGTGAAAATTAGATGCTTCGTGCGGACCTCGCAAGGATCCCCCTTATTCTGGTATACAAGTCTACCAGCCTAGTCAATAAAGAGCTAGGAGTACCTTCGGCAGTAGTTCCTATTCCACTTCAGCTCAACGTTGCCTAAGATAACAGTCAGCGACCTCATGAACTACAAGCAGAGAGGGAACGAGAGGGTCTCAGATTTCATTTCCAGATGGAAAGGTCTGAACTATTCTCTGAACAGGACAATGCCTCAAGATGAGATGCTATCCATATGCATCAATAATCTTAGAGATGAGTTGTGAACACCGCTCATACTAGTGGAGTGCACCATTGGATTCTTCCATCTCTCAGCCATTGCCCAGAGAATTGAGGACTCCCAACAGCAGACTAATTCGATGTCCCGAATATCCTCACAGGCTCCTACGAAAAGAGCCCCTAGAGCTGAAGCATTGTCTGTCACACTCAAGCCGGCCCCTGTGCCCGCTCCACTGCTCAGGCCTCCACCAAATCGTCAAGGGCCTCCTTCATATCAGCAGCCGCCTCTGCTAAAACGGAATGATCAGAGAGGACCAAAACAGAACTAGTTTGAGTAACGAAGACAAAACGTATACTCATTCCAAGACAATCAAGTCCACAACTACTTCATTGCCGCCATGAATTGCAACTTTCTCTGCCTACCGGATCTGAGGAAACCTAAAGATGTCGGCTGCGACGACAGGCCTGATTACTTCCCCTACCATATAATGTTGGGGTGCAATATCTGAGAATGCTTCATCTCCAAAGACCTCCTGCAGAGGATGGTAGACTCTGGACAGGACGAGCTGGGACCACCCCCAGCACATGTGGCATGTATCTCTACCACCGACTCCGATAAAGAGGAGGGGTGGCAGAAAGTCACCAACAAGAAGGGGTGAGAGTTCGATGACTAGATGACTCAAGAGACTATCAACCGAGCCCAGGGCATACTCTGAGCTTAGCTACAGCAGATAGTGTTGCTGCCAACAGACCCTAACATCGCACAACCGACAGAATCGGCCTCACAATCCTCTATGAGCCGGTCATCCGGGCGGAATAGAAGGAAGAAAAAATCTCCAGAGGAGCAGTCCCCAATGGGGCCAATGTTAGTCCCGACCATGGTAGATTATATTCCCTTGAATTTGGGGCCACAGGAATCGACCCACCAAACGGCACCATCAGGGATGACCGACCAGGTTGACCTATCGGAGGATGAAGAGCTAATTTTTGGTTCTATTAACGGCATCCATCTTATGGAATCATTCCCTGATGAAGGGTATGGTTACGAACCCGAGTTCCCTGCATGAGGAACCGAGATGAGGAATCATAGAGGTAGGGGATACCAGGGGAGGCGTAGCCGCGGCCGAAACCAACCCTATGGTTGGACCCCGGCTCAAACCGTTAATATTGCAGAAACCCATGGGAGAGCCCTTCAACGGACTCAACAAGAGAAGGAATGCCCCTCCACCTCCATAAGAAACCACTCTGGACCTATTGTTCCGCGATACCCACTAAAGGAGGAGCAAGTGTCTGGCCGCCTAGCGTGCAATAACAGACTGGCTGGGACGAGTCCCCAGAACGTGGGAGCACCATCGACATTCGACCCCGTGGCTGGTCCCTCCTCGTCAAATACTCTGGCCCCCAAGCTGCCTGCTAGGACTCTCCCACCAACGGAGAACCGTTGGATGCTAGAGCAGAAATACAACATCCTTAAGCAGCTGGCATCAGTACCAGCCAAGATTTCGATCCTGGATGCCCTGAGTTTGTCAGCAGACCTCAGGGAGGCGCTTATAGAAGCTTTTATCAGCCCCCATGATTTTCAAGCTGAGGTAGCTGCCGCTGATATTTACCGGACGGAGACTGGCCCGACTGAATGCAATGTAGTGATTTCCTTCACCGACCAGGATGAATATGCCATCATGAAAGGACACTTCAGACCATTATATGTGTCTGGAAAACTTAATGGTATTGAGATCCGGAAATTCTTTATAGGCAATGGCTCTGGAGTTAACCTCCTTCCCCTACGAACACTCTTCACGTTGGGCTATAGTGAGGATGATATAATTCCCTCCGCTACAACTCTGTTGGGTTACAATAATAGAGAGAAGAATCCAATGGGAAAACTTAAGCTAAGGACCCATTTTGGTGACCTAGTAGCCTACACGGAATTCCTGGTGGTCCAGCTGAGCATAGCATTCAATGCCTTGCTGGGAAGGCCATGGGTCCATAAGCATATGGTCGTTCCTTCATCCCACCACCAGTGTATGAAGTACTACGTCAATGGAAAAATTGGAACATTTCATGCTGACCAGGACCCTTTCGAGCTCTTCGAGTCACATTAGATTGATGTAGGGTTCTATGAGCAAAAGAAAAAGAAGCCTTTGGTTAATGGTGTCGACTGGATCCCCACTCCAAATGGCCTAGAAATGGTTCCTGATGACCCCCTCAGGCAGCTTGGCGGAGATTATGTACTGCCCATCAACCACATTGAGAGAAGGAGTTCATGTCCAGACATGCACTCATATGTCCTCATGACTTCAGCCATAAAGGTCGAGTGTGACAATGTGGGAACGTCCATCGACCCTTAACCTGGGGAAAAAACTCGAGTAAGGATGCCCACGACACCTCACCTCCGGACTCCCAAGCACTCACATTAGGGGTTCTCTCCTCATCGGAATAAGAATATGAGGTTTTGAGAGAAGAAGATGGGGAATATCTTAGGGATTCACCTCTTGAATTTGAGGAAGGTATCTCCACCACTGTCGACAAACTTAGGGAAATAAACTTGGGTACCGAGGAAGACCTGAGGCCCACTCTCATTAGTGCAACCATGTCCCCCGAGGAACACGAGGTATATACCTCCTTCCTAAGGCAACACTGGGATGTCTTTTCCTGTAATTACACAGAGATTCCAGGACTTGATCCCTAAGTAGTGATGCATCTCCTGGGTCTTCCAGAAGATCACCAGGGCTATAAATAGGCCGCCAGAAGGACGAATCCCTCACATGCTGCCAAGATAGAGGCTGAAGTCGATAAACTCAATAAAGCAGGCTTCATTCAAGAGGTCCAGTACCCCATCGGGTTGTCCAACATCATCCCTTTCAAGAAAAAGAATGGTCAAATCCACGTCTGAATTGACTTCAGAGATCTCAATCGACATTGTCTGAAAGATGACTTCCCAGTTCTAATCACCGAGTTGTTAATCAATGCAACGGTCAGGTATGAGGCTCTGTCCTTCATGGACAGCTATTCCAACTATATCCAAATCAGGATGTCCCAAGAAGACGAAGAAGCCACTGCTTTTAGGGCCCCTCAAGGGGTATTTTGTTACAGGGTCATTCACTTTGGTCGCAAGAATGCTGGCACCACATATCAGCATTCCATGCATCAGATCTTTAAGCTGTTCCTGGCGAAATTCGTTGAATGTTACGTGGATTACCTAGTGGTCAAATACAGATAGTGCTCGGATCACCTGTCGGACCTTGAGATCGTATTCAACTAACTCCGACATCATAGCTTGATGATGAACCTTTTGAAATGCACCTTTGGGGTTACCTCAGGGAAATTCCTTGGCTTCGTTGTACGCCATCGTGATAGCGAAGTCGACCCTGAAAAGACAAAGGCTATCCTGAGCCTGCCACCTCCCCACAACCTCGCTGAGTTGAGAGCATTCCAAGGGCACTTGGCCTATATTAGGTGGTTCATAGCCAACCTGGCAGGAAAATGTTTTGCCTTCACCAGGTTAATGAAGAATGGGGTCACATACCAATGGATAGATGACTACCAAGAGGCGTTCGACAGCCTAAAGAGGTACCTCTTGAGCCCACCAGTGCTCATGCCACTGGTTGAGGGAAGACCACTCATCCTATACGTGATAGCCCTAGAACAGTCACTGGGAGCCTTCCTCTCACAAAAGAATGACACCGGCAGAGAAAACAGTCTCTATTACCTCAGTCGAACCATGATTGGTGCTGAGACTCGATACTTAGATATCGAGAAGAACTATATGGACTTGGTCTTCGCAGTTCAAAAGCTACGACATTATCTGCAGCATCATGAAGTCCATTTGAACTTGTGGAGTAACCCGCTCAAGTACATCCTCAGCCGCCCAATCCTAACCGAACACCTATCCCGGTTGGCGGTCATCCTACAACAGTTCGACATCTGGTTCGTGCCATAGAGAGCCATCAAAGGCCAGAAATTAGCAGAATTTCTGGCAGAAAACCCTTCGACAGGGACCATTGCACCGGATGCCGAGCTACCTAATGAAGACATCTTCTCGATTCAAGAGGAGTTCCCAGCATGGGAAATGTACTTTGACGGCACATCCTGATGCCCAACCGGGAAGAGGATGGAGGATCCCAGATTCAACAAAGTGGGTCCTGGGATAATACTCGTGTCCCTAGAAAAGGTAGTCTTTCCATACTCCTTACTCATATCAGAAGAATGTACAAACAATGAAGCAGAATATCTAGCCCTCATTGTAGGCCTGGAGATCGTACTCCAGGCACAAGTACAACACCTTAAGGTAAAAGGTGACTCAGAGCTGGTCATCAAGAAAGTAAATGGTTACTGTGCTATTAAAAAGGAGAAGATGATCCCCCTATTTGACCATGTCTTAGGGTTAATGGCTGAGTTCTCCACAGAACCGACATTGACCTATATTCCCCGGTCTCAAAATCCTCAGGCTGATGCATTAGCCAACACGGCCACAACCCAAGCTGACCCAGACCGGGATAAAACGGTAATCCTTATTGCTCACCATCGAATGGTATTGCCATTTGTTCAAACCAAGATGGAAGAAATCCATGAAGTCGGTCCTGTCTCTGAGCCATATGCTCCAGCCACTGGCTGGATGACCCCCATTGAAAACTACCTTTAACGGGGAGAACTTCCCTCAGACAGGGCTGAACGAGAGCAAATATGGAGGAGGGCAATCAACTTTGTCCTATATGGCGGTGTGGGTCAGCAAGAGGTCATCTACAAACAAGGCCTCGATGGGGTCCTCCATAGATGCATTGATGGAGAAGAAACTACTACCGTAATGAATGAAATACATACAGGAGCATGTGGAGCACATCAACCAGGGACCAAGGTTTCCCATCAGGTTCGAAGGATTGGGTACTACTGGCCTATAGTAGCACGGGACTGCGAGAATTTTACCGCAAAATGACACTCATTACAGATTCATGCCAAATTCATACATCAACCCCCAGAGTTACTTCATCAAGCCAAGTAATCCTGGCCATTTGTTGTTTGGGGGATGGATGTCGTGGGACCATATCCTCCCGCCACGGCCAAACAGCTGAAGTATATCCTCACAATAACCAACTTCTTCTCCAAATGGGTAGAAGCCTTGCCCCTCAAGGAAGTAGGGGCATGAAATATTACCAGCTTGGTGAAGACCAATATCATCATGAGATTTTGTGTCCCTCATACCATACTGACAGACAACGACACCAAATTGTGCTCTGCCGAAGTGGAGAGACTATACCGTTAATATGGTATCAAGGCTAACCACTCATCCCGCTACCATGCAGCGGCCAGCGGATAGATAGAGGCTTTCAACAAGACCCTGTACGATATTCTATAGAAAATGGTGGACAAATACAAGAATTCATGGCCAGATAAACTCCTCCATGCGTTGTGGGCTTATCGAACCACAATCCGCACTGCTACTCGGGCTACCCCGTACTTATTGGTGTATAGAACAGAGGCGGTCCTTCCCATTGAACTCCAACTACCCTCACTCCGCGTTCCCATATGTGATCAGTTTTCCAACGATGGGCAATCAGAAAGGCGGATAGGTGAATTGGAATAGCTAGACGTGAAGTGGTTGCACACTTTGCACCATCTGGAAGTATACCAGAACCGGATTGCACAAGACATCAATAAAAAGGTTCATCTTCGGTCTTTCTTGGAGGTAGAATTAGTTTTGGTCCTCCGGACCCTAATGATACCCGAAAAGAAGCCTCCAAAGCCGGATCCCAAGTGGGAGGGACCATATGCTGTACACAAGGTCTACTCCAACGGAGCATATTCCTTGATCTCCATGGACGGGCAATTCACCACGACTCCTACCAATGCGAGATTCCTGAAGAAGTATTTTGCATATAGACCAAGAGCACTTCATCCTTACCACACGACAATAAACTGCACGAATAATAAGATTTAAGAATTCCCCTCTCCCCATGTATGGACCAGACCTACACGGGGTGTATGCTTTGTCTAACCTGCATGACGTTAAACTGCCAAGCACCCAACGGTCCAAACTCTATGACCTTAAACTAAGTTTATTTCGTCCTTACCACACGACGATATAATTCATGAATAATAAGAGTTAAGAATGACCCTCCCCCCGTGTATGGACCAGACCTGCACATGGTATATGCTTCGTCTGAGCTGCATGACGTTAAATTGCCAAGAACCCAACGGTCCAAACTCTATGACCTTAAACTAAGAGTATTTCGTCCTTACCGCACAGCGATAAACTGCACTGATAATAAGAGTTAAGAATGCCCCTCCCCCCATGTATGGACCATACCTGCATAGGGTGTACACTTCGTCCGAGATGCATGACGCTAAACTGCCAAGCACCCAACGTTCCAAACTCTACGACCTTAAACTAAGAGTATTTCATCCGTACCGCACGACGATAAACTGCACGGATAATAAGAGTTATGAATGCCCCTCCCCCCGTGTATGGACCAGACCTGCACAGGGTGTATGCTTCATCCGAGCTGGATGATGTTAAACTACCATGCACCCAATGACCCAAACTCTATGACCTTAAACTAAGAGTATTTCGTCCTTACCGCACGACGATAAACTGCATGGATAACAAGAGTTAAGAATGCCCCTCCCCCGTGTATGGACCAGACTTGCACGGGGTGTATTCACGTCCTCACCGCATGACGTTAAATTGCATGGAGTCTAATAATACCCCTCATCCTAACCATATGATGTTAAACTGTATGGACCTCATCCTCACCGCATGACGTTAAACTGCACATATTTCAGAGAACTACGTATGGCATGATTCCTTCCCTTGCAGGATACGTAGCGATGCTAGGATTCCCTATCCTAGCCCAACCACTTCAACCAAAAAATTCCCCTTCCCCCCGTGTATGGACCAGACCTGCACGGGGTGTATCACTTCTTTCAGAGAACAATATACGACTTGATTCCTACCCTTGCAGGATACATAGTGACGTCGGGATTCCCTATCCTGGCCCAACCACTTCAACAAAATAATGTCCCTTCCCCCATGTATGGACCAGACTTGCACGGGGTGTATCACTTCTTTTAGAGAACTACATATGGCTTGATTCCTGCCCTTACAGGATACGTAGTGATTCCAGGGTTCCCCGTCCTAGCCCAGCCCCCTGAATAAAAGGTAAAACTACCCTTTCCCTCGTGTATGGACCAGACCAGTGCAGGGTGTACTCTTCATCCTTACCGCACGATGTAAAAATGCACGGATAACAAGATTAAAAAAATGATCCCTCTTCCCCGTGTACAGACCAGATCTGCATGGAGTGTATACTCCGTCCTCACTGCATGATGTTAAACTACATGGACTTAGTCCTCACCGCATGACATTAAACTGCACGGACATCATTGCGACCCACCCAAGACGCAGAGAGAAACGATATGGAGATTCTCCTAGCATATTTGGATGCATCCTCTCCATACATCAGACTCCACGACCCGAATAATTATGGATCTTCATAACCAATCATGTCCATCGGAAGTGGAAATCCATCGACCAGTGGACACCTTTTCATGACTATGCATACCATGCCCTCATCGGCTCTAGATATTGATATCCCCTGGCCCATCTAACAAAGGCAAAATTTCATCGGGCGTCACTCTTCCTAGCTCCTTACGCCTACCAGCCTCAGAGCCCCCGCATAATATCTCCCGATCCAAAAATTTATGGAGCAGTGATTTACAATTTCATTCCCTTTTCACATCCAAATGTTGCCAGGGTACCCCTATCTGGCTAGCCTATGTGTCTTCCGGTGGTTCACATAGCGACCTGCATCAGCAAAAATCAATCCAGGACTAGGCTACTTTGACTCAATGGATAATTGCATTGAAGATGTTTCTTGTATGCTCGGACACCATTATCCCCACGTGCTGAACTCTGCACTGTGAGCAATCTCGGATTTTCATAATCATTTATGACCATCGGAAGTGGAAAGTTATCAACCCGAGGACACCTTTGTACGACTATGCATACCATTCCCCCAGCGGCTCTGTATAATGATAGCCCCTAGCTCGTCCATCAAAGGCAAGATATCCTTGGGCGGTACTCTTCCTAGAAACATAGGCTTACCGACCTCAGAGCCCCCACACCACACCTCCTGATCCGGGAAAACTCAAAGTTACAGTTTAAAACCTTCACCCAACCTTTTTCCAAGCATATCAGAGCATGTTGACCCAGTTATCCTTCGAGTGACTACAGCAATAGTCACCCAATGGTCCTAGCTCTAGAACCGATAAACTAGGATTACTTCATCCTTACCGCACGACATTAAACTGCACAGAGTGAAGGTGCACTCCTACAAGAAAGATAAATCAGTGCGGGGGGGGGGGGGGGGGGCTCTTTAACAGCAACCAGGGGTGAATATCCCCGACATGCCCAAATATCTCCTCACCAAATGAGAGACTTCGTGGCCCGGACAATCGCAGATCCTCATAACCACTCATGGACATCGAAAGTGGAAAGTTATCAACCCGGGGACACATTTGCATGATTATGCATACCATGCCCACAGCAGCTCTGCATATTGATAGCCCCTGGCCCGTCTACCAAAGTCAATATTTCCTCAGGCGACACACTTCCTAGCTTCGTACACTTACCAGCCTTAGAGCCCCCATATCATCTCTCCTGATCCAAGAAGCCCCGGAACCGTGATTTACACCATCAACACCTCTCCACGTCTTGGACATGCCAGGACACTCAGGCCCAGTTGCATTCTAATCAAGAGCAGCCTTTTTAACTATGTTTTTTCCACGTGACGTCAAACGACACAGAGCACATCTTGGCCACCTGGCGTAAGGCTGCAAAGACCAAGCATTAAAACATCCAGGGGATGCCTCCAATAACAAGCATTTCCACTGGTTCAATAATAATTATCATCCTTACTGGACGATGTTAAACTGCACGGACTACATTCTTTCTGCACAACGTTGAACTGCACAACATGGACAAAGGAAACAAAAATTCCCCACATCCTTGCTGCATGACATTAAACTGCACTACATCCATTGATAATTCTCCTTGTCCTTACCGCATGACGGTAAACTGCATGGTCGAACCCATCACGGGTTCAGTAAGAAACAAATGATTTTCTCTGTCCTTCAGTGCACGGGTCAGACCCACACAAGCCATCGTCTCACAATCGCGTGAGAAGGGATTACTTCACCCACTCTCGGGAAGTTAGTCTAGATGTTTTCCCCATATCTAGGCACCCTCTCATTATAAACCATGCTATGTACTCAGAAGAAGCCAAACTCTCATAATCCACCCCTGGTGGTCCCAGATCTCAACTTCCCTGAAGTTGCTTGGCTATTGGGGGAATACAATCATTGACTTAAGGAAAGCTTTGTATGAATATGCATACCATGCCCTCAGTGGCTCTGCATATTGATCACCCCTGGCCCATCTACCAAAGTCATGTTTTCCTTAGGCAATGCTTTCCTCTATACGCCTCTTGGCCTCTGAGCCCCAATGTCCATCCTGGGATTCATAAACCTTCTAAGCTATAATTTACCAACCTCTTTCACAATCCTACCTGAATTCGATGGAACGTCTTCAACAATATTACTCCGAACTAGGAGAATTCATTCCATTTTAAATGATGTCCCAGCTGCATGACTTTAAACTTCACCAAGCTTCAACCATCCCATACGCTAACTAAATACGTAGGGAAGTGGTCTCCTGACCACGCTAATGATTAGTACAGATGTTCCCAAAACCCTTTCTGATATCACATTCCCCTTATGAGCCACCCCTGGTGGTTTTCATAATTTTCTAATACACCCATCGTGGTTTCCACGAGCTGGACGTCCATGAAGTCCCATGGCCATCATAAATGGATAGTCATTGACTTAAGGAAACCTTTGTATGACTATAAATAACATTCCCTCAACGACTCTGGACTGTCTACCAAAGGCAAGTCTTCCTTAGGCAATGCTCTTCCTATCTCTGTACGCTGACGCGGCTCCCATGCATTTAGGCTTGCCCTGCATGCCATTAAAATTTAAACATGTTCCCCCCACGTGCATCAGAAGAGTATTGAGACATCTTTTAAAAATTTGAACCCCATTGGGGCCCTCAACCCACCATATCTGGTCAAATATGTTTGATCAAAAACATCAGCACAAAGCCTGTTAGGCTGAAAACCCGAAAAGGGTGACGTAAGCAAAAGCCTTGTTATACCCGTTAGGTCCACACCAAATGGGACCAGGGTAAATCTGGGTATTACAAGAAAATACAAAAAGTTTGTGGGGGATTTTCGACAAAACCCCAACAATATTCAAACTATGCTTGCTGGATCTCAAGGTCCAGGAAAATGTTAGAGTTGGTTTCTACTTTCCTGAGTTGTGATTAATTCTGGTTCAATGAGTTGTTATTCACACGACAATTGTTCTAGTAACAGTCAGATTTTTTACAACAGCAAAAGACTGACATAGATTGTACTCCCTTAGAAAAAGAGGAGGACGTCTATAGGTCAGGGCCTCTCCCTCACAACAAAGGGGGGGGGGTCAGAAAAACAGTGTATACATGCAGGGCCCTGATCGTCACAAGGAAGTCTGGCTTGCTCTCTCCACCAGATTAGCGACCGTGCGGCGGAGGTTGTTGCAATACAGTTACAACACGGCCGTCTCCCTGGCTTCAACCTCATCCACCGAATGAGTATGCTCCACTGTTTCTTGGAGATTTTTGATCACATTTTTGGTGGATTCGAGTCCCCTGGTCACATTTGACAACCGATTCCTCAGCATCGTTGCTCGTTCTTCACATTCATGCAACTCGGAGAATAGGACGGCTGCCTGATCTCGAGAGGCCACCTCTTGTGCCATCAGCTGATGGAGCTGTATCGTGGCTTCCTCCAGGGATCGGGTCCCACAATGAGCACCCGAAAAGTGAGCGAGTTTGTGTTCACTACTGGCAGCTTCCTCACGGGCCATGACAACTTGGAAAGCAAGAGAATGAAACTGCCGATACTCGAAGCCACCCGACCCCAAACCCAGAAAGTTCTGTCAAAGAGCTTCGGTCTTAGTTTCCATCTCAACTAGAGGAGTTTCGGCAACGATCTTTCAAATCAGAGGCTAGGCCCACCTGCGCACCACCCGGTGGTCTGCCATAACATGAGGATCTTTGTTATCCTCGCCGGATAGCACAGGAATGAAATCTGGCATCGCAACCAGCGGAGGCATGTGCTCGCTAGAAGTTGGTTCTGAAACTGGAAAGTAGGGATCCTCTAACCCCAGTTCAGACATAGGAATCATGTTTCTTAGCCCGGTATCAACTGGAGTAACTTCTGGTATGGCCTCGTCATGACCCGAAACCATAGGGGCGTCCTCATCCATGTCCAAGAAGGATGAACCCATCTGAACTGTGGCCACCGCTGGACTGGGGGAGGAATATCCCTTGAGTAGCTTTGATTGATGAGCCATCAGTTGAACCTCCCTTAGAGCTGATGAGGAAGCTGTGGTGAATGCAATAGTCATAGTACCTCCTGATATGGGAACCTGTCGGACAAAATTCCCTAGGATCCCATCAGGATAGGGTTTTGCCCATGTTTTTGCATACTCCGAGGAAAGGCCGACAGCCGCCTCCATGACAGGAAAGGGAATGCTTGCATTAGATACCTCTCGTGTCAGCATCAGCCACCATTGGTGAAGTGTGGTCAGGTGCAGTCCTTCATCCTAAGTAGAGGGAAGGGAAACTTGGACTTGCATACACCCAAACTGGCGAGGAAAACGATACGGGATGTACAACTCGCACAAAGAAACCCCGTCAGTCTGCGTAGACAAGAATCCGCCCCACAGAGAGACCATGTAAGAACGATCCTCCAGGCTCCCCAGACATTTGTCAACTAAGACGCCAGAAGGGGTGGGGTAGGGAGTGAAAGAAAACTGGGGGAAGTCACTCAGAAGCTCGAGGACTTCACCAGAGCTGAGGGATTTCAAGCGAACTCTGGCTATATCAAGCAGGGTAGGCCGAAAAGTAGGAAGCGGGATGACCGTGTTGTGACGATACTCATAGCAGTGAAAATGATCCGCTACCGACCCATATAAAAATTGAAATGGCCCGCTCAGATGAAAGGGTGGCCCGCCCTTCTGCATGTGACCCAACAATTCATAAATTCGAGCCAATGTGGGAACGACCAAATTCACCAAGCATCCTACTTCCAGCTCAGCTTCCATCATCACGGTGCAAGCCCTGACACCATGATTAATGTCAAAAGAAGGGAATAGCCACCTTCTCAGGAACATAGCAAACAAACCTGCCAGCCAGAGCATAGGCAGCACACAGGGGCGCACCTCGTAACCCAATGAAAGGTAGTCGTCTGCCTCCAGAACCGCCTAGTAGAAACCTGAAGAGGTTCGTGATTGTTGATAAGGATGAGTCCTGGGGTGCTTGATCTTCGGTGCGAGACCAGTGGTGTTAAAAAATAACCCTATCCAGGTATTATAGGGAATAAGAGAGAGGGAACGAAAGGCCTGGCCCAGTGATTTCTCTTCCAAAATCAGCAGATCCCTCGCCAATAAAGGCACTTGTTCAACGTCATCCCATGCATCAAGGAGAGGCACAAATTCGTCATACATCTCACCAATAACTGGGAGCCCTCCAAATTGATGGATATCCCACAGACTAATGCCAACTTCCCCATGGGCTAGGTGGAAAGTATTAGTGCTTGAACACCAGCGGGTGAGTAGGTCTGGCAGGACCAAAGATGGTGGGTAAATGGAAAATTGGGAAGCCTAGACTACGGAGTATAAATTGACTGATTCCAGTGAATCGGGAGACTCCTGGCAGTGATGATGGACCCAGAAAGCCCAGGCCCAGTCATTTGAGAAGAGCCCGCCAGACCGAAGATCCCACCTAAGAATCCACCCCGCATCGGGATCTACTCGAGCAAGGTTGATAATAGAAGGGTAACTCTTGAAAACAGCCTCCTGAGAAAAGTTGTGGACATGCTGATCACTTTGGGTCCAAACAGAGCCTCTCAAAATGAAGGTGTCCTTTTGGTTAGATTCGGAAACCATCTCCCCCGATTGGGTAAGGTTCACCTGAATACACATGGGCGACACTTCCAAGAATGGAGAAGGAAGATCTGAGAAAGTTGGGGGAATAGGGAAATTGTCTTGAAGACCGAATCCATGAAGCGGAAGACGGGTTGATAATGGATAATCCATGAGGTCAGTAGGGAGAAAATCTTTCAAGAGACCATCATCAAGAATAATGGACCGACTAGGGTCCTCTTGGATGTTCTCTTCTCTATGAATCATAGCTAAAAGTCTCCCAAAACCAGTTGGGAGAGGCTCTACAGCAGGCCTAGGTGCAGAACAAGGGGGAACCATATTTTCTCCCTGCATTATGAAGACCAGGAAAATTGTTAGTCTGTACTAAGAAAATATGGACAATAATACCAGCTCAGCTGTATGGCAAAAGCATTTAAAAACCTTCAAGGAGGCCGTGAAGGATGGTTCGTGATGACAGCATCCCCCCGACCAGCCCTTCGCGAATGCAGTCTGTGAAACCATGGCACATGGAGCGTTGGCAGAAACCGCAGACCAAGTTGCTCCATGGAATTTCAAACCTGAATTTATGTTCGGATGACTTAGAAATTTTTAAAGTTCAAGAGATTTTAGTCCACGGAGCATTGAAACCGTGGATCATCGAAACCTTGGAGCATCCACATCGCGAAGCAAGTTCCTCCGCAGCCTGTCATGACTTAATTTTTAATTAATTAAGAGTAGTGGATCACAGTTGGGAAATTTGTTCGTAGGTGATGGTGACCGCGAAGGAGGAATGGTTCGCGGAAGTCATAGCCAGTTCGTGGATGAAGCACTTCGCGAAGTAGCGATCAAGTGGAGGCGAGGGAGCTCTAGTTTCACGATGAATTCAGTAAAGGACAAATTAAGGTCTCCCCATATTTATAGGCATGGTCCCATAAGGGGTCCACCTCTCTACCAAAAACCATCAAAGTTTCAGGACCACTCTACATCGGAACGGCCTCCTCTTCGTTCCGATTGGACCCCATTCTGATGGGTGGCTTTTTTAGGGTCCTGAAAAATCTGCAAAGGAAATTCTATCCAAATCCCCCAAAAGAATTGGGGAGAGGAATGGAGAAAATTCGAAGAAGGGAAACAAGCAGAACCAGTCCATGGACCGGTCCCATGAAAATTCAAAGCACCCCCTCCGCAAAGCACCCCCCTCCGCGAACCATTGTCATTCGCGAAATGGGGGCAGAGATCCTCCGCGGTCACGAGGAAGGATGGGCGCTGATCCGGTCCACCGTCATGAACCACCCCAACCACAGTCCACATCGAATGGTTCAAGCCGCATCCGCTGTCGTTCGCGGAATGGAGGCGGAACCCTCCACGGCCGTGAAGCACTCCCTGAGCTCAATTCATGAGGGGGGGATAAGCGATTAATACCCACCGCGAATCGCGAATTGACCAAGTCAACCATAAAACGGGTTTTCGGTCAAGGGCCTCCGCAAAAGGTGTCACATAGCCACATATAAATCTCTTTCCCCACTCTATAAAAGGAGACTGAGGGGAAGGGGAAAGGGGATTTGGATTTTGGATTTCGACGATTCGAAGGAAAAGGAAGAGAACAGTGATCAGATTCGGGAGGAAGGATTTCGAAGGAAGGCTAAGGATTTCACAAACAGTAAAGTCCCAGTTTGCGAACCAGAGAATGTATAAACCAGGGAACGAACTAATAAGGAACTGAAAATGAATAATAATTTAGTGAACTGCGAACCTAAAATAACAAACAAAAGGAAACTGCGAACCATGGCCCCTTTGCGGATGCACTCCCCGCAAAGCAGGGAGTTTATGTCTCTTTTCCGATCCGTCACCCCTGGTAGAACCCTCCTATGCGGGCGAAGCAACGACCGATGAACCCCTGATCAGCACTTCCCTTAGCCGCCTCTGCTCATGTGGCCCCTCCGTGTATCCCCCTAGTACGTGGGTTGAACCCGAAGCTGTGAACCACCATGGTTCGTAGGATGCTCGCCAAACCACAAACCACCCTGTTTTGCGGGATTCCCCTCAGTCTGCGGACAGCCCTGGTTTGCGGGTAGCCTCTCAGTCCACAGACCATCCTGGTTCTCGGATGGCTTCTCCAGCCCCATAGCACCTTCCTACGCGAGTGGGAACCACTGCTCCTTTATATGTCTGGCCCATCAGAGCCTTCAGAGTTCCCATTCCCCGAGCCATATAAAATACATCCAATCCGACCCGATCCTCCATGACTCCCTCATTGGCCTATTCATCAGCCCCGAGCCGAGGCCTCCACCAGAGCCACCAGATCTATGTAGTGTAACCCTCAAGAACATCAGCACGCCATTTTGAGTTCACTTACACACGATATGTAGAGTTTAAGGGGTTGCCCCGACCCTTGAGCAGATTCTAGAATCATTCCTGGGTTCACATTCCCACGGTAATGTGGTGTCTGGGCTTGGGAACCCCTTTCTGCCCCTCCTCTTGTTCAGGGCTCTTTAGGGGTAGTAAAATACCCAACAGAAGGAAGCCCTCGTGCACTACAAAAGAGGAGACAGGCACAGGAGCACCCCTTTTCCCTCTCCCGCTGTGCTTTGTCGCATGGGCCTCCTTAGAGTGTAAGCCCCAATCCTCTTATGGCCCCCTCAGAGTGTAATACCCAATCTATCCTTGTGGGCCGCTCCATGCATAAGCCCCGCTCTATTCCACACGGGCGCACCTTTCACGACGTGATCATCTAGTCCTTTCCGCCTCTTGTTTCTCACACCAAGCATGGTTCACGTGTGCTTAGAGTAATCATTGACCATGACATCCTCTTATGGGACTCCTCAGAGTGTAATCCCCACTAAGCGAACTACGAGGACTTTGATCCATGTAAAGGAATGGTACGTAGGAGCCTCCTCGAGCTTCAAGCCCACCACTTGGTCGTTTCTTCACGTCGAGTTCCACCCTCGTCCAGCATGATGTTAAACTGTATGTCCCTATCCATCATGACATTAAATTATATACTCGAACTAAGAGGACTTTGATTCCCCGCCACAGGGATACGTAGGAAGCCTTCATGAGGATAAATCCCACTACCCATCGGACCCCCGGTCCATATTCACGTCGGTTCCCCGATACTTATCCAAACTACATGGACTTTGATCCTTGTCTCCTAGGCAAGGTACATAGGAAACCTCCAAGAGGTTCAAGCCCGACAACCGGTCGATCCGACTATCTTCACCTTGGCTCACATCGCTGCTCCTTGTGCCGCCTCAGTGAGTCCAGACTCCTCAGGGTCATTTACCCAATGAGGGATAGTAATCCTTAGGAGTAAATGATTCTGAGTCCCAGCATTCAGCTGACCATTGCCAACCAGGGTTGAATCCATGGATACTGTGTTTGGGTGTAAACCAAAGATTCAAGAACAAATGAATATGTCTTAAATCTATAAGAGAGTCCTGGAATAGGCAATAATTCCCCAAAAAAGGGTGTGATGAGCCCGACTTCCCATCCTCATGACCAATGTGAGTTTTTAAGTGTCGTTGGTGAAACCATTCAGCGAACGCCTGCCTTTGGAAAGCAGGTCCACACGTCATCGGATACAGAACCATTGGGCGTTTCTAGACCGAAACCCGAAACATGGTTTTTATGATTTTTTATGTTTTTAGGGATTTTTATATATTTTTAATCATTTTTAAGTATTTTATGATTTTTAAGGGATTTAGGGATTTTGATTGTTTTGTGATTTTTTTAGGTTTTATGGGGTTTTTTTGTTTTCTCCTGGTTTTGGGGTTTTAAGGTTTTTAAAGTTTTTTAATATTTTATGTGGTTTAAAGGGGTTTTATGGTTTTTTTGGGTTTTCTGGGTTTTAGTGATTTTATGTTTTTTTGATGTTTTTGGGTTTTATGGGTTTTTTAGGATTTTTAGTGTTTTTCATTATCATGTATTTTTTGGGATAGTGTAATATTTTTTTGGTGTTTAGGGATTGTTTATGTTTTAAGGAATTTGAGTTTTTTAGGGTTTTCAAGGGGTTTTAATGGTTTTTAGTTTTTTGGGTTTTTATAATCTTTTTGGTGTTTAAGGATTTTTCAGTTTTTTAGGGTATTAAATGTATTAAGAGTTTTTTAACATTTTTTTAGTTTTAGTGGTTTTTAAAGTTTTTATTCGTTTTAGGGTTTTTATTGGTTTTGGGGTTTTAGATTATTAAGGTTTAACGGTGTTTTAGAGTTTTCAATGGGTTTTAGGGTTTTATGGATTTTTTTATTTTTGTAATGTTGTAAGTGGTTTTTATGGTTTTCTGGGGGTTTTAGGGTTTTCTACGTTCTCTATGATTTTTAGGGATTTTTTAGTATTTTTATTGTTTCTTGGGTTTCTTAGGTTAATAGTAATTCTATGAGTTTTACGGTATTCATGGTTTTTTGGGTTTTTAGAGTTTTTTTGGTTTTTCAGGGTCTTTTTAGTCTTTTGAGTTTTTTATTTTATTAGGATTTATGATTTTTTTAGTGTTTTTATATTTTTCTTTTGAATTTTTACGTATTTGTTGAGGTTTTTATTGGATTTTAAGGATTTTATGGGTTTTTAGTATATTTAATTATTTTTGTAGGTTTTAGGGTTTTTTTCGGAGTTCTTAGGTTTTTTACATTATTAAAAAATTTAATGGATTTTTTAAGATTTTTATGGTTTTTAGGGTTTATAGGGTTTTATAGATTTGAGGGGTTTTAGAATTTTTCTATTTTTTTAGATATTTTTAGGGGTTTTCATGGGTTTTTGGGTCTTTTGAGTTTTTAGGGTGGGGGGGTTCAATATTAAGGCTTTTTATAGTTTTTAAGGGATTTCAGGGTAATTATTGGCTTTTAGGGATTTTTATGGTTTTTAGGGTTATTTATGGTTTTCATGGGGTTTTCTTGGTATTTAGGGTTTTTATATATTTAGTTATTTTTAGGGTTTTTTAGGATTTTTATAGTTTTTTGGGTTTGGGGGATTTTGAAGGTTTTTAGGGGTTTTCTGGGTTTTTTATGATTTTTACGGTTTTAGGGTTTTATGGGTTTTATGTTTTTGTTTGTATTTAGTAGGTTTTTTAGTTTTTAGGTTTATTAAGGGTTTTTTAGTTTTTCAACATTGTTAGGGTTTTAATGGTTCTTATTATTTTTAGTGGTTTTTAGAGATTTGATGGGTTTTCAGGTCTTTTTAAGGTTTTGGGGGTTTTGTGGTTTTCAAGGGTTCCTCAAGGCATTTAGGGTTTTTTATATTTTCAATGATTTTTTAGGATTTTTTTTGGTTTTAGGGTTTTTTGGGTTTTTAGGGATTTGGGGGGATTTTAACTTTTTTTGCAGTATTTTTTAGGGTTTTTAGAGTTTTTAGGGTTTGCATCATCTTTTTTGAATTTTAATGGGTTTGGCGGTTTTTTAGATTTTTTAATGTTTTTATTGGTTTAAATGATTGTTTGGATTTTTTTAGTAGTTTATGGTTTTTATGGGTTTTTTGGGTTTTCTAATGTTTTTAGTGTTTTATGGTTTTAGTTGTTTTCAGTGTTTTTGGGATTTTTACCTTTTAAGGGTTTTTAGGAATTTTAAGAATTTTTATAGTTTTTATGGTTTTTAGGGGTTTTCGGGATTCTGATGGTTTTTATGGGTTTTTAGGTTTTTTACGGTTTCTTAGGGGTTTTAGGGTATTTTGGGTTTTTATGGTTTTTTTTACTTTTTTAGGTTTTTATGTGATTTAACAGTTTTTATGATTTTTTAGGTTTTAAGGGTTTTGGAGTTTTCAAAAAAAATTAGGGTTTTTTAGGTTTTTATGGTTTTTAATGTTTTTAGGGGTTTTTAATGTTTTCAAGGGTTTTCAAGGTTTTCGAGGATATTTTAGGATTTCTCTTGGATTTTTATGGTTTTTAGTTATTTTGAGGAAGTTTTGGATTTTTTGGGTTTTTTATGGTTTTTAGGATTGTTGTTTTTTATAGTTTTTACGGTTTTGTAGGGGGTCTGGGTTTTTTATGGTTTTTATTTTATTTTTAGAGTTTTTTTTTGTTTCTATGGATTTAAAGAGTTTTTATTATTTTATTGATTTTTAGGGTTTTTATTGGTCTTTAGGGATTTTAAGGTTTTTTGGGGTTTTATGGTTTTTAAGGTTTTTGAATGGTGTATAATGTTTTTTATATTTTTATGGATTTTTATTTATTTTTTAGGAGTTATATAGTTTTTAGTATTTTTTATGGTTTTAGGGATTTTGTGGGGTTTTCTGGTCATCAAGGTTTGTTAGATATTTTAGGGTTTTCAAGGGTTTTTTAGGTTTTTAAGATAAATTTTTATTTTATAAGTGGCTGTATGTTTTTTGATATTTTACACATTTTTATGGGTTTAAGTTCTTTTAGAGTTTTTATTAATTTTAAGGGTTTTTTTTCATTTTTAGTGGTTTTAGGGGTTTTAGGGGTTTCTCTATTTCCATGGTTTTCTAGTATTTTTAGGTTTTTTCTACATTTTCACTAGTTTTTTGGGGTTTTCTATGATTTTTATTGTTTTTATGGATTTTAGGGATTTTGAGTTTTTTTGGGTTTTTAGAGTTTTTCGGGTTTTGAGGTTTTTTCATGGTTGTTATGCTTTTTTGAGTTTTATGGTTTTTTATTTTCTTAGGGTTTTTATGTTTTTAGAGTTTTTTAACATTTTTAAGGGTATTAATGGGTTCTATACTTTTTATTGGTTATGGGTTTTTATGGGTTTTTGGGATATATAATAGGTCTTAGAGGTTTTTAGGGGTTTTAGGGGATTATTATGTTTTTTGGGGTTTTTTATGTCTTCTAGGATTTTTATGGTTTTTAGGTTTTTTAGGGTTTTGGTGGTTTTTAGGGTTTTTAGAGTTTTTATTTCTTTTTAGGGTTTTACGGTTTTTATGGTTTTTAGATCTTATGGGGTTTTTAGGTTTTTTTTATTATATTTAGGGTTTGAAGGTTTTTTTGAGATTATTAAATTTTAATGGTTTTATGGTGTTTTAATGTTTTTAGTGGTTTTTAGGATTTTATCAGTTTTTAGGGTTTTTAGGTGTTTTTATGGGTTTCTTGGGTTTTTAATTGTTTTAGGGTTTTTTATGTTTTCCAAAATATGATGGGATTTTTTGGATTTTTAGGGGTTCTGGGATTTTTAGGGTTTCTTTTAAGTTTTCGGGCTTTTAGTTTTTTACGGATTTTAGGGGTTTTGGGTTTTTTCATGGTTTTTTTTGGTTTTTAGGGATTTGTAATGTTTTTTTATCTTTTTATGGAATTTGTGTTTTTTAGAGTTTTTCAATATTTTTATGGATTTGGGGGTTTTTGGAGTTTTTAGTGGGATTTTGGGGTTTTAATAGGTTTCGGGGTTTTAAAGGTTTTTAGGGGTTTTATGGTTTCTAGGTTTTTTACGTTTTCATTGATTTTTATGGATTTTTGACGTTTTTATTGGTTTTTGGTTTTTTAACGGTTTTATGGATTTTGCGGGGTTTTTTGGATTTTCATGGTTTCATAGGATTTTAGGGGTTTCTAATGTTTTTAGGGTCTTTGGGAAGAAGAGGTTCAGAACTAGGCAAGCCTAGCCCCTAAATTTTCAAAGGAAAACAAGTACAAGACCAGGGGAGGGGCCCTGTCAATCGACCCATACCCAAAAACAATCCCCAAAAGGAAAACAAAAAAACAAAACAAAGGAATAGAAAAAGACAGAGCAGACCGAACAACCCATCACCGCATCACGCGTCTTCACATCCATAGGGATCCCCGTCTGCACCATACCTAGAGGAGGCATCCAAGTCCACCGTCTCTCATTCTGATGACTCATATTGCTTGAGGAAGTCCGTACAATACCTCCTGAGTCGCTTCTTCTCCAGCTTCCTATCCAATCGATCCTTGGAAAGAGCATCCTCCACAGCTTTGGAAGCCTTTAAGTAAGCCCTTGTATCCATTGGTTTTGGAAGGGAGGTATAGTCTCTCCTTGCCCTCCTCGTGGAATGGGAAGCAATCCCCATCCTCCTGATGTGAAGGACATCATCAGCACTCACCACCTTGGGGCTCCCCTCCTGCCTGGAACCAACAGACGTGGGCTCAGACCCTCCTCTTGGATTCTGGGGGTCCGAGTCAAGATAGACTGAGTCATCCATCAAGGTCCTCCTCCACCAATTCTTGGGCGTGTTCACATCAATGAAGTCATTAATGTCCCCAATGACAAAATCATATTGGGCATATTCATAAATGTTATCCCAGTCAAACATCACCTTAAGTTTAGGCTACTACAGAATCTCTCGTCGGTGTTGCTCAAGGGGGATTTCAAAACCATCAAGCATGATCATATCAGCGAGTTCAACATAGGGAGGTAGCTTTTCAAAGGCAACAAGCTCCATTCCCGAACTCTATTTCACCACAGTCCTCCCATTAGGGTCTTTGGGGTTTTAGTGTTTTTTTAGTTTTGAATGGGTTTTAATATTTTGAGAGATTTTATAACAATTTTGTCATTTTAAAGGTTTATAGATTTTTTTACTGGGGTTTTAATGTTTCTCTGGGTTTTGAGGGGTTTGTGTTTTTAGGGTTTTTTTGTATTTTTAGGGTTTTTTATGTTTTTTAGTCATTTTTAGGGTTTCCCCAGGTTTTTTTTGGGTTTTGGGTTATTTTCTGTTTTTTATGATTTTAAAGGGTTTTTAGAGTTTTTTTAAAAAAATTAGGGGTTTAAATGGATTTTGGTGCTCTTAGGGGGTTTTTGGGTTTTTATGGGTTTTTATGATTTTTTAATATTTTTTGGGGATTTTATGGTTTTTTGAGGTTTTTAGGGGTTTTAGAGTTTTTTCATTTTTAAATATTTTTAGTTTGTTTTTAGGATTTTCAGGGGTTTTATTGTTTTTACTGATATTGATATTTATTATGGGTTTTATGGGTTTTTCGGGATCTTAGGGATTTAAGTTTTTTCATGGGTTTTTAGGGTTATTGGGTGTTTATGGTTTTTTGGGATTTAGGGATTCTATTGAGTTTATTTTGGGTTTTAAGGATTTTAAGAGTTTTTAAACCTTTTTAGGGGGTTTGATGGTTTTTACAGTTTTTAGTGGGTTTTAGTGGTTTTATGGGTTTTTGGGTTTTTTTAATGATTTTAGGGGATTTTATGTTTTTCAGGGGTATTTCAATATTTTTTATTATTTCAGGGATTTTTAGGGAATTTTTTGCGAATTTTACTATTTTTATGTTTTTTAGGGTTTAAAGGGATTTTTATATTTTTTATAGCTTTTGGGTTTTTATGGTTTTTATGGGATTTTACTAATTTTTATGGGTTTTAGGGGTTTTTTTGGATTTATATATTTTTTTATTATGATTTATATGTAATTTAATGTTTTCAATTTTTTTTAACATTTTAGGTTTTTTATTTATTCATAGAGTTTCTATTGGGGTTTTAGGGTTTTTATGGTTTTGAGGGGTTTTTCAGGTTTTTTGGGGTTTTTAGGGGTTTTAGACGATTTTCCTACTTTTTAGGAAATTTTTAGGATTTTTTGGTTTTTAGGGTTTCTAGGGATTTTGAGGATATTTTTCAGTTTTCCTTGGGTTTTTAGGGATTTTAGGGTTTTTCAAGATTTTTTCTTTCCTTTGGGGGGGGGGTATAATTTTTTGGTTTTCTAATTTTTTAGAGTTTTATCATTTTAATCATTTTGATGTTTTTTAGAGGTTTTAATAGTTTTTAGGGTGTTTATGATTTTTTGGTTTTTTTAATGTTTTCAGGGGTTTTAGGATTTTTAGTGTTTTTTCATGGTTTTCAGGGTTTTTTATTATTTTAGTAATTTTTACGATTTTTTTTTACATTTTTATGTATTTTAGGGTTTTCTAAGGTTTGGGAGTTTTTAGGGAGTTTTCATTGTTTTAGGGTCTTTTAGGTCTGTGGGGTTTTTTAGTTTTTTAGAATTATAATATTTTTAGACCTCTTTAATGTTTTTACAGATTTAAAGGGGTTTTAGAGTTTTTTTTGTTTTAATGCCTTTTAAGGGGTTTTCATGTTTTAGGGGTTTTACGTTTTCCATGTGGTTTTTAGGGTTTTTAGAATTTTTTATGTTTTTAGGGATTTTTATAGATATTTTTTGTTTTCTAATGGTTCTTATGGTTTTTTGGGGGTTTAGTGATTTTGAGGGTTTTTAGGGATTTTCAGGGTTTTTTGGGGGTTTAGTGATTTTGAGGTTTTCTACCGTTCTTAGATGTTTTTATATATTTCTATTTGTTTTCCAGTTTTGTAGAGTTTTTTATATTTCTAGGGATTTTATGGTATTTTTTATGATTTTTACGGTTTTAGGGGTTTTTACGGTTTTAAGGTTTTTTACGGTTTTATGGATTTTGAAGACTTCTACAGATTTAAGGATTTGTATGGTTTTTTGGTATTTTAAGTGTTTTTAGGGGAATTTCAGTTTCTAGGGTTTTTAGATTTTATGTGTTTTTAGAGTTTTTTAATGTTTTTTCGGTTTTAGGGGTTTTAGTGGTTTCTATGGGTCTTTAGGTTTTTATGGGTTTTAGGGTTTTTATGGTGTTTAGGGGTTTTTTGGTTTTTTGGATATTTTTAGCGTTATTTATTTTTTTGATTGATTTTTAGGGTTTTTACAGGTTATTTATGGTTTTTAGGGATTTATGGGTTTTATGGATTTTGAGGGTTTTATGTTTTTGTGGATTATTAGAGCTTTTTAAGAAAATTTTGGGGTTTTTGGTGTATTTTTTAATTTTTTAGAGTTTTTAATATTTTTTAGAGTTATTAATTTTTTGGGGGGTTTTAATGGATTGTAGATTTTTTATTTGTTTTTTAGGATTTTATAATGTTTTAGGGGTTTTTATGGTTTTTAGGGACTTTTCAATTTTTTTAGGGTTTTTTATGTTTTTTGATATTTTTAGTGACGTTTTAGGCTTTTTATGGTTTTAGGGATTTTGAAGTCATTTTAGGGCTTATTAGTTTTTTTATGATTTTTCATTTTCAGGGTATTTTTGGGTTTTTAATAATTTCATTGAATTTTTAGGGGTTTTATGGGTTTTTATCATTTTATGTTTTTTAATGAGTTTTATAGTTTTTAGTTGGTTGTTAAGGTTTTTATGGGGTTTTAGGGTTTTAATGGGTTTAGGTAATTTTATTGGTTTTAGGTTATTTTATTGGTTTTTATGCTTATAGGTATTATTAGTTTTTTATAATATTTTTATGATTTTTATGGGTTTTTAGGGTTTTTAGGGGGTTTCTTGGTTTTTTGGGTTTTTAGGCGTTTTAGGTTTTTTTCGGTTATTTTAAGGTTTTGGGATTTTTTGGGGTTTTTAAGGTTTTTTAGATATTTTTATCATTTTAAGGGTTTTAATGGTTTTTTGATTTTTGAGTGATTTTTTTTTTGGATTTTTAGGGGTGTTTAGGGTATTTAATGTTTTGGTGATTTTATGGTTTTATGGGGTTTTAAGGGTTTTAGGTTTTTTTACATTTTTTGGGAATTTAAGGGATTTTTAGGAATTTATAGATTTAGGGGCGTCGAGGGTTTTTTGGGTATTCTAGGGTTTTTTGGGGTTTTCATGATTTTTAGCATCTTTCTAGGTTTTTTTGGTTTTATTAGTTTTTATATTTTCAACTGTTTTTGGTGTTTTAAATTGTTTTCGGAGTTTTTAGTCAGGTTTTAGGGTTTTATGGGGTTTTAAAGGATTTAGAGTGTTTTATTTGTTTTACGAGGTTTTCAGGGTTTTTACGTTTTTATGTTTTCAAGGATTTTTGGGATTATTTTGGTTCCTAGGGTTTTTAGGGTTTTATGGATTTTGATGGTTTGTAGGGTTTTTAGGGGTTTTTGGGATTTTTAGGGTTTCAAGGGTATTTTTGGTTATTTAGTGTTTTTTAGACATTCAGTGTTTTATGTGTTTTTAGAGTTTTTACCGTTTTAGGGGTTTAAGGGTTTTTTGATTTTTAGTGGTTTATGGTCCTTATGTGTTTAAATTTTAATTAAAATTATTATAGGGTTTTATGATTTTATGTGGTTTTTAAGTGTTTTTAATATTTTTTTGGATTTTTATGATTTTTTTGCTTTTTAGGGTTATTTGGGATATTGACGGATTTTAGATTTTTTCAGAGTTTTTTGGGTTTTAGGGTATTAGGGGTTTTAAGGCCTTTTAGTGGTTTTTGGTTTTTTATTTTTGGAGTGTTTCATTGGATTTTTAGAGTTTGTAACATTTAATGGGATTTTAAGGGTTTTTAGAGTTTTTAGGTGGTTTTATGGGGTTTTATGGGTTTGTAATATTTCTAATATTTTTATGGGTTTATATGGTCTCATGGGATTTTAGGGTTATGAGAATTTTTTATGTTTTCCAGGATTTTCTGGGGTTTTTTACAAATTTTATGGTTTTAGGGATTTTTTTGGGATTTTGAGAGTTTTAATGGTTTTTCAGGGTTTTTAGGGTTTTTAGGGTTTTCTGGGTTTTTAGGTTCTATTGGGTTTTGGGTTTTTTTTAATTTTTAGGATTTCTAGGGTTTTTGGTGTTTTTTTTGACATTTCAAGGGTTTTAATGGTTTTTAGTGTTTTAATTAGTTTTTAGGGTCTCTATGGGTTTCTAGATGTTCTAAATGTTTTTATGATTTTTGATTATTTTCTGGGGGTTTTCCGGGTCTTTACATTTTTAGGGATTATTGTGGTTTTTTGTGATTTTTATGGATTTTAAGGTTTTATGATTTTTAGGGATTTTAGGGGGTTTCATGGGTTTTAGAGGTTTTAATTTTTTATGGTTTTTTAGGGTTTTAGTGTTTTTTTTGAATTTTTTTGGGTTTAAAATTTTTATATAGTTTTTAAACATTTTATAGGGTTTCAGAGTTTTTAGTGGTTTTTTATTATTTTATTGGTTTTTAGGGTTTTACAGTTATTTGGGGTTATTATGGTTTTCAAGGGTTTTTATGGATTCTAGTGGTTTTTATGGTTTCAAATATTTTTATGGATTTTTTAGGATTTTATGGTTTTAGGGTTTTAGGTTTTTAAGAATTTATTTGTGTTTTTATCATTTTTTAGCGTTTTTCTAGTTTTTATCAGGTATCAGGTTTTTTAGAATCATTTAGTGTTTTTTATATTTTTTTTTGAGTTCTTTAAGGGTATAAAGTTTTTATTTTTTTTAAAAATTTATCTGTTTTAAGTGTTTTTAGAGGTTTTATTGTTTTTATGGGGTTTTAAGATTTTTTATATTTTTAGAGGTTTTTATGATTTTTAGGTTTTTTTCAAGGTAATTATTTTTATTATTTTATCCTAGATATGTAGGTATTTTTTATATTTTTTATGGTTATTATAGATTTTGAGGATTTTAGGGTTTTTAGGTTATTTTAGGTCTTTTGGGTTTTAGAATATTTTTTTTTCTATAGTTTTAACATTTGTAATAGTTTATTAACAATTTGTTGTATTTGAGGGTTTTTATTGTTTTTAATGATTTTAAAGATTTTATAGGGCCTTAGGGTATTTTAAAATTTCATATGCTTGTATGGTTTTAGGTGATTTTTTCGGTTTTCTGGTTTTTTATGTTTTCAAGGTTTTTTATAATTTTTATGGTTTTTATGATTTTTTGGGTTTTTATGGATTTTGTGGTTTTTTAGGAGAGTCATGGATTTTTAGAATATATAGGTTTTAAAAAATATAGGATCTTCTTGTGTTTTAATATTTTTTAATATTTTTTATGTATTTCAGGTTTTTAATTTTTTTAATGGTTTTAGGGGTGTAAAATATTTTTTGAGTTGTTAGTGGTTTTTGGTGTTTTTAATGTTTTAGTGTTTTTTATGGTTTTATAGAATTTTTCTTTGGGTTTTTGGTTATTATGTTTTCAGATATTCTTAAGGAGTTATTTTTCATATTTATGGGTTTTAGGGTTTTTATTATTTTTTGGAATTATTTTGACATTTTAGGGGTTTTTATGGTTTTTGGGTGCCTTACGGTTTTAAGGGGGTTTATGGTATTTTTAGATTTTCTAGATTTTAAGGGTTTTATGGGTTTTTAGAGTTTTTAATTTCATTTATAGTTTTAAGGGTTTTTAGAGTTATTTGTGTGCTTTTAGGGTTTTCATAGGTTTTCATTGTTTTTTAATGTTTTTAGGGTTTTTATCTGTACATGTATTTTTAGGCATTTTTAAGGGTTTTTATGGATTTTGTGGGTTTTTGGGGACATTCAGGGTTTTTAGTGTTTTTAGGGGGTTGAGGGTTTTTAGTGTCTTTGTGCGCATTGGGTGGGGTTTTTGATTTTTTTTTGGATTGTTACAGGTTTTTAACGTTTTTTATGTTTTTAGGGATTTTTATGGTTTTTAGTGTTTTTAATGATTTTTAGGGGTTTTATGATTTTTGGGGGTTTTAATGTATATAGGAACATTTATGATTTTTAGGGGTTTTTATCATTTAGGTTTTTTATGTATTTAGTGTTTTTTAGCTATTTATGGATTTTAAGAATTTTTAGGGTTTTAGGGATTTGGGGGGTTTTTTAGGGGTTTAATGTTTTTTAGGGTTTTGAGGGTTTTTTCAATATGGTCTTTTTGTGTTTTGGGGATTTTTTTGGGTTTTTTGAGTTTTTTATGGATTTAAGGGGTTTTAGAATTATGTAATGTTTTAGGGGGTATATTGGTTTTAAGAGGTTGATAGGGTTTTTATGGATTTTTATGGTGTCTAGGTTTTTTCTAGGTTTTTATGGTTTTTATGTTTTTAATGATTTTTAGTGTTATTAGTGTTTTTTTATTTTAGGGATTTAGGGTTTATAAGTATTTTGATGGTGTTATGGGTTTTCATGGTTTTTAGGTGTTTTATGGTTTTTTTGTTTTTAGGGTGTTTTTTATTTTTTAACATTTTAATGGTTTTTTTAATATTTTTGGGGGGTTTAAAGTGTTTTCAAAGTTTTTCCATGGGTTTTAGGGGTCTATGTGTTTCTAGTTTTTTATGTATTTTAGAAGTTTTTAGGGTTATTATATGGCTTTCTAGGATTTTGGTTTTTTTACCTTTTTATGAATATTTAGGTATTTCTTTTGTATTTTTTTAGTTGTTAGGGTTTTATTTTTTTATTTTTTGGATTATTGAGAGGTTTTAGGGGTTTTAGGGATTTTAGGGATTGTTTTGCGTTTTGTGGTTTTTTTGGGGTTTATAGGTTTTTTTGAGTTTTAGGGGTTTTATGGTTTTTAGTTTTTTTAAACGTACTATGGGTTTTAATGGTTTTTAGTGTTTTTAGTGGGTATTTTGGATTTTTATGGATATTTATAAATTTTTAGGGGGTTTTATGGTTTTCAAGGTGTTTTCTGTGTTTTTAGGAGTTTTATGTTTTCATTGATTTTTATGGTTTTTATGAATTTTATGGTTTTTAGGGGTTTTTTAGGATTTTAGTTATTCAGAGTTTTATAGGGGTTTTATAGGTTTTAGGGTTTTTAGGGTTTTTGTGGTTTTTAGGCTTCTAGGGTTTTGTTTTAGTTTTTAGGGGTTTTATTACTTTTTTATAGTTTTAATCATTTTTATGTTTTTAAGGGTTATTTAGAGTTTTTTGGGGGTTTTTTATGGTTTTTAGGGGTTTTTTGGTATTGTTACGTTTTCTAGGAATTTTATGGTTTTTTATGATTTTTATTGTTTTTAGGGATTTTTGGGTTTTTATGGATTTTAAGGGATTTTTAGGGGTTTTCATGGGTTTTTAGTGCTATTTAGGGGTTTTGGGGTTTCTTTTGGGTCTTTCAGTTTTTTTTTCGATTTTTGAGTTTTTAGGGTTTTTGTGGTTTTAAGTGTTTTTTTATTTTTTGGTGTTTCATTGTTTTGTAGAGTTTTTATTTGTTTTAGCGGGGGTTAAAGATTTTTATGTTTTTTTTATGTTTTTAGGTGTTTTATGGTTTCTATGGGGGTTTAAGGTTTTAGGTGTTTTTACATTTTTAGGGGTTTTTTTGGTATTTTTAGGTTTTCTATGGGACTTAGGGTTTTTTGGGTTTTTAAGGGTTTTCATGGTTTTTAGGGGTTTTCAAGGGTTTTAAGGGATTATAGGGGGTTTTAGGGGTTTTAGGGTCTTTTGGGGATTTAATATTTCTTTTGAGTGTTTATGGTTTTGAGGTTTTTTATATTTTTTTTAGCATTTTAAGGACTTTTCGGGTTCTAGAGTTTTTAATTGGATTTTAGGGTTTTTATGGTTTTTATTCGTTTTTATGTTTTTCAAGGGGGTTTTAGGGTTTTTAGGGTGTTTTACATTTTTAGAGATATTTGGGGAATTTTTAGTATTTTTTTGGGTTTTACGGTTTTTTTAGGGTTTTTAGAGATTTGGAGAGGTTTTAGGGGTTTTTATCATTTTTTTGTTAAGTGTTTCTAGGGTTTTAGGGTTCTTAGTATTTTTTGTGTTTTTTTGATTTTTTAGGGTTTTGAATGTTTCTAGTATTTTTATTCTTTTTATGGGTTTTAATGTTTTTTATCATTTTTAGTGGTTTTAGGGTTTTTAATTTTTTAGGGGTTTTTTATAGTGTTTAGGGAGATTTCAATTTTTTTAGGCGTTTTTATAATTTCATGGAATTTTTTGGATTTTTTTAAAAATGTAATGATTTTTAGGGATTTTAAGGTTTTAGGGTTTTTAGTTATTTTAAGGCTCCCTAGAGTTTTCTATTATTTTTAGGGTTTTTAGGATTTTTATGGTCTTTTTTGTTCTTAGGGTTTTTTAGTTTTTTGGGGTTTGTAAAACCTTTTAGAGTTTTTAAAATTTTAGGGCTTTTAAGGGATTTTAGAGTTTTACTGTGTCTTTTCAAGGTTTTAATGGTTAATAGGGGTTTTAGGGTTTTTTTGTGTTCTTATGGTTTTCTAAGGTCTTTCAAGGTTTTTTTGGGTTTTTACATTTCTAGGTATTTTCTAGGATTATAGGTATTTTTTGGGTTTTATTGGATTTTAGTGTTTTAGGGATTTAGGGTTTTTTTGGTGTTTTAGGGGTCTTTAAGGTTTTAGTTTATTTCTTGATTTTTTGGAGATTTTAGTTGTTTTAAGGGTTTTTATTGTTTTTTTAGTTTTTTAGCCTTTTACAGGTTTTTAGATTTTGAATCGGTTTAGGGGTTTTATTATTTTTTTCGGTTTTTAATGTTTTAAGGGTTTTATAATTTTTATATGTTTTTTCATAGTTTTTAGAGTTTTTTATATTTTATTGAATTTTAAGGAATTTTTGAATTTTATGGTTTTCACGTTTTGTAAGGGTTTTAGGTATTTTGATGGTTTTTTGGGTTTTATGGTTTTTTAGATTTTTATCATTTTTAGGGGGGTTTAATGTTCATTGGGGTTTTTAGCGGGTTTTTAAGGGTTTATGGGTTTTACGGTTTCAAGTGGTTTGTATGGTTTTCTGTTGTTATTCATGGTTTTTGTTTTTTATTGTTTTTTGAGATTTTTAGGGATTTTTTGGATTATTTTGGTTCTTAGGTATTTAAGGATTTGGATGGTATTTATGTTTTTAAGGTTTTTTATAGTTTTTGGGGATTCAAAGGTTTTAGGTTTTTTTAGGTTTTTATGTTTTTTTAGTTTTTTGGGGTTTTAATGTTTCTTAAATTTTTTGAAGTATTAAGGGGTTCAAGGGGTTTCTTTTGATCTTTTAATGGGTTTTTGGTAATTTTTGTGTATTATAGTTTCAAATTTTTTTAGGTTTTTTTATTTTCAGATTTTTTATGGTTTTTAGAGTTTTCTTAGTTATTTGGGATTTTAGGGATTTTTTGGAATTTTTATGGTTTCTATGGGTTTTAGGGTTATAATGATTTTGATGGGTTTTCATGGTTTGTTGGGGTTTTCATGGTTTTTAGGGTATTCTTGAATTTTTATTTTTTTTAAATTTTATGGTGTTTTAGGGTTTTTAGTGGTTTTTAATGTCCTTAGGGGTTTTAACAATTTTTATAGTATTTATTGGTTTTACAGTTTTATGGGATTTTAAGGTTTTTTAATGTTTTAAGGTGTTCTTATGGTTTTTTGTGTTTTAGGTTTTTTATGTTTTAATATATTTTTATGGCTTATTTTATGTTTTTATGGTTTTTAGGGTTTTCTACGGTTTTTAGAAAATTTGAGGGTTTTTATGGTTCTCTGGAATTTTTTTGGTTTTTAGTGGTTTTCATGGGTTTTAAGGTCTTTTTGGGATTTTAGAGTTTTTTTTATTTTTTTTATGATTTTAATGTTTTTAGAGATTTTTCATGTTTTAATGGGATTTAAGGGTTTTTAGAGTTTTTAGTGATTTTTATGGGTTTTACGAGGTTTTTAATGTTTTTTTGGGTGTATGGGGTTTTCGGGGTTTTTTGGGTTCTTCAAGTTATCATGGATTTTTTGGTATTTTTTATAATTTTTAAGTATTTTATATATTTTTGGGGTATTTAGGTATTTTGTGGGGTCTTAGGGGGTTTTAGGGTTTTTAGGTTTTAGTGTTTTTTTGGGACTTTTAGGTTTTTAGGTTTTTTTGAGTTTTTAGGGGTATTAATATTTTTAGAGTTTTTAATGTTTTAGGGGTTTAAACGGATTCTAGATATTTTAATGATTTTGATGTTTTTTTGGGTTTTTTTGGGTTCTTTAATTTTTTTGGGGGTTTTATTATTTTGAAGGGTTCTTTACAGTTTAAGGAAAACAAGGCTCAGGTCTAGGCTATTCCTGGCACCCCCAAAATTTATTAAACAAAAAGACACAAACACTACAGACAAGGGAGGGGAGGGATCAATCCACCCACACCCAAAAACCCCTTACAATGCATGCCAAAAGAAAATCAAAAAAGAATGAAAAAGGAAACATCACACATAACCAAACAGCAACCACCACTATCCGGCATCAACCAACCTCCAGCATCTCACAGCTTCCCAACAACCAACATCCAAACTCAGAACGACCACCATCCAGCACCAGCATCCAGTAGCACCACATCCAATCTTCATAGCAACACAGCAGAAGTAATATATCCAAACCAACTTTCCCCAGCAACCAACATCACTAAATCCAGCATCACAACCAAACACACCCAGCAACCTCACACCACAACACAAGCGCAGCCGAACGCAACAATCACCACTTTCCATCAAACAACAACCATCAACTAGCAGCACAACCACATACTCATCCACAAGAGTACTGAAAACCAAAAAACCACACCTCATCCAGCATTCACCACCAACCAGCAACTCATCACCAACCAACGGCCCACATCCAGTCTTACAAGGTCCAGTACCCAACACCTTATCACCAAGAAGGTCCCTCTCCAGTTTTTACAGTTTAAGGGTTATTTACTTATTTAGGGATTTTTAGATTTTTTAGGTTTTTATGGTTTTTAGAAATTTTGAGGGGTTTTAAGGTTTTTAATAATGTTTTGAGTATTTCGGGGTTTTTTATTTTTGTAATGTTTTTTTGTAATAGTTTTAAACGTTTTCAGGGTGTTTAGGTGTTTCTAGAGTTTTTACTCATTTTTATGGGTTTTAGGGTTTACTATTTTCTAGGATTTTTATAATTTTTTGGGGGTTTTAGTGGTTTTCAGATTTTTTATATTTTTATTAATTTTTAGGGATTTTTTAAAATTTTAGGGTTTTAGGTTTTTTTTGGGTTTTTTGGGATTTTGATGGTTTCATTAGTTTTTAGGAGTTTTAAGGTTTTATTTGGTTTTTAAGGATTTTTTTTGAGTTTTCTAGGGTTTTAATTAATTTTTAATATTTATTGGCCTTAAAATAGTTTTTAGAGGGTTTAGTGGATTTTATAGGTTTTATGGGTTTTTAGATTTTAGGGATTTTAGTGGTTTTGGGTTTTTTTGGGTTTTAGGGTTTTTTACATTTTCTGGGATTTTTTGTGATTTGTTTGGGTTTTTATGGGTTTTTTTATTTTTAGGTGTTTTTATGGATTTTGGGGGGTTTAGGGGTTTTCATGGGATTAAAGGTTTTTAGCATCCTTTAGTGTAATTATTGTTTTTTTTTCTGTTTAATGTTTTTTGGGCATTTTTATAATTTCTGATTTTTAGAGTTTTTTTAATATTCTTATGGGGTTTAAGGGGTTTTTAGTTCGTATTGGGTTTTATATTATTTGATGGGGGTTTATTAGGTTTATGTTGTTTTATGGTTTTTAGGGGTTTTCAGGTTTTTTTTGTTTTTTTTACATTTTCAAGTTTCCTTTTTAGGGTATTTAGGGGATTTTTGGGATTTTAAGTGTTTTTATGGTTTTTTGGTTTTTTTTAATTTTTTATGGTTTTCTAGATTTCTATGAGTTTTTTGATTTTTTTTCATGTTTTGAGGGGTTTTTAAGTTTTTATAGTTTTATGTGTTTTCAGGGATTTTAGATTTTTTTGTTGTTTTTTAGGATTTTTAAGTTTTTTTAGAATTTTAATGGTTTTTAGGGGGTTTTATATATTCATGGGATTTTATAGTTTTTATGATTTTTATGTTTATAGGTAATTTAATTAAATTGTTAGATTTTTATGGTTTTTAGTGTTTTATATGGTTTTTATGGAATCATTGGGTTTTATGGGTTTTTATAGATTTTAGTGTTGTTAGAGGTTTTAGCATGTTATGTGTCTTTAAGAGTTTTAGGGTTTTGTTGAGTTATTAGAGATTTTAGGTATTTTTATTTTTATAAATGTTTTGGGGTTTTTATGGTTTTTAGTTTTTTAGGGATTTTTATATTTTTAAGGATATTTTGGGATTTTAATCATTTTTGGGGTTTTTAGGGTTTTTATATTTTTAGAGTTTTGAGGGTTTTTTGGGTTTTTTGGGGGGTTTTAGTGTTTTCAACGTTTTAATTTTCATTTTGGTTTTTAGGGTTTTCGGAAGTTTTAAGGGTTTTATGGATTCTTATAGTTTTTAATATTTTAGGGGTTTAAAGGGGTTTTGTGTTTTAGTGGCTTTTAGGATTTTATGGGTTTTTGGAGTTTAGGGTTTTCAGATGTTATTATCATTTTCATTGGTATTTTGGGGGTTTTTTTGAGATTTTATTTTTTTAGTGTTTTATGGATATTTAATGTTTTTATGGGATTTCAGGGTTTTTAATAATTTTTTGTGTTTTATTGGATTTTAGGGGTTTTAGGGTTTTTAGGGACTTTTCTTTTTTTTTTGGATTTTTTGTGTTTTTGGGGTTTTATAGTTTTTTATTTTTTTTATGGTTTTTAACATTTTAAGGGTTTTTAGTGTTTTTAGTGGTTTTTAGGTTTTAATGGGTTTTAGCGGTTTTTATGGTCTTTAGGGGTTTTATACTTTTAAGAAGTTTGTAATGGTTTTTAGGGTGTCTTATGTTTTTAGATATTTTTAGGGCCATTAGGATTTAATGGTTTTTATGGTTATTTGGGTCTTTAGGTATTTTTAGGGTTTTTAAGTATTCTATGTTTTTATCGTTAATATGGGTTTTTAGGGGTTTTAGGGCCTTTTAGTGTTTTTTGGGTTTTTTGTGTTTTTTGGGTTTAAAAGGTTTTTTAGTGTTTTTAACGTTTTTAGGGGTTTTATGGATTTTTGAGTTCATTGTGGGATTTTAGGATTTTATGGACTATTTAAGATGTTTAGTGGTTTTTTATGATTTTGGAGGGTTTTTAGGGTTTTTAGACAGTTTTACATTTTTAGGGATTTTTATGGATTCATATGATTTTTATAGTTTAATGGGATTTTGGGATTTTTTAGATTTTTGAGGTTCTTAGTATGTTATAGGGGTTTTTTGTATTTTTAGGGATTTTATGGTTTTTTTTGGGTCTTTTTGTGTTTTTAGGATTTCTTTTTGTTTTTAGGGTTTTTAATGTTTTTAGAGTTTTTAACATTTTTAGGGATTTTATGTATTTTTTGAGTTTTTTGGTGTTTTTTGGGATTTTATGGTTTTTTAGAGTTCTTAATGGTATTTGTGTTTTTTATGGGTTTTAGGGGTTTTAGGGTGTATATGATTTTTATGTTTTTAGGGATTTTGAGTGCTTTTTTTATTATTTTTATGGTATTTTGGGTTTTTAGGGTGTTGAGGTACTTTGAGGTGTTTTCAATTTTTTTTTTGGTTTTTAGGGGTTTTCTTGGTTATTATGGTATTCTTGGGTTTTGGTTTTTTTTATGGTTTTTATTTTTTTTTTATTTTTTTTATCATTTTTAGGGATTTTAGAGTTTTTAATGGATTTTATGGGTTTTAGGTTTTTTAATTATTTTCGGGGTTTTAATGTTTTTTAGATGTTTTATGGGTTTTTTATATTTTTAGGTATTTTTAGTGGTTTTTATGGTTTTTATGGTGTTTAGAGTCATTTAGGGTTTTTATTGATTTTGAGGGTTTTAGTGGTTTTCAAGGGTTTTTTTGGTGTTTTAGTGTTTTTTTATGTTTTTTTGATTAATTATGGGTTTTATGGTTTCTTAGAGTTTTTTAGATTTTTAAGAATTTTATGGTATTTAGTGTTTTTAGTTGTTTTTGGGATTTTATGTATTTTAAGGGTTTTTTATATTTTTTGGGTTTTTTCAATTTTAAGGATTTTGAAGGATTTTTATGGATTTTAGGGGTTTTAGGGTTTTTTGGGTTTTTGAGTTTTTTATGGGGTTTTGGGATTTTTTAGGGTTTTTAAGGGTTTTCGGGGTTTTTAGTGGTTTTATGGGATCTTTAAATTTTAAATGATCATTTTCAAGTTTTTAGGGGTTTTGTGGTTTTTAGTGTTTTTTTAACATTTTTATAATTATTAAATATTTTTAGATTTTTTAGTGGTGTTTATGGGTTTTTAGTTTTTTAATGGTTTTTAGGGTTTTTTCAGATTTTCAATGAGTTTATAGGGTTTTAGGGTTTTTATATTTTTAGGTATTTTTATGGTTTTCAGGTTTATAGGGGTTTTAAAAAATATTAGATTTTTTGATAATTTAGGGTTTTATTTTTTTTATAGTTTTTAATTAGTTTAGGGGTTTTACGGTTTTTTATAGTTTTTATTGGTTTTCTGGGTTATTTGTTTTTAATGTTATGTGTTTTAGGGTTTTTAAAGTTTTTAGGGGGTTTTATGGTTTTTCGGGGTTTTCATGATTTTTTAGGTTATTAGTTTTTATGATATATTGTGGATTTTTGAGTATTTTTATGAGTTTTAGGATTTTTAAGGGTTTTAGGGATTTGAAATTTTTTGAGTTTTCATTGGATTTGGGGTTTTATTTATTTTTTTTTCTTTTTATTGTTTTTTGGGTTTCAGGGTTTTTTAGTTTTTAGTTTTTAAAGGATTTTTATGTTTTTAAGGGGTTTAAAGGGTTTCACTGATTTTAGTTATTTTTATGGTTTTTATGGATAATTAGTGTTTTTTATGGTTTTTAATTATTTTAATGTTTTAAGGGGTTATTATGAGTTTCAAAATGTTTTTAGGGTTTTTAGGGGTTTTTTGTTTTTCAGGTATTTTTAGGGATTTCTTTAGATATTAATGGTTTTTAAGGGTCTTGGGTTTTTGGGGGTATTGAGTATTTTTTGGGGTTTTGTTGGGTTTTCACAGTTTTTATTGTCTTTTGGGGTTTTAGAGATTTTTTTTGGCTTTTTAGGTGTTTAATGGATTTTTAGAGTATTTCAATATTTTTAGGGGTTTTAAAGGTTCTTAGTGTTTTAGTATTTTTTTTGGGTTTTTGTGAGTTTTTATGGTTTTTGGGGTTTTTATGGTTTTTAGGGGATTTTCAAAGTTTTTATGATTTATACCCTTTATAGGAATTTTATTGGTTTTTTTAGGATTTTTATGATTTTTAAAGTTCATAGGGTTTTATAGTATTTATGGATTTAGGGTCTTTTAGAGTGTTTTTTTACGTTTTTATTGTTTCTTTGGATTTTGATTGTCTTTTTAGGTTTTTTAGGGGGGGGGGTTTAATATTTTTCTATTTTTAAGGTTTTTATGAAGTTTTTAACATTTTTAGGGATTTTAAGGGCTTTTAGAGTTTTTATTGGAATTTATGGTTTTTATGGGTTTATAGGGTTTTTAAGGTTTTTAGGGGTATTTACGGCCTTAATGATTTTTTTGGATTTTTATGGTTATTTAATTTTCATGTAATTTTAGAATATTTATGGTTTTATGGTTTTTTAGGGTTTTGTGTTTTTTATAATTTTTAGGGACTTATTTGGGTTTTTTGAGTTCTTAGGGTTTTTATGGTATTTTAGAGTTTTTAACATATTTATTGGTTTTTGAGTTTTGTGGTTCTTAGGTTTTTAGGAGTTTTTTGTTTTTAGGGTTCTTAGGGATTTTTAGGGGTTTTCAATGTTTTTTACTTTTTCTGATATTTTAGGTCTATTTATGGATTTTTTTATTTTTTAGGGGTTTTAGGGTTTTTATGGATTTTGAGTAGCTTTATGGGTTTTAGGGGTGTTCACGGTTTTTATGTTCTTTTGGGATTTAGGGTTATTTTTTAGCTTTCGTGGGTTTTGTTTATATTTTTATATTTTTTTAACACTCTAGGGGATTTTTGAGTTTCAAGTGGGTTTTATGGTTTTTATGGGTTTTTGGGGTTTTATGGTTTTTGGGGGTTTTCATATTTTTTAGGATTTCCTTCATTTTTATTAATTTTATGTAATTTTTTAGATTTTTATGGTTTTAGGGATTTTAGAGATTTTGAGGTGTTTTGTTGGTTATTATGGTTTTAGGGGTTTTATAGTCTTTCAAATATTTTAGTGACCTTTTTGTGTGTTTATGAGTTTTTTGTGTTTTTTGGGATTTTATGGGTTTTTTAATTTTTTGTAACATTTTTAGGGGAATAAAGATTTTTATATTTTTAGTGGTTTTTATGGATATTTATGGGTTTTAATATTTTTTAGGGTTTTATGGTTTTAAGGGGGGTTTCAAAGTTTTTAGGGTTTTTATGTTTTTAGGGATTCATAAGGCTGTTAAGGATTTTTATGGGTAGTAGTGTTTTAGGGATTTTGAGTTATTTTATTGTTTTTATAGTTTTTAATGTTTTTATTGTCTCTTATAGTTTTTAGAGTTTTTATTGAGTTTGTTAGTGTTTTAATGTTTTTTACAATTTTTTAACGTGTCTAGTTGTTTTAAGAGGTTTATGAGTTTTTAGTGGTTTTATGGTTTTTATATGTTTTAGAGTTTTTATGGGTTTTAGGTGTTTTTATGGTTTTCAGGGGTATTTCATGGTTTTTAAGGTTTTTTATTTTTCATGTATTTTAGGGGTTTTTATGTGTTTTTTGAATTTTCCATATTTAGGGGTTTTTTGGGTGTTTTAGGGATTTTATGGATTTTTAGGATTTTATGGTCTTTTGGGGTTTAGCGTATTTATTAGTATTTAAGGGTTTTTATAGTTTTTTAGAGTATTTGAATGTTTTTTGTTGTTTTAAGGGTTTTTAGTGATTTTAGTTGTATTTTTGGTTTTTATGGGGTTACATGCGTTTTTACAATTTTCAAGGGATTTTCAGGGTGATTATGTATTTTTATATTTTAGGGATTTGTATGGTTTTTTTGGATTTTTGTGGTTTTTAGATTTTTTGGGATTTTAGGATTTTTTAAGGTTTTTTAATTTTTTGGGTCTTTCAGGGATTGAGAATTTTTTTGTGGTTTTAGGGTTTTACGTGAGTATTTCGGGTTTTTGAGTATTTTTAGTTTTTTAAATATTTTTTGGGATATAAAGGGTTTTAGATTCTTTTACTAGGTTTTTATGGGTTTTATGGGATTTTGGGTTTTTATTGTTTGGGGGTTTTTTATAATTTTCAGTTGATTTCAGGGTTTTTAAGGGTTTTTTCATTTTTAGGTAATTTTTGGAAATTTTTAGAATTTTTATGGTGTTAGCGGTTTTATGGTTTTTAAGGATTTTATGGGTTTTTAGGGTTTTATGGGTTTTTAGGGTATTTTGGGGTCTCCATCTAGGGGTTATTATGGATTTAAGTGGTTTATATGTTTTGAAGGGGTTTTAGGGTTTTTTGGTTTGTTTACATTTTTAGGGATTTTTAGAGATTTTATCAAATTTTAAAAGATTAAAACAGGTTTTTGGGTTTTTTGGGTTTTTTGGGGATTTTGATTGGTTTTGGGATTGTGAAGGGTCTTTTGGGGTTTTCACGTTTTTTCATGGCTTTTAGGGTTCTTTTTATTTTTTTTGTTTTTATTGAGTTTTTAGGGTTTTTAAGTCTTTTTTAGTTTTTAACATTATTTTAGTTTTCTAATGCTTTTTAGATATTTTAGTTGTTTTTATTGTTTTTATACAATTTTAGGATTTTTAGATTTTTAGGGGTTTTTTACTTTTCTTGGGATTTTCAATGGTTTTATTGTTTTTATAAATTCAATGATTTTAGGGTGTTTTTAGTATTTTTATTGTTTTTAGTGTTTTTCAAGGTTGTAGGAATTTTAGAGCTTGTATGTTTCTCAGGATTTTTAAGGAGGTTTTGGGGTTCTCAGGGTTTTTAATATCTTTTACTGTTTTTTGGTTTTTTTTGATTTTTATCAATTTATTATTTTTTGAGTAATATTTTTTTTGTTTTTAAATGTTTTTTGATTTTCTAGTGGGATTTAGGGTTTTATGGGTTTTTAGGGGTATTGAGGGTCTTAGGGTTTTTATTGTTTTCCAGGATTTTCAATTTTTTTGTGTTTTTTACGTTTTTAGATATTAATAAGGCCTTTTTTTTAATTTTTATGTTTTTAGTAGTTTTTAGGGTTTTTAGTGATATTCAAGGTTTAGAAGAGTTATCAGGTTTTTTAAGATTGTATGGTTTCTTAGGGTTTTTAGGGTTTTTTTGGGGTTTTCGGGGTTTTTATTTTATTTTTTAGAGTTTTTAATATTTTTAGAGTTTTGTAACATTTTTAGTGGTTTCAGGTGTTTTTACATTTTTAGGGGTTTAAATGTTTTTATAGGATTTTTTTTAATGTTTAGAGGTATTTATGGTTTTCTGAGGATTTTATGTGTTTTTAGGGTATTTAACGTTTTCAGTGATTTTTAGGGTTTTTGTATGCTTTTTCTGATTTTAGGGTTTTATTGGATTTTTAGGGTTTTTGAGGATTTATGGTTTTTTTTGGATTATATGGGTTCTTTGGTGTTTTCTAGCTGTTTTGAGGTTTTTTTAGAGTTTTTAACATCTTTTAGGGTCTTGATGGTTTTTAGAGGTTTTAGTGGTTTTATGGTTTTTATGAATTTTTGGGTTTTTTTAATGTTTTAGGTATCTTTATGAATTTCCTAGGATTTTTAATTTTTTTAGGGTTTTATAATTTTTCATAGATTTTTATGGATTTTATGAGTTTTATGGGTGTTTTTGTCTTTGGTGTTTTGATGTAGTTTTATGTTTTTTGGGTTTTAGGGGGTTTTCATGGTTTTTGGGGCCTTTGTGGTTTTTGGGATTCAATGTGATTTTTTAGGTTTTTACTATTTTTTAGAGCTTCTTACCATTTTAGGGTTTTAAATGATTTTTTGTGTTTAGGGGTTTTTAGGGTTTTTATTTATTTTAGGATTTTTAACGTTTTTTTGGGGTTTAGGGTTTTTCGGGGTTTCATGAGTTTTTGGGGTGTTTAGGTTTTCATATATTTGTAGGGATTTTTTTTATTGGAATTTTTTAATTTTTTTGGGATTTTGGTAATTTTAGTGTTTTAGGGATTTTCAGGGGGTTTAGGGATTTTCAGGGTTTTTAGGGTATTTCAGGGTTTTAAAGGTTTTTTTTTATTTTTAGCATTTTTGAGTTTTTAGTGGTTTCCATGGCTTTTTAATGTTTTTATAATTTTATGGGGTTTAAATTGTTTTTAGAATTTTTAGTGGGTTTCTAGTATTTTTATTTTATTTTTTATGGATTTTATTGGTTTTTATGGTTTAAGGGGGTTTTCATGGGTTTTAGTATTTTTATTTTTTCCCTAATTTTTATGAGATTTTAGGATTTTTTTGGGTTTTAGGGTTTTTCTGGTTTTTGGGATTTTGATTTTCTTTTTGTGTTTCAATTATTCTTAGGTTATTTATATTTTTTATGGTTTTATGGGTTTTAGTGGGATTTTTTGAGTTTTTTCTGGTTTAAATGTTTTTTAGAGTTTTCAACATTTTAAGGGTTTTAAGGAATTTTGAGTTTTTAGGTGGGTTTTAGTGTTTTATGTGTTTACAAAGTTTTGGAATTGTTTTGGGGGTTATTGGGTTTTTAGGGGTTTTAGGGGTTTTTCTATGTTTTCCTTGATTTTTATGGATTTTAAATGATTTTTATGGTTTTTATAGTTTTTTAGAGTTTTAGGGATTTTGATGATTTTTTGAGTTTTTTTTTGGGTTTTAAGGTTTTTGGAGTTTTTATCATTTTAGTGTTTTAGGGTTTTTTAGAGTTTTATTAGTTTTAAATGATTTTATATGGTTTTAGGGTTTATTTATGGTTTTTAAGGGGTGTTTTAATTTTTTTTAGTTTTTCAAGGTTTTCAGGCTTTTTTATGTTTTTAGAGATTTTTTCAGTTTTAGGATTTTTATGTGTTTTGGACTTTTAGGGGTTTGTAAGGTTTAAGGGTCTCTTTTGTTTTTAGATATTTGTATTGTTTTAAGGTTTTAAATTGTTTTTAGAGTTTTTTCTATTTTTTTAGTGTAATATTAGTTTTTATAGTTTTAGTGGTTTTAGGGTTTTATGTATTTTAAGGTTTTAGGGTTTTGATGGTTTTAAGTGGTCATGATTTTTTTAGGTTTAAGATATTTTTATGCGTTTTTTTCGTGTTTTTATTATTTTTAGTGGTTTTATGTGTTTTGTGGATTTTGTAGGGATTTTAACGGGGTTTTATGGGGTTTATGGTTTTTAGGTATTTTATAGTCTTTATTTGATTTTTTAGGGTTTTTAAGGTTTTTAGAGATTTTAACCTACTTAGGGGTTTAAAGGGTTTTTTGAATTATAGTGGGTATTATGGGGTTCTTTTGGGTAGTTGGGTTTTTATGTGTTATTGGAGAATTTATGGTTTTTAGGGATTTTAAGGGTTTTTTGGGTTTTTGATATTTTAAGGATTTTGGGGGATTTTTATGGGTTTTTATAATTTTTTTTGTATTTTAAGGGGTTTCCATGGTTTTTAGGAGTTTTATGGGTTTTATAATTTTTTAGGGTTTTAATGGTTTTTAGAGATTTTATAGTTTTTTTGAGAAATTTTCATATCATTATTAGTTCTTTTATGGTTTTAGACTTTTCTATTTTTAGGGGTTTTATAGTTTTTAGGGGTGTTTTAGAGATTTTATTGTATTTTATATGATAATGGATTGTTAGAGATTTATCAATATTTTAATGGTTTTTGGTGTTTTTAGTTCTTTTAGGGATTTTGGGGGTTTTAGGGTTTTCTAGGGTTTTAGGGTTTCTGGGTTCCTGTTCGGTTTTATGAGGTTTTTTATGACTTTTATGGTTTTTTAGAATTTTTAATGTTTTAGGTGTTTCGAAGGTTTTTATAGTTTTTAGTGGGTTTTTGTGTTTTTATGGGTTTTTAGGTTTTTTATGGTTTTGAGGGGGTTTTTGGTTTTGAAGGGTTTTTAGTTTTTTAGGGTTTTTACGTTTTCATGGATTTTTAAAAAAAAATTTGGATTTTTATTATTTTAGGGTTTTTAGCATTTTTATGGATTTTTGAGGGTTTAGGGGTTTTTAGAGACATTTATGGTTATTAGGGTTTTTAGAATTTTTATGATTTTTTGGTTTTTTTGGAGTTTTTATGGTTTTTTGGGTCTTTAGTGGTTTTAAGGTTTTTAGGGTTTTTGTGGTTTTCAATTGGTTTTCATGGTTTTTTGTTTTTTTTATGATTTTAGATATTTTAAGTTCTTTTTAAGACAGTTATAGTTTTGGGGGAGTTTTAGTACTTTTAGGGATTTTGATGGTTTTTAGGGGTTTTTAGGGTTTCTATGGTTTTTAGTGATTTACAGGTTTTTATGAGTATTTCATGGTTTTAAAAGGTTTTTGGAGTTTTTGAACACTCTTAGGGGTTTAGAGTTGTTTTAGAGTATTTTGTGTTTTTTTATTGGTTTTATGGTTTTTAATTGGTTTGTTCAATTTTAATTTTTTAATGGGGTTTTAGGGGTTTTTATATTTTCAACGGGTTTTTGTGATTTTTTTGGATTAATATGATTTTTAGTGTTTCTTACGGTTTTTAGTGATTTTGAGGGGTTTTAGAGTTATCTTTTTTTTGGGGATTTATGGTTTTAATGTGTGTTTTAGTTTTTTTCTGGGTTTTTAAATGTTTTATGGTTTCTTAGAGCTTTTAAAGTATTTAGGGGCATAAGGGGTTTTAACATTTTTAGTTTCATTTTATAGTTTTTTGGTTTTCACATTTTTTTGGGGATTTTTGGGAATTTTCAGAACTCCATGGTTTTTTTTGATATTTTAATGATTTTTTGGGATTTTGTGGGGTTTTAGGGTTCCTTTGGGGTTTTAGTATTTTTTTGTATTTAATGGTTTTAAATATTTTCTATATTTTTTTAATCTTTTTATGGGTGTTTTATGGGTTTTAGAGTTTTAAGTGGGTTTGATGATATTTATGGGCGTTTTAATGGTTTTTAGGGGCTTTATTGTTTTCTTTGGGTTTTCTGGTATTTTAGGGATTTTTACATTTTACGTATTTTTAGGGATTTTTAGGATTTTTAGGAATTTTTTGGTTTGACGGGTATTAATAATTTTTATAGTTTTTTGGGTTTTTAGTTATTTTAGGGTTTTGTGCTTTTATAGGGTGTTAGGGGTAATAATGAGTTTTTATTGTTTTAATTTTTTTTAATTTTTTTGGGGTTGGTATTTTAGATTTTTGGGGTTTTTTTTTAGTTTTTAGGGGTTTCTATGGTTCTGGATCTTTTTATGTTTTAAGGGGGGTTTTAGTGTTTTACGGTTTTTTACATTTTTATAGATTATTAGGAATTTTTTAGGGTTTTATGGGATTTAGGGGTCTCAAGGGTTTTAGATATATTTAAGGTTTTTAGTTGTTTTGGGGGTATTTAGTTTTTTTATGGATTTTAAGGGTTTTTGGGTATTAAAGTTTATTTTGAGTTTTTTATTTTTTTTAATGGTTTTAGAGTTTTTAATGTTTTTTTGGGTATCAAGGGGTATTAATTTTTTTTGTGGTTTTAGGGTTTTAAGGGTTTTATGGGGTTTTAGGGACATTAGGATTTTTTCGGTTTTCATGGGGTTTTTAGGGTTTTTTTGGTTTTTAGGGATTTTTTAGGATTTTTTTTGTTTTTATATTTTTTAAGGATTTTTTTGGATTTTTGAGATTTTTAGGGGTATTTTTGAGTTTTTAATGTTTTTTATTTTTTATTATTTATATGGATATATTATTTTTATATATTTTTAATTTTTTAAGGTTTTAATGGGGTTTAGAGTTTCTAGAGGGTTTATTGTGTTTTATGGGTATACGGTTTTTATGGTTTTAGGCAGTTTTAAAGGTATTTAGAGTTTTTGGAATTTTCAAATATTTTTTTGGATGTTAATTATTTTTTGATTTCTTATGTTTTTTTGTGTTTTTTGGGTTTTTTGGAGAAATTCATGGTATTTAGGGGTTTTTAATGTTTTAGGGTATTTTGGGGTTTTAGAATTTTTTTGAATTTTTTAGTGTTTTAAGTTGTTTTCATGTTTGCTCACGTTTTAGGGGGTTTTAGGGGTTTTATAGTTTTTAGTGGTATTATAGGGTCTTAATGGGTCCTAGGGTTCTTTTATGGTTTTTTTGTGGTTTTTATGGCTTTCAGGGGTTTTTCAGGTTGTTAAGGTTTTTTAAGTATTCATTAATTTTTAAGGATTTGTATGATTTTTATGATTCATAGGTTTTTAGGGTTTTAGGAATATTGAGGGTTTTTTGGGTTTTCTGTTTTTCTTAGGGGTTTTAGTTTCTTTCAAATTTTTTAGTTTCTCATGGGTATTTTATTATTTTTTTTTATTTTTTCAGTGTTTTTATGGGTTTTAGAGTTTGAAATGTTTTAGGGGTTTTAAGGATTTATATAGTTTTTAGTGGATTTTTATGTGTATTAAATATTTTTTAATATTTAGTGGATTTTATGTTTTTGAGAGGTTGTTCATGGTTTTTAGGATTTTTTACATTTTCTAATATTCTTATGGAATTTAAGGATTATCATGATTTTTAGAGTTGTTATTGATTTTTGGATTTTGAGAGTTTCTAGGGTTTTATTGGTTTTAGGAGTTTTTAGGGTCTTTTGGGATTTTAGGGTTTTATATTTTTTTATAGTTTTTAATGTTTTTAAAATTTTTAATAATTTTTATGGTTTTAAAGGCTTTTTGAGTTTTTTTTGGTTTGATGGTTTTTTTGTATATTTTAGGGTTTATTAGGATTTAGTTGTTTATGGTTTTCAGAGGGTTTTTTCTGGGTTTATTATGATTTCAACAGTTTGTAATGAATTTTATGAATTTTATTATTTTTAGGGGTTTTTAGAGTTTTTAGAGATTTTGAGAGGTTTTATGGGTTTTAGAAAGATATGTTTTTAGTGGTTGTTAGAGTTTTAAGTGACTTAAGTGTTTTGGGGTTTTTCGAATTTTTTAGGGGTTCGTGGGTTTTTTGAGTTTTCTAATATTTTTAGGGGTTTTAAGGTTTTTTAGAGTTTTTATTGGGTTTTGGGGTTTTATGTGTATTTATGATTTTTAAGGTTTTATGTGTTTTTATAGTTTTCTGGGCTTATTTGGGGGTTTTATGGTGTTTTAGGTTTTCAAATTTTTTTAGGGATTCTTTAGTATTTTTTTGGTTTTGGGGGTTTTTCAGGTTTTTAGGGATATTGAGTGGTTTTAGGTAATTTTTTGGTTTTTAACATTTTCAAGGTGTTGTTATGGTTTTAGGATTTTTTTGGAGTTTTCAAGGGTTTTTAGAATGATAGAGTTTTTAATAAATTTATGGATTTTAGAGTTTTAACGTGTTTTTGGGTTTTTTGGGTCTTTATGGGATTTAAATTTTTTTAGGGATTTTTATGGTTCCCAGGGTGTTTTTAGGGTTTTTGGGTTTTTACATTTTTTGGGATTTTTTTATTTTTTGGTTTTTATAGTTTTTTGGAGTTTCAGGTATTTTTAGTGTTTCTAATGCTTTTCAGGGTTCTAGGGTTTTTCAGTTTGTGGTTCTTTTTGGTATCATGTTTTTATTGATTTTTTAGAGTGTTTTGATGTTTCTATAGATTATAAGGATTTTTTATAGTTTTTGGCTGTTTTTTTGTTTTTGTGGGTTTTTAGGTTTTTTAGGGTAACTTGGTTTTTTAGTTTTTTATCAGGGGTTTCTCTGAGATTTTACGGTTTTCTAGGATCTTATGAATTTTTAAAGTTTTTAATTATTTTTATTTTTTTATGGTTTTTATGGTATTTAGGGTTTTTAGGGTTTTGGGTAGTTTGAGTGTTGTATGTGGTTTTAGTATTTTTTGGGCTTTTGGGGAATTATCTAGGTTTTTAGGCCCCTTGGGGGTTTTTTAGTTTTTGAATTTTTTAGGGGATTTATGGTTTTTATATTTTTTAACATTTTTATAAGTTTCAACGGATTTTAGAGTTTTTAGTGGTTTTAGGGTCTTTATTGTCTTTAGACTTTTTGATGGATTTTTGTGTTTTAGTAGGATTTTGGAGTTTTAAAAGGATTTTAGTGGATTTTCATGTTTTTACGGGTTTTTATGTTTTCAATAATTTGAGTTTTTTTAATAACTTTTACGGTCTTTATGATTTTAGGGTTTTTTTTGGATTATGAGGGGTTTATGCTTTTCATTGTTTGTTTAGGGTTTTGGGTATTTTAAGGGTTTTTAGAGTCTTTCCTTGTTTTGTTTTTTAGTTTTTAGGGTATTATGTTTTTTAGAGTTTTTAATGTTTTTGAATGTTTTAATGGGTTTTATATTATTTAATGGGTTACTAGAAGTTTTATGGCTTTTAGGGGTTTTTTAACATTTTTAGTGTTTTTATGGTTTTAATGTTTTTTATTTTTTTATGGTTTTTAAGGTTTTTAGGGGCTTTTAGGGATTTCCATGGTTTTTAGAGTCTTTATGGGGTTTTAGTGTTTTTTGAGTCTTTTTGCAGTTTTAGGGTTTTGTAGAGTTTTTAACATCTTTAGCGGTATAATAGTGTTTTTAGAGATCTTCTGGGTTTTTAGGGTTTTCTAGGTTTTAGGATTTTCTATGTTTTATAAGTTTCTTTATTTTTAGGGATTTCTAGGTTTAAACATTTTTTATGTTTTCTAGGATTTTTATTTCTTTTAATTATTTTCATGGTTTTTAGGGTTTTTAAGGATTTATGGGATTTTATGGGTTTCCAGGGTTTTTCATAATTTTTTAGGTTTTTTGGGTTTTTTTGGGTATTTTTGAGTTTTTTTTTATTTTAAAATTTTTAGAGTTTTGTCATTTTTTGGGTTTTAAGTGTTTTACTGTTTTTAGTGGTTTTATGTTTCTTATATGTTTTTTTGGGTTTTTATGTTTTTTAGTGGGTATTTCATTTTTCTGTAGGTTTTTATGGATATTATTGTTTTTACATTTTTAAAAGTATTAGGTATTTTTATGATATTTAGGGTTTATAGTTTTTCATGATTTTATGGGATTTTGAGGGGTTTTAGTTTTTTTTTGTTTTTTAGGGTTTTAGGTGTTTTGGGATTTTATTTCATTTGGGGTTTTAGGGGTTTTTTTAGTGTTTTAGAGTTTTTTTAGTAATTTTAGATATTTTCATATTTTCAAGGGTTATATGGATTTTTATATTTTTAGTGGGTTTTATGGGATTCTTGGGATTTTACGGTTTTTAATGTTTTGAGGGTTTTTTGGGTTTTCATGGGTATTTATGGTATTTCTGGTATTTTATATTTTCAGATATTTAATAGATATTTAGGATTTGTTTGTTTTTTATGGTTTGTTATATTTTTTTTTAATTTTAATGGTTTTTGGGTTTTTGGAGTTTTGGGGGTTTAAGAATTTTTATGGTTTTTTGGTGTTTTGTGATTTTTTTTTATTTTTAAGAGTTTTGAGGTTGTTTGAGTTTTTAGCATTTTTGGGGTTTAAAGGGGTTTTAGAGTTTTTAGTAGTCATTTAATTTTTATGGGTTTTTAGGGTTCTTTATGGGTTGTAGAGGTTTTACGGATTTATGGTATTTTTAGGTTTTTTGGGTTTTTTAAAATTTCAGATATTTTTAGGTATTTTTACGAATTTTTAGGATTTTTATGGATTTTTAAAGTTTTTAAGGATTTTAGGGATTTTTTATATATTTTTATGCGTTTATGATTTTTTCATGGTTTCTAGGGTATGTTTGGGGTTGTTTGTAATTTTTTTGTATTTTTTGGGTTTTAGTTTTCTTTAGAGTTTTGGTTTTTAGTGGTTTTAAGGGATTTTAGAGTTTATTCTCATTTTTTTTGTATTAATGGGTTTTATAGGTTTTTTGGAGTTGCATGGTTTTTAGGGTTTTTTTGGGTTTTAGGGTTTTTTAAATTATTTTGGTTTTTTAGTTATTTTGTAGTATTTATTTGGTTTTAAGGACTTTTTTGGTTTTTAGATATTTTAATGGGTTTTAGTGGGTTTTAGGTGTTTTTTCGGTGTTTTTGTGTTTTATGGATAATTTGTGGTTTTAGGGTCTTTTATTGATTTTCATTTTTTCGTGTTTTTATGGGGTTTAATGGCATTTAGAGTTTTTTTTTGTTTTTATGGTTTTTAGGTATTTTTACAGTTTTTAGGGAATTTTAGGGGGTTTATGGTTTTTTGAGTTTTTATGATTTTAAATGGTTTTTTGAGTTTTTATAATTTTTATGGGTTTAAAGGGTTATAGAGTTTTTATGAGTTGTATGGGTTATTAGCGTTTTTAGAGTTTTTCAAGGGATTTTATCTTTTTTAGAAGTTTTTAGGGCTTTTATGTCTTTTTAAATATTCAGGTATTTTTATATCTTTTTTAAGATTTTTATGGTCTTTAGGGGGTTTTGGGATTTAAGTAGATTGTTGGGATTTTATGGTTTTGTATTTTTTAGGATACTTTGAATTTTTCTAAAATTTTAGGGCCTTTAATGATTTTTTTTCTTCATTTTTTTAGTTTTTTAGGGGTTTTATTTTTTTTTGATGTTTTTTACATTTTTTGGGGTTTTAGAGTTTTTATATGATTGTAGGGTATTTATGTGTTTTGATTTTTGTAATGTTTTATGAATTTCTATGGGTTTCACGGGGATTTTATTGTTTTTAGGGTTTTTTTCATTTTCATATATTTTTAGGGATTTTTTTTTTGTTTTTTTTGGTTTTTTGGTTTTTTTGGTTTTTTGGTATTTTGAGTGCTGTTATGGTATTTTGGGATTTTTTAGGGGTTTTCTGTTATTTTTAGGGATTTATGGTGTTTTTTGTTTTTTGGGGTTTTATGTTTTATTGAGTTTTTATGGGTTTTAAGTGTTTTTTGAGTGTTTTAAATTTTCTAGGACTTTTATTGGGTTTTAGAGTTTATAATGGGTTTTTAGGGGTTTTATAAATTTTTATGGGTTTTTTGGGTTTTTACGGGGTTTTATAGTTTTTAGCTGTTTTATGTTTTTTTTAAATTTTTAGATATTTTTATCATTTTTATGATATTTTGTGTTTTTAGGAATTTTTATGGTTTATATGATTCTGAGTGATTTTAGGATTATTAAGGGTTCATAAGGTTTTTTGGGTTTTATTGTTTTTAATGTTTTTTGGGTTTTAGGGTTTTAATGGTTTTAGTGATTTTAATATTTCTTTAGAGTTTTTTAAATTTTAAATCATTTTGATGTGTTTTATAGTTATTTGTGGGTTTATAGGGGTTTTATGGGGAACTAAGGTTAATAAGGGTTTTTATGATTTTTTGTGGTTTTTCAAGTTTGTTATGATTTTTTGTGTTTTCAGGGATTTTTTGGGGTTTTATGATTTTTTGGGTTTTTGAGGGTTTTTAGTATTTTATGTATTTTTATGTCTTTAGGGGTTTTTAGGAGTTTTTAGGGGTTTTATTGTTTTCAGGGTCATTTTATTTTTTTTTTATTTTTTGAGTTTATTATAGGTTTTAATGTTTTTTGAGTTCTATCACCCTTTGGGGGTTTAAATGGGTCTCGTAGTTTTTACTTTTTATGGGTTTTTATGTGTTTTTAGTGTTTTTATGTGTTTTAGGTTTTTTATTGTTTTCATAGTGTTTCTATAGTTTTTATGGTTATTCAATTTTTTAGGGATTTTTAGGGTCTTTTTAGCATTTTTGTGGTTTTTAGGGTTTTAAGGGAATATATTGAATTTGATGGTTTATAGGGGTTTTCATGGTTTTAAGGGTTTATAGGGGTTTCTAGGGTTTTATGGTGTTTTTTCTATTTAGGTTTTTTTTTATTTTTTTAGGGTTTTATGGTTTATTCAATTTTTTACCATTTTTAGGGTTTTTAGAGTTTTTAGTGGATATTTATGGGGTTTTTTTTTGGATTTAGTGTTTTTAAGGGTTTTTGAGGTTTTATGGTATTCGTGGTACTTTTAGGTTTATTTGGGTTCTTTAAATTTTCATGCATTTTTAGGGTTTTGTTAGGTGTTTTATGGTTTTTAGGTTCTTTTAGTGATTTTAGGGATTTTGGGGGCTTTGGGGTATTCCATGGTTTTTTAGTGTTTTTAGGATTCTTTTTAGTGTCTTAGGGACTTTTTAGGATTTCAGGGTCTGTTTGAGTTTCAAAGAGCTTTTAGGTTTTTTTATAGTTTTTATCATTTCATGAATTTTAAGTGTTTTTATTGTTTTTATTGTTTTTATGGGTTTTTAAGTATTTTTATGGTTTTAGGGATTTTAGGGTTTCAAGGGCTTTAGGTTTTGTTTTATATTTTCATTATTTTTTACGATTTTTATTATTGTTAGGGGTTTTTAGTGTATTAGGTTTTTTACAGTTTTAGGATCGTTTTGGAGTTTTTAGGGTTATTACGGGATTTCATGTTTTTTGTGTTTCTAGGATTCTTTGAGTTTTTGGGGGGGTTTTAAGGTTTTTATAGTTTTTTAACATTTTCACTGGTTTTATGGGTTTTATTGATTTTAGTGTTTTTAGGAATTTATGGGTTTGTTGGAGTATTTATTATTTTTGAGTTGTTTTCATGGTTTTAGGGTTTTTTATGTTATGAGGTATTTTTTGGGAATTTTTCAAATTTTTATAATATTTATGGTTTTTATGGTTTTATGTATTTTTAGGGATTTTAAGGGGTTTATGAGTTTTTTAGGGTTTTTGGTGTTTTCGACATTATTAGGGAAATTTAGTGTTTTTTGGTTTTTGTTTTTATGGTTTTTATGAGTTTTTAATGTTTTTAATTTTTTATGGGATTTATGGGCGTTTAGATTTTTTAGTGGGTTTTTAGGGTTTTTATAGGGGTTTTAGGATTTTAGGGTTTTTATGGTTTTAATAGGGTTTTAGGTTTTTTAGTTTATTTTATTTTTCAGCGATTTTTTTTATTTCTTTTGGATATTTAAGGTTTTTAGGATTTTTTTGGTGTTTTGGTATTTTGAGGGGTTTTATGGGTTTTGAAGATTTTATGGGTTTGTGTTTTTTAGTGTTTTCGGTTTTTTGCGTGTTTACAGTTTTTTAGTTATTTAGGGTTTTATATATTTTTTATTTTTTAATGTTTCAATTGTGTTTAAGGGGTTTTATAGTTTTTGGTGGTGTTTAGTATTTTTGTTGGTTTTTATGGGTATTTATGATTTTTTTGGTTTTTATGGTTTTTAGTTTTTCAGGGTTTTTAGGGTTTTTATGCCTTTAGGGTTTTAGGGATTTGTAAGGAATTTTATTGTTATTTGGGTTTTAGGGTTTTGAGGTTTTTGTTGGTTGTTAGGTTTTAAGGGGGTATATTTGATTTTTTAGGTGTGTGACAAATTTTTACTGTTTTTAACATTTTAATGGGTTCAATGGATTTTTTATGTTTTTAGTGGTTTGTAGCTATTTTCATGGGTGTTAGGGGTTTTAAGGGTTTTGGGGGTTTTATGGTTTTAATGGGTTTTAGGGGGTTTTTTCCTTTTAGGGACTCTTAGGGGATTTTAAGGATTTTAATCGTTTTAGGGTTTTTAGGGATTTTTAGGGGATATAGGTTTTTTTGGTTTTAAGGTTTTAAATGTTTATTTCAGGGATTTTAGGTTTTTTAGATTTTGGAATTTTTTATTTTTTTATTTTTTTTATAGTTTTTTAAAATTTTGTGGGGTTTTTAATAGATTTATAGTTTTTAGTGGTTTTTGGATTTATGGGTTTTTTGGGTTTTTTGGTTTTTTGGGATTTTGAGGACTTTATAGTTTTTAGGGTCTTATGGTTTTTAAGGGGTTTCATATTTTTTAGTGTATTTTACTGTTTTCTATGATTTTTTTCAGTTTTTTAGGGTTTTAGGTTTGTAATGTTTTTTAAATTTTTAAAGGTTTTAATGGTTTTTAGTGATATTGGAGTTTTATGGGGTTTGGGGTTTTTTTATATTTTCAAGGGTTTTAGGGGGTTTAGGGGTTTTTATGTATATTGGGGGTTTTATGGCTTTATGTGTTTTTCATGGTTTTTAGTTATTTTTTTAGATTTTTTTTGTATTTTTAAGATTTTTGTGGGTTTTTGGGATTTTAGTGATTTTGAGGGTTTTAGGGGGTTTTAGGGTTATTTAGGTTTTTCCATGTTTTTAGGGTCCTTTTGGATTTAAAGGAATTTTTTATTTTTCGGTTATTAATGATTTTTAGTGTTTTTAGTGGTTTTTATTAGTTCTCAGTATTTTTAATGTTCTTAGGGATTTCATGGTTTTCCTGGAGGTTTTCTAGTTATTTTTAGGTTAATATGTTTTCATATATTTTTAGCACTTTTATCGGTTTTAGAGTTTTTGTAGTTTTTAGGTATTTTTTAGTTTTTAAATGTTTTCTAGCATTTTTAGGGTTCTTAGGGTTTTAAGGGGGTTTATGGTTTTTTGTGTTTTTGGGGTTTTGTTTTTCATTTTTAGTGGTATTATGGTTTTTAGTGTTTTAACATATCGTAGGGTTTAAAGGGATTTATATTTTTTTGTGGTTTATGGTTTTTCATGGGTTTTAATTAGTTTTAGGTTATTTTTTCACAGATTTTTAGGCCTCTTTAATGATTTTAATGGGTTTTAAGGGTTTTGGGGTATTTTTGGATTTGTGGGTTGTATTTATTATTAGGGATTATTATGGTTTTTAGGGGTTATAAGGGTTTTAGTGTGTTTTTTTGTTTTTAGGTCATGTATTAATTTTATGGTTTTTAATGTTTTGAGATTTTTTACATTTTTAGAGGTTTTAAGGGTTTTATTACTTTTTTGTATTTTTATAAATTTTTATGGGTTTTAAAGTTATTTGGTTTTTTTTTGGTTTTGAGTGGGGTTTCTTGTTTTTTGGGATTTTTACGTATCTAGGGTTTCTAAGTTTTTATGGGTTTTCAAAATTTCTAGAGTTTTTAGATATTTTGAGGGTTTTAGGAGAATTCTTTTTTTAGGGTTTTAGGGGTTTTTAGAATGTCATGGGTCTTCTTGGGTGTTTTTGATTTTTTGAGTTTTTAATGATTTAATCAAATTTTATATTTTTTTAATATATTAGACTGTTTAAGGATTGTTTTTGGGAAGTTAGGGTTTTTGTGGTTTTTATTGGTTTTTATGGTTTTGAAGATGTTTTCTGGGTTTTTTGGGTATTTATGTTTTCAGTGATTTAATTTTCTTTTATAGAATATTTAATATTTTTTGTTTTTTTAGATTTATAGGGATTTTTAATGTTTTAAGGGATTTCATGGTTTTTAATTATTTTTATAGTTTTAGTGTTTTTATGTTTATTTTTGTTTTTTAATGTTTTTAGTTTTTAATATTTTTAAGGATTTATATTATTTTTAGGGTTTAAATGTTTTAGACATTTTCATGGGTTTTTAGGAGTTTATGGGATTATCATGTTTTTATGTATTTAAGGAGTTTTATGGTTTTTTGATGGTTTTCTTGGTTTTTATGGATTTTATAATTTTTTGGTTTTTAGGGATTTTTTGAATTTTTATAGTTTTTATGGGTTTTTCTGTTTTTGTGGATTTTGAAGGGTTTTAGTAGTTTTTTGTGGATTTTAGGGGTTTTAGGGATTTTTCAGGTTTTTTTGGTTTTTGTGGTTTTATGATTTTTTTTGTGTTTTTAAAGATTTTTAGAGTTTTTGTAACATTTGGGGGGGGGTTTAAGGGTTTTAGTGTATATTTTGGTTTTTAGGGTTTTATGGGTTTTTACTATTTTTAGGGGTTCTATTGTTTTTAGGATATTTTTTGGGATTTTAGGTTTTTTAGGCTTTTAGTGATTGTTAGGGTTTTTTAGGTTTTTTATGCATTTTTGGGTTCTTTTGGATTTTATTGATTTTGTTTTTTTTGTTTTTTCGGGTTTTCAGTCTTTTTATGGTTCTTTTTTCTTTCTAGTGTTCTATTTGACTTTTTAAGGGTCTTTTATTTTTTATATTATTTAATTTTTTAGGGGCATTGAGGGTTTCTATAGTTTTTATTATGTTTATGTCATTTATGGTTTTTATTTTTTTAAGGGGTTTAGGGTTTTCATAATTTGTTGTGATTTCAAGGATTTTACATATTTTTTTAGTTTTTTATGATTTTAGAGATTTTTATGGGTTTTATGGATTCTGAGGGTAGTTAGGCGTATTCAGTTTCTTTAGGGTCTTTTAGTTTTTTTTTTTGAATTTTTAAGGTTTTTTATTGTTATTAGTGTTTTATAATTTTTAGGGTTTTTTAGATTTTATAGTGGTTTTTATAGGTTTTAGTGTGTTTTTATTATTTTTTGGGATTCTATGTTTTTTATGAGTGTTTAAGGGATTTTAGGCCATTTTAAATTTTCATCATTTTTTTGTGAATTTGTAGTAGTTTTATGTGCTTTTGGGTTTTTAGTGATTTTCAAGGGTTTTAGTGTTATTTAGGGGTTTTAAGGGGTTTTGGGGTGTTTATGTTCTTCTGGGGTTTTTGGGGATTTTTGAGTTTCTTTTTTGTTTATAATTTTTTTAGATTTTTTAACACTTTGTAGATTTTAAGGGTTTTGATAGTTTTAAATGGGATTTTAGGGGTTTTATGATATTTTTTTGGTTTTTAATCGTTTTTATGTTTTTCAAGTGATCTTCAATATTTTTGTGGTGTTTTACATTTTTAGGGATTTTAATGTCATTTTAGGATGTTTTTTTGCATTTTAGAGTTATTTAGGGTTTTTAACAATTTTGAGGGTTCTTAAGAATGTTAGGGAATTTTAGGGTTGTTATGTGTTTTAGGGTTTTAGGTTAATTTAGTGTTTTTGGGGTTTTTTGAGTTTTTTGGGTTTTTATGGTTTTTAGTTTTTTTTTATTTTTAGGGGATTTAAGGGTATTTATAGTTTTTAGGGTTTTTATGTTTTTCTGGTGTTTTTAAAGTTTTTAGGGTCAAGGAAGGTGTGGGGCGAGGCTAATCCTATTCCCCCCAAAATTTTATTTGAAAAAAGAGACACAACAGATAAGGGAGGGGGGGTTCAATCAACCCACACCCAAAGACCCTTAACAACACCAAAACCAAATAAGATGTAAAATGAAAAGACCAAGAGAGAAACAAGTCAGTCAGCATCGCCACCGAAGTCATAAACAGTAGAGCCATAGGGGGCACCCTCTACATTATATCCATAAGCCACATCATCTCCATATGGATCCCCATCAGCACAATACCCAGAGGAAGTATCTGAATCCACCTACTCCCAATTAAATAATTCATATTGCTTGATAAAGTTAGAGTAATACTCCCTAAGCTGTTGTCGATCCACATTACGCTTCACCTTGATATCCCTTCCACTCCTTCTAGAGGCATTTTCCTTAGCCTTTTAGGAGGCTCTTGTAGACACAGTCTTTATAAAAGAATAGTCATCCTTCCCCGACTTCCTCCTTCGTGAGTTAACATGGACCCCTACAGGATTGTTTTCCTTACCAATGGCCTCCTCATGTATGACCATCTCCTTAAGGATCATATCCATTTTGTGATTCATCCTTATTACATCCTCCTGGACTTGGTAAATAATGAAGGAGGATTCCTGGATTAGTGAACAGGCTGCAAGAACCCCACAATGCAGATTGCTAGGGACCACCTCTGGAACCCCGAGAGCTAGACTATCCAACAACTATATCCACCCGGTCTAGTCCACATTGGGGATTACCTTCCAAGGGACACCTAGTAAGTCCACCAGATATAACTCATGAAAGCCCATATAGCCAGTGCTGTCAGCCAGAGTTTCCTCATGTACCTCCATGATCGACCCCATCACCTTCTCTTGTGCGACGACACCCCCTGCTCGGTGTCATCCCCTGTCCCAGCTCGATACCCCTGCCCGTATGCCATCCCTTCCATCAAAGTTCCACCATGATATGTCGATATCTCCAAATTATCCACTGTACCATGCTTATCCACCTTCTCATGCTCAGTCACATGACAATAACCACCAGCAGTCCGATCAAGCACTGCCCCGAGCGTATATAAATCCATTCCAGAAAGCCTGCGACGGGCTACACCCTTGAAACCAGCCTCCTCCACCTCAACATTGAGCACCACTAGGACGACCTCTTCCTGATCTACCAACACCCACTTCTCAGCCATGTCCCCATGTTATGCTACTTCCCCCTCTGTCTCAACACGTACAAATTCCCAATCCCATCACTAGCATCATTTCTTGGAAAGGGAACCTCAAATCAGAACCTACAGGATCCTTCTCATTACCAGCGGTTCAAGATTCTTGTAACTCATCCCTTATAGAATCCAACATAATGTCACAAGATATGTCCTATAACCCCTTACCCCTATATTCACAAGAAGCTCCATGAATCCTAGAGAAAGCATAATGCCCAGCTTGTTCATCCAGGTCACCGAACAACTTTGGTTGCACCGCGTGTTTCTCCTGAAGCAACTCCTCTGAAACCAATCCATAAAAACGATTATGAAAAGGGACACCATCACATCCCTAATGCACTACCAATTGTTTTAATGAGTCTCTGGCCCCAACCAGACCTCCAAAAACAGGAGACATCCCAGGAAGACCCATCTGCCACGACTCCACCATCCTCGGACTATAGCCTCCCTCGAAGGAATCCATCACCCCCTGCTAGACTCAATTCCTAGGTAACATTTTAGCCTATCAAAGAAATCATAGAACCTCAGTTAAGAAGGGGGATGTCAAGTAACCATCAGTGGAACATCCCCAACCACTCTATCATCGTGATCCTTCGCTAGAGGCACATTATCCTATCAAGAAAGGAACCCTGCATCATGTAATCCAAGGCCCCCTAGAGAGTCACATCTATTTGAGAACCAAAAGATAGAGCATTTGGTCACTGAAGTGTAGGATTTACCGAACTAGAATGAATATAGGAAGAGGAATAGGGAACCAGTCTATATAAAAATGAGCAAAAAGGAACCTAGGATTGAAAATAGACCATATGATGCCATCAGAGCTCACCATCAAACTCAATGCAGATAGAGTTAACCAGATATTTAGAAGCATCCACCTCAATTCAAATCCTCAGCGCAATCGGGTGGCAGACAACAATAGTATGCACATCCATACAAAGGTATCTACCAATGAGATTTCCAATGACGTGGAGGAAGGATGCGTTTTGGAAGGGACTGTCAGACTTCGAAGGGTAACCCACAATGCCATGCTCGTGGGATCACGGTGCATGTGAAATCCATGATTTGAGCAGAAAATGCGAAACTTAAGGCCATCAAAAGATCGTGGAGAAAATGTTCAAACTGAAATTAGGTTCTCTTCATTTATAAATCAAATCAAAAAATGTAGAGCGTCCAACAACCCTACAATCTCCTGTTTATGAATATTACAAGAAGAAGCAACAAACTTGTCAATATCAGGTACAGAGGGCTGAGTGATTTTTAGTAATTTTATATTATATTATAGTATTTAGGTTTTTTAGTTTTTTTGGTATTTTTATGGGTTTTTATGGTGTTTCAGGGTTTTAAGGTCCTTTTGGGGTTTTTGGAATTTTTTGATATATTTTTATTATTTTAAGGTTTTTAATGTATTTTTTTTTCATATTTAGCATTTTACATGTTTTTAGAGTTTTTAGTGGTGTTAGAGTGTTATGTGGTTTCATGGTTTTTAGGGATTTCTAATAGGTTTTAGATATTGATCACAGTTTTTAGTGTTTTCAAAAATTTTAAGGATTTTTAGGGCCACTTTTGTTTTTTATAGTTTTTATGTTTTTATGGTCTTGAGGGATTTTGAGGGGTTTGTGTTTTTTTTCATGATTTGTAGGGTATTTTGGTGTTTTTAGAGGTTTTATGGTCTTTTTTATGTTTTTCTAGTTTTTTGGGGGGTTTTAAGTTTTTTTAAAGTTTATTTAACATTTTTAGTGGGTATATAGTGTTTTTGGGATTTTAGTGGGGTTTAAGGGGATTTATGTGTTATTTATGGTTTTTAGTGGTTTTATGGTTTTTAAATGTTATTAATTATTTTAGGGATTTTTATGTTTTTAGGGATTATTAGGGATATTAGGATTTTTATGATATTAGGGTTTTTTGGGATTTAATGGTATTTAGGTTTTTTCTATGGTTTCTAGCATTTTAGGGGACTTAGGATTTTTTTGGGGTTTTAGTGTTTTTTTGTTTTTAGGGTTTTTAATTTTTATTAGATTCTTTTGACATTTTACAGAGTTTCAAGGGGGTTTTGGGTTTTTTTGTGGTTTTTAGGGATTTTATGTGTTTTACAGTTTTTAATGTTTTTATGGGTTTTTTGGTTATCAGTGATTTTTAGGATTTTAGATAATTTTAGTTTTCACGGTTTTTTGAGAAGTTTTATATTTTTTAGTGTTTTTAATGTTTATTATATTTTTTTGACATTTTATAGTGTTTCAAGGTTTTTTTGTGTTTTTAGTGTTTTTTTGGGATTTTATGTGTTTTACGGGATTTTATGTTTTTAGGGGATTTTTGGTTTTCAATGATTTTTAGGGGTTCAGATATTTTCAATTTTCAGGGATTTTAAGGGTTTTTTTTTGATTTTTATGTTTTTAGGGTTTTTAGGATTTTAGTGATTTTGGGGATTTTTCAAGGTTTTTAGGGGCCTTTATGGTTCTTAGGATTTTCTTGGTTTTTGAGTTTTTTTAGTCTTTTAGGATGCTAAATGTTTTTTAGAGTTTACTAACTTTTTATGGGTTTTAACGATATTCAAATTTTTTTTTGTTTTTAGGGTTTTATAGGTTTTAGGGTTTGTGGGGTTTTAGGGTTTTAATGGTTTTTTGGTGCTTATATGGTTTTCAGGGGGTTTTTTCATGGATTTATGGGTTTTTTAGTTCTTATGGATTATTAGGGGTTTTTAAGGATTTTTATGGTTTTAAAGTTTTCTAGGGTTTTATATATTTTGAGAGATTTTAGGGGTTTTAAGTGTTTTAGGGGTTTTAATGGATTTTTATGGTTTTTAGGGTTTTTCATGTTTTTTTTATTTCTATGGTTTTTATTTTTTTTAGGATTTTAAGGTTTTTAGTGTTATTTACTACTTTTAGGAGTTTTATGGGGTATTGGAATATTAGCGATTTTTAGAGGTTTTATACGTTTTTTAATGTTTTTAGGGCATTTAAGAGTTTTTAGGGTTGTAGGGGTTTTTTGTTTTTATGGAATTTTTTAGTTTTTTTTTGATTTTTAAGGATTTTGTGGATTTTTAGGGTATTTAAGGAGTTTGTTGGGTTTTCGGGGTTTTTAGTTTACTTGGGTTTTTAGGATTTTAATGAGTTTTTTTTAATGTTTTTAGAGTTTTATTGTTTTTGAGGGGTTTTATGGTTTTTTAGGTTTTTTTCTTTATTTATGTATTTTTAGTATTTTATGCTTATTAGGAGAATTTAGGGTTTTAGGGATTTTGAGGGTTTTTTATGATTATTCATGTTTTTAGGGGTTTTAAGGTTTTTCATATTTTTTTGTTTCATTTGTTTTTTATCTTCAGATTTTAAGATTTTTAATGATTTTTATTGTTTTGAACATTTTTAGAGGAATTTGGGGTTTTTGAGGTTTTAAATTTTTTGAGATTTTTATGGGTTTTTTGGGTTTTATGTTTTCTAGTCCTTTTTATGGTTTTTAGGGGTTTTAGAGTATTTTAAATTTTTATTGTTTTTATGGATTTTTATAACTTTTATGGTTCTAGGGTTTTTTGGGTTTTTTGGGTTTTTGGGATTTTGGATGTTTTTATGGTTTTTGTGTATTTTAGTGGTTTTTAAGTTTTTAGGGTTTTTAAGGTTTTCATGGTTTTTTGGTTTTTAGGATTTTTATTGAGTTTTTTGGTTTTTAAATTTTTTAATAATTTTATGGTTTTTAATTTTTTAGTGTTTTAGCGGTTTTTAGTGGTATTAGGGGGATTTTTTGGTTTTTAATGTTTTTAGCGTTTTTGTGGTTTTTAGGGAGTTTTTAGGATGTTTATGGGTTTTATTTTTTTTAGGGTTTTTGGGCATTAATTATTTTTAGGGGTTTTGGGGTTTTTAATGAGATTTTGAGGGTTTTATAGTATTTATGGGTTTTTATGGTTTTGAAGGGGTTTTAGAGTATTTAGTGTTTTTGGTTTTTTTGGTTTTTTTTTGAGTTTTTAGGGGGTTTAGGATTTTTTACAAGCTTTTAACATTCTTAGGGGTTTTAAACATTTTATGTTTTTTAGTTGGTTTTTGGTTTTTATGCCGTTTAGGACCTTTAAAGATTTTTATGAGCTTTATGGTTTTATAGGTTTCATGGATTTTTATGTATTTTAGGTTTTTCACATTTTTAAGGTTTTTATGGATTTTATAGGTTTTTAGGTCCTTTTAGTTTTTTGTGGGATTTTTTGAGTTTTTTTATTTTTTAGGTTTTTAGAGTTTTTTTAAAAAAAATCGGCGTTTAAGGGTTTTTAGAGTAATTAGTGGGGTTTTTTGGATTTTTATGGGGTTGATAAGGTTTTTTATGGTAATTAGAGGGTTTTCAGGGTTTTTAGTGTTTTTCTGGTTTCCTTATATTTTTAAGACTCTTGGTTTTTTATAGTTTTTATGGTTTTTTGGGTTTTTTTTGGAAATTGTATGTTCTTATGTTTTTTTCAAGGTTTTTATGGGGTTTAATGTTTTTTAGGGTTTTAGTGTCGTTTTGAGTTATTTTTGGGTTTTAATGTTTTTTATAGTTTTTTAACTTTTTAGGGTTTTAAGGGTTTTTTGAGTTTTCAGGCATTTTTAGGGTTTTTATGGTTTTTAGGGGTTTTAAAATTTTTATGGATTTTTAATATTTTAAAGGAGATTTCATGGTTTTTATGGTTTTTTATGTATTTTGGGATTTTTTGTGATTTTTATGTTTTTTAGGGTTTATAGGTTTTTTTTGATATTTTGAGTGGTTTTGAATGTTTTTATCATTTTTATGGGTTTTCAATGTTTTTAGGATATTCTTGGGTTTTTAGTAGTTTTTTTTGAGATTTTAGGGGTTATATGTTTTTTAATTATTTTAATGTTTTTAGGTATTTTTAGGGAATTTATGGGATTTTTATATCATTTAGGGTCTTCTATAGTTTTTAGTGATTTTGAGGGTTTTAGGGCAAAGAATATGTGGGGGATTTTATGGGTTTTCAGGGTTTTTTACAGTTTAATAGGGTTTTTAGGGCTTTCAAACTATTAGTATATTTTTAGGTTTTTAAGTTTTTATGGTTTTTTTGTGTTTTTAGGGGTTTAAAGGTTCTTTAGTATTTTTAAACGTTTTTATGCATATTAAGGGGTTTTAGATATTTTATTGTTTTATTTGTTTTTAGGGTTATTTAGGTTTTTAGCGTTTTAAATTAGGTTTTATGTTTTTGTAGGTTGTTTTTATATTTTCATGGATTTTTATGGTTTTTAGGGCGCTTATTTTTTTGGTTTTTTCATAACTTTTATGGTATTTTGTTATTTTTTTAGGTTTTTATGGTTTTTTATAGTTTTTAACAGGACTAGGGGTTTGAAGGGTTTTTGACTTTTTATTGGCTTTTTGGGTTATGGTTTTTTAGGGGTATGGGTTTTTTATATTTTTATGGTTTTTTGGGGATTTATGGTTTTCAGGGCTTTTCATGATTTTTCAGTTTTTTACATTTTATGATATTTTAGTTATTTTTATGGATTTTAAGGGTTTTAGGTTTTTATAGTTTTTAGTGATTATGATGGGTTTATTAGGTATTATGGGATATACGGTTTTTTGGGGCTTTAGGGTTTTTATGGTTTTTTATCATTTTTAGCGTTTTATAGGGTTTTTACTGTTTTTAGTAATTTTTAAGAGTTTTATGGGTTTTGGGGGTTTGAAATGTTTTTAGTGGTTTTTATGGTTTTCAATGGTTTTTCAGGATTTTTGGTGTGTTTACATTTTAAATGATTTGAAGGGATTAATTATGATTTTTATGGTTTTAGGGTCTTTTTGATTTATAGGGATTTTGAGGGTTTTTAGGGGTTTCAAGTGGTTTTTAGGTTTTTTAGGGGTTTTCACTATTTTTTTGGGGTTTTTTGGCTTTTCTGGGTTTTTTTTTGGCTTTTCTGGGTTTTATGGTTTTATGGGTTTTATGTTCATTGGGGATTTTCAGTGTTTTTAGGGTTTATACATTTTTAGGGAAATTTATAAATTTATTAGTAATTCCCTATTTTTTGAGTTTTTATTATTTTTAGGTATTTTGAGGGGTTTTGAGGTTTTTCAAGCTGTTTTTTTGGGAATTTAGGGTTTTTTTGGTTTTTGGGCTTTTTTCAGTTTTTTACAGTTTTTTTAGATTTTTTTGTTTTATTATTTTAAAAGGGTTTTAACGCTTTAAAGGTTTTATTGGTTTTTAGAGTTTTTATTGGTTTTTAATTTTTAATTAGTTTGAAGGTTTTTATGAAATTTATTGTCTTCATGGGTTTTTAGGGGTTTTTATATTTTGATTGAATTTTATAATTTTTATGGTTTTAGGGGTTTTTACGGTTTTAAATAATTTTTTGTGTCTTTTTCATTTTTAATTTTTTACGGGTTTTAAGGATTTTTAGAGTTGTTAATGTTTTAGTCATTTTATGGGTTTTTAGTGGTTTTAGGATCGTTATGCTTTTTTGGGGTTTTTATAGTTTTAGGGGTTTTTAGAGATTTCAAGCGGTTTTTACGGTTTTCTTATGATTTCCAATATATTTAGTGATTTTTAAAGAATTTTATGGTTTTTAGGGGTTTAAAGGTTTTTAATGGATTTTGAGGGGTTTTATGGATTTTCAAGGTTTTTAGGGTCTTTTGGGGCTTTAGGGTTATTTTTTAGTTATTGAGGGTTTTTAAGTTTATTTTATAATTTGTTAACATTTTTGGGTTTCTTTGAATTTTGAGTGCTTTTTAGGGTTTTCATGGGATTTTATGGTTTTTATGTTTTTAGTGGTTTTATTATTTTCGAAGGGGTTTCAAGGTTGTTAGGGTCTTTTTTAATTTTCAAGGATTGTAAGGCCTTTTTTGGATTTTTATGGTTTTTGGGTTGTTAGGTATTTTGAGGTTTTTTAGTTTTTTAGGGTATTTTTGAGTTTTAAGAATTTTCTACTGTTTTTAGTTTCTTTATTGGGAATTAGGATTTATTTTATTTTTAGTGAGTTTATGGGTTTTTATAATTTCTGTAACATTTTTTTGGTTTCAAGGGTTTTAGGTTTTTTATTTGTTTTTAGAGTTTTTTGGGATTTTAGGGTTTTTAATGTTTTACATGTTTTAGCATTATTTATTGTTTTTTGGGTTTTTATTGATTTTATTTTTGTTTCAATTGTTTTTAGATTTTTTAATGTTTCTAGTTATTTTACGGGGTTTAAGATTTTATTCGTGGATTTTAGGGGTTTTAACTATTTTCTTGTTTTTTAAGGTTTTTAGCAGTTTTTATGATTTTTAGGGGGTTTTAAGTGTTTTTAGAGGTTTTCAAATCTTCAATGATTTTAAGGTATTTTTTATGATTTTTATGGTGTTTTAGGTTATTTGGGATTTTGAGAATTTTTGGTGTCTTTCGAATCTTTTAGGGTATTTATGGGTTTTCATGTTTTTTAAGGTTTTCCGAGTTTTTTATGTGTTTATGGTTTTTTATATTTTTTGAACGTTTTTGGGGGTTTGAATGTTTTTTGATATTTTATTTGGATTTTTTGGGTTTTTAGGGTGTTTAAAAGTTTGTATAGATTTTTATGTTTTTCAAGTGATTTTCAGGGTTTTTTGGGTTCTTACATTTTTAGGGATATTATTTCTTTTTTAAGAACTTTTTGGGTTTTAGGGTTTTAGGGTTTTAAGTTTTGTTGGAATTTAACTGTTTTTAGGGTTTTTTGGTTATAGAGTTACTTTTTGGTTTTGATATTTTTTTTAGTTTTTAGGGGTTTTATGATTTTTTAGAGTTTTTAAAATTTTTAAGGGTTTTAAGGATTTTACTATTTTTATTCATTTTTAGGGTTTTTATGGGTTTGATGGGACTTTAATGTTTTTAGGGTTTGTATTACTTTCACGGGTTTTCTGTTTTTAAGGGTTTTTATATATTCAAGGATTTTTAGGGTTTTTAAAATATTTTTATGGGTTTTATGGGTATTGGAGTTTGTAGGTGGTTTTAGGGGTTTTAACGGTTTTTTTGGTATTTAGGGGTTTTATGGTTTTTATGGTCTTTTTTTGGTTTAGGGTTTTTTGGAGTGTTTTTGGGTTTTAATTTTTTTTAGTGTTTTTAAGATTTTAGGGTTTTTAAGTGTTTTTATTGACTTTGAGGGTTTTTATGAGTTATTATGATTTTTATGGGCAATAATGGTTTCTATGGGTTTTAGGGGATTTTAGGGTCTATTGTGTTTTTTATGTTTTAAGGAATTTTAGGGATTTTTTTGAGCATTAGTGTTTTTTTATTTTTTTGGGATTTTGAGGGGTTTGAGGTATTTTTAGGGGTTTTAGGGTTTTTTTGTTTTTCAAGTGTTTTGGGGGTTTTTGTTTTTATGTATGTTTTAGGGATTAAGGGATTTTTAGAAATTTTTTAACAATTTTTGGGATTATAAAGGTTTATAGAGATTTTAGTTGTTTGTATGGTTTTTATGAGATTTAGCATTTTATGTTTTTAGTGATTTTTTGGTTTTCAACCATTTTTAGGGGTTTTATGGATTTTTATGATTTCGGGATTTTGGTGTGTTTTTTATGTATTTTATTTTTTTTGGGTTTTTAGGGATTATAGGTATTTTGTTTTTTAGAGTTTCTCAGGGGTTTTAAGGGGTTTTAGGGGTTCTCATGGTTTTTATGTTATTTTAGAGTTTCATGATTTTTTTTGTTTTTTATCATTTTTTAGATTTTAGAGTTTTTAACATTTTTAGTTAATTTAAGTGTTTTTAGAAGTTCAGTGGGTTTTTGGTTTTTATGGGTTTTATGGGGTTTTGATATTCCTAGGGATTTTATGGTTTTCATGGGTATTTTCATGGTTTTAAGTTTCTTTACATTTTCTGATATTTGTAGGCTTTTTTATGATTTTTATTCTTTTTAGGGGTATTTTTGGGTTTTATGTATTTTTAGATATTTTAGGGGTTTTATGGATATTTAGGGGTTTTATGGGTTTTTAGGGTTTTAGGGCCTTTTGGGTCATTTGGTTTTTTTGATTATATAGAGTTTTTTTTGATTTTATAGTGTTTTGTAACATTTTTAGGTGTTTAAGGGTTTTTATATTTTTTTGTGGTTTAGTGTTTTATGGGATTTTAGATTTTTAAGGGGTTTAGGGGTATTTATGATTTTCATGGAGTTTTCTTGGTTTTTTGTATTTTTATGTTTTGAGGGATTTAAGTGATTTTTTAGTATTTTTATGGCCATTAGTTGTTTTCATAGGGTTTTATGGGTTTCATTTATTTTTATTATTTTAGAATTTTTAGGGGTTTATGGTTTTTTGAGTTTTCAGGGTTGTTTGAGTTTTTTAGGTGATTTATTATTTTTTAGATTTTCTTAATGCTTTTATGGATTTTGAGTGTTTTAAAAGGATTTATTGGTTTTTAGGGTTTTCTTCGGGTTTTAGGGGTTTTTTATTTTTTAGGGCCCTTTATGGATGTCAGAAGTTTTTTAGGATATTAAATGTGTTTAACATTTTCAACGATTTTTAGGATTTTTTTAGATTTTTATGATTTCTTGGGTTTTTAGGATTTTTGGGATTTTGATGGATTTTAGTGTTTTTAATATTTCATATAGTTTATTAAGAATTTTAGGGGTTTTAAAGGTTTTTAGAGTTTTTATTTGTTTTTATGGATTATATAGGTATTAGGGTTCTAAATTGTTTTACTAGAGATTTATTGTTTTTTGGGGGTTTTTAGGGTTTTTAGAGGATTTTAGGTTTTCTGTTTTTTAAGGATTTCTTTTATTTTTATGTTTTTTTGGTATGTTAGATTCTTTTTGATATTTGAGGGTAATATGGGTTTTCGAGGTTTTTAGTCGTTATAGTGGATTTTGTGGTTTTCAGGGTTGTTTTTACTTTTTTTTAGTTTTTTAGGGATTTTAAGGTTTCCAAATTATTTTTCACATTTTTAGGGGTTAAAGGGTTTTTAGTGTATTTTTATTGGTATTAATGAATTTTATTATTTGTAAGGGTTTTAGTGGTTTTTATATTTTTTATGGTTTATGGGGTTTTTCTGAGGTTTTAGGTTTTTTACATTTTCAATGCTTTTTGGGCTTTTTTAGGATTTTCATGGTTTTTAGGACATTTATAATTTTTTGGGATTTTGAGGGTTTTTAGGGTTTTCAATATTTTTAGGGTTTCAGAGTTTTTTTGGGGTGGGGGTAGGGGTAATATTTATGGATTTATAAATATTTTTTGATTTTTTTAACATTTTTAGGTGTTTTAGAGTTTTAGCTTGTTTTTAGGGTTTTTATGGGTTTTAGGGTTTTTGAAGGTGTTTGGGTTCTTTTTTTTCTGTTTTTCAGGGTTTCTATGTTTTTTAGGTTTTTAGGTATTTTAATGGTTTTTAAATATTTTGATTTTTTTATAGTTTTTTATTTTTTAGGGATTTTGTGTGTTTTTTCGGTTTTCAGGGTTTTTTGGGGGTTTTAGAATTTTAGAGAATTTTTGGGTTATGCGGGGTTTTTTGAGATTTTTACAGTTTTTAAGGATATTACACTTTTTTAGAATTTTTAGTTATTTTATAGTTTTTGAGAGTTATACCCTTTTTAGGGTTTTATGAGGTTTTAGTATTTATTTAATGTTTAGGGTTTTTAAAATTTTCATGTTTTTTCAAGTGTTTTTAGGTTTTATTGGTTTTTAGGGATTTTTAGTGATTATAGGATTTTCTGGTTTTAAAGGGTTTTAGTGGTTTCCAAGATTTTTTGGGTTTTTTTATTTTTAGGATTTTTTGGAATTTTTTAGGATTTTTATGTTTTTAAGATTTTTTATCTTTTTTAAGCTTTTAAGCATTTTTATAGTTTTAGTGGTTTTAGAGTTTTTATTGGTTTTCTGGGTTTTATATGTTTTAAGGGTTTACGGATTTCTGGGTTTTTGGTTTTTTACATTTTAAGGTGTTTTTATAGATTTTAAAATTTTAGGTGTTTTTAGGGATTTTAGGGGTTTAGTTAGTTTTCAATAGTTTTTTTGGCATTTTAGTGGTTTTTTATTTTTTGGGTTTTTTAGGGTTTTTAATATTTTTAATGTTTTATCCTTTTTAGTGGTTTAAAGTGTTTTTAGATTTTTTGTGGGTTTTAATGGGTTTTTATTGTTTTTATATGTTGTAAGGGTTTTATTATTATTTTTAGGGGGTTTTCAGGGTTTTTAGGTTTTTGATGTTTTAGGAAATCTTATAGAATTTTTCATGATTTTTTTTGTTATTTAGGGTTTCTAAGGTTTAAATTGTTTTTGAAGGGGGTTTTTCGGTTTTCCATGGTTTTTAGGGTTTTTAGGGGTTTAGGATTTTATGGTTTTCTTATGTTTTTACTGTTTTTATTTTTTCAGAGTTTTTTTTATCATTTTTATGTGTTTTAAGGGTTTTTAAGTATTTAATGGTTTTTATGATTTTCAGGGTGTATTCAGGTTTTTAGGGTATTTCACAATTGAATGGGGTTTTAGGGATTTTTTTAAAGATTATAGTGGTTTTTTGGTTTTTATGGTTTTCATGGATTTTGAAGTGTTTTTATAGTTTTTATGGTTTTATGGTAAATAGGATCTTGGTGGGTTTTTATTGTTTTTTATGTTTTTTATGATTTTTTGGTTTTTTATATTTTTTATTCTTTTAGGTTTTTAAAATGTTTTTAGATAATTTAGTTTCATTTAGTGTTTTTTAATGTTTTTAGTTGTTTATGGTTTCGAAGGGATTTTAATTTTTTAGTGGTTTTTACATTTTTAGGGAATTTTAGGGGTTTTAAAGATTTTTACTATTTTTAGGGTTTTTTACAGTATTTAGGGATTTCGAGGGTTTTGGGGTTTTTTAGGATTTTAACAGCTTTTAATGTTTTTAGGATTTTAATGAATTTTAGGGTTTTTTTGGGTTTTACGGTTTTATGGGTCTTTATGGGTTTTTAGGGATTTTAGGGGTTCTCAGGGTTTTTATTATTTTCAACACATTCAGATATTTTTAATTCTTTTTTAATATTTTTATGGTTTTGATGGTTTATAAATTTTTTTTCGGTATTTTGTGTGTTTTAATGTTTTTTATCATTTTTTGGGTTTAACCTATTTTGGAGTTTTTTTAACTCTATTAGGGGTTTAGATGGGTTTTAGAGTTTATAATGTTTTTATGGGTTTTATGGTTTTAAATGGTTTTTAGGGTATTTATGGTACTGAAGAGTTCTCAAGGGTTTAGGGTTTTTATGTTTTCAGTGATTTTGAGAGAGTTTTTTTTTGGATTTTTATGGTTTTGAGGGTTTTAGGGTTTTTAGGGTTTTTGAGGGTTTTAGGGTTTTTCAATGTTATAATTGGTGCTTTAGTGTGTTATAATTTTTATGGGTTTTTAGTTTTTTTTTAATGTTTATTAGTGGTTTTAAGGTTTTTATAGATTTTATCATTTCTAAGGGCTTAAGGGAACTTATGGTTTTTAGTTTCATTTTAGGGTTTTTATGGGTTTTATGGGTTTATCTTGTTTTTAGGGGTTTTATGGTTTTTTATGGCTCTCTTGGATTTTAGGTTTTTTATGTTTTAAGGTATTTATAGGACTTTTTTGGATTTTTAGTATTTTTAGTGTTTTTTACTATTATTATTGATTTTTAGGGTTTATGGGTTTTTACGGTTACTTTGGGGTTTTTGAATTTATTATGTTTTTAAGGGATATGAAGTTTTATTTATAATTTTTTACATTTTTAAGGGATTTAAGAGTTTTAGAATTTTTTTTGGTTTTTAGGATTTTTATGGGGTTTTAATGCTTTTTAGGGATTTTATGGGGTTTACTGGGTTTTCAAGGTTTTAAGGATTTTTAAGTTTTTCAGTAATTTTAGGGGTTTTTAACGATTTTTATGAATTTTTTTAGGGTTTTTAGGGATTTTATGTATTTTAGTGTTTTCATGGTTTTTAGGGTTTTAGGGGGTTTTAGTGTTTTATGGTTTTTAGTAGTTCATTGGATTTCTTGATTTTTCTATGGTTTTAAGACATTTTAATTTTTTAATTGTTTTTAGGGGTTTTAACTACTTCTAGAGTTCTTAGTGGTTTTATATTTTTTTATAAGTTTTTAGGTTTGTTGATGATTTTTGGAGGTTTTGGGTTTTAAGGGGTTTTCCAGTGTTTTTATGGTTTTTTACATTTTTTTGAATTTTATGGGATTTTTTTTTGGTTTTAGGGGTTTCAATCATGTAGGTATTTTGAGGGTGTTTAATGGTTTTAATATTATTTTACATATTTAGGGATTTAAGTGTTTTTTGGGTATTTTGGGTTATTTTGGAATTTTTAGGTTTCTATCATTTAAGAGTTTTTATGTTTTTATGTGGTTTACAGTGGTTTTAGAATTTTTTGTTTTTTAGGGTTATTATTGGTCTTATGTTTTTATGGGGTTTTATGGATTTATAGTTCATTACGTTTTTAGAGATTTTTAGGGAATTTTTAGTATTTTTATGGTTTTTGTATCTTTTAGGGTTTTTGGGTATTTCTAGAATTATAGGATCTTTTCTATTGTTCGGGTTTTTTTGTTTTTATTGTTTTTATGGTTTTTATAGTATTTCTAATTGTTAAAATTTTTAGAGTTTTTAAGGGTGTTTGGTGTTTTTAGTGGATTACGAATTTTATGGGTTTAGGGTTTTTAATGTTTTAGGGGATTTTCAATGTTTTTTGGTTTTTTTGGAATTTTTAGGTTTTTTAATATTTATATATTTTTAGGGTTTGAAGGGGTTTTGGGGGTTTTTAGGGGGTTTTAGGGGTTTTAGGGTCATTAGTGTTTTCCAGGGTTTGAGGGTATTTTGGGGTTTTACAATTTTTTTAGTTTCATAGAATTTTAAGGGTTTTTTGAATTTTCCCACATTTATAGGGTCTTTAAGGTGTTTTATACTTTTATTGATTTTATAGGTTTTGATGGGTTTTAGGTTTTTCAAGGTTTAAGGGATTTTATGGTTTTTAAGGCTGTTTTAGGTTTTTAGGATTTTTTAAGTTTCTTATTGTTTTTTGGGTTTTTAGGGATCTTTAGGTTTTTATGACTTTTAGGGGGGTTTAGGGTTTTCAATTATTTTCAAGGTTTTATGTTCTTTTTGTGTTTTTGGGTTTTTATAGTTTTAATTGTTTTTAGGGGTTTTATGGATTTCTATAGTTTTATTGAGGTTTTAGGGTTTTATGATTTTCTTACGATTTTAGTAATTTCTATGGTTTTCAGAAGTGGTTTCAGGGTATTTATTGTTTTTTATGTTTTTAGGGATTTTTATAATAATAATTGTTTTTAGGTATTTTTTTGGATTTTGGGGGGTTTAGTGGTTTTATGGGTTTTAGGGCTTTTAAGGGTTGTATGTTTTAGGGGATTTAGGGTATTTTTGGTGTTTTATTTTTTTTTATGATTTTTTGGGTTTTTAATGTTTTTTATTATTTTTAACATTTTTTTTGGGTTTTAAGGGTTTTGTCATTTTTTCTGGATTTTTAGGGTTTTATAGGGTTTCAGGGTTTTATATGGGTTTAGGGGTTTTATATTTTTAGGTGTTTTCATGAATTTTTGGGGATTTTATATTTTTAGGGATATTTAGTAATTTTTAGGATTTTTATGGTTTTTAGGGGTTTTAGGGTTTTTACAGATTTTGGGGGTTTCGAGGGATTTTCAAAAAAAATTAGATTTTTCGGGGTTTTCAAGGATAAATGTTTCTTTATGTGTTTTTGGGTGTTTGAAAATTTATATGGTTTTATTTTTTTTATTTTTTTAAATTTATTATGTTTTTATATGTTTTTAGAGTTTTTAGTGAGTTTTTGGGTATTTATGGGTTTTTTAAATATTTTTTTAGTTTTTTGGGGGTTTCATAGTTTTCAATAGTTTTATGGGGGGATTTAGGGGTTTTTACAATTAATGGATTTAGGGATTCTTTAATTTTTATTTGGTTTTTATAGGGTTTTTTAGAATTTTTATGGTTTTGGGGTTTTAGGGTTTTTATTGCTTTAAGGGATTTTTAACGTCTTCTTGGGTTTATAGTGTTTTTGAATTTTTATGGTTTTTTAGGTATTTATATTTTTTAATATTTTTAAGGGTTGTAAGGGTTTTTATAGGTTTTAGGTTTTTATGAGATTTTAGGGGCTTTTAAGGTTCTTATTCTTTTTAAAAAAAATTCATGACATTTGGGTTTTTTCTTTTTTAGGGGTTTTTGGGAGTTTTTAGGCTTCTTATGTTTTTTTGGGTTTTTAGGGATTTATAGAGTTTCTCATGTTTTCAGGGGTTTTAGGGGTTTTGGGGATATTTAGTGTCTTCTTGGGATTTATGATTTTTTGATTCATTTATAATTTTTAAGGGTATTTAGATTTTTTTGTCGCTTCTAAGGATTTTATGGGTTTTCATTGTTTCTCTTGGGTTTTATTTTTTATTGGTTTTAATAGTTTTTAAGGGATTTATGAGTTTTAATCATTTTATGGGTTTTTTTGGCTTTCTAGGGTTTTCTACATTATTTGGGATTTTCTTGTATTATAATATTTTATATGGTTTTAAGGGTATTTAGGTAATTTGAGGGTTTTTAAGGTTTTCAAGGTTTTATTGGAATTTTCTGGTTTTTTATGGTCTTTTGGAGTTTTTTTTAAATTTTTGGGTTTTTAAGATTTTTAAATATTTTAAACATTTTTAGCTATTTTATGGGTTTTTAGAGTTTTTATTTTTTTATCCTTTTTATAGTTTTTTGTTTTTTTGAGGGTGATAAGGGGTTTTAAAAGTATTCAGGGTATTTTCAGGGTTTTTACTGGGTTTTATGTTTTTAGGGATTTTAGGGATTTTTTAGTAATTTTATGGGCTTTAGGGTTTTTACGGTTTTTAGGGATTTTGTGGGTTTTGAGTGTTTTTGGGGTTTCTTTGGATTTTTATTGATTTCTATGGATTTGGGGTCTTTATGAATTTTTTGGGTTTTTTTGTTTTTAGGGATTTAATGTTTTTTAGAGTTTTTAATGTTTTTGAATGATTTAAGGGTTATTGGAGTTTTTAGTGAGTTATTAGGGGTTTTATGGGTGTTAAAGGTTTTTAGGGTTTTAGGAGGATTTAGGGATTTTAGGGTTTTTTGGATTTCAGGGGGTTTTCAAGGTTTTTTTTTGGGTTTAGGTATTTTTTAGGATATCTATGGTATTTAAAATTTTTAGAGATTTTTGGGATTTTTGAGCTTTTTATGGGGTTTTTTTGAGTTTTTAATTTTTTTGTTTTTGTTATTAATATGGTTTTATTTTTTTTTAATATTTTTAATATTTTTAATGTTTTTAGAGTTTTAATGGGGTTTAGAGTTTCTAATGGGTTTTTGTGTTTTATGGGATTACAGTTTTTATGGTTTTAGGGAGTTTTAAAAGTTTTTAGAGTTTTTCAAATTTTCAAATATTTTTTACGATGTTAATTATTTTTAGGTTTCATAGGTTATTTTTGGGTTTTTGGGGGATTTCATGGTTTTTAGGGGTTTTAATGTTTTAGGGTATTTTGGGGTTTTAGAAATTATTTTAATTTTTTAGGATTTTAAGTTGTTTTCATGTTTTCTCACGTTTTAGGGGTATTAGAGGTTTTAGTGGTTTTATAGAGTCTTAATGTGTATTAGGGATCTTTTATGGGATTTGGGGGTTTTTTATGGTTTTCTGGGGGTTTTCATGTTGTTACAGTGTTTTACGGTTTAATTAATTTTTATGGATTTTTATGATTTTTATGATTATTAGGGTTTTAAGGTTTTAGGGATATTGAGGGTTTTTTGGGTTTTCTGGTTTTTTAAATGTTTTTAGTGTTTTTTTATTGTTTCTTAGTTTCTCTTGGGTATTTTATGCATTTTTCCTTTTTTAGTGTATTTATGATTGTTAGAATTTGAAATGTTCTTAGGGGTTTAAAGGTTTTATAGAGTTTTTAGCGGGTTTTATGGATTTTAGGGATTTCTTATGATTTTAGTGGCTTTTATGTTTTTAGAGGCTTTTAAAGGTTTTTAGGCTTATTTAAATTTTCTAGTATTTTTATGGATTTTTATGGATTTTTATGTTTTTTAGAGTTTTTTGGATTTTTTGGATTTTTTGGGTTTTTAGGGTTCTATGGGTTTTAGGAGTTTTTAGGGTCTTTTGGGATTTTAGGGTTTTCTATTTTTTTATATTTTTTAATTTTTATAATTATTTTTAGGGTTTTAAAGGGTTTTTGAGTTTTTTGTGGTTTGACGGGTTTTTGTATGTTTTTGGGTTTATAAGGATTTAGTTGTTTATATTTTTTATAGGGTTTTTTCAGGGTTTATAATGATTTCAATGGTTAGTAAGGAATTTTATGAATTTTATTGTTTTTAAGGATTTTTTAATTTTTTAGAGATTTTGAGGGGTTTAAAAAAATAGGGTTTTAGTGGTTTTCAGGGTTTTAAGTGATTAAGTGTTTTTTTGGGTTTTTTGAATTTTTTTGGGGTTCGTGGTTATTTTGAGTTTCCTAATGTTTTTAGGGGTTTTAGAGTTTTTATATGGTTTTTCGGTTTTATGTGTTTTTATGTTTTTCAAGGTTTTAGGGGTTTTTATAGTTTTCTAGGCTTATTTGGGGGTTTTATATTGTCTTATGTTTTCACAAATTTTTAGGGATTCATTAGTATTTTTTTGGTTTTTGGGTTTTTTCAGGATTTAGGGATTTTTAGTGGTTTTAGGTATTTTTTAGGGTTTTATCATTTTCAAGTACTTGTTATGGTTTTAGGGGGTTTTTTTTTGAGTTTTCCGTGGTTTTTAGAGTTATAGATATTTTAATAAATTAAAGGATTTCAGAGTTTTAACGAGTTTTTTTGGGGTTTTAGAGGCTTTAAGGGATTTAAATTTTTTTAGGGGTTTTTATGGTTCCCAAGGAGTTTTTATGGTTTTAGGGTTCTTAAATTTTTAGGGATTTTTTTTGATTTTATGGTTTTTATAGTTTTTTTGGAATTTTAGGTATTTTTAGTGTTTCTAATGCTTTTTAGGGTTTTAGGGTTTTTAGGGGTTTTAGGTTCTATTTGGAATTATGTTTTTTTTGTTTTTTTTAGTTTTTAGAGTTTTTTGATGTTTCTATTGATTTTAACGTTTTTATAGTGTTTGGATGATTCAATTGTTTTTATGGGTTTTTATGATTTTTTAGGGTAATGAGGTTTTTTATTTTTTTCAGGGGTTTCTCTATGATTTTATAGTTTTCTAGGATCGTAGGTATTTTTAGAGTTTTTAATTATTTTTATTGTTTTTACGGTTTTTAGTGTTTTTAAGGTTCTTAGGGTTTTTAGTTAGTTTGACTCTTTTATGTGGTTTTAATATTTATGAGATTTGGGGTATTTCTGGGTTTTTAGGCTCCATGAGTTTCTTTATTTTTTGAATTTTTTAGGGGATTTATGGTTTTTATATTTTTTTTAACATTTTTTGGAGTTTCTAGGGATTTTAGTGTTTTTAGTGGTTTTTAGGGTCTTTATTGTTTTTAGAGTTTTGGATGGATTTTTCTGTTTTAGAAGGATTTTTGTGTTTTAAATGGATTTTAGGGTATTTCCATGTTTTTAGGGGTTTTTATGTTTTCAAAAAATTTGAGTGTTTTTTTAGAACTTTTATAGTCTTTATGATTGTTGGGGGTTTTGGGATTATGAGGGGTTTATGGATTTTCATTGGTTTTTTTGGGTTTTTAGGTATTTTAGGGTTTTTAGAGTCTTTCCTTGTTTTGGGTTTTTTTGAGTTTTTTAGGGTTTTAAGTTTATTTGGGTTTTTAATGTTTTTGAATGTCTTAATGGTCATTATATTATTTAATAGGATACTAGGATTTTTATGGCTTTGAGGTTTTTTTAACATTTTTAGTGTTTTTATAGTTTTAATTTATTTTAGTTTTTTAGGGTTTTAATATTTTCTAGTTTTTTATGGTTTTAAGGTTTTTGGGGTATTTAAGGATTTTTTGGGGTTTTGGTTTTTAGGGTCTTATAGGGATTTCTATGGTTTTTAGATTATTTAGGGGGTTTTATAGTTTTTTGATCCTTTTTTCACTTTTATGATTTTTTAGAGTTTTTAACATTTTTAGCGGTATAATGGTGTACTAGAGATCTTCCCGGTTTATTTGGGTTTTATGGGTTTTAGGTTTTCTATGGTTTTGGGGGTTTCTTTGTTTTTAGGGTTTTCAGGGTTTAAACATTTTTTCTGTTTTCTGGGATTTTTATTTGTTTTATTGATTTTCATGGTTTTTAGGATTTTTAGGGATTTGTTGGATTTTATGGGTTTTCAGAGTTATTCAAAATTTTTGGGGTCTTTTTGTTTTTTTGGGTATTTTTGAGTTATTTTGGCTTTTAAATTTTGTAGAGTTTTAATATTTTTTGTTTTTAATTGTTATAGTGTTTTTATTTTCTTTATGTTTCTTATATGTTTTTTGGGTTTTTATTTTTTTAGTGGGTATTACATTTTTCTGTATGTTTTTATGGTTTTTATTGTTTTTAAATATATAAAAGAATTAAGTATTTTTATGATATTTATGGTTTATAGTTTTTCATGATTTTTAGGGATTTTTAGTGATTTTTAGTTTTTATAGGTTTTTAGGGTTTTAGGGGTTTTAGGATTTTATTTCTTTTGGGGTTTTATGGTTTTTTTATTGTTTTAGTGTTTTTTAGTATTTTTATGTATTTTAGGGTTCGTTATATTTTTTTGGATTTTAAGGGTTTTAGGATTTTTATAGTTTTGGGGGTTTAATGATTTTTAAGGTTTTTTGCTGTTTTATGTTTTTTTTATTTTAAAGCATTTAGAAGTTGTTAGAGTTTTTAGCATTTTTTTGGGTTTAAATGGGTTTTAGAGTTTTTAGTAGTCATTTATTATTTTATGGTTTTTTAGGGTTCTTAATGGGTTGTAGGGGTTTTATGGTTTTATGGTATTTTTATGATTTTAGGGTTTTTTACATTTTCAGAAAATTATAGTTATTTTTAAGGATTTTTAGAATTTTTACAAATTTTTAATGTTTTTAAGGATTTTTGGGCTTTTTTACAGGTTTTTATGGTTTTATGATTTTTTCATGGTTTCTAGGGCATGTTTTGGGCTTTTGGATTTTTTGAGTATTTTTTGGGTTTTAAGGTTCTTTAGAGTTTTTATTGGATTTTAGAGTTTATTCAAATTTTTTTATTAATGAGTTTTAATGTTTTTTAGGTTTTTCATAGTTTTTAGGGTTTTTTTTGGGTTTTAGTAATTTTTAAAAAATTTGGGTTTTTAGGTATTTTGTAGTATTTATTTGGTTTTATGATTTTCTTTGTTTTTTAGAGATTTCGATGGGTTTTAGTGGGTTTCAGGTGTTATTTGGGTGTTTTTGTGTTTTATGGATAATTTGTGGTTTTAGGGTCGTTTATTGATTTTAATTTTTTTTGTTTTTATGGGGTTTAAGGGTATTTAGAGTTTTTTGTGTTTTTAGGGTTTTAAAGGGTTTTTAGTGGTTTTGGGGGTTTTATGTCTATTTATTGTAGTCATGGAGTTTTATGGTATTAATGGTACCTAGGGTTTCTTCAGGGGTTTTAATTTTTCTAGGTTTTTTATGGATTTTTAGGAATTTTATGGCATTTAGGATTTTTAGAGTTTTTAGGTAATTTGACAGTTTTTAGGGAATTTTAGGGGGTTTATGGTTTTTTGAGTTTTTTTTTGTTTTTAAAGTGTTTTTAGAGTTTTTAACATTTTAAGGGTTTAAAGGGTTATGGAGTTTTTAGGAGTTTTATGGGTTTTTAGGGGTTTTAGTGGTTTTTAAGGGATTTTATATTTTTCAAAGGTTTTTATGGGTATTAAAGTCCTTTTACATTTTCATGTATTTTATGTCTTTTTTAGGATTTTTATGGTGAGGAAGCCACGGAGGGACTATTCGGACCTTCCCATACCAATGGGGACAAGGTCAGCATACAAGAATGCTGGGACCCAAGGAAATGTATTTTTAAATCGGAACAGTGGCAAGCAAAGGGAAGGGTCACCAAAGATGGATAAAGGGCCCAATGGGAAACGGCCAACCAAGGAGAAAATGTCTGCAGAAATGCTTAGAAAGAAAAACATATATCTTGAGATGATGCGGAAGTACGAGTCTTCTAAATGGGAGTCACCTGATCTTGGTGATGAGTTATCTGATGATGGGGAAAGGGATGCGTATGGTTTTGATGTATTGTAACATTTATTTTTTCTACTGTCTTTACTTGCACTTTTCCTTCAATAAATTTGCGGGACCAGGATTTCGCCTGGTTCAGACTTTACTAGTATGGTTTTTATGGTCCTTAGGGGGTTTAGAGATTTAATGGGAATTTTTGGCATTTTGGGTTTTAGAGTTCTTAGGGTTCTTAGGATTTTTCAGAATTTTTAGTGCCTTCATTGATTTTTTTGGCATTTTTTAGTTTTTTAGGGGTTTTATTTTTTTTTATGTTTTTTACATTTTTTGGGGTTTTAGAGTTTTTATTAGATTTTAGGGTTTTTATGTGTTTTGAGTTTTGTAATGTTTTATGAATTTGTATGGGTTTCAAGGGGTTTTTATTATTTTTAGGGTTTCTTTACATTTTCATATATTTTTTGGGATATTTTTTTTATTTTTTTTGGTTTTTAGGGTTTTTTGGTATTTTGAGTGGTGTTAATGTTTTTCATGATTTTTCATGTTTTTCAAGGGTTTTCCGTTGTTTTTTGGGATTAATAGTGTTTTTTGTTTTTTGGGATTTTATGTTTTATAGTTTTTGTGGGTTTTAAATGTTTTTTGAGTGTTTAAACTTTTCCAGGACTTCTAATGATTTTTAGACTTTTAAATGGTTTTTAGGGGTTTTATTGATTTTAAGTTTATTTGGGTTTTAAGGGGTTTATGGTTTTTAGGTGGTTTATGTTTTTTTTAAAGTTTCCAATATTTTTAATGTTTTTATGATATTTATGGTTTTTAGGAATTTTTGTGGTTTATAAGATTATGATGGATTTTAGGATTTTTTAGGGTTGTTATGGTATTATGGGTTTTCTTGGTATTTAATGTTTTTTAGGTTTTAATGCTTTTAGTGATTTTAAGAGTTTTTTAGAGTTTTTTACATTTTTAATGATTTTGATGTGTTTTATAGTTATTTGTGGGTTTATATGGATTTTTTTGGGTTATTATGGTTTTTAAGGGTTTTTATGATTTTATCATGTTTTTCAAGTTTATTATGGTTTTTTGTGTTTTCAGGGATTTTTTGGGTTTTTATGATTTTTTGGGTTTTTAGGATTTTATATATTTTTTTGTTTTTAGGGGTTTTTAGGATTTTTTAGGGTTTTTAGTGTTTTCAGGGTCATTTTGGGTTTTTTTATTTTTTGATTTTTTAGGGGTTTTAATGTTTATTGAGTTCTCTAACCCTTTTAGGGGTTTAAATGGGTCTTGTTTTTTACTGATTTTAGGATTTTTATGTGTTTTTAGTGTTTTTATGGGTTTTAGGGTTTTTATTGCTTTCAAAGTTATTCAAGAGTTTTTTTGGGTTTTCAATTTTTAGGTATTTTTAGGACCTTTTTAGGATTTTTGTGGCTTTTAGGGTTTTAAGGGATTATAGGGAATTTGAGGGTTTATAGGGGTTTTCATGGTTTTATGGGTTTATAGAGGTTTCTAGGGTTTTAGGTTATATTTTCTATTTAGTGTTTTTTATTTTTTAGGGTTTTAAGGTATATTCAATTTTTTAAAAAAAAATTAGGGTTTTAAGAGTTTTTAGTGGATATTTAGGGGTTTTATGCGGATGTAGGGTTTTTAAGGCTTTTTCGGGTTCTATGGTATTCTTGGGACTTTTAGGTTTATTTGGGTTTTTCACATTTTCAAGGATGTTTAGGGATTTGTTAGGATTTTTATGGTTTTAGGATCTTTTTGTGTTTTTAGGGATTTTGGGGGCTTCATGGTATTTCGTGGTTTTTAAGTGTTTTTAGCATTTTATTAGTGTTTTAGGGACTTTGGGGTTTTTAGGGTCTATTTGAGTTTCAAATAATTTTTAGGATTATTTATAGTTTTTATCATTTCAAGTGTTTTATGTGTTTTTATTATTTTTATGGGTTTTTATCTTTTTTATGGTTTTAGGGATTTTATGGTTTCAAGGGATTTAGGTTTTGTTTTACATTTTCACGATTTTTTTAGTATTTTTATTATTGTTAGGGGTTTTTAGTGTATTATGTTTTTTACAGTTTTTAGGTATTTTTTGGAGTTTTTAGGGTTAGTACGGGATTTCAAGTTTTTTTTTTGTTTCTAGGTTTTTTTTGAGATTTTTGTGGGTTTTATGGTTTTTATAGTTTTTTACATTTTCACAAGTTTAATGGGTTTTAGAGTTTTTAGTGTTTTTAGGAATTTATGGGTTTGTTGGAGTATTTATTATTTTTGAGTTGTTTTCATTGTTTTAGTGTTTTTTTTTGTTATGAGTTATTTTTAGGGAATATTTCAAATATTTATCATTTTAGGGTTTTTATGGTTTATGGGTTTTTAGGGGTTTTAGGGGGTTTAAGATTTTTTTAGGGTTACTGGTGTTTTCAACATTATTAGTGTCTTTTGGTGTTTTTTGGTTTTTTTGTTTTTATGGTTTTTATGGGTTTTTAATGTTTTTAATGTTTTATGTGGTTTTTGGGTTTTTCGAGTTTTTAGTGGGTTTTTAGGGGTTTTATAGGGGTTTTAGGATTTTGGTGTTTTTATGGTTTTAATCTGGTTTTACGTTTTTTAGTTTATTTTATTTTTCATCTTTTCTTATTTTTTTATATTTAAGGATTTAAGGAATTTTTGGGTGTTTTGTTATTTTGAGGGGTTTTAGAGGTTTTGTGGATTTTATGGGCTTGTGTTTTTTATTGTTATCGATTTTTATTGGGTGTTAAGGGTTTTTTAGTTTTGTAGGGTTTTATATTTTTTATTATTTTTTAATATCTTAAGTGGGTTTAAGGGTTGTTATAGCTTTTAGTGGTGTTTAGTATTTTTGTTAGTTTTTATGGGTTTTTAAGATTTTTTTTGGCTTTTATTGTTCTTAGTTTTTTAGGGTTTTTTTGGTTTTTAGGGTTTTGAGGTTTTTATTGGTTGGTAGGTTTTAAGGTGGTTTATTGGTTTTTTGGTGTTTGACTATTTTTAAGTGATTTTAACATTTTAATGGGATTAATGTATTTTTTTTAATTTGTAGTGTTTGTAGGTGTTTTCTTTGGTGTTAGGGGTTTTAAGGGTTCTACGAGTTTTATGGTTTTAATGGGTTTTAGGGTTTTTTTTACTTTTTAGGTACTTTTAGGGGATTTTAAAGATTTTAATGGTTTTTAGGATTTTTAGGGTTTTTAGGTATTTGAAGGGGGTTTAGGGTTTTTAGGTTTTTATGGATTTAAATGTTTATTTGGGGGTATTTAGTTTTTTTAGTTTTTGGATATTTTTTATTGTTTTATAGTTTTTATAGTTGTTTAAAATTTTGTGGGGTTTTTAATAGATTTAGAGTTTTTAGTTGTTTTGGGATTTATGGGTTTTTCAGGACATTATAGTTTTTATGGAGATTTTATGATTTTATGTGTTTTTACTATTTCAAGAAATTTTATTAATTTTTAGTATTTTTATGGTTTTATGATTTTTAGGTTTTGTTGTGATTTTGAGGTATTTATAGTTTTTAGGGTCTTGTGGTTTTTATGGGGATTTATATTTTTTAGTGTCTTTTAGTGTTTTCTATGTTTTTTAGGGTTATATGTTTTTTAATGTTTTTTAAATATTTATAGGCTTTAATAATTTCTAGTTATTTTAGAGTTTTTATGGGGGTTTAGGGTTTTTTATGTTTTTAGAGGATTTATGGGGTTTTATGGTTTATTTTATGTTTTAGGTGTTTTTATGGGTTTTAGGTGATTTTCATGGTTTTTAGGCATTTTTTAGATATTTGTTTTGTATTTTTAGTATTTTTGCAGGTTTTTTGGATTTTAGTGATTTTGAGGGGTTTAGGGGGTTTCAGGGTTGTTTAGGTTTTTCCAGGTTTTTAGGGTCTTTTGGGTTTTTAGGGTATGTGTTATATCTTTGGTTATTAATGATGTTTTGAGTTTTTAGTGTTTTTATGGGTTCTTAGCATTTTTAAGGTTCTTAGGGATTTCCATGGTTTTCCAGGAGGTATTCCGGGTATTTTTGGGTTAACATGTTTTTGTATATTGTTATCACTTTTATCTGTTTTAGGGTTTTTATTGTTTTTAGGTATTATTTTAGTTTTTAAGGGTTTTCTAGCTTTTTAGGGGTCTTAGCGTTTTAAGGGGGTTTATGTTTTTTTTGGGTTTTTAGGGTTTTGTTTTTCATTTTTAGAGCTATTATGGGATTTTAGTGTTTTTAACATATCTCAGGGTTTAAAGGGTTTTATATTTTTTGTGGTTTAGGGTTTTTCATGGATTTTAATTATTTTTAGGTTATTTTTTATGTTTTCAAGGATTTTTAGAATTATTTAATGATTTTAATGGGTTTTAAGGGTTTTGGGGTATTTTAGGATTTGATGGTTGTATGGATTTTTAGATATTTTTATGGTTTTTAGGGGTTGTAAGGGTTTTAGTGTGTTTTTTTCTATTTAGTGTATTTAGTGTTTTTATGGTTTTTAATTTTTTGAGAGTTTTTACATTTTAGGGGTTTTAAGGGTTTGATTACTTTTAGAGATTTTTATAATTTTTTATTATTTTTAATGTATTTATGAGTTTTTTTGGTTTCTAGTGGGTTTTATAGTTTTTTTTGGATTTTTATGTATCTAGGGTTTCTATTTTTTTTGGGTTTTAGAAATTTGTAGTGTTTTTAGGGATTTTGAGGGTTTTAGGGGTTTCATTTTTTAAGGTTTTTAAGGGTTTTTAGAATTTCCTGGGTCTTCTTGGGTTTTTTTTTGGGTTTTTATTGAATTTTTAAGCATTTAATGGTTTTTATATTTTTTTAATGTTTTATAATGTTCAAGGATTTGTTTTGGGAATTTAGGGTTTTTTGTTTTTATTGGTTTTTATGGTTTTGAAGGGGGTTTCTGGGGTTTTCGAGTATTTATGTTTTCAGTGATTTATTTTTCTTTTTTAGAATTTTTATTATTTTTTTTGTTTTTTAGATTTATAGGGATTTTGACTATTTTAAGGGATTTCTTGGTTTATAATGGTTTTATGGTTTTAGGGTTTCTACGTTTATTTTTGTTTTTTTAATTTTTTTAGTTTTATCAATTTTAAGGATTTATAATTTTTTTAGGGTTTTAATGTGTTTTTAGAGATTTTCTTGGTTTTTTAGGGGTTTATGGGATTATAGTGTTTTTATGGATTTTAGGAGTTTTATGGTTTTTAGAGGGTTTTCTCGGTTTTAGGGCTTTTAAAATTGTTTGGTTTTTAGGGAATTTTTGAATTTTTATAGTTTTTATGGTTTTTTAGGTTTTTATGGATTTTGAAGGGGTTTAGCAGTTTTTTGTGGGGTTTAGGGGTTTTAGGGATTTTAGGGGTTTTTTAGTGTTTTTGTAACATTTTTTTGGGGCTTAAGGGTTTTAGAGTATTTTTCAGTTTTTAGGGCTTTATGGGATATTAATGTTTTTAGGGTTTTTATTGTTTTCTGGGTGTTTTTTGGAATATTAGGTTTTTTATGTTTTTAGTGATTTTTGGGGTTTTGTAGGATTTTTATGCATTTTTGGGTGCTTTTTTATTTTATTGATTTTGTGTTTTTGTGTTTTTGAGGTTTTCATACTTTTAAAGGTTCTTTTGTCTTTCTAGGGTTCTATTTGAGTTTTTAGGGGCCTTTTATTTTTAATATTTTTTAATTTTTTAGGGGCTTTAAAAGTTTTTATAGTTTTTATTGTGTTTATGGGGTTTAAGGATTTTAATGGTTTTTAGGTGTTTTTTATTATTTTTAGGGGGTTTAGGGTTTTCAGAATTTGTTGTTCTTTCCTGTATTTTACATATTTTTGTAGATTTTTTATGATTTTAGAGATTTTTAGGGATTTTATGGATTATGAGGGTTGTTACGGGTATTCAGTTTCTTTAGGATCTTTTAGTGTTTTGGGATTTTAATGGCTTTTTAATGTTATTAGTGTTTAACAATTTTTTAGGTTTTTTTAGATTTTGTATTGGTTTTTATGAGTTTTAGGGTGTTTTTATTATTTATAGGGATTTTATGGTTTTTTTGGGTGCTTCAGGGATTTAGGTTGTTTTAAATTTTCGTCATTTTATGGGGACATGTAGTATTTTTATATTTTTTTGGGTTTTTAGTGATTTGCAAGGGTTATAGAGTTATTTAGAGGTTTTAAGGGGTTTTAGGGTGATTAGGGTCTTATGTGGATTTTAGGGATATTTGAGTTTCATTTTTGTTAATAATATTTTTAGATGTTTTTAACACTTTATGGATTTTAAGGGTTTTTATAGTTTAAAATGGGATTTTAGGGTTTTTAGGATATTTTTTGTTTTTAAATATTTTTATGTTTTTAGGGGATCTTCAAGATTTTTGTGGTGTTTTACCTATTTAGGTATTTTAATGGAATTTTGGATGTTTTTTTCATTTTAGGGTTTTTTTGGGTTTTAGCAATATTGAGGGTTTTTAAGAATTTTAGATATTTTTTTGTTGTTAGGTGTTTTTAGGGTTTTTGGGTAATTTAGTGTTTTGGGGTTTTTTGACTTTTTTTTGAGTTTTTTGGGTTTTTATGGTTTTTAGTATTTTTTTTATTTTTTAGGGGTTTTAAGGGTTTTTAGTAGTTTTTAGGGTTTTTATGGTTTTGAGGTGTTTTATAGTTTTTAGAGGCAAGGAAGGTGCGGGTCCAGGCTAATCATGTTCCCCCCGAAATATTATTTAAAAAAAGAGACACAGAAGGCAAGGGGGGTCAATCAACCAACACCCAAAAATCCTTAACAACCCCAAATCCAAAAATAAAAGAAAAGGAAAAGACCTAAGAGAGAAGAAAGTTAGTCAGAATCGCAACCAAAGTCATAAACAATAGTGCCATAGGGGACACCCTTTTCTTTATATCCATAAGCCGCATCATCTCCATATGGATCCCCATTTGCACCATACCTAGAGGAAGTATCTGAATCCACCGACTCCCAATCAAATGATTAATATTGCTTGAGAAAGTTAGAGTAATACTCCCTAGGCTATTGTTGATCCATATTACGTTGCACCATGACCACCCTTCTGCCCCTTCTAGAGGCATTTTCCTTAGCCTTTTAGGAGGCTCTTTTAGACACAGTCTTGGGCAAAGTAAATTAGTCCTTCCTCAGCTTCCTCCTTCGTGAGTCATCATGGACACCTACATGCTTGTTTTCCTTCCCAATGGCCTCCTCCAGTATGACCCTCTCCTTAAGGATCATATCCATGTTGTGATTCATCCTAATTTCATCTACCTGGACACGGTTAGGAATGAAGGAGGCTTAATGGTTTAGTGAACAGGATGTAAGAACCCCACAATGCAGATTGCTAGGGAAAACCTCCAGAACCCCCGGAGCAAGACTATCCAACATCTCCATTCGTCCAGTCTGGTCTACATTGGGGATTCCCTTCCAAGGTACACCTGGGAAGTCCACCAGATCCAACTCATGAAAGCCCATACTTCCTGGCCTATCATCCAGAGTATCCTCATGTACCTCCATGATCGGCCCCATCACCATCTCTTCTACGGCAGGCCCCCCTGCTCTGGGTCATCCCCAGTCCCAGCTCCCTCCCCCAACCCACAAGCCATCCCTTAAACCGACGTTCCCCACAGATATGATTCCTCCTCCAACTTATCCACTTTACAATGCTCCTCCACCTTCTCTTACTTAGTCACATGCCAATCACCACCAGCAGATCTATCAGGTACTTCTCCAGGCATATATAAATCCATTCCATATAGCATGAGACCAACCACACCCTTGAAACCATCCTCCTGCACCTATACATTGAGTACCACTGGGAAGACCTCTTTTTGATCAGACAACACCCTCTACTCAGCCATGTCCCCATGTGCAGCTACTTCTCCCTCTGTCTCAACACGTACAAAATTCCCTATCCCAGCACTAGCATCATTGCTTGGCAAGGGAACCTGCACATCATCACCTACAGGCTCCTTCTCATTACCAGCGGGTCAAGATGAAAGTACCACATCCCCTATAACAGCCAACATAATGTCACCAGAAATGTCCTGTAACCCCTTACCCCTATCGTCACAAGTAGCTCCCTGAATCCCAAAGCAAGGATTATGCCCAGCTTGTTCATCCAAGTCAGCGGCCAACATTGGTTGCACTGCGTGTTGCTCCTGAAGCGACTCCTTCGAAACCAAGCCATAAAACCGATTATACAAAGGGATACCATCACGTCCCTAGTGCATTGCCGATTTTTCTGAAGATTCTATTTCCCCAACCAGACCAACAAGAACAAGAGACAACCCAGGTAGACCCATCTACCGCAACTCCACTATCCTTGGACTATTTCCTCCCTCCAAGGAATCCATCACCCCCTACCAGCCTCAATCCCCAGGTCACATTTCAGCCAATCAAAGACATCATAGAACCTCTTGTTAGAAAGGGGTTGTCGAGTAACCATCAGTGGAATATAACCAACCACTATATCATCATGATCCTTCACCAATGTCACATCATTCTGTATAGAAAGGAACCATGCATCCTGTAATCCAAGCCCCCCCAGGGAGGTGCATTTTTTTGTAGACCAAAAGATAGAGCATTTGGTCGTTGAAGTGTAGGCTTGAGATAACTAGAATGCATATAGGAAGAGGTATAGTGACCCAGTCTATATAAAAATGAGAAAAAAGGCACCTAGGATTCAAAAAAAAACCATCTGATACCATCAGAGCTCACCATCAACCTCAATGCAGACAGAGTTAACCGGATCTTTAGACATGTCTGCCTCAACGCAAATCCTCAGCTCAATAGGGTGGAAGGCAACACTAGTCCGTACATCTGTACAAAGGTATCTACCAATGGGATTTCCAATGATGTGGAGGATGGATGCATTTTGGAAGGTCCGAGAATGACCAAGAAGGGTAACCCACAAATCCACTCTCGTGGGATCATGGTGAAGGTGAAACCGAAGGCCATCAAGAGATCGTGGAGCAAAAGTCCAGACCGAAATTAGTTTCTCTTCATTCCTAAACTGAATCAAAAAATGTCAAGAGTCCAACAACCCTACGACATCATGTTCATGAATATTACAAGAAGAAGCAACAAACCTATCAAAATCATCCACAGAGGGATGAGTGATTTCTAGTGATATTTATGTTATTTTAAGGTTTTTTGGTTTTTTGGGATTTTGATTGGTTTTTATGGTGTTTCAGAGTTTTAAGGTTTTTTTTGTGGGTTTTAGTATTCTTTGAGATTTTTTTTATTTTTTTAAGTTTTTTATTGTTTTTTTCATTTCTTGAATTTTACAGGTTTTTATAATTTTTAGTGGTGTTATGTATTTATGGGGTTTCCTGGGTTTTAGGAATATTTTATAGGTTTTATAATTTTTTCATAGTTTTTAGTGTTTTTGAAAATTTCAAGGTTTTTTAGGGCCTCTTTTGTTTTTTATGGTTTTTATGTTTTTTATGGTTTTTAAGTTTTTTATGGTTTTTAGGTATTTTGAGGGTTTTGTGTTTTTATTCAGGATTTGTAGTGTATTTAGGTGTTTTTAGGGGTTTTATGGTCATTTTATGTTTTTGGGTTTTTTTAGTTTTTTTATGAGTTCTATGTTTTTTATAGTTTTTTAACATATATAGTGGGAATATGTTTTTTTGGGTTTTTAGTGGGGTTTATTGTGTTTTATGTGTTATTTAAGGTTTTTAGTGGTTTTTAGAGGTTATTCATTATTTTAGTGGTTTTTATGTTTTTAGGGATTATTAGGGATTTTATGAATTTTATGGTTTTAGGGTTTTTTGAGATATAATGGTATTTAGGTTTTTTCAAGGGTTTTTAGGGTTTTAGGAGATTGAGTTTTTTTTTTGGGTTTTTAGGGGTTTTCTTTTTGTTTTTAGGGTTATTAATTTTTATTAGATTTTTTTTGACATTTTACAGGGGTTCAAGGGTTTTTTGTGTTTTTTTCGGTTTTTAGGGATTTTATGTGTTTTATGGTTTTTAATGTTTTTAGGGGTTTTTTGGTTGTTATAGATTTTTAGGATTTTATATATTTTTAGTTTTCATGGTTTTCTGAGACGTTTTATATTTTTAGGGTATTTAATGTTTAATACATTTTTTGATATTTTAAAGTGCTTCAAGGGTTTTTTGTGTTTTTAGTGGTTTTTGGGATTTTATATGTTTTATGGTTTTTTATGTTTTTTGGGATTTCTTGGTTTTTAATGATTTTTAGGGGTTCATATATTTTAAATTTTCAGTAATTTTTAGGTTTTCTTATTTTTATATTTTTTAGGGTTTTTTGGATTTTTTTGATTTTGAGGATTTTTCAATGTTTTTAGGGGTTTTCATGGTTTATAAGATTTTCTTGGTTTTTGAGTTTTTTTAGTGTTTTAGGTTGCCAAAGGTTTTTTATAGTTTTTTTATCTTTTTTCTATGTTTTAACGCTGCTCATTTTTTTTTAGGGTTTTATGGGTTTTAGGGATTATTGATTTTTAGGGTTTTAATAGTTTTTTTGGGTTTTATATGGTTTTCAAGGAGTTTTTCATGGATTTAAGAGGTTTTTTGTTTTCATGGATTATAAGGAGGTTTTATGATTTTTATTGTTTTTAGGGTTTTCTAGATTTTTAGAGGTTTTGAGGGATTTTATGGGTTTTAAGTGTTTTAGGCATATTAAGGGTTTTTTTAGTGTTTTTAGTGTTTTTTCAGGGATTTATATTTCTATGTTTTTTATTTTTTTAGGATTTTTAATTTTTTTAGTGTTATTTACTACTTTTATTAGTTTTAATGGGTATTGGAATATTTAGTGATTTTTAGAGGTTTAATGTGGGTTTTAATGATTTTAGGGTCTTTAGGAGTTTTAGGGTTTTAGGGGTTTTTATGTTTTTAGGGATTATTTTAGTATTTTTTTAGTATTTTTATGGATTTTGTGGATTTTTAGGGTCCTTAAATAGTTTTTAGGGTTTTAGGGGTTTTTTAGTTTTTAGGGATTTTTAGGATTTCAATGAGTTTTTTTGTTTTTAAATGTTTTTAGAGTTTTATGGTTTTCGAGGGGTTTTCAGGTTTGTTAGGGTTTTTTGATTATTTAGGTATTTTTAGGTTTTTTTGGATTATTATTAGAATTTTGGTTTTTTAGGGATTTTGAGGGGTTTTACGGTTATTCATGTTTTTAGGGGTTTTAAGGGTTTTCGGATTTTTTTGTTTCTTTTGTGGTTTTTTTTAGATTTTAAGGGTTTTAATGATTTTTATAGTTTTGAACATTTTTAGGGGAATTATGGGTTTACGAGTTTTTACTTTTTTCATATTTTTATATTTTTTAGGGTTTTATGTTTTCTAGTTGTTTTTATGGTTTTTAGGGGTTTTAGGGGTTTTAGAGTTTTTTAATTTTTTTAGTGTTTTTATGGATTTTTTATAACTTTTATGGTTCTAGGGTTTTTAGGGTATTTAGGGACATTGGATGTTTTTAGGGTTTTTTTTGTATTTTGGTGGTTTTTAAGGGTTTTCAGGTTTTTTAAGGTTTTCATGGTTTTTTGGTTTTTAGGTTTTTTTTTGAGTTTTTAGGTTTTTAATATTTTTTAATATTTTTGGGGTTATAATTTTTTTAGTCTTTTAGTGGTTTTTAGTGGTTTTGGGGGGTTTTATGGTTTTTAAGGTTCTTAGTGTTTTTGTGGTTTTCAGGGTTTTTAGGGTTTTTTTGGGTTGTTAGGGGTTTTTACATTTTTTGGGAATTTTTAGGTTTTTATTATTTTTAGGGGTTTTAGGGTTTTTATGGGATTTTGATGGTTTTACAGTTTTTATGGGTTTATAAGGTTTTGAAGGGGGTTTCAAAGTGTTTACGATTTGTTTAGGTTTTTTTTGTGTTTTAAGGGGGTTTATGATTTTTTTACAAGTTTTTAACATTCTTAGGGGTTTTAATCATTTTATGTTTTTAGTGGGTTTTTAGGTTATTTACGAGTTTAGGGATTTTAATGATTTTTATGAGTTTTATGGTTTTAGGTTTTTTATGGATTTTGATGTATTTTAGATTTTTCAAGTTTTTAAGGTTTTTAGGGATTTTCTTGGTTTTTAGGTCCTTTTAGTTTTTTGGGGGATATTTTGATTTTTTCTATTTTTTAGGTTTTCAGAGTTTTTTTTAAAAAACAATAGGTGTTTTAAGGGGTTTTAGAGTAATTAGTGGGTTTTTAGACTTTTTATGGGTTTGTTAGGGTTTTTTAGGGTCATTAGTTATTTTTCAGGGTTTTAAGGTTTTTTAGGTTTTCTTATATTTTTAGGACTCTTTGCGTTTTTTTTTGTTTTAAGGTTTTTTTTGGAATTTTTATGTTCTTAGGTTAATTGATGGGTTTTTATTGTTTTATGGGTTTTTCAGGGTTTTAGGGTATTTTTGATTTATTTTGGGGTTTTATTGTTTTTATAGTTTTTTAAATTTTTAGGGGTTTCAAGGATTTTTGGAGTTTTTAGGCGTCTTTAGAGTATTTATAGTGTTTATGGGTTTTAAGGTTTTTAGGGATTTTTAATATTTTCAAGGGTTTTTCATGGTTTTTAAGGTTTTTTATGTTTTTTGGAATTTTTTTGGGATTTTATGTTTTTTAGGTATTTTAGGGTTTTTATGTTTTTTATGTATTTTGAGGGGTTTTTTAGATTTTTGTCTTTTTATAGGTTTTCAATGTTTTAGTGTATTCTTGGGTTTTTAGAAATTTTGTGGATATTTTAGGGGATAAACATTTTTTAAAGTTTTTAACCTTTTTTTTGTATTTTTAGGGGTTTTATGGGATTTTTATCGCATTTAGGGTCTTCTATTATTTTTAGTGAATTTGAGGGTTTTAGGGGTTACATGGTTTTTAGGATTTTTAGGGGTTTTCAATGGTTTTAGGTACTTTTTTTTGTTTTTTATGATTTTTTTTATTTTTTTAATTTTTAAGGTATATAATAGTTTTTAATGTTTTTAGGGATTTCATGGTTTTTTAGATTTTTTAGTGTTTTTTGGATTTTTGTGGGTTTTTTGGGTTTTGAGGTTTTAGGGATTTTTATGGTATTCAATGTGTTTTTTCATTTTTAAGGGTTATTTTATTTTTTTGTTATTTTTAGGATTTTTTTATCCTTTTTATGGTTTTTACGATGTTTAGGGGTTTTAGAGATTTTGGGGGATTTTATCAGTTTTCATGGTTTTTTTACAGTTTTCCAGGGTTTTTAGGGCTTTCAAATTATTACGATATTTTTATGTTTTTATGTTTTTATGGTATTTTTGAAATTTTTTAGGGTTTAAAGGTTCTTTAAGATTTTTAAGCATATTACGGGTTTTTATTAATTTTAGTGTTTTATGTGTTTTTAGGGTTTTTGTATGTTTTTAGAGTTTTAAATTAGGTTTTATGTTTTTTAGTTTTTTTTATATTTTCAGCAATTTTTATCGTTTTTAGGGTGCTTATTTTTTGGGTTTTTCATAACTTTTAGGGTATTTTATGGTTTTTTTGTTTTTTAGGTTTTTATGGTTTTTTAGAGTTTTTAACATGACTAGGGGTTTTAAGGGTTTTTTGAGTTTTTACTGGCCTTTTGGGTTATGTTTTTTTAGGGGTATGGGTTTTTTATGTTTTTAAGGTTTTTTGGGGATTTATGGTTTTCAGGGATTTTCATGATTTGTTTTTTTTTCGTTTTATGATATTTTAGTGTTTTTTATGGGTTTTTATGGGTTTTATGTTCTTTTTGGTTTTTAGTGGTTTTGATGGGTTTTTTGGGTTTTATGTGATTTACTATTTTTGGGGCTTCAAGGTTTTTATTGTTTTTTAGAATTTTTAGCGTTTTTATTGTTTATTGTGTTTTTAGTAATATTTAGGAGTTTTATGGGTTTTGAGGTTTGAATTTTTTAGGGGTTTTAAGGGTTTTCAATGGGGTTTCAAGGTTTTTTTTTGTTTTTATGTTTTCAATTATTTTAAGGGATTAATTAGGATTTTTATGGTTTTTAGGGTTTTTTCATTTATAGGGATGTTGAGGGGTTTTAGGGTTTTTCAGGCGGTTTTTAGTGGTTTTAGGGGTTTTCACTATTCTTATGTTTTTTTGGGTAATAGTGGTTTTTTCAGTTTTTTAGGGGTTTCAATGTTTTTAGAGTTTTTTATAGTTTTTTGTGGATTTTAATAGAATTTAGACTTTTTAATGGTTTTTTGGATTTTTTGGGTTTTCTTGGTTTTTTTTATTTTCTGGGTTTTTAAGGTTTTATGGGTTTTATGGTCTTGGGTGATTTTCAGTGTTTTTAGGGTTTATACATTTTTAGGTATTTTTATAATTTTATTAGTAATTTCCCATTTTTTTGATTTTTTATTATTTTAAGGGATTTTGAGTGGTTTTAAGGGTTTTCAAGGGTTTTTTTGGGATTTTAGGGTTTCTTTTGGTTTTCAGGTCTTTTTCAGTTTTTTATGGGTTTTTTAAAATTTTTCTGTTTTTATAATTTTAGGAGGGTTTTAACGCTTTAGTGGTTTTATTAGTTTTTTGAGTTTTTATTGATTTTTATTTTTTATGGTTTTGATGGGTTTTAATCATTTTATTGATGTCATGGTTTTTTAGGGTTTTTAATATTTGGATTGAATTTTAGAATTTTTATGGTTTTAGGGGTTTTAGGGTTTTTAATAATTTTTAGGGTCTTTTTCATTTTTTATTTTTAGGGGTTTTAATGATTATTGGAGTTTTTAATGTTTTAGTCATTTTATGGGTTTTTAGTTGTTTTACAGTCTTTATGCTTTTTTGGGTTTTTTATGGTTTTAGGGGTTTTTATGGATTTCAGGGGATTTTCAAGGTTTTCTTACAACTTCCATGATTTTTATTAATTTTTAATGAATTTTATGGTTTTTAGGGGTTTAAAGGGTTTTTATAGATTTTGAGGGGTTTTGTGGGTTTTCAATTTTTTCAGGGTCTTTTGGTGGTCTAGGGTTATTTGTTAACTTTTGAGGGGTGTTAAGGTTTTTTTATAATTTTTTATCATTTTTTGTGTTTTTTTTAAATTTGAGTGCTTTTTAGGGTTTTCATGGGATATTATGGTTTTTAAGTTTTTAGGGCAAGGAAGATGCGAGGGTTAGGCAATTCCCCCCCCCCCCCCCAATTTATTATAAAGGAAAAAGAGACACAACAGACAAGGGAGGGGAGGGGTCAATCAACCCACACCCAAAACCCTTACAACCCAAGACACGAAAGACCCCAAAAAAAGATCAAAAAAGAAAAAGACAAAGATACAAAAAGCCAAACACAACATCAGCTTCGGCAGCAATAAGACCATAAACCACAACATCAACACCTCCCATCTCAGCAGCATCCAGCATCCATCATCACAATTTCCATCACCCAACACGTTCTTCTCAATCATGGTCACAACCAGCAACATGAAAAAAATTCAAAATCACCACCAGCACAGAGCAGCATCCATCACCCATCATCTCCTTACCAAGGAGATCAACCGTCAGCAGAACAAAACCACTAGCCCTGCCAGCTTGTAGAACCTCCTCACCACGTAGATCAACCGCCAGCAGTGCTGTGGCACCAACACCAAACATAACACCGCTTCTGTCACCCAACACCTCCAGAGCAACTACACCCACTGCCAACAACACAGAACCACCAGTATGACCAGCCCCCTTCACCTCCTTACTATGTAGCTCCACTTAAGCCAATATAGAGCCATTAGAACCAAAATCACAAACAACAGCTTCAACCAACCCCAGACCATCAGCAAGAAGCAGCCCACACAACCATTTCTGACAACCAGTAGCTCCTTCCACACTTCGTAAGCAAACAACAGCCAATAGCCAAATCCACTCAATGGAACACACCAAGAACTGCAACAACATCAATGAAACCAGACAAACGAGGGCCAATTCAACTAGAAACTCAAGTAGAAATTCCCCGCAAGACAAAAGAGAACTGGATCTATAGGCCACCATCGTGCCAGAAGAACTTGAGAACCATCGTGCCGAAAAAAAATCATACCAAAAATCAATCTCCAAGGGAGAAGAGGTCAGATGCCGAAACCCAGAAAGTGTAACCGAGCATCGAGGAGGTCTCCACCTGAGCCATCGAAGTGACTCCCTCCAGCGATGAAGCTCGTGGTACCATTGCATCCTCTGAAGGTCCTTCTCAAAGGAGATGAGCACACCAACACAAATATGTCAAACAGCCCTCTGGAAGATCTGCACAAACTGAATCCCTTGACTTCGTTGACTCGTCTGTGGAATACCCATATCTGAAAAATCATCATCAAAAGTCTGAACTCCATGGGGCTTCCAGGACTCTAAGGAGTCGCCGACTTCGCCACATTCCAGATCTGGAAAAACCGAAGCCAAGAAAAATTGCTGCAAGATCCATGACAGATTGTGTTCTCCTTTTTTCGCAAAGAACCTCCAGATCCCAACACCAACAAGCAGCATCCTAGTCTCTTTTTTTCATGTATTTTATTTCCTTTTTTGATTTTTATGGTTTTTGTGTAGTTAGGTATTTTGAGGCTTTTTAGTTTTTTAGGGTAATTTTGGTTTTAAGAATTTTCTAACGTTTTTAGTGACTTTCTTGGGTATTAGGATTTTTTTAGTTTTTAGGGAGTTTATGGGTTATTAGATTTTTTGTAACATTAATATGGGTTTTAAGGGTTTAAGGGATTTTATTGGTTTTTAGGGTTTTTTTTGGATTTTTGGGGTTTTTATGGTTTCCTTGTTTTTTGGGTTTTTAGGGGTATTCTAGTGATTTTATGTTTTTTTGGATTTTGATTTATTTTTTTTATTTTATGTATTTTAGGGGTTTTATTGATTTTTAGTTTTTAGGATTTTTAATGTTTTACATATTTCAGCATTATTTACTGTTTTTTGGATTTTTATTGAGCTTCTTTTAGTTTCAAGTGTTTTTAGATATTTTAATGTTTCTAGTTATTTTACAGGGTTTTAGAGTTTTTTCGTGGATTTAAGGTGTTTTATCTATTTACATGTTTTTAAGGTTTTTAGAAGTTTTTATGGTTTTTAGGGGGTTTTCAGTGTTTCTAGATGTTTTCATATCTTCAATAAATTTTAAGGATTTTTATTTTTATTTTTACGGTGTTTCAGGTTTTTAGGTATTTTGAGATTATTGGGGGGGGGGGTTTCCGAATCTTTTAGGGTTTTTATGGGTTTCAGGTTTTTTACGATTTTTTGTGTTTTTTATGTGTTTATAGTTTTTTATATTTTTTGATATTTTATTTGGATTTTTTGGATATTTAGGGGGTTTTAAAGTATGTATGGTTTTTTATGTTTTCAAGTGATTTTTAGGGTTTTTAGTTTTGTTGGCATTTGAGTGTATTTAGTGGTTTTTTTGTTTTTATGGTATTTACAGTTTCTTTTGTGTTTTGATATTTTTTTAGGGGTTTTATGATTTTTTAGAGTTTTTAACATTTTTATGGGTTTTAATTGTTTTACTATTTTTAGTCATTTTTAGGGGTTTTATGGGTTTGATGGGTTTTTAAAGTTTTTAGGTTTTGTATTATTTTCATGGGTTTTCAGGGTTTTAAGGGTTTTTATCTATTCAAGGATTTTTAGGATTTTTAAAATATTTTTATGGGTTTCATGGGTTTTAGGGGTTGTAGGTGGTTTTAGGGGTTTTTGGGGTTTTTTTGGGAAATTTGGGGTTTTATGGATTTTATGGTCTTTTTTTGGTTCAGGGTTTTCTTGAGTGTTTTTAATTTTTAAGGTTTTTTTTACAGTATTTACCATTTTTACTTTTTAAGGGTTTATAGTGACTTTGAGGGTTTTTATGAGTTATTATGATTTTTATGGGAAATAGTGATTTCTATGGATTTTAGGTGTTTTTGGTGTCTACTGTGTATTTTAAGTTTTAAGGTATTTTTAGGGATTTTTAAGGCTTTTAGAGTTATTTTATTTTTTAGGGATTTTGAGGGGTTTGAGGGATTTTTAGGGGTTTTAGGGTTTTTGTGGTTTTACAAGTGTTTTGGGGTTTTCGGTTTTTATTGATATTTTAGGGATTAAAGGATTTTTTGAAATTTTTTAAAATTTTATGGGATTGTAAGGGGTTTTAGAGTTTTTAGTTGTTTGTATGGCTTTTATGGGATATATCATTTTCTGTTTTTAGGGATTTTTTGGTTTTCAACCATTTTTAGTGTTTTTATGGATTTTTATGATTTCAGGGATTTTTTAGGTTTTTTATTGTTTTTTGGGTTTTTAGGGAATTTAGGAATTTATTGTATTTTTAGAGTTTCTTAGGGGTTTTAAGGGGTTTTAGGGGTTTTAGGGGTTTTAGGGGTTCTTAGGGTTTTTAGGTTCTTTTAGTGTTTCATGTTTTTTTTTGTTTTTTCATTTCTTAGGTTTTAGAGTTTTTAACATTTTCTGTGGATTTAAGTTTATTTAATTATTCAGTGGGTTTTAGGGTTTTATGGGTTTTATGGGGTTTTGATATTCTTAGGGGTTTTGTGGTTTTCATGGGTTTTTTCAGGGTTTTAAGTTTCTTTATGTTTTTAGATATTTGTGGGATTTTTACGATTTTGATTCTTTTTTAGAGTTATTTTTGGGTTTTATGTATTTTTTTTTGAGAATTTAGGGGTTTTATGGATATTTAGGAGTTTTATGGACTTTTAGGGTTTTAGGCTCTTTTGGGGTCATTAGGGGTTTTTTTATTTAGAGTTTTTATGATTTTTAGTGTTTTGTAACATTTTTAGGTGTTTAAGGGTTTTATATTTTTAGTGGTTTAGTGTTTTATGGGATTTTAAATTTTTAAGGGGTTTAGGGGTATTTATGGTTTTCATGGCGTTTTCTTGGTTTTGATTGTTTTTATGTTTTTATGGATTTTAGGGATTTTTTAATGATTTTTATGGGCTTTATGGATTTCATAGGGATTTATAGTTTTTAGTTATTTTTAGTGTTGTACGGTTTTTAGGGGTGTACTGTTTTTTGAGTTTTTAGGGCTGTTCTAGTTTTTTAGGTGATTTATTGTTTTTTAGATTTTCTTAATACTATTTGGGATTTTGAGGGGTTTTAAAGGCTTTATTCGTTTTTAGGGTTTTTTGGGGTTTTATATTTTTAGAGACTTTTATGGATGTCATGGGGTTTTTAGGATTTTAATGGTGTTTTACATTTTCAATGATTTTCTGGAAATTTTTTGGATTTTTTTGATTTCTAGGGTTTTTATGTTTTATTTTGGGATTTTGATGGATTTTAGGGTTTTTAATATTTCTTATATTTTTTTAAAAATTTTTTATCGATTTTAAGTGTTTTTATAGTTTTTATTACCAGGAAAGTTCAGATCAGGCACGCCTGATCCCCAAAATTTATTAATAATAAGTAAAGGTGCAAACAAGAGGTAAAGACAAGCAAAAGAAAACTACATCACATAAACACCATAACCCTCACCATCACCAGAGTCTGACATCGCATCAGCATCAGCAGATTCCCACTCTGACGATTTATACTATTTGAAGAGTTGGATATATTGTTCCTTTCGTTTCAACTGTTCCGCAGATAGTTTCTCTTTGTAGGGAAGTTTCCCATTATCTCTCCTACCAGCATCAATAGTAGCCCCTCTACCTTTTTTGGAGGCAGATCACATCGACATCGTTTTAGGCATATCAGAGTAATCCCTCCTTGGTCTTCTTTTGATTGTATTATTCGTATGCTCTTCCCTCTCAGAGGCTCCCTTCTTCCCTCTCATAAGGATATCGTTGTATGAGATTATAGGTGCATCATTCTCTTTATCATGATTAGACACATCCCCCCATTTCCCATTTACAATGGAGGAACCATGAAGGAAACCTCGTTCCTTCAACATCTCCAAGGATTTTATGTTTTTAGTTTTTTAGGGATTTCGTTTTTATAGTTTTTTGTATATTGGAGCATTTTTGGGATTTTTAGGTTAATTTGGGATTTCAAGGTTTTTAGTGATTATAGTGGATTTTATGGTTTTTATGGTTTTTTTAACTTTTTTTAGTTTTTTGGATATTTTAAGGTTTTCTAAATTTTTTAAAGATTTTTAGGGGGTTAAAGGGTATTTAGAGTTTTTACTGTATTTTTAGTCAGTTTATTGAATTTTAGTATTTTTTTAAGGGGTTTAGTGGTTTTTATAGTTTTTATGGTTTAGGGGGGTTTTATGAGGTTTTACGTATTTTACATTTTTAGTGTTTTCATGATTTTTAGGATTTTCATGGTTTTTAGGACTCTTATGATTTTTTGGGATTTTGAGGGTTTTTAGTGTTTTCAATGTTTTTTGGGTTTTAGAGTTTTGGGGGGGGGGGTAGTTTTTATGGGCTTCTAAATATTTTATGAATTTTTTAACATTTTTAGGGGTTTTAAAGTTTTAGTGGGTTTTAGGGTTTTTATTGGTTTAGGGTTTTTGAAGGTTTTTGGGTTTTTTTGTTTTTAAGGTTATCTACATTTTTTTAGTTTTTAGGGTTTTTTTGGGTTTTTAAAATTTTTTTATTATTTTTATAGTTTTTCATTTTTTTAGGGATTTTTTAGGTTTTTTGGGGTTTTAGACTTTCAGTGATTTTTTGGGTTTTGGGATTTTTTTGAGTTTTTTACGGTTTTAAGGTTTTTACTCTTTTTAGCATTTAGGTTATTTTAGTAGTTTGGAGAGTTATAATATTTTTAGGGTTTTTTTGAGGTTTTAGTGTTTATTTACTATTTTAGGGGTTTTTAAAATATTTAGTGTTTTTTCAAGGGTTCTTGGGTTTTATAGGTTTTTAGGGATTTTTAGTGCTTATATGTTTTTTTTGTTTTAACGGTTTTTAATGGTTTCCAAATTTTTTTGGGTTTTTATATTTTTAGGAATTTTTTCATTTTTAAGGATTTTTATGGTTTTTAGATTTTTTATCATTTTTAAGGTTTTAAGAATAATTATAGTTTTAGTGGTTTTAGAGTTTTTATTGGTTTTTTGGGTTTTATATGTTTTTAAGGGTTTTATGGATTCTTGGATTTTTAGGTTTTTTACATTTTAAGGTATTTTTATGGATTTTAAATTTTTAGGTGTTTTTAGAGATTTTAGTGGTTTTTTGGGTTTTCAAGGGGTCTTTTTGGGTTTTTTTAATTTTAGTGGTTTTTTGTTTTTTGGGTTTTTTAGGGTTTTTAAAATTTTTAATATTTTCCCATGTATTTTATGGTTTTTAGGGGTTTAAGTTTTCATGGTTTTCAAATATTTTTATTGTTTTTATTTGTTCATAGTTTCTTATCATTAGTATGTGCTTTAAGAGTTTTTAAGTATTTAATGGCATTTATGGTTTTTAGGGTGTATTCATGTTTTTAGGGTATTTTACATTTTCATGGGTTTTTAGGGATTTTTTTAGATTATAGTGGTTTTGTTGTTTTTATGGTTTTCATTGATTTTGAAGGGTTTTTATAGTTTTTATGGTTTTATGGTTTTTATGATCTTTGTGATTTTTTATTGTTTTTTATGTTTATTATGATATTTTTGGTTTTTTATATTTTTTATTCTTTTAGGTTTTTATAATATTTTTAGATGAATTAGTGGGTTATAGGGTTTCTTAATGTTTTTAGTTTTTTATGGTTTTGAATGGATTTTAATTTTGTAGGGTTTTTTATGTTTTCAGGAATTTTTAGGGGTTTTTAAAGATTTTTACTATTTTTTTGGGGGTTTTACAGTATTTACGGATTTTGAGGGTTTTGGGGTTTTTAAGGATATTAACGGTTATTAGAGTTTTTTCAATTTTAATGAATTTTTGGGGGTTTTTTGGTGTTTTCCAGTTTTTATGAGTCTTTAGGGGGTTTAGGGATTTTAGGGGTTCTCAGGGTTTTTATTATTTTCAACACATTCAGATATTTTAAGTCTTTTTTATGATTTGTATGGTTTCGGGGGTTTATAGTATTTTTAGGTATTTTGAGGGTTTTTATGTTATTAGGATTTTTAGGGTTTTAGGGTTCTAGGGTTTTAAGTGTTTTTATTGTTTTTATGAGTTTTTTAGGTTTAAAGGTTGTTTGGAGTTATTTAACTCAATTATGGATTTATATGGGTATTATAGTTTTTAATGTTTTTATGGGTTTTATGTTTTTTAAATGTTTTTAGGGTTTTTATAGCATTCAAGTGTTTTTAGGGGTTTTGGGTTTTTATGTTTTCAAGGATTGTTAGAGATTTTATTTTTATTTTTATGGTTTTGAGGGTTTTAGGGTTTTTAGGGTTTTAAGGTTTTTAGCGGTTTTCAATGTTATTATTGGGGTTTTAGTGTTTTAATGTTTTTATGGGGTTTTAGGTATTTATGTGTTTATTAGTGGTTTTATGGTTCTTAGAGATTTTATCATTTTTTGGGGGCTTATGGGGACTTATGGTTTTTAGTTTCAATTTAGTGTTTTTATTGGTTTTTAGGGTTTTCATGTTTTTTGGGGTTTTATTGTTTTTATGGTTTTCTGGGATTTTAGGTTTTTTATGTTTTAAGGTCTTTTTAGGACTTTTTTGGATTTTAAGTGTTTTTTTACGATTTTTAGTGATTTTGAGGGTTTAATGGTTTTTAGGGTTACATTGGGGTTTTTGAATTTATTATGTTTTTAAGTGTTTTGAAGGTTTTTTTATAATTTATAACATTTTTAGGGGATTTAAGAGTTTTATAATTTTTGTGGTGTTTTGGATTTTTATGGGGTTGTAATGCATTTTAGGAATTTTATGGGGTGTACTGGGTTTTCAAGGATTTAAGGGTTTTTAAGTTTTTCGGTATTTTTATGGATTTTTAGGATTTTTTTCCTTTCATATTTTTTAGGGTTTTTAGAGATTTGATGCCTTTTAGGGTTTTCTTGGTTTTTTATGGTTTTAAGGGGTTTTAGTGTTTTATGGTATTTTGGTGTTTCATTGGATTTCTTGATTTTCCTATGGTTTTAAGAGATTTTAATTTTTTAATTTTTTTAGGGGTTTTAACTACTTTTATAGTTCTTATGGGTTTTTATATTTTTTATAGGTTTTTAGGGTTTTTGAAGGTTTTGGGGGTTTGGGGGGTTAAAATATTTTTTAGTGTTTTTATGGTTTTTTTATATTTTATGATTTTTTTTGGGATTTTTTTGGTTTATGGGTTTTAGGGGTTTGAATTATTTAGGGATTTTGAGGGTGTTTAATGGTTTTAAGAGTTCTTACGTTTTTTTTGATTTAAGTGTTTTTTGGGTTTTTATGGTTATATTGTATTTTTAGGTTTTTATCATTTTTTAGTTTTTAATGTTTTTATGGTTTACCATAGTTTTATAATTTATTGTTTTTAGGGTAATTATGGGTCTTATATTTTAATGGTGTTTTTAGGATTTTATGGATTTTTAGGTTTTCAGATACTTTTAGGTATTTTTTAGTATTTTTATGGTTTTTCTAATTTTTAGGGTTTTTGGGTTTTTCCAGAATTCTAGGATCTTTTTGGTTGTTAGAGTTTTTTATGGTTTTTATGGTTTTTATGGTTTTTATAGTTTCTCTAATTTTTAAAATTATTAGAGTATTTAAGGGTGTTTATAGTTTTTAGTGGTTTTGCAATTTAATGGGTTTAGGTTTTTTATGATTTTAGGGGTTTTTTCAATGTTTTTCGGGTTTTTTGGCGGTTTTAGGTTTTGTAAATATTTTATGAATTTATAGGGATTGAAGTGGGTTTTAGGGTTTTTAGGGTCTTTAGGGTTTTCCAGGGTTTGAGGGAATTTAGATTTTTACAATTTTTTTTGTTTTTTAGGATTTTAAGGGTTTTTTGAATTTTCCCACATTTTTAGGGTCTTTAAGGTGTTTTATAGTTTTAGTGATTTTATAAATTTTAATGGGTTTTAGGTTTTTGATAGTTTTAGCAATTTTTATGGGTTTTAAGGGGGTTATAAGTTTCTAGGAATTTTTACGTTTTCATGAATTTTGATCAATTTTTCAAAAATTTATGTTTCTTATGGGTTTTTTTTGGTTTTTACGGTTTTTTTAAGGTTTTATGAATTTTTAGTGGGTTTTAGAGTTTTCAACATTTTTCACAATTTTTAGGTTATTTTGGTGTTTTTTGATTTTTATTGATTTTTTAGTATTCGAATGGTTATTTTAGTTTTAATTTTTTTAGGGGTTTTATGGATTTTTAAGGTTTTAATGAGGTTTTTGGGTTTTATGATTTTCTTATGATTTTAGTAGTTTTTTATGGTTTTCAGAGGTGGTTTCAGGTTTTTTAGTGTTCTTTATGTTTTTAGGGTTATTTATAATTATTATTATTTTTAGGTATTTATTTTGTTTTTTGGGAATTTGGGGGGTATGAGTGTTTTATGGGTTTTAGGGATTTTAAGGGTTTTGGGTTTTTAGGCGGTTTCAGGGTATTTTTGGGCTTTTATTGTTTTTATGTATTTTTTGGTTTTTACTTTTTTTTAGTATTTTAATTTTTTTTGGGTTTTAATGGTTTTATCATTTTTTCTAGATTTTTAGGGTTTTAAGGGGTTTGAGGGTTCTATAAGGTTTTAAGGGTCTTATGTTTTTAGGTTTTTTTCAAGAATTTTAGTGGTTATTTATTTTTTTAGGGATTTTTAATACTTTTTAGTATTTTTATAGTTTTTAGGGGTTTAGGGTTTTTAGAGATTTTTGGGGGTTTTAGGGGTTTTCAAAAAAAATTGGGTTTTTTGGGTTTTCAAGGATTAATGTTTCTTTACGTGTTTTTGGGTTTTTCCAAATTTATATGGGTGTAAGTTTTTTTTTTAAATTTTTTAAGATTTTATTTGTTTTTAGAGTTTTTAGTGAGTTTTTGGGTCTTATGGGTTTTTTAATATTTTTATTGTTTTTTGGGTGTTTCATAGTTTTCAATAGTTTTTTAGGGGTATTAGTGGTTTTTAAAATTCATGGATTTGGGGATTCTTTATTTTTATATGGTTTTTATGGGGTTTTTTGGGTTTTTAGGGTCCTAGGGTTTTTATGGTTTAATGGTATTTTTAAGGTTTTCATGGGATTATAGTGTTTTTTGAGTTTTTCAGGTTTTTTTGGGTATTTGGATTATTTAAAATTTTTAAGGGTTTTTATAAGTTTTATTCTATTTATGGGATTTTAGGGAATTTTAAGGTTTTTATTGTTTTTAAAAAGTTTTTAGGAATTTAGGGTTTTTTCCTTTTTAGTGTTTTTTGAGAGTTTTTTGCTTGTTATGTTTTCTTAGGTTTTTTAGGGATTTTTAGAGTTTCTAATGTTTTCGGGGGGTTTTAGGGTTTTTAGGGTTATTTAGTGTCTTCTTGGGATTTAAGGTTTTTTGATTTTTTTTATAATTTTTAAGGGTTTTCAGATTTTTTGTCTATTGAAATGATTTTATGGGTTTTCAATGTTTTTCATGGGTTTTAATTTTTTATGGGTTTTTATAGTTTTTAAGGGATTTATGAATTTTAACAATTTTAGGGGGGGTTGGATTTATAGGGTTTTCTACATTATTTGGGATTTTTTTGGTTTTTAGTATTTTATATGGTTTTTAGGGTTTTTAGGTAATTTGAGGGGTTTTATGGTTTTCAAGGTTTATTGGGATTTCAGGAGTTTTTATGGTATTTTGGGTTTTTTTAATTTTTTTGGGGTTTTAATATTTTTTATATATTTTAAACATTTTTAGTTGTTTTAAGGGTTCTTAGAATTTTTTTTTGCTTTAGCCTTTTTATGGGTTTAAGTATTTTTTATGGTTTTAAGGGGTTTTAAATGTTTTTAGGGGATTTTCAAGGTTTTTAGGGGGTTTTATGTTTTTAGGGATTTTTAGGTATTTTTTAGGAATTTTATGGGCTTTTGGGTTTTTAGGGTTTTTAGCGATCTTGAGGGTTTTGAGTGTCTATGGGTTTTCTTAGTATTTTTATCTATTTCTAGGACTTTGGGGTCTTATGTAATTTATGGGATTTTTTGTGTTTTTAGGGATTTAAGGATATTTAGAGTTTTTAATGTTTTTTTAAGGATTCAAGAATTGTTTTGTAGTTTTTAGTGAGATATTATGGGTTTTATGGCTTTTCAAGGTTTTTAAGGTTTTAGTGGATTTTATGGTCTTATTTTTATATAATTTGTTTTAGATATTTTAATTTTATTATGGAATTTTTGGGATTTTTTGGGATTTTTTGGGATTTTTTGGGATTTTTATGTTTTTTAGTGTTTCGAGTGTTTTAAGGATTTTCTAGTTTTTAAGGTTTTTAGAGGTTTTTTGGGGTTTTAGTGATTTCAAGTGTTCTTAGGGAAAATTTTGGTTTTGGGAGTTTTTTGATATTTTATGATTTTTAAGGTTTTTTAGAGTATTTAACTTTTTTGGGGTTTAAGGGGGTTTTAAATCTCTAAGGGGTTTATCAGGGTTTAATGTGTTTTTATTTTTCTAGGGTTTTATGGTTTTTATTGGGTTTTCAGGCATTTTAGATTTTCTAGATTTTTAGGGAAAAATTTATCTTTTTACATATTTTTTTTGGTTTTTTGAGTCTTTTGGGATTTAGTGGGATTTTAGGGGTTTTAGGATTTTCAGAATATTTACTTTTTTTTGGGGGGTTTTATTGGGTATTTTTGAGTTATTTTTTGTTTTATGATTTTGTTGGGTTTTTATGGTTTTTAATGTTTTCAGTGGTTTTAGAGGGTATTAGGATTTTATTGGGTTTTTTTTGGGTATTTTAGGTTTTAAGGTGTTTTATGGTTTCAGGGTTTTTTTAGGATTTTTATGTTTTTTAAATTTTAGAAATTATTAGGGAAATTTAGGAATTTTATTGTCTTATGGGTTTTCATGGATTTTAGGGATTTTGTGGGTTTTTAGGTTTTTTAAAATTTTTTAGGCTTAATAGGGGTTTTAGGTGCTTTATGGGTTTTTATATTTTAATGCATTTTTATGTTTTTTAGTGTTTTTAAGGATTTTTAGAGGTTTTCAACATTTTTTGGGTTTTTATAGATTTTTGAGTTTATAGTGGGTTTTATTGGGTTTTATGGGTTTTTTTGGGTTTAATGGTTTTTTTTTGTTTTCAGGGTTATTTAGGGTTTAAGGGTTTTTTATGTTTTCAAATATTTTAGGTATTTTTTAGGATTTTTATTTTTTAGGACTTTTTACGTTGTTAGGGGTTTTATGTTATTTATGGGTTTTTAGTATTCTTGGGGTTTTTAGGGTTTTATAGTTTTTTGTAGTTTTATGGTTTTTTTTATTTTTTATGGGTTTTGAGGTTTTTTAGTGTTTTTAACCTTTCTAGTGGTTTTATGGGTTTTAGAGTTTTTAGTGGCCATTTAGGGCTTTTATGGGTTTTTACGGTTTTCGCGGTTTTTTGGGGTATTTATTATTTTTAGGGTTTTTAGGGTTTTTTATGTTTTAGTATATTCTTATAGCTTTTTATGTATTTTTATGTGTTTTATAGTTTTTATAGATTTTTAGGGTTTTGAGGGTTTTTAAGGGTTTTATGGTATTTAGGTTTTTTCATTGTGTTTTGACTTTTTGAGGAATTTTTATTTTGGGGGTTTTTTAATATTTTAGTGATTTTAATGTTTTTAATGGTTTTAACGGGTTTCATAGGTTATAATGGTGTTAGGGTTTTTAGGGTTTTTAAATAGTTTTAATGTGTTTCATGGTTTTCAAGTGTTTTTTTAAAGTTTTAGTGCTGTTTTATGTTTTATGGGATATTTTTGGATTTTTTAGTATTCTTTTGGTTCTAGGATTTTTTTTGTTATTAGGGGCAAGGAAGGCTCGAGACCAGGCAAGCCTGATCCCCCAAAATTAAATGAAATAAAAAGGACCAGTAGATAGCTACAAGGGGGTTACATAACTGGGTGTGCACCTCACCCTTCAAGCCAGAGTTGACGAACGGGGAGCATGGAGGCATGGAAAAAAAGGACCACAGTGAGAACCGCTCCACAATGGCCTGTTTGGAGAGAGCATCTGCAACCGCATTCGCCTCCCGGTAGACATGTGTCACAGTGAGATTCAGCCTTTAGCACATGGCGAGGCAGTCCATCCACAGGGTGAGGAGCCACCTGGGGACACACCTAGATCTATTTTTAAGAGCACTCACAACAATCATGGAGTCAGACTCAAGTTTTTGTTTTTAGGTATTTTTAAGGTTTTTAGGGGTTTTTATGGGTTTTAGGGTTTTTATGGTCAATTTGGGGTTTTATGGACTTTTAGTTTATTGGGTTTATTTTATATATTAGAGTATTTATAGTTTTGTAGAGTTTTTTTATTTATTTTTTTAGAGCTTTAAATGAATTTTAGAGTTTTTAGAGGTTTTTACTGGATTTATGGTTTTTATTATATTCCATGGTGTTTATGAGTTTTATGGTATTTAGGGGGTTTTAGGTTTTTGACCTTTTCAGGTATTTTTAGGATGTTTTTTTGGAATTTTATCGTTTTTAGGTGTTTTTGGGTTTTAGGGATTTGGTGGGTATTTAGGGGGTTTAGATTTTTAGAGGATTTAGGGTGTTTTATGTTTTTAGGGGTTTTTTAGTTTTCTGGGTTTAAAAGGTTATTTTTTTAATATTTTTAGTTGTTTAAGGGTTATGGAATTTTTAGAGTTTTATGGGTTTTAGAGTTTTTATGTTTTTCTGGGGTTGTTTATTTTTTTAAGGTTTTAGGGTTTTTTACATGGCCTTTTTTAGGATTTTTTTGTTTTGTCGAGTTTTCAATGGTTTTACAGAATTTGAGGGTTTCATGGGTTTTCAAGGTTTTAGTGTTTTCAAAAAATTTAGTGCCTTTTTTGGGTTTTCATAGTTTTTTTAATTTTTAGGGCTTTATGGTTTTTTATAGTTTTTAATGATTTTAGGTGTTTTATGGGATTTAGATTTTTAGTGTGTTTGTAGGCTTTTATGTGTTTTCGGGTTTTTAATGTTTTTTTAGTTACTGTAGCAGACTATAGTAGGGCACTGAAGCAGTACTGTAGCAGTGTGGATACTGTTCACTAAAGGCCTCTTTGAAAAAAATATGGGCTTTCAAGCCTTTTATTCAGGCCACTTGGCCTTGGGCCTTGGATCTATATAATGGGTCTCCCTCTACCCAATCAAAATAGGTATTTCCTTAAAAATAAAAATGAAGCTTTGCCCACAACCTTTAAAAAAATTTCAAATATTTTTATGAAATATTTAGGATTTCTTTTGGTTTTTTGGTTTTTTGGGATTTTTTATATTTTTATGGGTGTTAGGTTTTTTCATTGGTTTTTAGTATTTTTAGCATAATTAAGGTTTTTATGGTGTTTTGGGTTTTAGGTGTCTTTTTGAGTTTTTAGGGGTTTTATGGGTTTTTAGCGTTTTTTTCATTTTTAGGGGTTTTAATTGTTTTTAGATATTTTAATGGATTTTAAGTGTATTATATGATTTTATGGGTTTTAATGGTTTTATGGGTTTTTTTTCATTTCAACGGTATTTATGGGTTTTACTGTTTTTTACATTTTTAGATTTTTTATGGGTTTTTAGGATTTTTTGGGTTTTCTAGAATTTTTAGGTTTTTTTGTGATTCTAAGGGATTTTAGGATTTCTTAGGGTTATAACTTAATTAGGGGTAATCATGGTTTTTTTGGGGTTTGGGTTTATAGGGTTTTTTCAATATTCTTTGGGGTTTTATGATTTTTAAGATTATTTTATTGTTTTTCGTGGTTTTAATGGGTTTTAGAGTTTTTTGTGGGTTTTTAGGGTTTTGTGGTATTTTATTTTTTTAGGGGTTTTTATGGTTTTCAGGGGTTTTAAGATTTTTATAGAATTTAGTTTTTCAGAGATTTTTATATTTTTTTAATATTTTAATGGGGTTTAATAATTTTTAGGGATTTAGGTATTTTGTGGTATTTATTGGTTTTTAGGGGGTTTTAGGGTTTTTTTTGTTTTTTGGTTTTTAGGTTTTTTTTTGAGTTTTTAGGGTGTTTATGGTTTTTAGATTCTTTTAAGAATTTTAAAGTTATTGAAGGGTTTTTGTGTTTTTAATAGTTTTAGGGTTTTTATATGTATTTTGGTATTTAATGTTTTAGTTTTTTATGGTTTTTAGGGGGTTTTCGTGGTTTTTAAGGGATTTCATTTTTAGTGATTTTAGGGTTTTTTTGGATTTTTATAGTTTTAAATGTTTTATAGGATATTTGGGATATTGAGGGATTATAGTGGCTTTCAGGGATTTTAGGTGTTTTAGGGTGTTTTGGTTTTTAAGGGTCTTTTGGGGTTTTAGAGCATTTTTTTTTATTTTTTTAGAGTTTTATGGATTTTTAATGTTTTTAACCTTTTTGGTGCTTTAAGTGTTTTTTAGATTATTTGTGGATTTTCATGGTTTTTATGGGTTTTTAATGTTTTCATTGTTTTATGGGTTTTATGGTTTTTTAGGGTTTTTCGGTTTTTTGGGTTCCTTACATTTTCATGGATTTTTAGTGATTTGTTAGGAGTTTTATGGTTTTTATGTTGCTTTATGGTTTCTAGGTGTTTTTATGGTTTTATCATATTTTAGGGGGTTTTTAGGGTTTTTATGTTTTCTTAGGTTTTTAGGGTCTTTTTGTTTTTTAGGGTTTTTTTTCTTAAAATTTTTATGGGTTTTAGAGTTTTTATTATTTCAGGGGTTTTATGTCTTTTTTGTTGGTTTTATGAGGTTTCATGGCTTTATGGTTTTATTGTTTTTAAGGGTTAAAGTTTATTAGGAGTTTTAGGGGTTTTATTACAATTTCAATGTATTTTTTGTATATTTTTATAATTTTTATTGTTTTTTGTCTTTCTAGGAATTTTCAAGGTTTTTAGGGTCATTCAGGGTGTTTTTTTTGTTTTTATGGTGTTTTAGTGTATTTTGGGTTTTTAGGTTTTTTTGAGTTTTTTAATGGTTTTATGGATTGTAGAGTTTTTTAATGTTTTCATTAGTTTTATGGGTTTTAGAGTTTTTATGGATTTATGAATTTATGGGGTTGAAGTGAATTATGATTTTTAGGTGTTTTTAAGTTCATTACGAATTTTTATGTTTTTATGGTTTTTTAGAGAGTTTTTTTGGGTTTTTATGGTTTTTCATGGTTTTCATGGATTAAGGGATTTTTAGGTTTTTTAAAAATTTTCAGAATTTTTTGTGGTTTTAGGGGGCCTAAATGTTTTTAAGTTGTTTTAGTGTTATTTGGGTTTTTTTAGTTTTTAGTGGTTTTAAAATTTTTAGTGGTTTTTAGGTTCTTTATAGAGTTTTAAGGATTTTGTGGGTTTCTATGGTTTTAATGGGTTGTAGGGGTTTTAGGGTATTTTTTGTTTTCCATGATTTTTATGTATTTTTAGTATTTTTATGGTTTTTGGGTGTTTAGGGAATTTAGGGAATTTGAGGATATTTATAGTTTTTTTGGGTTTTAGGGTTTTTAGGTTTGTTTAGTGTTTTTAGGGTCTTTATAAGTTTTTATGGATTTTTTCTATTTTGTAGGGTTTTTTTTAGTGTTTTGTAACGTTTTTAGGGGTTTTGAGGGTTTTTATAGTTTTTTTGGCGTGTATTTTTTATATGGGGTTTTATAATTTTTTTTTGTTTTTTAGGGATTTATGGTTTTTTCGGGTTTTATGGTTTTTTGATATTTTACACAGTTCTTAGGTGTTTTTTATGTTTTAAGGTATTTTTTTGGATTTTTATGGTTTTTTATTATTTTTAGGATTTTTAGGGTTTTTTGTTCTAATGGTTTTTTGAGTTTTTAGCGTTTTTGGAGGTTATAGGTTTTTAATATTTTTTAGAGTTTTTAAGATTTTATGGGTTTTATAGTTTTTTTTTGAGTTTTTAGTTGTTTTTAGAGGTTTTATTGGTTTCTATGGGTTTTTAGGGTTTTCCGGTTTTTTATGGTTTTCAAAGATTTTAAGGGTTTTTAGGGTTTTAGTGGGTTGTTGGATTTTTTTATAGTTTCAAGGGGTTTTCAGGGTTTTCAGGTATTTTGATGTTTTTGTTTGGTTTTTTTTTGAGTTTTTAGGGTTTTGCATTGTTTTTAGTGTTTTTTATGATTTTAGGGGTTTTATGGATTTTTTGAGTTTTTAGTGTTTTGTAGGGTTTTTATGGGATTTAGGGTTTCTATGGTTTGTAGTGGTGTTATGATTTTCATGGGTTCATCAGTGTGTATAGGGTTTTTTACGTTTTTAGGGATTTTTATCGATTTTTTTGGATTTTATTATTCTTAGGTTTTTTGGGGTCTTATGAATTTTGGTTGTTTTTAGGGGTTTCTAGGTTTCTTTTAGGTTTTTAGGGTTTAAGTGTTTTAAGGGATTTTATGGTTATTTGGATTTTTTGGTAGTGTATAGGATTTTGTTTTGTGTTTTAGGGGTTTTTTGGGATTTGGAGTGGTTTATGGGTCTTTAGGTTTTGTAGTGTTTTATGTTTTTTTTTGGAATTTTATTGATTTTGATGGGTTTTATGGGTTTTATGGTTTGTTTTTTTTTGGGATTTTTTGGTTTTGGGGGTTTTAGGTTTTTTATAATTATTTTAAGAGTTTTATAGGTTTTAGAGTTTTTAATGTTTTGGGGGTTTTATGGGTTTAAGGATTTTATATTGTTTTCAAGTTATTCAAGGTTTTTAGGGGTTTTTAATTTTTTAGGGATTTTTAGGGATTTTTTTTTAGTTTTTGGATTATTATGTGTTTTAGTATTTTTATTGATTTTTATAGTTTTAGGGTTTTCCAATGTTGTTTAGAATTTTAAGGGTTTTTGGGTTTTATGGATTTCTAGGTTTTTAGGGGCTTTGTTGAGTATTTTTCTAGGAAAATATAAAGAGTACATAAAATGAAATGGAATTCAAGTACGACATAATCACCCAAAGTTGAACCATTTTATGAAAGACCAATAGTAAAGAAATGTAGAAATGAAACCAAATCCAAAGAAAATGCAGGCTAGATACCTTCATAAAGACCTGAGAAACCTCATGAAACCCCTCTATCCCAAAATCTGGAAAACAGGCCTAAGAACCCACCCAAAACCAATAAAACCCATAGAATAAAATAACAGCATAAAAACCATGAGAATCCCATTGAACCTAATGCCTGGGAAGTGGTACTAAGAATCCTCAAGAAGATGATCAGAACCAAATCCAGGAAACTGATATCAGAGAACATTTGAAGCCCATCAAATCCATTTCCTGGAAAAGGCTTGAGAGTATCACGGAGCCCAAAAAACACAAAACCCATATCCATCACCCAAAATGTAGCTCCCCCAATCACATTGCACATAACCCTAAACCAGAACCAAGAAACTAAGGTCTTAACACACTACAATAGCTCCCATGAACCGCATACCAGCTCCAGTTCCCAACGCCCATAAACAGCTTCCCCCACACCATCTCCAATCATCCAACTCTAATAACCCAACATTCTTCTCCCATAACTAGGATTATAAAAAAACAACCAACCAACAACTAATGTACCATCTCCAATCACCCAAATTCCAACTCTAAATCCAAATAATGATGAATATCTCCCATCTCATATCTCCCAATAGCCAAAATCACCATCCTCGACACCAGAAAAAAACCCCAAATACACCATCCACTTATGCTACTACAACACCTCCAAGCCAAAAAATAATTTGATCCACCACTTCAAGTTGTAATCCTTCCAAAAACATCTTCCAAAACCTCCCTATAAGCATCCATCTCCGTCACCCAGCACGAGAAACTGAAATACGTCCCAACATACCATGACATATCCTAGTATCCACAATAGATCTCATCACCCACGACATCTCTAGTAGCTTCCATCACACTGCAGAATCATCTATCTGCAGGTCCTAGCCTGCATTATAACCCATAACCCTATAAAAACTCCTGGCCCGTCACCATCTCATATCCCACAACCAGCAAACAAATTCTCAACATACAACACCCACTCCCTGAACCAACCCTTAGTAGTTGAAACACCATCTCAAGTAGTAAAAATGAACAACATAACCAGACCACACCTTTTGAGATCCTCTCAAAGCCATCATACCTTCTCCATATAGGAAACAAGAAGAAAAACAATAATCCAAAACAATTCCAGCTAAGAACCACCACAATAGAATGGAAACCGAACCTACAATATCATCACTACATACAAACAATAGTAGCTTACTGAAATTAAACTATATCTGCCTACACTTGTTGGAACCAGAGAATAGACCCCTAAAAACTACCATCTAGTCTAAAAATTCCACAACCCAGCCTAAAAACCCGAAAAAATAGAACTACTACATTTGAAATCGACTGATGAAGAAGTATGGAAGAAAAATTCACCATGAAGGAAATAATTGCACCACATAAGGAAAAAATGAACAAAACATCACTGAACAAGAACCAAAAGTTCCAAAAAGAACACCAATAATAGAAGCCCATGTTCTAAATAAGGTTTCCAAAAAACTAGGCTGATGAGGACAGTTAAAAAACCTTCATCGTGAAATAGGAGTCACCTGGGAGATCAAAGATTCATAACCATCCCTTGACACAAAACTAACTTCCCTCCCTCAAGACTAAAAACGATGGAAACAACCCACAATAAACAAAAATTTTCCCACTAACCTCTAATCCAGTGGTGAAACACATCCAAACATTCATACCACAATAACTGTATGGATAAGAAGGAGATAAATGTCAAAGAACCTGTAATGACAGAAGATGATGAACCTTCATCCATCAAACAGATAGTCATGAGTGCTAGAGATACATCCAAGAAGATGAAGGCACGCCTATTATCAAAATACACAGTGCCGAATATATGACTCTAAGAAATGCACCTCCGACCTACGATGAGATAAAGAACAAGATCATATTTGAACCCCATGCATGAAAAGACAATAGATCATGTGAAATTATAGAGGACCAAAATCTTATGAACATGAACAACTATACCATGAACTATGGCCTAATTCCTTATTTTCTTCCATAAAAAACATGTGACCTCATATGACATGTCTATAGTCGGAGACCACTGAACTGACATCAAAGGTTTAATGGATATGAAACTAGCGTTAATGGTCGGTGACTACGAACAGGTTTCCATACTCGACATACAATATCAGTAACCAAAACCTCAAAGTCAATGTCTAGAAAAACTATGTGAGAACCAGTGAAACTAGTCGTTCACCCCACATCGAGTCAGTAGGAAGGATAACCGATGACTGAAACGAAATCCCTTTGTCATAACATGGAATAGAAACTCTCAGACTACCAAAAGAGAAATCCTCCTTACCATAAAGTACTGGGCTTGAGAACCATGAATCAAGCATCCATGACTAATTTCAATCCCTCCATAAACACCCTCAATACAAAACCACATGATTCAATAAAAAATCATAAAATATTCCAAATGCCCACTCAGAAAATCAAGATAATTTTGCCATCACCAAATTACAGAAAAACCCACTATAAAAAAATTCATGTGAAGAGTCCCATCATTCAAGAACCCATCAATGTACATCATGCCAAAACAACTAGGATATATTAGTTCCAATTCACAGAAGAAAATCCACCATGGACATGGGGCTCCCTATATACTTTACATCTCAGTTAGAAACCCCCTTTTGAGTAATTTAGAGTTTTTATATTTTTAGAGTTTTTTAGTGTTTTAGGGTTTTTAAAGGGTTTCAGAGTTTTTTTTATTTTTTTAATGGGTTTTAAGGGTTTTAGAATTTTTTATAGTCTTCAATGCCTTTTTAGGGTGTTTAGGGTTTTCTATATTTATAGCCAATTTTATGGCCTTTATGATTTATATTGTTTTAGGGATTTTTTTTTGTTTTTTCGGAATTTTCAGGGGTTTTAAGAGATTTTAGGGGGTATTAGGGTTTTTACGGTTTTTATGGTGTTTTTGGGGTTTTTTGTTTTTTAGGGTTTTACTGAGTTTTTATGGATTTTATGGGTTTTTAGAGTTTTTTATTATTTTTAGGGGTTATACGAGTTTGTAAAGTTTTTTGTGATTTTTATGGATTTTCATAATTTTTTTGTGTTTTAGGTGTTTTTATAATTTTTAAAGATTTTCAAGGATTTTTTTTTCAAATTTTTAGGAATTTTTAGTGATTTTTTTGTATTTTTCTGGTATTTAGGATGTTTTTATGGGTTTTAGGTATTTTTAGGTGTTTTTGGGATTTTTAGGGATTTTATAGTTATTTTGTGTGTATAAGGCCTTTTAGGGTTTTTAGGGGTTTTTTGGTTTTTAAGAGTTTATACAGTTTCTTAATGTTTTAAGGATTTTAGATGTTTCTAGAGATCTATTAGGTTTTGAGGAGTTTTATGGGATTTAGGTTTTTTTATCTTTATAAGTTTTTTAGGTTTTTTTATTTTTATGGTTTTTGAGGATTTAATGGTTTCTATGTTTCTGGAGGATTTTTATGTACTATAGGGACTTATTATGTTTTTAGGGGTTTTTAGTGTAATAGGTTTTTTGAGTTTTTAAATAATTTTTAGGGGATTAAGACATTTAAGAGTTTTTAGTTGTTTTTTAGATATTATAGGATTTGGTGGGGGGGGTTAAATTATAAGGGGTTTAGGGTTTTAAGGGGGCTTTGGTGGTTTTGGGGTGTTTTTCATTTTTATGGATTTTTAGGTCTTTTTTAGGATTTTTTTGCCTTTTATGTTTTTTATCACGTTTAAGGATTCTTAGGGGATTTAAGGATTTTCATGATTTTTATGGTTTTATGGATTTCATGTTATCAAAGGAATTTTTGGGGTTTTAAGGGGTATTTTTAGTTTTTATGGGTATTAAGTTTTTTTAGAGTGTTTAGTGTATTTTTAGGGATTTAATGGGTTTATATAGTTATAAGTTTTTATAAAGTGTTATGGATTTAGGGGGTTTTTTGGGTTTTAGGGTTCTATAAATTTTTAGGGATTTGAATGTATTTTTAGGATTTTTTTTCATTTTTTGTGATTTTTGGGTCTTTAAGGGTTATGAGTGTCTTTTGGATTTTTTTTATTTTTTAAGGGTTTCATGGGTTTTTACTGTATTTTGGGTATTTTGGGTTTTAGGGATTTTTTATGTTTTAGGGTTTTATGATTTTTAATAGTTTTTAACATTCTATTGGTTAATGGGTTTTTGGAGTTTTTAGTGTTTTAGGGTCTTAATCAGTTTTTTAGAGTTTTTATGTTTTTATGGGGTTTTAGGATTTTTAAGGGTTTTTAGGGGTTTTTATGTTTTTATGGATTCTTAGGGTTTTTTCGGAATTTTTAGTTTTTTTATGGTTTTGGGTTTTTTTATGTTTTTATGGAAATTGGGGGGGTTTTTAGTATTTTTCAGGTTATTTAGGGTTTTTAGGATTTTTAGACCTTTTATAAACATATAGTTTTGTTGGTTTTTGGAGTATTTTTGGGGATTAAATGTTTTTTAGAGTTTATTTTATACTTTAAGGTGTTAAAATGTATTTTATAGTTTTTAGTTGTTTTTTGGTTTTTTATAGATATTATTGTTTTTTATGGGTTTTAGGGGTTTGTTTGGTTTTCAAGGGTTTTTATGGGTTTTTAGGGTTTTAATTTTTTTTTGGATTTAATGGATTTTTAACGATTTTTAGGGTTTTGGTGATTTTAATGGTTTATAGGGGTTTTCAGTATTTGTAGATATTTTATCCTTATTTGGGTTTTTATGGTCATTTGGGTATTTAGCTAGTTTTATTGTGTTTCTAGTGTTTTTTTATTTTTTATAGTTTTTTAATTTTTTTAATGTTTTAATGGTTTTAAGGGGTTTTAATGTTTTAATTTTGCTTTTAGGGTTTTTATTAGTTTTTTAGGATTTTTATGGGGTTTAGGGGTTTTTTTGGGCTTCTAGGGGTTTTTATGGTTTTTGGGGATTTTATGTTTTTATGTATTTGTTGGTATTTATTAGAAATTTTATAGTTTTAATTGTTTTTTTGGGTCTTTAGGAATATTGAATGTTTTTAGGGGCTTTCGGTGTTTTTTTTTCTTTTTTAGGATTTTTTCATGGCTTTTAGGTATTTTGGTGTTCTTGGGTTTTCATGAATTTTTATGGGGTTTTTGGTTTTCTTTAGTTTTTTTATCATTTCGATCAGTTTAAATGTTTTTAAATTTTTTATTGGGTTTTTAGGGTTTTTATGGGGTTTTATTTTTTTAGGTTTTATTGGGTTTTTGTGGTTTTCAGGGGATTTTTTTGGATTTTTTTATGCTTTAATGTATTTCTAGGGATTTACTAGGATTTTTTTAGTTATATGGATTTTATGATTTTTAGGTTTTTTGAGGTTTATTGGTTTTTTCTAGGGTTTTGGGGTTTTACGGTGTTTTGGGGTCTTTTATTGGTTTTTGGGTTTTGGGGGGTTTAAATATTTTTTGGATTTTTTACATTTTTAAGGTTTTAAGTGTTTCTAGTGTTTTTAGTGGTTTTAATTTTTTTGGGGTATTTATGGTTTTTAGGAGTTTTATGTTCTTCAGTGTTTTCTGTGGGTGTTTATATTTTCAATAATTCTTAAGGTTTTTTTAAAGATTTTTTGGTTTTTAGGGTTTTTAGTGTTTTTATATATTTTGAGTTTTTAAAGGGGATTTTAGGGTTTTTTAGGGTATTAGATATTTTCTTAGTTTTTAGGGTCTTTGGGTATTTAAGTGTTTTAAGGGTTTTAGAGTTTTAGTGGGTTTTATGGTTTTAATGTATTCCTATGGGGTTTTAAGGTTTTTCATTATGTTTTATTTTTTTCAATGTTTTCTGGGTTTTTTGAGTTTTTTATGTTATTAGGGATTTTTATGGTTTTTAGGATTTTTATGGTTTTCAAGGTTTTAGGGGCTTGATATATTTTTATGGGTTATAATAGTTTTTTGGGTTTTTATGGTTTTTAGGGTCTTTTGTGTTTTTTTATGTTTTTATCTTTTTATGATTTTTAGAGTTTTAAATGTTTTTAAGGGTTTTAAGTGGTTTTAGATTTTAAGAAGGTTTTAGGATTTTTATTAGGTTTTAGGGGTTTTATAGGATTTGGGGTTTTCAGGGACTTTTTGTGGTTTTTAGAGTTTTCTCCATTTTTTTAATAATATGAATTTTAGGATTTTATGGTTTTTAATGTCTTTATGGTTTTTCAGTATTTATGGTATTTTAGTATTTTGGGGGTTTTTAAAGTTTTTTAGGGTTTCTAGGGGTTTTATATAATTTTAATGTTGTTAGGGGTTTTAGTTTTTTTAGTGGGGTTTTAGGATTTTGATGGTTTTTTAATGTTTTTAGAGGTTTTTTGGTTTTTTTGGGGTTTCTCAGGGTTTCAATTATGTTATGTTTTTTAGGAATTTTTCGAATTTTTATGTTTTTTAAATGTTTTTAGGTTTTATGTATTTTTAAGGTTTTAAGGATTTTTTAGTGTTTTATGGTTTTTCGGGTTTTCAATATGTTTTGGGTTTTTAGGATTTTTTTGAGTTTCTGGGGTTTTATGGGTTTTTTAAGTTTTTCATGTTCTTAGGGGTTTTAGAGTTTTTAATGTTTTTGGGGTTTTATCGTTTTTAAGGGTTTTAATGTTTTTGTGGGGATTTTATGTTTTTTGGGGGTTTTCATGGTTTTTTACATTTTCCCTTGTTATTAGAGTTTTTTAGGGATTTTATGGTATTTAGTGTGTTTGGGGTTTTTAGGGTATTTATGGATTTTGAGGGTTATTAGTGTTTTCAGTTATTTTTGGGATTTCCTACTATTTAATGGGTTTTATGGTCTTTTTAGGTTTTTAGTGATTTTTAAAGCTTTTTAGCTTTTTATGGTTTTTAATGTATTGAAACCTTTTCAAGGATATTATGGGGTTTATGGTTTTTGATGGTTTTAGGGGTTTAGGATATTTTCATTATTTTTGTGGATTTTTAAATTTCTAGTAATTTTAGGGATTTTTTATAATTTTTATGATTTTTAGGGTTTTTAGAGTTTTTTGGGATTTCTGAGGTTTTATGGGTTTTTAGGGTTTTATGGTCTTTTTTATTTTTTAATTATTTTGAGATTTTATGGTTTTTGTTTTTTTAGAGTTTTATTGTTTTTAGGGTTTTAAGGGATTTTAGAGTTATTAGTAGTTTTTAGGGTTTTTTTTGTTTTTTTGGGTTTTTACGATTTTTATGGGGTTTATGGATTTTAGGGGTCTTTTAGGAGTTTTAAGGTTTTTTACATTTTAATTGATTTTGAGTGATTATTTTAGGAATTTATGGTTTTTAGTATTCTTAGGGATTTATGGATTTTGATGATTTTCAAGGTTTTTTGGGTGTTGAGTTATTTTAGGGTTTTTTAGTTTGTTGGCTTCTTTTTTAGTTGGGTAGATTTTTTTTGTTTTTTACTAGTATTATGTATTTTAGAGTTTTTGATCTTTTTAGGGGTTTTATGGATTTTTAGATTTTTTATTCTTTTTTTGGGTTTTATAGGTTTTTAAGGTTTTTTAATATTTTTATAGATTTTTATAAATTTCAAGGGTTTTTCTGGGTTTTTATATTTTTAGATAATTTTTACTGTTTCTTATAATTTTTATGGTTTTTAGGGTTTTTCGGGATTTTCATGGTTTTAGTTTTTTTATATTTTTCAAGGTGTTTAGAATTTTTAGGGTTTCTAATGTCTTTTTTATTTTTAAGAGGGTTTGAGTTTTTAGATTTTCGTGGTTTTTTAGTGTTTTTAAATGTTTTTATTAGTTAAAAGTGTTTTTAGAGATTTTAATTTTTTTAGGGGTTTATGGAGATTTAGGGTTTTTTATGGTTTTTATGGGTTTCTATGGTATTAAGATGTTTTTCATAGTTATAAGATTTTTTTCAATTTTTAGGGATTATTAGGTATTTTTATGATCTTCTTTTATGTTAGATTTATTTAGCGATTTTGAGGGTTTTAAGGGTTTTTCAAAGTTAGCAGGCATTTTTTTTGGGTTTTTAGTGTTTTTTTATTTTTAGGATTTTAAATGATTTGGATATTTTCTAATTTTTTAGTGGGTTTTATGCTTTTTATATTTTTTTAGTTGTTTTAGGATTTTTTGGGTTTTGGGGGGGTTTTAAGGTTTTTTGGGGGTTATATGGTTTTAGGAAGTTTTCAAGGGTTTTAGGGTTTTTTTTATGTTTTTTGGAATTTTTATATGTTTTTTAAGATTTATATCAGTTGTGGGATTCTTTAATATTTTTATGTATTTTTAGGTGTTTTAGTCATTTCAGGGTTTTTGGGTTTTTGGGGGTTTTAGGTATTTTTGGAAATTTAGGGTTTTTTTGAGTTTTTTTTTCTTTTTAAATGTCTTTTTATAGTTTTTAAATTTTTTTAAGGTTGTATAGTTTTTTAATGTTTTAGTGTGTTTTATGGGTTTTTATAGGTTGTAGGGGTTTTAATGGGGTCATTTTGTTTTATGGGTTTATGGAGTTTTAATGGGTTTTAGGGGTTTTAGGTTTTTATGTTTTTATGGGTTTTAGGTATTTTTAGGGTTTTTAATTTTTTAGAGGCTATTAATTTTTTTAGGGATTATCTAAGTTTTCAATGTTTTCAGGGCTTTAGAGTTTTTAGGGTTTTTGGGGTTTTATGGTTTTTTGGGGGATTAGCGTTTTTTAGGAAATTCATAGAGGTTTAAATGCTATTAGGGTTTTAAATATTTTTACGTGTCTAAAGGGTTTTCAATGTTTTTAGTGGAGTTCTATAGGTTTTAATTGTTTTAGGGGATATTAGGGTCTTCAGGCAGTTTTTATGGATTTTTACATTTTCACGTAGATTTAATGATTTTTAGGATTTTTAAGGTTTTTAGGGATTTTAGAGATTTTGTATTTTTGATTTTAATGTTTATTTAGTTTCTAAGTTTTTTAATGGTTTTAATGTTTTTATATATTTTGGTGTTGTTATGGTTTTTAAATTTTTTTTGTGGGTTTTAAGGTTTTTATGGGTTTTAGGCTTTTTCGGGGTTTTAGGGTCTTTTCAGAATTAGGGTTTTTTGTGTTTTTTAGGGTTTTTCTGGTTCTCTGGGTTTTTTAATGCATTGATTTTTTTGAAGGGTTTATAGATTTTTAGTGAATTTTTGGATTTTTATGGGGTTTCAGGTTTTTTTAGGGGTTTCAAGGGTCTTTATGGTTTTGATTTATTTTTTTTGGGTATTTGGGGTTTTCTACATTTTCAGAGACTTTTAGTGTTTTTTAGGATTTAAAGGGATTTATAGTTTTTAGGGATTTTAGTGATTTTATGGGTTTTCACTATTTTTTGGGATTTTAGGGGTTTTTATGGTTTTAGGGTCTTTTTCGGTTTTTTTGTTTTTCTTTTGAGTTTTTAGGGTTTGAATGGGATTTTAGTGTTTTTTGTATATATTTAAGGTTTTTATTTGTTTTTAGTGGGTTTGATGGAATTTAGGGGTCTTTTAATGTTTTTAGCAGTTTTTATGTCTTCATGTGTTTTTATGGATTTTTTTGGGTTTTATGGTTTTGGGGGTTTTTAGGGTTTTGGGGATTTTGAAGGGTTTTAGGAATTTTAGGGGTTTTTAGATTATTTAGGGCTTTTCAAGTTCTTTATAGTATTTTTTTTGTTGTGGGGAATTTTTTTAGTTTTTAATTGTTTTAAGGTTTCTCTGGGATTTTAACTGTTTTTAGGGGTTTTAAGGATTTTTAATTATTTTTTTGGTTTTAGGGGTTTTTAGGGTTTTTTAGATATTTAGAGGTTTTTATGGGTTTCACGGAGTTTTCCGGATTTTAGGATTTTTAAAAAAATTTGGGATTTCATGGCATGTTCTGATTTTTTATTTTTTCATGGGTTTTTAGGTTTTATATAGATTTGGCAGGTTTAGGGTTCTTTCAAGGACATTTAGTGGTTTTAATGGTTTCTTGGTTGTTTTAGTACTAAAGGTTTAATGGGGTTTTAGAATTTTTAGCATTTTAAGGCCTTTAAAGGTTTTAGTAGTTTTTATATGTTTTAGGGTCTTTTGGGTTTTAAAAATTTTAATCTTTATATTGGGTTTTATGGTTTTCTGGGGGATTATAAGGTGTTTATGGTTCTTTACCTTTCAATGTATTTTTATGTAATTTTTTAGTATTTTAGGGTATTTTTGTATTTCTAGCGTTTTAGGTATTTTTAGGGGTTTTATGTTTTTTAGGGTTTTTAAGGGTTTTAGGGCCTTTTGCGTATTTAGGGTTTTTTGTGTTTTTTAAGGTTTTTTTATTTTTTAACATTTTAGGGGTTTTTAGAGTTTTTAGTGGTACTATAGTTTTATGGGTTTTTAAAGGATTTTAGTCATTTTTATTATTTTTAGGGGGTTTTCATAGTTTCAATTTGTTTTTTATGTTTTTATGGATTTTATGTCATTTTTTTTATTTTTATTGTTTTGTTGGTTTTGTGGTTTTTATGGATGTTTAGTGATTTTTAGGGTTTTTATGGTTTTTAGGGACTTTTAGGTTTTATGGTTTTTTAGTTTTTAAGCATTTTTTTTAGTTTTTAAAGGCTTTATTGTTTTTATAATCTCTTTAAAAAAAATTGGGGGTTTAATGGTTTTTAGATTTAAAATTTAAATTTTAGGGGTTTTATGGGGTTTTACGGTTTTTAAGGTCTAATAGGACTTTATGGTTTTTAGGTCAATTTCGGGATTTTAGTGTTGTTTAATATTTAATGTATTTTATATATTTATTTGTACATTCATAGTTTTTAGGATTTTTAGGGGTTTTAGAGATTTTTAAGGTATTTAGTATTTTTTGTGGGTTTTGGGCTTTATGGTATTTAAGGGTTTTAAGGGTTTTTTGTTATTTTTGGGTTTTTTGGATTTTTTGAGTTTTAAAGTGTTTTATATTTTTTTAGTGTTTCATAATATATTTATGTGTATTAATCAATTTTATAGTTTTTAATGGTTTTTTAGGGGTTTATGGAATTTTATTTTATTTATGGTTTTTAAGTATTTTATGGTTTTCATGGGGGTTTTCTATGATTTTTGAGTTTTTTTTGTTTTTAGGTATTCCTATGTGTTTTTAGGGTTTTTATGGTTTTTAGGGTGTTTTATTGTTTTTAGGGGTTTTTAGGGGTTTTCTATTTTTTAGGTTTTGGTGATGGTTATCAAGGTTTTATGGGTTTTATGGTTTTCAGTGGATTTTCCGCGGTTTTTGTGGTTATTATATTTACATGGATTTTTAGAGTTTTTTAGATTTTTTTATGGTTTGTAGTATTTTTACATATTTTGAGGATTTTTAGGGGTTTAAATAGATTTAATGGTATTGTGGGTCTTTTTTTGGTTTTAAGGGTTTTTCTGTTTATTGGGGGGTTTGAGGTATTTTTGATTTTTTAAATTTTTTTGGGGTTCGTAGGGTTTTTAGAATTTTTAGTGGTTTTAATAGTTTTATGGGGTTTTAGGTTTTTAGGGTTTTATAGTTTTTATGGTTTTCAGGTATTTTTCAGTGTTTTTATTTTTTTTATGTTTTCATGGTTATTAGGTATTTTTTTGGATTTTTATGGTTTTAGGGTTTTAGGGATTTTTAGGGGTTTAGGTATTTTCAGATTTTTTTGGGTTCTTGGGGTTCTTCAGGGGTTTTAGGGTATTTTGGGTTCTTAGGTTTTTTTTTGAGTTTTTAAGGGTATTTATATTTTTTAACATTTTTAAGGGTTTTAAGGGTTTTCAAACTTTTTAGTGGTTTTTTGGGTTTTTATGTTCTTTTAGGGGTTGTATAGTTATTAGGGGTTTTTTCAGTTTTCAAGGTTTTTTTAGGGTTTTTATGATTTTTTATGTATTCAGGTATTAATAGGGATTTTTAATATTTTATTTTTTTTAATGGGATTATTAGCATTTTTGGGATTTTGACGGGTTTTTTTCGGGTTTTAGGGGTTTCTATGTTTTAAGAGTTTTTTGGGTTTTTTGGATGTTTTATTGTTTTTACATATTTTAATATTTTTAGGGGTTTTAAGGGTTTTTAGAGTTCTTAGTTGGTTTTTAGGTTTTTATGGGTTATTAGGGGTTTTATGGTTTCAATATTTTAAGAGTCTTTTAGTTTTTAGTGATTTTTTTTATTATGGGTTTTTAGAATTTTAAGGTTTTTTAGAATTTTTCAAGGTTTTTAAGGATTTTTTTTTGTTTTTAGGTATTTTTTATTTTTTTAGGGTTTTTAAATTTTTATAGAGGTTTTAAGGGTTTTTTAGAGTTATTAGTGGGTTTTACGATTTTTATCGGTTTTTAAGGGTTTTAGGTGTTTTATGGATTTCAAGGGTATTTTATGGTTTTTAGGGTTATTTATGTTTTTAGGGATGCTAATATTTTTTTTAATTTTTACAGTTATTAGGGTTATTAGGTTTTTTGATGAGGTTTAAAGCCCATAATGGTTTTGGGTATTTTAGGTTTTTTATGGATTTAGTGGTTTTATGGGGGTTTTAGGATTTTTTTAGTTTTTTTGGGTCTTAATAGTTTTTATAGTTTTTATCATTTGTAGGGGGTTTGTGGGATTTTAGATTTTTTATTGGTTTTTACTGTTTTTATGGGTTTTTAGGATTTTATGGTTTTCCGGGGTTTTTATTATTTTTTGGGGGTGGTCAAGTTTTTTAGGGTTTTTACCTTTTCTAGGATTTTTTTTGGTATTTTTAGTTTTTATAGGTCTTTTATGGTTTTTGGTGTTTTTTTGGTTTTTAGGGATTTTCAGGGTTATGATTTTTGGCCCTTTTCGCATTTTAGGGGTTTTTAGGGTTTTTTTATTTTTTGAGTATTTTGATTTTTGAATTTTCTAGGTTTTTTAATGTATTTATAGTTTAATAACATTTTTAGAGGTTTTTAGTATTTTTCAATTTTCTAGTGGTTTTGGTGATTTAGGTGGTTTTAGGTGTTTTTAAGAGTTTTAAGAGTTTTTATGTTTTCAACGGGTTTTAGGGTTTTAAGGATTTTTTCATTTTCAGGGATTTTTAGGGATTTTTAGGTTTTTTTTGTTTTAGGGGGTTCAATGGTTTGAGGGATTTAAAGGGTTTTAGTGTTTTTTAGTGTTTTAATGGATTTCAATATTTTTACGATCTTATTGGGTTTTTAGGATTTTTTAATTTTTTAGTGGTTTTAAGGTTTTTTTAGAATTTATTAAAAATTGTAGGGGTTTAATAGGTTGTTTTATTTTTAGTGATTTTTAGGTTTTTTATATTTTTAATAGTTTTATGGTTTTTAAGTTCATTTTCAAGTTTTATGATATTTTTTATTTTTTTAGGAATTCTTAGGGTTTTTTTTGAATTTTTTCGGTTTTTAGTGTTCTTAGGGTTTTTAGAGGTTTTTATGGTTTTTAGGGGCTTTCAAGGGTTTTTTGGGTTTTTTGCGGTTTTATGGATGTTATATTTCTTTTTTTATTAGGGTTTTTTTTCTTATTTGGGTTTTAAATGTTTTTTAATGTTTTGAACGTTTTTATGTGTTTAAACGGATTTGATAGTTTTAGTGGTTTTAGGGTTTTTATGGGTTTTATGGTTTTAAAATGTTTTAGTAGTTATTATGTTTTTAGGGGTTTAGGTTTTTTTAATTTTTTTCAAATAATTTTGTTGATTTTTTGTAATTTTATGGTTTTTATGTGTTTTTAGGGATTTTAAGTATTTTTAGTGATTTTAAAGAGTTTATATCCTTTAAATGGTTTTAAGGATTTTTATGGTTTTTTGGGTTTTTAGTGGTTTTTCAGTTTTTTAGGGTTTGTGTCCGTTTTTATAGTTTTTTAAATTTTTTGGGGTTTTACGGATTTTTCGATTATTTGGGTTTTAGGTTTTTTATGGGTTTTTAGGGTTTCCACTGGATTTTAGGTGTTTTATGGTTTTCACGGATTTTTCAGGGTTTTAGTGTTTTTTTACATTTTAATTGATTTATAGGTCTTTTTATTATTTTTAAGATTTTTTGGATCTTTATGTTTTTAGGGAGTTTGGGGTTTTTTCTAGTTTTTAAAATTTTTAAGGGTCTTTAGGGTTTTTAGGTTTTTTCTGGATTTTAGGGTTTTTCAATTTTTAGTGTTTTATAAGTTTTCTAGAAATTCAAACATTTTTAGTCTTTTATACATTTTTTAGTTTTTTAGTGTTTTATAGTTTTTATATGTTTTAGGGGTTTTGTGGACTTAAGGGGTTTATAGTTTTTGAGGGTTTTTGCAGGTTTTCTAGGTTTTTTACATTTTAAGGATTTTAAGGACTTTTTAGGCTTTTTATGGATTTTAGGGGTTTTAATGTTTTTAGGGATTTGGGGAGTTTTTGTGTTTTCTATGAGTTTTAGAGGGTTTAGTGGGTTTTTAAGTCTTTTAGCGTTCTGTGTATTTTTTGATTTTTTTAAAATTTTTACAGTTTATTAGATATGTTAAATGTTCTTAGGGGTTTTTAGGGTTTTAGAGCATTCCAGGGTTTTTAGACTTTTTAGGTTTTTTAGGTTTTTTAGGTTTTTTAGGTTTTGTTACGGTTTTTATGTTTTTGTGGGTTGTATGGTCTTCAAGGGGTTTTATGGGGTTTTATATATTTCAATGTTTTAAGGTATTTTTATGGATTGTTTAGGATTTTTATGGGTTTATGGATTTTGAAGGTTTTTTGGTTTTTCATGGTTTTTAGGGGTTTTATGGTATTCATGGTTATTTTGGTTTTTACACTTTCTTGGATTTTTTGGTATTTTTTAGTATTCTATATATTTTTATGACTATAAGGGTTTTTAGGGATTTTGAGGGGGTTTAAGGGTTTTCACTTTTTTAGGGGGTTTAGGTGTTTTCAATGTTTTTTAGGCCTTTCTGTGTTTTTTGGGAATTTGGAGTTATAAGGTTTTTTATTCTTTTTTATAGTTTTTAATATTTTTAGGGGTTTTAAGGATTTTTATAGTTTAATTCAGTTTTTTGGGTACTATGGTTTTTTATGGTTATTCACGGATTTTAGGGGGTATAGGGGTTTTCCAGTGTTTTCCGAGGTTTTAGGTTTTTTTACATTTTTATGGATTCCTAGGACTTTTTTTAGGGTTTTCATAGTTTTTAAGATTTTTAGGGGTTTTAGGGATTGTTAGGATTTTCAGGGGGTTTTCATGGATTTTAGGTGTTTTTAATGTTCTTTAGGTTTTTAGGATTTTGAGGTGGTTTTCAGGGTATTTGGGTTTTTTATGTTTTCATTGATTTTTAAGGATTTTTAATAAAGTTTATGATTTTGATGGATTTGGAGGGGTTTCTAGTTTTAGGGGGTTTTATGGTATTTATGGTTTTTTGGGGTTTTATGGGAGGGTTTTTGATCTTTTCTAGGGTTCTAATAGTTTTTAGAGTTACTTATATTTTTTGGGATTTTAATTTTTTATATTTTTAGTTGTTTTCAGTTTTTTATGCATTTTTTACATTTTTTGGGTTTTTAGGGATTTTTAGGATATTTGGGGTTTTAGGGCTTTTAGGGTTTTAGTGATTTTAAGTGTTATTGGGTTTTCTAATTATTTTTTGTTTTTAAGGGGTTTCAGAGTATTTTTGGGTTCTGAGGGTTTTTTTTAAGATTTTAAGGGTTTTTATATATTTTATCCTTTTTAGAAGTTATATAGGTTTTTAGACTTTTTATTAGATCTTATGATTTTTATGGATTTTAGGGGTTTTAATGTTTTTAGTGGTTTTTATGGTTTTGAGCAATTGTTTTGGGTTTGTAGTGGTTTTTATGTATTTTTGTATTTTTAGTTCTTTTTATTATTTTTTAGATTTTTTAATGTTTTTAGGGATTTTAAGGTTTTCTATGGTTATTAAGTGTTTCACGTTTTTAGGGTTTTTTTTGGTTTTTAGGGGTTTCATGGTTTTTATATTTTTTCTTATCATTTTAGACAAGAAAAATATTTTTTTTTTCAAAAGCACTTTTTAAGGAAAAGTGGGAAACCACACATGTTTAACATCCAGAATCAATGAGTGCAGTATGAAATCACAAAATCATTGAAAACAAGGCTAAGATTATTTGATTCACTTACTCGGTATAGCTCCCACTGAAGTGTCTTAATCATTGTAAGAGGATCATTCTTGATTAAATCTTCAAAATGATCAATCATTTTTTCCCATGTCTGGATGTACTCCTCTGCGTCTATCCTCACTTCATTGAAGCCTGGTGCCAGAATTCGATCTTGTTGGTCAACCCAGGACTTTTGTTCCATATTGACATCTTTCTGAAAATCACTTTCTAAAATTTTGATCAAATACTCCTATGAAGAATTGATATGAAAAACCCCCTTCTGGTACTTCAATCTTAGAATGGAGAATATGTTCAAGGTACATCTTTTTACCCCCATCGTCTTTTCCTGTGGTATCACCCATCCCTTGTTCCTCAGAGGGTCCACACCTTGCCTTACCCTTGCCGCTGTTTAGGACTGATCTCTTATTTTGATTCTGGTCTTGAATTGTAGATACACATTCCATCTCCTTGGATCTTTTTGCAGATCGTGTTTCCATCAGCTGAGGAAGCCGGGAATAGTTTTTTCGACCATTCTCCTTCTTCCCTTTAATCACAATTCAACCCCCAGCGTCACAGATCCCATTTCATCCTTTCTTATTCCTTGGACTGTGAAGTCCTCTAACTCGTGTTCCCTCCACACTGTCCATAGAGAATTGATTGGAAAGCTCATCACCATCCTCTTGTAATGGTGTCTACGCGCCCAGTTCATTAGGTTCCAGATCCAGGCATGAAGCCTCCAAGTCTCTATAGCGGTTGGATAGGGTAAAGGGCGGCGAATAACTCTTTGGAGACACCTTGCCAGACACCTTCTCCTAGCCCTCATGATAACCGTTGGCCCTACAAGCAAAAGAACCTCCCTCTGCCTGGGGATCCACATTAAGTCCTTCTCCAACAACCTTATGAACATCCCCTTCACACCTCTTAGGTTCAGACTGAACCTTCGGAGTCCAGCTCACCATCTTCTCCTTTTCCTGGATGTCTACCCTATGTTCAACCACTTGCTCCACTAGCACAAGGAGGGTGTATTACGAGCCACCCCCTCTCTTATAGTTTTACTGGGTTTTTTTGGTTTTGTATGGGTTTATAGTGGATTCAATGGTTTTAAGGGTTTTTAAAAAATTCATGACTTTTTAGGGTTTTATTTTTTTATGTTCTTTGGTATTTTGAGGTCTCTTTTAGGATTTTTATTGTTTTAGGGTCATTTATCCCTTTTATGGTATAATTGGGTTTTAGGGGTTTTTAGAGTTTTTAGGATTTTTAGGGGGTTTCAGGGCATTTACCTTCATTTGGGGTTGTGGAATTTTTTCTATTTATTAGTATTTTCATATTTTCTCAAGGTTTTCTAACGTTTTTAGGTGTTTTGAGGGATGTTTTGAGATTTTTATAGTTTTTAGGGGGGTTATGGTTTTAATATTTTTTATGATTTTCAAGGGAATTTAAGTGTTTTTATGTTTCTAGGTTTTAAGGTATTTTTAGGGAATTTTTATTATTTTATGGGATTTAAGGTTTTCAGGGGTTTTAGAGTTTTAGAAACTTTTAGGGGGCTTAGGGTTTTCAGTGTTTTTAGGGTTTTTATAGTTTTTTTATGTTTTTATTATTTTATTCATTTTTTATGGTTATACTGGTTTTTTTGAGTTTTTATCATTTTTAGGTGGTTTAATGTATTTTAGAGAATTTTTTGGTTTTTAGGGTATTTATGGGTTTTTAGAGGTCTCAATGGTTTTTAGGGGTTCTTATGGTTTTCAGGTGGTTTTAGGGATTTTAGGGATTTTTTTACAATTTTTTGGATTTTAATGGATTTTTTAGGAATTTTATTGGTTTTTAGATTTTTGAGGGATTTGATGGTTTTTATGGTTTTTCTAGAAATTTTTTCATTTTAGGGCTTTTTATGTTTTTTGGGTTTTTAGTGGGTTTTTATTTTTTTAGGATTTTTAGGGGCTTTTAGAATTTTTCAACATTTTAGGGGTTTTATAGGTTGTTAGTGTTTTTGGTGGTTTTTTGGATTTTATAGGGTTTTATTGGTGTTAGGGTTTTTAGTGTTTCTAATTATTATCATGGGTTTTTAATGTTTTTTTCTATTTTCATGTATATTTATAGATTTTTTTGTATTTTTATGGATTTTATGGTTTTAGGTTTTTAGATATTTTGAGGGGTTCTAGGGGTTTTCAGGGTTTTTATGGTTTTAGGGGATTTTAGTGGTTTTAGGGTATTTTTCAGTTTTTAGGGGATTTTTTGAGATTTTTTGGATATTAAAGTTCATTATGTTTCTAGGGTTTTAGGGTTTTTTAGAATTTTTATGGTTTTGGGGGGTTTTAATGGTTTTCAATGGTATTTCATGGTTTTTGGTGGTTTTTATATTTTAGGGAATTTTATGATTTGTTTTTTGGTTTTTAGGCTTTTTAGGGATTTAGTGGGGTTTTGTGGTTTTCCATGGTAATTTAGTGTTTCTAGGGTTTTATGTTTTGTATATTTTTTTTGCGTTTAAGGGATTTTTTTGGTTTTTAGAGTTTCAATTGTTTTTAAAGTGTTTAATGATTTTAGGAGTTTAAGGAAATTTTAGAATTTTTATTGGTTTTTGGGGTTTCATGGGGTTTTTGGGGTTTTTGGTTTTTAGGGAGTTTTCATGGTTTAAAGAGTTTTTTAACTTTTCATGTATTTTTATTGATTTTATGTATTTTTTTGGTTTTTAGTATTTTTAAAGGTTTAAGGGGTTTCAAGGTTTTTTTACATTTTGGATTTTTCAAGATTTTTCGGTTTTTTGAGATTTTAGGGTTTATTTGTGTTTTTTAGAGTGAGTAATTTTTTTAGATTTCTAAAATATTTTTAGGGGATTTGAGTTCTTTTTAAGTTTTAGAGTATTTTTATGGTTTTTATTGGGTTTTAGGGGTTTTAAATGTTTTTTTTTGTTTTATGGAATTCCATGATTTTTCATGCTTTTATAGTTATTACGTTTTCCATGATTTTTAGGGATTTTTAGGAATTTTATTGTTTTTTTTGGGTTTTTAGGTATTTTGTGGGTTTTTTAGTGCTTTTTGTGGTTTATGTTTTTAGGTTTTTACTATTTTTTGGATTTATATGGGTTTTTTAGTTTTCTGGTGTTTTATAGGTATCCAGTGTTTTTTACGCCTTTTTTGTGTTTTATGGGTTTCTTGATTTTTAGTGGTTATTTGGATTTTTTGGGGTTTTAGGGTTTTTAATGTTTTTAAGGTTTTTTATGGTTTTCAATGTTTTTTAAGGTTTATAGGTTTTTTTATAATTTCATGTATTTTTAGGGATGTTTTAGGATTTTTTTTGGTTTTTAGGGTTTCCTGTGTTTTGGGGGTCTTTTAGGTCTTTTGGTGTTATTAGGGTTTTTAGTGTTTTTTTTGGGTTTTCAAGGTTTTTATATGAATACGTCTTAAATCTATAAGAGAGTCCCAGAATAGGCAATAATGCTCCCCAAAAGGGTATGAGGAGCCTGAATTCTCATCCTCTCGACCAATGTGAGTTCTTAAGCATCGCTGGCCAAACCACCTAGCTGACGCCTGCCTTTGGAAAGCAGGTCCACGTATCGTTGGATATGAAACCTTTGGGCATTTCGAAACAAAGACCGGTGTACCTGACTTTAACAATCGAGTGGGGCTCAACCATCCGTGAGATCGACAATCGAGCACATTTGTCCTCCATCTCCTCGAAGGGAAACGGTTCGAAACAGACGCTAAAACTAAAAAAAATCCTAAAAACACTAAAAACCCTAAAAATCCCTCAAAACCCCTAAAACCCATGGAAAACCCTTAGAACCCATCAAATTACTTCAACCCAAAAAAACTATAAAATCATAAAAAATTCCCTAACAACTAGAAAAATTAAAATATACAAAAAAAACCTTGAAAAAACCTTGGAAAACCAAAAAAACTCCAAAAAAATAAAAACCAATAAAACCCATAAAAACAACTAAAACATATAGAAACCCTAAAAAACCTTATTAACCCAAAAAACATCTAAAAAGCTCTAAAAACATAAAAACCCTATAAAAATAAAAAAAAAAACCATAAAAACCAAAAAAACCATATACCCCCCCCCCCAATAATCTCGAAAAACAAAGGAAACCCATCAAATCCCACAAAGTTCCTAAAAACCTAAAAACCATTAAAATCCTAAAAAATCCTTCAAAATCCCTGAAAGCATAAAACATCTTAAAAACCATGAAAACCCCCAGAAAACCATAAAAATAGCAAGAAAACCTAAAAACCCACAAACCCCCTAAAAACCTAGAGAAACACTAAAAACACTTAAACCCCTCAAAATATTAAAAAACTCTAAAAAACCATAATGCCCCTAAAAACGCAAATACCCATAAAACCCATAAAACACCTAAAAACCATGAAAACCCCTAAAAACACAGAAAAACCCTACAACCAGTCAAAATCTCTAATACCTCTAACAATCCAAAAATAATAAAAATATTAAAATATTCTATAAAGCACTAAAAACATAAAAATATATATAAACCCCTGAAACCATAAAAACTAAGAAAAACATAAAACCCATAATGACCAACTAAAAACATTAAATACCCATAAAACCCAAAAAAAATATTTAAAAAAAGAATCCCTTAAAACCATAAAAAAAATTAAAAGGACGCCTAAAACCCAAAATGACACCTAAAACCCTAAAAGACCCTAAAACCCCTAAAAATCCCAACAAACACTAGAAAATAATAAAAATCTTAGAAACATTAAGAAACCGTTCAAACCCATAAAAACGCTAAACCACTAAAACTCTAAAAACCCTTTGAACCCCTTAAAATGTTAAAAAAAATATAAAAACAAATAAAATACCTAAAAACCGTAGAAAAAACACTAAGAACCCTAAAACCCCCAAAAACTAAAACAACCCTAAAACCACCAATAAACCCTTAAATTCCCTAAAACTATAAAAAACCAAAAAACAATAAAAATCGAAAAATACAATGATAAATATTAAAAAATGTAGAAAATCCTAAAAATCTGAAAAATCCCCTAAAACCCATAAAAACCATTAAAACCAAAAAAATCCAAAAAACTAAATAAAAACAATAAAAGTACTTAAAACAGCTAAAAAAGATTTTAAAGCACTGAAACCCTGCGAAACCCTAAAAAATTAAAAAACAATTAAAAAACCAATAATATCCTAAAAACCATTAAAACCCCTAAAAACCATGAAAGAAATTCAAATTCCATAAAAATCATAAAAACATAAAAAATATAAAAAAGTAAAAAAATCATTGATAATGTTAGAAACCATAAAACCCATGAAAAAACAATAAAAATCATAAAAACAGTAGAAACACTAAAATACCATAAAACCCTAAAAACCCATTAAAACACTAAAAAATCTTAAAACCCATAAAAATGTTAAAAAATATGAAAAGCCATTAAATCCCAAAAATCTAAAAAAATCTAAAAAAAGAGAAAAAATCATAAAAACCCTAAAATCGCAGAATAAAACCATAAACATCTTAAAATGGCCTGAAAAATCCCAAAAAAATCTAAAAACCCCTAAAAACCTTAAAAACCTCTTAAAAACATAAGAACCCTATAAAAACCATAACAACCCCAAAAACAATAAATACCACTAAAAACTATAAAACCCTCAAATCCCAGAAACATTAAAAATTATGAATTCCATAAAAACTCAAAAAAACACAAAAAAACCCCAAAGACCCTAAAAATCTTAAAATACCAAAAACACTAAATAACTATGAAAACCCCTAAAACCCTCAAAATCCCGAAAACCCTAAAAACCATAAAAATCCTAAAATATTTTTAAAAATCCCTTAAATGGAAAAAATCCATACAACCATAAAAACCCATTAAAAACTAAGAAAACCATTATAACCCATAAAAACCCATAAGAACCATAAAACCAATAAAACAAATAAATCCCTTCAAATTCTAAAAAAAAGAAAAAAAACTAAGAAAACTCAAAAAAACCCCAAAATCCCTAAAAAATTGGAAATCTCTTAAAAACACTAAATTTCATTAAATACCCTAGAAGGACAAAAAACGCTAAAATTAATAAAGACTGCATAAAAATCCATCAAAACATCAAATCCCCTAAAAACCATGAAAACCCCCTAAAAACCATAAAAACACCTAAAACCCTTAAAAACTCTAAAGACCCCAAAAATCCCTAAAACCCAATAAAAACTATAAAAACTATTTAATTCCCTAAAATGGTAAAAACTCTAAAAACCCTTAAAAGCCCTAAAAAATAAAAGAAACCATAAAACCCCAAAAGACCCAAAAACACAAAACACCCAAAAACCCTACATGAAATTCCTAAAAACCCTAAAAACAAAACATTTCTATAAAATATCTAAAAATTCCTAAAATCATAAAAACCCTAAAAAACCTCTAAACCCCATAAAAATGGATAAAAATCATAAAAACCCTAAAATCCTATAAAACCCCTAAAACCATTAAAAACTATAAAAACCCATTAAATTCTTAAAACATTAAAAAACACTAAAACCCCTTAAAATAACCCAAAACACAAAAAACCATAAAAAACCAAAATTAACTTAATAACCCTAAAACCCCCAAAATCCTAAAAACCCTATGAAACAATAAAAAACTGTAAAGCCCTCAAAATCCAAAAAAACTAAAATCCCAAAAACATATAAAATTACTCAAAACCCCAATAAATCTCTAAAAGTATAAAAGACACGAAAACCCAAAAACCCACTAAAAACAATAAAAACCCTAAAAACCTTAAAAACCCCTAAGGAGGGCTCATAGAGATAGTTCCTTTCCTCCCCTCGCATCGCTAGGGTTCCCCTTCCGTTCTTCCTTCATCCCCCTTAGGCGTGGTCTGGCCTCATTGACCACTTTTTTGTCTTGGATCAGCATCGATGGAGGATTCTTCTGTGTATCAGGGATTCATTTTTGACTCAGTGGTGGCTTCGTCACACCATGTGACTTTGAAATCTTGCTACGGCTTCGGATTGCTCGCTGTTGGCTCCGGTTCATGCAATGGTGACTTAGACTCTCATGGCTTTGATATCCTTGTCTAGCATCGGTCGACATCATCTTTGTGTAGTTTGGATCTAGGTTTCCAGATCAGTGAATTCCTTTCCAGATCTGGGGTTTTTTGTGGCTTTAAGAGCATGGTGTTGGGATTGGCATTCTTAGTTTCCGATTTACCATTCCCTTGTCCTCGGGATCTCGTTGTGTCTTTCGTTCACTCATCACTTCCTCCGGGGTGATGGTTGTTAGCTACGGTTGGCTCCTCCAGGACTTCAGGTTATGATTGCGGCCTTCGTTTGGTGTCGTCCCTAGCGCTTCCAGCTCCAAATTCCCTGCCCAGCTTCTTCTCGGCCTGATGGCAGTTCCGGTGTGCTCCGGTCTACTCGGGGTCGGCTCCTATGGCCTAGAGGGGGGAGGCCCCGTGTTCTTCTTTTTCTGTTTTCCTGCACTGTTGTTCCCTTGCTGTTTGTAATCTGTTGTGATAAGTGTTTTGGTGGTGGCCGATGCTGGTTGTCAACTGATGATTGCCGGAAGATGATGTTGCATGATGGTTAATGTTGTGATGGTGTTTGTCATGGGGCTATTGGAGGTTGGTGGTTGTGACTTTGTGGTGTTGGGTTGATGAAATTGTTGATGATGGTTTTGGTGCTGCTGGATGATAGTTTCTGATTGGCGGTTTTGGTTCTGATGGATGCTAGTTGCCAATTGCCTGGGAGGTGATGTTGGGGACAAACCAATTTTCTGTTTTTTTTGGCTTTGTGTGCTTTTGGATCTTTCTCTTTGGGGTTTTCTGGGATTGGGTTTGTAATGGGTTTTTGGGTGTGGGTCGTTTGACCCCTCCCCTCCCTTGCTGCTGGGTCTTTTCTATTATAAATTGGGGGGGGGGGGGGGTTCGGGAAAAGCCCGACCCTCACATCTTCAATGACCTAAAAACCTTAAAAACACTAAAAACCCTAAAACACTAAACCCCACTAGATACCATAAAAACACTCAAAGACACCAAAAACATATAAAACCTATGAAAAACATTTAAACCACAAAAAATTGAAAAAAACCTAAAAACATAAAGAACACTAAACCACTAAAAATCCTAAAAACCCTGAATACCTGAAAAATCTTGAAAATCACTAAAAACCATAAAAACCCTAAAAACTAAAAATTCCTAAAAATCCATAAAATTCCCTAATAACTTAAAAAACCTAAAACCCATGAAAAAACTATGAAAACTATAAAACACACTAAAAACTGTAAAAAATATTAAAAACTCATAAAATCACTAAAAACCACCAACAACTCTAAAAACCATTAAAGCACCTAAAAATACAAAAAAACAAAAAAAAAACCCTATAAACTCAATAAACCCTATAAACTCAGAAGACCCTAAAAACCATGAAATCCCTAAAAACCATAAAAAACCCAAATCCCCCTAAACAATCGCCAAACCCTTAAATACCCTAAAAATCATAAAACCAATAAAAATCCTAAAAAATCCCTTAAGATCCATGAAAACATAAAAAAACACTAAAAAACCCTGAAAACCATAAAAACCCCTAAAAATCATAAAAACACTAAAAACCCATAAAAACCCTAAATACCACTAAAAATAAAAAAACCATAAAAACCATTAAAAATGTTAAAACCCCTAAAACCCTTTAAAAAACTTAATACTAAAAAAATGTAAAAATTAAAAAATACCCTAAAACATTAATTATCCATAAAAACTCTAAAAACTATGAAAAAGCCACAAAATACCAAAAAAACAAAAGAACTATAAAAACCATTAAAATCTTAAAAAATCCCTACAATTCCCTAAAAATGGTATAATCAAAGAAACCTAGAAAAACTCCTAAAAACCATAAAAACATTAAAAACCATAACACCCCTAAAATCACTAAAACTCCAAAACCTTAAAAAACTATTTTTTTTAAAACTCTATAAAAATTAAAAACCCTAAAACACTCAAAATCACCTAAAACCCAAAAAAACCATAAAACCCTAAAAACCCTAAAACCTTAAAAACCAGGAAAACCCTAAAAAATCATAAAACCCTCAAAATGTAAAAAAACTAAAACCAATAAAAATCTAATAAAATCTATAAAAACAAATGAAAATGTTAAATCCCTAAAACCTTGAAAAACCACTAAAACCCATAAAACGCCTAAAAATATCAAGAAACCCTACAACCTGATAAAAACCATAGAAACCACTAAAAAATAAAAATACCCTTAAAACCCCTAACATCATTATAAAATCGAAAAAATATTATAATTGAAAAAAAACTCAAAAAAACCCAAAAAACCATAGAAGACATTAAAACCCAGAAAAAACATAACAAACCCTAAAACCGCTCAAAATCCCTAAACCCCCATTAAAACATAAAACCCATAAAAAATAATAAAAACCATTAAAAATATCTAATAATGTAAAAAACTATAAAAACCCAAAAAAACCGATGAAAGCCATAAAATCCAGTAAAACCATTAAAACCATAAAAACCCCAAAAAACCCTAAAAACACTAAAAAATCAAAACCCCTTTAAAATCCTTAAATGTTAAATATCTCTTAAAAACCTTAAAAACACAAAATAACACATAAAAACACTAACAACTCTAAAATAAACTAATAATTCTTCAAACTCCTAAAAACCTAAAAACACTTGAAAAACCTTAATGTCCATCAAAATTTCTAAAGATGATAAAAACCATAAAAATAAAATAAAAATCCCTAAAAATACCAGGAAAAATTGAAAACCATAAATACCCTTAAAACCCACTAAAAACCATGAAAACCTTAAAAACTGTAAAATAATTTGAAAACAATAAAACCCACTATGAAATCTAAAAGCCCTTCAAAACTATAAAAAGACTATAAAGACTAGAAAAACATAAAAAACTAAAAAAACTCAAAAAAATGACAAAAAAACCTAAATGATCATAAAACCATTGAAAACCCCTAACAACTCTTAAAAACCATTAAAATTACTAAAACCAGATAAAAACCCTAAAAACCAATATAAATTCATAAAAACCTTAAAGCCCATAAAGACGTTAGAAAACATAAAAAACCTTTAAAAACCAAAAAAAACCGAATTAAATACATAGTCTATAAAACCTATATAAACTATAAAAAACCTAAAAAACATGGAAAAACCCCAAAAAAATCCCTACAAACCATACAAATCCTAAAACCATAAAAACAATAAAAACCATAAAACACTAAATAACCATAAAAATTATAAAAAAACCTAAAATCACCCATAAATATTACAACTATGAAGAACATTAAGACTCTATAACTAAAAAACCCCAAAAACACAAATAAATAAAAAACCCCTAAAAACCTTTAAAACTATAAAAAACCCTAAAAACCTTAAATTCGTGAAAACCCCTAAATAACCCATAAATTCATAAAAATCATAAAAACCCCAAAAAATTCATAATGACGTAAAATCCCTAAAAAAATAAAAAACCAATAATAACCATATAAAACCCTAAAAACATTAAAAAACCAAAACCCCTAAAAACCCAAAAAACCAATAAAAACTCTAAAAAATATTTAATCCCCTAAAATGTTAAAAACTCAAAACATCCTTAAACACCCAAAAAAAATCAAAACACCACCTAAAAGCCAATAATACACTGAAATACCTAAATACCCACAAAACCCTAAAACCACAAAAAATGCTGAAAACCTTCAGATACCCTAAAAACCTACAAAAATCATAAAAAACGCCTAAAAATCCATAAAAATATAAGAAACCCTAAAAATATAAAAGACCCTCCTAAAAATATAAAACCCCAAAATACCTTAAAATCCCTAAAAACCCTTAAATTCCCTAAAATCCAATAAAATATCTAAAACTCTTTAAACCACAAAATTGTTAAAAACTCTAAAAATGATTGAAATCCCTAAAAACTAAAAAACCCCTAAATCCAAAATGACAAAGAAAACCTAAAAATCTATAATGAGCCTAAAAACCTGAAAATCCTAAAAACCCTCAGAATCCCTAAAAACCCTAAAAAACTCTAAAAGCCATAAATTTTTTAAAAATTTCTAAAAATTTCTAAAATCATAAAAAACCCTAAAAACCCAGAAAACCCCCTAAAATGATACAAATATAAAAAACCCCTAAAAATCTATAAACCCAAAAAATGACTAAAAACTCTAAAAATCGCTTAAAACCCCTGAAAACATTAAAAAATTATAAAGACCCTTAAATTACATAAAAACACAAAAAATCCAAAAATCCATTATACCCCAAAAAAAGCCCTAAAAACACCTGAAACCCCAAATAAACCACTCAAAATCCCAATAAACACTAAAAACCATAAAAATCTTAAAAAATCCCTAACAATCCTAGAAAATGTAAAACCCCTAAAAACCCTAAAAAAGCCCAGAGAACCATGAAACCCCTAAAACCCATGAAAACCCTAAAACCAATAAAACAAACTAAAACTCCAGAAACCCCAAAAAATGTTTAAAAAAACTCTAGAAACCCTTTAAATCCTAAAAAAATCAAAAAATCCTAAAAACCCAAAACAACCTAAAAACCCTAAAAATATTGAAATCCATTGAACTCCAAAAGGTCCCTAAATCCCTAAAAAATATATTGTTATCCTAAAAAATCTAATTACCATGGCAATTCTAAAATTAATACCTATATATCTCTCAAAATGTAAAAACCTCTTGTAACCATGAAAACCTGCTGAAAACCGTAAAAACTGGAAAAAACCATAAAACTATAAAAAAACCAAACCAACTAAAAAACCAAAAACCCTTACCCCTACCCAAAATTTAAAAAATACAAAAAATCATAAAACCCAAAAATCTGAAAAAACACTAAAATCCTAAAAAACCCAAACAACCTTGAAAATCCAAAACCCAAAACACTTATAAAAAAATCAAAATACCTAAAACCCCCAAAACCCCTAAAAACCTGATTAATCCAATAGATAACTAAAAATCCTAGAAAACATAAAAAACTAAAATACACTTCAAAGCCTAAAAAAACCTTCAAAAAATGAAAAACATTAAAACCCTATAAACAAGTAAAAACTCTAAAACCCCTTAAAACTCAAAGATATCCTAAAAATCTGAAAAAAATAAATTAAAAACCAAAAAACCATAAAAACCTAACGATAATCAATTTCCCTAAAAACGTTAATGATCCCTAAAACCATAAAAATCATAAAAATAACTAAAATTCCTTAAAATGAAAAAAAACAAAAACCCTAAAACCCCCATGAAATGGTAATCACCATAAAACCCTTAAAAACTCTAAAAACCCACAAAAACCCAAAAAACACTAAAAACTCTAAAAACCCTTAATACCTTTAAAATGTTAAAAAAACTCAAAAAAAGATTAAAAACCCTTAGATATAATAAAAAACTACAAAAGGACATAAAACCCATAAATTCCAAAAAACACAAAAAACAATCAAAATCCCTAAAAACATGAAATCCTAAAAATCCATAAAATTTAAAAAAATCCATAAAAATACTAGAATATCTAAAAAAACACCAAAATCCCTTAAAACCCCCTAAAAACCAATAAAAACACCTAAAACCCATGAAAAAATAAAAACCCCCATAAAACCATAAAAATAACTAAATACATTAAAAAAATTTAAATTCTTTAAAAATGCCACAAACACTAAAAACCTCAAAAATATAAAAACTCAAAAAACCCCTAAAACTGATAAAGAACCGAAAACCGTGAAAAGACCTAAACCCCTAAAAGACTAAAAATCCTTATAACCCTAACAAACCTAAAAACCCCATAAAAATCCAAAAAAAATCTATAAAAATTCCAAAAAAAGATAAAACCCGTAAAACCCTGAAAACCCGCTAGAACGCATAAAAACCCATAACAATCTTTAGAAACTCTTAAAACAAAATAAAACTAAAAAAACCAACTAAATTACTAAAAAAACATAAAACACCTAAAAATTATAAAAACATTAAAAATAGTAAGAAAAATAAAAGACCTTGAAAAACTAAAAAGACAATAAAACCACAAATACCCTAAAACCCCTATAAAGCGGAAAAATAGATAAAAACCCTATAATAATAAGAATACATATAATCACTAAAAAACACTAAAATCCCTAAAAACAATAAATACCATAAAATACAAAAAAAAATTTTCAAATCCAACAAAAATTAAGAAACCCTAAAAACACTGAAGACCCCCTGAAAACCATAAAAACCATAAAACCCCAAATAACCCCATGAAACCCATAAAAACCCAATAAAAACTCTAAAAACACATAAAACCCCTAAAATGTTTAAAACACTAAAAAACCATAAATCCCTAAAAATAAAAAACCCTAAAATCCTAAAAACCCCTTAAGAATCCTAAAAACCTGTAAAACCCTAAAATATCTAAAAATAAAAAAACTCAAAAATCCATAAAAATCCAAAAAAAATCCATAAAAATCCATAAAAACCTAAAACCCCTTTAAAACATTGAAACCCACTAAAATCCATAAAAACCCCTAAATAGCTCAAAATCCCCTAAAACCACATAAAAATTCTAAAACCCCTTGAAAACTCTAAAAACCCCTTTAACTTCCTAAAAATGTTTAAAAACAATAAAATCCCTTAAAACCCCTAAAAACTAAAAAACCTAAAAACCCAAGTAGTTTGTAAAAACATTAAAAATACCTAAAACCCCTAAACACACTAAAACTCCCAAAAAACTCTAAAAACCATAAAAATCCAAAAAAATCACAAAATATCAATGATAACCTAAAAAACTCTAAAACCTTGAAAACCATAAAGACACGTAAAAACCATAAAACCCTAAAACCCCATAAAAACCCTAAAACCACTAAAAACAATAAAAAAATTGAAACCCATAAAATGTTAAAAAAATAATAAAAACATTAACACCCTGTAAAACTAAAAAAACCCCTAAAACTCAAAAATACCCTAAAAACATAAAATGATTAAAACCCTTAAAAGTTTAAAAACCCAAAAATTCTTAAAATATCTAAACCCATAAAACCATAAAAATTCTAAAAAATACCTAAAATCACTAAAAACATAAAAACCCTAAAAAACCATGAAAACCCTAAAAAACATTAAAGATCCATAAAACCCATAAAAACACTAAAACGCGACTAAAATCTAAAAAAATCATAAAACACTTAAAATTGTTAAAAACTATAAAAATCATTAAATACTCTAAAAAACAAAAAAATCGAAAAATTGAAAAAAAAAATTAAAATTCAAAAAACCATAAAACCCCTCAAATTTAGAAAAACCCTAAAAATCTCTAAAATGAATAAAATCCTTAAAATTCCTAAAAATCCAGAAAACATAAAAAATGCTAAAAACCCTACCCCACAAACCATAAACACCCTGAAACTATAAAAAACCGAGAAAACCCATAAACCCCTAATAACAAATAAAATCTAAAAACTATAAAACACATAAAAGCATTTAAAAACACTAAAAAACCTTAAAATCCCTAAAAACTAAAAAAACTAAAATCCAAAAAAGACCCAAATAACACTAGAAACCATAAAAACCTTAATAATCCATGAAACCCCTACACCCCCACAAAATACTTAAATCCCCAAATTACCATAAAGCCATAATAATCCTAAAGAAGTCCCAAAAAACTCTGAATACTTAAAAAACCCAAGAACTCTAAAAAACCACAAAAATTATAAAAAAAAACTCAAAACTATAAAAATTATAAAAAACCCATTAAAACCCTAAAAAACAAAAAAAAGCTTTAAAACCATTTATACCCCTAAAATGTTAAAAAATCCAAAAAACAAAAAAACCCCTAAAAACCTAAAATACTCAAAAAACCCTCAAAATCTATAAAAATCCTAAAAAAAGCTAAAAACCATACAAATCAAAAAAAATTTATAAAAATCCAAGAAAATGTAAGAAAATCATAAATACCATAAAAACTACTGAAAACCATTAAATCGTTAAATACCCCTAAATTCCCAAAAAAACTAGAACCCACTGAGGCCGTTGCTATATTTAATGCCTAGAATCGCATAGGTGATTAAATTGTGATATTAAAATTCTTGTTGTGATCATTTCTTGGATCCTGAACCACCCCCTGGGAGTGTTTTACTATATAGCCATTTGGCCAGGATACCCAAGGGTATACCTTTAAAGTAGTAAATATATAATTTCCTTGAGAGGAATTGATTTTTACTGTTTGTTTACCTGTTGGGCATAGCCCGATTACCTGTTTAGCCTGAGGGCGTTGTTGTATTTAGCCTGAGGGAATTGTTGTGATTAGCCTAAGGGCGCTGCACTATTTAGCCTGAGGGCTGTAGTTATTTTGCATGAGGGAATCCTTTCGTGCCTGAGGGCTTGACTTCTATGCCTGAGGGTGAAACATCCTATGCCTGAGGTCAATTTCTGTTACGCTTGAGGGCTATACCTGTGGGTTGGGTTCTGCTTACCTGAGGGTAAGGTTTTGTTTGTCTCAGGACGAGGATTGTTTACCTAGAAATTCACTATGGTGATTTCTAATATTTAAATGGATTAAATGAATAATTAAATGTTAATATAACTGTTAATTTAGTTACTTTTGAGTATTGCTTACTTTATTGCATTTTACCACTACACACTATTGTTGCATATTAGCACACAGTTAGGTACGGGCCTTTGGTGGGTGCCTACAGAGATATATTTCTCACACCCTATTTGGGTCACGCTTTTCAGCCCAAACATATTACATTTCTGCAGGTGTAGATAGGGGCAAGAGACCCGATACAGGTAATTGACCGTTGCTGAGGAGTAGGAGGGCATGGGACTAAGTCTAGGCTTGCGATGCCACTGCCAACTGTTTTGTTTGTTTTGCTATACTCTGTATTTTGTTGTACTGTATTGATGTATAACATGTTCTGGCTATTTTATTAGAACTTGAAACATGTAGCATCATAATATATATATATATATACTGTTGGTTATCTCTACGGCTGTAGTTTATTTCAGTTGTGTATGGTTTACTGCTTCCGCTGTTTTTTGTATGTTTTATTTAAATTCCGCTGTGCTACACTTTGATAAATGAGGTCATAGTTTCCCAATATCATACCTGGGCCCTCGCTGCTAGTTAGCAGCCTTTGGCGTTTGGGGAAATGCGCTTGAGGTCACGTGGCGAACCGTGGTCGGGGCACCCGTTGCGTGGCACCCGGGTCCGGGACGTTACAATGGGTATGTAGACTCAAAGGGGCATGCTGACGCGCCTGATGTGCTGATCATATAAGTCTGGTAGCTTTGGAGGATGCTTTGGCATGATGTCGGGGTACTGGTTAGTGGAGGGGTTATGGAGGACTAAATGGTAACAAAGGGGGTGATATTTGATCCCAAGGGAAGAACACCCAAAGACGCCCCATTCCATGTACTATTTTCTTATGCAGGATGGGGTGAGCTCCATATACTATAGTTGTATGTGGGTAGAGGTGCCATCCATGTATCGAAGCAGTACATGTGCTTGGGAATAAAACAAAGCGCACCATAGTGGCTCAAGGTCCTGTATGTAGTCCGTAGTTCTACTTCGGATTCCATCCACATACTAATACAACACATGATGCCAAGTCTAATCTGCATAGTGATAAGCTATGTGGAACTACATTTTGATGGAGGGTCCTAGACCATGTGTTTTGTAGGGATTTCATCCGTGAGGAATTTTGGTTCACTATTACACCAATTAGTTCATAGATTTTCCAATTATTATTAAGTTCATTTGTTTTATGGTTAGCGGTTGTAAATACCTTTGGAAACGTGGTTAATGATTTGGTCTTCTCCTGATGATTTGAGGCTGAATCCCGAATATTGTCTGAATTCCTTCTTCCAACCTCTAGGGCATCCACTATGCTTTCTCCGTCCGTCTTTACTTCTCCCACCTTTTCTCCTTTTATATAAAATTAAGGAAATCATATCTATGGGCATGAAGCACCATTTGATGAAGCCTACAAAGTGATATCTTTATCCCTGAATGACTTGTTCAACTGGGGTTTTGTGGAGGCTATTGCTTGTGATTCATTGCTCGTGGAACCCTACCGATTTTATTTGTCAATGAACTACTAAATTCACGAGACAATTTTCAGATGTCCATCACACGATTGATTCTGCCGGGGATGTGGTTCACGGGCTCCTGTGTTCACCAGATATTACTCCACGAGCCAGTGCATCATGGGTCGTTCCGCTTACGGGTGGTTAGCGGTTCATGTGGTCTGTGAACTCTTCCTAGTGATGGTACATGAGTCACTTAAAACTCTTTGAGAAAATCTATTCCTTCAAGTTTCTTCTGAAGTTTGAAACTCAATTTTCTTCCATCCTCTTTACTATACATGTAATATTGCTTCCTTTCTTCTCCAATGTGATGGTGGGAGTATTATCTTCCCTTTTAGAAGTATTCAGGACCGTACAAGAGTCCTTAAGTGTCGTTGGCCAAATAATCATCCAACGAGTGTCTACCTTTGGAAAGAATGTCCTTGAATACTGGATACAAGGGTCATTTGGTGTTTCTGTATCCACGAATAAACCTATTGGAGACCATCTGATGACATCATACCTGACATGGAATGATTTCACACATATTAAAACCCCTATAATCACTCATAGGGACCACTCAACTATGGAACCTCCTTTGCAACATGATAAGGATACACTTCCCAGTCCCCATAATGATGAACATTAAAATCCCCCATCACAAGGGGTATGATGAAAATAGGGTTGAAAAAAATGGTAAACCGTACATGGAACTCTTTATAATAATGGACCATTGGTGCCTATCTATCAGGTCATTTTTTCTTCTATGGATGGATGTGAATCAGGTCGAAAAAAATGGTGAACTAGATGTCAAACCCCTCATAATAATAGAAATTCGGTTACTATCCATCGGACCATTTTTCCTGCCTTGGTACGATGCAAATTGGGTTGAAATAAGGCATTTTAGGGTTTTAGGGTTTTTAGTGTTTTTACGGTTTTTAGGTATTTTCAGTTATTTTTAGGTATTTTGGGGGGTTTTAGGGGTTTTTTTTAATTTTTTATTGTTTTAAGGTTTTGAAAATGTTTTCAGGGGTTTAACGGATTTTTAGAATTTTTAGTGGGTTTTAGGGGTTTTAAGTGTTTATTATTTTTTTTAATCATTTTTAGGAATTTTAAGGGTTTTTTATGTTTTCATAGATTATTAGGGATTTTTCATGATTTTTATGACTTTTAGGGTTTTAGAGACATTATGGTATTTTTGGTTTTAAGGGAGTTTCAAGGTTTTTTAGGACTTTGGTTTTTTTGGGTATTTTTTCATTTTTATAGTTTTATGGTTTTTTAGATTTTTTTAATGTTTTTAATAATTATAAGGTTTTTTAGAGTTTCTTATTTTTTTTGGTATTTATAGGTTTTCTATGGTTTAAAGGGGATTTTATTTCCTTCGGGGGCTTTCAGAGTTTTTTGGGGGTTTTACGTTTTAAGGTATTTTTAGGGCTTATTAATTTTTAGGGTTTTCTTGTTTTTAGGGATTTTTAGGATTTTCAGGGTTTTGGAATTTTTTGGTTTTTAAGGAATTTATGTGTTTTTGGGGGTATTAAGGTTTTTTGAGTTCTTTAGGATTTTTGGAGTTTAAAGGTCTTTTATATTTTATAGGTGGGTTTTAGGGGTTTTATTGGTTTTTAGGGGGTTTAATGTTTTTAGGGGTTTTATAGTTTTCAGTGGTTTTCTTGGTTTTTAGAGTTTTTTATGTTTTTATAGATTTCTAGAGGTTTTTTAGGATTTTTATTGGTTTTAGCGTTTATAGGTATTTTGAGATTTTTTAGTGATTTTTGGGGTTTTTTTAATTTTTTGATAGTTTTTTGAGATTTTTTGTTGTTTTTAGTGGTTTTAAGGGTTTTTAGAGTTTTAGTGGGTTTTTATGTTTTTATGGGGTGTTAGGGTATTTACGGTTTTTATAAATCTTGATGGTTTTAAGGGATTTTTTAAGAGTTTTATGGATTTTTTATGTTTTCAGGTATTTTTTTTTACTTTTTACGGTTTTTATGTTTTTAAGGATTTTAGGGATTTTGAGGGGTTTTAGGGGATTTTTTTATTTTAGGTTATTTTTGGGTTTTTACGGTTTTTTAGTGTTTTTATGGGTTTTTTCTAGTTTTTTAATTTTTTAGGGGTTTTATGTTTTTTAGATTTTTAATGAGTTTTTAGCATTTTTATGGGTATTGGGGGTTTTTTAATGTTTTAGGGGTTTTTATGGTTTTTTGGGTTTTTCTAGAGGTTTTTGGGTTGTTTTATTATTTATGGGATTTCTATGGATTTTTTATACTTTTTATAGTTTTAGATTATTTAGGGCACTTAGGGACTTTAAGGGGATTTATTGTTTTTTGAGTTTTTAAGGGTTTTTAAGAGATTTAGGGTTTTTAGGGTTTTAGAGTTTTTTAAATTTTAAGGGTTTTAATATTTTGTTGTGTTCTTAATGTTCTAGGGGGGGTTTTAGGTTTATATATTTATTATTGGGTTTTGGGGGTTTATATTTTTTTTAAGATTTATTATTATTTTTAATGGTTTTTATGTTATTTTGGGGGTTTTCAGGGTTTCTAGGGTTTTTATATTTTTAGGGATTTTATAAATTTTTTAGGATTTTAGGGGTATTTATGCTTTTTATGTGTTTTAGAGATTTTGTGGGGTTTCTGGGTGTTTTCAATGTTTTTAGGGGTTTTATGGGTTTTAGTACTTTTGGAGACTTTTTGTTTTTTTTTTGAGTTTTGACGGTTTTTAAGATTTATTAGTCTTTTTAATGTTTTTATGGGTTTTAGGGTTTTTACACTTTTTCATGGTTTTAATGGTTGTTTTGGGTTTTTAGTGGTTTTCAATGTTTTTAGGGGTTTTTATGTTTTTCAAGGGGTTTTAAGGGTTTTTTCCTTTTCAGGGAATTTTAGTTCTTTTTATGTTTTTTGTAATTTTAATGGTTTTTGGGGTTTTAAGAGATCTTGAGGATTTTTACGGGTTTTTAGAAATTTTTTTTTGGATTTTTAGGGGGTTTTAATGCTTTTTTTGGGTCTTTTTGGAGTTTTTGAGTTTTTAGGATTTTTAAGGGTTTTTATATTTTTTATCATTTTTTCGATTGTAATGGTTTTTAGAGTTTTTAGTGGGGTTTTATAGGTTTTTTGTTTTTTAGGGTTGTTAAGGATTTTATGGATTTTTATTGTTTTCAGGGTTTTGTCAGAGTATTAAGAGTTTTTATGTCTTCAAAGACTTTTTCGATTATTATGTTTTTAGTTTTTTTAGGATTTTTAGGGATTTGAAGGAATTTTAGGGTTTTTTCTGGGTTTTTATGGTGTTTAGGATTTTATGGTCTTTTGAGGTTTTGGGGTTTTTTCGTGTTTTTAGGGGTTTTAATGGTTTTTATTATTTTTTAATGTTTTAGTGATTTTAGGGGTTTGTATAGTTTTAGTGGTTTATTATGGTTTTATGGGTTTTATGGTTTTTTAAGGTTTTGGGGGGTTTTATGTTTTGGGGGGGGTTTCTAGGTTTTTAGGGTTTTTTACATTTTTAATGATTTTTAGATATTTTTGGATTTTTATGGTTTTCTGGGTTTCTTAGGATTTTAATGTGTTTTCATGGATTTTAGTGTTTTTATAGTTTTTATAGTCATTTGAGGTTTTAGGGTTTCTATAATTTTTTGGGGGTTTTAACTATTTTTAATTTTCCATTTTTTTCAGGGGTTTAAAAGGGTTTTTATAGTTTTAGTGGTTTTATTGGGGTGTTATGGGTTCTTAAATTTTTAGGGGATTTATGGTTTTCATGGGTTTATAGGGTTTTATGTGTTTTACACTTTAAGGGGTTTTTTTGGGTTTTTTGGGATTTATATGGTTTTAAGTGTTTCTATAGTTTTTAGTGATTTGGATGGATTTTAGGGTTTTTAGGATTTTTAGGGTATTTTTGGTTTTTATGATGTTTATAATTTTTTAGGGTTTTTAGGGGTTGTTAGAGTTTTAAACAATTTTAGCGGTTTAAAGGTTTTTTTTATTTTTAGTGATTGTTTAGGATTTTTATGTGGTTTTACGGGTTGCAAATCTTTTAGAGGTTATTATGATTTTAAAGGGATTTCATGGTTTTTTATATTTTCAATGATTTTTAGAACTTTTTTGGTTTTTAGAGTTTTTAGGGATATTGAATATTTTTAAAGTTTTTAGGTGTTTTAGGATTTGTAGGGGGTTTTTTTGGATATTTTGCTTTTATATATGTTTTTATGGTTTTTAGGGACATTTTTTTTTTTATTATTTTCAACGTTTTTTTGGGATTTTAAGGGTTTTTAATGTTTTTGTGTTTTTTAGAGTTTTTAGTGGGGTTTAGTGGTTTTAATTGGTTTTTAGGGTTTTTATGTTTTTATGGGTTTTTATAGTTTTTATTTTATTTTTAGGGTTATTAGTGGCCTTTATGTTTTTCGTATTTTTAGGGAATTTTTAGGATATATATGGTCTTTAGGGATATTTAGGGTTTTTAGGGTTTTTGGGTCTTTTTAGGGTTTTAAGTATTTTCATGTTTTTTTGGATCTTTATGTGTTTTGTTGAGTTTTTAGGGATTTTAGGGTTTTTTGAGTTTTTAATTTTATAGTGGTTTTATGTGTTTTTAGAGTTTTTAGTTGGTTTTTTGGGTTTTAATGGATTTTTATGTATTTTAAGGTTTTTATTGGTTTGTATGGTTTTTAGGGGTTTTTAAGGTTGTTTACTTTTTTACATTTTTTATGACTTTATTATGAGTTTTATGTTTTCTATGGATATTATGGTATTTTGGGATTTTGAGTGTTTTTATGGTTTTAGTGGTTTTTAGTTTTTTAGGATTTGTAGGTTTTTTCAAGGTTTTTAGGGTTTTTTTCAATTTTTTAGGGTTTTATGGTTTTTAGAGTTTTTTAATCTTTTTATGGGTTTATAGAGTTTTTAATTTTTTCATGGTTTTTGGGGTTTTTGGTTTTTTATGTTTTTAAGGTGATTTTTTGTTTTCCGGGAGTTTTCAAGATTTTAATAGTTTTTTTATATTTTTAGATATTTTCAGGGATTTTCATGATTTTTATGTATGTTAGGGATTTCTATGGTTTTTGGGATTTTAATGATTCTTATGATTTTTCATAGCTTTTAGGGGTATCAGGAGATTTCAGGCTTTTAGGACTTTTTAGATTTGTAGGGCTTTTTTAGTTTTTTAACTTTTTTAGTGTTTCTATGGATTTTGAGGATTCTGAGGATTTTATGGTTTTTTGGGTTTTTAGAGTTTTAGGGTATTTTATGTTTTTTGGGTTGTTTTGGGGTTTTATTGTTTATTGATTTATTTATGTTTTTTGGATTTTTTAAACATTTTTAGGAGTTTTAAGTGTTTTTAGTGTTTTGTGGTTTTTAGGGTTTGTGTGGGGTTTTAGGGTTTTTAATGTTTTTATAGGATTTCATGATTTTTTGGGGTTTAGGATTTTTTACAATTTTCATCGATTTTTTGGGATTTTTTAGGATATTTATGGTTTTATGGATTTTTATGGTTTATAGAGTCCTTTTAGGTTTTTATGGGTTTTAGGGTATTTAAGATTTTTTTTGGTTTTTAAAGGTTTTTGTTTCTTTTTTGGGTTTTTTTTAGTTTTTTGGATTTTTATTGTTTTAAGATTTTTTTAACATATTTAGGGGGTTTATGTGTTTTAGATTTTTATTGGGGTTTTTGGGTTTATATACATTTTTAGGGTTTTTAAGGTTTTAAGGTTTTGTTTTATTTTCAGAGTTTTTTCAAGGTGTGTAGGGGTTTTTACATTTTTTGGTTTTTTTTGGTATTTATAAAGAATTTTATGGATTTTAGGGTTTTTATGTATTTTTGAGATTTTGATGTTCTTTTGGGGTTTTCAAGGTTTTTTAGGATTTTATGATTTTTAAGGTGTTTTGGGGTTTTAGTTATTTTTTTCAATTTTTGTTGTTTTAATAGTTTTCAAAGATTTTAAAAAATTTAATAATTTTAACAGTTTTTAGATTTTTTGTGGGTTATTAGGGTTTTAATTAGTTTTTATTGTTTTTTGGGGTTTTATGGTTTTTAACAGTTTTCATGGTTTTTAGGGTTTTTAATGTTTTCAAGAATTTTGAAGATTTTTATAGTTTTTGAGGATCTTTATGGAATTTGAGTTTCGTTTGTTGTTTTTGGGCGATTTTAGGTTTTTAGGGTCTTTTTGGGTTTGTAGTGTTTTAATAAATTTATGATTTTTAAGGCAATTTATGTTTTTTTATATTTTTTTGGGTTTTCAGTTACTTTGATTGTTTAGTGGGTTTTTATGAATTTTATGGGATTTAGGGGTGTTTAAGGATTTTACGGGCTTTTGGGATTTTAATGTTTTTTGGGGGTTTCAATGTTTATTGGTTTTATTACGTTTTCAATGATTTTTATGGATTTTTTCGGATTTTAAGGTTTTTATGGATTTTGAGGGTTTTTAAAGATTTTTAGGTGGTTTAGGGGGTTTTGGTGTTTTAGGGTTTTTTGGTGTATTTAGGGTCTTTTGGGTTTTTATATTTCTTTTTTGAGTTTTTTTGGAGTTTTACTGGTTTTTATTGTTTTTATCATTTTAGGGGTTTAATGGGGTTTTAGTGTTTTAGTGGGTTTTTAAGTTTTTATGGGGTTTTTGGGTATTCAAGGTTTTCAGGGTGCTTTATGGGTTATTGGGGTTTTCAGGGTATTTATGTTTTGAGGAATTTTTAGATATTTTTTAGTATTATAATGGGTAATAGGGTTTTTAGGGTTTCGTTTTGATTTTATGGATTTTACAAGTTTCCAGAGTTTTTTTATTGTTTTTAGGGGGTTTTAGGGTAATTATGGCCTTTAGGGTTTTTTTTATTTTTAGATTTAATGGTTTTATTGATTTTTTAATATATTTAGGGTTTTAAGGATTTTATGGTTTTAGTAGTTTTTAGGGTTTTATGTCTTTTTAGTATTGTTAAGGTTGTATGGGTTTTTATGGTTTTTATGGAGATTTTAAAGTTTCTAGGTTTTTACATGTTAATGGATTTTTAAGAATTTTTTAGGGTATTTGGGATTTTTATATTTTTTAGTTTTTTATAGATTTTGAGGGGTTTCTAGGGTTTCTTTGGTTTTTAATGGTTTTCAGGGTTTTTGGGTTCTTTTGGGTTTTAGAACGTTTTTGAGTTTTTTATGGTTTTATGGTTTTTAAAGTTTTTTTAACATTTTAAGGGGTTTTATAGTATTTGCGTTTTTAGGGGTTTTATGGTTTTTTAGGTATTTTTAAAGATTTTAGGGGTTTTATGGTTCTCTAATAGGTTTTAGGGTTTTTAAGTTTTAAGTGATTTTTAAATATTTATTAGGATTCTTATGGTCTCTTTGGTTTTTTAGAAATTTTTGGGATTTTGAGGGATTTTAGGGATTTTAGGTTTTTTATGGTTACAAGGTTTTTCTAGGGTTTTAGGGTCCCTTCATGTTTTAGGGATTTCTTTTGAGATTTTTAATAATTTTAAGGCCTTTTATAGTTTTTCTCCCATTTATAAGGGTTGAAAGTATTTATAGATTTTTTTTTCGTTTTTAGAGGTTTTATATGTTTATTTCGTTATTAAGGTTTTTACAATTTTCATGGGTTTTTAGGGTTTTTATGATTTTTATGTTTTTTAGAATGATAAGGTATTTTTATAGATCTTATGGTTTTAGGGTTTTTATGGGTTTTAGGGATTTTGAGGGCTTTAGAGGATATAAGTTTTTTAGGGGTTTTTTTGGTTTTTGGGTCTTTATGGTTTTATGTTTTTTGAGTGTTTAGGGTCTTTATGGTTGTATAGAGTTTTTACCTTTTTAGAGGTATTATGGGATTTTATTATTTTTAGTGGGGTTTTAGGTTTTATTTGGGAATTTAGAGTTTCTAGGGTTTTTTTATAGTTTTTTAGGGGGTTTTAGGGTTTTGGGGTTTTATAGTTTTTAACGTTTTATGGATTTTTTAGATATTTTTTATGATTTTTATCATTTTTAGGGTTTTTAGGGATTTTGTGGGGTTTTTGGGATTTTATTGGTTTTTAGGGATTTTAGGTGTTTTCTAGGTTTTTTGGGTCTATTTTGGTTTTTAGAGGTCTTTTGAATTTTTCTGGTTTTTAAGGGTTTATAGGTTTTCTTAATATTCGTAATGGTTTTATGTGTTCATGAGATTTTTTATAGTTTTTATGATTTTTATTCATTTTAGGGGTTTTATTTATTTTGGGTTTTATGGGGTTTTCATGGTTTTTAGGGTTTTTTATTTCTTCAGTTATTTTTGGGGATTCTTTAGGATTTTTATAGTTTTAAAATTTTTTAGAGATTTTGAAAGTATTGAATGTTTTTCCCCATTTTTATTATTTTTATGGGTTTTCAGCTTTTTAGGGTGTTTTGGGTTTAAGGGGTTCTTTGGGTTTTTATTGTTTTTTTAGTTTTTAATGTTTTAAAAGGGTTTAATGGGTTTTTAGTGTTTTTAGTTGTTTTTTTATTTTTAGGGGTTTTCATTATTTTTTTAAGGATTTTGGAGTTTTAGTGGGTTGAAATAGTTTTTCCATGTTTTTAGGGGTTTTTACAGTTTCAGAGATTTTTAGGATTTTTTTGGATTATTTTGGTTTTTAGGGGTTTTAGGTTTTTTAGGGATTTTCAGGGTTTTATGGGTTTTAGGGTTTTAGGTGTTCTCTAGGTTTTTAGGGTCTTTTGAGGTTTTGGGTTTCTTTAGTTTCTAGGGGATTATGTTTTTTAGTGTTGTTTTAACAATTATAGGGGTTTTATGTATTTTTTGTGTTTTTAGTTGTTTTTTGGGTTTTTATAGAATTTTACAGTTTTTAAGGAATTTAAGGGTTTTTATGGTTTTCATGGGTTTTCCATGGTTTTTAGGGTTTTTTATTTTACTCAGGGATTTTTGATATTTTAGGCATTTTAACGGTTTTATTTTTTTAGGTTTTTAGGTGTATTGAGTGTTTTTATGAGTTTTCAAGGTATATTAGGGGGTTTAGGGTTTCTTTTAATTTTTAGGTTCTTTTGTGGTTTTAGGGGTTTTTTGATTTTTTTTGGGATTTAAGGGTTTTTAGAATTTATAATTTTTTTAGAGGTCTTAAGTGTTTTTATAGTTATTTTGGTTTTTAGGGATTTTATGGGTTTTTAGGGTTTTAAGGGTCTTAGGGGTTTTATGGTTTTTAGGGGTTTTATGGTTTTTATGGTTTTTTATGTTTTCATAGGTTTTTATGGATTTTTTTTATTTTTATAGTTTATATGATTTTTATGTGTTTTAGGGATTTATGGGATTTTTGTGTTATCTTGGTTTTTAAGGGTTTTTTGGATTTTTCAATATTTTGAGGGACATTTAAGATTTTTACGGTTTTCTAGATTTTTAGGATTTTTACTATTTTAGAGTTTTTCATGTTTTTATAGGTTTTAAGGGTTTTTAGAGATTTTAGTGTTTTTTAAGGGTTTTATAGTTTTCAAGGGGTTTTTTGGTTTTTTTGGGTTTTTATGTATTTTTATAGATATTTTTGTTGGATTTTTATGAATTTTAGGTAGTTAGGGGTTTTCCAGATTTTTTTTTTATTTTTATGAATTGTTTGGTGTTTATAGTTTTTATTGATTTTGAAAATTTTAACAGGATTTCATGGATTTTTCCTGTACTTAATTTTTTAGGGTTTTGAGGCCTTTTTGGTGTTTAGAGTATTGTTTTGAGTTTTTTATGGTTTTTAATGATTTGTATCATTTTTAGGGCTTGAAGGGTTTTTAGTGTTTTAGTGGGGTTTTTTGGAATTTTATTAGCTTTTATGTTTTTAAAGGTTTTTCAGGGTTTTATTGTTTTTATGTGTTTTCAATGATTTTTAGAATTTTTATGTATTAAGAGGTTTTTATGGATTTTTTATATTTTTATGGGTTTTGGGTTTTTTGGGTGTTTAGGGATTTTGAGGATTTTTTGGGATTTCAATGTTTTTATGGATTTTAGAGGTTTTCAAGGATTTTAGGGTTTTTAGGTTCTTTTGGGGTTTATGATTTTTTTAATTTTTTAGGTGTTTTAATGTTTTTTTGAGTTTTGAAGGATTTTAGGCGTTTTAATTATTTTTTAGATTTTTAGTGGTTATTAGTGTTTTTATATTTTATGGTGTTTAACGGTTTTTGGGGGATTTTATAGTTTTCAGGTGGGTTTTATTGTTTTTTATTCATTTAATGAATTTATAAGGATTTTAAGGATTTTTATGTTTATTTGGGGGTTTTGGGATTTTGGTTGTTTTTAGGGGTTTTCATTGTTTTTTGGGTATGTTAATGTTTTTTGGGGTTTGGGATTTTTTTGGATTTTTTGGATTTTTTTCATTTTTATGGTTTTAAGGGTATTTATAATTTTTTAACATTTAAGAGTTTTAAAGTGTACTTTGATTTTTTCATGGTTTTTATGGTTTTTATGGGGTTTTTGTGTTTTATGGTTTTTAGGTGTTTTTACTGATTTTCTTTTTTTTTCAGGGTTTTTTATGTTTTCATTGTTTTTTAGAGCTTTAATAGGATTTTTTTTTTCATTTTATGATTTTTTTTAGATTTTAATTATTTTTATGGGTTTTAGAGTTTTTCAGTTTTTTAGGATTTTTAGGGGTTTAATGGTGTTTGGGGTCTTAGGATTGTTGAGTTTTTAGGGGTTTTAAAAGTTTTTATAGTTTTGAAATAATTTAAGGGTTTTAAGGGGTTTTATATTAATTATTTATTTTATCTTTTTAATGGGGTTTTAGGGGGTTTTGAGGTTTTTATTTGTTTTTATGATATTAGGTTGTTTTAATGGTTTTAATGATTTTTTACGTTTTTTGGGATCTTTTGGGATTTTTAGGGATTTTTTTATTTTAATGATTTTTAGGGTTTTATTTAATTTTGTGGGTTTTAGGGGGTTTAGTGATTTTTTGTGGTTTTTATTGGTTTTCAATGTTTTTAGGGTGTTTTTGAATTCTAGGTTTTTTTATGGTTATTATGTTTTTTAGCATTTTAAATGTTTTATGGGTTTATGGGATTTCAGACTTTTTAGTGGGTTTTAGTATTTTTATAGGTTTTTAGGGTTTTTTATGTTATTTGTGGGCTTATGGTTTTCAGGGGTACTTCAGGGTTTCTAGGGAATTTTTATTTTTAGGGATTTTTAGGGACTTTTTAGGATTTTTATTGTTTTCATGGGTTTTTAGGGTTTTTCTCATATTTCGATGGTTTATAGGGTTTTAAATGTTCTTAGGAGGTTTTAGGGTTGTATGGGTCTTTTTGCGTGTTTAGATGAGTTTTTAGTTTCTTGGAGTTTAAAGAAATTTTTATAGTTTTCTATAATTTTTCTATGTTTTAAGGGTTTTTAGAGTTTTTAGTGATTTTAATATTTTTCATTTATTTTTATGGTATCTTAATGATAATAGTCGTATTTATGGTTTTCAAGGGTTTTTCAAGGATTTTAGTGTTTTTATGATTTTAGGGATTTTTAGGAACTATTTTCAAATTTTACTAGGATAAGGGTTTTTTGGGTTTTTTGGGATTTTGATGGTCTTCAGGGTTTTTAGAGTTTTAGGGGTTTTAAGTGTTTTAGGGTGTTTTGTGTTTTTGGTTTTTTTTAATTTTTATGGGGTTTATGGGTTTTTAGTTTTTTTTAAATATTTTATGCATTTTATGTTTTAAGAGGTTTTTATGGTTTTAGGGTTTTTATGGGTTTTTAGGATTTTTATGGTTTTTAGAGGATTTTATGGATTTCTTATAATATTCAGGGTATTAAGGGTTTTTTATTTTTTCAGGGATTTTTAATATTTTTATATATTTTAGGGAAATTTAGGGATTTAACGGATTTTGAGGGTTTTAGGGTTTTAATGTGGTTTTTAGAAATTTTAGGAAGTTTTAGTGTTTGTATTCTTTTTTTGGCTTTTTGGTAGTATGAGTTTTTAGGGGTTTTATTGGTTTTTATATTTTTTTTTTAACATTTTTAGGGATTTTAATGTGGTTTTGTGTTTTTTGTTTGTTTTCAAGTGGTTTATGGGTTTTTCTGATTTTTTTTGGGGGTTTTAAAGTTTTCAGAGCAGTTTTAGTGTTTTTACATTTTCAGGGTTTTTTTAGCTATTTTTTGGATTTTTATGATTTTTATAATTTTTGGGATTTTTAGGGAAAGGAATATTCGAGGGTCAGGTTGTTCTCGGCCCCCCAAATTTATAAAGAGAAGACACAACAGATAAGGGAGGGGAGGGGTCAAATGACCCACACCCAAAAACCCTTTACAACCCCAACCCAAAGACCAAAAAAAAAAGAAAGATCAAAAGGAAAACAAAGAAGGAAAGGAAAACAGATCAGTCAACGTCACCACCAAAATCCGAAACAGAAGCCACAACATAAGGTTCACCATCCGCACCATATCCAGGGGCCGCATCATCAAAGAAGGAGTTAGAGTCATCCCTTCCTGACTCATAATACTCATTGAGCTTGAGGAGCATCAGAAACTTCTCCCTAAGTTTCTTTTGTTTCAGGGAATGCGGTTGCTCCCAGTTATTAACCTTGGATTTCAGCTTAACTGCCTTTGAAGAAGCCTGAGTAACCATGGGTCTTGGGAGAGTGGAGTAATCTTGCTTTCGCCTCCTCTTTGAGGTGATTGAGGAGAGACCATCATCCATCCCGTTCACCTTCTCAATCTCAAGTGAGCGCTCCTCCGCTTCCATTCCATGCACATGATCCGGGATAGAGGACGCTTCCTGATTAAGGGGGAACTCAACAAAAACTTCATCCTGAGGCAAACTTAGAGCCACTAAGGCAGGTATTTCTGCACTCCCATTGACAGCAACCAGAGGCCTTTGTCCATCCTCCCCAGGTAGGACCATCCCCTCATCTTCATGCCTGGCCAAGAAGTCAGGCTTGTCAGCCAGGTACAAAAGCCCCTCCTCCCTTGGAACCGCCTCCTGCGCAACAACACCCCTATGTTTGGGGGCATCCCCCATCGCAAGTCCCTTCCCCTGCCCGCACTCCAACCCTACTTCAGTCATTAATTTCTTTTATGATCAATATGCATTTTTAGAGTTTTTAGTGGTTTTTAGGTTGTTATAGATTTTTTTGGAACTTCATTATTTTAGGGGTTTTATATTTTTTAGGTATTTTCATTGTTTTTGGGGGTCTTATGGTTTTAGGTATTTTTAGGTATTTTTTAGAAATTTTTATGATTTATTGTGTTTTTTATGGTTTTTTCGGATTTTGATGGTTTTTAGGGGTTTTATGGTTTTTCAGGAATTTCATGGTTTTTCAAGGCTTTTAGGTTGTTTTGGGGTTTTTTATTTTTTTGGGGTTCAATGGTTTTTAACAGTTTTTTAACCTTTTTATTTATTTTTAGGGATTTTAGGTGTTTTCAATGTTTTAAGTGAGTTTTAGGAGTTTGTTAGGGTTGTCGGGGTATACTAGGGGTTTTTTGGGTTTCTAAGGGGTTTTGAGTGAATATAGGTTTTAGGGGTTTCTTTAGTTTTTAGGGGTTTTTATTATTTTTATATTTTTAGTAGTTTTTTTAATTTTAATAGTTTTTATTTTTTTATGGGTTTGAGAGGTTTTTATTGTTTTTAGGGGTTCTTCAATGTTTTTAGGGGTTTTTATGTTTTTAAGGATTTAAGTTAATTTTTAGTATTTTTATTGGTTTTATGGTTTTTATGATTTAAAGGGGTTTTTTATATGTTTTAGGGGTTTTTAGGTGTTTTAGGGTTTTTATGGGTTTTTAGGTATTTTCATGGGTTTTAAGTTATTTTGGGGGGTTTATACTCTTTTTTGAGTTTTTTAGGGGTTTATGTTTTTTTGATATTTTTATAACATTTTTTGGAATTTTAAAATTTTCAGAGTTTTTAGTGGGTTTTAGGGATTTTATGGGTTTTTATGAGTTTTAATGTCTTTACAACTTATTATAGCTTTCAGGGGTTTTAATTTTTTTTCACATTTTTGGGGATTTTTTGGGCTTATTTAGGATTTTTTTAATGTATATTAATGTTTTTAGAGATTTTGAGGGGTTTTACGTGTTTTGGGGGATTTAAAGTCTTTTTTGATTTTAGGGGCGTTATTTGAAAATTTTTAGGGTTTTTTAATTGATTTTATTTTGTGTTTTTATGATTTTTAGGGTTTATTAGGTTTTTGGTGTTTTTATGGTTTTCAAGGGGATTTCAAGGTTTTTTACATTTTTAGGCATCATTGGGGTTTTTTAGGATTATTAAGATTTGTATGTTTTTTGAGTGGTTTAGGGATTTTGATGCTTTTTTAGATTTATCATGGGTTTTTTGGGTTTAATGGGTTTTTTGGTCTTTTGGGTTTTAGGGGTTTTATGAGCAATTTTGGGGTAACGTGGTATTTATAATTTCTAATTGTATTTAAGAGTTTTATGTTCTTTTAGTGTTTTAGTGGGTTTTAGGTTTTTTTATTTTAGTAGTTTTTATGGTTTTGTGAGGTTTTTTCTGGGTTTTGAGAATTTTTTATGTTTTCAAGGAGTTTTATGGATTTTTTTAATTTTTTATGGTTTTTATATTTTTTTGGATTTTTATGGATTTTTAGCGGATTTAAGAGTTTTAAAGGGTTTTAGGGGTTTTTAGGGTTTTTAGGGTTTTAATCGTCTTATTGTATTTTTAGGGTTTTTTTTTATTTTTTAGGGTATTTAAGGTTTACAGATTTTTCCCACTTTTAGAGTTTTAAGGGGTTTTATGGATTTTAGTGCCTTTTAGGGTTTTTATGGTTTTTATGTGTTTTTTATAGTTTTCACGAGTTTTAGGGTTTTGGTTATTTTCCTATTTTTAGGAATTTTTAGGGATTTTTTATGATTTTATTATTTTTAGAGTTTTTTTTGGGAATTTGGAGATATTAAGGGGTATTATTTTTTTAGCGTTTTTAGGGTTTTATGATGTTTTTGGGGGTTTAGGTTCTTTTTTGGGTTTTAGGTTTTCATGATTTTTTATGGTTTTAAAGGTTTTAAGATATTTTCAAAGTTTTATAGGGGTTTTTAGATTTTTATATTTTTAGTGGTACTTGGGATTTTTATGGGTTTTTAGGATTTTTAATTTTTTAGATATTTTTATACATTTTTGAAGGTTTTAGGGTGTTTTTGTTTTATTCGATTTTTATGGCTTTTCAAGGATTTTAATGGGTTTTGGGGGTTTATCGGTATTTATGGTTTTTGAAGTGTTTTTAGGGTTTTAAGGTTTTTACTGGATTCAGGGTGTTTCGGGGTTTTTAGGGGTTCGTTTTAGTTTTTTAGGGTTCTGATGGTTTTCAGAGTTTTTAACATTTTTAGGGGTTTTTAGAGTTTTTAGAGTTTTTAATGGTTTTATGGATTTAATATTTTATAGGGTTTTTTAATATTTTTAGGGTTGTTTATGATATTAAGGAGTTTGTTAGGAGGTTTTTAGGGGTTTTAGGGTTTTTTATGATTTTTGGAATTTTTAGAGTTTTTTTGGGATTTTTATGGTTTTTAGGGATATAAGGGATTTAGTGTTTTGTAGCATTTTTATTTATTTTCATGGCTTTTAGAGGATTTAGAGTTATTAAGGTTTTTAGGTTCTTTTTGGGTATCAATTTGTTTAGTTTTTTAGAGTTTTATGTTTTTTATTTTTTTTAGTGTTTTAAAGGGTCTTAAGTGTTTTAACCGTTTTAGAGTTATTAATGGTTTTTACGGTTTTTAGGTATTTTTATTGTTGTTATGGTCTTCAATTTTTTTCATGATTTTTATGTTTTTTCACATTTGAAGTTATTTTTAGGGATTTTTTAGTATTTTATGGTTTTTAGGGTTTTGGGGTATTATGGATTTTGAGGGGCTTTGGGTTTTCGTTGATTTTTGGAGTGTTTAGGGGTTTTAGGGTTTTAGAGTATTTTTGGGTTTTAATGTTTTTGTAGTTTCTTTATATCTTTAGGGGAATAAATGGTTATTAGTGTTTTTATTAATTTTTAGTGTTTTAGGGGTTTAAATGTTTTTATGGGTTTTATGGTTTTCAAGGGGTCTTCAGGGCTTTTAGGGTTTTACGTTTTTTTTATTTTTATAATTTTTTTTTGATATTTATTGATTTAATGGATTTTGAGGTTTTTAGTGGTTTTCATGATTTTATGGACTTTTAAGGGCTTTCACAGTTTTTAGCGTTCTTTGTGGTTTATTGGTTTTTATTAAGTTTTTATGGGGTTTTATGGGTTTTTATAGGTTTTTGTTATTTTTATGGTTCTGACGGGTTTTTGGAGGTTTTAGGGGTTTTTTTGGGTTTTTATGTTTTTAATTAATTTTAAATATATTTAGGGGGTTTTATGTTTTTCTAGGGTTTTTAGGGTGTTTAGGTTTTTTTACTTTTTATGGATTTTTAGGCCTTCTTAAGGAATATTATGGTTGTTAGTGATTTTAATTTTGTTTGTATAATTTATAGGTTTTAGGGTTATCAATATTTTTAGGGGAGTTGGTTTATTAAGGGTTTTTAATGCCTTTTTGGTTTTTCGAGTTTCTTTGATTTTTTAGGAGTTTTATTTATTTTTAGAGTTTTTAATTTTTTCTGGAGTTTCCATTGTTTTTAGAGATTTAAGTGGGTTTTTGTGTTTTATAGGTTTTTTATGTTTTTAGGGTTTTAGGGGTTTAGGGGTATCTAGGGTTTTAGGGTTTATTACCATATCATATATTTTTAGTGATTTTTAGTATTTTTATGGTTTTTAGTGATATTTAGGGTTTTAAGTCATTTTTAGGGGCTTTAGGCATTTTCAAGTTTTCTAGGGGTTTTAGGGGGGTTTCTGGGGTTTTAGGGTTTATTACTATATTATTTATTTTTTATGATTTTTTGTGTTTTAAATGTTTTTTATATTTGTTAACGTTTTTAATGTTTTTAATGGTTTTTATAGTTTTATTTTTTGTTTTTAGGGTTTTATGGTTTTTAAGGATTTTAAATCTTTTCGTGGTTTTTATGGGTTTCAGGGAATTTTTAGGATTTCTCTTTTTTTATGTTTTCGTTAACTTTTATGGATTTTTAAGGATTTTTATGCATTTAGGGTTTTTAAGGGTTTTAATGATTTACATGGTTTTTAGGGGTTTTCAAGGGTTTAAAATATTTTAACATTTTTAGTGTCTTTCAGGTTTCTTGGGTTTTTGAGATTTTTATAGGTTTTATGTTTTTTAGAGTATATTAGCATTTTAGGGGGTTTGAGGGTTTTTTTAAATTTTAGTGGTTTGATGGGTTTTAGGTTGTTTTAGTGTTTTTTATTGTTTTTGGTGTTTTTATTGTTTTATGTGAGTTTTTTGGGTTTTTAAGGGTTTTTACATTTTTTAGGCTTTTGAGGGATTGTAAGGATATTTTTTATTTTTAGGATTTTTGGGATATTATGGATTTTGAGGGTTTTAAGGGTTTAAATGGGTTTTTGTGATTTTCAAGGTCCATAGGGTTTTGATGGCCTTTTGTGTTTTTCAATTTTTTTAGTTTTTTTTAATGATTTATAGTTTTTTAAAAAAAATTGGTGTTATACGGTTTTATAGTGTTTTTTCTAGGGTTTTTAGGGTTTTTAAGGATTTTAGGGATTTATGGGTTTTATGTGTTTTTAAGGGTATTTGGGTCCAACACATTTTTATGGAATTTTAGGGATTTTTAGGATTTTTATTATTTGAAGGGGTTTTTTAGGAAATTTCATTGTTTCTAAGGGTTTTTATGGTTTTTAGGGTATTATGGGGTTTTAGTGTTCTAGGGTCTTTTGGGTATTTAGGAGTTTTTGAGTTTTTTATAGTTTTTATTGGTTTTTAGAGTTTTTTTAACAATTTTAAGGATTTAAGGGGTTTTAGTGTTTTTAGCGATTGTTTATGGTTTATATGTGATTTTATGTTATTTAAGGATTTTATAATTTTTTTGGTGTTTTTCATGGGTTTTAGGGTTTTTTACGTTTTCTGGGATTTTTATGGAATTTTTGGGGTTTTATCATTTTAATGGTTTTTTGTGGTTTTGTGGGATTTTAGGTAATTTTATGGTTTTTTGGATTTGTATGGGTTTTATTGGTCTTTGGGTTTATAGGTTTTTAGGTTCATATTTGGATTTTAGGGGTATTTGAATTCTTTTTAAATTTGTGGAGATTTTAAAGTGTATTCTAGTTTTTATCATTTTTGGGGGTTTAAGGGATTTTAAAGTTTTTAGTATTTTTTATGGGTTTTAATGTTTTAATGTATTTTATTGTTTTCAAGTATTTTTTGGGTTTTTATGGATTTTTTGTATATTTATGGTTTTTAGGGGTTTTAATGTTTTTAGGGATTTTGAGGGTTTTAGGGTTTTAAGGATTTTATTGATTTTAAGGTTTTCTTGGTTTTTAGGGGTTTTTAAAATTTTTAGGTATTAATGGTTTTTAGATTTTATGAAGTTTTTAGGGGTTTCTAATTCTCTTAAAAAGATTTAGTGGTTTTTTTGTTATACAGAATTTTATGTTTTTAAGGTTTTTTTGAATTTTTTAGTGTTTTTATGGGCGTTTCAGGTTTATTTACATTTTCAAGGATTTTGTGTTATTTTTTGGGTTTTTATGGTTTTTTTGGGTTTTTATGGTTTTTTGGGTTTTTATGGATGTTAGGGATATTGATGGTTTTAGTGTTTTTATGTTCTTTTAGGGGGTTTGGGGGTTTTAAAGGTATTTATGGTTTTTTCTAGGGTTTTGGGAGTTTCAATGTTTTTTTGAGTTTTTTTTTAGAATTTTTGTTCGGTTTTAATGGGTTTTAGAATTTTTGGATATTTTTGTGGTTTTGTGGTTTTTTTGGGTTTTTAGGTCATTTAGGGGGTATAGGGGGTTTTGTATGGATTTCAGGTATTTTTCCAGAGTATTGGGGGATTTTATGTATTCATTGGTTTTCAGGTATTTTTAGACTTTTTAAGGATTTTTTGGTTTTACATTTATTAGGGAATTTGAGGGTTCTTTTGTTTTTAAAGGGTTTTAGGGTTTTAGGGTCTTTAGCATCTTTTTTAGTGGTTTTTCAATTTTTTAGGGGTTTTAAGATTTTTTAGAGTTTTTAATGTATTTATGGGACTGAATAGTTTTTATAATTTTTAGTGTTTTTAGGGTTATTAAGGGTTTATAAGAGTTTCAATGTTTTTTTATATTTTTCATGGGGTTTCAAGGTTTTTAGCATTTTTTATATTTTCAGGGATTTTTAGGTATTTTATTTTTTAGGGGTTTTAGTGATTTTACAGATTTTGAAGGTTATTGAGGATTTTCTATCTTTTTTCGGGTTTTCAAGGTTTTTAGGTTCATTTGGGGGTTTTAGGTTTTTTTCTGTGTATTTTGTGTTTTATGTGTTTTTAGAGTTTCTTAATCTTTTTAGCGGTTTTAAGTTTATTTAGTGTTTTTATGGATTTTATGGGGTTTTAGGGTTTTGTATGGTTTTTAGAGGTTTTTATGGTTTTCATGGGTTTAATGTTTTTTTATTTTTTAAGTTATTAATGACTATTTTTATTGTTTTTAGGGGTTTTAGGGTTTATCAGGATTTTGAGTGGTTTTAGAGTTTTTTCAAGAATATTAGTGTTTTTGTGTTTATCTTGGTTTTATGATTTTTTTTTGTTTTATTAGTTTTCAAGAGTTTTATGTGTTTTTATAGTATTTTAAAATTATTAGGGTTTTTAGAGTTTTATGTGTTTTCATGGGGTTTTAAGGGGGTTTAAGGTTCTCAGGGGATTGCATGGTTTGTAAGGGATTTTCATGGTGTTTCGTGGTTTTTAACATTTTCATGGATTTTAGGCACTTTTTATGATTTTAGGTTCTTTAGGGTCTTTAAAGTTTTTATGGTTTTTTAGATGTTTAGGGTTTTTAGTGTTTTTGGGGTGTATTTGTATTTTTAGTGTTTTTTTAGTTTTCCATTTTTTATGGTTATTGTAGATTTTATATGTTTTAAGATGTTTTATGGGGTTTTATATATTTTAGTGACTTTTAGGTTTTTATGAAATTTTATGGTTTTTATGGTTTTTAGGATGGAGTTTTATGGTTTTTAGGGATTTTTCATGATCTTTATCGGTTTTTACATTTTAGGGATTTTTCCGGAATTTTTAGGATTTTATGGGTTTTAGGGTTATAAGAGTTTTTGGGATTTTGAGGGGTTTTGGTGAGATTTATGGTTTTTTTAGGTATTGAAGTTATTTTTTTGGGTTTTGAGTTTCTTATGATTTTTTTTGGATTTTATGATTTTTTATAGTTTTTAATGTTTTATTGGTTTTAACGTTTTTACAGTGTTTAATGTGTTTTTTTTGGATTTTATGGGGTTTTAGGGTTTTTAAGGGCTTATGGGTTTTTATAGTGTTTTGGGGGTTTTCAGGGTTTTGGGGTTTTTTTGTTCTCATGGATTTTTAGGGATTTTAACTATGTTTATTTTTTTAAGATTTTTAGTATTTTTAGGGAATTTAAGTTTGTTAATGTTTTTAATTATTTTTTTGTTTTTGTGGGTTTTTAGTCTTTCCTGTTTTTATTTGATGGTTTTTTTGAGTTTTTTAATAGTTGAAGGATTTAAAGGGTTTTATAGTTTTTGGTGTTTTTAGGGTTTTATGGGGTGTTAGGTTACTTTTAATCTTTTCAGGTTTTTTAGGGGTTTTAGGGGTTTTTAATGTTTTGGGTGGTTTTTAGGAATTTTTATGATTTTTATGGATTTTATGGTTTTTTTGGGTTTTAGGGATTTTGAGGGGTTTTAGTGGTTTTATATTTTTAGGGGTTTAAAGGTTTTTAGGGATTTTTTTATTTTTTTTGGGTATTTAGGGTATTTTGGATTTTTAGGGGTTTTAAGGCATATTAGTGATTTTTAATGTTTTTAGGGGTTTTATGGGATTTTAAAATTTTTAGTAAATTTTAAATTTTTATTGGGTTTTAAGGGTTTTGGGGGATTTATGGTATTCAATGGGTTTTTAGGGTTTCTAGGGTTTATCTATTATCATGGATTTTTAAAACTTTTTTTGGTATTTTTATGTTTTTTATATTTTTTAGAGATTTTGAGGGTTTTAATGGTCTTTTAGTGTTTTCAGAGGTTTTTAGGGGTTTCAACATTTTTATGTTCTTTTGGGTTTTTTATTTTTTACAGTTGTTAATGTTTTTTAGAGTTTTTACCATTTTTGGGATCTTTAAGATTTTTTTATTATTTTCTTCGGATTTTAGGCTTTTATGGTTTTAAAGGAATTTTTTTCTATATATGGGTTATTATGATTTTTAGAGTTTTTTATGTTTTTTGGGATTTTTAAGTATTTTTATGATTTTAATTATATTTTTTGGATTTTATGGTTTTTCGGTATTTTGAGGGTTTTAGGGGTTTTCATGTTTTTAGGGGTTTTATGGTTTTTCATGGTTTTTATGTATTTTATGGTTTTTAAGGGTTTTATTAATTTTTTAGTGTTTTAAAGTTTTTCGAGATTTTTCTAATTTTTAATGGGTTTTCTAGGTTCTAGAGATTGTATTGGTTCTTATGATTTTGATTGGTTTGTGGAGATTTTATGGTTTTTAGGGGTTTTTATGGTTTTCAGATGTTTTTCAGGGATTTTAATGGTTTTTACATTTTCATGGTTTTTAGATATTTTTTGGATTTTTATGGTTTTTATGGGTTTTAGGGATTTGATGGATTTTGAGGCATTTTTGGGGGGTTTTTAGGGGTTCCTAGGGTTTTCTGGGTTTTTTGGGTTTTAGGTTCTTTTAGTGTTTTAAGGGGTTTAGGTGGTTTTTAGTTGTTTTAATGTTATAAATGTTTTAACATATTTGTAGGTTTTATGGGTTTTTTGAGTTTTAAGTTGTTTAAGAGTTTTATGGGATTTTCAGTTTTATAGTTTTTAGGGGTTTTATGGTTTTCTGTGGATTTCGAGGCTATTTTTTGGGTTTTTTATTTTTTTAGTTATTTTTATAGATTTTTAAGGTTTTTTGGTTTTTTAGAGTGTTTAAGGATTAGTACTGGGTTTAGAGGTATTTAGGGTTATTAGTGTTTTTTGGATTTTTCATAGGTTTTTGGGTCGTTTTGGGTTTTTATGGTTATTTTTGAGATTCTTAGGGGTTTTAAGGTATTTTGGGTTTTTATGGTATTTTGGGGTTTTTAGTGGTATTTATTGTTTTATGGATTTTAGGGTTTTAAAGATTTTCGGGTTTTTATGATTTTTATGGTGTTTAGGGTTTTTCAGGGTTTTAGGGTCTTTTGGGGTTGTTTGGTTGTTTTGTGTTTTTTAGGATTTTTAATGGTTTTAGAGTTTTTAACGTTTTTAGGGGTTTAAAGGGGTTTTTGAGTTTTCGGTGGAGTTTTTAGGGTTTTCTATTTTTAAGGTTTTTATGGGTTTTTATTGTTTTCCTGGTTTTTAGGGGATTTTTCAGGTTTTTTGGGTTTTTTATATTTTCAATGATTTTTAAGGATTTATTAAGATTTTTATAATTTTTATGGGTAATCTGGATTTTTAGGGATTTTGATTTTTTTGGGGGATTTAGGGTTCTTAGGGGTTTTCAGGGGTTTTAAGGAATTTTTTGTTTTAAGGGGTTATTTTAATTTTATTATGGTTTTTATGGTTTTTAGAGTTTATTAACCTTTTTAGTGGTTTTATTGGGTTTTTAGAGTTTTTATGGGGTTTTGGGGTTTTTAAGGTTTTTAAGGTTTTTTATGATTTTTATGGTTTTTATAGTTTTCAGTTATTTTCAAGGATCTTAGGGTTTTTTATATTATCATAGTTTTTAGGTATTTTTGAATATTTTTATGGTTTTCAAGGATTATATGGATTTTGAGTGTCTTTTGGGGTATTAAGTGATTTTAGGGTTTTAAGGGGTTTTTAGGGGTCTTATATTCATTTTTTTTTATGTTTTTAGGGTTTTAAGGATTTTTATTGTTATTTAATGATTTTAGGTGTTTTATGTATTTGAGTGTTTTTATTGGTTTTAGTGGTTTTATTGGATTCATCGGTTTTATTGGTTTTTAGGGGTTTAAAGTTATTTGGGGGGTTTTTTTACAGTTTTCAAGTGTTTTATGGGTTTTTTTGTTTTTAAGGATTTTCTTGTGTTTTCAAGGTTTTTTTGTTATTTTTTATTTTTAGGGTTTTGAGTGATTTTGACAGTTTTTATGGGTTTTCATGGAATTTAGTTTTTCTGGTATTTTCTTTTGTTTTTGGGTTCTTTTTGGGTTTTTAGGGAATTTTTGATATTTTTTAGGGTTTTTTGGATTTTCAATGTTTTTAGGGTATTGAAAGGTTCTTTGAGTTTTTTTACGTTTTTGGGTTTTTATGGGTTTTAAGGTTCACTATGTTTCTTGGGGGTTTTTATATCTTTCGGTTATTTTAGGTTTTTAATATTTGTAATGATGTTTAGGTGTTTTTTAGGATTTTTTGGGTTTTGGGGTTTTTTATTTTTAATTATTTTGATAGGTTTTATGTTTTTTATGTTTTTTATGTTTTTAGGAGTATTTAGGTTTTGATTGTATTTTTGGTTGTTATTGATTTTTAGTTATTATTGTATTAAAGATTTTTTATAGTTTTGTAACAACTGTTTGGGTTTCAGGGTTCTTATGGGTTATTAGGGTTTTTTACGGGTTTTGTGGGTTTATGGTTTTCAAGGGGTTCTCATAGTTTTAGGGGTTTTTACATTTTCTGGGATTTTTAGGGATTTTTAGAAATTTTAAGGATATTTGGGGGGTTTTAGGTTCTTTCAGGGAATATGAGGGGTTTTAGGGGGGTTTTATGGTTTTTAGGGTCTTTTGGGGTTTTAGGGGTTTTTTGAGTTTTTTCAGGGTTTACAGTTTTTTAGAGTTCTTAATGTTTTTAGTAGTTTTATGTGTTTTAGAGTCTTTAGTGGATTTTTAGTGTGTTTATGGGTTTTTTGGGTTTTTTGGGGTTTATGGTTTTAAGGGTTCTTTAGGGTTTTTAGGGTTTTTTCTATTTCAGGGATTTTAAGGTTTTTAAGGAATTATCATGTTTTCCGGTTTTCTTAGGGGTTTTAGGGAATTTGACAGAATTTATGGTTTCTATGGTTATTTAGGGTTTTTAAATATTTTCATGAGTTTATGGTCATTTTAGGTTTTTTTGGATTTTTTTGGGGTTTTAAGGAATTAGGTTTTTTAAACGTTGAAAGGGGTTTAATGGTCTTTTGAGCTCTTAGTGGAATTTTTAGGGTTTTAAGTGTTTTATGGTTTTTTATGCTTAATAGGGGTTTCTAGGAATTTCCTGGTTTTTATTGTTTTTATGTTTTTAGGTATTTTTAGGGATTTTTTTGATTCTTATGGTATTTATTGGTATTTAGGGGTTTTAATATTTTTGATGGTTTTAAGTGTTTACATGGGTTTTTAGGGTTTTTAGGGGTTTATGGTACTTTGGGTTATAATTTTTTTTGAGATTTTTTGGGTTTTAAGGTTTTTACTGTTTCTTATCATTTGTAGGGCTTCTAGGTGTTTAAGAGTTCATAGTGGTTTTAGGGTATTTATGGATTTTTTATGTTTATATATTTTTATGGGTTTTACGGGGGTTTTGAGGTTTTAAAAGTTCTTTTCATTGATGTTTTAGGAATTTGGGATTTTTATGGTTTTTGTGTTTTTAAGGGTTTTTAGTGAATTTGATTGTTTTTAATGATTTTTCAAGGCGTTTTGGGTTTTCTTGGGGTTTTAGTGGTTTTTTGAGTTTTTAAGGGTAATGTTTCCTAGAGTTTTTTTCATTTTAGATATTTTAAAAGGATTTAGAGGATTATGTTGTTTTAGGGGTTTTGGGGGGGTTCATGGGTTTTTGTGGTTTGTAGGGGATTTATGTTTTTAATAGTCTTTTTAGGGTTTTAAGAGGTTTTTACATTTTCAGGGATTTTTAGTTATATTTAGGATTTTATGGTTTCTTGGGTATTCTTTAGTTTTTATGGATTTTGAGGGTTTTTATAGTTTTTATAGGTTGTTTAGGGGATTGAGTAGTTTTCATTTTTTTCAAGGTTCTTTTGGTTTTTTTGGGTTTTTTTGAGTTTTTTATGGGTTTATGACTGTTATAGTTATTAACGTTTTTCTGAATGTTGAGGGTTTCAAGAGTTTTTAATGGTTTTGGGTTTTTTTGTGTTTTAAGAATTTTTTATATTTTTGTGGTGTTAAGGTTTTCAGTGGTTTTTTTGGGTTTTTCAGGTTTTAACATTTTAATGTTTTTAGGTATTTTTAGGATTTTTATCATTTTATTAGTTTTGAGGGTTCATAGAGCTTTTGAGGGGTTTTGCTATTTTATTGGTGTTTTATGATTTTTAGGGATTTTAGGTTTTTTTATGATCTATTGGATATAAGGTTTTTTTTTGAAATTTTAGTATTTTTTATGTTTTTATTGTTTTTAGTGTTTTTAATATTTTATGGGTTTTTATGGGTTTTATAGGTTTTCAGAGTTTTTATTTTTTATGATTTTAATAATTTTTATAGGGGTTTTCATGTTTTAGGGAGTTTTATGGTTTTTATGGGTTTTTCTTGGTTTTTTTTATTTTTTTAGTTTATTAGGGTTTTTAGATATTTTGAAGGTTTTTAAGGGTTTTTTGGTTTTTTGGGGGTTTTTGGGTTTTAAGTAAATTGGGAGTTTTTTAGGTTTTTTTGAGTTTTTTAGTGGTTTATAAGTTTTTCAAGGTTTATAATATTTTTAGAGGATTTAATGGTATTTACAGTCATTAGTGATTTTTAGGGTTTCATCAAGTTTTAATGTTTTTATGGGTATTCGGGGTTTTTAGGTTTTTCAGGTGTTTTTAGGGTTTTTGGGTTCATTATGTTTTTAATGAATTTAGGGATTCTTTTTAATTTTATGGTTTTCGGGGTTTTTTAGTGTTTTGAAAGGGTTTTTAGGTTTTTTGGGGGAGGGTTTATAGGTTTTTGGGTTTATAATTGTTTTCAAGGTTTCAGGATATTTTTTGTTTTTAGTTTTTTTTTATTTTTATTTTTTAATGTTTCTAATGTTTTGTAACATTTTTTTGGGGTTTTCAGGGATTTTTTTGTTTTTATTGGTTTTAGGGTTTTTATTGGTTTTAAGGGTGTATATATATTTTTGATTATTTTTATGGGTTTTAAGGGGATTTAACAGTTTTTAGGGTGTTTTATATTTTCATGTATTTTCTAGGATTTTCAATAATTTTTATTTATTTTTATGGTTTTCAATGTTTTTTTGGGTTTTTAAGAAATTTTAGTGTTTTTAGGGTTTTTATGGTTTTTAGGTGTTTTCTGATTCTTAGGGTGTTTTTGGAATTGTAGGTTTTTTTTATATTATGGGAATTTATGTTTTTTATAGTTTTTTAATATTTTAGTGGTTTAAAAAGTTTTTAAAATTTTTAGTGTATTTTTTGGGGGGTTTTCTTGGATTTTTAATGGTTTTATTGATTTTATGTGTTTTATGGTTATAGGGGTTCCTCATGGTTTTTAGGGTTTTTTCTTTTTCATGGATTTTAGGTCTTTTTTATGATTTTTCTATTTTAGAATTTTTAGGGATTTTGAGGGAATTAATTGTTTTTAATGATTTTAGGGGTTTTCATGGGTTTTAGGGTCTTTTGGTGGTTTTAAGGTTTTTTTCAGTTTTTTTTAGAGTTTTAAGGTTTTTGGAGTTTTTAATGATTTTAGTGGTTTTAATTTTTTTTAGTGTTTTTAGTTGGTTTTATGGTTTTAATGGGTTTTAGGGGTTTTTATGTTTAATACAGGTTTTTATGGTTTTTAGGTGTTTTTCATGGTTTTAGGGTTTTTAGGATATTTATGGTTTTTAGTTTTTTTTGTTTTAGGGAAAGGAAGGTGCGAGGCCCGGCTATTCTTGGCCTCCAAAAATTTATTAGAAGAGAAGAAAATTATACAAGGGTGGGGTGGGGTCAAACAACCTAGATAAAAAATCCTTAGACCCCCAAGAAACCAAAACCCCAAAAGACATGAAAAGCAGAAGAGAAAGAAGAAGAAACTACAAATCAACATCTCTATCCCCATATGGGTCTCCATCAGTACCATAACCAGAGGAAGCATCCGACTCCACATACTCCCATTTAGATGATTCATTTTTCTTTCAGAAGGTAGTGTAATACTCTCTGAGATGTTTATGATCCATATTCATCCACTCCTTGATAGGATGACCTCCCATGCCAGGGGAAACTTCCTTAGCATTGCAAGAGGCTCTCATGGACACTGTGTTTGGAAAAGTAGAATAGCCCTTCCTCGAATTCCTATTTAGGGGATCTAAAGAGACCCCAACAGGATTTTTTTCCTTCCCATATGGAACGGTCACCTCAAGCAACGCCCTCTCCTTAATGATCATAGCCATATTTCTATTCATCCTTTTATCATCCTCTTGAAAAAAATCATGTTCAGGGATAAAGGAGGCATTCTGATTTAGGGAACAGTCAGAAAGAACCCCACAATGCGGCTTGCTTAAAACCGCTAGTGCAGGTTCCTACCTTGCCAAAAAACGAGGGGAAACCACACCATCCAGGGCCTTATGCAATTGCCCCTCCTCCCATGGCATCTTGCTTACTTCCCCCACCCCTGGAAAAAGGCAGCATTCTCATCCATACCTCACTATAGTGCAGAAGCCCCTGCATCACCCTTTGCTCCTACTCACGTGAACCATCCGAGTGCCCAATAATGTCCAACATTGGCTCGGATTCCCTAGCATTATGGGCCACACTCCCTCCACAACACCCTGCTGTGACAACCTGGACCTCACTCGGTGCATGTACATCAAACCTCACACTCCCAGCATCAGCAACCTGAGACCCTTGCCCCTTCTCCCCATGCATCTTTCTAACTTTCCTCTCATCCACACCAATCCCATCAATACTGTGAGAATAAACCTTAAAATTTTTTTTTCCTTGCTCACCATCACCATCCACGAGCCCAGTGGTGTTCAATACTATCTCATCTTCACTAGTATTCTGGGCCACACTCCCTGCATCACACCCAATAGTGGTGGCCTGCACCCCACTCTCCTGTACAACAGACCTCGCACTCCTAGCATCAACAATCAGAGACCCTTGCACCTCCTCCTCATGCACTATACCTTTAAAGTGACTGGAAGTTGGAAAGGCTTCCTGCCTCTACTTCATACTGCTCTTACAGAAAATAGACATCCACCAGCAGCAACCTCCCTGCATAAAGAACTTCTAGCATCCAAAAGCTTCAATTCTCTCCTCATTTTCCTGAAAATATCACTTACCTTGGGCTCCAGTTAGCACTGAAGAGCCACTTTACCTAGACTATGATCACCTAATACAGACCCATGTCCCCTCAGCACAATCAGAAGACCTACCCGCGCATTCTTCGGGATCAGTGATCCAAAAAACAGATCAATTTTAGGTTCCACCCCCTCAGCACCATTCCTTTCTTGCCTGATTTAAATATCCATTGAAACATCCTTAATATACACCCCACCCGAGCCTGAACCTCTTCACCAAACTCCACCTGAACCAAATTCAAGAGTTGAGGGTCTGTGTGCACAACCTCATGCACCTCGCCCTGATCCTTCTTCCCTTCACTAGCCACCACCTGAGCACGATTCAAAACACCACAATTTCTTTCGCCACACCTGCAAGCTTAAAAAACATGTCCCAGATGTTGACATGAGGAGTATAAATCAGTCCACGACTAAAAAATCATAGGTTTTTCCACCAAATCTCCCCACAAACAGCAATCCAAACAATTTCAACCAGTCCTTTAGATGCACCAATCTCAATAAATTCCCTTGGGGAAACCTGGTGACAAAGGGCCCTAGTTCTACTATCCACACATAAGAACCTTCCCACCAGCTTCCCCAACATGGATATAATGGATAAATTTTTAAATGGGAGGGGAAGTTCTGAAAATCTAACTCAATATGCCATAATCGATGAGTAACGGTTCAAATGTAGATTAAAGCTTCATTAGGAAAGGGAGAAACATTCACCAATGTATCTTCATGGAGCCACAGACCAATCATGAACCGGATCCTCCTCCGACGCAAAGCGAATGAAGATGCGACTACTATCAACAAGACCTATCATAGAATGATCTTGGAGGTCCCATTGTTCAAACATGAATTAGTCAAAAAAAATCCAACGGAGGTTTCCAGTTCAGGAATTGATCTACCAAGGTTAGCCTCTACAGGGCAAGGGCCTCAGGGAACTCTGAAATAGAAATATAGAGTTGTAGACATCCTTCTGGTAAATTAGGTACCATAGGAAAAATCTCAACCTACAAAAAGGTTGAAGTAGATCAGGATTTGAGAACGGAACAAACAGACGCTCATCCTCAAGAATCAGTGGAGGCCCCTCCCCTATGGAGGGGGGGGGGGGCGAGGTGCAAAATTGATCACCGTCTTCATGATTTCCACAGGATAGGAGAATCACCATCGCGAGAGAGAGTATTCTCTATCTTGGTGATTTTATTTTCATTTTGGTTTTAGGGATTTTGATGTTTTAAACAGTTTTTAGGATTTTTTTGGGTTTTTATTATTTTAAATGTTTTAGGGTGTTTTGGTTTTTAGGGATTTTTTGATATTTTTTGGGGTTTTATGGTTTTTATAGTGTTTTAAAATTTAACAGGATTTCAATTGTTTTTAGTGTTGTTAGGGTTTTTATGGGTTTTAAAGTTTTATATGGGTTTTAGTGGTTTCTATGGTTTTAGGGGGGTTTTATGGTTTTAAAATTTTTAATGCTTTAGATATATTTAGTTATTTTAAGTGATTTTTAGTGTTTTTATGAGTTTTTTTTGTTTTTGGGGTTTAAGGGATTTTGAGTGTTTTAACGGGTTTTCATGATTTTTATTTTTTTTGGGTTTTTAGGGGGTTTCACAGCCTTTTTTGATATTTTTTAGTTTTAGGGTTTTTTTTATTTTCCAGGAATTTATGGTTTTTTAGAGTTTTTAATGTATTTTGGTATTTAAAGGGGTTTTAGAGTTTTTATTTTTTTTTTGGGTTTTTAATGGGTTTTAGTGTTTTTAAGGATTTTAGGGGTTTTATGGTTTTGAAAGTGGTTTTCAGGGTTTTAAGGGTTTTTATGTTTTAAGTGATTTTTACGGATTTTAAGATTTTATAGTTTTTAGGTTCTTTAGATAATTTGAGGGTATTTAGTGATTTTAGGGGGTTTTTATGGTTTTTAGGGTCTTTTGGGTTTTTAGGGGGTATTTTGAGTTTTTTCTTTTTTATAGATTTTTGGATTTTTTCACTTTTTTATGTGTTTTGAGGATTTTTAGAGTTTTTAGTGGCATTTTGGGTTTTATGTGGTTTTATGGGTTTTTTTTATATTTTATGGGTTTTATGGGTTTCAAGGTTTATATAGGGCTTTGAGGGGGATTTATGTTTTTCATGTTTTTAGGGATTTGTTTAGGTTTTTTATAGTTTTCTGTGATTTAGTTTTTTAGGGATTTTGTGGCGTTTTAGGTTTTTTGTAATTTTATGATTTTTGGGGGTTTTATGGGTTTTTAAGGTATTTTCGTTTTTAGGATTTGTTTGTTTGTAGGGGTTTTAGAGTTTTTTAACGTTTTATGGGTTTTTTATGGGATTAAAGTGATTTTAGTTTTTTAGTGGTTTTTTATTATTTTTTGGTTTTTAGTGGGTTTCAACAAATTTTTAGGGGGTTTAATGGGTTTCAGGGGTTTTTTTGGGATTTTTTAGATTTCCTTGTTTTCATGTTTCATATATAATTGTTCATATTTTTATGGGTTTTGGAGGGTATTAGGGTTATTAGGTATTTTGAAGGGTTTGGGGGGTTTGGGGGGGGGGGGTTAGGGTTTTTAGATTTGGAGTTTTTAGTGTTTTTTGAGTTTCTAGGGGTTTAATAGTTTTTTATTATTTTTAATGTTTTAGGGGTTTTACTGGTTTTTAGACTTTTTAGTTGTTCTTAGGGGTTTTATCTGGTTTAATAGTTTTTATAGGTTTTAAGCGTTTCTATGGTTTTTTTAGGGTTTTAGGTTTTTTGGGTTTCTTACATTTTTTGGGAGATTTAGGAATTTTTTTTAATGATTTTAGGGTTTTTAGTTTTTTAAATGTGGTTTTTAGGTTTCTATTATTTTTCTTCGTTTTAGGGAATTTTTGGGTTTTTATGATTTTTTTAGATTTTATTGTTTTAAAGGTTTTTATATTTGTTTAATATTTTTTGGGTTTTAAGTAATTTTAGAGTTTTTAAATGGTTTTAGGGTTTCAATGTGGTTTATGTTTTTTAATGATTTTTCATGTTTTTATGGTTTTAAGGGTGTTTTTAGGGGTTTTATGGTTTTTTACTTTTACAGGCATTTTTAGTGCTTTTTAGGATTTATATGGTTTTTAGGGTTTTTATATATTTTTTAATTTTTTTAAAAAATTTTGGGGGTTTGAATTTTAAGAGGTTGTTTAGTGTTTTTATGGGGTTTTATGGGTTTTTAGGATTTTATGAGTTTTTATGGTTTTATGGGGTTTTTATATTTGTATGGTTTTTATGATTTTTCTAATTTTTGTTGGATTTAGGGTTTTTTGGGGTTTTATGGATTTTGATAGATTTCTCGGTGGTGTCTTTTTAATCTATGTATTTGAACTAAGTGTGCTAGGATTCAGATACTTGTGCAGGTCTCCATATTGAAACTATAAGATGTACTACTCTCTCACTTCTCTAGGATGTTTTCTTTTAGCTGATCTTTTGGCAAGTGGGACTCTTGTGTGGATCCTACTCCCCCACAAAGTGGATTTATTGAAAAAACTGAATGTTTTAAGTGATGATTTTTTTCTATTTTTAGGCGTTTTAAATTTTTTAGTCTCATTTATAAATTATAGGAGTTTTAAGGGTATTTATATTTTTCGTCTCTTTTAGGGTTTCTATAGGGAATTTAGGATATTTATGTTTTTAGGGGTTTTATGGGTTTCTAGGTTTTTTCTGGGTTTTTAGTTTTTTTACATTTTATGGATTTTTTTTGATTTTTTAGGATTTTTATGGGTTTTATTTTTTTAGGGTTTTTAGTGATTTTGAGGGGGTTAAGGGTTTTCAGAGTTTTAGGGTTTTTACGGGCTTTCAGGGGTTTTATGGACGATTTGGGTTTTAGGGTTTTTTGAATTTTTTAGTTTTCAAATGTTTTTAGAGTTTTTTAAGATTTTTAGGGGTTTAAGGGTTTTTTGTGTTTTATGTTGTGTTTTAGGGTTTAGGTTTTTATGGGTTTTAGGGGATTTTATATGTTTTTTTTGTTTTTTTACATTTTCAAGGATTTTATGTATTTTTAGGATTTTTATGGTTTTCAATGTTTTTAGGGATATATGGATATTTATATTTTTCGATTATTTCTGGGTTTTTTGGTTTTATAGTGGTTTTATGCCTTTTTAGGTCATTGTGGTTTGGGTTTTTTTGAGTTTTCATATGATTTTTAGTGTTTTTAGATCATTTTAAAATTTTTATAAGGATATATGGGTTTTAAGGTTTTTAGTGGTATTTTTGGGTTTTTAGGAGTTGTTAGGGTTTTTATGGTTTCTAGGGGTTCTATGCTATTCAATGAATTTTCACAGTTTTAGGGTTTTTTTTATTTTCATAGATTTTAGGGTGTTTTTAGAATATATATGGTTTTAGCGGGTTTTTTGGTTTTCTGGTATTTTGAGGGATTTTTCAGGTTTCTAGGGTTTTAGAGGATATAGGGTCTTTTTAGTTATTATTGTTTAATAGAGTTTTTCGGGTTTTAACAGTGTTTAAAGTCTTTTAATGATTATAGGCGTTTTAACAGTTTTTAGAGTTTTTAGTGTTTTTTAGTTTTATGGGTTTTTTAGGGGATTTAATGTTTTTAGTGTTTTTTATGTTTTTTGGGAAGTATTCAGCGTTTTTTACAACTTCATTGATTTTTAAGGAATCCTTAAAAATTTTATGTATTTTATTTTGTTCTAGGGTTTTAGTGATTTTCAGAATTTTTGGTATTTTCTATGATTTTCTGGGGTTTTATGGTTTATCAGGGCATTTATGTTCTTTTTGGGTTATATGGTTTTTTTTTTGTTTTTTTTTGTTTTTTATGTTTTTAGTTATTTCTAAAGCTTTTATTGGTTTTAAGGGTTTTATCTATTTTGTGAGTTTTTATGGGTTTTTATGTTTTTATGTATTCTTATGGTTTTTAGGTGTTTTATGGTTTTAAAGGGGTTTTCATTTTTTAATGGTTTTTTAAAATCTTAAGGATTTTTGGATATTTTTTTTGACTTTTATGGTTTTAAGGGGTTTTAGGGTTTTATGAAATTTGTGGGTGTTTAGGGTTTTTTGGAATTTTGTACCATTTTAGTGTTTTTCATTATATTTGGGTTTTGAGAGATTTTCATGTATTTTGAGTTTTTAGGGGTTTTTTTGAGTTTTTAGGTTTTTAAGTGCTTTTAATGTTTTTAACGTTTTAGGGGTATAAAGGGTTTTTAGTGTTTTTAGTTTTTTTAGGAGTTTAAGGGGTTTTAAAGTTTTTAGATAATTTTATGGTTTTTAGGGTGTTTTATGGTCTTTACCGTTTTTTTTATTTTCCTGGATTTTTAGTGTTTTAATGGTTTTTAGTGTTTTTTGTATTTTTATGGATTTTCTGGGTTTTCGGGTTTTTTTATTCTTTTTATGGAATTTTTAGTTTTTATGGTTTTACGGTCTCTTTTATTTTTAGGGGGTGTTATGTGTTTTTAGTGATTTGATGGTTTTTATACTTTTCAATGTTTTTTAGGTTTTAATGGTTTTTAGAGTTTTTACTAGTTTTTTATGTTTAATGGGGTATTAGTGTTTTTAATGAATTAAGCCATTTATGGTGTTTATGGGTTTTTCATCGTTTTAGGTGTTTTTACGTTTTATGTCATGTTTATGGTTTTTTATGATTTTTATAGTTTTTAGGGTTTTTAAGGATTTTAGCAATTTTTAGGGGATTATTGATTTTTCATGGTTTTTTGGGTTTTAGGGGGTTTTAGTGTTTTTATGGTATTCTTGGGTTATTAGGATTTTATTGAGTTTTTTGGGTTTTCAAATTTTCTAGATTTTCTAATGGTTTTTTGTGTGTTAAGGGGTTTAGAGTTTTAGTGGGTTTTTAGGGTTTTTATGGGTTGGGGTGGATAATATTTTTAGTTTTTTTATTATTTTCTAGGTTTTTTATGTTTTTCAAGGGATTTAGTGTTTTTAGAGTTTTTTAAATTTTCAGGGTTTGAAATGTATTTTCATTGTGACTTTTCGGGTTTTAGAAATTTAAAGAATTTTGAGGGTTTTTAATGGGTTTTAAGTTTTTTAGAGTTTCATGCGGCCTTCTGGTATAATATGGTCGATTGGGTTTTAAGGGTATTTTGAATTTTTTTAGCATATATGGTTTTTTATAGTTTTTATCATTTTTTGGGGTTTTATATTTTTTATTGATTTTAGTGTTTTTTAAATTTCTAATGTTTTTAGGGTTTTTTATGTTTTTAGATGTTTATATTGTTTTCAACGGGATTTCAGGGTTATTTTTTATTTTATTTTTTAGTGATTTTAAGGATTTTTAATAATTTTATTGTTTTTAGGATTGTTATGTTTTTTAGAAATTTTAGGTGGTTTTAGTGTTTTTTTGTGTTATTTTGGATTTTAAGGATTTTATAGACTTTTGTAACGTTTTTAGGGATTTTAAGGGATTTTATAGTCTTTAGTAGGTTTAGGGTTTTTTATGAACATCCCTGCATTTTTATATATTTTTAGGGGTTTTAATGTTTTTAAGGGTTATTAGGGTTTTTAGGGTTTTAGGGTTTTTTACATTTTTAGAGATATTCCATGATTTTTAAAGAATTTTAAGGTTTTTAGAATTTTTATAAGTTTTAGGGATATTAAGAGTTTTTATGTGTTTTTGCGGTTTTGTGGGATTTTTTTCAGGTATTTTTGGGATTTATGGGTTTTTTTATGTTTCATAGGTTTTTAATGTTTTTATATATTTTTATTGTTTTTAATGATCTTATGGGTTTTAGAGTTTTGAGTGTTTTTATGGGTTTTATGGCTTTTATGGCTTTTATGTTTTTATTGGTTTTTAATGTTTTTAGTATTTTTATTTTTTCTATTAATTTTTTATACTTTTAGGATTTTTATTATTTTTACGGTTTTTGGTATTTTTAGGTGTTTTAGGGTTTTTTTCTTTTTTAGGTTTTTTAGTGTTTTTAGGGGTTTAGGTGTTTTCATGGTATTTTGGGGGTTTAGGGGTTTTTTTCTGTTTTTTAGGGTTTTAAAGGTTTTGTTGAGTTTTTAACATTTTAAGGCATTTTATATGTTTTAAGATTTTTTAGGTCCATGGAAGATGTGAGAACCAGGCTATTCTTGGCTCCCTAAAAAATTATTAAGAAAAAGAGGACATTGTAGATTGGGGACGGGCAGGGTCAATCGAACCATACCCCAAAATCAATCCCCTTAAGGAAAACAATGAAAGAAAAGGACACAATATACCAAAACACAGCAGCAGCTTCAGTACCTTCTCATCCAACTCCAGCATTCATCAACTCCAATACCCTTTCCAGGTAGTAACCAATACCTGCATCACACTTTCCAACATTCAATGACTTCACCTCATAGGCACCCATTTCATCACCACTCATCCAATAAGTAGTTACCATCCTACTCCTCAACAAAGAATCAACCACCACCAAAAGTAAAGTCTCCAGCAAATATTAACCAGCTCTCAACCGATCATATTCAAATAAGAGAAAACTAAAAACCAATCAGATCCAAAACCAAACCACAGTATCTGGCACACCAAATTCAAAAACCAGCACCATAATTGGTTCTCATCTAGTCCATCTATACCCACGAAACAACGAAAAATTTGATGGAGAAACATTAGACCAAAACTGACATCCAATCTCGAAACATCCCGCATCAAAGATCTCCTCAACAAAGAGGTCCACCCACAGTAGCAGAGAATCATTATCACCAAACTCAATATCGTCAGCTTCATCACTTTATATTTCTATGGGATTTAGGGATTTTATTGGTTTTTAGGGGTTTTAAGGTTAATTGGGTTTTGATGGGTTTTACAGGATTTCAGTGATTTTAGTATTTTTAATTTTTCAGATAATTTTACTGATTTTTTAGGATTTTTATGGTTTTTGGGTTTTTTATTATTTTTATTTATTTAGAGGGGTTTTAATTATTTTTTGGGTTTTTAGTGATTTTATGGGTTTTTAGTATTTTTAGGGTCTTTTGGGTTTTTGATTTTTTTTTGAGTTTTTTGGGTTTTAAGGTTTTTAGATTTTTTAATGTTTTTATGTATTTTTATGGGTTTTAGAGTTTTTTTTGTGATTTTTGTGATTTTTCTTGGTTTTTATGGGTTTTTAGTTTTTTTATTGTTTTTAGGAGTTTTCATGGGTTTTCAGTGTGGGGTGGGGGGGGGGGGGGTTAGAGTTTTAGGGTTTTTTCATTTCTAAAGATTATTAGGTTTTTTAGCATTTTTATGGTTTTTTGTTTTCTTTGGGTATTTTGAGATTTTATGGATATTTAGGGGCGTTCAAGGGTTTTTAGGGTTTTCAGGATTTTTAGGATCTTTCTAGGTTTTAGGATGATTTTTAGTGTTTAGGGTTTTTAATGTTTTTTTTGAGTTTTTAACATTTTTAGAGGTTTTAGGGGATTTTAGTGTTTCTAGTGGTTTTAGAGTTTTTATATGTTTTTAGAGTTTTTATATGTTTTTAGGGTTTTTAAGGTTTTCAGGGGTGTTTATGGTTTTTTGGGATTTTTCAGGATTTTTGAAGGTTTATTTTCATTTTCAATAAATTTTATAGATCTTTTTGGATTTTTATAGATTTGAGTTTTTTTAGGGGTTTTAGGGAATTGGATGGTTTTAAGGATTTCTCATGGATTTTAGTGGGTTTTAGGGGATTTATTGAGATTTTTTATGTATTTTTAGGTGTTTAAATGTTGTTAGGTGTTTTATGGTTTTGAGGGGGGGATTCATGGTTTTATGTTTTTTTAAATTTTCATGATTTTTTTGGACATTTATTGTTTTATGGGTTTTTTGGATTTTTAGGGTTTTTAGGGGTTTTAGAATTTTTAGGTATTTTAAGAGTTTATTGGGATTTTTAGGGATTTTAGAATTCTTAACGCATTTCAGAAATTTTTTGTTCTTTTTGGTTTTTGTGGTTTTTTTTATCATTTTAAGGGTTTAATGTGTTTTTAGAGTTTTTATAAGGTTTAATGGGTTCTTAAAGTTTTTAGGGGTTTTATGGTTTTTTGAGGGGTTTTAAGGGTATAATATATTTTTTATGTTTTTAAACATTTTTTGGTGTTTATTAGGGTTTTTGTATTTTTTTTTGGAATTTAAGGGATTTTGAGATATCTTCAAGGGTTTTAAGGATTTTTATAGATTAAAGGGGTTTGAGGATTTTTAGTGATTTTTAATTTTTTTATGGGTTTTAATTGTTTTTAGAGTTTTTAGTGGATTTTAGAGTTTTTATGGGTCTTTAGGGGTTATATGGTGTATATGGGTATCTATGGTTTTCCAAGGGTTTCACACTTTTTTGGGTATTTACGTTTTCTTTGATTTTTATGGATTTTATAGGATTTTTTGGGATTTTTATGTTTTTTGGTTTTTAGATATTTTGAAGTGTTTCAGGGTTTTTAGGGTTTTTACGATTTTAGGGGTTTCAAGGATTAATTAAATTTTGGGTTTTCATGATTTATTTTAGTTTTTGATGGGTTTTAAGGTTTTTATGTTTTTTGGGGTTTTATGGGAATTTAATGTTTTTAATAGGATTCTAGGATTTTTATGGAGTATTTTGGTTTTAAGGGGTTTTATGGTTTTCAATTTATTTTCAGGGGTTTTAGGGTATTTATGTTTTTAGTAATTCTTACGAATTTTTTAGCGTTTTTATAGTCCTTAGGATTTTCATAGTTTTTATGGATTTTTTGGGGTTTTCAATGTTTTTAGGGGTTTTAGGGTTTTTAGTGTTTTATTTCCTTTTTGGATATTAGTGTTTTTTAGAGTTTTTATGGATTTTGTAGTTTTTTTAACATTTTTATATGTTTTACGTTGTGTTAAAGTTTTTATTATTTTTTTAGGGTTTAGGGTTTCTAATGATTTATAAGGTTTTTATGATTTCCATTATTTTTCAGTATTTTTAAGGTTTTTTATGGTTTTTAGGGTTTTAGTGTTTTTTTGAATTTTGAGGGGTTTTTGGGGTTATCAGTGTTGCCAGGGGTTTTTAGGGTTTTATATGGTTTTTTTGGATTTTCATGGTTTTTATTCTTTTTTAGGGATTTTTAATTTTTATGTGTGTTTTGAGGTTTTTAGAGTTATTATTTTTTAGGTTTCTATGGGGTTTTAGAGTTTTTATTGTATTTTTATGATTTTTATAGGTTTTTAGGTTCTTAATGGTTTAGGGAATTTCATGGGGTTTTCATGGCTCATAGTGGTTTTTATGTTTTTAGGTATTTTAAGGATTTGTTTGGATTTTTACTTTTTTTATGGTTTCTTAGGGTTTTTTGGGTTTTTTGGGACGGATTAGGGGAATTTGGAATTTTTTATGGTTGTTAGGGTTTTTTTGAGTTTTTAAAAGTTTATAGGTGTTTAAAGAGTTTTTAGAGTGTTTATTGAGTTTTTTGGGTTGTTATATGGTTTTAAAGATTTTATGTGGTTTTATTGTTATATATGGGTTTAAGCGCTTTTTAAGAATTTTCGTGTTTTTTACATTATTCTGGATTGTGTGAGATTTGTGGTATTTTTTTTGGTTTTTTATCTTTTTATTGATTGTGAGGGGTTATAGAATATTAAGTTGTTTTAGGGGTTTTAGGGTTTTTAGGGTCTTTCAATTTTTTTTGGGAATGTTTATTTTTTAAGGATTTTAATCTCATTTGTGTTTTTTAATGTTTTTAGATTTTATAGGGTTTTTATGGGTTTTATGGTTTTTTTAGGTTTTTGATGTTTTATGGGTCTATTGTAATTTCTTGTTTTTCAATGATTTTTAGAGTTTTTACATATTTAGGGAATTTTTTAGGATTTTTATGGTTTTAAAATTTAATGCATTTTGATGGTTGTTAAGATTTTTAGGGTTTTAAGGGGTTTTTAGGGTTTAGGAATATTTTTTTATGATTTTACTGGTTTTTTGATTTTTTAGGGGTTTATTGTTTTTAAGGGTTTATGGGTTTTAGGGTTTTTATGTTTTCAGGGATTTTTATGGATTTTATATTTATTTTTATGGTTTTTAGGGTTTTAGTTTTTTGGGGGTTTGGAGCAGTTTTATGTGTTTTTAGGGATTTTAGGGATTTGTGTTTTTTATGTTTTTTGGGATTTAGGTTTTTTTAGATTTTTAGGGTTTATAGATTTTTATTGTTTTTAAATCATTTAGGGGTTTTAGGTTATTTACTGTTTTTAATGGGTTTTAGAGTTATATGGGGTTTTAGGGTTTTTTGTTTTTCAGGGGTTTTAAGGTTTTTAGGGGGTTTTCATGGTTTTTATGGTTTTTACATTTTTTGGGAATTTAATGGATTTGTTAGGATTTTATGGATTTAGTGTTTTTTAGGTTTTTTATAGATATTTAGTGGTTTAATAGATTTTAGGGGTTTCATAGTTTTTAGGGTGTTTAGGTTTTTATGGTTTTTAGGGTTTCTTTTGGGGTTTTATGGTGTATATAGTTTTTATTGTTTTCTAATTTTTGTTGGTTTTAATGGTTTTTAGAGTTTTTAGTTGGGTTTTAGGGTTTTTATTGGTTTTTATTGTATTTTATGGTTTTTAGGGTTTTTATGGTTTTTATGGATTTTTCATTATTTGTATAGATTTTTAATTTTTCAATGAATTTTAGGAGTTTTCAATATTTTTATCAGATTTATGGTTTTTAGGTATTTTGAGGGGCTCCTTGGTTTTTCAAAGATTTAGGGTTTTAAATGTTTTTATGGTTCTTTTGGGATTATGATTTTTTTGTGTTTTTGGTGTTTTATGGTTTATTTTTTAAAATTAACGTTTTTATGGGTTTTTAGGGATCCTAGAGTTTTTAGTAGTTTTTTGGAATTTATTGGGGTTTTGGTGTTTTTAAGGTCTTCAGAGGTTTTAATGATTTTCAAGGTGTTTTTCATGTTTTCATGTTTTGTTATCTTCAGGAATTTTTATAATTTTTATGGTTGTTAGTGTTTTTAGGGATTTTGAGTGTTTTTAGTGTTTTTCACGGTTTTTAGGGGTTTTAAGAGTTTTTGGGTTATTAATTTTTTTGGCCTTTTAGGGTCTTTTTGGTTTTTATTGGTTTTATAGTTTTAACTTTTTTATTTGTATTAATGGTTTTTGGAGTTTCTATTGGGTTTTATGATTATTATGGGTTTTCAGTGTTTTATGGTTTTTAGGGGTTATTATGGTTTTTAGGGTTTTCCTAGTGTTTTTTGGTTTTTGGAATTTTCTGATACTTTTGGTGCTTATATATTATTTTATTTTTTTAATTATTTTCAGGGATTAAGTGATTTCTAGGGAGTATGGTTTTAAGGGGTTTTTATGGGTTTTGGGGAATTTAATTGTTTTTAGTGTTTTTTCAGTTTTTGGGTTTTAATGGGTTTTTATAGTTTTTAACACTTCATAGTGGTTTTAACGGTTTTTAGTGTTTTTAGTGGTTTTGAGGGTTTTATTGTTTTTTAGGTCTCTTATGTTTTCTATGGGTTTTTGTGGTTTTTAGGCTTTTTATGGATTTTTATGATTTGAGATATATTTAAGAGTTTTTTGGGGATTTTTAGGGTTTCTATGATTTTTTTTGGATTTTTATAGCTTTTGAGGGGGTTTAGGGTTATTCTAGGTTTTTTGGGTTTTTTTTGTTTTTTTCTATTTTTTGGGGTTTCTGTGAGTTTTTAGGGTTTTAAAGGGGTTTCTGAGTGTTTTTTAACTTTCAGGGGTCTTTAGGGTTTTTATAGTTTTTAGTGGTTTATGGTTTTATTGGTTTTTCATTTTCTAGGGTATTTAGGGGTTTTCTGGTTTTCTGTTGTTTTTTCATGTTTTTTAGGGGTTTTAGCATTTTCAATGATTTTTTGGGATATTTTCGGATTTTACAGGTTTTTCGGTTTTTAGGGTTTTACCAATTTTGAGGTATTTTAGGGGGTTTTCATGGTTTTTAGGGTTTTTTGTATTTTTCAAGCTTTTAAGGGTCTTTTGGGATTTTAGGGTTTCTTTATCCTTTTAGGTTTTTGGAGCTTTTCAAGGTGTTTATGTGTTTTAGAGTTTTTTGACATTTTTAAGGGTGTAAAGGATATATATTGTTTTAGTGGGTTTATAGCGATTTTAATGTTTTTGGGGGAATTTATGGTTATTTGGGAATTTTTATGAGTTTTAGTGTTATTTATATTTTAATGGATTTTTAGGTATTTCTTAGGATTATTAAGTTTTTAGGGGTTTTATGGGATTTCAAGGTTTTTAATATTTTTAGGGTTTTTAGGGATTTTAGAGTCATTTTGGGTTTTTAGGGTTTTTATTAATCTTTTATGTATTTAGGATTTTTATAGTATTTTTACATTTTTTTGGTTTTAATGGCTTTTGAGTTTTTTTATGTTTAGTGTTTTATGTTTTTAGTGTTTTCCAAAGTTGTTTTTTTGACTTTTTTTTGGGGGTTTTTCATGGTGCTTAGTGTTTTTTATTAATTTTGGTATTTTTAGGGATTTTATAGATTTTTTATAGTTTTTAGGGTTTTTCGGGTTTTGGGGGATTCTGAGGGGTTTTATTGTATTTCAACATTTTTAGGATTTTTTGGGGATTTAGAGTCTTTTTGGGTATTTAGGGTTATTTAATTTTTTAGGAGTATTAAGGTTTTTTAGAGCTTTTATACGTTTTTTGGGGTTTTAATGTATTTTAGAGTTTTTAGTGGGGTTTTTGGGCTTTTTGGTTTTATTGGGTTTTTAATGTATTTACGGGTTTTAAGGTTTTTGGGGGGTTTCCAGGTGTTTTATTGTTTTTTTACATTTTCATGGTTTTTAGTGTTTTTATAGGATTGGGATATATTTAGGGATTTTCCTAGTTTTTATCATTTTCAATGTTTTAGAGTCTTTTGGGGTGTTTAGGGTTTTTTATTTTTTTACGGTATTTAATTATTTTTATATTTTCTTAACATTTTTTGATGTTTTAGTATTTCTTATATTTTTATCGATTTTTATTTTTTATGGGTTTTAGGTGTTTTTGGGTTTTTGGGGTTCTTAATTGCTTGTAGGATTTTCCGGGGATTTAGGTTTTCTAAATTTTTAAGGATTTTATGATTTTTATGTTTTTTATAGTTTTTAGGGATTTTTAGGGGTTTAGGATATTTAGTGTGTTTAAGGGTTCTAAGGGTCTTTTGGGGTTTTTGGATTTTTTAACTTTTTATGGATTTTAATAGTTCAAACTATTTTTATGTTTTTTGGGGTTTAAATGGGTTTTAGAGTTTTTAGTGGTTTTGATGATTTTTATTGGGCTTTAGGGTTCTTATGGTTTTTAGTGGATTTTATCAGGGGTCTTTTAGGGCTAACCTTTTTTATGTATTTAGGTATTTTAGGGATTGTTTTAAAGATTTATTAGGGTTTTTTGGTTTATTAAGGATTTTGAGAGATTTCTGTGGTTTTCAAGAATTTTTAGGGATTTGGGTGTTTTGAAGGGATTTTGGGTCTTTTATGTTTATAGAGATTTTTTAGTTTTTTAGAGTCTTCATGATTTTTAGTGTTTATTAGGATTTAGAGGTTTTTAAAAAAAATTCATGTTTTTTGTGGTTTTACAGTTGTTATGAATTTTTAGGGGCTTAATGATTTTTTGGGGGTTTTATAGCTTTAATGGGTTTTTGTTTTCTTTGTGTTGTCTAAAATTTTTAGAGTTTTTTTAGAATTATTATTGATTTTAGGGTTGATAGATTTTGATGTATTTGTAGTGTTTTTAGGGGTTTTCAATGTTTCTAGTGTTTTTAGTGTTTTTTAGGTTTTTGTGGTCTTTTTGGTATTTTAGTGTTTTTTTTTTGTTTTTGGATGAAGAGGTGTGTGGCCAGGCTATTCCCGACCCCCTCAAAATTTATTATGAAAAAAGAAACAACAGACAAGGGAGGGGAGGGGTCAATCAACCCACACCTAAAAAACCCTTACAACCCAAGACAAAAAAGACCCAAAAAAAAGAAAAATTAGAAAAGACAAAAGAAACACACAAAGCCAAACACAATAGCAGCTTCAGAACCACCAGCGTCATCATCCATCGCCTCTTGTCAGAAAGATTCACCACCAGCATCATAGAACCAACATTGTCATCACCTTCCCCACCACGTAGCAAAATAACGACCAACACCAAGTACCAGAAACTTTTATCCCATTCCATCCAAGAAGCATCCATCACCCAACAACTTAAGATCCATAAATCATCACCTCATATCTAGTCAACTTCAAGCATTTCACACCAAGTATCATATCCAAAAACATACATTCAGCACCACTCAACATCACCAAAATCCAGTACCCGCAACGATTCACAACCAATCCTACCATAACCTAGAAAACCAGAGTCCAACATAGCATCCAGAACGCGACACAGCCTAGCAAGACCATGATCACCAAACACCGCTCCATCTCGCGCATCAAATACATCATCTAGCCCAGGCAGCATCTCACAACCAAACCAACCATACATAGAACCAGGAGTACCACTTTCATACCCTAGCAAATCATAGACTAACAAATAACCCCGATCATAGCACACCTTAATCCATTTCACATCAATAGCATGAAACAAAAACAAAGATGAGGAAACTGGAGAACAGACTTAAATCTTTCAAGCACACTGTTGACTAGCAGATCGGAGAGCCCGCACCGCAGACAAACCGATGAAAATCCTTCCAAAACTAGCATCCTGTGTCGCAAAACCAAACAGCCACCAAAGCACTCCGAACCTCAGATCTACAATCATCTGCATCACCGAAGACAAAGAGAATGAAAGCATCACATCGCCCCGTTGCCGAAAACAGACTCCATAGAAGCCATACCCCCTAGAGGAAGCCGTCGAAGGAGACCAAACTCCAACCATCAATGAGACCCTATCCACCAATAAAGCCTTCACCGCCTTTGGCCAGGCCGCCGTAACCTTTTCTGATGAGGTCCTTGGCCCCGTTGACCCATCTTCAGACACATCAGAACTACAATCACGCCCCTGATCTGGTGATTTAATCTAGCATCGTCCAAATCTTGATGCCCGATCCGGATCCTTGCAAGAATCTATAGCTGGAGGCGTAAACATAGCACATCAGAGAAGTCGGGTCCACCAAAGCACTGAGACCACCACCACAAAGGGACCAAAGGGCGCAACCTATAACTTCTTCGCGGATCGAAGAAAAGATCGGACCAGAACGCAGAATGAGCCTTCGACATCACATGATCGAGATGTTGAGAACTGAAATGAGGAAGAACCACCGATTTCTACTGCCTTTGGTCCAAAGAACACTGCTGAAGTCCGAAGTCACCAAGATCTTCTCTTGCAAGCACTAAAGGGCAGGGCCATGAAAGGTACCAAAACCCCAATCAGCACCGCTACTGAGGAAACGTGAAGCCATCGAAGAGAAACATCTGCCCCGAAGGACTCTGCATCGACCCACCGCTACCATTAGTGCCTACCACAAGACCGAGAGGGTCGAGGAGAAGATCTAACCCTTCCTTCTCCATATTTTTTTGGGGTTTTAATGTTTTCATGGCCTTTTATGATTTTGTATGTTTTTTTGGTTTTTAGGGGTTTTATTATGTTATGTTTTTTTATTGTAGTATTTTTTGATTGTTTTATAGTTTTTATGGTTTTTAGAGTTTTTAAAATTTTTAGAGATGCAGTGGTGTTTAGAGAATTTAATCTTGTTAGGGGTTTTAGGGTTTTATGGGTTTTATGGGTTTCTATGGTTTTTAGGTGTTTTTATGTTTTTAGGGGTTTTTCATAATTTTTGAGGGTTTTTATGTTTTCAATAATTTATAGAGAATTTATAAGGATTTTTATGGGTTTTAGGGAATATTATGGTTTTATGGATTTGAGAATTTTTATGGTTTTATAAATTTTTATGGGTTTGAGGGGCTCTATGGTATTTCTAGGGTTTTGGGGTTGTTTGGTTTTTTGTGGTTTTTTGGGGTATTTATTGTTTTTTAGAATTTTTTTACTTTTTAGGTGTTTTAATGATTTTTAGAGTTTTTAGTGGGGTTTTGGGGTTTTAAGGGGGTTCTATAGATTTTTAATGTTTTTAGGAGTGTTTATGATTTTAAGGTTATTTAGTGGGTTTTTTTAAATATTTGTATTGATTTTTTTTGGATTTTGATGGTTTTTATAGTTTTCGGGATTTTGTGGGTTTTGAGGGTTTTATACGATTTTTTTGGGTTTTTAGGATTTTTAGGGTTTTTTGAGTTTTTCTATTTATTTATGTATTTTAGATTTTATCATGTTTTTATGGGTTTTAAGGGTTTATAGATTTTTAGTTGGTTTTTAGGGGTTTTAATGTTTTTTAGATAATTTAATGTTTTTTGGAGGTTTTCCTAGTTTTTAGGGGTTTCTATATTTTAGGGAGATTTAAGGATTTTTATGTATTTTGTGAATTTTGTGTTTTTAGGGTTTTATGGATTCTAGATTTTAGGGTTTTTAGGGTTTCTAAGGGTTATATAGTTTTTCATGTTTTTTTACTGTCTTTTTGGGTTTTAGGATTTTTTGAGATTTTAAGGTTTTTAAGGTCTTGTAGTTTTTTTTTGTTTTTAGTGGTTTGAAGGGGTTTTAGAGTTTTTTGTTTGTTGTTGGGGTTTTATTGGGTTTTTGATTTTTTTATAGTTTGTAGGGGTTTTAGGGGTTTTTAGGTTTTTTGTGTATTTTACCTTTTTAGTGATTTTAAGGCTTTTTAGGATTTTTTATGGTTTTTAGGTTTTTTATATAATTCAGGGGTTTTAGGGTGATTCTAGCTTTTTAGGGGTCTAATGATTTTATGATTTTTAAAGTATTTTTTCGTTTTAGGGGTTTTTTTATGTTTTTAAGGTTTTTAAGGATTATAGAGTTTTTTAAACAAAATTATGGGTTTAAATAGTTTTAATAATGTTAAAGGGTTTTAGGGTTTTTATGTGTTTTTATGGTTTTTAAGGTTTTATGTGTTTTTTTGCTTAAAGGAGGATTTTTGGGTTTTCTATGTTTTTAGATATTTTTAAATATTTCATAGATTTTTTTATGTTTTTTAGTTTTTCATGGATTTTGAGGTATTTTAGAGGTCTTTTGGGGTTTTAGGGTAATTTTTATGTTTTTGGGGTTATTTGAGTTTTTATGGTTTTATAGATTTTTAGAGTTTTTTAAGATTTTAAGGGTTTTAATGGATTGCATAGTTTTTAGATTGTTTCTAGGTTTTTATGCGTTTTTACGATTTTTAGGGGTTTTATGATTTTCATGTATTTTTAGGGTTTTAGGGTTTATTAGTTTTTTGGGATTTGTTGGCATTTTGAGGATTTTTATGGTTTTCAGGTTTTTAGGGTTTTTAAGGATTTTGATGGGTTTTCATGGGGTTTTAAGGTTCTTAGGGGTTTTCATGGTTTTAGAACATTTTTGGGTTTTCAAGGTTTGTTTTTTGTGTTTTTAGTGGAATTTAGGGAATTTATATGGAACTGTGGATTTTAAAGGTTTCATGAGTTTTTATTGTTTTCAGTGTTTTTATGTATTTTTTTAGGGTTTGGGGTATTCATGTTTTTTGGGGTTTTAAGGTGTTTATTGGTTTTTGGGGGCTTTGGGTATTTTTAAATTTTTAGGGTTTTAATTTATATTTATATTTTTTATCCTTTTTAGCAGTTTTAAAGATTTTTAGAGTTTTTAGTGTTTTATAGGTGTTTTTGGGATTTAGGGTTATTAAGGGGTTTCAGGGGGTGTATGGTTTTCCTGATTTTTTCAAATTTTTGTAGAATTTTCAACATTTTCAATAATTTTTTATTTATTTTTCCAGATTATTGTGGTTTTTTGGGTATTTAGTGATTTTGATGGTTTTTGGGGTTTTAGGGTTTAATGGGTTTTAATGGTTTTTATGGATTTTATGATTTTTTTTTGTATTTTGGGTTTTTTTAGGATTTTTAGGGTTTTTATGGTTTTTTATAGGATTATTTTTTATTGTCTTTTTGGGTTTTTAGATTTTTTTTCTGGTTTTAAGTTTTTTATTTATTTATAGGTATTTTTATGTTTTAAGGGGTTTTATGGTTTTCAGAGAGTTTTCAAAGATTATAGGGTTTTTATGTTTTCAAGTTTATTAGTGTTTTTTAGAATTTTTATGGTTTTAGGATTTTTAGGAGATCTTATTTGTTTTAGTGTCTTTCTAGGGTTTTTAGTGTTTTACGGTTTTGACGGTTTTTACGGCCTTCTTTGGATTTTAGGGGTTTTTTTGTGTTTTTTGGGGTTTAATGGTTTTCTTTAGTTTTATAACATTCTTAGGGGTTTGAGGGTTGTTGTATTGTTTAGTGATTTGTTTAGTTAATGTATGGGTGTTTATGGGTTTTAATGTTATAAAGGGTTTTTATGATTTTCTTGGGGTTTTTAGGTTTTTTGGGTTTCATATGTTTTCAATGATTTTTAGTGGTTTTTAAGATTTTTATGGTTCTATGGTATTTTGGGGTTTTAGGGATTTTGATGGTTTTTAGGGTTTTCAAGGGTTTTAGTATTTTTAGTGTATTTATTGTTTTTTAGAGTTTTTAGGTTCTTTTTGGTTTTCTATGATTTTTTTAGTCTATTAGGGTTTTTCCGCTTCTAGGATTTTTGACGTTTTCTAGGGTTTAAATTATTTTTTGAGTTTTTAGTGATTTTGTGGTTTTTTGGGGTTTTAGGGTTTTATGGTGTTTAGTAGTTTTATGTTTTTTAGGGGTGTTTAGGGGCTTTATGGTTTTGTTACATATCTAGGGGCTTTTTAGCGATTTTGGAGTTTTTATGGTTTTTAGTTTTTTTTATTTTTTGGGATTTTAAAGGGTTTTGGGTTTTTAATGGATTTAATGTTTTTTTGGTGTTTTAAGGGTTTTTTTATTTTTTTTGGTTTTTTGGTTTTTATATATTTTTTAGTTTTTCTGTGTTTTATAGTTTTTTAGATTTTTTTATAAATTTTAAGTGATTTAAGGGGTTTATATTTTTATTATGTTTTTAATATTTTATGGATATTTAGGGGTTTTATTGTTTTAATGGGTTTCTTTGGTTTTTTTGGTTTTCAAGGGTATTTCAAGGTTTCTGGGTTCTTTATATTTTTTTTGTATTTTTAGCAATTCTTTTGGTTTTTATAATTTTTTAGGGTTTTTAGGGACTTCAGGGGTTTAACTATTTTAATTGGGTTTTTTTTTTGGAGGTTTCTATGGTTTTTAGGATATTTTTAGGGGTTTAGGGTATTATTAGTTTTTTAGTGTTTTTAAGGTTTTTTTGGAGTTTTTTTTACATTTTTAGGTGTCTAAGTGATTTTAGAGTTATCACTACCTTTTATGGGTTTAAGGGTATTTTTTGGTTTTTATGGATTTTAGTGGTTTTTATAGTTTTCATGGGAGTTTTAGGATTTTTGGGGTTTTTAATGTTTTCATGGATTTTAATGATTTTATGGATTTTATGTTTTTTAGTGTTATTTCAGGTTTTTAATGATTTTGATGTTTTTTAGTGGTTTTTAAGATTTTTAGTGTTTTCTAATATATTTAGGTTCTTTTGGTATTTTGGGATTTTTTTGAGTTTATAGGGTATCATGTTTTTTATGTTTTGTTAACATTTTTATGTATTTGAGGGTTTTTAGAAATTTTAGTAGGTTTTTAGGGTTTTATTATTTTTTAGGTGTTTTATGGGTTTTATGATTTTCAAAAAAAAATTGGGGGGGGGGGGGCTTAGGGTTTTTAAAATTTTTAGAAAATTTTTAGTTTTTTTTATTTTTAGGGTTTTGGAGTTTTTAGGGATTTTGATGGTTTTTGGGGTTTTATGGTTTAGTAGTGTTTTTAGAATTTTTATGGATTTATGTTTTTTTCATGTTTTTTGAGTTTTTAGGGGTTTTAATGTTTTTAGAGTGTTTTAACATTTTGGGAATTTATGGGTTTTTAGTTTTTTAGTGGGTTTTGGGTTATTATTGGATTTCATGGTTTTTTAGATTTATAGAGGTTCTTATGGATTTTAGGGGTTTTAAGCGTTTTTAGGGTATTTTTACATTTTTAGGGGTTTTTTTGGTGTGTTTTGGGTTTTTTAGATTTTTTTGGGGATTTATGTTTTATCAAGGGTTTTAGGGGTTTTAGCATATTTCAAGGATTTTAGGTTATTTATGTTTCCAGGTATTGTTAGGTCTTTTTTAGGATTTTTCTGATTTTTAAGATTTTATGGATTTTGTGGGTTTTTTGGGATTTTTTGGATTTTTAGAGATTTAAGGATTTTAGGGATTTAGAGGGTTATTACAATATTAGTGGTTTTAAGGTTTTATAGAATTTTACAATTTTTATGGTTTTGTGGGATTTTATAGTTTTTAGGGGTTTTTAGGGATTTTTATGTTTTCAAGGATATTTAGGGATTTGTAAAGATTTTTATGGTTTTAATGTAATTTTAGGATTTTTAGCTATTTTGATGTTTTTGAAGGTTTTTTTTCAAGTTTTTAGGGGTTCTAGTATATTTTTGGGGGTTTTTGGTCTTTTTAAAATTTTAGGGGTTTTTTTCAATTTTTTGAGATTTTAATGTTTTTTAGACATTTCTTAATGTTTTTTGGGGTTTAAGGGGTTGTATAGTTTTTTTTGTTTTTATAGTTTTTATGGATTTAATTTTTTTTATGGGTTCTTGTGGTTTTAAGGGGTTCTCAGGGTTTTTATGTTTTCATGAATTTTTGGGGTTTTTAAGATTTTTATGGGTTTTAGGGGTTTCCAGATCTTTAATTGTTTTTAGGGTTCTTAGGGGCCACTCAGGGTAATTTATGGTTTTTTGGGGTTTTGAAGATTTATATGGTCTATTTGGATTTTTTGATTTATTGATATTTTTAGGGTATTTTTGTTTTTTTATATTTTAACATTTTTAGGGGTTTAAAAGGTTTTTAATGTTTTAGTGATTTTACGGTTTTTAGGGGTTTTGAACGATTTTATGGGTTTATTCTTTTCAGCGATTTCTCATGATTTTTATAGTTTTTTTATTGTCCGGGATTTTTAGGTATTTGTTGGGTTTTTATGGTTTTAAGGGTTTTAGGTTTTTTTCATGATTTTTGGGGATTTATTTAGGATTTTATGGTTTTTTTCATTTTTAGGGTTTTCATGGTTTTTGATAGTTTTTAACATTTTTATGGGTTAAAAGGTTCTTTAATGTTTTTATTGGTTTTGAGAGGTTTTAAGGAGGTTTTAGATTTTTAGTATTTTAAGGTCTTTTTTCATTTTTAGATTTTTTTAGGTTTTTTTACATTTTAAGGTATTTTCATGGTTTTTCTAGGATTTTTATGGGTTTTACTGTTTTTAGGGGTTTTAGTGATTTTTACATGTTTTGGTGATTTTGAGTGTTTTTAGAGTTTTTTTCTGTTTTTTATGGTTTTAGGGGTTTTAGGGATTTGGGGGTCTTTTTGTTTTTAGGGTTTTTTGTTTCTTTGGGGTTTTATGGTATATAATATTTTTAACGTTTTTAGTGGTTTAGAGGGGATTTATATATTTTAGTGTTTTTAGGGGATTTATGGAGTTTATTATTATTTTTTGTTTAGGGGTTTTTATAGTTATAATTGGGTTTTTTGGGGATTTGGATTTTTTTACGTTTTCCCGGATTTTTATGGGTTTTCTATGAATTTTTTGGGTTTTAGGGGTTTTATGGTTTTAGTGATTGTGTTGGTTTTTAGCAGTTTTTAGGGTCTTTTAGAGTTTTTAACCTATTTAGGAGATTAAGGGTCTTTCAAGTTTTTAGTGGGGTTTTAGGGTTTTTATGGGGATTTAGAGGTTTTTTGCGGTTTTATGGTTTTCAGGGGTATTTATGGGGTTTTATGTTTTTAACGTTTTTAGGGATTTTATGAATTTTGAAGGTTTTAGAGTTTTTCAGGGTTTTTAGGTGTTTTGATAATTTTAGGGCCTTTGGGTTTTTACAATTTCAGGTATTTTTAGTTCCTTTTTAGGTGTTTTATGGTTATTAGGGATTTTAGGGGTTTTACATATTTTAAGGATTTTGAGGGGTTTTCCAGATTTTTAGGGCTTTGGGGAATTTATAGTGTTTTTAGGGAATTTTGGGTTTTTTGGGTTTTCATTTTTAATTTTTAGGGTTTTAATGTTTTAAAATATTTTTAATGATTTTAATGTTTTTAGGGTTTTTTGTGGGGTTTTAATGTTTTTTTAGGTTTTTAGGCTTTTTTAAATTTTTATGGAATTTTATGATTTTCAAGGGTTTTTTTGGTTTTTATAAATTTTAAGGGATTTTTAGGTCTTTTATAGATTTATATAGTTTTTGGGTTTTTTAGGGTTTTAGGGATTTTTCATGTTTTGGGGTTTTTCAGGGTTGTAGGGGTTTTCAAGATTTAAGGAGATTTTTTAGTTTTTAGTGTTTTTTTAAATTTTTTAGGGTTTTAATATTTATTATATTTTTTAATGTCTTTCTGTGTCTTATAGGGTTTTCTAGTTTCTAGTGGGTTTTAGGGTTTTTATGGGGTTTTAGGTTTTCAATTTGTTTAGTGATTTTTATGAATTTCAAGTTTTTTTTTGTGTTTTTTTGGGGTATTATGTTTTTAATAATTTATATGGATTTTTAGTAATTTTATGTTTTTTAGGATATTTAGGAATTTTGTGGGGTTTTAGGGGGTATTAGGGCTTTTTTAGGACATTTAGTGTTTTTTAATGTTTTTAGGGTCATATACAGTTTCAAGGGTTTTATTTATGTTTAGGGGTTTTTAAAATTTGTATTGTTTTTTAACATTTTTATGTTTTTATGGGATTTTAGAGATTGTAGTGACTTTTTGGGTCTTTGGGTTTTTATGGGGTTTAAGATGGTTTCATGGTTTTCTGTAGTCTTTTAGGATTTTTAGGGTTTTATATGTCTTTAAGTATTTTTAAGGAATTTTAGTTATTAATTTTTTTTGATTTCTGCTATTTTTTAGGGTTTTGTGGAATTGAAGGGTTTTGAGGGGGTTTCATGGTTTTTAGGGGTTTAGGGGTTTTCAATGTTTTGTGGTCTTTTAGGTTTTTATGGGTTTTTAGAGTTTTTTCAATTTTTATGGTTTTTTAGAGTCTTTATATGTTTTTGGTGGTTTATGGGTTTTTAGATTCTTTCTTGACTATTATTGGGATTTAAGGTGTTTTACAGTTTTATGGGTATTATGGGGTTTTGGGGGTTTTCTTGGACTTTAGTGTTTTCTATGTTCTCAGGTTTTTTATTTATTTTTAGAATTTTTATTATTTTTTTGGATTTATAGGGGCTTTCATGGTTTTGAGGAGTTTTTGGGGGTTTTTTGGTTTGTTGTGTCTTTTAGGGTTGCATGGTATTTTTTAGTTTTTAGTTTTTTAAGGGTTTTTAGAATTTTTTAATGATTTTATGTATTTTAACGGTTTTTTGAGTTTTTATGGGGTTTTTAGGGTATATATAGGGTTTTATGTATTTTTGAGATTTTGGAAGGTTTATGGTTTTTAGGGTTTTATGGTTTTTTACATTTTTAGGTATTTTTAGGGATTTTTAAAGTTTATGGGATTTTTAGGTTATATTAGGGTTTTTTGGGATTTTAATTTTTTTAGGGTATTTTAAGTTTTAAGGGGTTCTTTTGACATTTTTAAGATTTTATGGTTTTTTAGAGTTTTTAATATTTTTAGGATTATTAAGGTTTTTTATAGATTTAATTAGGTTTTAGTGTTTTTATGGGGTTTTAGGGGTTTTAATTATTTTTAGGGGTTTTTATGGATTTAAGTGGTTTTTAGAGATTTATTTTTTTACGTTGTCATGGATTTTTGGTATTTTTTTTGGAATTTTTATGGTTTTTGGGTTATTTACAGTTTTTAACAATTTTCATGGTTTTTTGGGGTTTTAAGTGATTTTTTGGGTTTAAGGGTTTTTCTTGGGTTTTCATGGTTTTTTGGGATTTTTTTGTTTTTAGATTTCTATTTTGATTTTTTATGGTTTTTAATGTTTTTATAGTTATTTAGTGGTTTTAGAGGTATTAGTGGTTTTTATTATTTTTATTCGTTTTCCTAGTTTTTATAGGTTGTAGGATTTTTTATATTTTGAAGCGGTTTATGGTTTTCAGGAGTTTGTCCGGGTTTTTTAGAATTTTTTTGTATGGTTTTCATTATTTTAAGAGTTTTTTAGATTTTGAGGGATTATGATTTAAGGGTTTGTTAGGGTTTTTAGGGTTTTAATGATGTTTTTTTGTTTGTAATGTTTTTTTGTGTTTTTTAGGATATTTAATATTTTTAGATTTTTAAGGTTTTAGGGGTTTAAAGGGTTTTAGAGTTTCTAGTGGTTTTTTGGGGTTTTTTTGTGTTTATATAGTTTTTAAGGTTATTATGAGTTTCTATGGTTTTCAAGGATTTTATAGAGTTTTTAGAGTTCTTTACATTTTTATGGATTTTTAGGGTTTTTTAGTATTTTTATTATTTTCATGCGGTTTTAGAGTTTTTAGAGATTTTGATGGGATATAGGGGGTTTAGGGATTTTTTAGGTTTTTTAGGTTATTTTGGGTTTTATAGATTTTTTTAAAAAATTAGGTTTCTTAAATTTTTTAGTTTTATTTTAAATATTTAGGGGGTTAAGGATTTGTAGAGTTTGTACTAGTTTTAGGGGATTTGTGTTGTTCTTATGTTTTCAGGGATTTTAGGGTTTTCACATTTTCATAGATTTTTAGGGATTATAGATTTTTTTATGGTTTTTAGGTCTTTTATTATTTTTATGGATTTTGAGAGTTTTGGGTAGTTTAGTGTTTTTTAGGTTTTTAGGGAAATTGAGTTATTTTTTGGATTTATGTGTACATTGAGATTTTTTTATAGATTTTAAGGTTTTAGAGTTTTTAATGTTTTTAGTGGTTTTAATATTTTTAACAGTTTTAGTGCATTTTTAGGTTTTTATGAGTATTTAGGGTTTTTTAAGGTCTTTAGGAGTTCTTTTTAATTTCATGTGGTTTTCAGGGATTTAGGGTTTTTTTTAGGGTTATTTTTTTATTTTAATGTTTTTTAGTATTTTTTAAGATTATTAAAGATTTTCGGGATTTTAAGATTTTTCAAGGTTTTTTAGGGTTATATAGTTATTATTATTCTTTCTGAATTTTGGGGTTTTAGGGTTTTTTTTACTTTTACTAGGTTTTATAGTTTTTTTTTGTGTTTTTTAATTTTTTTAGATGGTCTTAGGGTTTTTAGAGTTTTTAGTGGTTTTTTGGGTTTTAATGGATTTTAGGGACATTTTATTTTTTAGGTGTTTTTATGGTTTTTAAAGGCCTTTCAAGATTTTTATTGGGTTTTTACATTTTCATATACTTTTTTGGTATTTTTTATGATTTTAATGGTTTTTCATGTATTTAGGGTTTTTAAATATTTTGATGGATTTAGAATTTTTTAGGATTTTCACGGGGTTTTCAATGTTTTTAGGGCCGTTTTTTGAGATTTTAGTAATTCATTATTTTTTATTTTTTTTTATATTTTTAACATTTTGAGGGTTTTAAGTGTTTCTAGAGTTTTTAGTGCGTTTTTAGTGTTTTTTGAGGGTTTAGGTTTTTATGGTTTTTAATGTTTTTATAGTTTTAGGGGTTTTTATGGTGTTTCAGGTTTTTTATATTTATAGATATTTTTAGGGTCTTTTAAGATTTTTTCCATATTTATGATTTTTTGAGGGTTTTTAGGTATTTCTTGGGTTTTTAGTGTTATTTAGATTTGTTTTACGGTCTTAGGGGTTTTCGGGGGGGGGGGGGGGGTTCAAATATTTTTGAGTTTAGGGTTTTTTACAGTTATTATAATTTCATTATATTCTTCTGGGTTTAAAGGGGTTTTAGTGTTTTTAGTGGTTTTTAAAGGGTTTTATGGGTTTTAAGGATTATAAGGTTTTTAGGGGTTTATATTTTTCAATGGTTTTATAGTGTCTTTTGGTTTTTTCACCTATTTAGGGATTTTAGGAATTATTTGGAATTATTATTATTTTTATGGTTTTTAACAATTTTTAGGATTTCAAGGGTTTTTTGGTTTTTCATGGGTTTTAGGGGTTTCATTACTTTTTTGGTTTGTTTGGGTTTTTTAGTTTTTTAGGGTTTTTATAGTTTTTCATAAGTTTTAATAATTTTTTGGGGTTTTAAGAGTTTTTAGAGTTTTTATTGGGGTTTTTTGGGTTTTTATGGGATTTTAATGATTTTAGGGGATCTAGGGGTTTTTACACATTTTGGGATATTTAGAGATTTTTTAGGATTTTTTTGGTTTTATGGTTTTAAGGGGTTTATGGACTTTAATGGTCTTAGGGGTTAAGTGTTTTTAGTGTTTTTGGGGAATTTAGTTTCTATTTGGGATTTCTTGGGTTTTTTGGTGTTTTTAGGGATTTTAATGTTTTTAGTGTCTTTTACCATTTTTTCATTTAAGGGGTTTTTAGATTATTTAGTGATTTTTTAGTTAATATTTGTATTTAGGATTTTTCAGAGTTGTCCAAGATTTTTTTTTGTTTTCAGGGTTTTTTAGTAATTTTTAAGTATTTCATAGTTTTTTTTGGGTTTTCTTATTGTTTAAGGTATTTTACAGGTTTTATGGGTTTTTAGAGTTTTTAGTATTTTTTATCAATATTTGTGTATTTGGGGAATTTGGGTTTTTGTATATATTAGTGTTTTAATGTTTTTTAAGGTTTGTTAACATTTGTAAGCTTTTTCATGGTTTTTAGAGTTGTTAGTTTTTAATAGGATTTTAGGGGTTTTATGGGTTATAATGGTTTTAGGGCATGTTATGGTTTTTAGGGTTTTTAAAATTTTCAAGGATTTTATGGATTCTTTACGATTTTTTGGTTTTTATGTTTTTATATTTTTAATAATTTTGAGGTTTTTAGGTTTTTCAAGGTTTTAAAGCATTCAATGATTTTAGGGACTTTGGGGTTTTTTGGGATTTTGTAAATTTTAATGGATTTTTATGGTTTTTTTTCATTTTAACATTTTTAGGGGTTCAATGGGAATTTAGATATTTAAGTAGGTTTTAATATTTTTTGTTTTGTTAATGTTTCTACAAGTTTTTTATTATTTTTAGGTGTTTTTCATGGTTTTTAGGGACTTTTATGTTTTTTATGGTGTTTAGAATTTTTTGGGATTTTAAGTATTTTAAGGGTTCTCCAGGTTTAAGGGTTTTTATGGTTTTTAGGGGGTTTATGTACTTTGTGTTTTTAGAGATTTTTTGAGTTTTTTAGGGCTTTAAGTGTTTTTATATAATTTTAATAGTTTTTAGTGGTTTCGAGTGTTTTTCGAGTTTTTAGGGTTTTTAGGGAATCTATATGTTTTTATTGTTATTAAGGTTTTTAGGGGTTTTATGGTTTTCAGTGAGTTTTTTAGGTTCTTAGTTTTTTATGTATTTAGGTATTTTTGGGCCTCCTTAGGTTTTAAATTTTTATAAGTTTTTTATTTATTTTATGGATTTTGTGGGTTTTAGGGAATTTTAATTTTTTTTGGTATTTTAGGTGTTTTCAAGGTTTTTACGGTTTTTTAGGGTCTGTAGGTATTTTTTAGTTTTTAGGGTTTTATGGGTTTGTACAGGTTTTAGGGTTTTTAGATTTTTTAGGGTTTTTATGATTTTTTGGGTATTTATGTTTTTTAGGAGTTTTTTAATGAATTTTAATGTTTTTGGAGTTTTTTAAAAAAAATTAGTGGTTTAAAGGGTTTTTATAGATTTTAGTGAATTCTAGGGTTTTTATGGGTTTATAAGGTTTTGTATGATTTTTAGTGTTTTTATGGTTTTCAATGGGTTTTTAGGGTTTATGCATTTTCAAGGACATTTAGGTTTTTTTCTGATTGTTATAGTTTTTAATTATTTTAATGGTTTTATGGTTTAAATTATATTTTTGGGGTTTTAGGGATTTAGGGGTTTTAGGGTTTTTAGTACTTTTTTGGGTATTTTGGGTTATTTTGAGTTTTTTGAGGTTTTATGGGTTTTTATCATTTTTTAGGGTTATAATGGTTTTTAGAGTTTTTAGTGGACTTGTTGGTTTTAATTGTGTTTTAGGGATTTATAAAAAATTTTGGGGTATTTTTAGTCGGTTTTAGAATTTTTTGTGTTTTTAGGGTTTTTTAACATTTTTATGGATTTTGAAGGTTTTTAGTGGTTTTCAAGGTTTTTATTCCTTTTTGGACTTTTATTATTTATAGTTTATTTTATTGTTTTTGGGATTTTTATGTTTTTATGGGTTCTCAGAGTATTTTTGATTTTTGGGGGTTTTAGGGTCTTTTAGTGTTTTTAGGGACTTTTTGGGTTTCCGAATGTTTTTTGAATCTTGTAGGGTTTTTATGTTTTTTTAATGTTTTTAACAGTTTTAGGGATTTAAAATGTTTTTATATTTTTTGGTATTTTATTTTATTTTATGGGGTTTTAGGATTTTTTATGGTTTTTATGGGTTTAATGGTTTTCTGGGGGATTTTTCGTGTTTTTTAGTTTTTTAGTTTTTTAGGTTTTTTCAATGTTTTAGGGTTTCTGTGGTTTTCTAGGTTTTTTGGATTTTGAATGTTTTTAGAAGTTTTCATGGATTTTATGGTTTTTGTGGTTTTAAGAATTTTTTGGTTTTTTATTGTTTGTTTGGTATTTTTGCGTTTTAAGGTTTTTCTTGAATTTTTTAGGGATTAATGGTTTTTAGAGTTTTTTTATCTTTTTAGGGGATTTAAGGGTTTTTATAGTTTTGAGTCGGTTTTATGGGTTTTTAGTGTATTTTAATGTTTTTAGGGGTTTGTATGGTTTTGAGTGGGTTTTCAGGGATGTAGTGGCTTTTATATTTGAAGGTTATTTGTTGGGATATTCTAGGATTTTAATGGTTTTTATGATTTTTTGGTGTTTTATTGATTTTGTGGGGTTTTATAGATTTTCTGGGGTTTTAGGGATTTTCCTATTTTTTAGCATTTTCCAATTTTTTTAGGTTCCTTTTAGGGTTTTAGTTATTTTATTAAGTTTTTAGAGGTTTTATGATTATGTAGATATTTTAACATTTTTAGCAGTTTAAGGGTTTTTATAATTACTACCAGTTTTTAGGGTTTTTATGGTTTTTTGGTTTTTTACGTTTTTAGGGGGTGCTATGATTTTTTGGGTGTTTTAAGGGTTTGTTGGTTCTTTAGGTTTTCATAGAATTTTAATGATTTCCATTAACTTTTATGTTTTAGGGGGTTTTAGCGTTTATAGTGATATTGAGGGTTTTAGGTGTTTTCAAGATTTTTTTATGGATTTTAGTGTTTTGTAGTGTTTTTAGGGTCTTTTGAGTTTTTAGATTTTTTTTTGAGTTTTTAGGTGTTTTAATATTCTTACTATATTTTAAAGGTTTCAAGGGCTTAAAAGGAATTTTATTATTTTTAATTTTTTACGTTTTTTATGGTTTTTAGTGGTTTAATGGTTTTCATGGGTTTTTCTAGGGGTTTTAGGGGTTTTTACTATTTTAGGTATGTTAGGTTTATTGTGTTTTTAATATGTTTTAGGGGTTATTTACATTTTAAAGGTTTAAAGGACTTCTTACATTTTCATGGATTTTGAGGGCTTATCTATGATTTGTATGGGTTTTAGGGTTTTTTATCTTTCTAGTGATATTTAGGAGTTTTATTTTTTTACCAGGATTCTTGATAATTTTAGGGGTTTTTGGTTGTTTTTGTTTTTTAGGGTTTTTTGTGTTATTAATAATTTTATGTTTTTTTTAGAATTTTTAAAAAAAATTTAGGGGTTTAAAGGGATTTAATAGATTCAATAGGTTTTGGGGTTTTTATTGAGTTTTTGGGTTTTTATGATTTTAGGGGGTTTTAATGTTTTCATGGATTTTTCTGGGGTTTTAGGGTTTTTTACCTTTTGAGTAATTTTTAGTGATAATCTATTCTTTTTTTATTTTAAGGGTATTTTGAGATTTTGAGGGGTTTTAGGTTATTTCTACGTTTATTAGAATTTTTAGGGGTTTCTTATTGTTTTAGGATCCTTTTCGGGTTTTTTAGGTTTTTAATTTTTCAGGGTTTCAAGTTTTTTCGGAGTTTTGAACTTTTTGGGTGGGTTAAACGTTTTTATAGTTTTATGTGCATATTTAGCGTATTTTGGCTTTTTATGATTTTTATGGTTTTAGGGGTTTTATGGATTTCATATGTTTTTTTGGTTTTTTACGTTTTCATTGATTTTTGGCGAGTTTTTTGGAATTTTATGGTTTTTTGTGTTTTTAGTGTTCTTATCGATATTGACTATTGTTGGGGATTTCAGGGGAATTTATGATTTTTAGGGTTTTTTCAAAAAAAATTAGGGTGTTTTTTGGTTTTTAGGGATAATCCAATTTTAAGTATTTTTCAGGGAATTTATTTGGATTTTATAGTTTTTTGTTTTTTAGGTTTTTTATAGATTTTGATGGTTTTTATGGTTTTCTTATGTTTTTAGGGTTTTAGGGGTTTTTTGGGATTTGAGGGTATTTTGGGAGTTTTAGGTTTTTAATTTTGATTTTTTCGGGTTTTTATTTTTTTATAATATTTTTAAGGGGGTTTAGGGGTTTTCATGTGTTTAGTGGGCTTTATGGTTTTTATGGTTTTTAGGATTTTTATAATTTTTATGCTACTTTATTGTTTTCTTGTAGTTTTAGTGTTTTTAGGTTTTTTTACATTTTTAGGGATTTTTAGGAATTTTATAGGATTTTTTTTATGGTTTATAGGTTTTTTTAGGTTTTGGGGATTTTGAGGGTTTTGGGAGTTTTTTAGGGATTAAGGGTTTTATGGGTTTTTAGTGTTTTTAGGGACTCTAATGCTTTTAAGGGTTTAATTAGTTTTATAGGGTTTTATTGTTTTTAGAGTTTTTATTGTTTTTATTGGATTGGGGGTGTTTTATTGTTTTTAGTGGTTTTGTATTTTATAGGGTTTTAGGTTTTTAATGGTTTTTAAGGGATTTTATGGGTTTTTGGCAGTTTTTAGTGTATTTAGGATTTTTACATTTTCATCAATTTTTAGTGTTTTTTAGTAATTTTAAGGTTTTAATGTATTTTTAGGGTCTTTAGGGTTTCTATGGTTTTTAGGGGTTTTTCAGGCTTTTAACGGTTTTAGGAGTTTTCATGGTTTTTATGGTCTTATTGGGGGATTTTTTATTTTTTTTTGAGTTTGTTTGGGTTTTTGTGTGTTCTAATGTGTTTTAATGTTTTTGTCGGGTTTAAAAGATTTTCAGATCTTTTTTGGTTTTAGGTTTTTATGGGTTTTTATGTGTCTTAATGGATTTCAGTGTATTTTCTGATTCAGTGTTCTTTTTCGTGTTTTTAGGGGTTTTTTACATTTTTAGAAAATTTTAAGAAATTTTTAACATTTTATTATTTTTTGGGTTTTTAGGATTTTTATGGATTTTAAGGGGTTTTAAGGGGTTTCAATGTTTTTTTCGTTATTTTGGTTTTTCATTGTTTTATGGTATTTTGGGTTTTTAGGGTTTTTTAGATGTTTTTAGGGTTTTTAAATAATTTTATAATTTATAACATTTTTAGAAGATTTATGCATTTTTATAGTTTTTAGTGATTTTTAGTGTATTTATGGGTTTTTATGGGATTTACAATTTTTAGGAGTTTTATGGTTTTAGTGGTTTTCAGGGTTTTTAGGGTTTTTTTACCCTTTCTTATTTTTTAGTGTTTTTTAGGTTTTTATGGTTTTGGGGGGGGGGGGGGGGGGTTTAGGGTTTATTCGGTTTTTTTTTGGGGGATTTGGGTTTTTTAGGATTTTTTTTGGGTCTTTTGGGGTTTTTGGGGTTTTTAGATTTCTATGATTTATGTATTATTTGATTTATAATATTTTTTGGTGTTTTATGTGGTTTTAGAGTTTTTACTGGTTTTAGGGTTTTTATGGGTTTTAGTGATTTTTACCGTTTTTTTGGGTTTTAAGGTTTTTAGTGGGTTTTAGGGTTTTTTATGTTTTAAGTTATTTTTTGGATTTTTTTAAGATTTTTATGTTTTTTAGTGATTTTTAGAGTTTTTAGTTATTTGGGGGTGGGTTATGATTTTTAATGGCTTCTTATGGGTTTCCTGGTTTTTGGTTTCATTTGGGTTTTAAGGGTTTTTTGGAAAAAATTAGGGTTTTAATGTATTTTACAGTTCTTAATGTTTTAGTGTTTTTAATATTTTCTATATTTTTAGTGGTTTTGGGGTATTTCTAGGGTTTTACAGTTTTTATGATTTTTAGGGGTTTTTATTATTAACAAGGGTTGTTTATGGTTGTTTATAATTTATTTATGTTTTTTGGTATTTTAATAATTTTCTTATGATTTTTATAGTTTTATGTTTTTTTTAAGGTTTTATTGGTTTTTAGGGTTTTGAGGGGTTTCCAAAGCTTTTTAGGGTAGTTTAGTTTTTGGGGTTTTAGGATCTTTTGGTGTTTTTAGGGAGTAATTTTGAGTTTTTAGGGGGTTTAATGTTTTTCGAGTTTTTTATCATTTTTGGTTGTTTTTAGAGTTTTTTGTAGTTTTTAGTGTTTTATGGGTATTTGGTTTTTTTAAATATTTTTAAGGAGGTTTATTGCTTTCAAAGGTTTTTATGGTACATAGAAATTTTACAGTTTAAGTGATTTTTGGGGATTTTTTAGATTTTTTTTATTTATTGGGGTTTTAAGGAATTTAAGGGGGTTTTATTTTTTTTTTGTTTTCTATGATTTTTAGTGTTTTCAATATTTTTATGGTCTTTTGGGGGTTTGTTGGTTTTTTTTCAAGTTTTTTATTATTTTTCAAGCTTTAGAGTTTTTAATGTTTTCAGAAAATTTAATGCATTTTAGTGTTTTTTAGTCATTTTTTGATTTATTTAGGGTTTATGGTTTTAAAATTTATATTGGTTTCTATGGCTTTCAGGGTGGCTTGTTTTTTTTATGTTTTTATGTTATTGGCATTTTTATGTATTTTTATGAATTCTATGGGTTTTTGGGTTTTTTAAGGTTTATATGGATTTTGAAGGGTTTTAGGGTTTTTTTGTGGTTTTAGGGATTTCATGGTTTTTAGGGTCTTTTGGGGTTTAGTGTTTTATTGTTTTTGGAATTTAATGTTTTTTATAATTTTTAACGTTTTTAGGGGTTTAAGGATTTTTATAATTTTTAGCAGTTTTTACGGGTGTTTGGGTTTTTAAGATTTTTTTGGATTTAGGGGTTTTATGGTGTTTGGAAGTTTTTCATCATTTTAAGTGTATTTTATATTTTTTTTGTATTTTTAGGGATTTTATGGGTTTTAGGGATTTTAAGGGTTTGAAGGGGGTTTTTGAGTTTTTTTGGGTTTACGGGGAATTAGGGAATTTTTGGGATTTATAGGTGATTTGGGTTTTTATGTGTTTTAGGGATATTAATGGTTTGTAGAGTTTTTAGGCAGGTTTTAGGTTTTTATGGCTATTTAGGGTTTTTAAAAGTTTTTAGGAGTTTTTATGGTTTTCATTGTGTTTTCTGGGTTTTTGGGTTTTTTACCCTTTCATGGATTTTTATGGATATTTTAGGATTTTTATGTTTCAAGGATTTTTATGTGTTTTTATGGTTTATTAGGGATTTTAGAGTTATAGGGTTTTTAGGTTCATTATTTTTTTTAGGATTTTTTAATATTTTTTTGGTTTTAGGGTTTTTTGTGTATTTAAGGTTTTTTGATTTTTTCAACATTTTTAGGAGTTCTAAGGGATTTTAGAGTTTCTAGTGATTTTTAGGGTTTTAATGGTATTTTAGGTTTTTTTATGGTTTTAGTAATTTTATGGTTTTTAAGAGTTTTTCACAGTTTTGGGGGTTTTTTAGGTTTTTAGTGATTTTTATGTGTTTTCTTGTTTTTAGGGTTTTTAGGGGTTTTGAGTGTTTTTAGAGTTTATCAAGGTTTTTCAGATATTTCTAGGATTTTAGAGTCTTTTGGGGATATTATGGTTATTTTATTTTATTTAGAGTGTTTTAATGTTTTTATAGAATTTACGGGGTTTTTGTCTTTTTATGGGTTTTTAGTGTTTTAAGGTTTTTCCCAGATTTTTGGAGTTTTTTATGATTTTAATAATTTTTTGGGACTTTTAGGAATTTTTTTGGTTTTTTTTTCTAAGGGTATTTATGTATTTTGAGTGTTTTTTGGTCTTTTTAATTTTTTATGGTTTTATATGTTTTTAGTGTTTTGGGGTCTTTTTTTAGTTTTTTAGTATTTTTATACATTATTAGAGTTTATTATGATTTTCGGTGTTCAAGGGTTTTTAGTTTTAAAAGTGGTTTATAAATGTTTTCATGTGTTTTTAGGGTTTTTTGGTTTTTTGGGTTTTCTGGTCTTCTGGGGATTTACAGGGTTTTATTGATTTTTATAATTTCTATATTTTTAGGCAATTGTTTTTGGATTTTATGGTTATTAGGGATTTTTAGGAGTTTTAGGAATTTCTTGGGTTTTTTAGATGTATTAAGGTTTTTTATAATTTATTAATGTGTTTAGGACTTTTAAGGGTTTTATAATCATCAGTGTATTTTTGGGGATTCTTTATTTTTTAAGGTTTTTAATCATTTTAGGGGGTATATGGTTTTCACAGTATTTTTTGGGTTTTTAGTGTTTTTTACAAACTTTGGGATATTTAATAGTTTTTTAGGATTTTTGTGGTATTCGGGTATTTTGGGTTTTTAGGGATTTTGAGAGTTGTTAAGGGTTGTTTTGGGTTTTTAGTGGGTTTTAAGGTATTTTGGATATTTTGGATTTTCTAAGTTATTTTAGTTGTTTATGGTTTATAGTTTTTAGTGTTTCTTAACATTTTATGGTTTTAGAGTTTTTAGTTTTTTAGAGGGTTTTTAGGATATTATTGGGTTTTAGTGTATTTTATATTTTTAAGGGTGTTTATGGTTTTTAAGTCATTTCTAGTGTTTTATGGTTTTTAGTATTTATGGATTTTTAGGTATTTTTTGTATTTTTTGGTTTTTAGGATTTTCTAGGGTTTAGAGGTATTTTGAGGGTTTTTAGGGGGTTTCAATGTTTTTTAGAGTTTTAGGGATTTTTATTGTTTTTAGGTTCCTTTTTGGTTTTAGTGTATTTTAGGTTTTTAGGTTTTGTAATGTTTTTTTTGTGTTGGTTTACATTTTTATAGATTTAAATTATTTTTAGAAATTTTTGTTTTTGGTAGAATTTTCTTGTTTTAAGGGTTTCAAAGGTTTTTTGGGATTTATGGATTTCAGGGGGTTTTATGGTTATTATAGTTTCTAAAATTTTTAGGGATTTTATGGTTTTTCTAGCATTTATTTATTTTTAGAGTGTTTATAGGTTTTAGGGATTTTCGGGGTTTTATTTTTTTTCAATGTTGTTAGGGGTTTTAGAGTTCTTATAGTCCTTTTGGGGTTTTTGTCTTTTTTTGAGATTTTTAGGGTGTTTTAGGTTTTTTATTTTTATCATTTTTAAGTGTATGATTTTTTAGGTTTTTATGTGAGTTTTAAAGGAATTTTGGGGTTTTCAATGTTTGTAGGGGGAATTATGGTTGATGGTTTTTTTCATTTTTTTATCATATTTTACATTATTAGTTATTTTTAGGGTTTTCATGATTTGTTTTGGTATTTATGGGTTTTAGTGTTTCAATGATTTTTAGGGATTTTGAAGGTTTTAAGGGTTTTCTAGGGTTTTTAGATTTTTATGGTCTTTCATGGTTTTTATTGTTTTTAGAGTTTTTTTGGTGCCTTAATGGGTTTTAGTGAATTTTTTTCCTGTTTATTATTTTTAGGGTCTTTAAGGATTTTAGTTGTTTTTATGGGTTTTATGGTGTTTAGGGGTTTTTATGGGTTTTTGGGGTTTTCAAGGTTTTTAGTATTTTTTACCTTTTAATGCATTTTCATGCATTTTTAAGGTTTTTTTACTCTTAGGGTTTTTTTAGGTGTTTATGGATTTTTTAGGGTTTTATGGGTTTTCAGGGTTTTTGGGGTTTTTTGGTTTTTCCATATTTTCTAATATCTTCTGGATTTTCTGGGTTTTTTTAGTTTTTAGGGTTCTTAGGGTTTTTAGGTTTTTTTGATGTTTTTTAATTTTAAGGGGTTTTAAGGTTTTTTAGATTTTTATTATTTTTTAGTGTTTTTATGGGGTTTTGTGGTTATTAAGATTTTTAAGGGTTTTTATCATCTGAAGAATGCTTTTAGGGAATTGAAGGGTTTTTATATTTTAAGGTATTTTAAAGGATTCTTTAAAATTATTATGGGTTTTAGGGTTTTTATTTTTTTAAGCATTCTTAGGGATTTTAAGGGATTTTAGGATTTTTAAGGTTTTAGGGTTTTTATGTTTTTTTATGTATTTTTGGGTTTTAATGTTTTTTTGTTTTTTGACTTTTTTTTGGGTTAAAATTGTTTTTATAGTTTTTAGTTTATTTTTGGTGTTTATATGGATTTATTTGGGATATTAATATTTTTAGGTGTTTTATGGTTTTTATCGGGTTTTCAGGGTTTTTAGGGGGTTTTAAATTTTGAGTTATATTTAGAGTTTATTGTATTTTTACAGTTTTTAGTGATTTTGAGGGGGTGTTCAAGTATTTTATGGATTTTTTGGTTTTTAAAGTTTTTAGGATTTTTCTTAAATTTTTAGGGTTTTTAATGTCTTTCTTGGTTTTAGGGGTATTTTGGGATTAATGGTTTTTTAGATTTTGAAAACATTTTTCAGTGTTTTAAGGGTTTTCAGAGTATTTTTGTCCTTAGGTTTTTAATGGGTTTTAAGTGTATTTATGGGATTTAGGGGGTTCTCATGGTTTTTAAGGATTTTTTATGTTTTGAAAGATTTTTACATGTTTTTAAGTATTTGTATAGGTTTTTCTTGTTATTCTAGGTTTTTAGGGATTTTGAGGGATTTTAGGGTTTTTTATGGTTTTAGGGATTTCAGGGGAATTTACGATTTTTAGGTAAATTTTGGTCATTTTTCGTTTTCATGGTTACATTTAAATTTTTATGTTTTTAATGTTTTCATAATTTTTAATCATTTTTAGGTGTTTGATGGTTTTTAGTGTTTTAGTGGATTTTACGGTTTTTTATGCGGTTTTAGGTTTTAAATGTTTTAGGGTTTTTATAGGAAATTTTTAGTATTGTATTGGTTTTTAGGGGTTTTAGGGTTTTCTGGGTTTTTAGGAGTTTATAAGGTTTTTTAGAGATTTTCCTGGCTTTTTTTGGGTTTTTTTGTTTTTTTTGGGTTTTTTGAGTTTTACGGGGATTTAGGATTTTTTAGATTTTTTTAACATTATTAGGGGTTTAAAGGGTTTTCAGTGCTTTTAGTGGATTTTTAGTTTTTAAGGGATTTTATGGTTTTTAGGGGTTTTATGGTTTTCAGGGTTTTTAATGGTATTTAGTATCTTTTTCATTTAAATGGATTTCTAGGGATTTATTTTGGATTCTTATGGATTTTAGGGTAGTTAGGTGTTTAAGGTATTTTGAGGGTTATAGGATTTTTCTGGGTTTTTAGGTTTTTTGTGGATTTTAGGGTTTTAGAGTCTTCTGGGTTTTTAGTGTTTTTTTGAGTTTTTTATTATTTTCAATTGTTTTTATAGTTTTTATATTTTTAGAGGGTTTTAGGGGTCTTTTGTAATTTTTTGGGTATATAGGGTTCTTATGGTTACATGGGTATTTAAAATATTTTAGGTTTTTTTATGGTTTTAAGGGGGTTTTCAATGTTTTAAGGGCTTTTTTATATTTTGGGATTTTTAGGGTTTTTTTAAAGGTTTTTTGGTATTTTGATATTTTGAGGGGTTTTAGGGTATTTCATGGGTTTTAATGGTTTCAGGGGTTTTCATAGCCTTTAGGATCATTTTAGGTTTTTATGGTTCTTATTGAGTTATTATGGGTACTTAAGGCCTTTTTGATTTTTTTAACGTTTTAGGTGTTTAAGGGTTTTTATAGTGTATTTAGGTTTTTATGGTTTTTAGTGGTTTTAAAGGTTTTTTGGTTTTTAGGGGTTTTATGGTTTTCAGGGGATTTCAAGGATTTTAGGGTATTTTACATTTTTAGGGATTTTTAATGTTTTTTAGGATTTTTTTTTGTTTTTAGAGTATTCAATGGTTTTTAGAGATTTTGAGGGTTTTTCAGGGTTATTGTGGGTTTTTTGTGTTTTTTTGTTTTTTTGTGTATTTTTGGGTTATTATGGATTATTAGATATTTTCATGATTTTGGGGGTTTTAAGGCTTTTTATAAGTATTTTTGGTTCTTTGCGTTTTTAGTGGGTTTTAGGGAATTTGAGGATATTTATTATTTTTAGGGTTTCAAGGGTTTTAGGTACATTAAATTTTTTTTGGGTTTTAAGGGAGTTTTAGGGTTTATAGTGTTGTTCATGTTTTTTTGGTTTTAGGGAATTAGGATTTTCTCAAATCTATTTAGGGTTTTTAATATTTTTTAGAGTTTTTAGACTTTTTATAGGTTTTTATAGATTTAAGTGCCTTTTAGGGGTATTATGTTTATAGTGTTTTTAAGGTTTTTAGGGGGGTTTCAGGGTTTTTATGGGTTATAATGTTTTCATGGATTTTTATTGATTTTTTAGGTATTTTATTGTTTTATGGTTTTATTAGGTTTTTAGGGATTATAACTGTTTTGGGTCATTCATGGGTTTTTTGGGGTTTTCGGGGTATTTCCGTGTTTATGGCCTTTTTGGGTTTTTATCTTTTTTTAATATTTTAATGGTTTAATGATTTTCTAATAGTTTTTAACATTTTTAGGGGTTTTAAATATTTTTAGATTTTAAATTCATTTTTTATTGTTTTAAGGTTTTTTAAGGTTTTAAGGTATTTTATGGGTTTTTAGGGTTTTTTAAGTTTTTTTTATGTTTATATGAATTATTTGACCTTTTTTAGGATATTTATTTATTTTATGGTTTTATGGTTTGTATAGATTTTGAGGGTTTTTAGGGTTTTTCTGGGTCTTTAAGGGTTTTATGGTTTTTAGGGTTTTATGGTTTTTTGAGTTTTTTTTGTGGTTTTTTTTGAGTTTTTTAGAGTTTTTATGGTTATTAGAGTGTTTTTAAAAAATTTTGTTATTTTAAGGGTTTTTGGAGTATTAGTGGGTATTTAATGGTTTTAAGGGGTTTTAAATGTTTTTTTGGGGGTTTTTTTATTTTCTTGTGTTTTGGAAGGTTTTTTGGGTTTTTACATTTTTAGGGATGCCTAGGGATTTTTAATTATTTTTTATGGTTTTTAGTGTTTTTTAATGTTTTTAGAGATTTTGAGACTTTTATCATTACTAAGATTTTTAGTGGTTTTCAGGAGATTCAGGGACTTTTGGAGGTTTTAGAGGTTTTTTATATTTTATGGATTAAAAGTGTTTTTTATTTTTTTATCATTTTTAGGGGTTTTAAGGGTTTTAAGGGTTTTAGAGTTTTTATGGGTTTATGGTTTTTATTTGATTTTAGAGTTTTTATGGATTTTATGGTTGTTATGGTTTTGAGAAATTTCTAAAAACCCAACACCGACCAATGAAAAAGATACCAGGAATAGTGAAAAAAAGTCGTAGGACCGAAATTTTTTACTAAAGAAAACAAAAGCCGAAAGAGGCAACAATGTCGAATGATAAAACTAACTTGAACTAAGCATGCCAGAAAACAACTCATGTTGATGAAGGAACATTGAGAAAACCTGAAAATTATGAGCATCTAAATCACTCCTCTAAAATATAGTTGAAGAAAAATTTAAAACAAGGAACACAACAAACCTAAAAAACAAGAACCAATCACCCTCCCATGGGAATAAATGACGCCCATTGAAGCGACCACTTTCCGAGTGCAAGGAAAATATTCCAACCAGGGTTATTTATGTTTATAGGGATTTTTTGGATTTTATTTTTTATTCATTTTTAATGGATTTTAGATATTTTTAGGTGTTTTTTGGTTTTATGCGATTTTAGGGTTTTTAGGATCATTTTAGAATTTTTTGGGTTTTTAAGGCTTTATTGGTTTTTAGAGTTGTCTATCATTTTTAGGGGATTTAAAGGTTTTTAGAATTTTTAGTGGTTTGCAGGGGGTTTTCATGGTTTTTATAATTTTTTGCATTTTCTGGGATTTCTTGCGATTTATTAGGATTTTAATAGTTTTTAGGTTTTTTATGGTTTTTATGGATTTGAGGGTTTTTAGGGGTTTTTAGTGTTTTTTCATTTTTAGGGATTTAAATGGTTTGTTGGGAAATTTTTGTTTTAGGGGTTTTTTTGAGTTTTTAGGGTTTTAATTTTTTTAGATGTTTTAACATTTTTAGGGGTTTCATGTGGTTTTAGAGTTTTTGGTGGGGTTTTAGGGGTTTTATGGGGTTTATGGTTTTTAAGGTTTATATTTTTTTATGTTTTTTTGGATTTTTTTACATTTTTTGGATTTTAAGGAAATTTTTATGTTTTTTATGGTTTTTAAGGATGTTAGGGGATTTTGGGATTTGGAGTGTTTTTATAGATTTTCAGTTTTTGTAAGGGGTTTAGGAGGTGTTCATTGTTTTTGGGGTCATGTTGGGTTTTAGGGTTTTTATTCTTTTAGGGAATTTAAGGATTTGTAGAGTATTTTAACATATTTATAGGTTTAAATATTTTTCATATTTTTTGTGTTTCTTTAGTGTTTATTTGTTTTTATCATTTTCTATTGTTTTATGGTTTTTAGAGGGTTTTCCGAATTTTTAGGGATTTTTACATTTTCATTAATTTTTATGGTTTTTAAAGATTTATATTGTTTTTAAGGTTTTTAGTGTTTTTAATTATTTGATGGTTTTCATGATTTTGAGGGTTTTAGGGACTTTAGGGGTTTTCAGTGGTTTTTCAGATCTTTTTAATTTTTTGGGGTTTTTTGAGTTTTTTAGGGGATTAATGTTTTTATTGTTTTATTGTAATTTTTAGTGGTATTATGGGTTTTTAGAGTTTTTATTAGGTTTTAAGTGGTTTTAAATGTTTTTATGTGTTTTTAGGTTTTTCAGCGTCTTCTAGGGTTTTTATGGTTTTTAGGGTTTTTACATTTTTAGGGATTTTTAGTGATCTTGAGTTTCTCTAGGAATTTTCATAGATTATGATTGTTTTAGGGTTTTTTAACGTTTTTTGGGTCTTTTGGGAATTTAGGGACTTGTTATTTTTTTAGGGATTTTAATGTTTTTATTGTTTTGCAAAATTTTCAGGGGATATAAGGGTTTTTTGAAATTTTAGCTGTTTTTATGGATTTAATAGGTATTTATTGTTTTTATGGTTTAATGGTTTTTTATTTTTCAATGTTTTTAGGAATTTAGTTTTTTAATGATTTTTGGGGCTTTTATATTTTTTTGATTTTTGTGTTTTTTATGGTTTTTAGGGTTTTGCGGCTTTTCTATGGGTTTTAGGTTCTTTTGGGTTTTTATGAATTTTTTATTTTTTTAGAGAGTTGATAGATTTTCAGATTTTTGTTATCATTTGTAGGGGTTTGAAGGGTTTTATTGTTTTACAAGTTCTTAGGATTTTATGTTATTAATGGTTATCATGGTTTTTTTGTGGTTTTCAGTGGGTTTTCAATGTTTCTGGGTTTTCTAGGATTTCATGGATTTTTAAGTTTTTCTTTTTGAATTTTTATGGTTTTTTTTGCATAGGGGTTTTAGGGATCTGATGGTTTAAAGGTTTTATCAGTTTTTTAGGATATTTAGGGATTTTCGGGTGTTTTAGGGCCTTTTGGGGTTATTTATTTTTTTTATGATTTTCAGGGTTTTAGAGTTTTTAAAAGTTTTTAATGGTTTTAGGGTTTTATTGTTTTTTATGGTTTAGGGTTTTTTGGGTTTTTAGGTTTTTTATGATTTTTAGGGGTTTTATATTTTTCATATTTTCTTTTTGGTTAGGATTTATTACATTTTAAGAGATTTAAAGATTTTATCTTATTTTTATGGGTTTTTAGAATTTTAGTGATTTTTATTTTTTGGGGTTTTCATTGCTTTTAGGATCTTTTGGGTATTTTTGGATTTTATAATTTTTTTAGTTTTTTAGGTTTTTTATGTTTTTTTAAAAAAATTTAATATTTTTTGTGGTTTTAAGGGTTTTTCATGGTTTTTATGGGCTTATTGGGTTTTAAAGAATTTTATGGGGGTTTATGATTTTTATGGAGTTTTCTATGTTTTTTGGGTTGTTAATATTTTCATGAACTTTTAATGATTTATTATGGGTTTTAGGTTTCATAAGTTTTTAGGGTTTTTATGGATTTTGAAGGTTTTTTGGGGTTTTTAAGGATTTGTTAGGGTTTTTTGGTATTTTCTTTTTTTTGTGTGTTTTGGGGATTTTGGGTTTTTTTATTATTTTAAGATTTATAGGGGTGTGATGGGATTTATGGTTTTTTGTTTTTTAGTCTTTTTATAGTTTTTATGATTTTTAGGGGTTTTTTATGGATTTTAGGGGTGTATAGAGTTTTTTGGGTTTTTTCGTGGATTTGTATGACTTTTTTAGTTTTTTTTAGGGATTTTTGGATTTTTGGGATTTTAAGGTGGTTTAGGGTTTTTCCAGGATTTTTATGGGTTTTAATTATTTTTACAGTAGTTTAGGGTTATTAGAGTTTTTTTTTATTTTTTTGTGATTTAAGTGTTTTTAAATTGTTTTACACATTTTTGGATTTTAGCGGTTTTTAGTTTCTTTAGTTGGTTTTCTAGGGTTTATTGGTTTTTAAGGTTTCTGGTGTTTTTATGGTTTCCAGTAGTTTTTCATTGTTTTTTGGGTTTTTTTGTTTTTAAGGATTTGTAGGACCTTTTTAGGTTTTTATGGGTTTTATAAATTTATAGGGTTTTTAGGGATTTGGATTGGTTTTTGGATTTTTCAAGGTTTTTAGGGTTTTTAGGGACTTTTGGGACTTTTTTTTTGTTTTTAGGGAATTTTGAATTTTTTAAGATTTTTATGGTTTTTAAGTTTATTAACATTTATTTTGGATTTAAGGGGTTTTAGATTTTATATTTGGTTATTGGGATTTTATGTGTTTTTTTAGTTTTTAGAGGTTTTTATGGTTTACATTGTTTTCCATAGTTCTTAAGATTTTTTATATTTTATGGATTTTTTAGGGATTTTTTATGTTTGGTTAAGGTTTTTAGGGATTTTGATATTTTTTAGGGGTTTTAGGATTTTTAGAGGTGTTTTTGGGTTTTAGGTTATTTATGGAATTTTAGGGTTTTTTAGTTTTTTACTCATTTTATGGTTTTTATAGATTCTTTTATTTTTCTATGTTTAATGGGTTTTTAGGTTTTTTTATGGTTTTGAGTTTTTATGATTTTTAGTGGTTTTTAGGGTTTCTAGGGGTTTAAATGTTTTCTGGGATTCTAGGGATTTTTTAGAATTTTAGGGGTTTTATGGTTTTCTATGGCTTTTTGAGGTTTTTAGGTTATTTTAGGCATTTTAAGGGTGTTCAGGGTTTTCTAGGTTTTTCGGAAAGGAAGGTGTAGGCCCAGGATACTCCTACCCCCCCAAAACTTATAAGATAAAGAGAACAGTGTAGAGAGGGGATGGGTAGAGTCAAACGACCCATACACAAAAACACACCCCAAATATGACAACAAAAAAGAAAAAGACACTAAATAAAAACCAGACACAACACCAGAAACCGCACCAACTTCATCATCTCTTCACCAAACAACACCTCTTAGTGGTTTATATTGTTTTTAGGGGGGATTGGGGATTTTAATGGGTTTTTTTATGTTTTTAGTGATTTTTAGGGACTTTTTAGAATTTTATGTTTTTTAGGGTTTTAGGGTTTTTTTGTGGTTTTAGGGTTTTTTAGGGTTTCTTTAGGTTTTTAGAGTATTATATTTTTTTATGATTTTTTGGGTGTTGAGGGGTTTTGGAGATTTTTTTGAGCTTTTAGGGGTTTTATAGATTTTTTTAATTTTTATATGTCTTAGAGGGTGAAAGGGTTTATATATTTTTAGTGGTTTTGGGGGGTTTTATTGAAATTTGTTTTGATTTTTATGGTTTTTGGGGTTTTTATAGTTTTCATGGGTTTTCAAGAATGTTACTATTTGTTAAATTTTCACTTATTTTTGGGATTATTTTTTTATTTTTAATGATTCTATGGTCTTAGAGTTTTAATGGATTTGAGGGTTTTTGGGGTTTTTATGGTTTTAAGGGATTTTTGAGTTTTTATGATTTTTATGATATATTTTGGTTTTAGGGGTTTTTTGAGTTTTTAACAATTTTAATGGTTTTTAGAGTTTTTTAATTTTTTAGGGGCTTTAATGGTTTTTAGATTTTTTACTGGTTTTTGATTTTTTTTATTGGTGTTTAGTTTTTTAAGAATTTTAGGGGGTTTATGGTTTTTAGGGTGTTTTCAAGGTTTTCAGGGTTTATTACATTTTTATTATTTTTGTGGATTTTAATTATTTTTTGGGATTTTTTTTGAATTTTAGGGGTTTTATAGATTTTTAGGCTTTTTAGGGATTTGGGGTTTTTTTGGGATTTTTGGGATTTTTTGGGGGTTTAGGGGTTTTTTGATTTTTTATTGTTTTAAATATTTTTAGAGTTTTTTTAACTATTTTGGGAATAAGGTATTTTATAGTTTTTAGTTGTTTTGGGTTATTTTTGGGGTTTTATTTTTTTAATGTTTTTGGTTTTTATGGTTTTTATTGGTTTTAATGTTTTTTATATTTTTTGGGATTTTAGGGTTTTTTTATTTTTATAAATTTTAGTGTTTTTAAGTGTTTTAGGAATTTTGAGGGATGTAGGGTTTTTCTAATCTTTTTAGGGTTTTGGGGTTTTCAATGTTTTTAGGGTCATTTTGGTTCTTAGGGTTTTTTGAGTTTTTATGGGTTTTAAGGGTTTCCAAATTTTTAAACATTTTTAGTGGTTTTAATGGTTTGTATATTTTTAGTGTTTTTAGGGTTATAATGGTTTTTAGAGGTTTTTACCATTTTATAAGTTTTTATAAATTTTAGGGGTTGTTTATGTTTTTTTATGGTTTATTATGTTCTCAGGTATTTTTTTCGTATTTAAATATTTTAATGGTTTTAATGTTCATTTGGGTTTTTAGGGATGTTGATTGTATCAGATTTTTTTTAGGTTGTATGGGGTTAATAATTTTTATAGTGCTTGTTTTATTTTTGGATTTTTTTGAGTTTAAAGAGATTTTACGGGGTTTTTGAGTTTTTTTACATTTTTTGTAGTTTTATATGTTTTTACAGTTTTTAGTTGTTTTATGGGTTTTTAAATTTTTTGGGGATTTATTTTTTTAGTGATTTTTCATGGTTTTTAGGATTTTATTATGTTTTTACGGATTTTTATGGATTTATAGTATTTTTATTGTTTTTTTGGATTTTAATATTTTTTATGATTTTTTAGGGTTTTATATGGGTTTTAATGTTTTTTATTGTCCTTTGGGTTGTTATGGGTTTTTTGAGTTTTTAGGGTTTTATGTTTTTTTAGTGTTTTTTATCATTTTTAGTTTCCTTTTTTGAGTTTTATGGTTTTTAGGAGTTTTTATCTTTTCCCAGGATTTTTATGGGTTTTTAGGGTATTTTACTTTATTTGGGATTTTAGATATTTTTTAGGATATTTATAGGTTTTTAGTTTTTTTTTTGGATTTTGATGGTATTAGGGAATTTAGTGTTTTTATTTTATATTGAGGGTTTTAGGGTTATGTTAAGTTTCTAAATTTATTTTTTTGTTTTTAGTGATTTTATGTTTTTTTATAGTTTTTGAATTTTTTTATTTTTTTAGGAGTTGTAATGATTTTTAGAGTTTTTAGTGGTTTAGGTTTTTATGTGTTTTAAGGTTTTTAGGGGTTTATATGTTTTTAGGGGTTCTCAAGGTTTTTTTTCATATTCAGGGTTTTTATAGATTTTGTTAGGATTTTTATGGAACTTATGGGTTTTTAGAGTTTTCATTGAATTTGAGGGGGGTTGGTTTTAGGGATTTTAGTGTTTTTATGGTTTTTCAAGTTTTTTATGTTCTTTTTTCTGGTTTTTTTGATATTTTTACAGTTTAAGGTATTTTTAGTTTTTTCAATATTTTTTGGGTTTTTAATGGTTTTCATGGTTTTAGTGGGTTTGAGGGTTTTTATGGGTTTTTAGAGTTTTTAAGGGTATTCGTAGTTTTCATGGGTTTTTAAGGTATTTATGGATTTTTAAAATATCAAATATATTTTTATGGTTTTTTTAGGGTTTTTCGGGATTTTTAGATTTTTAGGTTTTCTGTATGGTCTTTAAGGTTTTTAGGTTCCTCGAGGTCTTTATATACTCTTTGGGTTTTAGTATTTTTTTTGTTTTTAAAGATTTCAAGGGGTTTTGGGGTTTTTAAAATATTTTTGGGGATTTAAGGGTTTTTATAGTCATTTTTTGGGATTTCATGGTTTTTAGGGTTTTAAAGGTTTTTAGGGGTATTATGGTTTCCATGGTATTTTCAGGGTTTTTTGGGTTTTCTATGATTTCATAAAATCTTAGAGATTTAATGAATTTTATTATTTTTAGGGTATTTTGTGATTTTGAGGGTTTCTAGAGGTTTTCACAGTTTTATTGGGGTTTTAATTGTTTTCATGGTTATATGTTCTTCTAGGGATGTTGGGTTATTATATGTTATTTATGGTTTTTAAGGATTTTAGTGTTTTTAGCATTTTTTACTGGTTTGAAGGGGTTTTATCATTTTTAGTGATGCTTAGGATTTTTATGGTCTTTAGTTATTTTATGGTTTGTTTGGTTTTTAGGGGATTTTAAGGATTTTTAGGGTTTTTTATTTTTTTTTTCTGGGGGGTTTTGGGTTTTTTAAGATTCTTATACTTTTTAGGGGTATTGTGTTTTTCGGGTTTTGGGGGGTTTTACCATTTATTAGTGTGTTATAGGATTTTTAGCGTGTTTTGGGGGTTTTAAGATTTTTTTTAGTTTTCATGGTTTTTTATTTTTTGGAGTTTTTATAGACTTTACATGTTTTAAGGGGTTTTAGTGTTTTTAGTAGGGGATTTGGGTTATATAGGGTTTTATGGGTTTTTATTGTTTTTAGGGTTTTTGTTTTCATTTTTAGTGGGATTTCAACATTTTTAGGGTTTATCACATTTTCAAATATTTCTAGGGATTTTTTTTATTTACTTGGTGTTTAGTGGTTCGAATAGGATTTTTCTATATTTTCATTATTATGGTTTTATAGGTTTTTTATATTTTTAGTGGTTTTCATGGTTTTAGGGTATTTTGGAGATTATCGTGTTTTTTTTAATTTTTATAATTTTAAAGTTTATTAGAGTTTTTAAATGTTCTTAGGGTTGTAAGGGGTTTTAGAGTTTTAAGTGGGTTTAGGGTTTTAATTGGTTTATGGGTTTTTAATGTTTTTACGATTTTTTTGTTTTAGGGGGTTTTCAATGTTTTTAGGATTTTTTATCTTTTCATTGATTTTTAATGATTTTTAGGCCTTTAATGGTTATAGGGTTTTGAAGTATTTTTTAGATTTTAGTGATTTTCCGATTTTTTTAAGATTTTATTGGTAGTTTGGGTTTTTATGGTCTTTTTTATTTTTATGGGTTTTTATAGTTTTTTATGATTTTAATGGTTTTTAGAGTTTTTTAACATTTATGGGTTTTAAGGAGTTTTAGAGTTTTAGTGGGATTTAGGTTTTTAATTGGTTTTTTGGGTTTTAAGGCTTTTGTGGGTTTTATGGTTTTTAGGGGATTTTATTGTTTGTAGTGTTTATTTCATTTATTTGGATTTTTAGGGATTTTTAGGATTTTTATAGTTTTTAGGGTTTTTTGTATTTTTTTGGAGTTTGAGGGGTTTTAAGGGTTTTTCTTGTTTTTTGTATTTTTAGGGGTTTTGGGGTTTTTACATTCTTTTACATTTTTAGGGTTATTTTTAGTTTCATAGGTATTTATGGTTTTATAATTTTTTTTAACATTTTATAGGTTTTTTATGTGTTTTTAAAGCTTTTATTAGTTACTGCGGTTTTGTGGGGTTTTTGGATTTTAATGGTTTTTAGGTATTTTATTTATTTTTAGGGTTTTATCACTATTTTAGGGTTTTTAATGATTTAATGAATTTTTAGTTATTTTTTAGGTAATTTATTAATTTAGGGGTATTAGTTTTTTTACGGATTTTGTGGGCTTGTGGGGTTTTTATAGGGGTTTTAAAGTTTTTAAGTATTTTTAGGGTTTTTGTTTCTTTTGGGGTTTTATGTTTTTTATTTCATTCAATTTTTTTTAGGGTTTTAGTGTTTTTAAAGTTTTTAGGGGTATTAAGGGATTTTAGAGTTTTTAGTGGGGTTTTAGGGATATAAGGGGTTTTAGGGTTTTTCTTGGTATTTATGATGTTTTCAAGGATTTTAGGAGGTTTTTATGTTTTCATGGATTTTTATGGTTTTTGTAGGATTTTTAGGGTTTTTGGGGGGTTTTAGTGTTTGGATGTGTTTTAGTGGTTTTTGATTTTTTTTAGGGTTTTTATGGTTTTATGGTTAGTAATTTTTTTAGGGGGTTTGGGGTTATTTTATGTTTTTAGGGGTTTTTATGGTTTTCAGGGATTTTTATATTATTTTATTTTTTTACATTTAAATATTTATTTTTGGATTTTATAGTACTTTTATAATTTTTAGTTTTTTCCGGGACATTAGGGCCTTCGAAGGGTTTAGGGTTTTTAGGTTTTTTAAAAGTGTTTTAGGGATTTTAGGGATTTTTTATTTTAGGTTTTTTTATTTTTAAAGTGTATCAACGTTTTTTATAGTGTTTTTACATTTTTCGGGGTTTTAAGAGGTTTTATATTTTTATGTTGCTTTTAAGGTTTTTATGATTTTATAGATTTTAGGGGTTCTATGGTTTTCAACAGTTTTTAGGGTTTTTAGGGATTTTAACATTTATAGTGTTTTCTAGGTCTTTTATAGAATTTTTATGTTTCTAGAGTATTTTTAGGGATTTTGAAGGTTTTAGCTACATTCATGGATTTTAGGGTTTTTATTGTCTTTAGGGTATTAGGGTATTTTAGGGATTTTGGGTTTTTTACTTTTTTAGGTATTTAATGATTTTTAGAGTTTATTAACATTTTTAGAGGTTTACCGATTTTTAGAGTCTATTGTGGTTTAAAGGGTTTATGGGTTTTTATAAGTTTTAGGTTTTTTTATGGTTTTTGATATTTTTTCCTCGTTTTAGATATTTTTACATTTTCTAAGGACTTTTAAGAATTTTTTAAATTTTCAATGGTTTTTATGGTTCTTAGGGATTTTTGGGGTTTTATGATTTTCCTAGTTGTTAGGTTTTTAGGCATTTTCTTCATTATAGTCTTTTAATATTTTATGCGTTTAAAGGGTTTTTTGAGTTTTTAGGGGTTTAAAGGTTCTTATGGGGTTGTATAATTTTTTTTGGGAATTTTATGGTTTTTAGGGGTTTTTTTGGTTTTTAGAGTTTTTATGTTTCTAGGTATTTTTAGGGATTTTTTAGGTTTTTTATGGATTTTTGGGTTTTATTAATTTTGAGGGATTTTTGGGGTTTTGGGGTTTTCAGTTTTTTTTGGGTTTTAGGGTATTTTGGATTTTATGGTTTTTTTCATTTTTAGGGTTTTAAGGTTTTCAAGATCTATTTAATGTTTTTAGGGATTTTAAGGGCTCTAATAGTTTTCATTTTATTTAGGGGTTTTGTGTTTTTATGTTTTTAGTGGTTATTATGGTATAATGGGGGTTTTCATTATTTTTAGAGTTTTTTACGTTTTAAGGAGTTCTCAGATTTTTTTAGGATTTTCATGTTTTTAGGGTTTTTTGGTTTTTTTGGTGATTTTGAGGGTTTTTAGGGTTTTTTATTATTTCACAGGTTTTCATGGGTTTTCATGGACTTTAGGGTATTTTGGGTTTTTTTGTTTTTAGGGGTTTGAAGGTTTTTTATAATTATTAAACATTTCTAGGGATTCTAAGGATTTTTAGGGTATTTTGTTGTGTTTTAAGTTTTTTATGCATTTTAGGATTTTAAAATGTCCTATGGGATTTTTATTGTTTTTATAGGATTTTGAGTGATTTCAGGGTTTTTATGAATTTTAATGATTTTATAGGTAAGAGGGTTTTTGGGCTTTTCAGGGTTTTAGGTTTTTTATTTAGTAGGTCCTTTTTGTTTTTAGGGGTTTTAATGTTTTTAGGGGTGTTAAACATTATTAGGGATTAAAGGGTTTTTAGTTTTTTTAGTTTGTTTTTATGATTTCCATTGGTTATTTAGTTTTCTTATTTTTTATGCAGATTTATGGTTTTTAGGTGTTTTTATAGGGTTTATTGATTTTTCTGTTTTCACGGATTGTTAGGCTTTTTAGGATTTTTAATGGTTTTTTATTTTTTTAAAGTATTTTGAGGGATTTAATGGTTTTTCATGTTTTTTATGGATTTATGGTTTTTCATGGTTTATAGAGTCTTTTGGGTTTTTAGAGTTTTCTTCATTTATATGGTGTTTTAATGGTTTTAGAGTATTTAACGTTTTAGGGGTTTTAAGGGTTTTTAGAGATTTTAATTATTTTTAGTGTTTTATGGGGTTTACATGGTTTTTAGGGTATTTTGTGAATTTGTTTTATTGTTTTTAAGACGTTTTAGTGTTTTTTAACATTTTATGGCTTTTAAGTGGTTTTATTGTTTTTAGTGGGTTTTGTGTTTTATTTGGGTTTTTAGGGATTTTATGGTTTTTTAAGGGGTTGTATGGTTTTCAGTGATTTTTTGGGTTTCTACAGTTCTTACAGGTTTTTACATTTTAAGTTATTCTTATGTATTTATGAGAATTTTTATGGCCTTTAGGGGTTTTCTGGGTTTTTTTTGAATTTTGGGGGTTTTAGAGTTGTAATGATATTAAAGGGTTTTTTTGTGGTTTTCTTGGGTTTTAGTGTCATTATGGTGAATTATGATTTTTTAGTAATTTTTTGGGTTTTTATGGTATTTTTAATTTTTAATGTTTTTTGTGGTTTAAATGGGTTTTATATTTCTTATTGAGTTAAGGTTTTTTAATGGTTTCAGGGTTTTTAATGGGTTTTAGGGGTTTTTATGTTTTTGAGTGGTTTATCTAGGTTTTATGGGTTTTTTTATTTTCATAGGGATTTTTAGTATTTTTATGGTTATTTGGTATTTTTAAGGTTTTAGGGATTTTAATTGTTTTTTGGGTTTTAGGTTTTTTTTATGTTTTTAGGGTCTTTTGTGTTTGTAGTGATTTTTTGAGTGTATAGGGTTTAATGGATTGTTACTGTTTTTCATCATTTTTATTGAATTTGATGGATTTTAGATGTTTTAGTTTTTTTAGGTTTTTTTGGGTTTTTAGTGTTTTATGGTTCTTAGGGTGTTTTATGTATTTCTGGGGTTTTCATGGTTTTAAGGGTTTTCACATTTTTAGAGATTTATAGTGATTTATTTAGATTTTTGTGGGTTTTAAGGGTTTTTAGAGTTTTATAGATTTGAGGATATTATGGGGGTTTAGGATTTTATAGATTTTTTCATGGATTTTCAGGCCTTTTGGGTTTTTAGGGGGTTTTTTAGTATATCAAAATTTTTTATGTTTTCCTAGTGTTTTTAATAGTTTTAGTAATTTTAAGGTTTTTGGAGGTTTAAGTGGGGTTTTTGGGTCTTTATGGAATTTTAATGTTTTTAATGATTTAAGGGTTTTATAGTTTTCAGATATTTTAGGGGTTTTTATGTTTTCACGTATTTTTTTTTATTTTTTTTATATTTTTATGGGTATTAGGGTTTTTTAAGTGTCTTAAGGATTATGTTCGTCGTAGAGTTTCTCTGGGTTCTTTAAAGTTTTATTGATTATCAGGGTTTTAGGGTCTTTTGAGTTTTTAGGATATTTAGTAGTTTTTTTCATATTTTTAATGTTTTTAGAGTTTTTGAAAAAAATTGTGGTTTAAAGGATTTTCATAGTTTTTAGTGGTTATAGGGTTTTATGGGGTTTTACTATTTTTAATGGTTTTTATGGGTCTTTATGGTTTTCTGGAGTTTTTTAGTGTTTTTTGGATTTTTAATACTTTCATAGTTTTTTTAGGTATTTTTAGTATTTTTATGGTTTTTTTGGTTTTTATAGTTTTTAGGTATTTTGAGGGGTTTTATTCTTTTTCATGATTTTTAGTGTTTTGGGGTTTTTCAAGGTTTTTAGGGCCATTTTTCATTTTTTTTCAATTTTTTGACAATTTTTTTGGTTTTATACTTTTTTAGACATTTTTTTACTTTTTAGGGGTTCTAAAGGTATTTTTATTTTTTGTGTGTTTTAGGGTTTTAATGGTTTTCAATGGTTTTATGAGTTTTATGGTTTTCAGGAGGTTTAGGCTTTTTAATTTTTTTCTGAATTTTTTTGGAATTTTAGGATTTTTGTCGATTTTGAGATTTTTTTAGCGTTTTTAGGAATTTTTATGGTTTTAGGGGATTTTATGGTTATTAGGGTTTTTATGGGTTTTAGGGTTTTTATGTTCTTTTGGGTTTTTAGTTTTCTTTTATTTTTTAGGTTTTTTTGGGTTTCTTAGAGTTCTATCAGATTTTTAGAGGATTAAAATTGTTTTAATGGTTTAGGGTTTTTTTTTTGATTTTAGTGTTTTTAATATTTTTTGGGGGTTTTATTGGTTCCATGGTTTTTTATGGAGTTTTTGGTTTTTTTCCATTTTACAGGATTTTTATGGATTTTTAATAATTTTTATGGTTTTCAGGGTTTTTAGTGATTTTGAGGGGTTTTTCGGGTTTTAAGAGTCTTAGGAATTTTTGAGTTTTATAAGTGGTATTTTTGGGGTTTTAGGTTGTAATGGTTTTTTAATGTTTTTAGGGGGTTTTAGTGTTTTTAGGTGTCTTTTTTTAATGTTTTTATGTTTTTCTAGTTTATCAATGATTTTTAGGACATTTTTTGGATTCTTAAGGTTTTTAAGGTTTTTAGGGTTTTATGGATTTTGAGGGTTTTTAGGATTTTCTTGGATTTATGAATTTTCATGTTTTTAAGTACATTTTTTTTTGTGTTTTTTGATTTTTTTAGTATTTTAACTTGTTTTTTTATTTTTAAAAAAATTATAGGCATTTTTCATTTTTGAAGGGTTTTCATGTTTTTAGGGTTTTAGGGGTTTTTTAGAATTTATAAGATTTTTATGATTTTTATGTTTTTTTAGTTTTTAGTTATTTTTGGGTATTTTAGTTTTTTTAGGTGTTTTATTTATATTAGGAGTTTTTAGTGTTTTTAGCATCTTTTAAGATTTTATTGTTTTTTATGTTGTTTAGCGTTTTAAGGTTTTTTGAGTGTTTTTTTCGTTTTCCAGGGTTTAAGGGTTTTAATATTTTTTAGTGATTTTTAGGATTTTTTATTGTGTTTTAGGGTTATTTTAGTTTTTTATGTGTTTTATGGTTCATAATGATTTTAGGATTTTTTATATTTTTCTGGTTTTTAGGATTTTAAGGAATATTGGGTTTTTTAATGTTTTTTAGGGGTTTTAAAAAAAACATAGTGTTCTTTGGGGTTTTTTGAGTTTTTAGTGTTTTTAGGATTTATTATGTTTGTAATTTTTTAGTGGATTTAATGGTTTTTAGATTGTTTAATGGAATTTAGGATTTTTATCAATTTTTTTATTTATTCATGGATTTCAAGTGTTTGGGGGATTTTTAGGAATTTTCTGTGTTTTAGGGTTTTTTTAGTTTTCATGGATTTTTAGGGATTTTTATAGTATTATGTTTTTTAGGGATGTTGACGGATTTTAGTGTTTTCATGGTTTTTAGGGTTTTTAATGATTTTTGGGTTTTTAGTTTTTTTAGTGTTTACGGTTTTTATGTTTTTTATAAATTTGTTAAAAAAAATTAGTGTTTCATTTTTTAGTGGATTTAGTTGATTTTAATGTTTTTATTGGGTTTTATGGTTTTATGGGTTTTTGGATCTTTTGTTTTCCAGGTTTTTATTTGGTTTTTAGTGTTTTTTATATTGTCATAGATTTTTATAGATGTTTAGTATTTTAATGGATTTTAGGGTCTTTATGGTTTTATGGATTATAAGGTTTTTAGGGGATTTTTTGGGTTTTAGAATTTTTAGAGGTTTTCAATATTTCTATGGTTTTTGGTGTTTTTAGTTTTTTTATTTTCTTAAGTTTTTATTATTTTTATAGTTTTTTAATGTTTATATGGTTTTAAGGGGTTTTATAATTTCTAGTGATTTTTATGCGTTTATTGCATTTTATTAATGTTTTTAGTGGTTTTTATGGGTTTGGGGGGGGGGTTTGGGGTTTTTTCTGTTTTTTAAATTTCCATGTTTTTAGAGATTTTTTAGATTTTTATTAGTATTTTTGGTGTTTTAGAGCAATTATGAAGTTTAATGGATTTTTACTTTTCTCGGGGTATTTAGGGGTTTATGTTGTTTTGTTATTTTTATTATATTTTAGGCATTTCGGGTTTTTCAACTTTTTAGGTGTTTCATCATTTTTATAGATTTTTAATGGTTTAATGGGTTTTAAGGGATTCCGAGTTTCTATATTTGTAAGGTTTTAATTCATTTTAGGGGTTTTGAAGGTTTTTAGAGGTTTTTTTTTGTTTTGAGGGGTTTCTTGGGTTTCTTGGGTTTTATACATTTTAAGGGATTTATAGGGATATTTTAGTATTTATATAGTGTTTAGGTTATTTTATGGATTTTAATGATTTTGATTGTTTTTAGGGTTTTCTATGGTTTTAGGGGTTTTAGGGTTTGTATTTTTTTGTTTATTTTGGGATTTTAGATTTTTCTTGAGTTTATAGGGTTTAAATGTTTTTTATAGACTTTTAATGTTTTAGTGGTTATAAGTGTTTTTAGAGTTTTTAGAGCTTTTAGTGGTTTTATTGGGGGTTTATGGGGTTTTAGGGGTTTTTATGTTTTTAAGAGTTTTTAAGGATTTCAGGGGGTTTTCAGGGTTTTCTAGGTGTTAAATAGTTTCAAGGATTTTCGGGCTTTTAATCATTTTAATGGTTTTAGGTTTTTTTAGGCTTTTTTAGGATTTTTGTGGATTTCTATGTTTTTAATGATTTTTTGGGGTTTTAGGGTTTTTATGGTCTTTTGGGGTTTTTGTGTTTTTTTTTTTGTGTTTTTTGGGTTTTATTGGTGTTTAGTGTTTTAAATTTATAAGGGGTTTTAACAGCTTTTAGAGTTTCTAGTGGGTGTTAGTGATTTAAGGGTTTTAATTGATTTTTATGGTTTTAGTAGTTTTTATGGTTTTTGTGTATTTTACATTTTTTAGGGTTTTTACGTTTTCATGGATCGTTAGGTGTTTTTTATGTTTTTTATGGTATTTAGGGGTACCAGGATTTTTATGGATTTTGAGGGATTTTGAAGTTTTTCATAGATTTTTGGGATTTTTTGGGTTTTTTGATTTTTTGGTATTTAGGGGATTTTAGTGTTTTTTGGTTTTATGAGTTTTTTAATGTGTTTAAGGTTTTTTATATTTAATTAATGTATTATGGATTTTAAGGGTTTTAAGAGATCTTAGTTGTTTTTAGTGTTTTTATGAGTTTTATGGTTTCTAATGATTTTTAGGGGTATTTATTAGTTTGAAGGGATTTTTGGGTTATAAGGTATTTTATTTTTAAAGAGGTTTCTAGGTGGTTTTTTGGATTTTTATGGTGTTTTGGGTTTTTAGGGTTTTTAGGGATTTTTAGGGTTTTTCATATTTTTTAGTTTTTAGTTTATTTTCATGTTTTTTACATTTTATTGAGTTTTTTAGAGTATAATGTTTTAATAGTTTTTTAATGTATTTAATGGTTTAATGTTTTCATAGAGTTTTTTGTGGTTTTAGGCTTTTTATGGATTTTATAGGTTTTAGGTTTTTTATGGTTTTTATTGGTTTTTCTGGCGTTAAGGGGTTTTTTGGGTTTTTTAAAGTGTTTATATTTTTAGATATTTTTAGGGATTTTTTAGTATTTTTAAATTTGTTAGGGTTTTCGGGTTTTCTACTTATTTTTAGGTTTTTTTTGGATTTTAGGGTCTTTCAGGGTGTTTATAGTCTTTTTTCAGGTTTTTGTGTTTTTTAGGTTTTTACGATTTTATGAATTTTTAGTTTTTATAATGTTTTTAGAGTTTTTATATGTTTTTAAGGGGATTAAGGGTTTTTAGATTTTTTAGTAGTTCTCTGGTTTTTTAAGGGTTTTATTTTTTATAAGTAATTTAGGGGGTTTTATGGTTTTCTTTGGTTTTTGTGGGTTTTTTGGGTTTTTTATATTTTTGTGGATTTTGAGGTCATTTTCATGAATTTTATGGTTTTCAAGGTTTTTAGGGTTTTAGGAATTTTGAGGGGTTTTCAGGATTCTAAGGGTTTATAGGGCTTATATTGGGTTTCAGGGTTTTTAGGGTCTTTTACTGTTTTGGGGTTTTCTTGAGTTGTTTAGGATTTTCATTATTTTATATTTTTTTATTTTTTATGGGTTTTAATGGTTTTTTGGTTTTAGTGGGTTTTCTAGGTCATTATTTGTTTTTATGGGGTTTAAATGTTAGGGATTTTTATGTTTTTTGAGCGTTTTCAATGTTTTTAGGGTTTTTATGTCTTCATGGATTTTTATATATTTTATTTACAATTTTTATGGATTTTATGGATTTTATGGTTTTTGAGGGTTTTTAGCGGTTTCCAAGAATTCTTAGAGTTTGTAGGGTTGTTCTGGATTTTAGGGTCTCTTTTGGTTGTTAGGGGATTTATTGAGTATTTAGGGTTCGTGGGTTATTATTGTTTTTAGTGATTTTAGGGGTCATAATGGTTTTTAAAATTTTTTATGGGGTTTTTATGGGTTTTTAGAGGTTTTAAGGTTTTTACGACATTTACGGTTTTCAGGGGGGTTAGGTTTTTTAGTGTTTTTTACATTTTTATGTATTTTAAGGTTTTCTTACTATTTTTATTTTTTTAGGGTATTTGATATTTTTAGGAACATTGTATGTTTTTAGGAGTTTTTTGGTATATAGGGTTTTAGGTTTTTTTGGGGTTTTTTGGTTTTTTTGGTATATTATAGGGCTCAAAGGTTTTGTTTAACTTGTTATGGGTTTTAAGGGTTTTTAGAGTTTTTAGTGGGTTTTAGGGTTTTATGGTTATTTATGTTTTTTTAATGATTTTAGGATTTTTATGGGTTTCATTTGTTTTTCATGGTTATTAGGGTTTTTTATATTTCCACATATTTTTAGGGCTATTTGTTATTTTTTTGTTTTTAGGGGTTTTTATCATCTTTAGGGATTTAATGGTTTTTAGGGTTTTAGGGTTTTAGTGTTTTAGGTATTTTTTGAGTTTTTTTGGGATTTTAAGGGGTTTTAGTATTTTTTTAAAAAAATTTATAGATTTTAGGGGTTTATGTATTTTTAGTGGTTTTATGGTTTTATGATTTTATAGTGTTTTTACATGACTTTATTGTGTTTTATTATTTTCAATGTGTTTTAATAGTTTTATTGGTTTTTTACGTTTTCATGGATTTTTAAGGCATTTTTAGTGTTTTTATGGGTTTTAGGGTCTTTTGGTTTTGTTAGGTATTTTCAGTGTTTTTCGTGTCTTTCATAGTTTTTATGGTTTTTTGGGGTTTTCTAGGTTTTTATGGTCTTTTGGGGGTTTTAATCATATTTTTATTTTTTAGAGGTTTTATGGTTTTTAGTGATTTTTAACAATTTTATGGGTGTTAACAGTTTTCAATGTTTATAACGGTTTTTTGATGATTTTTTATGTTTTATTAAGATTTTTTATAGTTTTTAGGGTTTTGATTGTTTTAATGGGTTTTTTTTATTAGGCATTTTATGTTTTCCGGTTTTTTAGGTATTTTTGAATTTTTAAGGTTTTTATGGGTTTTATGGTTTTTATAGATTTTGATAGTTTCTTGGTTTTTACAGGGGTTTAGTATTTTTGAGGTCTTCAAGTTTTTGAGGTTCTTTTGGGGTTTTTGGTTTAATTGTGTTTTGTAGGGTTTTATGTTTTTTAGATGTTTTTAATATCTTTTTGGATTTTAATGTCTTTTAGAGTTTTCGTGGCATTTTGGCTCTTATGGGGTTTTGGTATTTTACGGTTTTTAATGGTTTTATTGGTTTCAAGTATTTTTTACAATTTTTATGTTTTTTTTAGCTTTGAATGGATTTTTTGGAATATTTTTTTATTTTTATGATTTTTAGTGGTTTTAGAGTTTTTATGTTTTTTGGTTTTTAGGTATTTTTAAGTTTTTAGGGTTTTTATGGTTTCATTGGAGTTTTTATGATTTTATGTTTTATTAAGGGTTTTTATAGATTTTATTTGGGTTTTTGGTGGTTTGATTGGTTTTTAGTAATATTAGGGTTTCCAATGGTATTATCGGATTTTTAGGGTTTCTTACATTTTCTGGGTTTTTGAGGGATTTTCTTAGTATTTTTGTACTTTTTTTGTATTTTATGGTTTTTGGTGACTTTATGGGTTTTTAGGTTTTTTATGCGTTTTCAAGGGTTTTGGGTTTCTTTGTTTCTTTTTAGTTTTTTTACGGTTTTTAATTTTTTATGTGTTTTTTGATTTTTTAGGGGTCTTATAGTTTTTAGAAGTTTTTATGGTTTTATGGATTTTTTATAGTTTTTAATGGTTCTTCGATGTTTCAAGAGTTTTTCACCTTTTTAAGGGTTTATTACATTTTCAGGGATTTTTAGGTATCTTTTGGGTGTTTATGATATTTGGTGATTTTGAGGGGTTTTAGGGTTATTCAGGATTTATTTTTTTTGGTATTTTGAGGTTTTTAGGGTTTTTACGGTGTTCATTGATAATTTTTATATTTAGTTTTATTTTTTTTCATGGTTTTTATAGGTTTTTAATGTTTTGTATTTTTTGAGGGTTTTAGTTATTTTAGTGGTTTTAGAGTTTTATGGGTTTTAGGTTTATTATGGGTTTTAGTGATTTTTATGGTTTTCAATAGTTTTTTAGGGTTTCTAGGTTTTTTTACGTTTTATGGGGTTTATGGATTTTTTGGACTTTTTGAGGATTTTTATTATTTTTAGGGGTTTTTTGGATTTTTTATGGATTTTGAAGAGTTTTAGGGTTTTTTTTGGTTTTTAGGGTTTTAGGGGTTTTTGTAGTATTTTAGGGACTTTTTGGTTTTGGTGATTTTTTTAATTTTGTATGGTTTTTAAGGTTTTTTAGGGATTTTTTTTATCTATTTAGGTATTTTAAAGGGTTTTTAGAGTTTTTAGTGGATCATTAGGTTTTCATATTTTCAGGATTTTTAACCATTTAAATTTTTTATGGTTTTTAGGGTTTTTACCTTTTCAGGGATTTTTAGGGCCTTTATGTGGACTTTATAATTTTTAGGGTTTTTAGGAATTTTTTAGATTATTTAGGGTTTTTCATAATATTTTATCATTTTTTGTGGTTTTTAGGGTTTTTAGTGTCTTTTGGGTTTTTAGGGTTTTTTTTAGTTTTTGGGTTTTCAAGGTTTTTAATTTTATTTTTATCTGTTTTAGGGGTTTTAGAGTTTTTAGTGTGTTTTAGGGTTTTTCGGCTTTTTAATGTTTTTATATTTTTTTCGGGGGGGGGGGGGTTAGGGATTTAGGGTTTTTTATTTTTTTTCAGGATTTTATGAATTTTTTGGATTTTTATAAATTTTAGGGTTTGTAGGGTTTTATAGATTTTGAGGGTTTTAGGGGTTTTTTGAGTTTTTGGGGTTTTAGGGTGTTTAATGTATTTAAGGGATTTCAGAAATTTTTTTATTTTTTTGGGGCTTTAACTTTTTAAGGGTTGTTTAACATTTTTAGGGGGTTTAGTTGTTTTTTATTTTTAGTGGGTTTTTAATGTTTTTATGTTTTTTGGGTGGTTTTTTGGTTTTTTGGGTGGTTTTTTGGTTTTTTGGTGGTTTTACAGTTTTAGGGTTCTTTACATTTTTAGGTATTTTAAGAGCATTTTAGGATTTTTATGGTTTATAGGGGGTTTTAGGGTTTTTAGGGATTTGGGGGTTATTAGGGGTTTGTCTGGCTTTTTTGGGTTCTTTGTGTTTTCGTGTTGTTATTGGGTTTTTAGGGTTTTTAGATTTTTTTATGGTTTTAGGTGTTTTATTGGTTTTTTTTTGGTTTTTTATGGTTTTAGTGGTTTATATGGTTTTCATGGGTTTTTAGGGTTTTTAGGCCTTTTAGGGATTTTATGGTTTTTTATGTTTTTAGGGATTTTTTAGGGATTTTTATAATTTTTATGATCTTATTGGTTTTTAGGGATTTGGAGGCTTCTGAAGGATTTTAATAAATTTTTATAATTTATGGGGTTTCAGGTTTTTTAAGGACTTATGAGGATTTAGGGTTTTTTAGAGTTTTTTAGGGTTTTAATGTGTTTTTGATTTTTTTAATGTTTGTAGGGTATTAAATGGGTTTTAGATTTTTTTAGTGATATTTAGGGTTTTATGTGTTTTTAGGGTTTTTTACTGTTTTAGGGATTCATGTTTTTAGGGGTTTCTCATTTTTTATGGTTTTTACATTTTTAGGGATTTTTTAGGATTTTTGGGTTTTTTTAATTTTATTAGGAATTTTAAGGGCTTTGATGGTTTTTCTGGGTTTTTAGAGGTTTTACATTTTTTTCAGGGATTCTTTTTTCTTTTTTGGTCTTTAGGGTTTCTTTGAGTTTTTTTAGGTTTAAAAGGTTTTTTAGTGATTTACTGTTTTTGGCTTCCTAAGGGTTTTAGATTTTATAGTGGCTTCAGGGTTTTCAAGGGTATTAGGGTATTTAAAGGTTTTATGGGTTTTTATGGGTTTTAGGGGTTTTAAATGGTTTTATGGTTTTTATGTTTTCAGATATTTTTATGGGACATTTAATGATTCTTATGGTTTTTAGGGTTTTTCCATGGTTTAGGGTCTTTTGTATTTTTAGGGGATTTTATATTGATTAGGGATTTAAAGGTTATTTTTTGAGTTTTTTACCTTTTTGGGATTTTAAGGGTTTTTATATTTTATTATGGTTCATAGTGTTATACAGATGTTTAGGGTTTTAGGAAAGGAAGGATCGGGGCCAGGCTATTCCTGACGCCCCCCCAAAATTTATTAGAAGAAAGACGCAAAGACACTGCAGACAAGGGAGGGGCGGGGACAATCAACCCACACCCAAAAGCCCTTAACAAACACACACAAAGACCGAAAAAAAAGAAAATCAAAAGAAAAAAGACACAACACCAAACCCACAACAGCTTCATCACCTTCTCAGCTAATTCCAGCTGTTGGCAGCACCATCACCCCTTTATCACTTCCCACCCAAGCAGAAGCCAGCATCCACGGCTCACAGCAAAGCAGCGACCAGCGTCCAATCTCACGAGTTCCAGAAACCAACCCCTTATCACCAAGAAGCTCCGCCATAAAAAGCTCCATCATCCAGCAGTCACCAGCAACCAACAGTTCACAACCAACCAGATACCAGCATCCAATCTTACACAGACCAGCATATACCACCTTCTGACCAAGAAGATCCAACACCATCAGCACAGAACCACTCAGCAGAACACATAGCCAGCATACGCATCGAACCACAACCATTCCATCATTTCGACCACGCAGTAGAACAAAAACCCTCGCCAAGTACCAGCATACGTAACCAACGACCAGGACCCGCAAAAACTCACAGCTGAACCAACCATTGCACAGAAAAATACAGGTAACAACCAGACCAGAGCACCAAAGCAAACCCCGCTCAAAAGTCCAAGACAAGCTCATCTTCCCAAGAAACCAATAGCAGCCTCCAACAAAAGATAGCACCGAAGCACTAGCATTAACAGCAAAAACATCACCACTTCCAAGCCAACCAGTACCAATAAACTTGCAGCACAAAACACAGCAAACAACACATCTAAAACCTTCATCTCCCAAGGGAATGTATCTCCACATCCAACAATCAAGGCCATTTGACCGAACCACATCCAGCATTCCACACCTCATAACAAAATTAACCACATACCACCAGCAAGAACACATCAATACTCGTCTATCCCATTCCAGAAAAACTAGATTATTCATAACCAACATCACAATCAAGAAATAGGAGAACATGGAATTCCAAAAGGTCCGTCCAGATCTAGCATCAATAACATGGAGCAGAGACGAATCTGAGAGATTAGGAAGAGCACGCACCTGCATCATCTTCATGAACCGAGGAATGGATCAACTTGGAGAATGATAAAAACCTTCTGTAGCACAGAACTAAGAATCAGAGAGTTGAAAATAGAAGAATTCGTCGATGCCTTTCGCCTTTAAGCCGGAAAAACTCGTTGAAAACTGCTTGCCTCCCCGATCGAGGATCGCCATCGTTAGAACCGAGGATCTTGCGACCCAAGAAATAGATTTCAGATCTGTTGTGCCCGCACCACACCGCTGCAAGAATCCATCCAAAACAGAGCCAACAAGGACCAAGGAACACCATCGAAACCCAGATCTGTCGAGGAGAGTCCCCAAAGCCCGCAAACGCGCCTCCAGCCAGATGAAAACCGCTCCACCCATACCTCTGTATCTATGGAGCGTGTAAGCTACGAGCCGCTTAAAAGAAACCGAGAGCACAGATCTACTTCGGTAAGAAGCCCCGCCGCCAAAAGTTTTGTCTGCATCACACCGCAAGGTCTTGAAAGGAGCAGCGAAGCCGCTGAGAAGGGTTCCAGGAGGAGCTCCTGGGAATCGCGAGACCAGGAGAGAACCTGGTGAGAGCGGCGACATCTTCTCTCTTTAGGGTTTTAGGGTATTTAAGGGTTTTTTATGTTTTCTGTAGGGTTTTAGGGTTTTATAATTTTTGGAATTTTTAGGGAAATTTTGGATTTTAGTGGGTTTTTGGGTTTTTATGGTTTTTATGAATTTTGGGTGTTTTGGGGTTTTCATGTTTTTTTTTATTTTTTTAGGGTTTTTATGTTTTTATAATTTTTCGATGTAATGGGGTGTTTAAATGGGTTTTTGGAGTTTTTAGTGGGGTTTTATGTTTCTTATAGGTTTCTAAGATTTTTAATGTTTTTAGGGGTTTAATAATTTTTTGGGTGATTTCAGGGTTTTAGTGTTTTTATGTTTTTTGAGTTTTTAATGATTTTTTAGGATTTTTATGGTTTTTATTGGGTTTTTCATTTTTTAGGAATTTTGAGGGGTTTAAGGGTTTTCACAGTTTCAAAGGTTTTTTAGGTTTTTGGATTTTTTATGGTCATTTAGGATTTTTTTATATTTTTTGTGTTTTTATATTTTTTAAGGTTTTTTTAATATTTTCATGGAAATCAATGTTTTTATAGTTTTTAGTCATTTTTTTACTTTTTGAGGATTTTTGGGGGGTTATCGATTTTAGGGATTTATTTAGGTTTTTAGGGATTTTTTTCAAGGATGTTTAGGGATTTTTTTATAATTTTTTTGTTTTTTAGGTTTTGTGATTGTTTTTAAGGATATTGAGGGTTTTTCATGGTTTTTAAGGGTTTTCAGGGTTTTTCGTGTTGTATAGGATTTTTAGGGTATTTTTTCATTTTTGATTATTTTGAGTTTTTTTTTAGTTTTTTATAGATTTTTTAGTGTTTTAACCTTTTTGGGGTTTAAAGTTTTTTATATTTTTTGTGGTTTTATGATTTTTTTGGGTTTTAGAATTTCTTTCGTTTTTAGGGGGTTTATGCTATTCAATTATTTTTCATGGTTTTTGTGGTTTTTATGTTTTCATTGATTTTTAGGGATTTTTTATGATTTTTCATGTTTTTGGGTTTTTTAGGGATTTTAGATATTTTGAGCGGTTTCTTTGTTTTCAGGTTTTTTAGGGCTTTTAGGGGTCTTTAGGGTTTTAGGGACTTTTGGGTTTTTAAGGGTCTTTAGCTTTTTTTGACATATTTAGGGGTTTTAAGGGTTTTTAGAGGTTTTAGGGGGGGTTAATGGTTTTAAGGGTTTTGGGTATTTTAGGATTTTGGGGGGTATTTATGGTTTTCAGGTTTATCAGGGTTTTAGGGTTTTTTACATTTTTTGAAATTTTTAGTGATTTTTCAAAATTTATAGTTTTTAGGTTATTTTAGATTTATAGGGGTTTTGGGGGATTTTCTGGGTTTTCAGGGGTTTTTGGGTATTTAGGGTTTTAGGGTTTTTTTGGTTTTTTTAGTTTTTAGGGTTTTTAGATATTTTAAGACCTTTATGGGATTTAACGTTTTTTTGAGTTTTTAGTTGTTCTTAGAGTGTTTATGGGTTTATGGTTTTATGGTTTTCATGATTTTTCAGGGTTTTGGTATTTTTAATGTTTTTTTGGGTTTTTAGTGTTTTTTATGATTTCTATTATTTTTAGAGGTTTTAATTGTTTTTATGGATTTTCATGGTTTTTACGATATTTCTGGGTTTTTATGGTTTTATAAGGGTTTTAGGGTCCACTAATGTTTTTTGTTTTTTGACTATTTAGGGGTTTTTTGGGTTTTTAGAGTTTTTAACATGGCTAGGTGTTTTAAAGAGTTATAGTGTTATTAGAGGATGTCTATGTTTTTATGGGTTTTGGGGTTTTTAAGGTTTTTAGTGGGTTTTCATAGATTTTATGAATTTTTATTCTTTAAGGGATTTTAACAAATTTTTTCAAAAAATTATGGTTTTAGGGTTTTGTAGGGTTCTTAAAGATTTTGGGGATTTTAGGGGTTTCAGTTGTTTTAGGGGGTTTAGTTTTTTAGTATTTTAGGATTTCTCTTAGTTATTTGGGTTGTTTTCTTCATTTTTGAAATTTTATGGTATTTAATGTTTATAAATTTTTTATGGATTTAAAGTTTTTAAGAGTTTTAGTTGTTTTTTTGCAGTTTTATGGGGTTTTAGGGTTTTTAAATATTTTAGGGGTTTATTGTTTTTTTTGGGTTTTTAAAGGTTTTAATAGTTTTTTTCTTATTAAGGGATTTTGTGGGTTTTTTATGATTTTAAATTTTTTTAGGTTTTTTATATCTTTTAGGATATTCATTGTTTTTAGGGGGATTAGGTGTTTTAGAGGTTTTTGATGTTCTCATGTTTTTTGTGGTTATTTTGGTTTTTTAGTGTTTTTTTTTGGTTTTTTATATTTTTTATGGTTTTTTAAAGTTTATTAAAAAAATTCTGGGTTTAAGGTTTATTAGATTTTTTAGTGATTTTTATATTTTTATGGGGTTTAAAGGGTTTCATGGTCTTTTAATGAATTTAGGGGTTTTGAGGGTTTTATGTTTTTTGGTATTTTTTGGGCTTTTGATGTTTTTTATTATTTTTATTTTTTTTATTATTTTTACGAATTTTGAGGGCTTTCCAGGTTATTCATGGGTTTTTAGTGTTTTCATGGTTTTTATGTTTTTTATAGTGCTTTTGGGGGTTTTATGGATTTTTGAGTTTTTTAACGTTTTTTAGCATTTTTGGGGTTTTAGTGTTTTTATGGGAATTTAGGGAAAAGTTGGCTCGAGACCAGGTGTATCTAGTCCCCCAAAAATTTTTATTAAAATAAAGAAGCCAAGAAAGTGTTACAAGGGGAATTTCTAACCCGGGTGTAGTCCTCACCCTTAATATCAGACTCCACAAACTGTGAACAACACGACGTGGAAACATGCAACCATATTGAGCTCCTCTCCACAATCTCCTTCTTGGAGAGTGTATCCACAACCGTGTTCACCTCCCGTTAGGCATGTGTGACATGAAGGTTCAGTCCTTGAAAAGAAGCGAGGCATTCCATCCAATGGGGAAGGATCCTCCATGGGACTCACCCTTATTTTCTTTAATGACCTCCAACCCAAGCAAAGAGCCCGATTAAAGCTGGAGAGGACACCATCAAAACTACATATCAAAGTTAATCACCTTTTCATGGCCCAAATATCATCATCAAGGGCACACCCATTCCAAATAAAAATGGTGAAAACAACCTTTGACGAAGACATGATGGTTATAAAAGACCCCACCACACCCTGAGGGGCCTAGTGCTCCCAGTGCCGCACCATCCACGTTAACCTTGATTCAGGATGAAATTGGGGGGATCCAACAGATGAACTTAAGAACCTACAGTTTCTTTGACCTGAAAATAACACTAAGAAACCACAAAATAATAATATCATTCACATTGTTTTCTATTGAATCATATTTGATATGAGACGCCGCATGAATTCCCATATAGACAATAACAACAACCCCATGGAAAGATATCCATTTTTAACCATGTCTCAATCCTGGTAGCCTAGGTGTAGGAGGCAATGGATGTAATGGAAACATGAAAAAAGTGGGACACTTACCTACTGCAAGGTCATTTAACCAGGCGGTCCAGCGGCTCAAAAATCTGCATGTCCCAACATAGGGGAAACCTAAACAACATATGCAGGTATTCCCAAAGAACCACTGCAAACCACCATTAAAGTAAATTGTTCTGAATGGATTCCTCATCTCCTAGGTAGAGGACGCAGATCGATGTCAGGCTGTGTCCAGCCCTTTACAGTTTTCCATGAAGCGGTAGCCGATTATTCAAAAGCTTCCAAAGTAGGAGATGGTTAGCTAGAGGGATAAATGGTCTTCTAAATATTGAGAGCCAGGATGGAGGAGTTGGACCCTTGGAGACTTCAACCATAGAAATATTTCATATTTAACCACCCAATTATATTAGGATTCCATATTAAGACATCCATTTCAACAAAAGTATATTATTGGATCCGTATATAGATGTCTTATGGAAGGAGAACCTCAAACTACCCTAGTTGATGGGTGAATCAATCAATTGACATGTCCCATAAGTCAAAGGGTGGAACCACATTGTCAAATATGGACCTATCAAGCCATGTGGTAGACCAAACATTCAGATCTAATGTCTTCGAAACAATCCATTTTGAGTTCTCCATGATGCCCATGTAAGAGCCTTGTATAGTTGTCCAAAATGAGGATGAAAAATATCTAGAGAACCCATCACAATGTTTTTGTGTGAAACTTTCTCGACAAAATCCAAAACCATCATCATTATAATTAAGTAGGCCCCATGTCAATTTGGAAAGAAGGGAATAATTAAATCTCCTAAGATCATTTATTCTAACCCCACCCACCTTAGTCGGATTTCTATAATCCCTCCAATCCATAAAGACCAACTTTAGGGTTCTTTTGGATTTTAGGGGTTTTATGTTTTTAGGGAGTTTCAAGGTTTTATTGGGTATTTTACATTTATATGGATTTTTAGGGAGTTTTAGGTTTTTTTAGTTTTTATTGTTTCCTATTGTTTTTTGGGATTTTGTGGGGTTTTATGGGTTTTTATGGATTTTAGTGTTTTTAGGGTTCCAATGGTTTTTGGATTTTTAGGGTAATGTTTTTATTATTTTTGGTTTTTGAAGGTTTATTAGTGAATTTAATTATTTTTGGAGTTTAAAGTCTTTTTATTAGTCTTTTTGATTTTTTACATTTTTGTGATTTAAAGGGAATTTAATGAATTTTATGGTTTTTAGGGGTTTTATGGGTATTAGGGATTTTCATGTTTTTTGGGGTTTTAAGGTATTTTTAGGGTTTATAGCATTCTTCAAGGTTTCTTTAGGATTTATGGATTTTTGGTTCTTTTTTAGTATTTTTAGGGTTTTAGCGTTTTTTTAATATTTTTTTGCATTTTTATAGGTTTTAGGATTTTTATAGTTTTAATTGCTTTTGGGCGTTTTTTTATTTTTTAAGGTTTTGGAAGGTTTTTAGGGGGTTTCATGGTTTTTATGGGTTTTAACATTTTCATGTAATTGTAGTGATTTTATTAGGTTTTTATGGGTTTTAAGGTTTTATATGGGTTTTAGGGATTATAAGGTTTTTTTGGGTCTTTCAGGGTTTGTTTTCAGTTTTAAGGGTTTTTGGGTGATTATGGACTCTTTTGTGATTTTTTTTGTTTTTTTTTTGGATTTTTAGTGGTTTAATGTCTTTAAATATTTTTTTATCATTTTTTGGATTTTAATTTTTTTAGAGTTTTTCATATTTTTTGAGTGTTTTAGGGTTTTCTAAGGTTTTGGGGGATTTTAATATTTTTTGAGGGTTTTAGGGTTTTAAAAGTTTTTTATGTTTGTATGAATTTTTTTTTCTTTTTTAGGATATTTATTATTTTTATGGATTTATGGTTTTTATATATTTTATGTGTTTTTATGATTTTTTGCAGGTCTTTAGGTTTTTTATGGTTTTATGGTTTTGTTGAGTTTTTTTTTGGTTTTCTGTGTTTTTTAGAGTTTTTATGGTTTTGGAGAGGTTTTTAAACATTTTTAGAGGTTTTAAAGGTTCATGGTGTTTTTAGTGTGGTTTTAATGGTTTTAAGGGATTTTAGGGGTCTTAATGTTTTTTTAGGGGTTTTATAATTTTCATATGTTTTTCAATGTTTTAAGTGTTTTACATTTTCAAGGATGTTTAGGGATTTTTAATTATTTTTATAGTTTTTAGGGTTTTTTATTGTTTTAGGGATTTTTAGAGTTTTATTTTTCTTAAGGATTTTTAGTGGTTTTATTTATATTGAAGCACTTTTGGAAGTTTTAGATGTTTTTATTGAGTTTTAGGGATTAAATGGATTTTTAGAGTTTTTATCGTTTTTTGGGTTTTTAAGGGTTTTAATGGTTTTTAGAGTTTTTAAGTTTTTTTTGGTTTTTATTTTATTTTAGGTTTTTATGGATTTTATGGTTGTTATCATTTCAAGAGCTTTCAGAAACCCCTCCACCGACCAATGAACCAGATACTAGAAATAGTGAGAAAAAACATCGTAGAACCAACATTATTGACTAAAGAAAACCAATGTCGAAAGAGGCAGTAATGTCGAACGATGAAACACATCTGAACCAAGAAAGCTAGAAAAAAATTGATGTTCATGAAGGCACACTGAGAAAAACTAAAAATGCAGAACATCCAAATCACTCCTCCATATCTGAGTTGAATCCAAATATAAATCAAGGTACACAACAAACCTAAAAACCAATAACCATTAACCCTCCCATCCAAATAGATAATTCCCAGTAAAGAACCCTTGAGCCGAGTGCATAGAAAAGTATCCAATCAGGGTTTCCTATGTTTTTGGATATTTTTAGGTATTTTTAGGAATTTTATTTTTATAATGTTTTATGTTTTTTATGATATTTTGAGTGTTTTTTGGGTTTTCAAGGTTTTAAGGATCTTTTTGGGGGTTTTAGGTTTTTAAGGATTTACTGGTTTTTATAGAGGTCTACCATTTTTAGGGTTTTAAAGGGTTTTAGAGTTTTTTGGGGGTTTTAGGGGGGTTTCAGGGTTTTTAGGATATTTTACATTTTAAGGGATTTTTTTTGACTTTATTAGGATTTTTATGGTTTTTATTGTTTTTATGGTTTTTAGAGATTTTGAGGGTTTTTAGAGTTTTTAGGGTTTTAAACATTTTTTTTTATGTTTTAACATTTTTAGTGGTATCACATGTTTTTAGACTTTTTATTTGGGTTTTAGGGTTTTGATGGTGCTTTAGGGTTTAAAAGGTTTTAGGGATTTTTATGGTTTTTAGGGATTTTTAATTTTTCAGTGATTTTAACAGAATTTTTATGATTTTTATTGTTCTTAGGATTTTTAGCATCATTAGGTATTTTTAGTATTTTTATATTTTTTTCATGCGTTTTCAGGGTTTATGGGGTTTTCATGGTTTTAGGGTCTTCTTCAGATTTTCTGGTTTTTTTAGTGTTTTAGTGAAAATAAGGTTTTTGAGTGTTTTCTAATGTTTTTAGTGGTTTAAGGTTTTTCAGAGTATTTAGTGGTTATTTAGTGTTTTATTTGTTTTTGTCATTTTTTTTGTTTTATTTTTTTCTGTGATTTTTCATGGTTTTTAATGTTTTTTACATTTTCATGCATTTTGGGGATTTTTAGGGTTTTTAAATTTTTTATTGTTTTTAGGGTTTTTTGGATTTTTATGGATTTTAATGGGTTTTAAGGGGTTTTAGTTTTTTTGGGGGTTTTATGGTTTTCAATTTCTAAGGGTATTTTTGGATTTTAGGATTTTTTATAGTTTTTCAGGGTTTTTAGGATTTTTATATTTTTTAAAAATTTTATGGGATTGAACCATTTTTATAGTTCATAGTGTTTTTTTATTTTTTATGGGTTTAATGGGGTTTTACAATTTTTAGGGGTTTTAGAGTTTTTAGGGGTTTTAGGAATTTTATGGTTCTTTTTACCATTTCTTATTTCATTAGTGTTTTTTAGGATTTCAATGGTTTTGGGGGCATTTTAGGGGTTTTCTGGGTTTTTATGGGGGTTTGGGTTTTTCATGAATTTTATCGCCTTTTGGGTTTTTCGATTTTTTTGAGTTAGTATTGTTTTATGTGTTTTTATATTATTTAACGTTTTTAAAATTTTTAATGGGTTTTAGAGTTTTTAGTGGTTTTAGGGTTTTTGTGGGTTTTTGGTATTTTTATAGTTTTTTGGGTTTTTTGAAATTTATGGGTTTTTTGGGTTTTTTATGTTTTCGGGTATTTTATGTATTTTTTAGGATTTTTATGATTTTTAGTGTTTTTATATTTTTTATGGATTTTGATGGGTTTTAGGGTCTTTCATGATTTTTAGGGGTTTTCAGGGTTTTTTGGTTCGTTTGGTTTTTAAGGTTTTTTATAATTATTTATGATTTTTAGGTTTTTTAGGGTTATTAATGTTTTTAGGGTTTTATGGTTATTTATATTTTTTAGTGGTTTTAGGGTTTTTATGTATTTCTAGGAATTTTATGATTTTTAAGGGTTTTTATTATTTTCAAGGGTTTTTAGCGTTTTTATTGAATTTTATTTTTTGGGTATTTTTATTGTTTTCTTAGGATTTTTATGGTTTTTTGGTTTTTTTGGGTTTTGAGATTTTCATGGTTTTTATGGGTTCTCAATGATTTTTAGGGTTTTGAGTTTTTAAATTTTTTATTCTATTTTACTGTTTTAGAGTTTTTAGGGTTTTATTTTTAGTTTTTAGGGGTTTGTAATTTTTTAGAGTGTTTAGCATTTTTAGTGGTTTTTAGAGTTTTTAGTAGTTTTTATTGTTTTTATGGGTTTTTTGTTTTTTACGATTTTTAGGGGGTTTTATGGAAATCAGGGGTTTTTTGGGTGTTTAGTGTTATTTATCTTTTCAGATATTTTTGGGGATTTTTTAGGATTTTTAAGGTTTTTATTATTTATTATTATTTTTTGGATTTTGAGGGGTTGTTATGTTTTTTCAGGGTCATTTATGGTGTTTAGGGTTTTAAAGGGGCTTTAGCTTTTTAGTTGTTTTAAGGTTTTTAAGGGTATTTGGGGTTTTTTATGGTTTTTAGGAGATTAATATTTTCTAGGGGTTTTCAGGTTTTTATTCATTTTTACATTTTCATGGATTTTAGAAATATTTTATGATTTTTAGTTTTTTTTTATTAGAAATTTTGAGGGGTTTGAGAGTTTTTTTGGGTTTTTAGAGGTTTTAGGTTTTTTCAGGGTTCCATTTTTTTTGGTCTATTGTGGTTTCTTTGAATTTTTTTTGGTTTTAATGGTTTTTATAGTTTTTTAATGTTTTAGGGGTCTTAAGTGTTTTATAGTTCATTGTGGTTTAGGGTTTTTAAGGGGGTTTAGTATTTTTAATGTTTTTAGTGGTTTTATGGGTTTCACGGGATTTTTATGGTTTTACGATTTTTTATGTTTTTAAGGATTTTTAGGTCTTTTTAAAGATTCTTATGGTTTTTTGTTTTTTTTAGAAATTTTGATACATTTAGGTTTTTTCATTATTTTTTAGGTTTTTTCATATTTTAGGTTCTTTTGGTTTTTAGGGGTTTTTTGCTTTTTTAGGGATGTACATGTTTTATGAGTTTTTTTTACCATTTTAGGGTTTTTAAGGGCTTTCAGATTTTTTTAATTGTTTTTATTGTTTTTATTGATTTTTAATGTTTTAAGGTTTATAAGGTTTTTTGTGGTTTTTTGTGGGGTTTTCAAGGGTTTTAGGGTTTTCTACATTTTAGGGATTTTTAGGGCCTTTTTGGATTTTAATAGGTTTTATGGTTTTAATGAATTATTTGTTTTTTTATTTTTCATGGTTTTTTAAAGTGTTTTACGGTCTAAATGTTTTTCTAGTTTTTCAATGTTATGGGGGTTTTAAGGTTCTTATAGGTTTTTAGGATTTTCAGCATTTTTCAAGGTATAGTAGTTGTCAGGGGTTTTCAGTATTTTAGGGTCCATATGTTTTCAGATATTTTTATGTATTTTTTAGGATTATTTTGGCGTTTTTTGGGGTTTTCAGATTTTTAGGTATTTTGAGGGGTTTAGGGGTTTTCAAGGTTTCTATGGTTTTTAGGTTTTTTAGGGTCTTTTAGTTTTTTCTATTTTATTGGGATTTTAATGTTTTTTTATATTTTCATGGGTTTCCATGTTTTTATATAGTTTTTAGTAGTTTTGTAGGTTTCTGAGGGTTTTGGGTTTTTACGGTTATATAGGGTTTTCTATTTTTTTAGGGCTTTTTATTTTTCAGGGATTTTTAAGTATTTTTATTTTTTTTGGTTCTGAGAGGTTTTTAGGGATTTTGAGGGGTTTTCGGAGTATTTAGTGTTATACAAGATTTTTAGGGTCTTTCGTGATTTTTTGCTTTTTTTGAGTTTTTTAGTGTTTTTATGGTTTTTTATTGTTTTATATTTATAGGGGTTTTACGTTTTTTATATTTTTAGTGCTTTTATGGTATTTATGGGTTTTTTTTGTATTTAAAGTTTTTAGGGGTTTATGGTTTTCATGGATTTTTCATAGTTTTAGAGTTTTTTTTGGATTTAGGGACTTTTAGTTATTTTTTTATGATTTTTAGGGTTTTTAGGGTTTTTAGGTATTTTAGGTATTTTCATATGTTTTATGTGTTTTCACGTTTTTTAGGGTTTTAGATTATTTCAGTGTTTTGGGTTCTTTTGTGTTTTTAAGGGATTTGTTAAAAAAATGGGTTTAAGGGGTTTTAGAGCTTTTGGACATATTTAGGGCTTTAAAAGTTTTTAAAGGATTTAATGGGTTTTTAGTGGATTAAAGGTGTTTTGGGGTTTTTAGGATTTTTGGGGTATTTATGGTTTCTTTCATGTTTTTCAGTGTTTTACAGATTTTTACATTTTTTGGTATTTTTAATGATTTCAGGATTTTTATAGTTTTTAGGTTCCATTAAATTTTTTAATGGTTTGGAGTGGTTTTGAGAGGGTTTCATGGTTTTTAGGGTTTCTAGGTTTTGGGGTTTTTTGTGTCTTTTTTGGGAATTTTTTCATCTTTTTTACGATTTTAGAGATTTTAATGTCTTTAGGGATTTTAAGTGTTTTTAGTGATTTTAGTGTTTCTTAGAGTTTCTATGGTTTTTATGATTTTCATTTCATTTTTAGGGTTTTGGGGGTTTTACGTTTCTAGTGATTTTTAGGGTTTTTATGATTTTTATATTTTTTAGGGGTTTAAAATGTTTTTAGGGATTTTTATGGTTTTTAGGATATTTCAGGCTTTTATATTTTTTGGGTTTTTAGTGTACGTTAGTGTTTTTTGTGTTTTTTACTGTTTTTATGGAATTTTAGAGTTTTTAACATTTTAGGGGTTTTAAATTATTTTATAGTTATTAGAGTGTATTTATGGTTGTTATGGGTTTTTTTTGGTTTTTATGGTTTTTAGGGGGTTTATGTTTTTCATTGGTTTTTTATGGTTTATAGGTTTTTTAATGCTTTAAAGAATTTTATGGGATTTTTTTGAAATTTTATTGTTTAGGTTTTTTAGGGTTTTTAGGGATTTGGGGGTTTTAGGGTGTTTTGTGGTTTTTAGGGGTTTCTGTTTTTTATAGTTTCATGGTATTTCTAGGTTCTTTGGGTTGTTTTTTTTATTTTTAGGACTTTTATAGTGTTTACAGTTTTTGATATTTTTAGGGTTTTTAAGGTATTTTAGAGTTTTAGTGTGTTTTTATTGTTTTATGGGGTATTAGGGTTTTTAAAGGATTAAGGGGTTTTAATTTTTTAGAGGATTTCAGAGTTTTTATAGTTTTTTACTTCTTCATGGATTTTTTGTATTTTTTATTATTTTAGTGATATTTTTTTATATTTTTAGGCATATTCATGGTTTTTAGCAATTTTTAGTGGTTTTTAGTGGTTTTAGGTGTTTTCATGTGTTTATAGGTTTTGGGGTTTTTTTTCTTAAGGTTTTTTAAAGTTCTTTAACATTTTTGGGCTTATGTGTTTTTAGATTTTTTTAGTTTTAAGGTGTTTAATGGTGTTTTATGGGTTTCATGGTGTTTTAATAATTTTAGTGGGTTTTAGGGTTTTATGTTTTTTTTCTTTTTTGGGTTTTTAGGATTTTTATTATTTTTTTAATTTTTATGGTTTTTTGGAATTTTGAGGGTCTTAGAGGTTTTTCAGTGATTTTATGGTTTTCATGGTTTTTAGGGTTTTTATAGTGCTTTGGGGGTTATAGGGTATTCAATTTTTTTAGGTTTTTCAAAATTTTTATAACATTTTGGGGGTTTTAGTGTTTTTGAGGGTTTTTAGAGATTTTTATCGGTTTTTTTGGGTTTTTTACATTTTCAAGGATTTTTAATGATTGTTTAAGATTTTTATAGTTTTTTTGGGTTTTGGGGTTTTTAGTGAAATTGGGGACTCTTTTATTTTTTTTGTTTTTTTGTGTTTTTATGTTTTTTATAGTTTATTTAGATTTTTAGGGTTTTTAAGGATTTTAATGGTTTTTAGAGTTTATATAGGACTTTTAGGTTTTAAAGGTATATTAATGTTTTAGGAAATTTTTATGGTTTTTTATGTTTTCAGGTATTTTTTGAGATTTTTTATGACTTATCTGGTTTTCGGGTTTCTAGGGTTTTTAGGGATTTTGAGGGTTTTTAATCTTTTTTTGGTTTTTAGTGTTTTTAGGGGTTTATAGATTTTTTGTGTTTTTATTGAGTTTTTAGGGGTTTTATTGTTTTGTAGTGTTTTTAACACCATAGGAGTTTTATGGTTTTTTATATTTTTAGTGGGTTTTAGGGGTCTTATGGGTTTTTAGGATTTTTAAATCATTGTATGGGTTTTATGGTTTTTAGGGTTGTTAGGTTTTTCAAAATATTTAGGGATTTTTATTATTTTTATGGTATTTCGAGATTTTTAGGTTTTTTAGGGATTTTGAGGTGTTTTATGGGTTTTAGGGTTTTTATTGTTTTTAGGGTTTTAATTTTATTTTTGTGTTTTTACTGGGTTTTTGAGTTTTAAGGGTTTTTATTGATTTTTAGATTTTTTCAAATATTTAATGGGTTTTTAGAGATTTTATAGTTTTTATTGGGTTTTAAGGGTTTTGGGGGTTTTTAAATCTTTTAGTTTTTTATGGTTTTCAAGTGTTTTTCATGTATTTAGGGTTTTTTATGTTTTCAAAGATTTTTAGGTTTTTATTAGTATTTTTATGGTTTTGGGGTTTTTTAATTTTAACGGTTTTAGGGGTTTTCATGTTTTTAGGGTTTTTTAATGTTTTTATGGTGGTTTTAGGTTTTTGGAGTTTTTTTAGTTTTTAGGGGTTTTATGGTATTTTAGAGTTTTTTTGTTTTTTTAATATTTTAGTGGTTCTAGAGTATTTAGTGGTCTTTTATGGTTTTATAGATTTATAGGGTTTTTTTATTTTTAGGGGTTTAATGGTTTTCAAGGAGTTGTCAATGTTTTTAGGGTTTTTTGTGTTTTTAGGGATTTATTTCCTTTTTGGTTTTAATTATATTTATAATTTTTTGGTTTTTTTATATATTTTGATGGTTTTTATGGGTTTTAGGGTTTTCTGGGGTTTTTACAGAATTCTGTGCCCTTTGGGGTTTTAGGTTTATTTATTTTCAGATTTTTTAATGTTTTTGGAGGTTTTTAACATTCTTAGGGTTTTTAAGTGTTTTTATATTATTTCTGGGGTTTTAGGGTTTTTAGGGTTTTTATAGGTTTTATGGTTTATTAATGGTTTTTTATTTGTTATGGTTTCTAGGGGGTTTTTTGGTTTTTACATTTTTAGGGATTATTAATTATTTTTTAGGATTTTTATGGTTTTTAATGTTTTTTAGTATTTTTAAGGATTTTGAGGGATTTGCGAGTTTCAATGGTTTTTAGGAATTTTTGGGTTGATATGCTTTTTCTTATTTTTTGGGGTTTTATGGTTTTTTAGTGTTTTTTAGTATTTTTATGGGTTTTTTGAGTTTGAGATTTTTTAGTGGTTTTTTTGGGTATTCATGTGGTTTTATGGTTTTTATGGATTTTAAGTGTTTTTATAGTTTTCATGGGCTTTCATGGTTGTTATATTTATTTTCATTTTTAGGGATTTTCAAATATATTTTATGAATTTTATAGATTTTTGTTTTTTATGGGTTTTATTGATTTTTAGAGTTTTTTAATTTTTTGATTTTTAAGGATTGTTGGGATTTTTGTTTCTTTTTGGGTTTATGTGTTTTTTTTCATTTTTCTAGTTTTTTAAAGTACATCAAATTTTTTCAATGTATTTGGTGTTTTTAAGAGTTTTTCATGTTTTAGTGGTTTTAATGGTTTTAATGGTTTAGTGTTTTTTGGGGTTTTAGGATTTTTGGCATTTTTAAGGGTTATTATGGTTTTTAGGGGTGTTTCTTGGTTTTTAGGGTTTTTACATTTTCAATGAATTTTGGGATTTTTTTAGGATTTTTATGCTTTTTAAGGGTTTTAGGGGGGGATTAGGGGGTTTTATGGGTTTAAGTATTTTCATAGTTTGTTTGGTTATTTTGTTATTTTTATGGTTTTTAGGTTTTCTCGTGATTTTTTTTTCATCGTTGGGTTTTTTTGGGGGGCTTTAGGGTTTTTAATATATTTTAGATTTTTTATCATTTTTAGTGGTTTAAGAGTTCTTATATTTTTTATTGATTTTCAGGGTTTCTATGGTTATATTTTTGTTTTTATGTTTTTATGTGTTTTATGGTTTTCAATTGTTTTATTGTTTTTTATTATTTGGTATTTTAATATATTTTTTATTATTTTTAAGGTTTTTAGGGTTTTTAATTGTTTTTAAGTATTGTTAGAGTTTTTATGTTTTTTAATATTTTTTTCGGTTTTTAGGGATTTTAGTGTATTTGGGAAACTTGGGTTTTTAAGTCATTTTCGAGTTTTTTAAGGTTTTCATGGGTTTTAAAAGATTTTAATTTTTTAGCATTTTTAAGGATTTTTAGAGTTTTCAATGGTTTTCTAGGGTTATTATCGGTTTAACTGTTTTTTAATTTTTTTGGGGTTTTATGGGTTTCAAGGTCTTTTCAAGGGTTTTCAAGATTTTTACATTTTTAAGGTTTTCTAATGATTTTTTAGGATATTTAGAATATTTAATGTTTTTCGGGATTTTGAGTGATTTCATGGATTTTATGGGTTTTTATAGTTTTGGTGATCATTTTGGGATTTTCGATTTTTTGGGGTTTTAGGGGTTTTCAGAGTTTTTGAAAAAAAATTGGGCTTAAAGGGATTTTAGAGTTTTTAGTGGTTATTAGGGGTTTTATGTGTTTCTAAGGCTTTTTATGGATTTGGGGGGTTTTATAGGTTTCATTGTTTTTTCATGGTTTTTGTATATTTTGATTTTTTAGGGATTTTTATAGATTTCTAGAAATTTTAGGTTATTTAGGGTTATTTAAGGATTATAGGGATTTTGTGGGTTTTTTGTGTTTTTTGTGTTTTGGTATTTTTCACTATCTCCAGGGTTTAAAGGTTCTTTTGGGTTTTTATAATTTTTAGATATTTTGTTGTTTTTAAGGTTTTTTAGTGTTGTTAACATTTTAGGTATTTAAAGGTTTTTTCGAGTTTTGAGTGGGTTTTAAGGGTTTTTATGTGTTTATATAGTTTTAAAAAAAAATCATGTATTTATGGTTTTTAGGCAGTTTTCATTATTTTTAGGTTTTTTACATTTTAAAGGACTATTATGGAATTTTAGGAATTTAATTATTTGTACAGTTTTTTTGGTTTTAAGGTATTTTGATAGTTTTAGGGTTTTAGGGTTTTTATAAATTTTCTAGGTTTTGAGGTCTTTTGGGGATTTTTGTTTTTTTGAGTTTTCTTGTGTTTTTAGGTTTTTATTGTTTTTAGAAAATTTAAGAGGGTTTTAAGAGTTTTAATATTTTTTAGTGGGATTTTAGGTTTTTTATAGTTTTTGAGGGTTTTTAATGGTTTTTGGGGTTTTATGAGTTATAAGGGTACTTCATGGTTTTTAGGATTTTGTACATTTTCATGGGTTACAGTGTTTTTTATGATATTTATGTTTTTCAATGTTTTTTATGTTTTAAGGGATTTTAAGGGTTTTTAGAGATTTTGAGGTTTGTTTGAGGTTTTTAGTGATTTTTGGGCTTTAGGGTCTTAATGGATTTTTTGGGGGGGGGGGGGGTTTGAGTATTTTGGTTATTAATGGTTTTTAGAGTTTTTAATGTTTCTATGGGTATTAATATTTTTTATAGTTTTTAGTTGATTTAGGGGTTTTTTTGGTCTTTTAATCTATTTAGGGGAATTTATTATTTATAGGGGGTTTCAGGTTTTTATTATTTTTTAAAGTTATATGGATTTTTAGGTCCTTTTTATGATTTTTAGTGGTTTTATGGTTGATTAGTGTTTTTAAAGATTTTCTTGGGTTTTAGGGGTTTTCAGTGGTTTTTAAGATTTCAGGGGGTTTAAAGGTTATTAGGTTGTTTTATTGTTTTTTGGGGTTTTTTGTATTTTAGGGTTTTTTAGGTTTTATAGAGTATTTTAATGTTTTAGGGATTTTCTTGGTTTTTTGAGTTTCTATATGGTTTTTAGAGGTTTTTTGGGTTTTGTAATGTTTTATGGGGTTTTAGGGTTTTTAAATTTTTAGGTATTTTTAGGGATTTTATGATTTTTTTTGGTTTTTTGGTTTAAAGTGTTTTTAGGGCAAGGAAGGTGCAGGGCCAGGCTAATCCTATTTTCCTAATTTTTTTTGACAAAAGAGACACAACAGACAAGGGAGGGGTGGGGTCAATCAACCCGCACCAAAAAACCCTGAACAACCCTAAAACAAAAAAATAAGCAAAAAAGAAAGGACCCAAGAGAAAACAAGCCAGTGAACATTGCCATTGAAGTCATAAATAGTTGTGCTATAGGGAACACCCTCTGTATTATATCCATAAGCTGCATCATCTCCATATGGATCCCCATCATCCCCATACCCAGAGGAAGCATCTTAATCCGACTCCCATTAAGATGATTCATATTTCTTGAGAAAGTTAGAGTAATACTCCCTAAGCTATTGTTGATCAAAATTACGCTGCACCTTGACAGCCCTTCCACCCCTTCCAGAGGATTTTTCCTTAGACTTGTAGGAGGCTATGGTAGACACAGTCTTTGGCAAAGAAGATTAGTCCTTCCTCAGATTCCTCCTTCATGAGTCAACATAAACCCCTAAATGCTTGTTTTCCTTCCCAATGGCCTCCTCCAGCATGACCCTCCCCTTTCTTCCATCCTCCTAGACTTGGTTTGGAGTGAAGGAAGCTTCATGGTTTAGTGAACAGCCCACCAGAACCCCACAATGTAGATTTCTAGGGACCACGACAAGAACCCCAGGATCTAGAAAATCAAACACCTCCATTTGCCCGGTCTAGTCAGGGACACCAGGGCAGTCCACCTTCTCCAACTCATGCCAGCCCAAACGGCCAGGCTTTTCAGCTAGAGTCTCCTCATGTACCTCCATGACCAGCCCTATCACCTTCTCATGTGCGGAAGCGGCCCCTTCTCAGGTTCATCCCCCGTCCCAGCTCCCTACCCCGACCCACACGCCATCCCTTCCACCGACATTCCCCCTGATCAGCTGCCTCCTCCAACTTATCCACTTTTCCCTTCTCCTCCACCATCTCCTACCCAGTCACATGACAATCACTACTAGTAGTCCCCTTAGGCCCCGCCCTGGGCATATCTAAATCCATTCTAGAAAGCATGCGACCAGACACACCGTCGAAACCACCCTCCTCCACCACCACATTAGGCTCTATTGGGAAGAGCTCTTCCTTTTCTGCGAACACCCTCTACTCATCCCTGTCCCCATGTGAAGCTACCCCCCCCCCCTCTGTCTCAGCACTTAAAAAAGGCCTGATCCCAGCACATGCATCATTGCTGGGCAAGTGAGCCTACACATCTGCAACTACGGGATCCTTCTCATTACCTGTGGGATGAGCTAAAAGTACCTCATCCCCTATAGTATCCAACATAATGTCACCAGAAATTTAATTTAACCCCATACACCTATCTTTACAAGAATATCCCTAAATCCCATAGCAAGCATTCTTCCTAGCTTGTTCATCCAAGTCACCGGACAACTTGGGTTGCACCGCGTGTTGCCCCAGAACCCACTGCTTCGAAACCAAGCCATCAAACCAATTATGCATAGGGAAACCATCACATCCCTCACGCACTGCCAATTGTTCTGAAGAGTCTCTATCCTCATCTAGACCTCTCGGAACAAGAGACAGCCTAGGCAGCCCCATCTTCCCTGAATCCACCATCCTCGGACTACTGCCTCCCTCCATGTAATCCATCACCCCTGCCAGACTCAATTCCCAAGTCGCATTTCAGCCTATCAAAGACATCATAGACCCTCGCGTTAGAGGGGGAATGTTGAGAAACCATCCGTGGAACATCCCCAACCACTATATCAGCATGATCCTTCGCTAGAGGCACATTAGGCGGTCCAGAAAGGATCCTCTCATCCTATAATCCAAGTCCCCCCAGGGAGGCACATCTGTTCGCAAACCAACATATGGAGCATTTGGCTACTGAAGTACAGGCATGAGAGAACAAGAACACAAATAGGAAGAGGAATAGTGTCCCAGTCTATAGAAAAAAGTGAAAAAAGTCACCCAAGATTCAAAAAAAAAACCATCTGATGCCATCAGAGATCACCTTTAATCTCAATACAGGTAGAGTTAACTGGATCTTTAGACACATCCACAACAACGCAAATCCTCAGGGAAATCAGGTGGCAGGTTAACCTAGTAAATTCATTCATACAAAGGTATCTACCAATGAGATTTTCAATGATACGAAGGTTGGTTGGGTTTTGGAAGGTCAGGGCAAGACCAGGAAGGGTAACCCACAAAGCCACACTCATGGGATCACGGTGTAGGTGGAAGTCAAAATTCCAACGAAAAAGGTGAAACCAAAGGCCATAAAAAGATCGTGGAGAAAAATCCTAGACCAAAATTAGGTCATCTTCATTCCTAAACCGAATCTAAGGGTTTTTATAGATTTTATTGTTTTTTTATTTTTATGGTTTTTAGTGTTTTTATTATTTTAGGGGTTTTTACGGTATTCCAGGGTTTTTAGGGTTTTCAAGATTTCATGGATTTTATGTAACTTTTAGGATTTTAATGGGTTTTATATATTTTATGATTTTTAGATATTTTTAGGGGTTTTAGGTTTTTTGGGGTTTTAATTTTTTTAGTGATTTTTGGGTTTAATGGTTTTTATGTGTTTTTAGGATTTTTTATTATTTTAATTAGTTTTATGGATTTTTAATGTTTTTATATTATTAGGTTTTTAAAGTTTTTTTTATAGATTTTTTTGATTTTTTTTTGTTTTTTATAGGCTTTTAATTTTTTATGATTTTAGGGGTTTTAATGGTATTCTAGGGTTTTGAGTGTTTTTAGTGATTTTAAGGGATTTTATGGGGGTGTAGGGGGTTTTATGTTTTTAATGGGTTTATGGTTTTTATTGTTTTTTAATATTATTAGGGATTTAAAGGGTTTTTATTGAATTTATTGGATTTTTGGGTTTTTATTGGTTTTTAGTGTTTTTATAGTTTTTTGCGGTTATTATGGTATTATGGGGTTTTTAGGGTTTTTATGATTTTTGGGAATTTATGGATTTTTTAATATTTTAATAGTTTTTATGTTTTAAGGGTTTTAGGGTTTTTTGGGGGTTTTAATGTTTTTAGAGGTTTTTGGGTTTTATGGTTTATATGGGTTTTAGGGGGTTTTAGAGTTTTTAGGGTTTTAATGATTTTTTGTGTTTTTTTATCCATTTTAAGGGTTTTACTAGTTTTTACATTTTTTAGTGGATTTTTTGTTTTCTATAGATCTATAGGTCTATTAATGTTTTTTGTGGGGTTTTATAGTTTTCATGGGGTTAGGGGGTTTTACATCTTGAAGTATTTGTAGCCTTTTTAGGATTTTTATGTGTTATAAGGTTTTGAGGGTTTTTAGTGATTTTGAAAACTGTTAGGTTTTTTGGGGTTTTGATCATTTTTATTGTTTTTCAGGGGTTTTTGTGATTTTTTTAGGTCTTAATGTTTTTATGAATTTTGTAAGGGTTTAATGGTTTTTTATAGTTTTTATATTTTTTTAGCAGTTTTAAGAAATATTAGGGTTTTTAGTGGTATTTGGGGTTTTTATGGGATTTTTATAGTTTTTTAGGTTTTTGGGTTTTATGGTTTTCAACCGTATTTTAGTATTTTTATAATTTTTTTACTTTTTCATGGTTATTTAGGGTTTTTAAAATTTTATGGTTTTTAGTGTTTTCTATGATTTCAGGGATTTTAAAGGGCTAAATGATTTACACGGTTTTTGGGGTTTTTACGGTTTTTGGGTTTTTTGGGATTTTTGGGGTTTTGGGTTTATTTTATTTCTTAGGATTTTAATTTTTCTTAATGTTTTTTGGGATGGTTTATAGTTTTTTTAGTGTGTTTTTAGGGGTTTTATGGGATTTTACAGTTTTAATGATTTTTAAAGGTATTCATGGTTTTAGGGGTTTTAGGATATTTATATTTACAGGATTTTTTTATAGGTTTTTTTTTGGATTTTATGGTTTCATATTTTTTTTAGATTTTTTATTGATTTCTAGGGTATCTAGGGTTTTTCCTTTTTTTAGGATTTGTAGTTTTTTTGAGATTTTTAGGATCTTTTTGGGTTTTATGTTTTTTTTAGTATTCAGGTGTTGTAAGCTTTTTTAGAGTTTTTTAATATTTAAATGGGGGTTAAGTATTTTTTTTAGTTTTTAGTGGGTTTAAAGGGTTTTTATGGGTTATATGGTTTATAATGGTTTTAGTGTTCTTATGGGTTTTAGAGGTTTTATTGTGTTTTTTGGATTTTTTATGTTTTTAGTGAATTCTAGGAATTTTTTATGTTTTTTATGGTTTTAGGAGTTTTAAGTGTTTTTTTATAATTTCGATGGCTTTTAGGGTTAATAGGGGTTTTTAGGGTTTTTATGGATTTTTATGGATTTTAATGTCTTTTGGCGTTATTGGGATTTTTATGTTATTTAGGGTTATATGGTTTTTTTAATGTTTTTAACATTTTAAAAATATTGAAGGTTATTTTGAGTTTTTAGTTCTTTTTTAGGGTTTTAATCTATTTTTGGGGTTTTTATGTTTTTTAGGTGTTTATGAAATTTTCATGGGGTTCTCAAGGTTTTTAGGGGTTTTTACAATTTCAGGTATTTTTAGGGAATTTTTATTATTTTTATTGATTTCATTGTTTTTAGAGTTTTAGTGATTTTGTGGGTTTTTAGGGATTTTCTAGGTTTTTATGGTTCTTAGGTATTTTTAGTTTTTCTATTGTCTTTTTGGGGTTTTATAGAGATTTTTTTGTTTATGGATTTTTAGGGTTTTTAAATATTTTCATATTTTTAGAGGTTTAAAGGGTTTTTAGGTGTTTTATGGTTTCCATTTATTTTTTAGTGTTGTTTACATTTTTAGGTATTTTTATGGTATTTTTAGGTTCTTTTGGTTTTTAGGGGTTTTCAGAGGTTTTATGGCCTTTCAAGGGCTTTAATGGATTTTAGCCTTTTTCTATGTATTTTCGGTCTTTTTTTATTTCTTTTGTTTTTTTAGTTTTATTTTTTAAAATGTATTTGCGAGATTTCTAACATTTTTAGTGGGTTTTAGGGTTTTAGTGGGTTATACGGTTTTTATGGGTTTTAAGGGGTTTATCATTTTATGCGGTTTTTATAGTACTTCTCGGATTTTAATCGTTTTTGGGGTTTTGTATGTTTTACTATATTTTTTGGTTTTTTTGGTTTTTTATGGTTTTTTGTCTTTTTCTGGATTTTTTGGATTTTGTGGGTTTTTAAGGGTTTTCATGGATTTTTTTATTTTTCAAGGGTTTTTAGGGTATTTATGGTGTTTTGGGGTTTTAGTTGGTTTTTTGAGTTTTTTAGGTTATTTTAAGGTTTTAAGGTATTTTTAGGGGTGTTTTAGTATTTTTATTATTTCTATTACTTTGGGGTGTTAGGAATTTTGAAGGGGTTTAGGGTTTTTTTAAGGTTTTTAGAGTGTTTTTGGGTTTTTAGAGATTTTTTCCATTATTTAAGGACTTTAAGGTGATTTATTTTTTTATCTTTTTTAGGAATTTTAAGTTTTATTTTTTTTAGTTGGTTTTTAGGGTCTTTAGGCAGTTTTAGGGTTTTTAATGTTTTAAGTGGTTTTATGGTTTTCAAGGGTTATTAGGGTTTTTTTGTTTTCAAGGATTTTTAGGGTTTTTCGGGATTTTTATGGTTTTTATGGATTTTAGGGTATTAAGGGATTTTGATGGTTTGTATAGGCTTTCAAGTTTTTAAGGGGTGTCATATTTTTTAGTGGTTTTAGAGTATATTGGTTTTTTAGGGTTTTGATGAAGATTTATTGTTTTTAATGTTGTTAGAGTTGTTGAAGTATTTAGGGGTTTTAAGGATTTTAGAGTTTTTGTGGTGTTTTAGGGTTTTTTAATGCTTTTAGGGTTTTTTTGTGGTTTTCAAGGGATTTTCAGGGTTATTAAGGTTTCTTACATTTTCAATGATTTTTAGGAATTTTTTTTTAATTTTACGATTTTTATGGTTTTTGGGGTTTTATCGTTTTTGAGGGGTTTGGGGTTGTTTAGGATTTTAATGGTATTTAGGGTGATTCATATTTTAGGGTCTTTTTTGGATTTTTTAGGGTTTCTAGTTTTTTAGGGTTTTTAAGGTTTATTATAGTTTTTTAAAAAATTTAGGGGCTTTAAGTATTTTTAAATTTTTAGTGGTTTTATGGTTTTTAGGATTTTTTATGGTTTTCTAGAAATTTTCTAGAGTTTTATGTTTTTTTACATTTTCATGATTTTTAGGGATTTTTTTATGATTTTTATGTTTTTAGTGCTTTTAGGGTTTCTAGTGATTTTGAAGGATGTTAGGGCAGAAGATGGTTCAGGGCCAGGCTATTCCTATCCCCCCCCCCCCAATTTTTGATAAAAAAAGACACAGTAGACAAGGGAGGGACATGGTCAATCAACCCACACCCAAAAACCCTAGACACCCCCAAAAAACCCAGTAGTTCCTGAAAAACCCAAAAGGTATAGAAAACCATACAAAGAAGAAAACTCAACGCATCTCTGACAGCATCTCCTAGCCAAATGGCATCCAGTAGTAGTTCAAAATCAGCACCTTCAGCACCTCCCATCCAAGCAGCAACCAGCACCCAGCTTCACTTTCTCCAGCCTCCATCAACTCATCGATAATCATATCAACCGCCAACATCACAGAATGAGCACTAGAATCATAAGCATCAAATTTATCACAACCTAGACATACATAAACTAAATCCAACACCTTATTTTCATACAACCAGCTCCTCTTTCAGACAAACATCACCCAGTATACCTCTTCCACCTTATCAACCAGCAGAATCAATTCGACTCAACCACAACACAATAAAATTCTACCACCCAACACCTCTAGTACTCAAAGAAAGTGGCAAACAAAGTCCAATATATCATCATCCAAGAATTCAAGATCCAATCAAAAATCAAAAGCAACACATGGAAAACCCAACAACCATTAGCAATTATCATACAACAGCTCAGAATATAGCAACCAACTCTTCCTAGCCAGATGGCTTCTAGCATCCCACCATAGCCAGAAACATAGGACCACAAGCACCCATGCCTAAACCCATTCTGCACCATCCACAACTCCTTAAACTCATCAATCAGCAACAGCAACAACTCAGAACTGAACCGGCCACAAATCAAAAACTCACAGTCTAGAAAATCAAAAGGAACACAACACAAAAGACCATAACTTCCTCGATAGAAAGGCCCAAGAGCAAGGAAGAGGAACCAGAAAAGAGAACCTATGTTTTCTCCCTTTTCATCCACCATGACCCATCGTGAAACCAGAAAAACTAGCAAGACCCTCTTCAGGTCCAAATGGGAAGTGCAGGTCTAAGCATAAGATCGGGAACACCACCGCCAAGAAGTTGTAAAGCCCTTCGTACACACTATTCACCGAGGTGAAGCCAAAACTCACCCAGACAAAGCCACCATATTGTCTTGCTGCACTAGAGATGAGATCCAAAGCACCAAACACCAAGACCCTTCTCAAGTTTTTTAGGTTTTTTTGTTTTCAATTATTTTTTTATTATTTTTTATTCTATTTATGGTTTTTTGTTTCTTTTTAGTGTTTAGTTATTTTTATTGTTTTTAGGGATTTTAGAGTTTTTAAGTTGTTTTTTTAGAGTTTTTTCATTTTTGGGGGTTTTAGTGGATTTTAATATTTTTAGGTTTCTAAAGGGTTTTTATAATTTTTAGTATCTTTAAGGTTTTTATTGGATCTTAGGGATTTTTATGGATTATATGGGGTTTTATGGGGTTTTTCAGGTTGTTTTAGGGTATTTAGGTTTTTTTATATTTTCAGGGATTCTTAGAATTTTTTTTGAATTTTTAAAATTATTAAGGATTTTTTAGTGATTTTGAGGGTTTTAGGGGGGGTTAGGTTTTTAGGGTTTTTATGGTTTTTCATGTTTTCCTAATTTTTCAGGGTTTTTAGGGATTTGTTTATTCATTAAGGTTTAAAGGGTTTTTATATTTTTACCATTTAAAGGGGTTAAAGGTTTTTTTATATTTTTGAGTTTTTTTTATGATTTTTATCGGATTTTAGGATTTTTTTAAGGTTTAGCGGTTTTTAGGGATTTTAATGTGTAGGTAGAAAGCTTTGGGGTTTTTTATGTTTTCAAGGATTTTAGGGGCTTTATGGGTTTTGGGGTTTTTAGGGTTTTTATGGATTTTTAGGGGTTTTATGGGGGCTCGTGGTTTTTTATTGTTTTTATGGGTTTGAATGTTTTTAGTTTCTTTTGGGTTTTTAGTTTTTTTATTTTTTTGGATTTTATGGTAATTTAGAGTTTATTTAACCTTTTTAGTGGTTTAAATGGTTTTCATAGTTTTTAGTGTCTTTTACAATTTTTAGGTTTTTAATGATTTTAGGGGATTATTTGTTTTCAAGAGTTTTTTGGGGTTATTATAATTTTTTACATTTTTATGTATTTTTTTTATTCATTATGTTTTTTATTTTTTTAGGTTTTTAAGGGTTTCTGGGGTTTTGAGTGGTTTACTGTTTTTCACAGTTTTTTTAGGTTTTTAAGGCCTTTTGGGTTGTATGTTTCTTTTTAGTTTTTAGTGTTCTTAATTTTTTTAGAGTTTTTTAATATTTTTAGGGCTTGAAAAGGGTTTTTTAATTTTTTTAGTGGTTGTTTAGGGTTTTTATTAGTTTTAGGGGTTTTAATGATTTAGGATTTTATATGATTTTCAGAGGTTTTAAGGTTTTTTTGGGGTTTTTACATTTTCATTGAATTTTATGATTGTTAATTTTTTTCAATTTTTAATATTTTTATGGCATTTAGGGGTTTGGGAGTTTGAGTGGTTTTTTATGATTTAATGGGGTTTAAAGATTTTACTGGTTTTAGGGTTTTTGTGTTTTCCATAGGTCTTTTGCGGTTTTTATGGTTTTTACATTTTTAGATATTTTTAGGGATTTTTTAGAAGTTTTATGGTTTTTAGGGGTTTTATATTTTGAGTGTTTTTTGAGTTTTTTAGGGTTTTTTTAAAATTTTATGGTTTTAAGGGTTTTTAGGTTCTTTTTTAATTTTTTGGATATTTGAACTTTTTAGAGTTTTTAATGTTTTTTAGAATTTTATATTATTTATGGGTTTAAGGGTATTTGTAATTTTTAGAGATTTTAGGGTGTTATGGGTATTTAGGTTTTTTTATGTTTTTTAGATTTTTTATGCTTTTTAGGGGATTTTCAAGGTTATTAGGGTTTTTAGGTTTACAGAGATTTTGGGGGATATTTAGGTTTTTTGGATTTTTTTGGATTTTAGTGTTTTGTGGTTTTTAAGGATTTTGAGTGGTTTGGGGATTTTTAATCATTTCTGGGTTTTAGGGTTTTCCTGTGGTTTTACGGGTATTTTGGGTTTTTAGGGGTTTTTTAGGGTTTTTATAATTTTTAGCATTTTTAATGATTTTAAGCATTTCTGTAGTTTTTAGGGGTTTTATGGATTTTTAGGTTTTGTAATATTTTTATGGGTTTTATGGTTTGCATAGGTTTTTTAGGGTTTTTATGGATTTAAATTTATTTAGGGATTTTTAGGATTTTTCAATATTTTTATGGTATTTTGGGTTTTTTGGGATCTTTTGGATTTTTAGGGTTTTTTGGATTTTTCATGGTTTGTTTGGACTTTTTTAGTTTTTAGGGTTTTTATGGTTCTTTAGTTTTTATAAAAAATTGGGATTTTAAGTGTTTTTAGTTTTTTTAGTGTTTGTTTGGTTTTTACTGGTTTTTAATTATTTATAGGTTTTATGGTTTTCATAGGTTTTAAGGGATTTTAGGGGCCTTTAAATTTTTAGGGATTTTTTAGGATTTTTATGGTTTTTATTGTTTTTATGGTTTTTTTATTTTGAGGGTTTTTAGATTTTTTAGTGATTTAGGGTTTTTCGGTTTTTTTCGGGTTTTTAGAATATTTTGGGTTTTTATTATTTTTTTGGGTTTTTACGATTTTAAGGGTTTTAGTGTTTTTTAATGTTATAAGTGTTTAAAGTGTTTTTTTATATTTTATTAGTATTTATGGTATTTATGGGATTCTAGTGTTTTTAATTTTGTTAGGGGTTTTTATGGTTTTCTAGGGGTGTTTAGGTTTTTAGGGTTTTCTAAATTTTCACATATTTTTTTTGAATTTTTATGATTTTTATAGTGTTTATGGTTTTTATGTTTTGTAGGGATTTTTTGGGATTTTAGGAATTTTCAGGGTTTTTAAGTGTTTAGGGACTTTTTCGATTTAGGAGTTATTTTTTAATTTTTAAGGTTTTAGGGTGTTTTATAATTTTAAAATTATTTTAGGGGTTCTAAGGGATTTAGGTATTTCATCATTTTTTAATGTTTTTATGGGTTTTGAGGGGTTTTTTTTTGTTTTTTTGGTGTATTTAAGGTTTTAAGGGTGTTTTCTAGGTTTTTAGGATATTTAGGGGTTTTTTGTATTTTGGTTGTTTCTAGGGGTTTTAAAGTATTTTTGGATTTTGATGTGTTTTCAGTTTTTATGGGTGTTATGGATTTTTGTGTTTTAATGGTTTTTATAATGTTTTTTGGTTTTGGGGGGGGGGGGGGTTGAGTTTTTAGGGTTTTATGAGTTTTATATTTTTTACATTTTTTGGAATTTAAAGGGTTTTCTAGATTTTTTGTCGGTTTTTTATGGATTTTAGAAATTTTTATGGAATCTAGGGGTTTTATGTTTTCTTGAGTGTTCTCACAGTTTTTAGGTTTTTCATGTTTTGAAATATTTTTAGGTATTTTTTAGAATTTATTTTAATATTTTTATGGGTTTTTCTAGATTTTGAGGGTTTTGGGGATTATAAGAGGTTTTTATGGTTTTTAAGATTTGTCATTATTTTTAGGGTCTTTTCTAGTTTTTAGGGGTTTCTTATTTTTATTGGGTTTTAGGGTTTGTAGATTTTTTTTATAACATTTTTATGGGTTTTAAGGGTTTTATAGTTTTTACTGCTTTTAGGGGTTTTATGGGGTTTAAGGTACTTTATTGTGTTCAGGAGTTTTTATGGTTTCTAGGGGGTTGTTTATTATTTTTAGGGTTTTTACATTTTCATGGATTTTTAGGCTATCTTAATATTTTTAGGATTTTTATGATTTTTAGTGTTTTTAGTGGGTTTTAGGGATTTGAAGGGTTTTATTCATTTTCATGATTTTTATGGTTACTTGAGTTTTGTGGTATTTTGAGATTTTTGGGTTTTTTTGAGTTTTTTGGGGTTTAACAGTTTTTTAGAGTTTTTCAATGTTTTTATGTGCTTTAGGCATCTTTATAGTTTCTAGAGGTTTTTGGGTTTTTATGGGTTATTTGGGTTTTTATGGTTTTTTGGTGTTTTTATGTTTTTAGAGGTTTTTCAGTGTTTCTTGGGTTTATTATGTTTTTAGGGATTTTTCAGGATTTTTTTAGGATTTTTATGATTTTTAGTGGTTTTAGAGTTGTTTGGGATTTTCAGTGTTTTTTTTTGTTTTTTTGTTTTTTAAGGATTTATATGTGTTTTCAAGGGTTTTAAAGTCTTTGGGGGTTTTTATGGGTTATTAGTTTTTTAGTGTATTTATGTCATTTATGTTTTTTAACATTTTAAGGGTTTTTTGTGTTTTAATATTTTTAGTGGGATTTTAAGGTTTCATGGGTTTTTCTAGTTTTTAATGTTATAACGGTTTTTATAGAATTTAGGGTTTTTTCTGGGTTTTTATGGTTTTTTACTTTTTTCATGGATTTTTTGGGCCTTTTTAGTATTTTTGTGGTTTTTAGTGTTTTTTAATGTTTTTAGGGATTTGATGGTTTTTGGGTTTTTTATGATTTTTAGGGTTTAAAAGGTTTTTAATCATTTTTAACATTTTTTGGTTTAATGGTTTATAGAGTTTTTTAGTGGTTTTCTATGGTTTTTATGTGTTTTTAGAGATTTTAAGGTTTTAGGTGTTTTTATAGATTTCATGGGTTTTTTAGGTTATTTTTTTTACCTTTTTAGGGATTTTTAGGGATTTTTAGGTTTTTTATGGTTTTTATGGTTCTTTAGTGTTTTAGGGATTTTTATGGTCTGTAGGGTTTTTGGGGGTTTTGGGTTTTTGCGGGTTTTCAATGTCTTTTAGGTTTTTTTTTGTTTTTTGAGTTTTTTAGGGTTTTTAACGTTATTTATAGTTTTTAGCATTTTTAAGAGTTTAAAGGGTTTTAAGAGTTTTTAGTGGGTTTTAGGATTTTTATAGGTATTTATGTTTTTATGTGTTTTTATGGTTTTAAGGGGTATTTTATGATTTTTTATGATTTCGGTGATTTTAGGGATTTTTATGTTTTTTTAGTTTTTAGTGTTTTGTTAGGGTTTTGAGGGGGGGTTAGGGTTTTTAGGTTTTTTCATGAGTTTTTACGGTTTTTAAGGGTTTTATGTTCTTTTTTGGTATTTAGGTTTTATTGTTTTTGTAGGGTTTTATAGGTTTGTTAGATCTCTTTATTCATTTATTGGGGTTTTATAGTTTTTATTGGGATTTTAGGGTTTTGCTTGATTTTATGGTTTTTTAATTTTTTAGGGATTTATATGGTCTATTAATGATTTTAGGGATTTCTTTGGTTTTTAAGGTTTTTTTGGGTTTTTTTGGGTTATTTATGTTTTATAAGGTTTTTAGGGATTTTTTAGGATTTTTATGGGTTGGGGGGTTTTTAGGGTATTTAGTGATTTTGAGGGATTATAAATATTTTTAGGGTTTTTTTAGGTTTTTATAGGTTTTCTTGTTTTTAGGGACTTTTTTGGGTTTTAAGGTATTTTGAGTTTTTTAGGGATTTTATGTTTTTATGTTTTTGTATATTTATTTCACAATTTTATGGTTTTTAAGGGTTTTAGGGGTTTTAGAGGTTTTAGTGATTTTTAAGCGTTTTATGGGTTTTTAGGATTTTTTTATGTTTTTGGGGTTTTATGGTTTAAAGAGTTTTCAGGGTTGTAGGGTATTTATCATTCTCAGATATTTTTATAGATTTTTTAGGTTTTTATGGTTTTTAGGGTTTTTTGGACATTTTAGATATTTTGAGGTTTTTAATGGTTTTTAGCGAATTTAGGGTTTTTATGATATTTTGGGTTTTAGGGTTTTCTTGGGTTTTTATTTTGTTTATATTTTTTAACATTTTCAGGGGTTTAATGGTTTTTAGATGTTTTACTAATATTTATGTTTTATGGTATTTTAGGGTTTTTTATGGATTTGGGGGTTTTTTATGGTTTTTCCGGTTTTTTCATGATTTTTAGGATTCTTTACATTTTTTAGGATTTTTAAGAATTTTAGTTGTTTTTAGGGATTTTGAGGGTATTATGGGTTTTCATTGTTTTTGGGGGCTTTTATCGCTGTTTAGGGATTTTACGGTGTTTTTGGATTTTTGGGGTTTTTTTAGTTTGTAAGGGTTTTCGAGGTTTTTAGATGTTTTAAGTGTTTAAGCAGTTTATATGGGTTTTTTGGGGTTTTAATTTTTTTAGGGTTTTATGATTCCAATTATTTTTTATGGTTTTTAGGGTTTTTTTGTTATTAGTTATTTTAGGTATTTTTTAGGATTTTAGGGTTTTTAAGGTTTTTATGTCTTTTAGGGATTTTGAATGTTTTTTGATTTTTTTGGGTTTTTGCTGTTTTTTTGGTTTTTAGGGATTTTTTTGAGTCTTTTATGATTTTTAAGGTTTTTAATTGTTTTCTATCAATTTTATGGGTTTAAATGGATTTTTGAGTTTTTCTTTGGGTTTTGCCATTTTTATGGTTTTTAGAGGGTTTTATGGTTTTCAGGGGTTTTTTAGGGGTTTTAGGGGTTTTTAATTTCTCTTAAATTTTTAGGTATTTTTTAGTTTTTTATGGTATTTAACAATATTTTTGGGATTTTGAGGGTTTTAAGGGTTTTAAGGTTTTTAGGGGTTTTATGTTTTTGTTGTTTATTAATGTTTTTAATAGTTTTTAGGGTTTTTTAATGTATTTAGAGTATTTTATGTTTTATGGGTTTTTAGGGTTTATTATGGTTTTAGGTGTTTTATGGATATCATGGGGTTTTCATGGTATTTATGGATTTTTACGTTTTCATGGAATTTTAGGTCTTGGTTAGGTTTCTTTATAGTTTTTAGGGTTTTTAGGGATTTGTGGGTTTTTAAGGTATTTCGTAGATTTTTAGGGTGTTTACGTATTTTTTGTTTCGACGGTCTTTTGGGGTTTTATAGTTTTTTTAGTTCCATAGGGTTTTATGGTTTTTTAGACTTTTTACAATTTGTATGGATTTTTTGCGTTTTTAGAGATTTTAGTGGTATTTTAGCATTTTTGGGTATTTTGGGTTTTCAATGGTTTGGGGGTTTTATGGTTTTAAGGGATTTCATTACAATTTTTAGGGATTTTTATGTTTATAATGATTTTTTTTTCTTTTTAGGATATTTATGGTCCTACGGATTTTGATGGTTTTTAGGGGTTTAATGTGTTTTTAGGGTATTTGGGATTTGGGGGGGGGGGTTAGTTTTTTCGGGTTTTCATGGATTTTTAGTGTTTTTTATCATATTTAGGGGTTTTAGAGTTTTTCGTTATTTTTAATGGTTTTTTGGAGTTTTCAAGGTTTTGGGTGGTTTTATGAATTTTTGGGGATTTGAAGGGGTTTTAGGGTTTTTTGTTTTTCAGTGATTTGAGAGTTTTTTCAGGATTTTAATAGTTTTTATTTTTTAGGGTTTTAAGAGATTTTGAGGGGTTATAGAGTTTTTCCGGGGTTTTAGGAATTAAATGATTTTTAGGGTTTTTAGGGTCATTTGGATTTTTAGGGTTTTTTTGTAATTTTCTATAGGTTTAAAGGTTATTTATGGTTTTTAACATTTTAGGTTTTTTAAGGTTTTATATATTTTTTTAGTGGTATTTTACGGGTTTTATGTGCTTTTAGGATTTTTATGGATGTTAGGATTTTTTTTGGATTCCAAGGTGTTTTTTGGGTTTTTAGGGTGTTTTTCGATTTTAGGGATTTTTAGGGTTTTTAATGTTTTTTGTTATATTTTTAGATTTTTTTGTGTTTTTAGGGATTTTGAGTGTTTAGAGTTCTTCAATGTTTTTTGGGTTATATGCGGTTTTATGATATTTAATGTCTTTTTATGTTTTATGGGGTTTTGAGTATTTTTTTTGGTTTTTGTGATTTTTCAACTTTTTTAACATTTTTACGGGATTAAGGGATTTATATTTATTGGTGGATTTTGGTTTTTATGGGGGTTTAAGGGTTTTTATTGTTTTTAGGGATTTTTTTTGGGACTGCAATAGTTTTTTAGGGTTTTCTTATTTTTTACGTTTTCATGGATTTTTATGGATTCTTTAGGATTTTTAAATTTTTATAATTTTTAGGTACTTTGAGGGGTTGAAGGTTTTTTAAATATTTTTTAGGGTTTTTTGGGGTTTTCATCATTTTTATGGTATTTTAGGGTTTTATTTTTATTTTTTGGTTTTTATGGTGTTTTATAATTTTTTACATTTTTTAACATTTTTATGGTGTATAAGGGTTTTTAATGTTTTTAGTGGGTTTTTAGGGTTTTTAGGTTTTTATGTTTATTATGGGTTTTATGTTTTTCAATGGTTTTATTGGTTTTAGGTATTTTTTGGGTTTTTAGGGGTTTTTAGGGTTTTTTTGGGGTTTTCAGTGCTTTTAGGATCTTTTTGGAATTTTAGTGATTTTTTATTCTTTTAAGGGTTTAAGGGTTTTTAATGTGTTAAAATGTTTTTTTCGGTTTTTTAGGGTTGTCGAGTTTTAAGTGGTTTTTCGGATTTGATGGGTTAAATGATTTTTTATGGTTTTAAGTTTTTTTTTGGTTTTCACAGGTTTTTAGTGTTTTTAGTTTATTTTTTTTAGGGATTTTTAGGTATTTTTTAAGAATTTTATTGTTTTTTTTTTCTACTTTTAGTATTTTTAGGTATTTTGTGTATTTTTAGGGTATTTTATTGGTTTAAAGGGTTTTTTGGGGTTTTAGTGTCTTTTTTCCTTTTAAGGGTTTTTTCGTGTTGTAATGTTTTTTTAGAGTTTTATATGTTTTCATGGAATTTAAGGGTTTTCGTTTTTTATGGATTTTTAAGGGGTTTTTATATTAAGAGGTTTTTTGGTTTTTTTGGTTTTCATGATTTTTTAGGGTTTTTAGGTGTTTTTACCTTTTCAGGGATTTTTTGGGATTTTTTAGGGTTTTTATATTTTTAAGGGGTTTTGGTGGTTTTTAGCAATTATGTGGGGTTTTAGGGGATTTCATGGTTTTTTATGGTTTTTATGGTTTTTAGGGTTTTATAGATATCTTTTGGGTTTTAGTTTTTTTATCAGTTTTTTACGGTTTTACATGTTCTTATAGTTTTTTCAGTTTTTTAATTTTTAAGGATTTTTAGAGTTTAAGTGGTTTTTATTGTTTTTATATGTTTTTTGATGTTTTATGGTTTTTATGGTCTTCCGAGGGTTTTCAGGGTTTTTGGATTTTTTTCATTTTGAGGTATTTTTAGGAATTTTTTAGGTATTTTATTATTTTTTGGGTTGTTAGGGATTTTAAGGATTTTGAGTGTTTTAGGGTTTTAAGGGTTTTTTTTGGATTTTTGGGACTTTTTGGGTATTTTTAGGTTTTAGGGTTTTTTTAGATTTTTGGGGGTTTAAGTTTTTTAGATTTTTTAAGGGTTTTCGGTGTTTAAAGTGTTTTTAGAGTTTTTTGGTTTTATGTTATTTATGGGTTTTTAGGGTTTTTAATGTTTTTTGGGTGGTTTTAGGATTTTCATGGGTTTTTTGGGTTTTTTGCATTTTTCAAGTTTTCAGGTATTTTTATTACTTTTTAGGATTTTTTTTTTGGTATTTATGGTTTTTTTATATTTATTTATTTTGAGGGTTTTTATGATTTTTTCTGGATTTTTTGGGGGGGTTTAGGTTTTTTAGGGGGTTTAAGATTTTTTAGGGTTCTAGGGGTTTTTGGGGTCCTACGATTTTTAATGTTTTTTTATCATTTTTATGGTCTAAAGTGTTTATAGGGTTTTTTGAGTGATTTATTTGTTTTATTGGATCTTAGGATTTTTTAAGGATTTATGGGTCTTATGGTTTATAGGGGGTTTAGGTTTTTTAAAATTTTCTGTTATTTTAAGGGAATTTTTAGGATTTTGATGCGTTTTATTTTTTTATGTTTATTAGTGATTTTGAGTGGATTTTTGGGATTTTGAGGGTTTTAGGGGGTTTAGGGTTTTAGAGGGTTCTTATGGACTTTTGGGATTTAGTGTTTTTAAGGGTTTTTAGAGCATTTTAACTTTTTTAATGATTTTATGGATTTTAAGGGTTTTAGAGTTTTTAGTGGTCTTTTAGGGTTTTATGGGTTTTTAGAGTTTTTATGGTTTTCGTGGGTTTAGGTATTTCTATATTTTGAGGGTTGTTTTGGGAATTTTTAATAATTTTATGATTTTGAGTGGTTTTAGGGTTTATTGGAATTTTGAGGGTTTTGGGTTTTTCATGGTTTTCATGGATTTTATGTTTTTCATGGTTTTAAGGTCTTTTGGGGTTTTAGGATTTATTTATTTATTTAGTTTTTTTATGTTTTTATAGTTTTTTATTATTTTTAGGGTTTTTAAGGGGTTTTAGATTTTTTATGGATTGTAGGGTTCTTATGTTTTTTATATTTTTAAAGGTTTTTGGGGTTTTTATGGTTTTTAGGAGTTTTTCAAGGTTTTAGGGTTTTTTAATTTTTATGGTATTTTTAGTTATTTCCTAATGTTTTTTTATTTATTTGGTTTTTAGTGTTTTAGGGATTTTTGGGGTTTTAGGGTTTCTTGGGGATATAAGGTTTTCATGTTTTTTTAGAATTTTACGGGTTTTTTAGTTTTTTTGGGTTCTTGTTGTTTTTTTGGAGTTTTTTAATTTTTAGGGGTTTTAAAATTTATTAGAGTTTTATTGTAGTTTTTAGTGGTTTTATTCGTGTTTATGGTCTTTTACTATTTTTAGGGGATTTATGTTTTTTAGGGGGGTTTATGGTTTTTAGGGTCTTTTAAATTTTTACACGATATGTGGGGATTATTTAGGATTTGTATGGTTTTTATAATTAAAAGGTTTGTTTGTGGATATTGATGGTTTTATGGGTTTTGAGAGTTCTTTAGGTTTTTTGGGGTTTTCAGGATTTTTTGTGTCTTTTATGTTTTTATGGGGTTTTCAATATTTTTTAGGGGTTTAGGGTTATTAAAGTATTTTAACATTTTTGTAGGTTTAAAGGGTTTTTATAGTTTTTATGGGTTTTTAGGGTTTTTATGGGTTTTAGAGTTTTTATGGTGTTAGGCGTTTTTATGGCATTTGGGATTTTTTTCAGGGCTGTTAGGATTTTGTATGTTTTCAAGGAGTTTTGTGGCTTTTTTAAAAATTCTATGGTTTGAAGGGTCTTTTACAGTTTTGGGGGATTTTTAGGGTTTTTAGTTTTTTTAGGTTTTTAGGGTTTTAGGGGTTTCAAGGGTTTCAAGGTTTTTAAGGTTTCTTGGGGGTTTAAAGGTTTTTTGAGTTTTTTTGTGGTTTTAATAGGTTCTTAGAATTACTAAACATTTTTTTAGGTTTTTGATGTTTTAAGGGTTTTTAGAGTTTTTATTAGGTTTTGTAGTTTTTATAGATTTTAGGGTTTTTATCATTTTTTTCTATTTTTATGATTTTCAAGTGTTTTTCATTGATTTTAGGGTTTTTACGTTTTCATGGATTTTTTGGGAACTATTAGAGTTTTTATGATTTTTAGAGTTTTTAGGGATTTTCAGTGTTTTTAGATTTTTCTAGTGTTTTTAGGGGTTTTAGGATTTTTCATGAGTTTTAGTGTCTTTTAGGGGTTTTAGGGTTTTTTGAGTTTATTTGCTGTTTTTAGGTTTTTATAATTTATAAAATCTTTTAAACGTTTTAATGATTTTAAGTGTTTTAGTTGTTTTTTGGGGTTTTAATGTTTTTTGGGTTATTTTTGGTTTTCAGGGTGTTATGTGGTTTTTAAGGGAGTTTTTGGGTTTTTAAGGATTTTTACATTTTAGGGATTTTTGGTACTATTTTAGAATTTTTATGGGTTTTAGTGTTTTTTAGAGTTTTTACGACGTCTGAGGGATTTTATGTTTTTTCAGGGTTTTTTAGGGTTTTCTAGATTTTTAGGGGTCTTTTGGTTTTGTGGGTATTTAGGTTTTTTGATTTTTTGATGGATTTATGTTTTTTATAGTTTTTAACATTTTTTGGGGTTTTAAGAGTTTTTAGATTTTTTGGTTGTTTTTTTGGAGTTTTGGGGGTTTTTAGGTTTTAGGGGTTATTATGGGTTTTAGATTTTTTTTTGTTTTTAGTGATTTTTATCTTTTCAGGGATTTTTATCGAATATTAATGATTTTATGGTTTTTATGGGTTTTAGGGGTTTTAGGGTTTTTTATGGGTTTTTAGGGTTTTTAGGGAAAATAGGGTATTCTGGGTTTTAAGGGTTTTTAATGTTTTTATGGTTTTCTTTGTTTTTCTATTATTTTTAAATGTTTTTAGGGGTATTTAATTTTTCTATAGTTTTAGTGGGTTTTAGGGTTCTTATTTTATTTTTTGGGTTTTTATGGTTTTCAAGGGTTTTATGGTTTTAAGGGCATTTTCATTCTTTTAATCATTTTTTATGTTTTCAATGATTTTTATCTATTTTTAGGAGTTTTATAGTTTTTATGGGTTTTTAGGGTTCTTAGGCATTTGAGTATTTTTCAGGGTTTTTCATGGTTTTTTGGGTTTTTGGATTTTTAGGGACATTTTGGGTTTTTAGGGTTTTATTTAGTTTTTAGGGGTTTATGGGGTTTTTATAGTATTTTTATATTTTTAGGGGTTTAAAGGGTTTTAAGGGTTTTTAGTGTTTTAGTGGTTTTTATAGGTTTTTAGGGTTTTTTATTTTTTTTATGGGTTTCAAGGGGTTTTCAGGTCTTTATTGTTTTTTATGTTTTCATGGATATTTAGGGAATTTTTAGGATTTTTATTGTTTTTATGGGTTTTAGGGGTTTTTGGGTTTTTTGGGTTTTTAGGTTTTTAGGGATTTAGGGTCTTTTTAGTTTTTATATTTTTGTAGTTTTCAGGGGTTTTTTTGTTTTTATATTTTTTTTAAAGTTTTTATGGTTTTTATGTGGTTTTATATTTTTAGTGGTTTTCGGGTTTTTATGGGTTTTAGGGTTTTTTTGGTTAAGGGTATTCATAGTTTATAGATCTTTTTCAGTGTTTTTGGGTTCTTTTTATGTTTTCCTGTATTTTTAGGGATCTTTTAAGAATTTTCTGTTCTCTAGAAGTTTTAGGGTTTTTTGGGATTTTACTGGTTTTATGGGTTTTATTTTTTGCGTTTTTAGGGATTTTCAGGGTTTTTAGGGTCTTTTGTAGTTTTAGGGGTTTTGTTAGTTTTTTAGGGTTTTACGGTTTTTTATTGTTTTTAAATTTTTTAGTTTGTTAAGGGATTTAGTGTTTTAAATTGTTTTTTATGATTTTATGGGTTGAAAGGGGTTTTATGGGATTTAGGGGTTTTTATGGTTTTCGGGGTTTTCATGGTTTCTTGCATTTTCAAATATTTTTAATGATTTTTAGGAATTTTAGGGAATTTATGGTTTTTATGAATTATAATGTTTTTAATGGGGTTTTCTGGTTTTTTTTTTGGGGGGGGGGTTAGAGTTTTTCATGGTTTTGGGGTCTTTTGGGGTTTGTAGAGTTTTTTGGGTTTTTTGAGTTTTTATGGTTTTAAGATTTTTAGAGTTTTTAAAAAAATAGGTGTTTAAGGGGTTTTACAAATTTTATTGGATTTAGTGATTTTAGGGATTTTATGGTTTTAGTATTTTATGTGGTTTTATGGTTTTCCGGGGGTTTAGGGGTTTTATGAGTGTTTACATTTTCATTGATTTTTAGTGATTTTTTTGGTTCTTTATGGTTTTTAGGGGTTTTAGAGATTCTAAGTGGGATTATGTTTTGTGAGGCTTTTATATTATAAGATCATGTCCTTTTATGGAGTCATCATTAGTGCGATATTAGGTAATTTATGTTTTTTACTTAAGTACCTTCGATTAGAGTTATATCTTGGGGTTTGTTTAGGAGAATTCTGAGAAAATTTTATAGAAAAAGAGATTATTCACGGTTGGTGAATAGTTTATACAAATCGTGTGGATTCCTAGGAGAAACCATGTGCCCTCTTGTCTTTTTAGGTAGTAGCTTCAGCATGTTTTAAGTGGTCATGAGAGGTGGTTGTGCGAACTTCCCCATTGAAGTAGTGGCTAACAAACGATTAGCACATGGTTTGTCTAACTGTGTGACTAAACCATGAGGGGGATGAAAGTGAGGTCATAAAATTGTGGATCTCACACTTTTTCAACCATTAATGACTTTTTCACCTCTTATGTGGACCTAACTCTGGATTTTACTTTCCAAAAGTTAATAGAAGGTTCGCCCATTGACCTGGAAGGATTCTAAGTCCTTACGAACACTGTTTTTCGAGATCGAAATCCTGAATTGAAGATCCGCTCTTCTCCTAGTAAGTGGATTTTATCCTGATTCTTCTCTCATTCATTATTCTAACGTTCCTTGATCTTTTTTTGGAAGATATCATGTTTTTTTATATAAACCTATGTGGTGAGATATAGATCATGGATTGTGGATCTAGATCTAGATTTATTAGAACTTGATGTCTTCAATATTGATTTCGGTTTAGGGATTTTGATATGAAACTTTTATCAATGTCATTGCAATGCTCGGATTTTTGGGATTTCTATTGGGAAAATTTCTTCAACGAATCAATGTGGGTTGTCTAAATCTAATTCTCATAGTATTATTTTGATATGGATATGAAAGATTGTATAATTTCTATCATCCTTTAGAAATTTTTTTCCTTGAATTGAGTAAATTCGACTGACCAATTGAGATATTGAAGTTTTGTTGGAAAAAGTGATTAGTAGGGTAATTAATCATGATACTAAGGGGTTTCCTATTAGATAATTAATTTTTGGAAATCGATTATAATAGGTAGGGGTTGTAATTTAGATAATTAATTAGGGGATTAATTATGAGATTTTGAAATGGCTAAGTTGAGATAACTAATTGTAGATTGATTATGTGCCTTTGATAATATGATATAGATAATTAATTGTGGGATTAGTTATTGAAAGTAGTGATTTTAATGAGATAATTAATTCTAGAAAACTAAATATGTAATATTAATTGTGATATTAATTAATTAATTGATGATTTAATTAATGGTTTTAAGAAATTAGTTAACTGTGAAGTTAACTAATGGAATGGATGTGTTCAACTAATTATTGAATTAGTTATGGAATTGGGGTGGATTATTAATTGGTAAATTAATTATGTGATAAAGAATGCGAGCATGGTCATTCTAAAAAGATTAGTATAAATGGTGACATGGTCATCATATGTATGAGTAAATAGAATGGGAACATGGTCATTCTAAATTTAGAAGTATACATAGAAACATGGTCATTATAATTATGTGTAAGGAGAATGGGAACATGGTCATTCTATTGAGGGATAAGCATGGTAACAGGGTCATCTTACTTATGTTTGTGATATTTTTATCTTTGCAAATGTGTCATATAAATATGAAATTTATGAATGGAAATAATGGTACTCTGTGTTATGGCCTCACACAAGAATATTAGAACTCCAGCACAAGTCGAATTAGTTACTAATATATCATAAAACCTCGAATATTTCTAGCATTGGAAAAAATAAGGTATTAATATATGATATTACCTAGGGAACACTTTGGGCTTCAGTATAAGATGAAGTTTGTATTGAGGTATGGGTATCCCTGGGAACCCTGGAGTTAATGTATTTAGATTAGAATAAATGAAAATGTGATAATCTTTTTATTATATCATTGTACTTATTTCCGTATAGAACTACATTCCCTATCTTTTGACTATACTAGATTTAGACATTGTTGGTGGTGGCCTTCTGAGTTTTTCTCACACCCTATTTGGGTTTCCTGTTCGGTACCCAAATAGATTATATTGTTGAAAGATTGGATAAGGGAAAGGGCCCTGGGATAGGTGGCTAATTGGGGATGGATCTTGGAGGGGGAATCAAACATGATTCGGAACCCTCTTGGGGAGTCTTAGTGTATTTATTTTCAGTTTCATATTTGAAACTTGACACTAATATCGGCATAACATGTTTTACATTTCAATTGTGTAGTTTTTTCCCCATTTGGTTATCTTGTGATATGAGTATTGTTATGGTTATATATGATTCCTCTTATTGTTATTTACTTCCACTAGTGTTTTAATCTAATAAAAGAGGGTATTATCTCTCCATGATTGAATTACTAGACCCTCACTACTAGTCACAAGCCACTAGTGTACGGGTAGGCATACGTGAGGTTATGTGGGGAACCAGAATGGGGCACCGTTGTTTGGAACCCAGGTCGGTACATTACTAAGTGGTATCAAAGGGGGTTTTCATTCTTCTTCTTTTTTCTTATTATTTTGGAAAAGGTAGAAAGGATACTAGGAAGAGTCAGGGCATGATAATAAGATCGTGCATGGGAGTTCCAAACCATTGTATGGAAGGAAACCCAAGTAATCAGGTCGGGATTATTATTATTGCTATTTGCTATTATAGTTAAATGTTATTTCACTTTGGGTGATGCAATTTCAATGTGATGTGATTATTGTTTCTGAGAATTTTTTAGTATTGAGTCGTGGCCCAGAATGGAATGAGAGTTGATTTTGCATGCATCATTCTACGCACTCAATTTTATTGTGAAATGCATCATTTTAGGCATTTAGGGGAAAACATGTCATGGGTAAGTTGTTTAAATTAAACATTTTTCCTTATTTTGATATTATACTGAAATATTTCACCTAACATGAATTGAGAATGAATTTAAAATTATGAAAAATGAGAATAATTCGGTGTCTAAATTAGAAATTTTATTATGATAGTGTGTTTACCTTGTAAACCAAAACCTAAGAGTAGGATGGTTAAGGGTAGTGAAAGCGCCTCAGTTTAGACCATGTGAAGAGGTGGGGGGAAAGGTTTGTTATGATTATTATTTCCTCTAACGTAACTGTAATAAGATTGTGATATGAGACCTAAGACATGTTTTTTGATTTTTAAAGAGTATGCATCCATGATGTCATTGAGGTGATGATTGAGGGGCGGGCCTAGGAATATTTTTCTAGTTAGGGAACTTACGGTAGGCACTGATCATTCCAGTAGAATATTAAGGAGAGAAGTTTCAAGAGAACTTTTAACAGTTCATTCAATTCATGGAAAGAGACCCGAAGTGGGTTGTGAAAAGTATGTCTGAGTTGACAAGGGAGTTTCAGTTGCAGAACCCTCTAACCTTTACTGGAGAAGGTTTTCTTAAGGGATCGTAATTCTAGTTTGAGTCCATAGAGACAATACATGAACATTTGGTGACCCCGGCTGAGAGGAGGGTCATGTTGGCTGCTTATATGATGTGTCGATCAGCTAAGATCTGGTTGTACATTCAGGCATGTACTAGAAATATTGACGATATGTTATGGAAAGACTTATTAGATAAGTTCATAGAAAACTTTTATCCAGTGATGTCGAGACAAGTGAAAGCTGTTGAGTTCATGCATATGACACAGGGGAGCACGTTAGTGATGGACTATGCTAGACGCTATACAGATCTACAATGCTTTGGTCCAACATTAGCAGGAGATGATTCAAATGTGGAGAAGCATTTTTATGATGGACTTATGTGTGAGATTAAGTCCCAGGTGAGTATTCTTAGGCTGAAGAAGTTTACAGAAGTGATGGATCGGGCTCTCATAGTTAAAGGGTTCCCAAGAGAGGATTCTAGTGCGGGATAGGCCGTTGTTACTGGATGATTAAGAGGTAAAAATTTCGTGAGCAAGAAGCACCATTACAAAAACATTAGCTAAGGTAGTGGGAAAAAGAGTACACAGACATTAATGTCAGATGGACATGACCTTACTGGGGTGATTTTTCATCAATGTGACAGGCTGAGACATTATCATCAACACTATTCCTGACCAATAGTATAGTTTCTATATTGTGGTAAGATGGGACATCTACAGAAATTCTTCAGGTCACAAAAACAGACAAGTAATGAAGGAGTAGCTATGCAGAGTTAGATCATGGTAATAGGATCTTCTACACCATATCAAAAAGGTAGTTGGATTTCTACTGGTCAAGGTGGTAGAGGGTAGAGGATGTGGTGCTTCTAGGTAGTAGAGCCTATATCAGCAGGGTGGTGCTACTCGGGTGAGACAGACAGCATCACAGGGAAGAGGGAAAGCACAATTACATGTACTTAAGTATACACTTGTGGATAGTAATGTTGGACCATTGATAGTGAGAGGTACTGTTCTGGTAGCTTCTACTTTATCTAGTTCCTTTTTTGATACTGGTGCCTCTCATTCCATTATATCTCCAAACCATGTTAATGGTTTGATCCTAGTGGTGGAGTTTTTGAGCGGGACAATGACTATAGATAAAAAATCGAGAGTATAGTCTAGATATATCTATCATTGCAAGGGATATTCACTAGAGATTAGGGAATATTTTTTCCTATGGGATCTCTATGTTCATGATATGATGGTATTTAGCATAATTATGGGTATAGACTGGTTAGTCACATATCAATCCCTCATTGACTTTTACTATAGGAGGGTTAAATTTACATATCCTAAGGGTAACCAGTATATTCATTTTGGAGAGTGGGATATTCTGGTAAGCCAATTAGAGACAATTACTCAAAAACTAGGAGAGATCACAACCCAAGTTTCTAGTCTTTTGTTGGATGATGGGGGTGATATGAAATATGTGCTTCCACCAAATAGTGGAACATTTTTAAGATTTATTTCTATAATACTTCTCATGGTTACCACCTGAGAGAGATCTGAAATTCACTATTATGCTCATGTCAGGAGTTGATCCAGTATCTATTTCAGCATATAGAATTTCACCAACTGTGATTCGAGAGTTTAAGACTCAGTTGGAGGAGTTAGAGGATAAGGGATTTATCCATCCAAGTACATCACCTTGAGGATCACCAGTTTTTTTGTAAATAAGGCTGATGGGAGTTTACACCTATGTGTCAATTACATTATGTTGAACAAAATGATTATGAATAAATGACATCCTCTTCCACGTATCGATTATCCATTTGACGAATTGAAGGGTTCTTGTGTGTTCTCAAATATTTATTTGAGATGAGGGTATAATCATTTGATAGTACAGATAGAAGATATACTGAATACTGCCTTTAGAAGAAGGTATGGCCTTTATGAGTCTACTGTAATGCCATTTGGGTTGAAAAATAAACCACAAATCTTAATGGATTTGATGAATTGGATCTTTCATTCGTATCTAGATCAGTTCATGGTGGTGCTTGGGGATGAAATATTGGTGTACTCCAAGATAGATGATGATCATTCCCAACATCTTGACATCATCTTGAGAAAACTGAGAGAGCATAAACTATATGTCAAGATATATATGTGTCAGTTTTGGATTGACTAGGTACACTTCTTAAGGCACATCAACTTGGAGGAAGGTGTGTTGGTGGACACAGAGAAGCTTTAGGAAGTGGTTTCTTGGGATCATCCCAAGAATGTCTTCGATATCTGAAGATTTATGGGGTTAGCTAGATATTACAGGATATTCATTCATGACTTTCCTGTTTGGCATAGCCACTTTCAGGATTGAACAAAAATGGAGTAAGTTTTGAAAATTTAGAGGCTTTTGAGAAATCTTTTCAAGAGTTGAATAATCTAAAAACATTGGCACCAATTTTGATCCTACCAGAGTTAGGTGAGGAGTATACTATTTATTGTGAGTCTTCTGGGTTCGTACATAGAGATGTGGGAATGTAGGTAGATTGATTTGTGGCATATGGATCTCGTAAATTGAAGCCTCATGAATGGAATTACCCCACACACGACCCCGAGTTGGAAGAAATAGTCGTTTCTCTTAAGTGGTGGAGACACTATCCTTTAAGAGAAAAGTTTACAATCTATACATTTCACAAAATCATGAAGCATATATTTTCATAGCATGATTTGAATATTTGGAAGATGATATGGGTTGAGTATATGTAGTCCTTTGATTTGGAACTCGCATATATGCCTGGAAAAAGAAATAATGTAGCTAATGCCTTGAACAGGAAGACTCCGAATCAGATGGTTCAGGAGTTGTGTGCAGAATGAATGATGATGACCTTACTGGATGAAATTCATGTGGTTGTTTATGAGAGTCAGGAGAAGATGAATATAGATTTACTTGAAGTAGATTATACACATTTGATATAGATCCGGGATAGACAGTATGAGGTTCCTGAGTGCATAGCCTTGAGGGAATGTTTTGAAGGTGGTGAGACTTATTTAGACTGGTTGATAGATCAGGATGAGATCATCTATGTAATGAATCATGTTTTTGTACCTATGAGCATGTGAGAGGATCTCATGTAGGAATTTCATTCCATGAAATGGGAGGTGAATCCAGGTGTAACCAAAATGTACCATAACCAATGAAAATAGTTTTGTTTTCCATGCATGATAAATGAGATAGCAGGGTTTGTGACAAGATGATCCACTTGGTAGTAGGTGAAGGCAGAGCATCAATGACTTGGAGGCTTACTAAAATCGTATTCTATTACTAAATGAATGTGGGATGATGTGACCATGGATTTTGTTGTGGGTCTTCCAAATATGTTTAGGAATAATGATTTTATTTGTGTCATTGTGTATATACTAACAATGGTAGAATATTTCTTGCATGTAAGGGAAACCTTTACAATAGAGCAATTAAGAGAATTGTACATTCAGGAGATAGTGTGTCTGCATAGATTTTTATGAACTATAGTTTTAGATCGTGATTCAAAATTTACTTCAATATTCTATAAAATAATACATAAAGTTCTTGGAACACATGTATTATTTATTATGTATTTCCAACCACAAAAATATGGGAAATCAGAATGTACTATACAGGGGCTAGAGGATATGCTACGAGCATGTGTGATTGAATTTGTAGGTTCTTGGGAAAATCAATTTGATTTAGTTGAGTTTTCCTATGAAAATAGTTATCATGAAACTATACAGATTGAACCATATGAGGCACTTTATGGCAGGCCTTGTATATTACCACTATGCTGGATAGGGGCTGGTGAGTCAGAGTTATTGGGACCGAGTCTCGTGTAGGAGATGTCGGAGCATATACAATTGAGTTGGAAAAGTATGGAGATGGAAGATAGTATACATAAGTCATATGATAACAGACGGAGAATATCCCTAGAGTATACAGAGGGTGACAGTTTGTTCCTTTTGGTATCACCTAGGCTAGGTCACCACATGTTATGGAAGTAGGGAAAGTTGACGCCCACTTTTTTTAGATTATTTGAGATAGTGGAGGGAATCATGCCAGTGGTGTACTGATTGGTTATTCTATAGAGAAACAACACTATGAATTATGTTTTCCATGTATCACAACTTTGGTAGTATCACCCTGAACCTTCTCATGTGATTGATGTGGATGAGGATGACCATTAGATAGATACTTCCATTGAGGATCATCCAATATGTGTGTTAGATTGTTGTGAGGAAGTGTTGTGGGGGAAAGACTGTGTTGATAGTTTCTGTGTTATGGAAACATGGACATGTACAAGAGGAAACATGGGAAAGAGAAGTATATATGAGGGATCAATGGCCTGATATTTTTGGATTGGAATCTTAGAAAGGCTTGGGAGTGCATCTCGAGGATGGGCTATTTAAAAGAGGGGAGATTGTAAGATCCCGACCTTTTCTGGAGTCATCTTAATCCTGATTTATGGTGCTTTATATTTTAACTTATGTACCATCGATTAGAGTTATTGATTGGGGTGTGTTTTGATGAGTTCTGTGAAATTTTCTTAGAGAACAACTTTTTGCATGGATGGTGTATATTTTGTACAAACCGTGTGGTTTCCTAGAAGTAATTTTGTGACCTCTGGTCTTTTGAGGTAGTATCTTCAACATGGTTAAAGCATGGGTTGAGAGGCTATACGATGTGGTCGTGTGATGCACCCCCTTGAAGTAGTAGCTAACACATGGTTAGTGCATGGTTTTTCTAACCGTGCGACAAAACTATGCGAGGGACAACTGTAAGATTGTAAAATTGTGGATCTCACTCATTTTCACCTTTTAATGAATTTTTTCACCTCTTATGTGGCCCTAACTCAGAATTTCACTTTATAATGGGTATGAGAAGGTTCTCCCATAAACCTGGAGGGATTCTAATACCTTATGAACACTGTTCTTTGAGATCGAAATACCAAATTGAAGATATGCTCTACTCCTGGTAAGTGGATTTCATCCTGATGAATCTATCATTGTTTATTATATCGTTCCTTCATCTATTCATGGAAGATATCATCGATTTTCTTGGATCTAAACCTATGTGGTGAGATCGAGATATAGTATTGTATATCTAGATCTATATTTATGAGATCTTGATGTCTTTGATCATGATTTCAGTTTAGGTATTTAGATCTAGAACTTTTATCAATGCCATTGTGCTACTCAGATTTTTAGGATTTTCATTGGGAAAATATCTGTCAATGAATTAATGTGGGTGGTATAAATATAATTCCCATGGTCTAGAATTTGATATGGATATCCAAGATTGTATAATTTCTAGCATCCTTTAGGAATTTTTTTACGTGAATTGGCTAAATTAGATTGACCAATTGAGTTATTGATGTTTTGTTAGAATAAGTGAATAATTAGGGAATTAATCATTAGACTAAGGGGATGAACTATTATATAATTAATTTGGGGAAATTTATTATAAGTGGTATGGGTTTTAATCTACATAATTAATTGGGGGATTAATTATGATATATTTAAATCAATAGGTTGAGATAATTAATTATAGATTGGTTATGTGTCGTTGATAATAAGATCAAGATAATTAATTGCGAGATTAATTATGGAATGTTGGTATTTGAATGAGATAATTAATTTTAGAAAATTAATTATGAAATTTGAACTGTGGTATTAATTAATTAATTGAAGAGTTAATTAATGGTTTCAACCATTAGTTAATTGTTGATTTAACTAATGAAATGTATGTGTTCAACTAATTGTTTAATTAGTAATGGGATATGCGAAGATAATTAATTGTTAAATTAATTATGTAATAAAGAATGGGAACATGATCATTCTAAATTAATAGGTACAAATGGTGACATGGTCATCATACATATGAGTAAATATAATGGGAACATGGTCATTCTAAATTTTGAAGTATACATGGTATCATGGTCATTATACATATGAGTAATGAGAATGGGAACATTGTCAATCTATTGAGGGGAAAGCATGATAACATGGTTATCTTAATTATGTTTGTGATATTTGTATCTTTCAAAATGTGGCTTCTAAATATGAAATTAAATAATGGAAATAATGGCACTCTGTGTTATGGCCTCACATGAGATTATTCGAACTCCATCACGAGTCGAATCGGGTACTAAGATATCATAGCACCTGAAATACTTTGTGCTTCCAAAAGAAATGGGTATTAAGATAAGATATTACCTATAGAACACTTTGGGATCCCGAACTAGATGAAATTAGTATTGAGGTGTGGGTATCCATGGGAACCCTGGTGTTAATATAGTTAGATAAGAATTAATAAAAATGTGATAAAATATTTATTATTTCATTGTACTTATTTCCTTATAGAACTCTATAAACTATCTTTTGACTAGACTATATTTAGACACTGTTGGTGGTGGCCTATTGATTTTTACTCACACCATATTCGGTATACCTGATTGGTACCTGAATAGATTACATTGTTGCAGGATTGGTTAAGAGAAAGAGCCCTGAGATAAGGAGTGATTGGGGATGGATCTTAGAGAAGGGAACTGGACCTGATTCAGAACCTTCTTATGGAGTCGTTGTGTCTTTATTTTCAGTTTCATACTATACACTTGACACTTATATCAGAATATCATGTTTCCCATTTAGTTGAGTATTGTATTTCATGTTTGGTTATCTTGTGGAATTAGTATTGATCTCGTTATATATACATATTCTTATTGTTATTTACTTCCAATGGTGTTTTTACCTAATAAAAGAGGGTATAGTCTCCCCATGACTGACTTACCAAACCCTCGTTTTTAGTTGGAAGCCTCTATCATACAAGGACGTGCTCTTGAGGTCATGTGGAAAACCATCTCGGAGTACCATTGCATGACACCCAGGTTGGGACATTACATATATAGTCTTAGTGGTTTTTAGGGTATTTAGTGTCTTTTTTGATTTTTAGGGTTTTTTGAGTTTTTTATGGTTTTATAGTGTATAGAATTTTTTAATTATTTACAGGGCTTAAGGGTTATTATAATTTTTAGTTGGTTTTTAGGTTTTTTTGATATTTTATAGTTTTCATGGTTTTTAGGGTTTTATGGGTTTTATGGGGGGGGTTAGGGTTTGTAGGTCTTTATACATTTTTAGGGATTTTTAGGTATTTATTTAGGATTTTTTTGGTTTTTGGGGTTTAGAAGGGTTTTAGTGATTTTGAGGGTTTTAGGTGGTTTTAGGGTTTTTTAGAGTTTTAGGGGTTTTGGGTTTGTATTGTTTTTTTTGGATTTGTAGGGTATTTTTAATGTTTTTAGGGCTTTTAGGGTTTTTATTTTTTTTTTAATATTTTTTGGGTTTTAAGAGATTTTATAGTTTTTAGTGAGTTTTAATGTTTTTATGGGTTTTTAGGTTTTTTTATGGTTTTAGGGGTTTATTATTTTTAGAGGATTTTATAGGTTTTAAGGTTTTTTTTCTGTTTTTTGAGGTCTCTAGGTATTTTTTAAGAACTTTATGGTTTTTATGGATTTTATAGGTTTCAGGGTTTTTAGAGAACTTGAGGGGTTTTAGCGGTTTTCATTGTTTTATGGTCTTTTGGGGTTTTAAGGACTTTTTTTAAGTTATCAGGGTTTTTATGGTTTTTTAGTTTTTTTTAACATTTATAAATATTTTTAGGGGTTTTAGGGTTTTTAGAGTTTTTGTGATTTTTCTAGTTTTTATGGGTTTAGGGGTTTTTATGGTTTTTAGGGGTTTTCAATTTTTAAGGGATTTTACATTTTTTGGGATATTTTGGGATTTTTTAGTATTTTTATAGTTTTCATGGTTTTTAAGCAATTTATGGATTTTGAGAGGTTAAAAGGTTTAGGGTTTTTAGGTTTTTAGGGGTTTTCTGGGTTTTTAGGGTCTTTTGGGTTTTCAAGGTTTTTTTATTTTTTAGCATTTTGAAGTAATTTTAGAGTTTTTTTTATCATTTTTAGGGTTTTTAAGGGTTGTTAGAGTTTTTAGTGGGGTTTTTTTGGGTTTTATGGGTTTTGGGGGTTTTAAGGTTTTAGGGGGGTTTACGGTCTTCCAAAATTTTCCAAGGTTTTTAGTGTTTTTATATTTTCATGTATTTTAGTGATTTTTTAAGATTTTTATCATTTTCAGGGTTTTTAGAGGGTTTTGGAATTTTGTGGGTTTTTGGGGGTTTTCATGTGTTTTTTCGGTTTTTACCAATTTTAGTGTTTTTAGGGGTTTGGGGGGTCTTTAGGTTTTTTTATATTTTAGGGATTTAAAATTTTTTAGTATTATTTTATAATTTTTATTGGTTTTAAAGGTTTTTAGAGTTTTTTGTGGTCTTTTATGGTTTTGTGAGTTTATAGGGTTGTAATGTTTTTTGTGTTTTTCTGGGTTATTTTGGGTTTTTAGGGGTTTTTATGTTTTCATATATTTTTAGGGATTTTTTAAGAATTTTGTGGGTTTTAGGGTTTTTAGGTCTTTCGAGATTTTGAGGGATTTTAGGTTTTTTCTTGGTTTTTAGGGTTTTCAAGATTCTTATGGTTTTTATGTTTTTTTTTATTTTTTAGAGTTTTTATAATTTTAATGTAATTTAAGGGTTTTTAATAGTTATTAGGGGTTTTTTTTAGGTTTTTTATGATTTTATGGGTTTTTTGGGTTTCTTTTTATTTTTTTACAGTTTTTTAGAGTTTTTTGGATTTTTTAAACATTTTTGGGATGATGGGTCTTAAAAATTCAGCATACAAGGAGGAAAGGATTCCTTGAATTTGGTAAATGGTAAATGAATTCCAAATAATTGTTTAAAGAAACTATGAAAAGGTGGGATTTCAATGAAGGAGGGTGATTATCCACAGAGAATAACTCACTATGCAAGCTTCCACTCTGAATGGTATTCCACTAATCCATAAGGTGTCCCACGAATGAGATAAATCATTTGACAAGGTGGTACCACTAATTCCCATTAATTAAATAAAATTATTTTTCGGGTGATGAGGTGATCCCCTCCCCACACAAATAGAAAACCCCGGTGAATGACAAATCATTTATGAGCAATGATGGTATTTTCTGTCCCCTATGAATGAAATAATTCAAGGGCCATGGAGTCCTTATTATGCCCCAATAAACAAAGCCACATGAACTACTAAGGACAACTAGAAAACCTTCTATCTGATTCCTCAGTTCTTCTATAAAGGACCCCTGAGTGGGAATGAAAAAAAAGAGATTTTTTATTGACACAAGAATAGAGACACATGCTAGAATTGGATGAATGGTGCGAGAACCATTGATTCTTGATAGGTAAACCCACTGCATAATTTTAAGGGTAAAAATTAAATCACCCAGTCATATGAAAACTCAATACCCCTTTGTAGTCACCCTTTGGAAAACCATAAACGTAGGGTCCCTTTGATGTCCACTACCTCGCTTACTAAAAATATACATGAAGGAATCTCTACCCCACATAGAAAAACACAGTGTTGGAGGAACTCAAGCCCATGTAGGGAAATTCTATGTGGTCAAAACCTAACCCCACGAAGCAATACACTATATGGGAATAACCTTGTTCCATATAGTAAAATGGTACATGGATGGAACCCTCACCTATGTAGAAACATGCTACGCAAAGGGAACCCAATTTTGTATAAGAACGTGCTACACAGAATGGGGTATCCTAGGTTGTTTTTCTCTCTAACTCCCTTCACATCCCTCCATCGTACTATCATGACCCACTTTGGCACCTTCGCGAACCATTCTAATGGAATCAGGAATGGCCTCTTCCAAAGCCACCTGATATGTTTGAGAAATTAATTTGGCATGCTAGCGTGTCCTCTCTAGTTTACACACCTATGGTAAGAGGTGTCCTACTGGCATCCTCCTTGATAAGGTAGAACCTATGAATGTATTCAATTCTATATTCCCATGGTGATGATGGTATTGTCCTTGGATATGCTAACTTGGACCTCCCCATTCCATACGGGGAGAGAGTGAATCACTCTTAAATTTACATTTTAGGTGTAGTGTCTTATCCTTCTCTATCCCCAATGAACCAAATGGAATATAACTTGAATTAAGGGCCTAGTATTTCTAGTGAAAGGTGAAACATTTTCTCCTCTTCACCTTCCTACATCATAAATAGATAGATCATTATATGTTACTATCTCAGTTACCAAAATAAAATAGGAAATAAGAACATTCAAAGCCATTTTTCTTTCCCTTTAGGCTCCATTATCTATCCACAAGCGGACAAAGTGGATCATGTTATCTTTAGATATATGAATTCCTCTTATTTGTCACACTGATCATGACTCACATAGTCTTATAAGTTATTGAAAATCATGAAATCTACCCAATAAAAACCACATATGTTCATCCTTCCGAGGGAAAATCCCCAATCAAAACCTAGAAAATATCCAATGTTGACACATTCCTCACGGTTCCAAAAAAATGGGCCACCTATACAGTATAGGCCCCAACCATCCTCAAATGGGAATCCATATGAGTGTATGCCCCAAACACATGCTCTGATGGGCCTTCTTCCTAGGTGTAAGCCCTAACTTCCAAACTACATGAGCTTTGATTCTCAGTTAACTGGGAGATGTAGGAATCCTAACTGTGATCCACAAACCAAACACCCGAATTCACCCTAATGTTCTCTGTGATACATCCTCAGTAGGGTCATTCCAACCTGTAGGGCCATATTCTTTATGATAACCTTACATAACCATTCTTATTGGGTTGTATCCCTAATAATATCATGTCCTCGCCTGGGATACCACATCTCTTCAGGGTACCTCAGCCCGCCTTGATGTATGTCCCACACCATCCTTGGCCAGTCACCTTTTTTATTGGACATCCTTGCTACATGACATTAAACATCATGGCTTGGTCCTCATCACATGAACTCAAAATGTGATGTGTTATATTAAGTGGCCGAAAACTAAATGGGTTTTGATTCCACTCTCAAGGATATGTTGGAATCCAATATTATGTGTTCGATACCAACATCAAATCAATATCTATCTCCCTTGATCATAATAAACTCAAGAGTGCCTAATTGTGCGTCTTAAAACTAGTATTATTCAAATGAATGACCAAAATAATCAATAATCCATTCTTAAAAGGTTACCATTTATGGAGAACCTCATATATATACAAATATTCCCATAAATGAAGAACTTTGGATATCTACAGATGATTCTGAACCCATGAATGTCAATAATTGATCATTAATTTATGGTAATCCACATCATACATGGTAATGAAACAAGTATTAATGAACATATCTTAAATCTATATGAGAGTCTTGTAATAATAAATAGTTCCCCCCAAAAGGGTTTCATGAGCATGAATTCTCATCCTATTGACCAATGTGAGTTCTTAAGTATCATTTTACAAGTTATCAAACAAGCACATACCTTTGGAAAGTAGGTCCATGATTCATCAATGATATGAGAACAATTGGGTATTTATAGTTCCACAAACAAACTCCATTGGAAACCGATCGGTCCCAATAGGGTGTGATATTATAATAGTGAACTCAATATGAATGACTGTGCCATATTCAAACCCCCCCAAAATAAATCATACCTTAAATTAACACTATCAATATTTTTCAGAATAAAATGATGAACCTGGGATGAAATCATTTAATGAGGACCCCTCCTTGACAGGATAAAAAGGATAAACTTCCCAATTCACATCAGACCACTTTTTTACTACAAAAAAATCCCCATTAATACTCATCAAAAACAAAATGGTGAATCCAACGTGATTCCTTAACCATGTTGGTTATGTCAACCACCCGTTATGCCCCTTTCATTCTCTAAATGAAAGAGAGCCAAACATAACAATTATTGGAGCAAGTGTTCATTTATGGAGATGCTACTTTTATGGGGAATTATTTTTTGTTTTGTTCCCATATATTTTAGGATATTTTAACTATAAATCTATTCAATACAATGGAATCTCACTAGTTCTCACATACACAAGCATTATCCATTGCACGGTCCAGGTCCTCAACCAAAAAGAGGGCAGCATCACCAACCTAGTGTCATTAACAGTAGGTTTAAAATGCATTGGTCTGGGAGTACCACCATAATAGTAATATCAAAAAACTATAGGTATATTGATAGTCCCTCTTTCTTATGAATCCCCACTAGCAATCCAACCAGTGACGGTTAGGTGTCCAGAACCATACGACACCAATAGTCATCTCCAACCATTTCAGGATCCTATCCACAGAATTTGATAATGATTTCCTCCCTTACCTTAGGTGGGATGATAATGTGTTTTCTAGAAACGACATCCCAATAGCACAGGGGTCCCACCTAAGGGACGCATCCAGTAATTGTCTCCACCAACACCATTTGGCCCAACATCCACACCATGAAGAGGATACCACCACACGGACCCCAACCAAAGATATGCGGATCTGGGTCCCTAGGGTAGATCATATAGGGTGATGATCAAATAATCTAGAACATACCATCATCCTTATTCCTACTAATGAATACTACCATCAAAATGTCGTATAAATCAAAAATTATACACAAATTACAACACGTTCATATGAATCCCACGAGTCAAAATATGGTTACAAACAATAATCATACACAAATCCTTGCTCCTTCATATCAATCCTTCCAATCAAATACGGTTGTAATAAAAAATAATATTCACATTAATGTGGATTTATATCAAGCCTTATAGTCAAATACAGTGGGAAACTATGAGTAGATAAAAATTTCTGCTCTAATATATTGAGCCCACCATGAAAATATAGTGGAAATTTGAGAAAGAATCTAGAATATCCAGGTTGTAAATAAAGGGAAGATTTGTATCGTTTCCCCCACACAGGGGGACTGTTATCATTTAATGGCTTGAAATAGAGTACGAGATCAGGGAAATATACCTTCTTTGACACCAAAATGATCATATATCATTGTTCCCTCCAATGAAATTTCTCAACTTTTCTGATCAATTATGGATGTTTAGACATCAATCCCTGACCATATCCTGCAAACTTACCAATATGTAATCACACCAGTGGAAATAACTAGGATTGAGGCCCACAACCCCACCTCCTCATGTGGGGTGACTTGTCTACACAACATGATGGTCACTCAGAATCATACCTACATCCCTTCTCCAGTCCATGAGGGTCGTTGTCAATATTTCATGATAAATGGGCAATAGGATTGGGCACAAATACTCATTCCTACAGGGGGGACACTGGTCCACTACAATGGCGACTCTAGGGAAGGAAAATATCATTACCAAAATTTCATAAACTTGCTTACGTTTCCTTGTAGCACCATTGGATACATATGAATAGCCTCCCATATATGAAGGTTTTCACATACAACATGTTTTCCAAATCACCGGAAAGAGAGCACCTAAATATAAATCATGCTAGAGGCAACTGGAAAATGAAGAGAGGGGTCATAAAACTATGCCACTAGAGGTCGGAGTTCTTGAGGCCATCAAAAATCTATCAATGGTGGTATAGGACCATGATAATCTATTACCTAATTATTGAAGTGGAAGTAATAGTTTTGAAGTTCCTACCCACAACATTGTTACAGAAACTATGGAGATCCTCCCTAGAGAATCTACCATGAAGTCATCTTTCATGGGAAGAAATTGATCAATAATGAGATCCTATCTCTAGATGAGCGTCATAGTAGCCATCATCATGGATAAAAGATCAAACATCAAGAAGTTCCAACCCTTGATTTTTTCATTCCTAAAGGCCCTCCATAGGGTATATGCTGCGGAAATTCTCCCTGTAGTTGGACGTTGAGCTATGATGGTAGTCCTCTCCCTAATTAAATTTTCTAAAAAGGTCCTCCCAGAATTGATACTTCATTTCAGTAAGAAGTCCCTATTAATAGATTTTTCCATGGAGTCTTTCCCTAGGGTATACTGTGGATAACATCTCCTTATATTCATATGTCGAGCTATTATTTTTGTCCTCTCTATGAAAACATTTTCTGTGAAGGTCCTCCTCATAGTGATATTTCATTTCAGTAAGAAGATCCCCCCTATTGGAGATAAGTTTGAGAAAGACCTCATATTCTACATCTCTTGGAAAGATAGGGCCAGACATGTTTGATACCCTATCAATGAAAAGAAATATCCATTCTCAAATGGAAGATGGCCCAGGGAAATGGTCAACCTCCAAACCACCATTGGACCGCTTCCATGCCAACAAGACCCACACATTCCCCACTTATTGAAAAAATAGTTAAGAAGTGATCATGTTGGGAGGGTTAAGTAGATGATTCTATGGAAGAATAACAAAAGGATATGTTTCTCAGGAGAAGAAAATTGGTCTTGGAAAATATACCCATTATGTTTTGTCCCTTAGAAACTTCTTAGTTCAATATTCCAGAGGCATTGTTAGAAGAATTTATACACAACTTCTGAATGAATCTCTGGAAAACTCTCCACCAACTGAAATCAAAATTCTACCATTATAATAGGTATGATGATCATACCAAAATATTAAGCTATTTTCTTCATCATATTAACTTAGAATCACTTACTTATGTGTGGTGACCATGATCAGATAAGTATTAGAAAGGTATTAAATCGACATGACTCAATGCATTTTGGAGATGCATCATCTAGTTATCAATTCCCTTCAAGGTGTTCGTATCTGGGGATGGAATTAACATGGAGATATGCATTTCACCCCACAACCTGTTCATTAGAACCCAATGGAAATGAAATGATATAATTTCATTACTCCAAGGTGGATATTAAGAAGAACCCCCACTTAGGAAAGATGGCACACTTAAAAGGAATCAACCTTGAGTAAGTCTCAAAAGCACCAGGCATGAAAAAGAAAGATATTAAAAAAATACTAAACTAGAAAACCATGTACATCAAGAATACTTATCACCTTATGGAATAAAACCATTATGTACTATTGATTTTCTAAGAAGCAATCCATTTTCGCACAGATTCTTCATTTCACCTGGATTGTACTCGAATAAGGATGCACGTGAAAAGGGAGTGGTGGTAGTTGAAGAAGCTATCACATTATGGGATCAACCCCATCCCATTGGTTTGGGGGAATTTTTAACACAAAGTTCCCATAAAATTATGATAAACTAATAATAAGGAACAATAAATAACAAAACGGGAGCAACTGCAGCCCGCGGGGTTGGGGAATTTTTTCCTCAACCTTACCTTCTATGTAAACTTGTAATTTCCCATCTAGGGTGGACAATAATAAGTATGGTCTCTCAGTTCATCCCATATAGAGTCCCATTTCCCCATAAGTTAAGCATACAACTAGGATTCATGTATGTTCCCTCAAAGTCACTCTTTACTAAGAAGCTGGAAGAGGACCCCTGAATGTGAAGGAAAATTCCAAAAAAGTGTACAAAAAACCCCTCTTATAATTCATTTGACAGTACAAAATCTGTGTGTGCATTATGCATCAGTAAACATCATGAACATAAATCCTATAGATGACACCGAAAATGATGTCGATGCTGAGGAACAAGGAGACAATGGATCCATCTTTAATGTGGTCTACACTGAGACAAATGAAGGAGGTTTTCATACCAGGAACCATAGAATCACCATGAATTTGGTTCCACCCTCAACCAATCCATTACTACCTCTTTAGGGAGCCTCTAACCAAGAAATGGGATAAAATTGGGTCACAATCAACCCACATCTTAAGGAGGTTGAGGTCCTTTTTCTCAAATAAAGATTCACTTGGAAAAAGAAATACATGAAAGAGTTGAGTTGACCCAATGTCGAATATCTCCAAGGTTGAATTCCTAATGAATATTCTCCATGGGTAGAACCTCAATTAACACTTCCTACTAGTGTGCCTCAATAATAATGGTTCATCCCAGTGACTGATGTAGATACAGGTTATCCACCTAACACTGTGCTTGTACCATTGGTTTACCTAGACTCAATTATGGACTGATATCAACATTTTACCCTCTTATTGAAACAACTAGAATAGATTAAAGAAAAACCTCAAAATATTTCCCCGGCTAGATACCATCCATGAATAATGTAGAACCAGCACATCGGGCCCTGCATATTGTTTCTCTTTTCCAATTTCCTCTAATAACCTATTTAAATGAATAGTATTTAAAGACTTGTTGACATAATGGATTCTTTTATATCATGTTTCAAAGTTGTGGAGGAGTGGCGTGCACCTATACATCCAAAATGGAATCCATACCATGAATGGGTGACCTACACCCTACCTCTGTTGAATTTTGGGAGTCCTCCATTTCTGATATTCAATGGCTCGGGTGATCCGGAACAATATATGAAATTCTTTTCATCCCATTGTGATCCCATGATGGGGAACTCCTATGCAACAAGAAGTAGTGAAACACACATTATTCATGATAACATTACAATGGATGTACTTCATATGGTACACCCATTTTCCATCTTAGTCAATCACGAGATGGGAAGACCTTCATTAACAAATTATTTTTTCATTCAGATCAACACTATAAAATACAACAATACTAGACCTCTTGAATTGAAAAAAATGGTAAAATAAGAGAGTCTTAGAATTCATTTCCATGTGGAATGGGATGGCCTATTACCTAAACCTACCACTTTTTCAAGAAGGTATTCTATGTCTCTATTTACATATAGTACCTACTCGATGAGCTATAAATGTGACTCATCCTAGTGAAGTATACAAGTGGGATTTATGATTTTCCTTCCATTTCCCTAAGAATTTAAGATTCCATTCAATTTACTAAAATAATGTCCTAAATTACTCCACTAGTCTCATGTAAAAATGAAAAATGTAGAGGTTAAATCTACCACACTTAATACATCCTTTGCATCAGCCCCATATCCAAAACCCACACCATACCATAGAGCACCCCCTAGACATCACCTGCAACCCCCAACTCACTAGGATGTGTGAAGGTAACCCAGGAGAAAAAAAAATTTAATTGAGAATGAATATATTTTTCTCTTTTTGAGATGATCATGTCCCTAACTAATTTATAGCCACTGTGGACAATGACTAACCTCACCTATTAGAGCCCAAAAGGCCCACCTAGGTGGATCATGAAAAATGGAAATATTATTTACCCTTATATAGGATGATGGGGAACACCATTCAGTAATGATTAATATTTAAAGGAATCCTAGAAAATATGATGGACTCAGGGAAAGTAATGATGGGAAAGCCGCCACCATAAGTACTGCATGTTTTCACTACTTCACCGGAAGAAGGAGATGAGTGGAAATAAGTTTTTAGTAAAATGGAATAAAATTTTTATTATTGTATGACTTGAAATACAATAAAACAAACTCATGGTATTTTTTATGAATAGTTGAAACAACCACTTATACACCTATTCGCTTTCGCTATAACACATCTGATGACGTCGGGACCACAAATTTCAAAAAATCAGCCTTTCAAAAAGTATACTGGCTAGAAAAATTGTGATAAAACACAAGAGGATGAACATGTACCAATTTCAAAGTTTAATTTCACCCTATCAGACTTTATTCCTTCATATTTGAAACAACAGGAACCACCCCACCAATAATGTCACCAAAAATAGTCATCTAGAAAAAAATTCTCATTGAATGAGTAATTAATCTTATGTTCCAATAATTCCAATAATTTAATGTAAATCTTATATAATGATGACTATGAATATGAAGCTATGTTCCCCACACACAATTTGGGTACCAGAAAAAGATTCTAAATGATCTGAGGATACCAGGGAAGGCATAGTCGCAGTAAGACCTATAATTCCAGCCACATACCTACACATACTATCCATGTTGTGAAATCTTATGGAAGATCCCTTCAACGATTACAATAGGAGAAGGTAAATTTCCAAAAAAATACCAAGATATTCCCTAACCTACTCACTTTGGAAAATAGTTCAAAAGAGGAATAGGTGTCTAATCACCCTCAACGTGAAAGAAGACCTGCCCAACCAAATCCACTAAAGAAAAGAGCAAGTCCAACTACTATTTTGAGGGGAAATCCATCTACATCAATTAATCCATCCCCAATGAACGTCATAAAGTGAATACACATATTGGGAAGTGCCAAAATTTAGATCGGAATTATGATATAATGAATTATTTATCCATAATACCATATAATTCATCAATATTGGATGCCCTGATATTATCAAAAGACCTCCGGGAAGCACTCTTATAATCTTTTCTATTACCCGGGGAGTTTGAAGCTGAGGTTGACTCTATTGAGGTGTATCAAACAAAGTCTAATCCCATGAAATTTAACATGGTTATCTCTTTTAAAGATAACGATAAAGATTCCATTATACGTGGACATATTAGACCCTTGTACATGTCTGGTAGTATAAATGGTGTCGATGTTCAAAAATCATTCATTGACAATAGCTCTAGATTTGACCTAATTCTATTACGAACAGTTCTACAGCTAAGCTACAATGATGATGAACTAGAACCTTCCACTCTTACACTATAGGTATATGAAAAAAGTGGGAAAATCCACTTAGCCAAATCATGCTAATGGCTAAATTCTAATACCTCATAGTTGACTCATAATTTAATGTTTTTGGAATAATAGAGCATTAAATGTCTTTATATGAATTCCTTTGTTTCATAAACACAAATCAATCCTCTCATTATACCATCAATTCATGAAATATTGCATTAATGTTAAAATCAAGATGTATCAAGCTGATTAGGCCCCATTCAAATCATATGAGAACTATAAAATATTTAACTTTTTTCCAACATGGACATATGTGTTGGTAAAGGTACATTTTATATTAGTACAATGTTTTACCCAAAATATGTCCCTATCACTAAATTATCAGTAAATACTCTATGACTAAATATTATTATGAAAAACAAAATAGTTCTATTACAATTATAATAATACCAACAGATAAAATACATGTTTTTCAAATTCTTAGAAACTTATTCATGAAAAAAATTATTTGTAATAAAATTACCAATATATAATATATATTTATAAATTACATTTAAATAAAAAATAAAAAAATTATTTCTAGTATAATTTCATATTATATTTATTAATATATCTTATAAAAATCACTTTTTCAATTATCAAACTAAATCCTCTTTTCACACATGTTCAAACATAGGAAAATATTAATTATATTAATGTAATTAAAAAATTGATTCAATACATAGTTAAATTTTCTTGATACCTAAAAATATAATAAAAAACAAAAAAACCAAGGACCATATATTCCCCCACCCCATACCTCAAAGGGTATGACATCCCTTGACCACAATCCTCTAGCGCCCACCATGATTGGAAAATAGTTCTGTATGCCAATGATATTACATCACACCTAACGTTTGTCACCCAATGAAAATAACCAAGGAAACTCTAGTACTAGTGAGGAGCCTAAAGTTTCTATTATTCCACACTATTCTGCTCCATGATCTACATCACACACAACCAAAGGCATACCCACAAATGAGTATAGAATAACTGCGTGAATTTAAACCAAAATAGAAAAAAATAAAAATAAATAAAAAAGTATATAATGATCATTTTTCATCATCTCTATTGAAATCTCAATGATTTTTAGTCCAAATGACACAAATATCAGCATCGTTTCTCTAAAAAGATGCTAATAGGATCCCAAACACAATATTTCTTCAAAATATAATTTTCACTTTGTTTGAGTTGAAATAAAATTGATTTAAAGTCTTTACTTATTATCATTAACACAAGAATCAAAATTTAGAAAACTTATCATAGAATAAATTCCATTTCAATTTCAACATCATATTCCCAATAATGCACCTTAAACACATGCCAATTTTAGCTTAACATTTATCATATTAAAAATTATAAATTTTTAACCAAACGACACCTTATAAGTAGTTTTCAAAAATTCTAACACTAATTAAAACCAATTATTTTTTAAAAATTGTATAAAATTCAACAATATCGTCAACAAAACATAACCATTTCTTAAAAAAACATAGTATTTAGACACATATAAAATTTTAAATACATATATGTTTTATACTTTTTCATAATATAAATCCAATTACATTCAATAAAAAATTACCTCTCCATTGTTGTATATAGTAGAATTAGACGTCTATGTGTGTAATAGTGATATGAGTCACTAATCAGTTGGGTTTCAAATTAGGATTTTAATCAGTAGACATCTACTGCTAAACATGCCCAATTTCTTTTATGTTAAGCAGTGGATGTAAAATACTATAGGTGATTGTAAAAATTGTGACAATGTATTTCAATTGTTAAGTAGTATAAATTTATAATATTTTAATAGAAATATATTACATAACATTTCGAATAATACACACACAGATTGGAATGATAATTAGTAGATGTATGTGTGTGTAATAGAAGAAGAGTCGCTAATTAGTTTGTGTGTAATAATAGATGATATTAGAATAAATCATTTTGATAATAATCCCTTTTGATTATATATATTTTCTATAACAAAACTGTTTGAAAATAAACCAATCAGTTTAAAACTGGTTACAAGTGATGAGATTCTTGTCAATATAATGACGATAAACCAACCAATAGTATCATCATCACAGTAAGAACAACCAATTTTTTCGTCTTACTTTTACAAAAAATAATAGTTTATTTATATATCCATATTCATTCATGGTTACCATAATTTGAGAATAAATTATGTTCATTGATAAATTAAAAAATGAATGAAATGAAACTAGTGAACCCGACTGTTAAAGATCTTTGAAGTAAACCCCTGAAAATATTAGATTTATTTTTCCAGTAGAGTATAGGGAGTAAAATTAAAGGAATTTATCCTTGATTTATATTACACATAAAACACACATAAATACAATTAATAACTATTAAACATTTAAACAAAAAAATTACTGAATAAATCAAAAATTTATTCCAACCAAACAGGAGTTATATAATGAAAGAAAACTCATGCATTCAACCAAAATATGGAAAAGGAAGACTCCTGAATTACAACCAAATCATCTGGAGTATTCTTCCCAAGGTTCCTTAGAGAATACCTCAGAATTGAGTGACATTATGAATGGGAACTCAATCCAATATGTGATATATTCTTCAAATCTATCTTGTAATTGTTTTACGACACCAACAGTTTAAAGCATTAATATTACCAATATATCTACATAATATTACTAATGTATTATAAATATCACAATAATAATATATAAATTGGAGAAATAATATCATAATGAATTATTAACAAGGTAATTTCAATAAATAATCCCTAAAAAGGAAACATTTTTACATGTTATCTTCCCATCATTACAGATAAAAATACAATAAATCCTTTAAAAACCATTAAAATACCATCAAATATTAGTACTGTCTATAATATTATAAACTCATTACAGCCCAACCCCAATATTTTAAATAATTATATCATTATTATTTATATTAATGTCCAAGATAAGTAGTTATATCATGATTTTAAATATAAAAATACAACACAATCAATGAGACGACAATGAAGAACAAATGGCTAGATGGTCTCCTCTAGCAATCCATAACTGCCTCATTATGCTGGAAGCTTGAGCAGAAGATAAATGCACCATCCCAGGAATAGACCTTCCTCAAGCTAGTGGATTCAGTGTTCACTATAATTCCTCCACCATTGGCACTACACAGATGAACAGATTTGAGCATATTGCACAATGGGTACTTAATATCCAACCTCCAATCAACCCATTCTAGGTTAAAACACTAATTAAATCCATTGATTGTCAACAAATACAGACATTTTGAAATGCATGTAAGATATTTTTAGAAATTTTTCTCAACTATATCTAGATCACAGTACTCTTTCTCGACATTAAGAGATTTTTCAAATTGTTATTTGTGGAAATTAGCGTTGATATCTTCATTCATCTCTTTATTTGGTTATTGAAAAGGAGGGAATTACATAACTAGAGGCATCCTAACAATCCCAATAAAATCAATGATATCTTGAATACCCTTTTAATTGATATCCTCATGTAATTTAGGTTATAAATTAGTATTTTATATATATAATAAATGCCCAAAAGGATATAATATTAAATAAATATTACCAATTTCTGTTGTTATATATTCCACCAACATCCCGTAACAAAAATCAAAAGTTTCTTCTTGGCTTATAGCAACCCAAACACCATTACTAGAGATAATAATATTACCATTAATAGAATAGTGTTTCACCACATAAAATATTTTAATCATTAAAATATCCCAATAAAACAAATCCGTATTCCTTCTAAATAAATAAGCTGGTAAAATGAAAGGAAATTTTTTCTTCCAAAATTTAAGGAATAGAAATGACAAACTCAAGAACATCCATGAAGGTAATTGATCTAGAAAGACACAAGGACACTATGATGGAAATAAAACTATGCCTACATTGAAAGGTCATCTAACACCATAGTTAGATACATCAATTGAGATTTGGGATTACTTGAAATAGATCAATAATGTAATGTGATATTGGTATTATAGGTATTAATATTGATTAAAACAATTGTTTGTTTCTCATGTAATGTTTCTATAATATTATAACTATTATAGATTGTTATTGATAACTTTTTAATAATCCTAAAATACATATTAGATATTTATTATTTAGTTATGATTAGAAAAACTAAAATAGTGTGAATTCTATAATAGATATCTTGAGATTTGTTATTTTGATAAGATTGTGATAAACATATAGAATGTTGGGGCCTATAAACATATATCACATGTGGGATATTTTTCATTATTTTACCCTCCACTTACATAGAACATTAAAATTCAACATTAGTACATGAAAATGCAGGTATGGGTTAATTTTCATGGTGATTTATTCATTACCTAATGGTTTGAGTAAAACATACATGTGATCATTTATTTCATACATTCCAATCAGTAAATGCATGAATGTTATATGGTTATTATTATTAACACCATTGGTGGGGTTCTATTTAATTTTAAACACACACACACAAAATTAAAATTGATGGGTGCATTAATAATTTAGGCCAAAATGTTGGTATAATCATGTGACCTGGTGTAGGCGAGTGGGTAAGACGAACACGGTTAGGTAATAATGATTAGTTCGAGTTATATTTGAATATTTAATTTGGTCTTATTATTATTTTATTATATTTTTTCAATGATAATATATATGATCAACCCACTATAAAATATTTGTTTTTGTATATGTGTATATAATCCCCATTTGTTAAATTTTTTTCCGTATGGGGTATGGATTTAATAAAAATTAACATACTTATATTTTTTTTATTGATACAATCTAATGCTTATCTTTTTATGGATTTTACACTTTTTTATTTCATATTTAATCACATGATAGAGAGGGTATGTTTCCCAGGATGGGTTATTCTAACCGTTCCCCAATCAAAAACATCAAGTAAATAGGTAGGTACACCTAATATATATATATATATCTAGTTTGGACCAAACATATGATGACCAGAACAATGATATCAAACATATATATTCTTCTAAACAACATTATATATGACTGTATTTTTCCTAGATTATCTATTATTCCATCCCACACACCCTCATAGAAATATATTATAAAAGATACCCATTCCTAAGTTAATATATCATGTTATTCCAAACCGAAAAAATAATAAAACTAAAACTAAATCTAGAAATCATAACATATTTAATCATAATAAAACTTTCCTTGAATATTCCTAAAATAAAATGGTTTTCTCAATTAATCCTAGTCTCCAATCCAAAGTTATGTCTCAAAAATACAACTTTTATCAGAAAAATATTATATAAATTATTTTTTTAGGTACAATTTATTATTAAATTACAGAAAGTTTATTTTAGGAATTAGTTTTATTTTTTTATATTATTGTTGTCCATAACCATTTAGTTATAATTTGAAATAAAATTCAAAAACATATCTCACTCCTTTTACATAGAATTGTATTAAGTAAAATAAGGACCTAATAATATGTTATTAATGATCTCCCAACCCAATGGATTCATGGTATTGCCAATTTTATCACATACTAATGGCCATAAAACATATATTTAAAACCCAATAGAGTCTAGAATAGAAATAAGGGAGAGGTTTATATGATTTGTTTTAAAATAACATAACAACTGATTACAAAAAAAACAAAATAAAAAATCAATTATAAACTAATTTAAATCATAATAGAAGTAAAATATAATCAATTGAAATTTACTTCAATTAGTTATATTTTAAAGAATTTATAAATTCATTTTTTAGAAAAGAATGAAATCGATATTTCATCTCCAAAACTATCTAGAAGCCCTATGATTTTCACTCTAATGGAGAAATTTGTTTAATAACATTTCCATATTTAAATATAGGGATTTTTTTTTAAAATGTGAATCATAAATGTCAATCTATCAACGTATGAATAGAATCCAATACTAAAAAAATATTTATAGTAAGGAATCAAGCACGTTTTCTATAAAATCAATCATACCTGGATAACTTGTGATTCATAGATTAACCTGCCCAAACCAGAAACACCATTGGTTACAATTTCTATAATATGAGAAAACATTCTTATGTGAATAAACACCTAAAATTAAAGTGGAGGAGGTAGACAATTTAGATAAAAAAATGAATAATAACTTGCATGGGTGCTGATTCTGTGCCATTTGTCTTAGTTGTTTTGTCATTATCCTATATGACAGTGGGTGGTCTCTTGGTTAGCTGGTATTGATTAGGGCCAGTGTCATGACGATGATGTGCTCTGCTAGGTTTTGGTAGGGGGAGGCAAATCAGGAACTTAAGGAGTGAATACGGTGTCAAGAAGGAGATTGCCAAGTAGGTCAATATATGCATCTAGGTGATGATGTGGGGAATATGTATGGGTGTGTTACATATTTTGGATAATAAACTATTTTTTATGGTGTGGGATAATTTTAATTGATTTTTTATAATTATCAGTTTATTTGTATTTTATGATTACATAATATTATTTAAATATTTTTTTAGATTTTAAATTTCTTTTTACTTTTTGGTAGATTATATATTTTCATAAATAAATATTATAGACTATTTCTTCACAACAAATAATTAAGAACAAATTTAAAATTCATTCAAAATGTCTTTTTTAGGATATGCAATTTTTAAAATATAATATTCATAGACTCGAATAACTTATCTACAATCATATATTTATATACATTTCAAGAAATATTTAATGGCATATATATTATAATTCAGTGCATAAGTATATATGATGAAATATGTGTTGGTTCTAAAAAGTTAATAAATATATAAATAAATTTTTGTTTAAAAATTATTTTTATTTTATAATTAATTCCAACATAATTTTATAATAGTAAATTATTTTTTGATAATAATAATTAATGATAATAGATTTTTTTAGTAAAATATATTTTTGTATTAATATAATAAAACAACATATTTAATTATTGGTAAAAAATTTGTTGGTATTAAATGTTTAATATTAGGGGATATATTTTTTGGTAAAAACAATTATTGGTATGTATTATTAAAACCAAAAAAATAATATTTGATGGAATTGCATGTTTTTACAAATATGTATAATATCTTCTAGTAAATTTCTTGTTTTATAGATCATTTTAGGGGATTTTTATTTTATCGATGGAGGATTCTATCAAAGGGAATGAAAACAACCCTTCATTGATGGCTTTACATGGGTTACCACCCTGGATTTCCTAGAAATGATCCCGTCCAACCCCTTGAAATAGTTCATGGATGAATAAGTGTTACCCATCAATCAGGTCGAGAATATGAGTCCAAATTTAGACACATATTTAGTGGTCATCATAATTTCTGTCATGACCACTAAGTCCAAAAATTTTGAAAATTTTGTTGAATCCCCAGGAAGAGGTGACAGCTTCGACGAAAATCCACTCATTCCATCACTAGTTCTTCAGGAAATCCCTACCTCACTAGCTAAGAAAGAACAAGTTGACTCATCACCTGAAAATGATGAAGGGACTCTTTCTCCATCCCTCACTGCATCCTCTCTATATTTTCAAGGAAATACCACATTGTCAGTTAAGTTAGAGGAAGTAACTCAAACATTTGAATGCCAATATATCATTTCTTTTACCTTCTATAGAGATCTTAACCCACAAAATTATCCCAATAAGGAACAACGCGAAGAAGGTGGATAGGAGAAAGAAGATTAGGAGGGCCTTAGGGACGCCACTCCAACATTTGAGGAGGGCATCTCTACCACAATTGTTGAACACAGAGAAAATTTTTGGTTATATAAGAAGAAACCAAACCCATTTTGATCAGTGCATCCAAGTCTTCTAAAAAACTAGATGTATATAACTTCTTAATGAAGTATCACCAAGTTGTGCTTCCTTCGAACTACGCAAAAATTTTAGGTCCTAACCCTGAGGTGGCCACTCATCACATGGGATTTCTATAAGATCACTGGTTCAATTAAGAGGTATCCATAAGGATGAAAAAACACACTCTACCATAAAAAAGTTGAATTTGACAATCTCATTATAGGAAACTTCATTTAAGAGGCCCAATATCAAAAATGGATGTCTAATACAGTCCATGTTAAGAATAATAATGGGGAAATAATATTATTCAACAATTTTAGAGATCTCATCTGACACTGGATAACTGAAGATTTCCCAATCCCTATCATAGAACCTTTGATTGATGTGATAGCCTGACAATAGGACATCTTCTTCATGGATGCCTACTCAGGATATAATCAAATTAGAATGTTTAGGTAAGACGAAGAATCCACCTCCATTAGATCTCCGATGGATTATTTTTCCTTCATGTAATTACCCTCATGGATTTCTATTCAAAATTTCCAAATCCTTATAGATTTTATGGTTTTTAGTGTTTTTTGGGATTTTAAGGGTTTTAGGGTTTTTTTCATGGGTTTTTATGGTTTTTTGGATTTCAATGTTTTTCGGATATTTTGGGTTTTTTCTTGTTTTGATGGTTTTTAGATATTTTTAATATTTTTAACATGTTTAGGTGTTTTAATGGGTTTAAGGGGTTTTATTGTATTTTTAATGTTTTTATGGTGTTTTGATATTTTTGAGGTTTTTTTATAGTTTTCAGGGTTTTTTTCAAGGTTTTTAGAAATCTTTACAATTTTATTGGAATTTAGGGATTTATTTTATTTTTATGGTTTTTTGGGTTTTTAGGCATTTTCAAGTGTTTTAGTGTAATTTGGGGGTTTTATGACTTTTTGAGTTTTTTGAGTTTTTTTAAGGATTTAAGAGTTTTTAACCTTTTTTTAGGAGATTAAATGTGTTTTAGAGTTTTAGTGGGTATTTAGAGTTTTATGGGTTTTTAGGGTTTTGACGTTTAATAGGTTTGCTATTGCCTTTAAGAGGTTTTTATGGTTTTATGTGTTTTTAAATTTTTAGGGATTTTTAATCTTTTTGTTTGATTTTTATTTTTTTAGTGTTTTCTAGGTGTTTTTGGAATTTAGGGGTTTTATGGCCTTTTGAGGTTTTTTAAGTAATTAATAGGGATTATGGTTTTTATAGTTTATTAATAATTTTAGGGTTTTTAGAGTTGTAGTAGTTTTTAAAATTTTATGTTTTTAAGGTTTTTAAGGTTTTTAGGTGTTTTTATGGATCTTAAGGGTTTTTAATGATTTTAGGGAATATTATATTTTTATGGGGTTTTTAATTTTTTTTTTAATTTTTAAGAGTTTTTTTTGGATTTTTAGGGACTTTGAGGGTTGATGGATTTTTAGTGTTTTTAGGGGATTTGGTTTTTAGGATTATTTTTATTTTTTATTGATTTTAAGAGGTTTATATTTTTTTAACATATTTAGGGGTTTCATTAGTTTTTGGATTTTTAGTGCAGTTTTAGGGGTTTAATTGGTTTTTAAGGTTTTATGTTTTTTAGTTGATTTTATGGTTTTCTAGGGGTTTTAAGGATTTTTAGTGTTTTTTTAATGTTTTTAAGGGCTTTAGGGGTTTTTTTTTAATTTTTATGGTTTTTAGTGTTTTTACGTATTTCGGGGGTTCGATGGTTTTTTTCATAGTTTTTATGGTTTTGCAGGTTTTTAGGGGTTTTTTGGGCATGGAATATGCCAGGGTCGGGCTATTCCCTCAGCCCAAAAGTTATTAGAAAGAAAAAAAGGAGACAAGGTAGAAAAGGGAGGGGAGGGGTCAAACGACCCACACCCAAAAACCCCTTACATCCCATGCCAAAAAAAGAAAAACAAAGAAAGAAAAAGACGCAAAAATAGACACAACAGTGACATCATCACGTCACATCCAGCCAGTACCAGCATCCAGCAACACCACATCCAATCAGGGGTTTTAAAGTTCATTATGGGTTTTTATGGTTTTTAGGGGTTTAGGTTTTTTATGTTTTCATGGAATTTTATGGAATTTTATGATATTATGGTTTTAAGGGGATTATGGGGGTTTTATGGATTTTTATGGTTTTTAGTAGTTTTATGGTTTTTCATGTTTTTAGGGGTTTTACGAGTTTTAGGGACTATTTGAGATTTAGGGGTTTTTTAGTTTTTATGGTTTTTAAGGTTTTTAGAGTTCTTAAAAGATATTTTTTCAGTTTTTAGGGTTTATATATATTATATTAATTTTTCTAATCTTTATGTATTTTATGGGTTTTATTGATTTTTTGGTCTCTTTTTGTTTTGAGGGTTTTTTTACATTTTCAGCCCATTTTTAATGATTTTAAATATTTTTATGGTTTTATGGTTTTTAGGGATTTTCGGATTTTTAGGTGGTTTGGGATTTTCGATAGTTATGTTTATTAGGGTTTTTTTGGTTTCTTGGGTTTTTTTGGTTTCTACATATTTTTTAATTTTTTGGGGGGTTTATGTTTTTTTTTGAGTTTTTAAAAATAATTAATGTTTTTAAATATTTAATGTGTTTTATATTTTTGAGTTATTTTTAATTTTTTTACTGGTTGTTAGGGGTTTTTATGTTTTAGGAATTTTTATGTTTTTTGTGGGGTTTAAGGGTTTTTAGGGTTTTTACATTTTCAGGGATTGTGAAGGATTTTTCTAGTTTTCTAGGATTTTAGATTTTCTAGGAATTTTCAATGTTTAAATGATTTTTAGGGTTCTTTAAAGTTTTTTTGGATATTTCTAGGTTTTAGGGTAATTTTTTGGTTTTTAGTGGTTTTTTTAGTTTTTTGGAGTATTTAAAATTTTTAATGTTTTTTAATTGTTTTATGGATTTTAATAATTTTTTGAGTTTTTGGTAGGTTTTTTTTTGGTTTTTATGGGTTTTGAGTGTTTATTAATGTTTTAGGGGTTGTTATGGTTTTCTGGGGGGGGGGGTGTTAAGGTTCTCCATGTTTTTTAACTTATTGAGGAATTTTTAGAATTTTTATGGGTTTCAGGGATTTTAGTATTTTTAAGGGATATAGAGGATTTTAGGGTGTTTCAGGGTTTTGGGGGGGGGGGTGTTATAGGTTTTAGGGGGTTTCATTAGTTTTAGAGCCTTTTGAGTTTTTAGAGATTTGGGGGTTTTAGTGGTTTTATGTTTTTTACAGTTTTTTAATGTTTTTAGGGGTTTTAAGGGGTTTTTTTTTGTGTTTTTAGAGTATTTAGTTTTTTAGCGATTTAATGTATTTTTAGGTATTTTTAGGTTTTTAGGGATTTTCGTGGACTTAAGGGGATTTATAGTTTTTCTGTTTTTAGTGTTTTTTAGGGATTTTTCGGATTTTTATGGTTTTTAGGGTTTCTTGGGATTTTATGGATTTTGTGGGTTTTAGGGGTTTTCAAAAAATTTAGGTTTCTTAGGGTTTTATGGGTATTTATGGGTTTTTGGGTTTTTAGGGTTTTTTTAATTTTTATAGGTTTCAATATTTTTAGTGTTTTATTATTATTAAACATTTTTAGGGGTTTTGAGGGTTTTTAAAAAAATTAGTGGTTTTAGGGTTTTTTGGGTTTTTAGAGTTTTAATGTTTTTAGGGGTTTTACATGTTTTATGTTATTTTCAGTGTTTTTTATATTTTCATTTATTTTTAGTGGTTTTTAGAATTTTAATGGTTTCTAGGGGTTTCTAGGTATTTATGAATATTTTGGATTTTTAGAGGGTTTCAGGTGTTTTAGATGTTTTCAGGGTTTTTAGGGTATTCCTAGGTTTTTAGGGTTTAATTGAGTTTTTAAAGAATTTTATGTGTTTGGGTTTTTTAAAACGTTTAGGGGTTTAATGGGCGTCAGAGTTTTAAGTGGGTTTTTAAGATTTTTATTGATTTTTTACGGTTTTTATGGATTTTTATAGTTTTTAATATTTTTTTTGGGATTTTTATGGTGTTTAGGGGTTATTCATGGATTCTATGGTATTTATGTTATTAGGGATATTTGGGTTTTTTTTAAATTTTATGGTATTATCTCTTTTAGTATTTTTAGGGATTTTGAAGGGTTTATGGGTTTTTATGGTGTTTTAAGATTTTTATAGTTTTAATAACTTTTTGGTTTTAGGGACTTATGAGTTTTTTAGGGTTTAAAGGTTTTTTAGTTTATAACAATTTTATGGGTTTTAAGGGGTTTTAGAGTTTTTAGTGATTTTTTGGTTTTTTATGGGTTTTTGAAGGTTTTAAATGATTTTAGGGGTTTAATGGTATTTAAGGAATTTCATGGTATTTAGGTTTTTTTAAGTTTTAATTGGTTTTTAGGGATTTTTTTTTGATATTTTTGGTTTTTTTTATAGTTTTTAGAAATTTTTAGGGTTTTCATGGTAGTCATGGATTTTTAGGTGTTCTCAAGGTTTTTAGGGTCAATTGGTGTTTTTGAGATTTTTTTGAGTTTTTATGTTTTTATAGTTTTTTAGAGTTTTTAAAATTTTATGGGTTTTTCACGTTTTTAGTGGATTTAGGGTTTTTCAGGGTTTTTAGCATTTTTAATGGTTTTTACGAGTTTTAGTGTTTTATAGTGGATTTAGGATTTTTATGTTTTCAAGGATTTTAAATGATTATAGGAATTTTATGGTTTTTATGGATTTTTATATTTTTTGGGATTTTGAGTGTTTTTATGGTTTTTAGGTATTTTGGTTTTTAGGGGTTTTAGGGTTTTTTCAGTTTTTATGGTTTTTAAGGGGTTTTGGTTTTTTTAACTTTTTTGGGTATTTAGTGGGATGTTATTGTTTTTAGTGGGTTAAATGGTTTTTAGGAGTTTTTATGGTTTTCATGGGTCTTTTTTAATATTTAAATACTTTTACATTTTTAGCGTATTTATGGTATTCTTAGGATTTTTAAGGTTTTTAGGTTTTTTTAGATTACCATGGGTTTTAGGGGTTTTCACTATTTTTTAAATTTTTATGGGTTTTCATTATTTTTTGCGCTATTTGGGTTTTTAGTATTTATTTGAGTTTTTGAGGTTTCTTAATATTTTTAGAGTTTTTTAATGTGTTCAACATTTTTAGGGGTTTTTATAGGACTTAGTTGTTTCTTCAACTTTTATAAATTTTTTAGGATTTTTAAGGTTTTAGGGGTTTTTAGGGTTTTTAGGGATTTAGATAGTTTTACTTTTTCTAGGATTTTTAGGGATTTTTATGGTTTTAGCGTTTTAGAGGGGTGTTATTGATTTTGATGGGTTTTTAGGATTTTTCAGGGGTTTTAGGGTTATTAGGTGTTATTGGAGTTTTATGTTTTTTTGGGATCATACTATCTTGTTGAATTTTTTTACATTTTACAATGGTTTTTAATGTTTTTTTTAATGTTTTAGGAGTTTAAAGGGTTTTTAAAATTTTTATTGTTTTTAAGGGTTTTTTGGGGTTTTTTGGCTTTAGAGGTTTTTATGTTGTTTTATTGATTTTAGCGGGTTTTCAATTTTATTAACATTTTAAAGGATTTTCATGGATTTTTGGTTATTTTTTATTATATTATAGGTTTTCTGGTTGTTTGGATTTTTATGGTTTTAGGGGTTTTCAATGTTTGTATGGATTTATGGGTTTTTTGTTTTTAGGGTTTTTAGGGTCTTTAGGTATTTTAGTGGTTTTTTTATTTTTTTTAAGGGTTTCAAATTTTTAGAGTTTTTTACATTTTTTTGGGGTTTTATGGGTGTTTATAGTTTTTAGTGTTTTTTATGTTTTATGGGTTTTAGGGAAAGGAAGTAGCGTGGGTCGGGATATTCCCGACCCCACCAAATTTATTAGAAATAAAAAAGAGACACATCAGACAAGTGAGGGGAGGGGTCGAACAACCCACACCCAAAAAACTCTGACAACACACGCTAAAAAAAGAAAAATAAAAAAAGATAAGAAGTAAAACAAACCCAAACAAAAAACACAGAACACCAAGTAGCAACCATTATAATCACCAGCATCAACCAACATCCAGTAGCTCACAACCAAGCAGCAACCAGCCTCCAATCTCACAAAGTCCAACATCCAGCATAATCCAGCCATCACCGCCATAACATCGCTTAGCAGCATCTCCAACATCATCACCCAGCCAAACAAAACAAGAATCCCATAACATCAACCATCTTCCAGACCCTATCAACTCTTCTTCCCTACCAACAACCAGCACAAGAGGATGCCCACTACCAAACCCACCACAGCAATCCATCCCTATCAGAAACTCACAACCAAACATCCAGCCACATCCAGCATCACACCCAAGCTAGTCGACATCATTTTCATTACATAAATCAGAAACTCCCTACCATTCCACTTTCATCCAACACCAATCAGAACCACCATACTAGATTTCCAGTAGCTCATCATCCAGGAACTCAATATCCGATCAAAATTTAGCATAAACATATGAAATAACCAACAACCAGTAGCAAACATCATATAACCATTCAGAATCCAGTGACCAAATCTTCCTGACCAAACCAGTTCCATCATCATAACAAAATCAGAAACAAAAGACCACTAGCACCCACACCTAAACCCATTCCGCATCATCCACAACTTCTTAACCTCATCATTCTATAGTAACAACAACAAAAAACCAAACCAACCACAATTCAAGAACATACGGACCAGAATATCAAAACAAACACAACATAGTATGGCCATACCTTCATAAGCAGCAAGATACAAGAACAGGAAAACGGAATCAGAAAAGAAAACTTGCATCTTCACCCTTATCAGCCACCGACCCGTACCAGTAGTGAGCATCAAATACCTTATTCCTTCAAATAAACAATCACTCCATTGAGAAGAACCCATCCCCAGCTCATTGATGCTGAAACCCACCGCATCGTGGCTCCTCGAGCGACACCCAGAACTGAAAAGAGCAGACGAGATGAAAAGATTCACCTTAGGAAGAGCAGATTGCAGATCTGCCAAAACCAAGGCAAGTCGCTGCCAAATCCAATCCACGTCAACTTCGCCCTTTCCAAATCCCCCCAGGGACCACGCCGATCTTAGAAGGGGAAGCCCGAAGTAGCCTTTGGCCGCAGGGGCCATATCCAATGTGCACACATCTGGATCCGCCAAAGTTGAAGCAGAACAAGAAGTAGAACATCTGATGCCATAAAAAGCAACACCGCCAAATACTGACGCCTTCTAGAGCCTCCAAAACCCTCTGTCATCAAGGATCAACACCGTACGCCAAAGCAAGCCGCAACTGACTAGCCAATCCTCATCACGAATAGACCGGAAAATGAATCTACCATGAAAAGATGCTAAAAATCAGGACGTCGGGAGAGGGAGCCCGGGTGAGAGTGGCAGAATCATCTCCTTGGGATTAATGGGTTTTAGGGGTTTTAGGAGTTTTTATGGTTGAAAGGGGTTTTAGGGTTTTGAGTGTTTCTTACATTTTCATGGATTTTTAGCGGTTTTAGGATTTTTAGGGGTTTTAGGATTTTTATGCATTTAGAGGGGTTTTGGTGTTTATCAAGGAATTTTTGGGTTTTTATAGATTTTTATAGTTTTAGGTCACTTTATGTCTTTAGGTTTATTTGATATTTTTTGGTTTTAAGGTTATTTTGAGTTATTTAAATTTTTAGGGGTTTTAAGGGTTTTTAGAGTTTACTGGGTTTTTTTGGTTTTTTTAGATTTTTAATTTTTTTTTGTTTTTAGGGGGTTTTAATGGTTTTCAAGGGGGTTCTTTGGTTTTTTTACAATTCCATGGTTTTTTACATTTTTACATTTTTTAGGGATTTTAGGGATTTTTAGGATATTGTTTTTTACTGTTTTTCGGGTTTTCATGAATTTTAAGGGGTTTAGGGTTTTAAGGATTTTTATGGTTTTAGGGTTCTTAGGTTTTTCAAGTTCATTTTATTGTTGACTGATTTTTATATTTTCAGTGTTATTATAATTTTTTTGAGTTTTTTAATGTTTTTAACATTTTAAGAGATTTTATGTGTTTTTAGAGTTTTTAGTGGGTTTTAGGGTTTCTATCATTTTGGGAGTTTTATGGTTTTCAAGGGTTATTACGGTGTTTAGGGGGGTTTTCTGGTTTTATGGTTTTTTATGTTTGTAGGGATTTTAGGGATATTTTATGATTTTTATGGTTTTTAGTGTTTTATGGATTTGAAGGGTTTTCAGTATTTTCAGTATTTTGGGTTTTTTTAGGTTTTTTAGCATCTTATTGTCGTTTTGGTTTTTAAGGTTTTTTATTTTTAGGGTTTTATGTTTTTTAGGGGTTTTAATGTTTTAGGGGTTTAAAGGGTTTTCTTGATTTTTTGGCTTTTTAGGATTTTTATGGGTTCTTAGGTTTTTATGGTTTTTAAGGGGTTTATGGTTTTTAAAGGGTTTCAAGGGTTTTTAAGGTTTTTTATGTTTTTATAGATTTTAAGGTCTTTAATTCATTTTATAATCTTTAGGGTTTTTATGTATTTTGATGGGTTTTGTCATTTTTCATGGGTTTTTAGTGCTTCTAGGGGTTTTATTTTGTTTGAGGGTCTTTTAATGGGTTCTGTTTTTTTTTTCATTTTTAGTTTTTCTTAAGGATTTTTAGTGATTTTTATCATTTTTGACAATTTTATGGTTCATGGGATTTAGATTTTTTATTGGATTTTCTAGATTTTATGGCATTTTAAGATTTTTTTTATTTTTTAGGGGTGTTGTGGTTTTTTGGGGATATTTAGGGGTTTTAGTTATTTTTCATTTTCTTGTATTTTAAAGTATTTTTTAATATTTTTATTATTTTAAAGGGTTTTTATATATTTTGATAGTTTTTTGGATTTTCTGATGTTTTTTATGATAACTGGGATTTTTATTGGTTTTTAGGGTCTTTTGGGTATCGAGGGTTTTTTGTGTTTTTTGGGGGTTTATGGTGTTTATAGGTTTTCAACATTTTTAGGGGTTTAGGAATTTTAGTGGTATAAGAGTTTTTATTGGTTTTAGGGTTTTTAAAGGGTTTTTTTGTTTTTATGGGGTTTTAAGGATTTTTAGGTGTTTCTACTATTTCAGGGATTTGTATTACTTTTTAGGTTTTTAGTTTATAGATTTTTTAGGGTTTTTAGGAATTTTTTTTAGGGTTTATTTATTTTTTTAAGGTTTTTATGGATTTGTCACGGTTATTGGGTTATTTTTTATTTTAAGGCTTTTTTTGGATTTTTTAAGCTTCATAAGGGGTTTTAGAGTTTTTAGTATATTTGGAGTTTTAGTGTTTTAAAGGATTTAAAGGGTTTTTAGAGTTTTTTGTTGGGTTTTAGGGTTTTAAATACTTTCATGGTTTTGGGGGGTTTTTGTAGTTTTCTTGGAATTTCATGTTTTAAGGGATTTTAAACATTCATATATTTTTTGGGGATTTTTAGGAATTTTATAATATTTTGGGTTCTTCCGGGTTCTTAGGGGGTTCTAGTGTTTTTTTGTTTTTAGGGTTTTCATAGTTTTTATGGTATTAGGGGTTTTTTTTTGAGTTTTTTGTGGTTTATGGATTTTTTATAGATATTATTATTTATAATTTTTTTAGGGGATTTAAATTTTTTTATAGTTTTTATTTTATTTTATGTATTTTTATTCATTTTATGATTTTTGGGTTTTTAATGGTTTTTAGGGTTTTTTTCATGGTTTATTGGGTTTTTTATATTTTCAGGGATTTTTAGGGATTTTTAGGGTTTAGGGTTTTTAATAGTGTTTTCAGAGATTTCAGATATTTTGAAGATTTTTAGGAGTTTAAAAGGGGGTTTACCATATTTTTGGAGTTTTAGTTATTTTTGTAGTATTTAGAGGCTTTATGGGTTTTTAGTGTTTTAACGTTTTTTGGGTTTAAAGGGTTTTTAGAGTTTTTAATGTTTTTAGTGGTTTTTTTTGTTTTTATTGTTTTTATGGGTTTTTAAGGATTTCAGGGGTGTTTTAGAGTTTTCATGATTTTCTATATTTTTAGTTATTTTAAGAGATTATTTTGGATTTGTTTGGTTTTAGGGTTTTAAGGGGGGTTTTGAGTTTTGGGGGTTTTAAATGGATTTTATAGTATTTGATATTTTAGGCATTTTAAGGGTTTTTAGTTTTTAATGGATTTTTGGGTTTTTATAGGTTTTGGGTTTGTAAGGTTTTTGAGGGTTTTTATGTTTTTAGAGGTATTTGGGGTTTTGAGGGTTTTTTATGCTTTCAATGATTTTTATGTATTTTATGATTTTATTGGTTTTTAAGGTGTTTTAGGGATTATAGGAATTTTTAAGGTATTTATGGATTTTTTTATGTTTTTAGGGTTTGGGGGTTCATGTTTTTAGTGTATTTTTAGGGGTTTACGGTGTATTGAGTATATAGAGTTTTTATGTTTTTTTGAGTTTTTTTTAACATTTTAGGGGTTTTAAGGGTTTTTAGTTGTTTCTATGGTATTATGTTTTTTTAGGTTTTCCAAATGTTTTTAATGGATTTTAATTTTTTATGGGTTTTTAGTGTTTTATGTTTTTAAGGATTTTTATGGTCTTTTTTAGTATTTTCATGGTTTTCTAGGTTTTTGGTGTTTTTTTGGGATTTTGAGCGGGTTTAGGGGTTTTTAATATTTTTAGGGTTTTGGATTTTTTTTGAGTTTTTGGTTTTTTGAGTTATTTGTGTTACTTTATGTTTTTATAATTTTAAGGGTTTTTTGAGTTTTTAATCATTTTTTTGGGGTTTTAATTATTTTTAGAGTTTTTAGCATGTTTTAGGGTATTTATAGTTTTTTTGTATTTAGGGGTTTTATCATACTCATGATTTTTTCCCAGTTTCTAATTTTATTATGTTTAAGTGATTTCAAGGTATTTCCTGGGATTTTTATGGGTTTTAGGGTATTATGGGATTTTGAGGGTTTCTATGGTTTTCAGGGTTTTATGTATTTTTAGGGTTTTTATGGTTTTTAGTGTTTTCCAGAGTTTTTATGGTCTTTTAAGGGTTTTATGGTTTTTTTGAGTATTTAGGTTCAATAATCTTTTTAGATTTTTTATAAATTTTTAGGTTTTGTATGGTTTTTATAGTTTTTCGTTGCTTTTTAGGTTTTTATGGTTTTTTATGGTTTGAGGATTTTGTATGGTTTTCATGGGGGTTTTCAATTTATTATTAGGGTTTTTATTTTTTCATAGATTTTTTGGGATTTTTGAAGAATTTTATTGTTTTAAAAGTTCTCAGAGATTTTGTGGGTCATTAAGATTTTATGATTTTTAGGAATTTTTATGGTTTTAGGGTCTTTTTAGATTTTTAGTGTTTTTTTGGGTTTTAATAATTTTGGAGGGTTTTTAAAATTTTTAACATCTCACGGGTTTTAAGCAGTTTTAGAGTTTTTTAAGTTTTAGCGGTTCTATGGGTATTAGGGTTTTTATGGTTTTTAGGGTTTTTATTGTTTTAACTATTGTTAGGGGTTTGAGTGTTTTTTATATTTTTAATGCTTTTAGGGAATTGTTTGGATTTTTCTTTTTTTGAGGAAATTTTAGATTTTTAGTTAAATTTATGGTTTTTAGTTTTTAGAGTTTTAAGGGGTTTTATGGTTTTTATGGTCATTTTTTGGGTTTTTTGGAGATTTAAGGGGTTTGAAGGTTTTTTATATTTTTTAAAATTTTTAGGGGTTTTAACGGATTTTTATAGTTTTTTGTGTGTTATTAGGGAATTTTTGGAATTTTTGGAATTTTAGGGGTTCTAATGGGTTTTTCAGGATTTTTAGGTATTTAGGGTTTTTTTACGTTTTAATATTTTTTAGGGAATATTTAGGATTTTTATTGTTTTTAGTAATTTTAGGGTTTTTGTGATTTTGAATATTTTTATGGGTATTCAATGTTTTTAGGGTTTGTAGTGTTTTTTTTGTTACTTTACGTTTTTAGGGTTTTTTTGGATTTTTTAAGGCTTTTATGGTTTTTTTGAGTTTTTAACATTTGTAGGGGTTTCAAGGGTGTTAAAATTTTTAGTTGGATTTTTGGGGTTTATATTTTTTGTGGTTTTTAAGGGTTTTATAGTTATAAGGAGTTTTTAGTATTTTTATGTTTTTTATATATTTTTAAGGATTTTTTTTGAATTTTTTTAGTTTTTAGGCTTTTTAGGGGTTTTTAGGGTATTTTGTGGTTTTTTGGGGGGTTTTCAGGTTTTTTTGGGTCTTTAGGATTTTTAGGATCTATTGGGTTTTTGTGTTTTTCTTGAGTTTTTTAGTGAGTTCATGGGTTTGAATGTTTTTTAATTTTTTTAGTGGATTTAAAGATTTTTAAAAAAATTAGTGGATTTTAGGGTTTTTATGGGTTTTCGTGGTGTTTATATTTTACATGTTTTTAGGGTTTTCAGGGGGTTTTAGGGTTTATTGGGGTTTTTATGTTTTCAAGCATTTTTATGTATATATTAGGATTTTTATTGTTTTTAAGGTTTTTAGGGATTTATATGTTCTTTATGGGTTTTAGGGTTTTTAGGGTTTTTAGGTTCATTTTGGGATTTAAAGATATTTTGAGTTTTTTAGGGTTTTAAATTTTTTCAGTGTCTTCGACATATTTAATTTTTTTAGATGTATTAAGAATTTTTAGAGTATTTGATATTTTTATGGTTTTTATGGGTTTATTTTCATTTTTTTATGGTTTTAGGTATTTTTTTTGGGTTTTCAACATTTTAAGGATTTTTATGTTTTTAGGGATTTTTTGGGGTTTTTTTAGGATTTTTGTAGTTTTTTGGGTTTTTTATTGTTTTTATGTTTTTTAATAGTTTTAGGGTTTTTATTGTTTTTTGGTTATTTTTGGGGTTTATGGGTTTTTTGAGTTTTTAGAGGTTTTATGGTTGTTTAGAGTTTTTTTATCATTTATAAGGGTTGTGATGGTATTTAGTGTTTTTAGTGGTTTTAGTGTTTTTAGGGTTTTTTGGTTTTTAAGGATATTAGGGGTTTTATAGTTTTTATCAAGATTTCATATTTTTAGGTTATTTATATTTTATATTTTTTTTAGAATTTTTATGGTTTTTAGTGTTTTAGGGATTTTGAGGATTTTCAGGGATTTTTACGGTTTTCATCGTATTTATGGTCTTTTGTGTTTTTTTTATTTTTTTTGTAAATTTTAGGATTTTTAACAGTATTTGTAGTTTTTTGTGGTTTTTAGGGATTTTATATGTGTTTTTGGTTTTTGATGGTTTTTAGGTGTTTTATGGTTTTAGGGGGTTTTCATGGTTTTAAGGATTTTTACTTATTCTGTGATTTTCTAGGATTTTTTTGGATTTTTTTGGTTTGTAGGGGATTTTTAGTTTTTTTTGGATTTAAAGGGATTTATGGGGTTTTATGGGTTTTTAGGGTCTTTAGGGTTTTTAGGTTTTCATGGGTTTTTAAATTTTTTTCATTTTAACATTTGTAGTGGTTTAATGTGTTTTTAGAGTTTTTATTGGTTTCAATGGTTTTTATGCATGTTTAGGGGTTTAAAGGTTTTTAGGTATTTTTATGGGTTTTAGGTGTCTTTCATAGTTTTTATGTTTTCAGACATTTTTTTGGCATTTTTAGGATTTTTATGGCTTTTAATAATTTTTATGATTTTTTGGGATTTTGATGGTTTAGGGGTTTTCTTGATTCTTTAAGGGTTTTTACATTATTATTGGGTTTTAGGGATTGTTGTGTTTATATGGTTTTTAGCTATTTTTTTTTATCATTTTAGGGTTTTAAATCATTTTTATAGTTTTTGGTGAGTTTTAGGCATTTTAAGGGGTTTTAAGGTTTTGAGGGGGTTTTCTATGTATTTAGGGATTTTTTTATGTTTTTTGGGATTTTCTAGGATTTTTTAGAATTTTTATGGATTTTAGGGATTTGGTTATAATTTATTTTATGTTTTATAAGGATTTTTTGGGTTTTAAAGGATTTTAGGGATTTAATTGTTTTTTCAGTTTTTTTTATTTTTGAGTTTTTCAGTGTTTTAAGGTTTTTTAGTTTTTTCCAATGTTTTTATAGAATTTATTGGTTGTTAGTGGTTTTAGTGGTTGGGGGGTTATGTTTTTTAGGGGATCATATGGTTTTCCAGGGTTTTAATGGATTTTTAGGGTCTTTTACATTTTCATTAATTTTTATTTATTTTTAATATATTTATTGTTTTTATTTTTTAGGGATTTTGACTATTTTTAGGGTTATTTAGGGATTTTTTGAATTTTTAGGTGTTTTTGGATTTTTTGGGGTTTCTTTGTGTTTAAGGATTTTTGTGTTTTTTATATTTTTAAATGGTTTAATTGTTTTTATATTTTTTAATGGCGTTAATGGGTTTTAAGGGTTTCTATGGTTTTTTGGGTTTTTCATGGTCTTGAGGGATTTTTCAATGTTTTTTTTGAATTATATTTATTTTTATGGTTTTATAGATTTTACGGTTTTTAGGGTTATAGGCGTTTTTAGGTTTTTTAGGGGTTTTTTATTTCATTATGTTTGTAAGGTTGTTTAGAGTTTATTAATGATGTTAATGTTTTTGGGGTTGTATGGGATTTTTGAGTTTTCAGTGGTTTGGTTGGTGTTTTGTTGGTTTTATGGGTTTTTAATGTTTTTTGGGGTTGTTATGATTTTCAAGGGTCTATCAAGGTTTTTAGGGTTTTTATGTTTTAAAATATTTTTATTAATTTTTAAGGATCCTTTTGGTTTTTAGGGTTTTTAATTATTTTTAGGGTTTCATGCGAGGTTTTAGGGTATTTCCTAGTTTTTAGAGGTTTCAAAGATTTTCAGTGTTATTGGGGTCTCTTTGAATTTTTAGAGTTTTCTTTTTGTGTTTTTAGTGTTTTAATGGGTTTTTTTCTTTTTTGGTATTTTATAGTTTTCATGGATTTTCTAGGGTTATTATGGTTTTATAAGTTATCTTGGAATTTTTTTTTTCTTTAAGATTTTTCATGTTTTTAGTGTTTATAGGGATTTTTAGGGATTCTAAGAGTTTTTAATGTTTTTCAAGGTTTTTTAGCTTTTTATGGGTTTTCAGGCTTTTTAGGTTCTTTTGGTTTCTTAGGGGTTTTGTGTTTTTAGTGTTCTAATGGTTTTCTGGATCTTTCAATAGATTTTAGGGGTTTTATGTATTTTTATAGTTTTAGTGGGTTTTTAGGAAATTTATGGGATTTTAGGGTTTTTTTAATGTTTTTAGGGTTTTTTTGGGTTTTCAGGCAATTTTCTGTATTTTTTTAAGTATGTAGGGATTTTTTAGAATTTTCCTTCAATTTTATTGTTTTTAAGATTTTTTGTTTTTTAGAGATTTTGAGGGTTTCTAACGGTTTTCAAGGACTTTCTGGGTTCTGTGGGTTTTATGGGTTTTGGGTTGTTATTATTTTTTAGTTTTTTATGTTTTTAAAGGGTTTTAGAGTTTTCGAAAGATTTATGGGTTTTAAGGGGTTTTAGTGGTTTTATGGGTTCTATGGGTTTTAGGGGTATTTTGGTGGGTTTATGGTTTTTTGGGTTTTTAGGGTTTTCATGGATTTTAGGTATTTTTAGGGATTTTAGGGTATTTTTAGGTATTTAGGTATTTTAATGGTTTTTAGGGTTTTCATCATTTTTGGGTTTTATATTTTTTATGTTATTTATGGGGGGTTTTGGATTTTTATGGTTTTATTGTTTGTTTACATTTTATGGGCATTAAGTTTTTTTATATTTTTTAGTTTTTAGGGGTTTATTGGTATTTAGGGTTTTTATATTTTTTAGGGTGTTGTATGGTTTTCAGGGTTTTTTAGCTTTCTTGGGTTTTTTACGCATTTAGGTATTTTTAAGGATTTCCATATTTTTATGGGGTTTAGGGGTTTTTATGGTTTTTATGGATTTTGAGGTTGTTAGAGTTTTTAGTGGTTTTAGGGTTTTTAGGTTCTTTTGGGTTTTTATTGTTTTTTTAGAGTTTTAGAGTCTTTAATATTTTTTATAGTTTTTAACACATGAAGGGGTTATAAGGGTTTTAAACAAAATTATAGTTATTCGTGTTTTATGGGGTTTTAGAGATTTTTATTGTTTTTACGGTTTTCATGGTTTTTAGGGGTTTTTTGTTAATGATATTTAGGGATTTTTATGGGTTTTGATAGTTTTTATGGTATTATTTTTTTAGGGTTCTTAGGATCTTTTGACAGTTATCTATTTTTTCGTGTTTTTATTGTATTTAGGGTTTTAAAAGTTTCAGGAGTTTTAAGGGTTTTTATAGTTTTCATTGGATTTTTATGGTTTTATATCGTTTTAAGGTTTTTTTGGTTTTTGTGGTTTTTAGGGGTTTTCAGGGTTTTCAGGGTTTTTTATGTTTTTATGGATCTTAAGGTATTTTTTATATTGTTAAAGTTGTAGTTTTTAGGTATTTTTGGGTGTTTTAGATGTTTTTAGGGTTTTTAGTGCTTTTAGGGTTTTCAAGGTCTTTTAGATTTTTAGGGGAGGTTTTAGTTTTTTTTATAGTTTTTTAACATTTTTAGAGGGTTTAGGGTTTTATGGGGTTTTATTGTTTTTATGGTTTTTATGTGTTTTTATAGTTTTAAGTGGATTTTCAGGGTTTTTATGGTTTTTTTTGTTTTCTGTGATTTTTATGAATTTTTTGGTATTTTAATCGGTTAAATGGGTTTTTTTTTTGGTTTTTAGGGATTTTAAAGGTTTTTAGGATTATTTATTTTTTTTAGGGTTCATTTGGGTTTCTTCGTTTTTAGGGTTTTTTGGTTTTTATCATCATTTGGGATTTTTTGGTTGTTCACGTTTTTTTGCTTTGAAGTGTTTTTTAAATTTTTAATGTACTTAGTGGTTTTAGGGAATTTTATAGATTTTTACGAGTTTTATAGATTTTAGAGTTTTTAGATATTTTTTACATTTTGAGGGGATTTTAGGGTTTTTAGGGTTTTTAGGGGTTTTCATTGTCATTAGAGTCTTTTTGGCTTTTTTGTGTTTTTGGGGTTTTTTAGTTTTTTAGATTTTTTAAACTTTTTTAGGGTTTTAAAGGATCTTTGCAGTTTTTAGTGGTTTTAGTGTTTTTAATTTATTTTAGTGTTTTTAGGGTTTTTATGGGTGTTTATGGTTTTTAGGGTTTTGTCATGTTTTTTAGGATTTTTATGTTTTTAGGTATTTTTTGTTTTTTTTATTTTTTTGTTTTAGGGTTTTTTGTGTGTTTTTATGGATTTTGATGGTTTATAGTGCTTTTAGGGTTTTCTATGTTTTATGTGTTTTTGGGTCTTTAGAATTATTTTATTTTTTTCATGTTTTATGGTTTTTAGAGTTTTTAGATTTTTCTAGGATTATTGTAATGCTTTTAATGTTCATTGGGGTTTTTTCTAGTTTTCAGATGTTTTTTAGGATTTCTATGGGTTTTATTGTTTTCTGGGGTTTTAGGTATTTTTAGGTAATTTTGAGTATTTTTATAATTTTTAAAATTTATAAGGGTTTTATGGTTTTTTAGGGAGTTTACTGATTTTCAGGTTTTCATAGATTTTTTTAGTTTAAAGGGCTTTTGGGTTATAGGTTTTTTTGAGTTTTTATAGTTTTAAGGGGTTTTAGAGTTTCTTTAGGTTTTTAGTTTTTTAAGGGTTATTAAATTTTTGAGTGTTTTATGGTTTTTATGTGTTTTTAGGGTTTTAAATGTTTTTAGGGGGTTTTAAGGTTTTCAGGCGGTCTTCAGTGGTTTTTTTGGGTTTTTAGGTTTTAAGGAATTTTTATGGATTCCTAGGATTTTTATGGTTTATGGTTTTTTAGGGATTTAAAAATTATGAAGGATTTTAGGGTGGTTTAGGGTTTTAGGGGTTTTCATGGTGTCATTGTCTTTTTAAGTTTTAGGGTTTCTTTTTTGAGTTTCTTAGGGTTTTATGGTTTTTAGATTTTTCAACACTTTTAAGGGTCTTAAGTGTTTTTAGTGTTTTTAGTCGGTTTTAGGGTTTTTATGGATTTTAATGGATTTTATTATTTTTATGTTTTTAAAGTATTTTTTATAGAATTAGGTGTATTTTATTTTCATAAATTTTTAGGTAATTTTATGATATTTATGGGTTTTATTGTTTTATGGGGTTTCCGGGTCTTTTATATTTTTTTTTGTTTTTAAGGTTTTTAGGTTTTTTTGGTTCTTTTGGGGTTTTAGGGTTTCTTGAGTTTTTAGGACCTTAATGGTTTTTCAGTGTTTTTAATGTTTTTATGTGTTTAAGTGTTTTTAGGATTTTTAGAGGTTATTTGGATTTTTATTGGTTTTTAGTTTTTTAAAGGTATTTATGGGTTTTAAGGGTTTTTAATGGTTCTTAGGGGTTTTGTTGTTTTCATTGTTTTTTCATTCTTTTTATGGAATTCTACGCTTTCCGGGATTTTTAGGGAATTTTTATGATTTTTATGTTTTTATTTTTTAGGGAATTTAGGAATTTTGAGGGGTTTTATGGGTTTTCATGGTGTTTTTAATGTTTTAGGGGGTTTTAGGTGTTTTTATGGGTTTTTAGGGTTTTATGTTCTTTTTTATTTTTAGGGTTTTTTGTGTTATTTAGGGGTTTTAAGGTTTTTATATTTTTTAACATTTTTATGTTTTTAAGGGTATTTTTATTTTTAGTGGGTTTTCATGGTTTTTATGGGTTTTTAATGGTTTTATGATTTTTAGGGATTTTATGGTATTCAGGGATTAAGAGTATTTTACGTTTTCAAGGATTTTTAGGGATTTTAATGGATTTCTTTGTTCATTAGGTATTTCAAGTTTTTTTGGGGATTTTGAGGGTTTTTTATGGTTGTTATGGGTTTTAGGTTTTTTGTATTAATGGGTTTTAGGGGGTTTTATGAGTTTTTATGGGTTTTACGTTTTTCTAGAGTTTTTACTGAATTTTTGTTTTCAAGGGTTATTATAGTTATTAGTGGTTTTTAGGGTTTTTATTGGTATCTATGGTTTTTCTGTTATTTATATTTTTTAGAGTTTTTAGGGTTTTTAATGATTTTTTATAATTTTAAGGGTTTCAGGGTTTATTTTATTTTATTGGTTCTTTGAGTTTTTAACATTTTAAGGGTTTGAGATCTTTTGTTGGGTTTTAGTATTTTTATGAGTTTTCTGGGTTTTAATGGTTTATAGAGGTTTCATTGTTTTTAGGGGGTTTTCAAGATTGTTGGGGGTGTTGGGGGTTTTTTATGTTTTCATTTTTTTTTAGGGTTATTTTAGAAATTTAATGCCTTTTAGGGTTTTTGGGTATTTAGGGATATTGAGGAGTATTAGGGTTTTTGGGGTTTCTAGTCTTTTCAAGGTTTTTATGGTCTTTTGGGGGGTTTTGGTTTTTTTGAGTTTTTTAGTTGTTTTAAGGTTTTTAGTGTTTTTAACTTTTATAGGGGTTTTAAGGGGTTTGCAGTGTTTTGTGGTTTTTTATAGATTTTATTAGTTTTTATGGTTTTTAAGGTTCTTAAGGGTTTTTATAGATTTCATTGGGTTTTTAGAGTTTTTTGGGATTTTGATGTTTTCAGGTTTTCTTAGGTTTTTTTAGGGATTGTATGGTTTTATAGGGTTTTTAAGAATTTTTAAGGATTTTAGGGATTTTTAGGGTTTTTGGGGTCTTTTGGGGTTTATTGGGTTTATAAGGTCATTTTTTGATTTATCTAGGTTTTTAGTTTTTTGCTGTTTTAAGGGTATTTATAGTTTTTTACACTTCAAGGGGTTTTAGATATATTATAGGTATTTTCATGTTTTTATGGGTTTTTATGATTTAAATGTTATTTTGGGTTTTATGGTTTTAAAGGGGTTTTCCATGATTTTTATGATTTTTATATTTTTATGGTTTTTAGGCCTTTTAGGGATTTGGGGGGTATTTAAGATTTTTAAGGTTTTTTCATGTTTTCTAGGTTTTTTAAGGTTTCAAGCATTTTTTTCTTCTTTTTATAGGTATTAAGGTTTTTTAGATTATTTTAAAATTTTTAAGATCATTAATGGTTTTTTGAGTTGATAGTGGTTCTTTGTTTTTATTAGTTTTTATGGGTTTTATAGTTTTAATGATTTCTAGTGATTTTTAGCAGGTTTTATGTTTTTTGGTTTTTTAGGTATTTTTTAGTATTTTTTATTGTTTTAGGTTTTTTTAATGGTTTTAGAGATTTTCAGTATTTTTAGGGGTTTTTATAGTTGTTGGGGTTCTTAAGGGATTTTAGTGTTTTTATGGCCTTTTGGGGTTTAGGGTTTTTTGAGGTTTTTAGCAATTTTAAGCGTTTTTAGAGTTTTTTTTAAAATTTGATGGGTTGAAGAGTTTTTATAGTTTTTAGTGGTTCTTGGTTTTTTATGGGTTTTAAGTGTTTTTATGTTTTTAGGGGTTATTATGTTTTTATTGGGTTTTTCGTGGTTTTTTAGAATTTTTATTTTTTCGAATATTTTTATAGATTTTTTATGGTTTTTATGTTTTTAATGTTTTTCGGGATTTTGATGGTTTTAAATGTATTTCAGGGATTTTAGGGTTTTAATTGTTTTTTCAGGATCTTTTTGGGTTTTTGTGATTTTTTTTGTTTTTTAGTATTTTTAGAGTTTTTATCATTCTTATGTGTTTTATGGGTTTTTAGAGTTTTTAGTGGTTTTTTAGGGTTTTAGAATATTTAAGGTTTTAAGTGGTATTATGGTGTTTCCATTTTTTCCCATTTTCATCTATTTTTGTGATTTTTTATGATTTTTTTGGTTTTTAGGTTTTTAATGTTTTCAGGGCTTTAGGGATTTTAGGCATTTTGAGGGTTTAAAAGTTTCTCATGGGTTTTAAGGGTTTTTGTGATTTTATTGTTTTTTGGGGTATTTCTTTTTTTTTTTTGAGTTTTTAGGGTTTTATAGTTTTTTGTAGTTTTTTATAGTTTTTAGGGGTTTTAACTGTTTGTATTCCTTTTAGGGTTTTCTATTTGTTTTAAAGGTTTTTAAGGTGTTCAGGCTTTTCAATGGTTTTTATGGTTTTTAGGGGTTTATATGTTTTTAGTATTTTTAGGGTTCTATAGGATTTTTTTTCATTTTTGGGATTTTTTGGGTTTTTATGGTTTTGAAGGGTTTTGGGGGTTTTTAGTATTTTTAAGTGTTTTATAGTTTTCCAGTGTTTTGGGGTCTTTGGAGTTTTTAGGGGTTTTTTGAGTATTATAGGGATTTTATGGTTCTAAATTTTTTTTCATTGTTTTTAAGGTTTTTAAGGTTTTAATGGGGTTGTAGAGTTTGTGGTGTTTTTTTGGGGATTTATCAGGTTTTGGGTTTTTATGGTTTTAAGGGGTTTTCTGGTTTCATGTGGTTTTCAAGCTTTTTAAGTTTTGTTACGTTTTTTCGGATTTTTATGGCTTTATAATATTTTTATGGTTTTTAGGGTTTTCATGGTTTTTATGTATTTTCATGGATTTTAGTTTATTCAAGGTTATTTAAATGTTTTTAGGTTCTTTTGGGGTTTTAGGGCCTTTAGGGTTTTAGGGTTTCTTTATTTTCTAGGGGATTCATGATTATTTATAGTTTTTAATGATTTAGGGGTTTATGTGGTATTAGAGTTTTTAGCGTGTTTTTACTAGGGTTTTATGGTTTTTGTGGGTATAGAGTTTCTATGGTTTTTAGGTGGTTTTATGGTATTCTAGTTTTTTATAAAGATTTTACAGTTTTCTATGTTTTCATGTATTTTAAACTATTTTTTAGGATTTAAATGGGTTTTAGGATTTTTAGGGATTTTGGGGAATTTAAAGGGCTTCAGGTTTTTTTGGTTTTTTTTTGTTTTTATCATTTACAGTGATTTTTTGGTCATTTTTTATTTTAATGGGTTTTTTAGTTTTAGATTGTTTGACATTTTTAGAGTTTTTAAATGTTTTTCAATGTTATTATGGGTTTCATAGTTTTTTGTGGTCTTATGATTTTTATTGAAGTTTAGGGGTGTTACTGGTTTTTAGGGATGATAAGGTTTTCATTTGCTTTTTTACTTTTTATAGTTTTATGTTTTTTGATATTTTTAGTTTATTTTTGGGTTTCTTATAGTTTTTAGGTTTTTTAGTGTTTTTAGGGATTTTTATAGTTTTTAGGGGTAATCATCGATTTTAGGGGTTTTAGGTTCTTTTTTGGTTTTTTGGGATTTTTTGAGTTTTTTATAGTTTATTAGGTTTATTATAGTTCTTATTGTTTTTGGAGGTTTAAGAGTTTTTAATGGTTTTAGTTTTTTTGGGGTATTAGTGAATTTTATGTTTTTAAGGTTTCAAAGGGTTTTTCATGGTTTTTAGTTTTTTTACATTTTTATGGGTTTTATGGGAATTTTTAGGAATATTATAATTTTAATAATTTTATAGGCTTTTAGGTATTATGAGGGGTTATAAAGCTTTTTAGGATTTTAGGGTTTTAGGGTCTTTTAGGTTTTTATTATTTTTTTAGTTTGTAGTATTTTTATGGTTTTTTGAGTTTTTTTATCATTTTTTACACTTTCATGGGTTTAAAGGGTTTTTATAGATTCTAGTGGGCTTTAGGATTTTTATGGGTTTTAGGGTTTGAGGGTTTTTAATATTTTTATGGGATTTTATGGTTTCTAGGGGGTTTTTAGGGGTTTTTATTTTTGTAGTGATTTATAGTGATTTTTAGGATTTTTAGGGTTATTTTGGGATTTCTTATGGTTGCTAGGGATTTTTATGATTTATTGGGTATGTTTGGTTCTTTAGTGATTTTAGGGTTTTTAAAGTTTTAGGTTCTTTTAGGTTTTAATGGTTTTTTATGTTTTTTTTTATTTTATTAACATTTTTAGGGATTTTAAAAGTTTTAGAGTGTTTAGTGGTTTCAGGGGTTTTATGGGATAGATAGTTTTTTAAGTTATCAGGGGGTGTTTATGGTTTTCTGAGGATTTTTAGGGTTTTTCAGGTTTTTAGAATTTTCAGGGATTTTCAGGGCTTTTATGATTTTATGGTTTTGGGGTTTTAGAGTTTTTTTTGGATTTTGAGGGTGTTCAAAAATTTCCATAGAATTTATGGGTTTTAGGGTTGCATAGTATTTTGGGTCTTTTGGGTTTTATGGTTTTTTTGAGTTTTTATGGGTTTAATGTTTATTATAGTATTTTACATTTTTTCACATTCTTATATGTTTTATTGGTTTTTATAGTTTTTATTAGTTTTTAGGTTTTTTAGTGTTTTATGGTTATAATGGGTTTTTATGGTTTTTAGGAGTTTTCTAGGGATTTTAGTTTTCATTATGTTTTTAGGGTTTTTAGGTATTTTTTAGTATTTTTATTGTTTTTAGGGTTTTCAGGGATTTTATCATTTTTGACGGTTTATTTGTTTTTCATGTCTTCAAAGGTTTTTTTGGATTTATTAGGTTTTTGGGTTTTTTATGTTTTTTTATATTTTTATGATTATATTGTTTTTTAGAGTTATTAACATTTTTAGGGGGTTTTAGGGTTTTTATATTTTTAGTGGTTTCAGGTATTGTGTTATTTTATTGTTTTTAGGGGGATTTATGGTTATTAAGGGATTTTTTGGGTTTTTAGGGTTGTTTATTTTTTAAGTGATTTTTTTGGAATTTTTTAGTATTATTATAGGTTTTAGAGTATTTTAGTGTTTTTAAGGATTTTGATGGGGTTTTATGGGTTTTCAAGGGATTTAGCGGTGATGGGGTTTTTATGGACTTTTTTTTGGTTTTTTTGGTATTTGTTTTTTATATTTTAGGGTTCTGAAGGGTTTTATAGATTTTTAATGTTTTAGAGGTTTTTAGGGTATTTAGATATTTTAGTGGTTTTTTTATTTTTAGGGGTTTTATACGTTTTTTGGTGTTATTATGGATTTTTGGAATTTTTCGGGTTTTTTATGGTTTTACTTTTTTGGTATTATTTATGATTTTAATAGTTTTCAAGGTTTCTAGATGTTTCTTTGGGATTTTTGATGCATTTTATATGATTTTAGAGTTTTTTAGGGTTTTATGATATTTTTGATAATTTATAGTTTTTAATATTTTTTAGATTTTTTCTTGTTTTAAGGGGTTTAAAGGGATTTTAGTATTTTTAGTGATTTTTAGGTCTTTATGTGGTTTTTATGGTTTTTAGTGGGTTTTATTGGTTTCATGTTGTTTTTATGGTTTTTTTGTTTTCAATGATTTTTAGTGATTTTTAGGATATTTTAGGGTTTTTAGTATTTTTTATGGTTTTCTGGATTTTGATGGTTTTTAGGGATATTTATGTTTTTAGGGTTTCTAGTGGTCTTCAGGGTTTTTAGGGTCTTTTGGGGTCTTAGTGGTTTTGGAGTTTTTAGGGGTTTTATGGGTTTTTATATTTTTTTAAGGTATTTAGGGGTTTTAATGATTTATTTTGATTTTTTTGGGTTTTAGGGTTTTTATGGATTTTTAGCATTTTATGGTTTTAGGGTTTTATGGTTTTAGTTGTTTTTAGGGTTTTTAGAGGGTTTTCAAGTGTTTTAGGGTTTTTTTATTTTTTTTGGGATTTTAGGGATCTTTTATGATTTTTATGGTTTTAGGGGGTATTTGGGTTTTTATGGTTTTATGGGTTTTCATAGTAATTTATAGTCATTATAGTTTTTTAATTTTTATTGTATTTTTATTTTTATGTATTTCAATGTTTTTTTGAGTTTTTTATTTTTTTGGAGGTTTCAAGGTTCTTAGCATTTTTAGTGGGTTTTAAGGTTTTTATGGGTTTCTATTGTTTTTATGGTTTCGAGGGTGTTTTGAGGTTTTCTTGTATTTTACTAAGTTTTTAGTTTTTTTATATTTTCAGGAATTTTTATGGAATTTTTATATTTTTTATGGTTTTTAGGGTTTTTAGGGGTTTTAGGTATTTTGAGAGGTTTTAGTGTTTTCTGGTTTTTTAGGGTATTTTTCTATTTTTAGGGGTTTTAGGGTTTTCTGGGTTACAGGGTTTTTTAGAGATTGTTAGTGTTTTTATGGTTTTTATATATTTTTAATTTTTTTAGGGTTTTTAGTGTTTTGAGAGTTTTAAGTGGGTTTTTAGTGTTTTTAGTGGGCTTTAGGTTTTTTACGTTTGTAAAGGGTTTTTATGGTTTTTAGGGGGGTTTTATAGTTTTTTTTTATTTTATTATGTTTTTAGGGATTTTTTGGAAATTTTTATGGTTTTGTAGTTTCTAGGAATTTTTAGGGATTTTAAGAATATTTAGGGTTTTTATAAGTTTTCAACTTTTTTTAGGGTTTTAAGGATTTTTGAGGTTTTAGGGTATTTTTTGGGTTTGAAGTGTTTTTTATGTTTTTTGGGATTTTCTTGTTTTTTTAGTTTTTTTAATGTTTTTAGAGTTTTATGCGTTTTTAGAGTTTTTAGTGGTTTTAGGGGTTTTATGAGGTATTGGGGTTTTATGGTTTTTAATGGTGTTTATGGCTTTCAGGGTCTTTTCCGGGGTTTAGGGTTTTCTTTCATTTTCAATATTTTTTAGTTATTTTTTGGATTTTTATGGTTTTAATGTTTTTTTTCAGTTTTTAGTGATTTTGTGAGTTCTTTTGGGGTTTTAATGATTTTTAGGTATTTAGGGTCTTTATGGTGTTTTAATAATTTTGATTAATTTTTTGGGTTTTAATGGTTTTTATATGATTTTTTAACTTTTTAGTAATTTTAGAGGTTTTTAGAGTTTTTAATGTCTTTTAAGGTTTTTATGGGGTCATAAAGGGTTTTATGGTTTTTGGGTGTTTTTGTGGGTTTTAGGGTTTTTCAGTATTTTTTGGGGTTTTTTTTAAATATTTAGGGTTTTTTAGTTTTTTAGGATTTTTATTGTTTTTAGCATTTTTTAGAGGTTATGGGGATTTTGAGGAGTTTTATGGGTTTTTAATATATTTTTGTTTTTTCAATGGATTTAGAGTTTTTTGAGATATTTTTTGATAGTATAGTTTTTTCGATTTTTTTAATCAATTTTTATTATTTTAGGAGTTTTCAGGGTTTTTAGAGTTTTAGCAGCTTTTAGGATATTTATGTGGTTTTATGGATTTTAATATTTTTAGGGGATTCTATGGTTTTGAGGGGGTTTTAGTATTTTTATAGTTTTTTATGTTTTTAGTGATTTTTAGGGATTTTTAGGATTTTTTTGGGTTTTTTTTTTATTTTTAGGGATTTTAGTGATATTTAGGGATTTTGAGGGTTTTTAGGGTTTTTAGGGATTTAATGGTATTTTATATGTTTTAGGTTCTTCTTGGGTTTTTATGATTTTTTTGAGTTCATAGAGTTTTCTATAGATTTTAACTTATTTAGGGGCATAAATGTTTTAGGTTCTTAGAAGTTTTTTTAGTTTTTTGTAGGGTTTTAGTGTTTTTTATGTTTTTAGGTGTTTTTATGGTTTTCATGGGATTTAAGGGTTTTTTGAGTTTTAATTTTTTTTAGTGATTTTGAAGGAATTTTATGTTTTTAGGGGTTTGTGATTTGTTTTTTCTATTTTCTGGGTTTTTGAGGGTTTTTAGGAGTTTTTAATGTTTTAAGAATATTATGGGTTTTTAGGGTTTTTATTGTCTTTATGGATTTTTTGGGTTTTTTCGTTTTTTATGGGTTTTAAGGGTTTTAATATTTTTTTAACATTTTTCACGTTTTTAGGAATTTTAAGGGGTTTAAATTTTTAGTGAATTTTAGGCACTACTAGAAATTTAGGCTATAGCCACAATTTGAAATTGTTGTTATAAGACCAAAAACTGTAAATATAGGTTATAGCCACAGTTTCATGAACCATGGCTACTATTGGCATGGCTAAAACCCTATAGCCATGGTTCAAACATTGACTATAGACCTATAGCCACTATTTTAAACCGTGAAAATAGACCTAATTCCATTGTTTATAATTGTGGAAACATTTATCCATTTCCATGATTTAAAAATAGGTATACAGCCACAGTTTAAAACTGTGGTAACACCCTTATATTCCCATAAAAAAATAGCAGGCACCTTGCACTGCCTGCACTGTGCTGCTTTCACCCTATAGTGAACTGCACAACTAGAACCCTATACTCCACGACACCATACACCTCCTTAATCATACATGAGTTCCCACACTATACCAACACTCATTCATATGTTTAGTGACCAACACTCATCCATAAGTTAGACATTCCCAACATACATGATATTTTGTACCTCATAGTTGGAACACATGAACATAAAAAAATAACTACAGGAATGAAAACTAAATCAAGTAATGTCCAACACCATGAAAAACACCATGTACTGCCTACACCCTGCAAAACACCCTGAACTACATTTCCTGTACTGCACCCTCCAACTCACTACACCCTGCACTGCACCCTCCACTGCACTGCCTTTAATGCACCTTGCACTGTCAGCACCCTACGTTGCACTTCACTCCACTGCATGCACCCTTCACCCTACACTGCACTTCACCCCACTACCATCACCCTGCACCCACCACTACACTTCACTCCACTGCCTGCACCCTTCTCCCTGCACCACCCTGCACCCTTCACCTACATACTAATACATAACATAATAATTTATGACTAGTAATGAGACCAAGATAATTATAGTGTCTGAATAGTTTGATCGAAGCTAAAATCTACTTATAACCTTCCTAATATTTTTTATCTTCAGGTCAAGGAGATGGATAGAAGATTCAAATAATACATGAGAAGAATAAGTGTCTGTTGAGTGCCCCATGGGCGCAACCTAGTGGTTTCCCCTATCTTGGTTTCAAGACTACCTATGCTCATTTAGGTTGTTTTTTGGTTTGTTTCCACCTCAGGGATGTTTTGAAAAAAATAAGTGAAGTTTGAGATCTATGAGAATTTTTTATCCAATATTTTATTAATAAAATGGCATTCACCTTAAATTTTCATAATTAATTGAAATGCATATTCTACCATATTTGAGTCTTATATAAACACTCTCCCTTACACATCAGCATCTCAATGATGTAAAATTGGAAAATCCTTTGATCTGTATATAACACGATTTCTATCATACAAAAAGTCACAATATACATGAGTACAATATTATATCATATGTATACTATCAGAAATATCGAGATGAAAAATGTCGAGTTCTACTGAAACACAGATCATCAAACTAAAATGAAGTTTGAAATGTAAATCATTACTTTTCACATCACGATTTCAAAAACATTTGGGGACTACAGAGAGGAAGGAGGAAAGGGGGCTTCGAACATCATCTTCCGTGAGAAGAATATTAGGTACGCCCTTGTTAACAGCGAATCAATGATCTGTCTCAGGGCAGATGAGGGTGCCTTCTTCAAGGTGAAGCTGGAGAAGAGAGTGGTGGAACATCCGAAGGAACTCATCAGAACCAAGCATGGCTATCACGAATGCAACTAAATCACGCAAGGTGCATTCTAAAATAAACTATAGGCCATAAACTAAATTCCAAGTTAAATAGAGCCTATAGAGAAACAAATCTAAGAACTGTAGAGGAGTAGTCAATGTGTTGAATGGGACTCTAACCGAATATACCACCAACACTATTACCACATAGAGTTTGAACAACTTTACACATACTAAATCCTATCTAACCCAAACAATATTCCACAAATAATAATATATCTATCATGCCTATCATGCCTTAAAATGATTATAGTAGATATGCATGTCAACAGTAATAATTTAATGAAAACAAAGGAATAATAGAGACCACATTGAGTCCACAATCTTCACTTTAAAATTCACATCGTCTTGGACTGACCACAAGGGGAAGTGGCAATCTACATTTCTAAAAAAATTGAGAGAATAAAAAAATATGATTGGACATTTAATCATATGGTAAGTAAAAGAGGTGAGTGTCACATAACAAACATGTTTTTCGGCTTAAAATACCATTTCATACATAAATCTACAACTCAAAAGGCCTAGAGGATTTGTCTACAACTTAATTCAATGTGTAGAATTCTCTAATTGTAATTCATTATGGAAAGTGTAGCTAGATTTAATGAAAGTAGTTATAAGATAAAAAATAACAACATCTGGAATTATTCTAGCCAACAAGGGGACTAAATTATGAAATTCATATTTAGAGGCAATAAAAGATGTTTTTTTGCATCACATATATTGTGAGAGAAATGTTTTGAGAAAGGGGGAGTAGAGTTGAGAATGAACACCGAAGGGGGATAATGTTGTAACCAAGGAGCTTGTGTATTGGTTTTTTAAAAATAAAAAATGATGTAAAATGTTCAAATAATATGAATATATTAATGACATGATAAAAAAAGAATTCTTATAGATGATATAGAGAATTAGTGCACATGGAAGTATATGGATGTACATGTGGAGGTGGAATGTCAAATCATGTTTGATGTTTTTTATTATGTTTATTAAAGAATAATCAGGAGTTGGAAGGATTTGGATCTTACAATGAGTTATCAGGAGCTAGATAAATGTGTTACGGTGAATGAAAATTTCATAAAATACTGCCCCATTCCACGATTAATGAGGCTGAGAAAATTTTAAAGATGGAAATGGTTGGATATTAAGGAATTAGTTATTGAAAATGATACATTCCCTAAAGGGGAAGAAACATTCCATAATTCCAGATATGGGTAATTATCAAAATAAAGAACAAAGGGCATTGTGTTTTGGGAGTTAGCTGAACTATTTTTTGAGACCACACAATAATGGACATCACAACACTAATATTAAAAGAATTAGATCATGGAATAATATCTTGAGAATTTATATGAATTAACAGGAAATGTATTGAACAAAATAAAACACCGTGTCACACCAAGAATGGGTGGGAAAATGAGAATAGGAGATTAATTATCAATCCTTGAATGAAAGGTGTATGTTGTCGGAGTCTATAAAACTTATATAACAGCTATGGAAAAGAAGAGAATGATACATAACATATTGAAAATCAAATTTTTATAAGTTATAAAAAAATAGGATCTTTATTATTTTTCAAAAATATATTTCATACAATGAAAAAGGAGTTTCACCAATAAAATGTGAAGGTATGCATATAAAAAAATTGTGTTCTCAATTTAAAATTTAAATAGAAAGTAAATTAAATAGTTCAAATCATTGAGTATGAAGACAAAATTATTGTAGTACTTGAAACAGATTATCAAGAGGTTGTATCAGAAGGCCCAGCCTGTAAGACAATGAAATTTATAGTTAAACCCCAAAAATAATTGTTCATCATATGTAAAACAGGGTTTAAGGATGTATTCATAAAGTTTATTATACTAAAAATATAAAAAACATCAATGTATAATAATTAGATATATTTATTATGATAACATCATTTATTGTATGTGAACATAAATGAGTGGGATCAATTATGTTATTAAATCAATATATAACTGTGTTGTATTTTTCACAAAAAAATCAACAATACATCATAATAAATATACCAACATAACTGAGTTGGATCTCTTATTATTAAAATTTCAATTATAGTTTACAATTTTTGTGTTAAAAACTTGATTTTAAGTTGGTTTTTTCTAATGAAACTATAATAAAATCCTCTAATTAAAGAAATAACACTTCCTTACTTATTATAAATACATATGATTTTTACATTCTATGTATAATTGATGTTATAAAAACAATATAAATACATCATTTTATATTAATCATAGATATATTATTATTATTTTCTCAATTATACATTATAATTTTTTAACATACAAACTCAAGTATTAATTCATCCTAACTAATTCCCTTAAAATATGTTAACATTTTCAAACTGATTATATTCTTGAATTTAAATTCATTCAATTTAAGATGTATTATTTTATTCAATTATGATGTATTTTTAATAAATTAACATAATTATGAATGTAATATGATGAGTATTTCATCCTAATTGAGTTGGATTTCTTCTCTAGATGTTTATATGCTGATTTATTTAATATTCCAAAAATATATCATAAGTATGTAAATAATAAACTAACAGTACATCATAATAAATACACATGATTATATATATATATATTTATTTATTTCTCTCAAACTCTCTCCCCTCTATATTTTTTTCTCTTATACTTCTGAGTAATATTTAACATAATTTTCTACCATAAATTAACTTACACATATATTGGATTTTTTAAAATATACAATCTTGGAAAACAAGTTCATATAGGAAGTCACTAATACTAATGCTCTTATTCTCTATATAAGTGCATACTAGTACTCTATAGTGGAAAATCAATACATACAATAGTTATGTCACACTTATTTTCTTTTTGAGTGAACACTAGTATTGTGTACTAGAAATAAGTGCATACATAAATATGTATGCTATAAAATAAATACAAATATGTAGCTTTAAAGATAATAAGTGCATATAGATCAATTTATTTACTAGTTATTAGTGTCTTAGTATTTTGCAATATAATTCTAGTGTAGAAATATTATTAACTAAAATGGATATTAAAAACCTATTTAAATTCATGTGATTAGAAAATTGGTCTCTAGAAAGGATGTGGTTTTTAGACTATTATGGAGATAAAAAAGAATGTATTATGAACAGGTGGAAAAAACATCAAGTTTGAATCAAGGATGTGTTCATCCTATATAAAAGAAGTTATCCCAGACTTATAAGATATTGTTGAACAATGGGATGTCATGTAATAATTTTATTATCTGATGATCGAAGATGATGATTTGGTGAATAAGAAACTGAATAGAGAAGAGACCCTGAATCTCAACATAAATAAAATGGGAACAATGATTAAAAAATAAAGTGATAAGAGTGAAGCAATTTCCAAATAATGTTTTTTTTATTTCAGGTATTTTTTATGGTGTTTTGTGTTTTCCCATTTTTAGGTATTTTTGGGTATTTTTTTATGAATTTTAGGGGGATTTAAGGTTTTTAGGGCTTTTATGGATTTTGAATTTTTTAGGGGTTTTCATTATTTTTAGGTGTTTTCAAAGGTTTGAGGTTCATTATGGGTTTTTAGGGTTTTTATGATTTTTTTTATAGTTACTAATATTTTAGGAGTTTTTTATGTTTTTAAGGTTTTATGAATTTTGAGTGTTTTTATGGATTTTTAGGGTTTTTTTCTTTCACAAGGATTTTTAGGGATGTTTTAGTATTTTATGGTTTTTAGGATATTTTTATGTTTTTAGGGTCTTTTGGGTTTTTAGTGGTTCTTTGTGTATATGTTGGGTTTTAAGGTTTTTAAAATGTTTTTAACTTTTTTTTAAATTGATTAAGGGTTTCAATGGTTTTTAGTGTGTTGGTGGTTTTTAGGGTTCTAATGGGTCTTTATGGGTTTTTATTGTTTTCAGGGGTTTTAAGGGTCTTATGGTTTTTTATGTTATCATGTATTTTTAGGGAATTTTTACAATTTTTATGGTTTATAGGATATTAAGTATTTTTAGGGATTTTGAGGTTGTTTAGGGGTTTTCAAATGTTTTATGGATTTTTTGAGTTTTTGAGCCTTTAATGGTTTTTTATGGTTTTATGAAATTTTTTGATTGTTTTAAGGATTTTTTTATTCCTTTTACGAATTTAGGGGTTTTATGTGTTTTTAGTGATTCCAGTGTTTTTTAATGTTTTCTGGTTTTTAGGATTTTTAAGGTTTTTAGGGGGTTTTATTGTTTTATGTGGGTTTTCAGGGTTTTATTAAAATTTCAGGGATGTTTTGGGCCTATTTAGTATTTTTATCAATTTTAGGTTTTTTTGGGTTTAAGGGATTTTGTGGGTTTTTAGAGTTTTTTAGGGTTGAGGGGTTTTCAGGGGTTTTAGGTTTATTTAGGGGTTTTAGGGGTTTTTATAAAGTTTAAGGGTTTCTAAATATTTTTAGTGTTTTTTAGTTTTTTTTTTGAACATTTTTTGGGGGTTTTAAAGGATTTGGAGTTTTTAGTGTCCTTAGTGTTTTATGGGTTTTAGGGTTTTATAATGTTTTGAGGGGTTTTACAGTTTTCATGGGGTTTTTGGAGTTTTTAGGGGTTTTAATGTTTTCAGGGATTTTTAGGATGTTTTATGAGTTTTATGGTATTTAGGCTTTTTAAGGGTTTTAGGGATTTTGAGTGTTTTTAGTAGTTTTCAATGGTTTTGGGGGTATTTCAATGTTTTTAGGGTATTTTTGGATTTTTAGGGTTTTTAGGGTTTTTTTAGATTTTTATATGTTTTTTATATTTTGTAACAGTTTTATTAATTATATGGGGTCTAAGGGTTTTAAGATATTTTTAGTGGGTTTTTAGGGTTTTTATGGGTTTTAGGGTTTTGTATGGTTTATAGGGGTTTTTGGGTTTTTAGGGGTTTTTAGGTTTTTAGGGGTTTTTACATTTTTAGGGACTTTGGGAATATTTAGTAATTTTATCCTCTTTATGGAATTTTTTGTTTTTAGGCGTTTTTGGGGTGTTTGGGGTTTTTTTTTGGGATTTTTTGGGTTTTTATGTTCTTTTTGAGTTTTAGGGTATTTTGATTTTTAAGTTGTTTTTAATGTTTTTTGAGTTTTTTTACATTTTTAGGTGTTTTAATGGTTTTTAGAGATTTAGTGGATTATTGGTTTTTTGTATTTTTAATGATTTTAGGGTTTTTTGGTTTTCAGTTGTTTTTTTAGGTTTTTAGGGTTTTTTATATTTGTTGGTATTTTTTAGATTTTGTAGGTTTTTTTATTTTTTGGGATTTTATGATTTTTATGGATTTGGAGGCATTTTATGGGTATTCAAGTATTTCAAGGAGTTTTAGTATATTTTATGGTTGTTAGAGTCTTTTTAATGTTTTAGGGGTTTTTTGAGTTTTTAGGGGATTTAACGTTTTTTAGAGTATTTTAATTTTTTATAAAAAATATGGGTTTTAAAAGGGTTTTATAATATTTAGTGGGTTTTAGGGGATTTATCAATTTTTAATATTTCTAGGGGTTTTATAGTTTTTAGGGGTTATTATGGGTTTTACAGTTTTTTACGTTTTTAGTGATTTTTAGGGATTTTTTTATATTTTTTGTTTTTAGGGTTTTTAGGGAAATTGAATGTTTTTTTGGGTTTTTGGGGTTTTTCGAGGTATTAAGGGTTTTCATGTTTGTTAGGATCTTTTTTGTTTTTTGTTTTTTGTTGTTTTTTAGGTTTAATGATGTTTTTAGAGTTTTTTAATGTGTTTAGGTGTTAAAATAATTTTTAGTGTTTTTAATAGTTATTAGTTTTTATGGGTTTTTAGGGTGTTAAACTGTATTTAGGGGTTAAATGGTTTCCAAGGGGTTTTTAGGGAAATTGAATGTTTTTATTGGTTTTTAGGATTTTTTGGGATTTGTAGTTTTTATGGCCTTTTAGGGTTTTCTGGGTTTTCTGGGTTGTTAGGTTCTTTTGGATTTTTAGGGGGCCTTTTTGAGTTTCTTTGGGATTTTAAGATGTTTTACGTTTTTTTAACATCTTTAATAATTTTAGGGGTTTTTGCGGTTTTTATAGTTTTCAGGGTTTATTTTTTATTTTTTAAATTTTTTAGTATTTTTAGGGACTTTTAAGGATTTTTATGGTTTTTAGGGTTTTTTTGGTTTTTAGGAAGATTAAGGGTTTTATGGTATTTTAAGGGTTTTAAGGGTCTTTTGGGTCTTTTGGGTTTTTATGATTTTTTTGTGTTTTATAGGGTGATTCATGTTTTTAAGAGTTTATTGTTATTATTATTTGGGTTTAAGGGTTTTTAAATATTTTAGGGTTTTAAGGGTTTTATTGGTTTTTAGGAATTTTTATTGTTTTTAGGGATTTTTTGGTCAACAATGGGTTTTAAGGGTTTTGAGAATTTTTTATATTTTCAGGTATTTTTATCCATTTTTTATGATTTTTACAGGTTTTAGGGATTTTGGGGTTTTAGGGATTTTGAGGGGTTTTAGGGTTTTATTAGGGTTTTTATCATTTTAGGTTTTTTTTTGTTTTTAGGTTTTTCTAAGCTTCTTAGGTGTTTTATGGTTTTTAAGGTAATTTATTGTTTTTAAAATTTTTAGAGTTTAATGGGTTTTTAAACTTTTTAACAGTATTTTTTGTTTTTATGGGGTTTTACAGTGCTTAGGTTTTAGGGATTTTATTATTTACAAATGTCCTTCATGTTTTTTACGATTTCTTATGTTTTCAAGAATTTTTAAAGATCGTTTTATGATTTTTACCAATTTTAAGGTTATTAGGATGTATAGGGATTTGTAGGGATTTTAGGGTTTTTTGTCCTTTTTTGGTTTTTAGGTTTTTTTAAGTTATCGGGGTTTTTAAATTTTTGTAGATTTTTAAACATTTTTATAGATTTTAATGTTTTCAAAATTTTTAGCGGTTTTAATGTTTTTATAGGTTTTTAGGGTTTTTGAAGGTTCTAAGTGTTTTTTTCTTGTTTTTAGGAATTTTCATGGTTTTAAGGGTTTCTCTGTTTTCTAGTATTTAAAGGAATTTCTTGGATTTTTATTGTTTTTGGGGGGATTCATAATTTTTAGTAATTTTTAGGGTTTGGGGGCATTTTTCGTTTTTAGGGTTTTAAAGGTTTTTTAGAGTTTTTAATATTTTTAGGGGTTCATGGGTTTTAGAGTTTTTAGTAGTTTTTAGGGGTTTTATTGGTTTTTACGGTTTTTATGGGTTTCTAGTAATTTTCAGGTTTTTTAGTATTTTTATGTTTTTAAGGATTTTTAGGTATATACATTTTGTTTTTAGAGATTTTTCGGGGTTTCTTGAAGTTTCTAGGCTTTTAAAGGTTTTTATGGTTTGTGTCCTTTTGATGTGTTAGGGGTTATTTTGAGTTTTTTAGGGTTTTATAGTTTTTTAGAGTTTTAATGATTTTAGGGGTTTAAGGGTGTTATGTCTTTTAGTGGATCTTTCAGTATTTTGGTTTTTAGGGTTTTTAGAGTTTTTAGGGGTTCTAATGGTTTTAATTTGTTTTTTAGGGATTTTAGTATTTTTATTTTTTCTGGTATTTTTAAGGATTTTTTCGCATAATTCTTGTTTTAAGGGTGTTTATAGATTCTCAGTATTTTTATGGATTTTAAAGGTTTTATGTTTTTAGGGAATTTCATGTGTTTTAGGTTCTTTTATTGTTTTGTGTGTTCTTTTGTGTTTTTTGGGGTTTTTAAAGTTTTTATCATTTTTTATAATTTTTTTGGGTTTATAGGTTTTTTAAATTTTTTAGAATATTTTATGGTTTTATGGGTTTTATGGATTTTATTGTTTTAAGAGGGATTTATGGTTTTTAAATATTTCTTACGGTTTTTATGTTTGCATATATTCAAATGGATTTTTTGGAAGTTTAATGTTTTTCGGTTTTTTTATGGTTCATTGAAAATTTGAGGGGGGTTTTTAGAGATTTTATGGTTTTAGGGATTTTCAGGATTTTCAGGGTTATTTCAGACTATTGGGTATTTTGGGTTTTTTTAGTTTTATATGATTTTATGATTTTTTAAGATTTTTTATTGTTTTTTAAATTTCTTATAGGTTTTAATAGTTTTTAGAGATTTTATTGATTTTAGGGGTTTTTTGGGGTTTTTGTGTTTTTGTGGTTTTTTGTGGTTTTAGGGGTTTTAGGTATTTTTAGGGTTTTTTTGGTTTTTTATTTTTTCAAGGATTTTTAGGGATTCTTAGGATTTTTATGGTTTTTTGGGTTATTTGGGTTTTTATGGATTTTGAGGCTCCTGATGATTTTCAGGGTTTTTAGGGTGTTTTCTGGATTTTATGGTTTTTTATGATTTTTTATAGTTTTTTAATGTATTTATAGATTATAGGATGTTTAAATTTTTTATTAGTTTTAGGTTTTTATGGGGTTTTAGGGTTTTTATGGTTTTTTGGTCTTTTTATTTCTTTTTGGTATTATTTAGGGTTTTTGGGGTTTTTTAAATTTTAAGGGATTTTATATATTTTTTTTATGTTTAATTTTTTTGGGGTTTCTAGTGTTTGTGAGGATTTTTATAGTTTTTCAAGGTTCTTAGTGTTTTTAGGGATTTAAGTTTTTTGGGGTGTTTTAGGGTTTTTTTTAGTTTTTTTGGGGTTTTATAATTTTTAGAGTTTTTTAAAAAAATTTAGGATTTAAGTGTTTTTTAGTTTTTTGTGTTTTTTAGGTTTTTAAGCATTTTAGGGGTACTATGGTTTTCAGTGGTTTTTTTTAGTGTTTTTTGGGTTTTTGGGATTTTTATGGATTTCTTAGGGTTTTTAGGGATTTTTCAATTTTTTATATCTTTTTAAAGAATTTAGGGTTCTTAGAATTTTTTATTAGGAATTTTTTTTTGTTTTTTGGGTTTTTATGTTTTTTGGGGTTTTAAGGTTTTTTAGAGTTTTAAATGTTTTTAGAGGATTAATGGATTTTTAGAGTTTTTAGTATTTTTTGGGATATATTCTGGATTTGGGGTTATGGATTTTGGGGGTTTTTATGGTTTTCTGTGGGTTGTTAGGTTTTTATTTATTTATGTTTTCAGTGATTTTTAGGGATTTTATGGATTTTTATAATCATTATAGACTCTATGGTTTTTATATATTTTGATTTTCATTAGGGGTTTTCAGGGTTTTTTTAGGTTTTTAGTGGTTTTCATGGTTTTTATTGTCTTTTTTTTGTTTTTATGTTTTTTGGAGTTTTTTTGGGTTTTAAGGATTTTGATATTTTTTAACGATTTTTAATGTTTCTAGGGGTATAAGGATTTTTAGAGTTTTTAGTGGTTTCAAGGGATTTTATTGGGTTTAAGGGTTTTTAGGGGTTTCTGTGGTTTTTAGGGTATTTTTAGGGGTTTTAGGGTTTTTTATGCTTTCAAAAAAAATTAGTGATTCTTTAGGATTTTTTTGGTTTTAGGATTTTTAGGGATTTTGTGGGGTATAAGGGATTTTCAAGGGTTTTTTTGTTTTTTGGTTTTTTAAGGTATTAGGCTTTTTCTATTTTTTTTATTCTTTAGGAATTTAATTGTTTTTTAGATTTTTTAATGTTTTTATGGGGTTTAATGGTTTTTAGAGTTTTTGTGGGTTTTAGGGATTTTATGGTTTTAGGTTTTTTTATGGTTTTCAGGGTTTTTTCAAGGGTTTCATGGGTTATAAATTTTTCAAAGATATTTATGGATTTTAGATATTGTTTTGAGATTTTAATGTTTTTATTGATTTTTATGGTTTTTAGGGGATTTTAGGGTTTTTATTATATTTATTGTTTAATGGTTTTTAGGATTAATAGGATTTTGGGGGGGGGGGGTTATTTTTTGGGTTTTTTGAGTTTTTTTATGGTTTTTTAGAGTTTTTTTACATTTCTAGGGGTTTTAAGGTTTTGTATAGGTTTTAGTGGTTTAGGGTTTTTATAAGTATCTAAGGATTTTTATGGTGTCAGTGGTTTTTTGTTTTTTTTGGGGGGGGGTTCAGGGATTTTAGGGTTTTTTATGATTTTAGGGATTTTGGGGTTTTTTTAATTTTATGGTTTTGGGGGTGTTTATTATTTTTAGTCAATTTTTTGGGTTTTTTTGTTTTTTTGTATTAATTTTTTCAGTGTTTTTAACATTTTTATTGATTTTAAGGGTTTTTAGAGTTTGGTTTTAGTGTTATTATAGGTATCTAGGTTTTTTAAGGTTTTAGGAGGTTTGTGGTTTTCTGGGGGTTTTCAGGGTATTTAAGGTTTTTTAGGTTTTTTTGGGTTTTTTTGGGTTTTTAAAAATTTTATGCCTTTTGGGGTCTTTAGGTTTTTAAGTGTTTAAATGGTTTTTAATGTTTTTCTGGGTTTTTAGGGATATTAGGTTTTCTCAGCATTTTATGGTCTTTTTTGTGTACTTAGTATTTTGTTCAAAATGTTAGGTTTAATAATTTTATAGAGTTTTTAACTTTTTTCTGGGTCTTAAGGGGTTTTAAATATTTTAGTGGATTTTTAAAGTTTTCATGGTTTTCAGGGATTTAAATTTTTTTGGTGTTTTATGGATTTAATTTGTTTTTAAATATATTAGATATTTTCAGGGTTTTTATGGGTTTTTATGGTTTTTAGTGGCTTTAGGGATTTTTTCATTTTTTTTTTGTTTTTTTGGGTATTTACAATTTCCTGATTTTTTAGGTTTTTAATATTTTTTATAGTTTTTAACATTTTTTAACATTTTTAGGGGTTATAAGGGTTTTTTAGTGTTTAGTTGATTTTAAATGATTTTATGGGTTCTGGGTGTTTAATGGTTTTTAAGAGTTTTTATTGTTTTTTGGGGGGTTTTAGGGTTTTTAGGGGATTTTATAATTTTAGGGAGTTTTAGGGATTTTTATAATTTTATGGGATTATTTTAGTGTTTTTAGGTATTTTGAGTGTTTTTATGATTTTTACGTTTTTTCAAGTTTTTTAGAGTTTTTTAGGGTTTTTAGAGTCATTTGGGGTTTTAGGGTTTTTTTGAGTTTTTTTGATACCTTACTTTTTTTTATTATCAAACACTTTTATGGGAAAAAGTGAGAAACCATAAGTTCAAGCACATAATGAAGTTACCAAGACATTAAAATAAAAGTGCATCCTACTAGTTTTAGTCTCCCTAGATAACTTCCAACAGATAGAGTTCACCTGAGTGTTTGGTTCCCTCATTAGGAGATCTTCGAACTAAAAAGACAGTTTTTCCCAAGATTGTATGTACTCCTCTATGATACTTATCTCATTGTTGAATCCTTGTATTGGGATAAGATTTTTTTATCAGTCATGTTGCATTTCTCCTTATTTCCAAGCATCCTTTTAACCCTTTTCATCATTCTTTCAGCCTCTTTAGTAGTAGCATTAATTGTCAAAACAGATTCAGCCACAACCTCTTCTAAGCTCATTAGCAGTTCCAATGGTGGTTCAATCATAGCATCAGACCTCCAATGCTGGAAAGATGATATGGATAGGTTGGGTTCATTGTCCATCTTCTTGGCCTTTATCTTCTTCACGGATCTGGTTTCCATAGGTAAAGGTAAATATGATTAGTCTTTCCTTACTTTACGATTTCCCCTTCTGCTTTTACATCTTTACGAGCTTGGATTCCTACTTCCATGAGTGCCATCCTCTATATCACCTGCATAGTAGCGATAACATTCCTCACTGGACCCATTCACCTCCAGCTCATCAAAGGAAATTTGGGCCAATTCTGTAGAGACTTGGACCAGATCATTATAGGACAAAAGCTCAAAATTATTAACCTGCACGGGGCCTTCCACCTGACTTGTCCTCAACAAGGTCTCACCCCCTGAAACTTGTTCCACTTCCTTGAATCATGTTGTGGGATCCTTACGACTCACTAAATAGATGCTATCACTGATATCTTTCCTTAAACACACCACCTCGTCATATGAAAGACCTGATGGAGTTTTATGACCTCTTTCATCCACCTTTACCAGTTCCCCATTTGGGTTATGCCCACTAACCCTATGGGAGACCTCAAGGAGAGGGTCTAAGCCACTATTTTTTATCTCTACCACTAACCCCATTTGCACCTGTAAAGAATGTACAAGAATCTGAGGGTCATCCAGATCCTTTCTCAAACGAGTGAAGATATCTACAACCGGAGGATTTCTAGAACCACCTTCCACTACCTTGTTCGAGTTCAGTATATTCTCCATACCGACATTCCCTTGACCAGACGAGCCATACACCATGCTCTTCTCTGGATTTCCACTACCACCCATGCTCATGCCCTTGAATTTATCAGTATTCCTAAACACACACCTACAGACCTTCATCGAGCGACCCATTCTCTTGTAGGCAGAACAATATTCAAACCACGATTCATAAACAACTTCTGATCTATATCAGAATTATTCACACAACTATTAACCAAACGAAATCACTAGGAACTTTTGAAGCATAAACCTCCACACAAATGCGAGGATTTACCGAATTAAAGATGAATTTGGTTTGGCTGTCAGGACACAGGTATCTGCCCACTTGGTTTCCACGAATACTGATAATCGAGGGATTTTGAAACAGAAAAGGTAGATTAGGGAAGATTACCCAAATCACTACTTAAGGCGAGTCTCGCTTTATATGAAAGTCATACGTCCATCTGAATAGGTAGAAACAGAATCTGTTGCAGTTTCGTGGAGAGCTAGACCAGGCATTAATTAAGTCTTCCTCAGAGGAAAATTGAATCATAATGTTTTTGGAGTTGAGAAAACCTACCATTTCCCTCTCTTGAAATCCCCAAGAGTTGAATACAAATCTATCAAAGTAGTTGGCCGAAGGCCTTATTTACGAGAAGCAAGCGATCAAAGTCAGATTGAGGAAGGCGGATGCCTCATTAAACTATGCGACCAAAATTGGACGATTAGGGCATCCCTCATACATATCTGGAACCTTTGGGAACAAAGAACTTCAGGGAATGTGTGGGAGAAGATTCGGCATGGAGAAGGGTGAGAAGGGTTCTACTCTATTGAAGGACGTTGGAGGTCCTTCCCCCGTAGGGGGAGGAACTAGCTCGGATGTTGAAACTATCACAGAAGTCACCACCTCCTCCTAATTTTGAGTTTTTATTGGGATATTAGGGTTCTTTTTAGATTTTTAGGGTGTTTTAAGGTTCTTATGATTTTTTTTTGTTTTCTGGTGATTTTCTATATTTTAAGGTTTTTTTATGATTCCCTTGATTTTTAGGGGGTTTTAGGATTTATTTTGGTTTTTAGGATATTTTGGGGTTTTTAGTGTTTTAGGGTGTTTTATTGTTTTAGGGTTTTCTAATTTTTTTATTGCTTTTATGTTTTTTTCATAGTTTTTTTCATTTTTTGGTTTTTAAATAGTTTTTAGAATTTTTAGTGGGGTTTTAGGGTCTTATGAGATTTTAGGGTTTTTAATGGTTTTAGGGGTTTTTAAAATTTCCAGGGTTTTTACATTTTCCCATTTTTAAAGTATTTTTAGGATTATAATTATGTTTTTGCGGTTTCTAGGGTTTTTAGGGATTTTGAGGGTTTTTAATGATTTTTAGGGTTTTAGGGTGTTTCATGGTTTTGTGTATTTTTTGGGGTTTATGGTATATTTTGAGATTTTTATGGTTTTTAATATTTTTTAGATGTTTCTAATGTTTTTATAGGTTATATGTTTATTACATTTTTTAGCGGTATATAGGGGTTTAGGAGTTTTATGTTTTTAAGAGTTTTATGGGATTTGGGATTTTTTTGGATTTATGGTATTTTTTAGGGATTTTTAGGTATTTCATAGATTTTATGGGTTCTATGTTTTTTTAGGTTTTTTAATAATAATGAGGGCTTTTTGGTTTATCATGGTTTTTAGGGTTTTATAGGATTTTAGTGTCTTTTGGGGTTTTTAATGTTTTTTTAGTATTTTTGGGTTCTTTATGTTTTTTAAGTTTCTAATGTTTTAAGGGTTTTTAGAGTCTTAAGTGTTTTTAGCGGTTTTAAGGGTTTTAGATAGTTTTCATGGTTTTAATGGTTTTTCTAGGTTTTTAAAGATTTTCAGGTTTTTTAGAATTATTTAAGTTGTAAGGGTTTATAGGGTTTCTAGGTATTTTATGGCTTTTTAATGTTCTTCATGGTTTTAAAGGCTTTATGGTATTTCAAGGATTTTATGGTCATTTTTTGTATTTAGGGGGTTTCTTGGTTTTTATGTTTTTAAAGGATTTTTAGATTTTTTAACCTTTTTATGGGTTTTAAGGGTTTCTAGAGATTTTAGTATACTTATTAGGATTTATTGGAATGTATTGATTTTTATGTTTTTTGGGTTTTTATAGTTTTTATTAGATTTATGTTTTTAAAGTTTTTTTAGTTTTTAGGGATTTTAAGTTCTTTTTAGGATTTTTAGCGTTTTAAGTGTTTGTTTGGGTTTTTAGGGATTTTTGTGATTTTATGGTTTTTGAGGGTTTTCAGGGGCATTCATGGTTTTTAGGATATTTTGGGTTTTTAGGATTTTATTGTTTTTTTAGATTTTGAATGGATTTTATAGTTTTTAAAATATTATAGGGGCTTTAATGGGTTTTAGTGCTTTTATAGGTTTTTATTAGTTTTTAGGGCCTTTTATAGTTTTAAAGAGTTTTTATGTTTTTAGGGTTCTTCTAGATTTATTTGGTTTTTACATTTTTTGGGATTTATATGGCTTTGGGGATTTTTATGGTTTTTATGTTTTTTAGGTATTTTGAGGGTTTTAAGGATTTTTATGGTTTTTAGGGATGTTCTGGATTGTTAGGGTGTTTTGGGTTTTTAGGGGTTATTTTTTTTTCTTTTTGGGGTTTCTATGGTTTTTAGATTTATTTAATGTTTTTATGGGTTTTAATGGGTTTTTGATTTTTTTTGTGGGTTTGGGGTGCTACGGGTTTTTAGGTTTTTGAAGCCTTTTGGGGTTTTATTGTTTTTATGAATTTTATTGATTTTTTATGTTTTCAGATATTTTTAGTCATTTTTACTATATTTAATGTTTTTAGGGGTTTATGGATTTTTGAGGGGTTTTAGTAGTTTTTAGGGTTTTCTACGTTTATTATGAGTATTCATCGTTTTTATGGTCTTGGGTTTTTTATCTTTTTAGGGGTTTTAAGGGTTTTTATATTTTTATTATGTTTTTATGTTTTAATGGGTTTTTATTGTTTTTAGTCGGGTTTTAATGTTTTTGGGGATTTTAGAGTTTTTTATAATCTTTCAAGGGTTTTATGGTTTTTAGGGTTTTTAAAGAATTTATGGGTTTTTTGGGTTTTATGGAATTTCAAGGCTTTTAAGTACTTTTAGGGTCTTAGGGATATAGTAATTTTGTGGGGTTTTAGGGTTTTTTAGGGTATTTTGTGTGTGTTGAGTTTCTCACATGTTTAGTGTCTTTTTTAGTTCTTATCCTTTTAAATTATTTAGGGTTATTATGGGGTTTTAGGATTTTTATTTTTTTATGGTTATTAAGGGTTTTTTATAGTTTTCAATGCTTTCATGGGATTTAGGTGGTTTTAGAGTTTTTAGTCATATTTAAGATTTTTTTGGGGATTTTAGTGTTTTTTGGGGGTTAATGGTTTTCAATAGGTTTTCATAGTTTTTAGGGGATTTACATTTTTAGGGATATAAAGTGTTTTTTTTTGTTTTTATGGTTTTTGTGATTTTTTTGAGTTGTTCGGGATTTTTAGAGTTTTTAGGGGTTTTCATGTTTTTAGGTTTTTTTGGGGTGTCTGGGGTTTTTACTGTCTTTTTAGGTTTTTACGGTCTTTCTAGATTTTTTTGGTTTTTATTGTTTTTAGAATTTTTAAATGTTTTTATGGGGTTGAAGGGTTTTAAATGATTTTAGCGGGGGTTAGTGATTTTATAAGTTTTTTTAGGTTTTTATGTTTTGTAGGGGTTTTTAATGTTTTTTGGGGATTTTTATGGTTTTTTACATTTTAACATATTTTTATGGATTATTAGGATTTTTAAATTTTGTATTGTTGTAGGGTTTTTAGTTATTTTATGGGTTTAAGATTTTTTCTGGGTTTTTAAGGTGTCTCAGTTTTTTCCATCTATTTAGGGACTTTTGTGTTTTAAATGTTTTTTAATGGGTTTTAAATATTTTTAGTGTTTTTAACCATTTTTAGGGTTTAAAGGGTTTTTAAAGTTTTTATTAGGTTTTTACGGTTTTAATGGGGTTTTAGGTTTTTATGGTTTTTAGGGTTTTCAGTGGTTTTTTCTAGTTTTAAGGTTTTTAATGCTTTCATATTTTTTTTGTATTTGTTATGTTTTTTATGATTTTTAGAGTTTTTTAGTGTTTTAGAGATTTTTAGGGGTTTTAGGGTTTTTCATGGTTTTTAAGGGATTTAGGGTTTTATGGTTTTTTTTGTTTTAGGATCCTTTTGTGGTTTTTTTTATTTTATTTTTTATAATCTTTAGGGGGTTTAGGGTCTTTAGTGTTTTTAGTGAATTTTTATGGTTTTTATTGGTTTTTATGGGTTTTTATATTTTTATGTGTTTTAGAGTTTTTAGGGGTTTTTCTGTGTTTTAGGGTTTTTTTAATTTTTAGGGATTTTTTTTATTTTTTATTTTTTTCAGGGTTTTTAGGGTTTTTAGGTTTTTAGGGTTTTTTTGATTTTTGAGGGGGGGGTTTAGGGTTCTAGTGTTTTCAGGGTTTTAGGGTCCTTTTAGGTTTTTAGGGGTTTTGAGTTTTGTATGGTTTTATGTTTTATTAGAATTTGTTAATTTTTTGTGGTGGAATAAAGGATTTTTATAGTTTATTTTGTTTTTTGGGTTTTTATGGTGTTTATGGTTTTTATGGTTTTTAGAGGTATTTATCATTTTCAGGGGTTTTCAAGGTATTTAGGGTTTTTATGTTTTCCTTGATTTTAGGTATTTTTTAGGTTTTTTATTTTTTAGGGAGTTTTATGTATTTTGAGGGGTTTTAGGTATATTTGGGTTTTGGGGTTTTCAGGGTTTTTATGGCCTTTGGGTTTTTAGGGTTTATTTTGAGTTTTTTGGTTATTTATGGTTTTTTATAGTTTTTTAACATTTTTAATGGTTTTATGTTATTTTTTATTTTTAATGGTTTTTTGGGTTGTATGGGTTTTTATAATTTTAAGGTGTTTAGGGGCTTTTATAGTTTTGAGTGGTATTTCATGGTTTTTAGGGATTTTAATTTTTCCAGGATATTTAATGTGCTTTTACTGTTCTTATGTTTTTTATGATTTTTATGGGTTTTAAGGGTTTTTAGCGGTTTCTGTGGTTTTTAGGGTATTTTTAGGGGTTTTAGGGTTTTTTATGCTTTCAAAAAAAATTAGTGATTCTTTAGGATTTTTTTGGTTTTAGGATTTTTAGGGATTTTCAAGGGTTTTTTTGTTTTTTTGGTTTTTTAAGGTATTAGGATTATTTTATTTTTTTATTCTTTAGGAATTTAATTGTTTTTTAGATTTTTAATGTTTTTATGGGGTTTAATGGTTTTTAGAGTTTTTGTGGGTTTTAGGGATTTTATGGTTTTAGGTGTTTTTATGGTTTTCAGGGTTTTTTTCAAGGGTTTCATGGGTTATAAATTTTTCAAAGATATTTATGGATTTTAGATATTTTTTTTAGATTTTAATGTTTTTATTGATTTTTATGGTTTTTAGGGATTTTAGGGTTTTTATTATATTTATTGTTTAATGGTTTTTAGGATTAATAGGCTTTTGGGGGGGGGTTATATTTTTGGGTTTTTTGAGTTTTTTATGGTTTTTTAGAGTTTTTTTACATTTCTAGGGGTTTTAAGGTTTTTTATAGGTTTTAGTGGTTTAGGGTTTTTATAAGTATCTAAGGATTTTTATGGTGTCAGTGGTTTTTTGTTTTTTAGGGGGGGGGGTTTCAGGGATTTTAGGGTTTTTTATGCTTTTAGGGATTTTGGGGTTTTTTTTTATTTTTATGGTTTTGGGGGTGTTTATTATTTTTAGTCAATTTTTTGGGTTTTTTTGTTTTTTTGTATTAATTTTTTTAGTGTTTTTAACATTTTTATTGATTTTAAGGGTTTTTAGAGTTTGGTTTTAGTGTTATTATAGGTATCTAGGTTTTTTAAGGTTTTAGGAGGTTTGTGGTTTTCTGGGGGTTTTCAGGGTATTTAAGGTTTTTTAGGTTTTTTTGGGTTTTTTTGGGTTTTTAAAAATTTTATGCCTTTTGGGGTCTTTAGGTTTTTAAGTGTTTAAATGGTTTTTAATGTTTTTCTTGTTTTTTAGGGATTTTATGTTTTCTCAGCATTTTATGGTCTTTTTTGTGTACTTAGTATTTTGTTCAAAATGTTAGGTTTAATAATTTTATAGAGTTTTTAACTTTTTTCTGGGTCTTAAGGGGTTTTAAATATTTTAGTGGATTTTTAAAGTTTTCATGGTTTTCAGGGATTTAAATTTTTTTTGGTGTTTTATGGATTTAATTTGTTTTTAAATATATTATATATTTTCATGGTTTTTATGGGTTTTCATGGTTTTTAGTGGATTTAGGGTTTTTTTCATTTTTTTTTTGTTTTTTTGGGTATTTACAATTTCCTGATTTTTTAGGTTTTTAATATTTTTTGTAGTTTTTAACATTTTTTAACATTTTTAGGGGTTATAAGGGTTTTTTAGTTTTTAGTTGATTTTAAATGATTTTATGGGTTCTGGGTGTTTAATGGTTTTTAAAAGTTTTTATTGTTTTTTGGGGGGTTTTAGGGTTTTTAGGGGATTTTATAATTTTAGGGATTTTTAGGGATTTTTATAATTTTATGGTATTATTTTAGTGTTTTTAGGTATTTTGAGTGTTTTTATGATTTTTACGTTTTTTCAAGTTTTTTAGAGTTTTTTAGGGTTTTTAGAGTCATTTGGGGTTTTAGGGTTTTTTGAGTTTTTTTGATACCTTACTTTTTTTGTTATCAAACACTTTTAAGGGAAAAAGTGAGAAACGATAAGTTCAAGCACAAAATGAAGTTACCAAGACATTAAAATAAAAGTACATCCTACTAGTTTTAGTCTCCCTAGATAACTTCCAACAGATAGAGTTCACCTGAGTGTTTGGTTCCCTCATTAGGAGATCTTCGAACTGAAAAGACAGTTTTTTCCAAGACTGTATGTACTCCTCTATGATACTTATCTCATTGTTGAATCCTTGTATTGGGATAAGATTTTTTTATCAATCATGTTGCATTGCTCCTTATTTCCAAGCATCCTTTTAACCCTTTTCATCATTCTTTCAGCCTCTTTAGTAGTAGCATTAATTGTCAAAACAGATTCAGCCACAACCTCTTCTAAGCTCATTAGCAGTTCCAATGGTGGTTCAATCATAGCATCAGACCTCCAATGCTTGAAAGAAGATATGGATAGGTTGGGTTCATTGTCCATCTTCTTGGCCTTTATCTTCTTCACGGATCTGGTTTCCATAGGTAAAGGTAAATATGATTAGTCTTTCCTTACTTTACGATTTCCCCTTCTTCTTTTACATCCATACGAGCTTGGATTCCTACTTCCATGAGTCCCATCCTCTATATCACCTGCATAGCAGCGATAACATTCCTCACTGGACCCATTCACCTCCAGCTCATCAATGGAAATTTGGACCAATTCTGTAGAGACTTGGACCAGATCATCATAGGACAAAAGCTCAAAATTATTAACCTGCACGGGGCCTTCCACCTGACTTGTCCTCAACAAGGTCTCACCCCCTGAAACTTGTTCCACTTCCTTGAAACATGTTGTTGTATCCTTACGACTCACTAACTAGATTCTATCAATGATATCTTTCCTTAAACACACCACCTCGTCATATGAAAGACCTGATGGAGTTTTATGACCTCTTTCATCCACCTTTACCAGTTCCCCATTTGGGTTATGCCCACTAACCCTATGGGAGACCTCAAGGAGAGGGTCTAAGCCACTATTTTTTATCTCTACCACTAACCCCATTTGCACCTGTGAAGAATGTACAAGAATCTGAGGGTCACCCAGATCCTTTCTCAAACGAGTGAAGATATCTACAACCGGTGGATTTCTAGAACCACCTTCCACTACCTTGTTCGAGTTCAATATAGTCTCCATACCGACATTCCCTTGACCAGACGAGCCATACACCATGCTCTTCTCTGGATTTCCACTACCACCCATGATCATGCCCTTGAATTTATCAATATTCCTAAACACACACCTACATACCTTCATCGAGCGACCCATTCTCTTGTAGGCAGAACAATATTCAAACCACGATTCATAAACAACTTCTGATCTATATCAGAATTATTCACACAACTATTAACCAAACGAAATCACTAGGAACTTTTGAAGCATAAACCTCCACACAAATGCGAGGATTAACCGAAGGAAAGATGAATTTGGTTTGGCTGTCAGGACATAGGTATCTGCCCACTTGGTTTCCACGAATACTGATAATCGAGGGATTTTGAAACAGAAAAGGGAGATTAGGGAAGATTACCCAAATCACTACATAAGGCGAGTCTCGCTTTATATGAAAGTCATACGTCCATCAGAATAGGTAGAAACAGAATCTGTTGCAGTTTCGTGGAGAGCTAGACCAGGCATTAATTAAGTCTTCCTCAGAGGAAAATTGAATCATAATGTTTTTGGAGTTGAGAAAACCTACCATTTCCCTCTCTTTTAAGCCCCAAGAATTGAATACAAATCTATCAAAGTAGTTGGCCGAAGGCCTTATTTACGAGAAGAAAGCGATCAAAGTCAGGTTGAGGAAGGCTGATGCCTCATTAAACTATGCGGCCAAAATTGGACGATTAGGGCATCCCTCGTACAGATCTGGAACCTTTGGGAACAAAGAACTTCAGGGAAAGTGTGGGAGAAGATTCGGCATGGAGAAGGGTGAGAAGGGTTTTACTCTATTGAAGGACGTTGGAGGTCCTTCCCCCGTAGGGGGAGGAACCGGCTCGGATGTTGAAACTATCACAGAAGTCACCACCTCCTCCTAATTTTGAGTTTTTATTGGGATATTAGGGTTCTTTTTAGATTTTTAGGGTGTTTTAAGGTTCTTATGATTTTTTTTTGTTTTCTGGTGATTTTCTATAATTTAAGGTTTTTTATGATTCCCTTGATTTTTAGGGGGTTTTAGGATTTATTTTGGTTTTTAGGATATTTTGGGGTTTTTAGTGTTTTAGGGTGTTTTGGTGTTTTAGGGTTTTCTAATTTTTTTATTGCTTTTATGTTTTTTTCATAGTTTTTTACGTTTTTTGGTTATTAAATAGTTTTTAGAATTTTTAGTGGGGTTTTAGGGTCTTATGAGATTTTAGGGTTTTTAATGGTTTTAGGGGTTTTTAAAATTTCCATGGTTTTTACATTTTCCCATTTTTAAAGTATTTTTAGGATTATAATTATGTTTTTGCGGTTTCTAGGGTTTTTAGGGATTTTGAGGGTTTTTAATGATTTTTAGGGTTTTAGGGTGTTTCATGGTTTTTGTGTATTTTTTGGGGTTTATGGTATATTTTGAGATTTTTATGGTTTTTAATATTTTTTAGATGTTTCTAATGTTTTTACAGGTTATATGTTTATTAGATTTTTTAGCGGTATATAGGGGTTTAGGAGTTTTATGTTTTTAAGAGTTTTATGGGATTTGGGATTTTTTTTGGATTTATGGTATTTTTTAGGGATTTTTAGGAATTTCTTAGATTTTATGGGTTCTATGTTTTTTTAGGTTTTTTAATAATAATGAGGGCTTTTTAGTTTATCATGGTTTTTAGGGTTTTATATGATTATAGTGTCTTTTGGGGTTTTTAATGTTTTTTTAGTATTTTTGGGTTTTTTATGTTTTTACAGTTTCTAATGTTTTAAGGGTTTTTAGAGTCTTAAGTGTTTTTAGCGGTTTTAAGGGTTTTAGATAGTTTTCATGGTTTTAATGGTTTTTCTAGGTTTTTAATGATTTTCAGGTTTTTAGAATTATTTAAGTTGTAAGGGGTTATAGGGTTTCTAGGTATTTTTTGGCTTTTTAATGTTCTTCAAGGTTTTAAAGGCTTTATGGTATTTCAAGGATTTTATGGTCATTTTTTGTATTTAGGGGGTTTTCTGGTTTTTATGTTTTTAAAGGATTTTTAGATTTTTTAACCTTTTTATGGGTTTTAAGGGTTTCTAGAGATTTTAGTATACTTATTGGGATTTATTGGAATGTATTGATTTTTTTGTTTTTTTGGGTTTTTATAGTTTTTATTAGATTTATGTTTTTAAAGTTTTTTTCGTTTTTAGGGAGTTTAAGTTCTTTTTAGGATTTTTAGCGTTTTAAGTGTTTGTTTGGGTTTTTTGGGATTTTTGTGATTTTATGGTTTTTGAGGGTTTTCAGGGGCATTCATGGTTTTTAGGATATTTTGGGTTTTTAGGATTTTATTGATTTTTTAGATTTTGAATGGATTTTATAGTTTTTAAAAATTATAGGGGCTTTAATGGGTTTTAGTTCTTTTATAGGTTTTTATTAGTTTTTAGGGCCTTTTATAGTTTTAAAGAGTTTTTATGTTTTTTAGGGTTCTTCTGGATTTATTTGGTTTTTACATTTTTTGGGATTTATATGGCTTTGGGGATTTTTATGGTTTTTATGTTTTTTAGGGATTTTGAGGGTTTTAGGGATTTTTATGGTTTTTAGGGATGTTCTGGATTGTTAGGGTGTTTTGGGGATTTAGGGGTTATTTTTTTTTTTTGGGGTTTCTATGGTTTTTAGATTTATTTAATGTTTGTATGGGTTTTAATGGGTTTTTGATTTTTTTTTGTGGGTTTGGGGTGCTACGGGTTTTTAGGTTTTTGAAGCCTTTGGGGGTTTTATTGTTTTTATGAATTTTATTGGTTTTGTATGTTTTCAGATAGTTTTAGTCATTTTTACTCTATTTAATGTTTTTAGGGGTTTATGGATTTTTGAGGGGTTTTAGTAGTTTTTAGGGTTTTCTACGTTTATTATGGGTATTCATCGTTTTTATGGTCTGGGGTTTTTTATCTTTTTAGGGGTTTTAAGGGTTTTTATATTTTTATTATGTTTTTATGTTTTAATGGGTTTTTAGTGTTTTTAGTTGGGTTTTAATGTTTTTGGGGATTTTAGAGTTTTTTATAGTCTTTCAAGGGTTTTATGGTTTTTAGGGTTTTAAAGAATTTATGGGTTTTTGGGGTTTTATGGAATTTCAAGGATTTTTAAGTACTTTTAGGGTCTTAGGGATATAGTAATTTTGTGGGGTTTTAGGGTTTTTTATGGTATTTTGTATGTGTTGAGTTTCTCACATGTTTAGTGTCTTTTTTAGTTCTTATCCTTTTAAATTATTTAGGGTTATTATGGGGTTTTAGGATTTTTATTTTTTTAGGGTTATTAAAGGTTTTTTATAGTTTTCAATGTTTTTAGGGGATTTAGGTGGTTTTAGAGTTTTTAGTCATATTTAAGATTTTTTTGGGGATTTTAGTGTTTTTTGGGGGTTAATGGTTTTCAATTGGTTTTCATAGTTTTTAGGGGATTTAAATTTTTAGGGATATAAAGTGTTTTTTTTTGTTTTTTGGTTTTTGTGATTTTTTTGAGTTGTTCGGAATTTTTAGAATTTTTAGGGGTTTTCACGTTTTTAGGTTTTTTTGGGGTGTCTGGGGTTATTACTGTCTTTTTAGGTTTTTACGGTCTTTCTAGATTTTTTTGGTTTTTAGTGTATTTAGAATTTTTAAATGTTTTTATGGGGTTGAAGGGTTTTTAATGATTTTAGCGGGGGTTAGTGATTTTATAAGTTTTTTTTGGTTTTTATGTTTTGTAGGGGTTTTTAATGTTTTTTGGGGATTTTTATGGTTTTTTACATTTTAACATATTTTTATGGATTATTAGGATTTTTAAATTTTGTATTGTTGTAGGGTTTTTAGTTATTTTATGGGTTTAAGATTTTTTCTGGGTTTTTAAGGTGTCTCAGTTTTTTTCCATGTATTTAGGGACTTTTGTGTTTTAAATGTTTTTTAATGGGTTTTAATTATTTTTAGTGTTTTTAACCATTTTTGGGGATTAAAGGGTTTTTTTAGTTTTTATTAGGTTTTTACGGTTTTAATGGGGTTTTAGGTTTTTATGGTTTTTAGGGTTTTTAGGGTTTTCAGTGGTTTTTTCTAGTTTTAAGGTTTATAATGCTTTCATATTTTTTTTGTATTTGTTATGTTTTTTATGAGTTTTAGAGTTTTTTAGTGTTTTAGAGATTTTTAGGGGTTTTAGGGTTTTTCATGGTTTTTAAGGGATTTAGGGTTTTATGGTTTTTTTTGTTTTAGGATCCTTTTGTGGTTTTTTTATTTTATTTTTTATAATCTTTAGGGGGTTTAGGGTCTTTAGTGTTTTTAGTGAATTTTTATGGTTTTTATTGGTTTTTATGGGTTTTTATATTTTTATGTTTTTTAGGGTTTTTAAGGGTTTTTCTGTGTTTTAGGGTTTTTTAATTTTTAGTGATTTTTTTTAATTTTTATTTTTTTCAGGGTTTTTAGGGTTTTTAGGTTTTTAGGGTTTTTTTGATTTTTGAGGGGGGTTTAGGGTTCTAGTGTTTTCAGGTTTTTAGAGTCCTTTTAGGTTTTTAGGGGTTTTGAGTTTTGTATGGTTTTATGTTTTATTAGAATTTGTTAATTTTTTGTGGTGGAATAAAGGATTTTTATAGTTTATTTTGTTTTTTGGGTTTTTATGGTGTTTATTTTTTTATGGTTTTTAGAGGTATTTATCATTTTCAGGGGTTTTGAAGGTATTTAGGGTTCTTATGTTTTCCTTGATTTTAGGTATTTTTTAGGTTTTTTATTTTTTTAGGGAGTTTTAAGTATTTTGAGGGGTTTTAGGTATATTAGGGTTTTGGGGTTTTGGGGTTTTCAGGGTTTTTATGGCCTTTGGGTTTTTAGGGTTTATTTTGAGTTTTTTGGTTATTTATGGTTTTTTATAGTTTTTTAACATTTTTAATGGTTTTATGTTATTTTTTATTTTTAATGGTTTTTTGGGTTTTATGGGTTTTTATAATTTTAAGGTGTTTAGGGGCTTTTATAGTTTTGAGTGGTATTTCATGGTTTTTAGGGATTTTAATTTTTCCAGGATATTTAATGTGCTTTTAGTGTTCTTATGTTTTTTATGATTTTTAGGGTTTTTAGGGATTTTGATGGGTTTTTGGGTTTTTAGTGTTTTTTTATTATTTTTAAGGTTTTAAAATATTTTTAAGGTTTTTTGTTTCTGGGGTTTTAACGTTTTTTTAGGGTTTGTATGGTTTTCTAGTAGTTTTAACATTTTAGAGGTTGTATGGGTTTATAGTTTTTAGTGGGTTCCAAATGCTTCAATGTGGTTTTAGTTTTTTTAAGTTTTTAAGGGCTTTTTTGTTTTCATGGGTTTTTCAGGGGTTTTAGGGTTTTTTATGTTTTAAGGGATTTTAAAGACTTTTTTAGTAAATTTTTTTCGAGTTTTAGGGTTTTTAGGGATTTTGAGATCATTTAGATATTTTCTAGGGATTTTAGTGTTTTCCATGGATTTTCGTGTCTTTTTTAGTTTTTAGGGTTTTTTAATGTTTTTTATTATCTCTAATGTTTTTAAATATTTTTACAATTTTTAGGGGTTTATAGGATTTTATGATTTTTTTGGGGGGTTTTTTGGTTTATATGGGTTATGGGGGATTTATGGTTTTCAAGGGGCTTTTTTAGGGTTTTTATCATATTTTACATTTTCATGGATTTGGGCTGTTGTTTTTGTATTTTTATGGGTTTAGGGTTATTTTAGGTATTTTATACACTTTGAGGTTTTTTGGGGGTATTCCGGTTATTTATAACTTTTGGGGATTTTCATGGTTTTTAGGGTCTTTTGGCTTTTTGGTTATTTTTTATTTTTCAGGGTTTTAAAGTATTTTTAGTTTCTTTAAATGATTGAAAGGGTTTTATGTGTATTTATAGGTGTTTATGTTTTTAGGGTTTTAATGGGTTTTTTGTGTTTTAAGTTTTTAGGGGTATTTCAGGGTTTCTAGTGTTTGTTATGTTTTTAGGTATTTTTCTGGCTTTTTTTATTTTTATAGTTTTTAGGGGTTTTCGTTTCTCTTGGGATTTTAAGGTTTTTAGGGGTGCTTTCAGTGTTTTTTTGGGTTTTAGGATTTTTCATTGTTTTTAGATTATTTTGGGGATTCTATAGTTCTTTTTGTGTTTTTAAAGTGTTTTAAGGTTTTTCAGATTTTTCTAATGTTTTTAGGGGTTTTTAGGGTATTTACTGGTTTTTAGGGGTTTTTATTTGTATTAGGTTTTAAATTTTTTCGGGGACTTTAATGGTTTTTTGGTATTATTGGGTTATTTATAGTTTTTATATTTTTTTGGTATTTTTGAGCTTTTAAAGGGTTTTTGAGTTTTTTTGGGTTTTATGGTTTTTAGTTTTTTTATGTTTTTATGGGTTTAAAGGGTTTTAGAGTTTTTAGAGGTCTTAGGGTTTTGATGGGGTTTATAAAAAATTAGGGGTTTTATGGTTTTTAGGGTTATTTGGATTTTTTATTCTTTTATAGATTTTAGGGGTTATTATTATTATTTTTTGTTTTTAAGATTTTTTAGGTGTTTTAGGGTTTTCAGGGTATTTTGAGTTATTTTGGAATTTTTTTAGTTTTTTAGCGTTTTATGGGTTTTTAGAGATTTTTAAAATTTTAAGGGGTTTTATATTATAAAATTTTTTTGTGTTTTTTAATGTTTTTATAGGTTTTTGATTTGTTTTATAGTTTTTATGGGTTTTTACGGTTTTCAATGGGTTTTCCGGGTTTTTAGGGGTTGTTATGATTTCATGTCTTTTAGAAATTTTTTAGGATATTTATATATTTTTATGGTTTTTTAAGGATTATAGGGAGTGTTTATGGGTTTAGTTTTATTCATTTTTTTATGGTTTTAGAATTTTATAGGGTTATAAGGTCTTTTTTGGTATCCTAGGCCTTTTTTAGTTTTTTAGGGTTTTAATATTTTTATATAGTTTTCTAAAATTTTATAGGGTTTAAAGGATTTTTACTATTTGTACTGGGTTTTAGGGTTTTTATGTTTTTTATCATTTTTATTTATTTTTATGGGTTTTAGGGTATTTTCATATTTTTTAATGTTTTTAGATATTTTTAGGGCCTTTTTAAGATTTTATGGTTTTAAGGGATTTTTGGGATTTTTTTGATTTTGAGGGGTTTTAGGGTTTTTTGAAGTTTTTTTGGGTTTTAGGGTTTTTCAAGGTTTTATGATATATTAATTTTTTAATTTTTTTATTTTTATAGATTTTAATATTTTTATGTTTTTTAACATTTTTAGGGGTTTTAGGGGTTTTAGAGTTTTTAGTGTTTTTTGGTATTTTAATTATTTTTAGGATTTTTTATGGTTTTATGTTTTTAGTGGTTCTTAGGGTTTTAATGGTTTCTTAAGTTTTTTTTATTATTAGTCTACTTTAGGATGTTTATGGGTTTTGTGGTATTTAAGGTTTTTATGGATTTTAAGGGTTTTTAGGGTTTTTCATGGGTTTTAGGGTTTTAGGGTTTCAATTGTTTTACGTTTAAGGGGTTTAAAGGGTTTTTAGAGTTTGTTGAATATATAAGTTTTTATGTGTTTCTAGGGGTTTTAATGATTTTATATGTGTTTTGGTTTTTATGGTTTTTTAAATTTCTTAGTGTTTTTACGATTTTCGGGATTTTAGGACTTTTTTATGATTTTTAGGGTTTGAAGTATTTTTAGAGTTTTTGAGATTTATAGGATTTTTAGTAGTTTTCAGGGATTTTATGGGTTTTGATGTTTTTATGGTCTTTTTGGATTTTATAGGGTTTTATGTTTAAGGTTTTATGGTTTATATATTTTTTAATTTTTTAGGGGGTTTAAGGGTTTGTAGTGTTTTTAGGGGATTTTAGGGTTTTATGGGTTTTTTGGGGTTTTTTGGTTTAGTAGTTTTTATGGTTTTAGGGGGTTTTCATGGTTTTTATGATTTATTTACGTTTTAAGGTATTTTGTAGGATTTTTATAGTTTGTAGGTTTTTACGGGTTTTTTGGATTTTGAGGGGTTTTAGGGATTTTTAAGGCTTTTAGGGTCTTTTAGGTTTTTATGTTTTTTTTAGTTTTTAAGGTATTTTATAGTTTTTAACGTTTTAGTGGTTTTAATGGGTTTTAGTGTTTTTAGTGGTTACTTAGGTTTTTTATAGGGTTTTTGGTTATTAATGTTTTTATGGTTTTTTGGCTTGATGGTGTCTTTCATAGTATTTGGCTAGGAAGATGCAGGTCAGCCTATTCCCAACACCCCCCCCCCCCAAATTTATTTGAAAAAAGATGCAGCAGTATAGAGAGGGGAGGGGTCCAACAAACCACACCCAAAACCCTTAACAACCCCAAAACCAAAAACCCCAAAAAACCAGAAAACACAGAAAACCAAGCAATGTAGAAATTCAGAATTGTTCCCATCAGCATCTCCCAACCATATAGCAACCAGCATCCAGCATCCAATAGCAGCATAACCATAAGCAAAAACTTCATCAACATTCATCAGCATGATATCAATATCACCATAGTAAAGCATGCTTTAGCACAACCATATTTTAACATTTTAACAAGATCATCAACAATTAGCCCATATTCAAATATTAGCTTATCAAAACTACACCACCTAATAGCGCTGCCCCGTCGAGACGTGCCCTTGATGCCATGTTGAACCACCAATACCATCCCAACACCACCACTAACACCATCATACCAAACCATGCTAGAGTTCAGTGTGATGGGTAGGGCAGCAAGATGAGAGGTGGGAGCACGAGCCAAGGTGAATGACAATGGTGAGCAGCCGCAGCCCAGTATCCAATTCCAATAGACTCTCAGATTACAACAGCCAGTATGTCCCTCAATAGATCCCAGCCAAGCATCAGCCATCACCCAATAGCCCAGTTCCCAGCAACTAGTACCTCCTTCATATCAGCTTCCAAATCCAAACAAACCCTCCAAAGACATAGAAATTAACAGACAGTTCCCCACACCTTGCATCAAAACCATCATCCAGCACTAGCAGCAGTTCACAACCAGACCATCCATATAATGAACTAAAAAGAAAGCATTGGAATCCCATAAAATGACAGAACATCATATTAACTCGATCGCAGCACAAATTACACCATCCCATATCAAAAACATGAAACAATGACAAAGATGAGGAACCTGAAAAAAAGTTCTGCATCTTAGGTGCTAAATGGTTACCATCAGATCTAAGAGACCACACCACCAAACCAAGCACACCACCCGCAAGCTAACGAAAAGCCTTCCGAATCCACTATCTCCACCGAAACCAGTCACTGTGGCAAACAAACCATTGGGAGGAAACTGTCGACGAAGCCCAAACTCCCACCGCCATTTTTGATGATTTTATACATTTCAATGGTTTTCAATGTTTTTAGTGTTTTATTACATATTCCGAGATTTTTAGGGATTTTTTACAATTTTTTTGTTTTTTGGTTTTTCTTATGGTTTATAGAGATTTCAAGGGGTTTTAGAGTTTTTAGGGGTTTTAGGGGGTTTTGTGGGTCTTAAGGTTTTTAGGATCTTTTATCTTTTTTTAGGGATTCTTGAGTTTTTTTAGTTTTTTTAACATTTTTATGGGTTTTATGGGTTTTAAGAGTTTTTAGTTGTTTTTAGTGCTTTTTTTGTTTTTATGTTTTTGGTGGTTTTTGGGTATTTTTGGTTTTCAGGGGTCTTAAGGATTTTTTGGGTTTTTATGTTTTCATTGAATTTTTATGGATTTTTATGATTTTTACGATTTGTTGGGTTTTTTAGTTATTTACGGAGTTTGATGTTTTTTAGTGTTTTTAAATATTTTAGGGATTTTCATGGGTTTTAGTGACTTTTTTTGGTTTTTTGGGATTTTTTGGGTTTTATGGTTTTTTAGAGTTTTTAATGTTTTTTTATGTGTTTTAAGGGTTTTTAGAGTTTTTAATCAGTTTTTAGGGGTTTATGGATTTGTACAGTTTTTATTTTTTGGGGTTTTTTATGGATTAAGGTTTTTGTAGGGTTTTTTATATTTTCAGGGTTTTTTTATTTTTTTATGGTTTTGGGGTTTTTAGCATTTTTAGGGATTTTGAGTTTTTTTAGGGTTTTCAGGGGTTTTTTTTGGTTTTGAGGTTTTTTCAAGGTTTTTAGGGTATTTTGTTTTTTTAGGGTTATTCGTGGATTCATATTGTTTATTTAACATTTTTGTGTTTTAATGGTTTTTGGAGTATTGGTGGGTTTTTATAATTTTTAGGGGTTTTAATGATTTTTAGGCATTTTAGTGATATTTACATTTCTAAAACTTTTATGTGATTTTTAGGTATTTATTTTTTCGGGGATTTTATTTATTGGGATAGTTTTTTGGGTTTTCAGGGTTTGTGGGGTTTTATGGCTTCTTATGGGATATTTTAGTTTTTAGGTGTTTTATAGTTCTATGAGTTATTTTTTATGTTATTTATCATTTTTTTGGGATATTTAATATTTCATGGATTTTTATTGTTTTTTATGATTTTTTGTATTTTTAGGGTTTTTCATGGGTTTTAGGGATTTTGAATGTTTTTAGGGTTTTTAGGGTATTAGAGTTTTTTAGTGTTTTTATGATATATTTGGGTTTTCTAGGGTTTTTTATTTTTGAGTGTTTTTAAGGACATTTAGAGTTTTAATTTTTGTAAGGGTTTTAAGGGGATTTATATTTTTCTACGATTTTAGTTTTTTATGGGTTTTTAAGTTTGTTAATGTTTTTATAGGATTTATTTCAAGGGGTTTTCAATTTTTATGGTTTTTATGTTTCTTTAATTTTTTTGGTATTTGTTTATTTTTTAGTGTTTTTAAGGTTTTTTAATGTTTTATTGTTTTTTGGGTTTTTTATATTTTTAGTTACTTTTTAGGGTATTTATTTGTTTTTAGGGGTTTTTAAGGTTTATAGGGTTTTAGGAGGTTGAGGAGTATTCCAAGGTTTCTTGGGTTTTTTATGTTCTTAAAGTTATTTATGGATATTTTAGGATTTTATGGTGTTTATAATATTTGAGGTCTTTGAGAGATTTTGAGGTTTGGTAGGTGTATTCAGTTTTTTATAGTTTTTAGAGTTTTTAGAGTTTTTTAAAGTTTTATGGTTTTTTTTATTTTAGGGGTTTTGATGGTTTTATGGTTTTATAGAGTTATTAGTGGGATTTATAATTCTTATGGTTTTAGGGGTTTTATAGGTTTTTAGAGGTTTTGTAGTTTTTAGGTGTTTTTATGGTTTTTGGGGTGTTTTATGTTTTCAGATACTTTTCGAGTATTTTGAAAAATATTATGGATTTTAGTATTTTTTTAAGGATTTTTTGGGTTTTTAGGGTTTCTTTTTCTTTTAGGTGTTATAGGGGGTTTTAGAGTTTTAGGATGTTTTTGGGTATTAATGATTATTTTTTAGGGGTATTTTCATTTTTTTAGTGTTTTCTAAAAAATAGGGGGTTTAAGGTTTTTAATGTTTTAGTGTGTTTTTAGTGTTTTTATAGGTTTTAGGGTCATTTTATGATTTCAAGTGGTTTTATTATATTTGGGGGTTTTACGTGTTTTTATGGTTTTTTATGTCTTGATGTATTTTTTAATATTTTATATTTTTATGGGTATTAAGGATTTTTAGGATTTTTAGGAGGTTTTAGTTATATTTACGATTTTTGGTGGTTTTGGGGATTTTAGGGGAATTATGTTGGTTTTTTTGATATGTTTAGTGTTTTAATAGTTTATTAAATTATTTTAACATTTTTAGGGGATTAGGGGTATTTAGATTTCTTATTAGTTTTAAGTGTTTTTTGGATTTTTTTATTTTTATAATTTTTGTGTTTTTTTTGTTTTTCAGGGTTTTTAAATTTTTTTTATGTATTTAGTGTTTTTGAGGTTTTTTAGATTTTAATGGTTTTTATGATTTCATTTCTGGTTTTTAGGGATTTTGAGGTTTTTTAGGATTTTATGGTTTTTATGGGTTTTTGGGGTTTTAAGGGGTTTTTTATATTTTAGGGTTTTTAAGGGATTTTAGGGTTTTGTAACATAATTTTTGTTTTTTTAGGGGTTTTATAGTTTCTTCTAGATTTTAGGGTTTTTATGGTTTTTATTGTTTTTATGGTTATAATGTATTTTTCAAGGAGTTAAGGGTTTTTATGGTTTTATAGGATTTTGAGGGTTTTTAGGGGTTTTTTGGTTTTTACAATTTTTTAGGTTTTAACATTTCTTTGAGTTTTTTAGGGTTTTAATGGTTTTTTCAATGATTTTATCATTTTTTGGGGTTTAAAGGGTTTTTTTAGTTTTTATTTTATTTTAGGGTTTTTATGGGTTTTAAATGGTTTTTAATGTTTTTAGGGATTTTCATGGTTTTCAGAGGGTTTTAGAGTTTTTAGGTTTTTTTATATTTTTAGGAAAATTTATTGATTTTTAAGTATTTTTATGGTTCTTTGGTATTCTAGGGATTTTAAAAGTTTTCCATGGTTTCAAGATTTTTTAGGTCTTTCGTGGGTTTTAGGGATTTTATGGTTTTTCAGGTTTAAGTGGTTTTTTGTGTTATTAGGGGTTTTATGTGTTTTTTGAATTGTTAATGTATTTAGTGGTTTTATGGTTTTTTGGAGTTTTCAAGGGTTTTCCAGGGCTTTAGGGTTTTTTTTGTTTTTTTTATGTTTTTATGGAATTTTAGGATTTTTAATGTTTTTTGGGCTTGTATGGATTTCTAGATATTTGATGGGTTTTCAGTGTTTTTAGGGATTTTCAAGGGTTTGCAATGTTTTTGAGTTTTCATGGTTTTCATGAGTATTTTAGGGGTCTAAATGTGTTTTAGATTTTTTAACATCTATTGGATTTTTAATGGTTTTTAGATTTTTTAGAGGTTTAAGGGTTTTATGGGTTTTTAAGGTTGCTATGTTTTTTATTGAATTTTAATTTTTTTTTACTTTTTCAGGGATTTTAATGGTCTTTTTAGGATCTTTACAACTTTAAGTAATTTTTAGGGATTCTATGTATTTTGGGCGGCTTTAGAGTTCTTCAGGACTTTTATGGTTTTTAGGGGTTTTCTTGGTTTTTATGGTCTTTTGGGTTTTAGGGATTTTTAGAGTTTTTAGGGGTTTTAATGTTTTTATTTTTTTAATGTTATTAGGGGATTTAGTGGTTTTTAGAGTTTGGGGGGTTGTGTTTTTATGTGGTTTTAGGGTTTTATTGAATTTTGGGGTTTTTATAGTTTTTAGGGGGTTTTCATGATTTTTTAATTTTTATGGTATATTTAGGGAGTTTATAATTTTTTATTGTTTTTTGGTTGTTTTGGGTTTTTAGGTATTTTGCGGGGTATTTTGTTTTTTTTGGTTCTTTTAGCCTTTTAGGGGTTTTAATGGTTTTTATCAATTTTGGTTGGTTTTTAGGGGTTTTAAGGGTTTTTATAGTTTTTAATGTTTTGGGGGTTTTAAGGGGTATTGGAGTTTTTATTGAATTTTTAGGGTTTTTATATGTATTTGGGGTTTTTAAATGTTTTGGGGTCTTATGGTTTTCAGATTTTTTAGCGTCTTTAGGGTTTTTTACATTTTCTGGGATTTTATGGATTTTTTTGTATTTTTATTTTTTTAGGGTTCTTTGGATTTTTATAGATTTTGATAGTTTTTAAGGTTTTTAGTATTTTTTAGGGTTTTTAGGGTTTTTATGGGTTTTTTAGGGTTTGGGTTTTTTTATTTTTTTTGTTTGTTTATTTTTTCATTATTTGTGGTTTTAATGGTTTTATAGTTGTTAGTGGGTGTTTATGGACAATGGGATTTTTGGATATTTTAAGGATTTCAGTGGTATTTATGGTTTTGGGGGATTTTAGTGTTTTTAGAAGTTTTTGGGATTTTTAGTTATTTTTTATGGTTTGTATGGGTTTTAGGTTTTTTAGGAAGTTTAGTGATTTTTTGATATTTTATGGATTTTCATGGTTTTTTATAGTTTTAGGGGTTTTAGTGTTTTATGGTGTTTTTATGTTATCAGGTTTTTCTTTTGAGTTTTAATGGTTTAAAATGTTTTTTAGGGTTTTTACCATTTTTAAGGATTATAAGGGGTTTTAGATTTTTTATAGTTTTTAGGGCTTTATGGGGTTTATGTGTTTTTATGGATTTTAGAGGTTTTTGTGGTTTTGAGGGGTTTTTATGGGGTTTTTAAGGGATTATACATTTTTATGGATTTTAGGGCCATTTATAATTTTCTGTATTTAGGGGTTTTTAGGTTTTTTATGTATGTTGATAATTGTTATGGTTTTTCGATGTTTTTTTGGTTTTTATGGTTTTTATGGCTTTTTGGGTTTTGGGGGTTTTTTTGAATTTTTTGGGTTTTAATGTTTTTTTTATTTTTTAACGTTATCAGTGGTTTTATGTGTTTTGGAGTCATGGTGGTTTTTACGTTTTTATGGGTTTTTAGTTTTTTTAAGGGTTTTATGGGTTTTATGATTTTTTGTGGGTTTTTTGGATTTTTAGGAGTTTTTACATGTTTACAATTTTTAGGGAATTTTTAGGATATTTATAGTATTTATGGTTTTAGGGTTTTTATGGATTTTGACTATTTTTATGGTTTTCAGTGTTTTTTAGGGTTTTTAGTGTTTTTTAAAGGCTTTTTGGGTTTTTAGTGTTTTTGGGTTTTTTTTGGTTTCCAGGTTTTTTGAAGTTTTTAAAATTTATGTGGATATAATGGTTTTTAATGTTTTTAGTGTTTTTTTGGATTTTTTGGTTTTTATGTATTTTTAAGGTTTTTATTGTTTTTATGGTTTTGGGGGGTGTTTAGGTTTTTAGGGTTTTTTATATTTTTAGGGATTTTTCATAATTTTATACGATTTTTATGGTTTTTAGGTTTTTAGGGTTTCAATAGATTCTGAGAGTATTTAGGGTTTATGGTTTTTATGTTTTTTTGTGTTTTATAGATTTTTTTATTATTTAGTGTTTTTGAGGTTTTTATTGTTTTTTATGGGTTTTAGTGGTTAAAATTGTTGTTAGAGTTATTAGTGGTATTTATGGTATTTATGGGTGTTTATGGTTTTTCATTATTTTTGTCGGTTTTATGGTTTTCAAACAAATTTTTTGGGTTTTAGGGTTTTTATGTTTTTTAGGAATTTTAGGGATATTTATTTTTTAGGGGTTTCAGTGTTTTTATGGATTTTGGAGCATTTTATTGGTTTTCAAGGTTTTTTAGGAATTTCATGTTTTAGGGGTTTTATGGTGTTTTATTATTATTTTTGTGTTTTTACAGATTTATTGTGTTTTATGTTTTTTTATTTATTTTATGTTTTAATGGGTTTAAAGGGTTTTTATAGTTTTTATTAGGTTTTATGGTTTTTATGGGTTTTAAAGGTTTTTTAGGTTTTTAATGGTTTTATGGTTTTAAGGGGTTTACGAAGTTTCTAGTGTATTTTTCCATTGACATGTTGGGGTTTTAGTATTTTAATGTTTTTTAATGGTTTCTAGGTATTTTAGTGATTTTGAGGGTTTTTATGGGTTTATGGTTTTTCAAGGGTTTAGGGTTTTTTTTGTTTTTTTTGGGTTTTTTAGAGATTTTAAGGTTTTTAGATTTTTTAACACTGTTAGGTGTATATAGGGTTTGTATAGTTTTATTGGTTTTCTAGGGTCTTTATGGGTTTTTAGAGGTTTCAATGTTTTTTGTGGTTTTATGGTTTTTGGAGGTTTTTCAGTTTTTTAGGGTTTTTTACATTTTCATGGATTTTACTGTTTTTAGGGTTTTTTGAGTATTTTTTGTGTTTGGTGTTTTTTGATATTTTGAGGGTTTTTAAGGGATTTATGGTTTCTTGGTTTTATTAGTGTTTTATGGGTTTTTTTGGGTTTTAAAATATTTTTTTAGTTTTATAGTGGTTTAAATGTTCTATAGAATTTTTAAGTTTTTTTATGTGTTTAATGGGTTTGTATTGTTTTTAGTGGTTGTTAGGGTTTTTATGATTTTTTAGCATTTTTATGTTTTTAGGAGGTTTTCTGGGGTCTTTATTGTTTTTACATTTTTACGGATTTTTTAGGATTTTTATAGTATTAATCATATTTAGTAATTTTAGGGATTTTTAGTGGGTTTAGGGTTTATTAAGTTATTTTTATATTTTTTAGGGTTTTTCAAGGTTTTCAGTGTCTTTTTGGGTCTTATGTTTTTTTAGTTTATTTTGGGATTGAAGTTTTTTTAGTATTTTTTTAACATATTTTGGGGTTTAAAGGATTTTAACCATTTTTATTACATTTTAGGTTTTTTATGGCTTGTATTGTTTTTTAAGGTTTTGGGGTTTTAATGGTTTTATGGGGTTTTAAGTTTTTTTTTATGATTTTCGGGATTTTTAGGGATTTTTTTTATGATTTTTATGGTTTGTAGGGTTTTAAGGTTATTATTTATATTGAGGGTTTTTGGTTTTTCGCGGTTTTTTAGGATTTTTAGAGTTTTTACGGGTTTTTTTATGTTTTTAAGGTTTTCTGATTTTTTAGGAGTTTTACCATTTTTTAGAGTTCTTTTAATGTTTTTAGGGGTTTAATGTGATTTTAGAGTTTTTAGGGGGGGGGGGTTTAGTGGTTTTTATGGGAATTTAGGTATTCTAATTATTTAGGGGTTTCATGTTTTTCAAGTATTTTTCAGTATTTCTAGGGTTTTACAATTTTTAGAGGATTTTTAGGGATTTTCTATTTTTGTTTGGTTTTTGTTTTATGGGGTCGATAGGGATGTTGAGGGTTTTTAGGGGCTTCTAGAGTTTTTTACTTTTTATAGGAGTTTTCAAGGTTTTTATGATCTTTTATGGTTTTTAGGGTTTTTTTGTGTTGTTTAGGGTTTTTAAGAGTTTTAGTGTTTTGTAATGTTTTTATGGGTTTTAAGGAGTTTTTGATTTTTTAGTGGTTTTAGTGGTTTTTGTTGTTTCTTAGGGTTTTTATTGTTTTTCATGGGTTTTAGGGTTTTAGGGATATTCTAGGATTTTAGGGTTTTAAGGTTTCTGAGATTTTTATTGTTTTTTTTTTGAATTTTCAGTTTTTAGGGATTTTGAGAGGTTTTAGGGTTTTTAAGGGTTATAGGGTTTTATATGGTTTTAGGGTATTTTTATTGGTTTTTTAGATTTTTATAATTTTTATGGTTTTTTATATTTTTTAATTGTTTTTAATGTTATAATGGTTTTTTATATATTTTAATGGTTTTTTGGATATTATGGGGTTTAGGGTTTTAGGGTTTTACATGTTTTCGACTTTCATTGGTTTTCTAGGTAATCAGGTTTTTCTATGTTTTTTGGGATTTTGATGGATTTTTTGGATATTTTTGTTTTTAGTATCTTTAGTGTTTTTAGGGATTTTCTGGGTTTTTAGGGATTTTAAGGGTTTTTAGGGTCTTTTGGGGTTTTTAGGATCTTTTTCGTGTTTTTTTGACTTTTATTATTTTTTTGATTTTATTAAAATTTTTAGGGGTTTTAGGTTTTTATAATTATTAGGGTTTTTAGGATTTTTAGGGGTTTCAATGGGTTTTAGGGGTTCTAATGGTTTTCATGGGTTTTCTGGGTTTTTATGGTTTTTTCATTTTTTGGGATTTTTGGAGCTTCTTTATTATTATTTTGGTACTCAGGGTTTTATAGGGTCTAAATTTTTTAGGGTTTTAGGGTATTTTAGGGGTTCTAGGGTTCTTATAGTTTTTTATACATTTTTAAATTTTTAAGGGTTTAAAAGTTTTTTAGATTTTTTAGAGGATTTAGAGTTTTTATGGTTTTTTAGGGTTCATAGGTTTTTTGGGGTATTTATGTTCTTCAGGTGGTCTTCTGGGGTTTAAGGGGTTTTACGTTTTCAAGTATTTTTAGGGTTTTTTTGTGTTTTTATTATTTTTTGGGGTTTATAGGGTTTTTATAGATTTATTTGGTTTATTAGGGTTTTCTAGGGGTTTTTAGGATCTTTAGAGGTTTTTAGGATTTTTAGGGTATTTTCGGTATTTTCAGTATTTTATTGTCTTAGAATTTTTAATGTTATTTAGATTTTTTATCATTTTTAGGTTTTTAAAGGGTTTTTAGTGTCTATAATGGGTTTTATGGTTTTTTGTGTTTTAGGGGTTTCTAGGTATTTAGGGTTCTTTATGGTTCTTAGATAATTTTTTTGGTTTTTAGGGTTTTAACATTTTCTGGTATTTTTATGGATTTTTTAGGATTTCAAAGATATTTTTCATTTACAGATTTTTTTTGTGATTTTTAGGGTTTTATGGTTTTTAGGTTTTGTTAGGATTTTTTTGGGGTTTTGGGTCCTTTTGGGGTTTTAGGGTTTTTTTGTTTTTAGTGGATTTACGGTTTTTATATTTTTTTACATTTTTAGTGGTTTATGGGTTGTAGAGTTTCTAGTGGGGATTAAATGTTTTTATGGGTTCTAGGGTGTTTTAATTTTTTAGGTTTTTTTATGGTTTTTTTGGGTGTGTGGGGTGGGGGAGGGGGTTAGGTATTGTATTGTTTTTTATGTTTTCCGAGATTTTTAGGGATTTTAGGATTTTTATAGTTTTTTTGGGATTTTTGGATTTTTTGAGAATTTTGAGATTTTAAGTGTTTTTAGGGGGGATTTCACTGTTTTTAGGTTTTTAGGGTCTTTTGGGTTTTTTGGGTTTTCTTTTATTTTGTGGATTACAGTTTATTAGGTTTTTTAACATTTTTAGAGGTTTAAGGCTTCTTATTGTTTTTAATGGGGTTTTATGGTTTTTATGGGTTTTATGGTTTTTATGGTTTTTAGGGGTTCTTAGGGGTTTTATGTGTTTTCTGGGTTTTTAGGGTTTTTCTGGGATTTTAATATATTTTTTAATATTTTTATGGTTTTTAGGGGGTTTGGGTGTTTTATGATTTTTTTGGCATTTAAGGTGGTTTTCAAGTTTTTATGGGGTCTAAAGGGTTTTTTAGTTTTAAGGGTTTTTAAGGATTTTCAAGGTTTTTAATGTTTTTATGGATTTTGAGAAATTTTTATGTTTTTGGTGGTTTATGATTTTTATGGGTTTTAGGGGGTTTTAGGGATTTTAGGGATTTTATGGTTTGCATGGGGTTTTTAGTGTTTTTTAAATTTTTTGGTGTTTTCAAGGATTTATTATTATTTTTATGGTTTTTAGGGGTCATAACCTTTCATGGGATCTTGAGGGTTTTGGGGGTTTTCATGTATTTTAGGATTTCCTGGGTTTTTATGGTTTTTAATGACATTTTGGGTTATTTTGAGTTATTTAGGGTTTTATGGTTTTTTAGTGTTTTTAACATTTTTAATGGTTTTATATGATATTAGATATTTTAGCGGGGTTTTATGTTATTTATGGGGTTTTGGGTTTTATTAATGTTTTAAGAGTTGTAGGGTTTTTCAAGGGGGGTTTGGGATTTTACGATTTTTATGATTTCTAGAAATTTTTGGGATTTTTTATGATTTTTATTGTTTTTAGGTTTTTACGGATTTGGAGGGTTTTTTGGTATTTTAGGGTTTTTGAGGTTTTAGGTTTTTTTCTGAGTTTTTAGTGTCTTTTGAGTTTTTATGGGTTTTTTTCCATTTTTAAGGGTTTATGGTTTTTTATAAGTTTTAAAAAAAATTTAGGTGTTTTAAGGTGTTTTTTTGGGTTTTTAGAAGTTTTTTGGGATTTAATGAGTTTTAGGGTTTTTAATGTTTTTAATATTTTTTTTGGTTTTCAGGTCTTTTTCGAGGTTATTAAGTTATTTTACATTTCTTAATATTTTTAAGTATTTTTAAGGATTTTTATGGTTTTTAGGGTTTTTAGGTTTTTACTGATTTTGAGGGTTTTAGGGTTTTTTGTTTTTTTTAGGGTTTTTGGGGGTTTTAGGTTTTTTTATGTCTTTTTATGATTTTTTTGATTTTTTTGGGTTTTTATAGTTTTTTAAAATTTTTTGGGGGTTTAAGGGTTTTAGTTTTTAGTGGGTTTTTGGGTTTAATGGGATTTTAGGGTATTAAAGGATTTTACTATTTTAGGGTTTTTTCTTGGTTTTTAGTGTTTTTATATTTTTTCAGATTTTTTTCTCTTTTTAGGATATTTATGGTATTTAGTGATTTAGGTATTTTAAAGGTTTTCATGGTTTTTATGCTTTTTAAGGGTTTTTAGTGTTTTTAAATCCATTGGGTTTTTAGGGGTATTTTATTTTTTATTTTTAGTTTTAATGGATTTTTAGATTTTTTTAGGGGTTGAAATGGTTTTGAAATTTTTTAGGGGATTTTACAGTTTTAAAAGATTTTTATTAATTTTTATAGTTTTTTAGCAATTTTTATAGATTTTTTTATAGGTTTTTATGGTTTTTATGGTTTTTATGGATTTTTAGGGTATTTAGTGTTTTTTAGGGTTTTATATGGTTTTTTGTGTTTTTTATGTTTTTTAAGGACATATTTTTAGGGTTTTCTTGATTTTTTAGGGTTTTTAGGCTTTTAGAGTGTTTTAACATTTTAAGGGTCTTAAGGATTTTTAGAGTTTTAGTTTTTTAGGGTTTTTATGGGTTGTCTACGTTTCTTATGTTTTTATGGTCGGTAGGATTGTTTAGAATTTTTAGGGATATTTTGGGTTTTATAGGTTTTTTTTGTGTTTTTAGGGGTTTTAGGGCTCTTTAGGTGTTTTAGGTTCTTTTATGTTTTTAGGTTATTATTGTGTTTTATGGTATTTAAATTTTATTAGTGTTTTTAATTTTTTTTAGGAGTTTAATGGTTTTTAGAGTTTTTAGTGGTATTTAGGGTTTTTAGAGGTTTTAGGGTTTTTAGGTTTTTTAATGAATTCAGTGGGTTTTTAGGGTTTTTATTGTTTTTATGTTTTCATGGATTTTTATGAATTTCATAGGAATTTTATGGAATTTAGGATTTGTTAGGTTTTTAGTATTTTTGAGGTTTTTTAGGGGTTTTTATATTTTTAGGGACTTTTATGAATTTCATAGGATTTTTATGGAATTTAGGGTTTTTACGTTTTTTTTGATTTTGAGGTTTTTTGGATTTTTCATGGTTTTTAAGGGTTTTAGTTTTTTAGTTTCTTTTTTTTTGGTTTTTAGGGATTTTAGGGGTTTTATGAGTTTTTATGTTTTTTAATTCATTTAGTGATTTTAAAAGTTTTTATATTTTTTATTGGTTTGCAGTGTTGTCACGGTTTTTTATTAATTTTTGGATTTTTTTATATTTAGGGGGGATTTTTTATTTTTGGGTTCTCTATGCATTCTAATATTTTAAGAGGATTTTATGATTTTTTTGTTTTTTGATTTTTTGTATTTTAGTTTTTGTGACAGTTTTATGGGTTTTCAGGGTTTTTTAGGGGTTTTAGGGTTTTCTGTGTTTTTTGGGACTTTTCTTTTTTGGGTTTTTTGAGTGTTTAGAATTATTTGGTATTTTTATTTTATTTTGAGTTTTTAGGGTTTTAAAGGGATTTTATTGTTTTTAGTTGGGTTTTATGGGTTTTATGTGTTTTACCATTTTTAATGTTTTAGGGGAATTATGTTTTTAGGAGTTTTTAAAGTTTTTATGGCTTTTTAAATTTTCTAGGACTTTTAGGAATTTTTAGGAATATTATGGATTTGGGGATTTTTTTTGGGTATTTAGGTATTTTGATGATTTTAGGGTTTTTAGGGTCTTTTGTGTTTTGTATTTTTTTTTTAATTTTTCTGCATTTTTGTGTTTTTTGGTTTTTTAAGGGTTTTTGAGTTTTTTATCGATTTCTGGGGATTAAAGGGTTTTTGGATGTTCATTTGTTATGGGATTTTTTTCGAATTTATGGTTTTTTTGGTTTTTAGGAGTTTTTATGGTTTTTAGGATTATTTAGTGTTTTTGGGTTTCATACGTTTTCATGGATTTTTAGAGATTTTTTAGAATTTTTTTAGTGTTTCTATGGTTTTTTGGGATTCTGACAATTTTTAGGGTTTTTATGGCATTTAGGGGATTGTGGGTTTTTTCAGGTTTTTATGGTCCTTTGTTTTATTTTGATTTTTTTTTATTTTTAAGGTTTTTCGGGTTTTTTAATGTTTTTAGGGATCTTAAGAGATTTTTGTGTTTTTTGACTGTTTTATGGTTTTTATCGTTTTTATAATTTTTTTAAGTTTTTTGGGTTTTTATGGTTTTTAGGGGGTTTCATCTTTTTTAGGGTTTTTATGTTTTTTGGTATTTTTAGGCCTTTTTAGTTTTTTAATGATTTTAAATGTTTTTAGGGTTTTTAGGTTTTTTTTTGGTTTTTTGGGATTTTATTAAAATTCTAGGGATTTTTAATGTATTTTAGATAGGTAAAATTTTTTGGGAGGATATATGGTTTTATATTTCTTTAGTGAGTTTTAGGTATTTTATCTGTTTAAAATGTTTTTTAGGTTTCTAGGGGTTTATATGGTTTTAAAGGGTTTTTAGTGTTTTTAGTGATCTTATGTTTTCACATTTTTTTAGATCTTTTTAGGATTTTTATGTTTTATAAGGATTTTAATGGTTTTCATGTATTTTGAGCGTTTTGGCCATTTTTATTGGTTTTTAGTTATTTTAGGATTTTATAGGTTTTAGAGTCTTTTGTGTTTTAGGGTTTTTTTGAGGTTTTTCTGAGTTTTATGGTTTTTAGAATTTTTATATGTTTTTTGGGATTTTATGGGGTTTTAGAGTTTTTAGTGGGTTTGGGATTTTTATTGCCTTTTATGTTTTTTTAGCTTTTAGGGGTTTTATAGTTTTCTATGGATTTTAGGGTTTTTATGTTTTAATTTATTTTTAGGGGATTTTCAGGATTTTAATGGGTTTTAGGGTTTGTAGGGGTTTTAGGGATCTTTTTGGTTTTTATGGTTTTTAGGGGGTTTTGTGTATTTGGGGGATTTAGGATTTGTTTTTTTTTTTGGATTTTATGGTTTCTTATTGTTTCATAGCATTTTTATGGGTTTTAAAAGGTTTTATATTTTTAGTGATTTTTATGGTTTTATTTTTTTAGGGTTTCTTACGTGTTTTAAGAATTTTTTGGTTTTATTGGGTTTTTAGGTTTTTTAGGGTTTTTGAGTTTTCATTGATTTTAGGGGTTCTGTAGATCTTTTTTTGATTTTTAGGGCTATTTCTGGTTTTTATGAATTTTGTGGGATTTTATTGTTTTTAGGGTTTCTATGTGTTTTTAGTGTTTTAGGGTATTTTGGGAGTTTAGGGGGTTGATTTTTTTAGAGTTTTTATGGGTTTTTAGAGTTTATATTTTTTTTTCTATTTATAGATTTTTAGATATTTTAGTGGCATTTATGGTTTTAATGGGTTTTTAGGGTTTTTATGTTTTTTATCATTTTTATGGTTTTTAGGGGTTATTTTGTGTTTTATGGGTTTTAGGGATTTTGAGGGATTTTAGGGGGTTTTAGGTTTTTTGTGAGTTTTTTGTGGTTTTTAGAGTTTTTAGTGTCTTTTAGGTTTTAGGGTTTTATAAAATTATTATTTTTTGCGGTTTGTTTTATTTTGTTAACATTTTTAAGGATTTGAAGGGTTTATATAGTTTTTAATGGTTTTTAGAGTTTTATGGGATTTTAATGATTTTTATGGGTTTTATGGTTTTCAGGTATTTTTCATGGTTTTTATTTTTGTATGGATTTTCAGTGTTTTTATATTTATTTATAGTTATTTGGTGTTTTTTTTGTTTCTAGTGAATTTTACGGTTTTATGGTTTTATAGGGTTTTATGGTTTTTAGGGGTTTTCCTGGTGTTTAGGGTCTTATTGGGTTTCGAGGGTTTTTTTTAATTTTTTAAGGGGTTTTCCTGGTGTTTAGGGTCTTATTGGGTTTTTAGTTTTAATTTTTTAGGGTTTTTAAGGTTTTTATATTTTTAAATGTTTTTAGAAGTTTAAAACATTTTAAGTGTTTTTAATTTTTTGTAAGGTTTTTATGGGGTTTTATGATTTTTATGTATAATGTCCCCCAATATTACACTCTCTCATGTGGTTGGAAAGGGTTGTCTACGAGACCTTATTTAACACCCCAAGATTCCATGGTACGCTTCTCATTGAATAATACAGTAGTGTGTGTTGCACGCAACTTCAAGTTCTAACGCACACCACAACTAATAAAACTAGTCGTTATGAATACTAATACCAAATTTTTGATATTTTATTCATTTTATCTTTCAAAATGGACTTCAGTTTTGGATTTGGAATATCGAAATTAGCCTAGGGTAAAATTTTGGTACTTTTCGGATTACTTTTATATTTTGATGAATAGTGAAAATTACAAAAAATTTATTAAAAACATCTTTTATTCAAAATAATTAATAGTGATAAATTATGAATTTGAGTGGTTTTAATTTATATTTAGAATATATTTTTACTATTTAATACAATTTTGGCCATTGGACATAATTTCACATTTAAACCGGACATAAACAAGTTTCAATCTTTTGATAGTTATTATCTATTAAAAACACGCTTTTTGTTTTGACAGCGGGAATTAATTTTAAATTAATTTCTTCCACTTCTTTGTTTTGAATTTGGAAAAATAGGCTCCATATTTGGAATGAGGATGTCCAAATTGTGTAAATAGGTAACTTTTATTTTTAGACATTTTTAATAATTACTTCGGTAAATATTTTATTTACCATGGTTAAAGGGTAAATCCAGTAAATAAAGGTAAAATAATAATATTATAATAATAATAAATTACCCTAAAACGTGTCTTAACCCTATTTGTTGATACATGTCCGACCATGGGAATATTTGGGTCGATTTTGGGACCCCATAGATCCACTTGTAAGTGATAATCACACTTTATATTAATTAAGTTAAAGTAAATACAAAAATGACATAAGCATATATCTTTTAGAAGAAAAAAAATTTACATTGGGTTATATATGTTATATTTTAGACTATAAATATTCATTATAAAGATAAAAATATTTCCTACATAATGGTATTTTATTTATAATTTTTAGACATTCAATAATTTAATTTATTTATGATACAATGATGATGTAGTAATTACCTTATTAGTGAAATATTAAAATAATTGATATTATAAATACACAAATAAATATAATTTGAGCCTTTTAATGAATTACACGAATTTTATTGGTTAACATGACATGTTAGGATTTATTTAGTTAACTTTTTTCGAAGTAATCATGCTATTATGATTTTTACAAAAATCAAACACCAAATAGTGTCAAAATTGACATAAAAGAGTTTTTTAAAAAAAATATTATATTATTAATTGATATTAAATTCTTAAAAATCTAATGTTCGGCCAAAGGACTTGTATCATGATATTGGTATCATTAGTGGACCACTTGGGGGGTCTCTTTGAGGTATATATTAAGTTTATTAACTATATAATATAAAAATACAAAGTGGCATGGTAAGTGTCAAAATAATTAACTAAGAGTTAAAACTAAAAGATAAGGTTAATATAATGACCCAAACCTGTCTAAAATCTATTTGTTTAACGAATTTCGACCCATACCCACCTTAGACTTTGAATAATCCACATTGGAGCCATTATAAACTGAATATGAATTTATTATAAAATAATACTTTAGGTTCTTCCTAAAGAGCCCCTCCTCCCACTTATATAAGGACTCCACTTATATCCAATTCCTCACACCTCTAAAGCCTTTTGGATCGTCCAACCTCTGCCCAATTAATCTCCCTACATCCCTATCCTCCTCCTAGAATCCTTACCTTAGGAATAATTCACTTCAAGAGTCCCTTTTGGTTCAAACCAAAAGGAGTTACCCAAATTAAAGGCCATGATTTCTCTTAGCTTATTTTCTTTTATTTTACTTCTCCAACCCCTAAACTATTCTTATTATTTTATTTTGTAAGAAAACCAGTATCCTAAATATACTAGGATATTTTTATGAGAATTATTCGAACTACACTTACACACACCTCCATCTAATGGGTGAAGAACATAATGTTTCTGTGGATGGTAACCAAACGCCTCACGAAATGATGATTGTTCAATTACCTCATACCACCTCTTATGGTGGCCATTATGAGGGAACTATAATTAAATACGATATAAATGATATTTATTTTATATATATAATCTTATGTAATTCCATTTTATAGCATACCATTATTTGTTTCATGTTGTATATATATACGATAATTTCATTTGAGGAAGTGCGGACTACCGCCCCCTCAAAGTGATATGACTCATTCATAACATACATGGAATGTATAAAAGATGGTATTAATGAACTTAAGTAACACATATAAGATATTATATTATACCGGAATAATAATATACCTATGTATCATTTGGTTTTGATTCCTTTTAAAATGAAAAATGAAATAGAATTAGCGTTCGTGCGTACGTATGAATTACTATCTCCACGAACGCGATGATATTCTTTTACCCATCATATCCATTCAAGAATAATTATAATTTGATTATTAAAGGTAATTTTTAAGTAATTGATATCATCTAGATATGACTAAGATACAACCTATCCATAATAAACACGGCTTATGTAACAAAGCATATAAAGGAAAACGAATCAGTTAACACCTGAAATGACGATAATGATTAAATATTATTAACAAAAAAAATATTAAAAGATCATATATGATATCATATTTATATAAGTAATTCTTTTAAAATTTAATAACAATGATTTAACTATTATAAAGTAGGTTAACCTACCCTCAACCAAGGAAAAGTACAAGGTAAGGGGTTTTCATCTCACTCCTTATTCCCGTGAGATTAATGTCATATTGCCACTATTACCTTTTGTGTGGTGTATGTACTGCCCATAATTGTATTCTTTGAGTAATACACATTAATTTATGTGTATTTACATATTAATTTCATGATACCCCTTTCATGGGTTGTATGTTTTGCAAGTTACCAAATTGGTAAGGGTTAATTTCACAATCTCTTTATTATCCGAGATTGTTTTTACGTAAGTATCTACTGGGACATATTTATTATCCATGTCCATGTTTTATGAAAGAGTTTTCAAAGGGATTATTTTAAGGGACTTTTTTTTACTAAAACATCATTTCAAATGTTTTAAATATTTATTCTTCTAAATCTTTCTCATTAATGTCCATGGCATCAAAATGGTTTTTTAGGATTTATTTATATGGACATGAATGTTTTTAAAATGTTAATTCCTTTCAAATGTTTCAAAGTGGTATAGGACACTTTGATTCAAAAATGTCTTTAAATGACTTCTTTTCTAAATTGTGCGACTTTTAAAAGTTTTCATGAAAAATGGGTATTTCTCTCAATGAGTTGTACAAATCATTTTAATCTATGTCAAAATCCATTAATAGATTTTAAACTTGTTTTGAAGTTGATTTATCAGGTGACAAATATTCCATATTGTGTTGAAGGTTTTGGGATATGTTTGACTGTGGGTGTGTTATTTTTATACCATTCATGGTTTATGGGTAAATTATTGACATTTCTTATGCTAGGTTTAATACGAATGATTATGTTATGTTTAAAACTGTTCATATGAGGAATGAATTGGACTTAATAAGTGAAGGGTGGAGCCCGCTATAGCTCCTGGATGCATCGGTAGGTCTAATGAGACAAACTAGTGTCTTGGCACGAGGCCTTGACAAAATAATATTTGTAGTCTTGGCACAAGGCCTTGACTATGTGGTTATGATAGTCTGGCATTATGCATTCCATCATAATGAAAGTGGTTATTAATATTGCATGTGATTATTCGACTAATAGAATATCCATGTGAACAAGTAAATGGAAATATTTCATTTTATTTTGCATATTATGCTGAAGTTCAAGTTTAAAAGGCTTTTGTTTTAGTTATACATTGCCTTAAATGTTTATACTTATTTATGAATGTTTCTGCTGTATTGCTTACCATTACTGAGCTTTTGAGCTCACCCCTTTCTATGTTTTATTTTCCCCAGGATTCCAAGAAGTGTATTGTGATTTGTATCCTGGGATAAGCCAATGGAATAATGGCGTTCATAAAGATTATTTATGTTTTTTTATGTCATAATGTGAAATGTAACATTCGTGTATGTAATCTATTTTCCAAGACTTCTAAACTGATCGGTCCTTCAGGACTTTATTCCTTGTAATCATACTAATGTTATGTAATAATGCACCAACTCTGGGTAACTGGGGTCGGGGTGTTACAGTTGGAATCAGAGGAAGTTTAGAAATAACCTTGGAAGCTAAATTTAGATAAACTCTGATTAGAGCACATAGACCGAAGATGGACATTGAGGATTAGTATAGAAGAACTTCCTAGAATTTTGGTATTGTAAAGATTTTGGGAGATTTCCGAGCAATACATCTCTGTCTGGATACGAGAAGGTAGAGGCGGCTCTGACACAGATGTACCTAGGGGTAAAACCCAAAAACATCGCTTTGAGCTAGACTCGAACGAAAACTGGTGCACGACAACGGCCATGCTTCACTATTGGTTCTGAAACTCCCGGGGGATATGCTTAGAACAATTATCATTTTCTTTACGAAACATTATGAAGGGTTTATGAGTATATACTTCCTCAAAAAAAATTATGATTATGGATTATATCCATAAACTGTTTAATTTATGTTAAGTGTTTTAAAAGTTTGGGATTAGGTATTTCTATTCATAAACTAATCTAGTGTATGCCATTGTTTAGAAATGGCACCCAGTAGAAGGAATGAGAACACCAACAATACACATAATCCAAAGAGTAAGAATGATCATATATTTCATGGTCCTAAGCCAGAATTTTGAAGGGAAATATTCTCCCACGTATTATCATCATATGAAGAAATAGTATCATGTGTTGACAAGATAAGTAAAGAATTTTTAGAGTCCTATGGCTTTGAAGAGAATCCAGAGAAGAAAAGGATGGTAGATAGAAGGATGGATAAAGGGAAGAAGGTAAAGAAGGGTTTTCCCATATGTGATAACTGTGGAAAGAATCACCTTGGAAAATGCTTGAAGGGAATGGGAGTATAAGTGTAAAAAAGGACACCAAGTACATGACGCAAGTGTACGAAATGGGTTTCAAATGTACAATGTGTCATCTACAAGGAGTTTGGACGCTACGCGAACCAATGTCCCAGTCATCAGACTATGCCGCAAATGATGCTATTGGATAATAATCAAGTTATGATACTACCACAGATTAAGATGAATGACTAGTGTTCTTATGTTGTTATTTTGGAATAATTTCATTGAAGAGTTTTATCAATGATGTACTAGAAATAAATAAGGATTGTACTGTAGTACTATTTCATTGAGGATTTGAGATTATATGGTACTATGAAAAGTGACTCAACAACAAGTTAAACTTTTTTTTTAAATACATCATTGAAGGAAAGGTAATCCTTAATATGGCCTTGATACTGAGGTAGTAATGTTTGAATAAGATATGGATGATTTGGATAAATTATATTGTATATTCTTGACTACCTTGGCACCGATTAATGGTTTGTTTATTTCCTCATTGTTGGAATATTCAATGTTTTTGGAGATAAGGAATATATCTATTATTCTATAAGGAATAAGGGAGCATGAATGTAATCAATAAGGTTTTATGGTAATTCAGGGTGTTACCATATTTTAAAAGAATTCATGATGAATGTATTCACATATTTTTACATGGGAAAAAAGATCTTCATTATATTTACCTTCCTTATAAACTTTGGATTGTGAGTTTGGATAGAAGTAATTTGGATAAGTATAAAGGTTGGAATGGATTATATTTGACATTTGATACAATTGTTAAGGTTAAATTATTTCTGATGATTAATTTTGGATTGTTATAAAAAGGACAACCTAGAGGTTGGGCGGCAACCTGTCGCATCCGTCAAGGCTGCGAGACTTGAACCTACAACCGAAGGGCGACAAGGGTGTATCACCTACCAATGACCCACATGATGTCCGGGATTGAATAATGTAACCTTTCTTTAAAAAAATCTGGTAGATGAATTATAAATTCATTTTGTTTTGAACCCTATATGAGTAGGATAAATAGAATATTATTTTTAAGTTCTATTATCTTTTGGAATGAAAGATGAGTTTGTTGCAGAAATTAGTTAAAGGATGGGACTCTACTTGTAAATTATATATTTTTCTTCTTCTCTTATTATATGAAGAAATTAATTTTTATACTTTAGTGAAGGCATCTGAAAACAAAAAAAAAATTGTTATCCTAATACCATACGTTTTTTTGAACTGATGGTATTTTAAATCATCATAGATTGATGAATTTAAGGCCCTCAATTTTACACTTTTTTATGATTGATGACCTCAATCACTACCTATAAATATTTACATTTATTCTCCAATTATATGTCTCTAATTTCCACCAATGTTATCCTACTCTAGATCATAATTTGGTGGCGACCCTTTCATTTTCCTTTTCCTCTTATTAAGACTAAATTTTATTAACCTAATTTCTTGATGTGGGTTTTCCAAAACGTATTTTCTATTTTCAATATTTTATTTTTGAAAAACAATTTCAAAATTGAAAGTATGTAATTTATTTAAGGGGTAGAATGTAACAACCCAAGACTCCACGGTACGCTTCTCATTGAATAATACAGTAGCGTGTGTTGTACACAACTTCGAGTTCTAACGCACACCGCAACTAATAAAACAAGCCATTATGAATAGTAATATCGAATTTTTGAAATTTTATACATTTTATCTTTCTAAATGGACTTAATTTTTGTATTCAGAATATCAAAATTATTCTATTGTGAAATTTTCGTACTTTTCAGATAACTTTCATATTTTGATGACAAGTGAAAATTATTAAATTTTTATTGAAAACAACTTTTTTAATCGAAATAATTAATAATGATAACTTAGGAATTTGAGTGGTTTTAAAGTATATATAGAATATATTTTTACCATTTAATACAATTTTTTTCATTGTACATAATTTCACATTTAAACCGGACATAAACAAGTGTCAATCTTTTGATATTTATTATCTATTAAAAACACGTTTTTTGTTTTGACAGCGGGAATTAATTTTAAATTAATTTCTGTCACTTCTCTATTTTGAATTTGGAAAATTATACTCCATAGTTGGAATAAGGATGTCCAAATTGTGTAAATAGGTAACTTTTATTTTTAGAAATTTTCAATAATTACTTCAGTAAATATTTTATTTACCATGGTTAAAGGGTAAATCCGGTAAATAAGGATAAAAATAATAATATTATAATAATAATAAATTATCCTAAAATGTGACATAACCCTATTGGTTGATACATTCCCGATCATGGGAATCTTTGGGTCGATTTTGGGACCCCATGGATCCACATGTAAGTGATAATGACACTTTATATTAATTAAGTTAAAGTAAATACAAAAATGACATAAGCATATATCTTTTAGAAAAACAATTTTTACGTAGGGTAATATATGTTATATTTTCTACTATAAATATTCATTATAAAGATAAAAATATTTCATTCAAAAAATTATTTTATTTATAATGTTTAGACATTAAATAATTTAATTTATTTATGACACAATGATGATGTAGTAATTACATTATTAGTAAAATATTAAAATATTTGATATTATAAATACCCAAATAAATATAATTTGAGACTTTTAATGAATTAAACGAATTTTAGAGGTTAATATGACATGTTAGGATTGATTTTGATAACATTTTTCGAAGTATTCATGCTGTTATGATTTTCAAAAAATAAAATACCAAATAGTGTCAAAATTGACATAAAAGAGTTTTTTAAAAAAATATTATATTATTAATTGATATTAAATTCGTAAATATCTAAAATTTGTCCAAAGGACTTTTATCATGATAGGTGTATCGTTAACGGACCACTTGGGGGTATCTTGGATGTATATATTAAGTTTTTTAACTATATAATATAAAAACACAAAGTGACATGGCAAATGTCAAACTAATTAACTAAGAGTTAAAACTAAAAGATAAGTTTAATATAATGACCCAAACCTGTATAAAATCTATTGGTTGAAAGGATTTAGATCCATACCCACCTTATACTTTTAATAATCCACTTTTTATCCATTAGAAACCGAAAATTAATTTATTATAAAATAATACTTTAAGTTCTTCCTAAAGAGCCTCTCCTGCTCCTTATAAAAGGTCTCCACTTCTAACCAATTACCCACACCTCTAAAGCCTTTTGGATCTTCCAAACTCTGCAAAATTAATCTCCATTCATCCCTCTACTCTTCCTATAAGCCTTACTTTAGGCAGAAGGCACTTCAAGAGTCCTTTTTTGTTCAAACCAAAGGGAGTTACCCAAATTTAAGGTAACGATTTCTCTTAGCTTCTTTTCTTTTATTTTACTTATCCAACCCCTAAACTGTTCTTATTATTTTCTTTTGTAAAAAAACCAGTATCCTAAATATATGAAGATATTTTTATGAGAATTATTCTAACTACACTTACACACAACTCCATATAATGGGTGAAAAACATAATGTTTCTGTGCATGGCAACAAAACGCCTCAGGAAATTATGATTGTTCAATTACCTCATACCACCTCTCATGGTGTCCATTATGATGGAACTATAATTAAATATGATATTAATGATATTTATTATATATATATAAGCTTCTTTAATTCAATTTTATAGCATACTATTATTCGTTTCATGTTGTATATATATACGATAATTTCATTTGAGGAAGTGCGGACTACCGCCCCCTCAAAGTGATATGACACGTTCATTCCATACATGGAACGCATAAAGTATGGTGTTAAAGAACATAAGTAACACATATAAGATATTATATTATATTGTAATAATAATATACATATGTATCATTTGGTTTTTATTCCTTTTAAATTGAAAAATTAAATGGAAGTAGCGTTCGTGCGTACGTACGAATTACCATCTCCACGAACGTGCTGAGATTCATTTCCCAATAATATCCATTCAAGACTAATTATCATTTTATGATTAAAAGTAATTTTAAAGGACTTGATATCATTCTGGATATGAATAAGATTCAACATATCCATAACAAACACTAATTACGTAACAAAGCATATAAAGGAAAACGAATCAGTTAACACCTGAAACGATGATGATAAAATATTATTAACAAAAAAATATTAAAAGATCATATATGATATCATATTTATATATATATATTTATTTTATAATTTAATAATAATTATTTAACTATTATACAGGAGGTTAACCTACCCTCAACCAAGGAAAGGTACAAGGTAAGGGGTTTTCATCTCACTCCTTATTCCCATGAAATTCATGCCATATTGCCACTATTACCTTTTCTGTGGTGTCTGTACTTCCCATAATTGAATTCTTTGTGTTATACACTTTAATTTATGTGTATTTACATATTAATTGTATGATACATCTTTCATGGGTTTAATGTTTTGTAGGTTACCAAATTGGTAAGGGTTAATTTCATAATCTCTTTATTATCTGAGGTTGTTTTTACGTAAGTATCTACTGGGACATATTTATTATCCATGTCCATGTTTTATGAAAGAGTTTTCAAAGGGATTATTTTAAGGGACTTTTTTTTACTAAAAAATCATTTCAAATATTTTAAGTAATTATTCTTCTAAACCTTTCTCATTAATGTCCATGTCTTCAAAATGGGTTTTAAGGATTTATCTATATGGACATGAATGTTTTTAAAATATTAATTCCTTTAAAAAGTTTCAAAGTGGTATGAGACACTTTGATTCAAAAATTTATTTAAATGACTTCTTTTCTAAATTGTGTGACTTTAAAATGTTTTCATGAAAAGTGGTATTTCTCTCAAAGAGTTTTACAAATCATTTTCATCTATGTCAAAATCCTTTAATAGATTTTAAACTTGTTTTGAAGTTGATTTATCATGATAAAAATCTTCCATATTGTGTTGAATGTTTTGTGATATGTTTGACTGTGGATGTGTTATTTTTATAGCATTCATGGTTTATGGGTAAAGTATTGACATTTTGTATGCTAGTTTTAATACGAATGTTTATGTTCTGTTTAAACATATTCATATGAGGAATGCATTGGACTTAATAAATGACGGGTGGATCCCGCTATAGCTCCTCGATGCATCGGTAGGTCTCATGAGACAAAATAGTGTCTTGGCACGAGGCCTAGACAAAATCTTATGTGTAGTCTTTGCACGAGGACTTGACTATGTGGTTATGATAGTCTGGCATTAGGCATTCCATCATTATGAAAGTGGTTATTGATATTGCATGTGATTATTTGACTAGTAGAATATCCATGTGAACATGTAAATGGAAATATTTCATTTTATTTTGTCCATATTATGTTTAAGTTCAAGTTTAAAAAGATTTTTTTAGTTACAAATTGCCTTAAATGTTTATGCTTATTTATGAAAGTTTCCACTATATTGCTTACCCTTACTGGGCGTTTGAGCTCACCCCTTTCTATGTTTTATTTTTCCCAAGATTCCAAGAAGTGTATTGTGATTTATATGCAGGGTTAAGCCAAGGGAATAATGGAGATCATAATGATTATTTATGTTATTTTTTATGTCTTAAAGTGAAATGTAACATTCATGTATGTAATCTATTTTCCAAGACTGCTAAACCGATCGGTCCTTCGGGACATGATTCCTTGTAATCATGACAATGTTATGTAATAATTCACCGAGTCTGAGTAACTGGGGTCAAGGCATTACAGTTGGTATTACAGGAAGTTTAGAAATAACCTTGGAAGATAGATTTAGATAAACTCACCTTTAGAGCACATATACCTAAGATGGACTTTGAGGATTAGTATAGAATAACTTCCTAGAATTTTGGTATTGTAGAGATTTTGGGAGTTTTCCGAGCAATACATCCATGTCTGGATACGGGCAGGTAGAGGCGGCTCTGGCACAAATGTACCTAGGGGTAAAACCCAAAAACACCGCTTTGAGCTAGACTCAAATGGGAACTGGTGCATGACAACGGGCCTTACTGCACTATTGGTTATGACACTCCAGGGGGATATGCTTAGGACAATTCTCATTTTCTTTATAAACCATTATTAAGGGTTTATGAGTATATACTTCCACAAAGAAAATATTTTTATGATTATGGATTATATTCATAAACTGTTTAATTTATGTTAAGTGTTTTACAAGTTTGGGATTAGGTATTGTTATTCATAAACTAATCTAGTGTATGCCATTTTTTAGAAATGTCACCCAGTAGAATGAATGAGAACTCCAGAAATACACATGATCCAAAGAGTAAGAAGGATCATATCTTTCATGGTCCTAAGCTAGAATTTAGAAGGGAAATATTCTCCCACGTATTATCATCATATGAATAAATGGTATCATTTGTTTATAAGATAAGGAAATAATTCTTCAAGTCCTATGTATTTGAAGGGATGCCAGAGAAGAAAAGGATGGTAGAGAAAAGGACTGATAAAGGGAAGAAGGTAAAGATGGTTTTCCCATATGTGATAACTGTGCAAAGAATCACCTTGGAAAATGGATGAAGGTAATGGGATTATATTATAAGTGTAAAAAAAAGGACACCAAGTACATGACAGCAGGTGTAAGAAAAAGGTTTCAAATGTACAATGATTCATCTGTAATGAGTTTGGATACTACGTGAACTAATGTCCCAGTCATCAGACTATGACGCAAATGATGCTATTGGATCATAATCAAGTTATGATACTACCATAGATGAAGAGAAATGACTACTGTTCTTATGTTGTTATTTTAAAAAAATTTCATTGACATGTTTTATCAATGATGTAATATAAATAAATAAGGATTGTACTGCAGTACTATTTCATTGAATATTTGAGATTATATGGTACTATTAAAAGTGACTCAACAGTAAGTTAAACTTTTTTAAAAAAATACATGGTTGAAGGAAAGGTAATCCTTAATATGGTCTTGATACTGAGGTAGTAACGTTGGAATAAGAGATGGTTGATTTGGATAAATTATATTGGATATTCTTTACAACCTTGGCACCGATTAATGGTTTGTTTATTTGAGCATTGTTGGAATATTCTATGTTTTTGGAGATAAGGAATATATCTAGTATTCTATAAGGAATAAGAGAGCATGAATGTAATAAATAATGTTTTATGGTAATTCAGGGTGTTACAATATTTTAAAATAATATATGATGAAGGTATTCACATGTTATTATGTGGAAAAAAAGATCTTCATTATATTTACGTTCCTTATAAACTTTGGACTGTGACAGAAGTAATTTGGATTAGTCTAAAGGTTGGAATGGATTATATTTAACATTTGATACAATTATTAAGGTTAAATAATTTTTGAAGATTATTTTTGGATTGTTATAAAAAGGAATACCTGGAGGTCGGGCAACAACCTGTTGCGTCCGGCAAGGCCACGAGACTTGAACCCGCAACTAAAGGGCGACAAGGGTGTATCACCTACCACTGACCCACATGATGTCCTGGATTGAATAATGTAGCATTTTTTAAATAAATCTAGTAGATTAATTATAAATTCATTTTTTTGAACCCTTTACGAATAGGATAAATAGAATATTATTTTTAAGTTCTATTATCTTTTAGAGTGAAAGATGAGTTTGTGGTAGAAATTAGTTAAAGGATTGGACTCTACTTGTAAAGTATATATTTTTCTTCTTCTCTTATTCTATGAATAAATTAATTCTTATACTTTAGTGAAAGGATCTTATAAAAATGTGTTATCCTAATACCATATGTTTTGTTGAACTGATGGTATTTTAAATCATCATAGATTGATGAATTTAAGGCCCTCAATTTTACACTTGTTTGTGATTAATGACCTCAATCACTACCTATAAATATTTACGTTTTTCCTCCAATTATATGTCTCTAATTTCCACCAATGTTCTCCTAATCAAGATCATAATTTGGTGGTGACCCTTTCATTTTCCTTTTCCTCTTATTAATACTAAATTTTATTAACCAAATTTCCGATGTGGGTTTTCCAAAACGTATTTTCTATTTTTAACCTTTTATTTTTGAAAAATAATTTCAAATTGCAAGGACGAAGTTTATTGAAGGGGGGTAGAATGTAACACCTCATGATTCCACGGTAAGCTACTCATTGAATAATACAGTAGCGTGTGTTGTACGCAACTTCGACTTCTAACACACACCACAACTAATAAAACTAGCCGTTATGAATAGTAATACTGAATTTTTGAAATTTTATACATTTTATATTCAAAAACGGACTTCATTTTTGGATTCGTAATATCAAAATTATCCTAGGGTAAAATTTTGTTACTTTTTGGATAACATTCATATTTAGATGAATAGTGAAAATTACTAAATTTTTATTAAAAACAAATTTTTTAATCGAAATAATTAATGGTGATAAATTATAAATTTTCGTGGTCTTAAAGTATATTTAGAATATATTTTCACCATTTAATATAATTTTGGACATTGGACATAATTTTACATTTAAACCGGACATAAACAAGTTTCAATCTTTTGATAGTTATTATCTCTTAAAAACACGCTTTTTGTTTTGACAACGGGAATTAATTTTAAATTAATTTCTGCCACTTCTGTGATTTGAATTTGAAAAAATAGACACCATATTTGGAATCTGGATGTCCATATTTTGTAAATAGGTAACTTTTATTTTTAGACATTTTGAAAAATTATTTCGGTAAATATTTTATTTACCATGGTTAAAGGGTAAATCCGGTAAATAAGGGTAAAAAATAATATTATAATAATAATAAATTATAGTAAAACGTATCTTAACCCTATTGGTTGATACATTTCCGACCATGGGAATCTTTGGGTCGATTTTCGGAACCCATGGATCGACTTGTATGTGATAATGACACTTTATATTAATTAAGTTAAAGTAAATACAAAAATGACATAAGCATATATCTTTTAGTAAAACAATTTTTACATAGGGTTGTATATGTTATATGTTCGACCATAAATATTCATTAGAAACCTAAAATAAATTCCTACATAATGGAATTTTATTTATAATTTTTAGACATTATATAATTTAATTTATTTATGACACAATGATGATGCAGTAATTACCTTATTAGTGAAATATTAAAATAATTGATATTATAAATACCAAAATAAATATTATTTGAGTCTTTTATTGAATTACACAAATTTTATAGGTTAATATGACATTATGGATTGATTTAGTTAACTGTTTTAGAAGTAATCATGCTGTTATGATTTTTACAAAAATCAAATACCAAATATTGTCAAAATCGACATAAAAGAGTTTTTAAAACAAAATTTATATTATTAATTGATATTAAATTCCTAAATATATAAGGATTGGAAAAAGTACTTGTATCATAATATTTGTATCATTAATTGACCACTTGGGGGTCTCTTGGATGTATATACTATGTTTATTAACAATATAATATAAAAATATAAAAAGATATGGTAAGTGTCAAACTAATTAACTAAGAGTTAAAACTAAACGATAAGGTTAATATAATGACACAAACCTATCTAAAATTCATTGATTGAAATGATTTAGACCCTTACACACCTTATAATTTGAATAATCCACTTTGGAGCCATTATAAACTGAATATGAATTTATTATAATATAATATTTTATGTTCTTCTTAAAGAGCCCCTCCTCCCCCTTATAAAAGGACTCCACTTCTAAACAATTACTCACACCTCTAAAGCCTTTTGGATCTTCCAAACTCTGCCCAATTAAGCTCCATACATCCCTCTCCTCCTCCTAGATTCATTACCTTAGGTATAAGGCACTTCAAGAGTCATTTTTGGTTCTAACCAACGGGAGTTACCCAAATTAAAGGTAACGATTTCTCTTAACTTATTTTCTTTTATTTTACTTATCCAACTCCTAAAATATTGTTATTATTTTATTTTGTAACATAAGAAGTATCCTAAATATACTAGGATATTTTTATGAGAAGTATTCGAACTACACTTACACACACCTCCATCTAATGAGTGAAGAACATAATGTTTCTGTGGATGGCAACCAAACGCCTCACGAAATGATGATTGTTCAATTACCTCCTACCACCTCTCAAGGTGGACATTATGATGGAACTATAATTAAATATGATATTAATGATATTTATTATATATATATATATAATCTTTTGTAATTCCATTTTATAGAATACCATTATTTGTTTCATATTGTATATATATACGATAATTTCATTTGAGGAAGTGCGGACTACCGCCCATCAATGTGATATGACTCATTCATACCATACATGGAACATATAAAGGATGGTGTTAATGAACATAAGTAACACATATAAGATATTATATTATACTGGAATAATAATATACCTATGTATCATTTGGTATTTATTCCTTTTGAAATTAAAAATTAAATGGATGTAGCGTTCGTGCGTACGTAAGAATTACCATCTCCATGAACGCGATGAGATTCATTTCCCCATCATATCCATTAAATACTAATTATCATTTGATTAATAAAAGTTATTTTTAAGGACTTTATATCATTCTGTATATGAATAAGATACAACCTATCCACAACAAACACGGCTTACATAACAAAGCATATAAAGGAAAACGAATCAGTTAACACCCGAAACGATGATAATGATAAAATATTATTAACAAAACAATATTATAAGATCATATATGATATCATATTTATATATATATAGTTATTTTATAATTTAATAACAATGATTTAACTATTATATAGGAGTTTAACCTACCCTCAACCAAGCAAAAGTACAAGGTAAGGGGTTTTCATCTCACTCCTTATTCCCGTGAGATTCATGCCATATTGCCACTATTACCTTTTGTGTGGTGTATTCACTTCCCATAATTGTATTATTTGTGTAATACACTTTAATTTATGTGTATTTACTTAATCATTGTATGATACCTCTTTAATGGGTTGTATGTTTCGTAAGTTACCAAATTGGTAAGGGTTAATTTCACAATCTTTTTATTATCTGAGGTTGTTTTTACGTAAGTATCTACTAGGACTTATTTATTATCCATGTCCATGCTTTATGAAAGAGTTTTCAAAGGGATTATTTTAGGGGAATTTTTTTACTAAAACATCATTTCAAATGTTTTAAATAATTATTCTTCTAAATCTTTCTCATTAATGTCCATGTCTTCAAAATGGTTTTTAAGGATTTATTTATATAGACATGAATTTTTTTTAAATTTTAATTCCTTTCAAAAGTTTCAAAGTGGTATGGGACACTTTGATTCACAAATGTATTTAAATTACTTCTTTTCTAAATTGTGCGACTTTTAAATGTTTTCATGAAAAAGGGGTATTTCTCTCAAAGAGTCTTACAAATAATTTTCATCTATGTCAAAATCCTTTAATAGATTTTAAACTTGTTTTGAAGATGATTTATCATGGTAAAAATATTCCATATTTTGTTGAAGGTTTTGTGATATGTTTGAATGTGGATGTGTTATTTTTATAACATTCATGGTTTATGGGTAAAGTAATTACATTTAGTATGCTAGTTTTAATACGAATGTTTATGTTCTGTTTAAACCTGTTCATATGAGGAATGCATTGGACTTAATAAGTGACTGATGGAGCTCGTTATAGCTCCTCGATGCATCGGTAGGTCTCATGAGACAAACTAGTGTCTTGGAACGAGGCTTTGACAAAATCTTATTTGTAGTCTTGGCACGAGGCCTTAACTATGTGGTTATGATAATCTGTAATTATGCATTCCATCATTATGAAAGTGGTTATTTATATTTCATGTGATTATTCGACTAGTAGAATATCCATGTGAATAAGTAAATTACAATATTTCATTTTATTTTTTCCATATAATGCTGAATTTCAAGTTTAAAAGGCTATTGTTTTAGTTATACATTGCCTTAAATGTTTATGCTTATTTATGAAAGTTTCTGCTGTATTTCTTACCCTTACTGAGTGTTTGAGCTCACCCCTTTCTATGTTTTATTTTTTCCAGGATTCCAAGAAGTGTACTGTGATTGATATGCAGGGTTATGCCAAGGGAATAATGGTGTTCATAAAGATAATTTATGTTGTTTTGTATGTCTAAAATTGCAATGTGACATTCGTGTATGTAATCTATTTTCCAAAATTGCTAAACCGAACGGTCCTTCGGGACCTGATTCCTTGTAATCATGCCAATGTTATGTAATAATGCACCGACTATGGGTTACTGGGGTCGAGGCGTTACAGTTGGTATCAGAGAAAGTTTAGAAATAACCTTGGAAGCTATATTTAGATAAACTCTGTTTAGAGCACATAGACCTAAGATGGACTTTGAGTATTAGTATAGATGAACTTCCTAGAATTTTGGTATTGTAGAGATTTTGGGAGTTTTTCGAGCAATAAATCCTTGTCAGGATACGAGCAGGTAGAGGTAGATCTAGCACAGATGTACCTAGGGGTATAACCCGAAAACACCACTTTGAGATAGACTCAAACGGGAACTGGTGGACGATAATGGGCCTCGCTACACTCTTGGTTACCACACTCTCGGGAGATATTCTTAGGACAATTCACATTTTCTTTACGAACCATTATGAAGGGTTTATGAGTATATATGTCCTCAAAGAAAACATTTTTATGATTATGGATTATATCCATAAACTGTTTAATTTATGTTAAGTGTTTTACAAGTTTGGGATTAGGTATTTCTATTCATAAACTAATCTAGTGTATGTCATTGTTTAGAAATGGCACCCAGAAGAAGGATTGATAACTCCAGCAATACACATGATCCAAAGAGTAAGAATAATCATATCTTTCATGGTCCTAATCTAGAATTTAGAAGGGAAATATTCTCCCACTTATTATCATCATATGAATAAATAGTATAATGTGTTGATAAGATAAGTAAAGAATTCTCGGAATCCTATGGATTTGAAGGGAAGCCGGAGAAGAAAAGGATGGTAGAGAGAAGGATAAATAAAGGGAAGAAGGAAAAGAAGGGTTTTCCCATACATGATAACTGTGGAAAGAATCACCTTGGAAAATGCTTGAAGGGAATGGGAGTATGTTATAAGTGTTAAAAAAAGGACACCATGTACGTGACTGCAAGTGTAAGAAAAAGGTTTCAAATGTACAATTCTTCATCTACAAGGAGTTTGGACACTACGCGAACCAATTTCCCAGTCATCAGACTATGCCACAAATGATGCTATTGGATAATAATCAGTTATGATACTACCACAGATGAAGAGGAATGACTACTGTTATTATGTTGTTATTTTGGAATAATTTCATTGATGTGTTTTATCAATGATGTACTAGAAACAAATAAGGATTTTACTGCAGTACTATTTCATTGAGTATTTGAGATTATATGGTACTATGAAAAGTGACTCAACAGCAAGTTAAACTTTTTTTAAATAAATGGTTGAAGGAAAGGTAATCCTTAATATGGTCTTGATACTGAGGTAGTAAAGTTGGAATAAGAGATGGTTGATTTGGATAAATTATATTGGATATTCTTGACTACCTTGGCACTGATTAATGGTTTTTTTATTTCATCATTGTTGAAATATTCAAAGTTTTTGGAGATAAGGAATATATCTAGTATTATATAAGGAATAAGGGAGTATGAATGTAATCAATAAGGTTTTATGGTAATTCAGGGTGTTACAATATTTTAAAAGAATACATGATGAAGGTATTCGCATGTTATTACGTGGAAAAAAAGATCTTCATTATATTTACCTTCCTTATAAACTCTGGACTGTGAGTTTGGACAGAAGTAATTTGGATAAGTATAAAGGTTGGAATGGATTATATTTGACATTTGATGAAATTGTTAAGGTTAAAGCATTTCTTAAGATTATTTTTGGATTACTATAAAAAGGACAACCTGGAGGTCGGGCGGCAACCCGTCGCATCCGGTAAGACCGTGAGACTTGAACCCGCAACCGAAGGGTGACAAGGGTGTATCACATACCATGGACCCACACGATATCCTAGATTGAATAATGTAGCCTTTTTTTATAAGAAAATTCTGGTAGATGAATTATAAATTCTTTTTTTTTGAACCCTATACAAATAGGATAAATAGAATATTATTTTTAAGTTCTACTATCTTTTAGATTGAAAGATGAATTTGTGGTAGAAATTAGTTAAAGGATGGGACTCTACATATAAAGTATATATTTTTCTAATTCTCTTATTATATGAAAAAATTAATTCTTATACTTTAGTGAAGGGATCTTAAAACAAAAAAATGTGATATCCTAATACCATACATTTTGTTGAACTGATTGTATTTTAAATCATCATAGATTGATGAATTTAAGGCCCTTAATTTTTCACTTGTTTGTGATTGATGACCTCAATCACTACCTATAAATATTTACATTTTTCCTCCAATTATATGTCTCTAATTTTCATCAATGTTCTCCTAATCGAGATCATAATTTGGTGGTGACCCTTCATTTTCCTCTTCCTCTTTTTATGACTAAATTTTATTAACCTAATTTCTAATGTGGGTTTTCCCAAATGTGTTTTCTATTTTCAACCTTTAATTTTTCAAAAATAATTTCAAATTGCGAGGATGAAATTTATTGAATGGTGGGAGAATGTAAGACCCCAAGATTCCATGGTACGTTACTCATTGAATAATACAGTAGTGTGTGTTGTATGCAACTTCGAGTTCTAACGCACACCACAACTAATAAAACTATCTGTTATGAATAGTAATACCAACCTTTTAAAATTATATATATTTTATCTTTAAAAATGGAATTCATTTTTTGATTCCTAATATCGAAATTATCCTAGGGTGAAATTTTGGTACTTTGCAGATAACATTCATATTTTTATGAATAGTTAAAATTTCTAAATTTTTATTAAAAACAACGTTTTAATCAAAATATTTAATAGCAATAAATTATGAATTTGAGTGGTTTTAAAGTATATTTATAATATATTTTTACCATTTAATACAATTTTGGTCATTGGACAGACTTTCACATTTAAACCAGACATAAACAATTGTCAATCTTTTGATAGTTATTATCTCTTAAAAACACTCTTTTTGTTTTGACAGCGGGAATTAATTTTAAATAAATTTCTGCCACTTCTGTGTTTTGAATTTGTAAAAATAGACTCTAGATTTGGAATCAGGATTTCCAAATTTTATAAATAGGTAACTTTTATTTTTAGATATTTTGAATAATTACTTCGGTAAATATTTTATTTACCATGGTTAAATGGTAAATCCGGTAAATAAGGGTAAAAAAATAATATTATAATAATAATAAATTACCCTAAAACGAGCCTTAACCCTATTTGATGATACATTTCCGACCATGGGAATCTTTGGGTCGATTTTGGGACCCCATGGATCCACTTGTAAGTGATAATGACACTTTATATTAATTATGTTACAGTAAATACAAAAATGACATAAGCATATATCTTTTAGAAAAACAATTTTTACGTAGGGTTATATATGATATATTTTCGACTATAAATATTCATTATAAATATAAAAATCATTACAACATGATTTTAATTTATTTATAATTTTTATACATTAAATAATTTAATTTATTTATGACACAATGATGATGAAGTAATTTCCTTATTAGTGAAATATTAAAATAATTGATATTATTCATACCCAAATAAAAATATTTTGATACTTTTAATGAATTAGGTGAATTTATAGGTTAATATGACATGTTAGGATTGATTTAGTTAAAGTTTTTTGAAGTACTCATGCTATTATGATTTTCACAAAAATCAAATACCAAATAGTGTCAAAATTGACATAAAGGATTTTTTTAAAAAAAAATATTATCTTATTAATTGATATTAAATTCCGTAAAATACAAGGTTCGGCCAAAGGACTTGTATCATGATAGGTGTATCATTAATAGACCACTTTGGGGTTTCTTGGATGTATATAGTATGTTTATTAACTATAAAATATAAAAATACAAAGTGACATGGTAAGTGTCAAACTAATTAAATAAGAGTTAAAACTAAAAGATAAGGTTAATATAATGACCCAAACCAGTCTAAAATCTATTGGTTGAAAGGATTTTGACTCATACTCACCTTATACTTTGAATAATACACTTTTTAGCCATTAGAAACCGAATATGAATTTATTATAAAATAATACTTTATGTTCTTCCTAAAGAGCCCCTCCTCCCCCGTATAAAAGGACTCCATTTTTAACCAATTATCACACCTCTCAAGCCTTTTAGCTCATCCAAACTCTTACCCATTAAGCTCCATACATCCCTCTCCTCCTCCTAGAATCCTTACCTTAGGCATAAGGCACATCAAGAGTCCTTTTTGGTTCAAACCCAAGGGAGTTACCCAAATTAAAGGTAACGATTTTTCGTAACTTCTTTTATTTTATTTTACTTCTCCAACCCCTAAAATCTTCTTATTATTTTATTTTGTAACAAAAACATTATCCTAAATATAATATGATATTGTTATGAGATGTATTATAACTACACTTACACACACCTCCATCTAATTGGTGAATAACATAATGTTTCTGTGGATGGCAACCAAACGCCTCATGAAATGATGATTGTTCAATTACCTCCTACCACCTCTCATGGTGGACATTATGATGGAATTATAATTAAATATTATATTAATGATATTTATTATATATATATAAGCTTCTTTAATTCCATTTTATATCATACCATTATTCCTTTCATGTTGTATATATATATATACTATAATTTCATTTGAGGAAGTGCGGACTACCGCCCCCTCAAAGTGATATGAATCGTTCATAACATACATGGATTGTATAAAGGATGGTGTTAATTAAATTAAGTAAAACATATATGATATTATATTATACTGGAATAATAATATATCTATGTATCATTTGGTTTTGATTCCTTTTAAAATGTATAATGAAATGGAAGTAGCTTTCATGCGTACGTACGAATTACCATCTCCACGAACGCGATGAGATTAATTTCCCCATCATATCCATTCCAGACTAATTATCATTTGATGATTAAAAGTAATGTTTAAGGACTTTATATCATTCTGGATATAAATAAGATACAACCTATCCATAACAAACATGGCTTACGTAACAAAGCATATAAACAAAAACGAACCAGTTAACACCCGAAACGACGATAATGATAAAATATTATTAACAAAGCAATATTAAAATATCATATATGATATCATATTTATATATATAATTATTTTATAATATAATAACAATGATTAAAATATTATATAGGTGGTTAAACTACCATTAACCAAGGAAAAGTACAAGGTAAGGGGTTTTCATCTCACTCCTTATTCCCATGAGATTCATGCCATATTGCCACTATTACCTTTTGTGTTGTGTATGTACTGACCATAATTGTATTCTTTGTGAAATACACTTTAGTTTATGTGTATTTACATATTCATTGTATGATTCCTCTTTCATGGGTTGTATGTTTCGTATGTTACCAAATTGGTAAGGGTTAATTTCACAATCTTTTTATTATCCGAGGTTGTTTTTATGTAAGTATCTACTGGGACATATATATTATCTATGTACATGTTTTATGAAATAGTTTTTAAAGGGATTATTTTAGGGGACTTTTTTTTTACTAAAACCTAATTTCAAATGTTTTAAATATTTATTCTTCTATATCTTTTTCATTAGCGTCCATGTTTTTAAAATGGGTTTTAAGTATTTATTTATATGGACATGAATGTTTTTAAAATGTTAATTCCTTTCAAAAGTTTCAAAGTGGTATGGGACACTTTGATTAAAAAATGTCTTTAAATGACTTCTTTTATAAATTGTGCGACTTTTAAATGTTTTCATGAAAAAGGTGTATTTCTCTCTGAAAGTTTTACAAATCATTTTCATCTATGTCAAAATCCTTTAATATATTTTAAACTTGTTTTGAAGTTGATTAATCATGATACAAATCTTCCATATTGTGCTGAAGTTTTTATGATATGTTTGAATGTGGATGTGTTATTGTTATACCATTCATGGTTTATGGGTAAAGTATTGAAATTGTGTATGCTAGTTTTAATACGAATGTTTATGTTATGTTTAAACCTATTCATATGAGTAATGAATTGGACTTAATAAGTGGTGGGTGGAGCCCGCTGTAGCACCTCGATGCATCGGTAGGTCTCATGAGACAAACTAGTGTTTTGGCACAAGGCCTTGACAAAATCTTATTTGTAGTCTTGGCACGAGGCCTTGACTATGTGGTTCTGATAGTCTGGAATTATGCATTCTATCTTTATAAAAGTGGTTATTGATGTTGAATGTGATTATTCGACTAGTAGAATATCCATGTGAACAAGTAAATGGAAATATTTCATTTTATTTTTTCCATATTATGCTGAAGTTCAAGTTTAAAAGAAGATTGTTTTAGTTATACATTGCCTTAAATGTTTATGATTATTTATGAAAGTTTCTATTGTATTGCTTACCCTTACTGAGCGTTTGAGCTCAACCCTTTCTATGATTTATTTTTCCCAGGATTCCAAGAAGTGTATTGTGATTTATATTTAGGGTTAATCTAAGGGAATAATGGTGTTCAAAAAGATTATTTATTTTGTTTTGTATGTCTTAATGTGAAATGTAACATCTGTGTATGTAATCTATTTTACAAGACTGCTAAACCGATCGGTCCTTTGGGACTTGATTCCTAGTAATCATGGCAATGTTATGTAATAATGCACCGACTCTAGGTAATTGGGGTCGGAACGTTACACCTTAAGTGTGCCTCCCCATATTTAAGAGGTTTCCAAATAACAATGTAGGTGTGATAAGTATATTTTGGAGATGATATCCCTTGGTTATGAAGTGTTACAATTGTAGAAACAATTCATAATTAAATTGAAATAATCAAAGTAAATACATAGAGGAAGACAACAAAATAATCAAACTGAGTCATCCAATAAATAATAAGGAATAATGTAATGACATGCTATAATGTAACTAAATATGATTCTAGAATAATATAATAAAAATACTAGAATAATAAAATGAAATACTCAATGTCCCATGACATGAACCCCACATCGGCCCCATCTCAAAACTCCTACCGAACCATAAATAAGTAATCAATTACAAGGTTATTTTCCCTTGTCGAAACCTACATCCACATAATCTAATAGATTACCAAATAGAGTCTAGAATAGGGTTAGAGTAAAACTCATTAGGATGACGCCAACAAGTCTACAAAAACTAGTCTGATAAGAAGTTTATGCAATAAAGAAATAACCAGGTGTATTAATAAATTTAACTATTAATAAAATACCAAAACAGCCAGATTCGGTTTCGTGCCATAATATCTTTGAACATGTATTACGACCATACCAACAATAACTATATTACCAAGGTAAAGTTAACTACTATAATGCCATGTCAAAATATATATAAACATGTCTTACGACCATGCTAACCACAACCATAAAACCAAGGTAAAATGACCTACTTTGGAACCATGCTAAAATATCTCTAAGCATGTATTATAATCATGTCAACCACAACCATATAATCATGGTATAGTCACAATAATCAAGGACAAAGCTCTATAATAATTATAGCATTTCAGGTCAAATACCTATAAGCATTACATCACAAGACTAGTCATAGCCTGCTCTCTATAAGAATTACATCATTGAACTGGGCCAATAACATTCAATATCAAAATTACAGCATATAAGTGTGAATGTTCTAGGGTTGATCCAAATATATTATCATTACAACAAGGAACATAATCTCTTCCATAAAACATGTGTTTCACAATATCACATCACTATTATCAATGGTTAATTATGATAATTACCATTCTTCTTTCATATACCACCTGAAATTTAAAATATAATTGATTAAAACAAATATCAAAAAGAAATAAGACACAAATTAGGGATTCTATAACAAGAAATAACCCTTGGTCTAATGTCATTCTAAACATCCTTTAAGTCATTTTCCAATTCAATTATATTCATGGTTCTCTCACCCAATGGGTATCCATAAGCCAAGTCAGAACCCAACTATAAACAAAATAAATCAAGGAACAATTCCATTTATTATTTAATCTATTTGGGTGCATGTCATGTTGGAACAATCATGATATTTAATAACTTGGAAATTATCAAACCATAGGGTTAAAATTTAGATCTACTAACATTATGTGATGATCCAATAATGCTTCCAATAGCCAACGCCCATGAGGAAGATGGTTCAGATGACTACAAAGAGGTTCTATGATCAAAACGAATCAAGATTAAAATCAATAATTTAATTGATAAAGGTATTTCATCATAATGGTTGGATAAGAAGTAAGAGAAAGAAGAAACCAACCCAAAAGGACCTACTAGGGCTTTATCACACAAATGAGACATCCATAAGGGAATTTGGTACCCCCCAAAAATTATTGGAGAATGCCCTAGGGTTAAAAGTAGATGAGCTTTAGTGTACTAGAATGAAAATAAGCCTTTCATAAAGTTTAAAACAGTAGGTCGGGCATTCACATGGAGTGTAATGTGATTACACATCTTGTAATTGATTTTAATGGAATGCGCCAAAAAACTATCACCTCAGATTTATTTAATTAAAACCCTTGAATAATTACATGATGTGTAATCCCTTTACATGACGTGGAAATGTTTGTAGTTTATCCTTCATCTCAATTTCCTTTTAAAACAAATGGACTGCTTTTAAATCTTCTCAACTCACCAAGAACCTATGAAACACTTAATCCATTTATACTCGTGCTGAATTAATTCCAACAAGCATAGATCCCCAATATTTTGGTCATTTTCTCTAACAAATATCTCCCCATAAATACTCTCTAGTCATTATCGTGTTTCCTTGAAAACCAAGAATATTTTTATTCAAATGATATATTTTCATGATGAAAACAAAATGGAAATAAAATATTAATGAAAAACTCAGAGAGTGTTGTACCTAGAAAAAGAAAGGATCTTACAACCTCCAAAACAAATAACATCTCATCACTAAGTTTCTCCAAGCATCCATGGAAGGTCTTAGTGAACAATTTTTGACATTATGTTCACATATCATACTCCCTATCCCTAGTCTCCTCTTAAACTCTCCCATTATACCACTTCTATCGAACCAACAATATAGTCCTACCCTGAAGATATTTCTCACTATGATCCAAAAATCATATCAAATGCGAGTCAAAGGATGCATCAGCACAAAGCTCAACATCTTCTATATATATAACATGGGAATGATCTAGATGATATCTTTATATTTGAAACATGTGGAACACCTTGTTCATGGAACTATATAATTGTATAAGGGTTAAATGGTACGCCACTAGTCTGGCCCTTTCAACTCTTTCAAACAACCTGACTAACCTAGGAAGTTGTATTCTAAATTTACTCACATAGTGCTGCCCCAACCTAGGAGACACCCATAGGTAAAAATGATAACCAACATCGAATTCAAGAGGTGCTTTGTGTTGGTTATAATATGATTTATACCTTCTCTGTGTGGTCACCAACCACTGTCTGATCAACTGTTGTTTCACATATGTCTCCAGTACAAGAATAGGCCCAAAACATGCTCACTCGCCTGCCTCCAGCCAACAAAGAGGAAAACGACAACACCTGCTATAAAAATCCTCAAAAGGATCCATTTGGATCGATTCTTAGAAGATATTATTATATGAAAACTCCACAAGTGCTATATGTATCACCCATGAACCTCCAAAATCCAAAACACGGGCTCATAACATACCATACAGAACTTGAATAGTCCAATCATTTTGACCACCAGTCTACTGATGATAGGATGTGCTTAAAATAACTCGTTATCCCATGTATTTTTGAAGACCCTGCCAGAAATGAGATGTGAAATGAAGATCTCTATCTAAAACAATACTACTTGGAACACCATCCAACTAAACCACCTTGTATATGTAAAGATTTCCCAAATCATCAAATATGAAGGTTTCCCTAATAGGTAAGAAGTGGGATACCTTAGTCATTTTATCCAAAAAATACCATATATAATCATTCTTATGGTTCATCTTAGGAAGTACTATCATAAAAATTCATCATGAAAACATCCCATTTCCACTCAGGAATTGGTAAAGGATACAAAATCTCATCTCTCCTCTGATGCTCAGCTTTCAACTACTGACAAGTGAAGAATCTATCCATGATTCTTACACCTCCAATATCATTCCTGACCACCATTATTGTCTATAAAGACCATGATACATCATTATTAAACTAGTATGCACTTCCCATCTAGAAGCATGAAACTCCCTCATCATCTCCTCGCACAATCCTATATGAACCCATACTCAGCCACCAGAATGAAGTGAATTACCACTGTTGAGATACCATCTTGATGTCATCTCCCCACCATATAAATTTTAACTTAGAAAAGATCCCTATGGATTAGAAAAATGCTTCATCATAATCCATTCCAAAAGAACAGGTATAACACATGTCAAAGTCCAAGAAACCTGCCCTCGAGATTCCTGAAAATCCATAATCATATTTGTAAAGAGGTCCATTATCTACCACACATCACAAGACTCATGTACTACCTCCGTCTGTTGGTTTTTTATCAAAGTGTTGGAAATTTAATTTCACTTCCCTATTGTATAATACTATTCAAATTTTAAATAATATAGATACTTGACCTACCTTATCTTCCAAAGGTTCATGTCCCACTGTGAAAAGATATAAATAAGGATTTTTTTATCTATGTATACGACAAACCCCTCACCCATGAGATAATTTCTCCAACATCTAGGGACATGTACCACTACTACAAACTCTAGATTTTGATAATGGTAATTCATCTCATGCAGTATCATCTTCCTAGATCCATAAGAAACTACATGATCCTCCTGCATTATAACTACTATGAGTCTAACTCTGGATAAATCAAAGTACACGGTATATGCTTTACCCAGTAGAGGTAATGTGAGGATAGGTGATGAGATCATCATACCTTTCAAATCCTGATAATACTTTTCAAAATCATCATACCAAACAAACATCACCCTTTCTTGTTTATCACATACATTGGTACTTCTAAACAGGATAAATCATGGATAAAATTGAAATAATAACTTTCTAAACCCAGAAAGCACTAAATTTCAAAAAAAAATTTGGGATGTTCCCAAAAATATCATTATTTTGACCTTCTATAGTTCTAATGACACACTTCCCTCTATGATAACATGGCCCAAAAAGTGCAATTCATTAATCCAAAAACTGCATTTGGAAATCTTTTTGTAATTTTTATTCTCTCTCAATATAATAAAGAAGATGTTAAGGTGTTTGGAATGATCCTCTAATTGCTGATATTGAACAAAGATATCATAAAAGAATCACCAATAAATAATTTAGAAATGGATGATATATCCTATTCATTATTTCCAGGACTACTACGATTTCATTAGTCAACCAAAACGACATCACTACGAATTCATAAAATCCATAAATGATCCCAAAAGCAGTCTGAGGTATTTTTGATAACCTCACTCTTAACTATTGATATCCCAATCTCAATTAAATCTTGGAGTGGAACTTTTCACCTCTAAACCAATCAAAAATATTTTCAATTCATGAAAGAGGATGTCGGTTCTTGACCATCATCTGCTTTAGCCTATGATAATCCACACATAAGCTCAAAGATATGTCTACCTTTTCAGTTAATAAAACTAGAGAAACCCAATGATATATAATAGTTCATATGGATCCTTTCGATTCCATATCATGAAACTAAACATTCAACTCTTGAAGTTATGATGGTTAAATTCGGTAAGGCTGGATGGAAACTGGCTCTGCTCTCGACACCAACTCGATCATGAACTCAATCTCTCGTTTAGGTGGTAAGCCATAAAAATTGTCAGTTAAAACATACTGAAAATAGTCTACCATTGGTGGAAGAGAATACTTGTACATTACACCTTTATCCAGATAAATACCATCAATTCGAGTTGTGAGACAATTCAATCAACATTTAATTTATCCTACATTACCAGCCTGAAAATCCCACTCAAATTGGTCAGAATAGGTGATTCCTTCTAGAGATGGGAGAGTAGCTCTCCCCCTATAATAGTCTATATGAGACTATTATATAACTAACCAATCCATACCCCGAATCTAGTCAAATACAGTCATTTCCATCACAAATGGTTCCCAAAATAAACGGTAACCACTAATCTCTAGAGAACACATATTACATTGTTTGATATTTTTAGACAGCACCCCAACACTGTGTTAGTGGTTAAAACACCATCAAATATTTCCATATCCAAGAACAAAACACTTGAAAAAAAATTAGATAGAAAAGAATGTGACGCACCTGTATCAAAAAATCACAAGCTAAGGAAGATGATAATAGAATTGTACCACTAACGGTAGATGGTCCTACATCCGTGTTAGCCGGAGTATTCAGCATAGTGAGAAACTAACCTATCCCACTACCTTAGGATCTAGTCAGACTACCCTAATCTATTTACCATTATTGTTATTGTTTCTCATGAATTAGGGTACCATGTCCCCTATATTAGACTGAACGGCCTATGGAACTCCAACTACAATCGTACTATGGGGTAGCTAAGCCCCTTCCCAAATCTGATGTTGGTCCTGATCCTCTGCCACTATTTTGTTGTAGAAATTTTGCATAGAACCTCTAAAGATGACCCAATCTTCCATAGATACTACACTTGACTATGGGGTAAGGACACTATGGGTACTTGTGGATAGGCATTCCATATTCATAGCACTAGAATCGAACATGATCTTGAAATGGTTGCCCACTGCCCTGAATAATCTACCAACTACTTCATTGGTGGACAATCTCATAATGGCACTTTTTACCACTCAAAGATGAACTCCTAGATTTCACTTCTAAAAAAGATAGTCTATAGTTTGGGTCCTCTCTCAGATTCCATTCCATGATGAGTGCTTGATTCATCACATCTTCTATGATTCTTAAACATAAAACATTTACATGTGCCCTGATATCATAATGTAGACCTTCTGAGAAATATCTCTCACAGGAGTTCTGAATAGCTTCCAATGATGGCGAAAAGTGTTGTAGGTTAGTAAAATGTCAAACATAGTCCAGCACTGAAAAACCCTTGTAAATTCGATGCATAAACTCATGAGATTTTTTATCCCTCATGGTATCATGATTGAAATGGATCAATAAATTCATCTTAAAGTCCTTCCAAGATATCTTATCCTTCTGCCCATATTTATCTAGAATATCCCATCAACACTTGGTAGGTCCACAAATCATATATTCAGCATTCTTCACCCTCCTATCCACATATGTCTTGATATGATTTAATATTGTTTTGACTGACTCAATCCAAAACTTGGTATCCTAGGGTCCCCCTTCCCCCATAAACATTGGCGGATTCTATAGCTAAAAAACTCTTGTCATCTCATACATTGAACGAATGCTATGAATAGTTTCGCTTTCCAGGTATTGCATTACACCCAGGAAGTTATTGTGAAGCTGAACATCCTTCTACTCCTTAGGACCTATAAGAATTATTGGTTCAGCTCTGTTAGGTGCATGTAGATTTCCACTCTCCTAACTCTCAATTCGAAGTTGACGATGAGGTATTTTCTCTAAAAGACTAACACACACTATATAGAATTTGCTTGAAAAATTCAACCCAATGGGTGTCTTTAATAGAGAAACAGTAGATCATAGACTCCAAAGACATGAATTGCATGTATTTTATCATGACATGGAAACATATTTCATTTATCCAGTAAAAAATTATCTAATATCACAATTTAATAAGAAATTATATATCACATGAAAAAATTGATATGCCCATATTATGAAAAATGCATGCTAATATATCCCTATGTTCCAATTATGATGCATGTATTCTCATCTAAAACCATACCAGGATATGCATACAAATCTCAAGAAACAATAACGTCATAAAAAATAACCTCACACAACATGTGAATCACCCAATGTGAAATAACATCTCCTATAACAATCACACCTCACAAAAAAAATCCCATCCCTGGGTATTCAAATTTTCCCCCAATATGGGTTATATACTCCCATTCACAAGCTCATTATCAAGTCTCAACACATCCCAGTATCCTTTATTACATTTCCCAAATAGTAAATTAGAGGAAAATAAAACATGCTCCTCAAATACCACTTTGTAACATCCCCTAAAAGGGAACTCTATCACATTGTAGGAAAGGGTCCGATATGAGACCTCATGTGCACCTATATGCAAGAGGATTCTGACTAGCAGTGGGGGTGTGATAAGTATAGTGGGGAGACTATACCCCCTAGTTATGAAGATTCAAATTAGTAGAAATAATTCATAATAAAATAGAAATAATCAAATAAAATACATAGTGTAATAAAACAATAAAATCCAACTAAATAATCCAATAAATAAGAAGGAATAATGTAATGACATGTTGGAATGTAACTAAATTCCCTACAAGAACAATATAAGAAAAAAGAATAGCATAATCAAATGAAAGACTCAATGTCCCTTGTCTTGAACACCACATCGGTTCCATATCCAAACTCCATCCCAACCATAAACTTGAAATCAACTTTAAGGTCCTTATCCCCTTTCGAAATATGCATCCACATAATCTTCCTAGGTACCAAACGATGTCCTCAATAGGGTGTGAGTAATACTCAGTTGGTCGACACCCCCATTTCTAAAAAAACATTTTGATAATATGTGTATTCAATAAAATGATAACCCAGTGTATTAATTAATTTAACAATTAATAAATTAAAAAAACCAGCAGCTTTAGATGCATTCCGAAATATCTATAATCATGTCTTACGACCCTGACAACCACAATGATACAACCAAGGTAAAATAAATTTCTTTATTTCCATGCCAGAATATATTTGAGATTTTCTTATGACCATGAAACACACAAACATATAATCAAGGTAAAATAAACTACTTCAGTACTATGTTAGAAAATCTCTAAGGATGTCTTATAACCATGCCTACCAAAACCATATAACCATGGTATTGTCACAATAATCTGGTTCAAATCCCTATTTAAATTATTAAATTCCATGTCAAATCCCTATATGAATTACAACATTGGACTAGGCATAGCCCTCTCTTTATAATCATTACCACATGGGATAGGGTCAAGCCTGCTCAATATCTGTATTATATTATATAAGTGTTCATGTGCCAGGGCCAAGACCAATATATAATCATTATAGTCTGAAATATAGTCCATATAATACAACATGGATATTATAATATGATATCACAATTCTCAATGGCTAATTATGATAATTATCTTTCTACTTTCATATACCACTTTTAATTTAATTCACAATTTATTAACAATTATATCAATAAGCAATAAGCCAAAAATTAGGGATTTTATAACAAGAAATCACCCTAGGTCACATGTCATACTAAACATACTTTAATTCATTTTCCAATTAAATTAAAATCATAGTTTTCTCAACCCATGGGTAGCCATAATCTTGGTCAGAATCCAATTGGAAAAAAGACATCAAGGAATAATTCTATTTGTTATTTAAATGATTTAAGTGCATGCTTTTTCAGAACAATCTCAATAATTCCTAACATAGAAATTGGAAAACCTAGGGTTAAAAATTAAACCCCCTAAATGTAACAGATAATCCAGAAATGATTACAACAGCCAAAACCCATGAGGAAGAAGGAGTGGATGATTAAAAAAAGGTTCCTAGATCAAAACCAACCAAGATAAAATCCAGCAATGCAATCAGTCAGGGGATTTCACAAGAGTGGTTAGAGAAGATGGAATAGAAGGAAAAAACCCAATAAAAAGGAGATACTATTATTTTTTCACACAAACAAGACATCAAAAAGGGATTATGGCACCCAAAAAAACACCTGGAGACTTCCCTAGGGTTGAGAGGAGAGGAGTTGAAGTAGATTAGAATAAAAATCATCCGATTAGAATGTTTAAAATTTTAGGTCAATCATTTATATGACATGTAATGTGATTACACGTCATGTAAATGTTTTTAATGGAATAAGTTAAAAAACTGATCACCTCGTGTTTATTTAATTAAAACCCTCAAACAATTAAATGAAATGTAATCTATTTATGCAATGTGTAAATTTTCTGCAGTTTATTTTTGATCCCATTTTCATTTTAAAACAACCGATCCTATTTAAAATATTCTAAACTCACCAAGAACCCTTGAAACACTTAACCAATTTATACCTAGACTCAATTAATTGAGACAAGAATACATAACTAAACAATATGTCTTGTATCCAATAATTATCTCATAATAGATACTCTATAATCTATATCAAGTTCCCATGCAACCCAATATTGTGTTTATTCAAATGATATATTTTCACTATGAAACCACAACAGAAATAAAATTTTAATGAAAAACTCAGAGAGAGTAATACGTGAAAAAATATGGGATCCTGTATTAAGGTTTTTAGGTGTTTTTATAGTTTTTAATATTTTTTAATATTTTTTCAGTTTAATAACATTTTTGGGTTTTTAGGAATTTTTTGGTTTATTATGTTTTTAAGTGTTTTCTAGGGTTTTTAGGGATTTTTCATGTTTTTTTAGTTTTTAGGTGTTTTTGGGTTTTTGGGATTTTTAGAGTTTTTAGAGTCTTTTGGGGGGTTTAGGTTTTTTTAGCATTTTAAATGTTTTTAGAGGTTTTTAACCAGTTTAAGGGTTATATGGGTTTTTCGAATTTTTATTGGATTTTATATGGTTTTTATGGCTCTTTAGGATTTTTTAGGACTTTAGGGGTTTTAGGGGTTTTAGGGTGTTTTTAGGGATTTCAGGGTTTTTTATAATTTTTAGATATTTTTAGGGATTTTTAAATATTTATGGTTTTTAGGGATTTTATGATTTTTGGGGGGTTTGGGGTTTTTTAGAGTATTTATGGTTTTCATGGTTTTAAGGGTTTCTTAGGGGTTTTGGGGTCTTTTTGGTTTTCCAGTTTTTTTGAGTTTCTTGTATTTCTATGTTTTTTTAGATTGTTTAAATTTTTTTATGTTTTTAATGGTTTTTTAGAGTTTTTAGTGGGTTTTATAGTATTTATGAGTTTTTGGAATTTTTGGGGTTTTAGGAGTTTTATTGATTTTTTGGGTTTTTCATGGCGTTTTGGGGTTTTTATGTCTTTATATATTATTAAGGATTTTTATAATTTTTATGGGTTTTAAGGATCTTTTTGTTTTTATGAATATTTGGGGGTTTGATGGTTTTTCAGGGTTTCTAGTGTTTTTACGTTTTTTCTGGGTTTTTAGGTTCTTTTTTATTTTTAGGTTTCTTATAGTTTTTAGAGTTTTATGTTTTTTAGAGTTTATTTAGAATTTTTAAGGGTCTGAAATGATTTTAGAGTTTTTGTGTTTTTTTGGGTTTTTATGTGATTTTATGTTTTTTATAGATTTTAGGGTTTTTAGTGTTTCTTACATTTTCAAGGATTTTTATAGATTTTTAGTATTTTTATATTTTTATGGGTTTTTAGGAGTTTTTAGGTTTTATGTTAATTTTTGGTATTTGGGGTTATTTTATATAAATTTTAACATTTTTTGGGGTTTTATGGGGTTTTATAGTTTTTAGTGGTGTATTAGGGTTTTATGGCTTTCTATTGTTTTTAATGTTTTAGGGGTTTTATGGTTTTCTGTGGTTTTTCAGGGTTTTTAGGGTTTTTTTTCTTTCATCTATTTTTATGTCTTTTTAGGATTTAATGTTTTTTAGGTTTTTGAGGTATTTTGGCGGTTTTTAGTGTTTTCTAGGGTTTTAGAGTTTTTAGGGCATTAGGGTATTTTTATGTTTTAAAATTTATTTGTATTTTTAGGAGTTTTAATATTTTTTAGTGTTTTAAAATTATTTAGGGGTTTTATGGGTTTTTAATGTTTTAGTGGGATTTTACAATTTTTATTGGTTTTATCAGTTTTTATGGTTTTTAGAGGTTTAATGGGTTTATCGGTTTTTCCAGGATTTTAGTGTTTCTTGTATTTTCATTGATTTTTCTAGAGTTTTTAGAATTTTAATGGCCTTTAGGTTTTTAGGTATTTTAATGATTTTCTTGGGTTTTTTTTATTTTTAGGGTTTTCTATGGTTTTCAAGTTTTTCTAGTGTTTTAGGGTTTTTTAGGTTTTTAGGTTTTATGGTTTTTTGGGGGTTTTTTAATGTTTTAAGGGTTTAAATTATTTTTATAATTCTTAATGGTTTTCATGGTTTTTATGATTTTTGGGGTTTTATGGTTTTAATTTGTTTAGGGTTTTTATGTTTTTAACATTTCCATGGGTTTTTAGGGGTTTTAGGATTTTTTGATTTTTAGGGGGTTTATGGTTCTTATGGATTATGATGGTTTTCAGGTTTTTTGGGGGGTTTTAGGATTTTTTATGTTTTATGGTCTTTTGGGTCTTATGTTCTTTGTTTAGTTTTGGTTTATGAGGATTTTTAGAGTTCATTAATGTGTTTGGCTATTTAAGGTGTTTTTAGAGTTTTAGGTGTCTTTTAGGGCGTTCATGGTGTTTAGGGGTATTTTTTATTTTTAGAAATTCCTATTTTTTCATAGGGTTTATGGGTTTTTTATATTTTGAGGGATTTTAGGGTGTTTTTAGGGTGTTTTGGATTTTTTTGGATTTTTGGCGTTTTATTGATTATGAGGGTTTTTAGGGGTTTTTAGGGTATTTTGGGGGGTTTTAGGGGTTTTATGGTTTTTAGGGTCTTTTGGGATTTTTGTAATTTTTTGAGTGTTTAAGGTTTAAAAGGTTATTTATAGTTTTTTAGCATTTTTAGGGGTTTTAAGAGTTTTTATAGTTTTTATTAGTTTTAAGGTTTTTATGGGTTATTATTATTTTTTATGGTTTTTATGGGTTTTTATTGTTTTCAGAATGTTATTAAGGTTGTTAGGGGGATTTATGTTTTAGGTATTTTTTGGTATTTTTAGGGTTTTTATTGTTTTTAGGGTTTCTAGAGATTTTAAGGGGATTTGAGGGTTTTTAGGATTTTATAGGGTTTTATGGTTTTTATGCTTTTAGGTTCTTTGGGGATTTTAGGATTATTTTGAGTTTTTTTAGGGTTTTCATAGTTTTTATTGGGTTTTTAACATTTTTATGTGGTTTTTAATGTTTTTATGGTTTTTTATGTTTTAGTGGGATTTTATGGATTTTAGGGTTTTTACATTTTCCATGATTTTTAGGGATTTCTTATATTTTTTTGGGTTTTTGGATTTTGTTGGATTTTAGGGAATTTTAGTAGTTTAATGATTTTTATGGGGGTTTTTAGGTTTCTAGGGGTTTTTAGTGTTTTATGGTCCTTCTAGTTTTTGAGTTTTTTTGAGACTTTTTGTATTTTATGGTTTTTTAGAGTTTCTAAATGTATTTTGGGGGATTTATTCGTTTTTTTAGTTTTTAGCCATTTGAGGGTTTTTATGGGTTTTTTAGGGTTTTTTACTGTTTTAGGAGTTTCATGGGTTTTATATGTGTTTTAGGGATTTAGATTATTTTTTAAATTTTCAAGGATTTGTATGGATTTTTTAGGGTTTTTATGGTTTTTAGGGTTTTTGAGGGATTTTAGGGATTTTGAGGGATTTTATGGTTTTTCAAATTTTTAGGATTTTTTTGGAGGTTTCCGATTTTTTTAAATATTATCGGTTTTTAGAGTATTTCAAAGTTTTTAGAGTTTTTTGTGGTTTTAGGCTTTTATGAGTTTTTAGGATTTTATGAGTTTTTAGGTTTTTTATAGTTTTAATGGTTCTGAGGAAGTTTTTAGGTTTTTTAGGTTTTTTTAATGTTTTTTGGGATTTTTAGGGTGATGTTATATTTTTAGGGTTTTTGTAATTTTTATGGGTTTTAGGAATTTTGAGGATTTTCTTGGTTTTTAGGGGTTTTCCAGGTATTTATTGGTGTTAATGGTCTTTTGGTTTTAAATTTTTTTATGAGTTTTTCATATATTTTAAGTTTTTTAATGATTATTAACATTTTTTGGGGTTTTTATTTTTTGTGTTATTAGGAGGTTTAATGTTTTATATTTGGTTTTCTGGGTTTTATGGTTCTTTTTGGTTTTTATGGTTTTCAATGGTATTTTATTGTTTTTATGGTTTTTAAAATTTTTGTGGATATTTATGCCTTTTTTATATTAATGGTTTTTAGGGGTTTTATGGTTTTTAGGGATTTTGATGGGGTTTAGGGGTTTTTAGGTTATTTTATTTTTGTAGTGTTTTTTATTGTTTTTAGGATATTTTTGGGTCTCATGGTTTTATTGAGTTTTTTAATGGTTTAAAGGTTTTTTCTAGTTTTCTATGTTTTTAGGGGTTTAAATGGTTTTTACTATTTTAGTGGTTTTTTATGGTTCTTATGGGTTTTATATTATTTTATGGTTTTTATGGGTTTTATTATCTTCAGGGGGGTTTTAGGATTTTTATAATTTTTTTTCATTCTCATGAAATTTTTGGGTTTTATTGGATTCTTATGTTTCTATGTATTTTTCAGGGGTTTTAGGTATTTTATGATATTTCAGGGGTTTTCAAGGTTTTTTTTGGGTTTTAGGAAATTTTTTAGGTTTTAGGGTCTTTTTTGGTTTTCAATGGTTTTTTTGTATATTAGAGATTTTAAGGTTTTGTAATTTTTAACATCTTGAGGGTTTTAGGTGTTATAGAGTTCTTTTTGGGGTTTAAGGTTTTTATTGGTTAAAGAGTTTTTATTGGGGTATTAGGTGTTTTTTAGTTTCATAAAGTTTTTAACGTTTACATGGATGTCTGGGGAATGTTTTTTGTATTTTTATGGTTTTTAGTGTGTTTTTATAGATTTTATGGATTTTGATGATTTTTAGGGAATTTCTCTACTTTTTTATGGTTTTTAGGAATTTACGTTTTTTTTAGAGTATTTTTTTGGATTTTTGGTTATTTTGATTTTTTTGGGGATTTATGGTTTTATAGATATTTTTAACATTTTTAACAGTTTTAATGGTTTTAAGTGTTTTTAGTTGGTTTATAGGGTTTTTATGGGTTATTTAGCGTTTATGAATGTTTTCATTAGTTTTTATGGTTTTCTAGGGGCTTTCATGTTTTTTAGTGTTTCTAGTGTTTTCAGGGATTTTTAGAGATTTTTAGGATTTTTATGGTTTTATTGTTTTAGTATTTTTATAGTTTTTAGGGGTTTGAGGGTTTATCATGATTTCTAAGGGTTTAGGTTTTTTAGGGTTCCTAGTGTCTTTTTTTTGTTTTTAGGGTTTTTTGAGTTTTTTAGGGTTCTAAGGTTTTTAGATTTTTTAAATGTTTTTTGGGGTTTTAAGAGGTTTTTGAGTTTTTAGTGGTTTTTATGGGTATCATTGGTTTTTATGATTTTTAGAGATTTTTATGACTTCATATTTTTCTAGTTTTTCTACATTTTTAGGGAATTTTAGTGATTTTTTTAGGTTTTTTATGGTTTTAGGGTTTTAGAGTTTTTAGGGATTTGAAGGTTTTTTGCATTTTTTGGGGATTTTAGGGTATTATGGTGTCATGGTTTTAGGGTCCTTTTCTTATTTGGGGTTTTTTTGTGTTTTTTGGATTTAAGGTTTTTTATAGTTTTTAATGTTTTTAGGGAAAGAAGATGTGAGGGTCAGGCTATTCCTGGCCCCCCAAAATTTATTAAAAAGAAAAAATGAGACACAACAGACAAGGGAGGGGAGGGGTTAAATGACCCACATCCAAAAAAACCCTTACAACCCACGCCAAAAAAAAGAAAAACAAAGAAGGAAACAGACTCAAAAGTAGACACAACTGCGACATCATCATGTCACATCTAGCAAGTACCAGCATCCTACAGCACCACCTCTAATCATCACAGCAGCAGCATCGCATCCAAACCATCCATCCCTAGCAACCAACAGCACCAAATCGGACATCACAGCCAATCACAACCAACAGAATAAAACCACATCACAAGAACCGCAACCAAACACAACCATCTTCACCTCCTAACAAACAGAAACCAGCAACATATAGGACAACATCCAGCACACTCAACAGAACAAAATTCCCACACCCATAGCTATTCAAAACCAAACCAGCACCACAACCGTCAACCTCCATCTCATCTTACCTCAAATCCAACTTCAGAAATGACTCACAACCAAACTAGAAACAGGTCAAAATACAATATTACACCATAGTAGCCAGGACATAGCTCAACTTGACTAGAACTACATCCACAGCATAAACCAAAGACGAAACTAAGGAACCAGAAGCACAAACCTGCACCTTCAATTTCCGCTGCCACCAGAACCCGTCAAAAAGCCAAGAGATCCATCAAATCCCTCCCAGACTCAGATCTGGAAAACTAGATCCAAGAATGGAAGTGGGCAAGTCACTTCTAGAACATCGCAGATCCCACCGCACCCCCTGTTCAGCATCACAGATCCAGAGAGGCCAGTTTGCCGTTCGGAGAACACCAAACCACCAAAGAAATTGGGAGAACCTAACCGCCAAGAAGCCTAAGGAGGTCGTCGGAGACCAGCACCCCCGAGAATACTCCTCACAACAGAAAAGAGACCGAGATCTGCAAAGCCATGTATCGTATTACCCAGATCTGACCCGCACCTCCATGGAACCGAAGCGTCGCATGGTGGAAGTCCCAGATCTGAACGGCTCCACCATTATCCTGCAACGTTGCACCGAGGATGGGCCATAGCAGATCCACACCTCCAAGAATCTACAACACCGCAAGTCAGGGAACCCAGGTCTGACCCTACCGTATGAGGAAGCATCCTTCGACCAAAGTCATCAAGTACACCACCGGAGTAAGTGACAGTGCTGTGTAGACCGACGCCAAAGAGACCATTGCTGCGGATAAGGAACGACCATGCCTAAGGAGACGAAACGCGAGACGAGGTCGCGAAGAGGAACCCAAGCGCGAGAGGCACATGGAGATTTGGCCGCCATCTCCTTGGTCTAACGTTTTTAGGGGTTTGAATGGTTTTTAGTGTATTAGTTCATTTTTATGGTTTTATGGTTTTAATGGGTATTTTTTGTGTTTTTTATGTTTTTTTGGGGGTTTTATGGTTTTCATGGTTTTTCATGGTTTTTAGGATATTTTATGTTTTAATATGTTTTTATTGATTTTTACGGGTTTTGGGGTTTTTGGTTATTTTTGGATTTATAGGGGTTTTAGGGGTTTTAGGTTTTATAGGGGTTTTAGGGTTTTTAGGGTCTTTAGGGTTTTTGGGTATTTTTAATTTTTTTAATGTTTTTCTAGTGTTTTATTATATTTTTTTATGTTTTTTTGGGGTTTTAAGAGTTTTTATTATTTTAGAATTTTTAAGGTGTTTTGGGGTTTTAGGGGGTTTTTTAGTGTTTTATGGGTTTTATGGTCTTTAGGGGTTTTTTAGAATTTTAGGGTTTTTATTTTTCTAGATATTTGAAGGTATTTTTGAGGAAGTTATGGTTTTTAGCGTTTTAGTGTTTTTAGAGATTTTTAGGGTTTTAAGGGTTTTCAGGGGTTTTATGGGTTTTTGGGTTTTTGGGTTATTTTGGGGGGTTTAGGGGTTTTTTGAGTTATTTTTTGTTTTTAAGGTTTTAAAGAAAATTTTAATGATTTATGGGTTTAAAGGGTTTTTAGTGTTTTTTGGGGTTTTAGGGTTTTTATGGGCTCTAGGGAATTTAATATTTTACGGGTGTTTTATGTTTCTTTGGGGTGGTTCGGGTTTTTAGGGGGTTTTAGGTTTTTATGCACGTTTATGATTTTTTTGGATTTTAATTGTTCTAGGGGTTTTTAGGGTTTTTAGGGATTTTGAGCATTTAAAATATTTTCAAGGGTTTTAGGGGTTTTCATAGTTTTGGGTGGTTTTTTAGTTTTTAGGGGTGTTTTCTGAGGGTTTTAGGGTTTTAATGGGTTTTTATAGTTTTATAAAAAGAATTGGGTCTTTAATATTTGTTAGAGTTTTTAGTAGTCTTTAGGGTTTTAATGGGTTTTTAGGTTTTATGAAGGTTTTTAGTGGTGTTTTGCTTTTTAGGGGTTTTCTATGTTTCTAGAGATTTTCACATTCAATGATTTATTGGTATTTTTTATGAAATTTTTTTGAATTATTGTATTTTAGGATTTTTAGTGAATTTTCAGGGTTTTAGGGGGTTTTCATCATTTTTAGGGTTTTTATGGTTTTTAAGATCTTTTGGGCTTTTAGGGTTTTATTGAGTTTTTTTGGGGTTTTAATGTTTTTAGAGTTATTTAAAATTATTATAGGTTTAAATGGGTTTTATAGTATTTAATTGTTTATGTAGGGTTTTTTGTGGGGTTTGGATTTACAAGGTTTTTATGGTTTTTATAGATTTCAGGGGGTTTAGGGTTTTTAGGTTGTTTAGGTTTTTTGTGATTTTTATGTATTTTTTAGGATTGATATGGCTTTTAGAAAATTTTATCGGTTTTCATTATTTTGATTTGTTTTGGGGTGTTCAATATTTTTTAATGTTTTTGGGGGTTTTCAGGGTTTTAGTGTCTTCTTGGTTTTTAGGGTTTTTTGTGTTTTTAGGGATTTTATATTTTTTTTTTTATTTTTACCATTTTTTGGGGTTTTAACGATTTTTATAGTTTTAGTGGGTTTTTAGGAATTTAAGGTAGCTTGAGTCTTTTAATGGTTTTTAGGGGGTTTTATTATTTTTGGGGGTTTCCGAGGGTTTTGAGGGTTTTTGAAATTTTCATTGTTTTTAGGGATTTAATGCGATTTTTTCTGTTTTAAGGGATGTTTTGGATTTTTAGGGATATTTAGGTTTTTAGGGTGTTTAGAGTTTATAGGGTTTTTAGGGTTTTATGGTTTTTATGTTTTTTGGTCATTTTGGGTTTTAGGGTAATTTTTATTTTCTAGGGTTTATAAGGTTCTTCAAAGTTTATTTATCATTTCCAGGTGTTTGAAGGGTTTTTAGAATATTTTAGTCATTTTTGAGTTTTTTGTGGGATTTTAGTACCTTTTAAGGTTTTTTAGAGATTTTTATAGTTTTTAGAGTTTTCAAGGTTTTGTTTGGTTTATATGTTTTTAAGAAATTTTAGCAATTTTTATCATTCTTATGGTTTTTATGGTTTTTTTTGGGTTGTACAAATTTTGAGGGGTTTTAGAGATTTTTTGGGGATTTAGGGTTTTTAGGGGTTTTAGGGAATTCTTGGAGTTTTAGCATTATTTTAGTTTTTAGGGATTTGATGATTTATTTATTCATTTTTACATTTTTAGGTGCTTTAATGGTTTTTATAGGTTTTTATGGGTTTTATGTTTTTTTGGTTTTGTAAGGTTTTAGGGGGGTTTTTTGTTTTTATGGGTTTTTAGGGTTTTTACGTTTTCATTGGAATTTAGGAGTTTTATAGGATTTTAATTTTATTTTTCATGTTTTTAGGGTATTTTGGAATTTTGAGGGCATTAGGTTATTAAATGTTGGTTTACAGTTTTCTTTAGAATTTTTAGGGTTTGGGGGGTTTTAGTGTTTCTATGTTGTGTTATGTAGTGTTTTGAAGGTTTTTTTAAGTTTTTGAACATTTTTATGGGTTTTAAGGGGTTTTTAGAGATTTTAGTGGGTTTTATATTTTATGGGGTTTTAGGTTTTTTTATGGTTTTGAGGGGGTTTTATGGTTTTTAGGTGTTGTTTATGTGTCTTAAGGTTTTTAAGGTGTTCCAATTTTTTAGGGATTTTCTAAATTCATTTAGTTTTTGGGGATTTTTAGGGTTTTATGTATTTTAATTGTTTTTTTATTTTTCTTTGTTTTTTAGGGTTTCAGGGTTTTTAGGTTTTTTAGGGTCTCTCGATTTATAGTGGGTTTTTAATAGTTTTTAATGTTTTCCCTTATTTGTTAATATTTATAGGGGTTTTACGGGTTTTCAGAGTTTTGAGTGGTGTTTTAATGTTTTAATTTTTTTTAGTGTTTTTAAGGTCTTTAGTTTTTCTTATGTATTTAGGGGTATTTAAAGCATTTTAATGTTTTTTTTTTGTTTTTTGGTATTTTTATTAATTTTTTTGAATTTTTATGGGTTTATACAGGTTTCAATTTTTTAGGGTGTGTATGGGTTTTATAGTTAATTTATCAATTTTATGGGGATTTAGATTTTCTTAGTGGTTTTATGGTTTTTATACTTTTTTGGGATTTTGAAGTTTTTAAGGGTTTTCAACGTTTTGCATGGTTTTTTGGGTTTTTTGGGGGGTTTAGGGTCTTTTGGGTATTTAGGGCTTTTTATTTTTAATGGAATATAAGGTTTTTTGTGTTTTTTTTTAAATTTTTTAGGGTTTTAAGGTTTCTTAGGGGTTTTAGTGGTTTTTAGGGTTTTTATGGGTTTCAGTTTTTTTAGGATTTAGGGGTTTCATTATTTTCAAGGAGTTTTAGGGTTTTTAGAGTTTTTAACGTTTTAGGGATTTTTAAGATTATTTAGTATTTTTATAGTTTCTGTGGATTTTGATGGGCTTACAGGTTTTTTAGGGGTTTTATGGGTTTTAGGATGTTTCTGGGTTTTTAGAGTCCATTTATGTTTTTAGGAGTTTTTTTTTGAGTTTATAGGTATTTTATAATTTCATATAGTTTTTAAAATTTTAGGGGTTTTATGGGTTTTTAGATTTTTTAGTGGTTTTTAGGGTTTTATGGGTTTTTAGGGTTTTTTAATGTTTTTTGGTGTTTTTTCTTTTCACAGTTTTTCAGGGGTTTTATTGTTTTTTATATTTTTAGGGATTTTAGACCTTTGTTTTGGGTTTTATGGGTTTTGGGGTTTTTCAGGGTTTTTGAGTGGTTAAAGGAGATTTTTGGTCTTTTATGGATTTTAGGGATTTTTTGGACTTTTTGGGACTTTTTGGGTTTTTATGTTTTTTTTAATTTTTTGGGATTTAAGGTTTCTTAGAGTTTTTTAAGATTTTTAGGGATTTTAATTTTTTTAAGAGTTTTTAGTGGATTTAGTGTTTTTATTGGTTTTTAGGTTTTTAATGTTTTGGGGTTTTATGGTTTTAAAGGGATATCAAGGATTTTAGGGTTTTAAAATTTTTATAGATTTTTAAAGATTTTTTCAGAATTTTATGGTTTTGGGTTTTTTAAATTGTTAGAGAATTTGAGTTGTTTTGGTGATTTTCAAGGTTTTTAGGGATTTTAGGGGTTTTAAGGGATTTGGGGTCTTTGGGGTTTTAGGTAATTTTTTATTTTTTTGGCATTTTATTGTTTTTTAAAGTTTTTTACCATTTTTAGGGGCTTTAAGGGTTTTTATAGTATTTAGTTGTTTTTAGTGTTTTTATGAGTTTTTAGTGTTTTGAAATGTTTTTTAGATTTTTATGGTTTTGAATGGTTCTTTGGGTTGTAGGGTTTATTATGTTTTTAGGAATTTTTAGGGTTTTTTAGGATTTTATTGTTTTTAAGTTTTTTTAGTATTTTAAGGATTTTGAGGGGTTTTTTGGTTTTTAGGGTTTTAGTTTTTTAGGGTTTTAGTTTTTTAGGGGTTTAGAGTTTTTAGGGTTTTAATGGTCTTTTTTCTATTGTAGGAATTTTTCGATTTTTTACGATTATTAAAGTTTTGAGAGTTCTTTTCATTTTTATGGGTTTTAATGGTTTTTAGAGTTTTTAGTTAATTTTTATAGATAAAGGGGTTTTAACATTTTTAATTTATTTTGGTGTTTTATTTTTTCAAGGGTTTTTAGGTTTTTTTTTATATTTTTAGGGATATTTAGGGGTTTTGGGATTTCTATTGTATTTAGGGTTTTTTAATGTTTTAAAAACATTCATTGTAATTTGTGGGTTTTAGGTTTATATGGAATTTTTAGAGTTTTTAAGATTATTAAATGTTTTTATGGGTTTTAAGGGGTTTTAGAGTTTTTAATTGTTTTATGGGTTTTATGGCTATTCAGGGTCTTTTATGGGTTTAAGGGGATTATGGGTCTTCAGGTTTTTCAGGGGTTTTAGGGTTTTTTACGTTCTTTAGATTTTTATGGATTTTTTTGGATTTTAATGTATTTTAGGGTTTTTATGGTTTTTCAGGTTTGGATTGTTTTTTGGGGTTTTGGGTATTTTAGGGTTCTTATGGGTTTTTTGGGTTTATAGATACTTTTTGGTTTTTTTGGTTTTATTAGTTTTTTGGGTTTTGATGGTTTTTTATATTTTGTTAAAAAATTTAGGGGTTTATGAATTTTTAGAGTTTTTAGTGGTTTGGGGTTTTATTGGATTTTATTGGTTTTATGATTTTTAGGGTGTTTTATGGTTTTCAGGGGGTTTTTTGGTTTTTATATATTTTTTGAGATAATTATGTTTTTTAGGATTTCTATGGTTTTTATAGGTTTTTTAGTTTGTTAGTAAATTTGATATATTTTAGGTATTTTTTATTGTTTTTAGGGATTCTCATGATTTTTAGAGTCTTTAGGGTTTTTTAGGGTGTTTGAAATTTTTTCGAGTTTTTTTTGTGATTTTTAGGGTTTTTCACGTTTTTCAAGTTTTTCATGTTTTTTTTATGTTTTCAATAATTTTTAGCGATTTTTTTAGATTTATATGGTTTTAGGGGGTTTTGGTTTTAAATAAATTTTAGGAAGTTTACAGTTTTTAGGGTTTTTTGGGGGTTTTAGGGGTTTTTAGGGGTTTTAGTGTCTTTCGGATTTGTGGTGTTTTTTTGAGTTTTTAGTGTTTTATCGTTTTTTGATTTTTTAAACATTTTTAAATGATTCAATGTTTTTTAAATATTTTTAGTTTTTTAGGCTTTTAATAGATTTTAGGGTTTTTATGGTTTTTAAGGGTTTTAGGTGTGTTTATGGTTTTAAGTGATTTTTAAAGGTTTTTAGTGTTTTTATGTTTTTAGGGATTTTTTGGGATTTTTTGGGTTTTTATGGTTTTGATGATTTTTTAGGATTTTTAGGGATTTTGTGGGTTTTTAGAAAATTTCTGGGTTTTTAAGTTTTCAGGGTCTTTTAGGGTTTTTAGGTCTTTTTGGTTTTTACGGTTTTTTTTATTTTTCTGTATTATTCAGTTTTTTTAGAATTTTTTAATTTTTTATGGGTTTTAAGGGGGTTTAGGTTTTTTAGTGGTTTCTAGGGGTTTTTATGGGTTTTTATGGGTTTTTTAAAAGTTTGTAGGATTTTTATGGTTTTTATGGGGTTTTCAAGGATTTTATGGGTTTTCAGGTTTCAATAGAGTTTAAGGATTTTTTAGGAAATTATCATTTTAGTGGTTTTTAGTGGATTTTAGTGTTTTAGAGTCTCTTTTTTAAGGTTTTACGGTTTTTTAGAGTTAATTATTGTTTTTAATTTTTTAAAGTTCTTGTATGTTTTTAGTGGGTATTTAGGGGTTTTATAGGATATTAGTGTTTTTTAAGAGTTTGGGAATTTTTATGGTTTTCATGTATTTTTCTGTGTTTTTAGTGTTTTTTAAGTTTTCAAGGATTTTAGGGATTTTTACATATTTTTTTTGGTTTTTAGGACCTTTTGGGGTTTTGGGGGGTTTAGGGTTTCTAGAGGTTTTTATGGGGTTTTATCGTTTTTAGGGGTTTTAGGGTATTTTGGGTATTTTGGAAATTTTTGAATTTTAGGAGTTTTAAGGGGATTTAGTGTTTTTAATGCTTTTTGGGGTTTTAAGAGTTTTTAGAGGGATTTTACAGCTTTTATGGGTTTTTATATTTTTTTAAGGTGTTGTGGTTTTTATGGTTTTAAGGGGTTTTAGGATTTTTCTTGTTGATTTTAGAGATTTTATGGGCCTTTTATGATTTTTATTTATTTTTAAGGGCTTTATGGTTTTAGGGATTTTTAGGGGATTTTATTTTTTCATGGTTTCTATGGTTTTATAATTTTATTTTTTTTAGGTTTTTAGGGGATTTATATTTTTTTCAGGGGGTTTTCATGTGTTTTAGGGATTTTTATGTTTTCAGGTACTTTTAGATATTATTTATGATATTTATGGTTTCTACAATTTTTAGGGATTTTAGGAATATAATGGGATTATAGGGCAGAAGAGGTGTGAGGCCAGGCTATTCCCAACCCCCCCCCCCCCCCACCCCAAAAAATTTATTAATATGAAAAAAGACAAAGTGGACAAGGGAGGGGAGGGGTCAAATGACCCACACCCAAAAACCCTTAACAAAGAAAAGAAAACAAAGAAAAGAAAAAAGACACAAAGACCATACACACCAGCAACTTTAGCACCTTTCATCCAACTCCACCATTCGGCAGCTCCAAACCCCCTTCAAAGAAATAGCCAATACCTGCAGCACGCTTCCCATCATTCAGCGCCTTCACCTCATAGGCACCCACATCGTCACCACTCATCTTTATCCAAGAAGCAGCCAAACTCCAGCAACTTAGTTTCCAATATCCAACACCCCCTTCAACTACACCAAGCCGAGCAGCATCCAACAACCAGCAGTTCAGTTTCCAGTATCCAGAACCTATAAAAATGACAGTATCCAGCATACCACTCCCTGCAACACCGCCAAACAACACCACCTTCCAGCAACACCAGTTCCAATCATCACATCCATAACATTCTTTCAGTACCTCCCAGCTTGGTATTAACCAGTGTCCAGCAGCACACTTTCCATCATCTGACAACTCCTCACCATGTAGATCCATCACTCCATCATCCCCTCTAACACACGCATCCCCAAACATCAAATATCATGCAACATCCCACAACAAAAGCCACCGCAATGTCAAAACCATCAAGCAAACAAGAACAATCTCAACCAGAAACTCATTCAGAAAACCCATAACCAGATGTAAATCACAACCAACAAACCAAGAAACCAGCAAAGCGATCCAAAGTAGTAGATTGAACTCGCAGACCAGTAGAATTCTATGAGACATCGGCTCACCAAAACTAGACCAAAATCACAACATCAAATCCATGGAAAAGTCGACATATCGGATTTGAAGCAAAAGCGAAGAAGCAGCAACGGAACAGAATCGAGGCAGAAAATCAGAAGAGTTTACCGACTGTCGAAGAGACCAGAATCCACGCCACCGTTGAATCCTCCTCCACTGCTGAAGAAGTCGAATCCGTTTAACCATTCGTGGAAGCTCCATCACTGAAAACACGATTCTGATCAGCTTCCAATGTCCTTTAGAGATCCCAATCTGCAATCTGTCATCTGATTCACCTCTTTCCGAATAGATCTTGTTTGTCTCTTGTCAAAACAGGAGTCTGAATCTGTCTTCAACTACCTAGAATAGACCCTCCAAATCCAGAAACACCTAGATCCCAATCACCACCGAATATCGACACCAAATACCATCCCAATCCACAAAATACTGCATCACTTCCGAAGACCAATACCGTCGAAAGTCGCCTAAAGCAACCGCCACCAAGGGCCAACACCACCAAGAACCACCAATGCAAGCCGTAACCACCATGGGGAGATCCTGATCTGCCGAGGATCTATGAGGGGAGCACCGGAACGGGAGAGGACAACCATGAGAGCAATCTGCCATCCTCTCTCAGGAGGGACTATAGGGGTTTTCAGAGGTTTTATGGTTTTTAGGTTTTTTAGGGTTTTTAGGGTCTTTTTTAGTTGTTATAATTTTTTTTAGTTTTTAGGGGTTTTAATATTTTTTTATCCTTTTTAATGTTTTTAGAATTTTTAAGGGTTTGTATAGTTTTTAATGCATATTTAGAGGTTTTATGGGTTTTTATGGTTTTTTATGTTTTAGGAGTTTTTATGGTTTTCAATGGATTTTCAAGGTTTCGGGATTTTTTATGTTTTTAGGGATTTGTAGTTATTCTTTATTATTTTTATTGTTTTTTTGGTATTTTAGAAATTTTGTTGGTTTGTGGGTTTTTAGGGGTTTTAGGGTTTTTAGGGGTTTTTTGGTGTTTCATGGTCTTTTTGTTTTTTAGTGTTTTCTTAGTTTTATGGTTTTTAGAGTTTTGTAATATATTTTGGGGTTTCAACTATTTTTAGAGTATTTAGGGTGTTTTAGTGTTTTTATAGGTTTAGGGGTCTTTATGGGCTTTTCAAATTTTTATAGTTTTTAGGGGTTTTTTCGGGGAGTTCTACATTTTCAGGGATATTTATGTATTTTTAGTATTTTTATCATATTTTGGGTTTCTATTATTTTTAGTGGGGTTTTTAGGTTTTTTATGGTTTTTAGAGTATTAAATAGTTTTTAATGGGTTTTTTTTAGATTTTTTGCGTTTTTTTTGTTTTTTAGGGTTTTCTGTTTTTTATCATTTTTAGAGTTTTTTAAGGTTTTTTGGGGTTTTAAGTGGGTTTGGAGTTTTTTTGTGGGCTTTTAGAGTTTTTAAGGATTATATATTTTTTTAATATTTTTAGCGGTTTTATGGTTTTTAGGGGTTTTTATGTTTTAATTGTTTTTTTACATTTTCATTGATTTTAATGGATTTTTAAGACTTTTATAGTTTTTATTTTTTTCTAGTGGTTTTTGATATTTTGAGGGATTTAGGGTTTTCATGGTTTTTTGGGTTTTTAGGGGTTTAAAATTTTTTCTGGGCCTTTTCGGTTTTCAGGGTTTTTTTAGTTTTTAGGGGTTTAATGTTTTTCGAGAGGTTTTTATTGTTTTTAGTGTTTTATGGGTTTTTAGTGGTTTTAGTGTTTTTATGGTTTTTAGAGTTTCTTAGCATTTTTTTGTGGTTATTAAGGGTTTTTAGTGTTTTTAGGGGTGTTTATGTTTTTAGGGATTTTTAGTGATTTTAGCAGATTATTTTGGTTTTTACGTTTTTATGGGTTTTAGGGTTTTTTGTGTTGTTTGTACCAAGAGATACTATTATACCTAGAGAAGAATGTTTTGATGTGGACTGGATTGTATATCCTTTTTATCTTGCGAAGGAGGTTCTACTGTTAAGTTACTTATGTCTGGGTTACCATTTGTTTTCTAATGAATATAGGGTTATTCCTGATGGGGTTGATTGTAGTGGTTGACTGATGTGCAATCGTTGATATCAAGTATAATATATTCGAATGGAATCTAATGGAGTTTTTTTCATAGAGAAAGAAACATAAAATGACTCTCGCATCCAGGATTCATGTGACTTCTTTCCAAAGTCAGACATTCATTTGATGATTTGGCCCACAACACTTAAGAACTCACATTGGTCCAAAGGATGGGAACTCGGGATTATCACACATTTTGGGGGTAACAATTTCTTATTCTAGGACTCTCTTATAGATTTATGTCATGTTCATGAATCCTTGGTTCATTCCCAAGTATGTGTCCACATATTACCCTAAAATAAGTACTTAATCATGACTATGAATGGGTTTGGATTCATCAATATGTATTTGAGGTTCTCCATTGATGGAAGGATCTATATTTATTCGAGGTTCTCTATAAATGATACCCTTTTATGGATAGATTGTGTATATAATGGTCATTCTCTTAGAAAACACGGGTTTCAAGACACATAGGATGTCACTCTGGGGTTTATCGTCATCCAGGGGGGATAAGAACTATTTTGATGTTGGGATCAACCCATAAGATGGTATTTCTACATATCCTCCTAAGAGGAATCAAAACCCGCATAGTTCGGTGTCACTTAACTAAAGATATCACCTTTTAAGGTAGTGTGACGATGAACCAACCATGTAGTTTAACATCATGTGGTAAGGACATCTAGGAAAAAGGTATTCCTAGTCAAGGGTTGTGTGGGACTTATGCCAAATTGTCCTGATATACCCAGAAGAGTCTCTTAGGTGAATGTTACCCTTCTAGAGATGTGTCCTGAAGAGCATTAGGGTGATTTGGGTTTTGGGTTTGGACCAGAAGGAGTATTCCTATGTCTCTCATTTAGTTATGAATCAAGTCCCCCATAGTTTGGTTTTTTGGGACTTACATCTTAGAAGAGGCCCATCAAGGGAACATGATTGGGGATTATACATGAGAGCTTCCCATTATAAGGGATTTTATCATGTATTATTCCTTCTAGGAGGCCTGTTTTATTTTATTTTTGGGATTACATCAATGGAGAAGGCCCATTTGAGTTTCTTCAGGATCATGTAGATGTCATGATCGCCATCAACCTATAAGCCCATGTGAGTTATGCTTGGTGTGAGAAACAAGAGGAGGCATCAGATCTAAAGATCAAACGTCCCTCTCCACCCACTGATGGATGATTTTGGAGCCCAAAGGGAGATTGAGGGATTGTGATTTGAGTTTTTCCATTTCCAATATTATTCAGATGTCATGCATAGTCAGGTTTTTCACTCTATCTAGATATGTCCTGCGCTAAGGTGAAGTGGAGAAAGAGTGCCACCTCCCTTAAGAAAGTCTAGGGGCTTACCTTAGTGGGAGTGTCCTTAATTTGGTTCCATGGGAAATGGAGGGATGTTCAACACTATCCCTCATAGAAGGGAAATGATAATGGTTCCTCTTAATCCCTAGAATAGGGAGGTACATGTGAGAAACAAAATATTGAATCCCTCATTACCATGGGAATGTAAACTCAAGTTCATTCCAAGGGTCTACCTTATTGCTGGAATAACACACATGAATCCACTTACCTTGGGTATGTAAACTCAAAGGGGAATTCTAGTGTGCCTAATGATCTTATAATAAATGTCTAGAGGCTATGGAAGACGACATGTCCAAATGTCATTGGACTAGTTCACTGAGTGGCCATCATAGAGGTTGATGATACAATGGAAGAGAATGATCAGAGCCGGAGAATAGAATTACATAGGGTACCCAACTTCATGTTGCATGTTCTTACGTGGGATGGGTTTCCCTCTATGTAGTGCATTAATATGTGGGAAATGGGGCCCTCTACATACCATTGTGGTACACAAAACTTGGTTCATTCCGCATAGCATTTTTCTATATGGGTCCAAGTTCCATCAGCGTTGCACATTTCTACACGGGGTCGAGTTCTTCATGTATAGTGATTTTCTATGTAGGGTAGGATTCTTCCAGTATAGTGTTTCACAATCCAGTATTCCAAGTTGAAAAGTGTGAATTAGTTCTACTCCTCATGTGGAGTATATCCACAAAGGATGTTGAGCTCACGAACTACTAATTAATTTATTTTATCCTCCTTAATGTTATATAGAGGGTTTTAACATTGGGGAATCCTTGGAGAAGTCCATATTTTGTGGATCTTTCAAACTCTTTGTAGATCCATCGATGTATTGATCCCTTTTTCAGTTCCCCTTGATTTATATTTAAATAGAAGTGTAGGAAATAGAAACCACCAAAGTCAGTAATCTATGATGGGGTTGTGAGCCTTCTTTTACAGAATCCCATGGGGGATACCTAGCATGTGTATGACTTAATAAGTGGACAAACAATTTTATCATTTTTAGGTTGAAGATCACCACCTCTATCCCGTGAATGTCGTCATTTTTTTCATAGGGATCTTATATTACTTCTTTGATTGCAAACTATATTAGTTCACAGGTTAGTGTTTTTTTGGGAAGACATATCTGCCAATTTCCTATAAACAATTTAGTTTCATTTGAGGGAACTGGCACCGCCATCTCCATCCCATGAACTATTTAGTTTGTGGGTATCTCATAAAAAGGATCACCTTGCAGAGCACTGGTCTGTGAAGGATTTACACTTCACAACATCTATACTTCCTTTTCCATTTGTGCTCCTTTAAAAATATTACTTCAACTCATACTTTGACTTTTTTATTCATTTTCCAAATTAACAAGATTATTTCGACTCCCTTTTTCAAAGTTTTCAGGTCCCAACAAATTCCCCCCATCAGAATTCATTTCAATCATAACAAAGATGAAGCTATTCCGATGTAGAAAGCAGTCCTGACCTAAACCAATTGTCAGTATGATAGTGGTCCCATAGAAGGGACCCCAAATATATATAGGCGGCCTACATCATTTTTATTCTATTTTTTTCTTGATAAACTCAACACTCCCTCAAATCACTCACAATTTCTTTGATTACATGAACTGTCTCTTTGTAGAATCCTTTACCCAAAAACTGAAACTCATTACCCTATGAACCAAAATATTTTAGCCGTGACTGTTGAGTACTAAATTCTACGTAGTATGAAATGGTTCACAGTTTGAATAGACCATGAACTATTGATTTGGTATCCAATGCTTTGTGGTCTAGCATTTCACAGATTCCAACGAACTTTTGGTTCTTGGATGGTGCCTTCACAAACTATTAGTTCGTGGGATTTTTCCCTATCCTTTTCGTATTTTTTAAGCATAACTCATTTATGTTGTAAATTGGATACAGGATTACTAATGGCTGTAATTATCACATCAATAAATGCGATCAGAAGAAGAATTTATATGGCCGAGAATGTTGATGATGATCTCTGATTTTGTATTATCTCTTAGGATAGTATTCTTAAAAATATCCTTTCCCAAGAACATATAGCCTACTTAATGTCTATTCAATTTTCATTTTATAACTTTCGACTCCTATATGACACTCCTTTTCACCTGGTTGATCAGAACCTCCCTACCATTTATCTTGAGAGGTTACTAGGGCATGATCGAGCCAATGTTTCTATTGTGGGGGAGGTCATATCTGGTTTGGTCCAAGAGAACATGTTCATCCTGAATGGCTCCATATGGATGAAAATTAATCTACATAGCCATGATACATCTTTGGAATTAGATATCCAAAATTTCCCATCGATTTTCAACCTTTCTTAAGTTAATCCCAATGAAAGGTAGAGATCCATTTGGGATATGTGGTCTGTAGGGTTCCTCTATGGTGAGTGGGTATGGGAATTCTGGGTACACCAATACTACATGGAATTCCCTAAACAATTGGAGGCTGTTAATTTATGCCTGGTAGTGTGGGTTTATCAGTTCTCAATTTATCCACCATGTGAGATGCTGCCTGGACTACTTAGTCATTGGTGTCCAAGAACCAACACATTCTACTTATCTCATGGGGAAGTTGGAATTTTTTATGGGATCTCTACCAAATAGTACTTCCCATACTTGTAAATATGTACAAAGAATTTATATTGGAAGCCAATACATGGGAAAATATTGAGCAAGTACCTCCATTAGAGAGAGAATTGTTGATCATGGAAGAGAGATTTCGTGGACAACCCCTCCATGCTCGCACCCTTATTTTATGTGAAGATTGTATAGAGCTATTTTTTCAGGTGATGGGACCAAAGATGAAAGACCGTCGTAGCTAGATGCATACAATCCAACAATCAGGATGTATTCTAGGATAGTACTATTCTACCCTTGAGGCATGTACATAAACCACATGGTGTTATGAGATCAGATCATACATGTCATCTGAGCTTATACTAGTGGATTTATTTTACATGTCCCTAATCAGATGGATTTTCCCCTCCCGAAACATCTATACTGGTGTAAGAGTTTGTACCCTGATGATGACAGGTACATTGGAAGAAAGAAAGCATATCGATTTCTCTATCCCTGCCTTTTTTTTGTATTTATGAATTATTAGGGCAGATATAGGAAGGAAGATCTATACATCTTCTTAGTGGGCTATTTAAATTATTGTATGTCTAGATGGAAGAGAATTTCCCATATTATGAGTATCAATATACTTTAGTGGTTCCTCATTCTGATTTCCACCCTAAACTACTCAAAATAGCTACTATTTTTACAAAATATTTGAGTTTTGATAGTGTGATTGAATTTTTTAGTGATTTATCTCAATTTACTTTTGTTCCTCACCATGTGATACACGGAACAATAGTAGATCATGGAAGAGGATCTTAAAAAATGTTCCAATATTATCTCTCTATGATATGGAATCCTAAACACTCACATAAAAAACATAAATATTTGTGAACCTTATACTCCTTGTAGGTTTTCTAGAAAAGTTAGATGTCGTTATTAGGTCGCATTTATCCTTGTTACTCAGGTTAAGAAGGAAACTAACCTAGTAATCCTTCACTAATTATGGTTGATGATGATGAGTGAGGACTCCAATATATAAGTTTGTATCCCGCCCATTGAGGATTCAACATACTTATCATGTGAGTATTCCAAAATGTGGTTGACCTACTTCCCTAATGGGGTATTGGTGAGGTCAGTTCGATGAGTACACAGACCATTGGTTACTTATACTCCCATACCAATTGCACCACATCCCTCATTCTATGAATAAGAATTAATTATTTTCACCATCAGATACATTCATAGGGCACTTTATCTGCATTTAATATATCCATGGAGGTCGACTTAGACCTCGTATCTTTGACCAACATTGTCAGCAGTCCTATTGAGGTCGGCCCAAGTGTAACATCATTAGGAATTCTTGGAATTTCAGTGAGCCCCATGTGCTTAGCCCCCAAAATTGAACTACCCAAAAAGATGGAATACATAACTACATGGGTTACTCAACATAGGGAGACTCCATCTTCCATAACTGCACTTCCAGATTATATATAGATTATAGTGGAGGAACAAAATCATGGTTCTGATGCTGTCAGAGAACATCATGCTATACGGAAACAGAAATGGAATCAAATTTTCAGCATCATCATAGAAACCCCCTAGAATAATTTTCTTATAATGATGACACCATTCGATGATTTTTCATTGATTTGGGCATAGGTGGTTTTAACTATCAGTGCTTGTACCTTCTCATGTACCAAATTGTCATAGATCGATAAGACCTAACTGCTTACGTGGGAGACATTGATCGATTCAATTCCCCCCATAAACAAACAGAGAAAATTCAGGATATTACCACTTAATTAAACCACATGGTGGCTGGAAAATCCAATTCTTATGAACAATTTTTTTCTCAAACCATAGAGATGAGGGAGTTTGAAGCTCATATGGAAAGCCTAAAGGCCCAACTATCATCCATAAGAGCAAATTATGTGGACACTAAATACAAATGATGGGATATCAAGGCCATTTTTAAACAAATTCATCCAGTAGTTGAAGTTGATGATGAAAATAGGGACACTTTATAACAAACCATTGATGGACCACATTAGACAGTTACTGAGCTACTAAAAAAACCAAGTCTGGATATGTTGTAATCATCTAGGTTCTCTTTCCCCCACCCCCTTTTGTTTTTTAATATCAGGGAGAGACTCCAGGTTGCGTATGTTCCTCCATTTCCTTTAATGGAATGAAAACGTTTTTCTCTCTAGTTATTCTCCTTTATCATTTCATGAAATATGAACTAGTTCTGATTGACTGTATTTGAATAGAAATATCTATCATATAATGATCTTAAATAATGATCTAGGATAATTAAATCAAAATAATCAAATCATGCTATAATTTTGGCCTTAGTCAAGGGACTCGGTGAGGGTAGCTTGAATACTTATAGGGTCACATGAAAAAACCCAAAAAACATTGTGTATTTTCATTTTATAACACTAATATTTTTCTAAGTCCATTATGATATGGGCTTAGTGGGTATAACATAAATTTTTTTATGTCTCCCTTTGTTGGGTTTCAACCGAACAATATTTGTATTTTTAATTCTTGATTTCCTGATATATTATTGAAACCATACAAAGTGTAGGTCTAGCAAGCTGGTACTCGACTTTTACCCAGGTTTCCCTTTGTGGGTATTCAACCTGGAGAGTTTATCTTCTTTTTTATGGGAAGTTTAATTTCCATAAAATTATACTAAAATTAGTTATATTTTAGTTTTAATAACTTTGACAATGAATTAGAGGGTAAAGGACCCTATGTGGTGTATTGGAATTGAATGACCTAACAGTTTACAGACATGTGTGAGGGATTTTTTGACCCTAGTTTTATTATTTCTAAATCTGAAATAGGATATGGGGTAAGTACACGTGGATTAATTGTAAGAATAGTTTTCAATGTGATATTGTTGTGGGGCATACCGGGGTAGGAAAATCCTCACCTGAGGATGAATTTTTCTTTGGTTGATAGGACCCTTTTTGTGGTAAACTTATGAAGAGCCAACTTGGGCATATTGTGAATAGTAAAACATAGGTTTCTCCAAGACACTGAACTTACATATCTAATGACCAGGTAATTTTATGGGAAATTATATTTCTAATTACAATGAGAGGTGGTTTCTCAATGGAGTTGTATATAAAAAGTATGAGGGAATTCATGTCAACTTTAATCATGAATGAGAGATCAGATCTACATGGATATGGTTTATGTAAAGTATTTTTTATGCACGGTGTGGTTTAATTTCATGAAACTAAGACATTTTAGGTTCATTTTAAGGTCTTAATAACATGACATTATAGATGTATCAATATTCTCTAAAAAAGGAGAATCCATTCACCCTTTTCATGGTAGTCTGACCAAGAATGTTCTACAATCTTCAGGTATGAAGGGGAAAGGATGTAAACTATAATTTGGGGGGATTTTTAATAAAAGGATTTAGTGTGCAGTAAATTTCATAAGGCTTATGGAGGTATAAAAATTCTCTCATGGGGATTAATTTTCCTCTAGTTGATGAGCCTTTTTTTGTGGGAAAATCATGCAGAGACAACCATGGAATTTTTTTCATAGTCAAATAGTGATGTCCTCGAGAAATTAGCCATTCATCTTCGATGGATGGAGAAGGTTATGAGGATTCATAACATTCTACACATGGAGTTTGGTTTGTAAATGGAGGGTGCCTAAGCTTGTAAGGGGGAATTTCAATCCAATATTTCCCAGAAATAGGTAGAGACATTTCCCCTATACAGGTATGAGAAGATTCCTTGTTCTGTTTAGACCTATGCATAGGGAATGTTACATTTGTTTCCCATGGTTGGACCCAAGGTTGAACAGTGTCCGACAATACATATCCCGTGAGGCTAGGAATCAAATCGTACATTTTTCTTCATATCATGCAATTTTAGTGTCATGTATCAGGACATTGTCCATGAAGTTCAATTTCATGAGGTGAGTACCACAAAAGTACAATTTAGTGTCATGTTATGGGAAAAAACATTCATAGAAACCATGGGTAAATAGGGGATAATTGGGCCAAGATATTATGACATGCCTCAAATTTGAGGGGGAGAGGAATGTGTAAACCGTGATTCCAAGAATTCTTGGATCAGGAGAAATGACATGGGGCATAAAAGCTATTAGGGTTTACATAGTTAGAAAAATCATCCCCGGAAGAAATTTTTTTATCTAGTTGACATGACATTTTTTTGTCAACTAATGTCGAGCCTATGGAGAATTTTGTGCGTATTCAAACATATGTGTCCTCAGGACACTAAAATTCTATTTCTGATGGTCATGTACGATTATGAATATCTAAAATTTCCCAGGGAATAGAGTTTGATGGATGGAAAAGTTGTCTAGGTATGAAATAAATATATATACCATGATTGAATATGGAATGTGAGATCCCCTACATATATCAAACTCATATGTAGAGGCATTTATATTTATCTAATATATCCCCAAATAGGGGACCTAAATTTATGATCTCTTCCATAAATTTTCATACAGGGGAATGTATATTTTTCTTTTCATTTTTCAATGGATAGGACTAGGACAAAGGCCCTAGGAGTCACTATATATCTCATTAGAATGAGAATCAAGCCCTATATTGTTCTTGATATCCAATGAAATTTAACATCATATAGTAAGGATGAAGATAAACCAACGTTAATAAGGGTAAATGATTTTTCTCAGTGTTTCCAGGTGTCTTTCAATGAAATAATTAAGTCACACGGTTCATGAAAACGTTCCTTGTGTAGGTTTGATCTGTGCATAGGGAATGGGGGATTTGTTTTTTATTGTGTATGGACCCAATATTAGATATCTAGGCAACACTATATATCTCACTTATGAAATAATCAATCCACATGTAGTTATTGACATAAGGGGATTTTTTTTGAAAATTTGGATCATACATAGAGAGGAGTGCTTTTTTTGAACAAAACATGGTGGATGACCAATACCATGGTTGATGGCCTTTCGTTTGAGGGAACCATAGTGGTGCTATGTAGTTTATCGTCATACATCTAGGATGTTGGTTTCCTAGTTTAAAGTCATTTTATGAGGAAATATGGATAAGAAATGTTCCATTAGGAGGTGCATAGAATAGATGTTATAAAATGGCATGAATGAGGACCTAGGAGTCCCTACGACACATCACACACTCCCTAAGGAAACACTTTCCAAGGGGATAGATTCAAATGTATTTATAGATGGGCCCAAGATATGATATTTGGTTGTTGATGTGTGTAGTATATGTATGGGAATCAAGACACACATAGTTCTTTAATGAAACATACCCGCATCGATTTGACCCATATGTAAGGAGGGGGAATTTTTATTCATTCTTGATGGTGGGTGGACCTAATATATGATATTCAGGCATCACAACATATCCTGCAAGGGTAGGAATCAATTCATATGTAGTTTTTAATGAGTAATTCTCCATGTTGGTTTGATCCATATGCATAGAAGGGAATTTTTCATGCCATTCATGGCTTGGCCCAAGGCATAGTGTCTAGGAATCACTATATATACCATTAGAGTGAGAATTAATCCACACGTAGTTCTAGAGAAAGAGAGTTCCTATGTGGATCTGATTCTCATGTAGGAATAGGGACATTTCACCTTTCTCACACATAGATCTGGTTCATGTGTGATGAATTATTGATTGGAAAAATTATCTCTGTAATGTTTGATATTATATTGTTAGGATGATAGATTCCATGCAGTTTAATGTCTTTCGGTGAGGACATTGATCACACTATGTAAAGGAAAAGGGAATATCATATCTCGTAGCTTAACACCTTACTATCAGAACGATAGTAGCACATTTTAACATCATGTTGTGTAGAAGAAAATCTATATAGTTTCATGTTATGTGGTGAGGATTAAAGATTCTATGTAGTTTAACATCCTGTGATAAGGTCATTGGACACCAGATGTGAAGTAAAAGGGTGTATCGTATCCCATATCTAAACACCTTATGATCGGGACGATAACAGTATATTTTAACATCATGTGGTGAGGTTGACATATTCTATGTAGTTTAACATCGTGTAGCATGAAGGTTTCATCCTACAATTTAACATCATGTGATCAAGATGTTGGTTCATTTGGCTATATGAAATATTTCTTTAGGAACCTTGCATTGGTAAGAGCTATAATGAGCCTTCCATCGATTGAAATTGAGGAATAAGATACATTAGAGTATAATTTAAGTATTTTATATTATCCCTCCCACTTCAGTTCTAGTTTTGGATGTTTCTTTCTGAGTATCATTGGAGTTCAGTGGACCAACACCATTTTATCCCTTGAGGAAATACCAGCAGTGAACATTTTCATTAAAGGATCATACAATTCGGTTTGGGTAAAACACCAAATAGTCCAAGATATGAATTTTTTTTCATCAAGTCACTCCAATTCAACTAGTCTCTTCTATGATTTATCATCTATGGATAATTGATCACAAATGGAAACACGTGATGAGGGAATTGAACTTTGATAGACAAGACTTCCTCTATCATATATACCATTGAATACAGGGTTTCTTGGGTAGCGGTGGGGGTCATGGGCTTTTAGGCCCAAAGATCACGGATAATCTTATCCAATCATGACTTCGTATCCTTATCTTCTATCTTTTAGAGTACATTGGATAGAATCTTTTAGAAGGCCTCTATTAGTCCATTAGAAACTATATAATAGAGGGATGAATGGTTGGTCATGATACTATATTCCTGATATAATTTCTCTAACTTAGCATAATGGAAATTGTTGTCATTTTCCATCTTTATTGTACGAGGGACACCAAATCTTGTATTTATGTTGGATTTCACAAAGCTAACAATTTTTCTTCCCTTGACTTCTTTTAGGGGTAATGCTTCTACCTATTTAAAAAATAAGTTTGTTTTTTGAGTATATACATGAATTTCATGAGCGTAGTGAGAGGATATGTTCCCACAACATCAATTCCCCTTATGGAAAATGGACATGAGTACTTGGATTTGTGAAGTTACACTGGGGGTTGGTGGATGAAATTGGCTAGAATGACACTTCTTAGTGAACTTAATGAAATCATGTGTTATAGTGTTCTAGTAATATCCAGGCCCCTAAATTTGACTAAAAGGTTGGATCCTGATTGATGTCCCCCATAGGCTTCAGTATGCACCTATTTAATGATAGTAGTAATCTATTCTCCATCAGTTCACCTGAGAAGGACCCAATCAAAGCCCCACTAATACAGGACCTTTTGTTGATTTTTTTCCTTCATACAGAACATAATTAATTACTCATCTCAATATCTATTCCATTCGGTCCCTATCTATTGGGAGCTCTCCCTTTTGTAGGTATTCCAAAATGGTAGTCATCCAGCTAGGGGTAATATGATATGGATCAAGTAAGGTGTCGATCCCGTTGATTTCAACCATTTTGTCTTGGATGAATGGTGACACCATCCAATGGTGCACAATTTTTATGACTATTTCATCATGGTCTAGATCAACAAGAGTTGTGCCTACATTTCCCAATGCATCAACATAGTTATTTTTCAATCGAGGGACATGAGTTAATATCATCCCAAAATGGAATTCTTCCATCAGTCCTTTGACATGATCTAACAAAGGAAATAACTCTTCCTTTTTGACGGTATAATCACTGTTAACTTTCTTGATGGGCATTTCCAAATCACATTTTATCTTCAAGCGTTTTCTTTTTTACTTGAAGTGCTAGTTCTAGCCTTGCAATTAGAGCATGATATTTTACTTCATTGTGTGTGAATCCCTCTAACATCTATAATGAGTATGGTTGGACCTCCTTTTCTGGAGATAACAATACAACTTCGAATCCCAATTTGCTGACCTTGTAGTCTTATATCGTTTTCTATCGAGCTTCTTGGATTCCCTACCAGATTTTCTTTTTAGATCAGTAGGTCCATCTCCTATTCCATATTTTCAGTTAATATTAATGGATGTTTACACATATTTTTTATGGGGAAGATATGGATAAGACAAGGGGATCTCATTTCCCCTTTTCTATTTTTGGTTTTTATGGAATTCTTTTTGAGTATTCTGGATTCTCTTATCTTAACATTAGGGACCTTCAAGTTTAATTAGAGATTTGGTAGGACCTTCATTTCTCACCTCTCTTTTGTGGATGCGATTTTTCTTTCATCATTTGAAAATTTGTATTTTATTTGTCCTAAAGCATTCTGTAGACCTATTTTTATCTTTTTCTAGTGTTTTTTTCAACCTCTCAAAATAACTAATGTTCTTGACCATTATTTCAATTGAGTTATGGGATTGTATTGGGGAAACCATGGGTATTAATCATGGTTCTCTTTTTCTTTGTTATCTTGGGTTTCCTCTAATATCTACTAGTATTAGTGATTTTGATTGTGTTATTTTAGAAGATAATTTTATTAAGAGAATCAAGGCCTGGAAATACATTATATTTTTTTATATCCCATTTATGTTTTTTTGGTCCATACTGTTCTTCATACATGCTTATTGGTGTTATCATTTCATACTTTTGAAAAGTTGGTTAAATATATTAAATCTTATCTTAGTCTCTTCCATCATAAGGGCCCATCTATTTATGATTTAGGGGATAAGGTTTATTAGCACTTTGTGTCTAGGACCAAAGAGGAGGGATGTCTTGGGATTAAGTGGTTCAAGGACTAGAGTAAATTTGATATGGATAGGAATTCTTGGGACCTATGTAACCCATATTATTTGTCTATCTAGGTATATTTGGTGCACTATTTTTTTCTTGTTCGGTCATATTTTTGGTTTTCCAAATTCCCCTTTAACATCTCATTGTCTTGGTGAAAGATATTATGGGATTCAGGGTTTTCTCAAAGAAAATATTTACTTTTCTTTTGTGAATTGATTGGGAATCTCTCTTTTCTTCAACTCTTGGCTTTTTAGGGGTCCTATTTTATATTAAATTAGTCAACATATCATTTATGTTTCTAAGCTCCCATATTCTTCTTTAGTCTCAAGAATTATTTTAGATAGGGATTGAAATATATCTCCATATACTTCTACAATGATCTGGGAAATTCATCAAAATATTCTTCTACATATATAGCTGGGAGGAGATTGTGATAGGATCCTTTAGAATATCCATCCTAAGATTTCTATTCACATGGTTTGGGAGGATTTTAGGATGAAAATTTCCCCTATATCTTGGAATTGCTTATTTCTGAATCAATTTACCCCATCTAGGATCTCCTAAATTTTGTGGCTCAGAATAAGGATAGATTATAGTTCAAAGGTATTTCATTTCCAAATCCTTGATTTCTATGTGAACTAGATTATGAGGATTCAGATCATCTTTTATTTGTTTTTTCATGGAATATCTAACTTTATTTTTTTAATCATTTATAATTTTTACTATTTTCCCACTTCATTTTCGGATGTTATTGTATGGTGTTTGGGAAATGTCAACAATGATTTGATGATGAATGTTTTGGGATGAATTGAAGTGTCCCCTTTGTTTTATCTCATTTATAAGGATTGGAACTCTTTCCTATGTGGATATCATTCCTAATTCATTAGCTATATATGGTCTAAGTTGGAGACTACTATACATTGGAGGATTTTTTTTCAGGTAATATGTTATCTGGTATCATAGCTAATCAATAGTTTGTTAATAGTTGGTGTTTTTAGAGTTTGTTTATTCATTTTGGGTACTAGTATATAGTTTGAGGTTGGAGGGCTTGGTCTAGAATATTGATTCATGTTTTATGGGTGTTTTAATGGTTCGTCTTGTTGCAGATTATTAGAGTATTGATGTTTTTCTATTGGTTGGATGATTGTTTGTCTCATTGGAGTTTGTTGCTGGTGGATTCTAGTGGGTGGGTGTTGTCTTTGGGAGGCTATTACTACACATTGGGTCTGGTTGGGAGGACTGAAGTAATAATAAGAGGGGGTATATTGTGTGGATTTGGTGGGATTACAGAGGGATTCCTTTGAAGTATGTTGGTGGTTGTGTTTGTGGGCTGCTCTTTTGGGTGTTATTTTCCTTGTGTTGTGGCTGTTGAATACCAGTGGTTTGAGGCAAATAATTTAGACATATTGAAGAATTTGGATACATGTGAAAGTGTGTGGATGGTATGGTATGGTTCCCTAGGAGTTGTGTTTCTCAGTTGTGCAGGTTGTGTAGGGGCATGCTCAGTTGTATAGCTTGTGTTGGGGTGCGATCAGGGGAGCCTAGTTTAGGTGATTTAGTGAGAAGAAGGTTGGTTCTATGGATGTTGGTATTTAGTTTCACTAGTTACTAGAGTAGAGGTTACTTGTTGGTGTAACCGAGGGCTGGATATCTTTTTATTATCCAGGGGTCTCTCTCATGAGTGTTTCCTACATATGTTGGATATATTTTTCTTATATATGTGATGAAATTCTAGTTGTGGGGTGATTTGGGTGTGTAGGGTGTATTTTTGGGTTTCTTCAGATGGGGGAGGGGGTTTTTTTCTATTTGAAGGTGTTTCTTTTGAAGATTTCCAAGGTTGTTGTGGGATGGGGCATGGTGTAGGAGATACTAGTTTTGGTTAGGGGTGCCTTCATGGTGTTTTCCAAGACTTCCAGCTTAGTGGTTTTAGGTGCTTTGACTGATTTTTGTGATTTTTGTACAATATTTTTTTGCCTCAAATATGAGTGTTTTTTAGTTCCTTGAAATGTGTGTTCTAATTTTATGAATCACTGTTTCCAGGTAGTTTCCATTGGATTTATTCATAGAACAAGAAACTTCTAATAGTTCTTTATCCAAAGGGGGCCTACATTCCAAAGTCAGATGTTCATTAAGTATGAACTTTATGATACTTGGTAACATACATTGGTCATGAGGATGGTATTTCAGACTCATCACACCCTTTTGGGGGGAATTATTCTCTACTCTGAGACTCTATTTCTAATTTAAGATATTTTCATGAATCCTTATTAATTCACCAAGTATATCATATGTATCCCTTGGAATTTTCAATCACTTATTTAGCATGTGAAAAGTTTAAAATAATACCTATATATTAGAGTTTCTTTATTAATGTAGATATTCATATGTATTTGAGGTTCTCTATCAAAGGTATCCTATCATATACTACTTAGAGATTCTTTAAATCATCATTATGATGATACATGTTTTTAAGACACTCAGTGGGGAACTCTATAATTTATTGTCATCCAAGGAGATGAAGGTATGTTTTGATCATGGGATTGTGCACATAAGATGGGATACCTACATATCCTTATGAAAGGAATCAGAACCCTCATAGTTTGATGTGGCTTTATGGGACACATCATACCTTTTAAGGTCATATGATAAGGACCCCTAAGAATAATGTGCTTAGTAAAAGTTTGGTATGGGACTTATGCTGAAGAATCCCAGTGAAATTGGAAAGGATATGAGTTTCCAAGTAAGATTAGACCATGTTGGTAATATGGCCCAAGGATAACATGGTTGATTTTAAGTGTTGGGTTTGAACATCAAGGAGGCTTCCTACGTATCCAATATGAATAAGAATCAAATCTCACGTAGTTCGATAAGTCTCATAGGAGAGTATATTCCATTAAGAAAAATGAGTTTGGACGTACTTTTGGAAAAGAATTCCTTGGTGATTTGGGGGTTTAATTTGGGGCTTATTCCTATGGAGGACGCCCAGATTCAGGGAATTAAGTTTGGATTCTTGAAGAGGATATCCAGTGAGCTTGGGCCCTAAAAGGGCTTCCTATTTATCCTGCTTTGAATAGGAATCATAGTTCTCATAGTTCCTTTAGTTGTGAATGTGTTGTGACCATAACAAATCTCTAAGCCCATGCATGTCATTCTCGGTGTGAAAAACAAGAGGATGTCAAAGATTCAACAAAGGAACTCACGCTTTTCCTCCTCCGCTAGTGGATGAGGGCGCACCTATGGTGGCCAAGGTAAATGAGGTCAAGTCAACCCAAGAAGTGGGAGGGGTGTCTAGCCTTCCCCCTATTCTCTTCAAATTATACTAGAGTCCAAAATAGAAGAAATAAGGGATTAAGGTTAGGGGATTACTCCAGGATGGCTTCACATTTGAGATTTCATGGGGATTACTCCTAAGAAGGATTCCCATTTGAGATTGGTTGGTTCTTAATTTTAAGGAGGATGCCCATTTGAGATTTAACATGACATAGGAGTTAGGTGATGAGATTTGAGGAGTTTCTTGAGGAGTGTGTTGGTTCAAAGTACTTGAGAAATTAATAAGGAGAGTCCAAACTCGTAACACGTGAAAGAAACCAATGGGACTATGTTAACTCAAGTAACTTCATTGAGTGTGATGGAGTGTCTTAGATCATGGTATTACAAGGTTGGAAGTTGGTCCCCATAAAGGGTGCATTGGAAAATGTCATAGACTAGATCCAAAAAGTTCGTGGTGTGACTCTCCATTTTTGTTGGGGGTCAGTGATGGAAGGGAAGGGACCGGCCCAGAGGGGCAAGACCGAATCTCGGCACTGATCCTTAGTAGGGGTATAGGGGAGTAGTCCCCATGGTATAGACTAGTAGGGCCGTGCAGGATCACATCCATGGTGAATCGCGAAAGTGCTCCACCAAGGTTCATCGCGCAGGTGCTCTGCCAAGGTGCGTTGCACAGGTGCTCCACCAAGGTGTGTCACATGGGTGCTTCGTGCATGTGTGGAGCGCAAGTGTGTCACACATGTGCTCCTTGTAGCTACGTTATGCAGGTGCTCCGCACAGGTGATCCATGTGATCTAGACCATGATGGGAATTTGAACCATGTTTCCCCATTTAATTCTCTCTTCTCTTGTGTTTTAGAGAGAAACCTGAGAAAATTTGGGGGATCTTGGTGAAAGAGGTACACAATGAGAGTTTTGTGAGTTCTTCCATCTTTTTCAGTCCTTGAAATGGGGTGCCCAATGGTCCTATTTATAGGCATGGAGGGGAACTGGTTGAAGGGTAGTTTTCTACATTGATCTTTCATATAGGTATTTCGCATAGGGGTGTAAAAAAATCATTTTCCACGTAAGTCCTCCGCATAGGTCTTCCACACAGGTCTTCTTTGTAGGTTATCCACATAGGTCCCTTTCTGGAAATTATACATCATCCAAGTGCCATAAATTTTGATCTGTATGACTTTTTTGGGATCCGTGACGAGTCAAATTGAAGGTCTTGGAGAGATATACACTTCATGAGATGGTAAATACACCATGTCATCTAGGAAGAAATTTTGAAATTGAATTTAATGTGTCGAATCATTTTTATCATTGATATTGGGAATCCACTACCTACTCCTGGTTGGGGGAATCATTCCACTTATCCATCGGTATGTAGTAGTATTTTGGCACATAGAAATCAAGAATGCATCTTCTTCCTTCATGGTGAAAACGTATTTAATAATACTTTAAATTTGTTGTCTATTTGAGAATCATATCTTCAATATATAGAAAAGTGCATAAAAACACATTACATGGTGTATACAGAGAGGTTTTCTAATTCTATTCGGGTGGTTGTTGGTTGGTTTGGGTTGTAGTGGGGTCATCATGGGGGTGGTGAATGGGTGTAGGGGGCTGCCTTTTTTTACATCCTTTTGGTGATGGTTTTGGGTGGGTCTACTGATGGTTGTTTGGACTGGTTTTGGATGGATTGTGTTCTATCCCCTCACGATCACATGTGATGGTTCTTGTTGGTGCAAGGGTTGTTGGGTGGAGGTACTACTTTTCTATTTGTATTTTTTCATTTTTCACTTACTTTGGGTTTTCTTGCTGTAGTTTCTACTAGGATTGTGGGTTTTCCTATTGTTGTTGTCAGGGTGTTGGCTGGTTTCTATCATCTATTTTGCTGGTCTGGTGGGTTCTTGACATTAGAGGGTATTGATGGATTTATTTTGACTTCGGTTTAGGATTTCCACTATCAGGTCCTATTGTCTGTTTCAACTGCTTTTTTATGTTTATGTTTTCCTATTTCTAGTGGTTCTGTTGTGGTTGTGTTCAGTTCTTTCTGTGTTAAGGGTGAGGAGGGGATAATAGTTGGTTTCTTTGTGGGGTCCTATATGTGATTCAATATTTTAGAGGTTCTTTGGGCTATGATGGAGGTTGTCGGGTTTTGTTTAATTTGGGTCTTCTTATATTTTGTGCAAGGCCTAGTATAGTGGCTTGGTGAATGTGTTCTGGATTTATTCTCAGTGTTTTGTTACTGAGGATTCTTCATTTATGTGTAGATATATGTGTGTTATTGGAAGGTTTTAGGGTCATGTCATTTGTGTGCACGTTCATATGGGTGGATAATGAATGTTTGTGTGTGCGATTGTGTTTTGGGAGTTCGGGCGGGTGGTGTACATGCGTGCATGAGTTCGGGTGGTGGTGTGTGCATGAATAAATGCCTGCAAGTGTTTCCTGTTGCTAGAATATGTGCTTCTTCTTTGGTGTTGTCTCTGATTTGGGATGAATGTGGTTTCATTTCATTGCTAAACTCAGAGTGCTCATTGGCTTGGTGGCTGGTGCAACTGTTCATTCTTTTTTTTTGGTTTCAAGGAGCTTTTGTGATGGTCTGATGTTGTTTCCTACTGGCCACTATCCTTACTGGTGTTGGTTGTGGTTGGATGGTGGCACTGGTTGTGGTGTTCATTATTTATGGCTTTGTTTGGGTTCAATTTCTTTATGAGATCATGTTTTTTTTTTGCCAATAGTGTCTCATATTTCTTATTGTTTGGATGCTACCTTGGTAGGTTCCATGTTGTTTCATCGTCATGGTGGTACATCATTCAACTTGGCTTCATTATTGTTGGATTGTATTCTAGTACACTAGTGGGTGTATTGTTGTGTCTGTGGGAGGTGGTTCTTACCTGCTTCTGGCTACCTAATGGAGGGGCTTTATGAGGTTCATGAGATGATTCTATTTTCTTGGTTGATTGGAATTTTGGTCATTTTTTGGTCCCTTCCTTGGTTCTTTGTGTTGGGTTAGTTCTTGGAACTTTTTTCTTGGAACATCCATCTCTTCACCATTGCGTGTTTTTTTCAATATTAAATTTATCTTTTATTACATGTAATACTTAATTTATCCTTAAAAAAAGCCTAAAATTCTCTCAAAACCCAAAATAACCCTATATAACCCCAAAAATCCCCCAAAACACCTTTAACAACATAATACCATAAAAAACCAAAAAAACCATAAAGCCCTAAAATCCCTAACAACTCTAAGAAATTATGAAAAACAGAAAACATTAAAAAAACCCCTATAAAATTATAAAGAACACTTTATAACCCAAAACCTCTAGAAAACACTATAAACACTAATAACCCCTAAAAGGCCATGAAAACCACTAAAACCCTAAAATCCCCCTAAAACTATAAACTCTGAAAAATCCCCAAATTTGTTTAAATAACTCTAAAACCCCTAAAGACTTTAAAAATCCATAAAAGCATAAAAACTATAAATAATTATATAAAACCATAAAAGCCTAAATTACATTAAAAACCTATTAAAACCCCAAAACCCCTAAAAGACCCTAAAAACCCTAAAAACACTAAATGGCTCTAAAAGCCCCAAAATACCATAAAAATCTAAAGACTGGAAAAACCTGAAAAACTTTTAAAAACCATAAAAACACAAATAACGCATAAAGACCCAAAAAACCAATATAAAATTAAAAACATTAAAATATCACTAAAAACATAAAACCCCCTAAAACACTGAAAATTCTAAAAAACGTAAAAAAATCCTGAAATCCGTAAAACCCAAAAAAAATTAAACAGACCCAAAAACCAAAAAAATTCATGAAAACCATAGAAACTCTTAAAAACCATTAAAAACATAAAAACCCACTAAAAATAAAAACACTTCAAACCCAAAAAAACCCAAAAAACCCTAAATTCCTTTCAAACCCCTTAAAATCTTTAAAATCCCTAAAACCCACTAAAACCCATTAAAATCATAAAAATATCTAATAATCTCTAAAAATGTAAAAAAAAACCCTAAAACCATGATAACCCCTATGAAAACCTAAAAAAACTAAAAAACACTTAAAACCATAATATACCTAAAAAATGCTAAGACCCCTAAAACCCTTAAAACCCATTAGGACCATTAAAAGAACTAAAACCCCCCAATAAACCTAAAAGACCATAAAAACCTAAAAACCCCTAAAAAACATCTAAATAATAAATAACTCATAAAAATCCTTAAAACCCCAAAATATAGTTAAAATCCTAAAGACCCCAAATAACCCAATAAAACCCCAAAACCCCATAACACCCCAAAACAACTAAAACCCCTACAAAACCCAAAATCCAAACAAAAACCCCTATAAAAACTAAAAAACCTAAAATTTTACTAAAAACCCTAAAACCCCTTAAAACCCTATAAAATTTTATAAAATGATAGAAACACCTTTAAAACCAAAAAAACAAATAAAAACCTAAAACCCATGAAAACCCCTATAACACATAAAAACCCCAAAAAACTCAAAAAAAACCTAAAAATCCCAAAATTACCATAAAACGCCTAAAAAAATTAAAAATCCTTCAAAAATCCAAAAAAATTCTTAAAAACCCAAAAACCCCTAAAAATATTTAAAACCCTAGAACTCCTAAAAAATCTTTAAAACCCTAAAAATCCTAAAAAACACCTTCAAACCAAAATTAACCCAAAAAACATTAAAAAAAACAACCATAAAACCCTGAAAACCCATAAATACCCTAAAAACACTAAAAATCATAAAAACCCCTAATAATATTAAAAACCCTAAATACATTAAAAAGTCCCAAAAACCCTAAACAACCCTAAAAAACATTAAATCCCCTAAAAACATTAAAAACCCCTAAAAGACAATAAAAACCATATAAAGACTAAAAACACTAAAAATGTTTAAAAAACTCTAGAAAACCATAAAAACTCGGAATATTTAAAAAAAATTAAAACATATAAATCCTTAAAAATCCCTAAAAATACCTATAATGAAAAAAACATAAGAAAAAAATAAAAATATAATTACACTTATAACCCCTAAAAACCCTAAAAATCCTAAAAATCCTAAACACCCCTAAAAACTCTTAAAAACCATTATGACCCATAAACAAACTAGAAAATAAATAAAAGATCCCAAAAACCCTAAAACCCATAAAAATGCTAAAAACACTAAACATTCATAAAAATCGTAACCCCCCCCCCCCCCCGAAAATACCCTTAATCCATAAAACAACTTATAAAACCAAATAAAACCTGTATAAAAACAATAAAACCCCTAAAAATACTAAAAAAACATAAAAACCCAAAAAAAATAATACAGTTCTAAAAAAACATAAACCCCTAAAAATACTTCCAAATGGGAAAACCCCATTAAGCCCTCAAACTTCTGCCTTACAACGAAACTCCAAAACCCTTAAAAACACAAAAAACCATAAAAACCCCTAAAAATCCATGAAAACCCATAAAACACTTAAATCCACTAAAACCCCTAGAAATAGAAAAAAATCCATACAAATCCCTAAATAACCCAATAAAATGCTAAAAATCCATAAAATCCCTTATAACCTTAAATTTTAAGAAAATTCTAAAAAACACTAAACCCCTAAAAACATTAAAACCCATAAAACCATAAAACAAAATACCCCCCTAAAACCCATAAAATACCCTATAAAACCATAAAAACACTAAACAACCCTAAAACCCATAGAAGACCATAAAACCCCTAGAAGACCATAAAACCCCTAAAAATCCTAAATCCCCTAAAAAATAAAAAATATTAAAAACCAAAAAAACAAAAACAACCACTAAAGAATAAAAAAATCCTAAAACCTTAATAGAATTAAAATACCCCTAAAACCCTAAAAACCAAAAAATCCCCAAAAACTAAAAAACCTAAAAAACCCTAAAAAATCCTAGAAACCCTAAAAATCACAGAAACATAAAAAATGACCCTTAAATCTCTTAAAACACCTAAAAACCATAAGAACCATGAAAAACCTTAAAACCACTAAAAAATAAACAAAACCCTAAAAATATACTAAAACTATAAAAAACCTTAAAACCCATAAAAACATTATAAAACTATAAATACCCTTAAAACCCATAAAAATTAAAAAAAACTAAAACACCCAAAAAATCATAAAAATCATAAAAACCATATAAAACTTAGAAAATACATAAAAACCACAAAAATTCTAACAAATACCTAATAAAACATGAAAACATAAAAAATTTGAAACCTAAACAAAACATAAAAACCTACACACATGAAATTCCTAAAAACCTAAAAAATTCGAAAAACCATAAGAACCCTAAAAACCCATAAAAATCATTAAGACCATTAAAAATATTAAAACCTAAAAAACCCTCTAGATGATCCCAAAGACCTCAAAAACCTAAAACCCCCGAAAAACTCTAATTATACTAAAAACCTGTAGAATCCTTAAAAACCCTTAAATATCTGTAAAACCATAAAATACACTAAATAACCCAATAAAAACCTCAAAACCACCTTAAACACAATAAAACCGCTAAAACCCTAAAAACACTAAAAACCTAAAATAATATGAACAATCCCTAAAAACCCTAAAAACCTTATAATAACCTATAAAATGATAAAAATCCTTTAAAATACATTAACCCCAAAGAACACTAAAAACCCATAAAACCCTAAAAAACATTAAAACCTTATAAACCCATTAAAACCCATAAAAACCATAGTAAACCATAAAAACACTAAATGACCCTAAAATCCATAAAGGACCCTAAAACCCTTAACAACTATTAAAAACCCTAAACATCCCAAAAAAACCCTTAAACCCCTAATAACACTGGAAATCCAAAAAAACCTATGAATTCCCAAAAACCCAAAACCCATAAAATTATAAATAAGATACTAAAACCCTAAAAACCTATAAAAACCATAAAACCCCTTAAAACCTTTAAAAACCCATAAAAACTAATTATAAGGTGAATCTAGACCTGATATCATGATATAATTTTCGGGGATCCTTTTTTCACGATGGGTGACTATTGGATGTTGGGTTGTTGGGTTTTTTTCCTTTGTTTATGCTAGCTAATGTCTTTATATCTTGATAGAAAGGTGGATGGGGGTCTCTTTGGTGTTTTATGCCTTAAATATATTTCTCTCTTAGAGTGGCAATGCTTACTGGGATGAATTTAAGGGTTGGAGGCTTCTTGGTTGGATGAGGGTGTGTTATGGGGGCTTTTGTGGCCGGTGTGGGTGATGTCTTGGTTGGTTGGGTGCTTGACGCTTGGCTGGGGTTCTTTATATTAATTTAGGGGTTGGTTATATTGGTGGGACTTGAGGTGATATTTATTTTATAGGGATTGGATGGATACGTTATGGTGGGATGGCTTTTTTGTTGTGGTGTAGTCAGGTTTTCAAGGCTTCATTTTGGTTCAAGGATCCACTAGTGATGGGTTTGTGGTTGGTGGCCTGTCACTACAGTGTTGGGGTGTTGGCTCGGATTGGTGCTGGAATATTATGTTTTCAAGTTGTGGTTTTTGGTTTCCTACTGGTGTGGATTTCTTTCTCAACATGCTTCTCGCTTGGACAGTGTGTAGTTTATTTGATAGGGACAGGATGTGGTATGGTGTGTCTTGGTTGAGTGGGTGAGTGTAGTGGGTGTGGTGTGAAGCTTTATCACAACATTAAGAAGAATGTTATTTGTTTTTGTTTTTGGTGTGGTGTAGGATCAGTTTGCGGATGGTATTGGATGGGGTGGGTGTGACTGAGAGTTCTGGTAGGTAAAGTCGGGTGTTGGTTTGTCGCAAGGGCTTCTAGTTTCTTCTAGCATTTGGGCTGCCTTATTAGTGGGTTGCTTTTCGATTTGGTGCAATGATTTTGGATATGGTGGCTTGTTTTTCTTCTTGCTTCTTCTTTTCTAGGTTTTCTGGGGTGTGTTTGGTTGGGTTGATATATTGCTTATGGAGAATGTGGTTCTTGGTTATTGGTTCCCATGGATTTCTCGAGTGGAGTTTCATGAGTGAGGGCATGAATGAGTGCTTGGGTTAGTGTCTGGTGCATGTGTATGCATGAGTGGGTTTGGATACTATAGGTCTATTTGGATTACAGTGTGGTTTCATTTCACCTCTTGTGACCTTTTTATTATTAGAGGACTTGTTTAATGGGTTCGGGTGTTGTGGTAGATGCTTTATCAGTGACTTTGGCATCCTTTCTTGGAGCTTGTGTGGGCTTGGGGATGACCAATTACTTTCGTGGTTGTTTTAGTTGGATTTCCTCTTAGTGGTTTCCTCTAGGTTTCTAGGTTTCTACTGCTTGTGGCTTCTCCTTGCTATTTTAAAATCTTGGAGGTGATCCTCACTTCCGACTGTTGTTTGGCTAGCCCTCATGTGTTTTCTTAGATTCTTATTTCATGGTGTTCCATGGGGGGTTTTTATTGGAGCTCATGTCTAGGTTTGGTGGGTCTGGGGATTTTTTTCTCGGGTCTTCCATCATTTCACCTGTGTGTGATCTTTAATAATTCATATTTTTTGAGATATACCTAAAAACCCTAAATAACCCTAAAGCACCCAATAAATCCATAAAAACTATAAAAACAAAAAACTTTAAAACCATTAAAAACATAAAAAATATAAAACCCACTAAAACCCCTAAAATACTATAGAGAACCCAAAAACACCAAATAATTCTAAAAACCCTAAATCCCTAAAAAACATAAAAACCATAAACCCCTAAAAACCCTAAAAACTCATAAAAACCCTACAAACCTGTAACAAAAAATAAAATCCAAAAAACTCCTAAAACATTAAAAAACCAGAAATACCCATAAAACTGTAAACCCCAAAAAAATCATAAAACACTTAAAATACTGAAAAACCATAAAAAATACCAAAAATCCTAGAAACCATAAATAAATTATAACCCCTAAAAATTAAAAAAAACCCCAAAATCTCATAAACGCCCCTAAAAATCTTAAAAACCCCTAAAACCCCATAAAAACCTTAAAACTCACTAAAAACTATAAAACCCCTAAAACAATAAAAACACTAAAAAACCTTACAAACCCAAAAATTCGAAAAAACCATAAAACCCAAAGAACAATAAAAAACCTAAAAATCCTAAAACCCCTAAAAAAAAATCCATAAAAATCCTAAAAACTCTAAATACCATAAAAATCCTAAAAAATTCTTAAAAATCATTAAAAACATAAAAACCCTAAAAACCCTTAAATAAATTAACAAAACCTGAAAAATTTAAAAACATTTAAAACCCCTAAAACCTGTAAAATGATAAAAACCATAAAAATCACTAAAAATTCCATAACACCCTAAAATACCCAAAAACCCATAAAATAGTAATAACCCAATAAAAATCATAAAAACTAGAAAATACCATTAAACCTCTAAAAGGCCATAAATAACTGAATAAAACCCTCAAAACCCCTTAAACACCCTAAATCACTTAAAAACCCCAATAAACATAATACCCCTAAAACCCTAAAAAGCAATAAAAGCTTAAGAAAACATAAAATCCCTAAAACCCATATAAATTACTATAAAACACTAAAACCCCTTTAAAATCCAAAAAACACAAAAACTATAAAATCCTAAAAATTATGAAAACCCCTAAAACCCTGAAAACCCTATTTTTTTGAAAATCCATAAATAGACCTATAAACTTCTAAAAAACCATAAAACTCTCGAAAAACTCAAAAAAATGCAAAAAAATTCTAAAAAAACCAAAAAACCATAAAAACCATAAAACCCCTAAAAACCTTAAAACCCCCCAAAACCGCCAAAATGAACCAAGAATATCCTAAAAAACCAAATGACCATAAAACCCTAAAAGTATATAAAACCCATAAATCCCATGAAAACCCTAAAAACTCATTAAAAACACAAAAAACCTAAACAACCCCTAAAGTCCCAAAAAAATCTAAAATATTAAAAAATATAAAATTTCCCTAAAACAAAAAACCCCCTCAAAATCCTAAAAACACAAACAATACTAAAAAACCCTAAAAATATAAAAAACCATATAAACCATAAATAAAGCATTGTGCTATGTAGGTTGGGCCTTGTGAGGTTCTTAGAACATTTATCTGCCTACATGCTAACTTGCTCACTGGTGTTCCTTCTAGGATGATGTAGTGGTGGCTGGTTCTTGATTGGGGCTGTTGTTTGGTATGCATTGGTGCTTTGGTACTTCTTGTTTGTGCAGATGTTGGTGTGATTTCTTGCATGGGGCTTCCTGTTTCTAGTGTTGTTCTGATGGGATTTTCATGGGTTTCAGGTTTTTTAGATGGTTTCTCATCTAAGGATTCATAGGATATAGACCATGACCTTCTTTGGGTGTGATTGTTATCCTTAAGGTCCTTGGCTCACCTTGGGTGTTATTTTTGCACTTCAATCCCATTTATATTTTATAATACTTCCATGTGCCTTGTAAAAAAACACTAAATCACTAAAACCCCAAAACAATCCTAAAAAAACATAAAATACCCTTTAAACCCTAAAATATTCAAAATAACCAAATTAAAACCCAAGAAACCCCATAAACACCCAAAAACCCAAAAAAAACCCTAAAACCCACAAAACCCCAAAAACCCTAAATACCATAAAATCGTCTTAAAAAGTCTAAACCACCGAAAAACCCTACAAAACCCTATAAAATGATAAAATCCCCTTTAAAAACTAAATAACCCCTAAAACCATAAGAATCCCTAAAAAGCCACAAAAACCCCTAAAAACCTAAAATCAACTAAAAACTTCTAAAACTATACAAAATCCCTAAAAACCCATTATAAACCTAAAAACAATTAAACTAAATAAAAAACCCAGAAAAATATAAAAATCTAAAACATTCTAAAAAACCCTAAAACCCTAAACCCATTATACCCTAAAACATTTAAACCCTAAAAACCTAAAAACCCCAACAATAACTAAAAACCCCTAAAATACCCAAGAAAACCATAAAAACATTAAACGACCATAAAACCCTAATAATCCCTAAAAGACCATAACAAATCCTAAAAACCCTAAAAACCATGAAAACTCTTAAAAACACAAAAAACAAACATAAAAAACCCCTAAAACACCTAAAACCCCAAAGAACATTTAAAACCAAAAATATGCCAAAAACCAAAAAACCCCTAAAAACACTGAAAATCCCAAGAAACCCTAAAAAATCCTTAAAAACCTAATAACCCAAAAAACCATTAAAATTATGCTAGAAACCCTAAGAACCCTAAAAACTTTAATAACTATAAAAACCAAAAAACCCTACAAAACCCCTTAAAACTCTAAAACCCCTTAAAATGTAAAGAAACTCTAAAAAACCTTAACACCCTAAAAATCCCTGAAACCCCTCAAAATCCATAAAAACCCTAAAACCCCTAAATATTATAAAAATCCTAAAAAATTACTAAAAATCACAAAAAATGTAAAACCCTAAAAACGCTAAAAACCTCATTAAAACCATTAAGACCTTTAAAAACACTAAAAATCCAAATAACCCTAAATGTCAGCCAAAACCCTAAATGTCCCTAAAAACCATAAAAACACTAAAAACCCTAAAAATACTAAAAAAACGAAATAATATATTAGAAACCCTAAAATACCCTTAAAACCCTATATAACCTAAATAACCTAATAAAAACACAAAACTGCCCTTAATCACCCAAATATCCCTATGGACACTTAATACCCTAAAATCCTTAAAAATCCATGAAAACCCCTAAAAAATTAAAACACCCTAAAAATACATAAAAACTATAAAAAATACCTATATAACCCTAAAAATACTAAAATCCTTAAAATTCTCTAAAACCACTAAAACTCCAAAAAATTCTAAAAAAACCCTAAAAGCCTGAAAAACCCCATAAAATCCCTTAAAAATCATAGAAAAACCCAAACCACCCCAACCACCTAAAATACCCTATAGTTGGGATTGGATTAATGGGGGTTCTCAAACTATTTTTTAGTATATGGTTTCATTGGTTTCAAGAGGGTTCTTCAGCCATTTCATGGTATTGGTTTTGATGGGCTTTGTGAGGTTTCTTTGGACTTTCATTCAATTGCTTGCCTAATATTGCTTGGTATTGGTTTCCCTTCTATATTGATTTATTTTTTTTGCCTTATATCCATTGGTTCACATCTAGGTGATTATTTTGTACTTAAATTCCCTTTCTTTTAATATACTACATTATATTTTCCTTGCAAAAAAACATTAAAAACTATAAAAACCCTTAAAAACATAAAAAAATAAAAAACCATAAAACACAAAAAAACCCCGAAAGACATGAAAAACCATGAAATCCATAAACCCCCCAAGAAGAGAGGATGTCGCCGCTCTCTCCTGGACTCTCCCACTCGACGTGCCAATTTCCAAGGTTCCCTCTCGGAACCCTTCTCTTTGGCTTCGTGGATCTCAAGCTTTGTGATGCGATTGGAGTTCAGAGGTTTTCTTCCCCGGTTCGATGGTGGAAGAAGAGGAAGATGATTGATGGCGGTGGGATCTGGTGGCTTTCGATGGGAAAAGGCGATGACGACTTGGCCTGGCTTCCACAAGGCTTTGGATCGGATTTGGTAGATCTAGGCCTCCCTCTTCCTCGGAGGCTATTTTTTCTGCTCCATGGTGGCAGCATTGATGGTTCCCTAGTGGTTTGGGTGAAGTCTTTGATGAAGTCAACCCTTGCTCCAGATCTAATTTTCTGGTGGTTTCGCTTTGACTTGTTGTTCCGCTGCTCACCCCTGTTGGCGCTTCAAATATGTTCTCGACAATGATCTGATCTGGTGGTGCTCTTCTGTTTGAGGAAGGTGGTCATATCCACTTGGTATAAGGCTGCAAAGATGCTCAAGTGGTGTGGTGCGAGCGCGACAGATCTAGAATCTGCATATAGGGTTTTAAGAGCTTCAGATCTGACCATGGTGGTCCTCGTTCAGGGAGGCACGGTTCGTGTTCCATAGGATTCTTTTCTTACTGCTGTCAATATTCTGGATTTTTGCTACATGTTGGATGCCATGTTGGATTTTGGAGGTGCTAGGTGTGTTCCTGTTATCCGCTGTGGTGATGATTCTTGTCTTGGTTGTGATTTATTGTTTCTACTGGATCATGCGCTTACTACAAGACATGATTTCTAGATTATCATGTGGTATTGTCTGTGGTTGTCTTGTTCTACTGTGGAACAGTCATTCTATTGGATGATGGTATCTTATTTTCACTAGTTTTTCTGCTGGGTGAAAATTAATGGAATGTTGGCTATTTCATGGCTAAGACGTGATGATGTTCTTGTTATTGCCTCAGCTGGTGGTAGCTCTGGAAATGGGTGTGCTGGAAAATGCTGGTGTATGATGTTTGTTTTCTTTGGTTCTGTGCTGTTGGACATGGATCTGAATGGCATGGAGGTGCTGGATGCTGTGGAGGCTTGTGTATTTGGTGATGGTGGTTTGCTGTTGTTGGATGTGATTCTCCTTGGTTGGAGGCTTTCGGGTGCTAGAAGGTGTACTACTAGTCTCTGGTTACTATTTAGCTGGGAAGTGCGGGAGGGATGTGGCTCTATGACTCTGGTTACTGGTTGTTGTTTGGCTAGGAGGTGCTCGATGCTGGTCTTTCTGAGTTTGGATGCTCGTTTTTGGGTACCTGTGAGCTACTGGATTCTCGTTGATACTGGATGATGGTGGTGGCTGCTTGGTTGTGTGTTCTCTTTCTTTATTTGTTTTTCTTTTTCTCTTTTCTTTTTTTTGCGTGAGTTCTAAGGGGTTTTCGAGTGTGGGTTGTTTGATCCCTCCCCTCCCTTGTCTGCGGTGTCTCTTTTTTCCTTGCTAATAAATTGGGGGGGGGGGGGGCTATAATATCCTGACACTCGCATCTTCCTTGCTCTAAACCCCCAAAAACCCTAAAAAACCATAAATACAAAAAAACCCTTAAAAACCCAAAAAAAATCCATTAAAACATAAAAACACGTAAAAGCCAAAAAAAAAATAATAAAAACATAAAAGTATTTAAAACCCCTAAAATCTAAAAATGATAAAAATATTAAACCCCATTAATATCCTTAAAACACTAAATATCCCCCAAAAAACCTATAAGACCCCGAAACACCTAAAAACCATAAAAACCACTAAAACCCCTAAAAACACTAAAAACCCATAAAAAACATAAAAACATAAAATACCATAAAAACCCTAAAAGAACCTAAATAACCCAAAAAACTCCCAAAACACATTAATAACCCTAAAACCACTAAAACCACTAAAAATCCTAAAACCTCTAAAACCCCTAAAACTGTCAAAAAAACCTTAAACCCTATAAAATTCTTAAAAATCCATTAAAACCCCAAAAGAACACTAAAACCCCCAAAACCCCAAAACATATATGAAAAGCCCTAATCCCATAAAAACCAATAAAACCCCTAACAACTCTAAAAAATACCTAAAAATCTCAAAATAAATACAAAACTTCTAAAAAGTCATAAAATTCAAAAAATCCCTAAAAACTCTAAAACAATTATAAAACCCCCTAAAAAATTAAATTCCTTAAAAAACATAAAAACCCTAAAACCCCTAAAATTTCCTAGAAACCTTAAAAAAATAAACAACCCTAAAACCCCTAAAAACATAAAACACCATAAAATCTATAAAATCCTAAAAACGTTTAAAACCCAAAAAACATAAAAAGCCTAAAAACCCAGAAAACCCCTCAAAACATTATAAAACCTAAAATAATCACAAAACCCTAAATGCTATAGAAACCCAAAAAAACATAGAAAATCCTAAAATTCCATAAAAATATTGAAATCCCTAAAAACTATAAAAATACACTAAAAACTAAAAAAAACCCATGAAAACCAATAAATCCTATAAAAACCTTAAAAACCAAAAAAACCTAAAAACCAACTGAAAACATTAAAAACCCCTAAAAATTTTAAACACTCATAAAACCATAAAAAAACACAAAAACTCAAAAAAAACCCTACAACCCATAAAAAACCTAAAAATCCAAAAAACCCAAGAAAGCCATCAAAATCATCCAAAACCACATAAAATCCAAAAAAAACAAAAAAAATTCATAAAAATACCTAAAAACAAGGAAAATTCTTAAGAAAATAATAAAAAACTGAAAACACTTGATACCCTTAAAAACCTAAAATTCCATAAAAACGACTAAAATAATTAAAAACACTAAAATTCCCAAAAAAAAACTCTATAAAGACCCAAAAACCTGAAAAACCCTAAAAACCACTAAAAACACTAAAAAACCTATAAAATCCTAAGATAACCTTAAAATCCTAAGGGACCTAATTATCCCAAAAATCCCATAAACACCCTAAAACCCTTAAAAACCCTAAAAACCCATAAACCGCCTAAAAACCCTAATAACCATAAAGAAATAATAAATGTAGCTACAATCATTAGAAATCCCTACACAACACAATAAAATAAAAAAAATCCATTTAAAACCCCAAACCCCTACACAACACAAAAAACCATAAAACTCCTAAGATTACTCGAAAACCCCTAAAACCTTAAAAACCCCTAAAGCCCCTAAAAACTTTGAAAATTCTGTAACAATCACTAAAATACCAAAATAGCATTAAAAATCCCTAAAAACCTAGAAACCCATAAAAACCTTAAAAACCTTCTAAAATCCCTAAAGACTTTAGAAAACCCTAAAAACACTAAACGACCCTAAAAACCATAAAAATCCTAAAAGATCGTAAACAACTTATAAAAATAAACAACCCAAAAAAAAACACAAAAAAATACTAAAAACATTAAAAAAACTATAATACCACTAAAACACTAAAAATATTGAATATCCTAAAAAATCCTAAAAAATCCTGAAAACCCTAAAAACCGTAAAAACCCCGGAAAACCATAAACCCCCCAAAAGGCCAATAAAAACCCTAAAACCCCATAAAAACATAAAAATTGACTAAAAATTCTATAAACCATAAAACCCATAAAATATTAAAAAAACTCTAAAAACCATAAAAAATCTTGAAAAACACTAAAAACAATAAAACCCCCCAAATACCTAAAAACCCTTAACACCCATAAAACCCCTAAAAAACCTTAAAACACCTAATAAACCCTCAAAATCCCTAAAAAACATGAAAACCCTAAAAAAATACTTAAAAATATCTGAAAACAATTGTACCCTAAAAACATTGAATGTCCCTAAGAAGACATTAAAAATCTAAAACCCTATAAAACCCCTAAAACGTTTTAACGAATTGATTTCATTCATTTCTAGCTCTCCCGTATCTCCTAGATGTTTTTTAATCTGTCAACCGGGTCTGGAGGTGTTGAGATGTCATCAACCTCACTCTCTCTTACTTCTTTCCCCAATGTAGTCTCCTTATAATGTTTTTCTATTCAATTATGTCAAAACTTCTCTTGATGTGAATGTATCTAATAGACATTATTAGCATGTAGAATTCGTCATTTTGGATAAGTATTATTCTTATAAGGATGTAGGAATTGAGGTCACTATTGTTGGGAAGATTGAAATTCTTCCAAAGGGGGTTGGTAAGATCCCCCCCCCCCTCACCCTTAATGGTTGCACTTGTTTCATGACCTCGTTTAAATATGAATTGGGGCCTATAATTGATGTGGTTATAGTTATGGTTTCTATTGTGATAAAAAATAATTTTATTCCCTTGTGCTCTATTATGGAAAAATATGGAGGTTCATTAAAGATTGTCAGTGCTATAATAGTTTTTTGTGTGAGGGAGAAAACTCAAACTACTAGCGTCCTGATCTGGTTAAGGATGGGGATCTAGTGATGGATGTGGATTCTAATGTGGATATAAATGCTAGTGTGGAGGTTTCATCAACCATTTATGTCTCCATGGATTTTTTGTTTCATCCTTCATTGGTTTGAGGTATGATTCTCTAAGCGCTCTTACCTTCATCGATCAACCAGAAGGGTGCTACCAGAACAACTAATACACCGACGGGTTTTTTCCTTAAGAATAAGCTTATATTTTTAGTAGTCTCTATAATTACTTATGATCTATGGGGGAGTGATCTAATTGAAATGCTATATAATTATTAATCATTGTACTTCTTTCGGTTTCTTCTTGTAATATGGTAGAATTTCTTTTTTGTGGTCTTTTTTTTATAGGAGGATCAATGGTCCTTAGAATCTAGAAATTATTCATGTATCTCAACAAGGATTCCTTCTATGTATTTCCAATTTAGGTTAATCTTTGAAATGTACCTCTCAAATTCTGTATGGAAGAAGGCCTGTGTTACATTTCCAGTGTGGCGAGAAACCAATATTTGCTGATAAATCCAAAATTGATATTAGAATTGTCAATTTTGTGTGCATCTATGTAGAGATTTCGACCAAGTAGGGCCTCATTGAGGAAATAATTGTTGAAATGAGTTTTGGATATTCCGAGACAATTAATTTTGAGTAAATTTGGGTTCCTAAGACTTATAACCATTATAAGATCTTTATGAATCCTTTTAATTAGTGAAAGAAGAATCATAAGCATGTTCATCAACCAGGTTGGACCAAAGATACTCCCAATAAGAATTGTTAGGGGAAGAAGGCTTCCCTCAATGTTTTATATTCTTATCAAATAGGTAACCAATTTTTTTTCAGATGAGGAATAAGGTTGATTATTCCATGGTGTCCCCCATCTCTAGACCTTTTGAGGATCATTCTTCTAAAAATATTTTTTCCTATGAGGTTTCTCCTTCTAGTGCCTTTTATTATCTTTCCCCTATTGGTTTTTTTCCTCCTTATGTGGTTCTACCCTCTATTTAATCTAATCCTATTACAATTTATCCTATGGAGGAATCTTGAATTTATATCCCTAATTATTTTTCATGTTTATCAAGAATTTATTCCTATGTTGTAAATTCTGGTAATTATGGGATGGTTCTAGCTGGACCACCTTCTATTGTTTTTCAAATATATCTAAGGATTCTATTCTAGTGGGTGCTTCTCATGGTGTAGATAACACTAGTTTGGTTCCTTTTGTTCCTCCTTTTGGTTTGAATAAGTTCTTTAAATGATCAGTTTCAGCGGTACTTCCTTGAGTTGTCAATATCTCTACTTGATTTCCTATTATTACTTATCCCTTTGATTTACTAAATGGTACATAATATTTTCATTTTATTAGGACTGAGATTTATGGTTTGGATGTTCTTCATCCTTATGGGTTCATAGAGGTTGGGTCTCCTCCTCCAGATTAGGACTCAGTGAATTAGGTTAGTAGTTCTTCTTATGATTTAAGTGACAATCCACTTAGGAACACGTTTCTGAAAGTTGATGAATGAAAATCAAAGAGGGTGATAGAAAAAATTGGTCATAGGTTTAAAACCGTCATTACTATCCTATGTCCAAAAGTTTAATTTTTTTGTTTAGAACATCAGAGGCCTCAGCACTCATGGTAATGAAAGGGAGGTTTGGGACTTTATTCTGGCTCATAAGATGTCTTGTTTCGGTCTTTTTAAGATAAAGTTAAAAGTAATAAATGGGTTTATATTGTGAGGAATAGTATACTAAGATAAAGTTACATTACTAATATTTCATTTTCCTCATCTTTATCACATTTTGGTCTTAAAGATTCCTGATCTTCTGATTATTTTTCCATAGTTTGAATTCTTTTAGCTTTTTGAATGCAGTGTTAGAGTGGCCAAGGTGGAAGTTTCTACTTGGTCTCCCTTGTTTATAGATCCAATTCTATTTTTTACTGAAGGGATCTATGGTTGGATATTGATGGTATGGTATATATTGGTTCTATGGTTACTCATAATTTTATAGGTGAATTCAATATAGTAAGGTTTCTAGAGGATAGATATGGAAGTTTTTTTGGATTAGTTCTCTTGTATGAAGGAATGCTATTCAACAATGGTTGACTCTAGCTTATAGGATCTTTATTATTTTGGGCTGTGGTATTTTTAGAGGAAGGGAATATTAAGAATTTTGAGGAAGCTGGAAAGATCCATTATCAAATTCACATGGTTATCTATATTTCACTCATCAATTACTAATTTACTTCCATTTGGTTTTTTTGATCATACCCTTATTATTATCAAACTAGGTGAAGGGTTGCAGTCATAGAAGTTCCCATTTAGTTTTTTTTAATTATTGGATTAATTATGATGGTTTCATTTCTTTGGTTTATAATATTTCAAATTTTGAGGGTTTATGTTTCTAGATGTACCAAGTTTACCAAAATTTCATGAATGTTAAGAAGGATCTCCAAAAATATCATGACCAGGTGTCTACTTAGTATTCATAGGATATTTCATTACATAAATTTGAATTATCAGATATCTAGACTTCATTTTTTATTAATGGTCAATCTGATGGATTAATCCATAAGGGTTTTAGGTGCAATGATATATTAAATTCCATAAATATAAAGGATTCCCTTTTAGTTAGAAAAAAAAACATAGGTCCAATGGCTTAAGAAATGGAACCTTAATTCAACTTTTTTTTTCAATTATGTAAAGGATAGGTTAAATTCCTCTAAAATAGTCATTCTTCCCAATATGGATGTTTATTTTATTACTAATCAAAGTTATATTTTTTTTGAAACAATTGAGTTCCATAAATCTCTAGTAGGGTCTACTGATGCCTCCACTTATTTGGGAAGCAACATTCTTGGTTACTTTTTATCTACTTCTGTTGATCATCCATATCATGAGATACTAGAAAAACTATTGGTTCTAAAGAATATACAATGGGTAATGTTTTATCTTCATCCTATTAAATCTCCAAATTTTAATGGTTTTAATTCCTTTTCCTTCCACAAGTCTTGGTCAATAGATGGTTATGATGTCACTGGGGTGTTTTTAATTTTTTTTCAATTCTATTAAATTTTTGTGGGAAGCTAAGGGTTAAATTATCTCCTTGATTCCCAAAGTTCTAAATGATAGTTCTCTCTTTGATTTTAGGAATATATCATGTTGAAATTCTATCTATAAGTGAATTTAAAATATTTTATCAGCAAGATTGAGATTGGTTCATCCTAGTTTCATTAACTCGGATCAATGGATTTTCATTCATGGAAGAATTATTTATAATAATATTCTTATTACATAGTAATTGATTCATGCATACCACCTTGATTTAGGAATTCCCCATTTTTCGTTAAAATTGATCTATTTAAGGCCTTTAATTCTGTCAGGTGGGACATTCCTTGGGATGCTTTGGACCTACGTGGTTATCCTAGTAGATTATCATCATGGATTAAAATGTTTGTTTCTACCCCTATGTTCTATGGGAATATAAATGGTCCTTTTCATTATTGATTTCCATGGAAGAGAGGTTTGAGGCATGGGGATCCTCTATCCTCCTTTCTCCTTATGATATATAGAGAGGTCTTCTCTTTTATCTTCCAATCTCTAATCTCTACTTTGAATTAATTCATGTTTCATTGGAGATGTTGTAAGAACCCCATTTAATATATTTTCTTTTTGGATGAATTGTTATTATTTTCTTAAAAAAATGTATATTTGGTCCTAGTGTTGTAGAAATCCTTGGATATATTTTACTCTATGTATGTATTGTAGGATAATATTTCGAAGTTTGTGATTTTTTCGGCTGGTATTCCCATTGCTATTCGGGAGAGTATTTGGGCTTACAAAGGGATTAGTGGAGGCTAATTACCTATTTTTTTATCTTGGAGTTCAATTATTACCTATATGATGAGGGGTGTCGATTATTCCATTTTATAGGAGAAAATAATTAAGGGAATAATGGTTTTGTCTGTTAATTTCATTTATTTTTTTGGAAATCTTTAGCTTGTTTGGTATATTTTTTTAGAATGTAAGTGTATTGGTGATACCATTTTATTATTCCAAATAAATTATTCATGTCCATTGAAGCCAAAATTAGGATTTTTTTGAAATCTCCTTATCTTGTCATGTATAGGGCTAAAGTGGCTTGGGATTTGGTGACTAAAACAAAATAGGAAGGTGTATTGGGAATCAAGAAGGTTGGGGATTGGAATAAAGATACCATTTCTAGGAATGTTTGAAACCACTATGATCATTCCTTCTCATTGTTTTGGATGAAAAAAGATCACATATGTTTTCTTAGTTGTTCATAGTTTTTAGTGGTTGAGGTTCCTTGGAATTGATCATGGCCTTGGAGAAAGCTTTTGGGTATACGGGAGTTTACTAGGGACCACCTTACCTTCACTATTAGGGATGACTCATGCATATTCATTAAGATTGATTTCTAGCATCCCACAAAACCTATATATTTTTCATTTTATTATCACATCATTTTTTATTTAGGGTTAACTAAATCATCCTTAGTCTTGGATATCATTTTGAGAAGTTCTTTAACTCTACCACTTGTGATTTCTACAGATCTTTGGGACATCTGATGGGAGATTCTCTCCCTTCATGAGCCCGGTGGAGGAAAAGGTTGTATTATTAGGAATAGTCAGAACATGATCTATATTCGTACTGTTTTTGAGGATTTAATATCTAATCAACCCATGTTTCTTAGAATTCCTTGTTTTGGAACAAATTATCTCTGACATGTTATTTATTCATCATGTGTCTTGTGGTTATTAACCATTTTCCTACCTAATATTGTTTGTATCAGACTAGTTTGCCTTCCCTGAATTGATGTTTCCTTTATAAGGTGATCTACAAGGATATTAATCATCTATTTTTCAATTTTTCTGTCTATTTGTAGCTCTGATATTCTTTTCTATGTCTCTTGAATATTAAAGGTTTGACTTGATCTTTTTATTCTATTATTGAATGGTGTAAGAACATGTTTTCTTATTTTAGTTGTTGTGTGTAATGGGTTATCTTGGGGTATCAAACTTGGTGTATTTCATTTTTATGGAGTGGAATAATAGATTTATCGGCTCCACTTTCCACTGCAGAATTTATGTTTGGTTCAAATTTGAGATTGTTATATGATCTAGACTCTCTTCAAAAAAAAAACAGTTTCCTAAAAATTGTGTTAATCAGTATCTAAAGCATAGATGGAACTTTATGATGGGTTTTCTTAGGAATGATTATAGTTCTAGGCTGGTTGGATGGATTTTTGTGGGTTCCTTTGGACTTTTTGCCGAGGCTAGTGGATGATGGTTACATGAGGTGATGGCTTTTTGGGGCCTTTGTTTCTATTGATTGTTCATGGCTGCTTAGATCTTTTGGGTTTCTGCTGGGATAGGTTTTTGGTTCATGTGTTGTGGTTTCTTTTTACTCAATGGGTCTACTTGGGTGATTTAGGTCCTTTGTTGTTGGTACATGGTTTATAGGGGTAGTGTTAGTGTGGCTGATTCTGGCTCGCTTGATTTTTCTATTTTGTGGTTCATGCTTATGATGATGAGGCTGCAAGGGGAGGGTTTTGTGTTTCATGGTAATATAATAGTGGGGAATGTGACCTTGGAATGATGGGTTCTAGTCACTGGGGAGGTGGCTGCTACTGGTTCTGTGTGGCTTCTTTATTTTGGTGGTGTTGAGGATTAAAGGTTGTTCTTAGTTGGGGGTGTTGTGATGCTGGGTAATTAGGTCATTTTGGCCTTCCATGGGTGTTTCTATAGGTCGGTGGTGGTATGTAGATGTCACTTGGATGGAGATTCAATGGATTGTTCACTTGCAGTATTTCTGCTGCGTTGGGAAGGTTTCTTCTGGTGGATGTAGATTCGTTCTGGTGGGATGTTTCTCGATTTTTATATGGTTGAAAATGAGTTTTCAAGTTTTCTGTGTGTTTTTTTGGTTATCCTAGGAGGGATCCGGAGGTCCTTTTACTTTTGGGATAGTTCTTGGAGGGTTTTTTGGTGATTACTAGCTGTGGTGGTACATCGGTTGATGGGTTTTGGTCTCTGACTAGATCTTACTTGGTTGATTATATATTGGAGGGTTTTTTCGATGTTGGCTTCCTTCTTCTCAAATGGTGTCATGTCATGCGACATCTTAGAGTGTTTTCTACATTGTGATGCCTCTGGAGTGGGTGGTTAGGATGGTTGGGTGTCAAATGTTCCACTATAGCTTCCTTCGTTAAGTTTCAGTTTAGATAGTTGGATGCTACTCATTTTGGTTGGCTTTTGGAGGGGCCTTAGTGGTACTGCTCATGGGTGTGTGGTTATATTGGATTAGAGGATACTGGTGATTTACTTGACTTTGTTTTTTTTTGTGGTGGTATATTGGTCTATTGAGAAAGGGAGGGTCTGAATCTATTGGTATTCATTTGGGGATTCTATGAGTCAAGATTGTTTTGGTTTTTTGGTGGTTTGTACCAGATTATTAGTGTCTGATTTGTGGTTGTGCTCATTTGTAGATGGTTGGTTGGGATGTTAGAGCTACGTTTAGGCAGGTTTAGGTTTTCAGTTCTAGTGGATGGGGGATCTTCTAGATGTATCATGTGGGAGTGGCTGGGATGGGATTTCATTTACAAGTGGTGGAGGTGCATGTGTGTGTGTGTGTGTGCGGGTGATGCATGCATGCATATGTGTGGTTGTGTGTGTGTTGTTCATGGTGCAAGTGTTCATGTGTGAATGCATGTGTGAATGCATTTGTACTAATTTTTTGATCCTTTGTTGATTTTTTTTATTTCATTTGTATTTCCATTGCTTCTTTAGAGTGATTAGAGATTGGGTGCTATTGGGGTATCATTCTTTAGGTTGGTTATGGTGTCCTTGCTGAGCTAGTCTTCAGTTGGTTATGAAGGTTGGTGTTGGTGCGGTATTTGTTTCTAAACCAAAGCTGATCTGGTGTGGTGGTGGTGTTCAATGGGTGTCATTCTATACTGTGGTGGCTTTGGTGGAGGGGCAGCTTGTTGATGTGTCTTGTCTTCTCCCTGGATTTTTACTAAAGTGGTCTATTATACTATTGGGTATTAGTGTATCTCATTTCCTCTGGTTGGTTTTTCTTTTTCCCTGGTGCTATTTTTGTGGTACAGGTGTGGCATGTCGGGTGTTTTACTATTCCTTGTCCTAGGGTCATCTTGGTCTTTGGACCTACCTTGGGGATGCCCTCCTTGGACGTTTCCTTATTTTTACTTTTACACCAATTACTTTTAATATATAATTTTATTTATCTTTAAGTAAAAAACATTAAACCATAAAAAAATCTTGTAACCATAAAGAACCTAAATACCCTAAAATCTTTTGAGACCCATAAAAACACAAAAAAATCCACAAAAAAGAGTAAAAGACACCAAAATCTATAAAAACCCTAAAAACCCCTAAAACCCCTAAAATCACTAAAAGCCCATAAATATCCTAAAAATCATAAAATACCCTTAAATCCATAAAAGACCGTAGATATCCCAATAAAACCCCCTTAAACACCCTAAAACCCCTAAAATCCATAAAACCTTAAAACCATAAAACCATAAAACCATAAATCGCCTAAAATCCTTTAAAACCCCATAGAGAAATCCTAGAAAAACTAGAACCCCAAAAACCCTACAAAAAGATAAAAAACTATTTAAAACACAAAACCACAAAAAATGAGTAAAAACCCCTAAAAATAAACGAAAACCCCTAAAAAACAAAAACCCCTAAACCCCACTAAAAACATTGAAAATCACATAAAATCCCCCAATAACCTTAAAACCCATAAAAATCTTTAAAATTCATAAAACACCAAAAAATTCTAAAAAATTTCTAAAAACCCCTAAAACCCCTAAAACCATTAAAAACCTAAAAACCATTAAAAACCACAAAACCTATAAAAACCCTAAAATAACTAAGAAAACCCTAAAAAAATAAATGATAAAGACTACAAAAGATCTTAAAAACATAACATTCTTTAAAAACCCCTAAAACCAAAACGAAACCCTATAAATATTAAAACTAAAAAAACCCTAAAACCCTAAAAACCCTAAAAACATTGAAATTCTTAAACACTTGTAAAAAATAAAAAAACATAAATCCCTAAAAACATTAAAAAGAACCTAAAACCCCCTGAAAACCATAAAATCCATAAAACCTCAATAAAACCTAAATACTCATATAGATCGTAAAAACAAATAAACCACAAAAAACCGTTAAAACCCCTAAGAACAAAAAAAACTCTAAAACCCCTTAAAAACCATAAAATAAAAATCTAAAACCCTGAAAAATCCATAAAAACCATAAAAACCCAAAAAAATCATGAAAAACACTAAAAACCATCCACATCACTAAAACCCCCTATATACCATAACATCATATAAAATTCTAAAAATCCTTAAAAAATAAATCCTCCATAAATCCTGAAAACCCATAAGAAAAACATAAAAATCTAAAAACACTTTAATCCCCTAAAATACATAAAAAAAATAAAAACCCTTAAACCCTAAAATACTCAAAATAACACAATGAAATCCCTAAACCCCCTTAAACAACCTAAAAACTATAAAACCCCTAAATAATCATAAAACCCTAAAATACATAAAAAATCATAAAACAATCATAAAAACCCCAAAACCCATAAAAAACATTTAAAACCCTTTAAAATCCAAAACCATCAAAAACAGTAAACACCCTAAAACCCCCAAAAAACATATTAAAACCACTAAAACCATAAAACCCCTTAAAGCACCTAAAAAGTATGAAAATTCACAAAATATCCCTAAATAACCTTAAAACCCATAAAGTCTTTAAAAATCCCAAAACCCACCTAAAAACTGAAAAACATTATATAAAACCAAAAAACCCAAAAAACCATTCAAAACCCTAAAAACCTTAAAAACCCAAAAAACCCCAAACCCCCAAAAGGCCCTAGAAAACCCTAAAAACACAAAATTGACCTAACAATCTAAAAACTCTAAAAGTAAATAAAAAATCCTAAAAACCTTAAAACCCCTAAAAAAATAAAAATTTTCTTAAAAACCAAAAAAACTAAACACATTAAAAAACCTAAAATACCCTCAATAATCTAAGAACCCCTAAAAACCCTAAATACATGAAAAAATCCAAAAACCCCTAAAGAATCCTTAAAACCCTAAAAACATTAAAAAGACCCTAAAACCCCTAAAACCCAAAAAAAAACCATAAAAGACCCCAAAAACCCAATAATAACCCTAAAAATCACTGAAAATTCTAGAAACCCTAAACCCTTAAAAATAAAAAAAACTCTCAAAACATTAAAAACCCTAAAACACCCCAAAAACCCAAAAACCCCAGAAAACAAAAATCCCCTAAAAAGACACTAAAAATCATTAAAATAACTAATTAAAAGACCACATTTTCCCATATTATAAATTTAAGCATAAATTTGAAATTTTGATATCGGAGATCACAAGGGGTAAAATGGCCATTTTACCCTAGCATATCATCTGAGATAATTTTTCGGGTCACTCAATTGGACCTATAATAGGGAATTTACCCTAGAACGGGAGTTTTGTAGAATTACAAGCAATTGGAGTTTTGGTAGAATTTTTAATATTTAATTATTTAAATATTAATTTTTTCATATGGGTTCAGGTGGTGATATCATTTTAACTGACTCCACTGGTGATTTTTGAATAGGGAGTTTTCTTAGGTGAGTTATAAACACACAACTGGTTCTAGTACTCAAGATTGATATATAATGGCTAATTAATTAATTAATTAAATTTAATAAAACATCCCCCATTAGGGATTCCCATTCATGATTGGATAAGGGGGAGATGGTTCTACCTCGCATGAAATCTTTAATAAAAGGATAATGGAGATTAGAAGTGGATAGACATCATCCATGTCATTGATCAGGTCCAGATCGAGGTGTAGTGGCTTCCTAGAGAATATTTGGACACAAAGCTTTAGCATTTATTCCACAAGCTAGGATGTTTTTGGAATTTTATTCCCTAATCCCAATAGATTAGTTATATTTGTGTTTTATAGATTTATTATGATTTTAAGGACCCCCTATGGGTTTATCATTATATAATTGGGAAAAAGGGGGTTTTGAGAGGTTTGTATGGGTTTACTGTTCGAAAACCCTGATTACGCGTTGTGTGGTTTTATGAACACACACCCCTTGTTCTTCCCATTCAGGGAAGATGTACTTCTTGGAAGTACATTCTATGTATTTTAAGTACAAACCATATAGTTATACATGAACATGTATATATCCATGTGTTCAAGGACATGGGTAGATATAGGTTTGAAAAGTAAACATCGTGTACATTATGTACATGACATGTTGTTGGAAAAGGATTTGTACTTGGACTGACACCCTGTGTGAGGGGTATATGTCCATTTAGTTGTACACAGGCAGACACTATGTACACCCTGGCCATGTAGTGGGAAATGGGAAGACCTAAGGTTTATTTTTCGATTTATAGTTATAATTCCATGTGACGAGTTGATATTAGACACCATGTAATGAGAAGTACACACCATGTACTTTTTCTAGCTTGGGGGTTTTGGATGTTTTGGAACCGTAGAGTTAGAATTGGACTTAAGAGTAGTCCATTTTGAGTATTTTTCCACATAGATAAAGATGGTGGAACCCAAGTGGAGATTTTAGGACTTATGAGATATTTTTTGGGGTGATTATGTTACGATAAAGTTGTTTTCATCCATGAATGTGGGTTTAGCTATTTCCTAAGAGTGATGTATGGGATGAGACTCATGCAAGGGTCATGTGAATCATTGGAGGATGTAGTATGAGTTTTTTTGGAAAAAATTGTTTGGTTTTTTTGTATGAGATTATCCTAGGAAATTGGTACCAAGTAGTGACATGAGGGGATGAATAGGTTGGCTGTTCATACCAACCTAGGGTGACATAGAAAAGGATTAGGTTTGAGGCCATATCGCTTATGAGGTTTCACTGCATTGAGAACTATGAGGCCATGAGATGATATGGATTGGGTTGTGGGGGTATTTACCCTTGGGGATGGGTTTTGTCCTAATAGATTAGTTTTTATCAGGGATTATAAGGGGGTGCCTCTGCTAGAGTGTTAGTAATGAGGATCCAAAGTGGGATACCTCAGTTTATGTGTGCAGTGAGAGGGCCATGTTCATTCTCGATTGATAGGGAAACCCTAAGAGGGTGTGTGATATTAAGTATTATTTTTTATGAGTGTTCCCTTGGGAACTTAGGTTATGTATGAGCCAATGGGGATGAGATGTTAATGGTTGAGATTGATGTTCAGCAAGCCCTTGATATGTTTTCATTTTTTGAGGTTAATACTTGGATTATTCCTTTGGGTTGGTTTTGATATGGTTGGATTTCCCTGTTTTGTAAATTGGTTTACTAGTAAGGGAATTGATTGTTGAGAGAGGTAGAAAGATGATCCATAGGTATGGTTCTAGAGATCCATAATTTCTATTGTTGGACATGATACACTGTATTAGTTCCAAAAATTTGTTTATGGTTTGTGTGCTGGAACAAGGTTCCTGACATGTAATTTTATATTTTTTACTATTGTGTATGTGATGTCACCTGTATAGTTTAAATGTTGGATTGATACTCTGATAATGGAGAGTATAATATATAGATTGTGATTTATTTATAGGTTGTAGACACAAATAGTATACTTTGTTGTTTATGTGATAGATGGGTGCTCTAAGAAATTATGGTATACCAGAAGGGATATATGGTAGACTGATGCTCTGAATCCATGGTTTATGTGATGGATGGATGCTCTAGACATGAATTTGTTGCTATATGGTTTATGTGATAGATTTATGATACAAGAATGATTGTTTTGATATATGGTTTCGGTGCTGGACTGATGCTTTGGACAATATTGATTGTGATACATGAGTAAGATGCCAGACTAATGGTCTGGGATTGGTACTACTTTTGTGAGGTGCCTGGGATAGATGTGTCTAGGTTCCTTGTACGAGGTAATGTTTGGGTTCATGGGGAAATGGTATGGGTTTGACTTAGATTATCTCCTAGGATGATAATACTATCATAGGATGGGTCCCTAAAATTATTAGTTTTTGTTTTGACTGCAATGGATATTAATCCTACATGTTATTTGGAATACATGTTCATTAATACATGCTAAGACACACCCTGAATTTGGTAGAATTAGGTATGTTCGATCGATGTTTTGGACCTAAGGATCGATGGGGGGTTTTTGTACTTATTTTTCAGATATGTTTCATTTAGGCTGAGCATATTCCATGAGCGTAAACTTATGGAAGCAGAATATACATTGACCATAGGGGGTGGCCTACTAAGATTTATTTCTCACCCATTTACATGCACATTGCAGTGGGAGGAAACCATATGTATGATTTTAGGTAGATCATGGATGCAAAATGGATCAGTTTGAGTCCCATGATTTCATAGATGAAGGTGGAGCTCATGTGGAGTCAAATGGCCAGGCTGGATAGTCTTGATAGGGCACTATAGAATGTGTCTGGGATTTGGGCTAGAGTTGGTAGTAGAGTCTGGTGTATTTATTTTTCATATGTTTATTATTATATATGGGATCGACCAAGCGGGTTATCAATGTTTTTTGTATGGGATTTATGTTCACGAATTTACTGTATTTCATTTTATTAAAACATCTTCTAGTTTCAATTTATTTATTCTTCCAAATTATCTGATTTGTATGTTTTTCGTTATTTAATTTTGGTTCAACACTCTCATATGGGGGTATACACACCTCATAGTTCAAACTAAGACTCTCAATGACAGTCAACATCATCAATCTTATGAGGAGACACGCTTGAGGTCATGTGGAAAACTAGTTTGGGGAACCTTTTTAGTGGCATCTAGGCTAGGTCATTACACCCAAAAACCCTAAAAACCTAAAAACCCTTAAAAATCTGATGAAAGTCCTAAAAAACCCTAAAAATGAAAAAAACCATAAAACACAAAAATCCCATAAGAGAACCTTAAAAAAACTAAAAACACTTAAAACCTCTAAAAATATAAAGAATGTAAAACCCCTAAAAACCCTAAAATCCATTTAAACCCTTAAAACACTAAAAAACCCCCCAAAAAACCCAAAAGACCTGAAAATCACAAATCCCTTAAAAATTCTAAAACTATAAAAACCCATAAAAATGAAAAAAAAATATTTATAAACCTAAATCATCATACAATCGTAAAAGACCCAAAATAACCAAATAAAAACCTAAAAACCCCTTAAAATGTAAAACCACTAAAAACCCAAAAAAATAAAACCATTAAAAACCCTAAAAAATCATTAAACAATTCAAAAAAACCTAAAGCCCCTAAAAACCCTAAAAAATGAAAAAAATACTTTAAAACCCAAACCCTGAAAAAAAAACTATAAACTCCTAAAATCCTTGAACACCCCTAAAACCATAAAAACCCCTAAATCCCTAAAAGCTCAGAAAAATCCCTAAATAAGACTAACAACACCTAAGAAGACGTAAAATCCTTAAAACCCCAAAAAACTAAAAAAAATCTAAAAAACCATAAAAACCGAAAAAATGCTTAAAAACCATAAAAACATTAAAAACCCTAAAACCTCCTAAAACCTCTAAAAGGCCCTAGAAAACCCTAAAAACACTAAACGGCCATGAAAGCCTTAAAAAACCTAATATATGATAAAAAAATAATAACTATAAAATGGTAAAAACTATTAAAAAACCTAAAAAATTAGAAAGATCTCAAATCCCCATAAAACCCTAATACCCATAAAAACCCTAAAAACATTGAAAATCCTAAAAAACACTAAAAATACTCCGAACCTTAAAAATTTTAAAAAGGCCATAAAAACCCCAAACCCATTGAAATCCATAAAACCCCCCTAAAACACATAAAAACCTAAAACAAAAACAAATATCCCTAAAACACACTAAAAACTATAAAAACCTTTTTAAGCCCCTAAAAATTATAAAAAACTCTAAAAAATAGTAAAATTCTTAAGAAATTCAAAATAACCAATGAAACCCCAAAACACCCATAAAATCTCTATAAACCATAAAACCCTAAAAACCCCTAAAACCCTCAATTTCCCTTGAAACCAAAGAAAACCCTAAAACCCATAAAAATACTAAAAATCCCTAAAAATCCCTAAAAATGTAAAAAATTTTAAAACATAAAAAACATTAAGAAAACCATAAAAGCCTAAAAATACTGTAAAATAGTAAAATCTGAAAAAATGATAAAACCATTAAAACCATTAACACTCTTAAAAAACGAAAAATCCAAAACCCCCCTAAAATCCCAAAAAAAAACCTAAAAACCATAAAACCCCAATAATCCCAAAAAACACTAAAAACCTATAATGATCCTAAAAACCCTGAAAACCCCTTAAATTCCTAAAAGACCATGAATAACCCAATTAAACCCCCAAACCTCCTTAAACATTTTAAATACCCAAAAACCCGAAAAACCATAAATCCCATAAAAATCCTAAGCACCCTAAAATAATCTAAAAAAATAGAAACCACCTAAAAACCCTATAAAACACAAAAAAAGTCTTTAAATGCCAAAAGTCCCTAACAACAATAGAAACCCTAAAACCCCTAAAAACCCTCAAGAGCCTTAAAAATCCTTAAAAACCCTAAAAGCTACAAAAATATTGAAAAATCCGTAACAAAATTAAAATCCCTAAAAAAAATAAAACCCTAAACCCCTAAAAGCCCATAGAAAAATGTAAAACACTAAATGAACCTAAATCCCCAATAAAACCCTAGAAGACCATAAAACCCCCAAAAGGCCATAAAAACCCTAAAATCCATAAAAACCACAAAAAATACATAAATCTAAAAACCTAAAATCCCATAAAAACACAAAAACCTTAAAAAATCTAAAATACCTCTAAAATCCTAAAACCCCCCAAAACTCTAAAGGCACAAAAAATCCAAAACAAAACCCCAAAAACCCCTAAAAACATTAAAAGACCCTAAAAACTCCTTGGAAACCATAAAAACCAATAAAAACCTTCAAAAAACACTAAAAACTCCTAAAATACATAAAAATCCAACTTAAAAATAAGAAATCCCTTAAAACCTAAAAACCCCTTAAAAACTATAAAATACATTAAAACCTAAAAAAAACTCAAACAAAATCACTAAAAAACCAAAATAACATAAAAAACATATTACCATGAAACCCCTAACAATACTAAAATTCCTTTACAAACCTAACAAAACATAAAAACCATAAAAATCCTAAAAATCCTTAAAAACCCTAAAAACATAAATAAACACAAAAAAACCTAAAAAACCAAAATAATGCTAAAACCATTAAAATTCCCTAAAACCCCTAAAACCCATTAAGACCATAAAATTAATAAAAATCCCAAAAATACAATAAAATTCCCCCCAAAACCCAAAAAACCCAAAACCCCTAAAAACACTTAAAACCCATAAAAATACCTAAAAGCACTAAAAACCTTTTAAAGACCTGAAACAACCCATAAAAACCTCAAAACCCCATTAAACACCCTAAACCCATAAAAACCGTATAACCCATAAATCCCTCAAAAAATATAAGACAATACTAAAAAAACCTAAATCCTATATAAAACAATGTAAAACCCTATATAATAATAAAAAACTTTAAAACCCAAAATTCTTAAAAACCTTTAAAAAGTTTGAAAAACCACTAAAACCCTAAAACACCGTAAAACTCCCTAAAAATTCCTGAACACACAATAAAATAAATAAAAATACACAAATAACTATAAAACTCACTAAAAAGCGTTAAAAATTCCTAAAAACCATTAAACCCCCTAAACTCTCCTAAAACCCCTAAAAGACCCTAGAAAATTATAAAATATCCAATAACCAAAAAACCCCTAAAACTCCCTAAAAGGCCATCGAAACCCAAAAAACACTAAAAACCATAAAAAATCTTAAAACCCAATACAATACCTAGAAACCATAAAACCCCTAAAAAAATTAGAAAAACAAAAAATACCCCCAAAACCCTAAAAACCTTAAATAACTGAAAATCCTAAAAAATCCCTAATAATTTTGAAAACCCTAAAAACATTAAAATTACCCAAAAAACCAAAAAACCCATAAAAAAAATAAAAACAATAAATCCCCATAAAAGCACTAAAACTATAAAAACCGTTAAAACCCTTAAAAATATTAAAAACATATAAAAACCCTTTAAACACCAAAAAACTCAAAAGAAACCTGAAAAATGAAAAAAACCATAAAAACACTAAATACCCTAAAAACCTAAAATCCCTTAGAATTCCTAAAAACCATAAAATACCATAAAAATCACGAAAGACCCTATGAAAATATTATACATCTAAAGACACATAAATTCCCTAAAAACCTAAAAATACTAAAAACCCTAAAAAACCTTGAAAACCCTTAAAATCCATTTATACCCTTAAAAACAATAAAAATACCAAAAAACCCTTAATGTCCCTAAAAACAATAAAAACTAAAAAACACCTAAAAACTAAAAACACTAAAACCCCTATAAAATAAAAAAAGTCTTAAAATACCCCTAAAACCCCTTTAAACCATAAAAGATCCAATATAACCCAATAAAAACTCTAAAATACCCTTAAACACCATAAACCCATAAAACCCTAAAAAACTATAAACACCTACAAAATCATAAAAAACATAAAACACATAAAAACCATATAAATTTCTAAAAACCTTTTAAAACAAAAAACCGCTAAAAGATAAAAACCTAAAAAACCATTAAAAATCCATGAAAACCCCTAAAACCTAATACCCCCTAAAAACTCTAAAAATTTCTAAAAATACCAAATTAACCCTATAAACCCCTAAAAAAGACATTAAACCACTAGAAACACAAAAACCTTTACAAACTATAAAAACCATAAAATACCTTAATAACCTAAAAACTGTAAAAAAACCTTAGAACACCCTAAAACCCCTAAAAGACCTTATAAAACACTAAATGACTCTAAAAACATAAAAACCCTAAAAGACTATAAAGAATCATAAAAAACCTAAAAACACATAAAAACAACATAAAACAACAATGACCTCTAAAACCCCAAACAACCCCTAAAAACATTATAAAACATCAAATACCGCTAAAACAATAAAAATCCATAAAAATGATAAAAATAATGAAAATAAAAAAAGACTATAAAATCATGAAAACACGAAATGACCTAAACATTTAAAAATACACTAAAAAACTATATACCCTTAAAACCATAAAAAAACTAAAAACCCTAAAAACCCTAAAACCTCATAGAAACCCTAAGACCTAGTACAAAATCTAAAAGCCTAAAAATGTACTAAAATTTATAAAAATCCTTAAAAATCCTAAAAATATTAAAATATCTATAAAAACATAAAGACAATACATCAGTTATACTTTAATGATGGAAGGGTCACATTAAAATGATATTAATTTTTGGTCCTTCAAGTCATCGATATAGGAGAGGGTGTCATATAGGAATTCTTGGCAGGAGGATGGTGTTGCCTCAGAGAATGCTCATGTTCCATTGAAGGTTTAAGGTGGGGTTGTTACAGCTTTAAAGGATTATCCATGCTCATCTAGGGTCATGATTGGATCTTCTCTTTCAGACCTGGCTAGTGAGCACCCAGTTTTGGATTTGAAGGGGGGGTTTTGATATAAAACAAGTGGATGAAATTTCCTTGATTGCATGTTCAGATTTGGGGATGAAAGGACCAATTATGAAAGGTAAATTAAAGAGACTCAAAGGGTAAATTATATCCCATCATGATGCATTAAATGGTCCAAACCCAAGGTCCATGCATGGAAGTGGAAAATGGGCATATTATTACTCTTATTTACGTTTAAATGGTATATATGACGCCAAAGACAATTTTTTTTTGAATTTAGAATCCAAAATAATTTATAGAATCCCTAGTCATCCATGGGGACAATAAATTCAATTCTGATGGGATAATGAATCAAAATCAAGATCTACACATTTGGAGTTATTTGATTTCTCAAAGTCAATATTTTTCGGTCACTTTTATGGAACGTATTCATTACACATTATATTTTTGAAATTAAATGGTAAAAGAAAGGTTTAGAATTTATAAATTTATGGTATTTTACCCTTGACTATTATACCACCCCTTGGATAAAAATTTACACCCCCATGTAACTTCTATTTTATTCAATATTGTAACAGAGAGCTTATGTTTTGTCTATCTCTAATGTCTGAGTATCATTATAATTTTCTCCCTTTCTATTTTTCCTTCCTTCCTTGTCAATATTTAAGATATATAGGTGATCCCAGATCAAAAATCTCCCAATTTTGTACTTCAACCCAAATAAATTAGTATGTGGATTGAAATTACATGCCTTCCTTGAGTGTGTTTTCATTTTATTAGTTCACACTCCATATAGTGTTGGTTGACTACTTTCTTATACTATCCAAACTAATCAACCTTCACTTAGCTCCAAACCATATCCATCCTCTATTTCCCTACACTGTGAAGATCGAGCCTCCCTGAGCATCTCACATCAGTTGGTATTAGAGCTTCAATTGACATGGTATATATATAACCCTTCATTTACAATACTTTTATCCATTACCCTTATTATCTTTCAATATTATACATCCATTAAAAACACCCATTTTTATTTGAAAACCTCCAAATTTTCCTATGTTTTGAAATATTAGAAATATTTACATTGAACAAATTATTCATCCATATTCTTTTCAAAATAAATTTTCTATATGTGAATTGTATCAAAAATAAATCAAATTCTCCCATCTAATAATTTTTTTTCTTTTCAAAACTAAGAAAATCCTTCCATTAAGAGATTTTAAAAAAAATCATAAAACTCTCCATCCATTATCTTATTATTTAAAACACTTATAAAAATATTTTGGGGATATTTTATAAAAAAAATAAAGTTACAATTACTTCTTTGTTTATTACATTATTAGAAATTTCAATTTTCAAACATCACATTCTCCATCATTTTAATTCATGACCATATCATATTTGTCTCATATTGATATAAATTTTTCTTACCATGCACAATTTCAAAAATCCCCTTTATTACACCCATCCACCATTTTCCCTATTTACCCATATTTTCTACACTCTTTTCTACCATCAACCATTTTGTAACCCCTTTACCACTCAAGAAGACTATTTTAAACCACCCTTAAAAAAATTAGAATTGGGAAGGATTGGTGGCATGTTATCTCACCAAACAAGGTATTAGATTTCATAAGAGCTTGGGATTTGAATTGAGTGTTGAGAGTGGAGAGAAATAAGAAAAAATACTCATGAGTTTGTGTTGTTTAGTGTGTGAGTGTGTATATATTGTGTGTATGAGTATGTATCCTTGTTCATGTGAGTGTGTATATCTTGTGTGTGCAAGTGTGTATCCTTCTATGCAGGAGAGTTTGTATCTTTTGTGTGTGAGTGTTTATCCTTGTGTTTGTGATTTAGTAAATCGTGTGTGTGTGAGTGTGAGTGTGTCCATCCTACGTCTGTATGTGTGTACGTGTGTATCCTATTGTGTGAGTGTGTAAATATTTTATATGTGATTTTATACATCTCAATTGTGTGGATGATTATTTGTCTTTATTCTTATATGTGTTTGTGTTTTTGTTTGTGTTACATATCATGGAATAATAAATTGTTGGTTCATTTCCCAATCCATAGATGAAGGAGTAAAAGTAGATCTCCCACACCAAAAGCTACACAACTCCAAATGCATGATTTGGTGATCTATTCCTAGAAACCTCTTGATATAAAGTTGGAGGTGATGTATAATAATATTGATGACCTAGAAAAAAACCATGTCCGTGGAAGATCCATGGTAACATGTGATGTGCCCTAGTACCATGTGGACCCCATATCATGGAGGGGAAGGTGAACATTGATGGTGATTTATATAATGTCCCACAAATGAGGATGTTATACCAAAAACCTAGTGTATTCTAAAGGAGACCACATGTTTATGATATACATGGATTTATTAAGGTGAAAGTTCTCTCTTTTCAAGGAAAAAGTGATACAGAAGTATACATAGAGTAGGAGATATAGATTGAGAAAGTATTTTAATGCCATAAATTTTTTGAGGAGAAAAATGTCAAACTTGATTCACATGAATTTTATAATTATGATTTAATTTGATGGGATCAAATGAAAAAGTATAGAGATAGATATCTAAGATGTTCCATCAACACATGGGATGACATGATGTTTTCCATGAATAAGCAGTGTGTTCCCTCACATTACCATATAGATCTATAAAACAAACTTAAACGCCTAACCCATGGGAGTAAGAGTGTTGAAGATTACTATGAAGAGATGGAAACTACCACGATTTGATTAAACATTGAGGAAGATCTGGAGGAAAAGATGGCACAATTTTTACATGGACTCTATCAGGTTATTTATGATCAAGTGAAGATGAACCACCACATGGAGATATAAGATATGATCCACCAAGATACCAAGAGCAAGAAAATAATCAAAAGTATGAGAAAAATGATGAACACTTCTACCACAATCCATTTATGGAGAAATTCTAGTAAGGGTATTGAAGAATCATCAAAATGGAAAGAGGTGGTTCATTGTAAAAGTAATGAGGTAATTATTTCACCAAAGAAACCTACTTTTGAGGATAACCAAATGAGTAATCATGATACTAAATGATTACAATGTCAAGGAAGGGGTCAAGTTTCTAGTTAATTCCTAACCGGTGAACCATGACCATAAACCATTATATATAATGGGAGACTTATGGAGTGATATTAGAGGAAGAGGTGGATAATTACTCAAAAAATAGATCATGAATAATTTTTAGAAGAAGGTGAGATTCTCATCACAAGGTGGGTTTTGAGTTCTCAAATGATGTCCAATGAGAAGAAAAAAGTGTGAACATTTTCCATACCCAATTACAAATAAATGAGAAGGTATAAAATTTTATCAATGATGGGGGAAGTTATAACAATGTAGTGGTAAATGATTTTGTAGAGAAGTTGGAACTATAGACTTTGAAGCACCCACATCTATACTAGATTCAATGGTTTAATGATTGTGGAGTTCTCAAGGTTACCAAATATGTTAAGTTATTGATCAAAATTTGTAAATACAAGGATGGGGTATTGGGTGATGTTTTTCCTTTAAAGGTGTGTCATTTTCTATTGTGTCGATGGTGGTAGCATGATCGTCATGTTACTCATGATGGGTTCTTGTGCGGATATCATTTTTTACTCCAATTAGAACATGTAATCCTCAAACCCATGTTACCTAAACAAATTTTGGAAGAACACGTTATTAGAGAGAAGAAAATATTTAATGGTCAAGATAATATAATGGAGTAGAAAAATATGAGAATATGGGAGAGGAGAGAATGATAAAAGAAAAGATATAAAGTTTATAGAAAAATCAATAGATAAAAGAGAGTACATTGTGTGAAAAATGTGATAATAGAGAAGATAGATTTTAATGAAGATTTTGTTTAAGGGAAAAACATGTATGTACTGATGTACAAAGAGGAAATTCCAAAAACTAACCAATTAACACATTATTTATAAAATATTATGGAATATTTTTCATATGTTTATGATGGTGATATTCTTGAGGAGGATCCACCATGTTTGATACCTATTAGAGAAAAAATATATTTAAAGACCCATAAACAATATAATGAGTTTAAATGATTGGAAGGAGTGTCTACCACATGTGGGGTTTTCTTACAAAAGGGGATATCACTCGGGAAAAAAAAATTATCCATATAGAAATCCTTTTTAATATAGCCTCATTACCCTATTTAATGAAGTTTTATTTCCTTTGTAGCAAAGTAGAAAAATGGTAGGAAAATGAAAAGTAATGAAACTCTATGGGAAATAAAATAAGGTGGAGAGGTTTCAAATGAAACTAAATTTAAAGATCAAGATAAATTGAGATAGGCCACACTTAGAGCTTGATATGATATATTACATGATTTCAATACAAGGTGAGTATGTGTCCATTTTTAAAGTCAATGTCTCTAATATTTCCTCATATTTGGATGCAGATGATGAAGAGTCATGGATGGATCCTTTTAAAAAGGTGGATGATGATATAAAATCAATGGATGACATGGAATTGATCGAATGTGCAGATTTGGGGTTGAAATTCTTAATAATTCAAGTAAATTTAAAGAGACTCCAAGTGGAAAAGAGATCCCATATCACTATATTAAAAGTCATAAACCCAATATGTATGCATGGAATTGAAAAATTGGCTTATTATCACTCTTATTTAAGACAAAATGAGATGACTGAAGCCCAAGAAATATAGTGAATTAATTTATAATCCAAAATAGTTTAGTGAATCCAACAATTTATATATGTGGAAATTAAATTCAGTTTTGGTGGGATATTGAATCCAAAGTCAAAATCTACAATTTTGGAGCCATGTTCTTCCCCAATGTCAATATTGGTGGGATACGTTTTTGAAAAAAGTCTTAATTAGGCATTATCTTTTTTACTTTAAAGAGAAAAGGTGGGTTCAACCTTTATGACCTTAGCGTATTAGACCCTTGACTATTATAACAACTATTGTCTATGAATAACTACCCCCATGGAATGTTTATTTCATTCAAGATTGTAATAGATAACTTATGATTTCTTTCTCTTTGTAGTGTGAGGATCATTCCAAATTTCCCCTTGATCTTGTGAATTATTGCCTTATCAATATAAACATTAGAAATTTGATCCAAGATTAAAAATCCCCCAATTTCGTGCCTCTAACCACATGCATTATGGTGTGTATTGTCCATCACATCCCTCCATTGAGTGTGCTATCTAGGTAGCAGGTCACACTTCATATAACGTTGGTTGATTACTTTCATCCATTATCCAAACCCATCATCTACCACATATCCCTGAACAATATTCAATATCTTCCACCCTATGATGTTAATATCAAGACACCTCGAGCATCTCATGTCAACTTTTGTGGCAGAACATGATTTCAGATGTTAGTTGACTCCTCCACAGTGAGTTCAGGTCTCAATTGGGGATTATGTGGGTGATGACAGAGGTTCTATGGTTGCATTGGATGTGGTTCCTATTACATATTCCATCATTGATGTAATGGATGAGAATTCCCTATACCAATATTTGGTTAATACCAAGAATTCTAAAAAATCCCTAAAAATCCCTAAAAACCCAAAAACCATAAAATCCTATAACATCCCTAAAATCCCAAAAAACAATAACACCTCAAGAATCCCTATGAAAACCTTAAAAATATAAAAACCCTTGAAATCACTAAAAAAATACAAACTTTAAAAACAATAAAAATCCTAAAACCCATTAAGAACCATAAAAATAAAAAAAATACCACAAAACCCTAAAATACATCAATTCCTAAAAACTCCCTAAAAACCATAAAAACACTAAAACTCCATAAAAATCCTAAACCATATCATAAAAAACAATAAAATACCCCTAAAACCCTAAAATACCATAAATAACCCAATAAAACCCCCAAAACTAATTAAACACCCAAAACCCCTAAAAACCATAAAACCGCTAAAAACTCTTAAAATACTAAAAAAATCCTAAAAAAATATAAAACCCCCAAAAACCCTATAAATTACTAAAAAAACCCTTTAAAATCCAAAATCCCTTAAAAACACTTAAAAACCATAAATCCCTAAAAATCAATGAAAATATCTAAACACTAAAAACTCAAATACGCTAAAGAAACCCTAAAAACCCTGAAAAAAACCTAAATTACCCTAAAAACATATAAAAAGAATTAAAAATACTTTAAAACGTTAAAAATCTAAAAAATACTAAAAAACTCTAAAATCCCTGAAAACCTTATCCTTGTAAAAAACCTAAAAAACATAAAAAAACATAAAACACCTAACACCCCTAAAAGATCCTAAAAACCCCTAAAAACACTAAAAGACCCTAAAAACTCTAAAAGGATATAAAATATCCAAAATCATAAAATAAATATAAAGTCACTGTAACCCTAAAACCATTAAAAAATCTAAAAAAACTAAAAACTCATAAAAAAAACTAAAAATCATAAAAACCTAAAAAACAAAGAACCCCCCAAAAAAATCCATAAAAACACGAGAACCCTTGAAAAGATAAAAACTCTAAAACCCCCTAAAACCCCTAAAACCCCTAAAACCCCTAAAACCCATTAAATCCTCAAAAAAACACTCAAAATCACTTAAAACACTAAAAATTCCTTAAAACAATAAAAATCCTAAAAAATACCTCAAAGAAACAAAAAATGTAAAAAAAACTAAAAACCTGGTGAAACCCATAAAAACCATAAAACCCCTAAAAATATAAAATAGGAAAACCCATAAAACCCCTAAAAATCACTAAAATCTAAGAAAATCCATAAAATACCTATTTTTTAAAAACTATAAAAAACAATAAAACCCTAAACAAAACTGAAAAACCAAAAAAAATATATTAAAATCCCTAAAATCCCTGAAAATCCCTAAAACCTCTCAAATTCCCAAAACCCCTAAAATACCCATAAAACCATAAAAACCTTAAAAATCCCTAACAACCCTAAAAACCCCTTGAAACCTATAACCCCCAACTGTTAATAGAAAAATCCCTAAATCCCCAAGGAAGGAAGATGGCGGCTCGGGCGCTCCTGGCGATTCTGATCCCCTACGATGGCGATTTCCCCTCGGGTTGAAGGTGACGGAAATCGAAGCTCCTCCCCCTATCTCTACGGGGGAGGACCATCTCCATGATGATTTCTCGTCACTCTATTCTGCTGATCTGTTACCCGCCTTCCCGCGAACGGTGCTTGGCCCGAAGGTTCCGGAGTTCTTCGATGACTGACCTCAGCTTCCTTTCTCATCTCGGGAGTTCACTAAGGCCGAGGATCTCCACAGACTGACTCTGGTTGCAAGATTTCTGAGGCGGCGACCCCCGGTGGTCACCTTCGACAGGTTCGTTGTGGCTTCCTGGAATCTTAGGGCTCGTGCGACTGTCGGTCTACTCGACAGATCCCATATCATGGTTCGGTTTGCAACGGAGGATGATCTCATCCATTCATGGTCAGCGGCTCCTCGGTCATGCAATGGCGCTGGATTCTCCCTCTTTCGATGGAGCTTTGATTTTCATATGAAGAGAAGCTCCCCGATTGTTGCTACCTGGGTGCGTTTTCCTGAACTGCCACTCCCCTTTCAGAATTACTCAATTATTTCGATTCTTGGAAACCTGGTGGGGTGATTCCTCTATGTGGATAGTAGGACGAGGGCCCTCTATCATCTGGTTGCTCCAAGGGCTTTTTTTGAAATTGATGCGTCGAAACCCCCTGTGGACTCTGTCTGGATTGCTGTGGGAGAGGAGCTCAGATGGAGACAATCTGTTGTCTTCGAGCAATGGCCAGTCTTCTGCTCTTTGTGCTGGAGCTTCGGGCACCGTGACTGTTCTGGAATTTGTTCTGGGGCTTCTAGGGGCGGTTCATCTCTGTCTGCTGGTGGGAGCGGCCTCCCTCGGGTGGAGGTGAAGGGGACTATTGGGGAGGTTTCCTACTCTGTGGATACCGAGTGCCCTGCTCATCTTCTATGTTGGCTGGTAATGGGTTAGAAATCTCTCTGATGGATTCGAGTGGCTTCTTGGTGAGTCTGGAAGCAAGCGTCAGTGTCTCAGGGAATGCTATTGAGGATGAGGTCACGCTCGCTGAGGGAGGAATTCATGGCTCTGCTGAAGGTGTTCACGGGTCTGGTGAAGATATTAATAAGCAAAGTGAGATAGATAGGATAATTGCGATGGATTTATGGCCAGGAAATGTGGAAAATTCCTGCAAGGATCTGGGATGGGATGACACTACTGGCTTAAAGGTTGATGAGAATGCTGGTGGATCTGCGCTAACGGATGAGGCTCCTGTGAATGTTTCTCAGGCTGCAGGTTCGGCTGAGCCTACCATGGTTGGGGTCCGGGTGGAAGATGATGAAAAGGAGGATGTTGTTTCTCAGAAAACCAGGTCTGGAGATGACTGGAGTTCATGATCAGCTGAGGAAAAGCCCATACTGGATGGGAATATTGACTGGCGTGATGCCCCACTGGTCCTGCATGGGTTTCCTGGCGTGGGGGGACCTGGAAAGGGGCCTGGGTTATCATACACCTCTGACGGCAGTGCTGAGGACCTGCCTAGCGACCAGCTCCAATATGCTGGTGATGTTGGTGGTCCTCCCATGGACCTGCAGAGGGCGATGATCCTTCATGGTGTCCCATCTGGTGAAGACTTTTGTGTGCAGCTTCATGAGATGGTATGGGTTGAAAGGGAAAGGTTCCCTCTTGAAGATGAGGCAAGGAGGCTTGGGGAGAGGTTTGCTGAGGCTGATCAATGGATAAATGCTGCTATGGTCACATCAAGGGAGAAAAAAATCAGCGGAGGTGCTGAAACTCTTGAGGAAGAAAGCAAGAAAGGCAAGGAACCACTTGCCGCTAGTGATGGTGGCAATGGACCAAAGATGTCTGCTGTGGGAACCTCCTCTACCACACCAAGACGAAGAATGAGGAGGGATTACTCTGCCCTCCCATGCCCAATGGCAACTAGGGCCTCCTCACGAGCTGTCAAACCGAATCTAAAGGTGAATAAGTGAGAGCGGCCTTATTTTTCTGCTGAGCAGGTAAAAGCTATGGAGAAGCTGCGGTCCAGACATGGAATGTAGGAAGATTTTGACCCTGGATGGGATTCAATGGACTTGGGTGATGAATCAGATTTTAGCTTTGCAGACGATGGCAGCGGCTTTGGTGATGGCATGTGGTTTCATGATGCAGAGCTGGAGGATTTTGGCGGCGATGTTGACTGACCTACTCTGTGTGTGATTTTCTTTTGGACACTATGTCTTTTTTGGTCTTGCGCTTTGTTTGTTTTTTTCTTTCCTTTTGTGGCCATCGGGCTGAGGTCGTAAGGGGTTTCGGGTGTGGATTGATTGATCCCTCCCCTCCCTTGTCTGCAGTGTTTGTATCCTTTGTTTATAAATTTTGGGGGGTTCCGGGAATAGCCAGGACACGTGCCTTCTTTGCCCAACCGTTAATACCCCTTAAACTCCATAAATACCCTAAACCCACTAAAAATTATAAAACCTTTAAAACCCTCTAAATGATAAAAATATCTAAAAAACATAAAACCCTAAAAAAATCAAAAAAAATCAAAAAACAGAAAATGACCATAAAAACACATAAAACCCCTAAAATGCTAAAAACCCATAAAGACCATTTAAATCCCTAAAAACCATAAAAACCCTAAAACCCCTAAAAATCCCTAAAAATGTAAAAAACCCTAAAAACCCAGGAAAACCCTAAAAAAAATAAAAAAACCCATAAAAATTAAAGAACCTTAAAAACCCTTAAAAACCCTAAAACCCCACAAAAACCCAAAAATACCTTTAGACCCGTAAAATTGTTAAAAAACTCTAAAAAACATTAAAACCGCTAAAAACTAAAAACACAAAAAAACCCATTAAAACCCTGAAAACACATAAAAACCCTAAAAACCCAAGAAAAGAACTAAAAACCATAAAAATACCTAAAAACCTAAACCTTAAAAACCATAAATTCCTAAAATATCCCTAAAGATCCATAAAAATATAAAAAACCCCAAAACCCTAAAAAGCCCCTAAAAACCACAAAAAACCATAAGAATCATAAAAACCCTAAAAACCCATAAAACACTAAAAACCACTAAGAAGACTAAAATCAATAAATAAACAAAAAGTTAAAAACTCTAAAAAAAATCAAATACTAAAAAACTCAAAACCCCATAAAAACATTGAAAACCCATAAAAACCCATGAAACCCATCAAAATCAATAATATTCTTAAAAAATAGAAAACAATAAAAATCCTAAAGAAGCCCTAAAATCCATAAAATTATAAAAAAACCCTAAAACCCCATAAAAACCTTAAAAACCCTAAAACCCCATAAAAACCCTAAATATCACTAAAAATTTTAAAACAATTTTAAACCCCTAAAAATGATATTTTGAGTTTTTTTATATCAAGGTCTGTTTGAGTTTTTTTACTATTTTTAGGGGTTTTATTATTTTTAGTTTTTTAGGGTTTTAATGTTTTCTAAGGTTTTTAATGCATTTTAGAGGATTAATGGTTCTGAGGGGGGGGGGGGGTTTAAGGTTTTGGTGGTGTTTTATTTTATAAGGTATTTTTATGTATTTTCATAGGTTTTTTATTTCATTTTTGGCCTTTTAGGGTTTTAGGGGATTTTGAGGGTTTTAGGGTATTTAGAGTTTGTTTTGGTTTTAGGGTTTTATTTATTTTTAGGGGGTTTAAGGTTTGTTGAGTTATTTATTCTTTCTAGTGTTTTTAAGGGTTTTTAGTATTTTTAGTGTGTTTAAGGGTTTATATGTGTTTTTAATGTTTTTATGTTTTTAGGAATTTTATGGTTTTCAAGGATTTTTCATGGTTTTGGATTTTTTTACAATTTTATTTATTGTTTGGGATTTTTTAAAAATTATATAGGTTTTAAAGTTTTCTAGAGTTTTTAATGATTTTGATTGTATTTTGGGGTTTTTAGATTTTTTCAAAATTTTAAGTCAAATATCATGTTTTTAGTGTTTTTTTAGTTTTAAGGGGTTTTTTAGTTTTTTAGAATTTTTTTGACATTTTCTGCGTTCTAAGGGTTTTTGGATTTATAGTGTTTTATGGTTTTAATGGGTTTTATCATTTTTATGGTTTTAAGAGTTTTTATATTTTTAGATGTATTTTCAGGTTTTTAGTGTTTTTTATGAATTTATGGATTTTTAGAGGTTTTTTAGTATTTGTAAGGTTATAGTGTTTTTTAATATTTTTATGGATTTTAAGGGTTTTAGTGTTTTAGTGATTTTTACTTTTTTAAGGGGATTTAGAAATTTTATGGGGTTTTCCAATATTTTATAGTTTTTGAGTTTTTTTTGAGATTTTAAGGTTTTAAATGTTTTTAGATTTTTTATTGTTTTAGGGGTTTTATGGGTTTTTAAAGTATTTAATAAGATTTTATGGTTTCATGGGTTTTAGGGTTTTTTGGTTTTTTGAGGGTTTTATGGTTTTTAGGGGTTCTTCAGAATGTTTAAGCTTTTTTACACTTTCAAGGATTTTTAGAATTTTTTTCGGATTTTATTTGTTTTTAGGGTTGTTAGGGATTTTGATTGTTTTTAGGGGGTTTTAAGGTATTTTTTGGTTCTTAGGATTTTTTTGTGTTTTAGTGGCTTTTTGTGTTTTATAGTTTTTTGAATTATCTTATAGGTTTTATGGGTTTTTATAGTTCATAACATTTTTGGGGGGTTTTAAGGGTTTTTAGAGTTTTGTTTTGGATGTTAGGTTTTTTATATGTTTTAATGGTTTTTAATGTTTTTTGGGGTTTTACAGTTTTAGGGGGTCTCTAGGGTTTTATGGTGTTTTATCAATTTTAGGTATTTTCTAGGATTTTTTTTTGGATTTTTATTGTTTTGGGGGTTTTGGTGGGTTCGTGGATTTTGAGGGTTTTTAGTGTTTTTCTTGTTTTTGTGTATTTTCATGGTTTTTAGGGTTTTATGTTTTTTTGTTCTATATTTTTTTGAGTTTTCTATGGTTTTAAGGGTTTTATAGGGTTTTATAACTTTTAGGGGGTTTAAGGGGTTTTATTGTTTTTAATGGTATTTTATAATTTTTATAATTTTTAGGGTTTTAGAGTTTTAAATATTTTAGGGGATTTATGGGATTATAGGTTTTTTAGGGGTTTTAGGGGTTTTCAGAGGGTTTTAGGGGTTTTATAGTCTTCTTTTATTTTAATGGTTTTTTTATTTTTAATGTTCTTAAATGTTTTTAGTGTCTTTAACTTTTTAGGTGTTTTAAGGGTTTTATAATTTTAAGTAGTTTAGGGTTTCAATTTTTTTACAGTTTTAAGTAATTTAGGGGTTTTAATGGTTTTCTAGGTTTTTTATGCTTTTAGGGTTTTCTACATTTTCATCATTTTTGGGATTTTACTGGTTTATGGTTTTTACAAATATATAGGATTTTTATGGATTTTGATGGTTATTAGGAATTTTCATATGTTTTAATGGTTTTAAGGGTTTTTAGGGTATTCAGGGTCTTTTTTTATTGTTTTTTTGAGTTTTTTAGGGTTTTATGTTTTTAGATTCTTTTAACATTTTAGGGGTTTTACGGGTTTATAGAGTTTATATTTATTTTTAGTGGTAGTGGGGGTTTTAGGAGTTTATATATATTTAGTGGTTTTATGGTTTTCATGTTTTTTATAGTTTTTATAGTTTTTATGTTTTTAGGGATTTTAAGGATTTTTTATGATTTTTATGCCTTTTATTTCTTTAGGGTTTTTAAAATTTGAGGGTTCTTTCAGTATTAATTTGTTTAGTGTTTTTATGGTTTTCCATAGTTTTAGGGTCTTGATTTTAAGGGGATTATTTTTTCAGTTTTTTATGTTTTAAGGTTTTTTAGAGTTTTCTAATGTCTTTAGGGTTTTTAAGGGTGTTTAGAGTTTTTAGTGGTTTTATGGGGCATTAGTATTTTTAGAGTTTTTTTTAATGTTTTTAAGGATTTTTGTAATGGGTTATTCATGGTTTTAGGGTTTTTACATTTTCAAGGATTTTTAGGAAATTTTATGATTTTTAAGGTTTTATGGTTTTTATGTTTTTTAGGGTATTAGGGATTTTGAGTGTTTTGGGGGATTTTTATGGATTTTTGTGTTTTTAGGTTCATTTGGGTTTTTATTTTATATTTCCATTTTTAGAGTTTTTAAGGTTTATATAGTTTATGATTTTTTTATAAGTTTTATGTTTTTGTTGAGTTTCTAGTGGATATTTATTGTTTTATGGGTTTTTATGGGTTTTAGGGTTTTGTGGGGCTTTAGGGTTTTTATGGTTTTTAGGTGTTTTATGGGTTTATGGGTTTTTTTGGTTTTTTCGGTTTTTAAGGGATTTTTGTGTTTTATTGTTTTTTAAATATTTTTAGGGATTTTTTAATATTTTTATGGTTTTTTGGGTTTTTTGGGGTATAAGTTTTTTTGGGTTTTATGATGTTTTTTGGTTTTTTTATTTTTAGGGGTTCTACGATTTTTATATTTTTTATTGTTTTTTGGGTATTTATTGGTATTTATGATTTTTTATGATTTTTAGTTGTTTTAATTTTTTTTTCAGGGGCTTTTAGGGCTGTTCAGGGTTTTTAGTATTTTTTAGGTTTTCCAATATTTTTAATGATTTTTAGGAGTTATTTATTTTTATGGTCTATTAAGGTTTTTAGGGACTATGAGGGATTTATTTGGGTTTTCATGGGTTTTTTGGCGATTTTTTCCTATTTCAAGGTTTTAGGGTTTTTTCTTGACATTTAGTGTTATTTCTATTTTTAATGATTTTTATGGGTTTTTATATTTTTATATTTTTTAGAGGTTCTAAGGTTTGTTTTTATATTTTTAGTGTTTTTAGTGTTTTATGGGTTTCTATTGTTATTAGGTTGTTTTATGTTCTATTAGGTTTTAAGGGATTTTTTTTTGGATTTTTATGATTTTTAGTGGTTTTTAGGACTTTTATGGATTTTGAGGGTTTTTAGGGGTTTTTATGGTTGTATGGGTTTCATAGTTTTTTGGTCTTTTAGGTTTATAAGTATTTTTTCAGTTTTTTATGGTTTTCAGGGTTTTCAAAGTTTTTATGAATTTTATGGGGTTTTATGTGTATTTGGAGTTTTTAGTCTACTATTATGGTTTACATGGTTTTTAGTGGTCTTAATGGTTTTTATGGATCTTTATGTTTTCCAGGTATTTTGTGTGTTTCAATGGTTTTTATGTTTTTAGGAATAGTAAGTCATTTTTTGAATTTTTATGGTTTTTAGGGATTTTGAGGGGCTTTAGGGTTTTTCATTGTTTTTAGGGTTTTTATTGTTTTACTTCCTTTTGGTTTTTTTGAATTTTTTGGACAATTAATATTTTCAGTGTTTTAAAATTTTTTAGGGTTTTATGGGTATTTAGAGTTTTTAGTGGTTTTTAGAGGTTTTATGGTTTTATTGGGGTTTTAAGGTTTTCACAGGTTTCTAAAAATTTTAGGGGATTTTTAGGTTTTTCAATATTTTTCTAGTTGTTTAGGGTATTTTAATGTTTTTTAGGAAATTTATTTTTTTTATGTTTTTTATTCTTTTTATGGTTATTTAGGGTTTTTAATGATTTTGTGGTTTTTAGATTTTTTCAATTTTTTTCATGTTTAGGGGTTTTCATTGATTTTAGGGTCATTTAGGTTTTTAAGTTTCTTTAGTTTTTAGGGTTTTTTTATTTTTTTAGTCTTTATTGTTTTCTTGGTTTTAAAGATATTTTATGTTTTTATTGGTATATATTTTTTATTGATTTTTATTGTTTTATGGTTTTTTGGGTTTTTATGTTTTTTGAGGATTTTTCAAAGTTTTTTGGTTGTTTATATTATCAGTTTTTTAGGGATTTTGTTGTATTTTCATAGTTTTTAGGGATTTATTTAGTTTTTTTGGGTTTTGGTGTTTTATAGGTTTTTAGTTTTTTGTCTTTTTAGAGTTTCTAAGCATTTTTTTGGGTCTTTTGTGTTTTTATGTGTTTTTTAGTTTTTAGTTTTTTAATGTTTTTAGTGGTTTATAATATTATTAGTGGTTTTATGGGTTTTAGAAGTTTTTACGGGGTTTAAGGGATTTAGGGTTTTATAATTTTTTCAATATTTTTATGGTTTTCAATGTTTTTTCAGGGCTTTTAGGTTTTTTACATTTTCAAGGATTTATGGGGAAATTTTTAAAATTTTATAGTTTCTAGGGTTTTAAGGCATTATAGGGGGTTTTAGGGATTTTGTGATTGTTTAGAGTTATTAAGGCTTTCTAGGGTTTTTTGATTATTTTTAATTTTTTGGGTATTTATGGTTTTTAGTGTTTTTTAATATTTTTACGAGTTTTTATTGTTTTTAGAGTTTTAGGGTTTTTATGTTTTTTATGTCTTATTTATGGTTTTATGTTTGTTTTCAGAGTTTTTAGGTTTTTTTATGTTTTCATTGATTTTAAGTGATTTTTTAGGATTTATACTGGTTTTTGGTTTTTAGGGGTCTTAGGGTATTTTAGGGTATTTAAGGATTTAGTTGGTTTTTAGGGGTTTTATGATTTTTCAAGGTTTGATGGTATTTTTTGGATTTTGGTTTTTTTTTGATTTTTAGGGTTTTCAATGTTTCTTAGAGGCTTTTTATACTTTTTATGGATTTTAAGGGTTTTTAGAGTTCTGATTAGGTTTTTAAGGTTTTCAGGGGTTTTATGGTTTTTAGGGAGTTTTCTGGGTTTCTACATTTTTAAGGATTTTATGGATTTTCATGGTTTTTAGGGGATATTTATGGTTTTTACTTTTTTAGGGTATTTAGGTTCATTTAGTTTTTTGGGGTTTTTTTATTGAGTTTTAGTGTTTTAATGGTTTATATTGTTTTAAAATATTTTTTATCATTTTTAGGGGATTTAAGGGTTTTAGAGGTATTATTGTATTTTATGGTTTTAATGGTTTTATGGTTTTTTATGGTTTTAAGGGTTTTTTCAGCGGGTTTGGTGTTTTTTATGTTTTCAGGGATTTTAGAGGATTGTTATAGTTTTTTGAGGTTTTAAGAATTTTGAGGGGTTTTAGGGGTTTTTAGTTTTTTTAGTGACTTTCAGGGTTTTTAGGGTCTCTTTCAGTTTTTAGGGTTTTTTTTTGATATTTTCTAGGGTTTTAGAGTTTTTAAACAATTTTAGGTGGTTTGAGGGTTTCTATAATTTTAGTGGTTTTAGGGGTTTTAAGGGTTTTAGGGTTTTTATTGGATTTAGGGGTCTTTATGCCTTCCTGGGTTTTTAATATTTTAGTGTTTTTTCTCTTGTAGGTATTTTTATGGATTTTTTCCAAATTTTATCATATTAGGGGTTTTTTGGATTTTATGGATTTCTTTGGATTTCATGTTTTTTACATTTTTTAGGGACTTTAGGGATTTTCAGGGTTTTTAGAGACTTTTTGAAGTTTTCGAGTTTTAGGTGTTTGTATGGTTTTTTAAATGTTTTAGAGTTTTATAATATTTTTAGGTGTTTAAAGGGGTTGTATAGTTTTATGGGTTTTTATGATATTTATGAGATTTTAGTTCTTTAAGGTTCTTAGTTTTTTTGGTATTCAAGGGTTCTTCTGGGTTTGTAGTGTTTTTAAATTTTGAATGATTTTTAGGTATTTTTTAGGCATTTTTATGTTTTTTTTGGTTTTCTTAGGTTTTTTAGTAAATTTGAATATTTTTAGTACTTTTCAATATTCTTAGTGTTTTAGGGTCTTTCAGGATATTTATGGGATTTTTTTCATTTTAGGGTTTTTTTGCGTTTTCTAGGGGATTTAAGGTATTTTTGTTTTTTATCAATGTTAATGGTTTAAAGGTTTTTTAGAGTTTTAGTAGTTTTTATGGATTCTTAGTTTTTTTTGTTTTTTATTGTTTTCGGTTGGTTTTCATTGTTTTTAGGTTTTTTCTATTTTCATGGATTTATAGGGATTTTTTTGGGATTTCAATGGATTTAACGTTTTTTATTTATTTTGATGTTTTTTATGTGTATTGGGGTTTTTTTGGGGGTTTTAATAGGTTTTTTGACATTTAAATCCTTTTAATTGTTTTATAGATTTTAACATTTTAGTGTTTATATGGGTTTTTATAATTTTTTGCGGTATTAGGGGTTTTATGGGTTTTTTTATTTTTAACCGTATTAAGTATTTTAATGGTTTTCCGGGGGCTTAGGGTATTTAAACCAATTTATGTTTTCAAGTATTTTTTATGCTTTTTAAAATTATTATAAATTTTAGGATTTTTTAGGATTTTTAAGGGTTCTAAGGGTTTATTGGGTGTTTTGTGGTTTTTATGTGTTTTAGGGGATTTATGGGTTTTTAATGGTTTTAGGTTCTTTTTGGGTTTTCATATTTTTTTAGTTTTTATGTTTTTTCCATTTTTTGATGTTCAATATTTTTTTTTGTTTTAGTAGTATTTATTGTCTAAATGAGTTTTAGGGTTCTATGAGTTTTTTTGTATTTCAATGTTTTATGTGGTTTTATGGTTTTCAAGGGATTTTCAGGATTTTATCAGTTTCTGTTTTTTCCGGAATTTTTATTGATTTATTAGGATTTTTATTATATATATGTTTTTAGGGTTTTTAGGTATTTTATGGGATTTATGTGTTTTCATGGATTTTGGTTTTTAGTGTATTTAAGTTTTTATATGGTTTTGGGCTCCATCAGTGGTTTTTGAGTTGTTATGGGATTTAATTTTTTTAGATTTTTTTAACATCTATTTTGTTTTTATGGGTTTTTTGGGTTTTTAGAGATTTTATGGTTTTAAAGGTTTTTATGGATATTAGGGATTATATTGTTTTTAGGGGGATTTAATGTTTTTAAGGTTTTTTATCGTTTGAGGGAGTTTTAGCGATTTTTTTGGGGTTTTTTGGTTTGTAGGGGTTTTTTTTGGATTTTTTGGGTTTTTATGGTTTTTCAATGTAATTTAGTATTTTAGGGTTTTTATGGGGTTTAGGGTCTATTTTTTGTGTTTTTTGAGGTTTTTAGGGATTTTAATTGTTTAATTGTTTTTAACAATTTATTTGGTTTATGGGTATTTAGAGTTTTTAGGATTTTTTTTATTTTTATGTGGTTTCAAAGGTTTTTAGGTTTTGTTTTTGTTTTTAGGGGGTTTTCAAGGGTTTTAGGGGTTTTATGTATTCATGTTTTTAGGGATTTTTAAAATTTTTAGGGTTTTCAGTGTTTTTACTGATTTTCTGGTTTTTCAGAATTTTAGTGACTTATTTGGTTTTAGGGTTTTTAAAAAATTTAAGATTTAAAGGATGTTTATAGTTTTTCATGTTTTTATGGGCCAAAATTGGTTTTAACATTTTTTTGGGGTTTTAGTATTTTTTTGGTATTTTTAGGTTTTTAAATCTTTTATTGTATTTTTATGGTTTTAGGGGTTCTTTGTGTATTGAGGTTTTTTCACATTTTCATGAACTTTTAGAGTTTTTTTTTTGGATTTTTATGGTTTTTATGGTTTTAGGGTCTTTCTGTATTTATAAGGTTTATAAAGTTTTCTTGCTATTTTAGGGGGTTTCAGGGGTTTTTTGGAGTTCTAGAGAATTTTATGGTTTTTGGGATTTTTTTGATTTATTATGGTTTTATGGTTTTTGATTTTTTAAATTTTTAGGCATTTTAAGGGATTTTATAGTTTTAGTGGTTTTTTGGTTTTATGTTTTTTAATACTTTTTATATTTTTTAGGGGTTTTATAGTCTTTAGTTTTTTCAGGTTTTTTTGGGTTTTTACATTTTTAGTGATTTTTATGACTTTTATGTTTTTAGGGTATTTAGGGATTCTGAGGCTTTTTAGGGTTTTCAAGGAATTTTAGGGTCTTTACTGTTTTTATGGTTTTTATTATTATTTGGATTTGAGGTTTTTTTTTATTTTTTAATATGGATTTTATGAGTTTTTAGCTGATTTTAGTATTTTATGGGTTTCAAAGTTTTTTATAGTCTTTTTCGGTTCTTAGGGGTTTTATATAATTTTAGTGTTTTAAAAGTATTTAGTGTTTTTTATTTTTTTCAATGGGTTTTCTAGGTTACCTGTGTTTTTTACATTTTCATGTATTTATTGTTATTTTAGGATTTTGAGGTTTTTAGGGGTTTTCTGGGTTTTTTTCACAGTTTTAGAGGTTTTCAGGGTTTTTATACATTATTTTTAAGTTTTGAAATTATTTTTTATGGTTTTAATGTTTTTTAGATTTTTTAACATTTTTTGTGTGTTAAGGGGTTTAGTTGTTTCTTGCGGGTATATGGGGTTTTTTTAAAGGTTTTTTAGGGTCTTTATGGGTATTTAAGAATTTTCAAATTTTAGGGTTTTTTAGGTTTTTAGGATTTTTAGGTCTTTTTAAGATTTTTTTGGTTTTTATAGTTTTTTAGAGATTATTGGGATTTTGAGGGGTTTTAGAGTTTTTCAATGTTTAAGGTTTTTAGGGTTTTAAGGTATTGTGGTGTTTTTGGTTTTATTATTTTTTGAGTCTTTATGGTTGTAAGGGTTTTTAGAGGTTTTTATCAATTTTTTTGGTTTTATGGGATTTTAGGTTTTTTGTGGTTTTGGGTTTTATGGGTTTTAATAGTTTTTATGGTTTTTAGGGTTTTTATTGTGTTTAGGAGATTTTTATGGGTTTTAGTGTTTGTTATGTTTTCCAGGATTTTTAGTTATTTTTTAGGATTTTATGAACAGTAGGGTTTTTTATCATTTTTAACAATTTTGAGGTTTTTTTGGGGATTTTAGGTTTTTTAAGGGTTTTCAGGGTTTTTGGGTCAGTTGGGATGTTAGGTATTTTTTTAGTTCTTTTAGGGTTTTTTTATCTTTTTAGGGTTTTAAGAGTTTTAAGTGTTTTAGAGGTGTATTTGGGGTTATTTAGGGTTTTATTTTTTACAGGATTTCAGAGGTTTTTAGGGTTTTTATTGATTTTTTAGGGTTTTGCGGGTTTTTTTAGGTTTTTAGGATTTGTTTTTTATTTTTAGTAATTTTATGGGTTTTAGGGATTTTAGTGGTTTTATGATTTTTAATCGTTTTGATGTATTTTATGGGTTTATGGGATTTCAAGGTTTTTAGGGTGTTTTGGGGGATTTAGGGGATTTATGTTTTTTAGAGGTTTTAGGGTTTTTTAGAATTTTTAATGTTTTAAGAGTTTTAAGGTTTTTTAGGGTTTTTAGTAGTGCTCAGGGATTTTATAGAATTTTAAATCTTTTAGGGGTTTTAGGGTATTCCGCGGCTTTAGGCTTTTATGTTTTTTTCATATTTAAAGATTTTAAGGAAATTTTTAGGATTTTAATGGGATTTTTATGGTTTTATGGGTTTTATGATTTTTCAGGGATATTAATATTTTTGTTTTTTAGGGTATCATTTTTTTAGGTGTTTTATTTTTTAAGAGTGTTTTTAATATTTTTAGGGGCTTCGAGGTTTTTATATTTTTAGTTGTTGTTAAGGTTATTATTGTTTTTTATTTTTTTATTGTTTTGAGTGGTTTTTGGATTTTCATAGGCCTTTTTTGGGTTTTGAGGGTTTTTTTTATTATTTTGGGGATTTTTAGGGATTTTTAGTATTTTTAGGTTATTATTGGTTTAGTGATTTTATGGAATTTGAGAGGTTTCAGGGTTTTTAGGGTTTTAGGGGTTTTTAGGGGTTTTTAGACTTTTGGGTTTTATGGGTTTTTTGAGTTTTTTTAGTTTTTTAAGGACTTTTAGTGATTTTACTTTTTTATGGGTTTAAGTGGTTTTTATAGTTTTCAATTATTTTTAGTGTTTCTGTGGGTTTTAGGGGGTTTTAGGGGTTTAATGGTTCTTAGGGTTTTTAGGGTATTCATTTTTTTATGTTTTCATGGATTTTTAGGGATTTTTTAGATTTTAAAGGTTCTTAGTGTATTTTATGGATTTTTAGGATTTTGAGGGTTTTTTGGGTTTTAGGGTCCTTAGAGATTTTTAGTGTTTTTAGAAAATTTTAGTGTTTTGGGTTTTCTTTGACTTTTTAAGGGTTTTAATGTGTTTGTGTGTTTTAATTTTTTTAGATATTTTAAGGTGTTTTATAGTTTTTAGTGTGTTTTTATGAATTTTAGTGGTTTTGCAGATTTTAAGGTTTTAGGGGTGTTTATGGTTTTTTGGGTATTTTCAAAATTTTTAAGGTTTTTTATATTTTAATTTATTTTTTTATTATTATTTAGGATTTTTATGGATTTTATAGTTTTTAGGGTGTTAAGGGATTTTTGAAGGTTTAAGGGGTTTTCTAGGATTTTAGGGTTTTTGGGGGTTTTAGGATTTTTAGGGCGTTTTCATGTTTTAGGTTTTTTGAGTATTTTTAGTGGTTTAATGGTTTTAATGTTTTATTTAGCATTTTTATGGTGTTACGTGGTTTTAGAGTTTTTAGTGGTTTTAGGATTTTTAGGATTTTTAATGTTTTTATGGTTTTATTGGTTTTTATGGATTTTAAGAATTTTTCATAGTTTAATGGTTTTTAAAATGGTCATGGATTTTTATGGATTTTTAAGGGTTTATAGGGTTTTTTCCATTTTAGTGTTTTTAGGGGTTTTCAAGGTTTTATAGGCCTTTTGGGGTTTTTTTGAGTTCTTTTATGGTTTTAATATTTTTTAGAGTTTTTTAACATTTTTAGGGGTTTTAAGGATTTTTAGAGTATTATGGGTTTTTTGGATATTTAGGATGTTTATTATTTTTAGGGGTTTTTATGGTTTTAGTGGTTTTTTAGGTTTTCCGGGTTTTTAATGTTTTCAGGGATTTTTTGGTTTTTTATAGGATTTTTATGGTTTTTAGGGTTTTTAGTGTTTTTTGATATTTTAGGGGTATTGAGGGTTTTTTAGGGGTGTTAAAGATTTTTATGATCTTTTAGTGTTTTTTGGTTTTTTGATTTTTTATAGGGTTTTATGGAATTTGATATTTTTTTTTAAATTTTTAGGGATTTAAATTGGTTTTTAGAGTTTGAAGTTAATTGTTATTGTTTTATGGGTTTTTATGGTTTTGTACGGTTTTTAAAGGGTTTTAAAGTTTATAGGGGGGGGGGTTGTTTAGGGATTTTATATTTTTAGATATTTTTAGGATTTTATGGTTGTTGGTGGTTATTTAGAATTATCAGGGTTTCCAGGGTTTAAGGATTTTTAGGGAATTTTTATTTTTTTAGATTTTTTTAGTTTTTTGTGGTTTAAAGGTTTTATAGATTTTTAACATTTTTATGGATTTTAAGTCTCTATATGTTATTGGTTTTTTGGGATTTTAGGTTTTCATGGTTTTTAGGGGTTCTGTAGCGTTTAGGGGGATTAAGTGTATTCACCTTTTGAGGTATTAGTAAGTCTTTTTTATCTTATTTATGATTTTAGGGGTTTTATAGTATTTAGTGATTTTATTGTTTTTATGGTTCTTAAGGGTTTTTGGGCTATTTGGGGTTTTTTGGATTTTAGGATGTTTTGGGTGTTTTTTAGTTTTTAGGGGTGTTCAGGTTTTTAGAATATTAAATGTTTTTTGTTGATTTAATGGTTTTTATTGTTTTTCAGGGTTTAGGGGTTTTAAGGTTTTAATTATTTTTATTATTTTCAGGGGTTTTAGGTTTTTTTGGGGGGGGGGTTTGGGTTTTTGGGTTTTTTATATTTTCAGGGATTTTAATGGATTTTCAGGGGTTTTATGGTTTTTAGGTATTCATGTTTTTTTTGGAATTTTTTAGATTTTTGATTATTTTTTATTTTTTTATGAATTTTAATGGTTTTAGAGTTTTTAATTGATTTATGGTATTTATAGATTTTTAGTGTTTTTTGTGGTTTTTAAGGGTTCTATGGGTTTTTTGGGTTTTTTTATGGTTTTTAGTGGTTTTTATGGTTTTTGGGGATTTTAGTGTTTTTAAAATTTTTAAGGATCTTTTTTATTTCTTAGATTTTTTGGTTTTTTAGGGTTTTTATATTTTTCTAGGATTTTGAGGTGATTTATAGTTTTTTAGGGGTTTAGGGTTTTTATGGGTTTTCTAGGTTTCTATAAGTTTTTTAGGGTTTCGGTGGTTTTATATTTTTATGGGTTTTAATATTTTTTTGTGTTTTTTAACATTTTTATGGTTTTTATGTTTTTAGAGTTCTTAGAGATTTTTTTAGGGTTTTATGAGTTTATAATATTTTTAGGGGTTCTTATGGTTTTTGGTATTTTTCATGGTTTTTAGTTTTTTTTACGTTTTTATCTATTTTTAGGGATTTTTATTGATTTTTATGACTTTAAGCTTTTATAGGGATTTCTATGGGTTTTAGGGGTGTTTAGGCAAAGAAGATGCGAGAGACAGGCTATTCCTGTCCCCCCCAAATTTATTTAGAATGAAAAGGAGACACAGCAGACAAGGCAGGGGAGGGGTCAATCGACCCACACCCAAAATCCCCATAAAACCCACGCCAAAAAAATAAAAACAAAGAAAGAAAAAGACTCAGAAATAGACACAACAACAGCAGCATCACGTCACATCCAGCCAGTACCAGCATCCAGCAGCACTACATCCAACATTAACCAGTATCCAGAAGCTCATAGCTAAACAACAACCAGCATTCAATCTACAGCAACAAACGACATCTAGCAGCAGCAACCTGCCAACCAGCATCTGCACCCAACCACCAACCAACATCCTCATTTTCAAAAAACCAGCACCTCTTTCAACCACCGAACATCTCCCAGTATCCCACTTCCACTCCAGCAACCAGCCAAAAAACAGTAGAAACTCAAAGAGGAACCAACAACTAGCAACAAGCATCATACAACAACTCTGAACAGAACCAATCACACACCCCCACCAGCACTCAGACCATGCAGTGGAACCACGTCTTACACCTCCTCTCAGAGCAGTAACCAAAAGCAAGCAGCCCAGTAACCAGCAGCCTTTCCTTTCAAACCAGTCAAGGCCCAACATACAGAAAATTTCATCCAACAATACACATCTATCATCACAACTAGCAGAACAGGACCAGCAACCCTTGCGCCAAGAACCAAACCTCAGCACACTGAGAGACGACAACCAACACCACATGCCTTGGCCATCAACCATCACCGAACTAAACCCATACCACTTCAGGAACCAGCCACCACAGCCCAACAAAACTGCTAGAACCCAGCACTTATCCAGACCAGCAACAAGACCATAGCACAAAAAAGAAACCCAGAAACGAACCTGCCTCCGCGCTGAGTTCCAAAGTGAGAAAACATCACCATCTCTTGACAGCCTAGGCCAAACCAAAGCCGATGCTCCCCACATCGCATCAAGGATTAGTAAAGTCCCCCCACACAAAATCCAGAAGAACTGAGGCCAGGCCTCTCCATGCCACTTCTTGGAGGAACAATCCGTCGAAGAAATGAAATGCCGCACCAAGAAGATGCCAGATCTGGCCCACACCTCCAAGGATCTGAATCTTTGAACACTAGGGAGACCAGATCTGTGCTGTTTGTCATAGGAAAACGCCATCATCCGAAGCTGACATCCAAGGAAACCATACTTTTGCATCTTCATAGCAAAGAACATATCTAGAACCGCAACAACAAGATCCATCGTAACCGAACCAGATCTCCAGAAAAGAAAACCGAACAAGGTTTCCAGATCTACCAGGTCCAAGCCAAACCACCGCGATAGATGATCCGAGCCAACACATCCCTGAAAAGAACCACGTCATCGCACTGGAACCATCCAAAAACACACTGCACCGCCAAGCATCACCACGACCAAGAAATGTGTTAAAAAGTTATAAAAACCATAAAACCCTGATGGGATTTAGTGTTTTATGGTTGTTAGGGTCTTTTGGGTTTTTAGGGTTTTTATGGATTTTTTCGGTTTTTTACAAGATAATGGGTTTTAAGGATTTTAGTATTTCTAGTGGGTTTTGTGGGGTTTTATGGTTTTGATGGGATTTATTGTTTTTAGATATCCTTCAAGGTCTTTATGGTTTTTTTGGTTATCAAATATTTTTAGGGTTTTTTAGGATTTTAATGGTTTTTTTGTGTTTTATGTATTTTTATGGTTTTTTGAGTTTTTCAAGGGTTTTAAGGATTTTAGTCCTTTTATGGTTTTAGATCCATTTTGTGTTTTTGGAGTTTTTCAATGTATTGGGGTTTTTAGTGTATTTAGTGTTTTAGTGTTTTAAGCATTTTTAAAAAATTTATTATGTTTTAGGTTTTTTATGTGGTTTTACAGTTTTTATGGTTTTTTGGGGATTTTATGTTTTTTTAGGATAATTTAAGGGTTTTAAGGGGTTTTATCATATTTAGGGTTTTTAGTGATTTTTTAGGATTTTTATGGGGTTTAAGGTTATATGGGTATTTGGTATTTTGAGGGATTTACTGTTATTAATGTTTTATGGTTTTGTAGGTTTTCGAGGTTTATAGGGTACCTATCTTTTTTAGGGTTTCTTTTTATTTTAAGGGGGTTTATGGTTTCTTATAGATTTTTAACATTTTCAAGTGTTTAATGGGTTTTTTAGTGTTATTAGTTATTTAGTGGTTTGATGTGATTTAGGGTTTTGTAAATATTTTTTGGGTATTCAGGGTTTTTATGGGTGTTCCTGTTTTTCATGGTTTTTTTATTTTTAGTTATTTTTAAGACATTTTATGATTTTTATAGTTTGAAGGGGTTTTCATATTTTTAGTGATTTTAAGGGGTTTTAGGGTTTTTCAATATTTTTATGGGCATAAGGGGTTTTTAGTTTTTAAGGAATTTTATGTATTTAGGATTTTTTAGTTTATTATGGTCTTTATGGGTTTTTAGGGTTTCTTAACTATTTTAGTTGTTTAATGCGTTTCTAGAATCTATAATTGTGTTTTTCGTGGTTTATTAGATTTTATTCATTTTATTGTTTTTAAGATATTTTATGGGTTTCAAGGATTTTTTAGTGTTTTTAGTGTTTTTATGTTTTTAGGGATTTTAAGTGATTTTTATGATTTTTATGGTTTTTAGGGATCATAGAGATTTTGAGTTTTTTAGGATTTTTCTAGTATTTAGATACTTTAAGATTTTTACGGCCATTTATTATATTTTATGGGTTGTTTTTTTAGGAGTGTTAAGGTGTTTAGAATTTTTTACGTCTTTAGGGCGTTTAAGGGGATTCATAGTTTTTAGTGGGTTTTATATGTTTTTAAAAAATTTCAAATATTTTAGGGGTTTTATGGTTTTTAGAGGGATTTCAGGGATTTTTTGGGTTTTTACTTTATCATTGGGTTTTAAGGATTTTTTATGATTTGTATGGGTTTTGGGTTTTTTAGGGTTTTTGTGGACTTTCAGGGTTATTTAGGGTTTTAAAATCTATAATTATTTTAAACACTTTAAAAACTAAAAAGACCCCTCAAAACCAATAAAATCCTTGAAATAAAAACAAACCCAAAAAACTGTAAAAACCCCATGAAACCATAAAACCCACTAAAAACATTAAAAACCCCTAAAATCCAATAAAATCATAAACCACTAAAATTTTAAATAAAACATTATGCCACTAAAATTTTTTAAAATCTATTAAAATTTTAAACACTTTAAAAATTCAAAAAATCCCTCAAAACCCAAAAATACCCTAAAAACACTAAAAACCCATAAAACATATAAAACAATGAAAACCCATAAAACCGCTAAAAATCCATGAAAACCATAACAGTTAAAAAACCATAAATATCCAAAAACCCTAAAAATCCCTAAAAATGTAAAAACCCTTAATTACTAGAAAACCCCCATAAAACCATAGAAACTCATAAAAAGCATAAAAACCCTAAAAACCCATAAAACCCCAAAATGAATAAAAACTCTAAAAACTGTTAGAACCCCTAAAAATGTTAAAAAATAATTAAATATCCTAAAACCTAAAAAACATTAAAAAACCCAACACCAAAAAGACCGTAATAACATAGAGAAAAACAAAAATCTCCAACAACACATTATAACCCTAAAAACCCTCAGAATCTGATGAAAACCAAAAATATTATAAAAACTATAAAATAATAAAAAACCCTAAAAATCATTCAATACAAAAAACCCTAAAATCCCTTAAAACAATAAAACCCCATAAAAACATTAAAAATCACAAAAAATCAAAAAACCCTTTAGGCCTATCAATCATTGAAAACTCTAAAAAATCATTATACCATAAAAAACTAAAAAATTACTAAAAACACAAAATACCATAAATCCTTAAAAAACCTGAAACCCAGAAAAATCATAAAAACACTTCAAACCCTTAAACCCACAAAAATCCCTAAAAGCACTGAAAAACAAGAAAAATAATAAAAGACCAATAAAAATCCATGAAACCCTAAAAACCCTAAAAATCATGAATAACACTTAAAAATAACATAACCACCAAAAAACCTTAAAAATCATAAAAATACATTAGAAGATTAAAATAACTAAAAAACCAAAAACCACTAAATGTGTTAAAAAGGTATAAAAACCATAAAACCCTGAAAAAACACAAAAAACTCTAAAAACCCAAAAGACCCGAAATATCCTGAAAATTACAAAAACCCCTAAAAAACATGAAAACAACTAAAAACCATCAAAATACAAAAAAAAACTCAATAACACGTAAAACCATAAAAATCATAAAAAATCCATAAAAATCTATGAAAACATAAAAAACCTGAATAACATTGCAAATCCCTTAAACCCCATAAAAACCCCTACCAACATTAAAAAATCATAAACCCTCTAAAAACACTTAAACCCGCTAAAAACACAAAAACCCTTAAAACCCAAAAATATATTAAAACCCCTAAAATCATTAAAACCCCTAAAATACACAAAAACCCCTAAAACCCCTAAATGTGAATAAAAACCCCTAATACCTATTCAAAACCCAAAAAACTATAAAAAGATGAGAAACAACAAAATCCCTAAAAAATTAAAACTCCTAAAAAATATATAGAAATCCCTAAAAATGTAAAAACACCTAAAAACCCTAAGAAACGTTGAAAAACAAAAAAAAATGCTAAATTCCTTAAAAAACCATTGAACCTCCAAAAAACATAAAGACCCTAAAACCAAAAAAAACACTAAAACCCCTAAAACCCTATAAATACATTAAAAACACTAAAAACCTTTAAATCCCAAAAAACTAAAAAAAACTTAAACCCCCAAAGACAATAAAAACCCAGAAAACCCCAAAACAGACTAAAACCCTCAAAATCCCTAAAAATAAATAAAACCCTTAAAAAACAAAAAACTCCAAGATAACCTACAAAAACTAAAAAAAATGAAACCACTGAAATCATAAAATACCCCAAAAACATTAAAATATAAAAAAAATCATAAAAACCCTAAAACCACTACAAACTCTAAAACCCTTAAAAATATAAATACTTTTAAAACCATAAAAACCATGAAAACTCACAAAAAACCTAAAAACCCCAAAAAATACATAAATCCACTAAAACCCATGAAATAACCTTAAACCCACAAAATTTCAAAAAACACTAAAAACCTATAAAAATTATTAAAACTCCTTATAAAACCAAAAAAAATTAAAAGACCCTAAAAATCCCTCAAAACCATAAATACACCTAATAACATAAAAATCCAAGACACCCTATAGGACCCCTAAAACCAGAAAAACACTAAAAATATATAAAACCCCTAAAAACATTAAAAAAACATTAAAACCCCTTTAAAATGCTAAAACGTCAAAAAACACCTAAACCCCAAAAGACCCTTAATACCCAAAAAAACAATGAATCCTTATGACTATGAAAATTATAAAAAGTCTCAAAATCCCTAAAACCCAAAGATAACATAAAAACCCTAAAAATCATGAAATTTCCTTGAAAACATAAAAAACCATAAAAACCATAAAAACCCTATAAAATTAAAAAACACCTAAAAACAAAAATAATTCTGAAAACCCATAGAAACCCTAAAATACCACTAAAAATCTAAAACCCCTAGAACCATTAAGAAATCTAGAAATTATGAATCCCCTTAAAGATCAATAAACACCCTAAAAATCCAAAAAATCAATTAAAACCCAGAAACCTTGAAAACCTTGAAAACCCCTAAAACCCTCAATAATTCCAAAAAACCCAAAAAACCATAAAAATCATAAAAATCCTTAAAAATCAATAAAATTTAAAAACCCATAAAAACCATAAAACCCTTCAAATCATGAAAATCCCTAAAAACATGAAAACCCCTAAAACCCATAAAACAATTAAACTCTAAACCCATAAAAAACCTAAAAAAAATCTAAAACCCATAAAATACCTAAAAATGCTAAAAACACTAAACAACCTTAAAACCCTAAAAAACTAAAAAACACTAGAATCCCCAAAGACCCCTAAACTATGAAATACCCTAAAAACAACTGAAAACCACTAAAACCATTAAAATCATAAACACCCCAAAATGACGTAAAAATTATAAAAAATCCCTATAAATCCCTGAAAATGTAAAAACCTCTAAAAACATTAAAAAACTACTAAATACCATAAAAACCATAAAAACTATAAAAATTATAAAAACAAGAAAAAATCCATAAAATCCTAAAAAAATATAACTAAAAGCATTAAAACTCATCAAAACTTTAAAAACTCTAAATACTAAAAAATTCATAAAAATCTCAATGAAACCAAAAAAAATCATAAAACCAAAAAAATTATGGAAAACCCTAAAACCCTAAAAACCATAAACATCCTGAAAATTTCCAAAAAGTCCCTAAAAACATAGAAAACACTAAAAACCTGAAAAATCCTATGAAATCACTAAAATCTCTAAAAAGTCTTAAAACCCCTAAAAAGTCAAAAATACCTTAAAACCCAAAAAGTCCTCATTATCGTAACTAACCATAAAAAAACCCTAAAACCCCTGAAAAACCCAAACAGCCATAAAAATCCATTAAAATACCTAAAAACATAAAAACCCTCAAAACCTTGAGAATCCACTAAAACCCGAAAACCCATAAAAACCTAAAAATAATAAAAATCCATAAAACCCTAAAAACACATAAAAATTATAAAAACCCTTAAACCCACTAAAAATGATAAAAAATACTCTAAAAAACTTTAGATCCCCTAAAAACTCCAAAAACCCTAAAAAACCAAATAATACCTACAAATCACTAAAAATGTAAAAAAACACCCCTAAAATCCTAAAAATCACTAGAACACCATAAAACCCCCCAAAAAATTAAAAAAAACTATGAACCCATAAAAAACAATAAAAAACTAAAAAAACTAAAACCTTTAATCCCCTAAAAAAGTTAAAAATTATAAACAACCCTAAAAACCATTAAAAAAAATGCACAAACATCGAAAGGAACAAAAAATATTGAAAAACCCCAAAAATCCTAAAAAACCAAAAAATCCTAAAAAATACCTAAATATCATTGAAAATGTAAAAAACCCTAAAAACCGTGAATAAACCACAATAAACCAAAAAAACCAAAAAAACCCCTTTAAAACACCTAAAACCCAATAATAACCCTAGAAACATACTAAAAAAACTCTAAAACCCCTTAAAACTTGTAAAAATATAAAAAATATGAAAAAAACCCTTAAAATCCTATAAAATTTAATATAAAAAATGAAATCTTAATTGAACCTAGAAACACTAATAAATCTAAAAAACCATAAATATAAAAAAAACACAAAATAACTAATACACAGAAAAACCCTACAAAATAATAATACTAAAAAATAACTAAAAATGAATCATACATTAAAACCCCCTAAATACATTGAAAACTCTAAAATCCTGTAAAAACCCAAAAGACCCAAAAAGTCCATAAAATCCAAAAGACATTAAAACAATAAAAGACCCTAAAACCTTCTAAAAATAACAAAATCCCTAAAACCCTAAAAAATCCTTAAAAATCCCTGAAAATGTATGAAAACATAAAAACCCCTCAAAACCATAAAACCCATAAAAATCCATTAAAACCCATAAATCCCTAAAAACAACTAAAAACTCTAAAAACCGTTAATACCCCTTATAGTGTTAAAAACTCAAAAAAAACATTTAAGTCCCTAAAAAATAAATAAAATGTAAAACCCCCAATGGAACCCAAAAACCCTTAAAACATCCAAAATACCTAACAAATCCTGACCCCCACAAGGTTCAAAATCTCAACAAACCCAACAAACCATACAACCATAAAAATCCCCAAAAATAAAAAACTCTAGATCCAAAAAAACCACAAAAACCCATAAAAACCCCTAAAACATAAAAAACACTATAACCAATAAAAATTCTAAACAAACAAATACTCTAAAAACACATAAAACCAAAAAAATGTTAAATACTCTAAAATATTACTAGGTTTTAGGTTTTTTTGGGTTTTAGTGTTTTTATGGGTTTATGTGTTTTTATGGGTTTTAGGGTGTTTTTAGGGTTTTTAGGGTTTACATTTTCAGTATTTTTTTGATATTTTTTAGGATTTTTATTTTTTTTAGGGATTTTATGAATTATATGGGATTTTAGTGATTATTAGGGTTTTCACGGGTTTTTTTGTTTTTATGGGTTTTTTGGATTTTTGTGTTTTCATATTTTTTATTATTTTTTAGGGTTTATCAAGTTTTTAGGGTTTTTAATGTTTTTATGGTTCTTAATGATTTTTATAGTTTCTAGTGGTTTTAGGGTTTTTATGGGTTTTTAATATTTTGTACGGTTTTAGGGTTTTATGGTTTTAAGGGATTATTTTGGTTTCTTGGGATTTTTACCTTTTTAGGGATTTTTGGGGTTTTTTATTTTTAATGGATTTTAGGTTTTTTGGAGGTTTTTACTTTTTTAATGGTTTTTGTGATTTTTAGGGATTTTTTGGGGTTTTTAGTGTCTTTTGGGGTTTGAGGTTTTTTTTATGTTCTTTAGGGGGTTTCATATTTTTTTGATGTTTTTAACATATTTAGGGGTTTAAAAGGTTTTTACAGTATTTAGTGGTTTTAGGATTTTTTTGGGTTTTAGGGTGTTTGTGGTTTAAAGTGTTTTAATGGTTTTTAGTTGTTTTTTTGGGTTTATAGGGTTTTTTAAATTTTTAGTAATTTTTTGGTATATTTAGGGTTTTAAAGGTTTTTAAGGTTTTATAGGATTTTTAGGGATTTTTAAGATTTTTTGGGGATTAATGGTTTTTGAGACGTTTTATTGGTTTTCAGGGATTATAGTGTCTTTTTGGTTTATGGGGGTTTTTTTTTTGAAATTTTTATGGTTTTTAATGTTTTTAGAGTTTTTAATGTTTTTAGGGGTTTTAAGGGGTTTTAACATTTTAATTATTTTTAGGGGTTTTATGTGTCTTTTCGGGTTTTAATGTTTTTTGAGTATTTTTTGGGTTTGAATGGATTTTTAGGGTTTTATGTGTTTTTTATTATTTTTATTTTAAGGTAATTTTTTGTTTTTTTATTGTTTTTAGGGTTTTATGGTTTTATGGTTTTTATGTATATTAAGGGTTTTTAGGGTTTTCAGTGTTTTTGGCGGGTTTTATGGGTTTTTAGGGTTTTAGGGTCTTTTAGTTTTTCTGGGGGGGGGGGTCGAGTTTTTATGTTATTTATAGTTTTTAGAGTTTTTAGCATTTTTAGGGTCTTATTATTTTGGAGTTTTAGTCATGTTTTATTGGTTTTGATATTTATTTATTGTTTTGGGTGTTTTTTAGTTTTCAACAGTTTTCCAGGGTTTTTAGGTTTTCTACATTTTCATAGATTTTTAGGGATTTAATTGGATTTTATAGTTTCTAGGGATTTATGGTTTTTAGGCATTTTGTAGGTTTTTAGCGGTTTTATGGATTTTAGTGTCTTAATTGTTTTTTTGGGGTTCTGTAGTTTTCATAGAATTTTAGCGTTTTTTAGGTATTATTGAAATTTTTATTTTTAGGGGTATTTTAGGGGTTTTTTGGGTGTTTAATTTTTTTAGGGATTTTTAATGATTTTCATGGATTTGAATAATTTACAATTTTTTTATTTTGAGGTGTTTATGGTTTTTTATGGTGTTTATGGTTTTAAGGATTCTCTAGTGTTTATGGTTTTTATTTTTTTGGAGATTTAAGGTTTTTTAGATGTTTCTAATGGTTTAGGGGTTTTAATGGGTTTATATTTTTTAGTGGGTTGTAGGATTTTTAAGGGTTTCTAATGCTTTAGTGGTTTTTATAATTTTAACGGGTTTTATGGTTTTTTAGTGTTTTTTATGTTTTAAGATAATTTTATGGATTTTTATACTCCTTTTAGTTTTAGGATTTTTATGGTATTTATGGTTTGTGGGGGTTGTGTTTTTTCATTGTTTTTATGGTTTTATGGGGTTTCAGGTTTTTAGAGACCTTCTCGATTTAAGGTGTTTTTTGATATTTTTATGGTTTTAATGATTTTTAGTGTTATTAGAGGTTTAGGTATTTTAAGGGTTTTATATTTTTTAGTGGGATTTTATTATTTTTAACAAATTTTAAGGTTCTTAGGGTATTCTATTGATTTTTGTGTTTTTATAGGTTTTCAAAGTTTTTTATTTTTTCAGGTTATTTTAGGGTTTTTTTGGGTTTTATTGTTTTTAGGGTATTTAGAAATTTTGGGCTGTTTTAGAGGGTTTCATGATTTTTACTGGTTTTAGGGGTTTTCCCTATTTTTATGGTTTTTTGGATTTATAGGGGTTTTATAAAAAAATATGGGTTTAAAGCGATTGTAGAGTTTTTTTAAATTTTTATGGATTTTAATTGTTTTAAGAGTTTTTAATGGGTTTTACCAGTTTTTTGGTTTTTTTGTTTTCTGGTTTTTAGGGGTTTGTAGAGATTTTGGGTTTTTTACATTTTTATAGATTTTGATGAATTTTTTAGTATTTTAATAGTTTTTAGGGTTTTTGTGGACTATGAGGGGTTTTAGAGTTTTTCAAAGTTTTAGGGGTTTAATAGTTTTTTTGGTTTTTAGGGTCTTTTTGGGTTTAAGGGAATTTTCCAGTTTTCATGTTCAAGTTTTATTAGAGTTTTATAATGTTTTTAGGGGTTTTAATATTTTCAGTGTTTAGGGTTTTAAGGGCTTCGGATGGGTTTTAATGTCTTTTAGGGGTTTAATAGTACTTATGGGTTTTTAGGGTTTTGCTGGTGTTTTATTTTCTAATTTACTTTTATAGGTTTTCATAGGATTTTTATGTTATTTTTGGTGTTTTAGGGTTTTGGGGATTTTGAGGGTTTTTTGGGGTTTTTAGAGATTGTTTTCTTTTTAGGGTTTTTTTATTTTTTAGGGGTTTGAGGTTTTTTGAGTTCTTTTACGTTTCTAGTGGTTTTATTGGTTTTTATAGATTTTATTGGGTTTTAAGGTTTATATGGGTTTTTAATGTTTTTAAAATTTTATTTATTTTTATAGATATTTCATAAATTTTATTGTTTTTTTAGTTTTCTAGGGTTTTATGGATTTTGAAGGTTTTTTGGGGTTTATAGTGTATTTCAATTTTTTAAATTCATTTTCAGGTTTTTTCTGTATTTTTTGAGTTTCTATGGGGTTTTTATATTTTTTAGAGATTTTTAACATTTTTAAGGGATCTAAGGGTTTTTGGATTTATAAGGTTTTAGGGTTTAAATGGGTTTTTTGGTTTATAGATTTTTTTTCTTCAGTTTTTAGTTCTTTTTTTATTTTAAGGATTTCTAGAGGTTTTTATGTATTTGTATGGTTTTAGAGTTTTTTAATATTTTTATGGATTTTAAGGTTTTTAGAATTTTTTTACCTTTTTAAAGGGGTTTTACGGATTTTTTGGGGATTTTGGGTATTTTATGGTTTTTGAGTTTTTTTGATCTTTTAGGGTTTTAAATGTTTTTATATTTTTTTAATGTGTTAGGGGTTTTATGGTTTTTTATAGTTTTTAAAAAGTTTTCTTTGATTTTATGGGTTATAGGGTTTTGTTTTTTGGTTTTGGGGGGTTTTATGGTTTTCCGGTGTTCTTCAGGGTTTTTAAGGTTTTTTACATTTTCACGGATTTTTTGAATTTTTTTAGGATTTTAATTGTTTTTAGGGTTATTAGGGATTTTGATGGTTTTATGGGTTTTAAGGTATTTTTGTGTAGTTAGGTTTTTTCAGTGTTTTTAGGGACTTTTTGGTTTTTATTTCTTTTTGAGTTATTTTATAGGTTTTATAATTTTTAAGAGTTTATAACATTTTTTGGGTTTTAAGGTTTTTTATAGTTTTGTGTAGGTTGTTAGGGTTTTTATATTTTTTACATATTTTTAATGTTTTTGGGGGTTTTATAGATTTCATGGGGTTTCTAGGGTTTTAAGGGGTTTTTCATTTTTTGGGTATTTCTAGGGATTTTATTTGGATTTTTATTGTTTTTGAATTTTTCATGGGTTCTCGGATTTTTATGGTTTTTAGTTTTTTTCACATTTTTATTTTTCTTTTATTTTTTAGGGTTTTATGTTTTTTTGTTCTTTGGTTTTTTTGAGTTTTAGATGGGTTTAATTGTTTAAGATGTTTTTATAATTTTTAGGGGGTTTAGGGGTTTTAGTGTTTTTAGTGGGTTTTTATGCTTTTTATAAATTTTAGTGTTTTAGAGTTTTAAATATTTTTATGGTTTTATGGGTTTTTAGGTTTTTAGGGGTTTTAGTGGTTTTCAGCGTTTTTCAGGGGTTTTATAGCCTTCTTTGGTTTTAATGGTTTTTTTATTTTTAAGGTATTTAAGGGTTTTTAGGGTTTTTAACATATTTATGTGTTATAAATGTTTTAGAATTTTTATTAGTTTAAGGATTATTTGTTTTTATGGTTTTTAAGGGTTTTAGATGTTTTTTTGTATTTTCTGAGGTTTTTTATGGTTTTATGGTTTTCTAAATTTTCATCAATTTTTTGGATTTTTTTGAATTTTTATGGTTTTTAGGAATCTAAAGGTTTTTTTGGTATTTTGATGGTTATTTGGATTTTTTCAATTGTTTTCATTGTTTTAGTGGTTTTCAGGGTATTCATGGTCTTTTTTTATGAATTTTTTTATTTTTTTAGGGTTTTAATGTTTTTTAGATTGTTTTAACATTTTAAGGGTTTTACAATTTTTTAGAGTTTCTAGTTATTTTTATGGGTTTTAGAGGTTTTAGGGTTTTTATGTATTTATTGGTTTTATGGTTTTCAAGGGTATTTAAGGTTTTTTGAGTTTTTTATGTTTTTATGGATTTTTAGGGATTCTTTTGGATTTTTATGGTTATTATTTTTTTTAGTGTTTTTGAAATTTTGAGGGTTTATCTTTCATCAATATTTTTTATTGTTTTTATGGTTTTCCAAAGTTTTAGGGTGTTGTTTAGGTTTTTTTAGTTTTTTATGATTTTACGTTTTTTTTAGATTTGTTTAATGTTTTTAGGGTTTTTAAGGGTGTTTAGAGTTTTTAGTGGTTTTATAGAGTTTTGGTATTTTTATAGTTTTTAATGTTTTTAGTGATTTTTTTCATGGGTTCTTCATGGTTTTTAAGGGTTTTTAATTTTGGAGGATATTTAGGTATATTTAGGATATTAAGGATTTTTATGGTTTTATGGTTTTTATTGTTTTTTGGGTTTTTTGGGTTTTTTGGGATTTTGAGTGTTTTGGGGGATTTATATGGTTTTTTGTGCTTTTTGGTTCGTTTGGGTTTTTATGTTATTTTTTTTATTTATAGATTTTTTAAGGTTTTTATATATTTTTTAATTTTTTATTGGTTTTATGTTTTTATAGAGTTTCTAGTTGGTTTTTATGGTTTTATGGCTTTTTATGGGTTTTAGGGTTTTTGTGGGGTTTTAGGGGTTTGAATGGTTTTTAGGGGTTTTATGGTTATATGGTTTTTATGGTTTTTATTGTTTTTTCAGGGTTTTTAGGGTTTTATTGATTATTAAAAAAATTATGTATTTTTTTATATTTTTATGGTTTTTAGTGTTTTTTTGGGGTGTAGGGTTTTTTGGGTTTTATGGCCGTTTGTGGTTTTTTTATTTATTAGGGGTTCTAGGGATTTTAGAGTTTTTATTAGTTTTGGGGTCATTATATGTTTTTATGATTTTTTATGGTTTTTAGTAGTATTTATTTTTTTCAGGGGTTTTTAGGTGTCTTCATGATTTTTATTGTTTTTTATGTTTTCTAATATTTTTAATGAGTTTTATGGGTTTTTTATTTTTTAGGGTCTATTAGGGTTTTTAGGGATTGTGAAGGATTTATTCTTTTTTTCATCGTTTTGGGGTATTTTTGTGTATTTCAGGGTTTTATTGTTTTTTTCTTTATATTTACGGTTTTTTTGTGTTTTTTATGATTTTTAAGTGTTTTTATATTTTTATATTTTTTAGTGGTTCTAAGGTTTATTAGATTTTTAGTGTTTTTAGGGGTTTATGGGTGTCTATTTTTTTTAAGATGCTTTTATGTACTTGGAGTTATTTAGGGATTTTTTTGGATTTATATGGTTTTTAGGGGTTTATAAGACTTTTATAGATTTTTATGGTTTTATCATTTTTTAAGGTTATTATGGGTTTCATAGTTTTTGGGTCTTTTGGGGTTTTTAGTGATTTATTTTGAGTTTTTTATGGTTTTTAGGGTTTTTAGAGTTTTATACATTTTTAGGGGTTTTATGGGTTTTAGGGTTTTTAGTGGATTATTAGGGTTTACCTGGTTTTTAGTTTGTTAATTTTTCTAAGGATCTTTATGTTTCCATTGGATTTTCTGTGTTTCTAGGTTTTTTATTTTTTTAGGGATTTTAAGGAATTTTTACGATTTTTAATAGTTTTTCGTAATTTTTGGGATTTTTGAGGGGTTTTAGGGGTTTTCAATTTTTTTAGGATTTTCAGTGTTTTAGGGCCTTTTGGGTATTATGGTTTTTTGATTTTTTATGGTAATTAATATTTTTAGTGTTTCCAACATTTTTAGACTTTTAACGGTTTTTAGAGTTTTTAGTGGTTTTTAGAGGTTTTATGGTTTTTTTGGGTTTTATGGTTTTTAGAGTTTTTTAAAATTAGTAGTGGGTTTTTGGGTTTTTGAGGGTTTTACGTGGTTTAAGGGATATAGGGTTTTATATGTTTTTAAATAATTTTTATGGATTTTAGGTTTTTTACATTTTCATAAATTTATGGGTATTTTTTTTATAATTTTTATGGTTCCAAGAGTTTTTTATGCTTTATAGGGATTTTGAGGTATTTTGTGATATTTTAGGGTCATTAGGGCCTTCTAGTGTTTTTTGATTATTTTTTAATTTTTGGGTATTTATGGTTTTTAGAATTTTTTAACAGTTTTAAGAGTTTTTAGAGTTTTTAGAGTTTTAGGGTTTTTATGTTTTTTGTGTGTTTTTTATTGTTTTATGGGGTTTTTTTCTTTTTTTAGTTTTTTTATTTTCCTGGATTTATAGTGATTTTAAAGAATTTTTAATGGTTTTTTGTTTTTAGGGTTTTTATTGGTTTTTAGGGTTTTTTTGTTTTTTTGTTGGTTTTTAGGGTTTTTATGGGTTTTCATGGTTTTAAATATAATTTTTTGGATTTTTTTGTTTTTTAGGGTTTCAAAGTTTTTTAGTGTTTTTTATCCCTTTGATATATTTAATGGTTTTCAGTGTTATTATGGTGTTTTTAATATTTTCAGGGATTTTATGGTTTTTAGGGTTTTTTTGGGTTTTTATATTTTTAGCAATATTATGGATTTTCAAGGTTTTTTGGGGTTTTAAGGGGTTTTTTATGGTCAAATTTTTTTTAGGGTATTTAGATTCCTTTAGTGTTTTGGGGTTTTTATTGAGTTTTAGTGTTTTGATGGTTTTTATTTCTTTAAATGTGTTTTTGCATTTTTAGTGGGTTTATGGGTTTTAGTGGTTTTAGTGGGTTTTTATGGTTTTTAACAGTTTTTAGGTTTTTAATGGTTTTTAGGGGGTTTTCATGGGGTTTTTGGTTTTTTATCTCTTCAAGGATTTTTTGGATTGTTGTAGTTCGTTCCGGTTTTATGGATTTTGGAGGCTTTTAGGGGTTTTAAGTGTTTTTAGTGACATTCAATGTTTTAAGGTTCTCTTTGAGTTTTTAGGTTTTTTTAGTTTTTATGGGTTTCTCGTGTTTTTAAAGAAATTATGTGATTTGAGGGTTTCTATAATTTTAGTGGTTTTAGCAGTTTTAGTGGTTTTAGGGTTTTTATTGGTTTTAGGGATCTTTATGCATTTTCTGTGGTTAATATGATTTTTGCGTTTTTTATACTTGCATGTATTTTTTTGGGTTTTTTGCGAATTTTATGGTATTTTGGGTTTTTTTGGATTTTATAGATTTTTCATGTTTTTTGGGTTTTTCAGGTTTTTTTCATTTTGTTTTTGAGATTTTAGGGATTTTCAGGATTTTTAGAGTCCTTTTGGAGTTTTTTTTGGTTTTTTGTGATTTTATGGGTTTTTAAGTGTTGTACAGTTTTTTTAAATATTTTTAGTGGTTTAAAGGGGTTGTATTGTTTTTTTGGGTTTTTATGATTTTTATGGGATTTTTGTGTTTTAAGGTACTTAATTTTTTTGGTATTCAAGGGATCTTCAGAATTTTTATTATTTTTAAATTTTGAATGATTTTTATAGATTTTTTTAATTTTTTATGGTTTTTATGTTTTTCTTATGTTTTTACAGTAAATTTAAATATTTTTAGTAATTTTCACCATTTTTAGTGTTTTAGGGTCTTTCAGGATATTTATGCTATTTTTTCATTTTAGGGTTTTTTTTGAGTTTTCGAGGTCCTTTTAGGATATTTGGTTTTAGGGTTACAAAAAATTTTAGGATTAAAGGGTGTTTAGAGTTTTTAACGGTTTTAGGGGCTGAAATCCAATTTATCATTTTTAGTAGGTGTTTCGCACGGAATCCGGGGATGACCTCCTGGACGGGAGATTCAAACGTTCCGATCGGTTTCTAACGTGTTTATTCGTAGAACCGGAAACATCCAATGATTCCACATCCGTTGGGACCTACTTTCCAAAGGTAGGCGCTCATTAGCTTGTGGACTGATGAGGCTTAGGAATTTGCATTGGTCGAGAGGATGGGAGATCGGACTCATCACACCTTTTTGAGGGGAATTATTGTCTACTCCGGGACTCTCTTTATAGATTTAAGTTATCTTCGTGAATCCTTATTACATTACCAAGTATAAAATAAGCTTTCCTTAAGTTTTAACAATCAATAATTAAATATGAAAGAAATTTAGAGAATCTTTTATATGTATTCGAGGTTCTTCATCAATAGAGAATCATCTATTGTTGTTTAGAGATTCTTGGTCAATGGTATCCTTCAAAACATTTATATAAAAGTCTCTTGGTCATTATGACGACCAGACTGGTTTTAAAGCCACTCAGTGGGGCACTTGAAGTTTATCGTCATTCAGAAGGACATGGATTATCTCAAAGTTGGGATCTAACCCATAAATGGGCTACCTACGTATCCTTTGTTTCGAAAAAAAGGAATCAGAACCCACGTAGTTCGAGTAATGGGGTATGATGTTTATGATTGATGGCTCAAAGATGAATGTCATAATTACTTTTACACTCTAAGCTCACGTGAGTCATGCTCGGTGTGAGAAACAAGAGGTATTGGTAAAATTTAGACAATTGTGCCATGAAAGATGCAATCATAAGAATTTGTTTGGGGCTTATGTATGGATGACTGCCCAGATAGATGAAGGTTTAGGATTTACTTTTAGGGAGAAAATCCATGAACAGGGTCCATAAAGTTATATGTGCTTCATGGAGATTTGAATACTCTAATCTTGGGGCTTACTCCTAAGGAGGATGCCCAAGTTAGGAGGGGACTTATGATTGGGTTTTACTCCTGAAAAGGAAACCCAAATCAAAGGTAAATTATGACTGGTTAAGAGAAATTTAAGAGACTTGGGGCTTACTCCTAAGAAGGATGCCCAGGTTAGGGGACTTGGGGCTTACTCCTGAAAAGGAAGCCCAAGGTTATGACTGAGTCTTATTCCTGAAAAGGAGACTCAGGTTAGGGATTAAGGTTTGGGGCTTACTCCTGAGGAGGATGCCCAAGATTAAAGGACTTGATTGGGGATTATTCTTAAAAAAGATGCCGAGATCAAAGGTTTTATAACTGGGGATTATTCCTGAAAAGGAGACCCAGGTTAAGATTTTCTCATCTTAAAGGATGAGATTGAATGAATGAACTCTCCGTATTTTAGTGACATAAGGATATTTAAATCACTAGGTTTTGAGAGATATTTCACAGAATTCCTTTCAGACAAGGATGTAAAATCAAGAAATCATGCCATAAATGGCTTTGAAGAGTATCTTGAAGACTGAATCTTGAATGGGAAAGATGAAATGGCTTAAGAGGGGTAAAAATGGGCAAGATGGGCACCCAAAAAGATAGGGGCGCGCAAGTCTTGAAAGGCGCGCAAGTATTGCGGCGGCGCGCAAGTATACTTGCGCGACATGAGGGGTACTTGCGCGATTTTCAATCAGCATTGAAATGCTTGAGCGACTGTTTATTAAACCCTTTACCATCCTCTTGAGGTTCTTCCAGAAGAGGGACGCGCAAGTTATATTGAAGGAATTAAGTCGGCGCGCAAGTGTTTGATAAGTTTCAACACTTAGGCCTTCCTTCTTCTCTTTAGATCTTCCATTCTAGGTAAGAAATTACCTTAGAAGTGTTCCGGAAGCTTTGAGAAGAGACTTGGTCGTCGGGAGCTTCGATCCGAGTTTCTGGAAAAAGATCCTCTCGAATGGGGGGCCCACAGGGTCTATTTATAGGCAAAAGAAGACCCCGGGCGGTTACCGGGCGGTTACCAATTAGGTCGCGCAAGTATACTTGCGTGACATGAGGGGTACCTGCGCGATTTTCAATCAGCATTGAAATGCTTGAGAGACTGTTTATTAAACCCTTTACCATCCTCTTGAGGTTCTTCCAGAAGAGGGACGCACAAGTTATATTGAAGGAATTAAGTCGGCGCGCAAGTGTTTGATAAGTTTCAACACTTAGGCCTTCCTTCTTCTCTTTAGATCTTCCATTCTAGGTAAGAAATTACCTTAAAAGTGTTCCGGAAGCTTTGAGAAGAGACTTGGGCGTCGGGAGCTTCGATCCGAGTTTCTGGAAAAAGATCCTCTCGAATGGGGGGCCCACAGGGTCTATTTATAGGCAAAAGAAGACCCCGGGCGGTTACCGGGCGGTTACCAATTAGGTCGCGCAAGTCACCTGCGCGACCAAGGTAGTCGCGCAAGTGTACTTGCGCGACAGTGGTAAAACTTGCGCGGTGAATTGGCTTTTGATCCTGTGTTCATGCCTTTGTCGATTTTTGATGTTTTCTTCAAAGGATGAATCACTTTCAGCTGAGATATTCCCTTTTCCGATCTTTAGATTATGTGACAAAAGGAGCGTCAACAAAAGTCCCCCCTCAGAGTTGGATCCGGAGAGAAATGAGGATTTGACTCTGAGGAAATTGAATTCCTCAAAAGGAAAAGGGAGGGCGCGCAAGTCTTTCAGCGTCAGAGGGTGGCGCGCAAGTATGCGTCACGCAGGCTTTGAGCGCTCTGGGTGTGGCGCGCAGATAGGCCTCCTGGCCTATAAATATACCGCTTCCGGCCGTAGATGGCATCTGACCCCGAATTTCTCGAGCTCTCGCCGCGCAGGTCTTCTTCGCCGTGCAAGTCTCCTGTTTTCATTGTTTCCTCGCTGCCGCGCTACTCTCAAGGTAATAAGGCTTGCGCGGCACATACTTGCGCGACAAATACTTGCGCGGCACATGTATCACTTGCGCGACATCTCCATACTTGCGCGCCTTAATGCCTTGGCCATTTTTTTTCAAATTCTTTCACAAATTTTATGACAAATAAAACCCACTTAAGAGTTTAATTTATTCAACTCCTGTGCAGATTCAATGGCTCTTAGACCTGGATTAATTGATGAACTGGCTAGCAAGCGGATAGATGATATGATGAATATCATTGGCCCTGATTATTATACTGTAAAAGACAGTACTCTTCCAGATTTGGCTAAGTATCTGAAGAAATATCATCGCGACTTTCCTCGCTGCACTTATCTACCTTTGTATGGTCATGGTCATCTGCAAGAAGTCATTATTCCAGAAGTAAAGAATTATCTTCCATTTTCTTGGTTTCAGAATTATACCAATTTTGCTTCAGCAAATATCTCAGGTGGAGGAGTATTTCAAACTGCTGGAACAGTGGAGAAGGCTTATGTGATGCATCATAGCCCTTGCACACCAGATCTGAAAAAACATACACCTGAGCTTCAACCACATTGTCATCCTTCAATCTTCCGAAATTCTCAGATGGATCAATCCAAAGGCTGGAAGAAAAGTTGGGATTCCCGCCCTGGGGGAGGTGTGAAGCCAACTTGGATGTGGGCATACTGGGTGCGACAGACTTGCGCAGAGTTTATTGAGGATCTGAAGAGAGCTGCAATATATGAAGCTGTTTGGGTTGGGCAGACATATATTTACAGACATGATATCTTCGTGCCAGAGATACTCAGCCACTGGAGTCCAGTGACTAATTCTTTCCACTTGACTCATGGAGAAGTAGGTATCAGTTTGTGGGATGTCCACAAGATTTCAGGAGCTCCAATCTTGGGCGATATGTATGATGAATTCATTCCTCCCAAGGTGACTTGGAATGATCCATAGAAGACTCCTGCTTTGGCTCGAGAATTATTCAAAATCTTTCACAGGCTCAAGAGTTCAGAGACCTCATTAACTCATTTCAGAAACGATATCCATCCGGAAGAATGGATGAATGTGTTTCTTACTGAGAAGAAAGGGATGGAGCCAAAGGAAAAAGGATCCAAGAAAAATAAATCCAAGGATACCCGGCCCAGACGTCCTACCACTTGTCCAAAACCTAAGAAGAGAGGAGCTCCTGGCACATTCTGGCCAACTCTAGAAGCAGGAGAGTTTGAAAAATGGGGCTATGAAGTGAATCAAAGAATTCTAAAGAAAGCTCGTCTGGCGGGTTTCTTGGCAATGTGGCTCAGTATTTATCTCTTGCCGGTCAGGGATTCAAAGGGAGGCGTTAGGCCAGGGACCTTCGTCATTGCGGCCAAGTTGGCTGAGGGAAAAATGGTTGGGTTAGCTACCCCCATTTTAGCAAAGATTCACAGGAGTTTACTTCACGTCTTCCAGGGTAAATCTCCTTTAAGAATAGTGGGACCATTCCAGGTTTTGTGGGGATGGATCGCCACTCACTTCAGGACTTACAATGTATAGAATGGATTACAAATTCCTAGAAGCTCTTTCAGACCGTCAGTGCAAGCATTCTATGGAATTGCTCTATTAGATGTCAATGGTTATGACATAAAAGTAAGACTAAGCATGTATAAGGAATTCAACTTCTTTCCTTATGGAAGTCCGCCATCTGGGCGGTTTGTTGATGATGGGAAAGCCCCTTTGGATTTGAGGGCATACATGCTAGCTTGCAGGGATGGCGTGTTAGTAGCCAGGATTGATGGAGAAATCATATGCGAGGCCTATGCTCCATATAGATTTGCACGCCAATTCAAATGTTTGCAACAGATTGTTGTATCCCCTCCAGTACATGTCAGGTTAGAGCAACATCTGATGGTTGCTCGACAACTATGGTTGCTGACATCAAGAGAGAAGACTGGGGCAGTATTTGATCTACCAGTTGAAAAAGAGGCACATTATCTGACTACATTTTATGCCGAACACTGGATAGAATCATACCCTAAAGGGATATTGAATCACCCTGTATATCAAGTGGGAAAGAGGAAGAGGACTGTAGAGAAAGAAACTCTTCCTCATGAAGGTGATGCTTCTCCTCCTGAAATAGGTTCAACAGACTCCTCCTCTAGAACTGATTCCTCGGATTATCATGATGGGGATGATGAGGCACAACCGGCAGCAAAGCGGTTTCGTGCCCGATATAATCCTCCGGCCAGAGTTAAAAGACCCACTCCATCAGCTCCTGGTGAGTTATTTGATTGTAATAACTTCAATCACTGCTATTTTATAAAGTAATAAGTCTTACTTTCTTATTCTCTATCTGTAGTTGCAGGAGTCAGGAAGAAATTAAAATAAAAAATTGTAGGACCTTCCTCACAACCTTTATATCTAAGACCAGAGGCTGTTCAGCTATGGCAGAGCTTATACTGTGATACTGAGACCGCCTGGCTGGATTTGTGTGAGGGCCTACAACTTCCTGGAATAGGATATCTTCTAGCTTCTAAAGACCTTCAATACAAAGATAACCCCAATGAAGTGTGGGCTTACATCAGAGAGCTAGAAATGCTCATATATGCCACCGATAATTCAGTTCCTATCACCAGGAGGGTGAAGGAAATGATTGAACATGGCACCACTGAGGGGGCTGGTGGTTCTGGAGATGAGGAGTGGTAAGAGTACGTGGCCCCTGAAGATGTAAGTTTTCTTTCCTTATTTTCTTTGCAACCTGATTTCAGTTGAAGCTGTGTTACTTAAGGAAGTTATTTTCTTCATCTTGCAGCTTGCAAAGAAAGGGACCGGGGTTCCTTCGCCACAATATAGCCCTAGTGGTACCGCTGTTGGGGCTGCTACTGATTCTCCTCGCGAACCAGGCGAGATATCTCCAGTCCAGCAGGCCATGAATGAGGCACTGGACATAGCCTTTCATTCGCCAATCCAAGTGCCAATAAGGGAGACAACTGAAACTCCAAAAAAACAAAAGAAGCCAAGGCAACGAAGGAGGAAATCCTTAGCTAAACGTTTCATTAGCAGTGGTAAGTCCTTCGAACAATCATGATTTTATACCCATAATCATATGTTTACTCATATTTCTGGGGATTGCAGGGGCTTCTTCAATTTCCCCCTTGAGGGAAGGGACTGATCCTTCTTCAAAGGTCGTGGAGGTTGCTGTAGAACAACCACAGACTCAAGCTGACTTGGTTGATCCTGGAGAAGAGCTACCATCCATTCCCAGTATCCCTCCCACTACTGAAGATGCTGTCCAGGGTCAGGGGTTGCAGGACATAAGTCAGCAAGAAGACGTAGCAAATGCTCCCACTGGTGAGACTAACCAAGATTCTGAAGTATCATTGGATGAAATGATGAATCAAGGAATGACCTTTGAAGAATTTTATGATCATGCTAGATTGTCATGTGATTTAGAAGACCTTGGGCGTGAGTGTTACCCTTCGCCCAAATTTTTCTTTGAAAAAATATACTTCTAACCATGATATAAAATAATATGCAGTTTCTTCCGTAGAAGCCGCTGAACTGCCAATGCCTGAAGAGGGTGTGGACACTGATGTCAACCCTATCATTGTAGAAACATTAGCTCAAGTAGAGCTAAATCCAATAAACTCTCTTGAGACCCATCTTGAAAATCCTGTTGAAACCGGGAAAGATGGGGAGAAGTCTTCTCAAGTTGCTGAACCACCATTGGGTAAGGGATAACAATATTTGTGATTGTACTTTATTTGCAAGACAATCCATTCTTTTGTTATCCTTTAAGATTCAACTAAAATCTTTCAATTGATCATGTAGGGCCATCAACTGTAATGGCTAGATCCGTAGATGAGGCTTCAGCCTCTGCCCCAACGGGAATTGAAAGTGAAGAAGCCCAAGTCAGAGGGGAAAGATCAGGACAAGGCACCTCCCTAAGTGCGCTAATTCCAGATTACATACCCCCTTCTGACGAAGATGTGGAATCAGATCCAGAGATGCTCAAAGCGTTCAGCTTTTCACGACGTAAGGCATGGAACAACATATGGAACATCATATCGGGGGTGCCTTTAGAAGAGCTACCATAAAAAATTTCCCGATTGTCATCCTAATTTGTTATAATGGGACTTGGTGGTTTTGGGTATGAAAAGATCCATGCTGCGGTGAAACAGATTATTTTCAGGAGGGAGCCAATGCAGACAAGTCGCGAAGATTTGACCAGAGTGAAATTGTCAGTCAACATAGGCGAATTTGAGGCTGCGATATCCCAGGCTGAAGCTGATTATGCTGTCAAGATGAAGGATCTGAAGCAAAAAATCAAAGAAAAGGTTGTCCAACAGGTGAAACTCCAGCAACGGTTAGATGCTGTTACTGGGGAACTTGATCAGCTTAATAAATCATTGGATGAAACTCATATGAATGGCATGAAAGCCATTGCAGATGCTAAGAAGGCACTTCAGCAAGCTGAAAAGAGTGAAGCTGGTCAAGTGCACGAGCTTCAAGTAACTGTTGATAAGGCTCATGATGCTATACATCAAATGAAGACTTATGTTGACAATCTTCTATAATTCTTAAAAAAGAGAAGAGATTCCAGTCTATGGATGTCCTTCTAACTCTTGTGTATCAATGAAAAACACTTTTGTCGTCAATCATTTGTATTTGCATTCTTCCATTACCTGCTTCAAATTTACTTAAGCCAATGGGCTTAGTAATCATAGTTTGATTTTTACTAGGATTATTACAAATAACCCTACAAACATTGAATCTTTTAACTGCTCAATATTATCTAAATCATACAAAAAATGTATATTTAGTGAGCTAGAACTTGACTTTTATTAAGAGTTCCTTTGTCTTTTGTGTGGGCAGTTTAAAGTCATGCATGCCAGACATAAAGGGGCTAATGTTTAAGGTCGAAATAGCTTTGACCGAAAATGGATTAAAATGGATTCAATTCCTTGACAATTTATCTGAAAACATATTTACCATACTCAAGTATGAGGGAAAAATGTAAACTATGGCTTAAGAATATTTGAATCTGAGGAATGATATGAAAAAAGAGCTAAAAGGCATTAGAAGAAGTATTTTCCAAGAATGAAGTTACTATTATTTAACAAAACCCGTTAGGGGGTTGAAATATGCAGGGCCACCTATGGGTATTGGCTGCATAGTCAAATAAAATAGCATCTTTTGGCTGACAAGTCTGTTATGTGGACTGTTTATGCAAGGCCACCAAAGGGCACGTGCTGCATAGTCAGGCAAAAGAACTCCCAGAAATTTACTTTCCTAGTGCTAAAAGCCAGTGAAAGTTTATGGAGATTCAAATTTTCTAAAGCATAGAGTTTGTTGTATGGAAAGAGGTACTTGAATATGGAGAAGATATTTCCAAACATGAATATCGAAGAACTGGATGAATATCACTCCTACGAAGGTCTGACCCAAACGTAGGGAAGAAGAATAAACCATAGACTTGAATACTTTCAGATCATGAAAAAAAGGTATGGGACAAATACGTTAAGGATGGCTATTTTTGCGGATCCCTACATACTGTCGTTTAAGACAAATAAGGACAAAAGAGGCATTCTTCCCAAGAATGAAGTTACTATTATTTAACAAAACCCGTTAGGGGGTTGAAAACATGCAGGGGCACCTATGGGCATTGGCTGCATGGTCAAATAAATAGCATCTCTTGGCTGACAAGTCTTTTATGTGGACTGTTTATGCAAGGCCACCTATGGGCACGTGCTGCATAGTCAGGCAAAAGAATTCTCATAAGTTTGACATTTTTGTGACTAGAAGTCATGAAAAGGGTTATGAAGATCTGAAAATATTTAAGGTTAGGATTATAATACATAAAGATGGGTATTTTCCAATGTATATAGAGATACATAGGTCAATGAAAACCATAATCATGTTGTGGCTGGGTCCTGAATTGAAACTTGGACTTCACTATGTATCTCATAAGAATGAGAATCAAGCCATACGTAGTTCTTGAAATGCAGTTTAACGTCGTGCAGGACGAAAGTATGAGTAATCTTAGTTTAGGGTCATAGAATTCGGACCATAATAATGAATACACAGTGTGTGTTTTCATGAGGACTTTTCAGTCAAGGGACTGAAAGTGAAATTTGGGGTTAGGCCCAAAAGACTTGGGACTGGATTCGAGGGACACTCGAATGTTCCTACGTATCCCATAAGGATGGGAATCAAGTCCACGTAGTTCTTGAATTACCCTTAGTACAAATTTGTTTCGTACATGTGAAGGGTGAAAGGGGACTTTAGTGCAATAATGGTTTTAACCTAAGATAAAAAATTTAGGCATTACCATGTATGCACGTAGTCTTTTGAAAATGAAAACCATGATTGAAAAAGAATCAATGTTAATAATGGTTCCTTCTCAAATGAGGAAATCAAAGAATATTGTAGTTTATTGTCGTACCGGACAAAAGTGTTGTATAGTTTAACGCCATATAACAAGGACAAAAGTGAATCAATTTGAAGATATTGATTCCAGGGGTGGTTTCACAAATCATCATCATATGAGATGGTGGTGAACCGATGTGAAGAGATTGTTTTTGGGCTTGAACCTTGGGAGGTTGCCTACATACCCAGCCTGGAGGGCAAGGATCAAAGTCCGTGTAGTTCAATTAAAGAATGAATTAATGATCAAGTTGTTCTTATGGACAATGATCTAAAAAAAAATGTTGTTGGTACTTACACATGGTTAGTGGCCCAAAGGGAGTGTTATGGTTGATGTTCGCTCTAAGCTCACGTGAGTCATACTCGGTGTGAGAAACAAGAGGTAATAACAACCTTAACGCTGCACAGTTTTAATGTCATGTAGCAGGGAAAAAATAACAGTTTAATGTCATGTAGGACATATCAAGGACTTTCTGTACAGTTTAGCGTCATGTAGTTAGGACGATGGGGACAATACAGTTTAACGTCATATTGGACGAAAAGGGGGACTGTGCAGTTTAATGTCATGCAGTAAGGACAAAAGAGTGTATCATTTTAACGTCATGTCGGACGAAAGTGCGAATAGTTTAAGGTCATATGCATGGACCGTGGATGGTGCAGTTTAATGTCATGTTGGACCTTTGATGATTATACAGTTTTAACATCTTTCCGGACGTGAGGGACTTTTATACAGTTTAGCGTCATGTAGTTAGGACGTCACAGGTTAACGTCTTGCTGGACATAAGGGATTTGCAAATAGTTTAAGGTCATATACCTGGACCAGGGATGATGCTGTTTAGGGTCATGCTGGACGGTTCATGGAATTTTTTCACAGTTTAATGTCGTGTGGGACGAAGTTGCAGTTTAAAGTCATACTAGACCATTGCTGTATAGTTTAATGTCATATAGCAAGGACGAACTGGTGCTGTACAGTTTAAAGTCATGTAGCTAGGACTAAGGTGAACCAATATAAGGATATCAGTTCTGGGGACTTTTTACAGTTTATCGTCATGCTGGACGTTGGAAGTGCCACACAGTTTAATGTCATGTTGCTAGGACACAATATAGTTTGATGTCATCTCGGACAAAATATAGGAACTTCTATACAGTTTATTGTCATGTAGGACAAAATCAGGGACTATGCAGTTTAAAGTCTTGCAGTTAGGACTATTGGTGCTGCACAGTTTAGTGTCATGTTGCAGGGACATAAGTGCGAATAGTTTAAGGTCATATGCATGGACCGTAGTGCGAATAGTTTAAGGTCATATGCATGGACCGTACAGTTTATCGTCATGCTGGATGTATTATAGTTTAATGTCATATCGGACAGAAGTGTGACACAGTTTAACGTCATGTTGGACGAAGTTGTAGTTTAAGGTCATACTGGACCATTGCTGTATGAACCAAATGTAAGAGTCTTGGTTCTGGGAACAATATTTTGTGTTTATACAAAATACTTCTTCAGAAATCTGGCATTAGTTGGAGTCGTGATGTGTTCTCCATCCATTGAGATTAGAGAATACGCTCCATTGGAGTAGACCTTATGTATTGAATAAGGTCCTTCCCATTTTGGTTCAAGCTTGGGAGGTTTCTTTCCTGGTATCATTGGTGCTCTAAGAACCAATACCAATTCTCCCTGAATGAATGAACGAAGACGAACTTTTTTGTTAAAAGCTCGTGCTATCCGATTCTGATAGATTTCCAAGTGGTGCAAAGTGCACAATATCTTCTCATATAATTGTTCCAATTCATTCAAACGCTTTTGGGATTGCTCATATGTCGATAACTGATCACAAATGGCTATTCTGAGTGAGGGCAATTGAACTTCAATTGGAAAGACTGCTTCTGTTCCATATACCAATGAATATGGAGTAGACCGCGTTGCATTGCGAGTGGTAGTCCGATAAGCCCATAAAGCATGAAAGAGTTTATCAGGCCATGACCTCTTATCTTTATCCACCATCTTTTGCAGTATATTTGAAAGAGTCTTGTTGAAGGCCTCTATCTGGCCATTAGCTGCTGCATGATATCGAGATGAATGGTTGGACTTAATGTTGTATTCTTGATACAATCTCTTTACCTCAGAAGAACAGAAGTTGGTGACGTTGTCCGTCAATATGGTATGAGGGACACCAAATCTAGTAATGATGTTAGACTTGATGAAGCTAACAATGCATTTAGAACTGACTTCTTTGAGAGGTACTGCCTCTGCCCATTTGGAAAAGAAATCAGTAGCAGTAAGAATGTACATAAACTGCTTGGCCGTAGCTGAAGGGTAAGGTCCCACCACATCCATTCCCCATGTGGAAAATGGCCATGAGTATTTAGCTGTATGAAGCAACTTTGGAGGTTGATGAATGAAGTTGGCATATACATGGCATGAATGACACTTCTTTGTGAAATTAACACAATCTTGTATCATTGAAGGGCAGAAGTATCCAAGCCTTCGAATTTGATCAGACAATCTATGTCCAGACTGGTGGGCACCACAAACTCCTGCATGCACTTCTTTTATGACAGCCATTGTCTCTTCACCATCAATACATCTGAAGAGAACTCCATCAAAACCACGTTTGTAGAGAATTTTCTCGAGGTGGTTTGGACCATCATAAAGAGTAAAATTGACCACACGTCGCCGAATTTGTTCTTTCTCGGCTCTATCAGGTGGAAGTGTTCCATTTTGAAGGTATTCCTTGATAGGTGACATCCATCCAGTAGTATGACCATACGGTTCAGGAAGGGGACTAATTTCATTGATTTCCTTTGTTCTGACTTGAACATAATGTGAAATTGCACGACGGTGGGCAATACCGATGGTTGTTTCGTCCCGATTTGGATCTGCTAAAGCTGTGGCTATATTAGCCAGTGCATCAGCTTGAGCATTTTGTGATCTTGGGACATAAGAAAATGTCGGGTCTGAAGGGAATTCCGACATTAACTCTCTGACGTAATCATACAAAGGGATTAATTCTTCTTTTCTGATGGCATAATCCCCATTGACTTGTTTGATTTCTAGGTCTGAATCACCTTTCACCTTTAAGTGATTCACTTGTGCTTGAAGTGCTAACTCCAAGCCTGCAATGAGAGCTTGGTATTCAGCTTCATTATTGGTACCACCTTCCCACAACAAAAAGGAATAAGGTAACACTGCCTTATCTGGAGAAATGAGCACAATTCCTAATCCAACTTTGTTGAATTTAGGATTTTCCATTTTCTTCCCTGTTGGACTTCTAGAAGCACCATCAAAATACATTTCCCATGTTTGAGGACTCTCTTGAATAGAAAAAACTTCCTCATCAGGGAGTTCGATATCTGAATACGTGTCTTCCACTGAAGGGTGTTCAGCCAAGAAATCAGCCAGAGCTTGGCCCTTAATTTCCTTTTGAGACACATACTGGATGTCGAACTGCTGTAGAATAACCGCCCACCTTGCCAGACGTCCTGTATGCATTGGACGACTTAGGATGAATTTGAGTGGATTATTACGAGATACCAATTGGACCTCGTGATGTTGCAGGTAGTGTCTCAGTTTCTGAACTGCAAAGATTAATGCTAGGCAGCACTTTTCAATACTCGAATACCGGGTTTCGGCTTCAAGCATAGTTCTACTGAGATAGTAGAGACTATTTTCATTCCCAGCATCATTCTTTTGATCGAGAAAGGCACCCAATGATCGCTCTAAAGCTGTCACATAGAGGATAAGAGGCGTACCCTCAACAGGTGGCATGAGTACTGGTGGACTCAAGAGGTATTTCTTGAGAACATCAAATGCTTCTTGACATTCTTCAGTCCACTGGTAAGTGACTCCTTTCCTCAATAATTTGGAAAAGGGTAAACTTTTGCCTGCCAAATTGGCGATGAAACGCCGAATATAGGCTAAGTGTCCTTGAAGTCCTCTTAATTCTTTCAAATTCTGAGGCGGTGACATACCAAGGATTGATTTGGTCTTCTCAGGATCGACTTCAATACCACGATGGCGTACAATAAAGCCGAGGAATTTTCCTGAGGTTACCCCAAAAGCACATTTTAAGGGGTTCATCTTCAAATTATGTTGTCGAAGTTTGTGGAATATGACTTCCAAATCAGCCAAGTGATCAAAACGTTGTTTGGATTTAACCACCAGATCATCTACATAGCATTCAACAAATTTCCCTAGAAAAGGTTTGAAGATACGATGCATGGCGCGTTGATATGTTGCACCTGCATTCTTTAAACCAAAGGGCATCACCCGGTAACAAAACACACCTTGAGGAGCTCTGAAGGCTGTATATTCCTCATCTTATGGGGCCATTCAGATCTGATTATATCCAGAATATCCATCCATGAAAGAAAGTACTTCATAGCCAGCCGTTGCATCAATTAAGAGTTCTGTAATTGGAACTGGAAAATCATCTTTGGGACAATACCGATTAAGATATCTGAAATCGATGCAAACCCTAATTTGTCCGTTCTTCTTCTTTACAGGGACAATATTAGCCAACCACTTGGGATATTGAACTTCTCTGACGAAGATAGATTTGATAAGCTTATCCACTTCAGCCTCGATTTTGGAAGCATAGGTTGGGTGTGTTCTTCTCGCGGCTTGCTTGAATCATCGATGTTCTTTTGGCAAACCCAAATGATGGGTGGGAACATCGGGATCAAGGCCAGGCATCTCTGTATAATTCCAAGCAAAAATATCTTTATTTTGCTTTAGAAAAGAAATATACATCTCTTGTTCTTCAAGGGTCATGGCCGCACTAATTAAAGTGGGGCGTGGATCTTTCTCTGTACCCAGATTTACTTCTCTGAGTTCATCCACAGTGGTAGAGATACCCTCTTCAAATGCTGGAGGAGCATTTCTAAGATCTTCCTCTTCCTCTTCATTATGTGTTATTTCTTCCGTTTCTACTTTCAAAGTATATGAAAAAACGAAATTCTCATGATCATAAGAGATGTCAAAATTTTCACATTTTGAAGAAGAAGCTTCCATTTCCGACCCTATTGATGATAAAGGGTCTTCTTTGGGAATCAAAGAGGAGATGATGGATTGAGAATCGACATCAATATTCACCTCTGGTGTTGCTATAACTTCTTCTGGCCTGATTAGCGAAGTATAGACTTGTTGGATTTCAGCAGACGAAATGAAAACGTCCCCATTTATGCTTTCATCACTGCTTGGTATGTTACCAATTTCTCCCATGTTGTCTGGCTCGATTGCCGTAATTGACATTATGGATCTTTCCATAAGAGTATTTTGATTTGAGCCTATTTTGTCAATTTGACTGATAGGTAACACATAATCTGTACTCACATGTGAAAATGGATTTATTGGAATTTTTCCCAAACCATATGGAGCATTAACTTTGGTAATTTCCCTCATTGTAGATTTTTCTCTTCCCTTCATGTGATAAAATTCCGCCTCAATGTATTGAGACTCACATGTCTTGAAAGGGGTCTTATCACCATACAATGTTCCAACTTGACCATCGAAACAGTATTTGAGACATTGATGGTATGACGACGGAATAGCTGCATGCTGATGTAGCCAGGGTGTTCCAAGCAAGATATTGAAAGCTGAGTCTTGATCAACAATCATGAAATCCGAATTGGAAACAAGATCTCCAAACTGAGTTCTGAGCGTAACTTCTCCCAGTCGTTCTTGTTCATTTTTATCATATCCTTGCAACATCATGGTAGAAGGAGATAAATCCGATTCTGTGAGGCCCAATCGACGAAGTGTACGAATGGGCATGAGGTTGACTCCTGAACCATTGTCAATAAAAGCTCTTCGAACATCTATACCATTGACTTTTCCAGATAAGTACAAAGGTTTTATGTGCCCATGCACAACATCATCTCCATCTTTATCAGTAAAAGATATCACTGCATGACATTCTGCAGGATTATTCTCTATGTGATAAATTTCAGCTGCAGCAATTTCAGCTTCAAACTCTTGAGGACTTGACAACGCTTCGATGAGTGCTTCCCGAAGATCTCTTGATAGATTCAAGGAATCCAAAATTGATAATTTGGCTGGTACTTGGGCCAAGTGTTTCAATATATCATACTTTTGATCTAGAGGCCTGCGTTTCCCAATAGGAATATGCGGTTTAGCAGGTACCTTGGAAACAGATGCTTTGGAAGCTGATGCATCTTGTATTGAAGTTGGCAACATCTTTGGTTTTGGAAAATTAGACTGATTAGATCCATTTACTTGCTGAGATAAAGAAGATGGAACCTTTAATCGGTCTTCCAAAATAACTGTGCCGAAGCTGAGTTGGCCATTTGCAGAAGAACTTGGTTGTTCTTTTTGAGCTCGCTGAAGGGCTCTACCATGAGTTTCTGCTGCATATACAGTGCTAGCAGGGGTAGAATTAGGGTAGTGGCTTCGGAAAGATCCACGTCTTCCCCTATATCCTGAACCTCTAGAACTTCCTCGGGTTCCCTTATTTGATACAGGGAATTCATGCTCATCAAGACTGGAATATGAATCTGTTAATTGAATCATATTAACAGAACCAAAGATCAATTCTTCGTCTGATAAAGACTCTGCCTGGTTGGCCTATTTAGGCTGTGCCGTTTGGTGGGACGGTGCCCGTTGCTTTGAAGTAGATGGCATGAAATCTGCCAGAGTCAAAGACAATTTAGGCTTTGATACATACTCATCTTCTCCTGATTCCTCTTTCTTCTTTGAATTGTGCTTCCCTTTTGAGGATTTGTCCTTTGATGGAGGCTTTACTGCAGCTTTTGTAGGAGACACAATTGGCTTCTTCAATTGTGTTCGCAAAATGGAATGGGTCCGATTGATTGTCTTTCTGACCATCCAATCATCATATTTTTTCGCAGTTTTTCTTTTGACTTCCTGCCACTCGCCTCCTTCCTCTGGATCTGTAGCGGTAATACACGCTACATGAGCTGAAGAACCCTTCAATTTGACTTGTCCCAAGTCGACCATCTTTTGTAGGAGGTCTTTAAAGACAAAACACTCCTGGATGGGATGCCCCAACATTTGATGAAAGGGACAATAATTGGGACGGTCTTCATCTCCTTCCTTGTTTGGTCTCTTCGGCACTGGTAATTGAACCAAATTATTTTCCAGAGCTGAAATGAAGTAACCAGGAACTTGCTCACTTCGGAAAGAGTATGTTTTACTCTTCATATCCTCAATTTGTTTTCGTCATTGATCTTTTTGATCATTTGGACGAAACAGCCTTTGTTGTTGGCGTTCAGGAGGTGGAGCCCTTCGAGAAGATGAAGGTTTTGAAGTAGAAATAGGTACAGGTGCCTGTTTAAGCATAACTGTAGCAGTTTCTGCTTTACCCATTCTTCTTCCTAGAGCTGATGGAATTACACGAGATTTAACCTTAGCCTGTATAAGGGAATCTTCAATCTGTTGAGCGATTAAAGTAAGGTCTCGAAACCCTCCTGTGTATTTCACAGGGATCAATGGCGTGCGTAATTTGTCACGCAAATTTGCCACACAGATTGGCAACAATTCCTCCTGAGGGAGTGATAAACTCAAGGAATACGTCAATCCCTTCCAACGAGCAATGAAATCAGAGACTCTTTCATTCTCCCTTTGCTTGCAGTTTTTAAGATCGAAAACTGTCGTTTTTGGCAAAGTTGAGCTAAACTGAAGAAGGAATTTTTGACGAAGATCCTCCCATCCGATGACTGACTGGGATTGCAAGCTTGTATACCAGACAAAAGCTGGTCCTTGCAAGGTTCGCACGAAGAATCTGAGTTTCACTGCTTCTTGATGCTCTGGAGTTCCCATCATAGGATCACAACAAGACACGTAATGCGTAAAATGTTGTTCATGGTCGCCTGATCCATTGAAAGTAGGGAAAATAGGGTTTCCAAAACTGGATGGAGGAGAAATTGAATCTACCCATTCAGGGTAAACTTTCTTTTCAGGTTGAACTTGCGCCCGTTTCCCTTCCATAGTTTCTAACCGAGCTGTTAATGAATCAATAGTAGTTATTAACTTTTGAGAAACGTCAGGTTGAACTTGGTTTTGGGTAGGTGAAATGAATGGAGCTTGGACAGCCGTGGAGGTTGGTGCTGCAACTAATGGTAGTGCTGCCAACCGTTGTTGCGTTTGACCCATAGGATTAGACCTCTGTGGGTGTACTGACAAAGGAGTATATTCTTGATCCATCTCAGTAGTTACAACAAATTCCTTCGGCTGTCGGACTTCAGCATTCTTAAGAAGAAGACTACTCTGAAGTAGTTATGCATTCAACCTTCTTAATTCTTTCATTTCTTCCTCCTGTTGTGCAAATCTTTGCTCTAATGAGAGCGATTGACCTCCTTCAGAGGAAGGGTGAGAAGTAACCTGATTCTTTCCTTTCCCCTTATTGGATCCTTTTCGGAGAGGGGGAAGTGGGTTACTTGAAGGAATACCCAGATTTTGGGTAAGCCTTTGATTACGTGTGCGCACACGTTCTTCATTTAGGTCTGTGTGCGCGACTTCTTGAGCAGGAATCTCTTCGTCTGATCCCTCTGATTGAGCCTCATCTGGTGAATCAGCAGCAACAGCATTGATGACATTAATGGATGCATATTGCATGGAATCCTTTCTATCAGCATTACTGTGATATTGTCTTCTTCTATGTCCATGATGAGACATGGCATTCCGTTGACTTGATCCCTCAGGAATTTCTTGGAGAACCGTCACTTGGAGAGAATCTCCTGATAGCTTGGCTCTTCATTCCTCTTGAGGCTTATTCCCTAATCGAGAGAATACTGATTTTCTCTGAGGGAGGGATTGAAGATTTGAAAAAGTCCCCAGTCCGGTGGACTTGGGGTGTTCCTGCTGCTTCCTCTCAACTCCTCGAATCCCATTCGTTGACTCTGAGGGTTGGGTTAGAGAAGTCCCCAGTCTAGCAAGCTGGGGTGTCTCTTGACATGCTATGTCTGAGATCTTCTTGAAATCTCTCTTGATCTTGCGAATATTAGTTCGGAAATTAGCTGGATGCATTAACCTGTATCCACTTTTATCACCTGGTTCAACAGACCGTTGGATGATTTCCGAAACTTCTGTCATTTGATGACGTGTTTGCTCCAGACGAGAGGCTTGTGCAATATTCTCGCCTGCTTGATGTAGAAGCAATTCAACAACCTGTTCTCTATATACTTGATTTTGAGAGGAACTAGTTGAAGCTTGTTCTCGAGCAAACTTTTGATTATGAACAAAGCCCATTGACTGTGGTCGGCCATGGGCAATAACATTGCATGAGACCATTTTCGGCGGGCTTTGCTGACCGGAAAGCACTATGAAATGTAGTGCTCCGTGAACACCCCATCCTCTGATATGAACATTAGATGGAGCATTGGAAATTAACTGACGCAATCTTCTTAGTGCGCCAAGGCATGAACGTTGAAGGGTTCTCTGTTGCTTTTCAGCCTTCAGATACCGAGAGACTGATAGAGATGCCAAATCAATCTGGCGTTGTAACCCTTCTATTATCTTAAGATGATTTTCATATTCATTGTAAGATAATACCTTCTTCATTAATTGACAAAGAGTTTTCCATATGTTGAGATGAATATCATGGATTCCATCATCCGTCAACATCTTTGGAATGTCATACTGGGAATCAGCCAAAGGCCAAAACATGACTGGTACTTCACCTTTTGCCAGTTTTTTCCTCATGTTCATCATTTCCTCTTTATCATTAAATGAAGATTCTTCTACCTGTTTGGACCAGAGTTGGTGTTTCCTTGTTGCTTCATCAGATTCAACAAGATTGGTAGAGAAATCACTATTCATGCTAGAAGATGAATGACCCAGGGAAGGTTCGGAGAATAACCTGAACCCCAGGCTATCTTCTGATGGAGAAAGAGTTTCACCTGCCGATAGTAAAGCATTAGACATGACTGGTTTTACGTTTGCTAGTGCCTCAAGATAAGAGGGCTTTCTCGGTACTACATTATCTACTGGAGTAATTTCCAGGCAATGTGAATCACTACTGCAGAGAGGACTTTCGCAGCGAAGTTCATCACCATGAGGAGGACCATCATGATGGGTTACAGCAAAAGATGAAATCTCTTGCTCCTTGGCCTTCTGACCACACAGAGGGTTCTTGTGGCTCTCATCTGAAGAAGAAACTTCAAGATTGACCGAATTTTCATGAAGCAAGTCTTCATGAGGAAGTGTCTGTTGAAGACCTTCGGGATTAATGTTCCCGTTATTGGGAACTGAGGGAGTAGAATCTTGAATTCCGACAGATAAATGTCTGAGGGCTTCAAGAACTCCAGCATCGAGCAAGGCCTTGTTGCAGATTGGCCTTTGATCTCCTGACTGTGCTGGGCTGATCTTTTTCTTAGATGCCTTCTTACTTGCTTTAGAAACCACTTGATGACGAAAGTGATTTCTCTGAGCAGGTGTATGTGCCTGATCAGGAAAGATGGTCAGGTTAGGCTGACAATCATCGCTCAAATCAGGTGTATGTGCCTGACTTGGTTGTCCGTATGATATGGGGGAGTATGCCCCATAACCCTCTTGGACTGAAACAGATGTGTGTGTCTGTTCCGGAGTGAATTGTTGATGTGTCACTCCACTGTTAGGGATAGATTTATGTGTCTGTCCCTGAGATGATGCTGAAGTTGTTATGATATCCTGGCAAGCATCCAGAATATGAGCAGGAATTTGCTTCTGCTCTTTCACCATTGACAAAATATGTTTGGTGACTTCAGCCGTCGGAACAGGGATATACGTCCATTCCGGGCTTGGAGTAGGTGTATGTGCCTACTCCTGTCCTCCTTTTCCTGTCAGTGACTCCTGAAAGTACTCAAGTGTGGAGGCAGAGAGTTTAGTCTGCCTCCTGTTTGTCGTCGGGGCTTTCCGACTGACTTCTCCGTGCGCTACCAAGCGAGACTGTTGGTAGGCTTGATTAGTATTAGCAGGTGTGTGTGCCTGCTGATTACACTTCTCCAAACGCGGTTGACGAGATCCATCATATGTAGTCAGATGAGCCTGTTGACTAACTGCTGATGTATAAGCAGGTGTATGTTCCTGCCTATGGTACTCCGCCGGAATTGCCTGGCGGGATCAGCTTGATGCTGCCAGACGAGTCTGCTGGACAGCGGGATTAAAATGAACAGGTGTGTATGCCTGCTCGTTATTTGCCACCAAGTTAGGTTGGTGGACTTCTCCGGAGATGGCAGGGATGACAACCTGCCTATTTTTAACCGGATTCCGTCTCTGGCGGTTCATCTTGCCTGCTCGGGTTCGAGGAACCTGAGCTGAATGCCTGGAGTCGGTACCCTCATCATGTTGAGGGCGCACTACCGCACGAGTCTGGCGGCGATTGTTGATGGGATCCCTCGGGAAGGACTCCTGTCTTTTTAAATTAAGGCCCCGAGGGACCTGCTCATTCACTTCCTCGGAGTAAGGGAGTGAATGGAAATTGCGTTCCGGGGATAACGACCCGAAACGGTTGGAGACGGTAGTCAGCACCGCCTGCTTCTTGATTGCTGGCCGCCGTTGTCCGGACGACCAGGTAGAATTGTTAACCTGGAGGGCTTGACGAGTGGCCTCCATAGTTGGGATAGTACCGTTGCGACGGTACTCCTTAACCAGTGCATTAGAAACACAGCGTTGAAGACGCTGAGTTGGTGATGTCATCCTCAGAGCGGATGACGTTCCAGCAGGAGTAGCAGCATTGGTTTTCACAGTAGCAGACCTCATAGTAGAGGTGTCCACAGCAGCAGTATTCACAGGGGTGAATTTAAGGAAAGCCATTTTTGCAGAAGATCTTGAGAAAAGAGTGCCTGTTCCTTGTAACAGACATAATCAAGATGAATCCGGCCACTGCATCTTTTGGATGAGCACATGTCAATGATTGCTTTGTTGGCCCAAGGGGCCTAAAAAATAAGAAGAACATCACTTTAACTTGGTTAAGGATTCACGTCGGGTTCACCATTTATGTTACGCACGGAATCCGGGGATGACCTCCTGGACGGGAGATTCAAACGTTCCGATCGGTTTCTAACGGGTTTATTCGTAGAACCGGAAACATCCAATGATTCCACATCCGTTGGGACCTACTTTCCAAAGGTAGGCGCTCATTAGCTTGTGGACTGATGAGGCTTAGGAATTTTCATTGGTCGAGAGGATGGGAGATCGGACTCATCACACCTTTTTGAGGGGAATTATTGTCTACTCCGGGACTCTCTTTATAGATTTAAGTTATGTACGTGAATCCTTATTACATTACCAAGTATAAACTGAGCTTTCCTTAAGTTTTAACAATCAATAATTAAATATGCAAGAAATTTAGAGAATCTTTTATATGTATTCGAGGTTCTTCATCAATAGAGAATCATCTATAGCTGTTTAGAGATTCTTGGTCAATGGTATCCTTCAAAACATTTATATAAAAGTCTCTTGGTCATTATGACGACGAGACTGGTTTTAAAGCCACTTAGTGGGGAACTTGAAGTTTATCATCATTCAGAAGGACAGGGATTATCTCAAAGTTGGGATCGAACCAATAAATGGGCTACCTATGTATCCTTTGTTTCGAAAAAAAGGAATCAGAACCCACGTAGTTCGAGTAATGGGGTATGATGTTTATGATTGATGGCTCAAAGATGAATTTCATAATTACTTTTACACTCTAAGCTCACGTGAGTCATGCTCGGTGTGAGAAACAAGAGGTATTGGTAAAATTTAGACAATTGTGCCATGAAAGATGCAATCATAAGAATTTGTTTGGGGCTTATGTATGGATGACTGCCCCGATAGATGAAGGTTTAGGATTTACTTTTAGGGAGAAAATCTATGAACAGGGTCCATAAAGTTATATGTGCTTCATGGAGATTTGAATACTCTAATCTTGGGGCTTACTCCTAAGGAGGATGCCCAAGTTAGGAGGGGACTTATGATTGGGTTTTACTCCTGAAAAGGAAACCCAAATCAAAGGTAAATTATGACTGGTTAAGAGAAATTTAAGAGACTTGGGGCTTACTCCTAAGAAGGATGCCCAGGTTAGGGGACTTGGGGCTTACTCCTGAAAAGGAAGCCCAAGGTTATGAATGAGTCTTATTCCTGAAAAGGAGACTCAGGTTAGGGATTAAGGTTTGGGGCTTACTCCTGAGGAGGATGCCCAAGATTAAAGGACTTGATTGGGGCTTATTCTTAAAAAAGATGCCCAGATCAAAGGTTTTATAACTGGGGATTATTCCTGAAAAGGAGACCCAGGTTAAGATTTTCTCATCTTAAAGGATGAGATTGAATGAATGAACTCTCCGTATTTTAGTAACATAAGGATATTTAAATCACTAGGTTTTGAGAGATATTTCACAGAATTCCTTTCAGACAAGGATGTCAAATCAAGAAATCATTCCATAAATGGCTATGAAGAGTATCTTGAAGACTGAATCTTGAATGGGAAAGATGAAATGGCTTAAGAGGGGTAAAAATGGGCAAGATGGGCACCCAAAAAGATAGGGGCGCGCAAGTCTTGAAAGGCGCGCAAGTATTGCGGCGGCGCGCAAGTATACTTGCGCGACATGAGGGGTACTTGCGCGATTTTCAATCAGCATTGAAATGCTTGAGAGACTGTTTATTAAACCCTTTACCATCCTCTTGAGGTTCTTCCAGAAGAGGGACGCGCAAGTTATATTGAAGGAATTAAGTCGGCGCGCAAGTGTTTGATAAGTTTCAACACTTAGTCCTTCCTTCTTCTCTTTAGATCTTCCATTCTAGGTAAGAAATTACCTTAGAAGTGTTTCGGAAGCTTTGAGAAGAGACTTGGGCGTCGGGAGCTTCGATCCGAGTTTCTGGAAAAAGATCCTCTCGAATGGGGGGCCCACAGGGTCTATTTATAGGCAAAAGAAGACCCCGGGCGGTTACCGGGCGGTTACCAATTAGGTCGCGCAAGTCACCTGCGCGACCAAGGTAGTCGCGCAAGTGTACTTGCGCGCAAGTATTGCGGCGGCGCGCAAGTATACTTGCGCGACATGAGGGGTACTTGCGCGATTTTCAATCAGCATTGAAATGCTTGAGCGACTGTTTATTAAACCCTTTACCATCTTCTTGAGGTTCTTCCAGAAGAGGGACACGCAAGTTATATTGAAGGAATTAAGTCGGCGCGCAAGTGTTTGATAAGTTTCAACACTTCGGCCTTCCTTCTTCTCTTTAGATCTTCCATTCTAGGTAAGAAATTACCTTAGAAGTGTTCCGGAAGCTTTGAGAAGAGACTTGGGCGTCGGGAGCTTCGATCCGAGTTTCTGGAAAAAGATCCTCTCGAATGGGGGGCCCACAGGGTCTATTTATAGGCAAAAGAAGACCTCGGGCGGTTACCGGGCGGTTACCAATTAGGTCGCGCAAGTCACCTGCGCGACCAAGGTAGTCACGCAAGTGTACTTGCGCGACAGTGGTAAAACTTGCGCGGTGAATTGTCTTTTGATCCTGTGTTCATGCCTTTGTCGATTTTTGATGTTTTCTTCAAAGGATGAATCACTTTCAGCTGAGATATTCCCTTTTCCGATCTTTAGATTATGTGACAAAAGGAGCGTCAACAGTAGGTTTTTAGTATTTTTAGGGTTTTTGGGTTTGAAATATATTTTGGGACTTTTATGGTTTTCAGGGGTTCTTAGTGTTTTAAGGGGATTTTTACGTTATCAGGAATTTTTAGAGTTTTTTTGGATTTTTATGGTTTTTAGTGTTTCGGGTTTTTTCTTTATTTATAGGGTTTTTAAATTTTTCATGCTATTTTAGGGGTTTTCAGGGATTTTCAGGGGTTCTAGGGTAATTTTGGGGGTTTTGGGTTTTTTAGGTTTATTAGGGGCTTCATGGTTTAAGATTTATTTAAATTTCTTTAGGTTTTTAAGGTTTTTTACGGTTTTAGTGGTTTTTTGGTTTTTATGTGTTTCTATGCTTTTTAAGATTTTTAGGGATTTTATTGTCTTCAGGTTTTTTTAGTGTTCGTTTTTTTAGTTTTTACATTTTTAAGGATTTTTATGATTATTATGTATTTAGTGTCTTTAGGGATTCTGAGGATTTTTAGGGTTTTCAAGCAATTTTAGGTCTTTAGGGGTTTTATGGTTATTATTATTATTTGGATTTAATGTTTATCTATTATTATTATGGATTTTCAGTGTTTTTAGACGATTTTAGTATTTTATGGGTTTTAAAGGATTTTATAGTTTTTAGTGTTTTTAGGGGTTTTATGTCATTTTAGTGTTTTAAAAGTATTTATTGGTTTTTATGTTTTTCAATGGAAATTTAGGGATACCTTGGTATTTAACATTTTCCAGGATTTTAATGCTTTTTGAGGATTTTGATGGTTTTCAAGGTTTTTCAGGGGTTTTTCATAGTTTTTAGAGGATTTCAGGGTTTTTAAACATTATTTATAAGTTTATTAATTATTTTTTAGGGTTTTAGGTCTTTTTTAGATTTTTTTTTAAAAAAATTTGTCTTAAGGGTTTTAGTGGTTTTGAGGGGGATTTATGGGGGTTTTGGATTTTTAATGACTTTAGGGGTTTTATGGGTTTTTATTAATTTTCATGGTTTAGGGTTTTTTACGTTTTCAGGATTGTTTAGGTCTTTTTAGGATCTTTAGGGTTTTTATGGTTTTTTAGAGATTATTGGTATTCTGAGGGGTTTAGGGGTTTTCAATGTTTTATAGTTTTAGGGTTTTAAGGTATTGTGGTGTTTTTGGTTCATTTATTTTCTGAGTTTTTATGGTTTTAATGGCTTTTAGTGGTTATTTTTTTCATTTTTTTGTGGTTTTATGGGATTTTATATTTTTAGTGGTTTTGCGATTTTGTGGGTTTTTATAGTTTTTATGCTTTTAGGGGTTTTTATTGTTATTAAGTGGTTTTCATAGGTTTTAGTGTTTATTTTGTTTTCAGGTTTTTTAGGTAACTTTTAGGATTTTAGGGACAGTAGGGTTTTTAATTATTTTTCACGTTTTGAGGGTTTTTTTGGGAGTTTCAGGATTTTTAACGGATTTTAGGTTTTTCATGGTTTTTCAGTTTTTTATGGTCTATTAGGATTTTATATATTTTTAGTTTTTTAGGGATTTTAATATTTTTAGGGTTTTTAAGAGTTTAAAGTGTTTTTAGAGGTTTTTTTGAGGTTATTTAGAGTTTTATGTTTTTTACAGGTTTTCAGAGGTTTTTAGGGTTTTTAGGGATTTTCAGGGTTCAAGGGTTATTTACGTTTTTAGGTTTTATTTTATTTTTAGTATTTTTATGAGTTTTAGGGATTTTAGGGTTTTAATGGATTCTGATGGTTTTTATGGATTTTGAGGGGCTTATGAGATTTCAAGGATTTTAAGGTATTTTGGGGGATTTAGGGGAGTTTGTGTTTTTAAAGGTTTTAGGGTATTTTACGGTTTTAAATGTTTTAGGTGTTTTAAGGGTTTTTATAGTTTTTAGTGGTGCTTTGGAATTTTATGGGATTTTTAAGGATTTTATGGTTTTTATGGTATTCTGGGGTTTTAGGGTTTTATGTGGTTTTAAAATTTTTAGGGATTTTTTAGGATTTTTTGGGATTTTGGGTTTTTTTGTGGTATTTGGGATTTTGAGGGTTTTTATGGGTTTTCGGATTTTTTAGGGTTTTTTAATATTTTTGGTTTTTTGGGTATTATGTTTTATAGGGTTTTTATTTTGAAGAGTGTTTTTAAAATTTTTTTGGGCTTTAAGGTGTTTATATTTTTTAGATATATTTAAGGTTCTTATATTTTTTTTGGATTTTTTAAAGTTTTTAATCGGTTTTATGATTTTTAAGGGATTTTCTGGGTTTTAAGGGGTTTTTTTACTGTTTTGGAGATTTTTAGGGCTTTTTAGGATTTTTAGGTTTTTATTGTTGTAGTGTTTTTTGGGTTTTTTAGGGGTTTTAGGGGTTTTTATCGGTTTAGGGGGTTTAAGGGGTTTTGGAGTCTTTTGGGTTTTATGGGTTTATTGAATTTTTTTGTGTTCTAAATACTTTTAGAGATTTTAATTATTATGGGATTAAAAGTTTTTTATATATTTTAGTGGTTTTTAGTGTTTTATGGGGTTTTATGGTTTTTTAAGGTTTTTATTATTCTTAGGGGTTTTTGGATTTTCATAGTTTTTTTATGTTTTCTTGGAATTTTCAGGATTTTTTATATTTTATTGGTTCTTAGTGTATTTTATGGATATTTGAGATTTTGAGAGGTTTGGGGGGTTTTAGGGTCTTTAGTGGTGTTTGGGGTTTTTAGGGAATTTCTTTTTGTTTTCTTTGACTTTTCTACGGGTTTTATTGTTTTTGAGTGTTGAAATGTTTTTAAAGATTTTATGGGTCTTTAGTGTTTTTGGTGGGTTTTTATTATTTTAAATGGGTTTTGGGGATTTTATGGTTTTTTGGGTATTTTAAAAAATAAGGTTTTCTATATTCTCATGATTTTTTTAATATTTTTTAGCATTTTATGGTTTTTATAGTTTTTAAGGTGTTTAGGGTTTTAAAAGGTTTAATGGGACTTCTAGTATTTTAGGGTTTAAGGGGGTTTTAGGATTTTTAGGTTTTCTCAGTTTTTAGGGGTTTTGAGTATTTTTAGAGCTTATAAGGTTTTTAAAGTTTTCTTTACCATTTTCAGGGTGTTACGTGGTTTTAGATTTTTTTGTGGTTTTTAGGTTTTTTTTATTTTTTGTGTTTTTATGTTTTTATGGGTTTTTATGTTTTCTATGAGTTTTTCTTGTTTTCTAGGTTTTTTAAATTATCTTGGATTATTAGTGATTTTTTAAGGTTTATAAGTATTTTGATAATTTTAGGGTTTTTAGGGTTTTGAGGGGTTTTTAATGTATTAAGGAGCTTTTGGGGGATTTGGTTTTTTTAATTATTTAGGAGTTTAAATGTTTTTAGATTTTTTTAGCATTTTTAGGGGTTTTATGTATTTTTAGAGTTTTTATGGGTTTTTTGTATTTTTATGATTTTAAGGTTTTAAGCGGTTTTATATGGTTTTAATGGTTTTTAGGTTTTCAGGGTTTTTAATGTTTTTACGGAAATTTAGGGATTTTATAGGATTGTTATGGTTTTTTGGGTTTTAAGTTTTTATTGGGATTTTAGTGGTTTTGAGGGTTTTCTGGGGAATTAAGGGTTTTTATGATCTTTTAGTGTTTTTTGGTTTTTTGATTTTTTACAGGGTTTTATGGAATTTGATATTTTTTTAATGTTTTACGGATTTTAATGTGTTTTTTTGAGTTTTATGTTATGTTTTAGTGTTTTATGAGTTTTTTATGGTTTTGAATGGTTTGTAAAGTTTTTTTTAGTTTTTAGGGGAGTTTTAGGTTTTTTAAACATATTTTGGGTTTTTAAGTGTCTATATTTGATTGGTTTTTATGGTTTTTATGATTTTTATGGTTTTTATGGTTTTTAGGGGTTTTAGGGCTTTTAGGGGTTTTTAGTGTTTTCATCTTTTGAGGTATTAGTAAGGTTTTTTAGCATATTTGTGTTTATAGGGGATTTTATAGTTTTTAGGGCTTCTGATGGTTTATATCATTTTTTAGGGTTTTTTGGGTTATTTAGTGTTTTTTGGTTTTTAGGTTTTTTTGGGGGGGGGGGGGGGTTAAGTTTTTAGGGGGTTTTAGGTTTTTTAAAGTTTTTATCAATTTTAATGATTTTAGAGTTTTATAATGTTTTTAGGGGTTTTAATGTTTTTTAGTGTTTTTAGTGGTTTTTAGGGGTTTTAAGGTTTTTTACTATTTTATAGTTTTTAGTGGTTTTTATGGGTTTTTAGGGTTTTTATAATTTTCAGTGATTTTGAGGTGATTTATATTTTTTAGGGGTTTATGGTTTTTATGGTTTTTCTAGGTTTCTATGGGTATTTTAGGGTTTTGGGGGTTTTATATTTTTAGGGTTGTTAATGTTTTTTTTAGTTTTTATCATTTTTATGGGATTTATGTTTTTTAGTGTTCTTAGCTATTTGTTAGGGTTCTATTAGTTTTTAAGATTTTTAGGGGCCTATGGGTTTAGGTATTCTTCATGGTTTTTAGGGTTGTTTATGTTTTCATCTATTTTTTGTATTTTTAATGATTTTTATTTCTTTTAGGGTTTATAGGAATTTCTATGGGTTTTAGGGGTGTTTAGGTTTTTTAGGGGTTTTAGGTGTTTTTAGGGATTTTCAAGGGTTTTTTGGTTTTTATGGTTATTATGGGTTTTTTGAGTTTTTAGGGGTTTTAAAGTTATTTTTAGTTTTCTTTTAAATTTTAAGGGGTTTTAAGGGTTTTTAGAGTTTTTAGTGGTCTTTTAGGGCCCTGAAGGTTTTTAGGGGTTATTTTTATTTTCTGAGGGGTGTCAAGGTTTTTAGGAATTTATACCTTTTCAGGATTTGTTTAGGTTTTTTAGGATTTTTAGAGTTTTGGGGGTTTTTTGGTTGTTAGGGATATCGAGGGGTTTTAGGATTATTTAGTGATTTTTAAATTTTAGGATTTTACATGTTTTTAAGAGTTTCAATGTTTTTAAGGGTTTAATTTGTTTTAGACTTAATTTTGGGGTCTTATGTTTTTATATGTTTTTATATGGTTTTAAGGGGTTTTTATGGTTATCACTTTTTTAGGGGTTTTTATTGTTATCACTTTTTAGGGGTTTAATGTTTTTTACATTTTAAGTGATTTTCAGGGATTTTTAGTATTTTATGGTTTTTAGGTTTTTATTGATTTTGAGGGGTTTTAGGGGTTATCTAGGATTTTGTTTTCAGTTTTTAGGGTTTTAGGGGTTCTCAAGGGTTTTAGGGTCTTTTGGTATTTTAGGAATTATTTTTATTTTTTAAGGTTTTAAGGTTTTTTATATTTTTATCCAATTTTAGGGGTTTAAATGTTTTTTGGATTTTTAGTGGTTTTAGGGGTTTTATTGGTTTTTATGTATTTATAAGGTTTTTTGTGTTGTTTGTTTTTTAGTTTTTTTTCCATGGATTTTTAGTTTTTTAATTTTTTAGATATTTTTCATGATTTTTGACGATTTTATGCTTTTTTAGAGTTTTTAAATATTTTGATAGTTTTAATGTTTTTATATATTTTTAGGGTTTTTAAGGTTTTTAGGGTCTTTTGGGTGTTAAGGTATTATTCATGTTTTTATGGTTTTTGTGGAATTTTTTATTTTTACAACTTAATGATTTTTAAGGGTTTTAGTATTTTGGTTGGTTTTATGTGTTTGCATGGTTTTTAAGGTTTTTACGGTTTTGAGAGCTCCTTCAAGGTTTTTATGGTTTTTTGATTCTCAATGAGTTTTAGTGATTTTTTGGTATTTTTAAGGATTTTATGGATTTTATGTATTTTGAGGGTTTTTAGTGTTTTTCAAGGGTATTAGGGATTTTTGGCCTTTTGGGTTTTAGGGCCTTTGTGAGTTTTTTTAGAGTTTTTCAAGGTAACATGGTTTTTAGTTTTTTAGGGGTTTAATTGTTTTTAAAAATTTTATTTGTTTTTAGGTTTTTTGTGGTTTTACATCTTTTATGGTTTTTGAGGATTTTGTGGTTTAAAGGAGCATTTCAGTGTTTTTAGGGAGTTTTTTTACATTTTTAAAGATTTTTAGTGATATTTTAGGATTTTTATGTTTTTTAAGGTTTTATGGGTTTTAGTTATTTTAAGGGGTTTTATTGTTTTTAAAGGGTTTTTAGGGTTTTTAGGGTTTTTAGGGTTTCAGGGTCTATTGGGTACATTTTCATTTTTGAGTTTCATTGAGTTTTAATAGGGTTTATGGTATTTTATAGATTTTTCACATTTTGAGGTTTTAAAAGATTGTTTTTAGTTTTTGTGGTTATTTAAGGGATTTATGGGATTTAGGGTTTTGTATATATTTTTATTGTATTTATGGTTTTACAGGGTTTTCATATTTTTCCTGGTTTTTTCAATTTTTAGTTATTTTTATAGATTTTTCAGATTTTTATAGTTTTTAGGGTTTTTATCGGGTATTTAGTGATTTGAGGGGGTTTAGGATGTTTAAAAGATTTTTATTGGTTTTATGGGTTTTCAGTTAATAGGGAATTTTAATTATTTAGGATTTTTTTAGTTTATTTGGGGTTTTAAGAGTTTTTAGAGTTTCTTAATTAATTTAGAGGTTTAAATGGTTTCTAGGGTTTATAATTGGGGTTTTTGTTATTTAAGGGTTTTATAGTTTTTTTATGGTTTTAGGGGATTTTATGGGTATCCGGGATTTTTTAGTGTTTTTAAGGTTTTTATGTTTTTAGGGATTATTTGTTATTTTTAGTTTTTTATGGTTTTTTGGGATTATAGGGATTATGATTTTTTTAGAGTGTTATGGGATTTAGAGACTTTAATATTTTTTTGTGCTTTTATTGTCTTTTTGTATATTTAAGGGTTTTTTCTGTTTTTAAGGGGTGTTATGGTTTTTAGAACTTTTTACTTCTTTAGGGTGTTTACGGGGTTTCCTACTTTTGAGTTTTTTATTATTTTTTCAGGGTTTTAAAATATTTTAGGGGTTTTCTAGTTTTAGGTGGATTTAAGAAAATTTTGGTGTTTTACTTTTTCATTGTTTTTAAGGATTTTTTAGTATTTGTATGGTTTTAGGATTTTTTAGGGTTTTTATGGATTTTCAAGGTTTTTTAGGGTTTTAAAATCGATAAAAACTATATACACTTTAAAAACTCAAAAAACATCTCAAAACCCATAAAATCCTTGAAATCTGAACAAACAATAAAAAACCTAAAAACCCCATGATACCATATAAACCGCTAAAAACATTAAAAACTCCTAAAAACAAATAAAATCGTAAAACCACTAAAATTTATAAAAAAAACATGGTCCCACTAAAAAATTTTAAAATCTACAAAAATTTTAAAAACATTAAAAACTCATAAAAACCCTCATAACCCAAAAGACCCTAAAAACCCTAAAAATCCATAAAACCTATAAAATAATTATAGACCAGAAAACCCCTAAAAATCCATAAAAACCATTATAGTACTAAAACCCATAAAAATCCAAAAAACACTAAAAAACCATAATAATGAAAAAACATTTAATTACTTCAAAACCCCATAAAACCATAGAATCTCATAAAAATCATTAAAACCCTAAAACCCTCAGAATCTGAAAAAACCCAAAAATATTATAAAAATATAAAACACTAAAAATCCCTAAAAATCATTCAATACATAAAAAACGCTAAAACCCTTAAACACATTATAACCACTAAAATCCTTAAAAACCCCTAAAACCCCATAAAAACATTAAAAATAACAATAAAAAATCAAAAAAACATTTAAGCCTATAAAACATCAAAAACTATACAAAAATCATAAATCCATAAAAAACTCCAAAAATCACTAAAAACAAAAAATACCATAAAACCTTAAAAAGTTTGAAAACCAAAAAACCATAAAAATCCTTAAAACCCACAAAAATTTCTAAAAGCCTTCAAAAACTATAAGAGAATAAATGACCAATAAAAATCAGTTAAACCCTAAAGACCCAAAAAACCATGAATAACACCTAAAAACCACAAACCACCAAAAAACTTTAAAAATCATAAATAAAAAAATGAATACTAAAATAAATAAAAAACCAAAACCACTATATGTGTTTAAAAAGTATAAAAACCATAAAAACCCAAAAAACACAAAAAACACTAAAAACCCCAAACGACCCTAAATATCCTGAAAATTACTAAAACATTTAAAAACCACAAACAAAATAAAACCCTTTAAAATACCTAAAAACATAAAAACCCATAAAACCATAAAAATACTAAAAATCCATAAAAATCTATAAAAACATAAAAAACACAAAAAACGCTACAACCCCCTAAACCCCATAAAACCCCTACCAACATTAAAAACCCACAAACCCTACAAAAATAATAAAACCCACTAAAAATACTAAAACACAAAAAACCCATAAATATATTAAACCACTAAAAACCTTAAAACCCTAAAAACACCAAAACCCATAAAAACTCCAAAAGCGCATAAAAACTCAAAAAACCCCTAAAACCACTTAAAAACCTGAAAAACCATAAAAATTATTACAATCACTAAATAACCTAAAAACCATAAAACTCCTAAAAAATATGTAGAGATCCCCGAAAATGTAAAAACCCATAAAACCCTAAGAAACATTGAAAACCTTAAAACTCATTAAATCCCAAAAAACCATAGAACCTCATAAAAAACAAAAAAACCCTTAAAACCAATAAAAACACTAAAACCCATAAAACCATGTAAATATATTAAAAACACTAAAAAACCATTAAATCCCAAAAAACTCAAAAAAACATAAACCCCAAAAAGACAATAAAACCCTGAATACTCCAAAATTGCCTAAAACCCTCAGAATTATTAATAATAAGAAAACCCCTAAAAACACTAAAAATCATAGAAAACCTAAAAACCCATAAATTAATAAAACCAATGAAATAATAAAAATACCACAAAACATTAAAAAACATAAAAACTCATAAAAACCCTAAAAACCACTACAAACTCTAAAACCCTTCAAAAGTTAAAAACTCTAAAAACCTTAAAACACATAAAAATAAACAAAAAAACCTAAAGGTCCCCAAAACACCTAAAACCCCTAAAACACTTGAAATAACCTTAAAACCACATAATTTCAAAAAATCATAAAAACCAATAAAAAATATAAAAAATACATATAAATCCCAAAAAATAAAAGACACTAAAAATACCTCAAAACCATAAATACCCCTAATAACATAAAAATCCAAGACACCCTATAGAACTCCTAAAACCACAAAACACTGAAAAACTATACAACCCCTAAAACATTAAAAAGACTTTAAAACCCCTTTAAAACGCTAAGAAACTCAAAAAACACCTAATCACCCAAAAGACCCTTAATATGCTGAAAACCCATCAATCCCTAAATCACAGAAAATTCTAAAAACCCACAAAATCCATAAAACCCTAAGATAATAAAAAACCCAAAAATATCAATAAATATCCTTGAAAACATAAAAAAACCCAAAATCCCTAAAACCCCCTATAAATAAAAAACACCTAAAAACCATAAAAATCTCTAAAACCCATAGAAACTCTAAAATCCAACTAAAAATCTAAAACCCCTTAAAACCCATAAAAACATTAAAAAATATAAAAATATGAATACTATTAAATATCAATAAAAAAACTAAAAATCCAAAAATACCATTAAATACCCAAAAACCCTAAAAACCATGAAAACCCTAAAACCCTCAAAATTTTCAAAAAGTTTAAAAACTATAAAAATCATAAAAAAACCCTAAAATCACTAAAATTTAAAAAACTGTAAAGTCCATAAAAACTGTACAAATCCTAAAAATCCTTGAAAACCATTAAAACCCCTAAAACCCTTAAAAATTAAAATTCTAAAATGTTTAAAGTACCTATAAATACTAAAAACACTAAACAACCTTAAAAACCCTAAAAAAATAAAATACCCAATAATACCAAAAGACCCCAAAACTGTGAAATACCATAAAAACAACTGAAAATCCCTAAAAACCTTAAAATCATTAAAAACCCTAAAATACATAAAAATAATAAAAAAATACCTACAAATCCTTGAAAATGTAAAAAACCCTAAAACATTGAAAAAATACAAAGAACCCTAAAAACCATAAAAATCATAAAAACCCCAAAAATCCCTAAAACCCTAAAAGAAACTATAACAAAAAATCATTAAAACTCTTCAAAACATTAAAAACACTAAAAATACATAAAAAACTCAAAGAAACCAAATAAATAAAAAAACCATAAAAATTATAAAAAATCTTAAAAACTGTAAAAAAACCAAAAAAACCACTAAAAACCAATAAAAACCCCAAAAACCATAAACATCCTAAAATTTTCCAAAAAGTCCTTAAAAACGTAAAAAATAGTAACAACTCTAAAAAATGTTTGAAATCACTAAAAACCCCTAAAATCATAAAGAACCCTAAAACCAAAAAATCCCTAAAAGCCACTAAAAACCCTAAAAATCCATAAAACCCCTAAAAACACAAAAATACCTTAAAACACAAAAAGGCCCCATTACCTTAAATATCCATAAAAACCATAAAACACATGAAAATACCAAAATACCTTAAAATTCCATAAAAATCCCCAAAATCATAAAAAACTTGAAAACCTTGAGAAACAACTAATAACAGCAAAAACCCATAAAAGCATAAAAATCCAAAAACCCCATAAAAACCCTAAAAACCCTAAAAACCACTAAAAATTTTAAAACCCCTTAAACTCTCTAAAATGATAAAAACTCTAAAAAACTATAAATCCCATAAAAACTAAAAAACCCTAAAAACATTAAAATCCCTAAAAATCACTAAAAATCTAAACCCCCCCCCCTAAAATCTTAAAAAACACTGGAAAAAACTACATTTGTCTTTATTCTTGTTATGATGAAATACATAGAAACACTCAGGCCAAAAATCTTGGGTCCAACCAAACATTAAAAAATATGAAAAAAGCCCCCAATAATCTGCATGTGAAGTGCAAGTAGATACAGTGGATTCCATATGTAGGTTCTTACTACCAAAAAGTGTCAAAAGATAATGATTCCCCTTATAATTGAATCAGATCTATGTATAGGATCTTGTACCTAATAACTAATCATGGTCCATATATTCCTCACATACCTAGAGCTAACCTTTTCGTCCATCAAACTCTATGCCATCAGAAATCTTGGATCACCATAATCATGCAAAGCTATCAGAAATGGATGGCTAGTGTCCTGTAGACACCATTGTTAGACTATGAAAAAAGTTCCCCAAATGCTCTGTATAAATGGTCTGCCAAAATGGCCTTTCAACCAAAGGAAAATTAGTTCTCAGGAGAGGATATTCCTACATCCAAACGCCCATTGGATCTTAGGCCTTGAATCATCCCTCTAAACTAGAGGGATCTTAGAATCATGGTTTACAACTTCTTCCCCTACTCAGGTCTGCAGTATACTAGGAATATACTGGCCTGATTATCTCATATTTACTCATGATCCCCTTAATATTTACTCACTGAAACGTGAAATTAAACTCTACAATCAATTTCCTATCCACAAGACTCAAAAATACATGGACACATAATAGTTATCTCATTCGAATCGAGTCACCCACATCCTCAATACATGACGTTAAACTGCAAGTCCCAGGAAATCTCCCTTCCATCAACTAAGACATCTTTATGAGGTGATATGGTAATACTTGGTGCCTCTTATTTCTCACACCAAGCATTCCCCATGCGGGCCATGGGACCTCGGCAGGGAGTTCATCATTACATCATGGAAAATAAATCCATTATTTCGGCCCTAGTGGTTCAATCGTAAAAGGCATGTCATGGTTATGTTCACCCACAATGGGGAGTCCAAGGTCCTGACCATACGATGTTAAAACTCAAGGTATAAAAAAAAATAGATAAAATTCCCCACCCCCTACACATGTAATAAAACTGTGAAGAGAGGTTGATTTCGGGACATCCATACCTCCAAGCTCAGGTTTGGCCCAAAAAAAGAAATGAAAATTCCCCCACTCATTGCACACAGACCAATATTTTTATAGTTAGTTTGATATTGGGACACTTAGATCGTCAAAAAATGGAATTTATTCAAAACGGGAGTCAAAATATCCCACCCTAGATACAGGTCAAATCTGTGTTGAGAGACTCCCAAATCTAGGAATAATCACTCACCAAGTGATTCTGATATGTCCAAACCAATTCTCTCCATTCATAAAAAATTTCTCTTGGAGTGATCTTGAATATTTATAATCATCCATGGCCATTGGAAATGGAGGGTCAGTGTCACATGGAAACCTTTTTTTTGACTATGAACAAAAAGCCTCAGAGGCTCTGCATATATCAATGTGTCCTTCTATGTTTATATACCCATGGTAAGCTAAGTCTCCTAGGTAATTCTCACAATGGTGCAGATCCCCTGAATGTTCATAAGTCTACATTCCCATGGTAACATGGGTTCCAAACTTGGGATACTGATGTGAACCTCCCCATTATAGATATCAAGGGTAATCACTAGCTTTACCATTAAATTATGAAGAATGATATGTCAAAGGCTTCATGCCCAACTTTTTTAACATAGAGAAATGTTTTTTCCCATTCGCATAACTCATTTCAGGGTACTCCCAATAAGGTAATCCCTTAGTAATCTGGAAGGAGAGGGCACTCTTGCTCCTCTTCACCTCTAACTGGGATGTGTTCGGATGGATCACTATATGTGATTATACTTGATATCAATATGGGTGAGATTTGGTACATTCAAATCCCCCCTCTCCCCCTTTGGGATTGTAGTCATGGAATCTTCAACTATTGTTTACATTTTCCATCATAGGAGAAGGGAAAGTGTGTGATTTATCAGATCTATGTTTTCCACTTGTTTCTCACACCAATAATGACTCATGTGTTCTTATATGTTAAATATTATCACTGCATCCATACCATACATCATTTGACTATGAGAAAAATTATTCCCACCATAGCTGGGATACATAGGATGACTGCCTAAGCCCCGAGATCAAGGGACATTCTCCATAGAAGTCACTCCCAATAAAATTCCACCAGACTCGCTAGGGAATACACTTCAAAAGTAACCTCCAACTTGTTTCTCTCAAATAGGCCGCCTCAAGGATGAAAGTACCAAATGAAATCATACCACGATGGTTTTGATTCCTAGCCAACTAGGATACATATGAAGCCTTAATTTGGTCCAAACTCAATACCCAAGTCACCCTTATGTTCTTCAGACAACAGCCCTAATAGCATCTTGGTCACCCAGGAGACCATATCTCTCTGGGACATCTCGGGAAACCTTGTTGTTTGACCTGTATTGCATTTTGACTGGGAAACTTTCTCCTAGATGTCCTTGCCACATGACAGTAAACTTTATGGATGGGTCCCTGTCACATGAACTTATTAGGTGATGTGTCTAGTTATATGGCACTGAACTATGTGGGTTCTGATTCCTCTAATGAGGATGTGTATGAATCCCATCTCATGGGTTTAATCTAGATATTGAAGTAACTTTCGTCTTCCATGGATGATGATAAACTCCATAACACCTCATCATAGGGATTAAACTAGCACTATCTCAGTAATTTATAATTCATGTGTATATAAGATTAATTTTGAAAACTAAAGGTAATATATGGGAACACTCTTGGGAAACAACCAAGGATTCAAAAATATATGAACATTTCATAAATCTATAGGAGAGTCCAAGAGTATGAAATAATCCCCCCCCCAAAAGGGTGTCATGAGCCTGACCTCCCATCCTCTTGAGAAATGGTGTCCTTAAGTGTCGTTGGATAAATCATTATCCAATGAGTGCCTGAATTTTGAATGTAAGTTCATGAATCAGGGATACAAGGTTTGATGGGTATTTCTGGCTCCATGAATGAACCCGTTGGAGACCATACGATGAAATTGTACCCGATGTGGATTGATTGCACACATACTCAACCTCCAAAAATCACCCACGGGGGCCACTCAACTATGGAACACACTTCAAAACATGAGAAGGATACACTTAGTAGTCCCCATAGGGATGGACTAAAAAATCTTCCATCACCCAGGGTGCGATGAAAATCGGGTCAAAATAAAAATGGGGAACTCAACCTGATACCCTACTTAATAATGGACTATTGGTTAATATTTTTCAGGCTATTTTGTCTGCCTTGGCATGAAATTAATCGAGTCTAAACAAAAATTGTTATACTAAAATGAAACCCATCATAATAATGGAAAATTAGTTATAATCCATTGGGGAATTTTTTCTACCGTGCTACGATGAAAATCGGGTCAAAACACGGTATTTTTTTGGTTTTAGGGTTTTCATGGTTTTTTGGGTCTTATGAAGGATTACGAGTTTTTTAGATTATTAATGTCTTAAGGTTTTATAAAATTTTCATGGGTATAAATGTTTTTTAGAATTTATATCAGGTATTTAGGGTTTTTATGGGTTTTTATGTTTTTATTAGTTTTTAACAATTTCTTGGGTTTTTTAGAGTTTTTGGTTTTTTTTATTTTTTTACATATTATTAGGGATTTTTTAGGATGTTTTTGATTTTTAAGGTTATAGAGACTTTATGGTTCTTTGGGTTTTAAGGGGTTTCAATATTTTTTTGGGCTGTTTGGTTTTTTTTGGGTTTTTTGATTTTTTTGGGATTTTTTGGGTTTTTAGATTTTTAATGTTTTTAAGCATTTTAAGGGCTTTAGATTTATTAATTATTTTAAAGTCTTTTATGGGTTTTATGGTTTTTATGGTTTTTAGGGGTTTTTATGGTTTTCATGGTTTTTCAGGGTTTTTAAGGTTTTTACATTTTTAGTGATTTTTATGGATTTATTAGGAATTGTTTTATAGTTTTTAGGTTTTTATGGTTTTTATGGAATTTGACATTTTTTAGGATTTTTTGGGTTTTTTGTGTTTTTATGGTTTTTTGGGTGTTTTCATGTTTTTTTTAGTTTATTACGATTTTGGGAGTTTAATCTGTTTTTAGATTTTTGGTTGATTTTTAAGGTTTTATGGGGTTTAGGAAGTTTAATTTTTATCAGGGTTTTTATATTTTTTAGGGATTTTCATGGTTTTTAGAGTTTTTTTTTACATTTTCATATATTTTTAGGGATTTTTTTGATTATTATGGGTTTTATGGTTTTAAGGGATTTTTAGGGATTTTAGGTTCTTTAGACGTTTTTGGGTTTTCTTTGTGTCTTTTAGGGTTTTATTTTTTGTGTCATTTTTTAATGTTTTTAGGGGTTTAAGGGTATTTAATGTTTTTAATGGATTTATGTATTTTTATGGGGTGTTAGGGAGTGTAAGGTTTTTATGTTTTTTATGGTTTTAAGATATTTGTTACGGTTTTAGGTGTTTTTTACATTTTCATGTATTTTTGGGGATTTTTTAGTATATTTACTGTATTTTCGATTTTAGGGATTTTGAGGGCTTTTAGGGGATTTCAGGAATTTTGGTTGTTTTTGGGTTTTATATTTTTTTGTTTTTTAAGGTTTTTAGGGGTTTTCAATTTTTTTATTGTTTTTACGGGTTTTATGTTTCTTATAGTTATTACTGAGTTTTTAGAGTTTTTATGGGTTTTGGGTGATTTTTATGGTTTTATGGGATTATATGTTTTTAAGGGGTTTTTAGAGGTTTTAGGGTTTTTAGTATTTTTTGGAATTTCTTTGGTTTTTTTGACTATTTATGGTTTTAGGGGTTCTCGGGTACTTAGTGTTTTTAGGGATTTTATGGTCTTTTATGTTTTTAGGGTGTTTCCAGGGGTTTTGGGTTTTCAAAGTTTTTTTTTGAGTTTTTAGGGGTTATAATGTTTTAGTGTTTTTAATATTTTTCTAGGTTTTTTTGTTTTTATAGTTCTTATTGGGTTTTTGGGTTTTAATGTTTTAGGATTTTTTATTATTTTTAATAGTTTTTATGTTTTTCTAGGGGTATTCATGGTTTTTAGGGTTTTTTTTAACTTTTTAGGTATTCTATACATTTTCTATGTTTTTTTGGGGTTTTAATGTTTTTAGGGGTTTCTAGATATTTTGAAGGCTTTAGGGGTTTTCAATGTTTTTAGGGGTTTTAGAGGCTTTTAGTGTTTTATGGTCTTTTTGTGTTTTTATGATTTTTTTGAGTTTTTATGGTTTTTAATTTTTCTTAGTATTATTAATATTTTTATGGGTTTTTTGTGATTTTATACTTTTTTGTGGGTTTTAGGGGTTTTTTTGGGTTTTTAGGGGTTTTCAACGTTTTTAGGGGGTATTATGGTTTTCAATAGTTTTTTACCATTTTAGGTATTTTTAGATCTTTTTATGATTTTTATGGTTATTATGGTTTTAGGGTATTCAGAGGGTTTTCATGGGTTTTTACGGTGTTTGGGGTTTCAAGGGGGTTTTAGTGTTTTTAAGGTCTTTTTTGTTATTAGGGTATTTTGAGTTTTTAATGGTTCTAAAGTTTTTTATATATTTTTAATGTTTTTTATGATTTTAATGGGTTTTAGATTTTTTACTGTGTTTTTATGGGTTTTTGGGTTTTTAGGGGTTTTATGGATTTTAGGGAATTTTTTATCAATTTAAGGTGTTTCTTATAGTTTTAAGAGTTTTTATGTTTTCACGTATTTTTTGGGATTTTTTTAGATATTTTTTTTTGGGATTTTGATGTATTTTAGGGTTTTTTTGGGATTTTACGATGTTTTGGATTTTATGGTCTTTATGAGGATTTATGGTTTTTTAGGTTTTTATGGTATTTAGGGATTTTTAGTGTTTTTTAATGTTTAATGGGTTTTAAGGGTTTGTATTGTTTTAGTGGTTTATTATGGTTTTATGGATTTTTAGGGGTTATAATCTTTTTTATATTTTTTATGGTTTTTTTGGGTTTTCCAGGTTTTTAGGGGACTTAATATTTTATATGATTTATAAAGTTTTTTGATTTTTATGGTTTTCAAGGTTTTCTAGAGATTAAAAGGATTTTCATGGTTTTTTTTGGATTCTTCTAGGTTTTTTATGGTTTTTTTGGAACTCAGTGTTTTTAGAGTCATTTTGGTATTTTATGGTCATTTGGGTTTTTTGGGATTCTATTGTTTTTTTTGGGGTTTTAACTATTTTTATTATTTTTAATTCTTATAGGGGTGTAAAGTGTTTTTAGTCATTTAGGGGTTCTTTTGGGTTTTTTTTGGGTAATCATGGTTTTTAAGTTTTTATGGGTTTTTATGGTTTTCATGGGGTTTTAGGGTTTTAGGTTGTTTTTTGATTTTACGGCTTATTTGGGATTTTTTTGGATTTTTATGGTTTTTGGGGTTTTGTATTTTTGAAAATTTTCAGAGATTTAATGGGTTTTCATGGTTTTTTCGGGGTGTTTTTTTTTTGTTTTTAGGTTGTTTTTATTATTTAGGGTTTTTATGCGATTTTATTATTTTTAAAACATTAGGGGTTTAAAGTAGTTTTTTTATTTTTAGTGGTTGTGTATGTTTTATGGGGGGTTTAGGGGTTTTTAGTCTTTTCAAGGTTTTTATGGTGTTCAGGGGGTTTTCATGGTTTTTATGGTTTTTACATTTTCATTGACTTTTTATATTTTTTATGTTTATAGGATTTTTAGTTATATTGAGTGTTTTTAGAGTGTTTAATGTTTTAGGGTTTGTTGGGGGGTTTTGGTGGTTTTTAGATTTTATAGGGGTTTTCAGGGGTTTTAGTATCTTATTTGGTTTTTAGGTGTTTTTTCAGTTTGTTAGTGTTTTAAGTGTTTGTAGAGATTTTAATGTTTTTGAGGGTTTTAGATTTTTCAGTGGGGTTTAGGGTATTTTTATTTATTTTTAGTGGTTTTAATGTTTTAGGGATTGTATAGTTTTTAGTGGATTTTAAGGGTTTTAGCGGTTTTTATGTTTTTGGAGATTTTTAGGTGTTTTTTAGGATATTTATGGTTTTTAGGGATATTTAGAGTTTTAGATATTTTTTAGGGTTGTAGAGTTTTTTATGGTTTTTAGGATATTTTTGATTTTTTAGTGTTCAGTTGAGTTTTTAGGTATTTCATGGTTTTTAATGTTTAGGGGTTTTAATTTATTAGAGTTTTTATTTAGTTTATTGGGTTTTTATAGATTATATGTTATTTTAAGGTTTTTATGGTTTTTATGGGTTTTTAAAGGTTGTTTACTTTTTTAGGGGTTTTATATCTTTATAGGATTTTTATGGTTTCTATGGATATTATGGTTTCATTGGATTTTGAGATATTTTAGGGTTTTTAATTTTTAGGGGTTTTTAGGTTTTTGGTTGTCTTTTTTTGGTATTTATGGGTTTTTTATTTTTTTGGTTTTTATGGTTTATTGGTGATTTTTATCATTCCTAGGCGTTTTCAGAGTTTTTTGATTTCTTAATGGGTTTTTTTTTCTGCTGTTTTATGTCTTTAGGGTTTTTTTTGTTTTCAAGAGGATTTCACTATTTTATGGGTTCTTTATATATTCAGATACATTAGATTCCTTTTATGTTTTTTATAGATTTTAGGGATTTCTAAGGTATTTTTGGGTATTTTAGGTTTCTTTTTATTTTTCAAGATTTTTATGGTTTTCAGTGGTTTTTAGGGTTTTTAGGTTCTTTTTGGGTTTTAAGGGTTTTTTTGAGTTATATTGTGTTTTTAATGTTTTTTGATTTTTTTGTTGTTTTTATGGGTTTTTATGGTTTTTATATTATTTAGTGATTTTTGGGTTTTTTATGGTTTTTATGTTTTTTTTGGGGGTTTTAATATTTTTAGGGGTTTTTAGGGTGTTAGGATTATTTACATTTTTTGTGATTTTAGGGTTTTTTGGGTTTTAAGGTTTTTAGTATTTTTAGGGTTTTAAGGGATTTTGAGGATCCTAATGTTTTTATTTTTTACTGGGTTTTTAGAGTTTCAGGGCGTATTCATAATTATTAGGGTTGTTTTGGGGTTTTAGTGTTTGTTAAGTTTTTTTTGGTTTGGATTTTTTAGAGTTTTTTAACATTTTAGGGGTTTTAAGGGTTGTTAGAGTACTTATTGTTTTTAGGGACTGTATGTGGTTTTTGGGTTTTCAATGTTTTTATAGAATATTATGGTTTTCATGGCTTTATGGCTTTTTTACATTTTCATAAATGTTTTGGGATTTTTATGATTTTTAGGGTTTTGAGAGGTTTTAGGGTTTATAGATATTTGTTGGGTTTTTTGGTTTTTTAAGGATTTTATGGTTTTTTGGTTTTCTCAGCATTTCAGTGTATTTTTGGGTTTTTTGAGTTTTTAGGGTTTTTAGGGATTTTTGTTATCATTTTTAGGGATTTTATGTTCTTTTATAGTTTTAGTGGGGTTTTATGGGTTTTTGGGTTTTGGGTTCTTTAAGGTTTATGGGTTTGTATTAATTTTTGGGGATTTTTAGGGTCTGTAGTGTTTTTTACATTTTTAGGGATTTTTATGTCTTTATTAAGAATTTTATGGTTTTTAGTGCTTTTATTGGTTTTTTATATTTTGAGGGCTTTTAGGGTTTTAAACGCTTTTTAGGTCTTTTAGGAATTTTTGGGTGTTTTTTGATTTTAGTTTTCCTTCAGTTTTTAGAGTTTTTATGGTTTTTAATGATTTTAATCATTTTAAAAAGTTTAAACTTTTTTTAGTGTTTTTAGTGGGTTTTTAGGGTTTTAATTAGTTTTTATGGTTTTTAGGTGGTGTCATTGTTTTAGGGGGTTTTAATGGTTTTAGGGGTTTTAATGTTTTTTGGGATTTTTATGAGTTTTCAAGAATTTTGTTGGGTTTTAGGGTTTTTGAGGAGTTTTATGGATTTTAAGGGTTGTTTGGAGTTTTAGGGGTTTTTGAGGTTTTTTGGGTCTTATTTCAGTTCATATTTTTTATGAGTTTTTAATGATTTTTTATGATTTTAGAAATTTTTAACATTTTACGGGTTTTTAGTGTTTTAAGAGTGTTTAGTAGATTTTTATGGATTTTATGGGGTTTAGGGGTGCTTATTGCTTTTACGGGTTTTGTGTGGTTTTTATTGTTTTTAGGGGTTTTCAAGGTTTTTTTGGTTTTTTATGTTTTCAATGATTATTATATATTTTTTAAAATTTTTATGGTAATTAGGATTTTTTATGGCTGTAGGGATTTTAACGGTTGTTAGGGATTTTTAGGGGTTTAGGGGTTTTTGGGGTTTTGGGGTTTTTGGTGTTTCTAGGGTTTTTGTTGTTTTAAGGGTCATTTTGTGTTTATATATATTTTTTTGAGTTTTTTTTGGGTATTATGGTTTTTAGTGTTTTAACATTTTATGGGATTAAAATTGTTTTAGAGTTTTAGTGGGATTTTAATATTTTTATGGGGTTTGGTGTATTTAAGGTTTTTATGGGGTTTTAGGTTTTTAAGGTTGTTTTTTTGGGGGGGAGTTTAAATATTTTTTAGGATTTAATGAATTTTAGGGTTTTATGGGGTTTTTTTCAATTTTTATGGATTTTAAATTTTTTTAGAGATTTTAATATTTTTATGTGTTTTCAGTGTTACTAGGGTCTTTGGCTTTTTTTTTCATATTTTATGGTTTTAATGGATATATAGATTTTTAACATTTTTTTGTGATTTTAAGAGTTTTATGGTTTTTAGTGGCCTTATGGTTTTTTTTATGTTTTAGGGTTTTTGGGGTCTTTTAGGGTCTTTTAGGGTTTTCAATGGGCTTTCTAGGTATCTATGATTTTTTACATTTTTAGGGATTTTTAGGGATTTTTTAGGATATTTGTGAATTTTAGGGTTTTTAATATGTTTAGGTATTTTTAGGCGTTTTAACCAGTTTTTAGGGTTTTTAGGGTTTTAAGGTATTTTTGGGTTTTAGGGATTTTTTGAGTTTTTAAGGGTTTTATGGGTTTTATAGTTTTTTAACATTTTAGGGGGTTTATAGGGTTTTATAGTTTTTTTCATTTTTAGAGGTTTTTGTATTTTCAGGTATTTTTATTGTTTTTAGGGGTTTTATGGTTTTCTATGGGGTGTTAGCGTTTTTAGGGTTTTTGATGTTTTAAGGTACTTTTAATGATTTATTAGGATATTTATGGTCTCTTTGGGTTTTTAGGGGTTGTTGGGGTTTTTAAGGATTTTTGGGATTTTAGATTTTTTAGGGTTTCATGGGTTTTGGGAGGTTTTAGGGTATTTTCGTGTTTTTAGGGATATTTGTTTCTAGAATTTTTATGGTTTTTAGTGTTTTTTTACCATTTTAAGGTTTTAAGGGTTTTTGTTGTTTTTATTGGTATTTAGGGTTTTTATATATATTTAGTGGTTATTAATGTTTTTATGGGTTTTTATGATTTTTTTGGTGGTTTTAGGGTTTTAGGATCTTTTATGGTTTTTTTGTTTTTGAGATTTTATAGTCTTTATGGTTATATAGAGTTTTTTTTTTGTTTTTAGAGGTATTATGGAGTTTTATAATTTTTAGTAGATTTTTAAATTTATTTTTGTATTTTATGGTTTATAAGGTTTTTAGGGTCTTTATTGTTTTCTAGGAGTTCTTAGGGATTTTGGGTTTTAGGGGTTTCACGTTTTCTGGGATTTTTAGGGATTTTTATGATTTTTATGGTTTTTAGGGTTTTTATGGTTTTTAGGGATTTTGACGGGGTTTAAGGATTTTCTTAGTTTTTAGTGATTTTTGGGATTTTCAAAGTTTTTTGGGTCTTTTTTGGGTTTTATGGGCCTTTTGGTTTTTTGCGGTTTTTAAGGGTTTATAGGGTTCTTAAATGTTTTTAGTTGTTTTATGTAGTTTAGTATTTGTAATGGGTTTTAGGGATTTTATTTGTTTTAGGATTTCTGTTTTTTGGGTTTTTAGGGGGTTTTCAAGTTTTTAAGAGTTTTTATGTCTTCCATGATTTTTTGGGCTTCTTTAGTGTTTTTATGGTTTTAAGGATTTTTAGGGTTTTTAGGGATTTTGAGACTTTTGAAGGTTTTAAACATTTTTTATGATTATAAGGATTTTCATATTTTTTGGTGCTTTTGGTTTAGGTGGTTTTTGTGTTTTTATGAGTTTTTTAGAAAAAAATTAATGTTTTTAGGGGTTTAATGGGTTTTTAGAGTTTTAGTTGGATTTTTTTGGTTAATTAGGTTTTTTATTCCTTTTTTTAGATTTTTCTGTTTTATGGGTGTCGTCTATTTTTTGAGGTTTTTAGTGGTTTTTATGCCAATATGGAATGTGATGGATTTTTAGGATTTTTAATGTTTTTAGGGGTTTTAGGGGTTTTAAGGATTCTTAGGGTATTATGGGGATTTATGGTTTTCGGTGTTTTCCGGGTTTTGGGGTCTTTTGTGGTTTTGGGTTTTTTTTGAGTTTTTAGGGTTTAATTTTTTTAGTATTTTTAACATTATTAGGGTTTTAATTTTTTTTTTGAGTTTTGAGGGGATTTAGTGTTTTTATGGGTTTTTAAAGTTTTTAATATATTTAATTGTTTTTATGGTTTTTAGGGGTTTTCTTGGGTTTTTAGGGTTTTTTACATTTTCAAGGATTTTCAGAGATTTTTTGGTTTTTTAACAGTTTTTAGTAGTTTTATGGTTTTGAGTGTTTTTATGAGTTTTTTGGGTATTTTAAGGGGTTTAGTGTTTTTTCTTGTTGTTAAGGTCTTTTTTGTTTTTAGGGTTTATGGAGTTTTTTTAGGTTTTTAGGGTTTTTGGATTTTTTTTAATTGTATAGGGGTCTTAAGGGTTCTTATAGTTATATTGGTTCTTATGGTTTTTACGAGATTTAATTGTTTTTTAAGGGTTTTATTGGTTTTTGGTGATTCTAGGGTTTTAGGGATTTTATGTTTTTATAGGTTTTTTTTTGGTTTTTTTATGATTTTTAATGTTTTTATGATTTATGGGTTTTAGGGATTTATTGGGTTTTACTGTTTTCAAGGGTTTATAGGGTTTTTTGGTTTTTTCACTGTTTAAAGGGACATTTAGTCTTATTTTTGGTTTTTATATTTTTAGGTTTTTCATGGTTTTTAGTGGTTTTTAACATTTTTAGGGGTTTTAAGGGTTTTCTGTGATTTTAGTTGTTTTCTAGGGTTCTAATGGGTTTTAGTGTTTTTATGGTTTTTAGGGGTTTTATCGTTTTCAAGGGTTTCTTGAGCTTTTATGGTTTTTTTCTTTATAGAGATTTTTAGAGATTTTTTGGATTTTTAAAATTTTTAGGGTTTTAGGGTTTCCTTGGAGTTGGGAGGTTTTTAGGGGGTTTTATAAATTTTTAGGGTTTTATAGTTTTTAGGGCCTTTTTGGTTTTTTGGGTTTTCTAGTTTTTAGTTGTTTTAATATTTTTAGAGTTTTTAAACATTTTTATGGGTTTTAAGGGTTTTTGAGAATGTTTTGTTGTTTTATTGTTTTTATGGGTCTTAAGGTGTTTTATGATTTTTATTGCTTTTTGATGTTTTTAGAAGTTTTTTAGGGTTTATAGGGTTTTTATGGATTCATGGATTTTCAGGGATGTTTTACGAGTTTTAGGATTTTTAGGATTTTTAGGATTTTTTTATCATTTTTTGGTATTTGGGGGGGGGGGGTTTAGGGTTTATTAAGTTTGTTAGGATTTAAAGGTTCATGGAGTTTTTAACGTTTCTTTGGGTTTAAAGGGTTTTTACTGGGTATTATTATTTCATTGTGTTTTTAATGTTTTTAGTGTTTTAATGTGTTTTTTTGGTTTTCAATAAATTTTTAGGGTTTTTTTGGTTTTTTAACGTTTTCTGGTATTTTTAGGACGTTTTTTATTTTTATGATTTTAAGGGTTTTATGGATTTGAGTGTTTTAAGAGGATTTCAGTGGTTTTTAGTGTTTTAGGGTTTGAAAATTCTTTTTGGTTTTTAGTGTTTCATTTTGTGTTTTTAAGGGTTTTTAAAAAATTTTAACATTTTTTGGGTTTTAAGTGTTTTAGGGTTTTAAAGGGTTTTTTGGGTTTTAATTGGTTTTTAAGGTTTTCAGAGTTTTTAGGGGTTTTAGGGTTTTAATGGGCTTTTAATGTTTTTATTTATTTTTATGTTTTAAGGGGTTTTATGGATTTATTTAGGTTTTTATGGGTTTTGGGGTTTTAGGGTGTTTCAGGATTATAATGATTTTTGGGGTTATCACAGTAATTTTGGTTTTTAGAGGTTTTAGGGATTTTAGGATCTTCTAGGGTTTTTGATTTTTGTTATTTATTAGGGGTTATATTTTTTTTAGTGTTTTTTAAGAATTTTAGGTTCTTTAAGGTTTTTTATATTTTTTAGTGGTTTTTAGTGTTTTTTGGGTTTTAAGGTGTTTAAAGGTTTTTTGGCAGTTTTATTATATACAGAGGAATTTTAGTGTTTCTTAAATATTCAGAAAAAATTAGGGACATTTTGGATTTTTTTTGGTTTATTGTGGTTTTGGGTATTTTTGTTGTTTTTAGGAGTTTTGATGGTTTTTTTTGGTTTTTTAATTGATTTGGGGTTTTGGTTTTTATTTTTAGGATTTTAGAATTTTTTTTAGTTTTTATGGGTTTTAATGGTATTTTTTTATTTTTAACATTTCAGGGTATAAAGGGTTCTTTGAGGTTTTAGTGGTTACTAGATTTTTATGGGGTTTAGTGTTTTTATGGGTTTTAATTATTTTTTCTTCTGAATTTCACTGTTTTTGGGATTTTTTTTAAGGATTTTTAGAGATTTTATACTCTTTTTTGCCTTAGTATTATATTTAGTTTTTAGTGATTTTTAGGGGTTTTAGTGTTTTTGGGGTTTTTAGAATTTCTATGGGTTTTGAGAGTTTTTAGGGTCTTTTGGGGTTTTGGAGTTTTTAGGGGTTTTTAGAGTTTTAAAAAAAATTTGGGCTTTAAAGGGGTTTTAGAGTAATTATCTTTTTAGGGGTTTTGGGGGTTTAAGGTTATTTTATGGTTTTTATTGGGTTGTTTAGTGTTAGGGGATTTTTATGTTTTTAAGAGATTTTAATGTTTTCCGGGATCTTTCATGATTTTTATGTATTTTTATGATTTTTAGTTTTTTTAATATTTTTTAGAGAATTCGGTGGTTTTATGGGTTTTTAGGGGGTTTTATGGTTTTTATGGGTTTTCAATGTTTTTTGGGTCTTCTTGGATTATAGGATTTTTTTAGTTTTGTGTGGTTATTTTGTGTTTTGCTGTTTTTAATATTTTTAGGGGTTTATGGTATTTTATATTTTTTAGAGGTTTTTAGGATGTTTTAACGTTTTTTGTGTTTTTAATATATTTTGAGGTTTTATGGATTTCCTAGGTTCTTCAGTTAGTCTAGGTACATTACGTTTTCATGGATTTTTAGGGCTTTTTTAGGTTTTTTATTATTTACACGAGTCTTTATGATTTTTTGGGATTTTTAGGGGTTTCAGGATTTTAAGGGTTTTAGGGGGATTAGTGGTTTTCAGGGTTTTATGGTATTCTTGGGGTTTTATGGGGTTTATTAGAGTTTTTTGGGTTTTTAATTTTTTTTATAGTTTTTTAACATTTTTTGGGGTTTTAATGTTTTTTAGAGTTTTTAGTGATTTTTAGTGTCATTATTGGTTTTATGGTATATTAATGTTAAAAGGGGTATTTGTGGTTTTCGATGTTTTTTATGTTTTTTATGTTTTCATGGATTTGTAGGTATTTTTTTCAGATTTTTATGGGTTTTAGGTTTTTTAGGGTTTTAGGGATTTTGTTCTTTTGAGAGTTTTATGGGTTTTTAAGGGTTTTAGTGTATTCTGTGTTTTATGATTTTTTTTATTTTTCAGGTGTTTTAAGGGTTTTAGAGTATTCTAAAAAATATTAGATTTTTATGTTTTTTGATAGGTTTTCAGGATTTTAGGGGTTTTATGGGTTTTATGGGTTTTAAAGGGTGTTAGTGCTTTTTATGGGTTTCTTGGGATATTCATGTTTTTAAGGGGCTTTTATATTTTCAATGATTTTTATGATTTTTATGGATATAAGGGTTTCTGGGATTTTGAGGGTTTGTTGGGGTTTGATGCTGTTTTTAGAAATTTTTAGGGTTTTTAGGTTTTTTATGCTTTTTTGGGGTTTTAGGGTTTTTTGAATTATTAAGGGTTTTAACGTTTTTTATTTTTTTTAACGTTTTAATTACTTTTAATTGGTTTTAGAGTTTTTCAATGTTTGTGTGTTTAATGGGTTTTTACGAGTTTTTATGGGGTTTTTTGGGTTTTAGATGGTTTTTAAATATTTTTACATTTTTATTGATTTTTATGGATTTTTATTATTTTTATGGTTTTTAGAGTTTATTTAATTTTTAGGGATTTTTTTATTACAGTTTTTCTGATTTTTTAGGGGTTTATGGTTTTTCAGAGTTTTAGGGTCTTGTTTTTTAGGTTTTTTTTTTGTTTTTTTGGAATTATAAGGATTATAAGGTTTTTAATTTTTTTATTTTCTATATGTGTTTTTAGATTTTTAGTGGTTTAAGGGGTTTATGGATTCTTCTGGTATTCTATTATTTTAGGGTTTTTTTGTTATTTTTTGGGGTTTTGAAGGGTTTTGGGGTTTTCATGGTTTTATGTATTTTTATGGTTTTTTAGGAATTGTTTTTGTTTTTTGGGGTTTTTAGGGATTTTAGGGATTTGGATCGGTTTTAGGAATTTTTATTGTTTTTAAGAAATTTTTAACAATTTTATGGTTTTTTAGGGGTTTTAGGGGTTTTGTGGTTTTCAGGTTTTTTATTGTTTTTCATGGATTGTTATGGTTTTTTTGGGCTTCTAATGTTATTTGTGTCATTTGGGTTTTTATGGTTTTTTATAGATTTTTAGGTCTTTTAATTATATTATGAGTTTTTGTTGTTTTTAGGGTTGCTATGGGTTTTTAAGTTTTATGGGTTTAAGTGATTTTTATAGTTTTCAGGGTTTCTTCAAGGGTTTTAGGGATTTTTTGTTTTTAGGCCTTTTATGTTGGTTTTTTGGATTTTTATTGTTTTTATTCCTTTTTAATTTTAAATGGTATTTTAGGGTTTTAGGGGTTTTCAATGGTTATATAGTTGTTAGGGGTTTTCACAGTTGTTAGTGACTTTTTGGGTTTTTATAGTGTTTTTTCATTTTTAGGGGTTTGAAGTTTATTTTTTATAATTTATATCATTTTTTGGAATTTTAAGTTTTTTATATTTTAAGTGGGTTTTAGGGGTTTTATAGGTTTTTATGATTTTTAGAGTCCTTAAAAGTTTTTATAGTTTTCAGTGTTTTTTGGGGTTTTATTGTTTTTCAAAATTTTAGGTATTTTTAAAGATTATTTATGATTTTTTGGATTTTAGTGTATTCTAGGGGTTTTTAGAGATTTTGAGTGGTGTCAGGGTTTTAGGGTCTTTTAGTATTTTAGAGTTTTTTTTTTATTTTTTGGGTTTTAGGGTTTTTATATTTTTTAACTTTTTAGGTGTTTTAAGGGGTTTGGTATTTTTAGTGGCTTTTTAGTGTTTTCATGTGGTTTTTTGGGTTTTTTTGGTTTTTGTGGGTTTTATGGTATTCAAGGGTTTGTTAGGTTTTTTAGGTTTTTTAGATATTTTTATTGGATTTTTATGGGATGTAGGGTTTATGATGGGTATAGGGATTTTGAGGTATTTTTATATTTATCATGGGGTTTTATGGGTTTTATGGGTATTTATGGTTTTTGGGTTTTAGGGGTTTTTATGTGTATTTTTGGTTTTAAATGATTTTAGAGTCTTTTATCATTTTTTGGATTTTTAAGTGTTTTTAGAGTTTTAGTGGTTTTAGGGTTTTTATTGTTTTATGGGGTTTTATGGTTTTATTTGGTTTTTTATGGGTTTTGAGGGATTTTTATGTTTTTAGGGATTTTTATAGATTTTGTATATTTTTATGGTTTTTAGTATTTTTAGTGTTTTTTAAAATTTTGAGTGGATTTAGGGGTTTTAATGGTTTTTACGGATTTAGGGGTTTTCAGGAATTTTATTGTCATTTTGGATTTTTAGGGGGGGGGTTTAGTTTTTGTGGTATTTAAGGTTTTAAAAGTTTTTTCAAGCTTTTAGGGTTTTAAAGGGTTTGTAGATTTTAAATCTTATTTGTGGTTTTTTAGTTTTTATGGTTTTTTTGGGTTTTTGGCCTTTTTTCCATTTTAAAGGATTTTTAGTGAATTATTAGAAATTTTATGGTTTTTAGGGTTTTTAGGGAGTTTTTGGGAAATTGTTGGGTTTAATGTTTTTTCTATGTTATTAGGGTTTGGGGGCTGGGTTTAAATTTTTTTAGGGTTTATTGAGTTTTTCGAAATTTAATGGTTTTATAAGATACTTAATGTTTTTGTATGGGTTTTAAGGTTTTTTATATTTTTAGTGGTGTTTTTTCCATTTTTATTGGTTTTTAGGGTTTTGAATATTTTTAGTTGTTTTTATTCTGTTGAACAGTTTTTAGTGTTTTTTATGTTTCAAAGATTTTTAGGTAATTTCTATGATTTTAATGGTTTTAATGTTTTCTTATGTTTTTTTGGATTTTGAAAATTATTTAGGGTATTAGGGTTTTTAGGGGATTTAGGGTGTTTTTGGGTTTTAGGGATTCATTTGAGTTTTTTACGGTTTTGAGGGTTTTTATATTTTTTGAATGTTTTTTGTGTTTTTTGGGGGTTTTAGAGTTTTTCATGGGTTTTATGGTTTTATTTGTTAGGGGTGTTTATTATTTTCAGGTTGTTTTCAGTAGTTATTCATAGTTTTAGGGTTTTTATGACTTGAGGAATGTTTAGGGGCTTTTAGGAATTTTGACAGGTTTTAGGGATTTTAGATAATTAAGGGATTTTTATAATTTTTTATGTTTTTCATGGTTTTTTTGGTTTGTAGGGTTTCTAGGGGGTTTATGATTTTTAGGTTATTTTTGGGTTTCCATTTTTTTTTGTTTTTTAGATTATTGAGGTTTTTTATTGTTTTTAGTGTTTTTAGGGGTCATATGGGTTTTAAATATTCTTAGATATTTTAATGGATTTTATGGTTTTTATGTATTTTTATGGTTTTTATGGTATTCATGTTTTTTTTGTTTTTTCGGTTTTCACATTTTCATGGAATTTTATGGAATTTCGGAGTATTTTTATGGTATTTAGGGTTTTGGGGTTTTTATGGATTTGAGGTGTTTTGGGGGTTTTCATGGTTTGTATGGGTTTTTAGGGTCCTTAGGGGTTTTAGGATTTTTAAGGACTTTTGTGGTTTTAGGTTTTTATGGTTTTTTATAGTTTATTAAAAAAATTATGAGACTTAAGGTTTTTCAAAATTATCAGTGTTTTTTAGGGTTTTGGGTGTTTTTATGTTGTTAGTGGAATTATGGTCTTCCAGGGGTTTTCAAGGATTATATGGTTTTTATGTTTTTTGATAATTTTATATATTTTTTAACATATTTATAGATTTTAGGGATTTTGAGGGTTTTAAGTTGTTTTCATGATTTTTTGGGTTTTGTGGGGTTTCCAATTTTTTAAGATTCTTTTGTGGTTTTATTTGTTTTTATTTAGTTTTTAAGGGGTTTTAATGTTTTTATAATTTTTTATAGTTTTTATGGGTTTGAAGGGTTTTTAGTTATTTAAGTGTTTTTTTTGGTTTTCTATGTTTTTAATGATTATTAAATATCTTTGGGGTTTTTAATATTTTCTAGGGTTTTATGGGTTTTTTATGTCTTCGGGATTTTTAGGTCTTCATAAAGAATTTTATGTTTGTTGAGTGTTTTAAGGGTGTTTATAGATTTTGATGGTTTTAGTGTTATCAATATTTTTAGGGGTTTTATTTTTTTCATGGTTTTTAGTGCCTTTAGGGTTTTTAGGGTTTCATTGATTTTTTAGGAGTTGTAGGCGTTTTTAGAGTTTCTATAATTTTTAGGAGTATTTAGTGTTTTTGTAAATTTTAGTGGGTTTTACTGTTTTATGGGTTTTTTTTGGATTTAATGTTTTTTGGGGTTTTATGTTTTTAGGCATTTTTAATGGTTTTTTGGGTTTATCACCTTTTCATAGATTTTTAGGGATTGTTTAGTATTTTTATGGGTTTTCATGATTTTTATTGGTTTTCAGGATTTTTATGGGTTTTCAGAATTTTTATGGGTTTAATTTATTTTGGTGGTTTTTTGGATTTTTCATGGTTTTTAGTTTTGTTATATTTTCTAGTATTTTAATGGTGTTTATTTTTTTAATGTTTATAGTGATTTGAATGGTTTTTAGAGTATTTAATGGTTTTTAAGGTCTATATGTTTTGACTCTTTTAGGGGTTTTTATGTTTTTCCACGAATTTTTATGGTTTTTTGTGGTTTTTATATTTTCATTGACTTTTAAATATCTTAGGATTTTATAGGTTTTTGTATTTTTAATGGTATTTAAGAATTTTTGTGTTTTTAGGGGTTTTTAAGGGTTTTATGAATTTTATGGTTTTTAGGGTCTTTTGGGTTTTATTGTTTTTTGATATTTTTAAAAGATTTATGGTTTTTATATTCTATTAACAATTTAGTGGTTGTGAGGGTTTTTAGAGATTATAGTTGTTTTTTTGGTTTTTATGTGTTTTTAGTGGTTTTTATATTTTTATGGGTTTTACAGTTTTTGGGTTTTTTATGTTTTTAGGGGTTTTGACATTTTTGGGTTTTGGGTGATTTTTATGATTTTTAGAATTTTTATGGATTTTAGGGTCTTTTGGGTTTTTATGGACCTTTTGGGTTTTCAATTATTATTAGTTTTTTAATAATTTTTATATTTTTTAACATTTATGGGTGTTTTAGATGTTTTTAGAGCATTAAATGTGTTTCTAGGTTTTTTAATGCATTTAGGGGTTTTATTGATTTCAGGGGTTTTAAGGGTATTTGGGGTCTTTCACATTTTCTGGGAATTTTAGGGATTTTTTGGATTTTTATCATTTTAGTGTTTTTTTGTTTTTTTGGAATTTTCCATGTTTTTGGGGTTTTCTTGGTTTTTAGGGTATTATGGGGTTTTTGGGTTTTTGGGTCTTTTGAGTTTTTTTGGATTTTTTTGGCATTTAAGGTTTTAATGGTTTATAATGGTTTAAACAATTTTAGGGGTTTTTAGAGTATTAATGGTTATTTAAATTTAATATGTGATTTTATGTTATTCATAGTTTTTAACGGTTTTATAGTTTTAAGGTGTTTTTAATCGTTATTTCGGTTTGTTATGTTTTTAGGGATTTTTAGGATTTTATTGTTTTAGGGTTTTTAGTGATTTTTAGGGCATTTTAGGGGTTTTCATGGTTTTTTTGATTTTATGGGTTTTTCAGGTTTTAGGTTTTTTAGGGACTTTTTTGGATTTTATGGTTTTTGAGATTTTTTAGTTTTTTGAAATTTAAAGTGTATTAATGTTTTTAACATTTTAAGGGGTTTAAGGTTTGTTAGAGTTTTTAGTGGTTTTAAAGGGTTTTATGGGTTTTAAATGATTTTATGGTATTTTATTATTTTAAACTGATTTTCAAGTTTTTTAGGGATATTTAGGACATTTATGTTTTTATGGGTTTTAATGATTTTTAGAGATTTGGAGAGTTTTTAGGGTTGTAAGGATTTTTATGGATTTTATGGTTTTCTGTGATTTTATGGGTTTTTGAATTTTTTTAGGGTGTTAATGGTTTTTAGATTTTATGTTGTTTTTATGGGGTTTAGTGGTCTTAAAACATTTTAGTGGTTTTTTAGGGTTTCATGGTCTTTTTGTTTTTATAGTTTTTAGAAATTTTTATGGTTTTTAGGGGCTTTCGGGTTTATTTATATTTTTAGGGTTATTTAATTTTTTTTTTGGATATTTATGGTTTTTAGGGATTTTAGTGATTTTAGGGTTTTTTGAAGTTTTTAGCATTTTTAGGGTTTGTTCTGAGTTTTAGTGATTTTTTGAGTTATTTTGGAGTTTTAATGTTTTTATAGTTTTATAGATTTTTTTTGGGGGGGGGTGTAATGGTTTTAGAGTTTTTTGTGATTTTTGGGGGTTTTGGGTTTTTTGGGTTTTTCGTCATTTGTGGGGTTTAGGGGTTTTTAAGTCTTTTTTGTATTTTTCAACAGTATTTGGGGTTTTTACGTATTCAGTGATTTTCAGAAATTTCAAAGGGTTTTTATGGATTTAAGGGTTTTTATTTTTTTAGAGATTTAGATTGATCTTTGGGGTTTTTCAGGGTTTTATGGGTTTTAGAGTCTTTAGATTCTTTTTTTATTTTTAGAGGGTTTCCAAGTTTTTAGGGTATTTAATGTATTATAGAGTTTTTAAAAATATTTATTGGTTTTAATGGTATGTATAATTTTTAGTGTTTTTAGGTTTATTACGGGTTTATTGGGGTTTTTAGGTTTAGGGTGTTTTAGGTTTAGGGTTTATATATATTTTTCAAGGGGGTTTCCCGATTTTTAGAAATTTATAAATTTTCAGGGATTTTTAGGGATTTTTAGGTTTTTTTATTTTTAAATTATGTGTTTTTTGGGATTTTATGGATTTTGAGGGTTATATAGTTTTTTTCTATGTTTTTAATGGTTTTCAGGGTTTTTCAGTAATTAATTAGGTTTTGGGATTTGTTTTTAGTTTTTTATCATTTTAAGAATTTTATATTTTATTAACATTTTTAGAGGTTTTAAGGATATTTATAGTTTTTATGGATTTGGGGTTCTTATGGGGTTTTGTGATTTTTATTTGTTATATTTTTTATGGTTTTCAATTATTTTATTGTTTTTTATGTTTTAATGTTTTTTTAGGATTTTATGGTTTTCTAGATTTTTAAGGATTTTGAGGGGTTTTAAGGGTTTTATGGGTTTTAATGGGTTTTAGTCATTTTCATGGTTTTATGGTATTTTTGGTTTTTGTTGAGTTTTTTTGTGTTTTTTGGTGTTTTAGAGTATTTTAACATTACTATGGGTTTTAAGGTTTTTTTAAAGTTTTTTTTTTGTTTTTAGGGTTTTGTGGGTTTTTATGTATATTAGGTGTCTATACGTATTTTAGGGTATTTTCATGGGGTTTAGGGGTTTTTATGTTTTAGGGGAATTTAGGGAATCTTTATGATTTTTAGGTTTTTTATGGTTTTTAGTGAATTTGAGGGGTTTTAGGATTTTTCTATGTTTTTAGGGGTTTTAGGCGTTTTATGTCTTAGGTTTATGTTTTAAGAATTTTTATGGGGTTTCAACGATTTTAGTGATTTTTAGGGTTTTTAAGGAATATAAGGTTTTTATGGCTTTTAAGTGTTTAATGGGTTTCTGGAAATTTTCATGGTTTTTATGGTTTTTTCATTTTTTAGGGAATTTTGGGATTTTTTTGGATTTTTAATGTTTTTGGGGTTTATATGAGTTTAATGGATTTTGAAGGGGTTTGGGATGTTGTTAGGGGGTTTTCAGGTTTTTAGGTTTGTTTTGGTGTTTTGACTTTTTTTTCTTCAGTTTTTTAGGATATTATGAATTTTTAGAGTTTTTTAATATATTATGGGTTCTAACTATTTTTATAGTGTTTAGTGTGTTTTTTGGGGATTTATAGGTTTTTAGGTGTGTATAGGTTTTGGGATTTTTATGATATACTAGGGTTTTCAGGGTTTTGAGTGTTTTTAATATTCTCAAGGATTTTTATGGATTTTTTTGTTTTTATTTTTTTGGATTTTTTTTTGTGTTTTTAGGTATTATGAGGGTTGTTATGGTTTTTTAGAGATTTATAGGTATTTTAGGGGGGTTTGAGTTTATTGGTGTTTTATGGTTTTTAGAGTTTTTTAACATTTTAATGGATTTAAAGGGGTTTTAGAGTTTTAGTCGTTTTAAGGGGGTTTTTGGGTAATTTTAATTTTTTAGGGCTTTTTAAGGTTTTCAGGGGTTTTAGAGTCTGTTTAGGTTTTGGGTGATTTTTATGGATTTTTTTTGGGATTTTATGGATTTTATGTTTTTTATTGTTTCTAGGATTTTGAGGGTTTTTAGTGGTTTCTTATTTATTAGTGATTTTAAGGTTTTTAGGGGATTTTAGGATCTTTTGGGTATTTAGGTTTTTCTATTATTTTTTGTAGGTTTACTGTTTTTATGGATTTTTAATGTTTTTAGGGGTTTTAAGGGTTTTAAAAAATTAGTTTTTTTTTCAGTTTTTATGGGGTTTGGGTATTTTGGGGATTTATGGTATTTATCAAATTTTCACAGTTTCTAGGGGTTTTTAAATTTTCAAGTATTTTTGGGGTTTTTTTGTATTTTAATTATTTTTATAGTTTTTTTTTTGATTTTGAGGGTTTTAGGGTTTTTAGGGATTTTCAAAGGATTGTAGGGTTTTTTGTGTTTTTAGGGTCTATTGGGTTTTAATTTGTTTTATTTTTAAGGGTTTTTAAGTTATTTTAGCGATTTTAAGTTTTTTGGGAGTTTTAAGGCGTTTTGGTAGTTTATGTGGTTTTTAGGAGTTTTATGGGTGTTTTTTAGAATTTTTAAGCTCTTTATGGTTTTTTAGGTTTTTAATGTTTTTAGGGTTTTTTACATTTTCCAGGATTTTTATGAATTTTTAGGATTTTAAATATTATTTTTTATTTTATGGTTTTGAAGGATTTTGATATTTTTCAGGGTTTTTCATGTTTTTTTGGGGTTTGGGGTTTTTTCTTTTTTTACGGTCCTTTCTGATTTATTTGGTTTCTTTTAGTTATTTAGGGTTTTAAATGTTTTTTAGATTTTTTAAATGTTTTAATGGGTTTTACCGTTTTTAGGGTCATAGTTATTTTACGGTTTTGATTCATTTATAGTGTTTTTTAAGGTTTCTAGGGGTTTTAATAGTTTTTAGATGTTTTCATGGGTTTTTCTGTTTTTAGGGGATTTTAGGGATTTTTTGGATATTTATGGTATTTAGGAATTTTTAGGGATTTGAGGGATTTTGGGGGGTTTAGGGGTTTTCAAGGTTTTTATGGTTTTTATGGGTTTTTTGTGTTTTAGGGACATTTGGGGTTTTAGGGTTATTTGGATTTTTAGGGGTTTTAATGTTTTTAAATGTTTATAAACATTTATTAAGGTTTTTAGCATTTTTAGTGGTTTTAGGGGTTTAATGGGTTTTTTGGTTTATTTGCTTTTTTGGGGTTTTATATTTTTTCATGGTTTTTAAGGTCTTTCATTGGATTTTTTTTATTTTCAGTTATTTTTATAAACTTTAAGGATATTTATGTTTTTTTATTTATTTGGGGGTTTAAGGATATTTAGAGGTTGTGGGGGTATTCAGGATTTTTAGTGCTTTTTCTGGGTTTTTTGTAGTTTTTTGGATGATTTGGGGTTTTATGGTTTTTTTAGGTTCTTTGGGTATTAAATTTTTTTTTTAGAATTTTTATCGTTTTTAGGTGGTTAAAGGGTTTTTTTATATATTTAGTGTTTTTTTTTGTTTTAATGGGTTGTAGGGTTTTCTAAGGATTTTATGGGGTTTTATGGTTTCCATGGGGTTTTATGGTATTTTATGGGTTTTTAGATTTTCAGGTATTTTTGTTGATTTTTTGTGATTTTTAGTGTTTTCAAGCAGTTTTTAGGATTCTGAGAGTTTTATGGTTTTCAAGGGTTTTAGGGTTTTCTAGTGTTTTTAGGGTCTTATTATATTTTTGGTATTTTTTTAGTTCTTTTGGTTTTTTATGGTTTTTTGATATTTTAAATTTTTTAAGGGGGTTTGATAGTTTTTTGAGTTTCTATTTGATTTTAGGATTTTATATAATTATTGGTGTTTTTTAGATTCTAAAAGATTTAGGGATTTTAGGGATTTATTTGGGATTTTAGGGGTTTTATGTTTTTATGTATTTTTCAGGATTTTTTAGAAATTTATATATTTTAGGGTTTCTTGAAATTTTGAGGGTATTATGGGTGTTTATGTGGTTATAGGAGGGTTCTATAGTTTTAGGGTTTTTCATGGATTCTAGGTTGTTTTTTGGTATTTGAGGTTTTTTTGAGTTTTTAGGGGTTTTAATATTTTTATATTTTTTAAGATTTTATGGTGTTTAATGATTTTTTGAGTTTTTAGTGGGTTTAATGGTTTTTAGTTATTTTATGATTTTTAGGGGTTTTATGGGTTTTAGGTATTTTTCAGGGTGATATGGTTTTTTATGTTTTTAGGTGATTTTAGGGATTTTTTGGGATATTATTGGTTTTGAGGTTTTTTATGGGTTTTATTCATTTTATGGGTTTTAATGGTTTCCATTGATTTTATAGTCTTTATGGTTTTGGATCTTTTGGCTCTTCTTCGTTTTTAGGGGGTTTTTAGTATTTTTGGTTTTTATGATTTTTACTGTTTTTTATGTTTTTAGAGGTTTTAATGGTTATATGGTTTTTAAGATTTTTTAATGATTTTATGGGTTTTAGGGGTTTTTGTGGATTTTAGGTGTATTTATTGTTTTTTGGGGGATTTCATGGTTTTTGCCCTTTTTATGTTTTTATAATTTGTAGGGATTTTTTTGGTATTTTTGGTTTTTTAGGGAATTTTAGGGGGTTTAGGTAATTTTACGGTTTTAAGTGTTTTTTCATATTTAGGGGATTTTTTATGGCTTTTATGGGGTTTTGTAGTTTTTAGGGTTTCTGTGTGTTTTAGTGTTTTTTTCATTTCTAGTGTTGTTATGGGTTTTTAGTGTTTTTAGTGGGTTTTAGGGTTTTTAATGTTTTAAGGGAGTTTTATGGTTTTCTAGAGTTTCTCAGGGTTTTTAGGATTTTTTACATTTTCACGGTTTTTTTTATTTTGTAGGTTTTTATGGTTTTTGGGATTTTAGTGTTTTTAGGAATTTTGGGTGTTTTTATATTTTTATCATGGGTTTTTTTGGTTTTCTGTGTTTTTCAATAGTTTAAGGGTTTTTTCATTTTTGGGATTTTTTAGTTTTTAGGGGTTTAAGGGTTTTTAGAGTTTTTAAACATTTTTATTGTTTTAAGGGGGTTTTAATGTTTTTAGTGGATTTTATAGTATTATGGATTTTAGGGGTTTTATGTTTTTAGGTTTTTAATGGTTTTCAAGGGTACTTTAGGGTTTTACAGTTTTTTATGTTTTTAGAGATTTTTAGAGATTTTTTGGATTTTTAGTGATTTTTTGTGTTTTATGGAATTTGAGGGTTTTTTGATTTTTACAGTTTTTATGTATTTTAGGGGTTTTTAGTGTTTTATGGTCTTTTAGGGATTTAGGGTTCTTTTTTTCTTTTTAGTATTTTTAATTTTTTTACAATTTAATATCTTTTTTGGGGTTTTAAGTGTTTTTAGTATTTTTAGTGGTTTGTTAGGGTTCATTTATTAAGGTTTTTATGGGATTTTTGTGTTTTCATGGTTTTCAGGGGATTTTCATGGTTTTAGTGTTTTTTACCATTATATGGATTTTAAGTATTTTTAGGATTTTTATGATTTTTTGGGGCTCTCGTGTTTTTAGGGATTTTGAGGTCTTTTAGGGTTTTCAGTGTTTTTAGGGGGTTTTAATGGTTTTAAGGGGTTTTAGAGTTTTTAGTGGGTTTTGGGGTTTTTATTTTTTTAGTATTTTTATGGTATTTAAGGGTTTTATATTTTATAGGTGTTTTCAAGGTTTTAGGATTTTCTATGCTTTTGTGGATTTTTAGGTATTTTTTAATATTTTTATGGGTTTTAGAGTTTCTATGGAATTTGTAGGTTTTAAGGTTTTTATGGTTTTTAAGTTCTTTTATAGTTTTAGTGGGATTATGAGTTTTATGTTCTTTCATGTTTTTATTATTTTTGGATTTTTATAGAGTTTTGAGGATTTTTATAGTTTTTGATGATATTAAGTATTTCAAGGTGTTTTAGAGTTTGTAGTGGTTTTAGGGATTTATTGTTTTTGAGCTTTTTCAAGGGTTTTTGGTGTTTTTGTAGTTTTCAAAGGTTTTATGGGGTTTTTACATTTTTAGGGATTTTTAAAGTTTTCATGGAATTTTTGGAAATTAGGGTTTTTATGGATTTTGGAAGTTTTTATGGGTTTTAAATGTTTTTTAGGTTTTGTAGTGGTTTTGGGTTTTGGGGTCTTTTTTGGGTTTTTAGGGGGGTTTTGAGTTTTTTATGGTTTTATATTTTTTAAACATTTTTATGTTTTTGAATGGTTCTTTGAGTTTTTAGAGTTTCTTAGGATTTTTATGGGTTTTAGGGTTTTTAATGGGTTTTTATGCTTTTTATGTTTTTTAGGTTTTTTAATATATTTACTGTTTTTAGTGATATTTTTTGTATTTTTATGGTTTTAGGGTTTTTTTGTGTTTTTATTAATTCTGAGGGGTTTTATGGGTTTTTAAGATTGTTAGGATTTTTAGGGGGTTTAAGGTTTTTTATGGTTATTTTTTGGTTTTTATGGTTTTTTAGTTGTTTCGTATTTTTATTATTTTTTTAAATTTTTCAACAATTTCAAGAGTTTAAGATTTATTATTGGTTTTTAGGGTTCTAGGGGTTGTTATGGATTTTTAAGGTTATTTTTGGTTTTAGGGTTTTCAAGGGGTGTTCAGAGTTGTTATGGTTTTTTACATTTTCCAAGATTTCTAGGGAATTTTACATATTTTAAGGATATTTAGGGTTTTTTAGGTTTTTATAAAATTTGAGGGGTTTTAGGGGTTATATAGGTTTTAGGGATTTTAGGGTCTTTTTTAGTTTTTTAGGGTTTTACAGTTTTTTAGAGTTTTTACAGGTTTTAGGGTTTTTATGTGTTTGTAGAGTTTTTAGTGGGGTTTTTAGAGTTTTTATGGGTTTTATAGTTTTAAGGGTTTTAGGTGTTTAGGGATTTTCAATGTTTCCCAAGGTTCTTTAGTGCTTTTTGAGTGTTTTTCATTTCTAGGGCTTTTTAGGGAATTTTAGGATTTTTCTTATTTACTGGGTTTTTTCGAGTTTTTTGGGATTTGAAGGAATTTATGGTTTTTAGGGGTTTTTTTGGGTTTATACATATTTTTAAAGGTTTTATAGTCTTTTTGAAATTTTTGGATATTTTTGAGTTTTATTTGGGATTTTAAGGTCTTTTAGATTTTTTAACTTTTTAAGGGGTTTAAGGGTTTTAGTGTTTTTAATGGATTTTTTGGTTTTTTATAAATTTTAGGGTTTATTAAGTTTAGTAGGGGATTCATTGGTTTTCTAGGTTTTTAGTTTTTTTAGGGTTTTAAGGATTTTTTATGGTTTTTTAGTATTTTATGTTATTTAGAGGTATTTAGGGTTTTTTGGAATTTTGATGGTTTAATTGGTTTTCCTGTTTTTTTGGGTTTTTAGGGGTTTTCAGGGATTTTTTGGTCATTTTGGTTTTAGTGGTATTGGTATTTTTTTTGGGTTTAAGGTTTTTTAGTGTTTATTATCATTTTAGATATTTTATGTGTTTTTTGAGTTTTTCTTAGTTTTAGAGTTTTTATAGGTTTTTTTTGTTTTTTTTGATTTTTAGAGTATTTTTTTGATTTTTAGGGAGTTTTAGGGCTTTAATGTTTTTTGTGTTTTCAGGGATTTTCAGAGATTTTAATTTTTTAATTGTTTTAGTGTTGTTATGGGTTTTAAATATTTTGTTTATTTTTAATGATTTTAGGGGTGTTTTGGTTTTTTGGGTTTTTATGGGTTTTTTGAGTTTTTAGGGGTTCAATGTATTCAGAGTTTTAAACATTTTTATGTATTTTAAGGGATTTTAAGTGATTTATAGCATTTTAAAGTTTTATGTTTTTGAGTGGGTTATAGGGGGTTTTATGATTTATAGGGGTTTTATGGTTTTTAGAGGGTGTTTATAGTTTTAAGGGGGTTTTACATTTTCAGTGATATTAGGGCCTTTTTGGATTTTATGGATTTTAGGGTTTCTAGGGTTTCTATAGTTTTCATGGGTTTTTAGGGTTTTTTTTAGTTTTTTATCCTTTTCAAACATTTTTTGGGTTTCTAGAGTTTTTAGTGGTTTTATGGTTTCTATGTGTTTAAAATGTTTTTTATGTTTTTAGGGGTTTTATGGTTTTTAGTTCTTTTTCAAGGATTTAAATTTTTATTTTACATTTTCGTGTTTTTTAGGGGTTTTTAAAATATTTTTGTTTTGAGGGTTTTATGGATTTTTAGGGATTGTAGTTTTATAGAATATTTTATTTTTTATGGGTTCCTAGATTTTTTAGGGTCTATTAGGTTTTAGGGTTTTTTTGAGTTTTTACTATTATTTGGTTTTTAGTGTTTTTTAGAGTTTTTAACATTTTAGGGGTTTTAGGGGTTTTAAGGAGTGTTTGGGGATTTTAGAGTTTTTAATTTTTTATTATTTTTATGGGTGTTATGTTTTTTTGGTTTTAGGGGGGTTTATGGGTTTTAGGGGTTTTTTATTTGTTTTTTTATATTTTCTTTATTTTTAGTTAATTTTAAGGTTTTTCAGTTTTCCGGTGATTTTGGGTCTCTTGGGGGTTTTATGGGTTTTTTGAGTTATTTAATGGTGTAAATGTTTATTGGGTTATTAATTTTTTAGGTGTTTTAATGTTTTTTATAGTTTTTAGTTGTTTTTAAGGATTTATCAAATTTTATGGTTTTTATGTGGTTTATGGGTTATTATGGTTTTCTGGGTGTTTTATGGTTTTTTGGGTTTTTAGTTTTTATAGATTTTTAGGGATTTGTAGGTTTTTCATTATTTTTATGGTTTTTAGTGATTTTTAATGTTTTTAGGTTCTTTTTTTGTTTTTGTGTTTTATTAAGTTTTTTAGTGTTTTGTATTGTTTTTAGTGATATTAATGGGTTTTAGAGTTTTTACTGGTTATATTATTTTTTGCGTATTAATGGATTTTACAGTTTTTATTAGTATCTTGGATTTGAAGGGGTTTTAAGAGTTTTATGGTTTTTTTATTTTTAGGGATATTCTCAGATTTTCAATGATTTATATGGTTTTCATATTTTTTTGGGGTTTAAGGGAATTTTAGTGTTTTGGGGTTATTTATGGTATTTATGTTTTTTTGGCGTTTTCAAGGTTTTAGGGTTTTTTTGGGTTATTAGGTTGTTTGAGTATATTAGGGTTTTTGGGGTTTTTTTTATTGTTTTTTAATGGTTTTAGGGGTTTTAAGAGATTTTATAATTCATTTGTTTTTTTTATTTTTTGTTTTTATTGTTTTTTCTGGATTTTAGGGGTTTATGGTTTTTAGGGGTTCGTCAAGGTTTTTGGAGTTTTTTATTTTTCATGTATTTTTAAGGAATTGTTTATGGGTTTTTCTTATTTTCATGGATTTTAGGTTTTTTGGGATATTGAGGCAATACATTTTTTTCAGAGATTTTAGAGACTTTTATTTTATTTTGGGTATTTTGGTAGTTTTAGGGGTTTTTAGATTTTCAGGTTATTAAGGTTTTTAGAGTTTTAAATGATTGTAGGGTTTTTGAGGGTTTTTAGAATTTTTAGTTGGTTTTTGGGTTTTAATGGGTTTTATAGTTTTTTAACATTAATATGATTTTTTTGGGTTTTAAGGTGTATTCATGGTTTTTATGGTCATTTAGGATTTTTATGGTTTAGGGTTTTTATGGTTTTAGAGATGTTGAGGGTTTTAAGGGTTTGTGAGGGTTTTTTTGGGTTTTTATTGTTTTTAGTGTTTTTAGGGACTTTTTGACTTTTGTTTTTTTATATTTTTTGGGATTCTATGGTTTTTAGTGTGTTTTTACATTTTTATGGATTTTAAGGATTTTTAGAGTTTTTAGTGGTTTTTTGGTTTTTTGGGTTTTTAGTAATTTCTATGGGTTTTAGGGGTTTATATGGTTTTCAGGGGGATGTAGGGTTGTATGCGTTTTTATATTTTTATGTATTTTTTGTTTTTTAGAGATCTTTAGGATTTTAATAGTCTGTAGGGTTTTTTAGGTTTTTAGGGATTTTGATTATTTTGAGTGTTTTTTAGAGTTTTTACTATTTTAGGATTTTTTGGGGATTTCAAGGGTTTTTATTGATATTTTTGGGTTTTTAGGGTTTATTTTGAATTTTTAGGGATTTTAAGGTTTTTTGAGTTCTTAACGTTTTTACAGATTTAAAGTGGTTTTAGTGTTTTTCTTGTTTTTTGGGTTTTTATGGGGTTTTAGTGTTTTTATGTTTTTATGGGTTTTATGGGTTTCAAAGGGGTTTTCAAGGTTTTATGGGGTTTTATGTTTTTAGGGAATTTTATGGATTTTAAAATTTAATGGTTTTTAGGGTTTTTTGAGATTCTGAGGGGTTTTAGTGATTTTAGTGATTTTATGGTCTTAGGGATATTTATTTTTTATGGTATTTTGGGTTTTAGGGTGATTTTAAGGTTTTTATGGGATTCCAGGTATTTTGTTTTGTGTTTTATTATATTATTACGTGTTTTGAAGGATTTTAATGTTTTTAATTACATTTGGGCTTTTATGGGGTTTTAGGGTTTTTATGTTTTAGGGGTTTTATGGGTTTCAAGATTTTTATAGGGTTTTATGGAGTATTAATGTTTTCATGTTTTTGTTAGTATTATTTAAAAATTTTATAGTTTTTTTTGTTTTTGTTTTTTATGGATTTTAGGGGTTTTAGGGGTTTTCCGTGATTTTTAGGATTTTAGGGGGTTTCTGTGTATTTAGGGTCTTTTGGGTTCTAGGTTTTCTTGGGTTTTTAGTGTTTTTTGTGTTTTTAATGTTTTATGGGTTTTATGTGTTTGAAGTTTTTTTATAGTGTTTATTGGGTTTTTAGTTTATTATGGTTTTAGGGATTTTCTTCATATTTTTAGGGGCTTATGGGATTCATGGGGTTATTTTTGGTGTTTCAGTTTTTTATATATTTAGTTTTTATATAATTTTTAGTATTTTTATTGTTTTTGGATGCTTTCAGGGTTATTAGGGATTTTTAATGGTCTGAGGATTTTTTGGGGGTTTTTGGGTTTTTATGATTTTATGGTCTTTTGAGGTTTTTAAGTAATTTTTTGTGTTTTTAGAGGTTTAATTGTTTTTTATAGTTTTCAATATTTTATATGTTTTAGTGGTTTATAAAGTTTTTCTTGATTTTTAGGGGTTTTATCGGTTTTAGTGGTTTTTATTGGTTTTAGGGTTTTTAGGGGGTTTTCATGGTTTTTAAGGGTCATTGCATTTTAGGGATTTTTAGGGTTTTTTTTTATTTTAAAGGGGTTTTTTCGGTGTTTGGCATTTTTAGAATTTTTAGGGTTTTTATGGGTTTTAGGGACTTTTTGTGTATTTATGGGGTTTTTTAGTTTTTAATGTTTTTATGTTTTTTATATATTTTTTTAAATATTTTTAGGGGTTTTTAGTGTTTTTTGAGTTTTTAGTGGATTTTAGGAATTTAATGGTTTTTATGTTTTTTAATAATTTTATGGGTTTTTATGGCCATGTATGGTTCACACACCCTCACAAAGTGGATTTATTGAAAATAAAAATGGAATGTTGGAAGTAAGGATTTTTCCCAGTTTTTTTGGTTTTAATATTTTTTAGCCTCAATAAACATTTTTAGGGGTTTTAAGGGTTTTTATATTTCTCTTTGTCATTTAGGGTTTTTATGGGGTTTTTGGGTTTTCATATTTTTAGGTGTTCTATGGTTTTCCGTGGTTTTTTGGGTTTGTATGTTTTTTACGTTTTCAGAGAATTTTATGGATTTTATAGGATTTTTTATGATTTTTTTTTGTTTTTTGTGCTTTATAGGGATTTGGAAGGGGTTATTTTTTCGGGTTTTTGTGGGTTTTCAGGATTTTCATGGGTTTTAGGGTGTTTTTGGTTGTAGGTTTTTTTTTGAGTTTTTATGTTTCTAAATATTTTTAGAGTTTTTAATGTTTTTAGGGGAGTTAAAGGTTTTTTGAGTTTTTAGTGGTTTTTTAGGGTTTACTATTTTAATGGTTATTAGGGGTTTTTATTGTTTTTAGGGTTTTTTACATTTTATGGTATTTTTATATATTTTATGGTTTTTTATTATATTTTGTATTTTAAGGGATTTAGGGATATTGATGTTTTTACGATATTTCAGGGGTTTTTAGATTTTATTGGGGTTTTAGGATTTTAAGGTTCTTTTGGGTTTTAGGGGTTTTTTGATTTTTTTAGGATTTTTAATGTTTTTATATATTTTTAACTTTTTTATAAGTTGTCTAAGAAGTTTTAAATTTTTTAGTGATTTCTTAGGTTTTTATGCGTTGTTATGATTTTTTAAGGTTTCTAGGGGTTTTTATGTTGTTCATAGATTTTTTAAGGTTTTGGGTTTTTAAAATTGTCAGAGATTTTAGGATATTTTTAGGATTTTTATGGTTTTTAGGGTTTTATGATTTTTAGGTATTTTGAGGGCTTTTTCAGGTTTTTAGAGTTTTTAGAGGATTTATAGACTGTTGGGTTTTAGAGTTTAATTGAGTTTTTATAGGTTTGAGAGTGTCTAGAGTCTTTTAACGATTTCAAGGGTTTTAAGTGTTTTTAGAGTTTTTAGTGTTTTATGGTTTTGTGGGTTTCTAAAGGATTTAAGGTTTTCGTGGTTATATATTATTTTTGGGAGTTATTTAGGGTTTTTTAAGATTTCAGATGTGTTTTAGGGATTCCTTAAAAAAATTATTGTTTCTAATGTATTTTAGGATTTTAGTGATTTTTTGGGTTACAAGGATTTTTTGGGGGTTTTTATGATTTTTTGGGATTTTAAATTCTTTTTGGGTTTTACGGTTTTTTAGTTTTTTATGGGTTTTATGTTTTTAGAGTTTTTATTTTATTTAGGTGTTTTAATTGTTTTTAAATTTTTAGTATCTTTTTACGTTTTTATGGTTTTCTAAGGATTTCAGGGATTTTAGGGTTTTGAAGGGGTTTTTAAATTTTGTTAGGTTTTTTGACAATATCAAGGATTTTTATGATATTTTTAGTAATTTTTTGGATTTTATGGTTTTTAGGGTTTTAGATATATTTTTGGTGTTTAGAGTTTTTAGGTAATTTGGGGATTTTTGTTATTTTTTAATTTTTTAAGGTTTTTAGGTTTTTCATGGATTTTTGGGTATTTTAGGTTTTTATGTTGTTTTTTTGTGTTTTTTGGTTTTTAAAGTGTTTTTTGAGTTTTAAACATTTTAGGGGTTTAATAGGGTTTTTGAGTTTTTAATGAGTTTTTAAAGTTTTATGGGGTTTTAGTGTTTTTAATTTGTTTAGGGGTTTTATGGTTTTCTGGGAGTTTTAGGGTTTTAGAATTTTTTATGTTTTAAAGCATGTTTTTGGATTTTTATTATTTTTATAGTTTTGAGGGTTTTAAGAATTTCATCGAATTTGAGGGTCTTAGGGTTTCTCAGATTTATAAGGTTTTATGGGTTTTTTATTTTTTATTTTTTATTTTCTTTTTGGGTTTTTTGAGGGTTTTTTTAGTTTTTGGGTTTTAAATATTATTTATATTTTTTAATGGTTTTAGGTGTGTTAAGGGGATTAGAGTTTTTAGTTGGTTATAGTGGTTTAATGGGTTTTGGGGGGTTTTAATATATTTTTAGTTGTTTTTTTAATTTTCTAGGGTTTTGATGGTTTTCAGGGGTTTTAACAATTTTAGAGTGTTTTACGTTTTTAGGGATTGAAATGTATATTCTTTAATATTTTGGGGGTGTTTAGTGATTTTTAGGATTTTGAAGGATTTTGAGGGTTTTATTGGTTTTTTATGGTTTTTAGAGTATCTTGAGATTTTCAAGGATTTTATGGTCTTTTGAGTTTTTATGGTTTTTTGAGTTTTTTTTTTCAGATTTTATGGTTTTTTAGAGTTTTTTACATTTTAGGGGTTTTATGTTTTTAGTTATATTAGTGGGTTTTAAATTTTTAATGTTTTTAAATGTTTTTTTTGGTTTTAGGGGGGTTCTATGGGTTTTAATTATTTTTATGGTTTTCAAGGTGTTTTTAGGGTTGCTATTTTTTACGGATTTTTAGGGGTTTTTATGAATTTTATAGTTTTTAGGGATTTTCAATGTTTTTAGAATTTTAGTGTTTTTTAGTGCTTTTTTGGGTCTTTTTTATTTTATTTTTCGATTTTTATTGTTTTTTAGATTTTTAATGTTTTTTTGGGGTTTAAGGGTTTTTAGAGTTTTTAGTGGGTTTAGATTTTTTTTGGGTTTCTATGTTTTTTTTAGTTTTTAGGGGTTTTTAATGTTTTCATGGGTTTCAAGGGTTTTATGGATTTTTACATTTTTAAGGATTTTCATGTTTTTTGAAATTCCGTTTTTGTTTTGAATGGTTTTAGGGATATTTATGGGATTTATGAATTTTCATGATTTTTAAGGATTTTAGAGATTTTTTGGGGTTTTTTGGAATTTTGGGTTTTCAGGGGTTTTTTATTTTTGTTAGGTGTTTTATGTATTTTAATTTTTTTTACTTTTTTAAAGGAGTTTAAGTTTTTTTAGTGTTTTGAGTGGTTTTATGGGTTTTAAGGATTTTAAAGTTTTTAGGGTTTTTAAGATTTATAGGGTTTTTGCAAGGTAATTTGGGTTTTTTTGTTTTCTAAGAATTCTTTAACTTTTAGGTTTTTTATTACTTGTTGGGGTTTTGGGGTTTTTAGGTATTTTTAGGGGTTTTACGATTTTGAGTGTTTTTAGGGTCTTCAATGTTTTTAGGGGTTTAAGGGTTTAAAATGTTTTTATAGTTTTAAGGGGATTATGGATTTTTATGGGTTTTTAAGGGATTTATGGTTAATAGGGTTTTAAAGGGTTTTATGGGGTTTTATGGGGATTTTAGTATTTTTTACATTTTCAGATATTTTTATTGTTTTTTAATATTTTTATGGTTTTAGGGGTTTTATTTTTTTAAAGATTTAGAGGGTTTCAGAGATTTTCTAGTTTTTTTGAGATTTTATGGTTTTCAGTATTTTTAAGATCATTTTTGGGTTTTTTAGTTTTCTTCTGAGTTTTTAGGGTATTAAGGTTTTTTAGAGATTTTTGAATTTTTTAGGTATTTGGATGGATTTTAGTGTTTTTTGTAGTTTTTTTGTTTTCATTTGATTTTAGGGTTTTTATAGTTTTTAGTAGTTTTGATGGGTTTCATGGGGGTTTTTTTGGGTTTTAGGGTTTTTACATTTCAAAGGATTTTTAGGATTTTTTTAGAATATTTATGGTTTTATAGTTTCTTAGTGATTTAAGGATTTTGTGGATTATTATGGGTATTCAAATTTTTTAGGGATTTTAAGGTATTTATGATCTTTCTAGTTTTTAGAAGTTTATTTAGTTTTTAGGGTTTTAGAGTTTTTTACATTTTTATGGGTTTAATGAAATTTTTGATTTTTTAGTGGTTCTAGGTTTTTTATTTGTTTTTATGTTTTTTGATGGTTTTAGGGGTTTCTATGTTCTTCATAGATTTTTTTATCCTTTTTATGGTTTTTTACAATTTTTATAAATTTTAGAGTTTTTTTTGATTTTTATAGATTTTAGTATTTTTCTAGAGTTTTTAGGGATATTTCATGTTTTTTTGGGGGTTTTAGGTGTTTTTATGGTTTTGAGGGTTTGTGGTTCTATAGTTTTTTACATTTTAGGGACTTTTTGAAACCTGTAGAGTTTTATAGGTTTTTGGTTTTTTATGAATTTTAGGTATTTTAAGGGGTTTTATGGTTTTTTAGAATTTTTTTAAGTTTTCTGGGAATTTTGGGTCTTTTAGGATTTTAGGGATATTTTGAGTTTGTTAGGGATTTAATGTTTTTATAGTTTTTTAATGATTGAGGGGTTTTAATTGTTTTTAGTGATTTTAGTGGATTTTATGGTTTTTATATGGTTTATAGGATTTTCAAGGTTTTTAGGTGATTTAGGGTTTTTTGTGTGTTTTCATGGTTTTATAGTTTTTTATGCTTTTAGAGATTTTTGGGAGTTTTTAGGATTTTTATTATTTTTTGGGATATTTGTATTTTTATGGTTTTGATATATTTTTAGGTTTTTACCTATTTTGAGATATTATAGGGTTTTTAGTGATTTTTAATGTTTTTAGGGGTCTTATGTGTGTTTAGAGTTTTTAGTGGATTTAAAAATTTTTATGGGTTTTATGGGATTTAAGGTGTTTATAGGTTTATATGGTTTTATTGGGTTTTCCCATTTTTTTTGTTTTTTACATTTTTAGTTATTTTTATGGTTTTATATATTTTTTTCGGTTTTTATGTTTTTATTGCGTTTTAAGGGGTTTTAGAGTTTTTGTTGCGTTTTTTGGGTTTTTTGGGGTTTTATGGTTCTTAATGGTTTATGGGGTTTGAATGGTTTTCCTGGGTTTTTCTTGGTTCTTATTTTTTTTATGTTTTTGAAGAATTCAAAGTATATTTTATTATTTTATAGTTTACCTGGTTTCTAAGGGGTTTTTGGGCTTGGGGGGGGGGGGGTTAGGGGGTCTTTTTTTGAAGTTTTTAGGGTTAATAAGGTTTTGTTTATTTTTTAAAATTATTTGGGTTAGTGTTTTTATGTATTTTTAGGGTTTTAATATAGTTTAAGGAATTTATTGGGTTTTATGGAATTTTATGGTTTTCACGGGGGTTTTTACAAAAAAAAAATTGTTTTTTACATTTTCAGGGATTCTTTGAGCTTTTCTTGATATTTATGGTTTTTTAGATTTTTATCATTTTATGGATTCTAAGGGGTTATTGGATTTTAATGGTTTTAGGGGTTCATAGTTGATTCATGGTTTTTATGGTCTTTTAGTGTTTTGGGGTTTTTTATATTTTGAATATTTTAACCTTTCTTGAGTTTTTAACGTTTTTAGGGACATTAAGTGTTTTTAGAGTTTATAGGGTTTTTATGATTTTGATGGGAATTTCATACTTTCAATATTTTTATGGGTTTTATGGGATTTAGTTGTTTTTCAAGGTTTTTAGGTTTTTTAGGGTTTTTAGGGTTTTCATTAATTTTATGGTGTTTAGGGTTTTTATGAATTTTAGGATTTTTAGGGTTTCTTTTATGGTTTTTAAGGGTTCTAAGGTTTTTTAGAGTTTTTTTAAAAATGGTTTAAAGGGTTTTTAGAGAGTTTATTGGGGTTTTAGGTTTTTATTGGGTTTTATGGCATTTAACTACTTTTTGTGGGTTTTTATGGTTTTCCTAGTTTTTAAAGTATTTTTAGGGTTTTTTAGTTTTTCAAGGATTTCTGTATGATTTTCAGGTTTTTTATGGGTTTTAAGGTTTTTAGGGTTTTTTAGGGGCCTTTATTTTTTTCAAGTTTTTTAGGTTTTTGAATGTTTTTAGGGTGTTTTGAGCATATTCATTTTTTTAGCATTTTTAATAATTTTTAAAAAACCTAACTTTTTATGAGTTTTTATGGTTTTTAGAGTTTTTAGTAGTTTTTTGGATATTTATGGAGTTTTGGTGTTTTTTAAGGTCATTAGGGTTTTTTATGATTTTCAAGGTTTTTTCAAGGTTTTTTCATATTCAATAATTTTTAAGGACTTTTTACAATTTTAAAGGATATTAGGGTTTTTGGGATTTTGAGAATTTTTATGGGTGTTCCTGGTTTTTTGGGTGTTAAGAGGTGATAGGGTTCTGATGGTTTTTTGGGTTTTTAGGGTCTTTTGGGTTTTTTGGGTTTTTATATTTTTAATGTTTTTATTGGTTTTAATGGTTTTTATAGTTTCTATTGTGTTTTTAGAGTTATTATTGGATTTAGATGTTTTTTTGCATTTTAGGGGTTGTTATTGTTTTTAGGGTTTTTTCACTATTTTTAGGGTTTTTCATTTTCTCGTATTTTTAGTGCTTTTTTAGGAATTGAATTTTTTATGTAGTTTTAGGGTTTAAGTGATTTAGAGGAAATTTAGGGTCCAATGAGATTTTTTATGCTTTTTGGGGGTTTTAAAAAAAATTAGGGTTTTTTCAAAAATTTAGGGTTTTAATGGATTTTAAGATTTTGTAACAATTCTTAGGGAATTTAAGGGTTTTTAGAGTTTTTAGAGTTTTTAATGGTTTTTTGTGTTTTTAGGCTTTTAAAGGTTTTTAGGTGTTTTTATTGTTTTATGTTTTTTAATGGTTTCTTACGATTTTAGATATATTTATGAATTTTTTTGATTTTTATGGTTTTTATAGTTTTTTCTGTTTTTATTGATTTTGAGGTGGTTTAGGGACATTCTAGGTCTTTGGGTTTTTTATTTTTTTTTGGTTTTCTGGTTTTTTTTGGTTTTATGGTTTTATTTGAGTTTTTAGGGTTTATAAGGTTTTTTAGAAATTAACGATTTTAGAGTTTTAAGATTTTTATAGTTTTTTGGTGTTTATGGTTTTATGGGTTTTATTTTTTTATGGTTTTTAGGGAATTTATATTTTTCCATGTTTTTTAGGTTTTTTTACATTTTCTAGGATTTTTTGCGATATTTTAGGATTTTATGGGATTTAGGGTTTTACGGCTTTTAAGGGGTTTTAGTGTTTATTAAGGGTTTTAAGGGTCTTCTGAGTTTTTACAGTTTTTGGGATTTTAATTGTATTTATTTGTTTTTAAAAAAATTTATTGATTTAAAAGATTTTTTTAGCATTTAGTGGGGTTTAGTGTTTTTAATATTTTAAGTGTAATATATAGGTTTTAGTGGTTTTTAGGGTTTTTAGTGTTTTTATGTTTTCATGTAGTTTTTTTTTGCTTTTTTGGTATTTTAATTTTTAGGGTTTTTAGGGTTTCAGGGGTTTAAGGATTTTTCTGGGATTCTTTGTTTTTTTTAGGGTTTCCACGTTTTTATGGTTTTTAGTGTTTTTAAAAAAATTGGTTTTAAGTATTTTTGAGTTTTTTTGTGTTTACTGTTTTATTTTTATTATTGTTTTCAATGTATTTTAGGATTTTTTTTGGTTTTCATGGTGTTTTCTAGGTTTTTTAATGTTTTTTATATTTTTTAAATAATTTTAGGGAATTTTAGGATTTTTTTGGTTTTAGGTTTTATAGGATTTTTGAGAATTTTAAGGGGTTTTAGTGTATTTCAACAAATTTTGGTTTTTTTTGGGTTTTAGTGATTTTTGGGGTATTTAGGGTTATTTTTGTTATTAGGTGTTTTAAGGTTTTTATATTTTTTAAATGTTTTTAGGGGTTTGTGATGTTTTAGGGTTTTTCATGGGCTTTAAGTATTTTTATGTGATTTTAGTTTCTTTAATGTTTTTATGGGTTTTATGATTTTTAGGGGTTTTAGGGGTTTTTATGTGTTCGAGGTTTTTTTCTATGTTTAGTGATTTAGTGTATTTTTTGGGTTTTCCCTAGTTTATTAAGGTTTTAGAGATTTTTAGTGTCTTTTTGGGTTTTTAGGGTTTTCTGAGTTTTTTAAGCAATTTAATGTCTTTTATATTTCCTTATCATTTTTAGTGGTTTTTAGGATTTCATAGATTTTTAGTGTTTTTTTGGGTTTTTGAGGATTTAGTGTTTTAGGGGTCTTAATTGTTTTCAGTTTTTTTCATGGGTTTTCAAGTTTTTTCAGTTTTCATGGATTTAAAGTGATTTATGATTTTTATGGATTTTATAGTTTTTATGGTTTAAGGATTCTAAGGTGTTTTGGGGATTTTTAGGGTATTTAGTGTTTTTAAGGGTCTTTTGGGGTTTTAGGGGGTTTTCAGCATTTTGGGGTTTTAAGGTTATTATAATATTTTTATGTTTTATTGGGTTTTAAAGGGGGTTTATAGTTATTAATTATTTTGACAATTTTTATGGGGTAATAGGGTTCTTAGGGTTTTCAGCAAATTCTATGCTTTTTAGTGGTCATTCAAGGCCAATAGGGTTTTTTTATGTCTGCATGTATTTTTATAGATTTTTTACTATTTTAATGGTATTTAGGGTTTTTTGGGATTTTAGGTATTTTGAGTGTTTTAAGGGTTTTCATGAATTTTCAGGGATTTTGGGGTTTTGAAGGGTTTTAGGGACTTTTGGATTTTTGGGTTTTCTTGTGTAATTTTGGGTTCTCAATGTTCTTAGAGTTTATTAGAATTTTTATAGTTTTAAGGGTTTCTAGTGTTTTTAGTGTTTTTATGGTTAATGTATATTTTTAAGGGTTTTATGGTTTTTTTGGGAGGGGTTATGAATTTTAGTGGGTTTTATGGTTTTTTACATTGTCCGTAATTTTTATGGCTTTTTAGGATTTTTATGGTTTTTAGGGGTTTTTATTATTTTTAGGTCCTTTACAGTTTTTAGGGTCTTTCATAGTTTTTTGGTGTTTTCAATGTTTTTTATTTTTTTATGGTTTTAGATTTTTTTATGTTTTTTGGGTTTTTATGGTTTTTAGAATTTTAAAAAAATCATGTGTTTTAAGGGTTTTTAGAATTTTTTTAATTGGATTTTAGGGTTTTATGGGGTTTCCGATTCTTTATGTTTTTAGGGGTTTTATCCTTTCGATGTTTTTAAGTGTTTTATGGGTTTTTTCATTTTCATGACTTTTTTATGACATTGAAAGATTTTCATTGTTTTTAGGGGTTTTGGGTTTTTTGGGTTTTTTGGAATTTAGTTTTTTTTGTGTTTTTTATGGTTTTTATGGTTTGTATTGTTTTTAACTTTTATAGGGGTTTAAGGGTTTTTATAATATTAAGTTTTTTATGGGTTTTATGTTTTTTGTAGTTTTTAATTGTATTTAGCGGTTTTTAGGTTTTTAGGGGTTTTCAGGATTTTTGGGTTTTTTTATATTTTCATGAATTTTTAAGAATCATTTATGATTTTTATGGTTTTTAGGGTTTTTATGGGTTTTTATGGATTTTGAGGTTTTACTGTGTTTTTAAAAAATATGGTTTTTCTATTATTTTATGGGGGTGTTTTTGGTTTTTAATGTATTTAGAGTTTTTTATGTTTTTAGGATATACCATGTTTTTTTTCAAGTAATTTTACAGACTTTTATGGATTTTTATGTTTTTTAAGTTTTATAGTGTTTTTGTGGGGTTTAAATGATTTTTATTTTTTAGGGGTTTTTGTGTTTTGTCATTTTTCTTTTGTTTTTAGGGTTTTCAGATATAATTTATCATTTTAAGGGTTTTATGGGTTTTTAGGTTTTTAGTTGGTTTTTACTGTTTTAAAAGGATTTTAGGGACATTAATGGTTTTTAAGAGGTTTTCATAGTTTTTTGGTTTTTTAGTTTTTTATCGATTTTTAGGGATTCTTAGTATTTTAATGTTTATTTGGTATTTAGGGTTTTTATGGATTTGATGGTTCTATATTATTTAGGGTTTTTAAGGGTTATAGTGATTTTTCATGGTTTTTATTTTTTTGTGGTTTTAGGATTTTTTTGTGGTTTTAGGATTTTTTTGAGTATAGGGTTTTGATGGTTTTTTATATTTTTAAGGTTGTCAGAGGTTTGATGTGGTTTCAGAGTTTTTATGTTATTTTTTTGGGGTTCGGATTTTTTTGGGTTTTCTAAGGGTTTCAGGGGTTTTTATGGGTTTTTTCGGTTTTTTGGTTTTATTGATTTTTTTCAATGATTTTTTGGGATTTTTAAGGTTTTTATGGGTTTTGTGGGTTTTATGGGTTTTAGATATTTCAAGGGGTTTTAGGGGTTTTTGATGTTTTTAGGGGTCTATAGCTTTTTAGAAGATTTAGGCTCTTTTGGGAATTTAGGGTTTTTTCTTTTTTTGGTTTTTAGGTTTTATAGATTTTTTAACATTTTTAGTGGTTTAATTGGTTTTAAGAGTTTTTAGTGGTTTTAAGGTTTTTATGGGTTTTTATGGGTTTTTAAGGTTTTATGTGTTTTATGTGGTTTAGATGACATTTTTGGGTTTTCTATGATTTTATATATTTTTATATCTTTTTTATGGTTTTTAGGTTTTTTAGGTTTTTAGCGATTTTGAGGGGTTTAGTGGGTTTTAGGTGTTTTAGGGTATTTTTTAGGTTTTAAGGGTTTTTGAATGTTTTAGGGTTTTATGGATTTTCGGTGTTTTTTCACATTTTATGGGTTTTAATGGATTTTATACTTTTTAGAGGGTTTTAGTGTTTTTATGGTTTTTATAGTTTTTATGGTTTTTAGGGGTTTTATGATTTTCACGGATTTTTCAGGGTTTTAGGACTTATTATATTTTTATGGATTTAAGGGGTTTTGAGGATTTTTATGGTTTTTAGAGTTTTTCGGGTTTTTATTTATTTTGATGGCCTTCCATGGTCTTTTAAGGTTCTTACGGTTTTTAACGGTTTTAGGGACTTTTGGGTTTTGAAGTGTTTTTTTTTCAGTATTAGTGGATTTTAGGGTTTTCAAAGGTTTTATGAGTTTTTAGGGTTTTCAGTGTTGTTTTCTTTTTTTAGGGGTTTTCATGTATTCATTGGATTTTAGAGATTTTTTAGGAATTTCATGGGTGTTTTGTTTTTTAGGGATTTTGAGGGTTTTTGGATTTTTCATGGTTTATTTTGGTTTTTAAGGGTTTTAATGGTGTTTTCAGTTTTTTGGGTTTTTTTGAGTTTTCAAGATTTTGAAGGATTTTTAGAGATTGTTACCCTTTTAGGGTTTTTAATTATTTTTAGTGTTTTGTGGATTTTAGGTGTTTTAGGGACTTTAGGGTTATTAATGTATTTTCAGGAGTTTTGTGGTTTTCAAGGTTATTTCAGTTTTTGTAGATTTTTTTTACATTTTCAAGGATTTTTATAGATTTTTTAGAATTATTATGGTTTTAATATTTTTAAGTATTTGGATGGTTTTCTAGGTTTTCTAGGTTTTTTGGGGGTATTTAGGGTTTGAAGGATTTTTTTGGTTATTTGATTATTTTGAGTTTTTTTTGAGATTTTTACCGTTTTAAAGGTTTTTTATAGGTTCAAATTTTTAGTGGTTTAATGGTATATTATAGTTTTTAGTGGTTTAGTTTATTTATTTATTTTTAGGATTTTTATTTGTTTTTAGTATTTTTTTATGTTTTTAGGGGTTTTATTGTTTTCATGTGGTTTTCACGGTTTTTTGGATTTTTTATGTTTTCTAGGATTTTTATTACATTTTTATAATTTTTATGGTTTTTAGGACATTTATGAGATCTTACTATTTTTTGCGGGTTTGAGTTTTTAAGGGATTCTTTATTTTAATCACCATTTTGTAATTTTAGTGTTTTTTTAGTTTTTTGGGTTTCTAAGGTTTCTTATGTTTTTTTACAATTCCTAGGGGTTTGAGGGTTGTTGGATCGTTTTGATGTTTTTATTTTATTGTATTGGTGTTTATGGGTTTTAAGGTTTTAAGGGTATTTTATGATTTTTAGGTTTTTTAAAATTTTTTTATTTTATCAAGGATATTTAGGGATTTTTATGATTGTTATGGTTTTAGTGTATTTCATGATTTTTAAATATATTGAAGTGTTTTAGGGTTTTATCATGGTTTTTAGGATTTTTAGTGTTTTTATTGTTTTTTATAGTTTTTGAGATCTTTTTCAGTTTTCAATGGTTTTCTAAGTATATTAGGGGTTTTTATTCATTTAGGGGTTATAAAATTTTTATGGGTTTGAAGGGTTTAAATAATTTTTTGTGATTTTGAATTTATAATGGGGTTTTAAGGTTTTTAATGCTTTAGTGGGTTTTATGTTTTTCAGGGGTTTTAGGGTTTTTTTACATTTCTGGGGGATTTTTAGGTTTTCTATGATTTTAAGGGGTGTTTAGGATTTGTAGTGATTTTGAAGGGTTTTGGGGTTTTTAATGGCTTTAACAGTTTTTTTACTTTTAAGGGTTTTTGGTTTTCACGATTTTTTGTGTTTTATGTTTATTGGAGTTTTTAGGGGTTTTAATGTATTTTATAGATTTTATCATTTTTATAGGATTTAAAGAATTTTAGAGTTTTAGTTTGTTTTTATTGTTTTTTTGGGTTGTTAGGGTTTTTTAATTTTTTCAGTGGTTTTTATAGGTTTTATGGGGTTTTATATTTTAAGCGATTTTTGGGAATTTTTTGGATTTTTAAGGTGTTTAGGATTTCTTAGGGTTTTTAGGGATTTGAGGGGTTTTAATATTTTTCATGGGTTTTTAGTGTTTTTCGTGGTTTTTATGGTTTTTTGGAGTTTTTAATATTTTTAGTGGTTTAATGGGTTTTATGGTTATTTTTGGGATTTTATGGTTTTCAGGGGTTTTTATAGTTTTCATGGGGTTTTCTGGGTTATCTTATTTTTTATGTTTTTATGTATTTTAATGATTTACATGGAATTATTTGGTTTTTAGTGTTTTTCCACATTTTTAGTGATTTTTAAGGGTTTTAGTGGTATTTATGATTTTTTTCAGTTTTTTATTATTTTCATATATTTTTAGGGCCTTTTTGGTTTTTTAGGGAATTTTAATTTTTTTAGGTTTTTATGGTGTGTTGTGGTTTTTAACAATTTTATTGGTTTTAGGGTTTTTAAAAATTTATTGGGTTTTATGGTTTTATGGTTTTTAGGATTTTTATGGTTTTCAGGGGTTTAATAGCTTTCAAGGTTTTTTCTAGGGGTTTAGGTTTTGTAGGTTTTCTGATATTTTTATGGATTTTTCTAGGGTTTTTAGGTTTTTAGGGTTTTTAAGGATTTTATAGATTTTAGAAAATTTTAGGACTTTAGGGGTTTTATAGTTTAGAAGTGTTTTGGGTTTTTATGGACTTAAGTACTTTTTCAGTTTCAGGTTTTTTTTTGAATTTTTAGGTGTTTCAATGGTTTTCATAATTTTTTCACATTCTAGGGATTTAATGGTTTTTCGATTTTTAGATTATTTTTATGGTATTATGGGTTTTTTTGGAATTTTTAATCTTTTTAAGTGTTTATATGGTTTTTACTGATTTTTATGGGTTTTTAATATTTTTTACATTTTCTGGTATTTTAGAGATTTTTTGTATTTTTATGGGCAAAGAAGGCTCGGGTCCAGGTTATTCCTGGCACCCCCCAAAATTTATTAAACAAAAAGACACAAACACTGCAGACAAGGGAGGGGAGGGGTCGAACGACCCACACCCAAAAACCCTTACAACCCACACCAAAGAAAGAAAAACAAAGAAAGAAAAAGGCACAAAAACAGACACAACCACAGCATCCTCACGTCACATCCAACCAGTACCAGCTTCCAACAGCACAACATCCAGCGTTAACCAGCATCCAGCAGCTCACAGCTAACCAACAACCAGCTTTAGACATCATCCAGCATCCCAGCATCCAGCACCTCGCATCATCAAAACTCAAAAAACCAGCATCCAGCACATCCCAGCCAAACAACAACCAGCATAGCAAATATCTATCAGTACCAACATCACCATTTCAAACCACCACAACCATTCACCGCCAGAAAAATAGACCACAACACCATCCAGCCAACCAGCACCAGAACAGCATCCAGCACTAACACCAAAACATCACAGCCACGCAGCATAACCATCCCATCCAATCAAGCTCTCCCCAGACAACCATTCCATCAAACCAACTCGCCATCAACCACATCAAATCAAATCCTCCATTGCATGTCAAAAACCAGTGCATAGAACCACAACCAAAGACCATAAGTAGCAGCAAGAGAAAGAGAATCAGAAGAAACCAAAGCCTCCCTCCTCCAAGCAACAGGACTCAAACTTGAGCACACCAAGCCATACCTACAGCCGACATCGAACCAGGAAGACATTTGAGGGTTCGGGAGCATGCCGGGGTTAACATCGCGCTCTCCAGATCTGGCGCAAGGAAAACGAAACGGAGGAGCCCTGCAGACAAGCCGACATTGGTACCACCAGATCTGCAACTGAACAAGAGCTGTAAGGGGGAGCAGCAACCGAAGCCGGTTCTCGAACCTGGCATGCCAGAGGCCGACTGGTGAACTTGAGCTGGGAGGGGATCCTTCGCAGCAACGAAACCGGGTCCCGAAACAAGGCACACTAGAAGTTTGAAACGAACCTGAAGAACGAGAGGGGAACCTTCGCAGCATTTCAGAACCTGAAACCAGGCACCATGAAGCAAGATCCGGAGGTGGGACGCGCATCGGGCAAGCTGGGAAAGATCCCCCCATCCGAAGACCCAACGCATCAGATATGGAGCAATATGGGCACGACCAAGCAACCACCGGACTGACCAGAACACGCAAATCCAACACCAGTGGTTGCTGAGCCGAAGTAGGACAGGAAGCACCGAGGTCGGACCTCGCCGGAGGAGGAAGGGGGATGAAAGTAGAGGAAAACCTAGGCGGCGCGAGGGGGACAGGAGAGCCGCCACTCAGAGGCCTTTACTCATTTATGGTTTTTTCATTTGTATTTTTATGGGATTAAGGGGTTTTTGGGGTTTTTTTGATTTTTTAGGATTTTAAGAGTTTTCAAGGGTTTTAGGGTTTTAGGGTCTTTATGGATTTTTAGGGGTTTTACGTTTTCTGGTATTTTAGGTATTTTTTAGGATTTTTATGATTTTTAGGGTTTTAGGTTTTTTAAGGGTTATGAGGGTTTTTAGGTTTTTTTGGAGTTTTTTAAGGTTTTCAGGGTTTTAAATGTTTTATGATATTTAAAATTTTAAGGTTTATTTTTTATTTTTTTATCTTTTTTATATTTTTACAGTTTTTAAAGTTTTTAGCGGTTTTGAGGGTTATTATAGATTAAGTGGTTTTAGGGTTTTTATGGGTTTTTAGGATTTTATGGTTTTTTTAGGACTTTCTTGTTTTTAGGGTTTTTCAAAGTTTTTTTATGTTTTCAATGATTTTTTGGGATTTTTAGGTTTTGTATGGGTTTTAAGTTATTTGGGGATTTTAGGGATTTGAAGGTTTTTTTAGCATTTTCAGGGTTTTTAGGGGTTTTAGGGTCTTTTCGGTCATTTGGGGTTTTTTTGAGTTTTTAATGTTTTTTAGAGTTTTATTAATTTTTTTGGGATTAAGGGGTTTTTGAGTAATTTGTTTTTTTATGATTTTTATGGGTTTTATGTCATTAATTTTTTTAGGAGTTCTTATGGTTTTGGGGGGTTCAAGGTTTTAGGGGTTTTATGTTCTCAATAATTTTTGGGGTTTTTTATGATTTTTATTAGTTTTAAGGTTTTTATGATCTGTGGGGGTTTGTAGTGGTTTTCGTGGGTTTTTATGGTTTTTGGGGTTTTTAGTATTTTTTGGATGTTGTTGGGTTTTTGGGTTTTATTGAGATTTTTAGGGTATTTAAGCATTTTTTGGTGAATTAAAATTATTAGTGGTTTGAATGGTTTTTAATGTTTTAGTGGTTTTTGGATTTTTATGGGTTTTGAATGATTTTAGGGGTTTATGGTTTTTACCGGTCTCTCATTATTTTTAGTGTTTTTATGTTTTTTGGTGTTTTTAGGTATTTTTTTTGTTTTTTAGGGTTTTTATATTTTTTTGGATATTAAGGGGTTTTGAGGGTTTTTAGGTTTTTAAGGGTTTTAATAGTATTCTTTGGTCTTTATGGCCTTTTTTGTTTTTAGAATTTGTTTTATATTTTTAGGGTTTGTTATGATTTTTTAGAGATTTTAAAAAAATTTAGGGTGAAAAGGGATTTTAGAGTTTTATTGGTTTTTTTCGGGGGGTTGGGGTGGGGGTTTGGGTTTTGGGGTTTTTAATGTTTTAATGGATGTTTTGGATTTTAGGATTTTTAATGTATTTAATGTTTTTATGGATTTTCATGGTATTTCATTGAATTTTTTGTGTTTTAGGGTTTTTAGGGGTTTTAGTGATTATGAGGGTTTTTAGGGATTTTTAGATGTTACAGAGTTTTTTCATGTTTTTAAGGGTTTTTAGGGGCTTTCATGGTTTTTAGTGTCTTTTGGTTTTTATGGATTATTTTTGTGTTTTTTTTGGGTTTTAAGGTTTTGAAGAATTTTTTAATGTTATTAGGGGTTTAAAGCGTTTTTAAAGAATTGAGTGGGTTTTAGGGTTTTATGGTGTTTATCATTTTTTTTGTTTTTAGTGGTTTTCATGGTTATTATGTGTTTTTTGGGTTTTTATGGGGTTTTTACTTTTTCTGGGATTTTTTAGAATTTTGTAGTTTTTTTAGGGGTTTTAGGGTTGTTAGGGATTGTGTGGGGTTTTAGCGGTTTTAGTGGTTTTCTAGGTTTAATAGGATTTTTAAGGATTTTAGCTTCTTTTTGGGGTTTTTAGGGTTTCTTTTAATTTTTAGGAGTTTCATGTGTTTTTATAGTTTTTAACCTTTTTAGGGGTTTAAGTGTTTTTAGAGTTTTTAGTGGGGTTTTAGGGTATTTATGGTTGTTTAAATATTTTTAGGGGTTTTATGATTTTAAGGGGTTTTATGCTTTTAAGTTTTTAGTGATTTTTAGGGGTTTGTTTTTGGATTTTTATGGTTTTTTGGGTTTCTAGGGCTTTTAGGGATTTTGAGGGTTTTAGATTTTTTTCTAGTGTTTTTAAGAGTTTTCAAGGATTTTAGGGTATTTTAGGGTTTTAGGGTTTTTATGTTTTTAGGTATTTTTAATGATTTTTTAGTATTTTAATGGTTATTAGTGTTTTTATTGTTTTTATGGATTTTTGGGGGTTTATCGGTTTTTCATTATTTTTATGGCTTTAAGAGTTTGTGAGGTATTTAGGGTTTTTTGGTTTTTTGGGTTTTCATTTTGAGTTTTTAGGGATTTTAATGTTTTATAACATTTTTTGGGTTTTAAATTATTCTTAGAGTTTTAAATGATGTTTAAGGGTTTTTATTGGTCGTTAGTCTTTTTAATGTTTTTATAAGATTTTATGATTTTTAGGGGTTTTACGTATTATTACGTTTTAAGCGATTTTTAGTTCTTTGTTTTGAATTTTATTATTTTTAGGGTTTGGGGGTTTTTAAGAATTTTATTAATTTTGGGAGGTATTCAGGGTTTTTAAGGTTTTTGGGTTTTTAAAGATTTTTATGTAATTTTTTGGTTTTTTGGGTTTTATTTTTTATTTTTTAGGGTATTAATATTTTTATAGTTTTTTAAATTTTTTATGAGATTTATGTTGTTTTCTAGTTTTTAGTGGGTTTAGGTTTCTATTGGGTATTAGGGGTATTAAATGTTTTTAGGGGTTTTTATGGTTTACATGTGTGTTCAATGTTTTTTGGGTTTTTTATGTTTTAATGAACTATTAGGGAATTTTTTTGAAATTTTATTGTTTCTAGGGTTTGTTAGTGTCTTTAGAGATTTTGAGGGGTTTTTGGGGTTTTAGGGTTTTTTTTTGGGTTTTTAGGGTTTCTCGATTTTTTTTCGGTGTTTTACAGTTTTAAGGGATTTATTGAATTTTTTAGGGTTTTTAATTTTTTTTATAGTTTTTATCGTTTTTAGGATTTTGAAGAGTTTATAGAGATTTTAGTGCATTTTGGGTCTTACGGGTTTTTATGGTTTTTAAGAGAGTTTTATTGTTTTTAGTGGCCTTTCATGATTTTTATGGTTCTATATTTTTTTTACTCATTTTAATTGAATTTTTAGGAATTTTATGGTTTTTGGGGTTTTTATGGACTGAAGGGTTTTAGTGGGTTTCATGGTTTTTTAGAGATTTAGTGGTTTTTTATTCTTTGGGTTCTTTTTGGGTTTTTAGTGTTTTTTAGAATTTTTATCATTTTAATCATTTTTAGAGTTTTTAGTTATTATTAATAGATTTTATGGATTTAAAGGTGTTTTAAGATTTGAGGGGTTTATGGTTTTTACGGAGTTTCACTAGATTTTAGGTTTTTTATGTTCTTATTTTTTTTTTTTTTTTGATTTTTATCATTTTTATGGAATTTTAGGGGGTGTCCAGGTTTCTTTCGTGTTTTGGGGGTTTTCATGATTTTTTTTTTGTTTTTAGGATTTTGGTGTATTTTTGAGTTTTTAGGGTTTTTAATATTTTTCAGAGTTTTATAATTTTTTTGGTGTTTTAAGTGTTTTTATTGCTTTAGTGGGTTTTATGGTTTTTATGGGTTTTAGGGATTTTTATGATTTAGGAGGGTTAATGGTTTTTAGGGGTTTAGGGGTGTTTAGGTTTACTAGTCTTTTAAGGATATTTCATTTTTTTTGGATTTTTAGGTTCTATTAGTGTATTTTGAGATTTTGAGGGATTTTAGGGGGTTTTCAAGGTTTTTGGGGTTTACAAGTTTTTTTAGGATATTTTGGGGTTTAAGGTAGGTTTTTTACATATTTATGGCTTTATGTTTTTTAAAGTTTTTTAACGTTTTTAGGGTTTTTATGGTTTTTTAGGAATTTTATTGGGTTTTAGGATTTTTATAGGGGTTTTGGGGTTTTTATTATTTTAAGGGGTTTATGGATTTCATGGGGTTTTAGATTTTTTTTATTTTTTCAAATGTTTTTAATATTTTAAGGATGTTTATTTTTTTTGTGTTGTTTAGGGTTTTTATGGATTTTCATAGTTTTAGGGGTTTTATTTATCTTTTGGATTTTAGGGTGTTCTAGGGTTTTTTAGAGAGTTTATTGGGGTTTTAGGTTTTTATTGGGTTTTATGGCATTTAACTACTTTTTGTGGGTTTTTATGGTTTTCCTAGTTTTTAAAGTATTTTTAGGGTTTTTTAGTTTTTCAAGGATTTCTGTATGATTTTCAGGTTTTTATGGGTTTTAAGGTTTTTAGGGTTTTTTAGGGGCCTTTATTTTTTTCAAGTTTTTTAGGTTTTTGAATGTTTTTAGGGTGTTTTGAGCATATTCATTTTTTTAGCATTTTTAATAATTTTTAAAAAACATAACTTTTTATGAGTTTTTATGGTTTTTAGAGTTTTTAGTAGTTTTTTGGATATTTATGGAGTTTTGGTGTTTTTTAAGGTCATTAGGGTTTTTTATGATTTTCAAGGTTTTTTCAAGGTTTTTTCATATTCAATAATTTTTAAGGACTTTTTACAATTTTAAAGGATATTAGGGTTTTTGGGATTTTGAGAATTTTTATGGGTGTTCCTGGTTTTTTGGGTGTTAAGAGGTGATAGGGTTCTGATGGTTTTTTGGGTTTTTAGGGTCTTTTGGGTTTTTTGGGTTTTTATATTTTTAATGTTTTTATTGGTTTTAATGGTTTTTATAGTTTCTATTGTGTTTTTAGAGTTATTATTGGTTTTAGATGTTTTTTTGCATTTTAGGGGTTGTTATTGTTTTTAGGGTTTTTTCACTATTTTTAGGGTTTTTCATTTTCTCGTATTTTTAGTGCTTTTTTAGGAATTGAATTTTTTATGTAGTTTTAGGGTTTAAGTGATTTAGAGGAAATTTAGGGTCCAATGAGATTTTTTATGCTTTTTGGGGGTTTTAAAAAAAATTAGGGTTTTTTCAAAAATTTAGGGTTTTAATGGATTTTAAGATTTTGTAACAATTCTTAGGGAATTTAAGGGTTTTTAGAGTTTTTAGAGTTTTTAATGGTTTTTTGTGTTTTTAGGCTTTTAAAGGTTTTTAGGTGTTTTTATTGTTTTATGTTTTTTAATGGTTTCTTACGATTTTAGATATATTTATGAATTTTTTTGATTTTTATGGTTTTTATAGTTTTTTCTGTTTTTATTGATTTTGAGGTGGTTTAGGGACATTCTAGGTCTTTGGGTTTTTTATTTTTTTTTGGTTTTTTGGTTTTTTTTGGTTTTATGGTTTTATTTGAGTTTTTAGGGTTTATAAGGTTTTTTAGAAATTAACGATTTTAGAGTTTTAAGATTTTTATAGTTTTTTGGTGTTTATGGTTTTATGGGTTTTATTTTTTTATGGTTTTTAGGGAATTTATATTTTTCCATGTTTTTTAGGTTTTTTTACATTTTCTAGAATTTTTTGCGATATTTTAGGATTTTATGGGATTTAGGGTTTTACGGCTTTTAAGGGGTTTTAGTGTTTATTAAGGGTTTTAAGGGTCTTCTGAGTTTTTACAGTTTTTGAGATTTTAATTGTATTTATTTGTTTTTAAAAAAATTTATTGATTTAAAAGATTTTTTTAGCATTTAGTGGGGTTTAGTGTTTTTAATATTTTAAGTGTAATATATAGGTTTTAGTGGTTTTTAGGGTTTTTAGTGTTTTTATGTTTTCATGTAGTTTTTTTTGCTTTTTTGGTATTTTAATTTTTAGGGTTTTTAGGGTTTCAGGGGTTTAAGGATTTTTCTGGGATTCTTTGTTTTTTTTTAGGGTTTCCACGTTTTTATGGTTTTTAGTGTTTTTAAAAAAATTGGTTTTAAGTATTTTTGAGTTTTTTTGTGTTTACTGTTTTATTTTTATTATTGTTTTCAATGTATTTTAGGATTTTTTTTGGTTTTCATGGTGTTTTCTAGGTTTTTAGTGTTTTTTATATTTTTTAAATAATTTTAGGGAATTTTAGGATTTTTTTGGTTTTAGGTTTTATAGGATTTTTGAGAATTTTAAGGGGTTTTAGTGTATTTCAACAAATTTTGGTTTTTTTTGGGTTTTAGTGATTTTTGGGGTATTTAGGGTTATTTTTGTTATTAGGTGTTTTAAGGTTTTTATATTTTTTAAATGTTTTTAGGGGTTTGTGATGTTTTAGGGTTTTTCGTGGGCTTTAAGTATTTTTATGTGATTTTAGTTTCTTTAATGTTTTTATGGGTTTTATGATTTTTAGTGGTTTTAGGGGTTTTTATGTGTTCGAGGTTTTTTTCTATGTTTAGTGATTTAGTGTATTTTTTTGGGTTTTCCCAAGTTTATTAAGGTTTTAGAGATTTTTAGTGTCTTTTTGGGTTTTTAGGGTTTTCTAAGTTTATTAAGCAATTTAATGTCTTTTATATTTCCTTATCATTTTTAGTGGTTTTTAGGATTTCATAGATTTTTAGTGTTTTTTTGGGTTTTTGAGGATTTAGTGTTTTAGGGGTCTTAATTGTTTTCAGTTTTTTTCATGGGTTTTCAAGTTTTTTCAGTTTTCATGGATTTAAAGGGATTTATGATTTTTATGGATTTTATAGTTTTTATGGTTTAAGGATTCTAAGGTGTTTTGGGGATTTTTAGGGTATTTAGTGTTTTTAAGGGTCTTTTGGGGTTTTAGGGGGTTTTCAGCATTTTGGGGTTTTAAGGTTATTATAATATTTTTATTTTTTATTGGGTTTTAAAGGGGGTTTATAGTTATTAATTATTTTGACAATTTTTATGGGGTAATAGGGTTCTTAGGGTTTTCAGCAAATTCTATGCTTTTTAGTGGTCATTCAAGGCCAATAGAGTTTTTTTATGTCTGCATGTAATTTTATAGATTTTTTACTATTTTAATGGTATTTATTGTTTTTTGGGATTTTAGGTATTTTGAGTGTTTTAAGGGTTTTCATGAATTTTCAGGGATTTAGGGGTTTTGAAGGGTTTTAGGGTCTTTTGGATTTTTGGGTTTTCTTGTGTAATTTTGGGTTTTCAAGGTTCTTAGAGTTTATTAGAATTTTTATAGTTTTAAGGGTTTCTAGTGTTTTTAGTGTTTTTATGGTTAATGTATATTTTTAAGGGTTTTATGGTTTTTTTGGGAGGGTTTATGAATTTTAGTGGGTTTTATGGTTTTTTACATTGTCCGTAATTTTTATGGCTTTTTAGGATTTTTATGGTTTTTAGGGGTTTTTATTATTTTTAGGTCCTTTGCAGTTTTTAGGGTCTTTCATAGTTTTTTGGTGTTTTCAATGTTTTTTAGTTTTTTATGGTTTTAGATTTTTTTATGTTTTTTGGGTTTTTATGGTTTTTAGAATTTTAAAAAAATCATGTGTTTTAAGGGTTTTTAGATTTTTTTTAATTGGATTTTAGGGTTTTATGGGGTTTCCGATTCTTTATGTTTTTAGGGGTTTTATCCTTTCGATGTTTTTAAGTGTTTTATGGGTTTTTTCATTTTCATGACTTTTTTATGACATAGAAAGATTTTCATTGTTTTTAGGGGTTTTTGGGTTTTTTGGGTTTTTTGGAATTTAGTTTTTTGTGTGTTTTTTATGGTTTTTATGGTTTGTATAGTTTTTAACTTTTATAGGGGTTTAAGGGTTTTTATAATATTAAGTTTTTTATGGGTTTTATGTTTTTTGTAGTTTTTAATTGTATTTAGCGGTTTTTAGGTTTTTAGGGGTTTTCAGGATTTTTGGGTTTTTTTATATTTTCATGAATTTTTAAGAATCATTTATGATTTTTATGGTTTTTAGGGTTTTTATGGGTTTTTCTGGATTTTGAGGTTTTACTGTGTTTTTAAAAAATATGGTTTTTCTATTATTTTATGGGGGTGTTTTTGGTTTTTAATGTATTTAGAGTTTTTTATGTTTTTAGGATATACCATGTTTTTTTTCAAGTAATTTTACAGACTTTTATGGATTTTTATGTTTTTTAAGTTTTATAGTGTTTTTGTGGGGTTTAAATGATTTTTATTTTTTAGGGGTTTTAGTGTTTTTTCATTTTTCTTTTGTTTTTAGGGTTTTCAGATATAATTTATCATTTTAAGGGTTTTATGGGTTTTTAGGTTTTTAGTTGGTTTTTACTGTTTTAAAAGGATTTTAGGGACATTAATGGTTTTTAAGAGGTTTTCATAGTTTTTTGGTTTTTTAGTTTTTTATCGTTTTTTAGGGATTCTTAGTATTTTAATGTTTATTTGGTATTTAGGGTTTTTATGGATTTGATGGTTCTATATTATTTAGGGTTTTTAAGGGTTATAGTGATTTTTCATGGTTTTTATTTTTTTGTGGTTTTAGGATTTTTTTGTGGTTTTAGGATTTTTTTGAGTATAGGGTTTTGATGGTTTTTTATATTTTTAAGGTTGTCAGAGGTTTGATGTGGTTTCAGAGTTTTTATGTTATTTTTTTGGGGTTCGGATTTTTTTGGGTTTTCTAAGGGTTTCAGGGGTTTTTATGGGTTTTTTCGGTTTTTTGGTTTTATTGATTTTTTTCATTGATTTTTTGGGATTTTTAAGGTTTTTATGGGTTTTGTGGGTTTTATGGGTTTTATGGGTTTTAGATATTTCAAGGGGTTTTAGGGGTTTTTGATGTTTTTAGGGGTCTATAGCTTTTTAGAAGATTTAGGCTCTTTTGGGAATTTAGGGTTTTTTCTTTTTTTGGTTTTTAGGTTTTATAGATTTTTTAACATTTTTAGTGGTTTAATTGGTTTTAAGAGTTTTTAGTGGTTTTAAGGTTTTTATGGGTTTTTATGGGTTTTTAAGGTTTTATGTGTTTTATGTGGTTTAGATGACATTTTTGGGTTTTCTATGATTTCATATATTTTTATATCTTTTTTATGGTTTTTAGGTTTTTTAGGTTTTTAGCGATTTTGAGGGGTTTAGTGGGTTTTAGGTGTTTTAGGGTATTTTTTAGGTTTTAAGGGTTTTTGAATGTTTTAGGGTTTTATGGATTTTCGGTGTTTTTTCACATTTTATGGGTTTTAATGGATTTTATACTTTTTAGAGGGTTTTAGTGTTTTTATGGTTTTTATAGTTTTTATGGTTTTTAGGGGTTTTATGATTTTCACGGATTTTTCAGGGTTTTAGGACTTATTATATTTTTATGGATTTAAGGGGTTTTGAGGATTTTTATGGTTTTTAGAGTTTTTCGGGTTTTTATTTATTTTGATGGCCTTCCATGGTCTTTTAAGGTTCTTACGGTTTTTAACGGTTTTAGGGACTTTTGGGTTTTGAAGTGTTTTTTTTTCAGTATTAGTGGATTTTAGGGTTTTCAAAGGTTTTATGAGTTTTTAGGGTTTTCAGTGTTGTTTTCTTTTTTTAGGGGTTTTCATGTATTCATTGGATTTTAGAGATTTTTTAGGAATTTCATGGGTGTTATGTTTTTTAGGGATTTTGAGGGTTTTTGGATTTTTCATGGTTTATTTTGGTTTTTAAGGGTTTTAATGGTGTTTTCAGTTTTTTGGGTTTTTTTGAGTTTTCAAGATTTTGAAGGATTTTTAGAGATTGTTACCCTTTTAGGGTTTTTAATTATTTTTAGTGTTTTGTGGATTTTAGGTGTTTTAGGGACTTTAGGGTTATTAATGTATTTTCAGGAGTTTTGTGGTTTTCAAGGTTATTTCAGTTTTTGTAGATTTTTTTTACATTTTCAAGGATTTTTATTGATTTTTTAGAATTATTATGGTTTTAATATTTTTAAGTATTTGGATGGTTTTCTAGGTTTTCTAGGTTTTTTGGGGGTATTTAGGGTTTGAAGGATTTTTTTGGTTATTCGATTATTTTGAGTTTTTTTGAGATTTTTACCGTTTTAAAGGTTTTTTATAGGTTCAAATTTTTAGTGGTTTAATGGTATATTATAGTTTTTAGTGGTTTAGTTTATTTATTTATTTTTAGGATTTTTATTTTTTTTAGTATTTTTTTATGTTTTTAGGGGTTTTATTGTTTTCATGTGGTTTTCACGGTTTTTTGGATTTTTTATGTTTTCTAGGATTTTTTTTACATTTTTAAAATTTTTATGGTTTTTAGGACATTTATGAGATCTTACTATTTTTTGCGGGTTTGGGTTTTTAAGGGATTCTTTATTTTAATCACCATTTTGTAATTTTAGTGTTTTTTTAGTTTTTTGGGTTTCTAAGGTTTCTTATGTTTTTTTACAATTCCTAGGGGTTTGAGGGTTGTTGGATCGTTTTGATGTTTTTATTTTATTGTATTGGTGTTTATGGGTTTTAAGGTTTTAAGGGTATTTTATGATTTTTAGGTTTTTCAAATTTTTTTTATTTTATCAAGGATATTTAGGGATTTTTATGATTGTTATGGTTTTAGTGTATTTTATGATTTTTAAATATATTGAAGTGTTTTAGGGTTTTATCATGGTTTTTAGGATTTTTAGTGTTTTTATTGTTTTTTATAGTTTTTGAGATCTTTTTCAGTTTTCAATGGTTTTCTAAGTATATTAGGGGTTTTTATTCATTTAGGGGTTATAAAATTTTTATGGGTTTGAAGGGTTTAAATAATTTTTTGTGATTTTGAATTTATAATGGGGTTTTAAGGTTTTTAATGCTTTAGTGGGTTTTATGTTTTTCAGGGGTTTTAGGGTTTTTTTACATTTCTGGGGGATTTTTAGGTTTTCTATGATTTTAAGGGGTGTTTAGGATTTGTAGTGATTTTGAAGGGTTTTGGGGTTTTTAATGGCTTTAACAGTTTTTTTACTTTTAAGGGTTTTTGGTTTTCACGATTTTTTGTGTTTTATGTTTATTGGAGTTTTTAGGGGTTTTAATGTATTTTATAGATTTTATCATTTTTATAGGATTTAAAGAATTTTAGAGTTTTAGTTTGTTTTTATTGTTTTTTTGGGTTGTTAGGGTTTTTTAATTTTTTCAGTGGTTTTTATAGGTTTTATGGGGTTTTCAGGGTTTTATGGGGTTTTATATTTTAAGCGATTTTTTGGGAATTTTTTGGATTTTTAAGGTGTTTAGGATTTCTTAGGGTTTTTAGGGATTTGAGGGGTTTTAATATTTTTCATGGGTTTTTAGTGTTTTCCGTGGTTTTTATGGTTTTTTGGAGTTTTTAATATTTTTAGTGGTTTAATGGGTTTTATGGTTATTTTTGGGATTTTATGGTTTTCAGGGGTTTTTATAGTTTTCATGGGGTTTTCTGGGTTATCTTATTTTTTATGTTTTTATGTATTTTAATGATTTACATTGAATTATTTGGTTTTTAGTGTTTTTCCACATTTTTAGTGATTTTTAAGGGTTTTAGTGGTATTTATGATTTTTTTCAGTTTTTTATTATTTTCATATATTTTTAGGGCCTTTTTGGTTTTTTAGGGAATTTTATTTTTTTTAGGTTTTAAGGGTGTGTTGTGGTTTTTAACAATTTTATTGGTTTTAGGGTTTTTAAAAATTTATTGGGTTTTATAGTTTTATGGTTTTTAGGATTTTTATGGTTTTCAGGGGTTTAATAGCTTTCAAGGTTTTTTCTAGGGGTTTAGGTTTTGTAGGTTTTCTGATATTTTTATGGATTTTTCTAGGGTTTTTAGGTTTTTAGGGTTTTTAAGGATTTTATAGATTTTAGAAAATTTTAGGACTTTAGGGGTTTTATAGTTTAGAAGTGTTTTGGGTTTTTATGGACTTAAGTACTTTTTCAGTTTCAGGTTTTTTTTTGAATTTTTAGGTGTTTCAATGGTTTTCATAATTTTTTCACATTCTAGGGATTTAATGGTTTTTCGATTTTTAGATTATTTTTATGGTATTATGGGTTTTTTTGGAATTTTTAATCTTTTTAAGTGTTTATATGGTTTTTACTGATTTTTATGGGTTTTTAATATTTTTTACATTTTCTGGTATTTTAGAGATTTTTTGTATTTTTATGGGCAAAGAAGGCTCGGGTCCAGGCTATTCCTGGCACCCCCCAAAATTTATTAAACAAAAAGACACAAACACTGCAGACAAGGGAGGGGAGGGGTCGAACGACCCACACCCAAAAACCCTTACAACCCACACCAAAGAAAGAAAAACAAAGAAAGAAAAAGGCACAAAAACAGACACAACCACAGCATCCTCACGTCACATCCAACCAGTACCAGCTTCCAACAGCACAACATCCAGCGTTAACCAGCATCCAGCAGCTCACAGCTAACCAACAACCAGCTTTAGACATCATCCAGCATCCCAGCATCCAGCACCTCGCATCATCAAATCTCAAAAAACCAGCATCCAGCACATCCCAGCCAAACAACAACCAGCATAGCAAATATCTATCAGTACCAACATCACCATTTCAAACCACCACAACCATTCACCGCCAGAAAAATAGACCACAACACCATCCAGCCAACCAGCACCAGAACAGCATCCAGCACTAACACCAAAACATCACAGCCACGCAGCATAACCATCCCATCCAATCAAGCTCTCCCCAGACAACCATTCCATCAAACCAACTCGCCATCAACCACATCAAATCAAATCCTCCATTGCATGTCAAAAACCAGTGCATAGAACCACAACCAAAGACCATAAGTAGCAGCAAGAGAAAGAGAATCAGAAGAAACCAAAGCCTCCCTCCTCCAAGCAACAGGACTCAAACTTGAGCACACCAAGCCATACCTACAGCCGACATCGAACCAGGAAGACATTTGAGGGTTCGGGAGCATGCCGGGGTTAACATCGCGCTCTCCAGATCTGGCGCAAGGAAAACGAAACGGAGGAGCCCTGCAGACAAGCCGACATTGGTACCACCAGATCTGCAACTGAACAAGAGCTGTAAGGGGGAGCAGCAACCGAAGCCGGTTCTCGAACCAGGCACGCCAGAGGCCGACTGGTGACCTTGAGCCGGGAGGGGATCCTTCGCAGCAACGAAACCGGGTCCCGAAACAAGGCACACTAGAAGTTTGAAACGAACCTGAAGAACGAGAGGGGAACCTTCGCAACATTTCAGAACCTGAAACCAGGCACCAAGAAGCAAGATCCGGAGGTGGGACGCGCATCGGGCAAGCTGGGAAAGATCCCCCCATCCGAAGACCCAACGCATCAGATATGGAGCAATATGGGCACGACCAAGCAACCACCGGACTGACCAGAACACGTAAATCCAACACCAGTGGTTGCTGAGCCGAAGTAGGACAGGAAGCACCGAGGTCGGACCTCGCCGGAGGAGGAAGGGGGATGAAAGTAGTGGAAAACCTAGGCGGCGCGAGGGGGACAGGAGAGCCGCCACTCAGAGGCCTTTACTCATTTATGGTTTTTTCATTTGTATTTTTATGGGATTAAGGGGTTTTTGGGGTTTTTTTGATTTTTTAGGATTTTAAGAGTTTTCAAGGGTTTTAGGGTTTTAGGGTCTTTATGGATTTTTAGGGGTTTTATGTTTTCTGGTAGTTTAGGTATTTTTTAGGATTTTTATGATTTTTAGGGTTTTAGGTTTTTTAAGGGTTATGAGGGTTTTTAGGTTTTTTTGGAGTTTTTTAAGGTTTTCAGGGTTTTAAATGTTTTATGATATTTAAAATTTTAAGGTTTATTTTTTATTTTTTTATCTTTTTTATATTTTTACAGTTTTTAAAGTTTTTAGGGGTTTTGAGGGTTATTATAGATTAAGTGGTTTTAGGGTTTTTATGGGTTTTTAGGATTTTATGGTTTTTTTAGGACTTTCTTGTTTTTAGGGTTTTTCAAAGTTTTTTTATGTTTTCAATGATTTTTTGGGATTTTTAGTTTTTGTATGGGTTTTAAGTTATTTGGGGATTTTAGGGATTTGAAGGTTTTTTTAGCATTTTCAGGGTTTTTAGGGGTTTTAGGGTCTTTTCGGTCATTTGGGGTTTTTTTGAGTTTTTAATGTTTTTTAGAGTTTTATTAATTTTTTTGGGATTAAGGGGTTTTTGAGTAATTTGTTTTTTTATGATTTTTATGGGTTTTATGTCATTAATTTTTTTAGGAGTTCTTATGGTTTTGGGGGGTTCAAGGTTTTAGGGGTTTTATGTTCTCAATAATTTTTGGGGTTTTTTATGATTTTTATTAGTTTTAAGGTTTTTATGATCTGTGGGGGTTTGTAGTGGTTTTCGTGGGTTTTTATGGTTTTTGGGGTTTTTAGTATTTTTTGGATGTTGTTGGGTTTTTGGGTTTTATTGAGATTTTTAGGGTATTTAAGCATTTTTTGGTGAATTAAAATTATTAGTGGTTTGAATGGTTTTTAATGTTTTAGTGGTTTTTGGATTCTTATGGGTTTTGAATGATTTTAGGGGTTTATGGTTTTTACCGGTCACTCATTATTTTTAGTGTTTTTATGTTTTTTGGTGTTTTTAGGTATTTTTTTTTGTTTTTTAGGGTTTTTATATTTTTTTGGATATTAAGGGTTTTTGAGGGTTTTTAGGATTTTAAGGGTTTTAATAGTATTCTTTGGTCTTTATGGCCTTTTTTGTTTTTAGAATTTGTTTTATATTTTTAGGGTTTGTTATGATTTTTTAGAGATTTTAAAAAAATTTACGGTGAAAAGGGATTTTAGAGTTTTTAATGGTTTTTTTCGGGGGGTTGGGTTGGGGGTTTGGGTTTTGGGGTTTTTAATGTTTTAATGGATGTTTTGGCTTTTAGGATTTTTAATGTATTTAATGTTTTTATGGATTTTCATGGTGTTTCATTGACTTTTTTTGTGTTTTAGGGTTTTTAGGGGTTTTAGTGATTATGAGGGTTTTTAGGGATTTTTAGATGTTACAGAGTTTTTTCATGTTTTTAAGGGTTTTTAGGGGCTTTCATGGTTTTTAGTGTCTTTTGGTTTTTATGGATTATTTTTGTGTTTTTTTTGGGTTTTAAGGTTTTGAAGAATTTTTTAATGTTATTAGGGGTTTAAAGCGTTTTTAAAGAATTGAGTGGGTTTTAGGGTTTTATGGTGTTTATCATTTTTTTTGTTTTTAGTGGTTTTCATGGTTATTATGTGTTTTTTGGGTTTTTATGGGGTTTTTACTTTTTCTGGGATTTTTTAGAATTTTGTAGTTTTTTTAGGGGTTTTAGGGTTGTTAGGGATTGTGTGGGGTTTTAGCGGTTTTAGTGGTTTTCTAGGTTTAATAGGATTTTTAAGGATTTTAGCTTCTTTTTGGGGTTTTTAGGGTTTCTTTTAATTTTTAGGAGTTTCATGTGTTTTTATAGTTTTTAACCTTTTTAGGGGTTTAAGTGTTTTTAGAGTTTTTAGTGGGGTTTTAGGGTTTTTATGGTTGTTTAAATCTTTTTAGGGGTTTTATGATTTTAAGGGGTTTTATGCTTTTAAGTTTTTAGTGATTTTTAGGGGTTTGTTTTTGGATTTTTATGGTTTTTTGGGTTTCTAGGGCTTTTAGGGATTTTGAGGGTTTTAGATTTTTTTCTAGTGTTTTTAAGAGTTTTCAAGGATTTTAGGGTATTTTAGGGTTTTAGGGTTTTTATGTTTTTAGGGATTTTTAATGATTTTTTAGTATTTTAATGGTTATTAGTGTTTTTATTGTTTTTATGGATTTTTGGGGGTTTATCGGTTTTTCATTATTTTTATGGCTTTAAGAGTTTGTGAGGTATTTAGGGTTTTTTGGTTTTTTGGGTTTTCATTTTGAGTTTTTAGGGATTTTAATGTTTTATAACATTTTTTGGGTTTTAAATTATTCTTAGAGTTTTTAATGATGTTTAAGGGTTTTTATGGGTCGTTAGTCTTTTTAATGTTTTTATAAGATTTTATGATTTTTAGGGGTTTTACGTATTATTACGTTTTAAGCGATTTTTAGTTCTTTGTTTTGAATTTTATTATTTTTAGGGTTTGGGGGTTTTTAAGAATTTTATTAATTTTGGGAGGTATTCAGGGTTTTTAAGGTTTTTGGGTTTTTCAAGATTTTTATGTAATTTTTTGGTTTTTTGGGTTTTATTTTTTATTTTTTAGGGTATTAATATTTTTATAGTTTTTTAAATTTTTTATGAGATTTATGTTGTTTTCTAGTTTTTAGTGGGTTTAGGTTTCTATTGGGTATTAGGGGTATTAAATGTTTTTAGGGGTTTTTATGGTTTACATGTGTTTTCAATGTTTTTTGGGTTTTTTATGTTTTAATGAACTATTAGGGATTTTTTTTGGAATTTTATTGTTTCTAGGGTTTGTTAGTGTCTTTAGAGATTTTGAGGGGTTTTGGGGTTTTAGGGTTTTTTTTGGGTTTTTAGGGTTTCTCGATTTTTTTTCGGTGTTTTACAGTTTTAAGGGATTTATTGAATTTTTTAGGGTTTTTAATTTTTTTTATAGTTTTTATCGTTTTTAGGATTTTGAAGAGTTTATAGAGATTTTAGTGCATTTTGGGTCTTACGGGTTTTTATGGTTTTTAAGAGAGTTTTATTGTTTTTAGTGGCCTTTCATGATTTTTATGGTTCTATATTTTTTTTACTCATTTTAATTGAATTTTTAGGAATTTTATGGATTTTAAGGTGTTTTAAGATTTGAGGGGTTTATGGTTTTTACGGAGTTTCACTAGATTTTAGGTTTTTTATGTTCTTATTTTTTTTATTTTTTTTTGATTTTTATCATTTTTATGGAATTTTAGGGGGTGTCCAGGTTTCTTTCGTGTTTTGGGGGTTTTCATGATTTTTTTTTGTTTTTAGGATTTTGGTGTATTTTTGAGTTTTTAGGGTTTTTAATATTTTTCAGAGTTTTATAATTTTTTTGGTGTTATAAGTGTTTTTATTGCTTTAGTGGGTTTTATGGTTTTTATGGGTTTTAGGGATTTTTATGATTTAGGAGGGTTAATGGTTTTTAGGGGTTTAGGGGTGTTTAGGTTTACTAGTCTTTTAGGGATATTTCATTTTTTTTGGATTTTTAGGTTCTATTAGTGTATTTTGAGATTTTGAGGGATTTTAGGGGGTTTTCAAGGTTTTTGGGGTTTACAAGTTTTTTTAGGATATTTTGGGGTTTAATGTAGGTTTTTTACATATTTATGGCTTTATGTTTTTTAAAGTTTTTTAACGTTTTTAGGGTTTTTATGGTTTTTTAGGAATTTTATTGGGTTTTAGGATTTTTATAGGGGTTTTGGGGTTTTTATTATTTTAAGGGGTTTATGGATTTCATGGGGTTTTAGATTTTTTTTATTTTTTCAAATGTTTTTAATATTTTAAGGATGTTCATTTTTTTTGTGTTGTTTAGGGTTTTTATGGATTTTCATAGTTTTAGGGGTTTTATTTATCTTTTGGATTTTAGGGTGTTCTAGGGTTTTTTGGGTTTTCTGGGATTTAGGGTTCTATTTTGACTGTTGATGGTTTTTAAATTTTTTTCACGTTTTTACTGGTTTTAGGGGTATTATGAGTTTTTATAATCTTTTGTAATTTTTATATTTTTTTCAGTTTTAGTATTTATTTTAATGTTTTAGGGGGTTAATGGTTTTCAGGGGATTTCTAGGATTTTTATGGATTTTTTAGGTTTTATATAATTTTTATTTTTTTATTGTTTTTATGGATTTTTAGTGTTTTATATTTTTCCAGGGTTTTTATGATTTTTAGGGTTTTTACAATGTTTTTTAGTTTGTAGTGTTTTTTTGATTTTTAGGATATTTATTTTTTTTATATTTTTTAATGTTTTTCTTGTTTTAAATGTTTTTATATTTTCTAATGGTTTTCAGGTTTTTTAGGGTTTTTATAGTTTTTAATTTTTTTAGGGGTTTCTATGGTTTTCTAGGGTTTTAAATAGTATTTAGAGTTTTTACATTTTTAGTGATTTTTTTGAATTTTGATGATTTTTATTATTTTTTGGGTTTTTAGGGTTTTAGAGATTTTTAACGGTTTTAGGGTTTTTATGGTTTTTAGGGGTTTTCAGGTTTCTAGGTTATTTTGGGTTTTTACAGTTGTTTTTAAATTTTAATGGTTTTCATGTTTTTAGTGTTCTTTAAATTTTTAATGGGTTTAATGCTCTTTAGTTTTTGTACTGTTTTTAGGGATTTTAGGGTATTTAGGGGTTTGTACGGTTTTTATGGGATTTATGGTATTCAGAGCTTTGTCATTGATTTTATGGTATTTGCATTTTTAGGTTGTTTCTGGATTTTTGGATTTTTTTTATGATTTTTAGGATTTTTATTGTTTTTTGGGATTCTAAGGGCTTGTGGCGCAAGGATTTGTGAGGGTCATGCTATTCCCTACCCCCCATAAAAAAATTATTAGAAAAAAAGACGTAGCAGAAAAGGGAGGGTCGGGGTCAAACGAACCACACACAAAAACCCTTCAACACCCCAAACCTAGAATATAAACCCAAAAAAATCAAGAAACAAAACAAAGGCAATCAAAAAACACACAAGAACCAAGAAGCAACCATCACCATCATCTAGCATTAACCAGTATCCAGCAGCTCACCGCCATGTAGTGACCAGCATCCAAACTCACAAATTCCAACCAAATAGAAACCAGTATCCAACAACACCATAACCATCAACAACAACTTCATCAAAATTCATCAGCCCAATATCAGTAGCACCGCAGTAAGACCTTGTCTCAGCACCCCCATATTCCATCACCTTACTAGGTTCGGAAACCATAAGCCTAAACTCCAATCTTAGCTTCTCCAGCCTCCACCACTTAATAGCTCCGCCCCACCAAGGCGTGCCCTTGGTGGTGAGATGAACCACCAACACCATCCCAAAACCTCCATATGCATCGTCATACCAGACCAAGATGGATTCCAATGTGATGGGGGAAAACAACAGTAGAGGTGGGAGCACGTGCAAAGGGGAACAGTAATGGTGAGTAGCCACACCCTTGCATCCAAATCCAACAGTCACGTAGATGAACATCCAAACATCATGCACCAACATTAACACCAAAAGACAACTTCCAATAGCACCAACCCAGGAATAAATGAACCAAGAATGTCACACACAACCAGTGACCAACAATCCTTATCCATGTAGGAAAGGGCATCCATCTCATTGATTTCCAACAACCAGGATCTTCTAACCTGCCATCATCTAGCATATCACCATCAAAAGTAGAATATGACCACCAACTCCCACCCATAGGACCATTCCACAGCACCTGAACCTCCTTAATCATATCCAAACCCCAAAGACACCTCGCATCAAACCCATCAGACAATGCTAGTAACACGCAAGCGAAGGAGCGACAACCAGAAAAGCATCCATCACCTTCAAACCAATCAATATCCGACATTAAAAAATTGTAACCAGCAGTTCCCAACCAACAACATTATAGTAACTCACCCCTTTTCCAAACTCAAGATCTAGAATCAACATTACGAGAATAATAACAACTACAATTGAAATCCTCATGCACCAGGTCATAACAGAAGATCATAACTGGTAAACAAAGGAAAACATAAAGTTGTACCTCATGCCAAATCCCAGGAGCAGTAGCCAACCAAATCCATCCGCCATAGAACAAAACCCGAATCCACGAGAATTTACCTGAATGGTGTCCTCATGATGGAACCCGATGACCCTATGTCACAACGCAAGAAGACGTAGTGGAGATTCCCGCAAAGGTAACCAAATCTGAAAGGGCCGCAAGTTTTAGGCACCATCCGATATGAGATCCCACAGTAAGAAACTAATCGTCGGCTGTAAGGTTTTTTAAATTTTTAGGGATTTTTAGGGATATTTTATAATTTTTATGGTTTTTGGGTTTTTTAAGGTTATTGTGATTTTTGGAATTTTAGGGTTTTCCATGAATTGTTAGGTTTTTATTGTTTTTACTCTATTTAGGGTTTTTTTGGGTTTTAGGGGTTTTTTTAGTTTTGTTATGTTTTAAGACTTTTTTTGAGTTTTTCAATGTTTTTAAGAGTTGTAATGGTTTTTAGAGTATTTAGTGGTTTTTAGGGTTTTAATAGATTCTAGTTTGTTTTTAGGTTTTAGGTGTTTTTATAGTTTTCCGGGATTTTTCATGGTTTTTAGTGATTTTTTACGTTTATAGGGATTTTTTTGTGATTTTTTATGATTTTTTTGGTTTCTCATGTTTTTAGGTTTTTAGGGATTTTGAGGGTTTTTAGTGTTTTTCAATATTTTTATTGGTTTACCAGGTTGTTAGGGCCTTCTTTGAGATTTTATTATTTATTTATTTTTTAATTTTCATAGATTTTTTTAACATTTAAATGGGTTTTAAGGGTTTTTAGAGTTTTTAGTTGGTTTTTAATATTTTATGGTATTAATGATATTTTTATGGTTTTTAATGTTTTAATAGATTTAAATGGTTTTTATGGTTTACAGGGTTTCTTTTTAAAATTTATATATTTTTAGGGGCTTTTAGGATTTTTTAGGGTTTTTGAGTGTTTTTACGGATTTTGATGGTTTTTTGGGTTCTTTAGAGTTTTAATGGCTTTAGGGGTTTTCAAGGTTTTTTGGGGCTAGTTTTTATTTTACGTAATTTTTTCATTAATTAATGTTTTTTATATTTTTTTATTTTTTCGGGTTTTAAATTGGGTTTATATTTTTAGTGGGTTTTAAAAGGTTTTAATGGTTTTATAGTTTTTACGATTTGTAGGGGTTTATGGTATTTAAGGGTTTTACATGTTTTTCTCATTTTTAGGTTTTTTAGCGAATTTTTTGGATTTTTATGGTTTATAGGGTTTTATAGGGTTTTTAGTATTTTGAGGGTTTTATGGTTTTTAAGTGGTTTTAGGCTTTTATGGTTTTCATCTTTTTATGGGGTTTTTTTAGTTTTTAGGGTTTTATGATTTTTTAGAATTTTTTTTAACATTTTTATGGGTTGAAATATTTATTAAGGGTTTTTAGTGTGTTTTTAGGGTTTCTATGGGTTTTAAGGGTTAAGGGGTTTATGGTTTTCACAGTGTTTTCATGTTTTTTATGATTTTTTACATTTTTAGGGATATTTAGTTATTTTTTAGGTTTTTTATAGTTTTTAGGGTTTAAAGGGGTTTTATGGATTATGATGGTTTTTAGGTTTTTTGTTTTTTCAGTGATTTCTGGGTATTTATGTTCAATTTGGGTTTTCTAAGGATTTTTTGACTTTTTTATGGTTTTATGGTTTTTAGAATATTTTATTATTTATTTTTTAAGGGGTTTTCAAATTTTTAGGGATTTTTATGTTATTATTAGTTTTTAGGGGTTTTAAAGTCTTTTGGTGTATTTATGGTTTTTAGGCGGTTTTCAGGGGTTTTAGATTTTTTATTTTTAATGATTTTTAGGGTTTTTTTAAAGATTTTAATAGTTATACGGTTTTCTATGGGTTTAAGGAATTTTAAAGGTTTTTATGCATTTTAGGGTTTTTTAGAGTTTTTGGGGTTTTTATGTGTTTTAGGGTCTTTTGGGGTTTTGGGGTTTTCTTAATATATTAGGGTTTTAAATGTTTTTTAGATTTTGTTAACATTTAAATGATATTTAAGGGATTTTGGATTTTTTAGTTTTTCTGATTTTCATGGGTTATATGGGTTATAATGGTTTAAGGTGTTTTATGGTTATAGAGGGTGTTGTGGTTTTAAGGGTTTTTAAATATTTTAGGGATTTAGGGATTTTTTAATATTTTTTGGTTTATAGATTTTTAGATTTTTTAAGGATTTTTAGGTATATTGTTTTTCAAGGTTTCTAGGGGTTTATGGTTTTAGGTTATTTTTTGGTTCTTTTCGGTTTTTTGATTTTTTTAGTATTTTAGGGTTTTTTATTTTTATCATTTTTAGGTTTTTAAAGGGTTTTTAGAATTTTAAGTGGGTTTTACATATTTTTAGTGGGTTTAATGTTTTTAGGATTTGTATGGTTTAGATGTTTTTTTCATGCTTTTTCGGGTTTTTGACATTATTAGGGACTTTTATTTATTTTTAAAGTTTTATGGCGTTTAAAGGTTTTAGGGTGTTTAGGGATTTTGAGGGTTTTATGGGTTTTCAAGGTTTTAGGATTTTTATGGTTTTTAGGGTTTTTAGGGTCTTTAGGTATTTAGGGATTTTTTGATTTTTTAGGTCTATAAGGGTTTCATAGAATTTTTCAATTTTTAAGGGTTTTTGAGGCTTTTTGGAGTTTCAGTGTATTTATAGTTTCTATGGGTTTTTAGTTTTTTATGATTTTAGTGTTTCATGGTTTTTAGTGGTTTTTATTGGTTTTATGGTTTTTTAGGCTTTCAGGGATTTTTTGGGCCTCTTTAGTTATTTTCTGGTTATAGGGATATTTAGGGATTTTAGGGATTTTGATGGTCTTAATTTTTTTAGGGTTTTTAGTGTTTTTAGGATTTTCATGGGTTTTATGGTGTTTTGGGGTTTCTATGGTTTTTTTTTGTTTTGTTTTTTTGTTTTTATAGTTTTTAGTGTTTTTAATGTTTTATGGGTTTAAAATGTTTTTATATATTTTTTTTCTTTCTTAGAGATTTTATGTGGTTTTATTGTTTTTAGGGTTTCTAGGAGTTTTTATGGTTTTCTAGGGTTGTTAAGGGTCTTTAGGTTTTTATAACTCTTAATTAATTTTAGGGATTTTTTAATATTTTTATGATTTTTAGGGTATTAAACGGTTTTAAACAGGTTTTTAGGGTTTTTTAGGGTTTTTATGATTTTCTTTGGTATTTTGGTTTTTTAGGAGTTTTTAATGGTTTTTAATTTATTTTGGAGTTTTATAATATTTTTTGATGTTTAATGTTTTTTATACTTGTTATTGAATTTTTTGGTTTTTATGGGTTTATATGGTTTTTATGGGTTTTACAGAATTTATGGGTTCAAATGTTTTTAGGGTTTCTACGAGTTTTACATTTTCTGGGACTTTTAGGGATTTTTCAGATTTTTGTGTTTTTTATTGATTTTTACAATTTTAGGGTTGTAATGGTATTTTTGGGTTTTTTGGGTTTTTTAGGGTTTTTAGTTCATTTTTTAATTTTTAGGGTTATTTTGAGTTTTTTAGTGTTTTATGGTTTTTAAGGGTGTTTAAACACTTTTTGGGGTTTTATTGGGTTTTAGTGTTTTTAGAGGACTTGAGTGTTTTAATGGGGTTTTAGGACATTTTATGGATTTTTAGGGGTTTATTATTATTATTTTTTGGTTTGGGGGCTTTTTTTGTTTTTATGGATTCAGAGGGGTTTTAGGGGTTTTAAGGTTTTCAAGCCTTTATGTATTTTTTATCTTTTATAGGTTATTTTATGGTTTTAGGTATTTTGATAGGTTTTATGGTTTTTTGGGTATTTATTATTTTTATGGTTTTTAGAATTGTTCTAATTTTTAGCGCCTTTTTGGGTTTTCTAATATTTTTTAAGTCATTTTTGGTTTTTATGTTTTTAGAGTTTTCAACAATTTAAGGGGTTTGAAGTGTTTTTTGAGTTTTTAGAACATTTTTTTTTATTTTTATGGGGTTTTATGGGTTAACGGTGTTTGGGGGGGGTTTTACTGTTGTATGGATTTTTTATGTTTTTAAGTAATTTTATGGTTTTAGGTTTTTTATGATTTTTTGGTTTTTTGGGGGATTTAATGTTTTTTAAGGGATTTAGTGGTTTTCATGGATTCTATGGTTTTTTTGGTTTTTAATTTTTTTGTGGTTTTTTATGGATATTGTGGTTTTTTGGGGTTTAAGGGGTTTTTTTATTATTTTGGGGATTAATGGATTTTTAGTGTATTTTTATCATTTGAAGGGATTTAAGAGTTTTTAGAATTTTTAGTGGGGTTTTATGTGTTTTTTTTTGAGTTCTGTATGTTTTGAGAGGGTTTTCAGGGTCGTACTGGTTTTTATATGTTAAGGTAGTTTTAGTGATTTTTTAGGATTTTTTTGGTTTTCAGATTATTTATCATTTTTATAGATTTTGTGGGGTTTTAGTGTTTTTCAGGATTTTTTAGCTTTTTAGGGACATCCATTATTTTTAGTGTTGTTTTAGGGTTTTATGGATTTTTTTTGAGCTTTTTAGGGGTTTTAATTTTTTTTATATTTTTTTTAAAATTTTCAGAGGATTAAGGGTTTTTAGAGTTACTACTAGTTTTTAGGGTTTTTATGGGTTTTGTTGGGTTTTTAGGTTTTTAGGGGTTTTAATGGATTTTAGTGTGTTTCAATGGTTTAATGTTTTTACATTTTCATGGAATTTTATGTATCCTCGGTGTTTTTATGGTTTTTTTATTATTTTGGTTTTTATAGTGATTTTTAGGGTTTTATGGGTTTTCAGGATTTTTCAGGGATTATAGTGTGTTAAAAATATTTAGGGTCTTTTTCAGTTGTTAGGGTTTTTTTTTGTTTTTTGGAGTTTTATGCTTCTTTATATTTTTTTAACGGTTTCATGGGTTTAAAAAGGAATTAATAATTTTCATGGATTTTAAATTTTTTATTGTTTTTAGGGGTGTTATGATTTTCATGAGTTTTTTTTCGGGGGGGGGGGGCTAAGGGTCATTATTTTTTCATCTATTTTATGGGTTTCCAGGTTTTTTTTGTTTTTAGAGTTTCGAGGGTTGTAGGTATTTTGAGTTTTTTGGGGATTTTCAATGATTTCTAGGGTTTTAGGTTTGTTTAGGGATTTTATATTATTTTCGGTTTTTATGGTTTATTGATTATTTAGGGGTTTTATGGTTTTATACAGTTTTTATCATTTTTTGGGGATTTCATTCTCATTAGTGTTTATAGTGGTTTTTATTTTTTTATGGGTTTCGATTTTTTATGATTTCCAAGGTTTTTTTAGTTTTCATGGGGTTTTCCAAGGTTTTATGAGGTTTTAGGTTTTTAGTGATTTTAAATATTTTTAAGATGTTTATGGTTGTTTGGGTTTTGAGGGTTTAATGAAATTTCAAAGGTTTTAGTGGTTTTCAATGTTTTTAGGGTTTTAGGTTCATTTTTGTTTTTTTTGGGTTTTTACATTTTTATTGAATTTTTGGGGGTTTTAGTTTTTTATAGTTTTTACAGTATTGAAGATTTTGAGTGTGTTTAGGGGTTTTCATGGGTTGTTTGGTTTTTAAGGGGTTTTGAAATTTTTTAGGTTATTTTGGGGGTTTTAAGGTTTTATTTTTTACTTTTTACGGTTTTTATGGGTTTTCATAGTTTTCTAATGTTTTTAGTGGGTTTAAGGGTTTTTATAGTTATTATTTTTATTTAGGGGTTTTGTGAATTTTAGGATATTTTAATGTTTTATGAGATTTTATGTTTTTAGGGGGTTTCAATATTTTTAGGTATTTTTATGTTTTCTTGGATTTTTAGTGGTTTTTTAGGTTTTTTATGGTTTTTAGGGCCTTTTAGTGTTTTTAGGTATTTTTAATAGATTTTATTGTTTTCAAAGATTCTCATGGCTTTTAGGGTTTTTGAGGGTTGTCAAGGTTTATAGAGAATTTTTTCGTTTTTTGTAGTTTAAATGTTTTTAGAGTTTTTTTAATGTTTTTTGGGGTTTAAGGGTTTTTATATATTTATTTTTTTTAATAATTTTATGCATCTTAATGGTTTTAAATGTCTTATATGGATTTAAACGGTTTTTATTGGGTTTTATGGTTTTTATGTTTTTAAGAGTTATTAGGATTTTTATGATTTTTTTTTGATTTTTGGGGTTTTAGGGTCTTTTTGGATTTTGATATAGTTTAGGGTTATTCAGGGGATTATTATGGGTTTTTGGGTTTGTTAGGGGTTTAGGGTCTTATTAAGTATTTTCGGTTTTATTTATATTTTTAGGGTTTTAAAGGTTTTTTGAGTTTTAGCTTTTTTTGGGTTTAAAGGGTTTTTGAGTCTTTAGTGGGTTTTAGGGTTTTTATGGGTTTTATGGGTTTTAAGTATTTTAGGGTTTTTTATGGGTTCCAATGGGATTTCTAGATTTTTAGGGTCTTATATGTTTTGAGGTTATTTTAGGGCTTTTTTAGGATTTTTATTGTTTTTAGGGGTTTTATGGTAACAAATGGATTTTTAGGCATTTAAGGGGGTGTTAGGGTGTTTAGGATTTTTAGGGTTTTCCATGGATTTAGGGTATTTTTCTTTTTTAGGGTTTTTATAGTTTGTAATGGTTTTTATTGTTTTTGATAATTTTTAACATTTTTAGGGGTATTAAGTAGTTTTAGTCGTATTTTCAGTTTTTTTGGGTTTATTACGTTTTTAATGTTTTTAGGGGTTCTTATGATTTTCTGGATTTTTAGGGGTTTTAACATTTTCATTGATTTTGATGGAAAATCATGGATTAGTATGGGCTTTAGGGTTTTTAATATTTTTACTAATTTTTATTGGTTTTAGGTTTTTCATGATTTTTTGGGGTTATTAGGGGGTTTATAGGTTTATGGTGTTTTGGGTTTTTATGGTTTTTAATGTTATAAGGGTTTTTATGGTTTTTAAGGTTTTTTAGAATTTTATTAACATTTTTAGAGGTTTAATGTTTTTTTAATATTTCTAGTGGGTTTTGGGGTTTTTATGGGTTTTATGAGTTTTTCTGGTTTCTTGGGGTTTTATGGTTTTTCGGGTCTTTTGGGGTGTTTTAGAGGTTTTTACCATTTTTTTAATTTTTAGTGATAATCTATGATTTTCTTTTGTTTTTAGGTTTTTAGTCATTTTTTTGGACTTTGAGGGTTTTAAAGTTTTTTCTTGGTTTATTATCATTTTTAGGGTTTTTTATAATTTTTTGGTTCTTTTTCGAGTTATTAAGTTTTTAATGGTTTTATTTCTTTTTTTAGTGTTTTTTAACTTTTTGGGTGGTTTAAGGTTTATTTGAGTTTTAGCTATGTTTTTATGGATTTTAACGATTATTACTGGTTTTAGGGCTTTATTGGATTTCATGGGTTCTTAGAGTTTTTTTACGTTTTCATGGATTTATACAGAGTTTTTTGAATTTTTATGGTTTTTGGCGGTTTTCTGTGTTATTTGGGATATTGATGTTTTTTGGGGTTGTGAGGGGTTTTTATTATTTTTAGGCAGTTTCAATGTTTTTAGGGTCTTTTAGGGTTTTAGGGATTCTACAAGTTTATGGATTTTTATGGATTTTTTTTGGATTTTATATTTTTCTGGGTTTTGGGATTTTTACTGATTTTTAATGATTTTGGGAGTTTTATGGGTTTTTTTGGTTTTTGTGGGTTTTAAAGGTTTTGATTGTATTTGTTAATTTTTAGGGTTTTCCATTTTATTTTTTAGGTTTTTTTATGGTTTTAAATGTATTTTTTACATTTTTAGGGGGTTTAAGGGGTTTTAGAGTTTTTAATGGGTTTATAGAGTTTTAATGGGATTTTATGATTTTTATGGGGTTTTATTGTTTTCATGGAGTTTTTATGTTTATAAGGTATTGGTATTTTAGGGGATTTGGGATTTTTTAAAGGTTTTGTGGTTTTATGGGTTTTCAGGGTTTTTTGGGACTTTTTTAATTTTAAGGATTTTTTTCTGTTTTCTAGGGTTTAAATGTTTTTTATTGTATTTTATGTTTCAGATTATTTAATTTGTTATAGAGATTTTAGTGTTTTTGTGGTTTTATGGTTTTAATGAGGGTTTTAGGGGAATTTATGGTTTTTAGAGGGGTTTTTAGGTTTTTAGGTTTTTTACTATTTTATGAAATTTTAGGGGTTTTTTGGATTTTTATGGTTTTAATGGATTTTTAGAGTCTTTTGGGGTTTTCAGGGTTTTCAGGGTTTTAGGTTTTTTCATGTTTTTAGGATCTTATTGGCTTAATAATATTTTATTGAGTTTATAGGGTCTTTGTTGTTTAATAATTTTTACTATTTTTAGGGGTTTAATGGGTTTTTAAAGCTATTAGTGGTTTTTTGGGTTTTTATGGGTTTTAAAGGGTTGTAGGTGGTTTTATGGTTTTCAATGGTCTTTTGGTATTTTTAGGGGTTTTTTACATTTTTAGGGATTTTTTTAATATTTTATAGTGTTAGGGTTTTTAGGTTTTCAGGCATTTTAATGGGTTTCAATGTTTTTTTGGGTTTTTAGGGGTTTTGATGGTTTTGTGGTCTTTGGGTTCTATAGGGGTTTTTAGAGATTTTTAGTGTTTTTAATGGTTTTGATATGTTTTTATCTTATTTAAGGTATTTTATCACTTTTATATTTTCAAGAGATTTTTTAGTGTTTTTATGGGTAATTTTGGGTTTTTACAATTTTTAGTGGTTTATGGTTTTTAGGGTTTTTTAGGGTTTTTTATGGTTTTTTGGGTTTTTTAAATTTTTTATATTTTTATTTTTTTGTAGGATTTTTATCGGTTTTTGGAGGTTATGGGGTTTTATGGGTTTATAGGGTTCTTTGGATTTTTTAGGAATTTTAGGATCTTTTGGGTATATGGGATTTTTTTGTGTTTTTAGGGTTTTATGTTATTTTAGTTTTTTAATGTTTTTTTTGGTGTTTTAAGGGGTGTTAGAGTTTTTAAATGTTCTATGGTGTTTATGGGATTTATGGATTTTTTTTATATATTATGGTTTTTAATTAATTTATTTATTTTTACTGATTTTTTAGAATATTTTTGATTTTTCTTGTATTTTTGGGATTTTTTTGGATTCTGAGGGGTTTTAGGGGTTTCTTTTGTGATTTTAGGGTTTTATAAGGTTATTAGTTTTTTTGGGTTTTATGTTTTTTCGGTTTTTATGTTTTTTAGATATTTTTAATGTTTTATGGTTTTTAAGGTTTTTTAGGGTTTATAATGGTTTTAGGGTTTTTATGGGATCTTAGGGTTTTATGGGTTTTTATTATTTCCAAATATTTTTAGGGTTTTTATTGTTTTTTATGTTTTCAATTATTTTCATTAATTTTAAGATATTTATGGTTTTATGGTTTTTTATTGTTTTAGGGATTTAAATTTTTTTTAGGTCATTCATTACTTTTTTGGGTTTCAATTTTTAGGGTTTTAGGGTCTTTTGGGAATTTTAGGGTTTTATTTTGAGTTTTTAGGGGTTTTAATGTTTTTAGAGTTTTTAGCTTTTTAGTTTTTTTAGAATTTTGAGTAGTTTTTAGTGTTCTGTGGGTTTTAGGTTTTTATAGTTTCTACGGATTTCTAGTTATTTTTTAATATTTTTATGGTTTTAATGTTTATTTGCGTTTTAAGGGTTTTGAAGGGTTTTTAGGGATTTTCAGGGTTTTTTATATTTTTTAGGGTTTTCATTAGTTTTAGGGTCTTTTGGAGTTTTTGGGGGATTTTTTATGAGATTTCTAGGATTTTTCATGTTTTAAGATTTTTTTAATGTTTTTAGTGGATTTTAGCTGTTTTAGTTTTTTTTCATCTTTAGGGTTTTTATGGGTTTTATGGTTTTAAATTTTTTATTAGTTTTGATGGTTTTCATTAATTTTGGGGGGTTTTGGGGTTTTTTAATTTTCTAAGATATTTAGGGATTTTTATGATCTTTTTGGGTTTTGGGGGTTTTTATTGTTTATAGGGATTTTGTAGGGTTATAGGGATTTTAGAGTTTTTTTGGGTTTTTGGGGTTTTCATGGTTTTTGGCGTCTTTTTCAGTTTTTAGAGGTTTTTTTAAATTTTTATGGTTTTAATGGTGTTTATAGTTTTTTTTATCATTTTCAGGAGTTGAATGATTTTTAGAATTTTTATCAATTTTTAGGGGGTTTAGGTTTTTAGTGGTTTTTATGGATTTTAGGGGTTTTATTATTTTCAGAGGTTTTTCATGGTTTTAAATTTTTTTATGTATTTTTGGTTTTTTATGGATTCTTTGATTTTTTATAGTTTTTAGGGTTTTTTGGGTTTTGGGATTTTAAGGGTTTGAAGGGGTTTTCAATGTTTTTTTGGTTTTTTAGGGGAATTAAGTAGTTTTTGGGATTTATTGGTGATTTGGGTTTTTAACTATTTTTAATGATTTTTATAGTTTTTAACATTTTTGTGATTTTAAGGGTTTGTAGTTTTTTTAGGGTGTCTCAGAGTTTTTATGGCTATTTAGAGTTTTTATATTTTTTTAGGAGTGTTTAGGCTTTTCACGTTGTTTTCTGGGTTTTCGGGTTTTTTACATTTTCATGGATATATATATATATATATATATATTTGGATGTTCATTTTTCTAGACATTTTAATTATTTTTAGCATTTCCAATGTTGTTTATTGATTTAGGGTTTTACGTCCTTTATTATGGTTTTATAGGTTTTTGTGTTTTTAGGGTAGTTTTGATTTTTTTTTAATGTTTTTATAGTATTTCCACATTTTTAGTAGTTTTAAGGGATTTTGAAGTTTCTAGAGGTTTTTATGGTTTTAATGTATTTTTATGTATTTTATGCTTTTAGTAGTTTTATGGTAATCCATGCATTTTCAAGGATTTTAGAGTTTTTTATGTTTTTAGGGAATTTTATGGCTTTTTTAGAATTTTTATGGGTTTTATTGTTTTTTTTGGTTTTCTGTGGTTTGGAGGGTTTTATATTTTATTTAATGTTTTTTGGTGTTTTTCCTAGGTTTTTAGATTTGTTTTGGGATTTTATGGTATTTTTTATGTTTTTTAGATTTTTTTAACATTTCTACGGCTTTTATAAATTTTTAGGGGTTTTATTGTCTTTCAATGTTTTTTATGTGTATTAGGGTTTTTTTTTGGGTTTTTGGGGAGTTTTTTATTTTTTAATTTTTTAGATTTTTATCATTTAAAAAAAAGTTTGTGTTTTTTGTGTTTTCTATTGTTTTTGGGTTTTCAGGGATTTTAGTGGTTTAAAAAAGTTTTTATTGGTTTTTAGGGGTTTTATTGTTTTTTGGGTTTTATGGTCTTCAAGGGTTTTATAGGGTTTATTGTTTTTTATGTTTTCCATATTTTTAGGGATTTTTTATATTTTATGGTTATAATGTTTTTCTAGGTTTTTTAGGGATTTTGTGAGTCTTTATGGGTTTTCATCTTTTTAAGGTTTTTTGTGGTTTTTTTGGGGCTCTAGTGGTATTTTTTAGCTTTTTAGGGGTTGTAAGGATTGTTAGAATTTATTAATGTTTTTATGAGTTTTAAGGGGTTATAGTTTTTAGTGAATTTTTATGGTTTCAATGGGGTTTTATGGTTTTTATGGATTTTAGGGGTTCTATGCGTTTCACAGAATTTTTAGGGTTTTTATTCATTTTTAAATTTTCATCGATATTTAAGGATTTTTTAGATTTTTATGGTTTTCTAGTTTTTTTTTGGGTTTTTAGGGATTTTGAAGGTTTTTAGGGTTTTTAGGGTTTTAGGGGTTTTCATGGTATTTAGGATCTTTTTAGTTTTCTATGTTTTTTCTGAGATTTTAGGGTTTTTCTAGTTTTTAGAATTTTTTAATGATTTTTTGTTTTAGGGTGTTATATATTTAGTGATTTTTTATGATATTATTGGTTTTTAGATATGTTTATGTTTTTAGGGGTATTTATGGTTTTCAAATGGAATTTAGGGCTTTTATTTTATTTATGTTTTTGAGGATTTTTAGTTATTTTTTGGTATTTTTTATGGTTTTAGGGTTTTCTTGGGTTTAATGGTATTTTGAGGGTTATAGTGGTTTTCATTGTTTTGAGTTTTACTTGAGGTTTTATTGTTTTTTTGAGATTTTTAGGGTTTTGTATGATTTTGTTTAGTTCAGTAACATTTTTATAAGTTTATGTGTTATTTTGAGTTTTTAGTTTTCTATATGACATTCATGTGTTTTAGTGGTTTTAAAGGTTTTTAGGGGATTTATGGATTTCAGGGGGGGTTTGTTTTTTAGATTTTTTAAAATATTCAGGAATTTTTGGGATTTTTAAGGGTTTATTTTATAGTTTTTATTGTTTTTTAGGATTTTTAGGGTTTTAGTTTTCTTCAATGCTTATAATGTTTTTATAATTTTATGATCTTTTGGGTTTTTTGGGTTTTTTTGTGTTTATTGGGGGTTTCTAGGATTATTTCCATTTTGAACATATTTTAGATGTTTTTTTAGAATTTTATGTTGGTTTTAATGGTTTTTTGTGGTTTATAATGTTTTTAGGGGGTTTTATGGTTTAAGGTGTTTTTTTATGTTTTTAGTGGTTTTTATGTTATCTGTGTTTCTTAGGGATTTTTATGATTTTTAGGGTATTTTTTTATTTTATGGTTTTTATATATTTTTTGGGTTTTAAAAGTTTTTTAGTGTTTTTTTGGTTTTTTTGGTTTTTTATACACTTTTGGGGTTTTAGTGTTTTTTAGTGTTTTTTAGTTCATTTACGTTTTGTATAGAATTTTTCACATTTTTAGGGTTTTTGAGGTTCTTTAGAGTTTTTATTGGTTTTTAGGGGGTTTATTGGATTTTATGGTGTTTCAGGGTTTTTATGATTTTTTGAGGGTTTAAAATGTTTTTATGGTTTTTTACATTTCAATGCATCTATATCTCCTTTTTATGATTTTTTATGTATTTATGTTTTTTAGGGGGTTTAAGGGTTTTAAGGGGTTTTATGATTTTTCAATGTTTCTTTAGGAATTTTAGGTTTTTCTTGGTTTTTAAGCGCTTTTGCGGTTCTAGGGTTTTTTAATATTTAGGGTTTTAGGGGTTTTATTGTTTTTTATTTTTTTAAATTTTTAGGGGTTTCAAAGGTTTTTAGATTTTTATTATTTTTAGTCTTTTTATGGGTTTTGGGGTTTCATAAGGTTTTAGTGGTTTTATTGTTTTCTTGGTGTTTGAAGTTACTTTAGTGGTTTTTGTCTTTTAAGGTAATTTAATGGATTTTTTAAAATTATTTTGTGTTTTATGGGTTTTGAGGTTTTTTAATGATTTTTAGGGGTTTTAGGGGTTATTATGTTTTTTAGGGTTTTAGGGTATTTATATTTTATTTTGGGTTTTTAATGTTTTTTGTATTTTTTTAACATTTTTAGGGTGTAATGGGTTTTTATAGTTTTTAGTGTATTTGGTTTTATGGATTTCTATGTGTTCTTATGTATTTTAGGGGTTTATGGTTTTTTTGGGTTTTTTGGGTTTTTAGGGGTGTTTCAATTCTCAGTTACTTTTAGGGATTTTTTAGGATTTTTAAGGTTTTTAGGGATTTTGATAGATTTTTCTTGAGTTTTTAGCGTTTTTACTATCTTTATGGGTTTTACGGTTTTTTGTTTGTTTTTTAGGGTTTAATGGTTTCATTGATTTTTTTAATGTTTTTAGGAGTTTTAAGGGTTTTAGGGTTTTTTGTGGGCTTTATGGTTTTAATGGTGTTTGAAGGATTTTTAGCGTTTTATGGGGTTTTTTTGGGTTTCAAGGGATTTTCAATGATTTTAGGGATTTTTATGTTTTTTTAGGATTTTGATGAGTTTTTAGTATTTTTAGTTGTTTTGGGGTTTTTTTGATTTTTATAGTTTTTGACGTGTTTAGGGTTTTTTATTGTTTCGGTGTTTTTAGGGGTTTTCACGATTTTTAGGGACATTAGGGTCTTTTTGGGTATTCATGGTTGGTTTTGAATTTTTTAGGGTATCTAATGTTTTCAGAGGTTTTCATTATTTCTAGTGGTTTTGAGGCTTTTTAGAGTTTTTAGTAAGTTTTTTTATTTTTGTTGGTTTTTTGGGATTAGAAGTTGATTTTTGGTTTTATAGGGACTTTTAGGATTCTTTTGATTTTTTGGCTTTTTAGGTTTTTAAGGGATTTTATGGGTTTTTTGAGTTTTTATGGTTTTTATAGTTTTTAATGGTTTTTTTTGTTTTTGGGGTTTATTGATTTTTGAGGGGGTTTAGGGATTTTTATTGGTTTTTAACATTTTAAGAGGTTTAATGGATATTTAGCGTTTTTAGTGGTTTTCTACGTTTTTATGGGTTTTTATGGTTTTTAGGGGTTTCAGGGTTTTCAGGGTTTTATGGGTAATTAGTTTTTTTACATTTTCATGGATTTCTATGTATTTATTTAGCATTCTTATGGTTTTTAGTTTGTTTTAGGGTTTTTAGGGATTTTGAGGGTTTTAGGTGATTTCATGGTTTTTTAGGTTTTTAGGGGATTTCAGTGTTTCCAAAGTCTTTTGGAGGTTTAGGGTTTTTTTTTGAGATTTTATTGTTTTAATGGTTTTTATAGTTTATAATGTTTTAAGGGGGGTTCAAGGGTTTGTAGATATTTTTGTGGGGTTTAATGGTTTTAATGAGTTTATATATTTATTACGTATTTTTATTTGTTTTTATGGTTTTTAGGGGGTTTTCATGGTTTTTAGGGTTTTTTACATATTCCGGGATTTTTGCGTAGATTTTTGTTTTTTATGGTTTTGAGGGATTTTTGATATTTTTAAGGATTTTAGGGGTTTTCAGGGGTTTTACTGTTTTTAGGGTTTTAAGATCATTTAGAATATGTTTGAGTTTTTAAGATTTTTATTGGGTTTTTCAGGGTGTTAATGGTTTTTATTGTTTTTTAACGTTTATGGGGTTTAAGATTTTTTTATAGTTTTTAGGGGTTTTAGGGGTTTTAGGGTTTTTAAGGTTTTAAGGGGTTTTATGGGTTTCAATGTTTTTAGGGTATTTTACATTTGTATGGTTTTTAGCGATTTTTATGCATTTTTTGGTTTTTAGTGTTTTCAATGGTTTTTAGGGATTCTGAGGGATTTTAGGTGCTTTCATGGTTTTTAGGGTTGTCTTGGTTTTAATGGTTTTTGATTATTTAATGGGTTTTCATAGATTATTAATGTTATAATGTCTCTGTGGGTTTTGAGTTTTTTTATTAGTATTTTTTGGTTTTTTACATTTTCAAGGATTTTTAGGGTATTTTAGGATTTTTATGGGTTTTAGGGTTTTTAAGGGTTTTAGAGATTTTCTGGGTTTTTTGGGTTTTAAGTGATTTTTAGGGTTTATATTGTTCTTTATGATTTTTTGGGTTTTACGGTTTTTGGGGTTTTTTAAGTTTGTTTAGGTTGTTTTATGATTTTTTAGAGTTTAGTAGTGTTTTTAGATCATTTTATTGTTTTAATTGTTTTTTTGGTTTTATGTGTTTTTATAGTTTTAATGGTGTTTTGGGTGTTTTCTTGGTTTTTATGTATTTATACATTTTCAAGGATTTTTATTGATTTTATAGGTTTTTTTTATTAAATTTTTATAGGATCTTAAGAGATTATAATATTTTTTGGATATTTAAGGGTTTTTTTGGTTTTTAGGTGTTTTTTTGTGTTTATTGACTTTTTTGGGTTTTATGCTTTTTTTAATTTTTAGGGGTTTAATGTTTTTTAAAAGTTTTTACCATTATTAAGAAATTTTATCATTTTTCATGGTTTCTGAGGTTTTTTATGTTTTTTATGTTTGAATTTTTCTTGTACTTTTTAAGATATTTTTTGTTTTTAAGGTCTTATAGTTTTTATAGATTTTGATGGTTTTCAGGGTTTTTACAAGGACTTTAGGGTTTTTAGTTTTTTCAGGGATTTATGGTTTTGTTGAGGTTTTTTGGATTTTTATGTTTTTTATATTTTTTATGGTTTTCTAGAGTTTTTTAATTTTTTTAGTGGTTTTAATGCTTTTTGGAGTTTTTAGTGAGGTTTTTTGGGGTTTTATGTGTATTAATGTTTTTTAGAGTTTTTATAAGGATTTATTGGTTTTTATGATTTTCAAGGGTTTCTAGGGTTTTTAGGGTTTTTACATTTTCATGGATTTTGTGGGGGTTTTAGGGATTTTAATGGATAATGAGTGTTTTAATGTTTTTAGGATTTTTTTGGGTCTTCTAGGGATTTTTAGATTTTTTTGGCTTTTAAGGTTTTTATGGTTTTTAGGGTTTTCTAGGGGTTTTATGGTCTTTTTGGTATTTTATATTTTTTTGATTTATTTATGGATTTGAATGTATTTAGATTTTTTATTAATTTTAGTGGTTTAAGAGTGTTTTGATTTATTTGTGGATTTTTATGGGTTAACGGGATTTGTGTTTGTTAAGTTTGTTGGGGTTTAATGGTTTTCAATGGTTTTTCATGGTTTTTAGGGTTTTCAACGTATGGTGGGGTTTTAGTGATTTTTGTTGGATTTTTATGGTTTTATGTTTTCTTATAGTTTTTAGGGATTTGAAGTTATAAAGGGGTTTTCAGGGTTTTTTAGGATTTATAGGGGGTTTCAGGGGTTTTTGGGTCTTTTGGGGTTTTTTATTTTTTTAAGGGATCTCATGGTTTTTAGTGGTTTTTACGTTTTTACGGGGTTTTTTCAGTGTTTTTTGTGATTTAATCATATTTTTATTATTTTTAGGGTTTTTAGGGTTTTTAGGGATTTTGATTTTTAGAGGGTTTCATGGGTGTTTAGGGCCTTTAAGGTCTTTTGGGATTTTAGAGTTTTATTATTATTTTTATGGGTTTTTATGAATAGTTTAATATTTTTGTGATTTAAAGGGTTTTTAGTGGGTTTTTGGGTTTTAAGGACTTTATGGTGGTTTATTGTTTTTAGGGTGTTTTCTATGTTTTTTTGGGTTGTTTACATTTTTTTGAATTTTTAAGGATTTTTATGGTTTTTATAGTGTTTAGGGTTTTGATGGGTTTTGATTGTTTTTAAGGGGTTTTATGTTTTTTAGGGTTTTTGGGGATTTTCAATATTTTTGGGGTTTTTTGGGGTTTAAAGGGTTTTTTGAGAATTTTTGGGGTTTAATAGTTTTTAAATTTTTTAAACATTTATAGGGGATTAACTTGTTTTATATTTTTTTAGTTTTTTTAGTATTTTTATGGGTTTTTATGGTTTTTAGGGGTTTCTATGGGTTTTGGGGTGTTTTAGGGTTTTTTGGTTTTTTTTCATGAATTAATATGGATTTTATTGATTTTTTATTATTTTTAGGGTTTTAGGGATTTCAATAATTTTGAGGGGTTTTAGGGTTTTTCATGATTTTAGGGGTTTTCTTAGTTTTTATTTTTTTGGGATACTAAAGATTTTTTATTTGTTATGGATATAAGAATTTTTTATGTTTTTAATATTTTTTGGCGTTTCAATGGATTTTAGTGTTTTAATGAGATTTTGGGGGTTTTTTAGGGATTTTTAAGGATTTGCGTGTTTTTATGGTTTTAGTGAATTTTCAGGGGTTTTAGAGTTTTTTATGTTTACAATGATTTTTAGGGAATTTTTGGGATTTTTATGGGTTTTAGTGTTTTATAGGGTTTTAGGGATTTGGATTGTTTTTCGGATTTTCAATGTTTTTAAGATATTTCAGTGAATTTTGTGACATTTTGGTTTTTAGGGTTTTTTGAGTTTTTTACAATTTTTTAGGTTTTTTAGAGTAAATTAATGTTTATTTTGGTTTTAAGGGGTTTTAATGTTTTTGGCAGGTTTTTTGGGAGTTTAGGGGGTTTTTTAGTTTTTGGGGGTTTTTAGGGATTTCAGGGTTTTTCAATGTTCTTTGGGTCTTTTTAAATATTTAGTAAATTTTATTGATTTTTTTGGTTTTGTTATGGAGTTTAAAGATTTTAATAGTATTTAGGGGGTTTTAGGGGTTTTAGGGGTGTTTTAGGGTTTTAATGGTCATTTAAAATGTTTTGGGGTTTTTAAAATTATATTTTTTAATGTTTGTTATTGCTTTTAGTTTTTTAAGGTTATAGGGGTTTTTAGGTTTATTATGTTTTGACGGGTTTTTATGGTTTTTAGGGGTTTTTATGGTTTTTAGGGGTTTTTTATGTTTTTATGTTTTTTTGTATTTTTTAGGATTTTATGTTTTTAAGGTTCTTTGTTTTTTATGGTTTTTATTTTATTTTATTGTTTTAGGGGTATTTAGGTATTTTAGGGTTTTTAGGGTTTTCTAGGTTTATAGGGACTTTTGGGTTTTAATATATTTATTAGTTTTTTTCAATTTTATGTTATATTAGAATTTTTTCAGGATTTTTTGTGGTTTAATGGTTTGTATATTTTTTAGTGGTTTTTTAGTATTTTTATTGCTTTTCATAAGTTTTTAGGGTTTTATGGTTTTTCTTATTTTGTGGGGTTTTCATGGTTGATAGTATTTTTTATGTTTTAAACGGGTTTTAGGATTTTATAGGTTTTGTATGGTTCGTAGTGTTTTTATGGTTTTTGGTATTTTTTGTGATTTAGGGGTTTTCATGGGTTTTTAGGGTTTTTAGGGCTTTCAGGGTTTTTTTGGGGTTCTTTGGGATTTTTGGATTTTTTTGAGTTTTTAGGGTTTTAAAAACTTTGAATTTTTTTAATGTTATAGGGGTTTAAAGGTTGTTTATAGTTCATAGGGGGTTTTAAGTGTATTTATATAGTTTCATAATTTTTTCAATTTTTATCAATTTATATGGATTTTTGGGGGTTTTAGTGTTTTAATAGATTTTTATGTATTCAGAGATTTTTAGGACCTTTTTTGGATTTTATTGTTCATTTTTAGGGTTTGGAGGGTTTTAAGGATTTTTAGGGTTTGTAGGTTTTTTAAAGTTTTCTGTTTTTTTTGTTAGGTTTTGAGGGGTATTTTTATGTTTTTAGAGGTTTTATTTATTTTTATAATCATTTACGTCTTAAGGGGTTAAATGTATTTTATATTTTTAGTGGGTTTTAGTTGTTTTATAGATGTTTTGGATTTTTTTATGGTTTTAGGGGTATTTATTATTTTCAAGGTGTTTCATGTTTTCATTGTTTTTGAAATTTTCAATTATTTTAATGGATTATTTTTTAGTTTTATAGTTTCTATGGTTTTTAGAGTTCTATGAATTTTGGGGGTTTAGGGGAATTTAAGGTTTTTAGGGTTTTGAGGGTTTTTATTGTTTTAGGGTTTATTATGGTTTTAGGGGTTTTGATTTTTAAGATTTTTAATGGGTTTTTAAAGTTTTTAAATGTTTTTAGGGGTTTTATGATTTTTTAGATATTTTTGGGGGTTTTATGGTCTTTAGGGTTTTTGGGGGGTTTTTTGGTTTTTTGGTTCTTTTGGGTTTTAGTGTTTATTTGATATTTTTAAGTTTTTAAAGATTTTTTGGAGTTTTTTTTATCTTTTTAGGGGTTTTAAGGGTTGTTATTGTTTTTAGATATTTAAGGGGTTTTATGGGGTTTTAGAGTTTTTTATTATTTTATGTGTTTTTTGGTTTTTAATGGGTTTTCAAGTTTTTTTAGTTTTTTGGGATGTTTTGGATTTTTTGGATTTTAATAGATTTTATGGTTTTTTATGTGTTTTATGTATTTTTAGGGGTTTTAGTTTTATTGTAATTTTTAGGGTTTTTAGTGGTTTTCAGGGTTTTAGGTTCTTTTGGGTGTTTTTGGTTTTTAATGTTTTTTTAGGGTTTTTAAGGTTTCCCAAAATAAATATCATTTTTAGTGGTATTAACGTTTTTTAGATTTTTTAGGGTATTGTTGGGATTTTATGGGTTCTTTGTGGTTTTTATGTTTTTATGGGTTTTTATTGTTTTTAGGGATTTTAGGGTTATATGGTTATTTAGTTTTTGAGGTATGTTTTTTGGATTTTTATAGTTTTAGTGTTTTTTGGGTTTTTACAGATATTGAGGGCAGCATGGTTTTTTAGGGTTTTATTGGTTTTATAGTTTTTAAGGGTTCTTGTGATCTTTTTGGTTTTGGGGGATTTTGAGTTTGAAGTTATTTAATATTTTTTTTATCATTTTTTATCATTTTTAGTGGTATTATGGTTTTTTAGTGTTTTTTCTGGGTTTTTTGGGTTATAATGTTTTTTTTTTGAGTTTTAGGGTTTTTAGTGATTTTTCTAGTTTTTTAGGGGGGTTTTTACATTTTAGAAGATTTTTAAGGATTTATAGTATTTTTATTTTTTAGGGGTTTTAAAGAATTTTAAGTGTTTTTCTGAATTTGGAAGGTTTTTGGGGTTTTTTTGATTTTGTATGGGTTTTCTCATTTTTTACTGTCTTTTGGGATGTTATGGTTATTTTTAGTTTTTAGGGTTTTATGGTTTTTATTTTTTTTAATATTTTTAGTGGATTATGTTTCTTTATAGTTTTTAGTGGTTTTTGGGTTTTTATGGTTTTTAGGGGTTTTTATGGTTTCAAAGTGATTTTTTATGATTTTTATGGTTTTCAATTTTTCTGGGATTTTTAAGGGTCTCAGAGATATTAATTTTTTAGGGTTTTATGGTATCTTTTTGGTTTTAGGGTCTTTTTAGGTTTCTACGGTTTTATGAGTTTTTTTTATATTTTTTATAGTTTTTTACAATTTTTTAAATTTTTAGGAGTTTTAAGGATTTGTAGAGTTTTTATTTGTATTGGGGTTTTTTTAATTTAGGGTTTTTTAAATGATTTAGGGTGTTTTATTGTTTTTAGGGTTATTTAGGGTTGTTAGGTTTTTTACATATTTATGGATTTTATGGATTTTGTATTATTTCTATGGTTCTTGTGGTTTTTTAGGGATTTGGGGGATTTTGAGGGGTTTGGTGTTTTTTAGTGTTTTCAGGGTTTTAGGTTTTTTTGAGATTTTTATTATTTTAAGGATTTTTAGTGTTTTCTAAATTTTTAGGGGATTTAATGGTTTTTATAATTTTTAGAGGGTTTGGGGGTTTTATGGATATTTAGGGTTTTTAAGGGTTTTCATGGGGTTTTTATTGTTTTGGGATCATTAACATTATAATAATTTTTTTAAGGATGTTTATGATTTTTAGGATTTTAAGGGTTTTTTGGGATTTGAAGGGTTTTAAGGTTTTATAGGTTTTTCAAGGTCTTAATTTTATTTTTCAATTTTTTGGATTTTTTTTTAGGTTTTTGAAGGGGTTTTAGGGTTTTTAAAAGTTTTTAGGATATTTAAGGGTTTTTTGGTCATTTCAAGAGATTTTATGGGTTTTTAGGGTTTTTTAGGTTTTAAGGGGTTTTTATTATTTCTAGTGGTTTTCAAGGATTTTAGGGTTTTCTATGATTTCAGAATTTTATTTGGGATTTTATGTTTTTTTATTTTAGGGTGTTTAGGGATTTTGAGGGTTTCTCTGCATTTTCAAGTGTTTCGGGGTTTTTAGGAGTTTTTAGGGATTAAGGGTCTTTTGGGGGGGTTTTGGGTTATTTTATGTTTTTTATGGTTTTATGGTTTTTAGAGTTTTTTTAACATTTTTACCAGTTTCAAGGGGTTTTAGAATTTTTAGTGATGTTTATAGTTTTATGGGTTTTACGGTTTTACTTTTTTAGGGGATTTTTACCATTTTAGGGTTTTTTACATTTTCTGGGGTTTTTTGCATTTATTAGGATTTTTATTCTTCTTATGTATTTTAGGGTTTTTAGTGATTTTTAGGGTTTTCTTCATTTTAGTGTGTTTTGGGGTTTTTAGGGTCTTGTTGTCCATTTAGGTTTTTTTAGTTTTCCTGGTTTTAGGTTTATTAGAGTTTATAATGGGTTTTTGGGGTTTTAATGGTTTTTAGTGTTTTTAGTGGCGGGGTTGTCTTATATGGGTTTTATGGGTTTTTATTGTTTAGGTGGATTTTTGGTTTTCACTAGGCTTTCAAAATATTTTGGTTTTATTATATTTTCTGGGATTTTTGGGTCATTTTCTTATTTCAATGGGTTTTAGGGGTTTTAAGGGATTTTTAAAGAATTTGAGGAATTTTAGGGTTTTTAGAGGTTTTTATGGTTTTTATGGTTTATATGTTTTTTCAAGGATTTTATGTATTTTGTGGTTTAAGTGATTATTAGATTTTTTTTAGTGGATTTTATGGGTTTTATGGGGTTTTAGGATTTTTATGGTTTTTAGGAGTTTTATTATTTTTAGGGGTTTTTTGGGTCTTATTGTGTTTTAGTATTTTTATGTTATTTAAGTGTTTTTAGGTTATTAAAGTTTTAAAATATATTTTTAATGTTTTAGTATTTTTTTCATTTTTTGGGACTTTTAGGGAATTTAATTATTTTTTATGATTTTATAGGGTTTTTAAAGATTTTTTGGTTTTTATGGATTTTTTGGGTTTTTAGCATTTCTTAGGTTTTGAGGGATTTTAAGTGTCTTATGGTTTTTATGGTTTTCATAGGGTTTTCAATGTTTTGGGGAATTTTATAGGATTTTATGGTTTTTAGGTTTTTTTGGATTTTGAGGGGTTTTAGGGTTTTTTAGGGTTATTAATATTTTTATATTTTTTTGGGTATTATGTTTTTTTTAACTTTTTTGGGTTTTGATGTTTTTTAGAGTTTTTTTACATTTTTATGGGTTTAAATGGTTTTTAGAGTTTTCCGTATGTTTTTATGTTTTTTTAGGATTTAGGTTTTTATGTATTTTGAGGGCTTTTATGGTTTTTAGGGGTATTAGGGTTTTATGGTCTTTTAGGGTCGTTAGTGTTTTTAGATTCTTTATGAGTTTTAAGAGTTTTCAATTTTTTTTATTTTTTCTTGTTTCTCAGGGGTTCTTATATATTTAATGATTTTAGGGATTTTTTAGGGTATTTATAGATTTTAGGGTGTTTAGAATTTTTGAGTATTGTTAGGGTTTTTTAGGGTTCATGGTTTTAGTTTTTTTTGGTTTTTAGGTGATTTTATTAGAGTATTCATTATTGTTATGGTTTTTAGGGTTTTTTATGTTTATAGGGGTTTAAAGTGTTTATGGAATTTTTTTTGTTGTTATTTAGGGTTTTTAGGGACTTTTAAATATTTTTAGTGGTTTTATTGGCTTTAGGTATTTTTATGTTTTCAATGGGTGTTCATGGTTTTAATGGATTTCTAGGATTTTTAAATACCTTAAAGGTTTTTAACATTTATTTTGTTTTTAGGGGTTTTATGTGTTTTTATTCTTTTAAATTTTCTTAGGTTTTCTTAGGGTTTTCTTACATTTATATTAATTTTTATATATTTTTAGGATTTTTATGTATTTCTTACGATTTTTAGGATTTTGAATGTCTTTAGGGTTTTAACATTGTTTGGATTTTTAAGGGTTATAATTTTTTTAATGTTTTTCCTAGGGTTTTTTGGGTTTTATGGTTTTTTATGATTTTATTGGTTTTAAGATATTTTTTAGTATTTTTAAGGTTTTAGGGCTTTACAAATTTTGAGGGTTCTGGGTTTTTTGGGAATTTATGGTGTTTAGGGTTCAATTAGTTTTTATGGTTTTAGGTTTTTTTAGATTTTCTGTACAATTTAAGTTGTTTAAATATTTTTATAGTTGTTAGTTTTTTGTGTTTTTTTGGATTTTATGGGTTTTTACGGTTTTTAGGGGTTTTATGGGTTTTACGGTTTTTTAGTATTTTAGAGAATTTTAGGGTCTCTATCATTTTTAGGTTCTTTATGGGTGTTTTTTATTTTTTAGGGTTTTAAGGATTTCTAAGGTTTTCCCAAGGTTTTTTCTGTATTTTGGTTTTTAGGAATTTTTTGGGATATTTTAGTATTTTTATGGGGTTTTAGGGTTTTTAGGGATTTTGACAGGTTATCTGGTTTTAGGGGCTGTATGGTTTTTATGGGTTTTAACGTTTTTATGTTTTTAGGGGTTTTATGTTATTTATGTTTTTTAATATTTTCTTAGTTTTTATCATGGTTTTTTAGGGTTTTCTATATTTTTTGGGATATTTATGGGTTTTTAGGTTTTCTATGTTTTTTTCTATTTTTTGGGATTTTTAGGGTTTTTTTGATTTTTAGGGTTTTTATGTTCTTTATGGTTTTTTGTGTTTTTATGGGTTTTTTATGGTTTTTAGGTTCTTTATGGTTTCTATGGATTTTAGGTTTTCTAGGAGTTTTTCATGATTTTATATTTTTAAGGTTTCTAGGTGTTTTAGGATTTTTTATGATTGCATGGTTTTAATAGGGTTTTTTAGTATTTTTAGTGGTTTTTACATTTTTTGGGATTTTAGGAACTTCTTGTTTTTTTAGGGTTTTTTGGGGATTTTGAGGGTTTTGGGGGTTTTAAGGGGGGTTTAAGGGAATTTTTTTGGTTTTTAGTGTTTTTTTGTGTTTTTTAAGTTTTTTAGAGATTCCTAACAACATTTGGGGTTTAATGGATTTTTAGAGTTGTAAAATAGTTTTAGGTTTTTGTGGCTCTTTATGGGTTTTATGGTTTTTATTATTTTTAATGTTTTTATAGTTTTTAGGGTCTTTTAGGGTTTTAGTGTTTATTAAGTTTTCTTGGGGTTTTATTTTTTTGTAGGATTTTAAGGTTTTCTTATGTTTTTTCATGGTTTTTTGTTTATTTACATTTTTAGGGATTTTTAATGTTTTTTGGTATTTTTTTGGTGTTTATTGATTTTGTGGGTTTTTAGGATTTTTACTTTTTATTTAGGTTTTAAATAGGTTTTAAGTGACTTTGTGTTCTTAAGGTTTTATTAGGGGTTTTCAGGGTTTTTATGGGTTTTTACATTTTTATGGATTTTTGGGGACTTTTTAGGTTTTTTATGGGTTTTAGGGATTTTTCACATTTTTAGGGTTTTTTGGTATTTCATCTTATTGGTGTTTTTAGTGTTTTTTGAGTTTTTTTAGTTTTAAAGGTTTTTTAGGCTTTAATGGTTTTTAAGATTTATATAAATTTTTTATCAGTTTAAAGGGTTATAATGATTATGCAGTTTTTATGGTTTTTATGAGTTTGTGATGTTTTAGGAGTTTTTAAGGTCTTTAGGGGGTTTATGTTAGTTAAAAATTTTAGGATTTTTTATAAATTTATCATTTTTAGATGTTTTCATAGTTTTTAGTGTTTTTAGGTTTTTATGGTTTTCTTATGTTTTCTCAGGGTTTTTGGGTTTCTTTATGTTTCTTCATATTGTTAGGGATTTTTTTAGAATTTTTATTGTTTTTAAGTTTTTTTAGGTATTTTGAGAGTCTTAAGAGGTTTTTTGGGTGTTTAGGATTTTTAGGGATTGTGTGGTTTTTTGGTTTTTTATGGGATTTATGAATTTAGTGGTTTTTATGATTTTCTTAGGGTTATTATAGTTGTTTGGGTTTTTTTATGTTTTTAGGGGTTTTGTGTGATTTTTTTTATTTTAATGGTTATTTGGATTTTTAGGTATTTTGAGGGTCTTTAGGGTTTTCAAGCGGTGTTAGTATTTTTATGATTTTTTGGGATTTTATGGTTCTTTTGAGTTTTTTATGGTTTTAATGTTTTTTTTATAATTTTTTATTTTTTTAGGTGTTTAATGTTTTTTAGAGTTTTTTGTGGTTTTTTGGTTTTAATGGGATTATATTTTTTTTTAATCTTTTTAGGGGTTTAATGTTTTTAGGGTTTTGGGGGTCTTTTAAATTCTGTTATGGTTTTTATATTTTTTTTTGTTTTTTCAGGTTTTAGTTGTTTTTATCTTTTTAATATTTTCTTAGGTTTCTTTAGGGTTTTTAGGGATTTTGATTATTTATGGATTTTTTAGGATTTGTATGGTTCTTGGTGTTTTTATGTTTTTAATGGTTTTAGGGGGTTTTTTATTGTTTTTATGGTATTTAGTGTTTTTAGGTTTTTAATTAGTGTTATGTGTTTTTAGGATTTTAAGTTTTTAATGGGTTTTTTTGGTTTTTTAGGATTTCCTACATTTTAAGGATTTTTTATGATTTTTTGGATTTTTAGGATTTTGTAGGAATTTGTGATAATTTGATTATATTTATAGTGTTTGTGGTTTTTTGGGGTTTTCGGGGGTTTTTGTGACATTATAGTTTTTTATAGTTATTTAATTTTTTTACAGATCAAATTTTTTAATATTTTTAGTGGGGTTAAGGGTTTTTATGGGTTTTCCATGATTTTATGTTTTTAGGTGTTTTTATGGTTTATAAGGGTTTTTTTGGGTTTTTAGTGTATTTAACGGTTTTTAACATTTTTTAGATTTTTAGTGGTTTTAAGTGATTTTAAATTCTATGGTTTTCGTAGGGTTTTTAGGATTTTAATGGGTTTTTACGTTGATTATGTATTTTAAGGGATTTTTTAGGTTTTTTAGATATTTTATGGTTTTCAGGTATTTTTAGGGTTTTGGGTTTTTTGGTATTTTCTGGGTTTTATTAGGGTTTTTAGAGTTTTTTAGGTGTTTTATGAGATTTATGTTTTTTTAGGTTTTTATGGTTTTCATGGTTATTAGGGTTTTTTACATTTTTAGGGATTTTTAGGAATTTTTAATAATTTTTATGGGTTTTTAGGCTTCATAAGAATTTTTAGGGTTTTTAGGGGTTTATAATTTTTTTAGTTTTTATGGTCATTAGTTTTTCATAGAATTTAGGATTTTTAATGTGTTTTTTGGTTTTTTGGTATTATTAAGGGTTTTTATGGTTTTTATACATTTGAGGGAATTTTGTGGAAATTTGAGGTTTTTTGTGGGTTTTTAATGTTTTTAGGGAATTTGTTTTTCATGGTTTTTTGGGTTTTTATGGTATTTATGGTTTTATTTGGTGTTAGGGATTTTTTGAGTTTTTACGGTTTTTATGGTTTTTTTATTTTTTAACTTTTATGGGTTTTAAATGAATTTTTGGGTTTTTAGTTGTTTCTTAGGGTCTCTATAGATTCTTTGGTATTTTAATTTTTTGGTGGGGTTAATGGTTTTTTAGGGTTTTTATGTTTTTATGGTATTTTTGGCTTTTTATCATTTTTTAGGGTTTTTGGGCTTTTAAGTATTTTTATTCCTTTACAATATTCTAAGGGTTTTTCATGGACTTTAAGGATATTTATGTTTTTAAGTATTTTATGGAATTTTAGTTATTTTTTTTGGTTTTTTAGGCTTTTATGAATATTAATGGTTTTTATGGGTTTTTAGTGTTTTTTTAGGATTTTTATCATGTTTATTATTATTAAAAGTTTTATGTGTTTTTATTTTTCTGAAGGTTTTCTTAGGGTATTTCATGGTTTTTAGGATATTTTTCATTTTTTTTGATTTTTATGAATTTTTAGGAATTTTATTTGTTTTTAGGGTTTTTTGGATTTTCAAGGTTTTTAGTGTTTTTTATGTTTTTAGGGTTTTTTTGAGTTTTTATCATTTTTATGTTTTTATTAGTTTTAAGGGTTTTCAGGTTTTTCTGTTTTTCTTAGGGTTTTTTAGGATTTTTAGTTTTCTTTACATTTTTAAGTCTTTTTATGGATTTTTTTTATATTTATTTTTTTAGATTTTTAGGGAATTTGAGTGTTTTAAAAGGTTTTTAATCTTTTTAGGATTTTATAGGTTTTTGGGATTTCGTTGGGGGTTGAGTTTTTAAGGTTTTTTAAGGATTTTTAGTGTCTTTAAATGTTTTAGGGATTTAAATAATTTTTTAATGTTTATTGTGGGTTTTTTGGTTTTTATGTGCTTTTAGTGTTTTTTATGGTTTTAGGGTTTTTATGGTGTTTATATATTTTAATGATTTTTGGATTTTTTATAGTTTTTAGCATTTTCGGGTTTTAATAAGTTTTATGTGTTTTTAGGTTTCTATGGTTTTCTTTAGGTTTTTCATAATTTCTAAAGTTTTTTTTACATTTTTTTGTAATTTTATGTATTTTTTAGAGTTTAGTGTTTTTTTGTGGTTTTGATGGATTTTGAAGGTTTTTAGAGTTTTTATGTTTTTTTGGGTTTTAGTGTTTTTTGTTTTTTGTTTTGTATTTTTAAGGTTTTTTAGAGTTTTTAATATTTTTGAGCTTTGGGTGTTGTAATATTATTTAGTGGGGTTTAGGGTTTTTATACGGTTTTAGGGTGTTTTGAGGATTGAATTTTTTTTATGGTTTTTAAGGGGTTTTATGGTTTTTAGGTTCTTTTATGGATTCTAGCATTTTAAGGGTTTTTAAGGGTTTGAAATGTTATTATGTTTTTTAGATTTTCCAAGGGGTTTTCCGGGTTTTTAGAGTTTTTTACATTTTTATGGATTTATAGGGCCTTTTAGGATATTTATTGTCTTAGGGTTTTTATGGATTTTGAGCAGTTGTAGGGTTTTATGTTTGTTTAGCGTTTTTTTGGGTTTTTAATGATTTTTAGTTTTTTAGGGTTTTATGTGTTTTTAGGTTTTTAGGTTTGTATCAGGGTTTTTAGGGGTTTAGGATTTTTTATGTTTTTATGGATTTTTAGATTTTTAATGATTTTTATGGTTTTTATTATTTTTATGTATTTTAATGGTCTCAATGGTTTATTAGGGATTTTATGGTTTCTTTGGGTTTTAGGGTTTTTTTGAGTTTTTAGGGTTTTTAGGGTTTTTAAGGTATTGTAGGGTTTTTAAGTGTTTTTCTATTTTTAATGCTTTCTAAGATTTTTTCATGAATTTTAGTGTTTTATAAGATTTTAGTTATTTTTAGAAATTTTATATGGTTTTATGGGTTTTTAATGTTTTTTATGGATTTTTAGTGGGTTTTGGGGTTTTTGGGGTTTTTGGTTTTTTTGGTTTTTTTTTATTTTAGCATTTTTTTTTTCTCACGGGTTCTAAGTGTTTATGGTTGTTTGGGGTTTCATAAGGATTCTTAGGGTTTATAGGGTTTTTAAAATATTTATAGAATGTTAGGGGTTTTTTAGTGTTTTCATGGATTTTATAGTTTTTAGGGATTTTGATGGATTTTTGGGTTTTTATGTTTTTAGGGTTTTTATTATTTCTTAGGTTTTTAGGGGTTTTAGGGGTTTTAAGTTTTTTATGGTTTTCTTAGGGGTTTTCATGTTTTTGGGGGTGTTTTAAATTTTTATTGATTTTAATGGGTTTTTTTTGTAATTTTATGCATTTTTTGGTTTTTAGGGGGTTTTAATGTTTTTTGGTGGTTTTGTGTTTTTAGGGGTTTTATGGTTTTTTGGGGGTTTTTGGGTATTTTTTCAGTTTTTTAGGGTTTTAAAATTTTATTATATTTTTTTAATATTTTTATGTGTTTGAAGGATTTTTAGAGTTCTCATTGGTTTTTAATGGGTTTTATGGTGTTTTTGAGTATTTAATGTTTTTGGGGGTTTAATGATTTTTATGGGTTTTTGGGTTTTTATGGTCTATTAGGGTTTTAGAATTTTTTAGGTATTTAGGGGTTCAAAGTGTTTTTAGGTTTTTAATATTTTCTTATGATTTTTCAGGGTATTTAGTTTTATTACATTTTTAGATATTTTTTAGGATTTTGTAGGATTTTTATTGTTTTTAAGGTTTTATGGGATTATGAGGGTTTTACGGTTTTTTTTGCGTTTTTTGGGGTTTTGGGTTTTTTGGTATTTTTTTAGTTTAATATTTTTTTTATGGTTTTTTGATTATTTTTTACATTTTTATGGGTTTTTAGTGGGTTTAAGATTTTTAGTGGTCTTAATGGTTTATATGGGTTTTTTGGGTTTTTACAGTCTTTTCAAGTTTTTAGAGTTGTTTGATTTCTAGGGGTTTTATTTGATTCAAGATGTTAAGTGTTTTCATAGAGGTTTTCATGATTTTTCATGGGTTTTATGTTTTACATATTTTTTGGGATTTTTTGGATTTGTAATTTTTTTAGTGTTTTTGGGATTTTTTTTCAGATTTATTGGGATTTTAGGGTATTTTGGGGTTTTAAGGGTTGTAATGTTTTTTATGTTTTTAGGGGTTTTAAATGTTAATAGGTTTTCAATGTTTACTTAAGGATTTTATGGGTTTTTTTGGAAGTTTTATATTTTTAGGGACTTTTAGGGATTTTTGAGTTTTTTTATGGGTTTCTAGGGTTTTATGGATTTTGAGGGTTTGGGGTTTTTAGGTAATTTATGAATTTTATGGCATTTTTTAAAATTTTAGGGGGTTTTCTTGAGTTTTTAGTGGATTCATGGTTTTATAGAAATTTTTAACATTTTTAGGGGTTTAAAGTTTTTTTAGATTATTTAGTGTTTTAGGGTTTTTCTAGGATTTACGGTTTTATTTTTTGTATGGTTTTAGGGTATTTAGCGTCTTTTAGGGTTTTTAGATTTTATTATGGTGTTAGGGGTTTTATGTGATTTTTGGGGTTTACAGTTTTCTTAGGGTTTATCAGGGATTTATATTTTTTAATTTTTTTGGTATTTTTAGGTATATTTTGGGTTTGGGGGTGTTTTTTTTTGGTTTTTTTGGTTTTTAGGGTTTTTAATGTTTTTTAGGGTTTTTAGGGGATTTATATTTCTTTAGGTTTATAGGGTTTTCATAGTGGTTTTAAGGGGTTTTCATATTTGTCTTAAGGGGTTTTCATAGTGGTTTTAAGGGTATTTAGGGTTTTTTATGTTTTTAGGTATTTTTAGGAATTTCTAGTATCTTTATGGGTTCTTAGGGTTTTGAGGTATTTTGAAGGGTTTAATTTTTTTATGGTTTCTATGGTTTCTATGGTTTCAATGGTTTTTTGGGTATTTAAGGATTTTTTGAGATTTTTTTGGTTTCTATCATTTTTTTAAAATATTAGGTGTTTAATGGGTATTTAGAGTTTTTAGTGGTTTAGGGTTTTTATGGGGTTTATGGTTTTAAAAGGTTTTACGGGTTTTATGGGTTTTAGGGTTTTTATGATTTTTACGATTTTTATTGTTTTTTAGGGTTTTGAGGGATATTTTGGGTTTTGGGGTTTTTTTTGGGTTTTTTTTGGGTTTTTAGGGATTTTATTGTTTTTAAGGGGGTTTAGGGGATTTATATATCTTTAGGTTTCTAGGGTTTTCATAGTGGTTTGAAGGGCTTTTAGGATATTTTATGTTTTTAGGTATTTTTAGGAATTTCTATTATTTTTTTGGGTTCTTAGGGTTTTGAGGAATTTTGAAGGGTTTAAGGGTTTTTATGGTTTCTATGGTTTCTATTGTTTTTAGGGTATTTAAGGGATTTCTGATATTTTTATGGTTTATAACATTTTTTAGATTTTTTTAAAATTTTATGGGTTTAATAAATATTTAGAGTTTTTATTGGTTTAGGGTTTTATGGGGTTTATGGTTTTAAAGGGTTTTACGTGTTCTATGGGTTTTGGGGTTTTTACGGTTTTTATGGTTTTTATGGTTTTTAGGGTTTTTCGGCTTTCCTATGTTTACTATTGGTTTTATGTGTTTTTATAATTTTAATGTATTATTAGGGATTCTTGGGTTTCTCACATTTATAGGGATTTTATGTATTTTTTACGAGTTTTAGGTGTTTAGGGTTTTTAAGGTATTTTTGCAGTTTTAGGCTCTTTTTGATATTTTTATGGTTTTAAGGTTTTTTATAGTTTTTAACATTTTTTGGGGTTTAAAGGTTTTCTAGAGTTTTTAGTGGTATTCAAAGTTGTTTTTGGTTTTTTGAGGTTTTAGTTGTTCTTAGGCTTTTGGGGGGTTTTGGGTTTTTAGGGTATTTTAGGGTCTTTAATGTCTTTTAGGGTTTTTAGGGGTTTCAAGTGATTTTAAGTTTTAAATGTTTATATACAGTTTTTAGAGTTTTTTTTGGGGGGGGGGGTGGGGTTATGTATTTATAGTTTTAGTTATTTTGTACAATTTTTAAGTTTATTAGGGTTTTTAGGATTTTTAGAGATTTTGAGGGATTTTGGGTTTTTAAGGGTTTAAGAAATTTTTGGTTTTTTGGGGTTTTAACTGGTTTTTGGTTTTTAATATTTTACTAGGGTTTTCAGTATTTTTTATTGATTTTTTGTATTTTTATGATTTTATATATTTTTATAGATTTTGAGTGGTTTTATGGGTTTTTTGTGTTTTAGGGTTGGTAATATTTTTTGGGGGTTTTTGGATTTTTTGGATTTTTTATGGTTTTTATGGTTTATATGTTTTTTCAAGGATTTTATGTATTTTTTGGTTTAAGAGATTATTAGATTTTTTAGTGGATTTTAGGGGTTTTATGGGGTTTTAGGATTTTTATGTTTTTTAGGAGTTTTATTATTTTTAGGGGTTTTTTGGGTCTTATTGGGTTTTAGTATTTTTAGGGTATTTAAATGTTTTTAGGTTTTTAAAGTTTTACTATATATTTTTAATGTTTTAGTATTTTTTCATTTTTAGGGACTTTTAGGGAATTTAATTATTTTTTATGATTTTATAGGGTTTTTAAAGATTTTTTGGTTTTTATGGATTTTTTTGGTTTTTAGCATTTCTTAGGTTTTGAGGGATTTTAAGTGTCCTATGGTTTTAATGTTTTTCATAGGTTTTTCAATGTTTTAGGGAATTTTTTAGGATTTTTATGGTTTTTAGGTTTTTTTTTTGGATTTTGAGGGGTTTTAGGTTTTTTAGGGTTATTAATATATTTATATTTTTTTTGGGTATTTTGGTTTTTTTTTACTTTTTTGGGAATTGATGTTTTTCGAGTTTTTTTTAAATTTTTAGTGGTTTAAATGGTTTTTAGAGTTTTCAGTAGGTTTTTAGGTTTTTTTAGGATTTAGGTTTTTATGTATTTGGAGGGGTTTTATGGTTTTTAGGGGTATTAGGTTTTTAGGGTCTTTTAGGGTCGTTAGTGTTTTTAGGTTCTTTATGAGTTTTAAGAGTTTTCAATTTTTTTTATTTCTTCTTGTCTCTCATGGGTTCTTATATATTTAATGATTTTAGGGATTTTTAGGATATTTACAGTTTTAGGGTTTTTAGGATTTTTGAGTATTTTTTGCGTTTTTTAGGGTTCATGGATTTAGGTTTTTTTTGTTTTTAGCTGATTTTATTAGAGTATTCATTATTGTTATGGTTTTAGGGTTTTTTATGTTTTTAGGTTTTTAAAGTGTTTATGGAATTTTTGTTGTTGTTATTTACGGTTTTTAGGGACTTTTAATTATTTTTAGTGGTTTTATTGGCTTTTAGGTATTTTTAAGTTTTTTATGGGTGTTCATGGTTTTAATGGATTTCTAGGATTTTTAAATACCATTAAGTTTTTTATCATTTATTTTGTTTTTAGGGGTTTTACGTGTTTTTATGCTTTTAAATTTTCTTAGGTTTTCTCAGGGTTTTCTTACATTTATATAAATTTTTATAGATTTGTAGGATTTTTATGTATTTTTTACGATTTTTAGGATTTTAAGGGTTTTTAGGGTTTTATGCTTGTTTGGATTTCTAAGGGTTCTAAAAGTTTTTTAATGTTTTTCTTAGGGTTTTTTTTGGTTTTTAGGGTTTTTTATGATTTTATTGGTTTTAAGAGATTTTTTAGTATTTTTAAGTTTTTATGGTTTTACGAATTTTGAGGGTTCCGGGTTTTTTGGGAATTTATGGTGTTTAGGGTTAAATTAGTTTTTATGGTTTTAAGGTTTTTTTAGATTTTTTGTACAATTTTAGTGGTTTAAATATTTTTTATAGTTGTTAGATTTTTTGTGTTTTTTTGGATTCTATGGGTTTTTATGGTTTTTAGGGGTTTTATGGGTTTTACAGTTTTTTAGTATTTTAGAGAATTTTAGGTTATTTATCATTTTTAGGTTCTTTATGGTTTTTTTTTATTTTTTAGGGTTTTAAGTATTTTTTAGGTTTTCTCAAGGTTTTTTTCCGTATTTTGGTTTTTAGGAATTTTTTGGGATATTTTAGTATTTTTATGGGTTTTTAGGGTTTTTAGGGATTTTGACAGGTTATCTGGTTTTTGGGGCTTTATAGTTTTTATGGGTTTTTACGTTTTTTATGTTTTTAGGGGTTTTATGTTATTTAAGATTTTTAAGATTTTCTTAGTTTTTATCATGGTTTATAGGGTTTTTTATATTTTTTGATATTTTTATGGGTTTTTAGGTTTTCTATGTTTTTTTCTATTTTTTTGGGATTCTGAGGGTTTTTTGGATTTTTATGGTTTATAGGTTCTTTATGGGTTTTTGTGTTTTTATGGGTTTTTTTTGAGTTTTTCTATATTTTTATGGTTTTTTTATTTCTTAATTATTTTTACGGGTATAATGAATTTTTAATATTTCTATTGGGTTTTAGGGTTTTCAAGGTTTTTTAGGAATTTTAGTGGTTTTATGGATTTTAGGGGTTTTATGGTATTTAGGGTAATTTTGGGTTTTATGTTTTTTTAGATTTTTTGGGATTTTTGGGTATTTTAGGTTTTTAGGCTTTTCTTAGAACTTTTTATGGTTTTATGGTTTTTGACATTTTTAGGAATTTTATTGGATTTTTATGGTATTTTGGGATTTTAGGTTTTTAGGGGGTTTTTTGGGTTTTTAGGATTTTTTTATCTTTTTTTGGTTTTTTGTTTTAAGATGTTTTAGATTTTTATTTTTTTCTTATGGGTTTTTGTGGTTTTTCATTTTTGAGGTTTTTTTGAATTTTTAGTGGTTTTGAGGTTTTTTATTGTTTTGTAGGGAATTTGGGATTTTGAGGGTTTTTGGGATTTTAGGGTTTGTAGAGTTTTTTTTTCAGGTTTTTATTGTTTTTAGGGTTTTATGATTTTTTATAGTGATTCAAGGGTTTTTTTAAATTTTAAACATTTTTTGGGTTTAATGGTTTTTATTATTTTTTAGTTCTATTAGGGTTTTATAGGTTTTTAAGGTTTTCTTAGATGTTTTCTTGGTTTTTAGGGTTTATTATTTTATTAGATATTTTTAGGGACTTTTTAAGGATTTTTATGGGTTTTAGGGTTTTTAGGGGTTTTAGGGATTTTGTGGTTTTTTAAGGGTTTTAGGTTATTTTATGGGTTTCAGGGATTTTATTTTTTTAGAAATTTCAGGATTTATTTTCTTTTTAATAATATCATTTGATTTTTATTCGTTTTTAGTGGTTTTTACCATGCTATGGAATTTTTTTTTATTTTTTACTTTTTATTTATTTATTTATTTGGCTTAATGATTTTGAGGTTTTCTATGGTTTTTTAGTTTGGTTTGGTTTTTTTTTTGGGTTTTAGGGGTTGTTTTGAGTTTTTTAGTGTTTTAATGTTTTTTTAGTTATTAATGTTTTTATATGATTGAATTGTTTTTAGAGATTTTAGTATGTTTTAAGGCTTTTATGGGTTTTTAAGATTTTTTTAATGATTTTTTTGGTATTATCCTTTTAATTGATTTTAGGTTTTTAATGATTTTGTTGGGTTTTTAGGTTTTTATGGGTTTTTACCATTCTATAGATTTTTATGGATTTATTTATGATTTTTAGAGATTTTATGGTTTTAAGGGATTTTGAGGGGTTTTAGGGTTTTTCTAATTAGTTTTTAGATCTTAAGGATTTTTTTAATTCTTTTAGGGTTTTAATTTTTTTAGAGTTTTTGACATTTTTTGGGGGTTTAAATGGTTATTAGGTTTTTTAGTGGGTTTTTAGGGTTTTTATGAGTTTTTTGAGGATTTGTGGTTTTTTATAATTTTTTGGGTTTTTAAGGATTTCTATGGTCTTTTAGAGTTTTTATCATTATTCAGTTTTCTTAGGGGTTTCAAGTGATTTAGGTTTTTAATATTTTCATTGGGTTTTTAGGTTTTTTAAGGTTTTATGTTTTTAGGGATTTTTAGGCCTTTTTATAATTTTTATGGTTTTTTCGGTTTTCAGGGATTTTAGGGGTTTTAGGGTCTTTTAGGGTTTTTATCATTTTTCTGTTTTTTGAGTTTTTTGTGGGTATTATGTTTTTTGATATTCTTAATTTTTTCCTAGGGTTTTTAATGTTTTTTCCATTTTCAATGATCTCTAGGAATTATTTAGGATTTTATGTTTTTTCTATATTTTTAGGGATTTTAAGGGTTTTTTTGTATTTTTATGGATTGTAGGATTTTTTAGGTTTTTGGATTTTTTAAAAAAAATTAATGTTTTAATATTTATATAATTTTAATGGTTTTTAGGATATTTAAGGGTTCTTATATTTTTTTGGTGGTTTTTTGTGTTTTTATGGGTTTTTATGGTTTTGGGGTTTTTTGTTTTATGGGTTTTTAGGGTATTTTAGTGTTTTAGCGTTTTTAGTGGTTTTAAGTGTGTTTAGGTTTTTATGGTTTTTTATGGTTCTTTAGTTTTTTAATGATTTTTAGGGATTTTGAAATATTTTTCTAGTTTTTAGTGTATTATGGATTTGTAGGGTTTTTTGGTTTTATTAGGGTTTTATGTTTTTTTATGGTTTTTACTATTTTTAGGTTTTTAGGGGATTTAAGTGAATTATATTATTATGGTTTCTAAATGTATTTTCATGTTTTAATCTTTTTTTATGTTTATAGCGATTTTTTGGGAATTTTTAGGATGTTATCATATTTATGGGTTTTAGATGATTTTTTTGTATTTTTGGGATTTTTGAGCTTTTAGTGTTTCTTAGGATTTTAGTAATTTTAAGTGTTTTTCTAGTAATTATGTTTTTCTGATATTTTTTCATGGTTTTTATCTATTTTTTAGGTTTTTTATTGGTTTGTATGATTTTTTTTGTTTTTTAGGGTCTATGAGGGTTTTTAGGGTTTTTATGGTTTTGATGTTTTTTTGGTTTTCAGGGATTTTAGAGTTTTTAGGATTTTTAAGGTTTTTTAGAATTTTTTATGTTTTTAGGGGTTTAAATTGCTTTTTGAGTTTTTAGTTTTTTATGGTTTTTTGGGTTTTAGGGTTTTTTATGGTTTTTTAAGGTTTTTAAGGGTTTTTAGGATATTTAGGGGTTTTTAGGGTTTTTATGTTCTTTTAGAGTTTTTAGTGTTTTTAAGTTCTTTAGGGGTTTTTAGAGATTTAGGTTTCAAATATTTTCTTACATTTTCTTATGGTTTTTACGTATTTAGGTATTTTATGGGATTATTTATGATTTTTATAGTTTTTCGCGGTTCTAAGGTTATTATGGGTTTTAGGGTTTTTCTATTTTTTGCTTTCTTGGGTTTATTTGAGTTTTCATAGTTTTTAAGTTGTTTTAGAGTTGTGTTTATGTTTTTTGAGGTTTAATGGGTTTTGGTAGTTTTTAGTGGTTTTTTTGGTTTTTATTTGTTTTTTGATATTTTTAAGGTTTTTATGGGTTTTTGGGTATTTTAGTGTTTTAGTGTCTTCTAAGGTTCTTACATTTTTTTAGGTTTCTTCAGGGTTTTAATTGATTTTAGGTTTTTTATGGTTTCTTAGGGTTTTCAGTGTTTTTTTATATTTTTATGGAGTTTTTAGGGATATTTAGGATTTTTATGGGTTTTTAGGGTTTTTAGGAATTTTTATGGTTTTTAAGAGGTTTAGGGTTTTTAGTGTTTTTTTGGTTTTTTAATGGTTCTAAGTGTTTTTTGGTTTTTATGTTTTTCTGAGGGGTGTTTAGGGTTTTTAGGGATTTTATGATTTTTTTGTTTTTTTTTATTTTTTGGCGGTTTTATTATTTTTTAGGTTTTTTAGTGTTTTTAATCTCTATTAGGGTTTTAAATTGGTTTTAGTTTTTTAGGGTTTTATGTGTTTTATTGTTATATGGATTTTATGGGGTTTATAGTTTATAGTTTTTCTAGGGTTTCTAGAGGTTTTCAGGATATTAGGATTTTTGGGGTACTTTAGGGTTTTCAACATTTTTAAGGTTCTTTAAGAGTTTTTAGTGTTTTTAGGTTTTTATATTTTTCTTAGAGTTTTCAGGGTTTCAAAGGATTTTTACATTTTATGCGATTTTTAGGGATCTTTTGGTATTTTTAATGGGTTTTTTTGTTTTTTTGGGATTTTGATGGTTTTTATGGTTTTAGGAGTATTAGGGGGTTTAGGGTTTTTTTATTTTAGTGAGTTTAAATATTTCAGAATTTTTTAGTATTTTAATGTTTTTTAGTATTTTAATTGTTTTTAGCATTCTAAGGTTTTCAAGAGGATTTTAATGTTTTTAGTGTTTTTTTATTTTTTATTGATTTTATAGATTTTTTTGTTTTTTATTTTTTCTTAGATTTTTTAAGTATTTTTAGGTTTTTAGGGTTTTTTGTTTTTTATCATTTCTTATTATTTATTGGGTTTTTAAAAAAAATTTGGCCTTTAAGGTTTTTTGAGGAGTTTTTAGGGGTTTTTATGGTTTTTAAAAATTTTCTAGATTTTTAGGGTTTTTTAGGGTTTTTATATTTATTTTGTTTCTAGTGGTTTTTTAGGGGTTTTATGTTTTGTATTTTTTTATGGTTATTACTTGTTTTTAGGGCTTTTTTGAGTTTTTTAGGGTTTTATGGTTTTTTTATAATTTTTAATGTTTTTGTGGGTTTAATGTGTTTTTATAGTTTTTTATAGTTTTTTGGGTTTGTATGGGTTTTAGGGTTTTTAAAATTTTTAGTAATTTTTTGGGTTCTAGGGGATTTTATGGACTTTAACGATTTTTAGCATTTTTTAGGTTTTTAGGGGTTTTTGGTTCTTTTTGGTTTTTAAGGTTTTCATAGGGGGTTTTAGGTTTTATTATATTTATAAGAATTTTTAGGGATTTTTAGTATTTTTATTATTTTTACTTTCTTTTTAGAGATTTTGTGGGGTATTAGGGGATTTATGGTTTTTTAGGTTTTTGAGGTTTTCATCGTTCTTATGTTTTTTAGGTGTTTAAGTTTTTTTAGGTTTTTAATGATTTCATTGGGCTTTCTGGGTTGTTAGGATTTTTTATGTTTTTTTGCTAATTATTGGGTTTTTTAATGATTTTTTTTGTTTTTATGGATTTTCTTTATTTTTAGGGATTTTAGGGATTTTAGTTGTTTTTTGGTTTTTTGGGGTTTTTAGGGTTTTTTTATTGTGGGGTTTTAGGTTTTTTTTAGTTTTTTAATGTTTTTAGGCGCATAAACAATTTTTAGAGTTTTTAGTCATTTTTTACAGTTATCATGGGTTTTTACAGCTTTAAATGTTTATAGGGGTTTTATGGTTTTTTTGGGTTTTCCCAGTTTTTAGAGTTATTTTGGATTTTTAGTGTTTTTTATGTTTTTAGGGGTGTTATGTTTTTTCATGTTTTTAAAGTTTTATTAGGGGTTTTTAGGGTTTTTAGGCGGTTTTACATTTTTAGATATTTTTTGGATTTTTTGGGACTTTTATGGTTTTGTAGGGTTTTATGGATATTGAGGGGTTATATGATTTTTTAGTGTTTTTATGGTTTTTTAGGGTTTTACGTGTTTTTATGTGTTTATGGTTTTCATAGGGTTTTAGGGTTTTTTTACATTTTTAAGGATTTTTAGGATTTTTGTGGTTTTTTATTATTTTTATGGGTTTTGATGGTTTTAAGGTCTTTTTGGTTTTTTATGGTTTTTATGATTTCAGGGTTATTTGAGTTATTTTGGTTTTTAGTGTTTTTTAATTTTTTTAGTGGTTTAATGTGATTTTATAGTTTTTAGTGGTTTTTTGTGTATTTATGGGTTTTTAGTGTTTTTAACGGTTTTAGGGTTTTTTTTGGGTTTCTAGGGTCTTTTAAGGGGTTTTAGGTTTTTTTATTTTGTATGTCCGTTAGGAGTTTAAGTGTTTTAGTTTCTAATGGTTTTATTATAGTTTTTAGGTATTTTATTGTTTTAGGTTTTTATAGATATTTAGGGGTTTTTTAGTATTTATAATGTTTTGGGGTTTTTTAGGAATTTTGATGGTGTTAAAGGTTTTTTTTGTTTGTTAAGATTTTTTAGGGATTTTTAATATTTTCTTAGGGTTTTTAGAATTTTTGACACTTATTTGAGGTTTTAACTATTTTTATCATTTTTACAATTTTTTAGTGTTTTTAATCGTTTAAACGGTATTCAGTGTTTTTAGTGGATTTTTATAGTTTTTATGGGTTTTGGGGTTTCAAAGGTTTTTAGGGGTCTTCATTGCATTTAGAGGGTTTTAGGGTTTTAATGTAATTTTAATGATTTTATAAATTTTTATGTTTTTTAGTGTTTTAAGTGTTATTTAGGTGATTAAGGTTTTCTTTGGAGTTTTCAGTGATTTTATGGTTTTTTACATTTTTAGGGTCTTTTAGGGATTTTTTAGGATTTATTATGGGTTTTTAGTGTTTTTAGGAACATTGAGGGTTTTTAGGTTTTTTAGGATTCTTAGCATTTTAATTTTTTTTGTGGATTTATGTTTCTTTAGGTTTATAATATTTTTCATAGGGTTTTTAGGTTTTTTAGGGATTTTTACAGTTTAAGGGATTTCTAGGGATTTTTAGAATTTTTATGTCTTTTTATAGTTTTTAGGTATTTTGAGGGTTTTAGATATTCTATGTGTTTTTTTGGGTTTTAGGGTTTTTTGAGATTTTATGGTTTTATGGATTTTTAGTGTTATTTAACTTTTTTATATGTTTAAAGTGTTTTTAGTGTTTTTAATGGTTTTTATTGTTTTTACGGGTTTTGAGGGTTTTCTATGGTTGTAGGGTTTTTTTTGTTTTTTGGTGTTTTTAGGGTCTTTTCGGGTTTTTAGCGTTTTATAGGGTTTTTAAGTGTTTTTGGTTTTTAATTTATGTAGGTGTTTTCATGGTTTTTAGGGTTTTTTATGTCTCTATGGATTTTATGGGATTTTTAGACTTTTTTTAGTTTTTTTAGTGTTTTTAGGGATTTTGAGGGGATTAGGGATTGTTACGGTTTATATGGCTTTTAGTGTTTTTTATGTTTTTGTTTGTTTTAATTGTTTTTAGGTTTTTCTGGTTTTCTTATAATTTTTCAAGGTTTTTAGTGTTTTTTATGCGTTTAGTGATTTTTATGGATTTTTTAGGATTTTTATGGTTATTTATGGTATTTATGGATTTTTAGGGGTTTTGTAGTTTTTTAGGGTGTGTAGGGTTTTTATTGTTTTTTTTATTTATTGATATTTTTTGAGATTTTTCTATTTTTAATGTTTTTTATAGTTTTTTTAAATTTTTTGAAGTCTAAAGGGTTTTTTTTAGTTTTTAGTGTATTTTATATTTTTTATGAGTTTTAGGATTTTTTACTCTTTTTAGGGTTTTTTGTGTTTTTTTTGGAATTTTTATGGGTTTTTTAATGGCTTTAAGGTTTTCGTCAGGTTTTTCATGGGTTTTAGTTTTTTTTTCATTTTTAGATATTTTTTGGGATTTTTTATGATTTTTATAGTCTTTAGGGTTTTTAGTTATTTTGAGATTTTGTTTCCTATATTTTTCGATTTTGGGGTTTTTAGGGTATTTTAGGGGGGTTTAGGGTTCTTATGTGTATTACATTTTTTAGGTTTTTAATGATTATTACGGGTTTTCATGGGTTTTAGGATTTTTTTATGTTTTTAGGGATTATTTTGGAATTTTAGGGATTTTTATGTTTTTTAGGGGTTTTAGGAATTTTGTGGGTTATTAGGGTTTTTAATATTTCTTTTAATATTTTAGGGATTTTTTGGAAGTTTTTTCCCCATTTTATGCGTTTTTTAGTGATTTTAGGGATTTTAATGGGGTTTTAGGGTTATTATGGGTTTTCAGGGTTTTATGTTTGTTTGGTTTTCGAGGGGTATTTTTTAGTTTTTTAGGGTTTTCATAGTTTTTAAGAGTTTCTAAATTTTTGAGGGGTTTAAATGGTTTTTAGAGTGTTTAGTGGTTTTTATGATTTTTATGAGTTTTGGGGTTTTTAATGGTTTTATGGGTTTATGGGTTTTAGGGGGTTTTATGGTCTTATAGAATCTTTTTTCATTTATCGGGTTTTTTAATTGTTTTATGTGATTTATGTTTTTTCATGTTTTCATAGGTTTTTTGGGGGGTTTTTATACTTTTCTAGATTTATATGTATTTTTTTAGGATTTAATGGATTTTAGGGTTTTGGGGGACTTTGAGAGTTGTTAGGGATTTTTAGGTCTTTATGGTTTTATGGGTTTTAAGTGTTTAAGGTTTTTAGGGGTTTTAAGTGTTTTAGGTTTTTAAGGTTTTCAATGATATTTTAAGGTTTTTAGGGTTTTTTATGTATTTAGGTATTTTAGGGTTTTTAGGATTTTTACGGGTTTTTTTAACTTTTAGGAATTTTTAGCAGTTATGTTGTTTTTTCGGATTTTAGAGATTTTTTGATTTTTGGGTTTGGGTGGGGGATTTGAGTTCTTAGGGTTGTTATGGTTTTCTATAGTTTTTAAAAAATTTAGGGGTATAAAGGGTTTTTATAATTTTTACTATTTTTAGGGTCTTTATGGGTTTTCATAGTTTTTTAAGGTTTTTATAGTATTTTATGGTTTTTATGGGTATTAGGGTTTTTAGGTTCTTTTAGGGGGTTTTGTGTAATTTTTGGTTCATTAAGCTTTTTATGTGTTTCTAGGTTTTTAATATTTTCTTAGATGTATTCATGGTTTTTAGGGTTTTTTTCATTTTTAAGGATTTTGAAGGATTTTTTGGTTTTTATGCTTTTTAAGGATTTGAGGGTTTTCAGGTTTTTTTGGGTTTTAATGATGTTTATATTTTTTTAGATTTTTTAGGGCTTTTATGTATTTTTAGGTATTTAATTTTTTTTATATGGTTTTTTAGTTTTTTTAGGGTTTTCTTTATTTTTAGGGATTTTTAGTGATTTTTTAGGATTTTTAAGGTTTTTAGGGATTTTAGGGATTTTGAGGGGTTTTAGAGGTTTTTTTGGGTTTTGTTTTAGTTTTTTAGGGTTTTAAATGATTTTAGAGTTCTTTAAAAAATTTAGGTTTTATAAGATTTTTTAGAGTTTTGAGTGTTTTTTAGAGTTTTTTAGGATTTTTGGGTTTTTAGGTTTTTAGGGGTTTTAATATTTTCAGCATTTTTGGGTTTTTAAGGTTTTTTAGGGTTTTTATCAATTTTGTGTTTTTAGTGGTTTTAAGTGTTTTTAGGTTTTTATGGTTTTTATAGTGTTTTTCTTAATTTTAAGGGGGTTTATTTTTAAATTTTTTTGGTCTTATTTACATTTTTACGGGTTTTTACGGGTTTTTTGTGTTTTTTGTGTTTTATGGTTTTTAATGATTTTTAACATTTTTAGTGGGTTAAAGGGTTTTTATAGTTTTCAGTGGAATTAGGGTTTTTATGGTGTTTAGGGGTTTTGAATGTTTGTAGGGTTTTAAAGGTTTTTAGGGGGTTTGGGGTTTTTAAGGCCTTTTAGGGTTTTTAGATTTTTTGTGTATTTAGTGGTTTTATGTGTTTTTAGTTTTTTAAATTTTCCATAGGGTTTTTAATTTTTTAGTGTTTTTATGTTTTTATTGATTTTTAGGGGTCTTTTATGAATTTTATGTGTTTTTTATCCTTTTCAGTGTTTTTTTGTGTTTCTAGAGTTTCATAGGGGTTTTAAGGTTTATAGAGTTTTTTAGGTATTCTATGGATTATAAGTGTTTTTAGATTTTTATGGTTTTTTAGGTGTTATCTGTGTTTTTAGTGTTTTCTATGTTTTTAGAGATTTTTAGGGACTTTTTAGGATTTTTAGGATTTTTATTTTTTTATGGATTTTAATTGTCTTCTAAGGTTTTCAAGGTATTTTTGGGTTTTTATGGTTTTTTGTGTTTTTAGGTGTTTAATATTTTATGGAGTTTTTTAACGATTTTATGAGTTTGAAGGATTTTTAGAGTTTTAGTGTTTTTAGGGATTTTATGGGGTTTTAGGGTTTTTCACCATTTTTAGGGGTTTGTGGGTTTTAAGGGTTTTTAAGGAATTTTAGGTTTTTTTATCATTTTTATGTTTTCATGGGTTTTATGTGTTTTTAGGGTTTTAAGGTTTTCTATGGGATTTTTTGGATTTTTAGATATTTAATGTTTTTAGGGATTTTTATGAATTTTGTGGATTTTTATTGGTTTTATGGTTCTTAAGGATTTAGATGGTTTTTAGGGCAGATGAGGTTCGGGGCTAAGCGAGCCTAGCCCCCCAAACTTAATTCAAAAGGAAAATTCAGCTATAAGATGGGCCAAAATGTGCGAGTATGAATATCGCCCTTCCAATCCGAGTCCAAGAACGGAATACAATAAGGTGGGGTGATAAAGGACCACATCAAGGCCCTCTCCACGATCGCTTGTTTAGAGAGGGAGTTAGAAACCGAATTTACTTCCCTGTAGACGTGTGAGACATGGAGATTCAGGTTCCGAGATAGTTCAAGACACTCAATCCAATGTGGAAAGAGTCTTCAAGGAACATCCCTGGAGCATCCCTTTAATGCAGCAACCGCAAGTATCGAGTCTGACTCAATCGGAAGCTGTGACCTAGTGAACTGGCATGAAAACATCACGGCCTTTATGATCGCCCACAGTTTCGCTTCATATGCGCAGCCACCACAAAGGAACTGAAAGAAGCATCCCTTCAAGAAGCCTCGCGTGGTGAAAAATACACCCCCAGACGCCGATGGCCAAGGAGCTTCAAGTGATGCCCCATCAACATTAACCTTTATCCATGATGGGAGTAGCGGAATCCATCTAATATACTTCAAGACCAGAGGTTTTCGGCTCCTCCCAGCCACACCAAGAGCACGCAAAACAGTTAGATCCTCAACATTATTAAACATCGAACCTATTTGTATCGGTGAGGCGCTGTGAATGGCCTTGTGGATCGACACCACTCCCCCTACAGTGTGAGAGGCTGACAATTAAAAGTAGATGCATTCCGGGAAGCCCAAATGTAATGAACTATAGCAGCTTCCTTGGCCAACAGCAGGTTCCGGACCTGGTCACTCTGGTTCAGATCAACCAGCGCATGCAGAAAGTCACATATTGGCCCTTGCAGACGGCATGCCATCCCAAATCTCTGCCAAAGGATGCGCCATAGCTCCGCAACAAAGGTGCAGTGTAAGAAAATATGGTTGCAGCTTTCTCCATCTCTCCTGAACAAGAAATAGGCAGAAGAAAGTTGCCATCCAGCAAGTTGAAGCTGGTCATGTGTCGGGAGCCGGTTTCTCCAAATTTTCCAAATTAGAGTGAAGTGCGACGGGGGAATGAAGGGTGTCCTGAATTTGATCATCCATGGCAGCGAGACAGGACCTGGCGGGCACTTCAACAGGTATTAATCATGGGTATTCAATTTTCCAATCATTCTGGGCATCCAGATAAGATTGTCAGTGTCAATAAAGGTATATCGCTGCACTTTCATGGCAACACTATCCGGGAGAGGGGTAGTTGAGTCATCACATTGCCACATGAGATCAGAAATAGTGAGGTGTTGCATGTCAAGCAGCGGAGTTACAACATCCACAATAGGTTATTCCATCCATGGCGTCGACCAACAGTTAAGGCCAGAGTTTCTGGACATGATCCATTTCACTTTGGACATAATATCATTGTACGAGGACCTTAGTTTCAGCCAGAACAAGGAGGAACAGTACCCTGTAAAGCCGTTACACAATCTGTGCGTGAATCTTTCCTTGAGAAATTCAAGGTCATCATTATAAGGATTAAGCAAGCTCCATGTAAATTTCCCAATCATTGCATCGTTGAACCACCGCAGGTCCTTAATGCCAAGCCAAACCATGTCAAGCGGTTTTTTGCAATGCTTCTAAGTGACAGAGATTATTTTCCGCTCAGCAGTGGTCCAAGCAACATTCCTAATTTTGACATTAAGACTTTTGATGAGACTCGCCGGCCATCTATAAATGGAGATGGCATGAACAAAAATTGAGCTGATAACAGAGTTAATCAAGAAGACCCATCCATCCTGCGAAATAGATTTTCCCTTCCATTTGGACATTTTCTGGATGATTTTAGAAATGATGCCTTCAAATTAGCAGCTTCTGGCTTTCCACCAGAAGATGGAAACTACCAGGTATGTGAAGGGGAGGGACCCTCTCTTGACGCCCAACAAATTAGCAATGCGATTCTGCTTTGCAGGAGGGACCCCATTGCCAAACACAATTGAAGACTTAATCCAACTAATGGCCTGACCAGCCACACATTCTTAGTGGTGGAATATTTTCTTAACTATGTTCAAAGTCTACTTATCAGCCTTTCCTAAAAATAGGATATCGTCCACATAGAGGAGATGAGTGGGGATGAAAAGGTTCTGAATATCATTGATCAGAGAAAACAGCCCCTCCTACACAAGATCAAGAATGCACTGACTCATGTCGTCCTCCACCATAGCAAAGTGAAAACCAGAGAGGGGATCCCCCTGACGAACTCCACGAGAGCATGTGAAAAATCCAAATGGGGATCCTTTAATCTAAACTGAAACTCTGGAACTGTGGAGGATTGAAGCAATCAACCTAATGATGTTATTGGAGAAGCCATATCTGTTGAGGATCTCAAAGATTAAGCTCCACTTAATTGTGTCGAACGCCTTTGAAATATCCAGCTTCAATGAAAAGCTATCGTGCTTCGTCTTTTTTCGCATAACATTGAACCCTTCGAAGCAGTAAAAATGCATGTTTGAATGCTCTTTCTTGGGACGAACCCAAATTGATTTGGGGTAATGATGTTTCCTAATATCTTCCCTAGTCTGATGACAAGAATTTTGGTGATTATTTTTGGTCTGGTGTTGCCAACAGCCATTGGGCAGGAGTCTCCAATCGCAATAGCATTCTCCTTCTTTGGAATTAAAGAAATAAAATTGGAATTTTTTCCATGTGGACGAGAGCCTGAGTGAAAGAATTCATTCACCACATTTGTAATGTCAACATGAAGAATATCCCAGTAGAACATGAAGAACTTATTTCCAAAACCATCAGGTCCTGCAGTGCTGTCCATATTCAGGGAGAATAGTGCTACCCTAACTTCCCCCTCAAGAAGGGATGTCATGAGAGCATCATTCTGCATGGTTGTAACATAGAATGAAATGGAGTTTGCAAACATGGGGAAGATTTGTCCATCGTCTATGTACATCCCCTGAAAATAATCCACAGTAGCCTTGGAAATGTCCTCAACTGAGGTAAAAGTGTTATCACCAACCCGTACTACACTCAGGTTATTCTTGATGTGCCTTTCTCTGTGCAAGACATGAAAAAAACTGGAGTTTTAGTCTCCACCTTGCATCCACATAACGTTAAAACGTGTTTTGGAAAGCTTTTCTTTGAGGGCCAACAACTCATCAAGATTTGTGTGTAGGCGAAGCTCCTCACCTGATGGCGAATTCTGCTGCCGCACTATGATTTGACACGAATCTAGTTGAGATTCCACTGTTGGAATATTATCATCCAACTTTGAAAAGGACTTCTTACTCCATTCTCTTAAGTGGTGCTTAACCTCTCTTTATTTCAAAATCACAATGAAGTGGGAGGTTCCTGTGAACGTGGTGCTCCATGCCTTCATAACATCCTCCCTTCACCCATGTATTCTGAGCCATGTGTTGTTGAATTTAAACGAGAGTGGGGTGGTTCTATAAAGTTGGTCCTGAAATTCAACCACCAGGGGATTATGGTCTGAGGTAAACTTCGGGAGACTAAAGCTCGGAATAACCATCGGGGAGCCTCTGTCACCCATGTGTGCAAAGAATCTGTCCAGATTACTGGCTTGTCTTCCATTAATGGTATATCTCCCCCATGTGAAGTTGGCCCTAGAAATGGCGACCTTAGATAAGTCGCAGTGGTCCTGGCAAGAGGCAAAATCCTTTGCAGCGGAACGAGAGATGTGTGGACCCATTTTTTCCTCTGGCCAGAGGACTATATTAAAGTCCCCAATAACCACCCAAATGTTTTCAATGCCTTCACTAATGCACTCTAGATCTTTCCATAGAATTATCTGAGTGTTGTACGATCAAGAGGCATAAACGAAAGAAAGGGTTAAAATATCAGCATTCAAGCGGACGTTAATGGAAATCTTATGTAGGATCGAGTCAACCAAAACAACCTGAACACTACTATGCACCAAGACCCATAAGGTACCCATACCATCAGGTCCACCATTTGATGAGAGGAGAGAATATCCAAGAGTGTTCTAGTTGAAACCCTTCCAGTTATCAAATTTAATCATGGGCTCAACAAGCCCAATTAGCAGATTCTTATGAGAGAGAAAGTGCCGAAGGGCAGTAGCTATGGGGGACTTTACCAGCCCTTGGCAGTTACAAAACAATATCTTCATTGGGGGTTGGATGTATCAGCTGAGGGGGTAAGTGACTTTCCCCTTCCCTTTCCCTTCCATCCCTTCTTCTTGGGAGTATCAGCCCGTTTCTCAACATCAGATAGCAAATACTTTGCCGCCTAGTTCTACGCCGCACCATCTAGTGTCTTGTTGGGGTGATCCGGCTGAGTATCAACTTTCTCTTCCTCAACCGTATCACTCCAAAATACCCCACTGAGGGGGTTGAATTTTTTCAAAACACAAATTTTCTCCTTCCGGGAGGCCCTCTGTGGCTACCTCGCCGCCTTGTTTGATCCCACCAATGAGAATCCATTTTCAGGGGTAGCTGAATGGCCAGGGGGCACATCAACATTCTCCATGCCAACTGGGGTTTCAATAACAGTCCCACTACCCGGGGTTTGCTGGAAACCGGGAAGCTCCATGGACACTCCACCACTCAGGGCATCGCCAGGAGCAATCTCAGGGGCAGTCCCTGCACACTCCTGGGATTACAAGTATTGAGCTGGGATTTCTTGGTCATCCGACGAAGGGACACCATCATCTCCCTCAATGGTCACCAGTACTTAAGGTTGGTCCACTGTCCGAGGAACAGCTTCCTGGCCAGTGGCCATAGCGTCCTGTGAATCCTTAGGGGAGACCTCTAAAACTATCGGGCCATCCGCACGCACACCCGAACCAACCAACGTCGTATCTCTAGCAGCATCATCAGCAGTGACCCCCCTCCCCATCCTCCTTGGGAGCCAAAGCAGGCTGACGGGCAACCCCACGTTTTCTCCCGCACTGAGGCGCTTCATGCCCTTGGAGGTTACAGATCTAGCAGGTCATCAACCGTCGGCATTCCGAAATCAGATGCCCAAAGTTGCTACAATAGGAGAATATTTTGGGGTGCTTCTCATACTTGATCTCCAATGTCAAGCTATACAATAGTGTGTTGAACACAACCTCTTGAACAAGGGTATTTGAAAAGTCATCCTCCACGAGTACTCTTGCATAATGGTTGTATCTCGGGTTGTCTGTCTCCTTATCAATGCAGATGGGAAAAATGACTGCCGAGGTAATGTCCCACAGAATTTTTGGGTTCCAATAACACCAATTCAGCTTGTAGATCTGAATCCACACCTGCGCAACAGTGTTATTCACGCTGAACGGATCGAAGCTCTGGTCCCAATCCTGAATTCTATGAATCCCTGGTTTGAGATTAAGGGACCCAAAATTCCATGCCCGCCATTTGCAGTTGTGAGATGGAAAAATGATGTGGAAGAAGTTGTGGCCCATTTCCATCATTTTCCAATCCGAGAACCCCCAGATTTCTGATACGTGCTTAGCAAGGTCACCTCATTTCTATAGCCTCTCCCCCTTCTCTACGATAAATTGTGCAATGATAGAAAATTTGCAGAGGCTGTCTAGTTCCTCCAACGCCTCTCGATTGGTGGATATGTGTGCCATATGCCCTTTTTGAATCACAGGACCAGGGGAGGGGGCGCCAAAATTTTCAAAATTCACCGATGCAGCCGATTTCACAACCTCGGAAAAATTCTTTTTGGATCGAGAGGATTCCGCTTGGTCTTGAAGTCGACCTCTTTTCGCCTTGCTAACTCGACAGAGCTAGAAAAGATCCTTATGCACAAAATTTTCTGATAGCGGAATGTCTCCACCCCCTTCTTCGAATTCTCAGTGATTGGAGCTAGCAGCAGTACGGGGTCTCCATGGTTGCCTTGCTCCCGAGCGTTCTCCATCTTCCTAAGGGGTTTCTCAGTTTTTCTAGATGGTTTTTAGGGATTTTTGAAGGTTTTAGGTTTTTTTTATTGTTTTTATAGTTATTAGGTTTTTTTGATATTTTATATGTTTCTCGGTTTTTTAGGGCTTCATATCAGTTTTTAGGGTTTTTTACATTTTTAGGTATTTTTAGAGATTATTAACAATTTTTATGGTTTTTAGGGTTTTAGGGATATTGAGGGTTTTGGGGGACTTTTTATTTTTTTTATTTTATTATTTTTTATATTTGTTTTGTTTTTAGAGTTTTTAACATATTTTGGGGTTCAAAGGGTGTTTACAATTATTATTGGTTTTTAGGGTTTGTATACTTTTTAGGGGTTTTATGAATTTTAGGATTTTTTACGGTTTATATGGGTTATTAGTGTTTTTATGATCTTTTAGGGTTTTTAGAATTTTTTTCGTTTTTAATATTTTCACAGGGTTCTTCAAGGGTTTTGGGGATTTTAACATTTTCATCGATATTTATGGATTTTTTGGGATTTTAATAGTTTTAGGGGTTTTAAGGATTTTTAGGGGGGTTGGGGGGATAACGTTTTTAGTGGTTTTAGTGTTTTTAGGTTTTTTAGGTGTTTTAAGTGTTTTTTTCTTTTTAATGTTTTCTTAGGGTTTTTTTGATTTTTAGGATTTTTTATGTTTTTAGAGTTTTTTTTGTTTTTCTTATATTTTTTATTTTTTTATAGGGTCTTTAGGGATTCTAAGTGCATTAATATTTATTTAGGGTTTTATAATTTTTTAGGTTTTTGGATTTTTTTAGTTTTTTGAGATTTTATTTTGTTTTTTTTGTTTTTTTATTATTTTTAGGGTTTTATATGTTTTTAGAGGGTATGGTATTTTTAGGGTAGTTATGGGTTTTTATGGATTTCTATTATTTTTAGGGGTTTTATTATTTTTCTAGAATTTTATGGTTTTATGGCATGTTAGGGTATTTAGTGTGGTTTAGATTTTTAGGGCTATTATATTTTTTATTTATTTTAGCAATTTTGTGGATTTTTTGGTTTTTTTAGTATTTAGGGTTTTTATATTTTTTAGTGTTTCTTAGGTTTTGTAGGGTTTTACGTTTTTTGTGGTTTTGAAGGTTTTCTTAGGGGTTTCAAGGTTTTTATAGTTTTTTACATGTTCATGTATTTTTAGTGATTTTTAGGATATTTAGGGGGTTTAGGGTTTATACATATTTTAATGGTTTTATGGGTTTTTAGGGTTCTTATTGTTTCTTAGGTTTTTAGAGGTTTTAAGAGTTTTTTGGATTCTTAATATTTTCTATTGTTTATCAAGATTTTTTATTTATTTAGTGATTTTTATTTCTTTTTGTGGAATTTTATGGGTTTTTATGGTTTTAAGATATTTTTTGGTGTTTAGGGTATTTTATGGTTTTCAATGGTTTTAGGTTTTTTGGGGTATTATGGCTGTATGATTTTTTATAATATTTTTAGATTTTTATGGGTTTTTTGTTTTTTAAGGTTTTTATAGGTTTTTTGGGTTTTTGGGATTTAGGGTATATTTGGGTTTTTATTATTTTTTATGTTTTTTGGGGGATTTAATTATTTTTAAGTTTTTAAGGTTTTCATAGTGGTATTTAGTGTTTTTAGGGTTTTTACATTTATAGGAATTTTTAGGGCTAGGATGATTTTATGGTTTTTGGATTTTTAATGATTTTGAGGGTTTTTAGGTGTTTTGGGATATTATTTTTGGGTTTTTAGTGTCTTTTCATTTTTAAGTTTTTAGGGGTCTTAGGTGTTTTTATGTTTTTATTTTTTTAATGTTTTCTTAAGGGTTTTAGGGTTTTAGGGTTTTTATGTTTTTTTTTTTGAATTTTTATAAATTTTATGATTTTTATGGTTTTTATAGACTTTGTGGGGTTTTAGGTATATTTAGTGTTTTACGGTTTTTATGGTTTTGACAATTATTTATATTATTATGGGTTTAAAATGTTTTTTTTTGTTTTAGGGTTTTCTTATGGGGTTTAGGGTTTTGCGGATTTTCGTGTTTTTAGGGATTTTATGAACATTTTTATGATTTTCTGGTTTTTAGGGTTTTTAGGGATTTTGATGGGTTTAGTTTTTTTTGGGTCTTTTATGGGGTTTATGGTTTTCTTTTATTTATAGGGTTTATTTATTATTTAGGGTTTTTAATGTTTTTTAGTGGTTTTAGGGGATTAACGGTTTTATAGATTTTTTAGTGGTTTTTTGGATTTTTATTTTTTAGGGTTCTTTATATTTTTTAGGGGTTTATTGTTTTTAGGGGTTTTAGGGTCTTTATATTTTTTTACGGTTTTATCATTTTATAGGATTTTGGTGGTTTTATGTATTTTTAGGTTTTTAAGGTTTTCTTAGGGGCTTCTAGGGTTTTTAGGTATTTTTTTGATTTTTTAAAATTTTTTGCGTTTTTTGGGATTTTGATGGTTTTTAAGGTTTTTAGGATTTTTGGGGGTTGTATGGTTTTTTTGGGGTTTTAGGTATTTTTTTGTTTTTTAGGGATTAATGGTTTTTATAGTTTTTAACATTTTTAAGGGTTTAATGGGTTTTTATAGTTTTTTGTATTTTTTTTGTTTTTATGGGTTTTTATAGTTTTTTTAATGTTTTTAGGGGATTTATGGTTTTGCAGGTTTTAGGGGGTTTTAGGGTATTGATTGTCTTTTAGGTTTTCTGGTTCTTTTAGGTTTTTAGGGGATGTATGGTTTTTTCTCGCTTGATGACTAATTTTTAATCTACTTTTATCCTAAAGTGATTTACTGGTACTTGAAGTGCTAGATCTATCCCTTTAATGAGGGGATGATTTTCTTCTTCATTGTTTGTGCACCCTTCCAATAATAGGAAAGAGTAGGGTAGAACTGCCTATTCTAGGGAAATGGGCATGACTCCCAACTCAAATTTTTTGAGCATTGGTCTTCCATCTTCTTCTTTGTTTTGGCTTCTGGAAACACTATAAAATACATTTCCCATATCTAAGGTCCCTATTGAATATGGAAGATATTTTCATAAGGTAATTTAGTTTCCAAAGATTTCATTTATTCCTGGGGATGTTATGTAAGTAATTCTACCAAACTCATGTCCTTTTACCACTTTCTAAGGCACGAATTGAATATAAAGCTTATGTAGTATGTCGGCCCATCGCGAAAGATGACTAGTAAAAATATTAAGGTTGGAAATGAATTTGATTAGGTTTCTATGAGATACCAAACATAGTGAAAGATAAAAAATTTCCCAGAAGGTTAGATATAAAGACCCAAATATAGTCCAAGTATCCTTGAAGTCCTATCACTTATTTGAGGTTTTGAGGAGGTGACATGATAAGTATGACATTTTTATTTTTAGGTTTCACATCAATGTAATGATGGTGTACAATGAAGATGATAATTTTCCCAAAGGTAACACCAAAAGAACATTTCAAGGAGTTCATTTTCTGGTTGTTCTATCACATTTTGTTGAATACAATTTCAAGATTAGAAAATTTCTTAGAACACTATCAAGAGTTAACCACCAAATCATCAATGTATCATTTGGAAAACATCCCCTATAAGGGTTTGAAGATTTGATGAATGAAATGTTGGTATGTTGTGCCAACATTATTTAAGCCAAAGATCATTACCTTATAGAAAAATACTCCCTGATGGGAATTGATAGTGGTGGATTCATCATCCTCGTGGTCTATTTAGATTTTATTACACCCCTAATATCCATCCATGAAGGAATAATCTTGATATCTAACTATTGTATAAATCAGTATCTCTATAATCGAGACTGAGAAATCAATATCTGTTAAGATCTATAAAATCAATGCATACACTAATTTGACTGTTGTTCTTCTTTAAAGGGACTATATTGGCCATCCATATTGGATATTGGACCTCCCTAATGAAGTTGACCATAATTATCTTTTCATCTTTAGCTTCAATTTTGGAATAATGAGTTGGATGTGTCCTTCTGGATGCCTACTTATTGACCTAGTGGTTCTTTAAAAATCCATAGTGGTAGGTGGCCACCTAGAGATCGAAGCCTAGAATTTCTATGTAATTATAGAAAAAAACAACCGGATTCTTCATTATAATGTAGGAATATGCCTATTTATCCTTGGGAGTCATCACCATACTAATCAAGGTGTCATGCTCCCTCTCATGTACCTAGATTTATCTTTATTAGTTGATTAATGGTGTTAGGTACACCCTCCTAAAATGTTGTAGGGGTATCCCTGAGGTCCACCACATATTCCTCTCCATCGCCTTCTTCCCCCTTTTCCATAGGGGGATAATGTAATAGTGAAATATCTCTATAGTTAGTAGAGGAGTTTACATTTTCACATGGAGTGAGGGATGGAGTGAGGGTTTGAGAAGGAGTATCTTCAAACTCTCTTAGTTACATGAAAACCCCTTCTAACTCATCTAATGTGGTAGTGATCTATCGAAGCTCAGGGGATAAAATTAGGGAATTAACATTCATGATTTTGACACTTTTCATATATTCAATTTCCCTTTCTTTACAACTGAGCTCAGTTATCATGTTTGACATCATGCAGGTTTTTGAATATGCATATGAATTTGGAATCATATGCTCGAACTAGTTGATGGGTAGCCCGGAATCTTCACTGATATTCTTTAAGGGGTTGGAATAGATTATTTCTAGACCATTTAGGGATTTGAACCAAGATACATCATCAAATAAGCATTGTTTCCCCTCCCTCTGATAGAATAATTAATTGATATAATGTGACTCACTAGATTTGAACATGGCCTTATCTACATGAAATGTCTTGATTTTTCTATTAATTCAGTATTTTAGGAATAGATGGTATGATGGTGGGATTTACATGTGGTGATGAAAAAAAGTATATACTAGAAGAAAATTTAAATTCATATCCTATCGAACGACTATGAATTATGATTTAGATACAAGGTCCCCAAACTAATCCCTAATATCGATTTTTTCTAGGATCTCCTACTTGCTTTTTTCACAACCCCATAACATCTAGGTGAATGGTGTTAGGTTAACCTCATTGTAGAATATAAATAAAATTATCTATAATAGAAAGAGATTAACCCCCAATCCATTCTGATTGAAATCCCGTCAAACATCGATACGATTTATCCTTCCATACATGTACAAGGGTCTGATGTGTCTCTATATAATGACATCCTTATTATGCTCTATACATGAGATAAACATGTAAAATTATGTTGGATCAATATATTATTGATATAATTTAATAGTATAAACCTTAACATGAATTTGATTTGGGATCAATAGATCCTATATGAGTGAATCCCTGATGTATTTTGATAAGATCATAGAATTCAGGATTGAATACTTGACCAAAACAAAGGCTAATTGCTTCAAAATTTCATACTTATGGGATAAAATCTTTCAATGTATAGCACATGGATTCTATTTAAATGGAACCTTAGGAGTTTAAGTACTCAATGTTGGTAGATTATCCCTTGAAATAGATTTTTATGGTGCTCATATCCTGAGTTGGTTAGGCCTAGCAGGTTTGCCTGCCTTCCGGGTGTGATCAGACACTTGTACCCCCTCTAATTGATATTCCAAGATGACCAGGTTAAGGTAGATTTTGGAATATGTGGTTGTATTTACCTTCTCATTTTGGACTCGCTAAATGTATCTTTTGTGAGTTTCCACAACATTGATTGTCCAAGTATTGATGTAGCTAGAATTATAGTTCCTTCCATGACTGTATCTTCCCCTATATCCTAGGCTCATGGAGCCTCTTTCTCTAGTTCCCCAATTGATTGTGGAGAACTTAGGTTCATAACAAAACTCATCATCAGAAAAGGAATCCATTAAATGAATAACGTTAATGTAACCAAATATTAATTCTCCATTCAATGAGGATTCTATCTGGGTAACCATTTCGACTAGTACTGTTTGTAGAGGCGACAACCATTGTTTTGAAACTAAAGGCATAAAGTTTTAGAGAGTAAAAACCAAAATTTACCTTGATATAGGTTCATATTATTTTGTTTTCACCCCACCCTTACAACAATGTTATTTTTTAGAATACTTAATTTTGGAGGACTTTGATGATGATGGGTTCGATTGTGTCACCAATGAAGCGGCTAGGTGTATAAATTATTGCATCAACAATCACAAACTTATCATATCAGAATGAATAAAAATTATTCATTCACTACTAAAATTTGTTTCTCCTTGGCCCCCTCTAATATTCCTGATGAGTTCAGTGTTTCTTTTAAAACTCAGGGGGTTCAAAATGATATGGTGTGGGTTTTAGAGCTCGGGCTGACATAGAGAATGGACTAAGTGTGACATTTGTAATTTCTTCCTTTCATATTCTATTCCCTGGGGATGATATAATCATTCATGAATTGAGATTACTTTACTATATGGAATATTCCTTTCTTTGATAAATTTTAGTGAGATCCTGAAACCCTACCACATATCTTAATGGTATGAGCACCATTTTAAGCTCATCACATAGGTTCTATATAAAGAGATAAATAAAATCTTTTTTGAGATGTAAAAGTTTAGAGAGTAAGATATCCATTTCCACCTGAAGATGAAATATGAGACCTTATCATTCTTTTATTGCATACAGTTTTAGATTTCAATGATCATTGTATTTTGTAGTATTGAGTTCGATTGAAAGTGAAACTACTAATGAATATCTTCCCATCACATGATTGACCAAGCTAGAAAACTGGGGTACCATATGAAGGTTTTCTCTTTTAGAGTTTTCATGATGCATATAATATTCACTTATTATTATTGTATATGGGTTCCCATCATGGGATCATAATGTGAAAAAACATATTATATTCTTCTTTGGACCTCATAATCCATTGAATACTGAAAATTTAGGGCTCCCAAAATTTGGTACGGGTGGGATCGTGGTCACCCATTCTGGGTAAGGCTTCTATTCTGGCTGTACTCATCTGTTCCATTCCTCCATGGCTTCCAATAGAGATTTCAAGGATTTGATTGAGTCAATAATTCCTCAATGAATGATGGGTTGATCATGATCATGAACATGGACAACAATATGTAGGGCTACATTTGGTGTCTCTTTCGGTACCTACCATGGGTAACCTATAGAATCTAGACTATAAGTATGTGTATAATCCATACCTAGTTTTGTACTAGATATTCTATTGTGGGTTCCAAACATATAGGTCATTGGTACCCCATATATAGAAGATGCGCTGGATTTATTTCGGTCACTTTGAAAAACCCACTTTGTTGGTGCATCTTCATCCTATTAATCAAATCTCTCTTTAGTTGTGAAGGATTTGACCTCTTAAAGAGGTGGTAAGGGTACATCCTTACCTTTACCCTTTCTATGGTATAAAATATTTGAGGGGGTAGTGGTGGAACATTTTATGGAGCCCCTATTCTTTTGGGAATCTTATGAAAATTAGTGTGCAAATCATATTCATTTACCCCATTATGGGATGTTTTCTAAATGTAACCATTATATCCTTACTCATCTTCATTCACATTATCTTTAGAATTGTACATAGGAGTAATTACCCTAATGTTCACAAAGGAATAATGCATTTTAGATGTCATATTGGACATCGAATGATATGAGGATTATTTTTCCCTTTATTGGACCTCTTCCCTCCTTTTAAGGATCTTCTTCAGTCTTCATGGTGAAGAGTGACTCAGTGGGAACCACCACACAACCTTTTTGTACATGTCCATTTTGAGGTATGTGGGTCACAGGATGAGATGAATAGGGTGACCTCATTTCTTGGCATCCCCCCTAAAAAAGAAAAGATAGATCTCTATTGAAGAGGAGGTTGAGGTAAAAATTCCTCTAGCCTTGTAGGTTGGGGTTTCCCCTATTCTTCCATTTCCATACCCAAATCCTTTTTTTTTGGTTTTGAAGGGAAATTATGTGTTACAAAATACCCCCAACCATGTGGGATGGGGATGACCCATACTATAGCAGTTGTTGCAACCATAACCACTCTCTTAATATTAGAATCTTCATACGATCCTGATTCGGGTTCAATTCATGATATATAGATGAAATTCCCACTTTTTGGGGAATCAATAGTGCTTTATGATTGGCTTCCCTTAAGTGATAAGCCTTATTAATGTTCTTGGTTCCCTAATTTAGGAGTTTTCTGATAGCTTTCTCTCATCAGGACTAATGATTTTGATACTTATTCAAAGACAATTCTTACCAAGTGAACCATATTACCTGAATAAGGGTATCATTTTATAGCTTACCTATAGAAATGAAATTGTTATAAATCACCTCTAGTGGATTTTTCTGACCGTGGTGTGAGGTGAAATACAAAGAACTATGTTCGACCCATCCATAGAAATGAACATCATGTGGGGAATCGAGTATTAGATGATTTAATTTATAAAATGCATTGATCAATGATAGTTAAAGATAATTACAATACATTTATGATCCCGATTACCATACAGTTAAAAGGGATTCTAAGTCGATTTGATGATGAATCTCTCCCAATACTTTACTGTGGTATGTATACCCATTTTAAAGCAAGAACTTCACTTTCAAGTGGAATAGATATTTCCAGATATTCTGATGGATTTCATTTATGTACTCTTCTGACAGTACCTCTGGGATGTTGAACTATGAACTGGAAGAGTTCCAAAACATGGTGGTTATATTATCCATGGCCAATTGTCTTCTCACAAGTAGATTTTTTTTGTTCTTATACCAGAGATTCCTCCACTAAATCAGCCTAACAAGGGTGCTTCATGGATATTTTTGCACAAACAATGGGGATAGTGGGGGTCTAGTTGTAATAGAAACAATATGTAGGTGGTTCAGAGGATAACAGTTGCCTCGGATCATCTTTCGATTGGGAAAGAATGTCAACTATCATTAATAGGGTGTCATGCATGACTACCCCAACCATCCAAGCACCTTATAATATGTGGAATTCATCATATTTTACGAGATTAGGGGATGAAATTACTGATGATTGATCTTCTAGTCATGTGGAGAGCTAACATGGTACTTCTAAGGATATTCACTCTCATGATCTATTGGATTATATAAATGAGGAAATTCTTCATAGTACACAATTGTGGAGGACTTACAAATATATTGGTAGAAATAATATGGGAAAGACCATCAAAAATTATATATCCACTCTACAATTTGGTAACATATCAGAAGGATTATGGGATAAAATTGATAAATGTTTGATGTGCTCAGAAAATCCATCTTTTAATTGGGAAGGGTCGTGATTATCTTCCAAAACATTGAACTTCCCTAGCTGGGATTTATTTTTTAATGTTCTCTCACTAGAAGCTAGAACTACGTGTTTTGAATTCTGATTCCCATGCATAGAAGTGGGTTTGGGTGGCTCATGTGTTTCTTTCAGATTATGCCAATAAGTTTTTGGAATTTTAGCACAGATATATGCCTTCCCTAGAGCAGCCCCTGAAATGGGTTAGTGATCCCTAGTTGGAACAAGGATGTACACCCAATATGGTTTTCAATTTATCACGTAATTTTTCCAATAACCCTCCCATATGGGAGTATGTTTGTACATATATTCCTAAGTGACCATCCCATTTTACATGTGATTTATCTTTATTGAGGATGTAGGGTCATGTTCCTTTCTCATAGCTATTTCATTTTATACGATCATGTCTTGGAAATCCTGTAAGATATGGAATGTAATTGATGTCTAACCTTCCATTATTGACCATAATTTCTATGAAAAATCCTTGGTGGGAACAAAGATATATAATCATTTTGTTTTTGGAGTAGGAATATGTTACATCACCTAGTTCATAGTCAGGGTTTGCTGACTAGGTCCTCCAATTACCATCATATTTGATTGGTGTGCTTGATATGCATGAGTATATATTTGCATCTACTCATAGTTTTCCATCATATTTGACTATAGGAATTGATATGAATGAAAAAGGATTTTCATCTTCTCCTAGTTTTCCAACATATTTTATCAGTATACTTGATATTAATGAGAAATTATTTTCTTCTCTTATTATTTTCCGTTGTATTTGATAGGTGGTCTTGATATACCCAAACATGTATTTTCATATGCTCATAGTTTTCCTCCATATTTTAATGGAGGGATTCTTTATTAGGAACAAAAATGTTTGAATTTCATTGTTTGTTCAAATTTCTCCCTCGACGAGCCTTTTTATTGGCCCAAGTATGAATTAATTAGTCTAGAACCCATGGGGAGGTGTCCTATTCATGTTGAGAATACTAGTTCACACATCATTAGTGGCAGTAACTTCTGGTAGGAACCCTCGAGCGGGATCCCTATGTTTTCGGGATGAAGTTGTTAATGAAAAAATGATCATCCTTTTTAAGGTACGGGAGCAACTCATTATCTTATTTCTGGGAAAGGAACCCAAAAACTTTTGATACAATAATCAATGTTGTATATTATTATGCTTTCTACTATTATTGAGAAGATTCCTGGACGGTATTTATAAGATGGAGGGCTTGTCTCGTTCCCTCTAGGGTTAGGATAGTTACATTATGGTGGTACCCCTAGACCAATGCTTTTGGAACCATGTATTGAAGATACTAGGTGGGAGATTTCATCATATGTTTAGTTAAGGTTGCAACATGTGCAGTGGATGATGAAAACATTTGTGAGAATAAGTAAGACACTATTTTAATTTAAGAGAGATTTGGTGAAAATTTCCTAATGTATAGGTGACATACATAAACAATAAAATCTCATAAAATAACAAAACATGTATATATTTCGTTGATTCATGTTTAGATCGCTTTTATTTTATGAGAGCTATAAATGAGACTAACATGTGGGTGACAGAGTCATATTGGTTAAGGATTCATGTTGGGTTCACCGTTTTTGTTTTGATGAAAAATATTAGGATAATAGTTAATTATTGGGGTATGAATGTTTGAAAAATATTCATGTCTGGTTCAGCATTTTTGTTCCATTTCCATTTCTGATGGGTTGGTTTCTAGTGGGATTTGTTTGTGGAATTAAAAGCAACCAATGGCTCTTATATCCATGATGAATCATGTACCTGCGCTCCAAAGGTAGGCAATAATTGGGGAACCTAGACAACGATACTTAATAACTCACATTGTCTAAGAAGATGAGAGGTAGGGATTATCAATCCATTTTTAGGAACATTATTCCCTATTATGAGACTATATAATATATTTAAGATATGTTCATGAATCATTCATTAAATTCCAAGTATAAAACACTGTTCAAACTTGTATCATAATAAATTATTAAAATGCATCTATTTAGACTCATCTATATATATATGAGGTTATCTATTGAGGGGGATATCTGTATGTATCCAAGGCTCTCCATAAATGTTACACTATTTTATGTGGACTAGAGAATATTTAGTCATTTATTATTAAGATTTTGATTTTAATACACATAGTGGGGAAGTATGGAATTTATCACCATATAGTGAGACATGATTTGTTTTAATATCAGGGTCAGGCCCATGAGATTGTATTTCATTGTATCATTGTGAAAGGAATCATAACCCATGTAGTTTTGTGCCGTTAAATGGGATATACAATACCATTTAAGATCATGTGATAAGGGCCAAACCATGTAGTTTAGCTTCATGCGATAAGGACATATAGGTGAAAGATTCCTTGTAAAGTGTTAGTGTGGGACATATACCAAAGTGGTCTGATGGGTCTATAAGGGATATGTCTTCCCAAGTGGATAAGAACCTACTAGGAGTGCAACCTATAGAAAATTATGGTGAATTTGGGTGTTGGTTTTAGACTCCAGGGAGGCTTCCAATGTATCCTAGTTAGTCGAGAATCAAATCCTATGTAGTTCGGAAGGGCTGGGGCTTACACCTATGGAGGAGGCCCATATTTTTGGAATCATGAGGAATGTCTTGACTCATGATGATTTATAGTTTTGGTTTGGTCACACACCTAGAAGGATTCCCATGTTAGGGTGATAAAAATATCAATAACAAGGAATCTTTACAAAGACAATCATTTGATCAAATAGATGTCATGAACATAACTATCATATAAGACAATGTGATTCATGCCCAGTGTGAGAAACAAGAGGAAGTTGAACATATGAAAGATCACCGGTCTCATTTATCCTCAGGTGGACAAGGCTATGATGATGAGAGAGAGAAATTTCATTGATGTTTTCATCTCCTATTTTGTTTTAATATCCTAGATAGTAACATCTACCCATTAGTATGATCCATATGAGAGAATAATGTATTAGTCCATGAGGAATTCCCTAGGGTGAAGATCCCCCTTCCTCCCCTTTTGATCGGTAGAATAGAGGAAGAGGATGAGCCTATGGGCCAAAGATTAAGAATCTGGACTCAGGGAGCCATCTGGAATCATACTTAAGGTTGGGACCCTCGTTACTGTGGTAATATATGTTCAAGATAATTCTGAAGACCCCCCTTGTTATGTAGGTTACCAATATTACCTCATTAACCATGAGAATGTATGATGGAGAGTGCACGCTAGAGTACCATTTGATTTGATCATACATTTATGGTGGATTTAGTAGAGTAATTTGTGTGGTACTTTGGAAAGGGGGTCATATAGGGCCTCAAGATTTGCAGAAAAGTCATTAATGGATTAGTCAATTATGATAGCTTTCAGAGGGGACAAAATGGGGCCAATACCTATTCTAGAGGAATGTAATGAGAGCAGGATATAAAAAACCCTATGATGAAACATTATGTGTAGCACTTTTCCATACAAGGTGGGGTTCCCTCCATGTAGTATTTTTCTACAAGGTTTTGGGTTTCATCTACATAACATATTTATACGTGGGTGTGAAATCATTCCACATACAGTTTTGATACACACGATAGTGGTCCTTCTACATAGATGTTAGCTATGTGGGGTTATGGCCTACATGGAGATCATCCACATGTGGTTCAGAGGATGGTGTCCATAATGGGTCTTAGGGATGCAGATTTTCAAGTGATTTTTCTTTATCACTTAATGTTATACATGGGGTTTACCTTTCAATAATGATTTCTCCTGCACCTTCTCTCAATTTTTCATTCCTCTTCCATCAGCTCCCCCTCTATAAGGGAATGAAAATAACCTCCTTCCATGATATGTAATCCACCTCGACTGTGGGGTTCTCTATTTATGGGAACCCAAATAGGATGTCATGACCTTGAAAATGTGTTTTTATTTATGTGATAGTAGAAAGACTAATGGCTCCCGCAAATGAGTTTTCATTTATGGGGTAGCAGAAAGATTGTTGGCTCTTATAAATGAATTTTTATTTGTGGGATATCGAAAAAACCATCAGTTCCAACAAAAAAAATTTCATTTTTAGGATTCTTGAAAATAGAGTCCCATACATCAATGGATTTTTTTTCATTTGTGGGGCACCTTGTAGAGTGGAGGTCTGCATAGCGAGATTACTATGTGGAACCAATTCCTCCTTTACAGTTTCATGGATTTAAAAAAATTTGAACATTATTTTGGGTTGAGTATACCTTTAACCAAATTTCTGGAAGCCTTTTCACATTCTATGTATGGTTTTCAAGACCCAATGTGGATTTTTGTTGGATTTTTAGCATAGTTTGTAGGGATTATATGTTTTTTTATGTTTTAAGGTTTTCTTAGGGGTTTTAAGGGTTTTTGGTTATTTTATGTTTTCAATGATATTTAGATATTTTATTAGGATTTTTATGGTTTTTTGGGTTATTATGGAGTTTTAGGTTTTTATGGGTTTTATGGGTTTTTTTGGGTTTTTTGGGTTTTAGTTTTTTCCATGATTATTAGGGGTTTTAGGTTTTTATTTTTTTAGGGGTTTAAAGTATTTTTCGAGTTTGTAGAGGTTTTTAGTATTTTTATGGGGTTTTTAAGATTATATATGCTTTTATGGTTTTATGGTGTTTAGGGTCATTTAGGGTTTTTAGTTTTGTTTTGGTTTTTTACGGTTCTTAAGTATTTTTATTTTTTTAATGTTTTCTAAGTGGATTTTAGTGTTTTTTACATTTTTAGGGATCTTTGGGTATTTTTTTATATTTTTTATGGATTTTAGGGTATTTAGTGGTTTTTAGGGTTTTTAGGTTTTTAAATGTTTTTAGTCGTTATATATATATATATTTTTGTATTTTGGGTTATTTGAGTTATTAGTGTTTTTATGGTTTTTTTGAGTTTTTTAAATTTTTTGGGGGTTAAATGGTTTTTAGAGTTTTTAGTGTTTTTAAGTGTTTTATGATTTTAAAAGGATTTTAGTATTTTTTGGGTCTTTTTAGTTTTTTTAGCATTTTATGTATTTTATGGGTTTTATGTTTTTTTGGATTTTGTTGTTTTTATAGGGTTTTTGGTACCTTTTTTTGGATTTTTAGGTATTTTTTGAATTATAATGTTTTTAGTGTTTTTATGGATTTTGGTGGGGTTTTAGGGTTTTTAGGGGTTTTACGGATTTTTAGGGTGTATCATTTTTAGTTTTCTAGGTGTTTTACGTGTTTTAGGTTTTATGGCTTTCTTAGAGACTTTCAGGGTTGTTAAGGTTTTTTAATATTTAGGGTTTCTTTGGGGGTTTTTAAGGATTTTTATGGTTTTATGGGTTTTTAGGGATTTTGAGTGTTATTTGTGTTTTTAGGGGATTTATGGTTTTTTGTGCTTTTAGGGGTTTTTTGAGTTTTTAGAGTTTTAAGGTTTTTTAGAGTTTTTTAATGTTTGTTGTGGTTTAAAGGTGTTTTTATAGTTTTTAGTGTGTTTTAGGGTTTTAATTGGGTTTTAGGGGTTTTATGGTATTTAGGGGTTCTCAGGGTTTTTAGATGTTTTTAGGTTATTTTTAGGGGTTTTAACATTTTTTAGGATCTGAGGGGTTTTAGGTGCTTTTAGGTTTTTATGGATTCTTAGGATATTTAGGGTTTTTATGGGTTTTTTTACATTTTTAGGGATTGATAGGATTTTTTAGAATTTTTAGGGTTTTTAGGGTTTTAGGGATTTTTTGGGTTTTTAAGGGTTTTCAGGGGGTTTAGGGGTATTAAGGGTTTTAGTGTCTTTTATGTGTTTTAAGTGTTTTTAGGTTTTTAGGGTTCTGTTAGGGGTCTCCAAGGTTTTCAATGTTTTTATGATTTTAGTAATTTTAGGAATTTTTTGGTTTTTTATGGTTTTGAGGGGTTTTAAAGATTTTTGTGGGTTTTTAGGGGTTTTAGGGTTTTTATGTTTTTTTGTCTTCTTAAGGTTTTCAGGGTTTTTATTATTTTTTAGATTTTTTTAAAAATTTTAGGGTTTTGAAGGGTTTTTATAGTTTTGAATGGATTTTAGGGTCTTTATAAATTTTTAGGGGTTTTTGGGTTTTCTAAGGATTTTTAGGCTTTTTTATGAGTTTTAAGTGTTTTTTGGTTTTTATGGGTTTCTTTAGTGATTTTCAGGGTGCTTTATGTTTTTAGGGATTTTTAGATCCTTTATAATATTTTTATAGATTTTAGGTGTTTTACTAATTTTTAGTGGTTATACTAATGTTGAGGGGTTTTAAGTTTTTATGGTTTTCTTAAGGGTTCTCAGGGTTTTAAGGTTTTTTATGTTTTTTGGGATTTTTAAGGATTTTTAGTATTTTTATGGGGTTTTAGGAATTTTATGTATTTTGATGTTTTTATGGGTTTTTATGGATTTTAGGGTTTTTATGGGTTTTTTGGGGTTTTAGGGGTTTTTTTAGTTTTTTAGGGTTTTTATAGTTTTTAGAGTCTTTTATCATATTAGTTTTTCAAAGGGTTTTTAGAGTTTTTAGTGGTGTTTTTTGGGTTTTTATGGGTTTTATGGATTTTATGTTTTTTAGAGTTTTATAGTTTTAGGTGTTTTAGGTTATTTTTAGAATTTCTTAAGGTTTTATAGTTTATATGTTTTTTAGAGGTTTTGAGTGTTTTTAGGTTCATTTTGGATTTCTTTTGGGGTTTTAGGATATTTATGGTTTATATATTTTTATGAATTTTTAGGGATTATTATGATTTTTTTGGTTTTTAGGGTTTTTAGGGATTTGAGGGTTTTCATGGGTTTTAGGTTTTCCTTCTGTTTTTAGACATTTCAAGGTTTTTTACATTTTTAGGGATTTTTTTGGATTTTTTAGTATTTTTTTTGTTTTAGTATTTTTTAGGAATTTGTGGATTTTTAGGGGGTTTTAGGGATTTTATTATTTTTTTTGGGTTTTTATGGGTTGTTTTGGAGCTTGTTAGTGTTTTTAGAGTTTTTTAATATTTTTAGGGGTTTAAACGGTTTTTAATGTTTTCAGGGTGTTTTTAGGGTTTTTATGGATTTTTAGGTTTTTAATGTATTTAGTGGTTTTTATAGTTTTTAGGGGTTTTAGGTGTTTTTATGGGTTTTTAGGTTTTTAAGGATTTGTAAGGGGTTTTTAGGGTTTCATATGTTTTTAGTGTTTTAGGGACTTTATATGATTTTTTTTGGTTTTAAAGGATTTTGATAGGGCTTTGGGTGTTTCAGGTTTTGGGGTTTTTAGGGTTTTTCTCATTTTTAAGATTTTAGGGGTGTTAACTTTTTTAGGTTTTTAAGTATTTATTTGGTTTTGAATGGTTTTAAGGTTTCTATTGTTTTTAGAAATTATTAGGTACTATTTAGGATTTTTATGGTTTTTAGTTTTTATAGATTTTGAGGGTTTTTATGGCAAAGAAGGTACATGACCAGGCTATTTCTGGCCACCCCCAATTTATTAGAAGAAAGATAAACCAAACAAGAAAGAGAGGGGTGGGGTCAATCGACCCATACCCAAAAACCCCACACGCCCAAGAACCAAGACTCCCCAAAACCAAAAAATCACACAAAAACCAAACACAAAACCACTAGCAGTAAAACCAAACATCTGATTCATCACAATATAGCCATGCAACAACCCACATCCAACATACTAATCTCTACTAACCAGAATATCCTTCAAAAATTCCCAGGGCCAGGGTATTCCTCCCAACCATGCACAACAAGCATCCTGCTGCTTAGATTCCAGCATCTAGTACCACCTAAACAATCATCTCCTAGCATAACATATCTCAGTTTCCAGTAAACATCACCTGCTAAAGAAGCATCTTGCAACCATTCACAGCTGAGTTTCTAGCATCCTGCACCTCCAGACCAATCCTATTTGAGCAATTGGCACACAAAACCACCATTCCACAACACCGTCCACCCCTTAGAGCTCTAAACAACCCTTCAGTAGCTCAGTAATCACACATCATCATCAGAAAATGCCCAACATCTCTCATAAAAAAAGAGCCATTACTCGTAGTAACTCACAACCAAACTAGCCACAACCAATAAAAAGTAGATCATAAAATGAAAAATACTCTATAAAGAACATTCAACAAGAAATGCAGTACCAATTAACCTATTTGACACCAAAAGAAAACCACAAAAAATCAACAGAACCAGATCACACCTCCCATTAAATAGTCCTTCATCAGTAGAGTGAAACGAAGGTGAAGCTAAAGAACCAGATCAAGTACGAACCTGCATCTGCTACGCGAAATGGATACAATCCCAAAGAACTAGATTGCTACACAAATCTTCAACTGCTTTGCGAAATAAGGATGTACCCAAGCAAGGAAACCCAACCACATGAACCCACCTCTTCTCTCCACTGAGAACTATGAGATGATCTATGGAAACTGTACCATCAACTGAAAAACCAAGCTGAGCCAAACCAAAACTCTCCACTCGGCTTCCAGAACCACCAATGTAAAACCTCAATGTCGCAAAAGCCAACCCGTGATGAGATCCAGGACTGAGGACCCGAGCAAAGCCATCAATCGGAGAAGATGAAGCAACCAAAGAATCCTGGAAACACCTGCCTCCATTGATCCGTAGAGCTCCACCAAATCCCATTTCCACCAAGATCACCTCTCGCAAGTGACAAGGGACGAAGATATATATGGGGTTTTAGGGTTTTTATTGGATGTTTTGATTTATCTGAGTTTTTAGGGGTTTTTTTATTATTATTAATTTTAAAAATTTTAGGGGTTTAAAAGGTTTTTCTATTATTTTAGTTATTCTTAGGGTTTTTATGGGGTTTTGTGGTTTTTAAGGTATTTAGGGGGTTTTATTGTTTTAGGGGTTTTTAGAGTTTTTAGGGTTTTTAGGGCCTTTTATGGGGTTTTAGGATTTTTTGTGTTATTTAAGTTTTTAGGGGTATCAAGTGTTTTTAGGTCTTTGAGGTTTTCTTGGATATTTCTATGGTTTTAGGTTTTTTATGATTTTAGGGGTTTTAGGCCTTTTAGGGTATTTAAGTTATTTAGGTTTTTTTAGATTTTAGGGTTTTTCTGGGTTTTCATGGATTTTACATTTTCTTTTTGGGTTTTAGTGGTTTTAAGTGTTTTTATATTTTTGGTATTCCTATATTTTTTTTAGGGATTTAGGTTTTTTATGATTTTAGGGATGTTTAATTATTTTTTGGATATTTATGGGTTTTATGGTATTTTGGGATTTTGGGTGTTTTTAGGGTTTTTATGGTTTTATGGGGTTTTGGGGTTCTTTTTTATTTTTTATAGTTTTTAAGGTATTAATGTTTTTTAAAAATTTTATGTACATAAATAGTTTTTAGAGTTTCTAGAGGTTTTATGGGGATTTGGGGTATTTAGGGTTTTCTTATCTGTTATCAAGGATTTTAGGGTTTTTTATATTAGTAGGGGTTTTAGGGATTTTTAAGGATTTTTATGTTTTTAGGGGTTTAAGGGTTTTTAGGCTTTTAGGGTTTTTATGGGTTTTAGGGGTTTTAGGGTTTTAATTTTTTATATTTAGGGATTTAAGGTATTTTAGATTTTTTAATGTTTTTATGGGTTTAATAGTCTTTTGAGTTTTTAGTGGGTATTTACGACATTATGGGTTTTAGGGGTTTTAATGGTTCTAGGAGTTTTTATTGTTTTTGGGGGTTTTATGGTTTTTGGGGGTATTAAAGGATTTAAGGTGTTTCTAGTGGGTTTTTAGGGGTTTTTTAGGTGTTTTAATTTTTTTATGGTATTTCATGGTTTTTAGGGTTTAGAGGGTTTTTAGGGGTTTTAGGGGTTTTCACATTTCATTATTTTTAGGGGTTTTAAGTGTTTTTATAATTTTATGGTTTTATTAGGGGTTTTAGTGGTTGTCATTTTTTAGGTATTTTTAGGGTGTTTTTTATGATTTTTATTGGGTTTTTTTGGTTTTTATTGATTTGAGGGGTTCGGGGGATTTTTGGGGAAGTTAGGTTTTTTATTGTTTTTTTATATTTTTAGGGGGATTAAGTGTTTTTAGGATTTTAAGGTTTTTATAGCGGTTTTCTTTTTTTTATGGTTTTTTATGTTTTCATGGATTTTTTGTATTTTTTATGATTTTTATGTGTTTTTAGTGTTTTAGATATTTTGAGGGTATTTAGGGGTTTTTTGGTTTTTTTGGTTTTAGGGTTTTTTTAATTGTTAAGAGTTTTAATGGTTTATAGTGTTTTTAATGTTTTAGGGGATAAATGGTTTTTAGAGTTTTTAGTAGTTTTTAGGATTTTATGGGGTTTTAGGATTTTCTTTTGGTTTTTATGGTGTTTTTTAATTATTTTTAGTGTTTTAGGGGTTTTAGAGTTTTCATCTTTTTAGGGGTTTAATGTGTTTTTGGTTTTTTAAGGGTTTCTTAGTGATATTCAGGTTTTTTTGGGTTTTTAACATTTTTTGATTTTTATGGATTTTTTTAGTTTTATGGGTTTTAGGTGTTTAGGGGTTTTAAGAGGTTTTAGGGGTTTTGTGGTTCTTATATTATTTTTTGGTTTTTTTTGAGTTTTTTTTAGGTTTTTACTATTTTTAATTATTTTTTGGGTTTAAAGGGGTTTTTGAGTTTTTAGTGGGTTTTCGGGTTTCTATGGGTTTTAGGGGTTTCTATGGTTTTTAAGAGAGTTTATTGTTTTTATGGGTTTTAGTGTATTTTATAGTTTTTAGCATTTTTTAGGTTTTTTTGGGTTTTATGTGTTTTTAGGTTTTAAATTTTTATTATGGATTTTTAAGGGTTTTAGGGGTTTTATTTTGTTTTTTGGGACTTTTACGTCTTTTTATGATTTTTTTGTTTTTCGGTTTTTTAGATATTTTGAGGGGTTTTATATTTTTTGATGGGGTTTAATCATTTTTAGGTTTTTAGGAGTTTTATGTGTTTTTAAGTTTTTAAGATTTTCTTAAGGATTTATAGGGTTTTTAGGATTTTTTACATATTTTTAAATTTTTAGGGGTTTTATGTTTTTTATGTTTTTTAGGGTTTTTGGTGTTTTTTGCGTTTTTGGGCTTTTATGGTGTTTTAGGGTTTTAATGTTTTTATGAGTTCCTCTAGAGGTTTAATGTTTTTTAGAGTTTTAATAATTTTTAGGGGTTTTTAGGGTTTTTATAGTTTTTGGGGTTTTTTGGTTTTTTTCATATTTAAAAGGTTTAGGGATTTTTATGGGTTTTAGTGTATTTTTAGTGTTTTAATGTTTTTAGGTTTATTTGGGGGTTTTATTTAATTTTTGGTTTTTATGGTTTTCATAGGTTTTTTCTAGGGTTTTGGCGGTTTTTACATATTTTGGTATTTTTATGGATTATTTATAATTTTTATGGTTTATATGGTTTTTAGGGTTTTTTATGGTTTATAGGGTTTTTCGGTTTTTACAAGTTTTAAGTGTTTTTAGGTTTCAAGTGTTTTCCATGGGGTTTTTAGGGTTTTTTTTAATGTTTTTAGGGATTTTTTTCGGGTTTTTTTATAATTTTATGGTTTTAGGAATTTTGAGGGTTTTTACGGTGTTTAGGGTATTTAAAATTTTGGGGATTTTTAGGGGTTTTATGGTTTTATAGTTTTTTAATTTTTTAGGGGTTTAAAATGGGTTTTTTGTTCTTAGTAGTATTTTGGGGTTATATTTTTTTTAATTTTTTAGGGGTTTTATTGGTATTATGAGTTTTATAGAATTTTATCATTTTTGGGTTTTTTAAATGTTTTTATATTTTTATAGTTTTCTTAGGGGGTTTATAGTGTTTTTTAGTTATATATTTTTAGCTATTTTTAAGGAATTTAAGGAATTTTTTGGATTTTTAGGGGTTTTTTGGGATTCTTATGGGATTTGGGGTTTTTTAGAGTTTTAGGGTTTTTTTATGGTTTTAATCATTTTTTATTTTTTCTAGTGGTTTTAAGTGTTTTTAGGTATTTAGAGTTTTCTAAAGGGTTTTCTATTTTTTTTGGGTTTTATATGTTATAGATATTTTTATGGATTTTAGTATTTTTTTTATTTTTAGGGTTTTTAGGGGTTTGTGTGTTTTTAGGTTTTTTATGGATTTTTTTGGAGATTTAGGGTTTTTTTGAGATTTATAGGGGTTTTATGTTTTTTTATTGTTTTTAACCTTTTAGGGTTTAAATGGTTTTTAGTGTTTTTAGTGGATTTTTAGGGTGCTAAGGTTATTATGGTTTTTATAATTTGTTAGTTTTTTAGGGGTTTAAGAGTTTTTGGTTTTTATGGTTTTATTTAGTTTTTTTCATGTTCTTATGTGTTTTTACATTTTTAGGTATTTTTAGTATTTTTAGTATTTTTATAATTGTTTTTTGGATTTTTATGAATTTTGAGGGTTTGGGGTGGGGGGGGTGGGTTTTTTTTGGATTTTTGGGGTTTTTAAGGTTTTTTGAGTTTTTAGGGTTTTTAGAGTGTGTTAATTTTTTTAGGTGTTTAATGGGATTTTATTTTTTCTAGTGGTGTTTTAGGTCTTTATCAGGTTTTAGGGTTTTATGTTTTTTTGGGTTTTATGGTTATAGGGGATTTTAGGATCTTTTATGATTTTTAGAGTTTCTAGGTTTTTAAGGGTTTTAAGTGTTTTTAGGTTTCTTCTATTTTCTTAAGGGTTTTAGGGATTTAAATTTATTTTAGGGATTTTTGGTGATTTTAAGGAGTTTATGGGGTTTTATGGTTTTTAGAGATTATGAGGGTTTTATAGATTTAACGGTGTTTATGTTTTTTATGTTTTTAGCGGCTTTATGTGTTTTTGTGCTTTTATCTTTTCTTAGGTTTTTAATGGTGTTTAAGTTTTTAGGTATTTTTAGGGTTTTTTATATTTTTATGGGTTTTTATGTTTTTGAGGGATTTTGAGGGGGTGTTTGGTTTTTATTTCTTTTAATGTATTTATGGTTTTATGGTTTTTTTGTATTTTAGGTTTTTCTGAGTATTTTATGGTTTGTATGGTTTTTTGGGTATTTAATGTTTTTAGGGGTTTTATGGTTTTTATGATTTAAGGGGGTTTTATGGTTTTTAAGGTATTTGGTTTATTAGGGGTTTTAATTGTTTTTAGTTTTTTATTGTTTCTCAGTATTTTTCCGGGTTTTTATTGTTTTTTAAATTTTGGGTATTTTTTGGTATTTTTTAAGGTTTTTATGTTTTTATTGTTTTTTGGGATTTTGAGGCCTTTTAGGGGTTTTTAGTTTTTTAAGGTTTTTAATTTTCTTTGAGTTTTTTAGATTTCTTATCAGTTTTAAGAGTTGTTAGTTTTTTAATGGGTTCAAAGGGATTTCCATAGTTTTTATGTCTTTTAATGTTTTCGGCCTTTTAGGATTTTAATGGTTTTTAGGGTGTTTAGGGTTTTTTGGGTTTTTTGGGGGTTTTGAGTTTTTATGATTTTTTTGAGTTTTTTTTAGAATTAGGTGTTTGAATGTTTTTTATAGTTTTTAAAAAAAATTTGGTATTTAAAGGGTTTTTTGGGTTTATAGTGGATTTTTAGGGTATTTATGATTTTTTGGGTTTTAAGATTCTTAAGGTTTTTTATGGTTTTGGGGGGTTTTAGCTATTTTTAGTTTTAAGGGTTTTTATATATTTAAATGTTTTTTAGGTTTTTATAGGGGTTTTTAGGGTTTTTAGGGTTTTCAATCTTTTCGGCATTTTTTGTGATTTTTATGATTTTTATAGATTTTAGGGGTTTAATTGATTTTAATGTTTTTTTTTCGGTTTTTAGGGTTCTTATGGGTTTTTGGGGTATTCCGAGTTTTTTTGGGTTTTAATGTTTTTAAGTTTTTTTTATTTTCTGGAATTTAAATTGTTTTTATAGTTTTTAGTGGTTGTTATGATTTTTGTGGGTTTTTATGGATTTTTAATGTTTTAGTGGTTTTTATGGGTTTTAAGGGATTTTTGGGTTCTTAGGGAGTTATAGGGTATTTAGAAATTTTTAGGCTTTTATGGGGTTGAAGTGTTTTAGGTTTTGAAGGATTTTTTATGGATTTATAGGGTCTTCTGGGTTTCTCACATTTTTAGGGGTTTTTATGGACTTTTATGGTTTTAGGGGTTTTAAGGATTTTGAGGATTTTTATGGTTTTTATAGTTTTTTAGGGTTTTATAAATTTTTAGGGATTTTACGATTTTAATTATTTTTAGTGTTTTAAGGGTTTTATAAGGGTTTTCTGGGTTTTTTGGGTTTTTGTGTTTTTAGGGAATTTTAGGCTTTTTAATATTTTTATAGTTTTTAGGGATTTTGGCATTTTGTAAGTTTTTAAGGTTTTTTATTGTTTTTGGGTTTTTATGGGTAGTTGAGTTTTGTTTTTAGAATTTTTCAAATTTTTTTGGGTTTAAAGGGGTTTTAATGTTTTTTTTTGTGTTTTTTGAATTTTATCTGTTTCTTAAAGTTTTTTATAGTTTTAGGGGTTTATATGGGTTTTTAGGGTTTTTAACATTTTGTATGTTTCTAAGGGTTTTAAGTGTTTTTAGGATTTTAAGGATTTATTAGGGGTTTTTTGGGTATTTATGGATATTTATAGATTTTTATGATTTTTATTGTTTTATGGGATTTTGAAGGGTTTTTATGTTTTTGGGTGGTTTGGGTTTTTAGGGGTTTTAGCATTTTTACATTTTTTGGGGTTTTATGTTTTTTTAGGTTAATAAAATACTCATATAGGTTTTAAGGTTTTTATGGATTTTTAGGTTTTTACATATTTTTGGGGACTTTTTAGGATTTTTATAGTTTTTTAGGTTTTTAGGGATATTCAGGTTTTTAGGGTTTTTATTGTTTTTTGTTTAGGGGGTGTTTAGAGTTTTTAAGGATTTAAAGGGTTTTAGAGTTTTTTTAATGGTTTATGTGTTTAAATGAGTTCAGAGGTTATTGTGGGTTTATTGGATTTTATGGGTTTTTAATGGTTTATGGGGTTTTGTGGTTATTAGGGGGTTTTAAAGTTTGTAGGGGTTTTAAGTGTTTTTTTGTTTTTAATATTTTCTTATAGTTTTTAAGGATTTTATGGTTTATTATGTTTTTTGGAATTTTTATAGATTTTTATAATTTTTATGGTATTTTTGGGTTTTTAGGGATTTTGAGGGTTTTTTGGTTTTTCTAGTTTTTTTATTTAATAGTTATTTATTTTAGTTTTATTTGGTTTTAGGCTTTTTTGGCTTTTTTAAGGTTGTTAGGGTCTTAAAGGATATTTAGTTGTTTTTTATTGTTTTTATGGGGTTTTATACTTTTTAAGGTTTTGGGGGGTTTTTAAGGGTTTATCGGGTTTATCGGGTCTTTTAATGTTTTTAATGTTTTTTAGATTTTATGCGGTTTTTTGTATTCACAAGTTTTTAATGTTTTATAATGGGGCTTCAAGTGTTTTACATTTTTAGGAATTTTTAGGTATTTTTAAGAGTTTTATGGTTTGTAGGATTTTCAGGGGTTTTAGGAATTTATGGTTTTTAGTGTTTTTAAGGGTTTTAAGTATTTTTATGTTTTTAATTCTTTCTTAGGGTTTTTAAGGTTTTTATGTTTTAAGGTATTTTAGGGATTTTTTTAGATTTTTAAGGGATTTTAGGGTTTTTTGGGGTTTTTTTGGTTTTTTTGGGGTGTTTATGTTTTTTTGGTGTTTAGGGTTTTTTGTTGAGTTTTTTTAGGATTTTCATGTTTTTTATATTTTTAGAAATTTTAATTGTTTAAATTATTTCTATATTTTTAGAGGGTTTAGGGGTTTTTAGGTTTTTTTATGGTTTCAAGGTTTTTTATGATTTTAGGATTTTAATCATTTTTAGCTTTTTATGGTTTTAAGTGACTTTAAGTTTTTAAGAATTTCTTAGGGGTTTTTAGGGTTTTTAGGATTTTAATGGATTTTTTATGGTTTATAGGGGTTTTAGGTTTTTTAGCGATTTTGAGGCGTTTTAGGGTTTTTTATTGATTTTATGGTTTATGGTTTCTTAGGGATTTAGGGTTTTTTGAGTTTTGTTAGGTTTTTAATGGTTTTATATTTTTTTCAATGTTTTTAGTGTTTGAAAGGATTTTTTGAGATTTTATTAGTTTTTTTTTATTTTAAGGGTTTTATGGGTTTTTAATGTTTTTAGGTGTTTTTAGTGTTTTTAGGTTTCTTTGAGGTTTTATGGTTTTTAAGGGTTTTTATGGGATTTATCATTTTTAAGTTTTTATTGGTTTAAATGTTTATAGGTATTTAATGATTTCTTAAGGGTTTTCAGGGTTTTTTTGGGGTTTTATGTTTTTATGAATTTTTAGATCTTTTAAGGTTTTATGGGTTTTAAGTGTTTTTAGGGATTTTGAGGGGGTTTAGCATTTTTTAGGGTTTTAGGGTTTTTTGGGATTTTTAAATTTTTAGGTTTTTTATGTTTTTATGTTTTTTTTGTTTTCAATGTTTTCTTCGGGGTTTTTGGGGTTTTTAGATTTTTTACATTTTTGGGATTTTTATGGAATTTTTAGAATTTTTGTGGGTTTTTAGGGTTTTTAGGGATTTTGAGGGTTTTATATTTTTTTAGGGTTTTTTATGGTTTTTTGGGGTTTAAGGGTTTTTTTAGTTTTTTGGGTTTTAAAGGCTTTTTAGAGCGTTTTATCATTTTTATAGTTTTAACAGGTCTGTATAGTTTTAGTAGGGTTTTGGGGGTTTTATGTGGTTTTAGGGGTTTTTAATTTTTTTTGGTTTTTAGGGATTGTAGGGTTTATATGGTGTTAAGAATTTTTTAGGTTTAAAGGGGTTTCAAGTTTTTTTTAGGTATTCTAGGTTTTCTTAGGGGTTTTTAGGGTTTTTAGTGTTTTTATAGTTTTAGAGATTTTTATGGGTTTTTTTCTGGATTTTTATGGATTTTATGGTTTTTAGGGATTTCGAGGGTTTTTATTGTTTTTAGAGGTTTTTAGGGGTTTTGGAGTGTTTTTTGGGATTTTATGGATTTTATGTTTCTAATGTTATCTTACGGGTTTTCAGGATATTTTCATTTATTGGTATTTTTAAGACTATTTTATGATTTTTATGGTTTTTATGGGGTTTTTTGAGTATTTAATGTTTTTTATTGGTTTTTAGAGTTTTTATATCATTTTTAGAGGCTTTATGGCTCTTGTTGTATTTAGTAGTTTTTAGGGTTCTTAGAGTTGTATAGGTTTTTTAGGGTTTTTATCATTTTTTATGTTTTTAGGAGTTCTAAGCATCTTTAGGGTTTTATGGTTTTCTTAAGGGTTTTTAGGGGTTTTATGGGATTTTTTCATTATTAGGTATTTTTAGGAAATTTTTATGTTTTTTGGTATTTTTGGGATTTTGATTATTTCTAATATTTTATGGGTTTTATATAATTTTTTTGTTATTAGGGATTCTTATTTATTTAGGGGTTTTAATGGGTTTTAGAGTTTTTAAACATTTTTAGTTGTTGGAAAGGTTTTTGTGTTTTTAGCGGTTTAGGGTTTTTATGGGTGTGTGTTGTTTTTAATTATTTTGAGGGATTTTTATGGTTTTTAGGGGTATTTAGGGTCTATTAGTGTTTTAAAAGTTTTAGTTTTATTAGTGGGTTTATGTGTTTTTAGGTTTTTATGTTTTTCTAGGGGGTTTTGGGGGTTTGAGTATTTGTTTTTCATTTTTAGGGTTTTTTGGTATTTTTTAGGATTTTTATCGGCTATAGGGGTTTTATGAATTTTTAGGGTTATTTGGGTTTTAGTGTTTTTTATGCTTTCATAGGGTTTTAATCTTTTTTTGGTTTTTAGGGATTTCTTATGGTTTTTCAATACTTTTAATATTTTTAAATTTTTAGGTATCTTTAGAGTTTTTTTGGGTTTTTATAGGTTTTAGGGATTTGGGTTTTTTCGTGTTTTATGGTTTTATGGTGGTTTTGATGGGATTATAGTGGTTTTTTATGTTTTTATGGTTTTAAGGGTTTTTAGTGTTTTTTAACATTTTTAGGGGTTTAACGGGTTTTTAGAGTTTTTAGTGCGTCTTAAGGTTTCTATGGGGTTTTAGGGGTTTCGGGGGGTTTTATGGTTTTTAGGGGTGTTATCGGTTTTAAGGTATTTTTTTTTTGTTTTTTAGGGGTTTTATTATTTTTATGGGTTTTTATGTTTTTAGGAATTTTATGTATTTTTAGGATTATTATGGTTTTTAGGGATTTTGATGGTTTTAAGGACTTTTATGTTTTTTAGCATTTTTAAGGGTTTTAATTGTTTTTACTGTTTTAATGTTTTCTTAGGGTTTTCTTTATTATTTGGGTTTTTAATGTTTTTATGATTTTTATAGTTTTTAAGATTTTTATGGATTATTACGTTTTTTTTCTATTTTAATGGGTTTTTAGGGTTTTTATGGTTTTTTCGGGGTTTCATGGATTTTTTTGGGTTTTATGTTTTTTATTATTTTAGGAGTTTTAAAATATTTTTAGGGGTTGAAAGGAGTTTTTATAGTTTTAGTGGTTTTTATTATTTAATGTGTTTTTAAGGTTTCTATTAGTTTTTATTTTTAGGGGGTTTTAGGGTTTTTAAGACCATTTAGGTTTTTTTAGTGTTTTCGGATTTTTTTTGGGTTTTAGGGTTTTATTTGTTTTTTGGATGTTATGATTTTCTAAGGGGTTTTCATGGGTTTTGAGGTATTTTTATGTTTTTTTTGGGTTTTAAGTGTTTTTAGGTTTTTTAGGTTTTCTTGGTGTTTTTTGGGTTTTTTATTTTTTAGTGATTTTAGGGATTTCTTAGGATTTTTATGATTTTTTTAGTTTTTTAGGGATTGAAGGATTTTTTAGGTTTTATGGTGTTTATAGGTTCTAAGTTTTTTATGTTTTTATGGCATTCTAAGAGTTTTTCATGGTTTTATATTTTTAGGTTTTTAGGTATTTTTTGACTTTTTTCATGATTTTTATGGGTTTTAGGAATTTTGAGGGTTTTTACAATTTTTAGGGGTTTTAGGGTATTGATGGTTTTTAGTGGGATTTTTTTAGTTTTTTAGGAGTTTTAGGGCTTTTTATTTTTTAACATTTTTAGAGTTTTTAAGGGTTTTTAGAGTATTCAGTGGATTTTTAAGGGTTTTAATGGTTTTCAGTGTTTTTAATGTTTTAGGGGGTTTTATGGTTTTTAGGGGGTTTTAGGGTCTTTTATGGTTTTTAATACACTTTAGGATTTTATGGGTTTTAATTTTTTTAGGTTTTTATGTGTTTATTAGAGGTTTTTAGGGTTTTTATCTATTTTTATGTTTTTAGAGAATTTTAGGGATTTTTATGGATTTTAATGATTTTAACGTTTATAGGGATTTTAAGGGGTTTTATGGGTTTTATTGTTTATTAGAGTTTTTAGTCATTTTCTATGTACTGCAATGTTACTTTTTTTATTTTCAAAACAATTTTAAAGGGGAAAGTGAGAACCCTCACAAGATTAAACACCGAAATAGATTACAGCTTTGTTGAAAAATAGTTTGAGCCGATTGGAATCCCTCTCCCTAAACAAAATCCAGGGGATTGAATTTACTTCTGAGTTCGGGTAGCCCTTAAGGATGCCTTTATACTGATTCGTCAAGTTGTCCCATGCTTCCAAAAATTCCTCCATGTTGATCTTCCCCATATTGAATCCTCTCAACAGAATGCAGGCCTGCTTATCAATCTACTCACCAACCTCCTTAGTAATGGTCATATAAATTGTTCTTCCCGTCTTCTTCAGAGCTTTCAAGTCCATTGCTTATTCTGCCATTTCTTCATCCGAGTGCATAAGTAGGTCCATGTGTTCCATCACTGAGCATATCTGTCGCTGCGGGTCTCCAGTGACGTTTGACTCACGTTGCTGTCCAGGATCCCTCATCTCTGTTCCACTCGGGTGGTTGGCTGGGATGAAAGCCTCACCACCTGCAGCCACCATGTCACATGATGTGTTGGGCGCTATATGTAGGTTGCTCACAGATATGGAAGCTTTTGGGGTCATCTTGCCCATACTTGCGGATCTATTTGTAGGAGGAATGTGAAGGTTTGAATACTCTTTCTTACTGCGTGCCCTCTGATAGTTTTTAAGAAGGCCATCCGAATAAATAGTAGTGTACTTGCCTTTACATGAGGAGGATCTAAGATATTTCTACGCAATGGCCATTTCCTTGGATTCAGTAGGGAAATCCAAAGGATTTTCACTCTTCTCATGGGAATATCCCTCATCCGCCAAATGTGCCTTCCCCTCTCTATGGATTCCCTCCATCCCATCTCGTTCTACACTAGCTTGGCAGTCGTCCTATCCCAACACTGCAAAACGGTTTTGATAGTACATATTTGATCCCCCATCTATAACCTTCTTAACATAAGAAGGGATTGCCTGCGGGGCCTGACTTGGAAGCTCAGAGACTCCTTCCTAATGAAAGCCCCATCCCATAAACTGCATTGACGTATTCTTCGGGCCCAAATGCTGAGAGCCCCCACCAGTGTCTTGGTTCTCGCATACTCCTCCAATCACCTCGGTAACCATGGCTGCATTTGCTGAAGCCAATTGGATTCCCATATCCACCTGAAGGACCTCCTCCACTCAGTTACTTCTACCACCATGTGAGCCACCTTCCAGAGACGTGTGCAAGCCTTTTACTTCCTCTACAATGCAACCTATAACTGCTTTATAATGGGATACCACTTTTCCAGCACTCATGTCTGATGAAGAGACATTTCTCTCCATTTCCCCAAGAGTGTGCACCCCCAGATCACTCTTCAATCTATCAAACACCTTTTCAACACTCTGGTTTGGATTGTGGACCTGAACATGACTCAAAGAACCAAGAACCGCAATACCAGGACTGTGTCCTGGCGCCCCCTTCACCAGTTACTTTCCAACTTCTGGAACACTGTTGGTGAACACTGGTTGCACTACCATAGTTTTATCGATATTTTCACACATGAGCATCCCCCTGCTGCCAACGCTTGGATCCTCAACCTGAAGAGGAGCTGAATTCTTCCGCACTCATTTACAGGAAACCACATAATGGACTAGTTTCATGTAGGAATTACAGAAGTCTAACCATGTGTCATAGACTACATGTTGTTTGTGTCTAACCTCTCCCTATACTGTAATCCACACATACTCTGAGGGAATTATTGAGAGATCACCTTCCATGCATAACCGCGGACAAACCAGATGGCATAGTACCCTTGTTCTCGAATCAGAGCACAAACATCTACCGACAATATTTCCTAGCATCCTCAAAATAGTGGGGTTCTGAAAAGGAAGAGGGAGTTCTGAGAAACTAACCCAAATCGTAGCCGTATGGGAGTCATGCTGCATGTGGAAGTCATACAACCAATGAAAGAGATAGAAATGATGACCATCGAAAGTGCGCGGGGTACTGGACCAAGCTCTAACCAGATCCTCCTCCGAAGCGAAGCGAATCCAGATATTCCTGGAATCAAGAAAACCCACCGTTGCTCTGTCTTACAGGTCCCATGTCCCAAATATGTGCCTGTCGAAGGAATCCACCGAGGTATGCCGCTGTTTGAAACATGAAATAAGGGAGGTATTCAGAAAACCCAAAGCCCCGTTGAACTCTGAGGGTAGTCATTTTCTATGTTATTTGAGGTTTTAAGTGTTTTTTTTGTTTTAATACTTTCTTAGGGTTTTCTGGATTTTTAGGATTTTTAATTACTTATGATAGTTTTAGGGGTTTTTAATGATATTTATGTTTTCTTAGGGTTTTGGGGTTTTTAATGGTTTTTATTGGTTTTAAGGTTTTTTGGAGTTATATGGATTTTTTTTCAAATTTTTTGTGTTTTTATAGTTTTTATTGTTTTTTATCATTTTAAAAGTTTAATGGGATTCAATAGTTTTCAGTTGTTTGTATGGTTTTATGGGATTCTAGGTTTCTTATGATTTTTAGGTTTATTAATTCTTTAGGTGGTTTTATAGGGTTTATTTCTTTTTAGGGTTTTTAGTGTTTTTTGGATTTTAGGTTTTTAGGTTTCTTTATTGTTTTAGGTGGTTTTAGGGTTTTTAGGGCCTTTTAGGGTTTTAGTGTCTTCAGAATTTTTAGGTCGTTAGGGGTTTTAATTGTTTTTTGGAGGATAATATTATTATGTTTTTTTCAGGGGTTTTAGGGGTTTTTATTTTTTATGGATTTTTAAGGATTTTAAGGATTTTTATGGGTTTTTAGGCTTTTTAATTATTTTGTTTAGTTTTAGGGTTTTTTCAGGTTTTTATCATTTATAGGGGTTTTAAGGGTTTTATCATTTCATTATTTTTAGGGGTTTAATAGTTTTTATATTTTTACTATTTTATTAGGGGTTTTCAATGTTTGTAAGTTTTTAGGGGTTTGTATTGTATTTTAGGATTTTTATGGGTTTATAGATTTTTTATTTATTTTGATGGGTTTGGATTTATTTGCAGATTTTAGGATTTTTAGTGTTTTTTATGTTTTTAGGGGATTTAAGTGTTTTTAGGATTTTAAGGTTTTCTTATGGATTTTCCTGGTTTTTAGGGTTTTTATGTTTTCAAGGATTTTAGGGATTTTGTAGGATTATTTTGTTGTTTTTTGTGTTTTGGATATTTTTACGGTTTTTATGTGTTTTATGGTTTTTTGGGTTTTTGGTGTTTTTTTAGATTTTAGGGGTTTTAAGGGTTTACAGAGTTTTTAATGTTTTTGGGGTTAAAATGTTTTTAGTGTTTTTAGTAGTTTTTACGGTTTTTAGGGGGTTTTGTATTTTTTTTTGGTTTTTAGGGAGTTTTTTTTATTTTTAGTGTTTCAGGGGTTTTAGGGTTTTTATCTTTTTAGGGGTTTTTGGTGTTTTCGGTTTTCTAAGTTTTTCTTAGGGATTTTCAGGGCTGTAAGGGTTTTTATCATTTTTTTAGATTTTTAGGGATTTTTTTTTTGTTTTTTATGGGGTTTAGGTTTTTAGGGGTTTTAAGAGGTTTTAGGGGTTTTAAGGTTCTTACATTTTGTTTTTGTTTTTGTTTTTGAGTTTTTTATGTTTCTTTGGGTTTCTATTATTTTTTGGGGTTTAAATGGTTTTTTTATTTTATAGTTGGTTTTATGGTTTCTAGGGGTTTTAGGGGGTTTTATGGTTTTCAGAGATTTTATGGATTTTAGGGGTTTGAGGGTATTTTCTAATTTTTGAATTTTTTAGGTTTTTAGGGGTTTTATGGGTTTTTAAGTATTAATGTTTTTATTAGCGATTTTTAAGGTTTTAGGGGGGCGGGGTTTATTTTTTTTTGGATTTCTATGTTTTTTTAGTATTTTTATGATTTTTAGGTTTTTTAGAGATTTTGAGGAGTTATATAGTTTTTTGGGGGGTTTTTAGCTTTTCTTAGGTTTTTATGGCAGAATAGGTGTAATATAAGACTATTCTCGGCCCCCTAAAAATCTGTTATGAGAAAAAAAGTACAGAAGACAATGGAGGGGAGGGGTCGATCGACCCACACCAAAAAACCCTTTACAGGCAAGACGCAAAAGACCCCAAAAAAATAAATTTCAAGAAAGAAAAAAAGAAATGACACAATAGTGGAATAATTCAATCAATGTAACCACCAAAATCACCAAGAGGTTAAGTCACTGCACCAAAACCGAAGGCCGCAGCATCACCATATGGAACGTTATTTGCATCATACCCAGAGGAGGCATCCGAGTCCACCGTCTCCCATTCCAATGACTCATACTGCTTGAGGAAGTCAATACAATAACTCCTAAGTCGCTTCTTCTCCAGATTCCTATCCACTCTTTCCTTGGCAAGGGCATCATCCACATCTTTGGAAGCCTTCGAGGAGGCCCTTGTTGCCATCAGTTTTAGAAGGGATGAGTAGTATCGGTTTGCCCTCCTCATGGCCTGGGGAGCACTCCCCCTCCTCCTGCTATGCAGGACATAATCAACACTCACCACCTTGGGGCTCCCCTCCTACATGGAATCGGCAGCTGCAGGCTCAGACCTACCTCTTGGATCCGACTCAGGATGAACTAAGCCATCCATCAAGGTCCTCCTCCTCGAATTATTTGGCATGATTGCATCAATGAATTCATTACTGTCCCCAAAGACAAAATAATATTTAACATCCTCATCAATGTTATCACAGTCAAACATCACCTTCAGTTTGGGATGCTATAGAGTCTCACATCGATGTTTCTCAAGGAATATTTCAGAACCATCCAACACAATCATCCCAGTGGGTTCAACACAGGGAGGTAGCTTTTCGAAGACAACAAGACCCATTCTTGAAGTCTGTTCCTCCACATTCCACTCAGTAGTAGAAGGGGTTGCACCACGCAGCTCCTATTCCAGCAAATGAACAGAAGGGGTGGCCTTGGGACCACCTAAATCATCACCTGGGGTACTTAAGGCCTCAGAGATCTGCCGCTCCTCACCCGCCTGAGCATCCTCCAGTGACTCCAGACACTCCCCCTCCTCTGGATCAAGCACTGCAAATGTATTAGAAGTGAGAACTGGGTCCTGTTCTAACTCATGACCATTTGCCTCGGTAGAAGCATCATTCATTAGCAACCCTTCCATCCTCATCCCCTCAGAACCTGGATTGGAGATGTCACTGCACACCCCACTCAGAACCATCTACAAGCAAACATCAGAAGCCATATCTTTCCCAGGAACCACCTCCACCACCCCACTGGACGAAGGGCCAGCGCCTACCTGTCCCAAATTGGTGTTCAACCGATTGAAGCAGTCCTTTACTAAGACCCCTGGGAAAATCCCCCCATCATTTTTATCAAGATATGGTATATCCCCGTGGTAAGTTCCTCCCTATCCTCAACCATCCTTCAGCCGATTGAAGCATTACTTTACCAAGGCCCCTATTGGAAGCCCCCCTCATTTTTATTAGGGTATGGTCCGTCCCCATGGTTAGAAGGAAGGTCCAATCTTTAGGGGTTGGCGTAGCTGTTACTCTCAGAAGCCAAGTGATCAGTGTCCCCTGGAAGAAGCCCCCCTCAGTTTTTAGTTGGGGTTTTAGGGTATCATTATGTTTTTAGATATTTTTTAGCTTTTTTTGATTTTATGGTATTAGGGATTTTGAGAGTCTTTAAAGTTTTTAGGGTATTTATAATTTCTAGTATTTTTAGGGGTTTTATGGTTTTTAGAGTTTTTTAATTTTTTTGGGGTTTAAAAGGGTTTTTATGTTTTTAGTGGTTTTTTTATTATAGTTTTTTTAAGGTTCCAAGTGGATTTATGGGTTTTTTGAGTTTTTCTGAATTTTATCATTTTTAGGGTTTTTAATTGTTTTTAGATTTTAATGGTTTTATTAAGGTTTTTCAAGGATTTTTTAGTTTATTCATTTTAGGTATTTTTAAGAATTTTTAGGATATTTATGGATTTTTTGTGGTTTTAGGGATTTTGATGGGGTTTGGGGTTTTTTATTGTTTTAGGGGTTTTTATGGTTTTAATTATTTTTAATTTTTTATGGAATTTAATCCTTTTTAGGTATTTAAATTTTTTAAAGGGTTTTCTAGTTTTTTAGGGATTTTTATATAATAGAGATCTTTATGGATTTTATAATTTTTATTAATTTTAGGGGTTCTAGGGATTTTGTGTGTTTGTAAATTGTTTATGGATTTTTTTGGGGTTGTAGGGTTTTTTTAGATTTATAGGGGTTTTATGTTTTTTATGGTCTTTAACAGTTTTAGGGTTTGAAGGGGTTTTAAAAAATATAGTGGGTTGTTAGGGTTATCAGGTTCTTCGGGTTTTTTTATAATTTGTTAGTTTTTTATGGGTTTAAGAGTTTTTAGGTTTTTATTGTTTTATTAGGGTTTTTTGTATTCTTAGGTGTTTTTACATTTATATGAATTTAAAAAATATTAAGGTTTTATTTTTATTTTTATGGATTTTTAAGAATTTTGAGTGTTTGGGGGGGGGGTTCTTTTTTGGGGTTTTATGGTTTTTTGAGTTTTTAGGGTTTTTAAGGTTTTTAGAGTCTGTTAATGTTTTTTGGGTTTTAAATGGCTTTTAGAGTTTTTAGTGGGTTTTAAGGTTTTTATAGGGTTTTAGGGCTTTTCTGTTTTTATGGGTTTTTATGGTAATAGAGTATTTTAGGATCTTTTATGGTTTTTAGTGTTTTTAGGTTTTTAGGGGTTTTAATTGTTTTTAGGTTTTTACTGTTTTCATAAGGGTTTTAGGGTTCTTAGGGGTTTTGAATTTTTAGGTATTTTTCGTGATTTTAATGATTTGATGGGGTTTTATGGTTTTTAGGTATTATGAGGGTCATGTGTTTTTAAGGGGTTTTAAGATTTTTTTGGTTTTACGGGATTTATGTGTTCTTGGGTTTTAAGCTTTTCATAGGGTTTTTAGGAGTTTTATGGTTTTTAGCATTTTTTAGGTTTTTATGGTTTTATGTTTTCTTAGGTTTTGAATGTTTTCCAAGGGGTTTTCATGGTTTTTAGGGTTTTACTTTTTAAAGGACTTATAAGGATTTTTATAATTTTTATGGCTCTCAACTATTTAGGGATTTTGAAGGTTTATGGTTTCTTATGTTTTTATAGTTTTTTCATGTTTTTGTGTTTTTTTTTGCGTATTTAGGGTTTCAAATGTTTTTTAGAGTTTTTAATTTTTTAGGGGTTTAAAGAGTTTTAGTGTTTTTAGTGGGGTTTTCGGGTTTTATGGGGTTTTATGGGTTTTTATGGTTTTTATGGTTTTTATGGTTTGTGGTGGTTTTATGGTTTTAAAAGTTTTATAGGTTTTTTGGGGCTTTTAGGTTTTTGAGGGGTTCTATGTGCCTTTATGTTTTTTGGTTTTATTAGGGGTTTTTATAGTTTTTAGAGGTTTTTAAAATTTTAAGGATTTTTAGTTGTTTTTGAGGAATTTTATGGGTTTATTGGGGTTTTCTTGTGATTTTGAGGGTTTTTAGGGTTTTATGGTATTTATGTTTCTTTTGGATTTTTATTGTTTTTATGAGTTTTTTAGAGTTTTTAAGGTTTTTAGATACTTTTTAAAAAAATTAGTGGTTTAAAGGGTTTTAATATTTTTAGTGGGGTTTGGGGTTTTATTGGGTTTAGGGTTTTTTTGATCTTTAGGGATTGTTATGGTTTTTATGGGTTTTTAGGGGTGTTTTGGCATTTTTAGTGATTTTTAAGGTTTTTAGTGTTTTTTGGTTTTTAATGGTTTTAATTTCTTTTATGTTATTAAGGGTTTCATAGAAATTTTAATGTTTTTATGGTTTTTTACATATTTAAGGATTTCATTTCTTTTTAGGTTTTTTATAGTTTTTTATTTTTTTGGGGGGGTTTTGTGGTTTTTAGGGTTTTATAGTTTTTAGTATGTAGAGTTGTTTATGTTTTTTGGGATTTAAATATTTTTTTAGAATTTTTAGCAATTTTTGGGGTTTATAAGGTTTTTACACTATTTACATCATTTTTAGTGTTTTAGGTTTTTTATGGTTTTTATTGATTATTAGGGAATTTTATGGGTTTTAGGGTTTTTTTGGGGTTTTTAGGTATTTTATAATTTTATAGGTTTTTTGGGTTTTATTTGTTTTTATATTTTTTAGGCTTTCTTTAGGGTTTTTAGTGTTTTAGGGTTTTTTATATTTATTTTGATTTTTTTTGGGGGGGGGGGTTTACAAATTTGAAAGGTTTTAAATATTTTGGGGGTTTCGGGATTTTTTTATTTTATTAAGGCTTCAATTGGTTTTTGGGGTTTTATGGGTTTTTGATCTTTTCGTGTTATAAGGATATATATTATTAAATGTTTTTAGGTTTTTAAATGGTTTTTATAGTTTTAGTGGTTTTTACGGTTTTTGCAGGGTTTAATGGTTTTTAAAGGTTTTTAGTATTTTTAGTGTTTTTTAGATTTTTTAGAGGTTTTAAGAGTTTAAAGGTTTTTAAGGATCTATTATATTTTTTCAGGGATTTAGGTGTTTAAACATTTTTATAAGAATTATTATGGCCTTTTAGGATTTTAAGGGGTTTAGGGAAATTAAGATGTGAGGTTCTGGCTATTCCCCCCCCCCCCAATTTATTAGAAAGAAAGATACAACATACAAGGGAGGGGAGGGGTCAAACGAACCACACCCAAAATACCCTATACAACCCTAACCCCAAAAAGACCGAAAAAAGAAAACCCAAATATGAAAAAAAACACACAAAGCCGGAAAACATAAAAGTCACCAACGTCACCTCCCAGCACATCAGCAACCAACAGCTGGAAAAATCAAACCATATGTAGCAAATTCATCAAACCAGATTCAGCACCACAAAGACACAATCACCAACCTCTAGCAGCCTCAAGAAAACCATCATCACCGCATTCACCACCAAGAAATATCATTTTCCAGCAAGCATCGACCATTAACCATCAGCATAAACCACAAAGAATACCCATCACAATAAAGTACCAACAAAATTTGATTATAATCGCATGAAAACAGAGGATACAGCGGTCAGGTCCTTCCCCCTCCAATACACTGTAGCCAAACACGAGTAAAGAAAAGCACATCAGAACTATCGCCAGGCCAGGAGGAAGCCATATTAGGATTCTGTGGCCGGAGGCACTAGGTCCGACACCAAGAACCCACTGCCGAGGCCAATTCCCGAAAACTAGAAGGAACCCACCGCATCTTGCAACTCAATCCGTAGGTAGGAGCGGACGCTTGGAGGCCGTGGTGAGAACCCAAGGACATGGGAACACCAAGTCGGACACCAAGAATGCCAAGCACAACACCGAGCTCTCGTAGAAACAAAACGTCCCAGATCCGGAAAATTCATCTAGAAACCCAGACCCGGACTTCATGGAACTGAAGAAACCATATGGGGCTTCCAGATCTAGGAAAATCGATTAGGGTGTGTTTATGTATTTTAGTATTTTTGTAGTATTTCTAGGGTTTTTAGATTTTTTAGGTTTGTTGGGTATTAAGTGTGGTTAGGTTTTTAAGATTTTCTTTTGTGTTTTCATGTTTTTAGGGTTTTTTATACAATAAAGAATAATTTCAATTTTTAGGAAATTTATTTTTTAAACAATTTGAGGGATTTTTAGGTGTTTTAAGGTTTTTATTGTATTTAGGGTTTTTAGCCTTTTATTGCATTTTAGGGATTTTAAGTGTTTTTTGGTTTCTAAAATTGTTTAAGGGGTTTTCAAGATTCTAAGAATTTTTTACATTTTTTGGGGTTCATAGGAATTTTTTAAGATTTTTATAATTTTTATGGGTTTTATGGGTTTTGATAGTTTTTAGGGTTTTTAGTGTTTTTATGGTTTTTTCTGTTTTTAAAGTTTTTTAGTTTTTTTTGGGTTTTTTATATTTTTTAGAGTTTTATAATGTTTTTATGGTTTTAAATGTATTTTAGAGTTTTTAGAGGTTTTATAGGGGTTTTAGTATTTTTTATGGGTTTTATGTTTTTTTTGTGTTTTTAGGTTTTTTTTGGTTTTTTGGGTTTTCATGGTGTTTTAGGATTTTTTTTCATTTTTTATGTTTTTTAGGGGTTTTAAGTGTTTTTAGGTTTTTAGGGTTTTCTTAATTATGTTTGAGTTTTAGGTTTTTTAAGTTTTTAGGGAATTTTTTGAATTTTTTATATTTTTATTTGTTTTTAGGGTTTTTTAATATTTTGAGGGTGCTCAAGGGTTTTTAGGGGTTTTAGAGTATTTAGTGTTTTTATGTTTTTTGAGAGGTTTAAGTGTTTTTAAATTTTTAATGATTCCTTTGGTTTTTTTCTGGGGTTTTATGGTATTTAAAATTTACAAATATTTTGCAATATTTTTTTGGATTTTTATGGGTTTTTATGATTTCTAAGGATTTTAAGGGGGTTTAGGGGGTTTTTAGTGTTTTTGTGGTTATTATGGGGATTTATTGTTTTTCTTTGAGTTTTTGGGGTTTTAAGGTTTTTAGAGTATTCTACTCTTTTAGGGGTTTAAAGGGTTTTTAGAGCTTTTTCTGATATTTAGGGTTTTATGGATTTTTAATGTTTTTAATGGTTTTTTAGATTTTTTTTGGGTTTTGAGGTATTTAAGGGTTTTAATAGTCTTTTACAGGGTTTACCAAATTTTGGATTTATAGGGTTTAACGTTTTTTTGGTTTTTAAGGTTTTCTATGGGGGTTTTCAGTGTTTCTATGTATTTTTTACTTTTTTAGGGATTTTTTGGATTTTTTAGATTTTTTTTCGTTTTGGGGAGTTTTAGTTAAATTGATGGGATTTAGGGTGTTTAGAGTTGTTTAGTGTTTTTAGCGTTATTTGGTTTTAGGGGTTTTATGTGTTTTTAGGTTTTAATGTCTTGTTAGGGGTTTTGATGTTTTTAGGTTTTTTTATATTTTTAGGTATTTTTATGGGTTTATAATGATTTTTGTGGTTTTTAGGGTATTTAGGGATTTTGAGGGTTTTTTGGGTTTTTAGTGACTTTTGTTGTTTTGGGGTTTTACGGTTTTTTTATTTTTTAGGGTTTGTATAGGTTTTTAGAGTTTTAATATTTCTAGGGTATTAAAGGGGTTTTATAGGACATAGTGGTTTTTATGGTTTTTGTGCGGTTTTTAGGTTTTTAGTTGTTCGATGGTTTTTAGGATTTTCAGGGTTTTATATTTTTTTTAGTTTTTTATGATTTTTATGGTTTTAAGAGGATTTACATTTTTAGAAATATTTTTGTGCATTTTATTATTTCCATAGTTTTTAGGGGGTTTATGGATTTTAGGGGGTTTATGGATTTTGGGGTTTTAAGTGTTTTAGGCTATTAAGGTTTTCTTAGGATTTTCATGTTTTTTTATATTTTTTTGGATTTTAGGGATTTTTAATGATTTTTATGATTTTTTTGGTTTTTTGGGTTTTTAGGGATTTTGAGGGGGTGTTCGGGGTTTTAGGGGTTTTATGGTTATTTTATTCGTATTTTTTTTTTGCTTCTTCGTGTTTTGAAGGGTTTTTTTAGTTTTTAATATTTTTAGAGATTTAAATTTTCTTTAGTGTTTTTAGTGCATTTCTACACTTGTTGAGTTTTTTTGGTATATAGTTTTTTATGGTAATTTAGGTTCTTAGTTTTTTTTGTTTTTGATGTTTTTAATGTTTTCTAAGTGTATTTTTGGGTATTTAATCATTTTTTTTACATTTTTATGGGTTTATAAGGGTTTTTAGGTTTTTATGGGTTATTAAGGGTTTTGTGGATTTGGGGGTTTTTAGTGTATTAATGTTTTATGTTTTTAAGGGTTTTAATTGTTTTTGGGTTTTTAGATTTTTGGGAGGGGTTTTGTGTATTTAGTGTTTTTTATGTTTTTATCATTTTTATGGTTTTTTTATGATTTTTATGGTCTCTAAGATTTTTATAGATTTTGAGGGTTTTAGGCTTTTTAACGTTTTAGGGATTTTATGGTTTTAGTGGTTTTTTTTTGAGATTTTATGGTTTTAGTATTTTTTTTGAGTTTCTCAACCTTTTTGGAGTTAATGGGGTTTTAGATTTTTTAGTGGTTTTAAGAGTTTTTGGGTATTTTTATTTAAGGTTTTTAAATGTTTTTATAGGTTTTATGTTTTCTAGGGGTTTTTATGGGTTTTAGGGTCTTTTGGGGGGTATTTAGGTCTTTTATCGATCATTAATTTTTTAGGGGTTTTATGTTTTTTATGAATTTTAGGGTTTTAGGGATTTTTATGGTATTTAGGTTTTTTTAGAATTTTTTGGATATTTAGTGAGTTTTTGGGGTTTATGTGATTTAATTTTTTTAAAGGTTTGATGGGGTTTTAGGGGTTTATAAGGTTCTTTGAGTTTTTAGGGGGGTTTTAGTGTTTTTAAGGTTTTTGGGATTTTAATTGTTTTTTGATGTTTTTAAGGCATTTGTAGGTTATTATTGATTTTAGGGTTTTTATATTTTTTGGGTTTTTTAAGTGTTTATATGATTTTAAGATTTTATAAGGGTTTTTATAGGGTTTTTGGGTTTTTTACATTTATAAAGAGTTTTAGGTATTTTTTATTATTTTAATGGTTTTTAGGTTTTAGGGATTTTGAGGGTTTTTAGTCTCTTTAGGGTTATTAATGGTTTTTATCATTTTTAGGTTTCAATGGGATTTAAGTGTTTTTAGGTTTTTAAGGTTTTTATAGGGGTTTTTAGGGTATTCAAATTCATTTACAATTTTTTGGGATTTTTAGGACTTTTTAGGATTTTTTAGGGTTTTAATGATTTTTAGGGATTTTGAGGGGTTTTATGGTTTTTAGGGGTTTTAGTGTTTTTATATTTTTTTGGGGGATTTTATGATATTTTTTTAATTTTTTAGGTGTTTAATGTTTTCTATATTTTTTTACATTTTAGGGATTTAATGGGTTTTTAGATTTTTTAGTGGTTTTTAGTGTTTTTAAGGGGTTTTCTGGTTTTCTGGTTTGTGGGGGTTTTATGATTACTAGGGGTTTTAGATTTTTAGGGATTTTTTGGTCATTTTGTGTTTTTAATGTTTTTTATGTTATTAGGGGTTTTATGAGTTTTTTTTTTGTGTTTTTATGGTTTTCTTAGGTTTTTTAAGGGTTTCTAGAAGTTTTTACATTTTTAGGTTTTTATATGGATATTTTTGTATTTTTATGGTTTTTTAGATTTCTTATGTACTTTGATGGATTTTATAGTTTTTTATGTTTTTATGTTTTTTGGGGTATTAGGGGTTTTTGAGTGTTTTAGGGGTTTTTAGGTTTTCTAGATTTTTTAATGATTTTTATGGCGTTGATGGTTTTCCAGAGTGTTTAGTTTTTTGGTGTTTTTATTAGGTTTTAGGGTTATTAAGGGATTTTAGGGATTTTATTGTTTTTAGGGTCTTTTAGGTTTTTTATTGTTTTTTTTTTGTTTTTAAGAGATTTATGTGTTTTAATGTTTTTGATTTTTTTATAGTGTTTTTTATTTTATAGTGATTTTAAAGACTTTTTTTGATTTTTTGTGTTAATAGTATTATTAGGGATTTTGATGGGTTCTAAGGAGTTTAGGGATTTTATTTTTTTCTTCATGGTCTTTATCATTTTTTGGCTTTTGTGGGTTATATGTGTTTTTAGTTTTTTCAAATTTTCTAAGGGGTTTTCATAGTTTTTTGGGGTTTTTTATATTTTTTGGGTTTTTAGGGATTTTTTAGTAATTTTTTGATTAGGGTTTTTACAGATTTTGAGGGGCTTTAGGGTTTTAAGGGTTTTTTCGTGGTTTTTATAATTTTTATTGGTTTAAAGAATTTTAGATTATTTATTCATTTTTAGGATTTTTATGGGTTTTTATGGATTTTGGGTTTTTTATGTTTTTAAGGTTTTTAGCACTTTTTGGTTTTCATGGGTTTTAAATGTTTTTTAGGTTTTTAGATATTTTTTTAATATTTATTTTTTAAAAAGTTTTTATGGGTTTTTAGTGTTTTTTAGGGTTTTCTAATGTTTAGTGGTTTTTATGGTTTTTAAGATATTTTAGGCTTGTTTAGGGTTTTTCGTTATTTTGGGTTTTTATGGTTTTAATTGTTTTTACTTTTCTAATGTTTTATTCGGGGGTTTTAGGGTTTTAATAGGTTTTATGTCTTTATGACTGTAAGGGGATTTTTATGTTTTTAATGGTTTTTATGGATTTTGTTGGTTTTTTGTGTTTTTATGTTTTTTTAGGTTTTTATGGTTTTTTTGAGTTCTTTATTATTTCAACGTTTTTTATTGTTTATGAATTTTTTATAATTTTAAAGGGATTTTATAGTTTTTAGTGGTTTTAGTGTTTTTATGATTCTTAGAGTTTTTATGTTTTTAGGGGTTTTATGGTTTTTAGAGGATTTTAGTGTTTTTATGGTATTTTTGGGTTTTTAGGATTTTTTATATTATTTAGCAGTTTTATGTTTTTTTAAGGTTTTCGTGTTTGCTTTTTCTTTTTATTGTTTTTACATTTTTCTTGTTTTTTAGGGATTTTTTGTGGATTTTGGTGTTTTTTAGGGTTTTTGGGATTTTGTGGGGCTTCTTTGGTTTTTAGTGGTTTTAAGGTATTTTAGGATTTGTAGCGTTATTTTATGTTTTAGGGGTTTTAAGTCTTTATGGGTTTTAAGTTTATATTTAAGGGTTTTAGGGTTTTTATTTTTTTACCATTTCGTTATTTTTATGGATTTTTCGGATTTTAGGGTTTTTTTTGGTTTTCAGGGATTTTGAGTGTTTTTAGGGGTTTCAAGGTTTTTTAGTGTTGTTTAAAATTTTTGGGGTTTTCAACTATTTATTGATTTTATAGGGGGTTTATAGGTATTTATGGTATTTATGATTTTTTGGTTTTAATGGGTTTTAAGGTTCCTAGGGGTTTCTGTATTTTATGGGTTTTATGTGTTTTGGGGTTTTTAAAATTTTTTAATGGTTTTAGGTGTTTAAATAGTTTTTTTTGTGTTTTTATTAGTTTTTAGTGTTTTTATGGGGTTTTGGGTTTTTAAATTTGTAGGGGGTTTATGTGTTTTTAGGGGGTTTTATGGGTTTTTAGTGTTTTTAGGTTTTTCAGTGTTTTTTAGCGTTTTTAGTTCTTTCATGGTTTTAGGGATTCTTAGGGAATTTTTATGAATTTTATGGATTTTTAGGGTTATTAATGAATTTGGGGGTCTTAGGGTATTATCATTTTTTATATTTTTATTGATTTTAATTTTTTTCAGGTTTTTATGGTTCTCTGAGGGGTTTTTATGGTTTTTTGGGATTTTAGGGTATTTATTTTTTTTATTGTTTTTTAGGTTTTTATTGATTTTTAGTGTATTTATGATTTTATAGGGTTTTTTGTGTTTTTATGGATTATCAGGTTTCAAGGTTTTTTATGTTTTTATAGGTTTACAATTTTATTAATGTTTCATAATTTTTAGTTTTTAATGGGTTTTTTATTAGTGGTGTTTTTGGGTCAAAGTTCTTTGTCGGTGGAGCGTTCTTTGTTTGGAGAACGCGTTCTTCGTGGAGGAAGAGTAATCCTCCAAGTGTTGGGAATCACGTCACTTTACCAGCGTTTGGTCGATTTGTGAAGTCATCCCAAAACCTTCTCCCAAGTATCTATATATAAGAGAGGGTGGAAGGTAGGTAACGATCGTTGGAATTTATGACATTCCATTTATTAGGAACCATCCTAAATTACAACGACATGGTTATTTAAATTTAAAAGGAGCAAACTAATTAAATTATGCTGGCGCAATTTAAGAGGTGCGTTGGCAATAATTATTTGGAGGATACCAAGAGGCTCCCCCCGCATTTAATAGAGACATGAGAGGTTTCTCCCAATTAATGGGAGGTATCAAGGAGGTTTAAAAACTCGGGTGGTTCCCACAACCATAACCTCTCATGGGAGGTTATGGCCTGGTGGTATATGTTATATGGTTTGGCCCCATTATTTTTTTTTCAATTTCTTTACTATTTGAATTCAATTTAGTTGTTATTTGTTGCTTAGGGTTATCTTTGATTAAATATTTTGGTTATTATATTGATTTTATCTTTTACCTTGATAGTTGGGCACTCTTTGATTATCCTCTATTTTGATTCATGTTTTGATCATTATTTCAAAATATATTTCAGGATTTTTTATTTAAAGGTAGTGAGGGGACAGGTGGGTCTATTGGATCACTAATTTTTAACCATTTTAGATATTTAGAGACCTTTTAGTTATTATATATAATGAGATAGATATATGAGTCTTTCCATGTTGGGTCATAAGTATATGTGATTCATAGGTTAAATTTTAGTGGGAACTATCCTATTTTGGGTAGTATTGGTTGAGTCGTAAAGGTTAATGTTGATTTTATCTACAAAAGCATCAAAATAGTTTGTATGTGAATCTTACATTACATTTCTATATGGGTAAGTTGAATCAATATCCAAATTTCACTCTCCCATGTTTTTTATGCACATCCACTTGATATATTTCACTAAGTTTGTCAAAGAGGGTGGGGGTCCTTTTTTGTAATTGGATTCAACCCATACCTACATATATATAATGGGATGTGATGTACATAGTTTTCCTCATTTTTAATTTCATGTTCTAGTATCAGATGGGAGTTGGGAACATTATTTGAGTATAGTTGGGTATGGAGGCTAAGGATACGATTGAAGATTCATTATGAGTTTGGCCAAAAGACCATTGTATTTTTTATTTTCAATTATACTGCATATATATTATCTATTTTACTTCTCGTTTTAATGTTATGGATTATATTTTATAAATATTTATTCCACAAATTATTCTTCCACTACTTCTTTTTTATACTTATACAGCATATGAATTATCTATTTATATAATATTCTAAACTATGAGGGACCTCTTGGATCCATGTTTTATGGCTAATTTTTTTTGTGTATGTTCATTATATTGTTGGTTTATGAAGAAATTTCAGAACATTTTACATTGAACCTTTAAATTAATTTTGAGGGAATACCCACCCTATTATATTTTTAAGCCCTCACCTCTAGTCAGTAGCGTACAACATATGGGGAGGAGTGTCGGGGGTGTTGTAGAATCTTCACCATAGTTGAAATTTGGGATTACCATGTTGGGGAGTTATATAGACAAAAACATGGGCATACTAACTTCAGGGATAAAGGAATGTGCCCTGACATTTAGAGGAGTACCTAAACCTAATTATTGTATGGGGTATCGTTTCCTATCACATTTATGGTGTAAGGGAAGCATCAAATCCAATATTCAGAGTAGGGGACCACTCTATGAAAAATGAGGGAGAAAAAAATACATGGATAAAGGATCACATATTTATAGATGGTGATGTACATTAATATCATTAGTATTATGGGTGATCGTGCATTGGTGTAGTTATAAAAATAAGGGAGTGTTGTTTTACTACCTGCTCCAAACACCATTCTCAAACCATAAAATTAAATATACAAATATATAATACCAAATTTACTGAAATTACATCCTAAATTACCTCTAATTTCAAAGATAACTATAATATTTTGTTCTATAAGGATAATTACATTGAATAGACTACTTGTTTATCAAATTTTGACACCCATGTGAGAAGATAAAAAAATTTAAAAAAATTATATTGTATGATATGTACTGACACTCAACATTAAATGTGAATCATGAATAAAAATGGTCATATACCACCACTTCTTAGTAATTTTGTTTCATTATACATAATATGTGATCCTTCATAATATAGGGTGAAAACCTTGATGATAGTTAGTTTGTGTATCCAAGACATGTGTTTTGTTATCTAAAACTATGGAACGTATCCATTACATGACACAAAAAGTATTGCCAAAGATGTTTCCCATGTGCGTAACACTAAATCTTAGACCACGATGGGTAACTTAATGGTTTTTTTACCCATTAAATTCCATATGTATTATATTGATTTTGTTGTAAAAATACTTCTCTACACCCTTGATCATGAGACCATTGAACAGACAAAAAGTGTTTAGAAACTATACTTTGAGTGATATCATTTTAAACAGAAAAAATTATATCCACTAAATATTATGATGCACAGTGTGTTCTATAATATATATATATATATATATATATATATTCCATGTTATCATGTTTTTTTTTCCAAGAAACCATTACTACTAGATTCATTTTAACCATCGTGATTTTTTCTAGTCAACTGTTCTAGCCACTCATTCCAACCAAATATGCCACCACTTTTCACACCATGTATCCACACATTTTCCACTTATATTTCATATAAATCCCTTCATATATCCCCAAACTTCCATCATCACTACCATCTTAGTTCATTGTACTATTATTTTAATCTCATAAAATCCACTCTAGCCTTCCTTGGTGTATTAATATTCTGTATCACTAGCTAGTGACTATCATGATGGGTGGTGACCTTTTATATTCAACATTGATGTGAGGGAGAAGAGAAAAGAGGTGGAAGGGAGTAATTTTAGGAATCCAGAGATATCTTTCCATCATCATACAAACAACTAAAAACCACTACCAGTGGCTCTGATGTCATTTCAAGGTTCATAATTAGGAATCAAAAAGGAAATTATGTCTTGTGGGGAATCTAAAAAAATTTACTCATTCATTAACATTTTCATAATTTAATAACACAAAAAATAAAAATATAACAATACAAAATTTTCAAAAATAAATTAAAATATCAAATCATAAGGAAAATAATATGGAAAAAAATTTAAAATTTAATTTAGACAATTAAAGGAACATGTAAAAAAATTAAAACTCAACCTAGATTGAGGATTATTGAAACTTCAATGTACATCCAAGATCCATTAACGTGACATTTTCTTATATTTAAATAACTAATGATCTAAATCATTTACCCTTAGTGTTTTTTATAATGTAAAAAACATATCTTGATATTAATGTATTGGAAATTATATTTTTATCACATACTTTGGCTAATAGTTCATTTTATTAAAATCTTGAATCAAGCATGATCTGAACCCCAAAACCTGAATATGGAAACCCATTTTCTTGGAATACCCCCATCCTATTTCAAACATTGGTTATGGATTTTACATATGTGAATCTATTTATAAAATATAAACTATTTTTAAATCATTAAAGGGGGATAAAATAATACATTTAGAAAATTAAATTATTTTTGAGGGCCTGTAACATAATAAAATTAATCTGGTCACATAAATTATTATTATAATTGTATTTAAAATATTTGTATAGGGTTAAAAAAATATAGGTCCTTGTATTCTCCTTGTGTTCAAGTGTCTTAATCCATAAGATCACAACACACCCATGTATTAAGGATAATCATCTTGCATTTGTTTCATAAACTCTCACATTCTCTACTGAAGGATTTGAATGAAGCCAAAATATATGCACCAATAATATCATCTAACTTAAAAGGTTCTCTGCATACCATTACTTCATCTCTACCGGTACTACAAAAATGTGGAATTGAACATGATACAAACCTATACATATTTTATACTATGTTAAGGATCATGAAAATACCTCTTTAAATACTACACATGGAAGACATTGTACACCTGATCAGGATGAGGGGGTATTACTATGTGGTAAGAAACCTCTCATATCTTATGTATGATTTGGAAGTTCGTAATGAATCATTGTGCTGAATTTTTCCCCCGACTAAATATCCTCAATCTACATCATATAAATTCCTTCAAGAACTTATTAACAACTTCATCATATAAAAAAGGTCTCTATCTATGGTCTGTGTGGTGATTTTGAGGGCACTATGTTATCCTTATGTTTTCCTATAAAACCTCCTCCTTCCCTATCATGAACCACACTAGATCGGTACCTATACGAGAGACTCTATAATATTCATCCATAAAAAGGGATACCTACAGGGTCTCTTATATAGGTCATCAAAATTTTTTATGCTAATAATAGATTGTTATTTGTTATTGTTCAAAAAATTAAATAATTATAGGTTATTTTCCTTATAACTTCCAAAATTTATAAAAACATATTACATTTTATCCTCAATAACATGAATAATTCTCTTTATTTGTCTATCTATATATTGGGTGGAATATATAATCAATAACAACTAAGTCTTAAAATCCACATATAATATCCTCAATAATCAAGATATGATTAAAAAATGTCTAGAAAAAATGATCATCAATCATACTATGTTAAGATTTATGATTTCACATATGTACAGGTTTCCCATTCCCTTCATTGGTCACTAGGAATTAATAGGGAGAAGTGGTATGACTCCTTCAATTGATCAATTTCCATCCAATTATTTCTTGAACATTCACCAAAAATAGATCTCATATGAAAAATTCCATCATGATACCATCAAAACTATACTATATTAGCCCAAAGGGTATTCTTAAACCAACTATGACCTTTTACTCAGATAACACACAGTAAAAGGTGATATATTATGACACAGTATACAAAATATTATATCCATACATGACCACAAAAAGTAATTCCCAAGATCCCTGTACATCACACTAGGATGTATCTCCAAATTGGAAGTGTCAAGCCCCCTCAAAACCTCCTCACATAGTGTATGTGGAATAAATAACCACCTCAGGATGATGATGATGTTCCCATATACATTATAGAATTTATTAGATGTGTCCCCTAATAATAATTTTTCATGATAAGCATTGAAAAACTTATCCCAAATATATTATTTAATAGATAGTCTCGATCCGTTAGTCTACTAACACAAAAGGTGTCGAAAAGCCTGTATGGATATTGATTAGAATCCATTTGGGATATTACTATTTTTTATCCCCCAAATAGGGATCTTAAGTATCAATGATTCTAATAACATAATCCTTAATACTTACACTTATTGGTTGTTGTTGATAACTCTTCCATAGTGAAACTAAAATATACCCTGATCCATGATTATACAGAGACCCTAATTTTTTAAAACTATTAGAATATTTTAAATACCCTTTATTATGTTTTTAAAAATATTTTTCCATTTAAATTATATCATTGATTCCAGAAAATATTATATTGATTTTATTACATGTGTTTAATAATGAGTAATCATCATCATATCATAAATAGATCCTAATAATGAAAAAATGTCTCTTTATTTTGACTCGGTATGGGGGTTTTCTATAAAAGATATATAATTTTACATTTTATTTTGGGCCCTAGGACCAGGACCATCTTGGGATTTAAATTAAAATACTATGAACCCTAACCCTCACTTTTAAACTATTATCAATCCTCTAGATTAGGATTAGTCATCACTAACATAATCCCAAAATCAATAGATTCAAAAAGAGGAGGATATTTTCAATATTATAGTTGGTGTTCTTTGATTAGATCAACATTTGGAACAAGAACATACATGGATTTCATCAAAAAATGATTCAAATAAAAAAATTGGTAAATATTTGATTTCAAATCCTTTCATTTTGATTTATTTATTAGAAATTTACATAGTTTTTATTTAATAAATTCTAGTTCTTTATTCTTTGTACATTCTTATACCTATATTTTTTTCTATATATTATGTGGAAATCGATGGAAAAAATAGTGGTGAAGTGACGACAAGTAATCAGTTAAGACTAGCCTATATTTCCTCATATCCTCCTTTTTTTCATATTCCACTCTCTAAGCACAACATGGAACCACATGTCCACTACTATAAATGAAAATCAAGGTGGTTGGATCATTAGATGTCACTCTCTTATCTCCCTCATTCTCTTTCTTTCTCATTTTTTCTACCTCCCTCTCCCTCTCGTATCCTCTCTATCCTTCCCAAGTATGGGAGATAAGCCTATAATCCCAAGAATATCCAACAATAGTGAATATTGTTGAATGGTTTCCTGATATAGGTTCATGTAAATGTTGTGGCATAGCTCTAGGGGTTCAAATATTATTGAAGATATGAGATAGAGTGATGTCCTGATTGGAGGGTGGTGAAGGTTATGTAGGAGACTCAACGACCACTTTAATTAGGATGGAGGAGTCTTGGGATGTGGGGGAAACTGAGATTCTACACATGATCCTGATTTCCATTAGGATTAAATGATGTATGATCTACGACATGGTGGGAGATATACAGGTGTGATGGTGGGATTAACCTAATGGTTAGCCACATCAATCCTAGTCCCATTATAGGAAAGGTTACATGGGATAGATAGTTAGGATGGTCCAGTAAGAGACTCACCCAGTAGTATATTTAGTGTCATTTATGGGCTCATACACTCACTTGAGCTAGCTTGTCGGGAACAGGCCATCCCAATAGGATAAATCTCCCAATCAAGAAGCCTGACCTTTAGACAATGTGGGGAAACATTTTGGGCCAGGTCTTCCCTTTACCAAACAAATTAAATCATAGAGATAAGAGATACCATGTTCCATGTACCCCACCCACATGTGTTTTAAAACCTACCCAACTGGGTAGCCTCATTCCTTTTATTTTCTCTGTAGGTCGTCATGTTCCTTAATTTCTCACACATATTACATTTTACATTATTTATTAACAGTGTGTTGTGTTAGGGAAAATATATATCTTATCACGAGAATTTTACCCATATAGAATGTAATTATTCATGCTATATTTCTATTTGAGACAATTTTCAAAGTGATTTTAGCTTATTTATTTTTTGTATTTATAAGACTGGTGATGGGTTTTGGGCATGATGAATGGAGTGTTCATGGGGTTTTGATACTGCCATGGTTTTATAAAAGTGATAGGTAATTGGTCCCTGTTATAGTTATAAAGATTATTTCTCCCTCACATACTCATGGTGCAGGTCCTCTATGTCCGAACATGGGTTTAGTACTCCCATAGTCCTAATAAGTTGTTGGTCCTCCACAAGATAGACAACGTTTGTAACTCTATCATGTATAGGGAAGGGTTCCCTTTATAGGGAGATAATTACTCCCTCTTTTTATAAAATTTTTCTAATGAGGTTGGGGTCCACCAGAATGTTAAGTACTCCCTTGACTGTTACCCACACATTGACAAGTGATGGATCCCCCACTACTATTTCAATGAGGTGAATTATGTTTTTTAATGCTAGGTAGCCTGGTTTCCATTTTGTTTTACATAGTGTATAATACTAGTTTTTTAGGAATACTAAGAGAATGGAACCTATACTATCCCATTTTCTCTATAATAAAAACATATTTGGGTTATTTCCATTGTTGTATTGGTTTTAGACTGACTAATATCTATTAATTTCTCTTTTTGTTTTTTTTTCTACATAATATAGGGTATTTATATACTCACCCCTACTTGAGAGTTTATCCCACACATTTAATACCTTATAAAGATGAAAATTGATTCTATTTTGATCATAGTAGAGATGAGGTCAGTGAAGAAGAATCCCAGTGGCTCATTGAGGGGTCATAAATAGGGTATTGTTCATGTCATGCGCTATGTATTGAGGAGTATTCTTACATAGTTATTTTTTTGTTGGTTTGAATTTTGGGATATTGGTATAATATTTTATAACACATTACATAATTATTATTCTTTTTAGGTATTACATGGATGGTTGGATTGTGTTGCATGAATTTGTATAAGAAATTTGGTTTATCTATATTTATTTTTTCCATTATATCCTATGTGGATACATGTGTTATTTTTAGATTAATTTTGATAAGGGATCCATTGTTTTTTATGCCTACTCAGTCACCTCCCCCTGACCTATTAGAGGAGTTGTTAGGGAACAATACCGAACCAAACTAGTGAACAAGGTGGGATATTGGTTTTTTATTTGTTTCAGATAAAATCCATAGGGGGTGTTGAAAATAATTGATTGTGTATTAGATTTCATGACAATAAATATCAGATTTTTATACAATGAATTAAGGTTGACTTGAGAAGACATGGTGATATGGATGAATATGATGTTGGTTTAAATACACATGGGAACCACCTTTGGGTTTTTGAGGAATAATTATAATTTCATACATGGAATTGGTGGACAATATTTGATTCCAAAATAATTGTAAAATATAGGATATTTTGAATGAAGAAACTCTGATAAGAGTATCAAGGATATAGAATGGTTTTGGATTTTTAAGGTATATATATATTTATAATATATGTGAGAATATTTAAGGATGTTTGGAGAATTTTGGTACATAAGTGACATCCAGGACAATACATAATGGTTTCAAAAATTTACAGTTTCAAGAATTTGGAAATGTTATAATATATAAAATTAACAAGGCTGATACGTGAAGTAAATCGGTTTCAAGAACATGAAAAATTCCCAATATGTAAAAGTATCTAGGTTGATATGTAATATTCAACTATGATAATATGTAAAGTTTACAAAAATTAAGAGTTATAATTTAGTTTTCCAAATATGTAAAATTATCTAGTCTAATATGTGAATGTAAAAATTTTAAGAACATTAATATAATCCATGATGATATATAATAGTTTAAAAAATCTACAGTTGTAAGAATTTGGAAAATTATATTTATAAAAAATATAATATATATAGGTAACTAGAATTATACGTGGAGGACGACCAAATGAAAAAATATAAAATCATTAAAGTTTGATGCAATATATAAGAGTAATTCTAAAGCATACATAATAGTTACTGAACTAAAAATTTTTATACATAAAGGTTACTCAAAGTTTCATTATCAAAAAAAATATGATTGATAATTCATCCATCAATCGACTACAATATTTGAAATATCATAACATATTATTGAAAATATAGCTATTTATGGATGTTTTCATGTTGTGGGAGGATGTCCATGCCATGATTACCATACAATGATGAAAATCAAAAATGTAATGAACTAAACTATGATATATAAGGATTCCAAAGAGAAGGTATGTATGTTTATTTCCTTTAAAAATATTTCTCACCACAATGGTCACATTATGGTATGGTTGGGAACACCATGAAAATTTTTAGGAAGATTTCAGTGGTTTCAGTAGTTTGGGGGTATCCACACTGTGAAGTAAGAGTTCAAACTATAAAAAGAATTAGTAATGAGATGAGATGGAGGATCGCAACATGATATATAAAGGAGTTAAATATAATATATTTTTTATAATCCATGTATATAGTTTTTATTGACAACCACTCCAGGAATAATGATATCACATCATGTTTTAGTGGAGAAAGTAGAATATCACACTAAAATGAAGAATTCATGTTGTGGATATGTTATTTTTAGAGTCTAGATGATTTAGTTATAGTTTAAAAATTATTATATAGAATGATATACTGTGAAGTTTACATGGATTAATTGGTATGTTATGAAAGTAATAAAAATTTTGGTGTGCTTCACATGATCATGAGGACTAGAAGAGGTAGGATTGATCCCAACCACTGAATCATGGGTTGGATGCGTTGGTGTCTTTACAAAAACTTCTTATAGTAGTTCTAGAAGATAAATCCTAAACATATTTATATATTTCATTTAAATAATAATAAAATATGAAATCTAGAAAGGGTTTCAATTGACATATCTAGTTCAATTAAATAGAGAAGGATTTAAAGTATAAGAGTTTCACTATTACACTTGTTTATTGAAGAAGGATAGAAAAAGGATAATTATAGTGTTTAATTATATTTATCTAGAGGATGAAATTATTATTATTTGTTAATTTATAATCAGATTGATTAAAACTCACTTAGAGTAGTCATTATCATTAGGCCTTAGAGGATTGGATAGGAAATAAATGTGGACTAAATCCAGGCATCAGTTTGATGTTATGATGAAGATATATTAAATTAAATATATAGTTTAGGAAGAGACTCATATATCAATGAATATAATTTTCCTTCATTAAATAAGTGTTAAAAGGAGAATATTATGGAGTATCCCTTTTATAGAGAGTGATTATTTCAAGATCCTTTTATGGGTAGTGCACCATGACATAGAGTGATCCTAACATAAAAACAAGCCTCCATCGGAACTAAGTACAGTGAATTCTTTTAAAATTTCCTATTCATTATGTGCATGATGCTTGTGTTATCAATAAGTTGTAAACCATGTAAAATATTAGTGTGTGACTGAGCTTTGTATTCCACATTCATATTTATAAATATGTGTTACTAATATTTAGAGAAAGAGAGATTAAACATGTTCCTTCAAATGATGGAATAAGATCCATATCACCAAGGGGTATAAAATAAGAGAAAAGTTTTAACAAGTATTAAACCTAATTCACCACACCTATCAGGGTGATTATAGTTAATTTCGAACTAAAAATGGTATCAAAATCAAAATTTTATGCCTTGGTGTGAAATCTCTAAATTTATATTTTTTATTTGTCATACACATGGATTCAATGATAAACAATTTATTTTTCAATATTAACAACTTTGATAGATAGTAAAAGGAGATTCTTGTTATTATATAGGATTATGATAATGTGATCATGTGGAATATACTTTATGATGCTAATTAATAAAATAAAGTGAAAAAAATAAGATTTTGAGAAATAAAAGGGGTTGAATAGAAGTTTATCCAAAGAGGTGTTCAAAATGGAAATTCACTATCATTGTTATTTGGATATATAGGGAATGTAGGAAAAAATTTATTCAAATTAAGTAAAATTATATTCATTTATATAGAATAAATCATCACATAAACAAAAATCTAGTTATTATGAGAAACTAGTAAATAACTTTAGTGAATACTGACTTATAGAAAATGAAAATAAAACCTGGAATAAAAATAAAACTTGTAGGAATATAGAATATTCAATCAAGGTGATCAGTTCAAAATTTATTTTAAAAAATTTATAACCTTTTTTTAGAAAACCCATCCATTATATACATACATATTACATAAGTTTATATTAATATACATTACATATCAAAATAAATCACACCCTGGAAACTATGGGTTTATTGAATTTGGAGATTAGTTGCATTACCAAATTATGATAAAATAATTATACAATATCTCCTAGAAATATTCTTAACACATAACACCATTATATATATAGAATATATAATATTCTTCTTCATGACCAAAGGAATGGAAACCTGAGAAAGGGTGAGAATAGATGCTCAGTAATGGATGAACCCAAGATATAAAAATAAAATATCCCAAGTGTGATTAAAGAAATCATATGGGTATGATAACATAATCATGGTGTATAAAATAAGATAATAACACTAAATAAAACATGGATCACAAATCATGAGTCATGGAATAAAATTTTTGGAAAAACACAAGACATGGTGTCATGGTAATGTAGAAATATGAGTAAATAACCATGATCCAAAATAATAACATATATATGTTTCATATCATTGAGATGCATCAAAATAGTATATCACATATATAATCATAGAAAATAATAACCTATTTCTATGAATGATTCCATGTCTATCATCAAACCGTGGATAGAGTCCCATAGTGGATTAAGTTCACTCCCTATTCCCATAAACATAGTATACAAATCTCCATAGTGGATTGGGTTCACTCCCCATCCACGTATTTTTCATCTCATGAAATATAAATCCTTACCCAATTCATTATAGAGCTATTTATTTTTTGTACCACCCATCTCTTAGTGAAAAACCATTTATATGTGCCCCACATATACATATTAACATTCTTAATTCCATAATATTTAATTAACTTGTGTGGAAAGAACATGTTTTATGCAAACTTCTAAAATACATTATAATTAACCATCTAGATAAAGTAGGTTAATTTGATCCTTACATCATAACCCAAATAAAGTATAATATATATTAAAGGATATTGACAGAAATAAATAAAATTTTTATGAGATAATTAGAAAAATACATTGAATATTAAGATTAAATACTATTTAAATGTTTGATACCTTTAATTTTAAATGAAAATATTTGTTAAAATAATGGGGATATAAATTAAATTGTAAAAAATGATAACATGGACATGAATGTTAATTATGAAAACTAAATAAGATGAAAAGAAAATGAGACCATGTATAAACATTAAAAAAGTGTCTCCTTTTACATTTTTTAAATAAAATTAAAGGCAATAAAAATGAAAATTTTTAAAACATTAAAAATAAATTCATTTCATAATTATTTAAAACAATTAGTGAAAAATATAAAATTAACATAAAAATAAAATAGGAATAGATAAGGTCATTTATTGGACAAAATAAACAATATTAACATGGAATAGAAAGATTATTGATCAAAAAAGATGAGATAATATTACATTAACTTATATATAGAAATTTGATAGAATTGTGAGGAAAAATTTTGTGAAATTGAAATAATAAATTTTAAAACCATAAATAATTATAATATTAGAAAATATATTTGGTTTTATATTTATTTAACATACAATTTCTTCTAATTGAAACCTAAATAAAGACAATATTGATTCTAAAGTCAGATTTAGAAGAAACTCTTACTTCTAACTTCTTCTTGGTTAAACACACTCTAATTATATATAAAATAAATTTTGATTTATTATTCATATGTATAAGAAAATAATTCATATTTTTTTATATAATTACATTAATTTAAAATTCCTTATTAATCATATATTATATTATTATAGTAAAAAATTAATATTCACGTGTTAACTATTTACTTTTCTATGAATTATTCAGTATGGAGGTTATGGTCCTTGCTCATTGATCATGGGTTCATAAACTCTATACATTTCCTGATGATTTATTATATGTTTTTAAAATTTTTTATAGTTATTTGGACATTTCATTGAACTTATGGTGAAGGTTTTCATGGAATTCCTATACACATCTTCTTCAATGATTATTTAATTAATAAGTGAATTGAAATTATTAGTCAATATACATTTGAATATCACAATTCAAGAATTATAAGAACATATTAAATTAATAAATATTAAATTATATTTAGAGTATTTACATTTTCATATGCATTCATTATGTAAACAATATTACATCATTCATATAGGTGGTACAACCAACCCGGACAAGAACATGTTGTAATGATTGAATATGTACAAACATGTCATTACATAAAAATAATATAAATTTTATATAATATTATTTATACAAAAATTACATTCAATATATTTTAATGGTGGAGATAGAGAATCATGAATAAAGAGGCGATAATGATTATATTGAAGACTTAAATCTCCTCTTAGAATGATTCCTAAAAATGAGGGAGTCAGGACTACTTCTTATTAATAGAGGATCAAAAATGTTTATTAAGAATTTGGTAAAAGTTATTGGGGTTGTTATCCAAGATAAAACATAACTAAAGTACTGTTTTGGTATGGGTATAAGATAAGTCCTTTTATATGTAAGTTTTGAGTATCATTTTCACAAATATTCATTCCTTAATATATAAGGTTTCAATTATAAATAGGATAGTTTACACAAGTGATTAAATAATGGATAATGGATTTTTTTAGGAATATAATTTCCTTATACACTCATTTAAATATAAGTTGTTATGATATATTATGTATTTTACCTTTTGATTTAACACTTTTATACTTTCATAGCCTTTTACATGGTAACTTTTACTTTGATGACTTATTTTTTTCTTAATAATGAAATTGAACTTATAATATAATTATTATATTTGTATTTAAAATATTAAATCCATTTTATTTGATTTAAATTTTAAAATATATATAAATTATTTTAAAATCGTAAATGTATAATGAAAAAAAAACAATTTTTATACAAATATATTTTTAACCCCAAAAATAGATTTATTCTAATTCCTTCCCAAATATTAATCATCAGTTGAATGCTAATTTATTTTGTTATATACTTAATTAATACATTTCTTTATAAGAATTTTTCAATGGTAATCAATTTAATTTATTGATAAAACTAATTAAAATAATAAACAACAATTCTTTATGAAATTAACCTTTTAAAATATATTTAATCAAATCCCATTATTTATCTTTTAACCATTCAATTTTATCTATCCATCAGTATTAGAAGATTTCTTATAATTTTATAGACACATTAAATAATTCATTAATAATCATAATAATACATGATTAATTAAAATAAATATATTTATAATAAAATATTCTTATTAATTATTGCCTTTGAATATATTTATAGTGTTATTTTTTATCAGCAAATTATATTATATTTAATTTTTTAACAACAATTATACATATTCAATACACCTATTTGATAAAAGTATATCCAAAGATCATATTTCCAATGGGTATATACCAAATGATCATACATAAACCAACTATATATCCAATGGTCATATATATAAAATTCATATTACATTCCTACATATAGCCTTACATACATATTAAAAATCATTCATCTTATTATTTAATTTTTCAGAAAATATGTTTATCATAATTCTAAAATATTTTATTATTTATATAGTCAAAATTGGATGTATGATATTCATTTAAGATCATGATGATTCTAATTTTAACCTTTAAGTATTTTTTTACTTATGGTTTTATTCCTTTAGTAATGTTAGTTTTTATGTTTCATTTAGTTATTTCATAGAATATTTCATTTTTTATTATAATATTTTATATTAATTTATTAAATAATTTTTCATTTTAGTTCAGTGTTTGGTGTATCACAAGTTATCAAACACATATTTATTTAAAGGTAAATACATACTAAAATCAAGGTGTGTTACATTAAACCCCCCTTAAACTATTGGTCCCTATAAATTTCATTATTATGATGTGAAAAAGGTAGGGTACTTTGATAACTTTATATCTTTTTGTTTTCTTATTTGTTTCTACTTATGATTCCTCTAGATAACTTTACTAGATTAGGGGATTTATTTTTTAGTACTTTATTTCTATAACCCATGATTTTTAAAAGTTATTCCTCATAAGAGAGATCATAATCATTTTTTACTACCTATAAGTTCAGAATACAAGAAGGGTAATCTATGTACTTATTCAAAAATGAGACATGGAACACATAATGCATTTGGAAGTGGTTTCATGGGAGTTTAATAAAATAAGATATCATTCCCACACAATCAAGGATTTAAAAAGGGACAATATATCTAGGACATAACATTACCTTATTTTTTAATTTTACATCCCTCTTTGGTGGTGATATTTGAAGAAATACCTTGTCTCTAAAATCAAATTCCAAATTTCATAATTGATTATTATTATTGAACTTCTGTGTACTTTGTAAAGTTGTAATGTGCTGATGAATGTTTTGAATATTCTCTAAAATCTCTTAAGAAAGATATTTTCTAAGCAACTTATGATCTCCAACATTATCCCTATATATTGGAGTTCTATACTAGTTCCCATATAAATCCTCATATGGAGATATATAAATCATTCAATGTAAATTGTTGTTACATGAGAACTCTAACTGTAATGACCCAAACATTTATAAATTAAATTACCATGTGAATGAATGAATACCTTATTAAGTAACATAATTATAGAAAATACATTCACTAAATTGGTTATTTTGTATTTTTATGAAACATAGTTTATAATATTTAAATGCCCATTAAGAATCATAATTGTTGATAATATAATTATTACACGATGATCATTAATATTTTTATATATTAAACATTAAGATAAGGTTTAATCGATATAGATATAACAAGTGACATCCTTAACCGGTAGGATCATACCCTATTATTGCAATTTATAAAAGATTCTATGGAAGATTCCATGAGAAGGATTTTCCCATAAACAATATTAGTATGAAATTGGACCACTGAAACATGAATGAAACCCTCTTTGGGATAAGTTCAAGCTTATCCAGAATAAACCCCAAACCAAGTTCATCTACCCACCCCAAGAATGTGTCACTATTTCACACCATACCCTTAAGTAAAATACTAGTTTAATAAGGGGTTATGTATTGTAACATCCCAAGCTTCCACGGTACGTTTCCCCTTTGAATAATGCAATGGCGTGCATTGTACGCAACTTCGAGATTCTAACACACCACAACCAATCAATCTATCCGTTATGAAATTTTATAAATTATATCTCTCAAAATGGACTTCATTTTTGGATTCAGAATATCAAAATTAGCCTAGGGTGAAATTTTGGTACTTTTCGGATAACTTTCATATTTTGATGAATAGTGAAAATTATTAAATTTTTAATTAAAAACAAATTTTTTAATCGAAATAATTAATATTTATAAATTATGAATTTGAGTGGTTTTAAATTATATTTAGAATATATTTTTACCATTTAATTCAATGTTTTTCATTGGACATAATTTCACAATTAAACCAGACATAAACAAGTGCCAATCTTTTGATAGTTATTATCTCTTAAAAACACGCTTTTTGTTTTAACAACGAGAATTAATTTTAAATTAATTTCTGCCACTTCTGTGTATTGAATTTGGAAAAATGGATTCCATATTTGGAATCAGGATTTCCAAATTGTGTAAATAGGTAACATTTATTTTTATACATTTTGAATAATTACTTCGGTAAATATTTTATTTACCATGGTTGAAAGGTAAATCCGGTAAATAAGGGTTAAAAATAATATTATAATAATAAAAAATTACCCTAAAACGTGTCCTAACCTTATTGGTTGATACATGTCCTACCATGGGCATCTTTGGGTCGATTTTGGGACCCCATGGAGCCACCTGTAAGTGATAGGGACACTTTATTTTAATTAAGTTAAAATGAATACAAAAATGACACAAGCATTTATCGTTTAGAAAATAAATTTCCACATAGGGTTATATATGTCGGATTTTCAACTAAAAATATTTATTATAAAGATAAAAAGATTTAATACATAATGGTATTTTATTTATAATTTTTAGACATTAAATAATTTAATTTATTTATGACACAATCATGATGCAGTAATTACCATAATAGTAACAAATTAAAATAATTGATATTATAAATACCCAAATAAATATAATTTGAGACTTTTAATGAATTTCAAAAAATTAATAGGTTAATATGACATGTTATTAATGATTTAATTAACTTTTTTCTAAGTAATAATTTTTTTATGAGTTTTACAAAAATCAACTATTGAATAGTGTCCAAATTGACATAAAATAGTTTTTAAAACAAATATTATATTATTAATTGATATTAAATTTCTAAAAATCTATGGTTCGTCCAAGAGACTTATATCATGATAGGTGTATCATTAATGTACCACTTGGAGGTCTCTTGGATGTATATAGTATGTTTATTAACTATATAATATAAAATTTCAAAGTGACATGGTAAATGTCAAACTAATTAACTAAGAGTTAAAACTAAAAGATAAGGTTAATATAATGACCCAAACCTGTCTAAATTCTATTGGTTGAATTTTTTGCGACCTATACCCACCTTAACCTTTGAATAATCAACTTTGGATCCATTATAAACCGAATATTAATTTATTATAAATTAATGTTTTCAGCTTTTCCAAAGGTGCCCCTCACCCCTCTTATAAAAGGGAACTCCTCCTCATTTCTTCACACCTTCAAAGCCTTTTGGTTCGGCCAACCCCTACCAAAATACTCTCTCAACTTCCCTCACTATAACCTAGAGGCCTTAGTTTGATCAGAAAGACAACCTAAGGAGCCATTTTGATCAAATCAAAAGGAAGAACCCAAAGAAGAGGTAATGTTTTCACCACCCCTTTTCATGTTGCTTTCTTCTTCCACTTATTCATTCTTTGTTATTACCATTATAAAATAATAACTCCAGTATATTATATATACTGTGATGTTATTATAAATATTGTACAAACATATTCAGTATTCTATCCACCCTTTGAATAACATGTCACCATACGTACGTGCGTACGGCTTACCGTCTCCACGTCGTGGTGTAATTGTTATTCAATATATTATTATTTGGGTGGGTAAAATAATGATGTGTAACTCACGAAAATAATAAATATAACATGATAATGACTCTGTATATATGATATACCATCCAATTATATATTATTTTAATATCAAAAGAATGATATTGTCGCTCATGAGTACGTACGGACTACCGTCTCCACGAACGTGACGATATTTATTCTCCATCATATCCATTCAAGTATAATTATAATTTTATGATTTAAAAATAAATTTTAAGAACATTATATCATTCTGGATATGAATAAGATACAACCTATTCATGAAAAACATGGCTTACGTAACAAAACATATAAAATAAAACGAGTATGTTTACACCCGAAACGACGATAATTCTAAGATATTATTAACAAAGCTATGTTAAAAGATCATATATGATATCATATTAATGTATATGATTCAAGAATAATTTAATAAAAATTATTTAAACATTATACAGGAGGTTAACCTACCCCCAACCAAGGAAAATTACAAGGTAAGGGGTTTCTTATCTCACTCTTAATTTCGTGAGAATTCCATTGTTCGCCACTTATTTATTGCATGTGGTGTATGTGTACTGACCATGATTGTATTCATTGTGTAATATACATTAATTTATGGGTATTTACATCATAATTAAATGGTCCTTCTTTCATGGGTGCATGTTTCATAAGTTACCAAATCGATAAGGGAATTTGAGATTTCAATTTCCACTCATTCAGCTTTACGCATATTTCATTGATTATATTACTCCAAGATTATGTGTGGAATCACTATTCATTTGATTATGTAATAATTTCCACTCCCCTTTCTGTGGATATACTTTGGATACACATAATCACTCCATTGATAATTTCTCAATTCATCGATATGAATTTGATAAGAGTAATTTTAACTCATTCTCCATTTGTTGAGTTAAACATCCAATTCATTGGTTTTGTTTTTATAAGATTATGTGTGAATGTCATTTGATTGTTTTACACTGAATATCCAATCATTTTTAGTGTATTTATATTTGTCACACATAACAATGTCGTTTATTTATCCTTAACCTAAGGATATGTCCTTTATGAGAGATTTCATCTTAATTTACATTCCATTGAGACTTCTTTGTTATTATACACCAAATCACTTTTATGTGGTGTATATAATATACTTTGACATAGTATATCATGATTCCCTTTATTCTCATGATATTACAATGTTTTTATTACCTCAATTATTTGTATTCAAGTGTCTATCTTTTGGTTAGAATCTCTAACTAAAATGCTTTTTTTAAATGTTTTAAAGACTTATTCATATAAATCTTGTTCATTAATGTCCATGTTTTAAAAATGTTTTTAAGGATTTATTTATATGGAAATTAATGTTTTCAAATAAAAATTCCTTTTAAATGTTTCAAAGTGGTATGAGACACCTTGATTCAAAAATCTATTTTTAAATGGCTTTTTGACAAATAGTGTGACTTTTAAATGATTTTAATAAAAAGGGGGATATTTCTCTCAAATAGTTTTGATGATTATTTTCATCTATGTCAACATCCTTCATTATTCTTGATTGAGGTAAATGTGATACAATACAATCTTCCATATTGTATCGAATGAGTTATTTTTGACTGTGGATGTGCTATTTTTATACCATTCATGGTTTGTGGTTAATGTATTGACATTTCGTATGCTAGTTTTAATACGAATGTTTATGTTATGTTTAAACCTGTTCATATGAGGAATGCATTATACTTAATAATTGACGGGTGGATCCCGCTATAGCTCCTCGAAGCATCGGTAGGTCTCATGAGACAAACTAGTGTCTTGGAACAAGGCCTTGGCAGAATCTTATTTGTAGTCTTGGCACGAGGCCTTGGCTATGTGGTTATGATAGTCTGGCATTATGCATTCCATCATTATGAAAGTGGTTATTGATATTGCATGTGATCATTCGACTAGTAGAATATCCATCTGAGTAAGTAAATGACATTATTTTGTTTTATCATTTCCATTTTATGCTGAAGTTCAAGTTTAAAAGGCTTTTGTTATAAACTTCCTTGAATGTTTATGCTTATCTATGAAAGCTTCTGCTATAATGTTATCCTTACTGAGCATCTGAGCTCACCCTTTTCAATGTTTTATTTTTCCCAGGATTGTGAAGAAGTAATTTATGAATGACCTGAAGGGATAGTATAAGGGGATTTGAAGACAACATGTTGTTGTAGTTTTCTTTTACCTTATGATGTAATGTAAGTCTTGTGAATATATCTAGTGTTTCTAGGACTACTAAACTAATCGGTCTTTCGAGACTTGATCCTTTGTGATCATGCCAATGTTATGTAATAATGCACCGACTCTGGGTATCTAGGGTCGGGGCATTACAGTTGGTATCAGAGGAAGTTTAGTACAAACCTTGGAAGCTAGATTTTGATAAACTCTGATTAGAGCACGTAGACCTAAGATGAACTTTGAGGATTAGTATAGAAGAACTTCCTAGAATTTTGGTATTGTAAAGTTTTTGTGAGTTTTCCGAGCAATACATCCCTGTCTGGATACGAGCAGGTAGAGGCGGCTCTGGCACAGATGTACCTAGGGGTAATACTTGAAAACACCTCTTTGAGCTAGACTCGAACGGGAACTGGTGCACGACAACGGGCCTTGTTGCACTCTTGGTTACAACACTCCTGGGGGATATTCTTAGGATAATTTACATTTTCTTTACAAACCAATTTGAAGTATTATATATATAAGATGAGAGTAAATGACCTTGGTTAATCCTAATGTGTTTCAAATTGAGAATATGGTGACATGTTAATCTCTAAATGATTGTATGACTACTATTACTCACACAATGCTTTCTGGTTTTAGTCAATCGGTGGATTCCAACGAAGTCATAGTGACTTTGAGAATGATGTACAAGGTGGGAACGGTGGTGGAAATGAGCAAAAAAATGGAATGTTGATAGGCGTAAAATATATCGTCTTTATGCCAAATAAATTTTCCAAAAATATGATCAACAATATATATATTAACCAATTACTGGACTCAACAAAGAAGAGAAAGGTGATGAATGATAAGAGCTCCAGTAGTGGAGAACATGGAGAATGAAATCCTCAATTTCCATCATGCAGGAAATGTGGAAGGAGACACCCAGGAAAGTGTCTCAATGGGACAAAGAAATGCTTTACGTGCGGGAAGGAAGGACATAAAGTGAACAATTGCAGAAGAAAAATGAAGAGTACAATGGAAGAAGATAAAAATGGTCCTAAGAATCCATTTACAGTCATTTTCCGTAAATGTAGGGGACCTAGCCATTTCCTGATTGAATGTCCTATTCTATAGGATATTTTCTTGGTCAGAGAGGAAGCTATGTGGAAATAAATGGTTGGATAAATGTTTAAAAATTATTAGTGATCCTTGTTGAAGGGTTTACTTTGGAATAATTTTCTCTTGTATTTTTAACCCTATCGTTTTCCAGGTGAGAATGATATTTATGGAAGAATTATCTTTTCTCTTGTGAATATAGTTATAAATAACCGTTTGGTTTTATATGATCATTCGGTTTGAGGCAATTACAAATTATTATAATTTGGGATGAAAATTCAAGGTATGAGATAACATTTGTGGTTAAATTATGTTATGTTTATTTTGAGGAATTTATCTCATTTTGGTAATGTTATAAAATATAGTTTTTGAAAAAGTACAACACGTAGACCGTGTGACAACCCGTCGCGTCAGACAAAGCTGTGGGAATCGAACCCACAACCAAAGTACGATTGGGATTTATCGCCTACCACTAAACTACGTGAATTCCCTGGTTAGTGTGGCTATTATTTTTAGTTAAATGATTTTATTGATCAATAATAATTTGATTTGGGATCTTACGTCTTATCAAATGAATACCCATAGTATAGGAAAATGATTTGGTGATTAAGTGATAAATCTTATTTTGGAAGTTGTTTGCTTTGTTGAGAACACTATATTCCAAAGGAAAATAGAGTAGTATGGGATTTCATTTGAGGAGTAATGGTGGATTTTTTATCTATGTTTTTATTTTGGATTTATAATGATTTGGGTTATTTATGGAAATGATTAGGTTAATTACTTTTAAGTATGTGACTTTAAGAGTAATTAATTTCTTTTGGAGATACAATTTAACATGGAAGACTACATTTTTAATAAGTTTTGGTTTTCAATATTAGTTTTGATTATATTAAAGGATTTTAAGGACAATTTATTATTGAATTGTATTTATTTAACTTTGGGTTATTGTTGGTTTAATTTTGGAAATTAAGATTAGTGTTTATTTCTCTCAAGGAATATCCTTTTGGGGGATCATTAGATCTTGTACTAACCATTTTGGTTTTGATTAATCTCTAAAGACAATGTAAATATATAGTTCATCCTGATGGATCATGTGATTCTATAGAAGTTTATTCTAGCTCTTCCAGTGTGACCAAGTCTTCTTGAATACTCATCATTTAAAAAAAGGAGTTAGTGGTGGAAATTTATTAAATAATGAAACTCTAATTAAAAAGTAAGTATATATCTTTATATTCATAGTCAATATCATAAATGAATTCTTCATCCTTATGTAATGTAACTTAAAACAAAAAATGTTGTCTGTTTACTTTTCCTACTAGGAGACTAATGATCGTTTGTCCCAACACAAGCTTGTGGTCTTCTTATTGTTAACTTTCTACAGATCATGATTTCTATCCCTCTCCATCAGAACTTTACACTTAGTTTATCATCCACATCCATGTTTTTCTACCTGGAATCCTAGTATGGGTTATCTTGGGTGACCTTTATACCTCCCTTCCTTTCTTTTAATGTTATAGTTTTATTGACTCTTTTTCCGATGTGGGACTTTCCATTATATTCGCAATCCCAATTTTAAAAATTGTGAGGACGCAATTTATTGAAGGAGGGGAGAATGTAACACCCCAATCTTCCACGGTATGTTTCCCCTTTGAATAATGCAATGGCGTGCATTGTACGCAACTTCGAGACTCTAACACACCACAACCAATCAATCTAGCCGTTATGAAATTTTATAAATTATATCTCTCAAAATGGACTTCATTTTTGGATTTGGAATATCAAAATTATCCTAGGGTGAAATTTTGGTACTTTTCGGATAACTTTCATATTTTGATGAATAGTGAAAATTACTAAATTTTTAATTAAAAACAAATTTTTTAATCGAAATAATTGATATTGATAAATTATGAATTTGAGTGGTTTTAAATTATATTTAGAATATATTTTTACCATTTAATTCAATGTTTTTCATTGGACATAATTTCACAATTAAACCAGACATAAACAAGTGCCAATCTTTTGAGAGTTATTATCTCTTAAAAACACGCTTTTTGTTTTAACAACAAGAATTAATTTTAAATTAATTTCTACCACTTCTGTTTATTGAATTTGGAAAAATGGATTCCATATTTGGAATCAGGATATCCAAATTGTGTAAATAGGTAACTTTAATTTTTAGACATTTTGAATAATTACTTCGGTAAATATTTTATTTACAATGGTTAAAAGGTAAATCCGGTAAATAAGGGTTAAAAATAATATTATAATAATAACACATTACCCTAAAACGTGTCCTAACCTTATTGGTTGGTACATGTCCGACCATGGGCATCTTTGGGTCGATTTTGGGACCCCATGGAGCCACTTGTTAGTGATAGGAACACTTTATTTTAATTAAGTTAAGATGAATACAAAAATGACACAAGCATTTATCTTTTAGAAAATCAATTTTTACATAGGGTTATATATGTTTGATTTTAGACTAAAAATATTCATTAGAAATCTAAAAAGAATTCCTACATAATGGTATTTTATTTATAATTTTTAGACATTAAATAATTTAATTTATTTATGACACAATGATGATCAGTAATTACCATAATAGTAACAAATTAAAATAATTGATATTATAAATACACAAATAAATATAATTTGAGACATTTAATGAATAACACAAATTTTGTAGGTTACTATGACATGTTAGTAATGATTTAATTAACTTTGTTCGAAGTAATAATTCTGTTATGAGTTTTAAAAAAATCAACTATTGAATAGTGTCAAAATTGACATAAAAGAGTTTTTAAAACAAATATTATATTATTAATTGATATTAAATTCCTAAAAATCTAAGGATCTGCCAAGATACTTATACCATGATATTTGTATCATTAATGGACCACTTGGGGGTCTCTTGGATGTATATAGTATGTTTATTAACTATATAATATAAAATTCCAAAGTGACATGGTAAATGTCAAACTAATTAACTATGAGTTAAAACTAAAAGATAAGGTTAATATAATGACCCAAACCTGTCTAAATTCTATTGGTTGAATTGTTTTCGACCTATACCCACCTTAACCTTTGAATAATCAACTTTGGAGCCATTATAAACGGAATATTAATTTATTATAAATTAATATTTTCAGCTTTTCCAAAGTTGCCCCTCACCCCTCTTATAAAAGGGCACTCCTCCTTCTCATTTATTCACACCTTAAAAGCCTTTTGGTTCGGCCAACCCCTGCCCAAGTACTCTCTCAACTTCCATCACTACACCCTAGAGGCCTTAGTTTGATCAGAAAGCCAACCTAAGGAGCCCTTTTGATCAAATCAAAAGGAAGAACCCAAAGAAGAGGTAATGTTTTCACCACCCCTTTTCAAGTTGCTTTCTTCTTCCACTTATTATTTCTTTGTTATTACCATTATAAAATAATAACTGCAGTATATTATATATAATTTGATGTTATTATAAATATGGTACTAACATATTCAGTATTCTATCCACCCTTTGAATAACATGTCACCATACGTGCGTACGTACGGCTTACCGTCTCCACGTCGTGGTGTAATTATTATTCAATATATTATTATTTGGGTGGGTAAAATAATGATGTGTAACTCATTAAAATAATAAATATAACATTATAATGATTCTTTATATATGATATACCATCCAATTATATATTATTTTAATATCAAAAGAATGATATTGTCACTCGTGCGTACGTACGGACTACTGTCTCCACGAACGCGATGAGATTCATTCTCCATCATATCCCTTCAAGTATAATTATCATTTGATGACTTAAAAATAATGTTTAAGAACTTTATATAATTCTGGATATGAATAATATACAACCTATCCATGACAAACATGGCTTACGTAACAAAACATATAAAAGAAAACGAGTAAGTTAACACCCAAAATGACGATAATTCTAAGATATTATTAACAAAGCAATGTTAAAAGATCATATATGATATAATATTAATGAATATGATTCATGAATAATTTAATAACAATTATTTCAACATTATACATGAGGTTAATCTACCCCCAACCAAGGAAAAGTACAAGGTAAGAGGTTTCTTATCTCACTCTTAATTTCGTGAGAATTCCATTGTTCGCCACTTATTTATTGCATGTGGTGTATGTTTACTGCCCATGATTGTATTCATTGTGTAATATACTTTAATTTATGGGTATTTACATCATCATTGTATGATACTTCTTTCATGGGTGCATGTTTCATAAGTTACCAAATCGATAAGGGAATTTGAGATTTCAATTTCCACTCATTCGGCATTACGCATATTTCATTGATTATATTACTCCAAGATTATGTGTGGAATCACTATTCATTTGATTATGTCATAATTTCCACTTCCCTTTATGTGGATATACTTTGGATACACATAATCACTCCATTGATAATTTCTCAAGTCATCGATATGAATTTGATAAGAATAATTTTAACTCATTCTCCATTTGTTGAGTTAAACATCCAATTCATTCGTTTTGTTTTTATAAGATTATGTGTGAATGTCATTTGATTGTTTTACACTGAATATCCAATCATATTTAGTGTATTTATATTTTTCACACATAACTATGTCGTTTTTTTATCCTTAACCTAAGGATACATCCTTTATGAGATATTTTATCTTAATTTACATTCCATTGAGACTTCTTTGTTGTTATACACCAAATCACTTTTATGTGGTGTATATAATGTACTTTGACATAGTATATCATGATTACCTTTATTCTCATGATATTACAAAGTTTTTATTACCTAAATTATTTGTATTCAAGTGTCTCTCTTTTGGTTAGAATCTCTAACTAAAATACTTTTTTAAATGTTTTAAAGACTTATTCATGTATATCTTGCTCACTAATTTCCATGTTTTAAAAATTTTCTTAAGGATTTATTTATATGGACATTAATGTTTTAAAATAAAAATTCCTTTTAAATGATTCAAAGTGGTATGGGACACCTGGATTCAAAAATCTATTTTTAAGTGGCTTCTTGACAAATATTGTGACTTTTAAATGATTTCAAGAAAAAGTGGGATATTTCTCTCAAATAGTTTTGATGATTATTTTCATCTATGTCAACATCATTCATTATTCTTGATTGAGGTTAATGTGATACAATACAATCTTTTATATTGTATCGAATGAGTTATGTTTGACTGTGTATGTGCTATTTTTATACCATTCATGGTTTGTGGTTAAAGTATTGACATTTTGTATGCTAGTTTTAATACGAATGTTTATGTTATGTTTAAACCTGTTCATATGAGGAATGCATTGGACTTAATAAGTGACAGGTGGAGCCCGCTATAGATCCTCGATGCATCGGTAGGTCTCATGAGACAAACTAGTGTCTTGGCACAAGGCCTTGGAAAAATCTTATTTGTAGTCTTGGCACAAGGCCTTGGCTATGTGGTTATGATAGTCTAGCATTATGCATTCCATCATTATGAAAGTGGTTATTGATATTTCATGTGATCATTCGACTAGTAGAATATCCATGTGAGTAAGTAAATGACATTATTTTATTTTATCTTTTCCATTTTATGCTGAAGTTCAAGTTTAAAAGGCTTTTGTTATAAACTGCCTTGAATGTTTATGCTTATCTATGAAAGCTTCTGCTATAATATTATCCTTACTAAGCATCTGAGCTCACCCCTTTCAATGTTTTATTTTTCTCAGGATTATGAAGAAGTAATTTATGAATGACCTGAAGGGATAGTATGAGGGGATACGAAGACAAGATGTTGTTGTAGTTTTTTTTACCTTATGATGTAATGTAAGACTTATGAATATATCTAGTGTTTTCAAGACTACTAAACTAATCGGTCTTTTGAGACTTGATCCTTTGTGATCATGACAATGTTATGTAATAATGAACCGACTCTGGGTATCTAGGGTCGGGGAGTTACATGTATCTTGACAATGGTAGTATAAATTTTTATATTTTATTTCAAATAAAATAATTATTCTATTTATCCCTTTTTATTCCTTTATAAATTATTATATAATGAGTTTGATAAAAATTAGATTTTGATATGAAGAAAAAAAAATTTATATTTAGGAAATATATAGTTTCAATTAAGAGACACTTTTGATAAATTAAAAAAATTAAATAAAATTTATTAAAAAACATTCTTATTATATAATATTTATTTAAATATAATTGATAATGTAATTTAATGAAGTCCAATGTAATTTTTATAAGGGTTGGAAAGTTTTTCGTGTTGTAAAAAATATTATTCTTTAGTAAATAATGGTTTTCATTTAAAACTATAGATTATAATATTTAGAAATTTAATTTCATAAAATAAATATTATTTTTCAAATTAGCATGTCGAAATTATCCAATGGTGAATTTTTCATAATTTTCTAAGATAGTTCAATTTTTGGGTAAAATTTTAATATTGTATGAATATGTGAAATGTATTATAAAATCATAATATCTAAAAGAACATGTAATAAATTCTATAAAAGTAATCCATTTCAAAATATATACTTTACCTTTAAAATAATTTTTTTAACATTTATTTAATTAATTTTATAAACCCTTAACAAATTCTCAAAAACAAATATTATATTTTACTGTTTAAAAATCGATTCATAATGAACATGACTCACTTACACATCATCAATGGTATTATTTTAACATGTTTGGTTCTTGGAATTATAAAATATTGAAATACCCTCCACTTTGAAAGAAACCATGGGAAAAAATGATGAGAAGGTTTATAGTTTTGATTATTTTATTATATAGAGTCCAAAACCTAAGGGTATAAGTTAATAAAGAAATCCCCTCTATTTTAATATAAATACCTTCCCAACCAACCACTCATATTCACTAAAAATCACTTTATTATAAATTTCATATCTGTACCCTTCTTTAAATCACTTCTAATGTGTTCCCAAGCTCTAAATAACCTCCTCTAAATCTTTTAGATGTTCCCCCCCAAAGTATGGGACACTTTTCTCTTCCTTTTTATTTAAAGTACCCTCTTTGTACTAAGACTTTTAAATTATAATTTTACATGTCTTAATATGTTTTAAAAAATATATTTACTATCCTTATGATTACCAATTAATGATATACCACCTTTTACTCACATTAAACCCTTCCATGAATCCTTATGTACACCTATTATACTGCTGAAATTATCCCATGATTTTTCATGGCAACCTTTTTTGTTGTGAATACCCATCCCCATTTTCACTCAACGCTATTCACCAAGATGTAAAAATTATTCATTTATTAGGGAATTTGATTTATTTTACCCAAAATCTACAATCATGGGATTAAAAATGATAAAATACATTCTTATATTGTATGATCAATGTGGCACAAAATGAATGTACATTATATAAATGAGATGGGTGGTCCAAGAATAATGTATCACTCTAATGAAATGGGTAATGTTTTTATCTCATGATATACCATTTATAGTGGATATAAGGTTACCCTAAGTTAATTATGTTATAATGTCTCATTAGTTAGCCTTGACTTATTCTTATGATGTCATATTTTATATTTTGTCACATTATTATGTTTCCATGATGTTATCATCATATATTATACTTATATGTTTATGTTTATGATTATCACAAATTTTATGGAACATTTATATTCATCTTAAATAACAAGAATTACTTTCACCATGTTATTCTTTGATTTATCCCCTTGTGATGCTTTACAGCTCACCTATTTTTTTATATATCCCCAGGTTATCCCATGTAGTATTAGAAGATCAATTGAATATAGGGAAATGTTTTTATTTTTTAAAATAATGTTCTTGTACCCATGATTCATGTTATTATTCTATTTGTCTGATTACCCAAATACACTAGGCCTCATGATCTTTTTTGGTTTCATTAAGTGTATCTTTATGTATTAAATCATGAAATAAAGTGTGTTATATATATGGGTTGTTATAGTTAATAACAAAGAAAGATCAAGTTATTTTTGGGGAGTATGATTAAAAAACCATAGTAAAATCATTAGGGATAAGAATAATCATAGGAAAATATCCCTAAATTGTGATAATGTATTGAGTAAGAGGTTTGTAATAAACAAAATCTATATCTGGATACTATAAGTGGGTGTGGACCTATAATAGTTATACCTAGGGGTAAAAACCTTGAAAAGGGTGCTTTGGATACTGAATACATCATCACCTGAATCCGGAAAAAGAGTCCTCCTTGAACACCTAGTTTTAAACTCTAGGGATATATGAATTTTATAATTTAAAATCTCTATATGAACAATTATTAAGGAAACAATTCCTAGGAAATTTTATTTTAGGAAATAGAACATGGATAACATAGATTGGAACCTTTAAATTAATAGGTTAATATATTTATATCATTTTTTAGTTATCCATTCGATGTTCAAAAGATTCATTTTTTATGTGTGTAATAGTTTGAAAAATATCATTAGTAATTCACCCTTTATTTTAGTCAATGGCTGAAAATAGGAGGAAATGAGTTGTCAAAACATGTGGTGCGCAATGTGAAGACCGCCAAAATCAGATACCCCACCGAATGGGTGTATGAGTCAAAAAATTCATGACAAAACTTACTCAATTAACTCGAGTTTTAAATAGAAACATGAATCAAGGGGAAAACCCACATACCCATAATAATTAGAAAGTTGTAATTGAAGCCTTTATGAGTCAAAATCATCCAAATTTTACTGGATCTTATGATCTCTTTATCAAGGAACAATTTATCAACTCTTTTGAAAGTATATTATTCCTCCTTAAATTATTTGATAAAGGGAGAGTTGTGATGGTTTTTTATCTTATGGACGTAGAAGATGATCAAAGGTGGTAATTGATTAAAAATTTAAATCCTGAAGAGGAGATTGATGTAATAGAGTGGAAATAATTCCAAAAAAAATATATGAATATTTCCATAACACTCCCTAACATAAAATAGAGAGGGATTTTTTAGGCCTCATGAAAAACAATTATTAATATATCTAGGAATAATAGGATAACTTCAAATTTCTTTAATGACATTCCAATGTCTTTTTCGTTGAATCCAAAATTAAATTTGACCACTACATTATTAGTCAAATGATAAATCCTTGAAAATATTTAACAATTAAAGACTTTGATAATGAGATGGAAATTGTATGGTGTTACCTCAAATTGAAAGCAGACATCATCAAATCTCAAGGGTCTTATGGGTCTTTAGTTTGGAAGTGGATAACGGATTTTAATTTTATAAGACTGCTGAAGAAAAATCATGATGGAACAAAGTTTATAATTCCACTTTTAAATGTTAAAAGAATGAGGATCCTAAAAATTTATCAAAGGGGATAAGGAAATTCTTTAGGTGTGGGATGGAAAGGAACATATTTAGAGAATCTTGATGGGAGAAACCCACCAATGTGATATAATAAAGGAATGTTGTAATCACCCCTAAAAATACTATAAAATGTTTTAATTACAAGTAATAAGGACACTTTGTTAAATAATTCACTAATATAAGGGTCTTCAATGATATCTGATGATAGACACCTCTAAGTCATGGAAAGAAAAGGAGAGCTTAGTTCATCCCAACTGCTAAGGTGGATCCTAATTATGATTTGGTGATAGGTACGATAGTTATTCAATAGAGGATATAAAAAATTATATTTAATTATGGTTTTATGTTCTCTTTTATACCATACCAGTTTAGTGGAATTATTCAAACACCACATCAAAACAAGGATGCAAATCTATCAGTAAAAATATAAAATGGGAAAATTATTTCATCCTAAGTATATAACTTCTCCCCTATCCATATTTTTGGGCTGAATTTCATAGAGAACCATGTGATACTTACTTTAGTATAATTCTATGATATTATGGGCTGAGATTATATTTCCTTATTTAGATCCAATATGAATTTTCAAGAAAAAGAAATCACCCCCTATATCACAAATCACCCTAAATTCTATAAAATTTCATTGAAGATAATGAATATCATTTCGAATAATTATATAAAGAATGGATATTATTTATTTATAAGATAAAATATATATCTAAAATCATTTTGACAAAGGAAATTATCATATTTGATTTCATTCCCATTGTAAGTTAATTTGACGATGTTTTTCTTGAATAATTTCTTAGTCTTCCTCCAAACTAAGAGGTTGAATTCTCAGTTAAACCCATACCCAGATCTCTGTAAATATAAATAACTCCTTTTAGATTGTTCATTGTTAAAATTTAAGAGTTTAATAAGAAATTACAATAGAATCTAGATAATGGTTTTATATTCCCATGTTCTTCACCATAGTGTGTAGTGATCCTTTGCATCAAAAAGAATGATGCATCAATATACCTCCATGTTGATTGTCATGATATTGAAAATATCGTGATAAATAAAATTTATCCTCTTAAATTATTGATGGCTTCTTCGATCAGTTATGTGGATCTTAGTACTTCTATAAGTTGTATCTTTAGTTAGGATATTTTCAAGTAATGGTGAAGAAGGAGGATATAAAAAATACTACTTTTTATAGAAGGTATGAGTACTACAAGTTCGTAATGATTTTATTTGGATAGATTAATGATCCATCTATCTTAATGAAATTAATTAATATATTATTTAGTTATAACCTCAAAATATTTGTTGTATTTTTTATTAAATATTTTATTATCTATTCTAAAATCAAAGAAAACATGAGGATAATTCTGATGTTGTATTCAAGACCTTGGAAATGAAAAATTTATATTTAATGTATAGAAAATGAATATTTTGGATGGTAAAAGTAACATTATTGTGGAATGTTATCTATAATAAAGAGATATATGCAGATCCTCAAAAAATAGAGGTAATTGAGTATAGCCCAAACCACCATAAATGATGGAGATCTATAGTTCCCTTGTATTAAAAGAAAAATATTATCGATTTGTGGAAAATTTATCATGATTTTAAATCCCACTAACCAAGATAACCTCAAATGGGTTGAATTTTTTATAGATTAATGAAAGTAATGAGAGATTAAAATTGTTAAAGAATAGTCTAATCACTACACCTAGGCTCACAATACCGGCTTGTGGGGAAGTATTTGTGATCTATAATGATGCATCCAAAAATGTATTTGGTTATGTACATATGAAATATTACAAAGTGATATCCTATGCCTCTTGAAATTTAATTATCTATGATAATAACTTACCAAACCATGATTTGGAATTGGATATAGCGATCTTTTAATTGATTATTTATTTACATTATATCTATGGGGAGAAGTGTGAAATATACATGGATCGCAAAATCCTCAAGTATATATTCACACTAAATGATCTCAATATAATCAAATAAAGGTGGTTGGAGTTGATAAATGATTATGATTGTTCAATAAATTAAAATCCTTGGAAGGAAAAAACTAGAATATACTATAAGTATAAAGGATCACACAACCCTATCCATAGTGATAATTGAAAGGGATCTAATATTACTATACATTCAATGTATGGATATGGGAATAATAAAAGGATCTTCATCCTTTCTTACTATAATTAATTCTTAACCATCCATTCTTAATAGGGTCACAAATGACCACAAAAGTCTACGATGATCTACAGAGAAAGGTAGAAAATATTCTAGAGTTCAAATTTTTTTAATGATGAAAGGTTTGTAACATGGATATGTGTCCTATGAAAACTAAAACTGAAGAAGGAACATCTAGATTATTTGAAAATGTCATCATTCGTTATTCATCAATGAAGTTATATGATGTATATATATCTAAAGCAAAACATCTGGTGGGATAACATGAAGAAAGAGATTACATAATTTGTATCTTGATTCTTGGTATTTCAATAATTGAAGGATGAATGAAATAATTCTATGGGTATGATGCAACCATTTCCCATACTAGTATATAAATGGAAAAACACAACCTTTAATGTCATCATATGATTACCCTAGAGATCTTAAATAAATAACTCCATCTTGTTGTAGTTGATCACCTTAAAAAATGATAACATTACATTTATATTAAGGAATATTTCTCTCTTGGTTAACTTCAAAATATATATATAATATAAGTGGTAAGAATTCATGGAGTACCACTCTGCATTGTATCTAATCATGATATGAGGTTTACCTTGTGTTTAAGGAGAAGCCTTCAGCAAGTATTGGATATAAAGATAAGTTTCAGTACTTATTATCACCCTCAGATAGATATCTAGTCTAAAAAACCATTTAGACTCTAGAGGATATGCTAAGATCATTTTAAATGAATTTCCAATGATATTTTGATTAACACTTTCCTATATAAGAGTTCTTATATAACAATAGATTCTATTATAGAATTTAAATGGAACCATATAAGGCTATGTATGGGAGGAGGTGTCAGACTCCAACATTCTAGGATGAATTTGGAGAGTGGAAGCTTATAAGACCAGGTCTTACCCAAGATATGACAGAGAAGTTTCAAACCATTCAATGTTGTATGAAATCCTCCCAAATTAAATAAAAAATATATGAAAAAAAAATCTATGAGACCTAGATATTGAGGTCATAGGTAATGTGTGCCTTTATATATCATCATGGAAGAAATTCATGAGGTTAGGGAACAAGGGAAATATTATTCCAAGATATATCGACCCCTTTTAGATTCTTGATCGCATCGAATTTGTGGTCAATCAGATATCACTCTCACATAACCTGTTTTAATTATATCATATGTTCCATGTATCAATCTTGAAAAAGTATATACGATAACACTCACATATACTGAGTCTAGAGGTGGTACCCTTGGAGAATGACCTCTCATATGAAGAGCAATTGGTGAAGATCTTATATCGTAGATATAGAGTTCTATGAAACAAGACAACAAACATAGTCAAAGCGTTGTGGAAGAAACACAAGTTTGAGGAAGTGGCCACAAACCTAGAATAGTTAATAAAACAAAATTACCAACATATTTTTTAAATTAAATTTTTAGGGTGACATTTTTGAAGGGGGGAAAATGTAATGACCCAAAATTTTATAAATGAAATTCTATTTTGAATGAAAAAGTTCCGTATTAAGTAATTTAGTTATATAAAACACATGAAATACTATGGTTATTTTTACCATTATAAAATATAGAATATCATATTTAAATAAAAATTAAGCAGTATAGCCATTGATAATATAGTCAGTGTACTGTGATCATTAAGATAATTATATATTTATGGTTATGATAAAGTTTAATTGACATGAATAGAAGAATAAATGGCCCCAGTTGGTACGATAATGCCCTATAAAGTACATTTATAATATCTTACAAGGGAGATGGAATCACAATAATGTTCCATTCAGAAATCCGAAAATGAAATTCAATAACTTAATCATGGAAAAAACTATTTATGGTATAATTTCAAGATTTTTGAGATCACAACCCAAAGAATGTTTGTCAAACCATCCTAAGAAAGTGTCATCATCGCAAACCATACCCTTATGGGATAAAATAGTATAATAAGGGGTTATGTATCTAGGACTAAGAAGTATGAATTTTTATATTTTCTTTTAAATAAAATAATGATTATATTTATACATTTTTATTAATTTAAAATTATAATATAATTATTTTGATAAAAACATAGATTTTGGTATAAACACATAAAGATTATATTTTTCATAAATATGTAGTTCCAATAAAGACACTCTATTGATTAATTCATAAATATTTTAAATAGATTTTATTTTAATAAAATTTTAATACTAAATAATATATATTTAAATATAAATGATGAAATAATATAATGAAATCTAACGTAATTTTTACATGGTTTTGAAAGTTGTTCATGTTATAAAAAATAGTACTTTCCAATAAATAAATATGATTATTTATAAGGGAAAATACACTTAGAAAATTATTATTTTTTAAATAAATACTATATTTTAAATCATCATGTTGAAATTAGCCAGTGGTTAATTTGTAATTATTTTATTTGAAAGTCAATTATTTTTGTAAAAATAAAATAAAATAAAAATATACGGTATGTATTAGGACATCATAATAGAAAAAAAGTAATGTAATAAATTATATAAATATAAAATACAACCAAATATATTTTTCCCCTTTAAATAATGTTTTTATGTAATTTGATTAATTTTATAAACTCTTAATGAATCCTCCAAAACCTATATTTTATTTTTATGGTTTTAAAATCAATTATTTATCAACATAATTCACTTACACATCACCAATGGTATTATTTTAATATGTTCACTTCTTGGAATTATAAAATAATGAAAACCACACTTAAATTTTCATAAACCATGGGAAAAACCATGGAATTTGTTTTGGTTTTTGTTATTTTATTATATAGATCCCAGAACCAAATTTTTTTAATTAATAATGAATTCACCTCATTTTTTAAATCAAACCCACCCAACCTCCCACTCCTCTTCACTGAAACCCCATTTATCCTGATGATTCTCTCCTCATACCTCTCCAAATTCCTCCCAATGGTTTTCCAAGATCTTAAGAATGTCTTTCCAAGATTTTAAAATCACACTCTCAAGGTAAGGGTACATCTTCACGTCCTTTTTATTTCAAGTAGTTTCTCTGTAATAAGACTTTTTATTTTAATTTTTTCATTTTTTATAATGCATTTTTACACACCCATTTACTATATTTATGATTCTCTAGTAATGAGGGACCACCTTTCACTCTAATTAAGACCTTCTATGAAACTTTATATACACCTATTATGATAGTGAAATTATCCCTGAATTTTCTATGATAAACTATTGTATTGTGAATACCTATCCCCACTTCCACTCAAGGGTATTCACCTAGGTGTAATTATCCTTCATTGATTGTGTAATTACATTAATATAAACCACACAACTTAATATTGGGATTAAATTTAATTAAATGAATTCTTATATTGTATGATCTATATGGAACATGAATTAATGTACATGTTATGAATGTGATGGGTGGGGCTAGAATTATGTATCCCTCCAATGAATTTGGTATTGTATTTATTGAATGTGATACCATGTATAGTGTACACGAGGTTATCCTAAGAACACTATGTTATGATGTCTCAATTTTGTTCCTTGACATCTTCTTGTGATGTCATGTTTTTTTTTGTTGCCACATTACTATGTTACAATGATGTTATCATCTTATATCATGCTTCGATGTTCATGTTTATTATTCTCACTCTTTTTATGTTACCATGATATTTATCTTCAATAAATTGTATTATTTTCATAATGTTATTCTTTGATTATTCCCGTATTATACATTATAGATCACCCCTTTGTTATGTATATCCCCAAATTATCTCATGTAGTATTAGAAGATCAGTGGAATATAATGTCATGTTTGAATTTTTTTAAATAATCTCATTTTACCCATGTTTCATGTTATAGTTTTATGTACCTAATTACTCAAAGATACTAGGCCTCATAATATATTGGGATTGTATTAATTGTATATTTATGTAATAAATCATTGAATAAGGTGTGTTAAAGATAGGGGTTTTCATTATACTAGTGTATACATTGATCCCAGACTCTTTGAAATCCATTGAACATGATCTCATTATATTTTCTAGTGTTTAAATTTTCCATTCAGAATGGTCATCAGTATGAGGATAATCAGTTGTGATAGGGATCAACTATATATTCAATGCTTGTTGAACAATTCTCTAGAACATCAATGTAAACCTCAGATCCTGATTTGATATAATGGAAAATGATAATCTATACATCCTTATAACTTCATTTATATATATCATGGAATGTTTATTAGGTTATAAATATTCTTTAATGTCAAGGAAATCTACTGACTACAATAGGATATCAACTATAAACCAAATTTCATTATAGATATTAGATATAATGTGAAGTCTTATGAAAAATCCATGGTGATATTTCACCAATTCCTTAAAGGTATGGGTAATTTTTTATCCTCTAATTGGACTTATAATTTTCAATCATAACTTGTTAACTGACCAAGCATCAAGATATATATTTTAAAATCTCTCACTTCATGGTTTTCCACTATAAATAATCATTAAGATCACTATATATCATCATGCTTCTAATATGGATAGATAATGAAGTGAAATCTATAAAAACCTGGAAATTCCATGGATTTTTTTAAATACATGGGAATTTAATGAGTCTGTAGTTTCTGACGGCACTTGATTCTGAAGCCCGGTGTGCCTGAAGTCAATTTCTGAAGTTTTTTTCAGGTATGTTCAGTGAACGTACGACCGAGATTTTATATCTTTTGAACTGGTGCTCGGAACTGAAATCCAAGGGCACCATTTAACTCACAGCGTCAGTGATTTCTTATTGATACCTTCACCGTAGTTGTGTTTAACGAGAATGAAAGTTAATTTTTGGGGTTTCTAAATAAAAATAAAATAAAAATTTGTGTAACTTACTTTTATTTGTTTGGTGGTTAAAACCTCCATGTGGAAGTTATAGGTGGGTCCCACCACACCCTAACCTCCCTTGGGAGGATGTTATTAGGTGGGGACCTCCTAAGTCCTTTATCTCCTCTAACCCCCCCTTTAAACCCCTTGAACTCCCCATAAATGGGGGAACTCTTGAACTTCCCCATAATGGTGCCAATTCACCTAAAAATTGATTGATGGCTTTAATTAATTAATTTTTGAAATCTTTTGAATTATTTTGAATTCATGTCAATAATAAAATAATAGACAAATCTATTTTTTTATTTTGGGTTGGAAACTCTCTCTTTTGGTGGAGCCTTGGAGAAACATGGGAGAACTTCATTCTCCCCATAAAGAACACAAAGAACGTCTCTTCCGCTACTGAAGAATGACGAACACCATCTTCTTACTTCTACAACCGAGGAAAGAAAGGGATGCACCGCCACCCACGAAGTACACCGACGACATCATCTCAACTCGTCTTTTCTGAGTTCTTCCTCTGACAATGAAGGAACGAAATCCGCCATCCGCGACTCCATCATCGATCACTGAACTCGAGGTAGGGGATTTGTGTTTTTTTATACCTGTTCTTCATCGTTCTAATTTTAGAATGTGAATTACCTTTTGTTTATCATCGTAACGTGGAGGGTGTGGGCCTCAAAAACACGGCATGACTCCCCCTTTGATTATCTTCTCTTGATGGTGATAGTGGTGGCGCAATGGCACCGCCAGAGGAATGGGCCGTAGCCGACGGGCCGCGGCGATACACGTGGTGACCGGAAACGAGCCGACCGCGAGAAGAACTGGTGGCACAAGGGCCGTCGGGTCTCCAGAGAAGCAGGGTGCCGTCGCGCCATGTGGAGAATCGGGCCATGGCCAAGTCGGCCACGGTGGTGCTAGTGGGTCACAGTGTCGTCGCACCGTGCCAGAGGAAGAATGCGCGGCAAAGAAGGCTACAGTGGTCGGACGGGATGGGTGCGGCGCCGTCACGCCGTGCTGGAGAGGAACCGTAGACAAAGGCCATAGCGGATGGAGGAGGGCGGTTGGCTGAGTCGGTTGCTGGTGGGTGCTCTAAAAGGTGGGACCCTTCGGGTCCTGTAGTTCACTGAACCGGCGCATAGCGTCGGTTCCTTCGGTAGCAGGGGGCGCAGCACCCGCCTCCCCCCACCGTGGACGCCCTAGCCATGTGGGCCGGCCAACCATGCTACGCTGGCCAGGAAGCCCTTGTAGGTCAGGCCGCCCTTGTGGGCTGGGCCACCACCAGGCCGAGCCACCCCATCGGGTCGGGTCAGACCCGGGGACCAGGTCAGACCCCTATCTGGACTCATTAAACCTGAAATCACTTTTTCATCTGTATCTTGGGTTATGGGTGTTAGATCGACGAACCGTTTGTGGTGACGGGATTCTTAGAGTAGGACGGTTCTTTTGGAATATCCCACATAAGGTTTGGATGTAGTTGAGGTATGGTCGGGTTGGTTTGAACCTAAAAACTAACCGGGGCCTCGAACGGAAATGTCAATAACTCACAGACCGGGCGTCCAATTGATGCACCATCTGTCGCCTTGGATTCCTTATGATGAGATGGTATTGTGGGATACATCAACTCAATACATTGTTTTAGTTTATGTATCAACACTTGACTCGAGGAGCAGACCCTCTCGGAATCGAGCGTACTATGTGCGGGAGCCTTATGGATGGTTGCGACTGAGATGGTTGGATCCTACGTGGACCTACTACTGTACCAGGATCCTATGTGGGTTCAACAGTGATGATACTGTACCAAGATCCTCCCTGTGTTCGACAGTGATGACTTATGTACCGGGATCCTCCATGGGTTCGACAGTGATGACTTTTGTACCGGGATTCTCTGTGGGTTCGACAGCGCTGATACTGTTTCAGGATCCTACGTGGGTTTGAAAGAGAAGATGATTCAGTGGCTTCACCTAATAATCTCTACCCTTCTACATGAGTTGTATATCAGTGTGAGCTGATTCTTGACTTTCAATTGTAATCATCGAAATGACTGACTGTACTTATTTTTTGGAATGGGTTGTGCTTTGGCTTGAGTGTTGGAGCTAGACTGTGATTGGTAACTTAGGTATATGTATGGGCATATACCTAAGTAGGGATGGTTGATACTTTGTGATCGTATCATACTAATGTGGTTTATCCTTAGTGGATTCTAGGAGACCGTCGGGGGTCTTGGGGTCCCCTAATGAGTATTGTAATACTCACCCCTGTATGGGCTTCACCCGCACCTTGTTGTGTTCTGTGCAGACGATGGTCAGCAGTGAATGAGGCTAAGGGTGCCAGACGGGAGGCTGCTTGGAGATGTACTAGACAGGACGTACCTTAGGGATGAGTTGTTCGAGATCTATACTTACCCTTCAGGTAGTATTCCCCGGTGGACGATCCAGGAGCTGTTTACATTTTTTTACTTTTACTTGTACTTGTTGTTCAGTTGGGTTTGTATAATTGCCCACTTACTTTCAGCACACCTTTCTTTTCTATATTAACACTTGTTGCTTCCACTTCTTGTGTTCAGACTGTGTGTGTTACAAGTTTAAAAGAAATACCTTCCCTTTTTTTCAGGGATTCGCCATTGTTGTTAGTCGCCAGCCCCTGTCCTATGGAAGGCGGGCTTGGGGTAGTCGCGACACGGGCCCCGAGGACGGGTCATGATATAATCTAAATAATCCTTCAAATTGTTCTTTACTTATATTATTTAAGGGACAAATATTCAATTTTTTAATCTTATAATTCCATCATTTTCATGATTTGTATTTGGAATATCCCTTCCATTATTTTGTTTCTTTATATCCTCCTTTTGTATCTCATTGATCTTCTCATGGATAGATAGTTGGAAACTCATTTGGAAATGATATGATTTCTCCACTTCCTTTATGAAATCAAGGTATATTTTTTAAAAATTCACGTGTATTAGGTATCTTTAAATACTCATCATGAATAAGGTAACATAATCATTATTCATCAAAGCATCATCCACCATGTTCACCATACCAATGTGGTATGTATTGATCACTCATAGTCGTTGATCAACTCCAACAATCTCCTTTAGTGTACATTCTACTAATGTATGAATATAAAATTTAACCTTTTATGATCCGTATATATATCATAGTTCCCACTATAGAAATAGTTCCTCCATATCATTAATGAAAATATTACGGATAATATCTCCAATTCATTCAATTAAAAATTAGCCACAAGAACCTTTAATTGGTGTGAGATATATGCTACCACATTGTCACTTTGAATGAGGATACATACCAATCATTTCTTTAATTATTCATTATATATAAAAACCCTTGTTCACTATAGGTTATAGGGATTAAAATTTTAGAGACCAACCTTCTCTTAAGGTTATTGAAGTTTTCATAAATTATATTTTTCCAAATAAACTTGACTATCTTCTAATTTAACTTAGTTATAATATTTGAATGTTTCAAAACAATTTCCACAAAGAATTGATAGTATCCATCTGATCTAAAAAAAATATTTGTCACAGTGGTTGGTCTAGGACATTTCTCACTCACCACTTTATTTGAAGTATCCACAAATATACCATCTCATGTTATTACATGACCCAATACTGATATTTTTTGTGCCAAAAATTCACACATGAAAAATCTAGTATATATTTTATCCTTTATCATGGTATATAGTACAATCCTCAAATGATCTTGATGTTCTTTAATATATGATAATATAATACGTATAGATTAAAAAAATTGATTGACGTAATAATTAAAGACTCGATTCATCATATCTATTAATATAGTGAGGGAATTTATAATCCCAAATGTAATCAATTTGAATTCATTATTTTTATATCTTTTATGAAAGGTTTTCTTGGGTACATCCTATGTTTTCACTCTTAATTGGTGATATCTAGATCAAAGGTCAATCTTTTATATGTATTGATACCCTCATAGACGATCAAAAAAATCATCAATATGGGGTATGTGATACATGGTCTTGATCGTCATCTAGTGAAGTATATGATAATTAATGAATAGATTCATCAATCCATATTTCTTCTTAACATAGAGGATTTGCGCACCCAATGTTGAATCACATGGGTATTTAAAACAAATAATCTATATTATCATGTAGCTTTATCTTTAATTTATATAACTTAATTAGTATTATTCAATAATGAGGCATTGATATAGGTATAACACCAGGTAGGAATTCTGTTGAGAACTCACCCTCATAATCTAGGGGAAGACTAAGAAAATATTCTATGAATAAATCACCATATTCCAAAAAAATAGTTATATTTTAAATATTGACTTTAACCCCAAACCATTTTAGTTATATTCCCGTCAATATTATGCATTATGATCCATATAATGGAAATAATTACCACAGGGAGTTCATACTCAACCTCCTACTGATAGATTTTCATAGGTTTATTGGGGATATGAAATATGAATTCCTTATCCTAGAAATTAATTCAGACTCTATATAAAGATATCCAATCCATGCCAAAAATGAAATAAAATTTGACTAAATAAATAATAATAATATTTACATGATGCACATTCTCACAAACTTGTATCGGAGAGTAGTTATAGACTATGAGTGAAATCGTTGTACTACTATGTTTTTTCCCAAATAATTTGATATATAATCATTGGGGTTGTTATTTTATTCCCCTATAAAATTTTATACCTATAAAGGAGTGTTAAAACAAGAATCAAATATGAATTTGGTATTTATTTATTGGATAATGAGTGAAACTTTAGCTATATCATTTTAATGACATACTTCATTAGTTGTGATTGAATATGAATTTCATTTTTCCCTTATCTTAGTAAGTTTCTTACTTCAATTTTCATCATTAACCCTTTGATTAGTGAAATAATTATTATAATTTTCAAACTCCTTAAAATTAAATCATTTCAATGTGGTGTCTATATTACATTGAGTATTTGTTTCATGCATTTAATTGGTTCAAATCTTAATATCTATCCGGTAATAATGTTCTTGATAGACTAATATTCCACCCATGATTAATTTACCTATTTATTTAAAGTAATTTCATCTATTATTTATAAGGCCCCAGCCTTAAACCTTACTTAATCTTGAGTTATTACAAGATTACACATTGAGGATCTTTTCGGGTTTAGAGTTTTAGAGAATTAGATCATAAAACTTGCATTACATTCCACATATAAACAAAGTGGTTACATAAAGATAGTATTCCTCATTCCCATCAATGGAAACACATTTGAATTAAAACATGGATTCTTTTTGACACATCCTTGACCCTATCATCTTATCATGTACCTTTCCCTTGACCTGTGAAAAACATTTCAAAAACTTGGGATGAGCATAAAAACTCAGTATGGGTTATAAAAAACATGGAAAGGAAACATGAGTTCATATGTACATAAGAATGAAATCATACTTTACCCATAAAACATAGGCACTTTAACATGCCTCATAAAATCATGAATAAATCATAGAAACCATAAGACATAAAGGTAACTTGAGGCATTCATAACATTCTTACGTAGGGAGTAACCCTCTTGGTTACGTTTGGAATACCCATCACAGTATATTCCCTGAAAATCTCTTCGGAGAAACCTTAATGTTTCACTCCTTCGTGTTACCCAATGCATTGGAGAGCTATATCGGGCTCACCCGCCCTTAGTTTATCACGGAACCACCCGTCTTCATAATAATGCCCAAGAACCATAACATAATCATATCACATAAAACATGGATAAAGGAAACATAAAATTTCCACATTTCAATCATGAGATATCAATACAACACATTGATATAAAAACATTATGAAAACCATTTTCAATACTAAAATAAAAGAAAATTCAAACACGGTATTTATTTTTCTTTAAAAAAAAGGTATGACTTGTAGAGGAAGCAGAAACTCAAATAACGGTCACGACGGCGGAGAAGTCGTTGTCGCCGCATACGTACGACAAAAACATTCCCTTTTGTCGTTTAGTAAACGCTTCGTATAAAAAAGATTCCTTTTGAATAAACGTAAAAGTCAAAGGGGTTTATACACCGTATAAAAGAAGGTTGTGTATAAAACAAAATATGCCTCAATGAAAGGAGATTGAGACGAAATCCCATACCTCGTATCTGACTTGACCCGACCGTTCTTTAAACTCCTGAATAATAAACTTTAGTTAATCTCTACTTGATTATGAATCTTTTCCAAGTTCATTATTCCTTTTATACCATGTTATGAACATCATGTAATCATTTAAGTTAATAATGTTCATTTTGTCGGTATTTGGTTCTTAAGTCAAAAATAGACTTCTTACACTTACATGTTGTTAATTTGGTCAATGTTTCATTATATCCAGAATGGTATTCATGATGTAGATATCATATATGTCATATATATCCAGTACATACATTCATTTATAATATTACATCACATTTAGAGGTAAGAAATGAAATGCACCGTTCATGGAGACGGTAAGCCGTACGTACGCATGAACGCTACTTCCATTTCTATTTCATATTTTCTGGAATGGAATCATAATGATATAAAAGTATATTATAATTCCAGTATAACAACATATATAATATCATTAACTCTATCCTTTACACATCCCACATATGGTATTAACGAATCAAATCACTTTTAGGGGGCGGTAGTCCGCACTTCCTAAAATGAAGATATCGTGTTTACCCATAATGGAAACCATAAAGGTATGACCAAAATGAAAAAACAGAAGCTTAAGGAAAAGATAAACATATTATATATCATATATAAAAATAGTGACATCATAATGGCCACCTTTGAAGGTGTTTAATGAGTGTTGAACAATCATCGTTTCAGGAGGCAGAATTTCGCCATCCACGGAAACCTTATGTTCTTTAACCATTTGATGTAGTTGTGTGAGAGTGTAGCTCAAATAAATATTATAACAACATCCTAGTATATTGATGATACTGGTGTTGTTACAAAATAAGTATATAAAAAGAGTTTAGGGGGTTGGAGAAGCAAAATAAAACAAATGAACATGAGAGAATGAATTACCTTAAAAAGTGTAACTCCTTTTGAGTTGAGCCTAAAGGCTTCCTTTGAAAGGATTCTGCCCTAGGGGAATCCTCTAGGATGAGGAGAGGGATGTGGAGAGAGCAAATGGGCAGGGTTTGTCCGAGCCAAAGGCTTGAAGAGTGTGTGAAATGAGGTAGAGGTGGGGGCCTTTTATAAGAGGAGAGGAGGGGCACTTTTGGAAAGTAAAGAAATATTACATTATTTGAAAATGCGTTTCGGTTTTAAAAGGTCCCACATTGATAGAATTCGTGGATAAGGTGATAAGGGTTCTAAATCCACTCATCCAATTGGTTTTGGCCATGTGTAGTTCATATATTTTATATTGTCATTCCATTTTATTTAAATCGTCAAATAATGATGTCATCACTGCATCATTATTATGTCGTAAATAATTAAATTTATTTAATGTCTAAAAATTATAAAACAAATAATATGATATAGGAAATCTTTTTATCTTTCCAATGACTATTTATAATCAAAATTTGGACTTGTATAACCCCACTTAAAAATTGTTTTCGCAAAACATATTATGTTTGTGTCATTTTCACTTTAACATTAAATAAAAAGTAATTTATGTCATTTCCCAACAAAAGTGGATCCATGGGGTCCCCAAGTTAGGCCATGGCTTGTCTTGGTCGGCCATGACACAACCAATGTGGTTGGGACATGTGTCTAGGTCATTTTATATTATTAAAGTATTATTTATACCTTAAACTACACTAATTACCACTAATCGCGATTAAAAACTTAATAAGTTACTATTCACCAAAAAATTATTTTAATCTCATTGAACCACATTTTACTTCTTAATGACTACCATGTATGTCGGATTTTCAAAATTCAATACACATTAGTGGTAAAATTTCATTTAAGCGAAAAATCAGTTTGCTTGATTACCACTTAGTGGTTTCACTATTCATCAAAAATTGAAGTTTTTCAGAAAATTACCAAAAATTCACCCTAAGCTATATTTGATATTCCGAATTCAAAAATGAAGTCTATTTTACAAAATTCAAATCATATAAGTCACATTAATTTATTTAATAATTAATTCCCGCTGCCAGGGCAAATAGCGTGTTTTTACAAAAAAAAAGTATCAAAATATTGACACCAGTTTAAGTCTAATTTCAAAGTGAAATTGATTCCAATGACCAATATTGGATAAAATGGTAAAAATATATTCTAATTCCACTTCAAAACGAAATCAAAACATAATCTAATCATATAAATAAATTAGATTAAAAAGCAGTTTTGATGTAAAATGCAGTATTTTTCAATATTCATTAAAAAAATGAACATTGTCAGAAAAATACCAAAATTTCACACAAGGTAAATTTTGATGTCCCAATCATAAATAATAAGTTTATTTTGACAAACATAGTTTATAAAATTGTCAAAATATAGATTCAAAAATGGTTTGCCATCACAAGGCAGTAAAACAATCTTTTAAGAATATTAGTGTATTCCATGCATAAGATTGTATTTATTTTCATTTTAAGCCTCTATAACACTATCTTAATCATTAATAGACATAGATATAAATATCTATTATTCATTACTTACTTGGGATGTTACATCCTTCCCCCCTTTAGAAAATTGCGTCCCCGCAATTTATTTACTTATCGAATAAATGGGGGTACTTATCCCTCATTGCATTTTCAGATTCCCATGTTGCCTCTTCAATCATGTGGTTTTTCCACAAAACCTTTACCTGATTAATCACCTTATTCCGTAACACTTGCTCCCTGTGGTCAAGAATCTGGACTGGTTGTTCCTCATAAGATAGGTTCTCTTCTAGCTGAACTACCTCTGGACTCAAAACATGAGATGGATCTGGCATATACTTTCTCAACATCGAAACGTGAAAAACATTGTGTACCTGAGATAAACTCGGAGGTAAAGCCACTCGGTATGCAACTGATCCAACTCTTTCCAGAATTTCGTATGGTCCAATAAACCTTGGACTCAACTTTCCTTTCTTACCAAATCTCATCACACTTTTCCAAGGAGAAACCTTGAGAAAAACATGATCACCTCCCTCGAAAGATAGATCCTTCCTCCGGTTATCCGCATAACTCTTCTGCCTGCTCTGAGCTGTTCTCATGTGTTTCTGAATCAGCTGAACTTTTTCTGCCATTTCTTCTACCAATTCTGTTCCCATCAACTTCCTTTCACCCACTTCATCCCAGAAAGCTGGAGTTCGACACCGCTTCCCATATAATGCCTGAAATGGTGCCATCTGTATACTAGAATGAAAACTGTTATTATATGAAAACTCAACCAAAGAAAGATGTTGGTCCCAACTTCCCTGATAATCCATAGAACAAGCTCGTAGCATATCCTCCAATGTCTGAATTGTTCGTTCTGACTGCCCATCTGATTGAGGATGAAAAGCTGTACTAAAATTTAATTCAGTACCCAACGACTTCTGAAGGCCTTTCCAAAAGTTAGAAGTAAACCTGGGATCACGATCCGATACAATGGAGAGGGGAACTCCATGTAACCTGACTATCTCCTTAAGATACAAACGGAAAAGTTGATCAAGAGAGAAAGTATCTCGTATAGCAAGGAAATGAGCAGACTTGGTCAAGCGATCAACAATAACCCAGATTGCATTATTACCTCGAGATGTCTTCGGTAATCCAACAACAAAGTCCATGGATATATTCTCCCATTTCCACTCTGGCACTGGTAAAGGCTGAAGCATCCCTTTCGGTAACTGCCGCTCTGCTTTAACCTGCTGACAAGTCAAACACTTCACAGTAAAATCAGCAATGTCTCTTTTCATTCCATCCCACCAGTAATACTCCTGCAGATCTCTATACATCTTAGTACTGCCCGGATGAACTGAGAACGGAGTACTATGAGCTTCACATAACAACTCTCTCTTCAACTGTGAATCACAAGGCACACACAATCTCTTCCCAAATCTCAAAACAAAATCATTATCAATGTTGAATTCAGGCAACTTACCTTTCTGAACCAGCTCTACCTTTTTCTGCAACTCACTGTCCTGCTTCTGTGCATGCTTGATTCTATCTGATAGAGAAGATCTCACTGATACCTGAAACAAAACAGAAGGATTTCCTGCACCAACAACTTCCATGCCAAAGTTCATCAAATCTTTAACCAAAGGATCACGTTCCAACCGCAACATTGTTAATGAAGCATTACTTTTTCGACTCAAAGCATCATCCACTTTATTTGCTTTCCCCGGATGGTAATGAATTGTGCAATCATAATCCTTGATTAATTCTAGCCATCTCCTCTGTCTCATGTTTAACTCTTTCTGAGTGAATATATACTTTAAACTTTTGTGATCGGTATATATTTCACACTTTACTCCATACAAATGATGCCTCCAAATTTTTAAAGCAAAAACAACAGCAGCTAATTCCAAATCATGTGTAGGGTAATTTACCTCATGAGTTTTCAACTGTCGTGAAGCATAAGCAATTACCTGATCATTCTGCATTAGGATGCAACCAAGTCCTTTCAATGAAGCATCACTGTATATAACAAACTCACCATTCCTGGAAGGTAGTGCCAAAACTGGAGCGTTCACCAATCTTCTTTTCAATTCCTGAAAACAATCATCACATTCTTTTGTCCAGATAAACTTAACACCCTTCCGAGTTAGCTTAGTCATTGGACTAGATAACCGTGAAAAATTTCTAACAAACCTTCGGTAATAGCCCGCCAAACCAAGGAAGCTACGAATCTCGGTTACATTTGTGGGTCTTGGCCATTCTTCCACAACTTTTGTTTTTGCAGGATCAACAGTTATTCCATCTTTAGAAACAATGTGCCCAAGGAAAGAAATTTGTTGCAACCAAAACTCACACTTGCTGAATTTCCCATATAATTTCTTTTCTTTTAAGGTTTGCAAGATAACCCTTAAATGTTTTTCATGCTCCTCTTTACTTTTAGAAAACACCAAAATATCATCAATGAAAACCACCACAAACTTATCCAAGAACTCATGGAAAATTCTATTCATTAAATCCATGAATACAGTAGGTGCATTGGTTAGCCCAAAAGGCATTACTACAAATTCATAGTGGCCATATCTCGTACGGAACATGGTCTTCGGAATATCTGCCTCCTTTACCTTCAGCTGATGGTACCCCGATCTCAAGTCAATCTTTGAAAAAAACTGAGCTCCCTGGAGCTGATCAAACAAATCATCGATATGAGGCAAAGGATATTTGTTCTTAACAGTGATATTATTCAAGGCTCTATAATCAATGCAAAGTCTCATAGAACCATATTTCTTTTTAACAAATAAAACAGGAGCACCCCATGGTGATGTACTAGGTCTAATGAAACCCTTCTATAATAAATCTTGCAATTGCTCCTTCAACTCTAAAAGTTCGATTTGTGCCATTCGATAAGGGGGTTTTGAAATTGGCTTAGCATCAGGAACTAAGTAAACAGTAAACTCAACTTCCCGATCTGGTATTATTCCAGGCAACTCATCAGGAAAAACATCAGGATACTCATTTACCACTGGCACATCATTAATCTGAACAGTTCCTTTATTTTCAACGACGTGTGCAAGGTAACATTCATTTCCATCTTTTACAAGTTTCTCGGCCTCTTGATATGTTATCAAAAGTAAGGGTTCATTCTTGTAAACAAACTGAAATTCTTTCTGAAAAGAAACTTCTTTAGCTCTACAGTCAATCTTAGCATGGTAAATAGAGAGCCAATCCATACCCAGGATAACATCAAAATCTACTAGAGGTAGAACAATAAGGTTTGCAAGTAGGTTCTTTCCACAGATAAGGATAGGAAGATTCTTATAAATTCTTTTTGCCTCGACACTTCCCCCAGGTGTTTTTACCAAAAGTTCAGGAGTCATTTCTTGAGATGGTATTCCCATTTTACTAGAAAAGGTTTCAGAGATGAAAGAATGTGTAGACCCCGAATCAAACAACACACTGGCATAATCTGAAAAAACAAACAAAGTACCTGATACAACTTCATTCGATGGCCCAACGTCTGCTGAAGTAGTTGCAAAGGATTTTGCCACCCCTTTCTTCTTGTAGTCTAACTGCTTCCCATCACTCAAGCTCCTTGTCAGACACTCGTTTGCATAGTGACCCATCTCATTGCACTTAAAACATTTCACTAACTGTAAATCAAATTTGTTCTTACCTTCACCTTGATCCTTTTCAGTGCAATCACGAGCCTTATGTCCCATCTTACCACATCGGTAGCACTTCCAAGAATTCAGAAGACATTCCCCAGCATGCCTTTTTCCACATTTATCACAAACTGGAAACTTAGTTTTCTTACCATCAGACTTTTTTGAAGAATTCTTACCTTTCTCTTGCCACTTCGGTCTCTTCTTCTGCTGGTTGTTATAGAACACTTGGTCATCGGCAAACTCCATTTCCACCTTCTCAGCACATCGAACAAGCTTTTCATAACTTTTAAACTCACGAGAAGCCAATGCCCTTCGATACTTTGGCTTTAATCCTGAGTAAAAACGATTGATTTTACTATCAAGGTCCCGGATAAAATTTGGAGCATACCTTGCCAATCGAGTGAACCTTTCTTCATAGGCAGCCACTGAGTCTTCCTCTTGCCTCAATTCCAAGAATTGCTTTTCCATCCTAAGTCGAACAGCCTTAGGAAAATACTTCTCAAGAAACATACCTTTGAAGTCATCCCAGTCAAGAGCATCAATCTCATCGGCATCCCTGATATTTTTAACCATAGACCACCACTGATCTGCTTCACCCTCCAAACGGTAAATAGAAAGACTAACCTTTTGATTGTCTGAACAACCCATGACATCAAAAATCTTCTCCAGTGCTTTAATCCACCCTTCAGCTAGCACAGGGTCAGATGATCCTCTGAATGATGGTGGATGTTGCCTCATGAAATGTTCCACCACTGACATGTTTCTCTGCGGTTGATCTGGCTGATCTCGTGCATGGATACCTCCACCATTTATCGCTTGAGTCAACTGCGCCATTACTGCAACAAACTATTCAGTTCCAATTCCGACCATTTCTGGATGCTGATTCGGAAGGTTATTTCCTTCTGTATGCCTTCCTAGCACAGCTTCCCTGTTTCCTCTGCGGAAAACCATTCTGAACAAACATGTCTTAGATGAAGCAACATGGTAATCTTTAAATGCTATATCATTTTGAAAAAAATATTTTTGGATAATCATTTAATAGAATTCTAACTCCTAAAGTTATCTAAACCGACCTTTGATACCAACTATAAGGCCCCAGCCTTAAACCTTACTTAATCTTGAGTTATTACAAGATTACACATTGAGGATCTTTTCGGGTTTAGAGTTTTAGAGAATTAGATCATAAAACTTGCATTACATTCCACATATAAACAAAGTGGTTACATAAAGATAGTATTCCTCATTCCCATCAATGGAAACACATTTGAATTAAAACATGGATTCTTTTTGACACATCCTTGACCCTATCATCTTATCATGTACCTTTCCCTTGACCTATGAAAAACATTTCAAAAACTTGGGATGAGCATAAAAACTCAGTATGGGTTATAAAAAACATGGAAAGGAAACATGAGTTCATATGTACATAAGAATGAAATCATACTTTACCCATAAAACATAGGCACTTTAACACGCCTCATAAAATCATGAATAAATCATAGAAACCATAAGACATAAAGGTAACTTGAGGCATTCATAACATTCTTACGTAGGGAGTAACCCTCTTGGTTACGTTTGGAATACCCATCACAGTATATTCCCTGAAAATCTCTTCGGAGAAACCTTAATGTTTCACTCCTTCGCGTTACCCAATTCATTGGAGAGCTATATCGGGCTCACCCGCCCTTAGTTTATCACGGAACCACCCGTCTTCATAATAATGCCCAAGAACCATAACATAATCATATCACATAAAACATGGATAAAGGAAACATAAAATTTCCACATTTCAATCATGAGATATCAATACAACACATTGATATAAAAACATTATGAAAACCATTTTCAATACTAAAATAAAAGAAAATTCAAACACGGTATTTATTTTTCTTTAAAAAAAAGGTATGGCTTGTAGAGGAAGCCGAAACTCAAATAACGGTCACGACGGCGGAGAAGTCGTTGTCGCCGCATACGTATGACAAAAACATTCCCTTTTGTCGTTTAGTAAACGCTTCGTATAAAAAAGATTCCTTTTGAATAAACGTAAAAGTCAAAGGGGTTTATACACCGTATAAAAGAAGGTTGTGTATAAAACAAAATATGCCTCAATGAAAGGAGATTGAGACGAAATCCCATACCTCGTATCTGACTTGACCCGACCGTTCTTTAAACTCCTGAATAATAAACTTTAGTTAATCTCTACTTGATTATGAATCTTTTCCAAGTTCATTATTCCTTTTATACCATGTTATGAACATCATGTAATCATTTAAGTTAATAATGTTCATTTTGTCGGTATTTGGTTCTTAAGTCAAAAATAGACTTCTTACACTTACATGTTGTTAATTTGGTCAATGTTTCATTATATCCAGAATGGTATTCATGATGTAGATATCATATATGTCATATATATCCAGTACATACATTCATTTATAATATTACATCACATTTAGAGGTAAGAAATGAAATGCACCGTTCATGGAGACGGTAAGCCGTACGTACGCATGAACGCTACTTCCATTTCTATTTCATATTTTCTGGAATGGAATCATAATGATATAAAAGTATATTATAATTCCAGTATAACAACATATATAATATCATTAACTCTATCCTTTACACATCCCACATATGGTATTAACGAATCAAATCACTTTTAGGGGCGGTAGTCCGCACTTCCTAAAATGAAGATATCGTGTTTACCCATAATGGAAACCATAAAGGTATGACCAAAATGAAAAAACAGAAGCTTAAGGAAAACATAAACATATTATATATCATATATAAAAATAGTGACATCATAATGGCCACCTTTGAAGGTGTTTAATGAGTGTTGAACAATCATCGTTTCGGGAGGCAGAATTTCGCCATCCACGGAAACCTTATGTTCTTTAACCATTTGATGAAGTTGTGTGAGAGTGTATCTCAAATAAATCTTATAACAACATCCTAGTATATTGATGATACTGGTGTTGTTACAAAAGAAGTATATAAAAAGAGTTTAGGGGGTTGGAGAAGCAAAATAAAACAAATGAACATGAGAGAATGAATTACCTTAAAAAGTGTAACTCCTTTTGAGTTGAGCCTAAAGGCTTCCTTTGAAAGGATTCTGCCCAAGGGGAATCATCTATGATGAGGAGAGGGATGTGGAGAGAGCAAATGGGCAGGGGTTGGCCGAGCCAAAGGCTTGAAGAGTGTGTGAAATGAGGTAGAGGTGGGGGCCTTTTATAAGAGGAGAGGAGGGGCACTTTTGGAAAGTAAAGAAATATTACATTATTTGAAAATGTGTTTCGGTTTTAAAAGGTCCCACATTGATAGAATTCGTGGATAAGGTGATAAGGGTTCGAAATCCACTCATCCAATTGGTTTTGGCCATGTGTAGTTCATAGATTTTATATTGTCATTTCATTTTATTTAAATCGTCAAATAATGATGTCATCACTGCATCATTATTATGTCGTAAATAATTAAATTTATTTAATGTCTAAAAATTATAAAACAAATAATATGATATAGTAAATCTTTTTATCTTTCTAATGACTATTTATAATCAAAATTTGGACTTGTATAACCCCACTTAAAAATTGTTTTCGCAAAACATATTATGTTTGTGTCATTTTCACTTTAACATTAAATAAAAAGTAATTTATGTCATTTCCCAACAAAAGTGGATCCATGGGGTCCCCAAGTTAGGCCATGGCTTTTCTTGGTCGTCCATGACACAACCAATGAGGTTGGGACATGTGTCTAGGTCATTTTATATTATTAAAGTATTATTTATACCTTAAACTACACTAATTACCACTAATCGCGATTAAAAACTTAATAAGTTACTATTCACCAAAAAATTATTTTAATCTCATTGAACCACATTTTACTTCTTAATGACTACCATGTATTTCGGATTTTCAAAATTCAATACACATTAGTGGTAAAATTTCATTTAAGCGAAAAATCAGTTTGCTTGATTACCACTTAGTGGTTTCACTATTCATCAAAAATTGAAGTTTTTCAGAAAATTACCAAAAATTCACCCTAAGCTATATTTGATATTCCGAATTCAAAAATGAAGTCTATTTTACAAAATTCAAATCATATAAGTCACATTAATTTATTTAATAATTAATTCCCGCTGCCAGGGCAAATAGCGTGTTTTTACAAAAAAAAGTATCAAAATATTGACACCAGTTTAAGTCTAATTTCAAAGTGAAATTGATTCCAATGACCAATATTGGATAAAATGGTAAAAATATATTCTAATTCCACTTCAAAACCAAATCAAAACATAATCTAATCATATAAATAAATTAGATTAAAAAGCAGTTTTGATGTAAAATGCAGTATTTTTCACTATTCATTAAAAAAATGAACATTGTCAGAAAAATACCAAAATTTCACACAAGGTAAATTTTGATGTCCCAATCATAAATAATAAGTTTATTTTGACAAACATAGTTTATAAAATTGTCAAAATATAGATTCAAAAATGGTTTGCCATCACAAGGCAGTAAAACAATCTTTTAAGAATATTAGTGTATTCCATGCATAAGATTGTATTTATTTTCATTTTAAGTCTCTATAACACTATCTTAATCATTAATAGACATAGATATAAATATCTATTATTCATTACTTACTTGGGATGTTACATCATTACTTTCACATTTCCTATATGTAGGAAGATGATTTTTTAATTCCATGGTTTTTATCATTTGATTTTCCATAAATTCTAGTTTTTGATTCTTTTCCCCTAAACTGTGAGAATAAATGGAGTCATTAATTTCTATTTCTATATTGAGACAACATTGAAACATTTATTCAAAACTACCAACATCCCATATAAATAATTATTTTTAGGGATATGGTTTTAAGATAATAATGAAATGATATATTTATATTTAATGACCCTTGATAAAACATAAACTGTACCATTCAAGTATCATGAAATTTTATTAATAGGTTCCAATAAATTCATCATCCTTTTTTTATCTCAAACAATTTTATCTTTAATTTATTATGATGCGTTTGGGTAAAATATTTATTGATTTTTTTTAAATCCAACTATTCTATGGAGTTTATTTCCTCTTCATGCCTCATATTCTTAATGATTTTACAACTTGATCTGCCTCATCTTCCAAATGATAATCATATATAATCACCTTTTCATTATTCAAGAACTGAATAATGTAAAATATATTTTATGCTTTATTAATCTATTTATTGTGAATTCATCTATTTTAAGACCAACTAATTGAGGGTATACGTGGCCATATAAAGGAAATAATGGATTTTGTTTCCTTTACTAGTATGTTTGGAATCTTTAAATGATTAATGGTTTTGTTTATAGCTTGAGAAAGTTGGGTGAGAAATTACATGAGATCTTTTTAGTATATCTCCCATCCCTTTGGGTTTCTCATTAGGAAAGTCACTACACTCTCCATCATAGTCATTTTTAACTTTTTTCCTCTTAGTTACTTCCATTAACTAAAAAAAGGTTAGTGAGAGTATCATGAAATAATTATTAGAGTAAAAAATCATATGATAAGGAATATCAAACCTATGATGTAATATGTTATTACACTTTTATATCAATCTATGAAATTATAAGTTAATCCTATATCACTTTTGGTTGATTGTATATTTTTTGGTTATATACTCTTATTATTCATAACCTAATCCCAAAAAAGTAAACCCCTCTCTATTACCAATTTATACAACCCAACCATAACTTATATCCATATTACATCATTTTATATGAATATTCATTTCATATCACAATAAATTACACCCCAAAAAATATAGAGTCGGTGTCTTTGAATATTAGATACTTCACCAACATATTTTACAAACATTATTCAACATTTCCCACAAATATTCTTCACAAATTATACCCTTCTATACATATCATACCTAGTACTCTACTTCATAACCTAATAAATAGAGGCATAAGAATGTGTGAGATCAAATTATCCATAAGGGGTGATCATAAGAGATAAAAATCAAAGAACACAAGTAACCATAATATGAGAAAATGGGTATGAGAACATAATAAATGTGTATAATATAAGAGAAAAATACCCAATAAAACATCGATCATGGATAATGAGTAATGGAATAAGAATTTTTGAATAACAAAAGGCATGTGTCGTATGGGTTTAGAAATAAGAGTCAATAATCATGAAAATTCAAAATGTAACTTAGGTACTATTTTTTTATTCTTTCCACTAGGACTATCACTTTCACATTTTTTTAGTTTCACCTCGTTTGTTCATGATCCTCTATTCATGTATTATTGATTTATAAAGTTGTGTGGTTTATCACCACTGGGGTTGATGGTGTCAGCACCTTGATCGAAATCAGATGATGGGATATATTACGTTCCCTCCATGGATCACTTTTAAGATTTAGTTTCTAATTTTGGCCTCCATCATGGATTTAAGAAATTATTATGAATCCATTTCCTAACACCATTTCATATAGACATTTATTATTTACTTCATTGGAATCCTTAACAGGGTGAACAGATTCTATTGGTGTGGATGAGTCTTTATGAACTCCATGACATTATTGGGTACATTGGGAATCAATAAATATATTTATTAATATGGGACATGATGGAATCCTATTTGTATCATCTGGGTAATATTACATTTAGATCATAACTAGACATGTGTTCATCACACAATGAAACCTATTCTCATCACATATGGTATATTAGACTCATTGGAAAAGGAATTATAAGATCACCGCCTAAGGAATACCATGATTAGCACCTGAGGAATTATGTGATTATTACACCAAGAGACTTAGGATTTTTACCTAAGGTATCCTTGTTTCTTAACTAGAGACATCATGTTCTTTTCATGTAAGGAATCATATGATCCTCATATACTTAAGGGTGGAATCTTATTCTCTTCACTTATATCATCAATAACGGTATCATATGCCCATCATTTATGTTTTGTATTCTCATCAGATAAGGAATCTCATACTTACCAAATAAGGAACGAATGTTACGCTCATTGCCTAAGATAATTGGGAATATATCCTATCACAATCATATAGGTATATCATTCTAATCAATTAAGGCATATTATGTTCATCAGTTATGGAATCATAAGATTATCACTAGGGTTGGGGTTTTTAGTATCTGTGGGGAATTTTCCAACACTCGTCACATAGACCACCTTATACTAACCACGTGTGGGAGAAATCTTCTTAGGCTCATTGCCACAGGATAGACATGGGATAATTTCTATTGGGTAATAATCCACATATTCTTTCACATAAGGGAAAACACATATTTATTGTCCAGTGGTGGACACCCCATAGTTTAGACATCTTTAGAGCATTGTACATGGTTTAATGAGAGGTTCGTTATGGTTTAAAAAGATTATTATGCTTTAGAGGTACCACTTACCATAGGGGATGGTATGGTGGTGATGTTTAAATTTAATTTCAAATAAGCATCTTACGTATCCTACTGAAAAATAGGAATCAAAAAACATGTAGTTTGAGGTGAATATTTTAAGGTCATATGATAATATCATACCATGATGTTTAATGTCACTCAGTAAGGAATATTTTGTCCTAGAAGGAGAAAAAATAGGGCTTGTTTGGGTATTACATTTTTGGATTCCAAGGGATACTTTAAATGGTTGGAGACTCTAGTTAAGGTAAGGAGAGTCAGGGCTTACACTTGTTAAGAGTGGCATGGTACTTCTTAGGAGTATGGAGATCATGAGTGGGGCTTATACATGTGTTTTAATACTCATCATGTACTAAGGATAAATGGGAATAAATTCTTCCCATCCAATTATTTTTTCAATAGGTTTATGGATGAGAGTGAATATTCTTGTGAGAGAAAGGAAATGAGGTTACCAAAACCATTCTTGGTGCAATATGTCTGGGCATGAAATTCCACGAAATTGGTTGTGTGTGTAGAGTTTACATAAGTGATCCCAGATTGAGTTTCTAAGGGTTTCATGTGCACTAAAATTGCAAACAATAATTATTGTGGAATGTAACACCATAATATTTTATGATATATTTATTTTTAAATAAATTGAATTTATTTTTGGTAGCTTATGATACATGCAACCCCGAGTGTATATGAACCATAATATAACATATTGTTATAAAATATCCATTAAATTGAAGGTATAAATAGGAATAGTAAAATTTTAAAAAATATATAAATGTTTTAGAGAAGAAAAATATTTTTTTTAGTAAATCCTTTATATTTTCCAAAAATATAATTTTCCCTTAAAATGGTATTTATTACTTTTTGTGATAAAATAATATAATTAATTTTTTCCACTTTTAGAACATTTATTTGAAAAAATGAACATTATTTTCGAAATAAAAATTTCAAAATTATATTATAGTTATCTTTTGATAATTTTCTAAAAATATTTATTTTTCAATGAATAATGAAAAATAATGATTTTTATTAAAAGATATATTTTCTTTAATGGAATTTAGAAAGTTAAATTTTATTAAAAATGGTTTTAAAAGTAAAATATGTAAAATTTAATTATTATTAATCAAGTTTTGATCATTTTAATTAATTTTATGTTTAATTTTGATATAAAGGTTTTTTATACTCATGTAAACTTTTTCTTTGGAAAACTGATCCTCTCACATTTATAGGTTTATTTATAAATTAAATTATACCACTTCTATGAATTGAATTTTATAAATTTAATTCATATTTTTTTATCAGAAAAATTAATATTATTTAATCTGGTAAAATTAATTTTTAGTCACAGTGAATAGGAAAAATATGCTACTATAGTTAACGTTAAAAAAGGTTTATCATGAGGGGTTAAACTAAATATATAAGAGTTAAAATAACCTAAAATCTTGTCAAAATTATATTTTATGATAATATTTTGACCCCATATCATCTAATATAAGGTAACATTCCATTTTGTTTCCTTTTTTTGAATAATATGTTATATTTTATTCTTTTAAAAAATTCCATGTGTATCATCTCCCCCACTTATAAAAGGAAACCCCCTCTACTCCTCTCCAAATTTCAAGAGACATTTGGATTAGATAATACCTAAAAAAGACCCTTACTTAAATCCACCCCCATTATTGAAATTATATCATTTGATTAGAAAACCATAAAAGGGAGGATTTAGGTATGAACCTAAAGAGGTTGTCTGAAGAAGAGGTATAGTTCTAAAATGTATGTTTTTGTTTTAAATATTATTATACCTTTTTAAAATATTATTAAACTATATTGAAACTTTATGAAATGTATCCTCCATATAATTATATATTATTACATTAATTTTATAACTTATATCCATCTCTTCTTCCATCAAATGGGAAATGAAACTGTCAATCGTGTGTACAAAAGACTACTGCCTTACAAACCAATGTAATTATTTTTCCATCACTACCTATCACATATAGATATAATGATAGATTTAATGAATATATATATATATATGATATTCATGACATAATTATACTTCTATAATTATAATATCACACCTATATGCTTACCTTCTTATTGTTGTAAAATGATAGTGTCACTCATGCAAATGTGTGGACTGCCACCTTCATAAAGTGATGTGATTCATTTTTCATTTTATTTTTACCTGTATGGTAATAAGTATAGATAAAATTAATATATATATATATATATATATGGTATAAGAATGATTCTATAAAGTTGAATTACTATTTACCTTTCATTTGTTCCATCTATTGAAAAATGAAAATAGTGTCCATATGTATGTATGGCCTGCAGTCTACATGAATGGTAAAATTCAATTTTCTCTATATAAGATTTATGAATTAATTTAAATATGTATATATTTAATATTATATATATATATCATGATTAAAATTATGAATATTATGGAACCACAATCAAAGTACAAGAACCAAAAACTTTTAAACCAAAAAATATATTAAAAAATAAGTAGTTATCGCCCAGAAAAATGATTTTAATAAAGAATTGCGAATAAATAGGTAATAAAAGATTATAATTAATAATATATGGAATGATATATATGATTATTTTCATTAAAATATGTATAATAAATCTATATTTATTATTCAGGTGGTTCAAACCAGTACAAATGAAGTTAAACATGAGGTTAGGGTTTTATATTACAATCTCATTAATTTTTGGTATAATTTATGATTAATTTTTAGAATGATAAAATTTCATGATATTCCACTCAAGAAAATAATAAATTTTAATATTATCTATTTATTTTTGGATAATTTATGTTTTTATTTAATCTTACTCTTTTACGTACATAAGATACCGAATGAATATCTTTTTAAGGAAAACTGACTTTATTTAATTCTGTGGTAGAAAAAACTTTTTCTTCCATATCCATGTTTTCAAAAAAATTTCAAAAAAATTTCTACTATTATTTTTTAATTTCATTTTTACACATGAATGTATTTTTGAAAAATAATTAACTCGGAATCTTCCCGATCGTTTCTGAATGAGGTACTTTTTTACTTTTTATAAAAGTGTGAAAGGAATGTTTTCATTTAACTTATACACCTTGAAATGAATTTCCTACCATTGTGAACACTAAATGATTTGAAGAATAATTTTCATGTTTCCAAGGCTATTTTCAATGAAAATTTTTTATTTAGTATTTGGGAAATTTTTAGATTTTAAAAAAGTTATTTCGAAGTGAAAAGTGTATATTCCTCAAGAAATGTTCCAAATGATCTTTTTAAGTACTTTTCAAAAATAATCTGACATCATTTGATGTTTCTTAGAATTTAATTGGGATATTATTCAATAATACAATACTTATTATTTCTCTAGATAGTTTATAGTTATGGTGACATGATATTTTTGAAACCCTTTTCTATTACATGGGTTATTCCATGATGAAATGCTTACAATCCCATTTCTTTTCACTTGTTATGATATGATAAAAGTTTTATGATCTTATGAAACACATATGTATGATTTTAATTATCTGATTGGTGGGACCATAATTATGTACTCCTTAAATGAATTGGGTAAAGATGGATATCTCATGAGATAAATATGACTGGAATGGTGAGTGAACCCAGTTCAGTAAAGGACTCTATCAACTATGATTGTATTGGTAATGAACCCTGACTACTATGATGGTCTATGGAGTGAACCCAATCCACTATGATAGTCTCATTGGTAATCCTTGACTAATAAGTAAATGATTTTATATTATTATTTGTATTCCACAAACTCATGTCATCTACCTATGATATGTTATCATGGATCTTGTTTTTTGATTCATTTATAATTAATTTATTATATATTAAAAATCCTTATACCATGATTCAATATTATGATATATGATATGCGGGGTATAGTTTTCAAATGTTATTCTCATATTATCATAATCTTTCTCTCATGTTATGTATAATTGATCATTGATATATTCTTTTTTTACCCTTACTTAGCAATAAAGTTCACCCTTTATTATGTTTCCTTTCCCAAGGTTATGAAGAATGGTATTATGTATTCTATTTTTAAGAAGGGTGATGGTTATAAAGAATATAGTGGGATAAGGTGTAGTTTTCTTATGAACAATTTTTTATATATCCAATATCCCTAAGGAACTAGACCTATATGATTTTGGAATGGATCATTATATTATGTAATTAATATTCATCTATTAAGATGTGATATATGTGTATGATAATTATGGGTCGATATAGTTTGTATCAGATTAAGGTTTAGTTAACCTTTGTAAAATAGGATGAGAAAAATTTAGTGATTTCCCTTAAGATGATCCAACATATTGGATAACTTCCTAAGTAATGTTAAGTAAATGTGTGTGTTTTTATTAGTTAAACAACTCTATATAGATAATACAAGTGGATTTAGTTTTGGAACAGAATCATCTAGAGGTAATAACTTTGAAAAGTGGTGTATGAGTATATCACATTCATCATTATGGTTCATGGTGAGTATGCCCCTACGTCACACCCTTTTTTACACTCCTAGGGGATATACTTATGTTAATTCACATATTATTTATGAACCAACATGAAGTATTTTAATAGTTGGTGACTATGAATGTCTAAGGATAAACCTAAGGTTTCATATATTCAAAATAAGTTTTCATGATTTAGTTATATTATTAATGATTTTTTATGATTATTTGGTTTCCCATTATTATAATTATTTCTCACACTGTACATTTTGGTTTTAGTCAATAGATAGAGCCTCAAGGAACTATATTAATGATCAATGTGAAAAAATGGAATGATTTTTATCCTTATAAACCAAATGTTATGAGAGATGAAATGAAAAATATCATTGCTATAATTACACAACTTTCTCAGGATATGAGTCTTGATGAGCTTCTAAATGATAAAAGAAGGGAAAAATATTTTGTTGAGCCCTTCATGATGAAATTTACACATTCTTTTAGTGGGTCCTGTAATCCACTAGTCTATATGAAATAGAATATTACTAGTAAAAATATATTTTACATTCTCTAGTGTTCATAACGTGAAAAATCTTGTTTTAGTTATATATCATTTTGAAGGCGAAGAAGATCAATGTTGGAATCTTATCAAGAATATGATGCAATATGATTAAATTGACTCGATAGAGTGGGATTTCTATAAGTTATTTTTCCAGTAAGTATTTTTTTCATATTGTTTATAAAAAACTTAATAAGGAATTACATGAGCTAAATTAGAGGGATGATGAATCTTTTGGTACATTAAAAGAAAATTTTATCAAACTTTTGAGGTATTATTTTTATATTTTCATCAAATCTAAATGTAAGGTTGATCAATTCTTTAGTGTCTTAAAACAAAGTCATTTATGGGAGTTATCCATAAGGGACTTCATTAGCTATGAAGAAATTGTTTGATGTACTATCAATGAGGAAATAGTGATTGGAGTTACCCATCAATATCATGGTTTTGATAATAAAAGTAAGATGGAATTCAAAGGTAACTCGAAATACCATAGAGAGAACATGATGAGACTTTATTTATGATTTTAGTATGGAATGAAACATGGATGAAATTGTCTTAAGGAGATGGTAAATGTTTTAAGTGGGTAAAGGAAGATCATCGGTAAATTGAATGCATATGTGATGGGGAAAAGTCACATAAGGATGTGAATATAAAGAAATCTCCACAGAATATACCACCCACAATCATGTGTATTAAATATAAGGATTATGTTCATTGTTATAACCAATACTCAAATTTGATGGTTAATGATGTTGGTCAATCTCAATAACCTCTTAATCTGAGAGATAATGGGAAATATCATGTGATCACTATTTTGTATGTGGGGTAAAATAAAGATGTGTTTAAAGGTGAACTTACAATCCACTCTATAACTATTATTGTGTAATTTGACTCCAGATATACCCACTCTTTTATATCGAATGAATTTACTAAGGTTATAAAAATTTCAACCCAATAATTATATGATGAATTAGTAGTGAACCCCACTAATTTTATGATGATAACATCTCAATTATATGATTCTCCTATGGTCGAAGTTTGTGGGAATGTGCTCCCTATAAATCTAGTTATCCCCACTCTAGTTGAATTTGATGTTATCTTAGGAAATGATTGACCTTATCTATATAAATACCACAACAGTTTTCAAGGAAGGGAAGTCACATTTGATATTATGAACCAACCTATGACCATTTATCAATTTGACGGTAAATATGAACTTGTGATGGAAATCACATCCATTTTATGGTTCTTAATTCATATTTTAAAGGGGTGTTTATGTCAAATGGTTATAAAGAAACTCAAAATATATTATATTAATATTATGTGGGAGTTTGTTGATGTATTTATTGAAGTCTTTTATAGTCTTCCACTGAATTTTGGTGTTGAGTTATCAGTAGAACTCATACCTAGTTCAATATCTATTCCAAATAATCCATACAGAATAGCCCAGATTGAGTTGTAGGAATTGAAGGAGTTCCAGTTGAATCTTGAAAAGGTATTTATTCATCCAATTATGTCACCAAGGGGGTCCACCCGTCAATTTTTATGAATAAATATGAATCTATGTGCCACTTCATTGATTATTGAGAACATAACAATAAAAATATTTAAAAAAATATCATATACCCCATATTGATTACTTGTTTGATCAACTACATAGTTATCAATAATTTTCAAAGATTAATCTTCATTATAGATATCATAAATTGAGGTTCATAAAGGAGGATATACCCAATAAATCATTCCATACAAGGTATGGACACTAGGAATATATAGTGATGTCGTTTGGTCTTACTAGGTTCCATGTTATCTTCATGGATTTAATGAATACAGTCTTTAGGTATTACATTGATCAGTTTGTGGATTTCCCTATAGATGGTATTATTATATATTCAAAGAACAACAAAGACCAAAAAACTCACTTGAGGATTACACTGAAGACCCTAAGGAAGGACAATCTATATATTAAATTTACAAAGGGTTAATTTTAAATATTAAATGTTTCATTTTTTGGTAATATAATCTCAACCAAGAAAATATTCATTGATCCATTAAATATGGAAGTTATTAAACATTGTCCCAGACAAACCATTGTATTTGATATACTTTGTTTTCTTGGTTTGGAGAGATATTATCGATGATTTGTAATGAATTTTGGGTGTTTATCTAATCCACTGACCATGTTAACTTAAAAGTGAGGCATACTCCTATGGAAAAATAATATGAGGAAAATTTCAAGGAACTAAATAGAATATTAGTCAATGAACATGTGCATGCATTATTCTATAGTAGAGAAGGACTTGTAAAATATAGTGATTCATAGGGGAATGGATTAGGATGAATCCTCGTATATAATGATAAGTTGATGCCTTATGCCTCATGATAATTGAAGGTTCTTGAGAAAAATTACCCAACTCATGATTGGGAGTTAGTTGTGGTAATTTTTTAAGTATAAATATAGATAAATTATCTTTATATATAAATATGTGATATATATACTGATAATATAATTTTAATATATACATTCCCTAAAAAGGAGTTGAATATGCCCCAGATAAGATAATTCGAGCTGATTAAAGATTATGAATGCTGAATACAGTAACATCCTGAGAAAGAAAATAAAGTGGCCAATGCTTTGAGTTGAAAGGATCATGGTAGATTATCTATGATGATAATAAAAAATATCTAATATTTATGGATTTTTAAAATATATATCTTGAAATTTTAAATGAAGGGAAAAAATATTATCTTTCTCAAATGAGTGTTCAACCATATATCCATGTGAGAATTAAGGAGTCATATAAGGAAGATGTAGACCAATAGAAGATGTTTAGAAATTTTATAGAGTTCGAATTTTATAATGATGGAATGATAAGGTTTAAAATCAATGTATGTGTTTCGTCCATACCATATTTGAAGAATGAGCTATTAATGGAGGCACATAGTTTTTGATTCTCTATTCATCCAATAAGTGTGAAGATTTATATATATCTGAAAGAGAATTTCTAGTGGGATAGCATGATGAGAGATATTGTATATTTTGTATCTCAGTACTCAGAATTTAAGAAATTTAAGGCTGACAGACAAAATTATAAGGAGATGATACAACCATTACCTATACCAAGGTGAAAATGAAAAACATCACCATGGATATTGTCATTGGACTCCCCAAAACATCTAATGGCTATAATTCTATTTATATATTAGTTGATTTCCTTAAAATGTTATAAAACATAAATTATATGATAGAATATTTGTCTCTTGATCAAATTTTGAAAATATACATTAGGTAATTGGTAAGTTCTCATTGAGTACCACATTATATTATATATGATCAGAGTCGGAGGTTTACCAAGATGTTCTGGTGAAGACTTCAGTAGGATCTGGATATATAGTTATGTTTTAGAATTTATTGTCATCCTTAGATAGATGGTCTATCTGGGAGAACCATTGAAACCCCAGAATATATGTTGAAATATTATTCTCTAGAATTAAATGGTGGTTGGGATCAATACCTTCCTCTAATAGAGATTTATTCTAACAATAAATTTCACTCAAGAATTTAGATGGATCTTTATGAATTCTTATATGTAAAGAAGTGTATAAATCCAATATACTGGGATGAATTTAGAGTAAGAACGCTATTTGGACCTAAGATAGCTGAGTAAATGGAAGAGAAAGTCAGGACCACTCAACAACACATCATGATAGCTCATAGTTGACAATATTATTCGTATAATTATCAATGAGATTCAAAGTTTGAAGTTGGTGAGAAGGTGTTTCTATGTGTTTATCTATTCCATAAGAATATGAGATCTTGGAAGAAAGGAAATATGATCCATAGTTATATTTTTCCTTTATGATTATTGATAGATTTGGGATGGTAACTTATCTCTTAGTCATTCCACTGAACCACTCTAAAGTTCATGGTGTGCTTCTTGTATCTCTCTTGAAGAAGTATATACCTGATCCTTCACATTTAATGTAATCTGTGTTTTTACCACTAGAGAATGTTCTTTCCTATGAATAAAAACCTATAAAAATCTTTTACTATAGATATAAAGTAATATAGAATAAGACTACTCACCTGGTTAATGTTCTATTGAGAAATCATAAATTCAAATAAGCAACTTGGAAAACCAAGGATGTGATAAAATAGAGATATCCTCATTTTTTTGTATTGGAGTGACATAATTTTGAGGTAGAAATTCATTTTAATGGTTTTATAATGTATCACCTTGAGATTTTATGATATATTTCTTTTCAAATAAATTTTATTTTTTTGATAACCGGCGATACACGCATCCCCGAGTATAAATATATCATAATATAGTGCATCGTTATAACTAAACTATTTAATCAGTGGTATTAACAAGAATATAAATATTTTAAAATAATTATAATGGTTTTATATAAAGTAAATATATTTTTTAGTAAATTATTTAATTGTTTAAAAAATTTCCTTTTTCCTTAAAATGGTTTTTATTTCTGTTTGTGAAAAAATATAATAATTAATTTTTTCCACTTTTAGAAAATTTATTTGAAAAAAAGAAATTAATTTTTAAAATAAAATATTCAAAATTATCTTAGAGTTATTTTTTTTAAAATGGTTAATTTTTTTACAAATAATGAAAAATATAGATTTTTATTAAAAATTATATTTTTGTTTTACGTATTAATAAAGTTCTATTTTATTTTTAAATAGATTTAGAGGTAAAATTAGTTAAATTATATTATTATTAATCGAATTTGGGTCATGGTAATCAATTTTATCTTCATTTTTTATATAAAAACTTTCAATATTTAAGAAAACTTTTTCTTTGGAAAATGTATTTTTGTCGCATTTTCAAGTTTAATTTGACATTAAATTTTATTACTTTTGGGAGTTGAATTTTATAAAATGGATTTAATTTTCATAATAAGAATAATTAATGTTATTATGTAAGTTAAACAAGATTCTGGGTCAGTTTTATTAGTAAACAATTTCACCATATTTAAAGTTAAAACTGGTTCATCAGGCTTTAAAATCAATATATAATGGTTTAAAAAACATAAAAACAAGTATAAAATTGATTTTATGTTTATATTGAGACCTTATATCGTCAAGTATTTTTTTAATGGATCATTTTAGATCCATTTGGTGTGAATAAGAGTTTAATATATTTTATTTCTTTCAAAAATTCCAATTGTGTTATATCCCCAACTTATAAAAGGACACAAAACCTTCTATCGTATACGCACTTTGTGATCCATTTGGTTCAGAAAATACATACCCAAATACCATATTTACATCACTAACCATGACCAATATTCCACGTTTAGATCAAAAACCATCATAGGAATGCATTAGGTATAATCCTAAATAGGTTTTCTGATGAATAAGTGTAGTTCGTAACCATGTGTTTTCATATTATTTATTCTTCTACCACCTTAAAATATTTTTAAAATATGAAAAAAATAACACCAGTATATTACATATACTTATATTTTATTTTTTAATGGCATAACCTATACTCGTCTTCTTTTCCCTCAAATTGGAAACAAAACCATCAATCGTTTGTATGGTGCAATACTGCATCGCTAACCGATGTAATTAGTTTTCCATCACCGCCTCTCACAGATGGATATAATGGTGAATTTAATGTATATATGTTATATTTTTATGTAAGTATAATTTTGGAATTATAATATCATATCTACCTTATTAGCCTCTTATTATGGGAAAATGATAACGTCGCTCTTGCATATATGTGGACTACCATCCAATAAGCAATGTGATTCATTTTTCATTTTATTTTGAAATGGATGGTAAAAAGGATAAATTTAATGAATATATAAGATATATATGATATAATAATTAGTATATAATGGTTAATTACTATTTATATTTCTTTTTTTGATCCTTTGGAAAATGAAAATATCTTTCATGCGTACGCATGACCTACCATCTCCATGAATTGTGAAATTAATTTTTCTATTTTTAACTTTTATGGATTAGTATAAATATATATATGATGAATATATATGAAATTTATATAACTATTAAAATTCTTAATAAAATATAAAAATGATCAAATAATAAGGACCAAAAACTGCCGAACCAAAACATACATGAAAAATGATGCAGTTATCACCCGAAACGGTGATTTTAATAAAGAATTGTTAATAAAAAGGTTATAAAAGTTTATAAGTAATAATATATGGTATTATATATATTATTATGGTTATTTAATATATGTATAAAACTTAAATATTTATTATATAGAAGGTTGAAACACATACAAATGAAGTCAGACTGGACATAAGATTTTTATGTTATAATCTTATTATTTATCGAGATAGATTATGATTAAATTTTCTAATGATGAAATTTCAAGATATATCTCTCAAAAAACTCATAAAGTTTACTATCATATTTATATTCCTTCAGAATACATGTTTTCATTTAATTTTATTTTCTTTAATAACACAATAGATAAAAATAATTTTTTTAAGGAAAACTGATTTTATTTCTTATTTCGATAAAAACCTCGTTTTCTTCCTTATCGATGTTTTCTAAAACTATTCAAAATATTTTTTCTCCTATGATAATTTAAATTAATTTCTAAGATGATTTACCTTTTATAAAATAGTTTAAAATTGAATATTCTTGTCATTTTTTGTATGATTTACCTTTTCACTTTTTATAAAAGTGTTAACAAAATATTTTCTTTTAACATATACGACGTGAAATAAATTTCCTACCATCATGAACACTCAATTTTTGGAAGATTCATTTAAAATTTTACAAATTTCTTCTCAAATAAAATATTTTCTTAAATATTTGGAATATATTTATATGTCAAATAAGTTATTTCAAAGTGAAAAGTGCATTTTCCTAAATAAATGTTCCAAGTGATATGTTAAAATCAATTTCTATCAAAGATGGAATCTTTTTATATATCCAAATATTTAATTTCTATTTTATTTAATTATACCATCCTTATTATTTGTCTGGATGGTTTATGGTTTTGTTGAAAAAAATTTTATGAAACCCATTTCTTTTCTACAGGTTATGGCTTGATGAAATGATTAAGAATCCCATTTCTTTTCAGAGGATATGATATGATGAGTGTTTCATGATCTTGTGACACACATATGTGTGATTTTAATTATGTGATGGGTGGGTATAGATTTATATATTGTTTTAATGAATTTGGTAAATATAGATATCTCTTGAGATAAATAAGATTGTAATTGTGAGTTGTTCTAGTTCATTAAGGGACTCTAACCATTGTGATAGTCTTGAGTGTACACCTATACTGCAATGAATATTTTTATTAAACCCGATTCATTATTATAGTCTCATTAGTAATCCTTTACTATGGATTAAATTATTTTCTATGCTTATTTGTATGCCAAGAACTCATTTATTACGCCTAGGTTATGATTTCATAGATAATGTTCTTTGATTCCTTTATAATTCATGTCATCTAAGATATGATTACTTATGGAATGACTCAAGATTATGACCTATAATATATTGGGTATAGTATTCAAAGGTTATACTTGTATTCTTATACCATTATTCTTATGTTATTTTTATGTGATCATTGATATCCCATTTGTTTTCCCTTACTAATCATCATATATGATGATTTCTTGTATTTCCTTACCCCAGGTTATGAAGAAAGATATTATGTATGATATGTCTAAGAATAGTTCTAGTTTTGAATACTATTTTGGGAGATGATGTAGTTCAGTTATAAACAAGTTTTTTATTTATCCATGTTTCAAATGGCACTATAAATATATGATTATAGCATGGATCATTCTGTTATTTACGGAATATTTATCTATTAATTTTTATTATTTATATATGAAAATTAATGGTCACTATAGTGAAAGTAGGCATCAGCTTGGAATCTATAGAAATCAATTCAATAATGTTGGGTGTTTAATGAATCTTAGAGTTGTGTGAGACTTGATTATTTAGAATAATGGTAACTAAGTTATATCTATCAGAGATATTTAGTGTATGTTGGGTGTTGAACAAGACTTTGAGCTGTGTGAGACTTCTTCCTCAAGCATGAACAATGTTTTTCATGGAAGGGAGTTTCCTGTAATATTATCGAACAATATCCAATGAATTGAAGGACTCATTTTGGTAATTCAAGTATAGTTATCACCTATTATAGTCTATATAAATATTTTTAGTTTTCTTATTTTTTAAATTAATAATTGTTAAATATGATAGATTTATCTTATAAGTCCAAAGTTTATCCATAAAAATTTTTTAACATAGGGGAATTTATAGAAATCCAGTTCATGGTGGGTGTATTTTCATGTAAGTTTGGTAGTTTTTTATGCTCCAACATTGGTTTTTAGAACTTATTTATGTACATGAACTCAAATCATGAAACTAAAAGTTTCAAAAATACTTTCCATTTTCTCAATCAATACCTTCATCATATATCTTTCTATATATATTTATCTTGGATGCATTTTTTGGCGAAAAAAAATCTTCCCTAAGAATGGTGTCTGAAAAATAAGTACAGGATTAAATTATGAGGAAAAAATTGAATTATTTTCATGATATACTCTTATTTTCTGCAACTCTATCCAACCATTCATTCAACCCAGCTTGACCCTTTACCTATAAATATGGGGGACCCATTGAAGAGACTATTAGATTTTAATGAAATATTGAATGATTATCTATTTTCAAAAAACTCACAATTTTTTGAATATCCTATTACTCAAATCGTTAGCTTTCACACAATTCTAACTTTTAGGAAAAAGTCAAACATGAATGAAATTATTCAAGAAAAGTTTTATGAGATTTAGTTATGTGAAAATTACTTCTTCAAGTCATGATTCTAGGATTTTTTAAGGAATATTATTTCATTAACTTCACTTAGATAATTTTCCAGAAACTCGACCAATGGTTATTGATGGTGTTGTGGCTACTGAGGCTTAAAGGAAGTAGCTATATGAGAACCCAAAACGTTGATCATGTGGTCTTCTCCTATTTGAATATGGGGTTTTGAGTTATTTTCTAATGAATGGAAAAATGGTTTACCCCTTATGCGATAGGATATTATTGTATGGGTTTGGATTGGAGGATGATGTCACAATCCCAGTCACCATCCTCCTCACCACTAAGTATTGGTTCAAGATATTTATAATGTGTGTATGGTGGAACATAGTCAATTATGACCATTTTATAAGAGACAATATTCTAGAAGTGTCCCATATTCTTAGGAACCCAATCATGGAATCTAGTGGGGAGAGACTGGCCACTGAGACATATCCATAATAGTGCTCTAGTATATTCATTTAATTCATAGCAAACAAACACAAATTCTATACAGTAGACTTGGATATTTAATATGAGGTAAAATTTATGGATGATTTTGAATGGTACTACTGGGTCCTCCAGAGCTGTGATGATTTCAGAGGATATCTTTATCGGGTCTGATTATAGGAGGTCATTTGGGTGTTTAGTTCCTATATACAGGAATCTAGACCTAATCCTGGAGATTCTGAGTCATTGGTCCCCCCAATACCAACATCATACATCTTTACCATAATGAGGTGTGGATCAGTCTCTAGGACCTCCACCAAATTTGTGGGATCCCAATTCTCAGGGACATAAATGTTGACATTCTAGAATTTAGTTCCTGTGAGGAAACATGGAAATCCACAATGCTCATGAGTTCATTTTTTGGGTTTTATAAATATTGTGATGGTTTTATCTTCCATTACACATGAACATATCCTTTAATATGTGGTTATAGATTTCCTTGAACATGCCACAATTCCAAATTCCTTGGTATAATGACCATACTTTAAACAATATATAAATTGTATTTTTAGACAAGAATTAATTTTTCTTAATTATTGAAAATATTTTAGGTATATGTTTTTAGATAATTTGGTCACCACTATTATATAAATAAATATCACATCATAAATTGAACACTTCCACTCAATATCCATTTTTCCCAATACTAAACTTTTAATATATAATAAGGTGTCTTTTCATGAAATATCTTCATAGTTTTCATCTTGACCCTATAATTTTACCAACTAATTATTAAAAACAAATTCAAGAATTTAAAAATGTGGGATGAGGATAAATATCCTAGTAATGTCTATATTAAATAAATAAATAAATAAATAAACATGTTCGTCCATGAATACTCAAAAGAACTTAAATTTTTCAAAATAAACTTTGAGCTCAAAATTAATATTTTATTACCCAAAAATCATATTCTATATACAAATATTTTCATAAAAATTTTAATAGGAAATATTATAGTCAAAATAAAACTAATAAAGGATTCTCTTCAGTTATTAAAAATTGTTGAATACTTTTTAAAAAATTTATACATTTCACTCTTAAGAAGTTTTATATAATTTTATTTGAACATTAGCTCAATATATTACCTTGTGAAATCACAATTATTATGTAACAATTTATAGAAATCATAGATAAATAATTTTTTTAAATTAATAAATATTTCTAATATCAATATTTCAATCACTCTTACAAATACCCAATTCAATGGAGAGATATACCGGGATTACCCATTCTTGGTTTATAACGAAAAACACATCCTTGGTTTATAAATGAAACCACCCATCCGTGGTTTATAATGAAATAAATCCTCCGTGATTTATAATGGAACCACCTATCATCATTAAAAATTTCTATGAACTATAAAATAATCATAACATATGAATTATTTCATTTTCATTATTATACCCATAAAAAATATTTTTTCATCCATATGAAAAATATTTCCGGATATAAAAACATTCAATTCATTTAAATTTTTTTTTGAAAATACACATAATAAAGGAAATGAGGGTTTTATTTACATAAAAATGAAGGATTTTAAATTAATGAAAACATCAAATAATAGTTAAGGTGTTGGGAAAACCCATTTACATCGTATACGTTAAAATAGAAAATTCATTTTCTCTATTTTATCAAAACATTCCATATGAAAATACATAAAAACATTCCTTTTAAAATCCATTTAATAAATGTAAAACGTGACATAAAATTTATTTTATAGTTCATTTATATCAATTTAAACACATCCATTAAATAATTTTATGAATATGGACATGAAAAAAAAATATTTTGAAAATAAAACTTGAAAACTTTTAAAATGAGGTTTTAAAGGTAAAGTATCCCTTACATTGATTCTAACTCCTCAAGTACATTACTTAAATTCCTAAAAAATAAACATATATTAATTATATAATTTATTAACAAAACTTTTCATGTTTATTATTCCTTTTATATTATATATTTCAATGTTATATACAATTACTCAATCAATTAATTTCATATTAGATATTTTGATGATATTTGACTTATATGTTCAACATTACTTTGGTAAGTTGTATATAGTAAAAGTGGAAATTATCACATCATAATAAAAATAATATTCAAGAAATAATTATATGTTTTATACATTAATTATAATTTTACCACTAACCATGAAAAATGGTATGAAAAAAGAATTAAATTTTAATTATAGAGACGGTAGGTAATACATTCATTGGTGTAATGTTTCCATTCTTTAAATAACATGAAATGAAGAAAGTAAGTATAATTTTTTCATTATATAATGAAAATTATATCCTAAATATCATAAAATTTATTTAAATATAATTATATATATTATTCGTGATTTTTGGTCATAAGAAAATGATTCACATTGATTCATGGAGGTGGTAATCTATTTGTACACATGAATGACTTTATCATTTTTCAATAGATAGAAAGGAATAAAATTACATGATATATTATCTTTAAATAATTATAAATATTTCATGGATATAATATATAAATATCAAATCCATCATTGTAACCACTTGTCAGAGGTGATGATGGAAAATAAATTATATCATTTCCTGAGTTGGAACTCCGCTGTACACACAAACAATGATTTTGTTTCCAATTTTATGGAAGTGGATATTGAAATAATATATTCCAATAAAATAATAACTCGTATTTATATTTAATATAATTATTTTATTATTTTATAATTTTTTAATATTATTTTATGGTTCTTTAAGAATAAATAAAATGAAAATGATTGATTAAGAACAATACCTCTTGTTTAGAATACCTCTTAGGATTTATACCTAAAGCCTTATAATGTTGGTTTTATGATCATAAAATTATTCTAGGACATGGTTATTAAATTTTTGGAGATATTTTTTCTATGATTTGACAAACTAAAGTGGTCAAAAGTTGTGAGAAAGAGAGGAGGTGAGGTTTACCTTTATAAGTGAGGGGAGGAGCACTCTTAGAATTTATTAAATTATTAAATTAATGTAAATTAATTTTCATGGAAAAAGGGATAAAAATTGGAATATTTAGAATTTAGGATTATTATGTGTAAAAAATAGCCCATCAAATAAAATTTTTACAAGTTTATGTGATGTTTTCACAAGTATCAATTTGTTTTAACCATTGTTAACCTTTTTGACAATTATTGTGATAAAAATGGTTTTTACTCTTTAGGGGTTAATAAATTTTATATAAAAGAAAAAGTGAACAATAATTGGAAAATGGTTTATATTTTATACCACGTCCAACTAAATTTCCTGGAGATAGTATTTTTAGGAATTTTAAATAATTTAATTAAATATTTTTTATTATCAAATATCAATAATGTCATTTTTGGAATAGTTCATTTAATTTGAATTTGAAAACAATATGAAAATAATGTAATTGATATATAATAAACTAAGACCTCAATAATATGTTATATTCATCTATAAATTTTTTGTATAATATAAATCATCCAAAAAATATTACTTTTAGTGTTTATAATGTAAAGACCCGTAAAATTCAAGGGAAATTTTTTCTTAATATTCTTTGGAATTTTACAAGAACGTGGTTTCTGACGGCACCTGATTCCGAGGCCCGGAGTGCCCGGAATCAATTTCTGAAGTTTGGCTCGGGTACGTTCAGTGGACGAACGAGCGGGAATTTCTAACTTTTGAACCGGTTCCCGGAATCAAATTCCGAGGGCACCGATGAACTCGCAGCACCGATATTCGCTTAAGGAGACCTTTTCCGAGGTTGCATTTATTTCGGGTTGAGAGTTAGTTTTTGGGTTTTAGAATAAGTTAAATAAAATTTGTAGAATACAATTTTTATTTTAACTTGTTGTTTTTTTTTAAACCTCCCAAAGGGAGTTAGGGGTGGGACCCACAACCACTTAACCTCCCTAGGGAGGATTAAGTGTGGTGGGGCCCACACGAACCCCAATCTCATCAACTTCTCTCAAAACCTCCCCTTTAACCCAATTCAATTAATGTTTGACAACTTGGTTTAATTAATTAAGGTGGGTTGTTTTGAATTTCAAACCTTTGAAATTCAAGTTGTTATTTGTGTAAATAAAATAAGCCTTAGCTTATTTTATTTTGGTTAGCCATCTTGAGAGGATTTGAGATCTCCTTCTTCTTCTTCAAACATTGACGAAGAACACGAAGAACACTCAAGCTCCGACGAAGAACGCCGCTCATCTCTTCTTCGTAGCCAGTTGTTTCCGAAGATCGACGACGCCTTCCGTGTCAACGAAAGGGAACGCCGCTTCCTCCTCGGACTTCCTTTGTCGGATTACGAAGATTCACCAACGACGTACCTCTTCAGACGTACCTCTTCGTCAACGGAATTGACGAACGTTTACCGCGACGCCCGACCTCCGCGACGTTGTCTTCCGTGGGTCGTTGACGAACATCGTACTTGAAACCGAGGTAGGGGTTTAATTATTACTTTTGTTCATGATTTATACCCGAGAATATTTCTTCGTGAAATTTATCCAATAGTTAGCAATTAACGCCAGGGGGCCATACTGTACAAACACGGCCGACCCTCCTCCTTTTCATATTGATTTTTGTTGTGGATTGAGACGGGTGAGGCGCGGTGCCGTCGCACCGCGCAGGATCATACGACAAGAAATGTGCGGCACCGTCGCGCCGTGTTGTAAAATAATGCAAGGATGCGACGCCGTCGCGCCGCGTCGAAGAGAGTTGAAGGCGGCGCGGCCGGAGCGGGGCCGCGGCGGTGGGGCATGGTGTCGTCGCACCGCGCCGAACGACGAATGTCGCGGCCGGTTCCGGGCCGCGGCGGGACGAGAGGACCGGCAGCTAGCCGGGCCGCCGGTGTCGGAAGCCGGAAGGGGGGACCGGCCTTGCCAGTCCTGTTGAGGAAGAACCGGCCGGCCATGTTGGGCCGGCCAGAAGGGAGAAGGACCGGGGGAATAAATTCCCCAGGCTGGCCAAAACCGGCCCCCTATAATGGGGTGGGCCGCGGTTACACCAAGGGGGGGCAGCGCCCCCCCCCCCCCCCCCCCCCCCGTTTTTTTTTCAAAAGCAGGCCCCCACGAGGGGGGCCGGTTCTCCAAGGAACGGCACCTAGCCGCGCTTCCAGCAGAGAAGCGGGGGCCTTGCCCCCCGCACGTGGCACCCGAGTGGCGCCCAGGCCGCGCTGCCGCCGGCCGGGCCGGGTCGGACCCGGGTCGGCCCGGACCCGGACCCCCCCGTTTTCGAAACGACTTCGGCCTTTTGGCCATAACTTGAGCCACAGACCTCCGATTGACGAACCATCAGCGATTATGCAATCCTTGGATCGAGACGGTCGATTCGGTATATCGCACTGAATGTTTCGGAATACTTTGAGTCCGGCCGGGTTGGTACGTTCACGAAACCAACCGGGCCTTCGGAGCGAACACGCTCATATCTTGAGCTACGGACGTCCGATTGACGTGCCGTCAGCTTTGTTGTGTTTCTATTAGTGAGATGGATCTTTTTGCATACTCTAACTGAGGTTTGGATGCAGGTGGAGTATGGTCGGGTTGGTTTTTCTTTAAAAACCAACTGGGCCCCTGGGACGAAAAATCCAATAACTCTCAGACCGGGCGTTTGATCGACGCGTCGTCTGTTGCGTTGAGTTCTTGTTGGCGATACGGAACTTTTGGATACATAAACTTTGGACTTAGTGACAGTTGATGTATCAGCCTCTCAGCTCGTGGAAGGGACCCTCCCGAATGAGCTTGCTGTGTGCGGGAACCCTAGTGCTGGCTGCGACTGTGACTGCTACTGCTACTGCTACTGTGACTGCGACGACGACAGTACAGAGATCCTGTGTGGATTCGACGACGACTACAGCACTCAGCGATCCTACGTGGATCAGTGCTATAGGTCCTGTATGGGCCTGATCCTGTGTGGGTCCGATCCTGTGTGGGTCTTTGCGCTCAGCGGTCCTGTTTGAACCAGCGCCTACAAGTCCTATGTGGGCCCGATCCTGTGTGGGTCATTGCAGGGGTTAGTTACCTATCGATCCTTCGTGGGTCCGACAACTTAGATGGATCAGAGATCATCTTTATCGTCTTTCGAAGAAGTATTCCTGTGTGAGCTGAATCCTGTTGTTTTCCTGTGTGGATTGTGTTGTGCTATCCTGTGTGGATTTCGTTTTGATTTCCTGTGTGGAATACGTTTACTTTCCTGTGTGGACTGAGTTGTACTTGGGCTCGGAGGTTGGAGCGTATTGGGATTGATGACTTAGGTATATGTATGGGCATATACCTAAGCAGTATCGGTTGTTACTTTGTGTTTGTATCTCACCTTTGTGGTTTATCCTTTGTGGATTTTGGGAGACCTTCAGGGGTCTCGGGGTCCCTACTGAGTAGCTTATACTCACCCCTGCATGGGCTATGCCCGCACTACGTTGTGTTGGTTGCAGACGACGGACAACGTTGATCTTGGCTGAGGCTTGCATAGAAGGATGGTACCTTGAGGTGGACCACTGGGCGGGACATGTTCAGAGCGGACGGCGGGACCCGAGGAGCAATGGAGCTATCTTTACCCACCCTTCAGGTGGGATTTCCAGTGGACAGCTCGGAGTAGCGGCTTTTACTTTACAGTTGTTGTTTTCCCTTTCGAGTTGTACTTTACTTTCAGTTTGGGTTTGTATACTGGCCCATTTACTTTTCCGCACTTTCAGTTGTACTCTGTTTTCACTTAGTGTTTACTTTCCGCTTTCTTACTCTGTGGTGATTGTTTACTTTTTAAAGGCAATGCCTTCCCTTTTTACCGGGAATTACGCCTTGGTGCTAGTTGCCAGCCCCTGGACTATGGAAGGCGGGCTTGGGGTAGTCACGAAACGGGACCCGAGGGCGGGTCGTGACAAATTGGAATCAGAGGAGTTCGGGTCTACCATGAACTCTGATCTTTTCTATGTGAAGAAATAATGTTTAGCGTATTGAGTATGGTTATCAGTCCAGGGAGTCCAGTGTTGGTGCGGCGGCCGACGTATCCGTACACCAGGACCCTGACTTCTGATTTCCGACTTAATGCACGAAAACATTGATTGTGTGTGTGTTTCAAAGTTTTCTTTGTGATTACTTTATATCAGCTCACCAGGTATACTGTTCTGACTGTGGCGCACCTATTTCCTATTCAGGATGGCCCCACGACGGCAGCCAACTAGGGTTCCGAGAGTCGAGTGTGATGACAGCCCACCGAGCGACGAGGCCTCGGTGCAGGGCCCTCTGTCAACAGTGGCACCGGCGGTAGCTCTACCCGCCGAGCCACCGATGCTTCCAGCACCAGCCGCTGACGACGCACGTTGCCTTGGAGCTCTCCACGAGTTCCAGCGCCATCGACCACCCAGGTTTCGTGGGGAGACGGACCCCCAGGCAGCAGAGGACTGGCTGGAGGCAGTGGTACGAGTTTTTAGGATAGTGAGGACACCTGCAGACCTCATGGTGATCCTCGCTGCGAGTCTACTGCATGCAGCAGCGGGCCGATGGTGGAGCTTGATGCTCCAGGTGCACGATGAGGCATCTCTACTTTGGACGGACTTTGAGAGCCTCTTCCTCTCGGAGTTCGTCCCAGCCACCCTTCGTGCGGTGCGTATCCAGGAGCTTTTTCAGCTGCGGCAGGGCAGCATGACCGTCGCTCAGTACTCGGCGAGATTTACTGATCTCTCACGCTACTCGACCGACATGGTACGGGACCCATTCTTCCGGGCCCGGACCTTCGAGCAGGGATTGAGACACGAGATCAGGGCATCGCTGATCTCCCTCAGCATACCAACTCAGACAGGAGTACTGGAGCGGGCCCTTTTGATCGAGAGCTTCCTTGCTGAGTCTACACCAGCGCCGAGACCCACCGCAGGGCGGCACGTGGCAGAGTCATCTGCAGCAGGCAGTGGACGGATGACTCAGGGGTTTAGGCAGACCATACCTTCACGCAGACGACCTCAAGACACTAGCTCAGTAGTGCGGGGCACACAGTGAGGAGCCAGTCATTCGAGAGGCAGGCAGTGCTACTCGTGCGGCGGGCAGGGCCACATGGCTCGTGACTGCCCGACCCGCCATGCTGAGCAGCAGACGGTTGAGGGACCACCGAGGTAGAGGCAGAGGGTTGACCGTGGCGGTCCGCAGGGAGGAGGCGGACGAGGCAGAGGAGCTGGCCGAGCAGCAGGTGGTGGGCGACGCATTGAGGCTCTACCACCACCACGACCAGGAGGTCCACCCCGACCACAGGGAGAAGGCGGGCATAGACAGGCACTGCTCCAGGCAGCAGAGGCCTACGACCATGGCACACCCGAGATGATTCGAGGTACTATCTGTGTCTATTCCACCCTTTCTGCAGTACTTATAGACACAGGAGTGAGTCAATCTTTCATAGCCGATTCCCTTGTTCAGAGCTCAGAGATTCCGACATAGCCGTTGGCTCGATCCTTACGGCTAGAGACTCCTACGGGAGCAGACTCGACGATTACGCACTGGTGCCGGCAGTGTGAGCTTACTCTAGGAGGCGAGAGCTTCGGTTGGGATCTTCGGGTAGCAGCGTCGAGGCCTTACGATGTCATCTTGGGCATGGATTGGTTATCTATGGTCCATGCACAGATTGACAGTTTTAGGCGCAAGGTGCGATGTGTACGCACCGACGGGAGCAGGTTCACCTCCACCGGTGAGAAGGGAGCCTTTGCAGCACAGGATGGACTTCCGCGGAGGAGAGGACAGCCCATTACTCATCAGTTGGCTAGCCTCATCCTTGGAGCAGTTGATGTGCGGAGTCCTGGTTTTCCTGCAGTGGTGGATCAGTTTGCGGACGTTTTTCCCAACGACGTTCCAGGGCTACCTCCTTGCAGAGAGGTAGACTTTTATATTGACTTGTACCCCGGGCAGCCCCGATATCCACTCCAGCATATCGGATGGCCCCCGCCGAGCTTCGAGAGCTACGGGTACAGTTGGAGGACTTGCAGGGCAAGGGGTTCATCTGACCCAGTGTTCCACCCTCGGCTTCCCCGATATTGTTTGCCAAGAAAGCGGACGGGAGCTTGCGACTTTGTGTTGACTATCGTCGCCTGAACCAGGTGATGGTGAGGAACAAGTATCCGCTAACAAGAATTGATGACCTCTTTGATCAGCTCAAGGGAGCATGGTGGTTCTCGAAGATAGACCTCAGGTCAGGCTATCATCAGCTCAGAGTCAGAGACGAGGATTTGCAGAAGACGGCCTTCAGATGTCGGTATGGGAACTATGAGTTCTTGGTTATGCATTTCAGCGTAACCAATGCTCCAGCAATGTTCATGGCTCTCATGAACAGGATATTTCACCCATACCTTGATCGGTTTGTCGTGGTCTTCATCGACGACATTCTGATTTACTCTACGACTGAGGAGGAGCACGCCTATCACTTGCGAGTTGTTCTAGACACACTCCGAGAGCACCAGCTTTATGGTCAGCTCTCGAAGTCCCAGTTCTGGATATGTGAGGTCCACTTCTTGGGACATGTTATCTCTGAGGCGGAAGTTGCATTGGATGCTGCAAAGATCGAGGCTGTGTTAACATGGGAGCCACCCAGGAGCATGAATGAGGTTCAGAGTTTATTGGGACTAGCTGGATACTATCGAAGATTCGTGCCAGGCTTTTCTAGAGTTGCGGCACCACTCACATCTTTGACGAAGAAGGGAAAACCCTTCGTGTGGTCAGACAGATGTCAGTAGAGCTTCCAGGAGCTGAGACATAGATTGACCAGCGCACCTATCTTGAGGTTGCCTGAGGAGGGAGTAGGGTACGTAGTCTACTGCGATGCATCAGGGAATGGACTCGGATGTGTTCTGATGCAGGAGCGGGCAATGGTCGCCTATGGATCACGACATTTGAGGCCGCATGAGAAGAACTACGCTACCCATGACCTGGATTTAGCGGTAGTGGTCTTCGCTCTGAATACATGGAAACATTACCTGATGGGCAAGCGCTTTACAGTCTTTTCCAATTATCAGAGTCTCAGGTATATCTTATTGCAGAAGGACCTGAACCTGAGACAGCGGTGATGGATCGAGTTCCTCTAGGACTATGACTTTGAGATAGTCTATACTCCTGGGAAGGGGAACGTAGTAGCCGATGCCCTCAGCAGGAGGACGGGCATTCAGCTACTTGAGGAGGCGACGGAGCAGCTATCCTCTTTACAGATATCCTTCGTGGATAGAGATGGAGCATCCTTCCTTCAGTCTCTCACAGTCACCCCTACACTACTGCAGCGGGTCAGAGAGGCACAACATGAGGACGCTAACTGTGAGACACGTCGTGCACAGATATCCTCGGGACATGCACCAGATGGTTTCTCCCTTGGAGCAGAGTACGACATCCTTTTTAGAGGACGTACCATGGTACCATTCACTTTGCGAGAGGAGGTGCTGAGAGAGTTTCACACTTCCCCTTTGGCGGTACATCCTGGAGTAGCGAAGATGTACGAGGATCTCAGAGGACAACACTGGTGGCCGGGCATGAAGAAGGCTGTAGCAGAGTTCGTTTCTCGATGCCTCACCTGCCAGCAGGTGAAGGCAGAGCATCAGGTACCAGCAGGCTTGGTACAGCCCTTGAAGGTCCCTGAGTGGAAGTGGGATGGCATATCTATGGACTTCGTGACTGGGCTTCCACGCACTTCCAGAGGTCATGACTCCATTTGGGTGATTGTTGACCGACTGACCAAGTCGGCACACTTCTTACCCATCAGAGAGCAGAGCTCAGTGGAGAGCTTGGGACGTCTCTACATCAGGAGATTGTGCGGCTCCACGGTGTGCCATCATCTATCGTCTCCGATCGAGATGATTGCTTTACATCCCAGCTTTGGAAGGAGTTACAGGAGGCGTTCGGGATGCAGCTACGTCTGAGCACAGCCTTTCACCCTCAGACGGATGGTCAGATGGAGAGGACCATCCAGACTCTCGAGGACATGCTCCGCGCATGTTTCCTCGACTTTGGTCGTAGCTGAGAGGACCACCTACCCTTGGTGGAGTTTGCGTACAATAACAGCTACCACTCCACCATCGGGATGGCACCGTACGAGGCATTGTACGACAGACCTTGTAGATCTTCTTTGTGCTGGACAGACCCTGGGGAGTCAGCACTTGTGGGACCGGAGATGGTCCAGGCCACGACAGAGAAGGTCCGGGTCATCTAGGAGCGGATGAGGACAGCTCAGAGCCGGTAGAAGTCATACGCTGACAGGAGGCGGAGGCTACTAGAGTTCGAGGATGGCGACCACGTCTTCTTGCGGGTCTCACCTCGACGTGGTATACAGAGATTTGGCCGAGGCGGCAAGTTATCTCTGCGCTTCATCGGACCCTTCCAGGTCCTCAGCAGGATTGGCGAGGTGGCCTATCGCCTGGCTCTACCACCTCAGTTGCACCGGGTGCACGACGTCTTCCACGTATCTCAGCTGAGGAGATACGTGCATGACCCGACGAACATCATTGACCATGGGGAGCTTGACATTGACGATGGGGAGACTTTTACGGAGGTCCCGGTGGAGATAGAGGATCGACAGGAGCGGGTCCTACATGGGCGATCGATTCCACTTGTGCGCATCAGATGGCAGCACGGGATCCTCTAGGAGAGCACTTGGGAGCGGGAGGCCCAGATGCGTGCTCAGTACCCTCATTTGTTTCCCTAGTTTTTGATTTATCTTTACGGGGACATAAAGCCCTGAGGTGGGAGTAATGTAAAGACCCGTAAAATTCAAGGGAAATTTTTTCTTAATATTCTTTGAAATTTTACAAGAACTCGGTTTCTGACGGCACCTGATTCCGAGGCCCGGAGTGCCCGGAATCAATTTCTGAAGTTTGGCTCGGGTACGTTCAGTGAACGAACGAGCGGGAATTTATAACTTTTGAACCGATGCCCAGAATCAAATTCCGAGGGCACCGATGAACTCGCAGTGCCGATATTCACTTAAGGAGATCTTTTCCGAGGTTGCGTTTATTTCGGGTTGAGAGTTAGTTTTTGGGTTTTAGAATAAGTTAAATAAAATTTGTAGAATACAATTTTTATTTTAACTTATTGTTTTTTTTAAACCTCCCAAAGGGAGTTAGGGGTGGGACCCACAACCACTTAACCTCCCTTGGGAGGATTAAGTGTGGTTGGGCCCACACAAACCCCAACTCCTCAACTTCTCTCAAAACCTCCCATTTAACCCATTTCAATTAATGTTTGACAACTTGGTTTAATTAATTAAGGTGGGTTGCTTTGAATTTCAAACCTTTGAAATTCAAGTTGTTATTTGTGTAAATAAAATAATCCTTAGCTTATTTTATTTTGGTTAGCCATCTTGAGAGGATTTGAGAGCTCCTTCTTCTTCTTCAAACATTGACAAAGAACATGAAGAACACTCAACCTCCAACGAAGAACGCCGCTCCTCTCTTCTTCGTAGCCGGTTGTTTCCGAAGATCGACGACGCCTTCCGTGTCAATGAAAGGGAACGCTGCTTCCTCCTCGGACTTCCTTCGTTGGCTTACGAAGATTCACCAACGACGTACCTCTTCGTACGTACCTCTTCGTCAACGGAATTGACGAACGTTTACCGCGATGCCCAACCTCCGCGACGTTGTCTTCCGTGGGTCGTTGACGAACATCGTACTTGAAACCGAGGTAGGGGTTTAATTATTACTTTTGTTCATGACTTATACCCGAGAATATTTCTTCGTGAAATTTATCCAATTGTTAGCAATTAACGCAAGGGGCCCGAACCGTATGAACACGGCCGACCCTCCTCCTTTTCATATTGATTTTTGTTGTGGACTGAGATGGGTGAGGCGCGGTGCCGTCGCACCGCGCAGGATCATACGACAAGAAATGCGCGGCGCCGTCGCGTCGCGTTGTAAAATAATGCAAGGACGCGATGCTGTCGCGCCGTGTCGAAGAGAGTTGAAGGCACCGTGGTCGGAGCGGGGCCGCGACGGTGGGGCACGGTGTCGTCGCACCGTGCCGAACGACGAAGGCCGCGGCCGGTTCCGGGCTGTGGCGGGACGAGAGGACCGGCGGCTAGCCGGGCCGCCGGTGTCGGAAGCCGGAAGGGGGGACCGGCCTTGCCGGTCCCGTTGAGGAAGAACCGGTCGGCCATGTTCGGCCGGACGGAAGAGAGAAGGACCAGGGGAATAAATTCCTCCGGCTGGCCAAAACAGTCCCCCCATAATGGGGGGGCCGCGGTTACACAAAGGGGGGGCAGCGTCCCCCCCCCCCCCCATTTTTTTTCAAAAGCAGGCCCCCACGAGGGGGGCCCGGTTCTCCAAGGCGCGGCACCCAGGCACGCCGCCAGTAGAGAAGCGGGGGCCTTGCCCCCCGCACGTGGCACCCGAGCGGCGCCCAGGCCGCGCCACCGCTGGCCGCGCCGCGCCACCGTGCTGGACCGTGCCGCCTCACCGGTCCGCGCCGCCGGCCGGGCCGGGTCGCACCCGGGGCGGGTCGACCCGGTTCGGGTCGGCCCGGACCCGGACCCCCCCGTTTTCGAAACGACTTCGGTCTTTTGGCCATAACTTGAGCCACAGACCTCCGATTGACGAACCGTCAGCGGCGATGCGATTCTTGGATCGAGACGTTCGATTCGGTATATCGCACTCAAAGTTTTGGAATACTTTGAGTCCGACCAGGTTGGTTCGTTCACGAAACCAACTGGGCCTTCGGAGCGGAAACGCTCATATCTTGAGCTACGGACGTCCGATTGACGTGCCGTCAGCTTTGTTGTTTTCTCTTAGTGAGATGGATCTTTTGGCATACTCCGCCCGAGGTTTGGACGTAGGTGAAGTACGGTCGGGTTGGTTTTTCCTTAAAAACCAACCGGGCCCCTGGGACGAAAAATCCAATAACTCTCAGACCGGGCGTCCGATCGACGCGCCGTCTGTTGCGTTGAGTTCCTGTTGGAGATACGGAAATTTTGGATACATCAACTCTGGACTTAGTGACAGTTGATGTATCAGCCTCTTGGCTCGTGGAGCGGACCCTCCCGAACGAGCTTGCTGTGTGCGGGAACCCTAGTACTGGCTGCGACTGTGACTGCTACTGCTACTACTACTACTACTGCTACTGTGACTGCGACGACGACAGTACAGAGATCCTGTGTGGATTCGACGACGACTACAGCACTCAGCGATCCTACGTGGATCAGTGCTACAGGTCATGTGTGGGCCCGATCCTGTGTGGGTCCGATCCTGTGTGGGTCTTTGCGCTCAGCGGTCCTGTGTGAACCAGCGCCTACATGTCCTATGTGGGCCCGATCCTGTGTGGGTCATTGCGGGGGTTAGTTACCTATCGATCCTTCGTGGGTCCGACGACTTAGATGGATCAGAGATCATCTTTATCGTCTTTCGAAAAAGTATTCCTGTGTGAGCTGAATCCTGTTGTTTTCCTGTGTGGATTTTGTTATGCTATCCTGTGTGGATTTCGTTTTGATTTCCTGTGTGGAATACGTTTACTTTCCTGTGTGGACTGAGTTGTACTTGGGCTCGGTTGTTGGAGCGTATTGGGATTGATGACTTAGGTATATGTATGGGCATATACCTAAGCAGTATCGGTTGTTACTTCGTGTTTGTATCTCACCTTTGTGGTTTATCCTTTGTTGATTTTGGGAGACCTTCAGGGGTCTCGGGGTCCCTATTGAGTAGCTTATACTCACCCCTGCACGGGCTATGCCCACACTACGTCGTGTTGGTTGCAGACGACGGACAATGTTGATCTTGGCTGAGGCTTGCAGAGCAGGATGGTACCTGGAGGTGGACCACTGGGCGGGACATGTTCGGAGCGGACGGCGGGACCCGAGAAGCAGTGGATCTATCTGTACCCACCATTCAGGTGGGATTTCCAGTGGACAGCTCGGAGTAGCGGCTTTTACTTTACAGTTGTTTTTTTCCCTTTCGAGTTGTACTTTATTTTCAGTTTGGGTTTGTATACTGGCCCATTTACTTTTCCGCACTTTCAGTTGTACTCTGTTTTCACTTAGTGTTTACTTTCTGCTTGCTTACTCTATGGTGCTTGTTTACTTTTCAAAGGCAATGCCTTCCCTTTTTACCGGGAATTACGCCTTGGTGCTAGTCGCCAGCCCCTGGCCTATGGAAGGCGGGCTTGGGGTAGTCACGGCACGGGACCCGAGGGCGGGTCGTGACATATAAAACCATTTACATGATTTTTCTACTTCCTGCACAAGCACTGAATTTGCATTGTATAAGTGCTTAAGATAATAATTTCATCACCAAAAAGTAATAATAAATTTACATGATAGAAAAAATATTGATATTTCAAATAAATATTTACAACTAAACATAAGTTATTTTTTCCCTATCATAAAATATTATTCATATTAAAATCAAGAGTTACACTTTTGACTTTATTATATGCTTAAATATTATAAAAGGAAAAATCAAGGGTAAATTGAAAAAAGGTCACATTTAGGAATTTAGGGTGATTATTGAAGAAAAATACTCATAAAATGAAATAAATCCAAGTTTTTGAATGAATTTTAATCCTTATCACATTTTTTCTAACCATAATTAACCCATTTTTTCTTCACCATTGTAACAAAAAATATATTGCGGTTATTATTCATAATTATGAAAAATTAATGGGACATATTTAACAAATTTAGAACACCTAATTCCAAATATGGAAACCATTTTTTATGATTCAATTTCAAGAATTGGTATATTTTTATTTAAAATAAAACACAAAAATTTGATGAAGATGGGTTTTTAGAGAAATGCCTTTTATGTATAAAATTTTTTTTTTAGCAAATTCAAGTTTACAGTTCATTTTGAAGACCATAATTAAATTAATTTTAAGAAAAGTTAAATAATTAAATTTTAAATCTAATCAAAAATATAATTTTACTTTTTAAATACCTGAAAAGAAAATAATGTTTCCAATAATAATTAGAAGTTTTCACTATACATTTAAAAATAAATATTTTCATAAATTTATCAAAAAATCACCCAAAAAATTTTTGATATACTTATTTAAAAAATGAAATTCTTTTTTGAAAATTAAAATTTTGAAATCATTCCTCTAAAGAAAACCATATAATATTTTTCAAAAAAATTAGAAAGAATAAAACCATTTTATTTTTGACAAGAAAATTGCTTAATATTATTATAGTGAATATATCTGCATAAAATATAATTAAATAATATTAATAAGACATGAAAATTATTTATTCTAAAAATAACCGTGTTTTTACATTCTTCCCCCTTTTATAAATTTTATCCTTGAAATTTTATTCAATACTTAAACAAGTGAGGATATTTTTCCTTATTAACATATTTTGATTCTCATATTGCTTCGTTAACCATATAGTTTTTCCAAAAAAAAAACATAACATAATAAATTATCTTATCCCAAATCACTTTCTTTTAATGACCAAGAATCTACACTGGTTATTACTCATAATAAATTTTTTCTTCTAACTGAACTACTTCAGTGCTCAAAGCATGAGATGCATTGGGAATATATTTTATTAACAACAAACCATAAAATGTTCCATGTACCTAAGATAAACTCAAAATAATGGACACTCTATTGGGAGCCAATGAAATTTATCTAAGATTTAATATGGTTTAATGAACCATAGACATAAATTTCCCTTTTTTACCAAAAGGTATTACACTTTTCGATCGAGAATCTTTAATAAAAAACATGACCACCTACCCAGAATGAAAGATCTTTACTCCATTTATTTATATAATTTTTTTCCTACTCTGATTCATGAACATGTGATACTAAATCATCTTGAAATTTTAAACCATTTAATCTGAAAATTCTAGTCCCAAAAACATTCCATCCAAAACTTTATACCAATAATATAGATTCTGATAACTCTTTTCTTGTAATGCCTCAAAAGGTGCCCTCTGTATACTGGAAAGAAAAATTTTATTTTAATAAATCTCAACAAAAGTCCTATATTGATCTAGATTCTCTAATAATCCATTGAATATGATTGAATCTTATCCTCCAAATCCCGAATTGTTCATTTTGACTATCTGTCATATTGTGGAAGAAATGTTTTATTAAAATTTAATTCAGTTCCCAAGGACTTATAAAGTATTTCCATCAATTAATACTGAATCTAAGACCACGATTAGATATAATGGAGAGAGTTAATCCATGTAATCTAATTATATCTTTATCATAATGTTGAGGAAGGTTATCCAAAGTCATATTATCTCAAATGAGAATAAATGATCATATTTAGTTAATTAATCAGTAATTACCCATAATGAATTATTACCTAGAGAAGTATTCAGTAATCCTCATGAAATAGTCAGATATATTTTCCCATTTCCATGTTAGAACAGGTAAAGTATGAAGTATCCCCTTCTAAAATTTTCATTAATCTTTAACCTATTGACAATTTAAACCTTTCGCATTAAAATTAATAATATATATTCATTCCTTCCCATGAGAAATATTCCCTAATGCCTCATTAAATTTTTTTGCTACCAGGATGAATCAAAATTGAGAGCTATTGGCCCAACTAAATAGTTATTTCTTGGAATATAGGTCATGTGAAACAAATAAAAATTTTAAAAATCTTATAAAATCTTTTTTTGGAATATTAAATTCTGAAAACTTATCATTCTTAAAAAACTATCCATTTTCTTATAACTCATGGTCTTATTTATGATCTTTCTTAATATTTTCTGACAAAGATGATTATAATGAAAGTTAAAAAAAATAGAGGGAGTTATTCAATGGATAATTTCTATGTAGATACTCATAGAATCATTAGCTAAATAATTATGTTTAAGATATAACATAGTTATTGATGAATTTATTTTCTAAATCAATGCATCATCTACTTTATTTGTTTTACTTGGATGGTAATGAATTGTGTAGAAATAATACTTTATCAATTCTATCTATATCTTCAATATCAAGTTCAATTATTTCTTAGGTAATATATACTTCAAATTATTATGATCAATATATATTTCATACTTTAATCCATAAAAATGATGTCTCTATATTTTTAAAGAAAACACTATAGTTTCTAGTTCAAGGTCATGTGTAGGATAATATTTCTCATGAGGTTAAAATTCACATGAAGCATAAGAAATTATCCAATCATTCTAATTTAAAACAAAACCTAGACCCCCAAATAATAATTTTAGTAGATAAAAATCAAGATGGTAGGGACAAAACTAGAGTATTCGCTAATCTTTTTTTCAATTCTTAGAAATATTCATCACATTTCTTTATCTAGATGAACCTATATCTTTTTCATGTTAACATTGTTAGTGGGTTATTTAATAATCAATTTTTCAAAAAAAAAATCTAATATCCTTATAAACCAAGAAAAATACGAATTTTAGTAACATTTATATTCCATGGACACTCATCAAACACTTTAGTTTTAGCAGGATCAATGATCATTCAATCTTTATTTAAAATATGTCAAAGGAATTAAATCTACTGTATGAAAAAATCACATTTGATAAATTTTTCGTATAACATATTTCTATTCAAGGTTATCAAAACAATCCATATATTTTTTCAATAAACCATATAAATTTTAGAATAAACAAAAATATCATTAATAAAAACAACCACAAACATAACAAAATATTCATGAAAATATATATTCATAAGATCCATAAATACAGTTAGAGACATTCACAACCCAAATGGAATAACCAAAAACATAAAATTACCATATATAGTATGAAATTTTGTTTTCATAATGTCACCCTCCATTAATTTTAGTTGAAAATACCCAAACCTTAAACCATCCTTTGAAAAATACTAATCACCCTGGAGATGATCAAACAAGTCATTGATATGAGGAAAAAAATAATTATTCTTTGAAATAATGTTATTAAAAGATATATAATTAATTAAAATCTTCATGGAACCATATTTATTCTTAAAAAATAAAATAGATTTACCCCATGGTGAAGTTCTAAGATGAATGAAACCTTTATAAAAAACCTCTTCTAACTTATTTTTAAATTCTAGAAGTTCTACCTAAACAATTTTATATGAGGGTTTTAAAATATTATTAGCACTAGGAACTAATTAAACAGTAATTAAAACTACCCAATCATGTATAACATCGGTAAACACTTCTAGAAAACATTCAATTATTCTTTCACTACCAACACACCATTAATCAAAATTGTTCCATTATTTCAATAATATAAACATGGTAACTTTAATTTCCATATATTAACAATTTATTAGCTTCTCGATATGTTATCAAATGTATGAATTTATTCTCATATATAAACAAAAACTCATTTTAGAAAAAAAAAACTTTGGATCTACAATCTACATTAACATGATAAACTGAAATCCAATTCACACCCAGAATAACATAAAATTCTACAATGTAAAAGATAATATGGTTTTTATGGAAAAATCATCCACATATGATAATAAGAATATGGTTGAAAATTATTATTTCCTCAATATTAACCCCAAGTGTTTTTACCAAAATTCTTGGATTCATTTCTTAAGGAGAACTTGTCCTTTTAACAAAAAAAAATTAGAAATGAAGGAATGTGTAGACCCTGAATCAAACAAGAAATTATAATAATCCAAATAAAAAAGTAATATAACTTTTTCCTCTTAATTTTATGAACCAAGGTCTGCTAAAGTAGTTTCAAAGGATTTTTCCACACCCTTTACTCAAATTCTTGTTTATTTCAATCAGTTTTTCCCTTATTCAAACATGCATCTGCATAATGACCAATATTATTACATTAAAAACACCTCACTACATGCTTATCAACATTGGTATAACCACTACCAACATCTTTTTTCTCCGTAATCAAAATACATATTCCCAAACATACAACATCATAATCACTTTCTAGATTTTTAAGACATTCCCATGGCTTATTTTTACCACACCTATCGTAAAATTGAAACTATATTTTTTTACTTTCATATTTTATTGATTTATTATTTCTCATTTCCTACCATATTGGTTCTTTTTCTTGTTTTCATAGAGCTCTTAATCATTTGAAAACTCCATTTCTACCTTCTCATCACATCGAACAAGGTTCTTATAAAATTTTAATTCATAAGAAGACAATTCTCTTTAATTTCTTTGATGTAATCATGTGTAAAAGACTATAAATTTTACTCTTAAGATACTAGATACAATTTGGTGAATACCTTTCCAATAAGGTGATTTTTACTTCAAGTGCTGCCACTAAATATTACTCTATCTTTCTAAATTCTAATAAATTATTTTTTATCCTAAGGAAAAAATCCTTAAGAAAATATTTATCAAAAAAATTATTAAATATATCTCATTACATGGTGTAAATATATTCTCTTTCACTAGTATTATTATCCATTGACCACTATTTACCGGCATCACATTAAAATTGTAAATAGAAATAGTTACCTTTTTATGATTTGAAAAAACCAAAACTGTGAATATCTTTTCAATATATTTAATCCAACCCCCAGCTACAACTCGAACTAAAGATAAACTAAATTCTAGTGGTTTTTATATCATAAAATTCTTCAATATTGATAAGTTATTATATAGTATATCTAGATACTTTTTATCGTGGATACCACCATCATTTATAACCTATTTCAACTGATCCATCATAGTAATAGATAGCTCAAATCCAATTCCAACCATTCCATGTTGCTAATTTGGAAGGATATTGTCTTCTTGGTTCCGTCCTACTTTATCTTCCCTATTTATTATGTGTAAACAAATTCCAAAAATATATAGTTTTTATGAATAAATAAATTAATATTATTATTATATATCATGGTAACTATAAAATATAATATCTTATGAGTATTTAATTATTTTATCCTAACCTCTAAAATTATCTAAACATTTTATATCTTTCCAACTATAAGGACTTGACCTTAAAAACATGTAAATTATATCTTTAGAAAATAATTCATTTTATTTAATTCTTGAAGATATGTTAGGTTTATATTTTTAGAGAATTGTTTCATCACTCTTATATAAATAAATATTACATCACAAAGTGTACACTTCCACTCAATATCCATTTTTTGATAAAAAAAACTTTAAATATGTAACTAGTTTTTTTTCAGTAAATATCCTTACAATTTCCACCTTGGTTTCATCCTTATCTCTACTCATTCTTAAAACTATGTGAAAAGCATTTGAAAACACGGGATGAGCACAAAATTCTCAATAAGGGATATATAAGTGAAAGAATTAAATAAAGAAACACATGAGTCCATGAATACTCATGATAAATAATCTTTTTGAAAATGAAATTTGAACTCAAAAATAATCATATTCTTACCCAAGAAATCATCTAATCTACCCATATATTTCCATAAAAAAACATTATATGATATCTTATATTCCAAATAAAACTAAAAAAAATTCCTTCCAATCATGATAAAATCATGAAAATATTTTAAAATTTTTATAAATTTCTACTTTTATGAAGTAGAATATACTTTCCCTTAAACATAATCTTAATATATTACCTTTTTAAATCATAAAATTTCTATATAAACCCATATTAATAAAAGATAAATCATGTAGGTAACCTAGGACATAATTTTTATATTACCCTTACAATCACTCTTATGAAAACCCAATGATTTGGAGAGGTATATTAGGCTCACCCATTCTTAGTTTATAATGGAACCACCCATCATTGGTTTATATCAAAAACCCATGTATTTGGTTTATAATGGAACCAACCGTCATAAGTCTATAATGGAACAACCCATCATCATAATCTATTAAAAATAACTATAACATAATCATAATACATTATAGATTTCATTTTTATCATCATTCTAATAACATTTATCTTTGCACCGATAATAAACACATTTCCAAATATTAAAATTTACATTTCTTATAAAACCCTTTTTAAAAATACCCAGAAGAAAGGAAATGAGAAAATTTATTTCAGGAAAACATGAAATATTGTAAAAGTATCCAACAAAAATAACAGTTATAGTAGTGTGAAATAACCATTTGTGTCTTATAAATAAAAATAGAACATTTCATTTTCCTTTTTGTTATAACATTCTATATAAAATAAGTAAAAAGATTCATTTTGGAAATCATTTAAATAAAGTAAAAAAGTGATATGAAATTTACTTTATAATTCATTTATGTCCATATAAATGCATTCAAAAAATAATTTTAATAATGTGAACACGGAATAAAAATATTTAGAAAATAAATCGTGGAAAATTTTAAAATGAGGACTTCAAGGTAAAGAGACCTTTACTTCAAATATGAATCATCATGTAAGTTAATTATGTTCCTAAAAAATAACCTTATATTAATTATTTTATTTCTTAAAAACATTTTTAAGGTTTATTATTCCTTTAATTTTATCTATTACCATGCTATATACAATTTCATAATCAATTAAGTTCAAGTTGAATATTTTGACGATATTCATTTTATGTGTTCAGAATGAATTTGGTAAGTTTAATAGGGTAATTTTTTTATTAATTAATGATATACAAAATAATAATCATAAAATAACTATCATATTTATACATTAATTATACTTTTTAAAACCAACCATGAAAATGTTTATGAAAAATTAATTATGTTGCAATCAGGGAGAAGGTAGTCCCTATGTATGCATGAGTAACTTTTCTATTTTTCATAGCACATGAAGGAAATAAAGTATGTTTCATTTTATCTTCAAAAAAATATGATTATATCGTAAATATAATAATATTTCTTTAAATATACTTATATATTGTATCCATGTTATGTGTTCAAAAAAATACGAATCACATCGCATTGTGGAGGTGGTAATCCACACATGCACATGAATGACAATATCATTTTTCAATTGATGGAAAGGCAATAAATTTTATGATATATTATCAATATAAAATTAAATATATTTCATGAATATAATATATAAATATTAAAGATATCATTATACCAAGCTGTGAGCGGCAGTGATGGAAAAAATTTACATTAGTTCGTGATGTGGTAGTCTGTTGTACAAAAAAAATGATAGTTTTGTTTCCCATTTGATGGAAGAAGAGGTGGATAAATATTATTTAATTAACAAAATAAAATATAACTATAATAAATATATTGATGTTATTATTTTATCATGGTTGAATAATATTTGAATAATGTAGAATAATAAATAAAATGAAAACACTTGTTTAAGAACTATTCCTCTTCTTCGAAAAATGTCTTTTAGTTTATACCAAAACTCTTCCTAGGTTGGCATTATGGTCAAAACAAGACCTATATGAAATGGGGGTGAATTTAGTGATATAATTTGGTAGTTATTTTCTGAACTAATGGTCTCACAAGTTGTGGGTAAGAGAGGATAGGAGGTGCACATTTATAAGTGAGGGGAGGGGCAGTCTTGTAATTTTGTAAAGTATTAAATTAATATGAATAAATTTTCATGTAAAAAAGAGAAAGAAATAAAAAGGAAATATTTAAAAAAATTCTACATCCTAATTAAAAATATGGAATCCATTTTTCAATATTCTTTTTATAGAAGTGGTAGAATTTAATTTAAAATTAAACCCACAAAATGAAATCAAAAAAGAATTTATTTAAAAATATGTTTTATGTATAAAAAATTTAATAACAAATTAATTTATAAAATTAATTCTAAATGCCATAATTTTATTAATTTTAATATAGAGTAACTAAATAAATTTTAAAAATAATCCAAAATGTAATTTGATTTTGTAATTACATGAGAATAATATACAATTTACAATTCTCAAAAAATACACCTTAAGTTAAATTTTATATAATGAATTCAAAAATGAAATTCACTTTTTAATTTAAATTGTAAAATTTTGAAATCAAGATATTAAATAAAACCACATAATATTGTCAAAAAATCATAACAAGAAAACTATTTCCTTTTAATTATAAAACTACATAATATTATTATAGTGAACATATCTCTATAAAATCTTATTAATAAATATTAATAAGACATTAGAATGATTTATTATAATATTACCTAGGTTGTTATACTAGGAGGGCGAAGAAATACCTCATCTTGTATCAATGTGGGAAACTTAGGTCATACTGGTTGATCTTAGAGGATGGCTAGTACAAAAGGTGGGTCATAAGCTCGAAAGAGTGAACCCTTGAGATCTGGATGGTAGCCTTCTTGGTAGAATTAATAAATATATAATTGTTTTTCTTTTAGGGATGCACATATAGATGTATGTATTGGGGAATTAATCATGGTGTCCATGTTGGTGGATATATGAAGGTTAAACTATGTTTTCTTGGTCCTAGAAAAGTTTTATAATATATTGAAGTATGTTAGAAAGAGGAAGTTTCCCCTACATGTTTGTTTCACTAATCCCATCATAGTTATGAACACAAAATTTAGCACTCTATTTTTTTATCACTATGATCTAACCCATGAAGATCAACTAAGTCGAGGAGATCACAAGGATTGGGTTGCATGAACAGTTCATTTTTTCCCATTTCTCATTCTTACTGGGGTGATCATGGATGATAGTAAAATAAATGATAAAAAAGGGTATATATTATGAAATTTTGAGGTGGAGAATTGTTCATGTGCATTAATGGAAATACCATTTATGTTTCATACACCTCATATCAGTTTTCTCGGTAGTTCCAATATCGTAAATGGTATACTCCATAAATATATACTATATTTTTTTTAAACATCATTCCATTGTTTTTTGGAAGCCCTGATGTATGTTTCTTATGAAGGAAGAATTAATATGATTAACCTACCACTGATTGGTGCTTTGATTGGGTTTCTCCATGAGAATTCATATAAATAGATGAAAAAATTCCTAGGGGCTACTGATGTGACTGATGATAAGATCATACTCCTTACTAAAGGATTATAAGTTATTGAGGAGGAGGTATACCACTATAGTGGGGGAACATCAAACATGGAGGGGATATTTCATCAAGGAATTTGCGGCTATAGAGGGAGCTCTAAGGGATCTCACTCCTCATCAAGGTGTGACCTCAAGAGCAAGTACAGATAAGAGAAATAATATTCTAGGGAAGTGGCTCCAAGATTATGAAGCGGCTTCTAGGATAGCCTCCACAACTCCTAGGGTGTCTATAGGGAAGGTTTTATTCCCCACTATAGAAATTTCAGAATATTTGGCATTCCAAGATTCATAGAAAAACTGATATCACTTTTATTAGCACGAATCCTTGTAACGTATATAGGTAAAACTTTATAATAATGAGATATAAATCATGGAACATATATATTCCATGTAAAAGTTCTTGACATCCTTGAGTGAGTATTTGGTGTACATAACTAAGATAGATGATGTGAATTACATCTGAGGTGGACTGAATCCCCTAATTTTTTGGGTCTAAGTATACTAGGCTGGGTAATTATTAGGGGTCATGAAGATACCGGGCTTTCTAGATAGGTAGTGTTGAATGAGTCTAGTATATAGGACTCTTCAGAAAGCAATACAAACTAGGTTTCATATACGGAGGATGAGACAACTCTAATAATCAATGAATCTGTATAACCCATTCAATATGAATAGTTTGACTTATAGTCCCTAGAATCTTCTATTTTTTGTTGGGTTTCAATTGTTTTGGATGTCATTTGTCTAATCTATGTTGGAATCAAAAATCAGGGTAGAATGGTAGGTCTCTAATGAACCTCTGGGGAATAAAAATTCCTGGAATGAAATCAAGAATCCCTTGGGTGGCCAAGAAAAAAGATTGGAATCACATAAAAATGTTATGAGGACTTATCCACCCATAGATGACGCGAACAGTCTAACTGAGATGGAAATTCTACTACTGTAGATATTAAAAGGTATCATTTCATCCAATATTTTTTCGATTATATATTATTTTTATACTTTATACAGACTCCCTTGACCTCTTAATTTTAGATCCAGTATGACTATCGAAGGAAAGTCATGTGGTGTCTTTCAATGTTCTAACTAGTGTTGAGGGGTATCCAATGGTGAATCCAACCTCGAACATTTCGAGCATTTATCTACTGTTATTCATGATTGTTCTATAGTGAGAGGTGTTCAAAGGGATTGTTCCTTTGATGGAAAGTGAAGTCATCAAAGTCTTCCTGGCATGTAAGTCTTTACTTCCATAACCTATATTTAGATTTTATACTCTTATGGTATGAACTAACTTTTAACTCTCCATGATAGTGCATGATGATGTTATACCTCTGGAGGAGTAGAAACATGGTACACCAAATTTTCTTGAGGATCCTGCAACCACCCTGGTGGCTACAGGGGTGGATCTATCACATGAAGAAGTTATTGATATAGAAAGAGATCCCATTAACATATCAAGGATAGGAAAAATACTATAGGTTTTAAACACTCAAGTTTATACTTTTATGATTATGGAGGATCTAGTAGTTAAATAAGAGGAAAATGGGGGTTGCTAGATTTGGAGGTGGTGACAATGGAAGCACTACCCACTGATGAAGAGTTTAATTATTCAATCCCTCTCATCAATATGGATCATAACCCCATAGAGAGAATTATAAAATTTGATCCTGATTTTGGGTTGCACGATGTTTTTTATGAATTTTAGTTCAATCATGAATATATGGATGACTTAGGATAGGATGTTACTAAGGAGATATAGGTGATCCAGAATGAGACATGGATGAACGTCTAGAATTTCATCACCCAGACACCGTTTGGAAAATTTATGGGTCAAATGTGACCCCTTATCCATTGGATGATGATATGGGGGCCAAAAATTTCAATAATCCTCCAATCTAAAAATTTATTTAGGATTTCCTATCCGAGAAGGAACTTTTGCAGTGGTGATGGTTGAACACAACAAGGTATGATTCTATCTCTAAGAGAGTGGTGTGTCTTTGGGTGGTTGAAAAGGAGATCACCAGGTCGGAGGAGGTAAACCAATGGTAGACCATCATCTCTGTTAGGGATGAGGAGACCCACCTCCTATGGACTAAATTGGTGAAATCCAAGTATGATTAATATTAATCAGCATCCTGAGTAGAAAAGTGTGAGGTCGAGTGAGATAGGAATCATGTGCAGGTGGATGAGGAGAATCCTCAAGAAGATGATGCAACATATCTAACTAGGTTGAAAAAATTATTAAATCCTCAAAATAAAGTATATTTGATCTTAATAAATCCCTCACCATTGAGGATCCATAAGGGTAAATTCTTTACTAAATAAATGGATTTAGTTTATGGATGACTCTTGATTTTATCCAGAAAAAAATCCTTGTTTATAATCCCTATTTCATTTTTTTCAACTTTATCGCATTAAATGAAACAACCAACTAAAAATATATAATTTCACATGATTCATACATGGTGTGTGAAAAAAGATATAATATAATATCATTCATTTATAGGTGAGTTTTGGATGGGTTTGGATATGTTGTTATCAAAATTTTGCATCAAACATGATTAGAAATCCATGGGGATGGTGTAATGGATTTGGAAAAATTCCAAGAGTTTGATTCCCTATAAACATATAGGATGAACCATGAAAAACACCAAGGGTGTTAGAGTTACACTTGATAAAAGGAATGTGGGTAAAGGAAATTTGTGACTTCAAGAGACTATTAAGATATGATAAAAATGGTTCCTCCAAGGAATGTACCCTGGATAGAAGTTGATCTTTTGGAAAACTGTGTCATTATAATAGGGGATCCCATTTTGACATGAATGTGGATATTGATCTGAATTAAAAAATATAATTATGGTTGTGAAAGTTCAAAATTCTTAAAAAGAGTCAAATAACTCTTAGGTTTATATCTTTTCCCATCAATCATATTGAAAACACATTATAAATAAATATAAATAATGTGGGTCAATGAGAAAGTTGAAAATTCCAACAATTGTGAGTCATAAGAACATGGCTCGATCATTCTCTAAATATGGGACTAATGTGGCCCAGGGACTACATAGTGTATGGTCTAAACTCTTTGATCCAGGTTGTTCCCTTTAATGTAATGTAAAAAGGGGGAAAGAGATTACTAAAATTTATGTTCTTATAGCTTCAACAAGAGGGGCGTACCTTTTAAGATCACGTAGCCAAAACCAAGCGATTACTTTTTGTTTAAAGTTATTCAGTATAGAATAGATGGGGGTTAATAGTTTATAGTCACATATCATGGACCGATTCATTGAAGGAAGACATTTTTATGGTTCCAAGTGGGTAAAAGGAAAACTTGATGGAGGCACTAGTCACTAAAACAATATATAGGAAATAATCAGGCATGTTCCTAGGTCTATGATCAGATATATAAACATATCTATGAATACCATAAAATTTGAATCAAGATATATGTATTTAATATACGTGGAATCCCTTTGTGTAGATTTGGATCCAAAATAAGGGAAATGGGGTGCAATTCATGGATAAAGTGGTTAAAAAGAGAGAATTAAACCAAAGGTGAATAGAGGTAGAGCCTCAGAACTAGAGAAAAACGAATTAAAATATCCATTTTCGGTCTATCTTATACTCTAGAAATTGGGAATTTTCTTAGATATGGGTGAGAAATAAGGCTCAAGTTTATTCAAAAGATAATCTTAAATACCATGATATAATATGATGGAGTTCATTGATGGGTTCAAGACAAGGTTCACAAGAATCACCACATATCCCATGGAATAGTAATCAAGCCACATAGTTTTGAAGAGGGTGTGGTAGATGAACCAAACTAAATGTGGGTGTGGTTGAGGACCCACACTTCATAGGGATCATCCTCTCGAATGAGAATGAAGATATTGCCTAATTTTATGTCATGTTCCCATAGTAATACCATTCAGTTTAATGTCATGTAGAAAGAATGTTAATATGTAGTTTATCATCATATGGTACAAATGAGAACTAGAGAATATAAGTCATGATAATGATGAAAATGATCCAAAATTTATAATCTCAAGTTATTAATGCATAATGTGAGAAATAAAGGAAAATATAAGGATAGTTATACCACATGATAGGTTCACATTTGGATGGATAGATGAAGATAAAAATACAACATTAACCACTGAAAGAACTCATGAAGATGTGCGAGGGGATGTTAGAATTTAACACACAAAAATTACATCATTTTATATTATTATTCATTACATATCACCATAATCACACTACAAAACCTAAAAATTTAGTGTATTTTAAGATTAGATACATAAAAACATATTTTAAAACATTTTTAACATCTCTAACAAATAGTATTCTCACATGATACCCTTTTTAACATATCATACACAATACCCTTCTACATAAACTAAGGAATGAAAGCATAATAAAGGGTGAGATGAGATTATAAGTAAGAGTAAACATAATAGACTTAAATCAAAGACCATAAGATGAGAATATGATTATGAGTAAATAATCTATGTGCATACAAGAATCATACCCAATAAAAAATATATCATAAAACATGATTCATAGTATAAGTCTTGTTAGGATGACATAAGACCTCATTCAATAATCATGATACATGGGGACATATCATTGGTAAATTGAATAACATAATAATGTATAAAAAAAATAATAGAAATAAAAAAATATTTCATGTCTAACTACAAATATATTCACATCATAATGGGCTTGTATAACCACATTCCCATAACATAGTTGGTTTGGGTTAACCACATTTATCCCTTATCATAGTGAACGTAGGCTAACAACCCACATCTAATCTGAAACTCATGAGATATAAATCATTACCCAATTCATTTTAGGGATATAATTGATCCAGTTATCATATAATGATAAAACATACATATGTGTGCTATAAGAACTTGGAAACATTCATAATTCCATCATATAATAATTAACCCAGGAAAAATAAATTGGTTTCACAAACATCCATAGGAATTATAATAATCCATACGGAGATTAAAGATGTATGGTTTCATTAGATAATATATCTAGTATATAAAAATAAATATTAAAGGATGTATACATGGATTAAAAACACTTTTATAAGACAAAATAACTTATTTGGAGGAAGAAAAAGAAATACCCTTTACATTTTTTATAAATTTAACAAAATATTTCATTAAACAAAGGAGTAGAAATTTATTTAGGAAATATTGAAAGCATGGAGTTGAAATTTATTAAAAAAATAATTAATATGGTGGGAAAATGTGTTAGTGTAGAAAATGTTAAAAAAATTAAGATTTTTTCAAATTTTGTAAAGAAGGTCAAATTCGGAAGAAAATGACTATACTGGAAATATTAAAAGAATATTTCTTTTGTAAAGAAAATAACATAACTTAAAAATAACTTTAATAAATCATATTGTTAGTGATTAAGACATCCAAAATAAAATATAAAGAGTATCAACATGGAAGATAAATATTCTTAACCAAAAATAATAGGAATGGTCAGTTTCTCTTACAAGAATCACTTCAGGTGTATTATGAACCAAAGGGGAGGTGAAATGATATGAAGCCATTAAAAACTCCTGAAAAAACAAATGGATAAGAAAATTGAGGTGTTTATAGAGATGGATGTCATAATATTTCTCAATATGGTAACTTAGTCATGAAAATATCTAATTCAAAATTAGATTAGAAAGAAAATGCTTACATTTTACTCCCGAATTCCAAAAAATAAATTTAAAAAAATCTATAATTAACTTAAAAATATTGAAAAATTATTATATAACCTTATTATTATAAATTATACTTATATATTCCATAATTTTAATAATTCATTACACACAAAATAGTTGTTTAATTTTTAGTTTCATCAGCAAATGTTAGTAATTTTGATTTTTTCAGGAATATTTAATAATAGAGATATTGGACCCCCATTATTTGAGACCACAATCAACATAGATTATAAAAGGTATTTAAATAATTTTTTTAAATGTTTTATATATATCCATGTCCATTTGATAGAAATTTTGGGTATGGTTCATGGTAATGAACCACATGACGAACAATTTTTGTGTAATTTATCAATAACCTATAATGATTTTATAATGATTGTTTGTTTTTATGTCATCCTTAAAAAATTAAATTCATAAAATATATTCCTTCTAATATCATGTATTACTAGTATTATTGTCTTTATACTTATTCATGGTGAATAAATGATGACGTTAGTAAAGCATTATTATTGTAGGTGTATAAATAGATCCAAATAAGAACATGAACTACTAATGGATAAATAATATTTTATAGTTATATAATAGTAATATTATTTTAAGAGAATCATGTAAATATTACATCATTAAAATGGATTATGAGGTTTATAAATAGTGGATATGAGAATTAATTTGAAAATGTAAGAGAATAACTTAGATAATCACCGGATAAATTCACTCTTTGACATTGGTTCCTTAGCAATGAAGGAATTAGGATTCTTTCTTCAAACCAGAAGTTTCCCAATATATAACATTAATTTATAAGAAGAGAAATGGATACAAATTGAAGATATTTTTTAAGGAATATAGTGGTTCAAAATGGGTATATGAAAGCTCATTTTATATGTAAAAATGAAGTACATTTTATTGGAAACCTAAGTTTGGTGAAGTGTTAAGGTGGAATCACATAGGGGTTAGGTAAGTTAAGTGGTTAAATGTGGGAAAAATATTTATCCATGACTCCCAAACCTAAAAAATGATTTATAAAATTCATAAATATTTTATTATTTAAAAAAATAATAGACATTATAATTTTCCTCTTTTACCCCCCTTTGACCTTGTTTAATTTTTTTTACCATGGTAATTATTATTTTACCAGAAATATAAGATATCCACTAATAAAACCAATATTTATGTATTTTCCACCTTTCATTTTAATGATTTTTATCCCAAAAATTGATCATTTTTGGGTTATTGTTGAATATTTAGATTATAGTATTTTGAAGTTAATTTTGAAAATAGCTCAATTTAATTTTTTAAAGTGTATTTAATCATTTCTTGGATTAATTGATCACTTCATGTCTTTACTTGTGTTTTGGGGAAAATTCTATTTCTGAACTTAAAATTAGTAATTTTTACTAAATCTTGAAATTTTCATAAGACTTCATGTTTCATATGACTTTAACTCATCTCATATAACGTGGTGAGAATTCTCATGGGGATTTTTATATTTTATAAGACTTCATGATTTTTTTGTGATTTATAACAAATTGTTTTATGATTTTACACAATTTTGTAAAGCATAAAAATATTTTTTCATAACTTAGAAAATTATATTAAAATATAGTTATCCAAATTATTAAAATTAATGAGGATTTCATAATATTTTTAGATTTCAAATAAATTCCAAACTTAGTGAAATATTAGAAATTTTGCATGATGGAAAGTTATGAGATGTGAAAATTTTACATTGAAATCATAAATCTACATAATATTCATATGGAATCTATATAAAGGATACCATGGGGATACCACATTATCATTCATAAAACCAATCAAGGGTAGAAATTTTTTTTAAAATATGTATGATACTTTGATCAAATGAAATGAAAAGAAAGAAATTGATCTTTGGGAAATAGACAGTGAAGGTTAAAAAATATTTGGGAAAAAGAAAAGATAGAGGATTCAAAAATAGAGAAGATATTATATTTTGACCATATAGTTGAAAGAAGTAAAATACAAATCTATAAAATGAAAATGATGTCTAAGGAAGAGGGGATTAGTCACTATATTTTGATATTTAGCAAGAAGTTCAGCTACTGCATTAGTTTATTTCTGATGTTGTGTTTTATTTAATTTTAATCTTTAATTTCATTTCACATAGTTCTAATAAAATTTATCTCATTTTCCTTTCATTTTTTCATTTTTCTCTCTCTTATATATCATTTTATCCTCCCATTATCTTCTTCAATGTGATCTCTTACACTCATTATTATGATTAACTAACCCAAGGACTCTCATGAGGGAGTAATGTTGTTCTGAACCCAATTCTTGATGCATTATTTCATAAAATTTATTATTTTATTAGAGTTATATATGAGTAATATCTAAAGTGGTTAAGGTGACTCTATTTGTCTTCTAATAATCTGAGGTATAACTTCTTATTTATATGATATTTTCAATTGAAAAAGAAGGTGGATGTGGAGTGCAATCAATGAGTACATTTTTTATTCACATTTGGGATTGAAGAGGATGGCCACACATATAATGGATAGGGTTAATTAAGTATATATGAAACCAATAATTATACAATGAAAGTTCACATTGGATGACTCCTTTTAGAGAATACTATTTCTTTCATAAACTTCATTCCATTTGCATTCATTTTGTTTACAATGCAAGATTAATTTTAGTTTTTCATTCCACAATCTCCACCACCCATTTTTTTTCTAAAATAGAAGACACCAAAAATAGAACAAGTGATTAGGAATTGTTACTAGTTTATTACAATAGCTCCTCAAGTGATATGACCATGGTTCGACACCATGTTGTATTTGGAAAACAATAGTGACTTTTTTACCACCCTATGATAGATGTTTCAAAATAGACACCATTTATAGGGTTGCAATCTGATTTCAATTATTATTTTTATTCTAATTTCACAAACAAATTTCATTGTTTTTATTAAATATAAAAACTAATAAATGAAAAATGAAAAAATTATTTTCCCTTTAGGTATTCAAATTTTGATTATGATGCATATACTAACTGTTTTTGGTCCTATAATAGGAACAAGAAGAAGATAGTACTGAATTAAAAACAAGTTTCAAGATATTAAAGTTAGAATACAAGAGTTAATGAGTGAAATAATAAGGATAGTTGAATATTTATTTTCATCTCTAGAACAGGAACTAAAAAAGAACTAAAACCAATAGCGGATGAGATTTCCTAATGTATACTTTTTTAGTAACCTAAGGAGGATAAGATGTATTTACTTACAAAATTACTATCATTATCCCTCACTCGTCCATGTATGGAGGAGATTTCTAAATAACACATGCATGTTGAAACACTTGTGGGGGATCAATAAAAATTGAAATAATCTTAGAATAACTTTGTGTATGTTAACATGAAACCTTAATTCTCCACCCTAGAAGAAAAAGAATCATAACCACTCGATCTTTCCCTGAATATTGAATAATAAACCACTTAAGTGGTGTAATTTTAAGATAATGTGGAGGATCATGAATATCTAATTCCACCCATGACAACATGACACCTAGAGTAATTATTTAATGAAAATAATTTGGAAACCAAACCCACATAGAGATTCAAATATTTATATAACTCATTTTAATTTTATTTTTTTTTAAATTCATTGATTATTAACTCCAAAAAATTTTAATTTCAAACTAAAAAAACATGGTTTTCCTTGAAGGATGAGGATGAAATTGAAGATGCACCATATGAAGTACATATAAAACTCTCCAAAACTAATGAATAATTTTTTTAGGGAGTAATTGAGGTATTTATTATGAATGTTCCTATATATATCAAGTCATAATATGTCACTTATAAGGGGTACATTCTAATATAATTTCGTCATGTTTTAATTTTATTCAAATATAATTATTACCTAACTTTTTATTTTAAAAATCAGTTGATGTAGCCCAATTTGAGTAAGACATTTAAGATACGGAATTAGTTGTACAAGTGTCATAAAAAGTGATAGTGGGCCCATTATTACTCCTAACACGCATTAAAAGCTATATCTTAATTCTATGTGGTTGGAACCGATGAAATTTTTCTGTAGGATTCTCTCGTACTAATTTTAAGTGAATAAAATTAGAACAAATCGCATTTTGTTGTCAAATCAAAGTAACGCCACCCACTATCAAACATTGGATGATAGCTAGAGCTTCCCTCCTATAGGAATCCATAACCTAGGTTCCACTTGGTTGTTAAACCAATATTTATCTCTTTTCTTTTACCTTTTTATTTCTCTAAATTTTATTTCTTCTTTCGAAAAAAATTATTATTGTTACATGAAGTTTTTTAGTAAGAGGAACATAGAATACTAACTCAAGGTTGAAATACCAATAAGTAATGTGGTATTCTTCTTTATATTTAACTAGTTTCTATCCAAATGAATTTTGGGTAAAGATGAGGATATTATTTTAGAATCATAATGGGGTAGTATTGGTATATGTTTCGGTGATTGGTATTGAAAGCACACCAGATTGTCTCTTATCTAATAGTCAAGGTTTCTGTCCTCTGCTAATGTGTATAGAAACACTCGGGTTGAATCCTTGGTGATGATAGTTTTTAATAGTCGATTGTTTTTAGTTGATTGTATTCTGTTTTTGTAGTTCTTTTGTAGAGATTATGAAATAATTTTTGGATTATATTTGATTAAGATTGATTTAACCATTTGATAAATATTGGGTTCAGTTCATTAATAGGTAATTATGCTTGTGATATCCTTGGTCCTTGCTTTTTGTTGCATTAAATTAACACCCATGTCACAAGTTGACGTTGATTGGAATTCCTAAGTGTTAAGGATTTAATCCAAGCCATAACATAACTAGGATTATAATCTCAATCATTAATTGATCATGGTAGTGTATTTATGGTTCCAATAATCCATGGAATCCATACATTAAACAAAATATGTCATTAATCTATGACATGTTAAGTCCAACATACACAATGTTAATTCAAAGAATACTCATCGAGTAAAAGCTCTCAATCGATTAACATACCTAAATTATAACTCAACCCAATGAGAGATTTACTCAGCCATTGAAATTATTATTAATATGGTTATAATTATTATGATGAAAAATAAAGAAGATAAGAAAAATAAATGGATAAGAAAAGAGTGGTGCATCAGACACACACACAAGCGATGATGATAATTAAAAAAGAACTTTAGATTTAATGAAAAAGAAAAATAAGGGAAGGGGGTTAAAATATATTTAAAATATTTATAAGAACATCAATATTAAACTACAGAAGTTGGATGATAATAATAGATTTTGAATTAGAAACTTTCATTAAAATAGAATTACAAAAAAAGACTTACAAGAATATAATAATGAAGAACCAAAAAGTAAAAGGAGAAAAAGAGAGGTGGAATGGTTTATCTAGTAAAAAATTGAGTATGGAAGGTCCTAAAAATCCTTTTTATAGACTTTTTTCATGCCAATATATTCTCATCTCTTCTGAAATGCCAACTCTTGCAAGGTGAGGAGGGGGATGTATTTATACCCCAATGTTGTGGTCTGTTTGCATTCCAGAACTGCCCCTCCCCTTGAATCTCCCATTTGATAAATTATACAGATGAATATTGAGATATTTTCTTCTTAAAATATATATATATATATATCTCTCCTATTTCTACTATGAAAATTTTGTGGCCATTGGACTTAATGAGCCAATGTTATTGTGGTTTTATTAAGAAATTTTAATATTTCCCTTTCAATCCAATCTTATTGAATGCAAAATGTGAATAGGTTTTTGAATAGTAAGATATCTTCAAATACAAATTATTTCTTCAAAAAAGTCTTCCAAATATATCTCATCTTTCCGGATACAAAATATCATCTTGATTTGATGATTACATCATGTGCTATGTCATGAATAGTGTATGGATTTTAATTCCCATACAGATTGGTGGGTTGAGTTTAAATGAATCAGTTGGGGGCCTTGTATTTGGAGTTGGCCCTTGAAATTTTTATCAAATAATACTTACTTTTTCCCCCAAATATTTCATGATAATTAATGAATTTTGAATTCTTGATTGATCTCAGTAATTCAATCTTCATAGTTGTTCCAATTTATTCACAGATTCTGTACGCCTTCTTTTGTGAACCATATTCCCCTTCAAATGGAATAATTGGCCCAATATTCCTCTTAATTAAATGTTGTACAATGCAAGAGGAATCATAAAAAATAAGAACCATGTAATTTTTATAATTAGGGTGAGAGTTGTAAATAAAAAAGTAAATTTACATCGATTGGATTAAATCAAATAATGCTCAAAAGTAACATTTAATATTTAAACATTAATATTTCACACAAATTATGCACATTTCATATAAAATCAGTAAAGGGAGGATATAAAAAGTTTTTAAAATAGTAATAACATCGAGTATCAACCTATTTGGGAATTTAATGTGTCTTTTTATTTTTGTGATGTTTTCAAAATTTTGAGCTTCCTTGAAAACATTACAAAAATTGAGGTCATCATGATGTTTTTTAAAAAAATTGTTTTTTATTTATAAATGTTTTAAATTATTTATAAAATAGAATTTTGTTTCATTAATTTCAATCTTCTCATTTAATGAAATGTGATCAAGTGTGATAATTAATGTAAACTATTATTACCAAAAATGTTTACAATTTTCCCAAACCCGAGAGGCTTATAAGCTTATTCTTTATTTTCTTTTTATTTATATTTTTTGTGATAGACTTTAGGCATGTGTTTAAATCTATAGATTTTTGTTTTTATTAAATTAAATGATATTAGAATTAATGAATTCTGTTCAATATAATTGAGGCCCCATTTTTCAATTCAATTTTACATTATACTCAATTTTTAATCCTTCCCTTATATCAAACCATTTTATTGAGCCCCTATTATACATAAAAATAATTGGTAAGAAGCCAAATTATATGAAAAAAATCTTCATCTACCTTCCTTATAAGTTAATTCCATAATCATTGTCAAACTCAATTGTGGGTGAAAGAGAATTTTTCTACTTTGAAAAAAAAATCTGCTATTTTATGAAGTGTTCTATAGTTTTTATACTTATTTTGTGAATGGAATACATACTAATAAAATTAGAGGATGAGAAAAAAATTTCTTTCAAAGATGGATAAGGATTCCACCATTACTTCAAGAAAAAATATATCTCTTTTTTTCGCCAAAAAGTATGATTCTGAAGTGAAATTCTAGATATGAAAATGCTAAAATAATTATAAAGGGGGGGAGGATGAAATTTATCATTAATCCTAAAAATTCAAAGGTGTGGAATTCCCAACAAAAATAATATGAGTTTGCAGGTCAACTATTTTCCAAGGGTAAAAGAGGATCAATTCATAACATTAAATTGTATCATACATTTTAATTCATTTTAGAGCAGATCCTCCACATTCTATCTCAACAATTTATACATTCAAAATCTACCAAACCTAGAGCTTTAGAAAAACTCAAGTAAATTCATCAATATTGACACATTTTTAGGATTATGTGAAGTGGATATTCTATGATGGTATCACTTCAATGTAAATCATATCGATTTTTCAAAATGAATAAATCTCTAATTCAAAATCCTTGTTTGAAGAGAGATACACAACTAGGGAGGTAAGAACAAAATAAACATGATAATTAACAAGATCATGAATGAATTTTTATGATATAGTTAGGAAATACAGAATTCAAATCCATTTACAAGGAATGATGTTTCTTTTTTTGAATTAAAAAGTCATATCATTTATTTATCAAGAAATATTATTTGACCATGGTATATGATGATTGGATGGAGTCCAATGTTTATGTGTGGTTGAATTGATAGAGTCAATATTTATATATTTTTTACCTTTTATTTTAATGATTATTATCCCACTTATTAATCATTTTAGGGTAATTTTTTCATATTTTAATTATAATTGTATAGTGGATTTAATTATGAAAATAGATCAATTCATTTTTTAAAGTGTTTATAATCATTTCTTGGATTACCTAATCAATACATGTCATTATTGGTGTTTAAAGTAAAAATATTTTTATGAAATTAAACTAAGTAATTTTGGTTATATCTTAATAATGTTTTAAAGACTTATAATTTTATATGATTTACTTTAATCGTGTGTGACTTTGTGACCATTTTCATAGGACATTGCATATTTTTTAACCCTTCAAGAATTTTGAAATAATTTTGAAGAAATTTTTATGAATTCATTCCATTTCACAGTAATTCAATAATATTTTAATAGGAATACACAAGTCATGTGAAATAATAGCTTTTTGAATTTGTAAAAGGAAATAGGATTTCACAACAACTCTATATTTCATATGATTTAATGACTTGGTGAATTATCAAGAAGTATACTAGATGAAATGCTGTGACCCATGTAAATGGTACCCTAAAAATAAGTTAGCTGTGTAAAGTTCATGTGGACTCTATATAAATGAGAGATTGGGGATTCTGCATCTGTATTAAAAAACCAATTAAGGGAGACCACATGGATTATAATATGCATGATACATAAATAAAAAGAAAATAAGGAATGTTTTATATTTTATTTATAAAGAGTGTTAAGGAGAAAATGTCTATTGTAAAAGAAATATGAAGGATTTTATAATGCATAGAGAATGGATTCCTCAACTCAGGAGAACATGCCTCACGCGCCTTCAAAATTTCAAACATTTCTGACCATTTCTATTGTGTCTCTAGTGCTACCCTAGGCAGCACTGACTGCTTCGATGATCTTTGACCTTGGGTCACTACTGTTCTCTGATTCTCCTTCAGTGTTTCCAGTATATTCAAGTGCCCCTTCTATTGGACCTCATCTTAGAGTTTCCTTCAGGGCTACTTTGTGTAGATCCTCTCAGTCTCCCCAGATCCCCTTATTTCTATAGATTCATCTGGTCACTCTGGTGATTTTGATAGATGGTTTATGCTTGATCTTAGAGGTTCCTGCTTTGGCCTTTGAAGTTTCTTCTGTCTGTCTCAAGTGGACCTTAGTGTTGAGGTTCGGTTCGGAAAAACCTCCACTTCCGTTTTTCAAATGTTTAGTCGACTCTTGGGGTTTTTAATCACCAGCCTGAATCACATTTGTGCACCAAAAAATCATTTTTAATGCTTTTTTCATTGAAGGATGACTTTTTATATACTTGATGAAAGGATCCTTGTTCCTTCGGTGGGTGGTGATTCAACCTGACCTGCTAGTTGGTGGTGATTCATTAGGGTAAGGAGGATGGGCAGGAAGTGGTTTGGGTTCATTTTTCAGGTCTCCCATTGCCTTTCCAAAATTGTTCTCTAGTTAAAGCTATTGGAAATTCTCTAGGAGGTTTTCTATTAGTTGATGAGCACACCTTGAGTTGCATTGATTCTTCGACAACTCATGTTTGTGTGGATATAGACATCTCCCTTCTGTAGGCTATATAAGTTAAGAAATGTGAGAGGAAGAAATTGAAGAGGAATAAAATTGGCACACAACACAAATGAGCTTCTAAGATTTATATTTCATAATAATTTCATACTACAATTACATAAATTTACATACCCGAAAAATTAAATGCAAAGCATTTATATTGGTACAAAGAAATACCAAAACATTAAATGCAGATCATTTATGAAGGTACAAAGAAAGACCAAAACATTAAATGTAGAGAATTTTTAACGGTACATTGAATTATCAAAATATTAAATACAGAACATTAAATTCATTCATGTTAAATAATTAGAGGTGGACCCATAGAAAAAAAAATTGTTCATGTAATAAATGACACCATATGAAACAATGTGGGCATCTTTGATGCGTGGTTTTTGTTTACAATTCCAACACTCCCCTTCAAACCAAAATTGGCTTCATTCTGAGCAATGTTCTGAGTTTTTTGAATACATCTGTCAGTAATGCCTTTGTGAAAATATCATCCACCTATTCTCTAGTATGAAAATATTCCAATTTTGTCATTTTATGCTTCACATGATCTCTCAGAAAATGGAATCTGGTATCAATATGTTTGCTTCTTCCATGTTGCACCAGATTTTGGGAAAGTTCAATTGACGTCTTTTATCCACATATATCACTGTGGATCCGTCCTACGGATTCTTCATATCCTTCAGCATATTTCTCAACCATATTCCTTCATAAATAGTGGATTATGCCGCCATGTACTTTGCTTCACATGTAGACAAGGCGACCAAACTTTTCTTCCTTGAATTCCATGTGAAAGCAGTCGATCCAAGAAAAAATACATACCCAGTGGTGCTTTTTCATTCATCTTGGTCACCTCCCCAGTCACTGTATGATTATCCATGCAGTTTTTCTTCTTCATTGTATGGATAAAAAGGAACAAAATCCATCGTTCCTTTAACATACCTGAGGATACATTTTTCTGCTATCCAATGTGACTCTTTCGGAGCTTCTATATACATGCATAGAATCCCAACACTATAGAAAATATCAAGCCTTGTGATTGTGAGATACCTCAGGCTTCCAATTAGACTCTTTAACAGAGTTGAGTCAACACTTCTTCCTTCTCCATATTTTTTCAATTTTAATATCGTTGATACAGGTGGGTTTACAGTATTGTAATTGGCCATTTTGAATTTTTCAAGCAACTCCCTTACATACCCCTTCAGAGATATATAGATTCTTACATGTTGTTGCTTTACCTCTATGCCTGGTAAGAGGGACATGAGACCTCTATCGTTCATCCTGAACTCCTTGAACATGGCCTCCTTAAATTTATCGAACATCGATCATTTGTTCCCTATAAATAGTAGATCATCAACATATAAGCATGCAATAAGTATATCACCACATCCATTCTTCTTGATGTAAACTACATGCTCATATGGACATTGGGTGAAGTCATTCTCTCAAATATAGTTGTCAATGCATGCATTCCAAGCACAAGGATCCTTATTCTACCCAAAAAGAGATTTATTTAGTCAATACACTTTGTCTTCCTCCCCTTTCATAACAAATCCTTTAGGCTGGTGAACATAGACCTCTTCCTCTAGAATTACATTCAAGAATGTAGACATCACATCAAGTTGTTATATCATCCAACTATGATGAACAAAAATGGAGATAATAATCCTCACAGTGTCAAGGCAAGCAACAGGATCAAAGACTTCTTTATAGTCCACCCCATACTTCTGTTTGTATCCCTTTTCTATGAGTCTTTCCTTATAGTGATCGATTTCACCATCATCATTTCTCTTGATCTTGTACACCCATTGGATACCAATGGTTTTCTGGCTATTAGGAAGTGTGGTCAGCTCCCATGTGTTGTTTTTCTCTATGGCACAAATTTATTCTTCCATAGCCATTCTCCAACATTCTTCCCTTGTGGCTTCCTGAAACGTTAGAGTCTCATGATCTACATACTGGAAAAAAATATTTATGTCTTCGGTTTGCTCATAAATGTCTCTTATGTTTTTAATTTTTATAGGCTCCATGGTTGAGGATGATCTTTCAAAATTTGGACTTGGTGGAGTCCTTTTAGGAGTGATGGATTGTCCTCCTAGACACCTGTGCACTAACGATGCTCTCGGGGAAGGTGTTGCTAGCGTTTGCTCCTGATGATCATGCCTTTCTTCATGATCTTCTATTTAGACTGGAAATTCTTTTTTTGGTTCTTCATCATTACATTTCCAAGATTATTCTTCACTAAAGACCACATCTCTACTCGCCACTAATTTATTGGTTAGTGGATTGTAGAGCATATAGGCTTTAGACTCTTCACTATAGCCGATGAAGATGAATTTTTCACCACGATCATCAGGATTTCGTCTTCTCGCTTTTGTAACTTGAGTGTAGGAAACACACCCGAAGATTCTTAGGTGTGATACACCACTCCACGCCTCTTGTGGTGTCACATTTCTGACACTCTTGGTTGGACACCGATTGAACAGATAGGCAGTGCATGCCACTGCTTCTGCCCAGAAGTTCTTTGGCAGGCCTTTCTCTTTCAGCATGGTCCTCATCATGTCGAGGATGGTGCGGTTCTTCTTTTCTGAAATTCCATTCTGTTGGGGAATGTAGGCAGTAGTATATTGTTTCTTGATGCCTTGTTCCCTACAAAAAACTTGAAATGCATTTGAAGTGTATTCTCCACCTCTGTCAGATCTGAGAACTTTGATTCTATAACCACTTTCAGCTTCAACATGAGCTTTGAAAATTTTAAAGATCATAAATGAAGAAGATTTTTGTTTGATGTAATACACCCAGATTTTCCTGCTAAAATCATCAAAGAGGGTAATAAAATACCTATTACTTCCAAGTGAGGGTGTTTCAAGTGGTCTGCAGATATCAGAGTGAACTAACTGAAGTGGTTCATTTTCTTTTCTAGACACTCCACTTGGGAAGGTGTTCCTTTATTGCTTGCTGAGTGTACATGCCTCACACAGATGATTTGGAACTTCAATCGGCAGCAATCATCACACCATGCTTGATGAGGATAGAAGTTTAAGGCCACTAAAATACAGATGTCCAAAGCACAGATGTCATCTCCATGAGTCATTCTTCATGAGTCCCAAGAGACACTCCTCATCCTTTGTGTTGAAACACAGCAAAAACATGTGATTCATTTCCATTTGGACTTGAAAAACAAGTTTCCTGTGAGCATCCCTTATATAAAAAGAAGAATCCTTCATTTGTATAACATACCCCTTCTCTAGGATTTGGACGAGACTAATTATAGTGTTTTTCATGTTTGGTACATAATACACATTATAGATGTAATTTGGCTCACCATTCTTATAGTAAATTTTTATTTTACCTTTTCTATCACGGGTACCTTTGATGAGTCATTAAAGCTCATGTCACCATGAACTTCTTCTGTGAGTTCCTCAAATAATTCTTTGTAACCACTCATGTGGTTTCTTGCACCCGTGTTGAGATACCACACATCAGGGAATTCACATGCCTTTTCTTGTGTAAGGAGAAGTGTGGTACCTTCTTCTTCATGATGATATGCTTCAACATAGTTGGATTGTTCATCATGATCCAATTTTCTCCAACAATCATAGGCATAATGGACAAATTTATTACAGTTGTGTCATTGAATGTTTTTTTCATTTCCACGACCACGTGTGATTCAACCTCCACCATTCCTTCTTCCACTAAATCTAGTAGGATTTTGTTACTTTTGTTGATGGCTTGGATAATATCCACACCCTCTTCCTCTTTCATGATAACCGCCTCATTGTGTGTGACCATTCTTTTGTTCTTGTTGAGTCAGCTTGGACTTTAAGGCATTCTTTATTGTTGAACTGACATTATTTTTCATCCATTGCTCATGCTCTTGGAATGACCCCATCAGTTCTTAAATGGACAGTTTCCCCAAATCTTTTGATTATTCGATTGCCACAACCACATGCTCAAACATGGTTGTGAGAGATCGAAGTGATTTTTCAATAAATCGAATGTCCTCCACTTTTCACCATTCCTTTTCAATTTGTTAACAATAACAATTAATCTTGAGAAATAATCAGAGATACTCTCACCTTCATTCAGGTTTTCTGCTTCAAACTTTGCTCTTAATGTTTGAAGACGTACCTGCTTCACTCTATCGTTACCTTTGAAGATGGTGGAAAGGGTGTCCCAAGCTTGCTTGCTTGATGTTGTTTCAACAATCTTTTCAAACGTTGATTCACCCAACCCTTGATAGAGGAGTAACAACACCTTGTTGTCTTTATTTCTTTGATTTTTGAGGCCCATCTTTTCTTCATTCACGAAGGTGGCTTCTTCCTTCGTAGAGGGTACAATATACCCTTCTGTGAACATCTCCTATAATTCTTGTGACCAGAATAAAGCCTTCATTTGGATGCACCATATTTCATAGTTGTCTTTAGATAGATTAGGAACTTGCTACTAGATTGCGGCCATCTTCAAAAAACTGGAGGATCTTGGTAACTGGCCTCTGATACAAGTTTTTTGGCTATACAAGATGGGAAATATGAGTGGAATAAATTGAAGAGGAATAAAATTGGCACGTAACACAAATGTGATTTCAAGATTTATATTTTGTTATAATTTCATACTGCAATTACATCAATTTATAGAGCCACGATATTAAATGAAGATAATTTATGTCGGTACAAAGAAAGAACAAAACATTAAATGCAGAACATTTATGATGGTACAAAGAAAGAACAAAACATTAAATGCAGAGAATTTATGATGGTAAAATGAAATACCAAAATATTAAATACGGAACATAAAATTCATTCCAAGAAAATAAATGGAGATGGACCCATGGAAGAAAAAAAATGTGCATGTAATAAATGATGCCAGAGGAAACAATGTGGGTAGATTTGATGCGTGGTTTTTGTTTGCAATTCCAACACCTTCATATACTAGATCAGATATGTCTCCAGGTGAAAGATTTGTTCATCTAGAATCATGATATATTTTAACCTATGGATCCTTGGTTTTTCTCTTTCTATCACTTGTAGGTTCATTCCATTACAGTATGCATACGACGTTGTCAACTCCCTCTTGGTGGGAAAAGCAGGTGATTTCCAACAGTGGTATGTCTTAGTCTCTTTCGGCCAACAACACCCCAATTCCCAGCCAGGAGGAGGTTTGCGATAATGAGGGGGCTATGGTTGAGGCCTACCCTCATCAAGGTGGCTATATTCATTTAGAATTCTCATGTCCTGGGTGCCCAGGATAAATCAGATTACATCACCTCTAAAACAAGTAATAATAAGCCCCTTATTGTTTTTGTTCTTGAACCCAAGAAAAGCACTTCTAGAATATGTGAATTAGTTCACAGAATTAAAATTCATCTTAGTCCCACTAATCTACACAAATGGTTTTTTTGGAACAATGATATTTTAGTGGATATGATACAAGCAGATGAGTAGTTCATCACTATAAAAGTTTACACAAGCAATAACAGCATGTTTGTTTCTTTTAGCTATGGAAGTTGTGATGCCCAAAAAGAATATGCTTATGGCAGGACCTGGATTCCTTTGATCCAAGAGATTCCCCATGTATTCTTGGAGAGTAATTAAATGTTATAGCTGATCCAGATGAATAACACTGTAGAGGGGAATTACATCAATGGGATAGTTTGTATTTCTCTCAATTCATGAATGGAAAGGGGCTAATGGACTTGGGTTACATTGATGATCATTTCACTTGGTTCAATAATCAAAGAGGGGGTTAATATTCCTATAGTTAGCTTGATAGATGTCTAGATAATTTTTATTCTATATCTGCCTACCCCAATTCCAAGGTAACTCATCTAGTTTGAGGTCTTTTTGATCATTCACTACTCTTGGTTTCCTTGTCTCCAAGGCATGAGGGCTATGAACAATTCTACTTCTCCCACCAATGGACTCGTATTCCAAGATATCAATTGGTTTTCAGTAAATCATGGAGTCAACCCACTCAGGGAGACATATGGAATGGGATTCATAATAAACTAAGAAGACTCAAATATGACCATTAGGTTAGGGTCAGGGAGAACCCACCATCTACCAGGATCTCAATACAATCAAGATGGGGTTTCAATGGTTGAAAATAATCCTCAAAGATAAATGTAATGAAACACTATTTTAAGATATTAATGGAAATAAGGAAATAATGGATGAAATTCTTCTTCTACAAGAGTGTATGAAATGCGATAACTCGAAAATTAAAAGGTTTCTTGAAGGCAATAGGAACACTGCCTACTTACATGCATGCATCAGGGTGATAATGCGGCTCATAAACCCAAATATTTTGATGGAGTAAGACACCTATTACAAGGATCAAGTTGTTCTGGGGGATTTGTCCTAGTCTTATTTCAAAAATCTACTTATAGTAGCTAATCCACAGATGCCTGAAGGGTACCCAAGAGGGAATGTAAAGTTTCTTGATTTGATTATTAACACAGTTCCTAGATAAGATGATCTATTCTTGAAAGCAGTCCCTAAAGATAATGAAATTCATGAGGCCATAATGGGCCTCAACCCTGAGAGTGATCTAGGCCCTGATAGATTTCTGATCTCTTTCTATAGGTAATACGGGAATGTGGTTAGAAGCGACATGGTAAGGGATATCAAGGACTTCTTGAAAATTGGAATTCTTCCATGTTTCGCATGTGCTACCACCTTAGTGCTCATCCCCAAAATCAAGGATTCATCAACCTTCCAGCACTACATGTTGTGAATATATGTAACTTTCCTTACAAAATTCTGGATAGTGTCATTAATAATAGATTATCTACATATCTCTCTCTATGGCTTTTAAAGGAGTAGCATGGTTTTTTCAAAGGCTTATCAATCCAAGGAGCCATATACATAGCTCAAGAGTCGGTCAAAGACATAAACCTCTAGACTCATGATCAAACATTGCTATCAAACTTGATATAAATAAGTCCTATGATAGAATTCAATGGAGTTTTATCAACAAGGTCTTATCAGATATGGGTTTCTCTTCTTGGTCCTCTAATCTTATTTTTAGGTGCTTTACCTCCCCATGGTTGGCCATCCCTTTATGGGAAAGATCCATGGATTCTTCAAAGCTACTCTTTTTTTGAGACAAGGAGAACCCCTTTAACCTAGAATATTTGTACTTTCTCAAGATATCTTTAGTTTCCTCATTAATATAAGCATTCTCAATGGTTATATGCTTCAATATTGAAGTATATCAAACCCCTATTACATCCCACAACTTATGTTTGAAGATGAAAAAAAAATCATGAATTCCACTAAGAGATAAATTAGAGGCATAAATATGGTTCTTGAAGATTAATGTCATTGGAGTTGTCATATTGTTAACAGGCTGAAGTGAAACATCTACATTTCCATTAGATTCTCAAATATGCGGATTACCTCATTGTGCAACAAAATGAACATGGAGAGTGGATGATTTCTGATGGAGTACATGGGTGCCCAAGTTTCTTTACTTAGGATGCATATTTGTAACTTCGACTCCATTATGAGTAAGATCATAGACCATGTTCTGAATTGGGAAAAGCATTTACTATTCTCTGGAGGTAGGATACCATTGGTCAATAGTGTCCTATCACCCATTCTTATGCATTCCCTTATAGCCATTAAAGTCCCAAAGGCTGTAATTAATTCCATTGATAAGATCCTGGAAGGTTTTATTTGGGATGCACTCTCAGAAGGAAAAATACATTGGGTTTTCATGGGCAAGGATGGCTAAGAAAATTCAGGAAGGGGGAATCAATTTGAGGAACCTATTAGACACTCTTATCTGCATTCATGAAATGTTGGAATGGGAGGGGTGCACTCTTTGGGGGAAAGTCATGGAAAAAATATATAGAGGATAGGCGATTACGATGAGTGGGCATGCTTCCCCTTTACGATCTGATATTTCTACCCATTTACTGACCCTACAGCCCCTTTTTGGATGGATTGTGGGGAATGGTGATATCCTATTTTGGCACCACAATTTAGTTGGCTCACTTACATGTTTCCCAGGCTATCTATCTCTAAGGATAACCTTCAGAGAATCTATTTTGTACCCATCATTTACAAGGTTCATCTTGGATAGGGACTGGTAGGAGACTCTTGAACTCATTGATATCAATGATGAACCAAAAAATGTGTTTTACGACCTTAAACTAAGGGGAATTTTATAAGAGAGAATTTTTAAGGGAAACAATTTATCATGAACACTTTGAAAAATGGAGTGAGTTTCTTTGGTGTACCATAATTCCCACAAAGAATATCTTTTGAGCATAGAGGATAAAAAACAATGTTGTTTCAACTGACAAAAACATTAAGAGAATGGCAATCTTCTTATTCTATAGGTTCTCGTTCTTCAAGAAAAATCAAGATGAAATCTTGAACAATTTTTTAGGGGATTGGGTGCATGCGATATGGAGATCCTTTGGGGATTTTACAACCTTCTTTTCCTAAGAGTCCCGTAGTGAAAACTTCCTGGATTGGTGGTTTCATTGTGCAAGTGACATGGGACCTAAAAGGGAAGTTAGGGATATTGTGTTAAACTCCATATATGGGTGAATCTAGAAATCAAGAAATAAGGTCCATCATGGGGATGTTTCTTCTATGGGGAGGAAATTTATTATAAGAACTTGGATTCTGATCATTGACATGGTAAGTTTGTTCAAGAAATGGTGCGATGCTCCCACTCTCAGACCACTACAAGTATGTAATCCTCTAGTTCAACTAGTGGACACTGATTTCGAGGGCCACTGGGTCTACTGGCATCCACCCTCCATAGGTATAAAACTGAACATGTATGGATCTCACATCCATGACGACATGCAGGGAGGGGGTTGTGCGTCAATACAGGGGTTCTGTCATGCTGGATTTCACTGCTCACTTTGGTTGCGGTCACTCTCTTCTGAAGGAGGCCAACTCTATGATCACAGGATTAATTTTATGAAGACAAAGTAATATTGACCTATGAGAAGTGGAAAGAGACTACTATTCTGCATAATTATCTGTATGATACAGGTACTATCCCATGGGAAATTTCATATATTATAAGAAAGTGTAAAAGTATTCTCAATGATAATATCTTCATGCTCCGCACCTGGAGGGAGTAAAACAAGGTTGCGGGACATATTTTATCCGTGGAAGTCTAAGTCAATGGTATCTTTTTCTTCTCAAACACTAACTTTTTGAGACCCAATGGGGAGAACCTTGTAAGAGGGGATTATCTCATGCTTCACTACTTTAGGCTTCTTTAATCATGTTTCCTAACTTATCTCTCTTGTTTTTTTTAATATTTTCTATTGAATAAATAAATAAATATTGAGTGAGTAAGGATTTTATAGGGGATAATATCTCATAGGTTTGACCATAGGTTGAGAACTAGGAAACTACATGTCTATAAAAGGAAAAATAGGTTGAAGGAATATGGGATCATTCAATACACTATGAAATAAGACTAGAAGTTATACTACCATTTTAGTTTTATTTTATTTCTTTTTTTATTTCTTTTCATTATATAATATCATGATATATAGTTTTAATAAAAATTATCTCAATTTTATTTCATTATTTATTTGTTTTTATCTTCTCCCTCTTTTTCTCTCCCTATTATCTTCTTCATTGTAATATCTTTCACTCGTGGTTATTAGTGAATGACCCGAGGAATATATCAGGGGAGTATTCTAGTTATGAACCCATGACTTTTCACTCTCCTTATTATCATTTCTTATTTTCTTATAGTTTTGATGAGGATGGTCTAAAGTGGGTAAAGTGTCTTTGTGACTCCGCTTAGAATCTAAGGTATAGATTCTTCCTTTTTATAATATGTTCTCTCAATAGAGGAGGTAGAGGTGCAATGAAATTTATGATTGTAATATATATTGAAAATTAGGGATAAAGAGGATGTGCACACATGCAATGGAATGTGTTCATTAGGTAAAAATAAAACTAATAATAAGACTTTGAAGATTCACTCTGGATGATTCCATTTGGAGAATTTAATTTATTTCTAACACTTTGTTCTATCTAAATACATTTTATTTTCAATGCATGTTTTCTTTTAGGTTTTTGATTCCATAATCTCCACCACCCATATTTCATTTCTTTCATAAAATAAAAAACAAAAAAATACAGTAAATGATTAAAAATAGTGAGTACTTAATTGAAATAGATCCTCAAGTGAGACAACATAGGTCAGCCACAAAAATATATCAGGAAAACAATAATATCTTTTGTACCACCCAATGAAAGATGTGTCAACCCCTCTTACCCATTTTATATATACTAACTCAAAAATAGTAGCATGATCCTCATCATCCATCACTTATTGAGACTATTGGTAAAAGTTATTGGCACCAAAATATGTATGCCACACACTTTCTTGTAGAATCCATGACATGGTCCTCACCTAGAAAACACAATTTGAGTTTGAGTAGAAAAACATATCCATGAATTAATAAAAAATAATGGAATTTCCAAGTTTTTTTTGACTACTAACTCACCCTTGTAAATAAATTCCTTAGAAAAATTCTTGGTCCGATGAGGTAGTGTTTAAAACCTCCTTTTAGAAGTAGGCTATAGATTTCACAAGTTTTTTATCAAAAGGGTGTTGAGACCATAAAAACCTTTTTGGGGTATTATAAGAACTTTTATCCTTTTAAAACACCCTATTATGGGGATACCCTATAGTCAAGGGCATAATATTCTTCATGGGATTTTATTTGACTAGTCATGAAGCCAAAATAGGATTACATATCAAAATTTATGGTCGTCTAAAGAAGGATGTTTATCATGAAGATGTCAATTCCCACAATTAGGTCTTTGTTTCCATGCCTACCTGGGTTCCCATCTCTATTGGAATTCCCAAACAACATTCCCAACTCTACTTTAAAACCCTACTAGTATGCCCATCTCTACATATATGCCTAACTAGAATTACCAACTCTACTTGTGAACCCATCTTATTGTTACCAACTCTATTTTCATGTATGACTGTCATGCTCTAAATGCTCATATAGACCTCAGTGATGATATCACCAAATGTTCCCATAAATAAAACCCAAGGGGTCCTTATTAAGAACAATATGGAAAATAAAGATACATCTCAGATCTCTGGTCACCGTAGTCTCATTCCATAATTTATAACTAATTTTAATTAGCTTATTTAAACCTAAAACCAAGGGTAATTAACCAAAATAGAAGGTAATTGGGTTTTCTAAAGTTTAAACACTCATAAACTTCATGATAATACACTACATTCATAGTTCTCTTACACTATGGTGAAGGAATCTTACTAGGTGATACACTAGGGAATCATTCATCCAATATCTTTTGTGAAACCCTCTTGGCCACTAGAGCAAAGCCTCGACCAAGATCCTTCATTATGGTTCCCCTTATCCATAGTATCATTAGGGATCCACTTCACCCTCTTATCAACAAGTTGCAACCTAACCCTATTATATCTTGGGAACCACTTCACCCTAGTATCAAAAAGGATCAACTTTACCTTAGTTTCACCAGTTTTCCATCCAACCCATGTTCCATCAGTAAGGCACCACTTTTTCCAAGTATCACTAGGATGAAGCACCTTTCTTCTCTCATAAGTGTAAAATACATTTTTCATCCCCAGCTATAGTAAATCTTCCTTTAATTTATCTACTTGGGGGAAACATCCACTTCTAATCCCACATTGGGGTACTATAAACACCCCAGATTCAATAATAGAACATCCCTTATCCCAAGTCTCTTACCTATGAATCTAATAATCAAGGCCTCAACTATAGATTCCAAATATATAGGATTAGCATACCAGCATTCACCCCACTGAACTTATATTCCTTTGATAAAAGGAATCTCATAAATTTTCCTTTTAGGTAGGTTAAACACTTATGGTAATCAAAATCTTATATTCCGTTGATAATGAGGGACCCTCTCAGAATAACAATGGATAAATCTCTCCAAGCCCAATGTACTAATTCTAACTCTTAATTACAATCAATGATTCATCTGAGCATGATCTTCCTTTTGAGGTGTAATCTCCAGTCATGTTCTCATTTATTATTTATTCACCTTGAATTATCAACAATCCAGGAACATCCACATTTGTCTAGCACAAAACCATTTGTAATCCCCACTCATGATCTCCGGATTCCTAAAAAACAAAACATGAATTATCCTACGATTAATCCCTAACATTATCTCTATATACCTTCACCTAAGTCATCAATTTTCCCAATAATATGGCTATATGCAAAGAAAAATCCCCACTCAATCCTCAATCATTGACTCTTTCACGAAACAGACATTCTGGTAACATGATATTTAATTGTAAGACAACATCCTAGCCACACAACAGGAATTTTATTGAATGTGTATTGGACACATGATGTTAAATTTTATTAAAAAATACCATTTGAAATAAGTATAAATTCATGATAAATTCCTGACCCTATGAATTTAAACAACATGTAATGGTCCTACCACAAGACCTTAAACTGTGAAACTCAAACTACGTGGGATTTAACTATGATACATAGGATGCATCCCCAAGGTTCAAACCTAAAATTACCAACCTTCCATTTCCATCCTCATGGGAACATAATCATATTTAATTTATATACATCCTTCCCCATTGATCCACATTCCCCTCAAGCTCATAAATCCATTCACTAGGGTCATATTCCATGGTGAACCATCCTATTTAGGAAACGTTCCCAATAAGACCACATCCTACTCATTGGGCTATATCACAAAATTTATAATCAATCATCTCATAATTCCATATTCTTTATGAACTAAATCCATATTAATAGTTCCATATTCACTTTAGAATCGACCAAAAATGGATTATCATGTATAAGTCCCACACCAACTATTTCTTGGAACCTTTTTCTTAGTATCTAACCAATCATGGTGTCATGACCATGAAAGGTACCATGATGGTCCTCGTAACATGAAATTAATAGGTACAACATTTCTAATTAATTGTAACTGATATATATGGATTCTAATACCATTCACAAGGATATGTAGAAATCCCATCTTATGGGCCTGATCACAATACCATGAACAATCACCACCTTTATGGATGATGATAAACTCTATAGTTCCCAACGATATGCCTTTACAAAAATTATTAGGTAACGATAGAGAGTGTATGATACATAAATATGGTACTATCAATGGAGAAACTATGATACATACAGATGTTCACATTGATGAGGAACCTATAGTATATATAGATGTTTACATCAATACACTTTTATATCCTTCACTGGCATAGGGTTAACCAGTCCCACATTAGGATTTGGAAAGAAATCAAAAAAATACATATTAATTTAAAAAGATAATCCCAAAGTAGGAAAAAAACTCCCACTCAAAAGGTTTATATGATCCTAAAATACTATCATCTCGACTAACATGCATCCTAATGTTTCACTGGTGACAAATCTCAATGACCACCAACCTTTGGAAAGTAGATCTACAATGATGTTTACACCAAACCGTCAGAGAAGAAAAATCACATCAGGAGTTTCTCTTAGAATAGAATGTTACACCCAATGTGAAATACATGTGACAAAAAATTACTGAGTTATAAAAGGAATCTAGAATTTTGGTTCCTAACCACACATAATTATTTTTAGAAACCATAGTTAATACAATAAGAAGGAAGGTGTCCAGTTAATGGTCAATTCAAGGAATCCAATTATTTATTTATTTATTATTTTTATTTTTTCCCAAAATATAAATGATCTAAATATAATAATTATAAGTAAAAATTTGAACCATATTACTAAAAATTAAGAGAAAATCCCCAATTTTCCCTTTCATCTCAAAATTTCCAGTTGCTCCTTAAATCACCAAACATCAATTTTTAAGCTCAATTAAAATAATGAAATTATAATCCAGAATTAGGGTATAAAGGGGAAATGGTACTTTAATGTGTGCTTATCAAAGTCAATTCATGGTCTCAATAGGATTTTCAAAAGATCCAATGTTGGGTATGTCCTAATATCATATAGGTTGGAAGAATCTAATTAATAGAAAAAATAATTTTAACGTTGTTGAATTTTGTTTTTTAATAATAGAAACCAGGAAAGTTCTTTAAATCATGAATATCTCAATAATATATCAAAAAATTGGGTGTAGGAAATAATATGTCAAAGTATGCTTATAGAAACTCTTATAAAATATAGATTAAAATTATCAATGAAGTCATGGATTGGATAAAAATTATCAGTTCTCCAAATAAAAATTTCCAATAATCAAGATTAAGATTTGAAATAATATCTAAAATCAATTTAAGGACCTATAAATTACGAATTATCATGAAACTATAAACAATTTTAAATTATTTCTTCTCTATTTATGATCATTATCAATCCAATTTTTCAAACATCCTAATTTTTTCCACCAAAATAATGATGTCTCTTATCCCAATCAAGGTAAAAACCATATATGGGCTAAGGATTTCTCCCCCATACATGAATTAAACATTATCTTCAGTGTTTAAATAAGGGGAGAGAGATATAGGTAAATTATGGAATTGAAATGCAGTAAATGAATGGAATTAAATGATAATAAATAATAAAAATTATTCTTTGAATTTTATTCCTCTACATCCTAGATCCTTGTTTAAATTGATTGAAATGGAATCCTGGCATATATTGAAGTGGTCATCCTTAAAATATCTGCAAAAATCTACACTTGAACCAATGTTATCTCAAAAATGATATATGAAATGAAATTGTAAGAGATTTTTCTTACTCAATAATCTCCATGTGTATCAAAACTACAAGTAAAACAATGATTGGTAATGAGATCAAATATAAAATAAATATATGGGTAAAAAAAGTTAAAAAATTATAAAGATCACAAAAAATAACCACAATAAAAAAATATGGGAGGTGATATCCTTAGTATCTTCAGAGTTCTCTTCATCCTCTTCATTGGTCTTCTCGATAACCCTATCTTATTTATATCTTAGTTGTAGTTGAATGATATACAAGGAAGATTTTAGCAGATACTAAGGTGGGGGATCAACTAGGTCTTTCTAAATACTCACTAAAGAATACAGATTATCAATTATAATTGGTTCGTAGATATACATAGTATCTAGAGAAATATATATCCCTAGGGAATCCAAAATCAGGTAGGCTTACTCAATTCCATGTGCCTCAAGAATAACTGGTGTGGTGGGAGGTGCAATTTTTTGGAAACCAAATCAACTTGAGTGGGTGTTGTCTCGATGTTCATAACTAAAATATGATAAATTATGATTGTATTGGTTGTTGTCTTTATAAATTGGGTGGATATAATAGTTAGGTTATATGGGATATCCTCAGTCTTAAGTGCCTTAATAATATCCCTAATTAAGGGGTGAAAGTGTGGTGGGATTTTGGCTATCCAAATAGAACCTCGATGGGTTAATTACTTATTTCCCCATTTCCATTTCATCGAGAATCTAAAGCAATATATTAAAGGATATAGGGATCTTAAGGAAGTTCCTAGATCTCATGGGTGATTGATTTTGTAAAGTTTTTACCTCTAAAGGTATGATTGATAAATTTATAGGGGGTCCTCTAATAGGTGGAGGTCAAGGGATGGGTGGGATCTAATCCCATTATGGGCATGAATCAGGGGGATATTGCCTAATGTGGATAACATAGAGGTGTAATGGGTGATGGTGTATGTGGTAGAACCAAATGTGGCTCAAATGGTATTCTCATACCCTAGTATATTCCATGCTGAATAACTATATTTTACTACGAAGTATCACAAAAGTGTTGGTTTTTCTCATCTTATAGAATACTGGGCAGTGGTTCTTAACATGGTGCAACCACAAATTTCACTCTAGGTAAAACTGATTATCAGAAGAGGGAGTTCACGTGTGAATGGATCTCATTAGCATAATCCTCCTCTATAAATTACAGAAAATCATCATACTAATCAAATATATTCTCTTCCTTATTTAGCAATCCCATATTAGCCAATATACAAAGATTTATCAATAGGATCTTACCAAGAGAGGTAAGTTGTAAGGAGTAATGAAATACCCAAAGATTCTTATCTAGGTGGGTGATGAAGTTTTCACCCATCATTGTGCCCTTCACCTTCTTCCTCTACACCTCAAAGTATAAGGTAAATTTTCTATCCATGTTTATTTTTTATGGGATTTAGATAAAATAAAAAATTAAAAAATTCAACTAACTTATAGCGCCCTATGAATCACCCTTAATCAACTAAACATAAGCGATAAATTAGTGAATCATCTATAAAATGATTTTTTTTAGCTAGTTACTCTTTTATTTTGACGAATCATATTAGAAAATTGTTTTACTTTCCAATGTCTTCCAAACTTCTTTTAAATGGGCTTTAGTGGACCCAAGATCATGTTCTATATATGATCCAATAAACATAGACTCGTCACTATATATTCCAATACCTGAACTAAATTCTTCCAATGATAACTATAAATATTTTCTACCCAATTTGAATCAAATTGTCTATATATAAATCTCCAGTGTTGTCAAAAAAATAAACTTTTAACTCTTGAGAAGTATTCTTCCACAACTAAATAATGTTCATTATATGTATTACAACAAGTGACTATATAAATTTGGAATCTATTACAATATACCATATAATATATATATTGAACACCTTGTTATTTTGTTTGAACATGTGTTACAACATATCTAATCATAGTTGATGGGTGAGGTTGGTGAAATGAAGGCAATAATGGATATAATATTCGGATGAGTGTTCTAGTAAGGGTGGGTGATAATTATATAACTTTGAATAACATAGGGTGTGGGATAAGGATGATTAAGGGATAGGGGATGTGATAAGTTATGGTTATGGTGGAAATATAGTTTCTTTGGTATAATAGATTTTGGGTCTTTTAGCTAGTGGATTTTTCAGTTTTAGGGAATTTTTACATTTGGGACTTCTATTTGGGTCAGGATTGGGATTTGGGTTAGTGAGAGGATTATATTTCATTTTTTGAACCATGGTGGGTTATTAATATATAGATTTTTATGTATAGGAGAGATTTTATGAAAGTTTTATATTGGATTGGGAAGAAAGGTGAGGGTTTAGTGGATTTTAGGGTCTAGATGGTTAGGATAGTGAAGGGATAATAAAAGGTTTTGGAAATAGTGTGTGAGTGGTTTGAATAAATAAATTAAATATCATAAAGTTATAGAAGATTATTTGAGGTATTTGTAAGAAATTTGGCTAGAATGAGAGTTGTATTAAGCTAAAATAGGAGGAGGGAATTCAATGGTCATGGCACAAACATAGGGTTTCCATTGAATATTTAAAATATTTGGAATAGTTTTTACGTGACCATTCCTACTATAATTTGATGGTTCTAAATTCTATATAATTTTGATATTTTAAATTTTAGACCATTTACATGTTGAATCATGACGTAATTCTACATGACAGTGACCGTAATAATGTATTTTCTATAGTTTTTTGGTTTCTTGGAGTTCATGGTGAGGAAACCTAAGCATTACATACAAAAATATTACATCATTTTATTTGAATATTCAACACAACTCATAAAAATTCATTACCTTTAACTATAATGTTTTAGTGTATTTTAAGTATATATATATTAAACTTATTTCATGAAATAATTTAAACATATTCTATAAATTGCTTCTCATAAATCACCCTTTTTAGACAAACCCTACTTAAAAACATTCTTCACTGCCTGGTGAAATGAAAAAATAATAATGGGTGAGAACATAATCTTAGTAAGGGAAAACACTGGAGATATCAATATATTGTCATAAGTGAGCATAAGATAAGTACAATGTAATGATAACATGATCATAACATATGAAATTCATACCCAATAAGTTGAAGATCATTAATCATAAGTCACATAAAAAGGTTTTTTTAAGAAAATACCTAAGTCATAAGAGTGAAGAATTATCAATTATCAATAACAATCCATAAGAACATATTCTAAGTATAAGAGATTAGTAAATAACATATTATCATTGTGTAAAAATTCCCATATTTGATTGGGTTCACTCCCCATTCCTTTATTTCCAGAGTAAATCTTCACTCCTAAGACAATCATAGTGGACAAAATCCATTACTAAATTGGGTTCACTCCTCATTCCATTTTATATTATCTCATCATATGTAAATATTTAACTATTAAATTTTATGTATATATAATTTTGGTTCCGCCAATCACATAATGAAAATCATACATATGTATTCAATTTTACCATAAAAATATTTCTCATAGCTTAACCCGTTTAAAATTAACATGTTTCATATATATTTTACCATAAATTAATTAACCCATGGGAATGTAAGAGGTTTTATAGAATCATCCTTAAAATATCATCACCATATAACATCCAATTAAATAAAGTGAATGGTATCATATTATCATATCCCTATTTAAGCATAAAATTTTATAAAGGATGTCAAAATAGTTGAAAAATAAATTTTATGTAGAACTTGATCAATTATTTTAAAAACAGAGAAAATATCATTTTCCTTCAGCATCATTAAAAATATAAAATTCTAAGTATTTTGAGATAAATATTTTTTTGAAAAAAACCATAGAAATTTTTATAGGAATCCTCAAAAAAATAACGATCCTGACTGTAGGAAAATTAATTCATGTATTATACATTAAAATAGAACCATATTCTCACACTTTTATAAAAATTCAATAGTGATTTATACATAAAACATTTTAGAAGACTACTTTTCATTATTTTCTAAAAAGTAAAAGTTTTTAAAAAGTATCTTCTTAAAAAAATTAATTATATGTTAAAACATACATAAAATATTTTGAAGAATATAGGCATGAAGGAGAAAGATTCTTGGACCTAAAAGAATAAACATGTTTGGATTTTCTTAATATCACCTTCTCAATCATTTTAAGTAACAATGGGAGAAAATTGGTAATATTTATTGAAAATTTATGAGATAACCATAGGAATAGAATATATATATATGTGTGTGTGTGTGTTTTAAAGGATAAGGATCATTTATTTTTTCACTATGGAAATTTAATATATACAATGTAAGGACTCGGCCTTAAAAATTATATATTCTAGTGACTTTAGACTATAATTAATTTTCAGTCATTCCCAAAGATCATTTAGGTTTAGATTTTTATAGAATTACATCATAATTCATACATAACAACCCACAAGTATAAAAAAGTGGATACTACTAAAATAGTATGCATTTGTTCTAAAATACAAGTTTTTAAAAATAAAAACTGAATTCTTTTCATGAAAAATATTCACAATATTCATCTTGGCTTATTGTTTTCTCATACCCATCCTTAAACCATTTTAAAAACATTTCAAAACATAGGATGAGAACAAAAAATCATAGTAAGTGACTTAAAAAAGTAAAGAAAGAATTAGTCCATGAATACTTATAAACACATGAAATATATACTTCTCACCCTTAAAAGTAACATGTACCTTTAGAAAACATGAGGTTTCTATAAAACATATCAAGAATAAACAAAAAAATTAGGTTAAATGAGGTGTAATATTCTTTCCATACTTATGATTGCAACCCTCATAGCTACCAAATTATTTATAACCCTCATGGCTACCTTACAATTGAACCCTTGCGACTACCTTATGATGTAACTATCACATCTACACTTGGAATAACCATTACGATCAATTTCCAACATACTCAATTCATTGGAGTGCTATAACAAACCCATGCATATTTGGTTTATAATGTCATATTCCATCATCATAAACAATTCCAAAGAACATGAACATAATCAAAAAACATGAATACTTGTATCATAAAAACATTCCTTAAGGAAAATCACCCATTTCAAAGGAATATTATACACATAAAAAGGAAAAACGTTTTATTTTAAATGATATATGTAATATTTTGATGGAGGATTAAAAAAGGTCTCAGAAAAGTAGGAAAATATTCTCATGATGTTTGTGTTAAAAAGAAACATTCTTTTTAAATTTTTTTAAAAAGAGACATAAAGTTGATTTTAAAAGGAATGTCTCTTACCTCAGGTTCGACTTCCTTAAGATGTGTTCAAACAAATTGTATAATGATTTAAAGAGTGTTATTAATTTATTAGAGAACTATATTAATATTTATAACAACTTATATGATCTTCTTGTGACATCTTTCAACCCATTTATTAATAATATATTGTTATTTATATTGTTTTGGGTGCGTTCTTTTCATGGTTTCATTAGCGGATCATTATGGATTTACTTTTAAAATGGGAATAATACTCCAGAAGTGGAAATAAATGTTATTAATACACATAAATATGTTCAAATGGTCCCATAAATTCCTTTTCTATTTCCACAATGAGTATGATTCATTTGATAAAACATTAATGATAAACATTTAGTTTATTTTGGTGGTTTTTCCGACCTTCATGAACAAGTTTCATTTTGTTTAATATTATAGACATATATTAATTCTAGTTTTTGAGACCATATATAATATATATTCTTAGGACATTTTAAAAAATTATAATTGAATTTAAACTTTCTATTAATTTGGTAATGGGTAATGAAAACTCATCATCCATGAAGGTGGTGAAATGACACACCAAGGACTAAGAATAAATTTTAAGAATAAAAGGATAAAATAAGATATTTTATGATGGATATACCATTTAAAAAAATAACATTACAGTATATATATATATATATGATATTTTAGTTATCATGAAACTTTTTATAGGTTGTGAGGATAAGGTATAAGTGTGAAAGAATTTAAAATAGATGGAAAAATTTACCTCTTGGATATTTCTCCTTAAGAACCCCCTTAAGTTATTTGTAATTGGTCTTTTCGTGAGACCAACAAAAATAGAATGAGGAAAGTGATGAGAATAGGAGAATTATTTATAGAATAGTAAATCATGAAGGCTTAAGGTGATGAAATTTAGTGAAGTAAAGATTCCCTTTTTATAATTGAGGTGAGGGGAAAATTTATGAATTGATTAAAATATTAAAATAGAATATTGATATTATTGGGGTAAAGACTTCTAAAAATCCTAAAAAGATCATGGGGTTACATTTTATACAAAATAGTATCATATTTCGCCTTATTATATATATTTTTTATTTTTATAAAATTTAATAAAATATTATATTCCTAAAATATAATTTTTGTGAGATTTAAAACTATTCATTACTATGACTTTAAAACATCAAAAAACGATTAAAATTCGAAATAAATATTTTATTATATATTATAAATGTTATATTTATCTATATAATTCATTTATTAGATTATTTATCTCATATTATATTTATTTTAATATTTTTAGTATAAGTTGTTCGATTTTTCAATTAAATTTTTAATTATTACATCATCGTTCTAAAAGCATTTAAGGTATTTATTTGTTGACTAAAAATTAAAAAAAAATCATGATTATGATTAATATTTTATCTTTTCAAAGTCTATTTATGTTCAAAAATAGTTTATGTAAAAACATATAATAAAAAGTTAGACTAATTAAAAACTATAGTGTAAACAGCTTCACTTTATTTTAAATAAAATATTATAATGGGATTAAAGTGATCCATATGGATACAAAAGGTCCAAAATTCGAAACCAATAATATTATAGCTGACAATTACTCATCAAGAAAATATTTATTCAAATTTTTAGGTGATTTAATGGTTCTGATAATTTTAATTAAAAACATTTTATTTATTATTATTCTGCTTGCACAATGCTGCATCGACATTTTGTAAACATTAAAGTTAATTATTTTGTATATAAAAATTAAAAATAAATTACTATAAAAAAATTAATTAGGTTCAAAATATAATTTTATATTCATTCCTTATATACATTTACTCATATCCATGTCAATAAAACTTCTTTAATTTGTTAATTTGAGTTTTCTTACCTTGCACAAGCATTGCACATGCATTTCGTTAAGATTCATGTTATATAACTATAAAATTAAAAAACATTAGAAAAAAAAACAATTATACATAATAGATAATAAAAAATCATTAAAAAACTTTTTAGCATTCAATTATTATATATAAGGAACCAAATTTGTCTTTTTTGTGGCCACACAGACACTACGTTAGCACTAACAATGATTTTTATACTTATCATGAAATAAATTAAAAATTTTATGTTATAAATTAATTTTATACAATATTTTTATTATAATATAATAATTTAGTCATTACATAATTTTAATCAATTTTCTATCATAATTATGTCTTGATGATGTTACAAAAAATACATAATTTTATACTATTCATAAAAAAATAATCTTTTTCAGAAAATTATCAAAAATTAAAAATAATATAATTTCTATATGATGGATTCCAAAATTAAATTAGTTTTTTCAATTTAAAATTCTATCATTTTAAAATTAATCTTTTAAACATAACCATATAATAAATTAGTTTAATAAAATTATTTAATTTAATAATTACTTAAAATACTTAATTTAAATACTTAATTCAAGAATACTAATAAAAATAAAAAAAAATATTCTATTAATATCTGGTTTGTTGCATTCAATCCTTAAAATAAATGATATTATAATATAAACCCTTACCTAAGGTCTTATATTGCTTCATAAATATTCAACCCTCATACATAATAAATATAAATTTATTATAAATATATTCCACAACTGTAACAATATAAATATTACTATATATTATTCCCTTAAAAAAATTTATTACCCTTTTATTAAAAATTCTACATTAAAATCATTTTTCGGGTGAAAAATGTTATGTTTTTCAGCCATGTTTCAGTTCTATGGTTCTAGTCCTTGCACCTCAGTTAGGATTTCATCATATCTATAATATTAATAATTCCATAAGTATCACATTTATTCATTATATAAATTGATATACTCATTTATATCAAGTGGTGATGAAAACTAAGTTACAACACTTCATAGAGATGGTAGTCTATACGCATGCATGAGTGATGTTATAACTTTCCAATGAATGGAAATAAATAAATGTGCATAATAACACAACTTTTTAAAATCATAATTTTATCCTAAATATCATATATATTCATTAAATCTATCTTTATTATCTCTTATGTAAATATTTAACAAAAAATGAGTCACATCACCTCGTGGAGGTGGTAGTCCACAAGTACGCATGAGCAATGTTATCATTTTTCGATAAAGGGGAAGAAGATAGAAAATAGATATTCCATTAACATAAAAACATATAATTATAATAAATATACTGATTAAATCATATTAATATAGTTATATAACATTTTCATGAGTTTTAATAAAAAGAAACATGAAAAAGATCGGTAATAACATATACCTCTTCTTTGGTTACACTCCTTTGAAAAGAACCTTAAGGATTCCTGGATGAATACTTTGGAAATAAAAACACCGCATGTTCATGGATAATGATGTTTTGAGGGTATTTGGGTAGAACTTGGTTGGGATAAATGGATTATGTGGTGTGTAAAAGAGTGGATACTAGGTTCCCTTTTATAAGTGAGGGGAGTAACACACTTGTAATTATTATGAATATTAAAATATAATAAAGTCACTCTCATTGGAAAGTAGCTTCAAATTGTATAAATATTTAATATGGGATGATATATAATCTAAATACATTCATATAATAGTACTTATATAAGATTTATTTCATTTTATCCCTTATCTCTTTAGTTTAACAACTCATAAACCCTTTTAACATTTACTGTAATAATTCATTTTTACCTTAGTTACTATAAATAATGACCAAAAATGATATTTAAATAATTAGTAAAATTAAAAAAGTTTATTAAAATATGGAAAAAAATTATCATATTTAGTTTATTTAAGTGGATGATTTTTTTTTAAAAAAAGTTCACAAAACACAATGAAACCGATTTTTAGAGATATGTATTTTTTAGTATAAAAATGAATTTATTATTATTCCTTTCCTAGAAAAAACAATAAGACGAGTTTTTATATATTTTATTGAATATTTTATCTAAACATTTCATTAAAATCATTCATCAGTACTAATTTATTCAATTTATTAAGATAAAATATATTATGTACCATAAAAATAGTTTTCTAAAAAGTAACTCTTTCTACCATGAAATGATTTTATCTTCACATATATCCATTTAATAATCAATTAATGAATAAATATTCATTATTTTATATTAAATACCAATATATTTCAACAAAATCGTAGTCTATTATTAATCAAAATACATAATATATAAAAAATATAATACCTTGAAAAATTAAACTTTTAAAATAAAATGATTCAATTATTTAAATTTAAAATTGAGTAATTAATTAATATGAAGTAATCAATTCATTAAAATTATGTAAAAAATTTATACATATTTTTTATAGTTTATTTATCCCTATTAATAACCATTATTCCAATGGCTATGTGATAAGAGTCACATTTAATAATAATATTTCAATAACATATCATGGTTCATTTAAGCTTTATGTTGTTAGTAAACAAAGATATATAAATCATAAAATTTACTTAAATATAAATATATAATAAAATATATGGGTGTTAAATGAATTTTGGATAATTGAGTTATGTTATGGTTATTCTACTATTTATAGAAATGTGAAAATTATCAAACTCAGATGCCCAGGTTTGTATGGCATAACCAAACATGCTATAACATGGAGATTTTCAATGGAATTTATAAACATTACACAATATTGGTATTTTAATGTGGTGTACCCTATGTGACATAATAAAACTCTAATATCCTAAATAGAGATTTTGACATTGTTGCCTAAGGGATACTAGGACGTTCCCTTTTGAATTACATAGTGATGAGCCAAATATTTCCAAATTGGAAAAATTAGACATTTTCAAGCCTAGGTCACTTGTGGGGTGGAATATAATACATCAAAATGAGAACCTAGTATGATATTATGGAAGAGTTTTTCAAGGTGTAGATGTGGTGTGACCAGTCTTATGCATCATGGTGATCCAAAAATTTATAGGGGTACCAAATTATTGGATCTGTATACTTATAATCCTTATAGTGCAGTGCTTTGATCCCTTAGATTAATGATTCTAGAGAGTTTCATAGGATAAAAAATTGCGGTATGAACATAATATTGTGGTATGAATATAATCTGTAGCATGGTGGGTCAATAATTTCCAAAGATGATGAATTTTCAAATTGGTTCTAGAAGACCCCTTGTAAAGTGGTTATTTTTTTAGGTTATAACCAATGTTTCTATCAAAAATTATATTATGTAACTCAGAAAAGAAATTCCATCATCTAAATCTCACTTTAAAAAATTCCATCTCATCCTTGTGGGAAGGTTAATGTTCTTACTAAGGGATTTTTTAGGAGAAAACCTCATTGTTATTATGAATTAGAATTTCTTAAAAAATGATTTCTTAAAATAAAAACAACAATTATAAATAAAAAAAAGAAAAAGAAAATTAATATGGGTTTCCTCCCAATCGGTGCTTTATTTAAAGTTAAAATCTATAAGTACCTCATTTTTATCTTTAATAAAAATAAATGAAAAAGAAACACCCCACTTGAGAATAATTAATATTAAGGATTGAGGAATTTTTTGTTCACATTGAATAGTTTCTTATCATAATTATAAATCACCATATCTCCATTTGGGAATACTTTCATAATAAAAAAATTCCCAAAGCATGTTGATTTGAGTTTACCTAGAAAAAAATATGAATTAAACTAAAGTACCTTGTATTCCTAAGGTAGATCCTTCCTATTGGTTTTTTCTTCATACCACTTACTTATCTTCTCTTTTTAGATGGTTTAATTGAACTATGAATCCCTTCAGATCTCTTGAAGCTTACCCAACTCTAAAAATTTCTTCTTCAAATCCTCATGTTACTTCAAATTCATTAATTTAGCCATCCAATATGATTTTTAAAAAGTTATATAAAATTTTGTAATTTCTTTCCATACACCAACTAGAATAGAGACATTCCCAATAGTTCCTTGTAAGTTTTTCTATAATCCCGAAAATGATCATCAAGTTTACTCAATGATTTTTTTGATAGAATTTATAGTATTTTTTAGGATTTACATCTACATTTAATGGGATATATTAACTCTGCCACTCATTTGTGGATGATATGGGGTTCTCATGTTGCAAAAAACATCAAATTTATCTATCACTCCTCTTAATGGGTGGTTGTTAAAATACATTCCTCAATCATCGATCAAAATATTAGGCACTCCAAACCTAAAAAATAGGTTATTATTTAAATATTTATTAAGAACCTTTATTGTGTTAGACAAGGTGGATTTCACTTTAACCCACTTTGAGATATAATCTACACACAAAAATATGTATGTATGGTTCAATGAATTAAGTAAAGGATCCATGAATTCAATCCCCCATACATAGAAGAATTTGACCACCATGATTGGATTTTTTCGTATCTCATCTCTTTATCAAATGTTCCTAGTTCATTTGTAATTATCATAATATTATTTGAAACTTATTTATATTTTTTTATTATTGGAAAAAATTCTATTTTTAGAGTCTTATAATCTATTCTCTTTGATCTATGGTTCCATTTCATTAGTGAATAGTGAAATAAAATTCCCAAACTCCTTTGAATTTATTCTCGAGAACACATCATAAAATTAGCCCAGATCCATGATTCTTGAATAGTAGAGGGTCTCCCTGAAAATGAAAAAACCTTAGCTAAGAACATATTTCTCAATTAGTAAATAAATTGTGGATAAATAGTCTTGATTGTTAAATAGTTTTTAATTTCATCAAACTATGGTCATGTTATGCGCCTCTCTATAAATAAATGTTCATCAATAAATTCAACGTAAATATCAAACTTCTATTTTATAAATATATATGGAAACTACATAATTGAAATATGATCAGTACCAACGTTTTATGACCCCTTATTTTATTTTATTTCAATTCCAAAATCCTATAGAAAAAGTATCCACAAAATCTAGCTCAGTTTTCTATAATTATTTGACAAAAAATACTTCAAGGTCTCATGATAAATATAGAACACCAATTTGGATAGCACAAGATAGGTTCCAAAATTATCAAAATCAAAGTCTAATATAAGTAGCACCTTATTTGTTTTCATTTAGTTGAATTATACCTCTATCAGGGTCCTCCAAACATAGTTAATCAATCTAAAAATCTTGTCCACTATTAATCCAAGAATGTACCATATATATTAGTCACTTTCATCACACATCATATTGAAGGGATCCTCCCAATTTAATGGTGTCATAATAGAGGCAGTGATCATCCTTGTCTTAAACTCCTTGAAATATTCCTTGTGATTTCCATCCAAAATAAACTTCACATCGATTTCTAAAGGTGGGAGTGGGGTTTATAAATCTATAATGTATTTTAAAAATATCTATTGAAAATACAAAAAAGACTAGGAAGTTCTCCCTCATTGTTTTTGGTTCTAGTAAATCCTTGATTATATTTATTTTCACAATATAAACCTATATACATCCTTGGAAATTTGATGGCCAAAAATGATTTCATCTTTGACCAGAAAGTCCAACTTTCTACAAATAAGTGCAGGGCATATCCCTTCACATTATTGAAACACCAAGTATATATTTTTGAGACATTCCGTAAATTATTGGATACAAAATGGGATATAATCCATAGAGACCTTGAAAATTGCCTTTCTCATCCCATGTAAGATTTTTTTCATGCATATTTGAGATTTATTGAGTGAATTACACAAGAAAAACAACATGTTTAGGTATGTAAAGGTCCTGTAGGTCTATGTAAATGTGTTCTGGTCTTAGTCCTCTAGTTCCACTAGTATTTATTGTGCCCAAACTGACCATTCCAGAAGTAGCAATACTCGTTATTAGATAGTATTTACATCATTTATTGGATGAATGGGAGGGGAAAATGGTCCTTCCTTGTTAAATCATTGAGATTCATATAATAAACACAAACTCTACATGTCATCATTGTTTATGTGAAAATAATATCACAGTATATTTTTACAACTATCATCTATTCATTACCTAGTATGACTTAAAGTGGGAAAACTCATTCACTATCAAAAATGGGGTATTTTATCATGGGATTTAATATATTCAACACCTATTTCTTAATAAATTACTTCATAATGGGTGACAATCTCTTTTAGGGTTGTCTCTTTAGATTTTTCTAATCATTAATCCTTACCTCGTTTGTACAGATTGAGGAGATGATGCCTTAAATGTAAGTAATTCTCCGAGTTATATCTTTACTTATTTGTTTTAGAACATTAATTAGTTTTTTTATATTTGAAGAGTTTGGTACTTATAATAAATGGTTTTTCTTCTCCTTATAAAAAAATAATAATATAATAGGTTTTTTTGGAGTTTCTCAACACTATCTTTAGTGAAATCATGTTTTAGCTGACCAAATATGAAAAATAATCCGTTAAAAGGTAATCCATTACTATAAATCCTTCCAATGTTTTTCACATCTTCAACATAATCCTCCTAAATTTTCTCTATTACATTAACAACTAGCTATATTATAGCTTCCTATTATATAAATTTCATATCTAGTGGTCTATAGATTTCTTTAGTATTGGTAATGATATGGAAATATTCAGGTTTGTCACTATGTTTCACTACTTTTATGAGATCAATTTTAACATTTACTTCACCAATACAGAAAATGAAACACCCTTTCTTTAAATCAATTAGAGTTTTCCCAATGACTATGAAAGGAAAAACAAGAATGATTAGGTCCTCTCCACCTTTCTCTATCTTAAGATAAGAAAATAAATAGGGAATAAGAACATTCATACCTTCACTGAAACATCTTCTAAAATACCAATTTTGTACTTTGAGGATCATTCTATGAGTTAGAGGAAAACATTTCATATGTCCTTCCTAAAAGTTAATAATCTAATAGTGTATTGAATGGATAGAAAACCCATATCCGAAAGATTTTATGGGAGTTTACTTTAAACAAAAACCAAGCATTATTCACTTAAGAGAAATCATTCTTAATTCTCCAAATTCTTCTTATCTTAGAGGACTTTCTTTAGGATCTCGGAATATGTCAGAGTCTGGGAAATTTCCTCATTGAATGGGATGTTAATTTTAAGTAATATAAATATCTCCATGAAATTTTATAATTATTCTCTCTTTCCTTATTTCAACCTCTTTGAAAATAGAATAAGGTTCTATTATGTTTTCACCTTGGGATTCTTCATTATGTATTTCTCAATTATTACTTCATCTAATTTTTTATCTTTTCATGGTTCTTTAACGAGTTCCTTCTATTTCAATTCTTATTCTTTCTCTACTTATTATATCACTTTATTTTCCTTCTTAGGAATGTTTTTCATATGTGTGTCTATATCCCTCATCTACCATTTTTTCTCAAAATTATAGTTATCATGTCCTCCCTTGATGCCTCAGTATTACCTAGTAGGCTACCAAGTAGTCTCTTATATAGTTTTTGGGAATTATTCCCCAATTTATGATTGATGTTTTGAATAAATCCTTTGGAATTTTCCTAGTAATTTTCCCTATTTTTAAGGGTGGTATTCGCTTGAGATTAGAATAATTTATTCTTCTTAATTTACTTCATTAGTAATTCCTCGAAAGAGGGTTGTACTTCTTGGTCATGTAACTAGATTTGTTGGGGATATAATATTTTTTTACTGGGTGGAAGTTATCATTAAATAGTCCTCTTTGTGTATTATAAGTGGGTATAAGTGAGAGTACTTGGGAAAAATTTGTGTTTTCTCTACCTCCTTATATTCAAACTTTATTTTGAGTCATTGAACTCACTATTTTCCCAAATTTATTTTGATAATATGGTTATGGAAGGTTATAATTGATAAAAATCACCTCACATATTGGAATTTAATTCATTATAGCTTAAAAATATTTTAAAATATATGGAAATACACACATATGTCAAGAAAAATAAAATTTATCTTAGATTAAATTCCTTGGTTTTGAAATTCCATCAATATATCCATTTTCTTAGACATTTAATCCATTTAAGTGGAAAGCCTGGAGGATTCGTCTATTTTATATACACCAAACTTGGGTGGACTTATTTATATTTATAATTGAGATAGGTTATCTAAAATATAATATAATATGGATCATGTTTTATTGGGTTTCATCTACATGAATCCTTCTCCAACAACTAAATTGACCACAACATAAGAATTATTATTTAAACAAAAGTAAACAATCAATAATTATATCCAAAGGTGGATTTCATTTTATGTCCACATATATAATATATATTTAAATCACTCCCATTATTTTTAAATGGATTTACTATCTTTCTAAGAAATGTTTTGAGTATCAATTCATAGTATTTATATCTTCACTGGTGGAGTGTATTTCTCTAAGAATCTTGATGGATGCTCCTCCCATGTGGTTATGGAACCCAAAGTTTTGAACTTCAAACATTATTTGGATTGTACCATCAATGATAATGGAAAGTTTTGAATATGTATTTCATCATCTATCACCCAATTTCTTTTAAATGTAATACAAATCTCTAGAAAAATATCCAGGGGAAATAAGGATCATCGTTCTATAATACTCTAAATTTAAACATGTTTTATATCATCTACAATACACACAACTTAAGTTAAAATTTTTTGGCATGGAAGGGTGGTCTCACTATTCTTGTAGTGGTTTCATCAATAGATAGAGTCTTATAATCAAACAATTTCATCTAACATTATTCTTATCAGGATCTATCGCTGATGTTTTTTATCATTTCATATTTGACACGAGGAACTTGGTTCATCATTTATAGTCTACAATTCTGAAGAAGGTATCACTTGATATCATGGTCAAATTATAATGGTTTAGTAGACACCAAACTTCTTGATTGAGTGTATGGGGTGTGGCTCATACACTAAGAACCTATAGTGATAAAAAAATACTTCTCCATGTCAAAGAGGAAAAAATTGAAAATCAGAAAAAGGAAAAAAAATATATTACTAGTATGAAAATACTAGATATTTGATCTTGTTTAATTATTAATCCCTAAAAATGATTCCAAAAAATTGATACACCCCTAATCTTCATCACCTCTCATGTGTGTGGACTCAAATTTTATAATTTATAAACATAACCCATTATTATTAAAACCACAAAAAATAGTATATAAATGTAAATAACTGAGTTTGATTTAGTTAGAATAGTATGTGGATCCTAGCTTTATGGGTTTCCCTTAATTGTTGGATAAAAAAATTGAGTGAGAAAAATCTGAAAATAGATTTTAAAACAAAATTAAAACAATGAACTTTTTTAACAATGTAGACCTTTTATCAAAAATAAAAATTTTCTACCTTGTTCAGAGGATTTTTTTTTCAAGGAATTCAAATTTAAGTATCTTATAGAAAAACATGTTTGATTAGTTGTGATATTCCATAAGAGTAATCAATATCCACAAATTTAGTGTTATTTAATACTACCATAATTCATTTAATTCCTTATGACCAAATAAATATAACTAAACTAAGATGTATTATAATCCAATTGTAAGGGAAAAAGAATAATAAAGATTATTCTTACAATCCCATTCTTCCCAATCATATTGGGGATTCTTGGTTAATTTCCACATCCCTTGAAGACAAACTAAGTAATGAGATAATTTCTTGTAACACCCGAGACTTTTATGTTATATAAATCATTAAAGGAATCTTTTTCTACACAACACTTGATTGGCTTGCTTTACACGCAATCGCGACCTTCCTCGATAGCTTGCGTCGTACGCAATACCGAGTTTCACTAAACAACAATATGCTATTAAAACTAGCCGTTATGAATAGTAATAACCACTTTTTGAAATTTTATAAATTTTATTTTTCAAAATGGACTTCATTTTTGGACTCAGAATATCGAAATTATCCTAGGGTGAAATTTTGGTATTTTTCTGAAATCTTTCAATTTTTGATGAATAGTGAAACCACTAAGTGGTAGGTTAAAAAAACTGAATTTTGCATAAAACTTAATTTTACCGCTTCTGTGATTGGAATTTCAAAAATCTGAGAGACACAGTTAATATCAAGGACTAAAATGTGGTTCAATGAGATAAAAATAATTTTTTGGTGAATAGTAACTTTTTACTATTTTTATCGCGGTTAATAGTAAATAGGGTAACTAAGGGTAAATATGATATTAATATTACCCTAACACATGTCCTAATTCTATTGGACAAGTGTAATTCGACCAAAAACAATCTTAGGAATATAATATGACCATTTAGGCCCACTTGGATTAGATTAGGACATTTATTATTAATTTATTTAAAGAAGGGTTAAAATAGTTAAAATCAACGTTTAATAAGTAAATCATTTTTAATATGGGGTTATACATAAGATAAATTCAATTGTAAATATTCATTAGAAATCCAAAAATATTTCCCACATGATGATATTTTATTTGTAATTTTTAGACATCAAATAATTTAATTTATTTATGACACAAAGATGATGCAGTAATTATCTTATTAATGAAATATTGACATAATTGATGTTATAAACAGCAAAATAAATGTAATTTGAGACTTTTTATGAATTCCACTAATTATCTAGGTTACTATGATATATTAGTGTTGATTTAATCAACTTGGTTTGAACATATAATTCTGTTATGACTTTCACAAAAATCATATATCAAATAGTGTCAAAATTGACACAAAATAGTTTTTAAATCAAATATTATATTACTAATTGTTATTTTATTCCTAAAAATCTAAGGTTCGGCCAAATGACTTAGATAAGGATATATATATTAATAATAAACAATTTGGGGTTCGTTTGGCATGTTATAGTAAGTGTATTAACCATATAGTGAAAGAAAACAAAAAGACACGGTAAAAGTTAAATTAATTAACTTAGAGTTAAATCTAATTGATAAGGTTAAAATAATACCCTAAACTTGTCTAAATCCTATCGGTTGATATGATTTCGACCCATCCCCACTTTAGCTTCGAAATAAGACCCTTTGGAACCATTATAATCCGATTTTGACTTTAATATAAAATAATATTTTGAGATATTCCTAAGGTGCCCCTCTCCTCCCTTATAAAAGTGCACCTCCTCCCCCTCCTCCTCACACCAATTTGAGCACTCAAGCTCGGCCAACCCCTACCATTTTCTCCTCTCCACTTCCCTAGAATAATCCTAGAGGTCCTGGTCTTCTCCAAAGACCAATCTTAGTTCCTTAAGTGGAGGATTCAAAGAGGCGTTCCAAAGAATAGGTAATATCCATTACCGATCTTTTCAATTTCTTTCTTCTTCAACTTCTTCTTCTTTAGTTGTTTCATGATAAAGTAATAACATCAGTATTACTTACATACTGATATGTTATTATAAATATGAAACAACCCTAATTCACCTTCTATCCATCCTACGGAAAAATGAAATCACCGCGCGTGCGTACGTACGGAATACCGTCTCCACGCCGTGGTGTAATCTATTTTCCACCATCACCTTACAAGGATGGGTATAATGGTGTAATGAGTAACTATATATGATTATTATGAAGTAATATTGATACTGAAATAATATATATATACTCCAATACAATTCCACGATCATAGGAACGATATCATCACTTGTGCGTACGTACGGAATACCGTCTCCACGATGTGATGCGACTCGTTCTACATGATCTTCATTTCATAATGGTTATATAAATGAATTGAATGAATGAATATGTTATATACTACACTAATACCATTCTTTAAATGAATTATCTATAACCTAAAGATAAGAATAAGAATTTATTCGACAAAACACGCATAAGAACAAAAAGTTATAAAGACCCGAGTAACAAGTAACAATGAAATATTACTAACAAGAATATAATAATATGACCATATATGATATCATATCAATATGTATGATTCTGGAATAAGTCAATAACATTATTTAAACCATTATATAGGAGCTTCTGACACGAACAAAGAAAATCGGACCTAAGGTAAGAGAAATATCAGAATCTCATTTTTATCCGAGATTGTTTATTCGTAAGTATTTACTGGGGTGTATTTTATCATCCACATCCATGTTTCATCAATATTTAATATTATTTCCGTCCACCTACAATTGTTTAAATCCATTTTTACCCTTCGGTGAGTTTTTAGTAATATGTATGAAAGGAATCTTTTGTCGTACGAGGTACTTTTTGACTTTTCCGACAAAAGTACGAAGAATGTTTTTTTTTACTTATACGGCATGAATGGATTTTTAAAACATTATTTCCAAGAAGCTTCCTTTACAAGTTTTCAAGTTTATTTTTAATCAACTTCTTTTATTTTAAAGTTGTATGAAATGTTATGAAATGAAAAATGTTTTTGAAGAAGAAAGGATATTTTCCTCAAGAATGAAGTTCAAGTGTTTTATCAAAATTATTTTCCATCTAAGATAATAAAGGGTTCTGTTTTTATCCCTATTATTACATTGATTTGATCATGTTGTGATGGAATTATTTTTATGAATTCTATTATCTTATATGAATTGATTTATGATGTCATGATGTTTCAAGAATCCCATTTTTGTTACATGTGTTATGCGATGATGTATGTTTTATGATTATGTGGCACACATAAGAAAGGATTCATTATAAGATGGGTGGGACCTATATCTCCCTCCAATGCATTGGGTAAAGATTTTATATCTCATGAGATAGACATGGCTGGAACGGAAGGTTATTTCGGTTCAGTGATACAGGACTGAAACGAGGAGTGAACTTGGTTCAGAAAGGGACTTTGTCCACTAAGATAGTCTTGGCAATGAGTCATGACTAACAAGAAATGATTTTCCATGATTATGTGTGCATGCCAAAAAGTTTCAAGTCTTATGTTATGATTATGGGGATCTCATTTTCACTTCTATGATTTATTCCATGTTAAGATATTATGATCTCTTTTGCAGGTTTTGATTTTCAAAAAGATATGATAAGATTTTTATTTTCTTTATTTGCCCTTGTTGAGCATTTGAGCTCACCCGTTTATGTTTTCTTTTCCCCAGGTCAGGAAGATGAATATTAAGTAGAATATGCTAAAAGGGACCCTAGATATGATGAAATAAATGGGAGACACTGTAGAAGATTTATGAACCAGTTGTTTATGTTTCCCAGTTTCTAAAGACACTATACCTATACGGTCCTTTGTGGTTTTGTCATATGTTGTAATAAGTGTGCTTCAATTTCAAAGTGTTAACAATGTATGTAAAGTATGGGTCGTTATAGTTGGTATCAGAGGAAAGGTATAGTCAACCTTTGGAAACTAGGATGTGAAAGCCTTAGTAAGAACCCTAAGGATAAGTCTAAGCATAGAACACAATCATAGTGTTTTAGAAATGGCCTTGAATAACCTAGGATAAGACCTTAAGCATGAAAATTTTTTTCTTGAATTATGTGGTTTCCTATTATAATTAGTGTTGCTCACACTATTCTTCTTGGTTTTAGTCAATGGCTGGAACCCGAAGGAACCGTGTTAATGCGGAATGCGATGGGCAATGCAATGATTGTCCCCCTGAGCAACCAAACGATATGGGAGCTGGAATGCAAAATCTTGTAGCCATGCTCACACAACTTTCTCAAGCTATGAATCATGCAGGATTTCCAAACGAGCAAAGGAGGGAGCAACATTCTGTTGAATCCTTCATGAGGCAGCGTCCACCTTCTTTCAGCGGGTCTACTGATCCATTAGTTGCTGAACAATGGATTAGTACTACTGAAAAGATATTTTAAGTTCTTCAATGTTCTGAACATGATAAATTCATCCTAGCAGTGTATCGTTTGGAAGGAGATGCTGATCAATGGTGGAATCTTGTTAAGAATACGAGGCAAAGGGATGAAATTGAGTCTATGGAATGGGACGAGTTCAAGAACTTATTTTTCAATAAGTACTTCCCTCGTATTCTCCGAACAAAGATGGAGAAAGAGTTTCTTGAACTGAAGCAAAGGGATGATGAATCTGTTGGTACCTATGAAGCAAATTTTACAAGACTTGCAAGGTACGCTTCTGGTATTATTATCCAACCTGAGAGTAAGATCGATCGATTCTTTAGTGGCTTAAAACCAAGTCTTCGAAGGGCGTTATCCATAAGGGACTTCAATAGCTACGAGGAAATCGTTCGATGTGCTCTCAAAGTCGAGATGGATATTGGAGTAACCCATCCGTCACATGGGTTTGATAAGAAGAGGAAGATGGAATTCAAAGAAAAATCTAAAGAGCACACGGAAAAGAAGATGAGCTTTTCCTTATGCTCAAAGTGTGGAAAGAAACATGGAGGGAGTTGTCTTAAAGGGACAAGTAAATGTTTTAAATGTGGAAAAGAAGGTCATAGGGCATTTGAATGCCGTGATAATGGGAAGAAGATGTCTAATGACGCAAACAAAGGAAAGGATACACAGAATGAACCTACTACACTTCAATGTTTCAAGTGCAAGGAGATGGGGCATTATGCCAATCAATGCCCAAATCCAAGGGTTGATGATGATGGTCGACGTCAACAAACTCTTAAGGCTAAAGACAAAGGAAAGTCACATGCAATTTCTATCAGCGATGTGGAGTACGATAACGATGTGGTGAAAGGTACACTTACCATCCACTCTAAAGTAGCAAATGTTTTATTTGATTCTGGATCCACCCACTCTTTTCTTTCTGAAGACTTTTCTAAGGGTATCACTGTATTACCTCAACAATTAGATGTTGAGTTAGCTGTGACAACACCTAATGGCACATCAATCGCATCAAAAGTTTATAATTCTTCTCCGATCGAAGTTTGTGGGAAATTTCTTCCTGCAAATCTTGTGATCCTTCCTTTAGTGGAATTTGATGTGATTCTTAGCATGGATTGGCTTTCTCTACATGGAGCTCATATCAATTTCCAAAGAAGGGAAATCACATTTCATATTCCAGATCAATCTACGATCGTCTATCAATGCAAGGATGAATATAACCGTCCAGTGGAAATTTCTACCATCTTATGGGTATTGATTCCACTAAATGAAGGTTATTTATCTCAAATGGTTGGTGAGAAACTCACGATTAAGAATATGCCCATTGTACGGGAGTTTGATGATGTCTTTCCGGAGGAATTGCCGGGTCTTCCACCAAATCGTGAAGTTGAGTTTTCAATAGAACTCGTACCAGGTGCTTTGCCTATTTCAAAGACACCTTATAGAATGGCCCCAATTGAGTTGCAGGAATTGAAGAAGCAACTCCAAGAGAATCTTGATAAGGGATTCATACGCCCTAGTGCGTCACCTTGGGGAGCACATGTTCTATTTGTTAAGAAGAAAGATGGATCAATGAGACTTTGCATTGATTATCTAGAACTTAACAAGAACACTATCAAGAACAAATATCCTCTCCCACGCATTGATGACTTATTTGACCAACTACGCGGAGCTCAATACTTTTCCAAGATTGATCTTCGTTCAGGGTATCATCAATTAAGGGTCAAAAGGGAGGATATACCAAAGACGGCTTTCCGTACAAGGTATGGACACTATGAATTTATAGTGATGCCATTTGGTCTTACTAATGCCCCTGCTATCTTCATGGATCTAATGAATAGAGTCTTTAGAGACTATCTTGACCAATTTGTGGTAGTCTTTATAGATGATATTCTTGTCTATTCAAAGAGCAAGGAAGAGCATGAAGTTCACTTGAGAATTATATTGAATACCCTGAGAAAGGAGAAGCTTTATGCCAAATTTACCAAGTGTGAATTTTGGCTTCAAAAAGTTGCATTTTTGGGTCATATAATCTCAAAAGAGGGGATATCTGTGGATCCAGCAAAAACAAAGGTTATCGAAAGATGGTCGAGACCAACCACAGTAACTGAGATCTGAAGTTTTCTTGGTTTGGCTGGATATTATCGACGTTTTGTAAAAGATTTTTCACGATTATCTAATCCACTCACCAAGTTGACTCGGAAAGGAGTTAAGTTTGTCTGGACAGAGGAATGTGAAGAGAATTTCAAGGATTTGAAAAGAAGGTTATCCAGTGCACCTATGCTCACACTGCCTTGTAGTGGAGCAAGGTTTGTGATCTACAGTGATGCATCCAAGAAGGGATTGGGGTGTGTTCTTATGCAAAATGATATGGTGATAGCTTATGCCTCACGACAGTTGAAAATCCATGAGCAAAATTACCCAACACATGATTTGGAGTTGGCTGTGGTAATCTTTGCATTAAAGATTTGGAGGCATTACATTTATGGTGAAAGGTGTGATATTTATACTGATCATAAAAGTTTAAAGTATATTTTCACACAAAAGGAGTTGAATATGCGTCAAAGAAGATGGTTGGAGCTGATTAAAGATTATGACTGCTCAATCCATTACCACCCTGGGAAAGCAAACAAGGTGGCAGATGCATTAAGTCGACAAGACCATGCTAGTTTATCCATGATGAGGATCAGAAAAGATCCAATATTTATGGATTTACAAAGGATGGATCTTGGAATTATAATGGAAGGGGAAAAATCTTATCTTTCTCAAATGAATGTTCAACCATCTATACATGTGAAGATTAAAGAGGCACAGAAAGAAGATGTCGAGTTACAAAAGAAGGTGAGAAATTTTCCTGAATTCAACCTTGATTGCGATGGGATAATAATGTTCAGGAATCGGGTTTGCGTTCCTCCCATCCCCGAATTAAAGAATGAGCTGCTGGATGAGGCTCATAGTTCATCATTCTCTATTCATCCTGGAAGCACGAAGATGTATAGGGACCTGAAAGAGTACTTCTGGTGGGATGGCATGAAAAGAGATGTTGCTGAATATGTCTCTCGATGCATGGTTTGTCAACAAGTTAAAGCTGAGAGACAGAAGTCTAAGGGGATGTTACAACCATTACCCATACCCGAATGGAAATGGGAAAACATCACTATGGACTTTGTCACAGGACTTCCTAAAACATCCAAAGGCAATAATGCTATCTGGGTCATAGTTGATCGTCTTACAAAGTCTGCACACTTCATTGCTATTAGAGAGGATTTCTCTCTAGATCAGCTTGCCAGGATATATGTAAAGGAAGTGGTAAGATTGCATGGAGTACCACTTTCTATTATATCTGATCGAGATCCGAGATTTACCTCGAAGTTCTGGCGAAGTCTTCAGCATACTCTGGATACAGAGTTGAGTTTCAGCACTGCTTATCATCCCCAGACAGACGGTCAGTCTGAGAGAAAAATTCAAACCCTAGAAGATATGTTGAGAGCTTGCTCTATGGATTTCAAAGGAGGTTGGGATCAACACCTACCTTTGGCGGAATTTTCTTATAATAATAGATTTCACTCCAGTATTCAGATGGCTCCTTTTGAAGCTCTCTATGGAAAGAAATGCAGGACTCCAACTTGCTGGGATGAAGTTGGGGAAAGAAAGCTATTAGGACCTGATCTCGTTGATGAAATGGCAGAAAAGGTCAGATCTATTCAACAACACATAAGAGCAGCTCAGAGTCGATAGAAAAGTTATGCCGACAACCGAAGAAAAGACCTAGAGTTTGAAGTGGGCGATAAAGTGTTCTTACGAATATCTCCCTGGAAGAGGGTTATTAGATTTGGAAAGAAGGGGAAGTTGAGCCCTAGATATATCGGTCCTTTCGAAATACTGGATCGTGTTGGGAAGGTAGCTTACCGATTGGCGCTTCCACCGAATCTCTCTCAAGTTCACGATGTGTTCCATGTATCTCTCCTGAGAAAGTACATACCAGATCCTTCACATGTACTCAGCTCAGAAGTTGTACCGCTGGAGCAAGATCTTTCTTATGAAGAACAGCTGATAGAGATTCTGGATCATAGCGAAAAAGTCCTACGAAACAAGACCACTCGATTGGTGAATGTTTTATGGAGGAACCACCAACTTGAAGAAGCTACATGGGAGCTTGAGGATATGATGAGGGAGAAGTATCCTCATCTGTTTGTTACAAAGTGATGAATTTCGAGGGCGAAATTCTTTTAAGGGGGTAGAATGTAACACCCGAGACTTTTATGTTATATAAATCATCAAAGGAATCTTTTTCTACACAACACTTGCTTGGCTTGCTTTACACACAATCACGACCTTCCTCGATAGCTTGCGTCGTACGCAATACTGAGTTTCACTAAACAACAATATGCTATTAAAACTAGCCGTTATGAATAGTAATAACCACTTTTTGAAATTTTATAAATTTTATTTTTCAAAATGGACTTCCTTTTTGGACTCAGAATATCGAAATTAGCCTAGGGTAAAATTTTTGTATTTTTCTGAAAGCTTTCAATTTTTGATGAATAGTGAAACCACTAAGTGGTAGGTTAAAAAAACTGAATTTTGCATAAAACTTAATTTTACCGCTTCTGTGATTGGAATTTCGAAAATCCGAGAGACACAGTTAATATCAAGGACTAAAATGTGGTTCAATGAGATAAAAATAATTTTTTGGTGAATAGTAACTTTTTACTATTTTTACCGCGGTTAATAGTAAATAGGGTAACTAAGGGTAAATATGATATTAATATTACCCTAACACATGTACTAATTCTATTGGACAAGTGTAATTAGACCAAAAACAAACTTAGGAATAAAATATGACAATTTAGGCCCACTTAGATTAGATTAGGACATTTATTATTAATTTATTTAAAGAAGGGTTAAAATAGTTAAAATCAAAGTTTAATAAGTAAATCATTTTTAATATGGGGTTATACATAAGATAAATTCAATTGTAAATATTCATTAGAAATCTAAAAAGATTTCCTACATGATGATATTTTATTTGTAATTTTTAGACATCAAATAATTTAATTTATTTATGACACAAAGATGATGCAGTAATTATCTTATTAATGAAATATTGACATAATTGATGTTATAAACACCAAAATAAATGTAATTTGAGACTTTTTATGAATTCCACTAATTTTCTAGGTTACTATGATATTATTAGTGTTGATTTAATCAACATGGTTCGAACATATAATTCTGTTATGACTTTCACAAAAATCATATATCAAATAGTGTCAAAATTGACACAAAATAGTTTTTAAATCAAATATTATATTACTAATTGTTATTTTATTCCTAAAAATCTAAGGTTCGGCCAAATGACTTATATAAGGATATATATATTAATAATAAACAATTTGAGGTTCGTTTGGCATGTTATAGTAAGTGTATTAACCATATAGTGAAAGAAAACAAAAAGACACGGTAAAAGTTAAATTAATTAACATAGAGTTAAATCTAATTGATAAGGTTAAAATAATACCCTAAACTTGTCTAAATCCTATCGGTTGATAGGATTCCGACCCATCCCCACTTTAGCTTCGAAATAAGACCCTTTTGAACCATTATAAACCGATTTTGACTTTAATATAAAATAATATTTTGAGATATTCTTAAGGTGCCCCTCTCCTACCTTATAAAAGGGCACCTCCTCCCCCTCCTCCTCACACCAATTTGAGCACTCAAGCTCGGCCAACCCCTGCCATTTTCTCCTCTCCACTTCCCTAGAATAATCCTAGAGGTCCTGGTCTTCTCCAAAGACCAATATTATTTCCTTAAGTGGAGGATTCAAAGAGGCGTTCCAAAGAAGAGGTAATATCCATTACCGATCTTTTCAATTTCTTTCTTCTTCAACTTCTTCTTCTTTAGTTGTTTCATGATAAAGTAATAACATCAGTATTACTTACATACTGATATGTTATTATAAATATGAAACAACCCTAATTCACCTTCTATCCATCCTACCGAAAAATGAAATCACCGCGCGTGCGTACGTACGGAATACCGTCTCCACGCCGTGGTGTAATCTATTTTCCACCATCACCTTACAAGGATGGGTATAATGGTGTAATGAGTAACTATATATGATTATTATGAAGTAATATTGATACTGAAATAATATATATATACTCCAATACAATTCCACGATCATAGGAACGATATCATCACTTGTGTGTACGTACGGAATACCGTCTCCACGATGTGATGCGACTCGTTCTACATGATCTTCATTTCATAATGGTTATATAAATGAATTGAATGAATGAATATGGTATATACTACACTAATACCTTTCTGTAAATTAATTATCTATAACCTAAAGATAATAATAAGAATTTATTCGACAAAACACGCATAAGAACAAAAAGTTATAAAGACCCGAGTAACAAGTAGCAATGAAATATTACTAACAAGAAGCTAAAAATATGACCATATATGATATCATATCAATATGTATGATTCTGGAATAAGTCAATAACATTATTTAAACCATTATACAGGAGCTTCGGACACGAACAAAGCAAATCGGACCTAAGGTAAGGGAAATATCACAATCTCATTTTTATCCGAGATTGTTTATTCGTACGTATTTACTGGGGTGTATTTTATCATCCACATCCATGTTTCATCAATATGTAATATTATTTCCATCCACCTACAATTGTTTAAATCCATTTTTACCCTTCGGTGAGTTTTTAGTAATATGTATGAAAGGAATCTTTTGTCGTACGAGGTACTTTTTGACTTTTCCGACAAAAGTACGAAGAATGTTTTTTTTAAATTATACGGCATGAATGGATTTTTAAAACATTATTTCCAAGAATCTTCCTTTACAAGTTTTCAAGTTTATTTTTAATCAACTTCTTTTATTTTAAAGTTGTATGACATGTTATGAAAGGAAAAATGTTTTTGAAGAAGAAAGGATATTTTCCTCAAGAATGAAGTTCAAGTGTTTTATCAAAATTATTTTCCATCTAAGATAATAAAGGGTTCTGTTTTTATCCCTATTATTACATTGATTTAATCATGTTGTGATGGAATTATTTTTATGAATTCCATTATCTTATATGAATTGATTTATGATGTCATGATGTTTCAAGAATCCCATTTTTGTTACATGTGTTATGCGATGATGTATGTTTTATGATTATGTGGCACACATAAGAAAGGATTCATTATAAGATGGGTGAGACCTATATCTCCCTCCAATGCATTGGATAAAGATTTTATATCTCATGATATAGACATGGCTGGAACGGAAGGTTATTTCGGTTCAGTGATATAGGACTGAAACGAGGAGTGAACTCGGTTCAGAAAGGGACTTTGTCCACTAAGATAGTCTTGGCAATGAGTCATGACTACCAAGAAATGATTTTACATGATTATGTGTGCATGCCACAAAGTTTCAAGTCTTATGTTATGATTATGGGGATCTCATTTTCACTTCTATGATTTATTCCATGTTAAGATATTATGATCTCTTTTTCAGGTTTTGATTTTCAAAAAGATATGATATGATTTTTATTTCCTTTATTTGCCCTTGCTGAGCATTTGAGCTCGCCCTTTTATGTTTTCTTTTCCCCATGTCAGGAAGATGGATATTAAGTAGAATATGCTAAAAGGGACCCTAGATATGATGAAATAAATGGGAGACACTGTAGAAGATTTATGAACCAGTTGTTTATGTTTCCCAGTTTCTAAAGACACTATACCTATACGGTCCTTTGTGGTTTTGTCATATGTTGTAATAAGTGTGCTTCAATTTCGAAGTGTTAACAATGTATGTAAAGTATGGGTCGTTATAGTTGGTATCAGAGGAAAGGTATAGTCAACCTTTGGAAACTAGGATGTGAAAGCCTTACTAAGAACCCTAAGGATAAGTCTAAGCATAGAACACAATCTTAGTGTTTTAGAAATGGCCTTGAATAACCTAGGATAAGACCTTAAGCCTGAAAATTTTATTCTTGAATTATGTGGTTTCCTATTATAATTAGTGTTGCTCACACTATTCTTCTTGGTTTTAGTCAATGGCTGGAACCCGAAGGAACCGTGTTAATGCGGAATGCAATGGGTAATGCAATGATTGTCCCCCTGAGCAACCAAACGATATGGGAGCTGGAATGAAAAATCTTGTAGCCATGCTCACACAACTTTCTCAAGCTATGAATCATGCAGGATTTCCAAATGAGCAAAGGAGGGAGCAACATTCTGTTGAATCCTTCATGAGGCAGCGTCCACCTTCTTTCAGCGGGTCTACTGATCCATTAGTTGCTGAACAATGGATTAGTACTACTGAAAAGATATTTTCAGTTCTTCAATGTTCTGAACATGATAAAGTCATCCTAGCAGTGTATCGTTTGGAAGGAGATGCTGATCAATGGTGGAATCTTGTTAAGAATACGAGGCAAAGGGATGAAATTGAGTCTATGGAATGGGACGAGTTCAAGAACTTATTTTTCAATAAGTACTTCCCTCGTATTCTCCGAACAAAGATGGAGAAAGAGTTTCTTGAACTGAAGCAAAGGGATGATGAATCTGTTGGTACCTATGAAGCAAATTTTACAAGACTTTCAAGGTACGCTTCTGGTATTATTATCCAACCTGAGAGTAAGATCGATCGATTCTTTAGTGGCTTAAAACCAAGTCTTCGAAGGGCGTTAGCCATAAGGGACTTCAATAGCTACGAGGAAATCGTTCGATGTGCTCTCAAAGTCGAGATGGAGATTGGAGTAACCCATCAGTCACATGGGTTTGATAAGAAGAGGAAGATGGAATTCAAAGAAAAATCTAAAGAGCACACGGAAAAGAAGATGAGATTTTCCTTATGCTCAAAGTGTGGAAAGAAACATGGAGGGAGTTGTCTTAAAGGGACAATTAAATGTTTTAAATGTGGAAAAGAAGGTCATCGGGCATTTGAATGCCGTGATAATGGGAAGAAGATGTCTAATGACGCAAAAAAAGGAAAGGATACACAGAATGAACCTACTACACTTCAATGTTTCAAGTGCAAGGAGATGGGGCATTATGCCAATCAATGCCAAAATCCAAGGGTTGATGATGATGGTCGACGTCAACAAACTCTTAAGGCTAAAGACAAAGGAAAGTCACATGCAATTTCTATCAGCGATGTGGAGTACGATGACGATGTGGTGAAAGGTACACTTACCATCCACTCTAAAGTAGCAAATGTTTTATTTGATTCTGGATCCACCCACTCTTTTATTTCTGAAGTCTTTTCTAAGGGTATCACCGTATTACCTCAACAATTAGATGTTGAGTTAGCTGTGACAACACCTAATGGCACATCAATCGCATCAAAAGTTTATAATTCTTCTCCGATCGAAGTTTGTGGGAAAGTGCTTCCTGCAAATCTTGTGATCCTTCCTTTAGTGGAATTTGATGTGATTCTTGGCATGGATTGGCTTTCTCTACATGAAGCTCATATCAATTGCCAAAGAAGGGAAGTCACATTTCATATTCCAGATCAATCTACGATCGTCTATCAATGCAAGGATGAATATAACCTTCCAGTGGAAATTTCTTCCATCTTATGGGTATTGATTCCACTAAATGAAGGTTATTTATCTCAAATGGTTGGTGAGAAACTCACGATTAAGAATATGCCCATTGTACGGGAGTTTGATGATGTCTTTCCGGAGGAATTGTCGGGTCTTCCACCAAATCGTGAAGTTGAGTTTTCAGTAGAACTCGTACCGGGTGCTTTGCCTATTTCAAAGACACCTTATAGAATGGCCCCAATTGAGTTGCAGGAATTGAAGAAGCAACTCCCAGAGAATCTTGATAAGGGATTCATATTCCCTAGTGCGTCACCTTGGGGAGCACCTGTTCTATTTGTTAAGAAGAAAGATGGATCAATGAGACTTTGCATTGATTATCGAGAACTTAACAAGATCACTATCAAGAACAAATATCCTCTCCCACGCATTGATGACTTATTTGACCAACTACGCGGAGCTCAATACTTTTCCAAGATTGATCTTCGTCCAGGGTATCATCAATTAAGGGTCAAAAGGGAGGATATACCAAAGACGGCTTTCCGTACAAGGTATGGACACTATGAATTTATAGTGATGCCATTTGGTCTTACTAATGCCCCTGCTATCTTCATGGATCTAATGAATAGAGTCTTTAGAGACTATCTTGACCAATTTGTGGTAGTCTTTATAGACGATATTCTTGTCTATTCAAAGAGCAAGGAAGAGCATGAAAATCACTTGAGAATTATATTGAATACCCTGAGAAAGGAGAAGCTTTATGCCAAATTTACCAAGTGTGAATTTTGGCTTCAAAAAGTTGCATTTTTGGGTCATATAATCTCAAAAGAGGGGATATCTGTGGATCCAGCAAAAACCGAGGTTATCGAAAGATGGTCGAGACCAACCACAGTAACTGAGATCCGAAGTTTTCTTGGTTTGGCTGGATATTATCGACGTTTTGTAAAAGATTTTTCACGATTATCTAATCCACTCACCAAGTTGACTCGGAAAGGAGTTAAGTTTGTCTAGACAGAGGAATGTGAAGAGAATTTCAAGGAGTTGAAAAGAAGGTTATCCAGTGCACCTGTGCTCACACTGCCTTGTAGTGGAGAAAGGTTTGTGATCTACAGTGATGCATCCAAGAAGGGATTGGGGTGTGTTCTTATGCAAAATGATATGGTGATAGCTTATGCCTCATGACAGTTGAAAATCCATGAGCAAAATTACCCAACACATGATTTGGAGTTGGCTGCGGTAATCTTTGCATTAAATATTTGGAGGCATTACCTTTATGGTGAAAGGTGTGATATTTATACTGATCATAAAAGTTTAAAGTATATTTTCACACAAAAGGAGTTGAATATGCATCAAAGAAGATGGTTGGAGCTGATTAAAGATTATGACTGCTCAATCCATTACCACCCTGGGAAAGCAAACAAGGTGGCAGATGCATTAAGTCGACAAGACCATGCTAGTTTATCCATGATGAGGATCACAAAAGATCCAATATTTATGGATTTACAAAGGATGGATCTTGGAATTATAATGGAAGGGGAAAATTCTTATCTTTCTCAAATGAATGTTCAACCATCTATACATGTGAAGATTAAAGAGGCAGAGAAAGAAGATGTCGAGTTACAAAAGAAGGTGAGAAATGTTCCTGAATTCAACCTTGATTGTGATGGGATAATAAAGTTCAGGAATCGGGTTTGCGTTCCTCCCATCCCCGAATTAAAGAATGAGCTGCTGGATGAGGCTCATAGTTCATCATTCTCTATTCATCCTGGAAGCACGAAGATGTATAGGGACCTGAAAGAGTACTTCTGGTGGGATGGCATGAAAAGAGATGTTGCTGAATATGTCTCTCGATGCTTGGTTTGTCAACAAGTTAAAGCTGAGAGACAGAAGTCTAAGGGGATGTTACAACCATTACCCATACCCGAATGGAAATGGGAAAACATCACTATGGACTTTGTCACAGGACTTCCTAAAACATCCAAAGGCAATAATGCTATCTGGGTCATAGTTGATCGTCTTACAAAGTCTGCACACTTCATTGCTATTAGAGAGGATTTCTCTCTAGATCAGCTTGCCAGGATATATGTAATGGAAGTGGTAAGATTGCATGGAGTACCACTTTCTATTATATCTGATCGAGATCCGAGATTTACCTCGAAGTTCTGGCGAAGTCTTCAGCATACTCTGGATACAGAGTTGAGTTTCAGCACTCCTTATCATCCCCAGACAGACGGTCAGTCTGAGAGAACAATTCAAACCCTATAAGATATGTTGAGAGCTTGCTCTATGGATTTCAAAGGAGGTTGGGATCAACACCTACCTTTGGCAGAATTTTCTTATAATAATAGCTTTCACTCCAGTATTCAGATGGCTCCTTATGAAGCTCTCTATGGAAAGAAATGCAGGACTCCAACTTGCTGGGATGAAGTTGGGGAAAGAAAGCTATTAGGACCTGATCTCGTTGATGAAATGGCAGAAAAGGTCAGATCTATTCAAAAACACATAAGAGCAGCTCAGAGTCGACAAGAAAGTTATGCCGACAACCAAAGAAAAGACCTAGAGTTTGAAGTGGGCGATAAAGTGTTCTTACGGATATCTCCCTGGAAGAGGGTTATGAGATTTGGAAAGAAGGGGAAGTAGAGCCCTAGATATATCGGTCCTTTCGAAATACTGGATCGTGTTGGGAAGGTAGCTTACCGATTGGCGCTTCCACCGAATCTCTATCAAGTTCACAATGTGTTCCATGTATCTCTCCTGAGAAAGTACATACCAGATCCTTCACATGTACTCAGCTCAGAAGTTGTACCGCTGGAGCAAGATCTTTCTTATGAAAAACAGCCGATAGAGATTCTGGATCATAGCGAAAAAGTCCTACGAAACAAGACCACTCGATTGGTGAATGTTTTATGGAGGAACCACCAACTTGAAGAAGCTACATGGGAGCTTGAGGATATGATGAGGGAGAAGTATCCTCATCTGTTTGTTATAAAGTGATGAATTTCGAGGGCGAAATTCTTTTAAGAGGGGTAGAATGTAACACCCGAGACTTTTATGTTATATAAATCATCAAAGGAATCTTTTTCTACACAACACTTGCTTGGCTTCCTTTACACGCAATCGCGACCTTCCTCGATAGCTTGCGTCGTACGCAATACCGAGTTTCACTAAACAACAATATGCTATTAAAACTAGCCGTTATGAATAGTAATAACCACTTTTTGAAATTTTATAAATTTTATTTTTCAAAATGGACTTCAGTTTTGGACTCAGAATATCGAAATTATCCTAGGGTGAAATTTTGGTATTTTTCTGAAAGCTTTCAATTTTTGATGAATAGTGAAACCACTAAGTGGTAGGTTAAAAAACTGAATTTTGCATAAAACTTAATTTTACCGCTTCTGTGATTGAAATTTCGAAAATCAGAGAGACACAGTTAATATCAAGGACTAAAATGTGGTTTAATGAGATAAAAATAATTTTTTGGTGAATAGTAACTTTTTACTATTTTTACCGCGGTTAATATTAAATAGGGTAACTAAGGGTAAATATGATATTAATATTACCCTAAAACATGTCCTAATTCTATTGGACAAGTGTAATTCGACCAAAAACAAACTTAGGAATAAAATATGACAATTTAGGCCCACATGGATTAGATTAGGACATTTATTATTAATTTATTTAAAGAAGGGTTAAAATAGTTAAAATCAAAGTTTAATAAGTAAATAATTTTTAATATGGGGTTATACATAAGCTAAATTCAATTGTAAATATTCATTAGAAAGCTAAAACGATTTCCTACATGATGATATTTTATTTATAATTTTTAGACATCAAATAATGTAATTTATTTATGACACAAAGATGATGCAGTAATTATCTTATTAATGAAATATTGACATAATTGATGTTATAAACACCAAAATAAATGTAATTTGAGACTTTTTATGAATTCCACTAATTTTATAGGTTACTATGATATATTAGTGTTGATTTAATCAACTTGGTTCGAACATATAATTCTGTTATGACTTTCACAAAAATCATATATCAAATAGTGTCAAAATTGACACAAAATATTTTTTAAATCAAATATTATATTACTAATTGTTATTTTATTCCTAAAAATCTAAGGTTTAGCCAAATGACTTAGATAAGGATATATATATTAATAATAAACAATTTGAGGTTCGTTTGGCATGTTATAGTAAGTGTATTAACCATATAGTGAAAGAAAACAAAAAGACACGGTAAAAGTTAAATTAATTAACTTAGAGTTAAATCTAATTGATAAGGTTAAATAATACCCTAAACTTGTCTAAATCCTATAGGTTGATAGGCTTTCGACCCATCCCCACTTTAGCTTCGAAATAAGACCCTTTGGAACCATTATAAACCGATTTTGACTTTAATATAAAATAATTCTTTGAGATATTCCTAAGTTGCCCCTCTCCTCCCTTATAAAAGGGCACCTCCTCCCCCTCCTCCTCACACCAATTTGAGCACTCAAGATCGGCCAACCTCTACAATTTTCTCCTCTCCACTTCCCTAGAATAATCCTAGAGGTCCTGGTCTTCTCCAAAGACCAATCTTAGTTCCTTAAGTGGAGGATTCAAAGAGGCGTTCCAAAGAAGAGGTAATATCCATTACCGATCTTTTCAATTTCTTTCTTTTTCAACTTCTTCTTCTTTAGTTGTTTCATGATAAAGTAATAACATCAGTATTAATTACATACTGATATGTTATTATAAATATGAAACAACCCTAATTCACTTTCTATCCATCCTACGGAAAAATGAAATCACCGCGCGTGCGTACGTAGGGAATATCGTCTCCACGCCGTGGTGTAATCTATTTTCCACCATCACCTTACAAGGATGGGTATAATGGTGTAATTAGTAACTATATATGATTATTATGAAGTAATATTGATACTGAAATAATATATATATACTCCAATACAATTCCACGATCATAGGAACGATATCATCACTTGTGCGTACGTACGGAATACCGTCTGCACGATGTGATGCGACTCGTTCTACATGATCTTCATTTCATAATGGTTATATAAATGAATTGAATGAATGAATATGGTATATACTACACTAATAACATTCTGTAAATGAATTATCTATAACCTAAAGATAAGAATAAGAATTTATTCGACAAAACACGCATAAGAACAAAAAGTTATAAAGACCCGAGTAACAAGTAACAATGAAATATTACTAACAAGAAGCTAATAATATGACCATATATGATATCATATCAATATGTATGATTCTGGAATAATTCAATAACATTATTTAAACCATTATATAGGAGCTTCGGACACGAACAAAGCAAATCGGACCTAAGGTAAGGGAAATATCACAATCTCATTTTTATCCGAGATTGTTTATTCGTAAGTATTTACTGGGGTGTATTTTATCATCCACATCCATTTTTCATCAATATGTAATATTATTTCCATCCACATAAAATTGTTTAAATCCATTTTTACCCTTCGGTGAGTTTTTAGTAATATGTATGAAAGGAATCTTTTGTCGTACGAGGTACTTTTTGACTTTTCCGACAAAAGTACGAAGAATGTTTTTTTTAACTTATACGACATGAATGGATTTTTAAAACATTATTTCCAAGAAGCTTTCTTTACAAGTTTTCAAGTTTATTTTTAATCAACTTCTTTTATTTTAAAGTTGTATGACATGTTATGAAAGGAAAAAAAAATTTGAAGAAGAAAGGATATTTTCCTCAAGAATGAAGTTCAAGTGTTTTATCAAAATTATTTTCCATCTAAGATAATAAAGGGTTCTGTTTTTATCCCTATTATTACATTGATTTGATCATGTTGTGATGGAATTATTTTTATGAATTCCATTATCTTATATGAATTGATTTATGATGTCATTATGTTTCAAGAATCCCATTTTTGTTACATGTGTTATGCGATGATGTATGTTTTATGATTATGTGGCACACATAAGAAAGGATTCATTATAAGATGGGTGGGACCTATATCTCCCTCCAATACATTGGGTACAGATTTTATATCTCATGAGATAGACATGGCTGGAACGGAAGGTTATTTCGGTTCAGTGATACAGGACTGAAACGAGGAGTGAACTCGGTTCAGAAAGGGACTTTGTCCACTAAGATAGTCTTGGCAATGAGTCATGACTAACAAGAAATGATTTTACATGATTATGTGTGCATGCCACAAAGTTTCAAGTCTTATGTTATGATTATGGGGATCTCATTTTCACTTCTATGATTTATTCCATGTTAAGATATTATGATCTCTTTTGCAGGTTTTGATTTTCAAAAAGATATGATATGATTTTTATTTCCTTTATTTGCCCTTGCTGAGCATTTGAGCTCGCCCTTTTATGTTTTCTTTTCCCCAGGTCAGGAAGATGAATATTAAGTAGAATATGCTAAAAGGGACCCTAGATATGATGAAATAAATGGGAGACACTGTAGAAGATTTATGAACCAGTTGTTTATGTTTCCCAGTTTCTAAAGACACTATACCTATACGGTCCTTTGTGGTTTTGTCATATGTTGTAATAAGTGTGCTTCAATTTCGAAGTGTTAACAATGTATGTAAAGTATTGGTCGTTATATTTCTTAGGATCAATGTGATACCAATTCAACATGTGCAGTCCATGAGAAAGTTCAATCATTAAAATGTCGGAACTATCCTTATAGTCTTCATCCATAAACCCTTAATAAACTGATCACACATGATAGACTATAAATCCATTATGTGGGAAATAGTGTTCTCGGGGGATAGAAGAAACCTACACATGGAAAGAAGAGTCAAAAAAATAATGCTATAGTATTAGAAAAACATAACTAACATTAAAGCACCGATTAAGAATCTATAATATAAATCCACACTTTAAGTTCTCTCTAAATGAATTTTTAGATTCCAATAAAGGATCCTCACTTCACCTGCTCCCACTTAAAGCATTTTACAACCAAAAATATCAAAATACCTCAGCTTTTTCATGTCATAATAGGCAGGTTGTTCATGAAATCATTCAAATGTTGGCACCATCCACATAAACATGATCGAACATATCTTAAGAAACTAATCACACATGATATAATAGACATCCATAATGAGTTAAAGAGTATTTTAAGGTATAGTAAAAACATACACATGTAATGAAGTGTCAAACGAGCATTCAATTGATGTACAAAAACTAAACTAAAATTAAATACTCAATTAAAAATTCATAGTACAAATCTGCATGGCAAGGTTCTCTTAAAATACATTTTTATATTTTATTATGTAATAACCCAGTTTTTTCTCATGTATTGATCCTTTAATTTTCCATCTAAATATTTACTTTGGACCTAATATGGATGCCAAATGATTTAGAAAATGTTTGGAGGGTGTCTAGGGCTTGTTTATAGCTTGGAACACCTCTTTTTGGAGAATAGGCCAAGTATCACGGTTTGTGCATGATTAGAGCACGATTTGCCTTACAGTGCAGATTGGGTTTTCTTTACAGATCCACCTCACACAGTTACCACACGATCATTTGGCCTAACCATGTGAATGCCCCATTTTTCAAGGTACTTGTGCATGGTTTGAACATGGTGTGATCAAACTCTGTGGAGGATGTTTTTTTGGGCAGAACCATCTCACATGATTTGTACACGATTTTACAAACCGTGTGGACAAACCATGTGTAGGATAAAATTCTGAGTAAAATTTACAAAATTATTTTAATGATCTATTTACACCCCTCTTCTTCCCAAATCTATGAACCAACAAGATTAATCCCTTTTCCTCTCATTTTGGAGATTTTTTAAGGCCAATTCTAGGTATCAGGAGATCTCCTTCATCCAACATCTGATCAAGATTCTGTTCATCGTGATGGATGCACAATGGTATGTAATCGAGTCCTTTTTAGTTTTTCTTCTTCTCTCTTGCTCTCAACCTAGATATCATCATGTGAGCATTTTTCACCTTTTCTTAGATCTACTCCGATTCGAGACAAATCAAGGGTCAATACCAAGGGAGGATAGTTGTAGAACCCTAAGGTGGGTGGTCTTTAAATCAACCCTAAAGTTCATTGATTTTGGAATATTAGTGTGGGGCCACCCGATTTCCTTGAGAACCGTTTCTAAAATCTACATTCCATGATTATACTTATTAGAATCATATGGTTATGATCTATCCAAATATGTGATTAATTTTTAGTGGTTACACCCACAACTCAATCCACCCCATGTTTAAGGTTATGCCACATTTGGGTTTCAGTGTTTTGGCATGTTTGAACCACAGTTCGTGTGTGCTTTTGATTAACCTTCCTAAAGGTGACCCTTCCTATAATAAATGGATTATTATTAATGAGAATTCCAAATGGCGTGTACCATGTATACTCACCACTTTACCCACCTAAGGAAAGTTCTTTAATTCGGTTATTAAATGTGAAATGTGAAATGGAAAGTAGACTAAGTATATAACTTGGCCTTATCAAAATAGATTGAATAAAGGTTACAAGTTCATAACACCCCTTTCTATATTGATGAATGGTGGTGGAGTGAACCTCAATAATTTAATATTACTTAATGGTTAATAAATACTTGATAAAATGGTTGAAATTCTACTTGGTGTATCCACACTAATGGAAGACAAATATTGAACCTAATGAATGATTACATGATTATAATATAAAATAGGAATGGACAAACTCAGGATCGCCTTGGATTCTGAGAGGAGAATACCATGGGACTTGGGAACCCCATTCTAATACATGGATGCAGTTTGCTTAGATTGACACCCACCTAGACTTTGGTTCTGGTCTATTCCTTGGATTCTCAGTATACTACAGTAGGGTCCCTTACATTACTACATGATACCTCAGATACTCTCCTTGGTTCCATCAATGACTAGTAGGTGCCATGGTAAAATCCCATAGGTCACTGTCATTGCTTAGCTCCGTTTTACCTTGGTCAGTCACCTTAGACTCGATAGGTGTATTATTGTGGAATAACTTGGATTACAGTCCTTGGATTACACTCTTACCCCTTAGATAGACTCAGATACTACTGAGGTAGAATTCCATGAGATCTATGTTACCTTGGTTATTACCCTAGAACTCCCTCACCGGATATCATTTTCAGGTTGCCTTATTTTGTCTTGGGACCTTCACTACTTATACTATCATGAGGTGATGTTAGTGCTGGCTATATATCACGTGACCTATTAATATTAAATGGTAATTACTTAATTAATGAACATGTTTCAGGTTCATAAACCAGCCAAGCACTGAAGTAGGTACTTGGGTATTTAGTTATATTGTACTACTTACATTACTTTATATATGTATGCTTGCACTATGCTATATTCTATTACACGGTCCAGAGGTTATAGACCCCGTTGGTGGTGGACCACTGAGATTTATCTCACACCCTCTCTAGGTGGCGTTTGGTACCCGAATTAGATTACATGACTGTAGATATTGAAAAACGGAAACATATATCTTCGAACACTTGATTGTGTGTTGATAATATAAAGATTGATAGCAGATGATTGAGTTGGATCTCGGAATTCTTGTAGTAGTCTTTGTTTTCTTTCACTTTATGGAACATGTTATGCCCATTGTCTTGTATCCATGTTTTTCAGTTTTCTAGTAACATGACATAACATCATTGTTGTTCCAGTTGATACCTTTATTGTTATTCTTATTTATCTATTGAATCAGTTTTCTTCCGCTATTTATTTATATTTATTTTGTTTTTTAATACTATTTATAACCTTCCACTATGCTACACTCTACTAATGAGGGAATAGTTTCTACATAGACACACCCTAGGCCCTCTCTACTAGTCGGTAGCCTCTGGCATTTGGGGAGATGCGCTTCAGGCCATGTGGACCGCTAGGCTTGGGGCACCTGTTAAGTGGAATCCAGGTTTGGGACATCATAAAGTCGTATCAGGGCTGGTTTCTTTTCTTGTGTTTGAAATTAGAGATAATATATTGGAGAATTGTAATGCTTGGGACTTGGTCATAAGTCATGCTTGGGTATCGTAAACCCATGTTCGGGGTAAAAGAACTGTTTCCCAAAATGCAATTGTTATTCTAATTTTCCTATTACAGTTGATATTATTTCACCGTTGGGTGGCACACATGTTGTGTGGTGTGTTTAATTATTACTCTAGTTGAGGATTTTCTTTCATCCTTGTCCTAATGTATGAGGGTAAGGACCATTGTTACATGCATCATTATAGGCACCTAGAATTCACATGTCATGCATATTTCCCTACCATATAGGTGTATTTCACTACTTTACACTACTAGATATGCATGTGATTATTAATAGATGTTTTGATAGTTACTTTTACATGTATTACTCTTAGTTAATATTTAGTGATTTCCTATCTCAATTCGTGAGGTGTATGGGCCCTCATGGGTTGGGACGAGTAATTTACTGAGTCGAGCCATTATACTATAAATAAATGGGTGTCGTTTCTAGTGATAGGTGTATGGGCACTAATGTATCAAAAATGGCTATCCATTATAAAGTGAACCTTGAAATAAAAAATGAATTGGTTGCACATCATTATCCTACCTTGTCATGTAAATGAAATGTAAATGAGTGAAATAGGTAATTAACTACAAAATGACATGAAACTTATACTTGAGAACATACCAATACCTAATCGTCTAAGTGGGTAGTTTGGGTAGTATACCTTGGTTAGTGAGTTTTATTGTGTTCATCTTCCACTAGTTGTAGTTGGGGTTTGGCTTAGTGGTAAGCACCCTGTAATTCTACATGAAAAATGGGGGTTCAAAACCCATTGGGTGCAGGTTACAGTAGCAGTACTGTAGCGGTACTGTAGTAGTGGTGGTACTGTTGATCAGTGAGTACTGTAGCGGCAACAGGGTACTGTAGTGGCGGTAGGGTACTGTAGCGGCGGTGGCACTGTGTCGGTATTGTAGCATCCGAGTTACTATTCATAGAATGTAAATTATGCAAAAAATATGGGCCTTAGGGCTATGTAATGGGCTACAAGCCCTCTGGGCCTTCGGGATATGTAATGGGTCTCCCTCTACCTAGTTAAAAGAGGTCTTTACTTTGCTTTATTAATAAAAATGAGGCTTCTACCCCAACCTTTTAAAAAAATCTTCCACTAGTTATGAAATATCCTTGCTTCTATGATTGTTTTGAGGCGTGTTCTTGGCATTTGTAGACCAATGCTACCACGAATTCCTTGTGTCGTTCTCCAGGAAGGTGGTGACGACTATGCTCTAGACGTGGTGGGCCCTGAACCACATGTCTTACCTCTAAGAGATCCACTAGAGGAACTACCTATTGTACCTAATTCGGGCACTAATGCTCAAGTCAGTGATAGTTTCCTATGTCTAATGCAGTCCATGCATGGTGACTCATAGGTTGCACCTACAATGGTTGATCTAACCTACGAGTTCCAGTAATAGGATCCTTCTACCTTTTCAGGGGATGGCGATTCTCAGGCTGCTGAATCTTGGATAGAGGCCATACTGTCTATCATTGTGCATCTATAAATGCCTCTAGAGTGGATAGTCAATATTTCTACATACATGATTTGGAATTTGGCTAAGAATCGGTGGGATGTGGTTACCGAGGCCATTTGTTTTCTGGGCATGTTATGGGTAGATTTCCAGACTATCTTCTATGATAAATTCTTTCCTCAAGCACTAAGAGCTGACAGATCCATAGAGTTCATGCATCTCAAGTAGGGTTCTTTTTTAGTTATGCAATATTCAGCACATTTCACTGATTTACAGCACTTTTCTCCAGTTCTATTCGGTGATGATCCTTCGGATGCTAGACATTTTGCGGATGGACTTCAATACGCCATCTGAACTCAGATGAATGTCTTTCACCTACCTACCCTTTCTACAATGGTTGATTAGGTCATTATAACTGAGCGTAACCTGAGGGACGACATGAGTACCGGGTTTAGAGGATCAGTGCCGCGTCAGGCCAGTAGTTCTTCCAGTGGCAGGAAACGTTCGCTTGAGGTTTCCCATCAAGGTAGTGGAAGCCAGAGTATCCAATTTGATATCTCTATGGTGTATCATCAGTGTGTAATACTGGGGAATAAGAAACCCCATTGTGATAGATACCCTATGGAGTATTGGAATTATGGCCATATGGCCATATGGCTAATCTTTAAGAGTGAGTTATTTTGCACCGCATCAGGTAGGGAATTGGAATAGCACTGGTAGGTCTATCCGAGGAGGAGGTCATGGTTGTGATAGTCAGACCCTAGATCACTAGCAATTCCAGAAGAGTATTCATGATCGTAGCAGTCCATATATTGCACATGTCTGTGGATTAGTTCGGTTTCATGATTTATAGCCGATACCCAAGGATCAGGCTACGGGACCATCTACAATACAGGGTACCATTATAGTATCATCCACTATTGTATCTGCTTTGTTTGATATAGGTGCTTAAAACTCATTCTTTTATGTATCTATCGTGGAAAGCCTCAGACTAGAGATACAATATCACTATGGTGTAATGACCCTAGATATACCATTAGGGGTACGAATAGAGGTCATAAGCTAGTGTAGGGACTATCCCTTTGAATTAGGTAGTTACCCTTTCTTATGAAACCTTTTTATTCACAAGATGACGGGCTTCGATGTCATTCTAAGGATGGACTGGTCAGTTCACTATCACACTTTTGTAGGCTGGTATCACCGTAGGGTATCATTTATATCACTAGAGGGAATCAGTTATCTATGTAAGGGTGAGTGGGATGTCTGGGCTGGTAGAGTAGGACCAAAGCATCATGAGTGAGGTGGAGTGACCACCCGGATTTCTAATCTCTTCATAGAATATTAGGGTTTACATAAAGCGGATTTCCCTCTAGTAGTGGATATTTTCAAGGAAGTATTTACCGATGACTTCTCTAGATTTCCTTCTAAGAGAGAGGTAGAGTTTACAATCGAGCTTATTCTAGGTGCATCTCTAGTGTCCATTCCTTCTTACAGGATGGAAACTACTGAACTCAAGGAACTCAAGGGTTAGTTAGAGGAACATTAGGCCAAAGGATTTATATGGCCCGATACATCTTCTTGGGTTTCACCAGTACTTTTTGCTAAGAAGGCAGATGAAACTCTTCGTTTATGCATAGATTGCAGAATGTTGAACCATCTTACAATAAAGAACCAGTATCCAATTACACAAATATATGATATTTATTACTAGCTCTGAGGAGAAAAGGCCATCTCTAAGATAGACCTTAGATCTGTTTATTATCATGAGCAAGTCAGACCATCATACATACCTCTTACAACTTTATGTAGCAGGTATGGTCTGTATGAGTACCTTGTTATGTCATTTGGCCTTAACTCTCAGACTTAGCAGTTATCTCTTCCCTCCTTGAGAAGGTGAAGAGTTGATAGCTTTCAGATCCTGAAGGTTTGGTTCTGCATGAGTGTATAGCTTGTGATAACCCACCTCCGGATTGGTTTGTGGATAGAGACGACATACTACGTGTTTGTGGACATGTCTAGGTTCCCACAAACATGAGATAGGAGTTTGTGAAGGAGTATCATGCTTCTCAGTGGTCAGTTCATCCAGGAATCTCGAAGATGTATCGAGATATGTGATGCCGGTATTGTTTTCCTAGAATGATATGTCAGATTACAGGCTTCATCACTAGGTGTTCCAGGTGTCAGTAGTTGAAGGCAGATAACCAGAGACCTGCAATCTTGCTACAACCACTTCCTATCCTAGAATGGAAATGGGAATACATTTATATAGAATTCATTATCAGGTTACCTAGGTCATTGGGGAGTAGTGATGTTATCTTGGTAGTTGTTGACCAACTAATGAAATCACCCCACTTCATTCCTTTTCAAGAGAATTTCTCAGTTGATGAGATGGGAAGATTGTATGTTTTGAGATCATACAACTACATGGGGTTCCACATACTATCATTTCAAATTGGGATGATCGTTTCACTTCACTATTCTGGAATGGTTTGAAGAAATCATTGGGAACATAGGTTCTTCTAAGAACAAATTTTCACCCTTAGACCAATGGAAAATCGGAATGGAAAATACAGGTTCTAGAGGATATGCTCTGAGCATGTGTCCCTGATTTTGGTGGCTCTTGGGAGAAGTATATCTCTCTTATCGATTTCTCTTATAATAATATTTTTTAAGTGATGATTTAGATTGATCCTTTGGATGCCTTATATGGTAGGCCATACCATTCACCCTTGTGCTTACTAGTGGTAGGTGGGGCAGCCCTACTAGGTTTTCCTCTCATTAAAGGTACTTCCGAGTATGTTTAGCTGATTAGAAAACGTATGACTACTACTCAGTCTATAAAAAAATCTTATGTCGATCGTTTTTGACGACCTCTTGAGTTATAGTTTGGGGATCATGTTTTTCTTTGAGTATTACCCATTCTAGAGAATAGACGGCTACAGATGTAGGGAAAGATATCACCCCATTATGTCAGGCCGTTTGAGATCCTAGAGGGAGTTAGGCCAGTAGCCTATTAGTTACAACTATCTCAGAGGTATCATTCCATGCATGGAATATTTCATGTCTCATAGCTTCTCCAATATCATACCGACCCGTCGCATATTTTTGATCCCAGGTAAGTTGAGTTATATGTCAATGCTACCTTTGAGGAATATCCAATACACATCGTTGACTGAAGCACAAAGGCTCTCCAAGGAAGTTATGTCGCTCTTATATGAGTGTTATGGAAGCATGTCCGTGTACAAGATAAGACTTGGGAGAAGGAAGCTGATGTACGTTCTTAGTGGCCAGAACTATTCTCAGGAAGTATTTCCTTACCCTTGTAATGGGAACTCAGGGGAGAGTTCTTTTAAGGGGGAATACTGTAAGAACACGGTTTTTTTCTCTGATATGGATCCTTTAATTTTTAGTCTAAATATTTAATTTAGACTGAATATGGATTCCTAATGAGTTAGCAAAGGTTCTGAGGGTATCCAGGGATTTTTTGGATCTGGGAACAACTCTTTTTGGGAAAACAAGCCAGGTCGCATAGTTTTCACACGGTTAGAGCACAGTTTTCCTAACCACGCAGATTGTGTTTTTTCGGACAGAGCCATGTCGCACAGCTAGTGCATGGCGTGTGGCCTAACCATTTGAATGCCCATTTTTTCAGGTACTTGAGCATGGTTTGTGCATGGTTTGATCAAACTCTGTGGAGAATGTTTTTCAGGCAGAACCATCTCACACAGTTTGTGCACTGTTTGAAAAACCTTGCAGACTAACTATGCATAGGCTAAAATTCTGGGTAAAATTTACAAAATTCCGTTAATGATCTATTTACCCCCCACTTCTTCCCTAATTCAAGAACCAGTGGGATTAAGCCCTTTTCCTCTCATTTTGGGTCTTTCTGAAGGCCAGATCTAGGGATCAAGAGATCTCCTTAATCCGACATCCATTCGAGCTTTCATTCATCACATTGGATGCGCAATAGTAAGTACATGAGTCCTTTTTAGTCACTCTCCTTATCTCATTCTCTTGACCTAGATATCATCATGTGATATTTTTTCACATTTTATTATATATACTCTGATCTGATCGAAATCAAGGGCCAATACTGGAGGAGGATATCCGTACAACCCTAAGGTGGATGGTCTATAATTTATCCCTAAAGATCATTGATTTTGGAATATCCATGTGGGGTCTGCCGACTTCATTGGGAACCATTTCTAAAATTTACATTCCATGATTATACTTTTTAGAATCTTATGGTTATGATATTTCCAAATATGTGATTAGTTGTTTTCAATTACACCCAAAACTTAATTTTATCCAAATAGAAGGTTATGCCATATTTGGGTTTTAGTGTTTTGGCATGTTTGATCCACCGTTCGGGTGTGCCTTCTCTTTACTTCCTAGAGGTGATCATTCTAATAATAAATGGATTTTTAATAATGATAATTTCAAAATAACATGTACCATGTATACTCACCACTTAACGTGCCTAAGGTAAGTTCTTCAATTTGGTTATTAAATGTGAAATTTAAAATGGAAAGTATACTAAGTATATAACTTGGCCATATCAAAAGATATTGAATAAATATTACATGTCGGTAGAACCCCTTTCCATATTGCTGGAAGGTAGTAGAGTGAACCTCAATAATTGATTATGCCTTAATGGTTAATAAATACCTGATTAAATGGTTGCAATTCTACTTAGACTATCAACACTAATGGAATACAAGTCATAAACCAAAGGGATGATTACATGATTACAACATCAAATAGGAATGGACTGACTCAATATCACCTTGGATTCTGATAGGAGAATAACTTGGGACTCATGAACCTCATTCTGATTCAAGGATGTGGTTTATGTTGACACCCACCTAGACTCCGGTTCTTTTCTATTCCTTGGATTCCCGATATACTACTATATGGTGGTTTACATTACTACATGATACCTAAGATACACTCCTTGGTTCTAGCATTGACAAGTAGGTGCCATGGTTAAAGCATATAGGCCCCTATGCTTGGTTAGCCCTTTTTTACCTTGGTCGATCACCTTGGACTCAGTAGGTTCCTTATTGTGGAATACATTGCATTACGCTCCTTGGATTACACTCTTACCCCTTAGCTAGACTCATATACTACTGAGTTACTGTTCTGTGAGATCTACATTACCTTAGTTATTACCCCGGAACTCACTCATTGGATATCATTTTTAGGTTTCCCAATTATGTCTCGTTACCTTCACTACTTATACTATCACGAGGTGATGTCGGTGTTGGTTATGCTTCACATGACCTATTTACATTAAATAGTAATTACTTAATTATTAAATTGGTTACATGTTCAAACACCAGTCGAGGGATGAAGCATGTACTATCACATCCATGAATTATTTTAAAGGTATTTTTCATTTAATTGAAATTTTTTCTTTTTTTGGGGGGGTTTCCCTTGCATTTTGGTGGAAATAGTGGGTTTTTAAAATTTGGACCAAACCATGAGCTCATTTCCAAATTTAAAAATAAAATTTGTTTCTTTTATAACTCCTTGATTTTTCAACATTTTACACCCGTTACACATCTTAATTAACATCCCCTGGTATATTAAAACCACCATATCAATTTAGACCCCATATACATCCATAATAATGATGGATTTGTTTTTTTATTAAGGTGTTGGGACAAACTGTAATCCCATTTCCTGATTTAATTTTTTTAATAATTTAATATCTCTTTCAATTTTTATGTTTTTTGGTGATTCCAAATTTCAACTGATCCCACTTACCAAAGGATTTCAACCATGCTCTCCTCCCCCTCTTTGGAGCTCATATTCATCAAGAATTAGGGAAAAACGTCTTTCGATGTCTCGAATCATCTAGATTTGAAGAGGTAAATTTTTTATTTCATAACTCCTTAATTTTTTACTCTGTTCCCTCCATTTTAGTTCTCAAATGACCTACTCATCCTTATTTATACCTCACTTTCATTTTTTGGCTATTTGGAAATTCAGATACTAGTGTATTTGAGGAATTTTATTAAATATATCTCAATTAAGTGGGTTTCCTCTCATGTTCCTCCCATTTTCATATGATTTCTTCCACTTTTCTTGAGGTTCTAAAATTTACAGAAGTTGGGGTTCGTACCTAGGGGTTCTCTTTGATATTATTAGTCTAATATTGAGGTTTTAGGTGGCTTTGCACTCCCTTGGTGTGCGACGGTGGTGCGGTTTATGTTTTGCACAACATATTGGGGTTTTTTACACAGAAGGTAAGTGATTCCATGTGTAAGAAATTATTGATGGGTTAGATTGATTGATTTATTAATATATCATGTTCCTAATATGTTTTCTGTTGAGAAAAAACCCATTTTTGGGAGCACTAGTTAAGCATGTATTGTTAAAGTTACATTTTTTCTTGAAGTTCTATATTTTTCAAATGTAACTCATGTGATGTATTTTGTGGAAATTTTATAAAATATGAAAGTGATTTATAAGTTGCTGAAAGAGGATTCCAATTCTGGTTTGTTAATGCTTGGGTGTGATTTTGGTCTTGAAAGAGGGTTTTGAAATAGGTTTTATGTGGAAAACATGGTTATACCCCATGGGATTGATATATGAAAATTTTAAATGATTTATTGACTTAAAAAAGTGGGTAAAGGATGTTCATGTACTTTTTTGGTGAGTGTGTTCAAATAATATTGGATTTTAAAAGGTAAATTAGTGATTTAAGACGTCAAACATTTTTAGAAAGTTTTTTAAATTTCTGAAGGGTTTTATTAAATTGCAAGAAAGGCATGAAACACGTTTGTGGGATGTTTTGTGTGAGTATGATGTTAAAAATGAATTTTGTTTTTGAAAGGAGTATTATGTGAAATGTGTGTGGATAGTTATGTGATTTGAACTATCTTGGAAAGGTTTTATAAAAATTTTAAAATATTTTTTGAAGTGTGAAAGATATGTGAAAATTGGTGTGGGTTGTTTTGGTGTGAGTATGATTTCAAAATGAATTTGAATGAAAAGGGGATTATGTGAATTGTGTAATATACATGTGGGGTGTTTGGTGTGTGTTTGACTTAGAAGTGGTATTTTTATGTGAAAATTTTATTTCCTGACTTCTGGAACTTGTTTGAGTAAAAGAGGGAACACCTGGGTATCTAGGTGGATGAACATGTACTAGTATGCTAGTGATCTCGTGGGGTTTGGCCTCAGTTTCACATAGCAAGTTTAATGATGACAACACTAACTAAACTATGATGATGGTGATGGTGATGATGTTGGGGGAACACTAGGTTATGGGTATGATCCCTACTAGTAGCTTGTGTGCACGAGAACAAATATTTATATGGTTACTTTCACCAAGAGACGAGATACCCGGGACCCACAGCGATCTAGTGCCTGGGGTTATTTCCCGTTGCTTATGCTCATTAGATACTTTATGCTTACCATATGTATATGCTATGTTTGGATGTAAAATTCAGTTGCTTTGTCACTTTTTTTAAATGTGTTGATTCTTTAAAGTATCCCACTTGAAAAGGATTTTTATTTAAAGTTGCATCTCTTTAAAATTATTATTAGCATCTAATTTTATAAAAACTTGCAAGATTTTCATCTTTGAATGTTTATCACATGGATTCCTTTAGTGGTGGCATCCTACTGGGATTTTTATCACAAACTAATCACACCTTTGGGTGTAAGTAGACTTGGTAATTTTTTTCATAGGTTTTGGTACAACTTTATGTGTCAAGGGTTTGGGTTTTTAGCGATCCTTCATGATGCAGTGTTGTGGAGATGGCTTGAGGGAGGTGCATCTTGCCATGATGAGGTTCTTGGGCTTTCCATTTTGGGTTTATTCATTTTTTATATTCTTTGATAATTGTTATAAATTATGTAATTCAATTCTAAATTTTTGTAAAAGATGGTGTGTTTTGAAAAATCCAAATTTGTTATATAGGACTTTTTTATTATTTTATTATTTATAATATCAGTTAAATCGTTCCCAAATTTCATTTTATGATACTTAGGCACTTGTTCCTACCCATGGGGATTGGGAAAGCCTTCAGGACTTGTCGCGGGCCATGTTGAGTGTCGGTTTTGTTGGTGACCAGATTCGGTTTGTGAAAAAATGGTATCAAAGGAGGTTCACACTCTTGGGTCATGTTATTTGGGGAAGAGTCGAGATAGTATAGAGTTAGGATTGTTGGGGCTTGACATTATGATCACGAGTAGGGTGTCTGGCTAACACACCTTGTGACATGATTCAAGTTGCCAGGGGAATTCAGGTTTTATCTGAGTCCTTTAGTTTTCTTTGTTTGATGACGATTAGGGGAAATGAAAAGAGAGTGGGGATAATGGTCTCAGTGAGCTCCCAGGGCCTGGAAAGCCATGTGAAGCTAGTTCTATTTCCCTATAACACTGTATGTGATTGTGAAGTTATTGGCATATGGCCACCAACTATATGTTCAAGTCACCCGCCGAAACTAGTTTCCCCCCGCATTGTCTTGTATCCTTTAGCTTTTAAATCATGGAAGTTTGGTTTTAAAGAAAAAATGACATGGTTTTAAGAATCATAAAGTTTTTGTGAAATGATTTTCTAATAAATAAGGAGTGGTTTGATTTGTAAAATGGTAGAACTGAATTTTCAGAGTTGTTTTGAAATGGAAAATAATGTGTTTGCATCTCTTTTGAAAGCAGGAACTTTATTAAAGTTGGTTTTGAAAAAGTGTTTCCAATAGAGTATTCTAAACTATTGAAATGTTTTTTAATGGGATGGAATGTTTTGGAGTTCATGTGTGGAGTTTGGAAATGGATTTTGATTTGTTAATAAGACATCATTTGAAAAGTTTAATGGAAATTTGGAGTCTAGTTTTAAAATGAGAATAGTTTGAGTTCCAAATTTAATATGGATTTATGAAATGGGGTTTGTCATGAAATTAGAAGTGTTTTGAAATGGGCTGAAATTCATTCAAATTAATGCACATGAATTGAAAGTGAGTTTTTATTAAATGATTGGAGATATTTTGAAAAGTTTTGTAAGACGTAAATTGGGTTTTGATTTCATTGAAAGCGTTCTTGAGAAAAAGGTAGTATCAGTAAAATGTTTTGGTTTTGAAAAGTGGAATAAATTTTTGTTTTAACCATTGGTATTTCCTTGAGAGACCACATACATGTGGTTATTGGGATGATGGATTGTTAATTTCATGACTGGATGAGTGCTAGAGTGTATATGAAGAGGGTTCCTGGTGTGGCACAAAAACATGCATGTGTGAGGCCCAGGGGTACCATTAGTGGATGTGCTAGCTGCTGAACCGTTTGTTTTCAAAGAGATGATTTTAAAGGAAAACATGATGTCTTGATGATTGGTTTCGGATGGTGTGTCTTATGTGTTTTCAAAACTTTTGTTTTTGTGGGATGCTCTGATCCCAAGAAACCCCCTTGTTTGAATGGTGTTTTGGTTTTGGGTTTTGTTGGTAAGTTGGGTTGAAGGGATGGTTAGTGGTATCCATATGAGAAATGTTTTAGGATACCTTTACGGTGGTTCCCTTCATGTGTTTGAATCTATTTTTTGGTACGCCTTGACCAATGGACCAGCTTTTTTGGGTACTTGATTTCTCTCATTGGATAAGGCATGCCCCCATTAAGGGTTAACGCACAACTAAAGGGAAACCTGGATTGTTTTTCCATTGAATGGTCCTCCATTCGATCTATATAAAGAATATTTTTTTAGCTTTGGTGATTGAGTCTACACTATTTTACTTTCTGGGTTTTGTGGATCCTCTTGTAGTGAGAAAGTGGTCGCGATAAGTTGAAAGAGACCATAGTTCTTTATGTTCCCTGAGTTTTCAAAGGTGATATTAGTTTGGGGTTTTTAGTGATGGATGTTCTCTAAGAGGTCCTCTGGGACCTTCGTCTGTCTCTTCAAAGAAAGGGATGATGTTAAGCCACCTGTGTGGAAAATCTTGTCAAGAGAGGTTTTTTTTGTTTTCCAGAATCATGTGTTATTGGGGACTTGGCATAATATCCCTTTTCCTGTCTTGTTTCTATTAATCGCAATGGTCATGTTCAGTTATACCTTGTGATGTAATGTGCTTGTTTTTCTGAAAGGTGAACATTTTGAAATCCTCTGAGAGTATCTTATTTTTTTAAGTGTGTCTCCCTTTAGAAAATATCAACATCCTCTATTTAGAAGAAGGTGTTTCCATATGTGCTTTCCTCTTTCCATTCCTAATCTGAAGAAACAAGGGTTGATGTGTGTGCATCTTCTAAGTCCTTGTTTCGGTAAAATGTTGGGTAATGGTAAAGTGAGGTTTGAGTGTGTTATGTCTCATTGAACCCATTTGGGATCTTGGTGTTGTTGTTTGTGGCACCGAAAGAAGAAATTACATTTGGGGCTTTCAAAAGCCTAACTGTGAGGCCGAAGATGCTTTAATCATTTGAGATCCAGGCATAGGTCTTATAGTGAAGCTGGCGCATTGTTAGGGAAATCCCCTAGTCATTAAAACCATTGGTTTAATTCTTGTTATTAAGATGAAACATGGGAATAGTTTAAACCTCCTCGGTCATCATCTTGTTCCAGTTGTCCCCATTTAGTGGTAGAGGTGGGAGGACCTCATTTCCATGTTGTAACCGAGTTCATACTTTCCCCCATTGGTTTCCATCGATTTTTTAGAGACAAATTTGAAATTTGGGCTCAGAATATTAATGTGCACTGTTTGCACACGGTTAGTAGTAATTGTGTGCCAACCTAGGGAACAGTGTGATAAGAGATAGTAGCTATCATATGGTATACACACTTCCATGTTCCTTGGCCCATGTAACCGTGTGAAATTTACCCTTTGGATATAATGCTCGGCATGGTTAGCGGATGGTTTCCCAAACCATGCGGACTAACTGTGTGGTCGTGCCAACTCTTTAAATTTTGGGGTCTTTTCATGTCGGACCGTACTAGTCGGTTTAGATGGTTGGATTTTATAGTGGGGAGGCCCATAATGGGTCTCATGTAAGATATTTTGGAAAAATATAATGAGATTCTACCCCTTCTGCTAGGGAGTCCATTCGGCCCTCCCCCTGTTAGTGTCCTGATTCAGTCTCCAGAAAATTTAAGTTGTCGCTTATGGTGGGGAGCCCATTTGCGTCTCCCCATATCAGTAACTTAGTTTTGTACTTGTTCTTGTCTTGGAGGTAGGTAGTCTCGTTTAGATCTATATAACTTCCAAAATATTCATTGGGTAAACATTGGCATTGGAGAGCGCCCAACAGTTTAGTAAAAGCCTGGTCAGTGTAACCTTGTTCGACGTTTTTGTTCATTTGGGTAAACTTCTTGAGTCTTATTCAGATGGTGTTTGAGGTGTTTCATTTGGAATGAATACAGAATGTGCTTGATCATTACAGGAATGTGGAGTTTGTTTTGGATTATGTTATTATTCTTTCCTTTATTGATCAACTGGATATATCTTATCTTTTTTGGTGGTGGTGAAACTTGGAAAAGGAGTCCATTTTGGTCTTTTGGTTGGGTTTGGTTTTTTCCTTTGGCCTTATTGTGGCTTTCTAATGCGGAAAGTTTTATGGCGAGGATAATTTTTACATACATGAATTCTTCTAAAGTTATCTTTCATTTAATTTCCATTTTTACTTTGTTTTGGCGGTTTCCCATGTATTTTGATGGAAATGGTGGGTTTTCAAAATTTGGGCCGAACCGTGAGCCCATTTCCAGATTTAAAAATAATTTTTTTTCTTTTACAACTCCGTCATTTTCAACATTTTACACCCATTCCACTTCCCAATTGGTATCCCATGGAATATTAAAACCACCATATCAATTTGGACCCCATAGTCATCTATTATAATGATGGATTTGGGTTTTTTAAGGTGTTGGTACAGCCTGAAATCCCATTGACTGCGTTAATTTTTGTAAATATTTTACTATATCATTCAATTTTTTTTCAATGATTCCATCTCTCACCTGATACCACTTACCAAAGGCACGTTCCCATGCTCTTCTCTCCCTCTTTGGAGCTCATAGGCATCGCGAATTTGGGCGAAACTTCTCTGGATGTCTCATATCGTCCAGATTTGAAGAGGTAAATTGTTTCTTTCACAACTCCTACAATTTTTACTCTTTTCCCTGCATTTTCGTTCTCACATGACCTAATCAGACATATTCAAACCTAAATTTCATTTTTTGGCTATTTTTAAATTCAGATACTATTGTATATGGGGAATTTTATTCAATATTTCTCAATTAAGTGAGTTTTCTCTCATTTTCCTCCCATTTGCTTAGGGTTTCTTCCAATTTTAATGAGGTTATAAAATTTAAAAAAGTTAAGGTTTATACCTAGGGTTTTTCTTTGATATTCTTGGTCTAATATTGAAGTTTTAGGTAGCTTTTCACATCCTTGTGCGGCGGTGGAGTGGTTGAGGTTTCACACAATAGATTGGGGGTTTTGACACAAAAGGTAGGTGATTCCATGTGTAAGAAATTATTGATGAATTATCTTGATTTATTTATTAATTTATCATGTTTCTAATATGTTGTCTGTGGTGATAGAACCATTTTTGGTAGAATTAGTTGAGCATGTAGTATTAAAGTTAAATTTTGTCTTGAAGTTCTGTATTTTTCAAATGTAAGTCATGTGATATCTTTTGTGGAAGTTTTATAAAATATGAAAGTAATTTATTAGTTGTTGAAGGGGGGTTACAATTATGGTTTGGTAATTCTTGGGTGTGATTTTGGCCTTGAAATAGGGTTTTGAAATAGTTTTTATGTGCAAAACATGGTTATACCACTTGGGATTGGTTTATGAAAATTTTAAATGATTTATTGAGTTAAACAAAGTGGGTAAAGGATGTACATGTACTGTTTTGGTGAGTGTGTTCACCTAAAATTTTGTTTTTAAAGGTAAATCAGTTATTTAAGATTTCAAACATTTTTAGAATGTTTTATAAATTCTTGAAGGGTTTTATTAAATTGCAAGAAAGTCACGAAACATGTTTGTGGGATTTTTTGTGTGAGTATCATGTGAAAAATGAATTTTGTTTGTGAAAGGAGTATTATGTGACATATTTTTGGCCTTTTATTTGATATGAAATATCTTTTAAATGTTTTATAAAATTATTAAAGTATTTTTTGAAGGGTGAAAGATATACAAAAAGTGTTGTGGGCTATTTTTGTGTGACAATGATTTCAAAATGAATATGAATGAAAAGGGGGATTATGTGACTTGTGTGATATATATGTGGACTGTTTGGGGTGTGTGTGAATTGGAAGTGGCATTTTAATGTGAAAATTTTATTTCATGGCATGTGGAACTTGTTTGAGCACAAGATAGAACACCCGAGTATCTAGGTGGGTCGATGCGTACAAGTATGCTAGTGATCCCTTGGGATTTGGCCTCGGTTTCACATAGAAAATTTGACGATGACAACACTAACTAAAATATGATGATGATGATGATGATGATGATGTTTGGGGAACACTAGGTTATGGGTATGATCCCTGCTATTGGCTCGTGTGCACAAGAATAGATATTTATATTGTTACTTTCATCGAGATACGAGGTACCTGGGATCCACAGCGAGCTAGTTCCTAGGGGTTATTTCTCATGTATTGTGCTTATTAGATACTTTATGCTTACCATCAGCATACGGTATGTTTGGATGGAAAATTAAGTAGATTTGTAACTATTTTTAAAAGTGTTTATTCTTTAAAGTGTCCCACTTGAAAATGGTTTTTATTTAAAGTTTCATCTCTTGAAATTATTATTAGCATCTCATGTTTATTTAAACATGAAAGATTTTTGTCTTTGAATGTTTATAAAATTGAATCATTTAGTGGTGGAATATTACAGGGATTTGTATCACACCCTACTTACACCTTTGCGTATAAGTAAACATGGTTATTTTTTTCGCAGGTTTGGGTACAACTTTTTGTGCTGATGGTTCGGGTTTTTAGCGGTCCTTCGTGATGCAGTGTTGTGGAGATGGCTTGAGGATAGTGCATCTTGCCTTGAGAAGGTTCTTGGGCAACCCATTTTGGATTTCGTCATTTTTTATATTCTTTGAGAATTTTTTTAAATTATGTAATTCAATTATGAATTTTTGTAAAAGATGGTGTGTTTTAAAAAATCCAGATTTGTGATATTGGACTTCTTTGTTATTTTATTATTTATAATATTGGGTAAACCATTCCAAAATTTCATTTTATGATACCCATACACTTGTTCCATCCCTTGGATATTGGTAATACCCTTCGGTCCTTGTCGTGGACTATGTTGGGTGTCAGTTTTGTGGTAAACTGGATTCAGTTCGTGACAGGTACTTGGTTATTTAGATATATTGTTCTACTTGCTTTACATTATATATGTATGCATGCACACTGCTATATTCAATTGCACGAGCTGGAGGTTATATACACTATTTTTGGTGGCCCATTGATATTTATCTCACACCCTCTCCAGGTGCCGTTTGGTACCCAGTGTAGTTTACATGACTTTATGTGTTGATAAATGGAAGCACATAGCTTCAAACACTTGATTATGTACTGATATGATGGATCATGATAGTAGATGATCGAGTCGGATATCAAGATGCTTAGAGTATTCTTTTTTCTCATTTACTTTGTAGAACATGTTATTCTTATTGTCTTTTATCCATGTTTTCTAGTTTTCTAGTAATATGACATTACATCATTATTGTTCTAGTTGATACCTTTATTGTTATTCTTGTTTATATATTTCATCAGTTTTATTATACTGTTTATTTATATTACGTCTACTATTTACTACTATTTATATTCTTCCACTATGCTACACTCTGCTAATGAGGGCATATTTCCCCCACAAACACACCCTAGGCCCTCGCTGCTAGTCAGCAGCCTCTAGCGTTTGGGGAGATGCGCTTGAGGCCATGTGGCCCACCAGGATCCGGGCACTCATTAAGTGGAATACAGGTCAGGGACGTCACATATAAAAGGATTTGTAATTCTCCCATACGCACTTAAAATAGTTAAAAATAAAAAATATTTAAAGATCTTAGTCATGTCATGTCGCAAGAGGCTGGTTGCGGCCAAACTCATTATCAAATCTTGGATTTTTGTTCTTTAATAACCAAAATCATGGTCATAAGAATATTCTATTGTATGAAGTAAAAATATCAAAAAATCTTGGATATCTTTGAAATAATGTAATTTTCTATGAAATCTTCAATAATAGTTTGATTATCCTTAAATATTCCCTCAAACAATCTATAGTGTAGTGACATCATTGTGGTGTAAAATTATTTTGGGTCAACATATTGGATCTTGTTCATTTCTTGACTCCATGTGGAATGGTAATATGTTCACATAATTTTTCATTCTAAACTTTTCCAAAAAATTTATTGTGTAGTATGGTTGTATCGTACATGATCTCATTATACTTTGGTCTCTTCTTCATCTCCTCACACTTAATCTTACAACATGTTTTTTTGTAATAAGAAGTTTTATTGTTACTAAAAATAAGTATCTTAAACTCCTTTTGTGAACCTTACGTATCATCCTTATGGAATGGATAATCCATTATAACATGATGTAGTGTGCCTCACATCCTACATCAAAAATGAGTTTGGAATCATCTCCGATTTATCAGTCAAAACAAACGGCCACTTTTCTCAAAGTATTATATATATATTTAGTGTGTTTTTGTGTATTGTTAAATTCATCCCATTATGGAACCCATTTTATAACACCATAGGAATTTATAACATATTTATCATTAACTAAATTTTATTTCTTTAAAATATTTAGATATACCCAACACTGAGTTTAAACAAACCGTTATATAATATTGAAATATTATTATTTTAATGCGACCAATATAACCTAGATGTTAAATTGGTGGGTATGAATAGTATTAAATACTTTAGTAAATACATATGATTTTCCTACTAAATATAATTTTTTAAAAAAAATACATAAAAAATAAACAATCAACATTAATAATGATATTTTGTCCCACAAAAAAATATATTTCCTCTAAAAATGATTTTTATTATATTTTTGAGAAAATATTATAATTAATTTTTGGAAAATTTAGAAATTTTATTTTATAAAAAGAAAATATTTTTTGAAATAATAATAAATATATAAACTTAGGTTTAAATTTTGGTACTTTTCGAAAAATATTTCTTTTTCAATGAATAGTGAAAATACTGATTTTTTTGTAAAGTTGCCATTTATTTTTAATAAATTAACTAATTTAAAAGTAAAATTTTTATTTAACATTATTTAAAATTAAAATAATTTTTATTTAGTTATATTCAATAAAATTAATTATTTTTAAACCATCTTAATACCTGATTTTAAAATAAGTTTATTTTTAGGCTTTAAAACATTTTTTTTCTAAAAACTATTTTAAAGTTCATAATGTCTCCCCATATTAACTGATTAATATAACCCATAATGAGTAATGATTTAAAAAAACTATTGATTATATATAAAAAATATTAACTTAAATTCATTTAATTATTATTACTTGTCATTTAGTTACTATAAGATCAATATATACTTGAAAATGAATTTCTTGAAAACCCGTTTTTTCTACACTTCTGTGGGTTTAATTTTAAATTAAATTATATAATTTAAATTAACTGAATTAGAAAAAATATATTTCATATTTTTAATAAAAATAATTTATTTTATATAATAATTTCAACATAATATTTCTTATAATGAATAGAAAAATAGTAAAAAGATTGTTACTTTGGTAAAAAAAAATTATAAGGGTAAAAGTGAGTAACCTTTGAGGTAAAGATGATATCATATTTAAAGAATGTTTCAATTTAATTTTATAGGTTTAGAACAACATTATATTTCTTAAATTATTTTATTTTTTAATTTTGGAGTCAATTGGATTGAGATTGACTTCCCATTATTGAATAGTTTTGGGTATTTACAAGAATATCACTCCTCCTCCCATATTAAAGGGCACCCCACTCCTCTCCTTTACACACTTACAAAACCCATTAGTTTGAGTAATACCTAACTAAATAAATTATCAATTCACTCCAATCACACTATAAGTATTTTTTGGATCATAAATACAACCTTTGAAGGATTCATGGATAATCCTAAAGAGGTTCCTCGAAGAATAGGTGATAGTCATCATCAAGCACCTTCTTTCTTATTCTTCTTTTTCCAACATCATTTATGTATTAAAAATTAAAATATAATAAAACTAGTATCTCCTATATAATGAGATTTTATTATGTTTATGGAATAATATTCATTCATATCCTCTTCCATCAAATAGGAAACAAAACCATCATTCATGTTTATGGATGACTACCCCCTCACGAACCGATGTAATTCATTTTACATAATTTACTATCATGATTGATATTAATAATGTATTTAATGTTTATATATGATATTAATTACATATAATAATTATAAAAAATTAATATATCATATACTTTCTTAAATAACTATCCATTGAAAAAATTAAAACTACTCATGTGTACAAAATACTACCACCTCACGAAGCGATGTGATTCATTTTTTTATTACTGAATCACATGGATGGTATATATAAGTGTATTTAAATAAATAATATGAACTTTGTTGTATTATTATCATTATGGAATGATAAAATAACAATTACATTCCTTCCATCATGATCTTTTAAAAATGTAATTGTTACACATGCGTACGTACAACTTATTGTCTCCATGATTGTAATGTAGTTCATTTTTCATAACCATAATCACTTATTATTTTTAAAAGTATAATTTATGTATAAAAATTATAATTATTTCATGATTATTATTATGGTGATGATTTTACAATAACCTCTTTAACCATGGTCAAAAACTGATGTCATTTTAAATAATTAAATTATCATCCAAAAACACCCAATGTGGACATAACCGAATAAGTAATTAAATAAATAATTAAAATAAATGAAGTAAATTGTTTAATTATATGGGATTAAATGTAACATCCTGACCCAAGTTCCCCACATTGGTGCCCTGATCTGGTTGTTACATGACATCAAGTGTGCCTCCTCATACACCAAAGACTGCCAACTAGCAGTGAGGGTCAAATATATAACATGGGGAGACTATAGCCTATTTATCAAAGAATTACAACAATATAAATAAAAAATAACAAAAAAATGATATAAACAATAACTATAAAAAACTAGTATCACATGATGAACAAAACGGGAATACAGTATCCAAAAAAAGAGTGGATATATCATGCAAAATACATTCCATGTTTCAAATGAAAAACCAAAAGAATGACACACTAACACTTCTAAGATGGTCCTGAAACCATGTCTAATTCCCTCATCCATGCTCCATGCCAAATCAATTATCTAAAATAGATCTCTTGACCTTACACCATCCTACAATCATGTTGTCTATTTGGGTATTGATTAGGAATCCAGAGTAGGTTGTGATTACAGCTCAGTAGGCCAACTCCAATGGTGTCTAAAACAACATCCAATCATTACAATGTATGCAATTTCATAAAGAATAAGTTATAATGCATAGAGTAAATATTTATAACATGCAATTATTATTTAATTAACATCATACTTTTCTGAGTTCATGAAGACTACCAACCCACCAATACCTACTTCATCCCATTCCAAAGTCCAAATTATCCCCATGGGATATTACATAGAAAATCACAATTCATTATCACATGGTATTTCATTATCCATTTAATTTCAATTCATATCCTGACCATTTGTAACCATAGTCCAATACCAATATCATGGGTGTATAATGTCATTCTTATCACCCCATGGGTATTTAGAGCAACGGTCTATTTCCCACACCACATGAGTATTTGGAGCATCTGTCCCTGTCACATACAATAATAATCAGATGAATGCATTTGGGTCTATAATGTCATCGATAGCACCCCATGGGTATTTGGAGTGTTAGTACTTGTCTCACACATCATATATCAATCAGTCACACAAAAATTACATATATCACATTCATAAATGTTAATCAAAATTAACCTTCTAGAAAACATTCACATCATGGTACATTATTTCAATTTATCAATAAAATCATAATTAATTACTTTAATCACAAGGAATAATATGAAAAATCTACCATTAACCCATCTGTTAACATTTATTCACATAAACCATCAAACCTTAAATTTTAATCCAAGCATCCCTTTATTCCTATTATCAAACAATTCTATATATCAATAATTAACTAATTACACAATCCCATTTAATTGACTAATTCATAATACCAATATCCCCTAAATTTTATAATAACATAATTCCATTAATTAATTAAACAATTAATTAATCCAATTCAAGATGTGATTTCCAAACATGACAATTACTATTTCATTATTCTATACACCCAATTATAATCAAGACTATGGGATTTAAAATTCAAAAAACCTACCTAAAGATAGTTGATAGATGTTTGGAAAACCACAACCCTCATTTGATAGAGAATGGTCAAATACAAAACATCTACAAAGATATGGAACAAAACATGGTACTAAGATCAACCCCCATTTCCCACCATGGTAAAAGACTCAACTACTTAATTTGAGGAATGAGGAACTGGAGGAAACCAAAGCTAATGGTTTTACTGGGTATCTAGCACCAATTAATAATGATCAAAATTGAAGAAATCACTCCAAATTTACTAAGAGTCATCCTAGTTTTGGGAGGTGGAAGGATTCACTAAGGAAAAAAACCAGTATGCACCACATGTAACTTTTAATCTACTACTCGGGTAATTACATGGTGTGTAATTCCGTCACACGTCGTGTAATTATTTTTAATGTTTTATACTGAAACCCATCTCCTTGGGTGATTTTATTCCAATTAAAATATTACATGACATGTAATATAATTACACAACATTTAGATTTTATGAAAATAGTTTTCAACCCAAAAATTATACATAAAATCTTTGTACACCTCTAAAGCCTTCCAAACCAAAATAAAACCCTTTCCAACCCTATAAAAAAGGAGATAAATAGAAAGGGAATATACCTATAAAAAACATGATCTTATAATCTCCCACCTTATAACAGCACATCCTCAATATGTACACCCAAGAATCTCTAAGATCACGATATAAAAAGGTCAATGCATTTATCCCTCATATCTATTTCCCACTCCTATGTTTCCTCCAAAACACGACCATGTTTTCACAAAACTCAAACTATTTGCATGATAATTCCCTGAAACACATTATCATTGTGATCTATAACCCATATCATATTCTCCTAAAAGGATACATCAGTATCAAGATCAAAATTATCCACATCGATCACATGAGAAAGGTCTAGGTGATATCTTCTAAGTTGTGACACATGAAAAAAATTATTCATAGAACCATACCTCTCTGGAAGATCCAATTGGTACACCACCAACATGATTCTCTCCACAACCTCAAAATGTCTAAAAATCCTGGGTGACAAATTTCCATACCAATGAATCCTATGGTAACCCAATCTAGGAGACACCTAAAGGAATACATGATCAACCAGTGTAAACTCATAGGTTCGTCGATGTCTATTAGCATGCAACTTCTTCCTCCTCTGATTCACAGCCATATATGTCTAAATCAGCTAAACATGCTCTGACATCTCCTGAAAGAGATTTGGTCCCAAAAACTCTGACTCACCTACCTCCATCCAACATAGTGGTGATCTTCATGGCCTACCATAAAGAGCCTCATATGGTTCCATCTGAATAGTCTCCCGGTAATTGTTTTTCTATGAGAATTCAATGAGTACTAGGTTCTTCTCTCAAGACCCACTAAAGACTGGAACACATGTTCTAAAATATCCTCTGAAACCTCTATGGAAAGTTTCGAATTCATGTTTATATGTTGGTGGAAATACATACTCAAAACCCCTATATAACAAGAACCTTCTACAATTTTTCCATAAGAGTGAAGTAAAACATGAGTCATGGTTTGTAACTAACTCCTCAGCATCCGATGAAGATAAACTATCTCCCAAACATTCAATTATGCCAACTGATCCACTAATAAAGTCTCCCGTATGGTCAATAAATGAGCTACTTTTGTCAATAGGTCCACAACCACGTGTCATTAAGAGACCCACCACAATTTCCATGGTAACATTTCCCCGCTTTAATTACATAATGGGAAATGGTTGTAGTAAACCACCATGTTGTTGATGCTCAGACATCACCTATTGATAGTTATAGCATCATGTCATGTACCTTGCAATCTTCTTTTTCATTCTTGACTACAAATATTTTCATCACAGGTTATGGTATATTTTCGTAAAATATGGATGCACCTCCCACCTTGATGTGTGAAATTCATATATCAGCACCTCCCACATACACATCGTCATAATAACATGTCCCTAGACATAGAGTATCTCATCCTCATCTATTTTCCTATCAGAAGGTGACTCCCCGCCTCCATGGATTTCCCTCAAGGACAAACTCTTAGGATTCTCATATTTCCTCTCCCTGATCTGGCTAAAAAATGTGGACTCTACTGATACTGATATGAGGTTCATTTACTATTGGACCTCCTGAACCACAACATGAATCTCAACAAGAAAATTCAACATCTTCCACTCAAAACTACACTCTTGAATTGCCTGAGTCTAATTTTTTCTACACAAATATCAGCAATGTTGTTTCCTTTCCCAAGAATATATTCTACATCAACATTGAATGACTGCATATACTCAACCCATATCTGTTTCTGGGGATTCAAATGTCATTTCAGAAAGATATAATTTAATCTCTTGTGATCAGTATACACAGTAAAAAAAATTCCCAACTAATAATTTCACCAACACATCAAGGAATAAACAATTGTAGCTAACTAGAGGTTGTGTGTAGGGTATTTTCTATCATGTGGCCTCAAAAATCATGACCCATATTCCACAACTTGACCCCCAATACATCAAAACTACTCCAAGTCTTATCCCAAAATCATCACAAAACATCATATACCCCTCCTTGGCTTGGGTAGGATCAATATTGGTTCGGTATTCAAATGCTTATTCACATTTTGGAAAGCATTTTTACATGCTCCAGACCATTCAAACATTTTCCCCTTCTTGGAAAAACCTGAAAGTGGTTCTTTAAATTGGGAAAAGTCCATGATGAACCTTAGATTATATCCCACTAACTCAAGAAAAGTATATATATCAAAAAAATCTTGGGATGCTCCGAAGAAATCAATGTCTACACTTTCTACGAGTCCACAGACACACCTTCCTCTAAGAGGATGTGACCCAAGAGATGTACCTGATCTATTTAGAATTAGAACTAAAATATCTTGGTATATAGACGATGATATCTTAGTGTAATTAGGATGATGTCAATATTTTTTTTCATGATCATCATGAGTCTTGGAGTGCACCAATATGTCATCTAAAAAACAACATGAAACTAACCCAGGTAAGGGTGGAAGATTCGGTTCATCAAGTCCATAAAAACTACTAGATAATTCATCATCCCGAATGACATCATGAGGAAATCATAAAAGTAATTCCTACTTATAAAAGTAGTTTGTGGTATATTAGATGATAGAACTCTCAACTGATGATACCCTGATCTTATTTCAATATTTTAAAAAACATAATCTCCCCAAAATTGGTAAATGAAATCATTGATACATGGGAGAGGATACCGGTTTACAACTTTCATCTATTTCATCTTCTAATAGTCAACACATAAGCACAAAATCACATCATCCTACTTTTTAAACTAAACTGGGGAACCCCAAGGAGATGTATTCAGATGGGTAAATACCGTATCCATCAACTCTTCCAATTAATTCTTGATATCTTGAAGCTCTATTTGATCCATTCTATATAGTGGAATGGAAATTGTCTCACCACCAAGAATGAGACCAATCGCAAACTCCACATATTTCTCAGGTGGAATATTTCAGAAGTCCTTAGGAAACACATATCGGATCCCATCCACTATGGGTGGAAAGGAATCCTTCTTTACACCCCCATCATCCAACAATAGACTAGAAACATAGGAGGTGAGATCCCTCAGTTGCTGATGAACTGGCCCTTCAAGTCCCTCTTATATATCTCACTATACACAATGAATATAATTATCATCCTCAAGATACGTAAAAGTCACTCTCTTTTGGTAACAATCTATGTGGGATTGGTACATCACTAACCAGTCTGTACCCATAATCAAGTCAAAACATGACATATTTGGAATGTAAAAATCCCATCTGAAATGATACTTCCCAACCTCTAGATAACACCCCTTACACAAAAATATTTCTATCGACCATTATCCTAGAGGTTTATCAATTTTCATAACCCCACTAAAAAACTCCACCAGTAGGCTCAATCCATTCATAAGTTTTGTAGATATAAAAGAATGAGAGGCATCAGTATCAAATAATGAATAGCTAGCATTTAATCTACAAGAATAGTACCTATAACAGTTAGCAGTCTAGCCTTGATATCCACAATTATAGGATGAGCTACATGCAAATGTCCTAACCCTCTTCTCTATGATACTGTATGAGTCCCCTAAACTGCAATACTCTTCTGATATGGGTTCTCTTTCTTAGAAGCACCACACCCACTACCTTGACTTCCATAGCTAATTGAACTCCAAATTCCATACTCATATATTGTAGAATACCCCCTTCCATACTTTGGTTTTACCTAGTTGCACCATCATTAACCATATATCATGGGTTCCTACAAAACCTCTGTATATGTCCCATTCTTCCACAAGCAAGGAACTCTACCAGTGTTTGGGGAAATTTCTATGAAAGTTACTCGACCTACCACACTAGTGGAAGAGAACTCAGGTAAGATCCTGAGTTACTGATCCCCCCTTCCACTATGTTTTCCACTATTCTAGTCCACATTATCATAGTGATTCTTATAACTCTTCAATGTTTTACCTCCTGGTCGTCAAACAGAAACTACTTATCCTTCACTGGAAGCCTCCTCCTAGTTCTCCTCAGATATGAGAGCATAATCCACTAACTTAGTAAACTTATTTAACTAAGATATGTGAACGAAGGACTTAATATCATATTTAATCCCATCTTAAAAACATATTTTCATAGTTGTCTCACCCTCTTCCATCACTAGAGAAAATCATTATAAGTCGGTAATGGAAACCAACATATTTCATCACATATATACTCTCATGGTTCAGCCTCAGAAACTCTACTTAACTCTCATTTCTTAGAATATCTAGATACAATTTCTCCATGAACTTCTCTTATAAGTCCTTCCATTCCATGTTTTCTAGTTGTAAATCCCAAATATGTATATCCCACCATTTATTCACTGATCCTCACAATATATAAGGTTCCAGTTTGACTATTTTCTAAAAAGGAGTCTCAAAGTGTTAAATAATTGTCTAAATAGACTCAATCCAAAACTCAGCTACCTCAAGTCCACCCTCTCCAGTTAAATTTAGACGGTGTTGAAACTAAAACTCCCATGTCAATTCATACATACTCTTCACAACCTTCCCTGGGTCACTTTCCATAAAATTCAAAAACTGATAAAAGTTCTCATGTAACTTCTCTCCAGCTTCCTCACCTAGAACTATAGAAGCCTCAAGTTCCACTACTGGAGGCACAACTCATACCATGTCCTCCTGTCATCCTCTCAACAAGTATATTCATGGAGGCATATCTCTAAAATTCCAAACACACATTTGAGGTCACATTGCACAACATTAAAAAGTGTTAACAGGAAAGATTCACATAAATCCGTATTAATTGACCTCTCCTATCTCTCCAAATAGTAAAAAATGAGTTTTTATCATGATCATTAACCATTATATATGTAGTTCATGGTTCTCATAGGGTAACACACTTTCATAACTCAATTTTCTCCTTAGACACTGAATTATTCACATTTTTCATCATTTTATAAATTTCAATTCCATTTTAGGAACCATATTCAGTTTAATTACTCAAGAAAGTAAAAATAAATAAATTTCAACAACTTATCCAAAACATGATTTTTAATGCGTGCCTAAAAATGATGCATGTCACAATAATTCCTGAGCACCTAGAATGATTCATGCATACTCAACTGTCATGCAATACTGGACTATGAGTAAAATCTCAAAAAATCTCATGAACAATAATCATATCACAGAACAAGTGCATCACTCGAGGTGAAATGACATCCAACTATAACAAAACACATCAATAATAATAATCCAACCTAGGGTACTTGGGGTTTCCCCCGTATATGGTTTACCTACTCCCTTGCACGAGCTCATGTCAAAAACCCGAATCATCCTAATATTCTATCTACCTTTCCAAAATATCAAGGAAAAAGAAAATAAAATAAAATACCCTCTAATACCACTTTGTAACATATTGACCCAAGTTCCATATACCGGTTCCCCAAGTCAGTCGGTTACATGACCTCAAGCACACCTCCTCATACAACAGATGTTGCTGACTAGTAACGAGTGTCAAATATATAATATAGGGTGACTATACACTCTTTATAAAATCTTCTCAATAATAGAAATAAATAAGAAAAACCAAATGATATAATAAATAACTAGAAAAAACCAATATCACATGATAACCAAAATAGGAATACAATATTCACACTAAAATAGAAGATTTTTCTTGCCAAATACACTTCAAGTTACAAATGAAAAACCAAAATAAAGACACAATGACACTACCAAGTGGATCCAAAAACCATATCGGGTTCCCACATTCATGCTCCATCCTGACATTGCCAAATAACATAGGGTTATTTCCCCTATCATGTCCTGCAAACATGAAGTCTATTCAGGTACTGATCATGAAACCCGAGCAAGGTGTGAGTACAACTCAGTAGGCCAACACCAATGGTGTCTAAACAATATCTTGTCTTTAAAATTCTATAAAGTTGTATAAAGAACACGTTATGATTCATAAATTAAATAGTTATCACATTTCATTATTCTTTAATTAACCACATAATTTAACAGGTTCACAAAGACACCCAACCCATTAATATCTACTTCAGCCCTTGACAGAGTATAAAATATCCCCACGGGATATCACATATCACATAGAGAATCCCATTTAATGATCGCATCATCTTTCATTATCAATTTAATTTAAATTCATATCACGGTCATTTGGAACAATAGTCTAATGCCAATCTCATGGGCATAGAATGTCATGTCTAGAAGCCTATGGGTATTTAGAGCATCAGTCCTCATCCCACACCACATGGGTGTTTGGATCATCAGTCCCTTCCCCATACAATAATAATCACATGAATTAATTTTGGTCTAGAACATCATGGATAGAACCCTATGGGTATTTATAGCATCATTCCTTTTCCCAAACCTCATATATCAATAAATTACACAAAAATAAAATATATCACATTCATCAAGGTTAATCAACATTAACATTTTATTATACATTCACATCATGGTATAATAATACAATTTACCGACAAAATAATAATTATTTACTTTAATCACATGGAATAATATGAAAAACTCACCATCACACCATCCATCAACATTTAATCACATAATCCATTAACCCTTCAAGCTTAATCGAAACATTACTTTATTACCATTATAAAAAAAGTGCAAATCTCAATAATTAACCAATTACACAATACCGTTTCATTGAACAATTCATAATCCCAATATCCCATCTATTTCATAATCACAACATTTAACTAATTAATTAATCTAATTCAATATGCGATTTCCAAACATGTCAATTTCTATTTCACAGTTCCATACACACAATTATAATCAAGACTATGTGATTTGCAATGTAAAAAATCTACCTCAAGATATTTGATATAAGTTTTCCAAAATGAAACCCTAAATTGATAGGTAATGGCCAAATATACAATGACTAAGAAGATCGGGAAGAAAACCTTGGATTAAGATCAACACCCATTACCCACCCTGATAAAAGACTCAACCGCTTCCTTTGAGGAATGGGGAATAGTAGGAAACCAAAAATAAAGGGATTACTGAGTATCTAGAACCAATACATAATGATTAGAGATGAATAAATCTCTCCAAATGCACTATGATTCTCCCTAGGGTTAGTAAGAGTAAGACTACATAAAATAAATTAACCAAAATGAACCGCACAAAACATTTAATCTGCTGCTTGGGGAATTACATGGTGTGTAATTCCATTACAAGTCATGTAATTATTTTTAAAGGTTTATGCCGAAAAACCCCATAAACTCATGTGATTTTTTTAGATTAAAATATTAAATTATGTGTAATATCTTTACATGGTATGTAAATTTTCTACATATAGTTTTTTAGCTCAAAAATTGTACATAAAAGATCTGAACACCTTCAAAGCCTTCCAAACAAAATCAAACCCTTGACAACCCTAGAACAAAGAAGAAAACTAAAAATTGAATGTACCTAAAAAAATAATGGGATCTTACATTAAACTTAGAAAGGGTCCTTAATAAAAAAAATTGATATCAGTTTATTATACAAGAGATAAAAGTTATATATGATGAGACTAGACTCAAGGTCAGGGTTTCTATCTCAAAACATCCCTCCTTGAGATGCATGTTCTTTTATACACCTAATTTATTTTATATTTTCTAGATGCTACCCATTTACATATTATATCATGGATCCTTTAAATTTTAGTTTATTTTAAGTTACAGTTCGCTTACTTGGTTCATTGGGGTTATGATTCATAAGATACCAAATCATTAAGGGTTTATGCTTTCATCTAATTTTCATTAGGATTATTTATGATTGAATTTACATTAAAGGAAATTATTTTATCATTTTATAATAAAACCATTTCATAATATTATCCTATGTTTAGTTATAAATTTTTCAAGTAATAGTTCCATTTTCCACTCTTAGTTACTTAAAATGATTGATAAAATGTTTTTATGAAAATACGTCTTCATTTATATCTTAAATTAAATATCTTTTTTCATTTAAAATCCATGTTTTCTAAAAAAATTAAATAATGTTTTTAATATTATATTATTATTTATTAAATAAATTTTTACCCATGTTTTACTTTTAAAAAAATGTTTAAAATGAAAATTCACATCGTTTTACGGAGTCACTACTTAAATGTCTTAAAAAATGTGAAAGGAATGTTTTATTAACTTATTAATCATGTAAAAAATTACCCATTATAATTTTATTTGAATCATAATTTTTATGTCTCTAGGATTCCCAAAATTTTCTTTTAATTTTAGTTTTTCAATATTGATTTTCAATATGGCAAGGTTATTTTCCCCAAGATTGTTTTTTTATCTTTTTAAATTTATTTTCATTCATCAATGAAAAAAATTATATTTTTATGGAATTCTAATAAAATTTATATACATGTCACTTAGATATATACCTTTATAACTCTCTATTTCATTGACAAGGTAATGAATGCCTTATGTTCATATATCAAATTCCATTATTACGAAATTTCCTTTGATTATGATATGTGACAGGATAATACAACACATTTTATTTCTATATACATTTCTTATGTTTATGCCTTATGATTGATTTCCTTATGTGAAACACATATACATGAACAAGATATGAATGTGGTGGGTGGGTCCAGAATTATACAACCCTCCAAGGTATTTGGTAATGTTTTACTATAATAATATTTCATGAATGGGATTAGGGAGTGATAATAATTCATTATAGGACACTATTCACCATGTGATTATGTCTTAGTAGTTAGCCTTGACATATTTTTATGTCATTTTTTATGTTTTTGTCACATTTACAATATAGTTATGATATTATGATACAATGCCTTTTATATAATGCTTCCACTTGATTAATCGTGTACCTTCTCTTATATGATATCATGTTATACCTTTAACTCACATGTTTTTCTTCCCTATAATGTTTATTCCTTTATATGGATTTTTAGATCAGCCCTTTTTTATGTATTCCCCTTTTTATCCCATGTATTTTTAGAAGCATATATGGATTATAGATCTAATTATGGAGAATAAATAATGGTTTTTATTTTAGTCTCGCTTTGATTTACTACAAACCTGGTCTTATAATAAAACCATGCCTCATGATCTTTGGGTTGTAATCAATGGATGTTTATGTTAAAAATGTTTTCATAATATATGTAAATTTTTTGGATATCTATAGTTTGTATCAGAGAAATGGTTTAGATAAACATTAGAAATAGGGATTATAAATATTTACCGAGAACCATAAGGATAAGTATAAGGATAAGAATAAGTATAGAAAAATATCATGTAATCTTGGTGATGTATAGAGCGAGTGTTTTTTGAGAAATTACATCTCTTTCTGAATACTAAAAGATCACACAGTTCTAGCATAGAGGTACCGAGGAGTAATAAATCTGAAAAATGTGTGTTAGGATTTAATTGATTATTATATGAAATATTACAATGGACCTTACTATGTATGTAGTTTTACACTACTGAGTGATATGTTTTTTAAATTCTCAAACTCTTTATGAATTATTAAGCTATTAAACAAATTATTAGGTTAGGAAACCTAATTGGAACCATTATCATGAATAACCTAGATTGAAAACTAGAAACACATATGTGAGGATATACTTATCATTTATAATTTATTCCTTATAAGTATATAAGTTTTACTTTTTGGATGTTAAGGTATTGTTATCTTTTTTTAGTTAATGGATGAAAATAAGAGAAAACATACCAGAAACCAATGTTATGGGAAATGTAGTGATTTTCATAAATATATGTCACGAACTAGGACAGGTCGCCATCTGACCCGGCGCCTGACCCAGTCCGTGACATGGCCCGAAGGGCGTTCCCAATCCCCACAGGCTGGCACAAGTGCCTGAGTATCAAAAACAGACTTGGGAACGATTTACCAGAATAAATAAATATAAAACAAACCAAAAGATGAATAAATTTAAACTAAAAATAGACAACTAAATAGTCCATTATACGAAGTTTAGATTTAAAGTTTACAACTTGAACTAAAACCCCAAAAGAGACTACATCAAAGGAAAACCAAAACTCCAACTCAAACCTTCGTGTAACATATGAAGTCACACCCCCAAGACACCGCCACCAAACCAACATGAGGATTCCACTAACAATCTGAACCACCAATGCTATGCACGAATCCTCAACCTGGAATAAAAAAGAAACATGATCTACATACACCCAAAGGTGTATGTAGGGTGTGATCCAAGAGCCTAGTATAATTCCACCAAGGGAAAGGTTCCATGCATAATTATTAAATAATGAAATACATTTTCAATGTTAATTAAAGTAGAGAATGAAATTATTGAACAGTTTTAAAGAAAACCGAATTAAGTAAAATAGTTTCAAATGGAACAACTTAAATTAAAACACACACACCCTTACTTTTTAAAATAAATCATGTGTCACACTGATGAGCGTAAAGTAACCAATGTGCATTAAAATGTGAGAGGCATTGTGGGTGTTAGCTATCTTAGGCCCCTCAGAAAACATGGCATAGAAGGCCATGACCCTCAGAAAATCATATGTTTAGTTATTGTTGCGGTCACCAATCCTGCTAAGTGAAACAGGGCCAAAGCCACCCCTGTATCACTAGCCCACTAGTCTAGTCCACCCTTCTAGCTACCCGGGCATCCCTGTTTGTGATCAAGTGGTTAAGAGTTCATGTCATATGTCATATTCATATAATCAAACCAAACAAGACACTACAAATTCCAAAACCGCTATTTGCACACACAAAAGCCTTTTGAAATAAAACTCACACTAAAATATTTCAAAACTAAATATGAATTTCTTACTCAACCAATTAAAACCAATGCATGGTAAAAGAAAGAACTGTCATGGTCAAACAAACCATTTAAAGAATTTATTAAACAATTTCAACATACGTCGCATGTCTTTAAATGCCAAAAATTCACCTGAATACTCATTTAAGACAGAATGCATACATACGCTACACCAAAACACCAATTGCAGCCTTTGCACTCACAAATTCTGTAATAATAATAATGATAAGAATAATGTGCATGAAAATAATCTTTAAACAACTCTATTAAAAAATATTTCATCCTTAATAACTATTTAATAAAACTTTTAAGGTTTTGATAAACAAAACATTGAAGAGTAGAACATGACTTTACACACAAAAACAACCCAAACCTCTTTTTAGAATAAAAAGCACACCAAATCCATACTAAAATATATTATGCATCCCTTGCATGATCTAATATGCCAAGTGCACAATTTTTAAAACACTAAAAACCATCTCGACATGGGTTTTCATAGAAAATCACACTTATATCGCATAAACACATTACAAATAGATCAATGCATATGAGATATCAAGAGAATAAAATAAAACCATTTTGCACCATGAAAACTAATTAGATAATATGAAAAATTAATTAAACACGCAAATAAATTCATCAAACAATAATTATAAGCAGAACCACCTACCTCGGTGTCGGGAAATCCCAAATATCAAAGCAATGCTCCATTTGCGCACCAAATTCTCCGCAATAAACTCAAATTAACTCTAACATCAATATTTTAATCTAATTACACCAAAATTGAACCAAATCATCACAAATGGACCTTAAAAAACATTAAAAACATGCCCAAAATTCTACCAAAAGGAAGAAACGTCCATCCGAAGCAAAATGCATGTGCGGAAGGGGGTTGAGGGAGGCCAACCAAAGAGAAACGCACCCTCGGAGAGGGTGCGGAACGCTGGTCGAGCAAGACGGGGTGGTGCTGGATGTGTACAGTGAAGATTGGAGGCTTTCAAGAAGGGGTCGCATCCAAAAAAGTGGGGGTGTGCCGGGGTTGTCCGGTGAGGTGGAAGATCGAAGGGGTGTGGGGTCTGCCGGAAGGTTCAGCTGGAGGGAATATGTGAGGGCGATCTGATGAGGGCTCGGGCTGTGCAGTGGTGTTCCGGTGCACTGGAGGAGGCCGCGCCAGAGGGGAAAGAAAGGGTATGGGTGGTTCGGGCCTGAGGAGGTTGTGCCGAAGGAGTCCAGTGGGTGAGGGGGGGGGGGGTTGTCAGGCCGAATGTGCATCGCCGGAGGGAGCTTGAGTGGGGTGGTCAGGCGAGGGATATGATGGAGCAGGGGGAACAAACAACAGCACGCTAGGGTTGCCAAGGGAAAGGGGATCCGTACGAGGAAAGGGTAATGTAAGATAGAGGGGGAGAAAGAGGGGAAAAATAATAAAAATAAAGGAAATAAAAACCTTAAAAATTTTATAACAATAACTTAGAAATAATTATAACCAAATTAAAATCTTGAAAAAATTAATAATAATAGTAATAACATTAAAATTAACATGATGATAATTTTATAACCATTATGATAATTTAATATTATCTAACTAATTAAAATATTAACTGAAATAATAAAATAAGATAAATAATCCCAATATTATTATCTTTGTTATTATTATCAAACAAGTCTTGATTTATTTAATCACTTTTATTATTTCATTTTTTTGCTTAAGTTATAATTCAACTCGTTAATTAATTAATTATTTAATTACCCACATGTCAGGAAAGTCGTACGTTGATCAGGCAAAGCCACATGGATTCATTCGTTTCATGCGCGTGTGTGAACATTGCAACTCTGAAATGCTCATTTATCAGCAAAACGCAAAAATCCTCGTAGGGTGTATCTCACACCTCAGCAAAGAAAATTTATTACAAATTAAAAAATTATAAAATAAAAATTACTACAGATGTCTGGGTGTGACAATATATGCCTAAATTAATGAGAATGGAAGTTTGACATATTATGATCCTGACAAATGAGCTTTCTAAAATTAAAATTAACAACTATAACATAGTTGAATTCCCCAACACACCAAATAAGATAAGGATAGCATCACATGGAAGTTCAAGTGCTAAATATAAAAAATAAAATAAGATTCAATATCCTAAAAGTCAAATAATTTGGAAGATACACCATGAAAAATAACTTAAAGGAACTGTAATATTATTTATTTTTAGAAAATTAGGACACAAAGATGATAATTTTCAAATGATAAATGAAGAGTATAGTTAACAAGACATAGGGAAATAAAGTTCAACCTAAGGCACCACTAACAGTTCAATATCATAAATATGGGGAACTTGGTCATTATCTAAGTCAATTCTCTAATCCAAAAATTTATTCCTAATAGACTATGTTATAAAAATCATTTAAGTGGAGTTGTTGAAGTGTTTAGGTGTTGGAACCCAACATTTATATTATTGAACTATTTTTATCAATGGTCTTATGGTTTCAAGAATCATGAAACTTTTATGGATTGTTATGTAGTATTTTTATTTAGGGATTTTCATGGATATATTGAATGTTACTAATGAACTATAAATGTTATTTAATGGTATGGTGATATTCTATGAAAAAACACATGATTCAAGAAAAGATAATCTTGGATAAGTTCTTATTGTAGATGTAATTACAATCAATTAAAATTAGTTGATTATGTGGAAAAAAATGAGTTGGATAGAAAACTATAGAGATTAAAAAAATGATTTGATTACTAATGTATTTTTGAATATGTTCATCATATTCTTGATAATTTTATAGGATTAGGGAAAAATATGAATATGATTATAATTTTTTTTCAATGGTTGTAGAAAAAAGATAACCTACAACCTGGGTGTCAACTCATTGCAATTGGCAAGGCTGTGGGGATTGAACCCACAACCAATGGGTGATTAGGGTGTAACTCCCATCATTGTCCTATATTATTTACTATTTATTATGAAAATTTCTTACATGTATGTTTTGGTGTATAAATATTTATTTCATTATGGGAAACATATTATAGGATAAAATTTTTAAAATTTTTAAAATTTTGTGGTCATTAATGATATTTTGGGAGATTGTTTATTAGGATGAGAGATGTAAAACTTTTAGGTTTAACTTAATGTATTATTGTTAAGAACACAGTTATTTTTTGGAGATATAACATGAAAGGTATGATATAAAGTTTTATATAAAAATCTAAATTAATATTGAGGTCATTAAGGTTACTTGGAATATAGTGTTTCTTATTTAAGGATTGATTTATGTTAAACCTTTGGTTTTATTACTGAATTTTGGAGATTAATATATTCATATTCATTTTGGGTATTATATCACCTTGTTATAACAATTTTTGTTTCGATAAACATAGGAGGAATAGCTTGTTACTATTTTATGATTTTTATGATCTATTTAAAGTTAATATTTATACTTCAGGCATAAAAATTTCATGTTGTATATTAATTCATTAGTTTAAGAGGTGAAGTGGAAATTTATCAAAGAGTAAAAAAAGTATGAAATTGAGTTTATGAAATAAAAATATATCAAGTTAGTATATTTTATGGTGTTCTCTATCTAGATAGAAAAATTATCCCTCAAATATATGAATAATATCTTTAAAAAAATATTTTATCATATTACCATCATATCTGATGAATAAATGGTCCTTAAATTCATCACATATTTATGGTTTTGTTGTTATTAACTTTATCTTGATCATTCACTTTCTTGTGGTCAATGACATCTATAACTATATATAATTATTTATGTTTTTCTTCCATTCCCATATTTTCATTTCCCACCAATTTTCTCATATGTGGAAATGTAGTTTTGTGATGAACTTCATATTTCCCTTTACCTCTTTTTAAGAGTATGTTTTATTAACCCTATTTACGAAGTGGGTGTTCCACAAAAAAAATTTTAAATTTCTAACCCTTGATTACTGAGCATAAGTCAAAATTATGGGGACACAATTTTTTTATGGGGTTTAAATTTTAAAAACAATAGAATTTAGAATAAATTTATCTTCAAATAAATTTTATTTCTTTGATAGCTTTAGTTGCATGTAACACTGAGTTTAAACGAACCATGATATAATATTAAAATATTATTACTTAAATGTGATCGATATAACCAAGATGTTGAATTGGATGGTATAAATATTATTAAATACTTTATTGAAATATATATAAAGTTCCTACTCTATAAATTTATTTTTAATTATTAATAAATAAACACTCAACCTTAATAAATATATTTACTTCTACAAAAAAATTATGTTTCCTTCTAAAATGATTTTTATTTTTTATGAGAAAATATTATAATTATTTTTTATTAATTTCATAAATTTTATTATATAAAATTAAAATAATTTTTTAAATGATATTATTAATAATAACTTAGGGTTAATGTTTTGGATTTTTTTTGGAAAATATTGATTTTCAGTGAATAGTTAAAAATACCAATTTCTTCAAAAAACTATCTTTTTAAAAAAATTAAGTAATAGAAGAGTCCCATAATTCATTAATGTTAATTAAAAGTAAATTAAGAATTATTTATTAACATTTCATCAAATTAATTACATTTAAATCATATTTATACTATATTTTAATATATGTTTATTTCTAGGATTTAAGACACTTTTGTTTTTTGAAAAAGTGTTTTCAAGTGCATAATGTTTTCCCATTTTAACAAATTAAAATAACCCATAAAAGGGTAACCATAGAGGTAAAGAAGATAACATGTTTAAAACATGTTTATTTTGAATGTTATATGTTTGAATTTTCCATATATCTTCTAATATCCTTTATTATTAATTTTTTTAGGCACTTGGATTTAAAATGACTTTCCATTATTGAATATTTTTGAGTATTTATATGAATGTCACTCCTACTCCCTTATAAAAGTGAATACCCACTCTTCACCATTCTATAATTTCAAAACCCATTTTCTTAGTCAATACCTTCCAAAAAACTTCCTTACATCCCTAAAATAATCCTATAATCCTTTTTATCATAAAACCACTCTATGAGGGCTTTAGTTATAAACCTAAAAAGGTGGTCTGAAGAAGATGTAATAGTCTTCACTGAGCAACTTTTTTTTATTCTTTTTCCAACATCAATTATATCTTAATAATTCCAATATAATAACTTCTATGTATCTTGTATATTTAAATGATATTATATTTATGTAATAATATTCATTCATCTCCACTTCCATCAAATGGGAAACGAAACCGTCTTTCATTTGTATAGTAGACTACCGCCTTACGAACCGATGTAATTCATTTTACATAGTATCATATCATGGTTGTTTATAATTATGGATATAATTTTTATATATGATATTAATGAAACATTAATATTTATAGAAAATTAATATATCATATAAATTCTTATCTTTCCATCCATTAAAAAATGATATCACCGTTCGGGCGTACGGCGGACTACCGCCTCACGAAGTGATATAAATAATTTTTTTTATTTTTGATTCACATATATGGTATATAAAAGTGTATTTAAAGAAATAATAAGATATTTATGATATTATTAAAAAAATTAAAAGATAAATTAACACGTACCTTCTTTCCATCATGATCAATGAAAAATAGAAATGTTACACATGTGTATGTACTACCTATTGTCTCTACGATTGTAACGTAGTTAATTTATCATAAAAATAATTAATGGTAATTTTTAAAATAGTAATTTCTATATAAAAATTAAAATTATTTCATTATTATTATTCTGGATGATAGGATAGTGACCACTTTAACCACGGTCAACACACTGACACTATTTTGAAATAACGAACTGAGAATCATCAAAACACCAAACATAGACATAACTGATTAAGTAATTAAATACATATTTAAAATAAATTAATTAAATTATTTAAGTGTAAGGGATTAAAACTATAAAATTTTATTAAAAAAATATTTTATATAATTTTATTATGCATGAGATAAAATACATACCAGATAATCTTGGACACTAGGTTAGGGTTTTGTCTAACTTTCTTCTTTGAGATACATGTTATTTTATACACCTAATTTATTTTATAGGGTTTATATACTTCCTCATTACATATTATATCATGAATAATTCATAATTAATGTTTTTAAATTATAATTAACGTAATTAATTTATGTGGGTTATGATTAAAAAGTTTTCAAAGGAATAAGGGTTTTTTCTTTAATCGCATTTTAATTGAGATTTCTTATGCTTGAATTTCCATTGAAGGAAATTATTTTATAATTTATAATAAAACCATTTAATTTTATTTTATTATGATTATTTATGAAATTTTCATCTAAAATCTCCATTTTCCTCTCATAGGTACTTAAATGTTTTGATAATTTTCTTTTAATAAAATCAAAATTCAATTCTCTTTTTAGTCGAAAATATGTTTTCCTTCCAAATCAATATTTTATAAAAATGTTTTCAAGAATATTTTTAATATTATATTGTTAATTGTTAAATAAATATTGACCCATGTTATAATTTTTTAAAAAAATTTAAATTACTCTTTCTGTCATTTTTCGAGTTAGGAACTTTTTGAATTTTCTTACGGAATGTAAAAGAAATATTTTTTTTAAATTATACAACATGTATATAATTACCCATAATAAAATTATTTGGAGATCCTTTAAATGTTTAGAAGGATATTTTCAAAGAAATATATTCCTATAATATTTTTTAAATTTTATTTTTAAAAAATTTAATTTAAAAGTGGAAAGGTCATTTTCTTAAAGAATGTTTTTTTATTTTTTAAAATTATTTCTACTCGTCAATAAAAAAACATTAATATTATTTAATGCTTATAAAATATATATAAATGTATCTTATATATATACCTTTATCACTCACCCTTCCTTTTAGGTGGTAATTCATTCCTTATCTTCATCTCTCAAATGCCCTTATTATGAAAATTCCTTCAATTATGATATGAGATAAGATAATGAAAACCATTTTCTTTCCATAGTAATTTATTATGTTTATGAGTTATGATTTATTTTCTCATTATTTATAAATATTCATGTACTTGATATGAATTATATGGGTTTTAATGACATTATATATCCCTCTAATACATTGATTAATGTTTTAGTCTCATAAAATGTCATTTTTGGGATTAAGGAGTAAACCTAATAGATTATGGAACACTATCCACTATGTGATGTTTTATTATAATTTATACTTGACTTATTTTGTTGTATAACATTTCATTTATATCATGCTTCCATTTTATTACTCATTTTCCTAATCTTTTATGATATCATGTTATACCTTTGACTCACATGTTATGCTTCCTTATCATATTTATTACCTTACTAGGATTTTTAGCTCACCAATTTTTTATGTATTCCATTTCTTATCTCATGTTTTTTTGGATATATAAAGGACATAGTATCAAATTATGAATAAAAAATAACGAAGTTTTATTTTAATCTCTCTTTTATATACTATAAACCTAGTCTTCCAAAGCCACTAGGACTCACAATATTTGAGTTGTAATTAATATATTTTAATGTTAAAAATCATGTAATAATATGTATAAAAGGTTTGGGTATCTATAGTTGGTATTAGATAAAAGTTTTTGTTAACCATTGGAAACTAGGATATGAAATATTTAATGAGAAAACTAGGGATAAGTCTAAGGATAAAACTTATTATAACAAAATATCATTGAATCTTGGTGAAGTATAGAGAGATTAGTATATAAGAAATTAAATCCATTAATATATACTAAATGTCGGTGTGGTTCTAGTATAGATATACATAGGGGTAATAACTCTAAAGAAGGAATGTTAGGCATGACTCAAATTTTGCGGGGTATATGACAATGGGCCTTACTATGCACTTGGTTTGACACTCCTAGGGGATATGTTTTATAAATTTACAAACTCTTTATAAACTATTATGAAGGAAATGAAAATAATTAGGTTAAGAAACCTCATAAGAATCATTAACATGTATAACCTAGATTAAAACCTAGAAACACATAAGTCATGATATACTTCTAATTTATAATTTATTTATTCTGAGTTTATAATTTTTCCTTTTTTATATTTTAAATTATTTTCTTATTGTTTTTTATTTCTTTTAGTTAATGGGATAAATATGAGAAATCATTCTGAAACCCAATGTGATGGTAAATGTAATGATTTATCTAATGATATGCCTAACCTAATAGGAATGGAATTTATAAATCTTGTGACCATTCAAAATGAGCTTTCTTGAATTATGATTAAAAATAAGAACAATGATGAATTCCAAAACAAACCAAATAAGGGAAGGATGTAGTCTATTGGAATTTCAAGTGATAAAGATGAAAAATAAAAGAAGATTCAATTTCCTATATCAAAAAAATATGGGAATAGGAACCATGGAAAATGACTTAATGTAACTGGAAGATTATTTATTTGTAGAAAAGGATGGTATGAAGTAGCTAATTTATGAATAAAAATAAAGTGTTTAGTTAAACAGACACAAGGAAACAATTTTAAACCCGAGTAACCAATATTGGTTCAATGTCATAAATGTGGGGAACTTTTTCATTATCTAATTCGATAACCAAATACAAAAAATAATTCCAAAGGGAGTATGTTATGAAAATAATTTAAGTTTAATTACTGGATTGTTTAGGTTTTGGAACTCAATAAGCATGTTTTTGAAGTATTTTGATCAATTGTATTCAATTTTCAGCAATAAAGGAAATTATAAGAATTGTCCCACCATAGTTTTATTCAAGGATTTTCAAGGATATATTGAATGGTAATAAGGAACTATAAAGGTGATTTAATGGTAAGTTTATATTATATGGAAAAAAATATGATTCCAGAAAATATAATTTTGAATAAGTGATCAATGTTGAGGTAATTATAGTCAATTAAAATTATTTTATTTTTTGAAAAAGAATGTGTTGGATAGAGAACCTTAGTGGTTAAAAAGTGATTTGATTACTAATGTATTTTTTATTATATTCATCATATTATTGGTAATTTTATAGGATCAATGGGAATATGAATATTATTAACACATAAGTTTTTACATAATTTTAGAAAAATTAAAACTCACAAGCTGGGTGATAACCTATCACATCCATAAAGGTTTTAAGGCTTAAACCCACAACCAATGTCTGATAGGGATGTTGCACACACCACTAGCCTATATAATTTACTCTTTAGTAGGTAATTTTTGTCAAATAAAAATTTTGGTGGATAAATATTACGTTTATATTTGGAAAAATATTAGAGGATTAAGTCTTTTGAATTTTTAGTTTTTTTTAATCATTAATGATATTCTTGGAAATGTTTTTTTGGGTTGAGATATATATAAATTTTAGTTTTAACATAAGGGATTATTTAGGAATAATGGTATTATATTTTTTGACATTTAACTTGAAGAGTGTGAGATAACCTTTCAAGGTAAAACTATCTTTCATGTTGAGGTTATTGAGGTTATTTAAGATATAGGTTTACTTATTTATGTAATGATCTATATTAAACCTTTGGTTCTATTATTTAATTTTATATATTAGTATATTCATATTCATTTTGTGTATTATCATACCTTTTTCTAACCATTTTGGTTTTAATAACGGTAAGAATAATAGTTTGCTACTCTTATGAATATTATGATGTGTTAAAATTCAATTTTAGTGCCTCAAAAATAAAAAAAACATATTGGATACTCATTAACTAGAGTAAGAGGTGATGTGAAAATTTATTGAGGCACAATGAAATGATGAAATTTTGTTTATGATTTAAAAATATATCAAGTATATTTTATGGTGTTCTCTATATTGAGAGAAAAATGATCCCTCAACACTATAAAAAAGATATTGATTTTTTTTATCATATTACCTTCATATATGATGAATCAATGGCCTTTTAATTCATCATAGATTTATGGTTTTTAGGTTTGTAACTTTATCTTGATCATTTATTTTCTTGTTATCAATGATCTCTATCACTCTCCATAATTATTTATGCATTTATTTCCAGTATATATTTTCAATTCTCACAAATTTTTTCCTATGTGTAACCATATTTATGTAATTATCTTCATATTTCCCTTTCCCGTTTTTAAGAGGATGTTTTATTAATTCCATTTTTGATGTGGTTTTTCAAGAAATGAAGTTTCAAATTTCCAACCCTTGAATACTAAGGATAAGTTAAAATTGAGATGAAAATGTTTATTTAACATGGGTAGAATTTAATACCTAGATATTTTATTATATAAATATCTTTAAATAAATTTTATTTCTTTGATATCTTGAGTTATATGAAACATTGAGTTTAAATTAATCGTGATATAGTATTAAAATATTATTACTTAAACGTGACAGATATAACCAAGCCATTAAATTAGAGGGTATGAAAAGTTTTAAATAATTTATGAAATATATTTAAATTTTCTAATGAATGCAAATTTATTTAAATATTCTTTATAAATAAACACTCAACCTTAATAACTATATTTTTTTCTACAAAAAATATATTTCCATTAAATTTTTTATTTATTTCTCTTAATATAAAATATTATACTTAATTTTTAAAATTTTAGATATATTATTTTATAAAATTAAAATAAATTTTTAAATCATCATATTTATAATAATATAGAGTAAAATGTTGGATTTTTTTGGAAAATATTGATTTTTCAACTAATAGTGACAAATTCCAATATTTTTGTAAAACTATCATTTCTTTTCAAAAAATTAAGTAATTTAAAAGTCCTGTTATTATTTAATATTATTTAAAAATAACATAAGTATTAATTTTTTATATATCATATAATTAATTAAATTTAAATCATCTTTATTCTATATTTTAATATACATTTATTTTTAGCCTTTAAAACACTTTTTTCTTAAAATTGTTTTAGAGTAAATAATAATTCTCCATTTTAAATAATTAAAATAACCCATAATTAAGAACAATTTAAATTAAATGTGTAAATTATATATCTATAAGTAGTGATTTAAATTAATTTAGTTATTATTTCTTCTCTAATAGTTATTATAATATTGTATTGTGCTTGAAAAATGTATTTATTAAAAGACTGTTTTTGACACATCAGTGGGTTTAATTTTAAATTAAACTCCTTTAATTATTTGAATCTTATTTAATAAAATGGGTTCCATATTTTAAATCATTATAATTTATATTATATAATAATTTCAAAATTTTTGTTCATAATGCATAGTAAAAACACTAAAATAAATAGTTACCATGGTACAAAATGAAATGGGTAAAAGTGAGAAACCTTAGAAGTAAAGAAGATAACATGTCTATAAAATTCCTATTTTGTATGTTAGAGGTTTTTATAACACTTATATATCCTCCAATATTTTATTTGTAAATTTTTGAAGTACTTTTCTTGTGAGTGACTTCCTGTTATTAAAATTTTTTGGGATTTACAAGAATATCACCCCTCCTCTCTTAGAAAAGGGAACCCCATATCCTTTCCTTTACACACATACAAAATTCATTGGTTCATAAAATTCATTCCTAAATAAATTATTTTTTTCCTCCCCTCATCCTATAATCCTTGGTTTGACCATAAAGATAGTCTAGGAAGGATTTAGGGATAGTCCTAAAGAGGTTGTCTGAAGAAGAGGTAATAGTCTTCATTGAGAACCTTCGTTCTTCTTTTTATTTTTCCACATTCAATTATGTATTTAAAATTGAAATATAATAATACATTAAAATTCAATATAAATATATGTTATTATGTTAATGGCATAATATTTATTCATCTCATATTCCATCAAAACGCAAACGAAACAATCATTCGTGTGTATAGTGGACTACCACCTACCGAACAAATGTGATTCATTTTTCATCATTTTATCTTATGGATGTTAATAATTATGGATTTTATTTTTATATATGTTATTAATGAAATATTAATCATTATATAAATTTAATATATCATATTATTTTTTACCTTACCGTCTATTTAAAAATGATATCACCATTCGTGTGTACGGGGGACTACTGCCTCGTGAAGAGAGGTAATTTGTTTTTTTAATTACCGCAAATCATGGATTGTATATTTATTTTTATTTAAATAAATAATATTATATTTATGGATTTAATATCAATATGAACATATAATATAACACTTACCCTCTTTTCAATATGATCTTTGAAATATGGAAATGTTACACATGCGTCTGTATGACATATCGTCTCTATGATTGTATCATAGTTAAATTTTCCAAAACATAATTCATGGTCATTATTAAAGGAATATTTCTTGAATTAAGATTATAATTATTTTATTATTATTATTCTTTAGTTGATGTAAAAATTACCCCTTTACCAATGGTTAACAAACCAATGAAGTTTTGAGATAATGAATTGAACATCCTCAAAGCACCTCACGTGGACATGACTGATTAAGTAATTAAATTAAAAATTAAGATAAATGACTAAATTGTTTAATTTTAAAATATTAATCCAGTAAAATTTTCTTAATAAAAAAATAATTGATATGAGTTTATTATACAAGATATAAAATACATACCCGATAAGCCTAGACTCGAGGTAAGGGTTTTCATCTCAAAATATTCTTCTATGAAACACAAGTTAATTGATACACATAAATTCATTTATATGGTGTATATTCTACCCCTTTACATATTATATCATGAGTAATTCATGGTATTTTAAGTTACAATTCACTTACTTCATTCATGGGGTTATGATTCAAAAGATACCATAGCAGCAAGGGTTTGTGCTTCAATCTCATTTTAATCAGGATTGTTTATGAATGAAATTACATTTAAGGAAATTATTTTATAATTTTATAATAAACCCATATAATTTTATTATCCTTTGTTTATGTTTGAAATTTTCAAGTAATAGTACCATTTTTATCTCTATTGTACTGAAAATTATTGAGATTTTTTTTAATAAAATATATCTTCATTTCTCTCTTCGGTCGAAAATCCTTTTTCCTTTAAAATAAATGTTTTATAAAAATGTTTAAAATATTGTTTTTAATATTATATTATGATTTATAAATGAAATTATGACCCATGTTTTAGTTTTAAAAAAAATTAAATAAATATTCCCTTTATTTTCTAAATGAGGTACGTTTTCACTTTTCTTACAAAATGTGAAAAATGATGTTTTTTAACTTATAAAACATGTAAAAAATTATCCACTATCATTTTCTTTGAATATTACTTTATATGTTTCCCAGTATATTTTCAAATAAAATGATTCCCACAATATTTTGGTAATTATAGTTTTTCAAAAGTGATTTTCATACTAGAAGGGTTATTTTCCTCAGAAATGTTTTCTATATATTTTTAAAATTATTTATAATAATCATCTAAAAACATTTAATGTAATGGAATGATTCTAAAATATTATATCTGTCACTTAAATATATACCTTTATCACGCTCCCTTCATTTTATGGGGTAACACATTCTTTATTTTCATCTGTCAAATTTCCTCATTATGAAATTTTCTTTGATTGTGATATGAGGAAAGATTATGCAACACATTATCATTACATAGATATTTTTAATGTTTATGTGTTATGATTGATTAAATTATATGGAAAACATATGAATATACATGATCTGAATTTGATGGATGGGATAAGAATTATATTTCCCTTCAATGATTTAGGTAATGTTTTAGTCTTATGAGACATCAGATATGGGATTAGGGAGTTAACATAATCCATTATAGGACTATTTCAACCATCTGATGTTTCCTTGGAAGTTAGCATTGACTTATGTTTATTTCATGTATTATATTTCTACCACTTTTCCAATACTAGTATTATATTATGATACCATTTCCTTTATATCATGCTTCTATTCAATTACTCATGTACATTCTCTTTTATCATATCATGTTATACCATTGACTCATATGTTATACTTCATTATCATGTTTATTCCCTTATTGGGATGTTTAAATCACCATATTTTTTATATATTCCTTAGGTTAAACCATTATTTTTTAGGAGCCTTAAAGAAATATGTTCTCATTTTGGTGAAAAAAAATAATGGATAAAAGGCATCATGATCTTTGAGATACAATTAATTTATTTTTATATGAAAAATCATGTAATAATATATGTAAAAAGTTTAAGTTTCTATACTGTGTCCCTCATGTGTATCATCGACCCATACTACCTATAACAATGATTTATGCCATTTCTTATGGGGCACTTATTCTTTATTTCTCATTTGGGGTGTATCCTTTGGTTGTGTGACTTTCATACCTCAAGGTGTTCATGTCCTAGGTTGAATACATAGGATTGAGCCCCATTTTTACTCCTCTTGAACTCCATTTCAGTTTTGTTCAATAATTTCTACATCGTAAACACTTCACTGAATCTTTATAAGGATGTTATCCATTTATTTATTATTTATTTCTCAATTAAAACCTTTATGTAGTGGATTAAGTTGATGCACCATGATTTATTAATAGTTCTCTACTCTAAAATATCTCTCAATAGAGTCACAAAATAAATATTGAGGTTGTAGTATGTAATATCTAAAATTTTTTAAAATTTCAATATTTCCTCCAGTATTCTTCAATTATATATTTTCTACCAAAAACCTTTAAAAACATAGATATTAGGTAGAATTTAATCAATTAAATCACTTTAATCATGGATAAATGGTATGCATGTTTTTTTTGTTATCAATAATTTTCAAGAGAAATTTTTCCATGAGATATTCATTCCATTTGTGTGAGTTTTTTAGGCATGTTAGATTAGACGATAGTACCTCAGAATAATATTCCCATATGATAATTCAATATCTAGATTTATTTTCATTATTATTCTTGGGTTGGGTAGGATTATAAGTTTGAATAATTAAGTAAAAAAAATTGATTAAATTTTTATGTGATAAATATTTTGATGGATAGGGTTTGGGATATTTGAGGATGAAAATTTTTTCGATGTATTTATTATTGATTTCTAGAACATTCATTCGTTGGATATAAAAAATTTTAAGGATTATTTTTAATTTTTTAACATTAAATAGAGAAATTTTTGTTTTATGATCACAAAAAGTTATTTTTTGGGCATCTTTGGATTTGGGATATGGTTTTTAACATAAGTTATGGATTTAGTGAGAATTAATATTGCTAATGGATGTTGGGAGTGGTTTTTGAAGGGTGCACTATTTATATAAATGTTTTTGTAAATGTGAAGTTTCTTTACATTTTGATAAATTCAGGGTATTATGTTTTGTGCGGTTAGATGCATGGTTAAATAACTATAATGATAATATTAGAAATATGCACTAAAATAAATAATGTGGCATGGTTTCTTACACCACATTATGGTATTTTTTGGGATAGATTATGACATTGTGAATGTCCCCACATCATGGTACAATGCATGGAAGGTTAGGTATTATTTAATAATGTATAGATCAATCATTTTCCTTTTACCCCAAACATATCGTGATCAATTTGATTATCATATGATGATAATATGAGTATTTTTAATGAGCAAAATAATTATTTAAATTTTACACAATTAAGCACAAATGAGAAACTAAGAGTTATAATAGTTGTAACTTATGAAATGATAATGAAATGTTTCATTCAATATAGTTGACTATTTGTAATCCAAAGGGTCTCCATTAATGGATATATTTTTGGAGATATGACCTAAATTATATATCAAATGTGATGATATAATCAGTTCATTGGATATAAAATAAAATAATGAGTGAAATATGTTAGGATCACTTGAGATATGATAAACACTAAGAGAGGGTTGAATCAATGTTCATATTTTCTTCAAATCCTAATCACACTCCTTATTATTCATCACAGACCCCTTAAACTCACAACAATGTAGAAAAAAATGGACCATATAAATTTTTTTAAAGTGTTTCAACCCCATAAAGGATGAATATGTCCTTAGTGTATGGTGGTTTTTATACCCCCCCCCCCCCACCAACCAACTCTCCTTTTATTAATAATAAGTATCTATAGGAAAGGGAATAACCTTGAGCCAAATATAAATTCTAACACCAACAATACTTAGAATATTTTTTAACCTATTAAATTTAATATAAAAAATTCTTTAAAAAAGATCATCTATGTTGTGTAATCCCCAAATGGGATAGTCTAATTTTTATCTTCTTCCATCTCTTCTCAAATAATAGTTAATGCGGGTTGTTCTCCACTACTTTTTTTCTCCAATATTTTTGCATAATTTTTTCAAACACGCTTTATTTTTATTTTTATATTCATAAAAATTCTTATAGATCTGGATTTTAATATAATTTATATAAAAACCTTTCTTTCTCAGTAATTCAAATATCTTTGATATTTCAGTCTTTAAAAATACTTTTAAACCAACACCTAAAATAACTTATTGATAAGTATTCCTAAAAATCCATGTTGTATTCAAAATTTTTTTGTCCTTCTCTTTATAAAAAACTATAATTCACTTCTACATGGGAAACAAACTATGAACCAGTTACAGTGTGAAGGAATATTTCATGACAAGACATCGTTAGGTTATTCATGGTAGTATCATAACATATCCTATCATGATGTGACAAAAATAATTATCATGATCCAGGACGAATATCCTAGTACCCTAATAACCAAAAAGGTTTTGAAATAGTGCAAAGGGTGTTCCCAATCCCCACGGTTTGGAAACTAGAACTCGGCATCAAACAAAATGGAAGTGGGGATGAATTTTCCACAAAGACAATGGAAAAAAGTGAAAAAAGTTAGTGTGCACAAAATAAAAATCTATAGGAAAAACTATACTGAATTCAAATAGAAAAAAACACAATGGTAAAAGAACAATGTACCAGAGAAACAAGATAAACAACCCAAGTCCCAGTGGAAATAACATCTTAATCCTAAAGATCAACAATTACTACTACCTCCAAGTGATGTTTTCCCTTTACTCGAACCTCGTAAGAGAAAATATACAAATTCACAAAGGAAAAGGTATGGTGTGAGCTAAAATCCATGTAGGTTATTACCATGGATTTCGTAATATGATGGAATAATTAATTACCCAGATAAAACTTCCAATTTTAAACTAATATCCATGGAAGTACAAAATAATATTTAAAAAATCACAATTTATATTTTAATTGATGTAAATACTTTAAAAAAAATAATAAACATTTTATATAAAAAAATTAATTAAATTATCAAGAGATTTTTAAAATAGTTTACAAATAATGGAAAATATATATATATCAATGCATAAATAATGAGAAACATAGTCATCTGCCAAAAGGTATAATGGTTCCAAGTAATGGGACTACCTCAAACTTGAATAGTCATCACGAAAATATGTTCACACATGTCCCTCATACACTGGTCAAAGAGGAACCCATCACCATCCCATCACCATGACATCAAGTATGTGACCTACAACATATATATTGTTAGTATTGTAATGAATCAACATAGTATTTTCCAGAATAATTCGCTAACAACATAGGATTGCATGTTCTTTAATCACAGTAAATAATGGTAGATTTAATTTAAAACTTTTCAAAATAAAATTTATCACTTATTTCCATTTCAATATGTCAATTTCAAATTAAAAACCAAAATTGAGTTTGTAACACCCCAACCACTCTAGATAGGATATGGTGCACTAGTTATATTTTCATGGATAGAAGGAATTAAAATCCCGAAGTAATGATCAGTTTAGTAGTCTTGAAGAAACTGGATACATATATGTTACTCAAAATACAATGGAAAAGTTTACAAAATAAAATACATAATGAAAACTAAAAGCTGCATACACAAGAACTCAATAAATGATCTCCTCTTTGTTACCTATTGAAAGTAAAAAATTAAAGGGTTGATCTCAAACTCTTAGTAAGGGTTAAAAATAGCGTAAGCATAAATCAATAATAATTGAATCGTAAACAATTTGATATAATCAATATGGCATGGTGAATAATTGAAAAACTCACGCCATTAGTAAATTGAGAATGAAACTACATCCATAGATTTTTTCATAGTGAAAACCTCATGGATAGTAATAACTGATAATGAATAAAGATAATGATTATTAATTGGACATAATGTATCTAGAACATGATACTATAATATCGTAAAAACGATTTAGTTCTGTGGGTAGAAACCCATCTGATTTTTGGAAACAAACTTGAATGGTTTGTCGCCAACTGATTTGTCTCGTAAGACCTACCGATGCATCGACAGGATGTAGCGGGCCCCACCTTCCACTTTATGTCCAAATCATTCTTTATACATTGATTAAATACAAGATCAATATGCCTTTTCAATATCCGTATAGATTACAGTATACAGATTCATCAATATTTCCATAATTAAAATAACTTTCCAAATAAACATCATATGTAAAATGGTATACAGTTTAGACAACAGACATATCCATGATATGAGATTATGTATAATTAATATAAATATAATTTCAAATTAAAAGTGATCTCAAATGGTCTGTAGGTACACCACATAAGGATTATTAGGTGCACAATACAAATTTAGTCATAACAAAGTAGTAGTTGAAACAAAGGCCATTACCACAATGTAATCGGTCGAATCATATGACCAGAACATAATAACCCTCAAATTAATCATTGAATAAAATGAATATAAATATAATCATGTTAATATATATCAAATGGAAGTACACATATACCACATACAAGAAATAAGTGGCAAACTATGAAAATATCACAGAAATGAAAGTGAGATGAGAAACCCATTACCTTTTGCTCGAGTGTGCTCTTTATTGTTTTTAATGACCTCAATAATAAATTTTAGATTAATTAATTATTTATTACATAACCTCTTATATATTTCAATGATTTATTATAACCTTATTAGGTTTATTCATGTCCATTTTATGGGTTTAAGAGGTTCAATTTTGTTGTTTTGGAAGCATTTTCTTGCTTGGTTTTCATGTTTTGTTTACTTTCTTGCATGAATGGAAGTTCAATTGAAATGTCGTTAAATATCCTGATTTATTAATATATATTATTAGTGACATTAAATATATATAAATTATCTTATAATTATTTTTGGTTATTTACCATGGTGATTATTCATTAGTTAAAAGTTAATTACAAATATTTGGATTAACATGACCGTTTTGTTCATAATTAACTTGTTTTGTATTATTATTTCATATTATGAGTGTATAAAGATTATAGAACATTAATGAGATGAAATAAATATATTCGGATCTGTTTCAACCATTAAAATGGTTTCATGACTAGTAATTAAGTAAAAAGTGAAGAACAAAACTCCACTGTCCACAAAGGTTATAAATTGGAACCTCATGGACGTTGATTTCGGTTATAAAAATGAAAAGGGGACTAAGAATACTGATGATGGTTATTACATTCACATGATATAATTCCATTATATAGATGATATTGGAGTTTATCATGGTCATTTGGACAGAGGAGGTGAGGAGAGAGAAAAAAAGATATAACCTTGAAAATAAAAGAAAAGTTGAGAGATCCCTTATGAAAATTCGGCAGCCTAATGACGTCGCTTAAAATTTCATAAAATGAAATGATGAGAATAATTGGGTACCTCATCATATTGAAATCAAAAGTACAGTAAGAAGAATATGTAAAATCAAACCCCAACATATGAGAAGGGAAATTCAAATAGATAACATAAAAGAAGTGTCGACTAAAAGAAGATAATGAAGGATTCCCTTACCTTGTAGAGTAACTCCTAGATCTTGAAGGATAGGACCTTGGAGGCTTAAGGACACCTTGGGAGGACTCCTAGACAGGTAAAACCACCAAACCATCGAGGATGAGGGATTTTGAATGAAAGAAAATGAATAGATGAGTGCGTATTTATAGAAAAAGAGATGTAGTTTTTTAATAATTTCAAAGGGACACCTCATTAGTGGTTTTTTCCAAACCATGGGCTTGCCCATGGTATTTGCCCATGGTTTTTTCCACTTGGGACACCTCATGTCATAAGTTACTATACACCAGTTGACCATACTTTTATATTTAATTATTACATTATTATGATGTAATTAAACTACTAAAAACTCAAACTCGTATTTTTACTATTCATGAAAAAATTGATGTATTTTACAAAAATCCCAAAAATTCACCCTTACCATTTTGCGATGCGTGGAATTAAAAAATGAACTCGATTTTTTTAAAATAAATTTCTAATTATTTTTAATTTAATTTTTAAATAAAATCATAGTTAATTCAAAAATAACAATTTTAAAGGTACAATTAGTTATATATCACATTGAAAATTTAATTAAGATCTCATTATCTTATTACCTTAAGAAAATAAAATATTATCATTATTTACTATTTATAAGGGTCAAATTACTATTCATATTAGTATTCATAAAGGTATGTTACTATTCATTAAAAAATCAAGTTGGTTCTATCAAAATTCAAAATGACTTATTGGTCAAAACTCTAGATGCCCATTTTTCAAAAATCAAAACATAGAAGTGGAAATTTTATATTTAATGTATTGGTTTTGACTATCTCCTAAATAATCATGTGTTGTTGAAAAGGAACACAGTGCTTTATGAAATATAGGCATTGAAATGAATGTATTTAATAGAATCATAACATAAAATTATTGGGGTGTTATATTATTCTTTCCTTCAGAAATTTCATCCTCGAAATGTTATGTATAAAGACACTAAAAAGATGTGGGTGGTTCCTCTTCATGAAATCCTCTGGTTCCCATGTTGCTTCCTCTATATTCTGGTTTCTCCAAAGAACCATTACTAGATGAGTTATCCAATTTCTCAATACCTTCTCCCTTGTGTCAATAATCCCAATAGGCTTTTCACAGTATGAAAAATCAGGTTCCAGTTTAATTTCTTCATATGTGAGTACATGCGTTTGTTCTGGCATGTATTTCTTCAACAATGACACATGGAACACATCATGGACTTTGGAGAGATTTGGTGGCATTTCTAAATGGTAAGAAAATACTCTGATTCTTTCCAGAATTTCAAATGATCTAATATACCTGGGGCTCAGTTTCCCTTTCTTACCGAACCTTAAGACACCCTTCCATGGAGACAATTTCAGAAAAATATGATCTCCCACCTGTAATTCTAAATCCTTTCTCCAGTTGTTAGTATAACTCATTTTACTACTTTGGGTTGATTTAATATAGGATTGGATTGTATTCACATTTTTCATGGTCTCTTCAATAAGTTCTAGGCCTATAAGTTTCCTCTCACCGACTTCATCCCAACAAGTTAGAGTTCGACATCTATTTCCATATAATGCTTTATATGGAGCCATTTTAATACTAGAATGGAAACTATTATTGTATGAAAATTCCACCAAAGGGAAGTATTGATCCCACATAACTTGGAGGTCAAGAGAACATGACCTCATCATATCTTCTAGAGTTTGAACAGTGCTTTCAGACTGTCCGTCAATTTCGGGGTGATAAGTAGTACTCATACGAAGCTCAGTATTCAAATCCTTCTGGAGACTTTTCCAGAATTTTGATGTAAATCGGGGATCTTGATCGAACACAATCTATATAGGTGCACCATGAAGTCTTAAAACTTCATTAATAAAGTCTTTTCAGGAGCTCAAGTGATAAATCCTCTCTTATTGGAAGTAAATGTGTTGATTTTGTGAGATGATCAACAATTACCCATATTGCATCATTACTTCTAGGTGTCCTTAGTAGTCCGGTGACAAAATCCATCATAATGTTATCCCACTTCCATATAGGAATAGGTAGAGGTTGCATCACTCCATTGGGATATTGTCTCTCCACCTTCACTTATTGACAAACTAGACTCCTTGACACGTAGTCAGCAATTTCCCTCTTAATATTATCTCACCAAAAATAATCCATCAGATCTTTGTACATCATGGTGCTACCCTGGTGTATAGAGAAATTTTAGCTATGAGCATCATCTAATAGTTCCCTTTTTATCTCAGGTAGGGATAGGACGCATAACCTCTTCCCAAACTTCAGAACTCGTTTCTCACACATGTAGTCTTCCAATCTCCCATCCTTAAGAGAAATAATTTTCTTGTGCAGATTCTCATCATCAGATTGAGAGCTTTTTATCTTCTATAATAAAGATCGTTTGGAAATCATTTGAAATAGAAATGATGTTTCCCCTTAACAATTCCTATATCCATATTTATTAGATCAAAAAATATAGGCTCTCTCTCAAACATCATTTGTGTCAGAAGTCCATGATTTTTCATGTTTAATGCATCTTCCACCTTATTCACCTTTCCCGGGTGGTAATATATTGAACAATCATAATATTTTAGTAACTAGAGCCCTCTTCTTTGCCTCATGTTGAGTTATTTTTGTGTAAAAATGTATTTCAAACTCTTGTGATCTGTTTATATCTCACATATTTCTCCGTAAAGATAGTGTCTCCTTATTTTCAGAGAAAAGATTATGGATGGTAAATCAAGATCATGAGTTGGATAATTTTTCTCTTAAGTATTCAACTATCTTGATGTATAAGCAATAACTTTATCATTTTTCATAAGGACACAACCCATACCATTCTTTGATGAATCACTATATATTACAAATCTATCACTTCTATATGGAAGATTCAAAATTAGAGCATTGACCAATCTTCTTTTCAATTCTTAGAAGCATTATATACATACTTTTTTCGACACAAACTTTACTACTTTACATGTGAGCTTGGTTAGTAGATTAGCCAGTCAGGAAAAATTATGAATGAAATGCCGATAGTAACCTGCTAATCCAATAGAACTGCATACCTTAGTTATGTTTGTTGGAGTGGGTCATTCATGGATTGCCTTTGTTTTTTCATGATCAACTAGGATTCCATCCTTAGAGACAATATGGCCTAGAAAACAATCTGATTGAAGCTATAATTTTCACTTGCTAAAATTCCCATATAATTTATTTCTTCTAAGAGTTCTCAGAATAATCCGAAAGTGATTCTCATGGTCTTCATAGCTTTTTGAGTATACAAGGATATAATTGATGAATACCACAACAAAGTTATCAATATATTCCTTGAAAACTCTATTCATTAAATCCATGAAAACAGAGGGTGCATTTTTCAGCCCAAAAGGCATCCCTGTAAACTCATAATGCCCATACCTGGTTTGAAAAGTTGTCTTAGGAACATCTTTCTTCCTCACACATAGCTGATGATATCTGAATCAAAGTTCAATCGTTGAAAAGTATAGAGCTCCATGAAGTTAATCAAATAAATCATCAATCCAAAGAAGAGGATACTTATTCTTTATTGTAATAGCATTGATTTCCCTATAATAAATGCATAGCCTCATGGATCCATCTTTTTTTTGACAAACAAGACTAGGGATCCCCATGGAGAAACACTAGGTCAAATAAATCCTTTTTCATTCAACTCCTCTAGTTATTTCTTTAGCTCCACTAATACCATAGTGGTCATTCTATAGGGGGTCTTTAATATAGTTCTTGCACCTGGAATTAAGTCAATAGAGAACTCAACTTCTTTCTCTTGAGGATGTCCAGGTAAATCCTCTGGAAATACTTTAATGTACTCTTGCACTATATGTACATCTTCAATTTTATGATTTCTTTCCTCTCCCATAGATATTGATTTATCTTCCTCTCCAAGTATTTCATTCAGTAGAGCTATTGGGGGTGGTTCTAGATAATAATTAGACGGTGAGGTCTTTGCTCTAAAGATAAGAGATTATACACTATTTTAAAAAATTGTAATTTCCTTTTTCTTTCAATAAATCTTCGCATCATAATTTGACATCCAATCCATAGTGATAATTATATAAAATCCAGTCATTGGTATGATGATAAGGTTAGAAACTAAAGCACATTTTGGTGTCTGGAGAGGGACTCTTAGACATGCCTTTGTTGCAATGATACATCCCTTGGGAGTTCTGACTGAAAACTCCTTTATTAAATCAAATGGGACATATCTAATTTTCTTGGAAAACTGGGAAGATATAAATGAATGTGATGATCCAGAATCAAATAATGTGTTGGGTAATCTTGCGGAAATAATTAAAGTACCTTCCACCACATCATTAGGAACCTCAACCTTCGTGGTTGTAATCGCATATGCTCTCCCTTGCTCTCTTGGACTTTTCTGAGTCAAGTTTCCGTGGAACTTAGGATACTAATTTTCATAGTGTCCCATCTCTCTATAATTATAGCATTGAATATCATTGAATTGTTTCTTCCCCTTGCATTCATTAGATCGATGAACCTTTTCTCTGCACTTATAGAAAACTCACATGCCTTTTAATCATTCCCGAGATTATTCTTTCCACATCTTGCATATAATGGAAACAGCTTTGTTACCTTGTTCTTCTTTGGTGTTTCTCCTTTTATTTGGTTATTAGAGTATCACTTATTATCTTGGTTTCCTTTGAAAAAATTTGATCTAGAAAATTCCTTCTCTGTTTTGATTGCACTTGATATAATTTCATCATATGATGAACATGTTCGAGAAGTTAGTTCCCTTCAAAGACATGGCATAAGTCCTTCAAAGGAATGATCAATCTTGTCTGCTAAGTCATGTACATAATGTACAGCATACCTAGCTAGCCTTGTGAAGGTAGCCTCATAATCTGCAACACTGTCTTCTTCCCTTTGCTTTAAGCCAAGTAATTTCCTCTTCATTTTGGTTCATTGCTCACGAGGGAAATATTTTTCAAATATTATTTCTTTAAAATTCCTCCATTATATATCTTCTATTTCTTCTTCCTCTGTGGTATTCAGAATCAAGGACCACCATTGATCAGCTTCTCCCTTGAGACATTATACTGCCAGTACTATCTTTTCATTTTCATTGCATCCTAATTCCATGAATATATTTTCAAGGGACTTGATCCATTGCTTAGTAACCACTGGATTAGTAGTCCCACTAAAAGATGAGGGATTATGACACATGAAATGATCCAACACAGGTGTGGAATGTTTATTCGTTACAACCTAAGTAAGTTGTCCTAATATGGTCATGATCTGATCTACTCCAACATTGACTATGTTGACTTTCTCAGTGGGGAGATCCCTACATTTCCCACGAGTACTGATTCCCCTTCTTCCATTAGACTTCATTTATTAATAATGGAACACACTAGATTAGGGTATGAATAATAATGTATAATCTTAACTTAATAAAATACTTAGCATAAATTGGGATCCTACGCATAGCTAATCCCGTAATCAGAAAAATGGTTTCTTTGAGGAATAATTTACATTTTAATCAATCATAATTTCTTGAAAAGAAAACATGAATTATCCTAAGCATATCTCGTGGGAGTTTCATAACCAAGAGTGCTGAAAGGACCATTGTTGTGTACCAGGATACCCCGGGTCAAGCCCAAAACTCCTTGACGGAGCTTCCACTCCTAGGTACATCTGTGCTAGAGCCACCTCTACCTGCTCATATCCAGATAGGGATGTATTTGTTAGAAGGATTCACATAATCTATTCCTTACCAAAATACCAAGATATTCTTGTACATTTATCCTCAAATACTACCTTGGGTCTTTGTTCCCTACTATACATTTCCTACTCTAGTTTCCAAGTTTCCACTAAACATCCTTTGATACCAACTGTAACACCCCGACCCCTCTAGACTAGAGTCAGTGCACTACTTGTTATATTGGTATGGTTGGAAGGAATGAAAATCCTGAAGGAACAATCATTTTAGTAGTCTTGAAGAAACTAGATACCTATATTTTACTCAAAACACATTGGAAAAGTTTTCAAAAATCAATACATAACAAAAACTAAAATCTGCATCCACAAGAACTCAATAAATGATCTCATCTTGGTTACCTGTTGAAAGTAAACAATGAAAGGGTTGAGCTCAAATTCTAAGTAAGGGTTAAAAATTGTATAATCATAAATCAATTATAATTGAATTGTAAACAATTCGTCATAATCAATATGGAATGGTCAATAATTGAAAAACTCATGCCATTTGTAAACTAAGAATGAAACTGCATCCGTAGATTTTTTCATAGTGAAAACCTCATGGATAGTAATAAATGATAATGAATAAAGAGAATTATTATTAATTTTAAATCGTGTATCTAGCACATGATACCATAATACTGTAAAAATGGTTAAGTTTTGTGGGTAGAAACCCGTCTGATTTTTGGAAACAAACTTGAAGGGTTTGTCGCCAACTAATTTGTCTCATGAGACCTACTGATGAATAGAGGGGATATAGCAAGCCCCACCCACCACTAAATGTCCAAATAATTATTTAAACATTGAATCAATACAAGACCAATGTTCCTTTTCAATATCCATATAGAGTAGATTATATAGATTCATCAATATTTCCATAATTAAAATATCATTCCAAATAAACACCGTATGTAAAATGGTATATGGTTTAGACAAAAAACATATCCATGATATGAGATTATCGATATTTAATAGAAATATAATTTCAAATGAAAAGTGATCTCAAATGGGCAGTAGGTGCACCACATAAAGATTATTATGTGCATAATACAAAGTTAGTCACAACAAAGTAGTAGTTGAGACAAAGGCCCTTACCACAATGTAATCGGTCGAATCATATGACTAGAACTTCATAACCCTAAAATTTATCACTTAATAACATGAATATAAATAGAATAATGTTTTTATATTTCAAATGGCAGTACACATATACCACATACAATAAATAAGTGTCAAACTACGAAAATCTCACACAAATGAAAGTGAGATGAGAAACCCCTTACCTTTTTCTCGGGTGTGTTATTCATTTATTTTAATGACCTGAATAATCAAATTTAGATTAATTAATTAATAATTCTAGAACCTAATATATATTTAATTTATTTATTATAAGCTTATTAGGTTTATTCATGTCCCTTTTATGGGTTTAAGAGTTTCAATTTTATTGTTTTGGAATCATTTTCTTCCTTGGTTTTCATGATTCGTTTACTTGCTTTCATGAATGGAAGTTAAATTGAAAAGTCATTAAATATACAGGGTTGTTAATATATATTATTAGTGACATTAACTATATATAAATGATCTTGTAATTATTTTGGGTTATTTACCATGATGATAGTTAATTAGTTAAAAGTTTATTGCAAATATTTTGATTAACTTGGCTGTTTTGTTCCTAATGAAGTTGTTTTGTATTATTATTTTATATTATGAGTGTGTAAATATTACAGAACATTAATGAGATGAAATACATACATTCTGATCTGCTTCAACCATTAAAATGGTTTCATGACCAGTAATGAAGGAGAAAGTGAATAACAAAACTCCGTCGTCCACAAAGGTTATAAATTGGAACCTCATGGACATTGATTGCGTTTATAAAAATAAAAATGGGGAGTAAGAATATTAATTATGGTTATTCTATTCACATAATATAATTCTAGTATATAGATAATAATGGAGTTTATCATGGTCATTTTTACAAAGTATGTGAGGATAGAAGAAGAAAAGAGATGAACTTGAAAATAAAAGAAAAGTTGAGAGATCTCTTATGAAAATTCGGCAGCCTAACGGTGTCGCTTGAAATTTCATAAAATGAAATGATGAGAACAAAAGGATATATCATCATATTGAAATAAAAAGTACCATAAGAAGAATACATAAAATCAAAACCCAACATATGATAATGGAAATTCAAATAGATAACATAAAAGAAGTGTCGACTAAAAGAAGAAAATGAAGGATTCACTTACCTTGTAGAGTTACTCATAGATCTTGAAGGATGGGACCTTGGGGGATTAAGAACACCTTGGGAGGACTCATAGAGAGTTAAAACCACCAGATATTAGAGTATGAGGGATTGTGAATGAAGAAAAACGAATGGATGAGTGGGTATTTATAAAAAAAGAGAGGTAGTTTTTTAATAATTTCAAAGGGACACCTCATTAGTGGTTTTTTCCAAACCATGGGCTTGACCATGGTATTTGCCCATGGTTTTAGCCACTTGGGACACATCATGTCATAAGTTACTGTACAAAATTAGTCTGTACTTTTTTATTTAATTATTAAATCATTATGATTTCATTAAACTACCGAAAACTCAAAACTATATTTTTACTATTCATGAAAATTTCATGTTTTTTAGAAAAATCCCAAAAAAACACCCTAACCATTTTTCGACGTGTATAATTCAAAAATGAACTCCATTTTTTGAAAATATATTTCTATGAATTTGTAATTTAATTTTTAAATAAAATCATAGATAATTCGAAAAATAACAATTTTAAAGGTACAATTAGTTATATATCACATTAAAAAATTAATTAACATCTCATTAACTTATTCCCTTAAGAAAATAAAATATTATCATTATTTAATATTTATAAGGGTCATATAACTATTCATATTACTACTCATCAAAAAATCTAGTTGGTTCTATCTAACTCCAATTGACTTACTAGTCACAACTCTAGATGATCATTTTTCGAAATTCAAAACATAGAAGTGGAAAATTTATGTTTAATGGATTGGTTTTGAGTATCTCCTAAATAAAAAAGTGTTGTTTCAAAGGAAAATAGTGCTTTATAAAATACAGGCTATGAAAAGAATGTATTTAATAGAATCATACCATAAATTTTTTGGAGTGTTATAGGGTTTTTTTATCAATGCATGCTTTTTCCTGGATAAAACCATCGGGATTCCATCAAAATAGTTTAATCCATATTTTTCAAAATACCAATTTCAAATAAATTCCACAAATAAATTTCACAATTCAGTTTTACAATTTAAATTCCACCATTTAAATTCCACAATTTAATTTCACAAATTAAATCTCACAAACTAAATTTCAAAAATTCCATCAAGTTATACAACGTCACCCCGAATTGGGAGTTTTCCTAAATTTTATTACAAAGAAAATCCAAATACAAAATTTAAAAAAATGGGTTCTTAATAAAATATTTTTAATATTTTTAATTTAAATAAATAAATTAAATTAAATTAATAAATTTAGGGTTTAATAAATTTTTCCAATCATAACAGAACCACCTATCGAAGATCACAAGATCACAAATCACAAATCCCCAAATGGAAAACTCCAATAAAAATGTTTGTAATAAAGATTAAAGAATCACACCAAGATTAAAGATCTAAAAAAATTAGTATTAGATCCCATAACAACCTAGATATCAATTAAACCCTTGGGATGATAGAAGGGGAGAGAAGGAGATAAAGAATGAGAATATGAAACTTACAGGGAAATGATCAAACAATGATTACCACAATTTGATCCACCTTGTAAGGGGTTTATATAAGACAAAATTATTTCTTGGGTGCTCCATGAAACTAGGATTTTGTATTAGGGAGAGTTAGGCCTAAGTGGGGTACAAAATAGGGGTTCGAAAAAAATTTAATCGATTTTTGGATAAATTAAAAGACATGTGCATGGTTAGCTTGGAAGAACCTCATGGTTAGAAAAACTATGAACCCTAACCATGTTTCCACTTTTTTAAGGTTTAATGGTTTCTCCTTGGTGGACACATAGTTTTTCAAACCATGCACCAACTATGCAAACCCTCACTATCTTGGTTTTCATATTTTTCACTAGTATGGCACACAGTTTGAAAAATCTTGCACCAACCGTTCCCTACACAAGAACTTCAAATGTTTTCCCAAAATTCACATGAATAACCCTTAAATGAAACCCAAACAATGAATGATCAAAATAGGGGTTTAGGATTACCTTAAATCAGTAACATGATGTTACAACCTCCCAACCATATAAACTTTATGTCCCCAAAAATCATGTTAAGAAGATTACAGGATAGAAAGATAAGATCAATAATATATCATCGGTGCCTCTATCTACCAAGACTCATAAGTATTTGAACCATGTTTCCATATCACTCGAACCAAAGGTATATTCCTCCCACAAAGTAAATTGGTTTCAAAATGAACTATCTTGACTAGATGCTCAGTCATGGATGAATCGGGTTCAACCTCAAGATCACTCCATCTCAAAAAATGAGATGGATCCAATGGATACTTTCATAACTATGATATATGGAATATGTTTTGTATCAACATCAAATGTGGTGGAAGTTCTAAATGTTAAGTAGCTTTCCCCACCTTCTCAACAAGCTCAAAAAGGTACTAAAAAGTGAGGAGCAAGTTTCCCTTACCTCCCAACCCATATATGACCTAATTGAGGCAAAACATTAAAGAAAACCTGATCACCAATAGTAACATACAATAGTTTGTATTGACAATCAACATAAGATTTATATTGGATCTGTTTTTTCAACATTCTCTGATGAATCATCTAAATCTTTGTTGCCTTCTCTTTAACCAAACTTATTCTAACCAATGAACTTTCACCAATATTTAACCAACACAATGGATATCTGCAAGGTTGGCCATACGATGCCTCAAAAGGAGTCATTTTGATCATGGATTTGTAACTATTGTTATAATAAAACTCAACAAGACCCATATCGTCATCCTAATCCTTACCATAGTCAAGAACGTAGGCACAAAACATATCCTCAAGAATTCTTATATCTCTTTCTTTATTTACATATGAATGAAAATGGTAGGTTGTACTTAAATGAACCTCAGATACTAGTGCCTCCTAAAGGAATCTCCAAAAACAATTGGTGAACTGAGGATCCCTATCAGATACTATAGAATATGGAACTCCATGAAAATGAACAAACTCTTTCACAAATAGATTTCCCATCTCTTCAACCTTGGTTATATCAAGAATGGGTATAAAGTGTGATGATTTAGTCAGCCTATCAATCAAAAAACATATTTAATTATTCGTTATTTGGGTGTCTTGAAACCCAACCACAAATTCTATAGAGATATCATCTCACTTCCATTTCAGGACTGGAAGTGGATGTAGAAAACCTAAGGGATTCTGGTGCTCGACCTTGGCCTATTAGAACATATAACAATGAGATAAAAAATTAGCAATATTCCATCTCATACTTGTCCACAAGAATCTATACCACATGTCACAATACATCTATTTTTAGGTATTCCATCCAATGCCTCTAGTATATATTCAAATATTTTTTAGAGAAAATATAAATCAAGCTCTTGTGGTTGGATTACATAGTAAAATGTTCTCCAAAAATTTAATGCCTCCAACTCTTAAGTGGATGCATCACAGATGCAAGCTCAAGGTCATGTGTTGGGTAATTCATCTCATGTGAGATGTGCTTTTGGGATCCATAGGCAATGAAATGATCACCCTGTATAAGAATTCATCCCAAACTAGAACCTAATGCATCGTAGAAGACCACATAGCCCTATCCGGCCTCAGGAAGAGTCAAAACCAACATAGTAGTCAAAATATGTATCAGATCAAAAAAATAATTATGAAATTTTTTATCTCAAAAAAACATTATACCCTTTGGAGTTAGATTAGTCATCATAGAATATAACTTCGAGAATTCATTCATAATCCAGCGTTAATATCCTGCTAAACCCAAGAAGCTCTAAATCTCCAAAACAATTCCTGGTTTCTCCCATGTCATAATAGCCTTCACCTTATTAGTGTCAACTAATATACCATGTTCTCACACCATGTGTCCAAATAAATTCAACTCCTAAATCTATGAATCCCATTTAGAAATCTTGTAATAAATTCAGTTATTTATCAACAATTCTAGAACTGCTCTCAGATGACACACATGATCATCCTCAGACTTAGAGTAAACAAGTATGTCATCCAAAAAGTCCACCAAAAAAGTTTCATGATAATCATGGAAAATCTTGTTAATAAAATCCATAAATATTGTAATAGCATTGGTTAAAACAAATGGAATTATTAGATACTCATAATGGTCATACCTTCTTCGAAAGGTAGTTTTCTGATCATTAAATTATTTTATACTCAACTGATGGTAACCATAAGGAAGATCAATATTTTTGAACCACTTAACCAGTTTCAACTAGTCAAACATATCCTCAATCCATGGATATTGATATTTTTTATTTATTGTGACTCGATTGAGTTTTCAAAAATCCACAAAATGGAAAAGTAAACCATTATCTTTCTTAGAAAATAGAACTGGCACCTCCCAAGGTGACATAATCATATGTATAAATCCTTTATCTAAAGGATCATCCAATTGAGTATTCAAATCCTTCATTTAATCTATATCCATGAAGTAATAAGTAATAGACACCAAATGAGTACTAGGTACTAAATCAATAGATAAATCTACCTCTCTTACTACTAGAAAACTAGAGAATTCAGAAGGGAAAATGTTGGGAAGATTGATAAAAACTAGAGGAATAACATCATTCAAATATTCTTGGTCCATATCAAAATAAAAAATAGATATTACCCTTCCAAACTCTGGATAAGAAGGTCTGGATCTACTCGAAATTAAGTCCCATTCTCCTCTGAATACATGACACTCAACATCGAGTGTAGTAAAAGAGAATTGTCAAAGATGAAAATTAATCTATGATTTATTATAAATGATCCAATTCATCGTAAATATGAAACCACGAGGTTTCATGTTTAGGAACAAAAAATTACAAGAATTTTTTATATCTGATAATGATAAAACATAAGCAGGACTATGGAGACCCTCCTCTCTCTTTATTCCAAGGGGCATAGTAATATCCATCACATAAGATAGAATCTCCATATGAATATTAAGAATATTCATAATATGGGATGAAATAAATGAATGATAGGCACCAGTATCAAATAAACTATTCACTAATAATGAAGCTATAGTGATGGTACCTATGACAGTTTCTAGACCTATATATTTTTCCAATGGAGAGTTTTACACTGTGTAAAGAAGCTTCATTTTGGATGTCAATGAATGGAACCCATTTTCTCATGAAGCATCTAATTTCAACATAGTTTTAGTAGGTTTTGATGATATTTTTATACTATGAGGATTGTAATAGACATTGCAGAGCTTCTTCAAGTGACTTAAGCACCTGAAGGAGCCACATATCTTGGGTGCCTTAGTGCAGAAAACTTTGAGTGCCTAGGTTTTCCACACTTGTAAAAAATAAAGGGGCCTCTTCTAGGAACTTCTGGAGGTCTAGAAAAAACCCTATTGATGGGAACCACCATGTGAATCATCCCGCTTCCTATTCCATTTATAGGAACTCATAGAACCGCCACTAGGGGTAAAAGGGACTCCCGATAACCTTGGATTACCTGCGAGGTCTATTTTGACCATTAACTATCTATCTAGTACATCAGTATAAGAAGGAAGCCTAATCAAGGAAACGTAATAAAGAATATCAAATTAGAGTCTCATCTCAAAATTTCAAGTCTTCATATTCTTATTCTATAAAATCTCATGTTAAAACTGTACAAGCTCAGCAAAATAGTTTTCATTTTCTATCATGGTATTTTTAGCATGATCAAGTTTAGAAAACTTTAAATCCTTTGAAAACACCATCAACTTTGGGTAGAACTGTTCAGTGAAAAAATAATAATTTTTTACACTCTAAGACCTCATTTTTCTTCACCATCACCATCGTGTCCCACTATCTTCTTATAGGTCCCTCTAACTTGAAGGTGGAACACTTCACATTGATTTCCTTAGGAATATCCAAAAACTAAATAGATGATTGATAGTCCTTATCCAATACTCATCGAATTGAGGATTATTAGATCATTGGAATGATGGTGGATTTTGGTGAAGAAACTCTTGAGCATGAACCCTAAAGTCATCCCTCTAAGGTTCCATGGTTGGAACCTGAATGGGAATGGGTGCAGGTGCCTGTCCTAGAGCTTGGATAGCACATACAATAACTTTAACTATATTCTGGTCCACAAGAGGATTTGATTGATGTGGTTCATCAGTAGCTTCCTCTTGGATCTGATTCACACACCTTATCAAAGTCATAATGCTACACCACATCAGTAGAAAACATGGAAGACATCAGATTAAGACTCAAACAAAGAGACAAGGGAAATTAATCCAAATATATAGATAAATAAGGCTTGAATTTAAAATTTTTCAAATAAAAAATTGGTAAAATACAATAACTAATCCTCAAGACGTATTTCACAAACCACCCTTGGTGACATAAGTTTTGTTGTAGTGAGAGATGGTCAAGAACTCAATCCTAACTACCTCCTAAGTCCTGAAAAGATCACTCAAATTCATATTTACATTAAAGAAAGATGCATAACATGCAACTTTCTTACCAATTTTTCATAAACCATCTTGAATACCCAAGTACTTTTATAACCAGACTGGTCTTGACATAGCCCAAAGGGCATTTCTGATCCCCACGGTTTGGTGACTAGCACCTAGCATTATATAAAATGGAAGTGGGAGTGAATTTTCCATAAACATAATGAAAGAAAGATATATGAGTCAATATGTAAAAAAGAAAACTTCATAGAAAGAATTATACCAGAATTCAAATTGGAAAACAAACCCAAAGGTACAATAGAAAAGTACCATAGAAATAGGGTAAAAAACCCAAGTCCCAGTGGACACAATAGAGAAATCCCAAAGATCAATAAATATTACCACATCCAAGTGGTGATTTCCCCTTGATCACATCTGATAGGAGAAAATATAAAAACACCCAATGGCCCGGGTAGGGTGTGATCAAAAATCCCAATAGGTTCTTTCCAAGGATTCCATAATATTATTGAACAAATAATTAAACAAATAAATATTCCAATTTGAAACATATATGAATGGTAGTACAAAATCATATTTTATATAAATCATGATTTACATTTTAATTTATAAAAATAATTTAAAAAATGGATTAATAAACATTTTATATAAATAGGTTTATATAAATTCACAAGGAATTTATAAAATAGTTTACAAACAATGTCATATATATATATATATCAAATAATAAGCAATGAGAAAAATGGTCATATTCTAAAAATAAGGATAGTTCTGGGTTATGGGACTTCCTCACTCGAATAGTTATATCACGACCTGCCCTCGAGGCCTGTGCTGTGACTACCCCAACCCTGCCTTCCATAGAACAGGGGCTGGCGACTAGCACCAAAGGTGTAAATCCCAAAAGATGGGAAGGAATTGCCTTTATGAAGTAACATACACAACAGAGTATGCAAGTGAAGTAAGAACTAAGTAAAACTGGGTACAAGGTAAGTGCTGAAAAGTAAATGGGCCAGTATACAAACCCAACTGAAAGTACAGTACAACCGAAAGGAAAGTACAACCACAGAAGTTAAAACAGCAACACCGAGTTGTCCTCCGGAAATCCCACCTGAAGGGTGGGTACAGATAGTCTCCTCAGCTCCTTGGGTCCGGCCGCCCGCTCCGTGTATGTACCTCCAAGTGGTCCACCTCCGGGTACCGTCCAGCTCCACAATCCTCCACCTCAATCAGCATTGTCTGTTGTCTACATCCAACACAACATAGTGCGGGCATAGCCCATGTAGGGGTGAGTATACGATACTCAATCGGGACCCCGAGACCCCCTATGGTCTCTCAGAATCCACCAAGGATAAACCACAAAGGAAAGGTACAATCACGAAGTATCAAACGACTTTACTATGGTCTATGCACACACATATACCTAAGACATCAATTACAGTTCACCTCCAACTCTCGAGCCCAAGCTCAACCAATCCACACAGGAAACACAAACCAGTTCCCATAGGAAAATACAACTCAGTCCACACAGGAAATCACAACCCAGCCCACATAGGAAAGCACAACCCAGTCCACACAAGAAAACAAAACTTAGTCCAAAAGGGAAAACACAACCCAGTCCACACGGTAAAACACAACCCAATCCACACATGGAAGCACAACCCAGTCCACATAGGAAAGAAAGTCAAACACATCGTTGATAAAGATTGAAGTCAAGACTCCACTCACATAGGAATACATCTTTAGTATAGTGTTAGAGATGATCAAATGTATCCACTTATTCATCTAAGTTGTTGGACCCGCATAGGATACAGGACTAGCTAAGCTGTCGGACCCACATAGGATACAAGACCAGCTACACTGCCGGACCCACTCAGGATACAAGTACAGAGGTCATATTGTCAGACCCACTTAGGATACAAGAACAGTAGTCATTGCTGTCAGACCCTATGGAGGATCCAATTACAGTTGTCATCGCTATCGAACCCACGGAGGATCCAAGTACAGTCATCCTCACTGCCGAACCCATGGAGGATCCAAGTACAGTCATCCTCGCTGCCGAACCCACGGAGGATCCAAGTACAGTCGTCCTCACTGCCAAACCCATGGAGGATCCAAGTACAGTCATCCTCGCTTATAAACCCATAGAGGATCCAATTACAGTCTTCCTCACTACCGATACCACAGAGGATTCATGTACAGTCGTCCTCACTGCCAAACCCACGGAGGATCCAAGTACAGTCGTCATCGTCGCAGTCGCAGCCAGCACTAGGCTTCCTACACACAACACGCTCGTTTCCGGGAGGGTCTGCTCCTTGGGCAAAGGTTCGATACATCAACTATCACGAATTCCATAGTTTATATATCCCAAAGTTCCATCTTGTCAAAAGAAACCCAACGCGATAGACGGTGCGTCGATCGGACGCCCGGTCTGAGAGTTGTTTGGTTTTCCATCCCAGGGGCCCGATTGGTTTCAAAGCTATAACCAACTCGATCATACTCTAGCTACATCCAAAACTCAAGCGGAGTAAGCCAAAAGGAATTTCTTATCAAGAGTAATTCAATGTAGTTGAGGGCACATCAAACAGTCGTCCGGTCCTAAAGTTATAAGAATTTCCGCTCCAAGGGCCTGGTTGGTTTCGGATTCGAACCAACCCAACCATACCAAAACTTTTCCCAAACCTTGATTGTAATATACCAAAAATACCTTCTTGATTCAAGGATTCCTAAACAACTGATTGTGCGTCGATCGGAGGTCCACATCTCACGTTATGGGCAAAAGACCGAAAACGGTCTGAAGTGGGGGGTCTGGGCCCGGTCCGACCCAGCCCAACCCCCCTGGGTTGGCCCGAACTGGGTCGACCCAACCCAGGTCCAGGTCCGGCCCAGTCGGTATGACCCACCTGGGCCCGGCCGGGGGGTGTGCTGGCTCGGCCAGCAGGCCGAGCAGGGGGGAAGCGGTCCCCCCGTTTGTGCTCCGCGGACGTGGCGCCTGGCACCCCGTGTCCCTGGATCCTGCACGGTCGTGGGATCCAATTCACCGCCGTCGCGGCTTCAGCCGCGTCTGGCTCCTGTCGGCGGCTCACCGAGGCTCCTGCCGGCAGCGCATCGGAGCGCCATCGCATCGGCGACCCGCGCCGCCAGAGATTTCCACTGGCCACCAGATTCATTCCGGTGGACTATTCTTTCTCCCGCCTGCCCCTGTGGTCGTCTCTAGACCTGTACATAATTGTGACATCCTCCAATCACCCAATCGGTCCCGTTTCGTCATTGCCAAGGATTCCGCGCATCATGAAAAAAACAGTAGTGGGTTCAGACTTGTTCGTTAGTCTGCACCAACCGCGTTAGTGGTTCTAAAAATTAGCAACATTAATGTACGCCATGCTGTGGGTATAAAAATCACATGAATAAATTTATAAAAAAACCCCTACCTCAAAAAGGAAGTCGATCATCGGCATCGTGGTAGACGGCGTCACGGAGAAGAGGATCATAGGCATCGTCGGGGCGTGCCGAGGAGGAAGCGGCGTCTCCTCTCTTGCCGCGGAGAAGAGTAAGGGTGGCTCGTCATCAATATCCGAGGAACAAGCATTCTTCATCATTCTTCGTCAGAGGCCATCATTCTTCCTTGCACAAAAAATCTCTCCTCCTTAATAAAATAATAGGTTCCTCCTATTATTTAATTACACCCGTAAGGTAACTCTCCCATAATTAATTAAACACATTAAATAAAATGTGTTGAAAATTAATTAAAGAAGGGAGAGAGATGGTCACCCATTATTAAACACGTTGGCAGTTAAATAAAAAGGGGGAAAGAGGAAGGTTCCTCATTATATTTTGAGTTGACACAATTTAATGGACTGAGGTGACATTTAATGTAGGTTTGCCAAATTAATGAGGGGTTCTTAATGAAATTAGAGGAAATTAAATGGTGGGGATCATGTGGGACCCACCTATCTAACATCCACAATTGGGTAGTTAAGTGGATGTGGGCCCCACCCATAACTACCCATGGGAGGGAATAACCACCTTATAAAATAAAAATTGTTCTGACAATTTTTATTTACTTCTTTGAATAAACCCCCAAAATTAAATTCTCCTCCATTATGAACGCAACTACGGTAAGTGTCTCCTTAAGCAATTACCAGTGCTGTGAGTTCATCGGTGCCCTTGGATTTTAATTCCGAGCACCAGTTCAAAAGTTTGAAAAACGCGCTCATTCGTTTACTGAACGTACCTAAGCCAAACTTTGGAAATTGATTTTGGGAAAACCGGGCCGCGGAATCAAGCGCAGCCAGAAGCCGCAGACTCGTAAAATTTAAAATTATTTTTTAAAAAAAAATCCTTGAAATTTCGGGGTCTTTACATAACTCCCACCTCAGGGATTTACTTCCCCGTAAAGCTACAACATAAACTGTGGAAAAAAATGTGGGTACTGAGCACACATCTGAGCCTCTCGCTTCCATGTTCTCTCCTGGAGGTTCTCGTGTTGCCAACGAATGTGCACCAGAGGAATCGATGGTCCAAGTAGGACCTGATCCTGTCGATCCTTGATTTCCACTGGGACCTCTGAAAAAGTCTCCCCATCATCGATGTCTCGCTCCCCGTGGTCAATGATATGCGTCGGGTCGTGCATGTATCTCCTCAGCTGAGATACGTGGAAAACGACGTGCACCCGTTGCAACTAAGGTAGAAGGTCCAGGCGGTAAGCCACCTCGCCTACCCTACTGAGGACATGGAATGGTCCGATGAAGAATGGAGATAACTTTCCATTGCGGCGAAATCTCCGTAATCCACGTCGAGGTGAGACCTGTAAGAAGACGTGGTCGCCATCCTCGAACTATAGTGGTCTTCGCCTCCTATTTGCATAGGACTTCTGTCTGCTTTGTGAAGTCCTCATCTGCTCCTGGATGACCTGCACCTTCTCCTTCATAGCCTGAACCATCTCTGATTCTACATGTGTTGATTCCATCATTATCCACAAAGGATATCTCCAACGCAGCCAGCTGCTGTCTCGCTACTCCTAATAGCTGAATGCTCGATCTCCTTCTAGAAGCATCTTCTACATCGATCCCCTCCCCAAGAGTATAAACTATCTTGAAGTCATAATCCCAGAAGAATTCAAGCCATCACTGTTGTCTCAGGTTCATGTCCTTTAGAGAGAAGATACACCTAAGACTATTGAGTTGGAGAGAACTGTAAACCGTTCACTCAACGAATAATGGGTGAGACTAGCCAATTGTAATGACTCATCTCCACCCTTCTTTGCCTACGTTCTACGAAAGAGCTGCTGAGATTTCTCCACTTCCAAAAAGATAAATCTGGTCTCACCCCCTGGATGAACCACGTTATTTGCCTAATACAGTCAGTCCTGACATGAATGGTACAATTTCAGGCCATGGACGATGTCGTAAGGCCTTGACGCTACCACTAAGAGATCCAACCATTACTCTCACCTCCAAGGGTTGAGTCACACTGTCGGCATTAGTGCATGGTTACTGGGTCTCCTCCAGTTGGAATCTCACAAGAGAGGGTCAAGTCAATGGTCTTATCTGGAACCTCTCAGCATCAACCATAAAAAAGGACAAGATAGAAAACATCACAAGGACAAGTGCCTTTTATTACTGTACCTCAAAGTAAAAAGACACAATGCAACCACAAACAATGACATTTACAAATCTAGGAGAAAAATGAACAAAATACACCATGCCTAGAGCTAGTCTCGCTCCTTATCGTCTACTTCCAGAGCTCTATGGATGTAGGCCTCAGCTGCCTGAAGCTGAGCTCTCCCCTGTCCAGTCGTTCCTTGCGGTCGGGGTGGTCCCCCTGGTGGTGGTGGTGGTGGTAGGGCCTCGAAACGTCATCCACCACCTACTGCTTGTCCAGCCCCTCTGCCACGTCCACATGCTCCCGGTGGACCACCATGGTTGAACCACTTTCTGGGAGGTCCCTCTACCGTCTGCTGCTCATCTGCAGGGCGGGTCGGGAAATCTCGAGCCATGTCAACCTGCCTGCCGCATGCATAGCATTGCCTGCTCCTCGTATGGCTAGATCAGTGTCGTGTGCCCCGCACCGCCGAACCTGTATCCTAAGGTCTCTCATCTGATAGCCTGATCCGCTTGGACCTCTACGTCAACTGTATACTGTCGGCTGCAGAAGACTCCGCTACGTGTCATCCTGCGGAGGGTCTCACCACTAGGGATTTCTCAGCGAGAAATCTCTCCACTATAAGGGCTCTCTCTAGCACCCCTGCTTGCGTTAGGATTTTGAGGGAGATCATAGAAGCTCTGATCTCATGCCTTAGTCCCTATTAAAAGGTCTGGGCCTAGAAGAATGGGTCCCAAACCATGTTCGTGGAGTAGTGCGAGAGTTTGGTAAATCTCGCCGAGTACTGGGCTACTGACATGCTGCCCTGCCACATATGTATTAACTCTTGGATGCACACCGCACAGAGGGTGGCTGGAACGAACTTTGATCGGAAGAGGCTCTCGAAGTCTTTCCAAATAAAAGATGCCTCATAATTCACCTGGAGCATCAGGATCCACCATCTACCTACTGTTGCCTGCAGGAGACTCACAGCAAGGATCACCATGAGGTCTACTGGGGTCCCTACCAACCAGAAGACTCTAACGATAGCCTCCAGCCAATACTCAGCTTCCTGAGGATCCGTCTCTCCACAGAACCTGGCAGGCCTCTGAAGCTGAAACTTATGTAGCGCACTCAGGCGACATGCACTCTCCGCTGCTTGGGCTGGTGGTATCGGTGGCCCAGCGGGTAGAGGTACTGGTGGTGCCTCTGCTTTAATGGGGCCCTGCATCGAAGCCTCATCGCTCAGTGGGCTGCCATCCCACGCATAACTAGGAACCCTAGATAGTTTCCTTCATGGGGCCATCCTGAAAGAAATAGGTGTGCCATGGTTATTACAGTATACCTGGTGAGCTGACACAAAGTTATCACAAAGAAAACTTTTGAAAGGAAACACACATGCAATCAGTGTTTTTGTGTACTGAGTCGGAAATCAGAGGTCAGGGTCCTGGTGTATGGATACGTCGGCCGCTGCAACAACTCTGGACTCCCTGGATTGAAAACCACACTCAATACTCTTAACACTATTACTTCATAGAGAAGAAATTATCAGAGTCCTGAGTTCTACGGTAGAACCGACCCCCTCTGATACCAATTTGTCATGACGCATCCTCGGGGCCTATGTCATGACTACCCCAAGCCCGCCTTCCATAGGCCAAGGGATGGCGACTAGCACCAAAGACATAAATCCCAAAATACAAGAAGGCATTGCCTTTATGAAGTAACATACACAACAGAGTACGCAAGTGAAGTAACCACTAAGTAAAATTGGGTACAAGGTAAGTGCTAAAAAGTAAATGGGCCAGTATACAAACCCAACTAAAAGTACAGTACAACTGAAAGGAAAGTACAACATCAGTAGGTAAAACAGCAACACCGAGTTGTCCTCCGGAAATCCCACCAGAAGGGTGGGTACAGATAGTCTCCTCATCTCCTCAGGTCCGGCCGATCGCTCTGTGTACGTCCCACCAAGTGGTCCACCTCCGGGTACCGTCTAGCTCCACAAGCATCCACCTCGATCAGCGTTGTCCATCGTCTGCATTCAACACAATTTAGTGCAGGCATAGCCCATGCAGAGGTGAGTATACGATACTCCCTAGGGACCACGAGACTCTCGAAGGTCTCTCAGAATCCACGAATAATAAACCCCAAAGGAAAGGTACAATCACGAAGTATCAAACGACTTTACTTAGGTATATTCCCATACATATACCTAAGTCATCAATTACAATTTTCCTCCAACTCTCGAGCCCATGCTCAACCATTCCACACAAGAAATCTCAACCCAATCCACACAAGAAAACACAACTGAGTCCACACAGGAAATCAAAACCCATTCCACATAGAAAATCACAACCCAGCCAACATAATAAAACACAACTCAGCCCACACGGGAAAACACAACCCAGTCCAGACGAGAAAACACAACCCAGTCCACACAAGGAAGCACAACCCAGTCCACACAGGAAATCAAGTCAAACACATCGTTGATAAAGATTGAAGTCAAGACTCAGCTCACACAGGAATACATCTTTCGTATAGCGTTAGAGATGATCAGATGTAGTCACTGATTCATCTATGTTGTTGGACCCGCATAGGATACAGGACTAGATAAGCTATCAGAACCACATAGGATACAAGACCAGCTACTCTGCCAGACCCACTCAGGATACAAGTACAGAGGTCATACTGTCGGACCCACATAGGATACAAGAATAGTTGTCATCGCTGTCGGACCCTACGGAGGATCCCAGTACAGTCGTCATCGCTATCAAACCGACGGAGGATCCAGGTACCATCATCCTCACTGCCTAACCCACAGAGGATCCAAGTACAGTCGTCCTCACTGCCGAACCCACGGAGGATCCATGTATAGTCGTCCTCGTTGCTGAACCCATGGAGGATCCAAGTATAGTCTTCCACACTGTCGAACCCACATAGGATCCAAGTATAGTCTTCCTCTCAGCCGACCCCAAGGAGGATCCATGTACAATCGTCCTCATTGCCGAACCCACGGAGGATCCAAGTACATTCATCATCGTCGCAGTCGCAACCATCTCTAGGGTTCCCGCACACAGTATGCTCGTTTCCAGGAGGGTCCACTCCTCGGTCTAAGGTTCGATACATCAATTGTCATGAAGTCCAAATTTTATGTATCCCAAAGTTCTGTCTCATCAAAAAAACCCAACGTGACAGATGGTGCGTCGATCGGACGCCCGATCTGAGAGTTATTGGCTTTTCTGTCTTAGGGGCCCAGTTGGTTTTTAATCTAAAACCATCCCGACCATACTCCATCTATGTCCAAACCTCCAGAGGATTAATCCAAAAGGACTGTCTCATTAAGAGTAATTCAAAGCAGTTGAGGACACATCAAACGGACACCAGTTCCTTAAGTTATAAGTGTTTCTGCTCCAAAGGCCCGGTTGGTTTCGAGTTCAAACCAACCCAACCGTACAAAAACTTTGCTGAAACCTCAATATTAATATACCGAAACGGCCATATCGATTCAAGGATTCCAATGCAACTGATTGTGCATCGATTGGAGGTCCACAACTCAAGTTATGGCCAAAAGACCGAAAACAGTCAGAAGTGGGGGGTCTGGGCCCGGTCCGACCCGGCCCAACCACCCTGGGTCGGCGTGAACCGAGTCGACCCAACCTGGGTCCGGGTCCAACCTGTTAGGGCGTAGCCCAGCATGCCTGGGCGACGCCCGGCCCGGCTGGGCGTCGTCTGACCCGGTCCGCGCGACCCGCCCCGGCCCGACTGTGGGGTGCATTGGCTCGGCCAACAGGCCAAGCATGGGGGACGAGGTCCCCCCCTTTATGCTCCGTGGACGCGGCACTTGGCGCCGCGTCTCCTGGGATCCCGTGCGGCCACGGGATCCAATTTCCCACTGCTGCGGCTTTAGCCGCGGCAGGCTTCTGCCGGCGGCGCGCTAGGTCGCCGCCGAAAATTTCCACAGGCCACCAGAGTCATTCTGGTGGTCCGTTCTTGCTCCCGTCTGCGCCAGCGGTCGTCTCGGGACTCGTACATCACTGCGACGGACTCCAATCGCCCAATTGGTACTGTTTCTTCATCGCCAAGGATTCTTCACATCAAGAACAAAACAATGGTGGGTTCAGACTTGTTCGTTAGTCCGCACCCACCGCGTTAGTGGTTCTAAACATTACCAACAATAAAGTACGCCATGCCGAAGCTATAAAAATCACATGAATAAATTTTTAAAAAAATCCCTACCTCAACAAGGAAGACGATTTTCGGCGTCCCGGTAGATGACGTCATGGGGAAGAGGATCATAGGTGCCGTCGGGGCACGCCGAGGAGGAAGCGGCGTCTCCTCTCTTACCGCGGAGAAGAGTATGGGTGGCGCGTCGTCGGTCACTGACGAACCGGTGTTCTTCGTCATTCTTTGTCGGAGGCTGGCGTTCTTCCTCGCACAACTAAGCTCTCCACCTTAATAAAATAATAGGTTCCTCCTATTATTCAATTACACCCATAAGGTAACTCTCCCATAATTAATTCACCACATTAAATAAAATTTGTTGACAATTAATTAAAGAAGGGAGAGAGATGGTCCCCCATTATTAAACGTGTTGGTAGTTAAGTAAAAAGGGGGAAAGAGGATGGTTCTTCATTAAATTATGAGTTGACACAATTTAATGGATTGATGTGACATTTAATGGAGGTTTTCCAAATTAATGAGGGGTTCTTAATGAAATTAGAGAAAATTAAATGGTGTGGCTTGTGTGGCCCCCACCTCTCTAACATCCAAAATTGGGTATTTAAGTGGGTTGTGGTCCCCACCCTTAACTACCCATGGGAGGGAATAACCACCTTATAAAATAAAAATTGTTCCGACAATTTTTATTTACTTCTTGAATAAACCCTCAAAATTAAATTCTCCTCCATTGTGAACGCAACTACGGTAAGTTTCCCCTTAAGCAATTACCGATGCTATGAATTAATCGGTGACCTCAGATTTTAATTCCGAGCACCGGTTCAAAAGTATGAAAAACTCACTCGTTCGTTTACTGAACGTACCCGAGCCAAACTTCGTAAATTGATTCTGGGCAACCGGGCCTCGGAATCAAGCGCCGTCAGAAGTCGCAGACTCGTAAAGTTCCAAAGTATTTTTTAAAAAAAATTCCTTGAAATTTCCGGGTTTTACGAGTTATCACATAAATATGTGTACACACATTCGTTAGAAACTGGTAAAAGAGGAACCCATCACTATCCCATCAAGGATGTGACCTACTACATATATATTGTTAGTGTTATAAAGCATCAATACAATGTTTTATTCAATAAATCACTAACTACCTAGGCATTAATATGATATAATCATAATCAATATTGGGATATTTAATTTAAAATGGTTCAAAACACAATTTAACTGATCTTTCCATTTAAATATGGAAATTTCCAGTTAAAAACCAAAAAACAATTAATCAATTCATGGAATTTTTCAGGATAAAACCACTGAGTTTCTATAAAAATAGTTTAAGCCATTTTTTTCAAATTAATAATTTTAAATCAATTCCACAATTCAATTTCAAAATTCAATTTCACATTTTAAATTTCAACAATTAAATTCGATAATTTAATTTCCCAAATTGAACATCCTAAATTGAATTTCATAAATTCCATCAAATTTCACAAACACAAAGCAATTCATTGGAATTTGGGGGTTTCCACAGTTTTATATGAAAGAAAATCTAAATCCCCAATTAACAAAAAAATGGATTTTCAATAAATTAATTGAATGAAAATCAATTTAAATCATGCAATTAAATTAAATCAAGAAATTTTGGGTTAAATAAATTTGTCAAACTCGGCTAGAAAATAAAAAAACCAGAAGGGAATTCTCGATCCCCGTAGGTTAGCGACTAGCACCTGACATCATACGAAATGAGAGTGGAAACGAATTTTCCACCAAAACACTAGAAGAAATGGATACAAGTCAGTATGTATAAGAGAAAACTCCATGGGGAGAACTACACCAGAATTCAAACAAGAAAACAACCCCAAAGGTAAAACAGAAAAGTACCAGTGAAACATGATAAACAACCCAACTCCTAGTGGACAGAATAGTTCAAGCCCAAAGATAAACATCTACTACCACCTCCAAGTGGTTATTTTCCCTTTCTCGAACCTAGAAATATAAAATCTAAAAATACCCAAAGGCATAGGTTGGGTGTGAGATAAAATCCCAGTAGGGTGTCACCAAGGATTCTGTAATATTATGACACAATTAATTAACCAATTAAAGATTGTAATTTTAAATATACATGCATGGAATTTCAAAATCATATTTAAAAAATCATGATTTAAATTTTAATTGATGGAAATACATTAAACAAATGACTTAATAAACTTTTTATATAAAACAGTTTATATAAATTAAAAAGGCATTTGTAAAATAGTTTACAAAATATGTCATATATATATATCAAAGCATAAACAATGAGAAAAATCATCATCTTCCAAAAGGTATGATACTTATAGGTTATGGGACTCTCACAAACTCAAATAGTTATCATGGAAATATGTGTACACACATCCCTCAATTACTGGCCAAAGAGGAACCCATCACCATCCCATCTAGGATGTGAATTACTACATATGTATTGTTAGTGTTATAAAACATCAATAGAGTGTTATCCCAAATAACACAATAACTACCTAGGATTTCATGTGCTCTAATCATAATAAACAATGGGAAATTTACTTTAAAATTATTCAGAATAAAAATTTGACCCATATTTCCATTTCAATATTCCAATTTACACTTAAAAACCAAAACTGGGTTTTTAATCAATTCATGCATTTTTCTAGGATAAAACCATTGGGTTTCTATCAAAATAGATTAAGCCATATTTTTACAAATACCAATTTAAAATCAATTCCACAAATTAATTATACAATTTAGTTTCACAATTAAAATTCCACCATTAAAATTCAACAATTTAATTTCAGAAATTAAATTTTACAAACTAAATTTCACAAATTCTATCAAATTTCTCAAACCCACCACAATTCATAGTAATTGGTGGGTTTTACCAATTTTATACCAAAGAAAATAAAAATCCCCAGTTTACAAAAAATTGTGTTCTTAATAAAACAATTTATTTTTTTAAAATTTAAATCAAGAAATTAAATTAAATCATGAAATATAGGGTTAAATCAATTTGGACAATCATAATAGAACCACCTAACAAATATCATGAGATCAAGAATCACAAATCCCCAAATGGAATACTCCAATGAAGAATTTCACCAATGAAGAAATGAGAATCTAACCTAGATTCACGATCTAAAACAATTGAGATTATATCCTCCAACAACATGGAGGTTTATTAAACCCTATAGAGGATAGAAGGGGAAATAAAGAGATAGAGAACAGGTAGAGGAAAATTACCGGTAAAGGATCGAACAATGATCACCACACTTTGATCCACCTTGGAAGGGGTTTTAAGGATCCAAAATTGGTTCTTGGGTGCTCCATATACCTATTATTTTGTATTAGGTTGAGTTAGGCCTTGGTGGGGGTCAAAATAAGGGTTTGGGATATTTTTAATCAATTTTTGAATAAATTAAAATCTATGTGTAGAGTTATATGGGCAAGGAAACATGGTTAGAAAAATTGTGTGCTCTAACCATGCACCCCCTATTGTAGGGTTGTACAGTTTTTCCTTGGTGGGTGTATAGTTTTTTAAACTGTACACCAACCATGAAAACCCTCACTATATCCACTTACATGGTTTTTACAAGCTGGGTGCACGGTTTGAAAAAATGTGCATGAATGATGCACAACCAATGAACTTCCATGATTTTCCAAAATTTTACTCAAAACACCCTTAAACAAAACCCAACCAAAACATGATCAAAATAGGGGTTTGGGAGTACATTAAATCACTAACAGGATGTTATAATATTTACATCACTTCAATGTTGAGCCTTAATTCCATGGAATCAAATCATATCTTGCAATACTCTCACAATATCTTATTTATCATGCACAATGTCATGGAATTCTCATTTCATGGTCTTATAATCTTTAGGTAAGTTATTTTTGATCCACCAAGTATTCAACAATGGTGCGAATGAGTCTCTCCATTTCTCATAGGAAAATATATCAATTGAAATTCCTTCTTCAATGATGTGGTATTCTTTATCTTCATGTTTAACAGTCACCATGGGGTGGATTTATCTTTTAAGACATGGCCTCATATTAAATTCTAGAACCATCTTTGAAAGTTTTCTCATACTCACTATATATTATGGATTGATATTTTTCTCCATGTTTTGAAGATCTTATCAATATTCATCTTGAATCATAGTCACTACTAATACATATTAAGTAAGAAATATGATTTCTTATATATCATAGTTTGAGATCCAATCTTCCTACATATCACCTTAATCTTATTGACATTGAAATTTAAATTGGGTACTACCTTTAAATAATAAATATTTAACTTATATATTACAATGTATTTATTCCCTTTTCCATATTTATCAAACTGATGAATATTGTGTAATATTTCTCTACTATTTTATATTGTATAATATTTTTTAAATTAGCTATTTTTTCGGTTATCCATGAGCCTAAGATATTTTGTAACATATTAAATATATTAAAAACCACATTGGACTAAGGGGACATCCTCAAATTCTTTATCCTAAGAATATATTGCATATATTGGGGTAGTTATATGCTTATAAAATTTTCATAAACACCAATATATAATTCATTCATGGAAGATCATCCAAGACTTATCCAAATTTCAGAGACTGTGAAATATATTATATATATAAGTTCTTTGTTAATTTTATATGAACCTATAATTCCATAATTCATCCCCATTCATCTCAAAACTTCTCAAAACACTTCAAATCACTTTGGAACAACCTTAATTCAACTTCAATCACCATAAAAATAATTATAAAGATTTATAAAGAAAATAAATACTCCTTAGAACATTTCAATTGCATTCTAATGAATCAATAACTTCAACACATATCATCAAAATACAGACTTATGAAACTTATCTCAAGGGTTCTCAACAGACTACTCCTACCACTTGAAAAATATCAAAAACATTCAACACCTTAACCACATGTATTGAAAAAAATGCAACATAATCATCCAATGGGTTCAAAAATATCCCCCCTTGGATGTGTTTAAAATACCAATACCATAAATTTTACTATCTTATCACATATAAAAGTTACTCCCCCTCAATTCATGAAATGAAAATTAAATTTTAAATCTCATCCCCCCATATTAAAAATAAAGGAAAATAAAGTTATGCAGGAGGTGGTATAAAATTCCTAAAAACAATGATCCATTAACCAATAACCTCTATGTCAACATGATCTAGATCTATATTGAAAATAATAGTGATCAATTAAAACATAAATTGTAACCATTAAATATTTTAACAATAGATAATAACATTTAATGTTCTATTGGGAAATTAATATTTGAGTTTCAATCACTTTTCTACACTCACTAAATAAAGTCATTAAAAAATTTTAAGAAAAAGAAGGTTTCTCTCTTTATAGATTACTTCTACCCATTTTTAGTAATTTAATTATAATTATAGACTTAGATTATCCTAATTCTTAGTTTGAAGTCTATTTAGAAGAATATTAGAAATTTTCTCCTTCAATAGAACAAATTTCAGCATCAAGATTCCATCAACAAACTTTCCCTTTAGAAAATGATATTTTATATTAGTGTTATTTGATTTAAAATGTTTCATTGGATTCCTATATGGATTTATGATACTTTGGTTGTCAAAACCAATAAACAGTGGGTAAAAAACACTTATATTCATGTCTTTAAGTTATTTATTCATTAAAATGATCAATCAAACTACCTCTGATGTAGCCACATACTTGTATTAATTGGATCTCAAGATGAATTATGTTTGTTTCTTATAATTCTATGCTATAAAAATTTCACCAATAAAAAAATGCTCCACATATTGTGGGATTTAAATCATTAACACCACCATACCCATCAGCATATGTATAAACATTAAATCCATATCACCTTTAATCTTATATGTATACCTATAACCAAAAGTATTCAATACATCTCTCAAAATTCACTTGGTTTCTATAATATGTTATTTTTTATTAGACTGATACCTAGAATTAAATGTAATAGTATAGATAATGTATAACCTTGAGGGAGACAAGAATAAGATACTACTAATCAACATACTAAATTCTTCCTCCTTCACAACATTAACTCCGTCATCCATGCTCATCTTGGTGAGTACTTGAATTGGTTTAAAAACACCTCTCAATTACTCCACAATAAATTTCATAAATAACTCCTTGGTATATTTTTATTAAGAGAAGAAAATTAGACTGAGATTGTAGAGACCCAAAGATTGATGTACATGGACTTTACATTACTTTTTTGGAATACTTAATACATAACAAAAACAGACACCAATGGACCTTAATAGTTTCATGTCTTTGGAAACTTGGAACATAATCTTCTAATCTTGGTGAAAGATCTTCAACATCTCCCATAAAGATCTTCCCCTTTTTTTTCTTACCTAAAACCATTCGTTATAACCTGGGGAAAATAAAACATAAAAACGGTGACCTCAATTGCTCAGTAAGGGTAAATATAGAGAACATAAAACAATCCATAAACATTTAAATGTAAAAACTTGAACATAAAATCTACAAATCAAAATCTTGAGCAAAGACATAAATCATGGAAGTACGTAAGGCCTATATCATAAAGTAAAATCAATCATGATAAAATAGAATGGTAATAAAACATGTAATTGTTTCAAACCATTAATCACAAGATATGATTTCCATAGTAGCCAAGGAATTGCTACCAAGACCATCTTAGTAGACAAAGTCCCTTTCAGAATCGAGTTTACTCCTCGTTCCAGTCTTGTATCACCGAACCAGATTAACATACCATTCCAACCATGTCTATATCATGAGATATAAATCATTACCCAATGAATTTCAGGGAGATATAGGTCCCACCCATCTTATAATGAAATCATTCTTACGTGTGCCATAAAATAAACATAAATCATTCATCATAACCCAAAGAATAAAATGGGTTTCATAAACATCATCCCATCATAAAATAATCTATATAAAATAAATGGATGTAATTTAATCATAGGAAGGTGAAACCATGTAAATCATAGAGACATTATACTTGAAACATACACATATGAAATAATTTCATCTTACATGGAAAATGGTTTTGATAAAACACTTGAAATGATTTATTGAGGAAAATATCCTTTCTTCTTCAAAATCATTTTTCTTTTCACAAAATTCCAAGAAATTTTAAAAGGAAATGATTTTGTTGAAAATAGTCATGAAATATTGTAGAGTATCCTTCATGAAAATAAGGCATTATGAAACCATAAAAAGCTGTTCATGCCGTATAAGTTAAAAAAAACATTCTCCTTGTACTTTTTTCAAAAGAGTCAAAAAGTACCACATATGGTAAATGAAAGATTCCTTCCATAACACAAAGTAAAATTAAAAAAGGTTAAACATGACTTTAAACATACATGGAATAATATTAAACACGTTATGAAAACATTTTTATGGACATGGATGAAAAATATAACCCCAGTAAATACATATGTATAAGAAAACCCGGATAAAAATAAGATTGCAAAATTATCCCTTACTTATGTATGATATGCTTCGTACGTATATGAAACTCCTTTATAATGATTTAAATAATGTCATTGACTTATTACAGAATCGTATTCATTGTTATTATATCATATATGGTTCACTTATGACTTTATATTACCCGTTCTTTTTTAAATTCCATGTTAAAGCATTGTTTTGGGTAAAATCATTTTATTTATCGTACGTGTGTGGACTTGTTGTTCTTGATATTATTATTACTTATTTAATGATTTAATTTAATCCATAATGTAAATCATGATTTATATATCATATATATTCAATATATATATATATAATAGATAGATAAATCAAATGAAATACACCGTTCATGGAGACGGTAGGCCGTACGTACGCATGAACGCTGGTTTCCTTTCCTTATTGACTTGAATGGAAGTAAGTTTATGAAATATATATATACATAAATAAATTATATTTATCATATCATATATTTATTTATTATTCATTATATGTACTTTATAATCATTCTTGAGTGGTTAACAGGGAGAATGAATCTCATCGTGTCGTGGAGATGGTAATCGGTACGTACGCATGAGCGATGATATCGTTCCCATAATTATTGACTTGAATTGGAGTGGATGATATAATATCTCATAATCAGTATGATGTTATAATAACCACATATATAGTTATTATTTACACCATTGTACCCATCCAAGTAAGGTGGTGGTGGAAAAACAGATTACACCACGGCGTGGAGACGGTATTCCGTACTTACGCACCCGCGGTGACTTCGTTTTCCGTAGGATGGATAGAAGGTGAAATGTGGTTGTTACCTATTTATAATAACATATAAGTATATTAGTGATACTTATGTTATTAATTTATAATGAAACAACTAAAGAGGAAGAATTTGAAGAAGAAATAAACTTGAAAGAATCGGTGGAAGAGATTACCACTTCTTCGATGCACCTCTTTTAAGCTTCCTATTAAGGCACTAGAGTTGGACTTTTGATAAAATAATAACATATATAATGTTTATAGGTAAGTTGATAAGGGAAATGGTCAGGGGTTTGCTGATCTTGAAGGCTCAAAATTGTGTAAAGAGAAGAGGGAGGAGGTGCCCTTTTATAAGGGAGGAGAGGGGAACCTTAGAAAAAACTTAAACTATTATTTTATAATAAAGCCATATTCGGTTTATAATAGCTACAAACTGATTTATTTCAAAGATAATGTGGGTATGGGTATAAATCCTCTCAACCAATAGGTTTTAGACAAGTTTAGGTTACTATTTTAACCTTATCATTTAGATTTAACTCTAAGTTAAATAATTTAACTTTTACTGCGTCTTCTTGTTTTCTTACACTATATGGTTAATAAAATTACTATAACAATAAAAAATAACCCCAAGTGGTTCATTATTAATATATATAACCTTATATAATTAATTTGGCCTATCCTTAGATTTTTAGGAATAGAATTACAATTAATAATATAATATTTTAAAAAAACTATTTTATGTCAATTTTGACACTATTTGGTAATTGATTTTTGTGAAACTCATAACAGCATGATTAGTTCTAATAAATTTAATTAAATAAATACTAAAATTTCATATTAACCTAAAAAATTATTTTAATTTATAAAAAGTCTAAAATTTCATTTTTTTTGGGTATTTATAACTTCATTGATGTTAATATTTCATTAATAAGTTAATTACTGCATCATCATTGTATCATAAATAAATTAAATTATTTAATTTCTAAAAATTATAAATAAAATACCATTATATAGGAAATATTTTTATCTTTGTAATTGATATTTATAGTCGAATTTATCTTGTGTATAACCCTATATTAAATTTTTTTAGTTATTAAACATTGATTTTAACTCTTTTAACTCTTCTTTGAATTAAATAATAATAAGTGTCCTAATCTAATCCCAGGGGACCTAAATTATAATATTATATTTATAAGGTTGTTTTTGGTCGAATTATACTTATCCAATAGAATTAGTATGTGTTTCAAGGTAATAATAATATCATTTTTACCCTTAATTACCCTATTTACTTTTAACCGTGGTAAATAAAAGTAAAAAGATACTTTTCACAAAAAATTATTTTTATCTTATTTAACAACATTTTACTCCTTGATATTAACCATGTCTCTCAGATTTTCGAAATTCCACTATAGAAGTAGTAAAATTATGTTTGATGTAAATTTTCAAATTCTCCAAGGAGGTGGGTAAAAGACGGTGAAAAGTTCAATAAAATTTTTATATACCTAAAATTATTATAAAATGACTCCAATGAATTACATTGAAATTATATAGGTATTATGTATCATTTTTGACCTAAAATAAATTTAAATAAAATAAATAATTATTTAAATAAAAAGTCAGGTTTTAAATAGAAACCCTGTGTTTTCACTATTCATCAAAAATTGAATATTTTCTGAAAAATACCAAAAATTAACCCTAGGATAATTTCAATATTCCAAATCCAAAAATGAAGTCCATATTGAAAGATAAAATTTGTAAAATTTCAAAAGTGGGTATTACTATTCATAACGGCTAGTTCATAATAATATTAAAATTATATCTCGTTTAGTGAAACTCAGTATTGCGTACTACACACGCTATCGAGGAAGGTCTTGATTGTGTGTAATTCAAGCCAAGTTAGGGTTTCATGTAGTTAAAGATCCATTTGGTGTTGCGTATAACATAATCAAAACCTATTTCATTTATACGTTAAACAAAATCTATACTTAATGTTGCGTAGAATAATTTCAAAAAATGAAATTGAAATTGTGTATAACATGATCCAAGAATAGTGTTGTGTATACTGGAAGCTAATACGGTGTTGCATATAGTACAAGTAAATCTTGGTGTAGTTTATAATAGAAGACATCAAAGAAATTAAAAATAATATATCTCATAATTTCTCGGGGTGTTACATTCTACCCACCTTAAAATGAATTTCGCCCTCGAATTTTGTCGGGGTTATAAATCGTTTACTACTTGAAAGTTTAATTCATAGAAACCCACATCGTAAAAGGAATACTAAAAATTAATTTTAAAATGTAAAGTAAGAAATGTAACGGTTACCCAGATTAACTCATCACTGGGTTTCCACATAGGAGAACATAGGTGGAAATATGAATATGGAAGAAAAATCTAACCATCAAGTTTTGATGGAGAGTGGTAGAGAACAAGGCTATGAAAAAGCCAACAATCACAAAGCCATAAATTTGTGATGATCTAAGGTACCATCTGATTCATCAGATATGAGAGCACTAGGACAACATTTTTGGTTTTCAATATCATTTCCCAAATATTGAAGAATTTATGAATTAGATGAAATACGTACTTGATTTTGGTACAATCTCACTGTTGTTCCTGACTTGAACAATTTCCACTTCATCTCTTAAATAAATGAAGTTGAATTTGTCATCTGTGAATTGTTAGTAGATCCTGCGATAGAATGATAGGTTATTCCGTCTATCTCAAACATAAGGTTAGTAATAGTTATATCTATAAGTCCATTTATAGTGAGATTAATCGTATACGGTTCCAAAAATGTAATTATACTTCATCTATCATACCATGTAATAAAATAAAACTAATTTTTACAAACTGGGGACTTATTATAGGCCAATGGTAGGTGATAAAGGTATGTCCCACTTCAGTTGTGGGTTTGATTCCTGCATCCTTCTCTGACGTGACGGGTTGTCGCTCGTCCTACGGGTTGTCCATTTTCTAAAACTACACTATTATAACATTCCAGAAATAATATCGAAATTTTTTATATCCTTAAACAATACTATATGATGTACAACATAATACATTATAATCTTTAGGCTTATCTAAAATACTTCTGTTCAAGCTCATAGTATAAAGGAAACAATAATTAGAAATGTCATCCACCGAGCATGTGAATACCATCATTTATCCCCATATATCATAGGATATATCTTATTAGTCACATTACAAACATGTGAATACCTTGATCATGTATTCTCTTGAAAAAAATGAATACCCATAGAACCTTAGTGAAAACATGAATGCAGTTAAAAGTTAACACTTTCCACATACCAAAATCCTAAAATTTCTTTATACTCAAACCATGATATCACTTTGTCCTTATATTAGTCATGAGCTCATGAATACTATCAAACATATTATTTTCTCTTTATCCCTTCATTATGCGTATATCATCTTCTTTCCAAAAATATTTCAATCACTTTTCAAGGTTACTGATACCATATTCTTATGGAAAACCACAATGGACCAATACATAGATATTCCAATATACTATAAAAGTACCTAAACAACATTATTCTTGAATACCAATACATAAACACTTCAATCCATCCTCTTAAATGATTGTCATGTAATAAGTCCTTCCTTTATTTAGAAGTAACCTCTTAGGTTAGGGCATTGAGTTGGGTAATGCCCATGTTCTCCACAGATATGACATTGAACTCCATAACAGTCTGTCACTCTATGACCCTCCTCTCCACACAGATAACATCTTCCCCACCATTTGATGTTTTCATCAAGGTTCTTCTTACCTTCTTTAGAAATCTCAATCTTCTATTCTCTATTCTCCTCAACTTGGGAACTTGCATAAATGTCAATCTTCCTCTTATTTGATGAATTAGGAATACCACTAAAGTTCACCTTGTTAATCATATTTCGTGCTGACTGATTTGGCACAATCTCAAAATATTTCTTTCTAGGCATTAAGAAATTTCATTGCTCATTGTCACCAGTTTGTCCATTGGATTTAATGTTGACCTAATTCCTTCTGGTTCCCTCCATTGACTAAAACCAAAATCCAAGGTGTAAGAAACAGTTAAAATAATGGGGAACCACATAATCATAAAAAGTCACTTATGGGATGTCTAACTTATCACACATTCTTTAATCCAGGATACCTTAGGTTTAACCTAGGTTATTCAAGATCATAAACATAATTATAGGACTGTAAACTATAGTTATACTAAACCTTAGGTACATCCTTAGACATACTGTAGAAATATATCTAGGGATATCACTAAAGTTTTCGCATCCTAGTTTCCAAAGTTTAACTAAACCTTTCCTATGATACCAACTATAGAGACCAAAAGCTTGACGTACATGTACATTACATTACTTTTTCAGAATACTTAATACATAAAAAAAACAGACACTAAAGGACCTTAATAGTTTAGTGTCTTTGGAAACTTTGAACATAATCTTCTAATCTTGGTGAAATATCTTTAAACATCTCCCATAAATATCTTCCCCTTTTTTTATTACATAAAAACTTTATTTATATCCTGGGGAAAAGAAAACATAAAAATGGTGAGATCAAATGATCATTAAGGGTAAACATAGAGAACAAAAAACAATCCATAAACATTTGAATGCAAAAACTTGAACATAAAATCTAAACATCAAAATCTTGAGCAAAGAGATAAATCATGGAAGTGCGTAAGGAATATATCATAAAGTAAAATCAATCATGATAAAATAGCATGGGAATAAAACATGTAATTGTGGAAAAAAATTAATCACATAATATGATTTCCATATTAGCCAAGGCATTGCTGCCAAGACCATCTTAGTGGACAAAGTCCCTTTCGGAATAAAGTTCACTCCTCGTTCAATCCTATATCACTGAATCGGATTAACTTACCATTCCATCCATGTCTATCTCATGAGATATAAATCATTACCCAATTAATTTGAGGGAGATATAGGTCCCACCCATCTCATAATTAAATCATTCTTACATGTGCCATAAAATAGACATAAATCATTCATCATAACCCAAAGAATAAAATGAGTTTCATAAACATCATCCCATCAAAACATAATCCATATAAAACAAATGGATATCATTTCATCATAGGAATGTTAAAACATGTAAATCATAGAGACATTATACTTGAAACATACTTATATGAAATAATTTCATCTTAGATGGAAAATGGTTTTGATAAAACACTTGAAATGAATTCTTGAGGAAAATATCCTTTCTTCTTCAAAATCATTTTCTTTTCACAAAATGCCACGAAATTTTAAAAGGAAAATATTTTTTTGAAAAGAGTCATGATATTTGGTAGATTAATCTTCATGAAAATAAGGAATTATGAAACCATAGAAATTTGTTCATGCTGTATAAGTTAAAAAAACATTCTCCTTGTACTTTTAACGAAAGAGTCAAAAAGTACCACATATGGTAAAAGAAAGATTCCTTACATAAAACAAAGTAAAATTAAAAAAGGGTAAACATGAATTTAAACATACATGTAAGAATATTAAACACATTATGAAAACATTTTTATGGAAATGGATGAAAAATATGACCCTAGTAAATACATACATATAAGCAATCCCGGAAAAAAATAAGATTGCAAAATTATCCCTTACCTTATGTCTGATATGCTTCGTACGTACCTGAACCTAATGTATAATGATTTAATTAATGTCATTGACTTATTACAGAATCATATTCATTATTATGATATCATATATGGTTAACTTATGACTTTATATTACCCGTTCTTTAGTAAATTCAATGTCAAAGCAGCGTTTTGTGTAAAATTGTTTTATTTATTGTACGTGTTTGGACTTGATGTTCTTGATATTATTATTACTTATATCATGATTTAATTCCTTCTAGAATTTAAATCATGATTTATATATCATATATATTCAGTATATACATATATATAATAGATAGATAAATGAAATTAAATACACTGTTCATGGAGACGGTAGGCCGTACGTACGCATGAACGTTGTTTTCCTTTCCTTATTTACTTGAATGGAAGTAAGTAGATGACACATATATATATAAATAAATAAAGTAGATTTATCATATCATATATTAAATTATTTTTCATTATATATACTTTATAGTCATTCTAGAGTGGTTAACGTGGAGAATGAATCTCATCGCGTCGTGGAGACAGTAATCTGTACGTACGCACGAGCGATGATATCGTTCCCATAATTATTGACTTGAATTCTAGTGGATGGTATAATATCTCATAATTAGTATGATGTAATAATAACTAGATATATAGTTATTCTTTACACCATTTTACCCATCCAAGTAAGGTGGTGGTTGAAAAACAGATTACACCACGACGTGGAGACTGTATTCTGTATGTACGCACGCGCGGTGATTTCATTTTTCCTAGGATGGATAGAAGGTGAAATGGGGTTTTTTAATATTTATAATAACATATCAGTACATTAGTGATACTTATGTTATTAATTTATAATTAAACATCTAAACAGGACGAGGTTGAAGAAGAAATAAACTTGAAAGAATCAGTAGAAGAGATTACCTCTTCTTCGACGCACCTCTTTTAAGCATCCTCTTAAGGCACTAGAGTTGGTCTTTTGAGAAGACCAGAACCTATATAATGTTTATAGGGAAGTTTTTAAGGGAAATGGGTAGGGTTTGGCCGACCTTGAAGGCTCAAAATTGTGCAAAGATAAGAGGGAGGAGGTGGCCTTTTATAAGGGAGGAGAGGGGCACCTTAGGAAAAACTTAAACTTTAATTTAATAATAAAGTCATATTCGGTTTATAATAGCTCCAAATTGATTTATTTAGAAGAATATGTAGGGATGGGTCGAAATACTCTCAACCAATAGGTTTTATACAAGTTTAGGTTACTATTTTAACCTTATCATTTAGATTTAACTCTAAGTTAAATAATTTAACTTTTACTGTGTCTTCTTGTTTTCTTACACTATATGGTTAATAAACTTACTATAACAATCCAAAAGAATCCCAAGTGGTTCATTATTAATATATATAAACTTATCTATGTCATTTTTTCTAACCTTATATTTTTAGGAATATAATAACAATTAATAATATAATATTTTTTAAAAAAACTATTTTATATCAATTTTGACACTATTTGGTAATTGATTTTTGTGAAACTCATAACAGCATGATTAGTTCTAATAAAGTTAATTAAATAAATACTAATATGTCATATTAACCTAAAAAATTATTGTAATTTATAAAAAGTCTCAAATTACATTTATTTGGGTATTTATAATCTCAATTATGTTAATATTTCATTAATAAGGTAATTACTACATCATCATTGTATCATAAATAAATTAAATTATTTAATGTCTAAAAATTATAAATAAAATACCATTATGTAGGAAGTATTTTTATATTTCAAAAGAATATTTATAGTCGAATATATCTTATATATAACACTATATTAAAAATGTTTTAGTTATTAAACATTGATTTTAACTCTTTTAAGTCTTCTTTGAATTAAATAATAATAAATGTCCTTATCTAATCCAAGTGGACCTAAATTATAATATTATATTCCTAAGGTTGTTTTTGGTCGAATTATACTTATCCAATAGAATTAGGACGTGTGTTAGGGTAATAATAATATCATTTTTACCCTTAATTACCCTATTTACTTTTAACCGTGGTAAATAAAAGTAAAAAGTTACTATTCACCCAAAATTATTTTTATTTTACTCCTTGAGATTAACTGTGTCTCTCAGATTTTCAAAATTCCACTCACAGAAGTGGTAAATTTAAGTTTTATGTAAATTTTTAAATTCTCCAAGGAGGTGGGTAAAAGAGGGTGAAAAGTTCAATAAAATTTTTATATACCTGAAATTATTATAAAATGAATACAATGAATTACATTAAAATTATATAGGTATTATGTATCATTATGAACTAAAATAATTTTAAATAAAATAAATAATTATTTAAATAAAAAGTCGGTATTTAAATAGTAACCCTATGTTTTTACTATTCATCAAAAATTGAATGTTTTCAGAAAAATACCAAAAATTCACCCTAGGATAATTTCGATATTCCGAATCCAAAAATGAAGACCATTTTGAAAGATAAAATTTATAAAATTTCAAAAAGTTGTTATTACTATTCATAACGGCTAATTCATAATAATATTATAATAATATCTCATTTGGGGAAACTCGGTATTGCGCACTACACACGTTATCGAGGAAAGTCTTGATTGCATGTAATGAAAGCCAAGTTAGGGATGCATGTAGTAAAAGCTCCATTTGGTGTTGCGTATAACATAATCAACACCTATTTCATTTATACTTTAAACAAAATCTATACTTAATGTTGCGTAGAATAATTTCCACAAAACGAACTTGAAATTGTGTGTAACACGAGCCAAGAATAGTGTTCCGTATACTGAAAGCTTATACAGTGTTGTGTATAGTACAAGATAATCATGGTGTATTGTATAATAGAAGACATCAAAGAAATTAAAAATAATTTATCTCATAAAATCTCAAGGTGTTACAGAGATTTTGGGTGATTTGTAAACTTGAGACAAGTTTCATCTCTTTAAGAATTGAAATGCCAAACTTCTTATTAATTTGTGTGCATAAATAATCACATGATGTATTATCATTACTATAAAATATTATATCATAAACAAACACAATCACAATGATTGATGCTGGATTAGTCTTATTTATATACGAATTGTTATCCACCTTCCCTTTCTTGAATTTCATGACTCTCAGGTACTCATCCAGTTTTTGATACTAAGATATTATCATGTTTTGTAACCCATAAATGTCCTTCTTCAACTTATTCACTCTGTTACTATCTTCATCAAGAAAAAAACCTCAGGTTTATCAATATAAACATCATTTTTTAGATCACAATTCATAAATGAAAACATCACATCCAAATAAATAACCTGGAAACTTTTTTGAGCTAAAATTTATAGAGAAATTATAATGGCCCCAATACTAAATACAGGGGGAAATGTTTCATCAAATTCAATGCCCATAATTTGTGAGTTCCCAAACACAATTCTGGATTAGTTTCTTAAAACATCACCTTTCACATTTATCTTTTTTCTAAAAACTATTTTTTCTCAAATAATGTTATTCTCTATGCGTCAGGGTAAAATCCCCCATTTATCATTTTGTTCTATCTGATCTAGCTCTACATTCATATCTTAGATACATTAATTTTATTCAAATTCTTAATAAATAATTGGAGGTTAAATATTTTAAAGGAGACTTGTGTAATTAATTGCTATGATTTTTCATCTTGTTTTCACCCCTTGAATCTGACCCCCTATAATATTTTTAGAATCAATTTAACTTTTAAATCATGAGTTTATTCTAGTGGTTATTAAATTCATACCCTTAGCACTTTAATATTCTGAATATGCATCATAATTTGGAATTTATATAATTTGTGCAACTTTTCAATCTGTAATGTTTGTTCACTGGTGAAAACATCATCATCCTCAATAATTAAGATTCATTTATCAAGGACTATTTATTCTATAATGTTATCACATCATCTAAATACACAATACTTTTAGCTTTGTTATTCGAACATCTATAAGAATTTCCATTTGGTGTATAACCAAGGAAAATTCCTTCTTCGGATTTTTCATAAAACATACAACCACATATTCCTTTATTCTTGACGAAACAATAACTACAAAAACACTGAAGTGTTTCAAATTTTAATTCTTAGGGAAAAACATTTATATAGAATAATATCTGAATTTTTCCTCAATAGACATATGTTATAAATAATCCAAATAGTATAAATATCTTTCCTCTAGAAGTATCTTGAGGTGACATGGTTTTTTGGAACGGTTCTATCCATATTAACAAGGATCGTGATCTTACTTTAAGGCATTATATTTTAATGAAGAGTGTTGGGTGCACTGAACTCGTGTATGATTCCATGTTTATCAATATATTATAAAAAATTATTTGAAAACTTTCTATCATTATGTGGTCTTATTATTTTAAAAAAAACTCATTTTCTTTTTTGGATAGCCTTCTGAAACTTTTAATAAATATTAAGGATTGAGATTTGTGAGATATAGACCCAATGAATTTCATTACAGTGAATTCATCAATGAAAGTTATGAAATATCTATCTCTACATGTCATGACACGTCCCCCAGGGCCTGTGTCGTGACTACCCCAATCCCACCTTCCATAGCCCAGGGGTTGAAAACTGGCACCAGTAAAGTGTAGCCCTAAAATGGGAAGGCTTTGCCTTTAAACATGTACAAACACACAAAACAAGAACACAACAAGATGCAACCATGAAGTAAAAACTACAGCAGTAAAAGTGTATACTGAAAGTAAAGGGGCCTAGAATATAAGCCCAATTGAAAAGGTACAACTACAACTGAAAATAGAAAACAGCTCCAGTGATCGTCTCCCAAGGATCCTCCTTGAAGGGTAGGTACAGCTTGTCTCCACTACTCCCCACATTGATCAGTCACCTCTGTGTACCGCCTGGTCCTAGATCCTATAGTCTCAACTGAGCCGCTCATCGTATGCATAATACACAACAAAGTGTTGGCAAAGCCCGTGCAGGCGTGAGTATAACAATACTCAGTAGGGACCCCAAGACCCCCGAAGGTCTCTCAGAAATACATAGAGGAATAACTCAAGCATGATCTCTGTCACAAATCACAAAGAAAAAATATACAGCTCAAACCAGTTATAAAAAAAGTACAGTAGTACAGATGTTTAATCATAAGACTATATCATCTTACTCTTTTAATAGGCACTACTACTGACCCACACAAGATCGATAGGTACTAACCCCCGCAAGACCCACACATGATCGATAGTTACTGATTCACACAGAATTGATGGGTGTTAATTCACACAGAATCACTGGCTGCAGATTCACACAGAATCGTTGGGTGCTGATTCACATAGAATCACTGGATTCTGATTCACATAGAATCGTTGGGTGTTGATTCACACATAATCGCTCAGTACTGATTCACATAGAATTTCTCTTCATTATTCACATCTCTGCCAGACATAGGAATCCCTCTCATAGTATTCTTGTTTCTAGGAGAAGAATCTCCTCAAGCCATCAATCATAATTTAACTAGAATGAAGTCCCATCTATAAGTTATCCAATGATTTGTCACATCATAAGGGTTCCAATGGAATAGACGGTGCGTCAACCAAACACCAAAATCTGTAAGTTATTGGAATTTTAGTGTCGAGGGCCTGGTTGGATTCGGGGTCTATCCACACTATCCATAATCCAACTTTCCCCAAAACTCTCATGGATTATCTCAAAAGAAACTTCTCACTCCAAGTATCCTAGCACCGCAGACGGTTCGTCAAACAGTTGTTTAGTTCGCATGATATGGTCATTTAAGCGTAACTGGGCCCGAATTGGTCTGGGTCCCATCCGACCTGGTTCGAGTCTAACCCATCCTAGCCCGAACCGGCCCGGTCTAGCTCGGTTGGGATGGGCTGTGGAGGACCTAGCCCATTGGGCTGCAGACTGGCCCAGCCTGCCCCGGTTGGTGCAACCTGCCCGGGGGTCGTACGGTCTACCTGCCGAACTACTCAAAGGGGTCGTTTGACTCCTTGATTGGTTGTGCCAGGTGGCGCCACCTTATCACCCACGGGACCCACAGGGTGCGGGACCCTACATTCACTGCAGCTTCGATCCATGACCTGTCTCACCCCAGTGTGTGACGTCGCGCCGCCTCCCATCTCTGTGGCCAGTTGTTGGCGACCACCTGTTCGACCTCCGCGGTGCCGAGCAGTGCCGCCCTCATCCGCAGCTGGCGAGTGCCGGCCTCCACCTCTGTCTCTACTATCAGCACCAGTATTCAGTGCCACCATGTCGGTGCAGTGTTGGTGTATCTTCTACAGGCCACTGGGTCAGCTTCGGTGGTCCGTTCTTCCTTCCGGACGCACCTACGTTCCACCCGGGATGTCGTTGTTGTTGCGCGCCTCCCGGTTTCAAGGTTCCGTTGAGTTGAAAACCAACCCATGAAGAACGCACCAAGAAACGAAGTGGTGGAGGTTCCGAGACTTGTTCATTTGGACCTCCCCCTCCGCGTTAGCATTATATCAAATGGGGATAATTAATACATCACATTGAAATAATGATACACCCCGTTTAAATCTCCCCGTAATGACCACCTACAAATTCAAGAATGAGGAGAAGAATCATGGGAATTTCTTGAATTAAATGATAACCCCTACCTCGATAATTGTTGGAGGCATCGTGGTGGTGGGATGAGAATCCGCGCTTTGAAGAAGCTACTGGCATTCGTTGCCGCATGAGCTTCCATCTCCATTGGTGGAAGGTTTCCCATCACTTTTCCAGAGGTTCCTCGCTTGATGAAGTCGTGAAAAAAAAACTACCCTGAGCCCCATTTAAATAGAGGGGTAAATGGTTGAGTAATGCACTGAGGAATTAATTAGATTCATTAATTGTGGTAATTAATGTGCCACATTAATTACACGATGGATGGTTATGCAACCAAAGTGTAACTGGGCAATTAACTTCTCATATTTAAAATCCTGGCCACCTCTGTGGTCCCCACCACCACCGGTCAATAGTTGGTAGAAAAAAATAAATAAAATAAGAATTTCTTTGTTATTTTATTATTTCTTTAAAAAGTTTTAAAAACTAACTTTTTCACCTGACTAACTACAGTTGAAGTTAAGCCTCCCTTAAGCGAATCTCGGCACTTCAAATTCAATGGTGCCCTCGGATTTTTAATTCGAGCACCAGTTCAAAATATAGGAAACTCCGCACACATTTTTACTTAACATACCTTTAAAATTGTTCAAAAATTCATTCTGGGCACACTAGGCCTTGGAATCATGTGCCATAGATTTTCACAGACTTATAATAAACCCAAATAAATTAAAAAAATTACATGGAAATTTCCAGTTCATTACATTCTTCCCACCTTAGTTATTTTCATCCTCAAAATCTAAAACAAAACTAGGGGAAAAAATGGGGGTACTAAGCACATATATGATCCTCTCACTCCCATGTGCTCTCCTGAATATTCCCATGCTACCAATGAACTAGAACCAGAGGAATCGACTGCCCATAACGGACCCTCTCTTGTTGATCCTCTATCTCAACTGGGAACTCCACAAACATCACCCCATCATCGATGTCCGGATTTCCCCAATCAATAACATGTGATGGATCATGCATGTATCTTCTTAGCTGCGACATGTGGAAAACATTATGCAGCTGGTGAATCTGTGGGGGAAGAGCTAGATGGTACACCACCTCTCCTACTCTACTGAGGATCTGGAAAGGTCCAATGAACCTCGAATAGATTGTCGCCCTGACCAAACCTCTGTAATCCTCATTGTGTTGAGACTAATAGGAATACATAGTCTCCCTCTTCAAAATCTGAGGGTCTCCATCTTCTATCGGCATAAGTCTTATTCCGGATCTATGCAGTTTTCATCCACTCCTGGATGATCTGCACCTTCTCTGTGGTAGCCTGTATCAACTCTTGACCCATAAGTTCTAACTCCCCTGATTCTATCCAACAAAGAGGTGATCTTCATGGTTTCCTATACAAGGCCTCAAATAGTTTCATGTCGATGGTGGAGTGATAAATTTTGTTGTATGAGAACTCCACTAGGGGTAGGTGGTCCTCCCAACTACGGTCAAAATTGAGGACACAAGCACAAAACATGTCCTCAAGTGTCTGTATGGTCCGCTCCGTCTAACCATCTTTCTGATGGTGAAAGGCGGTGCTCAAGAATAGATGAGTCACAAACGCCTCTTGTAATCCCTTCCACAAGAAGGATGTAAAATGTGTGTCACGATTTGAGACGATCGTCGATGGAACTCCGTGAAGTCACACAATCTCTTACTCAAATAGGCATCCCAAGCCCTCTACTGATCCCTACTCTTGGATGGGTAGGAAGTGGTCCAACTTGGTGTGTCAGTCAATGATCACCTAGATAGAATCGTGGCCCCTAGAAATACATGGTATCCCTATCATGAAGTCCATGTAAATAAAATCCCACTTCCACTCTGGTACCTCAAGTGGCTGCGCTAAGCCTGCTAGTACCATATGCTCGGCCTTCACTTGTTGACAAGTGAGGCACCAGGATACAAAATTTTCCACTGCTTTCTTCATCCCTAGCCACCAGTACTAACACCGGTTGTCTAGGTACATCTACACCACTCCAGGATGTACCGCTAAAGGGGATGCATGAAACTCCCACAACACCTCCTCTCATAGCATCACTGGTACCATGGTGCATCCTCTGAAGAGAATGACATGCTCTCAACCTTCAGAACATCAATCAGGAGCTTGTCAAACGGATATCTGAGCACGTCGGGCCTCACAGTCAATGTCCCCAAGATATTCCTCCTAAACTCATTGAAGAAGTGGGGGAATGAAGTCATAGACTAAAGGTAAGTTTCTCCATCTTTATCCATGAATGTTATCTACAACACGACTATCTACTCTATTGCCTCACCCAGCAACTGAAGACCAGACCTCCTGCTGAGTGTGTCTGCTTCTACATTCCCCTTCTAAAGAGTATAGACTATCTCAATGTCATAGTCCTAGAGGAACTCTATCCATCATCACTATCTCAAGTTCAGGTCCATCTATGAGAAGATATACATGACACTCTTGTGATCAGAGTAGACTGTAAAATGTTTTCCCATCAAGTAGTGCCACCACATCTTCAGTGCAAAGACCACTACTGCTAACTCCTGGTCATGGGTAGCATAGTTCTGCTCCTACTATCTCAATTGTCATGAGCCGTAGCCGATCACCGCTCACTCCTGCATCAGGACACAACCTAGTCCGGTCCCTGATGCATCGTAGTAGACTACATACCCAACACCCTCTTCTGGTATCCTCAATATGGGGACACTCGTCAGTCTCTACCTCAACTCTTGAAAACACTAATAGAAATTCTATATCCACAAGGAATGTTTCCCCTTCTTTGTCAAGGTTGACAAGGGTGCCTCTACCCTATAGAAGTTAGGTACAAATCTCTAATAGTACCCAGCCAATCCCAGGAAACTCTAAACCTCAGTCACACTTATGGGTGGCTCCCATGCAAGAACTGCCTCTATCTTTTCCGGATCTACTGTGAATATGGCCTCCGAGATAACGTGCCCTTGGAAGTGGACTTCGTATATCCATAACTGAAACTTTGATAGGTTTCTATAAAGTTGGTGCTCTTGGAGTGTATCCAGAACTATCTGAAGGTGTGTGGTGTGCTCCTCCACCGACACAAAGTATATCAAGATGTCATCAATGAATACCACCACGAAGCGATCGAGCTATGGCTGGAAGATCCTGTTCATGAGCCCCATGAACACTTTTGGGGCAGTTTCTATGTCGAAAGGCATCACCAAGAACTTGTAATGGCTATACCAACATCTGAACGATGTCTTTGGTATGTGCTCGTCTCGTACCCTGAGCTGGTGATAGCCTGATTTGAGGTTTATCTTTGAAAACCAATGATCTCCCTTCAACTAGTTGAAGATATCATCGATTCTTGGAAGAGGATGATTTTTCTTCACAGTCACCTAGTTCAGGCACCGATAATCCACAAAAATCCATAGACTCTCATCTGCCTTCGTGGAGAACAAGATCGGGGTTGCCCATGGAGAAACACTGGGCCTTATGAATCCCTTTCTCTATAATTCCTCCAAATGTACCTTTAGATCATGAAGCTCCAAAGGATCCATCTGATATTTTGGTGTATATATCGGTGTTGTCTCGGGGTACAGGTCGATTTGAAATTCTACCTATCTGTGAGGGGGTAGTCCCGGAACATCATCAGAGAAGAAATCAGTATACTATTCCACCACTACAGGATAACTCAGACTCCTCATATCAATTTTTCTAAGGGTGAGGATAGCCAAATGATGAGTAATAAGTTGCACCCTCTTCTGAGATAGTCCATCATGCACTGTAAAGGTTTCCTCCTCACCGGTGAAGGTAAACCTGATCCCATCCTTAGGAACACACCGCACTCTACGCCTAAAACAGTCGATCTGAGCATGGATTGTGGATATCCATTCCATACCCAAGATGACATTATAAGACCTCGATACTACTACTAAGAGATCCCAGCTGAATCTCTCACATTGTAGAGTGAGCTCACACTGCCTGCACCAGTGTGTAATCGTCAAATATTCTCCTGTAGGAGTCTTTAATAGCAAGGATTGAGCCAACCGATCCATTGGAATCTCTAAGCTCCGAATGAGTGTCATGGGAATGAAAGAGTGACAGGAACCTGTGTCTATAAGTACTGTAACTAGGGTGGAATAGACATAGATCATACCTCTAATAATCTCCTGAGTGACGTGGTCGTAGGCCTCTACTGCCCGTAGCTGTGCTCGCCCCTATCCACCTGCTCCCTGTGGTCAGGGTGGACCACCTGGGGGTGGTGGTGGTAGAACCTCAAATTGTCATCCACCACCTACTACATGACCTTCTACTCTGCCACTTCTGCTGCCCTGCAGACCTCCTCGCTCAAACCTTGGTCACTACCTCAGCGGTTCCCCGATCGTCTGCTGATTGTTGGTATGGTGGGTCGGGCAGTCACGAGCCATGTGGCCCTGCCTACCACATGTGAAGCACATTATTCTTCCTTGTTGACCACCTTAGGCTCGTGATCTTTTCACCTCTGACCCCACATCCTGGGGTCACCCTCCAGAAGGTCTGGTTATCTTGGACCTCTATGTCATCTGCCTACTGCCTTCTACAGATGACTCAGCTACCTGTCGTTTGGTGGTGGCTCTCACCGCTGGTGCCTGCTCAGCTAAGAGGCTATCCACCAATAATACTCACTCAATCACTCTATCTTACATCAATATATTGAGCGATATCATAGATTCTCTAATCTCCCATCGAAGACCCTGCTGAAAGGTCCAAGCCCTGAAGAATGTCTCATGCACCATATCAGTACAGTAGTGCGAGAGGTTAGTGAATCTCACCGAGTACTGGGCCACTGAAAAGCTTCCCTGTTGTAAGTGATGTAGCTCCTGATTATACAAAGAGAATAATGTCGTTGGGATGAACTCCACCCTAAAGAGGCTCTCAAAATCTACCCAGCTAAGGGTCGCATCATAACGTAATTAGAGCATTAGGTTCCACCATCATCCTTTCATTACCAGGAAAAGACTAGAATCTTGGATCACCAAATGCTCTGCTGGTGTCCCAACTAGGCAGAAAACTCATGCCACAGCCTCCAGCTAGTCCTCAACTTCTTGGGTATCTGTCTCTCCTTGAAACCTTGGAGGCCTCTACTGCTAGAACTCGTGAAATGCGCTCAGTCAGCATGCATTGTCCACTAGTGGGGTTGGTGGCAACTACTTCCCTTCGAGTGGCGGTGTTTCTGGTACACCACCCGGAGGTTCCAACACAATAAGAGGGCCCTGCACGGAATCCTCATCGCTCGATAGGCAGTCATCATGTACTCTCTCTGGAATCTTGGATGGTTGTCTATTTGGAGGCATCCTAAAAATAATCAGGTGCACCATGGTCAATAAGTTATACCTATTGAGCTGGCTCAAAAGAGATCAAAGTAAAAACATTTCCAAAACACACGTAATCAGTGTTTTTAGGAACCGAGTCAAAAATCAGAATCCAGGGTCCTGGTGTATGGATATGTCAGCTGCCACACCAAAATTGGACTCCCCGAACTAAAAAAATACTCAAAACACATAACAATATTTCTCAATTAACAAGATCAAAGTCCTAGTTTTTTTGGTAGAACAGACTACTCTGATACCACTTTTTCATGACCCATCCCTAGGGCTCGTGTTGTGACTACCCCAAGCCCACCTTCCATAGGCCATGGGTTGGTGACATACACCGAAAAGGTGTATCCCTAAAATGGGAAGACAGTTCCTTTAAACATGTACAAACACACAATCCAAGAACACTATAAGATGCAACCATGAAGTAAAAACATCAGTAGTAAAAGTTTATACTGAATGTAAAGGGGGTCGGAATACAAGCCCAACTAAAAAGGTACAACTACAATTGAAAATAGGAAAAACCTCCTGTAATAATCCACCAAGTATTCTACAGGAAGGATAGGTACAACTCATCTTCACTTCTCTCTACGTTGACCAGTCACCTTTGTATATCGCCTTGTCTTGGATCCTATAGTCTTAGTCGATCCGCTCATCATCTGCAAAAGACACAACAAGTTGCGGGCGAAGCCCATGTAGGGGTGAGTATAAAAATACTTAGTAGGGACCCAGAGACCCTCAAAGGTCTCTCATAACTCCACTGAGGAATAACACAAGCATGTTCTCAATCACAAAAAACAATGAAAAAGAGAATGCTCAAACCATGTATAAAAAATGTACAGTAGTACAGATGATTAGTCGTAAGGCTAGATCATCTTACTCTTTCAAGAGGCACTGCTCCTGACCCACATAGGATCGATAGGTAGTTACCCTCGCAAGAACCACATATGATCGATAGGTGACGATTCACACAGAATCATAGGGTGTTGATTCACATAGAATCACTCGATGTTGATTCACATAGAATCGTTGGGTGCTGATTCACAAAGAATCAATGGGTGCTGATTCACATAGAATCGCTGGGTGCTGATTCACACAAAATCACTGGGTGCTGATTCACACTGAATCCCTAGGTGCTGATTCATATAGAATCGCTCGGTGACGATTCACATAGAATCCATGGGTGCTGATTCACACAGAATCGTTGGGTGCTGATTCACACAGAATCGCTCTCCATTCTTCATGTCTCAGCCAAACACAAGATTCCTTCTCATAGTACGCTTGTTTCTGGGAAAACCTGCTCATCAATCCATCTATCATATTTCAACCAGCATGAAGTCCCACGTAGAATTTATCCAATTATCTATCATTTCATAAGGGTTTCAACACAATAGATGGCGCCTCAACCGGACACTCGGTTTGTAATTTATTGGCATTTTAATGCCGAGGCCACGGTTGGATTCAAGGTCGATCCAACCCTTATGTACTCAAAATTTCTTAAAAACTCTCCTGTTGTATCTCAAAAGGTCCGTCTCACTCCAAGGATCCCAATGTAATAGAATGTTTGTCAAATTAACATCTGGTTCGCAAGATACGGTCATTTAATCATAAGTGGGCATGAATGGGTCTAGGTCCAGTCCAACCTGGCCCGACCCGGACCCTTCTGGGCTGGGCTGCGATGGCTTGGCCCACCAGCTGGCGTGACCCATGTAGGGGTCATGTGGTCCGCCTACCGAATGACTCAAATGAGCAGTTTGGATCCTTGATTGGTGACGCCAGGTAGCGTTGCCTCATCACTCGCAGGACCCACAGGGTGCGGGTCCCTACCTTCGATGCGGATTCGAGCCGCAACCTATCTCACTATGGTGCGCCTCCTCTTATCTCCACGTTCGGCTGTTGATGGCCACCTGTTCGACCACTGAAGTACTGACCTGTGTTTCCCACATCCATAGTCAGTGAGCACTAGTCACTACCTTTGACGTCGGCACCGGTCACCAGTGCCGCTGCACCAGTGTCGCATCGGCGGATCTTCCGCGGGCCATCGGGTGAGCTCTGGTGGTCCATTCTTCCTTCCGGACGTGCCTACTATCCTCCCGAGATGAATCTATCATTGCTCGCCTCTTGGTTTCAAGGATCAATCGAGTTGAAAATTGTTCCGTGAAGAATGCACCAAGAAACGAAGCGGCGGAGGGTCCGAGCCTTGTTCGTTTGTCCCACACCCTCTACTTTATCATTATATCAAACAAGGATAATTAATACATCACATTAAAATAATGATTAACCCTATTTAAATATCCTCACAATGACCACCCACAAATTCAAGAATGAGGAGAATAATTGTGGGATTTTTTTGAATTAAATGACAACCCCTACCTCGAGAATCATTGGAGTCGTCACAGTGGTGGAAGGAGAATTCGTGCATTGATGAAGCTGTTGGCGTTCATCGCTCCCAGTTCGTTGTCGCCTGAGCTTCCATATCTATCGGTGGAAGGTGTCATGTCACTTTTCCAGAGGTTCCTCACTTGATGAATCTATGACAAAAACTCTACCCCGAACCCCATTTAAATAGAGAGGTAAAAGGGTCAGTAACGCACCGAGGAATTAATGAGATTCATTAATTGAAATAATTAATGTTCCACATTAATTACACGAGGGTTGGTTACGCAACCAAAGTGTAACAAAGAAATTTATATTCCATATTTAAAAGGATGACCACCTCTGTGGTCCCCACCACCACCGCTCAACAGGTGGTAGGAAAAAAAAGAAAAAAAATAACAATTATTAGGTTATTTTATTATTTCTTTAAAAAGTCATAAAAACTAACTTTTTTCACTCGACCAATTACGGTCAAAGTTAAGCCTCCCTTAAGCGAATCCCGGAACTGCAGATTTAACGGTTCCCTTAAATTTTTAATCCAAGCGCCAGTTTAAAAGATATAAAATTTCACCCGCGTGTTTACTAAATGTACCTTTAAAAAATTTCAAAAATTCATTTCTAGCACACCAGGATTCAGAATCACATGACGTAAATTTTCACAAACTTTAATAATACCAAATAATTTAAAAGAAATTTACATGGAATTTTCTAGGTCTTTACACCACATGTTTAATTTTTAATAATGGGTATAAAAATATCAGAGTGAACCAGCTGTAATGGTCTTTGACTTTTGATGTTAAGGCCCTTGGGACTTCCACTCACATTATTTACCTTTTCGAATGATTTGAAGGTATTAATATTGTCTGTTACGACACATCCCCCAGGGCCTGTGCATTTACTACCCCAAGAATGCCTCTTGAAGGCCAGTAGTTGGAGACTAGCGCTGAAGGCGTCAACCTGAAAGTGGGGGGAATTTTTCTGAGTACTTATACACATGAACATATAACCATATTGCAAGAAAAGTGGAAAATATAAAATGCATGCTACTAAACAACCACTGAGTGTAAAGGTACAAATGAAAGTAAATGGTTCAGAATACAAAACCAACAAAAGAAAACTGCAATAAGAGCTAGTACAAGATCAACATAAAGTTATCTACTGAAAACCCCACCTAATGGGTAAGTATAGAGTAGATATTAGAAACTGTAGATGTACATCTTGGTTTCCTGGTCCTCGGCCACCAATTCCTTTTCCAAGTCATCAGTCATCTTCACCAAACACAACATGTGTGGGAGAAGACCGTGCAGGGGTGAGTAACATAATACTCAGAATGGACCCCAAACCAACAAGGAAAGACCACAAAACAACCCACAAGAAAACCATGAAGCATGATCATGAATATCGATCATGAAGTAAGAATACTCACACCATGTATAATCTAGAGTAAGGAAAGTAAGACCATCAGTTTCATCACTGAACATCTTGGGCTACTAGAGTACTCATCGCCAATGAGTACCATAGGTATGCAGGGTCACACAGAGCTGCACCCCACTATGGGCCTACCAGGTCACACAGAGCTGCTTCCCCTTAACCTTGGACTATTGTGGTACTCATCCTTGATGAGTACCATGGGTATGCTTGGTCACACAGAGCCGCTCCCCACTGTGGGCATGCCGAGTCACATAGAGTCGCTTCCCACCATGGCCATCATACTGAGGTACTCCTCCCCATTGAGTATCGTGGGTCTGTCAGGTCACATAAAGTCACTCCCCACTATGGGACTACTGGGTCACACATAGATCCTTTCCATTGAACCATCATAGCTAATCCACATTGGGTCGCTTGTCAATAATATTCATGTCTCAGTCAGCCATAGAATCATTGCACCTAGTGCACTTGATTCCGGGAGAACCGTTCCTTAATCCATTTATCATATTTCAAATTCCATGAAATCCTTCCTAATTTATTCAAAAAGTTCTTCCCCATCATGAGGGTTCCAATGTCGTAAATTTCTCATCAATCAGATGTCTGGTTTTTAATTTATTGGCATTTTTTCGAAAAGGGGTTGTTCGGGTCTAGGTCTGGTCTGATCCAGTCAGACCGACCAAGGGTCCACTAACCCGACCTGGGTCTGCCGAACTGACCTTGGTCTAATCCAAACCAGATCTTACCCAGCCCATTGGGTTGTGGGTCCGGCCTACTAGGGTAGCCCGTGCCATGCCCAGTCTGCCATAGGTGGACCGATTTCCTCCTCTAGCCCAAATTCATAGCGCATCCAAGGCACACTGTCACACGACTGGTCAAACCTATATGCCCGGATTTTTCACACGTGGTCAAGAGACCGCATGCCATGAGGATCGGTGGCCCGTAATTGTGGGCAGCTCCACTAATGTGGTCGACGGGTCATGTCCCTGCCGCCAGCCATCGGCCTGAGCGTCGATGGCTCGTACCACTTCGCCATGGCCTAATCCAGCCATGGATGTCGCCTCCAGTGTGTCGTCATGGCGTACCGCCACCTGCCTATGACCACCGCCATGGGTCACTACCATGGGTCACCGTCGGTGCTGCTGCCGGCACTGGCAGGTCTGATTTAGTGATTCATTCTTTCCACCGACTGCTCATCCGGACTCGGTGGGTTTCCACCGTTCCTACTAAAGACTCAAAGCCACTTTTCTATCACTTGGAGGTTTTTCCATGAATTATACACAAGGCAGAGGGTCTCAGGCCTTGTTTGGGTTGACCTACACCCTTCGCATTAAATTTTAAATAGGGGGAGGTTTGGGATTGATGTTATATCAAACAGAAATTAATAATCCCAATGAAAAAAACCCAAGAAATTTACCCTCTCACAAGAAAGAGATATCTGCAGATCAACCTCTTCATGGGTTGATCCACGTTCATTGTTTTAGAATAACGAATGGGGAAATATAAAAAAAACAAAACCCAACCTCGTTGGTGTTCATCATTGAAGTGATCCATCGGCAGGGATTCAAGTTTTGTTGGCATTTGATGCTCTCTTACCCCATTCATTGAGTTGAATCGATGTCATTGGCTATTCTCTAGCGTTCTTCATTCGTTTTTGTAGATAATTATCACCATAGGTTCATCAGAGAAATTCTACCCTTTGATCGTGATTTCTCTAATGTGTTAACCCATTAAAATAAATCCCTTCATAGAGTTTCTGTTATGTTGTGTTGTCGTGTCGTTACGATGTTTCATTTATGAAACACTATATCTGTTGTGATTCTTATAATATCTTATTATGCTGCACATTTATAAGCCATTAATGAGCTTCATTTAGTGTGACCCGTCATCTCTTTTTCACTATAATGTTGCACTACCACCCAACGGTTGGAAAAAAACAAGTAAAATAACTTTTTAAGTTTTCTTTTCTAAAAAAGTCTGAAAATTAACCTTTTCGATCAACCCTTTCTAGTTGAAGTTTGGTCCATTATAGGAAAATACTTCTATTCTGACTTCAACGGTGCCCTCATATTTTTTTATCTGACTACTGATTTAAAAGTTAGAAATCCTCGCTCACGTTTTTACTTAAATGAACCAAAAAGGTTTAAAATTATATTTTGGGCTCACTGGGCCTTGGAATCAGGTGTCTTCAGAGTGTTTGGTCTCAAAATAATTCCATATAATTTGAAGAAAATTTAAACATAATTTTAAAGACATTACATTACCCCCACCTTTAGGGATTTATATCCCCATAAGTCAAAAAAAGTTAAACAAACAAATGGAGGTACTGAGCATGAATCTGAGCCTCTTGCTCCCATGTGCTCTCCAGGAAATTCACATTCTACCATCGAATGCACACTAGAGTAATCATCCATTCATGAAGAACATGCTCTTATTGATCCTCTACCTCTACTGGGAACTCCACAAGTGTTTCCCCATCATCAATCACCACCTCTCCCCAGTCGATGACATGTGATGGATCATGCACATACCTCCTTAGCTATGACACATGGAAAACATCATGCACCTGATGCATATGTGGGGGAAGAATAAGGTGGTACTCCACCTTTCCAACTCTGATAAGAATTTTTAAAGGTCTGATAAACCTCAGAGATAAATTTCCTCCCTAACCAAATATCTGCAATCCCTATCAGGGTGAGACCCGAAGAAACACATGGTCTCCCACCTTGAACTCCAAGAGCCTCCATATCCTGTCCGCATATGATTTATGTCTGCTCTATGTAGTCCTCATCTACTCCTGGATTATTTTCACCTTCTCAGTGGTAGCCAGTACCAACTCTGGACCCATGAGTGCAAACTCCCCTGGGTCTGTCCAGCATAGAGGGGATCTGCAAGTCCGCCCATTAAAATCCTTTAATGGTGTCATGCCAATGGTGAGGTGATAGATTTTGTTGTATGAAAACTGCACTAGTAGAAGGTGGTCCTCCCAAATGCAACCTAAATAAAGGGTACAAGAACAAAAAATGTCCTCTAAGGTCTGTATGGTCCACTCCATCTAACCATCTGTCTGCGGGTGAAAGGTTGTGCTCAAGCATAGCTAAGTCCCAAATTCCTCATGTAATCCCTTCCACAACTAGGATGTAAAGCATTCATCATGGTCTAATATGATCATCGAAGGCACCCTGTGGAGCCATACTATCTCCTAGACATAGAGGCATCCCATGACCTATACCAATCCCTCCTTCTGAATGGGTATGAAGTGAGCCGACTAGGTGAGCCAGTCAACGATCACCCAGATAGAATCGTGGCCCTTGGAGGTGCTGGTAACCCTATCATGAATTCCATCTAGACACCTTCCCATTTCTACTCCAATAACTCAAGTGTCTAAGCCAAGCCTGTTGGAACCTGATGCTCATCCTTCACTTGCTGACATGTGAGGCACTGTGAAACGAACTTTTCCACTGCTTTCTTCATTCCTAGACACCAGTATTGACATCATATGTCCTGGTACATCTTTACCACATCAGGATGTACTTACAAAGGGGATGGAAAGGGGATGTATGGAACTCCATTAACACATCCTCCTACAATATCACTGGTACTATTGTGCATCCTCTGAAAAAGATGACATGCTCCCCACCTATCGAATATTCATCAGCAGCCTATCCTGGGGATAATTGAGCACGTAAAGCCTCATAGTCAACATTCAAAAGTTGTGCCTCGCTGACTCACTGTAAGAGTGGAGGAGTGATAGTCATCAACTGAAGGTAATCTTCTCCATCATCATCCATGAAGGATATCTACATCGTGGCTAACTACTCTGTTATCTCACTCAATAGCTGTAAACCAGACCACCTACTAAGCACTTCTTCCACCACGTTCCCCTTCCCAAGAGTATAGACTATCTCAAAGTCATATTCCTAAAGGAACTAAATCCATCACCACTGTCTCAAGTTTAGGTCCTTCTGTGAGAAGATATACCTAAAACAATTATGGTCAGAGTTGATGGTAAATTGTTCACCCATAAAGTTGTGTCACCACATATTCAAAGAAAATACCACTACTACTAACTCTAGGACATGGGTTATATAGTTATGTTCATGATACCTCAACTTCCATGAGACATATAAGATCACTTCTCACTCCTACATTAAGAAACAACTCAGTTTAGTCCCTAATGCATCGTAAAAAACTACATATCCAATGCCCTCCTCTGGTAGTCTCAAGATAGGGGCCCTCATTAGTCTCTGCCTCAGTTCCTGGAAAAATTTCTGGAAATTTAACATCCACACAAAGGGTTTTCCCTTCCACTTCAAGGAAATTAATTGTGTTTCTACTCTAAAAATGTCAAGAACCAACCTCTGGTAGTATCTGACCTACCCCAAGAAACTCAGCACCTTAGTCACGCTGTTAGGTGGATCTCAAGCTAGTACTGCCTCTATATTCACTGGACCCACTTCCAATCCAGCCTCTAGGATGATATAAAGTGGAACTCATGAATCCATAACTAGTGCTTCAAGAGCTTTCCATATTACTAGTGCTCTCTGAGTGTATCTAGGAAAATCTGCAGGTGTGTACCGTGCTCCTCTTCTGACACCGAGTACACCAAGATGTCGTCAATGAAGACCACCACAAAATGATTGAGGTAAGGTTGGAAGATCATGTTCATGAGTCCCATGAGCACTACTGAGGCATTGGTCCCACAAAAAGGCATCACCAAGAACTCATAGTGGCCATACCGGCATCTAAAATCTGTCTTCAGAACATCCATATCCCGTACATGAAGCTGGTGATAGCTTGACCTGAGGTCTATCTTCAAGAACCACCACAATCCCTTCAGCTGGTCGAAAAGTTCATCAATTCTTGGAAGTGGATATTTTTTCTTCACTACCACCTGATTTAGGAAATGGAAGTCCATGCATAGCCTCAAGCTCCCTTCTGCCTTTTTGGAAAACAAAACTCGGGCTACCCATGGGGAAACACTGGGACTCACAAATCCCTTCTCTTAAAAGTCCTCCAACTGTAACCGTAATTCATGAAGCTCCATGGGATCCATCCGATATTCCAGTGTGGATATTGACATCATCTTGGGGTACAAGTTGATGTCAAAGTCTACCTCCCAGTGAGGAGGTAGTCCCAGGACATCCTTAGAAAATACATCCTCATACTCATCCACCACCATAGAAAATATTGGACTTCTCTCTCCACCACAATGAGGGTGAAGCTAGCCAATTGGCGAGTGATCGACTGCACCCTCCTTCACGAAAGGCAGTCCTATGCTACAAGAGTTCCCTTCTTACCTGTGAAGGAAAACCTGATCTCATCCTCGAAGATACACCACACCCTACGCCTAATATAGTCAATCTGAGCATGAACTGTGGATAACCAGTCCATGCCCTAGATGACATCATAAGGCCTCGACGCTACAACTAAGAGATCCCAGCCAAAGATATTGCCACCAATAGTAAGCTCATACTACCGACACCAGTGTGTAATCACCAAATCTCCTCTTGTAGGAGTCTCAAATCATAAGGATTGAGCCAAAATCTCCAACAAAATCTTCAAACTCTAAAAAAGGTCCATGGAAATGAATGATTAACTGGAACCTATGTCTATAAGAACTACAACTAAGGTGGAGAAGACATAGATCGTACCTCTAATCATCTCCAGAGTGACGTGGTTATAAGCCTTTGTTGCCTAAAGTTGCACTCTTCTATGTCCACATGCTCCCAGTGGTCGGGGTGGACCACATGGAGGTGGTGGCAGTAGTACCTCGAATCATCTCCCACCACCTTTTGCTCGGTGTACCCATATTCCACATTTGATGGCCTACAGATCTCTTTGATCAAACCTCTACCTATGCCTCAGCAATCCCTCGACCTCCAGCTATTCACCTGTGCAGCGGGTCAAGCAGTCATGATCCATGTGTCCCTACCACTGCATGTGAAGCACAACCTAACTCCTTACTGACTCAATTTGATCTAGGAGACATGCACTACTAACCCTGAGTCTTGGGGTCATCCCCCAAAATATCTAACCCACTTGGGTCCCTACGTCTACTACCTGCTACTCACTACTAAAGACTCTGCTGCCTGTCGCGCAGTGGTATCTTCCATAGTCGGTGCCTTCTCTAAGAGGAAGCTCTCTACTAGTAGAGCTAGTTCTATCCCTCCAGCTTGAGTGGGGATGCTGAGAGAAATCATCAGTGTCATGATCTCCTATCTGAGTCCCTGCTCAAAGGTCTGGGCCCTGAAGATAGGCTCTCGTGCCATATCCATAGAGTAGTGGGAGAGGTCTGTAAACCTAACAGAGTACTCAACCAATAACATGCTACCCTACTATAGATGAAGCAGCTCCTGTATGCACACTGAGCATAAGGTTGTGGGGAAGAAATCCTCCCAAAAAATCCACTTGAAGTCATCCCAAGAGAGGGTTGCCTCATCATGAGTCTGAATCGTCAAACTCCATTATCTCCCCACCGAGCCCTGAAGAAGGCTCAAAGCTATGATCGCCATCAGTCAAGTGGAATCCTCACTAATTGGAAGACCTGAATCACCACCTCTAGTCTATACTCAATGACCTAAAGGTCTGTCTCTCCCCTAAACCTGGGAGTTCTCTATCTCTGGAACTTCTGCAAGGTGTTAATCCTGTATTTGTCCTCTATTGGTAATGATGGTAGTAACTAATGATCAATAGGTGGTGCTAACACTGGTACACCACCCAATGTGTCCATCTATAGAATTGGTCCCTAAACCGACACCCCATCGCTAAGTGGGCTATCCTCATGGCCACACATCAGAATCCTAGCTAGCTATCTGCATGGAGGAATCCTTATACATATCAAGATGTACCATAGTCAATAGATTATATCTGGTGATATGAATCTAATTTAAAAAGAATATGAGGAAAATCTCAATTCCTATATGATGCATGCAACCAGTGTTTTTATGTATAGAGTAAAAAAGAAGAATTCATGGTCCTAGTTTATGGATACGTCGGCCGCCTCACCAACACTGGACTCCCTGAATCTAAATGTCAAACTCGAAACATTTAACACTGTTTCCAAAACAAAAAACAACAGAATCCTAGTCTTTGAGGTTGAACCGAACACCTATGATACCTAATTTTCATGACTCGTCCCCTGGGGCATGTGTCGTGACTCCCCCAAGCCCACCTTCCGAAGGCTAGGGGTTTGCGGCTAGCGCCGAAGGCGTCAAATTGAAAGTGGGAGGCATTTTACTGAGTACCTAAACACATGCACATACAACCACGTCCCAAGAAAACTGGAAAAGAGAACAAGAATGCTACTAAACAATCACTGAGTGTAAAGGTACAACTTAAAGTAAATGGGCCAGAATACAAACCCAAAAAAAGACAACCACAACAAGAGAAAGTACAAGATCGGTGGAATGACATCTGCTGAAAACCCCACATTATGGGTAAGTATAGAGTAGATTTTTAAAGCCATATAAGCACATCATGTCTCTCTAATCTCACTGTACATGCCTTGTCCTGGGCCACAAGTCCTCTACCAAGTCATCAGTCATCTACACCAGACACAACACGTGCGGGAGAAGCCCATGCATAGGTGAGTAACATAATACTCAATATAGACCTAAAACCAACAAGTAGAGAACACAATGAAATCCAATAACAAACCACGAAGAATAATCACAAAGTTCGATCATGAAACAAGACATCTCACACCTCGTATAATCTAGAGTAAGGAATGTAAGACCATTAGTCGTATCACTGAACACATTTGGCTACTGGAGTATTCTTCCCCAATGAGTATCATGGGTATGCTAGGTCACATAGAGTCTCTCCCCATCGTGGGCCTATTGTGTCACACATAGATGCTTCCCCTTAATCTTGGTCTGATGTGGTACTCATACCTGATGAGTATAATGGGTATGCAAGGTCACACATAGCCACTCCCCACTGTGGACATGCCAGGCCACACAGATCTGCTTCCCACCTTGGCCATTATACTGAGGTACTCCTCCCCATTGAGTATCGTGTCTCTACTAGGTCACAAAGAGTTTCTCCCCATTATGGGCCTACCAGGTCACACAGAGCTGCTTACCACTGGGCCATCGTAGCTTATCCACACAGGGTCACTTGTCAGTTGTCTTATGGTCTCAATCAGCTGTAGGATCTCCATATGTAGTTCACTTGATTCTAGGAGAACCGCTCCTCAATCCATTCTTCATATTTCAAATTCCATTAAATCCTCCCTAGAGTATTCCAAAAGAACCTCCTCATTGTGAGGGTTCCAACACCGCAAATGGCTCATCAATTAGACTTCTATTTTGTATGTTATTAGTGTTTTTTCGAAAAGGGGATGGTCGAGTCCGGGTCTGGTCTAACCCGGTCAGACCAAACTGAGGTCCAACGACCCAACTCGGAGCTAACATGAACTAGATCTGACCCATCCCAGATACATCATGGCCCGACCTATTGTTCGCAGGCCTGTTGGGATGCGGGTTCGGCCCGCAAGGGTGCTCGTGCCCTGCCTGGTCCGCCATAGGTGAACCAGTTTCCTCCTCCAGCCCAGAAGCATTGCATGTCTAGGGAGCACCCTCACATGGGTAGTCAAACCTAGCCACCTGGGTTTTTCGCACATGGTTAGGGGACTACGTTCCACGAGGAATCGCGAACTGCAACTGTGGTCTACTCCACTAACGTGGTCGAGAGGTCGCATCCCTACCGCCAGCCACTTGCCCGAGTGTCAGTGGCTCCAGCAGCTTCACCGCAGCCCGAGCTGGATGTGGCTACCACATCTGGAATAACTTCATGGTGCTCTGCCACCAAACTTTGGCCACTGTCACAGTCCATCACTAGCGGGTTATTCATCAGACCACTGAGTCTGCTTCGGTGGTCTATTCTTCGTGCTGATTGCACCTCTGGCCTCCATTGGTCCCCACCTTTCTTGTTAAGGCCTTGAAGCCACTTTTCCATCACTTGGAGGTTTTTACAAGAAGATCACACAAGGAAGAGAGGTTCGGGCCTTTTTTTGTTCATCCCACTCTATTATCATTTGAGTTTAAATAGGGGGAGGTTTGGGATTGAAGTTATATCAAACAAAAATTAATAATCCCGACGTAAAACCCCAAGAAAAGTACCCTCTTGCAAGAACAAGGGATCCACGGATCAACCTGTTCATGGGTTGATCCCTATTCATCATTTTAAAATAAAGAATATGGAAACTTAAAACAAAAATAAACCCTTTCCTCATTGGAGTTCATTATTGAAGGGATCTGTCCATGAGGATTCAAGTTCTGTTGGCATTAGACACTCTCTAGTCCCATTCTTCAAGGTGCGTCGATGTCCCTAGTGATTCGCTGACATTGGTAGTTAGAGAGAATTATCTACATAGGTTTGTCAGAGAAATTACACCCTTTGATCTTAATTTCTACAACGCTCTAACCCATTAAAAGAAATCACTTCACAATGTTTCTCTTATACTGTGTCATTACGCTATTTCATAAATAAAGGACTGTATCTATTACGCTTCATTTAATGCTTCATTATGATGCATGTTTACGATCCATTAATGAGCTTCATTTAGTGCAACTCATTATCTCTTTGTCACCTCCCCACAGCGGCACCACCCAACAGTTGGGAAAAAATAACTTTTTAATTTATTTTTTCTTCTTTTGAAAAGTTAAAAAATTAACTTTTTCGATCGACCCTTGGCAGTCAAATTTAGGTCCTTTCTAGGAAAATCCTGCCATTCTATGTTCAATAGTGCCCTCATATTTTTGATATGAGCACCATTTTAAAAATTATAAAAACCCTCTCACATGTTTATTTAAATGAACTAAAAAAATAAAAATTTTATTCGGGGCTCACCGGGCCTCAGAATCAAGTGACGTTAGAGTGTCTAATTTTTAAATAAATCCATATAATTTTAAAAAAATGGAATTTTTGGGACATTACATTGTCCTAATTTAAAAATTTAATATTTATTACATGTTCTCCTCTGATTAATTTCTTGATTTTCTTTTTTCCAATATGACTAAGTATTTTATGTCTTAAATTGTTCTCAACATGCATTCTCATGTAGCAACCAAGTTTTTCTTCTCCAAAATGAAACAAATTACCTTGGATTCTCAAATTTATTATTATATAAAATACATATTTCATTCTTTATAAATAAGGCCTCATTTATATCATCACATGATTGGGATACACTTAATGAATTATGTTTTATAACATCCTTAAATAGGGATTTTTTTTGAGATTATCTGATTTTTATAAATTTTAGCCATCCAGAATCATTGATATTTAATGAAATGTCATTTCCAAAATTAACACAACCTATTTCATGTCTTTCAACATTCCTATGGTTATTCAAATCTCCTATCATATGAGAAGAGAAAATCTATCTATAATAAATGGCCTCTCAAATTTTCTTTACTTTAATAAAAATTCAACAAAAAATTTATATTCTTTTAAATCCATTAATTTATAAACATTTAATGTCTTAAAATTTTGATTTAATTTAAATTTTTGGCTATGAGGAACTAATTTTATGTGTTTCCTTATTGTCCATACCTTACACAAACTTCCTTGAAGCTGTCAAAAATATTTTTTACTTCCAAATTTTTCTAAACTTGTTGAACTTCCTGATTTATTCTATATTGTTATTTCATACCCCTTTATTCATGATCCCTTATTTGTATTGTTAAATACATGTTGCACTAGAGACTATATGATTTTTTGAAAAATACATGAAAATTTTGGTACTGACCCAAAAAACTCCTCCTTTTATCGAACTTTTTTATTGAATGGGTTGTTGTCTATATCCATTATCAAAACTAAACTGATTTTTTTTTCACTGAATAATTTTTGTGATTTATTATTTGGGTATTTGGGAATGGTGTATATATTTTTTCAAAAAAAATATCCTTCTAGATATGAGAAGGTTTTCCCTTTTATTTAGACTTTATAACTGGTCTAGATTACTATTTTTTCATTAGATACTTCTAAGAATATGATTTTATTTTAAATTTAAGTACATGTAGACTTTCCTTATTCAAGGATAAAATCTTGATAATCAAGAGTATTTGGTGTTTATTTTCTAGAACACTCACCTACTTCTCATACATTCCAATTGAATTCAAAATTGAAACATTATTTTTTTACTCTCAACATCAACAACCATTATTTCTATATTTTCTACCTCATTATCCCCAAGGATGATAGTATAATTCTTTTCATCAATGATATTATTTTTCACAGCATTCTCAAGTTTTAAATCCAAATTTATTTGACCAACCATTCCATATCAATTTGGATTTATCCTTTCTTTTCAAAGTTCTTTTTGAGATGTAAATTTTCATCTCTAAACCTACTAAACTCTTTCAAGAACATCATGATCTTTATTATGATGGTGTACCCATTGGTTGATTCAATTCTTCATCAAAAAACTCTCTATCAGTTGGTGATTCATCCACTAATTATTAAAATTATTCCTATTTTTGTTACATGAAAACCTTTTTAGAATATTTTAGAGTTTCCTCAATACATAGATCTCTTCACTATCATAAATTATTTCTAAAACTGATAATAAATTTCTTCTAAATGACTTGGATGTATATTTCAAATTAAATTTTGATATAGATTTATTTCTACATAGAGAATTATTTTTCTTATATAATATATTAAAATCCTCAACTTATTAATTTTCATTTCTAATATTTATAGGGAACTTGGAAGATAAGTGACCCATAATTCCACATTTGAAAAAATTTAAGTGAAGTTTTCCTTGATACTTACCTATCCCCCTTTGAATATAATTGAAATAAACTAAAGGGTCCCAACAAAAATATTCCATATTTTATTCTTCATTAGAATCAGTATTCAATTTTAAATCTTTGTGTTTTTTAAATCCTTAAAATAAATTTCCTTTTATTTTTTGATCATTATTTTTAGATATATTTGTCTTCTCATATCATAATTAAAGATTGTATTATGAAGCTCATTGATAAGAAAATCATAAAAACCTTTTTCTTTAAGTGATGATATTTTTATATAAAATTTATTGAGTAAAATTATGATAAGTTCTTTCACCAAAGTAGAAAATTAAAGGGTTTCTATAAACCCTCTGATGGTGATGAAAACCACATTGACTTGGGTAATGAATTTATCAATAGATTCCTATACATTCATTATAACATCTTCAAACTATTTTCAATAAATTTAAAACTAAAATTCCTTCACCTTATTGATTCATTTATAAATACTATAATGTTTTTCCCAAATAATATTTGTATTTGTACATCCCATAAATTTTTTTATTTTTTTCTGCAATAAAGAGGAAAACATATAATTTCTTTCATTTCCATTAATTTGAACATTATTTTTATCAAAAAGTGACCCTAAAAGTGTTTCACTATGTACTATAAACCTTTTTTGAATATAATCAAGAATATCTAGATCGATTTAGAGAGCATGAGAATATAGAGTAGAATTCCATCCTTCAAAATATGAAAACCATTTACATAAAATGTTGGTATACTTGATATATTGACTAAATTTTGTTAATATATTGAATTATAAAATAGAGATAATTGATAGAAATCCTATTCTATGATAGTAATTTTTTGGATCACTCAAGATATTATAAACGTTGAGATAAGGTGAATAGGTGTAAATGTTTTTTCCAATATCAATCACTCTCTGAATTATTCAGAATATACCTATTAAACTCAAAATTATTGTATAAATTAATGGAAAACAAGAATTTTGGTATTAGGGTTCTCCACCACAATGGATAACTACATAAAATGGGGTTTTATCCACCCCCCCCCCCCCCCATATGTAGATCTACATTATTTTCAAGAATTCGCTATATGAAAGAGAATGAACATGAAACTGAGAAAAAAATTCAGCACCAAACAGACTTAGAACAAGGACTAACCTATTGAACATAAGAAAAAAACTTATTCAGAAAAATAACCAATTTTTTTTAATCCATAAATTGGGTGGTTTTATTTTGATCATCTTCCTTATCTTCTCAAATAGAAATACACATAGGCTATTCTCCAACTACTTCTTTCCTCTAGTGATGTTGCATAATTTTTTTGAACACACTTTATTCTGCATTATTTTTTTTATCCATAGAAATTATTCTATGTAAATTTTTTTATATATTAAATATAAAATCCATTCATTATTAATAATTCAAATCACTCTGATATTTTGTTTAATATAAATATTTTAAAACCAAACACATGAAATATATTCTTAATGATTGGTCTCAAATCATTATGTGGAATTCATATTTATCATAGACTTCTCTTTCCATAATAATTGAAATCTGTGTATGCATGTAAAAGAGGTTGTGATCCAATTACAACATGAAAGAATCTTTCATGATGTGACCTCTTAAATTATGCATGATAGTTTCATGGAATCTATTATCATTGTGTGACATAGACATTATCTCACTTCAACATTGATCCTAACTTCCATGGCATGAACCCATGGGGTAGGGATCTCCCATAATATCTTATTAATCATGGACTATGGTGTGGAATTATCATACCATGGTGTGACATTATTCATATAAATCATGCATGATCCACCATGACATCAAAAATTAAATAAATGGGTCTTTAAATTTCTCATCAAGAAATATATCAATTTAAATGAATTCTTCCATGACATGTCCTTTATCATATTACCATTTCACAATCACCATGACATGGCCTTCCCTTTTATGGTGTGTTTACATATCAAATTCTAGAACCAAATTTGACAGGTTCCTAATAATAACCATACTTTATGGACTGATATTCTTCTTCATGGCATGAAAATCATCTTCTCAACAATAATATTGAATCATAATTAGTACTAATCACTACTATATAATAAATATCATTTCTTTCACATCATAGTGTGATATCCAATATTCTTACCTATCATTATATGATACTTTACTTTTTAAATTATCAATCGGGAATACCATTACATAAGAAATATATATCTTATGGATTATAGTTGGTTTCATCATTTTTCCTCATTTTATCAAACAGTTTAATCTTTTGTAATATTTAGTTACGCTTACTTATTACATAATAATTTTTACTTAGAAAAATTACCACTTCTCTAAAAGAAAAATATATTATGTAACATATTAAATATGTTATGTATCAAAGTCAATTCTAAGGACATAGTCAAATTATTCATCCTGATAATATATTATATATCTCAAGGTGGTTCTTCCCATTGAAAATTTTCATGAACACTAAAATCTTATGCATGTAGGGAAACTCATACAACCCTTTTCCAAATTTTTGATATTGAGAAGTATATTACATATGGAAGTCCATTATTAATTTTCTAGGAACCTTTAATTTTGTAATTCATCTCTATTCTTCTCAAAATTTCATAAAACTATTCAAATCAAATTTTTAATAAATTAAAATCAACTTCGATCACTATAAAATATAATTCCAAATCCTTATGAAGAAAGTAAATACTTATTATAGTATTTAAATGGTATTCCATTTCCTTAAAAACATCAACATTTATGATCTGGATGAAAATGTTTGGAACTTATCTCTAGTGTTATCCATATACTCTTCTGACCACTTGATCACATATCAAAAACATTGAACACCTCAAACACATGTATTGACAAAAAATACAATATCATCCTAGAGTGGGTTCAATGGTATGTCATATGCCTTGGTTATTTGGTTTATCATAAATGTATGATATCATGCTACTGCTAAATAAGTGTTAATGAGTTAACATTTAAATTATCTATCACATGATCTAAAATTTACATTTCATGAATATGAAATAGTTTTGATATTATATATTGGTTAAAAGGTTACTAGTGTAGTAACCACAAGAAATGCTATTTAATCATGCATTACAAACATATGAGTAAACTTATAAGGTTTAGATAGAGTCCTTAAAATAAATATAAAAATAGTCTAATTCCATATGATGGGGTATGTGAGCCTACTAAATAATTGTCTAATCCTATCCATCTTCCTATAGTTCCATCCCCCATTCCTTTATTACAATCCACTATACTAGAAAATCATGAAGTAAGGAGAGTCTTTCCCAAATGGTTTGGGGGATTCAGCCAACCCATAAATACTCCTTTGAGGGGTTATGTATTTTGGTTACCTCTTCGATGATATTCATCAAGATCATATGATAAATTTGGTAGTAGTAGATTCATATTGTGTAAGGTACATAATTTGTCTATTTTATATATGAAAAATGGATTTTTTTCCTTGAATGGATATATTGAATTTATGGTTTCTTACTACTTCTATTTATTAGTTTAAGAATTAATCTATCCTAGGAAACCTATCAGTGGTATCAAATCCATTCCATGTTGTTTTATACTTGAAATCATTCTTAATATATAGTTGAGAATGTTGCTACACAAAATAGGGCATTGAATTGACTTTTTTGATTCTGTGTGGGTTTTTAAATATGACTGAATATGGTTGGTTGGCATAAATTCATTGTGATATGGGATGAATGATTCTAACACAAACCATTATTCATCTAATCATAACTCAAATTTAATCACATGCATGTCTTCCTAGTGTTGATTTAATCCTACATGAGCATCGGGTTTAACCCTACCTGAGCACTAAGTTATTCTTATACAGTGTATGTTTAGTCACATGGATTCATCAAAGTGATATATTAATAGAATACATGACTATAAACAAAAAATTATTGTTTGTTAATATTACATAGACCATAGTTGTGTAAGATTTATCATACATGAGAACATGTCGCGCCTTAAAAAGGTCATCACCGCACATTATTAATCTTATGTTGCATAGTTTTTGCATCAAATATCATGGGATTTACTCTTATATAGGATTTAAAAGAACATAGTTATTCACACACATGTTGCGGTATCATAATTCATTAATACCTGTGTAAAAAACAATATGCCACCGTGGTTGAGTTAATCTTATGTAGGCCTATCTCATATATTTTATTATTACACAATAAAGGATTTCATTAAAAAAAATATGTGAAGGAAAAATGTTCTTTTATTGAACTCAATTAGTAATTGAATTATATAATTTAAAAATTGTTTATAAATTATGGATGAGATATTTATTTATTTATAAATATTTTTATAAGTTAATTAATTATGAAATGTTTATAATTGATCATTTAAATTTTTATAAAACATTTATTAAATAAATATCACTAACGTCAAATGTTAATAGAAAAATATATTTTTCAAATTATATGTAATTCTTTATAATGTATAAATAAATTATTTATTTTGAAATTATAAGGTTAATTTTTAAAAGGTTAATAAATTAAAAAATAATTCAAAAATATAAAATTTTTTGTAATCAAAATTATGAATTTATGATATTACTTAATTTTAACTAATCAAATTGAAGCCATTATTTGAGAAATTATTTAAGTCGCATCCAAATAGATTTTTATGATTGATTTTATCAAGGTTTTAATAATATAAATATGTGATATTCAGATTATGTAAAATTGTTTACAAAATAAAACTGTAGTATATCGTGCTTATATTTCACTTAATATCATATATTTAAATAAATGTAATATAATGAATAATACGAAATATTTCTTATTAAGAAGTGAATATAAGATGTTTATATTCAAAATTATGGATTTTCAATAACTAATTGATAAATTATAAAGTTTTTATATTTATTTATTTATGAATTGTTCACTTATTTTAATTATTCCCCTATTTATTATTCAAAGTTATAAATTTTTTATATTATGAATAATTTTATGCTTTAGTTTAAAGTGTTAAATTGCTTAAATGTTTTCAAACATGAATCTAAGGAGTTATATGGAAGGTATGATAATTTATTTAGTTTTCATTTACCAAGACTTTGGTTTGTAGTATATTGTAGACATAAATTAAAAAGTTAGTTATTATTTATACAATGCATAAAAGTGTTTCATGTATCTTATGGATGGGATGGATTTGGATGTATTTGAATATAGTTGCATTTTAATTTGGGTTAGTAACATAATATTTGAGTTGTATAAAGATTTATACATCAATATGGTCTAAACATATTGATTTGGTGGAAGGAATAATATTCCAAACTAAATCATTAGAGGTATTCATATATGTTAATGTAATAACATGAGATAAAATGGTGAAATTAATCCCCCTTTAAAAATACGATGTCTTATATTCCTTCCAATTTAATAACATGTCAATACCTTAATCATTCGATCGGGAAGGTATTTCCAAAGCAAGGTGAGCCTGGATTATCATGTGTAAGGCTTGGTGGAAATAGATAACCCTAAAATTTAGGAAACCAAAAACCATTGTTAACTTTGTGATACACTTAGCTGGGAAACCATAAGAGTAAGGATACTAGATAAATATAGTTGGGTATATCCATATAATGGTTTTTGAAAAGCTTCATTCACTCAACTATCAAAGATTTATATATGATATGATTATAATGATGCTCTACTGAAATAAATAATCAATGATAGGAATGATAAATTTGACTCATTTCATAGTGAATTATTGATTTTAGCATACTAATGGATATGATGAGTTTAAAAGGGGTAATCATTTTAGTGGGATAACATTTAATAAAATTCCTTTTGAAATGTAAGTAAAACATGATAATAATCTAATAAAATATTTTTTATATAATAGTATCATCATTAAAATTAACTTTTAAATCAATCCAAGTGAAAAATAAAATATTAATATAAGAAACACCTAATAATGGTAACTTAATAAAATTTCTTATGTATGCTAAATTACTATGTGTTAGAAAACAAAATCTCAGGTTACATAAATATATAATTTGTTGAAATAATAAATATATAAAATTATGATAAGAATATAATGATTCTATAAAGATATTAAAAGAATTATATGTAAGATGAAAAGGGAAATTTTAGTATCTTATCAAATATTAAATGTTATTGCATATGTTAATTACTTGGTGAGACTAGAAATATCCCCTAACACTTTTTCTGATTATATAGATCATGATTTTATCTTTATTGAATATATTTGATAATGTGAATAAGTTAAATAATATTTTAATCAATATTATAAAATTTATGAGGATATATGAACTCAAAATTTTATGTCTCATTTCTAGTGTGATATTGATAGTATGAGTAGGTAAAAGTTAAAACTGGAAGAAGAAAAGTTAGTTAGAGAGTCTAACAATCCTTCTTTGAGTACCCAACCAAGGTCATTAAAACTTAAAAGAGATTCAAGAAGGATATTTTTTTCCATAAGATATAATTTGTCTAAAATACATGAAGAAGTTTTGGAAACTCAATGGAATGTTCACGTCAATTATCAATGTTATATAATTAAATTATTTTGTTTTTAATGGAATGTGATACCAAATGTAGACTTTATAAATGTTTTGAGTATATAAGAGTTCAAAATAAAGGGAAATATTAATATATATTGTTGTTTGTATTCAAATGATGAAGCACTCGATTCATAAAATATTTTAATGAAAATTATTTTATCAATATCAGATGAATCTAAATAAAGGGTGTGTATCTCATCCCATTTTTCTTATATGATAAGAGAATTATATTACTAAAAAATTTTCTTTTGAAAAATATGATTGATACACATGATTTATGAGTCATCAAATTCAATAAAATGTTTGAAAATAGAAAAATATAATATTTTTTATCCATAATAAAAGTTTTTATTCATATATTTGTTTAAATATAAGGAATAAAGATTATTTACTAAAAATAGTTTTTTTTTAACAATATGATTGATACACATGGTTTATGATTCATCAAATTCTATAACATGTTTCAAAATAGACAAATATAATAATATTTAATCCATGTTAAAAGTGTTTATTCATATATTTTTCAAAATATAAGGAATTGAGATTGCATCATCATCAATGGAATATTTTAAAGAATGATATTCTTTTAAATAAATTGAAAAAAATATATAAAATACTATATATGATATGGAATAAATGGTTTATTTGTTAAATATTCCTAGTAGAAGGAATTAAGTTTTATTTCCAAACACACACAACAAGTTTTGTGTATATTAGCATGACATTCTGAAAATAATAGTGTATAAGAGGCTGGTGGGGGTTTGTTTATACTTAGAAAAACTCAAAGATAACAAATAAAGGATTATAAAAGTAAAAAATTAAATTTAATTCCACCTTATCCTAAAAATTAGGATTTTTTTGGTAATGAATTAATGTAAATAATTAAATTATATTTTAAGGAAAACTTTTGATGGAAAGGGTTTTAAGGATGATGATGTAAATAGTTTTATGTAGGCAAAATAAGTTATTAACATTGTAACATTTTATGTGTTGAAGTTAAAGAGTTTGAATATGTCCATGGAGTAGAATATTAGGATCATTATTCCTAAGTCCTATAATTATTCAAAATTATTTTATTTATATATGTTACTCACTAAATATTTTAGTGTGAAGGTTTTATCAGATGGTCACATATTGATGTGGTAGAAATTACATAAAGATGTAATGAGTTAACACAACCCCTGAAAGTGTATCAAACACAAGGTTGTTCTCAAATTTTATCATATATAATATGTTATATTGGTGATTATGTATTATTTTGTTAAGTATTCATAAATTATGTTAAGAATATAAAATGTTCCATGTTATATAAAAGGTTATATTCACTTTATCATTCTATCACTTTGGCTACAAATACATATTTAAATATATTTTTCTCATGAAGTGAAATGATAATTAAAATCTCAATGTAAAAATTTTAGTTATCCCTAAATTTTTTTCATCATGGAGTATTATAGATTATGATGAAATTTTAAGGTTATAAAGAGAATGATTATTGTATTGAGATATAGAATATGATCATGAGGCACAAAATAGTTTTTTTGGGTTGGATGTCCAATAAATTATGAAACATAGTGTGTTATAAAATATGTATTTGGTATGATAGGGGTGTATGGTAAATATTTTGAGTCCTCTATACCGGGTGTTATTGATATACATATAATGGGAACCTTCATACATTGATAACTTAATTACATAAGCCTTGAGGCTTAGCTAATCAAGGGATAGTTGTGTATGTTTCTGATAATATCATCAGGTGGAGCTTAATCAAGAAAGGATTTTTCATCTCATATGATGAGTAAAATATCCAGGACCTTGATTAACATAGACTAAGGAAGTGTACTATCATACCTAGATAACACATGTCATGTAATTATCGATTCATGTGATAGTAATGTGATGTGCACATCCATAAAGTTAAATAAAATGTGATTTATTCATTGACTTGGTCAATCTATACTCATATAATTGAGAATATATGAATTGTATATACGTTATTGACATAATATGTGTCCCATGGTCACATGATGTATTTGAAAATGGGATCATATGAAAATACATGGTTGTATATGATGCAACTGGTGGCCACGAGTATAGAGATACATGTGTTTGATAGAGATCATGCCAGATCACATTGTAGCTTGAGTAGAATGGATGATATTCTTAAAAGACACACTTTTCATACATTTATGTATCTAATTATTAATTTTTATTTTCAATGCTACAAAGGTACAAGGGGTCACGCATTATGGTTGACTGTATGGGGATTTATTTTAACTTGAAAAGTTTCTCTAAATGTGTTTTAAAGTTTATCCAAAAGAGTTTTGGATTGGTATTAACAAGGTATTAAATATGCTGTTATAAAAGGTGGAGTTTGTGATATATTTACAAAATTATTTTGGAAGATAATAAAAAGGAGTTTTGGATATGGTTTTATAAGTTATTTTATATGATATAGTATACGGTGATATACCACAATGTCTATGAGGATTTAGTGTAAATAGATTTTTATTAGTGATATTCCTTAATGTATATATAGTATGTGATGATAAAATCATGTCATGGGATAAAACATTCATGCATTCATGGAATATCATATGCCTTAGTGATTGGAATTATCATAAATTCATTATATCATGCCACTACCAACTATACATTAACAAGTTAACATTTAAATTATCTACCATATGAGTTATTATTTATTTTCATGAAGATTAAATGGTTTTGATAATATACACTAGTAAAAAGATTACTATTATAGTGACTATATCCCATTCTATTCAATGATAGAGTATAAATTTATGATTAAAGGCATGGAGTTTTGGGAGTATCCTTTAGATTACTATAAAAGGAACCTACTTTCATACGATGGGGTATATAAACCTAATCAATCCTTGGTTTATCCTCTCCATATACATGTTTCTTTCTCCATCCTTCCTTTTTTGTAATATAAGATATTAGAATATCATGAATAGAGTAGGATTTTACTAAAACTATTAGGTTTATTCATCCAACCTGTGGATAGACCATGGATGATGGTTTTCATTTGGCCACCTCTTGAGTTATCATTATCTTGCTCAAATGAATAAGGTAGCAGTATAAGCTTCATATGGTGTAAGGTACATAGTTTATCAATTTCATATATGATGTGTGGTTTTGTTATTCAGGCAAGGGTATCCTAGTTTTATGGTTTATTAATACTTATGTTTCATATATTAAGCATTAATATATCCTAAGAATCATATCATATATAACTTAGTTATTATTTTGTATTGTGTGTGGATTTAAATGTTATGATAACTCCTCAAGTCAACTCATACTTAGTATCTCACTATTTTCCTCATTGATCAAGGTTCTACAAAATTATGAGAAATAGAGGATCCTTCCCATGCATTGGGTGATTCATTCATACCATGGATACCCTGGGAGGAAGGATCTCATTGCTGTCTCCATAGTTATCATCAGTGAAAAGTTACATCATTAGTCATTTATTTATTTATCCAAATAAAATTATAATATCCCGTGGTGTTCATCAGTTTTGGTTTATGTTTCACACAATGTTTAGATGAGTTTTCTAACCTCCATAACCCTTCAGTGGTATTAGATATACTTTAATTTTTTTGTATTGAGTTTTTCAATTGAATAAAGAAACTTGACAAATGATATTTTAAGATTTCTATAGTGTATTCAGTTTAAAACAGTCATTATTCTTGAATTCATATAATCCATGGCATAAAATTCATACAAAATGATCATGGTCTTATAAAAATTATAATACTATGTCATGGATCAAGAAAAATATCTATAAAAATTCATCATGAAAAACATAGCATTGTTTTTCAACATCACCACAATATTATCATTAAATCACTAGGTCATGGTGATCTCTACCATGAGGATAGACTATGTCACGATAGATGTTGATATGTCATGTCAGAAAATTAATTGGATCTAGTGGAAACAAATATGGTTTGTATGAAATATAATTCTATAATATCAGCATCATATAGTCATGGCCACCACACCATTGTCTACCCAAAATAAGGTATAAAATAGTCATGAATTATGGTATATCCATTAAACTAAAATGAATTCTCTAAAGTCAAAACAACTAAAATAGATTTTCTAAAGTACAAATGGTTATAGTTTTCCCTTTAAAATAGATTTATCCATCGGTAAGACCACAATATGGTGAGCATAAAATAAAACCCATATTGTTTACAATTTTAAATAATAATTTGTTTTGTTAATAACCTAAAAAAATATGCTCCTGCATGAGCCCTTAAACCAAAACCAAATGGTTTTAGTAGATTTTATCTATATTTAAAGTGTATTTACATGATAAAATAATTTATAATTTCATTAAAAATTCAAAGGTGAATTATAAAATTGTTTGTATTGATTTCTGAGTATTTATAAATAATAATATAATTTTTTTGAATTTAATGACCTTATTTTGTTAACATATATAATATTTAGTATATATAAAGTGTTTACATAAAATATGAAATTTTTATATGATTATAGAATTTTTCATGAATATCACATATTTTGGAATATAAAAGAGTTTATATTAAATTTTTTTTAAATTAAGAATATGAAAGTCTTCTTATTAAAAATAAATATTAAATTTTTTTTATTTATGTTATGGATTATCCATAAGAGAATTCTTAATTTATAAAAAGTTAATAATTTATTAATTTACGAATTGTTCATAAATGTTTATCTCGTGTATAACTTTATGAAATATTCATTTATTTAACTTATTCCAAACCTTATGTATGGATATTAATTATTTATATTATTAATTGATGTAAAATTTTGTTTCAATGGTTTTAAACTAATTCTTTAAATTATCATACATATAATTAAGGAGTTACATGCTATGATTGATAATTGATTTAGTTTTATTGTATGCTGAATTTGTCTTATTCGAGAGTTATGATCTTGAGTTAAGTAGTTAAGTATAGTTTATGCATATTTGGTATTGTGATTGTAATAGAAGTAAAGTATCACCTGAGTAAAGAACTATGGGTATAGGGACCTTGGGTCAAACTACTCACTGACATGGGAGATTAGTCTCTATCAAGAAAAGTTAGGGTCACCAAATTGTTTCTCCAGGATTACTCTTATAGAGATTGTTAATTTCATATGATTCTAAGTATTTACATGAAATGGTTTCATATACCTTATTCATAGGCTGAATTTGTCTATATAAAATATAGTTTTCAATTAATTTGGTTTACCAACATAAGTAATGTGTAGTGTAAAGAGTTACACAACAATATGGATTAAATAAATTGTTTTATTGGAAGAAATTAGGAGTTGAAAATTAAATCATTAGAAAAATACATGTAAACCCTTGGGTATTTTTGGTTTTGAATTTTGGGGGGAATTTTAATTTTTTATTTTGGTGAATGCCTTGATAATTGATCCTCGGATCAGGATTTTGGGTGTTTGGAAATATTCAAAAGAAATTTCTGAAAGTGGAATGATCCTTAAAAGGTGCTTTGGATGCTATAGAAATCTTGGGAGTGGTTTTTGAAGGCTTGTGAGGATCCTGGGATCCTAGAGGTTCACCATTCCCCTGGCTACATCATGGCTCCCCTAGTTTAGTCATTTTGGATAACCATGGGAAGATCCACACCATAGAGTTTCTTGTAGTTATAGGGGGTGGAACCTATGTGAAATAATGAGGAGAACTCATGTTGTAGTACCCCTTTGGTAATTTGTAATGGGTGTTGTGGTGGCTTGGGGAATTTGAAACATCATCCACCATGTTGTAGGGAATTCGAGGTGCATGTTTTGAGGTGCCATGGGGATCACCATGTCGTAGTGCTTGGTGTGGTACAATAGAGGCATTTCCAGTGAACCAATATAAAATGGTAAGGTATAGAGAGCCTACCTCATGTTCCTTCACAAGTTAGGATCAAAGAGGAATACCTGGGTGTAAAACATAGTGTATTGCAATCCATGGTGCATACCGTTTTGGAATTCCCTGATGTAAAAAACCTATACAGTTCATTTTCTCTCTATTCAATTATTAATGGCTCTGTCCCCCTTTTTTAATCCTCTTTTGTGTGTTTCCAACCTAGGAAGATCCCCTCCCTTATATTTTTAATTACCACTTGGTATAGGTAATATTTTACTATGATTTACATGGAGATTCAAGTTTATTTCTATAACAACCCTTGTTTTGGATGGGTTGAAATTTTCAAAGAAATTTGAGATTTTTTTTGGTGGATGGTCCAAATCTTAAATTGATCTTCTAAATAAAATTATTATATTTGGAGCACATTAATGTGCTATTTTTATGGTTTTTAAGGCCAAAAAGGTTTATTTAGTGTTCAGACGATTTTTAGGAGTGCCAATTTTTAAAATATCTATTTTTTATGAAATGGACATTGGAACAAGATCAGTGCATGATTAGTGATAATCGTGTGGCCCAAAACATGCTTATTTTTTTATTAGGAAATGGTTTTTTGAAATTTTACATCACCCTAAGGGAAACTGTGTGACTTGGTGTAGGTGTACAATGTTAATTTGCATGATTAGAACATGGTATTTCAAATCGTGCATTAAAACCATGTAGGGTGAGGGTGTACATGGATAGTGGAACTTCATGGTTAGTACATAGTTTTCCAAATAATTCTATAAAACCATGAAGATCATTAAATATCATAGAAATTACATCTTTTTCTATCCTTATTTTTAAACCTCCTTCCTTTCTTCCTCCCCAAAACACACAGAAAACCCTCTAATTACACTACTAGAAATCTTGGTTTTCCTAACAGTTGTATACCAATAGTTCTTTTGAACCGTTGGTATAGGTGATCTTTACCAACGGTTTGCATTAACCGTTGGTATTGATCTATAAAAATTTATTTTCCCCAACGGTTTGATGAAACGGTTAGGAAAGATGGGGAAAAGTCAGTTTTCCCAACGGTTTAATGAAACCATTGGGAAAACACTATCTTTCCCAACAGTTTTTAAAAACTGTTGGGAAAGACTTCCACCAAATACAGACTAGACGAACCCCCACCCAGCCTGATTGTAGACCAATTGCAGACATAAGCTCCTGAATTCTTCTCGGCTGCAACACTCTTTCCACCCAAGATCCATCTTCAATCAAACAAAATCTTATTTCACACTTCAAATTTTTATGTGTTACCTTAGTTTTAGCATTATTTCTCTATTTTTTTTGGTGTTTGATGTTTTTATTTAGGCTAAATTAGGGTTTTTGTCTATAGAACCCTTGGATTTGTTTTGTGTTTTTTTTTCTACTCTTCAAACATGGTAAAGGGTTTGTTTAGTGGGGTGATATGGTACTTTTGGTGGAATTTATTTTAGTTGAAAATTGGATTTTTATTTGGATGAATTAATGTTTCAGTTTGAGGTGTGGGAGGGTGTGAAAATGGGGTGGGGGAGGATGTCGAGGGATATCCAAGTGGGGTGGGGAGGGGGTTTTCTAGGTAGGGTGGGGTGGGGGCTGGGTTGTCCAAATGGGGTGGGGGTATGGCTATTTGGGGTGGGGGAGGGGGCTGTCTAGGTAGGGTGGGGGAGGGGGCTGGGTTGTCCAAATGGGGTGGGGGTAGGGCTATTTGGGGTGGGGGAGGGGCTGTCTAGGTAGGGTGGGGGAGGGGGCTAGGTTGTCCAAATGGGTGGGGGTAGGGCTGTTTGGGGTGGGGGAGGGTGTGCAGGTTGGGTGGGGGAGGGTGTCCAGGCAGGGTTGTCCAAGTGGGGTGGGGAGGGTGTGCAGGTGGGGTGGGGGAGGGGCTGTCTATGTAGGGTGGGGGGGATGGGTTTTCCAAGTGGGGTGACGGTAGGGATATCCAGGTGGGGTTGGGGTGGCTGGGTTTTCCAAGTGGTTTGTGGGGGTAGGGGTGTCCAGGTATGGTGGTGGTGGGGGGGGGGGGGGGTTGGGTTTTCCAAGTGGGGTGGGGGTAGGGCTGTCCAAGTGGGGTGGTTGGGGTGGGGGTAGGGTTGTCCATGTGGGGTGGAAACCCTAAATTCAATGTTTTAATTAGAGATTTGGTTTGTTTTATTAGGGATTAGGTGTATGAGGCATTCCCATTCTTATTATGGGTGGTTTTAATCAAAAGTTATGATATTGGAACCATTTATGATGTTGTTGTCTCTATTTAATCTCATTTCCCCTAACTTAACATTAAATTCTATATCACATTTGGTTTCTATTTTTTTAATTTCCAGTTAAGTTATCTGTAGTCGATGATTGTCTCATGTTAATTGTTTTCAATGGTTTGGCGTGGAAATTGAGAATTTAATGTGACTTTTCCAAATGGGGGTTCCTTGAGAATACCCCAAATATTTTTTAAAAATGATCAAAGGGATTTTATTATTTAAAATAGATTTCGAAAGATATTTTATATTAAAGTTAAATCCTAATGAATTGTTTATGAAAAAATGACTTATATAAATTCTTTTTATAGAATGGACAGAAGTTGGATGTATGAAACTTATCGCATCTCAAGTGATTTTCAAAACAATTTGGAGATCTTTATAGATTTTTCATTTCACAATGCTTCAGATAGTGGTCGTATAAACTGCACATGTTCCAATTGTGTTGGTAGACCTTGGTTGAGCTGTGAAGAAGTCAGCTACCACATAACCAAAAATGGTTTTCAAGAAAACTAAATTGTGTGGTATCACAATGGGGAGAAAATGAAATCTCAAATTGGTGATGATCGAAATGAAAGGACTGGAATGGGGAATTTGTTAGATGATCGGTTTTTGTTTATTCGTCATCATGAAAAAGAAAGGATTTCGACTCAAGAAGACTTCGATATGAGGACAGCTGATGCATCTAGTGAAAATGATGATATTTATAGGTTGAAAAAATTGAATGATGTTGCCACAACTCTAGTATATCGACAATGCGATAAAATGAAAAAGTTGTAATTTTTAATCTGATTGTTTCATGGGAAAACTATATATGGGATTTCTAATATAGAAATCGATTACATTCTTACCCTCTTGTAGGATTTACTTCCAGATGATGCAGATATTCCCTCAAACTACTATATGGCATGGAAGTTAGTCGAGGAACTTGGATTTTCAAGAAACAAAATTCATGCTTTCCCGAAAGATTACAGTTTATTCTGGGAGGAAACCACTGAACGAAATGATTATATAAAATGTGGCACATCCCACTGAAAGTCAAAATCTGATGTAACACCATCCCGTATTCCACAGAAAGTAATGTGGCACTTTCCATTGATCCCCAAACTCTTGAACATTTTTATGTCTGATGACATATAAATAAAAATGAGATGGCATGATACTGAGAGAAAGAAGACTAATGATGAGTTGGTTCATCCTGCAGATGGATTTGCATGGCAGAGATTTGATGCTCGGCATCCTGATTTTGTAGCTGACGTGTGTAATGTGAGGCTGGGTCTTTCATGTGACAGTTTTAATCCGTTTGGGCAGATGCTTACTTCACACAGCACATGGCCAATTTTTATACACATTTATAATCTTCCCCCACGGTTGTGTATGAAAATACCTTTCACTTTCATGAGTATACTCATATCTGGTCCTTCTGATCCCGACATTGATATTGATGTATACATGAAAACTTTAATAAAAGAGTTGAAACTTCTTTGGGATGTGGCTGTGCGCACATACAATGCATGTTTGAAAGATATATTTCAGATGCGTGATGTGCTTATGTGGACGATAAATGATTTTCTGGCTTATAAAATGATGTTTGGATAGAGCATGAAGGGAAAACTATAATGCCTAGTTTGGATGAATAATACACAATCCAGAAGATTGAAACATCTTTGTAGTTTCAGTTTTATGGGACATCAAAGATTCTTGCCAAAGGATCATCCATATAGAATGAATCGTCAGAGATTTGATAATAACATAGAGACCGATGATCCACCTCAGCATATGTCTGGAACTGATGTGCTTAATGAATTGAATGATTTCAGTTTTTCGTTTGGAAGGGTCAAATGAAATCTGGAAAGAGAAAGAATGTTTCCACTAAAACCTATTACAATTGGGGGAAGAGGAGTATCTTTTTTGATTTGCCTTATTGGTCAACCAATTTTTTACATCATTCTTAGATGTAATGCATATTGAAAAGAATATATGTGAAATGTTGCTTTCAGTTATTCTAAATGTAAAGGGGAAGAAAAAAGATGATTTACGATCTCGGCATGACTTGGTGGATTGGGGCATCAGACCAGAATTGCATCCTATGCGTATCAGTGAAAATAAATGGAAACTTCCATGTGCTTCTTATGTGATGACACCTATGGAAAAAAACAATTTCTAGAATTATTAGATACTATTAGAGTTCCTGATGGTTATTTAGGAAACATATCTAAACGGGTCAATAGAAGAGAGTTGAAGCAAAAATATTTGAAGACTCATGATTATCACGTTTTACTGCATCAGTTTCTTCCAATGGCAATCCATCATCTTTTGTTCAATAATGTAAGAGTGGCTATTATTCGTTTGTTCCATTTGTTTAGAGATCTTTGTGCTAAGAAGTTATCCAGGTCTTTCTTGAAAAAAATGTTGACAGATGCCCCATTAATTTTGTGTGAGTTGGAGAAAATATTTCCTCCATAATTTTTCACATGCATGCTGCATGTGAGTGTCCATATTCCCACTGAAATACTTCTTAGAGGACCCTTTTATTTTCATTGGATGTATCCAACTGAAAGAAATATGTTCACATTAAAGTCTTATGCCCGAAACAAAAATCATCCCGAAGGTTCTATCGTGAATGGTTACCTTGCTCAAGAATGTATGGATTTCTGTTCAATGTATTTGTCTGATCTTACTACAAGATTGAACAGACCAATGAGAAATGAAGAAGTACAGTATGAGAAAATTGATCCCAGTTTTACATCACTTCCTCAAATAGGAGGAATTCCTGGATCATATACATTGAAGACATTAAGCCATGAAGAGCGGGAGATGGCACATCACACAGTTTTTTTTCAACTGTGATTTGTTCGATGACTATATTAGGTAACTAAATTAATTATGTATATCTTACATATATATCTGTTAAACTATTCATATTTTTTATCTACAGGGAACATAAAACAATGATAAATAGGAATCATCATTCTTTATCTTTGATAAGGAGAGAGACATTTCATAACAAAGAGTTTTCTACATGGTTAAAATTGAAGGTAAAAATATTACTGTTTAAATTAATTATTTCAATATTTAATTAAGTTTAAAATTCATTTATATTGCAGGTATTGAGTTTGTCTGCTGACTCTGTCTCTGAGGAAATAAGAGCTTTGTATTTTGGTCCTAATACCATGGTTCGTGACTGTAAATCAATTGTTATCAATGGGTACAAATTTATTGTCACCGAATTAGAAAAGAACATGAGAACACAACATGATGGTGTTATAGTTACTGCCACAACATATTGTTATGCCAGTGCATCAGATAGTAGACCGCAATTTGAAAATGTGGGTTATTATGGAGTTATTGAGAAAATAATAATATTTGATTATTACTCTCATGGATGAGTCACAATGATGAAATTCCATTGGTTTGATTCGATGACGAAACATGGCACATTTATTGATGATTGTGGATTTAGAGTAATTAATATGACTCGCACTCTTGCTACCGAAGAACCATATGTGTTGGAATCAATGGATAAACAAGTTTTTTATGTCAAAGACCAACTTCGACCTGAATTTGGTGTCATAGTTGAAGTAATTCCAAGACATATTTTTGATGATGGTGATGATAGAATTGACACTATCCCTATTGCCATTAGAACCAATCCATTTATTTCTTCTGATGAATCCAATAGCTCAATTGTCATAGTTGATTGTGAACCTAAATTTGTGGTTTAAAATATATAGAATCATTCATCCATGTTCTCAATTCTTTTGGTTTACCTCGAGTTGGGTTGTTAAGGTTGCTAATATTCAAATTGATTTAGTATTGATCACAAATATGTTTTAGGTGACTTGAACTTTATGTGAATTTTTAATGTTTATTGGTTACTGTTTTATTTGAATTGCATTTTCTAATTTGGAATTGAACTGTATTCAAACCTAGTCAAACAATATTTCTAACTTGGTGAACATTACAACTTGTATGATTTATTAAATTCATTCAAGCTCTTCTAAAACAATTGATATCTAAATTACCAATGAATCCCCATATTTCCCCATATATTTATATTTTTTGGTTTACACATTAGTTTTCTTTTTCTAATTAATTACATATTTGTTTTCAAAAGCAGGAAATGCCACCAATTGAAGAGAGACGAAGGAAAAAATGATGGAGAACAATTGTCTGATGGTGAAGATGGGTGTTCCACCATTAGTGCCTACAGTGAGTAATTTATTTAAACTGTATATATATTTAAAGAATATATAATCTCATGTGATTAATTTTTTTGTAAACATTTTTGTAGGATCCACCTATTTGTCGACAGTTATTCGAGGAGGAGCCTAGTACTAGTCCTAGTACTCAGGCCGGTGGTACGAGGAGGGTTCGTACCAGAGGTGGACGATCAGCTGCGCGTGCCAGACTAGACCCTGCCCCTCCCACTGACATGTCATCCTTCCCACATTCTGATCCCGGTGTGTTGTTAGGGACACACGGGATATTTAGGCCTCGCATGTTTTCGCTACCTTCTGCATCTTCTGCCCCATCATTTTCACATCCCATGATGATTCCCACTCACCTGTCAGAATCCGGTCATACTGTTGTCCCATCTTCTTTTCCTTATACTTATATCTCTCTGAGCTTCTATATTCCATCGTCTTTGACTCATGTTCCACCACAGGGTGTTCCATCAGTTTCTGTGGATCCGGTGGCGCCCAATGATTAGACTGGCACAGGTATATTTATAAAACCCTAATAAAGTTTGATAGCAATATTTATTTTTCATTATAACATGTTTTGATAAAATCTTTGTTTTTATTTCATGACAGATACATCTACTGACAGGAGGCGGGGGCGGGGGCGTACATGCATGCGTTCGGTGTGGAACCGCCACACACAGGTTATGGTGGATTATAATGAAGACAACCAAATGGTTGAGAAATCAAGGCAGCAATGTCGGAGTTTTTTTGCAACGCTTCCCAAATACTTCGACATCATTCCCGTCCACCCGCTGTTGTGGAGAAACTTTCCACATTAGGTCAAGGATAGAGCTTGGACAGAGATATGGGTAAAAAAATCTGTTGTATTTAATTCCATGAATTATTTTTGTATTTATATGAATTAATATTTTGATGTCAGCTTTGATTTAATTTTCCCGATGGTGAGGGTGCTCGAGCGGAATGTCTAAAGGATTTAGGCGAGATTTGGAGATCCTAAAAGCATGAGTTGTATATTGGCAGGCGTGCTAGAGTTGTCACTGAGTTAGAGGCGGTACCAGTCGTGGATGATTGTCCTATAGAGCAGTATTGTCCGATGATTACTCATTGGACGAGTACCCAGGTTAAGGTATGAATTATATTTGAGGTATTTAAATAATAACTTTTATGTTTTTCATTAATATTATCCTTTGAATTATCGAATTTTATTTTTGAATCATCTGGAAAAAATTAAAAAAAACATTGATTCAAAAAAATACCTCCACACACTAGGACGTACGACGATGCCGGATCATGAGAGGAAGCAGTTATGACAATTTTTTATAATTTTTCTTTACGAATTACATTTTCTTTTGTTTTCTCAATTATTTAATCATTTTCTAAATTTTTAATATAAATTTATTTTTCAATGTCATTATAGAGGCAAATACAGAATATTGAAGGATGTGTGCCTCGAGCAAAACTGTTTTGCTCGAGTAGACAGAAAAAGGATGGAAGTGCCGTCAACGAAGCGACTCAGCAGTAGATTATAAGTTTTAATCTGTTGATTTTATAATTTAATATCTATTTTTTAACTTAATAATATATATATATTTGTAATAGGTTGCTTTAGAGTCCCTCGATGCCCAAGAACCAGACAATTTTGGGCCAACAGATCACTTACATAAGGTATTGGGAGAGGATCATCCTGGCAGAGTACGCTGCCGACCTAGGATAGCCCTGATGAGGTATTGGCCCTTCTCAGATACGAGTTGTAGTTCCACCAAGCTGCATCAAGTTAGGACACAGGCAGAACAGGCTGAGAAAAGGTCCACAGAGATGGCAGAACATTCTTCTAGGGCAAACAATGCGTTTATGAAATTTATTGAAGTTCTACGTCCAACACTTCTAGCAGAGGCCAGCCCAGCTTTTGATGAGTATATGTCGTCAATACGTTCTATATATGGTGCACCAAGTGGCAGTTCTAGTGTTGTTCAAGACGATGTCCAGATTGACGATGATGATGGCGAGGAGTTTTATGCGGAAGAGGAGGGAGACGAGGAGGGCAAGGCGGGTGGTGAGGGCGAGGAGGAGGGCGAGGGCAAGGAGGAGGGCGTTGAGGAGGGAGAGGACGATGATGGGGACGAGAACGAGGGTGATGATGATGGTGATGATTGTAGAGACCCGAAGCTTGACGTACATGTAGAATACATTACTTTTGCGGAATACTTAATACATAACAAAAACAGACACAGAAGGACCGTAATAGTTTAGTGTCTTTGGAAACTTGGAACGAAATCTTCTAATCATGGTGAAAGATCTTCAACATCTCCCATAAAGATCTTCCAATTTTTGTTTCCTTACCGAAAACCTTTCTTTTAATCCTGGGGGAAAAGAAAACATAAAAAGGGTGAGCTCAAATGCTCAGTAAGGGTAAGCATGGATAAAATAAAACATACCATATACATTTGAACTTAAAAAAACATGAACATTAAAAATCTTGAGCAACGACATAAAACATAGAAGTACATAAGGCATAGATCATAATGGATCATAAATAATGATAAAATATCATGGGAATAAAACATGTAATTGTGGAATCCATTAATCACATGTAATGATTTCCATAGTAGCCAAGGCATTGCTTCCAAGACAATCTTAGTGGACAAAGTCACATTCTGAATCGAGTTCACTCCTCGTTTCAGTCCTGTAACACGGAACCAGATTAACTTACTGTTCCATCCATGTCTATCTCATGAGATATAAAATCTTTACCCAATTCATTAGAGGGAGATATAGGTCCCACCCATCTCATAATGATACCATTCTTATGTGTGCCACAAAATCATAAACCATACATCATAGCATAACCCATGTAATAAAAATGGGATTCTTAAACATCATGAAATCATAAAACAATTCATATAAGATAAATGAATTCATAAAAATAATTCCATCACAACATAATCAAATCAATGTAATAATAGGGATAGAAACAGAACCCTTTATTATCTTAGATGGAAAATAATTTTGATAAAACACTTGAACTCCATTCTTGAGGAAAATATCCTTTCTACTTCAAAAACACTTTTCCTTTCCTAACATTTCATAAAATTCTAAAATAAAAGAAGTTGATTAAAAATAAACTTGAAAACTTGTAAAGGATGCTTCTTGGAAATAATGTTTTAAAAATCCATTCATGCTGTATAAGTAAAAAAAACATTCTTCTCGTACTTTTTCCGGAAAAGTCAAAAAGTACCCCGTAAAAGAAAGATTCCATATATACCATGTATTAAAAGTAAAAAAAATGGGTAAAAGTACATTAAACATTCATGAAACCATTTTTTGAAAACATGGGCTTGGATGACAAAGATAACCCCAGTAAATACTTACAAATAAACAATCTCGGATGAAAATGAGATTGATAAATTATCCCTTACCTTAGGTCCGATATGCTTCGTACGTATCCGAACCTCCTGTATAATGATTTAAATAATGTTATTGACTTATTACAGAATCATATTAATTGTTACGATATCATATATGGTTCAATTATGACTTTATATTACCTATTCTTTTGTAAATTCCATGTTAAAGAGCGTTTTGGGTAAAATCGTTTCATTTGTCGTCCGTGTTTTGACAAGTAATTATTAATATGATTACTTAGATCATGATTACTTACATCCAGAATGTAAAACCTAATTTATATTTAATATATATTCAGAATATACATATATATAATAGATCAATAAATGGAAAGAAATACTCTGTTCATGGAGACGGTAGGCCGTACGTACGCATGAACGTTGTTTTCGTTTCCTCATTTAATTGAATGGAATTAAGTGGATGACATACATATATATATACATAAATCTAGTATTATTATTATTTCATATATTTCATTATTACTTATTATATATACTTTATAATCATTTATGAATGGTTAATCATTGAGAATGAATCGCATCGCGTCGTGGAGACGGTATTCCGTACGTACACACGAGCGATGATATTGTTCCCATGATCGTGGAATTTTATTGGAGTGTATGTATACTATTAAAGAATCAATATCACTTTATTATAATCATATATAGTTATTATTTACACCATTATACCCATCCAAGTAAGGTGGTGGTGGAAAATAGATTACACCACGGCGTTGAGACGGTATTCCGTACGTACGCACGCGCGGTGATTTCATTTTCCGTAGGATGGATAGATGGTGAAATAGGGTTGTTTCATACTTATAATAGCATATCAGTATATGAGTGATACTTATGTTATTACTTCATAATTAAACAACCTAAGAAGAATAATTGGAAGAAGAAATAAAGTTGAAAGAATCGGTAACGGACATTACCTCTTCTTTGAAGCACCTCTTTGATACCTCCTCTTAGGGCACTAAAATTGGTCTTTGAAGAAGACCAGGACCTCTAGGATGTTTCTAGGGAAGTGTATAAGAGAATTTGTCAGGGGTTGTCCGAGCTTCAAGGCTCAAAATGGTGTGAGGAAGAGAGGGAGGAGGTGCTCTTTTATAAGGGAGGAGAGGGGCACCTTTGGAATAACAAAAACTATTATTTTATTAGGAAGTCAAATTCGATTTTAAATAGTTCCAAATTGATTTATTTCAAAGATAAGGTGGGGATGGGTCTAAATCCTCACATAAAATAGAATTTAGACAAGTTTCGGTATCAATTTTAACCTTATCATTTAGATTTAACTTTAAGTAAGATAATTTAACTTTTACCGTGTCTTCTTGTTTTCTTACACTATAAGGTTGATAAACCTACTATATCAAGCCAAACGAACCAAAATTTGTTTATTATTAAAATATATAACCTTATATAATTCATTTGTCCGAACCTTATATTTTTAGGAATAAAATAACAATTAATAATATAATATTTGTTTTAAAAACTATTTTATGTCAATTTTGACACTATTTAGTAATTGATTTTTTCGAAAATTATAACATAATGATTAGTTCGAAAAAAGTTAATTAAATCAATACTAACATGTCATATTAACCTATAAAATTAGTGTAATTCATAAAAAGTCTCAAATTACAATTATTTGGGTATTTATAACATCAATTATGTCAATATTTCATTAATAAGATAATTACGGCATCATCGTTGTGTCATAAATAAAATAATTATTTAATGTCTAAAAATTATAAATAAACTACCATTCTGTTGGAAATATTTTTAGCTTTGTAATGAATATTTATAGTCGAATTTATCTTATGTATAACCCCATATTAAAAATGATTTACTTATTAAACCTTGATTTTAACTATTTTAACCCTTCTTTAAATAAATTAATAATAAATATCCTAATCTAATCCAAGTGGGCCTAAATGGTCATATGTTATTCCTAAGGTTGTTTTTGGTCGAATTAAACTTATCCAATAGAATTAGGATATGTGTTAGGGTAATAATAATATCATTTTTACCCCTAATTACCCTATTTACTTTTAACCGTGGTAAATAAAAGTAAAAAGTTACTATTCACCAAAAAATATTTTCATCTCATTGAACCACATTTTACTTACTGACATCAACCGTGTCTCTCGGATTTTTTAAATTCCACTCACAGAAGCGGTAAAATTAAGTTTTATGAAAAATTCAGTTTTTTAACTACCACTTTGTGGTTTCACTATTCATCAAAAATTGAAAGTTTTCAGAAAAATACCAAAAATTATGCCTAAGATATATTTGATATTATGAACTCAAAAATGATGTATATTTTACCAAATTCAAAACATATCAGTTTCATTAATTAATTTAAAAATTAATTCTCGTCGTCAAAACATATAACGTGTTCTTAAGAGATAATAACTATCAAAAGATTGACACTTGTTTATGTCTGGTTTAACTGTGAAATTACATCCAATGACCAACATTGTATTAAATTGTAAAAATATATTCTAAATATACTTTAAAACCACTCAAATTATTAATTTATCACTATTAATTATTTCGATTAAAAAGGTTGTTTTTAATTAAAATTTAGTAATTTTCACTATTCATCAGAAAATGAAAGTTATCCGAAAAGTACCAAAATTTCACCCTAAGCTAATTTCAATATTCCGAATCCAAAAATGAAGTCCATTTTGAAAAATAAAATTTACAAAATTTCAAAAGGTGGTTATTACTATTCATAACGGCTAGTTTTAATAATATGTTAATAGCATATCGTTGTTTAGTGAAACTCGGTATTGCGTACTACACACGCTATTGAGGAAGGTCGTGATTGCATGTAATGAAAGGCAAGTCAAGGATGTGTGTTGTGCAAGCTCCTTTTTGTGTAGCATACAACACAAGACATTAATGAAAATAAAAAGAATATTTTTCATAAAATCTTGGGGTGTTACAATGATGGTGATGGTGATGTGAGACAAGTTGATCCATTACATTTTTTACTGATATTACTGAGATTTGATATTTAATCTATTCTAGTTGTTGGTTTTATCTAGACTCGTAGTATAGTACTGGAGTTGAGTTATTTTTTTATGTTATCTGTTTTTATGGATGTTGTTGTCTTTTAGTGGTTGTGTGTTTGGGAACAGCCCTCCTTCCTGGACCCCAGACAACCCCCACCATCCTCCTTGGACCCCGGACATCCCCCCAGACAACCCCTGGAGAGCACCCCGAACAGCCCCCCGGACAGCCCCCCCCCCCTCCTCCTTGGACCCTAGACTTCCCCCCCGGACAGCCCCCAGATAGCTGCCCGGACAGCCCCCCACCCTCCTCCTTGGACCCCGGACAACCCCTCGAATACCCCCCCAGACAGCCCCCCCACCCTCATCCTTGTTCCTCGGATAGCCCCCCGAACACCCACCAGACAACCCCCCAGACAGCCCCGTCGGATAGCCCCCCATTCAGAGTGTCTCTCTTTTGTTTAAAATGGCGAGATTATAAGTGAAAAGAACAACTGACATACGAAAAACCAGCCAAACGCATTAAAAATGTGTTAATGCTTTAGGAAAATGATCAATGGGTCATATGTGACGTGTACAATTCAACCCGGGCTCAATCCGAGGCACGTTGTGGCCGGGATCACTCTAAGTGGCTCCCTTTTGTTTAAAATGGGCAACATTTAAATACATATGAAAAACCAACCAAATGCATTCGGTTTCTGTTGAAACTTTAGGAGAACGATCCATGGGTCATATGTGATGTTTACGAATCAACCTCTCCTCAAACTGAGATGCGGTGTGGCTGGAACCACTCAAAGTGTCTGTCTTTTGTTTCAAAAGGACGTCATTTTAATTGAAAAACATCAACTGGCATATGGAAAACCGACCAAACGCTCTCATATTGTGTCGATACGTCATCACAGCGATCCATAGGTCATATGTGATGTGTACGAGTAAACCTCGCCACAATCCAAGGCGCAGTGTGGCCGACACCATTTAGAGTGTCTCTCTTTTGTTTAAAATGGACAGGATTATAAGTAAAAAGAGCAACTGACATACGGAAAACCGACCAAACTTATTCAAAATGTGTTGATGCTTTAGGAAAACGATCCATGGGTCATATGTGATGTGTACGAGTCAACTCGGGCTCAATCTGAGGCACGTTGTGTCCGGGATCACTCTAAGTGGCTCCCTTTTGTTTAAAATGGACAACATTTTAAATACATACAGAAAACTAAAGAAATGCATTCGGTTTCCATTGAAACATTAGGAGAACGATCCATGGGTCATATGTGATGTGTAAGAATCAATCCCACCTCAATCTGAGCCACGGTGTGGTCGGAACCACTCAAAGTTTCTGTCTATTTTTTCAAAAGGACGTCATTTTAATTGAAAAACATCAACTGGCATACGGAAAACCGACCAAATGCTTTCAGATTGTGTCGATAATTCAGCACAATGATCCATGGGTCATATGTGACATGTACGAGTAAACCCCACCTCAATCCGAGATGTGGTGTGGCTGACACCATTCTGAGTGTCTCTCTTTTGTTTAAAATGGACGGGATTATAAGTGAAAAGAACAACTGACATACGGAAAACCGACCAAATGCATTCGAAATGTGTTGAAGTTTTAGGACAACAATACATGGGTCATATGTGACATGTAAGAGTCAACCCGAGCTCATTCCTAGGCACGTTGTGGCCGGGATCACTCTAAGTGGCTCCCTTTTGTTTAAAATGGACAACATTTTAAGTACATATGGAAAACCAACCAAACAGATTCAGTTTCTGTTGAAACTTTAGGATAATGATCCATGGGTCATATCTGAGGTGTACAAATCAACCCCGCCTAAATCTAGGACGTAGTGTGGTCAGAACCACTCAAAGTGTCTGTCTTTTGTTTCAAAATGACGTCATTTTAATTGAAAAACATCAACTGGCATACGGAAAACTGACCAAACGCTTACGGATTGTGTTGATACTTCAGAAAAATGATCCACGAGTCATATGTGACGTGTACGAGTCAACCCCTCCTCAATACGAGGTGAGGTGTGACCGACACCATTCCGAGTGTCTCTCTTTTGTTTAAAATGGACAGGATTATAAGTGAAAAGAACAACTGACATATGGAAAACTGACCAAACGCATTCAAAATGTATTGATGATTTAGAAAATGATCCATGGGTCATATGTGACGTGTATGAGTCAACCCGGGCTCAATCTGAGGCATGGTGTGGCCAGGATCACTCTAAGTGGCTCCCTTTTGTTTAAAATGGACAACATTTTTAAGTACATACGGAAAACCGACCAAACGCATTCGGTTTCTGTTGAAACTTTAGGAGAACGATCCATGGTTCAAATGTGACATGTAAGAATCAGCCCCGCCTCAATCTAAGACACGGTGTGGCCGGAACCACTCAAAGTGTCTGTCTTTTCTTTCAAAAGGATTACATTTTAATTGAAAAACATCAAGTGGCATATGGAAAACCGACCAAACACTTTTGGATTGTGTCGATACTTTAGCACAATGATCCACGGGTCATATGTGACATGTACGAGTCAATCCTGCCTCAATCTGAGGCGCGGTGTGGCCGACAACATTCAGAGTGTCTCTCTTTTGTTTTAAATGGACGGGATTATAAGTGAAAAGAAAAACGGACATACAGAAAACCGACCAAATGCATTCCAAATGTGTTGATGTTTTAGGAAAATGATCCATGGGTCATATGTGACGTGTACGAGTCAACCCGGGCTCAATCCGAGGCACGTTGTGGCCGAGATCACTCTAAGTGGCTCCCTTTTGTTTAAAATGGACAACATTTTAAGTACATACGGAAAACCGACCAAACGCATTCGGTTTCCATTGAAACTTTAGGAGAACGATCCATGGGTCATATGTGACGTGTATGAATCAACCCTCTCTCAATCCGAGACGTGATGTGTCCATCACCACTCAAAGTGTCTATCTTTTTTTTCAAAAGGACGTCATTTTAATTGAAAAACATCAACTGGCATACGGAAAACTAACCAAATGCTTTCAGATTGTGTAGATACTTTAGCACAATGATCCACGGGTCATATGTGACATGTACCAGTCAACCCCGCCTCAATCTGAGGATTGGTGTAGCCAAAACCATTCAGAGTGTCTCTCTTTTGTTTAAAATGGACGAGATTATAAGTGAAAAGAACAACTGACATACGGAAAACCGACCAAACGCATTCTAAATGTGTTGATGCTTTAGGAAAATGATCCATGGGTCATATGTTATGTATATGAGTCAACCCGGGCTCAATCTGAGGCACGTTGTGGTCGAGATCACTCTAAGTGGATCCCTTTTGTTTAAAATGGACAACATTTTAAGTACATACGGAAAACCGACCAAACGCATTCGGTTTCTATTGAAACATTAGGAGAATGATCCATGGGTCATATATGACATGTATGAATCAACCCTACCTCAATCTAAGAAGCGGTGTGGCCGAAACCACTTAAAGTGACTGTCTTTTTTTTCAAAAGGAAGTCATTTTAATTGATAAACATCAACTGGCATACGGAAAACCGGCCAAACGCATTCGGATTGTGTTGATACTTTAGCACAACGATCCACGGGTCATATGTGACATGTACGAGTCAACCCCGCCTCAATCCGTGGCGCGGTATGGCCGACACCATTCAGGGTGTCTCTCTTTTGTTTAAAATGGATGGGATTATAAGTGAAAAGAACAACTGACATACGGAAAACTGACCAAATGCATTCAAAATGTGTTGATTCTTTAGGACAATGATCTATGGGTCATATGTGACGGGTAAAGGTCAACCCGGGCTCAATCCGAGGCACGGTGTGGCGGGTATTACTCTAAGTGGCTCCCTTTTGTTTAAAATAGACAACATTTTATGTACATATGGAAAACTGACGAAAACGCATTCGGTTTCCATTGAAACTTTAGGAGAACGATCCATGGGTCATATGTGACGTGTACGAATCAACCCCGCCTCAATCTAAGATGCGGTGTGGCCAGAACCCCTCAAAGTGTCTGTCTTTTCTTCCAAAAGGACATCATTTTAAATGAAAAACATCAACTAGCATACGGAAAACCAATCAAACGCTTTCGGAATATGTTGATACTTTAGGACAATGATCGATGGGTCATTTGTGACATGCACGAGTTAACCTTCCCTCAATCTGAGGCACGGTGTGGCCAGTATCACTCCAGGTGTATGTATTTTGTTTAAAATGGACATCATTTCAGGTAAAAATATATGGTATATGAAAAACCGATCAAATTATAAATTAAATTCCGGATTCCACATATAATTGTCCTCTAAATTTTAAATTGGATTTTAAATGAATTTTGTATGTTTATAATAACGTTATGAATTCTAATTTAATTATGGATTTGTATAGTTCCATGATGCATTATATGTTAAATGTGTGTGAATTTGTTCTCTATATGTATGTGTTAGTTTGTTATTGCCGGTAGTTTATTTCAGGTACAATAATTGGATTGAAAATGAGAGGGAATGCACAAAATGAGACCTTGTGGGAAAATTGCAGACCTGCTGTGCAAAATGCAAGCTGCTGTGCAATTTGCATAGCATAGTCTATGTCAACGGTTTCAAACGATTAGCATAGAATCTCTGGGTTTTTTTACCAACGGTTCTATGAACTGTTGGTAAATGACTTTTCCCAATGGTTTAGAAACCGTTGGGAAAGAGGAAACCTGCCTGGGCTTTCCCAACGGGCCAAACCATTGGGAAAAACTTTCCCAACGGTTTGGCAGAACCTTTGGGATAGGTGACTTTTTCCCCACCCTATCCCAACGGTTCACTGTAAACCATTGGGAAAATCTTTCCTAAAGGATTACTTCCCTACGGTTTTCAGAACCGTTGGTATAACATATACCAACGGTTCTGCAGCCTTTCCCAACAATTTAGAACCGTTGGGAAAGACTATATTTCCAGTAGTGTTAGGAGATCCCCTTTTTCCCACTCATTAATATTTGGTGTTTCTCCCTTTTATGATCTTAGAATCAATCACCATCAGTCACATTTCATTTATCTCAGTTATACTATGATTCCCCTTGATATGAACCACCACTTTGTGTGTGTTGCTTATATTCCAATGAAATTTATTCCTTATCCTGAAACTAAACCACCTTTGATGGGTTTTGACTTGTCCCTAGATAATTTTATTATTCTATGTAATTAAATGAGATGTAATGTAAGAGAAGATATACATTCTACTTAGCCTTATGATACCTATAGGTGAATCAATTGTTAAATGATCTATTTTCATAAACCAAATTGTTAAATGGAATGTAGATTAACAAGGAAACATTTATCACTTGATAGTGAAATGAAAAATGTATTTTAATGACTTTTAAAATGGTTTGGATGATGGAACAGTCTAATGAATCAATTGAACTAAATTATGGCAAGTGCACTTACATTGACCTCTTCATCCCTTAGAATTAAATTGGAAAACCGAAAAATCTAGATGAAACAAAATTATAGCATGGATAATTTCTCATGAACTATTTTTAACTATTAAATTCAATGTTATTATGAATTACATTATTCCATGGGTAACACTTTTATTCCTAATATATAATTCCTTGGATGGTCTTATTAGTCAAATAAATTATATACAACCTTTGGTGATACATAGGATGCTTACATAGGATTCCATGGATGGGATCATATGTTAAATGAAATAATAATACTCATTGGGTGATACTATTTCTCCTTATAGAGGTAGCCATGGATGGGATCATATGTTGAATGGAATTATTTTATACCTTGAGTGACACTTGGATTACTAATATGGAATTCCTTGAATAGAATCATAGGAAAAATCAGATTATGTTACACCTTTAATGGTACCTTGAACCCTGATATGGAATGACTTGGATGTGTCCAAATTTTAAATGAAATTATGCAAAACCATGAGTGATACCTGAATTCCTGATATGGGATTACTTGGATAGTCTCATTGGTAATATTATGTTATTGCCTACTTGATTTCTAAATCATTAATATCATAAAAACTATAGAACCTCATATAATTAACATTATATATAGAAACCTCAATTCACCTTGGGTCCCTATGCCTACTGTTACATAAATACAAATGGTATTATGACCATGGTTCCTATATCTAATTTACCATTCTCATGTTTAGAGGCAACAAGCTTAAGAGGAATCAGGTAGAGTTGGCCTGCTTTCCTTCAAGGAGCCTAATCCTAAAATAATTTTTAGTTACCTAATTGTTTTAATTTCAATATATCTGCAAATTGCTTAATTTTATATTCGCATACTGGATTTGTATTAGACATCATTGTTGGTATCCTTCTGAGTTTACTCGCACCCTTTTTAGGCCATCTTTAGGTTCCTAGACAGATCTCATGGTTGCATGTCTAGATCTTGGATTGTGCTTCTTTCTATTTCTTTACTATGGATAATACTTGACATGGATCTATGAGTTGAGCATGTACTCAAGAATCCTAATGGAGTTGTGTATTTTGTTTATTTATTACATTTTTAGTCTTTTTGGTTTCATGTATTACCTATAATATGTGTGACTACCTTATATTTATAGACAACATTTTCATTCATGGTTATATATTTGGCACTGGAAATTTTTATCAGTCATTATTATCTTTCATTTTTGTTTCATTATTATTTATAATGCTATTAATTTATCTATTATATACCAATGTGTTTCACTCTAATCATTAAGGTATAGTATCCCCACCATACTATCATAGGACCCTCACTGCTAGTCAGCTACCTCTGGCATATGGGGAGGCGTGCTTAAAGCCAAATGGAAACCTTTCTAGCTATGATTATCGACTGAGCTAGGTAGTGATGTTACAAGTTGTGTCATTTAATTTTTCTTTTGAATTCTTGTTTGGTATGGTAGAAAGGAGACTAGTAATGTTTTAGAACTTTGTTAATGGATCGTGTTTGGGTCCATCCAATTCAGCAACCACTTATATGGTGTTTCATATAAATGTATGGTGGAATCTTAGAGATTTGATTCCCACTTAGAAATGATAAAATTCCTTTGACTACTTTTGATCTTAAATAATATGAGGTGTTAGTTAATTAAAATTCTCATTACAACCTAAAGAGTGTTTTCCTCTCTATCTTGGAATTGACATTTTCTATAAATAACTCAGTTGTGAGAACATATGGATAATTAAATGGTTTAAAGAAAATAATTTGATAATTTTCTTAATATTGGATGGTGCCATCTAAATAAAGTGCTTAGTAGATTTTTCCCTTATAAATGATACTTGATATCCCATAATCATGAGATTATATAAATGCAGTAATAAGTGATCATTTCTTAAATTCATTAAACTGAAACCTTTTATAGGTTTTTATTGCATAAAATTTCATGTAGGGGTCAGGTTTAAATAATGCCTTGAGAGTTGACTTAAATAGGACGTGAGTGTTGTTTCATCACCCACTTAGACTTCTATCACTATAAATTAACTTGATTAAATACCAAGCACAATGAGGTATAATTAGTGATCTTCTTCTTCATGTTTTCCTACAAAAAGTGATACAAAAGAACACAGTGCATCTTGTTACTTCTAGTTTAGATGGAGAAGAATGGTCTGTGTGAATTATCCAATATTTGTTTCTTTATATCAGGTTATGGGGTCACACAGAGTCTATTTCCAAATTTAAATTCACCATATTCATCAATGTGGAATCATGAAGCTTCCACTACTTTACTACTTTCACCTTCATTTTAAACTCTAGATCTTTCCTTTGTGCCTCCCTAGTCATCTCTTCGATAGATAGTTAGGAAATCATTTGGGAAAGGTAGGATGTATTCCATAGCTTTATTATTTCAAGGTATATCCATTACATAACCAAGAAGATATGGTATTTCTTGATATTCCTAATGGATTTAGTAGAATACTATTTTTTTCTAGGAGAACCACCTACCTTATTCACCCTTCTAGGATGGTAGTGAATAGAGAAATTATAGTCCTTAATTATATGTAACCATATTTGTTGGCACGTTTTGAGATCCTTATATGTGAATATATACTTCATAAATTGTTGGTCTATGTATATATAATATTTCCCCCATAATAAAATCATCTTAATATCTTTATATCAAAGATTAATACAGCTAAATCCAGTTCGTGAGTTGGATAATTTTGTTCACGATGCTTTAACTATCATGATTTATAATAAATCACTTTTTCATTTTTCATGATTACACATCCAAGAACTTTTAAGTATGTATCACTATAAATGAAAAATACTTATCCATTAGATGGTAAAGTTAGTATTAGTTCGCTAACCAAAATCTTCTTTAGTTCATGGAAAATTTATTCACACTCCTTTATCCATATAAAATTAACTCCCTTTCAAGTTGAATTTTGTAGTGGATAATAATGTCAGGAAAAGTTTTTCATAAATATTCTAAAGTATCCTTATAGGCCAAGGAAACTGTAAATATTAGTTATAGTAGAACGATCTATTCACTCCTCCATGACCTTTGTCTTTACTAAATCAATTGGGATTCCTTCACTGGTTACGATGTTCCCCAAGAATATAACTTTTGTAACCAGAACTCACATTTACTAAATTTACCAAACATCTTATCCTTACTAATATATTTTAATATAACACTTATATGATCCTCATTCTCCTCGCTACTTTTTGATTATATCATAATATCATCAATAAAGACCACCAAAAATTTGTCAAGGTAATATTTAAAAACTCTATTCATAAAATTCATAAATATTATCATAGGATTAGTCAATCCAAAGGGTATAAAAACAAAATTTTAATGCCCAAATATTTTTTGGTATTAATCCTTTGAGATATCTTCCTTATTCACCCTTAATGAATGATACCCTGATTAGAGGAAAATCTTGGAGAATAAATGATCCCCATGAAGTTTTTATCCCATTCAGTTATCAATAATCAATTAATAACTGCATTGATCCATCCTTATTCTTCAAAAAGTGAATAGGTTCTCCCTAAGGAGACAAAATTGGTCAAATAAATCCCTTATCCAGAAGATCTTGTAGTATTTCTTTCATTATTCTAATACCAAATATTCCAACCTATAAAGGGTTTTCTATATTGGCTTGGATCCATGTATGAGTTCAATAGACAACTCTACCTCTCATTCTAAGGGAGGTCCATGTAACTCCTCATGAAATATGTCAATATATTCCCAAAAAAATGTGTAAATTATCTATATTTAGATATTATTTCTCTTCATTTTATTTACGAATAATTTCTATAAATAAGGGTATAGGGTGTTCTTATGAATATAGTTCAAGATGGGATATCTCTCCTTTGGAAATATCTTTATGTTTTCCATTTAGGACCACTTAAATTTCCTTAATTATATAGTTGATATTATAATTATAATTTGAGAGAAATACTATCCCTAGTATAATGTCGAATTCCATCATGGGAATGACTAAATGATTTGCGATAAAATTTTACTTTACAAAGTTGATACGATAGTTTCTATACACCTTTGATGCCGAGATAATTCCTAGAAGAGTTTTAACTAATAACTATACTTCTAGAATTTCTAGGTTTGATTCTGAATTCTTTTCAAACATGGGAGAAATAAAATAATGTGCAGAACCATATTAAAATAAATTAATTTATATCTTTGATATCACAAAGAGTGTACCTACCACCACATCATCTGGAGCCTCTACTTTAGCTATTTTGATTGAAAAAGAAGGACCTTTCTCCATTGTCCTATGTTGAGGATGATGGTGTTTACCCTTTATTATCTTCTTATTAGGAAATTGTTTTGAAAAGTCTCCAAGACTTGCACACTCAAAGAATTGAGCTTTATATTTTCCTTACACCATGTTTCCTTTTTTGTTTTCATTAAGATGTCGGGGCTTCCAATCACAATGATAGTTCCAAGCGATATGGTTATCTCTTATACACTTTTAGCACATTCTACTCCCAATAAAGTAGTTACTCAAGTGTGTATTCCTATATTTTGTACACATGAAAAGTTTTATTTTTTCCCTCCTCTTCCATGATCAAAATTCGTCCCTGAGTTTGGCTCCATTACTCTCTTATTTTCATTTTTCATGTATGACCACTAAATCTCCCCAAACTCCATTTCAAATTTCAAAGAATCCTGCACTATCTCCTAAAATATTTTATATTATCAACTTGAAATATTCCTCCATATATGGGGTCTTATCTCACTAAATAACCTATCAACCTTTCCTTTATGATCTATAACAAAGTTAGAGGTGTATCGAGCAAGTATTGTAAATTTCATTTTTTTAGCTTCTCACTGATTCATTTTTCTTTATCTTCATCTCTAATAATTCCTTCCTCATTTTTTTCTCATTTTGTGGAGAAAATATTTATTGAAAAATAATCTCCTAAACTCTTCCCACACCATATAATTAGTCTCCTCTCTTAGCTTTGTGTTATTAATCATTATCTACCACTGATTAGTTTCTCCTTCAAAGATGTATACTACCAAGGTGAATTTCTCCAGTTCTGAACAATGTAATATAGAGAATATCCATTTTATAGATGAAATACAATTTTCAATAATTTATGGATACATAGATTCTATAAATTAAGCTAGTCATTAACACATTAAGGAATCAGTTGTAAGTTTTTCCCTTTAAGGTGATTTTTTCCACTCAACATGATTCGGGTTATTATTCATAACTCAAGATATTTGATTACCATCCCCATAAATGTTTCCATTCCATATTCCATCATGTTAGGAAGGCCTTAAGTGAATCTTCCATTTCACTCATCATTTATGTGGTTCATCATATTTCTCTCTATTTCTCTAAATGAATAAAATATTATTGAGAAACATGTTACTTTTAGGGAGCTTGTAATTATAATAAGTGTTTAAATCCCAAAACAACATTATTAAAGATGTTATTCATTAATCTCACCTTATAAAAATTAAATTTTCTATATATCCTTCATAATGGTTTATAAAAACCATTGGATTAACCAAACATATCCCTTGGGAGTTTCAAACTAGGTGTGCAGTGAGGCTCATTGTTGTGCACCTGGTGATAGTCAATTCCAATCTCATTGTTCCCTTTTCATGGTTATTTCCCCCTAGGATCAATTTTTCTAGACCCACAACCACTTATAGTATCAAGATAGGGGTTTCATTTCTTGGAAACCAATATCCTAATACTTTTTCCAAATTATATGAAGTTTTCTATATTTAGATTTCTCTTTGGGGTTCTTACTAATGTTTTCTAATCCTAATTTCCATGAATAACTAAATTGTGGTTGTATACCAACTATGGAATCCTACCTTTATTTAATACATAGAATTTTCATTACATGGTACAACACATAATGACATAAATGATATTTTAAGTATTAATTTCTTCAAAAGTAGAACAATAATGTAGTAATAACATAAACATTCTTCTAATCCACTTGAACGAATTCTTCATAGGTTCTTTATAAGTTACATTTATTTCATATCATATCCTAGGAACAAACATCAAAAGAAAGGGGTGAACATAAAGCCTAGTAAGGGATAATCAAATGTAATGGAACATGAAAAATCATCATTGATAAAATATGAGGAATAAAATGATGTAATAATCACAAGTACATGATTGATAACATGTAAATGTGGATATAACAAAAAAATTAGACATTCATAATCATGTCATCATTGTTTATCATTGTGGTGTCATATATCATAATTACTAAGGTTATTCACCAAGGTATCATAGAACATATCATCTCTATAGATTAATTATTTACCAAATACATTTGAGACATATTTCAGAGTTCCTTTTATATGAATCAATTCATGTGTACCAAAAATATTATAATAAAAAAATTCACCAATAAACCATGGAAAATATATAAGGATTTTCCAAAAAAAATCATTGAGTATATATGTTCTTAACCATGTATCCCAAACAATGATTCTTATTTGTATAGGGATGTTGTTTTTTTAAAAAATACTTCACCCTAAGGGTAACCATATGACTTGGTGAAGGTGTATAGAGGGACAATGCATGGTTGGCACATGGATTGTCTAATCGTGTGTTGCAACTATGATGGGTGGGGTGTTCTTGGATTGTGGCACTATATGATTGGTGCACAATTTTTAAAACCATGTATCCAAAACATGTTCCTATTTAAAGATATTGGTAATTACCCTTTTGTACCTCCTTATTTTTAAATCTCCTTTCCTTCTTCCTCCCTCAAACGCATAATATCCCCTCCACTCAATAGATGCACGAAGGATAACTCCCTAGTATTTGGTGGTTATCCTCTATACAAGCTCAGAATCAAACTCTTTTGATCGCATCTCATATCCCTTGGTTAATATATGATTTGACTTTCTTCTTTTATCCTTTTCTCTTTCTATATCGGATGTTATCTTCATGCAAGATCATATTCGAAATTTTTAGTTTATTTATCTATTTCTTTAATTTATCTCATTCTAGCTCGAATTAGAGCCTATTAATAAAATAATAAAGTGTCATAATCATGATTTATATAGTCTATAAATTTTCCTTTAAAGTATTTCATGTTTATAAAATACTCTTTTGTTCCACAATCTATACTTTTCCTATGTGTTTACTCTTAAATGTAAAATTAATTATGTGAATTAAATTAATTGAACTTTATGGGAATTGGGAATTTAATTTCACATTTAGAGGTCTTTCAAATAGACTTGTACCACCCTATTTCTTGTGTTACTTATATATCCATAACCTTTATTCCTTGGCCTAAAACTAAACCACCTTTGACGGGTTTTGACTTGTACCTTGCTAATGGGATTATTAAATGGAATAAAATGAGATTGAATGTGAGATGGGATAAACACTACAATGGTATATAAGATACCTATATGTGACTCAATATTAAATTCATCTAATTTCACAAACCATATTTCTAAATGACATATTGATTGACATGACCTCTTTTATCACTTGAGTGTGAAATGAAGAATGGATTGTAATGAGTTTTCAAATGGTTTAGATGAATCCCTTGGTATGTGGTCCTTTACTTTCTACTTATGTATTTGGATAGACTAGTCAAATGAATCAATTTACCTGAATTATGGCATGTGTACTTACATGTCTTTCTTCTTCAGTTAGAATTAAATTGCAAAATAGAGAAAATTTGATTAATCAAAATAATGGCATATATGATTTCTTATGGACTATGTTTAACTATTAAATTAAATATTCTTATGAACTATATTTTTCCATGGGAGATTATTGGATTTCTCATAATGAATTGCTTAGATAGTATTATTAGTTAAATGAATTATATATATCCTTGAGGGAAACTTAGTCTCCTTACATACGATGTCATGAACAAGATCATGGGTTAAATGAAATATTAATACACCATGGGAGATACTTATTCTCCTTATATAATATTATATGGATGAGATAATAGGTTTACTGTAATTATGTTATTCCTTGAGAGACACTTGGATTCTTGATACAAAATGACTTTGAAAGTATCATAGGGTGAATCAGATTATGTTACACCTTTAATGATACCTATATTCATAATATGGAATGCCTGGGAAAATTTCATAGGTTAAATGAAATTATGTTAATCCGTGAGCGATACATGGATTCCTAATACATAATTCCTTTAATGGTATCATTGGTAATATGATGTTATAATATTATAGATTTCTATATCTTTAATATCATAAAACATGAAGAACCTTAAATAATCATCATTATATATGGATGCCTTAGTACACCTTGGGTGCCCATTTCTAGTGTGACATTAGGAAACCCAGGATTATATCCATTGGTCTGATATCTACTTTACTATTCTCATGTTTATAAAAATCGGACTTAGCCTGAAGCATGTAGAGTTTTTTAGGTTTCTCATGATGATACTTTCCCTAAAATAATTTTTTTTATCTTATAGTATTAATTTTGATATATATATATATATACAAATTTATTTTATATTCACATACTATATTTTCATTAGACACTATTGGTGGTGGCCTACTAAGTTTACTCACACCTTGTTCGGGCCACTATTGGGTACCCTAATAGATCTCAGGGCTACAAGTCAGGATCTTGGATTATGCTTCTTCTTGTTACTTTACTATAGACTATGACCTGACATGGAGCTAGGTCCCTGAATATACCCAAGATACTTACTAGATATGGATATTTTTTTATTAATTTTAATAGTATCTCATATTGAATATATTACTTGATATATGTGGGACTTCCTTGTATTTATGGATGCTATGTTCAAGTATGGTAATATATTTGGCACTGTCCATTTTTATCAATCATTATTAAATTCTCCTTGTTGTTTTATTATTACTTATTCTTCTGTTGAATTTTATATTATATACCATTTTTTAATCTATGATAGTGAGGGTATAGTATCCCCACCATACTATCATTAGACCCTTAATGCTATTTGGAAGCCTCTAGAATACATGGAGTCATGCTTGAGTCTAAGTAGAAATCGGTCCAAGTGAGCCAGGTCAGTATATCATAATATCTACTCCCATTCTCTCTATTAATTTTGTTCTTAATAGCCCTTTGATATAGGGAATTTTGGATAGGGTTTTTAGAGATGATTCGACTGGAGCATGGTGTAATCATCCCATCATAATTGGGCTTTATAGGGACATAGATAAATGGTGTATGTCAGGTTGATCTCATGTTGTTGCATTCCAATTCAATGAAGGTAAAATTGCTTATGGATTTTCTAGGGTTTTCACTTAAATCGAATTAAATTTATTATTGAATGAATCTCACATGTTATGGATTTTTTCTGGAATGATGTGGGGAGTATTTTTAATACCTTCTATGATAGGTTGGTCTCTATTTTGGTGTTATGTGGTCAATCGATGACACTTTAGGAAATTATGGTAAATTGTTTCATATAGAAAAAAATTATAATTTGTTATAATTAAATTTTATAATTAATTATAATTTTTATAATTAATTATTTGTATTTGTGAATTGAGATAGGGACCCAGAATAATGGGTGATCACCAAAATGACTTGGATGATCTCAGGCAAGAATGACAAAGCTTATTTAAGGGGAATAACTCATTAAATGGGGTAGGAAGACTTGAATTTGTTACTCATCTTGCTCATTTGGTAATTTTATGTTCATGTTCCAAAATTATTATTATTTTATGAGTACATTATGAATTTTTTGATTTCATCTTAATGTTTTTATGATTTTTCATCTTCTTTCTAAATATCTTGATAGTGTCACCTTATTTAAACAAGTTCTCATGGCCCACATTATGGATTATTTGGAGGTGTGAATTATATTCTGAAAGAAAATTTTATTTTGTTTCTAAAATGTGATTTCAAAAGGGGATTGGTTCAAGTGGAATCTAAAAGTGGAAAATTTTTACATAGATAATGAGTTTTAAAATGATAAGTTAAAATGAAATGGAGGATTTATAAAGAATGATTGATTGGATTTTTTTGAAAATGTTTGATCATGAGTAAAATGGAATTTAATTCTTTTTTAAATGGTTTTTAATGAGAATTTTACTTTGTTTATAAAGGAATTATTGAAGGGATTTGTTTAATTTTTTGGTATGTTTTAATCATGAGGGAAATGACCTATTTTATAAATCATGATTTCTTTTTTATGTTCCCCTTATTATGATTTCCTTTTGGGATTCTTGTTTCATGATGATGCTTGTAATGTGTGTTAGATAATAAGGATAGATTTTAGTATCAAAGTGGAGGGTTGATCCATTTCGATGTGATGGACCCATTATAGGGTAGAAATGGGTTTGAAGGACCGTAACAAACGTTGAGGATAATTATGACTAGAATATTCGGTTGGGACTGAGGGATGAATATGTGATCAAGGAACCCATATAGGGTTTTTGTGTTATGATGTGACCAAGGAGACCTTGGTTGGTGCCTCAGTATTATGTTGACACTAGATAGGGTGCATGGGATAATGGATCATGATAATTGAGGGTGTTACTTTAGAACTTGAATTGTTAATGTGTGTTTGATATGGTTTTTGTAATGATGATAGGTCATGTGCTTGAGAAACTAACTTGCGTTATGTGTGATGGGACTGGGTAGAGGTCCGACCCATTTTATTCATTTATTTATGGGATTATTAGGATGGGATATTTTTTCTCATTGAGATGTATATGATACATGAGATTCTTGTACTAGCTCCTTTGATCCAGCCTTCATGGCTGATATTGGCTTAGAATTCCATGGAAATGCTCCTACGATTTAGTTATGATATCAGATCGGAATTCCTTGGAAACACTCCTTACATTCATATATGTTATGGTTTTTAATTCCTTGGACAAGCACCTTGGACTTGATTGTGTTATTAGTTTATAATTCCTTAAATATTATTCTTGAATTCAGATATTCTATAGTTTTGAATTCCTTGGACATTATACTTGGATTCAGCTTGATCCTTTATGGGTTACTACAATTAGAGACATTTTTTCACTCGATAATGTTGGTATGATATTAGGTATTGGTTTTGGGGTAATACTCAGTCCCCTTTAGTGGTATGATAGATTCAGAGACACTCTAGCACTAGTTGACGTAGGTATGGTTTTGGTTCAAGGTGAAACGGATGATACCTAATGGCCTAATATGTATGACTGATATACATTTCATTTTATTTTTCTGGTTAGATGTGCTTTTTGTGAGAGACTTCACTATTATATATGAATTCCATGCACATCCACTTGATCAAAACAACACTTAGAATTATTGAGGAATCGAGGATTGTTACTTGGTCATTAGAATCACCACCTACCCATGTGGACAATATGTTTTTATATGTATATTAGAAGACATTCTAATTTTATCTCAAGGTATAGGTATTTCTTAGATCATGACATGTGTTTCAATAATTATGTCATAAAGGTTAAGGATTTATCGTATTGGATTATGTGAGTTGGTTCAAAGATGAGTTTACTTTTAGTTTTATTTAGCATGTGTATTATCTAGTATTTCATTACAATATATAATTATTATTATGAAACAATAATCTTTTGTGACTCAATTTATATTACTATTTCATATAGATAGATTTACTAATTCCATTCTAGAAAGAAGGGGCCCATGGGGATCCCTATTTTATGTGTACAGGTTTTTGGGAAGTTCTTTTTATGGATGGGTCATGCTAAATTTGGTGTAGAATCATGTATGACTCTTGGGAATTATATTATATGTAATAGTATCCCCATGACTATTTTAGGCCCTCATCTCTAGTTGGTAGCCTTGGAAGTATGGGAGGTGTGCTTGAGGTCAAGTATCATCCCCAAATGTGATCCATTTAGGAGGTCTAGTTTGGGGAATTACAAAGTGGTATCAATTATTGTTATGGGATGTGATGTCGTAGTTTGAGATGGATTTAGGTTTTTGGGACTCAAGTGGTAGGTCAAATGCATTATTGTTCAACATGACATTGGTTGAAACTCATGTTTCCCAGGGACATCCAATGTTGGGACTAGGTGCCCTACGATAAGTCAAGTGTCAGTTTTGACTAAGAATCCCAATTTATGATGGATGAGACTCTTGATATTTTCATTCTTAGGTCATGATACATGTTTGTATGGGTGGTGTTATTTTACAAGTTTCATTATCAAAAAACATTAATAATTAAAGAAAATTATAATATAATTAGTGTTTTCCTAAATATATTATAAGGAGTTATTCGATTAATATAGATTCATAAGGATTGGTTGATTAATTATTGAGTGTGACTATGCTAGTTTGATCTCTATAGGGAAATGGTTTATAGAATGTTTTTTTTAGAAAAACATGATTTTGAAGATTAAAACTCATTCGGTGGCCTAAGGTGTATGTGAAATAGTTTTTATAAGTCAATTTTACTTGGAATGTCTTATAGATTTAGTACTTTTGAAAATATCATATTTTTAATGTTTTGTGAAAATGTAAGGAAAATGAGTTTTGAAATTTAATTTCAATATGTATTTTGAAAGAGGAAGTGGTTTTTTGGAAAAGGGAGTAGCTAAGATGGTGATTTTTATGATTTTATTTTTAGATAAAATCATTGGATTATAAGGTGATTTTTGAAAACTTGGGTGAGTTTGGTTTTTGTGAACTATTTGAAAATCTATTTTAAACTAAAATATTAGTTCATGTATAGAATGGTAATCTTTATTTTTCTTTGTAATTGGATGGGGGTGAACTAGATTCTTAGATTATGTGCTCATATTGTGTGTCGTGTTACTTTTAAAACTACCAATTATTGTTTGTGGGTGTGTTTAGATCATTTTTCATCGTTCTTAGAGAGAATTTGATGTTTATATAGGTCGACCTATTATATTTTCAATGGATGACCAGAAGTAACATGTGTGTTGGATCATGTGTTCAATGGGTGTACCATGGTTGTTTTGAGAGAGAGTTTCATGCAGTGATCTCATGATATGGATGATTTCGTTGGGCTTAAGTAACCAAATGTGAGTTGGTGGTTCATAGATTAGAACCCTTGATGCATGTTTTGGTGATTTTTGTGATTGGGATCACTTGATTGTGATTTTTATAGTAAATACTTATGGTGGAGAGAAACATTTTGTGAAATCATCCATTTTTATGGGATTCTTATGGTGAGGAGAACCATGATCCTTGGGATGAATAGATCATTTATATTTTAGTGTTTTGGGATTAATAAGTGTGATTGAGAACTATCTTTGTGTTTATGTGATCAGTGTTTCATGTCAATGCTCAAGTATGAGTGGGGTGAAATAAATCTACCATTATTATTAGCACTAGATAGGTAATGGATGGTAGATATCATATGTTTTGGTTTGGTGTGGAAATAATAAGGATAATACATGGTGGGGAGAATCTTATTGATCATGGGTGTATGAACCTTGTGTCAGAAGGGTCTTGGGAAAAGTGAAATTGATCAGTGGATGGTTGATACAATAATGGTATGATGAAAAGTTACTAGGACAAGTTTTTTTAATTTTGGTGTAATTTTGGATAGGTTTTCTATGTTGGGGAGAACTTATGATGGTGGTAGTGTGCTACGAAGGTGATTTGGACAAGATACATGCTTGTGCTTGTGGTTAGAGCATGGCAGTTATATGGGTTGGCTAAGGATCCAACCATGTAATATAGTCTATAGTTGGGTATGGAATTTGATGTGGGTGTTCAAATGGTTCAATTATGAAACTGTATGTTATGGTATTGTGATCATATTTGGTGAGGCGGTGATGCATTAATAGATGATGTCATGTGTTTTTAAGGAAATTTATACCTGAAGATAGTCAAATGATGGTTTTTTTGTAATAGAAATAGTGATGTGGAATCTTCTTAGGGAGATTTTTTTGGGATATGTTTGTGGTAGTTTAAGGATCAAACGAATCCTTTTGGAGGAAATCTACTGTATTCATGTGCTGTGGTCAAAGTTACATAACGGAAGAGAATTCACCATTCTGGGATAGAACATGTTAGTTTGAGTGCGAATTGATGACTTTAAGAGGTTGAGATTTATTTCAAGGGCCAATAGAGGCATCTCAGGGATGAGAATTGAAATGGTTGGGAGGTTATAAAATCCCTATTCTTTTTTAATTATGAATTTTTTGAGTAATTTTAATTTTCAATTTCTGTTAGAGGTTCTCTTTGGGAATTAGATATTAGATTAGGATTTTGGGTGTTTTGATACTTTGGAATACATTTTTGGATGTCAAAAAATCCCTAAGATGTGTTTTTAGGGCTATATGCAGCTTGGGAGTAGGTGTGCAAGGTTTGGGAGGAGCCTAGAGATCCTTAAGGATAAAAATGCCCCCCATACACCATTCTTCCCCTAGTCTATTTGTTTTGGATAACCAAAGGGAGAACCAGGCCATGGTGTTTCTACGATTCAAGGATTAAAACCTATGTGAAATTTTAAGTAGGCCCCTCATCATAGTGCCCCTTTATCCATTTGGTCTAGATTTGGTGATGGTCTAGGGAACTTTAAACAGTGTACATAATGACATAAAGGATTTGGGGTGCCTATTTTGAGGCACCAAGAAGAGAACCATGTCATATTTCATGGTATTGTAAGACGGATTCCTTAAAGGTTAACCTATCTAAAATACTGAGTGAGAGAGAGATAGGGGTCCTAAGTTGTATTCCATGGTGTTTCAATATCCTCAAGGGTTACCTGAGTATGCACCAAAGTGTAGTAATAGTTGTTGTGCATGATTTTTTGGCCTACCCCAGTGTCAAAATTTAGTGAAGTTCTTGTTTTTTCCTCTTTTATTATTAAGGGAATGGGCCCCCTTTTCTCTTCCACCCATGTGTGTGGTAAACCTAAGAGGAGCCCCTACATTTTTTCCTTATATCCTCCATTGGTTTGGGTGGGTTATAGCGAATTTTATATGATGATTCAAGGTGAGATCTCTTCCCTTTCTCCCTATTCATCTTCTTCTTGTTAACCCTTGGATGATGGGTGTTTTAGTGAGGGTTTTGAGATATGATTCTTCTTGAGCATGGTAGAATCATCCCATTATGATGGGGATTTGGCTTGTATTGGTTAAAAGGTGTCTGAGAGGTTAATTTTATGTTTTTTAGTGATATTTAAATTAAGGTAAGTTTACTTATATATTTTTATAAGGTTTTCAATTAAATTGAATTAAATTTCCTATTGAAAAAATTCCACAAGTTATTGATTTTTTTGGAATGATTTTGAGAGAATTGTATGGGCCTTCCATGATGGTTTGGTCACTATTTCAATCCAGCAAAGTTGACCAATGAGTTTTTATTCAATTGTTCCTAATTGTTTCAAATCAAAATAAGTTATAAATTTTTATAATTAATATACTCAATTATAATTTTTTATAATTATTTGTTGGGAGTTATGACTTCAGATAAGGAATATAAATGATAAACGATGGTTTTATGGACTTGGATGAGCTTGGGCAAGAGTCACCAAGCCACTTTAAGGGGAATTACTCATTAAATAAGGTAAATGGACTATATTTTTCTAAGTATCTGTCTAATTTTTTTATTTTATGTTATTGTGACACTATTATTATTACTAACTACATGATTCATGACTTGTGTGATTCTCATATAAATTTTGGATGGGATTGCATTGGCTTAATAGTTGACATAGACCGCATAGATTCTTAATGGGTTGAAATAGGTTCCCTAGTTGAACGAGTGTCATTGGCCCTGTTTATGGATTGTTTGGAGGTATTAATTTTATTTGTAAATAAAAATATATTTCCTTTTTAAAATATTACTTTAAAAATGGGTTGGTTAAAGTTTAATTTCAAATGAAAAAATAATATGTTTTTAATAGGTTCTAAACTGGTGATTTAAAATTAAATGGGGGTTATTATAAATAATGGTTGACTAGATATTTAACCAAGTGGAAAGCATGTGTAAGAAGGCTTATGATTCCTTTTAAAATGGTTTTACTATAAAATTTTGGTTGGATTTTAAAGGAAACTGAAAGGGATTGGTTGAATTGAATGGTTTGTTTGACCTCATGAGGGTGATGCATTATTTTCTAAAGAATGGGTAATTTTTCATGTGCCCATTATTTAGATTTTATTATGTGATTATTATTGCATGATGATGCATTTTATGTGTGTTAGATGATGTGGGTTTCATTTGGTATCAAAAAGGAGGGTTGATCTAGGTGAATGGGATAGACCCCTTAGAGGTAAAAACTATTCTAAATGAACCAAATAGGAATTGAAGGACATTATTACTAGAATAGTATATTGGGTCCAAGAGATAGATATTTGATTGAGGGACCTATGTATGGTGTATGTGTCATGATGTTTCCTCGGGGACCCGGGTGGGTTCCCCATTACTATATTGTCCCAAGGGAGGGTGTGTATAAGAATGAATAGTAATGATTTTTAGTGTCACCTTAGAACTTGAATCATTTATGTGAGTATGATATTGGTATTGTAGTAATGATAGTTCATGCACTTGTGAGGGTATCCTTGTTTATGCATGATGGTCATGGTTAAAGGGCTAACCCACGTTATTATTTTATTTATGGGATGATCAAGATGGGACACTTTGACCACTGAGATGTATTTGATAAATTGGATGCCTTATACTAGCTCCATAGATCATGACTCCATACTTGATATCGGTTCATAATGACTTCGACATGATCTTTCGATTTAGTTGGGATATAGATTCATATTACCTTGGAAACACTCCTGATATTTTTATTTAAAATTGTTTGGAATTCCTTGTACGTGCTATTTGGATTTAGTTGTGGTATCATCTTCTAGTTCCATATACATGGACTTTGGATTTGGATGTTATATTGTTTATAATTCCTTGGACAAGCTCTTAGGATTTGACTTTAGCCTATATAGGTTGTCATGATCAGAGACACTCTGGAACTTACTAAACCAAGTATGATATTAGGTATTGGTTTGGGGTAGGACTTGGTCCTCCTGGGTGGTATAACATGTTCAAAGACACTCTTTTACTATCCAAAGTAGGTATATTTGGGGTTTAAGGTGTTTTGGAAGACACTTGATGATCTGAAATATATGTTTGATGTGCATTTCATGTTTTTTTTGATTTGGTGTGTTACATGGGAATTATAGAAATCTTATATATGTATTTCATTGAAACCAACTTGATTATAGTAGTACTCAATATTTTTGAGGCATTGGGGATTCCTACTGGGTCATTGGACTCACCACCTACCCACATAAATGGATTGAGTTTTGGTGTACATGGTTAGGCCTTCCTAATTTATCTCAGGGTATAAGAATCACTTGAATATGGACACATGGTTTATTAAATAGTTCATGGAGTTAGAGGATTCATCATGTGAGATTATGTGATTTGGGTAGAAGGTCCATGTACTTTTCTATTTTATTTTGCATGTGTATTGACCAGTGTTCCATTATAATATATGAATCATATTATTACATATTTATTTAGATTTATTTTATTCTATTCTAGAATATGGGGGCCCATGGAGAACCCTATTTTATGTATACATGTTTCTGGGATGTCAATTATATGAGTGGGTCATGCTAAATTTTTGGTAGAATTGAGCATGACCCTTAAGCCTTATATTGGAGGTAATAGACCAACCATGAATATTTTAAGAGCTCTCTACTATTTAAAAACCTCTTTCATCCAAGACATGTGCATAAGGTCAAGTAGAATCCCACCACGGGTGTCATTCAGGCATTCAGGGTCAGGGAATTACAATACATACATGTAAATGGAATACATGAGATAATATGGTGAGATAATAAGACCCGTTTAAAATAAAAAGTATTTTATTCTATCCAAAGAGACACATTTCAATAACTTGATCAACCAAATAGGTTAGCTTTATACTAAATTTGGGTGCCCATGGATTATAATGTGTAAAGAAAGAAATTTATGGGCGACCCTAATAATTAAGTGACCACATTAGTTTTATGTTTTGGGTTACACTTAGTTAGGGAACCTAACAAGATAGGGTATCAAATACATAAATATGAGAATATATATATAATGGATTGTCCACTCAATTATTCAAGAGTCATATATGATATGATTTTCATAATGTCCTGCCAAAATAGCTATGTGATGATATTAAAGTTAAAGTGGTCTCATTACATCCTGAAATATGAATATTGGATTATTAATGGATATGATGGATTTAAAAAAAGGTTCATAATTTTAATTAGATAATATTTAATAAAATTATTTATTAATTGAATATAAAACATGATACTCGTCAGATAAAAGCTACTCTTATAGATAAATGGAATCAGTAACATCCAACTAGACTTTGAGATCATTAATGGATAACAAGAATTAATGGAAGAAACTCTTAATATTGGTATTGGAACTTGAGAATAGTTATCAAGTATAAAGTAAATTCCAATGTGTTTGAGAAAAAAATTCACAAGAAACATCCTCCTCACTCAAAAAATAAATATTTACTAAAGAAAAACTAAAGGTTATAACGACTGAGACTTTATCAATAATATTTGTTTCTTGAATAAATGTGTGTTATATTATATAATATTATACACATATAGCATGTAGTTAAATCAATACATTTTTATTTAATTAATACAAATCATTACATTAGTTCATAATTAAACCCATTAATATTCCAAACATTATAATGGGACAAAAATATAAAATATAAAAACTATAATGGGAAAATATGGATTTCCCCAATCTTACAGAATCATCCCTCCCATGGACAACACTAATGAAAAGAAATAAAATATTAAAAAACCAATTTCCATTTTATAAAATAAAATTATATAACCTTGGTAGGAATTTTAGTGAATGATTAATAAAATAATGAAGAGGTGTTTAGAGGAGGTAGCATGAACAGTAGAGTAGTAAACTGAATGTTGGGAATAGTAACTCGACTATTGGGAATAGTAACCTGACCTTTAGAATAGTAATTTAACCTCAAAATAATAAAATGTAACATAAATAATATTTATCAGGATTAATTTATTAGAATATAAATAATATATCTCTATAAAATAAATATCAAGATTAAAAAAATAATCATTCTTTTAGTAAACTATATTTTAATGTACTTAAAAAAATAATAAATTTTATATTAAAAACTAAAATTATCAATGTTAGAAAATTATTTTCATAAAATTAATTTCATATTTGGAATCAGCACGTAGAAATTTTCCAAGGCTTATGTTTTGATATTTTCTGAAATAATTCAATTTTTAAGTTAATATTAAAAAAAATCTGTTTCAAATACCTCATGTTTTATGTCATAATGATGAATCAATTATGAATTAATAAATTTTTAAATGTTTAATTCATCCCAAAATAAATTTCATAAAAAAATAGATAATTTAAAAATATTAAACTTAATTTGAAAACCTACAAATTATTTTCCAAAGTCTGAAGTTAAAAGTATTCCCCTAAAATAACAAATTTTCATTTCTTCCACTTCCCTTTTTTAATAAACTTATAAATTTGGTTTATAAAGGTGTTTAAAGTCATATAACCATTATATTTTATTTATATATGATTCAAAGGTTCATAAAATCATTATTACAATGTTTACCATGGATATAGTATTTTATTCAATATTTTATTCTAAAAATCCCCCTCTCCTCAAGTATAAATAACCCCCACTACTACAAAACAAGACATTAACAGTGCTACCCTTTATTAGTGCTTTTTGAACGCTGATAAAGGGAACCCTTTGTATGTGCATTTTTTAGAACTGATAAAAGGTTCCCTTTATCAGTACATTATTTTTAGCGCTCCTAAAGGCATCCTTTATCAGTACTTTTTTTAATGCTAATAAAAGTCCAAATAAAATGAAATAATTAACTAAAAAATAATAATGTGTTTATTAAAAAAATATTAAAAAGTTTATTAATTAAATAATTATTATTAAAAACAAATAAATTGATTATACTATATATAAATTATAAATACTAATAAATGTTATATATTAAATATATAGATATATGTGAAAAAATTAATATTAAAAAAAATAAGTAAATTGAGAAAAATATTAAACATTTTATTAATTAAATAATTATAAATAATGTTAATAAATAGTATATATTAAATATATAAATATATATATATATATTAATGTAAATAAATTTTATTTATATAATAACAAATATTTTTCCTCTGGATTAAATAGTAATATATTTAGTGAATAATAGTTTTAATTAAAAATTAATATTAATTAAAAATACTTACTAATTACATAAAGTAATAGACATTATTGAATATTGTTTTATTTTTTCAATTTCATATAGAGCAAATGTATGTTATATTCATTTCACATATACATAATTAATGAATTATTATATACAATGCACACACACAAATATTTTTTGGGGAATTTAATCAATTTCTATTATTTAGTTTACATATTTTTATTTACAATGTTTTAATATTTTCAATATGTATTAATCTTTATTTCAATATATATCCATTTTTTAGCAATTTATATTTAATTAATCAAACTTATCCAATTTTTTAATATTGTTAAAGTGTACTCATTTTTTATTTTTTAATTTCACTCATTTTTAACATGCATTCACTTAAGATTATATATTCATTAATAATGTTAAAATATATTTGAAAAAAATATTATATAAATATCTATTTAATATTTTTATACATTTATATATTTATAATTATAAATAAATAAATATTATTTTTTAAAAAAGTATTCATATAATTATAAATAAATAATTACATATATTTAAATAATTATAAAATTATAATAAATTTATTTAAGAAATGAATATATTTACTATATATATATATATTAAATATATATATATATAATTATATAAATATATATAATGATATAAATATTTGTTTAAAAAAATTATTTATATAATTATAAATAAATAATTATATATTTAATAAATTTTATAATTATTATAAATATATTTAAGTAAATAATATATTTACTATATTTATATTTATATATAATTATTAAATATATACATAATTATATAAATATATTTAAAATGTTTTTTATTTTTAATTATAATTATAAAACCTTTATCAATGCTATATTAATTAGCTTGGATAAAAGGCATCTTTATTAGCGCTAAAAAAAGCACTGATAAATATTTCTTTTATCAGTGCTAATAAATCTAACACTGATAAAGGGTATCTTTATTAGATCATTTTTGGAAGTGCAACTAAAATTGTAATGTTTTTTTAAATTAACCCATACCAATCGCAAACTCATCACGATATCTGAAGCGTTCCACAAAAGCCACCCTCTATCGCCGCTCCTCCTCAATGAATTGAAGCTCTAATCAAAGCTTGAATCAAGGATCGAACAATTTAAAGGATCTAATCCAAGGCCTGAATGATTCAAGGTTCAAATGAATCCAAGTCTCAAACATTTTCCAAGTTTTCGATATCTCTATGCTCTCTCAGATGATTCAAAGCTTTAATCTAAGGTATCTTAGTTTCTCCACATCCTCCACACTCATTGATTGATTATTTGGAGAGATCTATTTGTATTTTTTTATCATCATTCTTGATTTACCATAGGAATATCCTTGTGTTAAACTATATTTATTGGGGATGTTTGGTTTAAAGGAGATAGGGTTATCATTCTTTACTCTCCCCCACCCTCACCCCTTACCAATTATGTGCATCCCACCCACCCCTACGCCACTAAAGGAAGAAACTATTTATTGTTGAGTCTAAAAATTACATTGGAATCATCAACCATTAATTATGAGACTTCATTCCACTCAATAACCAGGAATGGATGCATGGATTATTATGTATCTCATTTTTTAGCAATGTCCATTTATTCGATGATAAATATCTTTAGATTACGAGGAAGGGTATTTTTAAAGATGATATTTAAATTAAATTTTACATGAACTTAGAAAGAGTTAGACACATACCAATTTTATGGATGAACATAATTTCCATTGGTCAGTGGGATGAAGTAGGATTTGTCTCATGGTTCATGAAAGAAAAGTGGAAAATTACTCAGGGTTCCATAGTTTTTGATAGAGGTGTAAAATATAGGATTTTTTACATGTAGAAACACACATATTTATATTTTAAAATTAAATATATATATATATAGAGATATATATTATAAAAATACATTATAAAAAATGTATATATTATACAAATACAAATATTTATTATACTTCACAAATATATATTATACAAATATATTATACCAATATATATGAAAATATACTATATAAATATATTATAAAACTATATTATAAAAATGTGTATTATAAAAATATGTTATACAAATATATTACAGAAATTTATATATATACAAATAAAAAAAATTTGTTATTACATGCTCTTACAAAAATAGTTTCAATGTGAGACGAATCTTTATAAGAAAAATTTAATGATGAATTTCAACCATTGAATGAACTCTATTGAAATATATTTTTATAATATATTTGTATAATATATTTGTAAAATATATTTGTATAATATACTAGTGTAATATATATTTGTATAATATATATATTTTTATTGTATTATACATATATATATATTTGTATTTTTATTTGTGTAATATATATATTTATTTGTACAATATATATTTTTTATTTTATATAATTTTGTAATATAATATATATTTGTGTAAAATGTTTTTATATTTATTTATTTATATATATATAAAAATATAAATATTTGAGTATATATATATAATATAATATTTAAAACCACTATATCTTCCATAATTTCTATTATTTAATTCGTTATGACTAAAATTTTATATTATATGCCCAAAATCACCATAGAACCCATAATGGCCATGAAAATAAAATTTTCTTATAAATTCTACTCTTCGTCTGCTTGAAAATAATTCTTTTTTTCAACCTATCTAGTCATAATTCTTGAATCAATTTATCAATTCAGAATTTTTAGATGTTTAAAACATTTATCATTTTTAGTTATATTCTTTTCCTAAAATTATTTTTTCCATTCTTATCGATTTTTAATTGAAATTATAATTTTGAGATGTTTTCAACTATTTGATATACCATTAATATTAAATGTAATAATTCCTTAGGTTTTTACATCACTTTCTCCTAAAACTATAATGGAGATTATCGAATTCTATATATGTTGGACTAATTATTAGAAATTATTTTTAGTTATTCATTATTTTAGGTCTACATGTATTGGTTCTACCCCTAAGAATATATGATTACCATCCATGTGTATGAAATAACTCTTTCTTTATTAAAATGTTTTATCAATACATTTTATATCTTCCAATTGATCAAATGAATGTTTACTACTCTTGTTTATCATATTTGGGTTTCTTATTACTCCTTAATTGCATATATTATATTTTCTTTTGTTTAAAGGATTTAATGAAGACTTTATGGATCATTTTAATAGATGTAGTACTGTTATTACTTATAGGATTGAAAGTATTAAAATAGATATTTATTCTATAAATATACATTTCATATAGGCCCTAAAGATTCATATATCATAACATATACACACTGAGACCCCTAAAATCACATACAAAAATGATTATTCCCCCAAAACTAACCTTCAATATGCCACAAGTTAATAATAAGTGCCAAGGGTTTAATTCTCACAAATGGGAGGCATTACCCCTTTTAGAGAATACAATGCAGTGCAATTGTCATACTCATCAAATTCATCTCTTGAATAGTTATTATTGTATTTTGTTGTCTTGAGACTCATCTCCCATCTCTTTTATGTTTCTTTTAATACTCAGAGCATTAGTAATCCCATGTATGACTGTTTCTTAGATTATATCAAGCAACATAGGTGCATGTTCACAAGATATGGAGGATGTGTGTCAGACAACAAAATTCAATGATAAATGTTCAGGAGATTATATGATGAAGATGACAGTTGTCTATAACTTTAACCATTAAAAAATTCAAAGGATGAAAGGCAAGTCATTCATAATGATATTCATAAAGGTTAATTTTATTATGGAAGGGAAAAATATGATCTGTTCATAATCTTGATGTTTTTATAGTAAAATCATTGTCCATATAATTAATGTATTGTTTCATATTTATGTTTAATTTATTTCTTTTTAGTATTACGCATATAATAATTTTTTTATTATATGGGTGAATTATTTTTTTCGAGTTAGGGTGGTTTGCTTGAATCTTATCATGTTTTTGAGAGATTGGACTTTGAGCCTTCAACTGAGATAATGACAATAAAGAAATACATCAAGAATGAATAGAGCTATCATGAAAATGTTAATTCCAACAAATTATTTAATTAATTTTTTCATAATTTTATCTACTATTTGTAAGTTGATTTATTTATCATTTTTACCTAATATTTTTTTAGTTTTTTCACATATATTTTGTGAGGTCATATTTTTCTTTCAACTATCTACAATAATCCATAAAGGAGATAAAATGTTTCTTTCTGCCAATGTTACCATAGTTTCATTTTCTATTTCCTTTCTTTGTCGAACTACCAACACTACATATTGATTAGATGTTATTAAATGAAAAACCTTTCTCATTGTTGAAATCTAGTATAGTATAGGAATCTCATGTGCTCATTGTGGTGACTTCTTATGGTATAATGAGAACATGAGCTTCCTCTTATCATCTAGATTTCAACAATGAGAAAGGATTTTTGGATAAGAACATTGAGTCAATATGCAGTGTTGGTAGTTCGACAAATAATGGAAATGGAAATGATAGAAACATTGTAATTTAGGATTTTTTTTAGACTTTGGGATATGTAGGAATCTTCCACACATCAATCTGAAACATGGTTTGATCGGTATGACTCCAAGTGATTATTTTTATTTAAAATTAACATTAATTTTAGTAAAAAAGAAAAATGACCTACTCAAAACTGAGAAAAAATATTTCGATTGTTTTTATATTATAATATAGAAATACATAATTTATATTTAAAATGTAGGAATTAGCCACCCCTCAATATGATACACGATGTGCCTATTATGACTCAAAGTTTCTATTATCAGTTTAAAATCAACATTTTCAAAAAGTTTAAGTCATTGAAAACTAAGAAAATGTGTGTGGTTTTTCTTTATAATTTAGGAATCAAATTCATAAATCATTTTTGACGTTTAGGAATAGATCTCACATTAAACTGATACATGATGTGATCTATATGATTCAAAGTTTGTGTTTCTAGTTTAAAATAGAATTTTAGTAACAAAGGCAAGTGACATACTCAAAACCCAAAAAAACACATTAGGATTTTCTTAATAATTTGGGAAAATTATACATAAGTCATTTGAGAAAATTAGGAATTATCCAAACCTCAATATAATATATGGTGTAACTGGTATGACTTCAAGTGCTTTTTTAATTCAAAATTGACATTAATTTTAGTAAAAAGGAAAAATGACCTAAAAAAACTAATAAAACATATTATTATTATATTTATACATTAGTAAAATGATCTATATGTCATTTGGGATGTTTAGGAATCATCCTAACCTCAATTAGTTTCACGGTGTGACTGATATGACTCCAAGTACAACTTTTTAATTAAAATTGATGTCAATTTTAGTAAAAACAGAAAATTAACTATTAAATACCCATAAAACTAATTCATATTATTTTTATAATTTAGTGAAACAATTCATAATCCATTTTTGATGTGTAGGAATCCATCTCACCTTAATCTGATACATAATGTGCTTGGTATGACTCATTGTGTTCGTTATCCATTTAAAGTCGAAATTTTAGTTCAAAAAATGTCACTCATAGAAAACTAAGATAAGATACTCATATTTTATTTATAATTTAATATATCCATTCATAAGAAATTTTTTTACATTTATGAACCATTCACACATAAAACTGATACATGGTGTGATCGATATGAGTCAAAGTACATGTTTCAAGTTTCAAATGGGATTTAAAAAAAAGTGACATAATAAAAACCAATTAAATATCTTAAATTTGTTTTAATACATTATTAAAATTATATATATGTCATTTGGGATGTTTATGAATTATATTCACCTCAATTTGACGCATGGTGTGACCGGTATTACTCCTAGTGCATCATTTTATTTAAAATTGACATCAATTTTAGTAAAAAGGACAATTAGTCTAAGAAAAACTGAAAAAATAAATTTTTATTATTTTTTTACATTACAAAAATGATCCATAAGTAATTTTTGATGTGTATTAATTAACCTAACCTTGATCTAGTACATGATATGCCTGGTATGACTCAATGTGTCTATTATCAGTTTAAAATAGATAGTTTTGTTAAAAATGTATCACTAACTGAAAACAAATAAAATGCACTTATATTTTTTCGATAATTTAGTAAATATATTAATTAGTCATTTTAGACATTTAGGAATTGGTATCATGTCAAACTGATACATGATGTGATCGGTATGAGTCAAAGTGAGTGTTTCCAGTTTGAAATGTAATTTTAGTAAAAAAAGATAAGAGTTGTACTCAAAATTAATTAAAAACATTCATGTTTTTTTATAATTTAAAAAAATGATCCATATGTTTTTTGGGATTTGTAATAATTATCCTCATCTCAATCCGATGCATGGTGTGACCGATATGACTCCAAGTGTTCCTTTTTATTTTAAATTAACATCAATTTTAGTAAAAAGGACAACTGACCTACTCAAAACCAAGAAAATAAATTTATATTGTTTTTATACTTTAGAAAAATTATCCATAGGTCGTTTTTTATGTTTAGGAATCATCAATACCTCAATCATATGCATGATGTGCCCAGTATGACTGGTTGTGTATGTGATCCGTTTAAAATCGACAGTTTAGTTAAAAAAGTATCACTCACTAAAAACTAAGAAAACACACTTGGATTTTATTGATAATTTAGGACATAGATTCATAAGTCATTTTTGATGTGTAGGAATCAGTCTCACATCAAACTGATGCATGATGTGATTAGTATGAGTCAAAGTTAGTGTTTCCAATTTAAAATGACATTTTTGTAAAAAAGACAAGGGATGTACTTAAAATTGAGTGAACACATTTATATTGTTTTGATACTTTATTAAAATTATTCATAAGTCATTTGGGATGTTTAGGAATCATCATAACCTCAACATGATGTACTATGTGACTAATATGACTCTAAGTGCACCTTTTTATTTGAAATTGACATCAATTTTAGTAAAGGGGACAACCAACCTACTCAAAACTAAGAAAATGCAATTAGATTATTTTGATCCTTTAGTAAAACAATACATAAGTAATTTTTGATGTTTAGTAATCATACTCTCCTAAATATGATGTATGTTGTGACTGGTATGACTTCAATTGCATCTTTTTATTTAAAATTGATATCAATTTTAGTAAAAAGGGAAAATGACCTACTCAAAACCATGAAAACACATTTTGATTATTTTGAAACTTTAATAAAATATTCCATAAATAATTTTTGATGTGTATGAATCAAACTCACCTTAATCTAATGCACGATGATTCGGTATGACTCAATGTGTCTGTTATTAGTTTAAAATTGGTATTTTAGTTCAAAAATTATCACTCACTAAAAACTGAGCAAACAAAAATGGATTATCATGATAATTTAGGAAAATGATTCATAATAAATTTTTGATGTGTATGAATCATTATTATATCAAAATAAAACATTATGTGATCGTTATGAGTCAAAGTGCATGTTTCTAATTATAAATGACAATTTATTAAAAATAATAATTTACGTACTCAAAACTAAGAAAACACATTAATATAATTTTTCTAATTTAGAAAAATGATCCATATGTCATTTGAGATGTGTAGGAATCATCTGTACCTAAATCTGATGCATAGTGCGACCGGTATGACTCCAAGTGTGTCTTTTTAATATATATAAGTCTCATTTTAGTTTAAAATGCATATCACATTGCCAAAACCCCAAAAAAATATCCTATATTGTTTTCTCATCATTCTATATTCTATTACATAATTAATTTCCTTATCATTTTTATCTTATACTTATTTAGTTAATTTTCATATAGATAATACCTAAGGAAGAACAAGAAATGGAGTGACATGCAAGAATCAACAAGACCTCAATATGATATACAATGTTCCTGGTATGACTCAAATTTTAGTTTAAAATTAACACTATCTATTAATTTATTTCTTTCTATTATTAATAAAATAATAATTTTTTTTCTTATACAGGTGCATTTTTTATCAAGAAGGGGTTAGGATCAAAAGTCAAAGAAACATTTATTTTTTTTAATCCATATTTTTTTTGGTTTTTATATAATGGATGGGTATTCTTGAATGGTACTTTGGTTCATATATTATATTAGTCATGTGTTTTTTTACATAGAATAGGTGTTAAAAGAGTCAGTGTAGGATGAGAATCGAGTCTCAAGAGCAACCCATATTTGAGGCTGAGGTGTATATTATTTTTAATCTCTTGGATTGTTTGGAGGAAGTGTTCAAGTGATGAAAAATAATTTGAGGTTTTTTAGGATGAATCTGGGTATATTTTAGAGCTTTAGTGAATTGTAAGAAATTATAAAATAATTGGGTGTTAAATATTAGGATATGAATGGGAATATGTCATAGTATATAAATGATCCAGGGAGTTGTAGTAGATTTATAGTTTTTTTCTATGGAAAAAACCTTATGTATAAAAAATATATTGTATAAGTTTTATGGAGGCTAAAAATTCTAAACTATTTAACTATGTGAAACACAATTTTTTGATTGTGTATGGAAACTACCAAAAAAGAGAGAATCCAAAAGTTAATTTCTAATTCTAAATGGTGATGGTGGAGGAATGAAACCAATGTTTAAAAGGCTATAAGTAGATTTACCAAAAGTATATCCATCATAATTAGAAGTCATGAGTGAATATTTTTATATTTCTAAAATATTAGTTTTTTTTATAAGTTTGATAACTTATTTATTGAATTTTTTATAAAAGAAAAATGTTATATATGTGGTAAATATATTGTGTATTGGTTTTTCTGGCTAAGGGGAAAATATTACATATTAAATATATAGTACATAAGAGTAAATATATATTTTTATATTATTTCAGATAATGGAAAAACCTTTCATAAAATAGGATATCATATGCGTTGTTTAGAATTTACATATTCTAGGATACCAAGTATCTTATCTGGAAAATTTCATTAGTGTTGTTTGGATTTTATGTGTTCAGTAAAAATCCAATTCACTTTATTCTAATGAGTTATTATGAACCATTTACCATCTAAACTAGTGAATAGATTTATAAGGGTCATTTGGATACTGAAATTTGGATACGTATGGGATATACCCTATGATAAATAAGGATTACTCAGTCGATACGTAAAGGTTAAGTGGTATTTTCTAAAATTTATGTAAGAGTTCTTATATAAGATAAGAATATTTGTTCCAGAGAAATATTTATGGAAGGAGAGATTAAAATTGAGTTTAAAAATTTTTCTTCAAGAACAAAAGGGGGATTTTTAGAATGATGATTCTTGAAAGATAATTTGAAACAAAAAAAATTTATCTAGACCTTGTGAATATTTAACGGTGATATATAAGGGTTGTTTTTGGTGATACATAATGGTAACCCCATTTGTAAAGGTTAATACATAAGGTTCCTAATGTTTTAAATTTTTTAAATGTGATGAAATTTTTCTATATTTTTTCTAAAATAATTAATTTATTGGTTTAAATGCATATAAAAGGTGTATTTAGGAATTTGTTGTGTAATAGTGATTATGCCTTATTCCACTTCTTCCTTTAAAACATTTCTCTTTGTAAATATGGGTATTATTTTTCCCCCAAAGGCAATGGAATAATAAGGTGGTTGAGACCTACAGACCGTGTGATCCTTCAAGGGACTCATGATTGTACGAACATTATAAGGTCCCACAAAAGAAACATGTGCAGTGGATAACCTGTAGTGGATCCCTCATAGACTCTTTAGGAATTTTTTTTTACTCTTTAAAGGCTCTCCAGACAACTAGTGGTCACACAATGTTATTCTAATAATATCCCCCTAGCCACGTGACTTGTCATCGGAGAGCACTTAAAAAAACCATCTGAAATTTATTTTAAAAATAGGTGGGAAATTTCCAAAAGGTGGAGGCCTTTCGCGGTCATAAAGATCATGTGATGCATCACCAATGGGAAGGGAAAATTTACTTTATGACATCAAAGAAAACTTGCAAGACCTCCAAGACTTTGTAAAATAAAACAAATGAAATAAAATAATAGAGGTTGAGACCACTCACATCCATTGAACGTCATGCGATGCACTCCTAGTGATCCACAAGACACCGTGGGTCCCTAGATATACACTCACCTCATCTCATGAAATTCCATCATCTTGTCATCCTCAATGAGTTAATTGCCTTAGGTATGTCCAAGAAACATCATGCTCCCCATTTTGGATCCCTAAGGAAAAACAGATGGATTTTTCCATACAATGATCTTGCATATCCATGAGAGCTATATTGGTCACGTGATGAATTATCAAGAGGGATAGTAATTATCTTTGACATTACTCATGTGATTTTTAATGACCCTCATCCTTTTTAAAATAAAACAAATGAAACAAAAAAAGAAAGGAGGAAAAAGTCTATCACAATCATAAAACTCTCACAACTCACTAAGGTTGTTCATTACATGGCATTGCAAGACTCCATGAAAAGTCATCCAGATCTCATGAAGACCCCAAACAATCCATCCTTGTCTTGAAAAACATTATAGAAAAGTAATCTAAGATTGTGAAAATGTCTTTCAAAAAGAAAAATGATCTCTTAAAGGACCTTGGAAATGTAAACATGACAATATTAAGTCCATCAACATGCCTGTATAATTCAACAAAGTCCTCCTTAATTTAAGATAATAAAATAAAGGATGTGTTGATGGGAGTGAATCGCAATTACTGAAAATCAGGTGACACCCTCTAAAGCGGTCTATGGTAGTGGCTTGGAAAGACACGTGGTGCCATAACCCTTTCCTAGCTCCATCGTAGATTTTCACGAGATATGTTGCAATAATCAGAAAACAATATGGGTGGTGAGGCCTATAAATACCCCAACCCGACCTCAAATAAATAAGTTGGATTTTTCATATCCAGGTGCATCGGCACACCCAAGCACCATAGAAGGCTTCTCAGAGTGGATGATCTCGCGATCAGAAAATATTTTTTTTGATAATATGCCAATGAATAGCTGGAGTGATCATGTATCATACATAAAGAACTTCACATGATCATTCATAGATCACATGAAGGACTTCTAAAAATATGTGCAAAGAATATATTGCACATATTCTAGATCATGTGCGGCTTAAAATAAACTAACACTAAATAAATATAACACATTCACAATATAAGGGAGAGAAAAAACATTAAAGGTCGAATAATTAAGTGGAAAACATGTTCATTGACCCTCATGTGATTCGTGTGAACCATCCAAGACACATGAAATCACTAGGACATGTCACCCAGATCTCGAGATTCTCCTTCAGCTTTCTATTTGGGTTATGTGAATTCCTCCGGACATGTCATAGCAAGTCACACAGCCCCCTAGACATGCCACTTTAGTCTCATAAAGACCTGTGTTCTCATCACCCAAGCCTTGATATGTCCTTCATATACATATCCTAACTCATATAATAGTGCCCACTCATGTTAGTAGAGTCTCACAGTAGCATCTGGGCATGTCAATTAGCTCTCATGACGCACTTTGAAAATGTCATCCAAGACTCACAATTACCTCTAGACATATCATTTAGGTCTCATAATTCCCTCCAGGAGTGTTATACAATACATGTGACACCCTCTGAGACATGTTGTATTGACTCTCATGACACACTCCATTTGTTTCAACCAGCTCTTACCAACAACACCAGGTAAAGTTAGTTGGATCATGTGAAATCATCTAGGAAAGTTATTTGGGTCATGCGAAGAATTCCAGGACAAATCATATGGGTCTTGTGAGGTCCTCTAGACAAGTTAGTTTTGTTCATGCTACAACCTTCAGATGTTCTGCTTGGGTTATGTGAAGTCATTTAGAAATACCAACTTGATCATTTATTTGTCTTTGGATATGCCATGAAGATAATCACCTATATATCCAGATGAGTGTACAATAGGTGCATGTTAGGTAGGCAAGAAGGGTTGATCAATAGGGAAACCGTAGAGTGTAGGACCCGATCAACTAAACTATGATGACTCTAATTCCTTCTATAACCAGGATACATAGGGAATCTCCATGAGGTCCAAGCTCCACACTAAACATATCAAGGGCTATCCCAATACATAAGTCCTTCACTGACTAATCAATGACATTAATCATTTTCTATCCCTTGTTTCTCACACCGAGCATAGTTCATGTGGGCTTAGCGATTTTAAATAGTCATATCATTTTCATCATGAGTCTTCACTAACTAGATAAAAATAAGTATGCAATTCCCAAAAAGTGGAATGAAAAATTCACCTTAACACAAGGGAATCTACCTTGGTACTAGTCCCAAAGGAAATATTTAACTATGATAACTCTAATTACTGTAATAAATCAAATATGTATTATGCTTTACAAAATACCAATCTCAAATAAACATCCATTTTTATGTAATCCTTATGTCAATTCCATTTCAACCATCAAGACTCAATCATTCCCATGGGATGATCACTCTACCTCATCCATCAGTGGACTAAGAAATAAAATGGACTATGATAACTCTGATTCCTACAATAACCAGGATTTGTAGGATTCCTTCCTAAGTCCAGATCTCAAATAAACATCCATTTCAATGTAAGCCTTATGTTGATTTAATTTCAACCATCAGGGCCCAATAATTCCCATGGGATGATCACTCTAATTCATCCATCAGTGGAGTAAGAAATAAATAGAACTATGATGAATCTGATACCTTCCGAAACCAAGATACTTATGATGTCTCCCAGAGGCTTGATATTTTTAATAAATCCTCTCAGGGTAGTCCCAGCACATACGTCCCACATCATGAGCAATGAAAAATGATCATTTTTCATCCCTTGTTTCTCACACCAAGAATTTATCACGTGATCTTAGGTAACAGAAATAATCATTTCACATAAACCATAAGTATATACAATGATAAGGGTAACCTAAGTGTATAATACCCAAAAATTGAACTATGAAAACTCTAGTTCTCTCCATAATCGATATACATGGGACATCCTTCCATGAATCAAGATTTAAATCCTGGTGTCTCAGAACACCCATATAATTCCTTTAAGTATGACTTTAAACTGCATGGGTCTAACAAACTACGTGGGTCTTGATTCCTGTAATAATCAGGATATGTAGTATGCCTCATAATGGCTCAATCCCCTCCTCGGAACATTAACCACCTACTTACATGGCATCAAATTTTGAAGCTCTTGATTATACGGCTTCAACACATAAGTAACCACCCATTACTGGAAAATGATGTAGAACCTAGGATATATATAAATGGATTCACTAAATAGACCCCAGTATTTTTCACATGAAAGAGAATTAACCCACAATCATTTTGTTAGGGTAACTAGTCTCGTATTAGGATTGGGAAGATATTGACGAACATATATCAAATCTATAAGAGAGTCCCAGAGTAGGCAATAATTCCCCCTAAAAGTGTGTGATGACCCCAACCTCCCATCCTCTCGACCAATGAAAACCTCCAAGAGGCATTGTGCCTGAAAACCCAGATGATCGCCAGCCTTTAGAAAGCAGGTCTGTACCCAGCTATGGATAAGGAGACCATTTGGAAGTTTTCAGTAAGAGAGAGAATGATAAACCAATGTTCATGATTGCGCACAATATAAACACCCCCCACAATAAACCATTGGGTAAAAACCCACTTCAATGATGTTTCTAGATCACACATCGAATCCCGATGAAACTAAAATAGTGAACCTAATGTGAATATTTGAAATAAAAAATGATTGGTTTATAATTTTTCAGAAAACTTTATTTTCCCACTATATGCAAACAAAAATGGAAAACCTGACCTAAATATATCTAATTGAAAGATAATCAGGTTATAATCCATCAATCTATTTTCTTTCCACCCAATATGAAAACAAAACTAACATGCCCGATTTGAATCTCTCTAATGATAGGATGATTAAATAATCAGGCATTGTTACACTTTATTTTACATGCCATATACAAACAAAGTAATAAGATCAGCATGATCTTACAGATGATCCTTTATAACCAGAGTTCTCATGAAATAATAATATCCCTGCTTTGATATATCTAAAAAATCAGAATGGATAAAAAGTGAATAAAATTAAAAATTTGTTAACCATGCATATCTGATCGAGCATTTCATTCCTATGACATTTCACTAATCAGTAACCTTGTTCATTTTAATTTTCACAAATGCAGATATTTCTCTCAACATCCTGGTTCTAGAAAATTTCTTCATCATCTAGCATTCGCTCTGATAAATAATCTACAAATGAAACCCTCATAGGTTGCAAAGAGATCTCACCTACTCAATAAATGAAACATCAGGTGGAGAACATGATAGTCTAGGAGTACCACTGATGTGGTATAATCCCATCCATGGAAGCTTCCTATGAGGTTCTCTAAGCATATAAATCGGTGAATCCACATTGCCCAAGAAAACCTACCACTAAGACAATAGCCATTGTCTCTACAACCAAACACTTCAAGAGATTATCCCTAGAGTGAAAAAACGTCCACCTTCAGTATCTAATGAATTTGGATCAGGAAGCCAAATATAGATACCTTTTGGTTCAGGTTCCTCTAAGTAGGAAATCTGTCAATTTCCATCACCATCACTATCCCACTGGTACCTACCAGTTACCTATTGAGGGTACCACCCACACGCTACCACCTCTGATACCCATGCATGATCAATAAGGAGGGATCATCGGAGGAGGAAGGCATTGGATACCATGGAGAGGGATCATATCCCCACTCATACTGATGATGCCTTATGGCATATTCTGATAGGAACCAACAAGAAGGCTCATATCCCTACTCACTCAGGACAAGTCTGTGGGAATATTCCCACAACCATCATGGGGGAGGTGTATATTCCTACTATTGTGCATGAATCCCATAAATATATTCCAATGATATAATGAGGTAAAAATTGGTTGCATATCCATGCCTCAATTGAATACATCTTCTAGTGTATAATCGAGACAGAAATTGTGTAGTCTTATATCCCTCCACACACTATCTTAAAATGCCTATATATTTTAGCAATGGCTGAAGAACTTCACCAGCATACTCTGGCACTAATGAAGATAAAGGTACAGGTGCATATTCCTATTCCTACAACCAATGCAACTCAATACTATGATACTTTTGAACAAGTGGTTGTACTAGAGAAATCACACATTGTTACTCCCATCCAGGAAGATTTTTGAAATATTTCAATAAAGGATGAGGTATCAGACTGAGATTATACTCCCATTACAACTGGGGATCACCAGGTGAGAGCAGAATAAGTCTCGGGATAGGGGAACATGCATGTCCAAAAAGTCAAATGGAATATTCCAAAGGCTTAATATTGGGCTCATATCCCCATTATGGCTAGGGCTCACCATATGAGAGGGGTAAAATCCTCAGGATATACTCATATTTGTTTTCAAAGATGTCTAGTTGCATACTCCAAAGTCCCAGGATCGGGGATATATCCCCGTTTAGGCCAGGGCTAACCAAGTGAGAATGGAAAAATCCTTGGGGAAGGTTCATATTCCAATCAGTGAACTCCCTAGAATATTCTAACAGATCTCAGAAGCTATGTGCATATTCCTACTTCCTCCAATGAATGAATGTGCCGACATCATTTCATGGAAATACAAGAGAAGTCTCATTTCCCTTCTCCCATTCTAGAGGTCAGCTGGTATATTCCAGTGGGGAATACATATTTGGACCAGGATCATATTCCTATTCCAGCCAGTGCTCACCAAGTTATATCAAAAAATTCTTAAGAGAAGGTTCATACTCTTCTAAATAAATACCAGCGAAATATCCCAAAGTCTCATGATCAGGCTCCTACTCCCATATTGACTATGGATCACCATGTGATAATGACACCTGCCTCAGGACGGGTGCATATTTCTATCAATAATATGATATCTCATTTGGACATTCTTGTATATTCTCATTAGTGGTCTCATACTCATTCAACATTAGATGGTTATATACAAGTTTTGGAAACTATTATACAATAGGTTCATATCCCAACACAATTCTAAAAGGAAAGTCGTTATATTCTGACCATGATGCAGAACATGTCATGTATTCTTTTTTTTTCCTCAATTCTATTGTGCATTAGGTATTTGGAGATACATTCTCAATAACATGATGTTCTGTCAACTCTTCCATCGAAGAAGAAGCAGAAGATGTTCATTACAGTGATAGTCCTCCTCATGGTAGTGTGGACATGGATCATAGGGACTCTATTCCTGACATACCCCATGGTCAACCTCCCAATGGAAATATATCCCACATATAGGAAAATCATCTCCTTTCCCATACACCTTTGCATAGAGAGGTGTTAAAAACTACAACTCCTTCATATAAAGAGGTGCAAAAAACATCGGGGTCAATTGTATATGGAACCCCCATCAAATTCCAATAACACTCCTCTCTCGTCAGTAGGCAACCATTAGATCCATCCTATATGGTCTAACTGAATGGAGGTGTGTAATTATGATGAGTAGGAGGACATTGACCTATGGATAGAGTTATCTAGAAATAACTTCCTCATCATGTTCTAAACCCTCGTTACTTATGACTATGAGATTCCAGACGAGCTAGAAAAGAAGTTGATGCCTTATTTAGGCCATTATATGTGTTCCACTCATTAGTGACTGAAGTACTGACATATCCCATATCTAGGATACACGTTTCACCTTCATAAAATCAATATACTCTATTTTTAACTATATATTTCTACTATCTCCATGGCCCAGGATCCAAAATTAGAAAATCACAACACAAATCTGCAACATGCTTTCCTCAATTGTATCATGACACTTCAAAAGATGATATCAAAAGACACATCATATATCTATATTCAAGGATGGGGAAAGAGTTAATAATAACACTTTTACACACCCCTATAAAAATAGAACCCCTCATATTCAGTGTCCTATAATGTTATATCCTCTCGTGAAATCAGGGGTCCAGGTAAAGCTTGGGCCAATTGATCACTACAATGGAATTCCCCCACTTGAATGACACCCATACATCATGAACAGAGGGAGAGAATAGCCAAAAAGAAATCAAAATGGGCCCCTTGAAGTAATGAGAGTGAATTTCAGACATGGATAATGAAGTTGTGATCGTCCAAACAACTTCCCGTAAAGAATGGTTCTCATCATGGTCTTCCATCGCACCCATCTCCCATGTATGCATAGTTATGCCACATCAAATGGGCCATAGTAGCATCTTCCATAGCAGATGTCTAGGAGTGGACCTGGCCCCTTGGTCTATGTGAATATCTGTGTAGCATCCCAGATAAATAAAGAATAAAGCATTTTCATATTTATTAATATTTTCAAATTAAATATTAATTTTACTTTAAAGGGGTTGCTATGTTCGATATCATACCCGATACGCAACAAAGAGTTTCTTTGAAATCTTACGTTAGACGCTAGTAATAAAATAATATTATTTTAAATGGTAGTTAACACGTAGTCGTTGTATTGGCGGGAATTAATATAAATAACTAAAATATGATTATATTTGTTTTTTAAATGTTTTTACATTTATCCAATAAAGGATAAAGGCTTAAAATACGAAAATAATTCAATTTTAGGCATATGTACTCTAATATTCACTAAAGGTCTACTTATCGCCTTTTGATGGAAAACCGTTATTAAATATAATTTTGGTCACTCTTATACATTCTATTAGACCAAATAAAATTCTTCTTTATAATCATGACATCAAAATGTACTTTGTGTAAATTTTTTGTATTTTCCGATAAAGTTCATTTTTTTAATGAATAGTGAAAAATGTTGTATTTTAATTCAAAACCTCTTTTAATCTAATTTATTTATATAATTAGATTGTCTTTTGAATTGTTTTTAAATTGAAATTAGTATATATTTTTACCATTTAATCCAATAGTGGTCGTTGGAATTAATTTCACTTTGAAATTGGACTGTCAATCTTTTGATACTTATTGTTTCATAAAAACACGCTATTTGCTCTAACAGCGGGAATTAATTATTAAATTAATTAATTTAACTTATATGTTTTTAATTTTTTAAAATAGAAATTATTTTTGAATTCGGAATATCAAATATTGCTTAGGGTGAAATTTTTCTATTTTTCTGAAAAACTTCAATTTTTGATGAATAGTGAAACTACTAAGTGGCAATTAAAAAAACTGATTTTTTGTTTAAATGAAATTTTACCACCTCTGTGTTTTGAATATAAAAAATCCTACATACATGGTTGTCATTAAGAAGTAAAATATGGTTCAACGAGATTAAAATAATTTTTTGGTGAATAGTAAATTTTAAGTTTTTAATCACGACTAGAGGTAATTAGTGTAATTTAAGGTAAAAATAATGTTTTAATAATATGAAATGACCTTGACACATATCCTACCCTTATTTTATGTGTCATGTCCGACCAATAAAATCCATGGGTCAACTTGGGAACCCCATGGAGCCACTTTGGTAGGAAAATGACATTAATAACTTTTTATTTAATGTTAAAGTAAAAATGTCACAAACATGAGTTGTTTTACAAAAAAAATTAAATGGGGTTATAAAAGTCATATTTTTTACTTTAAATATTCATTAGAAATATAAAACTATTTACTACATCATGATAGTTTTTTTATAATTTTTAGACATTAAATAAATTAAATTATTTATGACACCATGATAATGCAGCGATTACCTCATTATTTTAATGATTTAAATAAAATGAAAAGATAAAGTAAAATATAAGACCTAAACATGTAAAAAACCTATTGGATGGGTGTATTTAGAACTATTATCACCTTCACCTCAAAATATATAATTTTGGGACCTTTAAAAACCAAAACTCATTTTATAATAAAGTAACCTTTTATAACTTTCCAAGAGTTCCCCTCCTCTTCTCTTATAAAAGCCCCCACCTCTACCACCTTACCCACACCCCTCAAGCCTTTGACTCAGCAAACCCCTTCCCATTTTGTATCTCCATATCCCTCTCTTACTCCTAGAATCCTCACTTTGGGCAGAAGTCTTCCCAAGGAAGCCTTTGAGCTCAAATCAAAAAGAGTTACCTGTTTTAAAGGTAGTGTTTTCTCTTGTGTGTTATTTTGCTTCTCCAATCACCTAAACTCTTTTTATTCCTTTCTTTTGTAAAAACACCAGTATCTTCAATATACTAGGATGTTGTTATTTGAAGTATTAGAGCTACACTTACACACACGTACATCTAATGGTTAAAGAACATACTATTTCTGTGGATGGCGAATTTCTACCTCACGAAACGATGATTGTTCAACACTCATATAACACCTTCAAAGGTGGACATTAAGATGTCACTATATTTATATATGATATATAATATGTTCATGTTTTACTTAAGCTTCTGTATTTTTCATTTATGGCGTACCTTTATGGTTTCCATTATGGGTAAACGTGATATCTTCATTTTAGGAAGTGCGGACTACCGCCCCCTCAAAGTGATTTGATTCGTTAATTCCATATGTGGGACGTATAAAGGATGGAGTTAAAGTTATTATATATGATGTTATAATGGAATTATAATATACCTTTATATCATTATTATTTCTTTCCATTAAAGTATGAGATAAAAATGAAAGTAGCGTTCATGCGTACGTACAGCTTACCGTTTCCATGAATGGTGCATTTCATTTCTTATCCCCAAATGTAATGTACTATTATAAGTACATATATATAATGGATATATATGATGTATGTTACATCTAAATGATTAATATAATTCTGGAATTAAAATATTCATATCTCTCATTTATTTTTAATTCCATTAATATGACATAGAAATGATAGTAGCGTTCATGCATACGTACGGCTTACCGTCTTCATGAACGGTGAATTTCATTTCTTACCTCTAAATGATTTTGTAATATTATAAATTCATGTATATACTGGATATTTATGATATATATGACATCTACATCATGAATATCATTCTTGAGATAATGGATATTTGACAATGTGAACAACTTGTAAATATAAGAAGTTCACTTTTGACTCAAGTACCAAATATCGACAAAACGACCATTATTAACATAAATAATTACATAGTGTTCATAACATGGTAATAAATAATATAAAAGGAATAATGAACTTGAAAAAGGTTCTTATGAAAGTAGAAATTAACTCAAGTTTATTATTCAGGACTTTAAAGAACGATCGAGTCAAGTCGGACCCGACGTAAGGGACATCGTCTCAATCTCCTTTCATTGAGGCATATTTTGTTTTATACACAACTTTCTTTTATACGATGTATAAAACCCTTTGACCTTTATGTTTATCCAAAAGGAATATTTTTTTATGAAGTGTTTACTAAGCGACAAAAAATGAATTTTTTTTTGTCGTACGTATGCGGCGACAACGACTTCTCCGCCGCTGTGACCATTATTTGAGTTTCGGCTCCCTCTAAAAGCCATAAATTTTTTTGAATGAAAAATAAATACCATGTTTTACTTTTAATTTATTTTGGAATTGAAAATGGTTTTCATAATGTTTTTATATCAATGTGTTTTATTGATATCTTGTGATTGAAAAGTGGAAATGTTTTGTTTCCTTTATGCATGTTTTATGTGATAGGATTATGTTATGGTTCTTGGGAATTGTTATGAAGATGGGTGGTTCCATGATAAACTAAGGGCGAGTGAGCCCGATATAGCTCTCCAATGCATTGGGTAACGCAGAGGAGTTAAACATTAAGGCTTCTCCGAAGAGATTTAGGGAATATATTGTGATGTGTATTCCAAACATAACCAAGAGGGTTACTCCCTACGTAAGAATGTTACGAATGCCTCAAGTTACCTTTATGTCTTATGATTTCTATGATTTATTCATGATTTGATGAGGTATGTTAACGTGCTTATGTTTTATGAGTAAAGTATGATTTCATACATGGACTAATGTTTTCACTTCATACTTTTATATCCCTTACTGAGCTTTTTATGCTCATCCCAAGTTTTTGAAATGTTTTTCACAGGTCAAGGGAAAGGTGCATGATGTGATGATAGTGTCAATGATGTGTCAAGAAAGAATCTATGTTTTATTTTAAATATGTTTCCGTTGACGGAAAAAATGAGTACTATCTTTTATGTAACCACTTTGTTTAAATGTAGAATGTAATGCATGTTTTATGATCTAATTCTCTAAAACTCTAAACCTGAAAAGATTCTCAACGTGTATTCTTGAAGTAACTCAAGATTAAGCAATGTTTAAGACCCGGGCCTTATAGTTGGTATCAGAGGTTGGTTTATATAACTTTAGGAGTTAGAATTCTAATTAAATGATCATCCAAAAATATTTTTTTATGGTCAAATTGAAATTATATAGCATTTGAAGATTACCATGTTGCTTCATATAAGACATGTTTGTTCAGAAAGGTTTTCTGCAGAGGAAACAGGGAAGCAGTTCTAGGAAGGCATACAGAAGGAAATAACCTTTCGAATCAGCATCTTGTGATGGTCAGAATTGGAACTGAAATGTTTGTTGCAGTAATGGTGCAGTTGACTCAAGCGATAAATGGTGGAGGTATCCATGTACGAGATCAGCCAGATCAACCACAGAGGAACATGTTAGTGGTGGAACATTTCATGAGGCAACATCCCCATTCATTCAGAGGATCATCTGAACATGTGCTAGCTGAAGGGTGGATTAAATCACTGGAGAAGATTTTCAATGTCATGGGGTGTTCAGACAATAAAAAGGTTAGTCTTGCTATTTACCGTTTGGAGGGTGAAGCAGATCAGTGGTGGTCGATGGTTAAAAATATCAGGGACGCTGATGAGATTGATGCTCTCAACTGGGATGAATTCAAATGTATTTCTCTTGAGAAGTATTTTCCTAAGGCTGTTCAACTTAGGATGGAAAAAACAATTCTTAGAATTGAGGCAAGAGGAAGACTCAGTGGCTGCCTATGAAGAAAGGTTCACTCGATTGGCAAGGTATGCTCCAAATTTTATCCAAGACCTTGATAGTAAAATCAATCATTTTTACTCAGGATTAAATCCAAAATATCAAAGGGATTTATATTCTCGTGAGTTCAAGAGTTATGAAAATCTTGTTCGATGTGTTGAGAAGGTGGAAATGGAGTTTGTCGATGATCAGGTGTTCTATAACAACCAACAAAAGAAGAGACCGAGGTGGCAGGAGAAAGGGAAGAATTCTTCAAAAAGGTCTGACGGTAAGAAAACTAAGTTTCTAGTTTGTGAAAAATGTGGTAAAAGGCATGCTGGGGAATGTATTATGAATTCTGGAAAGTGCTACCGATGTGGTAAGATGGGACATAAGGCTCGTGATTTCACTGAAAAAGATCAGGGTAAATGTAAGACCAAATTTGATTTATAGTTAGTGAAATGTTTTAAGTGCAATGAGATGGGTCACCATGCAAACAAGTGTCCGAAAAAGAGCTCGAGTGATGGGAAGCAGTTAGACTACAAGAAGAAAGGGGTGGAAAAATCCTTTGAAACTACTTCAGCAGATGTCGGACCATCAAATGAAGTGGTATCGAGTACTTTGTTTGTTTTTTCATATTATGCAAGTGTGTTGTTTTATTCGGGGTCTACACATTCTTTCATCTCTGAAAACTTTTCTAGTAAAATGGGAATACCATCTTAAGAAATGACTCTTTAACTTGTGGTAAAAACACTTGGGTAAATGTTGAGGTAAAAAGAATTTATAAGAATCTTCCTATCCTTATCTATGGAAAGAACCTACTTGTAAACCTTATTGTTTTACCTCTAGTAGAGTTTGATGTCATCTTGGGTATGGATTGACTCTCTATTTACCATGCTAAGATTGACTGTAGAGCTAAAGAATTTTATTTTCTGAAAGACTTTCAGTTTGTGTACAAGAATGAACCCTTACTGTTGATAATATATCAAGAGGCCAAGAAACTTATAAAAGATGGAAATAAATGTTTCTTTGCACATATCATTGAAAACAAGGGAACTGTTCTGATTAATGATGTGCCTGTGGTAAATGAGTATCCTGATGTTTATCCTGATGAGTTTCCTGGAATAATACTAGATCGGGAAGTGGAGTTTACTGATGACTTAGTTCTTGGTGCTAAGCCAATTTCAAAACCCCCTTATTGAATGGCTCAAGTTGAACTTTTAGAGTTGAAGGAGCAATTGCAAGATTTATTAGAGAAATGTTTCATTCGACCTAGAACATCACTATCGGGTGCTCCTATTTTATTTGTTAAAAAGAAAGACGGTTCTATGAGCCTTTTAATTTATTATAGATCCTTGAATAACATCACTATTAAGAACAAATATCCTTTGCCTCATATCGATGATTTGTCTGATCAGCTCTAGGGAGATCAGTATTTTTCAAAGATTAACCTAAGATCAGGGTACCATCAGTTGAAAGTAAAAGAAGCAGACGTACCGAAGACTGCATTTCGTACTAGATATGGCCATTATAAATTTGTTGTTATTCCTTTTGGGCTAACCAATGCACCAACTATATTCATGGACCTTATGAATAGAATTTTCTATGAGTTCTTGGATATGTTTGTGGTTGTTTTCATTGATAATATTTTGGTGTTTTCTAAAAGTAAAGAGGACCTTAAAAGAAAAGAAATTATATGGGAAATTCAGAAAGTGTGGGTTTTGGTTGCAACAAATTTCTTTCCTTGGTAATATTGTTTCTAAAGATGGGATAATGGTTGATCCTGCAAAAACAAAGGTTGATGAAGAATGGACAAGACCCACAAATGTAACTGAGATTCGTAGCTTCCTTGGTTTGGCAGGCTATTACAGAAGGTTTGTTAGAAATTTCTCCCGGCTATCTAGTCCAATGACAAACCAAACTCAGAAGGGTGTCATGTTTATCTGGACAAAAGAATGTGATAATTTTTTTCAGGAACTGAAAAGAATATTGATGAATGCTTCAGTTTTGGCACTACCTTCCAGGAATGGGGAGTTTTTTATCTATAGTGATGCTTCATTGAAAGGACTTGGTTGCGTCCTAAAGCAGAATGATTAGGTAATTGCTTATGCTTCACGATAGTTGAAAACTAATGAGGTAAATTACCCTACACATGATTTGTAATTAGCTGTGATTGTTTTCGCTTTAAAATTTTGGAGGCATCATTTGTATGGAGTAAAGTGTGAAATATATACTGATCACAAAAGTTTAAAGTATATATTCACTCAGAAAGAATTGAACATGAGATAGAGGATATGGATAGAATTAATCAAGGATTATGATTGTACAATTCATTACCATCCGGGAAAAGAAAATAAATTGGTTGATGCTTTGAGTCGAAAAAGTAATGCTTCATTAACCATGCTACATTTGGAACTAGATCCCTTGGTTTTTGATTTGATGAACTTTGGTATAGAAGTTGTTGGTGCATGAATTTCTTCTATTTTGTTTCAGGTATCAGTGAGATCATCCCTATCAGGCAGAATTAAGCAAGCGCAGAAGAAAGACAGTGGGTTGTAGAAAAAGGTACAACTGGTTCAGAAGGGTAAGTTTCCTGAATTTAACAATGATAATGATTGTGTTTTGAGATTTTGGAAGAGATTATGTGTTCCTGGTGATTCACAGTTGAAGAATGAGTTGTTATATGAGGCTCAAAGTTCCCCATTTTCAGTTCATCCTAGCAGTACTAAGATGTATAGAGATCTGCGGGAGTATTACTGGTGGGATGAAATGAAAAGGGATATTGCTGATTTTACTGTGAAGTATTTGATATGTCAACAGTTTAAAGCAGACCGACAGTTATCGAAAGGGATGTTTCAGCCTTTATCAGTACTAGAGTGGAAATGGGAGAATATATCCATATACTTTATTGTGGGATTGCCGAAGACACCTCGAGGTAATAATGCAATCTGGGTTATTGTTGATCGCTTGACTATCTGCTCATTTCCTTGCTATACGAGATACTTTTTCCCTAGATCAACTTTCCCATTTGTATCTTAAAGAGATAGTCAGGTTACATGGTATTCCTCTGTCCATTATATCTGACCGTGATCCCAGGTTCACTTCTAACTTTTGGAAGGGCCTTTAGAAGTTGTTGGGTAATGAATTAAATTTTAGTACAACTTTTCATCCCCAATCAGATGGGCAGCCAGAACAAACAATTCAGACTTTGGAGGATATGCTATGTGCTTTCTTTATGGATTATCAGGGAAGTTGGGACCAACATATTTCTTTGGTTTAGTTTTCATATAATAACAGTTTTCATTCCAGTATACAGATGGCTCCGTTTGAAGCATTATATGGAAAACGGTGTCAAACTCCAGCTTTTTGGGATGAAGTAGGTGAAAGGAAGCTGATGGGAACAGAATTTATAGAAGAGATGGAATAAAAAGTTTAGTTGATTCAGAAACACATGAGAACAGCTCAGATCAGACAGAAAAGTTATGCGGATAACCAGAGGAAGGATCTATCTTTCGAGGTAGGTGATCATGTCTTTCTCAAAGTTTCACCATGGAAAATTGTGATGCGATTTGGTAAGAAAAGAAAGATGAGTCCAAGGTTCATTGGACCGTATGAAATTCTGAAGAAAGTTGGATCAATTGCATACCGAGTGGATTTACCTCCGATCTTATCTCAGGTACACAATGTTTTTCATATTTCAATGTTAAGGAAGTACATGCTAGATCCATCTCTTGTTTTGAGCCGAGTGGTAGTTCAGTTGGAAGAGAATCTCTCTTATGAAGAACAACTAGTCCAGATTCTTGACCATAGAGAGCAAGTATTGAAGAATAAGGTAATTTACCAGGTAAAGGTTTTATGGAAAACCCATATGGTTGAAGAGGCAACATGGGAATCTGAAAATGCTATGAGGGATAAATACCACAACTTATTTTGATAAGTGAATAAAATTGCGAGGATGTAATTCCCTAAAAGGGGGGAAGGATGTAACATCCCAAGTAAATAAAGAATAAAGCATTTTCATATTTATTAATATTTGATAATTAAATATTAATTTTACTTTAAAGGGGTTGCTATGTTCGATAGTATACCTGATACGCAACAAAGAGTTTCTTTGAAATCTTACGTTCCACACTAGTAATAAAATAATATTATTTTAAATGGTAGTTAACACGTAGTCGTTGTATTGGCGGTAATGAATAGAAATAACTAAAATATGATTATATATGTTTTTTAAATGTTTTTATATTTATCCAATAATGATAAAGGCTTAAAATACGAAAAGAATTTAATTTTAGGCGTATGTACTATAATATTCACTAAAGGTCCACTTATCGCATTTTGATGTCGAACCGTCATTAAATATAGTTTTGGTCACTCTTATAAATTCTATTGGAAGAAATAAAATTCTTCTTTATAATCGGGACATCAAAATTTACTTTGTGTAAATTTCTGGTATTTTCTGATAAAGTTCATTTTTTAATGAATAGTAAAAAATGTTGTATTTTAATTCAAAACCTCTTTTTAATCTAATTTATTTATATGATTAGATTATCTTTTGAATTGGTTTTAAACTGAAATTTGAATATATTTTTACCATTTAATCCAATAGTGGTCGTTGGAATTAATTTCACTTTGAAATTGGACTTAAACTAGTGTCAATCTTTTGATACTTATTATTTCATAAAAACACGCTATTTGCTCTGACAGCGGGAATTAATTATTAAATTAATTAATGTAAATTATATGCTTTATATTTTTAAAATAGGCATCATTTTTTAATTTGGAATATCAAATATTTCTTAGGGTGAATTTTTGGTATTTTTCTGAAAAACTTCAATTTTTGATGAATAGTGAAACTACTAAGTGGTAGTTAAAAAAACTGCTTTTTCGTTTAAATGAAATTTTACCACCTCTGTGTTTTGAATATCAAAAATCCAACATACATGGTTTTCATTAAGATGTAAAATTTGGTTCAATGTGATTAAAATAATTTTTTGGTGAATAGTAACTTTTAATTTTTTAATCACGATTAGAGGTAATTAGTGTAATTTAAGGTAAAAATAATGTTTTAATAATATGAAATGACCTTGACACATGTCCTAACCTTATTGGATGTGTCATTTCCAACAAATAAAATCCATGGGTTAACTTGGGGACCCCATGGAGCCACTTTGGTAGGAAAATGACATTAATAAATTTTAATTTAATGTTAAAGTAAAAATGTCACAAACATGAGTTGTTTTACTAAAACAATTTTTAAATGGGGTTATACAAGTCCTATTTTTTAATATAAATATTAATTATAAAGATAAAAATATTTACTAAATCATGATATTTTTTTATAATTTTTAGATATTAAATAAATTAAATTATTTAGGACACCATGATGATGCATCGATTACCTCATTATTTAACCATTTAAATAAAATGAAAAGATAATGTAAAATTTAAGACCTACACATGTAAAAAACCTATTTTATGGTTGGTTTTAGAACTATTATCACCTTATCCTCAAAATATATAATTTTGGGACCTTTAAAAACCTAAACTCATTTTATAATAAATTAACCTTTTATAAATTTCCAAGAGTGCCCCTCCTCTCCTCTAATAAAAGGCCCCCACCTCTACCACTTTACCCACACCCCTCAAGCCTTTGGCTTGGCCAACCCCTGCCCATTTTGTCTCTCCACATCCCTCTCTTACTCCTAGAAGCCTCACTTTGGGAAAAAGTCTTCCCATGTATGCCTTTGATCTCAAATCAAAAAGAGTTACCCGTTTTAAAGGTAGTGTTTTCTCTTGTGTTTTATTTTGCTTCTCCAACCCCCTAAACTCTTTTTATTACTTTCTATTGTAACAAAAACAGTATATTAAATATACTAGGATGTGGTTATGTGAAGGATTCACGCTACACTTACACACACCTACTTCTAATGGTTAAAGAACATACTGTTTCTGTGGATGGTGAATTTCTGCCTCATGAAACGATGATTGTTCAACACTCATATAACACCTTCAAAGGTGGCCATTAAGATGTCACTATATTTATATATGATATATAATATTTTTATGTTTAACATAAGCTTCTGTATTTTTCATTTATGGAATACCTTTATGGATTCCATTATGGGTAAACGTGATATCTTCATTTTAGGAAGTGCAGACTATCGCCCCCTCAACGTGATTTGATTCATTAATGCCATATGTGGGATGTATAAAGGATGGAGTTAAAGTTATTATATATGATGTTATACTAGAATTATAATATACGTTTATATCATTATTATTTCTTTCCATTAAAGTATGAGATAGAAATGAAAGTAGCGTTCATGCGTACGTACAGCTTACCATCTCCATGAACGGTGCATTTCATTTCTTATACCCAAATGTAATGTACTATTATAAGTACATATATATAATGGATATATATGATTTATGTTACATCTAAATGATTAATATAATTCTGGAATTAAAATATACATATCTCTCAATTAGTTTTAATTCCATTAATATGGCATAGAAATGAAAGTAGCGTTCATGCATACGTACGACTTACCATCTCCATGAACGGTGCATTTCATTTCTTACCTCTAAATGATTATGTAATATTATAAATGCATGTATATACTGGATATATATTATATATATGACATCTACATCATGAATATCATTCTTGAGATAATGTATATTTGACTACGTGAACAACTTGTAAATATAAGAAGTTCACTTTTGACTCATGTACCAAATATCGACAAAACAACCATTATTAACATAAATAATTACATAGTATTAATAACATGGAAATAAGCAATATAAAAGGAATAATTAACATGAAAAAGGTTCTTAATCAAGTAAAAATTAACTCAAGTTTATTATTCAGGATGTTAAAGAACGATCGAGTCAAGTCAGACCTGAGGTAAGGGACATCGTCTCAATCTCCTTTCATTGAGGCATATTTTGTTTTATACACAACTTTATTTTATATGGTGTATAAACCCCTTTGACTTTTACATTTATCCAAAAGGAATCTTTTTATATGAAGCGTTTACTGAATGATAAAAGGGAATGTTTTTTTTGTCGTACGTATGCGGCGACAACGACTTCTCCGCCACTTTGACCATTATTTGAGTTTAGGATCCCTCTACAAGCCATAACATTTTCTGTGTAACACCCCAAGCTTATACGGTACGCTTCTCTTTGAATACAGTGATAGCGTGTGTTTTACGCAACACCAAGTTCTAACACACCGTAACCAATCAAACTAGCCATTATGAATAGTAATACCTACTTTTTGAAATTATATATATTTTATATTTCAAAATGGACTTCATTTTTGGATTCGGAATATCGAATTTATCCTAAGGTGAAATTTTTGTACTTTTCGGATAACTTTAATATTTTGATGAATAGTGAAAATTACTAAATTTTAATTAAAAACAACTTTTTTAATCGAAATAATTTATATTGATAAATTATGAATTTGAGTGGTTTTAAAGTATATTGAGAATATATTTTTACCATTTAACACAATGTTGGTCATTAGACATAATTTCACAATTAAACCGAACATAAACAAGTATCAATATTTTGATAGTTATTATATCTTAAAAACAAGCTTTTTGTTTTGACAGTGGGAATTAATTTTAAATTAATTTCTTCAACTTCTGTGTTTTGAATTTAGAAAAATGGATTCCATATTTGGAATCAGGATGTTCAAATTGTGTAAATAGGTTACTTTTATTTTTAGACATTTTGAATAATTACTGCGGTAAATATTTTATTTACCATGGTTGAAGGTAAATCCGGTAAATAAGGGTTAACAAATAATATTATAATAATACAAAATTAACCTAAAATGTGTCCTAGACTTATTGGTTGATACATGTTCTACCATAGGCATCATTGGGTCGATTTTGGGTGTAACACCCCGACCCCAGTTACCTAGAGTTAGTGCATTATTACATAACATTGGCATGATCACAAGAAGGATCAAATCTCAAAAGACAAATTGGTTTAGTAGCCTTGGAAACACTAGATATATTCATAAAGTTTTACATTACATCATAAAGTGAAAAACTACTACAACAACAAATTTTCTCCAAATTCCTCATTCATATCCTCACATAATATCCCTGCAGGTCATTCATAATTTACTTCTTCACTTCCAGGGAAAAATAAAACATAGAAAAGGGGTGAGCTCAAATGCCCAGTAAGGATAACAATATAGAGAAAACTTTAATAAATAAGAATAAACATTTAAGGCAATGTATAACTAAAACAAAAGCCTTTTAAACTTGAACTTGAACATAGTATGGAATAAATAAAATTAAATAATGACATTTACTTATTCACATGGATATTCTACTAATCTAATAATCACATGCAATATCAATAACCACTTTCATAATGATGGAATACATAATGCCAGACTATCATAACCACATAGCCAAGGCCTCGTGCCAAGACTACAAATAAGATTTTGCCAAGGCCTTGTGCCAAGACACTAGTTTGTCTCATGAGACCTACCGATGCATCGAGCAGCTATAGCGGGCTCCACCTGTCACATATTAAGTCCAATGCATTCCCATATGAAAAGGTTTAAACATAACATAAACATTCATATTAAAAATAGCATACGAAATATCAATACTTTCACCATAAACTATGAATGGTATAAAAATAACACATCCATAGTCAAACATATCACAAAACCTTCAAAACAATATAGAAGTTTTGTATCATAATAAATCAACTTCAAATAAGCGTAAAATCCATCAAAGGATGTTGACATAGATGAAATTAAAACTCTTTTTAGAGAAATATCTCTTTATATTTTTGAAATCATTTAAGATTCATATATTTATAAAATAAAACATTTTCTTTGAAAATATTCTTATAAGCTTGTAAGGTAAGCTTTGACAATTTTATAACGGCGGTAAATAGCCACACCCGCCATATAAGTTAAAAAACATTCTTACCTTAATTCTGTCGAAAAGGTTAAAAAGCACCTTGTTTGGAAAACGACAGAATGATTCCTTTATAAAACTCTTATAAAAATTCAAACAAGGGTATAACTGACTTTAACCCATATTCTTGTAAATAGTAAAAATGTTTTGAAATACATTTTGAAGAAACATGGATGTGGATGATAAAGAAATCTCAGTAGATAATTACGTATAAACAACCTCGGATAATGAAGAGATTGTGAAATAACCCTTACCTTGTAATTTTCCTTGGTTGGGGTAGGTTAACCTCCTGTATAATGGTGAAATAATTGTTATTAAATTATACAAGAATCATATACATTAATATGATATCATATATGATCTTTTAACATTGATTTGTTAATAATATCTTAGTATTATCGTTGTTTCGGGAGTTAACTTACTCATTTTCTTTTATATGTTTTGTTACGTAAGCCATATTTTTAATGGATAGGTTGTATATTATTCATATCCATAATTATATCAAGTCCTTAGATACTATTATTAATCATAAAATGAGATTTATACTTGAATGGATACGATGGAGAATGAATCTCATCGCATTCGTGGAGACGGTAGTCCGTACGTACGCACGAGTGACAATATCATTATTTTGATATTAAAATAATATATAAATGGTTGTTATATAATATATAAAGAATAATTAACATGTTATATTTATTATTTAGATGAGTTACATATCATTATTATACCCATCCAAATAATAATATATTGAATAACAATTACACCACGACGTGGAGACGTTAAGCCGTACGTACGCACGTATGGTGACATGTTATTCAAAGGGTGGATAGAATACTGAATATGGTTGTACCATATTTATAATAACATCACATTATATATATTATACTGGATCTATTATTTTAGAATGGTAATAATAAAGGAAGAAGAAGTGGAAGAAGAAAGGAACTTGGAAAAGGGTGGTGAAATCATTACCTCTTCTTCGGGTTCTTCCTTTTGATTTGATCAAAAGGGATCCTTAGGTTGGATTTATGATCAAACTAAGGCCTCTAGGTTTTAGTGAGGGATGTTGGGAGAGTATTTGGGCAGATTTTGGCCGAACCAAAAGGTTTGAAGGTGTGAAGAAATGAGAAGGAGGAGATCCCTTTTATAAGAGGGGTGAGGGGCACCATTGGAAAAGCTAGAAATATTAATTTATAATAAATTCATATTCTGTTTCTAATGGCTCCAAAGTGGATTATTTAAATTTTAAGGAGGGGATGGATCTAAAACCACTCAACCAGTAGAATTTAGACAGGTTTGGGTACTTATATTAACCTTATCTTTAAGTATTAACTCTAAGTTAATTAGTTTCACTTTTAAAATGTCTCTTTGTATTTTTATATTATATGGTTAATAAACATACTATATACATCCATGCGACCCCCAAATTGTCCATTAATGATACAAATATTATTATATATGTCTCTTGACCGAACCTTAGATTTTCAAGAATTTAATATCAATTAATAATATAATATTTGTTTTAAAAACTCTTTTATGTCAATTTTGACACTATTCAATAGTTGATTTTTTTGAAACTTATAACAGAATTATTACTTCGAAAAAAGTCAATTAAATAAATCCTAATATGTAATATTATCCTATAAAATTAGTTTAATTCATTAAAAGTCTCAAATTATATTTATTTTGGTATTTATAATATCAATTATTTTAATTTTTCACTATTATGTTAATTACTGCATCATCATTGTGTCATAAATAAATTAAATTATTTAAAGTCTAAAAATTATAAATAAAATATAATTATGTAGGGAATCTTTTTATCTTTCTAATGAATATTTATAGTCGAAAATCCAACATATATAACCCAATGTAAAATTTTTTTTTCTAAAAGGTATATGCTTATGTCATTTTTGTACTTATTTTAACTTAATTAAAATTAAGTGTCCCTATCACCTACAAGTGGCTCCATGGGGTCCCCAAAATCGACCCAAAGATGCCAATGGTCGAACATGTATCAACCAATATGTCTAGGACACGTTTTAGGGTAATTTAGTATTATTATAATATTATTTTTTAACCCTTATTTACCGGATTTACCCTTAACCATGGTAAATAAAATATTTACCGCAGTAATTATTCAAAATGTCTAAAAATAAAAGTTACCTATCTACACAATTTGAACATCCTGATTCCAAATATGGAATCCATTTTTCAAAATTCAAAGCACATAAGTGGCAGAAATTAATTTAAAATTAATTCTCGCTGTCAAAACAAAAATCGTGTTTTTAAGATATAATAACTATCAAAAGATTGATACTTGTTTATGTTCGGTTTAATTGTGAAATTATGTCCAATGACCAACATTGTGTTAAATGGTAAAAATATATTATAAATATACTTTAAAACAACTCAAATTCATAATTTATCAATATAAATTATTTTGATTTAAAAAGTTGTTTTTAATTAAAATTTAGTAATTTTCACTATTCATCAAAATATTAAAGTTATCCGAAAAGTACAAAAATTTGACCTTAGGCTAAATTCGATATTCCGAATCCAAAAATGAAGTACATTTTGAAATATAAAATATATATAATTTCAAAAAGTTGGAATTACTATTCATAACGGCTAGTTTGATTGGTTACGGTGTGTTAGAACTCGGTGTTGCGTACAACACACGCTATCACATTATTCAAAGAGAAGCGTACCGTAGAAGCTTGGGGTGTTACATTCTACCCTCCTTCAAATAATTTTGTCCTAGAAATTTCTATAATACTTATCACATGAAAAGACTCGGGTGGTTCTTCATCATAAGTTCCTCGGGTTACCACGTTGCTTCTTCCATCTTATGGTTTCTCCACAAAACTTTTACCAGACGCATCATCCGATTTCTCAATACTTGTTCTCTCGTATCAATAATCCTGATGGGCTCTTCACAATAAGATAGATCGGGTTCTAGTTCTAATTCTTCATAGGTGATTACATGCATTGGGTCAGGCATGTATTTCCTCAACAGAGATACGTGGAACACATCGTGAACTTTGGAGAGACTTGGCGGCATTGCCAATATGTAAAATACAACCCCAATTCGTTCTAGAATTTCGAAAGGTCTGATGTACCTGGGACTCAATTTTCCTTTCTTACCAAAACATATGACTCCCTTCCATGGAGATACCTTTAGGTTAACAAGATCACTGACTTGAAATTCCAAATCCTTCCTTCGATTATTGGCATAGCTCTTCTGCCTACTTTGAGCTGCTTTGATGTGATTTTGGATTACCTTCACCTTTTCCATCGTTTCCTCCACCAGTTCTAGACCTACAAGTTTTCTTTCACCAATGTCATCCCAACAGGTTGGTGTGCGACATCTCTTTCCGTATAACGCTTCATATGGTTCCATCTGAATACTCAAATGGAAGCTATTATTATTGGAAAATTCTACCAGAGGTAAATACTGATCCCACATACCCTGAAAGTCATGTGAGCAGGATCTCAACATGTCTTATAAGGTTTGAATAGTCCATTCTGATTGTCCGTCTATCTGAGGGTGGTAGGCAGTGCTCAAATGAAGTTCAATATCCAGGGAATTCTGAAGACACTTCCAGAATCTTGAAGTAAAACGGGGATCACGATCAGAAACAATCGATAGGGGTACTCCATGAAGTCTCACAACCTCATTAATATATAGTCTTGATAGACGTTCTAGTGGTAGATCTTCTCTTATAGCAAGAAAATGTGGTGACTTGCTAAGACGATCAACAATAACCCATATTGCTTCATTCCTTCTAGGAGTCTTTGGTAGCCCCATGACAAAGTCCATCATAATATTGTCCCATTTCCTCTCCGGTATGGGAAGAGGTTGCATGACTCCTCCAGGGTGTTGCCTTCCAGCTTTAACTTGTTGAAAACCCATACATCTTGACACAAAATCAGCAATCTCCCTCTTCATATTGTCCCACCAAAAATGTTCCTTCAAATCTCTATACATTTTGGTGCTCCCAGGGTGTATATAGAAATTGGAACTATGAGCATCATCCAGCAATTCCCTTTTTAGATCAGGTATATCGGGAACACAAAGTCTCTTCCCAAATTTCAAAATTCCATCTTCAAACACAAAGTCTCTCAGTTTCCCATCATTCACAGCTTTAATCTTCTTTTGAAATTCTTCATCATCGGTCTGAGAACTCTTAATCCTTTCTAGTAAAGATGGTTTGGAAACCATTTGAAAAATCATTGATGTTCCACCTTCCCTGGTTATTCCCAAGTACATCTTCACTAGATCCATGAAAATTGAATCCCTTTCAATTCTCATATTGTTCAAAACTCCATGGTCTATTCTTCTCAAAGCATCTGCCACCTTGTTTGCCTTCCCCGGGTGGTAGTGTATCGTACAATAATAATCATTGAGTAATTCAAGCCATCTCCTTTGCCTCATGTTGAGTTCTTTTTGTGAGAAAATATACTTCAAACTCTTGTGATCAGTATAAATCTCACATTTTTCACCATAGAGGTAGTGCCTCCATATCTTCAAAGAAAAGATCACAACTGCTAACTCGAGATCATGAGTAGGATAGTTTTGTTCATGAATTTTCAACTGTCGTGATGCATAGGCAATAACTCTATCATTCTGCATAAGGACACAACCAAGTCCATTCGTTGATGCATCACTATAAATAACGAACCCATCATTCCCCGATGGTAGAGTCAATATATGAGCATTGACTAATCTTCTCTTCAGTTTTTCGAAACATTCTTCCCACTCTTTTGTCCAAATAAATTTAACCCCTTTAAGTGTAGGCTTTGTTAATGGGTTAGCCAATCAGGAAAAATTCTGGACGAAACGTCGCTAATAACCTGCCAAACCAATAAAACTACGTACCTCAGTTATACTCATAGGAGCTGGCCATTCTTGGATTGCCTTGGTCTTAGAAGGATCAACAGATATTCCATCTTCAGAGACAATATGGCCAATAAAAGAAATCTCCTGAAGCCAGAATTCACACTTGCTAAACTTCCCATATAATTCATGCCTTCTCAGAGTCTTCAAGATAATGCGCAAGTGATTTTCATGATCTTCATAGCTTTTGGAGTATACCAAGATATCATTAATAAATACCACCACAAATTCATCGAGATACTCCTTGAAAACTCTATTCATCAGATCCATGAATACAGAGGGTGCATTAGTCAATCCAAAAGGAATTACAGTAAACTTGTAATACTCGTACCTGGTTCGAAATGTTGTCTTTGGAATGTCTTCCTTCTTCACACACAACTGATGATATCCAGATCGAAGGTCAAACTTTGAAAAGTATTGATCTCCATGCAGTTGGTCAAATACATAATCAATGTGTGGTAGGGGATACTTGTTATTTATTGTTATACCATTGATCTCCCTGTAGTCGATACATAACCTCATAGATCCGTCTTTCTTTTTAACAAAAAGAACAGGGGATCCCCATGGAGAAACACTAGGATGAATAAATCCATTATTACTCAATTACTCTAGTTGTTTCTTTAGTTCAACTAATTCTAAAGTGGCCATTCTATAAGGGGTCTTTGAAATAGGCCTTGATCCATGAATTAAATCAATGGAAAACTCAACTTCTCGTTCTGGAGGATTTCCAAGTAAATCTTCTGTAAATACATCTACAAATTCTTTCACAACAGGTACATCCTCTCTGTGAACATTCCTTTCCTCACCCACAGTTATTTCATTCTCTTCCTCCCCAATAATTGAATTTAGTTGAGCTACTGGGGGTGGATCTAGATAATAATTAGGTGGTGACGATTCTACTATAAAGATAAGGTGTTCCTTATCATCATCATCAAGAATCGTAACTTCTTTCTTATTACAATAAATCTTTGCATCATAGTCCGAAAGCCATTACATACCGAGGATTATATCAAACTCAATCATAGGTATGACAACAAGATCAGCAGATAAAGAACATTTATGTTCTCTAATGGGGACTGATTCACAAAACATTGTTGCAATCAGACTTCCCTTAGGAGTTTTAACTGACAACTCCCTTGTTTAATCAAATTGGAAATATCTAATTTTCATAGCAAACTGGGAAGATATGAAACAATGCGATGATCCAGAATCAAATAATGCATTTTCTAAACTTGAGGAAACCATTAAATTACCTGCCACCACGTCTTTCCGAGCTTCTACCTCAGTAGTAGTGATAGCATAAGCTTGGCCTTAATCCCTTGGCCTCTTCTGAGGTAAGTTCTCCTAACGCTTAGGACATTCATTTGCATAATGCCCCATCTCCCTGCAATTGTAGCACTGAACATTGGTAGTTTCCTTCTTCCCCTTGCAATCACGAACTTGGTGGCCTTTTTCACCACACTTGTAACAGACTCCCATTCCCTTCAAGCAAGTACCGGGGTGTTTCATCCCAAATTTACCACAGGATGGATATTCAACCTTTCCCTTCTTCCCCTTATTTCCATTCCCAGTTTGATCAGTAGGTCTCTTCTTCTCTTGCTTTGCTTTAAAGTCATAAGACTTAGATAATTCATTTTCAGTCTTGATAGCACATGAGACAATGTCATCGTATGATGAAAAGGATTGTGAGACTAATGCTTGACGGAGAAATGGTTTTAACCCATCAAAGAGACGATCAATCTTACTTCTTGGGTTTCGTATATAATCTCTAGCATACCTTGCTAACCTTGTAAAGTTAGCCTCATACTTTGCGACATTCTCATCCTCCTTTTGTCTTAGACTTAGAAACTGCCTTTTCCATATCTGCTCGGTGGTCGCGAGGAAAGTATTTTTCTAAAAACAGATCTTTGAACTCCCTCCATTCCATATTTGATACTTCATCATCTTCCTTCGTATTTTGAATCAATGACCACCATTGATCAGTATCTCCAGTGAGGCGGTAAACTGCCATGATAACTTTTTCCCTTTCACTACTCCCCAAAGCCTGAAATATTTTCTCTATGGAAAATATCCATTGCTCAGCTACTAAGGTATTTTTACTCCCATTGTATGTTGGTGTTTGTTGCCTCATGAATTGATCTAACATTGATCCTCCATGCTGTGGATTAGGGTGCTCCATACGGGTAAGGTTATTATTCATAACCTGAGTAAGTTGTCACAGTATGGTGATTAGCTGATCGGCACCAGTTGCATCACCAGCTCCACTATAAATATCTTGAGGAGGAGGGAAATCCCTACATGGAGTGTGTGCATTGATACAATTTTCATTTCTTCCAATAGGCTCCATTTCTAAACAATGGCAGAAACTAGATCAGTTTATGAATCAAAATACATAATCCCATACTTATAAAACACTTAACATAAATTGAACAATTTATGGATATAATCCATAATCATAAAAATGTTTTCTTTTAGGAAGTATATACTCATAAACCCTTCATAATGATTTGTAAAGAAAATGAGAGTTATCCTAAGCATATCCCCCGGGAGTGTCGTAACCAAGAGTGCAGCAAGGCCCGTTATCGTGCACCAGTTCCCGTTCGAGTCTAGATCAAAGCGGTGTTTTCGGGTTTTACCCCTAGGTACATCTGTGCCAGAGCCGCCTCTACCTGCTCATATGCAGACAAGGATGTATTGATCGGAAAACTCAAAAAATCTTTACAATACCAAAATTCTAAGAAGTTCTTCTATACTAATCCTCAAAGTCCATCTTAAATATATGTGCTCTAATCAAAGTTTATCTAAATCTAGCTTCCAAGGTTTGTACTAAACTTCCTATGATACCAACTGTAATGCCCCGACCCCAGTTACCTTGAGTCGGTGGATTATTACATAACATTGGCATGATCACAAGAAGGATAAAATATCGCAACACCGATTGGTTTAGTAGCCTTGGAAACACTAGATATATTCATAAAGTTTTACATTACATCATAAAGTGAAAAACTACTACAAAAACATATTGTCTCCATATTCCACATTCATATCCCCACATAATATCCATGCAGGTCATTCATAATTTACTTCTTCACTTCCTGGAAAAAATAAAACATAGAAAAGGGGTGAGCTCAAATTCACAGTAAGGATAACAATATAGCAGAAACTTCCATAAATAAGAAAAAACATTTAAGGCAATGTATAACTAAAACAAAAGCCTTTTAAACTTGAACTTGAACATATTATGGCAAAAATAAAATGAAATAATTCCATTTACTTATTCACATGGATATTCTACTAATCGAATAATCACATGCAATATCAATAACCACTTTCATAATGATGGAATGCATAATTCCAGACTATCATAACCACATAGCCAAGGCCTCGTGCCAAGACTACAAATAAGATTTTGCCAAGGCCTTATGCCAAGACACTAGTTTGTCTCATGAGACCTTCCGATTCATCGATGAGCTATAGTGGGCTCCACCCGTCACATATTAAGTCTAATGCATTCCCATATGAAAAGGTTTAAACATAACATAAACATTCGTATTAAAACTAGCATACGAAATATCAAGACTTTCACCATAAACTATGAATGGTATAAAAATAGAACATCCATAGTCAAAAATATCACAAAACCTTCAATACAATATATAAGTTTTGTATCCTAATAAATCAACTTCAAAAAAGCGTAAAATCCATCAAAGGATGTTGACATAGATGAAATCAAAACTCTTTTTAGAGAAATATCTCTTTCTATTTTTGAAATCATTTAAGAGTCATATATTTATAAAATAAAACATTTTCTTTGAAAATATTCTTATAATCTTGTAAGGGAAGCTTTTACTATTTTATAACGGCGGTAAATAGCCACACCCGCCGTATAAGTTAAAAAAACATTCTTACCTTAATTCTCTCGAAAATGTTAAAAAGCACCTTGTTTGGAAAACGATGGAAAGATTAATTTATAAAACTCTTATAAAAAGTCAAACAAGGGTATAAATGACTTTAACCCACATTCTTGTAAATAGTAAAAATGTTTTGAAATACATTTTGAAGAAACATGGACATGGATCACAAAAAAATCCCAGTAGATAATTACATATAAACAACCTCGGATAATGAAGAGATTGCGAAATAACCCTTACCTTGTACTTTTCCTTGGTTGGGGTAGGTTAACCTCCTGTATAATGGTGGAATAATTGTTATTAAATTATACAAGAATCATATACCTTAATATGATATCATATATGATCTTTTAACATTGATTTGTTAATAATATCTTAGTATTATCGTTGTTTCGGGTGTTAACTTACTCATTTTCTTTTATATGTTTTGTTACGTAAGACATATTTGTAATGGATAGGTTGTATATTCTTCATATCCAGAATTATATCAAGTCCTTAGATACTATTATTAATCATAAAATGAGAATTATACTTGAATGGATACGATGGAGAATGAATCTCATCGCGTTCGTGGAGACAGTAGTCCGTACGTACGCACGAGCGACAATACCATTCTTTTGATATTAAAATAATATATAAATGGTTGTTATATCATATATAAAGAATCATTAACATGTTATATTTATTATTTAAATGAGTTACAAATCATTATTATACCCATCTAAATAATAATATATTGAATAACAATTACACCACGACGTGGAGACGGTAAGCCGTACGTACGCACGTATGGTGACATGTTATTCAAAAGGTGGATAGAATACTGAATATGGTTGTACCATATTTATAATAACATCACAGTACATATATGATACTGGAGTTAATATTTTAGAATGGTAACAACACAGGAAGAAGAAGTGGAAGAAGAAAGGAACTTGGAAAAGGGTGGTGAAATCATTACCTCTTCTTCTGGTTCTTCCTTTTGATTTGATCAAAAGTGCTCCTTAGCATGGCTTTCTGATCAAAATAAGTCCTCTAGGTTGTTGTGAGAGATTTTGGGAGAGTATTTGGGCAGAGTTTGGCCGAACCAAATGGATTTGAAGGTGTGAAGAAATGAGAAGGAGGAGTTCCCTTTTATAAGAGGGGCGAGGGGCACCTTTGGAAAAGCTAGAAGTATTAATTTATAATAAATTCATATTCTGTTTATAATGGCTACAAAGTGGATTATTTAAATGTTAAGGTGGGGATGGGTCTAAAACCACTCAACCAATAGAATTTAGACAGGTTTGGGTACTTATATTAACCTTATCTTTAAGTATTAACTCTAAGTTAATTAGTTCCAGTTTTACAATGTCTCTTTGTATTTTTATATTATATGGTTAATAAACTTATTATATACATCCAAGAGACCCCAAAATGGTCCATTAATGATACACCTATTATGATATAAGTCTTTTGGCCGAACCTTAGATTTTTAAGAATTTAATATCAATTAATAATATAATATCTTTTTTAAAAACTCTTTTATTTCAATTTTGACACTATTCAATAGTTGATTTTTTTGAAACTTATAACAGAATGATTACACAGAAAAAAGTCCATTAAATAAATCCTAATATGTCATATTATCCTGGAAAATTAGTGTAATTCCTTAAAAGTCTCAAATTATATTTATTTGGGTATTTATAATATCAATTATTTTAATTTTTCACTATTATGGTAATTACTGCATCATCATTGTGTCATAAATAAATTAAATTATTTGAAGTCTAAAAATTATAAATAAAATATAATTATGTAGGAAATATTTTTATATTTCTAATGAATATTTATAGTCGAAAATAAAACATATATAACCCTATGTAAAAATTATTTTTCTAAAAGGTATATGCTTATGTCATTTTTGTACTTATTTTAACTTAATTAAAATTAAGTGTCCCTATCACATACAAGTGGCTCCATGGGGTCCCAAAATCGACCCAAAGATGCCTATGGTCGAGCATGTATCAACCAATAAGGCTAGGATATGTTTTAGGGTAATTTAGTATTATTATAATATTATTTTTTAACCCTTATTTACTGGATTTACCCTTAACCATGGTAAATAAATTATTTACCGAAGTAATTATTCAAAATGTCTAAAAATAAAATTTACCTATTTACACAATTTGAACATCCTGATTCAAAATATTCAATCCATTTTTCTAAATTCAAAGCACAGAAGTGGCAGAAATTAATTTAAAATTAATTCCTGCTGTCAAAACAAAAAGCGTGTTTTTAAGATATAATAACTATCAAAAGATTGATACTTGTTTATGTTCGGTTTAATTGTGAAATTATGTACAATTACCAAAATTGTGTTAAATGGTAAAAATATATTCTAAATATACTTTAAAACCACTCAAATTCATAATTTATCAATATAAATTATTTCGATTAAAAAAGTTATTTTTAATTAAAATTTAGTAATTTTCACTATTCATCAAATTATTAAAGTTATCCGAAAAGTACTAAAATTTCACCTTAGGCTAAATTCGATATTATTAATCCAAAAATGAAGTCCATTTTGAAATATAAAATATATATAATTTCAAAAAGTAGGTATTACTATTCATAACGGCTAGTTTGATTGGTTACGGTGTGTTAGAACTCGGTGTTGCGTACAACACACGCTATCACATTATTCAAAGAGAAGCGTACCGTAGAAGCTTGGGGTGTTACATTGGGACCCCATGGATCCACTTGTAGGTGATAGGGACACTTAATTTTAATTAAGTTAAAATAATTACAAAAATGACATAAGCATATATCTTTTAGAAAAACAATTGTTATATAGGGTTATATATGTTGGATATTCGACTATAAATATTCATTAGAAAGCTGAAAATATTTCATAAATAATGATATTTTATTTATAATTTTTAGATATTAGATAATTTAATTTATTTATGACAAAATGATGATGCAGTAATTACCATAAGAGAGAAAAAATTAAAATAATTGATATTATAAATACCCAAATAAATATAATTTGAGACTTTTAATGAATTACACTAATTTTATAGGATAATATGACATATTAGTATTTATTTAATTGAATTTTTTCGAAGTAATAATTCTGTTATAAGTTTCAAAAAAATCAACTATTGAATAGTGTCAAAATTGACAAAAAAGACTTTTTAAAACAAATATTATATTATTAATTGATATTAAATTCCTAAAAATCTAAGTTTCGGCCAAAAGACTTATATAATAATAGGTGAATCATTAATGGACCATTTGGGGGTCTCTTGGATGTATATAGTAAGTTTATTAACCATATAATATAAAAATACAAAGAGACGTTGTAAAAGTGAAAATAATTAACTTAGAGTTAATAGTTAAAGATAAGGTTAATATAAGTACCCAAACCTGTCTAAATTCTATTGGTTGAGTGGTTTTCGACCCATTCCCACCTTAAAATTTAAATAATACTCTTTGGAGCCATTAGAAACTGAATATGAATTTATTATAAATTAATATTTCTAGCTTTTCCAAAGGTGCCACTCACCCCTCTTATAAAAGGGAACTCCTCTTTATCATTTCTTCACACCTTCAAAGCCTTTTGGTTTGGCAAAAATCTGTCCAAATACTCTCCCAACATCCCTCACTACAACCTAGAGGCCTTATTTTGATCATAACGCCAACCTAAGGATCCCTTTTGATCAAATCAAAAGGAAGAACCCGAAGAAGAGGTAATGTTTTCACCACCCCTTTTCGAATTCATTTCTTCTTCCACTTCTTCTTCCTTTGTTATTACCATTATAAAATAATAACTCCAGTATCATATATATACTGTGATTTTATTATAAATATGGTATAACCATATTCATTATTCTATCCACCCTTTGAATAACATGTCACCATACGTACGTACGTACGGCTTACCATCTCCACGTCGTGGTGTAATTGTTATTCAATATATTATTATTTGGATGGGTATAATAATGATGTGTAACTCATGTAAATAATAAATATAACATATTAATTATTCTTTATATATGATATACCATCCATTTATATATTATTTTAATATCAAAACAATGATATTGTCGCCCATGCGTACGTACAGACTACCGTCTCCACGAACTCGATGAGATTCATTCTCCATCGTATCCATTCAAGTATAATTATCATTTGATGATTTAAAAATGATGTTTAAGGACTTGATATCATTCTGGATATGAATAATATACATCCTATCCATTACAAACATGGATTACGTAACAAAACATATAAAATAAAATGAGTAAGTTAACACCCGAAACAACGATAATACTAAAATATTATTAAAAAATCAATGTTAAAAGATCATATATGATATCATATTAATGTATATGATTCTTGTATAATTTAATAACAATTATTTCACCATTATACAGGAGGTTAACCTACCCCAACCAAGGGAAAATACAAGGTAAGAGTTATTTCACAATCTCTTCATTATCTAAGGTTGTTTATACGTAATTATCTACCGGGATTTCTTTATCATCCACATCCATGTTTCTTAGAAATGTATTTCAAAAAGATTTTACTATTTAAAATAATATGGGTTAAAGTCATTTATACCCTTGTTTTAATTTTTACAAGAGGTTTATAAAGGAATCTTTCCGTCATTTTCCAAATAAGGTGCTTTTATCCTTTTTGACAGAATTAAGGTAAAAATGTTTATTTTAACTTATACTTCAGGTGCGGTTATTTTTCGCCATTATAAAATCCTCGAAGCTTCACTTACAATCTTATAAGAATATTTTCAAGGAAAATATTTTATTTTATAAAGATATGACTCTTAAATGAGTTTCAAAATAGAAAGAGATATTTCTCTAAAAAGAGTTTTGATGGATTTTATGCTTATTTGAAGTTGATTTATTATGATACAAAACTTCTATATTGTATTGAAGGTTTTGTGATATGTTTGACTGTGGATGTTCTATTTTTATACCATTCATAGTTTATGGTGAAAGTATTGACATTTCGTATGCTAGTTTTAATATGAATGTTTATGTTATGTTTAAACATTTTCATATGGGAATGCATTGGACATAATATGTGACGGGTGGAGCCCTCTATAGCTCCTCGATGCATCGATAGGTCTCATGAGACAAACTAGTGTCTTGGCATAAGGCCTTGGAAAAATCTTATTTGTAGTCTTGGCACTAGGCCTTGGATATATGGTTATGATAGTCTGGCATTATGCATTCCATCATTATGAAAGTGGTTATTGATATTGAATGTGATTATTCGATTAGTAGAATATCCATGTGAATAAGTAAATGGTATTATTTCATTTTATTTTTTCCATACTATGTTTAAGTTCAAGTTTAAAAGGCTTTTGTTTTAGTTATACATTGCCTTAAATGTTTATTCTTATTTATGAAATTTTCTGCGATATTGTTATCCTTACTGGGCATTTGAGCTCACCCCTTTTCTATGTTTTATTTTTCCCAGGGTATTAAGAAGTAAATTATGAATGACATGCAGGGATAGTATGTGGGGATATGAGTGTGGAATATGAAGAAAAGATGTTGTTGTAGTTTTCATTTTTATGATGTAATGTAAGACTTATGAATATATCTAGTATTTCCAAGGCTACTAAACCAATCGGTCTTTCGATATTTGATCCTTCTTGTGATCATGCCAATGTTATGTAATAATGCACCGACTCTAGGTAACTGGGTTCGGGGCGTTACAGTTGGTATCAGAGGAAGTTTAGTACAAACCTTGGAAGCTAGATTTAGATAAACTCTGATTAGAGCACATAGATTTCAGATAGACTTTGAGGATTAGTATAGAAGAACTTTCTAAAATTTTGGTATTGTAGATATTTTGTGAGTTTTCCGAGCAATACATCCCTGTCTGGATACGAGCAGGTAGAGCCGGATCTGGTACAGATGTACCTAGGGGTAAAACCCGAAAACACCGCTTTGAGCTAGACTCGAACGGGAAATGGTGCACGACAACGGGACTTGTTGCACTATTGGTTATGACACTCCTGGGGGATATGCTTAGGATAACTCTCATTTTCTTTACAAATCATTATGAAGGATTTATGAGTATATACTTCCTCAAAGAAAACATTTTTATGGTTAGGGATTATATCCATAAATAGTTCAATTTATGTTAAGTGTTTTATAGGTATGGGATTTTGTATTTTGATTCATAAACTGATCTAGTTTATGCCATTGTTTAGAAATGGAGCCTAGTGGAAGAAATGAAAACCGTATAAATGCACGCACTCCATGTAGGGATTGCCATCCTACTCAAGATAATTATAGTGGAGCTGGTGATGCAACTGGTGCCGATCAGCTAATCACCATACTGGGACAACTCACTCAGGTTATGAATAATAACCTTACCCGTATGGAGCACTCTGATCCACAGCATGGAGGATCAATGTTAGATCGATTCATGAGGCAACAACCACCAATGTTCAATGGGAGTACAAATCCCTTAGTAGCTGAGTAATGGATATTTTCCCTAGAGAAAATATTTCAGGCTTTGGGGAGTAGTGAAAGGGAAAAAGTTATCATGGCAGTTTACCGCCTCACTGGAGATGATGATCAATGGTGGTCATTGATTCAAAATATGAAGGAAGATGATGAAGTATCAAATATGGAATGGAGGGAGTTCAAAGATCTGTTTTTAGAAAAATACTTTCCTCGCAACCACCGAGCAGATATGGAAAGGAAGTTTCTGAGTCTGAGACAAAAGGAGGATGAGAATGTCACAAAGTATGAGGCTAACTTTACAAGGTTAGCAAGGTATGCTGGAGATTATATACGTAACCCAAGAAGTAAGATTGATCGTTTCTTTGATGGGTTAAAACCATTTCTCCGTCGAGCATTAGTCTCACAATCCTTTTCATCGTACGAAGACATTGTCTCATGTGCTATCAAGACCGAAAAGGAATTCTCAAAGTCTTATGACTTTAAAGAAAAGAAAGAGAAGAAGAGACCTGTGGATCAATCTGGGAATGGAAATAAGGGGAAGAAGGGAAAGTTTGAATATCCATCCTATGGTAAATGTGGTAAGAAACACCCTGGTACTTGCTTGAAGGGAACAAGAGTCTGTTATAAGTGTGGTGAAAAAGGCCACCAAGCTCGTGATTGCAAGGGGAAGAAGGAAGCTACCAATGTTCAGTGCTACAATTGCAGGGAGATGGGGCATTATGAAAATGAATGTCCTAATCGTCAGGAGAACTTACCTCAGAACAGGCCAAGGGATCAAGGCCAAGCTTATGCTATCACTACTGCTGAGGTAGAAGCTCCAAAAGATGTGGTGGCAGGTAATTTAATGGTTTCCTCAAGTTTAGCAAATGAATTATTTGATTCTGGATCATCGCATTGTTTCATATCTTCCCAGTTTGCTAAGAAAATTAGATATTTCAAATTTGATTTAACAAGGGAGTTGTCTGTTAAAACTCTTAAGGGAAGTATCATTGCAACAAAGTTTTGTGAATCAATCCCCATTAGAGCACATAAATGTTCTTTATCTGCTGATCTCATCGTTATACCTATGATTGAGTTTCATTTAATCCTCGGTATGGACTGGATTTCGGACTATGATGCGAAGATTTATTGTAAGAAGAAAGAGGTTACGATTCTTGATGATGATGATAAGGAACACCTTATCTTTAGAGAAGAATCATCACCACATAATTCTTATTTATATCCACCCCCAATAGCTCAACTAAATTCAATTATTGGGGAGGAAGAGAATGAAATAACTATGGGTGAGGAAAGGAATGTTCAAATAGAGGATGTACCTATTGTGAAAGAATTTGTAGATGTATTTCTAGAAGATTTACCTGGACATCCTCCAGAAGGAGAATTTGAGTTTTCCATTGATTTAATTCCTGGATCAAGGCCTATATCAAAGACCCCTTATAGAATGTCCACTATAGAATTAGTTGAACTAAATAAACAACTAGAGGAATTGAGTAATAAGGGATTTATTCACCCTAGTGTTTCTCCATGGGGATCCCCTGTTCTTTTTGTTAAAAAGAAAGACGGATCTATGAGGTTATGTATCGACTACAGGGAGATCAATTCTATAACAATAAAGAACAAGTATCCCCTACCACGCATTGATGTTTTATTTGACCAACTGTATGGAGCTCAATACTTTTCAAAGATTGACCTTCGATCTGGATACCATTAGTTGTGTGTGAAGAAGGAAGAAATTATGAATACAGCATTTCGAACCATGTACGGGCATTACGAGTTTACTGTAATGCCTTTTGGATTGACTAATGCACCCTCTGTATTCATGGATCTCATGAATAGAGTTTTCAAAGAGTATCTCGATGAATTTGTGGTGGTATTTATTGATGATATCTTTGTATACTCCAAAAGCTATGAAGATCATGAAAATCACTTGCGCATTATCTTGAAGACTCTGAGAAGGCATGAATTATATGGGAAGTTTAGCAAGTGTGAATTCTGGCTTCAGGAGATTTCTTTTCTTGGCCATATTGTATCTAAATATGGAATCTCTGTTGATCCTTCTAAGACCAAGGCAATCCAAGAATGGCCAGCACCTACGAGTATAACTGAGGTACGTAGTTTTATTGGTTTGGCAGGTTATTATCGACGTTTCGTCCAGAATTTTGCCTGATTAGTTAATCCATTAACGAAGCTCACACGTAAAGGGGATAAATTTGTTTGGACAAAAGAGTGTGAAGAATGTTTTGAATAACTGAAGAGAAGATTAGTCAATGCTCCTATATTGACTCTACCATCGGGGAATGATGGGTTCGTTATTTATAGCGACGCTTCGAAGAAAGGACTTGGTTGTGTCCTTATGCAAAATGATAGAGTTATTGCCTATGCATCACGACAGTTGAAAATTCATGAACAAAACTATCCTACTCATGATCTCAAGTTAGCAACTGTGATATTTGCTTTGAAGATATGGAGGCACTACCTCAATGGTGAAAATGTGAGATTTATACTGATCACAATAGTTTTAAGTATATTTTCTCACAAAAATAACTCAACATGAGGCAAAGGAGATGGCTTGAATTACTCAAGGATTATGATTGTACGATACACTACCACCCGGGGAAGGCAAAAAAGGTGGCAGATGCTTTGAGCAGAAAAGACCATGGAGTTTTTAACAATATGAGAATTCAAAGGGATTCAATTTTCATGGATCTAGTGAAGATGGACATGGGAATAACCAGGGAGGGAGAAACATCAATGCTTTTTCAAATGGTTGCCAAACCATCTTTACTAGAAAGGATTAAGAGTTCTCTGGCCGCTGATGAAGAATTTCAAAAGAAGATTAATGCTATGAATGATGGGAGACTGAGAGACTTTGTGTATGAAGATGGAATTTTGAAATTCGGGAAGAGACTTTTTGTTCCTGATATACCTGATCTAAAAAGGGAATTGCTGGATGATGCTCATAGTTCCACTTTCTCTATACACCCTGGGAGCACCAAAATGTATAGATATTTGAAGGAAAATTTTTTGTGGGACAATATGAAAAGGGAGATTGCTGATTTTCTGTCAAGATGTATGGTTTTTTAACAAGTGAAAGCTGGAAAGCAACACCCTAGAGGAGTCATGCAACCTCTTCCCATACCAGAGTGGAAATGGGACAATATTACGATGGACTTTGTCATGGGGATACCAAAGACTCCTAGATGGAATGATGCAATATGGGTTATTGTTGATCGTCTTACCAAGTCAGCACATTTTCTTGCTATAAGAGAAGATCTACCACTGGAACGTCTAGAAAGACTATATATTAATGAAGTTGTGAGACTTCATGGAGTACCCCTATCGATTGTTTCTGATCGTGATCCCCTTTTTACTTCAAGATTATGGAAGAGTCTTCAGAAATCCCAGGATACTAAACTTCATTTGAGCACTGCCTACCACCCTCAGATAGACGGACAATCAGAATGGACTATTCAAAACTTAGAAGATAAGTTGAGATCCTTCTCACTTGACTTTCAGGGTATGTGGGATCAATATTTACCTTTGGTAGAATTTTCCTATAACAATAGCTTCCATTAGAGTATTCATATGGCACCATATGAAGCGTTATATGAAAATAGATGTGGCACACCAACCTTTTGGGATGACATTGGTGAAAGAAAACTTGTAGGTCTAGAACTGGTGGATGAAATGATGGAAAAGGTCAAGGTAATCCAAAATCACATCAAAGCATCTCAAAGTAGGCAGAAGAGCTATGCCGATAATCGAAGGAAGGATTTGGAATTTCAAGTCGGTGATCATGTTTTCCAGAAGGTATCTCCATGGAAGGGAGTCATACGTTTTGGTAAGAAAGGTAAATTGAGTCTCGGGTACATCGGACCTTTCGAAATTCTAGAACGAATTGGGGCTTTAGCTTACAAATTGGAAATGCCGCCAAGTCTCTCCAAAGTTCACGATGTGTTCCACGTATCTCTGTTGAGGGAATACATGCCTGACCCTATGCATGTACTCACCTATGAAGAATTAGAACTGGAACCCGATCTGTCTTATTGTGAAGAGCCAGTCAGGATTCTTGATACGAGAGAACAAGTACTGAGAAACCGGACGACACGTCTGGTAAAAGTTTTGTGGAGAAACCATAAAATAGAAGAGGCAACGTGGGAACCCGAGGAACTTATGATGAAGAACCACTCGAGTCTTTTCATGTGATAAGTATTATAGAAATTTTGAGGATGAAATTATTTGAAGGAGGGGAGAATGTAACACCCCAAGCTTCAACGGTACGCTTCTCTTTGAATAATGTGATAGCGTGTGTTGTATGCAACACCGAGTTCGAACACACCGTAACCAATCAAACTAGCCGTTATGAATAGTAATACCTACTTTTTGAAATTATATATATTTTATATTTAAAAATGGACTTCATTTTTGGATTTGGAATATCGAATTTAGCCTAAGGTGAAATTTTGGTACTTTTCGGATAACTTTAATATTTTAATGAATAGTGAAAATTACTGAATTTTAATTAAAAACAACTTTTTTAATCGAAATAATTTATATTGATAAATTATGAATTTGAGTGGTTTTAAAGTATATTTAGAATATATTTTTACCATTTAACACAATTTTGGTCATTAGACATAATTTCACAATTAAACCGAACATAAACAAGTATCAATCTTTTGATAGTTATTATATCTTAAAAACACGCTTTTTGTTTTGATAGCGGGAATTAATTTTAAATTAATTTCTGCCACTTCTATGTTTTGAATTTAGAAAAATGGATTCCATATTTAGAATCAGGATTTTCAAATTGTGTAAATAGGTAACTTTTATTTTTAGACATTTTGAATAATTACTGCGGTAAATATTTTATTTACCATGGTTAAGGGTAAATCCGGTAAATAAGGGTTAAAAAATAGTATTATAGTAATACTAAATTACCCTAAAACGTGTCCTAGCCTTATTTGTTGATAAAGGTTTGACCATAGGCATCTTTGGGTCAATTTTGGGACCCCATGGAGCCACTTGTAGGTGATAGGGACACTTAATTTTAATTAAGTTAAAATAAGTACAATAATGACATAAGCATATATCTTTTAGAAAAACAATTTTTATATAGGGTTATATATGTTGGAGTTTAGACTATAAATATTAATTAGAAATATGGATAGATTTCCTATATAATGATATTTTATTTATAATTTTTAGACATTAAATAATTTAATTTATTTATGACACAATGATGATGCAGTAATTACCATAAGAGTGAAAAATTAAAATAATTGATATTATAAATACCCAAATAAATAAAATTTGAGACTTTTAATGAATTAAACTAATTTTCTAGGATTATATGACATATTAGGATTTATTTAATTTACTTTTTACGAAGTAATCATTCTGTTATAAGTTTCAAAAAAATCAACTATTGACTAGTGTCAAAATTAACATAAAAGGGTTTTTAAAACAAATATTATATTATTAATTGATATTAAATTTCTAAAAATCTATGGTTCGGCCAAGAGGCTTATATAATAATAGGTGTGTCATTAATGGACCATTTGGGGGTCTCTTGTATGTATATAAAGTTTTTATTAACCATATAATATAAAAATACAAAGAGACATTGTAAAAGTGAAACTAATTAACTTAGAGTTAATACTTAAAGATAAGGTTAATATAAGTACCCAAACCAATCTAAATTCTATTGGTTGAGTGGTTTTCGACCCATACCCACCTTATAATTTAAATAATCCACTTTGTAGCCATTTGAAACCGAATATGAATTTATTATAAATTAATATTTCTAGATCTTCCAAAGGTGCCCCTCACCCCTCTTATAAAAGGGCACTCCTCCTTCTCATTTATTCACACCTTCAAAGCCTTTTTGTTAGGCCAAACTATGCCCAAATACTCTCCAAACTTCCCTCAATACATCTTATAGGCCTTAGTTTTATCATAAAGCCAACCTAAGGATCCCTTTTGATCAAATCAAAAGGAAGAACCCAAAGAAGAGGTAATGTTTTCACCACCCCTTTTCAAATTCATTTCTTATTCCACTTATTCTTCCTTAATTATTACCGTTATAAAATAATAACTCCAGTATCATATATATAATATGATGTTATTATAAATATGGTACAACCATATTCAGTATTCTATCCACCCTTTGAATAACATGTCACCATACGTGTGTACGTACGGCTTATCATCTCCACGTCGTGGTGTAATTGTTATTCAATATATTATTATTTGGATGGGTATAATAATGATGTGTAACTCATGTAAATAATAAATATAACATGTTAAATATTCTGTATATATGATATACTATCCATTTATATATTATTTTAATATCAAAAGAATGATATTGTCGCTCGTGCGTACGTACGAACTATCGTCTCCACGAACGTGATGAGATTCATTCTCCATAGTATCCATTCAAGTATAATTATCATTTGATGATTTAAAAATGATGTTTATGGACTTGATATAATTATGGATATGAATAATATAAAACCTATCCATTAAAAACATGGATTACGTAACAAAACATATAAAAGAAAACGAGTAAGTTAACACCTGAAACAACGATAATACTAAGATATTATTATCAAATCAATGTTAAAAGATCATATATGATATCATATTAATGTATATGATTATTCTATAATTTAATAACAATTATTTCACCATTATACAGGAGGTTAACCTACCCCAACCAAATAAAAATACAAGGTAAGGGTTATTTCACAATCTCTTCATTATCCGAGGTTGTTTATATGTAATTATCTATTGGGATTTCTTTATCATCCACATCCATGTTTCATAGAAATGTATTTCAAAAAGTTTTTACTATTTAAAATAATATGGGTTAAAGTCATTTATACCCTTGTTTGACTTTTTACAAGAGGTTTATAAAGGAATCTTTCTGTCGTTTTCCAAACAAGGTGCTTTTAACCTTTTCGACAGAATTAAGGTAAGAATGTCTTTTTAACTTATACGGTGGGTGTGGTTATTTTCCACCATTATAAAATCCTAATAGTTTCCCTTACAAACTTATAGTAATATTTTCAAAGAAAATGTTTTATTTTATAAAGATATGACTCTTAAATTATTTCAAAATAGAAAGAGATATTTCTCTAAAAATAGTTTAATGGATTTTACACTTATTTGAAGTTGATTTATTATGATACAAAACTTCTAAATTGTATTGAAGGTTTTGTGATATGTTTGATTGTGGATGTGCAATTTTTATACCATTCATAGTTTATGGTGAAAGTATTTACATTTCGTATGCTAGTTTTAATACGAATGTTTATGTTATGTTTAAACCTTTTCATGTGGGAATGCATTGGAATTAATATGTGACGAGTGGAGCCCGCTATAGCTCCTCGATGCATTGGTAGGTCTCATGAGACAAACTAGTGTCTTGGCACAAGGCCTTGGCAAAATATTATTTTTAGTCTTGACACGAGGCCTTGGCTATGTGGTTATGATAGTCTTGCATTATGCATTCCATCATTATGAAAGTGGTTATTGATATTGCATGTGATTATTCGATTAGTAGAATATCCATGTAAATAAGTAAATGGAATTATTTCATTTTATTTTTACCATACTATGTTTAAGTTCAAGGTTAAAAGGCTTTTGTTTTAGTTATACATTGCCTTAAATGTTTATTCTTATTTATGAAAGTTTCCGCTATATTGTTAGCCTTACTGGGCACTTGAGCTCACCCCTTTTCTATGTTTTATTTTTCCCAGGGTATGAAGAAGTAAATTATGAATGACCTGCAGGGATAGTATGTGGGGATATGAGTGTGGAATATGAAGAAAATATGTTGTTGTAGTTTTCATTTTTATGATGTAATGTAAGACTTATGAATATATCTAGTATTTACAAGGCTACTAAACCAATTGGTCTTTCAAGATTTGATCCTTCTTGTGATCATGCCAATGTTATGTAATAACGCACCGACTCTTGGTAACTGGGGTCGGGGCGTTACAGATGGTATCAGGGGAAGTTTAGTACAAACCTTGGAAGATAGATTTAGATAAACTCTGATTAGAGAACATAGATTTAAGATAGACTTTGAGGATTAGTATAGAAGAACTTCCTAAAATTTTGGTATTGTAGAGGTTTTTTGAGTTTTCCGAGCAATACATCCCTGTCTGGATACGAGAAGGTAGAGGCGGATCTAGCACAAATGTACCTAGGGGTAAAACCCGAAAACACCGCTTTGACCTACACTCGAACGGGAACTGGTGCACGACAATGGGCCTTGCTGCACTATTGGTTACGACACTCCCAGGGGATATGCTTAGGATCACTCTCATTTTCTTTACAAATCATTATGAAGGATTTATGAGTATATACTTCCTCAAAGAAAACATTTTTATGATTAAGGATTATATCCATAAATAGTTCAATTTATGTTAAGTGTTTTATAATTATGGGATTATGTATTTTGATTCATAAACTGATCTAGTTTATGCCATTGTTTAGAAATGGCGCCTAGTGGAAGGAATAGAAACCGTATCAATGCATGCACTCTATGTAGGGATTTCCCTCCTGCTCAAGATAATTATAGTGGAGCTGGTGATGCAACTGGTTCCGATCAGCTAATCACCATACTGGGACAACTCACTTAAGTTATTAATAATAACCTTACCCGTATGGAGCACCCTGATCCACAGCGTGGAGGATCAATGTTAGATCGATTCATGAGGCAACAACCACCAACGTTCAATGGGAGTACAAATCACTTAGTAGCTGAGCAATGGATATTTTCCCTAGAGAAAATATTTCAGGCTTTGGGGAGTAGTGAAAGGGAAAAAGTTATCATGGCAGTTTACCGCCTCACTGGAGATGCTGATCAATGGTGGTCATTGATTCAAAATACGAAGTAAGATGATGAAGTATCAAATATGGAATGGAGGGAGTTCAAAGATCTGTTTTTAGAAAAATACTTTCCTCGCGACCACCGAGCAGATATGGAAAGGCAGTTTCTAAGTCTGAGACAAAAGGAGGATGAGAATGTCGCAAAGTATGAGGCTAACTTTAAAAGGTTAGCAAGGTATGCTGGAGATTATATACATAACCCAAGAAGTGAGATTGATTATTTCTTTGATGGGTTAAAACCATTTCTCCGTCGAGCATTAGTCTCACAATCCCTTTAATTGTATGAAGACATTGTCTAATGTGCTATCAAGACCGAAAAGGAATTCTCTAAGTCTTATGACTTTAAAGCAAAGCCAGAGAAGAAGAGACCTGATGATCAATCTGGGAATGGAAATAAGGGGAATAAGGGAAAGGTTGAATATCCATCCTGTGGTAAATGTGGTAAGAAACACCTCGGTACTTTCTTGAAGGGAATAGAAGTCTGTTACAAGTGTGGTAAAAAAGGCCACCAGGCTCGTGATTGCAAGGGGAAGAAGGAAGCTACCAATGTTCAGTGCTACAATTGCAGGGAGATGGGGCATTATGAAATTGAATGTCCTAAGCATCAGGAGAACTTACCTCAGAAAAGGCCAAGGGATCAATTCCAAGCTTATGCTATCACTACTGTTGAGGTAGAAGCTCTGAAAGACGTGGTGGCAGGTAATTTAATGGTTTCCTCAAGTTTAGAAAATGCATTATTTGATTCTGGATCATCGCATTGTTTCATATCTTCCCAGTTTGCTAAGAAAATTAGATATTTCCAATTTGATTTGACAAGGGAGTTGTCAGTTAAAACTCCTAAGGGAAGTATCATTGTAAGAAAGTTTTGTGAATCAGTCCCCATTAGAGCACATAAATGTTCTTTATCTGCTAATCTCGCCGCCATACCTTTGATTGAGTTTGATATAATCCTCGGTATGGACTTGCTTTCAGACTATGATGCGAAGATTTATTGTAAGAAGAAAGAGGTTACGATTCTTGATGATGATGATAAGGAACACCTTATCTTTAGAGCAGAATCGTTACCACCTAATTCTTATTTAGATCCACCCCCAGTAGCTCAACTAAATTCAATTATTGGGGAGGAAGAGAATGAAATAACTATGGGTGAGGAAAGGAATGTTCAAATAGAGGATGTACCTGTTGTGAATGAATTAGTAGATGTATTTCCGGAAGATTCACCTGGACATTCTCCAGAACGAGAAGTTGAGTTTTCCATTGATTTAATTCCTGGATCAAGGCCAATATCAAATACCCCTTATAGAATGTCCACTGTAGAATTAGTTGAACTAAAGAAACAACTAGAGGAATTGAGTAATAAGGGATTTATTCTCCCTAGTGTTTCTCCATGGGGATCCCCTGTTCTTTTTATTAAAAAGAAAGACGGATCTATGAGGTAATGTATCAACTACAGGGAGATCAATGCTATAAAAATAAAGAACAAGTATCCCCTACCACACATTGATGTTTTATTTGACCAACTACATGGAGCTCAATACTTTTCAAAGATTGACCTTCGATCTGGATATCATCAGTTGTGTGTGAAGAAGAAAGACATTCCGAAGACATCATTTTGAACTAGGTATGGGCATTACGAGTTTACCGTAATGCCTTTTGGATTGACTAATGCACCCTATGTATTGATAGATCTCATGAATAGAGTTTTCAAGGAGTATCTCGATGAATTTGTGGTGGTATTTATTGTTGATATCTTGGTATGCTCCAAAAGCTACGAATATCATGAAAATCACTTGCGCATTATCTTGAAGACTCTGAGAAGGCATGAATTATATGGGAAGTTTAGCAAGTGTGAATTCTAGCTTCAGGAGATTTCTTTTCTTGTCCATATTTTCTCTAATGTTTGAATATCTATTGATCCTTCTAAGACCAAGGAAATCCATGAATGGCCATCACCTACGAGTATAACTGAGGTATGTAGTTTTATTGGTTTGGCAGGTTATTATCAACGTTTCGTCTAGAATTTTGCCCGATTGGCTAACCCATTAACGAAGCTCACATGTAAAGGGGTTAAATTTGTTTGTACAAAAGAGTGTGAAAAATGTTTCGAAGAACTGAAGAGAAGATTAGTCAATGCTCCTATATTAACTCTACATTCGGGGAATGATGGTTTCATTATTTATAGTGATGCATCGAAGAAAGGACATGGTTGTGTCCTTATGCAGAATGATAGAGTTATTGCCTATGCATCACGACAGTTGAAAATTCATCAACAAAACTATCCTACTCATGATCTCGAGTTAGCAGCTGTGATCTTTGCTTTGAAGATATGGAGGCACTACCTCTATGGTGAAAAATGTTAGATTTATACTGATCACAAGAGTTTGAAGTATATTTTCTCACAAAAAGAACTCAACATGAGGCAAAGGATATGGCTTGAATTACTCAAGGATTATGATTGTATGATACACTACCACCCGGGGAAGGCAAACAAGGTGGCAGATGCTTTGACCAGAAAATACCATGGAGTTTTTAACAATATGAGAATTGAAAGGGATTCAATTTTCATGGATCTAGTGAAGATGGACATGGGAATAACCAGGGAAGGAGAAAAATCAATGCTTTTTCAAATGGTTTCCAAACCATCTTTACTAGAAAAGATTAAAAGTTCTCAGGCCGATGATGAAGAATTTCATAAGATGATTAAAGCTATGAATAGTGGGAGACTGAGAGACTTTGTGTATGAAGATGGAATTTTGAAATTCGGGAAGAGACTTTGTGTTCCCGATATACTTGATCTAAAAAGGGAATTGTTGGATTATGCTCATAGTTCCACTTTCTCTATACACCCTGGGAGCACCAAAATGTATAGATATTTGAAGGAACATTTTTGGTGGGAAAATATGAAAAGGGAGATTGCTGATTTTGTGTCAAGATGTATGGTTTTTCAACAAGTGAAAGCTGGAAGGCAACACCCTGGAGGATTCATGCAACCTCTTCCCATACCAGAGTGAAAATGGGACAATATTATGATGGACTTTGTCATGGGGCTACCAAAGACTCCTAGAAGTAGTGTGCAATATGGGTTATTGTTGATCGTTTTACCATGTCAGCACATTTTCTTGCTATAAGAGAAGATCTACCACTGGAAAATCTAGCAATACTATATATTAATGAAGTTGTGAGACTTCATGGAGTACCCCTATGGATTGTTTCTTATCGTGATCCCCGTTTTACATCAAGATTCTGGAAGAGTCTTCAGAAATCCCTGGATACTGAAATTCATTTGAGCACTACCTACCACCCTCAGACAGATGGAAAATCAGAACATACTATTCAAACCTTAGAAGACATGTTGAGATCCTGCTCACTTGACTTTCAGGGTATGTGGGATCAATATTTACCTTTGGTAGAATTTTCCTATAACAATAGCTTCAATTCGTGTATTCAGATGGCACCATATGAAGCGTTATACAGAAAGAGATGTCGCACACCAACCTTTTGGGATGACGTTGGTGAAAGAAAACTTGTAGGTCTAGAACTGGTGGAGAAAACGATGGAAAAGGTGAAGGTAATCCAAAATCACATCAAAGCAGCTCAAAGTAGGCAGAAGAGCTATGCCGATAATCGAAGGAAGGATTTGGAATTTCAAGTCAGTGATCATGTTTTCCTGAAGGTATATCCATGGAAGGGAGTCATATGTTTTGGTAAGAAAGGTAAATTGAGTCCCAGGTACATCGGACCTTTCGAAATTATAGAACGAATTGGGGCTGTAGCTTACAGATTGGCAATGCCGTCAAGTCTCTCCAAAGTTCACGATGTGTTCCACGTATCTCTGTTGAGGAAATACATGCCTGACCCAACGCATGTACTCACCTATGAAGAATTAGAACTGGAACCCGATCTATCTTACTGTGAAGAGCCCGTTAGGATTCTTGATACGAGAGAACAAGTACTGAGAAACCGGACGACACGTCTGGTAAAAGTTTTGTGGAGAAACCATAAGATGGAAGAGGCAACGTGGGAACCCGAGGAACTTATGATGAAGAACCACCCGAGTCTTTTCATGTGATAAGTATTCTAGAAATTTTGAGGATTAAATTATTTGGAGGGGAGAATGTAACACCCCAAGCTTCTACAGTATGCTTCTCTTTGAATAATGTGATAGCGTGTGTTGTACGCAACACTGAGTTCTAACACACTGTAATCAATCATACTAGCCATTATGAATATTAATACCTACTTTTTGAAATTATATATATTTTATATTTCAAAATGGACTTCATTTTTGGATTCAGAATATCGAATTTATCATAAGGTAAAATTTTGGTACTTTTCGGATAACTTTAATATTTTGATGAATAGTGAAAATTACTAAATTTTAATTAAAAACAACTTTTTTAGTTGAAATTATTTATATTGATAAATTATGCATTTGAGTGATTTTAAAGTATATTTAGAATATATTTTTACCATTTAACACAATTTTGGTCATTTGACATAATTTCACAATTAAACTGAACATAAACAAGTATCAATCTTTTGATAGTTATTATATCTTAAAAACACGCTTTTTGGTTTTGACAGCGGGAATTAATTTTAAATTAATTTCTGCCACTTCTGTGTTTTGAATTTAGAAAAATGGATTCCCTATTTGGAATCAGGATGTTCAAATTTTTTAAATAGGTAACTTTTATTTTTAGACATTTTGAATAATTACTGCGGTAAATATTTTATTTACCATGGTTAAGGGTAAATCCGGTAAATAAGGGTTAACAAATAATATTATAATAATACTAAATTACTCTAAAACGTGTCCTAGCCTTATTTTTTGATACATGTTCTACCATAGGCATCTTTGGGTCTATTTTGGGATCCCATGGAGCCACTTTTAGGTGATAGGGACACTTAATTTTAATTAAGTTAAAATAAGTACAAAAATGACATAAGCATATATCTTTTAGAAAAACAATTTTTATATAGGGTTGTATATGTTGGATTTTCGACTATAAATATTAATTAGAAATATGAAAAAATTTCCACAATAATGATATTTTATTTATAATTTTTTGATATTAAATAATTTAATTTATTTATGACACAATGATGATGCAGTAATTACCATAAGAGAGAAAAATTAAAATAATTGTTATTATAAATACCCAAATAAATATAATATGAGACTTTTAATGAATTAGAATAATTTTCTAGGATACTGTGACATATTAGTATTGATTTAATTGACTTTTTTCGAAGTAATCATTCTGTTATAAGTTTCAAAAAAATCAACTATTGAATAGTGTCAAAATTGACATAAAGAGTTTTTAAAAAAAATATTATATTATTAGTTGATATTAAATTCCTAAAAATATAAGGATCGGCCAAGATACTTATTTAATAATAGTTGTATCATTAATGGACCATTTGGGGGTCGCTTGGATGTATATAGTAAGTTTATTGACCATATAATATAAAAATACAAAGAGACGTTGGAAAAGTGAAACTAATTAACTTAGAGTTAATACTTAAAGATAAGGTTAATATAATTACCCAAACCTGTCTAAATTCTATTGGTTGAGTGGCTTTCGACCCATCCCCACCTTAACATTTAAATAATCCACTTTGGAGCCATTAGAAACTGAATGTGAATTTATTATAAATTAATATTTCAAGCTTTCCCAAAGGTTCCCCTCACCCCTCTTATAAAAGGGCACTCCTCCTTCTCATTTCTTCACACCTTCAAAGCCTTTTGGTTCGGCCAAAATCTTCCCAAATACTCTCCCAACTTCCCTCAATACAACCTATAGGCCTTATTTTGATCATAAATCCAACCTAAGGAGCCCTTTTGATCAAATCAAAAGGAAGAACCCGAAGAAGAGGTAATGTTTTCACCACCCCTTTTCAAATTCATTTCTTCTTCCACTTCTTCTTCCTTTGTTATTACCATTATAAAATAATAACTCCAGTATCATATAAATACTGTGATTTTATTATAAATATGGTACAACCATATTCAGTATTCTATCCACCCTTTGAATAACATGTCACCATACGTGCGTACGTACGGCTTACCGTCTCCACGTCGTGGTGTAATTGTTATTCAATATATTATTATTTGGATGGGTAAAATAATGATGTGTAACTCATTTAAATAATAAATATAACATGTTAATTATTCTGTATATATAATATACCATCCATTTATATATTATTTTAATATCATAAGAATGATATTGTCGCTCGTGCGTACGTACGGACTACCGTCTCCACGAACGCGATGAGATTCATTCTCCATCGTATCCATTCAAGTATAGTTATCATTTGATGATTTAAAAATGATGTTTAAGGAATTGATATCATTTTGTATATGAATAATATACAACCTATCCATTACAAACATGGCTTTCATAAAAAAACATATAAATGAAAATGAGTAAGTTAACACCCGAAACAACGATAATACTAAGATATTATTAACAAATCAATGTTAAAAGATCATATATGATACCATATTAATTTATATAATTCTTGTATAATTTAATAACAATTATTTAACCATTATACAGGAGTTTAACCTACCCCAACCATGGAAAAATACAAGGTATGGTTTATTTCACAATCTCTTCATTATTCGAGGTTGTTTATACGTAATTATCTATTGGGATTTCTTTATCATCCACATCCATGTTTCTTCGAAATGTATTTCAAAAAGATTTTACTATTTAAAATAATATGGGTTAAAGTCATTTATACCCTTGTTTGACTTTTTATAAGAGGTTTATAAAGGAATCTTTCCATCGTTTTCCAAACAAGGTGCTTTTAACCTTTTCGACAGAATTAAGGTAAGAATGTTTTTTTTAACTTATACGGCGGGTGCGGTTATTTTCCGCCATTATAAAATCCTAGAAGTTTCCATTACAAGATTATAATAATATTTTCAATGAAAATGTTTTATTTTATAAAGATATGACTCTTAAATGATTTCAAAATATAAAGATATATTTCTCTAAAAAGAGTTTTGATGGATTTTACGCTTATTTGAAGTTGATTTATTATGATACAAAACTTCTATATTGTATTGAAGGTTTTGTGATATGTTTGACTGTGAATGTGCTATTTTTATACCATTAATAGTTTATGGTGAAAGTATTGACATTTCGTATGCTAGTTTTAATACAAATGTTTATGTTATGTTTAAACCTTTTCATATGGGAATGCATTGGACATAATATGTGACGGGTGGAGCCCGCTATAGCTCCTCGATGCATCGGTAGGTCTCATGAGACAAACTAGTGTCTTGGCACAAGGCCTTGGCAAAATCTTATTTGTAGTCTTGGCACGAGTCCTTGGCTATGTGGTTAGGATAGTTTGGCATTATGCGTTCCATCATTATGAAAGTGGTTATTGATATTGCATGTGATTATTCGATTAGTAGAATATACATGTGAATAAGTAAATGGCATTATTTCATTTTATTTTTTCCATACTATGTTTAAGTTCAATTTTAAAAGGATTTTGTTTTAGTTAAACATTGACTTAAATGTTTATTCTTATTTATGAAAGTTTCCGCTATATTGTTATCCTTACTGGGCATTTGAGCTCACTCCTTTTCTATGTTTTATTTTTCCCAGTGTATGAAGAAGTAAATTATGAATGACCTGCAGGGATAATATGTGGGGATATGAGTGTCGAATATGAAGAAAAGATGTTGTTTTAGTTTTCATTTTTATGATGTAGTATAAGACTTATGAATATATCTAGTATTTCCAAGGCAACTAAACCAATCGGTCTTTCGAGATTTGATCCTTCTTGTTATCTTGCCAATGTTATGTAATAATGCACCGACTCTAGGTAACTGGGGTCGGGGCATTACATTTTGAATGAAAAATAAATACCATGTTTTAATTTTATTTTATTTTGTTATTGAAAATGGTTTTCATAATGTTTTTATATCAATGTTTTTTTTGATATCTTGTGATTGAAAAGTGGAAATGTTATGTTTCCTTTTTGCATGTTTTATGTGATGCGATTATGTTATGGTTCTTGGGAATTGTTATGAAGATAGGTGGTTCCATGATAAACTAAGGGCGAGTGAGCCCGATATAGCTCTCCAATGCATTGGGTAACACAAAAGAGTTAAACTTTAAGGTTTCTCTGAAGAGATTTAGGGAATATACTATGATGGGTATTCCAAACGTAACCAAGAGGGTTACTCCCTACGTAAGAATGTTATGAATGCCTCAAGTTACCTTTATGTATTATGATTTCTATGATTTATTCATGATTTGATGAGGTATGTTAATGTGATTATGTTTTATGAGTAAAGTATGATTTCATACATGGAATAATGTTTTCACTTCATACTTTTATATCCCTTACTGATCTTTTTATGCTCATCCCATGTTTTTGAAATGTTTTTCACAGGTCAAGGGAAAGGTACATGATGTGATGATAGTGTCAATGGAGTGTCAATAAAGAATCCATGTTTTATTTTAAATATGTTTCCATTGATGGAAAAAATGAGTACTATATTTTATGTAACCACTTTGTTTAAATATGGAATCTAATGCATGTTTTATGATATAATTCTCTAAAAATCTAAACCTGAAAAGATCCTCAACGTGTATTCTTGAAGTAACTCAAGATTAAGTAATGTTTAAGGTCGGGGCCTTATAATCTTCCACCACTATACCCCTAGGATCATCAATTCATAAGAGGATTCATGAAATTTCCTCAGAAGCTGTGAGAAAATCCCAGCCCACTGGGCAGGGGATTATATCTCAATAATTGCCTCTACGTTTATCATCCACTAAGAGGGTCCTAGAGGAATTATTGGTGATTCCATATCACCCCCATCTCACTAGGCTAGGGGATTTTATATCTGTATATCCATCCTGAGAATCATCAAGTCCCCGACTGGAATCGTTGGATCCTCAATAACGGGACCAATCAGTGCCAATTATAGATTCAGATGACCCCCATCCCCTAGGGTTGGGGGCATATTCATCATCATTATCACCGTTGAGAGAACTATTCTTCTCTAAGTTGGGAGGAAAATGGTTGGGGTCCCATATATCCCTCTCACCGTGAGACAAACCTTTGTAGGTCAAGGCCCGTACAACAACCACAACTATAAACTCCCTCAAAATCACTATTCACAGGCCAAGATGGGAGGAACATATGGAAAAGGAAATTAGGCCCCACTGATGTCACAATCCGAATTGGACCAATATGGACAAGGGTTCAAATAATGACCCTAATGAAATTAGTGTAGAATCATCTTATTATGTTGAAAGTAATGACATAACAACGATTTTCCGATATGCCTATGTGAATGTCATAACTGTCAACATGGAAGACATTTATCAAGAAACAAATTAAGAGGGATAAAACATGGAAAATATACCTTGAGAGGAGGGTTATTTGAATGCACTAACTGAGGTTGCATGCATCCATAACTAGATAATGCTTTAAAATATGGCACCTTCGAATAACAAGCTTCCACCTCTCTGGAAGAACCCTACCATAGAAAAAGGGAATGGTGTGGAAATATTTTGATCACCATCTAGAAGAGATGAAATTCCCTTCATAGAGGAACAACTATCAAAATATGATATTGAAATACAAACACTTCAGAAACTCAATGAGGAGCTACTCAGAGGCAATATTCCTGTTGGGTATCATCTTCAGGAAGAAATGAATATTCTCCCTCCCATAGATGATTCACCAACAAGATTAGTACCTGAGAATCAGATTGGATTTGGATCTAGACAACCAATCTACATAAATGAGGAATTCAAAAATGATTGTGACTTCCCTCTATTGAGGAGATATCCTCTCACTTGTTACAGAAATCATTCAATCATAGGATAAATCTGGAATCAATGGGAGATGAAAGTGAGACCACCTCATCAGCCCATGCCCACTCCCTTTATATGGAAGACAATTGAGAAAGTAGTTCCCCTAAAGTTACATAACATCATTGATTCCTTGGCTACTTGAATGGAATCCATGGAAGGGAGACATGAACCAGTGCAACCTAAGAGGAATCCATATCCTAAATGGTTGGATGATACTCCACCTCCACCCAACATCACAAATCCATCATTCTCTACTTTTGACAGTGTAGGAAACCTTGAACAACATCCCACACACTTCGTATCCCGATGCAGGCCGATGATGGGCCCTCAAGATCAATAGGAGGCAATAAATCTGAGTTGTTTCATACAAACTCTAATAGGGTCAGCCTCTTTTTGGTAAATCATCCTACCAATAGGATCAGTTGCAGAATGGAAAGACCTTCTTCATTAGTTCCTTTATCCATTCAGCTACACATTGGGGACAATGATGATATTTGACCTGAAGAACATAAAACAACATGAGAATGAGAGAGTTTCCGACTTCATTGCAAGATGGGATGATTTAACCAATTCACTCAGCATCCCTCTCCCATAGGATCAAATATTGGAACTCTATTTTTGAAAATATCTAGGATGATTTGAAGACACCTATGATCCCCATGAAGTATATGGGTGGGTTCCATGAGTTCATTGAAATGGAACAACATCTTGAGGAGGATATTCAATAAACCTGATCTAAAACTCGACTCATGTCCACGACACGGGGGAAAAATTCTAGGCAGAGAAAAATATACAGCTTTCACTCCCAAGATAGTAGTAGGGCCCATCCAGGAACCTAGGTAGGCTTTGAACTATCCATAACCTCCTGCCGAGTGGCAATAACCACCAAATTACCCTTATCCAGAAGCATAGATAAATAAGGGTCACTCAAGATTTGAAGAATGGATGAACAATGTATACTCCTTATAAAATGAATAAATCCCCCATTATTTCTTGGAATCCATAGACAATAACCTACTCAATATTCAACATCCTAGGAAGCCTGATGAGGTCAACCTCACTGATCGTCCTTATTATTTCCCTTACCATAGAAGTTTTGGTCATAACATCCAAGACAGGTTCATATTCAAAGATTTCCTTTAAGGAATTGTCAATTATGGATAGGTGGAATTAGACAAATCCCCAAAGAAGGTGGAATCTATAACCCTTATCTGGTCTGAAGAAGAAGATAGATGAAAGCAATTTATGGTCAGGTGTGTGAAAAAGTTTGAAAACTGAATGAATCAACAAAATTGTTGGCCGATCTCATGAAACCCTGAAATCACATTTGTATAGAACCTCAATAGTTCCACCACTTAAGAAGGAGACATAATAAGTTCTTACCAAAGGTGGGAATGATCATCAGAAGCAATAAAAAATTGAAGAGGAAGAATTATATTTTTCTCCATCACAATCCCTAACTCTAGAAGATTTATACCCTACAACCTCCACAGCATGGGCACCGCCCCACCAAACAGCATACTCATTAGATGAAGAGCACATATTTGGTTCTATTAACATAATACACATGGAAAAACCATCCCCTAATGATTAATATTCCCCTGAATATGAATTTACCACACATAAAATTTATTGAAACCGAGGATACGTGGGACATCACAGACGTGGTTGGACCCAGTATCCTAGTCATATCCACATAGAGGACATATATGCAGCTAATACAAGTGGAAACTAACGAAATCATGCCCAAAAGATTTAGGGAGGTGCCCCCAGAGACCTAAAGTAGTCACTTGCATCCAATTGTCTTGCATGATGGCCTAGTGGGGTTTCAATATGATTAACACAAGAAACAAGGATTGCCATAGCGATCTGCACCACTAGAAGTAGATATTCCTTCAACTTCTGCACAATCACTAGGCCTTTCCACCTCAAATTTCTTGGTTCCTAACCCACATGTACAAGAGAAACCCCTCATTAGGAATCTTCATCCTATGGCTCAAAAGTTTGACATTATGAAATAGTTGTAGATGTACCCATCCAAGGTCTTGATCTTGGATGCACTCCATCATTCAAAAGAACTTAGTGAGTCACATGTTGAGGCCCTCTAAAACCCATACGAGTTCGAGATAGAATTCTCTATAGCTGAGGTTTATCTAGTGGAGATCATTCCATTAGAATACCATGTATCCATCTCATTTACTGACCATGGTCGGAAAGAGGACATCGAAGGGAACTCATGCCTCTATATGTCTTAGGAAGACTCAATAATTTCAACCACCAAAGCGATCTGATTGATAATGGTTCTAGGGCCAATCTCATCCTATTTCGAACCATCCGATGTCTGGGATATGGTGAAAGGGACCCATATCCCATAGACTTGGCCATTCAAGTGTATGATAAGCACTACCAAATATCTCTTAGGAAGATCAAACTCAAAGACTAGTTTTGGGAACTCACATCTGATGCTGAGTTCATGCTTATCTAGAAAGACACCACATACAATGTCCTAAATGGAAGGCCTTTTATCCATAGCCACTTGGTGGTACTGTCAACATTACATCAGTGTCTAAAGTAACCCATCAATGGTAAAGTCGACATACTACATCATGAAAATTCCCCCTTTGAGACTTCTGGATCCATATATGCTGAAGAAGATTTCTATAAGAAGGGAAGAAAGCAACCAATGGAGGATGATGATATACATGTTGAATCCCCAAAGGTATTGTGAACATCCCCTATAAATCAATAGAGTATGCTTGAAAACAACTATGTGGTCCCTATAAATCTGGTCAAGTTAATCTAGTCCTAGAGGTCCAATACCCTCCTATCCTCAGTGACAGTGTAAAAGAAAATCATCTCTAACATCTCTCTTCGATGACTCAAATATCAGGGGATGATAATGTCTCATATCATGGCCTCTATCACCCTAATAGTGATGGATAATCTCCCATTATTCCATCTTCTCCTAAAAATCTCTCCATATAATTAGATATGTAAGAATATGAGTATGACCTAATGAGTTCCCCACCTGCATTTGAGGAAGGTGTCTCCACCACTAGAGATGAGCTCTAAAAAGGAAATATGGGAACAAAATAATACCCATAGCCTACTTTGATGAGTGTCACCATGCCCCTCTAAGAGAAAGATATGTATATTTAATTTTTAAATAAGAACTAATATGTGTTCCCTTAGAACTATACATAAATTCCTGGACTAAATTCAGATGTGGCTATACATCATCTCATCCTACCTGATGAGAATTGAGGCTTTTTGTAGACCGCCAGGAGGATGTACCCCTCTCATGCCACCAATGTTGAGTCAGAAGTTGATAAGATAATAAAATACAACTTTTTCTAAGAAGTGTAATACGAAAGATGGATTTCCAAAATCTTCCCCTTCAAGATCAATAACAAGAATATTAGGGTTTTCATTGACTTATATACCTTAACCAACATTCCCCAAAAGAGGATTTCCCATTGTTGACCACAAAACTCTTAATCGATTCAACCATTGGATTCTAAGACCTCTCCTATATGGATGGTTACTTAGAGTACAATCAGATCAAGATGTCCCCCGAATATGAAGAAGACACTTCCTTTAGAGTTCCTTAGGTAATATTCTACCATCAGGTCATTACCTTTGGATTAATGAACAATGATACTACATATCATCATTGCATGAATAACCTATTTAATCCATTCCTGATAATGATATCTGAGTGTTATTTCGATGACCTATTTGTTAAATCCTGAAAGAGATGTGATCACTCCACAGATCTCTATACAATATTTCACAAGCTTCTACAACACAGTCTGAAGATGAATCTGCTAAAATGAAATTTCAGGGTACCATCAGGAAAGTTCCTTGTATTTTTGGTATGCTGCCACAACATTGAGGTTGACCCAAAAAAGTCTAGTTCTATTTTAGAAATTCCACCTCCCAGAAATCTCAAATAACTAAGGGGACTCCAAGGGCACATCGCATACATTCAGATATTTATAGCCAAACTCACAAGTAATGTTTTCTCGTTCACTAGGATAATGAATAAAGGAATCTCCTACCAATGGGATGATGACTATCAAAAAACCTTCAAATGTCTCAAGAAGTACCTATTACACCTACCGATTCTAATGCCTCTGATGGAAGGGAGGCCACTCATCTTATATGTTTTCTCCATGGAATGCTCACTAGGCATCCTCCTCTCATAGAAAAATAATATGCGAAGTGAGAATAGTCTATGATACCTCATCTAGATGATGTTAGGAATTGAGAATATATATTTTGATGTCAAGAAGAACTGTATTTCACCCATCTTTGTAGTGTAAAAGCTGAGGAATTACTTAAATCCCCATGATGCTCACCAAGTATCTCATATTGATCTCCCCAAGTAAATACTTGGACATCCTATGTTTACTAGGCACTTGGATCGATGGGAATTCATCTTATAGCAATAAGACATTCAGTTCATGTCACATAATTTAGTGAAAGAGAAATCCCTATCTAATTTCCTATTAACACATCCTACCCAAGAAAATACACGGGAAGACATCAAGATTCTAGATGAGGAGGTATTTTAGGCCCATGACACTCCCCATACATGGGATATGTACTCTGATGGACCCTCTCGGAGTCCCATCGGCACAAATATGGAAAACCCGAAGCTCAATCATGATGATATAGGGATTGTATTTTCCTTTACAAACAAAGTAGTTTTTCCTACTTTTTCCTCACTATCTAAAGCCTAAAAAATAATGAGGTTGATTATCAAGCTCTCATAGTTTGATTGGAAGTATCCCTACAGTTGTACATAGAATACTTGATTGTCAAAGGGGGCTCATAATTGGTGATAAATCATATCAATGGTGAATATTCCATTAAAAAATAAAAACAAACCCCTATCATTGGATATGTCATGTGACTAATGGCATAGTTCCCTGTTGATCCCATGTTTCATCATTTTCCCTGATCATAGAATTCTCATGATGATGCACTGGCTAATTCATCCACCATATGGATTAGCCTGATCAGGAGGAAGAAATATTCCATATCACACATCGAATAATGTTCTAATTGATAATCATATTGATATAGAAGATATCAATTAGGCCAGCACCAACCATAGCCTGAAGAACTAATGAAACCCCCTGAATAAATGGAGCCTATAATTTTTTATCTCCAAAATGGGATTCTATTAAAGACTTAGATAAAAGGTAATATATTTGGCACCATGAAGCAAAATTCACTTAGAAGGATAGTACAGATAAACAAAAATCCATCTACAAATGATTATTTGATGGAATCATTTTTAGGTGCATAGTAGATGGATATATTTTATCTATCATAGAAGAAGTCCTTTCATGATATTTCGGTTCCCATCAGTCAAATATTGGGCTCTCCCACCTAATTAGAGGGTTGGGATATTATAGGAAAACCATGATACAAGACTACATATAATTCACTAAGAAATTTCATGTGTTCCATATCCATGAAAACATTATCCATTAGCTCCCATAATATCTACATAAAATTAAATATTCATGGACATTTTCCATTTGGGGAACGGATTTTGTGGGGCTATATTCCCTAGCCACAACTAAGTAGTTCAAGTACATCCTTACTACTACTGGCTTCTTTTCCAAATGCTCTGAGGCAATACACCTCAATGAATTTAGGATGAAAAATATCATCAACTTTATAAAGTCTCATATCATCACCATGTTCGGGGTCCCTCACACAATACTGATGGAAACTACACCAACATATGTTCTGTAGAATTGAAGAGATTGTACCAGGAGTACAATATCGAGTCCAATCACTCATCTCATTATCATGTGGTGGAAAATGGACAGACATATCCCTTAAATAAGACTCGATCAAATATATTTCAAAATATAGTGAATAAGGATAATAAGTATTGTTTGGAAAAGCTCCTCCATGCTTTATGGGCCTACCGTACCACCATAATAACTATGACACAGGAAACACCATACTCATTGGTGTATGAGACTGATCAAATGTTACCCATAGAGGTCTAGCTACCTTCACTACAAATAGTTATTCATAGAAAAATATTAGCTAATGAACAATCACCAATGTGATCAGATGAATTGGAACAACTAGATGAGAATAGGTTTCACACACTACTCAACCTAGAGGTCTATCAGAATCAGATCGTAGGGGGCATTAATAAAAGGGTTCACCTCTATTCATTTCTACATGGAGAACTGGTGTTGGATCTCATAACCTCGATGATACTAGAAAATAAGACCCTTGAAGTTGGAACCCAAGTGGGAGGGGCCTTATATTATATATAAGGTCTATTATAATAGATCTTACTCATTGTCTACCATGGATGGGGAACATGTCACACCACCCACCAATGTTATATTTCTCAAGAAATACTTTTCATAGTCATGATTATATGGGAATCCACATCAGAGTAAGCCCCCACCATTCATCATAACCACATGACATTAAACTATATAGAGTTCATCCAAACCACATGAAATTAAACTATATGAAGTTCTGTCCTAACCACATGATGTTAAACTATACGGATTTCATCATAACCACATCAAATTAAATTTTATGAAGTTTTTTCTGGATACATGATGTTAAACTATACAACCAAGTCCTAAAAAAGGACATTAAACTGCACAGTATACCAAGCCCTCACCACATGACGTAAAACAACACGAATCCAAAAAATCTTCCCCCTTCATATCAAGTAATCCATCGTCTTTACTAGGAAATATTAAACATCATAGAGATTCCCTTTCTAAAATAAATTGAAGCCACATGGATGATTTCCTATTCGCATGAAATTAAACTGCATGGGTTTTCTAGAACTATGTACAGATTGATTCATGTCATCATAGGATGTGTAGTGACACCTGAAACTCTAGTCGCGGGACCAAGCGCAATATAGTTTTTTTCTTTTTTACGTCAGTTGATCCATTTACTCACTGCAATACATTGAAACTACATGACTAACATCCTCACTAGATGACGTTAAACCACACGAACCATATATAACTACGTATGACTTGATTATCATTTTTCAATGAGATACATAGGGATACCTCGATCCTATATATGCGTCCATCAACTAAATAATACAAAACTCCTATATTTTACCCTCAACTACCTCTTCATTATGAGAGAAACCTTTTTTACTCCTTATTTCTCACACTAATAATAGCTCACATGAGCTTAAGAATTACAGTAAGGGAACCCCCTCATGAAAAAGGCATGAAAGTACATGGAAGGTCCATTATGGTTCTAAATGAAAATCCATAAAAGGCATAGCCTAAGTCCATTCCTTATGACGTTAAACTACATGGGTAATTTTCTTGTTAAATAACATAAAACTACACGATCAGTCAAGAACTATGTATGACTTGATTAATTTCATTATAGGATACATAGTGACACCTAGATCTCTGATCTTGGGCCCAATTATAATAATAAATGGAAATAATTCCCATCTATCTGTATGGTCTAGACTAGAAAAGAGAGAGTTTCTTATTCAATAACTATGCTTGACTTGATTCTTGTACTCATAGGATACGTAGTGATATCTAGATCTCCAAAACCAGTCCCATTCACCATAAAAAAATATAAAAATTCCCCCTCTTTGCATGCGGGTTAGACCTAATCATGGAACTTCATTAAGAACTATGTGTGTATTGATTCTCATCACCATATGATACATAGTGATTCCCATAATTCCATTCATGGGCCCAACTACAATACCATCATTTAACACCAGGGTATCCACATCCTCACCACATGATGTTGAACTGCATGTCCCTTTATAACTACATATGGTTTGATTTTCATTTTCATGAGATACGCTGTGATTCCCAAACTTCTACCCTTAGGCTCAACCAAAACATTTTCATCCATTCACGTTGGTTCATCACTATCATCACCATATGACATTAAGATGCATGGGATTTCTAGAACTATGTGTTCCTTGATTCCCATAATCATGGGATATGTAGTGACATCTTGATCTTCAATCATGGGCCCAACTGCAACAACTGATAAGAAATAAATCATAACTACATAGAAACCAAGTCACACAAGATCATTTTTACTATGTATGAGTTAGATATATATTCGACTTTCTTGTGTACATAATATATCATGCACAAAATTTTTCACATTGGTTCCCACATCCTTACGACATGATAATAAACTGCATGAGAATATGTACTTACCACGTGATGATAAACTACATCGAAGTACATCCTTGTTTCATGACCTTAAACTGTAAGAAAAAATTCTTGGTCAAAGGACATTAAAACTACACAACAAATATGTCCCTACTGCATGAAAATAAACTATACAGCAAATGTCCTTAACACATGATGTTAAACTACACGAAAAATGTCCCCACTATATGATAATAAATTATGAAATCCATCACCCATTTTTTATTCCTTATCAAAGAACCAAAAGATCCTTACCTCAGTCAACTATAGTATATTTTTCTTCTATAGCCTTTTAAAATAACCTCAATCCATGCCCCATGTAACGCCCCAGCCCCAGCTACCCATAGTCGGTGCATTATTGCATAACATTGGCATGATCAAAAAAGATCAAATCTAGAATGACTGAATAGTTTAGTAGCATTGGAAACACTAGATACATTCATAAGTCATACATTACATCATAAATTAAAATAAAACTACAACAACATCTTGTCTTCATATCCCCTCATACAATCCCTGTAGTTCAGTCATAATATACTTTTCACATCCTGGAAAAATTAAAACATTGGAAGGGGTGATCTCAGATGCTCAGTAAGGATAACAATATAGTGGAAGCTTTCATAAATAAATAGAAACATTTAAGTCAATGTATGACTAAAACAAAAGCCTTTTGAACTTGAACTTCAACATAATATGGCAAAAGTAAAATGAGATAATTCTATTTACTTATTCACATGGATATTCTACTGGTCGAATAATCACATGCAATATCAATAACTACTTTCATAATGATAGAATGCATAATGCCAGACTATCATAACCATGTAGCCAAGGCCTCGTGCCAAGACTACAAATAAGATTTTTTCAAGGCCTCGTGCCAAGACACTAGTTTGTCTCATGATACCTGCTGATGCATCTAGGAGCTATAGCAGGCTCCACCCGTCACTTATTAAGTCCAATGCATTCCTCATATGAACAGGTTTAAACATATCATAAACCATAACAAAATCGTTTCACATAAAACATGCATAAAGGAAACATAAAATTTCCACATCTCAATCACAAGATATCAATACAACACATTGATATAATAAAAACATTATCAAAACCATTTTCAATACCAAAATAAAATAAAATTAAAACTTGGTATTTATTTTTCATTTTAAAAATGTTATGGCTTGTTAGGGAAGCTGAAACACAAATAATGGTCACAGCGGCGAAGAAGTCGTTGTCGCCGCATACGTACGACAAGAAAAGAATTCCCTTTCTTCATTTAGTAAAATGCTTCGTATAAAAATATTCCTTTTGAATAAACGTAAAAGTCAAAGGGTTTTATACACCGTATAAAAGAAATTTGTGTATAAAACGAAATATGCCTCAATGAATGGAGATTGAGACGAAGTCCCTTAAAAAGATCATTTTTTAAATAAAATAGATCTATTATGTATATTCACTATAAGTACACATAAAGAAAGTAAAAATACAATATAGGACATAATAATATCATGACATAATTTGAAAGTAGGATATTAACCCAACAAATGGAAATTGGGTTAAGAAGTTCCCTTACCTCGTGTCCAACTTGACTCGACCGTTCATTAACCTCCTGAATAAAAAACTAGAGTTAATTTCTACTTTCTTAAGAACCTTTTTCAAGTTCATTATTCCTTTTATATCACTTATTACCATGTTATGAACATTATGAAATTATTTATGTTAATAATGGTCGTTTTGTTGATATTTGGTAATAAACTTCTTAAAATTTTAAGTTATTTATGTGGTAGAATATCCATTATCTTCAATATTATATTCATGATTTAGATATCATATATATCATATATATCTAGTATATACATGAATTTATAATATTATATAACATTTAGAGGTAATAAATGAAATGCACCGTTCATGGAGACAGTAAGTCGTACGTACGCATGAATGCTACTTTCATTTCTATTTCGTATTTAATGGAATGGAATTATAATTATATAAAGTTATACTATATTTACAGTATAATATCATGTATAATATAATTTAATCCATCATTCATACATCCAACATATGGCATTAACGATTGAAATAACTTTGAGGGGGCGGTAGTTCGCACTTCCTAAAATGAAATTATCACGTTTACCCATAATGGAAATCATAAAGGTATGCCATAAATGAAAAATACAGAATCATAAGAAAAACCAAAAACATAATATATATCATATATAAAAATATTTTCATCATAATGGCCACCATGAGAGGTGTAAAAAGAAGATTGAACAATCATCGTTTCGTGAGGCAGAAATTCACCAACCACAGAAACAGTATGTTCTTTAACCATTAGACGATGGTGTGTGTAAGTGAAAATCAAATCCTTCTCATAAAAACATCCTAGTATATTGAATATACTGGTGTTGTTACAAAATAAAGGAATAAAAAGAGTTTATGGGGTTGGAGAAGCAAAATAATACAAAAGAACATAAAAGAAGACATTACCTTAAAATTGGGTAACTCTTTTGGATTTGAGCCAAAGGCTTCCTTGGGAAGACTTCTTCCCAAAAGTGAGGCTTCTAGGAGTAATATAGAGAAGTTGGGAGAGTATTTGGGCACATTTATTCCGATCCAAATGGCTTTGATGGTGTGAATAAGGTGGTAGAGGTGGGGGCCTTTTATAAGAGGAGAGGAGGGGCACTCTTGGAAAGATTGAAATGTTACTTTATTATGAAATGCTTTTCAGATTATAAAGGTCCCACAATGTTATATTTAGAGGATAAGGTGATAATGGTTCTAAATATTCTCATACAATAGGTTTTTGACAAGTGTAAGCCTTAGATTTTACATTATCTTTTCATTTTATTTACATCGTTAATTAATGAGGTAATCATTGCATCATCATGGTGTCATATATAATTTAATTTATTTAATGTCTAAAAATTATAAAAAAAATATTATTATGTATTAAATAATTTTATCTTTCTAATTAATATTTATATTCTAAAATATGTTTTCTATAACCCCTTATAAAAATTGTTTTAGTAAAACAACACATGTTTGTGACAATTTTATTCTTACTTTAAATAAAAAGTTATTAATGTCATTTTCTTACCCAAGTGGCTCCATGGGGTACCCAAGTTGACCCATGGATTGTCTTGGTAGGACATGACTCATAAAATATGGGTAGGACAAGTGTAAAGGTATTTTCTTATTTTTATAATATCATTTTTACCTTAAATTTCACTAATTAACTTTAACTGTGATTAATTAAACTTAAAAGTTACTATTCACCAAAAAATTATTTTAATCCCATTGAACCAAATTTTAATTCCTAATGAAAACCATGTATGTGGGATTTTTGAAAATCAAATCACATAAGTGGTAATGTTTCATTTAAACAAAAAATCAGTTTCTTTAACTACCACTTAGTGGTTTCACTATTCATCAAAAATCAAAGTTTTTCAGAACAATGCCAAAATTTCACCCTAAGATATAGTTGATATTCCAAATTCAAAAATAATGTCTATTTAAAAAAATTCCAAACATATAAGTTTCATTAATTAATTTTATAATTAATTCTCGTTGTCACAATAAATAGCGTGTTTTTAAGAAACAACATATACCACAAGATTGACAATTGTTTATTTCCAATTTCAAAGTGAAATTAATTCTAATGACCACCATTGGATAAAATGGTAAAAATACATTCTAATTATACATTAAAACCACTCAATAGTATAATTTATCACTATTAATTATTTTGATTAAAAAAGTTGTTTTTAAGTATTTTTCACTATTCATAAAAAATTGGAAGTTCTCAGAAAAATACAAAAAATTCAGCATAGGCTAATTTCGATATTCCGAATCTAAAAATGAAGTCCATTTTGAAATATAAAATATATATAATTTCAAAAAGTGGGTATTACTATTCATAATGGCTATTTTGATTAGTCGCGGTGTGTTAGAATCTCAAACTTGCGAACAATGCAAGCTATTGCATTATTGAAAGAGAAGCGTTTCGTGGGAGCTTGGGGTTTTACATTCTCCCCTCCTTCAATAAATTACGTCCTTGCAATTTGAAATTTTTCTTTGAAAATAAAAGGATGAAAATAGAAAATACCTTTTTGAAAAACCCACATCGGAAATAAGGTTAATAGAATTTAGCCTTAATAAGAGGGAAAGGGAAATGAAAAAGTCACCACCAAATTATAATCTCGATACGGAGAACATTGGTGGAAATTAGAGATATATAATTGGAGGAAAAACATAAATATTTGTTTGGAGTGATTGAGGTCATCAATCACAAACAAGTGTAAAATTGAGGGCCTCAAATCCTTCAATCTATGTTGATTTAAAATATTATCAGTTCAACAAGACATAAGGTATTAGGATAACACATTTTTTGTTTTAATATCCCTTTACTAAAGTTTAAGAATTAATATATTCATAGAATAAGAGATAGGTATATATATATTTACGCTTGACAAGTATAGTTTCAACCTTCAACTAATTTCTACCAAAAACTCATCTTTCAATCAAAAAGATAATAGAACTCAAAAATATTATATTTATCCTAATCGTACAAGGTTAAAAATATTAACAGATACCATTTAGATTAGGAAAACTATTTTTTAATAACCAAGGACTTCCTGTAGGCTAGTGGTAGGTAATAAAGGCCTATCGCACTATGGTTGTGGGTTCGATTCCTGCAGCTTTGTCCGACGCGATGGGTTATCCCCCAACCTGCGGGTTGTCCTTTTCCTAAAACTAAAGTATTATAATATTCCAAAAATAATCTTCAGAAATTTTTTAACCTTAAACAATACTATCAGAGGTTAAATTTAATCCATTCCAACCTTTATAGTTATCCAAAATACCTTTGTCCAGAATTTCTCTAAAAGGTCTCTAAATTCCAAAATCAATTGTAACATCAGATTCCTCAAACAAAGTAATGTTTCTATTATTGTCACATACTAAAAATATGATTACCTTTATCATATTAAATCCTTAATGAAAACAACAAGTACTACAGTACAATCCTTATATATATATCACATTATTCTTATAACCAGAATATAATCCTTGAGTCCAAAAGCACCAGTACATTAACTATTCCACTTCAACTGTAGTAATAGAATAATATAGGCCTTGATCCCTTGGTCTTTTATGAGGTAAGTTTCCCTAACGCTTAGGACATTCATTTGCATAATGCCCCATTTCCCTACAATTATAGCATTCAACATTGATAGCCTCTTTCTTTCACTTGAAATCACGAGCCTGGTGACCTTTTCTCCACATTTATAACAAACTCTCATTCCTTTTAGGCAAGCACCGTGGTGATTCTTCCCACAATTATCATATAATGGAAAATCCTTCTTTCCCTTTTTCCCTTTATCTGTCTCTTGTTCCACTATTCTCTTCTTCTCTTGCATGACTTTATTGTCATATGATTTAGAGAATTTCTTTTCTGTCTTGATAGCACATGAGACAATATCTTCGTACGACGAGAAGGTTTGTGAGACTAATGCTTGATGGAGAAATAGTTTTGACCCATCAAAGAAACGATCTATCTTACTTTTTGGGTTACGTATATAATCTGTAACATGTCTTGTTAACCTTGTAAAGTTGGCCTCATACTTTGCGACATTCTCATCCTCCTTTTGTCTCAGACTCATAAATTGCCTTTCCATATCTGCTCAATGGTCATGAGGAAAGTATTTTTCTAAGACAATATCCTTAAACTCCCTCCATTCCATACTTAACACAACTTCATCTTCCTTTGTATTTTGAATCAGCGACCACCATTGATCAGCATCTCTAGTGAGGTGGTAAACTGTCATGATAACCTTTTCCCTTTCACTACTCCCCAAGGCATGGAATATTTTCTCTAAGGAGTTTATCCATTTCTCAGCTACTAATGGATATGTACCCCCATTAAATGTTGGTGGTTGTTACCTCATGAAGCGGTCTAACATTGATCCTCCACGTTGTGGATCAAGGTGCTCCGTATGAGTAAGGTTATTATTCATAACTTGAGTGTGTTGTCCCAATATGGTGATAAGGTGATCAGCCCCAGTTGTATCTCCATCTCCACAATAATTATCTTAAGCAGGAGGGAAATCCCTGCACTGAATGCATGCATTGATACGGTTTCCATTCCTTCCACTAGGCGCCATTTCTAAACAATGGCATAAACTGGATTAGTTTATGAATCAAAATACATAATTCCATACTTGTAAAACACTTAACATAAATTGAACTATTTATGGATATAATCCATAATCATAAAAAATGTTTTCTTTGAGAAGGTATATACTCATAAACCCTTCATAATGGTTTGTAAAAAAAAAAGAGAATTATCCTAATCATATCCCCCGGGAGTGTCGTAACCAAGAGTGCAGCAAGGCCCATTGTTGTGCACCAGTTCCCGTTCGAGTCTAGCTCAAAGCGGTGTTTTTGGGTTTTACCCCTAGGTACATCTGTGCAAGATCCGCCTCTACCTTCTCGTATCCAGACAGGGATGTATTGCATGGAAAACTCACAAAATCTCTATAATACCAAAATTCTAGGAAGTTATTCTATACTAATCCTCGAAGTCTATCTTTGGGCTATGTGCTATAATCAGATTTTATCTAAATCTAGATTCCAAGGATAGTACTAAACTGCCTCTGATACCAACTGTAATGCCCCGACCCCAGCTACCCAGAGTCGTTGAATTATTGCATAACATTGGCATGATCACAAAAGATCATGTATCGAAAGACCGATTAGTTTAGTAGCCTTGGAAACACTAGATATATTCATACGTCTTACATTACATCATAAAGTAAAATAAAACTACAACAACATCTTTTCTTCATATCCCCTCATACTATCCCTGAAGTTCATTCATAATATACTTTTCACATCTTGGAAAAATTAAAACATTGGAAGGGGTGATCTCAGATGCTCAGTAAGGATAACAATATAGCAGAAGCTTTCATAAATAAACATAAACATTTAAGTCAATGTATGACTAAAACAAAAGCCTTTTAAACATGAACTTCAACATAATATGGCAAAAGTAAAATGAGATAATTCCATTTACTTATTCACATGGATATTCTAATGGTCAAATAATCACATGAAATATCAATAACCACTTTCATAATGATGGAATGCATAATGCCAGACTATCATAACCACGTAGCCAAGGCCTCATGCCAAGACTACAAATAAGATTTTGTCAAGGCCTCGTGCCAAGACACTAGTTTGTCTCATGAGACCTGTTGATGCATCAAGGAGCTATATCAGGCTCCACCCGTCACTTATTAAGTCCAATGCATTCCTCATATAAAGAGGTTTAAACATATCATAAACCCTAACATAATCATATCACATAAAACATGCGTAAAGGAAACATAACATTTCCACATCTCAATCACAAGATATCAATACAACACATTGATATAATAAAAAAATTATCAAAACCATTTTCAATACCAAAATAAAAGAAAATTAAAACTTGGTATTTATTTTTCATTTAAAAAAAGTTATGGCTTGTTAGGGAATCCAAAACTCAACTAATTGTCATGGTGGCGAAGAATTCATTGTTGCCGCATATGTATGACAAGAAAAACATTCCCTTTTGTCGTTTAGTAAAACGCTTCGTATAAAAAGATTCCTTTTGAATAAATGTAAAAGTCAAAGGGGTTTATACACCGTATAAAAGAAATTTGTGTATAAAACAAAATATGCCTCAATGAATGGAGATTGAGATGAAGTCACTTAAAAAGATCATTTTTTTAAATAAACTAGATCTATTATGTGTATTCACTATAAGTACACATAAGGAAATTAAAAATACAAGATAGCACATAATAATATCATGGCATAATTTGAAAGTAGGAGATTAACCCAACGAATGGAAATTGGGTTAAGAAGTTCCCTTACCTCATGTCCGACTTGACTCGACCGTTCTTTAACCTCCTGAATAATAAACTATAGTTAATTTATACTTTCTTAAGAACCTTTTTCAAGTTCATTATTCCTTTTATATCACTTATTACCATGTTATGAACATTATGAAATTATTTATGTTAATAACGGTCGTTTTGTCGATCTTTGGTAATAAACTTCTTATAATTACAAGTTATTTATGTGGTAGAATATCCATTATCTTCAATATTATATTCATGATGTAGATATAATATATATCATATATATCCAATATATACATGAATTTATAATATTATATAACATTTAGAGGTAAGAAATGAAATGCACCGTTCATGGAGATGGTAAGCCGTACGTACGCATGAACGCTACATTCATTTCTATTTCGTATTTAATGGAATGAAATTATAATTATATAAAGGTATACTATATTTCCAGTATAATATCATGTATAATATCATTTACTCCATCCTTTATACATCCCACATATAGCATTAACGATTCAAATCACTTTGAGGGGGCGGTAGTCCGCACTTCCTAAAATGAAATTATCACGTTTACCCATAATGGAAATCATAAAGGTATGACATAAATTAAAAATACAGAATCATAAAGAAAACAAAAATATAATATATATCATATATAAAAATAGTTTCATCATAATGGCCACCATGAGAGGTGTCAAAAGAAGATTGAACAATCATCGTTTTGTGAGGTAGAAATTTGCCAACCACAGAAACAGTATGTTCTTTAACCATTAGACGAAGGTGTGTGTAAGTGTAAATCAAATACTTCTCATAAAAACATCCTATTATATTGAAGATACTGGTTTTATTACAAAAGAAAGTAATAAAAAGATTTTATGGGGTTGGATAAGCAAAATAAAACAAAAGAACATAATATAAGACATTACCTTAAAATCGGGTAACTCTTTTGGATTTGAGCCAAAGGCTTCCTTGTGAAGACTTATGCCCAAATTGAGGCTTATAGGAGTAAGAGATGGAAGTTGGGGGTGTATTTGGGAAGATTTTGGCCGATCCAAATGGCTTTGATTTTGTGAATAAGGTGGTAGAGGTGGGGGCCTTTTATAAGAGGAGAGGAGGGGCACTCTTGGAAAGATTGAAATGTTACTTTATTATGAAATGCTTTTTGGATTCTAAAGGTGCCAAAATGATATATTTAGAGGATAACGTGATAAGGGTTCTAAATATGCTCATCCAATAGGTTTTTTATAAGTGTAAGCCTTTTATTTTACATTATCTTTTCATTTTATTTAAATCTTTAATTAATGAGGTAATCACTGCATCATCATGGTGTCATAAATAATTTAATTTATTTAATGTCTAAAAATTATAAAAAAAATATAATTATGTAAGAAATAATTTTATCTTTCTAATGAATATTTATATTCTAAAATATGATTTCTATAACCCCTTATAATTTTCTTTTAGTAAAACAACACATGTTTGTGACAACATTATTCTTACTTTAAATAAAAAGTTATTAATGTCATTTTCTTACCCAAGTGGCTTCATGGGGTCCCCAAGTTGACCCATGGATTTTCTTGGTCGTTCATGACTCATCCAATAAGTTTAGGACAAGTGTAAAGGTATTTTTTTATTTTTATAATATCATTTTTACCTTAAATTTCACTAATTACCTTTAATCGCGATTAATTAAACTTAAAAGTTACTATTCACCAAAAAATTATTTTAATCTCATTGAACCACATTTTACTTCCTAATGATAACCATGTATGTAGGATTTTTGAAAATAAAATTACAGAAGTAGTAATGTTTCATTTAAATGAAAAATCAGTTTCTTTAACTACCACTTAGTGGTTTCACTATTCATCAAAAATCAATGTTTTTCAGAACAATGCCAAAATTTCACCCTAAGTTATAATTGATATTCCAAATTCAAAAATGATGTCTATTTTAAAAACTTTCAAACATATAAGTTGAATTAATTAATTTTATAATTAATTCCTGCTGTCACAATAAATAGCGTGTTTTTAAGAAACAATATATACCAAAAGATTGACAATTGTTTATGTCCAATTTCAAAGTGAAATTAATTAAAATGACCAACATTGGATAAAATGGTACAAATAGATTCTAATTATACTTTAAAACCACTCAATAGTATAATTTATCACTATAAATTATTTTGATTAAAAAAATTGTTTTTAAGTATTTTTCACTATTCATAAAAAATTGGAAGTTCTCAGAAAAATACCAAAAATTCAACATAGGCTAATTTTGATATTCAGAATCTAAAAATGAATTCCATTTTGAAATATAAAATATATATAATTTCAAGAAGTGGGTATTACTATTCATAATGGCTATTTTGATTAGTCGTGGTGTGTCAGAATCTTAAACTTGTGTACAATGCAAGCTATTGCATTATTGAAAGAGAAGCGTATCATGGGAGCTCGAGGTGTTACACCCCACACTTAATGTCTTGATTACCTGAAGTTGTAGTAAGCCTTTAATAGACCTTGGAGAAGAAAATTGATCTCTCAGTTTGGCCATTCTATTGATGTAGAAGGTCTTGAGACCCACGAAATGGTGAAATCCTGGACCAATATAAAGGGATTTATAATTCATGTGATTCTAATGTCATTGAGGAATAACTCAACACCTTAGCATGATCTGAACCTCTCCCCGTATGAATTCCCTATATCATTACTCGTGTCCCTAGAACCTCGAGCTATGATTTACAATATTTCCATCTCCCTCTTAGAAGGATGTTGGAGTGTTATTGACCCTAGGTATCCTAATTAGGATCTTGTGTAACATCTCCCATATTAGGTCTATGTGATTCATGACATTAAATTTCTTACACTTTGGTTAAATCTTCATGACCATAAACTCTAGCCTATAATGGTTCAAATCACAAGATATTTAACTACTAGTGAAAGAGACATAAAACTTTTCAGGTTGAATACCTAAAATGGGACACCTAATAAAATTATAAGTCTTCACTCGCTAAAATCTTAATCATTATTGTTTAGGAAAAATTTGGGTGTAAATAAATAAGGAATAAATCTCATAGATTCCACTTTATGGGCTTAATAAAGCACAGGTTTTTCTTATGGACACCCTAGTCCAAGAAAAATTTAGGGTAATGGTTTATTTACATCTACTTTCCATGATAACATGTTCTCTAGGTGGTGACAAAACTTTTAGTATGCTCAAACACTTCTTCAATATTACATTCTCCATAAATCAAACTTCATGGTTTGAACACTTTGAGTCACCAAAAACCTCCCATAGCCCTTGGAAAGGAAAAGAGATCTCTTAGTTAGGCCATACTATTGATGCAGAAGGGATTAGACCCACCAACCATGACATCTTGTCACTACAATGAGGTATTTACAATCCCTATGAGTCTGACATCATCGAGGATGAACTCCACACCATAGCATGATCTGAACCTATCCCTATTTAATTTTCCCATATCACTATCATGACCTAATCACTTTGGAACATGATTTAAAATCCTTGTACCAAAATATCTGAGAAGATTCGTCATCCTTGACATTACATCACCATGTTTTGTACCCTTTCTCAAAGCAGGGATGTGATACTCCATTCTCGAAACTTTTGATGGCCCATAACTCATGATTTGAAACCATGGGGAATAGGGATCATACTTCACAATTAGAATATAAATTTTCCTAGGGTTCAAGATCCCTTCCTAGATAGATTTCATTCGGTACCCAACTTCATTGGTCATATGCTTGAGACTTTTCAAATCTTTTATATCCCTTGGAAAGAAAAATGAGATACCTTGGTTTAGCCATGCTATTGACACAGAAGGGATTGAGACCCACCAACTGGTGAAATCTTGGACCAAGATAAAGGTATTTCTAATCCTTTTGATCCCCAACAACACTAAGTTGTAACCGAAAAATCTTAGAGTGTTACAGGACATAACCAACATATCTAATCCATTATATATTCATAGAGTAAAGATTTGGGTTATTAATTACATCACCCACATTCCACCTATCCAGGAGGACCTCGTATCTCTAGTATTTCTCCCTCAATAATATTTCCTCCCATAAATATTACATGACATTTGTAAAAGAGCGGCAATTATCATTTATTGTCCATGCCATTGTTGTATAAGGTATTCAACACACCAACTAATGGAATATCCTCCTTGTAAGAAAGGAATGCCAATCCTAGTGAGCTCTAGAAACACCATGACATAATTTAGCACGTCAAAGTGTTTTAGGTTATTTTTGGCATGTATGCACCATATCACATTATCATCTATCAGGTCTGAGCTAAAATACCATAAACTAAAGTAATATCAGGTCTAAGTTAAAAGACCCTAAACTACAGTACATCATGTCCGAGAAAAAATACCTTAAACTAAAGCAATATCAGGTCCAATCTAAAAGACCCTAAACTAAAAGAAATAACAGGTAAAAGCTAAAAGACCATAAACTAAAGAAATATTAGGTCCGAGCTAAAAGAGCATTAACTAAAAGAAATATAAGTTCCAAGCTAAAAGTCCATGAAAATATTGAGTCAATAAGGATTCCTTATAACTTTTCCATTCATTTATGTTTTGAAAATCACAAACCTTCTATCCCAAGGAAAATTTTATTTCCCTGAAGATTTATCTTAATAAGGAAAATTTTCCTTCCCCAAGGAAATTTTCACCTTATACTTGTTTTTATTGTTAATGATTTAGTTTCATAGACCTATTTTTTTATTAAGTGTAAAATTCTGTTCCATTTCTAAAACCTCAGAATTTTATAATTACTTAGATATAGAGTTTTCTATTTTCAGGTTCTGAATTCAGATTCGGAATTACTCAGAATTCTAAGTCTGAATTCTCTGAAATTTAGACTCCAAATTATATAAAATTCTGATTCCGAATTCTCTAAAATTCAGAATCCGAATTCTCTGAAATTCAAAATCTAAATTCTCTGAAATTCAGAATTTGAATTCAATAAAAATCAGATTCTGAATTCTCTAAAATTCAGATTCCAAATTCTCTGAAATTCAAACTCTGAATTCTATGAAATTTAGATTCCGAATTCTCTGAAATTCAGGCTCTGAATTCTCTGAAATTTAGATTCTGAATTCTCTAAAATTCAGAATCCAAATTCTCTGAAAATCAGATTCTAAATTCTTTGAAATTTAGATTCCAAATTCTCTAAAATTCAGACTCCAAATTCTCTAAAATTCATATTCCAAATTATTTGAAATTTAGACTCTGAATTCCCTAAAAATAAATTTCCAAATTCTCTGAAATTCAGATTCCGAACTCTCTGAAATTCAGACTACAAATTCTCTAAAAATTAGTCTCCAAATTCTCTGAAATTCATATTATGTATTCTCTGAAATTCAGACTCTGAATTCACTAAAATTCATATTTTGAATTCTCTAAAATTTAGACTCCTAATTCCTTAGAATTCAGACTCTGAAGTCCTTAGAATTCAGACTCTGAATTCCTTATAATTCAGACTCCGAATTCCTTAGAATTCAGACTCCGAATTCACTAGAATTCAGACTCTTCAGTCAATAGAATTCTAATTCTGAATTCCATAAAAAACAGAATCTGAATATTCATATAATATAGAATCTGAATGTTTTTCTATTAGACTCTAAATGTTTATTTACGTAGACTCTGAACTTTATTTTCCTGGACTATGAAAAATATATTTGGTTGAGAAACCATATTTTACTTACCCTTATTATAGTTATGAAATAATGTCGTGCATTCTGTTTCTAACTAAACATTGTTTGAGTGAAACATGTACAGGTCCCTCTAAGACTCAAGGAAAAATATGATCATTGGGGGAAGGAGTCAACCGTTGGAGATGTGCATATAAATAGGATCTCATTTGAATGAGGTCAAAATAACTAGCACACATTGATCAATATATATATATTACATACTGCTGAACTGATTTCTAGAGAGATACTTTCATGCTTTGTGTGTACTGAACATCTTATTCAGCTTGATTCGTGTGACTCTGATTGCTGTTGTGTACAATCAAGGGTTTCCAGGGATTGGAAGATAGAGGTTCCAACTACATTAAAGTTTAAGGACTTCCTTAATAAGGAAGACAGAGGTGTCGACTACCTTGAAGTTTGAGGGCTTGCAGGGATAGCAAGACAAGCTCTGATATTCCTATCAAGGGCTTACCCTGGTGTGGGTAAGACATAATTTCTTGAAAGTATAAATCAAGGGACCCTTATCCAAGGTTGTTGGATACCCTAATATTTGTGTTAAAATATTTCATACTTGTTACTTGTATTGTTTCATTTTTATTTTCCACTGTATTTTGATTATTAAGGAATGTATAACTATCTTATACTTTCTTATACTTGTATACTCTGATTAGTAAGATTCTATATGATTTAAGGTAGAATATTTGTCCTTCTAAACTTCTCTTAAGTTTAATTTCCGGAACCATATTTCTAGAATCTAGAAAGTTTGTAGAACTAAGAAGTCTTTTGAATTTACCTTGTTTAACCTTGTTAAACATAATTTTCGTTAAGGTTAAAAATGAAAGTTTTATAACCAGCTTTAAAGGTTCTAAAGGAATTTTTAAAGTATACAATTCACCCCCCTCCCTCTTGTATATTGAGCATCTACATCATTATTTTGATCCTAAAATTGGTATCAGAGGAGGTATCTGAAATACTTATATTCACATATAAGTTTTTTTGCTCAAGTTTCCATTGTTCTATATTTTCCTTGCTTAGGATTTTTATCCTTGTTTACAAAATTTTACTATTAAAAAGATTCTGTGGATAGATATTTTCTGTTAGATGGATGGAATGAATGTTGGTTTGATTAACAATCTTAATACTACTATTCCGCCTATTTTTGATGGGAATGATTATGAATATTGGAGAGATCATATGAATACTTTTGTCATTAATACTGGAGTGGACAACTTTTTTATGCTTACTAAAGATTACAAGATTCTGGATAAGGAAGTCAAAACTTTTACTGATCAAGAAAAGTTAGCATATCAACTAAACTACAAGGTGTGCAATACTTTGTTGTGTTCCATGACCAGAAATATATATAGCCAGATTTCTTCTTATAAAGATGAAAATTGTATTTGGAAGAAATTGGAGGTTACTCATTTTGGTACATCCAAGGTTATAGAATCTAGAAAAGATATGATTACACCAGAATATCATGGATTTATATTTCCTTATGGAGAAATAGTGTGCAAGATACAACATAGGTTTATGACTATTGTTAGTAGTTTACAATCCATGGGTGAAAAATGTTTAGATGATGAGTCACTTGTGGACAAGATTATAGATATCATGCCTAATGAGTGGGAATCAAAGAGAACAGCTATTGATGAGAATAGGAAAGTATTTTAGATTACTCTTAATGATATTTTTGGAAATCTTCTTCAACATGAGAAAATAATTAAAAGAGATACTGATTTGAATAAAAATAAGAATGGAAATGGAATTTTATCCTTTACTACTACTAAAGCAATGACTCTTGAAAGGGTTACTACATCCAAGTCGAAGAAGGTCACTGTTTTATCTGAATCAAGTGAAAGTGAACATTCTAAGAATGAACTAGATAATATTGCTTGAAGGATGAACAAGATAGTTGGGAAGAAATACTTTTAGTATAGATATAAGAAGAAAGAAATAAAGGAAAATAAATACTCTTAAGTTACTTGTTATGAATGAAAAAGAGAAGGGAATATAAGTTCAGATTTTCCAATGCTTAAGAAAAAGGATAGAAAGGGAAAAAATTCTGAGAGGAATAAAAATAAGTACTACAAAGCTAAAGCTAAAAAAGTGTTGAAAGCTAATGACACATAGAGTTCCAGTGGTAGAGACTCTTCTGATGAATCCTCAGAATATGAATCTTCTGGTCAGATGAATCTGGGTTTACTTTCCATGTTACCTATTGAAAATCAATGTTTAATGGCCAAGGTACACAATGCTGAATCGATAACCAATGTATCCTTGAATGCTAATCTTAGTGATAGTAAATATTATGAATCCTCCGATGAAGAATCTTCTTTGGATGAAGATAATACTTTACCTACTTATGAAAAAGTTTCTAGGTTTTCTATTCTCCTTGAGAATAAATATTCTAAAGTCAAGAAAAATATTGATAAGGAAAATTCTAGAATTTCTATTCTTACTAAAGAGGTATCAGATATTTCTAAAGATCTTAATAATAAAACTTATGATTTTTAAAGTATTTAAAAACCCCTTGAGGAAGTTAATTCTGTGAAATAAAAACTTTATAAGGATATAGAAAAAGTAATTGCTAAGAAAAATGTTATAGAGACTAACTATAGAGTTAAAACTAATGTTTTTGAGGATGAAAACTTAGTTATTAAACTGAAGTCAGAAATATTTTCCTTGAGGAAGTATTTGTAAAACATTACCTTGGGTAAGGAAAATTTTGATAAGATATATTCCCAAATTAGACCTCTAAGGAATAATTCAGGATTTGGTTATACTCATTCAAAACCGATTTTTAGTAACAATTATTATGTACCTCAAAGTGCTCCATTCTGCACTAAGTGTTAGTGTGGTGGGCCTTGGGAAAAAATTGTTCCTTAAAAAAAACTCAGTCTTTATGTTTTCATAAAGCTTATTTTTCAAAGAAAATGTGGATTCCTAAAATTTTACTTTCTGAAGTCTCTAGATCCAAGAAATTTGGGGTTCCAAAAGTCTAACACACTTATTTTCAGGAAATTAAAGATAGTACCAACAGAAATACATGGTACATGGATAGTGGATGTTCCAAGCACATGACTGGTGACAAAAAATTATTTGAAAATATTATCAAGACCAAGGGAGGAAAAGTAAGTTTCAGAGACAATGATCAGGGAGATATTATTGGTATAGGTAATATTGTTTTTCTTGGAAAAACTTTGATTTCAAATTTTTTTTATTCATTAAGGGTCTTAGGAACAACCTTATTAGAATGATTCAATTATGTGATGAAGGTTACCTTGTGAATTTTAGTAATGATAAGTGTTTAGTACACAATTCCAAGTAAGAGTTTATTCTTTCTTCCCATAGGCAAGAGAATTTTTACACTCTAAACTTAGAAGATCTTAGGATCCAGGATCTACCTTGTCTTAGTGCAATGGAAGATCATTCTTGGTTATGGAATAGAAGTTTAGGACACTGTAACCTTAAGAACCTATGAAAACTCTCTAATAAAATACTAGTTAAGGATCTACCGAAGCTTAGATTTGATTATTCAAAAGTTTGTGATCCTTGTCAATATGGAAAGAAACATAAATAAAGTTTTAAATCAGTTGGTGAAGTCTCAACCACTGATGCATTATAGTTGGTGCATATGGATCTTTTTGATCCAACACAAACTGGAAGAATTGGAGGCAAATATTATGTATTTGTCTTAGTTGATGATTACACTAGATTTATATGGGTCTATTTTCTAGCAAAGAAATCTGAAACTTTTTCTTACTTCAAAATTTTTAGATCCCATGTTGAAAATGTGAAAAACCATTCATTGATGACTATTTATAGTGATCATAGAGTATAATTTCAAAAAAAAATTGAAACTTTTTGTAGTAGAAAAGGCATTACTCATAACTTCTCAACACCAAGAACTCCTCAAAAAATGGTGTTGTTGAAAGAAGAAACATAATTCTTTAAGATATAACAAGAACCATGTTGAGTGAATATTCGGTAGCCAAAAATTTTTTGGGATGAAGTTGTAAGTACTTCTTTTTATAATATAAATCATGTTTTGATTAGACCTTTTATTAATAAAACTCTTTATGAGTTTTGGAATGGTAGAAAACCTAGAATTTATGACTTTAAGGTTTTTGGTTGCAAGGTATTAATTCTGAATACTAAAGATAATCTACACAAATTCGCACCAAAATCTGATGAAGGAATTTTACTAGGATACTCCACAACTACTAAGGATTATAGAGTTTTCAATAAAAATACTTGTACTATTGAAGAAATAGTACATGTTAAATTTTGATGAAACTGGTCCTTTTGTTTCTAAACAACCTCAACCTATATCTTCGGATGTGTTTTCAAAAACTGATTATCAACCCTTGATAGAAGATCCTATTGATAAGGAAAATTTCCAAGAAAATTTTTCTTAAGAATTTATCCCAAAAGATTTCCTACCATATGTTGATGAACAGGTTTTACAAAACCCAAATCAGTTATTTCTTAATAATCATCCAAGTGATATTATCATTGGGGATGTAAATCAACCTGTAAAGACTAGAAGTTCCTTAAGAAATGAAGTAAAACATCTATAATTCCTTTCCCAATTAGAACCAAAAAGCACTGATGAAGCTTTTGATGATGATGATTGGATAAAAGCAATTCAAGATGAGCTAAATGAATTCTATAGGAATAAAGTCTGGACCTTGGTTGAAAGACCTAAGAAAACTTCTGTTATTGGAGTAAAATGGGTCTTCAGAAATAAGTGTGTCGAAAATGGAATCATAGTAAGAAATAAATAAATATTGGCTTCTAAAGGCTATAATCAACAAGAATGAATAGACTATGAAGAAACCTATGCTTCAATAGCCAGACTTGAATCTATTTGTATTCTACTTTCCTTTGCATCATTATTTAATTTCAAACATTTTCAAATGGATGTTAAATGTTATTTCCTTAATGGTTTTGTTCAAGAGGAAGTTTTTGTTGAACAACCTCCTAGTTTTGAAGATACAAAACATCCTAAACATGTTTTCAAACTTACGAAAGCTTTATATGGACTTAAACAAGCCCCTAGAGCCTGGTATGATAGAATTACAAGATTGTTTTTCAAAAAAAAATATGTTAAGGGAAATGATGATCCAACCCTTTTATAAATAAAGATAAAAAAATGTTTTGATTGTTCATATTTATGTTGATGACATTATATTTGGTTCAACTCAACAATCTTTAACTGATTCCTTTGTGTATCTAATGAAATCTGAGTTCGAAATGAGTATGATGGGTGAGATAACATTTTTCTTTGGTTTTCAAATTTCTCAAAAACTAGAAGGAGTATATATATCCTAGAATAATAATATTAAATATCTTCTTAAAAAGTATGGATATGACAACACTAAGAGTATAAGTACTCCCATTGGTACCTAAAATTCACTTGATCTTGATGAAGCTGGGAAACCAGTAGATCAAAAATCATTTAGAGGTATGATAGGAAGTCTACTTTACATGATAGCTAGTCGTCCAGACATAATGTTTTCAGTATGCTTATATGTAATATATCAATCCAATCATAAGGAATCTCATTTAAAGGCAGTGAAAAGGATTTATCACTACTTAAAGGGAACCATAGATCTTGGACTCTTTTATACTTCTGGATATGATTTTTTTTTAAAAAAAAAATTGGATGCTGACTTTGGTGGTTGTAGAATGGATTGGAAAAGTGCATCTAGAACTTGTCATTTCGTAGGAGATTCATTAGTTTCTTGGTCTTGAAAAAAGGAACAATCAATGACACTTTCCACTACTGAAGCTGAATATGTAGCTGCTAGAAGTTGTTGTGCTTAGGTGTTCTGGATGCAACACACACTCATAGACTATGGTATGAGTTTTAAAAAAACACAAATATTGTGTGATAACACTAGCTCCATTTCCTTAAGTAAAAACTTTGAACATCACTCTTGTTCAAAACACATAGATATTAGGCATCACTTTCTTAGGGATCACACACAAAAAGAAGATATCATTCTTCAATTTATCAGAATACAATATCAACTTGCTAAAATTTTCACAAAATCATTACCCTCTAATAAATTTGAATACATTAAACAGAATTTAAGAATGATAACTGTAAGGTAATCTTCCTTATTAACTTCTTGTTGAAATCTATCTTCTTACAGTAAGAAACTCTTTTTCATATGGGGAGTACATTTTCTTGGTATTTAATTTTTGTTCATAGTTAAAAAAAAATTTGGAGTCAAAAATTTCGTAGTTAAAATTTTTCGTAATTTAAAATTTTTCGTAGTTAAAATTTTTCATAATTTAAATTTTTTTGTAATTTAAAATTTTTTGTAGTTAAAATTTTTCATGGGTATAATTTTTCATATTCAAAATTTTTCGTAGTCAAAATTTTCATACTCAAAATTTTTGAATTTAAAGTTATTCAAGAAGAATTTTTCCTCATTATGAATAACCTTCCTAACATTCCATAAGGTATGTTTTCTTTTCTAAATTTCCAGAATCATCTTTTACTTGTTGGTGTTTTTTTTTTAAATTTTTTGGATTCATTTATTTTTCTTAAGTCCGAATGTTTTTCTTAAAAACCTCAAAAGATCAGAATCTATCAAAATCCTTCTTCGTTTATCACCTTAACTATCAGATTAGATCATAAGTTTTTTCAATCATTGGATCAACCATAGAAGTTGAATCGTCGCCTAAATTTCCTATATAAATCCCCACCCCCTAATGGTTTTCCCGCATTGGTTTTTCACGTTTTTGGGTGCTGAAGCTCTGCCTCTGTATTTTAAGGCCATTCTAAATCACCAAAGTTTCCTCAGTTCCAGATGTCTGCTGAAGCTTCTCCTCATAATGAAATGTCAATTGTAAAGGAAATCTCAGAGTGGCAGATATACAGAGAAAGTCTGGTCGATATGAAGTTTTATGATAAGTATTATTCTATCATCTCTAAGAATATTAATTTAAAGGGATAGAAGAGCCTTTGCATTTCAAAACTAAAGGCATAGGATCTAGTATATCCGTAGTTGATGGTAGAGTTTTATGTAACAGTTAGATTTTTCAATGAAGGTGGGAAATATAAGTTTTCTTTCAAGTGTTTTGGAAAGACCTATTCTCTTTCATACAGCTAGGTATCCAGTCTTATTGGTATTCCTTACAATGGGGATGTAGATTTCTGTACTCACAAGTTACCAGATGAATCCGGATCTTTTGATAAGGATAATGAAATACAGTGTCTTGGCTTGAATGAAGTGAAGACTCCGAAGATCATTCATCTCTCTATGAATTTGCAGATTCTAGAATTATGGGTTCAAGGATTTATAATTCCAAAGAAAGGGTATAAGGATACTCTAAAGAAGAGTGATATATATATATTGTATTTCTTGGTGAACCTCAGGAAGATAAGCTTGGTTAAGTATATCTTCGTGATGATTGAGAATATCAAGAATGGAAATATGAAGTCTTAGATTATTATGTATCCAACAATTCTGTCAAAGATCATTGTTCTTTGCCTTTAGTCATTCAAAATCCCAAGTAGCTCCAAGCCAAGAAATTACAATGTGATGTTGTTGAGTGATGAAACCCAAAAGAGAATGCAAATTGGTTTTTCTAGTGAATCCAGAGAATTTTATGATCTTTATAAAGAAGAAGTAAAAGCTTTGTCAAAGAATCCAGAATTGACTGAAACCTCTAAGAGAGGTGGAAGGAAGAGAAAGGCTATGGATCCCGAAGAGAACAAAAAACTCTTGTGGCCAGGAAAACTCATTCAACACCTCTAAATCCAAAGAAGAAAAAATTATATCATGATGAAGTAGTGGTCAAGTGGAGAGAGGATAAGCAAAAGTGGAAGGAATGGGAGCCTAAGTTTGTCCTGGACCCTGTTGAGGCAAAAGAATTGAAGGAAACGACTGCTGAAAATCTGGAAAAATAACAAAAAGAGAGGAAGCAAAGGAAGAAGTTATCTGAAGTAGAGATTCTACAATAACTTCTCAAAGATGCTGAGAAATCATCTGAGAAAATTCTGATACCAAAATCATTTTTTATAGAAACATTACTAGAGACACTCATAAACAAATTGGTGATTACAAAATCACTTCATGGAAAAGAAATAGTTGAAGAAGAAGAAGAAGTGGAATAGTAAATAGAAGAAGAAGAGGAGGAAAAAAGAAGAAGAAGAAGGAAATTAAACTGACGAGATCATATAAAAAGGTGATTAATACCATGAGAAGGAAATTCCATCTGTGAAATTATCAATCTGGACTTCCCAAGATGAATCCTCAAAAATTGCTACACTAAGAAAAGATGAGGAAGGTGAAGAAGAAGTCAATAAGCCAACAGATGATGAGAGCTGTAATCATGATTTCATTCATCCGAATGATCTAGTGGTTGATGCATAGAAAGAAGAAGTTGAGGAAGATAAGATTGTTCAGCTATCTGATCGTGAACAAGAATATCTCAAAGAACAATACTTCATTCTGAGAGTTGACAAGGGAAAGAAGGTGTTAGTAGATACACCCAGTAAATCTATTGTGAAGAAGAAAGATGTTTGTTCTTCATCAAAGAAGAAAGCTAAGGATATAGAAAAGGAATCCTCACCAACCAAAAATTAGGAGTTAGAATCATATTCCCTTGGACACAATTTTGTTTTTCAGTCATTAAATAAGTTGGTTGGTATTATTCCTCTATTTCCAAGCATAGATTCAAGATGCCAGATACTTCAGAAAATGATAAATCAGAAGTCAGATTCATTTTCCATGGTTATGGACAAATGTGTTGCACTAGAGGTAGACTTCAAGACTTTCCTAATTGGTTATGAGGATCATTAAAGATCTTGTAAGAAGATGGAATGATATTAAAATAAGAAAATTGAAGAAATGATAATATTCGATGAATTTCATGATAATGTCAAAGATGCATTTGATACCGAAGATGTGAAGATCAAAGATCTTACAAATAGTTTTGAGGAAAAGTTAACACTAAAAAAAACTATTCGGAAGCAAGAAGTTAAGTATCTGAATGGAAAGCTTAACTCTATGTCCATGAATTGGAAGAGGGAAATAGATCTTAGAATAGATATTGAAGAGAATATTGTTAAGTAAGAAGAACTGTTGAATGCTCATGCAGAAATTCTTAAGGCTTAGAAAGAGAAAATTCAAGCCTTAGAGAAGAAAAGTGATGATCCGGATCAGTTACTTAAGTGGGCAGAATAGGATCACAAGGATCTCAAGAAGCTAAAACCATTGTGAAGAAGTTTATAGCGAAGGAGAAAGAAAGGAAATTTATTTCATTCTGATATTCTGTTGTATTTTCCTCATTGTACAAATTTTATCAACATAATTGAAATTTTTCTTGCTCTTCATTCTTTCTTTGTTAAGTAATAATGTTTCAGGTACCAATATTTTCTTTCAATTCCCTCTATTTCTTTTTAAAAATCACATAGGGGGAGAAAGGAATGTTAAAAAAAATCAAAGTAAAGAAGGCATTTATCTAAGTAAGGGGGATTTCATCTAGAGGAATGATCTTATCAATGATGTTTTTTGAATACAAGAAAATGAAAAATCTCATTCAGAAAATCAAGAATATTATTCTTAGTGATTCCAAAGCCTAAGGGGTTTTAGTCATATTCACTTTGAACATTATGTAAAGGGAGATAAGTATTTATTTTCAAGTCTATAAAATTTATAAGTCCTTAGATTATTTTTAGTAAGGATGTTTGTGCTTTCCAAAAAGGGGGAGATTATTCAGTCAATAAGGTTTCCTTATGACTTTTCCAATCATTTATGTTTTGAAAATCACAAACCCTCTATCCTAAGGAAATTTTTATTTCCTTGAAGATTTATCTTAATAAAGAAAATTTTCATTCACCAAGGAAATTTTCACCTTATCCTTGTTTTAATTGTTCATGATTTAGTTTCCTAAACCTATTTTTTTTAAGTGCAAAATTCGGTTTCATTTCTAAAACCTCATAATCCTATAATTACATAGATATAGAGCATTCTGTTTTCAAGTTCTGAATTCAGATTCTGAATTCCTCAGAATTCTATGTCCAAATTCTTTGAAATTCAGACTCCGAATTCTTCGAAATTTAGATTCTGAATTCATTGAAATTCTGACTCTGAATTCTCTGGAAATCAGATTTCAAATTCTCTGAAATTCAAATTCCAAATTCTATAAAATTCAGACTCTGAATTCTCGGACATTCAAATTCCAAATTCTCTGAAATTCAGACTCTGAATTCTCTAAAATTCAGATTCCGAATTCTCTGAAATTTAGACTCCGAAATCTATGAAAATCTGATTCTGAATTCTCTAAAATTCATACCCCCAATTCTCTGAAATTGAGATTCCAAATTCTATGAAATTCAAACTCTAAACTCTATGAAAATCAGACTCCGAATTCTCTGAAATTTAGATTCCAAATTCTCTAAAATTCAAACTCTGAATTCTCAGTAAATCAGACACTGAATTATCTGAAATTCAGATTCTGAACTCACTAAAATTCAGACTCCAAATTCCATAGATTTCAGACTCCTAAGTCTATAGAATTCGGATTCCACATTCATTGAAAAATAGAATTTGAATATTCATATAATATAGACTCTGAATTTTTTTCTCTTAGACTCTAAATGTTTATTTACTTAGTCTCCAAAAATTATTTTCCTAGACTCAGAAAAATGGATTTGTTTGAGCAACCATATTTTACATACCCCTGTTATAGTTATGAAACGATGTTATGCATTCTGTTTCAAACTAACCATTGTTTGAGTGACACGTATATAGGTCCCTCCGAGATTCAAGGAAAAATATGACCGTTGGAGGAAGGAGCTGACCGTTGGAGATGTCCCTATAAATTGGATCTCATTTGAACGAGCTAAAAAGAACTGACACACGTTGATCAATCTAGAGATTACATGTTGTTGAAGTGATTTATAGAGAGATACTCTCATGCTTTGTGTGTACTGAACATATTATTCAGCTTGCTTTGTGTGACTCTGATTGTTGTTGTGTACAATCAAGGGCTTCTGGGGATAGGAATACAGAGCTGCTGACTACCTTAATGTTTGAGGACATCCTTGATAAGGAAAATAGAGTTTCTGACTACCTTAAGGTTCAAGGGCTTGTGGGGATAGCAAGACAGACTCCTATATTCCTATCTAGGGCTTACCCTGGTGTGAGTAAGACATAATTTCTTGAAAGTATAAATCATGGGACCTTTATCCAAGGTTGTTGGATACCCTACTCTTTTTGTTAAAATATTTCATACTTGTTACTTGTATTGTTTCAAGTTTATTTTCTGCTGCATTTTTATTATTAAGGAAAGTATAACTATCTTATACTTTCTTATACTTGTATACTTTGATTAGTAAGATTCTATATACTTTAAGGTAGAATATTTTCCCCTGTAAACTTCTCTTAAGTTTCATTTCTAGAACCATATTTCTGGAATCTAGCAAGATTGTAGAACTAAGAGGTCTTGTGAATTTACCTTTTTTAACCTTGTTAAACATAGTTTTCCTTAAGGTTAAAAATGAAAGTTTTATAACTAAATTTAAATGTTCCAATAAAATTTTTAATGTATACAATTCACCCCCCCCCCCTCTTGTATATTGATCATATGCATCATTATTTCAATCCTAAAGAAACTATATAAATATCAGGTTTGTGCAAAAAGAACCTAAAATAAAGCAATATCAGGTCTGAGCTAAAAGAATATAATCTACTGTATATAATTTATTTAGAATAAAAATATTATAAGGCCCAATACATGGACTTAAAAAATCAATAAACTTTAACCAAGAATATCATCTTTGAAAAAATATAGAGCACTCTCCCTTCAGGACATATATCATACTCAAACAGTCCTTCTGAAAATCAGAAGATCTTAATAAAAAATAAAACATATATATTAGTAGATAATATCATGTTGGTAAGTTTTCATGAGTATTTATCAAAATGTATCTGTTATGATTTAAATATTTAGTTACAAACATTCAGGTTTACTTTATATTATATAAAGGATGGGTAGCATTGGTGATTCTCACAATATCAGATCAATGAAAAATATCATGCACATCATGAATGAAAAATACCATATAGCAATGTATAAAGTTCAAAAAACTCATTCATTCATAGTGTAAAAAAAGAGGTATAAATATCCAAATTTTTAAGTCTCTCCAAAGTTTCATAAAAAAAGAAATACATCATAGGGGCTGAACTATGATAAAATTTGATTGGATGCAATGGCAATGTATGTAAGAGTCTGGCAGGAAGTATTGATGGAATGATGGAGTGCCACTCATCTTGCTTCTTCAGCTTCTACTATGGGTGGAAGATTCTCAACCAAATCCATCCACTACTCAAACCTATTTTGGGTAGTTTCGAAGGAAGATGATGATGTTGAAAGATCATACCATAGATGATCTATGATTTCCTCACATCTCCATATCTGTGCAGTCCAAACATCCATCTAAGCCTTCAATTTGGATATCAATTGATGACCCTTCTCCAATGCCTCTGATATCTCTCTCATATTCCTAGTATATAGAGCATCATCTACAAGATTGAGAAAATCCCTTTCACTTGTGGCCATATATTTTCAAATCAAAATGATTTTCTTCATAATTTCATATAGAGGTTTTTAGTCAAATCCCCCTACCCCATGTCATGAAATAACAGGTGAAAGCATTCCCATTGGTCATAGAATACTTCCAAGGGGTATCCGTGATCAAGGAATGAATATATTTCCATATCATCCTATGTTGCACATACTCCTCTACGACTGACAGAGTAGGCATGTGAGGAGGAGGACTAACTAGCTAAACCAATGAAAAAATAGAAGAAGAATCCGTATATGACCTTCTATCAATAGGCGTATAATCCAAAGCATGTTCTATAGGATTAATTTCCTCAATATAGTATATTTAACCATTATAACAATTATCACTCAAATGAGGTCACTTTCTTGACATCTCACCCTGATTTTCAGACAACTCCATTGTTGCCACTAAACACGAGGTTGGGGAGGCAAAGGGCATATCTATATGATGAACCAACTAGTTTAGCACACCACTTGGGAAAGCTGATACCCAATTATAAGAATAGTCCTAGGTAAGGAAGGTTGAAGCATCATTAGGAAGAAGTGTGATCTCATCTTCAGTATATTCACATGCCACCATCTTCAAAATTGGTGGATAAATTCGGTATTTTTCTCCCCTCGACCACCAACTAAAGTGGGGAGACCCTTCGAATATATCCAAACTGATGGGCGAATCGATAAGGTGCATAAGGTTCACAGATAACTAGCTCTTCCACCCTGGCTACAAGATCCCCATCTTGGAAAGATATCATATATGACCTTTAATCAAGGGATCTTCTACCGCTATTAATAATCAGTCCCACTGGTGCATAAAAAGAAGTAAAATTAAAGCTATTAGATTGGATCCATTTATCTTTAACATTGGCAGGGCTTAGAGACATGTCCCCAACCCCCGATATATTCAATAGTATAGGTTGGGATGAAGAATTAGGGATCCAAGTGGAATTTTAATATTCATAACAATGAAAATGCTTCCCTTTTCATCCAAATAATAACTGGAGAGGGCCGCTGATCCTATAATAGTTTATTCCTTATTTAATATGACCCAGGAGTTGGTAAAGGAATGAAAGGACTTGTGATTCCAAATTGAGGTGCCTTCCTTCCTCAAGTTTTATCTCCATCATTAATGTACTAACTCGGATCCCTGAGCATGTGTCCTTAGCAGGGAAAAGCCACACATTCAAAAACATGGATATAAAACCTTCCAACCTAAGGTCTGGAGAGATCTCTAAATTAACTTGGTAGCCCCATAAGGTATATTCCTAGGCTTCTAGGACAGCCCAATATGATCCAGTGCTATCGTGGACTTATTGAGAAGGGAACCAAATGAGGACGTATAATAGTTGGCCAATTTTTTCTGCAGTAAAGGAAAATATTGATCCAATACTTGAAAGAATAAGTGAATTTATTTTCAGATCCTTACTCAAATTATAATTTATTATAATAAGAATATCCCTCACTAAAACTAGACTTTTCAAGGGATCATCCCATCCACAATATGAAGGAATTCATCATACATCTCTCTATGAGAGGGAATACCACCCAGTTGGTAGAGTATCATATGTTGATAACCACTTCACCATGGGACAAAGGAATAAGTTGGTTCTAGGGAACCAATGACTAGTCATCTCTCGAAGAAGGTCGGTTTGGAAATAAATGATGAACTGGGAAATCCATGCAGCTTTATAAAGATGAACTTTGTATAACTGGTCAGATAACTCTTTGTAACTTTCACTAAACCAAAAGATCCATGTATATTCATCAAATAAATTACTATTGGTATAGATATCCCACTTCAAACCCCATAGAGTTCTAGGATTGTTTAGAGAGGAAGTAAATATACTTGAATATCTCTGAGAAATGGGATGGTGAGAAATATCAAAGCAATCTGAACCTAATGGGGAGTTTTCTAATATATAATACAGCTCCTAAGACCAAGTTGTGATCAGTTGACTATCCTTTGAAATTTTCATTTGGGCACAGTCGAGATAAGTTTACACCCAAAAAAATGACATATTAGAGTCTAGAGGAGGAATGGTAGCATAATGAAACAAACCAAACTTGTACAAAAGGATTCGTTGATATAGAGGATAGTCCTGAAGCTCATATGAGAGAAACCTCTTTAGAAACTCATTATTAGAATACACATGATAGCGAGGGTTGGCACTTTGTTTTCTAGTAATCATGGCCCTTTGATTGGATATATTTGAGAAACCATGATGAGAACTATAATTCATATGAATAAGAGTAAGTTTCATATGTTATAAAGATAAAATAAAATCATTTCAATGAAAATACATAAAACTCTCAAGCAGTATCATGTGCATCGCATGAATCAATAAGGTATTCACGAACCACATAAGGTGTTTTCAAATTGATTGACCCCCATAGGTCTCATGGGTGGAATAATACTATAGGGAATCATTATATTAAGAAAAAATACCTCAAGGTGTCCCCTCGGTATTTTTTGGGTGTGGTTGTATTTGTTGAAAAATCCAGATGATCGTGAATGAGAATGTTTGGTGTTTGTCGAAGATAAGTTTTTAAGGTGGAGTAGTTTCCTAGTGTTTTCCAAATTTTTGTGCCTCAAAATTGGGAGTTTGATGCTGGAAAAGAAATGATTTATTCATAGGAGTGAATGGTATGAATAACATTGAATAATATTGGAAAAGGGTGAGAATCATGTACTATAATTCATGGGCTGCGTATCATGTTCTGGGAATAGTACGTGGAGTGGCAGAAAGGGTACGCGGGTGCGGTTCGTGAAACAAAAAACTGGTTCACAGAGAATGGCAGTGCAGTACACATATGGATTGTCATCGGAAAAGTAAATTGACCATGTAAGAGAAAAGGCAGTATGCAAACGGTGTGGAAAACCAGTTCACGGGTGGCTTACAGTTCATGACGGAAAAAGAATTGGTAAGCAGTGATGGCTAGATTGAAGATTTGGTAAATCATGGATTAGCAGGTTTTGTGGATATCTTTGACTATATAAGAATTTCTAATTCCACTGATTACTATAGAGATTTAACATCATTAGAGAATATATTTTTCTCTAGGAATTCGAAAAAGTCTGTAAACAGTTCATGCTGAAGGTGTTTGTGGGGATTCTTAACCCGCAAAGGAAGTCTGATACGCAGAAGGAGTTGTCTCGGTATGTGGAGGAAGAATATCCAGTGTGTGAGAGGGGGAATTCCATAAGTTGTACGTGGAGGTAGAGATCTAGTATGCAGAAGTGAAGACAATCCATGAACTAAGAATAGTTCACGGATAGGAGGGGTTTCGTAGAGGAGGTTTGTTGAATCGGTACGTAGTAGCGCTATGCGATTGTGATGGCAGAGTCAGTCTGCGGATGAAGGGCGATTCATAGCAGTGGAAACAGTATACAGAGGAGGTGTTCTATGTACCAAACCTGGTACTCAGTACATGGGAGAAGGAGGTGGTTCATTATTTTCTCAAGGAAGCTTGAAAAATCTTCCATTCAGTTTGTGAAAGTATTTTCCAGTACCTAGCAGTACTCGGGAAGGCATATTTCATCTCCGGGTGAAAAAGAAACTTCTACAGAGCATCTATCTATAGTTAGGGATATAAGAATTCAAGAAAATTAAGGGACCTGCATGTCCATAAACTGTGTTTTACCTACAAGTCGATAAACTATGAGTGTATTTCTTTCCAAGAGCAGTGACCGAAGGAAGAGGAAGACAGTGACCTTTTCCACTAGTAGTGAGCCTGAGAAAGAGTCATAGGGAGTGACCCCTGGGAATACCGTTATCATACCATAAAACTTGTAAAGACAGTGAGCCTGGGTATATAACATCTAGCCCGAACATTGTACTCATTATTGCCTGTGATCCTTAGTGAATTTGGTACATCGGCACATTATTGTTGTATGCTCCTTGGATGTATCCCAGTGATGGTTAACCAAGTAAAAGTCATTTTTTCTTATGCATTATTTCATATATGTTTGTATATTATTATGGGAGGGAGAGAGAATTGAGTTTTTTCTAACAATGAAACAAGATCTGACTGAGAAAAGGTTTTAATCTGTCATACCCTGATTCACCACCCCCCCCCCCCTCTCAGGGTATTCGACCTAGTGGACCTAACAATTGGTCTTAGAGAGAAAGGTTTAAATTCAATGGATCTTTCTCCAGAAGAACAAATGAAGGTGTTCAATCATAAATAAATTCCGATCTTTGACGGAAATAATTTTTCACTATGGAAGAATCAGATGTAGCACTACTTCTGATTAGTAGGGATGGATGTATTTACAGAAGCTATGTATGGAATATCAACTGAAATTAATAGTGGCACTTTATCAGAAGCTAAAAGTAGATAATTGAATGATTATTCTAAATGGATCAATGTTTTAGGGGGAGCCCTATCAAATTAAATTTATATGAAGGTGATGTCCTATAAAACGTCAAATGAAATGTGGAAAAAATTGTTAAACATTTATGAGGGTGACACAAAAGTCATAGAAGCAATGTTGTAGGTTCTATGGAAAAAGTATGAGGATCCCAAAATGAATCCCAATGATACTGTTGATTCATTTCTCAATAGGATAAATATTATTGTGGAATATATGCGGTGTCTTGGAGAATTCATTGAAGATATAATGTTTTTGAAATGGATCTTGAGGAAACTTCCACCACGGTTCAATCTGAAAGTTTTAGTGTTGGAAGAAAAAGACCCAAAAGAGCTAACACTAAATAACCTACACAATACCCTTGTAGCATATGAAATGATAAATGATGATAATGATGTAGTGGAAAAAGGGAAGCATAAGGAAGTGTCATTCAAGGCCATGAAGAATCTCTCTATAGAAGATAGTCCTGAGGAGGACAATATGGATGATGTCATGTAATTTATCTCCTCTAATCTGCAAAGGGGAAAAGGGAATTTCAAAGGTAACCTTATATTTTCATGCTTTCTATGCAAAAAGATTGGGAATTTTTCAGCAAAGTGTCCTAAGATGTTAGATGATGAAAATAAAAAAATTATCAAATTCTCCAAAATAAATTTTAATAAAATGAGAAAGGGAGTATAATTACTAGGAGAAAGTTCTTCAAAAAGAAAAATCTTCTTTCAAGATAGGATGAAAGTTTAGAAGAATCTAAGGCAGAAGAGTTGGAGGAATGCACAAATCATAAAGTAGATGCTTTGGTGATAGTTTCTAGAAATTCATTAACAAGAGAAGAAAGTGGAAATGAAGAAAGAGAAATTGAAGGAAGAGTTTATCTTCAAGCTGAATTAGAAGCTTCCCTTGAAGAGGATGATATTTTAAGAGCCGAAACAAAGAAAGAAAAAAAATTTGTTCGTGATGATAAACTCTTTATGCAGCAGCAGGAAGAAGATAATTTTGAGCTGAATGAAGAAATTGAAAAGCTGTGGTTTTCAATCCCAGAAAGCTCTAAAAATGTGGTTGAATACAAACTCAAAAATGAAGAATAGAAAATTGAAATTTATAGTTTGACTAAAACTAGAAAAGATAAAATCGATAATATTGAACCACTATAAGAAGAAGTCATTAATATGTGATGAACAATTATAGATCAGAAAAACTTGCTAAGAAAGAAGATCATACAGGCAACAGATAAGATGAGATTTGAGTAGAGCGGTCTATCAGAACAGAAGCACAAATCTGCTCTGAATGATAAGGCTGGTATGGGTCTTGATCTAAAATATAAAGTAGTTATGGTTCAAGTCAAACCACAAGAACCTAATCCAAGATTGAAGATTGATTTGGTCATGAAGCAGAATCATAAGATTCAGAGTATCCAATGCACAACTAATGGTGCATCATTTCCACACAGGAGTGTACCTCACATAAGATGCTATTATTGTGGTAAGATGGAACACTCTCAAAATTTATGTTCCATAGCAATGAGGTGCCAAATGGAACAAGACCAATATAGGCAGTCGTACAGAGCTCAAAATTACAGGTCATCATTTGATGGTCATTTCTTCAGGTGTAAAGGACTCAGACATATGGCAAGATATTTCACATCAACAATGAAGAAGAATGTGTTAAGGAAAACTGAATTTGTTCCTAAGAAGAAGCCAAAAGTATCTTTAAGTGAGATAAATATTAAAAATCAATTTTAAACTCCACAGGTTGATGCTGACACATCAAATACCGAGGAAGATCAAGATTATCATTCCATGTCAGGTATGAATTCAAATACTTGGGTCAAAAAGAAAAGGGTTGAGCAGGCCGTGGTTGCAGAAATTGTGATCAAGGCATCAAACCGCACAAGGATATTGATAATTGACAGTGGATGCACTTCCCATATGATAGGAAATAAGAATCTAGTAACCAGAATCAAGCATGACAAAGAAGGTATTTTAAGATTCAATAATAATGGGGGCTTGAAAATTATTTGTTCAGGAAAATCCATGTTTCAAAGAAAAGACATGAGATGAGCATATGTCTTGGTTGTTGAGGGGCTTAGTCACAAAATTCTTAGTGTTAGTCAATTGTGTGACTTAGGACATGCCATATGTTTTTCCAAGAAATTATGTATCATCAAGGAAAAGGATGGCGATGTTGTGTTGCAAGGAAATCTTATGAAAGGGAATCTCTACCTCGTGAGGGGAGAAGAAGATATGTGCATTATTCCCAAGGATGGAGGAAAAAAGTTATGGAATAAGCATCTTGGGAACATAAGCCAAGGTTCCTTGGAAGATCTAGTAAAATATGATGCAGCTCAAAATCTCCCTAGATTATCATGTGATTGTACTCATACGTGCAATGCCTACCAATAGGGGAATATCATTCGAAAGACATATAAGAAAAAGAAGAAAAAGTTAACAAGATTACTTGATCTGGTGCATATTGATGTGTATGGGCCAATTTCCCCAAGGGATATTGATGGGATGAGATATTATGTTCTATTCATTGATGATTATAGCAGAATGGCATGGGTTTCAATAATCACCCACAAATCTGAAGTGTTCAGTTGCATTACAAGATATCGAAGGGAATGTGAAAATATGCTTAGTCAGAAAATCCGAACGATTCGAACAGATAATGGAAAAGAGTTCACAATATCCAAGTGGAGGATAATCTCGAAAAACATGGGATAATGCATCAAGTTTTAGTAGTAATAACTCTGCAGCAGAATGAAGTAGTTGAGAGAAGAAATCAGATTGTCAACAACATGGCCAGAACAATGATCATTGAGAATGACCTTCTGGAGAAAGTTTGTAAAGAAGTAGTTATGACAGTATTATACAATTCAAATAGATCATTACTTTTTCCAAAATATTATATTACTCCATATGAGTTATGGTATGAAAAGAAGTTGTCATTAAAGTACTATCGAATACTCCGAAGTAAATGTTTCATTCTCAATAAGGAGAAACAAAGGAAATTTCAATCCCATGGGGATGAAGGGATATATCTTGGCTAATAAATGAAAAAGAAGTATATAAATGCTTCAATAAGCGATAGGGAAAGATAGTTGAAAGTCATGATGTGACTATTGTAGAAAATCAATAGAATCTTCAGCAAATACATGACCAGACATAGAATGATAGCGATAAAGAGATGAGAAGATTTGGAGATGCTCCAGCTCTAGAAATTTATTTAGAAGAAGACTCAGATGATGAGAATAAATTAGTGTATTCCCAAAAACTAGCAATAAGAGATTAAATTAATAGGAATAATATATTTGGTGATCAGACAGCACCGATGTAGACAATAATGATGAAGTTTCTACAGCAAGCATCATAATTTTCATAAGTGGATCTTAAATGATTTGAGGAGGCAGATGAAGATGAGAATTGGGTTCAAGTAATGAATTAAGAGCTTGAAAAAATTGAGAAGAATCAAACGTGTGAAATTTTTTTGAGACCATAAGACATGAATTTCATAGGGACAAAATGGGTCTTTCGCAAAAAAATGATTGAATTCGGTGTTGTGATTTGAAAAAAAAGAACGACTTGTGTGCAAAGGGTACTCCCATATAGAGGGTATAGATGTTGAAGAAACATTCACACCTGTTGAAAGCCTGGAGACAATTAGATTATTCTTGGCCATAGTTGTGCAACAAAAGTTTAATGTTTTCCAGATGGATGTCAAGTCAGCATTTCTGAATGGAGTTCTAGGAGAAGAAGTCTACATCGAGAAACCAGATAGTTTTCTCATTCATGAGGATGAGATCTCAGTTTTTTGACTGAAGAAAGCTTTATATGGTTTTAAGCAAGCCCTAAGAGCATGGTATTGAAGGCTTGATCAGTTTCTAAAGAAGCTTGATTTTCCATGTGATAGAGTTGATTACAATTTGTATTACAACAATGGAAACATTCAAAGGATGATGGTGCTAGTTTATGTAAATGAAATAATATTTGGTGGATTAGATGAATCACAATGTAGACAATTTTCTGAATTCATGAAAAATGTGTTTGAAAAGTTGATGATTAGAGAGATGACATTTTTCCTTGGATTACAGGTGACACAATGAAGGAATGGAACTTTTATTTCTCAATATAAATATGCCAAGGATGTTTTTAGAAGGATTGGAATGGATAATTCCAAAGAGATGAAGACTTCGGTTGGTACCCAGTTGAAATTTTCACGAGATGATAAAGGCAATCTAGTTAAAATCATAGAATACAGGAAAATCATTAGAAGTATAGTGTACCTAACAACGACAAGGCCTAATATTTTATTTTCCACATGCCAAGAAGTGAGGTATCAAAGCTATCTCAAGGAGAGGCACATGATTGTAGTAAAAAGAATTATTTGGTATATCAAGGGCACATTAGATTTTGGCCTAATGTATAGTGTAAAATCTTAGTCAAAGTTATTGCGATATACAGATGTGAATTGGGTTGGTTCAGTAGATGATAGGAAATCAACATCAAGAGGTGCCTTTTATCTTGGAGGGTTGTAAATTTCTTGGTTAAGCAAGAAACAAGATTGCATTTCATTGAGCATTGCAGAAACTGAATACATTGCGGCTACTCAATCTTGCACACAACTATTGTGGACAGAGTAACAAATTGAAGATATGGGAATTAACATTAAATCTCTTATCATAATCCATTGTGATAATTCAATTTCTATAAATATGAGAAGAAAAAAACTAGTCCATCACTCATGGAAAAAGCACATTGAAATCAAATATCATTTTATCAAAGGGAATGTAGAGGAAGGGATTGTGAAGTTGGAGTATGTTCCTACAGAACAAAAAGTTACAGATATTCTTACAAAGGCCTTGCCCAAATAAGTATTTTAAAGGCATCGAATGGCTCTAGGAGTCCAATAAACTTCCTTTACTTGGAAAAGTGTGTATGTGGTCCCCATCTCCCTGAGGTATGATGTTCCATTCCCTAATGTTCTGATATGTGTTCTTTAACCTTTTGTATACAGCCTTGAAGTTCCCTTCAGGTTCATTGACAAAGGGGGAGAAAGACATGGGGAGAAGCTATTAAGTGGTGCAACGAAATAGGGGGAGTTGAAGCTAAGCTGAATCTATTTGGAAGAGCTATAATATAGGGGGATAATTAAATATAACGATGCTAGAATTGATCGATCAATGATTAGATATCACGACGGCTGAGGTTCATGATGAGAGTAGTTTATTGGTATCCATGTATCAGTATGGTATCAATAGTTAGTGACTATAAATGAAGTGGTTCATTGATGAACTTCTCATTATACTCTTGTCTCTCACATCAAGCATGGATCTTGTGGGCTTAGAGTGTGTGGTGAGTAAATCCTTGATCACTATCTTAATCACCTAAAGAGAATAGTGGTTGAAGATGGAAGGAGTGTTAATGAGGTATCAAAATGTGAAGCATTTTTATGAGAAGATTTTTCAATAAAACCAAAGGGGAGATTGTTGGGGAAAAATCCCTCATGGTGTCCTCTTGGTACGTTTTGGGTGTAGTTGTATTTTTTGACAAAGCTAGATGATCACTAATGAGAATAGTTTGTGTTTGTTGAAGACATGTTTTTAAGGTGGTGCAGTTTCCAAATGTTTTCCAAATTTTTTGGCCTCAAAATTGAGAGTTTGATGTTGGAAAATGAGATATTTTTACATAGGAGTGAATGGTATGAATAACATTGAAGAAAATTGGAAAAGGTTGATAATCATATACCATAATTCATGGGCCACATATCATGTTTGGAGAATGGTACACAGAGCGACATAAATAGTACATAGGTGTGGTTCACGAAACCAAAAATAGTTCACGGTGAAAGGCGGTGCGGTATGCTTATGGATTTTCATTGGATGATGAAATAGAACATGTATTATCAAAGGTAGTATGTAGAAAACATGGAAAAACAATTCGTGGGTGGCTTACGGTTCGCGATGGTAGAAGAATCAGTAAGTGGTGAAGGCTGGATTGAAGATTTGGTAAATCTTGGATTAACGGATTTTGTGGATATCTTTTCCTATATAAGAATCACTAATACCACTGATTACTATGGATATTGAACATAATTAGAGAACATATTTTGCTCCAGGAATTTGGAAAAGTCCAAAATTGGCTCGTGTTGAAGGTGTTTGCAGGGATTATTAACCCACAAAGGAAGTCTGGTACGCAGAAGGAGTTGTCTTGGTACGCGGAGGAAGAATCTTCGGTATGCGAGAGGGAGAATTCTGAAAGTGGTATGTAGAGGTATATCTCTGGTATGTGGAAGCAAATATAGTCTATGAATAGAGAATAGTTCATGGACATGAAGGGTTTCACAGAGGAGGTTTGTAGAATCGGTACACGGTAGCGATACGTGATCGCGAAGGCGGAGGCAGTCTGTAGATGAATGGCATTTCATAGCAGCGGAAGAAGTACGTATAGGAGGTGTTCTGCATACCAAACCTGGTAATAATTATGTGGGAGAAAGAGGTGGTTCATGATTTTATCAAGGAAACTTGAAAACGCTTCAATTCAGTTTTCAAAAGTATTTTCCGGTACCTAGAAGTACCTGGGAAGGTGGATTTCATCTATGGGTGAAAAAGGAACGTCAATAGAGCATCTATCTATAGTTAAGGATGTATAAATTAATCAAAAGGAAGGGACCTACATGTCTATAAACTGTGTTTGACCTAAAATTTGATAAACTGTGAGTGGATTTCTTTCCAAGAGCAGTGAGCGAAGGAAGTGGAAAACGGTGACCCATTCCACCAGCAGTGAGCCAGAGAAAGAGGAATAGGGTGTGACCCTTGGGAATGAAGTGAAAAAAACCTAAACCTTGTAAAGGCAGTGAGCCTTGCCATAGGAGATCTAGCTCGAACATTGTACTCATTATTGGTAGTGATCCTTAGTGAATTTGGTACATCGGAACATTGTGGTTGTATTCTCCTTAGACGTAGCCCATTGAGGGTGAACCAAGTAAAAATTGTTGTGTCCTATACAGGATTTCATATTTGTTCATATATTTCTCTGAGAGGGGGATAGAATTGAGTTTTTTTCTAACCATGAAACAAGATCCAAATGAGAAAATGTTTTAATATGTCAAACCCTGATTCACCCCCCCTCTCAGGGTATTCGACCTAGTGGACATAACACATTCAATCATTGTCCCCTTTTGAGACTCATGATCGTGTGACCTTGATATAGTCACATGAATCACATGATAATCAATGGATCATATGACTGAGATAAAAGACCTTGAGAAACCCCCAAGAAAATTACAGTCCTCATGGAAGAAGTTCAAACAATTACCAAAGTATGGTTCATAGTTGGATCAGACAGGCACCTAAAAAAAGTGGTCTTGTGAAAGAGTTCTCATGGTGAAGGCTTGCAAACAGGTCTCATGATCAGGACTCGTGGAATGATCTTGTGATGAGGAAACATGATAGGGGAAAAGAGATATCACTTTGAAGGAGGGGTGTATAATGAAATGAATGGATCCCCCCTATATATATGGAATTTCACGGAATACCAAGCATCACCTTATATACCAAACATCACCCAATACACCGGTTTGTGACACTACTGAAGACTCAGGTGGGTACTTAAATTCCGTATAACTGAGCCCTTATCCCCATGGATGTCTCTCTTAAAGGGGGTATTCGTTGAAACTTGCCAAATGAGCATCGGTAAATTCACAAAGGAAGAAATACCTGAATATGGGTATTATTTTCTGGGAAAAGCAAAGGATGAAGATGGTGGCTGAGACATGTGGATTGTGTGATCCTTCAAGGTACTCGTGATCTCATGGAAATTATATGGTCATGTGAAAAAAACATGTGTAGTGAACAACCTGTAGAGGATCCCACATAGACACTTTTGAAAAGTCTTCCTTCTATTTTGATGGTTCTTCAAAAAAATAGTGGTCACATGGAGGCAGCTAAATAAGCTCCCCATGTCCACACGTGCTGTCATCAGTGAGCTCCTAACAAAAACAACTGAAAATTATTTTAAAATAGGAAGAAATTATCCATAAGGAGGTGGTATTTCATGGTCGTAAAGATCATGTGATGAATCACCAATGGGAAGGGTAAATTTCCTTGATGAGATCCAAGAAAACGTGTGATACCCCTTAACCATTGTTAAATAAAAAAAGGAAATAAAATAATGGAGGTGGAGACCACTTGTGGTCACTGAACATCATACGATGCACCCCTGGTGATCTACAAGACACTGTGGGTCCCTATCGGCTTGCCTACACTATCTCGTGAAATACATTAAAAATTTTATCCTCGATATAGGAAGTTCCTCAGGTATGTCTAGGCACATTGTGATCCCACTTTTGGCTCCCTAAGGACAAACATATGGATTTGTTCATACAATGCTCACAAATCTCCATGAGACCTAAATTGGTCGTTCAATGAATCATCAAGAGGGAGATTAATTGTCTTTGACATTACTCATGTGATTTCACATGACCCTCTCCCTTTGTAAAATAAAACAAAGGAAATAAAAAAAGGAAGGATCTGGAAGCCTCCCGTGATTGTAAAATGCTCATGACTCGCTAAGGATCATTGTGGCATGGATTCATGCGAATCTATAAAAAATCATCCTAATCTCGTAAAGACACTGAAAAAGCCATACTTGTCTCACAAAAATGTCTTGGAAAAATCATCCAAGATCAGGAAAACTCTTTTCAATGGGCTCCCTGATCTCACAAATCCCCTTGGACATGTCCATATGAAAATATGAAGTCCTTCAAAATACCTTCATAATTCAACAAAGTCCTAATTAATTGGTGATAATATAATAAAGGAGGAATTGATGGGATAGACTCACAGTCACTAAAAATCACAAGACACCCTCAGAAGCAGTCCATGGTAGAGGATCTCAAAGACGCATGGTGCCAAAACCCTTCACTGACTCCATCTTGGATTCATGCAAGATAGGCCGCTCAAAATGAAGAACAATCAAGCAGGGAGGCCTATAAATCCACCACCCTAAAATCAAATAAATATTTTTTATTTTTCTCATCCAGGCACATAATCACACCCAAGAATCAGATCAAATTTCTTGGAGTGTCTGATCTCACGATCGAAAAGTATTTAATTAGGTAATATGTCAGTTAATAGCCAGAGTGACTACACACCATGCATAAAGAACTTCATGTGATCATTCATAGATCACACGAAGGACTTCTGAAAATATTTTCAAAGAACATGCAACACATCTACCAGATCACGTGAGACTCAAAATAAACTAACACTGAATTAATATAAGGCATTCACAATATAAGGTCTATAAAAAAGACTAATGGTGGATGACTTAAGTGGAAAACATGTTCACTAGCCCTCATGTGCTTTTCTTGAACCATACAAGACACACAAAAACACTAGTACATATCAATGATATCTCACAAAACTCCTTTATCTTGCTATTTGGGTCTTGAGAAATCCTATGGACATGTCAGAGCAAGCCACATAGTTCCCCTAGACATGACACTTTAGTCTCACAAAGCCTTATGGGTTTGTCAGCCAAGCCTTGTGAAGTCCTTCAGATACATTGCCCGACTCATATAATGGTGCCTAATCATGTCAGTAGACTCTCAAGATAGCATGTATTCATGTCAATACACTCTTGTGATACCCTCTAGGGATGTCATCTAAGACTCACGACACCCTCCAGACATGTCAGTTTGGTCTCGCAGTGCCCTCTTGGAGTGTCACTCAAGACATGTGATAACCTCCGAGACAGTTCATATTGACTCTTGTGGCACCCTCCATATGTGTCAACCATCTATTGAAAATAAAACCAGGTCATGTTAGCTAGATCATCTGACACCCTCTAGATAATCCAGTCAGATCATGTGATGGATTTTAGGACAAATCATCTGGGTCTTTTGAATATCCTCTGGATAAGTTATCCTTGATCATGTGAATCTTAAGATGTACCACTTAGGTTACATGAAGTCCTTTAGAAATACCAATTCGATCATTTAGTTTTCTTTGGATATGCCAGGAAGATTCCCTCCTACATATCAGGACAAAGGGACAATATGTGCATTTTAGGTAGAAAAGCAAGCCAGATCAATTGGAAAACCTTGGAGTGTAATCCCTAATCAAATGAACTATAATGAATCTGATTCATACTATAAAAAGGATATGTAGGATGTATCCATGAGTCCTAATCTCCACATCAAACATCTCAAGGTTTGTCCCAATACATATGTCCCTCACCTATCAAGGAATGACATTGATCATTTGTTATCCCTTATTTCTCACACCGAACATATCTCACATGGTCTTAGGGAGTTGAAATGGTTATATAATTCATATCATGATTCTCCAAAAACAAGAGAAACATAAGTATGTAAGCCCTAAAAAGAGGCATGACGCATTAAACTCAACAAAAGGGCATATAACTTGCCACCATACCCAAAGGAAAGATTGAACTATGAGAACTATGATTCCTATACTAACTAGGATGTGTAGGATGCTTTACTAAGGCCTGAGCTAAAATAAAAATCCATTTAGATGTAGGATTTATATTGATGTTGTTTCAACCATCGGGAACCAATCATTCTCATGGGTGGATCACTATACCTCATCCATCAGCAGATTGAGAAATAAACTGAACTAAGAGTGCTCTAATTCCTATAATTACCAGGATATGTATGATTCCTTCCTAAGGCTTTTGATCAAATAAACATCCATTTTGATGTAATCCTTATGTCGAAATATTTTCAACCATTGAGACCCAATCATTCCCATGGAATGGTCACTCTACCTCATACATCAGTAAACTGAGAAATAAACTGTTATATGATGACTTTAATTCCTTCCATAACCAGGATATGTAAGAAGTCTCCTTAAGGAACAATCTCTATAATAAATCCTCTTATGGTAGTCCCAACACATAAGTCCCAAATCATGAGCAATTAAAATTGATCATTTTCCATCCCTTGTTTCTCACACCGATAATATCTTACATGATCTTTGGGAACTATAATAATCAGTTCATCTGTACTATAAGTCTCTATAATGACAGAGAAAACCTCAATGTTTAATCACCGAACAAATGAACTATGAAATAAATAATTCTCACCATAATCATTATATGTAGTATTTCACTCCAAGACTCAATCTTGAACACGTGGTGTCCTAGAACACCCATATAAGTCATTTCCACATGAATTTAAATTGAATGGGTCCAATGAACTAAGTGGGTTTTGATTCCTTCAGTAACCAAGATACTTAGGATTCATCATAATGAATCAATCACCTCCTCAAGACATTATCCACCTCCTTATGTGGCATCAAATTCTGAAGCTCCAGGTTATATGGCTTCAGCACATAAGAATCCACCCATTACTAGAAAATGATGGAGAACCTGGATATATAAAAACGGATTCATTAAGGAGACCCCAGAATTTTTCACTAGAAAGATAATTAACCCATGATCATTTTTTAGGGTAACTGGTCTTGTATTAAGATTATGAAGAGACTCACAACCATATCTTAAATCTATAAGAGATTCTCCGAGTAGGCAATAATTCCCCCAAAGGGTGTGATGAGCCTAACCTCCATCCTATAGACCAATTCGAGTCCAAATATGCATTGTGACTAAAAACCAAGATGACTTCTTGCCTTTGTAAAGCATGTCTGTACCTAGTGATGGGTGAGGGAACCATTGGGGGTTTTTGGTAAGAGTGACAATGGTAACCCAATGTTCATGGTTATTCACAACACAAACACTCCCCACAATCAACCATAGGGTCAAACCAAACCCACATCAATTAGGGTTTCTGAACATGCCTCAAATACTGACAAAACACATTCATTTGTAATACTTTTGAAGCATATAAAGATTTACTCCTTTAACTGATTAAGAAGATCATGTCATCTATAAAGAAGAGATGAGAAGGTACTTTTAACCCATATATGCCTCTATATAGATGCAAAAAAATATTGGAAATGGATAAATTCATATTCCTATTAAGGAAAACATGATCAAGGATGAAGATACTTAGAGAAAGTGGTTTTCCTTACCGTAGGCCCCTTATGGACTTGAAGAAACCAAAGTAAATTACCATGAGAGATATGGTAAACTAAGGGTAATCAAAGCACAATAAAAGTATATTTCTGTACACATTTGGATAACATAAATATATAAATCACATAGACATCATGAATCTTACCATCAAGGTCTCTCAACCGAGACATCATTATTAATCAATGGGTAGGTGTAAACCAAATACCCATCTAATGTGGAAACATGTTTTATCTCATGTGACATGTCAAAGCATCAAGGGGATATCTATAATTATTCCCCACCTATCACTTTCAAATCATATTCATTACTCATATATTGAATGATCAGTACAATTTATTCTCAAAATGCCTTGTAAATCAACATTTATCAATATTAAATCATGAATATGGAATATTTCCCTAATTAATGAAATAAAAAAACATAATAATAAGTCATACATATAAATATGGTGGATTTATATTTAGAGTATATCCTAATTAAATCATAAGAATCATCAAAGTATGTCAACATAGATAAAAATTCATTTAAAATAATACTCAAGGATTTTTTTGAAAACAAGATAAAAATATCCTTTAATATTGATAACATTCTAAATAAAAATTTCAAAAATATTGATAAAATGAATTTATTTGAAAATAACCATAGAAAATTATGGAGGATTATTTAAATAAAATTATTTTCATGACGGTGTGAAAATTCATTCATGTCGTATACATTAAAATAGAACATTCTTTTTTTACTTTTGTAAAAATTCTGGAAAATCAATTATTCAAAAAAACTAAAAATATTATTATTTTAACCTTTTTAATAAAATGAAAATATGGTTTAAAATTACTTTAAAAAATAGTTTTATTATATAAAATAACATTATTGAAAATAAAATTTATGAACATGGACATGGAAGAAAAGTTTCATCAAACAAAGATGAAATACAGTTAGTTTTTCTTAAAAAATTGTCGTGGTTATTTTACGTACAAAAGAGAATTAAAAAGTACTATTACATGAAAATTATAAGATTAAATAGAGGAGAATAAAATAAATGTATTTTAATGGCTAATATCATAAAAAATTCAATAAAAACTTAAATATAAACAGTCTTTAATAAAAATAATATTGCAAAATAAATATTCATTGATTCGATAACTTTTGAATCAAATCCCATTATAGTAAAAATCATGAATAAAAACTTTTAATAATATGAATAATAATTTATTAATGATATAAAATTTAAAAGGGGAAGTATATACACCACATAAAAGAAATTAGGTGCATAATATAAAACATGTCTCATTCATGTGGAAATGAGATGAAATTTTCCATACCTCAAGCCCAACTTGAATCATATGAATTGTTAACCTCAATTATAATAAATATAAAATTTATTATACATATATATAAACCATATTAATTTTTATAATATAATATATTATTCACTTATAATAATATATCACCTATTTATTAATAATTCATTAATAACATCATCATCTCATGTGTTAATTGTTCTGTTTTCATACATGTTTTGGATCGGTAGTTCAAATCATTGAATCTTGGTCATTATTTAATTATATGTATAATATTAATAATTAAATAATTCTAATTTTTATGAATTAAATATAAATTTATAATCATTCATGAAATTCAGACAAGATAAACGAAACACATCGCTTCGTGGAGGTGGTAGTGCACATGTACGCACGAACGACGTTATCATTTTCCAACGAATGAAATCATAATAAGATTGATGATATATTATATTTTTAGAATAATAATTATGTACTAAATATCATATATATTCAATAATTACACCTTTATAACCTTCCACTTAAATTGTTAATGAAAAATGAATTACACCACTATGTAGAGACGGTATGTCGTATGTACACACAAGCGATGTTTTTGTTTTTTGTAAGATGAAAAGGTAGTGAATAAGGGTTTTACCTCCAAAATAATAACATTTAGGTATATAAAATATAATTATGTTATTATATGATAATTGTTATATAATATTTGAAGGATATAGAAGATAAAATAAAATGAAAACACCCAGTTAAGATTTATGCCTATTCTTTGGAAAACCACCTTTGATTTACACCTTAAGCCTTAAATATTGGTCATTTCATGCGACCAAGGACTCTATTATATTGGTAGTATGATTGGTAAGGTATTTTTTAAGTTATTTTTTAAGATACATGGAACAATAAGTGTGGAAAAGATGTTAGGGGTGATTTCCTTATATAAGAGAAGAGAGGGGTAATCTTGGAATTACTTAAAGTATTAATTTAATAAAAATTAATTCTCATGTTCAATGGAAAAAATTGATATATTTTGAATATATAGTGAATATAAGTATAAATAATCTCATAAAATATTATTTTTGAAAGTTTAGTTCATGTTTTAACCCTTATCTTTCAGTTTTAACCCCCCCTGTTAACACTTTTGGCGTTTACCGTGATATCAAAGTTTTTTACAAATTAGGGGTCAAGAAATTTACTATAAAATTAAAAGTTACAAATAAGTGTAAAATGGTTGATATTATAGACCATATCCCATTAAAGTTTACAAATATAATATTTTTATTAATTTTAAATCATTTAATAAAATATTATTTAAAATAACTTACCATTAAAGTCATTTTCAGGACTATTCATATAGTTTACTTTAAAAAATAACAAGATAGAAATGTAGTTAAAATAAAAAAAAATTAACACATAAATAATAAATTATATTCATCTGAAACATTATTTTAACCCCATAACTCACCCAAAAAAATATTACTCTGTGAGTTTTTAAAATCATTTACTTGATTTTTCTACTACTTTCATTAGTGTATCAATAATAATTATTTATTTACTAAAACATAGAATAAAATTAATATAAAAAAAATATTCATATTACAAATAACCATTTATAATTATTTGTGACCTGTTTTTATCCTTGTAAAAACATATTAGAGACATTAAAATTAAGAAATTGACATTTTGGAAATATTCTTTACTTAAAATTATATAAATGTATTTATCAAACAAAAATGGTACCAAAATACCATATTTTTTAATATATTAATGTTTTGGTCTAAAAAATCTAAAAAATAACAGAATAAATACTTATGGTGATTTTAAATCCTTTTCACATTAGTTTTAACCCTAGTTATCCAATTTACCATTTATTATTGTAATAAATTTTACCATGGTTGCTATTCATTATGAACAAAAATAATGCTGAACTAATTACCAAATTATAAAATAATTATTCAAAATATGGAATTTATTTTATCCAATTCAATTCCTATAATTGGAACAAATAACTTTTAAAATAAACCCACAAAATACGATGCAAAATAGTTTTCTAAAAAATGCATTTTAAGTATAAACATATTTTTATATCAAAATTAAGAAAAATGTTGATTTTAATAACATTAATTAGATTATTTTTAATAAAAATTAATTAATTAAATTTTAAAACCAATTAAATTAAAAAATTTACTTTTTAAATACTTGAAATAAAAAGACAGTTTTCTTTAAACTTAATGTTTTTCACTATTCACTAAAAAGCTATCTTTTCAGAAAAATCCAAAGATTTCACCCAAATATAATTTTGATATGATAATTTCAAAAATAATATCCTTCTTATCAAATAATATTTATAAAATTTTTATAAATTAATTATAATAGTCACTCATAAAAAGTAGAAACCCCATTTTAATAAAAACATAATTTTGAAGCATCAAATGACTTCGCTAAAAATTTAGTGTTTATTTTATAATAATTAATCTAAAAACTATTTAATAAGAACTTTATATATATATATATATATAACAATGTGGTTAATCCTATTCATACCATCCAATTCAACATCTTGTTTATAACTATCATATTTAAATAATATTATTTTGTGATTTGTTTAAGCTCAGTGTTGGATATGCTACATGTTATTGAATGTTGTGTTCTTTTTAAAAGAAAATATAAACTGAAATATTGGTGTATTACAATTAAAATTATTTATATACTTTATCTCACATTATAAACTTTATTTTAAATGTGTTTGAACATAATTTATATGTTGAAAAAAAAATAAAACACAAGAAAGATATCCACTTCTCTTCTCCAATTATTCTTCCCTAGATAAACACCACAATGCTTAGGGAATCTTATTAAACTCAAAATATTATAAAACTCTTATTGGGTATCAAAAAAATCCCCAAGTTCACAATTACACTTCATCCCACCATCCTTTTTATATGGGTTTAATATCTATAGAGTAAGGATGGCTATGAAGGTATTTAGTCAGAAAAATGTTATTGATTTAGATAAAAATAATAATCTTGGGGTAAAAATGTATTCTATAAAAGTTATTCTTGGATTTGATGATATTATCATCCTAGAGAAATAACAACTTGATATGAAGACTACATTCTTATTTGATGATCATGAAGATGATATTTATATGGAGTAGCCGATGGTTTTTTAGATGAATGGTAAAGAAAACCTAGTATATAAACTTAAGAAAAATTTATATGGTTTGAAAGAGACACTAAGGAAATGTTATAATAAATTTAACTCATTTATAGAGAAAAATGAGTACAAGATAATGATATTTGATCACTGTGTCTTTATAAAAAATGTTTTTGGATGGTTATTTCATTATTCTCTTGATTTATGTTAATTATATATTGATTATTGGTAGAGATATCACCAAGATTTATAGGGTGAAAAGTGAGTTGAAAAATTATTTTAAAATTAAGGACTTATGGGAATATATAAATATCTATGGCGTGAATATTATTAGTGTCATGAGGAATCACAATATTTTGTTATCTTGGGAATGGTACATGGAGAAGGCTCTTGAAACATGCAATATGAGCAAGGATAAAATAGTTATTACACCACTTGAGAGTCACATTTAATCAAAAAAAGATATATTCCATCATCTAAGGAGGATAAAGAAGAGATGGAAAAGGATCCTTATTAGTTAGTAGTTTGAAATCATATGTATTTTATAGTGTGCACCAGGACAGATATTTCTCACATTATTATTGTTGTGAGTATGTTCTTCTCAAATATAAGAAAGAAGCATTGGATAGCAGTAAAATGGACATTAAGGTATCTATGAAGTATAAATATACATTGTTTAAGATTTATAAATGATTAATATCATGAACTGTTCCACTGAGAACCCATACTAAGCTTGTAGTGAAGATAAGGGTGACCCCCGATGCCCACCTCCAATAATCCCTAGGTTAGAGACTAGAATTAAGTTTATGAAACATGTAAATGTCAATAATTTCCCTCATATATATCAGGAATATAATAATAAATCTACCAACCAACACCACATAATTAAATAAAACCCACATCCCATAATTTTTTTCAATGTCATACAAGAAAAAATCCCTAAAATAAAATAATTTCAAATAATTCTTATGATATAGGCTCTTCATAAACTCCATGCACTAAGCTAGTGATGTCCAACTCAATCTCCAAATACCCCTTGGACACTTAATATATATATATATATATATATATATGGGTGATCACAACATATATACTCAATAGGATCAGACTTAATATCTCTCATACAAATGTGGGAGAATCATGATAATACTCCAGTGAATAAAAAAATAGAACCCTCAAACACATATGAAATTAATAAATGGTGTATCCTGATATTTTGGATGATGTTAGGACAAATACTAGTGGAATAGGCTATACACTAGACCGAAAATCTCATGGTTTGACCTACACGGTGAGTTCTATAGGGGTTACAGGGGTAACACGACCTTACTTAGGGGTCTGGGTGTGAAGGTCCCCCGACCTAAATTTTTGGGCACTACAGAAATGATAAATCATTATAGAGAAGATGAATGGAGACACTAAAAGGGAACTATTATAGTGTGGAATTCGACATTGTACTACAACATGATATGAATCACAACACAAATAGACCACCATATCACTACGAACTTCTAGTCACCGGTTACTGTTTCACAATGGACTTATCATATAGTTTGACATTTTTGAAATGTGGGTTACTGTAGTACCACATTTATTTATGAGATCATTTCAAGATAGGATTTCATACATTGAATTGCACCCAAAAAAATTCTCCTAAATTTTAGTGAAGTATTCTTCTTCTCTATAGGGATCATTGCTGAGTTATTTAAATATCTGTGTTATATGATCTTATTCTTGATATTTTATTTTTCTCCCTTTTACACTTCTTCTATAATCCAATTTCATTGTATATCATGAACTTTTTGTAAAAATTTAACTATCCCCCAACCTCACAATTTATTTCTCACTAAATAATATATCCAATGTAGTAAAATAGTATCAAAGAGTATAAACAAGGTTCCCCATAGTCACTTCCCCACTAAGTTTCTGATCTCATTCCCCAATGTAAAATATCATATACTCATCAATCCTATACACACTAATCATATATCCAATATGGTTGGATATAATAAACATGAAGGTCATCAATCCTGTTCCCTACTCCTTCCATGCATGACCCCCACCATGAACTACCACTCCCAAGTACCACCAATAACTTTCTAATGCCACCAACCGCACATCACCACCAAATCTATATCACTTCCAATTATAAAATTCCACCAACTATATATTTCCACCAACTAGAAAATATTATAGTTAAAAGGAGAGAAATGAAGATGGGGTATTCATCCATCTTCCCTTCCTAACCTAGATCACTGGTGGAAATCCCACTTATACCAACACCTACATACCAAAGGTTTGAAAAAACTATTTTTTAAGTAACCTATTACAACAGTTAAATAAAACTATTGGTGTAGGATAAATATGGTGAATTTTACAAACGGTTTTAATAAAACCGTTGGAAATAAGGGATAATTTGATGTGTTTTCCCAACGGTTTTGTGAAACCATTGGGAATGGTTTGGTTTTCCAAATATATTCCAACAGTTTATTCAAACTATTGTAGTAGACAATATTTCCATATTGTTTTTAGAAAACATTGGTAAAAAACTCTAAATAATCACCGGACAGATCCCGCGAACAAATCTCTCTATCGAACAGATCTCTCCTCCGTCGAACCCTACTTCCTGAGCACGAACCTGGGAGCTCACTTCCTCCATCAAACAGAATCTCTCCTCATCGAATTGATATCTCCACTAAATGAGATCTCAACCAACAATGAGATCTCTCCTCCAACCCTACCTCTTGAGCATGAACCCTACTTAACAAGCTCACTTCCTCCATCAAGAGCTCACATTCTCCGGAACGGATCTCTCCAGGCTTCCAACCCTAATTCATGTCTACTTTATTTGTAATATACCTTGAATCATAGATCTCTCAATCCATTATTTGATTCAAACATCTAGATTCATTGGGTTTTGCTCAAAATTGGTGAATTCATTTTATTTTCTACTTTGATATTCTTCTAATGGACTTGATGTAGTGTATTTATCAGTTTACATATGGGATTATGGTGAATTATAGTCATCAAAATTTTATGTTTTTAGATTAATATTATTTTTATTGAGGTGGGTGATTTGAAAAATCTCCCTAATGTCTTCATTGGTTTTATAGTATTTTCAGAATGTATGATAGTGTCATCATGTTTTGTTTGTGACCTCTTCTAATTAGAATCCATGGAAATTTCTCAATTCCTCACTATTAGACCTTCCACATATACTGTTGGGTCTATTGGTGATGAATACCATGATCCTTTGGCCACCAAAGAGGTGTTCGTATCTATAACCTTGGTTCAGAGCATGGATGGTATGAGTCTAGTGCCTTATACCTAGATTCAGAAATTGATTAAGGAATGAATAGAATTGTGAATTGAATTTTTTCTTCTCATGATGTGAATTAGAATTTTTAATTATCAGTAAGTGAATTGGAATTAACACAATTGAAACTTGAATTGATAATGTAGCATGTAACTGTATAATTGGTATGAGATTGGAAAAGACACAATGTTATATTGACAAGAAATAGTATTTTACATAATGGAATATGAAGAATTATAATTAGTAATTTTAATGAATTAAAAAATGTTTCATATGTCAAAATATTTGTCATGTTTTGGTGTTTTGTTAGGGGTTTTTCTCTTGGTTATTCTTGACGCATGGTCATATAATACCTGGAATGGTTACTCTACACATATAATTATTTATTCTCCTTGGGAATGTAATCTTTTCTATAATGAGAATTCACAGAAAGTATATAAACCCATGGAAGATGAGAGATATCCCAAGAATTGGTCATGTGTGTTAGGTTAGTGGTCCATGGAATGGGTAATGTACCTTGTCATGGTTTCTTGTCAAATAAATCATCCTAGATAATGGTAGGCATGGACAGATGTATATGGAACTCTATTGAATCAAGTTTGGCATACCATGGGTGTCAACCTAGAGCTGAGTGTTGATGGGATAATTTGATGTTCAATATTAAATTAATGAATTCATGAAAATAAATATCATACTATTAAAAAAAATATAAATTCAGACTAGATTTTTTTAGACACCATTGGTGGTGGAATACTATGTTTTTCTCCAACCTATTTAGGATTCCCTTTATAATCAAAGAAGACAGCATGGATACAGGTCATGACAAGGGTATAAGGCCCTATTCTTGATTGGTTCTTTGGTAAGATGAGATAAGAGAATGGATATGGGACTCAACATAGCGTTCAAGACCAGTTTTGGGATAATTTATTTGGAGTTGTTCTTTATGTTATTTAATTGTATGAAAATCTATTTATATTTTAGTTTGGTATACAATATAGAATGATATTATTTATTTGGTTAGTATTTTTTGGTAATTCCCTATTTGTATATTTGAATAGATTTATATTGGTTGTTTATGATGTTTTCCTCCTTTTGTATTATTTTTTATAAAATTTTATAGTATCTCACTATATTTATTAGCCCTTCATCACTATTTTTATTCCTATGGAATATAGGGAGGTTTTATTGAGTTCTTGTAATGACCCATCTCTGTCATATGTGGTAGATTCAAGTCTAGTTTCTCACAATGTTTTATCATTTTTAGTCTTTTCTATTGCATTATTAGTTTTAGGATTGGTATATAGGAGAATAGGATGTGTTGGGGATTGGTAATGAGCTCATGCATAAGATTAACTAACCCCTAAGAATGGTAAAACCAGGTTTCCAGGGAGGAAATTATTTTTCATGAGTTATTCCTTTTACAGTTTTGATGTTATCTCACCTTGGGTGACGAACATGTTGGGTGATGTTACTATTTTATGTGATTTTACTCATGGTTCAATATGGAACGGGGAACATCTAATAGCGATGTAGAAGTAAATTATTCTTTCATGCACTTATCATTCTATGGATTCATTAATTGCATATGAAATTATATAATATGATTGATAAAAAATAAGAATAAAATATTTTCTACTAAAATATGATTAATTAAGTTTCTTAACAAATAGTTGATGGAACTATTTATCAAAGGTTTTCTGTTTTGTACTTGTCCTTCAAAGTTTGATGTTTTTATGATCCCGATGATCTGATGACTGTTTTGACCTATGTAGATAAAATTATTCTACATTATCTTTTTTTTAGTGTGAGAATAGTAAACAACACACACCACATATAGTGTAGTTAGATATTCCTATAATAATGGGGAATCTGATGGATGATTAGCTCTGTGATAGTATTCTATGAGTCTTGTGATCAATGTTGAGATTGACTAATCATAATTTCCCTTCGATGTATGAAACCTAGATAGAGTTTTAGATACATTACCCACCCATAGTTAATGGGGAGGGAGGCCCTCATGTAGAAAATTTCTGGATTGAGTCTCTCATGAAAATATTTACTCACCTGTAGACAACATTGAAGATGAGGGTGAATCTTGCTACTTGTATTCTACAAGGACCATCTAAGTACTCAAGGGACATCATATTACATGTTGGACAATAAGAAGATCTAAAAAATAAAGGATCTAAGGAGAAATATATGAGTCACTTTTATCTAGATATTTTGAAGAATGGAATGGGTTGGGACATCATAAAATTTATATAGAGGATGATGTCATTAATGGACCATAAAAGTTACTTTACTGGCCTGAAATATTTCCCCCTACATAGGAAAGAGATGATATATCTAAAAATACATTTTTTAACATGGGATTTAGTATGATATCATTTCATAGGTTAATTCCCCTTTTGAGTTTTTTTATTTGATGAATCATGATCTCCTCACTAAAGATAACCTAATGGAGGCCCCGAGTCAAGGGAAATGAGTTTCAGTTGGATGATCTAGGAGTTCCACCTTAAGTATCAATAAGTGTTGATATTAAGATTTCCACCAAGGATTCAATGGTCAGATCAACTTGTGATGTAGGCCATAAGTATCTAGACATCATTCTGATTAATTTTATTAAGAATTGAAGGGTTGAACATAAGATATTTCAGTGTCCTTTTCCCATGGTGGAGTACCGATCATTTGATAAGATAGGTTCTATATATAAGTTATATAGGAGCACTTATCATATGATCATTGGAAGTGGATCATGGTAGGAACCAACTACTGGGAGATTCTCTTTTACCCCTATGTAGATAGGCTGATGGAGTTCTATTAGTCACTCGGGTTGGGGTAGGGGATATGGAACCCCAACATAGGAGTAGTGGTATCACTAGAATGAAGAACTATAAGGGAGTCAATATACAAACCAGGGAAGAGGGTAATGTAATATCCATATTGTGGAGTGTACTCATACCAATCAATATGTTGAACCGTCTACTTTCATATATAAAATTCTTGTGTCATCTGGAATTTCTATAATTTGATTAATAATATTGGTTTCTTTCATTTTCTTATTCAAAATTATCCAATTCCATTGGTTAGGCTATGTAAACCTTAGATGTGGTTATGAAAATTGAAACATCATTAGGGGTGTGACTCCACACTCATTGTCTTATTACTTTAGTGATTGGATAAATTTATTCTTAAAAGATAGTGGTCCAAGGCCGATGGTTTGGCACACGAGGAGTCATATATAATGGACTCAATTCCTTTGAATTCATATGTGGTATATATTCCTCTACCTGAAATCAATAGCATATGGGGACAACACAAAGGCATTCCGACCCGGAGAATATATATTGGACTCAATACCTTTTTCTATGGTGTTAAAAATGGTCTATGAGGTAAAATTATAATCCTTGAGTCATTGGATGTGTATAAAAGTGAATCTTAGGGATTATAAAGTTATAATCTAGGTTTGGTGGGATATTACCACATAGACCATTTTTAACATTATCCTAAGATCCATTATTTTTTTCAATGTTATAAACATATCTCAGTAATGTGAGGCATATGAATAAATAAAATTATCCACCATAGATCTGTTATTAGACACATTAGCTGTGGGGTCCCCCCTAGTCTGTTACGTTGCTTACTATATCTTAGGGGAAGCTTGACTCAATACCTTAATCTTGGTCTAATAATTTTACTTAGAAAAAGAATCCCTAGAAGTGGAATTAATCCATGGGTTATTTTTCTAATTAATTGAAACATATTTTAATTAAAGTGAATTCAAGGATGGAGATATGAATTTAAATGTAATCAAATTGAATCAATTAGAACCCAAATTAATGAAATTGGCTAAGATAATATAAAAAAAGAAAAACAAGATCTAATGAAAATTTCCCAAACAAACTTGAATCGAACAAAACCAAACTAAGATGAAACTCGAGATAAAATGATTATATACCATTAATAGGAAGATTAATTGTTAATTAATAAGAATATACTATTTGATAGTATCATTTCAAAACATGGATCTATTTCCCCTTTCTTTTAGGGACATGATTTGACCCATGGGGCATTGTGGTTCTTATATATTGGGAAGTTACATGTATAGTCAAAGGAGACAGGTATGTTGTTTTTTAGTTTTTATTTTATTTTCTTTATCTCATCAGCAACTTAGGCCTTTCACCACTTTCTACAGACAGAGGGATGTTATATTCTATGAAGGGGTCCAGAAGGCAAATGGAGGTGGCTACATGGTTTTCTTTATACGGGAGGAAGATTGGGGTAGTTGATATATTCATTAATGTGTTTCATTTTTGTTTTCCTTTATGCCATGTTTCTTCTGTTTATTTTCTTTTCCTTCGGCGTGGACATCCAACGTACGGATGGGTCATGCCAAAATTTTATTTATTTTTCACTGCTATTTTTATTATTTTTTTGTTTTAAAAATTGTTCCCTAGTGGAGTTTCCTTGATGCCCAGACACTTGTTCCAGCTCGTGGTCTCCTTACATTGAGATATTGGTATTCTCCTTTTATATATAAATGATTTCACTCCATTTAGTTCTCCCTTTATTTTAAATTTTATACCAATTTATTCATTCCTTATTTAAATTTTATATACTAATATATTATGGTAATAATCAATAGATATATTCTTAAATCTCTAGCATCACCAGTGTCTTCCAATTAGTCTTGTTTTTTTTCTTGCAGGTGCAGTCTTGTCTAATCATAAATAATTTTTGTTCTTGGGTTGGAACCCCAAACTTTTAGGGTCTATTTGGGGGGGCAATATTTTATTATTAATTCTCAAATAATTTCTTAAAGTTCATTAAGTCTCCTAGATTTTTTAATGTTTCACATTTTTACAGAATTCTCCTTTTGTCCATCATTTCCTAATAATCCAGATTCAGTGTTAGCTGAGTTTACCTAGTTGTAGGGTACCTTTTACACTAAGTATAAGGTATATACTTCTATAAAAATTAACAAACTCAATTTAACACTATCATGAGTATCTTTTAATGGAAATATCATTTATAAATCTTAAGTAGTGGAAGTAATCTTCTCAATTATTTGGGAAGTTACAACTTTTTTTGATTCCATGTCTTTCAGTTTTACTTCCAAATCTAGAAACTTTGGGTTGAGGGTGATATTTTTATATTATAATCATCTCAACCTGAATACCCCATCAGGCTTTATATATTGAACTTGTTCATTTCAGATCTTGTTTCTCAATTATAGTGAACTATCAAAGTCTTAAACTCTTTTAGCTTTCACTTCCAGTTGTGCAACCTTAACACTCACAGAAAATTTGTGTAGATTTTCCAATTATTGGAATACCTCAGTAGTAGTAGCCTTAAACAATTCCTTGTCAAAAACTATTCTTTGAAATTTTTCATCAGTCAAAAACATGTTATCATTAAAAAGTGAGACTATTTATCCCTTTAATTTCACTAATTTTGAAAGGGTGTTACATTTTCTAACCTATTTAGACAATGAAATCTACATGGAATCAAATTATTCCTCTATTTCTGCTTTTTCATCAACTATTTACATAATAATACTATGTATATATCAAATAACATCATTAGGAAATTTATTCAAATAAACTCCAACATGAGAGTAGAATTATTAAACTATTTTGATCTATTTGTACTCTCAATAGTTACATGAATCATCAAAAGTATCTCTGTAAACATATTCAATGGATTAAAACTTAACACTCTATTAAACTCTTATAAGTGGTTGATCCCTTTCATTATTCATAAATTTTATCCTATTATTTTCCTCTTTCTGCAGGGGGTAGTGGAGTAGGGGATGGGGGGATGCAATGGAGTAGGGGATGGTGGGGATGCAGTGGAGTGGGGGGCTGTAGTGGAGTGTGGGGGGATATTAAGGGTATTAGAGTAGGGGATGGGGGGATGCAGTGGGGGGATGGGGTCAGTGGAGTGGGGAATGGGGTCAGTTCTATGGGGGAAGGGGGGGCTGGAGTGGGGGTGGGGGAGGGCTGCAGTGTAAACCTTCAACTTCTTTCTAAAGATACCACCTTTACACTTCACATCCTTAAAGTTTTTAGTCACAACCATGGAATGGTGTGAAATTTTCCATGCAACATCTACGAATGCAGTATAAAAACATACATAATCTATTTCCAAGGAAAATTAAGTCTTATTTAATCATGGTATTCACCACACAACCCTTAACTCAAACATACTACTATTTCCCATCTACAAGAATATGTCACCTTTTTCTGTAATTTTTAGAGCAAGATGATCTATAAAATGAACCTTTTCATATCTTTTTGAAGTATAGTTCTTCAAACTTCCCCTATTATATATTGAGGGAAATTAAGCTCAAGAGTCTATAGCTAAGACTCCAGAGAATTAGATAAACCCAACAACACACAACTCTTATCTTCTAATATAAGATTAATAAATCCACATTCGAAAGTGTATCTTCCATAATTCAATCTTGATCCATTGAAATACTTTTTCAGGTGTCCTTTCATCCCATAATACCAACAACTGGGCCCATCTTCCTCTAAGCTACTCCCACTACAACATGTTTTGATTTCCCTTTTCTCTAACATTTCTATGTTTTGGAACTCTCCCCTTCCTTCCACACTATATGAATTTCAATAAGATTCCTCCTTAAGATGAAGTTCTTCATTCTATATCTAGTATTTAATTTATGAAAATACCTAGTTATTTTTTCTTCTTGAATTACTCACTATGGTTGCCATCACGTCCCAAGGTTTTAAAAGGTTCAGACTCAAATTCCTACTCCTTTCCATGATTGGTTAGTCACCCCAGTTGAAGATTCTCCACTATAAACCCAAGTGGTTACACTAAGGACCTCTCAATACTATAATAATAGAGACCCACTATGCTCCTACTCTAGAGTCCCACCAATGAATGAATCTTCCCACTAACCAATAAAAAGTATGATTAAAATAAAAGAATATCTCCCTAATCTCCAAGTTTCTTATTCACCACTTGATATAGATATCCCTGCATGAACACACTGGATAACCCAGTCTACTCATGAACATAATCTTCAAGATATTTAGTAGTTGATAGGCATGATTAGATCTACTCATCTCAAATAGTCACATCATTTCTTCAACTATATGGGTCTCTCAACCCCTTGAACACTCATGAATCAAGATATCCTCTTCCTTGAATAAATCTTAACTTCAATCTCTTCTTTAATTGTTGTGTGTTTTTGTGAACTTGGAATTTTTCCTTTTTTTTTTGAGTTATTTCCATTTTTTTATGGTTTGGTTATGATAGATCATGGTATACTGTGTGTGTTTTCATTTTCTAGGGTTAATTTGAAATGGAAATTTTTAAATGCTAAATTTTAAAAATACATTGATTCTTATAGAAAACATGGGAATACTTTTATATTGATATTGGTTTTGGAAAAGTGTCTAAAATGTTTTGGATTTAAAATGATAACCTATTTTGTGAAATTTTGTCAATTCTGTTAAAATAATAGATAGTGTTAATTATTTTCAAGGTTTTAAAGTGATATTAATAAAGCATAATTATAATCTTTTAAATTATTTAAGCCGAATGTACTTTTTAAAATAAATGCTTTTGAAGTTGTTGGATTGGTGTAGCTCGATTTGGTTGTGTCAAATGCTTGTGGCCCGCAACTTTTGTGGGTCGATCTCCATGGTGAGTAGAGATGACCACTGTACCAGGCGTGGCCCACAACTTTTGAAGTTGTTGGATGGGGGGTAGCAGAGTTGAACATTATACCAGAGGTGTTTCATGTTTCTTCTATTCCTGGGTCTGGTGGAGGAATATCCAATAAGGGAAAAAGGAAGTTCTTTGTCAGACCCTATAAGTGGTGGATTAAAAACTATATTTTTTTGTCACCAGTTTCTTCTAGGATAAACTACTTGGTTTTATATTAGTTCCAAAAATTGGGACATTAGAAACTTTGTTTTTAGGATCACCAGAGGTATTTTTTGTTAGACTACCATATAGAGTCTAAATAATGTGAATATATTGGGTTATATGAATCAATTTAGACTTCCAGATGGAGTCTTTGGGATATTGAATCCGTTGAGGTGATTTATATTTGTTTTTTTATATTGGTTAATATCTTAACTATCTAGAATGAGATTTTAGCTGTACTGGGAAAACAAGAAGGTTGTTGTGTATTGGCTGGAAGCCTAGGGTTGTCCATGGGGTGTCCAGGGGGTGCAGGGGGGTTTGTAGGGTCGGGGGAGGGTGCAGGAGGGGTGTCTAGGAGGGGGTGTCTAGGGGGTGTCCAAGGGCTGTCCATGGGGGTGCTGGGGGTCTGGAGGGCAGGGGGGAAGGTGCAGGTGGGGTATCGAGGGGGTGTCCATGGGGGGTCTAGGACGGGGGGTCCAGGGGGTGTCTAGGGGGATTTGAAGGGTAGGGGGAGGGGGCGTCTAGGGTGTCCAAGGGGGAGGGGGTGTCCAGTGGGGGTACAAGGGGGCTATCCAGGGGCAGGGGGTCTGTAGGGTAGGGGGGAACGTGCAAGTGGGTGTCTAGGAGGGGATGTCCAGGGGGCTGTCCAAGGGCTGTCTAGGGGGTGTCGGGGGGTCTGAAGGGGGGAGGGTGCAGGTGGGGTCTCTAGGAGGGGTGTCTGGGGGTGTCAAGGGGGTGTCTAGGGGGAGGGGGTGTCCATAGGGGGGTGTCCAGGGGGTGTCTAGGGGGTAGGGATGTCTAGTGGGGTTGTAAGGGGGATGTCCTAGGCGGTGCAAGGGGGTGTCTTGGGGTATAGGGGGTGTTCAAGGGGTGCAAGGGGCTGTCCATGGGGGTTCATGGGGGCTTTCCAGGGGTTATGGGGGTGTAAGGGGGCTCTCCAGGGGGTATGGGGTTGCAGGGGATGTTCAAGGGGGGCGTGGGGGTATTTTTTTATGAAATGGCAAGGCCTATAAATCACCACACAACTATAAAATCCATTTCATGAGTTTTTTTAAAATTATGTACATTGTATTGTTTGTATGAGTGTTTTTTTAAATTCTTTATTATCAGGTGTTGTATTCATCATTTTATATTGTCTTCGTGAGTTTTTTTTGTATTCATCATTATTCTACAGGTTTGTGCTGTAATTACAGAGTGGAGGTGGCGACATGATGCTTGTTGGAATTGCAATACTGTAATTGGAGAGGGGAGGTCATTGAATGCTATTTGCTGTAGAGGGGAGGCCGATGTATGCTAGTTCTTGCTGGAAGAGGGGCTGGCTGGAAGAGGTGCGTATAGTTTTTTGTGTGGATAAAATGAAATACCAATGGTTCTATGAACCATTGGTATACAAATTGAGTACTATATACCAATGGTTCTCAAATCGTTGGTATACCAATATCCCAACGGTTTTAATGAAACTATTGGGAGAAGTGTGCTATTGGTGGTATACCAACGGTTTAACAACCATTGGTTTATACCCATATAGCTCGACTTATGTAAATAGTTCACTATGAACCATTGCAATTGGTGTATAACAATGGTTAAAACCCATTGGTATAGTTGTATAATCTCATGGTTATTAACCGTTGGGATAGAAATTTACCAACGGTTAACACTAAACCATTGGTATTTTGAAAATCCATCCAACCTATCCCAATGGTTCAAGATGAACTATTTGGATATGGCTATCCCCACGCCTCACAACCCAACGGTTCAGTGAACCATTGGGATAGAATTCCCAAATGGTTTTGGGGATTTTACCAAAAGTTTGTGGCCGTTGGTAAAATCTTATTTTAGAGTAGTGGATGTTGGGGGTAAAACCTAGAACCCAAAACCTTTGGGCATCTATATAAATACAAAACTCGAGTAGGGAGCATATATAAATCACAATAAAGTAAAAGGTATGGTATTCACACAAAAGTTCATTATATCCATCCACACCAATCCCTTACCAGAGCCAATAACTTCCACTACAGCATTACTTCCATACATCCCATAACTTCTTCCATGTATACTGTGTAACCATCCCACATCCAACATATAAATCAACCACAAACACTTTTATATTTACTGATTAAAACTCATCATCTAGTTAACTCTAGTCTTGTCATTTAATAGCCATGTTATATTCATTGCATCATTCAGTACCATATCTAATGATAAATAACTATTTATCCATTTTACACATTTATCCCAATCTCTGCACATCTAATTCAAGTTTCATCATTTCATATGAAACACATGTATTTATTTTCCAACCCATGCCACATTACATATTTTTACCATTTCATGCCTCATTTTGTAACTAACATGAAACTGATAATACATCCTATAAAACATACCATATCCACCACATAAATCTCCCCAAACCCCATACTAAAATCTATCCCCACAAACCAATTATCACGCAAAAAAAGTTGTCACATACCATACCAACCATATCAACTTACCACATCCCCACTGCCCAACACATCCATGCCCAAAAAAATCCAAAACAATCCTAATCATGCCTACATGACTACTATAAATCCATCCTAACAAGAGAACCAAGACAAAAAATAACTAACAACAAGCACATCAAACATCACCCCTTCATAACTTCACTTTCCATATAATTCATTCAAGGATAGTATGAATATTATCTTCCTCCATATAGATTTTTTCACAACTTATTCATTAATAGTTTTAAGTATTTAACCTCCAATGGGAGTTGGTTTCAATAATCAATTTCAACATGAATTAATATATTTCACTGCAATAATAAATTTCCTTAATAACAATGACAAGTAAAACATCAATAATAAGAAAAATCATGAATTAATTAAAACTCATGTTATTCACCTAAAATTATCTTTAGTTTATTTAAATATATTTCTTTATTTTTATTTTAATGATTATTATCATCTAAAAAAACAAAATCCAGTAACTCCATTGATTTATAAATAAAATAAGAGAGTTCCTAAATACCCAACCTCAATGAAAGCTTCACAATTTTTTACACAAGATAAAGTGGGGAAGCAGTTATTTCAAGATCAAATCTGCATTATGGAAATCCCAAAAAACCAATATAGTAAAAATATCCCATAAAAATGAAAACTTTACATCCTTATGATTAAAGCATCATTACCACTAATATTTTACAACGAAGAATATGTATGAATAGAAAGAAAACTAAGAAGGTATAGGGAATAAATCACCTCAAATACCTTGAAATTTATCTCCTAGTACAATGATAAAATCTAAGAAAAAAAGGAATGAAAAGCCTCTAAAAAACACTCGAGGGGTTTCCCAAGGTTGAGGGAAATAATGGAGAAATAAATGAAATCAGTGGGGCATGAAAATTTATATCCAAGATAACAAAATTAAAAACCACGATGTTATGGGTATAGTTCATGACTTAAAATGGTCAAAATGGAATAAACCATCATGTAAAGGAAATTTACACACCATAATGATCTAGTTTAACTCATCCTATAAAGATCGTGTTTCAAATCTCACCATTTAAAATTTGGTCAAACCCCAGATTTTATAAACCCAAAGATGGATAATGAAACAAGGCCCATCACCACAAAACATCTCCCAAACACCCAACTCAATTCCATGATGCATCCAAGGTACCACAATGTAATAACTCCCAAATCGATAGAACCAACATGGTTGGGCACCATGAACTCCTTTCCACATCCATGAGGATCATTCCACAGTCCTCAGCCTTCCTTTTTTATCATATTCAAACCAAAAGCATGGCGTAGCCAAAGGTCCATGGTTCATGACCTCTAAAATTAGAATAATGATGAATCCCCCCTGCCACATACCTTCACAGTGCATCCAAATTCCCCGTTCTAAAATTCCACACTTCAAGGCTACAATTTAGTGAGATTTTAGCATAAACTCCCCCATATCTTCCTCAAATACCCTCCTAGAACTTCCAACTCCAAAAAACACAAAGCAATGACCCATGAAAATACAGGATGTTATATTATATTCTTATCAAATGATTCTCATCACTAAAAATCAAAACCAAACATAGATTAAAATGTATACCACAAAAACCTAAATAAATTACGGCAAAAGATACCACTAAAATGGAGGCAATTCCATTTGTATGAAAATACAACATAGGAAATCAACAATTAAAATAAATTCTCATCAATTCATACATTAAATCAAAAAAAATAAACAAAACTAGAAAAAACTCAAGATACTAAGTACACATTTTTTATGCATGATCCCATATAATCTCCTTGAGACTGCCATGAATCCACAAGACATGGGCTAAAGGGATATCAATCCCACATATCACCTTCTTTGTGAAATCCTAAATCTCAATCAGTCGCTCCACAAAAATCATGTCATCCTTGATATCTAAATCTCCCCAATAAAAGATATGGGTGTTATCATGAAGATATCATTATATCTTTGACATATGAAAGAAATTGTGAATATGGCCCAACCATGGGGGAATCACCAATCAGTAAACCACCTCACATAGTTTCTCCAACACCACAAAAGGCCTGATTAACCAGGGATATATCTTGATCCCTCAATCAAACCTCATATTCCCATTATGTGGGAAAACCCTCAAAAACAATTGGTATTTAACCTCAAACTTAAGTGGTGTCCTCCTAATATCAACATACAAAATTTTATGTTCATGCACCACCTTTATCTTCTCTCAAACCATTTGTATTTTCTCTATAATGCTCTTCACTACATTAGTCTCAAGAATTATCACCTCCCCAACCTCAGTCTAACACATTGAATATTGAAAAGATCATCATTACCACACCTTGTATGGATCCATGATGATATAAGAGTGGTAGTTTTTATCTTAACAAAACTCAACAAAGGGTAAGTGTTTCACCCACAATTCACCAAAATCTAAGATTCAATATCAAAACATATCCTATAGTGTTTGGATGATATACTCTATCTATTTATCCATATGAGGGTGGAAGATACTTCTAATATGAGATCAAAAATCTTGTTGTAATAATCTCCAAAATCATGAGGTAAAATGAGGATCCTAATCAGAAATGATGGTTCATAACTCCCACTAGTATTAAAATGGTCTTTAACGTCGGTTTTTTTATTTTCACATCGGTTTTTAACCAATGTTGAAGCTATTGATGTAAAAAATATAACTTTTAATGTCATTTTTTGTAAACCGACACCAAAATTTTTAAAAAAATTGAATTGGTTATTAAAAAACCAATTATAATAATGAAATTTTTTCTATTATGTTTTAGAACATTTTCTAAGCTTCGATTTGACTAGTCATGGAGCTAAAACAAAGTGACGGATCAAGATTTATGGTCATTGGAAGTTGAACACCTCAAAGATTCGATAAATAAAACTAAATTAAAAGAAAACATGAGAAACATGAATGAAAATTACATACAAAAAATAAAATAAAATAAACATAAGCCTTCAAACATATTTCAATTCTTTTAGGAGTTTCTGTCAAAATGATATGTTTTTTATCATCATATCTCTTAGTTTTATTGTAAAATTCACACGACAATAAAAATGGGGATCAATAATGAATTTGTTACCTTGGTTGGTAAATCTCATCTAGATTTTATATATTTTTAACTCGATCATAAGAATAAATAATCATTATAAACAAGATTATTAAGATGTTTAGAAATGAATAAAAATAATAATAAAGAAATTAAATGATTAGAATAAATATCATGTTAAAATCCTTGATTGAAGACACCTTGAAAACTTTATTCAATCGAAGTGGTTGAAAATGATGAATGAAAGAGAAAATGGATTTATATATAGTAAACAAAAATATTTTCAATGGTATTGAATTAAAATTCAATTGAGATTTTAAAAATTGAAATATGCAATGTGAAAAAATTGAAATACTAATCTAGTATATTTAAGGATACTTGTTAGAATTAGTTTTGTTTAAAACCGGTGGAAAAGAGGATTTACATTGATTTTCTGGTGTTAGTTTTTACCAAACCAATTGCAAAAATCCACATCGATATCATTTTTTGCGTCGGTTTTTAAAAAACTTGATGCCAAATTTTTTTTAAAAAAAATTTGGCATCGGTTTTTCAAAAAAATAAACCCCAAAAATTAAATATATTTTTTATAATTATTTAGATCATTTTTTAATCTTCGATTTTACTAGTCGTGGAGCTAAAACATAGTTAGGGATTAAAAGTTATTGCCTCTGAATGTTAGACTTCATTAATACTTCTCTTAGGGAAGTTCAACTTCTAATACAATAACTTTTAATCCATAACTCTGTTTTAGATCCATGACCAGTCAAATAGAATCTTAGGAAATGATCTAAAACAAAGTAAAAAAATTATAATTACTGGCATCATTTTTTCTAAAAACCGATTCCAAAAATTATTTTTTTTGAAATTTTTGGTGTCAGTTTTTTAAAAAACCAACTCGATTTTTTTTATATTTTTAGTGTTAATTTTTTTAAAAACCAACACCAAAAATGATATAATTGGTATTTTGGTGTCGATTTTTTAAAAAAGAAACACTGAAAGGTATCCACAGACATATTTTTCATCAATTTATAAGAAACTGACGTTATATTTTCAACATTAAAGATAATTTTTCTTCTAGTGTCCCCATGAAGCCCCACAATCTCATACACATATTGTCTCACTAGAGAATCCATTGAACCCAAATCCTTTATTGCTAGGAATTGATTCAAATTCATAAATTATTCTATGATCACTAAAATAGTTTCACATTCTCCCTGAGACTAGGGTAATCTGGTGTTGAATTCACTTGATATGGCCTCTCACTTCCACTCGAGGGCATTGAATGAATACAATAGACTTCTAGGAACAAAATGATTTTCTTTCACATATTGGCAGACCAAGAACTTCTTCATCAACTCAAAATTAATCATTTCATAATTATCCACCAAACCTGCCTCCTCAATCCATGTTACATCTTAGATACACATGGATGAACCACTAGTGGTGATATGTGAAACTCACAATGAACCTCCTCATGTGTAACCAAAAGAAAAAAAATACTCTCCAGAAACCTCATTTGATTTCTTTCATCCTCTTACCCCCCTTTGGATCATCTCTATGATGAACATGGTATCGCATCACCTCTACCTATGAGTCTCACCATTGGTACTTCACTACTAATTATATAAGATTTCACTATAATCTGAAATAGGAAACTTATACCATCAAATTATTCTGTATCAAGTTCCATCATTTTTTACTCCTCCATCGCTTGTCAAGAATCACCAGACTCTTGAACAACATCACATTGTGACTTTCTACTCAGTGTGTTATCCATATTATTCCTCTTCCCTATGGTGTAGGAGTTCTCAAATTCATAATCCTGCAATAACTCCAACAAAAAATGAGGTCACAGATTAAGATCCCATTGAGAGAAAACATACATTATTATCTTATGTTCATGAATATCACATGGTTCTCACTAGTGAGGTAATATCACCACAACTTCAGAGAAAACCCCACCACTTCCAAATTGAAATCATGGGTAGAATAGTTATTATCATGGGAATTTAACTACCTAGACCCATAAGTGATCATTTTATACTACTTCATCAAAAAAACTAAACCCAAGATGGGAATCATCATATAAAACCTCAAATGTCACTCTCTCTGCTGGAAACCAAAGAGAATGGAAAGTTATCAACTTCTCCTTCAGGTGGAAAAAGGTTTCCAAAAACTGATTAGTTCAGATGAAAGGATAGTCATTCTTGCTTAGGGTTTTTAATATCACATTGACCAGAGATAAGTAGGATATAAAAATCTATTAATATCCCATGAGACCAAGTTTCATGAACCGAATCTGGTATTCATCAAATCCATCACCAAACCCAGCCCATAACATGCCTGAAGGGAATTCCATATCCCCACAGGCTGGCACAAGTTCCCGGGTATCAATAAATTATGTTTGGGAATGATTTTACTTGAGCATGAAAGCATAAACCATTAAAAACAATCAATAATCTGAATCTGAATTTTTCATACCAAGCAATCCTTAACAAAACCCCGATCTGAATACATGGATTTAAATAAATTACAAGAGGTCCAAAAATAAATAAAAACAGAATCAAATTATCCGCAAATACCCCACACTAAAAGGGATCATCACCCCTGAGCCGTCTCCAAAACACTGCACCATAGGAGGGGACTAACAACTCGAACTACCTTCACCCGAGGCTTTGACGTTACCTGTTTCAACCATAATCAAGTATACATACACCCAATGGTTTTATATAGGGTGTGATAATAATACCAATATAATACCACCCAAATATTCCAAAGATTATTCAATACAAGGTGAAAAAGCATGCAGTTTTAATATGTAAGGAAAAGGGGCAATAAATTCGAAGAAATGAATCTTTCAATTGTAAAATGTTTTCAAAATAAAACTTTAACAATGTTAACACATTTTAATAATACATGTTATAGAATATAATTTAAATCCAAACACACTCTAAAATAATGGTAAATAACACAAATAAATTGAGCACCAAAACTGGTAACACCCCTAGGCACTAGATAGTTTGGGGCCCTATGTACCTCATATCTCGGTGTAAAAATATCCATGTCACAATACTTTCCTATGAACAATACACTAGTATGGAACATAACCATAACATATTGGTCCCCAAACACCACCCATATTGTTTATTTAGAGTTGTCGTTATCCATTTTTCTCAGTGAAATAGGGATAAAACCCATATGGATCACTAGCATACTAGTACATATCCACCCACCTAGGTACTCGGGTTTCCCCCTTTGTGATCAAAAAATTTCAGCATTTCACATACATCACTTTTCATATAAAATCACCAATATTTATCACATGAAAACAATATAGTATATATACACACTTTATACCACTAAAAACATACAACAAAACATTTTGATTTTCAATAAAACAACTTCTCAAATCTCACATTGTTTTGCACCCAAAACTCCTTGAAATCCCCACTTTGCACACCATGTGAACACTTATAAGTCACCAAAACAAAAATTTCAGCCCAATAAATTTCAATGAAACCAAAAAATCAGTTATAGGGAATCCCCATATGAACCAAGAAGTGGTATCTTTGTAAAACCTCCATTTTCACACAAACATGGCACTTAAAGTTCATGTGCTTCACAAATACCATTAATTTTTTTTTGCAGAAACAGCAAAAAAATATAAACATTCAAAACATTATTTTTAGCCCTAATACATTTCAATAAAATTAAATAAGTAGTTATAGGGCATCCCCAAATGATCCAATAAAATATTTCTTTGAAAAAACCCTAATTTCACATAGAAATGTAACTTAAACTTAATTTGCTTTACAAATACCACTAAAACCAATTTTTTCACCAATAATCAAATGAGTTAAATATTAAAATTTTATAAACACATCAAACAAAGTCACAAGGATTTCATACACATGGGATCACCTACCAAAATTGTTAAAACATTGAATCCTTTGTATGAAAATTCAATCACACCACTGCCGCACCTCAAGGAAGGTAGATCGAGCCTAAAAACAAAATATTAGACCAAGAAAACCCAAATTTAAACCCTATGTTCTAAACCCTACCTTATGGAAAAAATTAACCTCAATTATAGGGGAATGAACCCTAAATAATAAAGAGAAATCAAAGATAGAAGCACTTACTTGAAGAGAACTTGAAGTTTCCCCATCAAAAACCCATTGAAAATGAGTTCCAAGGGATGTTTGGGGAGATTTGGAGGCTTCCATGGCTGAAATGGTCTAATGGGGGGAGAAAGGGGAGATTTTGGATAAATACTAGGAGGTAAAACTTGGATTTCAAGAAGTTTTTTAATGTGATGGACACCCTGCATGGTTTGGCGGAACAGTTTAGTAAACTGTGCGGCCAAACCGATTGTCCTGTTCTGGCCACCCAAAAAGTTATGTTTGTCCTCCAATTTCAGGGGGTCCAAGGGGGAAACCAAGGGGGAATGATAGACCATGGATATGGGGAAATAATATCCTAAATAAAACCACCCTTTCACCCCAAGACTCATCCAACTCAAGGGTATAAACCACCCCAACAACATACCCCACAAGAGGTGCCACTAGGAGTGTCACAAATTCGTTTCCAAAACACATCATCCTCATACCTTCCCTTTAAGAAAAGACAAGACCAAATACCATCCAATACATCCAAGAATAATTACTTATATCAAGAACACCTAAGAAACCAAAAATTCAAAATTGAAACACCTGGAAACCAAGAGAATGATAAGAACCAAAAGGGGATTTGAAAAAATCATGGAATTGAAATTAGGGGTGTGACACCAAAGAATATATGAACCTATACCACATTCTCCGGTGATACCCAAGAAACAATTTCCTCAATATTCAAGGACTAAGCTGATACTTCCTATTGATACACTACAAGTATAAGGAATTGCACCTCCCACATCCGAAACATTCACTTTGGAAGATTTATATAGATATTACGGTGTAAAAAGTGCTAAAAATAGCTTTAAGGTGATCATTATGATCCTCCTACACCTTCGAGTACACGGGGATATTGTTTATGAACACCACCGCAACCTAATCTAGGGACCCATGGAACAAAAGTTTCATGATTATCATGAGAATAATTGGAGAATTAATGAAACTTAATGGCATGACTAAGAACATGAAGTGTCTATATCGATACTATAAGGTGTTATTCGAAATAACCTCCCCTTTCACCCCCATCTAGTTATATACCAATCACAAATCAATCTTTTAAAATAATTTAGTTCCATTCAAATATTCAAAAATACTTGTATCCTTAGGATAGGGTAAACACACTTGACCATCACCTGATTCAACTTATAGAAATAAATATGTGACCTCAAACCACTATATACCTTCTTAGAGAACAACACTAGAGTTACCCACGATGACATACTGGGTTGGATAAATCCAATACCTAGTTGAACATAGGAGGGAACCCCTCCTAATCCTATAGTAATGGAAAGAGTGACCCCCAATTCCCTCTTCTAATAGGTATTAGGTTGGAGACTAACATCAAGGGTATAAAATATATAAATTGAAGGCATTACACTCATATATCTTTGAAACATAATAATAAATCCACTAACCAACACCAAATTATAAAATAAATTCCACATCCCATAATTCACGTCAATATCATGTAAGAAATAAGACCTAAAGTAAAACAATACCAAATAAGACATATGGTAGTGACTCCTCAGTAACTCCAAGAACCAAGATCGCATTGTCTAGATTTGTCTCCAAATCCATCCTATAAACCAAAAAAGTCAATATATATATATATATGGGCGAGCATAACATTTATACTCAGTAGTATCATACCTAATATCTCTTTTGAAAATTTGGGAGAAGCACACTAATTCTCCAGTGCATAAATAGAATAACCATCAAGAACCTATTCAGGTCAATTATCCCCCAATATAACAATGGATAACTCACCAAATAACACATCCAATATAGTAAAACAACATTAAATAATATAAATAAGGTTCCCTACAACCACTTCCCCATTGATTTTATGTTCTCACTCCCCAATGTCAGATATTGTATGCTCACCCCTACCATGTATACTAAGCACACATAAATCATAGATATAGTTTAGTAGGGTATCATGGACATGAAGGACATCAACCTGGTGCCCTCCTCCTTCTATGAATGTAAACAACCATCATCTACCATCTCCATATTACAACACCAACTTTATATTTCCACCAACTTTACATCAGAACCAACTGTATACCACCACCAAATATACATCACTGTCAACTATATACCACCACCAAATTTCAAATACTACAGTTGAAGGAAGAGGGGGTAGTCAACCTTTTACCCTCACCAACCTAGATGTTAAGGCTAACACCTAGAACCAAAAACCTCTAGGAGTTAGTATAAATACATGAATTTGGTGGGGTTCATATAGAAATCACAAAAAAAGGTATAGTAGTCACTCACAAGACCATATAATGGGTTTACACTAAATATCCTCCACTATATCCCACAACTTCTACTACATTGTTACCTCCACACATCCCATATTTTCATTCTTTTTTATAGTGTAACCAGCCAACACGCCACACATAAAATAGTCATAAAAAAATTATAATTATGTGTTAAAACCCATAGTCTAACATATTTTGGTTTTACCATTTACCAATAATGTTACATTTATTTCCTCATTCAATACTATATTAAATCATTATCCATCCTCCATCTATTTTCCACAAATATTACAATCTCTACCCATCCATTTCAAGTTTCATCATTTTATACACAACACATGTATTTCTTTTCTAACCCATGTCACATTACCAATTTTACCATTTCAATCCATATTTGGTAACTATGGATCAACTAATACGATATAACACAAAAAATATTATATCTACTACATCAATATCCACACACCCCATACCAAAATCCATCACCACAGTGCAACCATCACACAAAAATAGTCATCATAGGTCATACCAACCATATAAACTAATCACAACCCCACTGCCCAGCACAACTCATGCCCCAAACTAGCCACAGAAATCCTAATCATTCCAACACAACCATTATAAAGACAAACTAATAGGAGAATAAATCCACAACAGCACTAAAAACAAGAAAATCAAATACCAATCCTTCATATTTATACTTTTAATATAATCCATTCAAGGACAGCACAAACATTATATTTCAATTTAAAAATTTTGAAAAACCATTTCATTACCATATTTAAGAATTTAAACTTTCATGGGAGGTTGATTCAATAATCAATTTCAGAAATCATTAAAATATGTCACATCATCAATTAATTTCCTAAACAATAATGAAAATTAAAACATCAATAATGTAAGGTACTGGATCTATGTGGAATGATATTTTTCGTGTTTCTGAGTCTTATGGGGCTCGAAGTATTCTTTGAAGTGGTATATAGGGGTTTGGATACAAAAATATGGAAACAAGAAGATTACACGTTGTGTAAGTGTAGTTCACAACTTATTATGGAGGGTTCATGGAGTGTTACATGAAGTGTATTAATTCAGGGTTAAAATTATCAAAGTAATGCATTTTTTTGGAGAAAATTGAACACCAACTTTTAAAAGATGTGTATATGTATTACACACTATGTTAATTCCCGGTGTAGTGCATAATCAAATGTTTCATTCGCTTAGGTTTCCTCCAAACCCTATGTCTAAAGTGCCTCCCTCTCTCATCCTAGGAGACTAGTGGATCCATTCCTTGGAGTTTTGATATCCATTCAAATAGAATCAATCCTTGGGCTTCCATATTTGATCAGTAGTGATCCAAGATGAGTTTTACCTTCATTTATTTCAATTTCTCCATCATTTGGTTTCGTTTTCCTCCATTTATTCTTTACATGTGATGTTGGATCATCTCCCATGTTTTGAAGGGGTTTTTATTGGTTTATATTGGTATATTTGTGCCACAGAATCCTCAAATGGATGTAGTTCTTGAAGGATAGGTGATTGGAGATCCACAACATGGTTCGTTCTCATGCGAAGAATATTGATGTATTTTTAGGTAGTGGATTTGTTACTTATCTTTCTTTATTTACATGAAAGTGTAAATTGGTATGGCTTTATCACTTTATATGGAAATGAAATTAACTAGATAATTATTGAACTGGATTAATTAAATTATTTAGTGATTACATGTTGATGATTTTGTTTCTTTATACCATGATAGCATTTTTCCTCTTATTTTATTAGATAGTGTGATATCTATGTTGTATTTTTTGTTATCATTTTTTTATGCTTGGAGTATTATGTTGAAATTGGAAAATAATGTAAATCCATATTTAATTTATAATTAACTGTCTTGAGTAATTAATGATGTGTCATGTTTGTAATTTAATATTTAATGTAATTTTATGCAAATAAAATTGATGTGATGCGATTTTTAATTGAAAATGTGACCTTCTATACAATTAATGAGATTAATAAATAATTTGAAACATGTTTATTCTTGATGATAATATTAGAAAGTTGTATTAATTGTGAATGGTACTTCTCTAGGTTGTTGAAACTAGAAATAAATGCAAAGAGAATGTTTTTCCATTGATAGATTATTATAGCTTGATACCTTAGGTTTCCTATAGTTAGACCCTATTAATAAATTAATTGGTTAATTCAAGATGGATTAAGAACTGGTTACGTGATAAAGATAATTTTCTAGGTCCTGAGTTCCTTTTTTTCTGAGAAGGATGAATTCCTTGTTTTGAGGGCCCATTTTCCCTATTAATTACTTGTTTTTTCCTATTGTATTTGTGATGTGCTCTGGATATGAGTTCTGTGATATGATCTTATTATGGCTAAGTCTAGAGGTTGATTTTTGATATGGGGCGGGGAGGCCTTAATTTGATGTTTGTCTTTTATGGTTGATCCTGGGATGGATGATATGATATATGTGGGTAGGGAGGCCGGAACGATGTGGTATCAGTTGATACCTATGATGGAAAGATGCATCGGTATATGCATGAGGGTGTTGGGGATTGCACTAGAGGTGATGGAATGGGTTAAAGCTATAGGAAAATAGAGGTCATTAGTTGTATGTTTCCTCATGGTGGAAGCATAGGTTTTTTTACTATAGTACTTGGATTATGGAATGATGCTTATAATGAATAAATTATTAACCCACAGGTTTGGTTGATGATGGAATTCAATTGATTAAAAGATGTTAAACTTGATAAACCATGGAGTATGTTTGGATTATGCCTAGAGGGAATGGGATTTAATCTGATGATTATTGTGATGTAATGTAGAATACTATTAATATTTAATTAATCGCTAATGAATTAATTAACATAATGAAATAATAAAATTGAAGTCGGTAATTAATGTATTTATTTTTATTTTTATGTCCTTATAGGATATCTGGTCGTAATAGTGGTAGTCGGGAGTCTGAGCAACATTAGCTGCAATTCAGTCTAAGACTAGGTTATTCCCATAGTGTGGTTGTAAGCTATATTATATCATGTATATTATTTGATTTTATACTCTACCCCACCCATGTCGGTTATGGAAATGACACTTAGTGGACTTTGGGAGGGTGTTATCCCCAACATCTCGGTGAGAGGATGGATGGATGACTACCCCCTCTCTCCCCACTCTCTTATCTTTCTAGTTACTTGTGCTGGTATGCATGGCAGTTAGTTTTCCCATATATGGTGTATAAGGTTGTGATGGATGTGGTTATTTCACAAAAATGTATTACCGTATATAGTATCCAAAGGATTATTATAGGTATGACATGTATAGGCTGTGATGGCTTGAGGTACTTACTCGGTGTATGGGTTATAATGTCTTGAGGTATAATACCTAATGTTTAATATACATCATATAAAATATATTGGCTCCTAAAAACTACTTGGTTACTATATATGGTGATGTGATATGGTATTATGTGGTGATGTGATGCATGTGGGGTATGTTGTAACACCATGCCCAGGCATTTTTTAGACTAATTAATTTTGGAGAGAGATGACTCATGATGTGCGATGTTGGGGAAGAGTCGAAAACATAGAGGAAAGAGGGATTGGGGTCCCTTTGATGTTTCATTATGATATTATATTCTCTCTTATAATTGATACTTGGTGAGGGATAGCCATCACGAGGATGGGAACGTAGTATACCTGTTTAGGCGATGAGTTAGTTTCACTATTGTTCACTGGGATTTAGTATGCTTTCATTATCTTTTGTATAAGAGGATCCAAGAAGGATCCTACTATGTATAATATTGTTCTCACCCAATGTATATATAAATTTTTCTTTAGGTGTTCTAGAGAAGGTTGGATATCAGGATAAATAGTACTAGCTCAGGGTTTTGTAGGAGTTTTTTGGTATTCATGGTTTATGTCGTCTTTACCTTTTTAGTATTTGTAGTTTCCCTTTCAATTGTTTTATTATTGTATGACATTGAATGTTGGAACTTGGTATTTCTTTTATATACATGTATTAGAGTTTTTAGGATTGATTCTTCCTATCTTCTAACATTTTTTCCTTATAAGGGGTAATGAGTCCTATATTCATGTTTAGTAGACCCTCGGTGCTAGTCACCAACCCAGGGCCTAGTGGAGGTGAGAATTAGAGGTCATTATGTCCCTTTCTTCACTTCTGACCCAAGAGGGGTACCTTTGGGGGGGGAGGGAGTCATGAAAGAGTTGCATCAGTGCTGATGGTTGAGATATATGATGGATTTTGGAGTTAGGAATATGTGAGGATTTATGGGTTGGTGGGGAAATAGTGTTAGATAAGTGCAGTATTTAATGTAAACACAAGATACTATATGCGACATGGGTATTTAGGTCACCCTATGATATGATGCATGAACCTTTATTTTTACTAAGCCTACTAAACAAAGTGATGTTGGTTGTAGGGTAGAGACCTAGGAAATGATCATGAATCATTATTCTTTGTGCATTTGTTTAAATTTGTTAAACCTTAGGATAGGTTAAAACCTTAAACAAGATAACTAATTAATTAATTAATGTTAAAAATTCCATATTCTGGGTTTAGGAGCTCTTATAGTTTTTTCTTTTTTGCAGTCATAGCTCTAGGTCGATGTCCTCATCATATTCAAATTGAAGATGTTCAGAAAAATGTGCCAATTGATCGCCAGATTGTAGACGTTGAAGATAATGAATCTTGGAGGATGACACTCTGAGAGTTTTAGCACCGTAGTCTATATAAGTATGATGGATTAATTTTTGATTAATTTATAGGGGAATGGTTGGAGGAGGATGAGATAGCTTTCAGTTCGTTTCATGATCTAAATGAGCACGGGGTTTTATTGGTTGTGACAATGCTGCATGAAGTAGAATGGTAGTTGTGGTTCTTATTCCTCAGGGATTTCAATGGTTTGGAAATCTCCTGGGAGAAGTCCTAACACCATTTTATAGTAGATTTCATTTCTTAGACCATGAAGGATGATAGTTTCTTGGAGATTCTTACCCCTCGATAAGGGAGCTCCAGTGTGTGAGAGTAAGAGATCCATTTGACAGCCCTTCTATGATATTCTTCAGACTTGTGACCAAATAAGAAGGTCAGGGTGAGGTATTTCAAGGAGGATTTTCATATAGAGATTCAGTGCTTGGAAGTCCCATTTATATTGATGATGTATCTCAATGTGCTGGAAAGAGCATATGTTATTGAGAGGATTCTAGCCAGAACTGGGTCATCATGAGAGGAGAGTCATCATGATTCCTCATGAAGTAGAGCTATAGTCTAGTGTCCCCAGTTGTCAGGATAGAAGAGTTCATTCATCTAGGGGTAGGTCTCATCCCTCATCATATCATTTATTCAAGGTTTGTGTCTCTCAGAATATTTACAAGGTATTAGATGCGTATTTTTCTTACGGAGGTTGAGATCATAAGTAGTGATCATGTCTGACCTTTAGGATTAGTTAGCACATTCCACGTGTTCCTGTTTATGTTCCACTGTTGAGTTAGTTTCAACCAAGGTAGAAGTAATAATGTGATCCAGTTTGGGATTAGTAGAAAGGATATGGGGTAGGAAAAGGATAGCCATGAGATCCTACACATCCTCAGAGAGAATAGTGAATCCATGGAGGTGGTCATCAATAAGGTAATAGAGGTCATGGAATAGGTCATGGTTAGCCTCATGATTTATAATTTCCAGTTTCGGGCAATCCATATGTCATTCAAGGTACCCTTGGCTTGTTTTCTACATGGGTGCATGAATTGTTTAATTTAGGAGTGACACACTCTTTTATATCACCTACCATCATTCATTATTTGGGAATTGGGGTAGAGAGGCTTCTAGATCCCTTGGTGTTAACTAATCTAGATGTATTTCGAGCTGACTTTTATGAAGTATATAGAGACCATGAGCTAGTTTGGGAGAAGCACTTCTCTAGAGATATTTTCTATGTTGGTAGCTACATCCATATGATATCATCCTAAGCATGAATTGGTTATATTCAGTGAAGGATATTATGGATTTATTCAGGAGGTAGGTTGTGTTTTATGATGTTTATAGGCGTGTTTCGTATTTTTCATATTTGATGGATGTGCTTATGATGAGCTTATCAGTGGTTTATAATTTTATGTTTTTGAGGGTTGTAGAAGAGTGTCTTGATGTCTTTCCAGAAGAGGTTGTAACATTACCCCCTTGATGGGAGATCGATTTTGGGGAAGAGATACAACCAAGAGTTTCTCCTATCTTTATGTCTCCTTATAAGATGGCGCCTTCTGAGTTGCAGGGGATATGAGTACAACTTCATGATCTACTGCAACATGGTTTTTTTTAGTTGAGATTGTCACCTTGGGTGCACCAATTTTATTCATACATAAGGTCGATGAAAGTTTTTGGCTTGCATCGATTATGATCACTTAAACCAAGATATAGTAAATAATAATAATCATATTCAACAAATTAATGATTTATTTGATCAGGTGAAGGGCGCAAGTTCATTTTCAAATATTGATTTATGGTCTAGATATAAAAAAATGTGGGTGAAGGATGAGGATGTTCTGAATACATCATTTTTTTTATTCATTGTCATTATAATTTTTTTTTATTCCATTAAGTTTGAATAATTATCTAGTTGTGTTCATGTATTGATGAATGCAGTGTTCATAGAGTTATTTGATATGTTCATAGTGATTTTCATCAATGGAATACTTGTGTACTTAATTTATGATGAGTAGCATATAGAGCATTTATATGACGTTTTGGGATTTCTTCACCATGAGAATATGTTTAGGGTTTTTTTGTAGTGATATTTTTGGGCTTCTGAGGTCTGTTTATTAGGGAATGTGGTATCCCTGTAGGGCGTAACTGTGGATCCTTAAAAGATATGAGCAGTTGTGTCTTTGGAATCCCCTAAGATAGTGGTATAGGTGGGGAGTTTACATGGTATTGAAATCTATTAAAGGAGGATCATGTCCTATTTCTATTAGGTTGTGAATCCTCTTATAGCCTTGACTCGAAAGGATCGGGCATTCTTATGGATTGAACAATGTCGAGAAGATTTTGAGTACCTAAAGGAGAAGTTGTTTAGTGATCCAATCCTTTTTCAGTTGAGGGAGTTTAGTTTGAAGTTTTCTATAATTATTTATGTCTTGGTTTGGGATGCGTTCTGATGCATTATAGATCAGTTGTTTCTTATGGTTATTGGAAGTTACATCCCCATGAGTGTAACTATGCCACCCATAATCTTGAGTTGGTGGTAGTGGTGTTTTATTTGAATTTGTGGTGACATTACCTCACTGGTGAGTATTTTATCATTTTTACTAACCATAATATCCTAAGGTTTGTCTTATACCAACGTGATTTGAACTTTTGTTAGAATTAGTGGATGAAATTATTGTATTATTGTGACTTTGAGATTTCTTATACACCTATAAAGGGAAATGTTTTAGCTAACGTGCTGAGTAGAAAGTCATATAGTGATGCTGTGAGTGAATCTAGAGATTCTTGGAGAGTGATGGCAGAAATATCATGGATGAATCTTAATATGGGAGAGGTTTTATTTTACAAATGATTTTGCAATCATATTTGGAACAAAAATTGAAAGATTCCCATCTAGGGGATTCTATGTTGGAGGTATGGAGAGACCGATTTGTTTTTGGTGATACCCCTAATGGTTGGTCTGAGGAAGGAGAAAACTGGGTGTTGTTCTAGGGAAGGCTTTTCATTACTTCAACAATGTGAAAGACAGTTCTCTAGGAGTTCTATATTTCACCTTTGGCAATACATCCTGGTGTGATAAATATGTACTGAGCTTTGATGAATAATTTTTGGTGGATTAGGTTAAATCATGAAGTTGTAGAGTTTTTTATCAATGTTTGGTCTATTATAAAGTGAAGTTCAAGCAAAATGTTCCTAATGGTTTTCTCTTTCCATTAGATATTCCCCAGAGGAAGTGGGAGGACATCTCAATGGACTTTGTAAAATTGATTTTCTCAAGATCGGGGAGGCTATGGTTCTATATGGGTGATATTATATCATTTAATTAAATCATCACCCTTTATAGATATTAAGGATTCAAGCTCATTGGAGGATTTATTGAGGTAGTATTTTGAGGAGTTGGTGCAAATCCACGAAGTCCCAAGGATGATTATTTTTTTATCGAGTTCTTTTGTTTACCTCCAGTGTGTGAAGAGGTCTCCAAAATTATTTTCTTTCTTAGTTATACCATAGCACTACTTTCCATCTACATACAGATGGTTAGACAAAGTAGACCATACATAATATCGATGAAATGTTGTGCTCTTGTGTTCTGGATTTTAAAGGTTCGTGGATGAGGTGCCTTCCCTTGGCCAAGTTTTCTTATAATAATAGTTTCCACTATAACATTAGCATGGATCCATTTGAATATTTCTATAGTCAACCATTCCGTTCTCCATTGTTCTAGATTGGGGTCAAAGAGGTAGTAATTATTGGGCTATAGCTGCTACAGAATACGATGGAAATGGTTTGGATAATTTATGAGAGGATAAAGGCAACACAAGATCATCATAAATAATATATTGATCATAGGATGATACATATAGATTTAAACATGGGAAGTGAAGCTTTGATCATGGGAATAACATTTCTCAAAGGTTTCATGGGTCTTTTGAGGAGTTGGATCATGTTTAAGTCATAGTGAATCAGATAGAACTTCCCCACAGATGATCCAGATACATGATGTTTTTCACATGTCATAGCTTCAATGTTATATTCATAATGAATCTCATGTCATCAATTGGGGAGATATATATGTTCATGATGATCTTTACTTTGATTAAAAGACAGTGGAGATCTAGTACCACCAAGAGAAGGTGTTAAATGGGTATGTTATTCACTTTTTTCATGTCCCATGGGGGTATAGTGGTGTGGAGGAGGGTACCTGGGAACGTGAGTCGCATATGTGCACTCAGTATCCTAAGATAATTATTGTTAATATATTCTATTGTAATTTTTCCCTTATATATGTTGATCTTCTAGTTTATGAGATGATTTTCTCTTGTTTCTTGTTTTGGATTTACTCTCATTTGAGAGGTATATCCCTCGAGAGAGTGTTTAGGAGCTTATTTTTGTTATTGCATGTTCTTGCACTATTTTCCTCTGAGTGAGGTGGTTAAGATACTATTATGGAAAGACAGATAGAGATAATATTTTCCTCATTTTTATATGTATTTTAATCATTTAAATCCTCAAAATTTATCAATTTAAGTGCATTTTCATGAAATTTGTATTTATGGGTTGTTTTGGGATAAAATGTGAGAAGTGATTAATTTAGGAAATTTAATATATTTTAATCACAATGGTATTTTGTGAATAATTTTTAAAATATTAATCAAATTTGAGTTATTATTTTCTTTTTTTAATTTCTTGATTTATTTTCTTCAACTTTGTCTTCAAAACCAAGAGATTATTTGAAAAAAATGAGGTCCAAAAACATCAATCAAGCTAGACAATAGTTTGGGCGGACAGCATGGACCCCGCCTCCATAACAGAAGCATAAATCGGTATAAACACCTCCAACTGAGGTGATTCTAAATGGAGTTGAAATAGGACACATATAGTCGTCTCCAAAATTAATTTTATTGATTTTTTTACTCATTAAGGGGGTCATTGGACATTATACATTGAAGGAAGAATTCTGGAATTCTCGTCCAGAAAAAATTGCTCTAATTATTTATTCCATAAATCCTTAATAAAGTGGAAAATCATTCTGAAATTTGTAGGTTGAACGTCAAGAAATTATGGAACAACTTGTATGAAGACACCTATCCCCAATTATTCCATTTCTATGGGGGTTCTATGTGAAAACATTTTAAAAACATATTCTGGAACCGAAATTTCAATCATTGACTACCATTATGTCCCGAAACAAATTAAATGGTATGTTATGACACCATAATGCCTCTTACATGCCTATAAATAAGAGACCATGGTTAGAGAAAAGGGATATCAATTGTAAAGGAAAGTTTTCGACTTTGGCTATTTCTTTAGTTTTTTTCTTTCTTTTCTTTTTATTTTTGTTTTCATTTTCCATGTAACACATTCATCTTTTTTATATTAAAGTGTTTCCTTTTATACTTACATAATTCTTTATCTTTCAACTCTAATTATATTTTTCTCTTCCCTATTTTCATCATGATATCTATTCACTTTTCCATGGACTGTGACTTACCATAGTATTGGCCCTGGGGGAGGTTTCACAGTGTTCATTATTATTGTGATTCAATTCGAAATGCTTTTAAATCTATTTGTGGAGGATGCGAGAGTATTGCATGGGTATGGCAGTCGTTCACCACTAAACTATTTCCAAATCCATTAATTACCTTTGATTCATCATTCTTCCCTCCCTTATGTTAGTCAAACCCTTCATACAGTGGAGTTGGAGTTTCTATAAGGGTTGAAACAGCATATGGTGAAGCCAGGACTTTTTGGAATAACATTCTCAATTAAGGTGTTATCCTATTTGACTATTGGAGGAGGTGTGGTTTGGTGTTCTAGATGTGTTCTAAAATCACACACTCAATAAATCAAATAAAATTAATTCATTAATTATATTTCATCAAATGAATTATAAAATTTAATTTAAATAATAATTAAATAATTAATGAACCCATGTTATCCAACCCTAGGACCAAAACCTTTCTCCCCAAATTTCATTTTGTTTGCATCTACATTTAGATTTAAATTATGAATTGAATTATTTTAAATTCACATTTTCCAAAAAAAAACCTAAAAACCATCATTTTCATTGAATAATATATAAAAAAGAACAATATTTGGTGAATTAGGAATTAGTTATTGAACCAACTGTGACGGTCCTCAAGTGAGATGACCCTAGTCGGCATTTGCGCTCCACAAGGAAAACTTATAAATTTTCTTTTTTCATGCCCTATGATAGTCATGAAGCAAAATAGGCATCGTTTCCTGGGATCTAAACAATTATTTCAATCACTTCGTTTAAACTCACTTTTTTTAAAATATTTTCCATTGTTTTCATCATTAAAAAAATCTAAAAAACAATTTCCATGATGTACTCAAATTTATATTATTATTCATGGGTAGATTGCTCATAGGTGAATCAACAACAACAATAATAACAAAAAAATAATATTATAATAAATATCATATGAAAGAACTTAGAGAAAAAATAGAAAAACTAACAAGAAAAGAAGAAAGGGTTTGTGAATATATTAGTGAATTAATGGAGAAACATGACCCTGAGTCGGAGTAAGAACTTGAGGTAGTGGGGGAAGAAATTTCACCACTCAACATTGAAATTGAAGAACATGAGGAGGTAAAATTAGAGATATGTAAAGATTCATTCATCCTCACTCAACCATTTCAAGGAGATATAGATGAATAGGACTTTCCTAATGATCTACATGTGGGAGATCAATATGAACTAGATAACTTATAGAAAGAATGTGAGGAACTAATTGATCTCCCCAAAACTTTCAAACAAGAAGATCCACCACTATAGAATATCTCCCTAGATATGGAAGAAGAATATACCAAATTGGTTGAATTATAAGTACGGATGTAGGATCCTGAATACCTACCTCTATCTAGTAATGATAAACTCTGAGAGTTATTTTCCATCGAAAAATAGATTTAACCTAAACCATCTTAGGGAGACGATACATTCTTAAACTCAAACTCATTTAATTTTATTAAAACTAATTTGAGTATTACTCCCAACTATTTTTAACTTTTAGAATCATATGACTCTTATTATACCCTGGAGGATAAAGAGGAAAAAGAAATTATACCTATTAAAGAACACCTAGATATCCCTGAAGAAATTGAATATTTACTAGTAGGAGTAAAAAAATAGATTCAATAGGCTTTTCCTAAAGAACAAGAGACACAAGTTGCCTACATTAAAAGAGTGAAATTGATACTTCAAATTTAAATTTTGAATCCCCTTTTATTATTCTATTAATGTATCACATCTGGAGAAACCATTAGATAGTAAAGATAAAGATTCACAAGTAGAAACCAAAGAGGATGAGGTTCTATTGTACATCATACCCCCACCATGCAGGTTGTACCACATTGTGAAGGGGAAGATCGTGTTGACTCTACCCATAGATACCACATCAATAATGAATAATAATTCCAAGATGGAAGGAACCACATGTGGTGGTTCAAATCCAAGAAAATCCACCTACCGACTGATTTTGGATAACAGTTGGTATTGCCTTTCCAGAGACAGTAAAAATTTAGAGCCCACATCGGGGTTTGTACCTGGATTTATCCTTTCTCTGATTTCTAGTACTTTCAATTTCAATCTTAGGAATTTAGGTTTCAATTTCCTTTTTTGGATTAGTCTAGCATGTGGACCCTCACTCTTTTCTTTTTGAGATTAAATTTCATGATCCTTATGATTAATTGGGTAATTTTATTTTGTAGGATAATGATGGTAGAAGGAGATCCAAAATAGTAGAGGAGGAAAACTGAATCTTTATTTCAAAAGAGAGTTCATTTTTATTTTTTATCTTTTAAACTCAATGAATTTTTTTCCAAAAACATGTTTTCATCTTTAAATTTGAAAGTTCATGCCCACACATGAATTATGCTTTACTTGGCTTATCTAGGAGACATGATTTTCTTAGGAATCCTATGATTCCATGTTTTATATGTCAAATATAATGATATTGAATGAGTAAAATGGAGAATTAAATTATTAAATTCAATAATGGATATTGAAATGAGGACTCATGATTTTAGGGAATTGATTGATTCATGTAAATGAAATTTTCCAACCATTTTTTTCATTCTTTGAATTTTTAAAATTCATGTGAATTTATTTTTTATTAATAATCATGCCTTGAGTGATTTTTCAATGTTATAATTCTCATTCCTAAGAGAATTTATAGACCTTTTACTTCATATTTTTTCTTGTACATATTTATTAAGTGATCTTGGGACATGTCACCAATCGGAAGTAGCATTTGAACTTGTCAAATCTCTGACTATGCAAAAAAACATTTAAAATGATTGAGTCATATTTTGATAATCTCTTATCCTTAAAATACCACCATTACATCAATAATTATTTAACCCATAGAGACTATAAATGACATTTTTATGAATGACCCATGTTTCAATATAGTTTTATCCATTCCAACCAACCTCTTAGTATTTTTATGATATTTAAAAATTGAAGTGTGGGGGTGCAGGGAGTTATGATGTAAGGGATGAAATAAATTTTATGGAAAAAGTATAGAGGCTCTTATTATGGTAAATTAAGGTTTTTTATTCATTTGTTTTACTATATTGTTTTCCCTTATTGAATAAAAAACATGAAAAATGAGAAAATAACAGAAAAAAGATTAAAATGGGTTGTGATTTGGGAAAATCAAAATTCATCATTACTAGACCTATAATTTTAATCATACGTGGTTAGGTAGGGGATGTGAGGTTTATTCTAAAGAAGGAATTTCAAAAAAATAAAAAAATAAGAAAATGTCTTTGAAAAAGAAAAAAAATTATAAAATTAAAAAATATATTCTAGAGGGTGAAAAAATCATTAATTATAATTTAATTGATCATAACATTTACATTGAGTTTTAAGTGGGAGTTTCTACTTTAAATGTTAGAATTTCATTAAAATTTTATTTTTTTGATATCATGCATTTAACTCAAGAGATAATCCTCTTCCATTGAGCCTTAAATTTGCAGACATCAATTCCTACCAACATTAAGCCTCAGATTCATTTGAACCTTTAATGAAATACCTCATGATTTTATGTGACTTTTGTCTTTACAAAGTACAGAAAGTAATTCCTTTACAAGCTTGTGGATAAGGATAATGTTTTCATGATATGAGAACAAATACGCCTGAATTGTATCATGAGAGATGATATAAAATATTAAAGTGAGGTAAATCATGACTTGACATATTTAATAATAATGAATTAAGGATCTTGAATAAATGAAATGAGAAGTCCCATTATTTTTCAAAGGGGAAAAGTAAAATACATGAAATAATTATTCCTTGAAAAAATGAGAAATTAAATTGACATTTTATGTGTTTTTTGAAAGTTTGGTTTTATATTGATTTTAAATTATTTTATTACTTTATAATTTTAATATTTGGTAACATTGGTGCCCTCTGAATTCTATGTTGAGATTTTACGCTTAAGGGAAAGCTTGGTTTAAGTGTGGGGGAATTTATAGAGCTAATATTTTCCTCATTTTTATATGTATTTCAATTATTTAAAATCAAAAAAATTATCAATTTAATCTTATTAATAATTTTTTTTATTTATGGGTTGTTTTGGGACAAAATGTGAAAAGTGATTAATTCTAAAAATTTATCAGATTTTAATCATAAGGGTATTTTGGTCATTATTTTTAAAATATTAATCCAATTTGAGTTTTTTATTTTTAATTACATGATTTATTTTCTTCAGCTTTATCTTTAAGAACAAGAGCTTATTCAAAAAACATGAGGCTTGAAAAAAAATCAATCAAGTTGGATAATTGATCGAGTAGACATTGTGGAACCCAACCCTATAATGGAAGCATAAAACGAACTAAAAACCTCCAATTGAGGTGATTAAAAATGGTTTTGAAATAGGAAAGACAGACGCAACTCTAAAATGAATTTTATGGAGTTTTTTACTCATTAGGTGGGTAATTGGACGTTATACATTGAAGGAAGATTTCTGAAATTCTAATCTAGAAAAATTCGATCTCAATATTTATTCCATAAATCCTTCTTTAAATGATCAATCATTAAGAAATTTTTATGTTGAACTAAATATAAATTATGGAACAAATTTTATGAAGACATATGTCAAAAATTATTCCATTTTATGGGGGTTACATGTTAAAACATTTTAAAGACAGATTCTGGAACTGAAATTTCAACCGTTGACTACCATTATGTCCCGAAACAATTTAAAAGGTCTCTTATGACACCCCAAAGCCTCTTTCATGCCTATAAATATGAGTAAAAGGGTGGAGTGAAGGGATATCAATTCTAAAGGAAAGTTGTGGACATCAGCTACTACTTTTCAATTTTTCTTTCTTCTCTTTTTATTTTAGTTTTCTTCCCATGTAACACATTTATCTTATTTATATTAAAGTGTTTCCTTTTATACTTCCATACTTATTTATATTCCAACTCTAATTATCTTTTTTTATTCTATATTTCCATCATGATATCTATTCACTTTTCAGTGGCATGTGACTAACCCAAGGCTTGTCCCTATGGGAGGTTTCACGGTGTTCATTGTTATTTCACTTCAGTTCAAAATGTTTTTAAATCAATTTGTGGTGGATACGGGAGTATTTTATGGGTATGGAAGTCATAAAAAATATAACTATTTCCAAATTTATTACTTTTCTTTGATTCATCATTCTTCGCTACCTTCTCTTAGGTAAACCCTTCATATGATGAAGTTGGGGTTTTCATAAGGGTTAAATCTACATACGATGGAACCGAATCCTTTTGGAATAACATTATCGATTGATGTGTTATCCTATTTGACTATTGGAGGAGTGTGGTGTGGTGTTCTAGAGTAATTCTAAAATCACACAATCAATAAATAAAATAAAAGTAATTCATTAATGAGTTTTCACCAAATGAATTATCAAATTGAATTTAAAAAACAATTAAATAATGAATGAACCCACGTTGTCCAACCCTAGGACCAAGACGTTTCTTCTCCAATTTCATTTTTTTCATCTTCATTTATATTTGAATTTTGAATTTAATTATTTTAATCTCATGATTTCCAAAAATACACAAATAATAATGTTTCCATTAGATAATATAAAAACAAAAAAACTATATTAGGGGAATTATTAATTAGTGATTGAACCGACTACGATGCTTCTCAAGTGAGATGACCCTGGTAAGCCTTTATGATCTACTAGTAAAACTTATAAACTTTATTTTTCCATGCCCTACGATAGGTGTGCGTCAAAGACCATTGAAAGTTATCTCATAGGGTGGTTGATCAGATGAACCCTTTCTATTTTCACCCTAGTTTGGTTTTGGATTATTATGGATAACAATTATTTGAGAGGTATCTAATTTAAGGTCTCAAATCCATGTGTACAAACCATTTATGTGTTTTTGATGATCTTGGTGCTCGTAGGAGGCTTGGAAGTTGTCTAGAGGGATTTGGTTACAAAAAGTTTGAAATAGGGAGATTACACACTGTGCAATCTTTACACACTATGTAAGTGTGGTTCATGGCTTGTTAAGTAGTGTTCATGGTGTGTTACACAAAATGTATTAATTAGAAGTTTAAATAATCAAGGTGACATGTATTTTAGTGAAAAATAAACCCTAACATTTACACGATGTGTGAATGTATTACACATCATGTAAATTCCTAGTACAGTGTGTCATTAAATGTTTCAGCCATTTGGGTTTCCTCCAAACCATATGGCTGCAATACCTCCCTATCTCATCCCAAGATACCAACGCCTACCTTCCTTGGATTTTGAGATCCCTTTGATGGTAATCAATCCTTGGGCTTTCATCTTCAATATATGGTGATCCAAAGTGAGTTATACATCTTTTGCTTGTGGTTTATCCTTTATTTGGTGTCTTTTTCCTCCAATTCATCATGTCGTGCGATGGAGGATCATATTCCATGTTTTTATGGGGTCTTTCTTGGTTGTTTTTTGTGTGTTTATGTCACTACTTCCTCACATGGATGTAGTTATTGTGGGATAGGTGATCGTAGATCCATAACATGGCATGTTCTCATGCGAAGAAAATTGACATATTTTGAGGTAGGGGTTTTGTTTTTTATTTTAATTTATTTATGAGAAATTGTAAATTGATCCTTATTTATACCTTGGGATGGTAATTAAATTAACATAATAATTATTGAACCATATTAAAAAATTGGATAGCGATCACATGTTGATGAGGTAGTTGCTTTATACTATGATAGTGGGTTTCCCCTTGGTTTTCTAGATAGTGATATATCTATATCGTATGCTTTTTTAGCATAATTTTTGTCTTGGAGTAGCATGTAGAAATTGATTAATAATGTAAGGAAGAAATTAATTAATAATTAATTGGCTTACAGAATTAATGAAGAGGCATGTTTTTAATCTGGTGGTTAATGTAATTTGATCATAATCAAATTGATGTGATGCGTATGTTTAATCGAAAATGTAATCTTCCATATGATTAATGGAATTGATAAATAATTTAAATCATTTTTATACTTGATGATAATATTGGAAAGGCATGTTAATTGAAAATAGTGCTTCTCTAGGTTGTTGAAAGTAGAAATAAATACTAAGAGAATGTTTTTCTATTAATAGCTTGTTATAGCTTGATTCCTTAGGTTTCCCTTATTTGGAACCTATTAATAAATGAATTAGTTAATTCAATATCTAATAAGAACCGGTTGTGTGATAAATATAATTTTATAAGGCTTTAGTTTTCCATTTGTATGAGAAGGGTGAATGCCTTGTTTTGAGGGACCAGTTTCCCTATTGATTTCTTGTTTTTTCAGCTGTCTTTGTGATGTGCCCTGGATATGAGCCTTTGGATATAATACTATTATGGTTGATCCTATAGGGTTGATTTTTTATAAGGTTCAGGGAGGCCTAGGTGTTTTGTGAGCTTGGTATGGCTAAGCCTGGGATGTATGATGTGATATATGTGGGAAGGGAGGCCTGAATGATATGGAAGCAGTTGATGCCTGTGATGGCGAGATGCATCGATATATGAATTATGGTGTCATGGATGGAACAAGATGTTATGGGATGGGTTAATTTAGGCTTACAATTTGATGTGATGTTGAGAGATGGTATGCTCACTTGTTAATCTATTTAATGGTTGATGGTTGGGTTACTTATTTATCTCCATTCCTTTCCTCGCTACTTGAGGCAGCTAGAGGTGCTTGGTTACATGTTTCCTCTTGGTGGTATCTTAGGATGGTTTTCCTAGAGTACTTGACTTATAGAATGATTTTAATAATGAATAAATATTTAACCCATGGGGTTAGTTCATGATAGAATGAAATTTCTTAAAATATGTTAATCTTGATAAACCATGGACTTCGTTTGTATTATGACTTGAGGGAATGGACTTTATTCTGATGATTAATGTAATGTAATGTGGAATAATGTTAATAGTTAATTAATGTCTAGTGAATTAATTATTGGAAGGAAATAATAAAAAGGAAAGAAGTAATTAATGTATCTATTTTTATTCTTGTGTGCTTATATGATATCTTGTCTTAGCAGTGGTAGTCGGGAGTCCAAGAGATGTTAGCTGAAATTGATTCTAAGTCTAGGTTTTTCCCATAGTGTGGTTGTGATCTATATTATATCATGTATATTCTATTTTTTCATATGTTACCCCTCCCATGTCAGTTAGGGAAACTGACACCCATTGGACTCTTGGAGGGTGTTTTCCCTAACACCATATTGGGTGGACTGATGGATGACTACCCCCTCTAGACCTACTCTCTTCTCTTGGTAGTTAATTGTGCTGGTATGCACGACGGTTAGTTTTCCCATATATGTGCATGGAGGGTTGTGATGTCTTATGGTTATTTCACAAAAATGTATTATCGGATATAGTATCCAAATAATTATTATATGTATGATGTGTATAGGCTATGATGTCTTGAGGTACTTATATAATTTATGGGATGTAATGGCTTGAGGTATAATACCCAATGTTTGATATATGTCATATAGGTTATGGTGTCTACTATAAACTACTTGGTTACTATATGTGGTTATGTGATATATAATTATGTGGTGATGTTATTCACATAGTACATGTTTGATTTCTTTCCCATGAATCTTTTGGCAGACTTAATTTTGGAGAGAGATGGATCAGGATGTGCGATGTTGGGGTAGAGCCGAAAACTAGCAGATAAGCGGAAGTGAGATACCCTTTAATTTCATTACTATATCATATTATCTATTTTATGTGATACTTATTGAGGGATAGCCATGGTGAGGCTGGGAAATTAGTATACTTTTTTAGGTGATAAGTTAGATTCACTATTTTCCACTATTATTTAGCATGCTTTCATTATATTTTTCACGAGAGGCTCTAGGAATGATCCTAATGAATATACTATTATTCTCAACCTATGGATATATAATTTTTATTCAGGTAGTCTAGAGCAGGTTAGAGATCATGGTGGAAATTACTAGCTCAGGTTTCTATTGGAACTGTTTGGGCTTTGTGGCCACTGTCTTATTTACCTTTTTGGTATTTGTAGCTTCCCTTTCAGTTGCTTCAATACTTTATGGAATTGAATGTTGGAACTTTGGATTTATTTTATATACATGTATTGAAGTTTTTATGATTTATTCTTTCTATCTATCAATCTTTTTTTCTTATAGAGGGTAATGCCTCCCATATGCATGTTTAGTATACCCTCAGTGCTTGTTGAAAATATAGGGCCTATTGAAGGTGGGACTTTGGGGGTCATTATCTCCATTTCTTCATTACCATCCCGGGATGGGTACCTTTGGGGGTTTATGATAAATAATAATAAAAATACATAATCAAGTAAAATACACGTGATTAACCCTAATTACCTCCTGTTTATTTAAGTCCAATTCCTAAAATTATTCTTAATTATTCTTACCAGCCACACAAAAGACAACAAAAGAATGAAACTCCTACAATTTACACATAAAAGAATAGTTTTTTAATCCCCTACCATGATAGAATCTTCATAAGTTGTTACACAATTAAAACTGAGGAAGAAGTGGTTACAAGATTAAATCTACATGAATCAGACCCCAAATAACCTAGATCATAGTAATATCCCTCAAAACACAACCCCAAAATATTTCGGATGAAACTAGAAATACTGTAGAGAATTCCCATGGAAGAATTTGGAGGAATGAAAAGAATACTAAGAAGGGGGAGGGAAAACTCACCTTGAATATCAAGAAATTCATCTCCTAATAAAAGGATAAAAAAGGGACTGAAAGGTATCTAAAAATCACTCTATGGGGAATCCATGTTTGTTGGAAATAATGGAGGAATAAAGGGAATCCTAGGGGCCCCTGAATTTTTATTCGATCATGAAAAACATAAAACCATTGTGTGATGGGTATAGGTCATGTTTCAACAGGGTCAAACCGAAAAAAACATCATGTAAAAGAAAGGGAAATTCTGTAATGATCCAGTTCAAACCATCCTCTGAAGACCACATCACAAATCTCTCTATTTAAAATCTAGTAAAACCCCAGATCTGATAAACCTAGAGATGGACCTTGGCATAAGGCTCATCACCACATTACAACACTAAAACACCCAAACAAATTCCATAATGTAACCAAGGTACCATGACATAATGAATCCCAAATTGAAAGAACCAACATGGTCAGCCGCCCTGAACACCATGATGTAGCACCTAAACACACAAACCAATGTCATGACACAACCATGGAACCATGATGCAATGAATCTCAAATTAAAATAACCATTAAGGTCAGTTGGCCTAAACTCAATGATGTATCCATGAGGACCACATCATAGTCCTCATCCTTCCCCTTTTTTTGATCATCTCCATACCAACACCATAGTGCATCATAAGGCCTATGGAGAAAGGCATCCCAAATTAGAAGACTGGTGGAATTCCACCCTCCAGACCACTATAGTGCAGAAAAAGGATCTACACCAAAACTCGCAACTTCTATGGTTTGGCTATATTCTCTATGCCATAAGGCCACCCTTTAACTTAAATTTCATGTTAACCCCCCCCCCCCACTCCTCAAATCTCATCCTGACGCCCCCAACTCTCAAAACATGAAGTGTGATAGGCCAAAATTGTTTTTTTATAGTAAATATATTTTGGAAGGATATACAGTTTTAGAAATGGATATAGATACAGACAAAAGGAAGTTCATATTCATATTCCTGATATCATTTATAGAGGGGGTTGTTTCATAGAAATCATGACTTCAAAAATGTGATTTTTTTTTACTATATAAGAAGAGTATATTGTAATCATTGAAGGTTATATGGAGATGTTATGGAAGAATATTTTTTTAGGAGCTAGGTTAGAGTTCATAGAATTATATTATTTATTATGAAAATTATAATTTTATTCATCTCAAGAGGAACCCAAGATTTCATTACAGGTCCAAACATATTGATGTTTAATATTAATAGATCAATAATGTGTTTGAAGAAAAATTGTTTAAAATTTATAAAATTTACCCTAATGATAATGGGGAGGATATAATAACTAAGGTTATAATAAAAGAGAGGCTAGAACTCTGCAATGAAACCACGGGTCTAGATTTTATCCCAAATTGGTCATGATGTGGGGGATTGGTGGGGGTCGCTCAAAATTTGAAATTAAAAATATAGTTAGAAAACTTTTGAAAGAAATTTTTCAATAAAAATATGTAGGATATTTTCTTATTAAAACAACATACTCATAGGGTTTCCCTTTCTTGATGTAGATTTTAAAGATGCAACAAATGGCTATGAAGGATTTTCTTCAGGTAGAAAAATGGCTGAAGAAAAATAGTTTATCCTCTAACATTAAAATGTGATAAAAAACCATGGAATTATAGTGAAAAATAATACCATGTTATAACATGTGGTATCCTATGATGCTTATCTAGATATTTAATAGATAACGGACCATTTCTCTTATGAATGTAGGCACAACTTGTAGAACTATGTACATTCTATGTTCTCTATGTTTTTTATTCCTATTTTTTTGTGTTTTGGTTTATGTGAGTAATGTTTCCCCAACATATATTAATTTTAAAATGTTGTATTGAGATTTTAAAAAATTTATGAGATCTATGGGTTTGGAATTAGATTTCCCCATAACACATTAGGTTATATTTCATATTTGGAGATATTATTTATAAGGTATTGGCATGTATGTTTACCTTATATGACATGATAACTTGATGGGTGGTATTTCTGGAAAATTAATTGATGGTTAACTTTGGAAACATGTTTACAATAATTATTTATCATTAATTACTTATGTAACATGTTTATTATTGGTAATTTTAATGTTTTATGACTATATCATGATCTATCTCACATTATATAGAAAAATCTTCCTTTATCATGATTATATTTTAAATTTACTAGGATTTCATTCCCACCATTTTTTTCGATGTAAAATCTCAAGAAATAAATAATATACAAGTTTTATGGGTTATATAAGGAATTTGAAAACAACTAGATGAAGTTCAACATAATTTTTTATGAATTTAATTAAATTTTGTAATTCCTTTTACAACCCCACTTTTTTTTACAGCTGAATATGTTCAAATATATAAAATAATAAATATAAATTCAAATTTTTATAGTTAAACATATATTAAGGGTAATATAATATCATGGAAAATTAATTTAAATTGTATATTTTTAAATTATAACTATAGAGATTCATTTACAAGTACTTAAATATAAATATACTATCATGGATAACTCTATTCCCAACATTTTGCAAGGTATGAATAAATTTATTGCTAATTATGTATCCACTAATAATAAGTCACATACATAATTAAATAGTTAATTAGTTGCATACATATAATTTAAATTCACAATCCAAACATATTCAAAATAAAATATCACAATATTTTCCTAGGGATGACTACATTTATGGCTAAGCCTAAAAATTTACTACAAAACTGATAACACATAACAAGTGACATGCATAAAATGTACCCCACAAAATAAAATATATAACTATTATGTCACTCAAAATAAAAATGTTTTTGGATCCAAATAAATTAATAAGTTAAAGTAGAACAATCTAAATACAGAAACACCTTTTGAAAAAATTTCCAGTGCATAGGATCCTAAGATGGTAAAAAAATAGGGAGAAGAATCCATCAGTCAGTGTAGTGGAGCCCCATAATGAGGGTACTGAAGGAGCAGTTGTAAAGAAATACGTACCCCACCACACGGATTTCCACCCACCCACTGCAGTCGTTGTCATTGCATTGGATCAAAACATGGACCACCCACCCATAGGATCATTATTTCCATCCCAAAAAACATTCACTAATCTATTAATCCATCAAACTATATTTTGTAAACTTCATATCCTCTCATAATGTCCTCCACAATACCAAATTTAAACACAAAAATTAAAGAAATTATAGAATAAACCTACTTCATACTGATATTATGTTGGGAGGAAAAAACTTCAATCTTTCAAATATTTATGGAATACCAAATTAATTATTATGAAAAATAAATATTCAAATAGTGAAAATATCATACCTCTATGGATAAACTTCAAGATAAAAAAGATGTGTTTAACATTAGATTTAAACAAATAGTATAGTGGTTATTGAGAAATCAATCCACGTAATTTGAAAATTATATCCATCTTCTATTAACAAATTAAATTTAAAAATTGAAACTTGATGATTTTTTTTTTCTCATCTCATGATAGAGATCCATGTGCATCATGTTTCCACATTTCATGATAGTTTTTTTATAGAGTTAAAAAGATATTGTTAGAATATATTGTAAGTTTACCATATCAAACTTATAAATTTTAAAAACCCAAGTAGATTTTTGAATACACAAGAAATAAACCCCATAACATATGGGGAAATACTGTTTCATGGAGTCTACCATTCAAGAGTGGTTATTATGAATACTCAACCTATAACAGGATCTAGTGCCATGAAAATAATAATGTTAGTAAAACAAACTCCAATGGGGGAGATGAAAACAAATATTCACTCGTTAGGCTAGGGTTGGAGTGAGGGGAACCTTTTTATGGAAAGAGAAAAGGCACGATAGACTAAATGATAAAGGGATTCGTGAGGTATCAATTTTATAGATGTTCATGGAAGTATGTTAAATTTTATGAATATATTGTAATAAATAATTTAATATTATTTTTTCACATTATTTAAGCATAATTATTTCAAATAATATTTAAATTCACATAATCATATCCACAAAATTTATTTTCCAATGAAAGAATGAACATTTCACCCAAATTTAGCACTCCCTCTTCTGATTTTTCTCTTACCCATTCCTTACCAATGTTTCATAGTACCAAATGTAACCATCATTCAGATGTCTTGTGTGTGTTTATAGATGATGTGATAGTTATGAAATTAAAAAATGACAATAATGGTGATCGAAATCCACAAATGAATTAACCAGACATAAGATTAATATATCATCAATTAGTAAATCTTGATAAAGGGACACAATATTATGAATGAGCATGAAATGGGAAAATAAAATAATTTTAGATAATAAATAAGGAAAGAAAACTCAAAAAATAGTCATAATAAAATTTTAACCTCTTAATGGAAATATTTGATTTAAAATTATAAAGAACCAAAAGAGAAGTGTAACTTTGTACCACATTCTCTATAGTGAAAATATTTATCCTGAGTACCAACCCTAAAAAATGGAAAGTAATCTATTATTTATTTTAATGGAGAGCGATCCAAATCATATTAAGGTGGGTGCATCACAAAAATATACTAAAATGATAAATCTTAGTAAACCCACTAACCTATATTTCCCACATTGATCATAATGAAACTATTTTTTAATAGTCTACAAACAAAATATATTTAAATATAAAGAAAAATACCAAGGAAATTATATAATAAATCCACCTAAATGGTTACATGATGAAGGTATCCATTTTTTCATTCCAAGTTTGGTGACCTTACTCTAAAAAAACTATGACTTCAACCATGGATATCGAAAATTAAACATGTACAGATCCTATTCCTTTGGATTCAATATTTTTTAACTCCTTTTGATTCAATGTAAGTCATATTGTAGGTCAAATTTAGATCAGTTTTGGTGGAATCTTTTCAAAATCTACATCTTCATCCTTTTATATATAATAAAACCATGAGATAGTAGTATGATTGTCACCAATGATCAGGAAAAGATCCAAAATATAATAAATATCGTTGAAATATTCATGAGAAAGATAAGACAAAAAAATTTATTCTATAAAAAAAATATAGCTTATTTTTCTTTTCATTTACTTTTTTAGTGATATGAGAATTACAACATGTGATTTCAGAAACACAATCAAGATTGAAGTAATGTAAATTGTATGGACCAGTGTGATTCTAACTTGGATTTTCATCTTTTTTCAGCAGTTTAAATTCAAAACCCAACTACACTAATTGAAGGATATCAAAATCTCAAGCTAATTTCCAAAAACAACACATCAAATGGGGCTTAGATGAGCTCAAACAAACCCTTGGAATTTTTTGATCTAATGGTGTAGATTTATTTGTGAGAGGTTAAAAATGATGTGACACTAGTGAAATATCATCCACCACATCAGTAGTGACCACATGAGTTCCATGTTTCTTATTAGTTCTTTGTAAGTGTCATGTCACTAGACACATTGATAAACCCACTAAAATTTTGAAAATTACAAAACACCCCCTAAATTTTGAGTACCATTTGTGGAATGTTTCTTCAAAAATTGAACTCAAAAAGACCCTATAAAATTTGAATTTTGATCCACAAATAGTTAAATCCACCATTTTCTACCATTTCATATGCTAGTGTGCACTCATTTTTCCTAAATTTTTCTATAATTTTTTATATAATTGTAGGTTCAAATATAATGATTATACAATAATTTGAAAGAAACATTGTATTAGAAACACTTCATTATATAATAAATTCATAATAATATAAATGATATAGTGGAAGGAGTCAGAGAAGAAGAAGAAGAATCTCCCATAGGAAAACACTCCTTGTGGCTAAGGTCGAAACCTCCTTACAACCAAGCTATCACCAAATATCTCAATCCCCTTACCTACAGGAATTCCTCATATTTAATATACCCAACCCACCACCTAAAAAACTGAAATTACTCTATCCAACCAAATATCCTATCTACTGTAAAAGTATAATATTGACTTTGGTAGTTATTTACCCTTCCCTCACATGGATACCCCCAATGATTTCATTCCTATCACTTCATCCATATTGAAAAAAACACAATGTACTCAAGGTGAAAAAACCTCATGAATTTATGAATGTCTACATAGGTATATAGAAACCATATCCCACCCTTATTGATTAAACTTGTTACCTAAGTCTTCCTAATCCAGGGCTGAGAGAAGCTTAAACAAGTAGTATATTGGGCTGAGTAACTTCTTCGTCGAGTCACACTACCAGATCTCAAACAATCCTTTTTCAATTTTACTTTTAGGTCATAACTCTATTTATCAAATTGTTCCACCTATAATTTCACGTCCTTTTCCATTAAACACACTTCATTTTCTTTAGTAGCATGTAATTTCAGTGTCTCTCCCTTTCCAGCCCTGTTATCTACAATTCTCTTTTCTGCATTGACTATGTAGTTAGTAAGTGATTTTGATAACACTTTCAAATTATCAAATTTTTCAGCATGATTCTATACATAATCTTCATTTATTAGCATTTTATTCTTCAATAATAGCCCCTCCAATATGAAAAAAACTCATATATGCGTGAACATTGATTTTGGAGCCTATATGTACATAGTTATTTTCTTAGGTGTTTTTTCATGACTTCTACTTAAAAAATCCAATAGTGGTGTCATTTATTCAACTTTATCTTTTATTTGGATACCTAAACATATATTATTCTAATATCATCATTTATTTTCATCCCTATAATAGAAACTTGAGAAATTTAAAGCAATTACTCTTCATTTGACAAAACATCTGCTTAGAAACATGAAGTAGATTTTTCATGATCCTGTATAATACTCACAAGTTAATTATAAACTTATTTTAATCCAGTAATAAAGAACCTGATCCGAAGGCTTCTATCCAATATTAAAGATAACGTAATCGCATCTATAAGTTTTGATACTTCATATTGTGACACACATAAAATGCATGTTGAGACTCCCACAATAAATGGGTGCCCATAATTGGAGGTTAGTGAAACAAAATATGAACTATTAGTTGTTTAACTCATTGATTCATAGGTAGAGACATCCTACCACTAAAATTTTGATGTGTATCATGAAGAATCTACAAAGGACATGCCCATATTGGTAGATTTGGTGATGGATTTGTAAATAGTGAATCTATTTATCTCTAGGCTTCAAAATAATTTTTTCATCCACTAGAATTTTAACAACATTATATATTCCCTTACCCATTGTAAAACACACCAAAATAAAATTGGGTAGTCGTTTCTAGAACCTTTTTAAATTTATTAGATCTATAAAATTATTTTTATATTGAGAAACCCCTATATAGAATTCCCTTAGTAATTCAAGTATGATTAGTAGAACATGAGGTTTATTTTTTATAAGATCACTAAATATTTCAACATGGTAATAAATTACTTGTAGTAGATCGGGTTCCCCTTATTTCTTCAAACACGATTTATTATTAGGCATAGTAGGTGTAATTTTTTAAGGATAAAGAATAAAAACAAAAAAAAATTGGCTGATAATGAGCATTATAATTGAGCAATTTCATAGAAATGATAAAGTAATCTTTACCTAAAAGCGAGTGCACACAAAAAATAGAATTAAGATAATTTCTAAAAGTATTAATGTTTCTATATTTACCATTGAACCATGAACTAAAAAATAAAAATTCTTATGCATAACCTACTAACATTAGTAAAATTAAAATTATCTAAGAAACATCATCTTATATTACTAGATTCTAAGAGGATGACATGTTGAATTTCTTCATCATCTCAAGCACTTAAAATTTAAAATTCCTCCTATAATGATTCTCTTTATATTTTAATTATTCATGATCAACAAAAAAAACTTAAAGCCTAAAAGGATAAGTGGGATAAAATCTCATTTTTAATGACTATTTGCAGAAGCTATATGGTGAACTCCAACACTAAGATTACCAATGCGAACCAATTATTATTCTGATTGCAGTCAAGGACTAATAGTTTTGAAAATCTTGAATAAGATTTAAACCCATAATCATTCATGGATTAATTCAAATAAAATTCAACTGTATTTACCTTTAGTGCCACTATAACCACATGTGATGGTGATTATCTCAACATCTTCTCCAAAATGATATTGTACATGGATAACTTTATAGTACAACTAATGTTATTCTTTAATAAATTTAGACTAGATGTAGACAATCCTCATATTATCAAACCACATATTCCTTGTCATTTTGACATTGATTAACTCATATTACCATAGCATAAGTTGCACAAATTAATTAGAAGGCTCAGGAGAAAAGCGATCCTCCGCCTAATTTTTTTTTAAAAAAGTAAAAGTAACAAGAGAAAAATTAAAAGGTATTGTTACAAATATGGGTATGAAAATCACCAAATGCATCCTATTTAACTATGCTCGAACAAAAATCTGGGATCACAAAAGACCATCTCGAGCTAGACTCTAAAATTTATCTCTTCAAAAGAGCATCAGCAACTTGATTTTCCTACCTAGAAACATGTGTAACGTCAAGGAATAAATGATCAAAAATTGTAGGAAACCAATCCAAGATGAAAACATTATCGATGGAACATTCCTGGAATAGGTTTTTAGAACATCCATTATCATGGTTTAATCAGAATCCACCCATAAGGATTTCCAACCATATTGGATAGCATATCTGACCACCTTTATCATAACCCATAGTTCATCCTCAATTGCATAACCACTCCTAATGAAATGGTAAAGTCATCCCCTTAACGAGACCCCAATGAGTGCGTAATACACCACCACAACTAGTGATCCCTGGTGCACCTAAGGTCTACTGATCCACATTGACCTTTATCCACCCAGTAATTGGAGGAATACACCTAATAAACTTATCCACCATAGGTTTCCTGATCCTACCATTAACAACAATAGTCCTCAAAATAACAAAATAAAAAATTCCATTGTTCATTGATCCGGAATAAAATTTAGAGGAAACCATTATTTACCTATGAATTGCACGAATTCAATCATAAATAGAGGAAACCTAATTATTGAATTCAATCCCATTCCTTTTTCATCATATGTAAGAAATGAGAGCAGCTACAACAGCAAGTAGAAGAGCATGAATCTTATCACTACATCTATCATTGTTGATGGAGTTTATCAACCATTCAAAGTCCCCAATATCAAAAATACAGTTCAAAATACTCTGAATGTAAACCCACATCCTACATGTAAATTGATAGTGGACAAAAAAATGGTTCAAAGTTTCATTATCATTTAAACAGAGGTAAAAATTAGGAGAAAAGATGAATCCTACACGCTGGATAAGCCTTTGCAATGGAAGCCTCTACCACCTGATTCGCCAAAGTAACAACAAGTCAGATGGAGCAATATTAGGATTCTTAAATCCTAGTATCCATGTGGGTATAACAAATGATGCATCATAGTTTTTCATATATCATTCTTTAGAATTGAAAATACCATTCAAATTAGACGTCCATATTAAGGTATCTCGATCAATGTACTGATATCTACAAAATTGCATACAAAACTAAGGTGATAACAAATCGTGTGCACTAAACATAGAGTGAATATTAGTAATAGAAACATATTTAAAAGAATGAGGAATATCAAAATTCTCATTAATTGGCCTTGAGATCCAGGAAGTACTCCAATGGTTCAAAGATGAATGCCTACAAACCATCCATTTTGAGTAGTGTATAATACGCTAATAAGCCATCTTGACAGCTAACTAGACTAATTATGGGATGTACATGGAGGAACCATTTAGTATTTTGTTGAAAAATGTGATATAAAGAAAGTCCAACGAAGATTAATTGGATTTGAGAAGACTCCAAGTGAATTTATTGACCAATGTGTCTTTGAAGAGCTTGAGATCTTTAATTTCTAACCCTCCCACATCAATTGGTTTAAAAAAGTCTTTCCATGAAAATATAACCAACTTGTTTTTATTAATTGAGATAGTACATTAAAAATTATGATTCATAATTTAAACTCTTAGATGAGATTTCTAGGCCACATGTACAAAGATAAATCATCAACAAACATAGAGTTTACCATAGAATTGACCAAGAAATTCTCCCTAATTGGGATATGGTTTTTCGTTTCCATGTTTCCATTTGATTAATTATGTTGTAAAAAATTTCTCCATTTAACATATTATAAAATTACCCTAAAAGGGGAACCCCAAGATAGATAAATTGGGGGCCCCTCTCTTAAAAACAAGGTCCCTATCCACTCTATTTTTCATAGAAACTGATACACTTTCTCCAAACACAACATAAGATTTATTACAACTAATAACCTGACCAAAAAATTCCTCAAAATGAAAAAAAAAACCTAAATGTAAGAAATGGTAATTATGTCATCTTTCCCAAATAGAATAATTCCATCATCATATAATAGATGTGAGGGTGAATAGAGATCTCTTACAACCTGTATTTTCTTATAGATTCCAGCATGGAAAAGATCATTAAGACACTGACTCAAATAATCTTATTCCATAGAAAAAAGGATCCCAGATAGTGGATCCACTTTCCTTACTCTTATGGAACACTGAAAGAAACCCCTATGGGGCTATTTACAAGAATATAAAGTACAACACTCATAAGTATGCAATTGAATAAATTTATTTTTTTAGGAAAACCCATGAATTCTCCGGACATAAAAGACGTATCTCCACTTACTAGTGTCAAAATACTTGGAGATATCAATTTTAAGATCCATATTACCATATTTCACCTTTTTCCTCATGATGTTAACACATTCTAATGCAGTATAAAGGAAATTATGAATGTTCCTTCCAGGGATAAATCCAAACTTATATGAATTAATAAATCCCATCAAAATTTCTCCCATTCTAGAAGTTATAATCTTCCTAATCAATTTTGGGATTAAATTTCCAATAGAAATATCTCTAAAATATTTAATATCCAAGGAATTATCCTTATTTATAATTAAAGAAATAAAATTATAGTTCAATCCATATATAATGGAAGAATGATTAAATAACCCTCTCATAGTATTAATGACCTCAAGATAAATAATATCTTGATTGAACATTAAAAATTTATTTTTAAACCCATTAGGTCCTACAACACTATTAATGTTTATAGAAAATAGGGATACCTTAATTTATCCTTATTTGGGTACCTCAACAAGCCTCCTATTCTATTGGTTATCAATGTTGAGACTAATATTATTTATCATTTCTTAAGTTTTTTCATCCCCTTCATCCATATAAAATTCCTCAAAATAGTTGGTTACATAATTTAAAATTTCATTTTTTGAATTGAAAAAGTCCCATTGATATTTAGGGCAGTGGTCCATTTTTGGATTTCTTCTCCTTATGCATGAAATGGAACAAATTTTAATTTTGGTATCCCTCATTTAACCACCTGATGATAAATTGATTTCAAGTAAGGTTCTATTTAAGAGCCATAAGATCATCTAGTTTGGATAGGGAATGAACTTCATCCCAAGAGGGTACCCCTTCATTCTGACCAATATCTTGACATTGTGCTAAATGATTTTCAGAATCCATAATATTAAGATCAATTTTTGAGAAATAATTTTTTGTCCACTCTTTGATTCTAGATTTAAAAAATTTCAACTTATTGGCCAAAACATGTAGAGGGCTTCCATAGTATTCATCCTTCCAAGAATCAAGAAAAATTTTCCTACAACCATGCATAACAATCCAATCATTGTTGAAATTGATCAGAAAAGTGGATGACCTTAACTTATTGATGTAGATGTCAATTAAAATAGGATTGTTATTAGAGTGGATCTTGGGAATGTATAGACCATATATGTCAATGGAATCATTTCTTTCATCCACTTTCATAAAGAATCTATAAAATTTACTAGATTTACTTCCATTTAGGGTGTACCTACTCCATGTGTAATCATTTCCAACTACAAGAACATCATTCAAACCCCACTTTTCAATACAAGAAGAGAATTCATAAACTATTGGTCTATATAAATTACTACCAGTATTTTTAGGTCATAGCATAATATTGAAGTCTCTTAAGATGAACTAGCTCTAACACATACTCTCATAGATACATTTGAGGCTCATCCAGAGGGCTCTACTTCATCTGTAAAGGTTAAAAGAATTTTAAAAAGTAAAATAAATATTAGAACCATTCATACTAACAGAAATAGTGATATCTTGATGATCTTTATTGCATGAGTTCATAGAAATGTTATCATATTTGATAACCCAAAGAAACTCGACAACACCTTCATACTAATTATGAGGGATAAAGATATATCCATGGGTAAACCATTTTAAATCCTTACAGCTATCAAAGTTTATTTTTGTTTCAAAAATACCAATAAGAATAGGTTTGTTGGTCACAATGAAATTACTAAGAGATGTGACCATGGGAGAATTCCTAGGCCCTTGGTAGTTCCATAATAGGACCTTCATTCATAAAGAGATACAAGCCTTATCCTAGGCCCATCCTATTTTTGTTTTCTCAATTCATCAGAATTCAACTTTCCTTTATTATTCTTCCCTTTATCAGTTGCACAGTCCTCAGGATTACTGACATTAGTAGCTGTAGAGATGGTATCATAATTTTGATCAAAAGAAGGCAAATAATCAACAACCCCAACCCAAGAATCACCACCTAAGGGGGTGATTTATTGTTGGACATAACAAGTTCCTAGGTTAAAGTCAAAGTGATTCTTCTTATTATAGTCTTAGAAGGTGGAACTTGTGAGAAAGTAATTTTTGAAATATCATGGGAGGAAACATGAGAAGAAAAAACTACATTCTATCCTATCATAGTGCTCATCTTTTCTTCCATGGAGGGATCAACATTTCCATCCCTGCTCAAACAAGCAGAATTTTTTTCTTTTCCATGTATTGTCACATTTATTGACCTTTCAACCTCATGAACAAAACCAATATATTTAAGGATATCCTAATTAGATGGTTGATTCTACTAAGATAAGAGGGGAGTGGGGTCTTAATGGAAAACACCTTTAAAATCCAAAAAAAAAAGATAATTTTTTCCTTTTCAGATGAGACATCAATAGCCTCACCTGGACATATAGGGTCCTCAGCAGCAATCAGAATAGGATTGATCATTATGATCCTCCTAGAATCATCCTCCTTACAACCCTTCAGGATAAGGACCTCTATAGGATCCCTATCAATAGAAATAACACTTTTATCAACATTAGTTTCTATGGTTTCAATTAAGGAGGCATCATCATTGGGCTTCTTGACCTCAATCATAGAGGATGAGGGATTGATCTTAGAGTGTGTAATAGACTCTCTCACAAGTGTCTCATTCACAATGGTGGATTCATTGATCCCAAAACCCATGATCACATCATTGGATGGGCCAAGGTCAAGATTCTGGTATTTATTATAAGTAACCTTGTACTTTCCTTTCCTCCTTCTACAAGTTTCATCATCATGACCCCTAACTTTTCAAACAGTTCACATATTATCCTTATTATATTTAGAGGTCACATGGACAAAAAAATCAATTGGAATTTTTTTTAGCTTCCTCTCAAACTAAATATCCAGGTAGATACTATCATCTCTGGTCATCAATACAACTTATTCAACCAAAGCAGCAAACATATAAACCTTCGCAAGTATCTGAGCATAATGAAAAATTCTTGGATTTTCCATCTTCCTATCCATCCTTATAATATTTCCATCCAAGGATGAAATATCCCAAAAATTATTGGATACCAATAAAACCAATTTAATTTTAAAATTTGAATCTATACCTATGTATGAGTGTTTCAAACATTATAAGGATCAAACTTTATGTCTCATTTCTATATTCAAAGAAATACAAGCATCAAAGAGATAGATCCTAAACTCCAAGACCTCTTCTTGCACTCATCTAATCGAAAAGAAACATGATAGTAATAACGTCCCATAGCCTTCATCCTCTATTCATCAAAACCCCATATTTCAATGCTTTATTTAGTGATCTCATTAAATTTACATAGATTTTACCTTTTTGAAGTCATAACCTTCATGATGATGGAATACCTAGAGTTTCACACATTCTTCAACATCCTCCAAATTAGTCGAGAAATGAGCGATCCGACCCTTTCTGATAACCCATCTAGGTGGAGGAGAATCAAAATATGAGAAAGAAAGATTCACCATTTTTTAGAGTACATGTGCAGAGTTCCTCTTCGATGCAGGAGTTTCATAAGATGTATGATCCATCGTGTTTGATTTTCTTCATTGGAGAAATTATCAAAATAATATTTTGTAGAAAAAAAAATTATCTTATTTCTTTACAAACAAGATGTTTGCAGCTTCTGGTAAAAGTAATATACTTATATACAATTTCAAAATCAACAGTGGAAGATCCTGCCTTTCTAAAAGTAGAATTTCAAATGTTAGAAACATTTACCTATGTAGTAACAGCTGGATATTGATAATTTTGGAATAAGAAAGGTTGATATGGAATCAGACTATTGGGAGTTGATTTTATGAATACATTAAAAATAATAGTATTGTCACCTACAAAAGTAGAGAACTCGACTCACTAAGAAAAAGACTATAATCCCTCTCAGAGGTTTTTTTATAATGTATATAGTACACTTCTAGATGAGAATCTTGAGCAAGTTCATTTTTCACCTCGCAATATCCTACACAACTCAATCCAAGGTAGGATAATTACTTTTCATGATAAGTAAGATGTGAGGAATTACTTTCCGTTCCTCGCCATTCCTTTGTAGCAGGTAAAAATCAAGAATCATTACTTCTATAGTCAAATGTTCCAAAGAATCATAAGAACATTACTGAATTAATAGCTCAACAAGAGCCCATTTTTTTCCAATATAGTCTGACACATATCACGCTACTGGAAGAAGAGATCCATTTATCCTTTAATAAGAACTTCAATGGTTGACTGTACTTATATAATATAATCTTCATGTTTCCACAACATTTTGTTCTAAATTATTTTTTCTTCCACCTATTTCATCATCATCTATTTTATTATAACACTCACAAACTCAACCAAATATACTCAAAAATTCATCCAAGTCATCATCCAACCGTAACTCTAAGTTCTCTTGAAAACATAGATCTATCAACATAATAACCAAATGATAGAACCCTAGGTTCTAATATGAAGTGTTGGAATAGAGATGAGTGACCTAATTCCCAAGATTCCTCTCTATGATGGGCCTTGGTGTTTATTTATATAGAATAATAAAGATGAAATAATACAAAAAATATGATGTGGGACTCAACTTAACTTACTCTCTAACACTCCACCTCAAGATAGGTGTACCTATCTTGGATACATGATAAAAAAACATAAAAAACACCTAACACTCTCCCTCAAGATGGATATTTATATCTTTCAATATAAAAAATAAAAAATAGAAGACAAAAAATGACGCCTCCTTCAAACTTATTTTTCTATTTATATTTTACTCCACTTGTTTTACTCTCATACATGGATGATTAATGAATTTATGATAATTGTAGAACTCTCATGTTCCAATGTTTATGAATACCAATACATGAATATTTCGGATGAAATAGTGACTAATAAACGACCTCAAAAAGGTTGGGTGAAATGGTGCGTGACTTGAAAACATAAATTGGTCAGGTAATATGATATCCGAATTGTAGAACCAAATGGGAAGATTGATAAGGAGTCTGAATTGAAGACTAAAATTAATTAGGTGATATTAAATCCAAATAGTATACCTAAAAGGAAACTTTATTCATCATCAGTGTAGGGGCTTAGAAAGCAGCAATAGAGTAGTGTAAGATCAGTGATTCGTAGATGGCTCTGTGATTTATATGTAGATCAAGGAGATGCCTTGGTCTCCTGGATCTAGACCACACTTGGAGTAAGGGGTCACGAATAGAAGTGTGGTTGGACTAGGCCGCCAGGATTAGGTAATGTTGTATAGAGAAGTAAAGGACAATGAAAAAGAGGCGGTGATGGGATATGTGGCTGAGGCATGTGTGATGGGAGGGGAGGTGTGATGAGGGGAAGGGGTGATGGTGGAAGGGGGTTACTGTGATTATTGGGAGAAGGGGCGGGAGGTGACAGTTGGGGGATAGGGGTGTTTCATTAGGGGTTGTCATGACTACTGGGAAGGAAATGAGAAGGAGGGGGTCTTTATGTCTAGGTGAGGGACGACACTAAGTAAGCGGGATAACTTTCCATATGGGTCATCTCCCCCCGTGGGTGGAATACTTAAGTATAAACCTAGAAGAGTACAAAGGGAATGGAATAATTAGGGTTTGAGATCATCCTTTGATACCATGTTAGAATTGAGGAGAGTGACCTAATTCCCAAGATGCCACTCTAAGGGATCTGTTAGTGTTTATTTATATAGAATAATAAATATTACATAATAAAAAAATATACAATGTGGGACTCAACTTAACTTACTCTCTAACATGATGTTTATACAATAATCTAGAAAGAAAATTTTATTAGAATCACTTTATTATAGAATAAATTCAAAACTTTACAGAAGATACAATGGAATAAGATGAAGAAGAAGAAGAAGAAGTTACCCTAGGAATACACTCCCCAAGGCCAGAGACGAAACCTCCTTATAGACAATTTATCACTAAATATCACAATATCCACCCCTAAAAGCATCCCCCCTATTTAATTTCCCCAACCAACCACCTAATAACTCCAACCTACTTCATCCATCCAAATAATCTATCTGTTATAAAAGTAGAATGCTTCCCCCAGCAGTTATTTACTCTTCCATCACACAGACAACCCTATTGTACACATTTCGATCAATTTTTTTGTTATATTAAAATTAAATTGATAGATTATACAATAGAGGGATAATTAGGTTAATATTCTTGAAATATCATATTTTGAAATTTCAAATATAATATACCCTTAATTATAAGTATTTTTTCAACCCTATCAAGGCTAAGAGAGTCAATCATGATGTTACCATAGATACAGAGTAAATAAAGTTAAATAAAAAGATGATCAGTAAAATTTGATAATAGGTCAATCACAATTTCTCCCACTATTCTGATCAAGAGACTAGTGTTTATGAATTGTGATAGAATTTAAAAAATATTTATCAATCATATTGCAAGAAAAAACATCCTTTTATTGAAGTATGAACCTTCAGACATAATGAAAATTCTATAATCGAGCAAACTAGATTAAAATTTTAGTGAATTGATTTTATGGGAACCAATAAGACTCAAATTGATGAAGTTTTGGTGAACTATATTTTATGCATGTTTCCCATTAGTTGGGATAAACTGGTTGTGTCCATTGGTAATTTGGATATCTAAGATAAGCTTACCATGAATATGGTAAATGGTGTTCTATTTAACCTGGGAACATGAAGGAAGGATTCTCATTGCAAATAGATAAAACCCCTCACCATGGAGAAAAGAGGAAGACAATCAGGATGTGGTTGACGTGTGGGGATAAAAGGTCAAAGGAAACATAGAGTAAGTTCCATGGATAATAGAAGACCAGCATATAAGTGCCATTGTTATACATGGAGGGAAAAATGAAGAATAAATCTAAGAGTTTCAAGATAATGGTATAAATAGTAATCAATAAAAAAATAGAGATGTGTGTGTGGTTGTCAAGAGATTAGTGGCACTTTGATCCAACAATAAAGAAGAACTCCTCCACACATCATGTCGTGAGACTGGGTGGTTAATCGATATGATAGAATCTTATCACATTACTCTACATCATGAGCATTTTATGACTGATCCAACCTAGAGATCATCACATTGTCAAGATGGTAAGCACCAATTCATAATTACATGGTTAATTTTGATAGATAAAGAGATTTGATCTTGAAAAATAACTACATTTATCATTCTAAAATGAATCATGTAGATGTTTGCTATCATTGGAACTATCGAAATTTATAAAAATACACACAAATCAGAACCTGATGAATATTCTAACAGAAGTGGTTATCATAGTTATTTAAGAAGCATGGTAAAAAATGATGATGAGGCCCTTTAGAGCTTTGTTGCATTACACATTGTGTAGAATAAGTAAATTTCATTCAGGATGTTCATAATATACAACATATAATAAATTTTTATTAGAATAATAAGTTAGTGGTATGAAAACCAAACATAAAACATATGATTAAATAGAAATAGGTCATAAAAAACATCAAATATATCAAATATAAAGAGATTATTCAATATTTTCTTTATGAAAAAGAACTTCACAACCAATGGTATCATCAAAAAGTCTTTCAATGCACTCTTCAATGGTTTTATAATCAATATTTTCTTCACCTTCTACAAAAATACAAAGATATGTATTCTTTATTTATTTTACTCGTAGATTCTAGAATAGTTTGAATGGAAGTAGATAATTTGGTGGTATGAGTAAGCTCACCAGCTTCAGAAATGAAAACAACATCACCACAAGTCAAATTATCATCATTTAATATAATAAAATTCTTGTATCAAGTTATTCGTCTATTTTTAGAAACATCCACTCATTTCAAACATCAATATTGTTAATATATAATTTAATGTGATATTGATATCATTTGATTTTTTATATCATTCATATCTATAAGGATCTAAATTTCAATAACTAGAATAAGATTTTTTTTTTAAATCTCCTAAATCAACAGATTATTTTTGGGATTTATGAATACCTAAATTATAGGGATTAAGATGATTAAATCCTTAATATATATACAAATTTTGTTAGATTTAGATATTTTTTTCTTCCAATAATTTCTATTTTAGGATGCAAAGAGTGATTCTACATTCAAGGAATTGGATGATAAGGATTCTATGATAATGTCTTAGATATGGGATTCCATGGATTCTATGATTGGTGGAAGTTTCATGTTCTTCCCTATAGCTAAGGAAATACGAGACTTTATCCACCATACATGCTCAAAGGCTAATGATGCTTCTCGATTTTATGAACTCAAAGTCAACATTATAAAAAGAAAACATGGTGAAAAGTATTTTACTGAATATGATAATACTTTAAATAGTTTATGGTAAGAATTGGATCATTAGTTTTTTTTATATGAAATTTATTGAGGGTGATGTTATAATAGAGCATGTGACGTATCAGGTGTTTTTGGAAGGTTAATTTCAAGAGGGGTAAAAGAGTCTCAACATAGGAATCTATAAGTGATGTTCAAATTAACTAAGTCCACATGGGGGAAGGTAAGGTTGTTATTAGAAGAAGGGGGAAAGAGAATAGGGGGTTAGTTTTCTAAATAATTTGGCCAATATGACTTGGGTGGGAGAGTGGAAAACCTCTCTTGTATTTGTAGTTTTCTAATTCTGATTCCTCCTCACCCATACAATAATTAAGGACTATTATTGAAAGTAAATCTCTTTATTAACTCCCAGCTAGTATAAATTTAAAAATTGATCAGATCAGAGTTCATATTATGGGTGAAGCAAACATTCTCTCTATAGAGAGGTTCATTTATCTTCTTATAAGTGATGAAATTCATAAGACTATCATGTTAGATTCACAAGGCATAAATTGGTCATATCAATCTATAAAAATTGAAGGAAAATGTGATATGTCTAAAAAAACCAACAACATAAAAAATAGATAAAGATAGTTTGTGGTGTACCTACTATAAGAAACTATGATATACAAAGGAAAAATGCAAGAAACATTATAAAAAACCTCCTATGAGAGAATGGGACAACAAAGAATAGAAAAAACTACAAATATGCATGGATGAAAAAGAAAAAAGGTGGATAATATCTTAGGGAATTTAACAAAGAAGAAATTGAAAAACTAAAAAATCTCTTGGGGTTCCTTGAGAAGCCTTCTGGAACATGCCCATTAAATATCTCCGGTAAAAAAACTTTTTCTTTTTACATGAATGCCTAACAAACAAGTTATTATAGAATCAAGAACTATAGATGACATGAAACCTAAATCCCATTTTCTCTCACACTTAAACATTTTCTCTATTAAAAGAAAGATTGTTGTTTTCAATGGTTCCCAAGATACTGTTGCTAGATTCGGTAATGTTTGCGTGATAGCAAGCCTTATTTTCAAAGAAGTTCGTCATGTTCCAAAAATTTAAACTAATCTTATATCAATTAAAAAACTCACTTATTATCTTAATTTTGCTATAAATTTCTTCCCTTACCACTAAGTTTTTCAAGAATATGGTCTGGGGAGGAAGATTGTACTTGCTAAGGACAACCTTTATTATCTTGAAATAACTCAAGGAAGAAACATGCGGTTTTCTTTTTCTCTGTCTGGTATCAACTTTTCTAATGAAATTGTTCTTTGATTGTGTCACTTTTGTCTTGTTCATCCCTCATTTAAAGTCTCTAAAGTCATGTTTTATGATTTTATTTCAAGGGGCTGACATCACTGAATTTCATTGTGATATTTGTGAGTTTGTTGAACACACCCATATACCTCTCCCAATTAGCAATAAAAGATGCTCTATTCCCTTAGAGCTGATCCATAGTGATATCGGTAGATCTTCACCTCGGCCTAATATCTCAGGTGTTATATGGCCCGTAATATTTATTGATGCCTATACTTGAACTACTGGAAATAATCTCATTTGCGACGGGTCAGTTGCGACGGGATCCCGTCGCAAAATCCTATTTGCGACAGGGGTCCGTCGCAAATGACCCGTTGCGGTAAATGGCGTCGCAACTAACACTATTTGCGATGGGCCCATCGCTAAAAATATTATTTGCGACGGTAATATGTCTCATAGAAAATACTAACCGATATATATATTAAAAACTTTAAATAACACTTTTGCGAAGGGCCCTTCGCAAATGTTATTTGCGACGGACCACGAATACCGTCGTGAAAGAGTTAATTTTTTTTCAAAAAAAAAGAAATAAGTAATTGTGACGGGCTCGTCGCAATTTTCTATTGCGACGGGAATATTTTCCCTTCACAATAGGAAATTTAAAAAATTTAATAAAAAAAATTAATTGCGATGGGATACCGTCCCGTCGCAATTACTTATTGCGATAGGATGATTATCCCGTCGTAAATATATATAAAAAAATAAAAATTCAATTCAATTATTAATAAAAAAATTTAATTAATATTATAATAGTAATAATACAATTATAATTCATTCAAATATTATAACAAAAAATCATTCAAATATTTAAAAAATTATAATTAAATTAAAATATTAAAAAAATTAAATATATATAAAAAATTAATATTATAAAATACGAATAATATTATTAATCATATAAATATTGTAATATAAATAATATTATATTATATAAAAATAATAATATACCGAATTCATATTATTATAAATAATTAAAAAATTATAATTTTAATAAAAAAATTTGATACTTTTTATGTATTAAAAATACTAAATATAATATTATTAAAATAATTAGAAAATAAAAATATGAAAATTATCAACATTTACAAAAAGAAATATAAACAAATAATAAAATACTAAGAGTAATATTATTATTAATAAAATAAACAAACATTAAAATAAATACCAATAATAAATAATAAAGTATTCAAAATAAATAGAAATTAAATAATACAATATTGACACTAGTATAAGAGGGACAGAAACTCTGAATAGAAAAAATGTCATATTTTAAATTTACAGACATTATAACATCTAAACAATAACTAATCTGAAGGAGGAGGGGGAGGGGGGGATCTGCTGGTGGAGAAAACTCCATCCCTAAGGCACGAGTGAGTCGGTGCATGTACTCTATCTGATCCTGCTGCTGCTGCTGCCACCAACTCATCTGCTCCTCGTACACCTGCTGTTGTCGTCAGCGCTCCTCCTCATGTTGTTGCCGCTGCCGATGCATCTCCTCCTGCTTCTTTTGGAGACTCGCTATCAACTCAGTCTGAGATCACAACTGATCCTCATACTGTGTTGCGGAAGAAGATGCACGAGCTCCTCTCAAGCTGGACGCCGACATCGTAGTACTGCCATAATAATCTCTGGGAGTTAGTCGAGAGCTGATACCAACTACCCAACCCTTCTCGAAGGCATATTGGGTCGCCTGCATCCATGTTGTCTCATCAAACTGATGGCCACTGGTTTGATCTGATGCCTCGGCCTGACCCTCAGGTCGGGTCTGTGACGCTGCTGTCTCATATGACTCCTGTAGTTGCAATTTAAAATTAAAATTGTAAATATATTATATGCGGTTAATTTTTAAACTTGAAAACAAATAATATTGACCACGATGTGACGCTGGTGATCACCTCTGAGCTCCCCAGTAGCTGGATCACTGTACATCCTCCGATATATGTCGTACTCTGTAATATCGGGGTGCTCGATAGCCTATAAGAATATAAAATAAATTGTTAATATTTAAAGTTATATAAAATATTTATAAAAAATGTACATACCAAATGCTATATATGAGTACTGAAAGTATGACTCCCTGCTCGATGAGTCACCTCCTGTCTCCCCTGATTCTGCCTCCCCACCAATGATCTCCTCTGAAATCCACCACTCAACCAGTGTGCACATAATCCATTCTATACGTGGGATGAAATGTACTCTGGTCGGTGTGCTCTACATGACTCGTCAAAATCTGACACTCATGCTTTCTTCATAACATCTCTTCTTAAATTGTGCAAAAACTGACGAAAGCAATCACGCATGGCCACCTCCCGTGCCTTGTGGATGGCGTCACGCATGGTATCCTCGATCGGATACCATAAACCCTATAAATAATTCAAAATATCAAGTTATATATGAAGTAAATTTCAAAATAAAAATTATTTATTTACGTACATACCAACCAATGATTGAACATGTCCTACTGCACATCAATAGGAATATGCTCCCATGTCATCCATGGCTGAGAAAAATAGTTGCGCAAAATAGCGCTGCCCTATCCAACTACTATATGTGGAAAACTGTAAAAACAATAATCAAACATTTATTATGTAAATAGATTAATGAAATCTTAGTAAAATGCACAGGTTATCACACCTCCGGGTGCGTGGATCGAACCCAAGACGTGGACGACGCTAAGGGATGTGGTTAGGAATCATCAATCGTGCAAGACCGCGCCCCCTCCGTGTACTCCCTGAAGCGCCTTCAGGCTAAGGGTCAAGTGCCAGCAACTCATCTGCATTGAAAGATAGGTCAACATCCTCCAACTCACGAAATGTGTCCTCATCCATCTGAAACATAAAATGAATGTTTTTAGAAAATAATTGATAATTATTATTATATATACATATATATTAGTTATGATTATATATAACTACCATTGAATTGTATCAATGTTCATCTTCATTATCATCTTCATATCTGTCAATGTCATCTTCATATTCCTCCTCAATATCATCGATATCCATTTGAGTTCCAGTTGCTTCATCTCTTACCATTTCAAATTCATTTGTGACGTCATTACCATCATCATCATCACTGACTCTTAGTTGAGGGTTGTCATCATCGATACTCATGTATCTTTGTAACAAAGATTGATTTTGAGTACCCTCTTGAAAAACATCAATTCCTTACACTTCAGTGAAAGCACATTCACTTTGACAAAACTGATTGTCTCAAATTTTCATTTTTATTATGCTCCACCAATCAGTCAAGTCTCTTAACGTAGCACAATACTTTGAATAATAAACTTGATGTGCCTGTTGAGCCAGTAAGAATGGTTCATTTACTGCAAGAACACTTTTACATTTAATATTGATGATTCCATGAGTCTGATGAACATGCTCGCCTCTCTCAGTATCCAACCAATGACATTTGAACATCGTTGTATAATGGTGTCCTAGATAACAGAGTTCAATGATTTCATCAAGTATGCCATAAAAGTCAACTTCATTTTCTCTATGATGAGATCCTCTCAAGCAAACTCCACTATTCATTGTTTTCTTTTGATTCCCCATATGCATGTAGATGAAATCGAAAACCATTAACCACATATGCATTATAAGATTTCACCATTTTGGATGGTGGGTTACTCAATATACAATGTCTTTTGTCAATTTTATCAACATGTCGAGACACCTGAAATTTTGTGAAACAATTATCAATATAATAAACTATAAATTGAAGGAGATGTTAAAGTATGAAAAATTTATGTTACCAGTATTTGAAACCACTGAGAAAAAAAAATTCGGCGTTCTTCGAGAGCAGCTGTTGTAATTTGTGGAAGTTGTTTCTTGATATGATTATCATACAATCTATAGAAAACATAGTTATTTCTTGTAACATAAATATTAGAATAAGTAATAGAATCACTTATAGTACAAATGATTTCATCTCTTCACAGTTGAGCAGAACATACGTATGAGCTCTATGGTGTTCATCATCTGAAAGCCATCGTTCATGAACTCCACCAAAACCAAGCTCTGACTGGTTAAAAACAGATAATTGATTGTCGATTTCATCAATATTCCCCTCGTTCCGTCTCATGTGGTTGTGTTTTGAAGGATACTCAGATTCAAAATAGTGGGAGAAGAAAAAAGATATCTCCTCCTGCAAATAATCTTCAGCAACAGATCCTTCAACAGATGCTTTGTTATGTAATTTGTTTTTCAATTTCTGCATGCATCTTTCGAATGGGTACATCCATCGAAACTGTATCGGACCTCCAAATTTTTCTTCATATGGCAAATGTAATATCAAATGTTCCATTGAGTCGAATAAAGACGGCGAGAATATTTTTTCCAGTTTACATATAATTACAACAACATTTTCTTCAAGTTTTCATAGAGCATCGTAATCTGTTGCTGCCACACAAATTCTGTTTTGCAAAAAAATCATAAGTACTGACACCAGTACTCCATAGTATATTTAATTCATCAATCAATAGTTTAAAATAAACATCAATATTCTTCTTCGGATGTCCTGGGATTAGTAAGGTCAAAAATATATAGGGTTCCTTCATCAACATCCATAGAGGTAAATTGTACGGAGTTAAAAAGACAGGCCAACATGAATACTGACTACCATAAGATCCGAATGGACAAAAACCATCAGTGTAAAGACTTAATCACACATTTCGGGCTTCTAAAGAAAAGTATTGATGCACTCTATCAAAATATTTCCATGAATCACCATCGGTCGGATGATTCAAGCTTTTACCAGTTGAAATACTTGTTTTGTGCCATGACATCATTGTCGTTGCATTGTTAGACATGAATAAACGCTGAAGTCTGGATGTAAGAGGAAAATATCTCAACTATTTTACAAGAATCAAGCAAGACTTCCCATGTTGAGCTTCTTTATACCTCGATTTCCCACAAGTGGGACAACTATCCAACGACCCATTTTCCAAAGAATATAAAATGCAATCATTTAAACATGCATGAATCTTCTGACAACTAAGTCCTAAATTCTGAACCAGCCTCTTACTCTCATAGTAATTTGCAGGAAAAACATTTCCTTCGGGTAACAGTGTTTTAACCAAAGAAAATATTTGATCAAAACACGTGTTTGACATTCCATTATCTGATTTGATAGCCATAAATTTTTCAACTGCTTCTAATTTTCTTATATTGCAACCAAGATATAACGCATCCTGAGCAGACCTCAACAACTCATAAAATTCAGAGTGTGCCAACTCAGGAGTTGAATCAATATCATCTTGAGTTTCTTTATGTTGAATAGATGGACCTGCAACATCATGTACTAAATTTTTAAACCGGTATGGATCCGGAATCAAGTTAGTATCACCTTCTGTAGAACTGCATTCACCATGTTGATGCCAAAAAACATAATCTGGTTGAAAACCAAAATGCAAGAGATGTCCCCCAACTTTTTCAAACGTGTCAAATATTCTCAGTGCACATTTTTTAAAAGAAAATTTTATTGTTCCTTCTGAAACAAATTCCGGATTTGATGCCGCAAATGCTAAAAAATTCACCACGCCCTCTATATAAACTATATTTAAACCAGAACCATTTGGATTTCTACGTTAAATAATACATATGCGGTCATCTAATAATGACTGTTGACGACCTTGTTGTTCCATATTTTTCTATAAAATATAAAAGCATTACTGGTTTTGAATAATTTTTTAGAAAAAACATTCAAGGATGATAATTATAGATTTTACATCAGACACGACTGACACAAACTTTTTATTGGGATAGACCGAAAAATTGACCCTTTAAGAATTGAACACGTTAAGAATAAAGCAAAACCTATTACAAATATTGATAATTTTAAAATTTTATAAAATTTTTATTATTTTAATAATACTAATATTATTTTTTTCATAAATATTAATTATATAATAATAACATTATTACATTATTAGTATTTTTTATTATTAATATTAAAATAATATAATTTTCTATATTATGTTAAAATTCTCCTTTCATATGTGTGTTTAACATTCTATCTCCACATGTAATATTTTCATTCACTTTCACCTCTCTATTAGTGAGTAGGTTGATAATTTTGAAAAAGAATGCAAATATTACATGTGGAGACAGAAGTTTTCTTAAAACCAATACAGAGATGAAAAGATAATTGAGAAAGATAATGATCATGCTAGTTTTTTTCAATTAGCTAATTATTACTAATTATTCCTAATTATTGGTAATTATTCTTAATTATTACTAATTATTACTAATTATTGGTAATTATTCCTAATTATTGGTAATTATTCCTAATTATTGGTAATTATTCCTAATTATTGGTAACTATTCCTAATTATTGGTAATTATTCCTAATTATTGGTAATTATTCCTAATTATTGGTAATTATTCCTAATTATTGGTAAATGTTGACAATTTTTGGCAATTTTTGGTAAATATTGGAAACTATTAGCAATTATTGGCAAATATTGGGAAATATTGGTAATTATTACTAATTATTACTAATTATTGTTAATTATTACTAGTTATTGCTAATTATTACTAATTATTGATAATTATTGTTAATTATTACTAATTATTGGTAATTAATACTAATTATTGGTAATTATTCCTAATTATTGGTAATTATTCCTAATTATTGATAATTATTCCTAATTATTCGTAATTATTCCTAATTATTAGTAATTATTCCTAATTATTACTAATTATTCCTAATTATTACTAATTATTCCAAATTATTTGTAAATATTGAAAATTATTGGTAATTATTGGTAAATATTGGGAAATATTGGTAATTATTGGTAATTATTACTAATTATTGGTAATTATTGTTAATTATTACTAATTATTGGTAATTATTGGTAATTATTACTAATTATTGGTAATTATTGGTAATTATTCCTAATTATTGTTAATTATTCCTAATTATTGGTAATTATTGGTAATTATTACTAATTATTGGCAATTATTGGTAATTATTGGTAATTATTTTTGATTATTCCTAATTATTCCTAATTATTGGTAATTATTCCTAATTATTGGTAATTATTCCTAATTATTGGTAATTATTCCTAATTATTGGTAATTATTCCTAATTATTACTAATTATTCCTAATTATTGGTAAATATTGACAATTATTGGTAATTATTGGCAAATATTGGTAAATATTGACAATTATTGGTAATTATTGGTAATTATTACTAATTATTGGTAATTATTGTTAATTATTACTAATTATTGGTAATTATTGTTAATTATTAGTAATTATTGGTAATTATTGGTAATTATCCCTAATTATTGATAATTATTCATAATTATTGGTAATTATTGGTAATTACTACTAATTATTGGTAATTATTGGTAATTATTGGTAATTATTACTAATTATTCCTAATTATTGGTAATTATTCCTAATTATTGGTAATTATTAGTAATTATTATTAATTATTACTAATTATTCCTAATTATTGTTAATTATTCCTAATTATTGATAATTATTTCTAATTATTGGTAATTATTGGTAATTATTTGTAATTATTGGTTATTATTGGTAATTATTTGTAATTATTGGTAATTATTGGTAATTATTGGTAATTATTGGTAATTATTGGTAATTATTCCTAATTATTGATAATTACTGGTAATTATTGGTAATTATTAGTAATTATTGGTAATTATTATTAATTATTGGTAATTATTCCTAATTATTTGTAATTATTCCTAATTATTGGTAAATATTGACAATTATTGGCAATTATTGGTAAATATTGGTAAATATTGGTAATTATTGGAAAATATTGACAATTATTGGCATTTATTGGTAAATATTGGTAAATATTGGTAATTATTGATAATTATTACCAATTATTACTAATTATTACTAATTATTGGTAATTATTGTTAATTATTACTAATTATTGGTAATTATTGATAATTATTATTAATTATTACAAATTATTACTAATTAATGTTACTTATTACTAATTATTGTTAATTTTTTCTAATTATTACTATTTTTTTGAATTATTCCAATTATTAAAAATTACATTCATTAACTACTAATTACATTCATTAACTACTAATTACATTCATTAATTACTAATTACTTTCTTTCATTAAAATTAAAGTTATTAATTACTAATCACAGTCGCTTAATTATTAAATATTGTTAATTACTAATAATTAAATCTAACAAATCAAATTTAATACCTTAATACAACATAATTATATCTAATAAGAAATAATAAAAACTAATGTAAAAAAAATAAAACAAAAACATTAAATAAATATTAAATTAAAATTCAGAAAAAAAACCTTAAACTGGTTTTCGTGCTTTCGATTTATTGTACTTGTAGGATGATCCCCACAACCTCCTTGAAATCGACTTCCAAAACAAAATTCACTCAATACATATAAACTAGTAAAAAAGTAGTTTAGATTCATAAAACTTGTCAAGACTGGCTGTATTTATATGTTAGATTATTTGCGACGGGGTTTATTGCGACGATATTGTCGTCGCAATTGGAATTATTTGTGACGGTCCCGTCACAAATAACCCCGACCGCATTTATTATGGGCGTCAATAAAAAGGGTTATTTGTGATCGGGCCCGTCACAAATAACCCCTATCATCAGGTTATTAGCGACGGGAACCCCTTCCCTTCGCTAATAACCTGTTACCGCCGCCGGTTATTTGCGACGGGAAGGGGATCCTGTCACAAATATATTTCACGCGATTTGGCGTGCATTCGCGCCAAACCATTTGCGATGGGTGAGAATATCCCGTTGCAAATAACCAGTCGCTAAAACCACTTTTTCTCGTAGTGTTGTGAAATATGGACAATACCTCACGAATAAAAATCTGCTTTTGGCATTGTTATTTAGAATAAATTTGAGGAAAAAATAAAGTGATTCCAAACTGACAATGTTAGGGACTACTTTAACAAAACTTTTTCTCTTTAATTCTAATCTCAATGAATTATTCATGACTCATCTTGTGTCAATAGTCCATGGTGAAATAGAGTAGCTGAGAGGAAAAATGATCATCTACTCAATGATACTCATTCCATTCTCTTCTAATATGTCTACATTATATTGGGTATAAGTTTTTCTGACTACTCAATAAATTGTCTACCTTCAAGTGTGATGGATAACCATAACCCCAGGGAAATTCTAAACAAAACCTATCCTCATTTTAGAACCTCTAATAACGTGACACCAAAAGTTTTTGGGAGTATCACATTTGTTTATGTTTAGTCATTAAAGGGAAAAAATAGATCCACGGGTGATAGGAAAGGGTTGTTCACAGTTCAATGTGGGTAGTTATGGGTAGTTTTATACTTACAAACAGTTAGTAGATATGGGATAATAAATTTGGCATGGGTTGTGATGTACTTTACTCTAGCTAGAAATAGTGGTTGGGGAATTAAATACGGGTGGTGGTTAGATTATAGGGAAGTCTTGGATAATTGATTGGATTATGTACAGCCGAATTAGGATGCCTTTAGCCTCGGCCTTGGGTGTGAATGCTCCCGGAGACTTCTTCCTTCTTTACCATTTCCTTTTTCTTCTCAATTATTCTTCCTCTTCTTCTGATATTTTGTACTTAGATCACTGTATTCAATTGGAACCTATTGTTTTTCCTCTATTTGTACCAATGTGTCTTATTAATTGGTGATTTCATTGAGAGGAAAAATTATAGATCTAGGATCATTAGTGAAAACATGTCCAGGATGGCGTTTCTAGCACTGGCGGCCGATATTGAAGCTTCTTCTAGGGTTCATGAGGAATTGCTAAGGTGGCATGCATCATGCTATTACGAATAAGTTATAGAAATGTCCAGGAGTGTGAGATCGAAAAGAACCAGAGATGTTTGGTTTAGTCGGAGTTCGACCAATAGAGGAAGAGCCGCAACCGCATGAGAAGCTATAGTATATGCAGGCACAAACACAGGTATTTTCTACATAATATCTATCTCTCTCTTCTTCTAGTTTTTAAAAACCTCTTACAGGAATAACCTCTTACATGATATCTATCTCTCTCTTCATAATGTGTGGCAAGAACAAATGATGATTCCCGCTAACTCGTCGATATATCTGGAAAGTCTGAAACATCAGAAGAAAATAGAGAGGGAAGATACTCAATTACAGGTTCTAGAAGAGTATACCGCTTGAAAATATCCTTCTGCCTCATTTAAACCTCAGTCATGAATGGTATAGATTGAGATGAGATGAACCCAGAGAGCTATGAGTTATTCCTGCTCAGGATGTTTGACTGGAGGGAATTTGTAGCATGGCCAATGTAGGTAGAGGTGTTGGTAGCATGAGTCAAGGCAGTTCCGCATACCAGTCAGAAGTGACCAGTACAAAATTTTCTATTATATCAGTTCCATCACAGACTCTTTTTGAGCTGAATACTAGAAAACCTTCAAATTCTTTGAAACTTCTGTCTCTGGTGGTTCCTCTGGTTCTATCAAAGAAAGCAGAGAATGAGGTAGAAAGTTTGTAAACTTGAGAATTCAGCTTGAAAGTTTACCAATATGGAAAAGATAGGAAGCGTGAAGAGAGGAAAGCTTCAAAACTTTTTCAACTACAGTGTGAGAGGTAACAGGAGATGAACTACATTTGGTTGTTGTGATGATGGACCAAGATGAAAGCACAACAACAAATGCAGCCGGTTTACCAAGGTTGTTCCGCTTATTTGGCAAGACCGTTGTACAACAAGTGCAGGAGTTGTAAATATTCTTTGTACGTGGCAGTGACTCCTTCCAGTTTTGTCCTAGATTCGTATCAATACAAGAGTCACACACTCCAATCTTAGTAGAAACAAACCGGGATGTGACACTTTTGAAGCCCAGATCATGTGTAGAAAATTTACAAGATTATGGCACTTATATTCATGGTGGAAGGACTGGTATGGAGGAAAGTGTAGCAGTTTCCACACATAATTCTTATGTATCAGTAGTGGAAGAAGCAGTTGTGTGCTTGAGGAGTTTCTAGACTCATTAGGAAAGGAACAAAAAGGGTCGATGTGATTCCAATCAGGTCCCATGGAGCAGGATTGGACACGCTCCTGTGTTAGTACACATAGATAGAATATTTTTATGAGCTGACATGCAACCCCAGTTAGAGTTTACAGTGAGTATTTTATTTAAGAATCTATGAAATGTTGAGTATATTAAATAGAAAAGTAGATATTGGAGAGGGAATAATATTCCAAGTCATAAGTGAATAAATCATGGCTTGGGTCCCCGAACCATATGATAATTGGAAACTTGAAGCTTTCCATTTCAAGTATCCACATCAGATATGAGGATCTTACAAGAAATCATGGCCATGCATTTTCTACTGGTGTTACCCTGGAAAAACTCTTAGCTATTGAGGTTTATGATAACGGGAGGGAGGTGTTTATTACTAGAAGTTCACTTGATTCTATAATGAATACTATTAAAATTGAAGGATTGACTCTTTATTTGGATTTTGATATCACCTCATGGTATGTCTTAAATCCATTGGAGGATCTGCTTCCTTAAGAGTGGGATCACATATTGTATTTTGGAACATTAATTAAGGGATACATATCCTTGTTTGCATCACTACTAAAAATTTGATCCTAATTGGGAAATAGTTGATGTCAATGTTGATATTGAAAAACCAGATTGTAAAATTAATAACAATCACATACTTTAGTGGAGGATATTGGCTCCCCACTTTTAAATAATCTAAAATCATCTAATTTTTACTTTTGGAAAATATCATATAAGAATTCTTAAAATTATTTATGATGTCATTGGAACTCTAGAAGATGTTGTTGGAGGAGAACTAGATCAGGCCTCATACCTTAACATTGTTATGCCACCATTAATTGTAATGTGAAAAAAAATCCTAATTCAAAAAAGGATGTTTTTCAACTTCTAGAACACTTTATGCATATTGTGCAGGTTCTGGGTGTTTTATTTTCTCCATATATCGTGACAGTGTTTTGGAGGTGCATAAACATCATTCAAGTGAAACTATTGGTAAAGGCAGATCCTACTTTAGTTGGCGTTCAATATGATAAGTAGTTCATTGAATTATCTCTAGAGTAGTTATATGGTCTTACTGAAGGTCTTGGTAGCTGGATAGAGAGTTTGGTTTCCTATAGTAGTTTGACAGACCTTCTAATGAGGTTTTATTTTGATAATGTGAATAATGTTCCACGGACTGCATTTCTCCTTCTTGGTAGCCTTGTTGAAGTTGGTGCTATTTTCACCCCAACTTATTTGAATTTATGGAAGTTTATACCATGAAACTGGGCACTACAAAGCTAAATGAAACTATTTTAGTAAAAACTAATACATGTTGGGTAATTTTATAATTAACATTTAAGATTCATCATGAAGGCTCCCCCATTAAAATTATTGTGGTCTCTTCCTTAGTTCTAATTCTTCAACATAAAGAGGAACCAAATAAGTTACTGAAATAAAATAGTGTTATCACAATTGGGATGCTTATCTGGGCCTACCCTACTCTTGTTTCCCTTCATACTGAGTGTAACATATGATCATGTTGTACTACATTGGCTTTGATTTGTGATGATATTGAAAAATAAGATTCTTTTCATGGTCTCTGTTCAAATGGTAAGAGAAACCCCGCTGGGTGCATTGAAATTTACTGGTTGATGATTTTGATGATGATCTATAGGAAATATGGGGTGATGAAAATAAAGAGGAAATTCAATCATGCATCGTTTATTACTTTAAAAAAATTAAAGCAATAGTATATTCTAAGAAGATGGGAGAAGGAAATCAGCATTGGCTTTCATGTGTAGGAAAGTCCATAACGTCTCCTGGAACTCAATCACACCTTAAGTACATGGTGTTTTTTTAAGTAGGAAGAAATAATAGGAAAGGGTTGTGTATAGTGTGTTGTGGGCTGATAGGGACAGTTTTGTGATTCCAAATAGTTATTAGGTAGGGGATAGTATATTAGGCAGGGGTTGTGATGTAATTTACTCAGGATGAAAGTAGTGGTTGGGGAATTAAGTGTGAGTGGTGGTTAGCATGTAGGGTTGTAATATCCTGGGTTTATATTGAGGTGTGGATCTTTCTAATTTTAGTTTAAATGGTTTTTTATGGCCTAATATGAATACCATTTTAGCTCATGGGTGTATCAGGGGTGTCTGAGGCTTGTTCGGATCCTAGAGCCCCGTTTTTTGAAAAAAACAGACAGGTCACACAGTTAGTAGAAACTATGTAGGACAGGCCACATGGTCTGACTAACCATGCAAGAACTATGAAGAGGGAAATGGAGCTTGCACGGTTTGAGTAAACTATGCGGATGGAGGTGCACGCCAGTGTGTGGCACCTGTAATTTTTAAAAGAGAAAAATTATATGGTTAACACACGATTAGTTAAATCGTGCACAAAAACAGTGTGGGTGAGCCCTTAACACAGCAAAGGATACACGGTTGGTGCACGGTTTGGCCAACCGTGTGGCTAAACCATGCGGCCAAAATTCTTTATTTAAAATGACCAATTTCTCTTTAATGTGTTTAAAACCTAAAACCTAATTTCTATTTCTCATTCCAGCAGACATAAATCATTTGAGAGCTCCCCCTTGAGCCATTTTAATAGTTTGCGGCGTCATTCTTCCTTACAAACTTATAATCAATCATTGATCATCTCTTTGGATTCGCAGTGATAAGTAATAAAATCCTCTTGATCCATTCTTTGTTTGATTTGGTATCGGATGCACTATTTAGGTTCAAGCTAATATGACCTATTTTCAGGTTCTTTGTCCATTCTACATTTTTCTTCTGATCTAGATCAAATCAGAAGCTGATATTGGATGGACACTCTACTACAGACCTATAGTATGTGGTATATACTTTTCCCATGTAGTTTGGTGCTTTATAAATCTAGTTGTTGTTTCACTGGAACATCGGACCTTCTAGTATTTCCCCAATAATTAATTGATTAATTGAATTGAACGTATTGAAACCTGTTAGGGATTCCCTTAGGTTCCTTTGAGTTTAGTTGGATGTTTTTTCCCCAACCTAGTCCGCCCATGGGATGTGCCCTTTCCTTTCCATCGTTGAACCACCCAAGGGGTGAGTGTATAAGCTTACCTAGTTAGAGGAAGCCCTGTTATAAATGAATTGAACTGAAATGGTTGATTAAGAGATGTTCTGCCTCCTTTTTCAATGTGATACATGATGTTGAATTGTTTAACTATTTACATGTGAATTGTTATATGAGTGGGTAAACTCATGGAATGTAATTGAATGAGAATATTTATATGAGTTGGAAGAACTTGTGGAATGTGATGGTATGAAATTATAATTGAATTGAGTGTTAAATGGTTGCATAGGACGTCATGGTTGTGATACACGATGGTCCACGATAGCGGTAGTGGACGACTTGGATGATATTTCTCCTTAGGTATTGATTCTATGGGATGCATTGGTTCTTGCTACCCCTTGAATTTGTCTTTTTTGGTATCATAATGGACATGTTCTATTGACATGCTCCTTGGACCTCATACCAAGTCTAATCGAGTTTCCATCGAGATGCTCTTAGGGATCGACGAGGATTCCTTGGTCTACTATACCTTGCATCCGGCCCCATGGGGTCTGACACTTATGATTTATATTGCTTAGTCATGGTAAATGTGACATGACTGATTATTTAGTATAGAAGTGGTTGATATTACATTACAGGTTATACAATATGGTCGTGGATGATATGAGATATTGTGTATATGACATGGTTGTAGTGTTTACTTCCTTTTTCATTATTACTGCTTTGTTATTGGATTTTGACACTTGTTTGCAGGTAGACTTTTATGGATGTATAATATCACTTGTTTGGTTACTTTTTCCGTGGGAACTTTACATTTTGTACTACCATACCTGTTATATTATGCAGTCTACTTTATCTTGTATTGCATGACCATGATTATTTATAGACATTGTGGGTAATGACCTACTAAGATTGTATCTCACACCCTGTTCATGCCATCATTAGGTACCCGAATAGACTATTTGGATATATGTAGGGATTGGGGAAAGCACACACAATTCAATTATTGAATTTTACCATGCTTAGGATCAGGGGAGAACAAGACTGACCTGAGGCTCGTAATACTATCTAGAGGTAGTGCTTTTTGGTATTTTTGGTATTTTGATACAAGTATTTTATTGATGCATATATACCTATTTTGGATACATTTTAGACACATCACATGATCATCATTATATATGATATTACTTATGGTATTGCTTATATATATTCTTTTTTAGATATTATTAAGCTTCTTCCACAGTGGGTACTGGTCCAGTGGTTATAGTATATATTCCTGTTGTTTTTCATTTTTATACATCTTCCTCTACTATTGATCTATATGATTTTTAATGCTATGTTACACTATGATAAGAGGGAATTTTATCCCCATAGACACACCCTAGGCCCTCTCTTCTAGTCGGCGGTCTCTGACATTTGGGGTGATGTGCTTAAAGCCACGTGGCCAACCGGGCTTGAGTCACCGTTCAGTTGCATTCTGGTTCAGGATATTAAAAATTAGTATCAAAGGATTTCTTTTTCTTGATTTACTATTTTGAGACAATAAAAAGGCATAGGAAGGAATTAGAATTTGGTAATGAGTTGTGTTTGCGAATAACTACCCCATGTATAGAGAAAATCCAAATTGCATCTAAGAAAATTTTTTGTTTTCTGGATGTTGATAATTATAATTGATTTGATTCCACCATTGGGTGATGTACTTGAATTATTATGTGATTACTAATGTGATCGAGTATTGGTTTTTCCATTGTATGATGAGATGAGGGTATTCATCTCACACATTATTTTTTCCACTTTATAGGATTCACATGACATGCATTATGCCATTCTATATAGGTTGCATTGATTGATTGTATGAGGTTGTGATATGTTCTTTGTGTGCTATACCTGCTATTTGATAAATGTTTGTGAAGGAAATTGAAAAAATGGTTATTATTTAGATTTCCTTTCATAACATAAGTAGTTTTTTATCTAATTAGACAACAAAATACACCCTAAGAAGCCAAATGTGGCATGTTGAGTCATAGATCACGAGCCACATGGACTGGAATGTGTTATGGTATGGGTTATGTGGACGTCATATTTCATTTCATGAGGAGTATGGGCCCTTATGGATCGGAAGTGGTGAACCATTTGGTTCAACCATTTAAAATGAAATATGAAATGAATATGAAAATGGAAGGGAAGTTGAAATGTGAAATAGAGAACTTGACCTTCACCCAAATTTTGAGTGGGCATTACGCATTGTATTTAGTGACTTTTATGGTTGTTCCTTTTTACCTAGTCCTGGATTTAGGAGTAGGCTATGTGGTATGACCTATTTATAAAAAGGTTTTGACCTATCCTATGCTTTGAGATGCAAACTTTTGATATTGATCTTTCTGAAGTGTGTTTTTGGAATTGTCGATACATGCCACTATAGAACCCTCTAGTCGTACGCTAGGAGGGTGCTAAAGAACATGATCCAGAGGTAGTGGGACATGGTATACAGGTGGATCCTCATATAGTTCCAGTTGTGGAACCAGTGGTTTTACTAGACACTTGTACAAAGGCACAATTCCTTGAGGGGTTTTCCCTCTTTATGCAGTCATTTCATAGAGCACCATAGCCTCCCTTGTCTATGGATGAGCTGACGCATGTGTTCCAGCAGCAACATCCTCCCAAATTTTCAGGGGATGGTAGTCAATAGGCCACTGAGATGTGGTTCGATACAACTCTAAAAATCTTTGATCATCTAGACACACCTCATGATTGGAGAGTGAATCTCATGACTTATATGATTCGTCGAGTAGCAAAGCGCTGGTGGTATATTATGAACTAGGCTAACAGGCTGTAAGACATGGTTTGGGGTGATTTTTGAACCAAATTTTAGGATTAATTTTACCTCGAGACTCTGAAATCATAGAAGAATATTGAGTTAATTCATTTGGAGCAGGGTGTTATGACAATTATGGAGTATTCCGTATGCTTTAATGATCTGCAGTGTTTTTCGCTGACATACCTTACCGATGAGCTATCGAGGGAGAGACACTTCTAGGAAGGTATCCAAAATGTTGTTTGATCCTAGGTCAACATTTTCAGGTTGATGAAGATTACTGAGATAGTAAATCAATATCTAATTACAGATTAGAACATGAGGAAATATGGGGTCATAGAGTGGAGAATTATAGTATCTTGACACAGTAGTTCGAATTCTAGTGGTAAGAAGTGATGTTTTGAGGCTTACCATGAGATGAGTACCAACCATATTGTGAGTACTAGTAGATCATTTTTCTATCACTAGTGTGCCAGGTGGGGATATGTGAGGAATCAGTGCGATCAAGTCCCTGTCGAGTGTTGAGCTAATGGAAAGATGGGCCATGTACAACAATTCTACAGGAACTTCCCTCTAGTAGTTAGTGGAAGGGGTTTATCTCTAACACCAAGTTTGGGAGAAAGTTTCATAGCTCTGTATCAGGTGGGGAGTTGGAGAAGTATCAATCATTCAGGACAAGGAAGTGGTGGTCATGGTCAAAGAAACCAGACACCAGTTGTACTCAGACTGTAGCGTGTGCCAACACCAGGTAGTGAGGTTGTGTCACAGGGCCATGGTTCAGGCCATATATATTATATATATCCTACTTCTGAGGAGTAGGGTGTTTGACCATCTACGATTAGAGGTATGATCTTAGTAGCCTCTAATCTGGTGTCTTCTATCTTTGATATAGGTTCATCGTATAGTTTCATATTTGTACTTGTGGTAGAAATCCTTGGGATTTTTGTTCAGTTTTTTGAGGGTGTTATGATTCTTGACACTCTATTAGGGATCATAATGGAGGATTTATGTTAGTGTAGGGAGTTCCCCTTGATATTGGTCGGTTTCACATTGTATGGAATCTTTTTTTCCTCAAAATGAATGGGTTTGATGTCATACTTGAGATGGAGTATCTAGTGGATTACTGACCCCATGTTGAAGATTATCACTAGAGGGTGACTTTCACATCCCCAAAGGGTGCAGTTTATACTCACAAGGGTGAATGAGATGTCTAGGAGAGCTGACCTAGACTGCAATATCATGGTCTAGGTGGGATAATAGACCAGATTGCTAGTTTATATATAGATGATCACAGATCACATCAAGAATATTTCTATCCATTAGTTAATCATTTTAGGAGTTGCTTCCCAAATTTATTTTCTAGGTTACCTCCTTAGATAGAGGTGGAGTTCTCTATTGATCTAGTGTCAAGAATTACATCAGTGTCCATTCTTCCTTACAGGATGGCTATGATGGAGTTGTAAGATCTCAAGAGGCAGCTATAAGATTTAGAGGCAATGGGGTTTATTCAACCCATTACTTATCTGTGGGGTTTTATGATCATTTTTTCAAAAATCCATATGGAACCTATTGGGAAAAAATCCCTCAAGGTAACATTGCAGCATTTTTAGGTTGATAGTTTTTATTAATAAATATGTTTTCCAAGTTATGTTGTGGAGATATAGATATATTTTTGACAATCTATGTTGATAAAGACCCAAGACAAAGGGATGTACACTTTGGAGGTGATAAAAAAGATCGTATACAAGGCGGCGCCATTTTCAAGTGTTTTCCAATTTTTTAGGGTTCAAAATTTGGAGGTTGAATTTCATTGAAAATAGTCTATTTTCTTGAAGGAAATATTTAAATAATGTAAAGACATGAATTTCAAAATGATGGGATTCATGAAGAGTGTTTTGTGAAGGATCAATTAATTCTTATGGTGATCTCTGTGAATAGCGATGATCATCTCGAACAATGAAGGTGAGGAGCATCACGAATACAGCATCAGGACACCATAATGATTTTTAACAGAATGCTTCGTGATTATGACAATAATTTTGAAAGGGAAATTTTCATGGAGCTTCACGAAAAAGGGGAGTGTCGTGAAGGAAATTAAGGAGCTTTGTGAAATGGTGATGATCTGGTCTAGAAGGTTCTGGAATTGGTGGAACACCTATAAATAGGCCTTTACCTCTTTTAGAAGATCGAGCGAGACTTAACTAAAATCTTAAGGCTTTGTAATAAAAAAATTGGTTCGTGAAGGGTGGTTTGAGAAGGGTGGTTCACGAAGGAGATATGCAATAAAGTTCGCAGAGGCTAAAATAGCCAACCAAATGTTCTGAGCATCGCGAAGGTAAATGAATTCATGAAGGCTAAGTAAGATTTGAGAAAGGAAGGAGATTCATGAAGGCTAGTTTATATTCTCAAAATTGGTTTGATTCACAAAGGCTAAGTGATATTTTTGAAAGGAAGGTGTGATTTTCAAAGGCTAAGTGATCTTTGCGAAATAAAAAGCTTCATGAAGGTAGTGAGCATCGCAAAAGTGTTGTGAAAGTGTTTTCTCAGTGGAACTATGGTAAAGTGGAATTCATCCATTGTATTAAAGTGGAACTTAAATAGAGAATCCATATACAACCGAGGATGTACTCATCAGATATAATTAAGGGACCTAAAAGACCATAAATTGTTTTTGAATCCCTTCCAAAAGAAGTGAGTGAAAGAAGATGGATATGGTGGTCCTTCCCACCGGTAGTGAGATAGAGGAAGCAACATATGGAGTGACCCTTGGTAATGTAGTGGGAAGACCATAAATATTGTAAAGGTAGTGATCCTGGGTATATAAGATCTATCCTGAACCTTGTAAATAGTAGTGCGCTTTTAGTGGATTTGGTACATTGGCACATCTCTGGTGTATGCTCCTTGGATGTATCCCAGTGAGGGTGAACCAAGTAAAATTGATTTGCCCCATGCATGATTTAATTTATGTCCATATATTGATATGGTGGTAAGAGAGAAGTGTGTTTTTTAATGATAAAACAAGATCAAAAGGGGTAGTAGTTTTAATCTGTCATACCCTGATTCAACCCGTATTAGGGTATTCATCCCAGTGGACCTAATAGTACCCTTTAGCTATGTGTGTATTATAAGAAATTGAACTAGTTTATGGTTAAGAATTTGTATCCCTTTCCATGGATAGATGATATTTTTTATCATCTTTGAGGAGCTCAGGTGTTCTCAAAAATTGATTTGAGGTTCAGATATCATCTGGTGTGTGTTCAACCTATAGGCATACCTCACACATCTTTTTGTATCAGGTATGGTTTATATGAGTATTTGGTTATGCCATTTGGTCTCATGAATTCACCGACAATATTCATGGAACTGAGGAATTGAGTTTTCCATCCTTATCTATATTTGTTTGTGGTGGATTTCATGGATGATATCTTGGTGTATTATCACAATCGACACGACCATGAAAAATGTATTGAGATCATTTTGGATACACTCAGAGGGAACCAATTATATTATAATCCCACAAAGTTCCACATTTAGATTGAAAATATTCACATATCGGGTCACATTATCTCAAATACATGAGAATCAATTGAACCAGAGAAGGTGAGAACTGTAGTTTCTTGGGAGAATCCCAAGAATGTATTTGACATATAAAGTTTCTTGGGGATATCTGGATACTATAGGCGATTCATATATGAATTATCATTCTTATTAGCACCACTTATGGGCTTAACTAAGAAGGGTGAGAAGTTTGTATAGACACATAGCTAAGAAAAATACATTAAGGAGCTGAAAAATAGATTTAATTCAGAACTAGTCCTGATTCTACTAGGTCATTGTATAAGCTACACTGTGTATTGTGATAAATCAAGTATTGAACTTGGATCAATGCTGATGTAGGGGGATAGAGTCATGGTGTATATATCTTGATATCTGAGGACAAAAAAGAGGAATTATCTTGCCTGTGATCTTGAGTTAGCTACAGTTTTCATGCTTTACACTATTGGAGACACTATTTATCAAGAGAGAATTTTGTGGTGTACACGGACCAAAAAATCCTCAAGTATATATTTACTCATCATGATATGAATCTGAGGTAGTGAAGGTTAGTTGAGTACCTATAGTATTTTGACATCGAGCTTGCTTATATGCCTGCAAAATGCAATGTTGTAGTTGATGTAATGAGTAGGAGGAATCAGATTCAAGAAATTCAGGATTCCAGTAGCGAGTGTCATCTTAGGTATTTATTCTTTGAGATGCATTTGGAGATGCGGGATAGTCAGGGACATAATTTTCTTTTATTCTTAGCTATGGACTCTACCCTACATGATAGAGTGAGGATGAGGTAGCTGTCAGATTCTGAGGGCCTAGTCCTACAAGAGAGCATGGAAGGTGAGGACCCACCTCTTGGTTGGATGTTAGGAGAGGATGAGATCCTATGTATCCATGGTAAAGTTTGGGTTCTAGTGGACATATGTGAAGAGTAATGAAATAATTTCCTATCTCAGTTTGAGCAGTGCATCCCATGATTACCAAGATGTATCGTGATTTATGTCACCAGTATTGGTGGTCGAGGATGAAATGTGTGGTAGTTGGTACTATTATGAGGTGTTCCACCTGTTAGTAGGTGAAGTTGGAACATCAGAAACTAGCCATAATTTTACAGAAGCTACATATTCTTGAGTGAAAATGGGAGTATATTGTGATGGATTTTGTGATAGGTTTTCTGAGGTCTCCTCGAGGCGACGATGTTGTATGTGTTGTCATTGAAAATCTCATGAAGGTTGCACATTTACTACCGATTAAGAAGACCATTAGTTTGGATGATCTTGGGAGATTATATATCCATGAAATATTTCAACTTCATGGGGTCACTCATACTATCATTTCAGATAGGGATTTTCAGTTTATGTATCATTTACATAAGAATTTGTAGAAGGCATTAGGTACACAGGTGCTTCTGAGCACAACATACCACCCTCAGAATGATGGCCAATTAGATAGTATGATATAGGTGTTTGAGGACATGCTACAAGCATGAATACTTGATTTTGGGGTCTCTTGGGATAGGAATATTCCACTCATTAAGTTCAACTAAAATAATATTTATCAGGTGACTTTACAGATAGAACCTTATGAGGTGATTTAAGGAAGTCCATCTCAATCTCCCCTATGCTAGCTAGAGGCTGGAGAGGTAGCTTTACTAGGACCAAGTCTTGTACAGGAGACTATTGAGAAGGTCCAACTGATTAGAAAGTGGATGGATACCACACAATCATGAAATAAATCTTATACTAATCGTTGTTGAATACCTCTAGAGTTCAAGGTCTGGGATCAGGTCTTTTTAGGTATCTCACCAAGGATGGGACATATATGGATTAGAAGACAGGGTAAGATTTCAGAATTATATGTTGGTCCATTTGACATTCTAGAGAGAGTTGGGCCAGTATCTTATTAGTTTCATTTACATAATAGGTATTAAGTCATGCACAATGTCTTCCATGTATCTTAGCTGCACTATTATCACTTAGACCCATCTCATGCTCTGCATCTGGATGAGGTGGAGTTATATATTGATGTTTCCTTTAAGGAGCATCATATACATATCATTGATAGGAAAACAAATTCATCCAAGGATAATCAGTTCCTTTATTATTAGTGGTATAGAATCATGAACATTTACAGGATGAGACTTAGGAGCGAGAGGATGACATACATGCCTAGTAGCCAGAGTTATTCTATGACAATTCTTGACCACCCTTTGAAGGGATCTTTAGGGAAGAATTTCTTTAAGGGGTAATATTGTAATATCGCATGTTTTTCATGAGGTATGGATATTTTTAATTTCAGTTTAAATGGTTCTTTATGGCCTAATATGTATACCCTTTGAGGCCATGGGTGTATTAAGGGTGTTCGGGACTTGTTCAGAGCCTGGATCCATGCTTTTTAGAAAAAATAGATAGGCTACCTGGTTAGTAGAAACCCTCCGGATAGGATGCATGGTTTGACTAACCTTGAGAGACATGGGTAGAGGGGAAAAGGATCATGCATGGTTTGAGGAAATCATGTAGATTGAGGCACACATCTGTGTGATGCACCTATAATTTTTAGAAGATCTAAATGAGATGATTTTCACACGATTAGTCAAACTATGAATAGTAACGGCATAGGTGCTCCCTTAGCATAAAAAAGGGCACATGGTTGGAACACGTATTGGAGAACCTTTAGAATTTTTTTAGGTAAAATGAACAATTTTCCTTAATGAGTTTAAAACCTAAAACCTAATTTCTATTTCTCATTCCAACAAACAAAACTCAATTAAAGAGCTCATCTTTCATCAAATTTGATAGTTTTTGGTGTCTTTATTCTTTCCAAACTCATAATTAATCGCAAATCATCTCATTGGATTCACACTGATACGTACTACAATCCTATTGATATGTTCTTCATTTTATTTGGCATCAGTTGCGCTATTTAGGTGCAGTCTAATATTTCATATTTTCAGGTTCTTCATATGTTTTTAATTTTTCTTAAGATATGGATCAAATTAGATTTCAATATGAGATGATCACTCTACTATGAACCTACTGTATTTGGTCTATAATTTTCCCACATGTTTTGGTGCTTTATATAGCTAGTTGTTATTATTCTGTCATGTCGGACCTTCCGGTGTTACCCCAATAATTAATTGAATAATAAAATTGAACATATTGGAACCTATTATGGATTACCTTAGGTTCCTTTGAGTTTAGTTAGAGTTTGTTTCCCCAACCTTGGCCACCCATGGGGTGTTCCCTTTCCATTCAATTGTTGAACCGCCCATGGGGTGAGTGTATGAGCTTTCCTAGTTAAAGGAAGCCCATTTATAAATGAATCTAACTAAATTGGTTGATTTGGATATGTTCTTCCACCTTTTCCATGTGATACATTATATTGAATTGTTTACCTATTTAAATGGGAATTGTTATATGAGTGGGTAAAAACATGGAATGTAATTGAATGGGAATTGTTATATGAGTTAGAAGAACTCATGAAATATGATGGCATGAAATGATAATTGAATTGAATGTTGAATGATTACATTGGACACCATGGGTGTGATACACCATGGGTCATGATAGAGGTAGTGGACAACTTGGAAGATATTTGTCTTTGGGTCCTGACTCTGTGGGATGCCTTAGACCTTGATACCCCTTGGATTCAGTTTGTTTGGTCTCACAGTGGACATGGTTTGTTGACATGCTCCTTGGAACCCATACTAAGTCTAACCAAGTTTCCATTGTGATGCTCTTGGGTCTCGACAAGGATTCCTTGGTCCACTATACTTTTGATCTGGACCCATGGGGACTGACACTTCTGATTTATATGGCTCCGCTATAGAAAATTTGACATGCTTGATTATACGACATGGCCATGGTTGATATGACATTACAGGTTATACGATGTGGCTATGGATGATATGAGATATTGTGTATATGGAATGGTCATGGTGTTTACATCATTTTTAATTATTATTCTTTGTTATAAGAGTTTGACTCTTGTTTGCAGGGAGCCTTGTATGGTTGAACAATATCACTTTTTGGTTACTTTTTCATTGGGAACTTTACTTTCAGTAGTTCCATACCAATTATATTATTCACTCTTCTTTAACTTGTATTACATATCCATGATTTTTTATAGACACTATAGGTGGTTACCTAATATGATTGTATATTACACCTTGTTCATGCCATAATTGGGTACCTGGTCATACTATTTGGATGCAGGTAGGAATCATGGAAAGAACCCATAGTTCGATGCTTGAACTTTGTACCATGCCTAGGATCAGGGGATCACAGGACCGAGATGAGGCTCATGATACTACTTGGAGATAGTTTTTTTTGGTATTTTGATACATGTATTGTAATAATGTATGTATACCTATTTTGGATTCTTTATAGAAACATGGCATGATCATAATTTTATATAAGATTACTTCTGGTATTATTTATATATATTCTTGCTCATGTATTATTATGCTTCTGCCATGGTGGGTTACTAGTTTCAGGGTCATAATATTTATTCCATATATTTTTCATTGTTATACATCTGATTCCACTATTGATTTGTATGATTGATACCACCATTTTACACTCTAATAAGAGGTAATAGTATCCCCATAGATACACCATAGGCCCTCACTAATAGATGGAATCCTCTATCATTTGGAGAGATGCACTTGAGGCCTTGTGGACAACCGAGATCGGGGCACCATAAAGTAGAATCTAGGTTTGGTATGTTACAAGGGTGGTCTTGGATAATCGATTGGAATCTATAAAACATAATGGGGATGCCTTCACCCTTGGACTTGGGTGCGAATTACCTAAGAGTCATCTTCATTTTTCACCATTTTTTTCTTTAAGCTTCTTATTTTATAACCATTGTAATCTCATTCATTGCTACTAATATAATTCCATAGATTTATCATTAAGCTACAAAACAAATTTTCTTTGGTTAGCCCTATTTCCCAAAAAAGTTTATGAATGTTATAAATCCTCATCTAAAAAATTATTTATTATTGATATTTCATTTGCTAAAAAATCCATTTTTAATCTGACAATAACACATCTTATCAATCATCTTCTATTATCATTCCATAAGGGGAGACTTCATATCACATTCTCCACCCATCCCACCCACCCTACTTGATCAACTTTGTGTTTTTAGTTGTTTTTTTCAATGCCTTTTATGTTTGTCCCTCTCACACAAAGTTTTACATTTGTTCTATTTGATTGAATATTATGAGTGTTTTATTTAATTAACCATTACTCTATTTACCCTCATTCCAATAACTCCTATTTCGACTGATAATATTCACTTTGGTAGTGTCCCCCCAGTCCCACCTTCACAACCACCACCTACAAATCTTTATAGAACCTAATTTGGAAAAGTTTACAATCATCACATAAATAAATCCTCTAAAATAGTAACTATAGATCTATTCCTGGTACATTATTGGTTAAATGTCCCATCACCATGGATCTCTTTACATCTATTCGTAAAGGTACACATAATTTTCAAAAGTTTCCTATACACAATCTTAACAGGGCTTATTGGTGTAAACTATAACATTTTTCAATACCTTGGATATGACTATTTTTCATCGCACTCTAGTTGAGGTAAAAGAACATACTAGTTAATTACATAAAATGTAAGATGAGATTCAAATGTTGGAGTATAATCATTCCTAGGATTAGTTTCTCTTCCATCCAGCAAGTAAGAAGTTACAAAAAATAGGCAAATATTTATCATGTTAATTTAGATTTCTCTCTCAATAACCTTAAGTCTCAACTCGTTATTAAGGGGTATACACAAACCTATGGATTTTGATTATTTCTATACATTATCAATAGTGACTAAAACAACATATGTTTATCTATTGATTTATATTTTCTTTCTCTATCACTTGAATATTCACCAATATGATGTCAAAAACATTTTCCTACATAGTTTTTTGGCTAATTAAGTTCATATGGAGTGACCCCTATATTTTTGGATTCTGAAGAGTCATCCAAGGCATGTCTTCAGTGATCTGTATGTGGTATTAAACATTTCTTGTGGATATGGTTTGGTTATTTTTACACAATGGTTAATGGTTATGAGATTTCATAGAGTTTAAAGGATCCCTTAGTTTTTTATTAGTATCTCATAGTTGGATACATTTTTCTTATGGTTTATGTGTATGATATTGTGATTATAAGTATTGATTCAATAAGGATACTGATATTTATTATAACTTTGTGTAGAAAAATTATAAAAAAGAATAATCATACATATGGATTTGTATGAACTACAAAACAATAGACTAACATGTTTACTAAATTGGTTACAGAGATACGAGTGAAATATTTATATAGTAATCTAGGCATGATAAATATATATGCTCCAGCTTAAACATGAGTGCTATAATATCTTTGAATATGTCTATCTTATCCCCTTATCTTGAAAATTTAAAATTTGTATTTATCTCTTATCCTAGATCTTTTATATCTTTAGTTTTTCTATAAATAATAAGATTCATCCTCACTTAGAGGCACAATTTCCTAGCATGATGTTTTCACACTTTTTAAAGTATTCCGCCCGAAGGGATAATTCCAAGAACAATAATGATGAATCACTTAACCTCGAAAATATCCTTGATATTCCAATTTCCTTTAATTAACATAAATTATCTAAGTTTCCAACCAATCTAATGTAACAAAATTAATTCTCCCTAAGTTATTATTGTAGTCACAAATCAATTTCCTAACTTCTCAAAGGTGTAATCAAGATGAAATGTTTCCCTAAACTGACTCAAGTCCTAAAATCTAACCCAAACCCTGGGAATGATGACAATTCATGTCACTCAAACTCCCCTAAAATTAAAAATCATACACTAATGACATAGATATTCTCATTTATATTGGAAAAGGCACTAAAAATGTAGAAAAATACTATTTACTCTTTATCCAGTTATGTTTTTCTGGAATAATCATCACTGAAACACAAATTATTTAGTACTGGTAAAAATTCTATTGTTATTCCTAATACTTTTTTGATCATTTATCAAAATAGGGATACGAAGACTATATGAGGTAATAGATAGATACTTTATAGAAAAACATACAGGATATTATTGATAAGCTAAAATGGAATGAATTTATTGATTGTTGGTGGATTTTTACTATGAATCATAAGTTTGATGGATCACTTGGAAGGTATAAAATTAGATAATTAAGACATATGGGATTGATGATCAAGAAACAATTTACCCTATTGTGAAAATGAACATTGGTAGAATATTAATTTCATTGGTCTCCCAATTTGACAGGAAAATTTTGCAGTCTGATGCAAAGAATGTCTTCATTCATGGGGACCTAGAAGAAGAAATATTCTTAGAAATTCCACATGGATCCAAAGGATAACAAGGAAATATATACAAAGGAGAATTATTTATGTTTCAAAATAGTTCATTAGAGCTTAGTTAAGCAAGTTTACAAGGGTTTTGAAGAATTCTAGATATCTACAAAGATAATAAAATCACTCAATCCTTATCCAAAATTCATTCAAAGGAAGGGTAACAAATTTGTGGTATATATTGATGCCATTATAGTAATAGGGAATGATGTGAAGGAAAATATGGAGCTAAACTAGAATTGGACAAGGAGTTTGAAACTAACGAGTTCGGAAAACTAAAATATTTCCTATGTATTAAGGTAACATTATCATTTTATAGAATTGTTATAGCCTAATAAAATCAATAATTTTAGGATGGAAACAATTAAAAGTGGATGCAGACTAGTATCGACCTCCATGGACCAAATTTAAAAAAATAGTAGTAAAGGTCCTACTCTTGATAAAAAAATTCAATAGAAAATAGTGGGTAAACTAATATATATTTCTCACAAAATGAAATATATTTATTTTTTATTATGTGTGATAATCAAATTTATTAATGATACTAGGCATCATGTAGATTTTTTCACTGATTAAAAGGGAAACTAGGGAAAGGAATCTTCTTTAAGTGAAATGGAGTTCTTGATCTAGAATCCAATACAAGAATTGACTATGTTGGATCTCTAGTGTATAAAAGATCAAATATGGAAAATTGTAAATTTATCGAAGGGAAATTTGTGAATTATAAAAGAAAAAAAAACAAAATAGTGGCTAGACCTTTTGTTGAGTATAAATTTAGAGTCATTTTCGAAGGCCTTATTGAATTAATTTGGATGAAAATAATTGTAAATGATTTAAATTTAGAATTGGAGGATCCAATGAGGATTTATAGTTATTATAAATCATACATTAATATTTTCCATAATCTCATTCAACTTGAAAGGAAAAAACACATAGATATTGATAAGAAATTTATCAAATATGATGTGCATTGTCACGACCCGCCCTCGGGGCCCGTGCCGTGACTACCCCAAGCCCGCCTTCCATAGACCAGGGGCTGGCGACTAGCACCAAGGCGTAAAATCCTGGTAAAAAGGGAAGGCATTGCCTTAATATAGAAAACAAGCACCACAGAGTAACAAGCGGAAGCAAACACTAAGTAGAAAATGAAAGGTAAAGGGGCCGGAAATACAAGCCCAACAGTAAAGTACAACTCGAAAAGGAAAACAACTGCTGGAAGTAGAAGCGGCTCCTGGGACTTCCTCCTCGATTCCTACCTGAAGGGTAGGTACAGATGGCTCACCTCCTGGATCGTCCACCACGGATCCTACCTGAAGGGTAGGTACAGATAGCTCCACTACTCCTCGGGTCCAACCGTCTGCTCCGAGCACGTCCCGCTCAGTGGTCCTCCTCCGGGTACCGACCTACTCCGTAAGCCTCAACCGCAGTCAGCGCTGTCCATCGTCTGCAACCAACACAACGAAGTGCGGGCATAGCCCGTGCAGGGGTGAGTATAAGATACTCAGTAGGGACCCCGAGACCCTCGAAGGTCTCCCGAAATCCACAAAGGATAAACCACATGAAGGATACAATCACGAAGTAACATCCAGAATTGATTAGGTATATGCCCATACATATACCTATGTCACCAATTTCCGTTCGGCTCCAACACCGAGCCCAAGAACAACCCAATCCACAAAGAAGAGTAAACAGTAAATCCACACAGGATAACAGTACAAGTCCACACAGTTTATAACAAGTTTATGAAATCAACGGATAACCATTACCCAGGTATATGCCCATACATATACCTAAGTTATCAAGCGACCCATCTCAATCATGAGGAAACACAAAGATCATTGACTCAGCTCAAACCAGGATTTTCATTATCGAAACCGTAACTACTGAAGAGCTCCTTCTCTAGAGTGTATAGTGGTCCTGTCACGACTCTGAGGTACTGCTCACTAACCTAAGACTGCTGAGGTACTCCTCCTGTCGAGTACTGCGGGTTTTCGGCCAACTACCGGGTGCTCCGTCCGCTGAGGGTCTGTCGCCAAATACCGGGCGCTCACCCAAATAGCCTACTGAGGTACTCCTCCTGTCGAGTACCGCGGGTTTGCTGCCAACTACCAGGCGCTCCGTCCGCCGTGGGTCTGCTGCCAACTACTGGGCGCTCCGTCCACTGGGCTAGTCGACTCACTCCAAGTCGAGTCGGTCAAGCAGTCGTCAGGTCTCAGTCGGCTACACGATCTCCGTACTCCGCACGCACGTCTCCACCGTCGCGGGTCTGTCGCTACAACCAAGCGCACACACTCCGTAGAGTATCGCGGGTCCGCCGCTACAACCAAGCGCTCCACCGCCAAGGGTCTGCTGCTGAATCCAAGCGCACCACCACTGTCATGTACCACGGGTCCGCCGCTACACCCAAGCGCTCCCCCGCCCGCTCGTCTCCGGGAGGGTCCACTCCACGAGCTACTGGTCGATACTCCAAGTATCTCAAAGTCCAACGAAGAAGTGCCACATACGTCCGCTTCGTCAAAGGAGTCTCAACGCAACAGACGGCGCGTCAATCGGACGCCCGGTCTGTGAGCTATTAGCCTTATCGTCCCGAGGGCCCGGTTGGTTTCGTGAGCGAACCAAACCCAGCCATATCTCAACTGAATTTAAAACTCGGGCGGAGTATGTCAAAAGTTCCGTCCCACTTAGAGGATTCCATCAAAGTCGACGGCACGTCAATCGGACGTCCAGAACTCAAGATATGAGCGTTTCCGCTCCGAGGGCCCGGTTGGTTTCGTGAACGAACCAACCCGTCCACACTTCACCTGCGTCCAAACCTCGGGCGGAGTATACCAAAAGATCCGCCTCACTAAGAGGAACTTATCAGAACTGACGGCACGCCGTTCGGACGTCCGTAGCTCAAGATATGAGTGTTTCCGCTCCGAGGGCCCGGTTGGTTTCGTGTACGAACCAACCCGGCCGAACCCAAAGTATCCGAAACTTTGAGTGAGTTATACTGAAACGACCGTCTCGATCCAAGGATCGCGTAGCCGCAGACGGTTCGTCATTCGGAGGCCCGTAGCTTAAGTTACGGACAATTTAACGTTCTGGTGTGGGAAGGAAGGGGTCCGGGCCGACCCGGCCCGAACCGGCCCGGCCGACCCGGCCAGCAGCGCGCGGGGCGCGCGGCGGCACGCGGCGGCGCGCGAAGGCGCGCGGCGGTGCGCTGAGGTGGCGCGGCGGCGCGCTGGGCGCGCGGGGCGAGACCCCCGCCCCCCCGTTTTTCCCCCTGGCGGCGCGGCACGTGCCGCGCCGGTTTCAATTTTTAAACCGCCCCTCACATGAGGGGGCCTGCTGGACGACACAAGGGGGCGCTGCCCCCCCCCCCCCGCCCCTTCTAATGTTAACCGGCCCCCAATTTAATTGGGGGCCATTAAAGGCTGACCGGGGGAAATTAATTCCCCCAGTTTGACTTCCTTCCGGCCGGCCCGACCTGGCCGGCCGGTTCCCTTTCGTCTTCCGACACCGGCGGCCCGGTTGGCCGCCGGTCTTCTCGATCCGCCGCAGCCCGGAACCGGCCGCGGCTTTCGTCGTCCGGCGCGGTGCGACGGCACCGCGCGCCTTCGCCGCGACCCCGCTCCGGCCGCGGCGCCTTTGTTTTCTCCTCCGATGCGGCGCGGCGGCGTTGCATCCAACGGTCGCACTTCCTTTACTCCGCCGCGGCCAACGGGCCGCGCCTCATTGCTCCGGCGGCTTGTTCAGTCCGGCTGTGGGAGACCACCATGGCCCTCGTCGTCCGGAGTGGCGCGTCAAACTTGCGCACTCCCATGAAGCCCTCTACATCCTTGCATGGTGTCACGGCACCGCACCGCCTCCTCTTCGATCCACGAGTAATCCAACAACAAGGTTTGGGAGGAGGATCGACCGTGTTTGTACGGTCTGATCCCCTCCCATGTGAATGATAACAAGTGGTCCAATAATTTATTTACGAAGGCGTAAATTAAATTAAGAAATAAGGTACAACCCCTACCTCGAAGGAAGCTCGCGGAGCTCGTCAACGATCCGCGAAGGACGAGCGTCGCGGAGGTCGGACGTCACGGAGGTCGGTCGTCACGGAAGAAGACGTTTTCGGCATCGCGGTTATGGCATCGCGGTAGACGGACGTAGGTTCACCGCGAGAGGCATGTCGCGGAAAGTGCGTTGCGGCGTCGGACGTAGGTCCTCCGCGGAAAGCACGTCGCGGAGAGGATGCGTTGCGGCGTCGTGGAGGAAATCCAACGCGTTGCAGTCCGACGTCGTGGAAGAAGGTCGCTACGTTCTTCGTAGGAGAAGTTCATCGTGAGGAAGAAGAACTTCAAAGGAAAAAGAAATCTCTCCCTTCTCTTCCGCACAGCAAAAACCCAAAAAAAAGAAAAGGTTCCACTTATTTAATAACACTACCTAAGTCTTTTGAAATTCAATAGATTGAATTTCAATAACGTTAGATAACTTCTCAATTAAAAACCATGAGTTATAACATTAATTAAGTGAGTTTTTAAAGGGGGGAAGACAAGGGGGTTTAGAGAATATGAGGGGGTGGGTTCGTGTGGGCCCACCACCCTCATAACCTCTAAAGGGAAGTTGGGAGTTACCCAACTCCACCCAATGGATAAAACACTTAGTGTAAAATAAAAATTGTAGATAAATTATTAATTAATCTTCCACAATTTTTTATCATCACCCCTCGTCAGAACGCACCTCTGGAACAGGTGTTCCTAAGAAAATACCGGCGCTACGGTTCCAACGGTGCCCTCAGAATTTGATTCCGGGCACCGGTTCATAGGTTAGAAAGTCCCGCTCGTTCGTTTACTGAACGTACCCGAGCCGAACTTCGGTTGATGATTCCGGGCCCACCGGACCTCAGAATCAGGTGCCGTCTGAAACTGCGCTCTTGTAAAATTCCAAAGAAAATTAACAAAAAAATTTCCTTGAAATTTCCGGGTCTTTACATTACTCCCACCTCAGGGCTTTACGTCCCCGTAAAGCTTCAACTCACACTTAAGGGAAAGAAAGTAGTACTGAGCACGCAACTGTGCTTTACGCTCCCATATGCTCACCTGAAGATCTCGTGATACCCGTGAAGCACCCCAGAGGAAGCAACCGTTCACGTAGAACCTGCTCCTGTCGATCCTCTTTCTCTACTAGAACCTCTGTGCTTGTCGCCCTGTCATCGACGTCCAACTCCCCGAGGTCGATGACGTGTGAAGAAACATACATGTATCTCCACAACTGAGACACGTGGTGGACATTATGCACCCAGTGCGACTGAGGTGGTAGGGTCAAGCGGTAAACCTCCTCGCCTTCCCTGCTAATGTTCAAAAGGGTCCATCGAACTTCGGTGATAACATGCCGCCTCGGCCACAACTCTGAAACCTCATCGGGGTGAGACCGTATAAGAACGTGTTCGTCACCCTCGAACTCAAGAGGTTTCCCTTTTTAGGTTAGAACTGAAACTAAAAACTCCTGCTGCCACAAGGGTAGGGTTGACCAACTCAAGAGTGATCGGTCACACCCTCTTATGCTTGAGTTTAACATGTGCTGCCCAGGGTTTCCTTTTCGCCGACCAAGGAAAACCCATTCCGACGTTTGCCTAAAACAGTCAACCGAGGTATGATTTGTGAATCAAAACCATACCCAGATCAACGTCGTAAGGCCTCTACGCTGCCACCAAGAGATTCCAACCGAAACTCTCGCCTCGAGGTCAAATCATACCGTCGGCGTAAGTGTGATTATCGAGTCTCCTCCCAAAGGTATCTCCAGACGTGAGGGTCAAGTCTACGGCTTACCCGGAACCTCTAGGTCTGGGACATGATTCGTGGAAGGGTAGAATGATTGGTTCCTATGTCTATAGATATGGCAGCTCGTAGTAGACATAATTCGTACCCCGAATCATTCTTAGAGCTCCTGGGTCACACTCCTTGACCGCAATGCAGCTACTCTCCTCCCCAGCCCTCCTGCTCCCTGAGCCTGGCGGGGACTACTAAGTCGGGTGGTCGTAACATGTCGAAATGTACACCACCACATGCTGCTCTCCAAGCTCCGCTTCCACGTCTGCTACCCTGCAGATTCATCTGTCCTTAGCACTTCCTCCTCCTGAAACATTTTACACGCCCGAGTCTCTGAGACTGGCGTTAGTTTCCTGCCTTTCACTGCTAACGTTCACAACCACAAAGTTCTCTCTAGCATCCTAGCATAGGTAGGAATGCATAGAGAAAAAGTAATGGTTCGGATGTCCTTTAGAAAAACTTCGCTCAGAAGTTCGAGTCTAAAGAACTGATCACAACGTAACCAACGAGTACCAAGATTGATTGGTAATCCACGTTGAGTGCTCTGCTTCCGACATGTCGTACTGTCGAAGCTGTATTAGCTCCAGAAAACTCACAACCACCTCCTCAAGCCAGTCCTCAGCCGCCTACGAGTCAGGCTCACCTCGAAACTTGAGGGATATCTGGTGCTAAAACATATGTAAGGCACTAAGCCTGTGAGTCTCTGCTACCGGTACTGCCGGTAGTGTCTGCTGACCAACAGGTAGTGACATAGCTGGCGCACTACCCGTAGGTACTATCCCAGGTATCGGTTCGCGTACCGAAGCCTCATTACTATAAGTACCAACCTCATGGTCACTCACTGGAAACACCAGGAGCTAAGATCATCATCCGCTCTACTAGCATGCACCGTCAGCTAGTGGCATCTGCTGCCTAACGGGTGGTGGTGCTGCTGGTACACCACCCGAAGGTGCCAACACTGAAAAAGGGACCTGCACCGGAGTCTCGCTGCTCGGTGGGCCATCATCGAGAACTCTCTCGGAACTCCAGCTAACTATCTGCATGGTGACATCCTGAACAGTTGTGTCACGGTCAACGATTTATACCTGGTGAGCTGACTTGGTTTGAGCTGACTTTAAACCTTTTGGGAAACACACACGCAATCAGTGTTTTCGTTCATTAAGTCGGAAATCAGAAGTCAGGGTCCTGATGTACGGATACGTCGGCCGCCGCACCAACACTGGACTCCCTGGACTGATAACCACACTCAATACACTAAACACTATTGCTTCACATAGAAAAAAGATCAGAGTCTGCGGTAGAACCGACCACCTCTGATACCAATTTGTCACAACCCGCCCTCGGGGCCCGTGTCGTGACTACCCCAAGCCCGCCTTCCATAGACCAGGGGCTGGCGACTAGCACCAAGGCGTAAAATCCCGGTAAAAAGGGAAGGCATTGCCTTAATATAGAAAACAAGCACCACAGAGTAACAAGCAGAAGCAAACACTAAGTAGAAAATGAAAGGTAAAGGGGCCGGAAATACAAGCCCAATAGTAAAGTACAACTCAAAAAGGAAAACAGCTGCTGGAAGTACAAGCGGCTCCTGGGACGTCCTCCTCGATTCCTACCTGAAGGGTAGGTACAGATGGCTCACCTCCTGGATCGTCCACCACGGATCCTACCTGAAGGGTAGGTACAGATAGCTCCACTACTCCTCGGGTCCAACCGTCCGCTCCGAGCACGTCCCGCTCAGTGGTCCTCCTCCGGGTACCGACCTACTCCGTAAGCCTCAACCGCAGTCAGCGCTGTCCGTCGTCTGCAACCAACACAACGAAGTGCAGGCATAGCCCGTGCAGGGGTGAGTATAAGATACTCAGTAGGGACCCCGAGACCCTCGAAGGTCTCCCGAAATCCACAAAGGATAAACCACATGAAGGATACAATCACGAAGTAACATCCAGAATTGATTAGGTATATGCCCATACATATACCTATGTCACCAATTTCCATTCGGCTCCAACACCGAGCCCAAGAACAACCCAATCCACAAAGAAGAGTAAACAGTAAATCCACACAGGATAACAGTACAAGTCCACACAGTTTATAACAAGTTTATGAAATCAACGGATAACCATTACCCAGGTATATGCTCATACATATACCTAAGTTATCAAGCGACCCATCTCAATCATGAGGAAACACAAAGATCATTGACTCAGCTCAAACCAGGATTTTCATTATCGAAACCGTAACTACTGAAGAGCTCCTTCTCTAGAGTGTACAGTGGTCCTGTCATGACTCTGAGGTACTGCTCACTAACCTAAGACTGCTGAGGTACTCCTCCTGTCGAGTACTGCGGGTTTGCGACCAACTACCGGGCGCTCCGTCCGCTGAGGGTCTGTCGCCAAATACCGGGCGCTCACCCAAATAGCCTACTGAGGTAATCCTCCTGTCGAGTACCGCGGGTTTGCTGCCAACTACCAGGCGCTCCATCCCCCGTGGGTCTGCTTCCAACTACTGGGCGCTCCGTCCACTGGGCTAGTCGACTCACTCCAAGTCGAGTCGGTCAAGCAGTCGTCAGGTCTCAGTCGGCTACACGGTCTCCGTACTCCGCACGCACGTCTCCACCGTCACGGGTCTGTCGCTACAACCAAGCGCACACACTCCGTAGAGTATCGCGGGTCCGCCGCTACAACCAAGCGCTCCACCGCCAAGGGTCTGCTGCTGCATCCAAGCACACCACCACTGTCAAGTACCACGGGTCCGCCGCTACTCCCAAGCGCTCCCCCGCCCGCTCGTCTCCGGGAGGGTCCACTCCACGAGCTACTGGTCGATACTCCAAGTATCTCAAAGACCAACGAAGAAGTGCCACATACGTCCGCTTCGTCAAAGGAGTCTCAACGCAACAGACGGCGCGTCAATCGGACGCCCGGTCTGTGAGTTATTAGCCTTATCGTCCCGAGGGCCCGGTTGGTTTCGTGAGCGAACCAAACCCGGCCATATCTCAACTGAATCCAAAACTCGGGCGGAGTATGTCAAAAGTTCCGTCCCACTTAGAGGATTCCATCAAAGTCGACGGCACGTCAATCGGACGTCCGGAACTCAAGATATGAGCGTTTCCGCTCCGAGGGCCCGGTTGTTTTCGTGAACGAACCAACCCGGCCACACTTCACCTGCGTCCAAACCTCGGGCGGAGTATACCAAAAGATCCGCCTAACTAAGAGGAACTTATCAGAACTGACGGCACGCCGTTCGGACGTCCGTAGCTCAAGATATGAGCGTTTCCGCTCCGAGGGCCCGGTTGGTTTCGTGTACGAACCAACCCTGCCGAACCCAAAGTAACCGAAACTTTGAGTGAGTTATACTGAAACGACCGTCTCGATCCAAGGATCGCGTAGCCGCAGACGGTTCGTCATTCGGAGGCCCGTAGCTTAAGTTACGGACAATTTAACGTTCTGTTTCGGGAAGGAAGGGGTCCGGGCCGACCCGGCCCGAACCGGCCCGGCCGGTTCGGCCGGCGGCGCGTGGGGCGTGCGGCGGCACGCGGCGGCGCGCGGAGGCGCGCGGCGGTGCGCTGAGGCGGCGCGGCGGCGCGCTGGGCGCGCAGGCGGCGCGCGGGGTGAGACCCCCGCCCCCCCGTTTTTCCCCCTGGCGGCGCGGCACGTGCCGCGCCGGTTTCAATTTTTAAACTGCCCCTCACATGAGGGGGCCTGCTGAACGACACAAGGGGGCGCTGCCCCCCCCCCCCCCCGCCCCTTCTAATGTTAACCGGCCCCCAATTTAATTGGGGGCCATTAAAGGCTGACCGGGGGAAATTAATTCCCCCGTTTTGACTCCCTTCCGGCCGGCCCGACCTGGCCGGCCGGTTCCCTTTCGTCTTCCGACACCGGCGGCCCGGTTGGCCGCTGGTCTTCTCGATCCACCGCGGCCCGGAACCGGCCGCGGCCTTCATCATCCGGCGCGGTGCGACGACACCGCGCGCCTTCACCGCGACCCCGCTCCGGCCGCGGCGCCTTTGTTTTCTCCTCCGATGCGGCGCGGCGGCGTTGCATCCAACTGTCGCACTTCCTTTACTCCGCCGCGGCCAACGGGCCGCGCCTCATTGCTCCGGCGGCTTGTTCAGTCCGGCTGTGGGAGACCACCATGGCCCTCGTCGTCCGGAGTGGCGCGTCAAACTTGTGCACTCCCATGAAGCCCTCTATGTCCTTGCATGGTGTCACGACACCGCACCGCCTCCTCTTCGATCCACGAGTAATCCAACAACAAGGTTTGGGAGGAGGATCGACCGTGTTTGTACGGTCCGATCCCCTCCCATGTGAATGATAACAAGTGGTCCAATAATTTATTTACGAAGGCGTAAATTAAATTAAGAAATAAGGTACAACCCATACCTCGAAGGAAGCTCGCGGAGCTCGTCAACGATCCGCGAAGGACGAGCGTCGCGGAGGTCGGACGTCACGGAGGTCGGTCGTCACGGAAGAAGACGTTTTCGGCATCGCGGTTATGGCTTCGCGGTAGACGGACGTAGGTTCACCGCGAGAGGCACGTCGCGGAAAGTGCGTTGCGGCGTCGGACGTAGGTCCGCTGCGGAAAGCACGTCGCGGAGAGGATGCGTTGCGGCGTCGTGGAGGAAATCCAACGCGTTGCAGTCCGACGTCGTGGAAGAAGGTCGCCGCGTTCTTCGTCGGAGAAGTTCATCGTGAGGAAGAAGAACTTCAAAGGAAAAAGAAAGCTCTCCCTTCTCTTCCGCACAGCAAAAACCCAAAAAAAAAAGAAAAGGTTCCACTTATTTAATAACACTACCTAAGTCTTTTGAAATTCAATAGATTGAATTTCAATAACGTTAGATAACTTCTCAATTAAAAACCATGAGTTATAACATTAATTAAGTGAGTTTTTAAAGGGGGGAAGACAAGGGGGTTTAGAGAATATGAGGGGGTGGGTTCGTGTGGGCCCACCACCCTCATAACCTCTAAAGGGAAGTTGGGAGTTACCCAACTTCCACCCAATGGATAAAACACTTAGTGTAAAATAAAAATTGTAGATAAATTATTAATTAATCTTCCACAATTTTTTATCATCACCCCTCGTCAGAACGCACCTCTGGAACAGGTGTTCCTAAGAAAATACCGGTGCTACGGTTCCAACGGTGCCCTCGGAATTTGATTCCGGGCACCGGTTCATAAGTTAGAAATTCCCACTCGTTCGTTTACTGAACGTACCCGAGCCGAACTTCGGTTGATGATTCCGGGCCCACCGGACCTCGGAATCAGGTGCCGTCTGAAACTGCGCTCTTGTAAAATTCCAAAGAAAATTAACAAAAAAATTTCCTTGAAATTTCCGGGTCTTTACATGCATGACCTATGTTCCATACGAATTACAACAAGTTGATTTTTTGACTAAAGGATTAAACATATCAATATTTGAACTACTAATATCCAATTTTGGAATGGAATAAATCTATTACATGGATTTAATGGGTTTCCAAAATATGTTTAGATATGGTTTTTATTTAATTTTATTTGTATATAAATTTCATATTTTAAGAGATATAATTTATTGTAAATAGTATAAGATATTTTCTATATTTAAATCTTTTAAATCAATATATTATTTTTGGATTCTTTAATCTATAAATTATATGTATTATGATTTTTGGATACCTAAGATATAGGGATTAAATTAGATTTATATTTCCCCCCTTCCTATGTAAATTTTATTTATGGTTTTAACTCAAACCCTATTGACATAAAAACTTTTCATTTCTACTTGTGAAAAACATCTATTAAAGAGATGCAATCAATAGTATCTATATTATTAAATATTTATATCAAATATTTATTATAATTTACATAAATAATCATTTAATTTTTAATGGGAAATCCAATCCACCCCTTTGAGTGATAATTTTAACACTCCATTTTCATTCACAACAAAAATCAATGCATGTGAGACTAAGAACGTTAATTTAAATTTTCTACAAATTAGGAACCAATGCACCATTATTTTCCTTCCAATCAATTGGTGATCACAAATTCATATTTCTAATTGCCAAATTAGTTCCTAAATTACCCAAAACATATCTATATTTTGTAACTCCTTATAAATTTTATCTTCAATTTCAATATCCATAGTAAATATATGGATGGAATTAATCTAATAAAATCTATCTTATTTATTTATATTAATGTTTGGAATATCATAAAATAATTAAGGATTTTATTATTATTCTATAACATGCAAAGGGTAATGTCGATTCACTTCACATATTCTATCCATGATTTTGAAAATATATTTATATTTATCTTATATGTTATTAATGGCCTTGAAAATAGATCTTTTTCAAAATAGTTGGCCTCATGTATGCATACCATTAGAGCTTCTATTCACCATAGAAAAAACTAAGGACTTAAACCAAATAAATATCCATCTTACCAAAATAAATAACATTGTTTCAAAATGAGGTACTTTATACAATTAGATTTGTCATTTTTCTTAATTGTTCATTTATCCACTTGGAATTGTTCCATTTATCATAATAAAACATCTTTTTAAATTGTATTATTGACTGTAAATTCTAGAGAGCATGATCATATTGTCATAAATCTAGTTTTTACTAGCCAAAGTAGCTATCTTTGTTTTTCTAACTATCTCATCATGTTTAGGACTCCCACATGGTTATAAATATAAATATAACCATTATTAGATATATACTTTTTTATTTTTAATAAAAGAACAAGAATCCTTCATAGGCACTCTAATATTAATTCCATATAATGAGATCTACAAAAAGTTTAAAACAAATGTGGATAAGTTTCTTCCAATAATTTTCTAATTTAAAAGTGATGCAAGTAATAATAATTTATAATATAATATAGTTAAAATTAAAAAACTCAAGAATATGGTTCTTATTGGTATCAAATTTATTAGAAGCACTATCCATGAAAATTTGAAAAACATTAAATGGCCCCATATTTTTTAAAAAAATTATAGAAATGTTAAACATCGTTTCTCAATAAGATGAAACATCAAAAAATTCAATGAAAATGGAGTTCTTTGGAAAATTTATCATTTTATTTCCTCTTCCTTACCCATTCCTCTCTATAGTTTTTTATAAAAAAAATTTCATGCACTAATCTCTCACCTATTGTTAAGTTTTAGGTTTCATGTCCACGCCTTATTGTTCAATTCCTTCAATGAAATCTGAAAAAATATCATAAATTTATTGTATTAAAATAAATTATTTCATTATAAATTTTTCTTTAAAATAATTATTGAATTTTATCTATTTTAATTTTTTATATCAATCAGTAATTGTTTTTTCTAGAATATTTCATTTTCCTTTGTTAAGAGTAATAATTAATTAGCCCTTTATTTTGAAAAATTAGTTTTATATTAATACTTCTATTAAATGAAATTATTATTTCTTAATTTTATCTTGAACATGTAAAAGTATTTATTTTTTACACGTCTTGGATTTTATTGAACAACGTACACACCTTCATCTATCAATTGGATCAATATCCTCATAATATAAGATATAACCAATTACCTTAATTTCAATTTTCAACCATTTTTTGTCAACATGTTTTTAATATTTTACCTTAAGTGTGTTAAATAATTCAGAATTTTTTTTGTGAATCTAAAACCTCCATCCTAGATATTTTCTTACTTGATAACTATGTTTTTTTACTTTTCTAAAAAACTTACATGTAACAAAATTCTTATTTTTAAGATCAATAAATTTAAAATATGATTAAGTGAGATCGTTTATATCAATTTGAAAATAAATCATCATATTTTTATGGAAGAAAAAACATAAAATCACATTTAATAGTAATTACAATATAAAAATATACAAAGAAAATTTTGAACTAAGAAACAAATATAATAAAAAAACTACAAAAACAATGAAAAAAAGGATATATCAATGAAAAATAAAAAACAATATATAGAAAATACATATTATCAAACACAACTCAGATAAATCAGAAGGAAAAATCCCATATGCGTGATGCATCAGTTTCATCTAGAATGGGTAAGGATGTCCCATTGGGTGTGAAGTAGAAGATAGATGATCCCAAGTTGGAAGGTCGGGTTAATGATACCTAGTCTTCTTACAGCCTTGTTTCTTCTTATACTAAAATGATACCACTTTTTTATTCTAATCTATAACCCATGGTAATTCCAATCCATCTTTCTTGAAATATACAAGTACATTTCTTCAATATGGCCAATTAAGTCACCATTGAAAATTATGTGAGTCGAATTATCAAAGAATTAATCCTCAAAAAAAAGTTTTTTCTGATTTATTATTTATTATAGGATTTATTATCAATGATTTTAGATATGATTGGATCTTTTGAGGTAATTATTTTTTATATATTCCTTAGGGTATCTTCCTGTTTTTTATTTTATGATATGTTGGTTATTATCATGCCTCATTGATTTTACATTTTCCTTGAGGTTGATATATGATTATTTCTTCAGGATGAGATTTATTTTTGATGGATTGAATATAGGGAAACCTTGGATTTTTTTTGGGTAACTAGGGTGGGTGTTACACCATTTTAGTTTCTGCACTAGTTAGTTCTCATTTGTACTTATACGGGTTCACCACGAGTCAGCGTGTTGTGAGTGAGGTCTTAAGTTACATTCATTTAATCTTTTAACCCAAGGATAGAGTCATGTTGTTCCATATTAAGTCATGTTTTTTATTGGTTCATTTATTATATTATCACGAGATTTGATGAATTTTTGTACATTCTCTTATGGAATTTCTGTTGTTCTCTAGGATGTATTTTCTCTTGGGTGTTTTGAGTTAACTATTTTGAATGCTTATTTGTGGTTGGTGGAGAATTATCATTTCCTTGTATTCCATATGGATAAATGTTTGTTTGGTGATGTATTTTCTATTGGGTGTGTCTATCCTTTATCTCTCTATTTTAGATTAATTATAAATGGTGGGTTGACCAATATTAGGTCTCTATTTTTTATAGATTCATGTTGTATGGTTGTAAATAAAGTTGTGTTTGAGGATTTTTGATGATGTTGAGGATTCATTCTATAGATTTTGATAAACACTATTATGTATAGTGATTCATTTTTATAGGACCCTCCTCTAATTTTCCTTGAATATGCCACCTATTATGTTTAGGTGTATATGTTTTGAACTTTTTTTGCTTCTGCTTTTGTTATCAAATTTTTTGGGGTATAATGTTGTATTTGGAGGAGAATTGTGAAACACCCACATCACTATTGTATAGTATATTATTTAATTATGATTTATTTTGATTTTTTGGGTGTTTTTATTTTTTGGGTAACCTATGGATATGTAATTTGATAGTTTGTGTCATGACCCTGGAATTTTGTGTTGTGATAGGTCCTTTCCATGGGGGAATCACACTACGATGAAGGGAGGTCACGCCACACGAAAACCAAGGTAGGGGAGTCATTTTTGGGAGGTTTGTCATATTGTGATGAGGGGAGGTTGTCCCATGAAATAAATCGGTCAGTAGAGCTTCATTTCCATTTTATTAAAGGGATGTGAATAATTCCATGACTATGGGAGCTCTCATCACAATGCTCATTCATGGATGTTATTCATGTAGTGAAAGTGGTTTCGTGTTGTGACCTACCTTTCCCATGTTTTAAATTTTATTATTTTTCCTTTTCTTCCTCTAAGTATAGAGATTCATGAGGATTAATTTTTCTATCTCCCACATGGGTTACTCTTAGAGAGATAAATGGGTTCTTACCTTTTTATCCCTTTTTCCCAAGATCCTCTTTCGATTTCAAGTGGATTTTAAAGGCAAATCACCACTTTCCTCCTCTATCTTCTCATATTCTTCTCTCTCCTTCCATTCACATCTTTTTTATTTTATTATTTAAACCCTAATTCCCATGGAGGATGAATTTTGGATTTTATATTATTTAATCATCAGGTTTTAGATGTCTATTTCTTGCATAGGTTATTTCCCTGTGAGGTTTATCTTTTTCCACTGAAGGCGAGTGGTTTCATCTAGATTGAGGTAGCTATTTTTTTAAAACCCCTTTATTATACATATCATGAAATTAAGGAATATTTTTAAACCAATTTATTATCAATTACACCTATATGTGATACCCATGGTGTGTTTATAAATTATTTTCAATTATTTTCATACTTGGAATGAATGATATTTTCATGGTTTTATTGTATTTTTTTTCTAAATTAAATGTTTATTCATGCCAAATTTATGACTAAATTATTGATAGGATCTTTCAGAATAATTTTGGAATTTTAATGAGGTGTTTAGAAAAAGTTTAATTTTTTCAGTTGAACTTTCAGTTTCCAATGAATTTTTTAAAGACATGTTAGCCTTTAAAATTTTTTATGATGACATCAATAGGGAGTGGTATTTTCTAAATTTTTTGCAAAGGTTGATACCATAAGTTGTTTTTCGAAGGAAAGTTTTATACCTTGGTTTTGAAATTTATTTTTAAAGGTTTAATTAGAATTTTATAAAAAAAATATTTACTTAATATTGTGATACCCTCAGTTGTTGAGCTTCTTGCTTTATGTTATGTCTCGTATAGACTTATGCCTGATATGGAAAGAATTATGATGTTAATGATGGTTATTTATATAAGTGTAAAGGGGTTGTTTCTTATGAGGGTGTTGAAGGTGAGATGATATTTATCATTATATCTTATTTTTTATCATATGATAAATTGTGTTCTCACCTATTCTTGGTTGATTTCATGGGAATCCTATGAACTAAGAGAGAGATCAAGATTTGTGATACACTGGTTAGATTATACACTAGATGGTTCCCCTAGTTATATGTTTTACCCTAACTAGGGAAGTGACCTTGATGAGACTAATGAGAGTGACTTGGGAGGGTTTTTTATAAGAATCAAACATAGTACGATAGTTGGTTCCAATTTATTATTGTCAATGAACGTCTCCCATTAGGACTAGTGATTTTGTAACACTAAGATATTTTAAATTATATAGAGTGAAATGGGTGGGTTTTTTATAAGAATGAAACATATTACGATAGTTGGTTCCAATTTATTATTGTTAATTAAAATATTATATTAGGACCTAGTGTTTTTTTAACACTAAGATATTTTAAATTTTATTTTCCTTTGAAACCTAATGTGTTCAAGCATTACTTCACAAGCAACATCAAACCATAATGAACCAAAAAATAATATATACCCATCAAAATATAGGCATATAATTGGTGGGTAAAAATATAGGTAACCAAATTATGAAAAATATATATAAATAAAAGTAATGGTCATTATTAATACTAAATCATTGATAAAATTCAATTAGTTTACCTAAGTAACTAATAAGACTAATTTATTCTTTAAAATGTAACCCTTATAAAGATAGATTTTGTGAACATTATTTTAAGATACTAAATATATTATTGAAAAAAATACATTATTGATATGAATAATATTCTAACACCAAATTCGATTAGTAAATAATAGGAAATAAGAATAAAATTAGTTAATATTTTAAAATTTTATTTTCAAATTAAAATAGTTTTCATTATATATTAATGTTTATATGTAAAAATTAAATTCTAAAATTTTATAATTTAAATTTTATCAAATTGAAATTATTTGTGTATTTATAATAATAATATAATATTATTATTTTTTTTGGAATTTTTCTAAAATAATTGATTCTTAGGCTAATAGTGAAAAATATAGTTTTTTACAAAATTCACAATGTTTATGGATATATATAAAAGTAACTATAACATAAAAAATAATAAAAAATACCTTTATAAAATATATATTTAAGGAGTAAAATTATAAATTTGAAAATACTATTATAATTTAAAAAACCTATGTTTAATATTTTATAAACTTAAGTACTAGTTTCCCAATAAAAGAAACTATTTTTGGTCTTCTCTTTTAATTAAATATTATTATGGAAAAATTTGGTTTTGTATTGATTTTAAATCCACATAAATTTTATTTATTTTATAATAAAATTATTTATATTACTAAAATCCAAAACATTGATTACTTTATCCTACACATAAATTGTAATATTAAAAATACACTTTTCTATAAACAGATTTTTATGCATGAAATGCACTAATGTTAAAATTAAATTTTTATTATGAATAGAAATATTACTTCATAAAATGAATATTAACTTTCAAATATTTAGTAACAAATTAGGTAATAATTTCTATTTTTATTCCTTGAAAGTAAATTACTTAGGTGAAAATTAATCACATTGGTAAAAACCAAAAAAAGTAATAGTAAAAATTATAAGAGTAAAAGGCTTTTGAAAACATGCATAAAAATGAATGGTAAAGTATTTTTCAACTGCTAATCACCATAAGCATAATTATTTCTCAATTTTGGAGCCTTTGACCCTAGAATAGTGACATACCATTATTGAAATGTAATGGGTACTTCCAAAATTACTTCTCTCTTCCCTTATGAAAATGGATCACTTAAAATAATTCATGATACACATATCCCTTCAAATTTAAACCTAAACCTATATATTTTTCACTTATTATGATAATATATAAATTTTATTAGCCTATAGTCTTAATTAGATAGTGTAAGGCCTTTATTTCCAAGTAGATTTCCAAGAGAAATCTTAAGTTCTTGAGGTGGGTATTTCTTACTCCTTGGCCTTTTGTCTTAATATTTCTCTTAAAAAATTATTATACCTAAAATAATATAATTAAAAAACTATTATTAATTCAATTAAATTTTATTATATCAATTTATCAGCCATTTTTTAAAACTGTACAAACACGAATAAAAACAAAACAAAATCGATCTTGCATACGTACAAATTATCACCTCCCTGAAATGTTGTGGTTCATTTTTCATCACCGTCTCTCATGGCTGGTGAAAAGGATGAATTTTTTTAATTAATATGTTTTATATATAAAAATTATTATTCTAAATTGATAATTTATCATATATTTTCCTTCCTATCCATTAATATACATATGGAAATGTTAATCGTACGTACGTGCAGACCGCCACCTCAACGAATGAAGAATTTCATTTTTCATCACTATCCTACATGAATAGTTCTAGGAATAAATGTATTGAAGTTAAAGGATATTTATAAGAAATTAATCTTTTATAAAGGATATATTAAAAATTATTTAAAAAAAATTCCTTACTCATAAAATCTTTATAACAAGCTCTCATTTGTGTCGGTTTTACCACCTTAGTGAACGATGTTATAATGTTTATATCCTGAATAATTAAAGAATTTTATATAATGGTAATATAATATAAAAATAATAATTAAGATATTTTAATTATTATTGAATTTTTTATTAATATTTAATATATTTATTAATATATCACCTTTCGATCATTAAACATGTCGAAACTAGTTCTACAGAAACTTCAATTTTCACAAACATAACCTTTATCATTCCCTAATTGAAAATGGGATAAGATGAATCATTGAAATGACATGATTATAATATATTTTAAATTCTTTTAATGATGAAATTTTTATTAGCAAACAATAATAAATAATTACATTACAAAACTAGTACAAAATATGCAATCAGAGTTTCTAACACCCAATGATGAAAATAAACCATAATAGAGTAATATATTTGTAATAAATTGTTATAAAAGAAGTGTATAAATGGATATATATATATATAGTTATATAATAAGTTATTAATATAGTTATTTTTATTATAATTGAGGTTATATCATGTTTGAGTAAGTGGGAATAGAAGGTAAGGGGTTCTTTGTCTCAAATTTAATCTATGTAAACATATTTCATATTGTGCACCATCATATATCATATATGGTGTAATTAATTCCCAATGGATTTATTTTACCATATTAATGTAATTCATGGGGTTTGAATAACCATATTTTTTTCTTTATTTAAATTCATTTCAATTCAAAGGATACTAATGTTTTAAGGGTTATTTTTCTCTATTTTTAATTCCATGAGACTTATTTGATATTATGCATCATTATTTATTTTATATGGTGTATTTACTTACTTAATTTCATCAAATTATAATGAATATATTTAATTTCACGATATTTTTATGTCTATTTCATGTTAACCCTCTTATGTTCTCTTGTTTCTTGCTTTACCATTACCATGGGAGTTTTTTGTCTCAAATTCCTCTCTTTGAGACATGTTTTGTCTTATGCACCTAATTTCATTTAAATGGTATGTATACTGAATATTTTTTATATTATATCATGATTTATATTTCATTAATGATATTTTAAGTTCAACTGCACTCTCTCTCTCTCTCTCTTATAAGGTATTTGATTAAGATGTTAGGAAAGTCGTAATGGTTTCTTCTCAAATCTCAATTTCAATATTGGGATTTCCATTTAAAGATAATATATTTGTGAAATTTGAATGATTTTTATTTCTAAAAATATAATAATTGTATTCTCCTATGGTTATTTTTTTTGGTTTTACATATCTTCTCACTATTTCATTTTCTCACTTGAATCATTATTTCCCCGTTATAAGGAAACTGATCATGCCTCTTCATTTTTGTAAGGAACCCTCCACTTCCATAACCATATTCATTGAATACTTTTAAAAAATGTACTTATATATTCATAAATAATTTATAAAGTTCATTTAAAACTACTTTGTACTCCTTTAAAAAATAATTTTCTCAAATCTCTAAACAATAAATGATTCATCATTGAATTTGTCTTTCCAAATCATCCTTTTTTATATGAATGTTTTTGCTTCCAATTCATTTCTTATGTTATAACATTAAATGTGTTCTTCGTATGAAAATTTTTTTTCATCTATTTGAACATAATTTGATATTCCTTGGGTTACAATTGAAATATTTTTGGTTTGACCATCCACCATCTTTCCTTAGGTGACTTATTATTATTTATTGACTTTGGAAAGTATTAACACCACATATGTGGTTATTCTAATACAGATGATTATGAATTAATAAAAAAGTTTATTATGAAATTTTTATACACCCATATTCTTTCTCTATATGTATTGTTTCCATGTTATCTCACATAATGATCAAGAAATTATTGATGTTCCATATGTTTTTATCTCAATATGGATGTCTATTAATTCCTAAAGAAAGTTGATTAAGAATTGTATTGATGTCCATATCTATTACATGGTGAATGAATTGTACTTAAAGAAGTGAGGGGTGAAGTATGGTATTATATATCCCCTCGATTCATCAGTTAGTTTTATTTGATTTTTGGGTATTTAGTGTATTCCTACCCAATGAAACCATGATGTCTTGATTTTGAATTTGATGGAATGAATGATGTCTTGGGTGAAACCTTTAAAGAAGGAGTAATGTCTTGGATGAGACCTTGATAGTAAAGTTCAATATGTATAATATTATGTATTCCTCACCCAAAATTAAATTAATTTTATCCATGTGGTTTTTCATATTGTTTTTTCATCTATGGATCTATTTCAAGCTCATATGATCAGTTATATGGAGTTATTTGATCCTTATTTATTCTTTAAATATTATTTATTTCGTGTTTATGTTTTGATAGATTCTAATATATTTTTTCCCACTGATCATTTGTTCTCACCCTTCTTATGTTTCTATTCCTCTAGGTTATGAAGAAAAGTGTTGAATGTGATCTGTCTAGAAGAGTAGCATGTGTGGATAATTTATGGGAAATGTTAAGGATTTATTATGTATTAAGAAGTTTCTTATATAATTGGAAATTTTCTCTTTGATGAGAAATTCATAAGATATATTAGTTATGAAAGTTTCCTAAATCTCCAAAACACTAAACCTGAATGGTTGTGGGAACTTATGTAATGAAATTTTAATTATAAATCATGTAATTAGAGGGTGGAAACATCCAAAATGTCACATTTGGTATCAGAGAAGTGTTTATATAACTTTAGAGGTTAGGATGTTATCAGTTGAGGATAATTTAAGAATTGGGAATGTCTTCAAGAGTTTTTAAGATAATAATGGTCATAGTTTCAAAGGTATAGATAACCCTTTTGGTTGGTGTAAGATTTAATGTTGATTTAATATTGATTAATTTATATTACTTGAGGATTAGGATGAGTAAAATTTAGTGAAAACCCTAGGGATAAACCTAAGTCTGGGAGAATATACTAGAATTTTTAAAAAATTAGACATTTCATTGTTCTATGAGAAACTAAATCCTTATATGGATACTAGAAAGTGGATTCATTTATGAAACATATTCACATAGGGGTAATCACCCTAAAAAAGTTTGGTTGAGTATCAACTCAATCTTCACTCGGGTGCACGATGTGTACGCCTAATACTGCACACCAAGATAAACAATCTTGGGGGGGGGTATGCATTTATTAATCATATTCTCTTTACAATCCATTATGATGGATTTATTATGCTAAGTAATTAGGTTAAGGGATATAATAAAACTCAACCTAATGAAACCTATATTGAACCAAGAGTGATTTTGGTTGAACCGAAAGCTAATGTAATAATTTCAAATAGTGATATATTTTGAGGTTGAATTTTTCATACAATAATTCTATTATGGTGTTATTTTTTAATCACTCACCATGAAATCCTTTTGGTTTTAGTAATGTATGAAGCTCATAGGAACCATGTTAACAATGTATTTCATGAACAATAAAACGATCATCCCAATAAGCAACCTAACAAAATAATAATTGGAGTGAGAAATCTCATGGTTATGAATAATAATATGTCACAAATTATTATTAACAACATGGAATTATTTTAGTTCCCAAACACACCAAATAAGATAAGGATGGAGTCTCGTGGAAGTTCAGGTGATGAAGATGTTGAAGGAAAGAAGATTTAGTTTCCATCATGTTGAAAATGTGGTAATAATCACCCAGGGGAACGTCTCAAAGAAACTAGGATATTCTTAATGAAAGGGAAAGGAGGGAATATAGAAACAAGTTTCAAAGTAAAGATGAAGCAATTAGTTTACATGATGAGGGGAAAATATGTTTTTCCTTTTCATACATAAGATATTGAGGTAGAAACCTCATTCAATATTATATCTTGAGTAATTCCTATCTTTTATATACCTTTAAATAATTTTATTTGTATCTTATAATTAAAATTTCTAGTATGTGATTTATTTAAGAGGGGATAATGTAACACCTTGATATTTTAAATTATATTTTCCTTTCAAACCTAATGTTTCAATAGCTTGTTTCACACGCAACATTGAACCACAACAAATAAAAAAACAATATATAAACAATAAAATATAGTTATATAATTGGTGGGTAAAAATATAGGTAATTATATTGTAAAAAATATGTATAAATAAAAATAAATGTCATTGTTAATATTAAGGCATTGATAAAATTCAATTAGTGTAGTTAAGTAACTAATAAGAATGATTTATGATTTAAAATGTAACCAATATAAAATTATATTTTTTATATTTTATCTTAAGATACAAAATATATTATGGAAAAAATGATATTATTGATATTAATTATTTTTTAACTCCAATTTTGATTAATAATTGTTAGGAAATAAGAATAAGAATAGTTATTATTTTAAAAAGTTATTTTCATATGAAAATGGTTTTCATTATATATTTCTCTTTTTATTTAAAAGATAAATTATATAATTTTAGAATATGAATTTGACCAAATTGAAATAACTTTTTATTTATAATAAAAATATTATCTTACGATATTTTTTAGGGATTTTCTAGAATAACTATTTTTTAGGTGAATAGTGAAAAAATACTTTTTTTAATAAAGACGTAGAGTTTATAGATATATCAAGAAATAATAACAACTTAAATACTTATAAAACATTTTAAATTGTCAAATATGAATTTAAGGAGTAAGTCCATACATTTCATAATACTATTATGCTTTAGAAAACCTATGTTTAACATTGTTTCGACATAAACTCCCAATGGTTCACTCATCCATAACTGGGTATGGACCTGCTTTATAATGGTTTGTGGGTGATTGGGGTTTTAGACCCAATGCAACTTGGGGACTCGCATTTGTGAAAATGATAGGATGTTGGGATAATAAAACCCTTTTGGGGGGAATTGTTTCCTATTTCGGGACTCTCTCATAGATTTAAGATATGTTCATGATCATAGTATGAGATCGATTACCCTAATAAAAATGAGTATAGGTTAATTCTCTTTATATATAAAATAAAGGGGTATCATTAATGAATAAAGGAAGGGGGACATCATTAGTGAATCCATATATATGTATCTGAGGTTCTTCATATGTTTCCGAGTAATGGGTAACTGCTTATGTGTTGAAGCTATATAACATGGTTCTTCAAGTTTTTTTTCTATTTAGAGAGGTGGTTAATATTATGAGGAGGGTATTGAGCCATTACAAGTCATCCTACATATCCTAGTTATTGTGGGAATAAAAATCCACATAGTTTTTAAACCTATAAAATTTAGCATCGTACAGAAAATATATATAGGGGTTCTCTAGGGAACTAGATATTCAAGCTTGAATCCTGAAGGGATGTCCTACATATCCTGATTATGGTGAGAATCAGAGTTGTTGTAGTTCATTTGGTTTCTCAGTCTAATTATGGATGAGTTAAAGTGATTGGACCATGGGAATTATTGGATCGTGATGGTCGAGATGTCTGGGACATGGGAGGACTTAAACTAAAATGGGTGCCTATTTGAGTTTGGGCTCGAGCCTTTTTAAGGTGTCCTACAAATATTGGTTATTGAAGGAATCAAAGTTATCATGGTTCATTCATGCCCTTAGGACTAACCCCATGGTAGATGCCCTCATATATGGGTGGTTTTATCATGCCACTAATCATGGCTTACATAACAAGATTTCCTTGGCTGGTGGAGATTCTTAAAGAAAATTATATGGTTATTGCAACTCCCTAATCCCACATGAGTTATGCTCAGTGTGGAAAAAATGGATAACAAGTAATCAGTCTCACTATATACAGATGCAAGTACTATGTGCTGTGACTACCCTTGGGATGGTCAGTATGGAGATCGGGTCATAGGGTGGCATCCTACATATCCTAGTTATTGTAGGAATAATAGTCATCATAGTTTAGTTGATCTTAGTCCCCTGATAGATGAGGTAGAATGATCCACCCATGGGAATGATTAGGTCCCCATAGTTGAAATTTCAGAAGCATAGAGGGACCCACACTGAGGTGGATGCCCATTTGAGTTTGGGATCATGCCTTTGGGAGGTGTCCTTTGAATCCTATTTATGGAATGAATTAGAGTCATGAAATTTCAATAGACCAAGGATTACACACTGAAGTTTCCCTGGTCTTTTTCGGGGTTTTTAGTGTAGATGATATAATTATTGCAATGTCCCTAAGCCCATGTGAGCTGTGATCATTGTGAGAAACAATGGATGGAGAGTAACTAAGGCCATTAATTATGGATGTGGGAACTATGCTCTGGGACTGCCCTTATAAAATTAATATGGAGCTTTAACTTAGAGAAGGTTCCCTATGTATCCTGGTTATATAAGGAATCAGAGTCATCGTAGTTCCCTTGATTAGGGATTACACACTAATTTTTTCCTTGTATATGGGGAATATCATATTATGCCACTAGTCAGGGCATGCAATTTAAGGTTTCCCTATTAATTGAATATTACACACCGAGGAAAAATAATTTTATCAATCCCTGGGATGTCCTTGCTTGATAGAGGCTTATGGTGAAGATGATATGACTATTTAGACTTCCTAAGCCCATATAATCTATGCTTGGTGTGAGAAACAAGGGATAGAAAATGATTTTCCTCATTGATCATTGGTGTGGGACCTATGTACTAGGACAACCCATCATAGGTTAATATAGAGCTCAGGCCTTGGAGAGGCTTCCTAGATATCCTAGTTTTAGTAGGAATCAGATTCATCATAGTTCAGTTGATTAGGGAATACACACTAACATTTCCCTATTGATCAAATATTATACACGAAAGACGGGTGAGGTTATCAAGTATTGGGATTCCCTATGGTTTGGCCTACTTTTCTGCCTGAATTACACTGGTTTTTCATTAAATATGCATTGATTTCCTGGTTGACATGTAGGATAGTGTCTTCATGACATGTCCAAAGACAATTTTTTGGTCCAGTTTACTTATCAGGAGGACTTCACATAATTTGTATGGAATGATGTAAGGTTGTCGAATGATCAAGGTTGGCTTGTTTTGATTACATCAAAAGATGTGTATGGTTGACCCTAGAATCCATCACATGACCATTATGACTTATCCAGAGGGAATCACATGATCTAGTTGACTTTCCCATGTGTCATCATGAGAGATGGATGACACACATAGAGGGAATCATGAGAGTCAATGTGACATGTCTCTAAGGGTGTCGTATGTCCTGGGTGACATGTCTGGAGGATATTTTGAATCCTAGATAGCGTATTTGAGGGACATAGTAGGAGCCAGATGAAATGTACGAGTGCTACCAAAAGACTAAACTAACATGTTTTGGGGTCGTTATATGAGTCAAGAGACATGTTTGAATGACATCATGGGATTTGAATTGCGAGCCTAGAGGATTTTGAGAGACTTTGGTGGCATGCCTAAGGGGCACCGTGTGACGTACTCTCACATGTCTGGAGAACATTGCATGACCCAAATAGTATAATGAAAGAACGATGTGAGATCTAGATGAGATGTCTTGGTGTTTTTGTGTGTCTTGCATGGTTCACGTAAAGTGCATGAGGTTCAATGTATATGTTCTTTGCGTAAGTATCACACCTTTAGTCTTTTTTTAATCCTTTATATTTGGAATGCCATAGATTTGTTCAGTGTTAGATTATTTTAAGTCTTGTGTGACCTATCAGTTGTGTGGGATGTTCTTTGAATGTCCTTCTAGAAGTCCTTCATGTGATCTATGAGTGATAACATGAAGTGCTTATGCATGCTACATAGTTTCTCTGAGTGTTCGATGGTATCTTACCTAATGAAAATATTTCTTGTCGTGAGATCCATTGTTCTGATAAATCCACTCTGGCACTTGGATACAAAAGTGCCAAATTCTCTTCTTGGGAATCGTCCTCTTGGTCATGGTAGGTAGTGGTACATTTTTCATGCTGGGTTGGGGGACTTATAGGCCTCACCACCCTGGTTGTCTGCCGCTTTGCACAGTGCATATTGCATATGTCCAAGATGGAATCATTGAAGGGATTAGTCATCTTGTGTATTCGCGATTTTGTATCATGGATCACTCGAAATTCATCACCTAATTTTCATCAACCATGATTCCTTCCCATCAATGCCTTCTTTATTTGATTTTATCCAATTAATGGTGACTTTATGAATCATGCAGGCATGAAAAAGTACTTCTATATTGTCATGTTGAAATGTCCAAGTGCCTTTGTGATATTGATGCACCTTTTTAAAGGTGTTCTCATGATCTCAGGTTACTTTTATGGGACTTTCTACAGAACAAGGATGGATTTTTAGGGGGCCTTCACAAGATCGGGCTAACTTAATGAGGGGTCTTGCAAGACCATGTTGTAGATAGCCTTATCATTTCATTTGAGTTTTATGATCATGATATGCTTTCTCCTCCTCCTTTTTATTTCCTTTTTTATTTTAAAAACGTTGGGGAGTTATTGAGGTTTCTTGGGTGTTGTCTAGGACAATCACCTTACCTCTTAGTGATGCATCACGTGAAAACAAAAGGTCTTATGGAGATGCACAATAATGTCATGGAAAACTCAATTTTTATATCCTTAGGAAGCCAAATAGGGAGTGTGAGGTTGTTTTTAAATACCCAAGGTTCTTCAATAGATGAGGATGGCATGCCAGAGGGCTTTCATGAGTTGAGGTTTCATTTCCCTGGGGATTTACAGTGTCTTTCAGATTTCTAGGGGTGTGTCGCATGATGTTTACAACTGCGAGTGTCTCCCTCCTCCTCCCATTTTATTCACTTTGCTTTATTGTGCAAAGGTTGGGGGTCTCGTGGGTTTTCTTGGATGTTGTCAAGAAAAATAATAATCCTCATTGGTGACGCGTCATGTGAATGTAACTATCGCAAGAGGCTCCCACATTTTAGATATTTTCCTTCTATTTTATAAGGAAATTTGGATGTTTTGTCGGGCATCCACCAGTTGACCAACTACATGACCTGGGGAAGCTTATCTAATTGTCGCTGTAAGACCACAAATTGTTTGGGGCACCTTTTTGAGAGAAGGAATTTGTTGAAGGTAATTTATGGGACCATCTATAATAAATTCACTATGCATGGTGCTCTTGGATTACCTCACAATGGTCACGTGATCACGTATCCCTTGGAGGCTCATGTGATCCATGGGAATCGACCAAATTCCTTTTCCTTTTTTTTTTGTGTGGAAGATAATAATCATACAAAGGTATTTATTCCTTTATTAAATTTATGATTTTCATTTGGAGAGTATCAATAAATTATTCCCTCATGAGAAATGTCTATAGGGACAAGGTCTCAGTTATGATGAAATTAAATACCTGCCTGAGTCCTTGGTTTTTTCGCGAATCAGTGTCTTGGAAAAAAATTGGTCTGCCAGGCGATGCTTGGTATTCCGAGAGATTCTATATAAATAGGGGTATAAATAAATTCATTTCACCGACTATTCATTCCTTTATATAACTCTCACCTTTCTTATATCATGATCCCTTACCATAATACCCTTCTTCAAGAGCTGATTGCAAGACCCCACAGTGAGTCCTACTTTCTTGAGGATTCTTCTACAAGAACACTCTTTATTTTTTGCTCAAGTAAATTGGATTAGAGATCATAGATTAACTTTGATAAGGACATATAATGGGATATAGAATATTCTATATTATTTCAAACTAAAATATTGGTGTCTTTTAGTTTAGGGTCTTTTAGATAGGACCTTCTATTACTTTAGTTTAGGTTCTTTTAGCTCAGACCTTCTATTGTTGTAGTTTAGTGTATTTTATCTTGGACCTACTATTGTTGTAGTTTAAGGTTTTTTAGATCTGACCTTCTATCTCTTTTTGTTTAAGGTATTTTAAATCATACCTTCTCTCACTTTAGTTTAAAGTATTTTAGCTCGAACCTTATATCTCTTTAGCTTAGGTTCTTTTTCACTAGAAACTTTTACAGCTTTATTTTAGGGTATTTTAGCTCAGAACTTCTACTGTTATAGTTTAGGGTCTATTAGATTTAACCTTCTATTGTTTTATTTTAGGTTCTTTTAGGCCATACCTTCTATTGTTGTAGTTTAGGGTCATTTTGTTTAGAACTTCTATTTTTGTAATTTAGGATCATTTAGCTAGTACCTTCTTTTGTTCTAATTTATGGTCTTTTAGCTCAAACTTGATCAATGGTCAAGGAATATGGTAAAAAAAATTATATTAATGACCCAAACCACACTGATGTGTTGGGTTCATCCATGGTGTTTCAAGGGCTTACAAGGATCAAAAATACATTTTTTAGAGTGATGCATTCAGTTGATGACCATAGGCATGTATGCAGAATCCATAGGCCTACATGCATAGTCAATCAAATGGTATCTTGAAACAGGGTATCTTTTCTAGGGGACATGGAAGATTTATGGAGTTAATATTGGATTTTGGAGAAATAATAGGGATAATAGGTCCACCTAGATAGTTGGAGTATGGATGATGTAAATCATAACCCAAAAGTTTGAGTCTGTGAATATTAAATGGGGAGAAATGTCATGGATGACCTATAACATTATGAGGTGTCAAGTTCCACCATGGTGTTTTTAAAAGTCACAAGGATTAGATATCCTTCCTTTTACGGAGGATATTCCTTTAGTTGGTGGGTCAAGGCCCTTATAAATCAGTATCATGGTCAATAAAAAGATGATCTATACTCCTTTTCAAGGGCCATGAATGATTTGTAAAGACTCAAAGATCCACATACCGAAGTTATGTATGGGATAAAATCTATATAGGAAGGATTCCATCACCCTAAGGAAATTTGTATCTTATATTGTAAAGATATAGCCCTACACCCTGTGGTTTTGAGTCACTAGGTGTGGGCTATCAATGGTTTGGGAATGGATTATCACATTCCTTCTTTGAGAAAGTGTATAAAATATGGTGAAAGAGTGTTGAGGATATGAAATATTCTATGATAGTTTGGTATGAAGATTCTAAATCATGGTCCAAAGTTATCATTTTAGGAGGATGATATGGGAAAATTTTATCAAGAATGACCTAAAACACACTGGGGTGACCGGGTTATGCCATTGTGATGTTAGGGCTCACAAGGATCAGAAAACCCTTTTGCAGAGTGACATATTTGGTTTATGAACATAGGTACATTTGTAGGATCCATAGGAAAACATGATTAGTCGTGAAAATGGTCCCTTGAAGCTATGTATCCTTTCTAGGGGACATAGAAGGTTACGGTGATTCAAGGCATTCAAATCATGAAGCGTGACTTATGGAAAGTGTAATATCCAAGAAGGGTTCACCCTAAATTTTGTGTCACTTCCTAGAGAACATATTATCACAATGAGGAGATGTGACAAATCATTACTCTAAATATTTTCCAAACTAGGGGGATCAGTGAGCATAGATTTGATTTTACTAGGTCTACAAAGTAGACCCTATGAGCTTTATGCCTCATTCATTTGCACCTTATTTTTTTCCTAAACTTTAGAGATTAAGAGTTTAGCGAGCGAAGACTTGAGCTTTTCTTAGGATTCCCTTTTTGGGTATTCAACCTAAAATTTTTTGTGTATATTTACCTAGTAGTTTATGGTCTTGTGATTTAGACCATTATAGGATAGATTTTAAGGTCGTACATCTTTGACCAAAGTGCATGAAGTTTAATTTTATGACACACATGGACCTAATATGGAGGATGATACATGATAACCCAATTAGGATACCCAGGTTTAAGAGTACCCCAAAATCCTTATGAGTGGGAGATTAAAATGTTATAAATCATGTATTGAGGTCCCTTGGTCATGAGTTATTATATGGGACAATTATACTAGGAGTATTTTAGACCACATTGAGGTGTTGAGTTTTGTCGTGATGATGTCAGGGCTCACAAGGATCAAAAAACTCTTTTTTCGGAGTGACACTTTTTGTTAATGGACATAGGAGCATATAAAATATGCATAGGCATAAATGAATAGTTAATCAAAGGGCCTATTGAATTCATGCATCCTTTTTAGGGGCCTTGGAAGGTTCCAATGATCTGAAGCACTCAAGTCTTGAAGTGTATCTTATGGACTGAGGTGCATTAAAATATGATGGAAGTACCCCATACTCTGGATGACGAGGGTAAGATTCTTGTTGTCCCTTGATAGGGGATGAAAAATGGGTGATGGACTACACAGTTTATCATCATACAATGGGGTTGTTTCCTGTGAAATTTAATGTCATGTGGTAAGGACATACTCTTTGAAGTTTATCATTGTGTGGTGAGGACGTTCTTGTTTTTCAATTTTAATGTCATGTGACCAAGTTTTTTGCCTTTCATTTTAATGTCATGTGGTAAGGATGTGGGAACCAATGTGAAAAATTTATGTGCAATATACCATGTATACAAGCAATATGTACATATATCTAGATCATACATTGGAAAAATGAGATTATGACTCAGCTCCTATATAGTTGGGGTGTATTTCATATTGGTTATTGCAGTTGGGCCTAGGATAGGGTATATGGACATCACTATGTATCATGTTATGATAGTAATCAAGACACATGTAGTTCTTGAATAGGAGACACTCTACAAGTCTGGACCATGCATAGAGGTGGGCATTGTTTCTGTTGATTTATGTAGTTGGGCCCAATATTGGAGATCTGTATGTCACTACGTATCTTGTAATGATAGGAATCAATAAAAATGTAGTTCCTGATGAAATATATAGTTTAATTTCATCCAAAATGGATATGGGATTCCTAATGTGAAATGGGTAATTATGGTTAGACCCCAAGGATGAAAATATGAGCATCACTATGTGTCCTATAGAAATAGGAATCAATCCATACATAGTTCTTGAAGTCCTATGTAGTTTAACATCTTGCAAGAATGAAAATATTATGGCTGGGTTTAAGAATGGATGTTTGGGAATTGCTACATATCTCATGAGAATAAGAATCAATCCACACATAGTTCTTGGAGAATAACCTTCCTACACAAGTATGTCTAATATGAAGAGAGGGTTCATTTTTATATTTTTCATGACTGTACCCAAGATTGATGATTTGGGCATCACTACATATCTTGTGGTGTCAGGAATCAATTCACATGTAGTTCTTGAATGTAGGTACGTAAGAGACCAACACCAACAATGGTGGTCCTCTAAAGTGAGGTCCATATGAATGTACAGTTTTATGTAATTCAAGGGACATAAACCGTGCAGTTTAGCATCATGTGGAAAGGAGTCATGGCATTCTTTTTATGGACTTTCATTCAAGACTATCATGAGAATGCCTTGGGATTTTATGCCTTTTGTGTGTGGGGAATCCCTCATTGAAATTCCTAAGATCATGTGAGCTATACTCGGTGTGAGAAACAAGGGATGATAAGGTTTCCTCTCACTATATAGAGGAAATTAAGGATTGGGAAGGGGTATTTTGCATCAGATAGTTCCTAGAACAAGGTATAGGATCTAGGAATACCTATATATCTCATTAAAAAGGAGAATCAATCCATAAATAGTTCTAGAAAACTCATGGAGTTTAATGTCATGTGGAAAGTAAATTATCCATGTAGTTTAACATCTTGCGGTAAGGGAATGAATCCTCTAACATGAAGGAAAAGGAATTTCATGTCTACGCCCAAAACCAGAGGTTCAGGCGTCACTACGTATCATGTAATGGCAGGAATCATGCCATTTGTAATTCTTGGGGAACCATGTAGTTTAACATCATGTAGTGAGGACTTTATCCATGCAGTTTGATGTCATGTTTTTAGGAATTCAGAGTGATGCACGGCTTATCATCTTGCATCCAGGATAATCTCCATAAAATTTATCATCATATGGTCAGGATGATCATTGAACAGTTTATCTTCATGTGTTCAGAACAATATCCATATATTTTATCATCATGTGTTCAGGATGGGGGACATTGTTCAGTTTAAATTCTTGTTACTATGACTTTTACTCTTAATGAAAGCTACACAAAGTAATTCTTGATAAATCTCTCATTGGTGGGAGGTGTGACATTCTCACCATCGATAGTGGCCAATGAGTATAATCCATTATGATAGACCTTATGTATGATATAAGGTCCTTCTCACTTGGGTTCCATCTTCATAGGATTATTTCCTAGTATCATTGGAGTTCTGAGTGCCAACACGAATTCTACTAGGAGGAATGATTGGAGGCAAACCTTCCTGTTAAAGGTTTATGCGATCTGATTTTGATGAACCTCAAGGATGTGAAATGTATGAAACATGATCTCATTGAGATTCTCCAATTCTTCCAACAGTGTTTTTTATTTCTCATCATCTTAGAGTTATCCAAAAATGGCTATTTGGAGTGAAGGTAGATGGAACTCTATAGGAAACAATGCCTCGGTCTCGTACACTAATGAGCTTGGCAATGCTTATGTAGTTGTATGTGTGGTGGTATGTTATGCCCATAAAGCATGTGGGATCTTTTCTGATCAAGAAATCTTATCCTTGTTCACAATCTTCTCAAACATATTTGATAGGGTCTTATTGAAGACCTCTATCTTGTTGGGACCACTTTGTGTATGAAGATTGTATTTGTTGTCAACAGCTTTCAATATTGGTCAAAATGAGGGACTCCAAAGTTAATGGAGATCGGATGAAGTGAGGATTCTTGGAGAATTGTTATGAAATCATATCATTTAATGTCATACTTGGGAAATTCTCTATGAAGTTGATTCAGACGATTGTTGAGCTAATCCTAAGTTTAAAGGACATGTATCAATGGTGGTACATTGTCTACAACAATGAAGAATGGTGATTAAACCAGATGATGATTTTCTGATTTGTATTTCATAAATATAATATGTTAGGAGAACTAGTGATGCAATCCTTATGAAGGAAAGGGGAGATAAGATGATCCCAGTCATATTCAATTTTGATTGGAAGGAAAGATGCTAGTAGAAGATAGGGAAAGTTTCGGTAATTCCCGTTGCAATTCTGATGATTCTAAATCTGGTCTATCAAAGGTTATATTTATCATGATAGTGGAGTTTGTGATGAAAGATGAATAATGGTTATGGGAAGCAGTGAAGAGAGAAATGACAAAGGAACGAACAATCTGGAGGCGGCAAAGAAGAATAGTTTAAGGTGGTGTCATTTTCCAGTGTTTGCCAAATTTTAGGGCCTAAAAATCGGGAGATGAAGAAATGTGTTTTTGGAAATGGATGTTGTGGGATAGATTGAAGATGGTTTAGATTTTTGTGTGAAAGTCATGATTCCAAGTCATAACATCGAAAAATGGAAAAGGCATCCAGTGTGTGAAAAAATTGGGTAGGATGCGCGAAAAATAAAAGGATGTGCAAAATATTTGTGGGATGTGCGAAATATTAATGGGATGTACAAATAATAAAGGTTTGTGCAAAATATTTGTGGGATGCGTGAAATATTAGAGGGATGTGTGAAAAATAAAAGGTTGTGCAAAATATTAGCGGGATGCATGAAAAATAATGTTGTGCATGAAATATGTGCAGGATTAGCGAAAAATGAAGTGGTGCACGAAATATCAATGGGATGTGAGAAAATAAAGCAGTGTGCGAAATATTGGCATTGTGCGTGAAATAGAGGAATGGAGTTTTTCGTTCAAAATGTGTTTCGAGATCAAAAAGTCGAAAAATTACAAAGGCATGAGGTGCGTGAAATATCATAGATGTTCGTGCAATGTGCACGGAATATAAGACTTGTGCGCATAAAAATTGGTTGTGCATAGAATGTGGGTTTGATGTTTTACATGAAAGAGTGGCATCATGTTTAGAATGATGAAAAATGGAAAAGGTATGAGGTGCGCAAAAAAATTGGAGCATTAAGTGAAATATGATGTTGCGCGAAATATTTTTTATGTGCATGAAGAGGGTTTTAAGTGCGGATTAGTGTTTTTCACGCAGGGTTAAAAATCCTATAAATACAAGGTGAACCCCTCTCATTAGGTGATGATCGACACTTAGACAAATCCTGAGCTCTAATGCATGGAAATATTGAAGTATTGAGTAGTGCGTGAAAAGAAGAAGTGGTGCGCAAAAAAGAGAGTGTTGCACGAAAAAGCCAGTGTTGCGCGAAAAAGAAAGTGTTACGTGAAAAACCAGTGCTATGCGAAAAAGAGAGTGTTGTGTGAAAAATCCAGTGCTGTGAAAAAAAGAGTGTTGCATGAAAAAGACAGTGCTGCGCAAAAAAAAGAGAGTGTTGTGCAAAAAAGTGAAGTGCTGTGAAAAAAGTCTGTGCTGCGCGGAATAAGGAGAGTTGCACGAAATGCCTTTTTCGCGCCAAAAGGTGTTTTTACGCGCAAGGTTTGAATTTTATGCGCAATACACCTAGAAGGGTGTGTGAAAAATTTGAGGGTACTATAGGCTTTGACAAGTGCTATACACTCTTGAAGTGTCTTACGAATAAGTATAAACGCACCCTCTGTGTGAAGAAGAAATCACAAAAAAGCGACTGGTTTTCTCAATCACTCACGGTGTTTTGTGAAGGAGATCTCGTGAGTACACAACCGTTGAATACTCACCCATTTAGTGATTCATGAAGATAGATCCATGAATCATCCCTGGTTCAGTGAAGAATAATCACACGTCCTCTACATGAAGAAGAAGACCCATGGAGCTCTCTTCTTGCACGAAGGTGAACACTCTCAGGTTTCACGATTTATATACATTGTTTGGAGGGGTGTTTTTGCTTGTGTGATGAGGAGATAGACGTGAAACTAAACTCATATCTGCACGATGGAAGAAGGAAGTATACAGATACACTCATGTATTGGTATTGATAATTGAAGAAAGAGATTAAGACACTACAGTACTATTACTTATTATACTATGTCCAAGAGAAATAAGAGAAGAAGAAGAAGAACAGAGTATGCCCAACTGAATACTGAAAATTATTCAGGGATGTTTGATTCAGATGATTCCAAGTGAACTGATCTTCATTGCTTGAATAATCAAATTGGTGTATGTGATTCTTTCCAAGAAGAGAGAATAAGTTTTAGTACAGTTGGTTGTTGCACTAAGAAGAAGAAAGAAGAAGTCTAGTGCTGTTAGTGTTGCACTAGAGAAGAAGACAAATAAAGAAGGTATAATTTCTTGCCGACTTATTTGCAAGTAATCAAGTGAAGAGCACTAAAGAAGACCAAGAGTAGAACCTACCTTATCAAGAAGAAAGCATATTTTCTCTATAGGCAGTATAAAGAACCACCTAGAGGCTGTAAGTTGGACTAGGCCATCACCAGTCCAAGGAAGAGGATCGTTTCCCACCCCCTCAAAAGTTTAGGGACTCACATTGGATAGAGGATTCCTTTCCTAGCCACTTCACTATAATAGCATATCACATCATATTAGATAATCCATGCACTGGTCATATCCATGCATGGAAAAGACGTAGCTACTCTTATTGATTGGTGAACCTTGTAAAAATATTATGTGCATATTTTTACTACTTTCTATTATTGCATGTGACAGGGAAAAGAGAATAAGAGAATCAAGATCCTAACAGGTCAAGAGGTACAGGGAAAAAAGTTGGAATTGGTTTAAAAAACTCCCCAACACTCATTCATCCCCCCTCTCAGTGTTAGGTATAGACCAAACATGTCCTCTCATATCTATCTATTTTTCACTGCATGATAGCGAGATGAGTGATTGGACTCGATATTGTACTCATGGTGCAACTTCTTCAACTCTTTAGAATAGAAGTTGGTGTCATTTTTCATCAATATTGTGTGAGAAACCCCAAACTAGTGATGATATGAGACTTCATGAAGTTAGTGACATTCTTCACCCTGAATTATTTGTGGGGTATTTCCTCATCTCATTTAGAGAAGAATTCGATAGCAGTAAGGATGTACTCGAACTACTTAGTCGTGGTAGGGGATATGATCCCACAAAATCTATTCCACAAATAGAAAATGACCAGGAGTATTTTTCTTTATGTATAAATTTTAGGGGTTGATGGATGAAGTTTTAATTGATATAGCATTCATGAAATTTCTTGGTGTATTCCACACAGTCTTGTATCATGGTTTCCTGGTAATAACCCAACCTCTGGATTTGGTGGCAGATCCTAGTCCCATATTTATGGGCACCATAAGATCCAACAAGAAATTTCCCTATGATGGATGGAAAATATTTTTATTCTTTGAAACTGAGGAGGATTCCATAAAATCTTCACTTATGGAGGGATTTTTTCTCATTTGGACCATATTTCTGGGTGAAGTTAACTACACGGCACCGAATATATTCCCTTCTAACCCGGTCAATCAGGATAGTCCCATTTTTTAGATAATAGATTATGAGATCCATCCATCTAGGGTTATTCTTTGGTTCATCATGCTCTGGGGTGGTTTGGACCATATTTATTTCTTCCATATCACATATGAAAATCAACATGACCATTCTTTGATGTTTGATATGGAAGATGGATTCCTACAGGTTTAGAGTCTTCCAAGATGGTGGATGCATTAGACAATGCATCGGTGCTATAATTCTATGATCGGGGAACATGATGCAGAGTGGGTTCAAAGGGGAACTCCGTCATCAGTCCCCTAGCATAGCTAGTGAGGGACCAATTCTTCCTTTTTAATGGAATATTCTTTATTGATGTGATTTAACACTAGTTCCAAATCCCCTTTGATTTTTATGTATTATATGTGAAGTTTTAGGTCTAGTTTCAACCCATTGATAAGGTCTTGGTACTCTACCTCATTATTTGTGTAGCCTTTATATCGTGAGAAAGAGTGGGGAAATTTTATTTGTCCAGAGAGATAAATAAAATCCCTAGACCAAACTGATTGAGCATTGGGTTTTCCATCATTTTTTCCAGAATAACTTTAGGAGGATCCATAAAAGTACATCTCCCATGTCCAAGTAGTTTCATGGGAATATAATACCTCCTTAATTGGAAGTCCAGTTTCCACAGGTGTATTTTCTAAGGTAGGATGTGCTCTGAAGAAATCAGCCAGAGCTTTCCCTTTCACTGACATCTATGACATGAACTGGAAGTTGTATTGTTATAGAATGACCATACATTAAGCTAAGAACCTAGCCGACATAGGGATTCCAAGGACGTACTTGAGTGGTTCGACATGAGAGACTACATGGACTTTGTGGTGCGGTAGGTAATTCATTAGCTTTTAAACTATAAAGATTAGTGCAAGGTAGTTCTTCTTGACATCAAATTATATGGTCTCAGTACCTAGAATTGTCCTAATGAGGTAGTAGAGATTTTTATCACTCCCCAAATAATTTTTCTATATTAGGATGGTTCCCAATGAGTGTTCTAGGGTGGCCACATACAAGATGAGTGTCCTTCCTTCCACTGAAGGCATCAGAACCGGTGGGTGTAGTAAGTACTACTTGATACTTTGGAAGTCTTCTTGGATGTCATCGTCCTATTGATAGGAGATTAAATACTTCATTAGCTTGGTGAATGGGAGATCATTTTTGGCCATGTTGGTAATGAATCACTAAATGTAGGTGAGATGCCCTTGGATCCCCCTCAGTTATTTGAGATTCCTCGGGGGTGACTTTGCCAAGATAACACTAGTCTTCTCTGGGTAAACCTCAATGTCACGCTGGCATACCATAAATAAAAGGAACTTCCCTAATGTTACCCTAAATGTTTATTTCAGTATATTCATCTTCATATTGTTCTATCATAGTTGGTTAAATATTTTTTGAAGATCCGTCATCACTGTCAGGATTTTACAACTAGGTCTTCAACATAACATTTTGTTATCCTTCCAAGTAATGGATTAATGATATGATGCATGGTATGTTGGTATATGGAACTATCATTCTTTAATCTAAAGTGTATGAACTGATAGAAAATAATCCTTTGAGTCACTCTAAAGTTAGTGACTTCCTCATATTTAGGGGCCATCTTTATTTGATTGTACCATGAATTCCTATTCATAATGGAAAGGACTTGAAAGCCTACAGTTGAATTGATCAATAGTTTCATGATCAACAATGGAAAATCATCATTTGGGTAGGATTGATTAAGGTCTCTAAAATTGACGTAGACCCTAATTTTCCCATTATTTTTCTTGTTAGGGATGATGGTGGCAAGCCGTCTTGGGTATTTCACTTCTCAGAAAAAGTTTTATTTGATATATTTTTCAAATTACACCTCTACATTGGTGGAATGATAGGGTTTTATGCTCTTATATATTTGATTGAAGCCTTGGTGCTCATAAAGTAGGCCAAGATTGTGCATAGCCACATCTAGATTCAGTCTAAAATTTGTCTATAGTTCCAAGAAAACACATATCATTACTTCTTTAGAAATGTAATGTACATTTCTTTCTCTTTGAGAGGCATGGATGAACTAATCAGAGTAGGATGCAGGTATTCTTTTATTCCCAGATTTATTTTTCTAAGCTCATCAATGGTAGTAGAGACACCTTCCTCAAATGTAGGAGGGAAATTCCTGATTTCAACATTATTTTCCTCTAATTATGAGTCTATGGAGACATTTTCAGATGAATATGGAAATATGGGGGATTCTTCATCACTATCAGGGTGAGGGGGGCCATGAGAAGTTACATTATCATCCCTTTCCTCTTAAGTAATTTCAAGGAGATTTTTAATCTTATTGTTTTTTACACTGTTGCTAGGGACAATAGGAGCTTGGATATTTGGGATCAGTTCTATCACCTCAACTAGATTTATGGGGATCACATAGTCATTGTTGAGCATATTCCATGGGTTTACAGGGGTTTTCCCTAAGCTTTTAGTAATTGAAACCTATGTATCATCCATCATTGATTGTTTTACTACCTTTTTGTAGAATCTTTCGTCATTATATGTGGATTCACAGGTTTAAAAGGGGGAACTATCACCATGTAGTATGTTGACTTTTCCACCGATGGGGTATTTTAGACATTGATGGAATGTTGAAGGTACTGTCATGTGGCTATGGAGCCAGGGACTTCTGAACTTGACATTGTATATGGTGCCTTTCTTGATAACCATAAACTCAGCTTCAGATGTGGGCTCCCCAAACTAAGTTTTGAGTTTGATCTTCCCAAGAGGTCTTTTATCATGGTTATCATACCCTTGAATGGTCATCATTTTGGGAAAAAAATCCCCTTCCCTACATCCCAAGCATCATAGGGTTCAAATTGGGATGAGATTTATCCTAAAACCATTGTCAATCAGATCCCTTAAGATGTTGACATTATAAAGTATTCCTGAAACATATAAGGGTATGATGTGATTCTGAACGATCTCCTCCTGATCATGATCTGTGAACAATATGGAGACATGAAATTCTATGGACATGGTCTCCATTTGATAGACCTTAGCTTTAGTGACCTCTGTCTCGAATTCTTAAGGGATTTGAAGGCCTTTAATGAGTGCCTCCCTAAGTTATTTTGAAACTAATAGTGTATCAATTATTTAGATCTTGGACAAGACAATTTCTAGCTAGTTTATAATATTATAATTTTTTTCTAGAGGTTAGTGCTTCCTAAGGTGGAATTTTTCCTAGACCTATGACCCAGGAAATAAGTCACTTAAGGTGTATGGGACTAGTTCTTATGCATAGTTCAAGGGGGTATCAACTACCATAGGTGTGGGTCATGTCAACCTTCCACACTGACTAGGTTGATCATATAATCTTACCCTCACTAGGCAGTCATGGAATACAATTGAGTGATGACAACTGCTGGAAGGTTCAGAGACACCTTCATGTATTTACTAGGTTTATTGGAGTTCCTAACCATGGGTATACACTATATATATATTCTTTATAGGGACATGACTGAAATATTGTGTCTGAACATGCCCATGGTGTCCCCTATATCAATGGTTCCTGCACATGCTGCCTCCCGTCCCCCGGTTATGTGTGGGAAACTAATATTCTTAGGAATATTCATCATCGTGGAAGGTTTTTTTCAAGTGTATCATGTTAATAGAACAAAATATGAGCTCTTCTTATAATGAGGATTCTATTTGGTGGGGTAGTGACCATGCTACAGATGTCATGGGGAAGAAGTATAAAATAGTGATGGATTGTGTTAGAGAAAAGTGTGACTCATCCTCTTCTATTTAATCATGCTTTTGGTGATCACTCCCACCTTTGGGAGGCATATCTGATGTGACCTCCCTGGGTGTTGGAGCTATTGCGGGTCTTTATAGTTGTGTTATCTGGGTGACATGAGCTCGGTCAACTTTTTTCCAAGTCATCCAATTGTTTAACTTCCATGCATGCATGTTTAGGAATTTCTTCCAACCATCCTATTCTTATTAATAGGAAATGGTTATGCATGCCTCCTACTCTAAGGAGTCATCTAACCCTAGTTTTCTAGAATTGAACATGCCTTGAAGAATATATTTGAAGATGAAGTAGTCCTGGATATTATGACCCAACCTTATATGGAAGGGGGTGTAGTTGGGATGGTTAGTGAGGTCGAACTCATCAACATTCCTTGGATATGGAATCATGGGTAGGTTATTGTCCATTCCTACAACAAAATAACTAGTGACTTGTTAATTTCATAAAGAGTATGATTTATTCATCCATTCCTGAAATCACAGGAGACCTGATTTCTCTATGCTTATAGGAGTGGGAGATTATGTGGGTTTATCCACTCAACAAGAGGTGCTGGGTAGTTTGGAAACTACCTAGGTGCTTGGATGGGCACCACTGGTGTCTTGAGAGTACCCGTTGCAACTTTTGATTTGCCTAAAATTTTCCTTTATGTTGAGAGAATGATCCAATATTTGGATCAGGTTCTCTGAATGGTGTCTTCAAGATTTTGTGTCATTTCTACAAACTGATGGAACCCACATGAATAATTCATTGGGATCAAAGGTGTCTACAACACATCCTAGATATTTTGAGCACAAATCTCTAGAAATGTTTCTATGAGAGGGAGACACTGAGTGAATAGGTTAAAACGTTTCACCTGGATATGAAGTCAGAAACCCTCTCATTTTCACATTGCTTGAATTTTGTTAGGTCAAAAATTGTCATTTAACTCAGTGTGGAGCTGAATTGATAAAGGATCTGACGACAAAGGTTTTCCCATCCTACAAAAGATCCAGCTGGAAAGATGTTGTACCAAAAAAAGGTTGGCCAAATCATAATCTGCATAAAACACCTCATATTTGTTTCCTCCTATTGATCTTGATGGCATATCATCAGCCCACATGAGGATATGAAGTGTGTGGGGTACTATTTTGGATCGCATACACCGTCAAAGGTAGAGAAGGTAGGATTATAGAAATTAGGTGGAGGAAAATTGTCATCCACCCACTCAGGATGTAGATTCTTCTTAGGATGAATAGGTTCACATCACCCTTCCATGGATTCCATTTGATTATTCAAGGACTTGATGATGTTACGTAACTCTAGGGTACTGTTTTCTGAGCTACCTCCTATCTACAGGGAGTAGGTGGGGGTCGATGAGGTGGGTCCGCCTTCATTCTCTACTAATTCTCAATTAGTCCTAAGACTGAATGATTCCCCTAGAGAGGGATAGGCTATTGCTGCAATAGAGGTAAGTCACAATCATTTTTGACCTCCTCATCTATGTAGTATGGATGCTAAGATCCAGATTCAATCTAACACACAGACGCCACTTTTTATGGAAGATTGGCTATTATGGGAGGAGGGATATTCACCTCAACTTAAATACAATACCTAGTATGGATATTTCCCCTGAGGATCTCTTTATTGATTTTTTGGAGAGTTTGTATTTCACTCTCTTATTTTTATAGTTATTATTCCATGGAAGGAACCTCAACTCTTCTGGGTGGTGATTGGGATGTGGCCACATCATTCCATTTTTCATTGGAAATATTCCACCATATAGGTGGAAACTTGTTATTTAGAGGTGTTATTTTTTGAGCCTTCTATGGTTATGGGTACATGTAGCCTCAGTTGGTGCATCCATATTACCCTCCTCTTGGGGTATGTTTTCTTTGTTTCGGCCCTCTATATTTTCACCTTGGTTGGCAATATATTTGATATTGATAATGACAAAATTCACAAAATTATATCGGGCAGTGGTTTTCATTCAATTACTTTCAATCCAACAAGATGATTATGTATTGCCTTTATCAAGGTCATTATTTGAACACTTGGTCATATTGTTCCATTTTGGCTAGTAACCCTGGTGGGGTTTGATCTACTTTGTTATACATTACTCTTGTCTTAGACTCTGAGAAATGACCTTGAGGTAATTTTTGATTATGATCTCCAAACGAGCCCCAAATAGAATAGGTATGTCTTGTGGTGGGAGGAAAGGGTGGGTTTCTAACTATTGATCTTGTCCTCCCAACCTGAAGAAGATTGGTTCTCTCTTTGGTGATGATGATGGGGAAAATACCCCCATACCTATGAATTGGACGGTTATTTGGGGATGAAATTGACACTGATTGGTCATGTTGTTGAGTATCCAATTATTCTAGTCGATGATTTGATGATTCTAGGGATAAACATGAAGATATAAATGCCCCATGCCCAACAAGTTAGGGTTGATCAGTAATCACTGTTGATGTCCTCAGGACCCTATCAAGGGTGATAAACTAAGTGATGGTGATTGTTATATAAATTCCCCCAGCCCAGCAGGCTGGGGTTTGTTTGTAGCTACTGAGGATATATCCTGAATCCTCTCGAAAACTGATGATCTGAGGGGTGGAGGCGATGGTAGATATTCCCCTATCCTGGTGGGATAGGTCTGCTCCTAGATAGATGCTATGGAAGTTGCTATTGAATCTTGTTTGATGTGTTATAGTTGTGTCCTTGTAGGCACTAGGTGTGATGGTAGCTCATGATGAGAACCATTCATTATGGGAAGTCATTTGGGTGATCGAAACTTCAGTCTTTATGTATGAAATGCATTATAATTGATTAGAGGGGACCAGTTAAAAGACTTTTTGGTTATCCTCTCCCTTAGTTCATGATCTCTGGGAATTTTTCAGGAGGTGAAATTCTATCATATTGACCAACTGGACTGAGCTTTACCCAATACCCTGATTTCACAAGAGGATATAACATTATAGGATTCTAAATATGAGAGGTTCTATTGTTACAGGGGTGCAGAAACGTGTAGCACTACATAATATCCCCATCCTCCAATATAGATGCATGATGTGGATTTGGAGATCAGCTACCAATGGGTTATGACGAAATGGAGGTAATCATGTTGCAGATTTGTGTTGTTATTTTCCATTTTGGGATCTCGGTCCATGTAGTTATCAGTCAGGCCTAGTTGACATCAAAGTTTCTTGATTGTCCAAAAGAAACACTCATATCCTAGATAAGGGAGATGTAGAGCCTTCAGTAACTGATGAGGAGACCAAATATTTTGGCATATATAAAGCATGCGCTCCTTTTCTAGCTTATATGTGATCTCATATTCAGAAGTGGAAAGGGGCCAGAACATGATGAGGAGGTTTTTTCTGGATAACTCTCTTCATATGTTAATTTTAGTATCCTCTTCATCAGAATTACATGCCTCCATCAAGTCAGACCATAGAATATAATTCTGAGGGTCACCTACTGACTGGAGTGGAGTGCTACTTGAAGTTGATGGGGAACCATATGTAGTTTACCCCGATGTTTTGAACACCTCTCTATATGAAGGAATCAGAGTTTTGAACACCACTCTATATAGAGGTGTTTGGGAAAGGGGAGGATTTCCTTTTCTATTGGAGATATCATTGTAGGGAAGTTGACCATGGTGGATGTTAGGAGTAGAGTCCCTACGATCCATATCCACACTACCATGAGGAGGAATATCATGGTAATGAACTTCTTCTACTTTGGTTGAAGATTTTACGGAACCTTGTGGTGTTTGGAATGTGTCTTAATGACCTCAAGTACACTAGCATTGAGAAGATTATAAATATGGGTCTCGATCTACGTTGTGGCTAGAATATACCAACCTACCTTTTGGAATTGTATAGAGATATAGGACTATTGTATGATGGTTTCTGGAAATTTCTTATAACCATATGATGCTGTGAGAATATTTGTCCACTACTGAGAAGCTTCAGGAATATGCAAATGATCTATATCATTATTAACAGAAATATAAGCTTGTCCTGAGGTACATTCCATTCTAAATTTCTGAGCATCAGTCAGAATGAAAGTATAATCCTGATCCTAAGCCTTTGGGATATGTCGCTAGTCTTTTTTGGTGGGGATATGAGCTTGCCCTGAGGTATGTGTCACTCTCACTTGGTGATCCCCAGTTAGAAGAGGAATATGATCCTGGTACAGATATTCATTCCCTGCCAGAATATGCTGATAGACCTCTAGGATGGGAGAGGAGATATGAGCCTCCTCTTATATTTCCTTGGAATAATGTCAGTTTAGTTGTTCATCGACATAAGTAGGAATATGAACCTTACTTCCATGATCTGCTAGAATATTCCTGGAAGATCCACTCGCTGGAATATGAGTATGCCCCAAGGTTTGTTCCATCCTCACTTGGTTATACCCATCTAGAATGGGGATATATTCCTGATCCTGGGCCTTTGGAGTATGTCGTTGGACCTATTTGATAAGAATATGAACCGGTACCGAGGCTTGTTCCCTTCTCACTTGGTTTTCCCCATCCAGAATGGGGATATGAGCCCAATAATGGGCCTTTGGAATATGACACCATTCTATTTTGACAGGAATGTTCCCCTTTCTCGAGGCATGTGCTGATCTCACTTAATGAGACCTGGTTGGAATGGGAGTATGATCCTAGTCTAATGCCTCATCCTTTATCGTAATATACTGATAATCCTCCTAGATGGGAGTAAGAATGTGTGATTTCTCTAGAGAAGCCACTTTTTCACGATGATCAAAGTGTTGAGTTTTCCTGGATTTAGGGATAGAAGTATGCACTTGTCCCAACATTTAAACTAGTTCCAAAATATACCAATGGATTTCTTCAACTGTTTCTATAATATATTGCCATTTTAGCAATGTGTGTGAAAATATACAAGCCTACACATTTTCCATATCCATCATGTACTTGAATATATATTCGATTGAAGTGGGGGATATGTGCCCACTTCTATCCTCCATGTACCATCGGAATATGCCAATGGGCTTCATGCATGGGGGGTATGAATATGAATCTCCCTCATGTTTGCTACAGGAATATGCCCACAAACTTGTTCTGAGTGAGAAATAATGTGAGCCTTCCCGTTGGTTACCATCAGAATATACTGGAATACTTTTTCAATGGGAGTGGGGATATGAGCCCTCTCACAGGCATCCAATGTCTTCTTCACTCGATGTGTCTTCATTGATACATGTTCATGGGAGTTATAGGTGGTAGTGTGTCGAGTGGTACCCTTAGCAGGCAACTGGTGAGTACCGGTTGGATGGTGCTGGCGATGACAGTTGACAGGTGCCCTCTTCGGCAACACCTGAACTAGAAGGGAGACGTATTTGACTCCTTGGTGCCCCTTTATGAGAGACTGAATGTGGAATTTTTCATGCTTCAAGGATAATCTCCTCAAACGGTTGGTTGTGGAAATGAGGGTAACTAGATCAGCTGTAGCTTTCCCTAGGTGATATAGATTTTCCAGTTTCCATACCTAAAGGCCTTCGTGGACCACTTCTATGGTCAACATTGTACCATATCGATGGTACTCCCAAAAAATTGTGTTTTCCACCTGATGTTGAAGCTATTGAGCAGGTGAGATTGTTTTGTGACCCATGAGGGTTGCATATGTAGGTGATTTACTGAAGTGATCACTAGATGAAGAAGACATTGTCTCAGATCGGAATGTTGATGATGAGAGTAGTATCAATAGTCATGCAGACAACATAGGACAAGGTTACCAATTAATGAAATATAGTAGGCATGGAATGCTCAATCAGATATGCTACTACGAGGAAAACAACTTGTTGTGACAAACTATTTATGTCAGGCCCGTCACCCGTTGCAAATTGTTTGTTTTAGAGGACAATTTTCAACAGGATTCAAATCCTGTCACAAATACCATTAAATAAACATTTATTTGCAATGAGAGGAAGGACCTGTCGCAAATACTTTTGGCATGTATTCCTACCACAATGCGAGAACAGGTTTTTGAGATGGGACTCAGTTCCCATCACAAATACCCTTGGTCATATAAAGTTAATTACAATGGGAGAATGGTCTCGTCACAAAAAAACATTCATTAATTATAGTTATTTATGACATGCATTGATGCCTATCCCAAATACACTATCAGTAGGTGAGTATCTATAATGGTATCCATCACAATCAAATTTTTTACCACCACCTCAATTATTTATTTTCAGAATTATTTACGACAGGAATCCCATTTCAAATAGTCTCGTCACTACTAATCCAACCTATATACACCCGGAAAATTTTCTATTCATTCTCCATTTTATCCCTACTCTGCTTAATTTTTCCCTTCTTCTCTTTAATTGTTCAATTATAAGTTTAAAATTTTACAGGGAAGGAAATTTTGAGGTTTGTAGTGCATAAAAGCTTCATTTTTGAGGTATTTATGTAACATTTTTAATTTTTAATTAATTAATTTTAGTTTATATTAGATTTTAAAATTATTAATTTGTATTAATTAGAATTAATTAGAAGTAATTATTTATAATCATAAGTAATTATTTATAATTAGAAGTAGTTATTTTAAATTTGAAATATTTAGTTTAAATTAGTAGTAATGTTTTTAATTAAAAAGTAATTAGTTTTAATTTTCAATAATTAGTTTTAATTATCAGTGAGTGGGGGTTATTAATAGTAATTATTATAATGGATAAATAGTATTAATTAAAAAACTTAGTAGTAATTTATAGAAATTAGTAATAATTAATAAAAATTAAAAATTATTTTTAATAAATAAAAGTAATTAGTAAAAATGAATGTTAAACCATTGTAATTAGTAAAAAGTAGTAGTAATTAGTAAAAATTAAAGGTAAATCACTATAATTTTTAAAAATTAGCATTATTAGTAAAAATTAATGGTAGTTAGTAAACATTAGGAAAAATTAATGTTAAATCCCTATAATTAGTAAAAATTAATGGAATTTAGAAAAAATTAGTGATAAATTACTGTAATTCTTTTAAATTAGAGGTAATGACTAAAAATTAGTGAAAATAAGCAGTAATTAGTAAAAAATATTGGTAAAACACAATAATTAGTAAAAATTAATAATAATAAGTGGTGATTAGTAAAAATTAGTAAATATTATTGCTAATGATTAAAAATTAGTAAATAATGGTGATTATTAGCCAAAATTTGTAAAAAGTAGTAGTAAACTAGTATTATTATTAATAATTATTAGAAATTAGTAAAATTTAATGGTAAATAACTATAATTATTAAATATTAGTGGTAATTATTAAAAATTAATGCTAAATGACTTTAATGATTAAAAATTACCTGTAACTAGTCAAAATTAATGAAAATTACCTTTAATTAGTAAAAATTAGTAAAAATGAACATTAAAACACTATAATTAGTAAAAACTAATGTTAATTAGTAAAAATTAGCTATAATTAGTAAAAATTAGCGATAAACAACTATAATTATTAAAAATTAGCAGTAATTTTCAAAAATTAGTAAAAATTAGTGGTAAATGAATATAATTAAGTAAAAATTAGCAGTAATTAGTAATAATTAGTGGTAATTAGTAATAATTAGTTTTTATTAGTAATAATTAGTAATAAATAATGGTAATTAGTGGTACTTAGTAATAAATAATGATAATTTGTGGTACTTAGTATTAATTATAATTTTTTAGTATAAATTATTAGAAAAATGAAAATGAATTAGGTCATCAAGTTACAGGAGATGAGCAATGAAAAATTTGTACATGGTTGGAATAAATTGGTGTAATGAAAAATTTGGACATTGTTGGAATAAATTTTTTTCATCAGATGAATATTGTAAAATCTTTGATTTACACCTTTTTAAATAATTTATAATACATTTTATTACTTTGTATTAAATTATACAAAAAATTTGTGTTAATTAGTTGTAATTATTTCTAATTACCACTAATTATAGTTAATTTTTAGTATAATTTTATATAAAATAGTAAAATATGTTGTAAATTAATAATAAGGTGTAAATCATAGAATTTCCAATCTTTAGGTGATTAAAAATGACCAATTTATGTCAACCATGTCAAAATTTGTTATTAGGTCGCCAGAACCGGGGCGGGTAAGATGTGACATGTTAATGGCAGCAGCAGGAGGAGGAGGAGGATGCGATTTTTCGATGAAAGGAGTAACAACATGAGAAGATGATGGATTACATACTATAGTTATTTTAAATTAGAAATATTTTTTTTAATTAGCATTAATGTTTTTAATTAAAAGTAAATAGTTTTAATTTTCAATATTTTTTTTTAATTATCAGTAAGTGGGTGTTATTAATAGTAATTAATTATAATTTTAAATAAATAGTATCAATAAAAATATTTTTGAAATAATTTATAGATATTAGTAATAAGTAATAATAATTCGTAGTATTTTTTGATAAATAATAGTAATTAGTAAAAATTAATGTTAAACCACTATAATTAGAAAAAATTATCAACAATAAATAAAAATTAATGGTAAATCACTATAATTTTTAAAAAATAGTGTTATTAGTAAAAATTAGCGGTCATTATAAAAATTTGGTAAAAAATAGTGGAAATGAGTAAAAACTAGTTAAAATTAGCAGTGGTTAGAGAAAATTAGTAAAAACTAGCAGCAAACCATTATAATTAGTAAAAATTAGCAGTGGTTAGTAAACATTAATGGTAAATAACTGTAACTAGTAAAAATTTGTCATAAAGTAGCATTAATTAGTGAACATTAATAGTAAATCACTATAATTAAGTAAAAATTTGCAATAATTAGTAATAATTAGTGGTAATTAGTAATAATTAGTGGTAATTAGTAATAATTAGTGGTTATTAGTAATAATTAGTGGTTATTAGTAATAATTAGTAGTAAATAGTGGCAATTAGTGGTACTTAGTAATAATTAGTGGTAATTAGTGATACTTATTAATAAATAGTATTTTTTAGTATAAATTACTATAAAAATTAAAATTAAATAGGTTGTCAATTTATAGGTGATGAGAAATGACAAATTTGGACATCATTGTCCTAAATTAGAGCAATGAAAAATTTGGACATGGTTGGTATAAAATAGTTTCATCACCTGAAGATTTTAAAATCTATGATTTATTTTTTTAGTAATTTTTAATATATTTTATTAATTTATATTAAATTATACTAAAAAGTATTTGTAATTAGTGGTAATTATTTCTAATTTCTAGTAATTATGGTTAATTTTTAGTATAATATAATATAAAGTAATAAAATATATTATAAATTACTAATATGATGTAAATCATTGAATTTTCGATCTTTAGGTGATTAGAGACAACAAATTTGTGCCACTCATGTCCAAATTTGTCATTAGGTTGTTAGAACCGAGGTAGGTAGGATGTGACGCGTCGATGGAAGCAATAGCGGTAACAGGGGAAAAATTAATGGTAAATCACTATAATTAGTGAAAATTAGTAGTAATTAGGAAGCATTAATGGTAAATCACTATAATTATTAAAAATTAGTGTTAATTAGTAAAAATTTGAAAAAATTAGTGCTAATTAGTAAAGATTAGTTAAAATAAACATTAAATTACTATAATAAGTAAAAATTGACAACAAATAGTTAAAATTAGAAATAATTTGTAAAATTAGAAATAAATTACTATAATTATTTAAAATTACTGGTAAAGTAGAATTAATTAGTAAAAATTACTGATAAAGTAGCATTTATTAGTAAGAATTATCTATAAATCACTATAATTATTAAAAATTAGTTTTAATTAGAAACAATTATTAAAAATTAGAGGTAATTAGTAAATTTTAGTAAAAATGAACATTAAATAAATATAATTAGTAAAAATTAGTGACAGTTAGTAAAAATCAGTTGTAAATGGATAGAATTTCTAATATTTACAAATAAATTATAATTTTTTAATTTTCTACTCATATTGGGATCTTATTTTTCTTATATAAAATTATCATGACCAATTAATTTATTTTATATTTTTTAGAGAAATATAGAACAAGTAAAAAATAGTCTTTATTATATGATTTTGATTGGATAAACCATCATAGAAATCCAAACAGTTCTGGTATAAATCCTATATACATTGAGGGTGTTGAAGATATTTTATCATTTTCATCATCAAAATAGATTTTTTTCAGAAGGGACAATTAATTGTCCATGTAAGAAATCTGATATGAGGAGGTCTGACGCATTTTGACTATCATTGAAGATTTTTTCCTACTGATCATCCTTTTTGGATGAACAAATATCATTTCAGAAAAGGCACAATTGAAAGAGATAGACCTCCAACAATGATATCAGTTATTGAATTAAAATTGATTATCAATTTATTACCTCTCATTACCATTGGGACAACTATAAACCATCAAAAAATAGATGGATTTGGGAAATAATATAATTGGACAAAATAAATCATTTTTTGGGATCTCCCATATCAGTCTGATTTTTTATTCCCTCACATGTTGGATGTCATTCATATTGAGAAGAAATTTTTTGATAATATATTTTATACAGTTTTGGATACACCTTTTAAGAACAAAGATAATGTAAAGGCATGATTAGATCTTACCCAAATTTATAGGATATCGAAACCTGAACTGTTTGAAAATGATAGATCACGGAACATAATGAAACCAAAAGGAGATTATATAGTTTCCAAAGAAAATAATTTATTATTTTTTCATTGGATTAGAGATTTAAGGATTTCATATGGTTATATTTCCAATTTTTCTAGATGTGTCCAAAATGGTCATATTGCTAGATTAAAAAGTCATGACTATCATGTTATAACGGAAAGACTTCTACCAATTGTATTTAGATGTTTTTTGAATTCTATGATTTGGGATGTGCTAATAGAAATATCATATTTTATTGAGACATTTGTGTCGAGGAAACAGACTACGATTCCCTAAGTAAACTGTAAGAAGATGTTGTTTTAATTTTAGGTAATTTGGAAAACAATCACTGACTTTATTTGATTCAATAGAACATTTGATTTTACATTTTATACAAGAAGAAAAATATGGATATCCATTACATATCCAATGGATGTACCCATATTAGATATACATGCAAAAATTAAATAAAATCTTGTGCAACAAAGCATCGGTAGAAGGATTAATTGCAAAATCTTATTTTCAAAAGGAAATTTCTTTTTTTTATTCTCTCATTATTTTCAATATGAATATCCCTCAAAACATAACTGAATGGGATGTAATAAGGGAAATGTTAATGAAATAATAAATATTAAATTATCATTTTTTAATTAACCCGAACTTGGATTTAGTGGAGTCCATGAATGCTGGATTTCAAATGATGAACATCACAAGGCTCATACATATATTCTGCTCAACTATGAAGAAATAAAACAATTTTTATAGTGAGTTATAATATCACTTGTTTTATAAATTTTTTAAACTAAATTAATTTTATTATTTTTAGGTTATATGATAATCAAATCAAGAAATAGTTTCCACAAATTATAGCAGTTTCCTTGGAAGAACATCGACAAAAAAAATTATTACTAGTTTCAAAAATTAGTAAAGTGAATTTTTTAGGGTTTAACTTATAAAATCAATTTATTACATGTTATATTGATAATTGTTTTTTAAAATTTTAGTCATCTCAACATGATAATAAAATTTATAATCAATTGTTTGGATTAAGTAACACACCATCCAAAATGGTGAAATCATATAATGCATGTGTGGTGAATGGTTTTCTATTTCATACATTTGCATATGGAGAATCAAAAAAACTATGAATAATGGTGTTTTCTTGAAAGGATCTCATCATAGAGAAAGTGAAGTTAGCTTTTGTGGCTTTTTGGAAGAAATAATTGAACCATGTTACATGGGAAAAAATTACATAACTATGTTTAAATGTACTAATAGAGGATTGTATGTTCATATGTGCCCTGGGATTGTTGATATTAAATATAAAATTATTCTTATATTAAATGAACCATTTTTATTTTCTCATCAGACACATAAAATTTATTATGAAAATTATTATGTTGGTTCAAGGGAGTTAATTGATTAGTGGAGCATAATAAAAATGAAATCTCATGAAAATCAGTTTATCCAAAGTGAATATGGTTCTGCTGAAATACTAGATATTGAAATTTTCCAAGAGAAAACTCCAAATCCATGTTTTCCACGAAGAGTCATGAATATCGATGATGATACCCCATAGTTATGGGTCAATGGTGGTGCTAATTTTATTGATGTAACAAATGAATTTGAAATAGAAATAGACAATGAAGTTGAAACTCGTATGATAATTTATGAAACTGGTGAGGAATAAAAAGATATTGACATTGTTATATATGAAGATGAGGATGGAGATGAATATTGACACAATTAAATGTTGTTTATAATCATATATAATATGTATCTATATATAATACATGTTTTCAATTATTTTCTAAAAATATTCATTTCATGTTTCATATGGACAAAAACCATTTTTATAATATATTGCATGAGTTGGAGGAGGCTACACTACCTGGTGAAAATCTTGATGTTGTAACATCTGACCCTAAAACTATTGGCATTTTGGTAACAAATTGAAGGGGTCATCATACTATGATATTAATTATTCCTAAACCTATCCTAGAGCGACTTCCATGTATTGGGTTTGATCCATGCATGCAGAGGTATGTTCAGTTGTGTATTTTAGTTTGTTTTCATTAATTTTTATGAATTTATTTATATACTAATTGTTTGATTATTTGTTCTATTCTTAAAATATTTTCTTATATAGTTGTTGGAAAAGGGAGCACTATATTGTATAATTACTTTTCTAGAGCATGGGTGACATGGGATTAGATACTCATTGATGTTTTACCACATGTTTGATCATTGGATGGTATGTAAATAAAAAATAGTTATTTTAAAATTTATTTAATTAGTAACTTGATATTATTAATTATTTGTAGGGTTTATGGTATCTAATTTCTGATAGTGTTTGTACCTCTAACTTGGAGTCATGAGAGGTCTATATGTTTGAGTATTTTTGTTAGTTTGTGCAAAATTTGAGGAGGACAACTACATGGAAAGTGAGAGCCATAGATTTTGATCAGTCTTGTTGTGCCCACCAACTATATTACATCTCATATGATGTTTTGGATGGATTATGTTCATACTAAATGGGAGCTAGTTTTCAGATGAGAGTTTCATTAAGTCAATAGAACTATGGGAGCGATGATGTGACACATCTAGCTAGTATTCATACATTCAGCATCCATCGATAACATATGGTAAGTACTTTTTTCAATAATTTTTTTAACTTTAAATGTGAAATTTTTATTTTATACTCATATAGGCATTCAAACATACTTATATTATAGAGTTTTAAATTTATAAGAGGATGTAAAGTGATCTTGTCACTATAGATATTATAGGTGATTTTTGACATCATATTGTGGTCAGTAATTTTTTTTAGTTTTAAAATTAATCGAAAATAATATATTAACTATCTTAATTTTAAATTGAAATTGAAGGAGTCATATAAGGCCATGAATTATCAAACATAGGATTAGAGTCAGGTTGAGACCAAGGATCATAACACCAACATAGTATGATTTGATGATGCAACATAGATACAATCGACTTAGTATGCTTTCGAAAAAGGCGGAGTTTTTGGTATCATCTCTCGATTGATGTTTTGGATTTATTAAAGTATCACTGCAATGTCATCATCTATCTTGAGTGGAGCTCATAGAGAGTCATCATAATATGTTGAACAGTATGAGAATCAATTGTGAGCTCATGGTGAGATTCTAAAGACCATATATAGGGAGAAATAAGAGGTTCATTGATAGTAGTAGCAACAACAGTAAGAGGAGATACATTGATGGCAAGAGCAATAACATGAGAAAATAATGGAGTACATGTGATGTCTGACTCTAGGTTTAGTGATGGAGTTCTGTCCACCACCTCCTCCAGATGACCCCCTAGCGAATTATATATTTTTTCACATGTATTTTGATAAACATTTGAATGTACATATTTTTTGTAATATTTTTATTAATTTATATATTTATAGTTTTATATAGTGTATTTTTTATATTGTTTTGAATTTTTTTTATTTTTTTATTTTTTTTATTTTTTTAATCTTATTATTATTATTTAATTTATTTTACTTTTTTTGTGATTGGAATATTCTCCCATCACAAATAAGTATTTTCAATGGGATAATCTTCCCCTAAAAAATGGCTTTCATCACAAATAAGTATTTACGATGGGATAATATTACCATCACAAAATATTTTTTATATATCAATAAATATTATTTTCAACAGGTAATCTACCTATCATAAATATTTTTTTTTGCGATAAACCGTCGAAAGAAAATTATTTTTGATTCCTTTTTTCTGCAATGAGTCATTTACGATGAGGTTTCACCACAATTGACTATTTTCAATGGGATCCTGTCAGAAATAAGTCATTTTTTAGTTGTGTGTATGGTTAACACAATTATACTTTTATTCTTGATCCATACATTCTACTTTTGTGGAATTGTCAATGTAAGGATGAAATTATTTCTTGAGAACCCCGATTACAGAGGATCAACTATAAGATTCATTTCAGAATTATTATCTTTTTTTTTTGTAGAATATTCAAAACAAAATGGCATGATGTATGATTAAACAATCATTCTGTTATTTGAATGTTTCTCATCATGTTTTCCAATTTTTTTGTATATTGTGAAAAAAATGGGCTAACATATAATAACACAATCATTTTTTATTATATAGATTCTTGTTTGGTTCCATATTTTTGTTTTCATATAGTTTTAAAACAAGATGAACTGATGGATAATAACCCAATCATTTTTGTTATTAGACAGATTCATGTTGGGTTCACCATTTTTGTTTTGATGGAAACTCCCAACGGTTCCATCATCTATAACTGGGTACAGAACTACTTTCCAAAGGTTGGTGGTTGACTGGGGTTCAGGGCTAACAATTCTTGGGGCTCACATTAGTCAAGATGATGGGAGGTTAGGCTCATCTCACTCTTTTGGGGGTGATTTTTACCTACTCTAAGACACTCTCATAGATTTAAGATATGTTCTTGAATATCTTCCTAATCCTGATGTGGGACTGGTTACCCTAAAAAAATGAGTATAGGTTAATTATATTTATAAAAAAAAGAAATGGGGTTTCATTAAAGAATAGAGGAAAGGGGATCTCATTAGTGAATCCATCTGTATATATCCAATTTTCTTCATCTATTTATGAGTAATGGGAAACTTCTTATGGGATGAATCCATATAACCAAGTTATTCATATTTTTATACTACTCAGGGTGGAAGTTAATATTCTGAGGAGGGGATTGAGATTTTATGAGGCATCCTACGTATCTTGGATATTACAAGAATCAAAACCCACATTGTTTATTAAAACCGCGTAGTTTAGCGTCATATGGAAAAGACATACATGGGTGATCTAAGGAGTCGAACATTCAAGCTCTAATATCAGGGGGCATCCTGCATATCCCAATTTTATAGAGTCATATTTTTCATAGTTCATTTTGTTTCTTAGTCCAATGATGGATGGGGTAGAGTGATTAGCCCATGGTAATGATTGGGTCCTAATGGTTGATATGTCGGGGACATGGGATGACTTATACTGAAGTGGGTGCCTATTTGAGTTTGGGATCAGACCTTTGGAAGGCTTCCAATATATCCTAGTTGTGGAAGGAATCAGAGTCCGTGTAGTTCATTCACACCCTTTGGACTAACCCTAAGGTATATGTCCACATATAGGGGAGGTTTATATCATTCCACTCATTGTGGATTACATGCTGAGATTTCCTCTCCTAGTGTAGATTTGTAATGTGAATGATATGACTATTACAACTCCCTAAGCTCACATGAGCTATGCTCAATGTGGAAAACAAGGGATAACAAGTAATCAGTATCACTACATATGGATGTAGGGATTTTGTGCAATTATTTTCCTTGGGATGTTCAATATGGATCTAAGGCATTTGGGAGCCGTTCTACATATCCTAGTTATGAAAGAAATTAGAGTCATCATAGTTCAGTTGATCTCAGTCCAACGAAAGTTGAGGTAGAGTGATTGGCCCACGGGAATGATTGGGTCCCGGTAGTTGAAATGTGAGAGATATGGAGGGACCCACACTATGGTGGATGCCCGTTTATGTTCGGGCTGAAGCCTTTGGTATGCATCCTACATATATTAGTTATAGAAAAAATTAGAGTCGTATTAGTTCAATTGATCAAGGCTTACACACTGACATTGCCATGGTCTTTATAAGGGTTTGTGGTGCAGATGATATTATTATTGAAACTAACTAAGCCTAAATGAGCCATTATCATTATGAGAAACTAGGTATGATGAGTAATAAATGTTGTTTCTTGTGGATGGGGGACTTATACACTTGTACTTCCCTTATAAGATTAATGTGGAGCTTAGACTCGAGGAGGTGTCCTACGTATCCTGGTTATGGAAGGAAATAAAGTCATCATAGTCCCCTTGATCAGGGCTTACACACTAATTTTTCTATTTTATATGGGTAATATCATATTATACTTATGTGTTGGGCTTACACTCTAAGGTTACCATATTGATCGAGGATAACACATCAAGGACAGACAAGGTTATCAAGTCCTTGGATGCCCTTTCTTAATAGAGGATTATGGTGAAAATGATATGAATATTGTGACTCCCTAAGACCATGTGATTTATGCTCAGTTTTAGAAACAAGGGATAGAAAATGATCATCCTCATTTCTCATGGGTGTGGGACTTATATACTGGAAAAACCATCAGAGGTTAATATAGATCTCAAGCCTTAGAGAGGCATCCTACATATCCTAGTTATAGTTGGAATTGGAGTCATCATAGTTCATATGATTGGGGATTACACACTAAAATATCCTTATTTATTGGGGCTTACACACCAAGTATGGAAAAGTTTATCATTTTTTGGGATTCCCTATGATTTGGTCTTCTTTCTTTCCTGACATACATTGATTGTACGTTATGTATGCATTGATTGTCTGCTTTCCATATAGGAGAGTGTCATCTTGACATGTCCAAAGAGAATTATACATTCCATTTGACTTATCTGAATGACTTAGCATAATCTAGATGGCATTTTAAAAGGTTGTATCATGATAAAGGCTAGCTTGTTTAGAGCACATCACAAGGCCTTGATGGTTGACCCTAGAATCCATCGCATGACCTGGCTAACTTGTCCAGAGGGAGTCGCATGATCCTGTTGACTTTCCCAAGTTTCATCATGAGAGATGGTTAACACACATATAGGAATTCATGAGAGTCAATTCCACATGTCTTGAAGGATGTCTCATGTCCTGTTTGATATGTCTGGAGGACATCATGAATCCTAGTTAGCGTGTCTGAGGGACATCGTAGGATCCAACTGACGTGTTTGGGTGATACCATTAGACTCAACTATTATGTGTTGGTTCCATTATATGAGTCAGATGACATCGCGAGACTTGAATGGAGAGCTCATAGGGTTTCACAAGACTTTTTTTCATGCTTGAGGGGAATTTCATGACTTGATCTGACATGTTTGGAGGACTTCACTTGACCCAAATAGTATAACGAAGGACCATCATGATATCTGGGCAACATGTCCTAGTGTTTTCATGTGTCTTGGATGGTTCACGTGAAGTATATGAGGGTCAGTGTATATGTTCTTTGTGTGAGTATCACAACTTTAGTATTTTCTTAAGACTTTATATTGTGAATTCCTTATATTTGTTCAGTGTTAGCTTATTTTAAGTATCACTCGACCTAGAAGTTGTGCGGGATGTTATTTGTGTGTCCTACCAGAAGTCATTCATGGGATCTATGAGTGATCATGTGAAGTTATTTTTCATGACACATGGTTTCTCTAGATATTTTTCTATATATTACCTGATGAAAGATTATCGGTCATGAGATCCACCACTACAAGAAATAATCTCTGGCACTTGGATGTAAAAGTTCTAAATTCTCACCTATTGAATCTTCATCTTGGTCATTGTAGGTAGAAGACCATTTTTCATGCTGGGGTGGGGGATTTATATGCCACTCCACCCTATTTGTTTTCCACTTTATGTGGAACATATCTCATTGGAATCTTCAAAGTCTTTTGGAATCATGCATACTCGTGAGTCTTTTCTGTGGATCACTATGCAGTCATCGCCATATTTTCAGCGACCATGAGTCTATCTCGTCAAATCCTCCTTTATTGTATTTTTTCTAATTAATGGTTAATTGATGAATCATAGAGGAATGTCGAAGGAATTATATATTTTCATATTGACATTTCCAAGTGACTTCATGAGATCAGGGTGCCTATTGAAGGAAGTTCGTGGGATCTTAGGTGACTTGTCTGGGACTTTCTGTGAGACAAGGATGGATTTTTAGGGGGTCATCGTGAGATTAAGTTGACTTTAAGAGGGTTCTTGAAGGACCATGATGTGAATAAACGTAGCATGTCACGAGAGTTTTACAACCATGAGAATCATCAAAATCCTTCACCTTTTTTATTTACTCTGTTTATTTTACAAAGGTTGGGGAGTTCATGAAGTTTCTTTGGTATTTTCGAGGAAAATAACTTTAACTATTAGTGATGTGTCATGTGACCATAAAAGATCATGTGGAGATGCATGAGCATTGCATGGAAAACTCCATTCTTATGTCCTTGTGAATCCAAAGGGGGAGTGTGAAGTCATTTGGACATACTCAAGGTTCTTCACAGGATGGGTATGGCATGTTGGTGGGCTTTTGTGATATTAGGTGGTCATGTCACTAAGGTCTTGCGGTGTATTGCGAATCTCTAGGGGTGTATAATGTAACATTTACAACCGCGAGTGGCTCCCGTCTCCTCCATTTTTCCCCTTTGTTTTTTTGTTCAAATGTTGGGGGTATTGTGATTTTTTTGTATATTGTCAAGGACAATCATCCTTACCATTGGTGATTCATCATCTGAATTTTATAACCACAAGAGTCTCCCACCTTTTGTATATTTCCTTCTATTTTCTATGTACTTTCAGATGGTTTTTCAGGAATCCTCTGGTTGACAAGATGCATTACATGGGGGAGATTATCTGGATACCGCTATATGGTCACCGATTATCTAGGGAACCTTCATAAGAGTAGCAGGACTTTGATGAAGGTACTTCATGGGACCATATATAGGCTATTCACTCAGTGTGGTTCCCTCATTTAACCTCATGATAGTCACTCAACCGTGTATCCATTGGAGGCTCGCGCGATCCATAAGTTTCAACAAATTATTTTCCCTTTTCTTTTGTGGGAAACATAATACCCATATCCAGGTATTTATTCATTTTTGAATTTTCCAATTCCCATTTTTCAGGCGTGAACAAACATTTTATTAACTTAAGTAATATTTTCCCAATAAAAGAAATTTTATTTGGTTGTTTCTTATAATTAAATATTATTATGGTAAAATTAGAGTTTATATTTCTTTAAGAATCTATATAAATTTTATTTTCTTGATAATAAACCTATTTATATTATGAAAATGTAAAAAAATTATAATTTTTTCCAACATATAAATTTTAATCTTAAAAATACACATGTTCTAAAAATGGGTTTTTATGCGTGAAATGATCTAATGTTAAAATTAATTTTTCATAAAAACATGAATATTATTTGATAAAATGGATATCAAATTTTAAATCATTAAGTACAAATTATGTAACAAGTCCCATTTAATTTTTATGCATTAAATGCAAATTACATAGGTAAAAATTAATTACCATAGTAAAAACAAAAAATGGTAAAATGAAAAAATATAGGAGTAAAAAAGCATTAAATTTGTTTAAAACATATTTAAAAATGAATGATAGAATCTTTATCAACCTTATATCACCCCAAAATTCATTATTTCCCAATTTTGGAGTCTTTGAACCTTGAATAGTGACATGCCATTTTTGAAATGTAATGTGTGCTTTCAAAATTACCCCTATTTTATATTATCAAAAGTAATCACTTACACCACTTCATGACACACCTATCAATTATAATTTAATTAAGAAAATTTACAATTTTTCTCATCCTATAATCCTATATAAATTTTATAGGAATTTGTTCTCAATTAGATATCCCAAGGCCTCTATTTTTAAGAATTTTTCAATTATAAATCTTATGTTCCCAATATGAGTATTTCATACTCATTAACCCTTTCATCATAATATTCCCATTAAAAACATCTTTAAAACACCATAATATAATGAATTTTTTTAATAATATATTATAATATTATAATATTAATGTATTAATCATTATTCAATCCTTTTCATCTACAAATAAAAACAAAACAATATCGATCGTGCGTACGTACGGACTACCGCCTATACAAAATTTTGTGGTTCATTTTTCATCACCACCTCTCATAGAGGATGAAAATGATGGATTTTATGAATTAGTACATTTAATATGTAAAAATTATTATTTTTAAATGATAATTTATCATATAATTCCATTCCTCCCTATTCATTGATAAATGGAAACATTAATTGCGCGTACGTGTGGACTACTACCTCCACAAATGATGAATTTTTTTTATCACCAACCTAAATGGATGGTTCTAGGAATAAATTTAATAAAGTTAAATGATATTTATAAAAATTTTAATCTTAGGTAAAGGGTATATTAACATTATATAAAAACATTTCTTTACTTGTAAAATCATTATAACACACTCTCATTTGGGTCGATTTTACAACGTACTTGAGCGATGTTATAATGTTTATATCATGAATTATTAAAGAATTTTATATAATAGCAATATAATTTAATGATAATGTATTCAATATTTTCTGATAATTCAATAAAGGTGTTATTGTTACTTTATATATTTATTAATATATAGCCTTTTGATCATTAAACACATTGAAACTAACTCTTCACAAATTTCCATTTTCAAAAACCATCCCTTTATCATTCAATAAATAAATTTGGGATTTGAAGAATAATTGAAACAACATGATTATGGTATATTGGAAAATATTTTAATGATTAAGTTTTTTTAATAAACAAGAATAGGCAACACCATTACAAAACTATTATGAAACAAGCAATTAGGGTTTCTAGCATTCGATGATGAAAATAAACCATAATTGACTAATATATTTGTAATAAATGGATATAAACAAAGAGTATAAACTAATATATACATATATAGGTTTATTAGATAATTTATTAAGATAGTAATATTTATTATAAATGAGGTTAGAGCACGTTCAAGTAATCATGGATACATGTTAAGAGGTTTTTTGTCTCAAATTTAATTTCGTAAGACATATTTCAAATTGTGCACCATGATATCTTAAATTTGGTTTTATTATTATTGAATTGATTTATTTTACCATATTTATTTAATTTATAGTGTTTGAAGATCCATATCATGTTCTTTATTTAAATGGATTTTAATTCAAAGGATACCAAGGTTGTATGGGAAATTAGTCTCTATTTTCAATTCCATGAGACATGTTTGATATTGAACAGCATCAATTATTTTATACTGTGTGTTAAAAACACTAATTTCCTCCAATTAAAATGAATATATTTCATTTCCTGATATTTTAATTTATATTTCAGGGTAACCCTCTTGTGTTCTCTTTATTATTTCATTACCATTACTATAAGAGTTTTCCAACACAAATTACCCTCTTTAAGACATGGTTTTTACTATACACCTAATTTAATTTAAATGGTGGGTATACCATCAATTTGTTATATTATATTAAGAATTATAATTAATTCATGATATTTAATGTTTTATTTCAAGAGATCTCTCTCCTAATGGTTTTTTGATTAAAATGTGACCCAAGTTGTAATAATTTCTTCTCCAATATCAATTTCAAAATCAATATTTCCTTTAAAAGATAATCCATTTAAATAATTTGAATGCTATTTATTTTTAAAACCCAGATAATTGTATTATCATGACTTTATTTTTTGGGGTTTTACATGACTTCTCACTACTTTATTTTCCCACTTGACTCAATATTTACCTGTAGTAATGAAATCGACAATACCACTTCTTTTTAGTCAGAAGCCATCCTCTTCCATGACCATATTAATTGGATACTTTTATGAATATTCTTATCAATGCCTTAATAATTTATTAAGGTAATTTCATACTAGTTTTCCATCCTTTATAAATATTTGAATAAAATATCTATAATATAAATGACCCATCACTGCCTATTTCTTTCCGAATCATCCTCTGTTATTGGCATGATTTTTATTCTAATGCCTTCATTATCTGACATAATTCAAGTGTTCTTCATATGAAGGTATTTTTCATCTATGTAAACATCATTTGACATTGATTTCTTACACCTAGGATATGTATTATTTAACCGTCGACCTTCTTTTTTTTGATAGATCGTGATTATTTAGTGACTGGGGAAAGTATTGACATCCCATATGTTTTTATTACAATATGGATAATTATGGATTACTAAAGAGAATTGATTATATATTTTTTAATCACTCATCTTATTTCTCTAGATGTATTATGTCCATGTTATATCACTTATTTGGGAAAAAATTAATGATATTTTGTATTTTTTATATCAATATGAATGTTTATTGATTTCTAAGGAAAGTTGATTATTGATTGTATTTATATTCATATCATTCATATGTTGAATTCATTGGATGTAAAGAAGTTATAGGTTGGGCCTAATATTATATATCCATTAAATGAATCATTGGATTTCATGAGATAATATTTGTAGTATTTGGTGTATTCCTACCCAATGCAAGAATGATGTCTTGTTTGTGACATTGGTAGAAATAATTATGTCTTGGTTACAACCATGATTGAAATAATAATGTCTTGGATGAGGCATTAACAGTAAAAACCTAGATGTGCTAAATTATATATTTCCTAACCATGAATTTAGTTATTATTATCCATGTGATTATTCATATATTTATTTCATTCATGGATTTATTTAAAGATTATGTGATTAGTCAAATAGAATTATTTTATCCTTATTTATTCATTCCTTGTTATTAATTCCATGTGTAACATCCCGGCCCGACTTACCATCGAACCGGTGGTCGAACCAGTAGGTCACATGGCCTCAAGCGCATCTCCGCATACGCCAGAGGCTGCCGACTAGCAGTGAGGGTCTCGAGAGGTGATAGTGGGGAGACTATAACCTCTTATCAAAGTTACACAACGGTATTATTAGAGTGAAAAAAAAACTAGCAGAAGCAGTAATAGACAAAAGAGGTAGAAGACAGATAGCAACAATTTATATAAAAGGTGGAAAACTCTAATTAAACAAATACAGGGATGATGATACAGCTATAGAAAATAGGAAATAGTAAAACATGCTTTCAATACAATACAAAAGAAATAAAGAAAGACTGCAAATCCACATAGGTGATCTCCTGAGCATCCCGAGCACCTGCTCAGTCCTTTTCTCCTATCTCCAGGTACGTACAACAAAACATTTCAACCTAGGTCCTACAAACAAGAAAGGTCTACTCGGGTACCCCAGTGCAATGGCGGCCCGAGTAGGGTGTGAGATATAAATCTCAGTAGGCCAGCACCACCAGTGTCTAACCCAAACAAGACAGTGTAATATTAATTAAAGCAGTAAGCATGTATAACAGGATTCAATAAGTAGGACAACATAGATAAACAACACTCGTCCAGGTTCCCTAAGGACACCTGACGGCTATACCAGCTTCAGATCATTGTCGGTAAAGTAACCTGATCATGTCACCATACATATATATATATATAAACTTTTAGATCATAGATGGAGTGGGGTAAGAATGCCTCCCATCCATTAATTGAGATTAGCTGGCATGAGGTGAGAATGCTTCCCATCCCTATAGGTCCATTGGCAAGGGGTAAGAATGTCTCCCTTCCATACACGTATCGAGATTAGCGGGCATGAGGTTAGAATGCCTCTCATCCCTAAATAAAATGGCAAGGGGTAAGAATTCATCCCTTCCATACACGTTTATAATACTAGCATGGGGTATAACTACCTCCCATCCAAACACAGAAAACATCACTAGAAGTCAAATGGAAAGGGGTAAGAATGAATCCCTTCCAGACATGTATTGTCACACCGGCATGGGGTATAACTACCTCCCATCCAACCATGTATCTGTCACTAGGTGGCCTCAACATACACTCGCCTTTATTATCATTCATTATGTGGCATCAGCATGTGCGCACTCACAATACAAACATTTCTATAGTATACTACTTATGGCATTACCTCATAAGAATTCAAAGAATCAAACCACATACACATAAGTGAACACATTCACATTCATACACAAGGCAACCCATATTAAGTATCTAAAACATGATATTCACATAATCATTTTACTAACATAAGCCGTGCTTATTCTATTATCCTAAGTCATGGTCTCACCACCCTAATCCATCTCATTCAAGTTTAACCATTTCATCAGAAGGGTACAACTATCATGCTTTAACCATTTGGTACCATTCAAAGGAAACATGAAATCATCAACTATCACCAAAGCATAACAAGAATTTACCAGGCAAGCATAAGAGTCCACTTCCTACTTTTATCTTGAAGACAGCGCACCTCTGATTGAGGGGTTTTATTATTAAATAGTTAGTTTAGTGACCAAACAAACCTTTTAATATTATCCCTGCAATTCACACTCTTTGCATAGAATCATTCACTTGAAACTAAACTTGCATGAGTAACATACTAAAGAAGTGCAGAAATAACTCATTAATACTTCACTTTAAATTAAAGGGTAAGGAGAGGGACCCTACCTCAAGGTGTATCCACCCGTCCACTCCGACTCTTATAGATTTCTAACCTAAGTTGTCGCTGCTACTCCCCCTACTATGCATAACACACTATGAACCATAAAAAACTATGATATTTACTTAGAGGATGTGAAAACCATAAACGGGCATAACCCTTATATCATAAATCAGCCAGCGGATCGAAAAGACTCCAATCCGCCCCGCCTTTGGTGGAGGAAATCATACACGCACCCACAAGGTCCCGAGGGACCTTTTTCATCCTCTTAAGACAAATGAACCAAAAGAAAAACGAATCAAAGACAAACCCTAAACCTAGGGGGTTCATCCGAATGGAATTAGGGCAAGGAGGAGCCCTAAAATCGGCCAAGAGGAGAGGAGGGAGGAGGGAGGAGACTTACCATGGAGATTCGAAGGAGGAATCACCAAGAACGTAGGAGGAAGGAGGTGCAGCTGAGAGGGAGGCTCACGCGAGGCCGGCAGCTCCAGGGAGGGGGTTCGTGCAGGTCTAGCTGAGAGGAGAGGGGAGAGTTTATTAGATTTTAGGTTTTCTTTTTAAATTCATTTTAAATATTTTAAAAACCCAAATAGGGAACAACGCACGGGTTGGTCCACATTGTTTGGCAAACCGTGCGCCAACCGTGCATCCCCCACTGGACACCCACGACACCCCGCATGGGCTGGCCACATGGTTTGGGTAAACCGTGCACAGGTCGTGCGGACTCCTCTGCCTCCCTGATTTAGGCCGCACGGTTTGGGAAACTGTGCGCCAACCGTGTGCCTTCATCTATTCTTTAAAAACCAGCCGTCTTTGGGTATGACACTCCCAGAACCCCTCAAGGCACTCGGAAAACATAAGAGGCATTCGCCCATGTCCAAAAACATTAAAAAGAAGGATCCAAACCTTCATAATGTCATTCTGAAGCCCGATCTTAAATTCGACAAGTTCAGTAATTGAAAAGTTCAAATTCCTTCGCCTTTTTAACCCAGTTCAAAACGCGGGTCATTACAAACTTCCCACCTTAGAACTTCTCATCCCCGAGAAGCCATCGGTAACAACACACACCTTACTCAACTTACAAGGATCATTAAGCTTCGTCCAAACAATCACGTCATGTTTCCAAACGTCCCACGCACCAACAAACATCCACTTAAGCACACAGCAACAAGCTATCAACACCCAAGCCAACACTCGTTTTCCAACCGAAACACCCAGAAGAATCTTACCTAAGCCCATCATACCAGAGACCCAAACTCATTGTCATCTCGCAAATAAATCAATCAAAGGTACTTTCCACCTTAGATTTTTAACGTTAAGCGGTCGAAACTCAAACCACATCTCCACCACATTTCAAAGACATTCAAAAGCATGCTCTCAGTATTCCAAAGACACACCTAGCATGATTTTGAAATGATCTAATAGTAGATCTCCCCATCGACCTCAAATTCCAAGTCGAAAAGAGTCAAGACACTCCGGATGACTATTCTCGAAAACACACGACTTAAACGGCCGACATTTTATAAGTTTAACCACGACGCCATTTTCTGAGACATCATTCATTTTCCATGAGGACTTTCACCAAAGCCCATACCCAACTTCTGGTTACATCCCTAAGATCAACCCATAAAGGTATCTGTGCATCCCGCGTGCAACGCCGAAAGAGAACAACCAAAAGAGCTCAAAAACTTTTAAAAACATTAGCACGGCATAAGACTGACGCTCTCTTAGTGTATTCAGGACGAAAGCAAGATAGGGGACAAGCTCTTCGGGTAGCAGAGTACACTAAGAGGATTGAAAACGGATTCCAGTTATTTATACCCAAAAACTGGAAAGGAGATCAGTCGAACCACCCCTGGTCGACTCTAAAGAAGAAACTCAACTTCACCCGCCGACGCATCAAGATTTCAACTGATCACGATTCCTCTTCCCACACAAGGTGTTCATAGACCAACCTTACCAAAAAAACCAAAAGAATTCGAGAAAAACCCGACCATTTTCCAATATGGTCCTTCCTGGTGGGTTCCTTCTACCCATAAGGACATGCTTTACTAAACTAGCACGACGATTCCCGCCTTAGAAGGGTTGGAGTCATCAAAAGGAGAAATACAAGCTTCTCATAAGCAGACTTGTTCATAATTAACTGAATGGACGTGCGTCACTCCTCCGAGCCATGATCACCACATCAAAATGTATAAGGAGTCCAAAGCAACAAGACTGGCATGTCAACCACCCGAGTCTTCTAAAAATCATCCTGAGCATTTGGACAACTTGATTCTCAAATGCTCAGGTAACTCTACCATGGAGATGAAACGAGACCGTACACATCAATGCAAGAGATACATCCAAATGTCATATTTCCCCATACGACCATTCGCTTGGATGATGACATGTCAAGTCATCCATTATTGTGCAAAAAGAAAGGGTCAAACGACCAACAAGGCGACCGACCATGCCCAAGGCATGTCCAACCAACTGATACTGAGCATTACCTGATGCTCAATCCCTTAACAAGATCAAAAGAACCATGACCACCCATCGGAACAAGGGTTTCATTAGAACCGGAAGCCCTAAATGGGACAATGGTACCCAAACAGTACCAAACTTCATAAAGTTCACCGAAAAAGCCAATAACATAAGATCTAAGGGTGATACCTACCATAGGCTAACCCCTCACAAAAAACAAGCATCAACCCTAGCACTAGGTCACGCCCAACAAAAGTCATTGGGATCAAAGCCTAACATTTAATATCATTGCTAAAAGAAAAATTCCTACTAAAAACGCGTAAGGTTCCATTCCAAGGCACTCACAAGAAAGACTTAACCTACCCACACACTGGGTCTCAATAGAGGGCACCACTACAGGTTCCTTTTTCCAAGACCTTTAAATTTATTCACATTTATCATTTAATCACTTTAAAAGATTAAATTCAACACATCAAGTACCCTTTTACAAACAAAAATTCACTAAGCACTTGATCATTTTATCAAACAGCTCAAGGCAAAACAGGCAAGTCTCAACAAACTCCCTTCTACCCATTAAACCTTTATGAGACATCCCGTCTTATTCCGTCAATTTATAATAATAAATTCCTTTTAAACAATTTAGGTGACCTACGAGGGTCCCAACAAGCCAAAACATTTCATATCAAAATCAAATAGCTTTTACACATATAAACATCACACAAAGAATACTTCCATTACATTACTTATGGGTAGTCGTTTCCCAACCCATGAAGCACCCATACACTCCATGAATTGAAAATTGGATCCCATTAAACAAAATAGATAACATTTCAGAAATTAGCATGATCAATTACAACGATCCAATTATAATGGTGGCCAACTACCAATCTACAAAGCACCCATACACCTTACAGTTTGGCATTTGGCTCCCTTTAATCAAAAACAATTCCATTTTATAGCTAAAACTTTAGTAGTCCTTTTTCTGAAATCCAATTACACAGGTTACCCTTTCCTAGCTATAAGGCACCCATACACCTTACAACTAAAAATTGGCTCCCGTCGTAACTGCAATCACTTAATTTAGCTAAAGCAACCAATTTCATTTTTTGATAAAAAACAACATGTTATCGTAAGTAGTAACACATAACATGATATATCACAGAAGCATAGAATAACTACCAAAATACCTATCACAACAGCAGGCAATACTAATGAATCCTAGATGGAATGTCATGTTATTTCTAACAAGGTGCCTATATGATGCATGAGATGGCATACCCTCGAATCATCGGGTTGAAATAGAAATAGAACCCAAAATTGCCTCTACATTATCAACAGAAACCATGTGCGTCACCTAACGGTGAAATCAAATCAAGCATAATAATCAAAATCATTAAAATAATAATTGTATTTGAGGAAATTTGGATTTTCCCTATGCACGGGGAGGCCAATCTCAGACACATCACATTACCAAATTCCAATTCCTTTCTATCCCTGTCTAATGTCGCAAAACAGTAAAACAAATTAGAAGAGAAAACTACTCTCATACCACTTTGTAACATCCCATCCCATCTTACCATCGAATAGGTGGCCAGACCGGTAGGTCACATGGCCTCAAGTGCGTCTCCCCGTACACCATAGGCTGCCGACTAGCAGCGAGGGTCTCGGGAGGTGATAGTGGGGAGACTATACCCTCTTATTAGAGTTGCACAACGGTATTATTAGAGTGAAATACAAAAGTAGTGGAAGCAGTAATAGAAAAAAGTAGCAGAAGACAGATAGCAACAACTTATATAAAAGGTGGAAAACGCCAATTGAACAAATACAAGAATGATGATACAGTTATGGAAAACAGGAAACAATACAACATTATTTCAATACAATACAAAAGAAATAAAGAAAGACTGCAAAGTCCCACAGGTGATCTCCTGAGCACCCCGAGCACCTGCTCGGTCCTTTGCTCTTATCTCCAGGCATGTGCAACACAACAATTCAACCTAGGTCCTTCAAACAAGAAAGGTCTACTCAGGTACCCTAGTGCAATGGCGGCCCGAGTAGGGTGTGAGATATAAATCTCAGTAGGCTGGCACCACCGATGTCTAACCCAAACCAGAAAGTGTAATATTAATTAAAGAAGTAAGCAGGTGTAACATGATTCAATAAGCAGGACAACATAGATAAACAACACCCATCTAGGTTCCCTAAGGACACCCAATGGCTATACCAGCTTCGGCTCGTTGCCGGTAAAGTAACCTGATCATGTCACCATACATACATACATATATATATATACATACATATATATATATATAAACATTTAGATCATAGATGGAGTGGGGTAAGAATGCCTCCCATCCATTAATTGAGATTACCAGGCACGAGGTAAGAATTATTTCTGTCCCTATAGGTCCACTAAAAAGGGGTAATAATGCCTCCCTTCTATACAAGTATCGAGATTAGCGGGCATGAGGTAAGAATGCCTCTCGTCCCTAAATAAACTGGCAGGGGGTAAGAATGCCTCCCTTCCATACATGTTCATAATACTAGCATGTGGTATAACTGTCTCTCATCCAAACATGGAAAACATTACTAGAAGTCAACTGGAAAGGGGTAAGAATGCCTCCCTTCCAGACATGTATTGTCACACTAGCATGGGGTATAACTGCCTCCCATCCAACCACGTATCTGTCACTAGGTGGCCTCAACATACACTCACCTTTATTATCATTCATTATGTGGCATCAACATGTGCGCACTCAAAATACAAACATGTCTATAGTATACTACTTATGGCATTACCTCATAAGCATTCAAAGAATCATACCACATACACATAAGCGAACACATTCACGTTCATACTTAAGGAAACCCATCTTAAGTATCTAAAACAAGATATTCTCATAATCAGTTTACTAACATAAGTCATGCTTATTTCATTATCCTAAGGCATGGTCTCACCACCCTAATCCATCTCATTCAAGTTTAACCATTTCATAAAAAGGGTTCAACTATCATGCTTTAACCATTTGGTACCATTCAAAGGAAACATGACATCATCAACTATCACCAAAGCATAACAAGAATTTAGCAGGAAAGTATAAGAGTCTACTTCCTAGTTTTATCTTCAAAACAGTGCACCTCTGATCGAGGGGTTTTATTATTAAATCGTTAGTTTAGTGGCCAAACAACCCTTTTAATCATGTCTCTGCAATTCACACTCTTTTCACAGAATCATTCACTTGAAACTAAACTTGCATGATTAACATACTAAAGCAGTGTAGAAATAACTCATTAATACTTCAATTTAAATTAAAAGGTATGGAGAGGGACACTACCTTAAGGTGGATCCACCTGTCCACTCCAGCTCTTGGAGATTTCTAACTTAAGCTGCCATTACTGCTCCCCCTACTATGCATAACACGCTATGAACCTTAAAAACAACTAAGATATTTACTTAGAGGATGCACAAACCATAAACCGGGATAACCCTTATCTCAGAAATCAACTGGCAGACCGAAAAGACTGCAATCCGCCTTTTCTTTGGTGGCAGACATCATACACGCACCCACAAGGTCCTGAGGTACCTTTCGCATCCTCTTACGACAAAGGAATCAAAAGAAAAACGAATCAAAAACTAACCCTAAACCTAGGGGGTTCAGCCGAATGGAATTAGGGAAAGGAGGAGACCTAAAATCGACAAAGAGGAGAGGAGGAAGGAGGGAGGAGACTTACCGTGGGGATTCTAAGGAGGAATCTCCAAGAACGGAGGAGGAAGGAGGTGCGGCCGAGAGGGAGGCTCGCACGAGGTCGGTGGCTCCAGGGAGGGGGTTCGTGAGGGTATGGCTGAGAGGAGAGGGGAGAGTTTATTAGATTTTAGGTTTTCTTTTTAAATTAATTTTAAATATTTTAAAAACCCAAACAGGGCACGGCGCATGGCTTGGGTCGCACAGTTTGGCAAACCGTGCGCCAACCGTGCGTCCCCCACTGGACACCCACAACACCCTGCACGGGTTGGATGCACAATTTGGGTAAACCGTGCATAGGCCGTGCAGACTCCTCTGCCCCCTGATTTAGGTCGCAAGACTTGGGCCGCATGGTTTAGGAAACCGTGCACCAACCGTGCGCCTTCAGTTGTTCTTTAAAAACCACCCGTCTTCGGCTCTGACACACCCGGAACCCCTCAAGACACTCGAAAAACTTAATAGGCATTCTCCCATGTCCAAAAACATTAAAAAGAATGATCCAAACCTTCGGAATCTCATTCTAAATTCCATTATTAAATTTGATCGGTTCAGTAATTGAAAAGTTCAAATTCCTTCACCTTTTTAACCCGGTTCAAAACGCGGGTCATTACACCATGTTTATGTTTTAATATATTTTGATATGTGTTTTCCCTTACTAGGATTTTAAGCTCACCCTTCTTATGTTTCCATTCCACCAGGTTATAAATAAAAAATTACATATGATATGTCTTGAAGAGTAGCATGTTTGGAGAATTTTTGGGAGATTTTGAAGACTTACTATGGATTAATTAGTTTCATATATAATAGTAAAATGCCTATTTAATGAGAAATACATGGTCTATATTAGTTAATTATGTGTCCTAAATATATGAAACTCTAAACCTAAAATGTGATGGGAATGTATGTAATTATTTTTTATAAATCATGTAATTATGGCATAGTTACATCTCATCTATCATAGAGTTTCCTATGAGACTTAAAACATTATGGTGATTTTATTTAGGGGATTCTCACTCAATATTTTATTGTCTCCCATTACTATCATTTCAATTTTAGGAAATCATTTTTACCTTTTTTCTTATATGTGTTACTTTTCTTTGATGTTTTGGTGCTGGTTTGTATTTTTTCCCTACCTATTTATGGTTTAGGATGTTTTATAAATGCCTTTTAAATGTGGATATTGAAAGGCATGATTTTAAAGAGAAGTTAAATTTTTTATTTATACACAAGGTTTTCAAGAAAGATGTTGAAATGAGGAAAATGGTTTTATTTTATTTCTAAACTTAAAGGCCCTCATTTCTGGTCTTGAAATATTTTAATTTTATGTGATGGTTCTACCCTTGTTTTATATAAAATGGGTGGATTTTTTATCAAATGGGAATGGTTTTTTTGTTTTACATAAACTTTTTTATGTGGAAAACATACTATAAAATTATATTTCAAACTATTATTTATGAATTTTGTATATATGTAATATTATAGAATCTTTGATGTAATCCAACTGAGAATATTTAGATCACACCACACACACAAACACTAATGTGTGTGTGTAATTATTATGTTTTCTCTCGGGTGCCTATGTTTTGATACTATTTATTTGATGTTCATTTTGGTTTTTTGATGGAAATGATTGGATGTTGTGAATGACCATTTCTCACTAGATATGTTCTGGTGGTGTTTCAGTATTTTTTATGGTACATATATGATTGTTTATGTATCGTCTAATTCAGCAAGGTGTATTATGTATTCAGGTTCTTTTTTATTTTTTATTATGTTGTGTGTTATTAAATATTGTGGATTATCTGTTTTTTATTATATTTTACAATGAGATTAGTCACTTATATTACTCTAAATCCATTTTTTATTTTTTTATTTTAAATTCGCTTTATGGTTTAGTGGTAACCTCCCATTCAATGGGATATAAACCATCACAAAAATTTCCAAATTAAAATTCAAAATTTAAATAATAAATAACAAAATCATAGATTAAAATATTTGAAATTCAATCAGGTCCAAAGAATCAGTCCCATCACCACCTAATTTCCTCTACCTGTGAGATAACAAATCATGAGCCACCTCGATCCATGACCCTTGAACCATCATCGTCTCCACTTCACTGGTGAGAACCCACCAGCCATCGTATTACTATAAGAAACCCATCAACCCTTCATCGATTGAACTAGCCAAAATCCCTATATAGAGATTGAAGATAAATGACTTGAATAGACCCAATCATGCCACCTTCACAGAATCACCGAGAACTAAACCAACATTGAAATTACACATCATAAACCCATAAAAAAGCACCATAAAATCAAGAAATAAAACATCTTTAAGGGATAATGAACCTATACAATCCATCAATGAATGAACCACCACCCCATAAACGTGTTTTTTTCATCTTCATCGAAAAAATCACACTAACAGTAAATAAAAACACTAAAAAAATTCACCAAAACATCATTATTGTCATTAGGGATGAAAACCCATGATCATCATTCACTATAAAGACGCCAAATCAAATTGCGCCTCCTCGAACACCATTGAACACTCAACTAACACATCCCAAAACCAGACGAAAACCATAACATATGGAAAAATTTGGGTATTTCAAGACATCCCTAGAATCAAGAGTAGAGTTTGAACAGACCACAATGTTAATAATGAGCCTCAACCATTAACATTATCTCAAACCCAAACACCTAACAGATAAAGGGAAGAAACAAATGTAGGACCTGACTCCTGGTCCACCCTCAGATGATCAATCTATATATCCCAAGCCACCTTGAGATCCCCCACACCATTCCAAAATGGGTACCAGAATGACGTATCAAGAAGAAAGACTAGTGAAGAATAAAACTAAGGCCTCTACAGTGAACCATAACTACAAGAACAAAAACAATAAGTTGAATCCCTAAAACCCAAAATTAATAATGGGAACCCTGATAGAAAAAAGATAGGGAAAGAAACACTAGATCGATAAGGGACATTCGAGGGAGTGAAAGAGAATAATTGGTGATACTGACACCATCCCGAATTACACCAAAATAAAACAAAAGAATTACCAAAATGAGAGAGGTAAAGGGAGGATTTAAAGCTGAAAGGGAAAGGGGAGTTGTCATCGATGGTCGGTCATTGAAATCCCACTTTCGATAAAATACTCCATGGAAATCTAAATGTGAGAGAGGATGATGACATAGTCACTTATACTTATTATGTATCGTGTTTATGTTTATTTCATTTATTCCCTATTTTTAATGTTTATTGTTGTAAACTATTTATCATTATTTCATGAAAGTCCAATGTATGGATGCACCATGCCAGATTCTCAATAAAGCTTTATTTCTTGGTTTTATTATTATATGAGGGTGAAGAATTCCTAGGTTAATTTTCTTGATTCCCAAACACTAGACTCTGTACTATTGGGGTCGAGAACACCTTTTAGTCCTAATGACAGGTTGGGTCAGGTTATGTGATGAGTTAACCTGGGACATCTCATTACACGATCTAGTCTCAATAATCCATCCAACTAGATATCAGGCATAGATCAAGCTTATACATTGTACCAGTCACCCAACCCAACCCAAATATTGTATTCAAGCTCAAAAAATGGAGATTGTGCTTGACATTTTTTGTTCCCTTACTTCACAACCATCCATCTTTTATTCATATAATAAATAATTTAATTTTAAAATTCTAATCTAAATTGGAATAGGTATTAATGGCCCAACTCATGAATCAATACACTCATTAATTATTGGGATATAAAATATTATTATGATAGCTTTGATACCCACCATAAGGACCATCTAGATTAAGATCGCTGAAGAATAAACATATATATTGTGATATAAAAAGGAGAAATGTAAAATTTAAGACACATGTTCAATAATAAACAAACCTAAATAATGGAAAATGAAGTCATGAGTAAGAAATTTATGATTTCAGTATGATTTTTGTGGGTTAAAATCTCTATTTATTTATATTTCAATGAGAAAATGAAGGAGAAAAAACACAAAAATGAATCTCTTAAATAATTAAAAAAACCATCTCACAAAAATGTATATTAGGGATTTCAATATATGAGTTGGGTGTTATAAAAAATATATTATAATAAGAAATTATATGCTCAATATTTCATATTACCATGCTTTCTTGGAACCAATGACATTACCACTACATACACTACAATATCAGATTCATCTCTTTATGATAAATCCCTCACCATGCTATGAATAGAGACTATTGGTCAAAGCACTGCATTTATTGGACTTTTTCATCTAATTAAATCAAATTAATTGTAGAAAATAGAATAAAAAATGTGATAAAATAATTTAATTGTACACTTATTATTTAATCATAAATATCCATTATCAATCCATGTTGTAATACTAATAGAATTATTTTATCAAGCCACCAAAAATCATTTGCATGAAGTTATGATTGTTTATTAATAATATCTTCACACATAATTTTAATATTTTTGTTTTTATTCAAACACTTTTGAATTTAACCAGTCATACATTGATTAATCACCAACACTTCACATGCAATGTTGTTTTTTAAAGTTGTGGTCGAAGCCACATATTTATAAATAAAGTAAAGACCTCTTTATGAATGGGTAGAGGGAGACCCATTTCATAGCCCGAAAGCCCAAGACCAAGTGGTTTGAATACGAGGCCCAAAAGCCCATTGTTGGCCCAAATGGACCTTCAGTGAATAGTATTACTATAGTCTCTGGGCTGCTACCGTGCCTGCTACAATACCGCTGCCGCTACAATTCCTACTACAGTACATCCACTGCTACAGTTTCATCAGCTACAGTTCTATCACTACTATAGTACTATTAAAGTACCCTGCTATAGTGATTCTACAGTACTCAGGAATTCCTCACATACCTGGATTTGATCTTGGGTATTTTGGATGCCAAGTAGGAGCCTCTACCACTTGGGTACAAGCTCATTGGAAATCTCATGCAATTTTATGTAAAGTGATCACCATTACATGTACTAGGCTTCCAAATTTTGATACAACCAATAGTACTACAAAATCGGCCTTTCACAGAACTGACATTTATCTGCGTTTTATTTTTAGCACCCATATAAGGGATCCTTTATCAGAACTTTTGAAGAACTGATAAAGGTTCGAAAAAATGATATAATTAAATAAATAAAAAATAAAAATGAGTTTATAAAAAAATATTAATTTTTTAATTAAATAATTATTAATAAAAATGAATAAAATAATTATACTATATATAAATTATAAATACTAATAAATAGTATAGATTAAATATATAGATTTATCTAAAATAAAAATTAAACAATTAAAAATAAGTAAAATGAGAAAAATATTAGACATTTTATTAATTAAATAATTATTGATAATGTTAGTAAATATTATATATTAAATATATAGAAATATATAAATGTATATAAATATAATTTATATAATACAAAATATCTATGCTTTTACATAAAATAGTAATATATTTAGTGGATAATGGTTTATAATTAATAATTAATATGAATTAAAAATAATGACTAATTGCATCGAGTAATGGAAATAATTGAATATCATTTGATTTTTCAATTTAAAATAGATCAAATGTGTGTTATATTGATTTTTTATACATATATTTAATTAATACATTTTTATGTACAACACACACACACACAAGTATTTACATAATTAATGAAATATTATTTAGAAACACATATAATATTTATATAATTTATTCAAATTTTAGTATTCATTTTAGAATTTCATTATAACATGAAACACTTAATATATTACGTTTTTAATCGGTAAACTTTATTTATTTATTTTTAATATTATTAAAGTTAGGTACTATTTATTCATTTTTAATACGTTTTTTTTATTTTTTTGGGAATTTAATCAATTTATATTATTTATTTTATACATATATATTTACTATTTATTAATATTTTTAATATGTGTTCATATTTATTTCAATATATATCTATTTTTTTAATAATTTGTATTTAATTAATAAAACTTATCCATTTTTTCAATACTGTTAATGTGTACTCAATTTTAATTATTCAATTTCACTTATTTTTAAAGTGCATGCAGTTAAGATTAAATATTCGTTAATAATGTTAAAAATATATTTGTAAAAAATATTTATAATTAAATATATTAATAAATTTATATTTACTATATTTATAAATTTATAATTATAAATAAATAAATATTATTTTTTTTAAAATGTATTTATATAATTATAAATAAATAATAATATATATTTAAATAATTATGAAATTATAATAAATTTATTTAAATAATGAATATATTTACTATAATTATATTTATATATATTTATTAAATATATATAAATATAATTATAGTAAATATATTCATTATTTAAATATTAATTTTTGTAAAGTATTTATATAATTATAAATAAATATTTATATAATTATAATAAATATATTTAAATAAAGAATATATTTACTATTATATATATTTATTTATTTAAAAAATTATTTATAATTATAATTATAAATACTTTATCAATTCTTAAGTAATAAGAGCTGATAAAGATTGATTTTATCATCTCTTTTTTAGTGCTAAAAAATATTCTTTTTATCAATGCTTATTAATTTAGTGCTGATAAAATGGATCGTTATTAGCGCTTTTTTGGAAGCATTGATAAAAGTGTTCCAATATATTTTAATAACCCTAACCATCGTGAACCAGTTTTTGATATCCAAAGCTCTCCACAGAATCTACCAGCTATCAGCGCTCCTCATTGTCGAATCCAAGATCGAATCTAGGCTTGAATCAAGGCTCCAACTATTCTAAGGCTCAAACGATTCAAGGGTCAAACAAAACCAATGCTTGAATGAAATCTTGTTTTTTTATATCTATAATTTCCCTCAGTTATCCACTGAACCTTTTCATCCCACATCCATGTATCCCAACAACTTCAGTTGCACTATCCTATAATAAAACAACCCAAAATTCACTTTTTTAGATATAGTGAAGTATCAACTTCCCCAATAGAATGTTTCTCTCCTTGGGAACACTTTGGTACTGTGAGACTTGAAATATATTAGACACAATGTTGGGTCATGTTGTTTTGAGGTATAATGGGCTCCCAATACCTATATTTCATGATACCCACCTCTTTTTCAATCAAATTTTGAAAAAATCATCCATATAGCGGTCAGAATTTTCATTAGTTTGGAATATTCCATTCAAAATCACTTAGGAAACTCTTTTTTATATTTTTTATTTTTAAATTAATGTGCTATGATTTCCTTGATTCACCTATAAACCAAGGAAAATGGTTAACTCACCTATCATAAACATCTCGATATCATACCTCATATAATCCATAAAAAACATACATTGTGCTTTGTCTAATCCTCAAATATAATGTCTTTGAAATATATGAGTACTAAAATACATTGATAATTCTGCTTCTTGATGTAGAGGTTTTGATCAACTCTACCTCACTAAAAACAAGCCTTTCTTATGTATTGATTCAACCTTAAATATGAGGTCCTCAATGATTTATTTATATTATACAAAGAATTATTTAACTGGAACAACTTTATCACATTTTCATCCATAATAAACCCTTCCAATTTCTCAATGTACACCCCCTTAAGAATTCCATTGAGGAACATAGATTTGACATCCATTTGGTATACTTTTAACTACATTTTCACTAAAATAACCAAGAAAATTAAAATAGTTTCCAACCGAGACATGGGAGTAAATTTATCATAAATATAAATTCTTTTGATTTTGGAATTCCCCTTACACACTATCCATTATTTGTTTTGATCCAATTTTCTATAGTCAATGAGTTTATTACAAAACACCCACTTGGTTCTGATAAAATTTTTATCTTCCATCCGTGGAACAATTTCCCAAGTCACATTGCTCTTATTCTGATCAATCTTCTAATGCATAGACTTTATCCAATAAATCAACCTTGTCAGCCTATCCAAATGATTTAGGCTCAACCTGAGAAAAATGATTTTTTTGTAGAGTCTTACTCCTTCGAGTTTTCACTGAAACAATCAGATCACCAATATAATTTTATTCATTGATTTTATCCTTAATTGTATTTGTTGTAGTTGATAACAGTTATTCATTTTCCTCACTATCAATGTCTTATTTGGATTCTACCTCAACGCCATGTACTACCCTATGCTACTCAATTTATCATTAATTTCCTCTAATGTTTCATAATTATTTTAATTATTAACAATCTCCCCATTATAATTAGTAAAAAATATCTATCAATTTTATATTGTCATCATAAAAACAACTCAACTAATCATTTTTAAGTTATTATTTAATTGTATCATTATCTAATATGATCAATTTTTCACCACCAAAAATAAATTTCCTCTTTCAAACACTATTACCATAAATTTTTACTAACCAAAAATAAAAAAAATGGTTCGGATAGTTTTCTATACCATTGTGAAAATATAGCCATCTTTGAAATGATAATCCACTCATTAATACTTCTTAAAAATGACTTCATTTATATCATTACACATCTAATAAACACTATGCATGTCTTGCTTTAATCTATCTAAAAATAGTTTATTCTTTAACATTGCCTTTTGGTTCCACCCGTAGGAATATCTGATTACCATTCATGTAATTCTCAAAAATGGGAGGAATTACCCCTTTTAGAGAAAACAATGGAGTACCACTATCATCCTCATCAGTTTCATCTTCTGAATAATTATTATTCCAATTATTTTATTAGGACTCAGCCCCCATCTATTTTATGTTTATTGTACTACTTTGAGAAGTATTCATCCTATGGATTACTATTACTTTGAATATTTCAAGAAACATAGGTGCATGTCTACAAGAGATGGAGGAAGAGTCCAAACAACAAAATACAATGATAACTATTCCGAAGATGAGTTGGTGAGGATGAAAGTTGTCTATAACTTTCAACTTTGGATGAATTCAAAGGATAACAACAGCAATGGTGGATTAGTTCTTTTCTTAAATTCAATTACCTATTTTCTTCAAAGAATAAGGAACTTATTTGAAATAATAAAATTCTGGGTTTCCCTTATTATAATTATCTATAACTTTCACCTTTAACAATGAATATCTTAGGTGAATTTATTTATTTATTATAAAAAATGAATATTTTATGAACCCAATAGAATGGATATGAATTGAAAATGGATTCATGCTAATCTTATGATAAGAGTATGAAAATAGAGTTAAATATTTCATCAGGTTTTCAATAAATCATGCATACAACCCTTCTCAAATCCTTTGTCTGTGTTTATGTTGTTGTTGTTATAGAAAAATTAGCCCGTAAGAGATGGAAGAACATTTGATTTGTCACAGAATAGATCAGAGCTATAATTGTTGGAATAAACATGTTAAAAACCAAATTTTCAAACCGATTGGGATGATACTATAGTTTATGAATAATTTTATATAAATACTAGTGTAAATGATGATTAAGGTCATGTGGAAAAAATGACAATGGAAATTGAAGATGACCTTCGTGATTATCCAAAGTTGTTCGAGAAGTTAAATAGTTGTGCTAAGAGACAATTATAGACCATTTTTACTAAATACACAACATTTTCTTCTATATTGAAGTTATATAATTAAAGAGTGGAATAAGATGGAGTGACACCAGCTTTACAAAACTACTTGGTCTCCTGAATGATATTTTTCCAAAACAAAATAAACTACCATGTCGAACATGTGATTCTAAATGAATGCTATGTTCAATCGGTATGATATCTAAAAAATACATGCTAGTCCAAATGATTTCACATTTTTTCACAATGACCATGAATCACTCAGAAAATTCCCTAAGTGTGGTTCAGATCGATACAAGAAAAATGGATCAAGTCCTTCGAAATCTATATGGAAATTTCCTATCATTACATGGGTTATAAGACTATATATATTTTAGGGAACCATGAGACAATTGGAATGTCATTCATATACAATAATTAAATATGAGAACCTATGTTATCCAACATGTTCTCCTTAGTGGAAGAAGATTGATTACGAGTATCCTAAATTTGGAAATGAGCCAAGAAACTTTCATCTTGTGTTATCTATAGATGGAATAAATCCTTCAAGCGTACATAGTAGTACTCATGGTTACATGGACCATTTTTTGGTAAATTATAGCTTTCCACCATCGTTATTCATAAATCACTAATAAATTATGTTGTCTCTACTTATATGTAGACCAAAGAAACCTGATAACGATATTGATTTCTATTTGGCTCTATTGATCAAATATATGAAATTGATGTGGGATACATGTGTGATAATGTATGATGATCATATAAGTGAAGAATTCACATTGAGGGACATATTCTATGGGATGATAAATGAATTCCTGTTTATGTAAATTTATCATGATATAGAATTAAAGGAATGTTGGGGTGTCACATTTTTGAAAAATGAACATAGTCAGTTCGGTTGAAACATTCCTCAAAGACTCTTTTTTTAGGACGTCAGAAATTTTTACCTCGATAACATAAACACCAATCTTGCATGACAACATTCAATGAGAATATCGAAAAAGGTACAACACCGTCTCTAATAATGGATGATCAAATTTTCGATAAAGTAAAATATATTAACATTGTTTTCAGTAAAACATTTCAAAAAAACTTTACAAAATCAATTTGGAAGAAGAGATCAATTTTCATTGAATTATTGTATTAGAATTGTTTGTATTTCATACATTTTATTTATGTCATACAAATAGATGAAATAAAGGAAAAATTTATTTTATAGTTTTATTGACACATTATTAAATTTTCCTGGAAAAAATAAAGATGACATCAAGGCTAGGTTGGACATGATTGACATGGGGATGAGGGAAGAGTTGGAACTAGTGAAGGGTGAAGGGTAAAATTTTCTTCCCCCAGTAGCTTATACTCTATCCAGATAAGTAAATTTTCAATTTTTTATTTTCATTAATAGTATTAAATTTTTATAGGGGTATTCATAAAAAATAAAGAATGTAATGTCAATGAATAATTTGAATATACAATTACTAAAATCACATGAATTTCATGTTTTGATGAAAGATTTAATATCTATTTCTTTCCATTGAATTCTACCTAAAAATGTATGACATAAATTAACCAGACTCTAGTTCTTTTAAAGACCTATATAGTAAATTTATAGACCCAATGAAGTTTCCAATCGTTAATAAGGAGGTTGTAGTCATATTGTATGAATTAGATATGTTCTACTCACTATAATTGTTTGATATAATGGTCTAATTAATGGTTCAATTGGTTATAAAGGTTCAACTATGCAGTCCTTTCCATTACATATGGATGTACCCCATCGAATGGTACATGGTAATTTTGAAAGGGTATGTCAATAATTGAAGTTGACCAAAAGGTTGCACTGTATAATGATATATTATTGAAAAAGATATTAAATTATGTACAAATTAACTATCAGATGTTGATAGCATCGATCTCCAAAAAATATCATCATAACAAATGCATTATGGTCGAAGGGATTTTCAGAAGATATGTTGTTACAATTACCTTGAGAGAGAGGGAACATTCTCACCTTTACATTTTACATAATAGTGAAGATGTTGATCCATACATTTAATCCCATGACTTAATTCTTATAGATTTGAATCCAACAAGGGATGAAGGATGGATATCAAATACACATATTTAATAGTTTATAAGATGTTTTTGAGGTCAAATTTATAAGGAGTTATCTAAAATTATAAATTCAATTGTCGAACTACTTTAATTGATAGCCAAGAGACCAAATGAAAGTGTTATGTCTTACACTAGTTTTTTAATAAATGGTTATACATTCTATACAAAAGAACATGATGACTGCAGTACGATGAAAAAAAGTGGTGTTACACTTATGGAGGAAGCAATGACCATATCTAGTTCTAAGGATAGATATCTAATTTATTAAAATATTTCATATTTCTCCATTATAAAATAGATATACGAGTTTTATTATACATCATTTCAAGTTCTTATTTTTTTGTTGCAAATGGGTTGACAATATGAGTGTAGTGAAAGTTGATGAAATGGGATTCGTGAAGGTTAATTTTAGAGTGACAGGGGGGAAAGATCTATTCATAATTGCATCATAATCATTGAAAGTATTTTATATCTCAGATCCAGAAAACAAGAATTGGTCAATTGTTTAACTGGAAACTAAAATAAATGTCAGGTCAGATGAAAATTCAATCAAGGATGACCCTTTCATTGGGAGATCATAATCAGTTCATGTTGGTCCCAATTTAGAACATGTGTTGTATGTTAGAGGGGACCATAAAGAGGGGATTTTGATTCTATATAGTAGAACCAAATCCCTAAAACCATTAAAAAATAAAAAGAGTTCACTGATAATGTAAAATGGTTTTTTAATATATTATGTTCTTCCTCCAAATATTATATCTTCTCTACTACATTAACATATTCTAAATTAAATGTTTGAGTACTCATGCAGACAATATCTTCTATAAATGGCAATGTTACTAATCCCTCAAAAGAAAAATCTATAATGAAGGAACTCATTTGGGAATATGCAATGGTAATGTTATGATATACTTTCTCTATTTTACCAAAAAATTATATAATGAAATGTTGATTTAATTTTCATTATTAATTTAAGATTTTGTTTATTTTAGAATATTTTTTTCCATTTTACATGATTTCTTTCACCCAAAATTCTATAGTATTATTCTCTCTAAAAACATTTTCACCTCTACAGTGTTGGTATTTATTAATTTCTATCAAGTTCTCTCAACTTCTCAATTACAAAGCTAATCTTGATGTTTTCATAGTAAAATCATTGTCCATAGAATTAATGAATTGTTTCATATTTATGTGTAGTTTATTTCCTTTTAGTATTACTCATATAAGATTTTTTTTCTTATACAAGTGGAATATTTTGTTCAAGCCTACAACTGAGATAATGATAAGGAAATGCATCAATAATTCATAAAACCATCATGAAAAGGTGAATTCCTACGACTTATTTAATTGATTTTTTCATCATTTTATCTACTATTTATAAGTTAATTTCCATATCATTTTTGTATAATACATATTTTTTTCATAGATATTTTAGGAAGTCATATTTTTCTTTCAACTAACTAAAATAATCCACAAAAGAGAAAAAATGTTCCTAACTGCCAATGTTACCATAATTTCCATTGTCTTTCTTTGATAAACTTACAACACCAAGTAATTAATCATTGTTCTTAGATGAAACACCTTTCTCATTTTTGAAATACAGAAGAGTATAGTAATATCATGTACCCATTATGGTGACTTTTCATGATATAATGGTCATATCAGCTTCATCTTCTCTTATGGATTTCAAAAACGAGAAAGGTTTTTCAGCTAAGAACATAGAGTCAATATTTGGTGTTGGAAGTTTGAAAAAGAAGGGCAATGTAAATCTAGGTAATATTGTTAATTATGATCGTTTTGATACTTTTTAAAATGTATGAGTAAACCTCACCCCAATCCGACACACGGTGTGACCGGTATGACTCTAAGTACTTATTTTTTGAAATTGATATTAATTTTAGTAAAAAATAAAACTAACAAACTCAAGACCAATAAAAATGTTCTTATTATTATTATACTTTAATAAAACTATCCATAAGTCATTTTATATGTGTAGGAATCAGACGCACCTCAATATTACACACGGTGTGACCGTTATGACTCCATGTGTGTCTTTTTATTTAAAATTGACATCAATTTTTGTAAAAATGACAACTGGCCTACTCAAAAACAACTAAACACATTTAGATTGTTTTTATACATTAGATAAATGATTCATAAGTCATTTTTGTTGTGTAGGAATCATCCACACCTCAATCTGATACACAATGATTTTGGTATGACTCAATGTGTCCATTATCAGTTTAAAATTGAAATTTTAGTTCAAAAAGTGTCACTCACTAAAAATCGAGAAAACAGACTCAGATTGTCTTGATAATTTAGTACATCGATTCATAAGTCATTTTTTTGTGTTGGAATCGATATCAGATTAAACTTACACATGATGTTATCGATATGACTCAAAGTATGTGTTTCCAGTTTAAAATGAAATTTTAGTAAAAATGACATGTTACATTCTCAAAACTGAGAAAATGAATTCTAATTGTATTGATACTTTTTTAAAATGATCCATAAGTCATTTGAGATGTGCAGGAATCAGTTTCACCTCAATATAACACATGGTGTGACTGGTATGACTATAAGTGTGTCTTTTTATTTAAAATTGATATCAATTTTAGTAAAAAGGAAAATTGACCTACTCAAAATTGAAAAAAATCATTAGTATTTTTATACTTTAGGAAAACTATCCATAATTATTTTTGTATGTGTATGAATCAACCCACCTCAATCTGACACACGGTGTGACCATAATGACTCAAAGTGTTCGTTATTAGTTTAAAAATGACATTTTAGTTCAAAAAGTGTCACTCACTAAAAACCATGAAAATTCACTTGTATTTTCTTCATAATTAAGGAAATAAATTCATAAATCATTTGTAATGTGTATTAATTAGTTTCACATAAAACTGACACACTATGTGATCGATATGAGTGAAAGTGCGTGTTTCTATTTTAAAATGACATTTTAGTAAAAAAGTTAAGTTATGTACTCAAAATCAATCAAACACATTTGGATTGTTTTGATACTTAAAAAAATTATCCATGAGTCCTTTGAGATATTTAGTAATTAGCTTCACCTCAATTCGACGCACGGTGTGATCGGTATGAATCTAAGTACATATTTTTATTTAAAATTGACAATAATTTTAGTAAAAAGGACAATTGACCTACTCAAAACTGAGAAAGAGAATTTATATTGTATTTATAATTTATTAAAATGGTCCATATAACATTTGGGATGTGTAGTAATCAAACACACTTCAATCTGACACATAGTGTCATCTGTATGACACAAACTATCTGTTATCAGTTTAAAAATTATATTTTAGTTCAAAAAGTGTCACTCAATAAAAATTAATCAAACCCACTCTAATTTTATTTATAATTTAGGAAATTGATTCATAAATCATTTTTGGTATTTAGGAATTTTTCTCATGTAAAACTGATATATAATGTGATCAGTATGAGTCAAAGTGTGTGTTTCCAGTTTAAAATGACATTTTAGTAAAGAAGACAAGTAGCGTACTCAAAACCTAGAAAACACATTTCAATTGTTTTGATAATTTATCAAAATTATCCGTAAGTAATTTGGTATGTTTATAAATCATTAAAACTTAAATATGAGGAATGGTGTGACCGATATTACTCCAACTGCGTCTTTTTATTTAAAATTGATATCAATTTTAGTAAAAAGGATAATTGACCTACTCAAAATTGATCAAAAGAATTCATATTGTTTTTATAATTTAGTAAAATGTTCCATAAGTAATTTGGGATGTTTATAAATCATACTAACCTCAATCTAACTCATAGTGTGACCGATATGACTCAATTTGTCCGTTATCAGTTTAAAATCGACATTTTAGTTCAAAAAGTGTCACTCACTGAAAACCAAGAAAATGAACTCAAATTTTCTTGATAATTTAGGACATCGATTCATAAGTCCTTTTTGACATGTAAGAATCAATATCACATCAAAATGACATGAAATTTTATCTAAATGAGTCAAAGTGTGTGTTTTTAGTTAAAATTGACATTTTAGTAAAAAAAAGTGACATGGTCAAAATCGATAAAATGCATTTAGATTATTTTGATACTTTTGGAAAATGATCCATAAGTCATCTGAGATTTTTAGAAATTAACTGCACCTCAATCTGATACATGGTGTGACAAGAATGACTCTAATTGTATCTTTTCAATATATAAGTTTCATTTTAGTTTAAAGTGTGCCTCACATCGACAAAACTGAGTAAAAAAGCCTACAATGTTTTCTCATAATTATATCTTCTATTAATTAATTAATTTCCTTATAATTTTTATATTATACTTATTTATTTAATTTTTCTATAGATTTTTTTTGATGATAAACAAGAAACAGTGTGACATTCAAGAATCAACCACAACTCAATCTGATACACAGTGTTCCTGGTATAACTCAAAGTCTAGTTTAAAATTAACACATTCTGTTAATTTATTTTTTTATTTTTTTTTCTAACATAATGTTTTTTTCTTATATAGGTGTGTTTTTTTCTCAAGAAAGGGCTAGGATCAAAAGAAAAAGTAACATTGATTTTTTAGAATATATGTAATAATTTTTACTTATGTAATTGTATAAACCAATGTTTGAAATGTATATAATATAGTGTTTTTTCTTATATTTGGTTTTTAAATTTTATTTCATTTAAATTCTATATTGGTACTTTATTTTTCTGTTTTTTGGTGTTTTTGGTTCTTCAGTGTGCTATTACAGCACACTGCACGAGTACTGTAGTGTGATATTATTGCACACTGCAACATGCCCCTTTATCAGTGATTTTATAATTACTAATAATGGGGTCCTTTATTGGCGCTTGTAGAACTGTTGATAAAGGTCTAATTTATTTGTGCTATATAAAATAATTAATAACTCTTTTCCTTTATCAGTGCTTATAAAAGCGTTGATAAAAGACTTGGTCTTTTAATCTCACTCTGGTAGTTAGTGCTTCTCTAGCACTAATAAAGACCATTTTTAGCACTGTTAAAGGAATATTTTGTAGTAGTAATATACTTAAGGAATTATAATCCTCATTGTTTCAATGATATAAAATATACCTAGGATAAATTTGTAATTAACCATAAGAGGGGTAGAAATTTACAATATTATAAGTTAATGTATCATTATACTTTACACATAAGTTTTTTAGAAAATTAAAATATTTTGATTTTATCATCTCAATGATTTAACATCCATGATGTTTATGGAATCTATATTCTTCATAATAACTTCTATACAAGTAAGTCTTCAATTCTAAAATTTATTGTTTATTAGACCCAATCACAAACATACCTAAACTATCACATCATGAATAATAGTTTATACCTATTTCATGGTAAGTGAGGATAAACCTAAAAGAATAAAATATTCTTTTTAAATAACTTAGTTTATACTTTGTACTAAGATTTGGTTAATATAAAAACCTATTTCCTTGTTTTCCAAATATTTATAGTCAGAATACTACACCTCCCACTAATAAAAACTTATAAGTAGTGGGACCCCCACGCGAGACTTCTAAACATTAATAACATATCCTAGGAATGTAATCACTATCTTGGGATTCGGTTTTTGAGATTTCTTCTCAAATATTCATTGTAATCACATTCTTTTCATCACTTGGAAATATCAAGTAAAGAGATATGAAAATTTCATTCATTAAATTTGTTAATTTTAAAGGGTATTAGAAGAACACAATAAATTTTTAATGATGTGTTTTGTTTTTTTAAACAAAAATTGAGAAGCATTTTAAAGGTGTTTATAGTATTTGAGTTGATTTAATATGGTAAAATAAGTTTTAAGATGATTTGAGTTGGCTAGAGGAAAATTCTAAGATTTACGGATTGTAGGTTTTGGAATTCTATATTATAGGTGTTTGATAATTTAGATAAGTACAAGATAAATCCGATTTTCACTATGATATATAACATTTAATTGATGATATGTAACATATTCTTGATTATATGTAATATTTTTTTCTAATCACATTCAGATATAATATATATATATATATATATATATATATATGATCATGTATAAGAAATATTTTGAGTTTCCATATGATAAATAACATCTTGTAGTCGATGTGTAATATCTCAAAATTTGTATGTAAGAACTTTTATCCTGTGAGAAAGATTTACTAGGAAAATTGTAAGATTTTTTTTATATTAAATAAGATCATTCAAAAGATATTTAAGATTAACTCAGTGGCTACCCATGTTACATAAGATTTATCGGTTTGGAAAAAGAAATATTTTTTAGAACAACAATAAAAAGATTTCATGAGTCATATAAGAGGATAATTAATTATGATGATGTTGTGTTTTTATTAAATTAATTAATATCATGATTATTATTTATTAAAGTTTAGATTCAACATAAAATATTTTTAAGAATATTTTTTTCTTATGAGAGTCATCACACCACAGGGGTTTGTGCATGCGATCATACACATATGAAGGAAGAAACTGCAGATTTTATAGAATATTAATTAAGAAGGAAAGATAGGCTAAGATTGAAGAGGAATTAAATGAGTATATTATAGAGGGTATTTTTATAATATTTATATATTTTCAAATATTAATATTTGAACCTCATTAATGTAGATAAAAACTGAAGTTTTTCTTAAAGATATTTGACCATTTTTAAATGAGGAGAATGTGTGACCGAGATTCATGGTGTTTCTATATTTGAAATTATAGAAAATTATCATGTGATTATGGAGAGTTTAAGAAAAAGTTTAATATTAGAATAAAGTATATGAATTAATACATTTAATGTAAATAAATATGATGGATGGTAGAATATAATGATTTCTTATCTCCTATCTCTTGGTATAGGGATTATTGATGTTTCCATTATTGGGTATACTCCAATTGAAAAATATTCTCCCTTAATATATGATTATAAAGGGAATTTGGATGTTTATATAGATTAAGGGAATGAATTTTTGATGTAATTATCTAAAAAAGTGTGCACAAATATTATGGGACTCGAAACATATAAATAAATATGGGACAACCTTGAATGTTTCTTTGAAGGGGGTGTCAATGTGAAAGAATCCAAGCTAAAGATTTGGATATTTTTTGGATGAATATAGGATGGATGATGATGAAACCATTGAATAATATTTCATAATGGTAAATGATTTTGTAATCAACATTAGAAAGTTTGAAGATGCATTGGATGATCTAACCATTGTTATAAATTAATGAGAAAATTTCCAAACAAGTTTGATGAAAAAGTTTCTACTTTGGTGGATAGATATAAATTATCTCTTGATGATTTAAAATAGTATTTTTTTGTGAAATGAAAAGATATATTACATTAAATAAAATTACTAATTGATATATGTATATCACATTTAATAAAATGAAGAATATCAAAATTAATGAAAATGAAGGAGTGATTTCAGAAGACTCTAAAGATGATCAAAAAATGAAGAGTTTGAAAAGATTATGTCTCTTATTTCAAAGAACCTCAGAAGTAGAATATGTAACATCCTATTAATATTTTTAGTTAATATTAAACCCCTATTTTGAGAATTCTTTGTTTTGGTTTTATTTACGGATTCTTCGGGTGAAATTTTAGAAATTGTGAAGGGCTTTTGAGCTATGCATGGTTGGCACACAGTTTTCCCAAACTGTGCACCTTGTAAGTGAAAGTCATATAAACCTAGACAATGAGGCGTTTCATGGTTGGCACATAGTATAAAAAACTACTCAATAACCAAGGATAAACTACAAAACCCCACCAGTAAGGGTTCATGGCCAGGGTGCATGGTTTTTCTAACCATGCGGCCCTACCCAAGAAATCATGCGCACCGATTTTAATTAATCCTAAAATTCACTTACAAATACCAAACCCTATTTTTATCCCTTTATCAGGACTAACTCAAACAAGAATGAATTACTAGGTCATTAGGGCTCTCAAATATAAATTTTGGCTCCTCCAAACCCCTTACTAGGTGGATCAAATCAAAGTGATATTCATTTAGTCCTTTCCCTATAATTTTATTCTTCTCATTCTCAATCTCCTTCCCCCCTTCTCTCCTCACTAGGGTTTATTAGATATCTATGTTTTTGTAGGATTTAATCCTTGTTATTTCAGATCTTGAATCTTGGTTTGATTCTCATATCTTCATTGCTAATGTTCTTCATAGGATTCTTGTTTTGGAAGTTATGTCGCATGATCCCTTGATCTGTGGTAGGTGGTTTTATTTAAGATTTCCCAATTTATTTAACCCTAAATTGATTTATTTAAAGTAAATTTATTTCATACATATTATGAAAACTTGATTTCTTATAAATTATGAATTTGAATTTTATTTGGAATGAAATTTGGAAAAACCCAAATTAAATGAATTAGGATCTATTTGTGGAAAAATGGAAATTGAATTGTGGAATTTAAAGTGTGGAATTTAAATTGTGAAATTGATTTTTGAAATTGATTTTTGAAATTGATTTCAAATTTTTAATTGAAAAAAATGGGTTAAATAAATTTTATAGAAACCAAGTGGTTTTATCTTTAAAATAAGAAAGATTTGATTAGAAAGCCGTTTTGGTTTTTAAATGGAAATTGGCATATTGAAATGGAAAAAATGGGTTAAATTGTATTTTAAACTATTTTGAAATAAATTTATCATTACTTATTGTTATAAGATTATATGTAATCCTAGGTAGTTAGTGAGTTATTTGGGATAACACCCTAATAACGCTTGGAAACACTAAAAATGCATGTGCAGTGGGTCACATCCTCGATGGGATGATGATGAGTCCTCTTTTACCAATTTTTGAGGGATGTGTGTACATATATTTTCATTATAACTATTTGATTGTGAGGTAATCCCATAAATGGGAACTATCATACCTCTTGGAATATGACTTTTTTGCTCATTTGTAATTATTTTTTATATATGCTATTATTTGTAAACTGTTTTACAAATGCCTTGAAAATTTATAGAAAACGTTTTATATAAAATTTTTATTAATCCATTTATTGAAATATTTCCATCAATTTAAATGTAAATCATGATTTATTTTAAATATACTCTTGAACTTCCATGCCTATTTATTTAAAATTTAAAGATTTATTTTTTTTATTTAATTGTGGTATCTTATTATGGAATCCATGGTGAGACCCTATTGAAATTTTAGCTCACATACTACTTGTGCCTTTGGGCGTTTGTATATTTCTTCCTACCAGGTTCAAGAAAGGTGAAAGAACCACTTATAGGTTGTAGTTGTTGTTAACCTTTGGGCTTGAGTTTCTATGTTTGTTGGGACTTGAGTTGTTTATCCTATTTTATGGTACTTTGATGATGTAATTTGGGTTGTTTACACTTGTTTTACTTCTTTTACAATTCTCCCTATTGAGTTATCCTCATATTCATACTGATTTGTATATCTTTCTTCTATTATGTTTGTAAAAAATATGTTCCCACTTTCATATTGTCTGATGCTAGTTACTTGTCATCAACCCATGGGGATTAGGAATACCCTTTGATCTATGTTAGTATAAACCTAGTTATTAGGGTACCAGGGTATATGTGGTGGTTCATGACAAAGTGGTATCGAAGGTTTTGGTTAAATATCTTTCCTTTATGTCAGTATGTAGTTGTGTAATCTTTTCGGGACTTAGAAGGTAGTTAAAATTGAGTTCCTGGAAACCTATCACCGCAATGATGCTTAAGTCACTTGGTATGGTTTGGTATAGACATCTTAAAGACTAGTTCTAGTCTTTTCCCTATTTTTTATTTGGATAGAATGAAATCTAAATATTTGGGATTAATTTCCCTTTTTTCTCTATTTTAGTGTTAATATGATGTCTTCGATGTTGTCTGCTAATATTTTGTAGCATCATGCCTTCGAGAAGACATGTGAATCAGATCTATGCGGAAGATGTTGATGAACCTCATTGTGAAAATCCTCTCATAGACCAAAATCTGGTTGAAGTTATTATGCATGTTGTCCAAGCTCTAGGATAGGCACCTGCATCCATTCTCATTCAGGCTCTAGTTGAGGACCATCAAAGGGATGATTTATGGAATCATGATCAAGAGTTCCTTCACCAAAATCCTCCAGTATTCCAAGGCTCAAACGATCCATGAAAGGCTGAGGATTGGTTGAGGGATATCAACCTTCTGTTTGAGTTATTAGAGACACCTAATGAAATAATGGTAAAATGTTCCACATTCAAGCTAGAGGGACCTAGCAGGAAATGGTGGTACATGATGGTAAAGGATAATAATCATGAATGATTAGAGTGTAAATAATTATAAGTTATTTTCACTGGATAGTTCTATTTAGAGTCTATAGTGTTTTATAAGTCTTTAGAGTTCTTCAAAATAGAGTAGGATGACCACATTATGACAAAATATGAAAATTGTTTTGATGAGCTTGTGGCATTTGAACCTGATATTCTGATGAATGAAAATATGGATACTTGACAATTTGATATGGGACTTCGATATGATATTCATTCTTAGGTTTTCTTGCTTAATCCAGCTTATTATTCTGATGTGGTGGATAGAGTATTGATGGTCTAAATGAACATGGATGGTAATTCAAGGTTGATGGGAGCTCCTTTTTCTCCCAGTGGAGGTTCTATGAATCCATCTAAGGGAAAGAGGAATTGTGATGATTCTCATGGTAGTTCTTTACAATATGGTTTTCTAGAACTCATACATTTCCCAGAAGAGGCCATTTGATTTTTTACCTATTTGGAAAACCTGGGAACTCAAAATGGGTTAGCACTGAGGCACCCAAGATATGTGGCTCCTGCAAATTCTTGGGTAACTTGAAGAAGTTTTTGTATGTCTATTCCACTCCATGTAGTGGTACAAGATCATCAGTGGCTTCTAAAACTATGGTTCAATCGGAATATTCATGAAAAAAGGGGTTCCAACCATAGAAATCTAGAACAAATCTTTTTCACACATTTGAAGAGACTCTAGAGGAAGTGGATATGGGTCCGGTGACTGTGAGAGGTACCATCACTATAGATTCATCACTATTGGCTACTTTATTTGATACTGGTGCATCTCATTATTTATTTCAACCCATATTTTGAATCTTCTAAATCTTCCTATGAAGGTTTTATCTAATGCGATGGATATTACTATACCCCTTGGAATGATGAGAGACAAGGGTATCTATATTCCTTCTTGTATTTTCTTGTTATCAGATATCGTGCTTGCTTGGGATTTTCGGGTTCTCGACATGAAACCTCTTGATTTTATATTCAGGATAGATTGGCTCATTTCCAATAAATCCCATATTGATTATTATCTTTGATGGGTCTCGTTTACTGTACCTAATAGAGTGTTTAATATATTCCTAGAAGAATGGGATGTGAGGTCAAGTAGATCCAAAACTTCTTATCTTTAGTTGGGTAAAGTAATATCATTTTTTTTATTTTTATATGGAGTGAGAATATTTGAATGATGATCTACCTCTAGTTTTCATAGAGTTTCCCAATGTTTTTCTTTTTTAATTCTCTATGTCTCTACTAGTAAGAGAGGTAGATTTCTTTATTGAATTAGTGTTGGGTACTCAGTCGATATCTACTCATTCTTACCACATGGAACTAGTTTAAATGAAAGGTTTTAAGACTCAGTTGGATGATCTATCAGATAAAGGCTTTATACACCTGAGTGTGTCACCTTGGGCAGTTCCAGTTCTCTTTTCTAAGAAAGTTGAAGGGTTCTTTCCCCTGTGTGTGTATTACCTAGAACTCAATAGATTCTGGTAAAGAAAAAATATATGTTTCTATGTATCGATGACATGTTTGACCAATTTAAGGGGTTGAAGTTTTTCTCAAATATTGATCTTTTATATAGTTACCATCATTTGAGAATAAAGGAAACTGATATTCAGAAAAATTCCTTTCTATGAAAGTAAAACCATTATGAGAACCTTTTCATGCCATTTGGTCTAACCAATGATCCTATAGTTTTTATAGATTTAATGAATAGGTTTTTTTCAGGAGAATCTTTATGCCCTCATGGTAGTATTTTTGAATGACATACTTATTTACTCTAATTATGAGGAGAATCATGTGTGTCATTTGAGATCAGTTATGGAATTGTTGAGAAATCAATGACTTTATGTCAAGATTTCAAAATGTTATTTTTAGATTTGGGAAGTGAAGTTATTGGAAAAAATGGTGTCAGAACATGGTATATCATTTGATCCTAAGAAGGTGTAGGCTGTTATGAAATGGGAACAACCACAAATTGTTTTCAAGATTCAGAGGTTCTTTGGTTTAAATGGGAATTATCTCCATATTCTTGTATTCTATATGGATTACTATATCTCATAAGGGAGGAATGTTTTATTTGGATGAGAAATTTTAGAGTTATTTTATTTAGATGAAATTTCTTTTGACTACTGCATCAGTGTTGACTCTTCTAGACACTGAGAAGGGATATGAGGTCTTCTTTGATTCATTAGGTTCAGGTTTGGGATATGTTCATACGAACGATGATCATGTCATTTACTATGGATCTCAAAAACATAGACCACATGAGAATAATTATATGTCCCATGACCTTGAACTTGTAGTTGTGATGAATTCACATAAGAGGTGGTGTAATTACCTTTTTATAGAAGGGTTTACCATGTATTCCAACCACAATATCTTGAGTTATATCGTCTCTAAAAAATATTTGAATCTCCTCTAGAATTATTTGGTTGAATAACTAAAATATTTTGACTTTGACATCACATATACCCCTAGTAAAGAGAATTACATCATAGATACTTTGACCAAGAAACTTCTGACCCAGGCCATGAAAGAATCATTAGAAGAGTGTAACTTAGTGGATATATAATCATAATTTCATATTGGAGTCTGGGAATTAGGGTCCATGGTTTATTTGGACAATTTTCAGTTGAACTCCGCTCTTCTCAAGATGATTCTTCAGGAAAAACAGCTTGAAGATGAATTCTGCAACATTAGAGGCTCTCATTGTGGCGGGGAGACTATGGTTGAGTGTTCATTCTCCACATAGGGTATTCTATGTTTCCAGAACCATTATTTTGAACCTTTTCCTATGAGTAAAGAGGTTATAAGTGATTTTCATAATTCCTATTTGGTAGTGCACTCCGGAACCATGATGAAGTTCTATGAAATGAGACAAAGATTTTTGTTTCTAGGTATGAGATATGGAATTTCTGATTTTCTCTCTCATTGATATATGTTCCAACAATTCATGGTCAAGCACCAAATACCATAAGGTTTCTACAACCAATTCCCTTCATAACTAGGATGTGGGATGAGATCTCTATAGGATTTTTGGTTGGGTTTCCACGTACCCATAAAACGAATAATGTGATATAGGTTTTGATCAATCAGATCACTAAATCAACTCACTTCTTACCGATTAATTATACAGACAAAGTTGAGGAGCTAGGAAATCCATATGTTAAAGTGATTGTTTTTTTTTCATGGAGTTCTGGATTCTATACTCTTTTATAGGGTTCCTCGATTCACTTCCCATTTTTAGAGAGGCCTTTAAGAGGCGCTAGGATTTCATGTCCTTTTTGAGTACAACATACCATCCATAGTGGGATTTCCAGACATAAAGGGATATATAAATTTTTTAGGATATTATTTGTGCCAACATTCTTGACTGTAGTGGAGCTTGGGATGATAATTTAGGGCTGGTTGAGTTTTCATATAAAAATAGTTACCATTCCACAATCAGAATGGCTCCTTTTGAGGCCTTGTATGACTGAACTTGAAAACATCCATTATGTTTGTTAGGTATTGGTGAAAGTTCCTTGTTTTGAGTTATCTTATTTAAAGAGACAAAAAAATTCATTTGATTCATCAGATAATGTTGATGTCTTAGATCCGGTATAATTCTTATGTTGATCTTTGTCATAGACCATTGGAATTTTTAGTTGGTGACTGATTGTTCTTGAGAGTTTCACCTCAGTTGGGTCCTCAATGGCTTGGGAGTCAAGGTAAACATTCTCCTCATTTTGTGGGACATTTTTAGGTTTTCTAGTAGTTGGTGAAAGTCTATTACTATTTACAACTTCCACCATAGATGATATAGATACATAAAATTTTCTATGTGTCGTAGCTATGAAAGTATCTATCTGACCCATATCATGTTCTAAGATGGAGTGATGTTGATTTTGAACCAAATTTATCTATGACTAAGCATCTAGTCAGGATATTGGATTCTAAAACTAAGGTTCTTAGTAGGAGGAAGATACCTTTAGTTTTAGTTCTATGAAAGCACGGTTCTAATATGCATGAGATGTGGGAGAGGGAGGAATTTATGAGAGAGTAGTGGCACTATATTTTTAACATGGGAACTTCTTAAAAGGATTTTTTGGGAATGAAAGTTTTTATTTGGGGGGAGTTTTAACAACCTATTACTATTTTTAGGTACTCATAAACCCCTATTTTGATAAATCTTTGGTTGGTTTTTTTAGGTATGTTTTGGGTGAAATTTTGTAAATTTTGAAGGGATTTTGGGTTGTTCACGATTAGCACATGGTTTTTCCTAACTATGCACCCTACAAGTAAAAACAATTACAACCCAGAAAGTGAGGGTTTACATGGTTGGAGCATGATTTGAAAAAAAGTGCACTCACCAAGGAGAAACTATGGAACCCCACCAGTAGGGGTGCATGGCTAAGGCACACAATTTTTCTAACTATGCAGCCCTACCTAAGAAAACGGGCATGAAACTTTTAAATAATATGAAAATTCACCTAAAATTTTTGAACCCCCTTTTTATCCCCCAATAGGACCTAAATCAACCTATAATGAATTTCTAGGTCATTTGGGCTCTCAAGGATCAATTTTGGATCCTCCAAATCCCTTCCAAGGAAGATCCAAGATAGGAAATATTCATTCGATCCTTTATCGGTATGTTTCCTCTTCCCATTATCTATCTCTCACTCTCCTTCTCTCTTCCCTAGGGTTTATTATATTTTTGTATTATTTGAGGATCAAATCCACATTGTTTTTTATAGTAAATCTAGGTTTAATTATCATATCTTTATTGCTTACGTTCTTCTTGGGATTCCCATTGGAAAAGTTATGTTGTGTGATCTTGTGATCTACAGTAGGTGGTTCCATTTAATATTGGCCAATTTATTTAACCCAAAATCTCTTGGTTTAAATTTAATTGATTTCAAAAATATTATGAAAATCTGATTTGTTTTAAATTAGTGATTTTAATTTTATTTGGAATGAAATTGGGAAGAAACCCCAAATTCCAATGAATAGGGGTGTGTTTGTGGGAAAATGGAAATTTAATTGTGGAATTTAAATTGTAAAATTGATTTGTGAAATTGATTTCAAATTTTTATTTGATAAAAATGGTTTAAATTATCTTGATAGAAACAATATGGTTTTATCCTGGAAAGAGGCGTGATTTGATTAAAAAACTGATTTGGATTTTAAATGGAAATTGGCATATTGAAATGAGAAAAATAGATTGAATTGTATTTTAAATAGTTTTGAAATAAACTTCCCATTAATGATTGTTGTTAGAGCATATTAAGGCCTATGTAGTTAGTGAGTTATTTAGAATAACACTCTATTGGCTCTTTTCAACACTATCAATACATATGTAGCAAGTTACATCCCCAATGGGACGGTGATTAGTTATGTTTGACCAGTTTATGAGGGATGTGTGTACATATATTTCTATGATAACTATTCAAGTGTGTGGTAATCCCATAACTTGGAACTATCGTACCTCTTAGAAGATGATCATATTGCTTGTTTGTGATAATTTTTTATATATGCTATTTTTTTAAACTATTTTACAAATTCCTTGTGAATTTATATAAAATTTTGTATATAAAATTTTTATTAATCAATTTATTGAAATATTTTCATCTATTGATATTTAAATCATGATTTTCTTTAAATATTATCTTGAACTACCATGACTGTTTATTTAAAATTGAATGATTTATTTGTTAATTTAATCATGGAAAATTCTTAAGGAATCCTTGGTGAGACTCCACTAGGATTTTAGATCACACCCTATTAATTCCATTGGGAATTTTTAGATTTCCTCTTTCCAGGTTTGAGAAAGGGTAACACACTACTTGGAGGTGGTAGGTGTTGTTGACCTTAAGTCTTGAGTTATTATGCCTATTAGTACTTAGGTTGTTTATCCTATTTTCTGATACTTTGGTGATATACTTTGGGTTGTTTACACCTGTTTGTCTTCAAGTATAGTTATCCCTATAGATTTTTCCTTATATACATACTGATTTGTATCTATTTATTTTATTATTTTTGTAAAAAATTTGTTTCCAATTTCATATTGTTTGATTTTAGGTTCTTATTTCCAACCTATGGGGACCAGGAATTCCCTTCGAGCTATGTTAGGTCAACCTGGTTATTAGCATACCAGGGTATCTGGGATGGTTTGTGACAGAAGAGAAAAATAAAAAGTCAATATTTCTTTTAAATGATTCAATTATTATGGAATAATATATTTTACAATTGATTGTACAAATAAGAAGAATAGAGAGAATAAATATAATGAGTTAGAAGAAGTTGTTCCAAAAAATAAACGGTTTCAAAGAAAGAAAGATAGTATGGGAAATAATAAGTTCCTAATAAGTAAGAGAATAAATCTAATAGTAAAAGAATAAGATAATAAAAACTTATCACAAAGTAGCGATTCATAAGATTTTTTTATCACTAAAAAACACAAAATATATATGGCACATGTTAAAGAACATGATTTAACCTCAAGTAGTGATGAAGAGGATAAAGAGACCTATACTGAGGATATGTTGATAGTTGGGCTCAAATATTTTCATGAGAACAAAAATTCACAAAATTGAATAGGAAACTTAAATAGGAGGATTAGAAGAAAAATTAATTTGAATATGAGTTACTCAAAATAGAGGTTTATTTCCTTAAAGAACTCATGTCTCTCAAGGTGAGAGTTATAGAACAATAAAATACAATAAAAGATTTTAAATATAAATCTAATGTTAAATTGGAGGAGTTAAACAATGCTTATTCAAGGTTCCTTAATATTTAAAACACTCTAAAGAATATGGAGGTTTATTCAAACAAATCTATGGAAATAAACTATTAATCATATCATGTTTATTAGATTGATTTTCTAAAAGGAAAGGTAAAATTTGTTTCTATGAATCAAAAATTGTTAAATTTGTATAAAATAATAGCATATTATGCTTGGTATGAGAATATATTTTTTAGGATGACTTTTTAAGTCATCTGAAAATAGTAACTATTGATTTTTTTTACTTTTACCAAATGTAATGATGGAAGTTCTCATAACCAAAAGTCAAAAGCATTGTTGTAATGATAGTGGTGCAACCAACGAAAGATATAGGTTTCATATCTAGAGGATTAGTTTTAGAATCCAGCATTGATATTGGTACAAATTCATTGGAGGCACAAAATACATTATTTTCTATAATAATGTACTACCCATAAGGTGATTGTCACATCCTGTGTTTTATATGAGTGGAAATTTTTAAGGGAATTTGATTTTTTTGTTTATTGGATATGATGAATATTAATTAATTATTGGAATGTAAATACATGTATTGGAACACATAAAAGTATTTTTTTTATAATTTTTTAGTCACGAGAGGGGTTTTGGAATTTTGGATGAGTTTTGGGAGCACCGGGCTCCAAAAACTCACCTTTTATGAGAAATAGATAGCGTGGACGATTCTTTTAAACCATGAGGCCCACATAAGAAATGGTGTGGCACTATAAGTAGTGTAATAGTATTTGTTAAACCATATATGTAGGGGTAAATGGCCAAGAGTAAATTTATGTAGAAAGCTATAGAGGTGGGCGCATGAGCTGTGCACAATTTTCCAAATTGTGTGCCTATCAACATGGTTAGTGCCACTAAACAAGTAACACCACATGATTAGAGCACAATTATCCCAAACCATGTGACCAAACCATGTAGAGTATGGATTTTTAGAATTGTGATCTACACAGTTGGTGAATGGTTTTCTAAACTATGTGCCTAATTTAAAGGAAAAAATGACCATTTATTCCCTCCAATCCTTAATGATATTTCTTCTTTTTTCCCCTCCCATTCGGCTAGGATGCCCACCCACATGCTGCTCCTTCCCCTCCTCTTCCCATAGTGGGATATCCCTTATTCGAGCTCTGAGATGAAATTATTTGGGTGTGTTGGAAGCATATCAGTAAGTATATGACTCCTCTTCCTTATTTTCCTCAAATATATCTCCATACAAAATGCTAAATTCATGCAAGATCTTTTACCCTATTTTCAATGTGTTTGGTGATTTCTTCAATTTCTCTTGAACCAACTCGAATCAAATCCCAATATTGGACAAGTGAAGTGTCTTAATTATGATTTATGTGTCCAATATTCTTTTTACTTAAATTTATTTTATTTATAAAGTATTATAATGGTGTCATGTGCTGAACCTTTCCATGAATTTCTCTTAAATTAAGAAATTCCTTAAATTAATTACCTATACCTTATTTAAATATGCTATGAAACCATTTCATATGGATGAGAGTTGAAGGTCTCAACCTGAACCACCACTTAAGGTGAGTGTTACTAATTTTCCCTCAAGATCAATTATTTCCTATTTGACTAAACCACCCCACAGGGTGTGTTGCTAGATGCACATTTATATACTTCTCTATTCATGTTTTGAATCACCTTCTTAGGCTTGATGACTATCCTTCATGGATGATATAATTAAATTTAATTAAATAAATGGTGTGATGTTCATGACTCTATTTTCTAATAAAAACCCATTTGGGTGTGCTATCTTATCTAATAAAAAGGTGATATTTAATGAGAACACTCAAGTGATATTGGGAATTTTTACGTACATGAATTACTTTATCATTTAAAATTAAATTGTAATATGTCATGTTCATGTACATGGCCTTTTTCATATTTACTAGATGAGCCAAATTTCTTAATTGGATTAAAGGAAGAGTGAATTTTAAAACCATATTATATTCCCCTATTTGAAACTTATAATTGAAATGATAAAAAGTATTTTATTAAACTATATTGTGATTAAATATATGGAACCTTGGGCATGAAACCCCTTATATTATGATTATGGGTATGAATCCCAGAAAATGGAATCCCTTATATTGTGATTACAAGTATGGAACACTAGGCATGGAATCCCTTATATTTTGATTATGGGTATGACACCCTAGGCATGATGTCACTTATATTGTGATTATAGGCAGGGAACCCTGGTTAGGGATTCTATTATATTTTGATTATGGGTATGGTGCCTTGGTCATGGCATTCCTTACATTGTGATTGATTAGTATTACACCATAGGCATGAAATCCATTATCTGATACATGATCCTATCTTGTGGATACCTTGGTACTAAACCTTGGATCTATGATGGTGCATGTATATATGTTCAAATTATTGTCTTATGTATGCACTTATATACATTATGGAAGGTGTGAAAAGATAATTCGTCTTAGTCCAAAGTAGGTATGATCAGCTATTTTTCTTCAAGGAACCTGATCCAAACATGTTTTAATTTATTATTTACCATTTCATTTGATATACCTACACACTAATTATTTTATATTCATAGACTTCATAGATTCAGACACTGTTGGTGGAGGCCTACTGAGTATATCTCACATCCTATTTAGGCTTCTATTGAACTGGGGTACCTGAACAGACCTCATGGTTGCAGTTTCAGGATGATGGATTATGAATTGTGTCTCCATTATTGTACATGGGTGATTAAGGTAATGGGACTGAGCTAGATCATAAGATTTTCATGGATATGGCCTTCATGGATTTTGATATTTTCCTTTTATATTTTTATCTTTACCTATTTATTTCTATTTCTGTACATTGTATTATGTTCATTCATGAATAATCATTCATTTATAATTGATGAATAGTTATTATTATATTCCTCTATATTTATTTATGATCCATAGGGTATAGTCTTCCCACTATAACACCTTTATACTCTCGCTATTAATTAGTAGCCTCTGGTGTATGGGGAGGTGTTCTTGAGGTCCAGTGGAAAACTGGCTTAGGGAACCATTCTATGTGGATTTTGAGTCAGGGCATTACAAATGGTATAAAAGGTGTTTGTTTTATTTTTGTATTATTGTTTTGGGAGTAAAGATAGGATATTATGAATGTTTTGGTACTTGGTAAATAGATCGTTCCTGGGTCCGACCAACACAAGTATGGGAGGACGATCAAGTTTTCAGAGATGGGATATTTTGTGTTGTTTTTATTATAGCTGATTATTATTTCACCTTGGATGATTTTTGTGCTTCCACTAGTTATTAATTTATGATTTATGAAATTTTACCTTGGATTGGTATATCACAGAAATGTTATCACATGCATCCTCATAGGCATATAGAATTTACATTCCATGCATATGTAATTCCATGTAGTTGGCATCATAGATTTCCTAGTGCATGATGACCTGTATACCCTACTTCGGTAATTATTCAGTATTCTTAGCTATATATCGTGCCTCTGTAATTACTTTGTATACTTGTGTGTATAATATGTTATTGTGATTTCTTACTGCATGATTTTAATTCATTTCTTATGTGATATAATTCCTTGTTATATTACGATAAAAATTTGGTTCTTAAAGTGTCTACAACAACCTAAATGGTTTTTTTCCTATATAACATGACGGTGGTACCTTGATTAAAAAATTATGACATGGTTGAGCCATGTAACTTTGGTTTCATAGGCTAAAACATTTTTTTATAGTTAAATGGGTTCTGTTAACAATTTTTAAAGTGTATTGTCTTTTATGAATTGGTAAGGGTAACACATATAATCAAACCATTATACAAGAATTTTAAATATTTCATACCTAAAATAAAAAACATGGTTATAGTTACATGTATGAAAATTGTAACTTATAAAGGAAAGTACCTTTAAAATTTGGGGGTGGAAATTCATCTAAATAAACTATGATGCTTATATAGATATGCTAAATTCAATTTTTATAGAAAATGGTTTCCTTTATGAAGGATGGTACCTCTATTGCTTGGTCTTGATGAACTATAGGACTAAATCCTTAAATGCACAACTGGACTCAAGTAGGTTAGTTGGGGAACGTTTCTTATGAGATAAACCAGACTCATCCCATGTATGTTGGTCTTAGCATATTTCTTATGAAATAAACCCATTGAGGGTATTTGGAAATTTAAATTGTAAATGGGTTGAATTTAAATAGGCTTCTAATTGTAATTTATAGGGCGTTGAATCCATAAATTGGGAATGCATTCCAATATAAGTGAACTCAAATTGACATGATAGACCCTCGTAGGTCACCTTAATCTTTATATTCCTTGGTACTAAACACCATAAGGGAATGTTTATGCTAATCGGATGGTCATTTAATGTGTATGTAGGTTCTTATATGGTGTTATATATAAAATTATGGTCGAATCTTACTTGACCAATCCCCTTAATTGATAAAATACCATTATCTTCTTTTTATATTTACTATTATTTTTCTTCAGTTAATTAAAATTCCAATACCAATCTAAATATAATTTTACTCTAGATATTGAAAATTGAAATTTTCTTTGATCATGCTGAATTGTGAAATTTTTTGGAATTAATTAGTGTTTAAATGAAAATTATAAATTATTTTCATGTAAAGTTGTATAAAAACAGCTAAATAATGTGCTTAATATAGTTCCTTAAAAACTACAACTTGCTTTTCCTTATATACAAGCTTATTTAAATTTTTTTAAAGTTATGATAGCTATTTAAGTGCATTAAAAAGAAACCTTTTAAAGATGTCAATAATAGATAACCCTTGTGTAAGGGTTAGTTCTAATATTTCCTTGGGATTGTAATGTAAGTGTTTTATCTAGTGTTTAGTTGATTCCTACTTCTATTTCGTAAATATAAAGAATCAATGGGAAATCCTAGTGATATTTTATACAAGACCCTAGTTGTAGGTTTGATGATTAATGTTTTAAAGAGGGGTTATCCCTCTATGTTAATTATCATCAATAAATAATTTCTTTCTATAGAATTTTGACTAGTGTCATTTGGATGTCAGTTATCCAGGGTAGGACTCTTAGTTGATGAAATGATACCCCTGGTTAATGGGTGGTTTTTTGGTAAGTGAACCTTAAAAGGGGGGTTTCGCATATACATATATCATTGAGTATCATCTCTTAATCCTTTATTTTACTATTGTAAATATTCAATGAGAACCACCTATTTGAATGATCTATGATGATTGTGGTTGAGTATCCAAATGTTTTGTAGGTGATTTCATTACTCCTATGACAACATATTCTGACCCTTGTAGGTTGATTCTTCCTTATCTATTTTAGTTTAACATATTCTAAAAGAGTTTTTAAAGGTGTTTTAGACCCTGTGTAACTAATTAATGTAAATGGGATGTGGGTATCATGTTATATACCTTAGGATTTGGTGGATGGCCTGAGATTACCACACTTTGACTCAGACCCTAGTAGGTCAATAATGTCATTTTACTAATGACAATATAGAGAATAGGTTGGTATGTGACTATGTTTTAATTTTTACGATAAGCTTCATTTTAAGCTCATTTCCATACCAAGTCATGGTAGGTGCTCAAGTATTTTGATTCAGGAATGGGGATTCCTTTGCTTCTAAAAATAACCCTAAGTTCTTGTTTATCAAAACTAGATTCAATGGGTAAGACTATTTGGATTCCTACCCTGATTGACCATTATATTTGTGGTAGACTCTTTCTTATTTGAAATAGTTCATGAAGTAGGTAGTCATTTGGTAAATTGTGGCACACATGAGATTCTTGATTTTTAGGAGGATTCCAAAGGGGACTTCTAACTTAAATGAAACTAATATCACTTATTGAATAGAAAGTTAGACAATGTTTATGGATGATTATATGGAATGTGAGTCATATTTTGAATTGGGTGGTGTGGGATAATACACTTGTTATTTATAAAAAGATTGGTTTACACAATTTACACATGGTAACTGCTAAAATAAAACATCAGTGAATGGATTGGTGTGATCCAAGGACTATTGGTCTAAAGGAGGTGATTCTCTTGAACATGGTTTCCCAGAGGTTATGATCAATTTAAAGTATGTTCCAAGGATGAGGGATAATTTGAGAATAGACCGGGCATTATGTTATGATTAACTTGTAGCTATGCCTTGACATTCATGGCCATAATACATGGTTTCATGTGATAAATTAAGGTAGGTGTGGCCTATTTTGATGTGATCATGGCTCAGAGATAGAGGTACACACCTATCTATGAAATCTTAGTGCACTCCTAGTCTAGAGGCGATCATTTCCCCTATATTGACATCACCCTAAGTATGCTTATATAGAATTAGCTATACACCGAGATAATCGTTTAAATTACTATTTTGGTTTGATGAAAGTATTCCTTGGGAGTTTTTCTCAAGGATCAGTTTAAAGAAAACCAAGGGGTGTGTAGTTACTTTTGGATGTTTATAGTTTGTAACCCTTGTTATGATTTAAATTCGGTGTTCTCCCTAAGAATAATTCTCTAGAAGAAAAAATGGGTGATTATTAACATTTAATCTAGTTCTTAGAGATTAGAGGGTTCTTATCCAAGCCTATCATTATGTCCATGATATATGGGGAATGGGATATGATATCATTTTTTGTTTCATTTAATCAATGATAAGAATTATTCTAATGTCGGGAGAAAGACCTCCGTTTTTGGTGGGATACCATCATGTAAAAAGGGCTGCAAGACCTTGAGATTTATTGGATGAAGGTAGTGTTGGAAATTGTATACCATTAATTAAATTGAACAATGTATGACTGGAATCCTTGAAAAATTACTTGTATGAGTTATATTATGGTTTTATGTGAGTTCCAGATGTGGGTGTCAATCCCAGAGTAGCTTATGATGATCCATGGATGTTGAATTGGGATTAGTGTCGAGGGTAGTAATTTTACATGATGATTATTTTGTTTGTGGGATGGTTCAACTAAGAAACATCACTAGAATTTGGTTATGGTATTTGATGATCATTCTCATAAAAATCTCAATACGCCTTTGGATAAGTCTCCAGAATCTAGTTCTGGTGACGTGTCGGCCATATGAGCTAATCCTTTTCAAATTATTCAACCAGAAGTTGTTTAACTTGAGTTCTCTTAGTTAGTGGGATTTTTATGGTTAGAAAATCACATTGGGAACACTATTGGGATGAGATGAGTGAAACTTCAAAGTTCAACCAGGGATTTTCATGGAAAAGACAACATGACCAATTTGAGGTTGGTCCATTAGAGTTAAACCATTTTGATCAAATTGATGATCAAACGTAGAGTGCTTATATTTAATGTGATAAATGTGACTATAGTGTTTTTAGAATGAAACAGACATGTTTCAACAAGAAATTATGATGGTGGGTTATCAAAACTTATAATTGGCTATTTAAAACAAAAACCTATGGTAGGGAGAACCATTGGCCAAATGATTTAATAGATGATTAAATGGTCATGTTCTTGGTTATACGGACTCGATTATGCACTATCTTAATTTTTCAACTTGGGATATAAGAATTGGATTGAGTTTAATGGTTTAAGTACCACATATTTAGAGTAGAGCTTCGAGGTGTGTTGGGAATTTGAAAAATGCAAAGAGGTTGCTTGAGTGTGATTTATTAACCGATTAGGTTGTGTTTTTTTCTTTTTTACCCAATACTTATCAGGGATGAGAATTTATAAGGTTGGAATATTATAACATCCCATGTTTTGGATGCGTGTAAATTTTCAAGGGAATTTGAGTTTTCCATTTTCTGGAAGGACTAAATCTTTAACTAAGTCTTGGAATGTAAATCTAAGAATTAGAACACTTAAAGGTGTTTTTTGGATAAGTTTTAAGGCACAATAGGGGTATCATAAGTTTGGATGAGGTTTGGGATCTCTAGAATCTAGAACCTCACTTTTTGGGAGAGAAATATAGGGTTCATGGTTTTTTTATACCGTGTGGCCCCATAGGAGAAACTCTACGGCTTTGTAAGGGGTGTCACATAGTTTGTTAAACCATGAAAATAGGGTCACATGACTATGAGGAAATGTTAGTAAAAAATTATAGATGTGGGATCATGGGCTATACATAGTTATCCAAACATTGTGCCTAGCCACATGGTTAGTGCCACTTAACCAATAGCAGTGCATGGTTGGCGTACAATTAGCCAAAACTGTGTGACCAAACTGTGAAGGTTATGATTTTTTTTGTAGTGTGATTGCACAGTTAGAACATAATTAGACGTGATATGACACCCTTGTACATGGTTGTGTTTTGAAGACCTCAACCCAAACCACCATGTAAGGTGAGTTTGACTAATTTCCCCTTAGGATCAATGATTACCTATTCAACTAAACCACCCCTTAGGGTGCATTGTTTGATGAAAATATATACACTAATCTATTCACATTTTGAATCACCATATCAAGTGTGATGACTATCCTTCATATAATAAATTATTAAATTGACTTAAATAAAAAATATTATGATCATTCCCCTATTTTTTAATAAAATCACCTTTGGGGTAAACTGTCTTATCAAATAAAAAGGGGTTATTCAATGATAACACTCAGGAGATATATGGAATGTTTATATATATGGCCTCCTTTATAATTTATAGTTGAATTTTAATATGTCATGTTCATTTACATAAACGTTTTCATTATTACTAAACAAACCACATTGTGTAATTGGATTAAAGAAAGAATGAATGGTAAGACCATCTCATTTTCTCTTACTTGTCACTTATAATTTAAATTAAAAAAAAGTATTTTGTTGAACTATATTCTGATTATGTGTATGGTACCCTGGGCATTTCATCCCTTATATTGTGTTTACAAGTATGGAATTATGGTCATGGAATCCCATATAATGTGATTATGGGTATGAAACCAGGGGAATGGTGTCTATTATATTATGATTATGGGTATGGAACCCTGGGATTGGCATACCTTATATTGTGATTATAGGTATGAAACCCTGGACATGGAATCCCTTATATCATGATTATGGGTATGAATCTCTAGGCATGGCATCCCCAAAATTTTGATCGATGGGTATGGAACCATGGGCATGACATCCCTAATCTGCTATGTGATCCTCTCATGTGGATACATTGGTACTAAAACTTGGGTCCATTCCAGTGCATGTATATTTATTTATATGATTTTATTACATATGAACATATATTCATGATGGAAGGTGTGAAGATACATTCTTTCTTAGGTTGAAGTAGGTATGTTCAGCTTGGTATCCTTGAGGAACCTAAGCCCTACATGTTTTTACTTAATATTTAATTATTCAGCTGATATACATGAACACTGATTATATTATATTCATGGAATAGATAGATTTAAAACCCATATTCGGTGGCCTAATGGGTATATCTCACACTCTATTAAGGTTTTCATTACACCAGGGTACTCGACCATACCTCATGATTGCAGGTTCCATACCATGTCTTATGTATTTCACTTTTATACTTGTAAATAGAATATTAGGGGCACATGAGTGAGTCATAGTACATAATTCTCATGGATATTTCCCCTAGGTATTTTTTTCTTATTTGTATATTATTTATTTATACCTGATGTATGTTTGTTATTGTAAAGTATAGCATATTCATACATGATTACTTTTTAATCTATTATTGATGATCGGTTTCTATAATATTCTGCTATGTTAATTTTTAATCCAGGGGTATATTTTCCCCACTATACCACCTTTTGAACCTCACCGCTATTCGGAAACCTTTTGCATATGTGGAGGCATGCTTAAGGTCCAGTGGAAAGATATCTTAGAGAACCATTCTAAGTGTATTTTGGTTTAGAGAATTACAGTGATCCAATTCAGGTGGTGATTTCATTTGACCGCATGGTTTGAGGATTGTGGAGATTATATTTATGAAGTATTAATTCCATAAATATTTCTTATTGGTGGAACTAGGATTACTGGAATATAATTATTATATATTTTTGGGTTGGGGTCATTTATACTATGTATTTACATATGATATTGACCAATTAAGCTTAATCTTCTATCATGTTCTTCTTTGGAGTAGACCTCTCATTGTAATATCTTATTTACTCTTTTTAGTGAAGTTGTTTTTTCATATTGATTCAGACTTCTTATTAACCAAGTTAATCCCTTATGTTCATTCATTAGTCTTTACTTGTGTTTATTACATATTCCACTTTTTTACCCACTGTGAGTGTCTCTTGAATAATTGGAAGGTAATATATCGGGATGCATGGTTATTTTATATATATTCCATATTCCATTGACATATTATTCTATCATAGGTTTATTCTAGAACTTATATTTTCCATATTCCATGTTGGGGAACTTGATGTTGGTTTGATTAAAAGACAATGTTTTTGGAACAATAAGTAGTATTAGAGATTTGTTCAATGTTTTGAAAGGAATATCATAAAATTAATTTATGAAATCCTAAGTAAATTTTCCTTTACCCTCTTTTAATTAAGTTAGATATTTTTTTATCTTTGGAAGATGGCATTGGAGGAGGGAAAGTCGAGGCTGGAAAAAGTTTGATAATTCTGACTTTTAAATTTAGAAGATGCAGGTATAGAACTATCTATTTCAAATTATCTCTACCATCCATTAATCAGTAAAATCTATAAGAAATTGAAAATAATTAGTGGGAAAGGCTTGAAAATAAGGCACTAATAATTTTCTAAATTATTCTGGCCCAGAACATGCCCTTTAATATCTGTGGTGTTAGAACAACTACTAAATTAATGGATAAGTTCTGAACATGTATGAAAATATTTCTAAGATGTACAAAGTGTTCATGCTGATGTAAATTTTTAACAATAGGATATCAAAAGGAATTTATATGGTTAATAATTTAATTTAATTCAACCTGATCTAGAGTTATATGGAGTTAGTTTGAGTGATGTTCACTAAAGGTGTGTTGAAATTAATTATTCTTTAATTAGTTTTGGAATTGTGGGATGTGATGGTGATCACTATGAGTAATTATATTGAAAATAATGAATTTTTATTTGATTAGACCCAGGATATAATCTTAAATGATGAGATCTAAATAAAGGAGGCTGCATCATCTTTTATAAGTATGTTTAGTTTCTTAGATAATAAGGGATGATCCACCTAAAGGAGTCAAGAGAAAATAGAAGAAAACATAAAAGGTAATATTCCTGGAATGTAAGATAGTCCTAGTAGAATCACATGTTGTAACTATGTAAATAATGAATACCTATCAAATTATTATTGAGAGAGGTGTGTAAACACTAAAAATTTTAATACTGGTTCATCTACAAATTTTTTAGCTGAAGGGGATTGTGTCAGTTTGGTTCCAAGTTTCATGAGTTTGTTAAAGTCTTGGATCCTTGATTTTGTAGCTTTGTTTCATTCAAATTTTTATAGTGGATACATGTAAAATTATCTATCTAGATTCCATTTCAAGGTTCAACTTGTTGATATAGAGGAACTTATGGTTGTTGTCAAAGTGTATGTGAGAATTTGAATGAAAAATGGATGTTTTCTAAATTTTCAAGGTGTGTAAAATATCCCAAGACAACAAAAGAAACATATTTATGTTATTCATATTATTTATGTGGGGTTCAATTCAATTTTTTAATTGTGTTTTGAAGTTCACATTATTATCTATAGTGGTGGACCATGGTGTGAAAGTCCTAACTTTATACCTAACAAAGGTTCCAAAGTGTATCACTTATGTTAGGAAAATAAATCCTCAAGTAGTGAAGTTGTGTCATGACCATATTGATAACATTGGTGAGAAATATTAAATTAAATTAGATACTATAACATTACTGAAGCTCGACTGCATGGAGTACAAGAGATGTGAGGGTTGAATCTAGGGAAAGTAGTGGAAGATGTTGTTCAATTCGAATGGAGGGACACCTAAGAATCAGAAGCTTGAGCTGGTTCATATGGATGTATGGAGATCATCATCAGTTAGATCTCACAGAGGTACACTATATTAAATTACCTTCATCAATGACTGAAAAATAAAGGCATGGGTATATTTTATCAAATACGAGTATGAATTCTTCCTAACTTTCATCATATAAAGATACATGGTGGATGGTGAAACCGGAATGGAGATGAAATTCCTTTTGTATAATAATGTATGTGAGTCTAGATAATGGGAGTTAATGGTTTTTTAGATGAATAGAATCCAGATGTAAAATACATTTCCTATAACAATTAAGTTTAATGGTTTTGTGAAATAGATGAATTAGATACCGAATGAGATATTTAAAAGTACGAGGTTAATGTTTAGTTTCCCAAAGTAATTTTAGGTCAAAAAATATAACTATACAGTTCATCTCATGAATTAGATTCCTTCCAATTTGATGGAATAAAAACATTTAGAGGAACTCTAATCCAATATGAAGGTGTAATTTACTTACTTTAAGGTTTTCAACTATATCTCAAAGGACCATATTGATTCCAAGGATAGGGATAAGTTATAAGTTAACTATATAACATGTTTCCTTATAGGATATGATAATGAAAAAATTGGTTTCATAGTATAAAATAATAATCAGTGGAATGTTATTAGAGTATAATATCCTCTTCAATGAGGATATATTGGGGAAGTATTAGAACCTGGTCCAAGATTCTCTTGGAAGTGAGTAACTAATTGATCAGGTTTTGGTTGAGTTGAATTTTTGTGATTCCAAGATTCTCATGGATCATGGTAGATAGAGTCTGAGAGGTATAACCATGTTCTAAAAATAAGAGTGTTAATGAAGTTACAAAAGTTCCAAGGTCTAATGTAGCAAAATTCTCAAGTATAGAAGAAGCTTGGGGTAGTGCTTTAAAAGATAGTTGTTTGGAAGGAGATGAACCTCATAAGTTAAGGTGTCCTACTAGGGTCAAGATGATCATACATAAGTTTTATTCTCAGATTCAATTTCTACTTATCATGGATATTGGGGATCCCAAAAGCCCGAGCGAGGAAAGATGTATAAGTGACTCATTATTAAAAAATTTATAAGTGAAGGAATAATTGGATTCCTTACATGTTTCTAATACATGTGAGCTAATATAACCTCCACAAGGTTAAAGGGAAATTTATTACAAATGGGTTAATTTTATGATGAAGGAGTTATATAGTAACGTATGATACAATACAATACTAGTTGTAAAGGGGTTCCAAAAATCATAAGTCATGGATTTCAATGATATTTTCTCTTCTGTTGTAAAATAGAAAAAATTTGGATAGTTCTTATTTTTTTTCAATGGAAGGTATTAATTTTTAATAAATTAATGTTAAGAAAAAATTCCTTCATAGATATTTGGAGGAAGAAATAAATATGGATCTATCAAAAGGATTCACGCTAAAACAAAACCTAGGTGTGGTTTGAAATATCAAGTGAAGATTGTATGGGTTTATACAGACACTAAGATAGTGGAATCAAAAGTCTTAAAACATCATCATGGAATTAAATTTAATCAAAATCAATGTAGACTATTCATGTTACCATAAGGTATATAAATATAGAAGTTTCATCATAATTATTCTTTATATTTATAAATTACTCTTAACTAGACATGTGATAGCATGGTTAGATGAGTTGAGGTGTGAATTTATTTAGAAGTTTCTAGATGAAATTTATTGGTTCTTCTAAATAGGATTTTGGGGATGGGTATCAAAAGTGAATTAATTTTTGTAAAATTGTTCTATTCTTAGTCATAGAACATTTTGAATATATTAGCGATATTTGAGATGAATGAGTCGAGGATTATGAGTACTCTCCTAGATGTAAATTTCAATCTATCAAAGGGGAATTTGCCTAAAAAAACAAGGATTAAAAGTACACGGAAAATTTTATATATTCATCGGTTGTGGTAAGCTTTATGTATTCCATGGTGTGTACTAGTTTCAACATTTCCCTAGCGGTAGGTGTAGTTATCATATTCATAGATAATATCATAAAGTATCATTATGAGGAAATCAAGTGGATATTCTAGTGTCTAAAATGATTAATGGATCTTGATCTCTATTTCAAAACTAATGATCCCTTATAGGGGTTTATAGATTCTAAATTTATTAGAGAAACTAATACTTAGAAAATCACAATTGGATTTTTCTTTAACCTTGGAGGCACTATCATGAGATGGATGTCTCAGTTACTATAGATAGTCACACTATCAACCATGGAATCTACGTATATTCTAATTATAGAACTATTGAAGGAGTTGTTGTGGTTTAAGTGTCTTCTAGAGAAAATCAGAAGGAGGTAGAAGAATGGTGTGTTTTATTGTGAATGATAAAGTGTATTCGAATTGGACAAGAATAAACATTTCAATCTTAGAAGAATAATATTGAACTAAAATATCAATTCATTAAAAAACATGCAAGGGATGGGGTGATGGAACTATAGAATATTGAAGGGAACTATAATTTGATAGATATTATAACTAAAAATATTTTCCAGGAAATTCTGATGTGTTGTTTTGATTTAGTGGGGCTTGGATAACTTGGAGGTCTTGGGTTCTCGGAAGCTTTTACAGACTAAAAGAATAGAACTTAAATTGGGTGTTACATAATTTATTAATTGTGACCTAAGGGAATTGGTCTTGAAGCCATAAAATGATTCTCAAGTGGGATATTGTCAATTTTATTATAAGAAGCCATTTTTATAGTCGAGTATTAAAGTTGTTGGAAATGAGTAACTTCTAATTCTTTATTATTTTACTAGATGTAGTGATAATATATCTCAAAACTATAATTCTATAACATATAAAAAATAATGGTGATGAAATCTATTGAATATGTAGGTTTCGTAGCAAGAGGATGAGTTCTGAAAGCTAAAATAGATGCATGAAATGATGCAACGGAAAAAAAGGGACTGATTTTTCAAAATCATGTACTATTCACATAGTGATCTAGTTGAGGTAGTGATTTCCTTTGACCATTTAGTTTGATGCCCACAAATATTGGATTCATAATGCGTTCTTTCTGTAAAGATCACTCAATAGTGGAAGTGGGATTACCAAAAGATAATCATTATATATGTATGGGTTGAGGTCATATGGACTATGCATTTTGATATTAGAGTGATCAATTATTCTTAATATTCTATCAGTTTGTACACTAAAATTGATCTTCCATTATAATCTCTTATTGATATTCCATTATAATCTCTTATTTACTCTCCCTAGTTAATTTTTTGTTTCTCATGGATTATGAATTCTTCTAAACCACATAAATCCCTTGCATTTCATTATTTTATTTACTTATATTTATTGCATGTTTTGAAATTTCATGACCATTATGTGTGTATATTATTTTTTTGGAAGGTGTGAGGTTGGGTGTTTGGCTATGCTGAATGGATTTTGGATTCTAGAGAAATATTTCATTGGACTTAGTATCTTTCATACCTTCAAATGACCTTGTTCTCCTCTTGAGTACTTGAGGTTGGTCAAATCAGAAGATAGTTCTTCTAAACAAACATAACATGGGTTTAAAGTCAAATTTGAGCTAGTTTAGGATGAAAAAGGCCATGAGAAAGCTACTCATATATCAAAGGTGTAGCATCCCGCTCCCAGTGTCACTCAACTATGCTCCAAGATGGTAGGCCATAATACCTTAAGCACATATCACCAAAATCTAGAGGATACTAACTAGAAGTGAGGTCCTTGGGTGTGTCTGAGAGAGACTATACCCTTATAGATCAGAGTATGCATAATGGTAAACAATAATAGTAAATTTATAAAGCTTATATCAGAAATAGTAGAAGTATCATAACTATAATGAAAACCATTCAAGAGAAGTAAAAATCTAGTGAAAGAATAATAACAATAGTAAAGTATTTTTCATGGCATCCAAAAGACCTAGGATTAATTTCGAGTAGAGATGAATTTCTCAGTACTATAGCAGTACTATAGCCAGACACTATAGCAGTATTGTAGAAGCAGTGGAACTATAGCAGTGGTGACACTATAGTGGTGGAGGTACTATAGAGAGAACTGTAGCGGCGGAGGTACTATATTTGGTACTAAAGAAGCCTAGATATTGTAGCAGTACTATTCACCAAAGGGCCCTTTGAGCCAAAAAAAATAGGGCTTTCATTCCCTTAGGCCTTTGGTCTATGTAATGGGTCTCCCTCTACCCCGTCAAAAGAGGTAATTTCATTGATTTAATAATAAAATGAGGCTCCATCCCTAACCTTTAAAAAAATATTAAATACAAAAATAATGGTGGTGTTATGTCAAATGTCTATTCAAAATATGAGTATGGGGAGTTGGGGATATAATCATATTCTACATTCTGGAAAAAATATACAAAAAATGAAGAAACTAGTATAATAAGCATCTCAAACATAGGTTTAGTCCTCTTTTCCATGCTACATCCTACGTTGTAAATCAATCAAGAATCATAAGTCAGAAACCTCCCTTTATCCAAACCTGTGTTCATAAAATCTACTTTGGTGCCAAGGGCGGCCCATGTAGGGTATAAGATACAATCTCAGTAGTCCAGAACCCATGGTGTCTAGGATGATCCATTTCATGTAGTAAATAAGTGAAAGTGTTCCATAATACATAAATTCATGAAAATAAACTATTTAAATTATAAAAACCTCAATTTGGGTTCACAAATGGACACTTGACTGATACCACCTACTTCAGCCTATGAAAAATGGTTGAAATGGGTAACTATGCAATTCACAACTTGTATACATGGTCCAATACAAAATAATCAACCCAATATTTTGATTTATCTTTGAGTCCACATGGCCTTTTCATCATATAAGAATGCTCATAATATAAAAGGAAGACATCACACGTGCATAAGAAATAAATCAAATCCATAAAATCCATGGTTGCAGTCCCAATATTGTCTAAATTGATCTAAAAATAACCCCAAGAGTTTCTACGGCTGTATCCAATAGAAACAATACATATCAATCCATCCAAGGCAACCCATATGACATCCCTTATATCACTCAAGCTATAGTGAACTCTAAGTTTGTACCAAGTATCTCATATAGGGGACCGAGTATCACCCAAGGCATGGCGTATCCATCCTTCCCATGATTCCATCTTCAGTTTCTCCCCTAGTGAAATGTTTTCACTTGTGATTATAAGTAAATTTTTCATATATCATATACCTGGAAAGCCAAAGAATCACTCCTGGTGTGTCAAGTATTTCCAACCGAGCATGGAGAGTCCTTCCATTGAGTCCTTAAATCAAACTCATGTTCTATCTCAGCCCGAAGCAAGTGATCCATGGTAACGAAGAGCATATCACAAGTCATAAAATTTATATAATCTCATGTCATCAATGAAAAATCTCAATAACACATCATAATAAATTAATAAAACTAAAAAATTAAATCCAATAAACATGGATCAATTTTTATGGAAAATCACAATGCATAGAAAATATGTACTAATATGTCATAAATGACATTTCTATATCACAAGATAAAAAACTTGACCAAACATATCATAAGGGAAAGAAAAGGTATATGGGATGAAGTTTAGTAATTCAATAACTCATATAAGAAATTAATATAGAGTGTGAGGCATGAAGCTTAAGGGATAATCTCATTACCAACCATTTATCTTAATTAAAATTACAATTTAATTCATTTAAACAAAATGTAACTCCCACATAGGAATTTAACTATTTAAGGCATGGGTAATCACCCATTAAGGTGGTAACACCCCAAGGGGTGGCCAATGACCAAGCGAATTACCCACATACGAGTTTCATCATAAGGATAGGTCACACATTACATGGAAAACCATTTTAATTAATTTATTAGGAAATAATGAATCATTTATAGAAGGTTTCAGCACACGGCATGATGTCCCATCATTTAAAAAGTGACAAAATGATGATAAATATCCTAGAACACATTCCTCAATGTAGTAGTTCTCCACTCATAATTTAACAAGGCTTTATTCATCCTAAAATAGAACACATCTAAGGAATTTTCAAATTCCCCTAAAATAGGGAAAAAGGTATTCCACATAAATATAGTAATAAATTGAAGAGGGACCTTAAAATAAAAGAGTGTTGAAGGAAGAGCTTACTAATGGATTTTCGTTGCTTCTGACGATTAAGGATTTAGACACCGGTGGAGGGAAATAGCTCAAACCCTATGAAGAGGGGAGGAGGAGCTCCATGCACGAAGGGGAGGAGGAAAATCTTGCTGGAAGGGTAAGAGAGAAAGAACATGGGTGAAATAAATCATTAAAGATTGGTAAATTTGTAATTTCACCCCAAAAACCAGTGTTTATGGTTTGGCCAAACCTGGTTCCAACCATGCACTATTCACAGCTATAAGGGGGTACCACACACGGTTTGGTGCACAGTTTGACTAAACATATGAAAACCATGAAAAATACATTGTCCAAAATCTATAGGTGGGTTGCACTATCATGCACCTTGGGTCTCATGGTAGAAAAAAAAACTATGTACCCCCTGAGTCCCCACTGTCTATACCCAAATATATTAGGTAAATAGTGTGGGATGGGCTGAAAAGTTTTCTCTAACCAAGAGGCTTAGTTTTTCCTTTCCCATTTCAAGGCTCTAGGATTTGAGCAAGCCCTGGACACCCCTAATACCTCCTTTAAACATTTATTCATCACTATTAGGTCTTTTTAAAGGAATTGGAACCAAATTTTATTGGTATGTTCCTTTGAGAATATTTGAGACGTTACAACCTCCCATCCTTAAGACAATTCGTCCATGAGTTCCCCTTATGAGGTTGGTATGATGTCATCTGAAAAGAGATCTAACCACTACGCACATACATTAGTATTGCACTCCCTGGTCTCATCTTGTATGCATATATTCTTCCATAACCTAGACTATGGGAACTAAAAAACCATAGAGAACCTCCGTGATTCAATCAATGATATGTATCAAATTGTCCTCAAGGATGCATCTGCTTCTATCTTGATATCCTCAGTGTCAAACAAATGATACGGGTTCAGATGATACTATCGAAGTAGAGATATATGAAAGATGTTGTGCATGGCATGAAACCTATGAGGTAATAACAACTGATTGGCTACTAGACCAACTCTCTCCACTATTCCGAAAAGACCAATATATCGAGGTGAAAACTTGCCAGGTCTCCTAATATTTCTATGACCCAAATGAGGTTGTACCCGTATAATTAGTTGATGTCACACCTTGAACTCCAGAGGTCTACAAAGATGATCGATATATGACTTTTTCCAAGACTAGGGTATAACCATACGCTTCTGAATTAGCTGGACTTGATTTTAAGTCTCCTAATGTGGGGACCTAGTGGAGATTGCTTGCCTACCTCTAACTAGTACACAGATGAATAGAATAGTCTACCATAGAGGGCCTCATATGGACCCATATGAATTATTTCTTGAAATATTTTGTTTTAGGAAATTTCAACCAAGGGAATATTCTTTTCCCATGAACCTCAAAAATCAAGAATATCGGCCTGTAATATATCATCTAACACTCGTATAGTCTGTTTGGACTACTCATCATTCTAAGGATGATATAAAGTACTCAAGAGGACCAATGAACTTAATGACATTTTCATCCCTTTCTAAAACCATGATGTGAAGTGGGTATCTTGGGCCGAAATGATAGAAATTGGTACACCATGAAGTCACACTATCTCTCAAATGTAAAGACTTCTTAACTCATCAATAACGAAGGTCTCCCAGATTAGTAAGGAATGAATGACCTTGTTCAGCCTATCGACAATCACCCATACTGCATCGATGTCTCGAGTATATCAAAATAATATTTTCAGAAAATCCATGGTGACATCATTCCATTTCCAATCAGGAACAGATAGATGTTGTATGATTCCATCAGGTTGCTGATGCTCTTCCTTCACCTACAAACAGTTGGAGAACCGAGTAATGAATCCTGATATATACCTCTTCATAACTATACACTAGTACTGACGATGTATATATTTGTACATCTTGGTAAGTGCAAGATGAACTTCCAAAATAGAGGCATGTTATTCCCTCATCAACAATTCTTGTATATCTAAGGGTACCCATACACATCCTTGGAAAAGTAGAGTTTCAATTCCATCAATAACCTAACCAAGAGTCAAATTCTATCATGTGAAACTATCCCTCAAAATGAGGCCCTTGGAATCTAATAACGGCCTTATTCAAACCCTCTATATAAGGGAGGAAGTCACCACTAGAGCTGTTAGAACTAGTAGACCGTGTTGTTTCTGAACCTCCAGATGCAACTCAAAAAACAGATCCTTAAGCTTCCACTCACTACTATCCTCATTAACATCTTTCTTCTAAGTCTTCTAACTCAAATCATCAGCTGCAACATTTCCCTTTCTAGGCATATAAGAAAGCTCAAAGTTAAAGTACTATAGGTATTCCACCCACCTATACTACCTCATATTCAATTCATGCTGTGTGGAGATATATTTGAGACTTTTATGATCTATGTAGATAAAAAATCTCTTACCAAAAAAGTAGTGCCTCCAATAGTGTAGTGAATGAACCACGACTACTAGCTCAAGGTCTTTCATTGGGTAATTCAACTCATGTAGCCTCAGTTGGTGGGACACATATTTCATGACTCAATCACCTTGCATCAGAAATTCACCCATAATGATACCTGAAACATTATAATATAATATATAACTCCTTCCTAGATCTAGAAGAATCAAGATCAATGCTTATGTGAATCCTCCCCTTTAACTCCTAAAAATATGTCTCGCAAGCTTTAGACCATAGAAACTACACTCCCTTCTTAGTCAAGGCCGTAAGAGGCACTGCTAAGTGGGAGAAGTCCTGAATAAACTTCCTATAATATCCAACCAACCCTAAGAAGTTTCGTATATAAAAACCATTCTTGGGATTCTCCTAAGAAACCAATATGATCAACTTCTATAGGTCAACAGATACACCCATGTTAGATATTATATGACCCAAGAAGTGAACCTTACTGATATAAAAGTGTCATTTACTAAGATTCACATGCATATGGTTATCTCTTAGTGTACTCAATGTGATCTCAAGGGGATTTTCATGGTCGTGTCTAGTGTGCAAGTACACAAAGATATCATCTATGAAGACTACGATGAAGGAATCAAGATACAGGTGGAAAAATTGATTCATCAGATCCATAAAGAGTGTTGGCGTGCTCGTCAGACCAAATATCATAACCAAATACTCATACATTCCATACATAATCTGGAACACTATAAATGGTATATCGGATGACATCACATGGACTTCATGGTAGCTCGACCTCAAATCGATCTTAGAGAAAAAAGTTTCTCCCTGGTAATGGTCGAGGAGGTTGTCTATACAAGGAAATGGATACCGATTCTTCACTGTGAGCTAGTTTAATCAGTGGTAATGCACGCACAACTTTAAGGTTACCATCCACCTTCTTGGAAAAAATGACTGGTGAACCCCATGGAGATGTGTTGGGTCTAATAAAACCCTTAGCATCTAGAGATTTGAGGCTTTTCCTTAGTTCCGGGATCTATGTGTGTGCCATACTATACAAAGGAATGGAAACTGGTGCCATACCTAGTAGTAGATCTATAGTAAACTCAACCTATCTCTTAAGAGGTGATCCAGAGAAATCGTTACGGAAGAAATCCATGAAATGATCCACTACATAAGGGAACTCTACTAACTACACACCTTTATCACTCATAATGTGGCTCTCCAACTGAACTATCACACATTATATCGAATTCTATTTTAATTAATTTATTAAGAAAGAACAATGTGTCTCCAAAATGGTCTGGTGCACTGCACGATGGTGCATCATTTAAAAAGTGATGAAACAATGAGAAAGAGCATGTACCACATAACACAATGTAGTAGTGCTCCACTCATCAATTAATGAGGCTTGATTTGACCTTGAACAGAAGAAATAAAAGTATTTTTCAAATGAACCTAAAATATGTCAAAATTCATCACATTGAAATAGTGAAATAGATGAAAGAGGAATCTTTAAATACAAGAGTGTGGAAGGAATATCTTATCAAGGTCTTTTCGTTGCTTCCAACAGTGAAGGATTTGGACACCGATGGATGGAGATAGTTCAAACCCTATGAAGCGGAGAGGATGATCTCCACGCAGTAAGGGGGAGGAGGAAAATCATGTTAGAAAAGTAAGGGAGAAAAAATATGGGATAAATACTTCATTAAAGAGGGGTAAATTAATAATTTCACCCCCAAAACCACTATGCATAGTTTGGCCAAACCGTGTTCCAACCATCCACCATTCACTATTATAAGGGGTCGTCTTGCATGATTGGGTGCATAATTTTATTAACCATGTGCAAACCATGAAAAGACCAATGTCCAAAATCTGCATGTGGGTCGTACAGTTGCAGACAAGTCATACGGACCCTGAGTCCCCACTATCTACAGCCACACGGTTTAGGGAAACCATGTGGGCTAGGCTGCATGGTTTTCTCTAACCATACATCCCAATCTGGCTCTTCTATTTCGGGGCTCCAGGCTTCAAATGAGCCCCAAACTCACCCGGTACCTTCTTTAACCATTTATGCATCACTATTATGGTTATTTAAGGAAATAATAACCAAAATTTACTGGTGCATACCTTTGATAAAATTTGGGACGTTACAAAATGAATTTAATAATGAAGTGATATTTCATATTCCCCTAAGGAAAATAAAAAATGAATTTCCTGATACATCTAGATAACAATAATAATTTTACATACATACTTATAATTTTTACAGAAGATAATGTTTTAATGGACATTTTTGGTGTTGTGGAGTGTATGGGTATAAAGACTATGTCTTATGTCATAACATATAACTTTCTTAAGATTTAAGAATAGATGAATTAAGGGGGATAAATTGTGAGAATATGAGATACCATATTGAGAAGAATCAAGTTGTGAACAAAATATCATCACGTTTATCCACACAAAACAAATTTGATTATATAAAATTTGTTTTTGTAAGATGCGACCAATAACGTTATTATAATTAATAATGTATGAAAACAATTTCTAGAAACATTATATAATATTTTTTTAGTTTATAATTTTTAGAAAAGACAAAATGTTGAGAGATCACTTCTTGTTGAGGTGGTTCTAAAAGCCTAAAAAACAAACAATCCATGGATTTTGGATAGTGGTTATTCATCAAACATGAATGGATACATCAACATCATAAAAAATATAGAATATAATGAAGTAGGATCATTTAATTTTGATAATTATAACCCCTTGAAAATTAAAAGAGTTGGTACTGCTGAGATTAAAGATCAAAAATTGAAATCTAAATATGTGTTATTTTTTGATGGCCTTAAACTCAATTTTTTGAGTGTTGAGAAACTATGTGATGATGGAAATGGATTAATTTTCATAAGTTACTCTTACATAATCAAAATCTTAAAGTATGAAAGATTTATCACTGAAGATGAAAGAACCAACAATAATAAATTCCAAATTGGAAATTCAAGTGACTCTTTTTATTTGAGTTCAAAATATGATAATAAGATATGGAATAAAAGGATTTTCCATCATTTTAAAAAAAAATAGAAATATTTTAAAGGGAATTGTGATAATATAACTTCTACAAACCAAATATATAAAAGCGAGTATAATTTTGAAACATGTCAAAAATTAAAAACTATGTAAGAAAGTAAAAAAATAGAGATATTGCCCATAGGGACACTTAAATTAATTTATTTAGATTTATGTGGGACAATGTGAAATAAATCCACTAAAGGTGATTATTATTTAATAACCATACCTAATTATTTTACAATAATGACTGATGTGGTGTTTATAAAGAAAAAATCTAAAACGGTAGAGATCTTTAAAATATTTAGAAGCGGAGTTAATAAAGAGCTAAGAGTTTACATCAAGAAATTGAGAATAGAAAATATAATGGAGTTCACTATAAATTAATTTGAATCTTATCTTTTAAATAATTGAATTAAACACTAATACAATTCTCTATACATTCCTCAGTAGAATGGAGTTTAAAAGAATAAAAATAAAAGGTTTCTTAAGATGGGAAAAACCATGCCACTGGAGTTCAAAATCTAAAAATTATTTTAGAGAGAATTTTTTAGTACAGTTTTGCACATTAAAAATAGATTATTATTGATACCTAAATCAAAAATTAATTCTTATGGGATGTGGTACAAATGGAAACCAACTATTTAATAATTAATATTTTTTGGAAGTCAATTCCTAATGAAATTCGAGAATTCTAATTTGGGAAAGTTTTATGAAGTGGTCGAGGAAGGAGGATTCATGGGATATTTATCCAATGAAAGAGGATAAAAAAACTACAAAAAAGAAGCATAAGATATTGGATTGCTATGATATGAATATTATTGAAAATAAACACAATGTGGGTGAGGTAAATGGTGGAGATTTTGAAATTACTAAATAAGATGGATGTAAAATTCTTGAAAATTGAGTGAAGAAAAATATGTAAATGAACCTAATAATGTTAATATTTATTTATATTTGACAAATGATTATTAAGGTGCTACAATGAATTATAAATTGAATTATCAGAGGCTACAAAATCATGTTGAGCCTATAAACATAAATGTAAATCAGAATGAACTAGTTCATACCAAGATAAGATTGAGATATAATAACTGAACAATCCTTGTTTCTCAAGTTGAGAAACAATTGGTTACTGAGGCTATTGAACACAAAAATTGGTTAAATTATATGAATTATGAGTTGTATCATATTTGAAATAATGCCACTTGGGATCATATTCCAAGACTAAAAGGGAGGAATATTTTTTGAACCAAGTAGATGTTCAAAAATAAACTCATTGAAAAAAGTTAAAGTCAAGAAATAATGTTGGGTTTGTGAAAAAAGATACCATCAAGTTTAAAGAGTTAATTTTGAAGAAAAAATTTCATGTTTTGTAATACTTGAAGATATTATAATGTTTTTAGTTATTTGATCTCACAAACACTATAAGGTTTATCAAATGGATGAGAAGTATACTTTATTGAATAGAGATCATAAAGAAGATGTATTTATTGATAAATTTTAAGGATTTATCCTTGATATTGATGGAACCTTGGTATATAGGTTGAATAAATTCTTTTATGGGATAAAATAGACCCCTATATCTTGTTATTACAATATGGAAAGGTGTTTAAAAGAAATGATTTTCACCAAAATAATGGTGGAAAACAACTTTTATGTGAAATATATAATCACGAGTACTCTTATTATCATTGCATATGTTGATGAAATAATTTTCAGGTGATAAGAAGTGTCATTATAAATATTATTCAAGGAAAATTAGTAATAATTTTAAAAAAATTATGCTTTTAAAATTGAGTTTCTATTGGGAATTAAAGTTATGAAAAAAGAATATTTTATTTTTATATCCCAATAAAAATATTCCATGTAATTATTAAACAAATAATTAATGAAATATTATAAATATATTTCTTCACCCATGATAATTAGTGTGAAGCTAAGTGATGATGATGCATGGAAAAGTGTGAATCAAAATGAATTTAGGAAACCAATTGGAAGTCTACTTTATCTCAATGTATCGAGACATGATATAGATTATTATGGGACATTATGTGTAGGATATGAAAGTAATAAAAAATAACAACAACTGAAGACTACCATGGGAAATATTAAATTAATCAAAGAGACTTTGAGTTTTAGTCTTATTTATAGATGAGTGGAGGAATTAAATTTTTTATGGCTATACTGATGTCGATTGGTATGAAAATTATGATGAAAGGAAATAAACATCAGGTGGTACTTTATTTTTTGGGAGATAATTGTGTGAGTTATAATTACAGTAAATATAATTTAGTGACTCTAAGTAGTATTTGAGCTCATTATGTGGTTTTTATACATACAGGAACACAAATTATTTGGATGAGATAATAATTGAAATACATGAAATAGATAATTAAGAAGAAATTGATTATTTCTTGTGATATCCAAATTGAAATTGAGTTATACAATGATCTATTGCAACACTCTAAATCCTAGCATATTGATATCAAATATAATTTCATTAAATAGAAGGATTCAAATGGAGTTTTAAGGCAAGAATATATTCCCACAAAGGATAAAAATGTTTCTATTTTTCACTATGTTTATTCCAAGAGACATATTTGAAATCTTAAGGGTAAATATGCATGTTTATCCTTTCCTTACCGCTTGTGGAAGTTTTAAAATGCCCCACATTCCTTTAGATTCTATTATTAAATGTGTATAATGGTAAATAACTTAGTTGATACCAATATATTGAATTCAAGGATATTGTTTTCCTAGAACTTAGAGAAATGAGTGTGTTTATTGATGGGGAGAACATCAAATTTATAAGCCAAAAATTTCATGTCACTGAGGGATGAAATTATATAAAAAACATTGTTTTATCTAGCAGTGTGGTGTTAGAAAATTTATCTTTGAAAAGGTTTATTATTTGATGTGTAGACAAGAGTTAATGGTGTTGAAAACAAATCTAAATGGGGGGATTGATGAACCCATGGAATTTTTGAAGGTGTGTTATATTTGTTTTCAATGATAATTGATAAGAATTAAAACATTTTTTATAATTTATTTGAGTTTATTTGATAGGGTTAAAGATAATTTAGGATTATTTAATTTTTATAGAGGAGAGTTATGAGAATTCTGGATTATGTGTTTTGTAATTATGGATTATAGGTGTTAGAGAATGTGGTTAAATGTTGGATATATAATATTTTCACTATGATATATAACCTATTATTGAGGATAAGTAATATCTTATGGGGTATATATAGTAATTATTCTTCAAATTAGTAATATATGTAACATATATATGATCATACATAAGAAATATTATGAGTTTTTAGAAGATATGTAACATATTACTTTTGATGTGTAATATCGCATACATTGATATAAGATCTTTTAGATAATACGAAAGATTTACTGGAGCATAATTAAGATTATTTTGAGAATATATAAGATCATTTTGGAGATTTTTCATATTATCTCAATGGTTAAACATGTTACATATGATTTATCTATTTTTAAAATGAATGATTTCTAAGAATCAGAAAAGATGATATTTTAGGAGTTCTGTAAGAGGAGAATTAATCATGATTTTGTTGTATTGTTCTTAAATTAATTAACATCATAATACATAATGATTAAATCCATGATTTAAGATGATATATTTTAAATAATATTGTTTCATGATGAGAGTCTTCATGCCATAAGGGTTTGTTCAAGTGGTCATACACATATGAAAGAATAAAATATGGATTTTTTCAAAGATGAATTAAGAAGTAATGATAATAAAAGAAAAAAAAATATTTAAATGAATATTTAATAACAAATTCACACGGTAATATTGGAGTTTCAAATATTGATATTTGAAACATGTTAATAAATATTAAAGATAGAGGTTTTTCTTAAAGATATTTGACCAATTTTAAATGAGTATATTTCATGACTAAGATTCATGGGATTTCTATATTTCAAATTATGAAAAAAATATCATGTGATTATGGTGAGTTTAAGAAGAAGTGGTCTAAGAGAATAAATATAGATATTGAGAGATAATGTGTTTCTATTAATTATATAAACATTTTTGTAAAAAAGAAAAAGAAAAATATTGATTACATGACTAATGATTTACTATTACCTAAAGAATCATCCAAATATAAATGTTCTTAAAGAGAAATCCTTAATTTATTATAAATATTCAAAATTTTCATGAAAAGATATTTTATTTGGTGTTTATGTATCCTAGAAAATACTGTAAATATTTTCATTTCGGTTGAAAAATGTATTGTTAACTAGTGGGAGCCATTATAAATAACGGTATGAGATTGGGATGTCAGGAGATGACTTTAAGGGTCAATGATGGTACAATACCTTGTTATGCGATCACTTTATCATATTAGTTATACATATTTTCCTCATACTCAACCCAAACATATAAAGGACATAGATATCCAAATTAGGATCGAACCTTGTTAAAATATTATGTTCTCTTTCATTTTTTTTATATTCACAACACATTGGTGAGGATGAGTTTTTAAAATGAAGAGTGGATCTAGACCTTAATAAGTTATAGAGGCTGATTTGAATTTTTTTTAAACTTATTGACACAAATTCAATCTCATTGTTGGTTTCAACTAGTCAGTCACCTAGGCATTTTAGTATTTCATTTTCCTTTGAAATTAAAGGAATGAAATTGTTGATTTAATGAAATAAAAAAATTGAATTTTGAGTGTATGATTGGATACAAAATTGATAGTTATATTAAGGTGTGTGTTTAGTGAGAATATGGGTTATAGATAAAATATAAGAGAGGTTTTTAAAGGTTTCAAGATTTTCATGCATGGTTAAATAACCATGAAACCAAAATATGCATGAAAATTAAACTTCAATTATTTAACACTAATCCACTAAAACCCCCCACTTCTAACTCCCCTAATTTGACATGACTCGGCCTGATAGGTCCCTTATTGGTTTGTTGGTAAGACTAGTGTGCCACCTCAATCCCACCTTTAATAGGCCATAGGTTTTTGACTATCACCAAGATAGAATATCTTGCATATTTGTAGCCTTATCATACCTAACATGCTGATAACTTAATATCTCCATAGATGAATATAATTATGAAAACGAAAAAAAATACCAATTATAATAAAAAATACATATGGAACACAGTAAACATGTTGGATATACACTAAAATGGGAACCACCATAGTCAAAGAGTTGATTTATTTATTGTTGTCATACTTTAATCATTGAATTGATCAATGAATGAACACTCCAACAGCTGTAAAGTTTGAGTATTACAAAAAAAAATCACATGTTCGATGTTATTCCTTGAATAAAGAGAATTGAAGATGCCTATAAAAGAATGTGATCCTTCTCCTTTTTAAATATTGGTGTCTGGTTGATCCCTACAAATTGTTCACTTGCTATTAAAATATATTTTTGATTCCTGAAGCTTTTTCATCACTCATGGAAGGTTTTAGAACCCCTCAAGAATTTGGGAGTACTCATGAAGTATTCATAGATTCATTGGGAGATGTATTCCCGTTAGAGATAGGAGGTATTATTATACTACTCCTCATGACCATCATCAATCTACTATATCAAAGATGAAGGTGGATGATATTAATATGTGGGAATTTAAGGTACACCATTTACATGATATGTTTTTTAATACACTTATAAGTTTTATACTTAGAGATAAATTATTGTGTGTGTTTTATTTTATTCCTCTAATAAGGGTCATATGATGATCCAATGAAACCCACTAGTGGTATAAAAGTGATTTTGTTTAAAATTTAACAATGTTATATTGGTGTTTTCAAAAATAAGTACCTTCACCATGAAATAAGAGTCATTGTAGTATTGTCATAGTGGATTCAAAATGCCTAGATCTAGGATACCAAAACATAGTTATGACTATGGTGGTTCCTCACTATATTTATAGAGTTATCAAGACAGGTTCTTGGTCACTATGGCATAGTGATGAACATGGTGGTTCTTCACAGCCACCAGAGGTAACATGGCTTAGATTTCCCGTGGTGTAACATGTTTTTTATCTCATGGTAGTTTTGTCCAAAATGGATAGAATTTGAACACCGTTATGTTTAATATGCCATGATGAATCTTAAAATGTTTAGAAAATTAATTTTTGATATTTTGATTCAAATGGTTTATAAAATGCATATAAATCATTGTAAAAGGTAATTTTAGGTATTTATATTTAAAAAATGTTTATAAATTAATTAATTATAACTTTTTATAATTAATTAAATTTTTTGAATCATTTATAATATTCCTAAAATACTAAATTTTAATATTTAAAATACATTTTTTAAATTATATGTAATATCTTATGATATTGAAATAAAATGATTATTTAGAAATCATAAGAAATAATTTATAAATTTCACTACTGGAAATAGAGGATGTCCCAACGGTTTAGAACTGTTGGGAAAGGCTGGGGAACCGTTGGTATATGTTATACCAACGGTTCTGCCAACCGTAGGCAAGTAAGCCGTTGGGAAAAACTTTTCCCAACGGTTTAAATTGAACCGTTGGTATAGGCTGAGAAAAATACTAAAAAAGATTCCCAACGGTTGTCAAACCGTTGGCAAAACTCAGAACATGTTTTTCCCAACGGTTTTCAAAAATCGTTGGGAAAAATCAATAGTTTTTCCAACTCTTTCCCAACGGTTCTAAACCATTGGGAAAAGCGTTATTACCAACGGTTCAATGAACCGTTGCTAAAAACATATTTTTAAGATTCTATGCCAACGGTTTAAAACCGTTGGCATACCCTAGGCTGCAAATTGCAGCAACCTGCAATTTGCACAGCCCCTCTGTACATCAGCCACCTCTCATCTCATCAGGCCTCATTCTCACCTCATTTTCGATCCAACTATTGTACCTGTAATAAACTAAAACATACATATACAATTACGAACAAATTCATACACATTTAACATATAATGGATCCTGAAACTATACACATCCATAATTAATTTACAATTCATAAACATACATAATTCATATATAATTCAATTTAAAATTTAGATGACAATTATATGTGGAATCCGATTGAGACGGGGATGATTGGTACACGTCACATATGAACCATGGATCGTTCTCCTAAAGTTTCAATGGAAACCGAATGCGTTTGGTCGGTTTTGCGTATGTCAGTTCTTTTCACTTATAATCCTACCCATTTTAAACAAAACAGACATAGTTAGAGCGGTGTTGGCCACACCGCGCCTCGGATTGATTCGGGGATGACTCGTACACCTCACATATGACCCATGGATCGTTCTCCTAAAGTTTCAACAGAAACCGAATGCGTTTGGTCGGTTTTCCGTATGTACTTAAAATGATGTCCATTTTAATCAAAAGAGATCCAATTAGACTGATCCCGGCCACACCGCGACTCGGATTGAGCCCGAGTGGGCTCGTACATGTCACATATGACTGATGGATCGTTGTGATAAATTATCAACAGATTCGGAATGCGTTTGGTCGGTTTTGCGTATGTCACTTGATGATTTTCACTTAAAATGACGTCTTTTTGAAACAAAAGACCGACACTTTGAGTGGTGTCGGCCACACCGCGTCTCCGATTGTGGCGGGGTTGATTCGTACACGTCACATATGACCCATGGATCGTTCTCCTAAAGTTTCAATGGAAACCGAATCCGTTTGCTCGTTTTCCCGTATGTACTTAAAATGGTGTTCATTTTAAACAAAAGAGAGCCACTTAGACTTATCCAGGCCACACCGCGACTCGGATTCATCCCGGGTTGGCTCGTACACGTCACATATGACCCATGGATTATTGGGATAAATTATCAACAGATTCGGAATGCGTTTGGTCGGTTTTCCGTATGCCAGTTGATGCTTTTCACTTAAAATGACGTCCTTTTGAAACAAAAGACGGACACTTTGAGTGGTGCCGGCCACACCGCGTCTCCGGATTGAGATGAAACCACCGTGAAACATTCTAATTATTATTCGTGACGTGTACGCACAGACGGCACGTCAATCAGATGTGTCGTGTGCCCGCGGTGACCGACAACGCAGTTTTGGTGTCATAAACGGCCAAAACGGGCGTCCAACGGTCAAATTCATAGAGGGCGACCTCGGATTGAGCTGAAACCACCGAGAAACATTATAATTATTATTCGTGACGTGTACACGCAGACGGCACGTCAATCGGACGTGCGGTTTGCCCGGTAGGGCTCAATATTCTTGTTTTAAGTGATGCGCGCGCTTCGTAAACGCGCGTGAGGGGGGTCCAAACGGGCCGAACGATGTCGGAATGGCCTGAAATCAGACGACAAATACGGGTGAGTGATTTCTGAAGTGGTCGAGCAGACGGCACATCAATCGGACATGACCTGTGCCCGCGGTGGCCGAGAACGCAGTTCGGGTGTCATAAACGGCCAAAACGGGCGTTAAACGGTCAAATTCATAGCGGACGACCAGAGATTCACCTGAAACCACCGTGAAACATTCTAATTATTATTTTTGACGTGTACGCGCAGACGGAATGTCAATCGGACGTGCGGTTTGCCCGGTACGGCTCAATATTCATGTTTTAAGTGATGCGCACGCTTCGAAACGCGCGTGAGGGGGGTCCAAACGGGCCGAACGATGTCGGAATGGCCTGAAATCAGACGAAAAATACGGGTGAGTGATTTATGAAGTGGTCGAGCAGACGACACGTCAATCGGACGTGCCGTGTGCCCGCGGTGACCGACAACGCAGTTATGGTGTCATAAACGGCCAAAACGGGCGTCCAACGGTCAAATTCATAGCGGACGACCACGGATTCACCCGAAACCACCGTGAAACATTCTAATTATTATTCGTGACGTGTACGCGCAGACGGCATGTCAATTGGACATGCGGTTTGCACGGTACGGCTCAATATTCGTGTTTTAAGTGATGCGCGCGCTTCGTAAACGCGCGTGAGGGGGGTCCAAACAGGCCGAACGATGTCGGAATGGCCTAAAATCAGACGACAAATACGGGTGAGTGATTTATGAAGTGGTCGAGCAGACGGCACGTCAATCGGACTTGTCGTGTGCCCGCGGTGACCGACAACGCAGTTATGGTGTCATAAACGGCCAAAACGGGCGTCCAACGGTCAAATTCATAGCGTACGACCTCGGATTGAGCTGACACCACCGTGTAACATTCTAATTATTATCCGTGACGTGTACGAGCAGACGGCACGTCAATCGGACGTGCCGTGTGCCCGCGGTGACCGACAACGCAGTTATGGTGTCATAAACGGCCAAAACGGGCGTCCAACGGTCAAATTCATAGCAGACGACCACGGATTCACCCTAACCCACCGTGAAACATTCTAATTATTATTTGTGACATGTACGTGCAGACGGCACGTCAATCGGACGTGCGGTTTGCCCGGTACGGCTCAATATTCTTGTTTTAAGTGATGCACGCGCTTCGTAAACGCGCGTGAGGGGGGTCCAAACGGGCCGAACGATGTCGGAATGGCCTGAAATCATACGACAAATACGGGTGAGTGATTTCTGAAGTGGTCGAGCAGACGGCACGTCAATCGGACTTGTCGTGTGCCCGCGGTGACCGAGAACGCAGTTATGGTGTCATAAACGGCCAAAACGGGCGTCCAACGGTCAAATTCATAGCGTACGACCTCGGATTGAGCTGAAACCACCGAGAAACATTCTAATTATTATTCGTGACATGTACGCGCAGACGGCACATCAATCGGACGTGCGGTTTTCCCGGTACGGCTCAATATTCTTGTTTTAAGTGATGCGCGCGCTTCGTAAACGCGCGTGAGGGGGGTCCAAACGGGCCGAACGATGTCGGAATGGCCTGAAATCAGACGACAAATACGGGTGAGTGATTTTTGAAGTGGTCGAGCAGACGGCACATCAATCGGACATGACATGTGCCCGCGGTGGCCGAGAACGCAGTTCGGGTGTCATAAACGGCCAAAACGGGCGTTAAACGGTCAAATTCATAGCGGACGACCAGAGATTCACCTGAAACCACCGTGCAACATTCTAATTATTATTTGTGACGTGTACGCGCAGACGGCACGTCAATCGGACGTGCGGTTTGCCCGGTACGGCTCAATATTCGTGTTTTAAGTGATGCGCACGCTTCGAAACGCGCGTGAGGGGGGTCCAAACGGGCCGAACGATGTCAGAATGGCCTGAAATCAGACGACAAATACGGGTGAGTGATTTACGAAGTGGTCGAGCAGACGACACGTCAATCGGACGTGCCGTGTGCCCGCGGTGACCGACAACGCAGTTATGGTGTCATAAACGGGCAAAACGGGCGTCCAACGGTCAAATTCATAGCGGACGCCCACGGATTCACCCGAAACCACCGTGAAACATTCTAATTATTATTCGTGACATGTACGCGCAGACGGCATGTCAATCGGACATGCGGTTTGCACGGTACGGCTCAATATTCGTGTTTTAAGTGATGCGCGCGCTTCGTAAACGCGCTTGAGGGGGGTCCAAACGGGCCGAACGATGTCGGAATGGCCTGAAATCAGACGAAAAATACGGGTGAGTGATTTATGAAGTGGTCGAGCAGACGGCACGTCAATCGGACTTGTCGTGTGCCCGCGGTGACCGACAACGCAGTTATGGTGTCATAAACGGCCAAAACGGGCGTCCAACGGTCAAATTCATAGCGTACGACCTCGGATTGAGCTGACACCACCGTGAAACATTCTAATTATTATCCGTGACGTGTACGAGCAGACGGCACGTCAATCGGACGTGCCGTGTGCCCGCGGTGACCGACAACGCAGTTATGGTGTCATAAACGGCCAAAACGGGCGTCCAACGGTCAAATTCATAGCGGACGACCACGGATTCACTCGAAACCACCGTGAAACATTCTAATTATTATTTGTGACGTGTACGCGCAGACGGCACGTCAATCGGACGTGCAGTTTGCCCGGTACGGCTCAATATTCTTGTTTTAAGTGATGCACGCGCTTCGTAAACGCGCGTGAGGGGGGTCCAAACGGGCCGAACGATGTCGGAATGGCCTGAAATCAGACGACAAATACGGGTGAGTGATTTCTGAAGTGGTCGAGCAGACGGCACGTCAATCGGACTTGTCGTGTGCCCGCGGTGACCGAGAACGCAGTTATGGTGTCATAAACGGCCAAAACGGGCGTCCAACGGTCAAATTCATAGCGTACGACCTCGGATTGAGCTGAAACCACCGAGAAACATTCTAATTATTATTCGTGACGTGTACGCGCAGACGGCACGTCAATCGGACGTGCGGTTTGCCCGGTACGGCTCAATATTCTTGTTTTAAGTGATGTGCGCGCTTCGTAAACGCGCGTGAGGGGGGTCCAAACGGGCCGAACGATGTCGGAATGGCCTGAAATCAGACGACAAATACGGGTGAGTGATTTCTAAAGTGGTCGAGCAGACGGCACATCAATCATACATGACCTGTGCCCGCGGTGGCCGAGAACGCAGTTCGGGTTTCATAAACGGCCAAAACGGGCGTTAAACGGTCAAATTCATAGCGGACGACCAGAGATTCACCTGAAACCACCGTGCAACATTCTAATTATTATTTGTGACGTGTACGCGCAGACGGCACGTCAATCGGACGTGCCGTGTGCCCGCGGTGACCGACAACGCAGTTATGGTGTCATAAACGGCCAAAACGGGCGTCCAACGGTCAAATTCATAGAGGACGACCACAGATTCACTCGAAACCACCATGAAACATTCTAATTATTATTTGTGACGTGTACGCGCAGACGTCACGTCAATCGGACGTGCGGTTTGCCCGGTACGGCTCAATATTCTTGTTTTAAGTGATGCGCGCGCTTCGTAAACGCGCGTGAGGGGGGTCCAAACGGGCCGAACGATGTCGGAATGACCTGAAATCAGACGAAAAATACGGGTGAGTGATTTCTGAAGTGGTCGAGCAGACGGCACATCAATCGGACATGACCTGTGCCCGCGGTGACCGAGAACGCAGTTCGGGTGTCATAAACGGCCAAAACGGGCGTTAAACGGTCAAATTCATAGCGGACGACCAGAGATTCACCCGAAACCACCGTGCAACATTCTAATTATTATTTGTGACGTGTATGCGCAGATGACACGTCAATCGGACGTGCGGTTTGCCCGGTACGGCTCAATATTCGTGTTTTAAGTGATGCGCACGCTTCGAAACGCGCGTGAGGGGGGTCCAAACGGGCCGAACAATGTCGGAATGGCCTGAAATCAGACGACAAATACGGGTGAGTGATTTATGAAGTGGTCGAGCAGACGACACGTCAATCGGACGTGCCGTGTGCCCACGGTGACCGACAACGCAGTTATGGTGTCATAAACGGCCCAAACGGGCGTCCAACGGTCAAATTCATAGCGGACGACCACGGATTCACCCGAAACCACCGTGAAACATTCTAATTATTATTCGTGATGTGTACGCGCAGACGGCACGTGAATCGGACATGTGGTTTGCCCGGTACGGCTCAATATTCGTGTTTTAAGTGATGCGCACGATTCGAAACGCGCGTGAGGGGGGTCCAAACGGGCCGAACGATGTCGGAATGGCCTGAAATCAGACGACAAATACGGGTGAGTGATTTATGAAGTGGTCGAGCAGACGGCACGTCAATCGGACGTGCCGTGTGCCCACGGTGACCGACAACGCAGTTATGGTGTCATAAACGGCCAAAACGGGCGTCCAACGGTCAAATTCATAGCGGACGACCACGGATTCACCCGAAACCACCGTGAAACATTCTAATTATTATTCGTGACGTGTACGCGCAGACGGCACGTCAATCGGACGTGCCGTGTGCCCGCAGTGACCGACAACGCAGTTATGGTGTCATAAACGGCCAAAACGGGCGTCCAACGGTCAAATTCATAGCGGACGACCACAGATTCACCCGAAACCACCGTGAAACATTCTAATTATTATTTGTGACGTGTACGCGCAGACGGAACGTCAATCGGACGTGCGGTTTGCCCGGTACGGCTCAATATTCTTGTTTTAAGTGATGTGCGCGCTTCGTAAACGTGCGTGAGGGGGGTCCAAACGGGCCGAACGATGTCGGAATGACCTGAAATCAGACGACAAATACGGGTGTGTGATTTCTGAAGTGGTCGAGCAGACGGCACATCAATCGGACATGACCTGTGCCCGCGGTGACCGAGAACGCAGTTCGGGTGTCATAAACGGCCAAAACGGGCGTTAAACGGTCAAATTCATAGCGGACGACCAGAGATTCACCCGAAACCACCGTGCAACATTCTAATTATTATTTGTGACGTTTACGCGCAGACGGCACGTCAATCGGACGTGCGGTTTGCCCGGTACGGCTCAATATTCGTGTTTTAAGTGATGCGCACGCTTCGAAACGCGCGTGAGGGGGGTCCAAACGGGCCGAACGATGTCGGAATGGCCTGAAATCAGACGAAAAATACGGGTGAGTGATTTATGAAGTGGTCGAGCAGACGGCACGTCAATCGGACGTGCCGTGTGCCCGCAGTGACCGACAACGCAGTTATGGTGTCATAAACGGCCAAAACGGGCGTCCAACGGTCAAATTCATAGCGGAAGACCACGGATTCACCCGAAACCACCGTGAAACATTCTAATTATTATTCGTGACGTGTACGCGCAGACGGCACATCAATCGGACATGCGGTTTGCACGGTACGGCTCAATATTCGTGTTTTAAGTGATGCGTGCGCTTCGTAAACACGCGTGAGGAGGGTCCAAACGGGCCGAACGAAGTCGGAATGGCCTGAAATCAGATGACAAATACGGGACAGTGATTTCTGAAGTGTTCGAGTAGACGGAGCATCAATCGGACGTGCCGTGTGCCCGCGGTGACCAACAACGCAGTTCTGGTGTCATAAACGGCCAAAACGGGCGTCCAACGGTCAAATTCATAGCGGACGACCTCGGATTGAGGCAGGGTTGACTCGTACACGTCTCAAATGACCCATGAATCGTTGTCTTAAAGTATCCACACAATCCGAATGCGTTTGGCCGGTTTTCCCTATGCCAGTTGATGGTTTTCACTTAAAATGATGTCCTTTTGAAACAAAAGACATACACTTTGAGTTGTTCCGACCACACCGCGTCTCGGATTGAGGCGGGGATGACTCGTACACGTCACATATGACCCATGGATCGTTGTCCTAAAGCATCAACACATTTCGAATGCGTTTGATCAGTTTTTCGTATGTCACTTTTTGTTTTCACTTAAAATCTTATGGAAATTCATATAGAATATTTTTATATCATATTTAGTATGGATTAGATTTTAGTTGATCGTGCTATGAAACATTTCAGAGATAATGAAATTAAGGAAGGTGGAGGGGCTGTCCGGGGGGGTTGTCCGGTGGGTGTCCGGGGGGCTGTCCGGGGACCAAGGAGGATGGTGGGGGGGCTGTGCGGGGTCTGTCCGGGGGGTGTTTGGGGGTTGTTCAGGGGGTTGTCCGGGGTTGTTCAGGGGGTTGTCCGGGGGTTGTTCAGGGGGTTGTTCAGGGGGTTGTCTGGGGGTGTTCAGGGGGCTGTCCGGGGGGTGTTTGGGGGGTTGTCCGGGGTCCAAGGGGGGGGGGGGTGGGGGGGTTGTCCGGGGGGCTGTCCGGGGGGCTATCCGGGGTCCAGGGTGGAGGGTTGGGGGCTGTACGGGGGGCTGTCCTGGGGGCTGTCCGGGGGGGCTGTCCGGTGGGTGTCCGGGGGGCTGTCCGGGGACCAAGGAGGAGGGTGGGGGGGCTGTGCGGGGTCTGTCCGGGGTTGTTTAGGGGGTTGGCCGGTGGTTGTTCAGGGGGTTGTCCGGGGTTGTTCAGGGGGTTGTCCGGGGGGTGTTTGGGGGGTTGTCCGGGGTCTAAGGGGGAGGGTGGGGGGGTTGTCCGGGGGGCTGTCCGGGGGGTTATCCGGGGTCCAGGGTGGAGGGTTGGGGGCTGTACGGGGGGCTGTCCAGGGGGCTGTCCGGGGGGTGTTTGGGGGGTGTTCGGGGTCCAAGGGGGAGGGGGGGTTGTCCAGGGTCCAAGAATGAGGGGGGTTGTCCAGGGAGTTCTCAAACACACAACCACTAAAATACAACAACATCCATAAAAACAGACAATATATAAAAATAACTCAACTCCAATCTTATACTACGAGTCTAGATAAAACCAACAACTAGAATAGATTAAACATCAAATCTCAAGTCAAAAATGTAACGGATCAATATGTCCCACATCAGCATCACCATCTCCATCATCATCATCATCATCGCCCTCGTCATCGTCCTCCTCATCGTCCTCACCCTCCACAGCGCCTTCCTCCTCGCCTTCGCCCTCCTCCTCGCCCTTCTCATCTCCCTCCTCTTCCGCATCAGACTGCTCGCCATCATCATCTTCAAGCTGGACATCGGCCTGACCACCACTGGAACTGCCACCTGGTGCACCATATATAGAATGTATCGACGACATGTATTCATCAATCGTTGGGCTGGCCTCTGCTGGAAGTGTTGGACGTAGAACTTCAATAAATTTCATAAATGCACTGTTTGCCCTAGCAGACTGTTCTTCCGTCTCTGTGGCCCTTTTCTCAACCTGTTCTGCATGTGCCCTAACTTGCTGCAGCTCGGTGGCACTACAACTCGTACCTGAGGCAGACCAATACCTCGTTGGGGCTATCCTAGGTCGGCAGCTTACTCTGCCAGAATGATCATCTCCCAACACCTGATGTAAGTGATCAGATGGCCCAAAATTGTCTGCTTCTTGGGCATCGAGGGCCTCTAAAGCATCCTGTTACAAATATAAATATAATATTAAGTTACGAAATAGATATTAAAATATAAAATCAACAGATTAAAACTTACAATCTGCTGCTGAGTCGCTTCGTTGACAGCACGTCCATCCTTTTTTCGTCTACTCGAGCAAAACAGTTTTGCTCGAGGCACAGGTCCTTCAATATTTTGTACTTACCTCTACAATGACATTGAAAACAAAATTTATATGAAGACTTCAGAAAATAATTAAATAATTGAGGAAACAAAAGAAAATGTAAGTCGTAAAGAAAACTTATAAACAATTGTCATACCTGCTGCCTCTCATGATCCGGCATCGTCGTGCGTCCTAGTGTATGGAGGTATTTTTTTGCATCAATGTTTTTTTTATTTTTTCCGGATGATTCCTAAATAAAATTCGATAATTCAAAGGATAATATTAATGCAAAACATGAAAGTTATTATTTAAATACCTCAAATGTAATTCATACCTTAAACTGGGTACTCGTCCAATGAGTAATCATCTGACGATACTGCTCTATAGGACAATCATCCACGACTGGTACCGCCTCTAACTCAGTGCCAACTCTAGTACGCCAGCCAATATACAGCTCATGCTTGTAGGCTCTCCAAAGCTCACCTAAATCCTTTAGACGTTCCAGTCGTGCACCCTCACCATCAGGAAAATTAAATCAAAGCTGAAATGAAAATATTAATTTATATAAATACAAAAAAAAATCATGGCATTAAATACAACAGATTTTTTTACCCATATCTCTGCCCAAGCTCTATCTTTGACCTCATGTGGCAAATGTCTCCACGACAGCGGGCTGACGGGAATGATGTCGGAGTATTTGGCAAGCGTCGCCATAAAACTCCGACATTACTGCCCTGTTTTCTCAACCATCTGATTGCCTTCATTATATTCCACCATAACCTGTGTGCGACGGTTCCACACCGAACGCATGCGTGTACGGCCCCGCCCCCGCCTCCTGTCAGTAGATGTATCTGTCATGAAAGAAAAACAAATATTTTATCAAAACATGTTATAATGAAAATAAATATTGCTATAAAAATTTGATAGGGTTTTATAAATATACCTGTGCTAGTCTGATCAATGAGTGGCGCCGGATCCACAGAACCTGATGGAACACCCTCTGGTGGAACAGGAGTCGAAGACGATGGAATATAAAAGCTCGGAGAGACAGAAGTAGAAGGAAAAGAAGATGGAACAACTGTATGACCTGATGCTGACTGGGGAGTGGGAATCATCATGGGATGTGAAAATGATGGGGCAGAAGATGCAGAAGGTAGCGAAAACATGGGAGGTCTAAATATCCCGTGTGTCCCTAACGACACACCGGGATCAGAATGTGGGAAGGCTGAAATGTCAGTGGGAGGGGCAGGGTCTAGTCGGGCACGCGCAGCTCTATGTCCACCTCTGGTACGAACCCTCCTCGTACCACCGGCCTGAGTACTAGGACCAGTACTAGGCTCCTCGTCGAATAACTGTCGACGTAATGGTGGATCCTACAAAAAAGTTTACAAAAAAAATTAATCACATGACATTATATATTCTGTAAATATATATATATATATATATTTGAAATAAAGTACTCACTGTAGGCACTAATGGTGGAATGCCCATCTCCTCCATCCGACGATTGTTATCCGCCATTTTTTTTCTTCGTCTCTCTTCAATTGGCTTCATTTCCTGCATTGGAAAACAAATATGTAATTAATTAGAAAAAGAAAATTAATGTGTAAACCAAAAAACTAAATATATGAGGGAATGAGGGGATTCATTGGTAATTTAGCTATCAATTGTTTTAGAAGAGCTTGAATGAATTTAATAAAACATACAAGTTGTAATGTTCACCAAGTTAGAAATATTGTTTGATTTGGTTTGAATACAGTTCAATTCCAAATTAGAAAATGCAATTCAAATAAAACAGCAACCAATAAACATTGAAAATTCACATAACGGTCAAGTCAGCTAAAACATATTTGTGATCAATACTAAATAAATATGAATATTACCAACCTTAACAACCCAACTCGAGGTAAACCAAAAGAATTGAGAACATGGATGAATGATTCTATATATTTCCAACCACAACTTCAGGTTCACAATCAACTCTGACAATTGAGCTATTGGAGTCATCAAAAGAAATAAATGGATTGGTTCCAATGGCAATAGGGACAGTGTCAATTCCATCATCAGCATCATCAAAAATATGTCTTGGAATTACTTCAACTACGACACCAAATTCTGGTTGAAGTTGATCTTTGACATAAAAAACTTGTTTAGCCATTGATGCCAACACATATGGTTCTTCAGTTGCAAGAGTGCGGGTCATATTAATTACTCGAAATCCACAATCATCAATAAATGTGCCATGTCTCGTCATCGAATCAAACCAATGGCATTTCATCATTGTGACTCGTCCATGAGAGTAATAATCCAATATTATTATTTTCTCAACGACTCCATAATAACCCACATTTTCAAGTCGCGGTCTACTATCTGATGCACTGGCATAACAATCTGTTGTGGCAGTAACCATAATACCATCATGTTGTGTTCTCATGTTTTTGGCTCGTTCAGTGACAATAAATCTGTACCCATTGATAACAATTGATTTACAGTCACGAACCACGGTATTAGGACCAAAAGCCAAAGCTCTTATTTCCTCAGAGACAGAGTCAGCAGACAAACTCAATACCTGCAATATAAATGACAGTTAAACTTAAGTAAATATTGAAATAATTAATTTAAACAGTAATATTTTTACCTTCAATTTTAACCAAGCAGAAAACTCTTTGCTATGCAAAGTCTCTCTCCTTCTCAAAGATAAAGAACGATGCTTCCTATTTATCATTGTTTTATGTTCCCTGTAGATAAAAAAATATGAATAGTTTAACAGATATATATGTAAGATATATACATATTCAATTTTGTTACCTGATATAGTCATCGAACAAATCACAGTTGAACAAAACTGTGCGATGTGCCATCTCCCGCTCTTCATGGCTTAATGTCTTCAATGTATATGATCCAGGAATTCCTCCTGTTTGAGGAAGTGATGGAAAACTGGGTTCAATTTGCTCATATTGTTCTTCTTCATTTCTCATTGGTCTGTTCATTCTTATAGTAAGATCAGACAAATACATTGAACAGAAATCCATACATTCTTGAGCTAAGTAACCGTTCACGATAGAACCTTCGGGATGATTCTTGTTTCGAACATAAGACTTTAATGTGAACATATTTCTTTCAGTTGTATACATCCAACGAAAAGAAACAGGTCCTCCGAGAAGTATTTCAGTTGGAATATGGACAGTCAGATGCAGCATGCATGTGAAAAATGATGGGGGAAATATTTTCTCCAACTCACACAAAATTAATGGGGCATCTGTCAACATTTTTTGCAAGAAAGACTTGGAAAACTTCTTAGCACAAAGATCTCTAAACAAATGGCACAACCGAATAACACCCACCCTTACATTATTGGACAAAAGATGACGGATTGCTATTGGAAGCAACTCATGCAGTAGAACGTGATAATCATGAGTCTTCAAAGATTTTAGCTTCAACTCTCTTCTATTGACCCGTTTAGATATGTTGCTTGAATAGCCATCAAGAACTCTAATAGTCTCTAATACTTCCAAAAATTGTTTTTTTCAGTAGGTGTCATCACATAAGAAGCACATGGAAGTTGCCATTTATTTTCACTGATACGCACAGGATGCAATTCTGGTCTGATGCCCCAATCCACCAAGTCACGTCGAGATCGTAAATCATCTTTTGTCTTCCCCTTGACATTTAGAAGAACTGAAAGCAACATTTCACATATATTCTTTTCAATATGCATTACGTCTAAGCAATGACGTAGCAAATTGGTTGACCAATAAGGCAAATCAAAAAAGATACTCCTCTTCCTCCAATTGTAACAGGTTTCTGTGGAAACATTCTTTCTCTTTCCAGATTTCATTTGACCCTTCCCAAACGAAAAACTGAAATCTTTCAATTCATTAAGCACATCAGTTCCAGACATACGCTGAGGTGGATCATCGGTCTCTATAGTATTATCAAATCTTCGACGATTCATTCTATATGGATGATCCTTTGGCAAAAATCGTCGATGTCCCATAAAACTGAAACTACAACGATGTTTCAGTCTTCTTGATCGTGTATTCTTCATACAAACTGGACATGACAGTTTCCCCTTCGTGCTCCATCCAGACATCATTGCATAAGCCGGAAAATCATTGATTGTCCACATAAGCGCAGCGCGCATCTGAAATATGTCTTTCAAACATGCATCGTATGTGCGCACACCCACATCCCAAAGAAGCTTTAACTCTTTTATTAAAGGTTGCATGTATACATCAATATCAATGCCGGGATCAGAAGGACCAGATATGAGTATACTCATGAAAGTGAAAGATTTTTTCATACACAACCATGGGGGAAGATTATAAATGTGCATAAAAACGGGCCATGTGTTGTGCGAAGTAAGCATCTACCCAAACGGATTAAAACTGTCGCATGAAAGACCCAGCCTCACATTACGCACGTCAGCTGCAAAATCAGGATGTCGAGCATCAAATCTCTTCCATGCAAATCCATCTGCAGGATGAACCAACTCATCATCAGTCTTCTTTCTCTCGGTATCATGCCATCTCATTTTTATTGATATGTCATCAGACATAAAAAGATTCTGGAGTCTGGGGATCAATGGAAAGTGCCACAATACTTTCTATGGAACGCGGGATGGTGTTCCATCAGATTTTGACTTCCAGCGGGACGTGCCACATTTTATACATTCATTTTGTTCAGCGGTTTCCTCCCAGAATAAACTGCAATCTTTCGGGCAAGCATGAATTTTGTTTCTTGAAAATCCAAGTTCCTCAACTAACTTCCATGCCATATAGTGGTTTGAGGGAATATCTGCATCATCTGGAAGTAAATCCTTCAAGAGGGTAAGAATGTAATCGATTGCTGTATTAGAAATCCCATACATTGTTTTCCCATGAAATAATCGGATTAAAAATTCCAACTTTTTCATTTTATCGCATTGTCGATATACTGGAGTCGTGGCAGCATCATTCAATTTTTTCACCCTATCAATATCATCATTTTCACTAGATGCATCAGCTGTCCTCATATCGAAGTCTTCTTGAGTCGAAATCCTTTCTTTTTCATGATGACGAATAAACGGAAACCGATCATCTAACAAATTCTCCATTCCAGTCTTTTCATTTCGATCATCACCAATTTGAGATTTCGTTTTCTCCCCATTGTGATACCACAGAAAGTAGTTTGCTTGAAACCCATTTTTGGTTATGTGGTAGCTGACTTCTTCACGGCTCAACCAAGGTCTACCAACACAATTGGAACATGGGAAGTGTATGCGACCACTATCTGAAGCATTGTGAAATGCAAAATCTATAAAGCTCTCCAAATTGTTTTGAAAATCGTCTGAGATCCGATCGGTTTCATACATCCAACTTCTGTCCATTCAGTAAAAAGAATTTATATAAGTCATTTTGTCATAAACAATTCAATAGGCATTAACTATAATAGAAAATACATTTAAGTAAACGATACAGGAAGAAAATAATCAAGGTATCAACTACACATGTCAAAAAAACATACAAATGTGTTATTGAAAAAATGTAAAACCAACAAGAACTTAATGTGTTATATCACATAACAGCATGACTCATCCCATAACCATATTAGTAGGGTATCATGAACATGAATAACATCAACCTTGTGCCATCCTCCTACCCTACATGACCCCAACCACATGCCACATCTTATTATAGCCTTATCACATCACACCTCACCGAAAAACACTAGGGAAATCATAGTACATCTCACCTGAAGACACATGGACAATCACATCGCATCTTGCCTAAAAACACATGGTCAATCACTTTTTAAGGAAGAGTAGGGAAGACATGGTAGCTATCCAAACATATAACCACCATCCTAGATATTAGAAAAAATACCCATAACTCAAAACCTCTGATCGTTGGTAAGTTTATCCAACTCTGGTTGGGAATGTGTAGAAATAACATAAAAATACATGATATATAGATAGAACAAAATACTCAACCTATGGGTTCACATTAACTACATAATCACACACTTCACTACTACCATAAAACACATAAACCATACCACCACCACACAAGACGCATATCATTGGAATATAATTCTACATTCAATAAGTCTATCTATGGAATTATCATAAGAATCCATGTATCAATTGGAATATAATTCTACATTCAATAAGTCTATCTATGGAATCCCTCCCTTGGATCCATGTATCACCAATGACTTAATCAATATTCAAAGAAATGAGTCTATCCGTGGAATTCCACTGTGAATCCATTTATCACATAAAGCATATAAGTTAATAGAAACAAGATTATATACCTGAAATCCTAATAGAATCCATGTATCACTATTTACTATTAATCATTTAATGAATTTCATTTCATTTAAACAATTCATTAAACATACCAAGGTCAAAAACAAAGGTATTTAATACAACTCACCTCAAAATGGCGACTCAATCAAATAATAACCTGGAAAGAATGAAGCTTCATTTACTCATGTTGTAATGACAAGATAATGAGATTCTCTTGCTTAATCAATCAATTCCATATCATGGTCTCAACATAACTCATAATGGCTAGAAATTCAATGAAAATTCAAGCACTCACATGGGAATTTTTAATATAACACTCCTAACAAGACTATAAAGATATCACATGCATTAGTTATAATATGTCTAACATGGTAACATATAATATAAGTGTTAAAGGGGAATGCAAACCATAAAATACCCTTAATTAATTTAATTTACAATTCAATTCATAAATCGAACAATCAATTCGATTTATATAACCTTTCACAAATGACATCCCATGTTCAAAGGGTAAAATCCAAAAAGGAATTTTCAAGAAAACTCACCCTTAGGCGCCGGAAGTAGCTCCAAAATCGTCTAAACTGAAGGGAAAAATAAAAATAAGTTTCAATAATATCCAAACATTTGAATACCTTTTGAGATAAAGAAGAAGAAGAACCTGAAGAAGAGCTTCAAGGTCCGGCCGGCAGTACTCCAAAATCGCCTGCTGCTGCTCCCGTTAGGGCTCTGTAACGCGAATGGGGGAGAGAACGGGCTGCTGGGGATTTGGGGAAAACCTTTGCCAATGGTTTTTTAAAACCGTTGGCATATCTCCCCGAAACAAGGCCTATCCCAACGGTTCCTTAGAACCGTTGGGAAACACTCCCCAAAACATGGTCTATCCCAACGGTTCCTTAGAACCATTGGGAAAAACTCCCCAAAACAAGCCTACCCCAACGGTTCCTTAGAACCGTTGGGAAAAACTCCCCAAAACAAGGCCTATCCCAACGGTTCTAGAGAACCGTTGGGAAAAACTCCCCCAAACCAAGCTATCCCAACGGTTCTAAGAAACCGTTGGGAAAAACCTCTATTTTAATCATTTACCAACGGTTCTATCAAACCGTTGGTATGTAACTGTGGGGAAAAACCCACATTCCAGTAGTGTTTCATAAATTATAAGTCTAAAAAATAAAATTGTTTACATTTATATCTATTAATTATTCATAATTGATTGATTTTATGTTGTTCAAATTAATATTTAATCCTTATTTAAAGTTAGTATTGATACGACATAAAAATGGTTTTGATGGTTAATATGATTAATGGTTTAAATAATATTTGAAATGCCATATAATAATTTCATTATTCATATTGTCTTTGAATGTAAAATTTTTATATTCATGTTTTAGCTAATTTATAAAATTTTATAATAATATTATTTTTATGAATAATTCAAAAACATCTCATGTTTTGAAAATTAAGTAAAATGTTTATTTATTTTCTAAATTTCTTTAAAATTAATGTTTATTAGTTTTTTTGTTAAATGTGAATATTGTGAATGTTGTAGTTTAGATATTAAAATGCTTATAGGGTAGAGCCTTGCATGTCATGCTAGGTTCGATATCATAAAATTTAGTTTCCATCTACCATGACCTCATTTTGTTATTAAAGTTAGGAGATTGAGAATAGATTTTGAATATAGTTCATACATATTTGAGGTTAGTTTTATCATGAATTGAATTCTTTATTGATTAAAATTTCCCATTTTATAGGGACTTGGGGTCGGACCACCTACTATCCCAGATGACAAGGATTTTATAAAAAGGTGAATGGGGATGAATATCTATCACTTCAAGATTAATTATGTGGATACTTTCAATATCATCTAACTCTATGAATTTACATTAATATTTCTTATAGCTTATGCATGTGATGAATTTAGATATGTATGAATATACTTGGATTTTGTTTTTTGGGTGAGTAACACAAACTAGTGGGTTGTGTAAAGGGTTACACATTAATGTGGTGTAAACACATTAATTTGGTTTTTAGAATAAGAATTCCAAAACTATATTATTAGAATCATGCATTCACAAAAATTAATAAAACGTGATAAGATACTAATTACATAATATGTAATAGTTATTGATTTAATATGAATATGATTTATGTTATATTGGTGAGAGACTAAATGTTAAGAACCTAGAATACTAAGTGTGAGATTCCTTCCAAAATGGAACTAGTCAAGACCTCAATCATCCAACCGGGTGGGCCATGATAAATATATATGCCCTTGGATTATATTTTTTAATGAAATAAAGTAATAAGTGACTATGTATTATCATGTTGGGTGGGTTATGCTAAATATGGGTGCCCATATATCATCCTTTCTTATATTCTTTTTGGAATTTTCTTTGGGTTACACTATCCAGGAGACCCTAATAAGATTAATTTACTAGTGGAATAGATTTGAGTGACTTCATATTATGGATTTTGATAAGTGGTTTTCCACTAAACTATCCAAGAATCATAACTATTATGACTAGAATTATACCCTAAATATCTATGTAATGGTAGAAATTCTAAAGCAACATATATCATAGTGAAAAATGGATCTTGGCTTACTAAATTGATAAATGTTTGGGTTAATCATTTTAGTGGGAGTACATTCATTTAAAACCCTTAATTAAAAGATATAATACATGATACAAACCTAATAAAATTCCTTTTTATTTTATTATGTCATACTTCACATTAAAAATATTGATATCATTAATAGGTATAACCTATAAAATAGTAAAATATTGGTATCTAGGATTAAGAAGTGTTCTCAAGGAGAAACACTATAAGTTCCCAAATGTGAATGTTATTGAGATCAAATTCACCAAATCTAACTCATAGGTATTAGATAACGGGTTTACATCACACATTTTTGTGGAAAAATATAGACTCGTAGATATAATGTAATTATGAAGGTTGAAGTATATCTTTGAGTTGGTAATAGAGAAAGATATTTTGTATTAGAGGTCAGCTTGTAACACCCCGAGCTTCCACGATACGCTTCTCATTCAATAATGCAATGGCTTGCATTGTACGCAACTTCGAGTTCTAAAACACCGCGACTAATCAAAGTAGCCGTTATGAATAGTAATAACCACTTTTTAAAATTATAGAAATTTTATATTTCAAAATGGACTTCATTTTTGGATTCGGAATATCGAAATTAGCCTATGTTGAATTTTTGGTATTTTTCTGAGAACTTCTAATTTTTTATGAATAGTGAAAATTACTTAAAAACAAATTTTTTAATCAAAATAATTTATAGTGATAAATTATACTATTTAGTGGTTTTAAAGTATAATTGGAATATATTTTTACCATTTTATCCAATGGTGGTCATTAGAATTAATTTGACATTGAAATTGGACATAAACAATTGCCAATCTTTTGATATAAATTGTTTCTTAAAAACACGCTATTTGTTGTGACAGCGGGAATTAATTATAAAATTAATTAATGCAACTTATATGTTTGGAATTTTGTAAAATAGACATCATTTCTGAATTTGGAATATCAATTATAGCTTAGGGTGAAATTTTGGCATTGTTCTGAAAAACTTCAATTTTTGATGAATAGTGAAACCACTAAGTGGTAGTTAAATAACTGATTTTTCGTTTAAATGAAATATTACCACTTCTGTGATTTGATTTTCAAAAATCCGACATACATGGTTGTCATTATAAAGTAAAATGTGGTTCAATGAGATTAAAATAATTTTTTGGTGAATAGTAACTTTTAAGTTCTTAATCGCGATTAGAGGTAATTAGTGTAATTTAAGGTACAAATAATGTTTTTATAATATGAGATGAGCATGAAACTTGTCCTAATCCTATTGGATGAGTCATGGCCGACCAAGACAACCCATGGGTCAACTTGGGGACCCCATGAAGCCACTTTAGTTAGAAAATGACATAAACACCTTTTATTTAATGTTAAAGTAAAAAATGACACAAACATAAAATGTTTTACTAAAACAATTTTTATGTGGGGTTACACAAGTCCAAATTTTGATTATAAATATTCATTAGAAAGCTAAAAAGATTTCCTACATCATAGTGTTTTTTTTAATAATTTTTAGACATTAAATAAATTAAATTATTTATGACATCATGATGATGCAGCGATGACCTCATTATTTTACAATTTAAATAAAATGGGAAAATAATGCAAAATCCAAGGCTTACACTTGTCCAAAGAAAATTGGATGAGGATATTTCTAACCCTTATCACCTTAGCCTCGGATTATATAAGTGTGGGACCTTTAGAATCCGAAAAGCATTGTGTAATAATGTAACATTTCAATCTTTCCAAAAGAGCCCCTCCTCTCCTCTTATAAAAGGCCCCCACCTCTCCCACCTCATTTACACTTTCAAGCCATTTGTCTCGGCCAACCTCTGCCCAAATACTCTTCCAACATCCCTCTCTTACTCCTAGAAGCCTTACTTTGGGCAGAACTCTTCCCAAGGAAGCCTTTGGCTCAAATCAAAAAGAGTTACCCGATTTTGAGGTAATGTCTTCTCTAATGTTGTTTTGTTTTATTTTTCTTCTCCAACCCCCTAAACTCTTTTTATTCATTTCTTTTGTAATAACACCAGTATCCTCAATATACTAGGATGTTGTTATAAGAAGTATTTGAGCTACACTTACACACACCTACATCTAATGGTTAAAGAACATACGGTTTCTGTGGATGGCGAATTTCTGCCTCACGAAACGATGATTGTTCAACACTCATATAACACCTTCAAAGGTGGCCATTAAGATGTCACTATTTTTATATATGATATATAATATGTTTATGTTTTACTTATGCTTCTGTATTTCTCATTTATGGCATACTTTATGATTTCCATTATGGGTAAAACGTGATAATTTCATTTTAGGAAGTGCGGACTACCGCCCCCTCAAAGTGATTTGAATCGTTAATGCCATATGTGGGATGTATAAAGGATGGATTAAATGGTATTATACACTATATTATACTGGAATTATATTATACATTTATATCATTATGATTTCGTTCCATTAAATATGAAATTGAAATGAAAGTAGCGTTCATGCGTACGTACGGCTTACCGTCTCCATGAACGGTGCATTTCATTTCTTACCTCTAAATGTTACGTAATATTATAAATGAATTTATATACTGGATATATAATATATATATGACATCTAAATCATGAATATAATTCTGGAGATAATGGATATTCTACCACATAAACAACTTGTAATTATAAGAAGTTTATTGTTGACTCAAGTACCAAAGATCGACAAAACGGCCGTTATTAAATTAAATAATTACATATTGTTCATATCATTGTAATAAGTGATATAATAAGGATAATGAAATTGAAAATGGTTCTTAATAAGGTATATATTAACTCTAGTTTATTATTCAGGAGGTTAAAGAACGGTTGAGTCAAGTCAGACACGAGGTAAGGGAATTTCTTAACCCAACTTCCATTCTTTGGGTTAATCTCCTACTTTCAAATTATTTCATGATGTTATTATGTCATATTTTGTATTGTTACTTTATTTATGTGTACCTATAGTGAATACACATAATAGATCTATTTTATTTTAAAAACGGTCTTTTTAAGGACTTCGCCTCAATCTCCTTTTAATGAGGAATATTTGGTTTTATACACAACTTTCATTTATACAGTGTATAAACCCCTTTGACTTTTACATTTATTCAAAAGGAATCTTTTTATACGAAGCGTTTTACTAAATGACAAAAAGGGAATGTTTTTCTTTCTGTACATATGCGGCAACAACGACTTCTCCGCCACCGTGACCATTATTTGAGTTTCGGCTTCCTCTACAAGCCATCATTTTTTTTAATGAAAAATAAATACAAAGTTTTAACTTTCATTTATTTTGGTATTGAAAATGTTTTTGAAAGCGTTTTTATTATATCAATGTTCTGTACTGATATCTTGTGATTAAAATGTGGAAATTTTATGTTTCTTTTATGCATGTTTTATGTGATACGATTATGTTATGGTTTATGATATGTTTAAACCTATTCATATGAGGAATGTATTGGACTTAATATGTGACGGGTGGAGCCCGCTATAGCTCCTCGATGCATCGGTAGGTCTCATGAGACAACTAGACGTGGAATTGGCCGAGGCCCTTTCCCAATTTGATTTATGGTTTTGGCCGAGGCCTTAATCATTTTAGACGTCTTGGCCGAGGCCTTGACAAAGTGTTTCAGAATGTCTGGCATTATACATTCCCTCATTATGAAAGTGGTTATTGATATTTCATGTGATTATTAGTCTAGTAGAATATCCATGTGAGTAAGTAATGGCATTATTTTATTTTACTTTTGCCATATTATGCTGAGGTTCAAGTTCAATAAGGCTTTTGTTTTAGTTATACATTGCCTTAAATGCTTATGTTTTCTTATAAAAGCTTCCGCAATATTGTTATCCTTACTGAGCATCTGAGATCACCCCTTTCAATGTTTTAATATTTTCCAGGATGTGAAGAAGTGTTTTATGACTGACTTGCAAGAATAGTCAGTGAGGATATGAGTGTGGACTATGAAGACCATGTTATTGTAGTTTGTTTACTTTTTGATGTAATGAAAGACTTATGAATGTATCTAGTGTTTCCAAGGCTACTAAACTATTCGGTCTTTCGAGACTTGATCTTTTGTGATCATGCCAATGTTACGAAGTAATGCACCGACTCTGGGTAGCTAGGATCGGGGCATTACAGTTGGTATCAGAGGAAGTTTAGTACAAACCTTGGAAGCTAGATTTAGATAAACTCTGATTAGAGCACATAGCCCAAAGATAGACTTTGAGGATTAGTATAGAAGAACTTCCTAGAAATTTGTTATTGTAGAGATTTTGTGAGTTTTCCGAGCAATACATCCCTGTCTGGATACGAGCAGGTAGAGGCGGCTCTGGCACAGATGTACCTGGGGGTAAAACTTGAAAACACCTCTTTGAGCTAGACTCAAACGGGAACTGGTGCACGACAACGGGCCTTGCTGCACTCTTGGTTACGACACTCCCGGGGGATATGCTTAGGATAATTCTCATGTTATTTACAAACCACTATGAAGGGTTATGAGTATATACTTACTCAAAGAAAACATTTCTTTTTATGATTATGGATTATATCCATAAATAGTTCAATTTATGTTAAGTGTTTTATAAGTATGGGATTATGTATTTTGATTCATAAACTGATCTAGTTTATGAAATTGTTTAGAAATGGCGCCTAGTGGAAGAAATGGAAACTGTATCATTGCACGAACTCCGTGTAGGGATTGCCGTCCTGCTCAAGATAATTATTGTGGATCTGGAGATACAACTGGTACTGATCAACTTAATACCATACTGGGACAACTCACTCAGGTTATGAATAATAACCTTACTCGTATGGAGCACCCTGATCCGCAACGTGGAGGATCAATGTTAGACCGCTTCATGAGGCAACAACCACCAACATTTAATGGGGGTACAAATCCGTTAGTAGCTGAGCAATGGATAAAATCCTTAGAGAAAATATTCCATGCCTTGGGGAGTAGCGAAAGGGAGAAGGTTGTCATGGCAGTTTACCGCCTCACTGGAGATGACGATCAGTGGTGGTCGCTGATTCAAAACACAAAGGAAGATGATGACGTATCGAATATGGAATGGAGGGAGTTCAAAGAGCTTTTCTTAGAAAAATAATTTCCTCGTGACCATCGAGCAGATATGGAAAGGCAATTTCTGAGTTTGAGGCAGAAGGAGGATGAGAATGTCGCAAAGTATGCGGCTAACTTTACAAGGTTAGCGAGGCATGCTGCCGATTATATACGTAACCCAAGGAGTAAGATTGATCATTTCTTTGATGGGTTAAAACCATTTCTTCGTCGAGCTTTAGTATCACAATCCTTCTCATCATACGAAGATATTGTCTCGTGTGCTATCAAGACAGAAAAGGAATTCTCTAAGTCTTATGACAACAAAGTAAAGCAAGAGAAGAATAGAACGGGGGAACAAGAGACAGATAAAGGGAAAAAGGGAAAGAAGTATTTTCCATTATGTGATAATTTTGGGAAGAATCACCCTGGTACTTGCCTAAAAGGAATGGGAGTTTGTTATAAATGTGGAGAAAAGGGTCACCAGGCTCGTGATTGCAAGGGAAAGAAAGAGGCTGCCAAATTTGAATGCTACAATTGTAGGGAAACAGGGCATTATGAAAATGAATGTCCTAAGGGTCAGGGAAACTTACCTCAGAAAAGGCCAAGGGATCAAGGCCAATCTTATGCTGTGACTACAGTTGAAGCAAAATAATTAATGTATTGGTGCTTTTGGACTCAAGGATTATATTCTGGTTATAAGAATAATGTGATATATATATATGGATTGTACTGTAGTACTTTTTGATTTCAGTAAGGTTTTAATATGATTAAGGTAATCATATTTTTAGTATGTGACAATAAGAGAAAATTTTCTTTGTTTGGGGAATCTGATGTTACAATTGATTTTGGAATTTAGAGACCTTTTAGAGAACGTCTGGATGAAGGTATTTTGGATAACTATAAAGGTTGGAGTGGATTAAGTTGAACTTTGGATAGTATTGTTTAAGGTTAAAACATTTATGAAGATTATTTTTGGAATAGTATAGTACTATATTTTTAGGAAAAGGACAACCTGCAGGGTGGGGAATAACCCGTCGCGTCGGACAAAGCTGCAGGAATCGAACCCACAACCATAGTGCGACAAGCCTTTATTTCTTACCACTAGCCTACAGGAAGTCCCTGGTTATTACAAAATCGTTTTACTAATCTAAATGGTATGTGTTAACATTTGGAACCTTATACAATTAGGATAAATAGAATATTTTTGAGTTCCGTTACCATTTGGAGTAAAAGTTGGGTTTGTGGTAAAAATTTATTAACGAATGAAAGTATACATAACAAGTATGTATATTCCCTTACGTTCTTATTAAATCTCCTAAATAAATTCCTCAACATTATAAAAGGTAACTTAAAACAAAAATGTTGTCGGTTAACTTTTCCAACTGGGGATTCAATGACCGTTTAACCAATCACAAGTTTGTGATTTTCTTATGGTTAAACTTTCTCCTAATCCTGTTTTCTATAACTCTCCATCAGACCTTGATGGTTTGTTTTTCTTCCATATCCATATTTTCATAGAATCCTAGAATGGGCTATATCGGGTGACCTTTGTACTTATCCTGCTTTCTTTTAATGTTATATATTTATTAACCTTATTTCCGATGTGGGTTTTCCACAAAGGTATTTTCTATTTTCAAACTTTTATTATCAAAGAAAAATTTCAAATTGCGAGGACGCAATTTATTGAAGGAGGGGAGAATGTAACACCCCGAGCTTCCACGATACGCTTCTCATTCAATAATGTAATGGCTTGCATTGTACGCAACTTCGAGTTCTAAAACACCGCGACTAATCAAAGTAGCCGTTATGAATAGTAATAAACACCTTTTAAAATTATAGAAATTTTATATTTCAAAATGGACTTCATTTTTGGATTCGGAATATCGAAATTAGCCTATGTTGAATTTTTGGTATTTTTCTGAGAACTTCTAATTTTTTATGAATAGTGAAAATTACTTAAAAACAACTTTTTTAATCAAAATAATTTATAGTGATAAATTATACTATTCAGTGGTTTTAAAGTATAATTGGAATATATTTTTACCATTTTATCCAATGGTGGTCATTATAATTAATTTGACATTGAAATTGGGCATAAACAATTGCCAATCTTTTGATATAAATTGTTTCTTAAAAACACGCTATTTGTTGTGACAGCGGGAATTAATTATAAAATTAATTAATGCAACTTATATGTTTGATATTTTGTAAAATATACATCATTTTTGAATTTGGAATATTAATTATAGCTTAGGGTGAAATTTTGGCATTGTTCTGAAAAACTTCAATTTTTTATGAATAGTGAAACCACTAAGTGGTAGTTAAATAACTGATTTTTCGTTTAAATGAAATATTACCACTTCTGTGATTTGATTTTCAAAAATCCGACATACATGGTTGTCATTAAGAAGTAAAATGTGGTTCAATGAGATTAAAATAATTTTTTGGTGAATAGTAACTTTTAAGTTCTTAATCGCGATTAGAGGTAATTAGTGTAATTTAAGGTACAAATAATGTTTATATAATATGAGATGAGCATGACACTTGTCCTACTCCTATTGGATGAGTCATGGCCGACCAAGACAACCCATGGGTCAACTTGGGGACCCCATGGAGCCACTTTAGTTAGAAAATGACATAAACACCTTTTATTTAATGTTAAAGTAAAAAATGACACAAACATAAAATGTTTTACTAAAACAATTTTTACGTGGTGTTACACAAGTCCAAATTTTGATTATAAATATTCATTATAAATCTAAAAATATTTCCTACATCATAGTATTTTTTTATAATTTTTAGACATTAAATAAATTAAATTATTTATGACATCATGATGATGCAGCGATGACCTCATTATTTAACAATTTAAATAAAATGGGAAGATAATGAAAAATCCAAGGCTTAAACTTGTCCAAAGCCAATTGTATGAGGAGATTTAGAACCCTTATCACCTTAGCCTCGGATTATATAAGTGTGGGACCTTTAGAATCCGAAAAGCATTGTGTAATAATTTAACATTTCAATCTTTCCAAAAGAGCCCCTCCCCTCCTCTTATAAAAGGCCCCCACCTCTCCCACCTCATTTACACTTTCAAGCCATTTGGCTCGGCCAACCTCTACCCAAATACTCTCCCAACATCCCTCTCTTACTCCTAGATTCCTTACTTTGGGCAGAACTCTTCCCAAGGAAGCCTTTGGCTCAAATCAAAAAAGAGTTACCTGATTTTGAGGTAATGTCTTCTCTAATGTTGTTTTGTGTTATTTTTCTTCTCCAACCCCCTAAACTCTTTTTATTCATTTCTTTTTTAATAACACCAGTATCCTAAATATACTAGGATGTTGTTATAAGAATAATTTGAGCTACACTTACACACACCTACATCTAATGGTTAAAGAACATACGGTTTCTGTGGATGGTGAATTTCTGCCTCACGAAACGATGATTGTTCAACACTCATATAACACCTTCAAAGGTGGCCATTAAGATGTAACTATTTTTATATATGATATATAATATGTTTATGTTTTACTTATGCTTCTGTATTTCTCATTTATGGCATACTTTATGATTTCCATTATGGGTAAAACACGATAATTTCATTTTAGGAAGTGCGGACTACCGCCCCCTCAAAGTGATTTGAATCGTTAATGCCATATGTGGGATGTATAAAGGATGGATTAAATGGTATTATACACTATATTATACTGGAATTATATTATACATTTATATCATTATGATTTCGTTCCATTAAATATGAAATTTAAATGAAAGTAGCGTTCATGCGTACGTACGGCTTACCGTCTCCATGACCGGTGCATTTCATTTCTTACCTCTAAATGTTACGTAATATTATAAATGAATGTATATACTGGATATATAAGATATATATGACATCTAAATCATGAATATAATTCTGGAGATAATGGATATTCTACCACATAAACAACTTGTAATTATAAGAAGTTTATTGTTGACTCAAGTACCAAAGATCGACAAAACGACCGTTATTAACTTAAATAATTACATAATGTTCATATCATTGTAATAAGTGATATAATAAGGATAATGAAATTTAAAATGGTTCTTAATAAGGTATATATTAACTCTTGTTTATTATTCAGGAGGTTAAAGAACGGTTGAGTCAAGTCAGACATGAGGTAAGGGAATTTCTTAACCCAACTTCCATTCTTTGGGTTAATCTCCTACTTTCAAATTATGTCATGATGTTATTATGTCATATTTTGTATTGTTACTTTATTTATGTGTACCTATAGTGAATACACATAATAGATCTATTTTATTTTAAAAACGATCTTTTTAAGGACTTCGCCTCAATCTCCTTTTAATGAGGAATATTTGGTTTTATACACAACTTTCATTTATACAGTGTATAAACCCCTTTGACTTTTATGTTTATTCAAAAGGAATCTTTTTATATGAAGCGTTTTACTAAATGACAAAAAGGGAATGTTTTTCTTTCCATACATATGCGGCGACAACAACTTCTCCGCCACCGTGACCATTATTTGAGTTTCGGCTTCCTCTACAAGCCATCATTTTTTTTAATGAAAAATAAATACAAAGTTTTAACTTTCATTTATTTTGGTATTGAAAATGGTTTTGAAAGCATTTTTATTATATCAATGTTCTGTACTGATATCTTGTGATTAAAATGTGGAAATGTTATGTTTCTTTTATGCATGTTTTATGTGATACGATTATGTTATGGTTTATGATATGTTTAAACCTAATCATATGAGGAATGTATTGGACTTAATATGTGACGGGTGGAGACCGCTATAGCTCCTCGATGCATCGGTAGGTCTCATGAGACAACTAGATGTGGAATTGGCCGAGGCCCTTTCCCAATTTGATTTATGGTTTTGGCCGAGGCCTTAATCATTTTAGACGTCTTGGCCGAGGCCTTAACAAAGTGTTTCAGAATGTCTGGCATTATACATTCCCTCATTATGAAAGTGGTTATTGATATTTCATGTGATTATTCGTCTAGTAGAATATCCATGTGAGTAAGTAATGGCATTATTTTATTTTACTTTTGCCATATTATGCTGAGGTTCAAGTTCAATAAGGCTTTTGTTTTAGCTATACTTTGCCTTAAATGCTTATGTTTTCTTATAAAATCTTCCGCAATATTGTTATCCTTACTGAGCATCTGAGCTCACCCCTTTCAATGTTTTAATATTTTCCAGGATGTGAAGAAGTGTTTTATGACTGACTTTCAATAATAGTCAGTGAGGATATGAGTGTGGACTATGAAGACCATGTTATTGTAGTTTGTTTACTTTTTGATTTAATGAAAGACTTATGAATGTATCTAGTGTTTCCAAGGCTACTAAACTATTCGGTCTTTTGAGACTTGATCTTTTGTGATCATGCCAATGTTACGAAGTAATGCACCGACTCTGGGTAGCTAGGATCGGGGCATTACACAGCTTCTATGATCTAATTTTACCATGTGTATTGATATTAGAATTGAAAGAAATTTATTATATTCCTAATAGAAACCTGAATTTCATTTCTATATCTTATTTTTAAAATATGGGTTTTTCATTCATTATTAAGAACACAAGTTGTTCTATATATAAAGATGAAATGTCTTATAGTTTTGTGAGTGTAATAAATGGTTTATATATTATTGATTTGGACAATCTTATTTATAACATTCAGAATAAAAAGTTTTGTATTTATTATTATCCCACCCACCATCAGCATTGTCTCCTTGGACATATAATCAAGAAACTCATTTAAAGACTCCACATAGATTATTTTTTGAACTTATTTTATTATGAATCATTTGAGAATTGGGAATCTTAATTATTGGTAAAAATGAAAAATATAACTTTTAGGAGAAAAGGTGAGAGGTCTAGTGGGTTATTATATCTCATACATAGAGATGTATGTGGACCAATGAGAACATAAGAAAATGTTGGTTTTAGGTACTTTATTACTTTTACATATGAATTTAGTTAGTATAGATGTGATTTTATGATGAAAAAAAGTATGAAACTTTTGAAGAGTTTAAAGAGTTTAAAAAAAGTACATTCTCAATTTTGAAAGAGTATTAAGTTTCTCTAACCAAATTGGGGTGGAGAATACATAAGGTGGGAATTCAAAACTCATCTAATATATTTTGGAATTTCTTCACAACTTACTCCCCCTAGAACACCATAATGATATTGTGTGTTATAAAGAACAAATGATACATTGTTGGAAATGTTTTGATCGATGATGAGTCTATGTGAACTTCTATCTCATTATCGGGTTCTTCTATAAAGACTAATAAATTATTACTAAATTGTATTCCATATAAAAAATCTTTAAAGACACCATATGAGATATTTATTGGGAAATATTCCAAAATTTCTTTCATAAATATTTGGGTTTAGGAAGCATACATATGAGATTTTTATTTTAATACACATGAATCTAAATCATAAAAAAATATCATTCTTGGTTTTCCTAAGAAAATTATGGGATATTATTTCTATAACCTTACTAAACACAAATTTCTTATGGACCGTATTGGTGTTTTACTTGAAAAGTAACACGTGATTGAAGGATTCAGTGGGATGAAAATTAAACTTGGAGAATTTTAGAGCCAACACACAATAATTTATCTTGATATGGAGGTTACACCGGTTACAGAAAGGGTTGTGGGAGAAGAACCAACCCAATTTACATAAGATCATGGAAGGTTAGCTAGGATTCATTAAGATCTAGAGAGATATTAATATTGCATAGAAAATTATAATGAGATAATGTTCATAAGTGATGAACCTACTACCAACCAGGAATCCATTGAGAGTTATAATTATGAAAAATGTTTAAAATCCATGGAATCTAAGATGGAGTACATGTACTCTAACTATATTTTGAACTAGGTGGATGCAAAAAAATGGGTAAGGCCCATAGGGTGTAAGTGGGGTTTCTAAAATAATACTGACACTAATGGTAGAGTGTCTACCTATAAAAAATGTCTGGTGGAAAAGGTTTATATAGAGGTTTATGGTATTGAATGTGAATAAACATTTTTACCTATTTTGATGATAAAGTCCATTCAGGTTTTGATTTACATAGAATCTCATTATGGTTATGAGATATATCATATGGATTTAAAAACAACTTTCCTTATTAGGAAGTTAGTAAAGGATGTGTATATGATATAGTCCAATGGTTTTGAAGTTCCAAATGATTCTTCAAAGATTTTAAAGTCGAAATGGTCCAATTATGGATTAAAGAAAGATTCTTCTGAGTTAGAATATCTAGTTTGATGATACAATCAAATATTTTGGCTTCATCAAAAACATAGATTATTTCAATGTGTATATGCAGTTTAGTGAGAATTTCATAATATTTATGATAATGCATGTACATTGAATAGTTATTATTGGAAATGATGTCCTGAAATATCATTACATGAAGTGTTTTTTGGTAAAACGTTTCTCAATTAATAAAATGGGTGAAGCTACCTACATACTCGGTATGAAGATCTATTGAGATATATATGTAGAAGTTTTCTTGGAATAAGTTTTAACACATATATCAATAAAGTGAAAAAGTGGTTTGACATAGAGAACATATAGAATGGGTTTTTACTAGTATTTTATGGCATTAATCTTATAAAGATTTAGAATCCTTATAAAGAGTTATAATGGATGGATAAGATTCCTTATGCATCCAACATTTGATCTATCATGTATTTCATTTTGGGTGCTAAAGCCTATGTATCTTATGTTTTGATTATAACAATTTAATACCAATACAATACTAGTGAGATTCATTAAATTACTATGAAGGAAATTCTTAAGTACTTAATAAGGACTAAGGATATGTTCATGGTCTTTAGATGAGAGGATGAACTTTGTACAAAAGGTTACAAAAATTCTAATTTCTAATCCAATGCAGATGATATGAAATATCAATATAGATTTTTTCTTCTCTTAAATGGTGGAGCTATTAGTTAGAATAGTTCCAAATAAGAAACCATAGAGTACTTAACAACAAAGGCAGAGTATATTATTATATCAGATGTTGTGAAATAATCCATTTGGATTAATATGTTCATTACTAAACTTGGGATGGTTCCTAGCATCAAGGGATAAATTGAGCCATATTTTGACAATAATGGGGGTGTTGATTCGGAAAAGGAACTTTGGTCTCACCAAAGGACAATACACATACTTATCATATACTATCTCATATGAGAGATCATTGATAGGGGCAATGTAATGATCAATTTGGTGGAAACTGAAGATAATGTAGTGAATCCATTAATGGAATTGTTATCACAGCAAAAGTATAAGTGTCATATTGGATCTCTAGTTAAATTATACTTGATAGATTTATGTAATGTTTGTAAATTTATCATGTTATTATAATAAAGAAAATTTTTCTCAATCATTCATTCATGTGTGATGAAATTTATTTAATATGAACATTCGAATAATAATATCCCCTCAAAGTATGTATTTTAGTTGTCTGTACTCAGTGAACATCATGGAGTTTTATGGGTTGTGATGATACATAAATTTTATCTTGAATTTATACTTTTAATAATTAAAAATAGTTGTATTTGTGTTATGAATAATGGATTCATTGGGTAATAAGTAGAGACTTGTTACTTGGATTGATATTTTAAAGTATATCTCATGGAATGTCATATTGTAATTGATATACTTAAGGGTGTATAATTATAATCAATCTTTATTACCTGAGTTTGATTAGATACCTAGAATGGTAACCTTTATACTTTGATAATCTGCTTATGAAAGTCTACATGTTGAATTAGCTAATTAAGGGGTGGTTGGGTTGTTGAACATGTTGTCGGTTGGAGCATAACCAAGATGAGGTTTTTTCACTTATATGAAAAGAAATTCAATATAGACCTTGATTGAATTAGACTGAAGAAATTCATGGATATTATTAGGTGCTTCACATATGATGTGATCAACTACCATGATAAGTGACATGTGATATAATTTTTATAGATATTAATAACATGTGATGTATTCATTAACTTGTTCGGTCTTTTTTATAGAATTAGGAAAATATGAGAGGATTATACTAGATTGACATGTTCCATATCGAATAGGCACTCAATTTCATGGAAAAAAGAGAAATATAGGTATTTATATGATTTACATTCTACATATTGTGTTGGAAATGTTCTTATAGAGATATGAGTATGTTTAATGGAGACCACACCTAACCCCTTTCCAGATTGAGAAGCAATGGTGCATTTATTAAAGCCACTCTTTCCTTATATCTATGAAAAAATGATTTCATAATTGTTAAAAATGATACTAAATCCCACAGGGTCACACATAGGCCCTTGGATAAGATTTTTTTGGAAAAAGTGTTTATTCCAAAAAAAAGTGATTGGATAAAACTATATCTAAAAAGAGTTTTTGATGAATTTTCAAAGGGATGTAAATTGTTTCATAAAGTCATTACGGGATTTTAGTGAAAGTGGGATATTGTTGGATATGAACTGAAATGTGAACCACCATGGCCATGGTGGTGCTTTTGAAGTTTTTTCTGATAAATAAATTTCATGCATACATTTTTGAGTATAAATATAATTATTTTTGGAAATAAATTTAATATTATTTCCTGGTGGATTATTATTTTATTTGTATTATGGAAATAGACAAAGAAATATTGAATATGGGAAAATGGATCTAAGAAGATTACAACTCATGTCATGAAAACCAAATTCACATTGTGATATTTTGATGACATGAATATATATCTTGAATAGGAGGCTAGAGGAAAAATGAGAAAAATAGAACTGGATAACACACATTTACAGCATGACACCCAATTCACACCATAAAAGTCAAATATTTTCACACCCTAATTCATGTCATGAACCATTCAATGAGATCTAATGCAAGGATAAAGAGCCTGATATTTTATGACATGACATTATATGTCATGCTATGAAACCTTTCAATGAAAACTAGAAGCTTCCAATTTTTTTCAAATTTTGACTGGGGCCCGCGTTTTATGACCCTATAACACCTGGGGTTGACTTATCCATATTAAAACTATTGAATTATTAAATTTATGAAACCTAGGGGTGAATTTATACCTATAAATACATGTCTAAGGTGAATCTATAGAAGAATTGGTGACTAGACCCCTAGAATAAGGTGTTTTACTATAGAGTACTTAATTTTTCTTACTCCATAATTCCTTTTAGCATTTTAATTACTTTATTTTTACTCACCATATCATGGATATAATTATTGGGTGATTTTATTTCATTATAATTATTTAACATGAATAGGAATTATATTTAATAAAAATTGTGTTCATGTTTATTTTTAAATTGATTTTTCATTTTTCTTATCAATGTTTTTCAATTTTTTTCATTCTCTTGTATTATACATGACCATTGTATGACAATTTGAGGGGGAAAAATGTTAAATAAATTGATAGTTATAACTAGTTCATCTCAATGAACATTAGTTTGTACAAATTCTATAATTAAAATGGTTTTATTTTACCTATTTTATTAATTAACTAAATTATCATGACCATTGAGAAATGGGATGGTTAGTAAGAGAGAGTATTTACTCAGACCAAAGGAACTACTTAAACCTGATCCCAATGAAAATTTAAAAGAATCATGGAATTTACAAATTATTAAATACATGAACCTATAAATTCCATACTTGGTTCATTTTTTTATTTTTATCCTCCCAATTTCTCAAATCCATATTCTCAATAGTTTAAATTTATTTTCTACAAATCATCCATATTTTTAGGTCATATTATTAAATTAAATTTTTTCTCCATCTTGTCCTTGTGGAATATACCTTAGACTCACAAATACTATACAAATTAATTATAGATTTTGTGATTTGTCATTCATGTTTTATAAATTATTAAATTAGATATTCCATATTGGAATTGATGATGCCTTTGGGAGGTAGTAATTTTTTAGTGATGTTTCCTAGGACAGCTAAATAGATTATTTTAATTTGGAAATTTTGAAAAAAAAATCTCATCACTTTTTATTTACTGATTGTATCTTAGGATTTTATTTTATCATTTTTATTTCTTATTTTCTATGTCTGGTATTTTTTGTTCTGATAATAGGATTACAATGAATATTGACCACAAGATAAAAATTATCCATCCTTATAAGGGATCTTTAATATCTATTCAATGAAAATAGAATAATTAATAGTCAAACATAAATTTTCCCACAACCATACCCAAGGATGATTCAACACTTCGTATCATTTAATGAGATTATGAAGAGGGGTGTTAGGAGCTTGAAAAAATAAATAGTGAAGTTGAGATAGGTTATAAGGATGATTATATTTCTATAAATTATTCCCTAAAAAATGTAGGTTCTGAGAAGGGGGAGGAAGAATATGAATAATAATAATAATAATAATGGACCTTAGTTGGTAAATTTATAATGAACTTTAATGAAAATATAAGATCATAACCAGAGGAAGAGTAAGAAGAATAAGAACCTACTACAATATACACTAAATATGTAGATGGTGAACAAGAGGAATAAATAATAGAAGATGAGGAGAAGGATCTGGCTGCAGAACTCAAAGTGGTCATTGAATAATTTCAACAAATGCAGCCAACCATTGAAAATTTTTACCAAGTCTAGACAGATTCTGAATTCTTCCTAAAAGTTGTCAAGTTTTCCATATTTTAGTCACCACCTCTAAATTTCATACCAATTTCAAATTTTAGTATATGATATGATCTTAATTCACTCTGAATTAAAAATTGGTTTATCCCAATAAGGTTATCTTTTTATCATACAACCATCAACTAATACGCATATGGTCATGCTAAATGACCATAATAAAAAAGAGAAATTTCTAGGAGGAAACCAAAGTTTTTTATTAAGACCTTAATTTTTTATTTATTTTAAAGAAAATAATTTTATATTAAGTATTAAGATTCAATTACACTTATCTTTTTTAGCTTTATTTAATGGACCTTATACTTTGATGTGTTGTTTGATTTTGAAGGTCCATAATAAAGGCATAATCAAGAAGAAGAGATTATAGTCACAATATAAAACATAAATTCAGAAGGGGATTGTTAGTTAAAATTTTAATATTTTCTTCTACACCCAGATATTTTTAGTCTAAAAATTATTAATTTAAAAATTCATGCACCACACTTTTATTTTTGGTTGATTTTCTCATTGAGGAGACAAACATTGCTGAGGATAAACATCATGCCATGTTTTCAAATTTCATTTCAGAAAATCAAAATGAGAAAAATGGGTGAATTAATTAGTAAAGATAAATATGGGGATTTTTATTTTATAAATCAGGAATTGGGAGATTCATTAATTTTTCTAGAATAAGTTTTTTATTATAATTTTTATTCTTTGAAAATAAGATATTTTTATAAATTGATTTAACTGTTAGTATTCATTATCATGCTTGATTGTCCAAAATACATTTTATCATTCTTCAGATTTTTTCTAAACATAATTAATACCATTATTTTTAGGATCATAACTCTTCTAGAACTTAGGAATACTTTTTTCTAGAACTTTCTTTATATCTTATCGATGCAGTGATTGTTTGAAATCACTTTTAATAATATTGAGGTATATTTTTGGTTAATCCCTTATCATTAGACCCACATTTACTTTGATACTTATTAATCCCATAGAATCCATTAATATAGTTTTTAGGGAAGAGTCATATTATAAGCCTATGTTATCTTTTTCTATCTTTCTTTATGTATTTTTCATGTAATCAAAAAAATTGAGTGTGGGGTATATGAAAACATGGTAAAATAGATTTTCATGATAAAATATATTAGTGTGGGGTATTTTCATGAGATATTGGTAAGTATCAGGATTCTTCATTTATTTTACCTTATTACACACCCACTTGTAAGAAAAATCAAAAAAATTAAAAACATGAAAAAAATGGAAAAAATGGTTTGTGTCTTGGAGAGTCAAAAATCACCATTTACTTGACCAATGATTTTTATCATTAAGGTATGGGTAGTGGATATGAGAGTTTTCTAAACTTAAATTTCAAAAAAATTTGAAAAATAAAAAATCAAGAGGGTGAATTATTCATTATGTTTCATTAATTTGTGAAGTTAATTTGTGTTCTTGGGTAAAAGTAGATGCCATTTTTAAGGGGTCATTTTTCATTGATCTTTTATCAATTATCATGGAAATTAATTTGGATATTTTCCCCCTTTATCTTTACTTTATTTTTATATTATTTCCTAATTTCCATAAATCATTATAGACATTAAAAACTAGCAGTGAATCCCTCATGATTATTTTTGTTTTTTTCTCTATGGGGTGGAGAATGTAGATGCATTACATGTCTATGGTAAGGAACATGATTCTACATATGATCAAAACTCTATTTATATTTGTACCCAGAATGATGAGTAAAAAATTAAAGTGAGGTAACATTCAAGTGGAATATACATTAATAATAAATTGAAAAATATGAATGGTAGATTGAAGAGGAAAGTTCAATTAAAAGAGAATAAGTAAAATACATTTCGATTTTTTTGTTTGAAAAATGAGTAGTTGATGAAAATTTTCCATGTGATGCTTTAATATTTCATTCCTCATTCAATCAATTTATCTTATTGACATTAAAATTTGAATCATAGTAGAGTGAGAGTCATTGGTAATTAGTTTTTATTTCATCCTTGAGGAAGAGAATGGGTTCAAGTGTGGGGGGATTTAATAGTTACATTTCATGAATAAATTTTAAAATATAAATACAATAAATTTTGGAAATTAATTTTTTATACTTTCCCATTTTTTTATTATCCTATTTGTATTGTGGTAGGAGAAAATTAAAGCTTGATGTTGGGAAAATAGAGCTGAGAAGAGCGTGATTTACATTCAGAAAACCAAATTCATGTCATGATATGTTCATGACTTAAATATATATCTTGAGGAGGTGGTTGGAGGTAAAAATAATAAAAATAGAATTGGAAAACACACATTCAAAATGAGAAAAAAATTCAAGTTTTGAAAGTTAAAGGTTTTCAAACCTTACATTAAGCTATGAACTAGTTCATGAGATCCAGTTCAAGGAGAATGAACCTAATTTTTCAAGGAATAACACCATATATCATGTTGTGGAACCTGATGATGGAAACATTAATTTTTCTATTTTTGTCAAATTTTGACCAGGGCCTACATTTTATGAGTTGGTAACCCATGTTGCTGACTTAGACACATTCTACATATGTATTAATTAAATTTATCATGGTTAGGGGTGCCTTTGATCCTATAAATATAATTAAAAGGAATATATATTGAGGAATTGGAGATCAGAACCCCAGGGAAAGGTGTTTCACTATAGAGTCTTTCAGTGGGCCCACTCCACAAATTCTTTTATCATTTTTATTTCTTTATTTTTACTCACCCTCTCATGGATAGAATGAGGGGGTGATTTTCTTTCATTCCAAGTATGTAATTATAAGTGGGGTTGTATTTAATAAAAAATGCTTGTTCATGTTTATTTTTAAATTTATTTTTTTTCTCATCAATTCATTCAATTATTTTCTTTCTCTTTTTCTATGCACAACAAATTTTTTTCAAAGTGATAGAGAGATAATTTTAAAGAAAATAATAAATAGAACTAGGTATTATTCATGAAAATTTGGATGGAAAAATTATATTCCTAAAAATGGTGTTGGTTTACCTCTTTTATTAATTAACAGAAGTATCATGACCATTAAGAAAGGGTATGGTTAGTAAAAGATAGAGAGTATTCACCTGTACCAAGGGGTCTAATTGAACTTGATTCGGATGAAAGTTTATAGGAATTATGGTCCTTATACTTTATTAATTACATTAACCTATATCTTCCATACTTAGTAAGTTTTTTTATTTTTTCCTTACACTTTCTCAAATCCATATGCTCTAGATTTTAAATTTATTTTCCACAATTCATACATAGTTTCAGGTCTTATTATTGAATTAATTTTCTACTCCAACTTGTCATAATGGAATCGACCTCAGACCTAAAAATCATATACTACTTCATTATAGATTTACTAAGGCATCATTTATGTTTTATAAATTATTATATTTGGTATTTCTCATTTGAATTAATGACACCTTCAGGCAGTATCAGTGGAATGACATGGGAACTACTACACCATGGTGGTTTAAATGAAGTTGTGGTTGAAATCCATCCATGTATTGATATGTATGTGATGCGTATCTTAATTCTACACAATTTACCACACATTTCATTTGTTATGAATCAAGGAGTTGATTTATTTATGGTTGGAATACTTCATTCATTGAAGTGATTCATGAATGAATACTCCAATAGGTGTAACATTTTAATATTTATAAAACCATTTCATATGGATAAAACTCTTCATTGAATGAAGAGCATCAAAGATTATGGTGTGTGGTTGATCCCTATGAATCATTCACATTATAGTCAAAGCTCTCTTCCATTCATAAATATTTTTCATATCTCAATAAATGTTCTAGAACTACATTAAGAATTCAAGAGTCCTCATAAAGAATTAATGGATCTATTGGCTTGTGTATTCCCCTCAGAGGCAATATGAACTCATCTAATTCTCCTTATTATCATCATTAAGTTAATCCATCAAGTTTGAAGGTGGGTGATATTTCTATTTGGGTGTTTTAGGTATGTAATTTACATGATCTATTTTCAAATAGACTCGTATGTTTAATTCTTGGAGATATATTCTTATGTACTTTTGGTTTATTTTCACTATCAAGGTTCGCATGATAATCCAATGAAACCCATAAAAACATCCAATTAGTATATAAAATGAAATTCCAAGTAAAGTAGGTGTAAAACAAGAGCTTAATATCCAAAGTAAATATTAAACTCAAATAGTTGGTAAAATATGGAAACTCTTCAATGAAATAGCCCCTAACATATATGATAACTGAAACTATTACCCCCAAGCACCACTAATCTCAAGCTCCACAAACCTTGTGTCTACTGTGATCACCATAGAATTGTCCATCATCTACATAGGTCACAACGCATGTGGAAAAAATTCCCATATTGGTGTAAGTATATACACACCCAATAGGACACCCTAAAAACAAATAAGGGGAAAAAACACAATAAAACTCATAACCATGTTAAAATAAAATTAACAAAAGAGATAAACTCATATGTTCTTCAATATTAGAGAATCAGGAACATAATAGAGTCAATTTTTTCATAGATCACCTATATGTGGATTTAAATGTAAATTAATTGAATTATACAGGTGGGTGTTCTCTTTAAATTGAGATTTTTTATTGAATTATTGATGTATTTTATTGAGTTTTAGTTGTTTGAAGTGGTTGGATTAGGTTTAGAGATCTTTGTGGGGAAATGATTCAAAGGAGGTAGATTCTATATATCAGTATATTTCCCATTAGAAGGTCAATGGGAGTCCACAAAACTTATAGTGGAGGAGGTATAAGAAATAAATTCTACCACTAAACCTTAGGTGGGTTACACCAAAGTTCTGATAGATACCAACTAGAATTCTTTTAAAATAGAAAAGAAATGTAATTTTTAAATTTAAAACTTAAAAATTCCCATTTAAATCCCCCAGACCAACTAAATATTTCTTTCTCATTCACCCCCATTGCGATCTCTCTCAATACCTTCTACCTCTTTTATCATCCTCTCCATTTAGATCCCTTTTTCGTGCTTGGTATGGGGTGGTCCATTTGGTCATGGGAGTTCTTCTTTGTCTAGGTAAGGTCATAACTTGCCTCTAATTCCCTTATTTTATCTATTTTTCATAGAAATGGGTATAAAATTATTCTATTAAATATCTAGGGTTGGCTGGATCATTCTTATTCTATAAATTACTTTTATTTTTGTTCCTATGGGAGGTCAACATAGGAAATATCAATTTATTACATAAATTTCATCCCCTGATTTCATATCTCATATCAAGAATATTCCAGGACCTAATTATCTTTTGGTATTAGGTTTATCCTATGATTTAGGTGGTGGATTTATATTATCCCTTAGACCCCAAGGAAATAATATATTATTTAATTAATAGGAAAATTCCTTCCTTCTCTAATATTAATTAAGGGTTGGGTTAGTAACCATATAGATCTGAGTGAATTAAATTGAAACCAACTGGTTTTCCTTCAATAAAGATTTTCCTAGATGGTTTTACAAAAAAATAGTACAACTTCGATTGATTTACTATGTTAATATGTTTTCATTACATTTCTAGTTGATACTCTATTATTTTATGTTGGGTAAATGATAAAGTATTCCTTGTAATTGATTTGGGTAAAATATTTAAATACCAAGAATGATATTTGTAATGATTTATTCCCACATGATTTAGTTATATTTTTTTTGGATTTATTAAACATGTTAGGTTTGCAATATTTTATTATTTATGGTGATTTTACTATTTTGATGTCTAATTTTAATGAATAATGATTAAAAGGGGTATATTATACAAGTATATAAAGGTGTCTAGGTACACCTATTTTTCATTGGATAGGTTAATGGAATTGGATGGGCTCATAGAATCTTAACTCTATTATACCCCCATCACCTATACCTAAATGGTAAGGTTGGATTAGTTGGCCCAAATCTATTATACATAATTCTCTATACCCAAAATGGTATGGTTGGTTCACCCTAAAGTTAGTTATGGTTTGTCTCAAATTCTAGGTTAATTTTGAAGCGGTTTTGATAGGTATGGACCCTCTCGGTATAAGGAGTTATTTATTTTGATTATAAGTGCTACACTAAAAGATATTTTAAGAATATTATTGGTCTATTTATTTATTCCTCAAGATTTTTTATGTTTTTGTATAGAATTGAGTTTATAATAGGTTGTTATGCGTGGATGGGGAACTCATATTGGGTGTATCAAACTCACACCCCTTACAGGCCCCAATCAGGATGTATGCAGACCCTTTTGTCTATGATATATGTTAGGTGTAACCTATACACTTTGATTCAATGTATGGTATGTTACGTTTATAACATTATTTTTTCCTTTTTTTTATTCTATTATATGGGTGTTTAGGAGGATAGATTTTAGAGGATAAGGTTGAAGGAATTGGTGGTTTGAATTTAGAGTAAGGGATTAGCCTTGGGGTGGTTGAAAAATATCCATTGGCTAGCTGGTGAAACCCACCAGCCAGTTGGTTTGGTTCTAGTAAGTCTAATTGGTATATAATACCTCACATGCTAGTTGTTGAGGCCAACTGAGTAACTGATGTGCCTAATCTGAGGATGAATTAAATGCACTCCATGGGTTTTAATTCCATGCAGTATTCCACCTTTTTAATACCAAAATCTGACCCCCCCCCCTAGCCTATTCAAAATTTCAAGCCTCCCCCTTGGGATCTAAAGTGCCCTAATTCATCTCTCCTTATTCCACCAAATTTGAAATATCCAATCACATTTAATCTGTGATTTTCCTCTATATCTATTCCAAATAATTCATCATTCTTATGAGATAAGCATAGATCTTTTGTGGATATGTGTTTTCTATGTTGATCCTATAATTAATTCCTCCTTTATTCATATATTGGTGGTAGATCTAGTGTATTGAGATCATTCCTTGTCCAAACTAAGATGTACTATCAAAAATTTATGTTCAATGGGTAAGTGTTAATGAATCATCTTCCAAAACAACTTCTTGATGGTTCATTAATGATAAAGACTTAACTTATTGGAAATTATTGTCTAGATTCATAGAGGTTTTGACATTTCAATGACAATACCCCCTTGAACAGAGAAATAACCCTCAAGAATGATGATGTTTCTAGGTAAGTATTTACAAAATGATCATCGTGAGTCCTTATTTTTTAACCTCTTTTCCATGATGGATTATTGATGTTTTTCTATTTTTTAGGTAAACCTTTAAATATTTTCAAAAATTGGTGATGAATTAATAATAATTCTTCAAAAAATGATGAATCCATTGAATTGGTGTCCCTTACTTTATTATAGATTGGATTTGGTTTCATTGATAGACACCATAAGGTATGTGTTTCCATAATCACTTTATTAACTTGGAATCTTCTTGATTCTCTATTCTAAACTCTTTCTTGAATAACTGGAACCCGATTTCGGAATCCTTATCATGTGAACTCTTTCTCCATGGGTGTGTGATGCTGTTAAGTCTTCCTTATTTTATGAACCTTGGAGTTATCAATTAAACCTTGATGTAGGAATTTCCTAATCACTTAGGGCCTTGTATATGACGTTTTTATGACATGTTTTTTATACATGATAACACATTATTGTTATGTGTTTCATGTGGGTGTGTGAGTATCCTTGAGACCTACTTATTTTTTATTATATTATTGCATGTAGCCTCATGATATTTTTTCTGTTATACCTTATTGTTCCTTACTATGATACATATTGTTTGTCGTATTGTATACCCTATGGAACCAAGATTCAGGTACCAGGATGATTAGGTTTATCGATTTCAATTATATGAACCCATGGAGGGGCAACATGATGATGCAATAATGGTTATAGACGTTGTCTTGTTTCATGGTATGGGTCAGATCATAGACATTCTTGTTGATGCAGGAGTAGACGATGCATGGGATGAGTATCCATCAGCTATAAATTGAGTGGTATAATGCCATGCAGGTGTTATGTGTTATCCATTTACATCAAACATGTTGGTTGGGACTTACCATCATTCAAGGATGTTGTACACCATTAGGGAGGGGCGTGCAGTGTTCCTGATAATGACCACCATCAAGGAAGGGTGTACAATGTTACCTTAAATGTGGTACTTAGTTGACATACATTGAAATCCTTACTGGCATCGAGCTAAAGTATATTGGTTAGAGGTTCATGGAGGCATGTTTAGTTCATGATGAATCAGTATATGTGTTTTTTTATGTTTATTTGAGAATTTACTTATGTCATGAAATACACTATTATATATATATATATATTAAATTCACATATATTAAGGATGCATTGTTGTTGTCTTACTGGGTTTATTACTCACACCCAACATGGGAATCTTGGTGCATATTTATATTTCATGAACATGGATCCAGTGGAGGCAAAGGTCCCTATGACAAAGATGGAGGATTTGAGTCAGTGGTGATTCTAGGACACACTTTGAACTATTGATGTTTCATTTCTTATCTCACATTACCATAATGATTACATTGGTTTAGATTTCAACTTTTAGAGTTAGTTATTTATTTTTATGACTTGGGTTCCATGACATATCAATTCATATTATTTAGTTTCTACATGTTACTCTAATTATTATATTATTTTATCATATTATTTTATAAATGATATGATACTGAGGGTATATTCTTCCCACTAAAGGTGTCTGGACCTTCACTACTAATCAGGAGCCTCTTGCATATGGAGAGGTGTGTATGAGGGCATGTGACTCTCTGGATCAAACTAGGTGGTTAGGGTTAAGGATTTACACAAGGTTGAAGCTCTTGACATCAGAGTTAACTACACATGGATCTAGGATCTTAGATGGTATATTATTTACTTTTTGGAGGTCATGTGCGACATTTTATTAGGTTTTTTCCTGACGTTATTTATAGGATATTCCACTTGGGATGTCCAAATTTTGTGTGTTTGGACTTCATTTGGATTACCTATATCATGTTTGTCCGTTTTCTTCTTAGTGTTACTAACTGATGTGGTGTTTTCATGATTTTGGACTACTTTCGTGTAAGTGGTTGTATGTACATATTATCATGTATATTTTGTATCTTTACTTACCACCTATGCTTCAAATTATGACTAATTATATATTAGATTCACTATAATTGTTTTTTCATACCACTTTAGGCATGGACCATATAGCGACCCAGATTGTTTCTTAACTGAGACTTGTCATAATTTTTATTTTTGAAGTCTCGGGTTCTTAAAAAAGGGTAAAATAGTAATTTAACCATAGTAAATGACATTATAAAAATTTTCTAATTGTTTCATTGGTTTAAAAACATGGTGTTTACCCTTGGTTTAAATTTTGGTACTTTTTTGAGCTAATTGAATTTCTTGGGATATTTAATATTATTTAATAAATATTTATTTATTCCACAAGCATGAATATTAATATCTTCCAAATGGGAGTTCTGATGAAAATTTTGACAATACATTTTTTTCTATAATGGGGTTTTTTCTATTCCATGTATAAGTTAAGTTCTCAACTGTCGAACCACGAACAAAGTATTTTCAAGTCTTTGATTAAATTATAGAATCGTCTAAAAAATAAATTATTGTTTTTATTTAAGGAATGGAAGGAGGAATTATAGAGGCCATATAGTAATGACATGGTGATTTAGATACCAATGGGGTATTATGTTAGAGGATGGGTGGTTTCGATAATTTAATGTGGTTGTCCTTCCTTATTAAGAGAATAAAAAGGGGGGTTTTGAATGGATTCAATTACACTAATTGAAATAAACCCTTTAATAGTTGTTTTTTATATTTTTAACATCGGTTAAAAAGAGATATTGATATATTTGATATTAAAAGAATATTTTTAACATTGGTAATTATAAAATTGATTATTAAAGATCTGTTCAACATCAGTTTTAAAAAAATCAATGTTTAAAACTAATTAATTTTTCAAAAAAATATAATAAAATACATCAACCCAGACCCTATAACATGTATTTCAATAGAACCATAGAAAAAAATAGAGAGAAATAAGACACATATTGCATGTTTAAACTTTAACCAAAATAAAATAAACTTAAATTTAAATTTTTAATGAACTCCTAAAAATGAATCATATATAAAAAATATTTTGAAAATAAACATTAAAGGTGGTTTAAGTATTTATTTGTATATTATGTAACATCATAAAAATCTAAAAAATAGTGAATGTTATAAAAATAAAAATACAATATATTAGTGTAAAATATAAGTGTATTAATGTAGTAACATTGTGAAAATATGTTGTAATTTTGGTTGCGATAATATAAAAAATGAATATTAAAACCTAATAAATTCATTTAACACTTCCTTTTTGATGATGAAACTATGATTATGAAACAAAAAATTGTAAAAAACATTATATATTTAATACAAAACAAGTATTAACTAATATAAAAGTTATCTACCTACACTTTCACATATTTAATTTTATTTGGGTTCTTTATCAACAAGTGAACATTGTTAAACTCTTTTCATGACCAGTATTTTCATATATCAATTAAAAAACGTATATAACAAGAAAATTTTAACATTAAATAACTAATAGAATAAAACTTGAAAATTCAATAATTTTTTTCAATTTTTATGAACTCCATCCAGTAAAGAGAAAAACTAATATTGTAATGGAATGGAATTTTTCAAGTACCTCACACCTTAATTTCATCCTTTTTTAATTGTTTTGATTTATTATTTTCTTGGGTGAAGTATTAGGTAGTTCTTGGTTTGTTTTAGAGAGTTTTAGAGTCCAAAAGGGGATGAAATATTGGAGAACAATTAGGGGAAACAATGTGACTCTTCCTAGGTAACTTCGCGATTTATTGGATATTGATAATGGTGAAAGTGTGGTTAGCACAAGGTTTTAAAAACCATATGACATTTCCCAAGGAAACTATGTGTATTGGCATAGAGGTGAAAGCATAGTTGGTGCATGATTTTCAAAACGGTGCAACCAAAATGTATATGTTCCCATAAGAGGTATAAATCCTTGCATTATTGTCACATGATTTAGAAAACCATGTGATAAAACTACGTGTAGGGTTTTAATTAATCAAATAATTATATTTTTTCCCAAAAGCACTCTGAATTTCCTCTTTATTCAATATATTCTAATAGATATCATATCTAGGGACTCTGGTGGTGATTATTGGTGATTCTTTTCCCTTTATACTTCAAATACAAAGGATTTAGAGAGTTTACTTGTATGGATTCAAGGTAAGAGTTTGATTATTACTTTTTTTAAAAAAAATTCTTGATCTATTCTGTTACCTTGGAATGAGTCTTAGATTCCAAATATCATGGATGGGTTTTTAGACTCTTTTATGATCAAATGTTGAATTATTTGATTATTGATAGATAGGTGGATATATCTTTATAATTATCATCTTTTCTTTTAGTGGATATAGATCCACCACTGATGAAGAATCCTTTCTGATAACTTGATGTGAATTCTATCTCTTGGTATAATATCATTCTATAATCCCAACCCTAGAGCTCTTATTTTGATGGATTTCACCATTTTCATGTGAATTTTTGTTTATGAGCATGATCTTGGGGTCGTTCTTGATAGATGCTTGGGAATTGTATTCATTGCACTAAGGTAGGAAGTCCTTACCATCTTGGGACTTTAGTTAGAATTGTTTCCATGTTTGGTTTGTGTTTATTCTTATGGTAAATATGCTTTCTTGTTTTGTAGGTTTAATGTATATAGGGTGGCCAGTGAGACCCTAGTTTGGATGTATTTCATGTCCCTTTCTATGTCATGTATTATTTGATAAATATTTCATAGTTCATGGAATGTTGACATGACATGTGGTATCTTGAAAATTCATCAATGACTTGCATAATATGTCTTATCTAGTGGAATTTCTTATTGTGATATGTTGTTCACTGATATATTATGCCTAATATGATGTTTTTTTCAAATATTATTGAATATATATTTCTATTCCCAATCTTATAGGTGGGACTGATGAATTAGCTAACTCATTAAACAAGGAGTTTTTGTGAAATGAAACATTGGACATGGCTCTTTGTAGGTTTGTTAGTGCCTTATATTATAACTTCTACCCTAAGGGAACACCATACTCCATAGGAAGAGTTTCCATTTACTCCATTATAATCTACCAATGGGGAATGTACTTATATATTAGATAGAGTCTATTTCTTGGGCATTCCATGCATGTGTACGACCAAAGGTGAGTAGGTAGTCATGTGAAATGGGAGGTACTTCCATTCAATTTGGGCGTGGAGTTATTCCTTAAAGTTTGAATGATCATCACCCTTAAAATATGGGAAGAGTTACATGGCATGATCTATGTCATGTAGTTGAATATATTTGATATTCATTTGGAATAGTGTGGAAGTAAGTTTGAACGGAGTTTATGGCCACTTGGTTAGTGTATAATCACTTGGTACATAGTTGATTGTATGCTTGTATGTTCATTTACTTTACATCATGTCATAAACTTCCTTATATATGTTCACTTATGTTATGAATGCATTGGTGGTGGCCTCTTGGGTTTATACTCACACCCTAAACTAGAATCTTGGTGTGAGTACAGTCATCATAACAAAGGATATGGTGAAGGGTAAGGGTCCTATGATAGGATTTTGAGGAGTGTATTGTTGGGATATAGACATGGTATTGAGATAAAATCCATATGGTTTTTGCATCACTTGTCTTTATTTATTTTATCTATTTATACTTTTTAACATGCCACATTGAGGGTTTGTTAGATTATACCTGTGTGACTAGACATAAAATCTTTCATGTTGTTTCCCTCGAATTCGGGGATGACCGCCTTGATGGGAGGTTCAAACATTCTGATCGGTTTCTAATGGGATTGTTCGTAGAACCGGAAACATCCAATGATTCCACATCCATTCGGACCTACTTTCCAAAGGTAGGTGTTCATTAGTTTGTGGACTGATGAGCCTTAGGAATTTTCATTGGTCGAGATGATGAGAGGTTGGACTCATCACACCTTTTTTAGGGGAATTATTGTCTACTCCGGGACTCTCTTTATAGATTTAAGTTATGTTCATGAATCCTTATTACATTACAAAGTATGAAATGAGCTTTCCTTCAGATCTAACAATCAATGATTAAATGTGTAGGAAATTTAGAGAATCATTTGTATGTATTCGAGGTTCTTCATCGATAGAGAATCATCTGTATTTATTAGAGATTCTTGGTCAATGGTACCCTTCGACACATTTATACAGAAGTCTCTTGGTCATTATGAAGACCATGCTGGTTTTTAAGCCACTTAGTGGGGCACTAGAAGTTTATTGTCATTCAGAAGGACATGGATTATTTTAGAATTGGGATCGAACCCGTAGACGGGCTACCTATGTATCCTTTGTTTAGAAAAAGAATCAGAACCCACGTAGTTCGAGTAAGGGAGTATGATATTTATGATTGATGGCTCAAAGAAGGATGTCATAATTACTTTTACACTCTAAGATCACATGAGTCATGCTCGGTGTGAGAAACAAGAGGTATTGTTAAAAGTTAAACAATTGTGCCATGAAAGATGCAATCATAAGAAATAATGTGGGGCTTATGTATGTATGACTTCCCAGATAAATGAAGGTTAGGATTTACTTTAGGGAATAAATCCAGGAACAGGGTCCATAAAGGTATATGTGCTTCATGGAGATTTTGAATACTCTAACTTGGGTCTTACTCCTGAAAAGGAGGCCTAAATTAGGAGAAGACTTATGATTGGGTTTTACTCCTGAAAAGGAATCCCAGATCAAAGGTAAATTAGGACTGGTTAAGAGAAATTAATACTGGTGATTATTTCTGAAAAGGAGGCCCAGGTTAATAGAATTGAAAAATGAAGGGACTTGGGGTTTACTCTTGAAGAGGATGCCCATATTTGAGACAGGGGATTACTCCTGAAAAGGAGGCCCAGGTTAAGGGAATTAAGGTTTGGGGCTTACTCCTGAGGAGGATGCCCAAATTAGGGGAATGGGGCTTACTCCTAAGGAGGATGCCCAGATTTGGGAACTTTACGAATTGGGGCTTACTCCTAAAGAGGATGCCCAAGTTAAGAATTATGACTAGGAATTACTCCTGAAAAGGAGGATGCCCATATTTGAGGACTTGGGGCTTACTCCTAAAGATGATGCCCAAATTAGAGGACTTATTACTGGGGATTATTCCTGAAAAGGAGACCCAGGTTAAGGATTCTCTCATATTAAAGTATGAGGTTGAATGAATGAAATCTCAATCTTTAGTGACATAAAGATGTGTAAATCACTAGGTTTTGAGAGATATTCCACATAATTCCTTTTAGATAAGGAATTCAAATCAAGAAATCATGCCATAAATGGCTGTGAAGAGTGTCTTGAAGACTGAATCTTGAATAGGAAAGGTGTAATGGCTTAAGAGGGGTGAAATGGGCAAGAAAGGCACCCAAAAAGGCAGGGGCGTGCAAGTCCTGGCAGGCGCACAGGTACTGTGTGGGCACACAAGTCCTAGTCACGCAGGTATGCCTGCGCGACACATGGTGTACTTGCGCGATGGTTAACCAGTAGGGTAATACTTGAGTGACTCTTCATTAAAGCCTTTAGAATCCTCTTGAGGTTCTTCCAGAAGAGGGGCGCGCAAGATCTATTGAAGGAGTAAGGCGGCGCGGAAGTGTGACCTTTTCCCTTAAGGGCTTACCACTCAGGTGTGCAAGTGTTGATGAGTTTCAACACTTAGGCCTTCCTCCCCCTCTTTAGATCTTCCGTTCTAGGTAAGAAATTACCTTAGAAGTGTTTCCAAAGCTTTGAGAAGAGACTAGGGCACCTGGAGCTCAAATCTGAGTTTTTGGAAAAAATCCTCCTCGAATGGGGGGCCACAGGGTCTATTTATAGGCAGGAGAATACCCCGAGAGGTTATTACTTAGGCTGCGCAAGTCACTTGCACGACCACTAGACGGCGCCCAAGTGAACTTGCGCGACCGTGATAGAACTTGCGCGGCACCTGTGATTTTGATCCCTTGTTCATGCCTTTGTCGATTTTTGATATTTTCTTCAAAGGATGAAATAAATTTGTGCTAAGTCATTTCCCTTTACATTCCTTTGGAATATGTGACGAAAAAGTACCATCAACAAAAGTCCCCCCTCAGAGTTGGATCCGAAAGAAATGAGGATGTGACTCTGAGGAAAAGAAGACATCCAAAGTAAAGGTGGCGCGCAAGTCTTGATGGAGTAGAGGGCGGCGCACAAGTGTGCATCGTGCAGGTCCTGGGCGTACTGGGTGTAGGCATGCAGATAGGCCGCCTGGTCTATAAATAGAGGGCCTCACTTTCGTACAAAGCATCTGGATTTCCATATTTCAAACCTTCGAGCTCTTGCCGCGCAGGTCACTTTAGCCGCGCAGATTGCTCTGTTTTCCGGTGTTTCTTTCCTGTCGTGCTGCTGTATAGGTATTTGTACTTGCGCAGTTTATACTTGCGCGTCAAAAACTATCACGACACATGAACACTTGCGCACAAAGTTGAGACTTGCGCACCTTAATGCCTTTTCCATTTTCTCGAATTCTCTCACAAATTTTATGAAAAATAAACCCATTTAGTTTATTCAACTTTTGTGCAGATTCAATGGCTCCCAAGGGAATTGGAATGGCTGATAAACTGTATAGCAAGTGGATTGATGACATGATGAACATCATTGTCCATGATTACTCTGATATCTGCGACAGCACTCTCCCAGATTTGGCTAAGTATTTGAAGAAATATCGTCTTAATTTCCCACAGAGCGTCTATTTGCCTCTATATGGTCATGGTCATTTGCAAGGATTCAATGTTCCAGATGCAATGAACTATACGCTTGAAATGCAGCTACACTGCTACTCCTCTATTTCGGTTATGCTGTGCATTAAGAGCAATAACAATGGTGTGAACTTTCATGTTCTTCCTCCATGTCATTTCCTTGCAGATATGAAAATGGAAAACCCATGGGCTGAAAACAAATTGCTGCCGATTGGTGGAGAGAAGACAAACATGGCATTAGAGCAATATCTGAATATATTACTCTCTCCAAATGTCTCTTTACTTCCAATGCTCCATTCTCAAATCCATGTATCCATCTTCCAAGTCTCTTGGACCGAAACAGAGTCACTGTTTGATCAGCAAAAAATTTTCTCAAACCGGACTCAAGAACATCCTTTTACAATTGTTCCAAGAAGAGCTGGTATCACTGAATCTCTTATTGTATCCAGTTGAATGAATGAATTCCAGGTGGTTTCTGATGAAGCTCGGGATGTCGTAAATCAAATGAAGAGTTATATTGAAAGCCTCTTGTAATTCTTGAAAAAGAGAAGAGACTCCAGTCTGTGGATGTCCTTCTATCTCCTATGTATCAATGAAAAACACTTTCACCTTCACTCATTTGTACCTGCATTCTCTTTTGCTACATGCTTTAGAGTTTACCTAAGCCAATGGGCCTAGTAAGCATAGTTTGTTTTTTACTAGGATTAATGTAAATAACCCTACAAACTTCAAACCTTTTAATTTCTCAATGTTACCTAAATCATACAAAATGTATGTTTAGTGAGCTGGGAACTTGACTTTTATTCAGAGTTCCCCTGTCTTTTGTGGGCAGTTTAAAGTCATGCACGTCAGACATAAAAAGGGTAATGTTTAAAGTCGAAATAGCTTTGACCGAATGGATTATAATTGACTCAATTCCTTGAAAATTTATATGAAAACATATTACCATACTCAAGTATGAGGGAAAATATGTAGGCTATAACTTAAGAATATTTGAATCTGAGGAATGATATGAAAAAGAGCTAAAAGGCATTAGAAGAAGTAGTTTCCTAGAATGAAGTTACCATTATTTAACAAACCCGTTAGGGGGTTGAATTATGCAGGGCCACCTAAGGTCATTGGATGCATAGTTAAATAAAATAGTATCTTTTGGCTAATAAGTCTGTTATGTAGACTGTTTATGCAAGGCCGCCTATGGGCATGTGCTGCATAGTCAGGCAAAATAACTCTCAGAAATTTACTTTCCTAGTGCTAAAATCCAGTGAAAGTTTATGGAGATTCAAATATTTCAATGTATAGAGTTTTCTATATGGAAAGAGGTACTTGAATATGGAGAAGATATTTCCAAACAAGATTATCGAAGAACTGGATGAGTATCACTCCTATGATGGTCTGACCCAAACGTAGGGAAGGATAATATAAACCATAGACTTGAATAATTTCAGATCATGAAAAAGTATATGGGACAAATATATTAAGGATGGCTATTTTTGTGGATCCCTACATACTGTCGTTTAAGACAAATAAGGAAAAAAGAGGCATTCTTCCCAAGAATGAAGTTACCACTATCCGAAAAACCTGTTAGGGGGTTGAATTATGCAGGGCCACCAAAGGGCATTGGCTGCATAATCAAATAATAGTATCTTTTGGCTAACAAATCTGTTATATAGACTTTTTGTGTAAGGCCGCCTATGGGAACGTGCTGCATAGTCTGACAAAATAACTCTCATAAGTTTGAAATTTTTGTGACTGGAATTCATGAAAAGGGTTATGAGGATCTGAAAATATTTAAGGTTAGGATTATGACACATAAAGATGGGTATTGTTCAATGTATACAGAGATACATAGATCAATGCTAACCATAATCATGTTGTGGCTGGGTCCTGAATTGAAATGTTGGACTTCACTACGTATCCCATAAGGATGATAATCAAGCCATACCTAGTTCTTAAACTACATTTTAACGTCATGTGGGACAAAATTATTAGATATTTTAGTTTAGGGTCATAGAGCTTAGACCATTGTAAGAAATACACAGTGTGTGTTTTTATAGGGACTTTTCAACCAAGGGACTGAAAAATGGAATTTGGGGTTAGGCCCAAAGACTTGGTACTGGATTCGAGGGACACTCTAATGTTCCTACATATCCCATAAGGATGGGAATCAAGCCCACGTAGTTCTAGAAATACCCTCTGTACAAATTTGGTTCGTACATGTAAAGGGTGAAAGGGGACTTTAGTGCAATGATGGTTTAACCCAAGATAAAAGGTTCGAGCATTGCCATGTATGAATGTAGTCTTTGAAATTAAACATGATTGAAAAATCAATGAAAATAATGGTTCCCTCTCAGGTGAGGGTATCAAAGAAATTTTTAGTTTATTGTCATACTGGACAAAAGTGTTGTATAGTTTAACGTCGTATAACAAGGACGAAAGTGAACCAATGTAAAGATATTGATTCTAGGGGCGGTTTCACGAATCAACATCGTATGAGATGGAGGTGAACCGATGTGAAGAGATTGGTTTTGGGCTTGAACCTTGGGAGGTTGCCTACATACCTAGTCTAGAAGGCAAGGATCAAAGTCTGTGTAGTTCAATTAAAGAATGAATTAATGATCAAGTTGTTCTTGGGGACAATGGCCTTAAAAAAATGTTGTTGGGACTTACACATGGTTAGCGGCCCAAAGAGAGTGTTATGGTTGAGGTTTTCTCTAAGATCATGTGAGTCATGCTCGATGTGAGAAACAAGAGGTAACAACAACCTTAACGATGCATAGTTTAATGTCATGTAGGACATATAAAGGGACTATGCATTTTAGAGTCTTGCAGTTATGACTATTGGTGTTGCACAGTTTAGTGTCATGTAGCAGGGACAAAGTGCAGTTTAATGTCATGTGGGACGTATCACGGACTTTCTGTACAGTTTAACGTCATGTAGTTAGGACGATGGGGACAATAGAGTTTAACGTCATGTTGGACGAAAGGGGGACTATGAAATTTAATGTCATGCAGGGTGGACAAAAGAGTACACCATTTAACGTCATGTTGGATGCATTAGAGATTTTTCCCCCATAGTTTAGCGTCATGTTGGATGAAAGTATGAATAGTTTAAGGTCATATGCATGGACCGTGGATGGTGCAGTTTAATGTCATACTGGACAAAAGTGTAGTTTAAGGTCATACAGGACCTTTGATGATTATGTAGTTTAACGTCTTTCCGGACGTAAGGGACTTTTATATAGTTTAGCATCATGTAGTTAGGACGTCACCGTTTAACGTCTTGCGGGATGTAAGGGACTTGCAAATAGTTTAGGGTCATATGCATGGATCGTTGATGATGCAGTTTAAGGTCATACAGGACCTAGTTGCAGTTTAAGGTCATACTGGACCATTTAGGGAACTTTTTCACAGTTTAACGTCGAGTGGGACGAAAGTACAAATAGTTTAAGGTCATATGTATGGACCGTTGCTGTATAGTTTAACATCATATAGCAAGGATGAAGTACTTTTGTACAGTTTAGTGTCATGTATCTAGGAAGAAGTTGGGACTTTGCAGTTTAATTTCATTCAGTGAGGACAAAGTAGTACACCATTTAACTTCATGATGGACGCATTAGGGACTTTTTTTCCCCACAGTTTAGCATCATGTTGGATGAAAGTATGAATAGTTTAAGGTCATATGCATGGACCGTGGATGGTGCAGTTTAATTTCATACTGGACAAAAGTGTATTTTAAGGTCATATAGGACCTTTGATGATTATGTAGTTTAATGTCTTTTCGGACATAAGGGACTTTTATACAGTTTAGTGTCATGTAGTTAAGATGTCACATTTTAACGTCTTGATGGACATAAGGGACTTGAAAATAGTTTAGGGTCATATGCATGGACCGTTGATGATGCAGTTTAAGGTCATACTGGACCTAGTTGTAGTTTAAGGTCATACTGGACCATTTAGGGAACTTTTTCACAGTTTAACGTCATGTGGGACGAAAGTACAAATAGTTTAAGGTCATATGTATGGACTATTGCTGTATAGTTTAACGTCATATAGAAAGGACGAAAGAAAAAATGGTACTTTTCAGTTTATACAAAATACTTCTTCAAAAATCTGGCATTGGTTGGAGTAGTGATGAGTTCTCCATCCATTGAGATTAGTGAATAAGCTCCATTGGAGTAGACCCTATGTATTGAATAAGGTCCTTCCCATTTTGGCTCAAGCTTGGGAGGTTTCTTTCCTGGTATCATTGGAGTTCTGAGAACTAATACCAATTCTCCCTGATTTAATGAACGAAGACGAACTTTTTTGTTAAAAGCTAATGCTATTCGATTATGATAGACTTCCAAGTGGTGCAAAGCGGGCAATCTTTTCTCATATAACCATTCCAATTCATTTAATCGCTTTTGAGATTGTTCATTTGTAGATGATTGATCACAAATGGAAACTCTGAGTGAGGTTAGTTGAACTTCAATGGGAAAGACAGCTTCCGTTCCATATACCAATGAATATGGAGTTGACCGATTTGCAGTGCGGGTGGTAGTCCAATAAGCCCATAAAGCATGAAAGAGCTTATCAGGCCATGACCTCTTACCTTTATCCACCATTTTTTGCAATATATTTGAAAGAGTATTGTTAAAGGCTTCTATCTGGTCGTTGGCCGCTGCATGATACCGAGATGGATGGTTGGATTTGATGTTGTATTCTTGATACAACTTCTTCATCTCGGATGAATAGAAATTGGTGCCATTGTCCATCAATATGGTATGAGGGACACCAAATCTAGTAATGATGTTAGACTTGATGAAGCTAACAATGCATTTAGAATTGACTTCCTTGAGAGGTATTGCCTCTGCCCATTTGGAAAAGAAGTCAGTAGTAGTAATAATATACTTAAACTGCTTGGTCGTAGCCGAAGGGTAAGGTCTCACCACATCCATTCCCCATGTGGCAAATTGACATGAGTATTTAGCTATATAAATCAACTATGGAGGCTGATGAATGATGTTGGCATGTACTTGGCATGACTGACACTTCTTGGTGAAATCGACACAATCTCATATCATTGAAGGCCAAAAGTATCCAAGCCTTCGAATCTGATCAGAAAGTCTATGTCCAGACTGGTGGGCACCACATACTCCTACATGTACTTCTTTCATGACAGCCATTGTCTCTTCCCCATCAATGCATCTGAAGAGAACTCCATCAAAACCACATTTGTAGAGAATTTTCTCTAGGTGATCTGGGCTATCATAAAGAGTAAAATTAACCACACGTCGCTGGATTTGTCCTTTCTCAACTCTATCAGATGGAAGTGTTCCATTTTGAAGGTATTCCCTAATAGGTGACATCCATCCTGTAGTATGACCATACGGTTCAGGAATGGGACAAATTTCATTAATTTCCTCTGTTCTAATTCGAACATAAGGTGAAATTGCACGACGGTGGGAAATACTGATGGTTGTCTCGTCCTGATTTGGATCTGCCAGAGATGTGGCTATATTAGCCAATGCATCATCTTGATCATTTTTTGATCTTGGGACATAAGAAAATGTCAGTTCCAAAGGGAATTCCACAATTAACTCTCTGACGTAATCATACAAAGGGATTAGTTCTTCTTTTCTGATGGCATAATCCCCATTGACTTGTTTGATTACCAGGTCTGAATCACCTTTCACCTTTAAGTGATTCACTTGTGCTCGAAGTGCTAATTCCAAACCTATGATGAGAGCTTGGTATTCTACTTCATTATTGGTACCACATTCCCACAATAATAAGGAATAAGGTAACACTGCCTTTTCTGGAGAAATGAGCACAATTCCTAATCCAACTTTGTTGAATTTAGGATTTTCCATTTTCCTCCCTGTTGGACTTCTGGAAGCACCATCAAAATACATTCCCCATACCTAAGGACTTTCTTGAATAGAGAAGACTTCCTCATCAGGGAGTTCAATATCTGAAGATGTTTATTTCACTGAAGGGTGTTCAGCTAGGAAATCAGCTAGAGCTTAGCCCTTTATCGCCTTTTGAGACACATACTGAATGTCGAATTGCTGCAAAATAACTTCCCACCTTGCCCGACGTCCTATAAGCATTGGAAAACTTAGGATAAATTTGAGCGGGTTATTGCGAGATACCAATTGGACCTCGTGATGTTGCAGGTAGTGTCTCAACTTCTGAACTGCAAAGATTAATGTCAGGCAGCACTTCTCAATACTTGAATACCGGGTTTCTGCTTCAAGCATGGTTCGACTGAGATAGTAGAAACTATTTTCATTCTCAGCATCATTCTTTTGAGCAAGAAAGGCACCCAATGATCACTCTAGAGCTGTCACGTAGAGGATAAGTGGTCTTCCTTCAACAGGTGGAATGAATACCGGTGGTCTCAAGAGGTATTTCTTGAGAATATCAAATGCTTCTTTACATTCTTCAGTCCACTGGTAAGTGACTCCCTTATTCATCAATTTGGTGAAGGGTAAAATTTTTCCTGATAAATTGGTGATGAAACTCCGAATATAGGCTAAGTGTCCTTAAAGTCCTCTTAATTCATACAAATTTTGAGGAGGTGACATACCAAGTATGGACTTGGTCTTCTCAGGATCGACTTCAATACCATGATGGCATACAAAAAATTAGAGAAATTTTTCTGAGGTTACCCCAAAAGCACATTTTAAGGGGTTCATCTTCAAATTATGTTGTCGAATCTTGCAGAATATGACTTCCAAATCATCCAAGTGATTAGAAAGTTGTTTGGATTTAACTACCAAATTTTCTACATAGCATTCAATAAACTTCCCTAAGAAGGGTTTGAAGATACAATGCATGGCACGCTGATAAGTTGCACCTGCATTATTTCAGCCAAAGGGCATTACCCGGTAGCAAAACACACCCTGAGGGGCTCTGAAGGCTGTAGATTCCTCGTCTTCTGGGGCCATTCGGATCTGATTATATCCAGAATATCCATCCATGAAGGAAAGTGCTTCATAGCTAGCTGTTGCATCAATTAGAAGTTCTATAATCGGAACTGGGAAATCATCCTTAGGACAATGCCGATTAAGATCTCTGAAATCGATGAAAACTCTAATTTGTCCATTCTTTTTCTTTACAGGGACAATATTAGCCAAATATTTGGGATATTGAACTTCTCTAACGAAGTTAGCTTTGATAAGCTTATCCACTTCAGCTTCAATTTTGGAAGCATAGGTTTGGTGTGTTCTTCTCGCAGCTGGCTTAAATCCTCGATGTTCTTCTGGTAAACCGAAATGATGAGTAGCAACATCAGGATCAAGCCCGGGCATTTCTATATAGTTCCAAGAAAATATATCTTTATTTTGCTTTAGAAAATAAATATACATCTCTTGCTATTCAAGAGTCATGGCCGCACTAATTAAAGTGGGGCGTGGATCTCCTTTTGTACCTAGATTTATTTCTCTGAGTTCATCCACAGTGGTAGAGATACCCTCTTCAAATGCTAGAGGAGCATCTCTAAGAACTTCCCCTTCTTCTTCTTCATGTGTTATTTCTTCCATTTCTACTTGCATAGTAGATGATAAAGTAGAATTCTCATGATCTGAAGAGATGTCAAAATTTTCATATTTTGAAGAAGAAGCGTCCATTTCCAACCCGATTGATGATGAAGGGTCTTCTTTGGGTAATAAAGAGGAGATGATAGATTGAGAATCGACATCATTGTTCACCTTTGATGTTGCTATAACTTCTTCTGGCCTAATTGGTGAAGCATAGACTTGTTGGATTTCAGCAGATGAAATGAAGATGTCACTATTTGTGCTTTCATCACTGCTTGGTAAATTACCAATTTCTCCCATGTTGTCTGGCTCGATTTCCGTAATTGACATTATGGATCTTTCTATAAGAGTATTTTTATTTAGGTCTATCTTGTCAATTTGACTGATAGGAAACACATAATCTGTACTCACATGTGTAAATGGATTTATTGGAATTTTTTCCAAACCATATGGAGCATTAACTTTGGTAATCTCCTTTGTTATGGATTTCTCCCTTTACTTCATGTGATAAAATTCCGCCTCAATGTATTGAGACTCACATGTCTTGAATGGGGCCTTATCACCATACAATTTCCCAACTTGACCATCGAAACAATATTTGAGACATTGATGGTATGATAAAGGGATAGCCGCATGTTGATGTAGCCAGGGTCTTCCAAGAAAAATGTTGAAGGCTAAGTCTTGATCAAAAACCATGAAATCTAAATTGGATACAATATCTCCAAACTGAGTTCTGAGTGTAACTTCACCCAGTGGTTCTTGTTCATTTTTATCATATCCCTTTAGCATCATGGTGGAAGGAGATAAATCAGATTCTGTGAGGCCCAATCGACGAAGTGTATGAATGGGAATGAGGTTGACTCCTGAACCATTGTCAATGAAAGCTCTTCGAACATCCACGTCGTTGACCTTGCTAGACAAGTACAATGGTCTAATATGTCCATGCACAACATCATCTTCATCTTCATCGGTAAAGGATATTATTTCATGGAATTCTGCAGGATTATTCTCTATGTGATAGACTTTAGCTGCAGCAATTTTAGTTTCAAACTCCTGAGGACTTGACAAAGCCTCGATGAGTGCTTCACGAAGATCTTTTGATAGATTCAAAGCATCCAAAATTGATAACTTGTCTGGTACTTGGGCCAAGTGTTTCAATATATCATACTTTTGATCCAGAGGTCTACGTTTCCCAATAGGAATATGTGGTTTAGCAGGTACCTTGGAAGCAGATGCTTTGGAAGTTGATGCATCTTGTATTGGGATAGGAGTTGGGAATATTCCTGGTTTTGGAAGATTAGACCTATTAGATCCATTTACTTGCTGAGAGGAAGAAGATGGAACCTTCAACCGGTCTTCCAAAATAACTGTGTCAGGACTGAATTTTCTATTGGTAGAAGAACTTTCTTTTTCTTGCTGAGCTCGCTGAAGGGATCTACCACGAGTTTCTGCTACGTACACAGTTCTAGCAGGGGTAGAATTGGAATAGTGGCTTCTGAAAGATCCATGTCTTCCCCTGTATCCTGAGCCCCTAGAACTTCCTCTGATTCCTCTGTTTGATACAGGGAATTCAGGCTCATTGAAATTGAAATTGCGACTGGCATATGGATCTATTAATTTAATCATATTAACATAGACATAGATTAACTCTTCATCTGATGAAGACTCTGCCTGATTAGCATGTTTAGGTTGTGTCGTTTGGTGGGGCGGTGCCCATGGATTTGAAGTAGATGGCATGAAGTCTGCCAAAGTAAAAGAAAACTTAGGCTTTGACACATACTCATCTTCTTCTGATTCTTTTTCTTTCTTTGAATCATGCCGTTTATTTGAGGACTTTCCCTCTGATGAAGAGGGTTTTGCTGAAACATTCATGTTTGACGACACAATTGGTTTCCTTAATTGTGTTTGCAAAATAGCATGAGTTCGATTGATTGTCTTTCTGACCATCCAATCATCATACTTTTGTGCATTTTTTCTTTTGACTTCCTGCCATTCATCTTCCTCTTCTGGAACTGTAGCAATGACATATGCTACCTGGGCTGAGGAGCCTTTCAATGTGACCTGTCCTGAGTCGACCATCTTTTGCAGGAGGTCTTTGAAGACAAAACACTACTGAATGGGATGCCTCAACATTTGATGAAAAGGGCAATAATTAGGACGGTCTTCATATCCTTTCTTATTTGGCCTCTTGGGTATTGGCAATTGAACCAAATTGTTTTCCAGAGCCGAAATGAAATAACCAGGAACTTGTTCATTTCAAAAAGAGTATGTTTTTCTCTTCAGATCCTCAAATTGTTTTCGTCTTTGATCTTTTTGATCATCTGGATGAAAAGGCCTTTGTTGTTGGCGCTCAGAAGGTGGAGCCCTTCGAGAAGATGAAGGTTTTGAGGTATAAATAGGTACAGGTTCTTGTTTAAGCATAATTGTAGCAGTTTCTGCTTTACCCATTCTCCTTCCTGGAGCTGATGTAATTACACTAGATTTATCCTTAGCCTGTATAAGGGAATATTCAATCTGTTGAGTGATTGAAGTAAGGTCTTGAAACCCTCCTGTGTATTTTACATGGATTAATGGCGTGCGTAATTCGTCTCGCATATTTTCCACACAGATTGGAAACAATTATTCTTGAGGGAGTGCTAAACTCAAGGAATATTTTAATCCATTCCATCGATAAATGAAATCAGAGACCCTTTCATTCTCCCTTTGATTACAGTTTGTAAGATCAAAAACTGTTGTCTTTGGAAAAGTTGAGCTGAACTGAATAAGGAATTTTTGGCGAAGATCCTCCCATCTGGTAATTGACCGGGATTGCAAGCTTGTATACCAAACAAAAGCGGGTCCTTGCAAGGTTCGCATGAAGCATCTGAGTTTCACTACTTCTTGATACTCCGGAGTTCCCATCATAGGATCGCAACAAGACACGTAATGCATCAAATGTTGTTCAGGATCGCCTGATCCATTGAAAATAGGGAATACAGGGTTCCCAAAACTGGATAGAGGAAAAATTGAATCTAACCATTCAGGGTAAAATTTCTTTTCTGTTTGAACTTGTGCACGCTTCCCTTCCATAGTTTCTAACCGAGCTGTTAATGACTCAATAGTAGTTATTAACTTTTGAGAAACATCCGGTTGAACTTGGACTTGGGTAGGTGCAATGACTGGAGCTTGGACAAATGTGGAGATTGGCACTGCAACCGATGGTAGCACTTCCAACTGTTGTTGCACTTGACTTGTAGGATTAGACCTATGAGGGTTTACTGATAGAGGAGGATATTCTTGATCCATCTCAGTAGCTGCAACAAATTCCTTTGGCTGACTGACTCCAGCATAGTTAAGAAGAAGACTACTCTGAAGTAGTTCTGTATTCAACCTTCTTAATTCCTTCATTTCTTCCTCCTATTGTGAAAACCTCTGCTCTAGTGAGAGAGATTGACCTTCTCCAGAGGAAGGATATGTAACCTGGTTCTTTCCCTTCCCTTTGTTGGATCCTTTTCTGAGAGGGGGAAGTGGATTAATCGAATGATTACTTAAGTTCTGAGTAATCCTTTGACTTCGTGTACGCACACCTTCTTCATTTGTGTCGGCGCATACATCTTCTTGAGCAAGAACCTCTTCATCTGAGTCTCCTGAGTGAGCCTCATCTGGTGGATCAGCAACAACGACATTGATGACATTAATCGATGCATAACTCATCGCATCCCTTCTATCATCATTTCTGTGATATTGTCTTCTTCCATGTCTTTGATGAGACATTGCCTTTTGTTGAATCAATCCCTCGGGAACTTCTTGATGAATCGTAATTTGGAGGGAATCTCCTGATAATTTGCCTCTTCGTTCCTCTTGAGGTTTCTTCCCCAATTGATAAAATACCAACTTTCTCTGAGGGGATTGATGATTTGAAAAAGTCCCCAGTCTAGTGGACTGGGGTTGTTCCTACTGTTCTCGCTCAACTCCCTGAATCCTTTTTGTTGATTCCGAGGGTCAGTTTAAAAGAGTCCCCAGTCTGGTGAGCTGGGGTGGTTCTTGACATGCTATGTATGATACTTTCTTGAAAGTCCTCCTGATCTTGCAAACCTTAGTATGGAAATTAGCTGGATGCATTAATTTGTATCCTCTTTTATCACCCAGTTCAAAAGACCGTTGGATGATTTCTGACACTTCTGTCACTTGGTAAAGTGCTTGCTTCAAACGAGAGGCATGTTCAATATTCCCATTTGCTTTATACAAGAGTAATTCAACAACTTTTTCTCTTTATTCTTGATTTTGAGAGGATGGGCAAGCATTTTATTACAAACAAAGCCCATTGACTGTGGCCGGCCATGGGCAATAACATTGCATGAGACCATTTTCGGCAGGCTTTGCTGACTAGAGAGCACCGTGAAATGTAGTGCTCCATGAACACCCCATCCTCTGACACGAATACCAGATGGAGCATTGTAAATTAACTGACGCAATCTTCTTAGTGAACCAAAGCATGAACGTTGAAGGGCTCTCTTCTACTTTTCAGCCTTCGGATATCTAGAGACTGATAGAGATTCCAAATCAATCTGACGTTGTAACCCTTCTATTATCTTAAGATGATTTTCATATTCATCATAAGATAATACTTTCTTTTTCAACTGACAAAGAGTTTTCCATATGTTGAGATTAATATCATGAATTTCATCTTCTGTCAACATTTCTGGAATACTATACTGAGAGTCAGCCAAAGGCCAAAACATGACTGGCACTTCACCTTTCGCTAGTTGTTTTCTCATATTCAGCATTTCCTCTTTATCATTTGATGAAGATTCTTCTACCTGATTTGACCAGAGTTGGTGTTTCCTTGTTGCTTCATTGGATTCAACAGGATTGGTAGAGAAATCATTGATCAAACTAAAAGATGCATGACTTAGGGGTGGTTCGGATAATGACCTACACCCTGGGATATCTTCTTATTGAGAAAGTATTTTACCTACTAGTGATGAAGCTTCAGACATGACTGGTTTCTCATTTTCATGTGCCTCAAGATAAGAGGGCTTTCTCATCGCTATATTGTCCACTGGAGCATTTTCCGGGCAATGTGTATCACTACTACGGAGAGGAATTTCATAGCAAAATACATCATCATGGGGAGGACCACCATAATGGGTTATAGAAAAAGATGAGATCTCTTGCTCCTTGGTCTTCTGACCACATAGAGGGTTCCTATGGCTCTCATCTGAAGATGAAAATTCAAGATCGACCAAATTGTCATGAAGCAAGCCTTTAAGAGGAAGTGTCTGTTGAAGACCATCGAAATTAATGTTCCCGCTATTGGGAACTGAGGGAGTAGAATCTTGAATTCCAACAGATAATTTTCTGAGGGCTTCAAGAACTCTAGCATCGAGCAAGGCCTTGTTACAGATTGGATCTTGATCTCTTGACTGTGCTGAGCGGGGCCTTTTCTTAGATGCCTTCTTACTCACCTTGGAAACCACTTGTTGATGAAAGTGGTTGCTCTGAGCAGGTTTATGTGCCTGATCAGGAAAGATGGCCAGGTTAGGCTGATGATATCCTCTAAAATCAGGTGTATGTGCCTGACTTGGTCATTCGTATGATATGGGGGAGTATTCCCCATAACCCTCTTGGACTCGAATAGATGTGTGTGTCTATTCCGGAGAGAATTGTTGATGTATCACTCCACTGGTAGGGATAGATTTATGTGTATTTCCTTGAGATGATGTTGAAGTTGTTATAATATCCTGGTAGGCATCCAGAATATGAGTAGGGATTTGCTTCTGCTCTTTCACCATTGATATAATATGCTTGGTGACTTCAGCTGCCGGAATGGGAATATACGTCCATTCTGGGCTTGGAGCAGGTGTATGTGCCTGCTCGTGTCCTCCTTTTCCTGTCAGTGAATCCTGACAGTACTCAAGTATGGGGGCAGAGAGTTGAGTCTGCCTCCTATTTGTTGTCGGGGCTTTCCGACTAACTTCTCTGAATGCTACCAAGCGAGACTATTGGTAGGCTTGATTAATACTAGCAGGTGTATGTGCCTGCTGATTGCACTTCTCCAAACGTGGCTGACGAGATCCATCATATGTAGTCAGATGAGCCTTCTGACTAGCTGATGATGTATAAACAGGTGTATGTTACTACCTATAGTACTCCTCCAGAATTGCCAGGCGGGATTGGCGTGATGCTGCCAGATGAGTCTGTTGGACAACGGGTTTAAAACGGGCAGGTGTATGTGCCTGCTAGTTGCTTTCCACCAAGTTAGGTTGGTGGACTTCTCCGGAGATGGAAGAGATGAGAACCTGCTCACTGTTGACCGGATTCTGCCTTTGGTGGTTCATCTTTCTTGCTTGGGTTTGAGGAACCTGAGCCAAATGCCTGGAGTCGGTACCCTCATCATTTTGAGGGCGCACTGCCACACGAGTCTGGCAGCGATTGTTGGTGGGAGCCCTCAGGAAAGACTCCTGTCTGTTTGAATTAAGGTCCTGAGGGACCTGCTCGTTCACCTCCCCAGAATAAGGGAGAGAATGGTGATTGCATTCCGGGGATAACGACTTTAAATGGTTAGAGACGGTAGTCAGCACTGCCTACTTCTTGATCACTGTTCGTCATTGTCCGGACGACCGATGTGAGTTGTTTACTTGGAGGGCTTGTCGGGCAGCCTCCAGAGTTGGGATGGTATCGTGTTGACGGTACTCCTTAACTAGTGCGTTTGATACCCAGTGTTGAAAACACTGAGTAGGTAATATTGTCCTAAGAGCGGACGACGATCCAGCAGGAGTAGCAGTAATGGCATTTGCAGCAGCAGTATTCACATGTGTGAACTTGAGAGCAGCCATTCTAGAAATGTAAAAGATCTTGGGAAAAGAGTGCATGTTTGATATAACAGATGTAATCAAGATAAATTTAGCCACTACATCTTTTGGATGAGCACATATGTCAATGATTGTTTTTGTTGGCCCTCTCATTGAGTTTTCAATAAGGGCCTAACAAATAGGTAAAACGTCATTTTAACTTGGTTAAGGATTCACGTCGGGTTCACCATTTTTGTTTCCCTCGGAATCCGGGGATGACTGCCTTGATGGGAGGTTCAAACATTCTGATCGGTTTCTAATGGGTTTGTTCGTAGAACCAGAATCATCCAATGATTCCACATCCATTCGGACCTACTTTCCAAAGGTAGGTGCTCATTAGTTTGTGGACTGATGAAGCTTAGGAATTTTCATTGGTCGAGAGGATGGGAGGTCGGACTCATCACACCTTTTTTAGGGGAATTATTGTCTACTTCGGGACTCTCTTTATAGATTTAAGTTATGTTCATGAATCCTTATTACATTACCAAGTATAAAATAAGATTTCCTTCAGATCTAACAATCAATGATTAAATATTTAGGAAATTTAGAGAATCTTTTGTACGTATTCAAGTTTCTTCATCGATAGATAATCATCTGTATTTATTAGATATTCTTGGTCTATGGTACCCTTTTACACATTTATACATAAGTATCTTGGTCATTATGATGACCATGCTGGATTTAAAGCCATTCAGTGGGTCACTTGAAGTTTATTGTCATTCAAAAGGACATGGATTATTTTATAGTTGGGATCGAACCCGTAGACGGGCTACCTACGCATCCTTTGTTTAGAAAAGGAATCAGAACCCACGTAGTTCGAGTAAGGGAGTATGATGTTTATGATTGATGGCTCAAAGAAGGATGTCACAATTACTTTTACACTCTAAGCTCACGTGAGTCATGATCGGTGTGAGAAACAAGAGGTTTTGGTAAAAGTTAGACGATTGTTCCATGAAAGATGAAATCATAAGAAATAATGTGGGGCTTATGTATGTTTGAATTCCCAGATAAATGAAGGTTAGGATTTACTTTAGGGAAGAAATCCAGGAACAGGGTCTATAAAGGTATATGTGCTTCATGGAGATTTTGAATACTCTAACTTGGGGCTTACTCCTGAAAAGGAGGCCCAAATTAGGAGAAGACTTATGATTGGGTTTTACTCCTGAAAAGGAATCCCAGATCAAAGGTAAATTAGGACTGGTTAAGAGATATTAAGACTGAGGGCTTATTCCTGAAAAGGACGCCCAGGTTAAGAGATTTGAAAAATTAAGGGACTTGGGGTTTACTCTAGAAGAGGATGCCCATATTTGAGATTGGGGCTTACTCCTGAAAATGAGGCCCAGGTTAAGGGAATTAAGGTTTGGGGCTTACTCCTGAGGAGGATGCCCAAATTAGGGGACTGGGGCTTACTCCTAAGGAGGATTCCCAGATTTGGGAACATTAAGAATTGGGGCTTACTCCTAAGGAGGATTCCCAAGTTAAGAATTATGACTAGGACTTGCTCCTGAAAAGGAGGATGCCCAGATTTGAGGAATTAGGTCTTACTCCTAAAGAGGATGCCCAAATTAGAGGACTTATGACTGGGGATTATTCCTAAAAAGGAGACCCAGGTAAATGATTCTCTCATCTCAAAGGATGAGGTTGAATGAACGAAATCTCAATCTTTAGTGACATAAAGATGTGTAAATCACTAGGTTTTGAGAGATATTCCACAGAATTCCTTTCAGATAAGGAAGTCAAATCAAGAAATCATGCCTTAAATGGCTTTGAATAGTGTCTTGAAGACTGAATCTTGAATAGGAAAGGTGTAATGGCTTAAGAGGGGTGAAATGGGCAAGAAAGGCACCCAAAAAGGCAGGGGCGCGTATGTCCTGGCAGGCGCGCAGGTACTGCATGGGCACGCAAGTCCTGGTCGCACAGGTATGCCTGCGCGACACATGGTGTACTTGCGCGACGGTTAACCAGTAGGGTAATAATTGAGAGACTCTTCATTAAAGCCTTTATAATCCTCTTGAGGTTCTTCTAGAAGAGTGGCACACAAGATCTATTGAAGGAGTAAGGTGGCACGCAAGTGTGGCCTTTTCCCTTAAGGGATGACCACTCAGGTGTGCAAGTGTTGATGAGTTTCAACACTTAGGCCTTCCTCCACCTCTTTAGATCTTCCTTTCTAGGTAAGAAATTACCTTAGAAGTGTTTCAGAAGCTTTGAGAAGAGACTAGGGCACCGGGAGCTCAAATCTGAGTTTCTAGAAAAAATCCTCCTTGAATGGGGGGCCGACAGGGTCTATTTATAGGCAGGAGAAGACCCCAGGCGGTTATTACTTAGGTCGCACAAGTCACTTGCGCGACCACTAGACGGCGCGCAAGTGGACTTGCACGACCGTGATAGAACTTGCGTGGCACCTGTGCTTTTGATCCCTTGTTCATGCCTTTGTCTATTTTTGATATTTTCTTCAAAGGATGAAATCAATTTGTGCTAAGTAATTTCCCTTTACATTCCTTTGGACTTTATGACAAAAAAGGAGCATCAACACATGTTATATTATACTATATTTTTTTGTTAAATTATATTTATATTTTATTACCCAGTGATGGATATGATTACTGAGGGTGTAGTCTCCTCACATTACTTTAAACCCTCTCTACTAGTTAGTAGCCTCTTATGTATAGGGAGGCATACATGTGGTTTTGTGGATCTTCAGCTCTAACACAATGATTTAGTACATTGTATTAGAAAATGGTATAAAAGGCATGAGGTTTCATTTCAATTATTTTGGGTTAAATTATAAAGGAGATAGGTTGTGTGGAACTTGGGTAGGGGTTTCCATGTGTTAGGCCAGCTCAGTTGTAACAGACCTCTGAGTTACCGATGATAGTGTTTGTTTAAAGTTTTATGGGATTTGTGTGCATTCATGAATAGTGAGTAGGAATGCAGGATCACATGACATATTTATATACCTTCTGGGTGGTTCATGGTGGTTCTTTGATTAAATTACAATAATTTTTCTATCTCATTGGGAATATATATGTTTCCTGCTATTGTGGTGTATCTATGTTGGGATTAGTTAGTTGGAACTGAGCATGTTTTTATGTTTATATATATATATATATAATATTGTTAATACTATGAAATTATATCAAACTGAGATTAATCCTTGGGTAGTTTGAGTATTATACCTTGTGTGTAGTTATATTCTAAGATATATCTTCTAATAAAAATCTCTTACATGTGTTCCTTGTAACTTCTTAAGTTGTTTTTTTATAAAGTTGTTATAGACATTTTAAATATTCATTTGACATTTCAAAAAAAAATCCACCTTGGAGACAGAAGAATTATCCTACTAAAGATGATGAATCTATTCCACCATAGGTTATATAGAAGGATTAACTCATGTGTTATCTTGCACCTGCTCCAGTGGATCATGTGGTGAACCCGCCCTATCCTGGAGTCTTACAAATTTCACCTACTTGGTAAAGAGGGTAACATGGGATAATGGTTTACTATGCTTTGGATTTTCATCTTCAAAATCCACCATAACTCCAAGGTATTGTTGATACTAGATACTAAGCACTAGATTGATATCATATAGTTCATCTAAAACCTAGTAGAGACTAATGGTGGTAGGATGATGAATCTTGTAGAATTTATGATTCATGGACACACCAGTAGGTGGTGGTGTACAATGGGTCAGGTAGAAAAGTGTGAGGGTATTACTTAGGAGGGCTTCAAGTAGCTGTTATTCGAGAAATTATTCCCTAAAAGGTAAATATTGTCCGAAATTAGGATTTTATGGTGATTTAGAAAGGATCGATTTCAGTTTCTTCATACTCATATATCTTTATGGAGTTGATATGATTTTATCCGCTTTTTGATAAGAATGAGGTGAACAGTTCTAGGAATTGTGGGATTGGGATTCATCCAGAGATAAGATTTCTAGTAAATGGAATTTTACCTGAAGAAAAATTTATAGGTTCTTTGTATGGCCTTGACTTTTGAGAAGGGGTTAGGGGAGGAACAACTTACAAGTGTCCTCCTAGATTATAGTTTACTAACAATAGGAATTACAGGTGAAAAATCTAATTCCTCTTCCAATGGTAGGATAAGGAAGGCTAATGAGGGTTAATGGGGTAGCATATATGTATAGTAGAGTCAAACTTATTCTTCACCCTCTTGGGGAGGGGTTTTGTATAGATGCTACATCTATGGGTGGAATGGATATTTTTTTTACATTGTGCATGAATCCACTAAAGAAATGTCACTGATGTGGAAAGATAGGCCATATTTTGTGATTTTGGTTGAATACATCGTGTCTATATACAAGAATAATAGGTTATGGTGCATGAAGGGGACTTCATTAGTGGAATACCTAGACACCACAGATATAAATGACTCAGGAGAGTCGTGATCCAAAGGCAAGTAGGATTTTTGTGATGGGTGAGGTTTTATCCACTAGTGGAGAGGGACCTTTTATAGTTTGAGGTACGATCTTGATTAATTCATCACTATTTGTATCATTGTTTGATATAGGATATTCCCATTCCTTTATATCTACTCAAGTCATTTATTCCTATATTTACTATTTGATTTATCTTTTGAGGTGACCTCTATTAACACACCTTTTTTAAATAAAGTGGACAATATTTAGTGATGTCTTAAATTTATTACAGTTGTTTCTAACTATGGAAATTTAGGGGAATTCATGATCTTATAAATGACCAGTTTTGATGTGTTATTCCGAATGGATTGGTTTTCTAGTTATTGAACTTATATAGACTATTATCAGAGATTTTTATCTTTCACCATTCCTAGAGGAGAGAGTTTTTTGTCAAATGGTTAGTGGGATCTTAGAGAAGGTATAATAAATCCAAATTTGAGTCAAGTTTGAGCTATCATGACTTAAGTAGCAAGATTGACTCTTTTAGAAGAGTCAGTAGTAGTCCCCTCTATTTTTACACTATTAGTGGACCATTAATTGGATATATTTCTAAATTAATTATTAGGTCTTCCCTAAAATAGGGAAATTGATTTTGAGATTTATTTTGTTCTTGGGGAATAACTGATATTGATTCCTCTTTATTGTATGGCTCGAAATGAGTTATAAAAATTGAAAGCGTGGTTAGAGGATTCAGAGGTAAAGGGATTTATCAAACTGAGCACATTACCTTAGGGTGATCTGATGTTGTTTTCTAATAAGTAACATCTTATTATATATCTCTGTGTGGTCTATAGGAAGCTAAATTGTAACATCCCAACCCAAACCACTAGATTTGAGCTTGAGTTCCACATGACCTCATGAATGCCTCCACATACACAAGAGGCTACCGACTAACAGCGAGGGTCTAAGACCATTATTGGGGAGACTATACCCTTAGTATCATGTCATAGATCAAATAATATAGTAAATAATCAGAGTACATACAAATACTGAAAGATGTATCACATTATATAATAACTGAAATTCAACAAGGATCCAAGGTACATTTAAAGCTAGTAAATAAAATAAGCTTCAAATATCCCACTTGAACTCCATCTAGAAACATATTCACCCTTTTTCACTACCTATTTAACCATAATCTACAAGGCCCTTTCTCTTCACTGGATCCCAAATCATGAAATATAAAAGTGCACTAAAATTCCTGAGTTGGGTGTGAGTACAAGACTCAGTAAGACACCACTGACGACCCTCAACATCAGTTCATAAAATATAAAAGTTCATTAAATGAAGTAAATAAGGTAAAAATATAATAAAAATATAACACACACATAAAAACATATACCGGGTCATTGGAGACTAGGTCTACTTACTTCAATACCATACTGAAAGAAACATACCTGATTGGGCACCTTGCCTGTAGAAACATTGGTGACCAGCCTGGCATATCTTCCTCAATGTCTGTCCCTAATAATATTACACATTCTTCATACCGGAATATCCCATGTACATGCCAAATTGAAGTCCAAAACATACCTCTTGAGTTTATATCCCCAAGTATGTGACACATGCCTCCAATAGGGATAGACCATGTACATGTTGACCAAATTCTGTCACATACCTCCAAAATGGATAGCCCCGAGCATGTGAGACATCATATCAACTATAATAGTCCATGTACATGTGCACCAAATTCTAGAACGTCCCTCTTAGAGGATAGTCCAATTAGGCTCAACCTTCACACTTAGCTACAAAAGACAGAAGAGAAACACATATGATACAAATAAATATGATCGATCAAATATCACATCAAATTAGAAAGTACCATAATCATCACAATCCATACCTATGAAACACAAGAACAAGTCAAAGGCTCCACACACACACCTCATGTGATCAAGAATCAAACATAGGTTTCTCACTGGGATACACATTCAAAACAAAAATCATTCCAATAATCCATATAAAATATATGATAAAGTTGAGGAATTCTGATCTCAATGTTCAATTATGATTAACAACAAGGGTTGACATCTGAGTTCAATTATACAAATAAATCCTAGAACCATTCTTGTTTCAACATGATTTAGAATTATTTAAATCTTCTATATTAAAAATGTGAAAAAGTACTAAATTATATCTGAATAAAATACCTCACTGCCTTTAAAAACATACTTATGATAAAAAAAATTAATCATCGAGAATAACCCAATGACGCCAATGGTGTATCAATATAATTAGTATCAGAGAATATATCTAAAATATAAGTTTATAATAATAATAATAATAATAATAATAATAATAATAAAAAATAGAATAAGAGAGAGAGAGAGTGATGTAACAGACTTTGGTTCGATATGTACTTGGGTTATCCTTGTAGGAAGGATGTGTCACATGATTAGGGTTATCCATCGAGGATTATGTGTTAGGATGGTCACTGATGTTTCTACCACCATGGTTCTGATGCAGGTATGTTTCATCTGACATGGTGTTGAAGGAGGTGGATTTGGTATCCAAATACCCGGTATATATTTTTACTTGTGTGATATATTTTTGTTATATTTGTACCATGTTTACTTCATGGAATGAAATTGTATATTTTATGAATTAATATTGAGGTATGTTGGTGGTTTCCTACTAAGTTTTATACTCACACCATACTCAGTAACTTTAGTGTGCTTATAGAATTCATACTTTGGACTCTAATTATGGGAAAGGTCCTTGTGGTGGATAGTTGAGAAGATGGAGTAGAAGGATGTATACATTGCTGGATAGAGTTCGAGCGTGTATTTTTCTTCTACTTTTATTTACTAGATTTACATGTACCTTGGATCCTTGTTGAGTTTCAGTTATTATATCATGTAATCCATCTTTAAGTTTCCTCATGTACTCAAATTATTTACTATATTATTTTAGTTATAGAATGATGCTGAGGGTATAGTCTCCCCACTGATGAACCCACACCCCTTTTATTTGTTGGTAGCCTCTTGCATATGAGGAGGCACACATGAGGTCATGTGGCACTCTAACATAGATATATTGGTTTAGGTTGGGATGTTATAAAATTATATCATATCCAAGTTTCAATACTTGGACTTATGGGTTATAGGCCTAGTTTTGACATTGGTATCATAGGAGTAACCCAGTCGAAAGTGTGGTGGTGCTACCTAGGCTGAGATATATGGATTTTAACACCTCTGGAAAAGTGATATGTAAAAAAGAATAAATATTACTACCTATATCAACATGGTGAGTCTATCTTTTAAGGAGATTACCTATTTAGAACTCCACAGTTGGTCAAGTATTTTCTTGGAGTAGTGGCCAGGATGGGTGGGCTCATGGGAAGTTTCCCTGGGTGTATGTGAGTGAGGAAAACACACACAAAAATAATATGTTTTTCTCTATTGGGATATTCATTCGTATGATAAGTGACCATAGGGTTTAATAGATTGTGATGTGCTATTAAGGAATCCATGCTATTATAAGAGACCAATGTGGTCAGATAACTAGTTTCATGTCCTGGGGAGGTTTGTTTATGACAAATGGTATCAGTTTAATACCTAGATAGAAGTGTAGAGGCGCTACCTAGGTTTGAGGTGTGGGGTCAACAATTAGGATGTTTTTATTTAAAGGTATGGGAGTTTAACACACATGGAAATGTGAGACTTAAAAGACTAAATGTTAATAGTCAGGTCAACAAGGTGAACCTTTCTTTTTGAGAGCATGCCTAATCCATAGTTAAATGAGGAATGCATTAGAGTAGTGGTTAGGATGGGTAACATCATAGTAATTTTTATAGGGTTTGTATGAGTGAGGTAAAAACACTGAAAGAAGATATTTTTGCATATGGGTAAAGTCATTAGTCTAATAAGTGACCCCATTTGGTAATATCCTTGGTGTGCTAGTAAGGAAACCAAGGTATTACTGGAGACCCATGGGGTTAGATGATCAGATTCATAGTGTAGGGAGGTCAAATAATGACATGAATTAGGTAATTATAAATAAAAGGTACCATTTACCTAGGATTAATGATCTTTTTGATAAGTTATAGGGAGCATGGTTGTTCTTCAGGATTTATCATTATTCGCGCTACCATCAGTTATGGTTCAGAGAAGAGGATATTCCAAAGACGTCATTTAGAATTATATATAGACTATGTGAGTATCTTTTAATTCCTTTTGGGTTAAAAAATGATCCAGTTGTGTTCACGGACCTCATAAATAGAATTTTCTATACATATCTTGATTCCTTCATTGTTGTATTCATGGATGATGTCCTTATATATTATAGGACTTTGGATATGAATGCATGGAACCTTGAGGTTTTTTTGAGTAAACTTTGAGTGCATCAGGTTTTTTACAAAATATTAAACTATAACTTATGGATTTAGGAGTTGTGTTTCCTTTGGAATGTAATTTTTTACATAGGGATTTCAGTGTACCTAAAAAATATTGTGGAAATTTTGTGTTGGGATCACCCCAAGAATTTGTTTGATATAATTAGTTTTATTAGAATTATAGGGTACTATTGAAAATTTATCTAGGAATTCTCCAGTTTTGTAGCACCAATGAAATATCTAATCAAAATGGGGTAAAGTTTGAGTTGTCTAATTAGTGTGAAGAGGTCTTCTTAGGTCTAAAGAGGATATTGAGGGTAGTTCTGATCCAAATTCTTCCAAATCCTAGCATTGGATACTTAGTGTACTATGATTCCTTAGGTGTATGGTTGGGATATATGTAGATTTAGAGAGATTGGGTAGTTTCCTATTGGTTATACCATCTATTCCCTAAAGTGTTAGCAACACTATATATTATATTGTAGGATTTTCATCTATATGGACCACAATATCTTTCGATATATCTTCTCCCAGTGGAACTCAATTTGAGATAGATATATTGGGTGGATTATCTATATAAATTTTACTTTGAAATGCACTATTCTCTAGAAAAAGTTAATGTTGTTTCAGATTCTCTTATCAGGAAATGTTGGAGATGTAGGTGCTTAGAGAGTGGCCTTCAAATGAGGAATGGTGTCTGATGAGTCTGATGTCGAAGTGGGTAGTGGATGTATAAATAGATCATGGTGTAATGAAATTTTTACCTTTTTTTATCATGTATTCTTTAATGGATTATGTGGAAGAGATCCAAGAGTCATATCCTGAGTGTATAGTGATGTGGGAGAACTTGGTAGGTTATGGTTCAGATTTGGGGTGGTCTTTAGATGATGACGATGTGGTATTCATTCATAGGTGGTTATTAGTTCTAGTGTCATTAATGTAGTAGATAATGAGATACCATCATGCTTCAGAGTGGGATATGCATCCAGGGTCAATGAATATGTACCACAATATTTGAAATCGGTTTTGGTGGCCAGGTATGAAGAGAGACATCACTGGTTTGGTTTCATGATGCCTTATAAGTGAGAGGATAAAGTCCAAGCATCATTAACCTAGTGATTTGTTTCATCCACTCTTGATTATTTTATAGAATTGGGATGATGTGATGATGGAATGTGTGATGGAGTTACCCATAACCCTTAGCAGTTGTGATTTCATTTAGGTGGTGGTCAATAAGATAACAAAAATGGATCGTTTATCACTGATTTGAGAGACCCTTTTATTAGATGAGTATGGGAATCTATATGTATAGGATATTTTACACATTAATGGATCTCATTAGAGAATCATATTAGATAATGATTCATGCTTTAAATCACAATTATAGTTGGTATTAAATAAGGATTTAGGTATCCAGCTGAAACTAAGTACATATTATCATTTATGGACTAATACAAAGTTATAGATGATGGTTTGAATTCTAGAGGATATGTTTTGGGAATGTTTCATGAACATTAGTGGAGATTGGGATGATCACCTAGCCTTTTTTGAGTTCACATACAAAAATAGTTTCTACGATTTGATTCAAATGTCACCTTTTTAGGATCTTTATGGTCATCCAAGTCACTCTCCACTATGTTGGCACGAGGCGGGTGAGGTAGTAGTTATGGGGATGATCTTAGTACATGAGACCTATGAGAGTGTGTAGTTGATCCAGAATTGGTTAGTCACCACTCATAGAATATAGTGATTGTATTCCAATAGTAGGAGGTGGTATTTAGAGTTCACTAAAGTTTTTTGGGTCATTCATGATTATTGAGTGTGTTGTGATAGTGGCCTACTATTTAGATATTTCTCTATGGTATCTAGGTATTCATAATGTGTTCCATATGTCTCATCATCATTGGTACAATCTTGATGCAACAAACCCAACTCCAGTAACCCATAAAAGGTTTCTACTTTATTACATTTACATAGATACAAGGGATATAATATGAAAGGATCAATCAGTTTAGTAATACTGGACAACCAGATACATAAATGATACCCACTTTACATTAGGAATAAAATATGAAAATAAAAAAGTAATCATTCTGCATCCTTAAAACTCATTCAAATATTTATTCTTCATAACTTGGGGAAAAGAAAAAAAATAAGTGTGAGCTCAAATTATTAATAACGATTATATAAAGCATAAGAAATCATGAGTAAATAAGTAATAATAAATAAGGAAAGTTAAATAAATGAAAAAACATACCATTTAATCAATAAATTAAGAATTAAATGAATCCATGGATAATCTCGATTTAATAATCACATTGATAGTAATAACATGAATATCAATGAAGGAAATGAATACTATTGAATGTCATGATCTAAAACATCATGATATCTTTGTCGTCAAGACCTTATGCCAAGACAGTTTAAAGAATATGGGTAAATACACATTTAATTTGGCTAACTAATTTGTCTCATGAGAATTGTCGATGCATCGAGGGGATATATAATTTCTAGCCCCACCCATCACTACATTTCCAATGCATTCTACATATATCGAATGATTAATTTAATTCATGAACAATATGTCTTATCAATAAATATCCATATTGAGTAAAGAATATGGAATATCAATATTTCCCATTCAATCAAATAACTTTCAAATTAAAACACTATAAATATAAATGGTATAATTTTTAGGCAATAATAATATCCTTGATCAAAAGAATATTTATGTTTAAGGGAAATTTAATGTTAAATGATAACAAGAAATTATATGTTTCAATATAAATAAGTTATTTTCTTTTAAACATTCTTCTTTAAAGAGTAACTTGAATTGAATCATTAATCATCATGAATAAATTGATATTCATATTAAATTACTCATAGGGTCAATATATACACCACAAAAAAGTAAATAGGTGAATATTACCAAATATGTATTAATGGAGTGGAAATTGAGATGAAATCCCTTAGCTTAAATTTCCTCTTAGTTTATCATTCTTTAACCTCCCATTAACTCTTTTGACAATTACTATAATATTAATGTTTTCTACCCTTTAAGGGTCAATAATGTTAGTATAAAATGAGAAAAGACCTATGAATCTAACATGGTTGATGTTTTTAAATTATATACCATTAATTTAGAAAAATATAATATTTTTATGAATTTTAAATTATTTAATAAGATATCATTTATTTTAAAATATTATTAATGTCATTTTTTAAACTATTCATTTAATTTGAAAACAAGTACATCAAGAAAACGAGGTAATTCAAATATAACCATTTCAAAAATCACTAAAATGTCATATTTAACTAAAAAAACATGTAACATAAAAATTATTTTAAATTATATTATTATTACAATTTTTAAAGTGATTTATTTTATTTTTCTATTTATTAAATCAATGTGGTGTTAGCGTTGCGCAAGAATTTAAGGTAATTGTTTTATCACTAAAAATTAGAAATAAATTAACATGATAAAAAAACATTTATGTTTAAAATGACTATTTATAATCAAACATAATTTGTATTTATCCATGTCATAAAATATTATAGATATTTAAATAAGAAAAGTTTCATTTTTTATTTATCTCTCACTTAAATATTATAAAGGTCAAAATCATAGCTAAATGAAAAAATATTCTATATTTTTAATTTTTGAATGATTATTGATAAAATATACTCATACAAGGAAATTAATTCAAGTGTTGAGTTGATTTTTAATTCCTTATCATATTATTTTTAACCTTAATTACCCAATGTACCCTTACCGCGTTGACAATTATTTATCATGGTTACTATTCATAATGACTAGAAATAAAAGGGACCTATTTACAAAATTTGGACCTCCTAATTTCAAATATAAAATCCATTTTTAAATATTAAATTTCAATAATTTAAAAAATTAATTTAAGATTAAAACACAAAATTTAATGAAAAATAGTTTTTCAGAAACATTCCTTTTTAAGTGTAAAAATGTTTTTATGCTAAATTCAAGTAAAAAATTCATTTAAAAGACCATAATTCGATTAATAATTTAATTTAAATCATTTTTCTTTCATTTAAAAAATATATTTTTAAATTCTTGAGAAAAAAAAGACAATTTTCAATAAAAATGATATTTTTCACTATTAATTGAAAAATCAAAATTTTTAGAAAAATCCCAAAAAAAATCACCCTAAGATAATTTTCATATTCTAATTTCAAAAATGAATTTTATCTCATAAATTAAATTTTCTAAAATTTGAAAAAAATATTATTTTATCATAAAAAAGAAATAAAAATCATTTTTGAGGAAAAAATATTTTTGAAGAATAAAATGAATTTACTAAATAATAGAGAGTTTATTTCCTAAGAATTAATCAATAAATTTATACTGAGTATGAAATTGATTTATATTTCATAATTTTTTATTCTTATTCATATGCACTAATTCATTGGATAGGTTATAATTTTCATATTTGAATAATAATTTTTTATCGTTTGTTTAGGATTAATGTTTCATGTTGTAAACGCTATTGAACATAGTGTTCTTAAAACATAGGATATTACATTCTCTCCTCCTAAAAAAATTCATCTTTAAAATTTTCATGAATATAACCTTCTAAACTGATGAGGGTAGTTCTTTATAACATCTGCAGGTTCTTGTATTTCTTCCTCAATTTTATGATTTCTCTAAAGTACATTTACCAATCAAGTCGCCTAATTTCTCAATACTTACAATCTAGTGTCAAGAATATTGATAGTATCTTCGCAACATGATATATCATGTTCCAAATATATTTCTTCATAGGTGATCACTTGTGTTGGTTCTGTAATATACTTTCTTAACAAAGAGATATGGAACACATCATGTAATGTAGAGAGTCTTGGTGGCAGTTCCAATTGATAATCCACTACTCAAATTATTTCCAGAATTTCAAAAGGTCTAATATACCTAGGGCCTAGTTTTCCCTTATTATAAAACCTTATAACACCCTTCCATGGAGATACTTTCAAGAAAACAAGATCTCCCACTTGAAATTACAAACCTTTTCTTCAGTTATCAGCATAACTATTTTGACTTTTTTGATATGATTTAATATGTTTCTGAATAGCATTTACCTTTAATTTTGTCTCCTAATAATATCTAGACCCACAAGTTTTCTTTCATTAACTTCTTACCAAAATTTTGTAGTATGGCATCTCTTTCTATATAATTCTTTATACACTCCCATTTAAATAATTAAATAGAAACTATTTTTATATAGAAACTACACTAAAGGTAAATAATTATTTCACATACCTTGAAAGTCGAGTGATCATGACCACAACATATCCTCTAAAGTTTGAATAATCCTTTTGGATTTTCTATCAGTTTTAAGGTAATAGGGAGTGCTCAAATGAATCTCATTATCCATAGCATTCTGAATACTTTTTCATAATTTTGATGTAAATCATAGATCATAATCAGACACAATTAAAAGAGGTGTATTATGAAGTATTACAACTTTATTAATGTAGATCCTTATGAGGTGATAAAAAGGTAAATATTCTCTTATATCAATTAAATGAGTATATTTGGTAAGGTGGTCAACAATAACTCATATTGCATCATTCCTTCTAGGAGTATTCAGTAATCTAGTGTCAAATTCCATAGTAATTTTTTCTTATTTCCACATAGTAATAGGTAAAGGTTTCATGAATCCTCTAGGATATTATCTATCAGCTTTCACTATTTGAAAAAACCAATCATATGGATGCATAATCAATAATTTACCACTTCATAATTTCCCACCAAAAATGTAACTTCAAATTTTTATACATCCTAGTACTACCAGGGTGTATGGAGAAATTTGAGCTAGGAACATCATCTAATAATTCCCTTTTCAATTAAGGTATGGATCGTACACATAGCCTATTTCAAAATCTCATAATTCCATATTCATATATAAAGTCTTCTAATTTACCATTATTTACGAATTAAATTTTCTTTTGAAAATTCTCATCGTCAGATTGAGAAATTTTTATATTTTCCAATAAATATGGTTTAGAAATATTTTGAAAAAGGAGTGGATTTTCACCTTATTTAATAATTCACATATCCATATTTAATAAATCCATGAATATAGGATCTCTCTAATTCCTAATTTTGCATATAACTCTATGATCTTTCTTACTCAATGCATCCACTACCTTGTTTTCCTTCCATGGGTGGTAGTGTATTGAGAAATAATAATCCTTTAGTAGCTTGAATGATCATCTTTTCATAATTTTGATTTATTTATGTGAAAATATGTATTTCAAACTCTTATTATTTATTTATATCTCACATATTTTACCATAGAAATGTTGTATTTGTATCATTAAAGTAAATATTATAACTCCCAACTCAAGATCACGATTTAGATTTTATCACTCCGAGATTTTATGAAAAAAAAATCAATTATATTTAATAATTTTTATATTTTAAATTACATGAAACACTGAGTTTTTATTTTGTTTCACGAAACGTTGTGTTTTTATTATGTAACACACAATTTTGAGTTTATCTTGTGTCGCACGCAACACTGAGTTTAAAAAAAACATGATATACTATTTAAATATTATTACATATTATGATAGTTATCAAAAAACCATTTGAATGAAGGGTATGAAAAATATTAACTAAATTATGAAAATATGGTTTACACATGTTTATAAAATTAATTATTTGGTAAATAAATAATTATAAATGAAAAAAACCATTTGAAAATAAAAGGAAATCTTTTTTTGAAAACTATTTTTATGTGAAAAAGTGTGTTTTATATCAATAAATTAACCAAATAACTTTTTATTAGTTATTTTAATGAAATATATATTTAATAAATTTTTTAACATTCATCTTATATGTTTTATAGACAATATATAAGAATAAACCCAAGTTTATGCTTTAAAACTATATTTTTCTAAAAAACATTTATGTTGCCTTTTTTATGGCGCACTTATTTTACAACTAAATTTCTATAATTTTATAAAATTAATTTGATAAAAAACAATTTTTAAATTAGAGTATCAAAATTAACTTAGGGTCAATTTTTTGGATTTTTTTGAAAAGTTTCATTTTTTGATGAGTAGTGAAAAATACTGAATTTTAATTGAAAACTATCATTTCACTTAAATTATTTACAAAGATAAATTGTATTTTAAATTGGTTTTAAAGTATTATTTATTAAATAATATATATATTAATCCAATAAAATTCATTGGAATCAATTTAATATTGAAATTGTATATAAAAAATTTGTAAACTTTTGAAATTTTTTTGCATTAAAAGCTCTCTCTCTTATCATGTATCTGGGATTCATTTTAAATTATATTTTTTGAATTATGTGAAATTAATTTTGAAAATTGGATTCAATATTTATAATCAGAATAATATATTATTTCTAATAATTTCAACTTCATTTTTGAACAAAATGAATAGTGAATGCAGTAAAAATATTAATTACCCTAGTTAAGGTAAAAAATGATTTATTAGTGGTTAAACTAGAATGATAAGGGTGAATATTTCCTAAAATATTATATAAATTTTATTAAATGATTTTATTTTGGTATTTTACATAAATTTTTATGAAATATGGAAATTATTTTCCATATTACAATGAATATGACCCATATAATAAGTTAAAGAAAAATATAAAAAAGATACTTTTCTTACTTTTAATATCTATAAAGCTTTGGGATAGGGAAAAAAAATATTTTCAATTATAAGTATTATTTTTAAATATAAATTATTTTTTATCACAATAATTTATATTTAATTTTTAGATATGAAATAGTTACTTAAAATGCTTAAAAAATGCCAACGCAATAATTATTTAGTTAATAAAAAAATAACTGATGCTAAAAATATTTAAATTAAAGTAAATTGAATGAATTATTATGTTTTATTAATTTTATAGATGATTATATGATTTTACATAGTATTAAACGTGATATATTTTAATTTCATCATTTTCCTTACTTTTTAAAAAAATCAAATTAAATGAATAATGCCAAAATTGACATTAATGTTATGTTATAATAAATGATATTTTATTAAATGATTTAAAATTACTAAAAACTCTATATTATGATAATTTATTTATAAATGGTAATAATTATAAAAAAAATTCCATTGATGGACAAAATTTTATTTTATAACGACTATATTGACTGCTAAATAATAAAAACTATGTTAGCATGGTGAAGGTCAAAACGACGTTTTTGCACGTTACATGCGCTTGTGTTATAATTAATTTTCATTATGCATAGGATTTTTATCTAATGAATTTGATTTATTATTTATAATCATTGGTTCAAAATTATATATTAAGGATTGTTGTAGTCTTAAAGGATAAAATATCTAGGTTAAAAAGACTAGTTACCTTAATTTAAAACAAAAATAGTAAAAATTAGAAAACTTTGAAGTTAAGGGACAACATGTTTAAAACATGTGATTTATGTTGTGGTAGAGGTTTGTATCATCCAAATAATTCCTAAAACCCATTAATAATTAATTTTTTAACCACTTTAAGTAAGTTTGACCTCCCAATAGTGAATACTTTTGAGTATTTACAAGAATGTCACTCCTCAACTCTAAAAGGGCACCCACTTTTCCCACTTCTTCACACCTCTGAATTCATTTCTATTGACCAATATCTACCCAAATAACTTTAAAACTTCCATACCCTAATCCTATAATTATTATTGTAGATATAAATCCAACCAATCAATTATTTAGTGTAAACCTAAGGAGGATACTTGAAGAAGAGGAAACATTAATCAATGAGTGTTTTTGTTTTATTTCTTCATCCAAACACTTAAATTGTTATTATACTATGATTATATAATAACATAAGTATCTTTATTATACTTATATTTTAGTATTTTAATGGTAAAACCTAGAACCTTACACACTTTCATCAAATGGGTAATTAAATCTTTGTTCTTGTGTACGGTGGACTACCGCCTCACAAACTGATGTCGTTTATTTTTTCATTGACACCTTTTAAAGATGGAAATAATGGTGGATTTATAGTTTATATATGATATATATGATATTTTTGGTGCTATTATTCTTATTTAATCATTATATCACACATACCTTCATCTTTTTGATTTTATGAGAATGCAATCATGTTGTTCATGTGTACAGTGGACCATCGCTTCACGAAGCAATGTGATTCATTCACGATTTACATGGAATGTATTAAGGATGGTTTTAATGAAAATATTTAATATATATATATGGAATAAAAATTATTCTTTAATTATAATATATCAATAACTTCTATTTCATTCAATTCGATAAGAAAATGAAAACAACATTCATGCATACATATGGTTTACCATCTCCATGAATGGTGCATTTCATTTCCTATCACTAAATTATATGGATTATTATAAATACATATATAATACATATATATATTATTTATATAATTTTTATAATTCTGGATATTATGGAACCACTATCAATGTAAAAGTACAAAAAATATAACAAATCAAAACATATATGAAAAACAAAGCGGTTATTACCCGAAATGTAAATTTAACGTGGAATTGTTAACAAATAGGAAATAAAAGGTAATAAGAAAATAATATATTGTATTATATATATTAATATGTTTCTATAATATATTTATAATAAACATATATTTATTATACAGAAGTTATGAATGAGTACAAAGGAGGTCGAGAATTAAGGTAAAGGATTACCATCTCACCTTTATTTTCTATGAGACAATAGCCATATTCACCATGCATTTCTTTGATGTTGTGTATAAACTTCCCATGAATTTTTTTTATTATAATTATCCTGAATATTATTTTTATTTACTATCCATTTTATAATATCTCTATCATGGGGTTTAAGGTTAAAAATTTAACAAATTAGTAAGGGGTTTTTGTTTCACTTTTTACTTCTGTGAGACACATATCATATTCACTACCTATTTCTTTTATGTAGTGTATATAATTATAATGAATGTATATTATAATTATTATACTAAAAAATATTTTGGTTTACATATATATTTTATTATCTCTATTTCATGGGGTTTATAGTTCAAAAGTTACCCAAGCTGTAAGGGATTTTTGTCCCAATTTGCCTTCTTTGAGATGTAGGTGTTGGATCGAATAGTCGATATAAAAGTCTATTAGATGGAACAATACAAGAGGGGGGGTGAATTGTAGGTTTAAAAACCTTTGAGTTTTAGTAACAAAGAGATTAGTTTAAAAGATCTTAAACTAATACGAATACAAACACCCACAATTGTATTGAATGTAAAAGGTATGATGTATTGTAATACTAATGTAATGTAAAACAATTGTATTCAAGATGAACACAAAAAAACAGAGTAATACAGATATGAATGATTCTACCTTAAAGCGTATAGAACCAATCAATACAATATGTAATGGAATGATTGTAATTGAAACAATTACAATTGAATATGTAAAGATGAAAGGAAACAATACAAATTCCTTTCTAATACAACAGCGGAAATGTAAAAGTAATACAATTCTTTTAACCCAAAGAGAAGGGTTATCCTTTCACCTAGGATAAGAGGTCTGTCTCACCAACACCTTGGTGAGCCCTCGATACGATGATCGGCACGTCTGTCTGCCTATCCCCGGCAGCCCTTGATACGATGATCGGTACGTCTGTCTGCCTATCCCCGGCAGCCCTCGATACGATGATCGGCACGTCTGTCTGCCTATCCCCGGCAGCCCTCGATTTTGCAGGTAATCGGCACCTCTGTCTTTCAATTACTTGAAAGCCCTCGATATGATGATCGGACGCACAAGGCTGATGAGAGAAGTCACAGTCTCTCTCTCTAGAATCTTCGTAGTTCACAGAGTCTCTTTTCGTTCATCAGTATCTTCTCAGCTTCAAATGACCTCCTATTTATAGGCCTCGGATTCCAACGGTCATATTGCCTCCAACGGTCATATTGAAACAGAAAGCACGACATCGTTTTGATTAGTATATAACTAACTCAACGACATCGTTTTGTTAGGACAAGAGATATATAGAAATGTAAAAAATGAGTAAGATTTATATGCAGATAGAGTTTTTGACAAAGTACCAAAACAAATAATGATCATCTGAATAGCAAAGTCAGTACGATACGATTGACCGAGTCAGTACGATATAATTGACAGAGTCAGTACGATACGTTTGACAGAGTCAGTACGATACGTTTTGGTCAGTACGATCAACATCGTACGATACGATAAACATGATAAAAGACAATTTGTTATTTACAAATATATGATAGAATACTTTTGAGATTTCCAAAACATGACAGAATATATTTGTGATTTCCAAAACATGATGTAAAAGCCAAAAGAAGACTTTTGACTTAACAATCTCCCCCTTTTTGGAAAGCACAAACACACAAAGTAAATGAAACAAGAAATAATTATCTCCCCCTGAGTTATTGAAAACTCTTCTGAATAAGAAATTGAATACAACTAACTCCCCCTTAGGTATTGACTTTCCTAAGGATTGTATTCATAGATTTTCCTTAAGAGCATTGTAATGCATTCTCCCCCTTTGTAAAAAAATCTTTGCTTTGTAAATATTCTCCCCCTTTGTGATTTACAAAAAGAAAGAAGTAATCTCGAATTGTCTGGAAGAGTTAGTGAAGTAATACAAGACAATGGATAAAAGAGAGAATTATAAGAGTTATTACAAAACAAACAAGTTCCAAAAGAAACAAATACAACAATCATTTGTTTTCTCTTTCCTTCTCTTTCTTTATAAGCTCATGAAGCACAGCTTTTATCTTCTTGATCTCCTTCTTGTCTTCAGAGATTGATTCACCCTGAGTTTTGAGAAGCTCTTGTTGATCCGCAAAAATCTGATCCTGATTTCTGATGGTTTCCTCCTGTACTCTGATTACTTCTTCAAGGGTATCAATTCTGTTTTGCAGAGTCTTGTTATCCTTGGACAACTCAGAATTTTGATTCTTCAGTAAAACCATTTCATCTTTGAAAGATGAAACCTTCGAGAATTCAGATTGGAAAGCATTCATCCTCTCTTGCAAATCTTTCACTGAAGGAACATCGGTTCTTTGAGAAGATAAAAGGTTCAGCCTTTCAACCGTTTCTTTATCAAGCTTGTTGAAAGCGATTTCTAGCTCATTTGATAACCTCCTTATATCTTCAATGGCTAATTCATGATCATTGATTGAGCTTTCAGTTTTTTATGACCACTTGGTCATCTTATTACAAGCTTTCTTATGAGCAACTGAGCTTTCCGAAAGAACTTTCAGATCGGCTTCTACAGACAAAACTTTCTTCCTCAATTCTTTTACAGAGCCAAACTTTTTCCTTTGATTTTCAGTAATAAAATCAATCTTCCCTTCCAGCCTCGGGAAATAAGGAATTGTTTTCTCCACCCTTCTCAAAACATGAACAATGTAATCACTCTTCTTGAGAGAGATTGTATGCTCTGAATCAGTATCTTCATCGTACGATGCTAGTTCATACGATCTTCTTGAATCAACAACTGGCTGTTTCCCTTTCGCTTTTTCTTTCTGCTTTCTTTCTTCTTCTACTTTGTCACTAATGACTACTTTATCAGATTGAGAAGATTGGGCATCTTGCTTTTCTCGAGATGACATCCTGTCCGGAGATTTTTCCTGATCGGCATGAGGAGTTTGTTGTACACCTTCGCTCAGCTTTTGAAGCGATTCCTCTCTACTTTTCTTTGAACTTTGAAGAAATTCTAACAGAAAATCTCCTTCTACTTCCACTTCTTCTATCACTTGTTTTCCTTTTTCTTTCTCAGGCAGACTCTGTACGATGGGCTCTTGATGGACTTCCATAGTTAGTTGAGCACTAGCCTCTTCAACTGCTTTCAAGACTTTAGAGATATCAAAGTCCTGAGCTTTTCTTTTCAAAAGAGTCTTCTTTTTCTTTTCAGCTTGAAGGGTTTCTTCTACCCTTATTCTTTCTGCAAAGGCCTCAGCAGGGTCAAGTCCAAACTTTGGATCACCCTCTTTTCTCTGTTCCTTGTCCTTTCTCCACTTTGCAACAAATTCTTTACTGTACCTCGGCTTCTTCTTTGGCTTTGAACTAGTCTGCGGATCAGACTTTCGAGTAACACCGGCGGATTGATTGTCCTTGGCTGGCATAGGTGCCGATTGATTTTCAGGCAATTCAGCTTCTACATCTCTGACAAAAAGTTTTGAATTTGAATCAAAACAAACATTCAGCTTTTTCATCGTACTCTTATTAATCAAAGACGGCCACAAATCCATAGGTTTTCCTTTCAAAGGAATGTTACAAAACTTCATACTCTCAAGAATGAATTTCGTAAGGATGGCTGGATACATTATTATTTGGGATTTAATCCCTCCTTTCTTGACATTCTTGATGGTTTCAAAGATATATCCCATGAGATTTACTTTCCTCATATTCACAAGATAATCGAGCATAAAGACATCAGAAACTTTAAGAGTTTCTCTATCCCCTTTCCTTGGGACAAGAAAACCTTTCATCCATAAAGTGACAAACCGATTATCCGGTGAAAGATGATAAACTTTCCTCTTTCCCTCATTAACAACAAACAAAGATTTTTCAGCAGTTTCTCTATTAAACGTACCAACTTCCTCTGGTAGTTTGTGAGATGGACAGAATGCATCGCCTTCTATAGAAACATTCATAAAATGTGCCGCTTGTTTCACAGACATAGATAACTTTCTATCGTACATAGCGAAGTTAATAGTCATATCTTTGTCGAAAGAAACAGTTTTGTAAAACTGACAAACTTCATCAAAAAGAACTGGATCTTGAATATCAGGCTTTTCTACACAGAGATGTTCCCATCCTTGAAACAAAATAATCCTCTTGATTGTAGAATCGTATGTATCAAAAAATTCTCGTGATACTAACCTTTCTCTGTGAAAGTCTTTCTCTGTAAAAGTCTTTGAAGACATTTCGGCAGGAGTATTAGCAGAAGATTGAGACATTCAGGTTCTGCCGATGAGAAGATCGTACGATGGTTTATAGCTGGTGGAGCAGAGCTTCGCCTCAAAAACCTGGACAATCAATGTGGGTTTGGGGAGGGGAGGGGGGTATTTATAGGCAATGAAGAGATGACCATTGATATTCTACGGTCAAGATTAGATAATACCAGATCAATGGTTAGGATTAAAGAAAAAAAATTAAAAAAAAATGAAAAAGATACCTGTCGGGTAACATAAGGTGATTGTTGGTTTTGGTAAGTATCAATGAAACAATCGTAGGGAGAAAAAAAATGATGCCGATGGAAAACAAAGTCATTACTATGGTCGGACCGTGCGATGGAAAATAGTTGTTACCATGAACTGATAGTACGATGGAAAACAATCTCAAAACTATCATCGGTCGATACAAAAAAAATATTGAATGGTACGATGGAAAAGAATTTCAATACCATCATCGGTCGATTCAAAAATTATTGAATGGTACGATGGAAAAGAATTTCAATACCATCATCGGTCGATTCAAAAAAAAACAATATTACCTATACCAACAATCTTTCCTTGAGCATTATCTCCGAAGGTAACTTTTCCACCTTTTGTTTTGATAACCTTTTCAAAGAAATCTTTGTTTCCGGTCATATGTCGAGAACAACCACTATCCATGTACCAAATGTTCTTATTGATACACTTCTGATTTTCCTGAAAAAGAAACAATTAGATTTTCGGAATCCAAACTTGTTTGGATCCAGAAGGGTTAGATAAAAGAATTTTAGGAATCCACATTTGTTTTGTAAAATGAGCTTTATGAAATCCTAAGGATTGAGTTTTGTTAAGAGAACAATCTCTTCTCCAATGTCCACCACATTGAAACTTGAAACAGAAAATGGTTTTTTGAGGAACAAAATAGTTATTACTAAAAACAGGTTTGGAATAAGTATAACCAAGACCAGAACGATTTCTCAAAGGTCTTATTTGAGAATACATCCTATCAAAGTTTTCTTTTCCATGAGTAAAGTTAGACAAACACTTTTTCAAGGATAAAATCTCTGACTTTAGTTTTAAAACCAAATTCTTGTTTTCTAAAACATTTGAATTAGAACTAGAGTTAGACTCTAAAATGTTTTTCTTTGAAATAGCAGTTTCAAGATCCTTAGAAAGTTTATCTTTTTCAGATTTGACTTTCTCAAGGGTTTTCAAAATACTTTCAAAATCAGAAGTTTTCCCATCAAGATCTTTAGAAAGATCTGATACTTCTTTAGTCAAAATAGAAATTCTAGAATTTGCTTTTTCAAATCTCTTTTTGAGTTTAGAATTTTTATTTTCAAGTAACTTAGCAAATCTAGAGACTTCTTCAAAGGAAGGTAAAGTATCATCTTCTGATGATGAGGGTTCATCATTTGAAGATTCATAATATCTATTATCATCATAATTTGTATTTAAAGAGACATTTGTAACAGCTTCAGCATTATGTACCTTAGCCATGAGACAATGATCTTCAATTGGTAGTCTGGCTAGAAGTCCAATATTCTTTTCTCCTGACGTCTCATATTCTGAAGAATCATCTGAGGAATCACTACCACTTGCACTCCATGTATCATTTGCTTTCAAGCCTTTCTTTGTCTTATAAAACCTTTTCTTGTTTCTTTCAGAGTGTTTCTCTTTTCTATCTTTCCTTTTTAGTAAAGGACAATCAGGTCTTATATGTCCTGCTTTCTTGCATTCATAACAAGTTACCTCTGAATCTTTCCTATCTTTCCTGTCTTTCTTTTTGAATCTATATTGAAAATCTTTCTTTCCCACAATCTTGTTCATCCTTCGAGCAAGATTGGCTAACTCATTGTCTGAAAGATTACAATCACTTGAATCAGATACAACAACTTTCTTGGATTTAGACCTTGTAACCCTCTCAGGTGTTTTAGCTTTAGATGCAAAAGCTACACTTCCATTCCCATTCTTCTTCTTATTGAAATCAACATCTCTTTTCATTCTTGTCTCGTGCTGTAGAAGAGTTCCAAAGAGTTCATCAAGAGTAATCTGGGAAACTTTTCTATTTTCATCAATAGCTGTTCTTTTTGACTCCCATTCATTTGGCATAATATCTATAATCTTATCAACAAGAGCTTCATCATCAAGACCTTTTTCTCCCATAGATTGTAAGCTGTTGACAATTGTCATAAACCTTTGTTGCACTTTGCATACCGGCTCTCCATAAGGAAAAACAAACCCATGATATTCTGCTCGAAGCATTGCTCTCCTTGTTTCTATAACCTTGGATGTACCAAAATGAGTGACTTCTAACTTCTTCCAAATACAGTTGGCTGCTTCACATGAAGATATCTGACTATATATATTCCTGGTCATAGAGCATAATAAAGTATTGCGTACCTTGTAATTTAGTTGATATTCTTGCTTCTCTTGATTGGTAAAAGTACTAACTTCTTTGTCAGGAATTTTGTAACCCCCAGTAAGCATAATAAAGTTGTCTACACCAGTATTGATGACGAAAGTCTTCATACGATCTCTCCAATACTCATAATCATTCCCATCAAAAATTGGTGGTCTAGAAGGATTAAGATTATCTATTGATCTGATATTCATTCCAGCCATCTAATAAAAACAAAAACAACTTTTCCACTCCACACGTTAGTGTAGTAAGTATTCAAGAAAGTAATAAGAAATAAAGCTAGTAATACAAGTCAGTGGAAAACCACCTTTGATACCAATTGTTGGATCGAATAGTCGATATAAAAGTCTATTAGATGGAACAATACAAGAGGGGGGTGAATTGTAGGTTTAAAAACCTTTGAGTTTTAGTAACAAAGAGATTAGTTTAAAAGATCTTAAACTAATACGAATACAAACACCCACAATTGTATTGAATGTAAAAGGTATGATGTATTGTAATACTAATGTAATGTAAAACAATTGTATTCAAGATGAACACAAAAAACAGAGTAATACAGATATGAATGATTCTACCTTAAAGCGTATAGAACCAATCAATACAATATGTAATGGAATGATTGTAATTGAAACAATTACAATTGAATATGTAAAGATGAAAGGAAACAATACAAATTCCTTTCTAATACAACAGCGGAAATGTAAAAGTAATACAATTCTTTTAACCCAAAGAGAAGGGTTATCCTTTCACCTAGGATAAGAGGTCTGTCTCACCAACACCTTGGTGAGCCCTCGATACGATGATCGGCACGTCTGTCTGCCTATCCCCGGCAGCCCTCGATACGATGATCGGTACGTCTGTCTGCCTATCCCCGGCAGCCCTCGATACGATGATCGGCACGTCTGTCTGCCTATCCCCGGCAGCCCTCGATTTTGCAGGTAATCGGCACCTCTGTCTTTCAATTACTTGAAAGCCCTCGATATGATGATCGGACGCACAAGGCTGATGAGAGAAGTCACAGTCTCTCTCTCTAGAATCTTCGTAGTTCACAGAGTCTCTTTTCGTTCATCAGTATCTTCTCAGCTTCAAATGACCTCCTATTTATAGGCCTCGGATTCCAACGGTCATATTGCCTCCAACGGTCATATTGAAACAGAAAGCACGACATCGTTTTGATTAGTATATAACTAACTCAACGACATCGTTTTGTTAGGACAAGAGATATATAGAAATGTAAAACATGAGTACGATTTATATGCAGATAGAGTTTTTGACAAAGTACCAAAACAAATAATGATCATCTGAATAGCAAAGTCAGTACGATACGATTGACCGAGTCAGTACGATATAATTGACAGAGTCAGTACGATACGTTTGACAGAGTCAGTACGATACGTTTTGGTCAGTACGATCAACATCGTACGATACGATAAACATGATAAAAGACAATTTGTTATTTACAAACATATGATAGAATACTTTTGAGATTTCCAAAACATGACAGAATATATTTGTGATTTCCAAAACATGATGTAAAAGCCAAAAGAAGACTTTTGACTTAACAGTAGGTTATGTCATGAACCTATACAATTTAAAAGGGTGTATATAAATCCTCTTTTAAATGTATTATCATGAATTTATTCATCCTCAAGATATTTTAAGTTTATTTTATATTATTCCTTAATGGGGTATATGAATCAAGTTTACCAAACTGGTAATGATTTTATGTTACAATCTATTTATTTATTAAGATTATTTATGATCATGTTTCCGATGATAAAATATTTTGATAATTATCTTAATAATTATCATTAATTTTATTATCCTTTTTTATTCATTATATATTAAATTAAAGGTTCCATATTTTCACTCTTTTGTACTTAGAAAATTAAGAATTTTTTTTAATAAAAATCTGAATTTATTTCTTTCTTCAATTGGAAATCTGTTTTCTTTCAAAACTATGTTTTATAAAAATGTTTCCAAATTTGTTTTATTAATATCTTATGATTTTTAAAATATATTTTTACCCATGTTTTACTATTTATAAAATATTTTTAAATTAACATTCATTTAATTTTATAAACAATTCTATTTGAATTTTACTGAAAATATAAAATAAATATTCATTTTAACTTTTATGACATGAATAGAATTTTCCGACATAATGAAAAATCATTACATAAAATACTCCTTTATATGTATTCAAGTTTATTTTAAAGGAAAATTTTTTAAACATTTTCTTATGTTTCAAAATTTTTTCATAGTGGAACGGATATTTTCCTCAAGAAATGTTTTAAATGATTTTTAAATCTTTCATTATAAGTGCTCAAATATATTTTCAAAGAAATGGATTTTCAAAATATATTTATGTTTTAAAAGTGATTTTCCATGAAAATATATTTTCTTCAAGAAATGTTCTAATTATTCTTTCAAATTTATTTTCCATCTATAATGACATTCTTTAAGGTTACTTATTCTTTCCTTGGGATATGATCCAAGGATACCATTATTATTCATTCTATAAATGGTTCATGTTTATGATGAAATGTTATTTTTGAAACCCATTTCTCTTCCATGGGTTATACCATAATAAAATTCTTATGAAAACTTCTTCTTCTCAGGAATTACGCTATGATGTAATTATTATGAAACCTATCTATTTTCTAAAGGTTATGATATGATGAAATGTTTATGATACCCATTTAATTTCATGTGTTATGATATAATGAATTTTTATGATCTTGTGGCACACATAAATATGTTTTTCATTATGTGATGGGTGGGACCTATATCTCCCTCCAATTCATTGAGTAAAAATTTATATCTCCTGAGATAGACAAAATTGTAATGGGAATTGAAATTGGTCCAATAATACATGGCTGAAATATGAAGTGAACCCAGTTCAGTAAGATAGGGCCAGAACGGGGAGAGAACCTAGTTCAGTAAAGGAAATTTTCTGCTATAATGGTTTTGGAAGTGATCCTTGACTAATATGGAAATTATTTTCTAATCTTATGTATATTCCACAAATTCCATGTCTTGGGCCAGTGTTATGCTCTCAAGTCTCATGTTATTTGATTCCCTTATGATTTATGTCTTATGAACTACTAATATTTATGAAATTACTCAAGATTATGATCATTGATATGTAGGGTATGATTTTCAAATGTTATTATAATGTTCTCATGCCCTTATTCACATGTTATGATTACATATATCCATTTATAACCTTACTAATTATTTCATCTTACCCTTTCTTAAGTTTCATTTTATTGGGTTATGAAGAAAGGTTTATGTACGGTATGTTTGTGAAGGGTACTAAAGGGGGGAAGATATTTGTGGGAAATATTGAAGATCATTCACCAGATTAGAATATTGTGTTATAACTTTCCAAAGGCACTAAAATATTATTGTCCTCAAGAATTTGTTTTTGTAATATATTGAATATTTATCTAAAAATATATAATATCCATGTATTATTATACTAGATTGTTATAGTTGGTATCAATGAAAGGTTTGGTTAAAAATTGGAAGATAGAATGATAAAAATTTATGGAGATCCCTAGGGATATTTATAAGTATACGTCTAGAGATGTATCTAAGGATAAGTATAAGGATGAGTCAAAGTATAGGAAAATATCTTCTAATTTTATTAAAGTATAAATAAAGTGGTTTCAAATAAATTACATATTTTCTAGATACTAAAATTGTATGTGGATCTAGAATAGATGTAGCTAGGGGTAACAACCCCAATGACACTATATTGAGTTAGACTCGATTGGAAATTAGTCCATGATAATGGACCATGATACACACTTGGTTTGACACTCCTGGGGGATATAAATTGTAAATTCACAAACTCTTTATAAACCAATATGAATTATTTAAATAGATGATGACTACGAATGACCTTGGATAAACCTAATGTGTTATAGATTAAAAAGAAGGTGTCTTGATTTAGACATCCCAAATGATTTTTTTGACTATTTGATTTTCCATAATTATTATAATTACTCATACTATTCTTTTTAGTCTTATTAAATGGTGAAAAAATAAGGAAATGGGTTAACATTTTATGTGACAGACAATTTTTTGATGAGTAGCCAAATTAGATGATAAATGGAGAGAAAATATAGTGATTATTCTTAACTATTTATAGTAATATTTTATTAAAAATGTTAACTTTGATAGGATTCATAATACATAAAATAATAGGAAGATATAATTTTATGAAATTTCATGTGGTAATGAACATAGAGGAAAGAAGACTCAGATTCCAACCTATCAATAAGCCGAGAAGAAAACATAAAAGAATATCTCAAATGGAGGGGAAGATGTTATCTATGTAGAAAAAGGGTTCATAGAGTGAAATTTTTACAAATAGTTCAATTTATTATTTGTGGATAACATGTCCATTACCCAAATCAATGCACTAACCCAAGAATTTACTTCAGGACCAAGGAATGACATATTTCATGCCAATCATTGAAGTGGAAGTATAACACCCCAAGTTTTTATGAACATTTTTTTCGAATAAATTAAATTTATTTAATGTATTAAATTTCACACTACATAAATTTAACCTTTAATTATATAACACACTAAGTTAATCCTTCACAACATGAAACATTGGATTAACTTTAGTTACACGCAACACTGAGTTTCTATGAAACCACATATTATTATTATTATTATTTAAACAAGAAAGTTATAACCTAGCCATTAAAAAAAATAATATGAATATTAATAAATTATTTTTTAATATTATTTATAATGTTTTTACATAAAGGAAACAAATTTATAATAAAATACATAATTTTTTGCAAATTATTTATATTATTGAAAAATACTATTTTCTCAAAAGAATTGATTTTATGTCCTTCTATAAAGAAAAATAAAATTAATTTTACACACATTTATAAATTTAATTTTCTAAAATAAAATTTATTTTTTATTTCATAATCTCAAAATTATCCTCGTGTGAATATTTGGAATTTTTCTAAAATATTTAATTTTTGTGTGAATAGTGAAAAATACTTAATTTTAATTGAAAATCACTTTTTCATCTAATTTATTTATATAGTTAAATTATAATTTAAATTGATTTTAAAGTATAAATAGATCAATTATAAATAAATTAATCCAATTTAGGTCATCAAAAACAATTTTACATTGAAATAAGAAATAAAAACATTTCAATATTTGGAACTTTTTCACTTTAAAAACTCATTATTTCATCCCATCTACGAGATTAATTTTAAATTAATTTATACCGATTTTTGGGATTATAATTTTGAAATTTTGATTTCATATTTTTAATTAGTATAATTTATAATGTATATTAATTTAAACATAGTTTTTGACCAAAAATATTAGTGAAAGTAATTAAAATTAATTACAGTGATTAAGATAAAAATAATTTTACTTAATGGTTAAACATTAATCTTAAAAAGAAAAATGACCTATAAATTTTTACAAAATAATTTTTATGGAAATATTTTTACCATATACTACCTTTTCTAGAATATAAAAGAATTATTTGAGGCACATTATGTAGGTGAGACCTCTCAATAATGTTTTCCTTTTTATATTTACAAGAATGTCACTCCTCCACTATAAAAGGGAACTCACCCACCCCCATCACTTATTCAAACCTATAAATCCCTTTTACTATAAAAAATAGCCCAAATATCCTCCCAAATTCTATCCCTTAATTGTAGAGTCCTCACTTTGGGAAAAAATCCAACCAAGGAAGCCCTTTGGTGAAAACCAAAATGAGTTACCCAAAGAAGAGGTAACATCCTTCCACAAGCACTTTTGTTTTATTTATTTATCCAACCCTAAAATTATTATTATATCAAGGTTATATAATAAACATAGTTTCCTCAAAATACTGATATTTTTTTATGTTATGTTTTCAATCTAAACTCACACACACTTACATCAAATGGGATACATAATCATCATTCTTGTGTACGACAGACTACCTCCTCACAAACTGATGTCGTTAGTTCTTCCATTACCACCTTTAAAGGTTGGTAATAATGATTTAATTTATCTTTTTATATTATTTATATGGTATTTATGATTTATTTATGATTATTTAATTATTATATAACACATATCTTCATACAAACTATTTTTTGGGAATATGATGACTTCATTTGTGGATGTGTGGACTACCACCTCCTCAAAGAAATGTGATTCTTTCACTCTTTACATGGAATGTTTTAATGATGGGTTTAATAAAAATATGTTTTATATATGAAATAATAATTTTAATATAAATATAACATATATATATATCATTTACTTTTATTTCTTTAAAAATATAACAAGAAAATGGAAATGGAATTCATGCATACGTACCACCTACCATCTCCATGAACGATGTATTTTATCGCATTTTTCTATATTTTATATATTATTATAAATAAATATATACTGAATATATATGATATTTATTTCATGGTTATCATTCTGAATATTATTAAATCAAGATATCAGTAAGAGTTCCAAAAATATAACAAATCAAAACACATGCAAAAAACAAATCAGTTATTACTGGAAACATACCTTTAGTAGGGAAGTGTTAATAAATAGGTAATAAAAGGTCATAAGTATATAATATAAGGTATTATACAATTTAATATGTTTCTTTAACATATGTATAATAAACTTATATTTATTATAAATGAGTTTTTAACTTGTACAATGAGAGTCAATACATAAGGTAAGAGAATTTCATCTCACTTTTTATATTCGTGAGATACATTCCATATTCACTACTCATATATTTTGTGTGGTGTATATAATGACCATGAATGTATTATATGATACTTATATTTAAATTTATGGGTATTTACATATCCATTTTATGATATCTATTTCAGGGGGTTTTATGATTCAAAAGTTATTGTTGGGAAAAAATCCCTCAAGGTAACATTGGAGAATTTTTGGGTTGATTGTGTTTGTTGAAAAAGTAGGTTTCCATGATAAGTTTTGGATTTATAGGGACATTTTTGACAATATATGTATAAATATATCCAAGAAAAAGGAATGGACACTCTAGATGTGGTATAAAAAGATCATATGCAAGGTGGTGTTGTTTCCCAGTGTTCGGAAAATTTTTGGGGTCCAAAATTGGAGAATGTAGAAAATGTGTTTTTGGGAAAGGAATTTTCATGAAAGATTGAAGGTGGTTTGGAAGGTTTCATACAAGGAATTTTTTATCACTACATCAAAATATTTAAAAGGAAAAAAGAATGTGAAAGATTTGAATTTTTGTGAAAGATGAGGTTATGTGAAAGAGGCTTACACATCAAATGAGATGAAAAATATGGTATTATTATCTCATGGGAGATACTATGTGCGTAGTGTAAGACGTGTATGGATCTTATGCATAGTGTCAGATAGTCCTATAAATATATATCTACCCCCTCATTTAAATAGATCTACCCTTAGGGAGTATCAGGGCTCTTAATCATGTAAGAATTGTGCGTGAAGGGAGTTGTATGTAAGAAGATAATTGTTCATAAGAATATATTTGTGTTAAAAACATTAAAGTTGTGTGAAAGTTGGTTTTTTGTGAAAAATTAAAATGTTTCATGCAACGTGATAAATTTGTGCATAAATCACTCAAAGGTTTCATGAAAGATTTAAGTTTCCCTATAATTATATGGTAAAGGGATATTCATCAAGTAGATGAAAGTAGAACTCAATGATACACTAAATGAGGCATAAAACATATTTATTTAATAAATCAAAGGAGGATCATATATATAATTAGTGATCACACTTTAGTTGAGAGAGTAGTGAGATTTAAAATTGTGAATGGTATACCATGAGAGACAGTGTGTCTACTCCAAAATTTGCAAACAGAAGTGAACTTTTAGTGGATTTGGTACATTGACACATTATTGTTTTATACTCCTTGTTCGTAGCCCATTGAGGGTGAACCAAGTTAAATTCTTATGTCTCATTCATGCTTTAATTTATGTTCATACATTGCTATGAGAAAGAGAGATAAGAGCATTTTTTACAATGAAATAAGATCAGAAGAGGTAGTTTTTTTTAATCCGTAATATACTGATTCACCCTCCTCCATCAGGGTATTTAACCTAGTGGGGATAATAATTACCAAATCGGTAAATTATTTTGTCTCAATTTTCATTCTTTGAGACACATGTTTTGTTATGCACCTATATTCTTTTATGATGTGCATATACTGACCTTTGACATGTTATATCATAAATATCCTTATTTTCATGATATTTTAAAATTCATTTAATTTTATTCTCCCATGGTGATTTTCGTTCAATTTTACTAAAGGGGTAAGAGTTTATTTTATAATCTCATCATTATCGGGATTGTTTATAATTATGCTTCCATTGATGAAATATTATGATCCATATCTTAATAAATCTCATGAATTTTCTTCTAATATGGTTATTCATGATATATTTATGTATTGGTAACATTTTTTCACTCTTTGGAGAATTTTTTTTAATAAAATTTATCTTTATTTCTCCCTTTAGTCAGAAAACTGTTTTCTTCCAAAATCGTTTTTTCTAAAAAAAATAAACTTTTTTTAAATGATATTTCGAGCATATTTTCAAATAAAAATGATTTTAATTATTTTAAAATATTCCTTTATAAGTTTTAAAAGATAATTTTAAAGAAAAATTTTTTCAAAATTTTTTATTTTTTAAAAATCATTTTTCAAAGCAGAAAGGATATTTTCCACAAGAAACATTTTTAAAAAGATATTTCAAAATTATTTTTCATCTACGATGGAATTTGTTGGTGTTAATCATACATACCTTGGGATATGATACAAGGGTACAATTAATATTCATTATCTAAATGGTTTATATTTTGATAGAATGATATTTATGAAACTCATTTTTCCTTTCACAAGTTATATGCTTTAGGGAACCCATTTCTCTTTCATGGTTTATGTTTATAGAACCTATTTATCTTCCATGGGTTATATACTTTATGGAACCTATTTATATTTCATAGGTTATATTTTTATGGAACCTGTTTATCATTCATGGGTTATATTCTTATGAAGCCACTTTCTCTTTCATGAGTTATATGCTTATAAAACCCACTTCTTTTCACGAGTTATGATTTGATGAAATGATTATAAAACCTGTCTTTTTTCCAACGGTTATAATATGATGACATGTTTATGATACCTAGTTCATTTCATGGGTTATGATATAATGATTTTGTATGATCTTGTGGTACACATATGTATGATATCCTTATGATACGGGGGTACCTATATATCCCTCCAATGCATTGGGTGAAGATTTATATCCCATGAGATAGACATGGATGTAATAGGGATTGAACTCGGTTTAGTAAAGGACTTTGTCTGCTAAGATGGTCTTAGGAGTGAACCTTGACTACTAATATGGTCATGGGAGTAAACTATGACTACTAAGATGGTTTAGGGAATAAAATCATTCCACTTATATGGTTTTGGTATTAATCCTTTATTATTATGGAAATAAATTTATCTTCTTATGTGTCTTCCATGACTACATGTATTATTATTATGTTATGATTTCATGGATTATGCTCTTGGTTCACTTATGATTCATGTCTTATGAACTCCTAATATTTATTCCATGACTCTGGATTATGATCTTTGATATACAAGGTATGATATTATAATGTTATGATTGTGTTAGGTCCACTAGGCTAGATACCCTGAGAGGGGGGAGGTGAATCAGGGTATGAAAGATTAAAAAAACTTCTCCTTTGATCTTTTTTCGTTGTTAGACAAAAATCTCTTCTATCTCCTTCCCATTGTAGAGTATGAAAAAATATTAAATCATGTAAAGGACACTTAAATTTTACTTGGTTACCCTCACAAGGCTATGTCCAAAGATCATACACCAACAATGTGCCAATATACTAAATCCACTAAAACTGAACTATTGTTTTACCAAGTTTGGAGTGGACTCACTATCCCTCCTGGTTTACAACAAATCAAAAATTGAAAGCTCACTACTCTCTCAACTAAAGTGTGCTCACTACTTCTTCATAAGATCCACTCATATTTTATAGACTTTTAGGTCCCTTGATTATCTCTAATTAATTAATCCTCTATTATATTTATATTCTCTATTGACGTTCCACTTTCATCCACTGATGAAAATAACTTTAGCAAAGTTTTATTGGGAAACCTAAAATCTTTCACACAACACTTACTACATCTTTCACACAACTTTATTTCCGTGAACACAAGATTACACCTTTTCTGTGAAACACAACTTGCACATAACTTCAATCTTACATGAAACTCAAATCTTACACACAACTTTCTTAGCTTGCACGCAACACAAAATCTTTCGCACAAATCATTTTGCTTAAAAATCCTATGTGATCCAGAGCTCAAATTCTCTCTAAGTGTTGAGTTGCACCGAATGGGGGAGGGGACCTTTTATTTATAGGAATTTCTAACCCCTGTACATAAGATTCAATGTGTCGCACAAGATCCTCCTCAAGCACACAAAGCCTCATTTTATGTCGCATTGGGCGCTCAAGTTTCTTTCACGCAACCTCATATTTTGCGCACATTTTCAAATATTTCATGTGCATAATTCCTTTTCCATTTTTTGACATTCTGATCCCAAAACATCTTTGCACACAAGTTTACAAACCACCTTAGATCTTGTGCATAACTTCCTTTTCTAAAAACATGTTTCCCTATTTTCCAATTTTGAGGCCCAAAGATTTGTCAAACACTGGAAAACAATGTCACCTTGTATCTATTATTTTTGTACTACAACTAGATCATCTGTTCCTTTTTCATGGTTCTTTGTCAACAGTGCATTTCAAAAATATCTCTAGAATACCACAACTAAACAATTAAAACCTCTTTGTTAATAAGCAAACCCATTTTTTTAACAAACAAAAACACCCCAAAAATGCTTCAATGTTACCTTGAGGGATTTTTTTCCCAATAGATTGTGTTCTCATACCCTTATGATCATGATTATGCTTACATATCTCTATTTTTAACCATTATTGGGCATCTAAGATCACTACTTTTTATGTTTACTTTCCCATGTTATGAAGATGTGTATTATGTATGATGTGTCTAAGAAGGATGGTTTCCATGGAGAACCTAGTTGGAGATAATGTACCTCACTTATGTATTGGTGTTTGTGTTTCCATGTTTCCAAAGTCACTAAACTAATACATCCTTTGGGTGTCAATTTTTGTAATGTATTAAGTGTTCCACAAAAATGATTTAATATCTATGTATAAAGAGTGAGGTTCACTTTGGTTGGAATCAGATAAATTTTTTTATTAAACTTTGGAAGTTAGGATGAGGAAACCTTAGTGATAACCCTAAGGACATGTCTACGGATAAGTATAAGGATGAGGAAAAGTATAGGAAAATGTCCTGGAATTTTGGTAAAGGATGGAGTGAGTGGTTTCCTAGAAACACATCCCTATCTTGATATTATAAGTGGATGTGGCTCTGGAATAGATTTACATAGGGGTAACAACCCTAAAAAACTATATTGAGCTAAAATCGATTGAGAAATAGTGAACAAAAATAGGCCTTATTGTACACCTAGTTTGACACTCTTGGGGTATATGATTTGGAAATTCACAAAATCTTCATGAAACATCATGAAGGATTTAAATAGAAGTGTCTATTAATAACTTAGGATAAACAAAAGGTGGCATAATTTAAATAAGGTGTCATAATTTAGACATCCTATAAGTGGTTTTTCATTATTATGTGGTTTCCTAGTATGGTGATTTTTTCTTACTCTATGCTTTTTTGTATTAATAAATGGATGGAACCTGAAGGAACTGTGTTAATGCTGAGTGTGAAGAAAAATAAAATTATTTTTCTCCTGAGCATCTAAATGATATGGGAGGTGGAATTAAAAACCTTATTGTTATTATCACACATCTTTCTCAAGCTATGAATCACGATGAACTCCTAAATGTGAAAAGGAGGTAACAATGATCTATTAAGTCAATCATAAAGAAACATCCACATTCTTTTACGGGGTATTTATATCCAATTGTTGTTGTATAATTAAATAGTACCACTGAAAAGATATTTTTCATTCTCCAATGTTTTGAACATGAGAAATTCATTGTGGATATTTATTATTTTTAAGGTGAAGCATTTTAGTGGTGGAACCTAATCAAGAATATGAGGAAACAAGATAAAATGGAATACATGGATTGGGATGATTTCAAGAACTTATTCTTTAATAAGTACTTTCCTTATATTATACCTATGAAAATAGAGAAGGATTTTATCGATTTAAAGCAAAGGGATGATGAATTTGTTGGTACTTACAAGGATAATTTTATAAGACTTATGAAGAACGCTTCTAGAATTATCATCCAACCTAAAGTTAAGGTTGACCGATTTTTAAGTTGCTTAAATCCAAGTATCATAAGGGTGTTAGTCATAAGAGACTCATTTATCTAAGAAGTTATTGTGAATTTTTCAATTAAGGTTAGATTTATGTATCAATATCATGGTTTTGACTTAAAAAGGAAGATGGGGTAAAAAGAAAAATCTAAAAACCATGAAGATAAAAAGATGATATTTCCTTTATTCTCTAAGTGTGGGAAAAATCATGGAGGAAATTTTATCAAGGGGTCTAATAAATGTTTTATATTTGGAAGGGAAAATCATCAAGCATTTGATTGTCGAATTTATGGGAAGAAGTTAGATAACAATGTGAATAAAAAAATTGCACAAAATGCATCTCCCCCAATTCAGTGCTTCAATTGTAAAGAGAATTGACATTATTTTAACCAGTGCCCAAACTAGAAGTTTAATGGTGATGATTGACATTAGGGACCTCTTAATCCAAGGTAAAAGGGAAAATCTCATGTGATCAATATTTATGATGAGGGGTGCGATAACAGTGTAGTAAAAGGTACACTTACCCTCCACTCTAGAACTGCTAATGTCTTATTTTATTCTAGATCTACCGACTCTTTCATATCTAAAGAATTTTCTAAGGGTATTAAGATTCCAACCAAATGATTATATTTGTAATTAGCAATCCAAACCCCTAATGGTATGATGATTGGATCTTAAGTTTATGGTTCCTATTTGGTTGATGTTTATGGGAACGTGCTTCCTCAAAATCTTCCCATTATTTCTATAGTTGAATTTTATGTCATCTTAGGCATGGATTGGTTTTCTCAGCATAAATCCCACATCAATTGTTGAGGAATAGAATTTACATTTGATATTTCAAACAAGCCTATGATAATCTATCAATGTGATGATAATTATGAACTTCCTATAGATATTACATTTAGTGTATGGGTCTTAATTCCAAATTATATGGTATGTTTATCTCAAATGGTTGGGGAGATAATTGACATCAATTATATGCCTATTGTTCATGAATTTTTGGATTCTTTCTGTAAGATTTGTCTAGCCTCCCACCAAAAAATAATGTTGAGTTCTCAATAGAACTCATACATGGTTCCACAACAATTTTAAATACCACCTATAGAATGGACCCATTTGATTTTCATTAATTGGAGAAGAAACTCCAAGAAAACCTTGACAATGTATTAATTCATCCAAGTGTGTCACATTGGGGTGAACATTCTATTTTTGTGGAAAATAAATATGGATCAATGTGACTCTATATTGATTATCAGGAGTTGAACAATATCACAATCAAGAACAAGTATCCTCTTCCCCTTATTGATGACTTGTTTGATCAACTACATGAAGCAGAATACTTTTCAAATATTGACCTTCATTCTGGGTATAATCAATTGAGGGTTAATAATTGGGATATACCCAAGATGAAATTATATATATGGTATGAAAACTATGAATATATAGTGATGCCTTTTGGTCTTACTAATTACCTATTACCTTCATGGATTTGATGAATGGAGTATTTAGAGATTACCTTGATCGACTTGTGCCAGTAATTATAGATGATATTCTTATCTATAAAAATATAAATTAAGATAATGAAGACCAATTAATAATTTTACTAAATACCATATAGAGAAACTATCTGAAAATTTTATAAAGTGTGAATTTTTGTGGAAAAAGGTTTCATTTTTTGGTCATACAATCTCAAGAGAAGGTATAACAGTCGATCCATCAAAGACGGAAGCTATTTAATGTTGGCATAGACTAACCATAGTGATAGATATCTATAGTTTTCTTGGTTTAGCTAGATATTATCCAAATTTTGTGGATAATTTCTAATGACTATCTAATCCTATAACTAAGTTAACTTAGAAGGGTTCTAAGTTCCTCTGGATAGATGAATGTGTTAAAAATTTCAAAGAACTAAATAGAAGGTTATTCAATGAGCATGTGCTTACATTACCCTAGAGTGGATAAGGGTTTTAATCTATAGTGATGTATCCAAGAATAGATAGGGATTTTTTCTTATGAATAATAACATGGTTATATCCTATGTCTCATGAAAATTAAATATTCATGAGAAAAATTACCAAACTCGTGATTTAGAGTTAGCTGTAGCAATTTTCATTAAATATATAGAGGGGTTATCTTTATTTAGAAAAGTATGATATATATCCCAATCATAAAAGTTTGAAGTATATATTCACATAAAAGGAGTTTAACATGAACCATAGAAGATGGTTAGAGATGATAAAGGATTATAATTTCTCAATATATTACCACCCAGGAAAGTGAAAAAGGTGGTTGAATATTTGAGTTGAAAGGATAATGATAGCTTATCCACGATGAGGATCACAAAAGAAATAATAATTCTATATTTACAAAGGATGAACCTGTAAATCCTAAAGGAATTGGAAAAAATATTATCTTTCTCAAATGTATGTTTAACTCTTTATCCATGTGAGAATTAAAAAGGTTCAGAAGAAATATGTAGATCTACAAAAGAAGGTTATAAATGTTCATGAGGTTAACCTTGATCAGGAAGGAATGATAAGTTTCAAGACCATGTATGTGTTCCATCTATACCAGATTTGAAGAAGGATATGTTAGATGACACTCATAGTTCTTCATTTTCTATTCATCCTGGAAGTACAAATTTGTAAAGAGACGTGAAATAATACTTATGGTGGGATGTAATGAAGAGAGATATAGTAGATTTTGTATCTCAGATCTTGGTATGCTTGCAAGTTAAGGATGAAAGAAAAAATTGTAAGGTCATTTTGCATCCATTACCCATTCTATAATGGAGATAGGATAAAATCATTATGGATTTTTTTACTCTCCAAAACTCTATAAGGAATAATGACATATGGTTAGTATTAAATCACTTTAATAAGTCATCACACTTTACCTCTATTAGAGAAGACTTATCTCTAGATCACCTTTCGAGGATATACATTAAGGAAGTGGTAAGGTTTCTTGGAGTACCAATTCCATAATATCTTCTTGGGATATGAGGTTTACCTCAAAGTTCTAGAGAAGTATTTAGAAATACCTTGATGTATATTTTAGTTTCAACACTGCTTATCATCCTCAGATGGATGGTCAATCTGAAAGAACAATTAAAACTCTAGAGGATATATTAAGAACTTATTCTCTAGATTTAAAAGGTGGTTAGAATAAACACCATACCTTATTTGAGTTATCTTAAAATAATATATTTAAATCATGAATTCATATGGGTCCTTATGAATCCCTTTATGAAAATAAATGAAGAGATCCAACGTGATGGAATAAAGTTAGAGAAATAAATCTATTGGGGTATGAGATTGCTGAATAAATGGCATAGAAGGGTAGAACCATTAAACAACATATCACGATAGATCAAGGTCACCATAAAATTTATACTAATAACTATACATTTTATCGAGAATTTTATATTGGTGAGAAGTTTTTTCTATGAATTTCTCCTGGTAATAAGGTTATGAGATTCAGGAAGAAAGGGAAACTAATCCCTAGGTATATTGATAGCTTTGAAATTATTGATCGCATCGGGACTATAGCTTATCGCTTGGAGATTCCACCAAACCTCTATTGATTCTTTGATGTTTTCCATGTATCTATCCTAAGGAAGTACATATCTAACCCTTCACATGTAATAAACTCTGAGGTCATATCGCTAGAGTGGGATCTTTCATAGGAGGAACAACCAGTTCAAATTTTAGATTATACAAAGAAAGATATACAAAATAAGACCACTCACCTAGTCAAAGTTTTTTGTTGAAATCACTAGTTAGAGTAAGATGAGTGGGAACTTGAGGATATTCTGAGGAAAAATTGTCCTCAGTTTTTTGAATGATAATGATAAATTTCATGGGAAATTTTCATTTTAAAGGGGTAAAATGTAACACCCTGAGTGTTTATAAACCTTTTTTCAAATACATTAAATTTCTTTGATTTATTGCATTATAAGAGACATAAAGTTAAAAAAATTATATGATACAATAATTTAATCTTATTCTACATGCAACAACATCTTATCTTGCGTTACACGCAACACCAAGTTTCTATTAAACAACATTTTATTATTTTTATTATTATTTAAACAAGACAGATATAACCTAGTCATTAAACACAGTAATATGAATATTAATAACTTATTTTTAAATAGTATTTTTTATTTCTTTACATAATTTAAATATATTAATAATAAAATAAATAATTTTCGGTAAAGTCTTTATATGTTTCAAAATACTATTTTCTCAAAAGAACTACTTTTTATGTCCTTTTGTGAACAATAATAGAATAAATTTTAGACAGTTTCAGAAATTTAATAAGATAAAATAAAATTAATTTTTTATTTTAAAATTTCAAAATTATCTTAGGGTTGTTTTTTGGAATTTTTCTAAAATATTTCATTTTTGGATGAATATAAAAAACACTAAATTTTAATTGAAATTTTATTTTTTGTATAGTTTATTTATATAGTTAAATTATATTATAATTTGGTTTTAAAGTATAACTAGATTAATAATACATAAATTAATCATATTTAAGTCATCAGAACCAATTTCAAATTGAAATTAGATATAAAAACATTTCAATCTTGTGAACTTTTTCACTTTAAAAACTCGTTGTTTCGTCCCATCTATGAGTTTAATTTTAAATTAGTTTCTACCACTTTAGATATTAGAATTTGGAAAATAAATTCCATATTTAGAATTAGAATAATTTTTAATTTTTATTCATCTCAACTAAGGTTTTTAGAAAAATATTAGTGAATGTAATTAAAATCAATTACAATGATTAAGGAAAAAATGAGTTTACTTAGTGGTTAAAATTTGATCATAAAAGGATAAATGACCTAGAAGATTTTACAATAGAAATTGTATATCTATATATCTGAAATACCCTCCATTTTATCAAATATGGACCATTATTGGACGCATTTGATGTAAGGTATACTTATAAATAGTGTTTTCCTTTTTATATTTACAAGAATTCCACTCCTCCGCTATAAAAGGGCACCCGCCCACCCCTCACTTATTTACACCTATCAATTCCTTTGGATATAGTAACCCCTAAAAAATATCCTCCAAAATTACCTCTATTAATCATAGAGGACTAAATTTGGGAATAATTTCAACCAATGAATCCCTTTGGTGCAAAAAAAAGAAGTTACCCAATGAAGAGGTAACATCCTTCCATAAGCACTTTTGTTTTATTTATTTCTCTAACCCCTCAATTATTATTATATAAATATTATATAAAAATATTAGTATCCTAAATATAATAATATATTGTTATGTTAGGTTTTCTACCTATACTCATACACACTTCCATCAAATGAAATACATAATCATCATTTATGTGTACGGTGGAATATCATATCGTGAACTTATGTTGTTCATTCTTCCATTACCTCCTTTCATCATGAGGAATAATGGAATAATTTATTATTTTTATAAGATATATATGATATTTATTTTTTATTTATGATTTTTTAACTATTATATAACATATATCTTCATACCTTCCATTTTTTGGGAATATGATAACTTTGTTTGTAGATGTGTGGACTACTGCCTCCTCAAAGCGATGTGATTCGTTCATGCTTTAAATGGAATGTATTAAGGATGATTTTAATAAAAATATGTGTTATATATGACATAATAATTATAATAAAAATATTCTATATATATATCATTTATTTTTCTTTCTTTAAAAATATGACAAAAAAGGAAATACTGTTCATGTGTAAGTACGGTCTACTGTCTCCATGAAAGGTGTATGTCATCTCCTTTTTCTATATTTAATATATTATTATAAATACATATATAATAAATATATATGATATTTATTTCATATTTATCATTATATATATTATTAAATCCATATATAAGTAATAAGACCAAAAATATAACAAATCAAAACACATGAGAAAAACAAAGCATTTATTACCTAAAACGTAACTTCAACAAGGAAGTGTTAATAAACAGATAATATAATGTCATAATTAAATAATATATGTTATTATATAATTTAATATTTTTCTTTAACAGATGTATAATAAACTTATATTTATTATATAGTATGTTTTAATGAGTACAATGAGAGTCCAGACACAAGGTAAGAGAATTTTAACTCACTTTTTTATATCTGTGAGATACATGTAATATTCACCACTCGTTTATTTTGTGTGGGTATATAATTACCATGAATTTATTATATGATACTTATATTTAAATTTATTTGTATTTACATATCCATTTTATGATCTATATTTCATGGGGTTTTATGGTTCAAAAGTTACCAAATTAGTAAATTAATTTTGTCTCAATTTTCTTTCTTTGAGACACATGTTTTGTTATGCACCTATATTCTTTTATAAGGTGTATATACTGTCCTTTGACATTTTATATCATGAATCTAGTTCTTTTCATGGTATTTTATACTTCATGTAATTTTATTCTCCCATGGGGATTTTGATTCAAAGTTACCAATGGTATAAGATTATATCGGTACAATCTCATCATTATCAGGTTTTTTTACGATTATGATTCCATTGATAAAATATTATAATCCATATCTCAAGAACTATATTGAATTTTATTTTGTTATATTTATTAATGATATATTCATTTATTGGTACTATTTTTACACTATTTTTTACTTAAGATATTTAAGAGTTTTTTTAATAAAATCTGAATTTATTTCTCCCTTTGGTCGCAAAACAGTTTTCTTCCAAAACTATGTTTTCTAAAAATGTTTTAAATTTTTTTTTAAATTATATTTTTATATTATTTTAAAATAAAAGTTTTTTAAATGATTTTAAAATATTCCTTTATAATTTTTCAATTATATTTTCAAAGAAAAAGGTTTTCAAAATATTTTTTGTTTTAAAAAGAGTTTTTCATTGTAGAAAGGATATTTTCCTCAAGAAATGTTTTTAAATGATATTTCAAAATTATTTTCCATCTAAAATTAAATCCATTTTTTTAATAATTCCTTTTTGGGATAAGATCCAAGGGTACCATTTATATTCATTCTATTAATGGTTTATGTTTTAATGGAATTCCATTTACGAAACTCATTTCTCTTCCATGGGTTATATGTTTTATGGAACCCATTTCTCTATCATGGGTTATATGTTTATGGAACTTGTTTCTAATCCAGGATTTATATGATTTATAGAAACTATTTATCTTTAACGGGTTACATTTTTGTGGAACCATTTTCTCATTAATGGGTTATATGCTTATGGATCATGTTTCTCTTTCATAGTTTATGTGATTATGAAACCCGCTTCTTTTCATGGGTTATGATTTGAAGAAATGATTATGAAACCTATCTCTTTTCCATAGGTAATTAAATGATTAAATGTTTATGATACCCATTTCATTTAATGGATTATGATATTATAATTTTTTATACTCTTTTGGAATATATATTTATGGTTTCATTATGAGATGGGTTGGACCTATATTTACCTCTAATGTATTGGGTAATGATTTATAACTCATGAGATAGACATACCTAGAATAGGGTGTGACCTTGATTTAGTAAATGACTTTTTCCACTATGATAGTCTGGGGATTGAAATTTTACTACTAAGATGATCATGGGAGTGAACCATGACGACCAATATGGTTTGGGAAGTGAATCCATTTCAATAAGATGGACTTGTCATTAATCCTTTACTACTCTGGAAATAATTTTATATGCTTATGTGTCTTCCACAATTCCATGTCTTATTCCTATATTATTATTTCATGGATTATGATCTAGATTCATTTATGATTCATGTCTTATTAACTTCCAATATTTATTAAATGACTCTTTATTATGATCTTTGATATGCAGGATATGATCTTTTAATGTTATCATTTTGTTCTCATACCCTTATAATAATGATTATTCTTACATATATCCCTTGTTTACCCTTATTGAGCATTTGATCTCACCCCTTGTTATGTTTCCTTTTCCAAAATTATAAAGATATATATTATTTATGATGTGTCTAAGAAGGTTTTTAGTCATGGAGAACCTAGTGTGAGATAATATAACCCACTTATGTATTAATATTTATGTTTCCATGTTTTTAAAGACACTAAACTAACAAGGTATTTAGGCATCTATTTGTGTAATGTATTAAATGTTCTGAAAAAATGATGTAATATTTGTGTACGAGTGGTGAGGGTTTTTAGTAGAAGTATTTAAGTATTTATGTATTTGTATTCAAGAATTATGAATTGTGAAATATATAGGAATTTTTTAGTATATGTTTTTTACTAAGTATTTGAAAGAATATATTTAATGATGTTGATGGATTGGAAGAGTGATTCAATGGTAAAGTGATACTTTGATTATGGGAAGATAACCCTTAATATGTTCCTGATGTTGAGAAAATAGAGTTTAGTTTTGATAAAGAGATAATTGATATGGATAAAGTAAATCAAATAGTATTGATGACCTCAAAACTGATAATGAATTTTTTGACAAAGTGGTTTATATAATCATTGATGGAGTTTGAAACATTATTGGATCTATGGAATATATTAAATAATTTTTGTTTCTATTCAAGGAATGAGAAAGAATACATGTTTTCATTGAGGTTCTATGGTAATTTTGGTTTCAATATAATACATGATTAAGGTATTCACATGTTTGGTATGTGAGAATTAAGAACAATTTCATACAGTTTGGAGGATTAATGATAAGTGCATTCGGGAAATTTAGTGACCTAATCTCTATAGTTTTAAATTTTTATATTTTGTAAGGGTCAAAAGGTTAAAAATTTATGAAATGGTTTATGTTGAACTTTGAATGGGGTTTTCGAGATTAATGTATTATTTCTACATTTTAAGATTTATTCATATTGGATAACCTATGCTAACCATTTTGTTTTGATAATTACATAAGATAGACATAATGACTTATCATTATATATATGGATCTTATGATACATTAGTGAGTCAGGAATAAAAAATTAACCTTCATTTCTAGTATTATGAGATAAATTGTAAATAGATCAATTCATAACTAAATGGTGAGATTGTTCTTATGAAATAAAGTAAAATCAAGTAAGTGTATCTTGATGTGAAAATTATTCAACTTTAGGAAAAGGATCTTGGAAGAAAATATTGTCCTATTATCATCATTTTTTATGATATCAATAACCATTTTCATGCTTATATATTATGGTTTTGTGGTTGTTAACTTTCTATAGATTAACCACTTTATTGTAATCAGTGATCTCTATCACTCTCTATAATTATTTATGATTTTCTACAATGTATAAATCATTACTTCCCACATCTATACTTCTATATAAAAAACTAGTTATGAGTTACTTTGGGTGACTGTTATGTCTTCAAATTTCCCTTTTTAAGGGATTTTTATTATTCATCTATAGTATGTGGGTTTCTACAAAGTAATTTTCAAATGTTAAACTTTTGATGATCGAGATGAATTTCGAGGGAAAAATCATTTTAAGGGGGGTTAAATGTTACACCCTGAGATTTTGAGAAAAAAATCAAATATATTTAATATTTATGATATTTTATGTTAGGAAACACGGATTTTATCTTGAGTTACATGCGATACTAGGTTTGGATTGTGTTATAAAAAATTCTGAGTTTATCTTGTATCACATGCGACACCGAGTTTAAAGCAAACAAGGCATACTATTTAAATATTATTATTTATTGTGATAGTTATCAAATAGCCTCTGGAATTTCGAGTATGAACATGATTAACTAAACTATGAAAATATGGTTTACAAATGTTTGTATAATGAATTATTTTGAGACCAATTATTTATAAAAATAATAAAAACCTTTTGAAAATAAAAGGAAATATTTTTCTAAAAAACTATTTTTATGCATGAAAGTGTGTTTTATATCAATAAATTAACCAAATCACTTTTGATTAATAATTTTAATGAAATTTATATATTCGGTAAAAATTTTAACATTCATATTATATGTTTTACAGAAAATAGATAAGAATAAACCCAACATTATGCTTAAAACTATAATTTTCTAGAAAAACAATTGTACTACCTTTTTATGGTAAAGTTATTTTAAAAATAAAATCTTATGATTTTAGAAAATGAATTCAAAAAAAATTAAATCATAATATCAAAATTATATTAGGTTAAATTTTTGGGATTTTTCAGAAAAGTTTCATTTTTTGATGAATAGTGAAAAATACAGAATTTTAATTGAAAACTATCTTTTCCTAAATTATTTACAAATTTAAATAATATTTTAAATTGGTTTTAAAGTCAAATTTTTAAAATTATACATCTATTAATCCAATTTAAGTCACATGAATCAATTTCATGTTAAAATTGTATATAACAATTTTGTAAACTTTTCAACATTTTTCACTTTAAAAACTCGCTCTCTTGTCATGTCTAGTTAATTTTAAATTAAATTTTACTAATTCTATAAACTAAATTTTGAAAAAATGATTCCATATTTTTAATCATCATAATTTATTATTTCTAATATTTTCAACTTAATTTTTCTTCAAAATTAATAGTGAATGCAGTAAAAATATTAATTATCATGATTGAGGTAAAACAGATTTATTGGGGAGTTAACTAGAATGATATGAGTAAAAATAATCCAAAATATTATCTTAATTTTATTTAATGAGTTTATTTCTATATTTTAAATAAAATTTTCTAAATTATGGAAATTACTATACATGTTCCTATGAATATGACGCATATAATAAGTTAAATAAAGAAAAAGACAAAAAAGATACTTTTCTTACTTTTAATATCTATAAATATTTGGGATAAGGAAAATGACAAAATATGTTCAGTTATAAGTATTATTTTTAAAGATAAATAATATTTTTTCATAATAATTTATCTTTAATTTTTTGGTATGAAATAGTTACTTAAATTTTTAAGAAATACCAACATAATAATTATTCAGTTAATGAAAAATAAAATTACTAATATTAAAAATATTAAAAGTAAAGTAAATAGAATGAATTATTGTATTAACTTAAATTTATAGATTATTATATTATGTTACATATAATTAAACATGATATATTTTAATTCCATTATATCTTGATTTCTTTAAAACTTAAATTAAATGAATATTGTCAAATTGGACATTAATATTATATTAAAGTAAATGATATTTTATTAAATGGTTTAAAATTACTAAAAAACCTATATTCTGGTAAGTTATTATTAAATTTTAATAAATTAAAAATATGTTCCATTCATAGAACAATTTTTATTTTATAATGACTATATTGACCACTAAATAGCAAAAAAATTGTTAGCACAGTTAAGGTTAAAACGATGTTTTTTACACATTACATGTTCTTGTATTGAAATTAATTTTAAAAACACATAGGATTTTTATTTGATAAATTGGATTTAATATTTATAATAAGTGGGTCAAAATTATCTAATAATTATCATTTTAGTTTATTCTTAAATGATAAATTATCTTGGTTAAAAAGACTAGTTACCTAAATGAAAAACCAAAATGGTAAAAATAATGAAACTTAAAAGTTATGGGAAAATGTGTTTAAAACATGTGTTTTATTTTATGGTGGAAGTGTGTATCGACCAAATAATTCATCCAACCCATTAATAATAAAATTTTCAACCACATGAGGTAATTTTTACCTCCCAATAATGAATACATTTTAGTATTTACAAAAATGCTACTACTCATCAAATATAAAAGGGTACTCACTCTCCCCACTTATTCACACCTCTCAAGTTATTTATATCAACCAATGTTTGAAAAAAAATAACTTTTTAACTTCCATCACCTCATCCTATAATCCTTATTTTGGATATAAATCCAACCAAGAAAGGCTTTAGTGCAGACCTAATGAGGATGCCTGAAGAAGTGGTAATATCCATCAATGAGGGTTTTTATTTTATTTATTCTTCCACCCCTTCAATTATTATTATAACACAATTATATAATAACCAAAATATCTTTAATATAATTATATGTTGTTAATTTAAGGTTATAACCTACAACCTCGCACACTTCCATTAAATAGGTTACAAAATCATTGTTCGTTTGTATAGTGGACTACTACCTCATGAACCGATAACATTCGGTTTTCCATTACCACCTTTAAAGGTTGGGAATAATGATAGATTTATAGTTTATATATTATATATATGATATTTATTATTTTATTACAATTATGGAAATATTATATCACACATACCTTCATGCTTTCTATTTTTTGGGAATATGATAACGTCGTTTGTGTGTATGGAATATTACCTCCTTGCAAAGAAATGTGATTCAGTCATTATTTACATTTAATGTACTAAGGATTGGTTTAATGAAAATATGTTATATATATATATATACAGTAAAATGAAAACAATTTTCACGTGTATGTACGACCTACCATCTCCATGAACCGTGTATTTCATTTCCTATAACTAAATTTTATGGGTTACTCTAAGTACATATATACTGAATATATATGATATTTATATCACGGATATAATTATAGAAATTATGTAACCATGATCAATTTAATAGGAAAAAAAATATAAAAAATCAAAACATATATGAAAAAACGGTTATTACCCAAAACATAACATTAACATAGAATTATTAATAAACAGGTAATAAAATGTCATAATAAAATAATATATGGTACGATATATATTAATATGGTTATATAATAGGTGTATAATAAACATATATTTATTATACAAGAGGTTTTAAAATGTACGAAGGAGGTCAATACTTAAGGTAAGAGATTTTTGTCTCGCCTTTATTTTCTATGAGACACAAGACATATTCACCACGTATTTCATTGATGTGGTGTATATACTAAACATGAATGTTTTATATGGTAATTATAATGAAAATTATTGGGGTTTATCTATCCATATTAGGATCTAAATTTCATGGGGTTTACAGTTCAAAAGTTAACAAATCGATAAGGGATTTTTGTCTCACTTTTTGCTTCTATGAGACACATGCAATATTCATAACCTATTTATTTTATGTGGTGTATATATTACCCATTAATTATTATTACCATGATTATACTGAAAACTATTGTGATTTTCATATCCTTTTTAGTATATCTCTTACATGTGGTTTATGGTTCAAAATTTACCAAAGTGGTAAGATATTTTTGTCTCAATTTTCCTTCTTTGAGATATACATTATGTTATGCACCTATATTCTTTCATGAGGTATATATAAATCCCTTTTGACATGTAATATCATTTATTTATTCATATAATTCATATTTTAAGTTTTATTTTATTTTTTTCTTCATGGGGATTATAAAAAATCATTACTAAAGTGGTAATGATTTTATGTTACAATCTATTCATTTATCGAGATTATTTATGATCATGTTTATAATGATAAAATATTATGATCCATATCCCAAAAATTATCATTAATTTCATCCTCATATGGTTATTCATGATATCTTAAATTAATGGTACAATTTTTTCACTCTTTCTAAATTAATATAATTAATAAAATGTTTTTAAGAAAAATATGAATTTTTCTCTCTCTTCGGTCAGAAATTTGTTTTATTTCAAAACCATGTGTTTCTAAAAATGTTTTAATTTTTTTAATTACTACATTATGAACTTAATAAAAAATATTTACCTATGTTTTAATTTTTAAAAAATATTTTTAAAAGAATCTGTATTTCATTTTCTAAACAATGAAGTTTGGGTTTTACCGAAAATGTAAAAGTAATATTTATTTTAATGTGTATGGCTTGAATGAAATTTTCCAACATCATGAAAAATAATTTCTTTGAAGCTTTGTTTACAATATTTCAAGGTTATTTACAAATAAAAATGTTTTCAAGGTGTTTTCTATTTTAAAAAGTGTTTTTTCAAAGAATAATGATTATTTTCCTCGAGGAATGTTTTAAAAAAATTTAAAGATTTTTTATAAGTTTTAAAGGATATTTTCAAAGAAATGGACTTTCAAAATGGATTTATTTTACAAAAATAATTTTCCATGAAAATATACTTTCCTCAAAAAAATTCCTAAGTATTATTTAAAAAACATTCCATATAATATAACATTATTTGAGGTTACTTATTCTTTACTGTGGATATAATCCATAGATATCATTATTATTATTTCTATGAATGGTTCATGTTTATTATGAAAATATATTTATAAAACCCATTTATCTTCCATAGGTTATCCCATAATAAAATGATTACGAAACTTGATTATGTCCATGGGTTATGATATGGTGAAATGATTATGAAACCTGACTCTCTTCCATAGGTTATGATATGAAGAAATTTTTATGATACATATTTAATTTCATGGGTTATGATATTATGTATGTTAATAATTTTTTGGTACTCATAAATATGGATTTCATTATATGATGGTGGAACCTATATCTCCCTTCAATTCATTAGGTAAAGATTTATATCTCATTATATAGAAAGCACTGGAATATAAAGTGAACCTAGTTCAGTAATATAAGGTTGGAATGAGAAGTGAACTAGGTTCAGTAAGATTGGGATGGAATAGGGAGAAAACCTAGTTCAGTAAAGGAATTTTTCTACAATTGTGGTCTTATAAGTGATCCTTGACAAATATGGAAATGATTTTCTAGGCTTATGTGTATGCCAAAAGTTCCATGTCTTATTCCAATGTTATGCTTTCATGGATCATGTTATTTGATTCCCTTATAAGTCATGTCTTATGAACTACCAATATTTATGCCATGACTCAAGATTATGATCTTTGATATACATGGTATGTTTTTAAATGTTATGTTTATATTCTCATACCCTTATGATCATGTTATGATTACATATCTCCCTTATTTACCATTACTGAGAATCTGATCTCACCCTTTCTTATATTTCCTTTCCCCAGGTTATGAATAAATGTTTAAGTATGGTATATTTTTGATGAGTAATAAAGCAGGAAGATATTTTTTGGAAATATTGAAGATCATTCACTAGATTAGAAAACTGTGTTCTAAGTTTCCAAAGGCACTAAACTATTAGGATCCTTAGGCATGTGTTGGTGTAATTTATTTAATATTCATATAAAAAGATGAAATATTCATTTATGATATGTCTAGGTCATTATACTAATAGTTATATTCATGTGTCTTTGACTTCCTTTATACATATCTAACAACATTATCATTCTACATAAGGATACAACCAAGTACCTTCTTCAATGCATCACAATATATCATAAATCCATCATTTCCTTATGGTAGAGTCAAAATTGGATAATTGAAAAATATATTATTCAATTCATCAAAACTCTCTTTACATTCATTTCTCCATATGAACTTTACCCCTTTACATGTAATCTTGGTTAACAAGTTAGCCAATAAATAAAATATTTTGAACAAATAACTGATAGTAACCTGCCAAAATGAAGAGAAAACATACCTTGGTTATGTTTTTTGGTGTAAGCAATTATTTAAATTGCTTTATATTTGATGGATCAACAAAGATTCTATAATTTGAGACAATATATCCAATAAAATAAACTTTATAAAAGAAAACTTCCCACTTGATAAATCTCCAATATAACCCTTTTCTTATAAGAGTATCAAGAATAACCCGCAAATGATTCTAATGATCCTCATATATTTTAGAGTACAAAAAGATATCATCAATAAATACAATAATAAAATTATCCATATATTCATGGAATACTCTATTTATAAGATCCATAAAAATATATGGTTTATTAGTAAATCCAAAATGCATTACCATAAACTTTTAATAACCATGCCTCATACGAAATGTCATCTTTGTAATATATTCATTATTTAATAATAATTAACAATACTTATAATGAAGGTAAATCTTTGAAAAATATTGATCTCCATGAATTTGATCGAATAAGTCCTCAATGATAGTTAGGTGATTTTTTTCTTTATCTTAATATCATTTATTTCTCTATAATCAATATAGAGCCTCATAGATCCAATTTTCTTCTAAAAAAATGAAATGGGGATCCCCAAGGTTAAACACTAGGTTGTATAAATATATTTTCATACAAATACTACAGTTTTTTCTTCACCTCTGATAATTACACAATGTTCATTCTATAGGGAGTCTTTGATAGAGTTCTTGTATTAGTGATTAAATCAATGGAAAACTCAACTTCACGTTATGGTGGCTATTTAGTCAATTCCTCAAGAAATACATCAATGTATTATTATAAATAGGTACATCCTCAATTTTAAGAATACCTTTTTCATCCATAGATTTTTTCTTCTCTTCATCCCCAAGAATATACTTTATAAGAGCTATTGGATGTAGATCTACACATGACTAATTGATGAAGTCTCCCCTCTAAAGATAAGGAATTCTATATATTTATCATGAATCATAATTTCATTCTCTATAAAATTAATTTTTTTCATTATATTTTTAAATTCAATCCATACCAATGATTATATCAAAATCAACCATAGGTATAATAATAAATTGTGTAAATAGGGAACATTTATGGGTCGTAATAGAAACTAACTAAAACATCCTTATTACAGTGATAATTACACTTAGAGTATTGAATGGAAACTCCCTTCTTAAGGTGCTCAGGAAATATCTAATTTTCTTGGAAATCATGGAAGATATAAAAGAGTGAAATATCCTAAATAAAATAAAACATTAGTTAAATTTGAGTTTATTATTAAAGTACCACCCCCCATATCATTGGGAACTTCAACCTTAGTTGTAGTGATCACATAAGCTTGGTGTTCTCCCCTTGACCTATTATATGGTATGTTCCCTTGAAACTTTGGGAATTTGTGTGAATAATTCTCCATTTATATGTATTTAAATCACCAAAAATTATTTATTTGTTTCTTCCCCTTGCATTCATTATCCATATGACCCCTATCTCTACACTTGTAACAAAATCACATGTTATTTAATATTTTTCCATTATACTTCTTTCCATAATTATCATGTGATAGTAATTTCTTTGTTACCCTATTCTTCATTAATGATTTATCTTTTTCATGTTCCTCACCTGACCTCTTCTTCTATTTATTTCCCTGAAATATTTAGGATCTATAAAATTACTTCTCTATTTTGATGGAAAATAATACAATTTCATCATATGATGAAAATTTTGAGAAACTAATTCCCTTTAGAGGTTTGGATTATGGTGTTCAAATAAATTTTTAATCTAACTCTCTAGATTACATATATAATCCATAACATACCTAACTATTCTTGTAAAGGTAGCCTCATATTACACAATAATTTCTTTCTCCTTTTTCTTTAAATTGAGTAACTTTCTCTTAATTTTAGTTTGTTTCTCATGAGGGAAATATTTATCAAATAATATTACTTTAAAATTACTCTACTATATATGTTATATTTATTCTTCCTCCTTGGTATTCTTGATCAATGACTACCATTGATAATCATCTCCTATAATATAATACACTACCAACATAAAAATTCCCCTTTAATTTAATCACAAGGTAAGAAATATATTCTCAAGAGACTCGATCCATTGCTCAGGTACCATTGTATTAGTTGTTCCAACAAAAGATAGAGGTTTTTTCACATGAAATGATCAAATATTGGTGTATAATGTCATGGAACATCATGTTTCTCCATATATTCAAGGTTATTATACATAACCTGGGTCAGCTTACCTATATATTTGTGATCTATTCATCTCCAACACCAACTGTATTGTCTTGATCAGAGGGGAAATTTCTACATTGACCGTGAGTATTGATTCTATTTCTTCTATAAGTTATCATCACTAAATAATGAAACACACTAAGTTATCTCATAATCATCATGAATATTTATCCATAAAATAAAAAACCTTATAAAAAAATTCTCAAATACAATAAGGTATTATCCTAATTCTAATGTTTCTATGTTCATTTAAAATCTAGTTCCCAATGTTTTTATTAAACTTGATCTGGTAACAACTATAACAACCCCAACAATAGTAACCCAGATTCAATGTCTAATTTATTACATTGACATAGATATAAGGGATATAATTGAAAAATATTGATCAGTTCAGTAGTCTTTGAAAACTAGATGCATAAATGATACCCATTTTACATTGGTAATAAAATATAAACATAAAAAAGTAACTCTTTTTCATCCTTGAAACTCATTCAAATATTTCTTCTTCATAACCTGGGTAAAGGAAACAAAATATGTGTGAGCTAAAATGATTAGTAAGGGTTATTTATAGTAGAATATTTTATGAGTAAATAAGGAATAATAAATATGGAAGACATATAACTGAAAAAACCTTCCATTTAATCAATAACTTGAGCACAAAATCCATCCAAAGATAATATCAATATAAAAATATCATAGATAATAATAACTAAATCATAAATAAAGTAACTGAATACTATTATATGCCATGATCTAAGAAATAATTATATCTATACCATAAATATAGTGATGCTGGATTTTATACATTAATATCACATCTTTTTATATAAATATTCAATATATTTCGTTAACATTCACTTGAGGAAAATAACAATTTAGTGACTTTAGAGACTCGAAACACAATCTTATTATTTAATTAAATATATTAAAAATATACCCCAAATATCTTCTCACATAATACTCCTATTAGGAAAAACCTAACTAAACCTTTCTTCATACCCCAGGGAAGGAAACATAAGAAAAGGTGTTCTTAGATGCTTAGTAATAGTAATTATAGGAGATAACAATATATAATCATATGAAATCCTAAGATAAGAATAAGGTTATTTTATCATGGATATAACTTTTAAATTTTATACCCAAAATACCATATATCATTAACATTATTAATGGCATAAAACTTTATCATTTTAGAAAACATGGTCCATAAGAGCGAAAATCATTATAAATGAATCATTATCCATAAGATCATTTCCAAAAAGTGTGGCATCATTATAAATATAGAAAATTTATTTCATGTCTGGTTTAACTACCAAGACCATCAATATAGTGGATTAGAACTTATCACCTATTTCACATTAATGATTAGGACACACATGTTTCCTATAATAGATCAGGATGCACATTTTTTCTATAGTGGGTTAGGATGCACATGTTTCCAATAGTGGATCAATCCCATTGAATAGTTTCCCATTATTATCTCATGAGATATAAATATTTAACCAATTAATTAGATGTAGATATGTTTCTCACCCATATCATAATGAATATCAAACTTATTTGTGCCACAATATCATAAAACATTCATCATATCATCGCATCATAACTCATGTAAAGAAAACTGTAAGAACCCGGGTTTTTGGAAAGGGTCAAAATCTGGACCCTATTTGAATTTTTGACTGGTTTCTGAGGAAACTGGTGAAAATGGGATGTTTTTGGAAATTTCCAGACTACACGCCATGTACTTTTAAGTACACGCCGTGTATATGTTAAGCGAGTGTCGGCCGTGTGCTCGCTAGGTACATGTCATGTGATGACCGTGTAGAATTTTCTTACTACACGGTATTTAGTTTTAAACACGTCGTGTAACCCCGACTGTGTACTGGTTATACATGGCGTGTAGGCCTGTTGGTCGGGAAGAACCAGGTACACGCCGTGTTCCCCTTGGACACGCTGTGTAATCTAGCGGTGTATGAGGGATATACATGGCGTGTGGGTAAGGCGGAGAGGAAGATAGGAAAAACTTGATACTCACTGTGTACCCATAGGTACATACTGTGTACCCATAGGTACACACCGTGTACTCAGGTCAGCAGATTCAGAAAGTAAGTCGACAGAATCCTTCCATCTTATAAACAGTTAAATGACCTACACGGCATGTAGTCATAAAGTACACGCCGTGTAGTTTCTTTTTTAGCATTGAAATGGGTAGTAGCCTCATATTGTGGCAGAACCTCAATTTTGAAGCTGGTAACGTGAACCAAGCCGGTCAGATCTCTTTCCTTCTCCCGATCATCTGTCTGAAGTTTGATTCAATCTCTGATTGATACGTTGGAACCCCCTTGGTAAGGCCTCGATTCCTCTTTGTCTGTATTGTTTGATTTTCATTCTAGAACGAGTTATAGGAGTTTTAACAGTATTGAATCTTTTGTAGATTTACCACGTTTTAGACTGAATTGGCAGTTGTTACCGGAGGAGTAGCATTGTACGAGTCTTAGGTAGGTGGTGCATACTTCATTTTGTGTTTTCGTGGTTGTTTGGGTGACGCGGCCTTCAGCGTGCTTTCGGGTATTTTGAGTGGTACCCGTTTTATCTGCTATTTCATATTGAATTTTTTGTGGGACCTATGGGATGCCTTTGGGTATGCCATGTTACCAGTTTGCGTGAGCGGACCGGGTGAAGGGTTATTTCTCATCGGGGCATTTTGGCTGGGGAACGCCATAGTGGTTTTAACTGAAATATTAATGTGTTAAACCATTTAGTTTAATTTATTAAAGCCTGTTATAAATTGTTAGAGGCATTTAAGACCATGGTGCTGGTATGGGACAACACCTTGCATAGTGTAATTCAACTGTTTAGTTTGTTTTGCTAGTTTATGTTTTCTGTTTAGACGTGTAATATATGCAATTGTTGAATTGTATCTGTTGGACCCTTTGGGTAGTGTTGGTCATGGAATAGAAATTATTGAGTGATTTGGATCACAGGTTGGGCTTAGACCAGGTTACTTTGGGTGGTTTTGACCATGGGATTGGGCGTCATGAACGTCAGCTTGAGGCAGTACGACTATTAGGTTGGGCATGTCCTAGGTTACTTGGATGGCGATGCCATCAGACTTGAGCAGCATGGTCGCAGGGACACGAGGTGTCAGATGAGTTGGTGTCTTGGGTACTTTTTTTGGTGGTTACCGATCACCCGAAACTTTGAGTAGTGTGCACATAGAGATACTCCGTGCTGAGGTGGTTTTGACCACTCATGTGGGTAGAGGACCCCGTAGTTACGGTTAGGTATTTTGGTTGCGGGTGATTGCCGTAGAAAGCCACGTAGGAGGTGAGGAGCCTTCAGAGGATAGCATTGAGACTATCGGGTTGGGGGTTGAGGCTCGCTGTTATTTGAGGGCAGATATCGTTGTTCCTCCAGGTTAATTCTGCGGCATGCCTTCGGGACGTCGGTACTTGAGACACTAGGTGTCAGGAGGCACATGGTGTTGGGTTACTATTTTTGGGTGTGCCTTCAGGACGTCGGTACTTGAGACACTAGGTGTCAGGAGGCACATGGTGTTGGGTTACTATTTTTGGGCATGCCTTTGGGACGTCGGTACTTGAAACACGAGGTGTTAGTTGACACATGGTGCCAGGTTACACGATAGAGATTCTAGCGTAGGCCGAAGTAGGTGACACTCCATGGTGGCTGTTGAGCACTAGTGGAGTTTGTGTCTATTTGTTCATTGTACTATTTACTACTTTCCTTGTAAATTCAAGACTGCTTAAACACATATATTTGGTATGCATCGTTGGGTGGTATCCCACTGAGATTTGTCTCACACCCTCCACGGGCCCTTCGGGATGCGTGCAGACGTTATGGATCTACATACAGAAAAGTGGCCAGCTTTAAGAGCTGGGATAAGTTAGTTGTTGCATGGAGATGGTATGAACCTTGAGGTCATGCCTAGCTGAGGTTTACTTTGTTTTGTTTTATTTTCTGTATCGGCATGCTTACTTGTTGTAGCTATTGTTGGTTATCCATTGGAGCCCTTTTTATATTTAGTTGTGTATGACCTGCTTTGGATGCATGTTTTACTGTTCAGTAGTAGTTATATGTTATCAACATGTTTTTGTGTTTATTTCTGCTGCTGTTTTTATAATTACTGCTTCTTCTGTTTATCTATATTGGTTATACTTTTACTCTGCGGGTCTGGTTCGAGTCTTTCGAGTCTTTAATTCCGCTGCATATTTACTATTATACTTGGACCAGTATCATCAGTATTGTCCTCCGAGAGGTTATAGTCTCCCCACTATACCTATCAGAACCTCACTGCTAGTCGACAGCCTTTGGCGTTAAGGGGAGGTGTGCCTGAGGTAGTGACACCTGACCCATTCGGCACTGTTCAGGTGGCTGGCCAGGTCCGGGTCATTACAAAGTGGTATCAGAGAAGTTCTTGAAAAGGATTTAGTAGCAGTGTGTTTCTGGATACTAATGAGATTGAGTCTTCTCTTTTTATTTATGTTGGTTTTACTATTTGGGATATGGTAGATTGGAGATAGGTGGTTACTGGAACTGGGTTTCAAGCTTGTGCTTGGGTGCCTGCAGCCCCAAGTACGAGGGATGGACCAAGTTGCCATGGCTGGGAATTGTTGTTTTCTTTTTCTCATATTATAGAATATATGATTTCCACCTTAGTGGCTCACATGGTGTGTAATGTTCTTGATTATGAGATGTGATACTTGACCCTATATGGTAAGGGATAATTGGACCTCAGCCCGGTATGGCAAGGCTACTTTGTTTGGATTTTGATAGGAACATTTTTAGGGTATTTAAATTTCATAATTTCACGTATGCTTTCTGAAGTAATATTACCATGTGAATAAAAAAATCAATTTCCATGCTTTATCTACTTTGAAATGTGAATTGGTGAAATTCCTAATAGAATTTCTAGTTGTGAAAATGTGTATTCCATGTTTCATATTTTATAGAATTGCATTTGCAGAATATTTGGGTCTAGCTCTTATGAGAGCAGGCATGTACTATGACTGAGGCAGTGTAACTGTCAGGATTGGGAAACACGTTCATTGGTTTGAGGCAATGTGAGTTGTCAGGATGGGCATGGCGCAAGGTACTTTTGAGACTTGGCTCTTTTTAGGGCGGGTAAGGAGGCCATGAGGCCGGGATGCCATGGGGCATGAGTTGTGGTGAGGGGGAGTAAGGGTAGTTGTTATGCACTGCCTTTTACAGCTTTTCTTATCTGTGTAGAATATATTGTTATATATATATATGGGTTGTCTGACCATTTATGGTATTCATCGGGTTAATCCTTTTAGTCGACTCAATGGAGAGCCAGACAGGAGATGATATAGTGGCGTGTGATCAGGTTCAGAATTCGGTACAGGCAGAGCATAAGCTGCGGGTACAGGCTCAAGGAGAGGATCAGGTTCAGGATCTAGTGCAGGCAGGACAGAAGTCGGGTTTGGTATCGTTTGGGTCATGGCTCGACGAGAATCTCTGAGCGAGCCTGGTATGTGTCTTACTAGGGATTGAAAGAGGTGTGCAGGGTGCATATCCTTCTATGGCGTATCTGATGCGGGAGTTCCAGTCGCAGCACCCGCCGCTTTTTCAGGATGAGGGTGGTCCGTAGGCAGCTGAGAACTAGATAGAGAGTATATAGATGATCTTTGACAAGCTTGAGATGCCTTCAGGTCAGAGGGTCAAGTTGGTGATGTACATGCTGAGAGGATCGGCTAAGAATTGGTGGGATATACAGGTTCAGGCTCGTAGGCACGATGGACTGGCATGGCAGGACTTCGAGCATAGGTTCTTTGAGAACTTCTACCCAGAGACACTGAGGGAAGAGAGAGCTTTGGAGTTATTGAGTCTTCAGAAGGGGAACATTTCTATCATGGACAACACAGCTACCTTCACAAAGTTGTCTCACTTTGCACTCGGTATGGTGAGCGATGATGCGGATAGGGTGAGGCCCTTCGAGGATGGCTTACGACATGCCATTCGGGTCCAGGTGAACATCTTCAGGCTGGGTTCTTTCTCTGAGGCAGTGAATCAGGCGCTCATATCCGAGGGAAATGAGAGAGAAAAGTCTCTCTTGGGAAGGTCGACAGCTTCAGCTGATGGTTTGCACTGCAGGAAGCGAGGACGGGATGAGTTCCAGCAGGGCAGTCAGGTCAGGGATTCAGGTAGACCACCTCGTGGTAGTTCTTTGGTGATTTGATTTTAGTGTGGACAGACGGGACATGTTATATCTCAATGCGATAGGCCTCCTAAGGAGTGTCGGGAATGTGGACAGGATGAGCATCTGGAGATGTTTTGTAGGAAGCCTTCTCAGATAGCCGGTAGGCATGGACCAGGACAGACTGTGGCATCTGGAGTTGGTTCAGGTTTGGTACCCGGAGAGGGTATTTGAGGTTCAGTTGTGCACGGAGGTCGTGACAGAGACGGTGGGACCCAGCTGAGGGGTCAGTGGCCGGTGACTGGAGCAGCACCGCAGGTAGTTCAAGCATCAGGCAACCAGGTTTCAGGCCATGTGCACGCCGTGGAGCTGCCAGAGGCTGAGCAAGTCGGTGAGCCGACGACAGTTAGAGGTACACCGCGGTGTGTCCATGATCTCCATGTTTCCTTTTTGGCATGACCTGTAGAGGCATGTCTGTTTTGAGTTCACGTGGTGCACAGGATCTATGTGGACTGACTAGATGCTAGTCAGTGGTATTGGCACCATATCGGGTGCATGATATATATATATATATATATGAGATGTGTAGCATCAGGACATCGAGGATGTGGGATACTTGAGGTGTTGTGGGCACCGGAGCATCGAGGATGCGAGTTACTTGAGGTGCCTTGGGCTTTAGGGCATCGAGGATGTGGGTTACTTGAGGTGCTAGGCACTAGGACCTCGTGGAGGCGGACACCGATGCGGTGCGGGTTACGTTGGGTGTCGGGAGCGAAACAGGAGCACCAATGAGGTGCAGGGGTGAAGATGCATCACAGATGGACTATTTATCCGACAAACAGGTTAATAAACCCTTGTTTGTTTGAGTTTTGTTGGGTTTAGACCAGGTTAGACAATTCCTAAGGTGGGGAACCCCCTTGATGAATTTAGCCGGAACCTTGATACCGGACGAGTCTGGGTTTCTTTGTTTGGGGTGATATGTGCGGTTCCATCTCCAGGTTTAGTTTGATAGCTCGGGGACGAGCTATATTAAGGTGGGGAGATTGTAAGAACCCAGGTTTTTTGAACGGGTCAAAATCCTGACCTTGTTTGAATTTTTGACTGGTTTCTGAGGAAACTGGAGAAAATGGGAAGTTTCTGGAAATTTCCAGACTACACTCCATGTACTTTTAAGTAAACGCCCTATATAAGTTAAGTGAGTGTCAGCCATGTGCTCGCCAGGTACATGCCGTGTGATGACCGTGTAGAATTTTCTTACTACACGGCATGTAGTTTTAAACACGCCGTGTAACCCTGACCGTGTGGTGGCTATACATGGCATGTAGGCCTGTTAGCCGGGAAGAACCAGGTACATGTTGTGTTCCCCTTGGGCACACCGTGTAGTCTAGCCATGTATGAGGGATATACATGGTGTGTGGGTAAGGCAGTGAGGAAGAGAAGAGAAACCCAGTACACGCTGTGTACCCATAGGTACACACCGTGTACTCAGGTCGGTAGGTTCAGAAAGTAAGTCAGAGGAATCCTATCGTCTTATGAATAGTTAAATGACCTACATGGCGTGTAGTCATGAAGTACACGCCGTGTAGTTTCTTTTTTGTGTTAAATGGGTAGTAGCCTCGTATTGAGGAAGAACCTCGATTTTGAAGTTGGTTTCTCAAACCAAGACGGTTAGATCTCTTTTCTTCTCCCGATCATCCGTCTGAAGTCTGATTCAATCGCCGATTGATGCGTTGGAACCCCCTCGATAAGGCCTCGATTCCTATTTGGACATTTTTTTTGATTTTCGTTCTAGAATGAGTTATTGGAGTTTGAACGGTATTGAATCTTTTGTAGATTTACCGCATTTTAGACCGAATTGGCGGCTGTTACCAGAGGAGTAGCATTGTACGAGTCTCAGGTAGGTGGTGCATACTTCATTTTGTGTTTTCGTGGTTGTTTGGGTGACGCAGCCTTCGGTGTGTTTTCATGTATTTTGAGCGGGACCCGTTTTATCTGTTATTTCATATTGAATTGATTGTGGGACCTATGGGATGAATTTGGGTTTCCCTGTTACCTGTTTGCGTGAGCGGACCGGGTGAGGGGTCATTGCTCATCGGGGCATTTTAGCCAGGGAACTCCAGAATGATTTTAATTGAAATATTAATGTTTTAAACCATTTAGTTTAATTTATTAAAGCCTGTTATAAATTGTTAGAGTCATTTAAGACCTCAATGCTGGTATGCGACAACACCTTGCATAGTGCAATTCAACTGTTTAGTTTGTTTTGTCAGTTTATGTTTTCTGTTTAAACATGTAATATATGCAATTTCTGAATTGCATCTGCTAGACCCTTTGGGAGGTGTTGGGCATGGCCCTGATATTCTTGAGTGATTCAGATCATAGGTTGGGCTTGGCCTGGGTTACTTTGGGTGGTTTTGACCATGGGATTGGGCTTCATGGACGTCGGCTTCAGGCAGTACGACTGTCAGGTTGGGAATGGCTCGGGTTACTAGGATGGCGATGCCATCAGACTTGAGTGCCATGGTCACAGGGACACGAGGTGTCAGATGAGTTGGTGTCTTAGGTACTTTTTTTGGTGATTACCACTCACCCAGAACTTTGAGTAGTGTGCACATAGAGATACTCTATGATGAGGTGGTTTTGACCATTTGTGTGGGTAGAGGCCCCCGTAGATGCGGTTATGTATTTTGGTTGGGGGTGATTGCCGTAGAAAGCCATGTGGGAGGTGAGTAGCCTTCAGGGGATAGCATTGAGACTATCGGGTTGGGGGATGAGGCTCACCGTGATTTGAGTGTAGATATCACTGTTCCTCCGGGTTACTTATTGGGCGTGCCTTCGGGACGTCGGTACATGAGACACTAGGTGTCTAGAGGCACATGGTGCTGGGTTACTATTTTTTGGGCGTGCCTTTGGGACGTAGGTACTTGAGACACTAGGTGTCAGGAGGAACATGGTGTCGGGTTACTATTTTTGGGAATTCCTTTAGGACGTCAGTACTTGAGACACGAGGTGTCAGGTGGCACATGGTGCTGGGTTACACGACAGAGAATCCGACGTTGGCCGAAACAGGGACACTCCATGGTGGTTGTTGAGCACTAGTGGAGTTTGTGTCTATTTGTGCATTGTATTGTTTACTTATTTCCTTGTAAATTAATGACTGATTAAACACATATATTTGGTATGCACCATTGGGTGGTATCCTGTTGAGATTTGTCTCACACCCTGCACGGGCCCTTCGGGAAGCGTGTAGACTTTATGGATCTATGTGCAGGAACGAGGCCAGCTTCAGGAGCTGGTTTATGTTAGTTATTGTATGGAGATGGTATGGACCTTGGGTTCATGCCTAACTAGGGTTTACTTTGTTTTCTTTTCTTTTCTATATCGGCATGCTTACTTGTTGTAGCTATTGTTGGATAGCCATTGGCTCCCTTTTTATATTCAGTTGTGTATGACCTACTTTGGATGCATGTTTTACTATTCAGTAGTAGTTACATGTTATCAGCATGCTGTTGTGTTTATTTCCATTGTTTTTGTTATAATTACTACTTCTGATATTTATCTATATTGGTTATGCTTTCGCTCTACGGGTCTGGTTCGAGTCTACCGAGTCTTTAATTCCGCTGCATCTTTACTATTATACTTGGACCAGTACCGTCAGTATTGTCCTCCAAGAGGGTATAGCCTCCCAACTATACCTATCAGACCCTCGCTGCTAGTCGGCAGCCTTTGGCGTTCAGGGGAGGTTCACCTAAGGTAGTGACAGCCGACCCGTTTGGCACTATTCGGGTGGCTGGCCAAGTCCAGGTCGTTACAAAAACAGGTTTCATAAATATTTCATAAATTCACCGTAGCATAACCTATGAAAAATAAATGGGTCGCATAAAAACTTATTCAACATACACATTAACCATATAGAGAAATAATAAATATATTATCATTAAATATTATCCCTAGTAAATCATAAGTAATATCAAAGGATGTCATCTTAAATGGAAAATGATTTTGAAAGGTCACTTGGAACATTTCTTGAGGAATATATCCTTTCCACATTGAAAATTGATTTTTAAAACATAATTTTTTTTGAAAATTATTTTTTAAAAAAATAAACTTGAAATTTTTTAAATAAATCTTTAAAACAACGATTTTTTAATGATAGTGGAAAATACCATTCATGTCGTACACATTAAAACAAATATTTCTTTCACATTTTTTTGTAAAAGAAAAATAAGCATTATTTGGAAAATGAAATAAATATTCCTTTAAAAAATTATAAAAACTTATAAAATGCGTAAAAAATTATTTAATAAATATTTTTTATAATTTTGAATACATTTTTGGAAACATTTTTAGAAAAAAATGGTTTTGGAATAAAAAGGCTTTTCGACCGAAGAGAAAAATAAAGACGATTTTTCATAAAAATATGATTCTAAACTATTGAGTACATAAAGAGAGAAGAATTAATGGAAAACATTTATCTTCATGAAATAAATAAAGAAGAATAAAATTAATGAGTTTCTTAAGTGATGGATCATAATATTTCATTATCATAAATATAATCTTCAACAATCCCAGTAAACAATGAAATTATATCATAAAACCCTTACCACTTTGGTAACATTGAATCATAATCCCCAGGAAATAATATCATTAAATTAAACATAAAATATCATTAACATAATTATATTCATGATATAACATGCAAAAGGGGTTGTATATGTACCTTATAAAAGAACATAGGTGCATAACATAACATATGTCCCAAAGAAGACAAATTGAGACAAAAATACCTAACCTCTTTAGTATCTATTGAACCATAAAACCCATGATAGTGAGATACTAAAATAGATATTTAAATACCCAAAATTTTAAGAATAATTATCATAAAATATATTCATGTTTAGTATATACACCACATAAAATAAACACATGCTGAATATGGCGTGTGTCTCACATAAAATAAAAGTGAGATGAAAATCCATTACCATAAGTCTTGAGTTCCTTCGTACACATTCAAAACTCATGTATAATAAATAAAATTTTATTATACATATATTAAATAATCATACTTATATATATCATACCATATATGATTTACTTATAACCCTTTATTAACAGTTTATTAATAATTTCATGTTAAAGTCATATTTCAAGAAATAACTATTTTGTTTTTCATGTATGTTTTGATTTATTATTTTTGGTTCTCTTACTTTAATCATGCTCCCGTAATCTTTATAATTTTAAAAATGATATACATATTATATATATATTAATTATATATTTATTTTTAGTGATCCATAAAATCTATATATAGAAAATGAAATAAACTGTTTATAGAGATGGTAGGTCATACATACGCATGAAGGATGTTCCTGTTTTCTCAAATAAAAGAAGAAAATAAAGGTAAATAATATATTACCATTGAATAATTATTTTTATGTCATATATATCAAACATTTTCATTAAAATAATCCTTATTACCTTTCATATAAAGCGTAATCAAATTACATCGCTTCGCAAGGTGGTAGTTTTCCGTACACATGGACAAAGTTATCATCTTCCCACAAAATGGAATGTAAGAAGTCACATATGATATCATGATTAAAAAATCATAATAATATCATAAATATCATATATAAGAAATAAATCCATAATAATATGTATTTGTGAGAGGTGTTTATGGAAAATTAATAACAACGGTTCATTAGGCAGTAGTATGTCATACACACGAATGATGAATTCACATTACATTTGATAGAAGAAGATAAGGTTTTAGGTTATTACATTAACATAATAAAATATAATTATATATAAAATACTTATTTAATTATATAATCATGGTTTAATAAAAATTTAAGGATGTGTAAAATAAATAAAATAAAACGCTAGATTAGGGACATTACCTCTTCTTCGGAAAACTTCTTTTGGTTTACACTAAAAGGCTTCTTAGGTTGAATTTACAATAAAAATAATGATTATAGGATAATATTAGGGAATTGGTGAATTTATTTTGTTATTTATTAACTGAACCAAAGTTTTTTGGAAGTGTGAAGAGGATAGGAGAGGTGTGGCCTTTTATAAGTGAAGTGAGTGGCACACATGTGATTTTTGAAAAGAAATATGTTTTCCCACATTTATCACATTTAAAAAGGATACATAATGAGCCATTATCGAACCTAGAAGATATAATATCAAACTATGGCCATTAAATGGGTGTTTTAAAAGTTCTTGGGTCATTTTTAACCCTTATTGTTTAGTTTAACCCTCGAGTAAACCCATTTTTACCTTAACCATCGTAAATAATTTTTAATTTTTTTACTATTACTTATGGTAAAAAATTAATTTTTCCTTATTAGATAATATAAATTATTATGATTAAAAATATATAATCCATTTTTACAATTTACATTCACATAATTAAAAATTTTTAATCTATAATTAATCATACGGACTCAAAGAGAAATCGGTTTTCCAAAGATAAAAAATTCAAAAGTTTTAAAACATTTTATATAAAACTACAATATGAAATTGATTATATTTACATAAATTAGATTAATAGATATATAATTAAACTATTTTTACCTTTAAAACCATATGAAAATAATTTATTTGTTTTTAATGCTTCAATAGAAATGAAAATTCTTAATAACAATTTGTAATTTCATTGTTCATTGAAACTTTTATCTTTTTAAAAAATTATCAAAAATTCCCCCTAAGATAATTTTTAAATGAATATTTTTAAAATGAATATTTTTTAAAAAAAAATTATAAAATTTGGAAAAATTAATTTTAAAATTAGTGCATAAAAGGCAAAACAACTCCTTTTTTAGAAAAATACAGTTTTTAAGCATAAAATTAGATTTATTTGTATATCTTGTCTAGAAAAGACATAAAATGAATTTTAAAAACTTTATTGAACATATAATATATAAATATCATTAAAATAATTCACCAAAACTTATTTTTTAATTTATTGAGTTAAAGAAAGTTTGTGTGCAAAAATATAGTTTTCAGAAGAAGACTCATTTTATTTTCAAATAATTTTTATTTTCATTTCTAATTAATTAGTTACAAAAAGATTCATTTAATATAAATTTGTAAATCATATATTTTCATAATTTAGTTAATCCTAATCATACCTTATATTCTAATGGTTATGTGATAACTATCATATTAAATAATAATATTTTAATATTATGTCACATTTCGTTGAAACTCAATGTTGTGTGTAACGCTAGCTAAACTCAGTGTTGCGTGTAATGAAAAATACCCAAAAGATTAAATTTATTTGAAAATATATATTTCTCAAAATCTTATGGTGTTATATACTACACCCCATAAAATGAATTTCTCCTTCAAAATTCATCACTTTGGTACCAACAATTGATGATACTTTTGTCTCATTACATCCTCAGTTTCCCATATAGGTTACTCAAGCCGGTGGTATTTCTAGAAAAACATTAAGTAGGTGAGTTGTATTGTTTCATATAACATTATCTATTTCATATATAATATCTACCGGTTGTTCTTAATAAGACATATCATGATCTTGTAGTATGACCTATGGGTTCAATACATGTGATGGGTTAGGTATATACTTCCTCAGGAGAGATACATGGAACACATCTTAAACCTAAGAGAGGTTCTATGTAAGAAGCAATCAATAGGCTATTGTCCTAATATGATTAATAATTTCTAAGGGACTGATATGCCAAGGTATTATCTTACCTTTTTATTATAAGAACAATTTTATTCTTTGGTTGTGCTTCGATCAATTTCCACTTTATCTCTTACTCCAAGAAATCAAGATGGTTTTTTTGTTCCTAGAGAACTAAAATATAAAAAGATCCATAATATAATGATAATTCATTACTTATATCTCTAGTTATAATAAAATGGTTAGCACTAGTTATCCAATATGGATAAATATTTATCTGGTGAAGTAATACATTAACCTATAAAACATCATCAAAAGTTAAACTTAAACCAATTCATAAATTGTTAACCTTATTACACTTCCTAAAGAATAAAATTTATAAATAAGGTCACTAAATTTCCAAAAATAAAATTAACATTAATCCCCCAAATATCAATAAGTAACACTTGATAGTCATATTAAAAATATGTGAATACCTTGGTTATATATTCTCTTAAATCATGGTAACAACCAAAATTTCTATAAAACCTCAATGAAAATATACACTCTACCTTATTCCATAAATAAAACCATAGATTATTGAATATATTCTATAAATCCAAAAAAAAATTAAAATCCATCAATGATAACATATACCACTTTATCAATAAATCATTTACCATTTTTGGGGTCATCAATACTGTCTGATTTACATTATCCATATAAATAATCTCTTTATCCAAAATAAACACCATTTCCTTAACATCAAAAACATATTAATGGATATATTTCCTTAATCAAAATATCAACATGCCATTAAATTGCTTTCTAGACCCTCATTACCCTTTAACTTATTCTGGAAACTCTAACGAAAAAAAACTGTGGAACAATCCATTGAATGGACTGATAAAAATATAATTATTTTAATCCCAATAAATAAACACATCAATCATTACACTTTGTTCATACACTATTAAATAGGATTATTCATATTATTCCTTAAAACTTATTTCCTTGCTTATTTCATTTGTAGTCTCTTCATCATTAGTAATATAACCATTACTCATGAAACCTTGATGATTATATTTATTACATTTTACCTAAATACAACAGTTTTCATTATGCCCATACTTTCTACATTTAAAACATTCATATGTTGATAATACTTCAGGTATACCAATATTCCCATCCATTTAATTAACTAAACTTTTCATTTTCCCTTAGAAATTTCTTACACTATGTGATTATTCTTCACATATAAAACATATTATTGTTCCTTTGATACATTACCTTTAGTGCTTCTTCCCACATTCATGGAATATAGAAAATTGAATCTTCTTTCCTCCATGTTCTCTACCACCCAACCTCTAAATGAACTATATCCTTCTATTCTTTGTTAAGTATGAGAGTTGATAAAAGTGTAATTTGTTAATCATATATCGTGATAACTGGTTAGGAATAATCATAATATCCTCCAATCCATTCATCATCCCATTTGGTTTCTCATCAACACATTTTCTAACACATTCAATATTAATCTAATTCCTTCTGGTTCCAACCATTTACTAAAACCAAAAAGGATAGTGTGAGTAATTATATTCATAGTGGGAAACCACCTAATCATGAAAAATAACTTATATGATGTCTAAATCATGAAAAAAAATCAATCTATGAAAACATAGGCTTAACCTATGTCATTCATTGTCATTATTTAAATCCATTATGATGGTTTTTAAATAGTTTGTTAATTTACAAAACATATCCCATGGGAATGTCAAACTAGGTGAGTAGAAAGGTTCGTTTTCATGCACCAAGTGATGATTGAGTCCAAATCAGTGAACCCTTTTTATAGTTATTACCCCTAGGTACCTATGTTCCAAAACCACATCCATTTGTAGTATCTAGATAAGAATTTAATTTCTTATAAATTACTCACTATATCCTTTACCAAAAATCTAGGACATTTTACAATACTTGGACTTGTCCATATAAGTATCATCATTCATATCCCTATACATTTCCTTAGAAATATATATAGGGATGACACTAATGTTTTCTCATCTGAGTTTCCAAAGTTTAACTAAAACTCTCCTCTGACACTAACTTTATCACCCCAATATTTATACATAAATATCACATCTTTTTTATAAATATTAAATACATTTCATAAACACACACCCAAGGACCACAATAGTTTAGTGTCTTTAGAGACTAGAAACACAATTTTTTTAATTCATGAAATATATTCAATATCTAATAAAAATATCTTCTCACATAATACTCTTAGGAATACCCTACATAAACCTTTCTTCATAACCTGTGGGAGGAAATATAAGAAAGGGTGAGATCAGATGCTTAATAAGGGTAAAAATAGGAGATATAAATTTATGAACATATGAAATCATGAGATAATAATAAGGGTATGTGATCATGAACATAACTTATGAAGTTTATACCAAACCTTTCATAGATCATAAACACGAGTCATGGTATAAAACCTTATTATTTTAGAAAACATGGACCATAATAGCAAGAAGTCATCATAAGCCATCAATTAAATATAATCTCATTTTATAAATGGTTTGAACCATAATAAATATAGAAAACCCATTTTATATTTCAATTTTAACTACCAAGACCACAAACATAGTGGATCGAGACTTGTCGCCTATTTCCCAAAGTGGATCAATCCCATTGACTTGTTTCCCATTATTATCTCATGAGATATGAAGCTTTACCAAATTCATTGGAGGTATATATAAGTCCCAAACATATCATAATGAAAACTATACTTATTTGTTCCCTAATATTATAAAATATTCATTATATCATCACATCATAACCCATGTAATTAAAATGGGTTTCATAAACATTTCATTAATTCACCATAGCATAACCCATGAAAAATAAATGGGTTTTATAAAAATTTCATCAATATAAACATTTACAATATATCTAAATAATGAAGACAGTATCATTAAATATTTTTCCTATTAAATCATAAGTAACATAAAAGGATTCCATCTTATATGTAAAATGATTTTGAAAGATCACTTGAAACATTTCTTGAGAAATATAGCCTTTCCACTTTGAAAAAGACTTTTTAAAACATTAAACATTTTCAAAAAGATTTTATTTAAAAATAATCGTGGAAACTTATAAAGTAATATTTAAAACAATGATTTGGTTATTATTATGGAAAATACTTTTCATTTCCTGTATGTTAAAACAATGATTCCTTTCACATTTTTGAAAAAAAAAGAAGGTGGGTATTATTTGGAAAATAACATGAATATTCCTTTCAATTTTTTTTAAAAAGGCGAAAATGGGTAAAAATTTCTTTAATAAATCGTTTTTATAATGTTAAAAACATTTTTGAAAACATTTTTTGAAAACAGGGTTTTGGTAGAAAAAGGTTTTCAACTGAAGAGAGAAATAAAGACGATTTTTCATAAAAAAAATATTTTTAACTCTTGATTACATAAAGAGAGGAAAATGAATGGAAAATTTATTATAATGAAATAACCAATAGAAAATAAAATTTATGATTTTATTGATAGATGGATCATAATATTTCATCATCATTAATATAATCATAAACAATCCTGATAAACGATGTGATTGTGTCATAAAACCCTTACAACATTGGTAACATTGAATCATAATCCCAATGAAAGGATAACATTAAATGAAACATAAAATATCATGAATGAAAGGATATAAATTATATAACATTATAAAGGGTTTGTAAGTGAACCTTATAAAATAAGATAGGTGCATAACATAACGTATGTCCCAAATAAGACAAATTGAGATAAAAACCCCTTACCGCTTTGGTAAAATTTGAAACGTAAATACCCTGAAATATAGATACTCAAAAGGAAATTTAAATCCCCATAATTTTCATAATAATTATCATTAAATAAATTCATGGGTAGTATATACACCATATAAAATAAACACATGGTGAATATGTCATCTGTCTCGTAGAAAATAAAAGTGAGACAAAAATCTATTACCATAAGTCTTGAATTCCTTCGTACAAATTCAAACCTCCTGTATAATAAATATATTTTTATTATAAATATATTATAGGAAAATAATTATATATATAATACCATATATTATTTACATATTACCTTTTAGTTCTTGTTTATTAACAATTTCATGTTAAAGTTACGTTTAAGATAATAACTACATTGATTTACATGTATGTTTTGATTTGTTATTTTTTGTCCTATTACTTTGATCATGGTTCCATAACCTCCAAAATTTTAAACATTATATAAATATAATATACATATTCATTATATATATTTATATATTTATATTGAACCATAAAAGTTATATATGGAAAATTAAATACATCGTTTATGGAGATGGTAGGTCATATATACGCATGAATGTTGTTTCCATTTTCTCTATAGAAAGAAAGAAAGAAAAGTAAATAATATATTAAAATTATATAATAATTTTTAAGTAATATATATATAACATATTTTACTTAAACCTATCCTTATTACCTTCTATGCAAATAATTCACAAATCACATCACTTTGCAAGGTGGTAGTCCTCTGTACACACAAATGACGTTATCATATTCCCATGGAATGGAAGGTAAGAAGTAACATATGATATTATTATTACATAAGTATAATAATTTCATAAATATCTTATGAAAACAATAAATACATAATTATATCTATCCTTGAGAGGTGGTGATGGAAAACAAATAACATTGATATGCGAGGCGGTAGTCCGCCGTACACATGAATGATGATTTCAAAACCCATTTGATGGAAAAAGAGAATTATTTAGGATATGAAATTAACATAATAAAATATAATTATATTTAATTTATTATATCATCATGGGTTAATAATAATTTAAGTATATTTAGAAAGAAATAAAATAAAACACTCGGTTAGGAACGTTACCTCTTCTTCGGATAACTTCTTTTGGTTTGCACCAAATGGATTATTAGGTTGAATTTATGACCAGAATAAGACTTCAAGGATTATATTATGGAATTAAGTATGTTATATAATAATTTCTTGGTATAATTAATTTTTTTGAAAAGTGGGTAGGAGAGGAGACTGGGTGTCCTTTTATAAGTTAAGTGAGTGGCCCACTTGTAATTTTTGAAAAGAAAAATGTGTGCCCATGTTTTTCACATTCCACAGGGCTCCAAAATAGGTCATTATATAACCTAGAATATATAAGTTCAAAATATGGATATAAATGTGTTTTGGAAAATTTTTGATCATTTTTAACTCTTATCTTTTTAGATTAACCCTTCTGGTAAACCCATTTTTACCTTAACTATAGTAAATAATTTTTACTTATTTTACTATTCATTATGGTCAAAAATTAAGTGGAACTTTTTATATAATATAAATTAATCTGATTAAAAATATGGAATCCATTTTTCTAAATTCCATTTAAATAATTGTCAAATTTTAATTTAAAAGTAATCCCGCAAATGTAATGAGAAAGCGATTTTCCAATGAGAAAATGTTCAAAAGTTTAAAAAGTTTTTATATCAAAATTAAATATGAAATTGATTAAGTTGACCTAAATTGGATTAATAAATATATAATTGAACTAATTTTACCTTTAAAAAATATTTAAATAAATTTTAATTTTTTAATTTCTTCAATAGAAATGATAAATCTCAATAAAAATCAGTATTTTTCATTATTCATCAAAAATTTATCTTCTTAAAAAATTCTCACAAATTTATCCTAATATAGTTATGCCATGAATATTTCAAAAAATAATTTTATTTTCAAAATAAATTTTCTAAAATTGGTAGCAATAAATTTTAAAATAAGTGCGCAAAATGCGACCATACTTCGTTTTTAGAAAAATACAGTTTTTAAGCATAAAATTGGATTTATTCTTATTATTTATCAGTAAATCACATAATATGAATTGTAAAATAATTATTAAATATTAAATATATAAATTAAATTAAAATAATTCATCAAAATTTATTTTTTAATTTATTGAGGTAAAACGTGTTTGTGTGCATAAAAAAGTTTTTCAGAAGAAGATTTCCTTTATTTTCAAAATACTTTTTCCATTTATAATTAATTGGTCCCCAAAGAATTAATTTTATATATATTTTTAAACAAAATATTTTCATAATTTTGTTATTCATATTCATATCCATCATTCCAATGGCAAGGAGATAACTATCATATTAAATAATAATATTTTAATAGCATGTCGCATTTTATTTAGACTTGGTATTGTGTGTAACATAAGATAAACATAGTGTTTCATGTAATGAAAAATATTGAAAACATTAAAATATATATTTTAAAAAATCTTGGGGTGTTACAATCAATACATTACACCAAGAATGTTTAAAAACTATGGGTAAAAAACCATTTAATTTGGTAAACTAATTTGTCTCATGAGGTATGGCAATGCATTAAGGGGATATATAAGTTTAGGCTTCACCCATCACCACATGTTCAATGCATTACTCATATATCAAATGGTCGATTTAATTCATAAACAATCTCCCTTATCAATAAATATCCATATTGATTAAATAATATGGAATATCAATATTTCCTAAGTCGATCAGATAATTTTCAAAGTAAAGAACCATATATAGAAATGGTATACAGATTAGGAAATAGTCATAACCATGATACAAATAATGTGAATATTTAAGGGAAATATAATGTTAAATGGTCACCAGAAAGTGAATATTTCAAGAGAAATTAAATAACCAAAAAATTAATAAAATAAGATAATCAATTCATCAAAAATATAGGTTTTGAAATAAATTCACATCTTTTGGAGAGTAAAATAAATGGATGAGAAAAAAAATTCTCAAAAGAGTTTTCCTTTTAATACTTTTAAGATATTTAATAATAAGTTAATGTTTATAAAGTAGTTGAGGTTATAGGAAGGATAGTAAACATCTTATAAGTTAAAAAACATTTCTTTTACTCCATTTTTGAATATCTATAAAATGTCTGATATGAACTTAAATAACTATATAATTTTTTATAACATGGTAATAAGTAATATAAAAGAAATAATATTCTTGAAAAAGGTTATAAAGCTTGAATAAATTAACCTAATTTTATTATTCATGAATATAAAGATTATATGTGACAATTTATACCCATGGTAAGGGATTTCATCTCAATATCCTTTTGTTGAGGCATTTCTTGTTAATATGCACCTTTATTATTTTATAGTGTATATACAGACACTATAACATTTTATATCCATATGTTATCTATAATAATGTTAATTATTTTTTTGGTAAATGTATTAATTCATGTATATTATTATTTAAATGTACAAAGTGGTATGGGACACCTTGAACATTTAAATATTTAATTATAAAATATTTTTCTTCATGATATTAATTTACATATTTATTTATATGGATATATAAGGATTATACAAGTCATTTTATTTATATTTTAAATTTCATTCAATGTTTTGAAAATTAATTTTTTTAACATATACAATGACAACGACCTCTCTACCGCCATAACCGTTATTTCATATTTAGATTCCTCTATAAGCCTTATTGTTTTTAAAAGGAAAATAAAAAAATATTCTATTTTTGTGTGTTTTGGAATTGAAAATGGTTTTGAAAGTGAATTGACTATTTCAATATCTTGAAAAGATTTCTTTTGATTAAAAATGAAATTTTATGAGTGAAATGTTGATAATTGTAATCTTTTATGTGTAATGATTATATAATGGTATTGGACATTTTATGGGTAGTTATGTAATAAAACAAAGATGGGTTGTTCCTTGATAAACTGAGGATGGGTGAGCCCGTGATATCTCCCCAATTCGTTGGGTAATGAGATATAGTTAAATGATAAGGTTTCTCCTAGTAGATTTAGGAAACATACTGTGATAGGTATTCCAAATGTAACTATGATGGTTACTCCCTATCTAGCTATGAAAGCTACAATGTAAGTATGATATGGATTCCACAATTTAACTTTATGTTTTATTATTTATATAATTTTTTATAGGAATCTTATGATTTCATGAGTTAAGATAAATATTTTATATTTTTTTGGGTATAAAGTATAATTTTGTGAAATCTTTTTCATGATTTTAAAATATTCACAGAATAATGGTTTCATTTCTTATTTTATATGCATTATTGAGCTTTTTGTGATCATCTTAATTATGAAATGTTTTTCATAGGATTTCATGGATAATAGAGTCAAGGATGGGATCATGGAAAAGTTATGATGATTAAACATGAAAAGAAACCATGTTTCATTTTAAAAATTTTTGTTTTATGGAAGAAATAGATATTTTGGAAGTGTCCACTTTGTATTTATTTAGTTTTGTTATGGATGAGTTACGAGTTAATTCTATAAAGCTCTAAACCTGAAAAGTTCCTCATTGTGAATTAAATTCAAATGATGAACTTATCTAAATATTCAGTAATGTTTAATGTTGGGTCCTTATAGTTGGCATCATATGATGGTTTAGATAACTTTAGAGGTTAGGGTGATATTTAAGCATAACTTACAAGTTATATATAACCAAAATGGTTAGCATAATAGAAAGATTCATATTTATTTTAGATAAATTTAATGAGTTTGAGATAACATGAATAAGGATATCGTAGTGTTTATCTTCCTTAGAATTTTGTATATGAATATTCTATTAATATACCCACACTAACCTTCTCGATTTTAGTAAATGGCTAGATCTAGCAGGAACCAAAGTAAAAAATGTATGTGAAGGGAAATGTGGTTGTTCTATTAATAAGAAACCAAATTAAATGGGGGATGAAATGAGAACTCTATTGTTTATTCTATACCAACAATCAGGAGTCATGATTAACAATTGTAACCTTAGTGAGTTTTCAAATGCATCATATATGATAGGAATGAATCTCTATGGAAGTTCAGGTAATGATCATAAAGGTAATCATATTCATCAACATATATGTCAAGGATGTGGAAAGAAACACCAATTACAATGTTTCAAAGGGACGGGAAGGTGTTATAGATGTGGTAATGAAGGTCATAAAGCAATAACCTTTCAAGGAAAAATGAATCATTTAGTTGACTCCAGGAAATGGAAATAAGTTATTTTTGAGTTATTAATTGAATGTTTTAAATGTGATGAGTATGGTTATTATGAAAACCAATGTCCTATAAAGAAGGTTCACGAATGGTATCAGGAGGACCACACAAATATATTTTTATAAATACCTAATTCCATTCCAATTGAAGATGAGGAAAGTGAAAATGACCTATGAAAGGAATAGATTATTTCTTGTCTCATGTTTTGACATTTTTGAATCTTAGGACATGATTCATGTTTTTGTTTGTAAGAAATAAGTATTAAGGAATAAGATGGAAAATCATGGTTAAAGGATTATGAAGAATTATGAATGATTAAGACGTATACATATAAGGGATTCAACAATTATGGTAGATCATGGGATGATGAAATATTTAAAAGTATTAATGCTCTTCTGGTGATGGGATTACTTTGGAAGACTTTTTTCTAGTATATGTAAACCATAAGTTTTTTATTTGAAACTATTATTTGAGGAAATATTATCTTTTATTTTATAAATATAATTATAAAAAACATTTAGGGTTTATATGATCCTTGATTTTGAGGTAATTATGGGATATTATATTTTAGGAAGAAAACTGAAAGGCATGAGATACGCTATGAAATAAAAAAATGTTATATTTATTTTGGGGATTTTATCTCATTTTGGAAATTTTATAAGAATTATACAGTTTTATCAAAAATGATAACCCACGGGAAGGGTGAAAATTTGTCACATCAGACAATGCTGTAGGAATTAGACCCACAACTGAAGTGCGACAAGGCTTTATCATATATAACTATCCTACGTGAAGTCCCTATTTAGTAAGACTTTTTCTCATTAGTTAAATGAATTTATGGAATAAAAATAAGTTTATTTTGGGAATTTATGTTTTATAAAATGGATATCCTTGGTATTGGAAAATGATTTGTGAGATAAAGTGATAAGGTTATTTTGGAATATGTTCAATATTTTGAGAACTTTATATGATTAAGATAAATAGAATAATATAGGATTTTATTTGAGGAATAATGGTTGAATTTTATTTTGAAATAATCTATGATTTTATTTTGTACTTATGTTGATTTGGTTTATTTAAGTAAATGATTAACCTATCTTGGAGAATATGTGGTTATGTTAATTACTTTTTAGTATGAGACATTAAGAGTGGTTGATGTTTTTTGGAGATAAATGTTAAAATTTATCCTGGAAGACTCTGTGATCAAATCCTTATGAATTTTGGGTTTCAATACTAGTTTGGATTAGTTTAAGTAATTTTAAGGAATGTTATTTTTTAATGTTATATATTGAACTTATGGTATTACAGTTGAATTTTGTAGATTCAAAAGTATTTTTTTCATCATCCAATGGTTTATTCTATTTGGATAATCGTTTTATCTTATCCTAAAAAGATTGTTTTTGGTTAATGTTTCAAGATAGTAGAAATATATAGTTAATATTTTGTGTTTTATGTGATTCTATATAAGTTGATTCATCTTAAATACTCATCATTTGAGGAAAAATATGAGTTTTCAGTGGAAATTAATTAAATGATGAAACTCTACTTATCAAGAACGTATGTTTCCTTATGTTCTTAGTCAAGGTAGTAAATTAATTCCACAACTCTATGAAAAGTATCTTAAAACAAAAACATTTTCCCTTTACTTTTCCTACTACAAAATCAAAAACCGTTTAACCAATCACAAGTTTGTAGTTTTCTGATTTTTAACTTTCTTTTAATCATATTTTCTATCACCCCATCATAACATGATGGTTAGTTTTTATTACAAGTGTGTGTTTTCCAACATGTAATCCTAGTATGTGTTATCTAAGGTGACCTTTTTACATAAATTTATTTCTTTTATAATGGTATTTTTATTGAGACTTTTTTCGATGTAGGATTTTGATGAAGTTACTGAGCCCAATTTTAAAATTGTGAGGACGCGATTTCCAAATGGGGGAAAGATGTAACATCCCAAGTAATTACAAAATAAGAAAGTTTCATATCTATTAATATTTATGAATAAGATATTAATTTTATGTTAAAGGGGTTGTTTTTTCTGATAGTGTGCCTGACACGCAAGAACGGGTTTCTCCGAAATCTTACGTTACACACAAGACTGAGTTATACTGACAAATAATACATTATTAATATTGTTATTTTACATGGTAATTAATGCCTAGCATTTGTATTGAAAGTAATTAATATAAATAACTAGATTATTCTTACACATGTTTGTAAAATATTTTTATATTCACAAAAAAATAGAGACTTAAAATTGGAATAAATCCAATTTTAAGCTTAAAATACTCTAATATTTTTTAAAAGGTAGTTTTACTACCTTTTGATGAAGAACCTTTTTAAATATTGTTTTTGGAATTTTTATATTTTATATTATACAAAATAAAATTCTTATTTTTAATCAAAACATTAAAATTTACTTTGGTTTAAATTTTAGTATTTTTTTGATAAAATTCATCTTCTAAGGAATAATAAAAAGTACTTCATTTTAATTCAAAACTGCCTTTTTCTAATTTATTTGTATTGTTATATTACCATTATAATTGTTTTTAAAGTATATTTAGATTATGTTTTATCATTTAATCCAATTTTGGTCATTGAAAGTAATTTTACATTGAATTTTGATATAAACACAAGTTAATCTTTTGATGGTTTTTACTTTTTAAAAACCTGTTTTCTCATTCTGACAATGGGATTAGTTTTAAATTAGTTTTTCTACTTATATTAATTGAATTTTAAAAAAATAACATACATATTTTTAATCAATATTAAAATCTGGTTTAATAGGATCAAAGTAATTTTTGGTGAATAGTAACTTTATTATTTTATTTACCACAAATAAAGGGTAAATTATGTAAATAAGGGTAAAAATAATATTATAATAATATAAAAATACCCTAAAAATTGTCCTAATATTATTTTATGATTCATGTTTGACCAAGAAAACCCTTGGGATGAAATTTTTTCCTTATTAAGCAAATTGGGTGTGATTATGACACATATAACATTTAATTTAAAGTAAATCCAAAATATCATAAACATAACTCTTATTAACAAAACTATTTTAATATTGGGTTATATATGTGATATATTAGACTATAAATAGTAATTAGAAATATAACAATATTACCTACATCAATATATTTTATTTATAATTTTTATACATTAAATAATTAACTTTAATTATGACACAATGATGATGCAGTGATTGCCTTATTAGTGAAAGAATAAAATAAATGATATTATAAATGTTTAAATAAATATTATTTGAAATGATTTATGTCATAAATTAATTTTATAGGTGAATATGACATGTTATAAGACTATTAAATGGGTTTTTTCTAAGTTACATCTCTGTTTGGATTTTATTTAAATTCAATAAAATGAATAGTGTAAAAATTGACATAATTGATATTTTATAAAAATAATAATTTATTAAATTATTTAAAAATATTAAAAATATTTTAAAATCACAAATTTATTATGGTAAGGTATAAAAGGTCATTAAGTTTCTAATTATTGGAAATTTTTCCCATATAAGTAAAATTTATAGCCTCTTAATATTTAAAATTTTCTTACCACAATTAAAATTGAAATAGAATAATTAAGGGTAAACCAAAAAAGATAAGGTTTAAAATAAAATAAATACATGTATAAAAATTTTAATATGAGAGGATTTAGAACTATACTCATCTCATATTGTGAATATATTAATTGTGAATCATTTTTATTAAAAATTAATTTATATTAATTTAATATTTTAAGAGTTTCCAAGGGTTTCCCTCCCCTCTTCTATAAAATGGTACCCATTCCTAACTATTAATAACACTTACAAAGCCTTTTAGTTCACCCAATATCTAATAAACACCATTACTAGAATCCCTAACCACATTATTGATGCCTTAATTTAGTCATAACACCCTCTTTTGAGGTGTTAAGGTGTTCTTCAAAGGTGATCAATCGAAGAAGGTGTGTCGTTTTCTTTAAGTATTTCTATTTTATTTCTTCTTCCACTTCATTAAAATCTACTCCAACTATAATGAGATAATAAATATAGTACCATAAATATAATAATATTTTATTATGTCAATATCTTCACCTAAATCCATCTCCACTTCTATTAAATGGGAAAGGAATTAATCTTTTGTGCGTACTTGTGAATTATTACCTTTATAAACCGATCTAATTAATTTTCAATAAACGTATCTCATGAGTGGTTATAATAATGTAATTAATGTTCATATGTGATAATAATGACATATTAATCATTATAATATAATAATATATCAATTAAATTCTTAATTCCATTCTCATAAAAATGATAATGTCGTTCATGCGTGCATGTGAACTATAACATCCATGAAGCGATGTGACTCGTTTTTCTTCATTATATCATTTTTATGATATATATAAGTATATTTAAATTATTAATATGATATTAATTATTATATTATAATTATTTAAATTTGAAATAATAATTACCTTACTTCCATAATGATCAATGAAAAATAAAGATGTTACCCATGCGTACATACAACTTACCGTCTCCATGAATATAACATTTTTCATTTTTCATAACCACAATTTTTGATTTGATTTTATGGTATAATTTATGTATAAATATGATAATAACTTAATTAATATTATTCTGGATATGAAGTAATTAGGACCACATGAACTAGTGACATCAAACCACGTTCATTTTCGACTCAAGTACTGAATATCGACAAAACGTCAGATATAAACTTAAATAATTATGTAATTTTTTATAACATGGTAATAAGTAATATAAAAGAAATAATAAACTTGAAAAAGGTTCTCTAGAAATTATAAATTAACTTAAGTTTATTATTCAAGAATATAAATGTTGTACGTGACGAGTCAGACTCATGGTAAGGGATTTCGTCTCAATTTCCTTTCATTGAGGAATTTCTTGTTAATATGCACCTTTATTATTTTATAAAGTGTATATACAGCCACTATAACATTTTATATCTATATTTTATCTATAATAAGGTTAATTATTGTTTTGGTAAATGTATTAATTCATGGATATTAAGATTTAAATGTTCAGAGTGGTATGGGACACTGTGAAAATTTAAAGATTTAATTATCGAATATTTTAATTCATGATATTAATTTACATATTTGTTTATATGGATATAAAAGTATTATACATGAAATTTTATTTATATTTTAAATTTCATTAAAAGTTTTCAAAATTAATTTTTTTAACATATATGATGACAACAACTTCTCCATCGGTGTAACCGTTATTTGATATTTGGATTCCTCTATAAGCCTTATTGTTTTTAAAAGTAAAATAAATATGTTATTATATTTTTGGGTGTTTTTTTAGTAAAAATTATTTTAAAAGTGGATTGACTATTTTGATATCTTAAAATGATTTCTTGCGATTGAAAATGAAATGTTATGATTGAAATGTTGATAATTGTAATTTTTATGTGTTATGGTTATATAATGGTACATGGACATTTCATGGGTGGTTATGGGATAAACCAAAGATGGTTGGTTCCATAATAAACCAAGGGTGGGTGATCCTGTGATAGCTCTCCAATGCATTGGGTAATGAGATGAAGTTAAATGATAAGGTTTCTCCTAATATATTTTGGTAATATATTGTGATGGGTATTCCAAATGTAACTATGAAGGTTACTCCTTATGTAGCTTTGAAAGCTAAAATATAAGTATGATATGAATTTCACAAGTTAACTTTATGTTTTATGATTTCTATGAAGTTTTATAGGAAAATTATTATTTCATGAGGTAATCTAAAGAGTTTTTGTTTTATGGGTGAAAAATATGATTTTGTGGAAAAAATTTCATGATTTTAAAATATTCATAGACTAACAATTTCATTCCTTATTTTATATCCCTTACTGAGATTTTTGTGATCATCCTAATTTTGAAATTATTTTCATAGGGTTTAATGGATAATATAGAAAAGGATGGGGTCAAAGAAAAGTTATGATGATTAAACATGAAAAGAAACCATGTTTCATTTGAAATGTTTTTGTTTTATGGAAGAAATGGAAACTATTGGAAGTTTCCACTTCGTATTTCTTTGGTTTGGTTATGTATGCGTTATGGCCTAATTTTATAAATCCCTAAACATGAAAAGATCCTCGATGTGAATTAAAGTAAAATAATTTACTTATATCAAGATTATATAATTTTTAAGGCTGGGGCCTTATAATAGGTTATTAAGGAGCATAGAGTTGGGATATGGACATGGTACCGAGATAGACTCTAGATGGTTGTCACAATACTTTTATTTATTTATTTATTTATTATATTTTTAGTTTTTTTCCACCATAATGGGGGATGTTTTATTATACTTATTTGACTATGCATGACATATTTAATATGATTTATTCATGTCATCTTATGTTGTGTTATTTTTTTTGTATTATATTTATGTTGTATTTCTATGTAATGGATATGATTGTAAAGGGTATAGTCTCCCCACATTACATTATACCCTCTCCACTATTTGGAGGCCGCTTGCATACAGGGAGGCACACATAAGGTTATATGGAACTTTGATATGGACATATATATTAGGGTTAGAGTGTTACAAATATTTAATGCATTCATGTGGTAAGAATATGCATAACATCGAATGAACACTACAATATAAATAGTTCAACATTAATTACATTATAATGAATTGTAACTCATAATTATATCAGTCTTCTTGCCTATAAATGGATGGAATAAATCAACACTCTATCTCTATATTTTTTAATATTTTAAATATATAATTAACTTTTAGATTATTCATTAGATATAACACAACCATTGACATGTAATTTAGATACATAAAAAGAAGTGATCTCATTTTGGATACAGAGAGTGTAGAGATACCTAATTAGATAAGTAATAAATTAATTCACTATAAGTTATATTTATTTAAATAAATTTAAATTTAAATTTAAATTTACTTAAGTATAAAATGTTTGAAACACAGGTATAATGAGATTATCACCATAAAAATCAATAATATCTTTTTTAAAATATTTGTAATGTTTAGTGAACCCCACATATATCAGTGATTAAAAGAAAATCATAAAATGTCTCCAACATTGAATATTTTTGAGAAAATTTTGTTACCCAATTATAAACCATAGTAGTATATTAAGGTGAAGATTCCTAAAACTTTTGTTTAATTTTTATGTATTACTTTGATTTTAGAAACTTTTATATAAGTTAAATGTCATAAAACATATCAATTAATTTGAAATAAAAAGTAAATAAAAATTAAAAAACAACACATACCTCATATGTCAACTGAAAAATAATTTTGGTTAGCCAGAGTAAAAATGACCTATATTATCTCCAACTCTATCCACCTCATTGATAGGCAATGACACTGGAGTTTTTAGATTAATGATATAATGTAATTCTACTATTACCTGACCCTACTACATAAGATGATGTTGTACATGATTTTCTAAACTATTTATGACTCCATGAGCTGCAATATGTACATGTGGATACCTAACATGCAACTCATAGTACGCATTCGAGTTTGAATGAGGTGGTGGAGGATTTGGGCAGGAAAACTATGTCTGTCACACTTTTTTTGTAAACATAGAATGTATAAACAATTTAATTTGATCATATATAAAATGATTCATCTCTTTCATCTCAAACTTCAAGGAATCTATTTTTCCCAAATATTCTTCCTCCCTCAATGTTGTATTAAGATGACCAAAAACATTTCTAATATCAACACCCAAATCATATACTGTTACACATCTTGAGTGTTCTTACTTTCCTAAAGAAGTGGCCAAAATGTATATCCAACCATCGAGAATAAAATTATATTATTTTGATTACTCCAGATATATGTTCTAAAATGATATATTGAAAGGTTATATTAGTGAAATAAATTTACAAGATACTAATGTTCAAGAAACTTTAAAATGAATTAATTATAATTTTATCAAATACTTCTCTTGATAGATCTATTAGAAAGTTTCTCATTTTTTTCATCCTTGTCATTTTCCATTTTTAATGGAGAGTGAGGGGTGATGGAGTTCCAAACTAAACCTATTCAGAGTCTTTACTAGATTTATCTCTTAATGTATCAAACTTTTCGACAACCATTTACTCCTTTGGTAAATGATACCCTCCATAGAATAAAGTATGAGGGTGTACATTCTTTGATTGGATCTCTTAATGAGATCTCATGAAGACCTATTTCATAAGAATAAATGAATAATTAATAGTTTAATAAAAAAATAATTTTAAAAAATTTATTTTATATAGATTATTTATCATACTATAAAGGCTTCATCTCATCGGTTGGTAAAACTTTCGCTCATGTTTTTGCATCTAAAAACTGATTCTTTAGGCATGGGTTTTCATTCTTTTCCTCCCTAGAAACAGAAACTTGGATTAATTTTTTTTAAATATCTTCATCTAACTTTCATAAAATATAGCCACCTCTTCTTAATATATTTCATTTTGTGAAATTAAAATGTCATCATTAATTTAATATATTAAATGTTAATAATGTGAAATATATAATATTTTAATAATTAGATAAAAATAAATTAGTTGAGATATTTTACCATTTAAAACTCCCACATTTGATCTTTCATCATATTTTTTTATGATCCTCTGGTTAGTATATAAAACGCGGAATCGAAAAAAAAATCTTCATGGTCGTATAACTCTTAAACTGCTTTTCATATGGTCCACTTGGGTTATTATTATTATCAAATTAAATTTTTATCATCTACTTCCCATTGTAAAGTGTAAGTGTTTTTAAACATGTACTCCTACATCTAAAAACCCCATGTATCCTATTCTTTAGAGGAGAATAAGAAGTCTCCAACTTATGAGGCTCACCAGTAGTGCTGTAAATAATTTTGGAAAACAAAAAATTAATTTCATTATATAATTTAATTATTGATGATATATTTATATAAAAACATACAAATACCTTGATAAATACTCCTTTGATTCTATTTTAATAATTTAAATAGATAAATGTAATGAAATTGTGCATACCTATATATTATTAGAATTAAATTATTATTATTATTAGTAAAAAACTTGATTTTTAATAATAGAAATCAAATTATACCTGTTATGTTAACTAATATAATTAAAGAAAAGTGAATATTTTAAAGAAATATATTCTAGTAAAAAAATGGTTTCATTACATGCATAACTTTAAAAAAATTATTCTTGGCCTATTATCCAAAAAATTTGTAACTAAAACTTATAATTATAGAAATTAATTCAAAAATATTATAAATTATTATAATCTATAGATTTAAATATCCAAGTTAAAAAAAGTTTTCTAACATTTCTAAATTTCATAAAAAATGATAATGTTAGGATTCTTCAACCAAAATTTTTTTAACTTAAATTGATGAATATAAAATTTAAAAATATATATATAATTAATAAACATATATAGATTTAAAAATTAAAATTGAAAAAATAGAGTTTCTTCATATGTAATTTTCTAAAAAAAAATAGAAATACACCTGAATAATTGGGAGAGTAATGAAGAAATATCCCTATATACCTTCAATGTGATCATTTCATATTTCATGGACTATGTCTACATCATGGGAAATTTTATAATCATTTCATTGTGTAATATTTGAATAAACCTCCCATAATTTTATAACACCATCAATATCCTCATTACCCATTTTTTTTTGCAAAACGATGGACCAGTAATCATTTGATTAGTTGATATCTTAAAATATTTTCTTCACATGCATTATTAAGATAAATGGTTTCTCTTTGAAACTGAATCATTCAAGTTGACGAGTGTAATTATATAATCTTTATATTTCACACCACTCTTACTATCAACCTAGATACACTTAAACATTGTTACTCAAAATTTGTAAAAAATAATCTCTCATATATCCTCCATAACTATGAAATAAGTTGTTGATGCAAAAATTGATTTTTTATATTTTGCACTCAAAAATGTAATTATTCAGTGATGACCATTACTCCACTATTTTAAATAGTTCAATTTTCATACTAATTTTTGTGGAAAATGTGTAACCATTAATAAAAAAACCTGACACAATAATAACAATAACCCACGGTCCCCTTGCTAACCATTTCAATGTTTATGATATAGATAAATAAATGTTGAATTTCTCTTTAAACCATGAAAAAATTATATTTATGTTCATAAATCAACTAATTTTTATTTATCTTGAGACATTGTACCTTTAATCCATAAATATGTGATGATATATATGGTTAAACCTTATCCATGTTGTTAAAAATTTATAAATGTGCATACATCACTTCATCATGTGGAGTTAACTTTAACTTTAATCTATAAATACCTTTATCTTTGCTATTAATTATAAAATATTGAGATATTGTGAAACCATCATTCTTCACTTCATATAAATATTTGTGTAGAACTCAATAACCTCTTCCAATATATATTTTTGAACAATAGAGGCCTCTGGTTGATAAAAAATTTAAAATATAGCTTAAATTTTTTTATATATGTTTCAAAATGATACATATAACATAAATAATTAAGATAATATATTCTTATCTCTCATACCAAATAAATTACCAGCTGTATCATTATGTCAAAAAATGATGGTAGAAATTACATTTCTAGTTGAAAAAGTCTAAGGAAACATTTATTCTTCAACACATCTAAAAAATTTAAATCCATGAATTTGTTGTAAATTAAATTGAAAAGTCACATAACCTAATTATATAATTTATAATAGCTATCAAAAATATTTTACATAGTGAAATATATTGTAGTTATTTCATCAATACACGACAATCGTGAGATTTCATACCTAGTAACTTCAAAATCATTCAATGACACCAAATTTTCTTTATTTTAAGAATACCCACTGGGTACTTTAATACCATGTAGAAATTTAAAAAAATTATTTTCACACTCTTTATTAATGTGTGATGATCCAAAGGTAAATTGTGTTCTATTTACTTTCATAGTGGGAGATAACTCCATATGTATCCCCATTGATATTAAGTAAAATATTTCCTAAAATTCATCTTTTTTTCTTTCCTTTTATGTCAAATAAAGTTCCAATAAAACTATCATATATTTTTTTATCAACATAAAAAAATCAATATTATTTTTACCTCTAAATATATCCAATAATGTAGCTCAAATAAGATTGATTGTTTATTCCATGATTTTTTTGATGAACAGAACATCCTTTCCTTCTAATTGTAACATTGATTTTTTCACCTTTTCGTACTATTTTTCAGATAAAAATGGTTTTTGGGAAAAGAAACACTCTTTTAAACAATTAAATGAATTTTTTTAATCTTAAAAAATGACTATCCATTCATAAAAATCTTTTATTCTCTATGTATTTTATCTTTATTCCATTCTACAATTGATGGTATGATGTTCCTTATTTGAAAATTGGAAAAAACATTATGTTCCTTAACACTATATCCAGATAAGTTTTCATATGTAGTAAATTCATTTATTATGAACACAATCCTAATAAATAGAATAAAGTAATATTTATTATATACATCAAAAAACTATAACACTTGTCTCCCATATAAATTTCTAAGATCAATCAATAGTGATAAATAAACATCAATGTCATTTCCAGGCTATTTTGGTCCAAAAATCATCAAGCTCATCATTACATTATTTCTCTTCATACATATATGTGGATAAAAATTTCTAATATACCAATATAATAATTCATGAAATATGTTATCTATTGAGAATATGATATAGATTCATTCCATCTATCTACAGTCCCATTATGATATTTCTTACTCCATTTCCAAAATCAAAAAAAAATATCATATATCTTCCATTATGGTGAATCTTTAAGGTGATATAAGTTTCCATCAGATATTTACTCATCTATATTCTATATTGACCTCTTTGTATCATTGTAATTTTCAAATAGATGCTTCAAATGATGAATTATTAGAAGATATGTGATTGATTTAGTAGTAGGTTTGATAAATATTCTTTAGAATGAGTCATAGATAGATTTTGTATCCATTTTATATCATGATACACCATATTTGGGAAATTATAATAAAATTTAATATTTATTCATATACAGAACACAGTCATTGGTGAAATTATGTATCTTTCTATACCCCAATCCCATTGGGTATAATATAGTAATCTGGAGTCTTGTTTTCTGCTAGATGTAACTATTTTAAGAGCTCAAGAAATTCAATGAAAATTTTATCACTACAACCATTTATTTATTTAAAGTTAACAAATATTAGTACTATTAATAACTCTATAAATTTACAACCACCTGGGAATACTGGGTTTTCATCATCTTCGTACAATTATTCAACTGTTATTATTTTATAATGGTTTCAATGCATATATCATGAATTCATTGTTTAAGAAAACACTTTATCTCATACTGAATATCTTTCTCATTACTATATATTGACTTTTTTTTATTTCACCATGCTAGATCCAATATATATAATTATTATTATAAGCATAGAAAATAATATGGTCATTGATTTCTCTATACCCTAATTTTCTCACATTTAAACACTTCACACATGGATAGAAAAGAATATATTTATTTTTAGGATTATGTTTAGAAATTTCAAATAAATTGTTAACCCTTTTCTCATATTCATCACTTTTATAACAAGGATTTATCCAATTATTATCCATTAATTACCTAAATTCATAATATAATAGATAAATACTTTAAAACATATAAACATTTAAACATATGTATAAATAAATAAAATTAAAATAGACAAGCATATAAATATATAAATATGAATGAATTTATAACGAACAATTTATAACTAAAAAATTATTTATAATTAAAACACTATTTATAAACAAAAATAAATTTATAAACAAAAGTAATTATAATGAAAAAAAATTACAACTAAACAAACTATAAAAAACAATTTTAAGAAGAAAAAAATTATAACAAAAAAAATATAAATAAAAATAATTAAAAATAAAAACCATTACAACCATAGAAAAATTATACCAATAATTTACAATCATAAAATATTATAACCTCAAACTAATTATAACCATAAAAAAGTATAATTGAAAAATATACAATTCTTAAAAAAAATAATTGGATTCAATTTATAACTAAAAATAATTAATAAACCTTTTAAAAAATAAAAATAACAATTAACTTAAAAAATACAGATTTAGGTTGAAGATCTATGAAAAGGAGAGAAAAAATTATTGTTGACTTCCTTTAGATTGAAATTAATAAAGGAGGGGTGTGGCTAAAAATAAATATCATATGAACTCGGATTTTTAAAATACCTTCAATTGTATTTCCTAGTATTTGGAGGTGTTGATAGTGATTTTGGGGGCATTTATGTGTTGAGAGTCATGCTATGGTCACTCTGGGGTCCACTACATTATAGTGTTAGTCGTGGTGGAGTTTTTGGTCCTAATTAGTTGGAGTTATGGGGATAGTTCATGGGTATTTTTGATTTGGCCATAGAGGTGGATCATTTTATTTGGATGATGGGCACCATTAGTTATGAAATGACAATGGTGTAAGTCATTTTGTTTGGTTAGTTCACCCATGGGAAACATTTGAGCTGAAATTCATGGGTTGAAGGTGTGTGGATGTCATTTTTTGAGGTTTGTCTATAGAGATTGGTGATTGGGTGCTTAATAAACCACAGGTAGTAAAATACCTATGATGAAAAGAATTTCATCTGGCTAGTTTACATAGGTGAAATGAGAAGATCTATCATTCCCTTGTTTAATGGTGTGGGTGGAGACTATTTTAGTCAAGTAAGAGTTGATATGTGTGGCCGCATTGAAAAATGGTGAGTAGAATACCTCTACATCATGGTCTTCTATGTTGTGGGCTGAAATGGTGAGGGAATTCTTCCCACACTTTTGTGTTGATAATAGTGGAAATCAAACCACTTTTATGTGGCTAAAATGACCACCGATATAATTAGGGAATCTAGCTATTTTGAACATGGGTATCTCGGATCAGACTTTGATTGATACCCACCACAACCATCATGAAATTCTACACATCGTAGTGGGGGTAGATCGAGTCCCTCTATAATTAGGGATTAGCCTATTTCCCTGGTTCAACTTTGTTTATTTATCGTGATCCATGGAAAATCCAAGGATCCTTCCTAGAGTATTTGGGAATCCTTTTAAGGATCTAAAACTTTTCACTTTGTACTGTTGATTCTTCTTCAATTCGATGTGGTTTTTCATAAACTACCTTTTCTTCATCTTAATCATTTCTTCAAGAATAATGGAAATAGAATATGTATTTATTTTTGGTGATTTAAATTTTAGTTATATGTAATACTTGAGATTATTTGGGTTCAAGGGAGATTCACATTGATTTGTTGGTGATCAGCTTCGGTTCCTTAGTGTAAAATTTCTTAGCTTCCTTGAGGTAGTGGATTTATGATCTTAATTTCATCTTCTAAAATTAGTGTTCTTGATATATTGTGGATTCACCTAAGTTTTCTTATGGAAAATAAAATCCTTTATTTTTTGTCCCCTTGAATTGAATGATCATATTTAACTTCATTCTTCCTCGATTTTTGTCCATTTCACTTTAATGGTTGATTCATCAAAATTCTCTTACATTATACCCACATATTAGTCCCATGATCCCATTTTTTCATAGCTTCAACCTTTATTAATCCATCCATACCTAAAATTCCTTCAAAAAAGTTAAGTTATTACTATATCCTTGGTCTCAATAGAGGTGTTTTAATCTAGGGTAAGGGATGGTGATTTATTTGTTTATTATTATCATACTCTTATCTTGATCCCTTGTTTGGTTTGTAGGAAGGGAAACGTGTGTGTTTCCCTTGCTTCTATAATTAAATCCCTTCCCTCAGGATTGGTGTTAATGTGTGTTCTAATACCTGGTAAGTGGATGTGTGTGTTTTATTTCTCTTTATATTGATTGAGATGAAATATTCCTTTCATTGAAATAATTTCCCTATTTTTTATAATAATTTTACACCAGTAATTCCATGTTATATTGTTATATACCTACTATGAAAGTTGATTCATAAGATTCTTTGGTTGGTTATAAACCATAAGTATAAAGTGATCCGGTTGGTTAGCCCCTATTTATTATATGAAAATTTTCATTTATTTTTATTTTTAAATATTGTTGATATGATATTAAACCCTTTCTGAGTTATATGGTCTAGAATATAAAAGGAAAATAGAATAAATAAGATCATTTAAGTCTAGAATTAAGTCAATAAAATAGAAATTTTCCTTATTTATGGAATGTGAATGGTATGTAAAAACTAAAATTAAGGTTAAAATTATCATAATAACCTTGGAAAATGGAATTATGGAATGAGAATATAAATGGATAAAATTTATAATTATTATTGGGTAATTTTATATGTTTAAAGTATGTAAACTAAGAGCTTATATTTTTGGAAGGATATTAAGGTTTTCTGGGTTATTGTCTCCTTATATGTGGTTATACCTTAGGATAGTTTTGGATTAGAATGCTAGTTATTACTTATGGTGTTTATATGGTAGTGAGATTTGGTTATAACTATATATATGGTATTAGGAGTGTTGTTATAATAACATTGGTAGAGTTATTTCCTTGAAATTTTTCCCTTCTTTGAGAGTGATGTATTGAATCTTAGGTTGTGTAGTGAATAATTGGAGGACCCCTATAAGGGATTTTATAGTGTTTCCTTCTTAGAAGGTGAGGCCTAGTTTATGTAATTTGAGTGGGATACCATCATAGGAAAATGATGAATGGTGGTTATTATTGGGATTTGTGTCATGTTAGTAGAGTAAAATGATATTATGAAAATAGGTGATAGGAATGGGATGGTTTAGAGGAAAAACTTATATAGGGATGCTCAAAATGTTGGTTTGGGCTTGGGGTGTAGTGAGACTGAAAGTTTAGTTTAATGAGTGTCTTCAGGGTGAGAAGATTAGTTGGGAGTATATGTCTTGGTTTTTAAGATGTGTTTTGATTCTAAAATTAATATAATAATTAGGATAACTAGGTTATTCATAACTAGTAAAATTAAAATAATTGGTATATAGAATATGTATTTAGAAGTGAAATATTAAATAGTTTCACCACTTAATAATCTATCTTAAGTAAATAAGTAATCTGATCTTGTTTTAGAATGTTATAATGTTTTTATAGATGAATGATTTGACTCCTTCACATTGTGATAAGTTCAAGATAATGAAATTATGAGGATAAATAAGGGATAAGATTAATTACTATATTAAGTAATGAGAATAAATTATGAATGATGTTTAAGTTTAGGTCATGTATGAACTAATAAATGAAGAGGTGAATTGAACTCGAACATGGATTCAAGTATTCAGTTAAAGAATTCATGGAAGGTTTTAGTTGTTTAACCAGAGTTTTGATCCAAGAAAAAATATGATTTTTGAGTATATTAATTTCTTGGGGTCTATTGTTATGAGTTAAAAAATTATATCTTGTGATGATTCAATGAAATAGTAATGCAATAGACAAATTGTAACCAATTAATTAGGTGTGAACTTCCTAGTTAGTGATGGCTATGTTTTGATATTGATGTCTATTAATGTTTTCTCACTACTTGACTATCTTACTTCCTAGATATTAAGTGTGGATTATACAAGTCTATGATAAATATTTGTGTGATAAGTTATATGTGATGTGGTTCATTTTTTGAATTATATGATATAACTTGGAAATGGGTAAGAGACTGGTTTTTCATAGGGTATGATAGTTTTATGGTGGTTGTGCATGGTGTAGGGTATGATGTTGATATAATGATATGTAATATTACTTGTAAGTGATTATTGTTCCTTTAATTGAATCCTGATAAATGTTTTAGGAGTTGTACTATTGGGTCCTTCTTGGTTTGAGGGGTGATCCATATTTGATAGGTAATAGTTGAAGGACTGTGTTTCTAGGGCCCCTATTCTTAATTATATATTGTTATTATTTCACTTAATTCTTGATGGATATGTTATGTTGGAAATGGAATGGCTACAGGTAAAGTTTAAAATTTCAAAGTTTATGGTGATTCAAGATGTGGGGAATCTCTCTTATTTATGATAGTCCAAGTTGTGTACATTTATTTATGATATGGGAATTCATTGTGATATGATGATTTCAGATGATGCTAAAAGGATTGTAAATGGTGTTTCACCTTCGGCTATGTTTTATTAACCTTACTCTTGTTCCTATATTTTTTAGTTTGTTCTTTCACACATATATGTCCCAACACATGTACTTCACATTGATTTTTTTCTCATGAAATGTGATCCTATTGAGTACTCATAAGTGCTCACCCCTCAATGGTGTTTCTTGATATGTTTTTTATGATAGCTATGGGAGAATAGGGATTTTTTTGTTTGGGTATCAGTAGTGGATCAAGGAGTTATATCTTGTGATATCTTTATTCTCCTTGTTTTTTATCATATAGTTTAGTCAGGTTTGGGAAAATGAAAACTTTTCCTTTAAAAATGAAGTTGATTAGTGGATCTTATCTCTTTTCTTATGTTATTTAAAGAGGCTAATGACTCCCATGATTTTGAAAATATGCTCGGTGCTAGTCACCACATCATGGCCTACTGGATGTGGGCTTCGAGGGCCATATCCATCTTCACATCCATCCCACAAGGGGTACCATTGGAGGGGGTCTTGTCATAATGGTATCAAAGATAATGGTTGAGAGATAAGATAGAGTATGAAGATAGACATATGTGAATATTTTATGGGTCTAGTTGGGAAATTGTGTAATTCAAACCTAACATGTGATTCAAAAAGAGAATACTAGCTAGGAAATAGGTATTTAGGGACCCCTATGATCCTATGTAAGGACCTTTTTGGTCTACAAAACATGTTTTGTTGGGATGCACCGATTTTAGGGTAGAAATTTAATAATTCATCATGAATCATTCTCATAGATTGAAGTCTAATCTAGGATTTTGATTTATTAATATACTTAGTATATTTATTTATGTTAACTTGTATTGATGTTTTATAATCCTTATAATAAAATTGTGTTCCATTTTAAAATGTTTGTTTATGCTAGTTTTAAACAAGATTTCTCATAAGTCGATGGCATGATTTGATACAAGTTCTCCCCAATATTCCATATTTAGTTTTAAAAACATGTTTGATGTGATTGAATCTTTGAATCTGTAGATAGAAATTAAAATTGATTTTTCCATTTAAATAATAATGCATTCCCTTGATAAATAACTAAGTTAATAATTTTGAATTAAATGTTTATATAATATTTTCTAGATTTAACATTATTAATATGAAATATCATTTCATTTGATAATTTGAAACCATAATTTATGAATTTATTATAATTAAATGAAATTTGTTTGTATGAGCCTTTCAATTTCAATGATTCCATATTTATGAGTCCCTATTGTAGGAAATGTGTGACATATTGACCTTTTGATCATGCCTAAATTTATTAAAATCCATGAAAGTATGTTGGAGTAAATAAACTCTTTATATGAATGATTTAATGAAATTTTATGACATATTATTATTATATACTTAAAATAAATTAATGATACATGGTTAAACTAATAATTAATAAGTGGTTTCTGTAGCTATCATGTCTAAGATTGATAAAATTTATAATTAAAATTGTTATGAAACTATGATGTAATATATGACATGTTGATATTTATTTATTAAAATTTGAGAATTATGTTCTTAGGTTATGAAATCTAATAATCTGGATGTGTTTAAATTCAAAAATAATATATGAAATAAGATCATGTTATAATTCTAAAATAAAAAATAAAGTATGTTGAGTTGTTTTTAGTAATCATATTATGTCATCAATATGCTTCCTCACTGGATAAGAAACTTGAGTATTCCCAAAAAAATGATGTTTATTCATTATATATTGGATATTTACCCTTGTTTTGATTAAATTTTCATTGATGGTGTGTTTCCTCATGGTTCTTGTTTAAATAGTTAGTAAATTGATTAACTATTATTTGGTGTCAATGGATGGTATGAATTATAGTGATTTTCTACTAATATATTTGTTATGTACACTTATGGTGATATATGATAAAAGTTTTTGGGATGGATGGTATGGAATGGTTTTTGGAATGGCATTGGGATGATGATGTAGTGGTTACATTCTGATGCCAACATGGTATTTTAGACCCTATATAAAAATATGTTAGATAGGGTTGTGTCCTTACCCACATTAGAGGTAAATTGATTTATAGAAGGGAGTGTTGGGATAATGGGTATTATGGGCTAGTGGATTTTGATTGGTGTATGTATTTTCCCTAATTTTTATATTGTTCTCTATAATGATTGTATTAATTTTATGGTTTTATATAACCTGATTTTTTTATGCTACTCAAAGATATTTCATCGAAAATTCATCGTTATGTTTCATGATGGAAAGAAAAAGAGGAATCATGGGGGAGGCTTCACTGAATTTTTTTATGGAAGGAGGTACTGAATTTCATTCGTAGAGCTTCTAATGATGAGGATAAGGAATTACTAAAATAGGTTGAAATTTCCTTTGAGTTGGTGATAACTTTGTGCTATTTTTTGAGTCTCCCTAGTAGTTGTACTTATTCAGAATACACCCCAATGATGGTGGAAGATAAGGAGTGGAAATCCAAATGGGATTATTTGGGAATAATTTATTGAAGCATTCCATAAATATTTTATCCCTTTTTTATAGGTGAATATTCTCTTGAATAATCTTAAAGAGATCTAACAAGGGGTGGATAATGTGAATGAGTTCAAAAATAATTATATGGGACTAGTAGGTTAGTTTCAATATTTATTAGCTAGTATATTTGTTTGAGCGCAACATTTTGAGTCTACCTTGAGGCTAGAGATTTGGTGATATAATTTATCTATTCATCCAAAGACATAAAAAGAAGTGAGAGAGCATGAGGAAGTCATAGATAGAGGCATCCCCATAAGAGAAGGTTTCATAAAAAGTCTTATATAGAATCTGGAGTGGTCAAGGTTAATTTCCTAAGTTATAAACCATTGGTTTCATAGAAGAGGATAATGAGTAAACCTTATATGGTTAGAGCATGGATTTGAGCCCTAGGTTTGAGCAGCTCAAGGGGCCATGTGTCGATCAATTTGATCTATTTCCATTATAATATTATGGGGAATTGTAGTTTGATTTTCCTAATGGAAATCTTACTTCTTAGTCCTTGATAGGTATTCATATGTAGTATAAGGGAGTAGATCATATTCTAAGGCAGTTCCAATAGTGTATCTATCCTTTTTTAGAAGTATCTCCTTATTTCTATTATGTTTTGGTCATTTACAACCTCATCTTTCCTTCTATTCTCTAAGTGTGTATCATAAAGTTGAATTTAATGTGATTTTTGGGTTCCTTATTTAACTCTAGTGTAGTCATTTTCCTTTATATGGGTTTTGTTTTAATTTTTGAGGATGATAATTTTCTAAGAGGTATCTTATGAAAGAATTAATTTTTTAATCCCTCCCTTTGTGTTTCCCATGATTTGGGGATGTCAAGAGGGATTCTGGGGGTGTTTTTGTGGTTAGAGTAGTGTACTTATCACTTTGGGGTTCACTATTCCATGGTGGTAGGCATGGTATAAGACTTGGTCCTACATGGTTAGAGTTGTGGGCATGGTTGAAGTTAATTTTAGATTTATCTATAGAGTTTGATCATTTTCATTGGAGGATGGGAACCATAGGGTTTAAAATTCCCATGGTGAAAGGCATTTTCTTAGTGATTTATCCTATATAAAACAAGCAAGTTGAAATTCCTAGGCTAAAGGCATGGGACTGGACATTTTTAGGTTTGGTCATAGAGCTTGGTGTTTTGGTTTTTAGTGAACCATATGGAAATAAATACATATGGTGTAAATAATTTCATTTGGGAAGTCTACCTATGTGAAATAGGGATATCTACCATGCCCATGTTGAATAGTGTGGTCATAGATGAGAAAAGTTGGGTGGGAGGCAAGCTATGTGGCTAAGTTTAAAAAAGGTGAGTAGGAGGCTTCTATGTCATGGTCTTCAGCGTGGCAAGCTAAAACAGTGAGGGAATTCTTACCACATCATGGTGTTTCCTATGGTGGTGATCACCCTGATTTTAAAAATTCAAAATGGTCATCAATATAAAAGGTTAATCTATCTATTTTGAACACAGGGATCTTATATCTAAGACCGAGACCCACCAAGACCATAGTGGAAGTCTCCATGTCATAGTGGGGGTCGATTGAGTTTCTTTATAATTAAGGCTCGACCTGTTTCTCTAGTTTAACCTTTCTTATTTCTCAGAAGCCATGGATGATTTTGGGGGCCCTTTTAGAGTGTTTTTGGTATTATTTTATATATTTCAACCTTTTTTCTTCATGTTTTTGATTCTTATTTGATATAAGGTTATTTTTCATCTACTCTCATTTTTTATTCTTAAAAATTATTCTTGGAATGATGTGAGTAGTGTGTGTGCTTGGTTGTGGTGGTTTAAAGTTGATCTTTTTGCAATAAATGTGAAATTCTATGTTCAAGGAAGCTTCAAATTGATTCATTGGTGATCATAATCAGTTCCTAGATGTGAAATTTAATGGTTTCCTTGTGGTAGTGGATTTTAGATCATAATTTATTCTTCTTCTTTTTTCTTGATATGTTTTGGATTATCCTAAGTTTCCTTATGGAACCCAAAATCCTTCATTTTTTATCCCCTTGAATTGAAGAGCCAAATCTACCATCATTCTTCCATAATTTTTACCAACTTCCCTTGAATGGTTGGAGTCACCAATATTACCTTTCTTGAAACCCACCTATTATTCATTTTTTAAAATTTCTTACATATATTAAAACTTTAATAATCTACAAATACCTAAAATTCTTTCAAATAAAGTAAGTAATTACTCTTCCCTTAGAACTGATGGATTTATTTTGGTCTAGGGTAGGGGTGGTGATTTATTTATGAATTTTTATCATACTCTTTCCTTGGTACCTTGTTTCATCTAGGGGAAATGGACCTTGTGTGCTTCCCCTGGTTCAATAATTTAATTCCTTCCCTTAGGCATGATGTTGCAATGGGTTATAGGTTAGTGTAAGGGGATGTGTGTGTGTTTTCTTTCTATTTATATTAATTGAGATAAACTATGCCTTTCCTTGATGAGATTTTACTCTTCTTTTTTATAATTATACACTAGTATTGACTTGTTGTATTTTTAAATACCTTATATGAAATTTGATTGATAATAGGATTTGGTTGCTTATGAACTGAAAGTGGAAAGTGATTAGGTTTATTATTCCTACATTATTAAATAAAAATAATGATTTTTTTCCTTTTAAATTTTTCTGTTATGATATTGAATCATTGGATAATTATATGGGATAGAATATAAAAGGAAAATATAAGCAATAAGAGCATTTAAGACTATTATTAAATCAATAAAATGGAAATTTTTCCTAATTATGTAATGTGAATTGTATAAAAAATATGAAATTAAGGTTAAAATGCAAAAATGAACCTTGAAAAGGGAATTATGGAATGAGAATATGAATGGTAAAAATATGGAATTAATTTTGGATAATATTATATGTTTAAATTATGAAAATCGTGATCTTATAGTTCTAGGAGGATAATAAGGTTTCATGGATTCTTATCTCCTTTTATTTGGTTATCCCTTATGAGATTTTTGTTTTGGAATATTGGTCCATCCTTCCTGAGTGTAAGGAGTAGTGATGTTTAGTGATATACTTAGAGATGGGATGGGGAGAGTTATTATTATCCTCTTTGAAGAGTTACTACCTTATAAGTTTTCCCTTCCTTGAGAGCCATGCCTTGAATCTTGGATTATGTAGTGAAGAATTAGAGGACCCCTTTAAAGGTTTTATAGTGTTCCCTTCCTAGAAGTTTAATATTTGTTTAAGTAAGTTGAGTGGGATTCTAGTATAGGAAAAGGATGAGTATGGGTTGTTTTGTGATTAGTGTCATGTTGGTGGAGTAAGTTGTTGTTATTAAATACATGTGATGGGAATATAAAGGTTTAGAGGAAAAACTTTTATAGGGATTCTTCATATGTTGTTTTGGGATTGGGTATAGTGAGACTGTGGTTTTAGTTTAATGAGTGTCTTTAGGGTGAGATGTTTAGTTGGGGGTATATGTCTTGGTTCCTAATATGTGATTTGATTCATAAATTAATCTAATAATTGGGATAATTATTTTGTTCATAAATTAGTAAAAGTAAACTAATTAGTGGTTGGAATATGGATTTTAAGGTGAAGTGTTAAATTGTTTCACTGCTTAATAGTCGATCATAAGTAAAGAGGCGATCCAATATTGGTTCACAACTTCATAATTTTTTTAGGAATGACTGATCTGACTCCCTCACATTATGATAATTTTGAGATAGTGAAATGATGAGGATAAATAAAGGATGATATTAATTACTATCATAATTAATGAGAATAAATTATGAATTAAATTGAAGTTGAATTCCTATCCAAGTTAATGGATGAAGAGGTGAATTGAACTCGAACTGGGATTATAGTAATTAGTTAAATAATGGATGGAAGGTTCTCGTTTCTTAATAAAAAATTTGATGCAACATATAAATATGATGATTGGTTATATTAATGGTTTGTGGATTTTAATATTATTTAATAAATGATACCTTATAATTCTTCAATGAAAGTGGAATGTAGTAGAAAAATTGGAACCAATGGATAAGTTGTGAACTTTCTAGTTTGTGATGGCTATGATTTAATTTTGATGTCTATTGATGTTTACTCACTACTTGACTATCTTGCTTCTGGTATATTAATTTTGGATTATAAATAGATATGATAAATGTTTATGTGTTGAATTATTTGTGATGTGGTATCCTATTTGGATTATATTATATGACCTATAAATGGGATGGAGGATAGTTTTACAAAGGGTATGATGATAATATGTTTTTTACATGGGGTGTAGTGTATGATGTTGATATAATTATAAGGTATATGATGTATAAGTAATTATTGTTCCTTTCCTGGATTCCTAATCAATTTGTGATGATTTATCCTACCATGTCATTCCTGGTTTGAGGGGTGAACCATTATTGATAGGTAAGAGCTGCAAGATTATGTTTTTAGGGCCCCTATTCTTAATTATGTATTTTTTTATTTTCCTTGGTTATTGATGGAAATGTTATGTTTTCAATAGAATGGTTATAGGTAAAGTTAATATTGATTCAAGATGTTGTTCACCAGTCTTGTTTATGATAGCCTAAGTTAAAAACATCTATTTATAATAAAGGAATTCTTTGTGATATGATAATTGAAGGTGATGCTAATGGGAGTAGAAATGATGTTTTTTTAGGACCAATAGGGGCCTATATACCATGATAGGGGGGGTGAATCAGGGTATGGATATTCTTTTTCAAAATTCTTCCTGCCCCACTAGATCTTGAACTCTTTATTACAAGGGTCACTTTGTTTGCACTTGTTTGTTTATTATGACCACATATTTTCTTCCTTATCTGATGATGGTGCTTTAAATGCATTGTAGGGAAGTAAGCAGGTAGACACATAGATTTTTACTTGGTTCACCCTCACCAGGCTACATCTAAGGAGCATACAACGGTGATGTGCCACTGTACAAAATCCACTAAAGCACATTGCTATTTACAAGGTTCGGGCTAGATCACTTCTATGCCCAGGCTCACTGCCTTTACAAGGTTTAGGGTCAGCTCATTGCTTTCCCAAGTATCACTCCCTATTTCTCTCTCTCTGGATAACTGCCGGTGGAGAGGATCACCTTCTTCCACTTCCTTTTCTCACTGCTTTGGAAAGGATCCAATCACAGTTTATAGACCTGTAGGTCTCTTCATTATGACTAATGAATACATCCTCTGTTGTATGTATATGCTCTGTTGAAGTCCAACTTTCACCCGTAGATGAATCTCACTTTGCACCAAAGGTATCGGGAAATATTCCATCTTCCACGCAGCCCTAAATCACTATCATGCTTCAACCATACTTGGAATCCTTCTACAAGATGGACCGCAAGTCTCGGAGCGCAAGTTAAAACTGGCGCACAAGTTCACCTCAACAACTTGTGTGATTCTAGCTTCTTCAACTCCAAACTTGCGCGACTCACACACTTTTATGCCCAAACCAATTTTGGAACGCAACCATCAACTATCGCGCTTCTTCAAAACTCGGTGCGCAAGTGTCACCAAACCACTTGCGCAACACCCCCTTCTTCAACTCAAAACTTGGGCGACTGCCTTCCTTTCTCGCCCAAAGCTCTTTGGGCGTGCAACAAACAACTAGCGCACAACTTCTACTTGCACGACCACACCACCACTTGTGTGACCACCACACCTACGTGACGAGAGATCTGATTTTCTCTAAGTGTTGAACTCATACATAATGAGGATAGTTAGACCTCTATTTATAGGCATTTGGACACCCTGCGCGACGGCGCACAAGTCTCCTCTCGACGCGCAAGTCTCTACCGCACAAGTTACTTGCACAACCAACCCTAAAACTTGGGCGCCCATTTTCCCTTTTCCATATTTTGATGTTATGATCTTGAAAAACATATGGCATGCAAGTTTCCTCTCTTTCAAGACAACGGCGCCCAAGTCCCTTTTACAAAACCTCTTTTCTTCATTTGTCGATTTTCAGGCCCAAAAATTTGGCAAATTCTGGAAAACAGCACCACCTTGTATCTGTTCTTTTTGAACCGCCTCCAGATCGATCATTCCTTTTTCGATATTCTTGAATCAGCCATGGATCGTTAACTACATCCCTTGAACTCGACATGCCACTATGAAATCCCCTTTGTCAAAAAAATTGTATGTCATGGTTTTCTTTGTCAACAAACACAAAACGGATGTCCACTTTGTCAACAAACACAATCACCTCAAAAATGCTTCAATGATACCTTGAGGGATTTTTGCCTAACAGTTTTCCATTCAGTTGTGTTTTATTAGCTATATTGTTATTACCATCTTGTATTGTATAGTTTTTTCACACATATTTGTCCTGACACGTTGATTTCACATGGATTTTTTTCTTACGAAATATGATATTGCTGAGTACTTCTATGTGTTCACCAATATATAGTGTTTCTTGAGCTATTTTTTTGTAAAACCTTGAGAAAATGGGGATGAAACTATTCGGATAGTAATAGTAGATATAGGAGTTTTATTTTTCATGATCTTTGGCCACCTTATTTTTATCATATAGTTTAGTCGGTTTTGGAAAATTTAACCTTTTTCTTCTTAAAATGAAGTTGATTGACATATATTATCTCTCTTATTGTGTTATTTAAAGAGGTTAATGCCTCCTATAATTGTTAAAATACCCTTGGTTATAGTTTCCATCCCATTTTTTATTGGAGTTGATATTTGGGGGTTATTACCATCTTCATTTTTTTAGCCCAAGAGAAGTATTAGTGGAAAGGGGTCATGAAAAATATTGAAGTATGACAATGGGGAAACTAAAATAAGATAAGTGGAATGCATCTTCAATGATACAAATGAAATATATGGTGGTGTAAGTAGGTATAAAAGTGAAATAGAAGATAAATGATGAAAAATAAGTGTAAAATTGATTTAATGAAGAAGTTAGAGCATAGTTGGATCACGATTATTAGAAAATAAAATTAGGATTTCAGAAAATAAGATGGTGAAAAAATGAAGAGAACCCATGTGTATTAAATTTTTTATAATATTTTAATATCATTTATTCTATAACTAATGTTAAGATTCATGTTTGAATATTGGTTATTCTATAACTGATGCTAAAAGCTAATCCAAAACATTTTTATTATTAGTTATATCATAACCAATGTTAAAATCCTTTCTATGTGGATATTAATGTGGGTTGAAAAATAATTAATGTTAAAACCATGATGCCAAATCTACTTTTTCTAGTATTTTTATTTTATTTTATGAGGTTATTTAATAAATATGATTAATAGGAAAATTATTTTGGTGATATAATTGTGTTTTATGGTGGGAGTTATGGAAATAAATTATTTCTTTCCTTTGATTTATTTTCCCTACCAATTGAAAATATCCCCCCCCCCCCTCACTCTCCCTTTTTATCATTGGTTGGAAGAACCTCTTAGAGAAATTAAAATATCTCACCCTATCTTCCTCCACAAAATAAATAATAATCTTTATCATTATTAATTTTTTTTCACAGTAATGGAGACAACAACAAGTAGGGAAATTTACATGGCAACAACGATTTCACAATATACTGATGATGAATGTATGTGGGAGTGACGGTGCTTACAGCATGGGTTAAGACACTATATTTATTATTATTTTTCTATTTATTGTTTTTTGACCCCTTTATCTAATTTTGAACCTTTTATAATTCTTTATGAAATCAATAAGACATGGTATTTTAATATTAAATTAGATAATCACTAATTATTAAATGTAGTTAATAAAAGAGGGTTTTCACGTAATGAACTCACCTAAATATGAAACTTGATTAATTAAAAGTATAATAATTATAATGTTTCAATTATTATTATTATAAATATTTTTACTAAATGATTTTTCTTTGAATCTATCTCTTTTTCTTGGTGAAGCAAGTTAAGGATTTAAGTTAAAGTATTAAATCATATATTTTGGAAGAAATATTTTATTTTAAATAATATATATTATCATCTTTATTTCATGAAAAAATATAATCTTCTTTATAGATTTTAATTATTTTTAATTACACCATTTTGGTTATTTGATGGTTAATGTTTTCCTTTGTGGGTTAACCTATTATAACAATGGATCATGATAAATAGTCTTGGTTTTATTGAAAATCGAATACGTATTAGAGATTAAATATTTGTTTGAATAATTTTATTGGATTATTTTCTCATTATAAGAAGAAATATTTTTATTATTAAATAATATTTTATTCTAAAATCATTAAAGTTTAAATATTTTATTATTTAATTTCTAGGAAGGAATAAACATAGGGATAAAGGCTCTATGTTTATCTATAATTTTATTCCAATAATAACCTTGGTTTATTTCTCTAACAGAGTTTGTTCATGGTGTTGAATATTAAAATGATTATTTTTATTTGATTTATTTTTTATTTTAAAAATAAAACATTATTCAAATATTCATATACTATTGATAGATTTTCCACTATGACAATCAGCTTTATTCTCCTCTTATACTTGTATTCTTTGATAAACCCTAATGTGAGCTTGTTCTTGGATGGCCAGTATTCCTCTAACTATCACCATCTCAATTATTTTCCTAATTTTATTCTATATTTAGTTCAATTATTGTTTCACAATGCTACAATGGAGGAAAACTAAAGAATTATGGCTTTAGGTTCATGGAAGTGATGACGCAACTGGTTTTTAGAATAGTTTAATGAGTGGTTGGATAAAAATGGATTGAGTAAAGATGGATGACCAAGAATAATCTCGATGAGGTGTATTACAGGCTTTGAGGGTATTAGTTTTAGCCAGTATAAGAGGCCTAACTGGTGTATGATGTGATGATGTTGTGCACAGTGTGAAGATGAATTTTTTGGGATTCAGAAATTTTCATGACTACATAGTGTGTATTATATGGTCATACATCATGTATGTTTTCTTTTAAAATTTATGTGTTTTCATTAATGTGAAACTACATGTCATACCAAAATTATTTTAGTGTGACTAGGATTCAGTGGTTATAGGGTTTCATGTATTTTTAAATATCACACATCTTATGACTATGGGTCACATTTTGTGTATACTAAGAAAATAAGATTGGTATGCATAGTATATACATTCCAAGTAGCTACGTAATACCTATATGTTATTTATTAAAGTACATGTTGTGTATTATGTCATAAGAGATAGAATTTGGTGACAAAAAACACTCGAGTTTCTGAAAAGCCTTATGCATCACGTACCTCCCAAGAAATATTGTGTATATGGGGTTTACACAAGTTGGTCAGTGAGATTACATGAACAACCTACTTTAGTGATCCTACATATTTTTTACCCAACCCTAACACACCATACACTTGGAAGTATATATTACTTGTTTTTATTTTTCAACCCAGGAGCCAGTTTTGGATGTGTGAGTAGTCTATTTTGAGTGTTTTTTATTTAGAAGGTGAAAATACATATATATATTTATCATCTAGGTTTTATATTCAAGTTAGTTGGTTTCATAGATTCTTAGAGATGATTATGTATCTGGTCATATGATTAGATAATTCATAGGTTCATAAATCCTCGTAGAGCATGTTTGTATCTAGAGAATGGATCCTCTATGTGTATAGTGGATTAGGTAACCCTATCAACTAAGGTGTCCTCCTGTGGGGTAAATATCCTCCACTCATGGATTATATTACCCTATTATATGATTCACATTACATATATTGGTGAATGAGTCCTCTGTAGGGGTCAGTAACCCTCTCTACTGAGTTATCTTCTAACGAGGCATGGGTCCCCCATTACTGCTACTATTAAAGGATGATATGGAAGTTATGGGTGTGAGATAGTTCAAGTGAACTCAGTTTTTCAGTTCTTCAAGTACTAAATATTTCTTTCTAGTGTTATACATCTATTTTTTGAGATATGGAAATTGGTATACATTTCTCTAATGAGGCATGGTCCCACTTCTTAGTTCTAGAGTGGCGACATGATGATTTTTTGGAACTAGATTATTTAGATGATTTGTATTTTTTGAGTTTATTGATTTCCTTACATATATGAGATATAAGGTGATGAACTCTAGTGGTTTAAATATTGTATATATTACCCTTTATCACCACTAAGTTGTGACTTATAGCTAGGTTGTAGACATTAGACACACTAGGTATTTCACCAACCTGTGTAACATTGGATACTTTTATGATAGGATTATTTAGAGAGTTGATATGTGGTTATATTAAACTTCCCTATATTCTTTTGTTACTTTTATATAAATCATATCTATATTTTTCTTTATCACCTTCCTTTTTTATTATTCTCTCATACTGAGGGTTTTGAACGAACTAGTTCTTTCATCTTTTGCATGTTGTTTTAGGTAATCCTACCGGGTATATTTATAATCTCCCTTATGTGGTCCTTATGCCCAAATGTGTTGTGTCTATGTAGGTAATACATAATTCAGATATGGTCGTAGTGATCATGGATATGGAGCTTATTATATGGAGAAGATGTTTTTTGGTGTATTGTGGTACTCAATGGTGGTGGATACTTTTGATGGACCCTCCCCATGAGTCCTTAGAATATGGTGTCACGTTGTGGATCTTACCTTTTTTCCTTCTATGAGAATGTAGAGTTCCATTTATACATTTCCATTACATAATCTGGTGTAATTATGTGTTTTTGTTACCTTTCAAGGTTACCCACCAGATGTGGTGTTGTATAACTATTATTTATACATTCATTTATATAGAGTTCGATTGTTAATTTATGTTGTGATTAGTTCCTGATTATATATTTTGAATTGTATTTCATATATATTAAGATTTATTATAGGATGAGGCCTCCCATATATGATTATTCCTTATTAGTGCTAGTCCCTAGCCCCTATAAAATTAGAGTATGTATTGGGGTGTCACACTTGGATCATCGCTGACCGAGGAGGGGTCCTGGTGGGTCAGGTCAGGTTAGAATGGCATTTGAGTGGTTTGAGTCCTAGGGACATAATACAGAGTCAGTGGTTTTATGGGGTTTTTTTGGGAAATTAATAAATTTTTTTAAGAGGTTTTAGTTTGATTAATAGACCCTGGAACCCGGTGTTGGTGTGGTAGTAGATGTATATTGATATGTGAGGCCTTATTCAGGCCATCGGAAATTTAGAGCACCATAAGTTTGAGCATTGGATATACATTTACCAGAAATTCAATCAAAGTATGGTGGTTGGGATTGATGTGTGGGAAACATAAATTCATCTTTCAGTGATAGTAGGATCATCAGAATCTCATGTCTTCAGATGACATCAAGGGTGGTCCATAATTTTGGTAAAATCTCTAAAATGTTTTCTCTTGAAGAAAGAATATAGTGGTTTTTACTAATGAAAATGGTTAAGGTTAATAGTTTTATGGGAAATTATAAATGACCTTCCATATGGATGATACTCCATGAATATGAGAAATAAGTGTGACCAAAACAACCGGCTAATGTTTCCTATAAAGGAAGTGGGGAATGACCGTAAATAGTGTATCATGTTCATAAATAGTATACGTGAAAAGTACATAGTGACTCAAATGATTATAGTGTTTTAATAATTTAATAATTATTTATTACTAATGGATTTTTTAGTTACTTTAAAATTTTCACTTAAGTTAATATACTAATTTGAAATGGTTCCTCCTAAAAATGTAGGTCAAAATTTTAAAGTACATTAATCTTTTGTGTTCAATTACTACTTTATGTACTTCCATTTTTTATTTTTTTATTTCTTGTATGTTTTTTTAGGTGTGTGAGAGGTTGACTTAGTTTAGTGGGTAGGTTTTAGTAGATTCTTACTTCTAATAAACATAGTTTAGGAGAGGTGATGTTCTAAAGGTTTGGTTTTTTTCTACAAAAAAAATCATAGGAACTTCTGGTGGTTTTATCAGTAGTACAGGTGATCAGTTTTCCACATATCATTCCTAACAAGTAGTATCAAAAGTGTTTAATTTTTTGGAGGTTCAACTTTTTTTGGTTCATAGTTTATAGGTTTAACACACCAATAGAAACATAGGTATAGAATCAGATTAATGAAATATATGTATTGATAATAGAATGGATTTTGGATTTTAGAGAGTGTATATTTAATACCAACTTATTTAAAAGGACTTGGAAGTAACATTTTTCAAGGTAAATATAGTGATAATGAAGAAGTATTAATTTAAATTCTTTGATAGTAAATAATTAGAATTAGTAAGAATGTCTCTAATAAGAAATATTTCTTTTAATTTTTTTGAGAAGAAAAAAATTAATGTTTTGAAAGTGTTGGTAGATATGTATGAAAATACAATGGTACTTAACAAAGTTTTCTTGTTGAAACGGTTGTTTAGACTAAGGATGTTAGAAGTAATACCAATGAAATATCATGCTAATGAATTCAACATAATCTATGGGAAACTCCAATCAGCAAAGGTAGCTATTTTCAATTATGTATGGGTTTTTCTACTATTATATTCACTTTTAGAGAGTTGGGATGCTATGGTTACTATAGTTAGTAACTACAATGGAAAACCCAATTTGTTATCTGATGATATCTGGAACATAGTATTGAATAAAGAGATAGGGTGGTGGAATTTTCAAGTATAGATTGATAGTTCCCTTAATACTAATGTAAGGGAAAGGGCATCCCATCATAAGTAAGTATAATAGAGGAAACCAATAAAATAAAAGTCCCATGAAATAAGTTTAAGTAAGTAAGATGGTCTTGGTCCAATATATTGAAAATGTGGAAAGAAATTACATATCAAAAAGGACTGTAAGAGTTATAAGGATAGAACCATAAATATGACAACATCTGGAAGTTAATATTTCATTAACACAATGAAAGGTACCAAAGGTTCCCTACTGAATACATCTATAGAAGTTTGGATGATTGGCTCTAGGGAATCCTATCATTCAACAAGTTATCAAAGATGCATGATCAATTGAATATCTAATAATTTTTTGAAATTGTATTTGGTGGATGGTGAAGCCCTAGAAGATTATGGAAAATGAGAGTTCAATATATAAATAAATATTAGAGGATTCTTAAAGTTAAAAAAAAAATTCACATCTCTGGTTTATAGAGGAATCTTGTTTCTATTGGACAAATAGATTATGTAGGATTTGTAAATAGATTTTCAAATGAAGTATGGAAAGTTATTGTGACAACCTAGGTAATATAAGCCTTTTTAAAATTTATTATTATTTATTAATTAGATAATGATTATAATAGATTCTATGTATAATAGCATACATAATACACTACATCAAGCTTAAACCTACTAAATATCATTATTTAATATAGAAGTTATCACATAGTCTTTAGACTGGTAGGAATAAACATGATTAACTGAATTATGAATATATGGTTTACACATGTATATATAATTAACTATTTTTTGACTAATTAATTATAAATGAATATAAATCCCTTTTTAAAATACAAGAAAATGTTTTTTCTAAAAATCAAATTTAAATATGCACAAGTGTGTTTTATAGAAATAAATAAATAAATCACACTTATAGGATTATATTAATGAAAAATATATATAATATATTCAATTTAATTTTTATAATTCATCTTATATGTTTTATATACATAATATAAGAACAAATTCAATTTTATGCATAAAAAGAGTATTTTCCAAAAAAGGCATTTTACCACATTTTGATGGAGAACCCATTTTAAATCTATTTTTTGACACTTTTATAAATTATATTTGAAAAAATAAACTTCTTATTTAGATTTAGAGTATCAAAATTTACTTTGGTTGAATTTTTGGAATTTTTCTCAGAACTTTCATATTTTGATGTATAATGAATAATACAAATATTAGTTCAAAACTTCTTTTTCATCAAATTTATTTATATAGTTAAATTATGTTTTTAATTACTTTTAAAGTATAATTAAATAATTTTTTTAGTATTAAAACCAATGTAGGTTCTTGTAATCAATTTCACAATGAAATTGGATATAAAGACATTGTAAACTTTTGAATGTTTTTACTTTAAAAACTCGTTTTCTCGATCTTTTATTGGGATTAATTTTAAATTAATTTTAGACACTTATATGTTTTTAATTTTGAAAAACATACATAAATGGCTATAATCAGTATGATATTTATGATCTAATAACTGAAAATAATTTTCTTTTCATTTTATAAAGTCATCTTAAGGGTGCCCAGTGTCCCACATACAATGCCAAACATAGTCAAGTAAGACAGAAACAACAAAAAGGCAAACAAAGAGTTACATATCATAGTACCCATAGTCATCCCCACATCCCAAGCAAGATTCTTCTTATCCAGTAGCCTATTCCCACTCTGGGTGTCCCATTTATGATCTAATAGGATCAAGATAATTTTTAAAATATAGGAATTATAACTTTAGTAACTATTTTTATAATCACAGTTAAGGGTAAATCAGGTAATTAAGGGTAATAATAATATTATAAATTACCATAAAAATTGTAATAATTTCATTATATGACTATTTTTTAAACTAAAATAATAATTATCCCAGAATGTAGCCTTTTTAATCCACTTGGATGACATCAATACATTTATATTATTTTATTCAAAGAAAATACAATTGTCACACTATTGTTTTTAACAAGTAAAATATTTTTAATATGGGGTTATTTAAGGGATATGTTCTAATATAAATATTATTTAGAAATATAAAATGTTTACATACATCATGGTAATTTATTTATAATTTTTTGAAAATAAATAGTTAAATTAAATGGTGACTTGAGGATGATGTATTAATTTCTTCATTAATGGAATAATCAACTAAATGGTATATAAAATATTTAAATAAATATAATTTGATATAATTTAATCCATACAATAATTCTATGGAATAATTTGACATGTTGGGGATGTTTTAATATATATTTTTTAACATACGAAGTTTTTATGATATTTTTAAAAATTCAAGTAATTAATAGTGTCTAAATTGACATAAATGATATATGAAAATAAATAAAAACTTAATAAATGATATAAAAATTATAAAAACATAAAATTTAGAAAAATAATTTTTTTATGTCCTCAAATTTCATAAATGAATCATTTATTGGTATTTTTTTAAGTTATGATAATTATATTAACCCTCAAAAAGTAAACTTCATAATAACACAATAAGAGTTAAAAGGGTAAAATATGTGTTAAAACAAAAAGATAAGGATTAAAAAATAAAAACATGTATAATTTTTTTTAAATGAATTTATTTCAACTCATGATAATCCTATATTTGAAATAAATCACTTTGGAACCATTTGTAATAGAAAATTAATTTATATTAATTTAATACTTTGAGGAATTCCAAGAGTTCCCCTCCCCTCTCTTATAAAAGGGAACCCATTATTCTATATTATTTACACCTATAAACCTAATTTTTTCAGAAAATATATTCCAAAATACCTTCTTAGTATCCGTACATAGATTATAGAGGCCTTATTTTAGTAAGAACACTATCCTTAGAGGTGTTAAGGTGTTAATCAGTAGTGATCATCCGACAAAGAGGTATTGTTTTTAATTAAGTGTTCTTGTTTTATTTCTTCTTCCGTGTCCTTAAAATATTATCCAACCATGAGGAGATACAAACTCCAGAATCCGGAATATATTGACATTTTATTATGTTAATATAATCCCATATACCCATCTCTAATTCCATCAAATTGAAAATGAATTAATCGTTTGTGCGTACATGTGAACTATGACCTTCGTGAACTGATATAATACGTTTTCCATTACCATATCTCAAGACTAGTTATAATTATGGAATTAATATTTATATATGATATTAATGACATATTTATAATTATAATATAATAATATATCAATTATTTTCTTACTTTCCATGCACATGAAAATGATAATGTCATTCATGCATACATGTGGACTATCACCTCCACAAAGTGATGTGATTCATTTTTCATCACCACATCACATGGATGATATATATAATTATATTTAAATGATTAATATGATATTTATGATATTATAATAATTATTTAAATATAAAATAATATTTTCCTTCTTTTTATACTATCGTTGAAAAATGAAAACATTACTCGTGCATATGTATAGCTTACCGTCTCCATGATAGTAATGTAGTTTATTTTTCATATCCATATTTAATGAATGGATTTAAAAGTACGATTGATTTATAATAATTATTATAATTTCAGGAATATTATTATATAGATGATGGAACAGTGATCTCTTTTTCCATATTTGACTTACCAATTTTATTTTGGACTCAAATACTGAATATCGTCAAAATGTCTAATAAGAACTTTAATAATTAAGAAATTGTTATAACATGATATTAAGTAATATAAAAGGAATAATAAAATTTAAAAAGGTTATAAATCAAGTAAATATTAACCAAATTTTATTATTCAAGAAGATAAATATTTTAACTTGATGATTCGGACTCACGGTAAGGGATTTTCTTTTAAAAATATCTTTTAAAGTCACTCTTTCAACTATTTTTACAAAATCAAAAATAAATGTTGTCTTGACATATATGACATGAATTTATTTTCCCAATTTTATGTCACATTGATTTTTTTTATTATTAATTTACAAGTTTAAAATTTTATTTTCAAATAAAGTGATTTCATTTATGGGTGTACGACTTTGTAAAATGAAATGTTATTTCAAAGTGGAAATGTTATTTTTTTCCTTTATTATTGTTTTATGTGTTAGTATAATGTTTTGGTTCTTGGTATATTTTTATGACTATAGGTGGTTTCATGATAAATTGAGGGTGGTTGATCCCTTAATAGCTCTCTAGTTTATTGGATAATGAGATGGAGTTAACTAGTAGGTTTTCTCCTAAAAGTTTAAGGGAATATACTATGGTGGGTATTCTACTACAGGAAAATTGAAATTTTGAAGTGGTTGTTTTTCCTATGGAGGCAGTTTAAACCGCCTCCATATGCTTCTTTGGTGGTTTCCGAAAACTATAGCTAAATTGCGTGTCTGGATACTATTTTCGGCGGTTAAAGCGGTTTAGCAGCGGTTTATGGGAACCGTCGTAGTTGGTGAATTTTTGTGGCAGTTATATTGTTTCTCGTAGCAGTTTTCCTTGGTAGGGGATTAATTTTTTTAGCGATGGTTAAAACCTCCACTAAAAAAATTGATTCCTTGCAGGGACAAACTGTCGCGACAAACAATATAACCACTATGAAAATGTGTGGAAGACGGGCCACTATAGCAGCAGTTAAAACTGCTTCTAAATATAAGATGGTAGTGGTAGTTAAAATTTCTAATAATAGAAAAATATCGACATTTAGAGGTGGTTAAAACCGCCATTAAATGTACCTCTTATAGTTAGCGACGGTTAAAATCACCACTAAAGAGAAGATTTCGAAGAAGAAAAAAGAACCAGTTTTTGGAGCCCCTATACCAGTACCCTGAAAAAAAAATCATTCCAAGAATACCAAAACACCAGCAGAATACATACTACAGTCAATATGAAAAGATATGCATAACTAAGCACAACCAAATGCATCATTCAGTGAGTAAAGGAAAACAAATAAACATATCAAATGGCATAATCCTAGTATCCAATAAAATGTAGTGGTGAATTTATGTTTTTAAAATTGACCATTGCGGATTCATATGTACTAGTTGGTCCTTGATTAGATGTTCACATGTTGTGTGCAACTTATATGGTCACCCATTTGGTGATCTAGGTGAAATGGGACAATATGATTTTTTTTCAAATATTGGTACTCCCGCATATCTTCTGGAATTTTTCAAGAATGTAATATCACTTTATATATAATTATTTGATAGAACCCATGGCATCCTTTAGGTGTTTGGACCACTAATAGTTGGAATTTATAAAGTGGAAATTTCCTAGAATAACATGTCACCATTTAAGTGACTCCATTGAGATTATATATGGGTTTCCCATGTTTTAATGAATTGAATGAGTTAAATGTAACTGATAATGTGAAATAGATAATTAATGATGGGTTTCCTTTCTTAAAATAAATAAATTAGTTTTAAATGGAATGACCCCAAGTAATTTTAATGTCATGCTCTTGATTTATGATTTATAAAATGCTTCATACGAACTATAATATTTTAAATGGGAATTGAACTTGGATAAAGACATGAAAAATAGGTTATTCCTTATCTATTATGACACAAATTATTATGCCTTTATTATGTATATGGTGTAGATAAAAGATACGGATTGGAGTTAATTCCCCTTGATAGTTATATTTAATATATTCCTTTATAGAGGTTGTGGTATGATGGTATGAGATTATTGAGCAAGGAGATATCACAATTCCTTACATCAGGTGTTGAGCATGGTGTATCACAAAAATGTTACTATATAAGTATTATGATTTACTCACCACATTCCATTACTATAATTTTGACCTGATGGTGCACTCAACATCCCATATGTTGTTTCATGGAGTCTCTCACTCTATTGTGATATAGGGCATGTACCCAATTACATGACCACATAGGCCCGTTAGACTGGTTAGGGATGTCTGAGTTATGTCATGGTCTATTCATCAGTATTATTGTAAGTATATGGCTACATACATCTTCACATACCTTGACAATATAGGTGGATGAAATATATATAAACTATATATATTACTACTATATATATAGTAACTATTTAGATTTCTATTCAATCTATGTGTTGATAAATTTAAACCCTCATACAGCCCTTTAAGAACATGATTGGGTGGTTATTTATTTATTCCTTAGTTACTCAAAAGGTGTGGGGTGTAGTATGTTGGTGGTAGACCCTTTATCATGGGAATAATGATGTGGTAATTTTTTATTGGGATGAATTTATGTTGGCGTTCCGTGTGGAATTATTATAAATGAAACATAACATAAGAATTAGGTAAAATCATCTCTCTCTTGGGTTATTCCATGTGGAATTATTATACTTGACACTAAAGATAGAAAAAAAGTTAAAATATTATCTCCCATGGATAAGGGTTCCTTATTTTTTAAGAGTGATGGATCAGGTTCAAGTATCATATTTGTTTCACACATGTGATTTCTTTGGAAACGGAGTCTTTAGTGTGGTTTCCTTAGAAGGAATGGAATCTGGTTCCTAATATGTTGTAACTCCCATTATGCATCCTGGTTATTTTGATGTTAGGAATTTAATAGAAGTGATTAGGAAAATTCCTTCAAAGGGAAGAGTGTCTCGTGAAGGGGTTGATATATTCTATCAAGGAATATGGATTCTTATAATAAATTATTTTTGATAGGGTAGTTGATGTTATGAATGGTAAGTAACTGATCATGTAGTCTATTTAACATTTTTCTAGGGTAGGGGTTATACAGAATCTACTAGGAGTTTCTCATATGTATGTCATGCCTACTGAGATAACGGATATTGTCATTCACACTACCTAACTATTCTTGGAGGCCACTATGGAAATGGTGGGAAAACCCCATTTCAGACAGTGTAGAAAAATTTCCCCTAATCTCGTATCAGTATCTATGGATTCCAACTATTTTTTTGAAATTTTGGATACTATGATTATGCCACACTAAAGGGTGATCTATCTTAAACATGTTAGTGAGACACACATTCTCATCCCTAGGGATGGATACAACAGCATAACTAAGAAGTACTTCTTAGAAATGGAAATGTAGGGGTAAATGCATTGGGGTAGAAAATGTAGGATAAGTTAATATAATGAAAAAGTAAATTTAAGAAAAATAAATCATAAAAAATGAATCATCACAATAAAGGGTTGATATATATGGTGCATACCACACTCGAGAAATCAAGACATAAAAGGAAACATCATAAATCAATAAAATACATAAAAGAAAACATGAGAAATCAAGAAAATGCTAGGTCTTAAAAATGTTTAGAGGAAACTATGTGCCACAAATGATACATATACAAACTGATTGTCAATATTTTTCCACATATCAACAATACTACTAATCACTCTCCAACGATGAACAGATATTTTCACCCTCTCCACCTCCATCTCCACTTCCTACTACCACCTGTAAAAACATTATATTGAAAATTAAATAGTGTTGCATATTTATATTTAAACTTAAAACTAATAAAATTTTGAAAACTAAATGATTTTGAATTATTGTGATTTACCTGCTCACCACCAGTCGATACAATACCACCAGAGGATATATGCTCATCTACCAATGTATATCAGTCAACGCTTTCTGCAAAGAAGATATCTGAACCCCCTGGTCTTCAATTGTGTTTCGTAGGGAAACAATCTATCTATGAGAATCTTCGGGTATAGACTAACTACAACCAGGAGTAGATGAAACTGCAATCCTTGATCGCCTTCCAAAGACCTCAAATGGTATGGGTCCTAAACCCATCCCGTGCACTCTACCAGGATGCTCCTTCCTAAGGACTTTAGCAACCGGGTCATCCTGGGAGACTGAGTAGGACTTCCCTGGATTGGAATCCCATATTTCTTTAATTTTTACCTATAAATCAAATTTCAATATATATTAACATAGTTAAAACTGATAATAAGTTATTATAATGAAAAAATTAGTTCATACCCCAACTTCTTTGGCAGGCTCATTAACAAAACTTCCGTCATATTTTTTGTGAACATCCAACCACACTTCAGTTTGGGATGCTTCGTGCCCTAAACTCTGTGACTGAATTAAACAATGATAAATCAATAGTTTAATATATTAAATAGATAATATTTTCTTATAAATATTTAAACTAATGAAAAGATTACCAGAGTCGATCATCTTCTAGAAAAGCTTTTTGACCCCGCAGTGTAAGGGATGACTTGCTTAGCCCGGCTTGATGAATTCTTTCTTGAGTGATCCTGAAATAATTAAAATTCAATTTAAAATTAATATATTCAATGTCATATCCTCTTCATATACATGTATAAATTTAAAATGAGGTTAATATAATAATATATATTTAAATAGCATATGATTCTCATCACGATGTCTGTCAGCAAAAACTTTCCACTGTTCATTGGGTACCCCATTAGGTAGCTTCTCATACATTTGTTGGACGGTCAACGAAGTATCATTTACATTTCTCCACAATCTCCATTTGAAGTCTTTCCATTTCTTACCAAGATTTTTCAACGTCTACTTTCGTGCTATCACATCAGCAACTGTAAAGTGGAAAAACATTTGTATACAGAAATTCATTTTGAACATATTAATAACATGAAATTCAATTACACCATAATGTATTAAAATTACCTTTATTTGGGAATCAAAAACTTCATTTTCCCAACTTGGAGGCATATGTCTCCAATCATCATAAGAAACAGGAAGGTAAATGGGATTCGCTGCCAGTTGTCCTAGAATTTGGCCAAGTAATCCTGCGGCGTCATCCGTAGGGAGCCCATATGAATCAAATGGGACAACTATCTTCCCTCCATTAATATTACACACATCTGCACTTTTTATATTTTTCTCCACAGTTGAATTTTTTTCATCTTTAATGAACAAACAATTAGTATAAAAAAAGTGAAATAAATTTATTTATATTAAAATTTCTACCAATAACAATGACCCTCTGGTATGCCCGTGATGAGCTAGAAGTGGCGCACCGTCGCCCCATTGCTGAGGCTCCTGAAGAGGGAGTTGACAACCTAGCTTCTAAAGGGATGCTCACATAGGGTGTGAGATATGGTGCATGGGGAGATGGTGTGTGGGGAGACGGTGCAGGGGGCAGGTAGCTGGTGGCTCAGATGACAGAGGGAGGGAGATGGATGGATCGTCATCTGTCGTAGTAGTGGATGAAATAGTGTATCACATCCTCCTTGGCATTCCTATCATTTAATAAAATAAAATTAAGTTCAGAACATATATTTAAAAAAAATATGCTGAAAAAAATTTTAAAAATGATATTAGATGCCCATTACTAATAAGAAAAATATATATAACAATGATAATGAATGACAGTACAAATGAAATAAGTGATTGTTGAATGAATAAATAATTGTACATACAATCATTTTCCCCTTCAATCATGTCAGTTTCTTACTCCATTACATCATCCACTTCATTCATCCTTGTTAGACTAATATTTTCAATATCCTGATGGACAAATAATTCTGCTTCTTATTGTTTATAAGATTCAATTTTAGTGGTCAAATTTTCCACTTCATCACCCATATTATACAAATCTCTTTTTATTACGTGAGAAACTACACTCCACCCTTCATCTGCAACATTATTCACATAATATACCATTTTTTCTTGTGATGATAATATATATGGATCATGTAGTTCATGATCACCAATATCCATCAAGTGAGAGAAGTTCACAGAAGTAAATTGCTAGAAATCTCTTTTAACACATCTGATAATATCTACCCAATTGCATTTGAATAAAATAACTGAAAAATGACCGTGGTATTTTAATTCAATAATATCAGTCAGCTTTCCATAGTATCCCACTTCAAAAAATTTAAATATACCATTATTCTATGTTTTCAAACCCCTTTCTTGATCAACTGTAAGAAATCTAAATCCATTCACATTGTAAGCATCGAAATTTCTAACTTGTTTTAGAGGACCTCGAGCAAGAAACTTCATACCTTCTGACAAATCTTCTTGATTGTCACTATTCGTGATCTAAAAAAATAAATCTACTTTATTAGATTTACAAAATATATTTGTTGAACTAATATTCGTATTAATTGAAATATTTATGAACTTACACATCGTACAAACCATTCTACAAGCTCTTTATTAATAAATTTTCTTATATCTTTCTCATTTCATGTTCAAACTCTCATTTGTCTCTTTGTTTGTATCCTCAACTATTAAATAAATGGATCTAAAATTTCACTATTCAACAGCACATATCTATGTACCTGTAATAATTCCAATTCTGTCAGTGTCACATTTGAGGTCCTCCCAACTGATCGACCAATAGCAGGAAATATTTTTTATTTCTGATGTATTTGAGATTGATTCGATGTGTCTTCAACACATCCAACTTTATTAAATATTGTTTCAATATCATCCAAGTATCTAGAACAAAAGTTAAGACACTCCTCATCCAAATAGCCTTCAATAATAGAGCCTTCTGGTTGAGCTTTATTTCTCACATATGATTTCAAATGACCAAGATATCTAGGAAATAAAATAAAAATAATTATGAATTTAATTAAGTGCCAAAAATTGTTTACTTAACTGAAAAACATATAAATAAAGTACCTCTCAATTTGATACGTCCATCGATAATGAAAGGGGCATCCTAATTTAGCTTCATCAACTAAATGCACAGTTAAATGCATCATGACAGTAAAAATGATAGAGGAAATATCATCTCTATTGCACAAAGGGTCAATAAAAACCTCTCCTAGGGGTTTTCAATCTGAAATGGATGTAGAGATTTCTCACATAGTTGTCTGAAAAATGTTCATAATTGGAGTATAATAGTAGTGATTTTTTCAGGTAATAATGTACGCAATGTCAATGGTAGTAACAATTGTAACAAAATATGTGAATCGTGACATTCCAATCCATGTAAATTATGATTATTCAAGTCAACACACCTCGATATGTTACTTGAATACCCATCAGATACCTTAATATTCTTTAAAAATCAAAGGAATGTATCTTTATCCCTATTTTTCAGTGAAAAAATTTCCAGAGCATACTTGTCATTCTCATCTGGCCAGAGATCACGTTTTATGTTCATTACTTGTAAGTTGTTGTGATCATTGAGATTATCCTTCTACTTTCCATGCTAATTAAGCAATGTAAAAATCAAATTGTCATAGACATTCTTCCAAATATTCATCGCATCAAGATTATGCCACAACAAATTAAATTCCCAATACAGATGTATGAAAAATATACTTTTTTTATTCCATTGTTGCCTTCTGAATTCACTTGACGATGCACTTCAAACCCATTTCCCTCTATCATTCAAACGATGAACCTTCCCAAATTCTGTTTTAACATTTTCAAGTTATGTCAATATTTCCGAACCAGTTAACAACTTTAGATGTGGTCTACGATCAATGAAACCATTAAATTTTTATCTGTTCAGCCGAAATCTATGATATGCATAGAGAAATATTCAATGGCACAAGAAGCACCATTTTCTACTGTGAGGTAGCCGTTTGGGATCAAAATAAAAGTTACAAACAGGACAAGCCAAAATTGTGTAAATTTTCCAACCACATAAATTCCCAAGCCCAGGGGTCCTGGTGGGTCAGGTCAGGTTAGAATTTCATTTGAGTGGTTCGAGTGCTAGGGACATAATACAGAGTTAGTGTTTTGTGGGGTTTGTTTTGGGAAATTAATAAAAAAATTAAGAGGTTTTAGTTTGATTAATAGACCCTGGAACCCAGTGTTGGTGCGGTAGTAGATGTATATTGAGATGTGAGGCCTTATTCAGGCCATCGTAAATTTAGAGCACCATAAGTTTGAGCATTGGATTTACATTTACCATAAATTCAATCAAAGTATGGTTGTTGGGATTGATGTTTGGGAAACATAAATTCATCTTTCAGTGAAAGTAGGATCATCAGAATCTCATGTCTTCAAATGACATCAAGGGTGGTCCATAATTTTGGTAAAATCTCTAGAATGTTTTCTATTGAAGAAAGAATATAGTGGTTTTTACTCATGAAAATGGTTAAGGTTAGTAGTTTCATGGGAAATTATAAATGACCTTCCATATGGAGGATACTCCATGAATATGAGAAATATGTGTGACCAGAACAACCGGCTGAAGTTTCCTATAAAAGAAGTAGGGAATGACCATAAATAGTGTATCCTGTTCATAAATAGTATACGTGAAAATTACATCATGACTCAAATGATTATAGTGTTTTAATAATTTAATAATTATTTATTACTAATGGATTTTTTAGTTACTTTAAATTTATCACTTAAGTTAATATAATAATTTGAAATGGTTCCTCCCAAAGACGTAGGACAAAATTTTAAAGTACATTAATCTATTGTGTTCAATTACTACTTTATATACTTCCATTTTTTATTTTTTTTTTATTTCTTGTATGTTTTTTAGGTGTGTAAGAGGTTGACTTAGTTTAGTGGGTAGGTTTTAGTAGCTTCTTACTTCTAATAAACATAGTTTAGGAGAGTGGTGTTCTAAAGGTTTGGTTTTTTCTAAAAAAAATTCATAGGAACTTCTGTTGGTTTTATTAGTGGTACAGGTGATCAGTTTTCCACATATCATTCCTAACAAGTAGTATCAAAAGTGTTTAATTTTTTGGAGGTTCAAAATTTTTTGGTTCAGAGTTTATAGGTTTAACACACCAATAGCAACATAGGTATAGAATCAGATGAATGAAATATATGTATTGATAATATAATGGATTTTGGATTTTAGAGAGTGTATATTTAATACCAACTGATTTAAAAGGACTTGGAAGTAACATTGTTCAAGGTAAATCTAGTGATAATGAAGAAATATTAATTTAAATTCTTGGGTAGTAAATAATTGGAATTAGTAAGAATGTCTCTACTAAGAAATATTTCTTTTAAGTTTTTTGTGAAGAAAAAAAATTAATGTTTTGAAAGTGTTGGTAGATATGTATGAAAATAAAATGGTACTTAACAAAGTTTTCTTGTTAAAATGGTTGTTTAGACTAAGGATGTTAGAAGTAATACCAATGAAATATCATGTAAACACTAGTGCAGAAAACGTTTTTTACGTCACTATTTTTTACGTCGGTTATATAAAACCGACGTCATAATATGTTAAACGAGGTTTTTTACGTCGGTTATTTAATAACCGACGTAGAAACCTGTCTTTAGTACACCTTTAACGTCGGTTATTTTTATAACCGACGTTATTAATCGCGCGGCTTCATTTTTTACGTCGGTTATAGATTAACCGCCGTAAAAAACAGAAGCGGGGGTGTTTTTTACGTCGGTTATTCAATAACCGACGTAACAAACCAACAAATGCACGAGTTATTACGTCGGTTACTGAATAACTGACGTAACAAACGCGGTTTTTGAAGGCTTTTTTACGTCGGTTATAAAATAACCGACGTAAAAAAAGAATCCGCAGATGTTTTTGACGTCAGTTATGGAATAACTGACGTAAAAAACGCGGATTTTGAGCCCTTTATGACGTCGGTTATGAAATAACCGACGTAAAAAAGAATCGGTGGAAGATTTTTACGTCGGTTATTGAATAACCGACGTAATAACTCATTTAAAAATTTATCCAGACCCGTGGATTGTCATTCGCGAGTTTACCTTCGACAGTCGCGACTCGTCTCTCTCGCGCGTAAACCCTAATCGGCTCGTCCATTTCGTTGGTTTAGATTCGTTTTGCGATCATCGTTTCTCATATTTAATCTCCTCGGATCAATCATCTAACCTCGCAGCACTCAGGTAATCCTCCCACTCGTTCGTTTTTTTTCGCGGATAGTATATATATATGTGTTGTGATTTTTTTGTTGAAACTAGCTAAGATTCTTCGATTGCGAACCCTTTTAACTCGTTTTGGAACCATAATCTTATTTATCATCCCTAGATCTATTAGTTCGACTTGCAATATTGACTAATTTTATGATTTCACTAATTTTCATCGTTTTCTATAAATCCCCGAGAGGGTTGTGGCGTGTCCATTTGGATGGGTTGCCCTTTTACAGTTGTTATTACTTTATTCACACACAACCATGGCATAGGTGCATGGATTTGGGATCACATCACCATTTTCAACCCCTGCAAACAAAGTTTCACGAGGACTCGCCAGATTTCCCCTCGGCATGTTAAAAATTTTAGATACCCTCTTTTCAGCAAGTAAAAAATTAACTAGTTTTTGATGCTAACATCCTTTACTGAACAAACATTAACTCCTTCAAATCCACACCTGGAATAGACAACCTAATGTCGAGTTCCTTCTCTATCTATTGAAACTCAGTTCTTCCTCCACACCTAAAAACATTCTTTGAATGGCCCAACTTCTTGTTATGGTAAATTTTCAGTGATTCCGGGGGGTGGGATGGCTATCAAGAGGGTTGGGGGGTGTCCAGGGGGGTGTCCAAGGGTGTAGGGTGTGGGGGGTGGTGTCCAGGAGGGGTGGGGGGCTGTCCAGAGGGGTCGGGGGGTGTCCAGGGGGGTTTACAAGGGGGTGGGTGGGTGTGGGGGGCTGTCCAAGGGTGTGGGTGCGTGTTGGGGTGTGTCCAAGGGGGTAGGGGGTGGGGGGTGGTGTTTAGGAGGGGTGGGGGCCGTCCAGAGGGTTGGGGGGTGTCCAGGGGGGTGTCCAAGCAGGTCGGGGGTGGGGGGTTGTGTCCAGGAGGGGTGGGGGTGCTTTCTAGAGGGGTCGGGGCTGTCCAGAGGGGTCGGGGGGTGTCCAGGGTGATGTCCAAGGGGATGGGTGGGTGTGGGGGGCTGTCCAAGGGGGTGGCGGCCTGTCCAGAGGGGTCGGTGGGGTGTCCAGGGGGGTGTCCAAGGGGTTGGATGGGTGTGGGGGGCTGTCCAAGTGGGTGGCGGCCTCTCCAGAGGGCATTTGGGGTTGTCCGGATGGGTGGGGGGCTGTCCAGAGGGTTGGGGGATGTCCAGGGGGGTGTCCAAGGGGGTAGGGGGTGGGGGGTGGTGTCCAGGAGTGGAGGGGGGCTGTCCAGAGGGGTCGGGGGGTGTCCAGGGGGGTTTACAAGGGGGTGTGTGGGTGTGGGGGGCTGTCCAAGGGTGTGGGTGGGGGTTGGGGGGTGTTCAGGGGGGTGTCCAAGGGGGTAGGGAGTGGGGGGTGGTGTTTAGGAGGGGTGGGGGGGGGGTTGTCCAGAGTGTTGGGGGGTGTCCAGGGGGGTGTCCAAGCAGGTCGGGGGTGGGGGGTTGTGTCCAAGAGGGGTGGGGGTGCTTTCTAGAGGGGTCGGGGGCTGTCCAGAGGGGTCGGGGGGTGTCCAGGGTGGTGTCCAAGGGGATGGGTGGGTGTGGGGGGCTGTCCAAGGGGGTGGCGGCCTGTCCAGAGGGGTCGGTGGGGTGTCTAGGGGGGTGTCCAAGGGGTTGGATGGGTGTGGGGGGCTGTCCAAGTGGGTGGCGGCCTCTCCAGAGGGCATTTGGGGTTGTCCGGGTGGGTGGGGGGGCTGTCCAGAGGGTTGGGGGATGTCCAGGGGGGTGTCCAAGGGGGTAGGGGGTGGGGGGGTGGTGTCCAGGAGGGGCGGGGGGCTGTCCAGAGGGGTTGGGGGGTGTCCAGGGGGGGGTGTTATATCTTACTATATTTTTTTAAAAAAATAATATTCAAGCATATTTTTTTAAATACACATCAATTTGTTTTATATTTCAAAATTGTTTACATTCAAATTATGATTTTTTTCATATAAACATATATTTGTCTTATCTAAAAAATATATATATTTTTGCTATTTGTTATAGGTAATAATGAGTCGAAGTTGGATTACGACACATCGAATGAGCAATGAATATGAGGAAGGTGTTGATGCCTTTTTGGAATTTGCTAAACGAAATGTTCCAAGTAGTGACATTTTTTTCTGTCCATGCCTGAAATGTCTGAATATGAAGAAGTTGAAAAGTAGAGAGATAAAAGATCATCTGATTTGTCATGGTTTCAATCCGAGTTACAACCCTTGGATTTGGCATGGCGAAACTGGACAGAATGTCACTGATGATAATGATTCGCAAGATGGTTACTCCGATGGAATTGAAGAAATGATTCGCGATATTGTAGCAGAACAAATTGAGACAGAACCGACAGTTGCACGTCTATATGGTGATGCTGAAAAACCATTATATCCCGGTTGTACAGATTTTACGGTTCTGTCGGTGGTGTTAAGATTGATTAACCTGAAGTCGAAGCATGGATGGAGTGACAAAAGTTTTACAGAGCTGCTACAATTGATGAAAGACATTCTTCCAAAAGATAACGATCTTCCAGATTCACATTACAAAGCCAATAAAATATTATGCCCGATGGGATTGGGATACAAGAAAATACATGCCTGTCCGAATGACTGCATTATATATAGGAAGGAATATGAATTTCTGTCAGAGTGTCCAAAATGTGGGACATCACGGTATAAGGTGAAAGAAAAATCACAGGGTGATGTAGAGATTACAAAGCTCCCTTCAAAGGTATTTTGGTATCTTCCTATAATTAATCGTTTCAAACGTTTATTTGCTAATTCACATGATGCAAAAAGGTTAAGATGGCATGCTGAGGAGCGGGTATGTGATGGAAAAATACGTCATCCAGCTGATTGTTCACAATGGAAGAAAATTGATGCGCAGTACTCTACATTTGGAAATGAAATAAGAAATCTCAGACTAGGGTTGTGCACAGATGGAATGAATCCATACCGAACACTCAGTAGCACACATAGTTCATGGCCTGTTTTATTGGTAATTTACAACCTCTCTCCTGAAGTTTGTATGAAGCGCAAATATATCATGTTGAGTACAATGATCTCTGGTCCAAAGCAACCCGGTAATGATATTGATGTTTACTTGTCACCGTTGATTGATGATTTGAAACTGTTATGGGATGATGGTATTAGGGTGTATGATTCTTATAAAATGGAATATTTTCAACTGCATGCAGTGCTTCTGTTCACTATAAATGACTTCCCAGCGTATGGAAATTTGTCTGGATACAGTGTTAAAGGGCATAAAGCATGTCCAATTTGCGAACAACAGACGTCCTATTGTCAATTGCATCATGGGAGGAAAACAGTGTACATGGGTCATCGAAAGTTTTTGCCTATGGATCACCCTTATAGAAGACTAAAAAAGGCATTCAATGGCTCACAAGAATTTGATACTGCTCCAAAACCTTTATCACCAGATTTGTATTTTGAGAGGGTGAAAAACCTTGATGTGACATTGGGAAAGACACAGAAATCTGGTAATGATAGACATATTTGGAAGAAAAGGTCAATATTTTTTGAGCTACCATATTGGAGGTATCATGAAGTCAAACATAATATTGATGTCATGCACGTGGAGAAGAATATCTGTGATTCTTTGATCGGAACATTGCTAGATATTAAAGGAAAGACAAAAGATGGGTTGAATGCAAGGTTAGACCTACTATCAATGGGAATACGTTTGGAGTTAGCTCCCACTCCTAAAGGTAGACGAACATTTCTTCCCCCGGCTTGTCATACATTATCGAAGAGGGAGAAAAGTAGCTTCTGTCAGTGTCTTCATGATATCAAAGTGCCTCAAGGTTATTCTTCAAATGTAAAAAATTTTGTCTCATTGAAAGACTTGAAGTTGATAGGTATGAAATCACATGATTGTCACGTCATGATGCAACAAATTCTACCAGTTGCACTGCGTGGAATATTGCCCATCCATGTCAGAAAGACTATAATGAGGTTGTGTTATTTTTTCAATTCAATTTGTAACAAGGCGATTGATGTGAATGCTTTGAACATTTTGGAAAAGGATGCAATTTTTATACTTTGTCATTTGGAAATGTATTTTCCTCCAACTTTTTTTGATATGATGGTGCATTTAATGATTCATCTGGTTCGAGAAATAAAGCTTTGTGGACCTGTATATCTTCGTTGGATGTATCCTTTTGAAAGGTATATGAAAATATTAAAGGGGTATGTTAAAAATCTATATCGACCTGAAGCCTCCATTATTGAAAAGTATATTTCTGAGGAGGTAGCAGAGTTTTGTACGAGCTACTTGGCTGCGGCACAACACATAGGTTTGCCTCCATCTCGCCATGAACGAGTTATTAATGAGGGAAAGGGGATTCGCGGCTTGAAAGTCAAATCATTGTCAGCTGAACAGATGAAGAAGTTAGAATCATACATCTTGAATAACATAGCTGATGCTCAACCATATATCAGATTGCATATTAATGAGTTGAAACAATGTCATCCAAAGAAGAAAGAAATGTGGATTTTGAATGAGCACAACAAAACTTTTTTGTCATGGATTAAAAAGACTTTGATTGGTAGATCAGATGTATCAGAGACATTAAAATGGATAGTGGGTGGTCCATGTTTAAATGTGATAACATGGTCTGGTTATGACATTAATGGTTATACATTTCATACAAAAGCTCAGGACAACAGAAGTGCAGTTCAGAATAGTGGTGTATTGGTGTTTGCAGAAGCAATGCATTTTTCGAGTGCTAAGGACAAAAACCCAATTTCTGCATCAAATGCATATTATGGAGTGATTGAAGACATATGGGAGGTTGATTACTTTAAAATTAAAGTTCCCGTTTTTAACTGTAAATGGTTTAACGGTAACAACAGTGTCAGACACGATGAATTTGGAATGACACTTGTTAATCTGAATAGATTGGAAGACACAGCTGATTCTTTTATAATGGCAACACATGCAAAACAAATTTTTTATGTAGTAGATCAATCAGATATGCAGTGGGCTGTTGTTTTACAAGGGAAAAAACAATATGTTGGTGAGGATGAACTTGATGAATATGCTGATTTATGTGAGATCCCTACTTCAATGGAAATATTAACAGAACATAATGACGATCATGTTGAAGACATAGTTTGTGCCATAAGGAACGATCACGACGAAGGAATTTGGGAAAACAATCCATCTGTACATTCCTAAAATTACAGGTAACATATGTTTATTTCTTGTTTACATTTATTTTTTCCATAAATGTTAGATATTGTAAGTTTTTTATTTATTATAACATGTTTTAAAATAAAATAAGTATATGTTATTGTTTGTTTTAAGTTTGTTTTGTTTACTTTATCATGTTTATAACCATTACATGAATTTTAAAATGCTTATTTTTGTTCACTGACAATTACTTTACCATGTTTACAATGTTTACCAGGTTTACCATTTTTACCATTTTTACCATCTTGACCATCTTGACCATATTTGCCATCTTTACCATTGTTTAACATGCTTACCATATTACCAATGTTTACTATTATGTAACTTTAGTACACTTTTCTATTTTCTGATTACAGTAGTATTAAAATATTTGAATTTGTATATTTGTTCAATTACTTTACCATGTTTACAATGTTTACCAGGTTTACCATTTTTTCCATTTTTTACCATCTTGACCATCTTTGTCATATTTACCATTGTTTAACATGATTACCATATTACCAATGTTTACTAATATGTAACCTAGTACACTTTTCTATTTTCTGATTACAGTGTAGTATTAAAATATTTGAATTTGTATATTTGTGAACTGACGTTTTATTTTTTTTGATTTGAAGGATAATGACAGATCATTCAGATGATCAACCACATGATTCTGGGGAGGAGCATATTGCTGGTCATACCTCTGGGGATGAACATTCACATGCTTCTATTACGACAAAGAGTTCAAAGGTTGGTAAACGTGGTTGCACACGTTTACCAAGATTATCACTTGCCCGTACGCAGGATCAGAGGATAGTAGTTGAGTTTGATGATGATGATATTCCTAGAGGTCCGAATGCCAAAGATTTTAAGAGTTTTGTTGCAACTCAGGCTAAGTCCAAAGTAAGCATTCTGTATGATGATTGGAGAAGTGTGGATAAAGAGATTATCTCTCAGTTGTGGGAGACGATTTTGGTAAGATCTTTTGTCATTGTTTGACCATTCTTTTAATGTTTCTGGTATATATATTATGTTTAACCTCTTCTTTATCAGATGACATTTGATGTTCCTGACACTGGAGGAGTCAGGAAGAAATGCTTATCGTTGGCTGCCAGGAGATGGAGGGATTTCAAATCAACCCTCACATCTGATTTCATTTATGGTCATAGGAGTCATGACAATCCATGTCGTATATATCCTTTTATAGATGAAGACACATGGAGACAGTTTTTTGAAAGTAGAAAAAAAGAGTCATTTCTGGTAAGGGCAATGTAAACTTTTATATACTATCTTATAAAAATGATTTTATAAATGTTTTGTTAATGATTTCTTATTCTTAAATTACAGCAAACAAGGAAATCTCATCAGGAGATCCAATCTAAAAATGTATACCCTCATAGTTTATCTCGAGGAGGGTATACATTATTGGAAGAAAAAATGATAGCGGAAAAATTTCAACAACTAAGAGCTGAGTCTTCAAGCTCTGGAGAGGTGGCCCCTCCATCCCCTCCATCTAGACATGAAAAATGGAAGAGAGCTCGGAAGGGAAAAAAAGGGCAATATCTTTCGGAAGAATCGAGAATCGTAGCTGAGAGGATTGTAAGATATCTATTTAATTTATTTAAGTTAAGTTTTTTCTTAATATAAGTTTCAATCATTACAGAAATGTTCAATTAATTAATACAGGACTCTCTTGAGGAGCAGAGTTCAGAGGGGACATTTACAGCTACTGGGAGGGAAGATATTTTATTTGCAGCATTGGGAAGGCCCGAACATCCTGGTCGTGTAAGAGGATATCCGACAGGTGTATCGGTAAGAAAAGTGTTTCCACGTTCTTCTACTTTTTTATTTATTACATAAAAATAATATATTGAATTTACACATTCAAAACAGAAATGTCATGAACAACAAGGCCTCATCGAATGCGGATATTATATGTTAAGATTTATGTATGAAATAATAACAACCGGGACAGTTGTGAATTTTGACCTGGTACGATTTCCTCTTAAAATTTGCCATCATATTTCAATTTGATTTATTCATTATACATGTTAACTGTCTTCTTTTTCATTTGTAGCTTTTTGAAGACCCTCAACCATATACTGCTGAAGACATCAAACACGTACAAGTGGAGTGGTCAAATTATTTTACAGGTTTGATTGAATTTTAGTTGTTTGTAATGTAAAATGTAATTTTGAATATTGTCGTGTTAATTGTCTATTTGGTAGTTGTTTAGGTTTGATTTAGTTTTTTTGGAAGTTGACAGTGTAAGTTTTGAATGTTATAGAAGTGAATGTTTAATTTTGCTCTACTTCTTGTTTTGGTCTACTTTTGATGGTTCTTCTGGTATGGATTTGGGTCTGTGGGGGAGGGGTTCCCAGGGTGTGGGGGTGTGTTCAGTGGGGTTGGGGGTGTCCAGCGGTCTGGGAGGGCTGTCCGGTGGGGTGGGGGACAGTTTGGGGGGTGGCAGGGATGTCCAGGGGTGTGGGAAGCCGATCCAGGGGTGTGGGAGTGCTGTCCAGAGGTGGGAGGGTTGTCCAGGGGTGTGGTGGGGGCTGTCAAGTGAGGTGAGGGGGTGAGGAGGTGCTGTTCAGACAGGTGGGGGGTTGTCGAGGGGTGTTTGGGGGTGTTTGGGGTCGGGGGGCAGTCCAGGAGTGTGGTGGGGGCACCAATGTTGTGGGGGAGGGCTATCCAAGGGGTATACAGGAGGGTGGGAGCTCCAATGGGGTGGGGGAGGGTGTCCAGGGGGTATACATGAGGGTGAGGGCTTCAACGGGGTGGGGGAGGGCTGTCCATGTGGTATAAATGAGGGTGGATGCTGTCTAGTGGGTAAGTTTAATGAGTTATCTATTTACATGCTTATTTTTGATGTACTTCTGTTTTTGTGGTCTGATTTCTTGATTTATTTTCTGGTTGATTCTGGTGGAGAGAAGATCACTGGATTCTGTTTTAAAAAAAAAAATTTGTTTATCACGTCGTTTATTTAAAAACCGACGTGATAAAATGCCTGGAAAATAGTTTATCACGTCGGTTATTTAATAACCGACGTTATAAAAGGCATGAACAATAGTTTATTACGTCGGTTATTTAATACCCGACGTGATAAAAGTCCTCTAAAAGGGTTTATCACGTCGGTTATTTAATAACCGACGTCATAAAAGGCCGGGAGACGGGTTTATCACGTCGGTTATTCATTAACCGACGTGATAAAGTGCCTGGAGAACGGTTTATAACGTCGGTTATTGAATAACCGACGTGATAAAGCCCCCCTCCCCCGGTTTTTCACGTCGGTTTTATAGGAACCGATGTGATAAACCACGCTCGCCCGGTTTATCACGTCGGTTAATCATTAACCGACGTGAGAAACCCCCCTCCCCCGGGTTTTCACGTCGGTTTATATAAAACCGACGTGATAAACGGCGCTCAGCCCGGTTTATCACGTCGGTTTTTATAGAACCGACGTGAAAAATCCCCTCACCCCCGGTTTATCACGTCGGTTGTCGAAGAACGGACGTGATAAACCATTGTCCTGGCCATTTATCACGTCGGTTCTTCAATAACTGACGTGATAAACCATTCTCCAGGCCTTTTATCACGTCGGTTCTAAAATAACCGACGTGATAAACCATTCTCTAGGCCCTTTATCGCGTCGGTTATAAAATAACCGACGTTATAAACATCGCGATTTTATGTTTTTGACGTCGGTTTGTAAATAACCGACGTAAAAAACCTTATTTATAACGTCTCACGTATTAACGTCGGCTAGAAACGGATGTAAAAAATTAAAAATAACCGACGTAAAAAACGTTTTCTGCACTATTGAAATGAATTCAATATAATCTATGGGAAACTCCAATCAGTAAAGGTATCTATTTTCAATTACGTATGGGTTTTTCTAATATTATATTCACTTTTAGAGAGTTGGGAAGCTATGGTTACTATAGTTAGTAACTACAATGTAAAACCCAATTTGTTATCTGATGATATCTAGAACATAGTATTGAATAAAGAGCTAGGGTGGTTGGATGTTCAAGTATCGATTGATAGTTCCCTTAATACTAATGTAAGGGAAAGGACATCCCATCATAAGTAAGTATAAGGGAGGAAACCAATGGAAGAAAAGTCCCATGAAATAAGTCTAAGTAAGTTAGATGGTCTTGGTCCAATATATTGAAAATGTGGAAAGAAATGACATATCAAAAAGGACTGCAAGTGTTATAAGGATAGCACCATAAATGTGACAACATCTGGAAGTTAATATTTCATTAACATAATGGAAGCTACCAAAGGTTCCCTACTGAATACTTCTATAGATGTTTGGATGATTGGCTCTCGGGAATCCTATCATTCAACAAGTTATCAAAGATGAATGATAAATTGAATATCTAAGAAGTTTTTGAAATTATATTTGGTGGATGGTGAATCGCTGGAAGTTTATGTAAAATGAGAGTTCAATATATAAATAAATATTGGAGTATTATTAAAGTTAAAAAAAGTTTGTCACATCTCTGGTTTATAGAGGAATCTTGTTTCTATTGGACAAATAGATTATGTAGGATTTGGAAATAGCTTTTCAAATGAAGTATGGAAAGTTATTGTGACAACCTAGGTAATATATTCCCTTTTAACATTTATTAATATTTATGAATTAGATAATTATTACAAGAGATGTTATGTATAATAGTGTGCATAATACACTACATCAAGCTTAATCCTACTAAATATTATTATTTAATATAGAAGTTATCACATAGTCTTTAGACTGGAAGGAATGAACACGATTAACTTAATTATGAATATATGGTTTACACAGGTATATATAATTAAGTCTTTGTTGACTAATTATTTAGAAGTGAATATAAATCCCTTTTTAAAATAAAAGAATTTTTTTTCTAAAAATCAAATTTAAATATGCACAAGTGTGTTTTATATAAATAAATAAATAAATCACACTTATAGGATTATATTAATGAAATATATATATATAATATATTCAATGTAATGTTTATAATTCATTTTATATGTTTTATAGACATGATATAAGAACAAATTAAATTTTATGCATAAAAGGAGTATTTTTCAAAAAAGAAATTTTACCACATTTTGATGGAGAACCCATTTTAAATCTATTTTTTTCCACTTTTATAAATTATATTGGAAAAAATAAACTTCTTATTTAGATTTAGAGTCTCAAAATTTACTTTGGTTGAATTTTTGGATTTTTTTTATCAGAACTTTTATATTTTGATGAATAATGAATAATACAAATATTAGTTCAAAACTTCTTTTTCATCAAATTTATTTATATAGTTAAATTATGTTTTTAATTAATTTTAAAGTATAATTAAATATATTTTTTATTATTAAAACCAATTTAGGTTCTCGTAATTAATTTCACAATGAAATTGGATATAAAACATTGTAAACTTTTGAACGTTTTTAATTTAAAAACTTGTTTTCTCGATCTGTTATTGGGATTAATTTTAAATTAATTTTAGACACTTATATGTTTTTAATTTTTAAAAACATACATAAATAGCTATAATCAGTTTGATATTTATGATCTAATAACTGAAAATCATTTTTTTCATTTTATAAAGTCGTCTTAAGGGTGCCCGGTGTCCCACATACAACGCCAAACATAGTCAAGTAAGACAGAAACAACAAAAAGGAAAACAGAGTTACATGTCATAGTACCCATAGTCATCCTCGCATCCCAAGCAAGATTCTTCTTCTCCAGTAGCCAATTCCCACTTTGGGTGTCTCCTTTATGATCTAATAGGATCAAGATAATTTTTGAAATATAGGAATTATAACTCTAGTAACTATTTTTATAATCACAATTAAGGGTAAATTAGGTAATTAAGGGTAATAATAATATTATAAATTACCATAAAAATTGTAATAATTTCATTTTATGAGTATTTTTTAACCTAAAATAATCATTATCCTAGAATGTAGTCTTTTTAATCCACTTGGATGACATCAATACATTTATATTATTTTATTCAAAGAAAAGACAATTGGCACACTATTGTTTTTAACAAGTAAAATATTTTTAATATGGGGTTATTTAAGGGATAGGTTCTAATATAAATATTATTTAGAAATATAAAATGTTTACATACATAATGATAACTTATTTATAATTTTCTGAAAATAAATAATTAAATTAAATGGTGACTCGATGATGATGTAGTAATTTCTTCATTAATGGAAGAATCAAATAAATGGTATATAAAATATTTAAATAAATATAATTTGATATAATTTAATCCATAAAAGAGTTTTATGGAATAATTTGACATGTTAGGGATGTTTTAATATATTTTTTTATGATATAAAGTTTTTATGATATTTTTAAAAATTCAAGTAATTAATAGTGTCAAAATTGACATTATTGATATATGAAAACAAATAAAAACTTAATAAATGATATAAAAATTATAAAAACATAAAATTTAAAAAAATAATTTTTTTATGTCCTAAAATTTCATAAATTAATCATTTATTGGTCCTTTTTTGAGTTATGATAATTATATTAACCCTCAAAAAGTAAACTTCATAATAACACAATAAGAGTTAAAAGGGTAAAATATGTGTTAAAACAAAAAGATAAGGATTATAAAATAAAAACTTGTATAATTTTTATTTGATGAATTTATTTTGACTCATGATAATACTATATTTTAAATAATTCACTTTGGAACCATTTTTAATAGAAAATTAATGTATATTAATTTAATACTTTGAGAAATTCCAAGAGTGCTCCTCCCCTCTCTTATAAAAGGGCATCCATTATTCTATATTCTTTACACCTATAAACCTAATTTTTTCAGAAAATATATTAAAAAATACCTTCTTAGTATCCCTACACATATTATAAAGGACTTATTTTAGTAATAACACTCCTTTTAGAGGATTTAAGGTGTTAATCAGTAGTGATCATCCGACAAAGAGGTGTCGTTTTTAATTAAGTGTTCTTGTTTTATTTCTTCTTCCATGTCCTTAAAATATTATCCAACCATGAGGAGATAATAACTCCAGTATCCTAAATATATTGAGATGTTATTAAGTTAATATACTCCCATAAACCCATCTCTAATTCCATCAAATGGAAATTGAATTAATCGTTTGTGTGTACATGTGAACTATGACCTTCGTAAACCGATATAATACATTTTCCATGACCGTATCTCAAGACTAATTATAATTATGGAATTAATATTTATATATGATATTCATGACATATTTATAATTATAATATAATAATATATCAATTATTTTATTACTTTCTAGGCACATGAAAATGATAATGGCATTCGTGCATACATGTGGACTATCACCTCCACGAAGTGATGTGATTCATTTTTCATCACCACATCACATGGATGATATATATAATTATATTTAAATGATTAATATGATATTTATGATATTATAATAATTATTTAAATATAAAATAATACTTTCCTTCTTTCTATATTATCATTGAAAAATGAAAACATTACTCGTGCGTATGTACAACTTACCGTCTTCATGATAGTAATGTAGTTTATTTTTCATATCCATATTTAATGAATGGATTTAAAAGTATGATTGATTTATAATAATTATTATAATTTCAGGAATATTATTATATAGATGATGGAACAATGACCTCTTTTCCCATATTTGACTTACCAATTTTATTTTGGACTCAAATACTGAATATCGTCAAAATGTCAAATAAGAACTTTAATAATTAAGAAATTGTTATAACATGATATTAAGTAATATAAAAGGAATAATAAAATTTAAAAATGTTATAAATCAAGTAAATATTAACAAAAGTTTATTATTCAAGAAGATAAATATTTTACATGATGATTCGGACTCACGGTAAGGGAATTTCTTTTAAAAATATCTTTTAAAGTTACACTTTCAACTATTTTTACAAAATCAAAAATAAATGTTGTCTTGACTTATATGACATGAATTTATTTTCCCAATTTTATGTCACATTGATTTTTTTTATTATTAATTTACAAGTTTAAAATTTTATTTTCAAATAAAGTGATTTCATTTATGAGTGTACGACTTTGTAAAATGAAATGTGATTTCAAAGTTGAAATGTTATTTTTTCCTTTATTCTTGTTTTATGTGTTAGGATAATGTTTTGGTTCTTGGTAAATTTTTATGACTATAGGTGGTTTCATGATAAATTGAGGGTGGTTGATCCCTTAATAGCTCTCTAGTTTATTGGGTAATGAGATGGAGTTAACTGGTAGGTTTTCTACTAAAAGTTTAAGAGAATATACTATGGTGGGTATTCTACTATAGGAAAATTGAAATTTTGCAGCGGTATTTTTTCCTATGGCGGCAGTTTAAATCGCCGCCATATGCTTCTATGGAGTTTTCCGAAAACTGTAGCTAAATTGCGTGTCGGGAAACTATTTGCGGCGGTTAAAGCGGTTTAGTGGTGGTTTATGGGAACCGTCGTAGTTGGTGAATTTTTGTGGCGGTTATATTGTTTCTTGTCGCAGTTTTCTTGGGTAGGGGATTACTTTTTCTAGCGACGGTTAAAACCTCCGCTAAAAAAAGTGATGCCCTTCTGGGACAAACAGCCACGACAAACAATATAACCGCTATGAAAATGTGCGGAAGACAGGCCACTATAGCAGTAGTTTAAACTGCCGCTAAATATAAGATTGTAGTGGCAGTCAAAATCGCCACTAATAGAAAAATATCGACATTTAGAGGTGGTTAAAACCGTCGATAAATGTACCTCTTATAGTTTGCGGTGGTTAAAATCACCACTAAAGAGAATATTTGGAAGAAGAAAAAAGAACTAGTTTTTGGAGCCCCTGTACCAGTACCCTGAAAAAAATCATTCCAAGAATACCAAAACACCAGTAGAATACATACTACAGTCAATATGAAAAGAGATGCATAACTAATCACAACCAAATGCATCATTCAGTGAGTAAAGGAATGCAAATAAACATATCAAATGGCATAATCCTAGTATCCAATAAAATGTAGTGGTGAATTTATGTATTTAAAATTTACCATTGTGGACTCATATGTACTAGTTGATCCTTGATTAGATGTTCACATGTTGTGTGCAACTTATATGGTCACCCATTGGGTGATCTAGGTGAAGTGGGACAATATGATTTTTTTTCAAATATTGGTACTCCCACATATCTTCTGGAATTGTTCAATAATGTAATATCACTTTATATATGATTATTTGATAGAACCCATGGCATCCCTTAGGTGTTTGTACCACTTATAGTTGGAATTTCTAAAGTAGAAAATTTCCTAGATTAATATGTCACCATCCAAGTGACTCCATTGAGATTATATATGGGTTTCCCATGTTTTAATGAATTGAATGAGTTAAATGTAACTGATAATATGAAATGGATAATTAATGATGGGTTTCCTTTCTTAAAATAAATCAATTAGTTCTATATGGAATGACCCCCAAGTAATTGTAATGTAATTCTCTCAATTTATGATTTATAAAATGCTTCATACGAACTATAATATTTTAAATGGGAATTGAACTTGGATAAAGACATGAATAATAGGTTATTACTTATCTATTATGACACAAATTATTATGCCTTTATTATGTATATGATGTAGATAGAAGATACGTATTTGAGGTAATTCTCCTTGATAGTTATATTTAATATATGCCTTTATAGAGGTTGTGGTATGATGGTATGAGATTATTGAGCAAGGAGATATCACAATTCCTTACATCAGGTGTTGAGCATGGTGTATCACAAAAATGTTACTATATAAGTATTGTGATTTACTCACCACATTCCATTACTAGAATTTTGAACTGATGGCACACTCAACATCCCATATGTTGTTTCATGGAGTCTCTCACTCTATTGGGATATAGGGAATGTACCCAATTACATGAGAACATAGGCTCGTTAGACTGGTTAGGGATGTCTGAGTTATGCCATGGTCTATTCATCAGTATTATTGTAAGTATATGGCTACATACATCTTCACATACCTTGACAATATAGGTGGATGAAATATATATAAACTATATATATTACTACAATATATATAGTAACTATTTAGATTTATATTCCATCTTTGTGTCAATAAATTTAAACCCTCATACAGTCCTTTAAGAACATGACTGGGTGGTTATTTATTTATTCCTTAGTTACTCAAAAGATGTGGAGTGTAGTATGTTGGTGTTAAACCCTTTATCATGGAAATAATGATGTGGTAATATTTTATTGGGATGAATTTATTTTGGCGTTTCATTTGTAATTATTATAAATGAAACATAACATAGGAATTAGGTAAAATCATCTCTCGCTTGGGTTATTCCATGTGGAATTATTATAATTGACACTAAAGATAGAAAAAAATGCAAAATATTATCTCCCATAGATAAGGGTTCCTGATTTTTTAAGATTGATGGATCAGGTTCAAGTATCATATTTGTTTCACTCATGTGATTTCTTTGGAAAAGGAGTCTTTAGTGTGGTTTCCTTAGAAGGAATGGAATCTGGATCCTAATATATTGTAACTCCCATTATGCATCCTTTTTATTTTGATGTGCGGAATATAATAGAAGTGATTAGGAAAATTCCTTCAAAGGGAAGAGTGTCTCATGAAGGGGTTGATATATTCTATCAAGGAATATGGATTCTTATAATAAATTATTTGTGATAGGGTAGTTGATGTTATGAATGGTAAGTAACTGATCATGTAGTCTATTTAACATATTTTTAGGGCAGGGGTTCTATAGAATCTACTTTGAGTTTCCCATCTGTATGTCATGACTACTGAGATAATGTAAATTGTCATTCCAACTGCCTGACTATTCTTGGAGGCCACTTTGGAAATGGTGGGAAAACCCCATTTTAGACAGTTTAGAAAAATTTCCCCTAATCTCGTTTCAATATCTATGGATTCCAACTTTTTTCTAAATTTTGGATACTAGGATTATGCCACACTAAAGTGTGATCTATCTTAAACATGTTAGTGAGACACACATTCTTATCCCTAGGGATTGATACAAGAGAATAAATAAGAAGTACTTATTAGAAATGGAAATGTATGGGTAAATGCATTGGGGTAGAAAATGTAGGATATGTTAATATGATGAAAAAATGAATTTAAGAAAAATGAATCATAAAAAATGAATCATCACAATAATGTGTTGATATATATGTTGCATACCATACTCGTCAAATCAAGACAAAAAAGGAAACATCATAAATCAATAAAATACATAAAAGAAAACATGAGAAATCAAGAAAATGTTAGGTCCTAAAAATGTTTGGAGGCAACTATGTGCCACAAATGATACATATACAAACTGACTGTCAATATTTTTCCATATATCAACAATACTACTAATCACTATCCAATGATGAACAGATATCATCACCCTCTCCACCTCCATCTCCACTTCTTGCTACCACCTGTAAAAACATTATATTGAAAATTAAATAGTGTTGCATATTTATATTTAAACATAAAACTAATAAATTTTTTAAATCTAAATGATTTTTAATTTTTGTGATTTACCTTCTCACCACCAGTCAATACAATACCACCAGGGGATATCTGCTCATCTACTGATGTATATCAGTCAACGCTTTCTGCAAAGCGGATATCTGAGCCCCCTAGTCTTGAATTGTGTTTTGTAGGGAAACAATCTATCTATGAGAATCTCTGGGTATGGACTAACTACAAACAGGAGTAGATGAAACTCCAATCCTTGATCGCCTTCCAAAGACCTCAAATGGTATGGGTCCTAAACCCATCCCGTGCACTCTACCAGGATGCTCCTTCCTAAGGACTTTAGCAACTGGGTCATCCTGGGAGACTTAGTAGGACTTCCCTAGATTTGTATCCCATATTCCTTTAATTTTTACCTATAAATCAAATATCAATATATATTAACATAGTTAAAACTGATAATAAGTTATTATAATGAAAAAATGAGTTCATACCCCAACTTCTTTGGCTGGCTCATTAACAAAACTTCCATCGTATTTTTTGTGAACATCCAACCACACTTCAGTTCGGGATGCTTCGTGCCCTAAACTCTGTGACTAAATTAAACAATGATAAATCAAAAGTTTAATATATTAAATAGATAATATTTCCTTATAAATATTTAAACTAATGAAAATATTACCAGATTCGATCAGCTTCTAGAAAATATTTTTAACCCCGTAGTGTGAGGGATGACTCGCTTAGCCCAGCTTGATGCATTCTTTCTTGATAGATCCTGGAATAAATAAAATTCAATTTAATTGTAATGTATTCAATGTCATATCCTCTTTATATGCATGTATAAATGTAAAATGAGGTTAATATAATAATATATATTTAAATACCATCTGATTCTCATCACGATGTTTGTCAACAAAAACTTTCCACTGTTCTTTGGGTACCCCATTAGGTGGCTTCTCATACATTTGTTGGAAGGTCAACGAAGTATCATTGACATCACTCCACAATCTCCATTTTAATTCTTTCTATTTCTTACCAAGATTTTTCAACGTCTACTTTTGTTCTATAACATCAGCAACTGTAAAGTGCAAAAACATTTGTATAAAAAAATTCATTTTGAACATATTAATAACATTAAATTCAATTACACCATAATGTATTAAAATTACCTTTATTTGGAAATCAAAAACTTCATTTTTCTAACTTGGAGGAACATGTCACCAATCATCATAAGAAATAGGAAGGTAAATGGTCTCTGCTACTAGCTGGCCTAGAATTTGGCCAAGTAATCCTACGGCGTCATCCGTATGGACCCCATATGAATCAATTGGGACAACTATCTTCTCTCCATTCATATTCCACACATATGTACTTTTTATATTTTTCTCCACAGTTGAATTTTTTTCATCTTTAATGAACAAAAAATTAGTATAAAAAAAGTGAAATAAATTTATTTATATTAAAATTTGTACCTATAACAATGACCCTCCAGTATGCTCGTGATGAACTAGAAGTGGCGCACCGCCGCCCCACTGCTTAGGCTGCTGAAGAGGGAGTTGAAAACTCAGCTTCTAAATGGATTCTCACATAGTGTGTGAGATATAGTGCATGGGTAGATGGTGTGTGGGGAGACGGTGCAGGGGGAAGGTAGCTGGTGGCTCAGATGAAGGAGGGAGGGAGACAGATGGATCGTTATCTGTCACAGTAGTGGATGAAATAGTGTATCACATCCTCCTTGGCATTCCTATCATTTAATAAAATAAAATGAAGTTCAGAACATATATTTAAAAAAATATGCAGAAAAAAATTAAAAATAATAATAGACGCCCATTAATAATAAGAAAAATATACATAATAATGATAATGAATGACTGCACAAATTAAATAAGTGGTTGTTGAATGAATAAATAATTGTACATACAATCATTTTCCACTTCAATCATGTCAGTTTTCTGCTCCATTACATCATCCACTTCATTCATCCTTGTTAGAATAATATTTTCAATATCCTGATGGACAAATAATTCTGCTTCTTATTGTTGATGAGATTCAATTTTAGAGGTCAAATTTTACACTTCATCACCCATATTATACAAATATCTTTGTATTACGTGAGAAACTACACTCCACCCTTAATCTACAACATTATTCACATAATATACCATTTTTTCTTGCGATGATAAGATATATGGATCATGCAGTTCATGATCACCAACATCCATCTAGCGAAAGAAGTTCACAGAACTAACTTGCTAGAAATCTCTTTTAACACATCTGATAATATCTACCCAACTGCATTTGAATAAAATAACTGAAAAATGACCATGGTATTTTAATTCAATAATATCAGTCAGCTTTCCATAGTATCCCACTTCAAAAAATGTAAATATACCACTATTCTATGTTTTTAAACCCCTTTCTCGATCGACTGTAAGAAATCTAAATCCATTCACGTTATAAGCATCGAAATTTGTAACTTGTTTTAGAGGACCTCAAGCAAGAAACTTCAGATCTTCTGAAAAATCTGCTCGAGTATCAGTATTCATGATCTAATAAAAGAAATCTACTTTATTAGATTTAAAAAATATATGTGTTGAACTAATATTCATATTAATTGAAATATTTATGAACTTACACATCTTGCAAACCATTCTACAAGCTCTTTATTAATAGCTTTTGTTATATCTTTCTCATTTTGTGTTCAGACTCTCATTCGACTCTTTTTTTGAATCCTCAACTCTTCAATAAATGGATCTACAATTTCACTATTCAGCAGCACATATCTATGTGCCTGTAATAATTCTAATTCTGTTAGTGTCACATTTGAGGTCCTCCCAACTGATCGGCCAATATCAGGAAATATTTTTTATTTCTGATGTATTTGAGATTGATTTGATGTGTCTTCAACACATCTAACGTGATTAAATCTTGTCTCAATATCATCCAAGTATCTAGAACAAAAGTTAAGACACTCCTCATCCAAATGGCCTTCAGTAATAGAGCCTTCTGGTTGAGCTTTATTTCTCACGTATGATTACAAATGACCAAGATATCTGTGAAATAAAATAAACATAATTATGAATTTAATTAAGTGCCAAAAATTGTTTACTTAACTGAAAAACATATAAATAAAGTACCTCTCAATTGGATACATCCATCGATAATGAATGGGGGATCCTAATTTAGCTTCATCAACTAAATGCACAGTTAAATGCATCATGACAGTAAAAAATGACAGAGGAAAGATCATCTCTATTGCACAAAGGGTCAATAAAAACCTCTCCTAGAGGTTGTCAAGCTGAAATGGATGTTGAGATTTCTCACATAGTTGTCTGAAAAATGTGTAGAATTGGAGTACAATAGTAGTAAGTTTTTCAGGTAATAATGTACGCAATGCCAATGGTAGTAATAATTGTAAAAAAATATGTGAATCATGACATTTCAATCCTTGTAACTTACGATTCTTCAAGTCAACACACCTTGATATGTTACTTGAATACCCATCAGATACCTTCATATTCTTTAAAAATCAAAGGAATATATCTTTAACCCTATTTTTCCTTGAAAAAATTTCCAGAGCATACTTTTCATTCTCATCTGGCTAGAGATCACGTTTTATGTTCATTACTTGTAATTTGTTGTGATCATTGAGATGATCCTTCTACTTTCCATGATAATTAAGCAATGTGAAAATAAAATTTTAATAGACATTCTTCTCAATATACATCATGTCAAGATTATGCCACAACAAATTAAATTCCTAATACGGATGTTTGAAAAATATACTTTTTTTCTTCCGTTGTTGTGTTCTGATTTCACTTGATGATGCACTTGGAAACCATTTCCCTCTATCATTCAAATGATGAGCCTTCCCAAATTCTGTTTCAACATTTTCAAGTTGTGTCAAAATTTCAGAACCAGTTAAAAACTTTAGAGGTGGTCTACGATCAATGAAACCGTTAAATTTTGATCTGTTCAACTGAAATCTATGATATGCATCGAGAAATATTTAATGGAACAAGAAGCACCATTTTCTACTGTGAGGTAGCCGTTTGGGCTAAAAATAAAAGTTACAAATAGGATAAGCCAAAATTGTATTGATTTTCCAACCAGATAAATTCCCAAGACCAGGGAAGTCACTAATGGTTCACATTAAAGCAGCATGCATTTTGAACATTATTTTAGAAGAAGTATCAAATTTCTCAACATCGTTCCTCCATAACTCCTGTAATTTTTCAATCAAAGGCTACAAGTATACATCAATTTCATTTCTAGGAATTTGTTTTCCAGGAATAATCATCAAAATGATAAAAGATGTTTGTTTCATACACATCCACAAAGGCAGATTATAAGGGCTCAAAACCATTGGCCAAATGCTATAACTGGTACTCAAAGTCCCAAATGGGTTGAATCCATTGGCAGCTAATCCCAATCGAACATTCCTAGTATCAGCTGAGAAAAATGGATGTAATTAATCAAATGTCTTCCACAATTGTGAATCTCATGGATGTCTCATTAACCCATCATTGTTATTATCTACAGAATGTCACTCCATGTGTTTGGCGGTTTTCGATGACATGAATAATCTTTGCAATCGAGACTTTAAAATAAACTAACACAAAACCTTTTCAGGTGTGTTCCCTTTATTCTTCTTCATGAAAGTATGTTGATTCAGACTTCCAACATCACCCATTGACTTCCATCTAGAAGAATAACAATTTTTTTCAATTCTGTCTACTTGAATCCTCTCACCAATAAAGAATTCAATCATTCAGACACACAAGTATTTTTTTATAATTCAGACAAAGCCAGTTAACAACTTTTTTCATATCATAAAAATACTCGGGGATTTTTGTTTCAGGAATTTCATCACGCAATAATTACAATATCATAGACATTACCTTATTTGTAATTCCACGTAGACATTTGATATGGTACAACTTCAGTAGAAAATAAATATTTTAATATTTCAAAAATCCACTATACAACTCTTGATTTCCATCGTCAACTAAATCATGAAATGTATTTTCCTCATTGAAGTTTTCTCTTACATTTTTATCCATATAATCAATAGGAGGATCCAATGATATGTTACAATCTTGATCTGGTTGTGTTATAGTCTCAAAAACATCACTTGTCACGTTGCAATTTGTAGAACCCTTATCTGGTTGTTCTGTTATGTTTTGATGTTGATAATGGTGTCTTTTAGTGCCGAATTCATCATTTATGAGGTTATTCATTTCATTTTCCATTTTCGATGAAGTTGGGAGCTCATTGTGTGGATTAACATCAGTGTTCAACCTTTCTGTAACATTCGATTCTCCATGCCAAATCTAACACAAATATTGATCAGGGAATTGATTCAGTATTAAATGTTCATAAAATTCATCTCTCTTTAACCATCTTCTAAATTTACATTTAATACCTGGACATCTTATTCTCCCTTCAACGAATCGATTGGAAATTAAAAAATCTAAAAACTCCTTCAAACCCTTAACATACTGAGGTGTTTTTATAAGGCCCCAGCCTTAAACCTTACTTAATCTTGAGTTATTACAAGATTACACATTGAGGATCTTTTCGGGTTTAGAGTTTTAGAGAATTAGATCATAAAACTTGCATTACATTCCACATATAAACAAAGTGGTTACATAAAGATAGTATTCTTCATTCCCATCAATGGAAACACATTTAAAATAAAACACGGATTATTTCTTGACACATCCTTGACTCTATCATCTTATCATGTACCTTTCCCTTGACCTGTGAAAAACATTTCAAAAACTTGGGATGAGCATAAAAACTCAGTATGGGTTATAAAAAAACATGGAAAGGAAACATGAGTTCATATATACATAAGAATGAAATCATACTTTACCCATAAAACATAGGCACTTTAACATACTTCATAAAATCATGAATAAATCATAGAAATCATAAGACATAAAGGTAACTTGAGGCATTCATAACATTCTTACGTAGGGAGTAACCCTCTTGGTTACGTTTGGAATACCCATCACAGTATATTCCCTAAAATCTCTTCGGAGAAACCTTAACGTTTCACTCCTTCGCATTACCCAATGCATTGGAGAGCTATAACGGGCTCACCCGCCCTTAATTTATCACGGAACCACCCGTCTTCATAATAATGCCCAAGAACCATAACATAATCATATCACATAAAACATGCATAAAGGAAACATAAAATTTCCACATTTCAATCACGAGATATCAATACAACACATTGATATAAAAACATTATGAAAACCATTTTCAATACCAAAATAACAGAAAAGTAAAACATGGTGTTTGTTTTTCTTAAAAAAAAGGTATGGCTTGTAGAGGAAGCCGAAACTCAAATAACGGTCACGACGGCGGAGAAGTCGTTGTCGCCGCATACGTACGACAAAAACATTCCCTTTTTTCGTTTAGTAAACGCTTCGTATAAAAAAGATTCCTTTTGAATAAACGTAAAAGTCAAAGGGGTTTATACACCGTATAAAAGAAAGTTGTGTATAAAATAAAATATGCCTCAACGAAAGGAGATTGAGACGAAGTCCCATACCTCATATCCGACTTGACCCGACCGTTCTTTAATCTCCTGAATAATAAACTTGAGTTAATCGCTACTTGCTTAAGAACCTTTTTCAAGTTCATTATTCCTTTTATACCATGTTATGGACATCATGTAATCATTTAAGTTAGTAATGTTCATTTTGTCGGTATTTGGTTCTTAAGTCAAAAATAGACTTCTTACACTTACATATTGTTAATTTGGTCAAAGGTTCGTTATATCCAGAATGGTATTCATGATGTAGATATCATATATGTCATATATATCTAGTACATACATGCATTTATAATATTACATAATCATTTATAGGTAAGAAATGAAATGCACCGTTCATGGAGACGGTAAGCTGTATGTACGCATGAACGCTACTTCCATTTCTATTTCATATTTTATAGAATGGAATCATAATGATATAAAGTTATATTATAATTCCAGTATAATATCATATATAATATCATAGTTCCATCCTTTATATGTCCCACATATGGTATTTAACGAATCAAATCACTTTGAGGGGGCGGTAGTCCGCACTTCCTAAAATGAAGATATCGTGTTTACCCATAATGGAAACCATAAAGGTATGCCCAAAATAAAAAAAACAGAAGCTTAAGGAAAACATAAACATACTATATATCATATATAAAAATATTGACATCATAATGGCCACCTTTGAAGGTGTTTAATGAGTATTGAACAATCATCGTTTCGGGAGGCAGAATTTCTCCATCCACGGAAACCGTATGTTCTTTAACCATTTGATGTAGTTGTGTGAGAGTGTAGCTCAAATAAATCTTATAACAACATCCTAGTATATTGAAGATACTGGTTTTGTTACAAAAGAATTAAATAAAAATAGTTTAGGGGGTTGGAGAAGCAAAATAAAACAAATGAACATGAGAGAATGAATTACCTTAAAAAGTGTAACTCCTTTTGATTTGAGCCTAAAGGCTTCCTTTGAAAGGATTCTTCCCAAAGTGAATCCTCTAGTATGAGGAGAGGGATGTGGAGAGAGTAAATGGGCAGGGGTTTGCTGAGCCAAAGGCTTTAAGAGTGTGTGAAATGAGGTAGAGGTGGGGGCCTTTTATAAGAGGAGAGGAGGGGCACTTTTGGAAAGTAAAGAAACATTACTTTATTTGAAAATGTCTTTCGGTTTTAAAAGGTCCCACATTGATATAATTCGTGGATAAGGTGATAAGGGTTCGAAATCCACTCATACAATTTGTTTTGGACATGTGTAGTTCATAGATTTTACATTATCTTTCTATTTTATTTAAATCGTCAAATAATGATGTCATCGCTGCATCACTATTATGTCATAAATAATTAAATTTATTTAATGTCTAAAAATTATAAAAAAAAAATTACTATGATATAGGAAATATTTTTATCTTTCCAATGACTATTTATAATCAAAATTTGGACTTGTATAACCCCACTTAAAAATTGTTTTTGCAAAACATATTATGTTTGTGTCATTTTCACTTTAACATTAAATAAAAAGTAATTTATGTCATTTCCCAACAAAAGTGGATCCATGGGGTCCCCAAGTTGACCCATGGCATGTCATGGTCGGCCATGACACAACCAATGAGGTTGGGACATGTGTCTAGGTCATTTCATTTTATTAAAGTATTATTTATACCTTAAACTACCCTAATTACCACTAATCGTGATTAAGAACTTAATAAGTTACTATTCACCAAAAAATTATTATAATCTCATTGAACCACATTTTACATACTAATGACAACCATGTATGTCAGATTTTCAAAATTCAATACACATTAGTGGTAAACTTTCATTTAACTGAAAAAATCAGTTTGCTTGATTATCACTTAGTGGTTTCACTATTCATCAAAAATTGAAGTTTTTCAGAAAATTACCAAAAATTCACCCTAAGCTATATTTGATATTCCAAATTCAAAAATGAAGTCTATTTTACAAAATTCAAAACATATAGGTCAGATTAATTAATTTAATAATTAATTCCCGCTGACAGAGCAAATAGCGTGTTTTTATGAAACAATAAGTATCAAAAGATTGACACCAGTTTAAGTCCAATTTCAAAGTGAAATTGACTCCAATGACCACCATTGGATTAAATGGTAAAAATATATTCATATTACACATTAAGACCAATTCAAAAGATAATCTAATCATATAAATAAATTAGATTAAAAAGCAGTTTTGATGTAAAATGCAGTATTTTTCACTATTCATTAAAAAATGAACCTTGTCAGAAAAATACCAAAAATTCACACAAAGTAAATTTTGATGTCCCAATCATAAAGAATAAGTTTATTTTGACAAACATAGTTTATAAAATTGTCAAAAGATAAATTTAAAAAGGGTTTTCCATCATAAGGCAGTAAAACAATCTTTTAAGAATATTAGTGTATTCCATGCTTAAGATTGGATTTATTTTCATCTTAAGCCTCTAAAACACTATCTTAATCATTAATAGACATAGGTAAAAACATCTATTATTCATTACTTACTTGGGATGTTACATCCTTCCCCCCTTTAGAAAATTGCGTCCCCGCAATTTATTTACTTATCGAATAAATGGGGGTACTTATCCCTCATTGCATTTTCAGATTCCCATGTTGCCTCTTCAATCATGTAGTCTTTCCACAAAACCTTTACCTGGTGAATCACTTTATTTCGTAACACTTGCTCCCTGTGGTCAAGAATCTGGACCGGTTGTTCCTCATAAGATATGTTCTCTTCTAGCTGAACTACCTCTGGACTCAAAACATGAGATGGATCTGGCATGTACTTTCTCAACATCGAAACGTGAAAAACATTGTGTACCTGAGATAAACTCGGAGGTAAAGCCACTCGGTATGCAACTGATCCAACTCTCTCCAGAATTTCGTATGGTCCAATGAACCTCGGACTCAACCTTCCTTTCTTACCAAATCTCATCACACTTTTCCAAGGAGAAACCTTGAGAAAAACATGATCACCTACCTCGAAAGATAGATCCTTCCTCCGGTTATCCGCATAACTCTTCTGCCTGCTCTGAGTTGTTCTCATGTGTTTCTGAATCAGCTAAACTTTTTCTACCATCCCTTCTACCAATTATGGTCCCATCAACTTCCTTTCACCCACTTCATCCCAGAAAGCTGGATTTCGACACCGCTTCTCATATAATGCCTAAAATGGTGCCATCTGTATACTGGAATGAAAACTGTTATTATATGAAAACTCAACCAAAGAAATATGTTGGTCCCAACTTCCATGATGATCCATAGAATAAGCTCGTATCATATCCTCTAATGTCTGAATTGTTAGTTATGACTGCCCATCTGATTAAGGATGAAAAGTTGTACTAAAAATTAACTCAGTACCCAAAGACTTCTGAAGGCCCTTCCAAAAGTTAGAAGTAAACCTGGGATCACGATCCGATACAATGGAGTGAGTAACTCCATGTAACCTGACTATCTCTTTAAGATACAAACGGGAAAGTTGATCAAGATAGAAAGTATCTCGTATAGCAAGGAAATGAGCAGACTTGGTCAAGCGATCAACAATAACCCAGATTTCATTATTACCTCGAGATGTCTTCGGTAATCCAACAACAAAGTCCATGGATATATTCTCCCATTTCCACTCTGGCACTGGTAAAGGCTGGAGCATCCCTTTCGGTAACTGCCGCTCTGCTTTAACCTGTTGACATGTCAAACACTTCACAGTAAAATCAGCAATATCTCTTTTCATTCCATCCCACCAGTAATACTCCTGCAGATCTCTATACATCTTAGTACTGCCCGGATGAACTGAAAACAGATAACTATGAGCTTCACATAATAACTCTCTCTTCAACTGTGAATCACAAGGCACACACAATCTCTTCCCAAATCTCAAAACAGAATCATTATCAATGTTGAATTCAGGCAACTTACCTTTCTGAACCAGCTCTACCTTTTTCTGCAACTCACTGTCTTGCTTCTGTGCTTACTTGATTTTATCTGATAGAGATGATCTCACTGATACCTGAAACAAAACAGAAGGACTTCCTGCACCAACAACTTCTATGCCAAAGTTCATCAAATCCTTAACCAAAGGATCACGTTCCAAACGCAACATTGTTAATGAAGCATTACTTTTTCGACTCAAAGCATCAACCACTTTATTTGCTTTTCCCGGATGGTAATGAATTGTACAATCATAATCCTTGATTAATTCTAGCCATCTCCTTTGTCTCATGTTTAAATCATTCTGAGTGAATATATACTTTAAACTTTTGTGATCGGTATATATTTCACACTTTACTCCATACAAATGATGCCTCCAAATTTTTAAAGAAAAAACAACAGCAGCTAATTCCAAATCATGTGTAGGGTAATTTACCTCATGATTTTTCAACTGTCGTGAAGCATAAGAAATTACCTGATCATTCTGCATTAGGACGCAACCAAGTCCTTTCAATGAAGCATCACTGTATATAACAAACTCACCATTCCTGGAAGGTAGTGCCAAAACTGGAGCATTCACCAATCTTCTTTTCAATTCCTGAAAACAATCATCACATTCTTTTGTCCAGATAAACTTAACACCCTTCCGAGTTAGCTTAGTCATTGGACTAGATAACCGTGAAAAATTTCTAACAAACCTTCGGTAATAGCCCGCCAAACCAAGGAAGCTACAAATCTCGGTTACAGTTGTGGGTCTTGGCCATTCTTCCACAACTCTTGTTTTTGTAGGATCAACAGTTATTCCATCTTTAGAAACAATGTGACCAAGGAAAGAAATTTGTTGCAACCAAAACTCACACTTGCTGAATTTCCCATACAGTTTCTTTTCTTTTAAGGTTTGCAAGATAACCCTTAAATGTCTTTCATTCTCTTCTTTACTTTTAGAAAACACCAAAATATCATCAATGAAAACCACCACAAACTTATCCAAGAACTCATGGAAAATTCTATTCATTAAGTCCATGAATACAGCAGGTGCATTGGTTAGACCAAAAGGCATTACTACAAATTCATAATGGACATATCTCGTACGGAACGCGGTCTTCGGAATATCTGCCTCCTTTACCTTCATCTGATGGTACCCCGATCTCAAGTCAATCTTTGAAAAAAACTGAGCTCCCTAGAGCTGATCAAACAAATCATCGATATGAGGCAAAGGATATTTGTTCTTAACAGTGATATTATTCAAGGCTTTATAATCAATGCAAAGTCTCATAGAACCATCTTTCTTTTTAACAAATAAAACAGGAGCACCCCAAGGTGATGTGCTAGGTCTAATGAAACCTTTCTCTAATAAATCTTGCAATTGCTCCTTCAACTCTAAAAGTTCAATTTGTGCCATTCGATAAGGGGGTTTTGAAATTGGCTTAGCATCAGGAACTAAGTCAACATTAAACTCAACTTCCCGATCTGGTATTATTCCAGGCAACTCATCAGGAAAAACATCAGGATACTCATTTACCACTGGCACATCATTAATCTGAACAGTTCCTTTATTTTCAACGACGTGTGCAAGGTAACATTCATTTCCATCTTTTACAAGTTTCTCGGCCTCTTGATATGTTATCAAAAGTAAGGTTTCATTCTTGTAAACAAATTGAAAGTCTTTCTGAAAAGAAACTTCTTTAGCTCTACAGTCAATCTTAGCATGGTAAATAGAGAGCCAATCCATACCCAGGATAACATCAAACTCTACTATAGGTAGAACAATAAGGTTTGCAAGTAGGTTCTTTCCACAGATAAGGATAGGAAGATTCTTATAAATTCTTTTTGCCTCGACACTTCCCCCAGGTATTTTTACCAAAAGTTCAGGAGTCATTTCTTGAGATGGTATTCCCATTTTACTAGAAAAGGTTTCAGAGATGAAAGAATGTGTAGACCCCGAATCAAACAACACACTGGCATAATCTGAAAAAACAAACAAAGTACCTGATACAACTTCATTTGATGGCCTGACATCTGCTGAAGTAGTTGCAAAAGATTTAACCACCCCTTTCTGCTTGTAGTCCAACTGCTTCCCATCACTCAAGCTCCTTGTTGGACACTCATTTGCATAGTGACCCATCTCATTGCACTTATAACATTTCACTAACTGTAAATCAAATTTGTTCTTACCTTCACCTTGATTCTTTTCAGTGAAATCATGAGCCTTATGTCCCATCTTACCACATCGGTAGCACTTCCCAGAATTCAGAAGACATTCCCCAGCATGCCTTTTTCCACATTTATCACAAACTGGAAACTTAGTTCTCTTACCATCAGACTTTTTTGAAGAATTCTTACCTTTCTCCTGCCACCTCGGTCTCTTCTTCTGCTGGTTTTTATAGAAAACTTGGTCATCGGCAAACTCCATTTCCACCTTCTCAGCACATCGAACAAGCTTTTCATAACTTTTAAACTCACGAGAAGCTAATGCCCTTCGATATTTTGGCTTTAATCCTGAGTAAAAACGATTGATTTTACTATCAAGGTCCCGGATAAAATTTGGAGCATACCTTGCCAATTGAGTGAACCTTTCTTCATAGGCAGCCACTGAGTCTTCATCTTGCCTCAATTCCAAGAATTTCTTTTCCATCCTAAGTTGAACAGCCTTAGGAAAATACTTCTCAAGAAACATACCTTTGAATTCATCCCAGTTAAGAGCATCAATCTCATCGGCGTCCCGGATATTTTTAACCATAGACCACCACTGATCTGCTTCACCCTCCAAACGGTAAATAGCAAGACTAACCTTTTGATTGTCTGAACACCCCATGACATCAAAAATCTTCTCCAGTGCTTTAATCCACCCTTCAGCTAGCACAGGGTCAGATGATCCTCTGAATGATGGTGGATGTTGCCTCATGAAATGTTCCACCACTGACATGTTCCTCTGCGGTTGATCTGGCTGATCTCGTGCATGGATACCACCGCCATTTATCGCTTGAGTCAACTGCGCCATTACTGCAACAAACTGTTCAGTTCCAATTCTGACCATCTCAGGATGCTGATTCGGAAGGTTATTTCCTTCTGTATGCCTTCCTAGAACTGCTTCCCTGTTTCCTCTGCGGAAAACCATTCTGAACGAACATGTCTTAGATGAAGCAACATGGTAATCTTTAAATGCTATATCATTTCGAAAAAAAATATATTTCTGGATAATCATTTAATAGAATTCTAACTCCTAAAGTTATCTAAACCGACCTTTGATACCAACTATAAGGCCCCAGCCTTAAACCTTACTTAATCTTGAGTTATTACAAGATTACACATTGAGGATCTTTTCGGGTTTAGATTTTTAGAGAATTAGATCATAAAACTTGCATTACATTCCACATATAAACAAAGTGGTTACATAAAGATAGTATTCTTCATTCCCATCAATGGAAACACATTTAAAATAAAACATGGATTATTTCTTGACACATCCTTGACTCTATCATCTTATCATGTACCTTTCCCTTGACCTGTGAAAAACATTTCAAAAACTTGGGATGAGCATAAAAACTCAGTATGGGTTATAAAAAAAACATGGAAAGGAAACATGAGTTCATATATACATAAGAATGAAATCATACTTTACCCATAAAACATAGGCACTTTAACATACCTCATAAAATCATGAATAAATCATAGAAATCATAAGACATAAAGGTAACTTGAGGCATTCATAACATTCTTACGTAGGGAGTAACGCTCTTGGTTACGTTTGGAATACCCATCATAGTATATTCCCTAAAATCTCTTCGGAGAAACCTTAACGTTTCACTCCTTCGCATTACCCAATGCATTGGAGAGCTATAACGGGCTCACCCGCCCTTAGTTTATCACGGAACCACCCGTCTTTATAATAATGCCCAAGAACCATAACATAATCATATCACATAAAACATGCATAAAGGAAACATAAAATTTCCACATTTCAATCACGAGATATCAATACAACACATTGATATAAAAACATTATGAAAACCATTTTCAATACCAAAATAACAGAAAAGTAAAACATGGTGTTTATTTTTCTTAAAAAAAGGTATGGCTTGTAGAGGAAGCCGAAACTCAAATAACGGTCACAACGGCGGAGAAGTCGTTGTCGCCGCATACGTACGACAAAAACATTCCCTTTTGTCGTTTAGTAAACGCTTCGTATAAAAAAGATTCCTTTTGAATAAACGTAAAAGTAAAAGGGGTTTATACACCGTATAAATGAAAGTTGTGTATAAAATAAAATATGCCTCAACGAAAGGAGATTGAGACGAAGTCCCATACCTCGTATCCGACTTGACCCGACCGTTCTTTAATCTCCTGAATAATAAACTTGAGTTAATCTATACTTGCTTAAGAACCTTTTTCAAGTTCATTATTCCTTTTATACCATGTTATGGACATCATGTAATCATTTAAGTTAATAATGTTCATTTTGTCGGTATTTGGTTCTTAAGTCAAAAATAGACTTCTTACACTTACATGTTGTTAATTTGGTCAAAGGTTCGTTATATCCAGAATGGTATTCATGATGTAGATATCATATATGTCATATATATCCAGTACATACATGCATTTATAATATTACATAATCATTTAGAGGTAAGAAATGAAATGCATCGTTCATGGAGACGGTAAGTCGTACGTACGCATGAACGCTACTTCCATTTCTATTTCATATTTTATAGAATGTAATCATAATGATATAAAGGTATATTATAATTCCATTATAATATCATATATAATATCATAGTTCCATCCTTTATATGTCCCACATATGGTATTTAATGAATCAAATCACTTTGAGGGGGCGGTAGTCCGCACTTTCTAAAATGAAGATATCGTGTTTACCCATAATGGAAACCATAAAGGTATGCCCAAAATGAAAAAAACAGAAGCTTAAGGAAAAAATAAACATACTATATATCATATATAAAAATAGTGACATCATAATGACCACCTTTGAATGTATTTAATGAGTATTGAACAATCATCGTTTCGGGAGGCAGAATTTCGCCATCCACGGAAACCGTATGTTCTTTAACCATTTGATGTAGTTGTGTGAGAGTGTAGCTCAAATAAATCTTATAACAACATCCTAGTATATTGAAGATACTGGTGTTGTTACAAAATAATTAAATAAAAATAGTTTAGGGGGTTGGAGAAGCAAAATAAAACAAATGAACATGAGAGAATGAATTACCTTAAAAAGTGTAACTCCTTTTGATTTGAGCCTAAAGGCTTCCTTTGAAAGGATTCTGCCCAAAGGGAATCCTCTAGGATGAGGAGAGGGATGTGGAGAGAGTAAATGGGCAGGTGTTGGCCGAGCCAAAGGCTTGAAGAGTGTGTGAAATGAGGTAGAGGTGGGGGCCTTTTATAAGAGGAGAGGAGGGGCACTTTTGGAAAGTAAAGAAACATTACTTTATTTGAAAATGTGTTTCGGTTTTAAAAGGTCCCATATTGATATAATTCGTGGATAAGGTGATAAGGGTTCTAAATCCACTCATCCAATTGGTTTTGGACATGTGTAGTTCATAGATTTTACATTATCTTTCTATTTTATTTAAATCGTCAAATAATGATGTCATCGCTGCATCATTATTATGTCATAAATAATTAAATTTATTTAATGTCTAAAAATTATAAAAAAAACTATGATATAGGAAATATTTTTATATTTCCAATGACTATTTATAATCAAAATTTGGACTTGTATAACCCCACTTAAAAATTGTTTTCGCAAAACATATTATGTTTGTGTCATTTTCACTTTAACATTAAATAAAAAGTAATTTATGTCATTTCCCAACAAAAGTGGATCCATGGGGTCCCCAAGTTGACCCATGGCATTTCATGGTCGGACATGACACAACCAATGAGGTTGGGACATGTTTCTAGGTCATTTCATTTTATTAAAGTAATATTTATACCTTAAACTACCCTAATTACCACTAATCGTGATTAAGAACTTAATAAGTTACTATTCACCAAAAAATTATTATAATCTCATTGAACCACATTTTACATACTAATGACAACCATGTATGTCGGATTTTCAAAATTCAATACACATTAGTGGTAAACTTTCATTTAACTGAAAAAATCAGTTTGCTTGATTATCACTTAGTGGTTTCACTATTCATCAAAAATTGAAGTTTTTCAGAAAATTACCAAAAATTCACCCTAAGCTATATTTGATATTCCGAATTCAAAAATGAAGTCTATTTTACAAAATTCAAAACATATAGGTCAGATTAATTAATTTAATAATTAATTCCCGCTGACAGAGCAAATAGCGTGTTTTTATGAAACAATAAGTATCAAAAGATTGACACCAGTTTAAGTCCAATTTCAAAGTGAAATTGACTCCAATGACCACCATTGGATTAAATGGTAAAAATATATTCATATTACACATTAAGACCAATTCAAAAGATAATCTAATAATATAAATAAATTAGATTAAAAAGCAGTTTTGATGTAAAATGCAGTATTTTTCACTATTCATTAAAAAATGAACCTTGTCAGAAAAATACCAAAAATTCACACAAAGTAAATTTTGATGTCCCAATCATAAAGAATAAGTTTATTTTGACAAACATAGTTTATAAAACTGTCAAAAGATAAATTTAAAAAGGGTTTTCCATCATAAGGCAGTAAAACAATCTTTTAAGAATATTAGTGTATTCCATGCTTAAGATTGGATTTATTTTCATCTTAAGCCTATAAAACACTATCTTAATCATTAATAGACATAGGTAAAAACATCTATTATTCATTACTTACTTGGGATGTTACAGTTTTCCTCAGTAATGTGATCCAGCTTTTATCCATGTATATCACAATGTGCCTACACAATATTAAAAAAATTTAAAACACATAGTTACTACTAAATAGGGAAAGAGATTCATATATACTAGTTGAAAAAATATATAAATATGTTACATATGGTCTTCCTGTATAAATATATATGGTAAATCACCTACTAGAAAACCAAAGTACATATGTTCATGCATGTGTATTCTTATACACATGTGATTACAAAATCACTTGAAGAAACAAGAATATGGTGAGAATATTCTTAGGCAATATACATTTTAAGAAGATAGTGAGTATTTCCATATATATTTGAGAAAGTTCAACATTAGTAAAAAAGTTAAGAGTTAAGCTGAAGTATTATATTAGAAGTCAACTTGCAGAGAATTGGGATTTTTTCAGGTTGATCATTATGATATAGCAATTAGTTAAATTGGAAGTATTATCTTCTATAATTCATGGGAGTATGCTGAACTGAATTTCATGGAAAGTTATTAATTATATTCAGGTCCTTACAATCACATACTTTTAGGATCCATGATATTATATTGGGGGATTCAATACAACCATATCTCATTGGGATGGGGCATTATTACCCTATCATCATCTATATATTTTGGTCTCTTATATATTAGAGGATCTTCGTAGAAAAATCTCACAATTTCTATCATTTCATGACCCAACCTTCTCATTGGGGATGCGCATAGTGAATATTGATGGGGTATCCCTTAGGATCACCACCATAAATCACTTCTAGGTGAGCATCAAGTGGAGAAGCTAAATCCTCATAGGGTTCATAAACTAAACTAGAAAACCAATAAGGTGATGAACAAGGAGAATTTTTATTTTTCCTTCATAAAATATTTAAAGGATGTTAAATCCCACTACCCTTCTAATTAAGTTATGATTTATATGGTATACTTTAAATTTTTTATTTCCATCAATGTTAGACCCAAAAATAACTCATATTATGATGAAAATACAAAATAACATGATGAAGAAATGTTTGTTTAGAATTTGGTCCACACAAAAATGCTTGAATAATGTTTTTATACATATGAACTGAGAAAGATTAAAAATTTGGGAGCCAAAAGAAATATTAATCTACCACCTTCCAATTGAGATTATACCAAAGAAAAAATAAAAGGTTGTTTCCACATCCCACCCATCACCCAGGATTCTTAGACACTCATTATTAAGGATAGGTTAACCCAATATGAAACTGAAGAGTAATTAAGGTGAATCAATGTCAAATTAATATAGAGAAATATTCTTACCATGTATAACATCTAGAAGGAGACCAATAAATCTCCTCAAATGAATATTCCTTGACCTGTGAAAATTGCTCAACCTATGAGGTAAAAGTGTAATTACCTAATAGGATCTGGGTCTAGACAAAAGGTGTATCTAAACCTAGTAGATGAAGATAACCATGAATTCCTTATACTAGGGATGTATCCATATTCATATCAATAAGGCTTCCTCTGGATGGATAATACTATATATCATTAATAAACAAGGGTGATCTAACCAAATCAAGCTTTTCTTGCTGCCTCTACTTGAGTATCTTCTCAGTTGAATGTCCTGCAAGAATTCCTAAACTCTATTGAGTCTTTGATAGCTCAAAATGAAGTCATGAAAGGGAGATGAGAACTAGTCAAACCAAAATAAAAGTTTTATTTTGAGTGTGTGGATGTGAATCCTCCTTCAACCCACTTCAGGAACCTGTATTTCCTGATCTTCAATGGCATGGGAGACTTACAAAATGTATAACAGACACTTTGTGACATGATGCAGTCCCATTATGGGAAAAATTGAGAAAAAATAACCAAATATGCTTATCTTATTTTTAAATACCCAAGAGGGGGTAGTGTTATTTGGTTTAACAAAAAACCAATAGGGTTAGTTTTATGATGGGAAGTCCTTCATTTGAAATTCCTATATCAATTCAGATTCACATTTAGGAAGACTATATTCCTTGATCTCTTACTATGCATGCAGTTTATGATTTATAGGGTTTAATATTTCATTTACAAATAAAAAAGTCATTCCTATATATTTAATATGAAACTCCTATAAGAGTAGATACTGTAGATCTATATAGAAAATATCTTTGATGAGTTACATACATGGTTGATCCCATTAAAATATCCAAAAAAATACCTAGATTTTATAGAAGATTCATAATGTTTGGAGGATTTTATTTGATGCTCAAATGAAAAATCACAACTGGTACTCATAGCTTAAGGAAAGATGGTTTGAAAAGTAAAATTGGTAACGGTTATGGTTAAACTAATACTTTCACCAGCTCTAGCCCCATACCTATTCAATTTCTTGTGGTTTCTCCTATTGAACAATAGAAACAGTAACAACACCCCTATTATGAGTGAGAAAATGAATTGGGTCTCCTAGGTTTTAAATATCTTCGAATAATCTGTACTCCTCCTAAAAAGGGAAAGTGTTGGGGTACTTGATCACTGTTATAGAGAATAACCTAAAAAGGTTTTAAAAAGTTTAAAATCAAAATTAATTCAGTCTCACTGAACTACCAAACTAATACCCATTCTGTTAGATTCTAGGACAAAATATCTAGTATTTCTTCATCTTTTATGGAATCCTTTAGAATATGGTTGACTTTCAACACGTCAAATTGAGGAAAACTCATAAAGGTGGATTTTTCCATCACCATACCACCAAAACATGTAGAAGAATGGAAGTAAATTATGAATGGATGTTGAGAAAATTGATCAGCTGAGAGATTTCCATCATTAATAAAAAACTAAATCATCCAGTCACAACATTGATTCCCTCTTCCATAATTGATCCAACTTTATTGGCATTACAATCTCTTAAGAGAAGGTGTGACTAGAACAGAAAGTATTAGGCATGGTAGGAAGAACCCATGTTAGTTCCCAAGCTAATATATACTTTTCTAGAGTTGCTACCTCCATAACTAGGAAGAAGGGAACCATCCCATTAAACAAGATCCTTGTTAGATGAAGGTTCACAATATGGTTCTATCAAAATAATCCACATGATGATCTACTTATCTGATGAAGAAACTGGATATAAACCAAAGTCACCCCCAAAAAAATTGAATGAGGTTATAGAGGCAATCGACACTCATGTACCTTTTATACATAGGCTATATTTTTCACAAAAACACAAATACAAGCATGTTCTCATAAAGAGTATATTTCTACTACTTAATTATCTAGAGTTAATTCAAATATAATCATTTGGGAGGATAGTCTAGTAAATGTGCACATTTTTAGTCGTCCAAATCCACAAATAAAAAAACATTCCCAAATTCTAGTAAAGGGAACAACCCACCATCACAATCATCCTTAGAATCCAAGCACACATAAATATCTTAAATAAAATTCAATGAAATGGAAACACTGACTTAAATAAAATTTTCCGGTGGTAGGGAGGCGAGCTAGGGTTTAGGTCTCATGGGGGTCGGGGGAAGAATATGGGGTTACAGGGGTCAGGGGGAGAAGGGGGTTCGGGGTCGAGTGTTGGGGGGGAAGTGGTGTGGATGGCTGATTGGTGGAGCTAGGGTTCGTGGATCACGCTCGGGGGTGGTCTGAGGGAGAAGGGGAGTTGGGGTCGGGGGGAGTGTCGTGGCTGGAAAAAAATAACGGGGTTTAGCGGCGGTTTACAAAACTATCGCTAAAAGACAACCACTAAAGGAAATTTATGTTTTAGTGTTCTAAATGTAACCATGAAGGTTACTACCTATGTAGCCATGAAATATACTATAAGATTTAAATGTAATTTATGCCACAAGTTACCTTTATGATTTATTTTTTCTATGGAGTTTTATTATAATCTTATGATTTCATGAGGTAAGCTAAAGAGATTATGTTTTATGTGTGGAAAGGATATCTTTGTTTAAACGTTTTCATGGGTTTTCAAGTATTCATAGACTAATGGTTTATTTCATTCTTCTTATGTCCCTTACTAAGTTTCTTTTCTAATCCCAAGTTTTAAATTTTTTTTCATAGAGTGTATGGATGGGTAAGATAAAGGAGGACGTCAAGATGAATTTTATGAATATTTTTAATGAAAAAGAAATCATGTTTTATTTTAAACGTTTTATATTTTAGAAAAGTTGGATACTATTTAGTAGTATCCAATTTATATGAATGTGGAATGTTATTTATAAATTATGACCGAATTATCTAAAAATCTAAACCTAAAAACATCTTCAATGTGAAATAAATTAAATTATTGACTAAAACTCAAGATTATGTATTTTTTAAGGATGATGACTTATAATTGGTATCAAAGGTTGGTTTATATAACTTTAGGGGTTAGGATATTATTAATATAATATCCATAAAATATTTTTAATTTATTTTTAAGTTGAAATGATGTAGAATTTAAATATTTCCATGTTTCTTCATCAATGATATATTTGTTCATAATGGTTTTTCACAGAGGTAACAGGGCAGTTGTGGTGGTAAGTAATTGAGAGGAAAATATTTTTTTGAATCAGCATCCTAGGATGGACATAATCGGAACTAAATAGTTTGTTGTAGTGATGGTTCAGTTGAAACAGGCTATAAATGGTGGTGGAATCCATGCATGAGATCATATAGATTAACCAAAATTGAATATTTCTGTAGTGGAGCATTTCATCAGGAAACATCCACCATTATTCAGTGTATCATCTAACCCTAGGGTAGCCAAAGGGTAGATTAAAGCACTTGAAAATATTTTCGATGTCATGGGGTGTTCAAATAATCAAATTTTTAGTCTTTTTATTTACCATTTTTAAGGTTAATTTGATCATTTGTGGTCAATGTTTAGGAATATTAGGGAGAGTGAGGATATCAATGCTTTGGAGTGGGATGAATTCAAAAATATTTTTCTTGATAAATATTTTCCTAAGGCGTTTTGAATTAGAATGGAAAAAATTCATGGAATTGAGGTAGTATGAGGATTAAATGGCTATATACTAAGAAAAATTCACTTTATTGAAAAGGTACACTCCAAATTTCATCCAGGGTATTGATAGTAAAATCACTCAATTTTACGTAGGATTAAAGCTAAAATATGAAAGGTCATTGGATTCTTAGGAATTAAAACGTTAAGAAAAACTTGTTTTATGTGTGTAGAAGGTGGAAATGGAGTTTACCAATGATCATGTGTACTTTAAAAACCAGAAAAAAAGGTCGATATGGTAGGATAATGGGAATAATTCATCAAATAAGTCTGAGAATAGGAAAATTAAGTTTACAATTTGTCAGAATTGTGGTAAAAAACAGACTGGGGAATGCCTTTTAAATTATGGTAAGTGATTATGATGTGGTAAAATGGGGAATAAGTATCATAATTGAAATGAAAAATATCATTTTAGTGGTAAGAGAAATGTTTATATATAGTCATTAAAATGTTTTAAATGAAATGAGATGGGTCATTATGCAAAAGAGTGTACAAAGTGGAACCCAAATGATGGGAAATAGCCAAAATATAAGAAGAAAGGTGTGGTCAAATCCTTTGCTAATACTAAAATATATTTTGGTCCATCAAATGAAGTGTTTTTAAGTATATTTTTTTTTATTTAGATTTTTCCAATGTGTTTCTTGATTTAGGGTGTACACATTCTTTCATTTCTGAGATTTTTTTTGGTAAATTTAAAATTCCACTACAAGAAATGAATCCAGAACTTAGGGTGAAAACACCTGAGGGAAATATTAAAGTAAAAATAAATTATAATAATCTTCCTATAATTTCCTATGGATATATTTTACCTAAAAACCTTATTGTTTTTCATTTATAAGAATTTTATGTTATTCTGGGTATGGATTGGATTTCTGTTTACCATGCTAAGATTGACTATAGATCTAAAGAATTTTCTTTTCAGAAAGAGTTTCAGTTTTTATATAAGAATTAACCTGTGACATTGATAACATATCAAAAAGCTAATAAATTATTAAAAGATGGAAATGAATGTTATTTTTCACATATTTTTGAAAAAAAAGGAACTGATGAGATTAAATATGTGTTGGTGGTACATGAGTATTTGGGTATTTTTTCTAATGAGTTTACCGGTATTATAACTGATCAGTAAGTTGAATTTACCATTGACTTACTTCCTAACGCTAGTAAAATTTCTAAACCCCCTTATCGAATGGCTCAAGTATAGCTTTTAGAATTGAAAAGGCAGTAACATGAGCTCTCAGATAAAGGTTCATTCGACCTAGAACTTCACCATGGGGTGCTCCTATCTTGTCTATTAAAAATAAATATGGTTCAATGAGACTTTAAATTGATTATGGAGTCTTGAATAATATCATTGTTAATAAAAAGTATCATTTTATCATATTTATGACTTTTTTATCAGCTCTATGGAGCATAATATTTTTTGAAGGTTGATCTGAGGTCAGGATACCATCAGTTGAAAATTAAGGAATAATACATTCTGATGAATGTGTTTTGAACTAGATATGGCCATTATGAATTTTTCTTTATATAATTTGGGTTAACTAATTCACCTATTGTATTCATAGATCTTATGAATATAATTTTCATGACTTATTGGATAATTTTTTGGTTGTGTTTATTAATGAAATTTTGGTATATTATAAAAAAAATATAACTGATATTTTGTAGTTTTCTTGGTTTATTAGGATATTAATAGAGGTTTATTGAAAACTTTTCATGGTTATCTATCCCACTAACTAAGTTAACTTGAAAAGGTGTTAAGTTCATCTAGATAAAATAATGTGATGATGGTTTTCAAGAATTGAAAATAAGATTGGTGAATGCTCTAGCCCTTGTTTTTCCTTCTAGAAATGGTGAATTTTTCATTTATAGTGATTATTTATTAAAAGGACTTGGTTGTGTCCTAATGAATAATTATTAGGTAATTTCTTATGCTTCATGGCAGTTGAAACGTCATGAGTTAAATTACCCTACATATGATTTGGAATTAGCTGCTATTTTTTTTCATTAAAAATTTGTAGGCATCATTTATATGGAGTAAAATGTGACATATATACTGATCAAAAATTTTAAAGTATATATTCACTTAAAAATAATTTAACATGAGATAGTGAAGATGGATGGAACTAATCAATGATTATGATTACATGATTCATTACTATCCTGGAAAATAAAATAAAGTGGTTGATGTATTGAGTTAGAAAAGTAATTCTACATTAACCATGTTATGTTTGTAAAGTGATACTTTGGTTAATTATTTAATGAATTTTGGATTGTAAATTTTTAGTATAGTAAATTACTCTATTTTATTTAAGGTTTCAGTGCAATCATCTCTATCATAAAGAATTAATAAGGCATAGAAGGAAGATTGTGAGTTATAGAAAAAGGTATAATTTGTTAAACGGGTAAGTTTTATAAATTGTACACTAATAATGATTGAGTTTTAATATTTTGGAAGATATTATGTGTTCCTTATGATTCACAGTCAATAAAAGAGTTATTATGTTAAGATCATAGTCCTCTATTTTCAGTTCATCTTGGAAGTACCCAGATGTATCGAGACCTTCAGGATTATTACTAGTGGGATGGAATGAAAAGGGATATTACTGAATTTACCCTGATATGTTTGAATTGTCAATAGGTTAAGGCAGAACAATAGTTTCCAAAGGGGATGCTCTAGCCTTTTCTAGTTCCAGAGTGGAAATGGGAAAATGTATATATAGACTTCATAATGGGATTATTGAAGACTTCTTGAGAGAACAATGTGATATGGGTTATTGTTGATCTACTAACTAAATCTACTCATTTTATTCCTATTATAGAAACTCTATCTCAAGATCAATTTTCTAAGATGTATCAAAAAAAGATAGTTAGGTTACATAGATTTACCCTCTCTACTGTATCTGATCATGATCTTAGGTTCACTTCTAACTTTTAGAAAGGCCTTCAAAATTCATTGGGTTATGAATTAAATTTCAGTATATATTTTCATCCCCAATCAAATGAGATGTCATAACGAATAATTAAAATCTTATAGGACATGATATATTCTTGTTCAATGGATTATCAGGAAATTTGGGATCAATAACTTTCTTTGGTTGAGTTTTCTTATAATAAAAGTTTTCATTCCATTATAAAGATGGAACCATTTGAGTTATTGAATGGAAAGTGGTGTCAAACTCTGAAATTTTGGGATGAAGTGAAAGAAAGTTGATGGGACCATATTTGGTAGAGGAAATAGTAGATAAAGTTTAACTGATTCAGTGACACATGATAACATCTCAGAGCTAGTAGAAAAGTTATACAGATAACTAGAAAACGTATCTTTCTTTTGAGGTAGGTAATCATTTATTTCTCAAAGTTTCTCTATGGTAAAGTGTGATGTGTTTGGGTAAGAAAGGAAAATTGAGTCCATGATTCCTTAGACCTTATGAAATCTTGGAGAAATTTGGATCGGTTTCCTACCAAGTGGCTCTGCCTTTGAGTTTATCACAGGTCAATAGATTTTTTCATGTTTCAATGTTAAGAAAGTATATATAAGATCCATCATATGTTTTGAGTCCAGAAGATGTTCAATTGGAAGAAAATATTTATTATGAGGAACATCCAGTTCATGTTCTTAACTGTATAGAGCAGGTGTTGTAGAATAAGGTGATTCTTCAGGTTAAGGTTTTATGGGAAAAACATATGGTTGAAGAGGCAACATGGGAATCTCAAAATGCTATGAGGGAAAGGTATCCAAACTTATTTAATATGTGAATAAAATTGATAAGATGCAATTAAACAAAGGGGAAGAATGTAAAAACCTAGTTAATAAAATTCTTTTCACATTTATTAATATTTATGAATTATATAATGATTATAAGAGACACTATTTATGATAGCATACATAATACGCTACATCAAACTTAAATAAACAACTAAACATTATTATTTAATAAGGCAGTTATCACATAGTTGTTAGAATGGTGGGTATGAATAGGATTAATTGAATTATGAAAATATGGTTTATGAATGTATATATAATTAATTCTTTTTTTACAAATTAATTAAAAATTAAGATAAAACTCTTTTAAAAATAAAAGGAAATGTTCTTTCTGAAAACAATTTAAATATACAGAAGGGTGTTTTATACCAATAAATAAATAAATCATACTTTTTTGGATCATATTAATGAGAAAATATATAATATATTCAATGTAATTTTTATAATTCATCTTATATTTTTTCTAGATATTATATAAGAAAAAATTCAATTTTATACATAAAAGGAGTTTTTTTTTTAAATGTATTTTTACCACCTTTTGAAGGAGAACCCATTTTAAATATAGTTTTGCTCAATTTTATAAATTATAATTGAAAAAATAAACTTCTTATTTATAATTGGAGTATCAAAATTTACTTTGGTTAATTTTTTGGTATTTTTCTGAGAACTTTCATATTTTGATGAATATTGAATAATAAAAATATTAGTTCAAAACTACTTTTTTTTCAAATTTATTTATATAGTTAAATTATGTTTTTAATTAGTTTTGAAGTATAATTAAATAAATTTTTTATAAATTATTATAATTTTTGTCATTGGAATCAATTTCACATTGAAATTGGATATAAAAACTTTGTGAACTTTTGAATGTTTTTACTTTAAAAACTCATTTTCTCGATCCATCAATAAGATTAATTTTAAATTAATTTTATCCACTTTTGTGTTTTTATTTTTGAAAAAAATACATAAAAAGTTGTAATAATTATGATATTTATGATCTAATAGGATCAATATAATTTTTTAAATATATGAATTGTAACTTTAGTAATTATTTTTATTACAACGGTTAAGGGTAAATCAGAAAATTAAGGGTAAAAATAATGTTATAAATTACCCTAAAACTTGTCCTAGTTACATTGGATGAATTTTTTCGACCTAAAAGAATAATTGGTCCAAAATATATCGTTTGGAAGCCACTTGGACGACATTAAGACATTTATATTATTTTATTTAAAGAAAAGATGATTTTTTCACACTCTTGTTTTTAACAAGAAAAATATTTTTAATATGGTGCCATGTAAAGGATATGTTAGAATATAAATAGTATTTATAAATATAAATTTTTTTAATGCATCATGGTAATTTATTTATAATTTTTAGGAAATAAATAATTAAATTAAATAATGACACGATGATGATGCAGTAATTGCTTCATTAATGGAGGAATCAAATAAATGATATTAAAAATATTAAAATAAATATAATTTGATATAATTTATGTCATAAAAAAATTATGTATTTATTTTACATGTTAGGTATGTTTTAATATAGTTTTTTTAATATATAAAGTTGTTATGATATTTTTAAAAAGACAAGTAATGAATAGTGTCAAAATTGACGTAACTGATATCTTAAAATAAATAATAGTTTAATAAGTAATATAAAAATTATAAAAAACTAAAATTCGTCAAAATAATTGTTATAAGTAATAAAATATCATAAATTACTCATTTATTGGTCTCTTTTAATTTTATGGTAATTATATTAATCCTCAAAGAGTAAATCACATAATAACACAGTAAGAGTTAAAAGGGTAAAATAAGGGTTAAAACAAAAAGATCAGGATTTAAAAAAATAAAAACATGTAAAATTTTTATTTTACGAATTTATATCAGCTAAATAACATATTATATTATAAAAAAATCACTTTTTACCCATTTTTAATAAAAAATAAATTTATATTAATTTAATACTTTGAGGAATTCCAAGAGTGTCCCTACACTCTCTTATAAAAGGGAACTCATTCTTCTATAATATTCACACCAAAAAACCTATTTGTTTTGGAAAATATCTACCAAAAAAATTTCTATAATCCCTACTAACACTATATATCCATTATTTTAGGTAGAAAACTCTCTTTATAAGTATTAAGTTGTTAATCAATGGCGATCATCCAAAGAAGATGTATCATTTTTAATTAAGTGTTTCTATTTTATTTCTTCTTACACTTCCTTTAAATATTCTACAACCATGATGAGATAGTAACTACATTATAATCAATATAATTAGAAGTTATTATGTTAATATCACCACCTAAATCCATATCTGATTCCATCAAATGGGAAATGAATTAATCGTTTGTGCCTACATGTGAACTATGACCTCCACGAACAGATTTAATTCTTTTTCCACTACCGTCTCTCAAGAATGGTTATAATGATGTAATTAATTTTTATATATGATATTAATTACATATTTACCATTAAAATTTAATAATATATCAATTATTTTCCTACTGTCCATAGACATTAAAATGATATCGTCGCCCGTGCGTACATGTGAACTATCACCTCCATGAAGCGATGTGATTCATTTTTCATCACCTCATCACATGGATGATATATAAGTATATTTAAATTATTAATATTATATTAATGATATTATTATCATTATTAAAATATATAATAATACTTACCATATTTCCTTAATGATCCTTTAAAAATGAAAGCATTACTCATGCATAGGTACGGCTTACCGTCTCGATGATTGTAACGTATTTCATTTTTCATATCCATATTTAATTAATGGATTTAAAATTATGATTGATTTATATAAATGATTATTATTTCTTTAATATTATTCTATATATGATGGAATAATGACCTCTATGATCATATTTTACTTACCAATTTCATTTTGGACTCAAATATCGAATATCGTCAAAACGTCTGACATGAACACTAATAATTAAGTAATTGTTATAACTATTATTAATTGATATAAAAGGTATAGTAAACTTGAAAAAGGTTCCCAATAAATTAAATAATTAGACAAATTTTATAATTCAAGAAGATAAATATTGTACGTTATGAGTTAGACTAAAGGTAAAGGAATTTCTTTTAAATCATTTTTAAAGTTACTATTTCAACTATTTTTACAAAATCCAAAAGGAATGTTTTTTTTAATTATATGACATGAATGAATTTTCCAAATTTTATGTCACTTTAATGTTTTGATTATTACTTTACAATTTTACAATTTTATTTTTTAATAAATGGATATCATTTATGAGTGCGTGACTTTGTAAAAATGAAATATGATTTCAAAGTGGAAATGTTATTTTTCCTTTATGCTTGTTTTACGTGTTATGATAATGTTTTGGTTCCTGGGAATTTTTTATAATTATGGGTGGTTTGGTAATAAAATGAGGGTGGTTAATCCTGTGATAGCTCTTTAATGCATTGGGTAATGAGACTGTGTTATCTAGTAGGTTTTCTCCTAAGAGATCAAGGGAATATACTACGGTGGGTATTCTAAATGTAACCAGGAAGGTTACTCCCTGTGTAGCCATAAAAGTATGGTAAGATTAAAATGGAATTGATGCCACAAGTTACCTTTATAATTTATGTTTTATGTGGAGTTTTATCAGAATCTTCTGATTTCATGAGGTAATATAAAGAGATTATGTTTTATGAGTGGAAAGTATAACTTTTTTGAAATGTTTTCATGGGTTTATAAGTATTCATTGAATAGTGGTTTATTTCTTTTTTTATGTCCCTTATGAAATTTTTGTACTCATTAAATTTTTTAAAAGAAATCATGGGGTTTATGGATGGGTAAGTGAAAGGAATAATTCAAGATGAATTTTATGAATATTTTTCAAAAAAAAATCATGATTTCTTTTAAAAATTTTATATTTTAGAAAAAGTGGAAATTGTTTAGTAGTATAAAATTTGTATTAATATTGAATGTTATGTATGAATTATGAACTAATTCTATAAAACACTAAACCTGAGAATATCCTCAATGTGAAAGAAATTAAATTATTGACTAAAACTCAAGATTATGTATTATTTAAGGCTGGGCCTTATAGTTACCCAGGGATCCATGGTGGTTTCATGAGGATGAATGGATGGAACCCTTTACTTTCCTAGAAATTCATATGGAGTTTCAATTATAGAAAGTATAACTTCTGATGATCTGGAATTTTTAAAATGTAGGTTTAGTCACCTGGATGAAATGAAATCAAAATTTTTGAGGGCCAAGGGCATACTAAAACTTGATCACATGGAAATTTGAAAGTGTGAGAGTTGTGTGCTTGGAAATTAGAGAAGAGTGTTATCAAACTTAAATGGTTAGAATCCAATAAATAAAAATTTATAGATTGTATACTCATATGTTTTGGGACCTACTCATTTTTAGTAATATGGTGGTTGAATCTACTTTATTATCTTCATTAATGGTGTTTCTAGTAAAGTATATATTTACTTCTTAAAACAGAAGTATGATGTATTTTAAGTGTTTACTTAGCGGAAGGCATCAAAAAATGGGAGTGCAGCTATAATTTGAAGTTTATCTGGATAGAAAGTAGTTATTATTACATCATATGAGAGTTATATAACTTATACTAAAATGAAGTAATAATTCTTGTGAATATGGTTTTTGGAACTCCACAACAAAATGGAGTAGCTTAAATGATGAATCAGACACTGAAAGATAGAGCTAGATGTATTTAGCTGCACTTGGGAATGCCTAAGGCAATTTTGTATAGGCACTCAACATAGTGTCATATCTCATCAATAGAAGTCCAACATTGGTAATTGGGATAGAACTTATAGAGGACCAGTGGTTTAGAAAATGATTGGAATTTAAATATCTTAAAATACATAGTAGTTTATCATGTGTACTTATAAATTTTAAGAATTGTGATAAACATGAATCAAAATCCAAAAATATGTTTTCTATTTGGTCATATAATTGAAACTTTTGGATATCATTTGTGGGATTATTAAAGGGAAAAAAATAATCAAGCGATGAGATACTAACTTTAATGAAAAGGTTTTATGGAATGACTGGAACTTGGTAAAGTAAAAAATTTGAAGAAAAATCAACTACTGAAGTCCAAGTTGAATAGGGTACCAATAATTCACAAAAACTAGAGAACTTGTATGTGGGTTCTCAAATAACTTTAAATATAGAGTTAAGACCATCATAAGTATAAAAAATTTAAAGGTAATATAAATTTCAGATGGTATCACTAGAATTATGGGCTTGAAAAGTAAGAGTACCAAATTTTCTGGTTTCAATAGAAAGAGTAGAGCCAAGCAGCTCAGATCAACCAATTCAACTAAGGAGATCAACCAGAATTAGGAGACCAATGCGGAGTTTTGGGTATGATTTGAACATTATACTCCTAGAAGATGCATGATAACCTGAAAATATATAGAAATCATATTCTATTTGTGACTCTAAATAGTGGTTTCTATCCATGAATGGAGATATGGATTCATTGAAGTTCAATAGAAAATGAAAGATAGTTGAACTTCTATATGGTAAAAATACACTTTAAAATATGTTAGTTTATCAGATTAAGGAATCATCTAATGGAAATAATAAATACAAATAATAGATGGTATTTAAGGGGTTTAAATATAAGGAAGTAGTTTATTTCTTAGAAATATTCTCACTAGTAGTTTCACATTATTCCATCATAACATTTATAATTATAGTGGAATCAAAAGATATATATCTAGAATAGATGGATGTGAATAAAATTTCTTTTATGTTGATTTAGAGGAGGAAATATACATGAATCAGCCAATATTTTTACCAAAATTTGGGGATTTAATTTTGTTTTATATATCGAATAAAATATTGTATGGCTTAGAGAAAGCATTGTGATAATGGAACCATAAGTTCAACTCATTTGTGCGAGAAGAAGGATTTTGTAGATATAATATTGGTCATTATTATTATTTGAAGTAATGAGATGATGGTAATTTCATAATTTTTCAATTATATGTTGATGAAATGTTTCTATTTCGACCGTATGAATGAAATATTTCGAAATTGAAGAATAAATTGTTTATATGTTTTGAGATCAAATATCTTGGGCAAGAAAATCAGATACTGGGGGTAAGGATATTGAGAGATAGGATGACCCAAATTTTAGTTTTATCTATGAATGATTACATATGAAAAATAATTTTTTAATGTATGAATGAAAACCAATTACTTATCTAATCTTTGTACACTTCAAACTATCCAAGGTGCAAGCACCATGAGTAGAAGATGGAAAAAGTTTTATATTCTTCAAATATTACAAGTTTAATGTATGAAATAATATATACTCAGAAAGACATATCATTTTCATGGGGAGTTTTAATTATACCTATTTATAAAAAAGGAAATGATAATTGGGAAGTTGTTCAGTAGATAATTCAATATTTTAAAGGATTTTAGGATTTGAATCTTAGTTTTGGGAGGAAGATCTGTTACAAGGTTTTGTTGATGTTGACTTTTCTAGAGACTCAATTAGTTGAAAGAGAACAACAAGGTTTGTTTTTTTACTTTTGGAGGAACAAAAAATAGTTGAATTTAATGGTTGTAGAATATTTTTACATTAAGTAAGATACAAATATAGTATATAGTGGAAACAAAAGTTGGGAGGTAGAAGGTTTGGTAGAAGTTATTTCTTAATGAATTAGTTAGAATTTGGGAAGGAAGGATTATTTTCTATGAAAACCAATGTGTAATTCACTTGGATAAGAATCTGTTATTCTATTAAAGTAAAAATTACATCAATTTGAAGTACCATTTCATCCTAAACATATTTGAGGATAAAATGTTAGATCTCCAGAAGATCAATGGAAGCCAAAATCTGGTGGACATTTTCACTAAGACTTTAGCTCAAGAAATTGTGAGGAAATATCATGCCCCATTGGGTATTGGGTAAGTGGAAGGAGGAAAAGGTGGAGTAGCACTAATACTATAAATGAAAGAAAGAAATTTACTGAAGAGGGTTTCTGGATTTTCCCTAAAACAATTCTTTGAGTGGGAGATTATTAGGATAAGAAACCTTATTTAGACTATTAGAAGTTTAGAGAACCAGAAGTTTGAGCATCAGATTTATTTTTACTAGAAATTTGATCAGCATTAGGTGGTTGGGATTGATGTTTGGGTAGTAACATTTCAACTCTTTGGCAGCTTCAAGATCATAAAAAGCTCATATATTTTGATGACATTATGCATGGTCCTAAATTTTGGTGAACTCTTTGGAAAGAATTATCTCGAATTAAGGATGTAGAGGTTTTCATCGTTGAAAGTGATTATTCTCAATAATTTTTCAAGAAATAAATAGTGATATTTCTTATGGAGGATCCCCTGTGAATATGAGAAGACTATGTTACTAGAATAATCAGATGAAGTTTCCTGTAAAGGATGTAGGGATTTACCTTGAATAGTGTAACCTAATCAAGAACAGTTCACATGAAAATTACACAATGACTTAGATGATTATAGTGTGTTAATCATTCTGTAATGAGTTCTTATTAATGGATTTATCAGCTTCTTTAAATCTTTATACTTTTGATAATATAAGAAGTTCCAGTGGTTCCTCCTGTGTATTTAGGACAAATTATTAAGCATGTTACTCTCTTGTGTTAATTTAAATATTTATGTACTTATATTGTTTGTTTTTATGTTTTTTTTATGTTTTTTTCTAAGGTGTGTGTGTGATCAAAATAGTGTGATGGGTAGTGTGTATTGACTTCTTCATTTTGGTGCACTTAATTGAATGGAGGTGAAATTATGAAGGTTTGGTTTTCTATTGCGCTGATATAGGTAGGAAATTTTAGTGGTATATCGTTCATACTTTGGGTGGTTTATCGGTAGTACAAGTGATTGGTTTTTCATAGATATTTCCTTACAACATATCCATTTTATAGGGTTCTGATAATATATTTATCCAATATGAACTCTAAGACACTAATTTTGGGGTAAATTCGGGATGGTTTATGCATCATATAGTGGATAGTTTTGGTTGCCATGCCCTTGTGGTGTCATTACACCCATATATGATTTTATAACTTTTGGTTCATTATATATAATGAAGTATGTCACCCTCACATAACCAGCTCTTATATATAGGAGGGGTTGTAATATTTGGTTCTAGTGGTTGAGCCTCTCACTGCCAATCAGCTAAGAAACAAAGAATTGATTTTAAGACTCATTTGAGAGATATCCTTTCCATATGTGAACAGGTTGATTCTATTTCCATTATTCTTAGAGAATAACTTATTCAATATTATATGGTGTTTCTCCCAATGTCAAATGATAATATCCATATGCAGTTTATATTATGTGAGTTCCATTAGCAAAGGTTTCCTATACTCTGAAACAATCCCAATCTTTCTCTAGAAGAGGGTTGTTTGAGGTTAGTAACTCATGAGTTCTATCATTTTTAGATCCTTTTAGACCAAATGATAATTCTTACTTGAGTCCCCTTATTTTGAAATGAACTATTGGTGGATGAAATATTTCCTCGAACTCACTATAGGGATGCTCTATCATTGTTTTATTTTGATCCCATGTTTGAAATGTGGTTCTATTAAGTGATAATATATGGATTCGAGTTTGGGAGATTTTGAAATCTTTTTTAGGTAGAAAGACAATGTTTTAGTACTTGTTGAGGATCATATAACTCAAAGTTTACTTCCTTGACATGATTTATAAAATAATTGTTAAAGATCGATAGTTTGTGTAGATATTTTAGAGATGAATCAGGTTGGGGGTTTTATCCTATGAATACCCACATACACTGGTTTCATTGAGTAATCATTGGTAGTTGAGAGTTTCCCGGAAGGGATACAACCTAGTTTTGGGTATTAGCTAAAGTTCCCCCTGACGATTTCCATACCGGTACAATGGAAAGAACTCTATGTCAAAGATAACAATGATACAAAGGACCCTACTATTATTGGCATAGTGACCTACCAAGGAGGTGGTTCCAATTGAGGAGCTAGTGGTGAAAAAGTGGCTAGAAGTGGATGACTCTTTGATCCACTCATGCAAATACCACCCTTAGATATTCTTTTCAAACACAGAGTGATGACAGTTAAAGTTTTCGGATTGAGGCATTCACAAACTATTCACCTAACGCCATTTTTTATATAGATAGAAATTATAGTGTGTCTCCTTGATAAACCCATATCAACTGGATAATCTCCACTAATGGAGACTACATATCACACCCTCCTTATGATGATTTAATTTTGATCTTATTGTAGGAGGCACTTTTTTAGGTAGGTTTAAAGTAGTGGATTCTTGATGAGGGATACATTTCTCACCTTTGATTAATTATGGTGGCCCACACCCTTAATTTTTGTGATAGTGGCCCATAATAGTGGCATCGATTTAGTTATCATGTGTGACCAGATATTTCTAAGTGATGGACTTGAAATTATTTGTTGAAGGTTATGAGCACATCATCTACTTCCCCTAAGTGGATAATGGTTTTCCCTTGGTATCCATTTTGGGTGTATCAATGGTATTTTAAGTAATAATCTTCCCCAGTAGAGTATTTGTTAGAAATTATACCCTATAGACCAATAATGGGTTTGTGATTTTAGAAAATTATGATAATAAGTCTATGATAAGATCTTCCATTGTCATTATTTTGTGTTCTATTTCTTTAAACATACTAATTGTGATAATAATTCTCCTAATACTTAATTTTTAGGTGTTATCCCTGGGTGAGAACTATCATGGAAAGAATTATTGTGATGTAAGATTAGAAGGAATAGTACTTTTATTCATTTACATATACATAGTACTTGCATGGGTTATGGGTGGGACCTATTGAATTGGATGTGACTCAGCTTGAAAAACACCACATTGATTGTCCCATTTATGTATTTTATGTATCTCTTGTGGTATTTTATTCATGTCACCCTTGAAAAATGGGTTTAAGGTATGATTTCCATGAGAAATTTCATACTTAATCTTTCATCCTATGTCTTTTTAGAATTTGATCTAAACATATGGTTATTGGGTATGTTACTGATCATGGGTGGTACATTATATGAGATCATATTGGGAATTATTTTCCTATGGGATAGTTTTGACATCAAGATCCTCCTTTAAATTATATTGAGAAAGTGCATGGTCATTTCTAATACATTAGATATAGTAATATGATCAGTTAACTCATAGAGATGAGAGATATATCAAATTTTATTGATATAGGTTTGATATAATACATGTCTCATACTCTTACTTGATTTCATGGATAATGAGAACTTGATATGGTATATTCATAAGTGATGGAACCATGTCAAATATTTTTGTTAGGTATATTATAATTATTAATTGGATTCATAATTCATATTATTAATATAAAATGTTAAAATGAGTCTATAAGAACATGTAACTTCTTTTTAGGTATGAGTTTTCTTTTCTAGTGTGTTTGAGAAAAACAGGAGAATATGGAAATTTAAGGAGTACACACCATGTACTTTGGTGTACATGTCATGTACCCAGTTATTGCGGGTGACCATGTACTGACCGTGTAATGGCCAAGCACATGGACGTGTGGGGTGACCTAGAGACCGCCTAAAGAGGAGTCCAGTTAAGGCAAGTATAAGCCATGTACTTTTAAAGAACGCGTCATGTACTTTTTTTTAATTGTTATGTTGGACTGGGGTCGCGTCTAATCGACAAAAACCTCTTCTTCTAGGTCTGTCTCGTCCAGGAGTGATGGATACCAATGAATCTTCTCTGGGACTCTGACTCACTGTTAGTTTTATGAGTCAAACTCTGTTAGTGGCATTGGAATCGCATTGGTGAGTTCTTCCTTCTTCTAAAGCTTCATCTCTTTATTTCTCCTCTCTCATGAGATATCCTTGGTTGAAAGTTTTTGACATTTTTGTAGATATATTTCATTATAGATCAATTCAATGGCTGTTTCCAGAGTATATCAATCTTACAACATTGAGGTAGTTGGTTTGTTACTTTCCTTAGTTAGTCTTTAAATATTATGTGCAAAAGTACCCAATACCCTAGAACGAGGTATTGTGTGTTTAGGGATTTTGGCCCTATTAATACCTGTTATTCCTTGTGTGCCTGAGTAGAGGTTGTTTGATTTTGAATAGTTTTATTTACCTTTCTATGGATGTGTTTTCCATTTTTGTTTTGATATTGACCGTTTGGTATAGCTTTTCCCGTTAGGCTATTTGTTTTCCATGCCTAGTGTTGTTAGGATGGAGTGATATTATCTGATGTTGTTTTATACTTGTAGTTGTTTAGCCAAGTATTTCTTGAAAGCTATTATCCAAGTAATTATTAAGGTTTACTTTGGCTATTTAACATCATTGTGCATGATTGACTTACACAGGGTTGTGGGAACCTGGTGTAGTAGACCTTCGGGAGAATGGACGTTGAGGGCTTCTCCAGAGTGTATGTTTACTTTTCACGTTGTGAGACCATAGATGGGATGGACATGAGTGCTCCCTCAGAGTGTTTTTAGTTCCATGTTGTGAGACCACAGGGGGAATTTGACATTGAGGGATTCCCCAGAGTGTCTTTAGTTTATCGATAAAAGACCACAGGGGGAATTGACAGTGAGTGATTCCTCCAATAGTCTTTGTTAAAGATGAACTAGAGGGGTTAGACTGTGAGTACTTCCTAGAGGGTTGCTTGTGTTTGATAGGTTGAACCATATGGGATAGGTTGTGATTAATTCCCATATGGTTACTTTTTTTTTAGATACTTACTTGATATATGAAAATAAATGCAATTAAAACTGTTGGATTGTTTACTTTTGAGTAATTCCTTTTTTAATGCTTTATTTTCCTTATTGCCTGCCATATATATTCAATGACTATTAGGCATAGATATTTGGGTGGTTTCCTACTGGGATTCATCCTACACCATGTTTGGGTCATACTTTTGGTCCCAAATAGATTATATTTCTGCAAGTATAGATAAGGGAAAACGCCCTTCTACTTCAGGTACTTGATTATTGTGGAGCTGGAGAGTATGGGACCAAGTTGAGGCTTGAGATGCTGCTAGAGTTTATTTTTTTTCTTTTTTACTTTGGTTTATTACTATATTCTAGCATTGTGAATTGTTTGGATGCTTTCCTAGACATATGTATCATGCATCATTTATATATGTGTGCTCTAGTTTTTTATTACTTCCAGTATTCTGTTGTTTACTTATTGAATGTTATTATTGCTTCCTATATTGTTATCTATTTATTTCTACTGCATTAATATTCCAATGAGGGAATATTTTCCCCACTATAACATCCAAGGTCCTCACTACTAGTCAGAAGCCTTTGGCATTTGGGGAAATGCGCTTGAGGCCAAGTGACTAACCGGGTATGGGGCACCTCTAGGCGGCTCCCGAAACCGGGATGTAACAAAGTGGTATTAGAGAGTTATTTTCTTCTTGGCTTACTGTTTGGAGCCTATATCCAGGGATAGGAAGGAATAGGTACTTGGTAATAATTTTTTCCTAGGAGTATCTAACTCGTGTACTGGGAAAAGCCAATTTACCCCATATATTGCAATTTTACTAGTTTTGTAATTATTATAGTTGATTTGATTTAACCATTGGGTGATTCACATATTTTGTGTTGTTATAATTGATATTATTGAGTTTCTATTTCTGTTGTAATCCAATGAGATGAGGGTATACCATATCATGCATTATATAGGCACTTGTTATAGATCACATGTCATGCATTATTTCCATGCCATTTAGGGTGCATTACTTATTGAATGTTGTTGTGATAGATGTTGTGTTTGATTTTCATGTTGTTGTGATAGATGCATTGATAGAATAACTTATATTTTATAAGGTATTGGATTGTGTAAGGTTTCGTTTGAATAAATGCCAAACTTTGGTTCTTGAGGTGTTATGGTCCCTCATGGATCAGAATTTGGAGGATCATTACACTGTTATGATTTTTTATGACATGTATAAGATTCCAAACATTGATTCGTAGGGAGTATGGGCCCCCACGGATCAGGATTTGGAACTTTTATGTTCGTTTCAGTGTTTTTATGGGTTCGGAAGTAGTTTTCGAGGATTACTATCTAGAAAAACCTATAATACAAAGCGTGTAATGATTAATACATGCCATGTATCCTTCTATTCAGGAAGGAACTGTTTTTATTAAGTACACATCATGTACTGTATGTACATGTTGTGTAGTCTCTAACCATGTCATTGGCTGTGTGGGCAGAGACATGGGGTTGGGAAATCTTTTATGGCACACGTTGTGTACCAGACGCACACACCATGCGTATAGACCATGTGTCTAGATTTGTGACTAACGAAATGGGTGGATTATGGGTAGTTAGTATACGTTGTGTCTGGAAAAAAACATGTTGTATAGAGTCAGTCGTGTAACCTGTTGTGTGACTAACGAAACGGGTCAGTGAAATCTTTCTTGTACATTCCTTGTCTAGGACAAACACACCAAGTAGTCTTGCTCTAGGAGAACCGTGTTGGTTATTCATGTAGAAGAACTTGGGAAGGGGAAGAGGATTCAATTACACACCATGTCTTGGGAGAACATGCCGTGTGTGTGGGGTGTTACACAACCTGGGTTGGCAGGAGTATACACCCATGTGAAAGCTTAAGGGAACATGCTGTGTAGGAGTTGTACATGTTGTGTATCCACCATTTAGATATCTTGAATGCTTTCTTTCTCCTATTACCTTCTTGCACATCTAAGTTTCATTCCTTGTTAATCTTGATCTAAGGTGTGTGTTTGACCTTGCATATTCATGCCACCGAGACATCCTTTAGTTGTACACCAGTTACAGGGTAGTGACCAGACACCAGACATGGCAGATCAGGAACTTCTAGCAGATCCTCTAGCTGTACTCATCTTGGCACCAACCATAATTCCAGACACAGGTGCTAACGCATAGTTCCAATAAGGCTTCATGAGTTTTATGCAGACCTTCCGAGGAGTACCACATCTTGTCCTGTCTATGGAAGAGTTGACATGGGTCTTTCAGTAGCAGCATCCTCCCACCTTCTCAGCGGAAGGATGACCTTAGGCTGTATAATCCTGGTTAGAGGCCACACTTTTGATCATCGAGCATCTGGAGACACCTCAAAAGATTAGGGTGATTCTCTCTATGTATATTCTTTTGGATTCCGCCAAGATATGGTGGGATGTGATCTCGTAGGAAGTACACCGACAGGTTATGTATTGGGGTGAGTTCTAGCATACCTTCTATGACTAATTATACATGGATAATTTGATGGATGATTGAGCCTGAGATTTCATGAGTCTAGAGTAGGGTAGTCTCTCAGTTATAGAGTATTATTCTCAAATCACAAGGCTACAGTGCTTCACACCCATCCCAGGAGGTGATGAGTTATTCCTGGCAAGGAAGTTTGAGGATGGTCTCAGGCATGACATATGATCTCAGGTGAACATCTTTAGGTTAAAGACCATATCTTCTATAGTCAACCAGGAACTGATCCCATAGCACGACCTGAGGGATTCTGGAGTTGTGGGACCAGGTGGTTTGACATCCAGAGTTAGTACTTCTCTGGATGATAGTAGGAAGATCCATAAAGAGTCTACACATGGATATCCAAGTAGGTAGGATACTTCATCTAGTGTCCAAGTGGTGTGCTCCCAGTGCGGGAAGAGTGAGCATACAAGTCCACATTGCCTAAGAGACCCAGTTGAGTGCAGATATTGCAGTAAGATGGGTCATATTTAGCATTTATATCATTTTTTCTTACCAACAGTTGGGTATAGAGGTTCTATTTCAACTCCTCGTACAGGAGCAGGACCACCAGTTTCTCATCAGTCTGGGAACTAGAGTTCTTCTGTCCATTCAGGTTGAGGTGTAGGTCGTGTCCATGGTATCCAGTCAGTAGGCTTTCAGTGATAATATGGTGGATCAGCTCAGGGTGGTCAGGCAGGGTCATAGGTCCACAGTACAGGCCAGACTTTTGCAGTGGAGCAGACCCAGTAGGAGCAGGATCTCATACCCTCTACAGTTCTAGGTACGATTCTAGTTTCCTCAGTTTTAGCTTCTGCACTTTTTGATATAGGGGCTTCCCATAGTTTCATATATTTTGTTGTTGTGGAGATCCTTGGTCTCTGTTTCTTTACTTCTGATGATGTCTTTATTTTGAACACTCTGTTGGGGACTACAACGGATAGTGTATGTTAGTTTAAGGAGTTCCCTCTTGAGGTTGGTGGGTGTAACTTCTTATGGGACCTTTATGTCTTAGAAATTATGGGATATGAAGTCATTCTCAGGATGGACTGGTTAGTTTCCTTCTATATATTTGTCGACTTTTATCATTGTAGGGTGAGTTTTACATCACCAAAGGGCGGTTTGTTTTTACACAAAGGTGAATGGGATGTCTATGCGAGCAGATAAGGGCCCGAGTATCATGGGTTGGGAGGAGTTACAACCCAGATTTCTATTATATATCTGGATGACCAGGGGACATCACAGTTGGGATTTCCTCTAGTGGTGGATCGTTTTAAGGATGTATTTCCAGAGGAATTTTCAGGTTTACTTCCAGAGCGAGAGGTAGACTTTTCTATTGATCTCTTTCCAAGATATGCACCACTGTCCATTCCTCCTTATAGGATGGCTACACCGGAGTTAAATGAGCACAAGAGGCAATTGGAGGAGTTGCAAGCAAAGGGTTTCATCTGACCCAGTACTTCTCCTTGGGGTTTGCCTGTCCTGTTTGCAAAAAAATTGGATAGTAACCTCAGACTTTGTGTGGATTATCGTAAGATGAACCAGTTGATGGTCAAGAACCGATATCCCTTGCCAAGGGATGATGATATATTTGACCAGATTTGAGGAGACCGGGGGTTCTCGAAGATTTACTTGAGATCCGGTTATCATCAGTTGTGCATTTGACCATCAGATATACCTCTTATAGCCATTTGGAGCAGGTATGGTATATAGGAGTATGTGGTTATGTTTTTCGGTCTTACAAATGCACCTATAGCTTTCAGGGAATTGATGAACCAACTTTTTCATCCATACTTGGATTCTTTCATGGTAGTCTTTGTGGATGATATCTTGGTGTACTCTCACACTCGACTCGACCATCCCACATATCTTGAGATCGTTTTGAGTACACTGAGAGAGAATCAGTTATAAGTTAAGCTATAAAAATTTCACTTTTAGATAGACCAAATTCACTTCTTGGGTCATGTAATCTTAGAGACAGGAGTATCAGTAGACCCAAAGAAATTGAGAGCAGTAGTTTCCTGGGAGCATCCAAAAACATCTTTGAGGTATGGAGTTGTATAGGGCTGGCTGGTTACTACAAACGTTTTATATAGGACTTTTCATGCTTAGTAGCACCATTTATGGGCCTAACTAATAAAGGTGTGAAGTAATTGTGGTCAGATTCTTGTGAGTCATCCTTCCATGAGTTGAAAGGGAGGTTAACTTTAGCTCCGATACTAGTTTTTCCATAGCTTGGAAAGTGCTATATAGTTTACTGTGATGCATAAGGTATCGGGCTAGGAGCAGTTCTTATGAAAGGGGAGGGAGTCATTGCATATGGGTCTTGGTAGTTGAGGCCATATGAGAGCAATTACCTGACACACGATCTCGAGTTGGCTGCAGTTGTTCATGCCTTGCATTATTGGAGACATTATCTTCTAGGAGATCATTTTGTGGTTTTCATTGATCACAAAAGTCTCAAGTATATCTTTACTCAGCACGATCTGAATTTGAGACAGCAAAGGTGGGTTGAGTACCTTTAGTATTTTGACTTTGAGATTGCCTACATGCCTAGAAAAGGCAACACAGTGGCTGATATGCTGAGCAGGATGACTCAGATACAAGTATTTCAGGAGGCTAGTAGTGAGTGGAAGCTTGTGGCTCTGTTCTCTGAGATGCATTTGGAGGTGCATGAAAGATAGGGGTAGGCATTTCTTTCGTCTATAGTTGTTACCTCTACCCTACTCGATCAAGTGAGAATGAGGAAGCTATCAGATTCTGAAGGCCTAGTCCTACAGGAGAGTGTGTCAGGAGAGGACCTTATTTGTGGATGGACCGTAGGCAGGGATGAGATCTTGCATTTTCATGGGTGCATGTAGGTGTCAGCAGACATACGTGAGGAGTTGATGAGGTACTTTCATTCCTCATTTTGGGAAGTTCATCCTAGTGTCACCAAGATATATCAAGATATACACCATTAGTATTGGTGGCCAGTTATGAAGAGATATGTTGCTAGTTTCGTCATGAGGTGTTCCACCTGTCAGCAGGTGAAGGCAGATCATCAGCAACCAACAGGGATTTTGTAGCAGTTACTCATTCTCGAGTGGAAGTGGAATGATGTTGTAATGGACTTTGTGACTGGTTTACCAAGGTCTCCTCAAGGGAATGATATAGTTTGGGATGTCATTGACAGACACACAAAGGTTTCTCACTTCTTTCCAATCAAATAGACCTTCAGTCTAGATGATATGGGAAGGATGTACATCCGATATATTATATGTCTACATGGTATTTTACACCCCATTGTTTTAGATATGGATGCTCATTTTACTTATTAGGTCTGGCATGGATTACAGGGGGATTTGGGTACATAGTTACATCTAAGTACAGCTTACCATCCCCAGACAGATGGCCTGTCTGAGCATACAATACAGGTGCTAGAGGACATGCTTTGAGAATGTGTCCTAGATTTTGTTGGTTTTTAGGATAATCACATACCTCTTATGGAGTTTTCCTACAATAATAATTTTCAAGAAACTATTCATATGGAACCTTACGAGGCTTTTTATGGTAGGCCATGTTGATCACCCTTATGTTGGCTAGAGGCAGGAGAGGTAGCTATGTTGGGACCTCATCTTGTCTAGGAGACCACAGAGAAGGTAGAGTTGATTTGGAAGAGGGTGGATACTGCATAGTCACGACAGAAGTCTTATGATGATCGACATAGATGAACTCTAGAGTTCGAGGTCAGAGATCAGGTTTTCTTATGTGTCACACTGAGGTTGGGACACAGGAGGATTATGAGACAAGGTAAACTTTAACCACAATATGTTGGACCATTTGAGGTTTTGGAGAAATTCGGGCTGGTTTCCTATCATTTGTAGTTACCTCAGAGGTACTAGGCTATGCATGATGTCCTCCATGTTTCTCAGCTATGAAGTTACTTCTCAAACATGTCTCATGTTTTCCAACCTAATGAGGTTGAGTTAGAGATAGATGCATTGTTCGAGGAGAATCCTATTTGGATTTTTGATCGTGGCGTTAAGGTTCTCTATGGCCGGTCTATTCCTATGGTATTGGTGCTATAGTAGCACGGGCGAGTACATGACGAGACTTGGGAGAGGGAGGTCGATGTGAAATCACAATGGCCAGAGCAGTTTGAGGATTCTTCTTCTACTCTACCTTCTTAGGGAAATTTGGGGATGAATTTATTTAATGGGGGATGTTTTTCAGAACTCAGAACTTATTTTCAGGTATGAGTTTTTTTCTCATGTTTTTGAGAAAAATAGGAGAATATAGAAATTTAAGAAGTACACATTGTGTACTTTGGAGTACATGTTGTGTACCTGGTTGTTGCGGGAGACCATGTACTGATCATATAATGGCCGAGTAAATGGCTATGTGGGGTGACCTGGAGACTACCTAAAGTGGAGGCTGATTAAGGAAAGTTAACGCTGTGTACTTTTAATAAAATCTGTGTACTTTTCTTTTTAATTATTATGTCGGACTGGGGTCGCGTCTAATCGAAAGAAACATCTTCTTATAGGTTTGTCTCATCTAGGAGAAACGGATACTAATGAATCTTCTCTGAGCCACCGACTCACCATCTGTTCTCTGAATCAAACTCTGTCAGTTTCATTAGAATTGCATCGGTGAGTTATTCCTTCTTTTAGAGCTTCATCTCTTGATTACTCCTCTCTCGTGAGATATACTTGGTTGAAATTTTTTGACATTTTTGTAGATCTATTGTGTACTAGATTGATTCAATGGATGGTTCCAGAGTATATTGATTGTGAAACATTGAGGTAGGTGGTTTTTTCTTTTCTATAGTAATTCTTTGAATATTATGTGCAAAAGTTCCCAATACCCTATAATGGGGTATTGGGTGTTTAGGTATTTTATCCCTATTAAAGTTTGTTATGCCTTGTGTGCCTGATTAAAGGTTGTTTGGTTATGAATATGTTTATTTACCTTGATATGAATGTGTTGGCCAAGTTTGTTTTGATATTGACCATTTGGTCTAGCTTTGCCTATTAGGCTGGTTGTTTTCCATGACTAGTGTTGTTAGGATGGAGTGACAATATCTGATGATGTTTTATGCTTTTAGTTGTTAATCCAAGTAGTTCTTGAAAGATATTATTCAAGTAGTTCTTAAGGTTTAATTTGGTTATTGAACATAGTTGTGCATGATTGACTTACACAAGGTTGTGCGAACCTGATTTAGTAGACCATAGGGAGAATGGACGTTGAGGGCTTCTCCAGAGTGTCTGTTTACATTTCATATTGCGATACCATAGGGGGGATGGACATGAGTGCTCACTCAGAGTGTATGTAGTTCCATGTTGTGAGACCACAAGGGGAATTTGATATTGAGTACTTCCCCATAGTGTCTGTAGTTTACCAATAAAAGACCAGAGGAGGAATTGACGGTGAGTGCTTCCTCAGAGAGTCTTTTCTAAAGATTAACCAGAGGGGTTAGACTATGAGTACTTCCTAGAGGGTTGATTTTGTTTGATAGGTTGAACCAGAGGGGATAGGTTGTGGGAAATTCCCATAGGGTTACTTGTTTTTGTTTAGTTACCTACTTGATATATGAAAATTAATGCAATTGAAACTGTAGGATTGTTTACTTTTAAGTACTTCCTTGTTTACTCCTTCATTTTGCTTATTTCCTGCCATATATATTCACTGACTGTTAGGAACAGATCTTTGGGTGGTTGCCTACTGAGATACATCTCACACCATGTTTCGGGAATGCTTTTGGGCCCAAATAGATTATATTGTTGTAGGTGTAGATAATGGAAAGTGCCCTTATACTTTACGTACTTGATTGTTGTAGATCTGGAGAGCATGAGACCGAGATGAGGCTTGCGTTGCTGCTAGAGTTTATTTTTTTCATTGTAATTTGGTTTAGTACTATATTCCAGCATTGTGACTTGTTTGGATGCTTTCCTAGAAATATGTATCAGGTATCATTTATATATGTGTGATCCAGTTTTTTATTACTTCCAGTCTTCCATTGTTTACTTATTGCATGTTATTACTACTTCCGCTATTATTATCTATTTATTTTAATTCTGTTATTCTGCCAATGAGGGAATAGTTACCCCACTATCACACCCAAGGCCCTCGTTGCTAGTCAGCAGCCTCGTATGTTTGTGGAAATGCACTTGAGGCCATGTGACCAACTAGGTATAGGGAAACTCTGGGAAGCTCCTGGAACCAGGATGTTACAGAGTCAAAAATAAGTTTTTTTGGTAGTGGAATTTTTATCCAACTATATTGGATATTTTATGGGATTTATTTAAATCAAAATATTTAATAAAAATAAAATAATATGTTTCAAATTATTATTATCATTTAAAATATAAAATTTATGTATATATATATGATACATATATATATATTAAATTTTCTTCCTATTATATATATATAAAGGGGATACCATAAATCCCACTTTATATTTATCTATATATATGGGGTATATTTAAATAAATATAATGGATACCAATTACAATTCTAGAAAGATCAAGGCGGAAGCCAAAGTTCCTACCCCTTAATTAAAAAGAAAAAAAATGAGTACAATGAGGATTGAAATTATAGCTCCACAATCCAATATAGAAAAAATCTATATAATAGAAAACATAAAACAAATAAATCCTAATAGAGTAACTCATTTTCATAGTCATCACCCACAATTATTAATCAATGGTTGATATTTTTTCAACTGAGTCAATGGTAAATGGACAGATGAGATTTTTTCAAATTATTATAATATATTAATAGCCTTGAAAATTTATATTAAATATAATAATTTACATGACCTAAATTCTTAGCTCATGGTAGAGGTTTGCAAACCTGACCTAACATGATGGACCCGACCCAAATCAACTGGGTTGGGTGGGGTCAGGTTGTGTGAAAAATAATATCGGTTTGGGTTTTGTTGGGTTGACCCATGTACGGGTTGGGTCTTAGGTTGGATAAGTAAAAACCCAACTTGACCTAATGGTTCTGATACTAATTATGAATTCCATAAAAAATACGGATTTCATGGTTTAAAAAAATGCCCATCACTTACCCCAACTGCCTCCTCTCTCACTCGTCTCCTCCCCCCACCTTCCCTTCATGTTAATGAGTGATTAGGAGAAACCCTAATGTGTTATATGGAGAAACCCAAATCATATTTTTCTTCCCCCCTCCCTCCCCTTCTTTCACCATACTTCCATTTCATTCTATCTATTCCATAAAACCACCCCCCCTCCCTCTCCCTACCCTCTCATTCTTTAATCCACAACCTAATCATTGATTGTATATCATCCCTCCCTCCTCCTTCTAGTGGTGTCGTGTGTGCACTGCTCTTTTCAGTACCTCCTTTCTTTTTACTATCACTTACTTATTCGCTGTTTTCGTGTTTATTAACTTATCTATCTAATGGTTCATCATAAAAAAATCATTTCTTCTACCAGGGGTGTCCATGTGTCATATCCAAATCCTTTCTAGTGGGCACAACTCGCTCTCTCCTCAAATTTCTTCCATTCAATTCATTACATATCCTCTACCTATCCATTCATGAAAGGTGGTACAAGCGGATATACTCCTCCAACTATTATAAGAACTCAAAGTCAGATGAAGTATACTCTAACTACCCATTAAATTACATAATTAGGATGGGGTATTGGCAGTAGAAAACCAGATAAAGAAACTGAGGGTAAGAAATCTCCTAAGAAGTTAACAATTACTAAATAACCTTATATAGTTTCTCAATCTCGGGATCATTTTCATAAGAACAAATATGGAAGGCTTGTAAGTAATTATTATGGTAAAGATTATTCTTCATGTATGAATAACATGGAGTTAGTAAGTTGATTAGGAATTTTACATGGTGAAACAAAAATCCTCACAAAAATATTGAGAAGTAAAACCAATATTGGTGTTAGAAAGAAGTGTGAAGATGAGGATGATGGGATAGCTATAATTTCAATAGACCATTTTAACCAATAAGAGTAAAAAATATATCTTTATAGAATGATAATAATTGTTGATTTATCATTTAAATTTTTTGAGAATCCAGGATTTAGAGAATTTATTGAAGTTTTTCAACCTCAATTTCAAGTTCTATCTAGAAAAAAATTGGATAGATATTTCTTGAATTTATATTTTAATGAGAAGTAAAAAATTAATGGTTATGTTTGATATATTCTTTAATATAGTACGTATTACTAAATGCATGTGGAATTCAATTCAGAATCTCAATTATATTTGTGTGACTAAAAATTTATTGATGATAATTAGATCTAGAAAAAAATCAGGTTTTTATCCTAAAGTGGAAACAATTGGTTGAGTATTAGAAAAAAATAGTGAAAGAATGGGGGAATTAAAGGATTTATACTGTTACTGTGGACAAAGTTAGTTCAAATAATGTTGTGATCAATTATTTGACGAGTAGTGTTAATGACTAGAATGAGACTATTCTTAATGGAGTGTATATTCATATGAGATGTTACATACACATTTTAAACCTTATTATTAGTGATGGTTTAAAGAAAATATCAACATAAATTTCTATAATCAGAGTTTTTTATAAGTTTATGAGAAGTTTACCTTCTAGATTGGCTTATTTAAATAGCATTTCCAAGGAGTTAAAAATTCCTAGTAAACAAACCATAATTATTGATGTGCCTACTAGGTGGAATTCATGTTACTTAATGTCAGATGTTTTAGAGAAATATGAGAAATTATTTATTCTATTTGAGGAGGATTCAAGTTTTAAGAGTGCTCTTAAAACTTATATTAATTTTTTTCTATGTGGAATTCATGTTACATAAATATTTATTCTATTTATTTTAAATCATTTTTATTATACCCTATGTTTTTTCTTTCTTATATTAATTTTTTTCTATGTGATGGGAATATGGACTGAATATTTTTTCCAAAGATTGAATAGATTGGAATTTTCATCAGTGTTTTTCCTTTAGTTTTGTATTTTTTTCCATTTCTTGGATTATTTTTTTAAAGGATTCTTTTTTGGATTCTATTTTCCATTTTATAGAGTCTATTTTAGAATTTTTTTTCTAGAATCACGACTTTTTCCCATTATATACTGAATTTATTCACTTTAGAACATTATGAATCACATAACCCGACTAACTAGGATAACCCGACCCAACTAAACTAACCCAGCCCAGCCTGGCCCATAATGGGTCGGATTGGGTTGGGTCATTTTCCCATGTAACATGAAAACCAACCCTCCATGGGTTGGGTTGGGTTGGGATGTATTATCATGAAGCATGTGACCTGACCTGACCCAACTCATTCCCTTTTTATTGGGTTGGGTACAAAAACACCCTCGACCCTACCCGACCAGACCCATGGACACCCCTAGCTCAGGGAGCCTATAAAAGGATGTCCAATAATATTTTTATACCAAATACATTAGAAATTAAATTAAATTTCTTATAATCCTATCCATTATTCACAAATATTTCTTTAAGGAATTATCCTTAAACATTACATAATCTAGTAAATTCTTTTAGAATTCACTTTCTTATATTCAAAAAAAAAACATTTTAGTTTATAGTTTTAGAGAATTATGACATAATTCATACATATAAACCCATAATCATACAAAGTTGTTACTACTAAAATAGTATCCATTTATTTTATAATACAATTTTTTTAAAAAAAACATGAATTCATTTCATGAAAAATTGTCACAATATTCATCTTGTCTTTTTCTTTTCTCTAACCCATCCTTAAACCCTAAAAAACATTTTAAAACTTGATATGAGCACAAAAAAGTCAGTAATGGGCATAAAAAATAATAAATAGATAGTCCATGAATACTTATAAAAATATGAAATCATTCTCACAAAGATATACTTCTCACCCTAAAAGTATCATATACATACTTTTTGAAAACATGAGATTTCCATAAAACATAGAAAACATAAATAAAATATTTAGGTAAATTGGGAAGTTAATTACTTGATATTGTACCCCTCATGGATACCATATGATTTTTAACCCTCATGACTACCTTACAGTGTAACCCTCATGGCTACCTTGCAATGTAACCCTCACAGCTACCTTATAGTGTAACCATCGCAGTTACACTTGGAGTAACCATATGACCGAACTCTAATATAAATATACCCAATGAATTGGAGGTAGATATTAGTCCCACCCTTAATCATAACAATAACCAAGAACCATAAAATAATAATAAAATAATAATACTTTCATCATAAAAACATTTCATTTTGATTTTTTAAAAATAGAAATTTAAAAGTGGTTTTTTAAAGAAAAGTCCCTTCCCTCGGGTTTTTCTTACTTAAAACGTGTTAAAACCTACTTTATAATGGTTTAAAGAGTTTTTTTAATATATTAAAGAACCATATTGATATTTATAATTTATTATATGATATTATTATAAAACATTTTCACCCATTTATTAATAATATTTTGTTATTTTTATTGTTTTGTGTGTATTTATTTCATGGTTTCCATTGTTGGTTCATTATGGATTTTCTTTTAGAATGGAAAAAACTATAGAAGTGGAAATAAATGGTATTAATATATTTCCATAATTTTAAATGACACTATATTTTTTTCTAATATGAGGATGATTTATTAGATAGAACATTAATGAAAATGTTTTAGTTTATTTTGGCATTTTTTATGACCATCACAAACTTATATCATATTATTTAATATCATGTTTATATATTGGTTCTAGAGAATTATATAAATTATAATATGTATAATAAAATATAATTTTACCATAATAATGGTTTTATTACTATCCTTTAAGGTGGTAATGGAAAATAAAAGTGTATTTTGCACGATGGCGGTAAATTGACACATCACAGATGATGTTCTCATTTTTAGAATAAAAGGGTGAGAGGAAGGAGTTTGATGATAAATTTTTACATAAACATAATATAATTCCATAATATATAATATAATGTATTTTTAATTTCACTTGTATAAGGGTAGGAGAAGAAAGAATAATAAAATAAAAAAATAAAAGGAAAATGAAAGAAATGAAATAGGATTTTAACTCTTTAATTCTTCTCATTGAGAACCTCCTTAAGGCCCTTGGTTTTGGCCTTTTGGTGAGAAAAACATGTCTTTGACATGGGTAAGAGGATTAATAAGGTAATTAGGTAGAAATTAAATAATATACAAGGCTTTGAGGTGTGAGGAGAAGAGGTTGTGAGGGGTGGTATTTATAGTAGAGGAGAGAAGTGTTTCCTCATTATTTTATTCTTTAGTTTATTATTTTGGATCAAGACTATGAATAGTCAGAGAATTATCACTAAATATATTAAAATAATATATGGTTATTTCTAGATTATGGTGATTACATCACCAATGACTCAAGTAACAGTGTATTTAACTTATAATGTATATATACTGTAAATTACCGTATTTCACTATTCACCAAGAATTCAACTATTTTAGAAAAATCTCAAAGACTCACCCTAACCAATTTTCAACATGTATAATTCAAAAATAAACTCCATTTTATGAAAAAAATAATCTAAATATAAGAATTTTAATTTTTAATTAAAATCATCGTTTATTTAAAAAATAAAAATTTTAAAATTATAATTGATTTTATAACACTTTTAAAAATTAATTAATGTCTCATAAAATTAACTTATAATAATAATAAAATGAAATATTAATTTATGAATCTATTTTATGAAAATAAATTTTCTTTTAAATCTTTAAAATAATTATAAAATTATAAATAAAAATTTATGTTTCACAAAAATACCCACACTTAATTTATCACTTTCAAAACATTTATTTACTTATTCCATGATATAAATATATCATATTTTCATTTTTAAGATACATGAATTTTATTTATAATTTCTTAGTTGAGGTTATTATTCTATAATTATAGATTATTTAATTTCTATAAATACAACTTATTTCATTATACATCTAAAATGAATTTTAATATTTAATTTTAGAATAAAAAATAATAATTTTATAAGTACTTGGGTTGTTATATTATCCCCACCTTCTGGAAATTTCATCCTCGTAATTTTTATTTTCTTATTAAAGAAGTGAGGATATCTTTCCCTCATAGCATTTTCATATTCCCATGTTACTTCTTCAACCATGTGGTTTCTCCACAAAACCTTAACCTGGTGAATTACCTTATTCCGCAAAACTTTCTCTCTTCAATCCAGAATCTGAATAGTTTTCTCTTTATAATAGTGGTCCTCTTCCAACTGAACTAATTTTAGGCTCAAAACATGAGATGAATCTGGAACATGCTTTCTCAACATCAAAACATGAAAAACATTGTGTACTTGAGATAAACTTAGATACAAAGATACTCAATAGGCAGCTGGTCCAACTTTATCCAGGATTTCATAAGGTCAAATGAACCATGGACTTAGCTTTCCTTCCTTATCAAAACTCATAACAATTTTCCAAGGAGGGATTTTATGGAAAACAAGATCACATACCTCAAAATAAATCTCTTTCCTCTTGGTATCTGCATAACTTTTCTTCCTTCTATGAGCTATACTAATGTGTTTCTAGATCATCTTCACTTTCTATTTCACCTCCTCAACTAATTCTAGTTTCATCAACTCTTTCCCCAACTTCATACCAAAATACTAGAGTTTAAAAATGCTTTCCATATAATGCCTCAAAAGGTTCCATCTATATACTGAAATGAAAATTTTTATTATAAGAAAACTAAACTAAAAAAATGTTGATCCCAACTTCCCTGTTAATCCATTGAACTAGCTCAAAGCATATCCTCCAAGGTATAAATTGTTTATTTTTACTTTCTATCTGATTAAGGATGAAAGGTTATGTGGAAATTTAATTCAGTTCCCAATGACTTCTAAATGCCTTTCCAAACGTTATAGGTGAACCTAGGATCATTATTAAATACAATGGAGAGAGTAACTCCATGTAACCTAAAAATATCTTTGAAGTACAGTTGAGAAAGATGGTCTAAAGAAAGAGTATCTTGAATAAGAGGAAAATTTAAAGATTTGGTTTGCCGATCAATAATAATCCAAATTGCATTGTTACCTCAAGAAGTATTTGGTACTCTCACAATGATTTCCATAGATATATTTTCTCATTTTATCTCTATAACTGGAAAAGTCTGAAGCATCCCCTTTGGTAGTTTTTTCTCTACTTTAACATGTTGATATTTCAAACATTTCATGGTAAAATCTGTAATATCTCTTTTCATTCCATCCCTCCAGTAATTCTTCCAATGGTCTATGTACATCTTAGTGCTTCTTGGTTTAACTGAAAAAGGATAACTATGAGCTTTACTTAATATTTTTTTCTTCACCTTGGAATCAAAAGGCATACATAATATCTTTCCAAATATCAAGTCACAATCTTTATCAACATTAAATTCAAAAAACTTAAATTTCTTAACGAATTATACCTTTTTTATAACTCATAGTCTTCCTTTTGTTCTTATTTTGTTTTTTCTGAGAGAGATGACTGCACTAATACCTAAAACAAAATAGAGGAATTTTCTGCACTAACAAATTCCAAGACAAAATTAATCAAAATCATTAATCAAGGGTCCATGTTCTAAATGTAACACGGTTAATGTAGCATAGTGTTTTTGACTAAAGGAACCCACCACTTTGTTTACTTTTTGGGGATGATAATTGATCGTGCAATCATAATCCTTTATGAGTTCCATCCATCTTCTCTGCCTCATGTTCAATTTTTTTTGAGTAAATATATACTTCAAAATTTTATGGTTAGTATATATTTCATATTTGGATCCATATAAATTATGCCTTCAAATTTTTAAATCGAAAACCACAACTGTTAATTCCAAATAATGTGTGGGATAATTTAATTCATATAGCTTCAATTGTATTTAATCATAAGAAATTACTTGATCATTATTTATCAGAACGCAACCAAGTACCTTTAATGAAGCATCACTGTAGATGAAAAAATCACCATTTTTGGAAGGTAGGGAAAAAACTAGATAATTTTCCAATCTTATTTTCAGTTCCTAAAAATAAAAATCACAGTATTCTGCCTAAATAAATTTAACCCCTTTTTGTTAACTTAGTTAGCAGTCTGGATAACCATGTCAAGTTTTTAAAAAATCATCGGTAATAGCCTACTAATCCAAAAAAACTATGAATATTAGTAAAATTTGTAGGCATTTTCCATTCATCAACCACTTTTTGTGTGGAATAAACTATTATGTCATCCTTATTTACAATTTTCCCAAGAAAAGAAATCTAATAAAAATCACATTTTCTAAATTTCCTATATAACTTCTTTTCTTTAAGTGTTTGAAGAAAAATCCTTAGATATTTTTCATGATCCTAATAACTTTTTGAATAAACCAAAATATCATCAATAAAAACAGCAACAAACTTATCCAAATATTCATGGAAGATTTTATTCATAAGATCCATAAATATAGTAAGAGAATTTTTTAAACCGAAGGCCATAACAACAAACTCACAATGCACATATATAGTATGGAAACATATTTTTGGTATGTCATCCTTCTTCACCTTCAGTTGATGGTACCTAGATCTAAAAACAATCTTGGAAAAATACTAAACTCCCTATAGCTGATCAAAAATTCATCGATATAAGGTAATGGATACTTATTCTTAATAGCAATTTTATTCAAAGATCTATAATCATTGAAAATTATCATGGAACCATATTTATTTTTAACGAACAAAACAAATCACCTCATAGTGAAGTGTTAGAATGAATAAATCCTTTATCAAGAAACTCCTTCAACTATTTTTCTAATTCTATAAGTTCTACTTGATCCATTCGATAAGGGGGTTTTGAGATTGGATGAGCATAAGGAACTAATTCAATAGTAAATTCAACATTCTGATCAGTAATTACACTAGGAAAGTCATCCGGAAAAAAATCCAGGTATTCATTTACCATTATAACATCATTAATTTGAACAGTTCAATTGTTTTCAACAATATGGGAAAGATAACTTTCATTTCCATATTTTAATGGTTTCTTATCTTCCTAATATGTTATCAATGGTATGGATTGATTCCTATATAAAAACTAAAAATATTTCTAAAAATCAACTTCTTTGGCTCTACAATCAATCTTAGAATGGTAAACATATAGCCAATCCATACCTAGAATAATATCAAACTCTACTAGGAGAAAACAAAAAAGGGTTGTAGGTAATGTCTTTCCACTGAAAACAATAAGAATATTATTATAATTTTATTATTCCCTAATATTTCCCCTAGTGTATTTACCATAATTTCATATTTCATTTATTGAGGTGAAATTTCCAATTTACCAAAAAATTATTTAGAAATAAAGGAAAGTGTAGACCATGTGTTAATCAAGACATTAGAAAAATCTGAGTAAAAAAAATATACCCTATACCACTTCATTTGATGGCCCAAAATGTTCTTAAGTAGTCGCAAAGGATTTATCTACACCTTTCTGCTTATATTCTGGTTGTTTCCTATCATTTAGATCTTTCTTTGGGTAGGTATTTTCATAATGACCCATCTCACCACATTTGAAATAGTTTATAGTTTTCCTATAAAAATTAAACATACCAACACTAAGATATTTTTCATTACAATATCGGGCCATATGTACAAATTTACCACATCATAAAAACTTCCCATATTTGTTAAGTAATTCCCTAGGATTCTTTTTACCACACTTCCTACAAACTAGAAATTAAATTTTTATTACCTTCATATTTATTTAACTGATTTTTACCCATTTCTTTCCATATGGACCTCTTCTTCTAATTGTCAAAGTACACATGATCATATTCAAATTCCATTTCTACCCTCTCATCACATCGAACAATTTTATCATAAATATCGAATTTATGGGAGGCCAAATCCCTTTGGTATCTTGGCTTCAATCCTAAGTCAAAATGATTGATTTTAATATCAATATCTTGAATAAGATTTGAAGCACACCTTTCCAATATGGTGAAGTTTTCCTCATACGTGGTTATTGGTTCTTTATCCTTTTGTTTCAATTCAAGAAATTTATTTTACATCCTACTCCAAACCACCTTAGGAAAATATTTTTCAAGGAAAATATTCTTAAATTCATCCCATTTCAAGGCATTGATCTCCTTGTTATCTCTAATATTCTTGACCATTGACCACCGCTGATCATCTCTGCCTTCAAAACGGTAAATAGAAAGAATAACCTTTTTATTATCTGAGCACCCCATGGAATGAAATATATATTTTAAGATATTTAATCAACCCTTCATCTTACACTATATTAGAAGATTATCTAAATGCCTGTGTTTGTTGCCTCAGAAAATGTTCCACTATCATTATGTTCCTTTTTGGTAGCTCTTTTTTTTCTCTTGAATATATTATGCTGCCATTTATAGCCTATGTAAATTGATCTATCACTGTCAGTTCCAATTCCCACCATTCTGGGTTGTGTATTCAAAAAGATATCATCCTCTTTGTGCCTTCCTACATCAAATTCCATGTTTCTTCTATGGAAAATCATTTTGAACAGACATATCTTAGATGAATTAACATGATAATATTTAAATGATATATCATTTCAACATATACATAAGGTATAAATAATTTATGGTATTATATTAACATCATCCTAACCTCTAAAGTTATCTAAATCATGCTTTGATACCAACTATAAGGACCCGACCTTAAACATTACAAAATCTAGGAAATTCTTTTAGAATTCACTTTCTTACATTCCCAAATATCCTTTCAGTTTAGAGTTTTAGAGAATTAGTACATAATTCATACATATCATCCCACAATCATAAAAGGTGAGTATTACTAAAACAAAATCCATTTCTTACATAATAAAAAAGTTTTCAATAAAATATAAATTCAGTTCATGAAAAATATTTAAAACATTCAGCATGGCTTCTTCTTTTCTCATACCCATCCTTAAATACTGAAAAACATTTTAAAACTTGGGATGGTCTCAAAAAGCATGGTAAGGGGAATAAAAAAAAGGAAATAAATAGTTATTCCATGAATACTTATAAACATATGAAATTATTTTCACAAAGATATACTTCTCACCCTTAATGTATCATATACATACTTTTTGAAAATATGAAATTTCCATAAAACATAGAAGATATGAAATTTTTATAAAACATAGTAAATATAAATAAACCATTTAGGTAACTTAGGGAATTAATTATATAAGATTGTAACCCTCAAAGCTACCATATTATTTTTAACCCTCACCGATACCTTAAAGTGTAACCCTCATGGATATCTTACAATGTAACTCTCACGACTACCTTATGGTGTAACCATCACAGTTACACATAGAGTAATCATATAACCGACCTCCAACATAAACATAATCAACGAATTGGATGGATATATAGGTCCCACCCTTCATCATAAAAAATTCCCAATAACCAAAACATAATCATAAAACAATAATACTTGCATTATAAAAACATTCATTTTGAATTTTGTAAAAATGGAAATTTAAAAGAGGGTTTTAAAAAAAGTCCCTTACCTTGAGTTTTTCATACTTAAAACGTGTTCAAACCTCCTATATAATGGTTTAAAGAGTGTTATTAATATATTAAATAAAAATATTATTATTTATAATTACTTATGTGATCTTATTATAACATCTTTCCACCCATTTATTAATAATATTTTGTTATTTTCATTTTTTTCAGGTGCATTTATTTCATGGTTTCCATAGTTGGTTCAATATGGATTTTCTTGTTAAATGGAAGAAAAACTCCAGAAGTGGAAATAAATGGTATTAATATATTTCCATAATTTTAAATGATACCATATATCATTTTTTCTGATATGAGTATGATTCATTAGATAAAACACTAATGAAAATGATTTAGTTTATTTTGGCAGTTTTTATAACCATCACAAACTTATATCATTTTATTTAATATCATGTTTATATATTGGTTCTAGACCATTATATAACTTATAATATGTATAATAAAATCTTATTTAACCATAATAATGGTTTTATTATCATCCTTGAAGGTAGTAATAGAAAATTAAAGTATATTGTCCACGATGGTGGTAAATCGACACATCACAGATGATGTTATCATTTTTAGAATAAAAGTGAGATAAGAAGGAGTTAGATTATTAATTTCTCCATCAACGTGATGAAATTAATATATATCTATATATATAAGATAATATATTTTTCACACCACTTGGATATGGGGAAGTTAAGAGATAATTAGAAAATAAAATAAATTAAAATGTAAATATAATAAAATGAAAGAGGGTTTACCTCTTGAATTCTTCTCATTGAGAACATCCTTAAGGACTTTGGTTTTGGACTTTTGGTGAGACTAGTAGTTCTTGGATGTGGGGAAGAGTCTTAGTAATGGAATTGGGTATAAATTAAATAATCTACAAGACTTTTAGGTGTGATTAGAAAAGGGAGAGAGGAGTGGTATTTGTAGTAAAAGAGAGGGGTGTTTTCTCATTATTTTATTCATTAGTTTATTATTTTAGATCAAGACTATGAATAGTTATATAATTATTACTAAATATATTAAAATAATGAAAAAGAGTTCTATATTATGGTTATTACATCAACAATGACTCTAGAAATAGTGTATTTAACTTATAATGTATATATACTATAAATTATTGAATTTCACTATTCACCAAAAATTCACCCTATAAATTTTTCTATGTGTAGAATTAAAAATTTAAATAAATTTTATGAAAATAATTTTCTAAATATGATTATTTTAATTTTTAATTAAAATAATCATTTATTTGAAAAATACTAATTTTAAAATTATAACTAATTTTATAACACTTTGAAAATTTAATTAAGGTCTCGTAAAATTATCCTATAATAATAAGACAATAAAATATTAATTTATGAATCTATTTTATGAAAATAAATTTTATTTTAAAACAACAAATTAATTATAAAATTATAAATAAACATTTATGTTTTAAAAAAAATACCAACACTTAATTGATCACTTCCAAAACATTTATTTACTTATTTCATGATATAAATATATCATATTTTCAATTTTAAGATACATAAATTTTATTTATAATTTAATAGGTTAGTTTACTATTATATTAGTATATATTACTTAATTTCTATAAATACCACTTCTTTCATTATACATTTAAAATGAATTTTACTATTTAATTTCAGAATAAAATAATTATTTTATAAGTACCTGAGTTATTACACTTTCTCTCTCACTATTATTTGTGATATTATTAATATAAAGGAATAAAGAAAAAATAATTAAGGCCACCTTTTCAAAAAGATATAAAATCATCATTTTCACATTAGAGAATGATAGAGATAATTCTTGATAGGAGAATCAATGGGTGAAAATCCTCATTTTCTCACTGTGAGTTTATTTATTATTATTGTTTTAATTTATAGACAATATTGTAGTTGGAATTATTTTATTATTTCTCATGTGTAAAATATTCTTAGAGCACATATATAATTCTTACAGTATTGTCAGACCCATTCCCATTTAAAAATAAAAAAAATCTTATTATTATTTTTATAAATGTTTTATATTTAATTTTTTTAATTAATTATTGGGGAATTTTATTTTATAATACTGATAATTTTATTTGTTTCTGGGGGTCAATGAGTTCTATAAAACATTTATTAAAAAAATTAGTACATTTTATTCTATTTATTTTATAAATTTCAAAGGGGATAATTATTACAAGTTTTATTTATGAAATTAAATGTTTTCAATTGAACAAGGATCTATGTAATTAAAAAATATATTTAATATTTATTAAATATTTTTAGATATTTATATTTTATTTTTTTACTGATGTTTAACTATATTAGTATTTTAAAAAATATTAAATATGAACTTTTATATTTTTAATATTATTTGATAAAATTTATTTTAAAATTTTTAATTTATTATCTTTAGAATGTTCATTTTCATAATAATTTATTTAGAATTTAATTTCTTGAAGTAAATGGTTTTTAATATCATTTATTATGCTTTTTTCATAATATTATACTAAATTTAAAAATGGTGGAACCTTTAAATGCATCTAATGTATCAGTTAATTAGGTTTGATATACATGTAATTTTACCATGAATAAAGGCTATTAAATGAAAAAATAGAAAAATCCACCACCATAATTACTTCTTTTGAATTTAATTAATGTATTTATTTTATTTATAGTAATTTATTTTTTTTTAAATTAAAAATTTCCATAACTTTCTTACCATAAATATTTATAGGGTCTGTGAATAGTCAAATCAAAAATCATATCGAGATAGAAATTATAAAATTAATTTAAATAAAAATTTGAATTAGATAATAATCTTCAATCAATGTGGGAAGTTTATATTTAATATAACTATAAAAATAATTATTAAACATTAAAGGATTAATTTTTATAAGTTTATATTGATAATTTTGGTATTCATTGTGACAACTCTTTCTCAGGATGTGACACTGGATAAGTAGAGTTTTTCTCAACCTCTTCGACCACATGATCAAATGTATTGTATTCACTATATCAGTTCTGCCTAAGGGATTGTCGTATTCTATTAATATATCAATATAAATTTCATTAGGAATTATGATATACATTGGATTTATATAAATATTCATGGGATGCATATTGAGGTTTTCATGGATGCGTATTAGATGAATTGACTAATACAAATCAATACACAAATTAAATGTATGGGATATATAAATTAGAAATGGTGATATCAAATATATTCAAAAAAACTTAAACAAATATCAAGTGTAAGACTTACAATGATAACACTCTTTAATAACTTAATCGATCAAACATGGTGATTCATGTTGAAGCCGATAACCTATGTTATATCTTGTGTAAGTTGAAGAGAGAGTAACATCTCTCACATGGGTATACATGCCTCACTTGAATGGTTTCTTGATGAGTGTAAGAACCTAGAGACAAGGTGTTAGGTAAATTCATGGGATTAATTTATAAGGCATGGGATGCACTACATGACCAACCAAGAGTAGCATGGATTTCTATAGAAAAAGTGGTTCCAACCAAAATAATCACACTTTGGGAGAAATATTGTAGCTAAACCATTCATGTTGTTTTTTTTGTATCTTGGTTCACCAAACATAGTGAGGGATTTGTTCATAAAAAATTCAATAAAAGTCTATTTAATATTATTAAATACATCATATTAATAAATTTTATCATTCATGTGAAGATAAATGGAAACCAATTACACAAACTCAAACATCTATTTGAGGTTACTCCTTGAAAAGGATAATCTGAATGTAAATAACAACATCAATTGCTATCAAAACCTTAGGATAATTGATCATATGGTTTTTATGGGATGCATCCAAGAATAATTTTAAAATTTCTAAAATCAACACTACGGTTGACCATGGTCACTTCTTAAGGAGTATATGGATCGACTATCTGCTATTCTTAATCACTTATTAATATTTTTTTATATTTATTTTTAAAAATATAAATATATGGATGGTTTTTTTATATTTTGTGTTCATATATATAAAATATAGTGAAAAAAATCATAAAAAAGTGTTAGCAAGGAAAGGGTCAGTCCAAGATTAGGCAAACACCCTTCACTATCCAAATTAATTTCTTTAGACATGTTGATAATCCACTCAATAAAATTTCATAGATCACCAACCTTAACATATTTTTTATGGACTAGTGAACCTTTGGAAATATCTTAGGCACACCAGGTTTCACCTCCTTCGTGGTGTCAAGTGATGGACATTCTACAATCCACCACTCTTCACTTTTTCCCAATTATACAATGTCTATATCTTGATCCAAAAAACTCCAATCATATGAAATGTAAATCAAGAGAATATATGTGAAATTATTTGGTTGATATTGGAATAAGTCTTTGGAGATTACCAAGAGGATGTGAGAAATATATTGACAATTTCCAGGAAATCCCACTACCTTATCAAAATAAAATTAGAAACTTAAACAAATAAATGTGAAGGGAATTGAGAGAACTGTGAGACCTCCCCTGGGACATTGCCTTGGGTTATTACTCTATTACCAAGAAGTTGAGAGTTCATAGTTATAGTATGAAGGAATATCACACACAATAGAATGTAGAAAATAAGAAGAATGGAGTTTCACTTCACAAAGCACTAACTTGATGGATATACAAAAGTAGAAGAAATAAATCATGATTCATCCTACAATAGGGAAATTCTTCTTCATACATTCCCCTCAACCCCATTTATATCCCATCTAAACCCCTCTCAAAAAAATTGGAAATCAGATCATACCTGATTGAGAGAATCACCCCACAATCGATCTTCATACACCTTTGAGAATAATCATGAGATAATTAATTGCTTCGAAATTTCACAGATTTAGTGGAAATTAGGTTGTACTAGAGATATTAACTACCACAAACCTCATGTGAGGAAGAGTTGGAAAGATGGGGTGCATGTATTGACTATTTTTGGGTTTTAGTGATGGTAGGTTTGGACCAAATCTATCTTGGTGTGATGATCCCAGAACATGGATATAGAGGCCCACTTGGTTTCCTAGACGTAGGCCTTGGTTGATTCTTGTGTAAAGGAAGGGTTTGTCCAGCCTATTCTATTTTCTGCACGGATTCAAGGAGGTATGATACTTATGGAATCTAATCTTGTAGTTAGGTCTTTAATGGATCAAGAAAATTTTGTAAGGGGATAACTCCATAGAGCTTAAGCTATTGTTGCTTATCATGTGGATCTAGAATGGATACACTTAATTGGATCTCAAATGGTGATGCTCTTATAGAATCTTTATGCTTGGACATATGTTAAGTATTGTGGTGGGAGAGGCTGAGTTGGTTTAAACTCATTGATGCCTTTAATTGAGTAGATGTTGTGAGTAAACCTTTATAATCATAGCCTCAATACTAAGAGGTTTTGAGGTCCCCTCTAATTCTATCCTGTAATAGGGAGAAAACCCAATGAGTGAAATATTTAAAATTCAAATTCAACATATTCAGTAAGTAAAAATTCTTCAATTTGGCTCAATATATCCATTTTCAACATCTTCAACCAAGCTCATTCTATTACCTATAAATATTTGACTCAACATAAGCTTAGTTTTTTCAACTTATTTCAGATTCACTTCATCCAAGAATTTATGGTTCCTTAATATTATACAATAGGTTTGAACTAAAATTGGTTTCTATCCTCGATTTAGTGTAAAACTCAGATATTATTTTTATCGATCTTAGAATTAATATTTAGTTTACTTCCTTGATCATAACTTGATAAGGATTTGAATTCCACTAATTTACCATTGTCTCAGTCTAAATCATTGAGTTGTGGAACAGAAAATAAAATAGCTTTCAAATTTTTCTTAGGGAACTATATCTACAGGTTCAAAAGGAGAGGTATGGGAATGAAGTATTATAGTACATCTCCACAAGTATTACAGTGTACTTCTAGAAATCATATTCTCTAGATGGCTAGTGGAATTCATATGCTCCTTCTTGGATTCTCTAAATCCATCCTATGAGAAATATACATATAAATAATTTAAGATTTAGTACCTAAAAAAGTGAATATATATTTCAATAGTCTAATAAAAATTCAATTCATTTTTATATAAAATTAAAGGGAAAACACCCAAATGACATAAAGTGATAAATTTACATCCTCTTCCCAAAGTATAATATAATAGGGGGATATAATCAATGAATAACACTTTAAAATTTTTAAAAAATGAAATTTAATCACTCCCCCAAACTTATAAAATTTCACTTCTAGGAAATTCTAAATAATGGAATTCCAATTTTAATAAGGTAGCCCTCCCAAAGAATATTTTCAAAATTTCAATCATAAAATGAAATTATATTTAAAATTTATATCATAAATCATATAAAAAATACATAATTTCAATAGAAATAATGAACTAACAGACATCTTAAAATAAGTTTTTAAATTTAGTATAAGGAATTATATCCAAATATTTTTTGGGTTTTCACTCAGAAAAACATCCGTGAAAAATTTACAATTTTGAGAAATATATCCCCTATTTCAAACATATTCATAGCATGCTTCCTAAAATTGATTTAAACAATCCAACCATTTCAAAATATAGGATGCATTAGAATTTTTGAAAATCAATCAGAAACAACACATAAAAAATGTTCATTTATATATCAAAACATGTTTAAGCATCTCATAATTTGCAGTGGATTTTTTTCAAACAAAAAAATTAAGATTTTAGTGATTATTATAAATTTAAAGAAAACAAAAAGTATCATTTAAGTATTTATATATTTTTAAAATGTACCAAATTCAAATAGACCCAAAAGGACAAATGAATCTAGATTCACAAAAAAATATGGCTAATAAATTAATTATATCATGTTTCAGTCAAGGTTCAAACTCTAGAAATATATTTATAATTCAAGTCTTCCCAAAAATAAGTTTATATTTTAAAAAAACTAAATTTTATAATTTAAATCACAAGATATTTTAAGAAATTATATTTCAATAGAAATGATTTGATAATTCAGTTTATATAATTAGAAGGTAAAACCAAACCAAAGATGAATCAAAACAAAAATCACATTAAAATTAGTGTCTCGCACTCTCCTTTGTTTCTTTTTTGGGTTATGAATCATGAAAATGGATCTTATGAATGAATTCATCCTTACTCCCACTTCTTTTTTTCAGTATTTTTTAATGTATATTTTTTTATTTTTTTGGATAATATGATGATAAAAATGGAATTAAATGGATGAAAATTACTCAATTCCATTTCCCTCATTCAAATGGACCAAAATGATGAATCACGCCACTCACTTCCCCTTTAACATGCAATAATTCCCAAAAAACACATGGAATACATTTTATCCCCACACTTAGACTTGAATTGACCATGATAATATATTTTAGAGTGGGGTAGGTGAGGAATAATTAGTATTGTAATGAATCTTAAACTTATAATTACATTCATGGACATTTAAGGGATTAACATGGTTTCATGTTCAAGGTAGGTCTCAAGGATGGATGAAAGTCTATCCAATTGAATACCTTAATTATGTGGAAATTATTTTATGATATACGATGATTCAAAAGATAATAGGAATATTTTACAATTCATAAAAAAATCCCAAACTCCTATCAATAAGTTATGGTATTATAAATATTATTTCAAAGTGGTTAAAAATCTCTCAGGACTGGGATTTAAATTTTGGACAGTCACTAATTTATTTGGATTTCAATTTGAAGTTAAAGATCATGAAAATTATCAAAAATCATTGTCCAAGAAAAAAATAAAAAATAGTAATCATTTGATATTTTAAGGTTCAATAATGTGATCAAGTTCCTTACAATCAACTTAGATTTTAAAAATTATTTATATTTTTCAAATAAAATCAAATAAATTTTGAAAAACACACTCAATAGAACCTAAAATAGTTTCTTCTAAGGAGGGAAAGTTCATATACATTTTTTATTTTTAAATTTTAATTTAAAAATAGTAAAATATTCACAGAGTGAAGGAGAGAAAATGAATTTTTGACCAAACTCCCCAACAGTGGCAGCAAGTTATTTGAAAGGATTTTGTAGGCCTTATGATCAATAAATAAATTTTCAGAACTCTTGAATACAATACTCTAATTAATCAGGGTTATTTCTCAAGGAGTGTGTGGATAAATTATTCACTATTATCAATCACTTATTAATATTTTTTTATGTTTCTTTTGGTAATATAAATAAATGGATAGAGATGTGTTATTTTAACTTATATTCATGTAAATAAAATAAAATAATGTGAAAAATCCTAAACATGTGTTAGTAGGGAAAGGGGAAGTCTAAGATTAGGAAAACATGATTCCTTCATTATACAAATTAATTTCTTAAGACCAATTCATAATACACCCAATACTATTTCATGGTTTCAAGTGATGGAAATTCAAGGACTATAAAAAATCCACCACCCTTCACCTATTACCAATCATACAACATTAATCCCTCAGTCCACATTACTCCAATCAAATAAAATATGGAGCAAGAGAATATAGGGAAATGATTTGGTTCAGATCAGAATGAGGATGTGGAGATTACCAAGAGGAAGTGATAAATATCTTAAAATTTTTTGAGCAATACCACTACCGCATCACAACATAATCAGAAACTTAAAGAAATATATGAGAAGTGACTTAGGAGTACTATGAGACCTCCCCCAACACATTTCCTCGATAAAGATCGCCAAGGAAAAAAATAAAAGGATCTTCCCCCTGAGGTTTACCATATATCATAGTATGATTATACTATTTACTTCATTTAGTTCTTGATAAAGATCAACAAGGAGAAAAATAAAAGGATATTTTGTAACACCTCAAGATTTTTTGAATTTTTTTTGAATTAATTTAATCACTTTGATATTTTTTCATTTCACACAAAACTAAATAAATCACTTTTATAGTAAAACACTATGTTTTGATTGTGCAATAAAATGTTAATTGTTCACTACATGAAATATAAATTTTATCATTATCTAAATGGAACACATAGGTTAGCGTACATTTAACAAAATACTGACTTTCCTTGATGGCTTGTGTAATACGCAAGGCTGAGTGTTACATAACAACAATATATTATTAAAAATATTATTATTTAATATAATAATATTTAACCTAGCCTTTAAATTATATGTTATTAATATTATTAAATAAATTATGAAGAAATTTTGTTTTCACAAAATATAAAATGAATTAATTGTTTATAAATTATTTAGAAATGAAAATAAGAAACAATTTAATATAAAGGGAGTATTTTTTTCTTATGCTCACAAAGTTATTTTAATCATAATAAATTAAATTAATTAAAATTAGAAATTAATTTTAATTTAATATATATTTTATATATCCAAGTAAATATTTTTTATAGTCATCCAATATATTTTTTAGGCATAATATAAGAATAATCTCAATTTAACACATAAAACCCAATATTTTTATTAAGGAAATTTTACCACCATTTAATGGAGAACCTATTTTTAATCTAAATTTTGGAACTTTTATTAATATTTTATTTCAAAATAAACTTCTTATTTGAAATTGAATCATAAAAATTAGGTTAGGGTGGATTTTTTGTATATTTCAGTGAAGTTTTACTTTTTAATGAATTGTTAAAAATAATGAATCTTAATTCAAAACTGCTTTTTCATCTAATATATTTATATAGTAAAATTATATTTTAAGTTGGTTTTAAAGATTAATTAGATTATTTTTTATCAAAAAATACATTTTAGGTAATTGGGATCAATTTAACTTTGAAATTTACAATAAAAACCTAGCAAACTTTTGACCATTTTTACTTTAAAAACACACATTGTTGTCCTGTCTGTGGGATTAAATTTAAATTAATTTCTATCACTTCTGGGATTGGAATTTTGAAAAATAAATTTCATATTTGGAATAATAAAAATTTATAATTTTTAATAATATCAATTTAGTTTTTGACCAAAAATGTTATTGAAGGTAGTTAAAATTAATTAAAATGATTACGATTAAATTAAACTTAACAAGGGACTAAACCCGAAACTTAAGGCCTAATATGACCTAGAAACTTGTCCAAAATCCATTGTATGGATATATTTCGACACTATACTCTATTTTATCTACTTTAGATCATTATTGGATCCACTTGCAATAAAAAGACTTGGGTGGGGTTTCCCTTTTCTAAAATATTACAAGAGTGTCACTCCTCCACTATAAAAGGCCTCCTCTCATCCCACTCCCATACACCTCGTAAGACAATTAATTTAGGAAAATATCTTACCAAATATCTCCCAAAAATCCCTACCTTCCTCCATGATGCCTCCCTTTTTTCATAAATCCGTCCAAGGAAGCCCTTTCGTGCAAAACAAAAGGAGTTACCCAAAGAATAGGTAACATCCTCCCTCAAACTCCTTTTTATCTTATTTTCATTATCCATACCCTCCACTATCCTTATTTCATTATTATAAAACAAAACAAGTATCCTCAATATTCTTATATTTTGTTATTATAATAATTCTACATAATCATACAAACACTTATATCTAATGGGTAACTAATATATTGTTTATGTGTACGATGAACTACCGCCTCACAAAACGATAATTGTTCATTCTTACTTTACCACATCTCATGGTGGAAATTATGATGGAAAATATATTTTTATATAATATTTATGATATTTATAATGTCTTTAATCTTATTTAATTATTTTAAAACACATATCTTTATACTTTCCATCTTTTGTAAATATGATAATTTTGTTTGAGGAAGTGTGGACTACGACCCCCTCAATCAATGTGATTTATTCACATACTACATGGAATGTATTAAAGATGTTTTTAGTGAAATTATATGATATATATGATATAATAATGATATTATAATAATAATATATATACATATATATACTTATATGTCATATACTCTCTTTTTTCCTATATGATAATAAAATAGAAATAGCATTCATGCGTACGTACGGCCTACCATCTCCAAGAATGATGTATTCAATTTCATACTTCTATAATATATATATTATTATAATATAAATATAATTAATATAAATTATATTTATATCATGGTTTAAATTATTTAAATCATTATATAAGTATAAGGACCAAAGATATAACAAATTAAGACACAAACAAAAAAAAATGAATATTACCCGAAGCGTAACCTTAACATGAAATTGTTAACATGTGGGTAATATAATGTCATAATAAAACCATATATGGTTTAAGAATATGCTTTTGTAAAAGATTCATAATAAACTTACATTTATTATACAGGAATCTTGTATAAGTATGAAGAGAGTCAAGACACAAGGTAATGGAATTTCATCTCACTTTTATTTCTATGAGATACATGCTTTATTCAACACTAATTCCTTTTGTGTGGCGTCACAACTAGAAAAAAGAGATATTTCCACAGTTCAAAACCATAGTAATAGGACCCAAAACCATGGTCATAGGCTATGGCCATGGTTTTGGCCAACCCTGGCTGCTATCGTCATGGCAGTAGGTCCCGGTATATTTCTACGGTTTTAATTGTGGAAATAGCTACCTATTTCCATGATTTTGAAAACTGTGGCAATAGGCCTCTAAATTGGACACTGTGTAAATTGACCTATAGCCACGGTTTAAACCATGGTAATAGCCTCAGAAAACTGTGGCAATAGCCTAAATCAAAAATGTTCCCTATGGGTTTCGATCCCTACACCTCCACTTTGTAATCCAGCTCACTTACCACTACACCGTGCCACAATTCAGGTATATATGTATATTAATAAAAACCATGTGAATAGAATCAAAACTGTGGAGGTAGGGCTTCCCACCAATTTTTTGGTAGGAATTTTTGTTCCTGCAGAAGCGCAAGAACCCTATAGCCACAGTTTTGGAAAATCATGGCTATAGGGTGTCAAAAAAATTAGCCTATAGCCACAGTTTTGAAAACTGTGGACATAGCCCAAAACATTGTTGCAATAGCCCATGGTTATAGGCCACGGAAAATAGGCCTATAGCCACGATTTTGAAAATGTGTCTATAGGTTCATGGCAGTAGATATATTTTATAGTTGTGTGTGTATACTATCCATAGATGAATTATATGATTCTTATACTTGTATTTATGGGTATTTACATATCTATTTTATGATATTTCGTTCATGGGGTTTATGTTTCAAAATTTACCAAATTGGTAATGTAATTTTTTTCTCAATTTTCCTTCTTTGAAACACATTCCATGTTATGCACCTATATTTTTCCATGAGGTGTATATACTGCCTTTGAAATGATATATCATGAATATTATTCTTTTCATGATATTTTAATCCTCATGTAATTTAATTTTCTTAAATAGGTATCATGGTTCAAAGTTACCAAGTGGTAAGAGTTTATTGAAACAATCTAATCGCTTTCTCTACTACAAAATAAGGCTTTAATAACACTATAAATGGCCTTTATTAGTGCTAGAAAAGCACTGACTACATGAGTGAGGTTAACAGACCTGGTCTTTTATCAATGTTGAAAAATCACTGATAAAGGGGTCCTTTATCGATGCTAAAAACACTAGTAAATAGATCCTTTATCAGTACTTTTAAAAGAACTGATAATGGAACCATTTATGAGCCCTTTTTTAGCACTGATAAAGGCTCTATTTATTATTGTTGGTAAAGGATATTTTATCAATGCTTATAGAAGTGATGATAAAGTAATACATTATCAGTGATTATAGAAGAATTGATAAAGGACCTTTTATCATCACTCATTGAAGAACTAATAAAGTATATATTTATCGTCACTTTTAAGAGCACTGATAAAGGACCATACTACAGTGTGTTGTAACAACACACAGCATCACCATTGCAATGTGTTGTAACAGCACACTGTAGAATATGAAACACACCAGATATCAATAAAAACAATTCCCAATACAATATTTAAATGAAATGAAATTTACAATCAAACACAATAGAAAAAAAACTATATTATAGACATTTCAAACACTGGTTTATAAAATTAAATAAATACAAATTATTATATACATTTAAAAAATTTAATTTTCCTTTTCCTTTTAATCCTGACCCAAATCAGGCTATTTCCAAACAAACCACCCCTATTCGAGAAAAAATGAACCTTTATAATAAAACAATTCTTATGTCGGTAATAATATAAACAAATAAATTAACAGAAAATGTTAATTTTACTAAAATTGATATCAATTTTTAAAAATAATATGCACTTTGAGTCATACCGGTCACACTGTGCATCATATTGTGGTACATCTGATTCTAACATGTCTCAAATGACTTTTGGATCATTTTTCTAAAGTATCAAAATAATTTGAATGTGTTTTATTAGTTTTAAGTATATCAGTTGTCTTTCTTACTAAAATGTCATTTTGAACTGGAAACATGCACTTTTGACTCATTATGATCACATCGTGTATAGTTATTTATGTGAAATTGATTTCTACACATCAAAAATGACTTATGAATCATTTTCCAAAATTATCAAGAAAATTTGAGTGTGTTTGATCAGTTTTCAATGACTGACACTTTTTGAACTAAAATGTTGATTCTAAATTGATAACGGACACTTTGATTCATACCGAGCACATCATGTATCATATTGTGGTTAGGATAATTTCTAAACATAAAAAATGACTTCCAGATTGTTTTCGTTAAGTATCTAAACAATATGAAAGTGTTTGATCAGTTTTGAGTAAGACAATTGTCCATTTTACTAAAATTAATGAAAATTTTAAATAAAAAGGATGCACTTTGAGTCATAACGGTCACACTATGCATTATATTGAGGTGAGTATAATTCATAAAAATTAAAAATGACTTATGGATTATTTTACTAAATTACCAAAACAATTTTAATGTGTTTTCTCCATTTTGAGTAAGTAACTTTTCTTTTTTACTAAAATGTCATTCTAAACAGGAAACATGAACTTTTGACTCATTCTGATCACATCGTGTATCAGATTGATTTGAAATGGATTCCTTCACATCAAAAATGACTTATGAATCATTTTAATAAATTATCAAGAAAATATGATCATGTTTAATTTTTTTTCATCGATTGACACTTTTTGAACTAAAATATCGATTTTAAACTGATAACAAACACTTTGAGTCATACTGGAAACATAGTGTATCAGATTAAGGTATGTATGGTTCCTACACATCCAAAAATGACTTATGGATAATTCTCATAAATTATAAAAACAATATGAATGTGTTTTCTTGGTTTTGATTAGGATAGTTGTCCATTTTACATAAAATGGTGATAATTTTAAATAAAAAGACCCACTTTGAGTCATATCGGTCACAATATGCATTGGATTAAGGTGTGGATGATTCCTACAAATCCAAAATAACTTATTAATCATTTTAATAGAGTATCAAAACAATCTGAATGTGTTTTATCAATTTTGAGTATTCCATTTTATTTTTTAATAAAATGTCATTTTAAAATTGAAACACACACTTTAGCTCATACTGATCACATTGTGTATCGAATTGAGGTTTTGTTGATTCCTACACATCAAAAATGAATTTTTGATTGTTTTACTGAATTATTTAAACAATTTGAATGTGTTTTATTGGTTTTGAGTTGGTCAGTTGGCCTTTTCACTAAAATTGATGTTAATTTTAAATAAAAACATACACTTGGAGTCATACCAGTCACACCGTGCATTGTATTGAGGTGTAGCTAATTTATACATGTCACAAATCACTTATGGATAATTTTCCTAAATTATAAAAACAATATAAATGTTTTTTCAGTTTTGAGTAGGTTATTTTTTCTACTAGAATTGATGTCAATTTAAAATAAATATTCATTTAGAGTCATATCAGTCACATCATGCATCGGATTGAGGTGTAACTAATTTATACATGTTCCAAATCACTTATGTATTTTTTTCTTAAATTATTGAAACAATATGATTGTGTTTATTAGTTTTGAGTACATCACTTTTCTTTTTTACAAAAATTTCATTTTAAACTTGAAACACACACTTTGACTTGTACAGATCACATCATGTATCAGTATGAAGTGATACTAATTACAACGTGTCACAAATGGTTTATTAATATATTCCCTTAATTATTAAGAAAATATGAGTGGTTTTATTAGTTTTCAGGGAGTGACACTTTTTAAAGTTAAATGTCAATTTTAAATAGATAACAGACACATTGAGTCATATCGGGCACATCGTATATTATATTGAGATGCGACTGATTATTACATGTCACAAATGACTTATAGATCATTTTGTTAAATTATAAAAACAATATGAATCTGTTTTCTCATTTTTGAGTATTTCAGTAGTCTTTTATACTAAAATTAATGAAAATTTTAAATAGAAAGAACTACTTGGAGTCATACCAGTCACATCGTGTGTCGGATTGAGGTATGGCTTATTCCTACACATAAAAAATTATTATATAACTATCAATGTTACCATGATTTCCATTGACTTTATTTGTCTAACTGCCAACACTATATGAGCAGCTTCAAATAAACCACATCAAGTCGAAAAAAATCCACCTGTATAAAAAAAATTATTATGAGTAATACTAAAAATAAATAAATTAAACATAAATATGAAATAATACATTAATTCTATGGAAAATGATTTTATTATTCAAATATCAAGATTACCTTTGTGATTGAGAAATGGAGGGCACTTTAATAAAGTGATAAATGTCAATACTATAGGGGTGAAAGGTTTTGAGGGAGAATAATTCTATATATGGTTTGGTGTAGAAAGACATGAAATATGGATAGATCACCCCAACTTAAACAAAAAAATCCACCTGTATAAGAAAAAGATTATTATGTGAGTAATACTAAAAAGAAATAAATTAAACATAAATGTGAAATAATACATTAATTCTATGGATAATGATTTTATTATATAGACATCAAGATTGCCTCTATAATTGAATAGAGGTAGTATCATTTCTCTTACTATAAAGGTAGTGGATATAAGTTGAAATAAAGTGATAAATGCAATAGTTCAGGGGTGAAAAGGTTTTAAGGGAGAAGAATCCTATGGAATTTTTGATGCATAAAGGAATAAAATATAAATAGACCACCCCAACTCGAAAAAAAGAATCCACCTATATAAGAAAACAATTATTATGTGAGTAATACTAAAAATAAATAAATAGAACATAAATATGAAACAGTACATTAATTATATGGACAATGATTTTATTGTGAAAACATCAATATTACCTCTGTAATTTAGCATAGGTATCATTGTTTCTCTTCCTGCAAAGGCAATGAATATAACTTGAAATAAAGTGATAAATGAAACACTACATGGGTGAAAATGTGTTGAAGGAGAATAATTCTTTGGAAATTTTGGTGTAGAAAGGCATAAAATATGGAAAGGCCACCCCAACTCAAACAAAATAATCCACTTGTATAGGAAAACAATTATTATGTGAGTAATACTAAAAATAAATAAATTAGAAATAAATATTAAACAATACATTAATTCTATGGACAATGATTTTACTATAAAAATATAAATATTACCTCTATGATTGAGCAGAGACAATGTTGTTTCTCCTCTTGAAAATGAATGAAACATGGATATAAATCTTTTAAAATAAATAAACTCTTCAAGGAATAATGAAAATTAAATCAATGTTTAATTATATAATTTTTTGGTAAAATAGAAAAAGTATATTATAACATTACTTTTACATATTTCTAAAGTGTTTCTTTCATTATAGTTTATTCTTATGAGGGATTAGTAACATCATCATGTATAGAAGACATTGTTTTCATGAGTAGTCAAATATTTAATTTAGATTATGTTAATGTAGTATAGAACATAAAATATTATGAGGAAAAACATAATATATTAAAAAAACTTTTTCCTTCTCATTTAAATCTATTTATTGTTTTAAAGGTTTCAAGGATTTGGTTCCCCTATCAAGAATCCAAATCCCCTATTTATATTCCACTCTAACATATAAGACATTGTCTACATTAGAACCAGCATGAAATGATTGTAATGCCCCCAATGAAAGGGTCATCATCGATTGAATTTTCATATGACTCGACATTTGTTTAAGTCACCAATAGGAAAATCGACCAATTCTTATTTGTTGGATCATATACATAAAATACTTCCACTGCTTGTGGTGTCATTATAAATGGATCGTCTTTTTCCCTTCCACACTGAAATTCTCCTTCACAAATCCCATTTCACCAACTTTCACTCCATTGATATTGTCAACCCATTTTCAATGGAAAAATAGAACTTGAAATTTTGTATAATCCAACTCATATATCTATTCAATAATTCCAAAATATGACATAATTTTATAAATTGGATTTATATCCTTGGAACTAGATTTTTGTGTCACAATAGCCACAAGCATAATACCACTATTTTTCATCATACTGAAGTCATATTATTATTTTTTATAGAACATATAACCATATATTAAAAAACCAGTGTAAGATATAACATTTTCATTTGACCCTTTGGTTATCCATTGAAGTTGTTCGGCAATTGAATTTGGATTTTTCATATTTTTTATGATTATGCTTAATTTTTTGAAATATTATAATCCATCTATCAGTAAAATTCATAAATTTTATTCTCTTATGGTTATGCATGAGATATTTATGTATTTGTACCATTTTTATACTCTTTAATACATAATATAGTAAAGAAAGTGTTTTTAAAAAACCCCGACTTTACCCTCTCTTCAGTTGGAAATATGTGTTCCTTAAAAACCATGTTTTCAAAAAAGGGTTTCTAAGAATAATTTATTATTATTCTATAATATTTCAAATAATTTTTTGACCTTTTTGTCTTTTACCAATGTATTCAAAAGAATATTATTTATTCTTTCTGAAGAATTCATTTTTGTAACCTTATACTGTGTAAAAATAATGTTCTTATTACCTTGTACGGTATGTATGGATTTACCTAATTTAGTTTCTGTAAAGCTTCCTTTAAATATTCAAAAGGTTAATTTTTATGAAAATGTTTTTAAAAATAATTTTCAAATAAATGGTTTCAAAATAATTTTCATGATTTCTTTTTAATTTTTCAAAGTATTTTTCAAGGAAAGTATTTTTCAAAATGTTTTTAATATTAGTTTATAAGTTTTCAAGGAAAATTATTTTCAAAATGTTTTCAAGCTTCTTTTATAAGTTTTTAATGAAATTGTTTTTAAAAATTAATTCAAGCCTTATGTATAAGTTTAAAAATTATTTTCAAATAAATGGTTTTAAAAACATTTCCAAGATCCTTTTATAAGTTTTCAAGGAAAATGGTTCTCGAAACTTTTTCAAGATCTATTTATATGTTTTAAAAGAAAAATGTTTCCAAAATTTTTTAAAATATTTATTTATAAGATTTAAATTTTATTTTCAATAAAATGGTTTTCAAAATGTTTTTATATTTTTAAGAGACTTTTTTTGAAAAAAGAAATGATATTTTCCTCAAGAAATTTTTTCAAAATTTATTTCCAAGTTATTTTCTATATAAGATGACATCTGTTGATGTTACTCATTCCATTCTAGTAAATAAACCAAAGGTTTCATTAATATTATTTCTTGAATGGTTTAGGTTTTGACGAAATGATGCTTATGACACCCATTTCTCTTCCACAGGTTGTATGATTTTGAAACCCGCTTCCTTTCATGGGTTATGCTTTGATAAAACGATTATGAAGCCTATCTTTTTTCATAGGTTAAGTTATGCTTACAGGTTTATGAAACCCATTTCATTTCATGGGTTATTATATGATTGTTTATGAATTTGTGGCACATTTATGTATGATTTAATTATGAGATATATGGGACCTATATATCCCTTCAATGTGTTGGGTAAAGATTTATATCTCATTAGATAGACATGGATGGAACAAGAAATGAACTTGGTTTAATATTACAGGGCTTAAACAAGGAGTGAACTTGGTTCAGTAATATGGGGCTAGAATGGGGTGTGAACCCAGTTTAGTAAATTAATTTTTCCAATAAGATGGCCTTGGTAGTTATGCCTTGAATAATATATAAATCACTATATATTCTTATGTGTCTACCAGAATTCCATATTTTATTCCTATGTTATGATTCCATGGCTTATGTTCTTTATTTTATTATGATTCACGACTTATGAACTGTCAATATTTATGCCATGATTCATGTTTTTGGTCTTTTATATGTTGGGTATGATCTTCAAATGTTTTGATTACATTATCATACTTTTATACTCATGTTTATGCTTACATATCTCCCTTGTTTACCCTTATTGAGCATATGAACTCACCTTGTTTTATGTTTCCTTCCCCAGGTTATGAATATATGTATTAATTATGATGTGTCTAATAAGGGTGTTAGTCAAGAAGAACCTAGTGGGAGATAATGTAGCTTACTTATGTACCAATGTCCATGTTTCCATGTTTCCAAAAGCACTAGACTAATAAGGTATTTGGGCATCTATTTTTGTAATGTTTTAAGTATTTCTCAAAAGTGATGTAATGTTTATGTATGTTAATAATGGGAAATTATAGTTTCTATCAAAGAAATGATTTAGTTAATCTTTGGAAACTAGGATGAGAAAACCTTAGTTACAAGTCTATGTACATGTCTAAGGATAATTCTAAGGATAAGTAAAAGTATAGAAAAATGTCCTTGAATTTTGGTAAAGGATAGAGTGAGTGGTTCAATATAAATACATCTCTGTATAGATAATACAAGTGGATATGGATATGGAACAAATGTACCTAGGGGTAACAACTCCAACAATATTTCCTGGGCCTGACTTAGGTTAATCCAGTACACAACAACGGGTCTTACTGTACACCTAGTTTGACACTCCTAGGGATATTCTTTGTAAATTAACAAACTCTTTATGAACCATTATAAATGATTTGAATATAATATGACTATAAATAACCTAGGATAAACCTAAAGTTTCGTCAATTAAAATGTAGGTGTCATGATTTAGACATCCTATAAAAAATCATGATTATGTGGCTTTCTTCTATGATATGTGTTTCTCACCCTGTGTAATCTAGTTTTAGTCAATAGAGAGAACAAGAAGGAACATGGTTAATATTGATTTTTTTAGATGTGTACAGTTTGAGAATTATGAAACTATATTTCCCAAGTGGAAATATCATAAATAGAGTCAGGAAGGTGGGATGTGTATTGGTTATACTTCTAATTATAAAGAGACTGCAAACTACATGCGAAAGGTATGTGATGTTCTTCCAATATTTTTTACATTAATTATAAAGAGCATGATTAGATTGTGTTCGAGGAACCTTAAGACATGATTCATATTTCATATTCTAGGAAATATTTATTGAGGAATAAGTTGATGAATCATGAGTAATGGTTTAAGAATAAATTTGGATGAAGGAAGTACTTATGTTTTAGAATTCAAAGATTATGTTATATGAATCATGAAATATTTAAGTAATTTCAGTATAAGTTTTCATTAAGGATTGAAAAGGATATGTTTAATGATGATGGAGACTTAGAAAAGTGATATTTTTATAAAGGGAAGGTAACCCTTAATGTGATCAAGATATTGAGAAAATTATGTTTCACTTGGATAATGTGTTGATTGATTTGGATAAAGTAAATTGGATAGCATTTATTACCCTAGATCTGATTATTTATTGGGTGAAAAAGTTGGTTATGTCATCATAGATAAATTTTACAACTTCTTGGAATTAATTAATATATACAATATCCTTTGGAATGAGGAATAATGTATATTTTCCAAAATTATTTATGATAACTAAGGTTATTACCATGTTTCAAGAGAATATACGATGAGGGTATTCGCATGTTTGGAATGTGACAACCAAGAGTTACTTTGTGAAATATGAGGGCCAATGTTAAGCTGATTTTGTGACTTTCTTTCTAAAGTTTTGGATTTTTTAACTTTTAGAAGGGTTATAAGGTTATCTATTTATGGAAATATTAAGTCAAACTTTTGATAAATTTTGTGAGAATAAAGTATTATCTCACCACATGAGGATTTATTCATATTGGATAACCTATTATAAAAACTTGGTGTTGATGATAACTAATAATAGATGGGATGTCATATCCTCATGATCTATTAGTTCTTTATGAATGAACAATTCACCTTCCTTTTTGGAGAAATAGGTGAAGTGGATCAAAGAACAATAAAGGTTGAGGTTGTACTAAAATCATGCAAGTATATCTATTCGTGAAAATTCGTAAAAAACGATCTTGAAACCAAAAATGTTATCCTAGTACCTCTATTTCCGATGAATCAGATGGTCCCTTGGTTAATTTTAGATTTATGGATTTGTGATTGTTAACTTTCTCTTGACCTTGTTCTCTATCACTCTCCATTAGAACATGATGGTTAGATTTCTCTTCCATGTCCATGTTTTCACTTTCCACCTATGTTCTCTCATGTGGAAACCCAATTATATATTAATTTGGGTAACCATTATGTTTTCAAATTTCCTTTTTAAAAGAAAGTTTTAGTATTCATTTTTACGATGTGGGTTTCAAAGAAAAGAAATTTCAATTATTAAACGTTTGATAACCCTTATGAATTTTGAGGTCAAAATTCATTTTAAGGGAGGTAGAATGTAACACCCTGATATTTTTTTAATTTTTTTCAAATAAATTTAATCTCTTTGATATTTTTTTCATTTCACATAATAATAAATATATATTTTGTTATGTTAAAGCACTAAGTTTGGATTGTTCAATACTAAGTTAATCATGCACTAAATTCAAAAAATATTTTATCATTATCTACATGGAACATCAAGGTTAGAGTATGTTTCATGTAGGACTGAATTTCCTCGATGGCTTGCATAACATGCAAGATTGAGTGTTATCGAAAAATAATATGTTATTAAAAATATTATTATTTAATATAATAATATATAACCTAGACTTTAAATTATATTTTATTAATATTATTAACTAACTTATGAAAAAAAAGTGGTTTTCTCAAAATATAAAACGAATTAATTGTTTAAAAATTGTTTAGAAATGAATATAAGAACCAATTGAATATAAGGGGAGTATTTTTTCCTTATGATCTTAAAGTTGTTTTAATCCTAATAAATTAAATTAATTATAATTAGAAAGTAATTTTTTGTAATATATATGTTATATATATAAGGAAATATTTTTTATATTCATATAATAGATTTTATAGGTATAAGATAATAATAAACCCAATTTAACACATAAAATCCAATATTTTTATTAAGAAAATTTTACCGCCATTTAATTGGGAACATATTTTAAATATAATTTTTTTTCACTTTTATAAATCTTATATGTCAAAATAAACTTCATATTCTAAATATAATCATAAAAATTAGGTTTGGGTGGATTTTTGGTATTTTTAGTGAAGTTTTATTTTTTAATGAATAGTTAAAAATACTGAATCTTATTTCAAAACTGCCTTTTCATCTGATTTATTTATATATTTATAGTGACCCTGTCCTTTTACACATATCATTACATGATTTTAAGAATAATAAAGAATCATATTACAAGCTAAGTATCATAAAGTCTAGTGTCTTGGAAGACTAGGTACATAAAACTCAAAACATGGGACTAAATAAAATGTTTCTTTATTTAATATTCATAAATAGATCCTAACTTCCATTATGCTCATACATATTAATAGGATAACCTTATTATAACTTGAACAAAGGGATGAGATAAAAATCCCAGTAAGGGAATAAACATAAGAATAAATCTTTAGAACATGGGTTAGAAGGCATGACATAATGATATAAAAACAAACACGGAACATATGGAATAAAAAATATAAACATGGTATCATATAAATATTGAGTATTATTAATGTGAAAGAAACATAAAATATGACTTTAGCACGATTTGAAGCTATTTTCACATAGTGGATCACAAGTCAAGGTTAACCACCCAGATAGTTGCACATGGTTGCACACATCAAGGCTAACCACCAAGACCATTGCACATAACATCTCATGAAACTCAAATTTACCCAATGTATTAGATATATATTTTGGGTTCACCCATCATAAAATGTTCATGAATATTATTTCCACATATATAATCATACGTAATCAATCATACATAAACATAAGGGCTACCCATGGTAAGAATTGGGTATCATAATCATGTCATAAAGCATAACAAATGGGAGTATCATAAAAATGTCCATAAAACAAAGTAATTATATCATGAATGGAAAATAATAGGTTATAATAGTAATATATCATGAAAATTTATGTCAACTTTAAGTAATAACATGTAAAATAGTACTTAAGAAACTTTAGAATTAAAACATTTTAGTGTGGTTAATGAAAAATATCAAAGGTTATTTAAAACATAAAAGGGAATAATATTTTATATAAAAATATAAGTGAACCAAGAAGGTTTTAATAATAAAAATAGTGGTATTATAAAAATAATGGTTTCTTAAAAACATATTATATTGTGTGGTTGAAATTGGGTAGGAATTCGGAAAATTCCCTTAAAGCAGGCTTGCTTATCGGGAATAATTGAGGAGGGAATAATTTAAAAACATGTATATCCCCAAAAGAGAATGATGAATTAATATTGATACATGAGTTTGGAGAATATACATATAATTTATAATATTTTCATAAAAATAATATATAACTTCATTTAAGAAAAAATAAATATAGAACAACCTGAAGGAATAATGGAGGTTTAGATAGAATCCCTCACCTTAAGTCTAGTGGTGTCCTTCACTTAATATTAATGTCTTGTATAAACAAATTACATTCATTAATTAGTATTTAAAAAAACCCATTATTTATATAATTTATTTATTATAACCTTATTAAGTTCATTCATGACCTTTTTGATGGGTTAAGAGGTTCAATTTCATTGTTTGGGAGTGTTTGTGCCCTTGGTTTTCATGATTGGTTTAGTTATAGACATGTAAGGATAAACATGTAAGATGAGAATGGTTATAAAGAATTGAATTTTTATGTTATTATTTAACATCTAGAAGATTACATGGTTATAAAATTCATTTGGTTATTTGGAGTGAATATGAATAATTATATAAAACTTTAATGATAACCGTTTTGGGTAATTGGCGGTTTTTAATCACAACAAACACATTTTTCTTTATAAATTAATATCATTTGTAAAAAAGATTCCAGAACCTTACATAAGATATAATACATATATTATATTCTGGTTCAACCATAAAAATTTCTTCATGACTATAATTGAATATGGTAATAGAAATTGAAAATCCATCATCCTTGAATGTGATAAATTAACACATATCGGATGGTGTTTTCATTTCTAGTATAAAGGGAGGGGAAAGGAGATATGAAGATGAATTATTCCATTATCATAACAAAATTCTAGTACATGTAAGGTACTATATTTATCATAATATTTGGATGAAATTAGGTGAGGAAAGAAAAATAAAGAAAGGAACTTAAAAGAAAATAAAAGAAAAGAAGAGAGGAATTTACCTCTTGAATATATCTTCCTTTAGTGCCTCTTTAGGGGAGAGGTTTTGGTATTTTTATGAGACAAAGAGCTCATACACATGGGATAGGGTGACTAGGGAGATGTTTTAGTAGAATTTGGATAAGGCACAAGGCTTGAGAGGTTTGGAGAGATGAGGTAAAGATGGGTGGTATTTATAGTGGTGGAGAGGAGGGGTTTCTCATTATTCTAATAATTAGTTTAATATTTTTGGTCAATAATATGAATAGTATTTATTATTGTGACTAAAAATATTAAATATAGAATATGAGTTAGAAAAAATGTCCATTTACATCATCTATGACTCAAGTATGATGCAGAAATTCATTTATTTAGCATTTATCATAAATTACTATATTTTACTATTCACCAAAAATTCAAGTATTTTAGAAAAATACCAAAAATTCACCCCAACCATTTTTCAATATGCAGAACTCAAAAATGAACTCCATTTTATGAAAATAGTTTTCTAAATATGAGAATTTTAATTTTTAATTAAAATCATAATTTACTTGAAAAATACAAATTTTAAAATTAAAACTTCTTTACTAATACTTTGAAAAAATAATTAAAGTCTAATAAAATTATTTTATGATAATAAGATGTAAAAATAATAATTTTTCAATTAATTTTATTAAAATAAATTTTCTTTTAATTTATTGAATTAATCTAAAAATTTTAATTAAATATACATGACTTACCAAATACCAACACTTAATTAATAATTTTTAGAATATTTACTTACTTATACTATGATATATTTATATCATATTAGCACTTATAAGATGGATAAATTTTATTTATAATTTCATTAGTGAGGTTACTATTCAATTTTCCAGTTTACTATTCAAAAGGGTCACATTACTATTCCCAATTTCAAGTTACTATTTCATCGATATATGTTCCTTAACTTCTATAGATACCTTTTATTTTACTCATTATTCATTTATAAGGTTTGTATTGTGTTCTATATGTAATCTTATGTGATTAAATTTAAAGGCATAATTATAAGAAGGGGATTCCATTGATAAAACATTAGGTCATTAAAATAGTAAAATTATACTTTAAATTGGTTTTAAAGTTTAATAATATTAATTTTTTATCAATAAATCCATTTTAGGTCATTGGGATCAATTTAACTTTGAAATTGACTATAAAAACATACCAAAATTTTGAATATTTTTACTTTAAAAACTCGAATTGTCATCCCATCTGCAGGATTAAATTTAAATTAATTTCTACAAATTCTATGATTAGAATTTGGAAAAATTGATTTCATGTTTTGAATCTTCATAATTTATAATGTATAATAAGATCAACTTATTTTTTTACCAAAAATATTAGTGAAGTTAACTAAAATTAATTACAATGATTAAGATTAAATTATACTTAACAAGGGAGTAAACCCTAAACTTGAGGCCTAATATGACCTAGATACTTGTCCAAAGGACATATTATGTCCATATTTCGACCCTATCCTTTCTTTTATAGAATTTAAACCATTATTAGATCCACTTACAATTAAAAAACATAGGTGTGGTTCCCTTTTCCAAAAATATTACAAGAGTGTCACTCCTCCTCCACTATAAAAGGACTCATTTGCTCCCAATTTTATACACCTCTCAAGCAACTTAAGTTCCGAAAAAAATATACCAAAATATCTCCCCAACATTCCTCCCTTCCTCCTTTAATCCTCCCTTTGGTCATAAATCCATCCAAGGAATCCCTTTATTGTAAACCAAAAGGAGTTACCCGAAGAAGTGGTAACATCCTCCCTCAAACTCCTTTATCTTATTTTCATTCTCCATCCCATTCACTCTTCTTATTCCATTATTATAAAACAACACCAGTATCTTAAATATAATGATATGTTGTTATTCTAATAGTTCAACCTCTATATACACACACTTCCATCTGATGTGAAATAAACATACTCTTTATGTGTACGGAAAACTACCGCCTCACAAAATGATGATTGTTCATTATTCCTTTACCGCATCTCATGATGGAAATTATGACAGACACTCTATTTTTATATAATTTTTATAATGTCTTTAATATTATATAATTATTTTACAACACATATCTTTATACTTTTCATCTTTTGTGAATACGATAATTTCATTTGAGGAAGTGTGGTCTACCATGTGATTTGTTCACACACTGCATGGAAGGTATTAAAGATGTGTTTAGTGAACTTATATGATATAATAATGAAACTATAATAATGATATATATACATATATATATATATTTATATTTCATTTACTCTCTTTCTTCCAATACGTCAATAAAACGTAAATAGCGTTCATACGTACGTATGACCTACCATCTCCATGAACGATGTATTCCATTTCATACTTCTATATTATATAGATTATTATAATAAACATATACTGAATATAAATTATATTTATATCATGCTTTACATTCTGGAAATCATGATATAAATATAAGGACCAAATATATAACAAATTAAGACACAAGCAAAAAACAAAGAGAATATTACCCGAAGGGTAACCTTAACATGAAATTCTTAACAAGAGGGTAATATAAAGTCATAATAAAACCATATATGGTATAATAATATGATTCTTTAAAATATTTATAATAAAATTACATTTATTATACAAGAATCGTGTATGAGTATGAAGAGATTAAAGGCACAAGGTTATGGAATTCCATCGCACTTCTTATTTCCGTGAGATACATGCTTTATTCACAACCCATTCCTTTTGTGTGGTGTGTATACTTCCAATGGATGAATTATATTATTATTATAATTATATTTATATGTATTTACATATCCATTTTATGATATTTATTTCATGGGGTTTTTATTTCAAAAGTTACCAAATTTGTAGAGTAATTTTGTCTCAATTTTCATTCTTTGAAATACATTCCTTGTTATGAACCTATATTTTTCTATGAGGTGTATATACTGCCTTTGAAATGATATATCACGAATATCCTTGTTTTCATGATATTTTAAGATTCATGTAATTTTATTTTATTCAATGGGTAGTATGGTTCAAAGTTACCAATCGGTAAGAGTTTATTAAAATAATCTCATTGCTTTTTGGGATTATTTATTATTATGCTTCCTTTATTGAAATCTTATAATCCATATATCAATAAAATTAATTAATTTTATTCTCCTCAAGTTATTCATGATATATTAATTTATTTGTATCATTTTTCTACTCTTTTGTACATAAATAGTTAAGAAAGTGTTTTTGAGAAAGCCAAACTTTACCCTATATTTGGTCAGATATCTATGTTCCTTCAAAATCATGTTTTATAAAAAGGGTTTCCAATAATATTGTACTATTTTCCTATAATATTTAAAATACATCTTTCTCTTTTTTTCTTTTACAAATATTTTCAAATTAGTCTTCTTGACTCTTTCTAAACAAGTAATTTTTCTAACCTTCTACTGTGAAAAAGTAATGTTCTTCTTACCTCTTACAGGATGTATGAATTTACACAATTTAATTTATGTAAATCTTCTTTTTAATTTTTAAAATGTTATTTTTTATGAATATGTTTTTAAAAATAATTTTCAAAGAAATTATTTTCATAACGTTTTCATGATTTATTTATAATTTTTCAAAGTATTTTTCAAGGATAGTTTTTTTCTAAAGGTTTTTAAGATTCCTTTATAATTTTTCAAGGAAAATTTTTTTCAAAATGTTTTCAAGATTATTTTATAATTTTTCAAGGAAAACTGATTTCAAAATTCAATCTTTACTTACAATTTTGAAAATTATTTTCAAATAAATTTTTTTAAAATGTTTCCAAGCACCTTTTATAAATTTTCAAGGAAAATGGTTTTCAAAATGATTCCAAGCACTCTTTATATGTTTTCAAAGAATGAGGTTTACAAAATATTTTCAAAAAATTATTTATAAGATTTAAATTTTATATTAAATAAAATGGTTTTCAAAAGGTTTTTATGTTTTAAAGAGTCTTTTTTCAAATAAGAAAGAAGATTTTTCTCAAGAAATGTTTTCAAAATATCTTTCTAAGTTATTTTCCATCTAATATGACATCTGTTGATGTTAGTCATTACCTTATAGGAAGTTATCCAAAGGTTTCATTCATATTCTTTCTTGAATGGTTTATGTTTTGATGGAATGATTCTTTTGACACTTGCTTCTCTTCCATGGGTTATATGGTTTTGAAACATGCTTCCTTTTATAGGTTATACTTTGATGAAATTATTATGAAACTTATATTTTTATATAGGTTAAGATATGATTATAGTTTATGAGACCCATTTCATTTAATGGGTTATGATATGATTGTTTATGAATTTGTGGAACTTGTATGTATGATTTCATTATAATATGGGTGGGACCTATATCTCCCTCCAATGCATTGGTTAAAGATTTATATCTCATGAGATAGACATGGTTGGAATGATAAATGAACTTGGTTTAGTATTATAGGTATGGAACAAGGAGTGAATTCAGTTCAGTAATATAGGGCTAGAATGAGGTGTGAACCCAGTTCAGTAAATTACTTTTTTAACTAAGATGGCCTTGGCAGCGATGCCTTGACTACTATGGAAATCATTATATATTCTTATATTCCTTCCATAATTCCATGTTTTATTCCTATGTTATGATTTCATTGATTATGTTCTTTATTTCCTTAAAATTCATGTCTTATTAACTATCAAGATTTATGACATGATTCATGTTTTTGATCATTGATATATAGGGTATGATCTTCAAATGTTTTGATCATGTTTGCATACTCCTATGCTCATGTTTATGCTTACATGTATCCCTTATTTACCCTTAATGATCATCTTAACTCACCCCATTTTTGTTTCATTCCCCCAGTTGTGAAGATATATATTATGTATGATGTGTCTAAGAAGGTTTCTAGTTAAGAATAACCTAGTGGGAGATAATGTAGCTCAATTATGTACCAATGTTTATGATTCCATATTTATAAAGGCACTAGAATAATACGGTCTTTAGGCATCTATTTTTGTAAAGTTTTAAGTATTATAAAAAAGTGATGTAATGCCTATGTATGTTAATATTGGGTCATTATATCTTCCCCTTGAGGTGTATCCCTGAGTTTCATTGAACCATCCAAATAGTTTGGGTAAGACCTTATGAACCTAGATGATATGATAGTATATTATAGTACCATGGAGGAGGAAAATTTAACATCCTATTACTATTTTAAGGTATTACTAAACCCTCATTTTATTGATATTTTTTTATGTTTTAGTTTTGGTTGATTCTAGATAAAATTTTAAGAGTTTTGAAAACTCTAGGCTAGTGCACAGTTGGCGTACAGTTTACCCAAACTGTGCGCCGTATCAGATCAAACCATGCAACCCAAGGTAGTGGTATTTTTCACAGTTGGCACATGGTTAGTCAAAAAAATCACCCTTTTAGTAGAAATAGTATGGATCATTTAAAATTGGAACACATCCAGGCTACACGGTTTGGTCAAACTATATGGGTCTGCCTAGGAAACCAGGCATATGGGATTTTAAGAGATCTAAAATTTTATGAAAAAAATCTTGAACCAATATTATAGGTCACTGATGAACCTCCTTCAACCCAAATCATTTTCACCAAACCTTAGATCTCCTATGGAGTATTATTGGCCCCTTTTACCCCTCTCGAAATCAATTTGAAGCTAGAGGAATGCCCTTTGATCTCCTCCTAGTTAGTTTCCTCATCCCAATCTAGATCTCCCACGATCTCTCTTATTCTCTCTAGGAAAATATGGATCCTTTTGATTTATTGTGGATCTAATACCCTCTTTTTTGGGTCAATAAAACTATCTTTGATCCTTGTTTCATGGATTCTTTGATCATCATTCTTCATTGAAAAACCCCTTCTAGGGTTTTGTCATATAAGATCGGTTGATCCTGAGGTAGGTGGTTATATTATGATGACTAATTTATATTAACCCTGATTTATTTGTTTAGAATTAAATTTTTTGAATTTAAATACAATTTTTGGATTTGTATTATATGGATTTCAATTGGTTGTTAGAAAAAACCCAATTCCAGTGATTTGAGGTTTTTGAGAAAAATGGGTTTTTGGCATGGAATTGAAAATTAGTGAGATTTAAATTATTTAATTTAAATTTTGGTTTTTATGGAAATTGAATCAATTAAATTCTTGAATTTAATTGTGTAATTAGTTTTGATGGAAAATTTTTAGAAACCCCAATTCCAGGGAATTGGGGGTTTGTAATGAAAATTGATGGAATTGTATGAAAAGTAAATTGTTGGATTTAATTATGAAATGGATTTTGAAATTTTATGAATTGGTTTCAAATTCTTATTTGTGAAAAATGGATTAAAATATTTTGATGGAAATCTTAGGGTTTCATCTTGGTGAAAAGGCATTTTTTTATTAAATCCCCATTATGGTTTTTAAATAGAAAATTGGCATATTTTGAATGGATAATGGGATTTAATTGTATTTTAAAAAGTCTTTAAATAAATTCTCCATCGTTGATTTGTACTTGAGCACATGAAATCCTTATGTAGTTAGTGAATTATTTTGGGTGGCACTTTACGACATACAGTGTTCTAAAACATCATATTAGAAAATAATCATTCCTTATGCAATGGTGATGAGTCCCCTTTACTTTAGGCCCAAAGGGGTGTATGTACATACTTGTCATTTCACAGTGTTGGATGCCTATAGTCTAGAAATATCATACCTATTTGGAACATTACCATTTTTCTCATTGTTTGTATTTCAAATATATATATTCCATTGTTGTAAAGGTTTTACATTCCTTGAGAATTTATATAACCTATTTTATATAAATGTGTTTATTTAATTGATTTTTTAAAAAGTGATATTTGTGTAAAGATCTCTTGATTTAAGGTAAATTCCATATTTTGAAATATATTTACATATTTTGAATTATAAAGCATGATTTTTTTATATATGGTTTTGAAATTCCAAACCTATTTATTTGAACATTTAAAGTACATTATTGGTAAATTTGATATTAGTATCTTATCATGGAACACTTGGGTGTTATAATACTAGGATTTGGATCACACCCTACATATTAATTTAGGTGTTTTTAGATTATCTCCTTCTAGGTTTGATCAAGGGAAAAGGATCTCTTAGAGGTGGATATAGTTTTTTGAACCTTGGACTTAGTGAGTTGTGTCCTTAGGGACTTGGGCTATTTTTCCTTGTTTTGGTACATCGGTTATAGTCCTTTGGTATTTAATGTCTATTCGAATTCAGGTATATTACTCCCACTGGAGTCTATTTTGATATGCATATTGTCTTGTTTCTTTTTTTCTACAATGTTTATGGAAAAATTGTTCCCACTTTCCTTCTTGTATGATGTTAGGTGATAGTCATTGAACCTTGGGGATTGGGAACGCCCTTCAGGATATTTCAGAGCTAGATTGTTTATCGGGTTACCACGGTACCCAGGATGGTTCGTGACAAAGTGATATCAGAGGTCTAGGTTGAGATTCTTATCTTGAATTCAGTATGCATTGTGAAATATTTTTGGAACTTAAGAGGAAGTTGTGATTTATTTTATGTCCATCTATCACCGCAATGAACCTTAAGTCACTAGGGGTGGTTATGGAAATATGTATTATGTATTAGTTCTAGTATTTTTCCTCTTTTTATTTGAATAGATTTAGATCTAAATATTTTAATTCTATCTGTTGGGATTAATTTACTATGTTTCACTATTTGAGCATTAATCTGATGTCTTCCTTTATATCTACTAATGTTGTGTAGCATAATTCCTCTGATAAGACATACAAATTGGATCCAAGAGGAAGTTTTTATTAAACCTCAGTGAGTGAATCCTATTGTTGATCTAAATCTGATTGAGGTGATCATGCACATTGTCCAAGCTCTAGGACAAGAACCACATCTATTTTTCATTCAAGCTCCAGCTGTGGAACCTCATAGTTACATTCTCAAGTTTTTTTATCAAGATTTCCTTCACAAAAAATTTGAACTGTTCAATGTCTCAAATGATCCTCAAGAGGTTAAGGAGTGGTTGAGAATAATGGAGTGGTTGGTTGGGTTTTTGGAAACACTCGATGAAATCAAAGTGAAGTGTTCTTCCTTCGTGCTGGAAGGTCTGAGTATGAGATGGTGGGACATGATGGTGATGACAAAGAATCATGAGGGATTAGAGTGGAAGAAATTCAAGGTTCTTTTCACTAACCAGTTTTATCTAGATTTGATTCTCTTATCCAAGTCCATTGAGTTCTTAAAACTTGATCAGGCTGACAGAACCATGATAGAGTATCAAAACTATTTTTCTGAGCTTGTGCACTTCGTACCTGAGATGGTATCAAATTAAAGAATGAAGGATTGAAGGTTTGAGTTGGGAATTTGGCTGTATATTCATTCTCAGTTTTTCTTACTGAATCTTCCTTCTTATGATGATGTACGGGATAGAGCATTGATGGTCGAGATAGACCTGGGTGGCAGGTCAAGGTTATCAAGAGCTTTTTTTCTCCCAGTAGAATCATGAGTCCCTTCATAGGAAAATGTAAGTGTGATGGTTATCATAGAATTTATTTATAGTAGGGTAATTCTATAACTCCTAAAGTTCTTGTCAGAGTTCCTTTGGTTTTTCACTAGTGTTCCATGGCAGGACATGCAAAAGGGTTTACACTAAGGCACCCAAGAGTTGTGGCTCATGTGGATGTTCAGAGAACTTGTAGTTATTCTTACATATTTATTCTACTCCACATAGTGTAATAAGATCATAAAATCCTCCTAAAACTATGGGGAAATCAAATTATTCAGGTGAAATAGGGTTCCATCCATAGGTATCTAGAACAAAGCTTCTTCATGCAGTAAAAGAGTCTCCAAAGGAAGAAAATATGGATCCAGTGACCGTGAGAGGTACCACTACTATAGATTTACCATTAGTGACTGCTTTATTTAATACTTTTGCATCTCATTCATTTATTTCAACCCATATTGTTAATATTATAAACCTTACTATGGGTATTTTATCTTGTGCAATGGATGTTTCTTCACCCCTTGGTATGAAGAGAGAGAAGGGTCTCTGTAGTCCATCTTGTGTTTTCTCTCTATCATATATTGAGCTTTCCTGGAATTTTCTGGTTCTTGACATGAAATCTATTGACGTCATTTTTAGGATGGATTGGATCATTATAAATAAATTCCGTATTTATAATTATCTTCAACAAGTCTCCAAAACTACACCCAGTGGTGTGTATCATGTCTTATAAGGAGAATGGGACCCAAGGTCGAGCATATTTGGGCCTTATTATCTATAGTTAGAGAAAGTGATATATGTTTTTTACTTAGATCTAGAGTGGGAATAATTTTGTGGTGATATCCCTCCAATTTTCGTCAAGTTTCTCGAATTTTTTCCTTCTGATTTATCAGGTTTTATACTGGTAAGGGAGGTTGATTTTTTCATTGACTTAATGCTTGGTACTCAACCAGTTTCTATTCCTTATTACCACATATCACCAAATGAAATGAAAGAGCCAAAGTCCCAATTATATGATCTTGTAGAGAAATAATTTATACGCCTGAGTGTGTCACCTTGGGTGGCACCGATTCTCTCTGCTAAGAAAGCTAATGGTTCACTTCGCCTATGTTTTGATTAATGAAAGCTCAATAGAGTTATGGTTAAGAAAAAGTTTCTATTTCCATGGATTGATGATATATTTGATCAATTTAAAGGGTTTAGGTGGTTCTCAAAGATTAATCTTCTCTCTGGTTACCATTAGTTGAGGATAAAAGAATCTGAAATTCAGAAAACCACCTTTCGAAGCAGGTATGGCCCTTATGAGTACCATATTATGCCCTTTAGTCTAACCAATTATCCTATAGTTTTCATGGAATTAATGAATAGTAATTACCCCAAGTATCTTGATACCTTCATGGTAGTGTTTGTAGATGACATTCTTATTTACTCTAAGTCTGAGAAGGATCATGTGAATCATCTGAGAGCAGTTATAAGTTTGCTAAGAAATCATCAACTCTATGCTAAATTTTCAAAGTAAAATTTCTAGATTAGGGAAGAGAAATTATTGGGAAACATGGTGTCAGAACATGGTATTTTAGTTGACCTTGAGAAGGTAAAAGTTGTTATGAAATGGTAATAACCACAGAATGTCTTCAAGATTTGGAGCTTCTTGGGATTAATTGGATATTATCATCGGTTCATAAAAGAATTCTCGAAGTTGGATTCTTTAATGACTACTCTCACTCAGAATGGAGTAAAGTTTGATTTGAATGAAAAATTTCAGAGTTATTTTGTTGAGCTGGAACATCTCTTTATTGTTGTGTTGATGTTGACTCTTCCAATGGCCGGTTAGGGATATGTGGTATTCTGTGATGCATTAGTTTCAGGTTTAGGTTACATTCTAATGCAAGGTAATCATGTTATTGCCTATAGATCTCTACAGATTAGGCCACATGAGAAGAATTATCTGGCTCATGACCTTGAACTTACAGCTGTAATGAATTTGTTTAATAGTTATAGGCACTAAATTTATGGATAAAGGTTTATTATGTTTTCATACCACAAAATCTTGAGTTATATTTTCTCTCAAAAATATGTGAATCTCTGCCAGATGTGTTGGGTGGAATACCTAAAGTCTTTCGACTTTGAAATCAATTATACCCCAAGGAAAGGGAATTTTGTTGTAGATGTTTTGAGTAGGAAACTTCTAACCCAGGTAGTGAAAGAATATTCAAAATAGTGGAATTTGATGGCTCTTTTTGCACAATTACATATTAGAGTTTAGGATAAAGGGGCTGAAGTTTCTTTATCCTGAATTCAGCTGAAATCCACTCTTCTCAAGATGATTCATTATAACCAATAGCTTTATAATTAATTTTGTATCATTAGATACTCTCTTTATTATGGGGAGACAATTTCCTATCATTCCTTCTCCAAAAAGGGTATTCTTTATTATCGGAATCGCTTCGTTGTGCCATTAGAGAAAAGGAAGTCTGTGATGGGGGGTTTTCATAATTATCAGTGGGAAATGAACCCAAGAACCCTGAAGATGTTCTATGATATGTGGTGGTAGTTCTGGTGTCCAGGTATGAGATAGGGCATTACTGTGGTTTTCTCTCATTGCTATAAATGCCAGCAGGATAAGGTCGAGCACCAGAAACCTTTGGGTTTGCTTCAGCCACTTCCAACCCCTGCATAAAAGTGGTATGATATCTCTATAGAATTTTTGGTTTGGTTTCCACGTACCTAGATAAAGAGGAATGAGATATCTTTTGTGATCAATTGGCTTATAAAATCAGCTCACTTTATACCCATTCATGATATAGCCAAAACTGAGGAGCTAGGAAATCTCTATGTGAAAGAGATCGTTAATTTACACGGTGTTCCTTCTATTATAGTCTACGATAGGGATCCTCGATTCACATTTCTCCTTCTTTTATAGTCTATGATAGGGATCCTTGATTCACTTCTCATTTTTGGAGAGGCCTTTAGGAGGCACTAGGATCTCGCATCCATTTGATTATATCATAACATTCATATTTGGATAACCAGATAGAAAGAGCTATAAAAATTATTGAGGATATGATTTTCGCTTGTGTTCTCAAATTTAGTAGATCTTGGGATGATCATTTAGGGCCATTTTATTTTTATTATACCAACAGTTACCGTTATATGATCAGAATGGCTTCTTTTGGGGCCTTGTATGGTCTGCCTTGTAAATCTCTATTGTGTTGGTCGGAGATTGGTGAAATTTCATTAGTTGGACCAAGTTTGGTGAAAGAGATGATAGTAAATATCTAGTTGATTCATTACATACTGTTAAAAGCACAGATCTGATATAATTCTTATGATGATCATCTCTATATACCTTTGTATTTTCAGTTGGTGACCATGTGTTCTTGAAAGTTTCCCCCCGGTTGGGTCATCGACATCTTGGGAGGTAAGGGAAACTTTCTCCTCATTTTATGGTACCTTTTGAGGTTATTGAGTAGGTGTGGAAAGTTTTATACCATTTATAACTTACACCATAGCTTATATTGATACATAATGTGTTTCATGTATCTCATCTATGAAAGTATATATCTGATACATCTCAAATTCTAAGTTGGCGTGATCTTGAAGTTGAACCTAATTTATCGATGACTAAACGGCCAATCCAGATAGTTTATTATAAGTAAAAGGTAATTCAAGGTATTAATATACCATTGGTTCATGTTCTATGGAATTATGGTTATGATTCTCATGAGATGCGGGAGAGGGAGGCACTGATGAGAGAGCAGTGGTTTCATCTTTTTTACACGGAAGCTTCATCGTATGATTTCTGGGGACATAAAGTTTCTATGGTGGGGAGTTTGTAAAATATCATTACTATTTTAAGGTATTCCTAAACCCTAATTTTTATTAATCTTTAGTTGGGTTTCATTTGGGGTTGGTTTAGGTTAAAATTTTAACAGTTTTGAAAATTCTAGGCTAGTGCATGGTTAGTGCACGGTTTTCCCAAATCATGCACCCTATCATAAGAAATCGTGAAACCCAAGGAAGTGTGATTTCTCATTTTTGGTTCATGTTTAGTCAATCCATGATCCCTATTAGTATAAACCATGTGTCTCGTTTAAAATGGGTGAACGTCCAAGCCTCGTGGTTTGGTCTAACTGTGCGGGTCTGCCCAGGAAACTGTGCGTACGGGATTTTAAGAGATCCAAAATTTTATAAAAATTTTCCAAACCCCTATTATATGTCCTAGACATACCTCATTCGACCCAAATATTTTTCTACCTACTTTAGAGCTCTCAAGGAGTATTCTTGACCCCTCAAACCGCTCCCAAAAGTGATTTGATGTAAGAGGAATGCTCCTCAATCTCCTCACAGTTAGTTTCCTTGTCCCAATATAGATCTCTCTTCTTCTCTCTGGGGTTCTATGGATCATTTTTAATTATTGTGGATCTAATAAACTATTTTTTGGGGTCAATAAACCTATGTTTTATCCTTGTTTCTTGGATTCTTTTATCATCATTCTTCATTGACGAACCCCATCTAGGGGTTGGTGATCCAATATCCATTGATCCCAAGGTAGGTGGTTCTGTTACAATGCCCACTTTATATTAGCCCTAATTTATTTGTTTAAAATTCAATTTTTTGAATTTAAATGCAATTTTTTGGATTTGGATTATATTTATTTCAATTGATTATTGGAAAAATCCAATTCATGTGAATTGGTATTTTTGAGAAAAATTGGTTTTTGGCATGGAATTTAAAATTGGTGAGATTTAAATTGTTTAATTTAAATTTTGTTTTTGATAGAAATTGAATCAATTAAATTTTTGAATTTAATTGTGGAATTTGTTTTGAAGGAAAATTGTAAAAACCCCAATTCCAGTTAATTGGGGTCTTGTGATAAAAATTGATGTAATTGTATAAAAATTAAATTGTTGGATTTAATTGTGAAATAGATTATGAAATTGTGTGAATTGGTTTCAAATAGTTATTTGTGAAAATGTATTTAAAATGTTTTTATAAAAACTTTAGAGTTTAATCTGGGTAAAAATGTATGTTTTTTATTAAAAACTTTTTATGGTTTTTAAAGAGAAAATTTGCATATTTGAAATGAAGAATGGGATTTAATTATATTTTAAGAAATCTTGAAATAAATTGACCATTGTTGATTTGTAATTGAGAATATTGAATCCTAAGGTAGTTAGTGAGTTATTTGGGGTGGCACTTTATGACTTGAAACATTCTAAAACATCATATTGGGACATCATCATTCCTTAGGCGATGGTGATGAGTCCCCTTTTCCTTAGTCCCAAAGGGGCATATGTACATACTTGTCATTTCATAGCATTGTATCCCTATAGCCTAGAAGTATCATACCTATTTGGAATTTGACCATGTTACTCACTTTTTTATATTTCAAATGTATATATTCTATTTTTGTAGCTATTTTACATGCATTGAGAATTTATATAAATTGTTTTCTATAAATATTTTTATTTAATCCATTTTTTGAAAAGTGCCATTTAGGTAAATCATCCTTTATTTAATTTAAATTCCATATTTTGAAATATATTTCTATCTTTTGAATTGTAAATCATGATTTGTTTAAATGTGATTTTGAAATTTGAAACATTTTTATTTGAAAATTAAAATCAAATTATTGGTTAATTTGATATTTCTATCTTGTCATGGAACCCTTGGGTGTTATCCTACTGGAATTTGGATCACACCCTACTTGTTCCTTTGGGTGTTTGTAGATTATCTCCTTCCAGGTTCGACCAAGGTAAAATGATCTCTTAGAGGTGGATCTAGTTATTAAACCTTGGACTTGGTGAGATGTTTCCTGATGGAATTGGGTTGTTTTTCCCTATTTGTTACTTTGGTTGTAGTACTTTGGGATTTAATGCCTGTTTGAATTATGGTACATTAATTCCAGTGGAGTCTCTTTTTTTATACATACTATCTTGTTTCTTTTCTTTTGTAATGTCTGTGGAAAAACCATTCCCACTTTCATTATTTTATGATGTTAGGTACTAGTAATTGACCCAAGTGGGTAAGGAATGCCCTTCAGGCTATGTCACAGTCTTATCAGTTATCGGGTTACAAAGGTACCTAGGCTCGTTAGTGACAAAAAAGAGATATTTGGTAGGGATAGAGTTTCAACGAGAGGATTTTTGTAGGATTTCTCACACACCAAACTAATCACATCACCTCCTTTATATATTTTACAGGTATTATCCCTGAGATCATGAATTTACTCATGTATTTCTCAAACACATGATTAAATTCCTTTAATTATATCTCAAGCATCCCCTCAACCATAAAATCTCTCATCTTTTATCATGCTGGCTAATTAGTAAGGCTGATTCGAACATTAACTCCTTAACATTCAACTACCTTGGGTGATATATGATAGTTCTAAATGAATATTTATTCACAATTGATGGCATTACGAATGATTTATTTCATACAATATGACACACCCATGTAGATTGCAAACAATATCTCTATATCATAAAATACGACATACCCAAAGGATTAAATATAATTTTTTTCTATATATATGTTTTATTGTATAAAAAACTACATCATACCATATAATATGACAAGGATTTTGGGAATATTCCCTTCAATATCCCACTAACACTAAATCTTAAAATACTTTTACTCCATTTCACTATGTACCATTTAATATATAATAACTTGTAAAACCATTATCAAAAACTCATTTTGGATATCTTCCAAAAAAATTGTAATGTTTTCATAAATTTCATCATATACTAAATCATATATAATACCTTGTGAATAACCATTAAAAAGTAATTTTTGATAAACTCTAAAACATTTTTAGAGAATCTATCTAAGTTTCATAAACTCAATCCCCATTTGGTTAACCACAAAGTGTGACCCCATGGGATTTTTTATCATTGAAAACAAATATGAATCATTGGATCAATAAATATAAAAAAATATAAACCATTATAAAATAATCAATGTTACTCAAGCTATAGAGGGATATGACATAATCTTCATTAAGCATGTGTACCTCTATACTTTTATCCACCAGCTACATCACATGAAAGCATTAATTTTCCTATGATCCCTTTTTTCAAGACATCAAGTTACCATGGTAAATGGTGTATGTAAATCCCATATATCATCCTCATATTTTCTCAACTCTCTTATTATAAACTAACCAAAGTTAATAAATACATCATATGCCATTCATCTAGTATATGATCACATCACATTTCCCTCATCTAAGTTGATAATCACATCATATGCACCTTCTATGTATGGTTATAAATTTCCCTGGTCTATCTCAATCAAGGGACCATATATCATACTAATCTTATGAGAGGAAAAATCCCATATAGGTTGAGCTCAAATAAATCACATAGTTTTCAATATACCCAACCACCCCATAATTTGCTAATCTTTGAGGCTTTAATAAGAAAGATATCAAATTATAAAGGTTCTCATGATATGTGTTTTTCTAACCTTTGGTAAAGGGGACTATAAATATGAACCATAAACCCCATAGTATACCAAATACATAACGAATAACACTCCATGTAGTATAATTCATGGTTCATCCAGTGAAAAAAAAACGTTTTGTTCCTCATGGTCATATTTTATATCCTAATACAAGAATCATACTCATTTTAACCTTAGAATTTATTCGAAACCTAGAATACTCTATGAAAAACAACAGTTAAGGATAACTTAAATTCATACTTTGAGAGTTAAATTATCATTAGACTTCTTGAAATGTATATCAATATATATATAGCCAACATGAAATAATGATAAAGTGGGGATAGATTTTATATTAAATGATACAATTTATATTCTTAAACCCTTTAATAATATTTTAAAAAACCATGCATAATAACTTATCTAACAAATCAAATATTAAATGATTCTATATTATCCTTATGTTGGATTAACTTTTAGAGTTTTTTTTCAAACTCATTACATATCTATATAATTTTTATCACATATATATGTGACCACTTAATAAAACTCTCTCACTGAACTATTTAGTGAGTAACATCTATGAAGAAAGAAAATTTTAATAATTGTGAGACTTAAGAATCATATTCCTAATGTTCAACTCCTTGAACATATTTAAACTCCTTAACTCTAAAACATCAAATATTATGATGTTAATGAATTATATTACCTATTTATAACCCTTTATAATTATATCATCGTATTTCTTAGAACCCTTTCCATAAAAATTTTTCCTTTGAATATTATGGTAAATAGTGTAATTATCTACATTATTATTTTACCAACACACTCTAAAATGTTTTAAGATATAAAGTTTCATTCACTTTTAAATAATAATTAAATGTAACTTTTTACATTTCTATTTATCGATATAACTAAAAACTCTTTTATAATATTAATTGATATTCAATTTAAAATTTGATTGGAATAATCCTTTATTTTTTAACTTTTAACTTATCAAAATCCAAATATACTCCCACTATCCACTTAGATGCTATTATTTTTAGAATATCTTACTAAGATATATAAACTCTATTTTATTAGGAAATAACACTTATTATCCATTTGTTTAGAGAGAATTTTCTTGAAAAGAATATTATTATTTGAAATATGACATTGATGGTGATGGAATCTTAATTATTTATATTTTAATATACATATATATAAAGAATTTTATTTTGGATAAAATATGTTTATCTTTATCTTAATCTCAAAACATGTTATAGCATAAAATGAATCATAAATAATGTTTATTAATCTTATATTATTCATAATAACTCTTTTTTAATGAAAATTTATCTTATCATCAAAGAGAAAGAAGATAATTATACACATCTTTTACAAATATTAATCTGAGATGGATATATTCCTTCACATTCAAATCATTGATGTAGAAACTCTTTACTTCATAAATTGAATATAAACTACAATATATACCAATTATCTCTTTGATTTTGAAACCTTGTATATTTATAAAAGTTATAAAATATACAGTTGGTATCACATACCCTTTAAAATCAAAGAATTGATTTTTGTAAGATTGATACCTAACATGGGCATTCCAAGGAGTTTCTCAAACCCCTTTAGGTATCTCAAACAATTTCATCTTATATAATCATTACTCTCCCTTCCTGATTTTAACTTTAGTATTTAATGACCATGACTAACTACTCGAAGAAACATAATTGAGCTTTCCAATTAAATTTTCTTCTTTTAGTTTAAAATTTTACCCAACCATATTGTCGATATAGTGTCAGATCATAGACATCACATTCCTAGATCAACTATCCTCAAAACTTTGAGAATATTAGTTAAAATTTTCTTTAACACTTTCAAATGGTTGTAAAATTTTCATTGATGGAAAAAATTAAATCCTTAACCATAACAAGACTATAGGATGCCTTAAGTCTCTCTGAGTCATTAGCATAATAAATGATATTGAATATATGATTAGAGACTAAATTTACTTAGGTAATCTGTATCTAACACCTTTTAAATCTCAAACTAATTATTCTATGCTTCTAAAAATCATATAGATTCCCTTTTTGAAAAATTTTAAAAATTGGTTACATAGGAAACAGTTTACTCTAATACATATATTTTTATCTTACTTAATAATTTTTCTGAAGTTACCAGTCTTAGTATTTTCTTATATTAAGCTTAGTCTTTTAAAGGATTTATTTCAAAGTTTAGTTTGATGATGATGATGCTATTATATATAGTTGGATCTAATATAAAATGAGTATCATTAATAATAACTTTTATTAAATGTGTTTCCACTAAAATTATGGCCCATTTTGAACTCATCATATCCATTAATGGGAAAATATCCATATTTCACTAAGAAATAAGATTTATTTTTCATTTATCTCACAACTTAATTATTTAGGTAGGACATAATCCCAATAATATCATATATGAATCTTGGATAGTTGAGTTGATAATACTTTACCTAATCCATCATATGGATAGACTCAACTCTATTCCTCTAATAACATAATCCTAATAGGGTCTCATAACTAAGTGTAACCCAAATAAAATGACAATAATGGATACCTAATCCTAATATGGTAACCATTAACTTTATTTCATTACATCAAATAATCCAGGGGAATCCAACTCCTGTATAACCTACTTGGTTATATAATTTAGGTCTTTCCAAGTGTCACTTTAGAATGAATATAACACTGATTATTTTAAAGGGTATTTAATCTCACCATATTATTTCATATTATTCCCTTTATGTTTACATTATTTAAGTGATGTAGTTTGTAATCCTATTACTTCCAAAAAATCAATATTTTCAAACCATATTGACGTATAACTCTTTACACAACTCCTAGATTTTTTACAAATCCAAATAAAAATATAATAATATTCACACATATCCAAATGAATCCTATGCATAAGGTATATGAAACTCTTTCATGTTAAGGTTTAGAATTATATTAAATCAATAATACCCACATGAGTAATCCTGAAAAAACAAATAGTTAATCTCAACTTTTCAAGAACAATTCATAAACCTCTATGTCAGTTGGAAGTCCAACCCAAAGTCACTCTGCCCAGGGACAGTTTACTTAAGAAAGATTTCAATTACATCATAATTATAAAACCTAATATGTATAAATCATAGTTAACTGATTAATTCAAAATCAAAACTCGATATAAGAAAAATTAAATGAATAAGAAAACTAAATCCATTATCATATCTAAAATATAACTTCTTATATTCATGTATGATAATTTATATAAGCAGTTTTACGCTTAAACTAAAGAATACATATCAATTCATAATATAAAAAATATATTTATTAATTAAATATGTAATAATAAATAAATGAAGAATTCATGAATTTCAACATGAGATAAATATTTATGAATAATTAATATATACACAATTATAAACACTTTATATTTATTCCTTAATATAAACTCTTTTATATTATTCATTATATATAATTTACATTAAATATATGATATTTCATAAAAATAAAAATAAAATTATTTTAATTTATATTATGTAAAATTTTTACCCAAACTAAATATCATATATCTAATATTATTTAGAACTTTGATTAAAGTATTTATAAAATCTAATTTTGATATGGTTTAAATAATTTCTTTAAGTAAGGCCATTTTTTAATTTAAACAATTCAAATTAAACATTATGAGAAAATCATAATTTTAAATATAAACTCTTTTATGTTTATCCTTATTTTGAAGTTTATAAACCCTTTAAAAATTACACTTATAATTTCCATATAAACACTTTATATAAAAATTGTAATTCAAGCTATATAAATTTAAAAAATTTATTTTTAATATTAATATTTAATATTATGGAATATTTATTAAGAAATGTTTCCTAAAAATTTAATTAATTTATTATAAACACTTCATAATAAATTAATTTACAAAAACTTTTATAAATTAATAAATATCTTAAAATATATTTTATTGTAATTTATAAATTATATAATCCAATTTATAATTTAATTCTAAGAAAACCATTTTTCTTATAGAATTGTTTTTGAAGATATCAAGGGAATCGTAAAATATGATTGATGGGGATACAATGCTTAAACCATTTAAATTCCATCATTCATATTTTATGTTTGACAACCCTACCTCCATATATGATAAATGTATTTCACTCCCATGGAAAAGGCAAGTAATATTACATATTTAGGGCTCTGGTGATGTAACCTTTATACACCTATGACTTTTACCTTTGCATATCAATATCATTTTACAATCTATATCGATATTTCTAAAGTGGAACAATGCTCATTTTTTTATCCCATGATATAGTTTTATCATTTAATATGATATCATGATGTTATATGTTATGAATTACACAAACCTAGTGGATTTTGTTTGTGCCTCTATCTATGATATCACACATCATAAACCATGACTCATCCAAACAGAAAAAAATTCTCATTTGTATTTGGAGATAGAGTATATGACCAACATTACATTTTCAAAAACATCATTCTTTTCAACATGATTTAATAAATTAAAAAAGTGTCTCAAAATTTTACCATGGTATATGAAGAAAATGGAAAACTACAAATATATTTAGAGGAGTAATAATCAAGAGAAAGAAATGGTAGTTTTGGATTCTTAAAACTAGAAAATGATATAAGTCATGGATACTTGATAGTGTTTTTTATATATATTATACCAACAAAAAAATGCCTTCAGAAATATAAAATGGTTTGATAGAGGAGTTGTTACTTTCAGAAACAATATATCACTCAATGTAAAAAAGAGTAGAATGTACCAAAATTTTTGAAAAGAAACTTGAATCCAATTATATTATTTTTATTTATGGGATGAAGAACAATCTCTCAAGTGTCTTTTAGATTTGAGACAATGGGAATGAAATGATCTTTTATAGGGATAAATGTTTCATAAGGATACTAAAGGATGGAACAATTTTTATGAAGGGATAATGAGCAAGTGGAAATCTATTTTTGATTTTCAATGATCAAGACACATAATGCATGAGAAAGAAAAGGTAAAATTGGCTATGGAATAGAATGCCTATCCATTTTGAGAAAAATAACATGGTTAATATTATTAAACATAAAGACTTGATAAATCTATCAAAGTTTAATCATGAAAGGATAAACACTTTTGACACATGTCATAAAGAAAAAAATGATGAACAAGAGGCATGAGCTGGTGGAGATCACAATAAAGAAACCCCTTGAGTTGATTCACTCATAAGTATGTCAAAAAATTAGATTTAATTCAACCAATAGAGATAGATATTTATCTACCTTTATTGATTATTTTACCAGTACAGCTTATTTATATTTTATGTCAAATAAATCATAAGATCTTGATAGATTCAAACACTTTTGGAGTACTGTTGAGAACCAATTGAGATGTGCTATTAAAATATTTTTCATTCAAAATGGATTTGAATACAATAATGAAAATTTTGAAGCATATATTGTGAATTATGGAATAATTCATGAGTTTATTTATCCATAAATTCCATAAAATGGATTTATTGAGTGGAAGAAATGAAGTTTGGTAGACATGGTAAGAACCATGTTTTTGGAGCATGATGCTTCAATTTATTTTTAGAGACAAAAAAAATAGTGGTTATCTATATTGTTAATTGTTTCTTACTTCAACCAAATTCATATAACACACTATATAAGGTGTGGTTTTGGAAAACATTGAAGTTAAAAATCTAGAAGGTATTTATAATCCCTTGCTACGCCATGATAAAAGGTAAACACTTTGGTAAGTTTTATGAGAAAACTGGTGAAGTAATATTCTTGGATACACGCCTAGTAGAAGGAGATATCATTATTAAAATAAGAATATAGAGAATATTATTGACATCTATAATTTAATTGTGTTGTAAAATCAAAATCTTTTAAAAACATTATTTCCCATTGAAAATGATATTTAAGAATCTCTTGGAAAAAATGTTGAATGACATGGGAATATTCTAGATGCACAAGCATATTTTAAAAACTCTCATGATGATTATGAATTATCTAGTGATGAGGAATCCCTAAGGAAAGTAGTAACTTTTTTAAGTGACTTAGGAAGAATGTAGAGATAAATAATATTATTGGAGTTATGATACACAGTTTTCAAACCTATAGGATCTTGATGATTTCCAATCATACAATATTTTTTTCATAAGTTGAATTGAAGAGTTGTGAAGAAGATTTGTAATATAGGTATTGGATAATAATAATGGAATAATAGATTAATAAAATTGAGAAAAATGACACTTGGGGTTTGGTTTCATGTCCCAAATAAAATAATATGATTAGGATAAAGTGAACTTTCTGCAATAAACTCAATGAGAAAGGATAAGTAACATAGAACAAAGATCGTCTTATTTCCAATGGATACTCTCAAATTAAGGGTATTAATTTTGATGAGACCTTTTCTCCAGCTGAAAGGCTTGAAACAATAAGGATATTTTTTGTAATTTTTCCATTATATAATTATAAGGTTTCCAAAATGTATGTAAATTTATAAATTTTGAATGGGGAACTTGAAGAAGAGGTTTATGTTGAACAAATGGAAGGGTTTATCCTTAAAAGGGGTGATTATTGAGTTTATAGGGTGAATATGGATTTATATGGGCATAGACAAGCACCTCAATCTTGGTATTTTAATCTATATAATGGTGTAAGTAGCATGAAATTTAGGAAAGGCGAAGTGGATTCAAATACTTATATAAAGTTTTATAGTATAAACTCACTCATTATGATTGTTTATGTTGATGACATAATTTTTATCAAAAACAAAGAGGATAATTGTGTAGATTTTTGTAAATAAATGAGCAAACAATTTTAAATTTCTATGATCATTGAAGTTGTCATGACCTATCCCAGTGGGGCCTATGTTGTGACTCCCTAAGACCGCCTCCAATAGGCTAGGGGATGGTGACTAGCACCGAGTAGGAATATCACTAACATTGGAGGAATTTCCTATGTACCTATATGCATGCACACATATCCAAGCCCAGAAAATGATGAAATGTAAAAACCACTAAGTAAAAAATGCACTCATACCACCAAGATCTCACAACGGAGTATGATAGTAAAAGTACTGGAAAGTAAATAGGGCCAAATATAAGCCCACCACAAAGAGTCTGTAACACAAGTCCAACCTAGAATTAAAGGTATTAGGACTGATGTCTAGAAGCCACATGAACACCTCGTTCTGTTTGGTCTCACTAAGAATCAACTGGTCATAGTCTTCTTAGGACTCCATCAAAGGGTCGATCATCTACAAAAGACAAGACAAGTGCGGGAAAAGTCAATGTAGGGGTGAGTATAAAAATACTCAGTAGGAATCCCCAAAACCACAAAGAAAAACCACAAAAGAATACCAAAAAGTAATACCATAAAGAAATACCACAAAGGAATACCACAAAGGAATACCACACAATATTACTAAAAAGGATTACCGTGAAGGAATACCACACAGGATTACCACAAAGGAATACCACATAGGATTACCATAAAGGAATACCATGTTGGATCGAAATGATATAGGTATTGTATGTAGTATCTAATGATTCTCCAAATACAAGAGGAGGTGAATTTTATAATTTAAAATTTTCCTTTTGAACTTTTATATATGGTGGTGTTTAACAAAGTTAAACAAGGTAATTCACAAAACCTCTAGTTCTACACACTTACTTGATTCCGAAAATATGATTCCAAGAAAGTAATTCCAGAAAGATGGTTCTGGAAATGAAACTTAACAAAAGTTCAAAAAGATAAAGATTCTACCTTAATGCGTATATAATCTTACTAAATTAGAGTATACAAGTATGAGAAAGTATAAGATAGTTATACTTTCCTCAATAATAAAAATGCAGCAGAAAAATTGAAACAAACAATTAACAAGTACTAAATCTTTTAACCCAAAGAGAAGGGTATCAAACAACCTTGGATAAAGGTCCCTTGATTTATACTTTCAAGAAAGTTTGTCTTACCCACACCAGGGTAAGCCCTCGATATGAATATCGGAGTCTGTCTTGCTATCCCCACAAGCCCTCAACATCAAGGTAGTCGACACTTTAGTCTTCCTCAGCAAGGAAGTCCTCAAACTTTAAGGTAGTCGGCACCTCTGTCTTCCTATCCCCGGAAGCCCACGAATGTACTCAGCAACATTCAGAATCGCCCGACGCAAATCTGAAAAAGATTTTCATTACGCACTAAGAATTAGAGTCTCTCTCTAGAAATCACTTCAATATCAAGTAATCTCTTGAGTCACAGAACAATTCATTAAATTTGTGAGCCCTTTCAAATGAGCTCATATTTATAGGAACAGCTCCAATGGTTGGCTCCCTCCTCCAATGGTAATATTTTTCCTTTAATTTTAGAGGGACCTATACACATGTCACTCAAACAACGGTTAGTTAGTAACTAAATGCACGACATCATTTTATAATCAAAACAAGAGTAAGCAAAAATATGATTGCTTAACCAAATACATTTTTCAGAATGTAAGAAAAAATAAAAGTTCAAAGTCTCACCAAAAACACATTCGGTGTCTATAATACATAGGATATTTGGATTCTGTCTTCAGAAGAATTTGGAACACAAATTCTATAGAATTCTAGAGTATGATCTTACAAATTTAAGAGTATGAATTCATAATAATTCAGAACCTGTACTTAGAAAGTTTGGAGTCTAAATTCATTAGAATTCAGAGTCTGAAATTGTAAGAATTTGGAGCCTGAACTTACAAAGTTTGGAGTCTGAATTCATTATAATTCAGAGTCTGAACTTAAAAATTTCAGTCTGAATTAATTAGAATTAGGAGTCTGAACTTACAAAGTTCGGAGTCTGAATTCATAATAATTCAGAGTCTGAACTTACAAACTTCGGAGTCTGAATTCATAAGAATTTAGAACCTGAACATAGAAAGTTTGGAGTCTAAATTCATTAGAATTCGGAGTCTGAACTCATAAGAATTAGGAGTCTGAACTTACAAAGTTTGGAGTCTGAATTTATTAGAATTCGGAGTCTGAACTTAAAAATTTCAGAGTCTGAATTCATTAGAATTTAGAGTATGAACTTACAAAGTTCGGAGTCTGAATTCATAAGAATTCAGAGTCTGAACTAAAAATTTTGGAGTCTGATTTCATAAGAATTTGAAATCTGAATTCAGAGAACTCAGAGTCTGAACTTATAAGATTTCGGAGTCTGAATTCATAGAATTTGGAATCTGAATCTAGATCCTAAAAACAGAATGCTCTATATCTAAGTATTATATGATTTCAAGGTTTTATATATGAAATTGAATTTTACAATTAGAAAAAATAATGAACAATGAAAAACATAGTAAGGATAAATTTCCTTGGGAAAGGAAAATTTCCCTTATCAAGTAAAACATAGGGTAAATTAAATTTGCCTTAAGATAAGGTGTTTGTGATTTTCAAAATAAGAAAGAATGGAAAATTCATAAGGAAACTTTATTGACTCAACAATCTTCCCCTTTTTGTAAAGTGCAAACATCCTTACGAAAAAGAATATAAGGACTTAGAAAAATATTTTTCTAGTCTTTGAAAGTAAAACTTATCTCCCTTAACACATGGGCAAATATGAATACAACTAACTTCCCCTTATCCTTTGGAACACAAAGGATCGTATTCTAGATTTTCAGAATAAGACTTAGCATTTAAATTCATACGAAAATCTTCTTGGATAAGAACTCCCCCTTAGATAAACTACCCCTTACTTAGGGACATATCTTCTTTACTTAGTATTCTTTTCTTCTTTCTCCCCCTTTTTGATTTTCAAAAAGGAATACAGGGAATGGAAAAGAAAAAAAATGGTACCTGAAATATTAGTACAAGACAACCAAAAAAACACGATGAGCAACCAAAAAATTCCGTTAAGATTGGAAAAAATTATACAAGGAACGAAAATAAAAAAAATATTGGATTTAAACAAGGTTATCCTTCCTTTTCATTGGGAATCAGCTTCTTCAATATTGTCTTTATATTCTTGATCTCCTTGTGGTCTTCCTCTACTCGCTTAAGAATCTGATCATGATCCTCTGATTTCTTCTCAAAGGATTTGATCTTTTCTTCCTGAGCCTTAATAATATCATCCTAGGCCTTCAAGGCTTCTTCCTGCTTGAAAATATTTTATTCTATATCAATCCTGAGATCTTATTCTCTCTTCTATCTTTGGGAAACTGAATACAACTTCCCATTCAGATCTTTTACCTCTTGAATCCGAGAATTCTATTCCAGAGTCATCTGTTCTTCAAAACTATTTGAGAGATCCTTGATCTTACAATCCTCGATGTCAAATTCCTCCATGACACTATCTTGGAACTCATCAAGATTTATCATGTCTTCTATAGTTTTCCTTGACCAAATGGCCATCTTCTTGCATGATCTTTTATGGGCTTCGTAGTTAATGAAAAAATTCTTGAAATCAGCCTCAATCTTAACAGACTTATCCATCACCCTGGATACTGAATCTGATTTCTGATTTAAGGTGTGTTGAAGTATTTACCATCTCAAGTCAATGATTCAAAAAATTAGAATAGTCCAAAAAAGATTCTTCAACGACTGAACTATGAAATAATGTCCAAGGGAGGATGATTCTGAATCAGATATTTTTCTTGGTGAGGTTTCTTTTTCTAGCTCAGAAAGTTTTCTATTTGAATAACCACCAACATCTTTATTCTTTATCAGAGCCTTGGTAGGTGTATCAACTACAACCTATTTTCCCTTATCATCTTTCAGAATGGATTCCTCATTCGGAGATTCATGTTCACTGTCAGACAGCTGAATAATTTTATCTTCATCTATCTCTTCTTTCTTAGATCTTGCCTCAGCATCCTCAGGGTGTATATAATCATGATTAGAACTTTCTTCTTTAGATATATTATTCACTTCTTCTTCAACCTTGTCATCTTCACCTTTCTCATATTTCCCAGGGGTAACAAGATTTAAAGACTCAGCTTCAAAAGTTCGGATTAAAAGCTTCTCAAATAGACTCTCCTTCTCATGAAAATCTTCTACTTGCTTGATGAGATCTTCAGTATCACCACTGCCTTCTTCTTCTTCTTCTTTCTCTTCAACAAATTTTTCTTTGACTTTTTCCGGAGTCATGTACTTCTTTCCTGGTGTCTCTGGTAAAGGTTCTATCAAGAAATATTCTGGTACTGGAATTTTCTCAGAAGCTTTCTAGCATCTTTTAGAAGAGATTGCAAAATCTCTACTTCAGTCATCTTCTTCTTTTGTTTATTTTCTTTTGATTTCTTTTCAAGCTCTTCAGTAGTCTTTTCTTTTAAGGATTTTTCTTCAGCAGGATCCAAACCAAAGCTAGGCTCCCCTGATTTCCTATTCTTCTTGTCTTCCCTCTATTTATCTACTACCTCATCTAGATATGCTTTTTGCTTCTTAGGATTTGGTGGTGTGGATTGGGTTTCATTAGCCTTTGGGGATTTTTCTTTCTCTTCTACTTCCTTCAGTTTTATCTTCCTTCCACCCTTCTTAGAAGGTTCAGCCGCCTCCTCTTTCTTTGAAATAGATTTAGCTTCTTCTTCAGGCAAGTTAAATAATTCTCTGGATTCTTTAGAAAAACCTACTTTCATCCTCTTCAAAGTATCATCACTTACCAGAATGACTTTTCAATTTCTTGTCTTAGAACTACAAGGTATTTTGAAAGATTCTAGACACCGAACAATCAGCTTTGAGAGAATGTCTGGATATATGATAATCTGAGCCTTCATATTTACATTCTTTATATTCTCAATTGTAATCAAAATATTCTTAACCAAGTTGATCTTCCTTAGATTCACCAAGAGATCCAAGATATACATGTCACTATTCTTCAAAGTATCCTTGTCCCCTTTTCTCGGAATGATGAATCCTTGAACCCATAATTTGAGAATCCAAAAATTTGTGGATAGGTGAACAATCTTTGGATTCTTTGCATCTGAAAATATGAGTCAATACATAGCCTTCACCTTATCAAAAATTCCTTTAACTTCAGGCAACTTATGTGAGCAGACCTTTGCCTCACCCTCATAAGGTACTCCAATTAGACTAGATACCTTAGTGTAAGAAAAAGCATAAGTCTTCCCATAGATCTTGAAATAAAATTTATATCTACCTTCTTCCTTGAAAAAACTTGATGACTCATAGAACTCAACCAACAAGTCCGGATACACTAGATCCTGAGCTCCTGGTTTCGATACAGAAACACTCTCCCATCTATTCATCTTATTGTTATTTGAGATTATAGAATTATACTTAGCAAAAAAAATTTGGATGTACCAATATTTCCATGCATATCTACCATTCAGAAATTGGTTTGATAGTTGACATGTATTTTTGAGAAGATACTTCAACATAAATTCGGAGTTGAGAAAGATCTTGAAAATCTAGAATGATCTTATGTAGGAGGGCAGAGCTTCAGCACGCGAGAGCTTTAGATTCGATGTGGGAAAACCATCAGGGGTCCTTTATATAGGTGTTTGAAGTGATGGTTCAGCTTCCATACTCAATCCAACGGTTGAAAAACCTTTTTATTAGATTTGAAGGTTGAAATTATAGCCACAAGGAAATCTTGGTAGGATCCGATCTTTTGAGGTTTTTAAGAAAAACAATCGGATTTAAGGAAAAGAGAATCTGAAAAAATTTTAAAAAAAAATGAAAATACCAACAAGTAAAAGATGATTACAAAAAATCAGGAAAGGAAACATACCTTTTGGATTGCTAGGAATATTATTTATATTGAAGGAAATTCTTCTTGAGGAACTTTGGATTCTGAAAATTTGATTACAAAATAAAATTTTGAAAAACTGACTGCGAAATTTTAGAAAATCTTCATTACGAAAAATTTAGAAAATATTCATTATGAAAATATTAAGTATGAAAAAATTTAGTACGAAAATTATAGAAAAAATATGACTAAAAAATTTCATTATAGAAGATTTAGAAAAAAAATTGACTATGAAAATTTCCATTACGAAAAATTTATAAAATCTGACTATGAAAAAAAAATTAGACTACGAAAAAAAATTTAGAGTATGAAAAAAAATTCATTATGAAAGATTTGGAAAATATGACTATGAAAATTTTTATTACGAGAATTTTTTAACTCACTAACAAGAAAATTTACTCCCCCTATGAAAAGGATTTTTCTACTGTAAGGAGATAGGTTTCATCAAGAAGTTAATAAGGATGATTACCTTATGGTTATCATTCTTAACTTCTGTTTAATGTATTCAAATATATCAAATGACAAAGATTTTGTGAAAATATCAGCAAGTTGATCTTGTGTTATGATAAATTGAAGAATGATATCTCCTTTCTTTTCTCTTAAGCATAGGACAATCAGGCCTTATATGTCCAGCTCTTTTGCATTCATAACAAGTAACTTCATAATCTTTATTATCTTTCGTTTCTTTCTTCTTGTATTCAAATTGAAAGTTCTTCTATCCAACAATCTTGTTCATCCTTCGAGAAATATTATCTAGTTCATTTTCTAAAGATTCACTTCCACTAGATTCGGATTGTATAACAACCTTCATGTATTTGGATCTTGTAACTCTCTCGGGAGTCTTAGATTTCATATTATTTGAAGTAGTTGTAAAAGAAACACTTCCATTACCATTCTTATTTATAATGTTATCAGCATTTCTCTTCATTATAGTCTCATGTTGAAGAAGAGTTCCAAATAGTTCTTCAAGAGAAATATGAGTGACCTTTCTATTTTCATCTATAGTTGTCCTCTTGGATTCCCACTCATTAGGCATGATGTATATGATCTTTTCCACAAGATCTTCATCATTTAATCCTTTCTCACCCATAGATTGTAAACTATTAACAATAGTCATGAATATCTTTTGTACCTTACATATATTTTCTCCATAAGAAAAGTAAAAACCATGATATTCATCTTTGAGCATTTCTCTTTTAGTTTCAATGACTTTTGAAGTTCCAAAGTGTGTAACTTCAAGCTTCTTCCAAATATAATTTTATGCTTCACAAGATGAAATTTTTCTATATATATTTCTAGTCATGGAACAAAGCAATATATTTCATACCTTATAATTCAGTTGATATTCATTCTTTTCTTGGTTGGTGAAAGTACTAACTTCCTTGTCAGGGATTTTATATCCTCTAGTAAGCATAACAAAATTGTATAATTCAGTATTGATAATAAATGTCTTCATGCGATCTCTCCAATATTCATAATCATTCCCATCAAAAATTGGTGGTCTAGTTGGATTCAGGTTGTCTATGGAACCAACATTGATTCCTGCCATCTCAAAAAAAATATCTTTCCACACAAACTTGTCAGTAATAAAAGTTTGTAAACAAGGAAAATATTCCTCAGTAAGGAAAAAGCATAACAATGAAAAACTTGAGTAAGGAAAACTTATATGTGAATATAAGTATTTCAGAGACCTCCCCTGATACAAATTGTTGGATCAAAATGATATAGGTACTATATGTAGTATATGATGATGCTCAAAATACAAGAGGGGGTGAATTGTATACTTTAAAAAATTCCTTTGGAACTTTTAACGATGGTGATGTTTAACAAAGTTAAACAAGGTAATTCACAAAACCTCTAGTTCTACCCACTTGCTTGATTCTAGAAATATGATTCTGAGAAAGTAATTCCAGAAAGATGGTTCCGGAAATGAAACTTAACAAAAGTTCACAAAGATAAAGATTATACCTTAAAGTTTATAGAATCTTACTAAATCAGAGTATACAAGTATGAGAAAGTAAAATATAGTTATACTTTCCTCAACAATCAAAATGCAGTGGAAAACATGAAACAAACAAGTAACAAGTAGTAAATATTTTAACCCAAAGAGAAGGGCATCCAAAAACCTTGGATAAAGGTCCCTTGATTTATACTTTCAAGAAAGTCTATCTTACTCACACCAAGGTAAGCCCTCGATATGAAGATCAGAGTCTGTCTTGTTATCCCCACAAGCCCTCAACTTCAAGGTAGTTGGCACCTCTATCTTCCTCATCAAGGAAGTCCTCAAACTTTAAGGTAGTCAGCACCTCTTTCTTCCTATCCTCAGAAGCCCTCAAATGTACTCAACAAATTTTGGAGTCGCACGAAGCAAATCTGAACAAGATGTTCAGTACGCACTAAGCATGAGAGTCTATCTATAGAAATAACTTCGACGGCGTGTAATCTCTAGAGTCATAGAACAATTCATCAAAGTTTTGATCCCTTTCAAATGAGCTCCTATTTATAGGCACAGCTCCAACGGTCATATTTTTCCTTGAATTTCGGAGGGACATGTACACGTTTCACTCAAACAACGGTTTGTTAGTAACTGAATGTACAACATCATTTTATAACCAAAAGAAGAGTAAGAAAAAATATGGTTGACTAACCAAATACATTTTTTGGAATGTAAGAAAAAATAAAAGTTCGGAGTCTAACCAAAAACACATTTAGTGTCTATAACACATAGAATAATCAGATTCTGTATTCAGAAGAATTCAGAACCTGAATTCTATAGAATTCCGGAGTCTAATATTACAAAGTTCAGAGTATGAATTCATAAGAATTTGGAACCAAGACTTAGAAAGTTCAGAGTCTAAATTCATTAGAATTCAGAGTCTGAACTCATAAGAATTTGGAGTCTGAACTTACAAAGTTTGGAGTTTGAATTCATTAGAATTCTGAGTCTAAACTTACAAAGTTCAGAGTCTTAATTCATAAGAATTTGGAGTCTGAACTTACAAAGTTCGGAGCCTGAATTCATAATAATTCGGAACCGGAACATAGAAAGTTCAGATTCTGAATTCATTATAATTTGGAGTCTGAACTCATAAGAATTCAGAGTCTGAACTTACAAAGTTTGGAGTATGAATTCATTAGAATTCAGAGTCTGAACTTACAAAGTTCCGAGACTGAATTCATAAGAATTCAGATTCTGAACTTACAAAGTTTGGAGTCTGATTTCATAAGAATTTGTAATCTAAATTCAGAGATCTTGGAGTCTGAACTCAGAACAGTTCGGATTCTGAATTCAGAGAATTCAAAATTTGAATCTGAATCCTAGAAAATAGAATGCTCTATATATAAGTATTATATGATTACGAGGTTTTAGATATGAAACCAAATTTTATACTTAGATAAAATAATGAACAATGAAAAACATAGTAAGGACAAATTTCCTTGGGAAAGGAAAATTTCCCTTATCAATTAAAACATAGGGTAAATGAAATTTTCCTTAAGATAACGTGTTTGTGATTTTCAAAACAAGAAGGAATGGAAAAGTCATAAGGAAACCTTATTGACTCAACATACCACATAGGATTACCAAAAAGTATTACCACAAGGAATACCACATCGGATTACCACAAAGGAATATCACACAGGATTACCACAAAGGATTACCACAAAGGATTACCACAAATGAATACCACACAGGATTACCACAAAGGAATACCACACGGGATTAACACAAAGGATTAACACAAAGGAATACCACACAAGATTACTACAAAGGATTACCACAAAGTAATTCCACATAGGATTACCATAAAGGAATACCTCACAGGATTACCACAAAGGATTACCACAAAGGAATACCACATAGGATTACTACAAAGGAATGTATAATCATCTCTACACATGTATATGTCTAAAAAACATTTAACAAGGATATCCAAATATACTCAATCTAAGACAAATAGTCTAGAGATAAGCCACATCCAATTACCATCCATATGATTCTTCTTGAAGTATTCTCATTCTGGGAGAACTTACTCCTCAAGCCATGATATCATCAGAGACACTCATGAATAGGTATAGCTCATTTGGGCCCCATCCAAATAGAATGAATTGGTCAAGTAAGACTATGATACACTGATAGGGGATCCTACCCAGACATACTAGGGAATACCATGCACCTAATATGGATCAACTCGCAACATAGAGGATCCTTCCCAGACACACTGAGGAATACCACTAGCCCTACTAATTTGGCCCTCTAAATGGGGGACCAACACCCTTATCTCAGTAGTTATGTCTATTCCTCAAAAATCCACTAGGGGTGATAAAGGATCTCACTCCAGTCCCATGGAGGGATACCATACCCTATCTGGGACTTAGCCTATAGATGGGATTACAATAAAATGATGTAGAAATAATTCCATATTAAACCCTAAAGGAAAGGACCAAGGAAATTATTTCAACCAATATTGGTCCAAAAAAACTCACTACTTATATCAAAAGGATCGTCTCAACATCAGGGTCTCAATGTTCTAGATGGATCATTGATTGGATGCTCTGTTTAGGATATTTTCTCATTTGAGAAAAACTTCCTATAGGCCTACTAGGGCCTATGGACCTATCTCTACGATAGGTCCAACCTACCATCGTGGTCAACCATCATGGTCGGTTGACTAATTGTGTGATCGGTGGAACGGTTTCTGCACCTACGGTCGGCTATCATGGTTGACCATCATGGTCGACCATAGCGGTCGGTGTGCCCATGTCATTTAGGGATGTCGTGACCGGTATCAGCCTCAGTCACCCTAAATCTGACTCGGATCCAACTCAGATCTGACCTGGGTCCGCTTCATCCGACCCTGCCTACCGGCTCGACCCAGCCCACGAGTATGACCCGGCCTGGCCCATTCCATTACCTCCGCATCCACATCTACCAGCCCCATCGATGCCTCCACGTCCGCTGCCTGTGGCCCTCCATCATCACCACATCTCATCATCTCTACACGCCCTCCATCATTTCCATATCCCGCAACCATCACCGCTGGCCCCACCAGCTCCCGCCACCACCGATCGTCGGTGCCGCATCAGTTGTCCCTTCCACAAACCACCACGCCTCCTCAGATGCCCTAAAAAATGAATAGTTGTAGATCTGACCTCATCGAGTCATGTCGTCTCTAGATCAACATGTTTCATCTTTCAATCTGCTCACAAAAATGGATCAAATCATCAATATTCATTGTGTGCCAAAGAAATATGAAGAATGTGAATTCAGGAATCATCCATCATCTGAATTGATCCATCTCTATCATTTCACCTCCATCATGTCTTGATGATCCAAAATCTATGATATCGGATCGTTGCGCCAATATTTAGGTGCACAATGATCGATTGAGTGGGATGTGTTAAGTTATGGGCTAAACGAAGAACACCCCACGATGAAAAATGAATCGAGTGAGAAAAGAACAAGAAACAAAGAGAGTAAAAACCCTTGATTGATGTTTGTATCAATCTCAATCTATCTTCATTATAATGACAATCTAATATATAAATAATCACAAATATTAATCTCTCGTTAAAACCCCACAATGATAATTCCCTTCACGCAATACACACGGTCTGTGAATCAATCCGTTTGTCAATAGATTCACATTAATTATAGAAATTAATAATAGGGAAATAAACAATTGAAACACATACCCTACAATGATTCATATTTCTCACTGATCAATAACAGTCATCACGTCATTGTCGTAGGCAAGATCCTTCAAATCTTAGGTGTGTCGGTCGTCTATCCACGATCTGTCGTCATCACCTGAGAGAGAATTCTCAAATCTCTCTCCAATGATTCTACAAGGTTTCCATGGTTATGAAAATAACCCTATAAATTATCCTTAACATTATTTTTAAACATTTTCAGCCATTGCATCAACAAAATATTTTTTATTAAATTATTTTATTCTCGTTACGTCCCACGATGGATTTTTTCACAAACACCCCACATAGACTAAAGTTAAGTCATGCATAGAAAAAAACCACATTAAGAACTAAATAGTGGTATGATATTTTCAATCTGAGTCACTATTCATGTGTTATTAGGTTTTAAAAATAAAATAATTTTATTTAATTATTTTATTTATGGTTACATCCTTGGATCCTTTTTCTATATATGCCATGAGTTGAACAAATTTAGGTTTCACCTAGGGTAAATCCACCATTCTAATATCAATGTTTCCCTCATATTTTTGATTCAGGAACCTATTTAATAGTTATTCTACTTTTTTAGGAAAACCTCTTGTGCGTGCTATTAAAAAGTTTGATATTTTTCAAAAAAAAAATCCATGAACACTGGGCCTTAGAATCGCATTTCATCTTAGTTCCTGGTCTCAAAATCAATCCATATAGTATCTATGAATAGTATATGGAAAATCTGAGATGTTACAATCTCCCCACCTTGGGGCTTTACATCCCCAAAATCCAAAACAAGGGCTACTCAAAAAGATGAGGGTACTGAGCATGAATCTAAGCCTCCCACTCCCATGTACTCTCTTAGAGATTCTCATGCTGCCACCAGACACGCACTAATGGAATTGATCACCCTTGAAGGATATTCTCTTGATGATCCTCGATCTCCATCGAGTACACAGAAAAAGTCTCACCATCTTTAATGTCTATCTCTCCCCAATCATTGACATGTGATGGGTCATGCATGTATCTCTTTAGCTGTGACATGTGGAAGACGTCATGTACACAATCTAGCTATGATGGTATATCCAAGTAGTATTCCACCTTGCCAACTCTACGTGGAATCGAGAAAGGGCCAATGAATCTCAAAAATATCTAGGAAGTGGGCTGACTTGATGAGTTGGTCAGCGATCACCCAGATGGAATCGTGTCCCTTGGACATACATGGTAAACTCATCACGAAGTCCATCGATATCTCATCCCACTCCTATTTCGGCACCACAAGGGGTTGAGCTAAACCCACTAGAACCTAGTGATCAATATTCACCTATTGACAAGTAAGGCATCAATAGACAAACTATAAAACTACTTCCCTCATCCCTAGACACCAAAAATGACGTCATATGTCTTGGTACATCTTCTCCATACCTGGATGCACCACCAAAATGGATGTATGAAACTCCCTCATAACATCCTCCTACAACTCCACTGGTACTACTGTGCATCCTCTAAAAATAATGACATACTCCCCACCTTTCAAATATCCATCAAGAGTGTGCCCTGTGGATATCTAATCATGTAGGGTCTCATAGTCGGTATCCCCAAGTTGTTCCTCCCTAACTCACTGTAAGAGTGGGGGGTGAAAACTATTGACTAGAGGTAAGCTGCTCTATATCCATCCAAAAAGGATAACTACAATGAGGCCAACTGCTTTGATGCCTCATTCAGTAATTTTAAACTAGATCTCAAACTAAGATCATATGCCACCATGTTCCCCTTCCCAAGAGTATAGACAATATTGAAGTCATATTCCTAGAATAACTCTTGCCAACACCTCTATATCAAACTTTGATGAATCCACTGTAACTCTATCATCACTATAGGAAACTAAGGACTCATGAGATCCACTAAACTAATGGTTAGGATATCCAATTGATGAGTAATAAGTTACACCCTCTTATGTGTGAGTCCATCCTGTTCTTCCTAGGTTTCTTTTTCACCAAAAAGGAAAACCTCTTCCCAACACTACGGACACACCACACTCTTCACCTAAAACATTCAATCTAAGCATGAACTATGGATAACCAGTCCATACCAAGAATTGTGTTTTGAGGCCTCAATGTCGCTACCAAGAGATCCCAACTGAAACTCTTACATCCAAGAGTCAGGTAGCATTGTCGACACCAGTGTGTGATCATTGGGTCTCCTTCAGTAGGAGTCTCCAAGCATGAGGGTTGATTCCACAGTTCAACCAGAATCTCCAAGTCTCAAACAAGATTCATGGAAAGAAAATAATGCTAGCACCTATGTCTATCAATACAAAATATAAAGTATAAAGGACATAGATTGTATCTTGAATAATTCCCGGAGCCCCTAGGTTATATTCCTCAATCGCATGTAATTTTCTCATCCCCTGTCCTCTAGCTTCCTGATCCTGGTGTGGACCACCTAGGGGTGGTGGTGGTAATATGTCTAAACATTGAATACCTCATGCTGCTCTCCCAACTATTCTTTCATGTCTGTTTCCATGTGTATCTGTCTGATCCTGTCATTATCTCTACCTCATTGGTCCATATATAGTCTCCTTGTCAGCTGTATGATGGGTTCTAAAATATTGGTCGAGATGTATCTTACTATCACATGAATAACATCACCTCTCTCTAGGATGACTGTACCCACCCTATGAGACCTAAACTATAGATCCTCTATCCTAGGACCTCCCTTTGAAATGTCTCGCACATCCAATTCCCTGAGACTGATGTCATCTCCCTACTACTGAGATCTCTGCTCCTTCTTTCCCACTGCTGACAATCACTAGATGTATCCACTTATCCAAGAAAATTTCAACCACCAAATCTTTCTCAATCACCACAACATAAATATGAATGCTCAAAGGGATAACACAGGCTCTAATGTCCCTATGTAGACCTCGCTCAAAGTTCTGAGCCCTAAAGTATGGATCTTGTATCATATCCATCGAGTACATAGGGAGGTTGGTATGACTCGAAAAATACTTAGATACTGACATGTTGTTCTTTCGGAGATATAGAATATCCTGGATACGCATATCCCTTAGCTTATAAGTTGAGAACTCCTCTTTGAAAAGGTTTGAAAACTCTATCCATGAAAGAGTTGCCTCATCATAAGATCAGGTAACCAAATTTCACAATCACCCTATTGAGCCATGTATAAGGCTTTCTTCCAGGACCACCATATGATATGTTGGTATCCTAACTAGATAGAAAACTCAGGTTACCACCTAAATCTTTTCCCCAAATTCCTATGTGTCTAGATCACCTCATAACCTGAGGGATCACTTCTACCAAAACTCTTGAAGCACGCTTAGCTTACACACCTCATCCGCTGGTATTACGGGTACCATGTGTTGCTCTATAGGTGGTGATATGGTTGTTGAACCACCTGGAAGTTATATATCTGGTAAAAATCCCTACACTGATGCCTTGTCACCCCGAAGATCATCCTCATGATCACACAGTGGAATCCTATTTGGTTGTCTATGTGGAGACATCCAAAAATAAAACAAGATGCACCATGGTCAACTGAGTATATCTGAAGAGATGAATCAAGAAGGACATGTAAAACACAACCATTCCTATATGATGCATGTACCATTGTTTTTTCCTATAACCAACACTTTCATTTACTGAGTCAAAAATCAAGTAACTAGATTCTTGGTGTATGGATACATCGGCCGCCATACCAACACTAGAGTCTCTGGCCTAAAAGATGAAATTGAAACACTTAACACTGTTTCCCCAAACCAACCTCACAGACTCCCAATCCTAAAGTAGAATCAAGGTCCTTTTATACCACTTTATCACAACCCATACTAGTGGGTCCCATGCCACGACTCCCCAATCCCACCCCTAATAGGCCAGGGGCTGGTGACTAACACCGAGTAGGCATAACACTAACATGAGAGGTATTACCTATGTACCTATATGCACACACACATATCTAATCCCACAAAATGATGAAATATAAAAACCACTAAGTAAACAATGCATGCATACCACCAATATCTCACAACAGAGTATGATAGTAAAAGTACTAGAAAGTAAATAGAGCCAAATACAATCCCACCACAAAGAGTATGTAGCACAATTCCAACCTTGAATTAAAGGTACTGGGACTGTTGTATGAAAGTCGTAGGAACACCTCGGTCTGTCCGATATCACTAAGAAATTTTTGGTCCTGGTCTACCAAGGACTCTATCAAAGGGTCTATCTTCTGTACAATACACAACACATGTGAGAAAATCCCATATAGGGGTGATTATAACAATACTCAGTAGGACACCCCGAAACCACAAAGCAAAACCACAAACCAATACCACAAAGTAATACCACAAAGTAATACCATAAAGTAATACCATAAAGTAATACCACAAAGGAATACCACATAGTATTACCACAAAGGATTACCACAAAGGATTACCACAAAGGAATACCACATAGGATTAGCACACACAATTGCCACAAAGGATTACCACAAAGGAATACCACACAGGATTACCACAAAGGAATACCACAAAGGATTACCAAAAAGGATTTCCACAAAAGAATACCAAAAAGGATTACAAAAAATAAATACCACACAGGATAACCACAAAGGATTATCATAATGGAATACCACATAGGATTGCCACAAATAAATACCACATAGGATTACCACAAAGGAATAACACACAGGATTACCACAAAGGATTACCACAAAGGAATACCACATAGGATTACCAAAATGGAATGCCACATAGGATTAACATAAAGAATTACCATAAAGGAATACCATACATGATTACCACAAAGGAATGTACAGTCATATCTACATAGTTATATGTATAAATTACATTTAACAATGATATCCAGATATACTCTATCCAAGAAACATAGTCTATAGGTAAGCCACAACCAATTACTAGTCATAGGATTCTACTCGAAGCACACTCATTATAGGATAAATCACTCCTTGAGCCATGATATCATCATAGACACTCACGAAGAGTTCTAGCTCATTTGGGACCCGCCCAAAGAGAACGCATTGGTCAAGAAAGACTATGATACATAGAGAGGATATCCTACCTAGAAACACTGGGGAATAGTATGTACCCTATATAGATTAACCCATAACGTAGAGGATACTACCCAGACATATTGGGAAATACCATTGACCCTACTGATGTTCCCTACTAGATGGAGGACCAATTCCATGCTCTCAGTGGTTACGTTGATTCCATAAAACTCAACTAAATATGATAGAGGATCTCACTCCAGTCCCACAGAGGGATACCATACTCTATCTAGGACTCGACCTCTAGAGGGTATTACAATTCAGTGATGTGGATGTAATTTTATGTTAAACCTTAAAGGAAAGTACCAAGGGAACGCTCTCAACCTATACTGGACCAAACTAAAAACTCACTACTTGTCTCAAATGAACTGTATCAATGTCAGGGTCTTAACATTATAGATGGATTGTTGATTGGACACTCTATTGAGGGGATATGCTCATTTGAGAGAAACCACCTATAGGCCTACCGGGGCCTGTGGACCTATCGTCGCAGAAGGTCCAACCTACCATCATCATCGACATCCGCGTTCAGTCGACTGACCACATGATTGGTCATGCAGTTTCTGCAACCATGGCCAATCATCGTGATTGGTGCGCCAGCATAAGCTAGGGATATTGTGGCCCCACATTTGACTGCGACCAGTCTCCAACCTGACCATCTCATATTTGACCTGAGTCTAACCCAGATCTGACTCGGGTCTGCTTCGTCCAACCCAGCCCGACCAGGCCCACTAGTCTAACCCGACCTACCTTGTTCGGTCATTGTTGTGTCTGCCTCTATCGACACCTCCACATCTATTGCCTGTGGCCTGCCCCCACACTCCCTCCATCATCCCTATCTCCCACAGCTATTGCTCACCTCACCTGCCACACACGACTCCACCTCCGCACGCCACCGCCACTATCTCCGCTTGTCGATGCCCTGCCTATGATCCCTTCCATGAACCACTATGCCTCCTATGATACCATAAAAAATGAATGGTTGCAGATCTAAGATCGTCAAGTCATTCTATCTCCAGAACAACACGTTTTATCTTCTAATCTTCTCACAAAATGGATCAAATATTCATTTTTTGTTGTGTACCGAAGAATGCTGAAGAAAGTGAATTTAGGAATCATTCATTGTCTGAATTTCTCTATCTCTGTTATCGCACCTCCATCATGTTGTGTTGATTACAGATCTATGTTATCAGATCATTGTGCTAAGAATCAGGTGCATAATGATCGATTGATCGAGATGTGTCGAGTCACTGGCCAAATGAAGAACATCTATGACGAACAATGAATCAGGGGAGAAATGCACAAGAACCAAAGAGTGGAACAATACTTGATCGATGTTCATGTTGATCTCGATCCATCACCATTAGAACAATAATTGAATAAATAAGTAATCACAAAGATTAATCTCCTGTTAAAACCCCACAAAGATAATTCTATTCCCTAAATACACATGATTTGTGAATCAATGCGTTTTTAAATTGATTCACATTCATTTTAGAAATTAAGAACGAGGAAATAAACAATTGAAACACATGACCTACCTAAATTTGGATCACTCACTGATGAATAATAGTCACCAAATCATTATTATAAGCAAGATCCTTTGAATATGAGGTGTGTCAGTCGTGAATCCATGATCCATCATCGTTGCCTTAGAGAGAATCATCAAAGAGATCTAAAATGGTTCTCTAAGGTTTCAAAGGTTATGTGACTAACCCTAAAAATTCTATTTAATAATATTTTTAAATATTATCATCCACTATGTAAACAAGATATTTTTTATTAAATTATTTTATTCTTGTTACGTCTCGCAACATCTTTTTCACAAATGACCTGTGTCGACTAAAGTTAAGTCTCACCTAGAGAAAACACCACATCACAAACTCAATTCTGCTCTTTTATTTCCAATCCAAGTCATTGTTCATGAGTTATTAGGATTTAAAATAAAATAATTTTATTTATGGTTACGTCCATGGAGACTTTTCCTGTAGATTGACCATGCCGACCAAAGTTAGGTCTCGCCTAAGGTAAAGCCACCATTCTGAGCTCAACGGTGCTCTAAGATTTTTGTTCTGTGAATGTGGTTAAGATTTATTCCATTTTTTAGGAAAACTATGCACGCATTCTATTAAAAATTTTAATATTTTTCAAACAATTGTTCTGAGCACACCAGGCCTCGGAATCGTAGGTAGTCTCAGTGCCTAGTCTTGAAATAAATCCATATAAGATAAAAAAATACTATATGGAAAATATGATACATTACAAAAGTTAAATTATTCTTAGGTTTAAAATCTACAAATATAGATAGTTTTATCTATCTCTCATCAGATAATTGTGTTCATGAGTTATTAAATAAATTTGTTATGGATGAATCAAAGGTCGTTTCTAATCTAATATAACTTAGGACCAAGATTTCCACTGATAAATAAGAAATGATTGCATATCAAATGGATTTATGAAGGCTTATTGAAATCCTACTCTATTTAACGTCTTCTAGACCAAACACTATGTTTTTGGTTACCTTATGTGAAAAATTCAAAATCAAACCTAATTAGTTTCACCTAATAGTGGTGAAACGAATATCATACTAAATTAAAGGGACTCTCAATTATAGATTGAGGTATGATAAAGGTTTATATTTTTAGTTTTATGGATGTACTGATTTGGATTGTATAATAGATGTTGGTGACTAAAAGTATACTTCTAGAGGTGTCTTATTTGTTAGTGTATGGTTTGTTTCTTAACACTATAAGAAGAAAAAATATATCACTCTTAGATTAAATGAAGTTGAGTTTGTTTTGTCTTCATAATACACAAAAAATAATAATTTGGATAAATTTATAGAATGAATACATGTGGGTAGATGTATTATACCCATTGGTGATTGGGTGTGACAACCAAAGTGTAATAAACTTTTCAAAGAATTTGGTGCAACATTCAAGGTTGAAGTATATTTTCATAAAGTACAGATTCATCAAATAGAAGGTGTAGTATGGTGATATTTTATTAGAGTTTTTTTAACTAAGGAGAAATTCATGGATATTTTAATTAAGAACCTATAAAAGGATTACTTCCAGAACTTAAGATCATTATGGGGTGTGAATTCTCCCCCAAAATCCCTATAATTTTTTAAATTTATTTTCCCTCTTTAATTTCTTTATATTTGTTGAGAAAGGGGGGAATTAATAAGGATTTATTATTGTAAAGGTGGTGAAACTATAGTTTATTTTAAAAGTGATGTGGAGCTATAAAAAAGATGTTTTCTATAAAGTTTTATAATTGAGGCATTAGTTTCTAAATATTGGTGGAGATATCGTGTGTTGATTCACATGTTTCCAACAAATACAAAGGGGGAATGAAATTACCTTGGAATGATTGAGTATCCCTTGGATATTGAGGAAGTTAGTGAGTAAATAAATGCCTCATGGATTGAATTAAAAAGGGGGAGTTGGTGGGTTGGTCTTAATTAAGACAAGGTATTTATAGTATTAGTCATACACTGAGGGTTGGAGTACTCTCACAAACACCATTTTATCCTATGGTGTGGCGTCTAGATACCTTTCACATTAAAGAAATGTTATGACTAGTTTATTAAAGAAATTAAATCATATTTTTAATTTTTTTCATGTTTTATTTATTAAAAATGTGATCATATATGAGTTTGATACCCATTTTTGTTGAATTAAGTTTCATAGAAATGAAGTTATACTATGATAAATCACACCAAGACATGTTGGTTACCAATAAAACAACAATTGGTTATTATATAAGAATAGTTTTACTCTGATACAAATACCTCATGTCATAATTGGGTGGGTTTTATCATAAAGCATAAACTTAGGGAGATTATGGGATAGTGAATATGAAGTGAATCATTAACTTTGAAATTTTATTTTTTCATTGTTTGGAAGTCAACTAAATTCACACTTCAAATTTTTGACTCTTGCCATAATGGATAATTTCACACTACAATTATAAGGCTATGAAAATATAGTGTTTTATTAGATTTAAGGGAAAAAAATGAATTTTTTTCATAACCTGCATGGACATGCTGCAATACTAGTCAATGAAGATACAATATTTATAGATTTTAAGTTATATATCTTTTTTATTTGACCATAATTTTGAAAACTAAGAAATAATATTCTAACACATTTATGAACTATAAATAAAAGGTTTCTTTCCCAGATCATAGTTTAAGAAATTTTAATGGGAAAAATAAAGGAATATCTAAGAGAAGTGGGCACCCATTCCAAGATTATTTTGGATGGTATGTAGAATAAAAACAAGTATTTATATATTTTCTAGATTTTAGAGTCACTTTAGGTTGATGGAATCAAAGATCATATGACTTATTAATTCTTGTTATTATCTACTATAATAGAGAGTTTAGTTCCATCTCCCTTCTCATTTTAATTTTAATAGGAACATGTGCAGTGGGATTGAAATTGTTTCTCTCCATAGATTATCCACTTACTAAAAAAGGTTATAAAACCTTGTATTATCCCTTATGTCATGTGTGTGATTTCTCACTCAAACTCTCATAATCATATAATCACTATTTAGATCCAATCACATTAATAAAATATGGGAATAATATGGATTGAGATTTTTTTTTGGAAACCACTAATTCACCCCCCCCCCCACCATAGTGGTGATATACTCTCTCATAGTTCTTTCTAACTTAGGATTGATATGGCCATAAATTTCATTTTTAAATAAATTTTGGAAATGCTTTTATATTTAATTATAAATTAAAGCATGAATTAGTTAAACAAAGTTTTACCCAATCTTCTAAATATGCTTAGGATTGGTGAGTAGGACATGGGTGGTCCAAGATTGAATGTTATGATGATGGTATAAAAAGTAAAGGTTAAAAGTTTTTTCTTGAATGATAAGAAGAGAGTTCATGGATATTCTACACCAATTTTTAAATCGAATAAAAAATCTTATAAGGAATGGATATGTTTTCACTATGGGAAAATATGTACATTGGAGGGGGAATTTTCCAGAATGTCTAAAGGGGTAAAAGAAACTCCATTGAAAGTACACATTAGGTATTGCTGTTAAATAATTAATTTCGACTATTTTAAAAGGTATATGATAAAATTTATATATTAAAAAGTTTCCTAAATATGTATAAAAGTTCAAGATTGATAAAGAGTTAATGATAGAGCTTAAAGAATGAATTAAAATTATGAAGTGAAGGGTTACTACATTAAAGAGTTAGATGTAGTGGATTAACTTAAAACTCTATCAAATTAGAATGAATATTATGTATTTTCATCTTGTTTTACTCTTTGTGATTAGAGGTTTTATCATAAATAAAGAGTTGTTATCAAAAAATGAGTTGATTTTTTATACACATGGTTATGGTTGATCAAATTATATAACATGATTGAAAATAAGATAATGATAAAAAAATTTATCCAGAATAAAATATTTTATCCAAGATACATGTTGAAATATAAGGGAAATATTTCTTGTCACCTATCAATGACATATTTTAAATGATAAAACCTAATTTTTATAATATTTAACTAAACATATAAAATACTATATAAGATATGGATACAATTATGTAGATGATAAATATTACCACTATAGGTAATAATTGTTATTTCCTATCATAAAATATTTTGTGTATCTTAACATGATATTCTAGAGAGAATATATTTTCTAAGAAGATATTGGGGTTATATTTGAACTTATGTAAGTTCAAAGTATGAAAAAAATAGATTATACTTGAAAGAACTAGTGTGAAAAAAAATAATTTCCTAAAATTATTTAGGATGTGTTGATAAATAAATATAATTCAAAAAGTTACATTTTTCTACCAAAGTTATCAAAAAGAAAATTTTAAGTTAAATAGTTCCAATATGATGATGATAAACTTAGAAAGAGATCTAAGTAGAAAGAATAAGTTATTAACATCATAAAATTTGGTGTCATGAAGTAAATGTGTTTGAATACAATGTTCAAAGAGTTGAACATTATAGAAATGATTATTACGTCTCACTATTATTCAAATATACTTTCTTAATAGATGTTACTCATTAAAATAATTTAGTGGGAGGGTTTTATTATATTTACATATAGGTATGTTGTGGGAATTACATAGCGATGAAATGAGTTTAACAAAACCCTAAATGTGAGACAAATATAAGACCTCTCTGGTGGTCTGTCATGTGAGTTATGACTAAATGGGTTCTTATGTATAGTTTTGTTAGTATTCTTAAAAAAGTTTAAGAAATTAAAATGTATCATACTATTTAAAATTCAATCTCCACTTAATCATTATTTCTATTTGATTTCATATATTGAATAGTGTCTTAGACTATGTCATGGTTTTTCTAGGATAAAACACGACATGCTAAATGTCACCACATCATGCTACAGTATATGGAAGCTTACATGTTATTAAATAATGCATGGCTCAGTCCACTCCCTTGTACCCTAAATATATCATGATTGGTTTGATTATAATATGATGATAATTTTATGGGTTTAAATGTATAATATAATTATTAAAATTTTAAATAATTAATCAAAAATGAAAATCCAAGAGTTAAAATCATGGTAACTCATGAAATTTTTATGAAATATTTTATTCAATATATCTAAATTCTTAGAATACCAATGGTATTATTGGATGTTTATATTAATTTATGTTTTATATGGATTTAAATGTTTTTATAACTCCGTAAGATGACTCTTTCTTTCTATATCACTCTCTTACGTTTTAAACAAGGTTCTAGAAAATCATAAATAAGATGGGATTGTTCCTAAAAATTAGAAGGTTCATCGATCCAATGGATACCCTAGGAGGAAGGATCCCATTAGATACATCTTAGGGATCACTATAAAGCTCATGGTTAAAATATTTGATATTTTTGTATCATCAGAAAAAAGGTACACCATTATTCATTTATTTATTTAGTCCAATACAAAAGGAAGATAATGTGGTGTTAATCAGTTTTGTTTGATGATTTACCACTAAACTAAAAGTTTCTTATTTGGAAAATAAAAAAAAAATAGACTTAGAGGTTGATGATTTATACTATGTTTGGATAAGTGTTATCCCCAACAAAACCCTTTAAAATAAACATGCATTCTAGTAATTTTTAGATAATAATGAATGAACAGTTAGGTGAATCATTAAATAATTGTTCGAGATAAATAAAAATAATATCCTATGCATGAAATATACTAGTAACACCAAATTAATCCTCTTAATTACACCTAAAAATCTCATTTGACTTATGGATCCTCCTTAGAGTTTATTTGGAGGATTCCTTCTTGAATTTTCAAATCATTAGTGTTTTTGATTGATTAATCATCATATCAAAGTCAATTATTTTTAGATTTATTCTTAACTTGGATCTATATCTCTCTCTATCTATCTAGAATCTAGAAAGAGTATTTTGTATATAGGAAATTTAAATTCCTAATGATTCAAAAGGATACACTGAGATGGGGGTGAATTAGTGTATCTTGATTTTTAAATTTTCATTCTTTGAAATAAACCTATATGATTAGTTAGGACATGACCATCTCAAGTTGAAATATAATCCTCAGCTGAGTGAAATGGATGATAAAGAAAAATAAAGCAAACATAAGTTTTTAAAAATTTCGGACTTAATGTGATAGCATACTCTTTATTGAATTCAATTATTATCGCATGCTATATATTTTATATTAATATATTTTTATCAATACAAGTGGTTGGGTTAGTTATTATCTCATGACCCATTATTCCCATAATAAACACTTCTCATATAGGTTACACTGTCTCCCAAAAGTTACAATAAAATATAAGTAGAACCATGTGATAGAGGTCTTCTTTTTAATGAAGGTTTCTACAGCAAAATATGAAGAAACTTCTTTTTTGATCTAGAAAGATAATATCGAGAAAACATTGCTCACCATTTTTAAGAATATACACTATAGAATATACCTGGTGAATAAACTCTAAAGAACTAGGTCCAATTAACTCACTGTATGAAGACCCCTTTGTGGATATACTTATTCTTATTCTCTTAGACTCAGCACTATAAGCTTAGGAAAGAAATATTTTTAAATGAAAACCACATCAATTATAGTGTCTCTTTACCCTTATTCTTCTCAACTCTGAAAGATCTAGTATATAGATTTTTATATAGCTCACACAGCCTCGTCATTAGGAACTTATTCTTCTTCTTATTCACTCAATATCATGAACACCCCATGTGTACAACACCAATATTATTTTTTAATTATTTCCTCTCTCTTAAATTTTTAAAATCCTCAATATTTCCGAGCCCCTCTAACTGAGAAAAATAAATTACTCCTTCCATTTTCAGAATACAAAAACATAATACTAATAATATTATTTAATACTATTTCCAAAATCAATATTCTAAATTTTCTATTTTTGGTTCCCTATGATTTTACGTTGATTTATCACAAACTCCATCACATGGGTTTTCTTCCCATATGAAATGTTCTAAAACTACCCTCATGTTTATCATCTTCCCAAACTAGTAGGTTCAAACATATTAATAGAACTTAAAAAGAATATAACTCATTCGATCTTCGAAAAACTCGACAAAAATCAATTTTCATTTTTTCATGCATAAGAACCCAATAAACCTTCACTAACACAGCTCAACTTATTCTGAAAAACTCAAATTAAAAAACATATTTTAAATAAACATAGCTTGAATCACTATAACATTTTCAAGTGATTATGAAAAATGAGGATTGATAAAGTATTATCACATTAGATAGCTTCATTATTTTTGAAAACCAGCCCAATTTAATTTTAATCTCTTCACAATTAGTTGTTTTCATGAATGATATTGTTCTTTGTGATGTGTGAATCATGAAAACTCTATGTTGCTTGAATAAAAAATGATTTTTTATTTCACACACACACCCTAGTTTTATTTATTATTTTATTTAATTAATTATAAATAATTTTGTTCTTTAATTCTAGGCCAAACCATTTTAAATTTTTGATGTTTTGGAATTTCACCATATATGTACGGTTGGTACATGGTTGGTGCACGGTTAGTGGAAACAATATATAGATGGTGTGAATGTATTTAAAACCTAATAGATCCAAAAATATACAGTCAGTGCATAGTTTTTTTGAATGTCCATTCTTCCCATTCATATGTTCTAGATCCTCTATTAGGAGGCAAATTATTGGCATAGGGTTTGGCTACCCATGTGGCCAAATAATGCACAGTGTATAGTGAGTTAAAATTTTGAAAATTATTGGGTGGCCCTTCATCATATTCTTCCTATATCATTATCCACCCCATCCTAACCAATTCATGCAACACACCAGACCTAGGGGAGTTTAACCACACCTCCTCCCCTTTGATTCTCTTCCTATCATGGTATTCATATTATATGTATTCATGATATGGGTTTAGTTCTTCAAGGTATGACCTCTTCCTTCTTCACCATTTCCTTCTTCTTGATTTTTTATCTCCTGTCACTATGAACTCCCTCTAGACAAACACTAATCTGATTAGGGTGTTATTTTTTGTTGATTATTGGTACCTAGGGTTTATGAGGCTCATTTTAATGAATGTTTTATAAATGTTTGTAAAAAGTGATGAGTTCCTATTTTTTAGGGTAGGTTTCCCATTATTTAGGTCTTTAAATTATAGAACCTTTCTTACCTGTATTTTTATCCATTTATTTGAAATAAAATGATAACAGTAAATATTTTCAAGGATTATTTGAAGATAAAAACAAGTTTCACTTAATTTTAACTTTAATCCAAAGGTTTCCTATAATTGGAAGCTTAGTAAAAATCTATTTTAATTAATATTTCACACTAGATATTTAATAAAATGTTTAATGTCCTTTACCTATGTATTTTTTTATTTAAAAGGGAGTTTGGGTATCAAAAATTAATTTTCAAGTGGTATATATATTTTACTTGGAATTTTAATAAAAACTTGAAATGAAAAGTAATGATAAAGTGGTTAAAAATTATGTTTTGAAAAAAATTGTGAGATTGTATTTTCCTTTTTACATTATAAACATATACATGAGTATAAATATATATATATACCAATTTATATGGAAGTGTGTGAATTTTTGAAATGAGATGTGTGTGTGTGTGTGAGAGAGTATATGGTCATAACGATGGAGGGAAAATTTGGGGTTTTAAATGTGATAGTCAAGTTTATTTTAAAATGGGTTTTAAGGGATTCCAAAATTAAATTATAAGTCTTGGTTTCCACCTTTAAATAAGTGTTTATAATTTTGTATTATTTTAATCATAAAACCCTTAGGTTTCATTCAAAATTCACTTTTAAAGGATTGTATCTATGATTTATAACTACCTTGGGTTTTCTATTAATTTTATATCATTGTGTTAAGTGTATAATTACTTAGTGATGTTGTGATTATTTTCTATATGGTTGTTATTATTACTCAAACCTCATGGGAAACCCAAGTTCTTTGATAAGATATCCTAGATTAGGATTGGTTCCCATTCCACTATCCATGCTAGTGAAGTATGTTGTTTTCCATTTTACAGTGACACACTACTATTTTCTTTCCACAAATTGAGGATCTCCTTAATTAGTGACATTAGTCTAGGTCTCCCTATCATTAGTTTCCCAAGTTTTTTTCTCCTATGATGCTTATTTTTGATAATTTATGGAATGATTTCCTATTTCTCTTTCCTTATTTTACACTGATAATGATTTATAGCCTTTTCATCCTTTCTTAAGAATTATTTATCTTTAGTAAAATGGTATTTTAAAGTGTATTGGAAATATTATTTGAAAATTGGTTGAAGGTTAGTTTTTAAATGGGTGTTTTATTAAAAGAGGCATCAACCTTGTAAATTATTTTAACGTAATTATTTTCATTTAATAAAAATAAAAATGGAAAGTTTATTATGTGATATTAGATTTTATATGCTTAAGTACTAAAAACCTATTTTCAGTAATGCATTTCAAACTAGAACAAAAATAATCTATTATTTAAATAACTAAATGAAGGGTGTGGTTTATTTTTCCTACCCATTGAGTTATTTTTTCATGCCAATCACCATTTCAATTTTAGGTTTTGGATTATCTGTTATCTCTCTTAGAGCATTGATATTTTAGTATGGTATGGTAACTCATAAAGTCACATAGAGTTATGTATTTTTTTTATTTTTTATTTAGTTTAATTTATCACATCGATCAATCAGGCCTTTTCCCCTTTCAATTATATTCTTTGGTGGATTTCAATATTTATGTCAAGATTGGGTGATTTAGAGGAGGTTATAATTGTAATGGGAGTTGGGTTTAGCAAAGGGTGTTACAGGATGTAGAGGTATTTTGGAGGGTGTGCCGATATTTTATTTTTCATCTATTTATATATATTGTTTCTTTATTTATTCTTATTTGATTTGGTATGGATGTATTACATATGGATGGTTTGTGCCAATTTTTCATTAGAATTATACAATTTTTTTACTCTGATTCAAGTAAGAAATCATTCCCACTAGTTCTACTTTGATTCACTGGCACTAGTTTACATCTCGGGGAAATCAGGAACACACCTCGGATATGTCTCGGGTAGGATTGGGTGTCTCATGGTGGGAAGAATTAGGTTAGTCTATGAAAAAATGTTATCAAAGGATCCCTTTATTATTTTTGGTTTCTGGTAAATGGAGAAAAGAACATCAGAACTTAGGAGGTAAGTGTAAAAAGGGCCTCACAAGATCTTTCTCACACTAAACCTTTAGTTTCCATGGGAATTTGGGTTTAAATATTTTTTTCACTTTATTTTTTTCTTGTATTGTGTTTATGGTTTCAAAATATTATTGATTATTTTTAAATTTTTTGAAATATTTCTATGTTTTGAGGTATGATAATGGGAGTAAAATGGCATCATGTGGTGAGATTTCACGTCTTAGAAACCCATTTGGAGCATGAGTGCACAAATTAATGCGACTTATAGTGGTTGTTTCGTACTTGGAACATGGTCTTCTAAACCATGTGTCCAAGTCATTCACACCCACTAGTACCTCTTATGGAGGTTTTTGGAATGGCATAATATTATTTTTTGAGTTTTGGTTTGTGTGTCTTGGTTTAAAAAGGAAAAATTATTATGTTTTGAAAAAATGATAGAGGGAATTATGATGGGAAGTTTATTTCAAAATAAATCTTGAAATTTTAGAAATTAAAATGGTTGAATGTAAAATTTAATAGTTTTTTTAAATAAATTTTTATTTTTATGGAAAATTGATAAATTATTTTTATTAAAATGATTTTAAATGAGTTAAGAGATTTGTATTTTGGAATGGTTTTGATAAGGGATTTATGAAAATATGAAATTCATGTAAGCATAATTTGAAATTAATAAAATATATTTTTAATATGAATTGAAATGAACTTGGTTCTTAGATTTTCAAAATGAAAATAAAAGAGACCTTTTGATGTATAAACTGATTTCTAAATAGAATTTTGAAACTCCGAAAAAATAAGAACTAATTAATATTTCAAATGGTCAGAATTATTTTTAAATCAAAAATGGGTTTATTAAAAAAAATTAAAAAATGGTGAGATTTGATATTTTAAATTTTTAAAAGAAGTTGTTAAAGTAAAATTAAACAATTTTTATTTGGTTTTCTAAATGAAGTAGAGGCTTCTAAAGGGGGAAACTTCATATTTTGGGGGGGATTTTGAAAAGCGCCTTTGAAATTTGTTTTGGAATTCTAATTGGGAATTTATGTTGGTATTTGATTACCCATTTTTGGATGAGTAAAACTTTTGGGTGCTACTTGATTTAAATTCCATATTATGTTGATAATTTAATTTCCCGTAGAAAAGTTTCAGTGGATTTTAAAATTTTCACATTTTATTATATCTTTGTATTGTGTTTCCTAGGGTTGGGTAGTGTGGTCCTTTGGTTTATGGTCTTTCCTGATAGTTCCTATTTTGTTTTTGTTTGTCTTTTAGTGAGTGGATACTTTTCTTCCTCCAATGGCCCGAAGGCCTTCATTTTTTATTGATTTTTGATAATACACCTTTCAAGGGGTGAGGTGGAACCCTTACAAGGCCCGAAGGCATAAGTATTACATTTCTTGTAGGCCTTAGAGGAACTCATTGCCCATAGGATTCAAACATTACATACAACCCAGACTAACTACTTGGAATTACTCCTCCCTGGCATCTTCATCATGAAATCAGCTCTCCACCTTCGCATGGTTGTTCGGCTAGGATTTCCCGTGCATGCACAGGCTTGTCCTGATGGTAGGTTCCATACCCTCTCATTCTTGCAATCCGTTTAGCTTCTGCTATGGTGAATGCTCCTTGCTCATCCTCCTTCTGAAGTTTGTTCCTTATAGGTTGTATGGTTTGCATCTGCACTTAAGGGGGCAAGAAGGCCTTGAGGTGGCCCGAAGGCCTTACTGACCCAAAGTAATGGGTGGATCGAAGGTCTTAAAGGACTCAGGGACCAAATCGGTGGCCTGAAGGCCCAAACAAGGGAATATTCTCGGCTTCTTTAGTGCCAAAAAGTGCCTGCTACAGTGCCTGCTACAGTACCCGGAAATTATCCTCTACTTGGATTTGATCCCAGGTCTCTTGGATGCACTTAAGGAGTCCTCACCAATTGGGTTGAGGCTCATGTGCAAGTGCATACTTTTCTTAAGTTGATAGTTGAACACTTGTTGTATGATCAATTTTCGATATAGGTGTTCATCCAAACCTTCGTTTGGAAGTTTTATCACCTAATATGGACTCCTAATAGGATATTATTAGTGGGGTCATGTTAGTGTGTTTTATTGTAGAGGATTCAACCCAAAATGATTGATAACTCATCTCTTTTTAGTCTTAGTGGAGGTTCTCTATCCTAAGAGGAGCAACTTCCTTATATGCTCTATAGTGTTGGGATTGAGTATTATGAGTCACTTTTTTCTAAAATTAGTAATCTCAATGTATTCATGGATAGTTGGGTTTTTTATAGAGATTTGGGTTTTTAGAATATCATATTATAGGTTGGGTAATAGTTTGGGTGAGCTTATTCTGGGAAATTCCCATTATCCCTTCTTTTCTTATTCTCATTTCTTGATCTATAAGTTTTATTTTGGAGACACTCTTGAATGCATGTTCAGGATATTTAAATGAATAAGTTCATGGAAATTATGGATTTTTCCTCTATTGATCATTTCAGCTGATCTTCCTTGATTTGGATTCTATAGTTTCATTGGACATTCATGTTAGTGAAATTTTTATAGTGTGGGAATTGGGTATCAGTCTCAGTTTTCCCTTTGATTATCCACTAAGGGTTTTAGTATTCATATTTGGGGTCTAAATGTGAATTTGGATTTATGGATTTAAGTGTTATTGGTGATTTTTTCCAATAATATGGGGTTTTGGGCCTAGGGTATAGTTGAGGATGCATGTTTTAGAGGAGTAATAAAATGGTGGGGAGACCACCATTTTTGTTTAGCCTTGATTTCTTTGGTAATTAATTTTGGATTCCCTTATGTATGATCATTTAGAGGATAGAGTTTTTTATATTGGGTCTTATCTTGGTGGTGATCATGGTTTTCCTTGGCTTTGTAGATTTAGTTATGATTGAGGAGTTTCGACCTTGTCCATTCTTTTAGCCATTTGAATTAGTTGAGGATTTATGGGGGGAAAAGAGTTGTGGTGGTAAGTATTGTCACACCCTGACCCTTATTTTATTTATTATTTTATTTGACTAATTATAATTAATTTTTTTAATAAATTTCGAGATAAACTGTATTAATTTTTAGAAATTTTAGAATCTCATTATAGGCATATAGTTTAAGAACACTTAGTGGAAACTATACATAGACTATTTTAATGCATCTTTAAATTAACAAATCCAAAATACATGAATGGTGCATATTTTTTCTAACCATGCATCCTATTTGTGTAGGGTGTTCTAGATCCTCTCGTACTAGGTGTACAGTTGGTTCACAGTTTTTCCAACCGTGTGCAGTGTCTGGTGAGATAAAAATGTAAAAATTACTAGATTTTACATCCACTTGTTATACCTATGTCTCCCCTCCTATTAGTGTGATTCACTACCCCCAAGGGAGCTCTTCTACACCTCCCCTCCAATTATCTTCCTCTCATGTTATTCACGTGATATTTCTTCATGATCTGGGTTCGATTCTTTGAGGTACCTCTTCCTCTTTATTTTACCCTTCCTTCATCTTTATTTTTCCCTCTCCCCTTTTTGTGCATGCCTAATGGTCAAACCCTAATCTTATTGGGGTGTTTATTTTTTTATTCTTATTACATAGGGTTTGTAAGGATCGTTTTAAATCTCATTCAAATGATGTACATTAAAGGTGATGAGTTGTGCTCTATTTAAGTTAGGTTGCCCGTTTTTTGGCATCTTTAAATTCTAAAACCTTACTTGATTACATTTTTAATACCTTGTTTTGATATAAAATTATAAAAATAAATATTTTCAAGGATTATTTGAAGTGAAAATCAATTTTTACTTCATTTTCACTTCAATTTAAATGTTTTTATATAATTGGAAGCTTGGTAAAAATATTTTAAAATTAATCTTTCACACCAAATGTTTAATAAAATGTAGAATAACCTTTAATTGTTTGATTTGGTATTTAAAAGGTTTCCTGAGTCTTAAAGGTGAATATTCAATTGGTCTTTATAATTTACTAGGCATTTCAAGTAATAATTTAAAAGAGAAGTAATGATAAATCATTTAAAAAAATTGAACAAAATTGTGAGATTGAAAATTTATTTTTACATTATACACAAATACATAAGTATACGTACATATATGTGTGTTTGTACCAATTCACATGGAAGTATGTGAATTTGTGCAATGAGATATATGTGTTTGTGTGTGTAAGTGCATATAGGCATAATGATGGAGGGAAACTTTGGGGTTTTTAATTTGATACTCAAGATTAATTTTCAAATAGGTTTTAAAGGATTCCCAAAATAAATTATCAGGTCTATTTTTTACCTTTTAATTAATGTATAAGATTTTTTATTTTAATTGTAAAATCCTTGGGTACCATTTGGAATTAACTTTTTAATGCTTGGATGTGTGATTTAGACCTACCTTGGTTGTTCTATTGATTTTATATGATTATGGTAATTGTAGAATTTCTTAGTGATGTTGTGATTATTTATGTTATGGTTTTCATTATTATTCAAACCTCATGGGAAACTTGAGTTCTTCAGTAAGAGAGCCTAGATCAGGATGGGTTCCCCTTCCACTAACTATGCAAGTGAAGTATATTTTTTTCCACTGTCCAATGATCTGTTACTAGTTTGTTTCCATTAATTGAGGATCTCCTTAATTAGTGATGTTAGTTCTAAGTTCCCCCTATCCTTAGTGACCCTATGGTGTTTTTCCCATGATACTTATTTTTTATAATTGATGGTATGATTTCCTATTTCTATTTCCTTATTTTATATTGACCATGATCAATATCCTTTTCATTATTTCTTGAGAATTATTTATCTTTAGTAAAATGGTATTCTAAAGTGTGTTGGAAAGATTATTTCAAAAGTGGTTAAAGGGGAGTTTTTAAATGGATTTCTTTATTAAAATATGCTTTATACATGTAAAATATTTATAAAGTGATTGTTTCTATTTAATGAAAATAAAAATTTAAATTTTATAAAATTAGATTTTATTTTATATTATTAATAAAGAAAAACTAATTTTTAATAATGTATCAAACTATGAAAAAAGGATCTTTTATTTAGAGACTTAAAATTGGGGTGTGGTTTATTTTTCATGTCTATTGTGATCTTTTTTTCAAGACTATAATCATTTTAGTTTCAGGTTTTGACTTTTCTATAACCGATTTTGGAGCATTGAGATTTTAGAATGGAATAGTCACTTGTAAAGTCACATGGAGGTATATATATTTTTTTGTTTTGTTTAGTTTACTTTATCACGTTTTTTAATTAGGATTTTTCTCTATTTTATATGTGGTTATTTATAGATCATATTATTTATGTAAATACTAGGTGATTTGGTAGTGGTTATATTTGTAGTAGGATTTGAGGGTGAGCAGAGAGAGATATGGATGTGGAGGAAGTTTGGAGAGTGATATGAGAATTTATTTTGCATATTTTAATATCTATTGTTTGTTTTATTTCTACTTATTTGATTTGGAATTGACATATGGACATATGAATGGGTCATGATGGTTTTTCAATAGTATTTTTGTGTTTCTTTACTCTGATTTAAGGGAGAAATCGTTACCACTATTTTACTTTGATTTCCCAACACTAGTTTTCATCCCGAAGAAATTAGAAATGCACCTTGGGTATATTGTGGGCCATATTGGGCCTCTGATACAAGGATGGATCAGGTTTATCTATGACATGTGGTGATTTTTATCATTAGAGAACATATTTATCATCACGTAGTTTGATCTCAAATTTTTCAAGAAAATTTTTCTAGAAATTATAATTTTCATTTAGTAAACTTTTCCAAACTTTTTCTATGTAATTAAGTCATATGTTGAAGAAAAAACCATTTTTTATGAATTTAAAGTTATAAAAAATTACAAAGTCAAACTCCCCATCTTAGAATTCTTATTTTTTCCAGTATAACACATTTTGTATGTCTTTGAAGTCTTAAAAAATATATGAAGTCATACAGGAAACCATTAATTCATACGAAAACACCTCTTAAGTTATATGAAATTTCATGTAGTTATACAAACTATCTCAAGTCATACATTATAGTGTCAAAATTCTTACATGGTATAAATTCATACAAAAGGGCCACTCTATGAAAATTATTACACACAGTCAAATTATCTATATTTATATATTAATTCAAAATAAGAATATAATAACTTCAAACAACTTTAGTATCATCTCAATCACTTAGAATCAGCTTAAAAATGATTCAAGAACTTTATTGAAAAAAAATAAACAATCAATAATCCTTCAAAAATTCCTCCAATCAAAAGGGTACTTTATTCTCCCCCTTTGGATTTATTGTCAACACTTTTTAAAATCTTTCCCAAGCTACTAAAACCCATTAGTGATATTAGTAAACTCACTCAAAAAACATTAAATCATAGGCTATCTCAAGTGAGATTAATCTTGACATTTCACCACAAGATAATGTGGTGTTATTATATAATTTTATCCCTTGGTGATAAGAAACTATTGGTTAAGTGATTCTAATTATTTCTCCTTATAATCTCCTTCAACTCATCAAATATGATCACACATTTTTCAATAACTATAGAACTAGATAACCAAAAAATTACACAAACCTCCCTTGATAATTTTTCCCCCTTTTATAAATAAGTAATAATTGTGACAATTTTCTCTCCCCCTTTGGAAACTTAATCCAAAGAATTATGGGGTGACCTTTCACAAATTTTTATGTGATAGGGGAAGGAATAACATGAATTTTTAGCCTTAACTAAAAGAACCTATCCTCTTTAAATTCTTTGGTGAAAACTTTTAAAACTTGTTCCTTATTTCCAAAAAACTCAAGTTTCACATCACCTTATATCAACTTCTATTTGATAAAATATTATCAAAGATGAATGTGTTTTGATCTAAATTGTTGAACCATATTCATGGAAATATCTATAGCACTTTGATTTTCATAGGAAATTCATAATAGATTCTTGACCTCATCTCTCAATTTAGTTAGTTGAACTTGCATCTATATCATCTGATTATAAGCATGTGTGGATGAAATATACTAGTATTTATTTATTCTCAATGCCAGTAAAAATTTATTATTATTATTCCATGACACACATCTCTTTATTATAAATAATGTACTTCCTAAAGTGGAATTTCTATCAACATAATCTCTAGAATAGTCTTCATTTGTATAGCCTTGAAAATTAAAATTAGAACTATTTTGGTATTGTAGGTTGTATCATAGTGTAATTTTGATATATCTCATAATTCTCTAGGATTCCAACATGTGAGATTATTTAGGGTCACTTCGAAATAAATATTACAATGTTATAGTAAAAACAATGTCAAGTTTGGGAGATGTTAGGTAGATAAGGCTTCCAATCAGTTTTTTATAGCCCCTTTTATTTACACTAGTTCTATCCACAACTTTGATCAACTTAGTGGAAATAACTATAGGAGTAGAAATCTCCTTTCATTCCTCAATTCCAAATATCTTCAATAATTCTCTAGAGTATTTGTATTATGATAGAAAAATATTATCTTCCCCTTGAATGATTTTAAATCCTAGAAAACATAAAACCTCACCTATCATAGACATATCAAAATTTCTATTAATTTCCTTAGAAAATAGTTCACAAAGATACTCTATATCACCATAAAAAATGATGTCATAGAAATATACTAGGACAATAAGAGTACATGTGGAAAACTCCTTCATATAGAGATTACTATCAAATTTTCCTTTTTGAAAAATTATTTCTTCCAAATCATCCATCTAAATTGGAATACCAAGTACTTGGGGCATATTTTAATTCATATAAATAATTCCTAATCCTGAAAACCATGATTCCATTTTTATCATGAAGAAAACCCTTAGGTTGTTCAATGTAAACCTCTTCTTCAATATTACCATTTAGGAAGGTATATTTCACATCTATTTGATAAATTCTATAATTTTTGTGAGAATTCAATATAAAGAATATCCTAATGGTATCAAGTCTTGAAAATAGTGAAAAGGTATCTTCAAATTCAACTCTTTCCATATGAAAATACCCCTTGCAAACTAGACTTGCCTAATTCCTTATGAATTCACTTTTCTCATTCAATGTATTTCCAAAAAACCACTTAGTGCCTATAATGTTCTTTTTATTAGACCTTGATACTAGCTCCCAAGTGGAGTAATTGTCTATTTGATCAAGTTACTCATTAATAATAGAAATTCATTCTCCATGTTCAATTATATATGAAACAATTTTATGTTCAACTTAGAAGATAAGAGCAGTTTGGTCCAAAATTCTTCACCTTCTTCTTGTTTGGACATGTGAATCTTGTCGAACAATGATATTATCATAATCGATATGGTTCTTCAAAAATTGATACTTATTCATCTAATAACTATATTATTATTCATCACTGGTCACAATTTATTAAATATCAACCACAACTTTCTCATTTCCATCCAGTTTTATAATCTATTTTTCAGTAATTTTCATGTTTCCAGCTCCATCAGTTTCATCTTCAGGATTAATAATCACATATGATTTTTACAAATTTTAAATAATTTTTACATATGAAAACTCTATCCACTTGTTTTTATTTTTTCTCTAGAATTTTTATCCACTACCATTGGAAAGGTATCCCAAAAAGGATCCTTCTTTATCTCATTATTCAAACTTTCCTAGATTTCTATTCTTTATCTTCATATAATAAGGGATTTTAAATAATTTGAAGTATTTGATAGTTGGATTTTCATGGTAAAACTTTTCATATAGAGTCTTTTTTGTATCAAATATCAATAAAATATATTTTTAATGCTCACAAAATTGCACACATATTTTCTCCCAAAAATATGAAATATTGTTTTTAGCTAACAAAGTTTTTACCATCTCCACAATGCCCCTATATTACCTCTTAGACACACTATTTTTTTATGGAGTGTGTGGTGTGAAATATTGATGGTTTATTACATGGTTTTCTAGAAATATTTTAAAGTAATTACAAGTGTATTCTTTTCCATTATTATATATCACCCATTTGATCAGAACACTAAACTCCTTTTCAACTTGCCTTTTGAATATTTTAAACATTTGGATTGCCTTTGATTTATGATTCAAAGAGAGAAAATTTATTATCTGATTATAGTCATAAATAAAGGTAATGAAATAAATATCACCCTTGGTTAAATTTTTCCTCATAGGATCACACACATCTGAATATATGAGTTCTAATGGTCTAGTGGACTGAATATCCACCTTTTAGTGTGTCACTTGAACTATATTCCCTTTTAGGCATGTGTCACAATATGATTATCAATCCATTTTTAGTTTGGTAAGGTCTCTCACCAAATCATGTTTTTAAATATTGATCATATTTTTATATCCAATATATACAAGTATTCTATTCCATATATCATTCTCATCCTTGGTACTCATATAGCAGGACTGGGATAGGTTACCAATTTGAAACAAGTTCCCACTTGTTATTTTACCTCTAGTGATGAATTTTAAATACATTGAACTTATTATGATGCAAGATTTTTTCATAAAAAATGATCTTATTTCCCTCATCACATGGTTGTATAACAATAAGAAATTTATATTTTACCCCTTCCACAAACAAAACATCTTTGTATTTGAGTCTTTTAGACTTAATTTTAGAAATTCAGACACCTTTAATCCTAAAGGAACTATAATTTCTAAATGTAATTATTAATAATTCAGGTTGTTCAATACCTTTCAATATATTTTTGTCTCCATTAATGTGGGAATAAAACCCACTGTCAAGGATCCATGGTCTTCCTCTCTTGTTTTCCTTCAATTCCACTTCAATAATGAATGAATTATATTCTTAATTATTTTTATCAAACTATTTACCCTTTTATTTGTAAGATAAATTTCTATGGAGATTTTCCATGCACTTATAAATATATTAATTTAGTCACACATATCTTCCATATAATTTCTTTAAACTTTCTTAACATGATCTAAGTAGGCATGCTTGTTGAAATTTTGTTCACAGCCTTTTTATTTGGAGACTCGTTCTTTTTAACTTTAGATTTATACCCCATTGATTAATTAATTATTAAATGTAAGGACATATTGTACCGTCATGTGGAATATTTGTGGCCAAAAATAACATAACACCAACAGTAGCCACGGAATCTGAATCTCTTGTTAAATCCATAATTCTGACTAGAAAACTACACTCTAGATTCTTTCCATTGTTGTCTATATCTAAACTTATTTTTATTATTCATTAAGTATATTGATTTTTACTATATCATTATTTTATTAATGGATGTATAAGAGAGTTTATCATCATATTTTTTTCTAGACTCATGCATATTTTAAATTAGGACTTGTACTTCTAATAAAAACATAATCAAATTTTTTGAGTAATTTTAGGTATAGGTTTAACCTGAATTGATGTTTGATATGGCCTTAAATTTACTTAATTTTCCACATCTTTTTATTAATATTTTAATCATTTAATTAATTATTGTTTCAATTTTTTTTAATTATTTATACTTTTGTATTTTTATAATTAAATTTATTATTTAATAAATTTTTATAAGTAATTATGTATTTTTAGTCATTGAAATTATATTTTCCATCTTTCTTTGTTTTTAGGTTCTTTATGTGATTTTTTTATTTTTCGTCTATATGTCTTTATAATTTTAGGTTGTTGTTTAACATTTAATCAATTTAAATTTATTTAATTAAATTAATATTTAATTTTATCTTTAATCTTTAACTTTGGTATTTGATTTTAACTTTAATCAATTTTATGAATAAATATGATTACAATTAATAAGTTAATTCTATAATGTGAATGTTGATTTTTAAATTTAAACAAACTAATAATAATAATCCAGTTTCATTTTATTTATTTTCTCTATTTAATTTTTAATTTTAGTTTAGGTTTTTAGTTTTATGTTTTCAATTATTTAGTTAATTAATTATTAATTTAAGTTTTTGTTTAAGTTTTTGTTTTTGTTTGCAGTTAAAATTTTAAGACATCGATGCCACAAGATACTAACACACACCCCTAGTGTCTTATTGTTTCTTCCTATCAGTGACTCAATGAGTCACTGACACTACTATCAACACCCTTCATTGTCTCACCAACACTGTGTGACACGCCCTGATTCATCCAACCCACTGATCCCTATCCTCCTATTGGTGAGTTGTCTCACTGATACCCTGCTAACATATCCTCACCTCCCCAACCTACCAAAAGCACTTTCACCATGTCTCACTGACTATCCTCTTCCCAAGCTACTAACACACCCTTGAGCTCTCAACTCACTGACACCGTCACGCCCAAAATTGAAGCATCACTTAATCAAGATCAAACCAGATCCACATATCATATTTCAAACTTAATCTACCTACAGCATATCTGAACCTCTAAAATCCTTGAAAATTTTTCCGGATTTTTTTCCACCCTTTTTAGATCTGATAATCACTTAAGCTGCAGATGCAACCCCCAGATAAGGTGATTCCTCATGTTGTCTAAGACTCACCGTAGATCCTAAGTACTTATGAGCCATTGTCACTAGTTTTGTAGTTTTTTATAGAGTTTCCTCACACCTCCACCTGGAGGAGCTGAGCTGGGCTGCCGTGACTTATTTCCAAGAACCCCTGCGCTATCAAAATTCATTGTGGGAAAGAAGAGCTATTGAGGAGGGATGAAGTAGCCACCGTGGAGGAAGGATCACAGGCACCGGAAGGAAGAATTCATCGGCCTCCCTGGAGTGAAACTGAACCCCCCCTGTATTTCGTAGAAGAGGATGGGGAAGAGTTAGTAAAAAATTAATTAAAAAATTAAAAATTAAATTAAATATAATAAATAAAAAATAAAAAAATGAATATCAAAATAATGAATAAATATTAATAAATAATATGAAATTAAAATATAATAACTTATAGTCAATAAAAATAATTATCAAATAAAATAATTTAATGAAATAAATAAATACTAAATAATAATCTTAATAAATTAATATAATTATATTAATAACCTAAATAATTTAATAAATTTAATAATATTATTATTTAATAAAATTAATAATTACATAAAATAACTTAATAAGAAATAATAATTGACAATAATAAAATTATTAAATAAAATAAGTAATTAAACAATAACATTTAATAATATTTAAATATTTATCTTAAGATATTAATATATTAACAATTATAATTAATTAAATAATTAAATATTTATAAAATTAATATCCGTAACATCATTATTCTTTTTGTCTTGCAGATTCATTCCCGAATCAGAATCCCATCCAGGTACATCTCAACTACCACTAGGAATTCAGTTACAAGGGAGTTGTTAAAGTCACGATGATTTTCATAGAAAAACACACGTGTACGGTGACTAAGAGGAGAAATTACCAATGTCGGTACATGCAGTGGTGATATAGAAAGAGACAACAGATGATTTAAATTAGCAGTAGGAGGATTCACGATGGAGGATATACACACTTCACTTTCTCACGATACTCAGAGAGCAGATCTAGTAGACCTCTTAGAGACAGAGGGAGCTGGAGAACTTGAGTCACAGGAGCAAAGCAGCATTACATGATCTTCATTTTTAAAGGGAGGATACTTCTTCCTCTATTATTTTATTTTTTACATGTAATTGTTTCTTTTGAATTGAATATGATCTTAGGTTAAAAACTATTGAGCTTGAGGGATTCAAATACTGTTGGTTTTTTATTTTTCTCTCTTCATTTTATTTATTTCAATAAGAATCATATTCCACCGGCAAGGATGAATCTATTTCTTAAAACTTAAATTGAATTTTCACCTTTCATTTGTTTAATTTTAAAATCAATGATATTTTGGCGAGATCGAGCAATTTTTCAAAACTATAAATTCAAAAACTTCAAAAACTTTCAGCGAGATAGTTTTCTTTTGACATCTTTCTTAATCAATTTTCTAATTGAAGGTTCTTGAAGTGGAGAACTTTAAGAATTTCATTACAACATGTTAAATATTATGGAGAGGAATAATTAACCACTCATTTTAATGTTGTGATTTTAATAGAATTAATAAGTGAATATTGCATCCTTTTGACTAGTAGAATCTAAAATCTCGAGCATTTATCTAGCTAGATCATTTCTTATCACTCCTGTTCTCAATGCTTGTTCACCATCACTTTTCAATTTCATTATTTTATTTGTTTCACATTATGTTTCTTAAATATAAATTCATAAAAAAAAATTACTTCATTTTTTCTTTCACTTTTCTAAAAATAAAATATATAAAAAAAGTAAAAAACTTAAAAGAAAATTTACCCACTATTGACAACAGTGGGGTTTGTTTGACCCTTAAATCACACACCCTCCTTCCTTATGGTTCAACCCTTAACTACTATACTATTGTCGGTTATAAATTTAATTTTGAGGGTTGTGACAACCTATGGAACCTATAAAATTTTGGTTCCATTTCTGGGGAAGGCATGCGATGATTGACTTAGGGTTTTAACAAAAATAAAAAAAATAAAAAAAAACTGATTTTAAAGAAAAATATGATGCTTGAGTTTTTTTTCAAAATTTATGCCTAATTTTTGTGTGTGTGAATATCAAAATCTTAAGTGCTACCATTTTTTGATATTTTTTAATGTTTTTCACTACTAAGATAAATTTTTGGAATTTCTAGTGTTAATTTTTTGTTAAATCATTGTTATTGTCTTAATATCTTTAAAAATGGAAAATAATTGTAGTTGGGGTCATCGAAATAAAGTCTTTTGTGTTTTTTGTAGAAACTATGGGCACAACGCTTGGCTGTGTATCTATAATGTACCACAAAATCCCTTTCAATATGGTAAAAACATGGAAAGTTATAAACCTGAACCCAAAGACTACTCAAAATTGGATCAAATGTTATCAAAAATCTTAGAAAAAATTGATGAATTTTATGAATCACATAGTGTTAGAATGAAAACACTACAAAATGAAACATGGGTTTCATAAGAGAATATTAAAAATTAAAAAAAATGAATTTAGTGATGAATAAAGTGATTATAAAATATTTAATCATGAAAATGTGAATTAGGGTGTTGCTAAAATAAAACAACAAACTTTTTATTTTGAAGAATCTGATTCTAATAAAGACAAATATGATGAAATAACCAACTCACCGAATAAATAAAACAACATTGAAGATCCCATAATAACTTAAATAGAGTTGAGTTGGATAATTTTGAGAAATAATTAAAATAGATTGAAAAATATTTCTCTATCTTGTTTATGGTTCTTAACTTTAAAAATGTTCACTATTTTAGGAACTTTGAAAATGTAATCACTCAGGTTGAGGAGAATATGAATAATGAGAACTTGATTGTTAAAAACCCTTCAACCAAATTTTCTAAAATCATGAATCATGAATAAAGGTTAACTGATGATCTTTCATTTCCATATTCTAAGATTGATCACTTTTTTGAAACTGTGTGTACTGAAATTGAAAACAATATTGTTATATATGGGAAAAATTGTTTAAATTTAAACAATCTAGAATATGAATTTCATGAAGCTGAATTGAACAATTCTTCCCCTATTACTTAATTGAAATACTCAAGAAACATTGTTTTGGAAAATGAAATTTTTGAATGTGAAGTTAGATAATAGAATGAACACATGCTAGATTATTTTATCAAAGATAATTTTTTATAAGCAGTTGTTGATGATTTTTTTATTTACTGATGATAAAATTTTGGAAGAAATTTTTAATATTGTAAAACCTAAATCTGATAAAGGTCAAATAAATTATCTTCCCTATTTCTTACATATTTCCTCAACTTATTTGGGTGAAAAAGACCATCTAGAGACTAAGAGTATTTTAGAATAGAAGTTTCACTTGAGTTCCAATGATTCTAAAACTATTCAACATGCCATTTCTCCCCTTCTTGAACCTGTTAGTTTGAAATCATCCACAAATACCATTGAAGTTGAATTTAATTGAGTTTAATTTGAGAGAGATAGTATTGAGAATCATGATACATCCCTAGAAGCACCTAGTGTACTGTTTTCCCTTCCTAAAAATTCAAATCTTATCAAATTTAAATCTAATCTAAAAGTAGAAAACACTACTACCAAGAGTGAATCTATAGATATTTTTTACTTCTAAGATTAAAAACTTTTTGGAAAAACTTGAGATATTCAATTCTTTTCCACCTAAACTTAAAAGTATTGAAAATACTAAAAAAGTTAATTTTGGTGATAAATTTTATGCTCTACTTGATGACTCCTTTGAGAATTTCCTTAAGGGTGAAGGGTGTTTCATAGGGAAAATTGTTGTTGATGAAAATTAAGTTTCTTTTCTATTAAGTCTTAGTGCCCAAAAAATTAATTTATCTGTTAAAAACATTTGGGTTGTCAATATGTGGTGTTTTATGGATAAGAAACTACACCCTCCTAAATACTATGGTTAGTTTCTATGGGAGTCTAGTTGGGGAATTTAAAACTAGAATTAGATGGGAGGAAACCTATGATATTACTACTTTCAATAAATGTGTTTTAGTTTTTTTTTATAATTTTAATAAAGTCTAACTAAAGACTTTAAATTCAGTGCTTCTTGGGAGTCAACCCATGCTTTTTCTTTTTTTTTTCTTTTTTTTCTTTTTTTCTTTTTTTTTAATAAAGTTTTTCTTATTGTTGTCTGTTCACCCTATTTTTATTGGATTTTTGTTTTTTGTCTCCTTGGTTTTTATTTTCAAAATAATAAGTATATTGTTTTTGGTGTTAATAAGGAGCAGAATTCCCTCATGTTCTTAAATCACAATTATCTACTTGTGAAGGCTTCATTTAGATCAGGTAAGTTCTTTACTTTTTATTTCTACTTTCATATTTCTACTCCACATATACTTTAAAAAAATTCCTTTATTAACTCACCATTACATTGAGTCACCATTACACTGTTATTGGTGAGTCATCTCAATGGTTTCTCACTGATAATTACTATCATAGAGTTATTAATTTTTTGTTGCTCTGGAAAATTTTTCTACCTATGCCTCTTTTCTGGAAATTTTTTTGTTAAATGTATTTATGTGCTAGAAATTTTATTACTTTACTAGATTATTGCTAGAAATTAAATTTCACTATTTTAAAATCACTTCACTGTTAAAAATTAAGTGTGGGGGGGGTAAATTATGGCTACTATTATTTTTTAATATGATTTAGTTTGAGGGGTGTTTAGCATGCATTTTTATACTCTATTGAAAATCTGTTTGAATCAAAAATTTAGAACTTACTACACCCTATTCACTTTTTTCAATGTTTTACATGCTACTTTTTTAGTTTAATTAAAAATCCTTTCATTGTATTTAATGTAATTTCATGTCAACATTTTTTAATATAAATTTTTTATTGTAGAAAATATTTTTTTTGTACTACAATGTGACCCTTATACATGTCATTACTCTTCTTAAAATGCAAATCTAATTTGAACTTTAATGGTCAAATTTTCTTCTCCACTTTTCAATTCAACTTTGGGGACAAAGTTGGGTCTTAAGTGTGGGTGAGGGGGTTAACCTTTGGTTCATCTAATCTGTGAATTAATGGAAGCCCATCAAATCCCCCTGCCTTTAAATTTTTGGTTAAAAATGGTTAAAAATTTTCAAAATTATTTCACAATTTTAGCCTCTTTAGGCTTCACCTTGAACTTCAAATCAGTCTTTCCTAAGGATGGTTCTTTATTAGTAGTGAAGAGTTTCTATAAATCTAAAACTTGTGAGGATGAATGATTAATGAGTGAATTTTTCTTAGTGATTTTATGAATATTTGGTTTAGGAACTTTGTTTAAGAGTGATATAGGATAATTTTTGTAGAATTATGACCATAAACTTAGGAAATAGGCAAATTGAACTATTTCCTAAGGGACTCACTTTTTAATTATTAAAGGGTAATCGCCTTAGTGAGACAATGTAAATGGTATTCTTATAAATCTTTTGGAATTTGAGTAAAATGGGCATTTGGGAACCCATGATGAATCTCTGAGACACTAGACACAGTGTGTGTGTGAGTAAGACCTCTACACTATTTAAATAATTGCATATGAACACTTCTTAGAACAAGTTACATGGCTTAGGAAAAATTAAAAAAAATCGAAATAAAGTGTCTAGGGTCAAAAATGAGTTCATTAAGGTAAAGAGAATAATTAATGTCAAATGAAGAAGGGGACAATAAATTTGTATAGAATCATTTAAATTGTTCAAATAAGGTGATTCAAAGAAAATAACTTATTTTTTCATTTTGATAATTAAGCGAAAGTAAAAGTACAAAGTTCTTTTTGTTAAGTTCTTAATTCCACCAAATTTTAACCTTTTATCACTCTTGAACTCATAACTTGAATTTGAATTATAGCAAGTCATTAAGAAGTCTCATATATGAGGAAAGACATCCTCAAAAGTGGATGATTCTTTTCTCTATTTATTACTTGTAGGTATTTGTAATTGGGAAAGACTTATTTGGAACATTACATTTCAAAAGCCTTTATCTTACTTTGTGTCCTCTTATTTAAAACTATTATATAAGCTTCATTTTGAGAAAAATGTTTAAAAATCATTTTTTCTATTTTCTAAGAAAAATAAAGCATGAAATTGTTTGAGGAAAAATAATAATTAAGTGTGGGGGAATTTTATGTGACCTTAAATTTACTCAATTTTTCATATCTTTTTATTTATATTTTAATCATTTAATTAATTATTATTGCATTTTTTGTTATTTATTTGGACTTTTGTATTTTTATAATTAAATTTATTATTTAATCAATTTTTATAAGTAATTTTTTATTTTTAGTCTTTGAAATTATCTTTTTCATCTTTCTTCATTTTCAGGATCATTATGTGCTCTTTTTTATTTTTTGCCTGTATGTATTTATAATTTTAGGTTGTTGTTTAACATTTAATCAATTTATTTTTATTTAATTAATTGAATCTTTAATTTTATCTTTAATATTTAACTATTTTATTTTAGTTTAACTTTAACCAATTATATAAATTAATGTGATTACAATTAATAAGTTAATTATGTAATGTGAATATTGATTTTCAAATTTAAAAAATAATAATAATAATCCAGTTTCATTTTTATTTGTTTTCTCTATTTAGTTTTTAATTTTAGTTTAAGTTTTTAGTTTTATATTTTTAATTATTCAGTTAATTAATTATTAATTTAAGTTTTTTTTAAGTTTCTGTTTTTATTTGTAGTTAAAATTTTAAGTCACCGATGCCACGACCTACCGACAACCCCTGGTGCCTTATTATTCCTTCCCATCGGTGACTCAATGAGTCACTAACACTGCTACTGACACCCTTAATTGTCTCACGGACACTATGTGACACACTTCGATTCATCCAACCCATTTATCTCTCTCTTCCTTCTATCGGTTAATCAAGATCAAACCAGATCCACATATCACAGTTCGAGCCTAATCCACCTACAGCAGATCTGAACCTTGAAAATCCTTGACAAACTTTCTGGATCTGTTTCCACCCTTCGCAGATCTGGTAATCACTTCATCTGCAGACGCAACCCCCAGATCCAGCGATTCCTCATGTTGTCCAAGCCTCGCCCCAAATCCTAAGTATTTCTAAGCCGCTATCGCTGGTTGTTGCCAGTCGCTATGGAGTTGCCTCACGCCGCTGCTTGGAGGAGCCGATTCGGGCAGCCATGAGTTGTTTCCACAAACCCCTGCACCATCAAAAGTTTTCATGGGAAAGAAGAGCTATTGAGGAGGGCTGAAGCCACCACCATGGAGGAAGGATCGCCATCGCTGAAAGGAAGAAGTCGTCGGCCTCCTTGGAGCAAAACTGAAACCCCCACCCCTGCATTATACAGAAGAGGATAGTGGGGAGATTGTAAAGAAATAATTAAAAAATAAAATTAAATATAATAAAAATAAAATAAAGGAAATTAATATAAAAATAATAATAAATTAAAATATAAAAAACTTAGTCAATAAAAATAATTATCAAATCAAATAATTTAATAAAATAAATAAATACTAAATAATAATCTTAATAAATTAATATAATTATATTAAAAACCTAAATAATTTAATAACTTTAATAATATTATTATTAAATAAAATTAATAAGTACATAAAATAACTTAATAAGAAATAATTATTATAAATACTAAAATTATTAAATAAAAAATAATTAAATAATAACATTTAATAATCTTTAAATATTTATCTAAAGATATTAATATATTAACAATTATAATTAATTAAATAATTAAATATTTATAAAAGTGATATTCATAACATCTTAATTTCTTTTATCTTGAAAAATCATTCTAGAATCAGAATCATGTCCAGGTGCATCCCAACTACCACTATGAATTCAGTTACAAGGGAGTTGTTAAAGTCAAGACGCTTGTCAGAGAAAAACGCACATGTATGATGACTAAGAGGAGAACTTACCAATGTCAGTAAATGAAGTAGTGACAAAGAAAGATACAACATATGATTTAAATTAGTAGCAGCAGGATTCACAATAGAGGATATACACACTTCACTTTCTCACGATACCCAGAGAGCAGATCTAATAGACCACTCGGAGATAGAGAAAACTGGAGAACTTGAGTCATTTGAGCAAAGCAGCCTAACATGATCTTCATTTTTTGAGGGAGGATCCTTATTCCTCTATTATTTTATGTTATAAATTGTAATTGTTGCTTTTGAATTAAATATAATCATAGGTTAAAAACTCTTGTACTCGGGGGATTCAAGTACTACTAGTTTTTATTTTTCACTCTTTATTCTTTTTCTTTCAATAAGAATCAGATTCCACCAGCGAGGTTAAATCTATTTCTTAAAACTTAAATTGAATTTACACCTTTAATATGTTTAATTTATAAATCAATGATCTTTCAGTGAGATCGATCAATGAAGCAGTTTTTCAAAACTATAAATTCAAAAACTTTAGAAACATTCGGTGAGATTGTTTTCTCTTGACATCTTTCTTAATAAACTTTCTAATTGAATGTTCTTGAAGTGGCCAACATCAAGAATTTCAATGCAGTGTGTTAAATATTCTAGTAAGAAAGAATTAACCACTCATTTTAAGGTTGTGAATTTAATGGTCTTAATAAGTGAAGATTTCATCCTTTTGACCAGTAGAATCTAAATTCTCAATCATTTATCTAGCTTGATAATTTCTCAACACTCCTGTTCTCAATGCTTGTTCACCATCACTTTTCACTTTCATTATTTTATTTGTTTCACATTCTATTTCTTAAATATAAAATCATAAAAAATTGTTTTATTTTTCTTTCACTTTTCTAAAAATAAAATATATAAAAAAAGTAAAAATCTTATAAGAAAATTTACCCACTGTTAACAATGAGGTTTGTTTGACCCTTAAATCACTCACCCTTCTTCCCTATGGTTTTACCATTCACTACTATACTAGTGTAGTTTATAAATTTAATTTTGAGGGTTTTGATGACCTTAGGATGCTATCAATGTTCTATAAATCTCAGTTATTACATATTATTGATCCTTTACTTTAATATATTTTTTGAATTATTCTTTCTCCATTGTTAATTCATGTTAACCTATAATAAGTTTTGATTCCATCTTTCTCATTACTTATTATTTTAACATGAGTTTTTCTTTAAGATCCTTTATGATTGTTTCATACCCAGTAACCTTCGTCTTGAATTTCTTAAACTCCTCAATGATCATGGACTCGTTTTTTAGAGATTTTTTATTTTATTTAGATTTATTACCATAAAATTTCATCAAATTTTTAACTTACTTCTTTAACTTGGTATTTTTTCAAAATAAGCCTCCAATTTAGATCTGAGAAATTGTTCCATATATGTTTATTCACAAACATTATCTTCACTTATTGAGGATGTTTCTTTCCATTCTGTATGTTCCATAAATTTGGTGATTTTACCAGGTACTTCATCCTCTGATTGGTTATTATAAGAAGTGTTCTATTCTTCTTTTTCTTTACTAACCAAATTTCTTTTCTTTCTTGTTGGGAACTTCTTCTTATTATCACAAAATTTTTCTACTGTTATATAGCTTTATCCTATTTCTTATTTTTTGGTTTTTTAACTTGATCATTGGCATCAAAGTCATATATTTTCTTCATAGGATAGTTGATATAAAAGTTTCCAATGCCTCCAAATATGAAGTATTTCAAGGGTTGTCTCCCCTTGTATTTTCCCTTTCCTTTTTTAAAATTTATAGAGATAAGATATGTGATTATTTTCTCTTATCAACCATATAATCACCATCATCAGACTCACTAGAAGTTTTAGGTTCTTCTTCTTTCAGCTTTATCTTTCTCATGGATTTGAAATCTATATAATCTTTCACTTTCTTCTTAAAATCCAGTGTCATTATTATTTCATAATAAAGAAATATTTTTTTGTGGCACATCCAAATCATGATCTTCCTTTTCATTAATTGGAAAAAAATAAATGAAATTGATCAGTAAAATTCCCTATGAGTTTCTTTACAATAATGGAATCATGTAGTTTTTTTTACCAAAGCCTCTAATATTAATCACTATCTCATTCACTCTAGTGAAGTAATCATCAATGGATTCCTCCTAAACTATCTTTATATCTTCAAACATTCTTCATCAAATTTTTATCTTAGCTTATTTTACTTTTACATTTCCTTATTAAATACTTTCAAGTTTATCCTAAATTTATTTAGATGTTTGTAATCCCATCACTTTGGTAAACACCTTCTCAGAAAGAGATATCAAAATGGAATTCATGGATTTTCCATCAACCTTAAGGTTTATTTTATCAATAAATTTCATTTTCTCTCCCATTTAAATGGGTGAAATTACACCATGGCTGCATCAAGAACTCCAAGTCCCAATGACAAAAAATATTGCATTCTATCTTTCAAAACATGTAAATTCTTTCTATAAAATGTGGGAATTCCTATACTATTCACATAGTTTATTGTTTTCATCCTTTAAAAAATAGAATCTAATAGATGAAACCTTCCACTCTGATACTAATAGAAAGTCTTAGTGATTCAAATGGATATACTGAGAGGGGGTGAATCAATGTATACTACTTCTTAAAATTTTATTCTTTGAAATAAACCAATTTAGTTGTTTAAGACATATCCCTATCAAGTATAAATATCATCCTCACCTAAGTTAAATGAATGATAAATAATAACAATGAACACACAAGTTTTTACAAGTTGTGTCCTCAATGTGGGAGCCAACTTCTTTCTACAACGGGTTCTTATCCCCTGCTACAGATTTCCCACTAATATATTTTTATCAATAAAAATGGTTGGTTTAGTTATTATCCAAATACAAATACTTCCCAAAATATACACTACTCATATAAGTTCCATTGTATCCTAATAGTTACAATAAAATATAATAAGCACCAGTTGAGAGAGATATTTTTTAAATTTAGGTTTCTTTAGAAACAGATAATAGAACCTCTAATTTGATCCAGAAAGATAATATCTAAAATAAAAATCTCACCTATTTCAATAAAAACCACTTTAGAATCAACCCAGTGAATAAAATTGTAAGAACTTGGTTTGTTCAACTTATGACATGCATAACCCTTTATGGATATAATTTTTCTTATCCTCTCAAAATCAGCACTTTAATCTTGAGGAAAATATATTTTCATATGAATACCACCTTAGATATAGGCTCTCTAATTTTTCCTTCTTATAAACTTTTAAATAATAGGTATATAAATTTCTACACAACTCACATAAGTTTGGCTTTAGGCATTTATTCTTATTCTCTTACACTCAGTCTCATGTACACCTACACAATAGCAAGATTATTTTTTATTATTCCCTATTAAATTTTCAATAGCCAAGATATTTTCAAATCTCTCCAATTTTGATAATTAAATTAATCCTTTGATTTTCATTATAAAAAAATGGAATACTAATAGGATTATTTAATCCACCATCCAAAAGTATAATTATAAATTTTTCTTTTTTGGTTTCCCATAATTTTACATTGACTTCCCACTAAATCTATTATATGGTTGTTCTTCCCATATGCAATGTTCTAAAACTACCCTCATGTTCATCATCTTCCCAAACTAGTAGCTTTAAACATTTTAACATAAATTAGTAGGTATGAAACTAATTTTATCTTTACAAAACTCAATAGAAATAATTTTTCATTTTTGTATCCACAAGAACCCACAAAACCCAGACTCATGTGGTTCAAATTGTTTTATAAAATTAACTTCAATAAGATCTATACTTTCAAAAAAATCATATTGAATCACTGGAAAAAAATCAAGTGATTATGAAAAATGAGTATTGGTAAAGCATCATCACATTATGAATCTTCATTATTCTTGAAAACTAACCTGGTTTCATTTTTGTGTTCCTCCCAATCAGTTGTTCTCATGAATAATGATTTTCTTCATGATTTTAGAATCATGAAATCTTCAAGTTTCATGGATCAAAAATGTTTTTATGTTTTTATAATTGGATAAAAACATTATAATAACTTGGTTTGATATCAAATTTTTTCAACACAAATGTTCTAGAAACTCAAATTATTATTTAGTGGACTTCACCAAAATTTATCTTAGTACTAAAGTCATACATTGTAACAGAACTCAGTTTTTATGAATTTTAAAGTCATTTAAAATTACAAAGTTATATACCCCAACTTAGAAGTTTTATGTTTTGTATTAGAACCCATTTTTTATGAATTTTAAGTCTTATGAAATGTCTGAAGTCATATGGGAAACCTTAAGTCATACAAAAACACCTCTGATGTCCTAAAAAATATCATGAAGTCATACAAACTACCTCAAGTAATACACAAGAGTCTCTGAAGTTTTACATGGAATAAAGTCTTACTCAAGGGCCTTCCAAAGTCATACACTCCTAGGAAAATTCATATGTCACTCCATGAAAAGTCTTACATGTAATCAAATTCACCAAATTAAAATATTAATTAAAAATAAGGCCACAAAAACTTCAAACAACTTCATTGTCATCTCAATCACTCAGAATCATCCCAAAAGTGCTTAAAAAGCTTGATTAATAACAAATAAAATAATAATTAATCCATAAAAAATCCTATAATTAAAAGGGTTGTTCAAAAATTTTGAATCTTAGAAATTTATTTGGTATAGTTTTTTAAGATTGAGATATTTCTTTCCCTGATATTGATTTGTGTGAACGTGGGTATCTAATTTAAAAAATCTAGGGATTTTCAAATCAATATATAAATTTTAATTTATAGTTATAGATTAATTTAATTTTATAAATATTAATTTAAGTATTAGGGGATGGTGAATCTGACTCTCATTATTTATTTCATATGTCATTGAATTATAATTTTGTTTTTGTGATGATTTAATAATTGATAAAATCTAAAAATAATAAAAATAAATGGGAAGATGAAAGAGGATAATTCATGGGTATTTTATGATATACAGTTTGACATGTGAAATGTTATTATTGTTATTTTTAGTTAACAGATAGATATATAGTGTATTATTACATGTTTTATTCAAAAAAATATAGTTTTTTCATGTCTAATTATTAAGATAAGGAATATGTGAATTTAAAGGTAGATTTTAAATTATTGATTAAATTTTATTGAACATGTTTATAACATATCATGAAAGATAAATAATATTGTTAATAATTTAAATATATGGAATAAGAAGGGGATTTTATTTATTTTTAAATTGGTAGAATATATTATTGTTTTATTATGAAATATAGGATGAGGTTATTAAATATTAAAATTTGTTTTTAAAGTATATTAATTATTTTTAAATGATAAAGTACAAGTTTGATTTGAAAATGGTGTTGGTATTGGTATTGTGTTGATAATATTTATTATGATTTTGTTGATTATTATATGTTATGGTTTTGATATTTATTATAAAATAGGATGTTACTGTGATTGTTATATTCATTGCTTTTTGAGATTTAACTAAAATGGTAGTATTGGTAATTAGTGTTGAGACTCCAAGTATATGAGGATGTATATATTTTTTTGCTAATTCTTTTTTATTATTTGTAATGTGAAAGGTATTTGAAATGATATGTAGTGTTTATTTGAAGTGTAATTTATAATTGAGTTGTGGTTTGAGGTTGAAATTATGAGGAGAAATAGAAAGTGAGATTAATATAGGTTGAGTGAAGTATAAGATGGTTTTTATTGTTGTTTTCACTATATGAATATAAAATTTTTATGATTTTAATTGTATAGTTTTCATAGTGAGATTGTTGTTTTTAAAATTGTTTAACTATATGATAGTTGTGGATGTAGTTGTACAATTATTAACATGTGGTTGTACTGGTTATACTTGTATTGTCATGAGATGGGTGGTTGACTGTGGGTTATAATGTGGTGATGATTAATTAATTAGAATAAATGAGTAAGGAATTGCATTAAGAGGTTAAGTTAATTGTGAGGAAATTGTGGAATTCTTGATATCCATGAAAAATATGTGTTGATGTGAGTTGTAGAGTAGAGAACATAATTATGAATTTTTTGTGTTTTTGGCTAGTTTTATTTTTTTCATTCATATATGCATTAGCATGATCTTTTAACATAGACACATGATGGTCAAGGGATGAAACTACTGATTATTTTTTATATATACACCCATTATTTTTATATATATTTTTTATATTTACATGATAGGTTTGGATGTAGTTTTGGGTGACAATAGCTTATGTACATGGAAATTTGGTTGGAGTAGGTGTCAAACATTTGTATCTTGTTTCTTGGGTTACTTGGATTTAATTTGGTGATTATTATGTTATTCACTTGTGGTTATTGATATTATGTGACATTGGATGCATTAAATTATCATATTGGTTGTTGATAGTGGTTTAAATCATTATTTTATCATATGGAATGTGTTGTTATATTGTTATATTTTTTATTTAAAAGGGTAATGAATCTCATATTTTCATGTTTATTCCTTTATTTCTTGTCATCAACTATGACCTATTGGAGGTGAATTTTGAGGGTCACACTTGTTTTATTTCCTACTTGGTGAGGAGATTCAGAAAAAACCATGACATTATATTTACAATTAAATAAATATTTATTTCATTTTCTTTACAAAACAAAGAGTCCAAATATGGACCAATGTCATAAATAAATCAATATGAAAACATAAAAACTATTTTATTACTTAAATAAATAAATGTTAAATTAAAATATATACATTCATCATAACTGATAAAAATAAAAATAAATTATAATAAATAAATAAATACCATGACTACGGGTTGAAATCCCCTTGACTTATAGTCCCTAACAAATAGAAAAGTTATAAAATATATGGTCACTAATAAAAATAATATAAACCATGGAATAAAAAAATTTATAAAGAGACTAAAATAATGAGAAGTGTTATTTTTGGATTAGAATTAATATAAACAATAAAAAGATATATGGAAAAAATAATCATTATATAATTATGGGAAGGGGATAAAGTAGTTATATGTGGTGGCTATTATATAACTATTAGGTGATCATTAGAGGTAACCAATATGTAGCCATTATAATACCACATAACTATTAAAAATAAAATTTTTTAAATATATAAATTTTTTATATCCAAATATCATAATGAAAATTTATGTTTACTTCTCATAATAATAATTATTTCTTAAAATCATTTTATAAATTATATCACTTTAAAACCAAAATTCGTTATGCACTGAGAGTTTTAATTTAATAATTATTTTCCTCATAGTTAGATATTAATTTTCATTAAATATATTTAAAATTGGGAATCATAATATCGAAATTAAGTATTCATGAAATTTTGGAATTTTTCATAGATAATAAAAAACAAAGTGAATATTGAAATATGATATAATATCAAACACGATAGTATATGAGTAAAAAAATCATATAGAATTTAATCATGATATAAGTTTGAATCAAATGACTTGAATATTATTCTTAGTCACAAAAATAATCATTATTCTTATTATTAATTCAAAATTATATTTTATTTAATTATTTATTAAATTTTATTCAATTTGGTATTCAAAAATTTTACTCCCTCTTCCTATAAGTAGTCACATACCCACATCATTATATAATACTAAATTCATATTTATATATTATAATTATCTCAATATCTCACTCTTATATTTATCCCTCTAATTTTCAAAATTTTAGGGGTCTTGTGGGATTAATTCCAAAGATAAGAAATGAAGCTAGATAAAAGTTTCATTACCATTCTCTCAATAAAGTTTTATTTCAAATTATTTTACTTTCATATTATTTACTAATTTTATTAGTTTTAGTCTCCTAGTTAATTATTGTATAATTAATATGTATTTTTTCTTATACTTATTGTATTATATATGTGTAAATTTTGAAGGGAATCTCTATTAGAATTTGATTTCACAAATAATTGGTTAAACTCTTATCATTATCTAAATGAGCATTATTGGTAAATAGAAAGAAGTGAATCTTTAGTATCTAACTATCAAATTTGGGAAAACTACCATGGAATATTTTAATATACCAATATTTTATAAATATAAGGGATACATACTCCTCTTCTATGGATCATTTTCAATCTTTTTCATGATAACATTTTTTACGATCCTTTGAAATAACACCCTTTCATGGAATATACTTTAATCATGTACTTTTCATTATTTATTTATTATTTATCATTTTATTCAAGGATATTTATATTATTATTAATATTATTCATTTATTTGTAATTTTATAGCTTTACACTTTCATCCCTTACTCATGGGTTGTTCATGATAATTGATTTAATGTTATGAATGTTTTAGTTAATGCATTCATGTATATATTGTGGGCACCACTCACAATTTGTGAATAAAATATAGGGTGAAAATTTTGTGGAGTAATTTTTTCAAAAATAGTTATGGGAGATTTTATTTGGTTGAAAACCTACTCATGGGGTTTTCCTCGATCAACAACGAATGTAGTTATTCATCCAATGGCAATGGAGGATTTTATTTGGGTGGATGAACATCCAAATAAAAATAGTTTCTTCATTAAATTTAAAGTTGGATTAAATACCCTGGAACTTTAATAAGAAAAACTCCTATGATTTAATATGATTTATCCTCTGATGTTTATTCAGAAATTGAATAGTGAATTTCCCCCTTCCCTTGTGGATATAGGCATAACTTTTTGAACCATGTAAATTCAATGTTTTCTATGTTTTATATTATTTTTCATGTTTTTTTGGTGTGTGTGAGTTTTTATGCCTTGATAAAGTATTATTAGATCCACCAGGGTCAAAATAAAAATGAGAAAAGAAGGTTTTATAGTGTTCAAGAAATAAAAGTTGGGAATATTTGAATTTTGAAAGAAAATTCTTGAATATCTCATTAATATGAATCCAATGGTGAAAATGGTGTCAAAAATAGAGCTAAATTGATCTTGGTAGATCCTATAAAAATTCTGGTCAACTTATGATGCTATATTACCCCTTTTAATAGAAGACTATATCATTCACACTGGTAGTGAAATTATAGTGCATTTTTTAAAAATAGCTCTAGAATACCATTTCAACATATTGTATCATCAATTAATCTCGATCGTTAACATTTTTTTAATCATAAATTAGTCAATGAAAATTAATTTTTAAAGATCTAGGAGTCAATTACCATTAATTTGACCATTCATGCCATGTCCATATGGTTATATTTTTGAAACTTGTACTATATAAATAGAGGAACAAACTTATAACATGATTAAGTTTACTAGTTTTAATTATTTAATATAGAAACCTAAAATGGAAGAACATTGGGTATTAATGTTTTTTTAAAACTCATTTTAGTGAAATTAGATACCATTGGGACCACTATAACACCAGTAGAGAAAACTCCAAATAGTGATCAATTTTGGTGAGACATCTATCAGTACCCCACTAGTTGATGTGAATTGGGTCATGCTCAAAAGAAAGTGTGCTTACCAAATCAGATAGTTGATTGATAGGAGTATCTTATAAAAAATTTCCAATAAATTTAATATTTTTGTTCTATAATGAAATTTTAAAGGGATGTACTCAAGGTGTGACAACCTGGGTATTTTTAATAATATATCACTTTTATGGTTTATTAATATTCATGATTATAAATTTATATATTTACTTTAAACATGCATATTTATTTATATAATTTCTTAAATTATGTTATAAAATCAATTAGATACACATTATATATTTAAAATTATCATGTTTACTTCATCTCATAATAAATGTTTTATTTAAAGGTTAAATAAAATTTCCTAATATGATTTGTATTTTTATATCTATACAGAATTATTTAATTATTAAATATTATATAAATGGATATTTATGTTAATTATATGGATTTATATTTATGTTTATTATTATGATAATGTTATAAATAATTTTATCATGGTATGAAATTATAATATGGTTTTCATTTGAAAAAAATAGTTTTTATTCTAAATAAATTGTTTTCCATGTAATTTATGGTTTAATTTAAAATATAAATTTATAAATTTTAGAATTTTTATTTGATAAAATAGATTTTTTTTAATTATTTTCATGTTGAAATTAGATTAGGGGGTATTTTTTTGATTTCTCTAAATAATTTAATATTTTTAGTGAATAGTAAATAAATAATATTTTTACCAATATCGTATCTTTTATGACATAAAAATGATATATATATGACTTAAAAAATTTTTGAAACCTTTTTAATGTTTATTAAATTATAATATACTCAAAATATCATAAAATTATTCTCTAATTAATTTAAATTAATTTTTAATTCAATATAAATATGAAAACACTTATTAATGTTGATGCAATTCTTGTGAAACATTAGAAAAGTAAAAATCGGTATCATTGAGATAGTATTTTTAAGATGGGTAAATATATTCTTGACTTGGAGGATAAATATAATTAATAATCAATTTTTTATTTATATTTATGAATTTAAAAATTATATAAAAATATAATTATCCAAATACTTACCCCTTACTTTCACATGGTAATAAAAGTAAAAATTATAATCCTAAAATGTTATAATGATATAAATAGAAATGAATATATTATGATAGTTTTATAAGACAATAATGATGAATAATAAATTATATTTAGGTCAGTAATTTATTTTTAATTGATCATGAGACATCATTAATTCATCACGATGGAAAAAAATTAGAATTTAAATTTTTCTTAAACTAACACTAACCCTAAAAGAATAGTATAGTGAAATTTTAGGGTCAAAACCATGATAAACTAGTAATACTAGTTAAAATCTACAAATTAATTGTTAAATATTTACAATTTTTTCAAAAAAAAAGTGAATCTAAACTAAACTAAATTAAACTAGATTTTTGAGTTAATGAGTTAGTGGATTAAATGTTAATTAGTGGACATAAGATATGGGAATTAATTTCCAAGGATGGTTTTTCATTATTAAAAAAAATTCAAATTCATTCATGAGATTAATAAAATAAATAATCTTAATACTTCTTGAGGTGATTAGTTCTAATTGGTCACCAATAACTAATTCTACATAATCCTATTTGATTTATTTGGTTGAGTCAGTCTTATAAGACCTAGATGCATTAAATTCTATCTCAAAAGAGAAATGTGTAATTAAGGTTAGATATATCTCTCCTACTCCCCTATATTAAATTGGGGTTTCCCCCTAATAACTATCACTCTCATTGGGAAACTAGGGGATAATATTTTGGTGAAGTTCAATTTAATAGTAATAAATAAGAAAAAAATCACATGCAAATAAGAATGTAAAACATGACATAGGTGACCTCTTCCATCAATTCTATCCTTCTCTATGAGCCTAGTCACTCATAGTTGAGTGTTTATTGGTAAAAAAATGAAAACACGTCATAGAATATGGAATAAAACAAATAACTAAAATAAAAGTACTGAGAAATAATGGAAAACTTACTTTAATTGTGATTAAACAACCAACATATAAATCTCATTACTACATAATGAAAAGAAATATAAAAAAAAAGTCATAAATATGAACCTTTTAATGAATACCATCAGAATCCAATGAAGATCCTCTATTTCTTACTCTGAACCTCCTAGTGGACAATTTAGTCACCCCTAGTTACTGATTTGGTCACCCTTGGTTGTTGATCCTTTTCCTAGGATTTTTCTTCTTTTTATTCTTCACATTTCTTAATAGGTAAAACCGTCCTTATAAGTCTTCAAATACTGACTTAAAACTTCCCCTAGAAATATCCCACAAGATTCCCTAAAATATAGGAACTCATTTTTAAGAACACTGTTGATTTGGATTAATTACGGTGTGGCCAAGTTTACCCTGACACATGGAATTTATATCTTGGAAAACTCCAACTTGATCTTCTGCTTTCCTGAGTACTACCACAGTGAAATAATTACTATTATGGAATATAAAACCTAGCCAAAAGTGATCAAAAAATGAGTCTAAAACCCTTATTAAATCTCTTTAAATCTCATAGAACCATTTCCTTTCTTCCATAAATCTCATATGTGGATTTTAATTCCTTTACCTTCACAAAACCAAGTTGTGATGTGGGGACAATACTACGATGTGGAGAAATATTTTCTCAATCACCCACCTCTACTTTTTCATGACCTCTCATAATGAAATAACATATACTACACTATATACATATGAAAATTACTTCTTCACATTTCCTCCATGGTGAAAAATCATCCACCTTGATGCAATGATTTCATGCAGCTCATCTCCTTTCTCTATTTATGTTGTAAGAAACATATCATGGTGCTTGCTCTTGTGAGTCTCAATCATCTTCTTCTCACTTCATGTGGTTATTACATACACAAACCTTCCCCTACACAATAAACATGTAACCATGGTGAAAATAGATAGACCACGGTGCAATAGTCTTCCTGTAACTTTGAACATTCCTATGCATGCACAATGTGGTGCAAATAGACTAACTACAACGCAAGTGTCACTATCATGGTTAAAAAAAGACCACATGAAAACCCTAAGAGAGTCGCATGTACAATAATACCTTGGATCAATGCGGAATCTCCTTCCAGTGTGTTTTCATGTAACATGCAACTCAAAACACATTTCTCTCAACCTCTATAGAGGGAGAGTGGTTTGACATCAATATCCCCTTGACAATGGCCATGGTGGATCACAACACAGAAGGATATACATAGCACGATCATGAAAATCCTAAGCATGTGAAGAGGGAAATCTAGGATGATTTTTTATCACCAAGCTCGTCGTGTGTTTCATTTAACTTAAATAGTGTCCACACTTCATTTATCCTGTATCAAAGAGTCTTCAATATGGACTCTTCTTTATCATGTGAGACATGAAACTTCCAATCATTACCTTCCATGATTCCACCCTATACTATGGACACTAATTATCCTCTTTCCTAGAGCTACCCCATGACAGGCCCATCATCTTCTCCTACAAAATCCTCCCCACATTGACTATGATCCTCCCTTTCCACCTAGGCTATATCACGATTGATCTTGGATACTACCTCAAAGTGGAAGATCCTTGATCCTATGGTGATGGCTAATTCTGGATATTTTTTCCTCTTTCAATATTTTATTTTTCCTTTTCCAAAATTCTAGTGAACTAAATAAAATTCTTTATAAAATCATCAAAACTTCTCTAAACTCTAAAATAATAATTTTCCTACAATAAGATAAATAAATAAAATATAATTAGAAAATAATGATAATTAAAACAATAATTAAAATATAAATATAAATTAGAGTCATAAAACTCCCCCCACACTTAAACATTTTCTTTTCCCCAAGAAAAACCTCAACATTTAATCACAAAGGGTCCCTGTTTCAACAAGGGAAACTTTTAATTTATTATACTCATAAACATAAATTTTTAATTGAATATTTAAAAATCATAAAACACACCCAATTAAAATTGTTCCAATCATACCTCACATATGACTCCCAATTTTATACATTTTTTCTCTTCCAATCACATTATTTGACCTTTCATTAATATTCATACCATTTATGATCTACCTCACCAAAAATCCATTTCACTCATCATTCAAGAACATGTAATTAGATTTATGATCAATCTCGGGTATATTCAATCTATCCATAATCTTGAAAGTAATATGCATCTCCACTAAGAAATTAAACCAAAAAAATCATGAAAAGTTTTCATTTAGGTTCAAATGTATTTGAGGCTAAATTTTTGTGGGTAATGATATGAAAAATTGAATTTAGGAGTCTTAAAAAGGATTGTTAATCTCTTAAAGTATAAATCATGATATTTAATACAAGTCTTGATGAAATAAATACTTCCCCCTTCAATTTAACTCAAAAATACAACATATCCAATTCCTTCCCACTTTTTCATAGTTTTTCAAACTAAGTTTCGATATAGTGAAAGAATCTGATTCCACTTTTTAGATTTTTTTTTGTTTTTTTAGAACTGTTATTTTTTTTATAATTTTTGTTTTTTTTTAATTTATTTTTTAAAAAATTGATAAACCACAATTTTAGAACAATTAAGAATATTTTTTGAACCATTTCCAAATAAATTATTAAGATATGCTTCACCCCCACTCAATTATGAAACTCTCACATAATGGTACCATGAAACACCCAAATCTCTCTTAAGAAATAAAATAAATAATCATGACATGGTACTCAAATAATAAGGGTATGAAGTATAGATAATCTCATAATCAGGAATCCTATCAATTTATTCCATGGTATCTGAGTATTTTACAAAAGATTAGATTTAGGGTAGGTATCATGATCAAATGAGATAAATATAGATTAATTAATGGCCTCAATAATTTTAATACAGTTCAAAATCGTAATTCTTTGATGAGATAAAAAATAAATTTTTAATAATTATTCACATCCTAAAAATCTCTCATGAAATAAGGTATAAGAAAGAATAAGTTAAAAATGGATCGGAACACTCTTGCGAATGGGAACATAAAATTTTGGTCGATTGGGTCATTGAATGAACACTAACAATTTGTATACTAAATGAAAACTTCTAATAATCAATGTCAAAAACTAAAATCATATTAGTAATCAATTTTTCAAAAATAGAATATTGGAATAAGAATGAAACTTATAAAAATTTCAAATTATATCTTTTTCATTTATGATCATGATGAATCAAAATTTTCCAATAATAAAAAAATATATCTCTTAAATGATGATGTCTCCTAGATTAGTCAAATTGGAAAAAATATAAATGATGGGTTATAAGGATTTATCCCCGCTCTTAAACTAAAAAATGTCCCTAATTTTAAACCAAGGTACGGGGGGTGCATGCAAGTATGGATTTAGTTTTAGTACAATAATAGCTCAAAATAATGAAATAAACCTACAATCTTCCCTTTTTAAAGAAACTTAAAATCCTTGATCCTTGGAATAAAATGATTTCATTGAAATTCCTTATAGTTGTTAGTTCTTTTTTATTCTCCTCAGAGCTCATTTTATAGACCTAAAAAATCATAATAATCAAGTAAATTGAAAGGTTAGTTCCATTAAAGATTAAAAAGAATAAGGGGGTTGGTAGAGACGACCAATATAAATCATAATATAAAACTAGTTCTAAAAATTAAATACTAAGAAAGTAGTAAAAAATCATGTTTCCTCTTAGAATAAATTTTTTGAGGTATTTTAACTAGACTTTAACTCAGTTTAATTTGATATGAGAGTGATACAAAGTTACTCGGTATGGATTTGAAGCCAACTCTAAATTATTCTCATCTGGATTCATTGTCCTCATTTTGTTAATTGGTAGCAACTTGATAATTTTTTTAGGAATAAACCATGATTTTTTCAATCTTAATGACTGAAAAAATAATTTAAGGATCAACCAAAACTATAATACTCCTCCTATGCCTCCTCTTTATCCTAAAATTATTTTAATTCTTCAATACACTACTTTAATTATGTAGCTTTCTCTTCTTATTCTCTTTTTATTATATGTATTCTTCCACCATAACCTATTTTTCCTTATTTTCATTATTTTTCATTATTTCATAATCCTTTAATTCAATATTAGTGGAGGATTTATCATTGGAAGACCCCTCAGATTCATTGATCAAGTTAGTGTCATCTTCGAAACTCTCTTTATTTCACCTTGAACTGAAATTCATCATTGCGGAGTTAATTTGATTCAGCTAAATTCATTTTCACTTTATAAAAGTTAACTCCCTTATTTTAACTAGTCTTCCATGAATGTGGGGGTTTATTCTTTGATACTTGGTAAGTAGTCAATATTTCAATTGTGGTGTGGATGTGGCCCCCATATATGATGTATAATTCTCCTTTTGAGTGTACTAATTTATCGACCACAGATATCCAATTGTATTTCCAAATGGATGTGGTCTATAATATTTTAAATCTACAACCACAGACACAAAAATTCCCAAGCATGTAAAAAGGAATAAAGAAAAAACAAAAATAAAACCAAACTAAAATTAGAAAATAAAAATGAGGTAAGAAAAGACTTGATCTAATCAATCGGTTTTTTGATTGTTACTATTTTTTGTTATTCCCCAAAAATGAAACCAACAAATTTATCATTCATGAGGCAACATTAATTCCTCATGATAGATAATTTTTATAATTTAAATTTTTTCCAAACACTAACCATAAAATAGTAGTATAGTAAAAGTTTGATTTTAAACCCCTGTAGAACAAGGAATGCCAATTATAATCTCTAGAATAATTTTTAAACCTTAATGATATTATCGGTAAATTTATTATAAACTAAACAATACTAAATTAAACTAGATTAGTGAGTTAATGAGTTAGTGAATTAAATGTTAATGAGAGGAAATAAGAGAGGGGTATTAATTTCCAAGGATGGTTTTTCATTATTTAAAAAAAACAACTCTGCTCATGAGATTAATCAAATCAATAGTTGTAAGACTTCTTGAGGTAATTGGTTCTACTTAGTTGGAAACAAATAATTTTACCTAAGCTCTTTTAATTACCTTTAGTTGAGGTAATATAAAAGTATGTATAGGCATTAAGTTCTATCTCAAAAGTGAACATTGAAGTTAAGGTCGGTTCTCTATCTCTCACTCCCCTCTATTACATTGGGATCCATCCCCTAAACATCATCACTTTAATTTTATAACTAGGGGATAAGTTTTTGGTGAATTTCAATTTAATAATAATTAATAATAAAAATTCATGATCTAATAATAATGTAAAACATGAAATACACATCCTATTTTATTAATTCCACCCTCCACTATGAGTCAAGCCACTCATAGTTGATTATTCCTTGGTCACAAGAGAACCAAACATCATATAAGAGGGAATGTAACTAACAACTAAAATAAAAGTACCAAGAAGTAATGGAAAACTTACTTGAATTGCAATTAAATAACCAACATATGAATCAAATGATTACACAATGAAAATAAAAATATAAAACAAATTCCAAACTATGTAGCTCCTAGTGGTCATCATTGATGGTCAATGGAGATCCTTGATTATCTACTCTAAACCTCTCAGTCTACAATTTAGTCACCCATGGTTTTTGATTTTATCACCCATGGTTTCTGGTCTTTTTCCTTGAATCTTTTTTATTCTTCTCATTTTTAAGGGGGAAAAACATCCCTATAAGTCTTAAATTCCTTATTCAAAACTTCCCCTATAAAAAATAAATGAGATTCCTAAAATATAGTAATTTTTATTTAATAACTCTACTTACTTGAATTAATTAGGGTATCTCCATGTTTTCCATGGTGCAAGGGATTTTTATTTTGACAAACTTAAGCTTGATCTTCTATTTTCCAAAGTACTACCACAATATAAAAAGTATTATTAGGATATGTGAACCCTGTTCAATAGAGATCTAAAAAATGAGGATAAAATACTCATAAAATGTCCTAAAATCCCATGGAACCATTTCCTTTCCTCCATAAGTTGAGGTTGTGGCTTTGACTTCCTTTTTATTTATGAAACCAATATGTGATGTGGGTACAATATTGTAGTATAAAGAAATATTTAACTATCAACCACCTATTACTTTTCATTACCTTCCACAGTTTAATAGAATTTCATATGTCATAACTATATTCAAATAAAATCTTCATATTTCCTCAATGGTGAAAACTCATTCACTATAGTGAAATGATTTCATACAACTCCTCCGCCATTTCTATTTGAAGTTCAAGAAACAAATCATGGTTAATGCTTAGGTAATTCTCTATCATCATAATCCACACTTAAGGTGTCCAGAACATGTATTAAACTTATCCTACAAAATAAACATGTATCTTTGATACAAATAGACAGACCAAAATGTAACAGTTCTCCTACAGCTTCGAACCTTCCTATACATACACATTGTGATTAAAAAAACTGGATGTGGATGAAGTTTCATAGTCACAACACAGATTGGACCACATAAAAACCCTATAAGAGTGTCATGAATTATAATCCCATAGAAAAATATGGAATATTATTCCAATGTGTCATGGTGAAACATAAAAATCACACTGCATTACTCCCGACCTTAATAGATGGGAGTGGATTAGAATCGATATCCTCTCAATGGAGGCCATGGAAGATCAGGTAAAATAAAGATAGATACAATGTTCCCATGAAAACCTTAATATCATGAATACATAAATATAGGAAAATATCATATCGCCAAGTCCTTCATGTGTTTCATTTAAATTAAATGGTATTCGTATTTCATTTTTCCCACATTATAAACTCCTTCGATCTGGACACTTTTTTATCATGTGTAATATGACACCACCATCTATTACCTCCCATGGGGCTTCCCCACACTACATCCATTAATCCTCCTTTCACAAATCCCTGACCCATGTAAGTCCCATACTCCTCTCTGGCCAGCACCATCGCATGCTAGCTATGCTCCTCTCTTGCCACCCGAGTTGTGAAACGGTTGAGATTGGTCATTGCATCATGGTGTAAAATACTTTCTCTAATAGTGTTAAATATGGTTGATTATATTTTTTATCTTCCTTTATTTTATTTTTTATTTTCCAAAATTATATTGGCTTTAAGAAAATTGTTCCCAAATCATCAAAACGTATCCAGAATCTAAAATAATCATTTTATTTCAATAAAATAAATAAAAATAGTATAATTAGACAAGAATATCAATTAAAACAATGAAAACTATGATTAAAATATAAATATAAATTTGTGTCACTAATTTTTAAATTTAAATAAAATAATAATTGTTTAAAACTCTTATGCAGCATCGACGCACTACTTGTGCAAATTGGATAAAAGTTAAATAAATGGTTAAAAAATATATAAAGTGATAATGTGTGGATAAATTATGGATTATCATGATTTTTTAGGGAAACTATGATAGGTAAGAAATTATTTAAATGGATAAATATGTATTTTATATATATCTAGATATTTATAATGTCAAATTTCAAGAATAACCCTAGAATTTGCTTTAAATTGTATTTAAAGTTTAAAATGATCAATAAATTGATAAAAAAAGAATAAAATATTATCTTTAGTCAAATTTTGTTTGATAATGGTTGATAATATCATATATTTTCTATTAATGATCCATTTTTCATTTAAAAATTACATTCTGGACCCTTAAAGATTTAATCTTGGTAAAAATTCCATTGAATTTTTCTTATAAAATGGGACTTATAATATATTTTTTAAAATGTTAAAGTTTGATTTTCTCTTCATAATCTACCCAAATCCTTCTATAAGCATCCCTTTACATGTTTATAAAGATATGATCTATCCAAAATTCCCTTCTATGAAGGCTTATGACATGATCTGAAGGAGGTGATTCAAAGAGAAAGTTAATAATTCCAAACTCAATCTTTCCTTTAATATTTGAAATTATTTAGGCTTTAAACTATTTTAAACCCTATTTTATTTATCTAAAATGATTCCATTACCATGGTATTTTCATTCTTTTGATTTATAAATAGTGATATAACACTCATTATCTCTCACTTACCTCTTTTTCATAAGTCATTTCTATTTAAAAATATAGGTTTTCTAAAGAATGTGTGTTTTAATTTCAATTATCCTATTACTATTATCAAAAATGTAAGTAATATTTAAAATAAACCATAAATTATTGGTTTAAATAAAATAATTTTTAATAAAACTCAAATATTTATTAGGTTTTACCTTTTTTAAACTCTTTTGAAAAACATCGCTCATCGTAGTAGTTTTACACTACGTAAGTGAACAATGATGTTTTCATAAATTTACATCTTTAATTGATACTATAATTTCTTAGTCCTTAAAAATACCTTCCTTTTTATGAGTGATTGGATATATTGTGGGAAGGATAGGTTAATGGTAAAGTGGTTTGAGTTGGAATTTTAGTTAGAGGGGGAGGTTACAACATGGCCTGGTAGGTTGCAGTGTGGAGTAGTCTCGAAGGGTTTTTCAAAATTATAAGGATGACCACTTTGTATAATACTCTGGTCTCTATGGAATATATTTTGGGGTAAAGGTTTTTGTGTCTCTACTAATCTAGTGGAGTTTGTGGAATAGTGATTAGGTTGCGTCATGGAGCCCTAGGGATCGGGTTTCTTTGTCTCTTCCTTCTAAAGGATCACTACGATATAGGATTGGTGTTTCGTTATGGAGTCCCAGAGGTTAGTACCCTTAGTTATTCCAATATGGGTACTTTTTTGGTATATTTTCTGGTTTACACCATGGTGTTACTTTGAGTTTATAATATTAGATTTTACTAAGTTTTGGAAATGGGGATATATACAGGGATTTGGGTCATAGATTCCAGAAGGCTACTACTAAAAATATGGCTTTTATCAGTGCTAGAAAAGTGCATTAACAGTGCTAAAAAAAGTGTTGTTAATCAAGGTGAAAATAAAGGGGGGTTCCCTTTTATCAGCTCTCAGAAAATCATTGATAAATACCCCTTTTATCAGTGCTAAAAAAAGCGCTGATAAAAGGGTTGTTTTATCAGTGCTTTTTAAAAGCACTGATAAAAGTAAAAAAAATAAAAAATAATTTATATTCGGGGGGAGCTTTTAACAGTGCTTTCCCCCCCTTTATCAGCGCTAGGCGGCCCCTCCCCACTCTCGTGCACTGCCCTTGCCCATGCGTCCCACACATGCGCATGCAACTTCCTTGCTTCCACCAGAACTCGAACCTACGACCTCCCCCTTGCGCGTCTGCACCTTTACTTGTAATCCATTTCGTTTTTTTCTATTTAATGATACATTTATTTATTTATATATATATAGTTATATTTATTTGTATATTAATATAGATTCGTATTAATATAAATATATTTAGTTATATTAACACATATATGTTTATTCATATATTATTATATATATATACATTTGTATATTAATATATATTTATATCTCTTTATATATATATTTGTAGTTACAATTTTTTATCCGTATATTTATTTGTATATTAATATATGTTTATAAGATTAGTTTTAAATACATTTATAAAATATTTTTTTTATGTGTGTTTATAAATAAATAAATACATACATACATACATACATACATACATATATACAACACACACACACACATATATATATATATATATTTACGAATAAATACATATATATGTGTGTATTTGAAAAGCCATATAATTTTAAAATGACCATAACCTCTAATATATAAGCCCATTTCAACTCCACAACCAGTAAAATCGAATAAATTGAAACAATCTTCGATATGATATGTGGTACAAGCCTAACGGACATCCGGATCAGAAGTTATACATGTTTGAATGTTAACAAATTGGGGTATCCAGACTAAAAACTCAGTTTTAGAGGCCTTCTGGGCCTTTTTGGGATTGAAAAATGTGACAGAATCTTTTCTTATGTTATAAGTGTGTAGAGATCATCGCAGGCTTTGATTTGATATGTTGTAGAGCTCAAACAGACATCCAGATCAAAAGTTACGGTCGTTTGAAGTTTGAGTTACATTTTCAACTTATATTAGATATTTTATTAATTGTTTTGATTTTTTGTGTCTTTAAATTGTTATTAAATGATTTTTAATCGATAATAATTAGAAAATTATTAATTAATAATATTTTTTAAAATATTTTAAATCCATTTTCACTAAATTTCTTATATATTAAATGTAATAGTATATTTATACTTATCTAAAACATATTTAAAAAATATATATTATATTTATATCAATATAAATATACTTATATAACAATATATTATTTTTCATGAAAAATTATTTTTTAAAACATAAAATTTATCAGCACTAGGAAAAAGCGTTGATAAATCCCCTCTTTATCAGCGCTACTAAAAAAAGAACTGATAAAGGGGTCCCCTTTAACAGTGCTAAAAAAGATCTGATAAATGGGGGGCCTTTATTAGTGCTAAAAAAAGTGCTGATAAAGGGTCACTTTTAACAGTTCTTTTTTTAGCGCTGTTAAAGGCCCCCCTTTATCAGCGCTTTTTTTAGCACTGATAAAGGCCCCTTTTATCAGTGCTTTTTATTAGTGCTGATAAAAGGGTAGCGCTTCCCTTGCCCATTTTTTATAGTAGTGGGCCTTTATTAATGGGACTATTATAGCATGACCACCCTTGTTGCATTGTGTTTTGGTTGAAATACCTAACCATTATGGTGTGGTTAAGGGGTTTTTGTTGTGTTCTTATGTTTTATCCAACCTATATAAATTCTAAAGTCTACTCAAATTCTACTTATTTATTCCCTCTTCCTTCAAACTCTAGGGATATTTTAGGATCCCTTTCAGAGAATTTTGATCCCCATTTCCTAGATTCAACCCTCAGATTATAGTGATAATTTTATTGGTGATTTGATTCAATTTTTCCTCTTCTTTGTTGGTTCTTGATATGTATCATTCTCTCTCTCCCTTCCATGGTTGTTTATTCCTTCTATTTTCATGGGTTTTCTATTAGTGATTTATTCTAGATTTATGGTGGTATGATATCCATTAGGATCAAGGGTTCTTAGTGGGATATGTGATTGGAGATATGTGCTTATTCTTCCATTATTTCTCATATAATAATGAAATATTCATGTTGAGGTAGGGTATTTGTGACTTCTCATTGTTTTATGTAAAAGTTTTGGATTAAAATTCTTCAACTTCTTTGGGTAATAATGGAAAGAACCTAATGAAGATAATAATCCATAAATTAAGGAAGAATGAAATATGGAAGGGGACTCAATGATCATATGTGGTTTATTATATGATTATATTCCTCTTTTTATTTTATAGATAGCGTGTAATTGATTAATTCTATTCTTGTTTTTACTTGGCATGGATGTTATTATTGAAATTGGATAAAAATGTAAATATGGTAAGATAAAGTAGATAATGAAAGATGCATGTAAATTTAATTATCATTCTTCCTTGAAAATATTGAATATGAAAGTATTTCTCAAATCATGTTTATGATTGATTCTTAGCTATTTTTATATTTTGATTTTGGGTTTCTTATTATTGTAACCTATTAATAATGAATCAGTTAATTCAATATGGTAATCAATTTTTTTAGATTAAATTGCTTGGGGCTATTGGGAGTCCAAACTTGTTGTTATTCCATGTTTTTTAATCCTGTGTGCTTGACAATATGGAATTGGTTTGTCCCTGAAATCTTTATACTAAAAATGCATTTTTTTCATGTATATGCTCTCTATGATGGTAGATACTTTCTATGATTTTATGTGTGGGATTTTTTATGGTTTATTTTGTTGGTGAGGGTTGAGAGTGGGGATTTCATATTTTCATATGATTATATTAGGTTTGTTGGTACGTTGATTGGTATGGGTTTAGAGATAGTCTTGACTTATTTATCTTAATGTTTTCTTTTGATATCTCATTTTTTTAGGATTGTATGTTGTGGGTTATAACTTCTTATTGTGGTTTGCATATGCACTATGAGTGTATTTTCCTTATGTTATTTCAGGTTGAGTCCTAAAATATCCAAATTATGGAATGGAAAATTAATTATAAAGAACTCATAGGATTGGGTGTTATTTATGGTAATGATATGTTAAATTATAACCATGGTATTTTTGGATTAGTGCTCTAAGATCATGGAATATAAATCAAGAATTATGATATGAATTATGAAAGCATATTGGCATGTAATGAAATAGAATGATTAGACTAAAAAATTTAATGGGGTTAATGAACGGATGGTAATTTAAAATTACTAAATTAAAATGATTAATGATGATTGCATCTTGATGATTGTGTGATTATATGAGATCTAGTTCCCTAAACCTTATGGTGAAAGCTGGGTGTAATGTGGGAAGATAGCTACAATTGAGTATAAGACTTAGTAGTTTCCCTTAGTTGGTAATGTGAGATATTATTCATTATATTTTATAATTTCATACTCCCCCCCACCAGAGTTGGGTAGGAAGAAAATTCCAATTTGTTTTGGGTTCTAGGTGTTTTCCCCAACACCTGGGTTGGTAAGGAAAGAAATGGCTAAATTCTCACTATTTTCTGCTCTCCTTTCAGATGTAGCATGATGTACATGAATATTTGGGTTGTAATGGCTTAAGGTATATGGTATATGTCTACACATGCTATGATGGATCTCATTTTTACCATACATATGTATGCAGGCTGCAATGTCTTGAGCTAATAGCACATACATGTATTCTAACTATATTGATAGTGGTTACCATAAGTGCACTTACATGGGTTAAGATATTTTGAGGTATAATGCATGATACATGGGCTATGATTGATTCTATAATTGTTACTCGGTTTCAGATGTGATGATATGTGGTTGAGATATGTGTGAATGAGGTGCAGGATGATATGTGATTGAGGTATGTGTGAATGGGGTGTGGGTGGAATGTAGAAGGGATCATATAACATGATATTTAGTATTGGTTCATGATAAAGACAAACCAATAGGTAAGTGTATGTGGGGTTCCTTTATTTTTTATATTCTTTTATATGGATATGGTTACTTTTATACATTATTTGGTGAGAAATTCATGATGAGGATGGGATATATTTTTACCTATTTAGGTAATGATTTGGTTTCTTCTATTTATTCCTTGGGATTCAGTATGCTTCTTTTAAATTTTCATGAGAGGTTTTGGTTAGGATCCTGCTAAGTATATCTATATGATTACCCCATATATAAATAAACTGTTATGGGCATGTGGAAGTTGGTTAGTGATCGAGTTGTGTGTTACTAGCCCATGAAGTTATTTTAGAGATGTTGGAGATTCATGGTCACTTCCTAGGATTCATTTTTGATATTTCTAGTTATTTACACTTGTATAACATTACATTTATATATTGGGAGTTTTTTTAAATTTATTATTTGTATTTTATTGGAGGATATCATATTATGTATTATCCTTAAATTTATATATTTAGGGTAATGTCTCCCATTTCTATTCATTCTATACCCTTAGTTCTAGTCACCAACATGTGTCCTATTAGAGGCAGACTTTGAGGGTTGTTGTTGTCTTCACTACCAGCCTAAGAGGGGTACTAGTGGAGTGGGGTCATGATAAAGTGGTATCAAAGCTTTTGTTGAGAGATAGGATAGATTTTGGAGATATAAATTAGTGAGTATTTCATGGGTTGGTATGGAAATAGTATCATCTTGTCTTATCACATGATGAAAGCAAGGGAGATCAGCTATGAAATGGGATTTTAGGACCCCTTATGATTTGATTAAAAGATCTTAAGTTTACTAAAAATTCTAAGCAAAGTGATGCTGCTTGTGGGGTAGAGGCCTAAGTAAGGATCGTACATCATGATTATCTACACCTATTCTTTAATTGGGTAGATAATGTGAATTAGGTTATATTTTTATTAATTAAGCTTAAATATTCAATATTATGGGTTTATGAGTCCATAACATTTACTCTTTTGTAGGTATGAATCTAGGTCAACATACCTATTAAGTTTTCACCAATGACGTTTAGCAAGATTCACTAGTGGATCACCATAGAGTAATGATCGAAGATGATGATACTTAGAGGAAGATTCTATAATAGTTTCGACACTAGGGATTATAAAATTATGAGGGCACCATTTCAGATCAAGAGAATAATGGTTGGTTGGAGGAGGTGGATATTTCCTTGATTTTGATCCATGATTGAAGGGAGCACTAGGTTTCATCGGTTGTTACTATGTTCTATAGGGAATCCATAATGTCACGACCCGTCCCCCAAGGCTCGTGTCGTGACTACCCCAAGCCCGCCTTCCATAGGCTAGGGGCTAGCGACTAGCACCAAAGGTGTATTCCCTAAAACTGGGAAGGCATTTCCTTTATAACCTGTAAACACACGCAACCAAACACACAGCAAGGTACGAACGCAAGTCAACTGTATAGTAAACAAGTGAGTATAGTACGTAAAAAGGGGGCAGAATACAAGCCCAAATGGGAAGTACAAGTACAACTGAAATACAAAACAACTGAATAAAGAGAAAAGATAGATACTGGATCATCCTTTGGGGTTCCTACATGAAGGGTAGGTACAGATCGGCTCCTCAGAACTCCATGTTCGCCCATCTCCTCTGTGTACCAACTTGTCGTAAGGTCTACCTCCGGGTACCGTCCAGTCCTGGTACTCTCAGCCTCAATCAGCGTTGTTCGTCATCTGCATCCAACACAACAAGGTGCGAGCATAGCCCGTGCAGGGGTGAGTATAATGATACTCAGTAGGGACCCCGAGACCCTCAAGGTCTCACAAAATCTAACAAGTATAAACCAAAAATTATGAAATCAACAGATAACCTTACTTAGGTATATGCCCATACATATACATAAGTTATCAAGTGATCCATCTCAATCATGAGTAAAACACAGAAAAACTGACTCAGCTCAACCAGGATTTTATTCTAGGGGTAGTATCAAGTAACATCCCTAGTCACATTGTCGAAACCTTGGCTGTTGGCGAACTCCTCCTCTATCAAGTACAGTGGGTCTGCCGCAACACCAAGCGCGCTTCCCACTAACCTTGAACTGCTGAGGTACTCCTCCTATCGAGTACTGTGGATCTGCCACATCACCAAGCGTGCTCCCCATCGTGGGTCTGCTGCGTCACCAAGCACGCTCCCCTCATATCCTACTAAAGTACTCCTCTTGTCGAGAACTATGGGTCTGCTGTGACACCAAGGTGCTCCCCACTGTGGGTCTGTCGTGAAACCAAGGTGCTCCCCACTAGGCTAGTAGATTCACTCCGAGTCAAAACGGTCAGCAGTCGTCAGGTCTCAGCCAGCTACTAGGTCTCTATACTATGCCCGCTCGTCTCCGGGAAAATCTGCTCCTTGAGCTACTATTCGATACTCTAACTATCAGGAATTCTCACGAAGAAGTATCACAAAGGTCCGCCACATTACAGGGGTCTCAACGTAATAGACGGCGCGTCAATCAAATGCATGGTCTGTGAGTTATTAGTCATTTAGTCCCAGGGGCCTGGTTGGATTCATGCTCGATCCAACCTGAGCATTTCCCATCTCAAAACAAAAATTCAGTGGAGTATACTCAAAGGGACCATCTCACTCAAATATTTCCAGCGCCGCTGACAGTTCGTCAAACGGACGTCCAGTGCCAAAGATATGGCCAAAATAAAGTAAAGGGTCGTAGCGGGCCTGGGTCCAGTCTAACCCGGTCGAACTGACCCAACCTAACCCAGTCTAGGCCGATCCGGTTTGGGTCGACCCAGCCTGACCCGTTGGGTCTATCCCGGCCCCCTGGGCCCAGCCCATCCAGCCGCGAGGGGCCACAGAGATTCGTGAGGGTGCGGACCGGCCGCGAGGGCGTGGACCGGCTGTGAGGGCACAGACTAGCCACGGGTCGGTGTGAGGGTGGTTTATCCCGGAGGGTGCCGCGTGGGTGGCTCGGCCCGGAGGGCGCCGCGAGGGCTGGTCGGCCCAGGGCGCGGGTTTGGTTCAGCTCGGATGGTCGTGGTTGCACGGCTCGGGGCGGCGCGGCCCGGGGTCCGAGGTGGCGCGGTTGACAGGTGGCGTGGTCGGTGGGTGGCACAGTTGGGGGTGGCGTGACCCAATTCGGTTGGGAGGCTGGAGTGTCCTGGGGGCGGCGTGGGTCATGGTGGTCATGGGTGGCGGTGTTGTTGCCTTCGTCACCTTCGTCGCCTTCCTTCATTCCGAAGAACACCACAAAGAAGAACGGTGGAGGGGGGTCAGGCCATGTTAGTTTGGCCTACACCCTCCGCATTTAGAGTGGTAGCATAAGGTTCACAAGAACAAAGAAAAGAACATCAACCATGATCTTATATAATTTAATCATTCCCAAACCTACACAAGAGAAAAAGAGAGTACCTGGAAAGTGATAAACAAAAGGAATTAAACCCCTACCTTTGTTCACTTGAAGTCATTGGCACAAGAATAAAGGAGGTGAAGTTGTTGACCTTCGTCTCGTCCGCCACACACCTCCAATTTCGGGCTTGTCCGTCAGTTATTTGTAGTCGAAGATGAGTACATCCCATTTCGGAAGAAGTCCCAAGGAAGAAGGTTGAAGTAGGTCGGTGTTCTTCGTCGGTGGAGCGTTCTTCGTTGGAGAGCATAATCCTCCAAGTGTTGGAAGTCGTAGCACTTTACCAACACTTCATCACTTGGTGAAGCCATCCCAAATCCTCCTCCCAAGATCCATATATATAGGAGAGGGGGAGAGGTATGTAACGATCATAGAATTTAGGACGGTTCATTTATTAGGAACCTTCCTAAATTCCTACGACGCTGTTACTTAATATTTTAAAAGGGTTAAGCCAATTAATTTACATTGGAAAAATAAGGTGGTGTGTTGGCACAATTTAATATGGAGGAAGGTTGGTACAAATTAATGTGGAGGAATTCAAGAGGCTCCTCCACATTAATGAGGGGGGGTTGAGAGTTTCTTTCAAAAAAAGGAGGTTTAATCCCAGGTGGTCCCTACCACCATAACCTCTCATGAGAGGTTAAGGTATGGTGGTCCCCACAACTCAACTTCCACATGGAGGTTTAGTTTTGGTGGACCCCACCTCCCAACACCCACATGGGTGATGAAAATAAAAATAAAAATTTCATACACTTTTATTTTTATTTTATTCTTACACGAAAAAATCCAAAAACTAACTTTCACCCTCGACCAACTGTCGTCAAGGTGAAAGTCTTCTTAAGTGAAAACCAGTGCTACGAGTTCAACGGTGCCCTCAGATTTCACTTCCGACCACTGGTTCAAAAGTTAGAAAAACCCACTCGCACGTTTACTGAACGTACCTAAAAAAAGTTCAGAAATTCATTCTGGGCACTCCGGGCCTTAGAATCACGCACCGTCAATTTTCATAGACTCGTAAAATTCCCATATATTTTAAAAAAAATTACTTTGAAATTACAGGTATTTACATTCTCCCCACCTCAAGGCTCTACGTCCCTATAAGCCACAACTAAAACTAGGTAAACAAGTGGAGGTACTGAGCACGCATCTGAACCTCTCGCTCCCATGTGCTCTCCTAGAGGTTCACGTAATGCCAGTGAATGCACAACAGATTTATCGATCATCCATGAAGGACCCACTCCTGTCAATCCTCAATCTCCACTGGAACCTCCGTAAAATTCTCCCCATCGTCGACGTCTATCTCACCATGGTTGATGATGTGAGAAGGGTCGTGCACATATCTCCTCAACTGGGACACGTGGAAGACGTCATGCACCCAGTGCAACTGATATGGAAGAGCAAAGTGGTATGCCACCTCGCCAACTCTTCTGAGGACCTAAAAAGGTCCAATGAACCTCGGAGATAACTTGCTGCATCGGCCAAATCTCCACAAACCTCATCGAGGTGAGACCTGTAGAAAGACATGGTCACCATCCTCGAACTCTAGAGGCCTCTGTCTCTTGTCATCATATGACTTCTACCTGCTCTGTGCAGTCTTCATCTACTCTTGGATGATCTTCACCTTCTCTATGGTAGCATGTACCATCTCTGGTCCTACTAGTGCTGACTCCCCTGGGTCAGTCCATCACAAAGGTGATCTGCAAGGTCGCCCGTACAACACCTCGAAAGGTGTCATCCCAATGGTGGAGTGATAACGATTGTTGTATGGAAACTCCACCAAAGGCAAGTGATCCTCCCATATACGACTGAAGTCGAGGACACAGGCATGCAACATGCCCTCAAGGGTCTGAATGGTCCGCTCGGTCTGACCATCCGTCTGAGGATGGAAGGTGGTGCTCAAATGAAGCTATGTCCTGAAAGCCTCCTGCAACCCCTTCCATAGCTGGGAAGTAAAATGCAAATCACGATCGGAGAAAATCTTTGAGGGTAATCCATGTAGACTCAAAATATTCTTCACATAGAGGCATCCCAAGCTCTCTACTGAAACCTTCTCTCTGATCGGTAGAAAGTGGGCCGACTTGGTGAGTTGGTCGACGATCACCCAGATAGAGTCATGTCCCCTGGATGTCTGTGGAAGTCTTGTCACAAAGTCCATGGATATACCATCTCACTTCCACTCTGGGACCACTAAAGGATGAACCAAGTCTGTCGATACCTGATGCTTCACCTTCACTTGCTGAAAAGTGAGGCACCGAGAGACAAACTCTGCTACAACTTTCTTTATTCCCGACCACTAGTGTTGTCGTCGGAGATCTTGTTACATCTTCACCACTCCTGGATGTACTGCTAGAGGGGGTGTGTGGAACTCCCTCAACACTTCCTCCTAAAGTGACACTGGTACCATGGTACATCCTTTGAAGAGGATTGTGTGCTCCCCACCTTCAGAAAATCCATCAGGTGCATGTCCTATGGATATCTGAGTATGTCGTATCTCATAGTCAGCGTCCCCACGCTGCACCTCCCTGACTCGCTGAAGAAGTGGGGGAGTGACTGTAAGAGACTGAAGGAAAACTAATCTATCTCTATCCACAAAGGATATCTATAAAGCGGCTAGATGCTCTGTCACCTCACCTAGTAGTTGTATAGGAGATCTCCTATTGAGAGCATCTGCTACAACATTCCCCTTCCCAGGAGTATAGACTATCTTGAAGTCATAGTCCTGGAGGAACTCAATCCAACGTCACTGTCTCAGGTTTAGGTCCTTCTGAGAGAAGATATACCTGAGACTCTTGTGATCAGAGTACATGGTAAAACGCTTTCCCATCAGATAGTGTATCCACGTCTTCAAGGCGAAGACCACTGCTGGTAACTCTAGGTCATGGGTTGCATAGTTCTACTCATTCTTCCTCAACTGTTGAGAACCATATATGATCACTGCTCACTCCTACATCAGGACACATCCGAGTTCGGTCCCTGATGCATCGTAGTATACTACGTACCCTAGGCCTTCCTTTGGAAGCCTCAAGATGGGGGCACTAGTCATCCTCTACCTCAGCTCTTGAAAACTCTACTGGTATCTCTCTGACCACATGAAGGGTTTCCCCTTCTTCATAAAGGCTGATAGTGGTGATGAAACTCTGGAAAAGTTTGGCACAAACCTCCGGTAATATCCATCCAAACCCAGGAAACTTCGTACCTCTGTCACACTCCTGGGTGGCTCCCGAGAAAGTATCGCCTTAATCTTCACTAGATCTACTGCAACTCCAGCCTCTGATATGACATGTCCCAAAAAGTGAACCTCTTGGATCCAGAACTGGCACTTTGAGATTTTACCATAATGTTGGTGCTCTCATAGTGTGTCCAGTACTACCCTCAAATGGTAGGCATGCTCCTCCTCAGTAGTCGAGTATATCAGAATGTCGTCGATAAAGACTACGACAAAGCGATTTAAGTGTGGATGAAAGATCTTGTCTATGATCCCCATGAACATTTCTGGAGCATTGGTTACACTAAATGGCATAACCAAGAACTCATAATGGTTGTATCGACACCTGAAGGCCATCTTATGCACATCCTCGTCTCGTACTCTGAGCTGGTGATAGCCTGATCTAAGGTCTATCTTCGAGAACCAATGTGATCCCTTCATATGATCAAAGAGTTCGTCAATCCTCGGAAGTGGGTAATTTTTCTTCAAGGTCACCTGGTTCAGGCGCCGATAGTCAACATAAAACCTCAAGATCTCATCTGCCTTCTTGTCGAATAGAATCAGGGTTGTCCAGGGAGAAACACTTGGTCGGACGAATCCCTTCCCCTGCAAGTCCTCCAGCTGTACCTACAGCTCACGAAGCTCATCAGGAGCCATCTGATATGCTGGTGTAGATATTAGTGTCATCCCAGGGTACAAATCAATGTAAAATTACACCTCTCTATGAGGAGGTAGACCCAGAACATCATCAGGGAAGACATTCGTGTACTGGTCCACCACTACAGGATAACTCAAACTCTCCACATCAACAGCTCTGAAGGTAAGGCTAGCCAACTGATGAGTGATCGGTTGCACTCTCCTCCGGGTAAGTCCACCCTATGCTGCAAAGGCTCCTTTCTCACTGGTGAAGGTAAACCTGGTCACATCTGTGTGGACACACTTCACTTTGTGCCTAATACAGTCAATATGAGCATGGATTATAGATAACCAATCCATACCCAAGATGGCGTCTTAAGGCTTCAACGCCGCTACTAGGAGATCACAGCCGAATCTCTCACCTCCTAGAGTAAGCTCACACTGCCGGTACCAATGCGTAACCGTCGAATATGCTCCTATAGGAGTCTCTATCCATAAGGATCGAGACAACAGCTCCATCGAAATCTCTGAGCTTCGAAAAAGGGCAGTGGAAATAAAAGAATGATTGGAACCTATGTCTATAAGTATTGTAGCTATGGTGGAGTAGACACAGATCATACCTCGAATCATCTCCAGAGCACCATGATCATAGGCCTCAACTACCTGGAGCTAAGCTCTCCCATGTCCACCTACTCCCTGCGGTTGGGGTGGACCTCCTGGTGGTGGTGGCAGTAACATCTCGAATCGTCTCCCACCGCCAGCTACACGACCAGCTGCTCTGCCACGTCTGCATGCTCCCTTCAGACCACCTCGATCGAATCTCTGTCTCTTCTTGAGCGGTCCTTCGACTCTCTGCTGATCATCCGAACGGCGGGTCAGATAGTCACGATCCATGTGACCCTACCCACCGCATGTGAAACACTGCTCACTCTTGGAATGTCTTTCTCCACTTCGGGTGCCCCGCACAACCGATCTTGAGTCATGCATTCGTCCACCTATAGGTTTGGTCCTCTTGGACCTCTGTGAAATTTGTCTACTGCCAGCTGCAGAAGACTCCACTACGTGATGACTGGTAGTGGGTCTCGCTACTGGTGTCTACTCAACAAGGAAACTCTCCACCAAGGAGGGTCTCTCTAACACCCCCACCTACGTCGGGATGATAAGTGAGATCACTGATGACCTGATATACCACCTGAGTCCCTGCTTGAAGGTTTGGGCCTTGAAGAATGGGTCTCGTACCATATCTATGGAGTAGCGTGAGAGGTCAATAAACCTCTTTGAGTACTGAGCTATAGTCATGATTCCCTACTGCAGATGAAGTAGCTCCTAAATGCGCACTGCACGAAGAGTCGCTGGAATAAACTCTACCTGAAACAGTCTCTCAAAGTCTTCCTAGAGAAGTGTCACCTCATCGTGGACCTAAAGCATCAAGCTCCACCATCTTCCTGTTGCTTCTTGTAGAAGGCTAGCAGCAAGAATCATCATGAGGTCTGCTGGTGTCCCTACCAGTCGAAAAACTCTCACCACATCCTCCAACCAATCCTCAGCCACCTGTGGGTCTATCTCTCCCCTGAACCTGGGTGGCCTCTAGCACTGGAACTTGTGCAATGTGCTCAAGCAGCGTGCACCATTTGCTGTTGGGGCTGGTGGAATCAGTGGCCCAACGGGGAAAGGTACTGCTAGTGCCTCTGCTGATGCCTCTACTGGAAGAGGGCCATGCACCGAGGCCTCGTCGCTCGGTGGACTATCAATGCGTAAAAATCTCGGATCTCTAGCCGGCTATTTGCGTGGAGGCATCCTGAAAATAAATAGGTGTGCTACAGTTAAACGGTTATACCTGGTGAGATGACTTAAAGAAAACTTTTTAAAACACACACGTAATAAGTGTTTTCATGCACTGATTCAGAAATCAAAAGTCAGGGTCCTAGTGTATGGATACGTCAGTTGCCGCACCAACACTGGACTCTCTGAAATAAAAACCACACTCACTACACTTAACACTATTGCTTCACAGAAAAGATCATAGTCCTAAGTTATGCGGTATAATCGACTCCTCTGATACCAATTTTTCATGACCCGTCCCCCAGGGCCCATGTCGTGACTACACCAAGCCCGCCTTCTATAGGCCAGGGGCTGGAAACTAGCACCAAAGGCTTATTCCCTAAAACTAAGAAGCCATTGCCTTTATAACCTGTAAACACACACAACCAAACACACAGCAAGGTACGAATGCAAGTCAACTATATAGTAAACAAGTGAGTAAAGTAAGTAGAAAGGGGCCAGAATACAAGCCTAACTAGGAAGTGTAAGTACAACTAAAATACAAAACAACTGAAGAAAGAGAAAAGATAGCTACTGGATCATCCTCCAGGGTTCCTTCCTAAAGGGTAGGTACAGATTGGCTCCTCATAACTCCACGTCCGTCTGTCTTCTCTATGTACCGACTCGTCGTAAGGTATACCTCTAGGTATTGTCCAGTCCTGGTACTCTCAGCCTCAATCAGCATTATTCATTGTCTGCATCCAACATAACAAGGTGCAGGCATAGCTCGTGTAGGGGTGAGTATAATGATACTCAGTAGGGACCCCAAGACCCTCAAGGTCTCACAAAATCCAACAAGGATAAACCACAAAGTATGAAATCAACAGATAACCTTAATTAGGTATATTCCCATACATATACCTAAGTTATCAAGTGATCCATCTCAATCATGAGGAAGACACAGAAAAACTGACTCAGCACAACCAGGATTTTATTCTAGGGGTAGTATCAAGTAACATCCCTAGTCACATTGTCGAAACCTTGGTTGGTGGAGAACTCATCCTCTATTGAGTACAGTGGGCCTTCCATGACACCAAGCAGGCTTTCCACTAACCTTGGACTGCTGAGTTACTCCTCCTGTCTAGTACCATGGATCTTCTGTGTCACCAAGTGCGCTCCCCACCGAGGGTTTCCCGCGTCACCAAGCGTGCTCCCCCTTGTAGCCTGCTGAGGTACTCCTCCTGTTGAGTACCATGGGTCTACAGCAATACCAAGGCGCTCCCCACTGTGGGTCTTCCATGACACCAAGGTTATCCGCAGTAGTCTAGTAGAGTCACTCCATGTCAAAATAGTCAGTAGTCATCAGGTCTCATCCAGCTACTAGGTCTCCGTACTACGCTCACTCGTCTCCGGGAGAATACGCTCCTCAAGCTATTTGTCAATACTCCAACTATCACTAAGTCCCAAGGAGAAGTATCACAAAGTTCAACCATGTCATATGGGTCTCAACGTAACAAATAGTGCATCAATCAGATGCCCGGTCTATGAGTTATTACCCATTTAGTCCCGGGGGCCTGGTTGGATTCATGCTCGATCCATCCTGACCATTTCCTATCTCAAACCAAAACTCTAGTGGAGTATACTCAAAGGTACCATCTCGCTAAAATATTTATAGTGCCGCTAATGGTTTGTCAAACGGATTTCTGGTGCCAAAGATATGTCCAAAAGAAAGTAAAGGGTCATAGTGGGCCTGGGTCCGGTCGGACTGACCCGACCCGATCTGACCTGTTGGGTCTGGCCCGGCCCGCCGGGCCCAACCCAGCAGGCTAAAAGGGGCCAAAGAGAACCTTGAGGGTGTGTACTAGCCATGATTCGGTGCAAGGGCGGTTCGTCCCAAACAGCGCCAAGTGGGCGGCTCATCCTGGAGGGTGCCGCGGGGGTGGCTCGGCCCAGGGCGCGGGGCCGATTCAGCTTAGAGGGCCACGGGGGTGCGGCTCGGGGCGGCTCGGCCTGGGGGCCGGGGTGGTATGGTTTGTAGGTGGCATGGCTAGGGTGGCATGGCCCAGTTCGTCCAGGAGGTCGGAGTGTCGTGGGGGCGGAGCAGGTCACGGTGGCCGCGGGTGGTGGTGTCGTTGCCTTCTTCGCCTTCGTTGCCTTCCTTCATTCCGAAGAACACCACAAATAAGAACGACGGAGGGGGTCATTCCATGTTAGTTTGGCTCACACCCTCCACAATTAGAGTGGTATAATACGGTTCACAAGAACAAAGTAAAGAACTTCAACCATGATCTTCCGTAATTTAATCATTCCCAAACCCGCACAAGAGAAAAAGGGAGTACCTAGAAAGTGATAAAGAAAACTCATTAAACCCCTACCTTTGTTCACTTGAAGTCGTTGGTGCAAGAAGGAAGGAGGTGAAGTTGTCGATGTTCATCTCATCCACCACACAACTCTAATTTCGGGCTTGTGTGTCAGTTCTTCGTAGTCAAATATGAGGACATCTCACATCGGAAAAACTCTCTAGGAAGAAGGTTGAAGGAGGTCAGTGTTCTTCGACGGTGGAGCGTTCTTCATTGGAGAGTGTAATCCTCCAAGTGTTGGGCATCGCGACACTTTACCAGTGCTTCGTCGCTTGGTGAAGATGTCCCAAATCCTCCTCCCAAGCTCCATATATATAGGAGAGGGGACAGGTATGTAACTATCATGGAATTTATGACGGTTCATTTATTAGGAACCTTACTAAATTCCTATGATGCTGTTACTTAATATTTAAAAAGGTTCAAGCCAATTAATTTACATTGGAATAATAAGGTGGTGTGTTGGCACAATTTAATATGGAGGAAGGTTGGCACAAATTAATATGGAGTAAGTCAAGAGGCTCTGCCACATTAATGATGGGGGTTGAGAGTTTCTTTCAAAAAAGGGGGGTTTAATCCCGAGTGGTCCCTACCACCATAACCTCTCATGAGAGGTTAAGGTCTGGTGGTCCCCACACCTCAGCTTCCACATGGAGGTTTAGTTCTGGTGGACCCCACCTCCCAACACCCACATGGGTGATGCAAATAAAAATAAAAATGTCATACACTTTTATTTTTATTTTATTCTTACACGAAAAACCCAAAAACTAACTTTCACCCTCGACTAACTGTCATTGAGGTGAAAGTCTTCCTACGAAAAAATTGGTGTTGCAAGTTCAATAGTGACCTCGGATTTCAATTCTGAGCACCGGTTCAAAAGTTATACAAACTCTCTCACATGTTTACTGAACGTACCCAAAAAAAGTTTAGAAATTCATTCCGGGCACTCCGGGCCTCGGAATCACGTGCAATCAATTTTCACGGACTCGTAAAATTTCCATATATTTAAAAAAATTACATGTAAATTCTGGGTCTTTACATAGAAAGTGGTGTTTTTTGTTCCTTGTGTATCATTATGAGTTTACTATCTCATGGGAGAATTTTTGTGATTAGTTTTAGGTTGACTTTCTTTCATCAATCGTGAAAGAATCTTGTTGGTAGGACATCCTTACTCTCCACCATGGGAATTCTAGTGTGTGGAAGTTTAGTATCTAGTATAAGAACCTTCTCTATTATGATTCATACCTTATTCTAGATGATAATTATAGGGTGATTCATTTATAGGAGGATTTATATCCAAAGATATATCACCATGTTACCCCATTCATGTTGTTGACATATCTCGAGGTGATGGAGAAGGCAGAAATTTTTGAGAGGGTGTTAGCTAGGACCAGGCCATCATGAGAGGGGAGTATTTAGGATTATCCACTTAGATGATCTATAGTAATAATTTCACACTTTCTTAGTTATTATAAGATTCATAAATCATGGATTTGGTTCCATCCTTCTTTATCCTGTTTCATAGGAGTTGGCAGTTCTCAATCCCCTTCTAGTGGATCGAGTATGGTTTTCATTACATGTGGAGATCAAGGGCATCAAAATATTGAGTGTTTTACCTTTTTTGGAAGTCATTATAGGGCTATAATCTATCTTCTATATCATCTATTTCATTAGTATCCTCCGAGGAACCAATAACAAGGTTATCCAAATTTTGATCAGTAGAGAGGGTATAGGGTGGGAAGAGGATATCTCCATGATGCCCCTCATCCTTAGGGGTAGTGAGAAGAGTATGGATAAGGAGGTGTTCACCATTAGGGAAAGAGAGGGCATGTATTTAGACATGATCATATGCATGCTTTATAGTTTCCAATGATAGGTGATCCAAATATCATGTAAGGTATTGTCTGTTTATATTCTACTTGGGTGTGTATTTTGATTGATTCAAGATATATGCACTCCTTCATTTCATCCACCTTAATTAATGCACTAGTACTTGAGGTAGAGAAACTTATTATTCCTTTGGTATTGACTACTCTAGTTAGAGGTCAATATATCTTGTATGATGTGCACAAAGATTTTGAGTTTATTCTAGGGTCACATCACTCTTAGTGATATTTCCTATGTTTACAGATATAGCTATACAATATCATCCTCATCTTGTATTGGTTATATTCAGTGTAGGCTATCATTGATTTCTTCAAGAGGAAAATTATATTCTATTATTCTGATAGAGAGTAGGTAATGTTTTTCGGTAATTGATATCCTCATATGCATCGAAGGTGTGTTGAGTTGTTATCTTATTTGATGGTTAAGCTAATATTGAGTGCGATGGAGGATCAAATGGTGGTTTTTCCCGATGTTTTCGAGGAGTACTGTGATATCTTTTTAGTGGAGGATGTGGCACTACCCATTCAAAGTGAGATAGAGTTTCATTCATGTGTCGCTCTAATATAAATGTCCCTATATAGGATAGTGCCTTATAATTTTTGATATTTGTGTAATTCTATTGATTAGAATCTACATTGAGGTTTTATTCAACCTTATGTGTCACCTTGGGTTGCTCTAGTTCTATTTAAAAATAAGGTGAATGGAATTTCATGTCTTTGTATTGATTACCATCATTTTAATAATGTGATGTTGAATAACTGTTATCCCCTCTTATGGATTAATGATCTATTTGATCAGCTAAAGGGGGATATTTAGTTCTTGAAGATAAATTTGAAATCACAATATTATTAGATGTGAGATAAGGATTAGGATATCCTGAATAATGATTCCAGATTTCATTATTTTCTTTATGAGTTTATTGTGATGTTGTTTAGTGATACAAATACACTAGCCTTGTCTATGAGATTGATGAATTTTGTGTTCCATGAATTTTTGGATTGGTTATTGGTGGTGTTTATTGATAAAATCTTGTTATATTAAATGTCTAAGAAGGAGAATTTATAGAATATGTGATCTATTTTTGGAGTTCTTGGGTGCCATTATCTATTTGGGAATCTTCTAAAGTGTATTTTTTGGACCTATGAGGTCTATTTATTGGGAAATTCCATGTCTCGGCGTGGATTAGTCATGGATCCTTTGAATATTGATGCAGTTTTTTCTTGGGTAGAACCCAAGAATGTTGCAGAGGTGTTGAGTTTCCTTGGTCTTGTAGGATATTATAGGTGGTTCATTCCTGACTTCTCTCATATTAAGACTCCACTAACATCCTTGAATTAGAAGTATCGGAACTTTTTTTGGACTAACCAATGTCAAGATTATTTTGAGTATTTAAAGTAGAAGATAGTTAGTGATATAGTTATTCATTTTCCATAGGTGGATGGTGTGTTTAAGATTTATTATAGAGCTTCATATCTTATCTTAGGTTGTGTTCTGATGCAATAGATATTGGTTATCTTCTGTAGGTCTTGGAAATTACTGATAGATGTGTGCTAAAATGTACCTGTATAAGACACATATAAAATAAAACACATGAATATAGTCCATGTAGTATAGGTATATATAGTATGTGATACTATATATGAATAGAAAATATAAATCATGAATATGATGCATGAAGATTACATATATACAATACATTTATAAGATGCATTTACACTAAAAATATATGCAAAAAAACATAGCACAATGAAAACTATGCATCACATTTATCCCCACATGATTCCATAAATATTGAAGGCTTTACATGATGACCATTTAATGTTTTAATACACATTAATGAGGTACATATCATGGGAATTATTTGATAATATCTGAGTATTATAGACGTGTTCTTCATTTATGAATAAGCATTGGATATCTCCTATAAAAGAATAAGAGGTTCTCTTCATTTTTGTGTGTGGATTGAATGCATTCATTTGATGTTATTGGAAATCATTAGTTTCATAAAAATATTGTAAAATATTTCTTCTTCTTGTAGCTTGTTCATCACCATTGGTGAAGGTGTTAACACCCCTTGAAGTATATAAGAGTCCTCAGATAAATATCAAGATATAACAACCACTGTTCCCACATTAGAGTAAGTGGGATTAGTTGAACATATCCTCATAATCTTCCTCAATAATTATACACAAACTAATAAAGATATAGGCCGGTACACTAAAAGTTTGGGTATTCTCAATTTTATAATACATTTAATACTTTGATGTCTTGAAGATATATCAGCCTATTTTTGGATTTGTTTCTATTTCCAAGGATCGTAAAATGATTATAAAAAAACAATTAGTGGTATCGGAGTAGAGACTAAAGGGCTAGATAATTCTCAGTAACTCTCTTGAATGAACATGTGATAAAGTGTGGATCTCCACCCAGGGGGTCCATTGTCATGAAAAGAGTTTCATTCCTAAAGAGTTGGGGTAATGGAATTCTTTGATAGGTTCATATAGATGTCATATTGGATGTGTCTATCTGAGGCAATGTGATTCATTCCAATCATTTGTATTAGAAAAATTATATTTAAGGAATTATTATGTTAAATTGAATGGTTTTAAAGAAAATCATAAAAAAATGTGATCCAATACAGGTTACCCTTATATTTACTCCCTCTCATCTCACATAAAGGTAATCAAATTTTACATTTACATAGATGATTCTATATAAAGGTTATAAAAAAATGTACCCTTATGCAGAATGTGTCATGTAAAGGTCATGAAATATGTAACCTTACATAGAATGAATTTCATGAAGGTCATGGAATGTTACACTCATGTATAATTAGTTGTGTAAAGGATATATAATTTTACCTTTACACAAATGATGTTGTATAAAGGTCATCACCATGTACCCTTATGTATAAATACTCCATGTAAAGGTAACACCCATGATACCTTTACACAAGGTAGTTTGTGTAAAGGTAGCTTCAGTGTACCTTTACACAATGGGCCTATGTAAAGGTAAAAGTTTTTACCTTTATATGGGTTACCTCTCATATGTAGGGGTAAAGTGAAAAACTTAAAAAAAATATTTTATTGAGTTTTCTTATGGTTTATAAAAGGTTTATAAATCATAATAAAAGGTATTTAGGGAATATTTTAATTTATAAAGGGTTTATAAATTAATTAATTTCAAATAGTTTATAATTAATTATATAAATGTTTATAAAACATTTATTAATAAAAATACTCCAAATATTAAATGTTAGTATTTAAAATATTTATACTAAGTTTTTAATTTATAAAAAATTCATAAATTGTGATCATGTTTATATTTATGAAATGTGAATTTATTTAATAGTTATTCCTTCTATTATTTATGTAACACCCCAGCCCCAGTTACCCAGAGTCGGTGCATTATTACATAACATTGACATGATCACAAGAAAGATAAAATCTCGAAAGACTGATTAGTTTAGTAGCCTTGGAAATACTAGATATATTCATAAGTCTTACATTACATCATAAAAATGAAAACTACAACAACATCTTTTATTCATAGTCCACACTCATATCCCCACATACTATCCCTATAGGTCATTCATAAATTACTTCTTCACATCCTGGGAAAAATAAAACATTGAAAAGGGTGAGCTCAAATTCCCAGTAAGGATAACAATATAGCGGAAAATTTCATAAATAATAATAAACATTTAAGGCAATGTATAACTAAAACAAAAGCCTTTTAAACTTGAACTTCAACATAGTATGGAAAAAATGAAATAATGTCATTTACTTATTCACATGGATATTCTACTAATCGAATAATCACATGCAATATCAATAACCACTTTCATAATGATGGAATGCATAATGCCAGACTATCATAACCACATAGCCAAGGCCTCGTGCCAAGACTACAAATAAGATTTTGCCAAGGCCTTTTGCCAAGACACTAGTTTGTCTCATGAGACCTACCGATGCATCGAGGAGCTATAGCGGGCTCCACCCGTCACATATTAAGTCCAATGCATTCCCATATTAAAAGGTTAAAACATAACATAAACATTCGTATTAAAACTAGCATACGAAATGTAAATACTTCATCCATAAACCACGAATGGTATAAGAATAACACATCCACAGTCAAACACATCAAAAAAACTTCAAAACAATATTTAAGTTTTGTATCATAATAAATCAACTTCAAATAAACTTAAAATCCATCAAAGGATGTTGACATAGATGAAATAAAAACTATTTGAGAGAAATATCTCTTTTTTGAAATCATTTAAAAGTCACACATTTATTAAGGAATTAATTTAAAAGAGATTTTTGGATCAAAGTGTCCCATACCACTTAGAAACTTTTCAAAAGAAAATTCATTTCAAAACATTCATGTCCATATAAATAAATCCTTAAAATCATTTTGAAAACATGGACATTAATTAAAAATATTTAGAAAGATAAATCTTTAAAACATTTAAAATTCTGATTTTGATAAAGAGTACCTTTCGGAAATTCTTAAAATATTCATTTTGAAATCATTTAAAAGTCACATAATTATAAAATAAAACATTTACTTTGAAAATATCCTTATAAGATTGTAAGGTAAGCTTCAAAAATTTTATAACGACGGAAAATAGCCGCACCCTCCGTATAAGTTAAAAAAAATATTCTTACCTTAATTCTGTCGAAAAGGATAAAAAGGACCTTGTTTGGAAAACGACGGAAGGATTACTTTATAAACTTCTTATAAAAATTCAAACAAGGGTATAAATGACTTTAACCCCTATTCTGTAAAATAGTAAGAATGTTTTGAAATACACTTTCAAGAAACATGGATTTGGATGATAAATAGGTCCCAGTAGATAATTACGTATAAACAACCTCGGATAATGAAGAGATTTTGAAATAACCCTTAACTTGTACTTTTCCTTGGTTGGGGTAGTTTAACCTCCTGTATAATGGTGAAATAACTGTTATTAAATTATACAAGAATCATATACATTAATATGATATCATATATGATCTTTTAATATTGATTTGTTAATAATATCTTAGTATTATCATTGTTTCGGGTGTTAACTTACTCGTTTTATTTTATATGTTTTGTTACATAAGCTATGTTTTTCATGGATAGGTTGTATCTTAATCATATCCAGAATGATATCAAGTCCTTAGATACTATTATTAATCATCAAATGAGAATTATACTTGAATGGTTACAATGGAGAATGAATCTTGTCGCGTTCGTGGAGACAGTAGTCCGTACGTATGCACGAACGACAATATCATTCTTTTGATGTTAAAATAATATATAATTGGATGGTGTATCATATATACATAATAATTATCATGTTATATTTATTATTTACATGAGTTACACATCATTATTATACCCATCCAAATAATAATTTATTGAATAACAATTACACCATGATGTGGAGACGGTAAGCCGTACGTACGCACGTATGGTGACATGTTATTCAAAGGATGGATAGAATACTGAATATGGTTGTACCATATTTATAATAACATCATAGTATATATAAGATACTGGAGTTATTATTTTATAATGGTAATAAAAAATAAGGAAGAAGTGGAAGAATAAATGAATTTGAAAAAGGGTGGTGAAAACATTACCTCTTCTCCAGGTTCTTCCTTTTGATTTGATCAAAAGGGCTCTTAGGTTGGATTTCTGACTAAAGGAAGGCCTATAGGATGAAGTGAGGGAAGTTGAGAGAGTATTTGGGCAGATTTTAGCCGAGTCAAAAGGCTTTGAAGGTGTGAATTAATGAGAAGGGGGAGTTCCCTTTTATAAGAGGGGTGAGGGGCACCTTTGGAAAAGCTAAAAATATTATTTCATAATAAATTCATATTCGGTTTCTAATGGCTCAAAAGTGAATTATTTAAATTTTAAGGTGGGTATGGGTCGAAAACTACTCAACCAATAGAATTTATACAGGTTTGGGTCATTATATTAACCTTATCTTTAAGTATTAACTCTTAGTTAATTAGTTTCACTTTTACAATGTCTCTTTGTATTTTTATATTATATGATTAATAAACTTACTATATTCATCCAAGAGACCCCCAAGTGGTACATTAATGATACAACTATCATGATATAAGTCTCTTGTCAGAACCTTAGATTTTTAGGAATTTAATATCAATTAATAATATAATATTTGTTTTAAAAACTCTTTTATGTCATTTTTGACACTATTCAATAATTGATTTTTGTAAAACTCATAACAGAATTATTACTTCACAAAAGGTTATTTAAATCAATCCTAAAATGTCATATTAATCTATAAAATTATTTTTATTTATAAAAAGTCTCAAATTACATTTATTTGGGTATTTTTAATATCAATTATTCTAATTTTTCATTAATTAGGTAATTACTACATCACCATTGTGTCATAAATAAATTAAATTATTTAATGTCTAAAAATTATAAATAAAATACCATTATGTATGAAATATTTTTATATTTCTAATTAATATTTACAATCTAATTTATCTTATGTATAACCCTATATTAAAAATGTTTTAGTAAACAAACATTGATTTTAACTCTTTTAACTCTTCTTTGAATTAAATAATAATAAATGTCCTAATCTAATACAATTGGACCTAAATGATAATATTTTACTCCTAATATTGTTTTTGGTCTAGATACACTTGTCCAATAGAATTAGGACATGTGTTAGGGTAATATTAATATCATTTTTACCCTTAATTACACTATTTACTTTTAACCGTGGTAAATAAAAGTAAAAAGTTATTATTCACCAAAAAATATTTTCACCTCATTGAACCACATTTTACTCCTTAATATTAATCGTGTCTCTCGGATTTTCGAAATTCCACTCACAAAAGCGGTAAAATTAAGTTTTATGAAAAATTCAGTTTTTTAACTACCACTTAGTGGTTTCACTATTCATCAAAAAATGAAAGTTTCCAGAAAAATACCAAAAATTAGTCCTAAGCTATATTTGATATTATGAATTCAAAAATGATGTCTATTTTACCAAATTTAGAACATATCATTTGAATTAATTAATTTAAAAATTAATTCCCGTCGTCAAAACAAATAGCGTGTTTTTAAGAGATAATAACTATCAAAAGATTGACACTTGTTTATGTCTGGTTTAAATGTGAAATTACATCCAATGACCAAAATTGTATTAAATAGTAAAAATATATTCTAAATATACTTTAAAACCACTCAAATTAATAATTTATCACTACTAATTATTTCGATTAAAAAAGTTGTTTTTAATTAAAATTTAGTAATTTTCACTATTAATCAAAATATGAAAGTTATCCGAAAAGTACCAAAATTTCACCCTAAGATAATTTCGATATCATGAATCCAAAAATGAAGTCCATTTCGAAATATAAAATTTATAAAATTTTAAAAAGTAGGTATTACTATTCATAACGGCTAGTTTGATTGGTTGTGGTGTGTTAGAATCTCGAAGTTGCGTACAATGCACGCCATTGCATTATTCAAAGGGAAACGTACCGTGGAAGCTTGGGATGTTTCATTGTAAATTTTTGATGTCCCCATTCTAAAAATTAAATTTATTTAGTCAAATTGAATATATAAAATTTTAAAATATTGGATTTAAAAAGGGTTCACTATTAAAAGTTTGTAAAAGTGCAATACTAAAAATGAATTTGTTCTTACATTATGTATAAGAAACTCATAATATGGATTCTAAAATTATAAGGATTATATAAAGTTTAAAATTTAGTTAATACTATTCATAACCTCTTTTGAACGGCTTGTTTGGTAATTCATAGTGCGCTTGAACTCGGTGTTGCGTGTAGTGCAAGTTATTGAATTATTTTGAAGAAATAACACACTATGAAATCTTGGGGTGTTACAATTTATGTATATAAAATTATTTATAATGTGAATATTGTGTATTAAAATTTTATATAATAGATAGATTCTAAGAGATAGTTCCCAACATTTTTTATAACCTATCATGTACCCTTTGAGATCATAAATATTGATCATTATCCAATGCATTGTATGGCTATAACAGACCCACTTGCTATATAACCTATTCATATATATCCCATAAGATCATGAAAACATTTATCATTTTATCATGGATTAACTTGTGAAAAATAAAATAAGTTTCATTAATATATCATTATCATAATAATAAAACATAAAAATAATTAATAAAGATGATGTAATTGTATCATATCCCTAATGAATCATAAGTAATATTAATGTATGTTTTCATAGATTAAAATACCAAAAAATACCATTAGAACATTTCTTGAGGAAAATAAATTTTTCATTTTAAAATTAATTATTGAAGATATAAAAATTTCCTAAATATTAGGGAAAACATTTTATTTGTAAATAACCAAGGGAAATTTTAAATTAATATTCAAATCAAAGAGTATTCATGATGGAAGGAAAAAAATTATGCTGTAAATGTTAAAACAAATATTTTATTAACAACTTTGGTAAAAAAAATACCTTATTTATAAAGTGATAAGAATATTACATTTAAACCAATTTATAAAAATTAAAACATGTGTAAAAATGAATTTAATAAATAATTATAGGATATTAAAAACATTCTTGAAAACATTTTAATGAAAATGTGGTCATCGAAGAAAAATATTCTCAGCCGAATAGAAAAACAAAGTCGATTTTCTTTAATAACATTCTTTCAGACTTTTGAGTACTTGGAAAGATAAAAACAAGGGGAAAAATTTTAATATATATAAATAACTATAGTAGAATAAAATAAATAATATTTTTGAGATACATGCCATATAATTTCATTATCATAAATTTAAGTATGAACAATCCCTATAAAAACTGAGATTGTAACATAAAACTCTTACCACATTGGTAACTTCTGAATCATAAACCCCATGAAAGAAATAAATTAGAATAAAAATTTAAATACCATGAATATAAATTTATTAATGATATATAATATAAAATTGGTATTATATATATCATATTAAAGAAACAATTGGTGAATATGGCATATGTCTCATAAAAACAAAAATGAGATCTGACTTGATTTGTAAGCGCTCTAACCTTCTATATAATAAATTTATATTTATTAAAATTATATAAAATATAAATTTACATACTTATAATATCATATATTATCCAATTATAACATTTCAACACCCATTTATTAATAATTATTTATTAAAATCTTTGTTTTTGGGTGTTAATTGTTTCATTTTTCAGGAATGTTTTGTTTTGACAGTTCAAGTACTTGCACTTTAATCATGGTTAAATCATGTAAATAATGTTAATAATATCATATATATCATATATATTCATTATAAAAATATTTATAACCATCCATAAAATGTAGAGATAGAAAGATGAATTACACCGTTCATGAAGATGGTAGTTCGTACGTGCGTATGAACAGTGTTTTCATTTTCTAACGAAAAGAATTAAAGAAATATAAATAATATTATATCTATAAAAATCATAATTATATGATAAATTTATTATATATTCATTAAATTCATCATTATAAATATCCATGTTAGGCGGTGATGGAAAATGAATTGCATTGCTTCGTGGAGGTGGTAGTCCACACGTACGCACGAGCGATACTTTCATTTCCCATTTGATGTAAAATAGGTGGAAAATTGTTTTCCCATAATCATAATAAAATATAATTATATTTATGATAATATATTAATTATTTTATTATTTATACAATAGATTTATAGGTAGTATAAGAAGAAATAAACTTTGAAATAATCGAGTAAGATGATCACCTACTCTTAAAGAGACCACATTTGGATTACACCTTAAGCCTTCTTGGGATAGTATAAGTGTAAGACTAGAATATCTAGGTTATAGGTAAGGAATATAGGAAGGTATTATGGAATTTATTATCTGATATATAGTGTTCAAACTTTGTGAATAAAGGAGAAGAGTAGGTTCCCTTTTATAAGTGAGGGAACATACACACTTGGAATTACTTAAAAGATTTAAATACAATACATATCATAATCATGTAAAGTGAAACCAAATGGTAATAATTTAAAATTTAGGGTATTATAAGTTATAAATATATTCGAACAATAAAATTAATATATGTTTAAGTTCCATTTTAAATCTTATATTTTGGTTTAACCCCTCTGTTACCAATTTTTAACCTTAAATATGGTAACATATTTTTTAGTATTTAAGGGTCATAAATTTACTTCTAAGGTGGAAAGTGTATCACAAATGGTCCATAAAAAAAATTACACAATTTATATTTCAACTCATGAAATATTATAGTGATTTTTAAATCATTTAATAAAATATTTTTAACATAAAATATCATTAGTCATTTTTTTGGACTATTCGTTTAATTTTACTTTTAAGAAAACAATTAATTTTGAATATAAATTATTTTAACAAAAATTATACATTATTATTAACCATAAAATTATTTAAAAACCATAATTTATCCAAAACATATTTCTTTTAAGTCTTTTAAAATCTTTTACTATACTTTTTATATAGTTTGCACAAGCACAGAGTCGGCATTGCATAAGTATTTAAGGTAATTATACCATCATAAAAAATTAAAAAAAATTACTATGATAAAAATAATATATTTATATTATAAATAAATTTTTATAATCATTCATAAATTCTTTTTATCCCTATAAAAAAATATAATATAAACTAAAATCCAAAGAGTGACATTTTGTATTTATTCTTTTATTAAAATAATATAAATGTTATAATAAAAGGAAAGTGGAAATAAATTGTTATATTTTTGTATATATTATTTATTTTTTTTAAAAACTCATTCAATATGTTAGATTAATGTTTTATGTATATTTTAAATTCTTATACTATAGTTTTAACCTTGTTTTACCTATTTTACTCTTACCGAGGTAATATATCTTTACCATGGTTACTATTCATAATGACCAAAAATAAATAGGGTCCTATTTAAAAAAAATTAACCTCCTGATTAAAAATATGGAATAGTTTTTTTAATAATAAATTTATAGAATTTTCATAAATCGGTTTTAGTTTAAATACATAAAATACAATGAAAATAGTATTTTTAGAAAAACATGTTTTTAAGCCTAAAAACAAACTTATAACAAAATAAATTATAATTTTTATTCCTATGTAATTAATTATATTATTTATAATTAAAGGATACTTATTCTACTTTATGATCTAATTAAAAATATAATTTTACTTTTAAATTACATTATTTAATGAATATAAATGACACTTTAAAAAACGGTATTTTTCACTATTCACTTAAAAATAAATCTTTTGAGAAAAATATCACAAATTCACCCTAATATAATATTTAAATGATTAATTAAAAATTATATTAATTTCCTAAAATTAAATTTCAAAAATGGCATAAATTAATTATGATGTTCCTGCTTAAAATGCAATAAAAACCATTTTTTAAGAAAATGTATTTTGGAAGTATAAAATGACTTTACTAAAAATTGAGTACTTATTTATTATGAATTAGTAAATACATTTGTATTATATAAAAACTTTATATATTTTTTCATAATTATTTTATTCCTATTCAAAATATGAATTTAACAGCTAGGTTATAATATATCGCAGTTCCTTTTAAGCCCAGTGTTGCATGTTTAGCTAGCTATCAAACACTTACAATTTATTTAAATAAAAATATATTTTAAAATATCAGGGTATTACATTCTACCCCCTTAAATAAATTAAACCCTCATAATTTTAATTATCACTTACTAAAATTAGCTTATCATTAAATAGTAATAAAATTATATGTATATCCTATTATGATAACTAATTTCTATGTCACTACTAGGAAACTTGGTATTTTCTAATAAAGTATTTATGAAACCAAGTATGTATCATTATAAGAATCATTAGTTTCCAAAAACATACCTTGATATCTAATTTATTCTTTCCACATAAGACTCGGTATATTTATCTTCCACATACTTGAGTTTAGGAAATCATTTACCATCAAGGTGGAGAATACAAGATAACATACTTACTTGATTTCTTTCTATGACAAAATAATAATTTCATCCTTTTATTGTGATTTAATTAGTTTTATATCCATGATTCATCTCATATTCCATAATATAAAAAACCATGATGGAATTTTTTTTCATGTCTAACGCATTAAAATTAACATTTAACAGATTATAAGATCTATAAAAGAATAACAAGCCATTCATCTTGTCATTTGGTCTTTACTAAAACTAAAATGATTAGAAAAAATTATTAAATATGAATAAATATTTATACACTAATATAAAAAATCTCTATAATAACACCCAAGGTTCAGCTTAAATCATTCCATAAATAAATAATCTTAAAACTCTTTATAATATACCATACCAAAATTGGAATCCAAATATTAGAAATATTTGATCGTATATTCTTCCATGATCAACTTAAAAATTATCTCTAAATAAAATCAATCACTCATAAGGCCATATACCCAAAATATATATGTCATAATCATATACTACCCAAAATATTCTAATTTTTTCTATAAATATCCCAAATTACCATAAATCCAAAATAAAATCATATATTCTTCTAAAAATTAACTCGACACAAATTATCCAATATATTCCATAAATCTAAAAAAATAAACTTCAACATAAATCACTTTTTCATTAAATCACTAATCAATTTCAAGGTGACCAATACTAACCAATTTACTTTATTAATATTAATAGGCTCTTTATCCAAAATAAACATTATTATCTTAACATCAAGCACATATTAAGGGTTTTTTATCCCTCAATCATATGTTTTTCAAAAATATCACCTTACCCTTAAATAAATTTTCTAAGTTATCAATACCATTCAACATATGTATGAAAATAATTAAATCCAAACTACTGAAGAACAATCCTTAGATGCTTCATGATTCTTATAACTAGAATATCATTGGTAAATATGTCTACAATATAATTCTTGAATCCCAACACATAAACACTTCAATCATTCCACTTCCTTCTTAAGCTATTTACCATTCTTTTTCATCTTACTCCTTAATACTTCCTTTAATATTTCATTCATTGTCTCTTCATCATCAATAGTAAATTTTTTAATCATACAACTGTGTTGATCCTGTTTTATAGCTTTCCCCCAAGGATATTGATTTGAATAATTCTCATACTTTTCACATTTAAAAACATTTATCCATATATGATACCTTATATAAATAATTATTCTTATCCATTGTGTTAACTAAACTTTTCATTTTTCCTTGGTAATTTACCACTTTATTCCATTTTTTCCACACATAAAGCATTTTCTTATTCCTTTGATACATTACCTTGAGTTATTATTTCTATATTTTGGATATAGAGGAAATTGAAACTTCTTTCCTATATGGTATTTATCACATGAAATTTCATAAAACTCTATTTTTATAATATTAGGTGTGTTATTAAACTCACCTAGTATCAATTTTTTAATCATAAATTGATATAGTTAGTAGAGCATAACCACATCACTCTAGCTTATATCCTGATTGGTTTCCCATTACATTTTCCATCACATTAATTATTAGGATGGTTCCTTTTAGTTCTATCCTTTAACTAAAACCAAAATGCATAATGTAAGCTTAAATATACAATAATCAGAGTGAGAAATAATATAATTATGAAAATTATTCATAAGATTTTCTAAATTATAACACATTCTTATCAACCTATGACACTTTTAGGTTCACCCTATATCACATTCAACTCATCATGGGTTATCTTAGATTATATCATCTTTATCCATTATAATGCTTCATAAAGAAAATGTGAATTAAACCAAGCATATCCATTGGGAGTGTCTAGATAGGTGTATAGTCTTAGGCCCACTCATCGTGCACTACTGATTATTGAGTTAATACTCAATTCACCTCTTTCAGAATTGTTACACTTATGTTTATCTATACCATAACTATATCCACTTTCTAGTATCTATATAGGGAGGTATTTTATAAAAACACCACATAATATCTACTATACCAAAACTTTGATATATTATGCTATACTTAGACTTATCCCTAAGGTTTTCAATAAAGTTTTATAATCCTAATCTTTAAAAAATAACTAAAACTTTCATTGAAATCAACTAAGGAATCCCAATCTTAAAATACATAAACATTACATCATTTTAGATGAATATTCAATATATATCATAATAATACATGCCCAAAAACTATAATGGTTTAGTTTCTTTGAATGCTAGATAAATATTATTATTATTTTTTCAAATATCTTCAATGTCTCCCACAAAGTTCTTATCACTTAGTACACTTCTTAGACATACCCTACTTAAAACCTTTCTTAATAACCTAGGTAAAGGAAACATAATAAAGGATTGACTTAAATTCTCATAAAGGTTAAATATGGGAGATATTAATAAATGATAGTATGTAATCATATCATGAGAATAATTTTAGGATAACATGATCTTAACATTTGAAATCAATACCCTACCAATTCATAGATCATAATCATAACATAAGGCTTTGGAAAATTATAAGGCATGAATCGTAGAAGAGTTAAATATCAAGAGCCACAAGATCATATCATAAGAATAAGAACATGCCATAGAGTGTGGCATAAATTTTTTTGCATTATAATAATCATATAAATATTATATCAAGGATTCCCACCAATACATTCATCATATATTAGTCTTAGGATAACCACTCATGTACCTAATTTAGGGTTGTGATAACCTCCTTTATACCCTCTTTCAATCTTGTTATAACCTCTCATGTAACCTTTGAGCTCGTAAATATTAATCATTACTCAATTCATTAGAAGGATATAATGGACCCACTCATCACATAATTCATTCATATGTATGTCATAAGATCAGGAAAACATTTCTCATTTTATTGTATCTTAACCCATAGAAAAGAAAACAAGTTTCATCAATATCTCATCATCATAATCACAAAACTTATAGAGAATGAATAAAGATAATATCATTGAATAATATCCCTAGTGTATCATAAGTAACATCAATGTATATTTTCATGGATGAAAATACATTTAAAAGATTATTGGAACATTTCTTGAGGAAAACACCCTTTTCATTTTAAAATCACTTATTTAAATTATAAAAAATTCTAAAATATTAGTAAAAACATTTTATTTGGAAATAACCATGTAAAATTTTAAAGTAACCTTAAAAGTAAAGAAAATTCATGATGGTGGGAAAAATTTTGTGTGGTAAACATTAAAATAAAGTTTCCATTAGCACCTTTGGTAAAAAATCCATTGTTTGGAAAATGAAAAGAAGATTACTTTTAAACCATTTTATAAAAATTAAAACATGGGTGAAAATGAAATTAATAAATAATAAAATAATATTAAAAACATTCTCAAAAACATTTTAATTAAAATATATACATGGAAGAAAAATATTCCAAATCGAATAGAAAAGAAAAGTTGGTTTTCCTTAAAAAACATTGTTTCAGAATTTTGAGTGATTATGAAGAAAAAAATTAAATAAAAACTTATAATATACATGAATAACTATATTATAATAAAATACATAATATTTTTTAGAGATATATCATATCATTTTATCATCATAAATTTAATTATAAAAAATCCTGGTAAAAATCGATATTGTAACATAAAACTCTTATCTATTTGATATCTTCTAAATCATAACCCCCATGAAAGAAATCACTTCAAATAAAACTTTAAATTCAATTAATATAAAGTGATTCATGATATAACATATAAATGTGGTAGTATATACATTACATGAAAGAAAAAATTGGTGAATATGGTATATGTCTCACAAAAACAAAAGTGGGATAAGAAACCCTTACCTTATATCCAACTTGATTTGTAAGAACTCTATAATCCTATATAAAAAATTTATATTTATAATAATTTGATAAAAGAACCATTTACACACTTATAATATCATATATGATCTACTTATAACATTTCAATTCCTGATTATTGAAGGTTCCAAGTGTATTATAAGTGCCAGTTAGTGAGCGTTATATTAAAATTTCTCTTAATATTTAATTTCCCAAAACCCCAAGCAAGGATATTCCATGTTAAATTTATAATTAATTTATCTAGATCTGAATAAAATAAATACCTTTTCTTAGGTTCCTTTATTTGATGATGTTTCTGATCTTTCAAAATACCCTTTTCATATTGCATTCATTGTGATGTGAGGATCTAAGGGTAGAATACCTCTAGTAGTGATCCACACATACTCCTTTGATCTTTGAGCAATGCCAATTTATTTCTAGGTGCTATAATGGTGAATCAATTGTATTGCATCATTCATGTCGATCACTTATCCTATGATCTTAAAGTAATCTCTCTTGTTTTTCTCGTTCTTGAGAGGGAAATAGATAAAGGAATTTGAGAGATTATTCATTGCGAGAAACAATTCTCTATATCTCAATTGAGCCTACACAATAGCCATAAACATCTATTTATAGATCTAGGGTTTAGGTTAAAATATTATTTAATTATGTACCAACCCTTAAATAATATAATAATCATCATACAACCCCATTATATAAAATAATAATAATCATAATATTATTATTTTATAGTGTGATCTAACTTACACAGTGATGAATATTATTTACCAACTTCCAAAAAAATATTTATCATCGGACACAGTCTTGGTATATTCAAACTTCTCAACATTTATTGAATTCTTGAATAAAATATTTTATTCTATTAAATAAATATTTTATTCACAAGCCATTAAATAATTGTTTATTAACTATTAAATGAAATAAATAAATATATTTTATTCACAATCTGATGAATAAATATTTATTTAATTTATAAGATCAATAAAACTTGAATAAAACTATTCCTTGGTCTTGAGAATAATATTTATTCATTTAATTAAATTCAAATAGAATTTAATTGAGATCAATAGAAACACTTATTGTGTGACCCTATAAGATTCTTTCTCATTTTTATTAGGAGGGCTTTTCTAAAGTCCAAGAATACTATCTAGAAATGGGTCAATGTACACAATACTAAGAAATTAATGTCACAACAATGACATCCAAATATGAACACTCATTAAGAAATATAATCCCATTGTTACAATATCTCATCAAGTAGGTTGCACGTCTGTTTTATCAACCTATGTGCTCGATTTGTCTTTATTTTATTATCTAAAATTAATTTTGTTACACCATGTCCATGGAATTTAATACAACAATTATATTTCAACCAAAGGGTTGATATATCAACTTCCATAAAGATGAAAGATACAAATCCTTCCTTGACTTATTAATTAAAAACATGGAATTCATGACACACTCAATGTTTTCAACTTCTCCATGAACTATTATCATTATGGTCTATGAAATACATCAAATTGAGTAAGTAATAACTTTCATTAATAATAATCTTCAAGTCTAAGGACAATTACACACACTCACATATAGAAATATCTAATGACACTAAAACATTTGGAATTTATACTAGCAGGTCTATTCTCATAATCTCCCATATTGGAGATTACTAAATGTGACCTTCATGTGAATAAGTCTCATACACATATGATTACTCTTACCTGAGAGTCTATGTACTATAATCCCTATTATAGTATGTTATCTGAATGTAGAACTATATTTAAGAGACATCATCATATCCTCTAAAGGTTTACATCATGGTAGGTAACTGTTATGACCTTATCAATTAAATAGATACTCTAGGGTATTATTACATCAATGTTATGCATAAGAATAATAAATATGTGATAATATATTTAAATTAATATTCACATCTTTTAATATACATGCAATCCAAAGTACAAAGTAGTCGGTTCTAGGGAACCAACTCTAAAAAACTCTCAATTTCACTAGATCTAACTTCTAATAGCTGGTTAGTCCTTATATGTTAAGAATGATTTTTCTAAGTATGGATATATCTATTAGGAATACCACATTTTCATGGATAAGGTTATAAAATACACATGTTTTTGTAGAGAATCTTTTTACTGAAAATTTTCCATTTTGACAAAATCCATCAAGTAGTGATATAACCGAGTATCCCCCTCTTATTAATATGTCAAAATCATGACATCTAGACTGAATCCATAGTAAAAAATTATAATAAAATGATAAAACTATTTCTTTTGGTATATCCCAAACTTGGAATAGTACATTGCTAAACTAAATCTTAAGCTGCATCAGAAGCCGCAAAGAACTTGGTTATTGTAGATATGGAAACCACTAAATGTAATAAGTTTTTCTAGTATATTACAATAGCCATTTTTATGATACTAGATCTAATTGAAGTAAGTATAGACATGAGTTCATTTATCTGGATCACTATTATTACCACTTCTCTAGATACCATGATCTTATCTAGTTCTACCATTCAAAGTACTGTTAGATAGTTCTAACACTAGTGTAGAAAATGGTTTTTCAAGTCAGTTTTTTTCTATTTAAGGTAGATTAGCATATGATGTTATTAGAAATGATGTTTTAAATAATTTTTTAACATCAATTAAAAAAATTGATGTTTTAAGTGAATTATTGGATTGGTTTTTCATCTCAGTTATCAAATAACTGATGTGAACCGACGTGATAAAGGGTTTTTCACATTGATTATTTGATAACTGTCATGAAAAACCAATTTTTTTAATAATTTTCTTTTCAACTCTTCTATACATAGAATACATGAAGAGAAAATAAGCAGAAAAACTACCAAAATCTAGAAAATAATTAAAAATAACAACAGAACAACCAGAAAAACATGTTTATAGTTAGAACTATCAAGATTAAAATATATAGTAAAAATAAATTAAAATACAATCACACCTATAAAATGATTCTCCAATTAAATTTGTAAGTTTCCCATCTCTTATTCACTATAAATTTTAGGGTCATCAAAAATTAGAAATTAAAAGGAAACCATTTAATATGTAATATGAATAAAACGAATGAAATATTAAGGAAAATTTTATAAAGAAATATAACCTTATGGAACTTCATAACTATCCTAGTTGAAATGATTTCATACATAAATATTAACACATAATATCTATATTATTTTATACCTTCTTGTTTATGACAACAAATTTTATAAGATTTTTTCAATTCAAAATAACATTATTAAGTAATATATCCAAAAGTTACAAAATTAAATGAAAGTTAACCTTTTATTTTACATATTTGATCTTAGTGACCTTCTTTATTGTGGTCTATAGAAATAAATTCCATGACCTATTTGAAAATAATATGAATTAAATAAATTTAAAAGTCTTTATAATATAAAAAAGTATTAAAAATTTTAAACTTACATGTATAATACATTCTTAAAATTTGGTCGCACTTCACCATGGATGGAGTATAACCAATAAAGTTCCTTATCCCTTGAACAAAAAACACCTAAAATCTAATGGAAACTAATATAAAATAAAATTTAATGTTAGTGGTTATGTTAAAATATATATAACACTTTTTGAGATATATGTTTCATACTTTTGAAGATAAGAAAATATACAACATTGAATAATTGCATTCTTTTGAAATATATCAGCAATATAAACTATTATTTCTACTTAAATCATTGTCATCACTATAGGTGAAATAAAATGTGGGTCCATAAATCCATATACATATTTATTTTCATGATCCTTAAAAATTATATAAATATACCTAATACAAAACAAACATAAGTATAAATTTTTATTAAATTAAATGTATGGAAAGATTTATGTTAAGACTTACATGCAAAAAACTTTCATTGTGTTGATTCCCAACTGATCTCTAATTACAAGATCCATGATATCATTTTTCAAAAGTGAAACAATCATTTCATTCCTATAAACACCAAATTCAATTGGAATCTCATACACATCCAACAATAAATTTGTATATGTTGAAAATCTATCAACACTAAGATAATTTGTATCTAAAGTCATAAAAATTTGTATTTATTGTTGTCTATATAATATTTCTTTAACTTTAAAGTATTCCTGTAAAAAATAGTGAAATATAAAAACTTTAAAATTTAAAAAAATACCAAAATTAAATAAAAGATAAAATATAAATATAACTCTATAGTAATATGTTAAACAAGTCTAGATGTCCAAAATAAAAAGTGGTTGATACTTTGTCCAATTATACTCACCTAATTTGTTGGTAATGGTAATCCTAATGATCTATCTATAATATCATGTACAATGACCATATAATGCTCTATCTCTATCTTTTGGTGATGAATAGTATCTCTAATATAAAATATCATCTCGTATGCAACAATATGATGCTAGGGATCATCAAAATATAACTCAAAATAACTGGGAAGTAGTGTGGGAGGGTTTTAGGAGTAGGATAAGAAGTATTGGGGTCTTCAGGTAGAGGTGGAGGAGTGGTATCTATTGGCAGAGGTGGAGGAGTGGGAGCTGTAGTCTGAAATTGTCTTTGCATGTCTATGAACATTGATTTTATTGAAGCTCTGATTATATTTTCCATTATCACATGGATATCTTGAACTTTATCTTCCAAATATTCTATTTTTTTATAAACATCCTTTCTTGAACAAGCTACATAACATGGAAACACTTTTTTCACTAATACACCTATCGGGTATCCTCATACATGACCTGGGTGTTTGGGATTTCCCAATGATATAGCTAAAATATCCTTCCTACCCTCAATTATAAATACCCTATGTGTTTTCTTTGTCTCAATATAATATTTTATAAAATATTTGAAAAAAATCCTTAATGAATCACAATATATAATGAATTGAATTAACTTTAATTAATTAATTAATTAAACATCTTACAATCCTCTGAGCTACAAACCTCAACTCTTCTATAATATATTTTCCTTTTTACTTATCTAAGTCCTCTTCTATTTTCCATGCCTAGTGGGAGTATATGGGAAACCTCTATAGAGCCTGAAGACTCATCTCTCATTTTTTGAAAATTTTCAGCCATCATTTGATTATATATCCTTTATTTCTGTAAATAAATCATTAATAAGACCATTAATATAAAAAAATTCTAAAATTTTACATTTCACTTACCAAAAATGCTTATCTTCTTCTACTTTAAACAAATTTACTCTATGTATATTCATCTATAAATGGATATACATCACAAGGATTATGATGTTTCATATACCAAAAAATAAAATCTGATGTGAGGGTTGATTTAAAATCCCTCCATATCCTAGAAACTAATGATAAACATTTCCTATTGACTCCTCTAGTATCAGGTATATCATATTTCATCTAATAAGAAATTTAAAAACATATATTACTATAAACATTTCAAGATAAGTAAAATAATAACAAACATGATTACCAAAATGGTCTCCCACAAGTGAGATATTATAAATTTTTCAACACTTATCCGATCATCAATAAAAATACTAACTTTTCTTTTAGTCTTCGCTAATATAAAATTCTTGAATTGTTTTGAATTATGAACTCTTGGAATATCATTACCATAAAAGTCTATTGATACCCTCTGGTCTTGGCTATGGGTAACTGATAATTTTGGTAAACATGTTTTTTCACATTTACCAACCCTTGAACTCTTCTTTGGACCTGTGGTAGTGGATGTCTCTTGTAAAGAAGGATGAGGCTCATCAAAAGGAGCATGTGTACATTCCTCCCTAGAGGTATGAGTATGACCATCTTCAAGATAATGTGGTGGATTAGTTGATTGATATGTCATTATACTAAAAATAAAATCAATAAACAATTATTAACAAAATATACAAATTCAACTATTACATACTAATTTAAATAAAAATGAAAAATTATCAAACAAAAAAATAAACTAAACTAAACCTAACGCATTTTTATTAATATTTTTTATAGTTGAATAAAATTATAACAACATTAATGAGATACTAAATGTCATATAAATTAATGAAAACAAATCCAAAAATGGTGTGTGAATAATATAAATGCTCCAACCTAATAAATCATTTTTTACACCAAAAATAATATTTTTTAAATATAATCTTATACAATATTTTTGTTTTTATTTAATATATTAGATTTAAAATAATTTTTTTTCAACAAAATAAATTAATATATAAGTTATATAAGGGTAAACATGGTAAACTAAACAAAACAAAACTAATACAAAGAAACAATTTAACTTATTAGTTATAATACGTATTTTAATAATTAAAATAAAATTAAAATATCTAACATTTTATGATATTTAAAAAATTAAATGAGAAATAAAAATATATTACCTATAATATTAGGAATGTACTAAAGGATTTTTTTCCCCAAAATTACTTCATCATGATCATTCTGTATGGAATAAACCATTTCTATGATGTGCTTATCAATATTATCTATTAATATTTCCATGGAAGTAGGGATCTTACATAAATTAGTATCCTCGTCAATTTTATCATCACCAACATACTATTTTTTTTCTTATAAAATAATAGACCACTACATATTAGATTGATCAAGAACATAGAAAATAAATGTTCATGTGTTTCCATTGTAAAAGGATCAAGTGTGTATTCCAATCTATTCATATTAACTAGTGTCATTCCAAATTCATCATGTCTGACACTATTGTTACTGATAAACCATTTTCATTTAAACACTGAAACTTGAAATTTAATGTAATAAACCTTCCATATTTTTTCAATGAATCCATAATATTCACTTGATGCAGAAATTGGGTTTGTGTCTTTGGAACTCGAAAAATGTATCTCTTATGTGAACACCAATACACAACCATTCTGAAATGAACTTCTATTATCCTAAAATTTCGTATAAAATGTATATACATTAATTTCATACAAAAAACATGTTATAAAATTTAAACTTGGACCACCCACTAACCATATCAATGTTTCTGATGTATATGATATACTAAGCATGATCTATTCAAACCATGGAAAAAAAAGTTTTGTTATGATCAGTAAAAATCCACATATCTTTCTTCTTTGGATAACATTATTTCAATGCATTAATATGAAATTTTGTATATGTATTAGAATCATATAGGTTATTCAAGACGTATAAGTGTACCTTCTTTATCTATCCACCTTTCAATGACTTGACTTTCAAGCCAGAGATCCCATTTCCATCATAATTAACTTGTTCGTGTCAATATATAGGCAAACCAATGTGCTCTACTATATACAAGTAGCTTGTGAAAAACTCTGAAAAATCATTAGAAATATACTTCTCAAAAATGGAGGCTTCAAGTTGTTATGGATTCTTAATATACCCCTTCAATATCTTCATATAAATTTCAAAAGGATACATCCAACATATATATATATATATAGGTCCATAAAGATTTATTTCTCACACCAAATGAACCATTAAATGCACTATGATATCAAAAAAAATATGGAAGAAAATATATTTCCAATTGAAAAAATATAAAATACTACTTCATTCTCCAAATTGTTTGAATAATTTAGATCAATTACCTTATTACAAATTGAATTGAAAAAATAACACACCTTCAAGATATTCATTCTAACACAGATGGTCAATATTCCATGTAATGAAATTATTATAATTTTTTGCATCATGATGTGAAAATCATGATATTTCATACTTGTGAACTTCAAATCATTTAAAGAAACAAATGTTTTTACATTTGGAGAATAACCCTGTGGAACTTTGATATCATGAAGACATTGAAAAAATATAATTTTCTCCTTCTTGGATAATTTATGAAAATGTAGCGGTAGGAATGTTTTCCTTCCATTAGGAGTGGAGTTAACTCTAAATGTATTCCCATTAAGAGTAAGTCCAATATTGAATTCAACCCATCAATAGTATTTCCTTTAATATCTAACAATTTTATAATCAAGATATCACATATATTCTTCTCCATATGAATGAAATCAATGTTATGTTTGACCTCATGATATCTCCAATATGGTAGCATAAAAATATTTACTGTTTCTTCCAAATATTTCTATCATTACCAAATTTATGTGTCTTTATGAATGTCATGTCAATGTTTTTCACCCTCTCAAAATAATGATTAGTGGATAAAGGTTTTAGAGTAATATCAAATTTTTATGAGACATTTAATGCCATTTTTAATATTATATAAGATTGATTCATAGAAAAAAAACATTTAATTACCCATGTATATTATTTTTCTCCCATGATGTAGTTGATAAGATGAAGTATGTTTTTCACAAATTGTACAAGATTTATTCCCCTTGACATTGTATCCAGATAAATTTCCATACAATGGGAAGTCATTTATAGTGAACATAATCATTTAATTCAATTGAAGATATTCCATTTTATAATAATCATACACCCTAATACCATCCTCCCATAAAAGTTCCAAATCATCAATTAATAGTGAAAAGAAAATATCAATATCATTTTCAGGCTGTTTTGGTCCAAATATCATTAAACTTAACATGGTATACTTTCACTTCATAAAACATTCAGGAGATAAGTTAAAAATTATCAGTAAAATAGGTAATGAACTATGTGTTCTACTAATTCTTATATTTGGATTCATTCCATCCATTCATAGTCCAAGTCTAAGATTTCTAACTTCAATTCTGAATGTAGGAAACTACTGATCAATTTTCTTCCACTTTTGGACAATCAATTGGATACTGTAATTTTCCATCACATATCCACTCATCTTTATGTCATCTTAACCTTTTTACATAATTTGAATTTACAAATAAATGTTTCAAATTAGTAATTATAGGAAGATACCAAAATTCCTTTGTAGGGGTCTCTGTAACTTCTAAATTAGCCTATGATTTTTCTTTCAAGTTATATTGTGACGTCCCATATTTAGCACACCCTGATAGAAATTTATATTCCTTCCCATATATCACACAGTAATTTAGGGTTACATGTTTTTTTTGTACCCTAATCCCATTAGGCATATTATTTTCTTCTCTTTATAATGTGAATCTAGAATATCATTATCTTTAGGAACAATATATTTCAATAATTATAGCAACTCTATAAAACTCTTGTCACTCCATCCATGTTTCACCTTTAATTTAATAAATCATAACACCTTTAATAAAACCATAAATCCTATATAAACCAGATACAATGGTTTTTCAGCATCACCATATAGATGTTTAATTGTCAGTTATTTTTCAATTGTCTCTATTTAAATATCATGAATCATTTTTTCAATTTGATCAGAGTTATCATCTTGTAAATCATCATTACCAATAGATTAGAAATTCTACCTAGTTTCACCATGCCAAATCAAATATCTATAACTCAGATTAAAACCATAAAAAATTAAATGATCTTTGATATCTCTTCTTTTCAACTTCTTCATATTTAAACATTTCAGACATGGACAGAAAAACACATCGTTGTTTGGAACATTTCATTTAAAAAATCCTAAAAATCATCAACACCTTCCTCATATTCATCCCTTATTCAAAGTTCTATAATCCAACTTTGAATCATTATTATCTATAACAAAAATCAAAAATAAATATCTTTTTAAAAGAATATAGTGGTGATAAAAGTGAGTAAGAGGGGGAAATAGTATATTATTTCAATGATAATTAAGAAGACAGACTTGTGGTAGAATTCATCAGTAAAATGTTTCTATGATTTTTAATAATAGTGAATATAATGTTTAAAAATTAATAACATTAGATATGAAATTTAATGTTAATTGGAATGATTATACAACAATAAAATGGAAAATAAAGTAAATTTATATCAAAGATGTCATAATTTAGAAGTAATAAAATTTTTAAATTTAATATATATATATATACATATTTGAAAATAATAATTATAAATTCTAGACAATAATGGAATATAAGTTTAAATATTATTGGTAAATTATAAAAATAAATTCATATAAGAAATTTAAAAATGAAAATATAGTCAGTCCATTATCTTATTTAGCAATTTCTTCTGAATCAAATTAGATGAAACTTGAAATTGAATATTATTGATCTAAATACACTTAGAAATATTGGATAAGGGACCCACTTCCCCATTTTGTTTTCCATTATATGAGTAGAATTTCATTTTTCTAATTAATAAATAGTGACTTCATCAAGTGGTTCATAGAAAGGTATATTATCCCTTGTGATTTAGTTGATTGAGTTATTATTTTTATTTTTTGAATTCTAAATGAAGTGCTCATTTGTTTCAATGTTAAATGGTGATAAGTACTTGGTGTTATTTAAATGGGGATATTGAATCATGGACTATTTTCTTCTATAAACCCTCTAAGTTCTAGTTATTTGGTATAATGTGTGTCGTGGTAGTTATTTTGAATACTTGGTGATGGTATAATTTTTTTGAATCAATTTTTTGTGTTCATCTTTAGAATATGAGGGTTAATTTTTATCATAACATAATTGAATTTATTGATGGATTTTAAGTAAATTCTAAATATTATATAGAATATGGTGAATTAAATTCTTCAAATTTCATGACCTATGATAACTTTTAACCTTACAAAGTATTCCGAAAATTATCATATACTTCACAAAATTATTTAGATAGGAATTTAAATCTTTAGAATTTAACCCAAATCTCAACAAGTATGTCGGTCATAATTTGATCTCATTCACAAAAGGCATAGTAATTCATGAATAATTATGTAAGTTTTTCCAATAATCCATGTATTCTACAAAATTATCAAGATATTTCACTAACCGATGACATATCTAATTATGATACACAATGTTAATTTTTTAAAAATTGATTCAGGTAAATCTCTAAGTCACCATTAATTCCCATTCTATCATAATATAACAAAGATATGTAAAGGACCAAATTGATAGTTACTATTGTGTATTCACCAACAATGTCAATATTATATTGATAATAACTTATAATATATAGACTTCATAATTAATAAATGATTTTTCAAGATAATAATATGCTCACATCATAAGAAAAGTATTGATATGCATATACACTACTTATATGATATTGTATATTGAATTGTGTCAAATTTTCAACATATGTATATATTACATTTTAATATTAATAAATTCATAATAAATTCATAAAACTAATAAAAATTTATCCATATACATGGTAGTGTTTTCATAAACAATGAATGGTTCACAAACATCATCAAGATAAGCAACATTTAGAGATTCAATACAGAAATTTAAGATGTGATATAGTATAAAAATATGTGAAAATATTTAGTGAAAACTCATTTACATATAGTAGAAACACCAATAAATTAATATAAAATGAGTAAATTTATGATCTAACATAAAACATTAAGATATAATTAATTCCAAATAACTTTGTACTTAAATCAATGCATACATAAGGTAAATAAATATGGTAGTGAGAGATTTGAGATAATCATATTTATATACAAATGTGAAATGATGAGTCTGAAAAAACATGAGGGTTAATAAAGATGATAATGTGAGATTTGAGTCCATATAATTGAAAAAAAACAAGATTTAGGGATTCCTCTCTATTGAATGAATAAAATAAAGGTTCTATGTGTGAGGCTTACTTGAGACATGATCACATCGAATGCAAAATAATGAACTGATGAAAACTGAGGATGTATGAAGATGGAAATATGAGATTGGAGTGCACTAGATTGAATAAAAGAGGTTTAGAGCTTCCCCATAAGATAAATGAGTTTGATTTCATGAGAATAAATAACCCTGAAATGATTAAAATGACTAATTCATAAAAAAATTAAATGGTATATAACATCAGTTATATAATAACCAATGTTAAAAATCTTCCTTTTGATGTCGGTTATATGATAACTAATGTGAAAAGGTAGTTTTCACTTCTTTTTCATGTTGGTTATTATATAAATGACATCATAAAGTGGAATATCTGGCTTATTCACATCAGTTATATAATAAACAACATGATAAAGAAAAAACATGGTGTTTTCATGTCGGTTATAAATAACTGATGTGAAAAGGACTACATAGTAAATACTTTTTGTACTAGTGTAATTGTAAGTCTGTGCAGTTATGTTAGATATTCTTGATATTCACCTTTTTATGATTTATACATCATTAATATCTAACATCAATACATATCATGGCACATGATATGAATTCCTAGAACTTAAGCTTGTGAAAATATTTTAATCACTATAATCTCTTCCTATACTCATTCATGTTATACTGGAAGGATTATATGCCAATAATGATTTGGTCTTTAATTATTTCAACTTTTACTTTTCAATACATTTTTAATATGTATATTATAACTATTTTTATAAAACTCATAAATACATTTTTTATATCTTGTTCCCCAGAACACAGTTGCAACTTTAAGTCATATATAGAAAAATATCATTCCTTAGTCTTAACAAATTGGTAATCCATAAATTTTTTTCCATATGTTAACAACATATTTATCTTGAAAAAAATAACACTACCACTAACCAGTTAGAGACACATGTCACTCATTTTTTTACAAATGAATATTTTATGATCACTATATATGATTTATTCATAAATAAATGTATGTAATCTATATATCTTATTGGCATTTATTTATGTCACTGACCCTTTTATCTATACCTAGTAGACATATACCATAGGGTATCTTTTTGTTCATGTGATATATAAATATTCTGTAAGGAATTTTATAATTTATGTGGCATTGAAAATCAATTCCCCAATATGATGATCATAGAAATATGCTTTGACAAGTATAATTCAAAAGGGGGTTTAGTCATGATGAGTAGTGAATAAATTTTTTAGTAGACTAAACCTTTCAATAATCAATCATGCTTTATTGGTACTATCTTATACAATCCATGATTGGTTTCTTTTGAATACTCATCAATAGTATAAAGTCTTAGAAACATTCAAAATAAGGTGTTTCCAAATCTTGATACATGGAGTCCATTACTTGAAGTTATATATATACTTTTCAACCTTAGCATATTACCATTTACTGGTTATTTTTAGGAATTATTATTCTAAAATAATAATACATGTATCGCCATTTATGGTGAAAATAAACCACTTATTTGGTTATAAATTCCTATGCAATATATATATATGGAACTAATCCTCCCACTAAGCTTAGTGGAGTCTAGTATTCTTATGCCAACCTATGTGCATCGAGTTACTTAACCTATAGAAGTTAAGTATTCTCCCACTATAATCAAATATATAGAATTTATTTATGGAAATATAGTCAATATTGAATATTTTTTAATATACTTAGTGGATATAGGAACATTAAATCATATGTACCTTAGTGTTTTGATGTTTGTTTGTAGCTAAGGCCAACTTTTGACAAAAAAAATCAGCAAACAATTTTGTTAGTGTCCTAACATATTATTATTGTATCTCAATTTATATGATATCTATTAGAAAATATAGCTGGAATACGGTTAGTTGCTTCACTTTTATTTAACAAATATGACTTGGGAGTAATAGTGTAATATTTTCAATAAATATAATACTCATCATTGATCTTCCTTTTACTACCATCATGACATTGATGTATATAATAAATTTTGAGTTAGGGATAACCTTTACCCCATATATATGATCAATGATTACTTGGATAAGATATACTCTAACAAGCCATATTGGAGATTCCTTTTACCAAGTGAACTCGTTTACTTCACTAAGCATTTCTAAAATTTACCTTGAAGTATACGAAGTTACCTTTAGCTTTATAATACTTCACATTCCTATGTTAAACTAACTCTAAAATTTTTATGGCGTACCTTTATTTAAAAAGGTTTATTTATCTAAAACATGATAAGTAGTTTGTTTGTATATATAGTATCTTAGATCAATTGAGAAAAAAACTACTTTAATGGAAATAAAGAAGTCAACTACTTTCAGTTTTATTTGAAAATGAATTATATTTCCATAATCGGGTAAGAGTCTTATTTTTTATTCATCATTCATTGTAATGGATATTTATAAATCAATATTTACTAAAATGTTAGTTTAGTATTAAACTTCCATAATAATATTTATTCCAAAAAGAAATAATGTCTCGTTATTTCTATTATGGTGCTAAGATAAATTTTTTCTAAATACTTATTACAAACTTGAATCAATCCAAATTGGAAATGAAAAATAGTTATCTCCCCTTGGATAACATAGTAATCACCCTTCCTTAGCTCCTTTTGAGTTCACTCTATAACCTTTCTATTCTTACTCATTTACTATATTTAAATACATGTATACTATAAGAATATTATATTTAATACACGATAAGTGAATAGAAACTTGATGAATATACCTAAAGTGGGTGAAAATTATTTCTTATTAAATTTATTTAAATTTCTTTTCCATTGTCCATTATTTCCAAATAAGAAAAAAATAGCCTTCTGATCATTCTTCAACCTTTTAATCTTTTGTCTCTTTGAAGGACTCCATGAAGGAACTTTTGGATTTATATTATCCATGGGATCTATAGCCTTTTCTTTTAAACATTTTACCATAAGGGTTGTAGGAATATGTTTTAACCATTTTTTATTATCTTGGTGAAGTATGAAAAAAAGTTTCCTAAGAAACTTATCCATTTTGTTTATCTGGGCCTGAAAAAATAAGGATAATTTTGGTGGTGAGGATAATAAGATAAGATTAATAGATAATTTTTTATCCAATTGGAAGTCTAATTTTTCTAACTGATCAATATACCCCTTAATTTTTAAAGCATGATTAGTAGTTAGATTAATTTCTTCCATTTTACACTGATATAGTGCATTGATGATCATATTTATTTCAAGGTTTTATTTATCTTTCCCAAGATAAATAAGATGAGATATTATGGTGTAAGCATCCATTTATTTATGTTGTATCATCAAATATATAGACATAGTTGATAATATAATGCAATGGACACAATAAGAATCCTAAACATATCTCTGGTAGGAATCCTTTTCTTTTTTTCTTGCCTTATGTGGTGGAATAACATGAGTTGGGAGTTCAAACACATAATGAAAACTTTTTTATAATAATACATCACATAAAAAAATATACCATATCCATAAATTTGGATTTGTAAGGTCATACCCATATTTAAGTAATGATCACACTATTTTGTGGTTTTTCTTTCCATTTTATATAATAATGAAAATAGATTATTATTACTTTACTTTATTAGAAATTATGTGAGATATAATACAAAAATAATTTTATTAAATACCTCTCTATTTTATAAAGTCCCAATATCCCTCACCATTGAACTCATAATATCTAGTTGTTAGGTAATTATAGTAGAAAGGGTCGATATTCCCCTTTGCATAACCCCAAAAAGGTTTGGTCCAGCTACTTAAAGGTATTTAGGTAGGCAGGCCTTTGCTAACTATAGGCTTGCCACTCCTTGATTTGTTGAATAGACTCCCTAATCCTGAAATTCTGACTTGGATTCCCTCAACATTTGACTCCAAATTACACTAATTATAGAAATGGATGCTCCTCTTGATATAAAATGGTTAATTAAACCCAAAACCTTTATAAGAAATCCTCTTATAAAAGTAAGTTTCCCAACATGGTTTGATCAAATACTTAGTTCTATTGAGTTTCGTTCCTAATCAAGTAATGGAAGGCCAAGTCTGACTTGATATTTAGTAGAGGGATTTTATTTTATTATGAATAAATTGTATCTTATTTTATCCTTTACATAAATTTTTTATATTATATGTATTTTACATAATTAATTAACCATATTGGATAAAACATTTACGCATAATCTATTTATTTAAATTTAATCTTTTCACATTATTTAATTTATTTATGTGATCGTGGTCTTTCATACATAAAATAAATAATGTATAGATAGAAATAATTAATTAATTAAATGACCCATTCATGAGCGTATATAATGGTTGGTTTAATGAGAGAACATTAAATCGTCTTTTAACCTAGGGGAAATTCCTTGTGTCGGTCTTAACACAAGTTGCAAAATTCCACTTGTACACTTTTGTATCACCTCAGTTGGCATCATATGGGAGTCTTCCAATAGAAAATGGGATCCAGAGGTTGGTGTTTCCCCCTCATAGGAAATAGTCTTAAATCAAGTGCTCCTTATGATCTTCCTCAATAATTATCTACAAACTAAGGAAGATGGAGGCCACTGCACAAAAATTTTAGGTATACCCTATTTTATGATACATTTAATACTTTGATTTATTGAAGATATAGAATCTTGTTTTTAGGTTTTTTCCACTACCAAGGATCATATAACGATCATAAAAACCCATAAGTTACATCCTCATGAATGCAACTACACCACCCATAATGTTGAGATTATTGTGGTTGTGTTTGTTTTGATGTTTTGGTAGCATTACCACATTGGTGAGTGATTTTTAGTCTTCATATATCATAAGAACTTGAGGTATATATTATCCCATAATTGAACTAAATTTGAGGTAGTTATGGTGGATGGAATTCGTGTAGTATTATGACTTCATTATTTTCTACACTCTAGGGAGAGGGAATTTTTTGGTGGATTATTTGAGTAGGAAGTCACATGGAGATGTTTTTCATGATTCTGGTGATGTTTGGGGAGTGATGGAGTATTTGGATGCATTGCACAAGGATATTGGAGAAATTTATGGTAAAGGGTGTCTTTATTGGATGATAGTTTAGTCATCATTAGTACAGAATGTGAAGGATTCACAGTTGGGGGATTCAGAGGTATAGGTTTGGTGAGATCATGTTTTTTGTAGTGATTCCTCTAATGGGTGGTCTAAGTATGATTAACATTAGGTGTTGTTTCAAGGGAGGCTATGTGTTCCTTCAGCGATGCATGGTGTGGTTCACCATGAGTTACACAGTTCTCATTTGGTGGTATATCCTAGAGTGTATAAAATGTATAATACTTTTAGAGTTCAGTTTTAGTGGTCTAGAATGAAGCAATTAGTTGTTGAGTTCTTATATCAGTGTTTAGTTTTCAAGAGGTTGAAGGCTGAGTGTAATGTTTCTGATAGGTTTCTTTAGCTTCTTAATGTTTCCTAATGGAAGTGGGAGGATATCTTGATGTACTCCATCACTGGTTTTTCTTAATCTCTGGTAATCTATGATGCTATATGGGTGATCATGGAACACTAAATGAAGTTAAATATCCTTTTAGATATTAAGGAGTCGATATCATAGGATTTTTTTTCAGGATATTATCTAGAGGAGGATGTGGGGCTTCAGGGGGTTTAAAGATGATCATCACTAATCATGATCCCCGTTTTATCTCTAGGGTTTAGATAGGTCTCTAGTATGAATTGTCTCCCATCTATTCCTTATCACTTTTTTCATCCATAGATGGACGATCATACAGAGTAGACTATCCAAACATTGGAATGCATGCTTGATGTGTGCATTTTGGATTTATAAGGTTTGGGGATATAGAACTTACACTTGGTAGAGTTTTCTTATGATAACAACTATCACTCTACCATTGGTATAGCCCCATTATAATAACTATATGGATAACAATTTCAATATATTTTGTGTTGTATTGAGGCTATAGAGTCAGTTATTTTCATATTGGAATTGGTGTAGATCATAAAAGAAAAGGTGCAAGTGATTCGTTAGAAAATAAAGGTAGCGCATGATCATCAAAAATCCTATGTTGATCATAGGAGGAGGCCTATAGAGTTCAACATTAGAGATCATGTATTCTTGAAGGTATCTCCTCATCATGGTCAGTGGATTTTTTATCATGTAATTAATATTTCTTCTCTATTTTTGGGGGTCTTTAAAGGTGTTTGAATGTATCGGAGTTATTGTGTATTGGTTAGCACTTCCCTCCCATAGATGATCTGGATCCCAAGAATCTTTCATGTGTCACATATTCACTAGTATCTTCATGATTATTCCCATGTTATTAACTAAGAAAAACTATAATTTGAAATGATGCAACCGTTGAGGAATGACTTGTTGAGATCCAGGACCTTCAAGAGAAGGTCTTGTGTGGTATCACCACACTTTAGTTTCTTTGAGAAGGCATAGTGTGAAAATTATTATTTTCATTATTTTTTTCCTTGTCATGGATAATATTCTTTAAATTGGATAAATACTATAAATATAGTAAGATAAAGTGGATAATGAAAAGTAATGTGAATTTAATTACCATTTTTCCTTAAAAACTATTAAATATGAAAGTATTTCATGAAACATGTTTATGATTGGTTCTTAGATATTTTTAGTTGTTGATGTTAGGTTTCTTGTTGTTGAAACTTATTCATAATAAATCAATGAATTCAATATGGTAATGAAATAGGTTTTTTCTGAGATTAAAGTGTTTGGGGTTGTTGGGAACCAAAAGTTTCTATTACTCCATGTTTGATAATCCTATGTGATTGATGTTATGGCCTTGGTTTTACCATAAGTTTTTTGTGCTAAAATATGTTTTTTTTTACTTCCATTTATATATTCTATATGATGGTTTATCCTTGCTATGATTTGATGTGTGAGATTTAATATAGCCAGGATAAGTAGTGCAGGTTGAGAGAAAGGCTTGCTAATTTCCATATGATTATGTTAGGTATGTTGATTGGTTGATTGGTATATGTTGATATTTAGGCTTTCCCATTTTGGATTGATGTTTTATTTTGATGGATAATTTTCCTAAGGGTTATATGTTGTGATTTCTGACTTCCTGTTGAATTTGGCCTATGCATAGTGCATTTCCGTTATGGTATTTCATATCGAGTCATAAAATACTCATATTATGGAATGGAAAATGAATTAAAAATGACCCATGAAATTGGGTGTTTTGGGTGGTAGTGATATGTTAAATGAGAACTATTGGATGGTTGGATTAGTGATATGAAATCATGTAATTGAAATCAAGAATTATGATATGAATTATGAATTCGGGTTGGATTGTGATGAAATGGAATTATTATACTAGAAATTCTAATCAGATTAATGAATGGTTAGTAATTAAAAATAAATAAATGAAAATAATTAATGATGATTAAATCTTGATTATTGTGTGTTTATATGAGATCTAGTTCCCTAGACCTTAGTAGTGATAGTCAGTTATCGTGTGGGATGATAGCCACAGTTGATTTTAAGGCTAGGTAGTTTCCCTTAGCTAGTTATGTGATATACTATTCATTATATTTTTTGATTTCATACACTCAACCACTTGAGTTGGGTGGGAATATGACATCTAAATGTTTTGGCTTCCAGGTTTTTTCACCAATATCTAGGTTGGTGAGGAAATAAATAGTTGACTTCTCCCTCTTCCCAACTCTCCCTTCATACATGGAATTATACGTAGTCATATCTGGGCTATAATAGTTTAAGGTATAGGGTACAAGTATTCATAGGCTATCATGGCTCTCAATTTTACCATAAATTTGTGTGTGAGTTGTAGCAACTTGATTTGATAGCACATACATGTATTAAAGCTATAGTGACTATGGTTACTATAGGTCTACTTGAATGGGTTATGATGGATTGAGGTATAATGCATGACACATAGGTTGTGATGGCTTCTGGACTTATTATTCAGTTTTGAATGTGATGATATGTTGTTGAGATATTTTTCATGGGGTGGGGGATGAGATATGGTTGAGGTATGTGTCCATGGGGTGTGGGATGACTTATATAAGGGATCATAGCATAAGACTTTTTGCATTCGGGTGTGAAAGTGACAAACCAGTGAGTAAGTGGATGTGAGGTACCTTTATTATTCATACAATTTGATATGGATATGCTTATATATATTTGTTACTCAGGGTAACATTACATGCAATTTCATAATAAAAGGTGAGTCAATATAATCTGGACTAATCTAGATAGATGCTTAGGAAATTATCTGGCTATATCTGATTTCCTTAAGTCATCCATCAAACATATGTCAAGAGCCTTGTTTGATCACTCACCTTTACTTCTCCAAATTTAGGAGTTAGGTAGTGCTGATCAAGGGTTCTATTTATCTATTTTATGGATAGATATAGGTGGCTTCAGAGAAACGGTCCATGATTCCTGGACAACTCTAGTTTAGGTCTATACCTAGGGGCACTTCAAAAAAAACTCAAAATACTGAAAGGTGACATGGTCGCATGGAATAAAAGGAAAAAAATTCAAGTATTTAACTTAGATATTATGAAAGAAAAAAAATAGTTGGATGTCAGATTACAAGACCATTTGGATGATTATATATTTACTATCTTGTTGACCAAGTGGCAAAAAATGGAGGCGGAGTTTCTCAAAATTGAAAAAGTTACCAAATATAAATCTAGATCCAAACGGTTAAAGGAATGGGACTAGAAAAAAGAATATTTTCATGAATGTATCAAATATAATAAGGTTATTGGGAATATTAACATGAATCTGAATGATGGTTTACACTCTATTTATGTTAATGTTACAGGACCATTAGAATTTTCTTACTTCTATAATCTTCTCTCATGTCCTAGACTCGCTTCTAGTAAGATGGGATCTAGGATGTTGTGAATGGAACTATTACTAAAAACATCCATTTTTCAATGGTAAATATAATGATAATATGGGATATATTCTAAATGAATACAAAATATTTGATGTTATCAAGATTTTAAATCTAGAAATTACTTCAGGACCATATGGTTTTTCAAGGTCCTTATACCTGGCTAATTGGGAAATCATCAAGAATGAAGTTATTGAATCATTTCAAGTTTTTTATAAGAGAATATTTTTCTAAAGCCACCACTTCCACCATTCTTTTTCTCATTCCCAAGGTGATACAACCTAATGGTTTCATCTAATTTCACCCCATCAGCATGTGTAACTTCTCCTATAAAGTTCTTTTTGAACAAAATAATTTCTCTTCATCTGCCTAATCTTATATACAATGAAAAACATGGTTTCTTCAAAGGTAGGAACATCCAAGGGTATTTGGGTTTGTCTTGGGAAATTATTTCTGACATTTACAAAAAAATTGGGCAGATACAACATCATGATTAAAGTGGATATAGAAAATTCATACAATAGAATGGAATGGAGCATCATCGTCACATACTTGAGAAGATGTGATTTCTATGAATGGGTTTTCAATGTACTCTTTCAATGTTTCTCTTCACCCCATTTCATCATTTCTCTCATGGGAAAGAGATTTGGTTTCTTCAAATCAATTAGGGTCTTAATTAGGGGGACCCTCTCTTCCTGGCCCATTTAATTCTTTCCCAGGATGTTCTTAGTAGGGATTTAAATAAAGGGATTTTTTTTGGGATGGTTCACCCTTTTAGGGATAGGTATGGATTTCCAAGAATTTCTCACCACTTTTTCATTAATTATATGCTCTTATTCATCAATGGAAGTTCCAATTTGATCCAAAAGTTTAGGACTGTTATAAATGCTTACAGTTATAGGAGTGGGCAAGGTATTAATTTCAACAAGAGCTATGTTTTAATATCCAAAAAGTGTGTGGACAGAAGAGATAGGCTCATAGAATAGAGACTTAGATTAACAAGAAATATCTTTATTATGGATTATTTATGAGATCCTCTATTGAATATAAGGACACACATTCACTTCTTTGATAGTATTTTTAATCAAATCACTAGTATGATTATAAACCAGAAGTGCCGACAACATTCATTCGAGAGAAGAATCACTCTAATTAATAGTGTTCACACCTCCATCCCCATGCATGTCCTCTCAGTCCACAAATCTCTCAAAATAGTTATTAGGAATATTGAAATAATCTTTAACAATTTTATATAATATTATCAACTTGAAGGACACCACCACTGGTCTAGTTGGTATAGGCTCTCCAAACCTGTGTAAGAGGGGGGGTATTGACCTCAGGAATATGGAATATGCACTATATGAAATAGAAACTCACCTAGGATGAAATCTTAGGCACCTCTCTCTATTCTACTTTTATCTAGAGGAAATATGGTTACTCCCTTGTAATGTCCCGGATCCGGGTTCCACTCAACGGGTGCCCCATACCCGGTTGGTCACATGACCTCAAGCACATTTCCCCAAACGCCAGAGGCTACCGACTAGCAGTGAGGGCCTAGGTCTGATAGTGGGGAAACTATGCCCTCATTTGTCAAAGTGTAACGCAGCGGAACAAAATACAAGCATATAAAAACGAAATCAGTAAAACAATACCCAACTGAAATGGATAACATTACAGAAGTAAAAGATAACAACAATCATATATATTTGATGATTCATTATGTTTCTAAGTCTAGAAAAGTGTCCAAAATAGGATACACTACAATCAAGAATAATACAATGAAAAATACAAGTACAGCAAAAGAAAACAAAATAGTGCAGCAGGAACTCAGCCGCATTGCGAGCCTAAGCTCGGTCCCATGCTCTCCCACTCCTCTGCAAAAATCAAGTACATGTATAGGGACTCTTGACCTTATCTACAACTGTAGAAATGTAATCTGTTTGGGCCCAATACATGACCCAAACAGGGTGTGAGAAATAAATCCCAGTAGGCAACCACCAAAGGCCTATGCCCAACTGTCAGTGAAAATGTGCAACAACAGTGTGCAATAATAAAATGAAGTAAACTAGGAAGTACTCAAAAGTAACTATCTCTACCAATTGCATTGCCATTTTATCAATTATTTATCAATCCCAAGCTTGTTCTTTAGCTTTTCAGGTATAACATAATAAATCACCATAGTGAATATACAAAGTAATCGTTTTCTGCAGACATGAAAATCTTTAACCTTAAGTAATCAGAATCAAAACCCGCAGGTGACTGACCATAGGCATAAAGAATATTTCCCGCAGGCATAGGAGGTATCGCCCATAGGCACAGAAAATACTTCCCACATGCATGAGAAAAGTTTCTCACAGGCTAAACGAAACACTTGCCCTCGGGCATGAGAAACACTACCCTCAAGCGAAACAAGAAACCGGGCCAAGACCAACACATAAGCAATAAATTTATATAAAATCAATCTCAAGGCAATTCAAAGCATGATAAAATCACAGTATACCCTCGGGTAACCTGGCCAAATGGATAAACAAAGGAACGCACCCACAGGGTGGCCCTGGATCTAAGAAATGATGCCAAACAACATTTTATATTTAACATTAGATTATCTATGTAGTTCTAGATATCTAAACATCTAAGGCCTTAGCTATACGACACCCTAAACATGGGTGCGTAGCACAATGTTACACAAAAACACTCAGAAGTTGGAATTAAACATCAGACCACCTACCTTGATCTCCTCTGATCAATATACGTGAATGACATCTCCCGAAATGTTCGATAACAATGTAGATCTGTGATAAATATTTTCCCATACAAACATAAATAACTTCCCTTAGAGGAAGAATTGGTAGGAGAGACTCACGAAGAGGGAAGAACTCACCCTCCGGTTCAAACGTGATCGACGGCGGAAGAATCTAATTCTTGGTGTGTGATCGGGAGCTCCTCCAAGCTTTGGCCTTCTCTCCTGAGCTCCAAATAAGCGTTCTGACTCCTCTGCCGAATGAGGAGGCTACTGCCCATGTTAAGTGGAAAAAAACTACACGGTGTGTACCCTCAAGTACACAGCGTGTACTTATCATTTTTTAACTGTTCCTCTGGCGGCTACTTTTCACCGCTGCACTGTTCATCTGTCGACATGATTACACGGTGTGTATTTCTGAATACACAGTGTGTATTGTCGCCCCGCTGACAGCTACTCCCACTGCCTTACTGTTCACCTGTCGACTGATTACATAGCGTGTAAATACCCAGTACATGGCGTGTAGTCATCTTTTACACCCTTCATTACTGACAGGCCTACATGCCCTGTGTACTCATCTCACATGGCTAAAGTACACAGTATGTGGAAAAGTACACGGCGTGTATCCACAAAATTTGGGATTTTTTTCCCCATTTTCCTTATTTTATAAAAAAACTAAAGGAAAAAGGAAAAGAAGAAACCCATACCTCAAGAATAATAACTGGGTTCTTACAAACTTCCCACCTTAAATAAATTCATCTCCAAATTTCCCTTCCAAGGGTGGTGAAGATAAAGCTCAGAACAACTCTGTCCACTGAGCACGTACGTCAGTCTCCCGCTCCCAGGTTTCGTCCTACACTCATCCATGCTGCTATAGAACCCGTACGAGAGGAACTGACCGGCCTCGGAGAACCTTCATGCTCCTATCAATAATACAAATCAGATGCTCCTAAAAGGATGCATCGGCCTGAAGCTCAACCTCCTTGGGCTAAAAGACGTGAGATGGGTCTGATTGATAATGGTGCAGCTGAGATACATGGAATATGTCGTGAATAGCCTGGTGCCTTCGTGGTAACTGCAACCGATAGGAAACTGGCCTGACTCTCTCCAGAATCTCAAACAGCCCCACATACCTCAGTGAAAGTTTACCCTATCTCCTAATTCGTCTGTGTCCCAACCTCGACGAAACATGTAATAAAACCTGATCCCTTGCCACAAACTCCAAGGGTTATCTGTGGCGATCAGCATAAGATTTCTGACGAGACAGTGCAGTAGCCATCCGCTCCTGAATCAACTGGACCTGCTCTGAATTCTCCTGCATGAGACATGGCCCCAGTAAAGCTGCCTCACCTACCTCCAACCAGCACAAGGGTGATTAGCATGGCCTACCATATAAAGCCTCATAAGGTTTCATCTCAATAGTTACCTGAAAACTATTATTGTAGGAAAACTTGACCAGGGGTATGTGCTTCTCCAAAGAGCCCCCAAAGTATAGGATGCATGTGCGCAGCATGTCCTCAAGCACCTATATCGTACGCTCTGACTGGCCATTGGTCTGAGGGTGGGAAGATGTGCTCAGAAAAACCTGTGTACCCAGTGCCCTCTGGAATCTCTGCTAGAAATGAGACTTAAAATGGGTTTCCCTATCTGAAACGATAGAATGAGGGACCCCATGAAGGCGTAATACCTCTCAGATATACAACCTTCCGAGATCGTCAACACTGAAGGTCTCCTTGATCGGAAAAAAGTGAGCTACCTTCGTAAGTCTATCCACAACAACCCACACGACATCACTACCTCGAGGTGACCTTAGCAAACCAATCATGAAATCCATCGCGACATCATCCCATTTCCACTCTAGAATGGGTAACTGATGTAACAGTCCGGCTGGCCTCTGATGCTCAGCCTTCACCTGGTGACAGGTGGAACATCTCGCAACAAAACCAACTACTTCTTGTTTCATACCTATCCACCAATACTGAAGTCTTAAGTCACGATACATCTTGGTAAATTCGGGATGCACTTCCCAAGATGAAGCATGAAACTCCTGCATCAGCTCCTCGCATATATCCCCCGGAACCCACACTCGTCCAGGGACACACAATACCTCATCATTGCATATTGTCCAACCAGGAGGAGGGTCCTCACTTGCCACCGACTCCCATAGAACTAGGCCTTCTAAATCTGATAGTTGTCTTATCCTCACTCTATCCAGGAGGTTATAAGTCACAACTGAGGAAAAAATATAGGCTCGCCCCTGACTATCATGAACCTCCAAATGCATCTCAGAGAACAAATCCATGAGCTTCCACTCACCGATGGCCTCCTGAACTGCTTGTATCTGAGTCCTCCTAATCAATGCATCAGCAACTGCGTTACCCTTACCAGGTGTATAGGCAAGCTCAAAGTCGAAGGACTGAAGGTATTCAACCCACCTTTGTTGTCTCAGATTCAGGTCATGATGGGTAAAGATATATTTGAGACTTTTGTGGTCCGTGAACACCATAAAATTCTCTCCCAATAGACAATGTCTCCAACAGCATAACACATGAACAATTGCAGCCAACTCGAGATCATGCATCGGGTAATTCCTCTCATGTGGCCTCAATTTCCAAGACTCGTACGCAACTACTCGATCTACCTGCATCAACACTACTCTCAGCCCAATACCTGATGCATCATAGTAAACTGTATAGCTCTTCCCTTGCTCTAGAAGTATCAGGACTGGTGTTGATGTCAACCTTCCCTTCATCTCCTGAAAGGCTGTCTCACAAGCTTCTGACCAAACGAACTTCACACCCTTCTTAGTCAAACCCGTCAACGGTGCTGCTAAGTGGGAGAAGTCCTGTATAAAGCGCCTATAGTAACCTTCCAACCCCAAGAAACTATGTATTTCAAACATGTTCTTAGGCTGCTCCTGGGAAACTGTTGCTCTCACTTTCTCTGGGTCTACTGAAACTCCTTCCACTAAGATAATATGACCCAAGAAATTTATATGGTCCATCCAAAAGTGGCACTTTGAGAGGTTAACATATAGATGATGCACTCTCAGTGTACTCAAAATGATCTCAATATGTGTATCATGGTCATGTTGAGTGTGAGAGTACACCAAGATATCATCCACAAAGACTACCACAAAAGAATCCAGATAAGGGTGGACCACACGATTCATCAGAGCCATAAAAACTGATGGCGCGTTCATGAGTCCGAACGGCATAACCAAGTACTCGTATAGACCATATCTGCTCCGAAAAGATGTAAGCGGTATGTTGGATGGCCTAACGTATAACTGATGATATTTGGATCTCAAGTCAATCTTCAAGAACACTCGTGCTCCCCGAAGTTGATCAAAAAGATCGTCAATCCTCAGAAAGGGATATCAGTTCTTGACCGTCAACTGGTTCAGTTTTCGATAATCCACACAAAGTCTGAGGGTATCGTCCGCCTTCTTAGCAAATAGGACAGGCAAACCCCAAGGAGAATTACTAGGTCGGATGAAACCCTTCGCATGCAACTCCTCTAACTGCCTCTTGAGATCCTGCAACTCTAGTGTAGCCATCCTATAAGGATGAATGGACACCGGTGTTGCTCCTAGAACTAGATCAATAGAGAAATCCACCTCTCGCTCTGGAGGAAGACCTAAAAAGTAGTCCGGTAAAACATCACTGAAATGATCAACTACTGAAGGGAAAACCTTCTGACACATTACCTAGTCATCCAGATATAAACTCGTGATTTGGGCTATCACACCACCTCTCCCACAATGCTCGGGTCTAGCTCGGCTCATCTGGACATCTCATTCACCCTTGTATAGAAACTCTCCACCCTCTGGTGTCGTAAAACTCACCCTACGACGATAGAAATATAAAAAGGCTCGAAAGGGTACCAACCAGTCCATCCCATGAATGAAGCCATAGCTCATCATCTCTAAGACATAGAGGTCCCATAGAAAGTGACACCCACCAACCTCTAGGGGGGAACTCCCTGCACTGACACACACTTGTCATTCTAATACCCAACAGAGTGTCTAGCATCATAACATCAGAAGAAGAAGAAACACAAATCTCAAGGCTCGCCACAACGGGCACAAATATAAAGCTATGTGTAGCACCTGTGTCAAAAATTATAGAAGATAAAACAGAAGCTACTAAAATAGTACCACTAACAGTGGGTATGGGATCCTACTTATGTTGGGTCTATTGTACTGCATATGCCTGCCCAGTTCCGCGGCCCTGCGACACAGCCTGGAAACCCTGAGCTGACCTGCCCTGCTATCTCTAAGATCCTGGTGTCTGGCTATCATGGTCATGACCACCACCTCAGCCTGAATGCCCCAACGTATCCCAATTCCCTGACTGGTAAGAAGCTGGTGGCCCTGCTCCCACACGCGGAGTCTGCACAGAACCCCTCTCACTAACCACCGGTAGAAATTCCCTAAAAAATCACTACAGATGACCCATCCTGCCGCAAGCTCGGCACTCCATTGGGTCATGTGTACACTAAGGTCTTTTGTGCTCCTCTCTACCACACTGGTAGCACATGACCTAGACACATGAAGAATTCTACTGACTAGTACTTCCACCATGAGAGAAACTCATCTGTCTCTTCCTCTTACCGGTAAAAATAGTACCAGATACTTATGTCGAACCACCCTGGCCTGCACCACTAGCCTCTCGTAGGTTCCTCTCAGTAATCAGTGCCTGGTTCACAATATCATGCACTATAGGCAACCTGAAAACATTCACTAATGATCATATTTTATATCAAATACCATCCTCAAAGTGTCGAGCCCTCAACATCTAATCACCCATAAGAACAGGTGAAAAGCATTGTAGCTCAGTGAAGCAGGCGGAATAATCCATCACTAACATAGCGCCCTACTGTAGATTCATGAACTCTTGATCTCTATCTTCCCTCACCGTCTTCGAAAAGAAGAAGTCATAGAAGACTGCCTGAAAATATTCCCACGCCATGTCTCAGTGATGCTCAGTCTGGGTGGTAACATCCCACCACCTCTTGGTGGAATTACGCAGCATGTATGTATCAAGCTTGACCCTCCACCCCGGAGGTGTCTCCAAATGCTCGAAAATAGTCTGCATAGAACCCAGCCAAGACTCTGCAGCCTGTGGTCCTCCATCCTCTGAAAATGTAGGTAGATGCTGCTGTTGAAATATACATGTCAGCTCTACCATAGATGTGGTAGCCGGTGGTGCTCCCTGGAAGGTTTTCATAAACTGCATGAAGCCTTCACAGAACTGCGCATTAGCACCTGTGCCCGGTATAACAGTTGGAGCTGCATCTGGCTCTACTGTAGGATCCATCGGTATCCCATGGCCTACTGTCTCTGGAGTATACTCGTTGTCGCTCTACTAGAGAACAACTCGAGGTCGTCTCGGCGGCATGAATCTACGAGGTCAAACACAAGCCTTAGATGAAGATTATCAAGGATTGAAAACAAGGAGTGTAAGAAGGGAATAGGAGAAAGAAAACATTAAATTTTTACAAAACAAGACTACACAGCGTGTATAGTAACTACATGGCATGTTCCCTTTTAAGTCTTTCTCATGGGCGTGTACTCTGCCATCACTAGCCGTGTAACACCCCAAAACACACGGCATGTTGTCAACACACACGGTGTGTACTTGATTTTTCTCCCCTTCCCGAGTCCCTCTACACGGCTTATCCACATGGATCTCCTTTAAACGAGACTACACGGCGTGTATAAGGTCTATACGGCGTGTACTCGACAAGCTTCACTGACCTGTGTTGTCCGCGACACGGCCGGGTACACATCTCAGACTACACGACATGTTCCAAATAGACACAGTGTGTACTACTTAAATTCCAACTACTCGTGTTGTTAGTGACACGGTCGGCTACTCGACTGACTCTACACGGCATGTTACACCCGCACACGGCGTGTACACCACCCCGTTTTTTCCAGCCACATGACCAAGCCCACACGACCTATCACCATTCAAGACTACACGGTATGTCCCTCAAGTACACGGCGTGTTTAATAAGAGGTAACACCGACCCGTGTTTGTTAGTTACACGGCCGGATCCCTAGGTTAAACTACATGGCATGTTCGTCATTGACACGGTGTGTATATGGTTAGATTTCTCCACCCGTGTTTTTTAGTTACATGGCGGGCACAGGTTCAACACAACATGGTGTGTATAATCACTACACGGTGTGTGATTTCAAAGTTTCATTATCCCATGTTTCCACCTACATGGCCTATGACACGGGTAGAAACTACATGGCGTGTATAATCACTACACGGTGTGTGCTTTCAAAGTTTCACTATCCCATGTTTCCACCTACATGGCCTATGACACGGGTAGAAACTACATAGCGTGTACATACGATACACGGCGTGTACTTAAAAAAATTTCTTTTTCTTCCTAAACAAAAGAGTAAATGGCATGTAATCATAATTACACGACATGTCTTCTGGGTTTTTCCGGACAGCAAGCCTCAGAAACTACTTCAGAGCCCATAAAAACACTGAAACCAACACCAGAGTGCCAAATTTCGATCCGTGAGGGCCTATACTCCCCGTGAATCAAATCTTGGCATCTTATACATGTTATAAAAAAGTAAACAGGTCAATGATCCACAAAATTCCAGTTAATGAGGGTACATAATCCTCAAGAACCAAATTTTGGCATTCATTTTACAAAACCTTACACAATAATACCCTATCAAATAGTCGGTATTTTATCAAGTCATCTATCACAACAGCATGCTTTTACTAGCACAACATCTATCACAACAACATGCAATTTCTAATGCACCTAGATGGAATAGGAACTATGAATGGCATATGATTCTAACATGTGCCTAAATGATGCATGATATGGCATACCCTCATCTCATCGGGTTGCAACTAAAATAGAACCCAGGTATAATAATATAATGGCACACCACAAGTGTGTCACCCAACGGTGAAAATAAAATCAACTATAATAATCATAAATAGAAAATCACAATTTAATTCAAGGCAATCCGGCCTTTACCTATACACAGGGTATCTACACCCAGGCATAGTTATTACTAAATTCTTTAACAGTTTATCTCTTTCTGTCATTGTCAAATAATAAAATAACTCAGAGAAAAGAAAAACACCTCTGATACCACTTTGTAACATCCCAGATCCGGGTGCCACTCAACGGGTGCCCCGAACCTGGTTGGTCACATGACCTCAAGCGCATTTACCCAAACTTCAGAGGCTGCTGACTAGCAGCGATGGCCTAGGTCTGATAGTGGGAAAACTATGACCTCATTTTTCAAAGTGTAACGCAGTGGAACAAAATACAAGCATACAAAAACAGAATCAGTAAAAAAATACCCAACTGAAATGGATAATAGTACAGAAGTAAAAGATAACAACAGTCATATATATTTGATGATGCATTATGTCTCTAAGTATAGAAAAGCATCCAAAACAGGATACAATGCAATCTAGAATAATACAATGCAAAATAAAAGTACAACAAAAGAAAACAAAACAGTGTAGTAGGAACTCAGCCGCATCGCGAGCCTAAGATCGGTCTCATGCTCTCCCACTCCTCTACAACAATCAAGTACCTTTATAGGGACTCTTGCCCTTATCCACACCTACAACAATGTAATCTATTTGGGCCCAATACATGACCCAAACAGGGTGTGAGAAATAAATCCCAGTAGGCAACCACCAATGGCCCATGCCCAACTATCAGTGAAAATGTGCAACAACAGTGTGCAATAATAAAATGCAGTAAAATAGGAAGTACTCAAAAGTAACTATCTATACCAATTACATTGCCATTTTATAAATTATTTATCAATCTCAAGTTTGTGCTTTAGCTTGTCAGGTACAACATAATAAATCACCACAGTGAATATACAAAGTAATCGTTGTCCACAGACATGCAAATCCTTACCCTCAGGTAATCAGAATCAAAACCCGTAGGTGACTACCCACAGGCATAACGAATATTGCTCACAGGCGTATGAGGTGTCGCCCACAGGCACAGAAACTACTGCCCACAGGCATGAGAAAATTTGCCTCCAGACTAAACGAAACACTTTCCCTCAGGCATGAGAAACACTGCCCTCAAGCTAAATAAGAAACCGGGCCGAGCCCAACACATAAGCACTCAATTTATATAAAATTCCTCTCAAGGCAATTCAAATCATGCTAAAATCATGGTATACCCTCGGGTAACCTGGCCAAATGGCTAAACAAGGGAACGCACCCACGGGGTGGCCCTGAATCCAAGAAATGATCCCAAACAACATTTTATATTTAAGATTAGATTATCTATGCAGTTCTAGATATCTAAACAGTCAAGGCCTTATCCATACGACACCCCAAACATGGGTGCGTAGCACAATGGTACACAAAAACACTCAACAGTTGGAATTAAACATCAGACCACCTACCTTGATCTACTCTGATCAATATACGCGAATGATGTCTCCCAAAACATCTGAGAACAACATAGATCTGGGATAAAAAATTTCCTGTTCAAATGTAAATAACTTCCCTTAGAGGAAGAATTGGCAGGAAAGACCCATAGAGAGGGAATAAATCACCCACGCGGTTCAAACGTGATCGAAGGAGGAAAAATCTGATTCCCTGTGTGCGGTCAGGAGCTCTTCCAAGCTTCACCCTTCTCTCCCGATCTCCAAATGAGTGTTCTACATCCTATACCGAATGAGGAGGATACTTCCCATTTTAAGTGAAAAAAACAAACTACACGGCATGTACCCTCAAGTACATAGCGTGTACTTCTCATTTTTTAACTATTCCTCTGGCGGCTACTTTTCACTACCGCACTATTCATCTGTCAACATGATTACACGACGTGTATTTCCGAATACATGGCATGTATTGTCTCCCCACTAGTGGCTACTCCCACCATCTTACTGTTCACCTGCCGACTGATTACACGGTGTGTAAATACCCAGTACACGGTATGTAGTCAGTTTTTACAACCTTCATCTCCAGCAGGCCTACACACCCTATGTACTCATCCCACACGACTAAAGTACACGTCGTGTGGAAAAGTACATGGTGTGTACCCAAAAAATTTGAAATTTTTTTCCCCATTTTCCTTATTTTATCAAAAACACTAAAGGAAAAAGGAAAAGAAGAAACCCATACACCAAGAATAAGAACCAGATTCTTACACCCTTATAACTATCCTAATGGTTCCTATGGTTCTCAAATATGGTGTAGTCTTCAAGATGACATTAAACTCATTATTAAAAATTATTTATGGATCATAGAAAATGGTGACATCACCTTTTGTAGGGATAAATAGATGAGATTCCCCCTATTTTTTCTAGGATATTCATCCCCTGACACTAGCTTTTAAGAATACATCCTTCATCATTAGTTCATCGATGTAGTATTAAATGATGAATAGAAATATTTATTTCATATAATTCACATGATTAATGAACTGGATCAATATGATTTCATCGAATCTTCTTCAAGTGATTTCAGTTGCTTAGATTTTTGTAAAATTCTACATCCCTCACATACCAATGACTTCCTGGGTGTCAGTCTATAGTGTAAAGAATTTCAAAACAAATTCAAATTTATTATCTATAGAATCTACAATCAGGCCTTCCCAGGGGATAACAACATTCAAAGTAATGGTATTCAGCTAGAATCCAAATGAATGTGTTGTGATATCTCTAAGATTGAATTGGTGCAATATAGATTTTTTTAAAGTGGGTGGGCTAGATTTATATGTCTCTCTCTTAGGAGAATCCCAGTGGCTAAGGAGGGTTATAATTCAATTGATGATTTCTTGAATTAATTCTTTAATATCCATTATATAGTTAATCATGTGTTGAATGGGGGTATCACCATCTTTATTTTAGGTTCTTGGGTGATATAGGACATTCTCAACTCTATCCTTTATAAGGTGCTAAAGGTAACAACAACTACTATCAAAATTAAATTCCTTAGGGTATTATTCTCTCTTTGCTCATTGTTCAAAGGAGCCTCCCCAAAATTGTACATGCATGACCATATTTAGTGTATTTTTACAACAGACTCTAATATACATAGGGGAATTTTAGGTGCATATGGGATATTTAAGGTGCCAATTAATAGTTTAAAATGAAAAAATAGATGGCTCGTGTATCTAGTGCATCATGTGTGGTGGTGGGATCATCTGGGACACTTGGGGCTCTATTATTATAGTTTTTTCATCCTTCTATGGGGATGAAAGTTCAATAAAAGATAAATTGAATGCAATGACCACTGGTATCACCTTATGTAAGACCAAAAACCTAAATATTTCTATGGTATAATCTGACTCAAGCATGGTGATCAATGTTGTAATACCCTAAGTTTTTATGTATTAATTTTTTTAAAATAAATTAAATTTAATTGATAACTTGTGTTATACTAAACACCGAGTTAATTTTTCACTGTATGCAACATTTATTTAATCTTGTGTTACACTCAACATTGGGTTAGCTTGTGTTACATGCAACACTGAGTTTTAATAAAACTGCGATTTTTAAACATGGTCGTTATAGCCTAGCTGGTAAAATTAGAAATATGAATAGTAATAACTAATTTTTAAATATTATTTATAATGTTTTTATATAAATAAAACATACTGATAAAATAATCACTTAATTTTTAGAAATGTCTTTATATTTTTGAAAAATATTATTTTCTCAAAAAAATAATTTTTATTTATTTTTGTACACAATAATAAAATTATTTTTTGGAAATTTTATAAAATTAATTTGATAAAATAAAATTAATTTTAGAAATAATCATTTTAAATTTATCTTAGGGTGAATATTTATGATTTTTCTGAAAATTTTCATTTTTTGATGAATAATGAAAAATACTGAATTTTAATTGAAAACAGCTTTTTTGTTTAATTTGTTTATAATGTTAAATTATATTTTAAATTAGTTTTAAATTAAAATTAGTTCAAATATATATCCATCAATCTAATTTAGTACATTTGAATCAATTTTATATTGAATTTTGATATAAATATTTTGTAAACTTTTGAACATTTTCTCTTTAAAACCTAGTTTTCTCATCACGTCTACAGGGTTAATTTTAAATTAAATTTCTCCACTTATGTGAATTTAATTTGAAAAAATTGATAAATATTTTTTATAATAATAATTTATATTATATAATAATTTCAAATTAATTTTTGACCAAAATAAATAGTAAACACTGTAAAAATTATTCACCACGGTTAAGGTAAAAATTGGTTTACGGAGGGGTTAAACTAAAAAGATAAGAGTTAATATGTCCTATAAAACTATGTATAATTTATTTTATGGACATATTTATAACTTATAATGTATAATTTTATAATTTTATCCATTTTAGACCCTTGTGTCATGTAAAAAATATAGGTATTTCTTTTTCATTCAAAAAATTACAAGTGTGCCACTCACCTCACTTATAAAAGGTCACCCATTGTCCTCTCCACTTTAAAAATTAAAACAATTATGGTTCATCAAATAAATACCCAAATTACTTACCATATTCCATACTCTCATTATAAAATCCTATTTTGGACATTAATCTAACTAAAGAAGGATTTTGGTACAAACCTAAGGAGGATACCAGAAGAAGAGATAACATTCACCAACAAGCATTTTTGTTTTATTTCTTCCACCACCCAATTAAATTATTATTATAACATGTTGATATAATAAACACAATATATTAAATATACTAATGTTTTTTTATGTTAATTTCATGACCTAAAACTATCTCCACTTCCATCAAATGGGTTACGAAATCATCATTCGTGTGTGTGGTGGACTAGCGCTTCGCGAACTGGTGTCATTCATTTCTCTATTACCACCTCTATAGGATAGAAATAATGATAGATTTATTATTTATATATTATATTTATTATCTTATTATGATTATTGAATTATTATATCACACATACCTTCATACTATCCATTATTTGTGAATACGATAATGTCACTCGTGTGTACGGAAAACTACCGCCTCATGAATCGATGTGATTTGTTCACACTTAACATTAAATATATTAAATGTATTGAATAAAAATATGTGATATATATGAAATATAAATTATTCTATAATTATAATATATATAATTTTATTTTATTTCTTTCAATCTGATAAGAGAATGGAAACAGCGTTCATGCGTACGTACGGGCTGTCATCTCCATGAATGGTGTATTTCATAATCTATAACTAAATTTTATGAATTAATATAAATAAATATATACTGAATATATATTTTATTTATATCATGTTTAAAATTATGGATATTATTAAACCATTATCTAAGTAATCGTACCAAAAATAACAAGACAAAATATATACGAAAAACAAAGCAGTTATTGCCTGAAACATGACTTTAACATGGAATTGTTAATAAATGGATAATAAAAGGTAATAATAAAATAATATATAGTATTATATATATTATTATGGTTCTATAATATATTTATAATAAACTTATATTTATTATACATGAGTTTTTATTGAGTATGATGGAAGTCAAGACTTAAGGTAAGGGATTTTTATCTCAATTTTCTTTCTTTAAGACATATGTTATGTTATGTACTAATATTTTTTCAAGAGGTGTGTATACAGACCATTTAACATGTAATATTATGAATTTATTTATCCTAATGATATTTAAAGTTCCATTTTATATTATTCCTTCATGGGTCTTATGATTCAAATTTACCAAAGTGGTAATGATTTTATGTTACAATCTCATCATTTATCGAGATTGTTTATGTTTATGTTACCAATAATAAAATATTATGATACATATCTCAATAAACTCATTAATTTGATTCTAATTTTCTTATTCATTATATTTTCAAGTAATGGTACCATTTTTCAACTCTTTGTTACTTAAAAAAATTCATAAAAAAATTCAATAAACTATGACTTTATTTCTCTCTCCAGTCAGAAATCTATTTTCTTCCACAACCATATTTTATAAAGATGTTTTTAAAATGTTTTATTATTAAACTATTATTTTTAAATTACATTTTTAACCATTTTTTAATTTTTACAAAAACTTTTTTAATGGATCCTTCATGTCATTTTCCAAAAAATGATCATTTGGATTTTCCCAAAAATGTGAAAGGAATATTTGTTTTAACATAAACAACATGAATGAGACTTATCATCATTATAGAATTTATTTACTCTGAATATTCCTTTATAATTTTTAAAGGTTATTTTCAAATAAAAATATTTTCAAAAAATTTTATGTTTTAAAAAGTTTTTTTCAAAGTGGAAAGGATATTGTTCTCAAGAAATGTTTTAAATGATCTTTCAAAATTATTTTCCATCTAAGTTGATGTTACCTATATATTACTCGGATATGGACCAAGGATACCATTATTATTATTTATATTAATGGTTTATTTTTATTGTGTAATTATTCTTATGAAACCCACTTATTTTCATGGGTTATGTTATGATTAAATGATGAAATGATTATGAAGCCAGTCTCTTTTCCACAGGTTATGATGTGATGAAATGTTTATGAAACCCATTTCATTTCATGGATTATGATATGATGTTTTATGATATTTTGGTGAAAATATTTATGATTTTCATTATGATGTGGGTGGGACCTATATATCCCTCCAATTCATTAGGTAAATATTTATATCTCATGAGATAGACAAGACTAGAATGGGGAGTGAACCCGGTTTAGTAAGGGACTTTGTCCATTATGATGGTCTTGGGAGTGAACCTTGGCTACTATGATGGTTTGGGGAGTGAACCTGTTCTACTATGATAGACTTGGAAGTGATCCTTGGATAATATGGAAATTATTTTCTATGCTTATGTGTGCATACCAAAAAATTCCATGCATTATGCCAATGTTATGATCTCATGGCTCATGTTCTTTGATTTCCTTATGATTCATGTCTTATGAAATACTAATATTTATTACATGATTCAATATTATTATCTTTGATATGTAGGGTATGGTTTTCAAATGTTATTTTCATGTTATCATACCATTATGATCATGTTATGCTTATGTATCTCCCTTTTTTACCCTAACTAGGCATCTAATCTCACCCTTTATTATTTTTTATTTCCTTAGGTTATGAATAAATGTATTATGTATGATGTGTATAAGAATGGTTTTAGTTATGAAGAACATAGTGGTAGATGATTTAGTTAACCTATGAACCAATTGTTTGTGTTTCTAACTTTCCAAAGGCACTATACCTTTATGATCCTCAAGCATGTGTTTATGTAATTTAATTAATATCCATCTAATAATATGTAATATACATGTATGAAAAACATGGTTGTTATAGTTTGTATCAGGTGATAGGTTTTGTTAAACTTTTGAAACTATTATTAGAAAACTCTAGTGAGATCTCTAAGGATATTGATAAGGATATTTATAAGGATGAGTCGAAGTATTGGAAAATGTCCTAAAATTTTGGTAAAGGATGGAGTGAGTGGTTTCCAAGAAATTAAATCCATGTATGGATACTAAAAGTTGATATAGATCTAGAACAGAGGTGCCTAGGGGTAATAAATATTAAAAGGACACATTGATCTAGACTCTATTGTCACTCGGTGCATGACAATGGTCCTTGATGCACACCTAGTTTAACACTCTTGGGGGATATTCTTTAGAAATTCAAAAACTCTTTATAAACCATCATGAAGGATTTGAATAGAAGATGACTATGAATAACCTTGTATAAACATAAGGTGTGATGTATTAAAGAATAATTTTTCATGATTTAGACATCCTACAAGTGATTTTTTATGGTTATGTTGTTCCCCGTTATGATTTTTGTTTCCTACACTGATTTTTGGTTTTAGTCAATGGTTAGAACCCAAAGGAACTGTGTTAATACTGATTATAATAGAAAATGAAATTATTTTCCTCCTGATCATCCAAACATTATGGTATATATAATGCAAAATATTATTGATTTCTCACACAAATTTCTTAAGATATGAATCATGATCAAATTCCAAATTAACAAAGGAGGGAACAGTATTTTGTCGAGCCCTTCATAAGGCAACATCCACCTTCTTTCAATGGGTCCATTGATTATCTAGTTGATGATAAATGGATCAATACCAATGAAACTATATTTTTCATTCTCTAGTGTTTGAAACATGAAAATTTCATATTTTTTTTGTCTATCATTTGGAAGGTGAAGCAGATCAATGGTGGACTCATATCAAGAATATGAGGAAACAGGATAAAATAGGCTCCATAGATTGGGATGAGTTTAAGAGCTTATTTTTTCAATAAGTACTTTCCTCATATTCTCTATATTAATATGGAGAATTATTTCCTTGATCTAAATCAAAATTATGATGAATCTATTGGTTCCTATGAGGAAAATTTTATAAGACTTGTGAGGTAATCTACTGGTATTATCATATAACCTAAAAGTAAGGTTGATCGATTATTAAATGGATTAAAACCAAGTCTCTAATGGGAATTATCCATAAGATACTTTAGTATCTATGAATATATTGTTTTATTTGTTGTAAAGGTGGAAATGGAGGTTGGAGTTATGTATCAATCTCATGGTTTTGATAAGAAAATGAAGATAGAGTTCAAAGAAAAGTCTAAAAACCCTGGATAGAAGAATATGAGTAATCCTTTATGCTAGAAGTGTGGGAAGAAACATGGAGAAATTTTTCTTAAAGGGACTAGTGAATGATTTAATATTGTAATGGAAGGTTATTGGAAAATTGATTACTTAAGTTATGGGAATAAGTTAGCTAATGATTCGAATAGAGAGAAAGCTGCATAGAATACACCACCCATGCTCTGGTGTTTCAAATGTAAGGAGTATAGGCACTATGCTAACTAGTACCCAAATATGAAGGTTAATGATGATGATCAATGTCAGGAACCTCTTAAGTCAAGTGATAAGGGTAAATCACATATGATCAGTGTTTTCAACAAGGGGTGTGATAATGACATTGTGAAAGGTACACTTACCATCCACTCTAGAATGACTAATATCTTATTTGAATTTGGATCTACCCATTATTTCATATATGAATAATTTTATAAGGGTATAAATATTCCACCCAAATGATTAGATATATAATTATAAATGAAACCCCTAATGGTATGATGATCACATCTCAAGTATATGATTCCTCTCTTGTAAAAATTTGTGGGAATGTGATTTCTGTAAATATTTTCATTCTTACTCTGGTGGAATTTGACATCATATTAGGCATGTATTGGAATTCTCTATATAAATCCCACATCAGCTGTGAAGGACGGGAAGTCACATTTGATATTTAAAACCAACTTTTGATCATCTAACAATTTGATGATAAGTATGAACTTATAATGGGTATTACATTCATTTTATGGGTCTCAATTCTTATTCAAAAGGGGTTTTTATATCAAATGGTTGGGGAGAAAATTGACATCAATGATATGCCTATTGTGCTGGAATTTGTTGAAGTCTTTCCAAAAGAGTTTTCCATCCTTCCACAAAAACATTAAGTTGAGTTCTCTATAGATTTAATACCTAGTACCACACAAATTTCAAAGAATACCTATAAAATGGCCCTGATTTAGTTGCAGTAATTGAAGAAGAAACTCTAGGAGAACCTTGAAAAGTTATTTATTCAGCCAAGTGTGTTACATCATGGTGCACCTGTTCTTTTTGTTAAAAGGAAAGATGGATTAATGTGAATCTTCATTTATTGTCAAGATCTGAACAAGATCAAAATTAAGAACAAGTATCTTATTCCCTGTATTGATTAATTTTTTAATCAACTATGTGGAGCTCAATACTTTTCTAAAATTGACCATTTATCTATATATCATAAATTAAGGGTCAATAAGGAGGATATACCCAAGTTGGAATTTTGTACAAGGTATATACACTATGAATATATAGTAATTCCATTAGGTCTTATTAATTCTCCTATTATCTTCATGGATTTAATGAATAGAGTATTTAGATATTACCTTGATCAGTTTGTGGTATTATTTATAGAAGATATTCTTATCTATTGAAATAGAAAGGAAGAGTATGAAGACTACTTGAGAATTGTACTAAAGACCCTAAGGAAGGATAAACTGTATGAAAATTTTACAAAGTGTTAATTTTAACTGCAAAAGGTTTCTTTTTTGAGTCATACAATCTTAAGAGAGGGTATATCAGTAGATCCATCAAATTCATAGGCTATTGAATGTTCTCCTAGACCAACCATGGTGACTGAGATCTGTAGTTTTCTTGTTTTAGCTAGATATTATTGATGTTTTGTGGATAATTTCTCATGAATATCTAATCCACTCACCAAGTTAACTCGAAAGGGATCCAAGTTCCTCTGGATAGATTAATGTGAGGAAAATTTCAAGGAACTGAAGAGAATATTATTTATTGCACCTGCGCTTACTTTACCCTATAGTAGAGAAGGGTTAGTAATATATAGCGATGTATCCAAAAAGGGATTGAGATGTTTTCTTGTGTATAATGACATAATTATATATTATTCCTCATGAAAATTGAATATTCAAGATCAAAATTACCTAACACATCCTCCAATGGCCCGAAGGCCTTCATTTTTTATTGATTTTTGATAATCCACCTTTTAAGGGGTGATGTGGAACCCTTACAAGACTCGTAGGCATAAGTATTACATGGATCGTAGGCCTTAGAGGAATTCATTGAACGTAGGATTCAAACATTACATACAACCCAGACTAACTACTTGGGAATTCTCCTCCCCGATATCTTCATCATGAAATCATCTCTCTACCTTCGCATGGTTGTTCAGATAGGCTTTCCCGTGCATGCACAGGCTTGTCCCGATGGCAGGTGTCATACCCTCTCATTCTTGCAATCCGTTTAGCTTCTGCTATGGTGAAAGCAACTTTCTCATCCTCCTTCTGAAGCTTGTTCCTTGTAGATTGTCTGGTTTGCATCAGCACTTAAGGTGGCTCGAAGGCCTTGAGGTGGCCCGAAGGCCTTACTGACCCGAAGTCCTGGATGGCCCGAAGGCCTTAAAGGACTCGGGGACCAAATTGGTGTCTCGAAGGCCCAAATGAGGGAATATTCTCGGCTGCTACAGTGCCAAACAGTTCCCACTACAGTACTTCTATAGTGTTTCTACAGTACTGCTACAGTACCCCAGAAATTAGCCTCTACCTGGATTTGATCTTGGGTCACCTGGATGCACTTAAGGAGTCCTCACCAACTGGGATGAGGCTCATATGCCAAAATTACCTAACACATGATCCTGAGTTAGTTGTGGTAATTTTTTTCATTAAATATATGGAGGTATTATCTTTACATAGAAAGGTGTGATATATATACCAATCAAAAAATCTTAAATTATATATTCATACAGAAGGATTTTTACATGCACTAGAGAAGATAGTTATAGTGGATTAAAGATTATAACTAGACAATACATTACCACCATGGGAAATAAAACAAGGTGGTTGTTGCTTTGAGTCTAAAGGATCATTCTAGTTTATCTATGATGAGGATCATAAAAGATCCAATATTTATGAATTTATAGAGGATGGATATAGAAATCCTAAAGGACGGGAAAAATACTATATTTATCAATTGAATGTTCAATCATATATCCAATTGAAGATTAAAGAGGCATGGAAGGAAGATGTAGAGTTATAAAAGATGGTTATAAATGTTCTTGAGTTTAACCTTGATCATTATGGAATAATAAGGTTCAGGAACCGTATATGTGTTTATTCTATACCAGACTTGAAGAATGAGTTTTTAAGGTAAGATTATAGTTCTTCATTCTCTATTCATCTAGAAAGTATGAAGATGTAAAGATACTTGAAATAATACTTTGGGTGGGATGACATGAATAAAGACATAATGGAGTTTGTATCTCGGTGCTTGGTATGTCAGGAAGTTAATGCTAAAAGAAAAAATTATAATGGGATGTTTCATCCATTACCCATACCACAATGAAAATGGGAAAACATCAGCATGTATTTTGTTTTTGGACTCCCCAAAACATCTAAAGGGAATAATGCAATATGGGTTGTTTTCAATCACCTTACTAAGTCAAAACACTTCATCTCTATCAAAGAATACTTCTCTTTGGATCATCTTTCTAGGATATACATTAATGATGTGGAAATTATGCATGGAGTACCACATTCCATTGTGTCTAATCAGGATCTGAGGTTTACCTAAAAGTTTTGGTGAATCCTTTAGTAGTATCTTGATACGGAGTTGAGTTTCAACACTGAATATCATCCCCAAATAGATGGTTAGTATGAAAGAACAATTCAAACCCTATAGGATATTTTTAGATATTTTTCTCTAGATTTAAAAGTTGATTGGGATCAATACCTTCCTCTAGTTGATTTTTCCTACATAAATTTCATTCAATCAAGCATTCAGATGGATCCTTATGAAGCCCACTATGGAAATAAGTGTAAAGATATAATGTTCTAGAATAAATTTGAATAAATAAAGATATTATGACCAAATATAGTTGAATAAATGGAATATAAGGTTAGATACATTCAGAAACATATCAAGAAAAATTATATTTGGAAGAAAATTTATGTTGACAGTCACCAGTGTGATCTAGAATTTGAATTTGGTGATAAGGTGTTTCTAAGAATTTATATATAGAATAATTTTATGATATTATAGAATAAATGGAAATTAATCCCTAACTATATCAGCCCCTTTGAAATTCATGAACATATTGGGATGATAACCTATCGATTGGTTCTTCCACCAAACTTCTCTTAAGTTCCTAATGTCTTCTATGTATATCTCCTAATGTGGTACATACCTAACCATTCACATGTACTAAACTTATAGGTCACACTTCATGAATAAAATATTTCTTATGAGGAACAACTGATAGAGATTCTGGATCATATAGAGAAAGTTCTAAGAAACAAGACCACTCACCTGGTCAAATTTTTGTCGAAAAACCACCAATTTAAGGAATCGATGTGGGAAGTTGAGTACATGATTAGGAAAAAGTATCCTCATTTTTTTGTATCATATTGATGGATTTCAAGAGAGAAATTCATTTTAAAGGGGGTATAATGTTACACGCGGAGTTTTAATGTATTAATTTTTTTTTTTTGAATAAATTAAATTTCTTTGATAACTTATGTTATACACAACATCAAGTTAATTTTTTGTTATATGTAACACTGAGTTAAGATTTCATTACACACAACATCGGGTTAGCTTTTATTACACACAACACTGGGTTCTAATAAAACTGTGACATGTTATTAATATTATTTAAACATGACTGTTATAACCTAGTCGTTAAACTCAGTGATATAAATAATAATAAATAATTTTAAAATATTTTGTATAATAGTTTTATATAAATAAAACATACTTATAAAATAAGAACTTAATTTTTATAAATGTATTTATATGTTTCAAAAATACTATTTTCTCTGAAAATTATTTTTATTTATTTTTGTACACAATAATAAAATTATTTTTTGTAAATTTTAGAAAATTAATTTGATAAAATAAACTTCATTTTTGAAATCATCATTTTAAAATTATCTTAGGGTGGATATTTGGGATTTTTTTGAAAGGGTTCATTTTTTTTATAAATAGTTTTTTTACACCAATGTAAATTTTTTATTTTCAAACACTTAAGGGAAAAATGATAACCATCATAGCTAAATAGTTAAAACACCAAAAGAGACTACAGACTTGTTAAATTAAACTTTGAGCTGATTGGAATAAATCTCCCTAAACAATTTCCAAGGAAGATAATTTACATGAGTGTTCAGATCTTCCTTTAAGATGTCTTCATAATGATACACCAAGTAGTCCAAATATTGTATGTATTCCTCCTTGTTAATCTTCCCAATGTTAAAGACACTAACTAATATGTAGATTTGTTTATTAATCCACACTCCTTTATCCTTGTTAGTGTCCAATCAAATAAATCTTATCATAATTTGGTCAACCTCTTATTTCATCACCTTAATATTCAAAACATCCTCCACCATTTCTTCACCCAAGTGCATGAGCAGTTCCATGTTTTCCAGAATTAAAGCTTCCTGTCGCTGAGGGGCTTTGAGAGAGTCTTCCTCATACTGTTGTTCAGGAAGATGTGTAGCCTCCTCCAACTGCACATCCTCTAATTAAAGGTTCCTCTCCCCATACTGATCCTTGGTCATCTCTTCTGCATCCCCTTAAGGAGTCTCCAAAGTGACCGAGGTAGCCTTAGCCTGTGAAACCACCTTGTCATTATCTGGGGGACCATTATCTCCTATTTGTTGATCCTCCTTGTTTCCTTCCACTATCTGGGGCTCTTGTTCCTTATATTTACCACCTTTTTTGGTTGACTATGTCTCCATTGTCCTAGGTATATTTGATTAGTCCTTTCATCCCTTAGATTTCTAATTCTTGGAGACAATGCAGCTCCCTGGGTCACTATTTTATTTGTTTCCCTTTCTCATCCTTGGACTATGAAGAAATTTATTGTACCCTCCTAGATCTCTATAAGACTCTATTTATGAGTGTAAATTGTTGTTTTATACCCCTCCATCGACACTCAGGCCATCAAAGTAGTTGTTCAGGTTGAGACAAGGCAAATTCCTTGGATTCATCTGACTGTTGCCACCATGCCTTGGCTCCTCCCACTTCTGAACAGCCTTAGAAATTCCCTCCATTGTCAATTATATCACTCATTTAGGTTTTTTAATACTACCTCCATTCACTTACATATCATAGGATAAAGAGTTTTAAATCAAAACATCCTTAGCATTGGAAACACCATCTCTAACTGAACCCACATGAGCATTTCCATTAGCTCAAGGGCCTCCCAGATTCTGCCTCAGGTGATTAAAAATATATTATAACTTCAGGTTACCCTATTTACTCATTCCCTAAAACATCCCTTCCTTTTCCATAGATTGTTTCTCCATCCAGTCTTCACCAGAGCCAGTAGTCATGCTATTATGAATAGTAAAAAATACTGAATTTTAATTGAAAACTACCTTTTCATTTAATCTAATTATAAAGTTAAATTATATTTTAAATTGGTTTTAAAGTAATATTAGTTCAACTATACATCCATTAATCTAATTTAGGTCATTGGAATCAATTTCATAGTGAATTTTGATATAAAAACTTTGTAAAATTTTGGACATTTCCTCTTTAAAAACCATATTTCTCGTCACGTCTGTGGGATTAATTTTAAATAAATATGGTTATGTCTAGGATATTACACAAGTACAACCACACATAATAAAGAAAACCTTATACCCTGACTTGTCAACCTGAAGTACAAGGATGAGAAAAATGTATCAGAGCACATGAGTGACTTCCAAGGTATTGTTTATCAGATGAATTTTATGAAAATGATGGTTTATGGTGAGTTGCAGGAACTCTTGATGTTGAGTTTTTTACCGAGTACATGGGGCATATTGGTTGTGCCAGTCAGAAACTACGCTCCAGATGGAAAGGTCATCGTAGAAATGGTGAAGGACATAATGCTAAATAAAGAATATTGAATAAAGGATGATGGGTTTACACATTAATCTGAATCTCTTAGAACTGAAAGATAAGGGAAACAAAAATGATGGAGGGGAAGAGGATGAAAAGAAGCTCATTACCACAAATGAACAAAGGAGGAAATGATCAAAATCAAAATTGAGATATGATATGAAGTTACACCATTGGGGAAATCCTATAACTTCATCCAAGAGTCTAAAGTTTAAGGCGAAGTAAATAAAGAAGGTAAAACCTAAAACAAAGATGTTGTATTTTTCAATGATGATGTCTCTATTATCCAGAAAGATGAGTATGTCAACCTTACAAGATAATATTCAACGTGGGTGATTGATTCAGGTCCTCATACCATGTCACCATTGGATAATATTTCTTCTCATCATACACTCCATGCAGTTTCAAACATGAAAAGATGGTAAATGAAAATGTATCCAAAATCACTGGTATTGGTAATATTTTTCTGGAGACTAATATTAGATGTAGGTTATTTTTTAAATATATGAGGCATGTTCCTGATGTTTGCCTCAATCTGATATCCACTAGAACTCTTAATGATGATGGTTCCATCAATTCCTTCATTGATGGAAAATGAAATCCTACCAAAGGCAACATGGTAATTGTTAATATAAATAAAAATACATCTCTCTAACTTCCAGATTCCAAAATGTGTGGTGGATAAATCAATGCAGTTGGAAAGGATATTCCAACAGAAGTGTGGCATAGGCATCTTGGTGTAAAGCCCTAACCCAGATTCCACTGAACTGGTGCCCTAGGATGGTGCGCCACATGGCCTCAAGTGAACCTCCCCATATGCTAGATGTTTATGACTAGTGGTGAGGGAATGTGAGGTTACTATGGGGAGATTATTCCCTCATTACCAGAGTGTACAACATAAAAGTAAATAAATAAACCAGATACAACACCACTGATAATCATCACAACTAGGAAAATAAACTATAGGTTCTAAAACACAAAGTCACAACCCATGAAATATCAAGTGATGCTATATATATAACAAGCAGAGAATACATAACAGTCAAGTCGAGTATAACCATCCCAAAAGTAAACAAAATGAAAAATAAAGAAAGACAACATAACCTCAAAAGTCTCAAGATCTAGCCTAGATCTCAGCTCTAAAACTCTAACCTATTAATACAATCAAGCATCAGCAGTAGGCCTTACCCTAGACCTATAACCTACGACCAATTAGTGATATGTGCTTGGGTACCCAAGTGTTATGGTGACCTAAGAAAGGTATGAGTACAACTCGGTAGGCCACCACCAACGGTGTATAATACAAGTCCATTCTATAAGTGTAAATCATAAAGGTGTGTAATAAATAAGTAAAACAGTAAAAAAATATTAGTTTCAGAAATCAATGGAACCCAGTCGACCCTCGGGTCTCAAGAGGACAACCCAGGTCGACACTGCCATCTTTTTCCAATGTCGGTATCTTTGTTCTCGATGGAAGTATCATGTCTCAATTTGATTCTAAGGCATGTCATGGAGGAAACCATAATTAAGTAGGTTGAGAAAAATCCACATGGATTATACAGGCATTCCCTCCCAGCAATTCCTAAGAAAACCATATGCTTGGTTTGAACTCAAGGAACCATACTTAACATTCTGAGGCATGGCTCAATTGGAATCAAAGGCTCATACCATAGGAATTCCACACCAATAAGATTGATCCGAATTTGAGGGTATCATCTTACGATATTCAACAAGTGTCACCCTCAAGAATCCATGGTATTAATTTGTGGCATTCAATAAATGCATACATTACCTGAATACAATGGGAAGTTTCCCCATGGCATTCATGGTAATGAATCTAAGTAGAATCCACTATCTCACTCAAGGAATTCCATAGAATTATAACTCGTTTAACCCAAGGAAGTATTCACTCCCATTATTCACATGATTCCCCTAGTGAAATCCAAGGATCTTTCATGGAACTCCACACCAATAAATTTCATAAGGAATCCATGGAACTTCCAAGGCATTACAATTCTCACAAACATTCCAAGTGAATCAAACAAGTCATTTTTCTAAGATTTATACATAAAATAATTTAACAATTCAAGTCAAGATAAAAAAACTTTGGTTCATTTCACATATATATAGCTTTAAAATTTTAAACCAAGATTTCCATATAACTCATTCCATTAAGTCATTAATATTTCCAAGGCCAAAACAACTACTGGACCCTAACAGCCATCCTAGGAAACCAAATTCCAAGTTAAGTCACTCTATTACAAGGTACATCCCTAAACCATCCCAATGCATTCACCCATTTCTAAGGAACAAGATAAATCCTCTACTTTAATAGCCTTAATGAAGGTAAACCCCAAGAAAACATGTTTTTATAACCCCAAAAGGGTTTGTAAGGCATCAAAGGGAAACTAAAAATTTAATTTATTTATTTTTTCAAGCGATCGATTATCCGATGTGGCTACAGAAACAAAAAACAATACAATTCCAAGACTTTAAGTGAAAGGAATTTAGACCACCTACCTCAACCTCGGAGAAACCCACTCATTCGATATCGACCTTTGATTCAAGATAAAATGTGATAAAGTGAAGAAGGAGAAAAAAACCTAAAAATATGTCATAAACCACATAAAAGGTGTGATGAAACTTGATGGTGAAATAAACAATAAAAGGGCAGAAGATGATTGTTAGACTCACCTCAAGTGTTCCAATACATATGATGGAAATCCAAACAGACAAGAACCAAAGGAGATCCACCATAGAAAATGAGAGGAGGAGGAGGAGGAGGCCACCAAAACTTCTAGAAATATCCCTAAAATGGCCAAAAATTGGGCTAAGAAGAAAGTGGGGCAAAGGGGTGAAATGATCCTTTTCCCCCTTTTTTTAAAAAAAGGCACTTAGAACCCATCGGTTGGCCGGTGGCTCTCACCAGGTAGCTAGTGTGCCCAAGATGACCTGTACCCTTACTAGAAGGCAATCATCTAGATAGTGGCACTACAACCCCTTGGTTTCATGCCTCAATTACCTCATGAACTCTTTGTACACCTCTGAGATCCCAAGAACCCCCTAGAGCACCTCTTTAAGGACAAAATTGATGGGTTTTAACAAAAATCAAAGGGTTTATACCTCAGTGAAGGGGTGGGGTATTACAACCTATCCACCATAAAATAGCTCATCCTCGGTCTATTCTACCAAGCATTGTTGAGCCTCCGCACATGAACAAACCAAAAAAAAATCTATGGTCATGGTTATACAAAAACCATGCCAACTAAATTCACTATTTAAAACCACATCAACACTTACGTTGTGGTGCTGACTAAACAGTCAAATCAAACATGATGCCCCACTACCAGTGGCATCCTTGAATTCTCGATTCACCAACATCACACCGCATGGATTCATGTCACTAGTCTACACTATACCACTCTCTCCCAAAACCGCTTCCAAAAGTGTATTATCTTATTGTTATACCACCACTGAAGTCTCGTAGGCCTAGTTACCCAACCAGCTTGCCTCACAATACATACATTCAGTCCAGACACCTGACCATCATCCCACAAATATAGTTCACTAACCTCGAACTATATGACTCTAACCAATTCTAAACAACTGACACCCGCACTTGGGTGTTCACCTAAAACTGAACCCTCGCTCATTGGGTTCGTTAACACGTCTTTCCTGATGTCTATCAAAACCCTCTCAAAATGAGCACTACCCACTCAACTTTTCCAAGGCATACTCCCCACCATAGGACATCCTTATAACTGATCTACAAACACGGTCCTATCTAAACACTTTCATCAACCAACACTGGCATTCCCAAGACTCGCTCTCATTACTTGATCAAGTCATCAGCCCGAACCTTGCTACATGTTTTAATAATATCGTGATTTCCTACACAACCACTTTCTGATCTAAGTCAAAACACCACTGGACACTCGGTCCAGATGGGTCTACATAAGGTTTATGTCCCCATCCACTAACACATGACTCACACATCCCATCCCACTATAGGTCATTCCTAGACCCATTTCACTTTGAAAATGAAATGGATCTCATAACACGTGCCAACTTCGGAACACGATGGTGCCATCAACCAGTTTACTTTCAGAACTATGGTGCTTCCTTCCATATAACATAACCCACAACATCCATTTTTGAACTATGGTATTGTCCCCCACTAGGATCGCCCACCGAAACTTAACACTAGCGGTCCTATGACACACTTTCCAAGGTTCCAACATGCAACACCCAACTCTTGTACAAGACTCCGGTCAAAATATGATCCAACTCCCCATTCTAAATCCAAAACCAAATTGATCAGTTTCACTACACACCATGCCCATTTACAAGGGAAAATAACAGTTATACCCTCATTGGATGATTATCCAAAACACTCGGTTGTACCCACTGATGCATCACCAAAGCACCTGATCATGATGCCATATACTCTACAGGGAGTCCATGACCATCCAAAACATGCTCACTGAAGTCTGGCCCTAAACTTCAGTGAAATTACACGATTGAATCGCCAATCAACTGAGCTCGTTGTTGTGCTCTATCATGACCATTGACGCCCCATTGATCATATTCAGCCTTAGACCATCTCTGGAATGTCTTGATCTGATGTAAACTTCTAGAATGTAGGACCCCGGGACACCCTGAGAGGGGAGGGGTGAATCAGGGTGTCAACTTTTTCTTTTTAAAGTTGTGGATCTTGTTCCCACGTTGGTAGGAACTAGTTAAACCTGTATGATGGATATGATCAGCAATGAAATATTCACATGTAAAGAGATGACACAGCAATTTTTACTTGGTTCATCGCTAATGGCTACGTCTAAGGAGCATACACCGACAAGTCGTTGGTCGTACCAAATTCCACTATACTTCACTAGCTGTGGATTACAAAGGTTCGAGCACAGTCACTCTGTCCCAGGCTCACTGCCTTTACAAAGGTTCAGGGATAGCTCATTGCTTCCCTCGGGTCACTCCTGTTGACTCCTCCTAGCTCACTGCCCTTGGTGAAGTACCACTCATTTTATAGACGTGAAGGTCTCTTCAATAGATTTTCATTGAAATCTTCGTCTCTTGTTCAGCATGAGACAATGCTTGCATCAGAGTACTGAGTTGATGCTCTTTTGTATTCAATCTTCTTCTTTAGTGCAATAACTGAATGCACTAAATCTTCTTCTTCTCTTCCTTTGATTCCCAATACTGACACCTAAGTGTATTGATATATTCCCCTCTTTCTTTGCAGATCTGAGTTTAGTTGCACGAACCTTTCTTCTTCTCTTCGCAAAGCACAAGAGGGTGTTAAACACCAGTAATGTGTGTGCGGTACCACTTCTCTTCATAAAACCAAATTGTTCACTGCTCTTCTGTCTTCACAAATGAATACATAATCTGTTGCACTAAAGGTATCGAGCAATCTTCCAACTTTAGTATGGCCCCAAAAGGATGGGCGTACTCCAACAACACCTGGTGTTCTTCCCCAAGTCCGGCGTGCAAATCCCAATACGGCGCGCAGGTCTTCGGCGCGCAAGTCCAAGCTGGTGCGCAGGTATCACCAAACCACCTGTGCGACACCGCCTCCTTCAACTTCAAACCTGCGCGACTCACTTCCTTTCTCTCCCAAACTGCCTTGGGTGCGCAGCCAACAACCGGCGCGCAGCCTCTACTTGTAAGACTCAACTACCACTTGCGCGGCTCAACCACCTGCGCGACGAGAGCTCAAACAATATCTAAGTCTTGAACTTCGTTACAAATGAGGAGGGGTGGTCCTCTATTTATAGGCAAACTGTACCCCCTACGCAGTGGCGCGCAAGTATCCTCACGGCGCGCAGGTCTCGGCGCGCAGCTCCAACCGCCCTAGCCTCTGTCGCGCAACTCACTTGCGCGACCAAACCAATACCTATGTGAACCTCTTTCCTTTGCCATATTTTGAAGATCTGATCTTGAAAAACATCTGGCACGCAGCTTTCCAATCATCCTAGGTACCGGCGCGCAAGTCCTTTCTCGACACGCAAGTCACCTGCACGACCAACCCAAAACCTGTGCGGCCCTTATCCATTTGTCATATTTTGATGTTCTGATCTTGAAAAACATATGGCGTGCAAGTTTCCTCTCCTTCTGGTCAATGGCGCGCAGGTCTCTTTGTCAAAAACCATTTTTCTTCATTTGTCAATTTTTCAGGTCCAAAAATTTGGCAAACATTGGAAAACGACGCCACCTTGTATTTGCTCTTTTTGTACCGCCTCTAGATCATCCATTCCTTTGTCGACGTTCTTGAATCAAATATGGATCGTTAACCACATCCCTTGAACTCGACATGCCACCATGAAATCTCCTTTGTCAACAAATTTGTATGTCGTTTGTTTGCTTTTTCAACAAGCACGATCACCTCAAAACATATGATTCAATTCTTCAAGTAGGCTCTGGCATTGTTCTCATGAAATCATGAAGAATTGCATGGTCTTCATCAAATCCTCATTTTTCTTTAAGCATCCTCAGATGGATTATACCTCACCATTCTGCACTGTTGTAAACAATGTGTCACCTTTGACACGTGTTCTTTGAACTTATGATCAGTATAAAAATCATCTGAATTTTCATTCCTCCATTTCATTGGAGTACTTTTTGATGTCCTTCATTTTGATCTTCATTGACAACTATTGACAACAAATACAACCTTATACACAAAGTGGTCCCAACATAGAATTCATCTGAAATCACATATGAATTTGATCCTTTCATCCTCCATGGGATTCAGATGAATTAGATTCATCATCTCAATGGACAGTCTCTTTACACTGATGACACCCTAACATGAGAGTTGAACTTTCCATGATTGATTGACACCCCCAACCAAAGGAGTGTCTTTATCATCATCTAGGGAATTAAACTCATGACTACCATGGCCCATGTCTCGTTCTTCACCAAACATAATGTATGTATGTGGCCACCATGCTCAAATCCAAGAACCAGACATGATACATCAGTCATTGCTCGTCTTTAACTTACAAGAACATCATCCACAGATTCCACCAAAACCTCATTTAAATCAAGGGTCACACCCCCAAATAGCCTACGGTGCACTTCCCACAACAAAAATTTACTTATACCTCCCTAATAAACATTCCCATCAGGCTTACACATACGCACACATGTGCCATCTCCTTCAAGCCATGATCACCCACATCATCTACCCCTGATGCCTCCATTATGATTAATTAGGATCGATGGGGCTAGCACACCTCGATCCTTTATGACGTCACCATTACCTCAAAGGATACATCCTCATTGACATCAAAAGCCTTAGGAAATAATTCTTAAAAGCATCAGTATTTTCTCAGTTTCCTCACTCCTAGAGGAAATTTCCAATCGAAACCACTAGGGATCCATGACTTTCCACCAAGTAGTCATGAACCCACACTAACCATGATACTACCACTATCACATTACTTTAGATCTTCTAAGACTAAAATGATTCACCACGGACACATATGTGGCCTATTTCACCAAATTCGAAACCAAACAAACCTCATGTATAGGCAACATGCACCACCTCAACCATAAGGAAAATAATGAGTGCTCACTCTCGATTCATCTAGTCAGATCACTTAAGAAGCACCACACCCCTCAAGCAGGTGCTTTTTACCTGATTTTTTACTAAAACCCAGGGTTCACGTGCTTCCCGGTGACCATTTCCAACCCTCATAGCATCTAACTACCCTCACTGCATACCATAATGCATCTAAAAACCAGAGGTCCATGCATCACACAGATCTCACCCTTGTAACCCAGCCTAGACACCATGAGCACTAGTACTCACGGTTCCCCATCCCCCAAAAGATTAGGCAACTCACAAGCCTTTATCAACCCCTTATAAGTGTATCCTTGCATCATGCTTGAACTGATCATTCTCAAGGCATCTCTATGTCTAAACTACACACCCCTGATCACTTCCCATGCCTAAACTGCATGCCCTTGATCACTTCCCATTCCTTACTTCCAAACTAGAGTGTTTCATCATGCTTCACTAATGCAAGACATACACATATAGAATCATCATCGACCACACCATCAAAACCCACCTAAAGATAAATAGTTAGGCATTTGAACAATCCTTCCAAAAACAGCCTAAAACTATAGACACTATAATACTAAGTGCTCTTCCTCATGATACCCAAGGAACTCAAAGTACTAAAACCTCACACTCGATAAAACCTCCCATGCACTGATATGATAGAATGAAGTATCATCCCATGATTCATGTATCTAACCATACACATGAATGAGTTATCCCCTCTCACAGGTCACCCTCATGGATCACTAAGCGTCGACTCACTAGGAACCAGGGTCGCACCTAAGGGTCACTGGTTCTTTCCACCTAGTTTAGAAACCAAAAACAAACACCAATTTATAGCTTTTGAGAAACACTCTCCTACACGTCTCAATATCACACGGTGCCTAACATGCCAAAACTAACCATCGGTCTCGAGGATCCCACACATAAACATAGAAATGTGCATACCATAAGGGTATCACAACCCAAGCTCACTCTCTAGCCTAACCTTCCCAAAAAAAAGGGTCAACGTCTTTCACACAAGGTCACAACATAGGCGCACCCCTGATCCCTATTATGGAAATGCTGAGAGTCGCAATGAAGAAATGGTTGCAGATAGAGAAAATATGGGAAAAAAGAATGAGATGAAGATCACAGGACACGGTGATTTACATGGTTCAGGAAAAATACCTATGACCATGGGGTGGCAAAACACTTCACTAATTTCGATAATAAAATTATAGGGAGATTTTATGAGTTTCACACACTATAGAAACCCTAGTTTGAATGGTCTCATAAAATAGTTGATGAAACTATTCCACCAACTACACAGTAATTCTGTTGTGTATGGTTCCACAGATACCCAAGTTCAAGCTACTGCAGCATCAGTGGTAAGAAGTCTACAGAGCTACAGTGATCATTGTCTCCAAAGTCCGAAATGCTACATTATCCTAAGGCATACTGTTATAGTGCCTTGTTGATGTCATTATTCATCCCTACTACAGTGAGTCGGTATTGCTACAATTCCCCAAAATTTGAGTTGAGTTCCTTCAACCCCTAGAGCAGGGGTGTGCTGCCCCCTGTAACCCCCGGCGACCTCACCATAGAGGTCGAATCGTGATTATCGTGATCTGTTGTACAGTCTGGACAGCTAGTATTTGGCCCAACATCATCCAAATGGATCGGGCTACACCATTCCAACAAGCATCACCTCCTACTCAAGGCCGTAAAACACTATTATAAAAGATTTCACATTACTAGTTTCCTTATCTAGTCTCATGCCCCCTATCTTAAGTAAATAATTTCCATTCATAGGTTATGAGGGAAAACACCTGATTAGTTGATTAGTGAATTTTAATTTGATCCAGGTCTTATTTATCATATATGCCACCATTTATCCCTACAGGACTCGTTCAATAAACAAATCCATTTATCAATATCCCCATAGGATTCACATTTTTAAGTATTTCCATCATTCATCAAGATTCCATGTTTTAACCACTCATCGTTTATTTAGTTATCACATTCCATGTCTCATTAGATAGGATGGAATTCACAAGTTATAAAGGAAAACACCTTCTAAGTATATTATCAGCACCCTTTCTAATCAAAATTGTCACCTTGGTAACTCATTTATATCTTCCCATTTAACCAGAAGTCACCTAAGTAGTTGGTCAAGTAGAATGCCACCATACATTTATATGTGAAAACATCATATAAATTATTGCAAAAACTTTAAATAATCAATCCCTCTCAATTATTTAAATCAATAAGAAGATATAAATTGGTAGCAAATATAAGCCACAAATAGTAAATAAAATGCTTGCATATATGAATCTCTGGAAACTATCAATCACTGACAACATGCGGATGACATATAAATCCTATGTGCCTAACATGATGCATGAAGGCACACACCTCCTCTTATCATACCGACCAAGAGTGAAAATCCCATTAATTGATAACATTAGACCCAAGTGCACCACTCAAGGTGGAAATTAATCAATTGTAAAAGTGAAAATCAATAACAACAATTCTCACCCTTATCAACTTGGATTTTCCCCTATACATGGGTCTACAACTCCCATACACAATCTTATTATCAAGCCTTGAAAAATCCTAGTATCCCATCTACCATTGTCAAATAGTAAGACAAAAGAAGCGCTCTAATACCACTTTGTAACGCCCTATCCCAGATTCCACTAAATTGGTGCCCCAAATCGGTGCATCATATGGCCTTAAGAGCACCTCCTCATATGTCAATGGCTGTCAACTAGTGATGAGGGCATGTGAGGTTAATGTGGGGAGATTATGCCCTCATTACCAAAGTGTGCAACATAATAGTAAATAAATAAACCACATACAAAATCACATATAATCATCACAATCGTTCAAATAAACAGCAAGTTCCAAAACAGTAAGTCGCAACCCATGCAATATCAAGTGATGTTACATACATAACAAGAAAAGCATACATAATAGTAAAGTCAAGCACAACCAACCCAAAAGTAAACAGAAAGCAAATGAATGAAAGACAGCATAACCCTGAAAATCCTGAGCTTTAACTCGGCTCCCAACTCTCAAACTCTAACATGTCCATACAATCAAGCATTTACAATAGGCCTTTCCCTAAACTTGTAACCTGCAAGCAAGTAGGGATATATGCTCGGGTAAATAAGTGTCTTAGAGGCTCGAGAAAGGTGTGAGTGCAACTCAAAATGCCACCACCAATGGTGTCTAATGCAAGTCTAATCTTTAAGTGTAAAACATAAAGGTGTGCAATAAATAATTGAAACACAAAAAATGATAAGTTGTGGAAATCAATGGAACCCAATCGACCATCAGGTCTCAAGGGGAAAACCTGGGCCGACACTACCTGCTTCTACCAACATCAGTATCTCTGATCTTGTTGGAAGTATCATGTCTCAATTTGGTTCCAATGCACATCACTAGGGAAACCATAATCAAGTAGCCTGAGGGGAATCCACATGGATCATACAGGCATTCCCTCCTAGCAATTCCCTAGAAAACCATCTATTTGATCTGGACTCAAGGAACTATCCTTGGCATTAAGAAGCATGGATCAATTAGAATCCAAGGCTCACACCCAAGGCATTCCACACCAATACGATGAAGTCAGATTTAGGGAGCTCATCCTACGACATTCAATAAGGGTCACCCTCAATAATCCACAACATCAATTTGTGGCATTCAATAAATGCAGACTATACTTGAATCCAAGGGCGAGTCCTCGCATGGAATTTACAATAAAGAATCTAAGTATAATCCATTGTCTTGCTTGAGGCATTCCATAGCATTTGACCTCATTGAATCCAAGGAATTCTTTACTCCCGACATTCACATGAGTCCCCCGGTGGAATCCAAGCCTCATCTATGCCATCCCCTACATTTCATAAGGAATCTAAGGAACTTCCAAGGCATTCCAATTCTCACAAACATTCTAAGAGAATAAAAGAAGTCGTTATTCCAAGATTTAGACATAAAACAATTGAACAATTCAAGCTAAGATAACCACTTTAGTTCATTTCACATATATACAGCTTTAACACTTTAAGCCAAACTTTCCATATAATTCAATTCATTAATTCATTAATATTTCCAAGGCTAATACAACTACTGGTCCCTAAGGGTCATCGTAGGCAACCACATTCCAAGTTAAGTCACTATATATTACAAGGGACAACCCTAAACCATCCCAATGCATTCACCCTTTTCTAAGGCACGGTCTAACTTCGCTACTTTAATAGCCCTAATGAAGGTTCTCCCCAAGAGAACAAGTTTTTCTAACACCAAATGGGTTTGTAAGGCATCAAAGAGAAACTAAAAAATTTAATTTAATTATTAGGTCAAGCGACCGGTAAGCCGGAACGACCACACAAACCGAAACTCAATACAATTGCAAGACTTTAAGGGAAAGGCATTTAGACCACCTACCTCAGCCTTGAAGAGACCCACTCATCCAATATCGGCCTTCGATTCAAGCTAAAACGATAGAAAGTTAAGAAGCAGGCAAAATCCCTAAAAATAGGGCATAACCCACATAAAAGGTGTGAGGACACTAAAGATCAAAAGAAACAAGAAAATGGAGGGAGAGGACTTATAGACTCACCTCAAGACTTCCAATGCATCTAACGACAAAACAAACAGACAAGAACTGAAGGAGGTCCTCCATGGAAAATAAGAGGATGGGGAGGGCACCAACACTGCTGGAAATAACCCTAAACTGGCCAAAAATCATGCTAAGAAGAAAGGGGGCAAAGGGATGAAATGAACCTTTGGCCCCCCTTTAAAAAAAAGTCACCTAGAACCCGCCGTCAAGCAAGTGAGCCCAGGCATACTTACACCCCTACTGGAAGGACCACCAGCTAGCCAGTGGCCTCTGGCTGGCTAGTCGGTGGCACTGCAACCCCTTAGTTGCATGCCCCATACACCTCCTAAACTCCTCGTACACCTCTAAGATCCCCTGAACCCCCTATAACTCCTCTTTAAGGATAAAATTGAGGGGTTTTGACAAAATTCAAAGGGGTATGTACCTCAGTGAAGGGGCGGGGTCTTACACTCAGATACATGAGTGAGATAGGAATTGGAGTTCCAAGAGAACCTCTTTCCATGAATAAATGGTATACATTTTGATACTTTTGTTGATTACATCATGGGAAAACATGGAGTATCTTTTCATGATTATTTATAATCAAGAAAAGTGAATGTTTTATATTTGATACATACAAATCTCTGCATGATGAGCAACAATTCACTGGGGGTTGTTATTTACTTTGTGACTTTCATTGATCGTCGCTCTAAAAATGTTTTGGATTTTTCTTTGAAAACTAAATATCAAGCGAATGATATTTTCAAGCAGTTTCATGTGAAGGTGAAAAGAGAAATAGGCAGACAATTGAAGTGTGTGTACACACAATAAAGGAGAGTATTGTGGTCCATTTGGGTAATAGTATAGGAGTTTTGGTATCAAGCTGGAAAAACCAATACCAAAGATGCCTCAGTATAATGGTGTTGTATAGAGGGTGAACAAAACCATCTGTGAGAGATTTAGGTGTATGCTCTCAAATGAAAAAGCTATCAAACTCCCGTTGGGGGGAGGCAATGAGGATTGTAGTTGAACTTATCACCCATTCTCCATCAGTTCCACTAAACCACGACATACCAAAAAGGGTTTGGACATGTAAAGATATTCCATGCAAGCACTTGAGAGTATTTGGGTGCGGGGAATTTGTACACATCCTGAAAGATGAAAGGGTGGAGATGGATGGAAAGGGAAAGCAATGTATCTTTTTGGGATACACTCATGAAGAGTTTGGCTATAGACTTCAGGATCCTATCAGTAAAAGGATTGTTAGAAGAAGATATGTGGCATTTCTTAAAGATCGGATGGTAAAAAAATTAAGAAGTCGAAAAATCCAAAGAAGCCACAATCCAAGGAAATTCAAGTCAATCTCAATTCAGTCACACCGCCATCAGTTCTAGATATTGGGAAAGAGATTCCAAAAACTTATGATACATCACCACCAAGTAATATGTCTTCATCTATCAATATGTTTTCATCGTCTGAAATTCCAAAACAAAACCCACCTGAAGCACAGTTGAGGAGATCCAACATAGAATGACAACTGAGTTGTAGATACTCGCCACATGAGTATGTGATGCTCACTGATGGAGGAGAATCAAACAGCTATGATGATGTGATCAGAAGTAACCAAAAGATGGAATAGAGAAAATCCATGTAAAAGGAGATGGGGTCATTGCATAAGAACCACGCAGTTGACCTAGTAGAGTTACCGCCTAAAAAGAAGCCACTCGAGAACAAGTGGGTGTATAGAATCAAAGGTGAAGGTAGAAACTCACAACCATGCTATATAGACAAGATGGTTGTGAAGGGATTTGGTCAGAAGAAGGGTATTGATTTCGATAAAAAAAATCTTCTTTGGTAAAAATGTATTCTATCAGAGTTGTTCTTGGATTGGATGCTAGTCTCAACCTGAAGGTACAACAACTTGATATAAAGACTACATTCTTATTTGGTAATCTTGAAGAGGAGATTTACATGGAGCGGTCTGAGGGTTTTCAGGTGAAAGGTAAAGAAAACATGGTATGTAAACTTAAAAAGAGTTTATATGATTGAAACAGACACTGAGGCAATGGTACAAGAAATTCGACTTATTTATGGAGAAAAATGAGTACAAGAGAATGATTATTAATCATTGAACTTCATCAAAAAGGTTTTTTATGGTGATTTCATTATTCTCTTGTTTTATGTCGATGATATATTGATTATTGATAGAGATATCACCAAGATTGATAGGTTAAAAAGAGAGTTGAATAAGTCTTTTGAAATGAAGGACTTAGGGGAAGCTACACAGATCTTTGGCATGAAGATTACTTGTGACATGAGAAATCACAAGATTTTGCTATCTCGGAAATAATACATTGAGAATGTTCTTAAAAGATTCAGCATGAGCAAGGCTAAACCAATTAGTACTCTGCTTGTGGGTCATTTCAGACTCACGACAAGCCAGACTCCATCAACTGGGGAGAAGAAAGAAGAGATGGAAAAAGTTTCTTATCAATTAGCAATCGACAGTCTCATGTATGTTATGGTGTGCATTAGGACATATATTGCTCATGTTATTGGTGTTATGTGTAGGTTTGTATCAAATCCAAGAAAGAAGCATTGGACAACAATCAAATGAACATTAAGGTATCTTCGAGGTAAAAACAGACATTGTTTATGCTTTGGAAATAATAAAACCGTTTTGGAAGGATATACAGGTGTAGATATTACTGGAGATTGAGGCACAGAGAAATCCATATCTGGATTCCTAATATTATTTGTATAGGGAGTTGTTTCATGACAATCATGACTTCAGAAATGTGGTCTTGTCCGTGCTCCCCAATTAAATTGGGGACACCGAGAACCTAACATTTTGACGCAGGGTGTGATGATGAGGGCCCCAGGAGTGGCGAATCTTTGGGCTGCATCAAGATGACGTTGGGTTGCTAGCAAAAGGTCGCGATAGGCATGGCGCTCAGAATGACAGCTAGGTGACGTCAGTGTTAGAGTGCACAAGGATGATGGCGGGGGCGACGTCGGTGATGCTGCGCTTGGGGTGGCAAGGGCGACACAGACTGTCAGCAACCTCCAATGGTGTGGGCGTAGGCAAGCGCAAGACGAGGCGGGACGTTGTACGGGTCTACCATGAACCTACAGATCAGGACCTTCGGGTCATGTTGTATTGGACTTTAATACTCACTGGGCTAACAGGTCATGTAATGGATTTCCCTCTACCTAACAAATAAAGAAAAGTGTTTCTTTGGTTTAATAAAAAGGGGCCCCCAACATGTTTAAAAAAAACATAAAATTGTATTCTATATTGTGACAAAGTATTATTATCTCAAGAGGAACCTAACATTTCATACCAGATTCAAACACATCGATGTTCGGTATCACTGGATATGTAATGTGTTTAGAGAAAAATTATTGAAAATTGAAAATATGAGCAGTTATCGGTCCAAAGATTGTAAATTTCAGGTTCTATAATAATTTTTATGTTATGTAACAGATCTTATGATATTATAAGCTCAACTAACAAGTTAAAAACATACAGCTGAACAGAAAGTATGATTAGTCATTACAAATATTCACATTAACAAAGCTATATCTAAATTTACTAAAATTTTGTAACACCATTTACAACCCCACGTTTTCTGTTTACGAATGAAGATATTCACATTTATAAAAGCGTAGATATGAATACAAATGCTTATACTTGCAGTTAAACATAAATTAATTGGAATATAATATCATGGATAACTCCATTTAAAATTCACAACATTGTGAAAGGTCTGACTAAATTTACGGCCCATTCACATGGACAATCCCAAAAGTTAAAAATAAAAACCACAATATTGACCTAGGAATGACTCAATTTACGGCTAAGCCTGCTGATTTACTAAGAACCGACAACACATAACAAGTGAGGTACATAATGCCCCCCACCAAATCAAAGATCTAATGTTCATGCCATTCAAAATGGAATTAGTCTGGGATCCAAACAAGTGACCAAGGCAGAAATACCTTTTAACAAAATTTGCACTGTGCATAGGATCCTAAGCTGGCCAAAAAATTGGGAAACGAATCCGTCAGCGTGGGTGTTGGAGGCGCAGTGGGGGCACACGTGACCCGCCTCATGGAACGCCGCCCTCCCGCTGCACAGGATCCAAACCTGCACCGCCCACCCACAGGATCATTATTTCCATCCCAACAAACATCCACTCATTTATCAAAATCCAATGTATCAGCTTCATCTCCTATCATCACGGCCTCCACAACACCAAATTTAAACCCAACGATAGCAATGAAAAGATCATACCTCTGTTGAACGTTGGCTTTAAACAAATGGGACAGCGGTGACTGGGAAAACAATCCATGCATTTTAGAATCATCATATCCATCTGCTTTTAACACATCAAATTTAATAACTGAAACTCACTGATTTTGATTTCCCATCTCCTGATAGCAATCCCTGTGCATCGTGTGTCCGCATTCCATTACAGTTGTTACTTTGACAGAGTCGAAAAGATACTGTTAACATAGAATGGAAGTTGACAGCATCAAACTTCTGAATTTTAAAAACCCAAGTAGAGCTTTGAACCCCCGAGAAATAAACCTCGTAACATATGGGGCAATAGTGCTTCATGGAGTCCGCCACGCAAGAGTGGTTATCAAGAAGACTCAACCCGTAGCATGATCCTGTGCCATGAAAATAATGTCAGTAAACCAAAAAATCTAATATGATTAGATATGCATGGAAGTATGTTACATAGTATGACTAATATAGTAACAAAAAATATAATATGATTTTTTTTCTATTGTTCAAGGGGCATTCTTGCCAATAATATATAAAATCAGAGACAGTTATATCCACAAAATTTATTTTCAAATGAAAGAATGTTCATTTCGCCCAAATTTAACACTCCCTCTTCTGATAGTTCTCTTACCCATTGCTTACAAATGTTCCTTCGTACCAAATGCAATCATGGTTCAGATGTCTTGTGTGTGCTTATAGATGATGCGAACGGGAGGACATTGACAAATGACAGCAAGGATGATCAAAATCTACACATGCGTTAAACGGGTGCAAGATTTATATATCATCATTTAGTAAAGCTAGATAAAGGGCCACAATGGTATGAATGAACAAGAAATGGGAAAAGAAAATAAGGTGACCCGATAAACAAGGAAAGAAAACGCAAAAAAAAGTCACAATTAAATTTTAACTGCTTAATGGAAATCTGAGGTTGAAAATTATGAAGAACCAAAAGAGAAGTGTAACTTTGTACCGCATTCCCTGCAGTGAAAAAAGTTCTCCCAGCCACCAACCCTGAAAAATGGCAAGACAAATGTTATGTGTTTCAATGGAGAGTGATCCAAATCATATTAAGGTGGGTGCAACACAAAAATATACTACAATGATAGATCTTGATAAACCCACCGACCTACATATCCCGCAGTCATCACAGTGAAACTGTTGCTTGCTGATCTGCAAACAGAGGATGGTTTTAAATGGAAAGCAAAGTACCAAGAAAATTGCAAAATAAATCCACTTCAATGGTCGCATGCTGAACCTATTCCTTTGGCTGCCATGTTTTTTTTAACTCCTTTGGCTGCCATGTAAATCACAGTGTAGGTGAGATTTAAATGGGTTTTGGACTTTTTTTAAACTTTACACCTTGATCCTTGTTTACATAAGAAGACCATGAAAGAGTTGTATGATCACCACAAACGATCCGGAAAAATTCCAAAATCTGAGAAAGAGCCTTGAAAGATCCATTAGCGACACAGAAGTTTTTGTTCAAGAAGAAAAATATAGCTTATCTTTCTTTTCATTCACTATCTGAGTGATATGAAAATCAAAAGTGGTATCGAAGACACATTCAAGCTTGAAGTAATGGAAATTCAGTGAACCAGTGGGATTCCAACTTGGATTGTCATCGTTTTTCAGTAGCTCAAATTCAAAATCCAACTGTACGGATTGAAAGAGCTCAAAATCTCAAGTATCATATCACTCTACATCGTGAGCATTTGTTGACTTATCAAACCTAGAGACTATCGAGTTGTCGAGATGGAAAAAACCAATTCAGAAGTACATGGTTCGTTGTAATAGTTAAAGCGTTTTGATCTTGAACAAGAACTACATTTATCAATCTCGAACGAATCATATCGATATTCACTATCATTGGATAAGTAAAGTGATTGATCGCTAACTATTGGGAGTTAAGAAAATCCACACAAATCAGAACCCAATGAATATTTTGACAGAAGTGGTAACCATGGTTGTTTACGACGCACGATACAAAATGGTTATGAGGGCCCTTGGAGCTATGGTGCATTACACATTGCGTAGTGCAAGTAAATTTCATTTATCACACACATAATATATAACATATAATGAATTTTAATTAGAATAATAAATTAGCAATATGACAACCAAACATAAAACATATGACATAAAAATAAGTCATAACACAAACATCAAATATATCAAATCTAAAGAGATTATTCATCATTTTCTTCAACAAAATGAACATCATTGTCAATAGGATCATCAAACAATCTTTCAATACCCTCTTCAATGGTCTCTTGAATCAGCTCTTTCTTTGCCTTCTCCAACAATACAAAGAGATGTCTTCTTGCTTTTTTTACTCACAGATTCTTGGGTGGTTTGAATGGAAGTAGATGCTCTGGTAGTATGTGTAGGTTCTTCACCTTCAGAAGCTAAAACCACATCACCCCAAGTTAAATTATCATCATTGAATATAAGATCATTTGTTGCATCAAGTTATTCCTCTATTTTGTCAAACATCCACTCATTGCAAACATCAATCTTGTCAACATATAATTAGATATGATATTGATTTAATTTGATTTGTATATATCTTTCAGATCTGTAAAGATAGCATTTACTGTAACTAGAATAAGATTTTTTTTTTATTTAAATCCCTTATATCAGGATTATTTTAGGATTTGTGAATCCCTAAATTATAGGGATTAAGATTTGTCGATCCCTAAGCTATAGAGATTACGATAGATTTATATCTTTTTTCCTTCCTCTATGATTTCTATTTAAGGCGGCAATTCAAGCCCTAATGATAGAACAGTTTTTCTGATCAACTTGCGACATGGTATCAGAGCCCGGTTCACTCAGGTTGATCGATTAACCCCCATCCTGCGTTTTCCTTTCAGCATTCATTGCTGATTATTGTGCATACTTAATCACTGCTCCTCTTTCTTCCAAGCATGTCCAGATCTGACAAATCTGTTACCAAAAAAACCGCCACTTCGGATGAGGTAAGAATATTGGTGATCTGCAAAATATTTGAGCGTCTTATAGGTTCAATGGTAAAAACTACCTCAAGTGGTCCTCATTTATTCGCACCTAACAGAAGAGGGAAGAAGAAAATCTCCCACATGCTCAGTACAGAACCAGCAAAGAGTGATTCTGCATTTGAGGCATGAGATGATGACGATTCCATGATAATTGTAGAATGATAAAATAAGAGAGACCCGAACCCCCAAGGTTCTCTCTAAAGGAGGTCTTGAGGTTCTTTTATAATGAATAATATAAACCACACCGGACCATAAGTTCAATGTGGGATGCAAACTCCAACACTCCCTCTCAAACTAGGTGTACCTAGCTTGGACACATAAAGAAAAGAGACCAAACCAAACCAATGAAAACAAAGCAATCAACAGACTGCAAACACTCCCCCTCAAGCTGGACATACCCAGCTTGACGACAAAACAGTAAAAAAAATAAAGCTTCAAGGCTGCTGCTCCCCTTCACGATCGCAGCTCCCCCGCAGGATGATGGATGAATGAAATTGTCGCGGGCGCAACAGAGGAACCACACAGACCGGGTCGGTTGACTGAGCACCAGGAATGCCGCACTAGTGGGGTCAGTCGATGAGACGTCGGGAAATCCACACTAGCACCGGGAAAGCCGCACTTGCGGGGCTGGCGGCGGGAGGCAGTGATTCCGCAGAGTCGTTGCCCAATCTGGCGGCGCCAAAGGGCCCGGATCCTAGGCGGTCGAAGTGATGCGCCACGGTGGAGGAAGCACGAGGGTATGCCGACGGACAGGGAGGCAGCTGCCGGGAGTCGTCGAGAGATGCCGGCGACGGAAGGCGGGGATTCCGCAGGAGGTGCCGGCAACGGGAGGCGGGGATGCCTAGCAGAGAAGTAGACACGGCCAGATCTGGCCGGATCTAAGAGAGAAGTAACCGTCGGAAGGGGAACCTGGAGGGATGCAGGGGGCCTGGCCGATGCGAGCAGAGGGGCTGATTGGAGGTGCGGGACAGCGTCGTCGGGGAAGGAGGGAAACGCCGGGAGGGAGCAGGGCCGATGGGAGCGGACAGCGGAAGGCGCGCCGGGAAGAGATAGGGTCGCGGCTGGACGTCGGGATCGCGGGAGGGCATCGGACGTTCAGGCGCACAGAGAGGTGGACTCGTAGCGGAGGACGCCGTCGCGCATGAGGCCGACTCACGTCGCGACGGAGGGGCGAGGGCCACCTGATGGAGGCGGGGTCGATCGCGCAGGGACAACGCCAGAGGGAGCAACGCGACGCCGGAGGAAGGAGGCGGGTTGGGACGGTGCCGCGTCGGATGCGGAGGGTCGGGAGGGAGTCGACCGGTCGGTGCGAGGGAAGCAGGAGGCGGGGCCGGGATGGAACCGTCGGGAGAGGAGCCGCCTAGGCGTTGCGGAGGGAGATGCCGGCAGGGGGGGAGATCCGTCGGGAGAGAGGCCGAAGCAGGGGAGGGATCCACCGCCTGGGAAACGAGCCCGGAGGGGCGGTGGCAAAAAATAAACCTAGCCCTACATGGGGGGCCGCTGCCCCCCACGGGGAAGAGAATAATGAGGAACCCTAGATAGGGGGGAATAAAATGGGAGGGAGAGCTTGGGATTAGGTTCCCTCTAATACCATGTAGAATGATAAAAAGAGGAGGATCCAAATCCCCAAGGTTCTCTCTAAAGGAGGCTTTGAGGTTCTTTTATAATGAATAATATAAACCACACCGAACCATAAGTCCAATGTCGGATGCAGACTCCAACAATAATGTCTTGGCTATGGGATTCCATGGATTCTGAGATCGGCAGCACTTGCATGTTCCTCCCCATGGCTAAGGAAATCTGGGACTCTATCCACCATAATTTCTCAAAGGCTAATGATGTTTCTCAAATTTATGAACTCAAAGTCAAAGCTGCACCAACCAAACAAGGTTACTGAGGATGCTGCTGCACGTGACGTACCAGGTGTTTGGAAGGTTTATTCCGGGTGGGTAAAAGAGTCTCAACGGGGGAATCTAAAAGATATGGTTAGACTAAGTCCACGTGGGGGGAAGGCAAGGCTGTTATAAGAGGCAGGGGGGGAGAGAATAAGGGGGGAGTAGTTTGTTACAGAATTTGGCCAATCTGGCTTGGGCGGGAGAGTGGAAAAACTCTTGTATTTCTCATTTTCTGATTCTTCTTCCTCCTCACCCATACTGTAATTCTGGCTACTGCATAGCTTCTATACATAAAGAGAAGTCCTTTAAAGGAGAATTAGTGGTACGAGTCTATTATGCTGTCTTAAGGGCTATTATTGAAAGGAAATATGTTTATGAATTCCTAGCTGGTTTAAATTCAAAAAATGATCAGATCAGGGTTCAAATTCTGGGTAAAGCAAACTCTCTCTCCGTAGAGAAGTCCATTTCTCTGGTTAGAGGTGAAGAAAGTCGTAGGACTGTCATGTTAGATTCACAAGGCACAGATGGGTCAGCTCAAACTGAATGGAAGGAAAAGGTGATATGTCTAAACAACCCAGCAACACAAAAATAGACAAAGATAGTTTGCGGTGTGCCTACTGCAAGAAGTCGAGACATACGAAGGAAAAATGCTGAAAACTTTATGAAAAACCTCCTAGCCAAGAATGGGACAGAAAATAAAAGCAAAAACCTCAAACCCAAATCACGGAACAAGCAAAAATGAGGACAGTCTCTTGGGGGCATTCGACAAAGAAGAAATTGAAAAGCTGAAGAATCTCTTGGGGCCCCTTGCGAAGCCTTCTCACTGTGTTTTTCAAGAACAGGGCACATGGAGGAAGATGGGACTTGCTATGGACAGCCTTTATTATCTTGTAACAGCTCAAGGAAGCAGCAGGAAGTTGCCGTGTTCTCTGTCTTGTCTCAACTTTTCTAATAAAAATTCTATTTGATTGTATCACTTGCGTCTTGGTCATCCCTCATTTAAAGTCTTGAAAGTCGTGTTTTCCGATTTTATTTCAAGGGGCTGACATCACTGAATTTCATTGTGATATTTGTGAGTTTGCCGCACACCCATGGAGGAAGATGGGACTTGCTATGGACAGCCTTTATTGTATTGTAACAGCTCAAGGAAGCAGCAGGAAGTTGCCGTGTTCTCTGTCTTGTCTCAACTTTTCTAATAAAAAATCTAATTGATTGCATCACTTACGTCTTGGTCATCCCTCATTTAAAGTCTTGAAAGTCATGTTTTCCGGTTTTATTTCAAGGGGCTGACGTCACGGAATTTCATTGTGATATATTTGTGAGTTTGCCGCACACCCATGTATACCTCACTCAATTAGCAATAAAAGATGCTCTGTTCCCTTTGAGTTGATCCATAGTGATATCAGGAGATCTTAACCTGTGCCTAATATCTCTGGGGCTAAGTGGCCCATGATCTTAATTGATGCTTATACTTGTGCAACATGGACCTTCCTTCTCAAATAAAAAACTGAGACCGGCACTGTTATTCCTAATTTTCACTCTGAATCAGAATCCATTTGGGGAAAAAATAAAGTGATTCAGAAGTGACAATGCTAGGGACTACTTTAACCAAACTTTGGCCCCTTGCTTCCAATCACAAAGACTTATTCAAGACTCGTCATGTGTCAATAGCCCATGGTAAAATAGAGCAGCTGAGAGGAAAAATGATCATCTGCTCAATGATACTCATGCCATGCTCTTCAAAGGAAATATGCCTACATAATATTGGGGAAAAGTTGTCCTAACAGCAACTCAATAAATTGTCTACTTTCAAGTGTGCTAGATAACCATTACCCCATGGAAATTCTGAACAAAGCCGATCCTCATTTAAGGGCCACAAATAACTTGACACCTAAAAAGTTTGGGTGCAATGCCTTTGTTAATGTTCAGTTATCAAAGGGAAAAATTAGATCCCTGGGCTACTGAATGCATTTTCTTGGGTTACTCCTCCTACCCAAAAAGTTTACGAATGCTCCAGCTCCTCATCTAAAAAATTATTTATTTCTGAGGATGCAGCCTTTGCAGAAAAAATCCCTTTCTTTTTGTTAGAATATCTTTGACCGGGTCAATCTTATCCTGTCATCCCGACAATTTAGAATTTGCATCTCCCACTTATCCGAGATCTCGTATATCCAACCTCAGGCATGATCTCTACTGGCATAATGTTTCTAAACGGTATCAGAGATAGGAAAATCTTAAGGGTTCTCTCTCCTCTCTGTCTAGCTCTCCTGCGTTGGCCCCATCACTGAGTGGCCCTCCTCTAAAAGTGGCCCCATCCAGACGCACCCACCCCGAACATGCGGCCCAGATGCGCCTCACCAGACATGTTCCACAGGCACCTTCAGCTGGTCTCTTTCCAAACGCGCTCCACAAGCACCTCTTCCTAGCATTGCTGCAGCGAGCGTGACTTTCCGGGTTTTGCTGCTATCATTTGTTATTCTTCTATGATTATGATAATGAGGTTTTCTTTTTGAAGATGATGCTCACGGAAGTTTATGTTAACTCCATGAATATTATGCTCTGCTCATTCTTAGACATCATACAAGTTGACCAACACCCCAGCCCAACAGAAACAGTTTTTCTGGACTCACAGCAGTTTCTTCTGCCACCTTGGTCAACACTGTTGTTAGTTTGATATACTTCTGCCTCCCTTCTCATGACTTTCTCGCATCTATGCACCTTGTCGATGAGGGACTCACTGTGCCCGCCTCCTGCAGTGCTTATATAGCCCTGACTAACCGCTGTTCCGCTTGTTTATCTCAGTGTTCTGCCACATGGTTACTGAACTCCGGTGCTTCTGATCATGTCAACATGAACCTAGGTATTCTTCGAACCTAGGTATTCTTCGAACCTATCGCCCGAACTCGGATGGCGATGCTATCACTGTGGTTGATGGCTCCTCCATACCCATAGATAGTTTTGGTACTGCATTACCACTCCTAAGATTACACTTTTTTTGCAGCGACTTATGTTTCACGTAACTCATTTAGTCTGTTGTTCATCAGTAAACTAACAAATGATTTACAGTGTTCGGTATTCACAACGACAAATGTTATTTTTCAGGAGCTATCGACGAATCAAGTGTTTGGTAGGGGCGGACTGTGTGAAAGCGTATATGCGTTGGACTCGCCACCATCACCAGTTCGTTCATACCTTTTTGTTTGTGCTCAGGAGCTCCACTCCCAACATGGTCATCCACCTGCACCTGTTCTCCAGCGCTTTTATCTAGAGTTGAGTCCTCTCTCCCTTATTGATTGTAAGTCGTGTCATCTAGTCAAACATCATCGAGTCATCAATGTTCCCTGACATAAAAAAAGAGTATAGACCCCATTAGAGTTAATTCATATTTATGGGGCCTTAGCCCAATTCCCAGTAAAATGGGCTACTGATATTAAGTATCCTTCATATGATATTACACGTATGTTTTGGGTTTATCACTTGAAAAGTCAAGTTAATGTTTTTACTACGTCTTTCTCATTCCATTATTAAATCAAAAATCAGCTCTTTGTCATCAAAAAACGTTTACATTCTGATAATGGGTGCGGCTACTTGTCTGCCTTTCAGACATCTTACCCCGGTACACCTTAATAAAATGATGTTGCAAAGCACAAAAATCATCACCTATTAGATACCACTCGAGCCCTTCTTTTTCATATGAAGATTTCCACCACTTTCTGGGTCATGCTATTCTGACACCAACGTATCTTATCAATCATCTTTCGTTATCAGTCCACGAGGGGGAGACTCCATATCAACATTCTTCACCCGTCCCACCCACCCTACTCGATCTCACTTTGTGTTTTCGGTTGTTTTTGCTATGTTCGTGATGTTCGTCCCACTCGCACCAAGTTTGATGTCAGTTCTCTTCGATCACTGATTGTGAGGGTTGTTTTCATTCACCATTACTCCGTTTACCCTTATTCCACCAGCTTCTCCTACGGTTGATGGTCTTCACTTTGGTAGTGTCCCACCAATCCCACCTTAATCGCCGCCTCCTACTGAGCTTGGTGGCGCCCAATTTGGCCAAGTTTATAATCATTATATGAATGACGTCTCTCCTACAGTACCCCCTATCGATCAGTGTCTAATTCATCATTGGTTAAACCACCCATCACCATGGACCTCCTTACTGCTATGCGCAAAGGTACACGAACTTGTCAACAGTCTCCTATACACACAGGGCTTATCGGCACAAACTACAACATTTATCGATACCTTGGCTACATTGATTATCCATCGCACTCTAGCTAAGGTCAAAGCACATCCAGGTTGATTACAGACAATGTAAGATGGGATTCATATATCGAAATAATCATACCTGGGATAGGTTTCCCTTCCACCGAGCAAGCAAGCGGTAACGTCGATGGCTCTCTCAATCGCCTCAAGGCTCAACTCGTTGTTAAGGGGTATGCCCAAACATATGGAATTTGATTATTTTGATACTTTCTCACCAATGACCAAAATGAAGTATGTTCGTCTATTCATTTATATTGTCGTTTCCTATCACTTGCCTCTTCACCAATTGGATGTCAAAAACGTCTTCCTACATGGTTTCCCAGCTAAGGAAGTACATATGGAGTGCCCCTCTGAATTTGTTGATCAGGAAGAGTCATCCAAGATGCGTCATCTCCAACGATCTTTATATGGCCTTAAACAGTCCTCGCAGACATGGTTTGGCTGTTTTTGCACAAAGTGGATGGCTATGGGCTTCCTCAAAGTTTAAAGGATCACTCGGTTTTTTATCAGTAGCCCACGACTGGAATCATTTTGCCCATGGTTTATGTGGACGATATTGGGATTATAGGTATTGATTCAACGGGGATATTGAGATTTAATGTCACTTTGTTCAGGAAGATTATGAAACGAAGAATCTTACTTATGGCTTCGTATGAACTACAAAACAATAGATCGACATGTTTACTAAAGGGGTTCTGGGGATACGAGTGAAATCTTTATGTAGTAGGCTAGGCGTGATAAATATATGTGCTCCACCTTGAAGGGGAGTGCTAGAATATCGTTGACCAGGTGTATCTTATCCCATTATCTTGACAATTTGAAATTTGTATCTCCCGCTTATTCGGGATCTTGTATACCTTTATTTTTTCTATAAATAAAGAAATCTGGACTCACTTAGAGGCCCAATTTGCTGGCATAGTGTTTTCGCACTTTCCAAAGTTTTCCTCTCAAAGGGAAAATTCTAAGGACAATAATGATGAATCGCATGACCCCATAAATATCTTTGATCTTCCAATGGCCTCTAATCAACAAGAATTATCTGAGTTTCCATCCAATCCTGTGCAAAAAATGAATTCTCCTCATGTTCTTATTGAAGTCACAAATCAATTTCCTAACTTCCCAAAGGTGCGCTCAAGAAGAAAGTTTACCCTGAACTGACTTGAGTCCTAAAATCTAACCTAAACCCTGGGAATGAAGACAAGGTCAGTCACTCAAACTCGCCTAAACATTCTGAATCATGCACTTATGACATAGACCATCCCATTACTATTATAAAAAACACTAGAGAACGCACAAAAAAACCTGTTTACCCTTTATCCAATTATGTTTATCAAGAAGGCCCATCACCAAAACGCAAACACTATCATTAGTCAAAATACTGTTGTTATTCCTAACAATGTTTTTGAGGCTTTATCAGAAGGGGAAAATGGGGTAGGGTTTGTAAATAATGGGGAAATGGATTGGTACAGCGCCATGAAGTGGCGCTGAACCAAAAGTAGGCAAAGCACCACTTGAAGTGGCGCTTTGACCCCACACCACCCCAAACCCCATATATATATAAAATAAATACAATAAATACATAATTATATTTTTTATAATAAATACAAAAATTATAATAAATTTATTTATTTATAATAAATATCTAATAAATATTATAATATTATTATAATAAACATACATTTGTTATACATTTATTATACATTTTTTTATAAATATTATAATGTTATAATATTATAATATTTATTATAATAAATATCTAATAAATGTATAATAAATACTATTATAATAAATGCACAATAAATGTATAATAAATGTTTAATAAATATTTATTGTGCATTTATTATAATAGTATTTATTATACATTTATTAGATATTTATTATAATAAAAATTATAATATTATAACATTATAATATTTATAAAAAAATGTATAATAAATGTATAACAAATGTATATTTATTATAATAATATTATAATATTTATTAGATATTTATTATAAATAAATAAATTTATTATATTTTTTGTATTTATTATAAAAAATATAATTATGTATTTATTGTATTTTTTTATATTTATTATAATAAATAAATTTATTTTATATATATATATATATATGGGATTTGGGGTGGTGTGGGGTCAAAGCGCCACTTCAAGTGGCGCTTTGCCCACTTTTGGTTCAGCGCCACTTCATGTGGCGCTAAACCAACCCATTTCCCCGTTATTTACAAACCCTACCCCATAAAACTAAAAAAAAAAAACATCCTCCTAAATTTGCCGGAAAGTGATGGATGCTTTAGAAAAAAACATACAGGAGGTTATTCATAAGCCAAAAGGGAAGAAAATTGTTGATTGCAGGTGGATCTTTACTATGAAGCATAAGGTGGATGGGTCCCTTGAAAGGTATCAAACGAGATTAGTTGCAAAAGGGTACACTCAGACATATGGGATTGATTATTGTAGAATGATAAAATAGGATGACCCGAACCCCCAAGGTGTACTCTTTAAAGGAGCCCTTGGGGTTATTTTATAATGAATAATAAACTCCACATCAGACCTTAAGTCCGATATGGGATACAGACTCCAATACTCCCCCTCAAGCTAGGTGTACCTAGCTTGGACACATAAATAAAAAAGACTAAAGAAATGACAAGAAATGCTGCAAACAATTATCAAGACACATTTGCCCCTGTTGCGGAAATGAACATTGTTAGAATCCTGCTTTCATTGGTTTCCAACTTTGACAGGCAACTTTTGCAGTATGATGCGAAGAATGTTTTCCTTCATAGGGACCTAGAAGGAGAAATATACTTGAACATTCAACCTGGGCCCAAAGGAGAACTAGGCAATGTATGCCAAGGAAAACGATTTATGGGTTAAAACAGTTCTTTGGAGCTTAGTTTGGCCAGTTTACAAGGGTTATGAAGAATTCTGGATATCCCCAAAGCCAAGAAAACCACTCTCCCATAGTCAAACATTCATTCGAAGGAAGGGTAGCAACATTGTTGGTATATGTCGATGGCACTGTAGCAACAGGGAATGGTGAGAAGGAAAAGATGGAGCTAAAACTCAGATTGGCCAAGGAGTTTGAAACCGAAGAGTTGGAAAAATTATGATATTTTCTGGGTATTGAGGTAGCATACTCATCTCATGGAATTTTTATATCCCAAAAAAAATCACTGATTTGCCGATGGAAACAGGAAAAAGTGGGGATGCAAACCAGTATCAACCCCAATGGACCCAAATCAAAAAATAGTAGTAAAGGGCCTACTGTTGATAAACAAATGCACTAGAAACCAGTGGATAAACTAATATATCGTGCTCACACTAAGCCAAATATAGCTTTTTCAGTAAGTGTGATAAGCCAATTTATGCATGATCCCAGGCAGCATACAGAGTTTTACACTACTTGAAAGGGAATCCAGGGAAAAGAATCTTGTTCAAGAGAAATGAAGCTCTTGCTCTAAAAGCCTATACCGACAATGACTGTGCTGGATCTCTAGTGGATAGAAGATCAACCACGGGTAATTGTAAATTGCTCAGAGGAAACATGGTGACTTGGAAAAGCAAAAAACGGAATAGTGGCTAGGACTTCTGCTGAGTCCGAATTTAGAGCCTATCACAACCATTGTCTTTAACACACTTTATTTCATGATTTATTACATAAAAGCACACTTAGTACAACCCAGAAGATCGAGAAACCTAGTACCTTTGAGAAATTAGGTACATAGCACATCAACTTGATACATGGGTACAACAACATTATTGAAAACTTTCTTAACATGCTTCTAAAATTCCATAACTTTTAAAACTGCATGGCCTAACCTAGAGACATGCACAAAAAATGGATGAGCTATAAAACCCAATAATTGGATAAACAAAACATAACATGATGAAAGTATCACATGTTGGTCAATAGGTGTTAGGAATGTGGTTGTCCATGGGCTCAGTCAGTGGCAAGTGTGGCTGTCAAGGTGTGGGTCATTACTGGTAGGGTTGTCCAGGTGTGGGGCTATCCGAGAGCAGGGCATGGGGGTAATTACTATCAGGGATATATTTGTATTTTCCCTTTTATTGGTTTATTGTGTTGCCAGCTGTTGATTTGGCTGGGAAGGTGAGGTGTTTTTGCATTCAAGTGGTGGTTGTTAAGAGATGCAGTTGATAGGGTGTTTGTTGGTTGTTCTGGTGGAGTTTTAAAAGGGGACAAGCTGAAAAGGAGGGGTTACGTACTTTTCTGGAATCTACAGCAGGGCTGCTGGGGCTCGGACGTTGGGACGTCTAACTGCTTGGAGAAGTGGTCTTTCTCCAGGAGTTTCTTCTATTCCTTCTCTCCCTTGTTCATCTATCTTCTTCCTTCTTCTACCCCGTTTTCTGTTGTAATTCCTTCGTTATCAATACAACAAATCAGAGGTTTACTTCTCTTCTCTCTCTCTCTCTCTCTCTCTCGCATTTACGGTCCCAACATTTGGCGACTCCGCTAGGGAATCAACCGCTGGAGAACGTTGTCTTCATTGCAATAGAGAGAGACGCAATCACTACTGGACAAGAGACGCGATCACTGCCGGAGGAGAAACGCAAGCTACTGTGAAGGAATTTCTCTTTTCTCTACCTATTGCCAGTTGTGCGATCTTCTGTGAGTCGTTTGCTGCTGGGGAACATGTGATGTGAGGACGATCGGAGAAAGTCGATCATTGTGTGGAAGTCATTGTGCAGGCACGAGCTGTTGTTCGCTGGAAAGAGATGGAAAAAAAATATTGTTGCAGGGGTAATTCTCTCTCATATGCCAAAAAAACTCTTCTGTGTGGTCGTCTGTGGGGAGTCACACGATCGTGGCTGAGAAGCGTTTGCTACTGGGGATCGTTGTCTTTGGCTACATGGAATTGTCACGCGTGTTGTTCATCGAAAGAGAGGCAGCGAAAGGACGATCGCAGTTGTGCGAGTTGCTACTTCCTGGAAAAAAAAAGGGACTGGTGCGCTGTTACAGAGTCATCCGGACGTTGGGATAGAAGTGGTCGCGGCGGGGGGATCGTGGCAGAGACACGCTTGCTAGGAACTCAAGAAATAGTCACTGCTGAGCAGTGGCGCGAACGCTGGAGAACAAAGGCAGGGGAGCATGTGAGCTGCGTTTGAAAAGGCAAGATGTGGGAGACTGAAACTTTTGCTAAAGTTTTTGCTAGGAGACATATTGTGATTAATAGGCGGCAACGAGAGTTAGATTTTGCTGGATCAAATGGAGGCCTCCACTGAACATATAGGTCGACAAGCAAAGCGTGACATGGAGGAGCCAGTGAAGATAGAGGTGTTTGAGCTACAGGCGGAATACGTTTCAGCTTCTAGTATACAGAAGGCAGGTGATGTGGTTCCGAGCGAAAGTGGAAACAGAAATAGTTTGGCAACAGATTTGGAGGAAGTTTGATGCTTGACCAACCTGACCAGAACTCTCAACCTTAGGAAGAATTTAGTGAGGACTGTGCAGGGGAACGATCTTGGTATGGAACTGTGTGCTCATGGGAGTTGGTCGAGATGGCAGTGCATCCAAAGCCTGTACGAGCGATGTAGGAGTTTCTGCTGCAGTCCATGCAAACTCAGTCATTGGAGATGAAACCTCCTATGCTAGAGGAGTTCAATCCGATTGTTTTGAGCAGTGAGGTTAGGCTTGAGTCTGATACTTTTTTGGAGCAGACTGAAGAGGCTGGGGAGGTAGCAAATGTGAGCATGCCGCCAACTGCCCTGGGTTGGCGAAATGATTCAGCACCGAATATTCAATTTTCGCGGTGAAATGAGGACAGAGAACGATTTTTGCAGCAATTGTAGAGGAAATTTGGTAGATAAGTCTTGTAGTGTAGCCACACACATATTGAAGTCAGTTGAGGTGTTGCAACAAAAGCCTGCATAAGCATCGCTAGGGTTCTTCCTGCAGGCTATGCCAACATTAGTAGTGCAACCATTGGCTGCTGAAACGGTCAGAGAAAGCTACGGCATGGGTGCTAAAGCTAGCGGAATACCAAGTGATAGAAGTGTTGAAGGAAGTACACAAAGTTCTCCAGCAGAAGCAGAATGTTCTCGGCCTCCTCTGTTTTATACTTACCAAGGGAGGGGTAGGGGTAATATGTGTAAGGAAAAGGATGCTTAATAACTCCTGCAGTAAACTTGTAATTAGTTTGGTTTAGTTGAGGGGGGGAAAGTATAAATAGGAGTTAGACTGGCCATAAAGCCAGTCGGTCAGGGAATCGTGGTCTAGCTTGCACGCCATAGGCCTGGAAAAGTCCAGAGACTTCCAGGAGAGTCTGAAATCAGTTAGTAGTTTATGCTTCTTGTTGTCAAAATTGTAGAAGTTCCTCTCTATTCTCTATATTCAATAGAAAATCCTCCTATACTTGTTTGATATTCCTATCAAATCGGTGCTTTCATTGAGAGACTTCTAGAGAGAGAAACTATAAGAGAGGATTTAGAAGGAGGAATTAAAAAGTTCCTTAGTCCGTGGTTTTGGAGTGTGACGTCTGGACATTAAAGCTTATGTCCACACAAATGGAATCTGGAAACTTCAGTTACAAAACTGAAAATGGGAATGCAGTCGCTAACAGAAGCTATAGAACGGCTCGTGAAAAGTCAAGAAGAAAATGTGGCTCAAAATTCCAGCAAAAATAAGTCTGAAATAAAAGGTGATAAGGAGAGTGGACTGCACAAGGAGAAGGAAGTGAACGCCGTACTAAACTTCTGGATGAAGGAAAGAAATGGCGCGACTCTAATTGGCACGAGCTGCAAAGTCTTTCTCAACATGTCACTATGCCGACATTCTCTGGCAATGATCCGGTAAGCTGGATTACTCGAGCAGAGACATATTTCTCCATACATCGCACACAAGAGATGAAAGTGCCTTTAGCTCAGCTATGCATGGAAGGCATGGTGCAATACTGGATAATCTCATTGAAGTCGGTTAAATCGAAACTTACTTGGACAGAACTTAAAGAGGAGTTCCTCGGAAGTTATGGAACAGCAGCAGAGGAAGATCCAGTAATTTTCCTCAAGGGATTAAGACAAGAAGGGACCGTGGATGAATACATTGATGAATTTGAGTGAGTAGCGTTAAGGATTCCGGACATTTCCGAAAGATGGTACATGAGCATGTTTATAGGGGGGTTGAGACCAGAGATGGGCAGTGTTGTCCCAACTCATGAGCTGCGGAATAAACCAAGGTTGTTGATTCTGTCCAGGGGAGTAGAGCGAGAGTTTCTAGTAACGGGAGTACTTAAAAATTCTAAAACCTGTGGGAAACCTGCTGTGTGCAGTGGCCAAGGACGGCAATGGAACACAGCAACTGCTATGAAAACAATTCTTCCGGCTGCAACAAATGACCGAGAGTGAAGGGGTAATGTTCAACTTAGATGGAAAGGGGTGCGAAATTTATCCAGAGAAGAATTTGAGAAACGGAAAGCCAAAGGATTATGTTATACATGTGGGCAAAGATTTATTCCTGGCCATAAGTGTCCTGAAAAAGGATTTAATCTTATGGTGTGGGAGTGTATGGATACAAGTCAAGAGGAACCAAGAGATACACCTGTAGAAAGTGAGACAATACAGGAGGCTAATGGTGAACTATGGGAGTTAGAGATGCAAGGAGCAGTTTTGTCTGGAGCAGAAAATCTCCAAACTCAAAGTCCTAGATCGATGCTTATGGAGGGAAGAATAGAAGAAGTGTCGGTGTTAATTTTGGTAGATAGCAGTGCAAGACATAATTTTTTGTCCAAACAACTTACAGCACATTTTACAGCAAGTATTGTCGAGACACCACCATTTTATATTAGATCGGGGGGTGGAAATCGTGTTGTTTCCAGAGGAATTTACAGGGAATTGAGGGTTCTAATTGGTGATGTTGAATTCCAAGTTGATGCATATATATTTGACACAACAGGACCGGATTTAGTTCTTGGAATATCTTGACTGGAAACTTTAGGATCAGTCACTACACACCGGAAAAATATGACAATGGGTTTTGAATGGGGAGGAAAAGGCGTCACATTGCAAGGCACGCGACATCTTCAGCACAGTCCGAGGGCATTGCAGGAGTATACGGGTGGTGGGCATTGTCGAGTGGAGGATCTTCTTTGGGCAGCAGAGACAAAAATAGATGAGGAGATACAGAAATTATCTCCAGAACAACAAAACCAACTTGGAGGGTTGTTAAGACAATTCAAAACCATTTTTGAGGCACCACGTACTTTACCACCAAACGAGAAACAGACCATGCAATCAACCTGAAAGTTGGGGTGGATCCGGTTAATGTTAGGCCTTACAAGCATGCCCATCAGATGAAAAATGAAATCGAAAAGCAGGTTGCATAATTGTTGGCACAAGGGTTTATTGGACATAGTAACCATCCTTATTCAAGCCCGATTATCCTTGTTACTAAAAAGGATGATGGTTGGAGAATGTGCGTTGATTATCAGGCCTTAAACAAGCTCACAATACCCGATAGATACCCTATACCAGTTATTGAGGAGCTTATGAAGGAATTATGTGGAGCAAAATATTTTACAAAAGTTGATTTGAAATCTGGATTCCATCAAGTAAGAATGAAGGAACAAGATATTGAAAAAACAGCTTTCAAAACTCATGAGGTACATTATGAATATCTTGTAATGTCATTCGGTTTAATGAATGCCCCTGCAACTTTTCAGGCTACCATGAATTCAATTTTCTGACCATTGCTACGGAAAATGGTGCAATGGTGCTTGTTTTCTTTGATGACATTTTGATTTATAGCAGCAACTGGGAAGGACATATGGCTGCTCTTCAAAGGGTATTAGAAACAATGCAGAATAATGTGTTGTTTGCGAATCAGAATAAATGTTCCTTTGGTAGAAAGACAGTAGAATATTTGGGACATGTTATTTATGAAGAAGGGGTTTCAATGGAACCAAAGAAGCTTGCGGCAGTCAAGCAGTGGCAACAACCTAGAAACGTTCAGGAGGTTCGGGGATTTTTAGGTTTGACCGGGTATTACAGAAGGTTTATTAAAGATTATGGAAAATCTGTCAAGCCATTAACTGCCTTGACTAAAAAGAGAAACTTTATCTGGTCGACAGCAGCACAAGCATCTTTTGAAACCTTGAAGTCTTGTGTGACTACAGCGCCACTTTTGTGCATGCCTAATTTCTCAAAGGAGTTTGCTGTAGAATGTGATATCTTTGGGGCTGGTATTGGAGCAGTTTTAACACAAGAACACTTGCTTATTTTAGCAGGGCTTTAACTGATTCAAATTTAGCAAAATTTGTCTACGAAAAGGAATTGATGGCTTTGGTACTGTCTATTCAGCATTGGAAGCAGTACTTATTAGGAAGACGATTTGTTGTTTATACTGATCATCGGAGTCTCAAACACATGCTCAGTCAGCGGATGACGTTCATGGATCAACAATGTTGGCAAGCGAAGCTTTTGGGATACAATTTTGTCGTGATTTACAGACCTGGAAAATTAAATTCAACTGCAGACGAATTGTCTAGAGTTACTAAGTGCAGTGGGCATTTGTTTATGGCAGTTTCTGAACCCAATTGGGAAGATCTCCAGACCATTAAAACAGAGTTACGGAATGACAACAAGCTTCAGAAAATAATTTATGTTTTAGAACAGGATGCAACAGCTAAGACTGATTTTCTACTTCGAAATGGGTTATTGTTCTATAAAAACAGATTGGTCCTACCTAAGGGATTTGTTTTAATACCAAAACTATTGCAGCATTATCATTCCTCACCTGGAGGACATTCAGGATATTTGAAAACATACAAACGGTCGGCTAATGGTGTTTTTTGGTCGGGAATGACTCGGGATATACAGCGTTTTGTCCGAGAATGTGAAGTGTGCCAGCGGAATAAGTATGAAGCAATGAATTCAACTGGATTGTTACAACCATTGCAACTGCCACGACTTATTTGGGAAGAGGTGTCAATGGATTTTATTTCTGGGTTACTTAAATCACAAGGTTTTGATGTTATATTTGTGGTCGTTGATCGGTTGAGCAAGCATGTCCACTTTATGTTACTTAAATATTCATACATTGCCAAAACAGTTGTTGAGGTATTTGTTAAAGAAGTTGTCCGATTACATGGAATTCTCAGCGCCACTGTCAACGATAGGGATCCACTCTTTACCAGCCAGTTTTGGTGAGAACTTTTTTGTTTGCAAGGGACTACATTAAAAATGGGCTCATTCTATCACCCACAAAGTGATGGTCAAACAGAAGTTGTAAATCGATGCGTATATCTACGATGTTTTTCCTCAAATCATCTGAAACAGTGGGTTATTTGGCTTCCATGGGCCGAATTTCATTATAATACTTCTTTCCATACTTCAACGGGACAAACGCCTTTTGAAACGGTTTATGGAAGAAAACCTCCACATGTTTTACAATATACCAAAGGGTAGGCAGTTGTTGAAGCAGTGGCTACAGCTCTAATTGATCAAGATATGGCTCTGAAACTGCTACAGCTTAATCTTCAACAGGCTCAGCAGGAAATGTTAAAATTTGCAACAAACGTCGTCGGGAAATTTCATTTACACAGGGAAATTTGGTTTGGGTTAAATTGTGGCCAAATAAACCAGGGGCAATTCAAGAGTTAAACAGAAATTAACTGCACGATATTATGGATCATTTGTTGTCCTAGAGAAAATTGGTTCAGTGGCTTATCGACTTCATCTACCTACAAATAGTAAAATTAATCCTGTTTTCCATGTTTCCCAGCTCAAAGCGGTTGTTGGACAACATGTTGTTGAAGACTCCCTGCCAGAAGAGTTCCTCGCTGAAGATGTTGTTCCTATAGCAGTGTTAGCTCAGAAAGTACAAAACCGAGTTTTAATGTGGCTAGTCCAGTGGAGTGGCCGAACTCCTGAAGAAGCAACTTGGGAGGTTGCAAATGTTCTCAAAGCTCGATTTCCTAATTCTCACCTTGAAGACAAGGTGAAATCTCAAGGAGGCAGCAATGATAGAAGGGCTGAAGGAAGTACACAAAGTTCTCTAGCAGAACCAAAATGTTTTCGACCTCTATTATATACTTACCAAAGGAGGGGTAGGGGTAATATGTGCAAGGAAAAGGAGGCTTAATAACTTCAGGGGTAAACTTGTAATTAGTTTGGTTTAGTTGAGGAGAAAAAAGTATAAATAGGAGTTAGACTGGCCATAAGGCCAGTCGGTCAGGGAATCGTGGTCTGGTTTGCACGCCATAGGCCTGGAAAAGTCCAAAGACTTCCAGGAGAGTCTGAAATCGGTTAGCAGTTTCTACTTCTTGTTGTCAAAATTGTAGAAGTTCCTCTCCATTCTTTCTATTCAATATAAAATCCTCCTATACTTGCTTGATATTCCTATCACCAAGGATGAGCGGATTACCTGCAGGATCAGTCTTCAACACGCGCAACCAATGTATTTTTTCTTTGTACATGGCGGCGGTTTCCTCCGGTACTAGTTTGAAGTCGAGGAGGACAACGTTGCACGCAGCTGTGGCTAGTTGTGTGCGTTTTCAGCCCCGACATGTTTTTGCTTTTTCTGCTGCAGCTAAGGTAACAGAGCCGAGTGGATATGTTGGTCATACCCTGGTTTCCTTTGGGAATTGTGTTGTAGTACTGAAGAAGGGTTGGACATGCAGGAGCCGAGTATGGTGTTGGTTGACATACATGCAGGGTGTTCTCGACATTAAAACTGAAATATCTGATGATGATATTCCTTGTACTAGTTCCTGATTTTGTGCTGTCTTGGTGAGGAATAATACTCGAGTTCTGAGTGTGTAAGTTTCAGTGCATGGTTCTCGCTTTTTAGATATTTTCCCACTATTACCCAATTTGCGGTGCAGCTGGTCATGGTTTCCAAGGGGCGGGGAACTACATGTTCATTGGTTTATAATTCTAGTTATACTCATCCAGCGATTTCATTGGATCTTGCTGCATTAGAGTCTAAAGTTACAAATGGCTTTGTTTGTTCACCCGGTAAACTGTATGGCAACATCATGTGTGCTGAGTTCAAGGATGCAGTATTGAAGGCATACAACGTGGAGCGGTCTGAACATTCTGGTGAAGTTGAGAAATCAATGATGAAGCAATGGAAAAGAGATCACTGGAATATGCCTCTGCAGGGAAACAGCAGTATCAAGTTTGAAGGTTTTGGGTGTTGGAGTTTTAGTCTTGCTGCTCCCCATGTTGATTATTCATATGAAGATGAAATTTTCTCTCGAGTTGTGACATTGTTAGAAGCACGTGCAAACTTTCAGGCAGGGCTCTTCCGGTGGATTCCAGATTACCACCTTGTGGACAAGGTGGATTTTCAGCACGGGAGAAATGTTAGAAATGTGGCTGTCCATGGGCTGTCAGTCGGTGGCAGGTGGGGCTGTCCAGGTGGTGGGTCATTGCTGGTGGGGTTGTCCGAGAGCAGGGCATGGGAGTAATTACTATCAGGGATATATTTGTATTTTCCCTTTCATTAGTCTGTTGTGTTGTACTGCCAGCTGTTGATTTGGCTGGACATGTGAGGTATTTTTGCATTCAAGTGGTGGTTGTTGACAGTTGTGGTTGATAGGGTATTTGTTGGCTGTTCTGGTGGAGTTTTAAAAGGGGGGACCAGCTGGAAAGGAGGGGGTACAAATCATTTTTCTGGAATCTACAGCAGGGCTGCTGGGGCGCGGATGTTGGGACGTCCAACTGTTTGAAGAAGTGGTCTTTCTCCGGGAGTTTCTTCTAATCCTTCTCTCCCTTGTTCATCTATCTTCTTCCTTCTTCCACCCCGTTTTCTGCTGTAATCCATTCGTTATCAATACAAAAAATCAGATGTTTACTTCTCTCTTTTCTCTCTCGCATTTACGGTCCTAACAATAGCCATTTCAATGGAACATAAAAAAGAGTGAGAATCATAATCTTGAACAATGAGGCATGATACAACATGATAGCATAAAGGAAACATAGGAATGTAGCAACATTAAAGATGACATCATAAACATAGTAGGTCACCATCAAGACATCATAATATGGTGAACAAAATCCCATAATGGATTAAGTTTACTCCCTAATCTCATACATGACGCCTCATGAGACTAAAACATTACCTAATGCATTGGAACGCTATATAATTTTGGGCGCACCCGTCGCTTTCATATCATGTACATGCATAAGTGTCTTACATAAATCATTCAATATAGGATCATATTTCATCACATTTAATCATGCGATTAAAAAGTGTGGAACACATACATGGAAGTCCCCAATCAAATAAAGATAGTTATGTCTAGGTGAGTGCCCTTGAGTAGAAATGGCGATTGTATTCACAATACAAAGGCTTGGCATGGAAAAATTGTGGGATAATTTCAACAGCATAATGGGGGTACATAATGAATCATGGGAAGACTTAATGACAGTGAAAGGGGTCTCTCGTTACTTGGATATCATAAGGGCGGTAAGAGGGATGTGGAAAAGCATATCTCGTCAATATGAATTGAAAGACAAAAGGCATTACATAAAGAAGTTGCTTGAATAAAGAGAAGTAGAGGATCCCTTGAGAGGGTGTTTTCAAAAGCTTGGAAGGAGCTTCTTTAGAGCTTAGAGGCACCTTAGGAGAGCTCTACAGAGGAAAGGGCAGAGTATAGTCATGCTCGAATGGTTTTGAATGAACGGGAATGGGAGATTAGGTGAGTTTATATAGGAAAGAGAGGGGAGTTCTTTATTGTTTTTCAAACTTGGGTTTTGAACTCTATACAATAAAGTAATCAAAATCACCAACCTCCTCGTGGTTTTTGCCCATGGTTTGTGCCAAGGAGGAGTGTTTTTCATTATTTTATAAAGTCATGAATCGAACACATTAAAATAATACCCTTGATGATGTGGAAGTGAGTCGTGTTTATAAAAAATTGATTTTAAAACCTTAACATATATAATATAGGTTTTAGAGGATTCATAAAGGATTTATAAAATTAATCAAATAACCTCAAAAATACATTATTTTAAAGAGAAAATATAGATTTGGTCATGGATACCTTTTATGACAACATATTGCATCACTTTTGAGTTATTATGATGTCATAATACACGCCATATATTTATACCGTATTTAATTTTTACCCGAAAATTCAAATCAGAAAATTATGAAAAAATCGCCGTTAGAATAATTTTGATGTGGTAATTCCAAAAATAATATTTTTTTTATCAAAATAATTCTCTAAATATGAGAAATTACACTTAAATTAAAATCCTCTTTTATTGAAAAATAATGGGTTTTTTTACAATAACAATTTTCTGACCCTTATAAAAATTACATTTTCACTTCGTAGAATTATATTATCATTTATATTTAATATATACTATTTAATAATAAAATTTTATTAAAATATCATTTATTTAAAAAAAATCATGAATTCATCAAAAAGAAATGTCTTAATTGAAATTGCATATTACTCAAAAATACAATTCGAGTTTTGTCGTATTAAAATCTAATTTTTATCAGACTCATTACTTAATCATTTATAAAGTAAAAACAATAAGGAATAAATATAATCATTATTTTATTGAAAAGAAAATATACACATTCATACTGTCAAGGTCAAAATACATAACCTCTTATTACACCAGCGAAAGCCCTAAGGGTAAAGTGCACGACGGTGAAATTCTCATGGGGTGGTTCGGCGAACATGGTTTGAGACGTGATCTTGATGAACTTGAATTTTTCCTCCAAACAATTTCGCTCATGCTTTAGTTGTTGGATCTCGGTTTGAACTTGATCAAGGGCAAAGCCCAGTGATGTTATCTCCCTTGTAAGCTCCAATAAATAGGCTTCATAGGGTATGATCCTACTGATCGAGGTCATCGCTTCTTTTGTCTGTGTCAATAGGACTTTATTATAACCCTTAATATATATTAATCATATGATCATTGTTCAGCACCTATATTATCAACGGTTATGATGTTTAACAGTCTTTTGAATCTGATAAGATATAACTTATAATGGTCCAATATAACCAAAGTAGTGCATGTGTTTTCTATATTTATATTACATAAATAAGGCACTTATTGATTTAAAAAGAGAATTTCATTTATAAAAATCCAGGTAGTTACATTATTCCCCCCCTTCAAAAAATTCGCCCTCAAAATTTTCATTTCATGCACTAAAACAGATGAAGGTACTTCTGTTTCATCGCCTCTTTTGGTTCTCATGTTTCCTCAAACTTGTGGTTTCGTCACAACACTTGTCTTGTTTTGTAGAATTATGTTTCTACGATCTAAGATCTTTACCAGTTGCTCCTCGTATGAAAGATCATTATCTAATAGTACCACCTCTGGATTCAATACATGCGAGGGGTTTGGTGTGTACTTTATCAAGAGGAATACATGGAACATATCATGTACTTGAGATAGGTTAGGTGAGAGAGTTAGTCGATATCCCACAGCTCAGATGCAATCGAGGATCTCAAAAGGGTCGATGTATTTTGGACTAAGTTTTTCCTTCTCAAACCTCGTGACTTTCTTCCATGGCGATATACAAAGAAACATTTTGTCTCCAACCTCAAGCTCTAAATTATGTCAATGATTGTCCGCATAGTTTTTCTACCGACTTTGTGCGGATTTCATATGAAACTGAATGGTTTGAACCTTTTTTGTCATCTCTTAAAAAGATCAGGTCTCATCAACTTCTGATCTCCAACTTCATCCCAACATGTTGGAGTGCGATACCTCTTCATATATAGTCATTTGAATGCTAGAATGAAAACTATTGTTATATGAGAAATCCACTAAGGGGAGGTGTTGATCCCAACATCCTTGGAAATCCATTGAACATGATCTCGACATATCCTCCAGAGTTTGAAGGGTCCTTTCAGACTAACCATCCATCTCAGCGTGATAAGCAGTGTCAAAGCTCAATTCTGTATTCAATGCTTTCTGAAGGCTTCTTCAAAACCTCGAGGTAAACCTCAAATCACGATCAGATATAATAGAGAGTGACACTCCATGTAATCTTACCACTTCCCTTGTGTATATCTTAACAAGTTGGTCAGAAGAGAAATCTTCCTTAATAGCAATGAAATGCGCCAACTTTGTAAGGCGATCGACTACCACCCAGATGGCGTTATTACCTTTAGGTGTCCCAAGGAGTCCTATGACAAAATCCATGGTTATGTTCTCATTTCCATACTATTATAGGCAATGGTTGCATTATACTCTTAGACTTCTTCCGTTCAACCTTGACTTGGTGACATATCAAACATCGAGATACAAATTCCACAATCTCTCTTTTCATATTATCCCATCAGAAATTTTGTTTCAAATCGCTATATATCTTAGTACTTTCTGAATGAATAGAGAATGATGAGTTATGCGCATCATCCAAAAATTCTCTCTTCAGTTATGGTTTCGATGGGACATATATCCGGGTTCCGAACCATATAACTCCATCAAAAGCAAAGTTGAACTCTGGAATATTCGTTACCTTCTTCTATAGCAACTCATCATTTTTTTGAGCCTCCTTGATCCTCTCAAGAATGGATGGTTGAGCAGTTATTTGAACAAGGTATGATGAAGATCCGTTTACTATTCTCATATGCATCTTTTGCATGTCCAAGAAGATTGGATCTCTTGTAATCCCCATCATGGATAGAGTTGCGGGATCCTTTCTACTCAGAACATTTGCCACTTTGTTCGCCTTCTCGGGATGGTAATGGATTGAACAATCATAATCCTTGATCAGCTTTAACCACCTCCGTTGGCGCATATTAATCTCCTTTTGTGTGAATATATACTTGAACTTTTATGGTCTGTATATATATCACACTTCTCCCCGTAGAGATAATGTCGCCAAATCTTTAACGCGAAGGTCACTGCAACCAATTCTAGATCATGAGTTGGGTAGTTCTTCTCATGAATCTTTATTTGGCGAGAGGCATAGGCTATCACTTTGTCATCTTGCATGAGTACACAACTCAAGCCCTTTTTGAATGCGTCAATGTATATCACAAATTCATCTCCACTTGTGAATGCGTCAATGTATATCACAAATTCATCTCCACTTGTGAATGATTAGAGCATAGGTGCAGTGATTAGCTTCTTCTTTAGCTCCAAGTTTTCTTCACATTTATCATTCTAGACAAATTTGACTCTCTTCCGAGTTAGCTTGGTTAGTGGACTTGACAATCGTGAGAAGTTATTCACAAATTGACGATAATACCCAGCTAATCCAAGAAAACTACGGATATCTGTCACAGATGTGGGTCTTGATCATCCTTCGATCGTCGTTGTTTTTGAAGGATCCGCGTATATCCTTTTGCTAGTGATGACATGCCCCAAAAATGACACTTGATCCAACCAGAACTTGCATTTACTGTACTTTGCGTACGTCTTTTCTTTCCACAAGGTTCTCAGTACAGTATTCAAATGCTCCTTATGTTCCTCCTTGCTTTTGGAGTAGATAAGAATATCATCAATAAAGACTACCACAAATTTATCAAGGTAATCCCTAAAGATTTTATTCATCAAATTCATGAAAATTGTTTGAGCATTTGTAAGTTCAAATGGCATCAATATGAACTCGTAGTACCCGTAGCTTTTACGAAAAGCAGTCTTGGGGATATCCTCCTTCACCTTTACTTAATAATATCCCGACCGAAGGTCTATCTTAGAGAAATATTGGGCTCCATATAGATGATCGAACAAGTCATCAATTTGTGGCAAAGGATACTTATTTTTTATCGTGATCTTGTTGAGTTCACGATAATCAATGCAGATGACATTGACTCATCCTTATTCTTGACGCAAAACACTATCTCACCCCACGGTGAAGCACTTAGGCGTATAAACCCCTTATTAAGATTTTCCTGTAGTTGATTCTTCAGCTCCTCAAGTTCAACGGTCATTCTATATGAAGTCTTAGATATTGGCAAAGCCCCAGGTATAAGCTCGATTGAAAATTCAACATCTCGACTAGAAGGAAGATCAAACAATTCTTCAAGAAACACATCAGTGTATTCTCTCTCAATGGGCATGTCTTCAAGGATGATCTTTTCTTTAATCTCAATCATTTAGACTAGATGTGTTCGCTCAAAAGGCAATAATATTCATGCTTGAGATGTTGGTACTAAAGAAGATTCATCATCCCCCTTGCACTTGTATAGAACCGAAAGGGGATTCGCGATACGAAGGGTGATTTTCTTCTCTCATCAATTTAAGTTGGCTCTATATAAGGAAAGTCAATCCCTACCTAGAATATCATCGAATTCCGCTAAGGGGGGTTCACAAGATTCGTTGGAAAGTTCAACCCACAAATTTTGACAGGGGGTTATACTTGGATGCAATAATTGCCACATTTGGCATTTTCACCAATAACTCTACTTCCATGCTTTGCGGTGGGGTTTGAATAGTTCTACTAAACTTGCAATGCAAGATATGAAAAAATGCATAAAACCATAATCAAAAAGTGTGTTCGCTATTCTTGAATGAATAACTAGCATATTTGTCACCACTTCGTTGTCGGGATCCACCTCCGCAGTTGTGATGGCATATGCTCGCCCTTACTCTCTAGGCCTTAGGGGGGTTGTTGTCGTCGGTTGTCGTCGACAACCCTTGACTTAGTGCAATGACTCGCATAGAGTCCTTGATCCTTGTAGTTGAAACATTGGACTATGGGTTGAGGGTTAACCAGAGCATTTCTTTCCTCCATCACATCACACTGGTGGGTTTCTCTCGTCAGCAATCGCTAGCTAAGAGTCATTCCTTCTCGCACCTAAAGCATTTTCGCATCCCCTTCATGCAATTTATGGGGTGTTTCTTCTCACACCTTTGACAAATGGGATGTTGAAATTTATTGTCACCGTTAAATTTCTCCATCGCACTACCAGAATTAAACTTCACTTTCTGCTTCTTATCCCCATGAGACCCTTGAGATTCGCTAATCTTCATTTCAACTTTGAGGGCACATTGGACAATTTCATCATAATTGTCAAAGTCCTGAATGGCTAAGGCTTTTCGTAGACTCGGCTTCAGTCCACCAAAGAAGTGGTCAACTTTACATTCGGAGGTAACAACAAAGTTGAAGACATAGCGTGCAAGTCGTGTGAAGTTTGTCTCGTACGTCCCGATAGATTCTTTGTCCTTTTGCTCGAGGCTAAGGAAGTCCCTCTCCATTTTCAGTCGGAGAGGCCGAGGAAAATATTTATCGAAAAACATTTTTTGGAATTCATTCCACTTTGTCGCTTCGATCTCCTAATCGAGCTTCGTATTCTTGACCAACGTCCATCATTGATCAGTTTCTCCTTCCATACGATAAACAGTCAGCACGTCCTTCTCTTGATTAGAGTATTAAAAAACGGAAAAGATCTTTTCAATAGAGCTGATCCATTATTCCGCAATTAAGGGATCGAAAGATCCACAGAAAGTCAGAGGTCTTTGTCGCATAAAGGTCTTAATTGCAACTTGCACCTTCTTAAGGGGATTTGAGTGTTCCTCTTAATTCGAGTTTCAATTCAAAACTTGAACCAAGTGAGACGGTATCGTCGTGAACTTCCTTCCATCGGGTTGGGCAACTCATTTGGGTAGTCATCGGATTGTCCATCACATTGGTTGTTGGTTCGGTTTTTCTTATTTCTAGTCATTGACTATAATAAAGGGGAAATTAGGGATGAGTAATTTTGAACTATTAAACATGTAAACGATAAACCATGAACATTAAAGGGATAACTCATAAATGACATGTAATCTTTAACCTATAAATTTCTAGGTTTTCAATCTAAATTATCCATGATCTATTTTCTAACATGAAATCTTATGGACATTTTTGTTCCCTTAATAATGGTTCGTAAAAAGTTTGTGTAAATACCAAAGCATATCCCCCGGGAGTGTCAAACCAAGTGTGTAGCAAGACTCGTTGTCCTGTACTAGGTGACGATCGAGTCTAGCTCAATGTGCCCTTTTCGGGATTATTACTCCTAAGTACCTCTATGTTAGAGTCACATCCACTTCAAGTATCTAGACAGGAATGTATTTGGTTGGAAACCACTTACTTCATACTATATCAAAATTTAGGGATGTTTTCCTATGTTTAGTATTATCTCTAAAAATTTTTCTAGAGTATTCTAATTTTAATCCTAAAAATAACTAGACTTTCCTTTGATACCAACTATGACAGCTCTTATCTTTAATAGACTTTATTTCATGATTTATTACATAAAGGCACACTTAGTAAACCCAGAAGGTCGAGAAGTCTAGTGTATTTGAGAAAATAGATACATAACACATCAACTTGATACATGGATACAACAACATTAACTTCCTTAACATGCTTCTAAAATTCCATGGATTTTAAAATTACACGGGATAACTTGGGGACATATATAAGAAAGAGGTGAGTTATAAAGCCCAGTAAGAAAATAAATAAAACATAACATGATGTAGTATTACATGTTAGTCAATAGGCATTTCAATAAAACATAAAAAAGGGTGAGAATCATAATATTGAACAACGAGGCATGATACAACATGATAGCATAAAGGCAACATGAGAATATGAAAACAACATTAAACATGACATCATAAACATAGGTCAAGGCTAACCGACAAGACATCATAACATGGTGGACAAAGTCTCATAATGGATTAGGTTTGCTCTCTAATCTCATACATGACGTCTCATGAGACTAAAACATTACTCAATGCATTGGAACTCTATATAATTTTGGACGCACTCGTCGCTTTTATATCATATACATGCATAAGTGTGTCACATAGATCATTCAACATCAAATCATGTTCACATTTAATCTCACGATTAAGAAGTGTGGAATACATACATGGAAGTCCCCAATCAAAGAAAAATAGGTATGTCTAAGTGAGTACCCTTGAGTAGAAATGGTGATGGTATTCACAATACAAAGGTTTGGCATGAAAAAATCGCAAGATAATTTCGATAGCATAACGAGGGTACATAATGAATCATGAGAGGACTTAATGAGAATGAAAGAGGTCTCTCATTACTTGGACATCATAAGGGCGATAAGAGGGATGTGGAAAAGCATATCCCAAAAATAGGAATTGAAAGACAAAAGACATTGCATAAAGAAGGTGTTCGAATAAAGAGAATGAGAGGATCTTTTACCTTGAGAAAGTGTTTCCAAAAGCTTTGGAGGAACTTCTTGAGCGCTTGGGGGCACCTTAAGAGGGCTTTAGAGAGAAAAGGGCAGAGTATAGTCGTGCTCCAATGCTTTTGAGTGAAAAAAAATGGGAGGTTGGGTGGATTTATATAGGAAAGGAGATGGGAGTTCTTTATTATTTTCCAAACTTAGGTTTTGAACTCTATACAATAAACTAATCAAAGCCACGAACTTTTTCATGGTTTTTTCCTATGATTTCTGCCAAATAGGAGTGGTTTTCATTATTTTATAAGATGATGAATCGAACACATTAAAATAATACTCGAGGTGATGTAGAAGTGAGTCGTTTTACAAAGAATTGATTTTAAAGCTTTAAAATATAATATAGGTTTTGGAGGATTCATAGAGTTCATAAAATTGATCAAATAACATCAAAAACACATTATTTTAAAGGGGAAATATAGATTTGGTCGTGTGTACCTTTTATGGCACATATTACATCACTTTTGGGTCATTATGATGTTATAATACGCACTGTATATTTATACTCTATTTAATTTTTATCCAAAAATTTGATTGTCTCAGAAAATTATGAAAAATTCACCGTTGGATAATTTCGACGTGCTAATTCCAAAAATAACATTTATTTTATCAAAATAATTCTCTAAATATGAGAAATTACACTTAAATTAAAATCCCCATTTATTGAAAAAAACTGAGATTTTTTTACAATAACAGTTTTCTAACCCTTATAGAAATTACATTTTTACATCATAAAATTATATTATCATTTATATTTAATAAATACTATTTAATAATAATATTTTATTAAAATATCATTTATTTCAAAAATTCATGAATTCATCAAAAGCAATGTCTTGATTGAAATTGCATATTGCCCAAAAATACAATTCGAGTTTTGTCGTATTAATTTTTATGAGACTCGTTACTTAATCATTTATCAAGTAAAAACAATATGGAATAAATATAATCATTGTTTTATTGAAAATAAAATATATGCATTCATACTGTTATGGTCGAGATACATAACCCCTTATTACACCAACGAATGTCCTAAGGGTAAGGTGCGCGACATTGAGATTCTCATGAGGTGGTTCGGCGAACATGGTTTGGGTTATGATCTCGATGACCTTGAACTTCTTCCGCAAACAGTTCCGCTCATGCTTTAGTTGTTGCATCTCGACTTGGGTTTGATCAGGGGCAAAGCCCAGTGATGTTATCTCCCTTGGAAGCTCAGATAAATAGGTTCCATAGGGTACGATCATATTGGTCGAGATCATCGTTTCTTTTGTCTGTGTCAATAGTACTTTATTATAACCTTTAATATATATTAATCACATGATCAGTGTTCAACAGCTATATTATCAACGATTATGATGCTTAACAGTCTTTTGAATCTGATAGGATATAACTTATAACAATTCAATATAACCAAAGTCCAAAGTAGTGTATGTGTTTTCTATATTCACATTACATAAATAAGGCACCTATTCATTTAAAAAGAGAATCTCATTTATAAAATTTTGAACCGTTACAGAGCCATTGCCCAAGGCCTCACCAAATTACTTTGGTTGAAAATAATTATAAATGATTTAAAGGTAGAAATGGAGGGTCCAATGAAGCTTTATTGTTATGATAAATCAATCATTAATATTGTCCATAATCCCAATCAACATGAAAGGACAGAACACATCGAGATTGATAGGCACTTTTACAATAGATGGTGTGCATGACCTATGTTCCTTCTGAATTGAAGCTAGTTGATGGTTTAACTAAAGGATTAAACAGCTCAAGATTGGAACTACTACTATCCAGGCTGGGAATGGAAGACATCTATTCCACAGCTTGAAGGGGTTGTCAAGATATGATTAGATATGATTATTATTTAATTTGATTTGTATGTATATTTCAGATCTGAACAGATCATTTACTGTAAATAGAATAGGATATCTTTTTGTATTTAAATCTCTTAAATCGAGAGATTACCTTAGAATTTGTGAATCCCAAAATTATAGGGATTAGGATTTGTGGATCCCTAAGCTATAGGGATTAAATTAGATTCGGATTTTTTTCCCTTCCTCGCATTGTGTGGGGCCTCATGGCACAAAGTCATGCGCCACTGCATGCGCAATAACATATCTTTGATAACAATGGTGGTAACTCAAGGGAAATTGGACCTTTGCATATGTGTCATGAGGTTGCGCCTAAAATGGGGGAAATTGAAGATGTCAAAATTGCACATTCAAAAGACGGTGCATCAACTACACAAAAACCATGACTTTTAACCATGGTTGTTGCACATTCAACATGTGCATAACCTATTCCTCTGGTTGCCATGGAAGAAGTCATGGTGTAAGTGGCATTAGGTGGGTTTTGGAGGGCGTTTTTCAAACTTGACATCTTGATCCTTGCCTGTATAGGCGACAGTGAGAGAGTTGTAGGATCACCACAAATGATTCAAAGAGATCCCGGGATCCAAGAGAGGATCTGGAGAGCTCCATGAGTAATTGAGAGGTGTGGAGAGAAGTTTCTGTAAAGATTGTTTAAAAAGAAATATAGCTTGTTTTTATTCTCATTCTCATTCTGAATGGCCTGAAAATCACAGCACATGCAAAGAATCGTCTTAAGAGAAAGAAAAATTATATTACATCGTCATCATAAAATTTGCAAATATCACAGAAATATTCTCCCATCTTTACACCGCAGTTAGAACAAATCTGAGCAACCTGGGGAGGAAATACAGAAATATCGTAAAAACTGATAACTCAGCTAAAAAAAGGTAATAAATCAACCCAATCCACGAAGACGTACAGGCTGCTCTGTGTCACAAATTGAACAAATGACCTGAAATAACAATATCCATCCATGTTTCATTAATGCCTGAAAAATACAATATAACCTGGAAAGAATAAAAAGAGGAGTCAGAGAGACGAACAGACATGCTTAACGTCGCGCCTCGCGAGCTGGTGATCGTCTTTGGGGTTATTCAGTAAGCTCTAATCCAAAAAATAATAATAAACAATAAACCATGTACAAAAAACAATAAATTAAGAAAACTAGCATAAATGCAAGCCCAAAAAGTGAAGAAGAGGGTACCATAGCTTCGTTGTGGCAGTGCCGGCAGCTAAAAATCTGGTTACAACACGGGGCCCGGATTTTGCAACGCCTCCGATAGTGCTGGCATCTGAGCAAATGAAACAAAAAAAAAGACAGGGGGGGGAAGAAAACAAATCAACAAAGAGGGGGTTTCTTGCGTCAGAGGAGAAACGTCGTGGAGAGGGACAAGATGAAGACAGGCACCCGTAGAGCATCTTCGCATAGTCTTCCATCGGCGTGGCAATCGAAGAGTCAGTCGTTCGTCGTTCGGGTTTCAGTCCGATGACACCTCGTTTGGCACGGAGGAATCAGGTGGAAAAGAAATGATACGGTGCAGATGCATCCATTTTACTCTCGTTACAGTTTTGAAATCACTTAAAAATGAGATGATTTGGAGGAGACAAACCATTTTTCAATTTTATCATATTATCTTCAACTATCATATTATTAAATTAAATATGCAAATATACATCCAATATAAATGATTATAAAATCAAAAAAAAATATAATATTTTTTAATTTCTATATAATTGACATGATATAAAAATCAAAGATGCAATTTAAAAATATAATATTTTTTTAATTTGGAATAATTGAGTATTTGAAAATTGTATTTGTAAGGACTCGTCTTTAAGCGTTACATGTTCTAGTGTCTTTGAGGTGTAATTCACTTTATCACAATCCAAAAAATCTTTTAGGTTTAGAGTTTTAGAGAATTGGGACAAATTTTTACATATCAAACTCATACATTACAAATTGACACTAATACTGAGTATCCATTTTTCTCACTAAACAAAGTTTTTTAAAATTCTTTTCACGATAAATCTTCACAATTTTCATCTTGACTTCATCATTGTCTCTATTATTCCTTGAACCCTATTAAAAACATTTTAAAAACATGGGATAAGCACAAAAAACTCAGTAAGGGACATAAAAGAAATAAAACTGTTAGTCGTGTGAAAAACATGAAAACGTATGAAAAACATTTTCCTAAAAACATATATTTTCATCTGAAAATATAATCATTTTTTCCTTTAAAAAAGATAACTATCTTACCTTTTAAAATCAAATGATTTTCATGAAAACTTATTAGCAAGCCTAGAAAAGACATGTAGGTGTTTTGGGACATCATTATCACATCACTCTTATAATCACTTTTACAAATAGAATAATCATACAGTCGACTTCCACCTCCGGAGAACTCAATGCATTGGAGAGCTATAATGAGACTCACCCTTCGTATAAGTTATATCGGGCTCACCCATTTTTCATGAGTTGTAATGGGGCTCAACCCTTCGTATATAATGGGCTCACCCGTGAGTTATAATGGAGTTCAATCATTCGTAAACAATGTCCAAAGACCATATCACGAATAGAACTCATGAAAACTCTTTTAAACCCATATGCAAATCAATTTTCCGACATTAAAATATCATTTTTCCTTAAAACCCCATTTTTAAAATATAAAAACTACACGCATAATAAAGAAATTGTTTTCTTTAAAAATAACCATGAAAACTTACAAATGAAATTTCAAATCATCAAGGCATTATGACGATGAGAAATTTCTTTCACGTCATATATGTAAAAAATCATTCTCTTTGGCTTTTGTAAAAAGAGTTATAAAAGTAGCTTTAAAAGTTGATTTTTAAAAGAAAGTTTCTTATCTTGAATCTGACTCATATTGTACATTCTTTATCTTCCTGAATAATAAACTTAGGTTAATTTCTACATGCTTAAGAACCCTTTTGAAGTTTATTATCACTTATTATCGTGTTATATACAATTACTTAATCATTTAAGTTAATGTCAGACGTTTTGACGATATTTGGTTCATAAGTTCAGAATGACTTTAGTAGGTTGACTATGGTCAAAGAGATCAATATTCCATCATCTCCAGAATAATATTCATGACATAATTATCAATTTTGTATATCAATTATATTTTTAAATTCAACCAATAAATATGGTTATGAAAAATAAACTATATTATAACCATGAAAACGGTAGGGCGTACGTACGCATTAGTAACATTTCCATTTTTCATCGACCACTATGGAAAGAAAATAAATATTATTTTATATTTTTAGAATGATTATAATATCATATATATCATATCACTTCTTTAAACATACTTATATATATCATCCATGTGATGTCGTGATGAAAAATGAATCACGTCGCTTTGTGGAGGTGGTCGTCCACATGTACGCATGAACGATGTTATCATTTTTTAGTGCATGGAATGACAAGAAGGTAAATGATATATTATATTTTTAGAATGATAAATATATCATGAATATTATATATAAACATTAATTCCATCATATAACCAGTCTTGAAAGGCGGTGGTCCACTGTAAACAAAAATGATAGTTTTGTTTCCCATTTAATGGGAGAGTAGATAAATTTAGGTAATTCCACTAACATAATAACATTTCAGTGTATGGATAATACTATAGTTATTATTTTTTCATGGTTGAAAAAGGTTTGAGAGATGTGGAAGAAGAAACAAAACAAAAACATGCAGATAAAACTATATCTCTTCTTTGGAAAATCTCATTTTCTTAACACCTCAATACCTCTAAGATTAATATTCTACCTAAACCAAGACCTCTAGAATGAGGGGAGGGATTATAGGACAGTATTTTGGTATAGATTGGCTGAAAAAAGGGTTTTAAAGTGTGAACAATTTAGAATAAGATGTGTCTTTTTATAAGAGATGAGAGATACACTCTTGGAATTTCTCAAAATATTAAATTAATATAAATTAATTTTCAATTCCAAATAACTCCAAAGTGATTTATTTCAAAGATAATACGTGTATGGGTCTAAATCCACTCATATAATAAAAATTATACAAGTTTTGACTGTATTTATACCTTTATCTTTTGGTTTTAACCCTTATTTAACCTCTTTAACTCTTACCATGACAACATGTGTAATGACCCACCTATTCTCATTGGCTTGAGAATACCATGAATCCTTACTAGGCCTTAAGAGACATCCCCAAAACGCCAAAGTTTGAAAATAAATGTTGAAGGGTTTCAAATACAAGTGGGGTATGATTTACCCTTTAATAATAAACGACAAACCAAACAAACCACAACCCATAATAACTATACAATGCATGATCAAAAGAAAGACAACTCAACAATTTCTTTTATACCAAAGTGAACCCAAAATGCACCACAATGGAAGAAAACTAAACCTCAAAGAAAACAGTAGAGGACAACTAAAAAAGACACCAAAATAACCACAAGACTTTATGCTCCACCATCTCCAAACAACCCAACAACCCATGAAGTAATGCTAAAAACTTGCGGTACTCTACCTTTTCCCACGTCTCGGAATATGACATCTACAAAAGCACCAAAGTGCCAGAGTAGGGGTGAGTATAAAACCCAATAGGTCTTCCCCAATGAATTACCTACTTAATCCATTAGTGTGGAAAAGTTAGCAATATTTAAATAAAATAAATGATACAAAACAAATTCCAAAAACAGTTTATAAGAAAATATAAACACTTCTCAAAACAATTTATAACTAAATATAAACAAAAACCACGTTAACAAATTTTCCATAAAGTTATTTTCCATGTAAAAAATCAAATAAATATTTAAAACCCTTTTAAATATCTATCTTGGCATAAGTATTTAATTCCACATATCTACAATTCCAATAATGTGTGCTTCATTGTGACAGATCCATACTCATGAGCGGTTTCTCATCGATCTACCAAGTCGTCACAAGTTAATTAAATCCCATGTTCCATTACAACTTTGGCACTGAGTAAAAGGTCCTATTTCAACCATGCCTCATAATGAAATATGAATACGCACACCAAGTTTTCCAAAAACCCATGCCGATTTCAACAATTTCTTCCATTTCAATAAAAACTGTTCGTTTATTAAAATTTTACAACGAGCCAATTTAACAACCAGATCATTTCAATAAACTCACCCCTTTATTGAAATTTTTTAAATTAAATAAACTTACCAAAATTCCAGAAAATCCCCAACTTAAAATCCCCATTTTAAAATCAAGAATAAAAGCCAATTTCAAGAATGTCGAATTTTCCAGAATTTCATAATTCTCCAAACCTTCACTAAAGAGGGTTCCCAATCAATGTTTAACAGAAAATTCATAATTAATATCACATAAAAAACTAAATTTTAAAGCATTCCTAACAGTTCCATCAAGGGTAGTTGAGAGTGAATCCACCTACCTTGATCATTTCGAAGAAAACTGAAAACTGACAAAGAACGCTCAAGAATCCGGGTCAAAATTCCAAGAAACCACCTTAGATATTCTCCCCTATCATGAAAAATACTAGATATAACCTTATTAGGCATAAATAATCTTATATCTACCCACAATGGGTGTATATATAAGAAAACAAGAAGAAAGGAGAAGTAGATCTAACAAATTGTGGCAAAAACGGTGAAGAACAAGCACTTATCGCAAGAATCAACATTCGAATCGCCAAGGAAAGCCTTCAGATCGCTTTCAGATTGATGGGAGAACATTTTTGGAATTTGGAGAAGAAAAATTTCATGTTAGGTCCATTCTAGGCTGGAAAAGAGCAGATAAAAGTGAAAAACGAACCAGGTCCACTTTTTAAGGAAGTGGTTTCTGGCTACGCACGATTTTGTCAAACGGTTTGGGAAAACCATGTGCAGCCCATGCACCCCCCTTTTTTGACCCAACCCACTACAAAAGCACTGAAAACTCTCCCCATCTTCACCCATAACTTTTATACACATGAAAAACACAAAGAAAGGGTTACATTCTAGAAACTAGGGGTGTTACATTCTCCGCACCATTGGTCTTTCCGTCCCTGGAAAGTAAAAAGAGATCGTTGCCCTGGAAGAGTTCTAACTATAGCTCTTTCATTTACTTCTCATGTTCCCAAGTCTCTTTTTGAATTTGACCATGTTTCCATAAAACCCACATTAGACCGATGTTTTTCCATGCAAGACTTTCTCTTTCATATCCACAATTTGCACCGGGATATACACCAAGGAAGCATCCAGCTCTATGTGAATTTGATTTCATGTGATCATATGGTCAGGATTAGGCTAATACTTTTTCAACTGAGATATGTGGAACACATTATGAACTGAACTGAACCATGGTGGCAATGTCAACCGATATTCCACCACTCCATCCCTTTCTAGTATCTCGAAAGACCCAATGTATCTAGGAGATAACTTGCTCTGCTTATCGAAACAACGATGTCTAAGCCTTGGAGAGATAATTAAGAACACATGATCACTCGCTACAAACAACAATAGTCTTCGACGATGATCCGCATATGATTTATGACAACTTTGAGTCGTCTCCATCCTCTTTCTGATCAACTAGGTCTTCTTTGTCGTTTCTTGGACAAGGCTCGATCTAACTAATGAGGTCTCAGGTGTTTCCACCCACTAAAGTGGAGAACGACAAGGATGCCCATACAATGCTTCGAAATGAGCCATATATATTAAGTCTTGATAATTGTTATTATATGAGAACTTCACCAACGGCAGGTGTTCTTCCCACAGGCCACTAAAATCCATTACACAAGCCTGTAATATATCTTTCAACATTTGTATCGTCCTTTCGAATTGCCCATCACTTTGAGGATGGTACGTCATACTCATAGTCAACCGAGTCCCGAGGGATTTCTATTAGGATTTCCAGAAATGAGATGTGAACCTCAGATCTCTATATGAGACTATCTAGATTGGTATGTCATGTCTCTTTACCACTTATCAGATATAGATTTTGGATAGATCCTCCACCACATGAGTTTCACGAATAGGGATGAAATGATCTGACTTTATGACCCGATCCACTATCACTCATATGTCATCATGTTTCCAAACCATTCTTGGTAGACTTGTAAAAACATCCATCACTATCTGCTCTCATTTCCATACTGGAATCGATAAATATTGCAACATACCTGCTGGTCTTTGATGCTCTGCCTTAACTTTCCAACAAGTTAAGCACTATGAAATAAACTCGTCCACTTTACATTTCATACCAATCCACCAAAATTATGCCTTCAATGCCTTATACATCTATATTTCTGGATGTACAACCCATATCGAATGGTGGTAGGCATGAAGAATTTGTTCATGACAAACCATATATACGACCATCTGATTTTGGAACCAAAAAATTGAACTCCCATCAAGTTTCTAGCCCTCAATGGTCTCCCCACCATTGAGTCTTGAACTCATAACCATGCATTCTGCATCGAATGTTTGTGCCTCCTTTACCATCTTTAACAAATCAGGAACCACAAAAAATGAAAAGAAAATTGCAACATCATCTCAGTCTTCAAATTCCACATGCATATCGGCAAAGAATGACATCAACTGTCACTCTTCTGAAGCTTCATTTTCCAACTGAGCATATGACTTCCTGCTTAATGCATCGACCACCGAATTTCCTTTTCCTGGTGTATACATCAAGTCAAAGTCAAACATCTGTAGATACTTTATCCATATCATTTTCTGAATATTCAAATATCACTATGAGAAAATATGCTTCGAGCTCTTATGATTCATGAACATAGTGAATTTCTCACCAAAGAGATAGTGTCTCAAAGTCTTCAAATCATGGACGACTGCAACTAACTCCAAATCATGTGTTGGGTAATTTTTCTCATGCACTCTCAACTGCCTTGAACCATAAGCAACAACATGGTCTCCTTGCATGAGAACATATCCCAACCCAGATCCCAAATCATCACAGTAGACCACATACCCCGATCCTGATTCTAGAAAAACCAAGATAGGTGTTGATGTAATACAAAATTTTAGCTCTTGAAAAGACTTCTAGAATTCCTCGCTCAATTGTAAAGGAACGTTTTTCTTTGTCAACGCTATCATAGGCGATGCTAGTAATGAGAAGTCATGAAAAAAATGTCAATAATAACCAATGATACCAAGGAAGCTTTGTATCTTGAAGAATTTTTTCGGTGGTTTCTAAGAGATAACAGATTCTATCTTTTCAGAATCTATTGAAACAACTTTTTTAGAAATCACATGGACAAGAAAGCATACCTATTGTATCTAAAAGTCACACTTTGATAATTTGACATACAGATGATGATCTCTCAAGATTCCCAACATTGTCGCTAAGTGTTGCTCGTGCTCAACCCTTGTTCTTGAATACACCAACATGACATCCACAAACACCACAACAAAAGAATCTAGATATCTATGAAATATACAATTCATTAATTCCATAAAGACTATTGGTGTATTCATTATATTGAAAGGCATGAATATGTATCCACAGTGTCCATATATTCTTCTAAAAGCTATCTTCAGAATATCTTCATTCTGAACTCGCAATTGGTGATATCCTGATCATAATTCAATTTTAGAGAACCACTGAGCTCCCCTCAATTGATCAAACATGTCATCAATGCATGGAAGTGGATATTTATTCTTTATCATAACTTGGTTCAGCTTATGATAATCAGTGCACAGTCTCAGAGTTCCATCTGCTTTATTCACAAACAAGACTGATGCTTCCCACGGTGATGTACTTGGCTGAATGAAACCTTTTCTTTCCAGCTCCTCTAACTATACTTCCAGCTCCCTTATTTCTGTTGGTGCCATCCTATAAGACAGAAGGGAAATAGGACTACTCTCTAGAAGAAGATCAATCATAAAATCTACTTCCCTTATAGGTGGTAACCCTAAGAAGTTCTTGGGAAAGACATCTAGAAATTGATACACAACTACGGGAAAACTGTTATCCTCAATCTCTTCCATAGATGCCAAAGTCAATGCCACCAACTGATACGAGATCGTTCTGACTGCTGGTGCCAACCAACTAATTGCGCCTGTATTTACAACCCTTTGTCCTCTGAAGAGATTCTTGACACCGTCTTCAATTTTAAAAGTAACCATTATACTATAACAGTCGATGTGAGACTTGAAAGTTGTCAACCAATCCATAATTAGGATTACATAAAAGACATCCATCTCTCACACTGAGAAATCCCATGTCTGCTCAGCTTCATCAATAGTTATAGAACATACTCTACACACAAAGTCTCAACATTACCTTTCACCAAGAGGGGTTTGAAGTTTTATCACAGAGGAAATCATATCAAGTTTCAAACTTATAAAATCAACAGCATGAAAAACAATGAAGGGATGAGATTCACTAATATCAAACAACACTTGCATAAGGGTAGAATTTAATAGAATCGTACCTCTCATCGTAGATGGTCCAACCTGATCATCCACAATCACCCGCTCAGGTCCATACAATTGATTTGTTGTTTAACTTTTCTCCTTGTTGCCTTGCTGAGATTGCCCTTTTTGAGGTGTTATGGTGTTTCTAGAATCACCATGGATATCTCTACTTTATCGATGAGTCTGATTCTACTGGCCTCTTCATGTCGAAGCATACGATGCTTGCGACACTTGATAAGTGTCTCGAGCACCCGACCTTGAACCATTAAAACAATAGCACTGAAGATATACCATCTTACTGTAGTTATGGAATGATCTAGGTTGTGTCATACAATCTCTCTTCATGTGGTTGAACGAACCACATTGGAAACATCCTGGCTAGTTCTTTGGTTTTGGAGGAAGATTCATTGATCCACCTCTTTGATTATAATTCACATTCCCACCTTGGAAATAGGTGTCCCTATTCCTCTTTCTCCTAACATTAGAGTTCCCACCATTTCTTGTAGGTATAATCATGATTCCTCCTCCCATATCTTCTGAGATGTTTTGTTTAGCCAATGTCGCTTTGTTCACAATCTCTATATAATCCATAATATAGAGCACCACAATCTTCGAGTGAATTTTCTACCTTATCCCTGATTCAAATATGCGTTCCTTCAGGGATGCACTACCCACACATTCTGGTGAAAAGTTCACTAAATTCATGAATTTAGCCACATGATCGTGTTGTTGAGCGCATCAAATTAGTTGTTTAGTTTTTACTAGAATTTCTGCATTATAGCAGCAACCCTAAGTCGTCTCTCGATGGAGCCTTAGATCATTAGTTGAAAAAGAGGGTTTTGATTATGAAGATAGAAGGGGAATAAGATTTAATAAAACTTAGGGTTTGATGATTAAGGATTACAATATAAAAACTAAAGCGATAAAACAAGGTAGAAATGAACAAGATTAATTAAACGTGATCAACCTAGGGGAGTATCGTGATGCTCATCCTTCATCGCTTCAGGAGAAAGGGTATAAATCTTTTAGTCCCTGGTTTGTAACACTTATTACCATAATGTTACTGAGTTTATACTAGGATACCTCCTAGGGTTTAGTCAAAAACACACAATGATTCACCAGACACCGCCGATGATTGGGTGATTTGTGTTCGACTTCATAACTGAAACTCACCAAGGCAACACACGAAGAACTCGATGTGATGTCCAAGTTTGTATGTTATTTATTTGTGATACCATGACATAAATGTACATGGCCTTGACAGTGAATATGTGAGTTCAATTAACCAATATGAACCACACAAACACCGTAATTGAATGAGGGAAGAAAAAGTTGTGAACGGTGTGTGAAACATCACATGAATGGGTACCCCCAAACATGATCATATGATTTGAGCATGACATACCAGTATATAAATCAATAAAAAAGAATAGAGGATGATGAAAATAAACACAACGACCTAAAATTAAAAAGATCATTCAAATATTACAAACATGAAGCTTGGGATTTACATCACATTTCTCCCCGGGTGATCACAAGGGGTTTAGAAACCCATGGGAGGGGAGGAAGAAGAAGATGTTGAAGTAGCATTTCCCATAGCCTCTAGAACTTTTAGAAATGATGGGGAGACACCTTTGGAACTCAAAAATGGAAACACCTTTGTAACACCTGAGACTTTTATAAGAAATATTTTGTTTTTATTTTATATAAATCATCAAAGTAATCTTTCACTACACACAAAACTAGCTTGGATTTCTTTACACGCAATCGTGACCTTCCTTGATAGCTTGCGTCGTACGTAATACCAAGTTTCACTAAACAACGATATGCTATTAAAATATTATTAAAACTAGCAGTTATGAATAGTAATAACCACTTTTTGAAATTTTGTAAATTTTATTTTTTAAAATGGACTTTATTTTTGGATTCAAAATATCGAAATCAGCCTAGGGTGAAATTTTGGTATTTTTCTGGAAACTTTCAATTTTTGATGAATAGTGAAAACACTAGGTTACTATTTAAAAATCGACTTTTTATTTGAATAATTATTTATTTTATTTAAATTTATTTTAGGTAAAAATTGATAAATAATACCTATATAAGTTCAATGCAATTCATTGGATTCATTTTATAATAATTTTAGATATATAAAAATTTTATTGAACTTTTCACCGTCTTTTACCCACCTCCTAGGAGAATTTCCAAATTCACATAAAACTTAATTTTACCACTTCTGTGAGTGAAATTTCAAAAATATGAGAGACACGGTTAATATCAAGGGCTAAAATGTGGTTCAATGGGATGAAAATAATTTTTGGTGAATAATAACTTTTTACTTTTTTTTACCACGGTTAAAAGTAAATAGGGTAATTAAGGGTAAAAATGTTATTATTATTACCCTAACACATGTCCTAATTCTATTGGATAACTGTAATTCGACCAAAAACAACCTTAGGAATAAAATATGACCATTTAGGTCCACTTGGATTAGATTAGGACATTTATTATTAATTTATTTAAAGAAGGGTTAAAATAGTTAAAATCAAAGTTTAATAAGTAAATAATTTTTAATACAGGGTTATACATAAGATAAATTAGACTATAAATATTAATTAGAAAGATAAAAATATTTCATACATAATGGTATTTTATCTGTAATTTTTAGACATTAAATAATTTAATTTATTTATGACACAAAGATGATGCAGTAATTATCTTATTAATGAAATATTGACATAATTGATGTTATAAATACCCAAATAAATGTAATTTAAGACTTTTTATGAATTAAAATAATTTTATAGGTTAATATGACATGTTATTATTGATTTAAGTAACTTTTTTCGAACTAATATTTCTGTTATGATTTTCACAAAAATCAATTACTAAATAGTGTCAAAATTGACATAAAATAGTTTTTAAAACAAATATTATATTATTAATTGTTATTTTATTCCTAAAAATCTAAGGTTCGGCCAAATGACTTAGATAAGGTTATATATATTAATAATAAACAACTTGGGGTTCGTTTGTCTTGTTATAGTAAGTTTATTAACCTTATAGTGTAAGAACACAAAAAGACACGGTAAAAGTAAAATTATTTAACTTAAAGTTAAATCTAAATGATAAGGTTAAAATAGTAAACTAAACTTGTCCAAATTCTATTGAATGAGAGGATTTCTACCCATCCCCATATTATCTTCGAAATAAATCAATTTGGAGCTATTTAAAACCGAATATGGCTTTATAATAAAATAATATTTTTAGTTTTTCCAAAGGTGCCTCTCTCCTCCCTTATAAAAGGGAACCTCCTCCCTCTCTTCCTCGCACCACTTTGAGCCTTCAAGCTCGGCCAAACCCTGCCAATTTCTCCTCTCCACTTCCCTAGAAATATCCTATAGGTCCTGGTCTTCTTCAAATACCAATTTTAGTACCCTAAAAGGAGGTCTCAAAGAAGCGCTTCAAAGAAGAGGTAATGTCCGTTACCGATTCTTTCAACTTTATTTCTTCTTCCACTTCTTCTTCTTTAGTTGTTTCATTATGAATTAATAACATCAATATCAATAATATACTGATATTTTATTATAAGTATGAAACAACCCTATTTCACCATCTATCCATCCTACGGAAAACGAAATCACCGCGCGTGCGTACGTACGGAATACCGTCTCCACGCCGTGGTGTAATCTATTTTCCACCAACACCTTACTTGGATGGGTATAATGGTGTAAATAATGAATATATATGATTATTTTAAAGTGATATTTATTCTGAAATATTATACATACACTCCAATACAATTCCACGATCATGGGAACGATATCATCGCTCGTGCGTACGTACGGAATACCGTCTCCACGATGTGATGCGACTCGTTCTACATGATTTTCATTGAATAATGATTACATAAATGAATTGAGTGAATAAATATGATATATATTACACTAATACCATTCTGGAAATTAGGTATCTATAACCTAAAAATAATAATAAGAATTTATTCGACAAAACACGCATAAGAACAAAAAGTAATAAACACCCGAATAACAAGTAGCAATGAAATATTACTAATAATAAGCTAAGAATATGACCATATATGATATCATAACAATGATTATGATTCTGGAATAAGTCAATGACATTATTTAAATCATTATACAGGATGTTCGGACACTTACAAAGCAAATCGGACCTAAGGTAAGGGAAATATCATAATCTCATTTTTATCCGAGATTGTTTATACTTTGGAATTTACTGGGGTGTATTTTATCATCCACATCCATGTTTCCTCAATATTTAATATTATTTCCATCCACCTACAATTTTTTAAATCCAATTTTACCCTTCGGTGAGTTTTTAGTAAAAGATATGAAAGGGATCTTTTGTCGTTTTTCGTACGAGGTACTTTTTGACTTTTCCGACAAAAGTACGAGAAGAATGTTTTTTTTAACTTATACGGCATGAATGGATTTTTAAAACATTATTTCCAAGAAGTTTCCTTTACAAGTTTTCAATTTTATTTTTAATCAACTTCTTTTAGTTTAGAATTGTATGACATGTTAATAAAGGAAAAGTGTTTTTGAAGTAGAAATGATATTTTCCTCAAGAATGGAGTTCAAGTGTTTTATCAAAATTATTTTCCATCTAAGATAATAAAGGGTTCTGTTTCTATCCCTATTATTACATTGATTTGATTATGTTGTGATGGAATTATTTTTATGAATTCCTTTATCTTATATGAATTGTTTTATAATGTCACGATGTTTAAGAATCCCATTTTTATTACATGGGTTATGCTATGATGTATGGTTTATGATTTTGTGGCACACATAAGAATGGTATCATTATGAGATGGGTGGGACCTATATCTCCCTCCAATGCATTGGGTAAATATTTTATATCTCATGAGATAGACATGGCTGGAACGGCTGGTTAAACTGGTTCAGTGAAACAGGACTAAAACGAGGAATGAACTCAGTTCAGAAATGGACTTTGTCCACTAAGAAAGTCTTGACAATGAGTATTGACTAATAAGAAATGATTCTCTATGATTATGTGTGTATGACACAAAGCTTCATGTTTTAAGTTATGATTATTGTGATTACATTTCACTACCATGATTTATCCCATGTTATGAAATTTTGATCTCTTTTGCAGGGTAAGATTTCCAAAATGTTATGTTCTTATGAATATGATGTGATTGATATTTATTTTGCTTACCCTTACTGAGCATTTGAGCTCACCCCTTTGTATGTTTTCTTTCCCCAGGTCAGGAAGAAGGTTATTAAGTAGGATATTCCAAAAGGGACTCTAGATATGATGAAATAAATGGGAGACAATGTAGATTCTTTATGAACTAGTTGTTTATGTTTCCCAATTTCTAAAGACTCTATACCTATACGGTCCTTTCATGGTTTTGTTATATATTGTAATAAGTGTAATTCAATTTTGAAGTATTAAAAATGTATGAAAAGTATGGGTTGTTATAGTTGGTATCAGAGGAAAGGTATAGTCAACCTTTGGAAACTAGGATGTGAAAGCCTTAGTAAGAATCCTAAGGATAAGTCTAAGCATAGAACACAATATTAGTGTTTTAGAAATGGCCATGAATAACCTAGGATAAGACCTTAAGTGTGAAATTTTATTATTGATTATGTGGTTTTCCTATTATAATTAGTGTTGCTCACATTATTCTTCTTGGTTTTAGTCAATGGCTAGAACCCGAAAGAACCGTGTTAATGAGGAATGCGACGGGCAATGCAATGATTGTCCCCCTGAGCAACCAAATGTTATGGGAGCTAGAATTCAAAATCTTGTAGCCATGCTCACACAACTTTCTCAAGCTATGAATCATACAGGACTTCCAAACGAGCAAAGGAAGGAGCAACATTCTGTTGAATCCTTCACGAGACAGCGTCCACCTTCATTCAGCGGGTCTACTGATCCATTAGTTGCTGAACAATAGATTAGTACTACTGAAAAGATATTTTTAGTTCTTTAATGTTCTGAACATGATAAATTCATCTTAGTAGTGTATCGTTTGGAAGGCGATGCTGATCAATGGTGGAATCTTATCAAGAATACGGGGCCAAGAGATGAAATTGAGTCTACGGAATGGGACGAGTTCGAGAACTTATTTTTCAATAAGTACTTCCCTCGTATTCTCCGAACAAAGATGGATAAGGAGTTTCTTGAACTAAAGCAAAAGGATGATGAATCTGTTGGTACCTATGAAGCAAATTTTACAAGACTTTCAAGGTACGCTTCTGGTATTATTATCTAACCTGAGAGTAAGATCGATCGATTATTTAGTGGCTTAAAACCAAGTCTTCGAAGGGCGTTAGCCATAAGGGACTTCAATAGCTACGAGGAAATCGTTCGATGTGATCTCAAAGTTGAGATGGAGATTAGAGTAACCCATCAGTCATATGGGTTTGATAAGAAGAGGAAAATGGAATTCAAAGGAAAATCTAAAGAGCACATTGAAAAGAAGATGAGTTTTCCCTTATGCTCAAAGTGTGGAAAGAAACATGGAGGGAGTTGTCTTAAAGGGACAAGTAAATGTTTCAAATGTGGAAAGGAAGGTCATCGGGAATTTGAATGCTGCAATGATGGGAAGAAGATGTCTAGTGATGCGAACAATGAAAAGGATACACAGAGTTCACCTCCTACACTTCAATGTTACAAGTGCAAGGAAATGGGGAATTATGCCAATCAATGCCCTAATCCAAGGGTTTTTTATGATGATTGACGTCAACAAACTCTTAAAGCTAAAGATAAAGGAAAGTCACATGCAATTTCTATCAGCGATGTGGAGTACGATAACGAAGTGGTGAAAGGTACACTTACCATCCACTCTAAAGTAGCAAATGTTTTATTTGATTCTGGATCCACCCACTCTTTTATTTTTGAAGAATTTTCTAAGGGTATCACCGTATTACCTCAACAATTAGATGTTGAGTTAGCTGTGACAACCCCTAATGGAACAACAGTCGCATCAAAAGTTTATAATTCTTCTTCAATTGAAGTTTGTGGGAAAGTGCTTCCTATAAATCTTGTGATCCTCCCTATAGTGGAATTTGATGTGATTCTTGGCATGGATTGGCTTTCTCTATATGGAGCTCATATCAATTTCCAAATAAGGGAAGTCACATTTCATATTCCAGATCAATCTTTGATCATCTATCGATGCAAGGATGAACATAACCTTCCAGTGGAAATTTCTTTCATCTTATGGGTCTTGATTCCACTAAATGAAGGTTATTTATCTCAAATGGTTGGTGAGAAACTCATGATTAATAATATTCCCATTGTACGGAAGTTTGATGATGTCTTTCTGGAGGAATTTTCGGGTCTTCCACCAAAACATGAAGTTGAGTTTTCAATAGAACTCATACCGGGTGCTTTACCTATTTCAAAGACACCTTATAGAATGACCCCAATTGAGTTGCATGAATTGAAGAAGCAACTCCAAGAGAATCTTGATAAGGGGTTCATACGCCCTAGTGTGTCACCTTGGGGAGCACCTGTTCTGTTTGTTAAGAAGAAAGATGGATCAATGAGACTCTGCATTGATTATCGAGAACTTAACAAGATCACTATCAAGAACAAATATCCTCTCCCGCGCATTGATGACTTATTTGACCAACTACATGGATCTCAATACTTTTCCAAGATTGATCTTCATTTAGGGTATCATCAATTAAGGGTCAAAAGGGAGGATATACCAAAGACGGCTTTCCGTACAAGGTATAAACACTATGAATTTATAGTGATGCCATTTGGTCTTACTAATGCCCCTTCTATCTTCATGGATCTGATGAATAGAGTCTTTAGAGACTATCTTGATCAGTTTGTGGTAGTCTTTATAGACGATATTCTTGTGTATTCAAAGAGCAAGGAAGAACATGAAGATCACTTGAGAATTATATTAAAGACCCTGATAAAGGAGAAGCTTTATGCCAAATTTACCAAGTGTGAATTTTGGCTTCAAAAAGTTTCATTTTTGGGTCACATAATCTCAAAAGAGGGGATATCAGTGGATCCAACAAAAACAGAGGTTATCAAAAGATAGTCGAGACCAACAACAGTAACTGAGATCTGAAGTTTACTTGGTTTGGCTGGATATTATCGACGTTTTGTGAAATATTTTTCACGATTATCTAATCCACTCACCAGGTTGACTCGGAAAGGAGTTATGTTTGTTTGGACGGAGGAATGTGAAGAGAATTTCAAGGAGTTGAAAAGAAGGTTATCCAGTGCACCTGTGCTCACACTGCCTTGTAGTGGAGAAAGGTTTGTGATCTACAGTGATGGATCCAAGAAGGGATTGGGGTGTGTTCTTATGCAAAATGATATGGTGATAGCTTATGCCTCACGACAGTTGAAAATCCATGAGCAAAATTACCCAACTCATGATTTGGAGTTAGCTGCAGTAATCTTTGTATTAAAGATTTGGAGGCATTATCTTTATGGAGAAAGGTGTGACATTTATACTGATCATAAAAGTTTAAAGTATATTTTCACACAAAAGGAGCTGAATATGTACCAAAGAAGATGGTTGGAGCTAATTAAGGATTACGACTGCTCAATTCATTACCACCCCAGGAAAGCAAACAAGGTGGCAGATGCATTAAGTCGATAAGACCATGCCAGTTTATCCATGATGAGGATCACAAAAGATCAAATATTTATGGATTTAAAAAGGATGGATCTTGGAATTATAATGAAAGGGGAAAAATCGTATCTTTCTCAAATGAATGTTCAACCATCTATACATGTTAAGATTAAAGAGGCACATAAAGAAGATGTAGATTTACAAAAGAAGGTGAGAAATGTTCCTGAATTAAACCTTGATTGTGACGGGATAATAAAGTTCAGGAATTGGGTTTGTGTTCCTCCCATCCCTGAATTAAAGAAGGATATGCTGGATGAGGCTCATAGTTCTTCATTATCTATTCATCCTGGAAGCACGAAGATGTATAGGGACCTGAAAGAGTACTTCTGGTGGGATGGCATGAAAAGAGATGTTGCTGAATATGTCTCTCAATGTTTGGTTTGTCAGCAAGTTAAAGCTGAGAGACAGAAGTCTAAGGGGATGTTACAACCATTACCCATACCCGAATGGAAATGAGAAAACATCACTACAGACTTTGTCACAGGACTTCCTAAAACATCCAAAGGCAATAATGCTATCTGGGTCATAGTTGATCGTCTTACAAATTCGGCACACTTCATCGCTATTAGAGAGGATTTCTCTCTGGATCAGCTTGCTAGGATATATGTGAAGGAAGTGGTGAGATTGCATGGAGTACCACTTTCTATTATATCTGATCAGGATCCGAGGTTTACCTCAAAATTCTGGTGAAGTCTTCAGCATACTCTAGATACAGAGTTGAGTTTCAGCACTGCATATCATCCTCAGACAGACGGTCAGTCTGAGAGGAAAATTCAAACTCTAGAAGATATGTTTAGAGCTTGCTCTATGGATTTCAAAGGTGGTTGGGATCAACACCTACCTTTGGTGGAATTTTCTTATAATAATATCTTTCACTCCAGTATTCAGATGGCTCCTTATGAAGCTCTCTATGGAAAGAAATGCAGGACTCCAACTTGCTGGGATGAAGTTGGGGAAAGAAAGCTATTAGGACATGATCTTGTTGATGAGATGGCAGAAAAGGTCAGATCTATTCAACAACACATAAGATCAGCTCAGAGTTGACAAAAAAGTTATGCTGATAACTTAAGAAAAGACATAGAGTTTGAATTGGGTGATAAAGTGTTCTTACGAATATCTCCTCGGAAGAGAGTAATGAGATTTGGAAAGAAGGGAAAGCTGAGCCCTAGGTATATCAGTTCTTTCGAAATACTGGATCATGTTGGGAAGGTTGCTTACCGATTGGCGCTTCCACCGAATCTCTCTCAAGTTCATGATGTGTTCCATGTATCTCTCCTGATAAAGTACATATCTGATCCTTTATATGTACTCAACTCAGAAGTTGTACTGTTGGAGAAAGATCTTTCTTATGAAGAACAACCGATAGAGATTCTCGATCGTAGTGAAAAAATTCCTATGGAACAAGACCACTCGCTTGGTGAAAGTTTTATGGAGGAATCACCAATTAGAAGAAGCTACATGGGAGCTTGAGGATATGATGAGGGAGAGGTATCCTCATCTGTTTGTTATAAGTGACGAATTTGGAGGGTGGAATTCATTTTAAGGGGGGTAGAATGTAACACCCGAGACTTTTATAAGAAATATTTTGTTTTTATTTTATATAAATCATCAAATGAATCTTTCACTACACACAACACTATCTTGGCTTGCTTTACACGCAATCGCGACCTTCCTTGATAGCTTGTGTCGTACACAATACCGAGTTTCACTAAACAACGATATGCTATTAAAATATTATTAAAACTAGTCGTTATGAATAGTAATAACCACTTTTTGAAATTTTGTAAATTTTATTTTTCAAAATGGACTTCATTTTTGGATTTGGAATATCGAAATTAGCCTAGGGTGAAATTTTGGTATTTTTCTGGAAACTTTCAATTTTTGATGAATAGTGAAAACACTGGGTTACTATTTAAAAACCGACTTTTTATTTAAATAATTATTTATTTTATTTAAATTTATTTTAGGTCAAAATTGATACATAATACCTATATAAGTTCAATGCAATTCATTGGAGTCATTTTATAATAATTTTAGATATATAAAAATTTTATTGAACTTTTCACTGTCTTTTACCCACCTCCTAGGAGAATTTCCAAATTCACATAAAACTTAATTTTACCGCTTCTGTGAGTGGAATTTCGAAAATCCGAGAGACACGGTTAATATCAAGGACTAAAATGTGGTTCAATGGGATGGAAATAATTTTTGGTGAATAGTAACTTTTTACTTTTTTTACCACGGTTAAAAGTAAATAGGGTAATTAAGGGTAAAAATGTTATTATTATTACCCTAAAACATGTCCTAATTCTATTGGATAACTGTAATTCGACCAAAAACAACCTTAGGAATAAAATATGACCATTTAGGCCCACTTGGATTAGATTAGGACATTTATTATTAATTTATTTAAAGAAGAGTTAAAATAGTTAAAATCAAAGTTTAATAAGTAAATACTTTTTAATATAGGGTTATACATAAGATAAATTAGAATATAAATATTAATTAGAAAGATAAAAATATTTCCTACATAATGGTATTTTATCTTTAATTTTTAGAAATTAAATAATTTAATTTATTTATGACACAAAGATGATGTAGTAATTATCTTATTAATGAAATATTGACATAATTGATGTTATAAATACCCAAATAAATGTAATTTGAGACTTTTTATGAATTAAAATAATTTTATAGGTTAATATGACATGTTATTATTGATTTAAGTAACTTTTTTCTAACTAATATTTCTGTTATGATTTTCACAAAAATAAATTACTAAATAGTGTCAAAATTGACATAAAATAGTTTTTAAAACAAATATTATATTATTAATTGTTATTTTATTCCTAAAAATCTAAGGTTTGGCCAAATGACTTATATAAGGTTATATATATTAATAATAAACAACTTGGGGTTCTTTTGGCTTGTTATAGTAAGTTTATTAACCTTATAGTGTAAGAACACAAAAAGACACGGTAAAAGTAAAATTATTTAACTTAAAGTTAAATCTAAATGATAAGGTTAAAATAGTAAACTAAACTTGTCCAAATTATATTGGATGAAAGGATTTCGACCCATCCCCACCTTATATTCTAAATAAATAAATTTGGACCTATTTAAAACGGAATATGGCTTTATAATAAAATAATATTTTTAGTTTTTCCAAAGGTGCCCCTCTCCTCCCTTATAAAAGGGCACCTCCTCCCTCTCTTCCTCACACCACTTTGAGCCTTCAAGCTCGGCCAAAACCTGCAAATTTCTCCTCTAAACTTCCCTAAAAACATCCTAGAGGTCCTGGTCTTCTTAAAAGACCAATTTTAGTGCCCTAAAAGGAGGTCTCAAAGAAGCGCTTCAAAGAAGAGGTAATGTCCGTTACCGATTCTTTCAACTTTATTTCTTCTTCCACTTCTTCTTCTTTAGTTTTTTCATTATGAATTAATAACATAAGTATCAATAATATAATTATATGTTATTATAAGTATGAAACAACCATATTTCACCATCTATCCATCCTACGGAAAATGAAATCACCGCGCGTGCGTACGTACGGAATACCGTCTCCACGTCGTGGTGTAATATATTTCCCACCACCACCTTACTCGGATGGGTATAATGGTGTAAAGAATAAATATATATGATTATTATAAAGTGATATTTATTTTTAAATAGTATACATACACTCCAATACAATTCCACGATCATGGGAACGATATCATCGCTCGTGCGTACGTACAGAATACCGTCTCCACGATGTGATGCGACTCGTTCTACATGATTTTCATTGCATAATGATTACATAAATGAATTTAGTGAATAAATATGATATATATTACACTAATAACATTCTAGAAATTATGTATCTATAACCTAAAAAGAAGAATAATAATTTATTCGACAAAATACGCATAAGAACAAAAAGTAATAAACACCCGAATAACAAGTAACAATGAAATATTACTAATAATAAGATAAGAATATGACCATATATGATATCATAACAATGAGTATGATTCTGGAATAAGTCAATGACATTATTTAAATCATTATACAGGAGGTTCAGACACTTACGAAGCAAATCGGACCTAAGGTAAGGGAAATATCACAATCTCATTTTTATCCGAGATTGTTTATACTTTGGAATTTACTGGGGTGTATTTTATCATCCACATCCATGTTTCCTCAATATGTAATATTATTTCCATCCACCTAAAATTGTTTAAATAAAATTTTACCCTTCTGTGAGTTTTTATTAAAAGATATTAAAGGGATCTTTTGTCATTTTTCATACGAGGTACTTTTTGACTTTTCCGACAAAAGTACGAGAAGAATGTTTTTTTAACTTATACGGCATGAATGGATTTTTAAAAAATTATTTCCAAGAAGTTTCCTTTACAAGTTTTCAAGTTTATTTTTAATCAACTTCTTTTATTTTAGAATTGTATGACATGTTAAGAAAGGAAAAGTGTTTTTGAAGTAGAAAGGATATTTTCCTCAAGAATGAAGTTCAAGTGTTTTATCAAAATTATTTTCCATCTAAGATAATAAAAGGTTCCGTTTCTATCCCTATTATTACATTGATTTGATTATGTTGTGATGGAATTATTTTTATGAATTACTTTATCTTATATGAATTGTTTTATGATGTCACGATGTTTAAGAATCCCATTTTTATTACATGGGTTATGTTATGATGTATGGTTTATGATTTTGTGGTACACATAAGAATAATATCATTATGAGATGGGTGAGACCTATATCTCCCTAAAATGCATTGGGTAAAGATTTTATATCTCATGAGATAGACATGGCTGGAACGACAGGTTAAACCGGTTCAGTGAAACAAGACTGAAACGAGGACTGAACTCGGTTCAGAAATGGACTTTGTCCACTAAGAAAGTCTTGGAAATGAGTCTTGACTAATAAGAAATGATTCTATATGATTATGTGTGTATGCCACAAAGCTTCATGTTTTAATTTATGATTATTGTGATTACATTTCACTACCATTATTTATCCCATGTTATGAAATTTTGATCTCTTTTGCAGGGTAAGATTTCCAAAATGTTATGTTCTTATGAATATGATGTGATTGATATTTCTTTTGTTTACCCTTACTGAGCATTTTAGCTCACCCCTTTGTATGTTTTCTTTCCCCAGGTCAGGAATAAGGTTATTAAGTAGGATATGACAAAAGGGACTCTAGATATGATGAAATAAATGGGAGATAGTGTAGATTCTTTATGAACCAGTTGTTTATGTTTCCCAGTTTCTAAAGACTCTATACCTATACGGTCCTTTCATGGTTTTGTTATATGTTGTAATAAGTGTACTTCAATTTTGAAGTATTAATAATGTATGAAAATTATGGGTCATTATAACCTTGCCTCCTGGTTGAACTCTCAAATGGGGAGCCCAATGTGCCATTTTATAGGAAAATTGGAAGGTGGTTTAAGGCACACAGATTTCTTCAAGCCACTTGTACCATGCATTTCGACCAATAGACTATCGAATCTCCATTTTGAAAAAACTGAAAAGTTGTATACCCACTTCCTAAATATCTCCAAAGAAAGTTTGGCATCAATTGGATGGATGGATCAAGATATATGGACAGATTATAGAATGCCACTTTTGACTTTGCACAAATTCGGCATTCTGGACAGATCAAGTTAGTTGGGCCCCTTGATGGAAGAATTGGGCTTGGGTTCCTTCATAAGAGTTTCAGACCATTAAATTTTGGACCAGTAAAAAAATATGATCCCATTTGGATGCACATAATTTTCTAAACAGGCACAATAGTGGACAGGTGTCTTCATGGATCCATGAAATTTTGGCCCATTTTTCTTCCACTTCATCATGGGCCCTCCAAATAATCTCCTCCTACATTGAAATCATAAAAAAAAGTAACATTTCCCATTTTAATAGTGACAAACACAAAATAATGGAATTAAACATGAAGTTCAATTTGTTATTATTTTTATAATTTTCAATACAAAACAAGTTTAGCACAGTGGTGTAAGGGTGAAAATGAAACAATGAATCATAGTATGATCACACCCCAACACCTAAACATTTGCACTCCTGGGAAAAGTATAATATCCTAATCATGTATCATTACTAAATAAAAGGTGTGAAAATATCCAAGATTATTTTGAAATTGAATTCATCATGTCTCGTTTATGAAATCAATTTTCCTATCATTTTTCTTTTCTCACATTCAAATTTGTTCAACTTCATTTGTTCACCCATGAAACATGTCGCAACCTACCTCACCTAAAAATTTTCCCTCTCCACTCAAGGAACATATGAAAGTGGATTTATGCTATTTTCCCAGAGTTCATGTGATCTTACCATATGCTTGCTAAGATTCTCATTTCTCTACCATTAGAAACTAGTGTGCTACTCAAGAGGACTTCAAACAGTTTGTTATGAGGTTCAAGGGTTGGTAGGATTTAATGTTTAAAAATCTAAGGTAGAAGAGGAGTGTTTAATCTCTTATGTACAAAACATGTCAAAATTCAGCAAGTGTTCACAATTAATGTACACACTCAATCCCTCACAAAGTGTATCACCTCCAACTCACTCTTCCTATTGTCCATTTTTGTGGGTTACAACCAAGCAGTGAATAATAATGAGTAAACATCATATTTTCTCCATTTTTTTCTTTTCTTTTGTTTTATTTCAATGTAAAGACTATTTTTTAATGTATAGTTTTTTGGAGATAAAGAGGGAAATATGTGTAAAACAATGATGTAATATGGCTTGTGAACCCATTGCCCAAGGAAAATGTTGGCACCCTTTATATCAACCCATAACAATGATTCTCTCCCCAGAATTCCCATGGAAACACCCTCTCTCCCAAAACAAGAATATACACAAGATATGGGTAGGTAGGGATATATTAGCTTGTAATGTGGCTAACTAACAAGCATTTCATGGTCTCTAAGGCTTAAGAAGGATAAAATGTCAAGGTGGCCAAAAATAGAGATTAATTGTAAAATGGGATTTTCAATGAACGATTGCCTCTATCATGAATGTAGCATACTTGAATCTTATGGCTTCAAATAGAATAAAGGCAAGTTATAGTTTCTCTACATGACCCAAGACTCTCAAGAAAGTGATTAAAAGGAAAAATATGCAATAAAGGGATTAGAATATCTCTCAGGTAAGGGATTAAAATATTGGTTAGTGCTAATGAGTCATGGGTTTAAAAAATCCATTAAACACCTAAGAATTATTTGAAAATAAAAAATATAGAAAAAGATTCTATATCAACATTCATTTTAAAAACATTTTTCCAAAAATAATGGATTTTTCCGCACAATTGACTCAAGCATGAAAAATGATTTTGGATATTCTTTTTAAGATCAATTTTTATATAAAAACACAAAATAAAGAAATCAAAAATGAAAACACATTTCTCTTTTTTTAATTTTTTTTAATAATTTTTTTTGTTTTGTTTAATCCTAACTATGACATCCCTCCCCTGCACCTAAAATTTACATTGTACTGAATGAAAGTTTTTTAAATAAATAGACAATAAATAAAGGTAGGGAGAAGGGACAACCTACTAAGTGGTGTCATATGTGGCATATATCAGTTGGATTTCCTCCATGAGATGATTTGGAAAATCCTCATAGAAGTGTTTGAGCCTCTGACCATTGACAGTAATCCATTGTCCACTCTTTTCATGCAAAACCTGTATAGCACCAAAAGAGTAAACATCCGTAACAATATAAGGACCGAGCCATTGGGAACGAAGCTTACCTGGGTAGAGCTTTATCCTGTAATTGTACATGAGGACCTTCTCACCAATATGGAACTTCTGATGATGAATCATGATATCATGGATAGCCTTTATCTTATCTTTATAGATCGGAGAGTTCTCATATGCATCACATCGAATTTATTCCAACTCTTGAATCTATCGCTTCCTATGATCACCTATATCTGAAAGATTTATATTAAATTGTTTAACAGCCCAATATTCACGGTGTTCTACCTCCACTAGGAGGTGAAAAGCCTTTCCAAACACAATTCTGTATGGTGACATTCTGATTGGGGTTTTAAAATCTATACGGTACGCCCAAAGTGCATCATCCAAGTGAAAAATCCAATCATTCCTGTTGGGTTGTACCGTTCTTTTCAAGATTCTCTTAACATAACTATTTGAGATTTCTACTTGTCCATTAGTTTGGGGGTGATATGTTATAGAGACTTTATGAACAACCCCATACTTACGAAGAAAATTTTTCATGTTGCGATTGCAAAAATGTGAACCCTGATCACTAATGATGAATCTCAGTAAACCAAACCTACTAAAAATCTGAGACCTCACAAAATCAACAACCACTTGAGAGTCATCGGTCCTGGTGGCCTTTGATTCCACCCATTTAGATACACATCCAACAACCAATAAGATGTAAAAAACGCTAAATGAATTTGGAAAAGTCCCCATGAAGTCAATGCCCCATGCATCAAAAATTTCACAAAAAAACATGGGTTGTTGGGTAATTTCATTCCTCTTGGAGATATTCCCTGTGAATTGACAATAACTACATGACTTGAAAAATCTATGGGCATCCCTATACAATGTTGACCAATAAATTCCTGATTCAAGGACCTTTCGAGCTGTATGTTGAGAGCCAAAGTGGCCCCCACAGGCCAAGGTGTGACAGAAGGTCAAAATAGAGGTGAACTCATGGTCAGGGACACACTGGCGAACTACTTGGTCACCACAAATTCTCCACAAATTCTCCACAAATATTGGTCATCCAAAATTTACCAATGAGAATCATGATTAAGTCTCTAGGATTGTGAAATGATGAAATCAGTGGGGACCGTAGATGTTTCTAGAAAATTTACAATGTCTGTATACCAGGGGGTAAGGTCCACAACATCACAAAGGTTCTCATGAGGGAAAAATTCTCCAATGGGGAGGGGTGAGTCAACATTATAGTCCAATGTTGGGAAAATCCTACTAATGTGGTCAGCTACCACATTTTCTACTCCTATATTATCTCTAATATCAAGTTCAAACTCCTGGAAGAGGAGCATCCACCGAATGAGGTGGGGCTTAGCTTCAAGTTTCTTTAGGAGGAAACGAAGGGTAGCATGATCAAAAAAGACAATGATTTTTGACCTGATAAGATATGAACAAAATTTTTTCAAGGAAAACACAATAGAAAGAAGTTCTTTTTCAGTGGTTGTGTAGTTTTTATGGGCAGGGTCAAGGGTACAAGAGGCATACAAAATGACACGAGGAGCTTTCTCAACCCTTTATGATAAAACTGCCCCAACTGCAAAGTTAGAGGCATCACACATAAGCTCAAAGGGGAGATCCCACCTTGGTGGTTGGATGACAGGAGGTGATGTGAGAATCCTTTTTAGAAAATTGAAAGCATCCTGACAATTTTTATCAAACAAAAACTCAAAATCCTTTTGTAATAACCAGGACAAGGGAAGTGTGATCTTACTGAAGTCTTTAATAAATCGATGGTAAAAACCAGCATGACCCAAGAAATATCACACCTCATGAACACATTTTGGATATGGAAGTTTTTAAATTAATTCAATTTTTGATTTATCTAATTGAATTCCCTCTTTTGAAATAACATGCCCAAGAACTATCCCCGACCAACCATGAAATGGAATTTCTCATAATTTAATACAAGATCTTTTTCTATTCAACGATGGAGGATAGAACCTAGGTGAGCCAAACAATCATCAAAGGAAGTTCCATAAATCGTCAAATCATCCATAAAAACTTCTACGCAATTATCTAGGTACTTAGAAAAATACCCAACATACATCGTTGAAAAGTACTGGGAGCATTACATAGACCAAAAGGCATCCTTCTGTATGAAAATGTGCCAAATGGACATGTAAATGTTGTCTTTTCTTGATCCTCAGGGGCAATATGGATTTAAAAATAACCTGAATAGACATCAAGGAAATAATAATGGGACTTACCAGCCAATATTTCTAGCATTTGGTCAATTAAAGGTAGAGGAAAGTGGTCCTTCCACGTGGATTGATTCAGTTGACGGTAGTCAATACTGACTCGCCAACTGTTTTGCACACGTGTTGGAACCAATTCATTCCTTTCATTTTACACAACTGTTATTCATGTTTTTAGGCACAATTTGCACTGAGATAACCCATTTACTATCAGATATAAGATAAATAATCCCCACAATAAGTAATTTACTAACTTCCAATTTTACCACTTCAAAGAGAGTGAGATTCAACCGGAGTTGAGATTGTCTCATGGTCTTAGCCTCATCAAACAAAAATATATGGTGCATACAAATAGATGGGACAATCCTGATAATATTAGCCAATGTTCATCCTATTTCCTTTTTACACTCTCTCAAAAGGTTTAACAGTTTTTATTCTTGTTGTTGAGAGAGGTTATTGGTAATAATGACGGGTAATTGGTCAATACCCTCAAGATAGGCATATTTTAAATTAGATGGAAGTGGTTTTAATTCCAACGTTGGGGGTTTTTTGACTAAGGGAGGGGATTTAGGGGGAGTGAGGTCCATAAAACTATCTATCTGCTCATGTTTATTCTCTAAGTATAGAGAATATATTGAAATGAGATTTATAGAAGCATCGACGGTCATGGGTACCTCAGAATGAACACACTCGTCAATTAAAGCACAAAATTTACACTTTTCAGAACCCACACAACACTCAAAACATGAATCAAAACTCAAATCATCCAAGGGTGAAGAAGAGGAAAATGAATCAGAGTATGGGTTGAGGAGAGAAGTGTGTGTGTGTGCATCATTTGAGAGAACTTCCATCGAATAGACAGGAAGAGTGGAGTGATCTTCAACGGGGTGTTTCATAGCCTCAAGGATGTTAAAAATTACCTTTTCTCCACCAAACTCCATGGACAACATACCGTTGTGAGCATTGATGATTGTATTTACTATTTTAAGGAATGGAATCTCAAGTATGAGAGGGGAATGTTCTTGGGTTCGAGTATCTTCCATCTCAAGAATGTAGACATCAATGGGGAAGATGAGATTCTTTACTCTTACAAGGACATCCTCAATCACTCATGTTGGATGTGTAGTACTTTGGTTGGAAAGTTGCATGATAATGTTTGTTGGTTGAAGTTCTCTAACCTGCATAGAAGTATACACAGAGTGAGGCATTACATTAATGGAAGCACCTAAATCCAACATAGCATCAGAAAAGAAGGTCTCCCCTATGGTACAAGGTATCGTGAATGTGCCTGGATCCTTGAACTTAGTTGGCATTGCTGGTTGAATCAAGGCTGAAACATTTCTTCCTAGGTTTACTCTTTCATTCCCCTTCATCCTTCGTCTATGGGTGCAAAGTTCTTTGAGAAATTTAGCATAACGAGGAATTTTCTTAACTGCATCCAACAATATAATATTAACTTGAACTTTTTTAAATGAATCCATTATTTCATTTTCAATATCATTATCAAAGTTTTTCTTAGATTTAGTGAGTCTTTGAGGGAAAGGAAGAGGAATGGATTGTTCATGGGAATCCTTAATGATAATTTGATTACTCTTTTTTTCTTGTTTTTATTTTCTTGAAACATTTGAGGGTTGGAGAAGAGAGTTTTCAAGAGGGGGACATACCTATGGCATAGAATCAGTAGAATGAGAAACTTCTTCACCGCTACAAAGTGTAACTACACATACGTTACCTTTTTCCTTCGGATTGGAAATGGGTTGGGATGATGGTTGTCCAGAACCTTCACTAGTGCAGAAAACATTTTTTACGTCAGTTATTTTTCATTTTTTACATCTGTTTTTAGCCGACGTTAATACAGACAACGTTATAAATATTGTTTTTTACGTCGGTTATTTAAAAACCGATGTAAAAAACATAACATCGTGGTGTTTATCACGTCGGTTATTAATTAACTGACGTGCAAAAACCAGGGGGGAGGGTTTATCACATCGGTTATTAGATAACTGACATGATAAACCGGGGGGGGGGGCTTTATAACGTCGGTTATTATATAACCGATGTGATAAAACAGTGCGGGGGATGTTTATCAGGTCGATTATTTAATAACCGATGTGATAAACCCCCAGGAAATGGTTTATCATGTCGGTTATATAATAACCGACGTGATAAACATGTATGGGGGGGTTTTATCATGTCGGTTATTAAATAACCGACGTGATAAAAGGCCTGGGAAATGGTTTATCACGTCGGTTATATAATAACTGATGTGATAAACCAGTCCAGGGTTTTTTTATCACGTCGGTTATTTCATAACCGATGTGATAAATCATTCCGCAGGTGTTTATCATGTCGGCTATTCAAATAACCGACGTGATAAACCCTTCCCCATTCCTTTATCAGGTCAGTTATAAAATAACTGACGTGAAAGACCATTTTTTTTAAATGGAATGAAGTCCTCTGCTCTCCCCAGAAACAACCAGAAACCAAATCAAGAATTCTTACCACAAAAACATAAGTAGACCAAAACAAAACCAAAGAAAAATTAAGCATTTACATTGATAACATTTAAAACTTACCCCACTGGACAGCCCCCCACCACCCCCTGAACAGCCCCCACCACACCCCTAGATTGCTCCCCGACCCCCTGGACAGCCCCAAACACCCCAGGACAACCCCCCCACCCTCATGTATACCCCCCCTTACACCCTGGACAACACTCCCACATCCCTGGACAACCCTCCCCCCCTCACCCCACTGGACAGCCCCCACCACACCCCTGGACTGGCCCCCGACCCCCTGGACCGCCCCAAACACCCCTGGAAAACCCCCTCACCCTCATGTATACCCCCACCCATGGATAACACTCCCACACCCCTGGAAAACCCTCCCACACCCCTGAACAACCCCAAACACCCCTGGACAACCCCCCACCCTCCTGGACACCCCCTCGGGGGGAACGCCGCTGGAAGGTACTCATCACTCCCACATGTGAAGCTTGAGCTCTCAAAATGTTTCACATGTGGGAGTGATGAATACCTTACAGCGGTGTTCAGCCCCCCGAGGGATGGCGACACCTCCTCTCCCACCCCCCTGGACTGCCCCCCCATCCCCATGGACACCCTGGACCCCCCCACTGGACAGCCCTCCCACACCCCTGGAAACCCCCCTCACCCCACAGGACACCCCCACACCCCTGGACACCCCCTGAACAGCCTCCCACTCCCCTGGACAGCCCTCCCACCCTCCTGGAAACGCTCCCACCCCTGGACTTCCCCCCCACTCTCATGGACACCCAAGACCCCCCCACCCCACCGGACAGCCCTCCAACACCCCTGGACACCCCACCCCACTGAACACCCCCACACACCCTTGGAACCCCTCCCCTAGACCAGAATCCATACCAAAAAAACCATCATAAGTAGACTAAAACAAGAAGTAGAGAAAAATTAAACATTCACATATATAACATTCAAAAATTACACTTTCAACTTCAAAAAAAACTAAATCCAACCTAAAAGACTACCAAATACACAATTACAATGACAATATTCAAAATTACATTTTACACTACAAACAACTAAAATTCAATCAAACCTGTAAAATAATTTGACCACTCCACTTGTAAGTATTTGATGTCTTGAGTAGTATAGGGTTGAGGGTCATCAAATAGCTACAAATGAAAAGGATAGTAGTTAACGTGTATAATGAATAAATAAAATTGAAATATTATGGCAAAGTTTAAAAGGAAATCTTACCAGGTCAAAGTTCACAACTGTCCCAGTTGTTATTATTTCATACATAAATCTTAACATATAATATCCATATTCGATGACACCTTGTTGTTCATGAAAATTTTGTTTGAATGAGTGTAAATTCAATATATTATTTTTATGTAATAAATCAAAAAGTACAAATTATAAATGGATATTTACCTTCACATTTACATATTTGATCTTTGCACTCCTCTTCTTTGTGTTTTTTCGAAAGTAGACCCATGCCCTGTTAGAAAATAATACGAATGGGGTAAATTTAAAATTCATTATAATATATAAAACTATTGAGAAATTGAAACTTACTTTTCCAATATATTCATAAAAATTTCCCGCACATCATCATGGACAGAGCATATCCAATAAAGTGTTTTCTCCCTTGGGAAAAAAACCCCAACATCCAATGATCACTGATAAAAGAAAATTTAAGGTTAGTGGTTTTTTATGTTAAAAGATAATGAACTCTTTGAGAGAGATGTGTTTCATACCTCTCACAAAAAGGCATCATCCAACATTGTGTAACTATATTCTGTTCAAGTCTTTCAGCAATATAAAGCATTCTTTGTTCCTCATCCAATGCACATGCTTCAGGGAAAATCAAATACGGGTCCATGAATCCATATACATTTGTCACCTCATTCCTCTCACAAATGTTATAAAGATACCTAATAAAAAACATACATAAGTATACATTTTTAATAAATATAACGCAGGGAAAAGGTGTTAAGACTTACATGGAAAAAATTTGCACCACATTGATGCCCAACTTATCTCTAGTAACAAGATTTATGATATCAGTTTTCATAATCCCCATAGTTATTGCACGTCCATAAACATGAGCTTCTATTGGAAACTCATAATGACCCATCAAAAAATTTTAATATCTTGACAATCCGTCAAGACTACTAGAATCTGTATCTGATGTCATAGCCATTTGTCTTTGTTGTTGTCTATATAGTATTTCTTTACCTTTTAAGTATTCCTGTAAAAATAAATAGAAAAATATATTAGTTTTTAAATGATAAAACAACTTTAATAAAAAAATAAAATAAAAGATATAACATTCATACCTCTATGGTAATGAGTTGAAGAAGTCTGGATGACCAAATTAAAAAATGTCTGATACTATGTCCAACTATCGTAACCTCATCTGTAGGTAATGGTACTCGAGCTGATCTATCTATAATATCTTGTACAGTGACCCTCTGATTCTCTACCTCTAATTGTTGATGATGAACTATATCTCCTATACAATATACCAACCCATATGCAACTATATGATATTGAGGATCATCAACATACAACTCGTAATAAGTAGGAAGCTGTGGTGGAGGAGTAGGATAAAAAATGGGGTCCACAGGCTGAGGTGAGGGAGTGGGAGCTACTGGTGGAGGTGGAGGATAAATAATGGGGTCTATAGGGGGAGGTGGAGGAGTGGGAGTTGCAATCTGAAATTGTATTTGCATGTCTGCAAACATATACTGCACCAACGCTCTAATATTTTCCTCCATCGTCGCATTAATATTATGAACTTCAGCCTCCAAGGATTCTATTTTTTTTATAAACACTCTCAACGTTAGAAGTTGAAGAACTTGGAAACGATTTTATTACCGATACACCTGCCGGATATCCTCTTACACGACCAGGATGTTCGGGCTTTCCCAATGCTACAGATAAAATATCTTGCCTCCCAATAGCTGTAAATGCCCCCTGTGAGCTCTACTCCTTAAGAGAGTCCAATATTAATTAATTGAACATTTATGTAATGATTGAAATTATATGAAGAAAATAGTTAAATTAAATAAATAAAATAGATATCTTACAATCCTCTCAGCTACGATTCTCAATTCTTCCAAAAGATATTGCCCTTTTTTGCCCATCCAAGCTCTCTTCCATTTTTCATGTCTAGATGGAGGGGATGGAGGGGCCACCTCTCCATAGCTTGAAGTCTCAGCTCTTAGTTTTTGAAATTTTTCCGCCATCATTTGTTCTTCTAAAAATGCATACCCTCCCCGAGATAAACTACGAGGGTATACATTTTTAGATTGGATCTCCTGATGATCTTTCCTTGTTTTCTATAAATTAAGAATAAGAAATAATTAACAAAACATTAATAAAATCATTTATATAAGAAATATTATAAAAGTTTACATTTCCCTTACCAAAAATGACTTTTTTATTCTACTTTCAACAAACTGTCTCCATGTGTCTTCATCTATAAAAGGATATATACAACATGGATTTTCATGACTCCTATGACCAAAAATGAAATCAGATGAGAGGGTTGATTTAAAATCCCTCCATATCCTGGCAGCCATCGATAAGCATTTCTTCCTGACTCCTCCAGTGTCAGGAATATCAAATGTCATCTGATGAAGAAGAGGTTAAACATATTACATATACTAGAAACATTTAAAGAATAGTCAAACAATAGCAAAATATCTTACCAAAATCGTCTCCCACAACTGAGAGATTATCGCTTTATCCACACTTCTCCAGTCATCATACTAAATGATTATTTTTCTCTTAGTCTGATTTGATACAAAACTCTTTAAATCTTTTGCATTTGGACCTATAGGAATATCATCATCATCAAACTCAACAAGTATCCTCTGATCCTGTGTACGGGCAAGTTCTAATTTTGGTAAACGTGTGCACCCATGTTTACCAACTCTTGAACTCTTTGTCGTAATAGGAGCACATGAGGAAGATTGGGGAACATCAAGAGGAGCATGTGAATGTTCCTCCCCAGAGGTATGACCAATATGCTCATCTCCATAATCATGTGGTTGATCAACTGAATGATCTGTCATTATCCTTCAAATCAAAAAAACAAACATTAGTTCACAAATATAAAAATTCAAATATTTTAATACTACTGTAATCTGAAAATAGAAAATTGTACTAAGTTACGTAATAGTAAACATTGTTAATATGGTAAGCATGTTAAACAATGGTAAAGATAGTAAAGATGGTAAAGATGGTAAACATGGTAAACCTGGTAAACCTGGTAAACATGGTAAAGTAATTGTCACTGAACAAAAATAATAGATATATAATTCATGTAATGGTAAACATGATAAAGTAAACTAAACAAACTTAAAACAAACAAAAACTTATACTTATTTTGTTTGAATACATATTTTAATAAAGAAAAAACTTACAATATCTAACATTTTATGAAAAAAATAAATGTAAACAAGAAATAAACATATGTTACCTATAATTTTAGGAATGTACAAATGAATTGTTTTCCCAAATTCCTTCGTCGTGATCGTTCCTTATGGCACAAAACATGTCTTCAACATGCTCATCATTATGTTATGTTAATCTTTCCATGGAAGTAGGGATCTCACATAAATTAGCATCTTCATCAAGTTCATCCCCACCAAAATATTGTTTTTTCCCTTGTAAAACAACAACCCACTGCATATCTGATTGATCTACTACATAGAAAATTTGTTTTGAATGTGTTGCCATTATAAAAGAATCATCTGTGTCTTCCAATCTATTCAGATTAAAAATTGTCATTCCAAATTCATCGTGTCTGACACTGTTGTTACCGATAAACCATTTAAAGTTAAAAACAGGAACTTTAATTTTAAAGTAATCAACCTCCCATATGTATTCAATCACTCTATAATATGCACTTGATGCAGAAATTGGGTTTTTGTCCTTAGCACTCGAAAAATGCATTGCTTCTGCAAATACCAATACACCACTATTCTGAACTGCACTTCTATTATTCTGAGCTTTCGTATGAAATGTATAGCCATTAATGTGATAACTGGACCATGTTATCACATTTAATCATGGACCACCCACTATCCATTTTAATGTCTCTGATACATCTAATCTACCAAGCAAGGTCTTTTTAAACCATGACAAAAATGTTTTGTTGTGCTCATTCAAAATCCACATTTCTTTCTTCTTTGGATGACATTGTTTCAACTCATTAATATGCAATGTGATATACAGTTGAGCATCAACTATGTTATTCAAGATGTATGATTCTAACTTCTTCATCTGTTCAGCTCATAATGATTTGAATTTCAATCCATGAATCTCCTTTCCCTCATTATTAACTCGTTCATGGCGAGATGGAGGCAAACCTATGTGCTGCGCCATAGCCAAGTAGCTCGTACAAAGCTCTACAACCTTTCAAAAATATACTTTTTAATAATGGAGGCTTCAGGTAAATATAGATTCTTAACATACCCCTTCAATATTTTCATATACCTTTTAAAAGGATACATCCAACGAAGATATACAGGTCCACAAAGATTTATTTCTCGAACCAGATAAATCATTAAATGCACCATTATATCAAAAAAAGTTGGTGGAAAATACATTTCCAATTGAAAAAGTATAAAAATTGCATCCTTTTCCAAAATGTTCAAAGCATTCACATCAATTGCCTTATTACAAATTGAATTGAAAAAATAACACAAATTCATTGTAGTCTTTCTGACACGGATGGGAAATATTCCATGCAATGAAACTGGTAGAATTTGTTGCATCATGACGTGACAATCATGTGATTTCATACCTATCAACTTCAAGTCCTTCAAGGAGACAAAATTTTTTACATTTAAAGAATAACCTTAAGGCACTTTGATATCATGAAGACACTGAAAAAAGCTAATTTTCTCCCTCTTCGATAATGTATGACAAGCCAGGGGAAGAAATGTCTGTCTTCCTTTAGGAGTGGGAGCTAACTCCAAACGTATTCCCATTGATAGTAAGTCTAATCTTTCATTCAACCCATCTTTTGTCTTTCCTTTAATATCTAACAATGTTCCAATAAAACAATCACAAGTATTCTTCTCCATGTGCATGACATCAATATTATGTTTAACTTCATGATATCTCCAATATGGTAGCTCAAAAAATATTGACCTTTTCTTCCAAATATGTCTATCATTAACAGATTTCGGTGTCTTTTCCAATGTCACATCAAGGTTTTTCACCCTCTCAAAATACAGATTAGGGGATAAAGGTTTTGGAGCAATATCAAATTATTGTGATCCATTGAATGCCTTTTTTAGTCTTCTATAAGGGTGATCCATAGGCAAAAACTTTCGATGACCCATGTACACTATTTTCCTCCCATGATACAATTGACAATATGACGTCTGTTGTTTGCAAATTGGACATGCTTTATGCCCTTTAACACTGTATCCAGAAAAATTTCCATATGATGGGAAGTCATTTATAGTGAAAAAAAGCACTGCATGCAGTTGAAAATATTCCATTTTATAATAATCATACACCCTAATACCATTAGCCCATAAAATTTTCAAATCATCAATCAACGGTGACAAGTAAACATCAATATCATTGCCGGGTTGCTTCGGACCAGAGATCATTATACTCAACATGACATATTTTCGCTTAATACAAACTTCAGGAGAGAGGTTGTAAATTACCAATAAAACAGGCCATGAACTATGTGTGCTACTGAGGGTTCGGTATAGATTCATTCCATCTGTGCACAACCCTAGTCTAAGATTTATAATTTCATTTCCAAATGTAGAATACTGCTCATCAATTTTCTTCCATTGTGAAAAATCAGCTGGATGACGTATTTTTCCATCACATAACCGCTCATCTTCATGCCATCTTAACATTTTTGAACCATGTGAATTAGCAAATAAATGTTTGAAATGATGAATTATAAGAAGATACCAAAATACCTTTGAAGGGATATTTGTAATCTATACATCAACCTGTGATTTTTCTTTCACCTTATATCGTGATGTCCCACATTTAGGACACTCTGACAGAAATTCATATTCCTTCCTATATATAATACAGTCATTCAGACATGCATGTATTTTCTTGTATCCCAATCCCATCGGGCATAATATTTTCTTGGCCTTATAATGTGAATCTGGAAGACCATTATCTTTTGGAAGAATGTCTTTCATCAATTGTAGTAGCTCTGTAAAACTTCTGTCACTCCATCCATGTTTTTCCTTCAAGTTAATCAATCTTAACACCACCGAAAAAACCATAAAATCTGTACAACTAGGATATAATGGTTTTTCAGCATCACCATATAGACGCACAACTATCGGTTCTATCTCAATTTGTTCTGCTGTAATATAGTGAATCATTTCTTCAATTCCATCGGAGTTACCATCTTGTGAATCATCATCATCAGTTACATTTCGTCCAGTTTCACCATGCCAAATCTAAGGGATGTAACTCGGATTAAAACCATGACAAATCAGATGATATTTTATCTCTCTTATTTTCAACTTCTTCATATTCAAACATTTCAGGCATGGACAGAAAAAAATGCCACTACTTGGAACATTTCGTTTAGAAAATTCCAAAAAGTCATCAACACCTTCCTCATATTCATTACTCATTCAATGTGCCATAATCCAATTTCGACTCATTATTACCTATAACAAATATCAAAATTATACATCTTTTTAAGATAAGACAGATATATGTTTATATGAAAAAAAATCATAAATTGAATGTAAAACAATTTTTAAATATAAAACAAATCTATGCATATTTAAAAAAATATGCTTGAATATGATTTTAAAAAGAAAATATAGTTAGATATAACAGTTTTAAATTCCATTGAATTAAAGAAAACCATGGGGCCTCTAATGGTTGATAGAAAATTGGAGAAAATTGAGTAAACCTGAGAATCAAATCAAATTTAAAATAAAAACTCAAATGGAGAAAATCACAATGTAAAGCCAATCATCATGGCACAATGGGGTCATCCCCCCTCAGACCCCCCCCCCCCCCCCCACACACCCCTGGACTGCCCCCCCCCCCACCTCTATGGACACCCCCCAACCCTCTGGACAGCCCCCCGAACCCTCTGCACACCACCCCCATCCCCTTAGATACCCCTGGACACCACCACCCCCTTGGACATCCCCCCACCCCTCTGGACAGCCCCCACCCCCTAGACAGCCCCCCACCCCTCTAGACAATACCCCCACCCCTCTAGACAGCACCCCCACCCCTTTTGGACACCACCCCCACCCCCTACCCCCTTGGACACCCCTCTAGACAACCCCCAACCCTCTAGACAGCCCCCCAACCCTCTGGACAACCCCCCACCCCACCCCCTGGATAGCCCCCACCCCTCTAGACAGCACCCCCACCCCTCCTGGACACCACCCCCACCCCACCCCCTTGGACACCCCCTTGAACACCCCCCAACCCTCTGGACAACCCCCAACCCCCCAGACAACCCCCAAACCCTCTGGACAGGCCCCCACCCCCTTGGACAACCCCCACCCATCCACCCCCTTGGACAACCCCCACCCCCTTGGACCCCCCCCCCACACCCTTGGACTGCCCCCCCCCCCCACCTCCATGGACACCCCAACCCTCTGGATAGCCCCCCGAACCCTCTGAACACCACCCCCACCCCCTTGGACACCCCCTGGACACCACCACCCACTTGGACATCCCCCACACCTCTGGACAGCCCCCACCCCCTGGACAGCCCCCCACCCCTCTAGACAACACCCCCACCCCTCCTGGACACCACCCCCACCCCCTACCCCCTTGGACACCCCCTGGACACCCCCAACCCTCTGGACAACCCCCCACCCCCGGACAACCCCCCAAACCCTCTGAATATCCCCCACCCACCCACCCCCTTGGACAGCCCCCACCCCCTTCGACACCCCCACCCCCTTGGACCCCCCCCCCCACACACACCCCTGGACTGCCCCCCCCCCCCCCACCTCCATGGACACCCTGGATAGCCCCCAACCCTCTGGACAACCCCCAACCCCCTGGACAACCACCAACCCTCTTGAAAGCCTCCCATAACCATGGGATTTTAACCTCAAGATACTAGTTTTGGCATATCTAGGGATTTTAACCTCAAGCTACTAGTTTTGGTATCATGCCATTATTCAAAATGAGAACCATGAACTGTATCTCCTACTAGTCTAAAATTATCTATTGTGCAATGAATCGGGTTTTAATAGCATATGAAGACTTATAATAGTCCATGAAAATAAGCAACGTAAATAGATTATGGAACTACAAATAGTGATACCCAAAATAGAAACAAACAAGGATCCAAAACAAACATTCCACCATGAAAAACCATATATAATTATAAAATAAATCACATTGGTACACGGAATGGGTGTATCACAATGATTTATATATAAATTGCAGTAATATAGGTGAATGAGATCATTAGTTGTCAATGACAAAAAAATTACCATCAATGTCAGGCATCCGTGAAACAAAGACAAACGAAATAGAAGTAGGTGAGGCTTACGTGAATATTGTGAGTCGATCTAATAGATATAGTTATAATAAATAAGATGATGATGGAAAAACGAGGTAAGAGGGTTCGAAATCGAAGAATATTACCTAGTTTAAACAAAAAAATTGCAAAATGTAAATATAGACTATCCGAGAAAAAAAAACGAACGAAATAAAATCGTGGGAGGCTTACCTGAGTTTTGCGAGTGGAGATGATAGATCCAAGGAGAGTAAAGATGATAAATGACAATGGAAAAACGATTTTAATGAAATGAGACCGAAGAGTCGATTAGGGTTTTCCGTGTGAGAGAGACGAGTCGCCGGTCTGTCGATCGAAAAATCAGCAATTACAATCCACGGGGCGTGTTAATTTTTTAAATATTTTATAACACCAGTTATTTAATAACTGACGTTATAAAATATTTTTATTACATTTATAACCTCAGTTATTATAATAACCAACATTATAAATGTATCAGATAACGCAGTTTTTACATCGGTTATTTTATAACCGACGTAAAAAAAGCCGCGTGTTGGATTTTTACGTCGGTTATTCTATAACCGATGTCAAAAAAAAATCATAAACCACAGTTTTTACGTTGGTTATTTTATAACTGACATAAAAACTGTCGGGTGTTGGTTTTTTATGTCGGTTATACTATAACTGACGTGAAAAATTTGGCAGGTTGGGTTTTTATGTCGGTTATTTAATAACCGGCATCAAAAAGGCCTCAGATGCCGCCTTTTTTACGTTGGTTATTTTATAAACGATGTAAAAAATTCGTAGATACCTCATTTTTTACGTCGGTTATTAAATAACTGACATAAAAAATGTCTCGATTTGGTTTTTTATGTCGGTTATTTTATAACCGATGTAAAAAACGAACACGCGGGATTTTTGACATCGGTTATTAAAATAATCAACGTAAAAAATTTACTATGCGTATTTGTTACGTCAGTTATAAAATAACCGACGTAAAAAACCATGTATCACATATTTTCACATCAGTTATATATAACTGACATAAAAAATAGTGATGTTAAAAACGTTTTCTGCACTAGTGCTTGCATCTTAAGCTCACCGATGGTGTTCACCAATTGTCCCACTCGAGTTCGTAGGTCTTGAATTGCCAATTTTGTGGTCTGTTGGAACTAGAGGTTCTGGGTTTCCTTTTTTTTCACCATATCCTCAAGTCTTGGTTCAAATTTGGGAGGAGGAGGATGATTATTTTGAGAAGTTGAAGGATAAGAAGGTTGCATACCTTGGCCTTGTGGATACCAATTCTGCTTGGGGTTACTAGTGCAGAAAACATTTTTAAGGTGGTTATTTTTTATTTTTTATGTCGTATTTTGGATGACATTATTATAGGAGACATTATAAATATTGTGTTTTTATGTCGGTTATTTTAAAACCGATATAAAAACAAAAATTCTGAAGTGTTTTTCATGTCGGTTCCTAAAAAACCAACGTGGAAAAAACTTCAGAGTCGTGATTTATTACGTTGGTTTTTAAATAACCGACGTGGTATATAATTTATTATGTTATTTATTATAAAAACGACGCAATAAAATGAACCTATGAAGTGTTTATCACGTTAGTTATTTTCATAACTGATGTAATAAACCAGTCCGCCAAGGGTTTTCTCACGTCGGTTAAATAATAACCGGCGTGAAAACATACATACTACGTTGGTTATAAAATAACCGATGTAAAAAACTATTCCATTACATTTATTACGTTGGTTATTAAATAACCAATGTAAAAACCCATTCCCATGCATTTGTTACATTGGTTTTCAAATAACTGATGTTAAAACCTATTCCCATGCATTTTTTACTTCGGTTATAAAATAACAGACGTAAAAACCAATTTTTTTTTAATAAAACCATTCAACCACAACTATGCCCTACCAAAGAAAACCTAAAACAGACCAAAAATAGACCAAAACCATACCAAAAACCCCCACCCCACTTGACAGCCCTCCCACACCCCTAGAAACCCCCCACCCCACTGGACACCCCCACACCCCTGGATATCCCCACCCCTCCTGGACAACCCCCCACTCCCCTGGATAGCCCTCCCACCCTCTTGGACACCCTCCCACCCCCATGGACACCCTGGACACCCCCACCCCACTGGACAACCCTCCCACACCCCTAAACCCCCACCCCACTGGACACCCCCTACACCCCTGGACACCCCCTGGACACCCCCACCCTCCTAGATAGCCCCTACCCCCTAGACATCCCTACCACCCTCCTGGACACCCTCCCACCCCCATGGATACCCTGGACACCCCCACCCCACTGGACAGCCCTCCCACACCCCTGGACCCCCCACCCCCTGGACACTACCCACACCCCTAGACACCCCTGGATAGCCCCCACCTTCCTGGACAACCAACACTCCCCTAGACAGCCCTCCCACCCTCTTGGACACCTTCCCACCCCCATGGACACCCTGGACACCCCCACCCCACTGGACAACCCTCCCACACCCCCGGAAACCCCCCACCCCACTGGACACCCCCACACCCCTGGACACCCCCTAAACAGCCCCCACCCTCCTGGATAGCCCCCACCCCTTGGACAACCCTCCCACCCTCATGGACACCCTCCCATCCCCATGGACACCCTGGACACCCCCACCCCACTGGACACCCCATGGATAGTCCCCCTCCCTCCTGGATATCCCCCACCCCCTGGACAGCCCTCCCACCCTCTTGGACACCCTCCCACCCCCATGGATACCCTGGACACCCCCACACCACTGGAAAACCCTCCCATACCCCTGGAAACCCCCACCCCCTGGACACCCCACACCCCTGGACACCCCCTAGACAGCCCCCACCCTCCTGGACAACCCCCAATCCCCTAGACAACCCTCCCACCCTCTTAGACACCCTCCTAACCCCATGGACACCCAGGACACCCCCACCCCACTGGAAATCCCTCCCACACCCATGGACCCCCCCCCCACTAGACACCCCCACACCCCTAGATACCTCTAGATAACCCCCATCCTCCTGGACACCCTCCCACCCCCATGGACACCCCCCACTGGACAACCCTCTCACACCCCTGGAAACCCCCCACCCCACTAGATACCCCCCACACCCTTGGACACCCCCTGGACATCCCCCACCCTCCTGGACAACCCCCACCCCCTGAACAACCCTCCCACCCTCTTGGACACCCTCCTACCCCCATGGACACCCTGGACACCCACACCCCACTAGAAAACCCCCCCACACCCCTGGAACCCCCCCACCCCACTAGACACCCCCCACCCCTGGACACCCCTTGGACAACCCCCACCCTCCTGGACAACCCCCACCCCCTGAACAGCCCTCCCACCCTCTTGGACACCCTCCCACCCCCATGGACACCCTAGACACCCCCACCCCATTGGAAACCCCCCCCACACCCCTAGACCCCCCCACTCCCACTAGACACCCCCACACCCCTAGATACCCCCCTAGACAGTCCCCCACTCCTGGACAACCCCCACTCCCCTGGACATCCCTCTCACCCTCCTGGACACCCTCCCACCCCCATGGACACCCTGGAAACCCCCACCCCACCCCACTGGACATCCCTACCACACCCTTGGAAACCCCCACCCCACTAGAAACCCCCCACACCCCTGGATACCCCCTGGACAACCCCACCCTCTTGAACAACCCCCACTCCCCTGAACAACCCTCCCACCCTCCTAGACACCCTCCCACACCCATGGACACCCTGGACCCCCCACTGGACATCCCTCCCACACCCCTAGAACCCCCACCCCATTGGACCCCCCCAAACCCCTGGACAACCCCCACCCTCATGGACAACCCCCACCCCCTGGACAGCCCTCCCACCCTCCTAGACACCCTCCCACCCCCACGGACACCCTGGACACCCCCACCCCACTGGAACCCCCCCCCCCCCCCCACACCCCTGAACCCCCCCAAAGACCAGAATCTATACCAGAAAAATCATCAGAAATAGACCAAAACAAGAAGCAGAGCAAAATTAAACATTCACATATATAACATTCAAAACTTATAATGTTAACTAAAAAAACCTAAATACAACCTAAACGACTACCAAATAAACAATTATAATGACAATATTAAAAATTACATTTTACACTACAAACAAAATAAAATCCAATCAAACCTGTAAAATAATTTGACCATTCCACTTGTAAGTGTTTGACCTATTGATCACTATAGGATTGAGGGTCATCAAATAGCTACAAATTAAAAGTATATTAGTTAACATGTATAATGAATAAATCAACTGAAATATTATGGAAAAGTTTAAAAGGAAATCTTACCAAGTCAAAGTTCACAAGTGTTCTAGTTGTAATTATTTCATACATAAATCTTAACATATAATATCTACATTCAACGATGCCTTGTTGTTCATGAAAATTCTATTTAAATGAGTGTAAATTCAAAATATTATTTTTATGTAATACATAAAAAAGTATAAATTATAAATGGATATTTACCTTTACTTTTACATATTTGATCTTGGCACTCCTTTTTTTTGTGTTTTTTCAAAAGTAGACCCATATTCTATTAGAAAATAATAATAATGAGATAAATTTAAAATTTATTATAATATATAAAACTATTAAGAAATTGAAACTTACTTTTCTAACATATTCCTAAAACTTTCTCGCACATTGCCATGAACAGAGCATATCCAATAAAGTGTTTTCTCCCTTGGAAAAAAACACATAATATCCAATGATCATTGATAAAAGAAAATTTAAGGTTAGTGGGTTTTTTATGTTAAAATATAATTAACTCTTTGCCAGATATATGTTTCATACCTCTCAAAAAAAAGGAATCATCCAACACTGTGTGAATATATTCTATTCAAATCTTTTAGAAATATAAATTATTCTTTGTTCCTCATCCAATGCATGTGCTTTAGGGGAAATAAAATGCGGGTCCATGAATCCATATACATCTATCTGCTCATTCTTATCACACATGTTATAAATATACCTAATACAAAATAGACATAAGTATATATTTATAATAAATATAATGCAGGGAAAAGGTGTTAAGACTTACATGGAAAAAATTTTCACTACGTTGATGCCAAACTTATCTCTAGTAACAAGCTCCATGATATCATTTTTTACAATCCCCGCATTTATTGCATGTCCACAAATATGAGATTCCATTGAAAACTCACAATGATCCACTAAAAAATTTGAATATCTTGAAAATCTGTCAAGACTACTAGAATATGTATCTGATTTCATAGCCATTTTTCTTTGTTGTTGTCTATAAAATATTTCTTTACCTTTGAAGTATTACTGTAAAAATAAATAAAAAAATATATTAGTTTTCAAATGTTAAAACAACTTTAATAAAAAAATAAAATTGAAGATATAACATACATACCTCTATGGTAATGAGTTGCAGAAGTCTGGATAGAAAAATTAAAAAATGGTTGATACTATGTCCAACTGTCATCACCTCATCTGTAGGTAATGGTACTCGAGCTGATCTATCTATAATATCCTATACAGTGACCATATGATGCTCTACCTCTAACTGTTGATGATGGAATGTATCTTCTATACAATATACCATCCCATATGCAACTATATGATGTTGAGGATCATCAACATATAACTCACAATAAGTAGGAAGTTGCGGAGGAGGAGTGGGAGCTACTGGAAGAGGTGGAGGAGTCAGATCTACTGGTGGAGGTGGAGGATAAATAATGGGGTCTGTAGGGGGAGGTGGAGGAGTGAGAGCTGCAGTCTGAAATTGTATTTTCATGTCTCCAAACATAGACTGTACCGACGCTCTAATATTTTCCTCCAATGTCGCATTAATATTATGAACTTCAGGCTCCAAGGATTCTATTTTTTATAAACACCCTCAATGGAATAATTTGAAGAACATGGAAACACTTTTCTTACCGATACACCCGTCGGATATCCTCATACACGACCAAGATGTTCGATCTTTCCCAATGCTGTAGATAAAATATCTTGCCTCCCAATAGCTATAAATACCCCCTGTGAGCTCTGCTCCTTAAGAGAATTCTGTATTAATTAATTAAACATTTCTGTAATGATTCAAATTATATAAATAATATAGTTAACTTAAATACATAAAATAAATATCTTACAATCCTCTCAGCTACAATTCTCAATTCTTCTGAAAGATATTGCACCTTTTTTCCCATCCTAAATCTCTTCCATTTTTCATGTCTAGATGGAGGGGATGGAGGGGAAACCTCTCTAGAGCTTTAAGACTCAGCTCTCAGTTTTTGTAAATTTTCCTCTATCATTTGTTCTTCTAATAATGTATACCCTCTCCAAGATAAAATATGAGGGTATAAATTTTTAGATTGGATCTTCTGATGATATTTCCTTGTTTTCTATAAATTAAGAATAATAAATCATTAACAAAACATTAATAAGATCATTTATATAATAAAGCTTATAAAAGTTTACATTGCCCTTACCAAAAATGAATATTTTCTTTTATTTTCAATAAAATGTCTCCATGTGTCTTCATCTATGAAAAGATATATATGACACAGATTGTCATGACTCCTATGACCAAAAATGAAATCAGATGTGAGGGTTGATTTGAAATCCCTCCATATCCTAGCATCCATCGATAAGCATTTCTTCCTGACTCCTCCAATGTCAGGAATATCAAATGTCATCTAATAAAGAAGAGGTAAAATATATTATACTAGAAACATTTAAAGAATATACAAACAATAGAAAAAGATCTTACCAAAATCATCTCCCACAACTGAGATAATATCACTTTTTCCACACTTCTCCAATCATCATACAAAATGCTTACTTTTCTCTTACCCTGAGTTGATACAAAACTCTTAAAATCTTTTGCATTTAGACCTCTAGTAATATCATTCTCATAAAACTCAATGATTATCCTGTGGTCCTGCATATGAGCAAGTGATAATTTTGGTAAACGTGTGCACCCATGTTTACCAACTCTTGAACTCTTCTTTGTCTTTATGGGAGCACATGAGGAAGATTGGGGAACATCAAGAGGAGAATGTGAATGTTCCTCCCCATAGGTATGATCATTATGCTCATCTCCAGAATCATGTGGTTGATAAACTGATTGATATATCATTATCCTTCAAATAAAAAAAACAAACATTAGTTCACAAATATACAAATTCAAATATTACAATACTAATGTAAATAGAAAATGGAAAATTGAACTAATTTAAATAATAGTAAACATGGTTAATATGGTAAGCATGTTAAACAATGGTAAACATGGTAAAAATGGTAGTGTAATTGTCATTCAACAAAATCAATAAATATATAAGTTACGTAAAGGTAAACTATGGTAAACTATGGTAAACATGGTAAACTTGGTAAACATGGTAAACATGGTAAACTATGGTAAACATGGTAAACATGATAAACATGGTAAACATGGTAAACATGGTAAACATGGTAAACATGGTAAACATGGTAAACATGGTAGACATGGTAAACATGGTAGACATGGTAAACATGGTAGACATGGTAAACATGGTAAACATGGTAAAGTAATTTCCATTCAACAAAAATAATAGATATATAATTTACATAATGGTAAACATGATAAAATAAACTAAACAAAATTAAAATAAACAAAAACTTCTACTTATTTGTTTTAATATGCATTTTAATAAAGAAAAAAACTACAATATCTAACATTTTATGAAAATAATAAATGTAAACAATAAATAAACATATGTTACCTGTAATATTAGGAATTTACAAATGGATTGTTTTCCCAAATTCCTTCATCATGATTGTTCCTTATGGCACAAACCATGTCTTCAACATGCTCATCATTATGTTCTGCTAATCTTTCTATGGAATTAGGGATCTCACATAAATCAGCATCTTTATCAAGTTGATCCTCACCAACATATTGTTTTTTTCCTTGTAAAACAACAGACCACTGCATATCTGATTGATTAACTACATAGAAAATCTATTTTTCATGTGTTTCCATTATAAAAGAATCTGTTGTGTCTTTCAATCTATTCAGATTAACAACTATCATTCCAAATTCATCATGTCTAACACTGTTGTTACCGATAAACCATTTGCAGTTAAAAATATGAACTTTAATTTTAAAGTAATCAACCTCCCATATTTCTTCAATGAGTCCATAATATGCACTTGATACTTAAATTGAGTTTTTGTCTTTAGAACTCGAAAAATTCATTTCTTCTACAAACACCAATACACCACTATTCTAAACCACACTTCTATTGTCCTGAGCTTTTGTATGAAATGTATAGCCATTAATGTCATACCCAGACCATGTTATCACATTTAAACTTGGACCACCCACTAACCATATTAATGTCTCTGATACATCTGATCTACCAAGAAAGGTCTTTTTAAACTATGACAAAAATTTTTTGTTGTGATCATTCAAAATACACATTTCTTTCTTCTTTGGATGATATTGTTTCAACTCATTAATATGCAATGTGATATACAGTTGATCATCAGCTATGTTATTCAAGATGTATAATTCTAACTTCTTCATCTATTCAGCTGACAATGATTTGACTTTCAAGCCACGAATCCATTTTCCCTCATTATTAACCCATTCATGGAGAGATGGAGGCAAACCTATGTGCTCTGCTGCAGCCAAGTAGCTCGTACAAAACTCCACAACCTCCTCAGAAATATACTTTTCAATAATGGAGGCTTCAGGCCGATATGGATTCTTAACATACCCCTTTAATATTTTCATATACCTTTCAAAAGGATACATCCAATGAAGATATACAGGTCCACAAATCTTTATTTCTCGAACCATATGAATCATTAAATACACCATTATATCAAAAAAAGATGGAGGAAAATACATTTCCAATTGAAAAAGTATAGAAATTTCATCCTTTTACAAAATGTTCAAAGCATTCACATCAATCACCTTATTATAAATTGAATTTAAAAAATAACACAACTTCATTATAGTCTTTCTGACATGGATGGGAAATATTCCATGCAATGCAACTGGTAGAAGCTGTTGTATCATGATGTGACAATCATGAGATTTCATACCTATCAACTTCAAATCCTTCAAAGAGACAAATTTTTTTACATTTTAAGAATAACCTTGAGGCAGTTTGATATCATTAAGACATTAAAAAAATCTAATTTTCTCCCTATTGTATAATGTATGACAAGCCGGGGGAAGGAATGTTCATCTTCCATTAAAAGTGCGAGCTAACTCCAAACGTATTCTCATTGATAGTAAGTCTAATCTTGCATTTAACCCATCTTTTTTCTTTCCTTTAATATCTAAAAATGTTCCAATCAAACTGTCACATATATTTTTCTCCACGTGCATGACATCAATATTATGTTTCACTTCATGATATCTCCAATATGGTAGCTCAAAAAATATTGACCTTTTCTTCCAAATATGTCTATCATTACCAGATTTTTGTGTCTTTCCCAATGTCACATCAAGGTTTTCCACCCTCTAAAAATACACATCAGGGGATAAATGTTTTGGAGAAATATCAAATTCTTATGATCCATTGAATTCCTTTTTAGTCTTATATAAGAGCGATGCATAGGAAACAAATTTCAATGACCCATGTATACTGTTTTCCTCCCATGATGTAATTGACAATATGAAGTCTGTTGTTTGCAAATTGGACATGCTTTATTCTCCTTAACCCTGTATCCAAACAAATTTCCATATGATGGGAAGTCATTTATAGTGAACATAAGCACTACATGCAGTTGAAAATATTACATTTTATAAGAATCATACATCCTAATACCATCCTCTCATAAAAGTTTTAAATCATCAATCAATGTTGACAAGAAAAAATCAATATCATTTTTTGGTTGCTTCGGACCAGATATCATTATACCCAACATGAAATATTTGTGATTCATGCAAACTTCAGGAGAGAGGTTGTAAATTACCAATAAAACAGGCCATGAACTATGTGTACTACTGAGGGTTCGGTATGGATTCATTCCATCTATGCACAACCCTAGTATGAGATTTCTAATTTCATTTCCAAATGTAGGATACTAATCACCAATTTTCTTCTATTGTGAAAAATCAGTTGGATGACGTATTTTTCCATCACATATCTGCTCATCATCATAACATATTAACCTTTTTGCATCATGTGAATTAGCAAATAAATGTTTCAAATGATGAATTTTAGGAAGATTCCAAATTACCTTGGAAGAGATCTTTGTAGTCTCTACATCATCCTGCGATTTTTCTTTCAACTTATACTATGATGTCCTACATTTAGAAAACTCTGAAAAAAATTCATATTCCTTCCTATATATCATACAGTCATTCGAACATGCATATATTTTCTTGTATCCCAATCCCATTGGGAATAATATTTTCTTGGACTTATAATGTGAATCTGGAAGATCATTGTCTTTTGGAAGAATGTCTTTCAACAATTGTAGTAGCTCTGTAAAACTTCTGTCACTCCATCCATGTTTCACATTCAGGTTAATCAATCTTAAAATCGCTGACAAAACCGTAAAATCCGTACAACTAGGATACAATGGTTTTTGAGCATCACCATATAGATGCACAATTTTAGGTTCTATCTCAATTTGTTTTGCTACAATATCATGAATCATTTCTTCAATTCCATTAGAGTTACCATCTTTTAAATCATCATCATCAGTAGATCTGGCAATCTGTCCAGTTTCACCATGCCAAATCCAAGGGCTATAACTCGGATTAAAACCATGACAATTAAGATGATCTTTAATCTCTATACTTTCCAACTTCTTCATATTCAAACATTTCAGACATAGATAGAAAAAAATGTCACTGCTTGGAACATTTCGTTTAGCAAATTACAAAAATCCATCAACACATTCCTCATATTCATTACTCATTCGATGTGCCGTAATCCAACTTTGACTCAATATTACCTATAAAAAATATCAAAAGTATACATCTTGTTAAGATAAGACAAATATATATTTATATGAAAAATATCATAATTTGAATGTAAAACAATTTTGAAATATAAAACAAATCTATGCGTATTTGAAAAATATATGTATGAAAATGATTTTCAAAAGAAAATATAGTTATATATAACAGTTTTAAATTCATCTTGGATCCTTTCTTCTTAAGGTACACAAAGAATACATCCCAGTGCAATTGGATACCAAATCCACCCTTCCGTAAAAAAGAAATACGAAGTATAAATATTAAAATATGTATACATTCACTACTGAAAATTACACATATCCCAATGATTTGAAACCATTGGGATAGCCCTTGAAACTGTTGGGATAGAATACCCCAACGGTTTCACACACCGTTGGCATGATGGTCATTGCAATAGCCCTATACCAACGATTCTACAGGAACCGTTGGTATAGACTACCTGAAGTTAAAATATGCCAACGGTTTTAATGAAACCATTGGGATATATATATATATATACCAAGTGAGTGTCTAAGGGGGTAGGGGATATCTAGGGGGTGGGGGGGGGGGGCTATCCAAGGGGGTAGGGGTTGTCCGCGGGGGTAGGGGACTGTCTAGGGTGTCCAAGGGGGTAGGGGGTGTCCAGGGGGTGGGGGCTTGTCCAGGGGGTGGGTAGGGGTGTCCATGGGGGTGGGGGTGTCCAAGGGGGTGGGGGAGTGGTGTCCATGGGCTGAGGGGGTTGTCCAACCCCTACCCCATTGGACACCACCCCCACCCCCTTGGACACCCCCTAGACACCACCACCCCCTAGACACCCCACCCCCTAAACAGCACCCCCACCCCTCTGGACACCCCCCACATATTAGTTTGTTTGAAAACCATATTTGGTTATATGGTAGAAAATTTATTCACTACTCAACCATCGTATTCCAGCACAATTATAACATGGACAGTGTATGTGACCACTATTTTATGCATTTTCAAATGTGAAATCTAAAAATTTCTCCAAATTATTTTGAAAATTTCTTGAGATCTGATTAGTTTCATACATCCAAATTCTATACATTCTATAAAAAATTGTATTAATTCATTTCATGAAAGTAATTCAATACGATTGAAGTTAAATCAAAAATATATTTACGTAAATGAGAATGTTTCAGTTTATATCAAACCATAACTAACACACTACTCTATATGAGAATCATAACATGAAGAAAAAAATACCATATATATAAAAAAATACAATAAATATAAAACCATGATATTTAACTGAAACATAGTGGATGTGATGGAAAATCATTTTATAAAGGATGATCTCTCTAGGATAATTACGAGAAATAAATTAGCATTAAGTATAAATTCATAGATATCATTTTATTGAATAATAAATTATATCTCTATAATAAATGGTGTCATTGTAGTATTAGTGATCAATGATATTTATTATAGGGTTTGTTATTTAAAAGGTATCCATCTTGGTGGCATGAACTAGAAACATGTATGTGCTCAACGAAAATGATATAAATCCAGCAAAATGAGTTATTGAAGGGTTAACAGACTTCATGGTATGCCCCAATGTTTTATATTTACCTTACTCCAATACATTCCAATATTTTCAAGGGACACCCCAAATTAAGATGATAACATCATTCTAACTCTAAGGATTTATAATAGTAATTGTTCTCCATTAGGATAAAAAATGAAACTTCTTTATATGCTTTACATGGTTCAGAAGTGTGGGGTCATATAATTGGCATTATCATGGTAAAAAATATTCAATATCTCATAGATTCATGCATCAACTTCTCCGGCTAAAATATAAATAGTTTTATAATTCATTAGAAGTATCGAAATAGGAATACATGATTTTATTAGTACCAATGTAATTATTTTAATATATCATTGAGTAAAGGATATCATTGGTCAATATTGGGTAAATTCCATCTCAAGTGGGTTGTGTAGCCTTGGACATGAATTTGGAAAAGTCGTGAATTATTACCAAGATCCTCACATAGGTCACTTCTCTCAAGTGCATCCCACCAATAACTTCACTAAAAAACCTCACACAGGTCACATAGCCCATGTGACTCACACATATCACTTCACCCAAATTCATTTCGGAACTCACTTATCATTATGTAATCAATAATTTGAATTAATATATAAAGGATTCATTGAATATTTTTGAGAATATTGGATTTACATCACCCAGACCAGTGCAACTATATGTGGGGTCCATTGGGTAAACATAAAAATTTATAAACATGCCAGTGACTCACGTGTCAATCAGACATGGATAAAGATAAAAAAGTGAAAAAAACATATAGGAGAGGGAATATTTGTAATATGAAACCAGATTAAGGGAACTAATGATATTTGTGAATGTGTGGTGATCAATTAAAATTCAAATGAGAAATGTGTGTCAAGACAGCCCCAAAAGGTCAAGTAGTATTAATTTACTAACAATTATTTTCCATTAAGAACATTTTACACATCTTTATGTCACACAAGCCTCATTATATAGGAATAAAGACAATAATATTAGCATTTTTTTTCTATTTATCTATTAAAAACCAAACCATTATATAAAAGTTACAATAAGTAATTATTTGAACTCCCTTTTCGATGAAATGAATTAGTTTTCAACATAAAATACCTCAAAATATGAATGTGAACATGACCAATGTGGTAAAATATAGATCCCTTAAAACTCTAATATTATGTAACATGCGTGTAAAAATTAGAGATGGTGGAATTGGTTTAGGAAGGGACATTTGGTCTCAATGTGTTGGATGAAGTATTTTAAACATGCCAATTTCACATTCATGAATAATAAAATGAAAACCCTAAATGATAGATATTGTATCCTGATGGGTGAAATAAACTAAATGTGGTATATAACAATGAAAAATAGAGGTATCCTGAAGATATAACTCAAAATGATCAATTTGAAGTGGAATAATCCAAATGATTTAAACAAGGATGGATCGCTTATGATGAGGAGTGGTCGGCTGGGAAGAGAGCAGCGGTGCTGTAGGGGAAAACTACATCAGATCTAGAATGGGGAGGGGAGCTCACTACTGTATTTGGGGGAACCTATACCAACGGTTTTTTGAAAACTATTGGTATATATATTCTATACCAACAATTTTTAAAAACCATTGGCATAGACCAATGTATACCAATGGTTTTAAAAAACCTTTGGTAAAACAAAATTTTGAAATTCCTTTCCCAATAGTTTTAAAAAACCATTGGTAAAACATAGTATAAAATACCTTTTACCAATGGTTCTAAGAAGAAAATTGGTAATGGGACCCTATCCAGATGGTTTTATAAAACCATTGGTAAAGGGGAGTTGGAATAGATCACCATTCCGGTAGTGTTTTTCCTTTCTCAGTCATCTTCTGTTTCCTTTTCTGGAAATGGTTCAAGGTATCCATGGACTTTTTTTGGGTTACGATAGACTACTTAATGAAGGATATAATATCGAGGTTTTGACTAATTTGTTGATAAATTTAGTTATTTTCATTATGATCAATGATATCACGCAATTTTAAGATTTGGGTAAGCTATATGTTCAAGAATTTATGAGGTTACATGGTATTATACTGCCTGTTGCTTCAGATAGGGATACTTGGTTTATATTAAGGTTATTGACAATTATCCAATAGGAAATGGAGACTTATTTCAGATAGAGTAGAGCTTATTTACATTTGGGATCTAGATAGATCGTGTTATTAAGTTTCTGTAGGATATGATTCATGCATCTGTCTTGGAAATTGATGGATCATGGAATATCTATCTCGTACTTGTTTAATATTCATATAATAACATTAATCATTCGCCAATTAGAATAGATCCTTTTTAGGATTTTTGTAGTGTCCCATGTAGGTCACATGTTTGTTGGGTGGAGGTGGATGATGCTTCTTTTGTAGTAAACTGTTTGGTTCAGGATATTTCGAAAAGAATTTAGGATTTACATTGTTTTTTGGTTACTACACAGTGTTTTCATAAAACTTATGTCAATCAAAGACATCATAATTTTATGTTTTCCATAGGTGACAAAGTTTTCTTGAAATTTTATATTCGTTTTTGTCACTATAAAATTGAAAAATATGGAAAATTGGGATGGATATATGTGGGATTGTTTGAGATAATTAAGTAGATTAGAAATGGTGCTGATCATTTGGAATTTTATTGCTCATTTGAAAGTAATTCATGATGTTTTCCACATATCACAGCTTAATAAATACCATCTTGACCCCTCTCACATTCTATTTTGGGGAGATATTGAATTGGATATAAATATCTATATTTTCTAGAATCTAATAGATATCATAAACTCTTTGGTGATAGTATTTCATTGAAACTATATTTTGTTGGTTAGATTGTTATGGAGGAATGTATAAAATTCTCATGAGACTTGAGATCATGTCCTTTCCACTTAACCAAACTTAATTCTTCCACATGACATCAAATGGATAAAAATACTTATAGTGGCTCGTTTTTAACATCCCATAACCATATTTCAGGTATTTACCTTATATTTTCTTGTTTAATACTAATTTGGTGGGTCTTGGTACTCCTAAGGATGGAGAACGTTTTTTGTGGAAATAACTTAATGTTCAGGGATAGTTTTTTTTAAATTAGTGGTGTAAAGGTATAAACGTGTTAATTTATTTTTGGTGTTCTGTTATATTTCATATAATTCTAGAGGTGTTTTTATGTATTTGTGTAAGAATCTTGAGTTTTATCTTGTGTGTTAAGAAATTACAAGTCGTCTAAGGGGGCCACACAACATGTAAAATTTAATGTTTTTTTAGTAAAACTAAAGTGGGATTATTGTATTAATTAAGTGTCATGGAAGACATGATGTGTAATAGGGTTAAACATCATGAAACTGTCAGGAGGTCCACTTTTAGGGTTTCGTATGGGAAATAATTTCATTCATTCCGCCCCCTGGACACCCCCACCCCCTTAGACAGCCCAATCATCCCCTGGACACCACCCCACCCCCTGGACACCCCACCCCCCATAGACACCACCCCCACCCCCTACCCCCTTGGACACCCCTCCAGATACCCCACCCTCTGGACAGCCCCCTCGCCCCCCCTGGACACCACCCCCACCCCCTGGACACCCCTACCCCCTTAGAAAGCCCCCTCACCCCCCATGGACACCACCCACACCCCCTAACCCATCGGACACCCCATGGACACCCCACACCCCCCCTGGACACCCCCACCCCCTAGACAGCCCCCTCACCCCCCTGGACACCACCCCCACCCCCCGAACACCCCCAACCCCTTGGAAAGCCCCCTCACCCCCAGACACCACCCCCACCCCCTTGGACACCCCCTAGACACCACCACCCCCTTGGATATCCCTCCACCCCCTGGATAGCCCCCAACCCCTATGGACAGCCCCCACCCCCTGGACACCCCCACCACCTTGGACAACCCCCTCACCCCCTAGACTCCACCCCCACCCCTTGAACACCCCACCACCTTGGAAAGCCCCCTCACCCCTGGACACCACTCCTACACCCCTTTAGACACCACCACCCCCTTGGATAGCCCCCACCCCCTGGACAGCCCCCCAACCCCTTTGGACAGCCCCCACCCCTAGACACCCCCACCCCCTGGACACCCCATACCCCCTTGGACAGCACACTCACCCCCCTGGGCACCACCCCCACCCCCCTGGACAGCCCCCTCACCCCCTCGACACCACCCCCACCCCCTGGACACCCCTACCCCTTGGAAAGCCCCTCACCCCCTGGACACCACCCCCACCCCCTTGGACACCCCCTGGACACCACCACCCCCTTAGACACCCCCACCCCTCTGGATAACCCCCACCCCTGGATAGCCCCCCACCCCCTGGACAACCCCCCACCTCTCTGGACAGCCCCACCCCTGGATAGCCCCCACCCCTCTGGATATCCCCTACCCCCCTTGGACACCCCCACCCACCTGGACACCCCCTACCCCCTTGGACATCCCACTCACCCCCTGGACACCACCCCCACCCCTGGACACCCCTACCCCCTTAGACAACCCCCTCACCCCCTGGACACCACCCCCACCCCCTTGGACATCCCCACCCCCTTGGACATCCCCCACACCCCCTGGACACCACCCACACCCCCTTTGACACCCCCTGGACACCCCCACCACCTGAAAAACACCCACCCCCTGGACACCCCCACCCACTTGGACAACCCCCACCCCCTTGGACACCCCCTGTATGTGCACACACACATGATAGAACACACAAAAATCATAAACTTTCATGATATCACTTCCATGGTCTATTTTACCATAAAAGAATTTAGCATGCTATAAATGAACACTATGAAACTTACCATGATAGTAAGAACAAATATAGAAAAATAACATATCAAAAAATTAGTTTAGGGCATCACGAAAAATAAAAAATGAAACTGAGCTGTGTAAGGCTTACTTGAGTGTTGTGAGTCAACCTTATAGATCTAGTGATAATAAATATGATGAATGATATTGTCAAAATGAGGTTAGAGGGTATGACTTTGAAGAATCCTTTCTAGGGTTTCCGTACAAGAGAGATGAGTCGCAGGTCGCCCGATTGAAGAAAACAGAATGACTGAATACAGGACGCGATAAATCATTTAAAAGCTTTATCATTTAGGTTATTTAATAACCGACGTGATAAAATATTTTTTTATGTTTATAACGTCGGTTATTTAATAACCAATGTAGAAAATTATTTATAATGTCGGTTATTTTATAACCGATGTTATAAATGGAACTTTATCACATCAATTATTTTATAACCGACGTGATAAATTGTCAATATTTTCTTTATCACAGCGGTTATTTTATAACCGATGTGATAAAGCACCTAGACTCGATATGTCATGTCGGTTATAAAATAACCGATGTGATAAATCTAATCTCAGTTTTTATTAAATTGGTTATAAAATAACTGACATAAAAATTGATTCTCATCGATTTATCACATCATTTATATAATAACCGATGTGATAAATCGATTTTTACAGCTTTGCACATCGATTATATAGAACTGACATGAAAAATGACAACGTGTTAAACGTTTTTTCCACTAGTGGGTAGCTTGAGTTTCCTCCTTGTCGGTACTGGGGTTGTGCTTGCCACTCTAGGTTTGGATTTGGACTGAATGATTCTTTCTTGAAGGGAGGTGCTTGTTGGAATGGACGCCCTGGGAACACGGCTGCACATGACTCAGGTGAATCTTGAAGTTGTGGGTACTGGTCAGAAAAATGAGTATTTTTATAAAAAATACCACAATGTAATGGAACAGGAGGAGATTGTGAGTTACCTTGTGCTTGAGCTAATTGCCTTAGAAGGGTACGAATCTCATCAAGATTGTTATCTACCTTTTGTTCTAGAGATTAATGACTTACCTCATGAACTCCTTGGGTTGGTGAAATAGCTCATGTACCAAATTGTTGTGCATTTTGATCCATGTTGGCTATTAAGTCACGAGCAGCGGAAGGAGTTTTATCAACTAGGGAACCACCGGCTGCAACATCAATCATTCCACGATCCATGGGGATAAGTCCCTCATAGAAGTATTAGATTAATATTTGTTCACTAATCTGGTGGTGGGGGTAGCTTGATCAAATTCTTTTGAATCTCTCCCAGTATTCATGAAGGGTCTCTCCTTATGATTGCCTAATTCCACATATTTCTTTCCTAATTGATGCAGTTTGGGAGGCAGGGAAGAACTTCTCTAAAAAAAGTCTTTTAAGGTCATTACATCCCCCAATCGTGGTAGGCAAATAGTATATCCAATCTTTGGCTACACCATCAAGAATCTTAATTAAGTCCTTAGACATATTTTGGGGTTTCATGGTGGAGCACACTATATGAAACTTCTTAAGGTGTTTATGAGGTTCCTCACCGAGAATACCATGGAATTTAGGAAGAAGGTGGATGAGGCCTGATCTCAGATCAAATTTTTATACTTCCTCGGGATATTGGATGCACGTAGGTTGATACTCCACATCCGGGGTGGTCAGTTCTTTTAAGGTTTGATTATTTTCAGCCATGTTTTCTTAGGTTTGATTGGGTTCAATTTTTGATTGGTTTATGGCCACTTGAGGTTCTAAAAGGGGTTACTCAGTGTTAATTGATTGACCTTCTCTAGATTAATTGATTTGTGAATGAAGTGATTTTTTAATTTTAGGGTCAAATTCAGGTAGTGTTTCTTTATCAGATCTTGTCATGCAACAATGATGTCCAATTTGATTGATTGATTGTTTGTTGTTTTTTTTTTAATTTTTTATTTAAAAAAAATTATGGAAGATGAATGAAATAAAAATACTTAATAAATGAAAGGATGAAATAAAGGAGAATTTTATACTTCAAAATTAGAGAGAGATATGGAGAAGAATAAGAAAAAGAGAGATAGAGTAAGAATACACAAAAACAACCAAAAATAGAAACAAAAAACCAAAACAAAAAAAACAATAAAATGGGGGTGGGATACTGAAATGGGAACTAATTAAGAAGTAAAATAAATAAATAAAAGGAAATAAAGAAAAAAACGATCTTGGATTCTCGACAATAGTGCAAAAATTTGATCGCGTTGTCAAGTGTGTCAAATTATTTGTTTAGTTTTTACTAGAATTTCTGCAGTATAACAGTAACCCTAGGTCGTCTCTCGATGGAGCCTTAGACCATTAGTTGAAAAATAGGGGTTTTATTATGAATATAGAAGTGGAATGTGATTTAATAAAACTTGGGGTTTTATGATTAAAGATTACAATAGAAAAACTAAAGTGATAAAACAAGGTAGAAATGAACAAGATTAATTAAACGTGATCAACCCAGTGGAGTATCATGATGCTCATCCTTTATCGCTTCAAGATAAAGGGTATAGATCTTTTATTACCTGATTTTTAACACCTATTACCATAATTTTACTAAGTTTATACTAGGATACCTCCTAGGTTTCAGTCAAAAACACACAATGATTCACTATACACCGCTGAGGATTGGGTGATTTGTGTTCGACTTCATAACTGAAACTCACCAAGGCAACACATGAAGAAATTGATGTGTTGTCCAGGTTTGTATGTTATTAATTTTGATACCATGACATAAATGTACATGTCCTTGATAGTGCATATGTGAGTTCAATTGACCAATATGAACCACACAAACACTGCAATTGAATGAGGGAAGAAAAAGCGGTGAACGGTGTGTGAAACATCACATGAATGGGTACCCCCAAACATGATCATATGAGTTTAGAATGACATAAAAGTACATAAATAAATAAATAAAGAATATAGGATGATTAAAAACAACATAAAAACCTGGAATTAAAAATATCATTCAAATATTACAAACGTGAAGCTTGTGATTTACATCACGTTCCTCCCCAGGTGATCAAAAGGGGTTTAGAAACCCATGGGAGGTGAGGAAGAAGATGATGATGAAGTATCACTTCCCATAGCCTCAAAAAAATTTAGAAATGATGGGGAGAAAACTTTGTAACTCCACAATGGCATCACCTTGCCTCCTGATCGAATTCTCAAATGGGGAGCCCAAGGTGCAATTTTATAGGAAAATTGGAAAGTGGTTTAAGGCACACATATTTCTTCAATCCACTTATACCATGCGTTTAGACCAATAGACAATCGAATATCCCTTTTGAAAAAACTAGAAAGTTGTATCTCTACTTCCTGAATATCTCCACTAAAAGTTTGGCATCAATTGGACAAGTGGATCTGAAGATATGGACAGATTATAGAACGCCACTTTTGACTTCGCACAAATTCGGTGTTCTAGACAGATCAAGTCGGTTGGGCCCCTTGATGGCATAATTGGGCTTGGGTTCCTTCATAATAGTTGTATCCAATTAAATTTTAGACCATAAAACAAAATATTATCCCATTTGGATGCACATAATTTTTTAAATAGGCACAAAAGTGGACAGGTATTAATGGATTCATGCAATTTTGGCCCATTTTTCTTTCACTTCATCATGGGCCCTCCAAATAATCTTCTCCTACATTGAAATCATCAAAAAAAGCAACATTTTCCATTTAAATAATGATAAATAAAAAATAATGGAATCAAACATGAAGTTAAATTTGTTGTTATTTTTATAAATTTCAATACAAAACAAGTTTAGCAGAGTGGTGTAAGAGTGAAAATGAAACAGTGAATCATGGTACGATCACCACATATTCAGTGACAAAGAGATTTTTGTACTTCAGGCTGAAGAAGTACATTGTTCTCTGGATTTTGAATGTGTGAGGATAGAATTGTTTGTTGAAAAATTCCTCAAAATCCTCCCAACTATGACCTTGATCCAATTTAGCCTGCACCACTAAATCCCACCACTGGAATGCAAGATCCTCAACCATATATGTTTCCAGTTAGACTTTTAGCTATGTCAGTGTGCCAATGAAATTAAATATATGATTCATCCTATTTAGCCACACCTCTACCCTTTCTGGTTCTGAATCACCCTAAAAGATGGGTGGATTCTGCTTCTGGAATTGGATGGAATGATCCACCTATCTTGGATCATCCCTCTGGTTCCCAACATACATATCTTGGAATGCTTGGATGATACTCTGCACTATCTCCTGGTTCACCTGTGGATTAGGTGAAACCGCATTCTCAATAGCTTCCTCCAGTTGGTTTATACGATGCCTACCAGGTTCCATTTTCTAAACAAACAACAAATTCTATAAGTCTCACTCTTTAGGAATTAAAGGCTTAGCATTTCAAATTCTATCACATCAACTATCATAACATTGCTGTCCAAATTTAACCATTTTTGAAAATAAACAAACTACTCTTGTTTTTTAAAATCAAACCATTTTCAAAATACATCAATCATGCCCATTTCAAAGTCTTTCATTTGAAAAGAACTTTTATGCATTTTTTTTCAAAAATCAAAATCATGATTCAAATCATATGTCATTACTAAAAATGAGATATGGAATCCTAGTGGGAATAAATTACTCCACAATTTATGTCATGCTCATATCATTGGCTAAACCCATGACAATTAGATTACAATATCCTATAAGTGTCTCCAAAACACTTATGCACCCAACTCCCTGGTAATTTGAAGTTCAACATAAAAAGGTTAGTTATGTCTTTTTATGATCTACATTTCAAGTCATAAAAATCCTAATACTTTCTAATAACACAAACCAAAGAATAGACAAGAAGGAAGTTCATCTCCAAGACCAAGAAAACTGAAGACTACTTGTTCCATAGAGAAAGTACCAAGCTAATACAATTTGTAATGACCCACATATTCTTATTGGCTTGAGAATACCATGAATCATTACTAGGAGATAAGCAACATACCCAAGATGTAAAAGGTTTGCAATAAATTCCAAAGAGTTTCAAATAAAAGTGGGGGATGATTTACCCTTTAATAATAGATGACAAACCAACAAAACCACAACCCATAATAACTATATGATTCATGATCAAAATAAATACAACTCAACAATTCCTTTTATACCAAAGTGAACACAAAATGTGCTACAATGGAAGAAAACTAAACCTCAAATAAAACATAGTAAGATAACTAAAAAAGACACCAAAACAACCACAAGACTCCATGCTCCACCACTACCACCAAACAACCCAACAACTCATGAAGTAGTGCTAAAAATTTGTGGTACTCTACCTTTGCCCACAACCTAGAATATGACATCTGCAAAAGCACCAAAGTTCCAAATCATGGGTGAGTATAAAACTCAGAAGGTCTTCCCAAATTACTTCCCTACTCACTCCACTATGATGGAAAAGTTAACAACATTTAAATAAAACAAATGATACAAAACAATTTCCAAAAACAGTTTACAAGAAAATATAAACACTTCTCAAAATAGTTTATAAATAAATATAAAAAAACCATGTTAACTAATTTTACATAAATTTATTTTCCATGTAAAAAATAAAATAAATTTTTAAAACCCTTTTCAAATATCTATCTTGGAATAAGTATTTAATTCCGCATATCTATATTTCCAACAATGCATGTTTCATTATGACAGATCCATACTCATGAGTGGTTTCTCCTCGATCTACCAAGTCGTCACAAGGTAATTAAATACCATGTGGAATTACACATTTGGAATAAATCACAAGGTACTATTTCAACCATTCCTTATAATTCAATATGAATACTCACACCAAGTTTTCCAAAAACCCATACCAATTTCAACAATTTCTTCAATTTCAATAAAAAACATTAGTTTATTGAAACTTTCCAATGGGCCAATTTAACAAAAAAATCATTTCAATAAACTAATTACATTATTTAAAACATTTAAATTAAATCAAATTACCAAAATTCTATAAAATCCCCAACTTAAAATCTTCATTTTAAAATCAATAACAGAAGCCAATTTCAAGAACGCCCAATTTTCCAGAATTTCATAATTACCCAAACCTTCACTAAATAGGGTTGACAATAAATGTTTAATAGAAAATTAATAATTAATATCACACAAAAAACTAAATTTTAAATCATTACTAATAGTTCCAGTAAGGTGAGTTTAGAGTGAAGCCACCTACCTCAATCGTTTCGATGAAAACTGAAAACGGACGAAGAACGCTCAAGAATCCAGGTCAAGATTCCAAGAAACCACCTTAGATATCCTCCCATATCATAAAAAACACCATATATAACCTTATTTGGATTCATAAATCTTATATTTACCCACAAAGGGTGTATATCTAAGAAAACAAGAATAAAGGAGAAGTAGATCTAAGAAACTGTGGAAAAAATGATGAAGAACGAGCACTTACCGCAAGAACCGGCCTTCAAATTGCCAAGGAAAGCCTTTATATTGATTCTGGATAGATGGGATAACCTTATTTGGCTTTTTGAGAATCAAAATTTTGTGTTAGGGCTGTTCTAGGTTGGAAAAGAGTAGATGGAAGTGCAAAACGAACCAGATCCATTTTTTAATGAAGTGGTTTCTGGGTGCGCACGATTTTGTCACACAGTTTGGGAAAACTATGTGCATACCATGTGCCCCCTTTTTTTGCCGAAACGAACTCAAAAATCACTCCAAACTCTCCCAATATTCACCCATAACTTTTTCACACATGAAAATCATAAATAAAGGGTTACATACTAGAAACCGGGGGTGCCACAACATGGATTTTTACTCTTTGAGGGTTAATATAGTTACTATAAAATGACAAAAGACCCATAAATGGATAATGTTTGATATTTTTCAACCTTATACTAATTACCTTGAAAAATTTAACATTTTTAAGAATTTTATATCATTTAATAAAATATTATTTAATATAAAATATTTGTAATATCAAATTTTAGAACTATTTATTACATTGAATTTAACAATATCAAGATGACACTCAAAATTAAAACCAATTATTTTAACATATCTGTAACATGATAAATTAATTTATAAAATTAATTTATCACATTATTTTTCACAAATTATATTTATTTTAATATTTTTAATATCATTTATTTTATTTTTCCATTAATTAAATAATTACTGCACCAGTATTGTGTAAGCATTTAAGGTAATTATTTTTTTCACTAAAAATTAAAAATAAATAAAATATTGAATATAAATATTTTATGATTAAAAATAATATTTATAGTCTAACATATCCTTTTGATAAAACCGTATTAAAAATATTATACTTATTAAAAACAAGAGTGTGACATGTTTGACATTTCTTTAAATAAAATACTATAGAGGTCATAATCTTATCCAAGTGGGCCCAAAAGGTCATAAATTAGATATTTGGATTATTATGGTCATGATATAATAATAAAATAAGATTTATACAAGTGTCTAGTTCATCTTATGGTTCTTATAATTTTACTTGTAACCTAAATTACCCAATTTACCCTTTACCATGGTAACCAAAATTACTAAACTTACTATTCATATTGACAAAAAATAAAAAATAAATATTTAATAAATTATAAACCACTGATTCCAAATATGAAATCAATTTTTAAAAATTCAAATCATATAAATTTCATAAATTAATTTAAAATTAAACCAACAAAATGCAACAGAAAATAATTTTTTGGAAAAATTCATTTTTTAAATATAAAATATTTTGATACTAAATTAAAGTATAAAATTCATTTAAAAACAATAATTGGATTGTTTTAAATCAAAATGAACTAATTAAAATTTAAAATTAATCTAAAATATAATTTTACACTGTAAATGCTTTAAAATAAAATATAGTTTTCAATAAAAACAATATTTTTCACAATTCCTTGGAAAATCAATATTTTCAAAAAATTATCAAAAAATAATTTCAATATAATATTGAAATTATTAATTAAAAAATGAAATTAAAATTTTAAAATAAATTTTCTAAAACTTCTGGAAATTATAATATTCACTCATAAAATGAAGAAAAACTCATTTATAAAGAAAACATATTTTTTAAAGAATAAAATGACTACTAAAAAATGTGTGATTATTTTATAAGAACTTACTAATACATTCATATTGAGTTGGAAATTTATACCTATTTCATAAATTAATTATTCATATTTACACCCTCAAATTTAATGGATAGGTTATGATAGTCACATTTAAATAATAATATTGTGTTGTTCGTTTAAGCTCAATGTGGTGTATTTTAAGCCCTATCAAACATAGCGTTTCTTTTTTAAAATCTTAGGATGTTACATTATCCCCCACTTTTATAAATTTCATCCTCACAATTTGAACTCAGGTTTGGTAACCAGGGTTTGAATTTTCAAAATACCTTTGTTGAAACTTCAAATTGTAAAAAGGATCAATAAAACTTCCACTTGTTATGAGATAAAAGGGATGTACAAAGGTCATATGGAGTAACAGATACTAGGTTTCCTAACATTAAAACATTATTGGGAAGTGAAAACATGGACATGGAAGAGAAAACTAGCTCCCAAGGATTGATAAATAGTGATAGAGAACATGATCGTGAGAAAGTTAACCATCACAAAACTGTAAATCTATGATGGGTTAAAAGGCCATTGATTTCTCGGTAAGAAATGTAAACATATAACATTTTTATTTCATAATAATTTTCATAAAATTTAGGAGTTATTTTACTACATGGACTAAGAACATATGGAAATATACTTTACTGAAAAGTAGAATTTCATCCTTTAATCAAATTCCACCACAATATCATCTTTTTCTCAAAACAATGAGTATTCAAGATGAATTTTTATTATCTGAATCATTATAATACACTTATATAGATCATAAAAATCCATAATAGAATAACTATATATTCCTACTATCTTTATTAATTAACCAAAACCAAAATGGTTAGCATAAGATAAGATAATTTCCAAAATAAATAAGCCGTCAAATGAAGAAAAACTAATTTTAATCTCCAAAATTCAACTGTAATACCCAAAGTTCAATATAGATCATTAAAAAAATAACTATACTTAAAATTACTCAATTTTTTTTCCATTCTATGATTGAAACTAAAAAATCATAAGGATTTGGTCATATAGTCTTCCAAGATTAAATTTAACATTTATCTCTAAATAATATCAATCACGCTTAAAGTCTCATACCAAAAATGTAATTTCCCTAATCAAACAATATTCAAGATATGCTAACCATTTATATAAATAATATGAATCACTGTAAAGCCACATTAAAATCATATATGCCTCCAAAATAAAATTCATCCGTTATTCCTAAAATAAAATCCCATAATATTATATTTACCTTAATCCCATAATGTTCCAAAAAATTATAGTCATATTCTTCTGAAATAACATTGATCACCAAATAAATTCCTAATAAAAAATATGTTCCCAAATTGTAACAACCCATAATTACCTCAAAATCAGAGATTATATAAACCTTAAAGGTTATTCATACCTTTAAACTTATGTTCTCAAAATGAAAAGAGCATTATTCCTCAAATAAAATTTTCAATAAAACCTATACTAAAACTAAGGTTTGTATTACCATAAATTTCTATCAAAATAATCTTAATAATCTTAGTCACCCACCACTTAAAACCTCAAAAGAGGTGTCTAAGACTTTGAACATAAGATAAACCTCAAACTTGTAAACCCATGATGGTGTCCATAACCCTTAATACAACCTCCCATGAAAACATCCTAATCTCCAAAGTTATCAAAACCCTCATTTGATACCAACTATAAGTACCCGACCTTAATAATTACATATTATTGTTTCTTTGATCTAGAATTAATTTTCTTATAATCCCATATATCTTTTCAGTTTAGAGTTTTAGAGAATTAGGATAAACTCTTACATAGTAAACTCATATATTACAAGTGGACACTTATACTCAGTATCCATTTTTACCATTAAACAAGAAAATTTAAAAATAAAACATGGTTTATTTTCATGATAAATATTAACAATTTTCATCTTGACCTAATCCTTGTTTGTGAATTTTCATTCTCCTTTGTTTGATTACTTGTTTGATCACATGTGATTTTTTAATTTTAAAACCTTTCTGTATTTTGACGATTTATTAAACTACAATGTATGAATTTCTATGATTATTATCACTTTGGATAGATAATATATTTATCTACATTTAATTAGTTTATGAGGATGTCTTAAAATTCATTTTTATTACTCTAAAAATTTAATTAAGTTGTTGTTGTAGTTTTATAAACTCTATAGTTTTCAATTTTAAAATATATATATGTATTTATTTTACTTCAACTTCTAAAAATATCATATTTGTATGAAACATAATTTTATATAAATCCAATATGTTTATCTTGATTTCATTATTTTACATCAAAGTCTAAAAGTTCGTTTGAATGGTGATTAAATTTTTTGAAGTTCCGCTTTGATTTCTCAAAACTATTGTTTTCCAAAATGTTGTTGGTTCTATTTTTCAATTATATTTGGTATAGTAGATGTCAGATTTATTTTATTCTTGATTCATTGTAAATCTAATAAGTTTTTATACAAATAAGTATTTTTGACCAAAGTTTTAATCTTCATTTTATATCCCTTAAAAATTCATTGAATTTTGTTAAAGTATGCTGTCTAGTTTTTCATGAATAGTACAAAGTACGGTTCATCAACCCTACATACTGTTCATGAATAGTTCAAAGTATGGTTCATCTATACTCTATGTTACCATTCATGAATAGTGTAAAATATGGTTTATCAAACCTATATTATTGTTCATGAATAGTGAAAAGTATGGTTCATCCATATGCTATGTTACTATTCATAAATAGTGCAAAGTATGGTTCATCCCTACATTACGTTATTGTTCATTCTCGAAGTTACTATTCATTTCATGCATTTTTTTAATTGTTTTTCTACATATATATGTGGATTATTTTTAAAGCTTTTTATGCTGTAAAAATTATCATTAAATATAAGGATTATAATTGAAGAGTTTTTAATATTTTTGGTGGAATATTTAAAGAGGAAAATTAATAATTTTCAAAATATTTTTCCCATTAATTTGGAGGTTTCAAAATTGTTTAAATTCAAATTTTTGGATTTAATTACAGATTGTGCTGCTAGTTTTCAGGAACTATTTTGTCTAAATTTAAAGAAGTTTGAATAGATTTAAATCAATGTTTTAAATCATTCAATGCTGCTATATTTCTAGAGAGATTTTTGGAAGAGTTATTCAAATTATTTTAAATTATTTTTTAAATTTATTCAATAGGAGTAAATAGGTAACGATGTTTCATTCTTCATGGAGATATTTATGAATGCTCTCGACTCAATTTATTTTGAATTTATGAAGGAAGTGGAGCTGCTAAAACTGCTGAATATTTATTCCCTATGTATATATATATATCATTCTTTCTTACAGGTTAAAAAAACAATAGCAAGATACAAATTTCAAGACACATGTTAATATTTTTTATACTCTATTTTTTCAAAAAGAAAGTGTTGTGAACTTTAAACCTACTGTGCAATCTATAGCATCCTATAATTTTATGTCTCCTCACATGCATGATCTCTCAAGGGATGAATTAATTATGCTTAAAATACAATTACCTTGACGAGACGAGCCGATCTAATCCTCAACAACCAGTACCTTTTCTTTAATTATTTTTCTTGTCATTCGTCTGGTTGTGAGTCTGTAACACTATTTCATATCTCTCACGCACACTCTATTTTTTTGTTTATGCTTTTGCACAAAAAATCATTATTTGTTATTCTTTTTCCTCGGGTTGTGAATCCCTAATTCTAAAGTCAGGATCTAAGGGTTGTGAATCCCTGTATCTAAAGTCAGGACTGTTTGGGTTGTGACTCCTGGATTCTAAAGTGAGGATCTAAGGGTTATGACTCCCTGTATCTAAAGTTAGGACAATTTGGGTTGTGACTCCCCATACAAAATCCAGTGTTATGGTTATCCCTCCAATAGAAAATGATCATGTAATTGGGTTATGATCCCCCCATAAAAATCATTTTTAGTTCACACGTATCTCTCGCTGAGTAGAGAGTTATAAGAGTGGAAATATGTCCACTTCAAACTGAACTACTATAAAAAACATCCTCACGTTCTTCACTTTTCTGCTGCTAATTCACCTCAATAATTATATTTGATATTTTTTTAATTAATATTTTTTTTGTTTAGATTTTTGAATCTGGTCTATTTACCCTCCTCTAGACCATCTAACATTACCCGTTTTGACCTAACAATTGGTATCAGAGGGTAATCCTTTTTTAATTGATTAAATCTATTGTTCTTCTTCTGATATCTAACCATTAGTATCATAGTTTTTTCCTTCTATAATTTATCCAAAACTTTTACAGAGTATGGATTATATATATTTAATTGTGCTAACATATTCATAAACCTCACGATCTAAGGATAAAGATCTTATAAGATGATAGGATTGAATCACAATGATGCTTGGATACCTCAAAATCCACCTCACTTCGATGGTAATGATTATGGCTACTAGAGATCCCGAATGGAGGATTGCCTCAAATAGTTGAGCATTGAGCATTGGTATATCATGTCCAAACAATACACACTTCCTAAAGCTGACCCAGATACTCTTACTATAATTGATGCTACTAGATATGTTTTAAATTACAAAGTTGTTGATATTTTATATTGTACTATTAACATAAGTGTTTTTATTCATGTGTCTGATTGTGATATAGCTCATGAAATATGGAAGATTCTACAAGTCACTCACCTTGTCTCTAAAAAATTGATTCTAATAAATCTTGGAATACTTCGTGCTAAGTACCAATATTTTAAGATGGGTGAAGATGAAACAACAAATCAAATGTTCGACAGATTCACAAGCATTGTGAATGGAATGAATTCTCTTGAAGAAGCTCTGGAAAACCTAGTACTTATTTAAAGAGTCCTATGATTCTTACCAAATAAATGGCATTCCAAGAAGGTTGAAATTGATGAAAGCAAGAATTTAAAAGAGTACACACTTGATGAATTGATTGGATCACTCCTTCAGTATGAATTGGAACTGAACAACATAACTGTCGAGGAGACGATAAAAATAAAAGGTGTAACTTTTAAATCTATGAATGTTATTTCTACTAAATCTTATCATTCTGATCTATAGGATTGTGAAAAATAAGATATGGATCATATTGTGACTGGAGTTTACAAAATAATGAAAAAGAAAGGATTCAAGAATCAGTTTAGAAGAAACCCTCAAAAGGAAAATATAAGAAAGATAAGAAAGGTGATGTGAATTATAATGCTTCAGATGTAACTTGTTATGAGTGCAGGAAGAAATGACATATAAAACCTGATTTTCTTAAACTAAAGAATAAATAAAAATACAAAAATAAGAAAAAAAGGTGTTGACCACTAGTTGGAGTTGTATAGAAGAATCTGATTCCAGTGAATAATCTGGAAATGAAAAAGAAAGTGCTAACTTATGCTTCATGGCATCACTGGATAAAGAAAAATTCCTTGGATGTCTCAAGAATTATATATGGTATGTTAGGACCAATAGGGGCCTATATAACCTGAGAGGGGGGGGGGGGTGAATCATGGTATGGATATTCTTTTTAATAATTCTTCTTACCCCACTGGATCTTGACCTCTTTATTATAAGGGTCACTTTTTTTGTACTTGTGTGTTTATTATGAACACTTCTTTTCTTCTTTATCGGATGATAATGCTTTAAATGTAATGTAGGGAAGCAAACAGGCAGACACATAGATTTTTACTTGGTTTACCCTCACTGGGCTACATCCAAGGAGCATACAACGGCGATGTGCCGCTATACCAAATCCACTAAAGCTCACTGCCAATTTACAATGTTCGGGATAGATCACTTATATTCCCAGACTCACTGCCTTTACAATGTTTAGGGTCAGCTCACTGTTTTCCCAAGGGTCACTCCCTATTTCTCTCTCTCTGGCTCACTGCCGGTGGAGAGGATCACCTTCTTCCTCTTCCTTTTCTCACTGCTCTAGAAATGATCCACTTATAGTTTATAGACCTGTAGGTCTCTTAATTATCACTAATGAATGCATCCTCTGTTGTATATAGATTCTCTATTGAAGTCCAACTTTCACCTGTAGATGAATCTCACTTTGCACCGAAGGTATCAGGCAATCTTCCAGCTTCCACGCAGCCCTGAATCACAGCTGTGCTTCAACCATACCTGGCGCCCTTCTCCAAGCCGGTGTGTAAGTCTCGGTGCGCAAGTTAAAACTGGTGCACAAGTCCACCTCAACCAATAGCGCGACACAAGATTCTGCAACTCCAAACTTGTGTGATGCACACCCTTTTACGCCCAAACCAATTTTGGCGCGCAACCAACAACTTTCACGCTTCTTCAAAACCTAGTGCGCAAGTGTCACCAAACAACTTGAGCGACACCCCCTTATTCAACTCAAAACTTTGGCGACTCACTTCCTCCCTCACCCAAACCACTCTGGACGTGCAACAAACAACTGGCGCGCAACTTCTACTTGCGCGACCACACCACCACTTGCGCGACCACCACACCTGTGTGACGAGAGCTTTGATTTTCTCTAAGTGTTGAACTCTTCCAGAATGATGAGGATTTAACCTCTATTTATAGGCATTTGGACACCCTGTGCGACGACGTGCAAGTCTCCTCTTGGCGCGCAAGTCTCGGCACGCAAGTCTCTACCGCGCAAGTCACTTGTGCGGCCAACCCTAAAACTTGGGCACCCCTTTTCCCTTTTCCATATTTTGATGTTCTTATCTTGAAAAACATATGGCATGCAAGTTTCCTCTCCTTAAAGACAACGATGCGCAAGTCCCTTTTCCAAAACCACTTTTCTCCATTTGTCGATTTTCAGGCCCAAAAATTTGATAAACACTAGAAAACATAGCCACCTTGTATCTGCTCTTTTTGTACCGCCTCCAGATCATCCATTCCTTTTTAGACGTTCTTGAATCAAACATGGATCATTTAATCATAGCCCTTGAACTAGACATTCCACCATGAAATCCTCTTTGTCAAAAAATCTGTACGTCATGGTTTGCTTTGTCAACAATCACAACACAGATGTCCACTTTGTCAACAAACACAATCACCTCAAAAATGCTTCAATGATACCTTGAGGGATTTTTGCCCAACATGGTATATGGAAGGTGGATTCTCTAGGCATATGACTAGATACCCATAAAAGTTTACCACTTAGAACACATATGATAGATGCACTGTTACTTTTGGAGACAATTCCAAAGGCAAAGTAAAAGGTTTTGGTAAAGTTGGTATTTCAAATTCTATTTTTATTTCTAAAGTTTTAAATGTTGAAGGTTTAAAACATAATTTAATTAGTATATCATAATTATGTGATGATGGAATGGAAGTTAAATTTCAAAATGATACATGTTTAGTTTTTAAAGAAGATTCTTTATTATTTTATTCTAACCGAAAAGATAATATTTATATTATTGATTTTTCTGAACTAACTCTTAAACATGTAAAATGTTTGAATGCTGTACAAAATGACAACATCCTTTAGAATCAACATCTATGTCATATTAATTTTATAATGTTACATAAACTCTCAAAACATGAGAATATGTTACAACTTCCATCCTTAAAGAAAGAACATCTTCATGTATGTGATGCTTGCATGAAAGGGAAGCAACACATAATTTATTTTAAACCCATAAATTAGATAATTACTAATAGAACTTTACAATTAGTACAACTTGATTTGTTTATTCCCACTCAAATTTTCATCCTTAGTGGAAAGAAATATACCTTAGTTATTGTCGATGATTATAGTAGATTTACTTGGGTATAATTTCTTTCTCATAAAAATGGTACATTTTCTAAATTTGTTGCTTTATGTAAATTAGTTAAAAATAAAAAAGGTTATATGGTTATTTCTATTCATAGTGATAAAGGAGGTGAATTTCATAATTTAGATTTTGAAAAGTTTTGTGAAAATAATGTCTATCTTCATAATTTTTCTGCACCTAAAACACCATAACAAAATAGTGTTGTAGAACAGAAAAATAGAACTCTTATTGAAATGGATCGAAATATGTTAAGTGAATATAATTTTTATAGATATTTTTGGGCTAAGGCTGTTTTTTCTGCTTGATATATTTTAAATATAATTCTTATCAGACCTTTTTTAAAGAAAACTCCTTATTAATTATTCAAAAATAAAAATCCTAAAGTTGGTTACTAGAGTTTTTGGTTGTAAAGTTTTTATTTTAAATTCAAAGTATAATTTAGATAAATTTGATTATAAGAGTGATGAATGTATTTTTCTTGGTTATTATAATAATAATAAATCTTATAGAGTTTATAATAAAAGAACTATGGTTATTGAATAATCTATTCATGTTATGTTTGATGAAAATAATGTTAAATTAGATTCTGATTCTAATGCTTATGATGAAAAGTTTAGAGAATTTAATTTTGGTGAATAAGTTACTCAAGATAAGAATGAATCAATTGAGGCTGAACATACTCCTTATCAACCTAATCCAAAATCATATAAGATTCACAAAGATCATCCTATCGAAAATATAATTGATAATGTTGATTCTGGTGTTAAAACTAGAAATTCTATTTTAAATTTTTGTGCCAATTCTGCTTTTATTTCTGCTTTTGTTCATTTTAATGTTAATGATTCTTTAAAAGATGAAAAATGAATTGTTGTTATGCAAGATTAATTAAATAAGTTTGTTATAAATAATTTTTTGACTCTAATATAATTTCCTAAGGATAAACAAGTGATTTGAACTAAGTGGATATTTAGAAATAAGTTGGATTAATCTAGATAGATTTTCAAAAAAAAATCCAGACTTGTTTATCAAGTCTCAAGAAGAAAGTATATACTATGAAGATTCTTTTTCACTTATTTCTAGGTTAGAGGCAATTATAATTTTTTTAGCTTTTTCTTGTTTTCAATGTTTTAAATTATATAAAATGGATGTAAAAAGTGCTTTCTTAAATGGTTTTATAACTGAAGAAGTTTATATTTCTCAACCCCTTGGTTTTGAAAGTGAAAAATTTCCTAACCATGTTTTTAAATTATATAAAGCTTTGTATGGTCTCAAACAAGCACCTCATGCTTGGTATGAAATCCTTTCTTTGTTTTTATTAAATAAAGGTTTCAATAAAGGCAACATTGATCCAACTATTTTTATTAAAATAACTTCTGATTATATTTTAGTTGTTCAAATTTATGTTGATGAAATAGTTTTTGGATCATCTAGTTAAATTCTATGTAGTGAATTTTCTTCTTTGATGTCTTCTAAAATTTTCATGAGTTTAATGGGAGAATTAAAATTATTTCTTGGACTTCAAATTTTTCAAAGAAAAGATGGAATTTTTCTTAATCAATATAAGTATTCCAAAGATTTAGTTAAAATATTTGGTCATGATTATTCTAAATATATGAAAACTCATATGGTTACTAATTTTAAATTAGATATTGATTCATCTGGTAAATTTTTTGATTTTAAAATTTATAGAGGCATGATAGGTAACTTTATTTATTTAACTGCATCTGAACCCGATATCATTTTCAGTGTTTGTTTATGTGTTAGATTTCAAGCATATCCTAAAGAAAGTTATATTAAATCTGTAAAAAGAATAATTATATATGTTAAAGGAACTGTTGATTCTGGTTTATTTTATCTAAAATACAACTATTTTTATTTAACATCTTATTATGAATCTGATTTTGGAGGTTGTAGAATTGATTGAAATGCACATTAGGTATGTGTCATTTTCTGGGAAAAAGTTTAATTTCCTGGTCATCTAAGAAACAATTATATGTTTCTTTATCTACTGCAGAAGCTGAGTATATATCTACTGCTAGTAGTTATGCTCAAAGTTTATGGATTAAGCAAACATTATGTTATTTTAGTGTTTATCTCGATAAACTTCCTATTTATTGTGATAATACTTCTAAAATTTATATTTTAAAAAACCCCTAACAACATTCTATAACAAAGAAGATTGATCTTAGATTTTATTTGTTTAGAGATAATGTAAACAAGGGTAATATTGTTTTAGAATTTATACCTTCTGAAAATTAGTTTGCAAAATATTTTTATAAATCCTTTAGACTCTGCTAAGTTTGAAAAAAATTAAATTTGATCTTGGTATGTTAGATTTTTAACTTTTTATTACTATATTTTTTGGGGGGGGTGTTTTCACTTTTTATTTATTTACATAAAGGGGGAGATATATTTTGAGAGAAAATGATGAGAAATATGGGGAGAAATAAATTGGTTTTAAATGTTTTTATTATTGGTTTTAATTATTCAAAAGTTTTGGTTTTGTAATCAAACAAAAATGAGGATATTTTTTGTGCATTTGCATTCTCTTTTGTTTGATTACTTGTTTGATTACATGTGATTTTTTTTGTTTTAAAACCTTTTTTTATTTGATGATTTATTAAAAGAAAATTTATGGGTTTCTGTGATTCTTATTAAGTTGGACAGATAAGATATTTATCTACATTTGATTAGTTTATGAGGAAGTCTAAAAATGCATTTTTATTACTCTAAAAATTCAATTAAATTTCTTACTGCAGTTTTAGAAACTCTACAGTTTTTAGATTTAAAATATTTATGTATTTATTTTACTGTAATTTCTAAAAATATCAGATTTTCATGAAAATTAATTTTATCTAAATCCAATATGTTTATCTTGATTTAATTAGTTTATATCGAAGTCTAAAAAGGCCATTTGAATAGTGATTAAATTGTTTGAAGTTTTGATTTGATTTTTCAGAACTGGTGTTTTCCAGAATGTTGTTGGTTCTATTTTTTGATGATATTTGGAACAGTATATGTCATATTTATTTGATTCTTGATTTTTTGGAAAACTATATAAGTTTTTCTACAAATAAATATTTTTGACCAAAGTCTGAATCTACTGTTTAGAGCCCTTAAAAAATCGTTGAAGTTTGTTAAAGTATGTTGTCTAGTTTTTTGTGAATAATACAAATTATGGTTCATCAACCCTATGTTACTGCTGATCATCCATACGCTACATTACTATTCATAAATAGTGAAAAGTATAGCTCATCAACTCTACATTACTGTTCATGAATAGTGAAAAGTATGGTTCATCAACCCTACGTTACTCTTCATGAATAGTGCAAAGTATGATTCATCCATATGCTATGTTACGATTCATGAACAGTGAAAAGTATGGTTCATCAAACCTACATTACTATTCATGAATATTTCAAAGTATGGTTCATCCATATACTATGTTAGTGTTCACGAATAGTGAAAAGTATGGTTCGTCCCTATGTTATGTTAATGTTCATTCTCAAAGTTACTGTTCATTCAATGCATTTTTTTAAATTGTTTTTTTACATATATATGTGGATTATTTTTAAAGCTTTTTTGGTGAAAAATTCTCATTAAATATTAGGATTATAATCGAAGAGTTTAATATTTTCATAGAATATTTAAAGAGGAAAATTAATAATTTTCAACATATTTTTCCCATTAATTTAGAGCTTTTAAAGTTGTTTAAATTCAAAATTTTGAATTTACTTATGGATTGTGCTACTAGTTTTCAGGAACTATTTTGTCTAAATTTAAAGAAGTTTGAATAGATTTAAATCAATTTTTTAAATCATTCATTGCTGCTATATTTCTGGATGTATTTTTGGAAGATTTATTCAAATTATTTTAAATTCTTTTTAAGATTTATTCTACAAGAATAAAGAGGCAACGATGCTGCATTTTTCATAGAGATATTTATGAATGCTCTTGACTCAATTTATTTTGAATTTCCAAAGGTAGTGGAGATACTTCAACTGCTGAATATTTATTCCCTATATATATATATATCATTCCTTCTCATAGGTTAAAAAAACAATAGCAAGATACAAATTTCAAGACACACGTTAACATTTTTTATACTCTGTTTTTTCGAAGAGAAAGTACTGTGAACTTTGAACCTACTGTGCAATATACAACGTCCTATAAAATTCTATTTCATCACCTTCATGATCACTCAAGGGATAAATTAATTCCTCTTAAACTAAAATTTCCTTTATGAGACGAGCTGATCTAATCCTCAATAATCATTACCTATGATTTAATTATTTTTCATGTCATTCATCTGGTTGTGAGTCTATAAAACTATTTCCTATCTCTCACGCACATTCTATTTTTCTTTTTATGCTTTTGCACACAAAATTATTATTTTTTATTCTTTTTTCCTCAGGTTATGACTCCCGGATTCTAAAGTCAGGATCTAAGGGTCATGACTCCCTGTATCTAAAGTCAAGACTGTTCGGGTTGTGACTCCTGGATTCTAAAGTTAGGATCTAATGGTTGTGACTCCCTATATCTAAAGTTAGGACTGTTCGAGTTATGACTCCCAATGTCTAAAGTTAGGTTGTAAGGGTTGTGACTCCCCATAAAAAATTCAATTTCATGGTTATCCCTCCACTAGAAAAGTGTTTTATAATTGGGTTATGATTCCCCCATAAAATTATTTTTTAGTTCACATGTATCTATCGCCGAGTAGATAGGTATACGAGTAGAAGTAGGCCCACTTCAGGCCGAACTAGTATAAAAAACAACCTTGCATTATTTAGTTTTTCTGCTACTAATTAACCTCAATAATTAACACTGATAATTTTTTTAATTAATCAATTTATTTGTTTAAATTTTTGAATATGGTCTATTCACCCCCTCTAGACCATCTGTCATTACCGATTCCGACCTAACAATCCTTGTCCCTACTCTTCCTTAAACCCTATGGAAAACATTTTAAAAATATAGGATGAGTACAAAAAACTCAGTAATGGATAAAAAATAAATAAACCATTATTCTAGTGAAAAACATGAATACCCATGAAAAACCTTTTCTTAAAAACATATATTTTCACCCCAAAATAGAATTATTTTCTCTTTTAAAAAACATCATTATCTTACCTTTTGAAATCAAAAAATTTCCATGAAAACTCCTTAACAAGCATAAAAAGAAAATATAGGTGCCTTGGGACATCATTTCCATATCAATCTTATATCCATTATTAGAAATTAAATAACCATATGATTGAATTCCATCTATGGAGAACTCAATGTATTGGAGAGAAATAATGGGGATCACCCTTCGTATAAGTTATATCAGGCTCACCTATTTTTCATGAGCTATAATAGGGATCAACCATTCATATAAGCTATATCAAGATCACTCATGAGCTATAATGGGGATAAAACCTTTATAAAAAATTTCTAAGGACCATATCATGAATAAAACCCTTGAAAAATCTTTTCAACCCATGTCTAAAACACTTTCCTATATCAAAATACCATTTTTCCTATTTTTAATATATAAAAACTACGCACAAAATAAAGAAACCATTTTATTTAAAAATAACTATGAAAAATTATAAAGAAAACTTCAAAGTATCAATACTTCATGATAGTGAGAAATTATTTTCATGTCATATATGTAAAAAACACATTCATTTTTTACTTTTGTAAGAAGAGTTGAAAGAGGAAATTTAAAAGTGATTTTTAAAAGAAAGTCTCTTACCTTGAGTTCAAATCTTCTTGTTCATTATTTATCTTTCTAAAAAATAAAATTAGGTTAATTTATACTTGATTAAGATTTTTTTTGAAGTTTATTATCTCTTATTATCATAATATATACAATTACTTAATCATTTAAGCTCACATCATACGTTTTGACAATATTCAGTTCATAAGTCCAAAATGACTTCGGTAGGTTGACTATGGTCAAAGAGGTCAAAATTCCATAATATTTAAAATAATATTAATTACATAATTATCAATTTTTCACATCAATTATATTCTTAAATCCAACCAATAAATATGGTTATGAAAAATTAACTACATTATATCATGGAGATGGTAGGTCGTACACACACATGAGTAATGTTTCAATTTTTCAACGATCATCATGGAAAGAAGGTAAGTATTATTTTATATTTTCAGAATGATCATCATGTCATATATATTATATTGCTTCTTTAAATATACTTATATATATATATCATCCATGTGATGTTGTGATGAAGAACGAACCACATCGCTTCGTGGAGGTGGCAGTTCACACGTACGCATGAACGATGTTATCATTTTTTAGTGTAAGTAAATGATATATTATCTTTTTAGAATGATAAATATGTTATGAATATCATATGTAAACATTAATTATATCATTATAACTAGTATTGAGATATGTTTATGTAAAACAAATTACATCGGTTCGCGAGGTGGTAGTCCACCGTACACATAAATGACGGTTTTGTTTCCCATTTGATGGAAGAGTAGATGGATATAGGTAATTTCACTAACATAATAACATCTCAGTATATGATTGATACTGGATTTATTATTTTATCACTGTTGAATAATTTTTGAGAGATGTGGAAGAAGAAACAAAACTAAAGAATGCTGATAAAATTATACCTCTTCTTTGGAAAACCTCCTTTGTTTAACACCTTAAAACCCCTAAGATCAGTATTATGCCTAGACCAAGACCTCTAGAATATGGATATGGATTATAGAAATGGATTTTTTCAGGGTTTGGATGAAACAAATGAGTTTTTAAGTGTGAATTATTTATAATAATACGTGACTTTTTATAAGATAGGGGAGGGGACACTACAAAAAAATACCCTGATTAGAGGGCGTTATAACCCCCTCTAAACACGTTAGCAATGGTTATGAGGAATTAACACTAATATGGACACATTATATTTTTAGGGGAAGTTTTGATTAACCACTAGTAAATTGATAAGTTATTTAGAAATAATTATTTTAGAGGGGGTTCAAACCCCCTCTAAATACACCCCAAATTTCTCATTTTCTATTTTAGGGGCGGTTTCCAACTGCTCCTAAATGAGTTTTAACACCATATTTGGGGTGGTTTTCCATCCACCCCTAATTGGATCATATTTGGGGAAGTTTGAAAACCGCCCTAAATGCTTATTATTTTTTTATACGCACATGTGTTTTCTCCATCCCCGAACCTATACTTCCCTCCAGTTCATGGTTGTCCCCATGTTCACCCTCCATCCAGGTCATGGGCACCTCCTATCCCATTTACCTCCCTCCCTAACCTTGTCCTCCCTCCAATTCACGGGCACCTCCTGTCCCATTTCCACGTGTATCCCCACATATAAACTCCCTTCAACAGATCTAAGAGCCCTGTAAAATGTAGCATAAGGGATTCAAATAGGCATCCCTTGATAACTCAAGTTGTGCCTAAACCACTCCCCTATTTCGATTTATACTAATATTATACATATTGTGGTGTGTGTGTGTGTGTATTGAAAGAAACAAAATTCAAGGAAAAAAACAAGAGGATGGGGTCACACATAGATAAACTGCACTCATCAGACTCAATCAAGACCTAGTTTTTGGTCGATCTTATCACCAAGCTCACGTTCTTCATCATAGTTGACATTCAATTGAAATGTACATGACCACGACCTCAGATTATAAGATAAAATCCTCTCCTCCATGTTCTTACTTTATTCCAAAGCACTTCAATGTCACAGTCTTCCGAGTTAGCTCTCCTAACATCTGATTATGCCTCCACCCTCATGGGTGTTTCATCAGTTATAACAACCTCACTATCCTTTTCTATAAAATTATGCACCTCATCTGCATGAAATCCACTATCTTTCACTTCATTACTATAATGATGGACTTCAAAGAAGTTATGTGAAATAACTTGAGATTTATCAACTGCATTAAGTGGTTCTTGCATTGGGTATCGAGATTGCATACTCCAGTCAGCAATGCCAATTCCTAAGGTAGCACCTTGTGCCTCTGAATCAGATGAGATAGGAAAATTCACTATTCCAGGTTCCAACTGCATCACCCATGCCTTATTTTTTTTTTAATTTTTCTAGGAGATTAAACAATCATTTTTTGATTTCCTTTTCGATCCCTATAATAAATCCTATGTTCCTTCATAAGATATTGGTCAGTTAAATCTTGAGTGCAAGCTTCGTCAACATATTGAACATAAAATAGCACCCATACCATTTTTCCTTCGCTACCTGGTGTACATCAAAGATACTAGAATCTATCACTACTATATATATTCCCTTTAACAACACACAAAAAAGGCTTTTAATAGTGTTGCAAAAGTGATGTTAATCACAGCACTGATAAAAGTGGTCCTTTATCCATGCTAAAAAAGTGCTAATAAAGGACCAGCTGGATGAAATGTGCTATTAATATAACAGCACATCCAACAAAAACCTTTAATTACAAAAAATGATATATATATTTAATTTACATCATGAATACAAAAATTTTATCCCATGGTATATACAAAAAAACACTTCTATATACATTTCAAATAACATTTTATATAATTATATTTACAATTATCCAACAAACATTAAAAAAAATTAATATTTAATCTTTTGACACCCGTGATCCCCTCTAAAAAATATCCACCCATGGTATCAGTTGCTGAACAAATCATCTCAACCCGAGAAAAATATTCCACTGATATAAGAAAACAAATATTATGTTATTAATACTATAAATAATTAAATTAAACATTAATATGGAATAATACATTAATAAAATGTTGATATTTAATAAAAAAGACACATTTGGAGTTATAATGGTCACACCATGCATCGTATTGATGAAAGGTTGATCCCTACATGTCACAAATGAGTTATGAATAATTGTAATAAAATATCAAAATAATCTGAATGTGTTTGCTTGGTTTTGAATATGTCACTTGTTCTTTTACTAAAATTATTACCAATTTTAAATAATGATACATTTGAAGTTATACCGGTCACACCATACATCAAATTGAGGTTTGGATGATTCCTACCTATCATAAATTACTAATGGATTGTTGTACTAAAGTATCAAAACAATCTGAATGTGTTTTCTCGGTTTTCAGTATTCCAGTTGTGTTTTTTTTACAAAAATGTCATTTCAAACTAAAAACACACATTTTGAGTCATAAAAGTCACATCATGCATCGATTTGACATGATAATGCTTTATATACATAAAAAATGACTTATGAATCATTGTCTTAAATTATCAATACAATAAGAGCATGTTTTCTTAGTTTTCAGTGAGTGACATGTTTTGAACTAAAATATCAATTTTAAACTGACAACGAACACTTTTAGTCATACCAGTCACACTGTGTGTCATATTAAGGTGTGTTTGATTCCTACACATCAAAAATGACTCATGGATCATTTTAATAAATTATGAAAACAATATGAATGTGTTTTCATAGTTTTGAGTATGTCACTTGTTCTTTTTACTTAAATTAACATCAATTTTAAATAAAAAAACAAACTTGGAGTCATACTGGTCACACCGTGCATCATATTTAGGTGTGGTTGACTCCTACATGTTGAAAATGACTAATGGATCATTTTCCTAAAATATCAAAACAATCCAAATGCGTTTTCTCAGATTTCAATATGTCACTTGTTCTTTTTACTAAAATTAATATCAATTTTAAATAAAAAGAGACACTTTGAGTTATACCAGCCACACTGTGAATCATATTGATGTGTGGTCAATTCCTATACATAAAAAATGACTTATAAATTATTTTACTAAAGTATCAAAATAATATGAATGCGTTTTCTTAGTTTTCAGTATGCCAGTTGTGTTTTTTTACTAAAATGTTATTTTAACTAGAAACACGAATTTTGAGTCATACAAGTTGCATCATGCATCGTTTTGATGTGATATTGCTTCATAAATTTCAAAAAAAACTTATGAATCTTTGTCCTAAATTATAAATACAATCAGAGTGTGCTTTATTAGTTTTCATTGAGTAACATGTTTTGAACTAAAATGTCAATTTTAAACTGATAACGAACATTTTGACTCATAACGGTCACACCATGCATTGGATTGAGGTGTGGTTGATTCTTACACATCAAAAATGACTCATGGATAATTTTCCTAAAGTATAAAAGAATATAAAATCATTTTCTCAATTTTCAGTAGGTAACTTGTTCTTTTTACTTAAATTAATGTCAATTTTAAATAAAAAGACACACTTGGAGTCATACCGGTCACACCGTGTGTCATATTTATGTGAAGTTGACTCCTAAATGTCAAAAATGATTCATGTATCGTTTTTATAAAATATCAAAACAATATGAATGCATTTTCTTGGTTTTTAGTATGTCACTTATTCTTTTTACTAAAATTAATGTCAATTTTAAATAAAAAAGACACTTTGAGTTATAAAAATATCACCGTGCATCATATTTAGGTGAGGTTGATTCCTACACATCAAAAATGACTTATAAATCATTTTTATAAAATATAAAAACAATCCGAATGCGTTTTATCATTTTTCAGTGTGTCAGTTGTGTTTTTTTACTAAAATATCATTCCAAATTGGAAACATACTTTTGAGTCATACTGGTTGCATCATGTGTCGGTTTGATGTGAGACTACTTTATTCACATAAAAAATGACTTATAAATCTCTTTTCTAAATTATTAAGAAAATTGGAGCGTGTTTTCTTGGGTTTTATTGAGTGACACGTTTTGAACTAAAATGAAAATTTCAAACAAATAACAAATAATTTGATTCATACCAGTCACACCGTGCGTTATATTTAGGTTTGGTTTATTAATACATGTCAAAAATGACTCATGGATAATTATAATAATGTATAAAAACAATCCAAATGCATTTGTTTGGTTTTTAGTATGTCACCTGTTCTTTTTTACTTAAATTAATGACAATTTTATATAAAAAGACACACTTGGAGTCATACCGGTCACACTGTGCATTGTATTGAGGTGTGGTTGACTTATACACATCAAAAATGACTCATGGATAATTGTCCTAAAATATCAAAACAATCTGAATGCGTTTTATCAGTTTTCAATACATCACTTGTTCTTTTTACTAAAATTAATGTTAATTTTAAATAAAAAGACACTTTTAATTATACCAGCCACACCATGCATCATATTGAGGTTTGGTTGATTAATACACATCAAAAATGAATTATAAATAATTTTTAAATTATCAAAATAATTCTAATGCATTTTATTGGTTTTTATTATGTTAATTGTGTTTTTTTACTAAAATATCATTTTAAACTAGAAACATGCATTTTGAGTCATACCAGTCACATCGTGCATCAGTTTGATGTGATACTGATTTATACACATCAAAAATTACTTGTTAATTTATTTTATAAATTATTAATACAATTAGAGTGTGTTTTCTTAGTTTTCAGTGAGTGAAACATTTTTAACCAAAATATCAATTTTAAATTGATAATGGACATTTTGAGTCATACTGGTCACATTGTGCATCGTATTGAGGTGTGATTGATTCTTATATGTCACAAATGACTCATGGATTGTTGTAATAAAGTATAAAAAGAATAATAATGCATTTGATCGATTTTTAGTATGTCACTTATTCTTTTTTACTTAAATTAATGTCAATTTTAAATAAAAATACACACTTGGAGTCATACCGGACACACTGCGTGTTGTATTGAGGTGCGATTGACTCCTACATGTTAAAAATGACTCATGGACCATTTTAATAAAATATAAAAACAATCTAAATTCATTTTCTTGGTTTTCAGTATGTCACTTGTTCTTTTTACTAAAATTAATGTAAATTTTAAATAAAAAGAGACACTTTGAGTTATATCGGCCACACTATGCATCATATTCAGGGGAAGTTGATTCCTACATATCAAAAATGACTTACAGATCATTTTCCTAAATTATCAAAAAAATATGAATGTGTTTTTTCAGTTTTTATTATGCTAATTGTGTTTTTTTACTAAAATGTCATTTTAAATTAGAAACACACATTTTGAGTCATATCGATCCCATTATGTATTAGTTTGAAATGAGACTCATTCCTACACATCACAAATTACTTATGAATCACTGAAAAAAATTATCAAGAAAATCCAAGCATGTTTTCTCAATTTTTAGTGAGTAAATTTTTTTAAACAAAGTAGTCAAACATTTAATTTAGATTATGTTAATGCAGTAGAGAACAAATAATATTATGAGGAAAAACATAGTATATTAAAAAAACTTTACCTTCTCATTTAATTATGAGTTACAGCCTCAAATTCCTATCTTTCACGAACATGAGAATCTTCTAAAAACCATCTTGACTCGAAAAAAGAAATAAAAATGTATAAGAAAACAATTCTTATGTGATTAATACTAAAAAGAATTAAATTAAAAATAAATATGAAATAATCCACTACTTATATGGAAGTCACATCTTCATGCTATATATGTACATTTTTCTATCAGGTATGCTGCCCATTTGTTTCTAAGAAAATATTTATCATCTTGTGAATATGAGTCTTTTCGACTGTCATAGTAGTATTGGAAAAATATAAATAAACAAAATATTAATAAATATTTTAAATTAAATAGTAATTATCTTCGAAAATACCTCTTTGGGGATGATATTTTGTTGATGGAATATTATCTCTCTAATAAATTTACAAACATAATAACCAAAATATTTTCCATTTATTTATTTAGGACACTATAGAAACATTAAGGATAATAATTAATTTGTTTTGATATGTGTTTGGACAGTGTAATCTTATTATATATACTCTAATACTTGTATAGTCATATAAATTTTCATGGTCCATGTTCTTTTCCCCTGACCAAATTCCTTGTTTTTCATGATATTGATGTACCGCCCTATCATAACAATATAATTATTAAAATATCATATAAATTATATAACTTGATGTTTAGTTCTAAAAAACAGGATGTAGTGTATTAAAAATTAACAAACACCATCATGTGTGGTCAGTTTGTTGGATATCCATGCATTGAATCCAGGAAATAAATCTTGGGAGTATCCAAATTGACTGCAATGAGCATCCAATATTTCCTAAAAACATAAAAAGGAATGAGTGATGAAAGAAATTAAAATATATTTTATATGATTAAATTATAGAGTTTTACCCTTGAAACATTGGTATTAATAATAGTCTGTCATCCAAAAGTTTTCTTTCAAATGATTTGACTAAGCCTTCCATTATTTCATCCTTTTTTTGGATTCTATTTTTGGTTGTTCTATAGAGGAGATGTGAGGACTAACGAGTCCAATTTTTTTTCATGGGTAAATACATTCAATTGTTTTTGATATATACGCCTTCCAAAAATATGAAATGTATTTAGTCATAATTAACATAGTATATTATATTTTGGAAAATCAAATAATGAAAACATAACTCATGTATACATTTACAACTGAGGTGACTAGCCAATCATAGTTGAGTATTTCACTTACATTATCAACACCAATGAAGTCTTGAACTTCCTCTCTGTACATATTTTCTTCAAAATCAACAATGTGACTATAACCATTTTTTAAATTTGTATCCATATAAACCTTCAATGATAGTAAATGTAAATATAGAATGGGCAGGTTAAAGGTGATTTTGGTAGATCTTTTAAATTGGTTGGTCAATCTTTTAGATGGTTTTGATTCAGTCTTTCATTTCACCCACTTACCTTTTCCCTTCTATAATAACAATCATCAATTTAAACCTTTTTTCATTAATTGTTAAAGGTTTAGCTTGAAAAATAAATTGGAAATGAATACCTACTTGTCTAAATGTTTTTTACAAGATGTGATGGCCATGAGATTGATATTTCGATAATTGTTTGAACTTATAAATATCTTCCTCATCAATTGGAATAGGTAGCTTGGTGCTCGACTCATGGGTTATGCTAATAAATACTCTCACATGACATGTTGGAAGTAGTCTATTATGTATCATGTCATTTTGGATATTGAACACCATAACTCTCAATACAAGATGAAGGGTGGGTGTTGATAAATATAAATCACAGTCATTATCACCCTATAATATATCAGTATAATAAAGGTATTAGTGTTTGTCTAATTCAAATTTCACAAAAAAAATTATTAGAACATTTATTACCTCATCCAAGACAGCTCTTTGAGGGGAATGACTTGCCTCAAAGCTGGTGGGGGGGGGGATCTTCTGGACATGGTTGTTCTTGAGTTGTTAAAATTTTTTAGCACCTCTCTCTACCATTGGAATTGTTCTTCAAGGGTAGTTAGTCTTTCTCTCATCTATTTAATTTCTTCACCTTGATCCTCCTCTTGTTTTTTCCCACAAAATATGTTTGGGGTGTCACCCCAAAACCCGTACCTCTAACGCGGCCATACCATTCTAGCTACTTCAAGGCCATCGATAGTAGGTGTTCATCCGGTACATGTGTTGATGATTCCTGTGACTATATTAGGTAGAAAATATATAAAAATAAGTAATCATTGTTATGTAATAGTGATTTAAATCAAAACAAATTTTTATTATGTCATACTTACACATGTTTCCCACACTTTTTGAGTGTTCTTATTTATTATTATCCCATATTTATTTACATGTGCCTCATTCCATATCACATGGTGTGGTATGGAAGTGGATTTGGATTTAGAGTCATCAATCTATATATAAATAGAGGAACATAATTATGATGTTGTTTCATATCACATAAAAGTATTACGGTAGATTTAAAATACATACCATTTTTTTCAAGTGAAGTGTACCCCATCCTTGCTTTATAGTAGGGGTACGTTGGTTTTGTTACCCATTCCTTATTTTTAGAACTCAATTGATATTTCATAACTAAAAAATTTTCAATCAAAGTGATGAATACATGTATCCTCAAATAATGTATTACTAGCCAAAATAAACCTAAAAAGACACATCCACATGACAGACCAGTAAACGCATCCCATGCTTCTTAGGTTATCAGGTGTGCATAGATAAGCAGTGGGTACAAGTTTATTTTCCCTTCAACATATTTAAGATGATGTATCATTAGAATTGTGCGAAAGCCTCTGTGAATCCTTCCATAAGGAATTAATTCATATTTCTTATGGGAGTCATCTACTATAAATGCACTCTGCAAGGGATGATGAAAATTAAGTCAATGTTTCATTATTTTATTTTTTAGTAAAATAAAGAAATGCTATCATAATATTACCATAATCTATTCCCATGCCAGTTTCTTAAACTTAGACACAACATGGTGCCACAAATCTATATCAATCAACACATGTTACCGAGTGATGATTCCAATGTAACTATTAAATATGGATTTATTGGGGTTAACATTATAAGGCCCCAGCCTTAAACATTACATAATCTTGAGTTATGACAATAATTTTACTTTATCTTAAATTTAGGATCTTTTCAAGTTTATAGATTTATAGAATTAGGCCATAAATCATACATAACAACTCAAATATTACAAAGTAGACACTTCTACTCACTATCCATTTTTTTCATTGAAAAAAACATTCAAAAAGAAACATGGTCTTGTTTCATGTTTAATCATCATAAATTTTCCTTGATCCCATCATTGACTCTATTCTCCTTTAAATCCTGTAAAAAACATTTCAAAACTTGGTATTAGCATAAAAATACGAGTAAGGGATACACAAAGAAGGAAAACTGTTAGTCTTGCAAAAACATGTAAATCATGAATACTTTATCATAAAGTAATACTTTTCACCTTTAAGAATTAGTAAATACTTTTCACTAAATATAATCCCATTAATTACCCTTTTTAATCAAAATATTATCATAAAACCAAAAAAACACATATAACATATAAAGAAAACTTTGGATATAATCATACTTAAATGGAATAACCATGCGGTTGAATTCCACACATATCACTCTTACAAATAGAATAACCATATGGTCGACTTCTATATCCAATGCATTGGAGGTTATAAAGTAACCACCCATCCTTGTTTTATCATAGAACTAACCATATTTAATTTATCACATAACCACCCATATTTGGTTTATCATGTAACCACTCATCAAATTTCCATGTACCATTACATAATTATAACTCATAAAATATTGCAACTATCAACATTTCACTCATAAAATTTCATTTGCAATCATAAGAAATAAATTCAAGATATTGAAATAGTAAATCCACTTTCAAAACCATTTTCAATACCAAAACACCTAAAAATGGAATAAGGGATTTATTTTCCTTTTAAAAACATTAAATCTTATATAAGAATCCAAATATCAAATAACAGTTATGGCGACAAATAAGTCGTTGTCACCGCATACTTTAAAAAAACATTCCTTTTATCATTTTGTAAAAAAAGTAAAATGCTTCATACAAAAAATATTACTTTTGAAAACCTTTAATAGATAGAAATAAAATGTCATGTATAATCATTTTATATCCATATAAATAAATATGTGAATTAATATCATAAAGAAAATACTTTATAATTAAAATTTTAAATGTTCAAGGTGTCCCATACCACTTTGAACATTTAAATCTTAATCTGCATGAATTAATACATTTTAAAAAAACTTTAATTAACATTATTATAGATAAAATATGGATATAAAATGTCATAGTGGCTATATATACACCTAATAAAATAATAAAGTTGCATATTATCAAGAAATGTCTCAATGAAAGAAGATTGTGAAGAATTCCCTTACCTCGAGTCTGATTCATCAAGTGTGTTCTTCATCTTCTTGAATAATAAACTTAGGTTAATTTATACTATCTTGATAAAATTTTTCATGTTTATTATTCATTTTATATCAATTATTAACATGTTATAACAATTACACAATTATTTAAGTTCATATTGGACGTTTTGTCGATATTTGGTTCTTAAGTTGAAAATGAACTTGGTTTGATTTCAATAGTCCATGTCGTCATAAGTCCATAATCTCCAAAATATAAAACATGATATAAATATATTATATATTAATTATATAATTATTTATAATAATATTTTAAGACAAAATAAAAATACCATTCATGGAGATGGTAGACCGTACGTATGTATGAACGCTATTTTTGTTTTTCCCATCATATTGAAAGAATGATCATTAAATGAAATGTATATAAATATGTATACATATATAATATAATTACAGTAGCATTAAAATTTAATTTATATAATATATTTTTACTAAAACAATTCTTAATACATTCCATGTGATGTGTGAATGAATCACATCATTTTGAGGAGGTGATAGTCCACACATCCCCAAACGAAATTATCATATAACCACAATATGGAAAGCATGAAGGTATGTTTAATATAAAATTTACATAATATTAAATATGTGATAATATACATATTAAAATATTATTTTACTATAAAAATATTTTTAAGATCATCCATGAAGGTGGTAAAGGAAAAAGAACAAAAACATTATTCACGGAGGTGATTAACAGGTATAACTTGGACAACAATTTCGTTTCTTTGAATAAGAGGAGGTGAGAAATGAAATTGATTTGAGATATTACATTATAAACATAAAACTTAATTATGTACATGATTTTTGAGTTATCATGCATTTATGGATGAAGGAGGTGAGGAGAAAGTAGAAAAAGAAAAGAAATTAAGAGAGGTACTTTGAGAAAATTACTACTTGAATATCCCCTCCTTAAAAGAACCTTAAGAACCTTATATTTGGTATTTTGGTGAGAATAAAAGAAATTAGACGTGGTTATAGTGAGTATGAGATGTGTGGGTAGATATTTTAGGAGATTAAGTCTTTTTGGGTTGAAATGGGGAGGTGAGTATTGTTATTTATACTTAAGGAGAGGTGGGTTCAAGTGATTAATTTATTGATTATTTTATATTAAAAGCTAACCATATAGAGGTGGCATTAAATTACATGACTTTGGATTTTAATTAATGTTTTATAGGATTTTTATGGTATATACACACCTCAACCACCCTTTAAATGTTGTAGTTTTTAGGTATGTTAATCTTTTAACTTTTAATTTTAACCCTTGTCAAAATTTTACTTTTACTAAGGTAATTTTTTTTTACCATGGTAGATTTTTTATATCTAAAAATAAAATTGAACTTAAAACCTAATTTGGACCTTATTATTACAAATATGAAATTAATTTTACTTAATTAAATTCAAATAATTGGAAAAATTAGATTTAAAATTAATTCCACAGACAAAACTAAAAATGAGGTTTTTAAAGTGAAATGTTCAAAAGTTTGAAATGTTTTTATATCTAATTTCAATTTGAAATTAATTAAAATGAAAAAATTTGACTAAATGATAAAAAATAATCTAAATATACTTTAAAATCTATTAAAATTATCTTCTAACAATATAAATAAATTAGATGAAAAATAGTTTTGAATTAAAACGTAGTATTTATCACTATTCATTAAAATACTAATTTTATCAGAAAAATACCAAAAAATCAAAAAAAAAAAATTTTTATGTCCCAATTATAAATAATAATTTTATTTTTTAAAATATAACATATAAAAGTTACAAAAAAATATATTTAAAAGGGCTCTCCATCAAAAGGCAGTAAAACTGTATTTTTAGAAACACACACATTTTATCCGTAAAATTGTATTTGTTCTTATAAAAAGTCTAGAAAACACATAAAATGAATTTTAAACATTATATTGAATTTATATTTCATTAATATAATACAAAAAGTGTGATTTGATTATTTTATATACATAATTATTCACATTTAAATAGTTTTTTCATAAAAACACATTCTTTATATTCAATTGGTTTTTATTTAATTTACTAATTTATTTGGTAACCAATGATTCATTATATAAACATGTGTAAACTATATTTTTATAATTAAATTTATCATTTTCATTCCCACCATTCCAATGGATATGTTATAACTATCATATTAAATAATAATATTAAGTTGACCATTTAAGCTAAAAGTGGCGTATCATGTATGTTATCGAACATAGTGTTTCCTTTTAAAAACTCAAGATGTTACATTATCTCCCATTTTAGAAATTTCATTCTAGAAATTTGAATTTGGTGTTTATAACTAAGGTATGAATTTTCAAAATACATTTATTGCAATCCCACATTAGAAAAAGGATTAACAAAACTTCCACTTTAAAAGAAATAAAGAAAATAAAGAAAAGTACGAAGGTCACGTGATATAACACACACTAGGGTTGCATGTAGGAAAACGTGGATATGGAAGAGAAAAATAAAGATCGAGTTATTATGGAGAATAATAGAAAACATTTTTAGGAAAAAGTTAACAATTACAAAGCTATAAATTTGTAATGGGTTAAATAGTCTTTGAATTCATATTAGGAAAAGTAAATAGAAAATATTTTTTGTTTTAATATCCTTTTAATAAAATTGTGGAATTCATTTATGATCTTAACTAAGAACATAAGGAAACATACTTAATTTTCAAATAGAGTTTCATCCTTTAATCAATTTCCACCACAAACTCATCTTTTTTCTCCAAAAAATGAGTATTCAAGATGATTTTTTTCACACCTGAAACACTAGAATCAAATTCTATAGAATTGAATAATACAAAAAATATTAACTATATATTCATCTTTTCTTGAAACATTAACCAAAACCAAAAAAGGTTAGGATGAGATTAGATAATTCCCCCAAAAGAATAAACCATTGTATGATGAAAAACTACTTTTAATCTCCAAAATTCAAAAGTAATACCCAAAGTTCAACATAGACCATTTGATAGATAATTGTACTTAAAATTCCTCAAAATAATCCAAACTAAGATTGAAACCCAAAAATTATAAGGATTTGATAACATAGTCTTAAAAGATAAATTTTAGCATTTATCTCCAAATAACATCAACCACTATTACAGTCTCATACCAAAAATGTAATTTACAAAATCACATATTCTCCAAGATATGTTAATCATTTTCATAAATAAACTGAATCTAGATAAGTCCACAATAAAAACATAGATTATTAAAAAATAAAATTCAACCATTACTCCTCAAATAAAATACCATATTCTATTTTTCTTAGGAATATAGGGTTCCCAAAATAGTGAATGTATTCCAAAATGACATTTATCACTTAATTCAAAAATCAGTTTCTAATTCCAAGTATATCCATTTGATAAAACATAAGTTTTCAAAATCAACTTCTTCTTATTCTTTCAACTTATTTAAATAAAAATAAAAAGTCATACTAACTAGAGACTTCATGTGGGCTAGTGGTAAGCGATTCCCCTTTTCGCCCTTCGGTTGTGGGTTCGATTCCCGCGGCCTTGCCGGACACGACAGGTTGTCACCCATCCTATGGGTTTTCCTTTTTATAAAACCATATAATTCTTATAACATCCCCAAAATGAGATAAAATCCTAAAAAATAACCATAACATATTTTAATCTCAAGGTTTATCTCATGCCTTTTATTTTTCATCTAAGAATGTAATATCCCATAATTACTTCAAAATCAAAGATCATATAAAACCTAAAGGTTATTCATACCTTTATAATTATGTAAACACAAGAAAATATAATCCTTACTCAAACAAAATTTTCACATAACAAAATTCAGGGTTAAACATACTAGAAAAAGTCTTCAAAATTAATCCCATCATCAAAATAACATTAATACTTTTAAACATTTCATCATCTATAGATCTAACATAACTCTCAAATCCCTTATATGTATACTTATTAATAATTCAGCATTATTCATGTTCCACTAACCAAAATTTTCCTTCTTATTCCTTAATACTTATTTTTTACAAACAAAAACATGAATCATGTCTTAAGATTCAATAATGTCAAAACATGAGTCAAGAAATAATACATACCTTTCATATGTCATTTTTAGTTTCTTCATATTAAATTGGAATGACATTAGGTATTGATAAATGTATATTTATATGATCATGCTGATCCCATTCTTGAACCTTCATCATAGGACATCTATTTACATAATGAATATACTCTCCACATTTAAAACATTCAATTTATAACTCGAAAAGAACTTATTTCTCTTTCCTAGAGTCAACTGAACACTTCCTTTTTCCTTAGCAGGTTATTGATTTATAACCTTTATTACCACATCTATAACACCTTATCTTACCTTTAAAACATTTTCATATGTGTTTATTTCTACATCCTTTACACATATATTGATGAATATTCTTACCTTTATGATAATTATTACCTTAACTTCCAGAGGAATTCATTTCTCTCATAGATGATGCATCAAAAAAATTACCAAGGTTCAAGTGGTTAATCATTACCCCCAATAGTTTGTTTAGAATAACCATGAAAGTTCTCATTGCAGCTCCCATTTCATTCGGTTTCTTATTCAAAGAACCACCGCATTTTCCTTCACATCCATTGTTACTTTGGTGCCTGCTGGATCTATCTATTTACTAAAACCAAAAATGTTAGTGTGATTATATCAATAAAATCATCACATACTCTCTTATGAGGAATATAAATACTAAGATATACTTATTCATGTTATCTTAAACTCATTCAATTTATCTAAAATAACTATGACTATTTCTATTATGCTAACCATTATGGTTATATTTAACTCGTAACTTATTCTTAAATATCACCCTAACCTCTAAAGTTGTCTAAATCATCCTCTGATACCAACTAGAAGGTCCCAACCTTAAGCATTACATAATATTGAGTTAAGTCAATAATTTGACTTTATCTCATATTGAAGATATTTTTAAATTTAGAGATTTAGATAATTAGCCCATAACCCATACATAAAAACACAAATATTATAAAGTAGACACTTCTACTCACTATCAATTTTTTATAAAACAAAAACTTTTAAAAAGAAACATGGTCTTGTTTCATGTTTAATCATCATAACTTTTCCTTGATCCCTTCCTTGAATCTATTCTCCTTTAAATCCTGTAAAAAACATTTCAAAACTTTGGATGAGCATAAAAATATTAGTAAGGGATACACAAAGAAGGAAATCTATTAGTCTTGTGAAAACATGTAAACCATTAATACTTTATCATAAAGCAATACTTTTCACCTTTAAAAATTAGTAAATACTCTTCATTGAATATAAGAACATTTATTAACCTTTTTATAATCAAAATATTACCATAAAAACAAAAAAAAATCAAATATAACATATAAAGGTAACTTTGTACATAATTATACTTAAATGGAATAACCATGCGGTCAACTTTCACACACATCACTCTTACAAATGAAATATCCATACGACTGACTTCCATACCCAATGCATTAGAGGTTATAATGTAACCACCCATACTTGGTTTATCACAGAACCACCTATCTTTGTTTTATCACGTAACTACCCATATTTGGTTTATCACGTAACCACCCTTTAATTGTCCAAGTACCATTACATAATCATAACACATAAAATATTGCAATTATCAACATTTCACTCATAAAATTTCATTTGTAGTCACAAGAAATCATTTCAAGATATTGAAATAGTTAATCCACTTTTAAAACCATTTTCAATACCAAAACACCCAAAAAGGGAATAATATATTTCTTTTCATTTTAAAAACATTAAGTATTATAGATGAATCCAAATATCAAATAATATTTACGGCGATGGATAAGTCGTTGTCGCTACATACGTTAAAAAACATTCCTTTTATCATTTTGTAAAAAAAGTAAAACACTTCATACAAAAATATTAATTTTGAAAATATTTAATAGATGAAATAAAATGTCATGTATAATCCTTTTATATTCATATAAATAAATATTTTAATTAATATCATAAAGAAAATATTTGATAATTAAAATTTTAAATGTTCAAGGTGTCACATACCACTTTGAACATTTAAATCTTAATCAGCATGAATTAATACATTTAAAAAAACTTTAATTAACATTATTATAGATAAAATATGGATATAAAATGTCATAGTGGCTATATATACACCTAATAAAATAATAAAGTTGCTTATTATCAAGAAATGTCTCAATGAAAGAAGATTGTGACGAAGTCCCTTACCTCGAGTCTGATTCATCAAGTGTGTTATTTATCTTCTTGAATAATAAACTTAGGTTAATTTATAATTGTTTTAGAATCTTTTTCATGTTTATTATTCCTTTTATATCACTTATTACCATGTTATAATAATTACACAATTATTTAAGTTTATATTGGACATTTTGTCGATATTCAGTTCTTGAGTCAAAAATGAACTTAGTATGATGTCAATAGTTCATGTGGTCATAAGTCAATCGTATACAAAATATAAAACATGATATAAATATCTTATATATTTATTATAAAATTATTTATAATAATATTTGAAGACAAACTAAAAAAAGAGTTCATGGAGACAGTAAGCTGTACGTGAGCATGAAGGCTATTTTTGTTTTTCCTGTCGTATTAAAAGAACGATCATTAAATGAAATGTATGTAAATATTCATACATATATAATATCATTAAAGTATAATTAATATGTCATTTATATCATATATTTTTACTAAAACAATCCTTAATACATTCCATGTGATGTGTGAACGAATCACATCATTTTGAGCAGGCTGTAGTCCACACGCCCCCAAACAAAGTTATCGTATAACCACAATATAGAAAGCATGAAGGTATATTTAATATAAAATTTATATAATATTAAATAGGTTATACTATACATATTAAAATATTATTTTACTAGAAAAATAGTTTTAATACCATTCATGAAGGCAATACAGGAAAAATAACAAAAACATTATTTACGAAGGCGATTAACCGGTATAACTTGGACAAAAATTTCATTTATTTGAATAAGAGGAGGTGAGAAATGAAATGGATGTGATATATTTCATTAGAAAAATAACACTATAATATTTAAATGATTTTGTAGTTATAATGCATTTATGTATTAAGGAGGTGAAGAGAAAGCAGAAAAAGAAAAAAAATTAAGAGAGGTACTTTGAGAAAATTACCTCTTGAATATCCCCTCCTTGAAAGACCCTTGAGGACCTTGGATTTGGTCTTTTTGTGAGGATAGAAGCACTTGAAAATGTGTAGAGTGATCATGAGATATTTGGATAGATATTTGATGATCTATACAGATTTTTGGGTCGAAATGGGGAATGTGAGGGTTGTTATTTATACTTGAGGAGAGGTGGGTTCAAGTGATTAATTTATTGATTATTTTATATTAAAAGATAACCATATAGAGGTGGAATTAAATTACATGAATTTGGATCATAATTAATGTTTTATAGACTGTTTATGGTTGAGGAACACCTCAAACACCCTTTAAATGTTGTAGTTTTTAGGTATGTTAAGGTTTTACCTTTTAATTTTAACCCTTATCAAAATTGTACTTTTACTACGGTAAATAATTTTTTTTACCATGGTAACTTTTTTTATATCTAAAATTGAAATTGAACTTACAACATAATTTGGATCTTATGATTCCAAATATAGAACCCATTTTACCTAATTTAATTCACATAATTAGAAAAATTATATTTAAAATTAATTCCTGAGACAAAACTAACAAGCGAGGTTTTAAAGTAAAATGTTCAAAAGCTTCAAATATTTTTATATCTAATTTAATTTTGAAATTAATTAAAATTACCAAAATTGGATTAAATGATAAAAAAATAATCTAAATATACTTTAAAACCTATTAAAAGGATATTATAACAATATAAATAAATTAGACGAAAAAATAGTTTTGAATTAAAACACAATATTTTTCACTATTCTTTAAAATACTAATTTTATCAGAAAAATACCAAAAATTCAACCAAAGTACATTTTTATGTCCCTATTATAAATAAAAAGTTTATTTTTTAAAATATAACATATAAAATTAACAAAAACTAGATTTAAATTGGGTTCACCATCAAAAGGTGGTAAAACTATACTTTTAAAAAAACACACATTTTCTCCCTAAAATTGTATTTTTTCTTATAAAAAGTCTATAAAATACATAATATTAATTTTAAACATTATATTTAATTTATATTTCATTAATAAAATCCAACCGTAGTGATTTTATTATATTATATACATAATTATTCACATTTAAATAGTTTTTCATAAAAACACATCCTTTATATTCAATTGGTTTTTATTCAATTTCCTAATTAATTTGGTAACCAATGAATCATTATATAAACACGCATAAACCATATTTTCATAATTCAGTTAATCCTTTTTATTCCCACCATTCTAATGGATATGTGATAACTATCATATTAAATAATAATATTAAGTTGTTCATTTAAGCTAAAAGTGGCGTATTATGTATGCTATCGAACATAGTGTTTCCTTTTAAAAACCCAGGATGTTATAAACATGCTGGACCTATGCATTCCATCCAACCTCATATTTTATGCCTTTTATTTTCTCCTTAATTATTTTTTCTAACACTGTCAAACTACGATGCTCCTGTTTTTTCTACACCGTTAGTCCTTCATGGCCTCCATTTCCTCAGAGTCAACATTTTCAGTATGTTATTCCTCTAGAGAAATAAAATCATCATGTAAAGATGGTCATTTTACCTCTGCACTGGGAGCAATAATAGTCTGAGAAACCTGTTGGTCCTCAGGATTGGGAGCACCAACATGTGCAAAAGGTGGTTGTTCCTTTACACTGTGAGCAACAATAGGTTGAGAGACCTGTTGTTCCTCGGGATTGGGAGCACCGGCATATACAGAAGTCATTATTTGTATAAGTGGTTTAATATTTAATTTTGAGTACATAAATACATCAGTGAATGAATAATAACACGAGGTAACATGATGTATATTACAAAAAAATATAACATTATTATTTAATTCTTTTTTTAAAGGCTAAAGGGATTTGACCCCTCTATTGACTATCAAAATCCCTTCATTATGGGTCTCCTTTGACATACAAAATGTCTTCTACATTGGGAACACTAAAAAATGACTATGACATAACAATGAAAGTGTCATCCTCAGTTGAATTTTCATTTGACCCTTCAGTGGTTTTTCTTGATAATAGAACAATTGAACACTTTCGATTTGCGGGATCTATAACATAAAATACTTGTACTGCCTATGATGCCATTATAAATGGTTTGTCTTTATACCCTTCCTTAATAAAATCAACTTTCACAAATCTAAATTCATCTATTTTAATAGAACTTCTATTATCAACCCACTTTCATTGAAAAATCATCCCTTGGAATGTTGTATAATCCAACTCCCATATTTTTTTGATGATGCCAAAGTATGACATATTAACATAAATTAGATTTTTTTTCTTAGTACTAGAAACATGCATTGCTTCATCCTCAAGTGTAAATCCACTATTTTTCACGGTACAATCTTCATCATGTTCATTTTTATAGAATTTATAACCATTAATTACATAACCATTGTAAGATAATATATACACACTTGGTCCTACGACTATCCATCAAAGTCGTTCTGAAATTGAATCTAGATTTTCATCTGACTCCTTAAAAATATGGTCTTGAAACCATCATATAAATCATTTATTATTTGTATTTGATATCCATATTTTATCCCTTGATGGATTCAAATGCCTAATAATTTCTTTGTGGGTTCCAACATATGGGGAAACCTCCAAACTATTATGAAAAATGTAAAGGTGGGCCTACTCTCGATATGTAATATTAATTCTGACAACATCTCTTTTGTAAGTTCCTTCACCTGCAAGACACCCAGTGTGATGAGATTTCGGTAGACCAATGCTTTCCACACTAGATATGTATTTAGTATATAATTCAATGGGTTCCTCAACAATATATAGCTCCACAATAAAAACCTATGGTTAACTTCAATTTTTGACACATCCTTTCAAAATCTTAATATACCATTCAATTGAAATGAAATACTATTCATGGGACATAACCTGATGCACCCGTAAGGGGATCCTCCGTGCTAGGGTTTTCTCCCCCCACCGTCGTCTTCCTCTTCCTCACTACGGCTCGTCTTCCCTTTGATGCTTTGGCCCGGTCGTTCATGGCATGCGATGTTTCCTATGGCGGTGTCTCTCAAACATCCTGGTGATTTCAGCATGCCTTCTTCACACCCTTCGGGACAGGGCTCTCATGGAGGCGTGGCGGTCCAAGGTTTGAATTTCAAGCTATTGTGGTGCCGATGCTGTCATGATTCCATGGTGTCTGGTTGTGTCGGGCAGATGTGGTCACCGTGTGTGGATTTGAAGGCGGCGGCGGGTTACGGTTCAGGTTTGTAGCGCGTTTTCTTCACCCCCTGGTCTGTGTTTTTGGTTCCTTGTGCAATTTGGATGCGATGTTGGTTTGCGGTTTGGATATGAATACATGTTTTGCATTTTTTTTCTTCCCCAACATTATGGCAGAGACGACGTGGTTTTTGCGAAGGTTGTTGATTTCTTTTGGATTTTTCTGATTCTGATGACGGTGGAGCATGAAGGATGTCTACAGATTATTCAGTTTAGATGGAGGAGATGCAACTGGTTTTTTCAGGTGTTGGTTGAATGCATTGATTTGGTGGAATGTTTTCTTGGCATTTTGAATTCTTGTGGCTCCTGCGGTGCAAGATTTGGGGGTCGCTGCATCATTCACTCATGGGGTTTCTTTTGAAGGGGTTTAGAGCATCGGGTTTTCTTCTGGTCTTCGCTCTGGAATTGAATGTTTGAGAGGTCATGGATTTTCTATCCTTTTGTGTTGGCTTGATGTTGTTTGGCCTTAAACTTTTGTCCATGGTGCTTTAGTGTTTTAAGTCATGAAGTCATGTATGGTTTCTCACTTTTTCCTCAAAAGTGTTTGAATAATAAAAAATTAATTTTTAGTCAGTAATATACCATTAAATGGGGTACATCTATATATAGTGTACATGACCACAGAGTCAAATCTCTCTCACCAAGTGAACTGTCAAATGAACCATCATATCAAAGAATACTGGTAGGAATAATATTTCTAATTCACATAATATGATGACAATTTATTTTTATATAGTTGGAAATTTCGCTGGGTCTATAACTTTATTGCATATAGCTTTGAAGAAGAAACATAGCTTGGTTAATGTATGATAGAAATTCTTAGGAAAAATACAACGTAAAGCTATAATAATTAGATCTTGTATCAAAACATGGAAGTCATTTGATTTTATACCCTTTAACTTTAAATCAATCATTAACATGATGCTCTTGATATTCGATGAATACACATTTGTAAACTTTACATTATTTAAGAAGTTGTAAAATCGATATCTCTCCTACCTGGAAAGAGTGTAAGCATCTAAAAAAAGAAAATTTCATTTTTCACCCTTCACCGGTGCTAACTCTTATTGTATTACCATGTTAACCATGTCCAACCCTGCCTTAATTCCATCCTTTATTTTTTTGGGTGCATTTAGAAACATGCTGATGACACTATTATATACATTTTTTTCAACATGCATAACATCAAAAAAATGTCTGACGTACATATAATTCTAGTATGGTAATTAAAAAAAATTGATCTCTTTTTTCAACTTATTTTCATAAGTTTTTTTTAAAATGGTTTACCAAAAGTAATGTCCACATATTTTACTTTCTCAAACAGTTGATCACCTATCAATAAAGATGATTTTGTATGTTCTTCTAAACTTATACCGAATGATGTTTTCCAGGATCGATACTTATGTCATTGGGGTAGAAATCTGTGATGTCTTAGAAACACAATTTTTTATGAATGTTTCAACCTAATTAACTGTGTAACTTGTTCAAAAATAGGACATCCTTGAGTTCCTTTAATGCTATGTCCTGAAAAATTTTCATAAGCAGGAAACTCATTTATCATCCTGTACAACAGGGATCTCAATGTGAAATCTTCATTTTTTTAAGCATCATACAACATGACACCTAAATCCTATAATAATTTCAAATCCTCGATAAATGGATCCAAATAAACATCAATATCATTATCTAGTTGTTTTGGTACTGATATAAGCATAGATATCATGATGTATTTTTGTTTCATACATAACAATGGGGGTAAGTTATAATTTACCAACATAACCGGCTATATACTATGAGTGCTTCTTTTAAAACCAAAAGTATCCACTATATCTATAAATAACACAAGATGAAGGTTTGTCAGATCATTTCCAAATTTAGGATACTCATGATAAATTCTCTTCCATTGAGGAGAGTCTGTTGGGTGATGTAGTTTCCCATATTTAATTCTTATATCTATGTGCCACGTCAATTTCCCTGCAGTCTTCTCACTTCCATATAGGTACCTAAACCTTGGAATGATTGGAAAGAACCATAAAACTTTCGTATGAATGGATTTATCTTTCTTGTATTGAGAATCACCAAACTTTGGGCATTCTGTAAGTGACTTTTTTTCCTTGAGAAAAAGTATACAATCATCCAGGAATTTGTGTATTCTTTCAGAGATCATACCCATCGAGTGTAGCATTTGTTTGGTGTCATATGTTCGTCTTGGGATCTCATTATCTTATGAGATCACGTCATTCAAGAGAGCAAGTAGTTTCATAAAACTGGAATCACTCCATCCATTGCCTACTTTCAAATTATACAACTTCAATATGGTTAGAAATGTTGTATATTTAGTGCAACAAGCATACAATGGTGTCTTTTCACAACTCTAACTTCTCAAACAATTTTGGGCAATAATGAAATTCATATTCAATTGTCCTTGTAATTTCCTCAATACGATCATCACTATCATTCACATTTTTAATCACATCCTTGATATGGTCTTATTCATTGTCCACACTTATGATCATATCAGATGATCCATAAAATGTCGTGTTATCCCTACCACTAGCTACATTATCTTTTTCCCCATGTATATTACAATATTTATAACTTCAATCTATTCCATGACAAATAAAATGTTCTTCCAACTCCTTTGGACTAATTAGTCTTGACTAAAATTAGTGTAAACATAGACAAGGGATTTGACAAGGGTCATATGCATGATCTTTTTCAAACTTGTTGAACTCTTTAACTCCATCTTCATACTATTTTTTCAGATGATTGGAATCCATCCATTATTTATTCATATCCATACTATTTGATATTATAATATTAATATTTAACAAAATAAATACACAAAAGGGGTCTTTTAAATAAGGGGAAATCAATATTTGAATGATAATTATTATTGATTTTTTTCCCTAAGACTCATCCCCTTAGAAGCTAACACCAAACAAGAAAAAAGATGTAGTTGTAGAGGACTCCTCTAATTTAAACCATGCAGGTGATGTTAGATGAAAAATAGGTTTAGGAGTTGCAATGGGGTTAAACATTAATTCACCTTTTGTGAGAGTGAGGTTATGATGGATATCCTATGGGTTGGATAGAGTTAGTGACGTTCCCTTGACATGGTGTTATTATCAATCTACTTATATTCCCTATATAATATAATGGTTTTCCCAATTCTATAAAAATATAAACTTAAAATATCATGGAAAAACTACATTTCAGATGTCCTTTGAAAACTATTTATAAAATCACACTTGAAATCCCATTAAAAAACCAAATGTTTACATAGATTCCTCTTTAAAATAACACACCCTTTTAAAACAAACCAATCAGTTCCAAACACTCTTTCAAAAATAAATGCACACTTTGAAAACAATATAAATTATTAAAAATGAAATCCATCTATTTCATGTTAAATAGTTTCCAAAAATTCCAAAAATGGTTGCTAATTTTTCATAATTAAATCAACCACATCTCAAATATTTTAAATTAAATAAATTCCTTATTACAAGGAAATCTTCACACACAGTTTCAAAAATTAATGCATTTCTCAAAATACCCTTTTAATTTCAATACCAAAAATTCCATATAAAAATTAAAAGAGAAGAGAACCCATATTTAAAACATTCATAACCATTAAAACACTTTTCATTCCCTCACAAATTTGGTTTTAAAATCAACTCACTCAATAAAATATCCTTTTTCCATTCAAAAATATTCTTTTCCAAACAAAAAACAAGATTTTAATTTCTAAATAGGATATTATAGAAAAACTTACATGGATTGGTATATAATTCTCTATTAAAGTATAAATGATTGGGGAAAATAGTATAAAAGTTAAATTTAAGGTTATTCCACAGATAGGAAATCAAAGAATCAATATATATCCCATAGGAACATGAATCTGGTCACATATAGTTCTAAGAAATGGAATACATACATAGATTGGGATCATACACAAAGAGAATATAATAGTTCAAGTTCACAGGATGGATAGTTATTTCTAAGATCATATCAACTATGATCCGAATAAATAGGTAATCACACTTAATTGGGAGTTATATAGGGTGTTTAAATCTACCATGATATGGAGATTACTATTGTGCTTCTTAGAAATATTCAACTCATTCTAAAACTGCTCCAACTCTTTAAAAAACCAAATAATGACAAAAAAATATAGAAACCTTTGGGAAACATTGTCATCAACATGAATCCTCTCTCAATGAATGGACATCTTTGCATAAATAATTTGGTATCCAATAAAATCATTAATCATCAATTATTCTTCAACAATGTTCAATAATATCAAACATCATCAATGATTGTCAACAAATTCCATATACAACCCAATAGAAAAATAATTTTCTCTAATTAGATTTTTTTTCACAATTATTACATCCATAAAAATTAACAACCATAAGAGATAGATATAATCTATCCCCCTTTCATTCATAATCTACGATCCTCCAAATCTCTAGATTTTTTTCACCTTCCTATAAATTTAGATGTAAAATTTTAAAGGGTCCAATCATATGACCACATAGAATCTTATTTTATTTAAAAATTTAACACTACCATAAATCACATTTAGGAGTATTTAATTAACCACTAATCATATATGAGACAATTCTAAGCCTAGGAAAAAAGAGAATTAATCAATATTGCAATGTCAACCTAATAGATCAAATACCTCTATTTTTTTAGAAACCATGGATTATATCTCTCCCAATATTAGTGATTCCAAGAATAATATAAATCTATATGAACAAATAATATCTACATGCACAAATAATTTAGAGCATTTGGAACTTACGGCCTGACGGTAGGGATGGCGGGGGGCAGTGGAGTTAGCGACAGGGGCAATTGTGGCATTAACATCGTGGGCAGCGAGGACAATAAAGGAAGAGGTAGTGGTAGCGGAGGCGGGGGTAGTGGAGGTGGAGGTGACAGCAGCAGAGGCATAGGCGGGGGTGGAGGCAGAGGAGGCGGAGGCGATAAAGGGGAAGGTAGAGGCGAAGGCGACGATGACAACAAAGGCAGAGTTTGACTTCCGTGAAAGCTTGAGGCTTGAGCGGCAAGTGAGTCTGCTAGGGTTCCACTTATAAAAACACAAAAGGATTTTATCAGCGCTTTTTGGAAAGTGCCTATAAAGGATGTTTTTATTAGCATTAAAATATAAAACGCTAATAAAACATTCCTTTATCAACGCTAAAAACATAGTGCTGATAAAGACCTAATATTAATAATATAAATAAATATATATTTATTTAAATAATTATGACATTATAAAAATATATATAATTAATATATTTATTTTAATTTCATAAGCGTTTAAATAAATATATATATATATGAATAAATAAATAAATAAATAATTATAATTATAATTATAAATATAATAAATATATTTATTATAATTTTATATTTATTTACATATATATATTATTTATAATTAGAATTATAAATATTTGTATATATGTATAAATATTTGTATATATTTATAAATATATTTCTATAATTATATATATTTATAAAATTATAATAATTATAAATATATTTATTATAATTTTATAATTATTTAAATATATATACACATAATTATAATTATAATTATAATTATAAATAAATATTTTTATAAACATTTTTATATAATTATAAATATATTTATATATATACATGTATATTAATATATATATATATATATTTATAAAATTATAATAAATGTATTTATTGTAATTTTATAATTATTTAAATATATATATATAGTCATAATAAAAATTATAAATAAATAAATTTAAAAAGTATTTCTATATATTTAAAATTTTATAATTATAAAATTAATAAATAAATTTATTATTTAAATATATTTATTATAATTTTATAAGTATTTATGAGAACATCATAAGTTCATGGTTATAACATGAATGAATCATATGAGTGTCAATTTATAAATGAACATTCATAATAATGAATACATAACATATGCATGTACACATCATCACAATATAGGTAATCTTAACATTTAGAACATAAGTCACAATCACATCCATAAATAAACTTTATGATCATATAGGATCAATTATACTCATGCATCAATATATAAACATAAACAACGACAATTAATATCCTCATTATCTAATGATATATATATATATATATATATATTCATTAAAGACATATATATATATATATATATAATTATAATTATAAATAAATATATTTAAAAAGTATTTATATATAATTATAAATATAGTTATTATTTTAAAAAAATTATTATAATTTTATAATTATTTAAATATATATATATATATATTTATCTATAAACTTATAAATATTTTTTAAAAAACATTATATATATATATATTTGAATTATTAAAAAATATATATTATAATATATCATATTTATATTAATTATAAAAATGAATTTATTAATTAATGTATATAAATAAACATTATTTTTGAATATAAATATAACTATTTTATATAAATTAATAATACTTTTTCTTAAAAACTTTTATCAGTGCTAAAATTAGCGAGGATAAATCTATCCTTTATCAACACTTGTTTTAGCACTAATAAAAGTAACCTTTATCGGTGATTTTAGTTAGCGCTAATAGAGGTGTGGGTTTTATCAACACTTTCTTCTTAGTGTTGATAAAAGTCGGCACATCCCTTGCCCGAATCTGTGGTAGTGTATATCAAATGATGTTACCCAAGAAGTCTTTGGTGTGATCTCAACCTACGGGCCATGTAATGGGCTAAATGGCCACTGGGCCTTCAGGCTATGTAATGAGTCTCCCTCTACCCAGTTAAAGAGGTCTTTGCTTTGCTTTAATAATGATTGAGGCTTCGGCCCCAACCTTTTAAAAATCTCATGCTCAGAATGAACAAAATTCTCTTATATGATGTCTGCCCAAGTCCTGTCCTTCACCTGTATATATGGATCTAAATCAAAAGGTCCCACATCATCTACTATAAACACTCCCTTAAGGGGGGGGGGGGGGGTAGTGGTAACCTCCATAGTCAGAGTGTTACCATCCTTTGAAAAAGCCTTTTGCCTACATTCATAGGCCTCATGCTCTTTCAATTTACAAAAAGCACAACCAAAATCCTTACAGGATTTTTCTTTACTATGTCCAAGGAATTTACAACCGCTATAAAATAGAGGCAATTTCTCATAATTAACAGTTAAGTCAAAAGTAAAATCCTCAGTAGACAAGACCACATTCTCAATGGGAGTTGACCTAAGATCCATCTCCACCAAGAAGATCATAAAATAACTAAATCGTGCTTCCTTTGTTGCACGATCTAATTTAATCAGGGTTCCAATTGCTGAAGCAATATCAAAAATAATTCAAGGGTGCCACAAAATCTAGTTTAAACCATAAATCCTAACCCAAACTTGGGTCCTCATGTTTCAGATTACAAAAGGATTGAAACTATGGTTCCAATACTGGATTCAAATCATACCTGGTTTGAGAGAGATCGAGCTGATCCCCCATGCCTTTCTCTTTAACTCTTTCGATGGGAACAAAATGTGATAGTAGCCACACCCAATAGAAATACACTTAGATTCTTGAAATCCCCAAGAGACAGAAAGCCAACTGACTAAATATTCCATTTTCCATGGTTTATTTTTGAAGGGTAGAACCATTCTTGTGATGATAAAATAATTTCAAATCTTGAACCTGTCATGAATCAGATCTTGATTATCATGAATGATAGCCAAGTTACTTCTCATAAAAATTCTTTCTGAAACCCCTTTATTTCCTCCAATGGCTCGAAGGCCCTCATTTTTCATTGATTTTTGATAATCCACCTTTCAAGGGGTGAGGTGGAACCCTTACAAGGCTCTTAGGCATAAGTATTACATGGCCTGTAGGCCTTAGAGGAATTCATTGTCCACAGGCTTCAAACATTACATACAACCCAAACTAACTACTTGGAACTGCTCCTCCCCAGCATCTTCATCGTGAAATCAACTCTCCACCTTCGCATTGTTGTTCGACTAGGCATTCCCGTGCATGCACAGGCTTGTCCTAATGGTAGGTTCCATACCCTCTCATTCTTGCAATCCGTTTAACTTCTACCGTGGTGAAATCTCCTTGCTCATCCTCCTTGTAGAGCTTGTTCCTTGTAGGTTGTCTGATTTGCATCTGCACTTAAGGTGGCCCGAAGGCCTTGAGGTGGCCCTAAGGCCTTACTGACCCGAAGGCCTGGGTGGCCTGAAGGCCTTAAAGGACTCAGGGACCAAATCGGTGGCTCGAAGGCCCAAACAGGGGTATATTCCCAGCTACTACAGTGCCAAACAGTGCCTGCTACAGTTCCCGCTACAGTACCTGCTACAATACCACTACAGTACTGCTACAGTACCGAAAAATCTACCTCCGCCTGGATTTGATTCATGGTCGCTTGGATTCACTTACAGAGTCCTTACCAACTGGGCTAAGTCTCATGTGCAAAACCCCTTTATTTCCCAAAGTGAAGATATTCTTGGCGTCGCGCTTCTCAGATCTGCTAGGGAAGGAAGAAAACACCTTAAATTCAACTAACCACGATTTCAGATTATTCAAATGAAGACATGAAACCTCATATCCTTCTACAATAGCATTATGAAATTCAAAATGACCTTTTGTGGGGAATGACTTAGCCAAAGAAACTTGAACCAAAGATGCCATGAGAAGAAAAACCTAATCGTCACCGTGAGAACGAGAGATGAGCTCCTCCAGACCTCCCATCATTCTCCATTGTGGTATTTATATATATTTATATATTTATTAAAATAAATATTATTTACATAATATATTTTAATATATTAAATATATAATCTATATATGCATTTATATAAATTATATGCATACATTTGTATTAATTCATATATTTAAATACATATATGTATATAAATATAAATATATATGTATATATATATTTTTTTTGACACACCTCTATAAATCATATATTTGCATATATTTAAATAAAATTACGTATGCATATATTTATATATATATTTATATCAAACTCACACAAACACAAATGTATATTTATATATTTATTTGTAATTATTTATACTTATTTTCATACATGTATATATTACATATTTATATATTACCCAAATATATTATACATATACATATACATATATTATTTATACGTGCACAATTAAAAAAAATATTAATATATATATATATATTAAATATTTATATGAATTCAATATATTATATATTTTATAAATACATTTATATGTATACAAATATATAATATATATATATATATTTATATTATACATACATATGATATAATATAATATTTATATATAGATAAAATTTTATGAATATTTATTTATAAATATATTATATATATAAAAATATATATACATGTATTTATATTTATATATATATTGTTATATTATATATACACACATATATATTAATTTGAATATATGTATATTAATATAATTTTTTTATTTGTAAATATTTATTCATATATATATAAATTAATGTATTTATGTATTTAATAACATGATATATAAAATATATATGTAATATAATATAATATATATATTTATATAATTATTTGTATATACTTATATTTATGTTTATATATATATTTGTATTTATTTAATGTATTTATATAATGTCTTTATATAATATGTTTACAATGCATTTAAATACATTTATATAATGTATTTACAAGACACATACACACACATTCTATAATTTGATATATTTTAAAAAGAATAAAAAATATTAGAAGGGGTTAAAACCCCTTCTATTCATAAAAATTAGAGGGGGTTCAAAACCCCCTCTAATCATATGCATGCGTGTGTAAGTATATATCTTTATAATCAGTTATTATTATTATTACAAAAACTACAAAGGTTTTTATATGATTTTTTAAATAAATTATATTTTTGTATATATTTATATAATATATTTATGATTTTATATTATAATTAATATTATTTGAAATGCAATTTTATACAAATAAATATATATTAATGTACACATTTTACAATTATATTTATGTATACATATAAATATGATTAAATGAAATCTTATAAATTATTTATATAAATATATTTATATAATAAGTTATAATATATTTACCTCAAATGGATCAAATGTCTTCATTTTTTATTGATTTTGATAATCCACCATTCAAGGGGTGAGGTGGAACCCTTACAAGGTTTGTAGGCATAAGTATTACATAACCCATAACCCTTATAGAAATTCATTGCCCATAGGCTTCAAACATTACATACAACCCAGACTAACTACTGGAACTGCTCCTCCCCAGCATCTTCATCGTGAAATCATCTCTCCGCCTCCGCACGACTGTTCGACTAGGCTTTCCCGTGAATACACATGCTTGTCCCAATGATAGGTTCCATACCCATTCATTCTTTCAATCCGTTTAGCTTCTGCTACGGTGAAAGCTCATTGCTCCTCTTTCTGAAGCTTGTTCCTTGTAGGTTTTTTGGTTTTTATCTACACTTATGGTGCCTTGAAGGGCTTGAGGTGGCTCGAATGCCTTAATGACCTGAAGGCCTGGTGGGCCCGAAGGCCTTAAAGGACTCGGGGACCAAATTGGTGGCCCGAAGGCCCAAATGGGGGAATATTCTCGGCTACTACAGTGCCAAATAGTTCCTGTTACAGTTCCTACTACAGTACCTACTATAGTTCTGCACAGTACCTACTACAGTACTACTACAATACTGCTACAATACCCCCATAAATTATCCTCCATCTTTTTTTAATTATATATATATATATATATATTATATGTATTTTTTAAGAAAATCATGGGGGTTCACAACCCCCTCTAATCTCTTAAATTAGAGGGGGTTCAAAACCCCCTTTAATTTCTTAGATTATAGGGGGTTCAATACCCCCTCTAATTTCTTAGATTGGAGGGGGTTCAATACCCCATCTAATCACTTAGATTGGAGGGGGTTGTGAACCCTCATTATTTTCTTTAAAAAAACAAATTCCATAATATATATATATATATATATATATATATATATAATGCCTCTAAAATCCAACTGAATGTAATATATATATATATATAGTTCCTCTAGAATCTAAACAAATATATAACACTACTAATTATTAAATTAGTGGTGATTTTGGCATAACCACCTCTAAAATCCAACCAAATATTAAAAAAATAATGATAAAAAATTTATAGGGGGTTGTGAACCCCCTTTAAATTTTATGATTAGTGGGGGTTGTGCATAACCCCCTCTAATTTATACTAAAAATGAATTTAGAGGGGGTTGTTGTTAGAGTCAGTGTCCTAGGATCAACTGTTTGTGCTTTTATTACATGTATATTTGATGTATTGAATATTAATAAAACTTCTTATTACATATTGTTTGTTGTTCTACATGAATCTAATGTAATAATTTCCTAGAGTATACGTCACATTGATAAGGTCATAACATTTCCCTGCTATGATGAGAACCTTGACGTTCTATGATGATATTCTCAAATAATATTCTATGGTTGGATAACATACTATGATGGGACACATAGTACATAGACTGTCAGATGTGAGTACTCATAAGTATACAAGGCTTCTTCTCATGAAGTTATCACTTGGTAATCTACAAGATGAAAGATTATTATAACATGCTCACCAATAGTAATTCTGCATGTTTTGATTTCATTATATATTCCTATCTATGAGCATGTGTTATGGTCGTTAAACTTTTAGATTATTATTAATGAAGGTTCCGGCCGTAGTGGAAGCGTGGTTAGGACGACACCCAACTTTGATTTTTACAGCACAACGAAGGTAATCAATATCTTGGATCACTGTTAGAGGGATTATATCCTTGTATTCTCACAGCACAACGAAGGCAATCAGAAAGGGTCTTTTTGGACTATCAATATTCACTAATAAAGAAAGTTCCTACGTCTAGGTATTTATTTCTTCAAATAATAAATAAATAAATTATGAATTTGATGTAAAATATCCTCGCTATTGGTTTCATTCAATGATTATTAAAATAAATTTTAATATATCATCCACCTCTGCATGCTCCCGTTACACCAAGGACCATCAAGTGGTATATGAGCAGTCACACTTAAATTTATAATTATTTATTTGATTATTGATCTATGCAAAATTATGGTTAGATTTTTATTTCATGTTATTTGTTATTTAATATGACCTTAATTAACATGTTATCAATATATTAATCATGTTCATTCAGGGTTTCATTTTCTTAAATTTTTTAAGAATAAATGAAGAATGACTCGAGATGCCATCGGGAAGTTCCATATATTTGGTTGGTAAAATTGGGTTACATGACGTGCGGCCGAAGCACACGTTGTATAACCATACACATTGTATCTAGATGCTCTGAGAAATTAATTACACGTGGTGCTTTTATTTCACACCGCATTTTGATTGGGCCAACCTGGCATAAGGAAAGAAAATACAGGGTGTGTAGCTAGCATGTGCACACTAGTAATCCGACCGAGTTTTCATGCCAAATCCCTAAGTGTGTGACTTGGATATATGACAATCGTGGTACATGGCATGTATTTAGATGCACACTCAGTGTAGTCTCCCATTAATGGTCAAAATTAAAATTACATTAAATTTAAAAATTACCTCATTAAAACCTTATTTTATTGATTGGCACATCATTGTGTGTTTGAAAGTTTAATAATAGTTTTAAAGAATTTTAAATGCTTAATTAATTTATTGCAATTAATATGCCATTATTGGTTCTTCTATTTATTTTCCATGAATTCCATTAATTATGGGTATCTTCATATACGATCGTATGATCATTAAGATGAAAGGGAATTAATTAATTAATTAATTCAAGTGCGTTTATCTTAAATAACAAAATAATGAATAAAGAAATGAATGCTATTCATTTACTTTTTCGTATTAATTGAATGTATGACCATTCATGAGATTGGACAAGACTTGTGTATGTATTGGATGTTTTAATTTAATTTATTGCATGAGTTTTCAATTATTTAATATTAAATTAAATTGATGGCCTATGAGTCATCCATCCCTCCATTATTATGTAGGATCTACATGTACAAGAATATTTATGCAATCCCATTTTAACCAATCCTTTGGTTCCTCTCACCAGTGTGTGAGTAATAAATATTTATAATTAATAGAGCATCCCAAGGTGCGTGGAGGTGGTTCAAGACTGAACCATAATGATGTAAACCTAGGTGATACATAGGTGGATAGGTGGAATGTTGTAAATCAATCCAAGACCGATAATATGAGTTATCTCTCCTAGGACAAAGGTTGATTTAATATCCTCTCATTAAATGAACTGTTAGATAAAGCTCATGAATTGGTTAATTAATTAATTAATTAATTATTTCTATAGAGTTATTTATTTTATGGATGTCAGACCATGATCACATAAATAAATGAATTAATGTGCAAAGATGGAAATTAAATAAATTAATTATGAATAAATGTTTTATCCAACATGGTTAATTAGTTGAGTAACATCAGATTAATGTTAACAAGATGTGTAAAGGATAAAAAAGATACAATTTATGTATAATAAATTAAAATCCCTTATTTAAATATTAAGCTAGACTAAGCCTTCCATTACTTGATTGGGAATGAAACTATAGAACTAAGTGTAGTACATGGCCAAAGTCTGGAAACTTACTTTTATCAGAGATTTATCATGAGAGTTTTGGGTTGACTTAACCAAAATTGTATTGAGTTTAATGACCAAATTCTGTTCAATAAAAATTTGGAGGCAAGTGTTGAGGAAATCCAAGTTAGGATTTCAAGACAGGGGAATCCACTCAATAGATAAAGGAGTTGCAAGTTCATAATTAGAAAGACCTCCTACCTAATTACTTTATTATGGTTTTCATGGACAAAGTATAGATCATTAAGAAAAGTAATGGGGATCCTTGCCACTAGAATGTTAAATCAACTAGACATTCCGAGTTCAATGGTGATGGATATTGATACTTGATAAAATAGTGTGAGATTTAATAAATAAATAAATAAACATTTAATTTATTATATATCACCTATTTTTTAATCAAGAAAATTACTAATGATCTGTTACTTTTAATTTTAGAATAAAATTAAAAGTTTATCATCCACACTATCCCTATGATCAATAATAGATAAAGATAACCTCCTAACTAGCAGTAACTTCTAGGAGTGGTTTAGATACCTTTGGGTTGTGTTACGCCATGAATAGAAATCTTATGTGATAGAATCCTCAATGACTAATCTAACAACTAAAGAGGCGAGTGATAAAGATTTCCTTATCCATGAAATACATTTGAGTGATGCGGTCTATGTTCAATGTTTGATGTTTTCATCAATGTCTAGTGAACTAATGAAATCTCATGAAAATATGGATGCACATAAAATGATTGAGCACCTCTTTGGTCTTTACCAGGAGAGAGCTAGAAAAGAACAATTTTAGATTTCCAAGGTTCTATTTCAGAGTAAGCTTGGAGAGGGTGCCCCAGCTGGGCCTCACATAGTCAAGCTCATTGGATACATTGAGATCTTAGAGGTTTTAGGGTTTAAAATCCCCAAAAAATTGGGCACTGAACTCATTCTAGCATCACTCCCTCAGAGCTTCTGCATCTTTGTTGTGAATTTTAATACGAACAATATTGATAATCCTTTTCTAGATCTTCTTACTCTTCTTTTCCAAGTTGATAAGGATACGAATCATGAAAAACCTTCCGTCCATATGGTGAACAAACAAAAAGGAAAGAAAAGATATTTAATACCAAAGCTTCTTCATGCCATTCCAAGAAGAGGAAGATCGAGGGGAATATAAGGGAATAAGATGCTATCTATTTCACATATGGAAAGAAGGGCCACTGGAAAAAAAACTACACCCAACCAAAGAAGCAAGGGAAAGCTTCAAGTTCATTTTTTATCGAGTGAAATTTATCTGTTTCTACAAATTGGGTATTAGGTATAACTTGTGATTCTCACATATGTATTCAAATACAGGAACCAAGTAGATTCAAAAAGATTGACCAAGGAGAGGTAGATCTTTGAGAATCTAATGAAGTCAAATGTGCTACTGTAACTTTTGAGGAATACCACCTCACATTGCCGACCGTAATGATCTTGGTTTTAAAGGGTTGTTATTATGTGCCTTAAGTTACCAAAAACATTATTTATGTATAAAAACTTGATATGGATGGATTTATTTTTGAATTTTGGTATAAATGTTTCTTATTTTATAAATATAGAATTTTTTATGGTAATAAACATTTAAATAATAGAATTTATGTGTTGGATTACTCGAACTAAATAATGGAAATCAATAACGACATTACTTCACATGACTCATACCATACCCAACATTGGCATCACTAGATAGGTAATGTAAATGAACAAATCATGACTAAATTACATCAAAATGAATATTTAGATTCTTTTAAACTAAAAACACTTGGTGTATGTCACACATGTTTATAAGGAAAAATGAATAAATCCCCATTTAGTGGGAAATGTGAAAGGGATAAAGTGCTTCTTGAATTAGTTCATTCCAATGTGTGTGGACCATTCCCTATTAAAGCAAGGGGTGGGTACTTATACTTCATAAATTTTACTGATAATTTTAGTAGATATTAATATGTCTAATTAATGAGGTATAAGTTAGATTCCTTTGATAAATTCAAGTAATACAAGAATAAATTTGAGAACCATCTTGATAAAAAGATTAAGAAACTTTGCTCAGACCATGGTGGATAATATCTTAATTAAGACTTCATTGATTATTTATGGGAGTTAGAGATTTTATCTCAACTCACTCCTCATTATATGCCTTAGTAGAATGGTGTAAGAAAAAGGAGGAACCACACCTTGTTTTACATGGTGAGATAAATGATGATTCATGTGAGTCTTCCATTATCCTTTTGGGGATACACGTCACAAAAAGTAGCATACATACTAAATCGAGTGCCAACTAAAGCAATAGACAATATACCATACCGATTATGGAATGTAAATAAACCCATGTTGTATTACTTACATGTGTGGGGTTGTAAATCATTTGTTAAGGCCTCTTCAGGTAAAAATATTTCACCTTGAGACACAAAGTGTATATTTATAGGATATCCTAAAGAAACAAAGAGATACTACCTATACAATCCTTAAAAAATGGTTGTGGTTGATAGACGTCCCACATTTCTAGAGGAGTATGTTATATCTAAAAGAGATAGTGGGAGTGAGATAGATTTTGATGAAGTATAGGCTCAAGATACACATGAGTTGGCATAAGAACAAATTCCACAAAGCCCTGTGGAAGAAAAAATTGTTCCATAGATACAATTACTGCATAGGAGTACTAGAGAGGTTAGAGAACCAGAATGATATGATTTTCTAGTCACTGAGGATAGTGACTCATTATTAGTTGATAATAATGATCCTATAACCTACAAGAAAGTAGTAAGTGGAACAGATGTTTCCAAGTGGAAAGAATCCATGGATTCTAAAATGGATTCCATGTACCAAAACCAAGGTTGGATTTTTTTAGACCCTACAGTAGATGTAAATACCACTGGTTGCAAATGGGTATTCAAGAAGAAACTAGACATGGAAGGAAAATTTAGTACATATAAGTCATGAATGGTTGCAAAAGGGTTTAAATAGCATTAATGAATTGAATATAAAAAAACATTTTCACCAATTGCAATGCTGAAATCCATCATAATTCTACTTTTCATTAAGGATTTACATGATTATGAGATTTGGATAATAGATGTCAAAACAACCTTCCTTAACGGGAAACTTTAGGAAGATGTCTATATGACACAAACTTCAGGATTTTTGTCTCCAAAGGATGCCAATAAGGTATTCAAGTTGCAAAGATCCATTTATGGATTAAAGAAATCATCCGGGTCATGGAACATTAATTTTTATGAGGCCATAATGGAATTTGGTTTCATAAAGAACAAATGCGAGTCGTGTGTCTATAAATAGTTTAGTGGAAATGAAGTTGTTTTCTTAATAGTATATGTTGATGACATATTACTCATTGGAAACAAAATACATGTCTTACAGTATGTTAAGGAGTGGTTGAATAAATTCTTATTTATAAAGGACTTGGGTGAGGTAACATATATTTTTGGGATCAAGATCCATCATGATAGATACGAGAGGTTTCTAAACCTAAGTCAAAGTACATACATTGAAAAATACTGAAGAAATTCAGTACAAAAGAATCCAAGAGGGGATTGTTGCCAGCATCACATGGAATTTATCTTTCTAGGAAAATGTGTCCTCAGACACATGAGGAAAGAAGCATAATGACAAGGATTCCATACATATCAGCGATTGGTCCAGTCATATATGATATGCCATGTACTGGGATATATGTTGCCTATGCATTAAATGTGGTAGGAATATATCAAGCTAATCCAGGTGATCACCATTGGATGGTAGTCAAGACTATCCTTAAGTATCTGAGGCATACTTAGGATATGTTCCTAGTTTATGGAGGAGATAAGGAACTAGTCATTAGAGGATATACAGATGCTAGTTTTAAAACTGATTAAGATGACATGAAGTCACAAACAGGATAAAAATTCACTTTGAATAGAGGTATTGTGAGCTAGAAGATCACAAAGAAGGCTATGGTTACAAATTCTACAATAGATTCTAAATATATTTCAACTTATAAGATAGGTAAAGAAGAATTATGGATGCACAACTTCATCCAATAACTTGATGTGGTATCTATAAGTAAAGATGCTATCACACTTTATTGTGATAATACTACAATGGTGGCTCTTGAAAAAGTACCAAGGTCACATTAATGGGTGAAGCACATACTTCATAAGTATCATCTCTTGAGGAATTTTTCTCAAAGAGGTGAAGTTACAGTGAGAAAAATTTCCACAGAATACAAAGTGGCATACCCCTTGACTAAAGACTTTACTCAACATAAACATTACTATCATGTGAAGTTTAGCAGACTAAAGGTCATAGGAAGTTGGCTCTAGTCAAAGTGGGAGTTTGTTAGAGTTGGTGTCCTAGGACCATCTGTTTTTACTTTGATTACATGTATATTTGATGTATTGAATATTAAAAAAACTTCTTATAACATATTGTTTGTTGTTTTATATGAATCTAATCTAATAATTTCATGGAGTATACATTGCATTGATAAGGTCATAGTAGTTCTATGATATGATGAGAACCTTGATGTGCTATGATGATATTCTCAAATAATGTTTTGTGGTTGGATAACATACCATGATGGGACACAAAGCACATAGACTGTCAGGTGTGAGTAATCATAAGAATATGTGGCTTATTCTCATGAAGTTTTCACTTGTTAATCTTCAAGATGGGATATTATGATAACAAACTCACTAATAGGAATTCCACATGTTTTGTTGTCATCAGATGTTCTTGTATATGAGTGTGTGTGATTGTCCTTAGACTTTAAGATTATTATTAATGCATTTACAACTCACGTACTTAAATTTATTTCATAAACCATGATAATAATAGTTCATGGAAAAGTTGGATACATTGGGTGTGTCACGAGTGACATTCCATTAATGAACAAGTCAAGGAAGGATTTGTCTCTTACATATTTATGGAATCTGATATCTCAACCCTTTGATTGGAATATAACCGTCACATTAAATTCTATGGACATTGTGTAACGACATGTTTATTTCAGATAGTCAAAGAAAGAAATATTGAGCATATAGGTTGGTGACATAGATTTGAAACCTTCTTGATGAAATATTGTGACAATGAAATTATATTACACAGTGAGCGTTTGTATATGATTGTCGATGTTGTGACATTAAGTTCTTTCTCTTAGGTACCTTGACCCATTTCTAGACATTAATCTTGGACTTTAGGCAAACCCGCCTAATACCAACAAGAAATAATCCAAGAGGTTCACACACTAAGTGTTTCCATTGATCTCAATTAAATTACATTTGAGTTTAATTAATGGAATAAATATTATTCTCAATTTTGAGGAATAATTTTATTCAAGTTATATTGATCACATAAATTAAATAAATATTTATTCATCAACTTGTGAATAAAATATTTATTTTATTTATTGAATATTTAAATAAGAATTTATTCTCTAGATTGTGAATAAAATATTTATTTCTAAATAAAATATTTATTTGGTTGTTCAATAAATGCTAGAGGAGTTCGAACGGGCCAAGACTGAGTCCAGTGGCAAATATTAATTAACATGACTGTTAAATAATATTTATTATTGTGTAATTTGGAATAGACCAAAAAATAATAATAATATAATTATTATTATGTGTCATGAGATTTATTAAAGATAATAAATGTTATTTTATTGCCGGTATTCAATTAAATAATATTTTAACTTAAATACCAACTCTATAAATAAACAACTATGTCTATTTTGCAGAGCATCCAAAAATTGAGAATCAGAATTGTTGCACACAACAAATTCTCTCTCAAATCCTCCTTATATATTTATCTCAAGAATGAGAAGTGAGAGAGAAATTTCTTGAAGGCTTAAGAACGAGCGATCAAGAAAGAAGAATGCAAGACATTTGACTCGCCACGCTAGCACTCATAGATCGAGTGGTGTTGCTTGAAGATCATAGGAGCAGGTGTGAATCCCATTAGAGGCATTCTATCCTTGGATCCTCATAGCACAATGAAGGTAATCCAAAAGGGTCCTTTTGGATGATCAACATTCACCAACGAGTAAAGTTACTAAGCCTAGATATTTATTTCTTCAAATATTAAATAAATTAATTATGAATTTGGTGTGAAAGATCCCCACTCTTGGTTTTGGGCGAAGATTATTAAAAGAAATTTTAATATATTACCCACATATTCATGATTATTTTATTCTCATAACCATCAATTGTGTATAACCCCCTCTAAATAACCACCACTAATTTGTTGTTTTTTAGTGGAAACTCTTGAAATTTCTCAAAATATTAAATTAATATAAATTAATTTTCAAATAAAAATGGATCCAAAGTGAGTTATTTAGAATATAAGATGTGTATGGGTCGAAATCCCATCATTAAATAAAAATTAGATAATTTTTGACTATATTTATACTCTCATATTTTGGTTTTAACCCTTATTTTACCCCTTTAACTCTTATCATGACAACATGATTTTTTACTCTTTGAGGGTTAATACAGTTACTATAAAATGAAAAAGGCCCATAAATGGATAATGGTTGAAATTTTAAACCTTATCATAATAACTTGGATGAATGTAATATTTTTAGGAATTTTATATAATTTAATAAAATATTATTTACTATAAATATCCATAATGTCAATTTTTAAAACTATTCATTACTTTGAATTTAATAATACCAAGATAAAAAATAAATTTCGAAAAAATTATTTTAACATATCTACAATATGTAAAATTTTTATAGAAAATTCATTGACCACATTATTTATCAAAATTTATATTTATTTTAATATTTTTAATAGCATTTATTTTATTTTTTTCATTAATTCAATAATTATTGCATCAGCATTGTGTGAGCATTTAAGCTAATTATTTTTTCACTAAAAATTAAAAATAAATCACTATGATGGAGATAAATCTTTTAGATTACAAAATAATATTTATAGTTGAACATATAATCTAGATAAAATCATATTAAAAATGTTATACTTATTAAAAAAAGAGTGAGACATGTTTAACATTTCTTTAAATAAAATACTATAAGGGTCATAATTTTATCCAAGTGGCCTAAAAAGGTTATAAATTCTACCCTTGGATGATCATGGTCGTGATATTCTCATAAAATAAGATTTATGAAAGTGTCTAGGTCATTTTATGCTTATTATCATTTTATTTGTAACCTAAATTACCCGATTTACTCTTTACTATGGTAACCAAAATTATTAAAGTTACTATTCATATTGATAAAAAATAAAAGATACATATTTAATAAATTATGAACCATTGGTTACAAATATGAAATAAATTTTTAAAAATTTAAATCATATAAGTTTTAGGATTTAATTTAAAATTAAACCAGAAAAACGCAATGAAAAACAATTTTTCAAAAAAAATTCCCTTTTTAAATATAAAATGTTTTTATACTAAATTCAAGTATAAAATATTTTTAAAAAACCATAATTGGATTATTTTAAATCAAAATTAATTAATTAAATTTTAAAATTAATCAAAAACATAATTTTACCATGTAAATAATTTAAAATAAAATACAGTGTTCAATAAAAATCAACATTTTTCACTATTTCTTGAAAAAATCAATATTTTTAGAAAATTATCAAAAATTCATTTCAAGATAATATTGAAATTATAAATTCAAAAATTAAATTAATTTTTTCAGATAAATTTTCTAGAACTTATGTAAATTATAATATTCATACATAAAATGAAAATATTTTTTTTAAGAAAATGTATTTTTGAAGAATAAAATTATTTTATTAAAAAAATGTGTGATTGTTTTCTAAGCGCTTAAAAATACATTCACATTGAGTTAAAAATTTATATTTATTTCATAAATTGGTTATTCCTATTCATACCCACCAATTTAATGGCTAGGCTTTAATAGTCACATTTAAATAATAATATTTAGTTGTTCGTTCAAGCTCTATGTGGCATATCTTTTACGCCATCGAACATAGTGTTTCCATTTAAAATATTAAGATGTTACAATATTTTTTAAAAATATTATCCAAACTCTATTGAATTAATAATCAGGTAATAATTTCAAATTTAATCATGTTATATATATATATAATTATATAAAGATATTTATAAATATATATTTATAATTATATATATTTTTAAAATTATATATATATATATTTATAGTTATATAGATATAAATATATATATTTAATATATTAAACACATATATTTATATGATTATAAACTTATTTTATAAATATATATATTTATGAATGCATATTTATATAATTATATATATATAAATAAATAAATATATATATATATAATTATATCAATATATTTATAAAAAAATATATTTATAATTATATAAATATTTTTTTAAAAAAATATATTTATTTATTTATAGTTAATATATATTTATTTAAAAATCAATGATACAATTTAAAATTTTAATATTTTTTTATTTGGAATAATTGAGTATTGGAAACTATATTTTTTAATAAAGGTTATTTTTTTCATATTTTAAAAACACTTATTTTATTTTCTTTTAAAAAAAATCACCAAACAAGATGAAGAGAAATTATAATCATTTCTTTTATTTTACTATATTTCACATATAAACAAAATGAAGAGAAATCAAAATCATTTATTTTATTTTATGAATTAAGAAATCATTTATTTTCTTTTATTAAAACATGACCAAACATAGTGTTAGAGTTATTGAAGAAACATAGGTGCATGGTCTGACTTGACGCTATAGTAGTTTGGTAAGAAAGTATTTTTCTTTAAAAATTAAATAATATGAAATGTTATATAAGAAGTCAATTTATTTTTTTCTTAAAATAAAATATATGTTTTAATTATATAATAGAAGTAATTTAAAAAAACATGTCTGGTTCATGGTTCTTCTTGTGATAATCTTATGTCACTATTGTATAGTATATTATTTAATTATGAGTTATTTTGAACTTCAAGGTGTTTTGGGTATTTTAGGGTAACCTGTAGCTCCAGATTGTGGAAGGGCACATCATGGACAAGGTGAGTCACAAAACAACATGTCTTGCCTGTGGGGGCATCATGCCATGATGAAGGGAGGTCGCATCACATTGTGCTCCGGGTATGGGAGTCGTTTTATGGGGAGGTGTCATGCAGCAATGAGGGGAGGTTGCACAATGACACGACCTAAGAAGTGGAGCTTCATTTTTATTTGGTTTGAGGGGGGTGATTCATTCCATGACTATGAGAGGTCATGTCGTGATGTTTTTATGGGGGAGGTAGATCACATCGTGGTAGGGGGTGTCGTGTTGTGAACTTCCTTGCCCGGGTTTTAAATTTTATGATCATGTGATACGTTATTTTCTCACCTTCACTTGGTTATTTTCATGGGAATCCTAAGAACTAAGAGAGAGGTTAAAATTTGTTCTACATTGGTTAAATTATGCACTAATTAGTGTCACCTAGTTGCATGCTCAAACCTGGTTAGGGGATTACCCTCAACGAGACTGGTTAAAGTGACTCAGGTGACTTTTCTATGGGAATGAAACATAGGCCAGTAGTCAGTTCCAGTTTAGTATTGTCTATGACCATCTCCTATTAGGACCTAGTGAATTTTCCATGAAAATTAGTTCATTATGATGATTCTATTTAGGGGATTCCCACTCCATATTTGATTGTATCCCCTTGGTATCATTATGATCATGTGGAACTATTTACACCTTGTTGCTTATATGTGTTACCTTTGATGGTTTGGTGCTAGTTTGTATTTTTATCCCTATCCGTTTATGGTTTAGGATGATTTCTAAATGGATTTTAAATATGGATATTTAAAGGGGTGCTTTTAAAGAAAAGGTAAATATTTTATTTATGAATGAGGTTTTCAATAAAGTTTTTGAAATGTGGAAAATGATTTTGTTTTGTTTCCAAACTTAAAGGTCTGCATTTCTAGTCTTGAAAACTTTTACTCTAAAGTTATGGTTCCACCCTTGGTTTATGTAAAAGGGTGGATGTTTTATAAAAAAGGGTAAGGTTTGTTATTAGTTTTCCCTACACTTTTTCATGTAGAAAACTTACTTTCAAATTGTATTTCAAACTAGTATTTATGAAATGTTTAATATGAGGAATTACATAGACTCTTTGGTGAAATCCTACTGGGGATGTTTAACATACACCCTAAATACACATTGACACACATGTTTGTGTAGTTATCATGTTTTATCTCAGGTGGCCATGTTTTGATCCCATTTGTTTTATGTTCAATTTTGGTCCATTGATGGACGTGTTGGGATGTGATGAGTGATCATTGGTCACTAGATATATTTTGGTGTTTCTCTTGAATTTATCTTTTTATGGTTCATTCGTGGATGTTTATGTATCATCTAGGTGTATTTTGTATTCAAGTACTCATTTATTTTTTCTTCCATTATGTATTATTAAATATTGTGGATTGTCTATTATTGCTTATATTTTAGAATGAGGCTAGTCACTTATATTGATTATGTCTCATATGGATGTTTATATCATTTATGCCTTGTTAAGCTTGTTCATTGTTTTAAAATATTTTTCATATTTTCGTAGAAGTCCAATGTATGGGTCCACCATATTGAATTCTTAGGAAAGTTTCAAATGATTGGTTTTTTATTACATAATGGTGAAACTATTCCCAAGTGTGTGTTCCTTCCCATGCACTAGTTGTTAGCTCATGGGGATCTATAATACCCTTTAGACCTAGTGGTAGACTAGGTTAGGTGATGTGTTATAACACCTAGACTCAAATAACCTAGTTTAGGCTGAAGAGACACATAACCTCATGTGCACCTCCCTGTATGCAAGAAGATGGAAACTATAGGTGAAGATCTAAAGTAACATAGGGAGACTATACCCTAGTTAATCAAAACCATCACAAAGTGGTTACAGCATAAATATAAGTCAAATACACATCACAATATAATATAATAAAAATGAGTGTTATAAAAGATGTCACGAAAAGTAACAGTAGTAAAATCAATGGACCCCCAATGTGGTAGCTCAACAATACAACTATAAGAAATAGATAAATAAATAAAAGTGTTGTGACATCCATTCTGAGTATATATCGCTACTACCTCCATCATCCAAATTCCAAGACCCTCAATAGCCTATCGCAAGTCCCTTTCCCTTCCCGGAATCCCTGATCATGAAATCTACACATGCATTGAGATTCTCATGCAGGGTGTGAGTATAAAACCAGTAAGACACCACCAATGAATCCTTAACATAAGTGCACATGAATAAGAGTGTATATGATGATAATAGATAAATTAAAATTCTAAACAAAATAAATCACACATCAATTGGTCGTGCACTAACCAAGTCTCCATAAGCCCTTATTATACCTTCTTTGGCTCTGTGTCGAAAGAACGGTCACAATGAAAGCTATAACCATGGGTCGACTACATGAACATCTCATATGTTTATGAATGTCCATAAATCCAAAAATTATTGGGTTGGTCCACAAGGTTGTCAAGCCCCACCTTTTTCATGGGTCAGGCCACAAGACCATCATACCTCATCACCACCTTGGGTCTAGCCACATGGTCATCATATTCTGACACTATCTCGAGTTAGGTCTCCTAACTTTCATACCCCTGACCCATATCTCAGTCTATCATCATCATCATCATCACATGTCACACATGCCCCCCCTCTAAGGCTAACCAATCCATGATGATCCACATGTCACTTTCTACTAAAATTAAATCCTCCAAAGGCCATACATCCATACACAACAAGTCATAACAAGTACATGCATAACATAACACATCAAGAATGATTGTTTGAATCCATATTCATGCACACACATGTGATCAAACATGAACATGTGTTTCACAAGCTACACATGAACATACATGTGATCAAACTCAATCATGGGTCTCAAACACACAAGAATATACCGTTATAACATTCCAATAATCATATATAAGGTATTTATATGATAAGGATCTTCTTACCTGTAACACGTTGACACCAATGTTAATATTTTCCAGAAGTTGATTCTCAAATCATGACCACACACTAACCAGATCAAAACCTACATGGAAAGGGTCCCTAGAACCAATTCCAATCCAATATAATAAGAGTCATAGAACATGATTCAATAAGGGAATCAAGACAATATATGAAATCCACATCAAATTACAAAAATAGGTTCACCATCAATAGTCTAGGCCGAGACAAGAACTAGAAATAAAATCTCTAGATCTAGCACTTGAAGATCCAAGGAAAATGGTTTTCATAGGGATTTGGATCACCCAAAATTTCTTAGAGAGGGATTAGGGTTCCGAGAATAATAAATGAGGGGAGTGAGAAAAAATGGGTGATGGATCATTTAATTTACTAGAACATAAAACACTCATGAAGTGAATCATGGATTTACATAATGAACTTCTAGGATAAACGATACATCAAAAATCAAGTCATCTCAGTTTAAAATAATGAAAAAACTCATTCACATTGTGAATAGGATCTCACATCATGAATTTATTTTCATATCCTGAATTCAAAATTCATGGTTTATTCCTAGAATCCATTCATCTCATGAATATTCATTCATGATGTGAACTGTATCCTATAGCTAGTTTCCTACCTCATAGTCATTTCCTGCTCCAAACACCTCTAACACACCTCAATTCATTTAATTACACACTTTAATATGCATAAAATCTTTAAATGAGGTGTAAATTAAAAGTGATAATGTTATAAATCTTCCCCTATAAATACTTATCATCCTTTAGAAGTGTCTCCAAAGGTATGCTTGAAAAACTTGGGTCATTGCACCTGAATGTATGATTCCCTCTCCCAAGTCTCTTCTTGGATACATCCATGCTTCCATAGGACTTTGATAAGTGGTACCATCTTTACTCAAAAAACCTTTTCACTCATGTCTATGATCTACACCAGCCTCTCTACAAACAATGCACCTAATTATAGATCAACATCCTCATAGTTGATCACATGCATAGGATTGATCATGTATCTCCAAAGTTGATATGTATGGAATAAATCATGCATACCTTGATATCATGAAGGAATATACAACTGGTAGGATACTATCCTGATATGATTGGTATTATAAAACAACCTAACAAATCTCGATGCTAGCTTCCATTGTTTTTATAGCCATTGACGACCTAGTCGATGGGTCACCCACAAGAAAACCCAGTCACCTATAATAAACTCCAAGGGCCACCACCACCTGCCATAATATGATTGTTGTCTGATTTGAGTGGTTAATAACTACTTATAGATCATATAAACTATCTCTAAGGTCTCCTATACCATAATTGACTCCACAATTTTTTACTCACCCACCTCATTCCAATATAGAAATGAGCAACACAACTGACCATAAAGAGACTCAAAAGGTACCATCTGAATTGAAGTCTAGAAAATATAATTGTAAACAAACTCAACTAAATCTATGTGATCATCCCAAGCTCCACCAAAGTATAATACGCATTCCTGCAACATATCATCTAAAATTTAGATCATACTATCTAACTTTCCATTAGTCTGCGAATGATATGTTGTACTCAGTTTCAGTTGGGTACTCAAAGCCTTCTATAATCCCTACCAAAACTGCCATGTGAAACACACATCTCTATATAATATAATGCTCAAAGGATCTCCATGAAGGTATATAATATCCCATACATACAGATTCCCTAACTCATCCACTGAAAGAGTATCTTAAATCAGTAAAAAATGATCCACTTTCATCAGTTGATCGACCATCTACCAAACAACATCACAACTTATCAAGGTTCTAGTTAAACCTATCATGAATTCCATCATCACTTGATCCCACTTCCATATAGGCACTTAAAGTGTCTAAAGAAAAACTCCAGGATGTTGATGATCAACTTTCATCCTCTGGTAGGTAAGTTATCGTGAAACAAAACTAATGATGTATATCTTTATACCTAGCCACAAAAACTGATGTTAGATATCATGGTACATCTTCATCGACCCTGGATGCACAACCCACTTCAAGTCATGAGAGTATATCATCTACTGCTACCTCAAGGAAACTAGCACTACTAATCTCCCATGAACGAGGATTATGTCATCATAATTTAATTACCACCCCAAAACTGAATCATCCCCTTCCAAACACACTTATATTTCTACACACTCAGAATCAGAATCTTGGATTGTTTTCAAATAGTTCACCAAATAAGATGTGATAACCAAATGTGCACATGTCATCACAATATGATCCTATGATGCATCCGCTAGCCACTTTTTCATCAGATTCATCAAACATTATTCCTCTCATAAAGACTGCTCTCCAATCTCCAGTGTCTTCGACATTTTTCTACTAAGAGCATATACAATAACATTACCTTTCCCTGGAGAACATATCATATAAAAGTCAAATGTCTGTAGATAATCTACCCAATAGATTAAGACCCCATTGAGAGAAGATATATCATAGGCTATTATGGTCTATGTGGATGATAAAACTCTCACCTAAGAGATAGTATTTCCAACACCTTATAGTATAGGCCACAACTTCCAACTCCAAGTTATGTTTAAGGTAGTTCCTCTCATGGGGTCATAGATTACATGACCCATAACCGACTACCTGATCTCTCTACATCAACACAACACCCAACCCAACACCTGAGGCATCATAATACACTGTGCATCCAATCCTAGGATCTGGAAGAGTTAAAACTAGATCTATAGTAAATATTCTATTTAGATCAAGGAACACCTCCTCACACTAATCAAACCACTCAAACTTAACCCCCTTTTTAGTTATCTTTATCATAATTTATGCCAAATGGGAGAAGTCATAGATGAAATGTTTATAATACCCTACAAACCTAAGGAAAATTCTAATCATAAATACATTCTTGCACCGTGCCTAAGACATCAATACCTCTACATACTCTAGGTTCACTAGAATCCCTACCTTATAAATCACATGCCCAAGGAAACACACCTTCTGAATCCAAAAGTGACACTTTGATAACTTTGATTAAACATGACGTGCTTAAAGTGTACTCAAAATTATATCAAGGTGTATAGCATGGATTTCTAATTTCCTAGAATACATCATCATATCATCCATAAATACAAAAAATAATGACTCAATATATAGATGGAAAATCCTATTCATAATATCCATTAACACCATTGAAGCATTTATCAACCCAAAAGGCATGAAAATATACCTATATAGTCTATATATACTTTGAAACACTATCTTGGGAATATTCTTCTCTCTAACCCACAATTGATGGTAGCCCGAATGAAGATCAATCTCATAGAACCATCGGGCTCCCCATAATTGATCAAATAACTATTACCTAGTTCAACATCATATAGTTTACATAGAGTCATAGAATACCATTCAACTTCTTAAAAAACAACATTGGAGCACCCAAAGGAGATGTGAGTAGTCTGATAAATCATTTCACCTCCAAAACCTCTAACTACACATTCTACTCTCTCAACTCAGTTTGTGTTGTATGATAAGGAAGAATTGATATAGGTTATGACCCAGTCTTAATCTCAATATCAAATTCAATCCATTTTTTTGGAGGAAGACCTATGAAATCATCTTGGAAAACATCCTGATAATGATCAACCACTAGAGGAAATATAAAGGGGACTATTATTGAATATACTGTAAGTGCCAAGACTAATACTGGAACCATGTGAGATCTAACTTGAATCAAGTACAATCCCATTATTATTTCTCCAAGATCTCACTTTCTAGTTAAAATTCACCTTTATCCTCTAGGAATGGTGAAAGATACATGTCTCCGATAACAGACCATATGAGATCGATAACTTCTCAACTAGTACATTCTGAATATCACATCACAACTAGTCATTTATAAGACCATGAAGTCCTATAACTATTTACATCTAGCAAAAACTATGAGAAATTTAGAACATTGCTGAAGACGATATACTTTCTTTCCCAAACTCATGTCAAGATAAAGTATCTTAGAAGATAAATTAGATGGTAAATATAATCCAACAAAAAATTGAGTATATATGAAGGAAAAGGAAACTCCCATATCAAAAAAGTATAAGATAACATAAAGGTAATCAAAACCATGCCTCTAACTATATAAGGTCCATCTTCACTAGTGTATAGAACCTCATACATCACGTAAATCCTATCTGTCTTCAGTGCATGAATTACCCGAGTCACTAATACATGTGGTGTCTGGGTCTACTATTGAAAACCCATGCTATATTCATAGGTCACAACCCACATTTTTCCTATACCCCTTGTGAGATCCTATTCACAATTACCTCAAACAAAACTATTAAAGATTCCATATATTGCCACATCTATGACACTTGGTCTGTAGTCTTGGAAGAAATTTGCGATAATGCTCACTCTGTCCACAGTTAAAAAACTAAGGAACTGCACCTCCCACAAAGGTGGTAGAAGAAACCATAATTTTCTCTTCCTATATTCTACCCTACTATGCTTCCTTAGTATTCCACTTATTATTAACATAAATGAAACTTTCTATAGCACCATGTAATCCTCCATTCGATCCACTAAAAGTTGGAAGGAGAATTGCGACTCTATCCTCTTCCAAACCTTTCTCAAAAGTGAATGACTTACAAAGAACCTGAGAATAAATTGTCAATTAAAATACCCTAACCTAATGTCTAATATCTGGATGAAGACATATCTTGAACTTTATAGCCTTATGTGCCTCATTCCTAGCTAAAAGAGGAGACAAACATAAGGACTCCATAAAGTGAGATAATTATGAAGAAACTAACATCGTCCCCTACCTAAGATCTATAAAATGCTATGTTTGATCAAGATTCAATATGTTAGGAAAAAACTACATGAAGAACAACCCCTTAAAGGCCTCCCAAATATGTCCCTCACACCTTCTTTCCTATTCCATAATGCCCCACTATCTCTTGGTGGCTCCCTAAAGCATAAAGGTAGCCAACTTTACTCTCCTACCTTCAAGATTCTCTACCAAGTCAAAAATTATCTCAATGATATCAATACATTCCTCATCATTATAAGGACAACCAATGTCCTATAATGCTAGCAGATGTTGAAGCTAAAATTCTTAAGTATAGTCGACTATCATCCTCTGCACCCCTATTCCCTAAGAAGATGCAATCTATAAGACTCCGGGCTAGGGTGGGTTCTCCACCTGAACCATTAGAGTAGTCATAGGAGTAGGCTTGGGTACATGATCCTATATAGAATGTGGTAGATTTGGCATGTCATACCAAGTAGGAGTGATCCATTGTCTCCATGGGAACATTTTTTTTGAAATTCCAAATGAATGTTTAAAAAAACCATAATATCTTGATAAGTTATAAGACACACACAAGTGATTTCTATTAGAAGAACCATCCTAGGGGATACCCACACATAAGTTATAATACTCCTAGTTCCACAAAAGGATCAATCCTAGTCCACCGTACCTGCACATTAGTCACAATAATATATATAACATAACAATATGCTCAATTTCATCTAACTAATGCCAAACATATATATCAAAATTTTAGAGAATGCATATATATCACTCAAAAATTAACACAAAACAAGACATTTAATTAAATAACTACCATCTATCACTCAATAGGTACGTATATATAACATGCAATCCTATGTGCCTACTCATGATGCATACACACACACAAATCCCATAAAATTGTAGCAATAATACCATCATTGGTAACTCAAAGGTCCATTACATATGAACTATCCAGGCACATGGAAACTCCCTTACTCGAGTTCCACACAACCTATCTCCTTTCTACCATAAGCCAAAGTAAAATAAAGGAAACCTCAAAACTTTGATACCATTTTGTAAACACCCTAACTATAATCTCCCATTTTGGTCCAAATATCCAAATAACCTCATAAACACCTCCTCACATAAAAGAAACTACCAACTAGCGATGAGGGTATAAAGTAATGCGGGGAGACTATACCCACAGTAATCATATCCATCAAAGAGTAGTACAATATAAATAAAAGTAAAATAAACATCACAACATAATATAATACTAATAAGTGTTATAAAAAACATCATGACAAGTCACAATAGTATAATTAACAAACCTCCAATGTGGAAGGCCAATAGTGCAGTTAGAAGAAATAAATAAATAAATAAAAGTGTTGTGGAAGATATTTAGAGTCAATCCCAGTGTCGCCTCCATCATCCAAAATCTTATCTCCTTAAAAAATTTCCGTAGGGTCCTTTACCTTCCACAGATCCATGATCATGAATTCAACACTCGTATCGATATTCCCATATAGGGTGTGAGTATAAACCCAATAGGACACCACCAATACATTCTTAACATAAGTTCACATGCATAAAAGTGTATTATATGATAATAGATAAATGCACAAAGCAATAAAAATCAACCATGTACTGAGTGATCTTGTGCTAACTAAGCCTCCATGAGACCTGAATGCACCTACTTCAACTCCATATCAAAATAGTGATCATGATGAAAGTCATGATTATGGGTCAACAGAAAGTCCATACCATATGTCTCTGAATAGCCATGAGGCCAACAAGTCTTGGGTCAGGCCACAAGGTTGTCAAGACCTGTCTCTATCCTGGGTTAGGCCATAAGACTATCATACCCCATCTCCACCATGGGTCAGGACACATGGTCATCATATCCTAGAACTATCTTAGGTTAGGCCTCATGGTCGTCATTAAACCTACCTCATGTCTCATTCCACCACCATCATCATTGCATGTAACACATGCTCCCCCTCTAGGATAACCAAGACACAATGGTCCACCTGTCACTTTCTACCAGAAAAAAATCCTTTAAAGGACATACACCCATACACAATAAAGAATAACATGTATACACATAGTATAACTTATCAATCATGAGTATTAAAATCCACACACACACACACATATGCACATGTAATAAAACATAAACATGGGTCTCATGGAATACACATGCATTCCCATGTGATCAAACTCAATCATGAGTCTCAAACACACAATCATAAATCATCATAACATTTCAGTAATCATAAACAAGTGATCTTGTGGTACTTTTTTTCTCTGGCGATGACAATGTTTTGTGGATGGAAGTTTGAAGCTGTGATCAACTAAGGTGAGAATGGGTTGCAGGGTGGTTCTTTGACCTTGAATGGATGTTTTTTGAATGTTGAAATTTGAATTTTTTGTATCTGGAAGATGTTTGGTCTTCAGTATGGGAGGGATTTGTGGGATATGGTGTTTTTTTGTCTTATGGATTTATCTTGTTGGATTTTTACTGGGTTCACACTTCCCAATTAAAATTTTCATTTGAAAATACAAAAAATATGGATTGTGGAGGATAAAAAAGTGATCTATATGGTAATAAGATTCCTACCTTTAAAGAGTTGATTCCAACATCTATATTTTGTAAGATTTGATTATCAAATCACACTCACACACCAACCAAATCAAATCCTACTTGTAAAGGGTCCCTATAACCAATTCTAATCCAACGTGATAAGGGTTATAGAACAATATTAAACAAGGGAATCAAGACAAGAGATGAAATCCACATCAACTTACCAAAATAGGTTAATCTTCAATGGTCTAGGTCTAGATGGGAATCATATACCAAACCTATAGATATGGTGCTTTAATATCCAAGTAAAATGAATTTCTAAGGCAGTTGGATCACCCAAAATTACCTAGAGAAGGCTTGGGGTTTGGGAAATGATGAGGGAGGTGAGTGAGAAATAAACAAGTGATGAATCATTTAATATTCTAAAACATACAACATTAATAACATTAACTATAGATTCATGTCATGAACAATAGATTCATGTCATGAACTATATATTCATGTCATGAACTTCTTGGATAAATGATGCACTGAAAATCAAGTTGTCTCAAATTAAAATCCCCAAAAAACCCCATTAACATCATGAATAGGATCTCACATCATGAATGAATTTTCACATCTTGAATTAAAAATTCATGGATTCTACCCAAAAATCCATTCATGTCATGAATATCCATTCATAGTGTGAACTGGCCCCTATAGCCAGTTTCCAATGTCAGAGTCATTTCCAACTCCAAACACCTCTAACATGACTCAAATCATTTAATCGCACACTTTAAGATACAATAAATATTTAAACAAGGCATAACTTAAAATTGAGGTTGTTAAACATGTTTAATGTTCACAAAAATGTATGTGAATGAGATGCATGTACACATGAATATGATGTTTGAAGTATATGTCTATATATATATAATATGATATTATATATATAGTGTACATTTAATACATGCATATGATGCATGAATTTTTCATGCAAGCGATGCATGGATATAATATAAATATATATTAATATATATATGTATATGATATATATATATATATATATTATTCATTTCTCCCCAAAAAATTTCATTTTCATTCAAACTAAAGGTTGGTTTATTCGTATCTTTTCATTTATTAATTGGAACAAATTAATTAAATAAATACCCAATGGATAGAAATGCATATGTTACATTATGAAGTGGGAGCCTCAGGATTTGACTATAAAATAGGATGAGATCATCTTCTGTTGGGTGTGTGATGTATGTGAGACTGCTGGGCTATAGCCAAAACCCTCTTCTTCCTAAAGTGCTAGTTATCATTTCACAACGAAGGCCCTAGAACCCCTTCAACTTTTAGGTATCCTTATGATATGATTGTTGATTAAAGTGGAAAGTGTATCAAATTAAAGTAAGGTTACATTCATTCACTACTCCTCATGATCTCTATCAACCATCCTCATTTGAAATATTAAGATGGAAACTGTTGAATCAGACGATTTACAGGTACTATGTTTTATGATATTATTTACACGTTAAATTATTAAAGATATATCTACCGTTTTTTTTGGTTTTATTCCACTGTATATGATCATTATATTTCCATATGAAATCCATTAGTGGTATCACAACAAGTTTCTTCAAGAATCAAATGTGTTTTGATAACTGGTTTTTGAAGAAAAATGAAAAACAACACTTTTGTAAAAATAAAATAGGGTTAAAGACCTTTACATGAGATGTATAATGGTAAATATGATTTAACCTTACACAGGTAGGCTATGTAATGGTTATAACCTTATGCAAGTTGTTTATGTAAAGTTAAATAATCCTTTACACTTACGTGGGGAGCCTTTGTAAGGGTAAAATGTAAAAGTAACAATTGTCTACATAAAGGTGAACAATTACTTACCCTTAAACGAAGAGTTAACATAAAGGTAATACCTTTACATGAGGAATCTATGTAAATTTAATCTGTGTATTACCTTTATGCAGTGGTTTTAAATCAAGTTGTTTAAATGTAACCTTTAAATTACCTTTATACAAGCTTATGAAAAATTTTGTTACCCTTATACGAGGCACTGTGTAAATATTTTTTTCTCATAACCCTTGCATAATTAGGTGTTGTGTAAGGGTATTACCCTTTTGCAGGGTGTCTACATGAAGGTAAGGGAAAATGGAGGAAACTCTTACACAAAATAGGGATTCTACATAAGGGTAAGCATAAACTTTTTTAAAAATTATTTTTAACATATGTAAATGTTTTTATGATTTATAAAATGTTTATAAACCATAATAAAAGGTATTTTGGAATAGTTAGTTTATAGGTATTTTATAAACAAATTAATAAATTATAAATTTTTTATAATTAATAAAATAATTTTTATGAAACATTTTACCAAATACTGAAGTTTAATATTTAAAATACATTTTGAAAAATTATATGGCATATATGATATATAGATTATATATAAAATATTTATATAATATAAATTGAATTATAAAATGGTTATAATTTATGAAATATCATATAAATTCCATATAATACTAAATATGAAAAAAAATCACATTAAAATGAATATAAAAATGTTTATATTCTTATTAATTTATAAAATGTTTATAATTAACATTAATTTATGAATAGTTACAGTTGGGGTTTGGGTTAAGTGGTAACCACCCATAAGTTTACATTTCATAAGTAGGGTTTGATTCCTACTGATCTTCATTTATGGGGATATTTGTGGGAATTTAGGGCACATAGGTGACAAGAATGGTCATAAATTCAAAGAAAACTTATGTAATGACGATGATGGGGGTTTTAGGTGGGGTGATGGAATCATATGTTGATAATGATAACGAGGATTCAAGCTACTGAGATAGTTGAAACTGATCAAAGACAACGATTCATGGGTGAAGACGAATCCTAGATAGGCAGCATTGGCTGCTGGGGGCGACGACGGGAGGGAGTAAAAAAGATAGGGTGTAGTGGTGTGAAGGAACAAGTGATCCCTAGTTCGGCTTTGGGTCGATTATATTTGGATTTTGGGCCAACAAAACATTGTGGGCCTTTAGGATATGTATTAGGATTTCAATCCATTGGGCCTTCAGGTCATATAATGGGTTCCCCCTCAACCTAGTTAAAAATGGGTGTTTCCTTTGTTTAATAAAAAGTGGATAAACCCAAAACTATTTCAATAAAAAAGTAAAATTAATTTATGAATAGTTCATAAATGTCTCTTGTTTTGGAAAATAAATAAATTGTTTATTTATTTTTTAAATTTATTTGATATTCATGTTTAGTAAATTGTTTATGAAATATGAATATTTTTTATGACCATTTATATGATAAATTTATTCTAGGATGGAGCCTTTCATATCATGATAGGTTTAATATCATAAAATTTAATTTTCATATACCTTGACCTTAGTTTGTAATTATAGTTATGAGTTTTAGAATAGTTGTTGGGCATATTTTATGCATATTAGGTGTTAAAGTTTTCATAAATTGAATTCTCTCTTGAGTAAAGTCACCCCAGGTAGAGGGAATTGGGGTTAGAACACCTACTTTCTTGGAGGCTTATTCCTTGTTTAGAAAAGTAAATGGGTTTTCCTATCTATTACTATGAGATTAATCATAAGGAGTTTATCAATATCATATAGCTTTATGCCTTTACATGAAACATTCATGCACCATATTCATATAATGCATTTGGATATGTATGAACATAATTGGATTCTATTTTTGGGTGAATAAAACACACTTGTGGGTTATGTAAATGGTTAAAAATTAATGTGGTGTGAACATATGAATTTTGTGGTTGTGAAAGGGATTTCCAAAAATAAATAGTTAGAAACATGAATACATAAAAATAAATAAAACTTGAAAAGATAAAGATTATATATAGTATAATAGTTATGAATTCAATATGTATATGATGTATATTGAATTGACGAGACCTTAAAAAAACACCACAAATTCTAAGTGTGAGATTTCTTCCAAAGAAACACTTTTCAAGACCTCAATCATAAAACCAAGTATTTTCATGCCAAATTGGGGTGACCTTGGATTATATTATGTAATTAAATAAAGTAATGAGTGAATTAGTATTATCCAACAGGTAGTCTCATTCCAAAGTGGAGTTCCCATGGATTGTATTGTGTTAGATTGTTTTTGATGTTTTATTTAGTCTAAACTTAGCCGGGAAACCCCAAGGGTTGGGATACTAGAGGAATAAAGTTGAGCTAATCCATATAATGGATTTGGATAAAGAGTTATATGATAAAATATCCAAGAATTAAAAATACTATGATTGGGATTAATCCCAACCTAAATAACTAAATTAATGAGTTTCATGCCAAAACAGAGTCATTGTTTAGTGAAATATGTATCTTGGATCACTAAATAGATATGATGTATAAGGTCACCATTTTTAGTGGGAGCAATTTCATTTAAATCCCTTAATGAAAATTTATAATACATGATACTCACATACTGATATGTCTTTTTGTTGGTTATGTCATACATCACATTAATCATTTTTAGACCATTAATTATAATAACTTGTAAAACAAAGAAAATTGGTATATAGGACTGGGAAGTGTTCTCAATGAGAAGCATTCAGAGCCCCTGAATGTGCATGTTATAGAAATAAATTTCTACAAATCTAACATATGGGTATTAGATACTGGGTGTGTGTTACACATTTTTTTTTGAAAAATATAGACTCATAGATAGGAGGTAATTGATGAAAGGTGAAGTAGGTATCCATGTCAATAATAGAGAAAGAGTTATTACACTAGATATATTCACCTATGATCTGATTTTACCATGTGTATTGATCATATAATTGAAAAACTGTCATTATTTTCCTGCCATAACTAAGAATTTGATTTCTATATCTTGTTTTTACAAGATGATATTTTCATTCATTATTAAGAACAAGATTTGTTCTACATGTAATAATGAAATGTTTTATGGAATTGGGAATATAATTAACAGTTTATATATTTTGTATATGGATAATAATATTTATAATATTTAGAATAATAAGGTCAGAGTTAATTATAATACCATACACCTTTGAAATTTTCTCATTGGACATATAAATGAGAAATGGGTTCAAAGACTATAAAAATGGATTTTTGGACTCATTCAATTATGAATCATTTGATACATGTGAATCTTGTTTATTAGGGAAAATGAACAATTCACCTTTTGGGTTAAAAGGTGAGAGGACTAGTGGACCGTTGGATCTTATACATAGTGATGTATGTGGACCAATGAGTAGACAAGAAAATGGTGGTTTTAGGTACTATTTTACTTTTATTGATGAATTTATTTGATATGGGTATGTGTTTTTGATGAAACAAAAGTATAAAACTTTTGAAAATTTAAAATAGTTTTATAATAAAGTAAAAAATCAATTGAGAAAAGTATTAAATTCCTATGACCAGATCAGGGTGATGAATACTTTAACAAATAATTCATATCTCATATGGGATATTGTGGAATTGTTTCACAACTCAATCCTCTCAAAACACCATAATGGAATGGTGCATCTAAAATTAGGAATCACACCTTGTTAGAAATGCTTCAATTGATGATGAGTTTATGTGACCTTCCGATCTCATTTTGGGTTCATGATCCAAAGACCATTGCATTCCTACTAAACCATGTTTCATATAAATTAGTCATAAAGACACCATATGATATATGGTCTGGAAAATGTATTGTTATGTATTTTATGAGTATTTGGGGTTGTGAAGAACTCGTATGATGATTGGGTTCTGATAAGATAATCTCCAAGTCATAAAAATGCTTATTTGTTGGTTATACTAAGGTAACTAAAGATATTATTTCTATTAACCTACTAAATGCAAAGTTTTTATGGATAAAGATGGTGTTTTCCTAGAAAGAAAACACATGGACTGAGTAGTCAGTGGTAGTAAAGTTTAACATGGAGAAGTTTAATACCAACAAACAAGAAGTGTTCCTAAGATGGAAGTTGATCCAGTTCCACAAAGTGTTATAGATGAAGAACTGAATCAGGTTAAATAAGAACCTAGAAGTTTAGGTTCATCCGAGAAATATAGATTTCTCATATCTAATGATAATAAATCGACATTCATAGAATATGAGCCTAATTTCTACCTAGAGGCCATTGAGAGTTCAAATTTTTAGAAATGGTTAAAATACATGGAATCTAAGATGGAATCCATGTATACTAACCAAGTTTATAACTTAGAGAATACACCTAAATGGGTGATATCCATAGGGTTAAAATGGGTTTTCTTCAAGAAAAATGACATGGATGGTATAGTTTCTACCTATAAAGTATGCCCAGTGCCAAAGGGTTATAAAAAATTTCATGGTATTGACTATAGAGAGACCTTTTCACCTATTATGATGATAAAATATATTCATATTTTTCTATCCATAAAAACTCATTATGATTATGATATATATCATATGGATGTTAAAACTAGATTCCTTAATGATAATTTATCCTAGGATGTGTATATGATACATCCTAGGGGTTTTGAAGTTCCAAATGAGAATTCTAAGGCTTGAAAATTACAATGATCCATTTATCAACTAAAGAAATATTCTCAAAGTTGGAATATATGGTTTGATTATTCAATAAAATAGATTGGTTTTATCAAGAAAATAGATGATTCATGTGCACACAATCAGCTTATTGGAAGTACAACAGTGTTTCTACTACTGTATATAGATGAAATACTTCTTATTTGAAATGGCATACTGACACTTCACTCTATGGATATGTGTTTCAATAAATGTTTATCAATAAAAGAAATTGGTGAAGTAGCTTATATACTCAGTATGAGGATCTATAGAGATAGATCTAAGAGGTTTATTAGACCAAGTCATAACACATATATGGGTAAAGTGTTAAAGTGGTTTATCATGGAGAACTCTAAGAATTGTTCTTTATTAGTTTTGAATGTTACGAATCTTAAAAAGATTTAGGATCCTTCTAAAGAGTTAGAAATTATGGAAAAAATTACTTATGTGTACACCATAGGATCTATCATGTATTCCATGTTGTGTAGTCGACCTGATGTCTCATATTCTTTGAGCATAACAAATTGATACCAATATAAATCTGGAGAGATTCATTAGATTATTTGAATAACACCCTTAAGTACTTAAAATAAATAAGGACATGTTCTTAGTATTTATAGGATAGGTTGATAAATATGTAAAGGGTCACACATATTCTATTTTCCAATCCGAAAAAGATGATATAAAATCTCAATATGGATTCATCTTTTACCTAAATAGTTGATAAATTAGTTACAATATTTCTAAACAAGACACTATAGTAGATTTGAAAACATATCCAAAATACATCACTACATCTGATTATGTAAAGGAAGCTATTTGGATCAAGAATTTTATTTCTAAACTTGGAGTGGTTCCTAGCATTGAGGTAAAAATCAAGCTATATTAGAAAAAATGGTGTTTTTTCTCAGGATAAGGAACCATAGTCTCATCAAAGGACTAAAAACATCCTTCAAAAATAGCATCTCATATGGGAGATCATTGAGAGGGTTAATGTAAAGATACATTGGGTGGATACTCACAAGAATGTGGAAAATCCATTGATAGAACCATTACAGAAACAACAACATGAGGGTCATGTAGAATCTCTAGGTGTTAAACACATGAAAGATTGGTTTTCATGGTTGTAAATGTATCATTTTATTATAATAAAGGAAATCTATAAATTATCATTCATTTATGTGTGATGGTTGAATGATAATATCCCTCAAAGTATGACTTTGAGTTTTCCATAACCAATGATCATTATATATTATTATAGGTTGTAATGATATTATAAGGTTGGCATTAATAGAATTTTGTATTTGTTACAAAGAGTTGTATATGTGATACTAAGAATATATTAATGAGGTAATAATTAGAGGCTTATTAATTATATTGATTTGCTAAAGTATATATCATATAATATCATAAATTTATCTATATAATTATGGGTGTATGTTTATTATCAATCCTTTTTTACCTAAGGTTGTAAAGATACCTAGCATGAGAACCTTCATACTTTTATACCATACTTAAGCAAGTATATATGTTGAATTAGCTAATACAGCTGGGTATGTAGCTGATCATGTCATCGGTTGGAGCACAACCAAGATGATATTTGTCCACTTGTATGAAAAGTTAAATACACATGTCCCTTAATTGAATTAGACTAAGGAAATTCATTCCCATGCTCAATCGTTTTACATATGATGTGTTCAACTACTCAAATAAGTGACATGTGATGTACTTATTAGATAAATGAATGACATGTGATGTATTCATAATCTTCATCAGTATTTTTTGGAGAATTAAGAAACAATGAGAGGCCAATAATATATTTATATGTTCTATGTCTAGTGGTCACTCAATTTAATGTATAAAGGGATTATATAGGTATAAATACATTGTATATGATAATCTTGTGGTGGAAATATTCGTATAATGATATGAGTAAGTTTTATGGATATCACACCAGACCCCTTAATAACTTGAGTAGCACTGACACTTTTCTAGAGGTCATTCTTTTCTTGCATCTATGAAATATGGATTTCATAGTTTTTTTCAATACTTTTAAATCCCACAGGGTCACACAATTAGGCCCTTGGATAAGGATGATTTTTTTGATAAAGTATTTGTTCTAAATGAAGAGAGTTTGATGAAAACTATATCCAAAGGAGTTTGGATGGATTTATAAAGAGTTGTGAAGTTTTTCATAATGACCTTATGGGATTTTAGTGAAAGTGGGTGATTATTGGATGTTCACTAACATTTACATGCATGTGTTTCATGTACACATGAATATGATGCATGAAGTATTTATATATATAATATGATATTATATATATAGTGTACATTTAATAAATGTATATGATGAATGTATTTTTCATGCATGTGATGCATGAATATAATATATATATTATTCATTTCTCCTTGAATAGTTTCATTTTCACTCAAACCATATGTTAGTTCATTCATAGATTTTCATTTATTCATTCATACAAATTCAATAAATAAATACCCAACTGATAGAAATGTATATAGTTAATTGTGAAGTGGGAGCCTCAATCTTATATTATAAAAGAGGATGGGATACTCTCCTATTGGTTGTGAAATATATGCATGACTACCAAGATATAAATAAAACACTATTCTCCCCTAAGTATTGTTTATCATTTCACAATGAAGGATTTAACACCCATTAGACTTTTGGGTATCCTAATGATACGATCATGAATTTGAGTGGGTGGTATATCACCTCATAGGTAGGGTGTATTTTTTACCACTTCTCATGATCTCCATCAACCATTATCTTTTAAGGGATGAAGATGGAAGCTATTGAAATAAATGATTTATATGCAATTTATTTTATGATATTATTTACACATTTAATTATTTAAGATAGATCTTCCTATGTTTTGGGTTATCTTACACTATATTTGATTATTATATGTTCATATGAAACCCATAAACATGTGTCAAGTCATATTGAGATGATTCGTTACAAATGGTATCAGAGCCCAAGTTTTCAAAAGTCTTAGGTTCTTAAAGAGATCTATTGTTATTTGGGTAAGTCCAATAATATAAATATATAAACATCATAACTTGAGATTTAGGTGAAAATATATTCTAAATTTCTCTTTCACATCTCTATCCTTGAGTTAGCATGGGTAGTCAGGATTTGAACCTTGAATTTTAGTTTTATTTTTTTATTATTTATGTTATTTGATTTAGATTGATGGTGTTTGATCTCCATTGAGTTATATCAAATACCTTGGGGTTTACTTGAGTTTTTTGATGAAAATTTCGTAAGAATATGGGGTTAATGACTATCTCACAAGGTCTAAAAAACCATGCATATACTGACCACATGGTTTTAAGAACTTTTAAGTGGCTGTCGCATGATTGGTGCAAGGTCTGTCAAACCATGCAGCCAAATCATGTACAATTCTACACCCCTCTTGGATTTTGTTTAAAGTTTGTGGTATGTCTTTGTTTATATGGTTTTTATAAATTTGGATGTGAGTAAAAATTGATATTTCATGAAATGTTTTGAATTTAAAACTAAACCTTATGAACTGTTTATAAAAGACCTTGAATTTGTGTGAAAGTGGGAGATTTCATAAGGAAATTTAGAGAGTATTTTCAAATAAAGGAAGATATTTTATTTTAAAATAAAGTTGGATATTTTTAAAGTAAGATGAAATGATTGAGTGGTTGGTATATTTTTTTAAAGTGTGTTTGATTTTTTTAAATGTGTTTTTGGAACCTTTTTCAAGAGGCTTGTGGTTTAAAATGGAAACTTTTGAAAGTGTTTTAATTTGGTGTTTTTTGATTTTAAATTTTTACCTTAGTTTATATTAGGAATATTTTATTTTATTTTGAGGAATTAATTGATTGGGTTCATAACTTGTGTTATTTAGTTTATGCCTCTCTGAAATTTCATGAATAAATATAAGAGGTCTATCTTCAAGGATGACCCTCAAGGTGTTTCCTGACATCATTTGGAGAAGATACCTTCAATTACTAAAACTACCCATGATCCAGATATAGTGGCAGACTCGAGACCTTATCCATTCTTGGACCCTATCTAATACTTCTTGAATCAATATATTCCTTCTTTCCATGGAGATCAAGATCTTATTGAAGTGATGTAGTGGTTATATAGGGTTGAGGGAATCCTAAATTCTCTAGAAACTCATGAGGATTTATGGGTGAAAGAAGCTCTGAGTTTTCATATAGTACTGTGATGAGTGTGGTGGGAGACCATGGTCACTTCTCAACTGCATGATGATATTTATAGGGAGTTATTCAAGATGATGTTTATTCAGTGGTACTATCCTAAAAAAATGAAGGTGGAGAAATCAATCGAATTTATGATTCTTCATTAGGGTGAGAAAACAATGGAGGTGTATGCCAATTATTTCTCAGAGCTGATGTTATTTTCTTCTGATTTGGTCACTAATGACTCTATGAAAGCTTGATTATTTGGAGGAGGTTTGTGCCTAGACCTCAGTTCACCTAAAACTTTTACTCACCCTTACATATTATAAGGAGGAGGTCAAAAGACTATAATAGTGGAAGTTCATCAGATAAGGAAACCTATAATGGGTGATGTATTCCATCTATTATGAGTAATGATATCTCATTGGATGTGAAGAAGAATCTGGATGAGATAAATTTTAAAGGTTGGGTTAATGAGGTCCAATATTCTTAGGTTCTTGTTTCTTCTTATAATAAGAAGATATCACTCATATACTTCTAGTATTGAACCTATGGGTATTATAAGCCCCATTTCTTGAAATATACAAGGAATTGTCTTCGATGTGGCCATTTGGGTCACCTTAAGAATATATGTAAGCTAAATTATTAGTGAAATAATCCTAAAACATAGCTTGGATTCATATAATTATTTTATTCTTGGATTTATACTCTAGGAGTTTAGAGATGATTGGAGATTTTTGAGGCGATTCTTTTTTGGTATATTCCGTGTGGTATCTCCTTGATTGTTCTTTTATGAGATACTAGTTATGCTCATGCCTTTTTTATTTTTCATGTTTATTAAGGTTGATATGTGATTCTATATTTATGATGAAATTTGGTTTTGATGGATTCAACATAGGGAAACATTGGGTTGGTGTGTGGTTAATTAGGTTGGGTGTTACACTGGTATAGTTTGTGTAATGATTAGTGCTCGGTTGGATTTTTTTGGTGGGTTCACCATGAGTGGGTGTTTCGAAAGAGAGGTCTCATGTCACCTTTCATTTAATATTTTAACCAAAGTTTATAGTGAGGGTTTTCCATGTTGAGGTGTGATTTTTATTGGTGTATTTCTTTTATTACTATATGATGTGATGGATTGTTTAACCTTGTATTATGGTCTTTTTGGGTGTTATTTGGGATGTATTTACTTTTGTGAGTTCTGAGCCAACTATTTTGAATGGTTATTTCTATTTGGAGGAGAATTTACATTTAATTAGATTCCTTTTGAAGATGTGGATATTTTATGATGTATTTTATCATGGGTGTGACTAGAATTTATCATGAAATTTTAGATGAATTCTAAATAGAGGGGAGGCCTATATTTGGTCTCTATTTTTTTAGAGATTTGTGTTGGATGGTTGTGAATCAGGTTATGTTTGAGGTTGTTTGATCATTTCTAAGGATTCATTATATTGATTTTGAGGAACTATATTATGTGTACTGTTTCTTTTTTCTAGGATCCTTCTCTAGTTTTCCCCAACCCTCCCACATATTATGATCAGTTGTAGAGGTTTTTACCTTTTATTTATTTTAATTTTGTCAATAACTTTATAGGGGAAGAAAGTGACATGGTGGGGATAATTGTGACACCCCATGCCATTTTTTATAGTATATTATTTAATTAGGAGTAATTCTGAATCTTATAGTGTTTTTGTTATTTTGTGGTAATCTGCAGTTATTGGCTATGGTAGGTCATACCATAACCATGGTAGGACATGTTGTGATGGGTCCTGATCATGGGGTCATCATGCTATGACAAACAAAGGTTGTTCCATGAGGCGACCCAAGAAGGGGTCATTTTTGGAGAGGTGTGTCATTCCGCAATGAGGGGAGGTCATGCTGTAACACAAACTAGGTAGTATATCTTTTTTTTCAGTTAGTTCATGGGATGCGAGTCATTTCATGACTAGGAGAGCTCATGTCATGATTCTTATTCAGGGGAGGTGAGTTGTGATGCAACAGGGGGTTCCATGTCACAACCTACCCGGCCCAGGTTTTAAATTTTATGGTTTTACCTCTTTTCCCCTATTTATTTTAAGTATTTTGATTCATACTTTTCCCCTATATCATGTGACTAACTCTTCAGCGAACTCAAGGGGGTTCCTCCCTTCTTATATTTTGGTCCCAATATCCTCTCCTTCAATTTCAAGTGTCTTTTAAAGGTAAACCCCTTCCTACCTCCTCAATATCTTCCACTTCTTCTCCCTCCTTCCATTCCCCTTGATTTTATTTTATCTTTCAAACCCTAATGCCCAAAGAGGATTAATTTTGGGTTTGATTTCATTTAATCATAGGGTTTTGTATTTATAGGGATTTTAGAGGCTATTTACCTTCAAGTTTTTTCTTCTACTATCAAAGGTGATTAGTTTCCACTTGATTAAGGTAGTTATTTTATGCAATTCCTTTATTACACATATCATGAAATTTTTGAATGTTTTTAAATATATTTATTATAAATTATACCTATATGTGATACTCATGATGGGTTTTTAATTGGTTTAAAATTATTTTTAGATTTAGAATGAATGAGATTTTCGTAGATTTCATGTTTTGATTTACAAAGTAAATGTTTATTCATTCTAAGTGTTTGTCTAAATTCATGAGATACCCTTTAAAAATAATTTAGAAACTTTGAAGAGGTGTTTGAAAATGATTTTATTTTTCAAGGAGAAAATTGGGTTTCCAAGGAATTTTTTAAAGACTTATTGGCCTTTGAAATGTTTTATATTGATTTTAAAAGGGGTGGTGTTTTATAAATTGTTTCAAAGGTTTCTATTATGAGTTGGTTTTCAAAGGAAGGTTTTATAACTTGGGTTTTCAAGTTGGTTTTGAAGTCTCGGGTGTAATTTTATAAAAAGAATATTCTTGATATTATGATACCCTCAGTGTTGAGCCCCTTGATTTATGTCTTGTCTTGTATAGATTTGTGCCCAATATGAGAAGAATTATTATGTTAATTATTCTTATTAATGGAAGTGAAATGGGGTTGTTTATTGTGATGGTGTTGGAGGTGAGATGATATTTATCATTATGTTTTATTATTAAGAAAAAATTATAGCCATAAGCCAATGCTTTTGAACTTTTATTAAAGATTAAATAAAAATAAGGCAAGAGCACAAGAGAGATGGACAACATCACAAAAAGATACATGCCCTCATCCAGAAAAGTATTTTAATGATAATAAAACACATGATCATTTCCATAATAAAATTCATAATCATCAACATCATAATTATTTTCCCACTCCAAATACGAGTTGCCTTGATTTAGAATCCCAAGGATCATTACTTTGGACCTTTCCTACTTAGAAGTGAGCTTGATCTTCGATGCCTTGGAAGATGATCTGGTAGACACATTCCTTAATAGCTTAGAATAATCCTTCTGCAACCTTATTTTTGGAGGAACTAGATTTACCACTTCACTATTGATTATTTTTCCCTTGACATTTATGAAAATGTCCTTAAAAGAGACAAAATAACCACTACCTATAGACCATATATGAGTGGCATCTAATAAAATAATATACTACTACTTTTCACTTCCATCATCTGAGATATTACCGCATTTACGATACATTCTTGAGAAACTAAATATATTCCAAATATCTTGATAATAATCCACATTCTATTAAACATCAGATTTCTTTGGCCCATCTTCCCGTGGAACATGTCCTGAGAAGGTTGTGACCAATGACTATATAATGCAACCTTTCCCTTTAGGATATGAAGGAATTACCTCTTGCACACTCTAGGACCCTAACACAGCCAAGACCAATCCACTTGGATCCCTCCCTTTAGGAACCTACCCATAAGCTTGATTGCTAAATCCTAGAGAAGCCCCTTAAGGAATTTCAAAAGGTGTATCTCGATAAATATAATGTGTACTACCCACACCATTATCAAACTCAATTTTCTCATTTCTAAACCCCCGTAACTTTCCCTTTTGGGAAGAGTGATGATTAATATCAATAATCCCAATAGTTGTATTCACAGGCAGAGAATAGGAAGCCGAAGATGAATCCATCCCCACAACTGAATTATCTAAGATGGAGGGAGACAATTAAAAAATGGGTTTATTACCATTAAAATGAGGTGCAACAAGAATATTAAAAGAACCCAACTACCTCTTCTTCACTCGATACCTCTTTCTATAGGATGTAGCTGAATTCCCTTGAAGGTTGCAGAAGGAGAAAAAATTGATCACAAATTCAAAAACAACACACTGATTGAAAGATCGATAATCCTTAGAATAAAACCACACAAAATCTAGAATAGGATTATAAATATCAAACTCCACACAAATACTAGCATGAAGAAGTAATTTCCTAGTGAGAGTATTCACATCAACACAAAGAAAATGACTAATTAAATTACCCAATTGCTGAAGAATAACACGATTGTGTATATGAATAGGAAGTGTAGGGAGCCTCAACCAGAGTGCTTACATGGACTAATTATGAATATAATGAATCTCCATCATCCAACTAAAGAGTAGAAATTAGTAACCTTGAAAATATATTGAGCATCTTGACCAAGCATAATAAAAATCCTCCTACAAAGAAAATTAGATAGTAATACGATGAGGACTGAGCAAGCTAACAATAACTCGATCCTTCAAAGCCCAACCATAATTCACATGCTTTTCAAAAACATCAATAGGGGTCTGAATAAAACCAAACTTAGAAACCAAAGTGAGAGAATTAAAGGTTTAGGCCTCTACAAACTCTAGTATAGATAGATTTATTTCAGGATGTCCATTGAACAATCTTAGAGCTCTAGCAGAAGTACTAATGTTCGAAATAGGTGAAAGTGAGGAACAAGAGACCCCTATACCAAAATGTATGGGACTTGGAGCCTAATAAGGAAGAAGGCAAGGGTATTCATCCCCTTCTATAGAGACCTAAGCGAACATTGCACCAGAACCCTAGAGTGCTTTCCCAAGAGCTCCTTTTTGACCAGGATGTCTTTGAATTTTCTTATGTTTTATTATTGACCAGGTGATACATTATTTTCTCACATCAATTTGATTGATTTAATTATAACCCTAGGCATTAAGATAGATTTAAATATTTATACCACACTATTTAGATTATGAACTAACCAGTGTCCCCTATTTTTATGATCCAACTTGTCTATGGGAGTGCCCTAAATAAGAATAGTGATAGTGACTCAAGTGGGTTTTCTATAGGAATGAAACATAGTATGAAAGTTGGTTCTAATTTAGAATTGTTGATTACATCTCTCATTAGGACCTAGTGAGTTTCCCATGGCACTTAAATAATTATGATGATTCTATTTAGGGTATTCCCACTCCATATTTTATTATGTCCCCTTTCTATTATTGTGATTGTGGAACACCATTTTCACCTTGTTTATTATATGTGTTGCATTTCTTTTATGGTTTAGTGTTGACTTGTATTTTTATACCTACCCATTTATTGTTTGGGATGTTTTCTAAATGGATTTTAAATGCGGATTTTAAAATGGGTGTTTAAAAAAAGGAAAAAATTTCTTCATATATGAGGTTTTTAAGAAAAATTTTGAAATGAGGAAAAGGTTTTGTTTTGTTTCCAAAGGTTCCTCATTTATGGTATTTAAACCTTTTACTTTAAAGTTATGGTTCCACCCTTGGTTTATATAAAATGGGTGGATGTTTTATAAAAGGTAAAGGTTTGTTTTTTTGTTTTACTTACATTTTTTTACTTGGAAAACTAGCTTTAAAATTGTATTTCAAACTAAAATTTATGAAATGTTTTATATAAGGAATTTCATAGAATATTTGGTAAAATACTACTAGGAACATTTAAATCAAAACCTATATACACACCGACATGTGTGTGTAGTTCTTATGTTTTATCTCATGTTACCAGGTTTTAATCTTGTTTTTTAGTCTACTGATGGATATATTAGGATATGGTGAGTGATTTTTGGAAACTAGAGATAATCTGGTGGTGTTTTGGGATTTTTCTTTTTATGGTGAATTTTTTTATGTTTATATATCATCCAATTCATCTAGGTGTATTTTTTATTTAGGATTTTTTAATTATACTATGTATTATTAAAGCTTGTGGATTTTCTATTATTGGTTATATTCTAGAATGAGAGTAGTCACTTATATTGATTATGTCTCATGTGGATGTTTATTTAATTTATGGCTTGTTTGTATTGTTCATTATTTTAAACTATTTATTGTATTTTCATATAAGTCTAATGTATGTACATACCATGCTAAATTCTCAAGAAAGTTTCTATTGCTTGGTTTTATTATCATATAAGGGTGAAACAATTCTCATTCACATGTTCTTGTTTCCCATACAATATTCTATAGTATGTGAGGGTTGGGAATTCCCTTCAGGACTAGTGTCAGGTCGGGTTGGGTGATTTGTTGGGTTATCCTAGGCTGGTTTATTACACAGCCTGACCAGAATAATCATCCCAACCTAAAATCAGGCATGGTCTGAGCTTCAACACTATATAGGTCAACCTAACCAGACCCGAATAGTGCAGTCAGGCCTGAAAAAATAGAGATTGGGTCGGTCTATTTTTATGCTCTTAGTTAACCCCCACCTTTTTTTGATTCATATAATAAATAATTTAATTTTAAAATTCTAATTTAAATTAGAACAAGTATTAATGATCCGTCTCTTAGATCAATCCACTCATTGATTTTTAGGGTATAAAATATCACTATGATACCTTTGATATCCACCCCAAGGACTATTTATATCAATATTTTTGAAGAATAAACTTCCACATCATAATATCAAAAGGATAAAATGTAAAATTTAAGACCCATGTTTAATATCAAAACCCCCAAAATAATGTAAGATTAAAATAATGAGTAAGAAATATATGATTTCACTATGATTTTTGTGGGTTACAATATCTCTATGTATATATATTGTAATGAGAAAACCAATGAGAAAACCATAAAAGTCATATCTATTATATAATTAGTGAGAACATCATAAAAGAATACATGTTTTAGATTTCAATACACGAGTTGGGTATTATAAACAATCTCATATGATAAAAAAAATTATGCTTGATATTTCATCTTAGTGCACCTCCCTAGAACCAACAACATTACCCTTTTGTTCACAACAACGTCGAATTCATCTCTCTATGAAAAATCACCCACCATGATATGAATATAGACCATTAGTCAAAGCATTATGTGTATTATCCTTTTTATGTTAATTAAATAAAATTAATTATTTCATGTAGAATAATAATTATGGAAAATAAATTAATGACACACTTATTATTTAATAATTAATTTCTATTATTAATACATGTTGTCATATTAATAGATTGATTTGACCAGGACACCAATAATCTTTCAAAAAAATATATGATTGAGTATCAAACATATCTTTACACATCATTTTAATGTTGTTGTTTTTATTCTAATACTTATGAACTCAATCAGTCATAAATCGATTAACCACTCTCACTGCTTGTGTAATGTTGTGTCAAGTTCCAACCATGACATACACTAGGCTTACCACTTTTGATGCAACCAATACTCAAGGCATTCCAATCCTCACTATTTCAATGTTATGACATATAGCTAGGAATAATTTGTAATTAACAATAAGAGAGGTAGAATTTGTATTAAAATACTGGAAGTTAAAGTATCATTATACTTTCCAAAAATTATTTTTAGAAAATCAAAATCTTTTGATTTTATCATCTTAGTGATTTAACATCACTAAATTACTATTTATAAATCCCATATTTTTTTATAATAAACCCCTAGCTAATTATAAATCCATTTTCTAAATTTATTCTTCATTGGACCTAATCACCAACATACCAAACCTATCACATCATGCATAATGGTTTACACCGATTTCATGGTAATTGAGGATAGGCATGAAGGAATAAAATATTTTTTATAATTACATTGGTGTCTTATTTTTACAGAAATTTTTTTAATATACAAACCAAGTTCCTTATTTTACAAAGGATTGTAATCATAATATTACATCACCCACTAATAAAAACTCATAAGTAGTGGGATTTCACAAGTTATACTCATTAACATTACAACCATAACCTAGTAATATAATCCTAATATTGGGATTAAGTTTTCGAGAGTGCATCTCAAATATTCATTTAAATTACATTATTTACATCACTTGGAAATATCAAGTATAGAGATATGGAAATTTCATTCATTGAATTTTTTTGGATTTTAATGGGGTTTTGAAAAACCCATGGAATTATTGAAGGCATGTTTTATTTTTTGTAAACAATAATTGAGAAGTTTTGGAAAGGTTTTGATAAAGTATTTGAGTTGATTTTAGATAGTTGAAGATGTTTTAATCTGATTTGAGTTGGATGGAGGAGAGTTATGAGAATTCTGGATCATAGGTTTTGGAGTTCTAGATTATAGGTGTTAGATAATTTGGATAAGTACCAGATACATAATATTTTCACTATGATAGGTAACATCTAATTGATGATATGTAATATTTTATATAATATACATAAGAAGGTTTTATGACCTCACTAAGATATGTAATATATATAATTTTATATAAGACATATTTTGAGTTTCTAGAGGATACGTAACATCTTGCAGTCGATACGTAATATCTCAAAGATGGTACATAAGATCTTATAGCTAAGATGAAAGATTTATAGGAGCTTATGTATGATTATCTTGAGAATACAAAATATATTTCCAGATATATGTAAGAATATCTCATTGGTTACACATGTTATGTAAGATTTATTTCTTTATAAAATATATGGTTTTTTATAATTACAAAGATGAGATTTTAGGAGTTTTGTAAGAGGATAATTAACTATGATGACACTGTATTTTTCTTAAATGAATTAATATAATTATTCCTCATTATTAAATTCATGATTCAAACTAAAATATTTTGAAGAAGATTGTTTCATAATGAGATTCATCACATCAACGGGTATTGTAGCGGCGGCAGGGCACTGTAGCGGCAGCAGGGCACTGTAGCGGCGGCAGGGCACTGTAGCCGGTGATACTGTGCGGTACTGTAGCAGCATGTTACTATTCACAGAATGTGAATTGGCCTTAGAATTTGGGCCTACGGGCTATGTAATGGGCTACAAGCCCACTGGGCCTTCGGGCTATGTAATGGGTTTCCCTCTACCCAGTTAAAAGAGGAGTTTGCTTTGATTTAATAATAAAAATGAGGCTTCGGCCCCAACCTTTTTGAAAAAAACATCACAGTGGTTGGTGCATGTGATCATACACACGTTAAGGTAGAAACTATGGATTTTATAGATGTTAAAATCCAGAAGTAAAGATAGGTTGAGATTAAAGGATAATTAAATGAGAATATTGAATATGGTCCCCACACACTAATTATAGAGGTTTAAATATGTATATTTGAAACTCATTAATGATGATCAAAACTAGAGGGTTTTATTAAATATATCTAATCAGTTTTAAATGAAAATATTGTGTGACCAAGATTCATGAGGTTTCCAAATTTCAGATTATGAAAATTTTTCACATGATTATTATGAGTTTAATAAAAAGAATAATTAAATAAGAAATAGAAATATTGAGATATTCCATGTTGCTATTATGAATATCAACTGTGTCATAAAGAAGATGAAGAAAAATATTGAGTACAAGACTGATGATCTACCACTACTAGAAGAATCATATAGAGATTAAGTTCTTGAATAAGAATCCTGAATTAACTCGGAATATTTAGAAGTCTTGTGAGAAGATCTTTTATTTTGTTCTACATCTTCCTAGATAATTCTGAACTTTTTCATTTTGATTAGAAAACCTTTTGTAAACTGGTGGGAGTTGGTATAAATAATAGTAGAGAGTATTCCAGGTTCCCTTTGAAATATTCTATTTTGTCTAAATAATAAATTAAGATTCAAAATCCTATAAATATTTGAGGTATTTCAACATTTAATACTATGAACTATCATGGATGAAATAATATGATGATTCCTTATCTTCTCTCTCTTATCTTGGAGGTTATTGTTTTTTCCATTGTTGGGTTTACTCTAATTGAAAAATATGATTCCATGAAATATGTTGATAAGAGTAATTTAGAAGTTTATGGAAAGGAAATGAATTCAATTCTGATGTCCTTATATGAAAAAGTGTACACAAAGATGATGGGACTCAAAACCATTAAAGAAATATGGGAAAAAATTGAAAGAATCTTTGAAGGGAATGTTAAAGTGAAATAAACCAAACAATAAATTTATAGAGAAAAGTTTGAAGATGTTAGGATTCATGATGATGAAACTATTGATGAATATTTTATAAAGTTTAATGTGATTGTAAAAAATATAAAATTATTTTGAGATACTTAGAAATATTCAACCATTTTCATGAAATAAATGAGAAATTTTCCTAATAGATTTGATGAAAAAATTTATACTTAGGAAGGTAGAGATGAATTATTTATTGATGATTTGTATAATATTATTATTAGGCATTAAATGATAAGATATAATGTTTTCAAGAAAAATAAAAAGGAAGATATGTAGATGAAATTCAAGACAATAAATAAGATAAAAAAATAAAAGAAAATGAAGAATAGATTTCTGAATAATTTGAATATGATGAACAAAATGAAGAGTATGAAAAGATAATGTATCTTATTTCAAATAACCTCATAAGAGTAAGTGATAAATACAAATTTAATATTCCTTTAAAATTATTCAATGATGGCAGAATAAGAATTTTTTTGGTTGATTTTCCAATGAATAAGAATGGTGAGATTACGGATGATGAGTAAGAAGTTATTCCCAAAAAGAAATGGGGAAAACCAAGAAGCATGGTATGAGAAATAATAAGTTACCAAGAAGTAAGAGAAGAATTTTGATAAACAACAATTAGAAGACGAGGATTAACCATCACAAAGTAGTGAGTTAGAATATGAATTTACCACTGAAAGAAATAAAATATTCATGGATCATGTTAAAGAACATGAAGTTACCTCAATAAGTGATGAGTAGGGTGAAGATACCTACATCAATAATATATTGATAACCAATATAAAATCTTTTCTTGAGAAGAAAACTCAAGAAATTGAACATGAATCTTAAAAAGGAGGTTGATAATAAAAATGAATGTGAAGATGAGTTACTCAAAAGGTAAGTTTATTGCCTTAAAGAACACAAGTTTCACAAAGTGAAAGTTATAAAACAATATAAGATGATAAATTTTTGTAAGAGAAATATGTTGTTGAAGAATATTAATTAATCAAGTCTCAATCAAGGTTCCTTGATGGTGAAAACACCATAAAGAATATGAGTAGAGATTGAAACAAAGTTGCAGAAATAAAATCTAAATCATCTCATGTTTTTGAGATTGATATCCTAAAAGGAAAGGTAAAATATACTTCTATGAATCATTCTTTAGAGGATGATTTCTAGAAGTGGCACTGATATGGGTGTTGATGCAGTGGAGATGAAAAGGACTTGATTTTATGGAATCATATATTATTCACTGAGTGATCCAATTGATGTAGTTATTGCCTTTAACCATATTGTTCCATTCCTATGAAGATAGGATATATAAGGTATTCATTACATGAACATCTCTTAGTGGTGGAACTAGGATTACTATATGATAACTTCTATATATATTTGGTTTTGGGTCATTTATGCTATGTGTTTTGATATGAGAGTGATCAATTGAGCTTAAGATAATGTCATATTGTTCTTTCATTATAATCTATTATTTACTCTTTCTAGTGAAGTTATTATTTCTTGTGTATTAGGAATTCATCTGAACCACATAAATTTCCCATGTCTATTTGTTTTTCTTTACTTCCATTTATTGAATATTCTATTTTTTCACATCTATTGTGAGTGTATCTTGAGTTTTCATAAGGTGTGAGGTTAGGGTGCATGGTTGTATTACATGGATTCATGATTCTAGAGACATATTACATTATTACCAGTATCTTCTAGACTTTATGGTGTCCTTTTCTCATGCTTGAGGACCTGAGGTTGTGTTGATCAAAATATAGTGATTTCGGTTCAACAAGTGGTATCAGATATTAGTTTATAGTTTTTAAGGGAATATCAGGAAATGACTTTAGAAAATACTAGGGTACTTATAATTTACCCTCTTTGAATTCAGTGAGAGTTTTATTCTTCAAAAGATGGTTTTGGAGGAGGTAATGTTAAGGATGAAAATTTTATATGGTTCCGAATTTAGATTTTAGAAGATGTAGGTATAATAATATCTATTCTAAAAGGATTTCAATCTTACTTAGTTGGAAATAAGTTGTAATAAATAGAATATATGAAGTGGGAAATTCCTAAAAAGAAAGCACTTGGAGTTTTTTAGATGATTCTAGCCCAAAATATAGCCTTTAATATCTATGATGTTGGAAAAACTACATAATTAATGACTAATATTGTGAAGATATATAAAAATACTTACCCTATGAACAAAGTGTTCATGTTACAATGACTTTTTAGCATCAGGATGTTGGAAGTAAGGTCATGGTCGATCATTAGAATAAATTCAACATGATCCAGAGTCAGTTAGAGTGAATTTTTCTAAAGGTGTGTGGGAATTGAATCTTCTATCATCACTTATAGAATCATGGGATGCGATGGTTACCATTGTAATTAATTCCATTAAAAAAACCAACTTAGTCCTTGAGGATATCCGTGATATAATATTAACTGAATAGATATAGAAGAATGAGGTCTCATATAATTCTGGAAGTGTGTTCAATTTATCAAAAGAGAGGAGATGCTTCACCCTAATGATTTATAAGAAAAGTAGAGAAAAAGAGGTAAAAGCCATGGAAAGTCATATGGTCTGAGTGAATTTGAATTTTGGAAATTTGGAAAGAATTTACACCTATGGAAATCTTGTTAATATAGGAATTTAAATTCTAGAAATTTTTCTTTTAGGTTATCCATAAATTCTGAAGTGGAAGGGGGTGGTGGAACTTTGGTTCTAAGTGTCATGAGTTTGTTGGAGACATGGATCCTTGATTCATAAGATTAATTTCATTCAAATTCTGATTGTGAATTCATGAACAATTATGTGTATGAAATTCTTGGAATGGATCACCTTATGGGTGGAGTGTTTCTTTAAGTTTTTTTTAAAGGGGTTGTTAGTGTTTGAATAGAGAACATATGTATGCTGCATTTTCAAGAGGTATAGAATATCCCAGAACTATGAAAGAACCTTATTTCTATTAGTTATCATGATGATGTATGGTTATTTCCATGTTTTCATATAGTGTTTGGAAGAATACACAAGGCCCCATAGTGGTGTCCCATAGTGTGAAATATAGAACTTTATACTTGATTAAGGTTCTAAAAGGTATCATGCATGTTGGGGAAATAACTTATGGAATAGTGAAGTTGTGGTGTGGACATCTTGGTCACATTAGTGAGAAATATTTAAGGACCTTGAATGCTAGAGGATTATTAATTCTTGATCACATGGTGTATGAGATGTGCGATGGTTACATCTAGGAAAAATAGTGGAAGGTATTGTTCAATTCAGTTGGATGGAAACCTGAGAATTAGAAGCTTAAAATAATTCATATAGATGTATGGGGAACATCAATAGTTTGATCTCATGGGGGTGAATATTACATTACCTTTATTTATGATTATATATGAAATGTGTGGGTGTATTTCCACAAAAACAAGACTAAGGTATTTTTTAATTTCATCGGATGGAGAGACATGATATAATTCAAGACTAGAATAAACCTAACATGCCTCCAGTCTAATAATGTAGGTGAGTATGGAGGAAGTAAGTTCTAAAAGTTTTATTTGATGAATAGAATTTGGATAGAAAATATGGTTCTTGGAACACCTTAGTGGAGTAGTGTTGTAGAATGGATGAACCAGACACTAAATGAGAGATCCAAAAGCATGATGCTAATTTCTAATTTCCCAAAAGAATTTTGGTTCAAAGGAGTTAAATATTCATCTAATTTTATGAATCAAAGTAATTTAAATCCTATAACACAACAACTTCTGAAGGAACTCTAGTTTGACCAGAAGGTGGAATTAACTTACCTAAAAGTTTTAGGTTGCATCGTGTATTCCCATGTTGATGCCAAATATAGGTATAAATTGGAAGATAAATCCCAAACATGTTTCCCTATAGGATATGAATACAAAAACTTTGGTTTTTGACTCTAGAATAATAATAAAATTAAGTTTACTAGATTCTGGAATGTCCTCTTTAATGAGGAGATCCTATGGAAGGATCAAAACCTAGAACAAGATACTATTGGAAGCAAGGAACCAATATAGTAGGTTGAGGTTGAGTTGAGTAGAGGTCGAGTGGTTTCGGGATACTCATAGAGCACAAAACATGGATTCCAAGAGATGCAACCAAGTTCTATAATTTGGAGTACTGATTAATTTCCTGAAGTACCATGGTATGATGTACTAGAGTGTTCAATGAAAAAGGAAAACTTGGGGAAGTGATTCATAAGATAGGTGTCTGGAAGGAGCTAAACCACATGAGCTGAGGTTGTCTACTAGGGTTAGGAGGCCAGTGTAGAGGTTTGATTCCTAGATACACTTTCCACTTTTCACAGATAATGGGGAACTAAAAAACCTAAGTGAGGTGAGAAGTCTGAGCTAATCATTGTAGTAGGAGTTAACAATGAAGAAATAATTAGATTCATTTCATGTTTCTAATACATGGGAGATAAAATATCCCCCAGAAGGTAAAATGGAACTTTAGAACAAACGAGTTTATCATCTGAAGGAGGAATCATATGGTAGAGTCTGATACAAGGAACAACTACTTGTGAAGGGGTTCTAATAATCAAAAGGTGTGGATTTCAATGAGATTTTCTCTCCTGTTGTAAAACACACAAAAATTTGGATGATTATTAGCCTGATTTCAATAGAAATTTTTTATCTTGAATAAATCAAAGTCAAGACAACTTTAATTCATGAAGATTTTGTGGAATAATTTTATATGGAAGAACTAGAAGGTTTCATACTGGAACAAAATATAGGCATTATCTACAAGATCAAGTGAAGTTTGCATGGGCTTAAGCAGGAACCAAGGTAGTGGAATCATAAGTTTGGAAACTTAATCATTGAAACAATGTCCATCCAGATTAATGTGGACCATTGTTGTTACTAGAAGGTGTATGATGATGGAAGTTTCATCATAGTTATTCTCTATGTTGATAACTTACTCTTGGATAGAACTGTGATGGAAAGGATATAAGAGTTGAATTATATATTCTCTAAAATTTTCCATATGAAATATCTTGGTTCTTACAAGTGAATTTTGGGGATAAGGATATAAAGAGACTTGGGTTTTGGAACATTTTTTCCTTTCTCAGTCAGAGTACATATGAAAGGTACTAGAGATATTTGGGAAGATTGAGTCAAAGACTGTGAGTACTCCTATGGTCAAAAATTTCAATATGTCAAAGGGTAAGACACTTAAAAATACAAGGAGGAAAAGTATATGGTGAAATTTCCAAATTAATCACCAATAGAAAGATTAATGTACTCCATAGTGTGTATTGGGATCAATATCACTCAAGTGATAGATGTGTTTATCATATTCATAGATAATATGGGAAAGAAGTATTGGGAGGATAATAAGAGGTACTTATAGTATCTCAAAGGATCATTATATTTTCTCTCTATTTCAAAATAGATGAACCCTTTTAGGGGTTCACAAATGTTAAATTTAGTAGAGATACTTATTCTTAGAAGACCACAACTGGATTTTTGTTTACCTTTAGAGGTAATTTTGTGATTTTTATGTCTTAGTTACAACTGATAGTTGCACTATTATCCAAAAAATCTAAGTACATTGTAATTATGGAAGCAGATAAGGAGTTGGTTGAAGGTTTAGAGTGTAACGAAAGCACAGGTAGGGCATGTTCAACTTGGATTTTTTTCATAATCAATGATTAATCCAAGATGTGCATGATAAATAATGCCATTACCAATAGAATTGAATCAAAGATTAATTGACATGAGTAAACTAGAACCAAATGTAGGATCATCACATAATGATTTATAATTAATTTAATCAGTTAAAGAATTACCTTGTGATTAATTATTTCTTCATTTATGAACATAACAACATATCTATGTTGTATTATCATTATGTTTCAATAATCAAGAATATATTCTATCCAGCGGTGATCCACACATTCACCATGAATCTTTGAGCAGTGCCATAGGAATATCTAACTTCTATCATGGAATATCCTAATGCTTTCATTGTTCTTCTATGATCACCACAAGAAATTATTAAAATAAGGACTCTCCTTGATCTCTCTAGAATTGATAAGGATGGTGGAGGAAGATATCTCCCTATTCCTAAGATCATTCTTGGAAAGGATATATCTAGGGCATGACATGATTCTCCGGATTTCATTATACAAAAAAAGGCTAGTGTTAAGGTTGGAAATAATATAATTGGGTTTCAATAGTAATGGGTTAAAAATATTAATTTCACATGTACATTTATTATTTCCTTAATCCCCATGGAACCCAATATCTATAATAATAATAATATTATTTCTTAACATGTGTAAAACCAAAAAATTAATTGAATATTATTTCTTGAATAAATTGTTAAAATTTATTCAAATAATATTTAATATGTATTATTTTCCATAAGACCTTTAAAATAGGTCCATCATTCCTCCACAATATTTATATGACCTTGAATAATGACTATTTATTTTATAAATAAATATCACTTCATTATTCACCAATAAATAAATAAATATTTATTCACTAGAAATTAGCATGGGTGTACACCATGAGAAAGTTCCTCAAAGTCATATAAGTCTCCACCCTTGATAGCATATATCATTTGTGTCCCATCAAATGAAATTATTTGGTGATATAACATATATTAAAGAATAATGTCATGACTATTTTGAGTTCTCATCATAGAGGGGAACTATTATGAGCTTTTAGTGCAATAATTACTCTCAGGAAATTATCACAGAATGTCATGAAGAAGAACAATCATGATGTGATAATAAGTTTATTAATATTCAAAATAATGAATAAATGTAATCATAAGGTACATATAAGTTGGTTCTAGGAAACCAAATCCAATAGACTCCCACTTTCACTAGATCCAAATTCTAAAAAACTTCATTCCACTAGATCTCACATGATACTCATGAAACTATTGTGATAAGGCTTTAGTCAAGGGGTCTGTCATTTTTCCTTCCATGGAAAATATGCTCACCCTAACTTTACCCCTATAATAAAAATCCCTCAAGAGGTGATACTTATAGAGTTTGTGCTTTGTATGTTGGTGTGACCTTGGCTCCTTTAAAAGATCCACCGCTGTAGTATTATCAAAATATAATGTAATAAAGTCCTTACTACTATTTACCACATAAAGATCTTAGAAAAATGTGTGTATCCAAATAGATTCTTTGCAACATTAGAAGAAGCTATATACTCAGTCTTTTCTATAGAATTGATGAAAACTAGCTGCTTTGAACTCTTCCATCTCACAACTTATTTATTGAGACTAAAGACATATCCTGATTGTGACTTCAGATCATTCTGATCTGTTTGAAATATAGCATCAATATAACCCCTGATGATTAGATCCTCGTCTCCTCCATATGTAGGAACATATCCTTAGTTCTTCTCAGATAAATAAGTATTACCTTAACAACAAACCAATTTTATTCACCTGGACTGACTTGATATCCTCCTACATTGATCAAGGTGTAGGAAACATCAATCCTAGTATATAACATGGAATACATGATTGATCCTATAATAGAAGTGTATGAGATCTCACTCATTCTTTATTTTTTTATCTTGTGTCCTAGGGAACATTTTAATGGAAAGATTTATACCATGTGATATTGGAACCAATCCTCTCTTGTATTGTTCCATACTAAATCACTTTAGTATATGGTCAATTTATATAACTTGGATTAGTCCAAGAAGCCTCTTGGATCTATCACAAATGATCTTGATTCCTAGAATGCAGGCTGCATCACCTAAATCCTTCATAGAGAAGCATTTTTTTAACTAGTCCTTAACTGAAAGTAAGACTGGTATGTCATTTCCAATAATTAATATGTCATTGATATATACTAATAGGATAAAGAATTCACTCTCATTGAACAGCTTATAAACACATGGCTCAAATTTATTCTTAATGTAACTAAATTCTTTTATAGCTTTATCGAACTAAATTTTCCATGACCCAGATTCTTACTTCAATCCATAAATGGATCTTTGTAACTTGAAAACCTTTTCTACATTAATTGGAGTCACAAACCCTTTTGGTTGTGTTATATATTCATCATTATGAAGGTTCTCATTAAGTAAAGATGTTTTAAAATCCACATACTAAATTACATAGTCATAGTGAGCTACTATAACAAGTATAATACTGATGGATTTAAACATGGAAAATGGTTGTAGTCAATTCCTTGATGCCTTTTAAACCCTTTAGTGACTTGATGATCTTTGTAGCTATTTACTTTACCTTTCATGTCTTTTTTTCTCTTAAATACACATTTATACCCAATAAGATTTACATCAACTAGAAGATTGACCAGAACCCAAACTTGGTTTTAACACATGGAATCCATCTTAGAATTTATGGATTCTTGCAATCTTATAGCTTCTAATCTCTCTATTGCCTCTCTGTAGGAGAGTGGTTCATTATTGTTAATCAATAACGAATCACCATCTTTTATGACTAGAAAATCATATCTTTCTAGTTATTTTACCTCTCTAGTACTCCTATTCCACTACAAAAACTATAATTTAGAAATATTTTTAGCAACATTTTTGTAAAAAACATCACTAAATTAGCGAAACTTTTCAGGAAATGTCACTAAAAAAATTCATATAGCTCATTTCTCCACATCGATGTGAATATATATTTAGAGATATATATATATATATTTATATTAATATATATAAACACAAACACACATATATATAAACATATATATATATATATATATATATACACACAGACACACACATATATAAATATAAATATATATATATACACATATTTATATATTTATATATATATTAAATTTTGTCATATTTTTAAGAAAATGTGGCTATTTTAGTGAAATTTTTACCAGTGTTTTAAAATGCGACTAATTATATATATATTTATTTATAATTATAATTATATATATGTATACATATATATATTTACACACACACACATATATATACAAACACACACACACATATATATAAACATATAATATATATAAAATATATACACATATATATAAACACACACACACACATATATATATAATATAAACATGTATATATATATAATATATAATATAAACATATATATATATATATATATAATATAAACACACACGCATATATACATACATATATATATAGTATACACACACACATATATATATATATATATAATATAAATATATATATATAATATAAACATATATATATATATATATAATATAAACATATAAATAAACATAAAATATAATCACACGTATATATAATATATAGAAACATAAAATATAAACACACACACATAGAAAGATATATATATATATATATAATATAAACACACACACATATATATAATATGAATATATATATATATATAATATTACATTTTAAATACTGAAATGTATTTATATATATATATATATATAACATAATATAATTAAATATTTTAAATTTAGTCACGTTTTAAGAAAATGTAACCATTTTAATGACATTTTTACCAGCGTTTTAAAACATGGTAAATTACACACACACACATATATATATTTATACACACATACACATATAAACACACACACACACACACACATATAAACATATACATATATATATATATATATATATATATATATATATAAACACACACAGATATATATATATATATATATAATATAAACACACACACATATATATATATATAATATATATATATATATATAATATAAACACACACACACACATATATATATATTAATTTTTTAAATACTAATATATATATATATATATATATAAATGCAAATATATGCCCATGATTTAATTGGGTGAGTTGGTAGGTTCTTAAGTTGTGTAGTTTTAGGTTTGTTGTTCGATTTCTGCCGCCTCACCATTTTCCATGGTAAGGGATGAGGGGGTTGCATAGTGCGTGAGGTGGGGGGGGGGGGGGTACAAGACTGGAGGGGTGTGTATAGGACTGGAGGGGGCATGGAGGGGTGTTTGAGGGTCAGACATGTGGGGAGACCAAAATGGAGGTGCGATATGGGAGGGGTGTGAGGTAGGTGGGTGTGTGATGCGATGCTTGAGGTTCGGGCAAGCGGGGAGCTATAGGACTGAAGGAGGCATGGCAGGGCACTTGAGGGTCAGGCAGATGGGGGGCTATAGGACTAGAGGTGCGGTACTGGATGTGGGTTACAAGATTGGAGGGGTACTTGAGGGGGTTGGGTAGAGGGTGGGGTGTGGTGTTGAAATTTTCAAGAAAATAATTAATTTTTAAAAAATAAATTTCAATATATATATATATATATTTCAAAAAAATAAATATTAAAAAAAATACCAATATCTTCTACAAACATCGATAATTGAAGTGTAATTCAAAGACATTTCTGAAAAACGTCAGCAAATGACGTGTCGCTAAATAATGACGTCTATAAACATTGCTAATTTAGAAATGTTTATTTATTGACATCTTTTAGAAACATCGATAAATGAGGTGTTGGTAAATAGTGATGTTTATAAATATTTCTAAATCATAGACGTTTATAAACATCATTAATTTAGAGACACCTCATTTAGTGATATTTTTGAGAAACATCGATAAATGAATTATCGATGTTTTAAAATGTCATTAATGTAAAAAAATATCGCTAATTAGAATTTTTTATAGTGTGAAATACTTGTGTTTTAGGAGAAACTTCTTCCACAGGGACCTATGGAATCTATTCTCATACCAACTATTGTGTATCTTGAGAATCTACTTCATCGAAGGCAATCTTGCTCCCACTGTCCTTCTTAACGATGTGCCCCCTCTCAAGAAATATCGCCTCTCTTATGAAATTCACTTTCTTGTATAAGGGATTATATATAATATCCCTTAGTTTTCTTAGGATATATTATAAATATAAACTTTTCACATTAGGGTTCTAGTTTATTTCCAAAGGCGGCCTTAACAAACACCTCACATCCCCATACACATGTATATGATAAAACTATTTTCTTTCCACTCCATAACTCGAAGCGAATTCTACTTTACACTTTAGTTGGTACTCAATTTAGTGTTCATATCATAGTTTTTAATGAATATACCCAAAAGGATAATGAAATATCCACACGACTCATCATCGACCTTACCATGTATAACAAGTTACAGTTCCTACTTTCACTAAAACCATTCTACTTTGGTGTATACAGTGGAGCGAGTTGCGATAGAATCCCAAACTCCCATAGAAAGTCAATTAACTCTTAGTTAAGATATTCAACACCTCAATCACATCGAAGATTATTTATATTATTACCAAGTTGATAATCTAATTCATTATTGAACTCTTTGAATTTCTCAAAGGTCTCAGACTTATACCTCATCAAGTATACATAGTCATATCTACTCAAGTCATCAGTAAAAGTTAAGAAGTAAGAATATCCACCTCTAGATTCTACTATAAAAGGTTTACACACATCAGTGTGTACCAATCATATAAGCTTTGTGACCTTGTCACCCTATCAGCTAAATGGTGGTTTCATCATTCTACCTTGGAAACAAGCATGACATCTTTCAAGTGGTCTTAGCTCAAAAGAGTCTAAATAACCATCTTGATAGAGCTTTGACATATGCTTCTCATTTATGTAAACAAGATGGCAATGCCACAATTGGGTGTTATATAAATCCTATGAACATGATTTTTTATCTATTTTCAATACTTGGTTTTTATAACTTAATACATAAATATCACCATTTAATACTGTCGTACCATAAAAAACACTATCTTTGTAAAATAAGCATTATTTATTTTTAAATTTTAAAATAAATCCATCCATGTCAAGGTGAGAAATAGACATGACATTCTTAGTAACAATTGACACAAAATAATAGTTCTTTAAAACTAAAATCATTCCAATTGTCAATATAAGGTGGTAGTCTCCTATATCCAAAGTAGTGAGTTGTGCTCCATTGGATGCTCAAAGATCCACGTCTCCTTTGGAAATCATTTGAAATCTACTCAGTTCCTACATTTGGATACATACATGAGCACCAAAAGATGTATCTAATACCCAATCTATAGATATATAAATATTACACTTGATAATGAACACACCTTTAGCTTCCCCTTTCCTCTAGGTGCAATTATTCTTCTAATGGTCTAGCTTACCACATGTAAAATATATTATATCTTTTTCCTTGTCCTACATTTGGATATTATTCTTCTTGGAAATACGGTGTTCAGGATCTTTAGATTTATTATGATTCTTGTTCCCCTTTTCGTTATTCTTCATTTTCTTGTACACTATAAGGATTTCAGGTTTTTCACACCCCATGTCCTTATCAACATGGAAAATGAGAGTAAGAAGTTACAAAAGAGTCTTCTCACTATTTCTCATGTTGTAATTCACAATGAAATTAGAGAATGATTTAGACAGTGGGAAAAGGATGTGATATATGCATAGATAATTAGGTATCTTAAAGCCCAAGATGTCTAATCACTCTATGTAGCCAATCATCTTGACTACATGAAGACCAACTGATACTAAATCTCTAAGATTTCACAATAACAATATACTAGAGATCTTATATCTCTCATATCCCACCTTATCTTGATAGATATCATGATGTAGGACATGGTTCTATACACATCCATATCATTAAGTTACTTTAGAATATCATTGTTCATGGATGATAACATTAAATACCAGACATTAGTGGAATCATCCAAATGTTTCATGTAGAGAGACAATTATCCATCACTATCTTCCTAGTAAGGTGACCTAGGAATGGGTTTTTTTAAGACATATAATTTTCTATCATGTAATAGAATAACATGTAAGTGCCTCGTACATTTTTGGAAATTAGTACTGGTGATAATGTTATCCTTCTCAAGTATGGATCATAATGATATGGTTAAATTCATGTGGATTTTGGTTTCTATAATTAATAAGAGTATAATTTTAGTACTTCATCTGATTTATAAAATTAGATAATAAATATTAAATTTACTGATCTTCCACTATTTTATTGATACCCAATATTCATTACCATTGTTTTTAGAATATCCCATTGCATATCTATTCTAGTGAAAAGGAACCATATTCTATTTCTTATAACATATAATTTGTAATGATAATTTATTTGAAGGGTTTTAGGTTGGAATAATTTTTCCAACTGCATTAACTCAAAATTCCTTAATTTTTTGAGTAGACTACCTAATCCTAAAATCCTAGATTTGGATTTCCGCAACCCTTGTCTCTCAGTTACACCTATTCCTACTTTTTTTGTCAAATCTTGATGTGAAATAAGTTAATTCGACCCAAAACTAAAGTTAGAATTCATCAATAATAGAAAGCACCCAAATTTTAGCCAGACAATCACTTTAAACTATGGTTCGATTTTAACTCAAGTAGTGGAAGGCTATACTGATTGAATATATATAATTAGGTGATTTTATCTTTATGCATAAATTTTTCATTTTATCTTTATTACATGCTTGTTGATATTAAGTGGATTAACTTAAGTGATTAACCTTGTATTAGATAAATTTTATGATTAATCAAATTTATCTTAGTTTTATCTTACATGATTGTTAATTCATCAATTCATGTGATCAGGAAAAAACATCCATAATGAAATTAACCATGCAACTTGATGGAGATAAAGTAATAAGAGTGATATGATCATGAGTTTTTTCTAATGTCTAGTTTATCTAGTAGATGATAAATTAACTATTGTCCTAGGGGAAAAACACTTTGAACCATGACTTGTTTCATCTTAAATATTTCCACCTATCCTCCCATGTATCTCTTGGATTGGTTTCACCTAGGCTCCAAAATTGAATCACCTATCCTCGACTCGAAGGTCCATCCATCACATAAGCATTTACTCACACACAAGTGAGTGGAATCAAAATATTGGTTTAGGGGGTTTACAAAAATAAACCTTAGGCACGTGGGACCTTACATAATTAGAGGAGGGATGATGCCCAAAAAATCAATTTAATTTAATAATAAATTAAAAGGAAACCAATCACATATAAATGTATAGTCTATGATCATGATCATCCACATACATGAAATGAATTATGAATTTAATAAACTAGCATTCATTCCTAATCATTCTTATTTAAGATAAATCATGCTCGAATCAATTAATTATCTTCTTTAATTAATAAATTATTTTATCTTAATTTTAATCCAAAATTGAGATTATCATCCATCATTATTTTAAATAAACTAAATAATTTATTTATAAATTTATTAAGTACAAAAACATGTACCTTAGAGGAAACACAACAAGTACTCATCCAAACTACCTAGCATGTATGATATCTATATACTTTTCACATATGCGACATATATAATACAAATATTATCATGAAATTTAATGGTGTTTTATATCAAATAAATGACACACAGATACATGTTATTTATGTAGTGTGTTATGTTTTAATACTCATAGATCAATCATTGTATTATGAATTATAAACAAAATGAATTTCAAAATATTACACAATAATTAATTAGATATTTAATATATAAAAAACCCATCACATGGCATGTATGAGTCAAATAAATGACACACATAACACATGTTAAAAAGGTTTAACCAATATAATAAATTAATTTTAAATTTTGTGTAATTAGCTAGTATACATGATGTATATTATCCAGCTACAGATTGTGTATAGTTCTTCACCATCTATCTGTAACACATGCCTAGGGATTGGGTGTGTTTTTCTACTGTATACATTAATGGAGTGAATGATGTGTACCTAGTCTACACATCATGTTTCCTTTGAGTTATATGGTTACCAATCACATGTGCCTTGTAAAAAACACAAAAATTGTCTTTGATTAATGTATTACACATCGTGTGGTTAGGATAGTTGTGCGTTAGGATGGACCAGTCAACATGTAGTGTGTATTAATAACACCCATGTGAAATAAATGCACAGTGCTATGAATTAATTCATGAGTAATCCTGGTGTATTAAACATGGGTACATAATGTATACCTATGGGATACACATTTTATATTCTTGTTCTATCCAACCAAAAGCTTTGTCACCTATAGATGAGTTCTTCGAATGTTCTTCATTCACAATTAATACATTTTTTATTATATTTTTGAGAATGAAGAGGAGGAAGAGGAGATATCAAAATTCACATTTAAAGAAAAATTAAACCAGAACTGAAAATAAATGATAAATGAATAAATCAATAAATTATATTTAAATAATTATAAATTATTGTTTGACAACTCTGATGCCACTTGAAGCTTTCATGCATAGTATAAGCACTAGTAGGGCATGCCCAAATCATATTTTTGTAACAATAGATGATTAATTTGATATGTAAATGAAGAATAACACTATGACCAATGGAATTGAATAAAATATTAATTGACATGAGAACACTGGAACCAAACACAAGATCATCACATAATGATTCATAATTTATTTAAGCAGTTAACGAATTACCGTGTAATGATTTTTTTATTGAAGAATTTGACAATGTCTCTATATTGTACCATTATTGTATCACATGAATCAAGTGTATATTACCTCAAATAGTGATCCACATGTTCAATATGAACCTCTGAGTGATGTTGTAGTAATATATGAGTGCTAGTATAGAAGATCCTAATGATTTCACCATTCATCTATGATCACCAATATAATCACTTCAAAGAAAGAATCTCCTTAATCTATATAGAATAAAGAGGAGCGGTGGAGGGGGATCACTCTTCATTATTGAAAGTGTTATTGGAGAGGATCTCTTTAGGGATTAAGAGGATTATATATATGTCATTGCATATAACCAAAAATGGATAGCATTAAGGTTGGAAATAATATAATTGGTTATAAATAGTACTAGGGTTAGAAAATAATAATTGCACATACATAATTATTATTTACTTAATCCTTAAGAAAACCCATGTCTATAATAATAATAATAATAACAATAATAATAATTCTTTACATGAGAAAAACCGTAAAATTAATTAAATATTATTTATTGAATAAATTGTTTAAAATTTATTCAAATAATATCTAATATATATTATTTCTCATCAAAAAATTAAACTCAATCCACCATCCCTCCATAATATTTATCAATACTTTACTAATGACTATTTATTTAATTAATAATCATCACTAAATTATTCACCAATAAATAAATAAATATTATATTCATTAAATAACAAATAAATATTTATTGAATATTCTGATAAAAAATATTCTCTTAAATAACTAGTGAATAGATATATGCGATTAAAAAAACATGAATAATTATTAAACCACATAAATGAATAATATTTATTTAACAAGTTAAATAAAAAATAATATTTAATATTTAATTGAAGTTTTGGATACACTTAGTGTGTAATACTCTAGGCCTCTTTTTAGTGGTTTTAGGCAGAGCCATCCAAAGTCCATGGTTAACATCTAGAAACATGCAAAGTCAACCATAGAAAATGATGATAATTATGAAATGATTTAAAATCACATATGAAATATTACCATGTAATATAATACATTTATCACAATATCTCTAATCAAGTAGGCTGCATATTAGTGTCATCAACCTATGTGATCAATGTCTCTTTCTTTGACTTTTTAGAAATAAACCTACCCAAAAAACACCATGACCATGGATTTATTTAGACTATTTAATTCCCATCTAAAGTCCTAAGACATCAATTTTTTTAAATAACATAAATGAAAAATCCTCACTCACATTATTCATTAAATAAATATCACTCGTGACACATCCAATGCATCCTACTTCATCGTGAATATGTTATCATAGTTTTCATCAATACATCAAAGTACATCACTAATAATACTAATATTAAATTATAAGGATGAATAAACACTTTTGTAGATAGGAACTTCTAAAGACACATATAAATGTGGATTTCTTAACTGGTGTTCCATGTTATCATAATCTCTTGTGCTAGAAATTATTAAGGGCATACACCACGAGAAAGTGACTTAAAGTCATATGAGTCCCCACCCTTGATAACCTATATTATTTGTGTCATATAAAATGATATCATCCATCTATAGAATATATATTAAATAATACTATTTTTAAACTTATGAGTTCTCATCATAATGGAGAATTTCTATGACCTTTCAGTGTGATAGTTACTCTAAGGATATTATAACATACTATGTCACGTAGAATAAAAATAATCATATGATACTAAGTTTATTAATATTCAAAAAAATATAATCATAAAGTATATAAAATTTGGTTCTAGGGTACCAACTTCAACATTGGTGTGGTTGAAGGGTTTATTGGAGGAAATCAAAAGGAGGAAAGAGATCCATGTGCTATACTATGACAACCAAAGAGTGATACATTTGACAAAAATATGATATTTCACTCCTCTATGAATAATATTCAATTGAAATATCACTTAATCTATAAGATTATGGGGGATGGGGTTATAGAATTATGGAAGGTTAAAGGAAACCAGAATCTGATAGATATTCTAACTAAAGTTATTTTCCAATAAAGTTTGGAGAGTTATTGTGTTTTAGTGGGTCTTGGATAACTTGGAGGTATTAGGTTCTCAGAATATTCAATGGAATTGAAGGAGTGAACTAAATAAGGGAGTTATAGAAGTTAGTACTTGTGACTCATGGGACTTGGTGTTGAATCTTGAAAATGATTCTCTAGTGGGAGATTGTTAGGCTGGGTATGAGAATATATTTTTATAACCAAGTATTTAAGTTATTAGAAATGAGTAACTTTTTATGCTTTGTACCTTTAACTAATGCATTAGAGATAGTTCTTAGAACCAAAAGTTAGAAACATGAAAAAATAAGTAGTTATTCAAGCACCAAAAGATGTAGGTATCATAGCTGGAGGATGAGATCCAAAAGTTTGAACCAATGTGGGTGATGATGCGGTAGATATTAAAAGGAATATATTTTTATTAAAGAATTTACTATTACTTGGGTGACCTAGTTGAGGTGGTGATTTACTTTTACTACGTGGTTTGATTCCCATTAAGTTCATATCCATGATATATTCATTCTGTGAAGATCTCTCGGTGGTGGAACTGGGATTACTAGAAGATAACTTCCATATATGTTTGGTTTAGGGTCATTTGTACCTTGAATTTTGATTTTAGCATGATCAATTAATATTAGGATTCTATCATATTGTTATTAGGAGTATATATTCTATTTCAATCTCTTTTTTACTCTTTTTAGTGATTTTTTTTGTTTCTCATGGATTAAGACTTCTTCTAAACCACATAAATCCCTTGAATTCCTTTATTTTTCTTTACTTTAATTTATTTAATGTTTTTATTTTTCATGTCCATTGTGAGTGTATGTTGAGTTATTGGATGGAGTGAGGTTAGTGTACATGGCTATGTTTCATGGATTCTTGATTTCAGAGACATATTCTACCAGTGTCGATGTCTTCCTAACCTTATAGTGTCCTTGTTCCATGCTTGATAATTAAGGTTGGTTCAATCAAAAGATAGTGCTTCTGGTGTAACATGATGCAGGTTTTAAAGTCAAATATGACATATTTTGGGCTGAAAAATCATGTGAAAAATACTTATATATAAAATGGATTTTAGAATGAAGTGAGAAGGCATATCCCCCAAGGAAAAGGAAAAAGGAAGATCATGATGCACTTAGATAACAACCTGATTTTTACAGATAAACATTTAATTTTTATGGAATATCATATTTTAATGAACATTGTTGGTGTTATGAAGATTATACAAAAATAATTTTTACATATTCTGGTATAATATATCACATAATTGTAATCAAATAAGTCATTAATTAAAGGGGATAAATTCTAAGAATATGTGAATAAATTTTTAGAAGAATTAATTTATAAAAAAAAGTTCACCAAGCCTGTCCATACAAAAAAATTGTTTATATGGAAGAAAGTTGTGAATATGTGACTAAAAAGGTTATTTTTCTGAATAATTTATGACAACACTTTCTAGAAAAACTCTACAAGCTAATATAGTTTATAAGTTTTATAAAATAGAAAATGTTGAGTGATAACTTCTTATTGAGGTGTTTCTAGAATCATATAAAAGAAACAAGCCATGATTTATAGATAGTGGTTGTTTATCCCACATTAATATAGACACCAAGATCTTGAAAAATAATAAGATCATGAAATAGGATCAATTACTTTTTGTAATGATAGTTCTTTAAAAATTAAAGGAGTTGGTGCTGCTAAGATTGAGGCTCGAAAATTGAAATCTAAATATGTGTTATTTATTGATGGCCTTAAACACAATTTTTGAGTGTTAATCCACTATGTAATGATGTAAGTGGAGTAATTTTTAGAATAAACTCTTTTATCATAAAAATATTAAAGGATGAAAGATTTAGCACTAATGGATAAATAATTAGTGGTAATCTATTCCAAATTAGTAATTCAAGCGAATCTTGTTATTTGAGTTCAAAAGATGATAAAAAGATATGGCATAAAATACTTGTACATATTATTAAATGAAGTTTGGGTAATGTTTCAAAGGGATATGTGGTAAGAGATTTTCCCCAACTAAAGAGATAAAGATATAATATTTCTAAAACATTTCAAAAAATATAAAATGATATAGAAGGTCATAAAATAAAGTAGAGATTCATTCCACCAAGCCTCTTGAATTAATTCATTCAGATTTATATGGTTTAATGAGACATCAATACATTGAATGTGATTATTATTTTATCACATTCACTTATTATTTTATAATAATGACTAATGTTATGTTTATAAATCAAAAATCTAAAGTGGTGCAGATCTTTAAAATATTTAGAAGTAGAGTTGAGAAAGTTGAGAGTTTATATCAAGAAGTTGAGAATAAGAAATGGAAGTGAGTTCACTATAAATTCATTTGAATATTATTTTGTAAATCATGATATTAAAAACCAATACAATTCTATATACACTCCTCATCATAATGGAGTTGCAAAAAGGAAAAATAGAAGCCTAGTTGAGATGGGAATAACCATGATACTAAAGTTCAAACTCTCAAAATTCCTCTAGAGAGAATCTGTGAATACAACTATGCATATTCATAATATATTATTATTGAGATGTGAATACGACATGATTTATTATGAAATGTGGTATAAAAGGAAACTCATTGTGAAGTTCTTCATTTTTTTAAAGTCCATTCTTAATAAAAGTCAAGAATTAATTTTTGGGAACATTTTATGAAAAGGTTGAGGAAGGAGTATTCATGGGATATTTATCTAATGAAAGAGGTTACAAATAATTGAAAAAAGGCTACAAAAGATAGTTTACTTCTATGATATGAATATTATTTAAAATAAACCTAATTTTTGTGGGGTAAATAGTACAAAATTTGAAAATTTTGAAGAATATGACATGAAAAATTCTGGAAAATTAAGCGAAGAAGAAGTTGGAAATGAACCAAATAATGTTGATATTGATTTAGATAAGACCAATGATTATGAGGGTGCTATAGAAAATGATAAATTGATGTATTAGAGGCTGAAAAATCATGTTTAATGCACCGTTCAGATCTAGAGAAGAGTGATATGAAACAACAAAACAACCCTTATTTCTCAAGTTGAGAAAAAATTAGTTACCGAGGTTATCAAACATAAGGAGTGGATAAATTATATGAATGAGGAGTTGGATCAAATTGAAAATAATGCCACTTAGGATCATTTTCCAAGAACAATAGGGAAAAGTATTATTGGAACCAAGTGGGTGATCAAAAATAAACTCAATAAAAAATATGAAATTTCAAGAAACAAATCCAAATCAGTGTGAAAAGGATACTCTCAAGTTGAAAGAGTTGGTTTTGACGAATTTTTTTCACATTTTGTAATACTTGAAGCTATTATAATATTTTTGGTTATTTTGGATCATTGAAATTATAAATTTTATCAAATGGATGTGAAGTCTAATTTCTTGAATGAAGAACTTGAATAAGAGGTATTTATTAAGAAACCCATGGGATTTATCCTTGAAATTGATCGAACCATGGTATATGAGTTGAAGAAATCCTTGTATGGGATGAAACATGCCCTTAAATCCTCCTATTCCAAGTTTGTTATATGTTTAAAAGAAACAAATTTCCCCGAAATAAAGGTGGAAGACAACCTTTATGTGAAATAGATGAGTACCGGTACTCTTATTATCATTGTATATGTTTATGATATCATTTTTTAGGTAATAAAGAGTGTGATCATAAATATTTTTCAAGTAAAATAAAGAATAAATTTTAAATTTCAATGCATGGAGAATTGGGTTTCTTCTTGGGATTGAAAGTAGTTAAAAAATAAGATTTTATTTTTCTATCCCAAGAAAAATATGATAATTAATTACTAAATAAATTAAGTAAGTAATATTATAAAGATATATACACATACATGAAAATTAGTGTGAATATGATTAAGTATGATGTTGGAAAAAATGTGAATCAAAAGGAATTTAGGGAACTAATTAGAAGCCTACTTTATCTGATTGTATCAAGGCCTGATATAGCTTATGTTGTGACATTGTGTGTAGGATATAAAAAAAATATAAAAGAATAAAAAATTAATTCTATCATGAGAACACTTAGGTACATCAAATAGAATTTTAGTTATGGTTTTATGTATAAACTAGGCGAGGAATTGAATTTTTCTGGGTAACCTAATGTCAATTGGGTTGAAGATTGTGATGATAGTAAATTAACATCATGTGGTACTTTATTTTTGGGAGATAATTGTATGAGATATAATTGAAATAAATAAAATTCAGTGACTTTGATTACTATTGAATCTAAGTATATTTTTGTTATACATGTATGCACATAGATGATTTGTATGTGAGAATAATTGAAAGATAAGTAGGTGATAATTAAGAAGCCATTGAGAATTTCATATGATATACAAAGTGAAATTGAGTTATCCAAGAATCTAATGAAACACTATAAATCCAAGAATATTGATATCAAATATCATTTCATCAATGAGAAGGTGGAGAATAGAGTTTTATGGCTAGAATATATTCCCACAAAGGATAAAATTGTTGATATTTTCACCAAGTACATACCAAGGGATAAATTTGAAAACTTAAGTCTGAATATTCATGTTTAGAATTTTCATCTCACTTGAGAAAGTTTTTGGTATTCCCCACATTCCTTTTGATTCTATTATTAAAGGGGTATAATAGAACACAACTCATGTGACACCTATTTGTGGAATCCAGGGCCAATTTTTTGTTAAAAGGGGGAGAAATGAGTGAGTTGATTGAGGTGGAGAACATTAAAGTCATAAGAAAAAAAAATTCATCATCTAGGGATGAAATTATATCAAAAAATTGCTTTATCTGGTAGTTTGGTTTCATAAAATTTATCTTTTAAAAGTTCTATGATTTTATGTATAGATGAGAGTTGTTGTGTTGATAATAAATCCAAAGGGGGGATTGAATAACCCATGGAATTGTTAAAGGTGTGTTATATTTGTTCTAAAAAACAATTGAGAATCATTATATAGGTGTTTAGAATGTCTTTTTGTTGATTTTATATGGTTAAAGATATTTTAAGGTGATTTGGTTTGACTAGAGGAGAGTTCTAATAATTCTGGATTATTGGTTTTGGAATTATAGATTGTAGGCGTTGGAAAATGTGGCTAAGTGCGGGATACATAATATTTTAACTATGATACATAACATCTAATTGATGATACATAATATAATATAGATTATATATAAGTGGTTTGTTTGATATTTCTGAGATACTTCAGATATATATGATCATATGTAATAAAAATTATGAGCTTCAATAGGATAAATAATATCTTATAGTAGATACATAATATCTAAAAGATGGTATGTAAGATCTTCTAGCTAATATAGAAGATTTATTAGATCATAATTAATATTATTTTGAGAATACATAATATCATTCTAGAGATTTGTAATATCATCTCACTAGTCACACATGTTATTTAAGATCTATCTATTTGTAAAATGTAATATTTTTGAGAATAATAAAGATGAGATTTTTTGAGTTCTATAAGAGGAGAATTATTCATGAAAATGTTATATTGTTCTTACAATGAATTAATATCAATATTATTAGTGATTAAATCCATGATTTAGGAAAATATATTTTAAAGAATATTGTGTCATGGTGAGAGTATTCACACCACACGGGTTTGTTCATGTTATTATACACACATAAAATAAGAAACTATGAATTTTGTGGAAGATAAATGAAGAATGAAAGATAAGATAAAATTAAAGGAGAATTAAATGAGAACATTGATGAAGATATCCACATGATAATTATGGAGTTTCAAATATGATTATTTGAAACATATTAATGAAGATAAAAACTATAGGTTTTTCTTATAAATATTTGGCTAGTTTTAAATGATGAGATTGCGTGATCAATATTCATGGAATTTCTATATTTTAAATTATAAAAAATTATCACGTGACTACGATGAGCTAAAGAATAAGTAGAAAAAGATAATAAATATAAATATTTAGAGACACCATGCTATTATTTTGAATATCTATAATGTCATAAAGAATAATAATAAAAATATAGAGTACATGAATGATGATTTGATGTTTCCTAAAGAATCATATAGACATCGAAGTTCTTGAAGAGGAAGCTTGGATTCATTATAAATATTTATAAGGCTTGTGAGAAGATCTTTAATATGAAAATAAGGTATCATGGAGATACTGAAGGTATTTTAATTTTGGTTTAAATACCTTTTATAAATTGGTGGGAGATAGCATAAATAATGTTCAGGAGACTATGCTATTAGGATATAGTTTTAAGGGTTAGGGATGGTTCCTTCCCTTATCATGTAATCACTTTATCATACTAGTGATATATTTGTGTATCAGACTCAACCTAAACACAAAAAGGACATATATACCCACATTAGGATCAAACCTTGTAAAAATATTGTGTGATATTTCATTTCTATTTATATTAATTACACATGGGTGAGGATGAGTTTTTAAATTTTTAGTGTATTTTGACCTTAAAAATTCATAGAGGTTAATTTAAAGAAAAATTTAAAACACTAATTGACACTGATTCAACCCACCTTCTCAACTTCAACCAGTCAGTACCCTAATAATTTTTATATTTCATTAACAATTAACATTAAAAGTATGAAATGGTTGATTTAATGAACTCCAATGTGAATTTTGAGTGTATAATTGGATTCAAAATTTATGGTTTACCTTAAGTTACATGTTTTGTGAGAATACATTTTTTTGATAGAAGTTGAGATATTTTTTGACATGTTTCATGATTTATATGAATGATTAAATAACCATGCAACCAAACCATTCATGAAAATTTAAGTTTCACACTTTGACACTAAACCACTAAAAACCTTAGTTTTAAGTACCATAATTTGACATGACCCAACCCAATGGGACCCCTCTTGTGATGACTGTAAGTTGAGTGTTCCACCTTAGGATTGACTCTAATAGGCCAAGGGTTGGTGACTGACACTGAGAAGATGTGTCTCATATATGGGTGACCTTAGTCTACATAACTTGCAAACAACCACATATCTTCATAGATGAATATAATCATACAGAACTAAAAAAAACAATTGTGATACTAAATGAACATGACATGTGCTAAACATTCACACTGTAAAAAAAATTAAATTTTAGGAAAAGTAGGGGTAAAACATGAGCTCAATACCCAACGTAAAGAACAACCTAGAGAAAATGGTAAAAGAGGGAAAATTATTGATTCACCAATACCCAACAAGTATTTTGACTATAAATTTCATCCATGTGCACTAATAAGATCTAACTCCACCATCCCACATCCATCATTATCACTATCGAACCATCTATCATCTGTACATGACACAACACGTGTGGTAAAAATACCCATGCATGGGTGAGTATATGCATACTCAGAAGGAAACTCAAATAACAAGGAAGGGAAAACAAAAAATAAGCCAGGTAATAACCCATATAAAAATAGAAATAATAAAATAGAGAAACCCATCTATTCTTAAAAGTAAGAGAATTAGTAATATAAGAGAGTCCAAATTTTCACAACTCACCCACACCAGGATTTAACTGTAAAGGAACCGACCTAGAAAGGTGGTTATTCTCTTTAAATTGAGTTTTTGATTCATTTTTTGATGTATTTTAGGGGGTTTTAGTTGGTTAAAGAGGTTGAAGAAGGTTCAAAGATGATTTTAAGAAATGAACCAAAGTAAGGGGATTATATATATCAGTATATTTTACACTAGAAGGTTAGTGGTAGTCCACCATATTTATAGTGGGGAATGACATAGGAAAAAAACTCTACCACCAGAACCTTAGTGGGTTCCACCAAATTTTTGGTAGAGACCTACTAGATTTTTTTAAAAGTTGCAAGAAATGTAATTTGAAAATTTAAACCTAAAAATTTCACTTTTTAACCACCCCAACTCGAGATTTCTTGCTCATTCACCCTCGTTTAACACTCTCAATACCCTAATCAACCACTCCACATATATCCCTTCTTCATTCTTGGTCTGAAATGTTTTGTTTGGCCATGGTAGTGTCTCTTCATCTTGGTAAGGCCATAACATGCCTCTAATTCTCTTTTTTTATTTTTTTCATTGCAATGGGTATAACCTTATCTTAAAAAAATATAGGGTTAGTTGGATCATTATTATTACTTAATTTCCTTTTGGTTTAGTTTTATTGGAAGGTTATATTGGAAAATATCAAGTTATTACCAAAATTTCCTCCCTTGATTTCATATTCTATGTCAATAATAGTCTCATGCCTAATTCTATTTCGGTCTTAGTATGATCCTAATATTCATGTGGTGGGTTAATATTCTCCCATGGAACCCAAAGAACTTATCTATGATTTGATTTGATTGAAAACCCCTTAATTATCTCATATTAATTAAGGTTTGGGTTGTAAAGAATGTAGGGTTGAATGAATTAAATTGAATCCAATCGATTTTCAATTAATAAAAATTTTCCCATATGGTTTTATAAAAACATAGTATGACTTTAGTTGATTTTATATGTTTATATGTTTTAATTCCTCATATAGTTTATACTCTCTTATTTCATATTGGATAAAAGATAAATTATACATTTTAATTTATTTTGGTAAAATATTTAAATTCCAAGCATGATCTTTGTGATGATTACTATCCACATGATTAAGTTATGTTGTTTGAATTTATTGAACATGTTATGTTAGAAATATTTTATAATTTATGTTGTTCTTACTATTTTAATGTCTGAGTTTGATGAGTAATGATTAAAAGGGGTATATTATATATGCACATAAAGGTTCTTGGGTACACCTATTATCATCAGACATGTTGATAGAATTTGACAGGCTCACAATACCCTGACTCTATTATACCCCTCCCCTATCCCTGCATGAGAAGGTTTTATTGGTTGGATTAACTCTATTACACATGATTCCCTTTCCCCCAAATGGGATGAGTGGTTGACCTTGACTTTAGTTATAGTTCATATTAGACCCCAGGTTATGCTCGAAGATATTTTGATAGGTATGGACCCTCCCGATATAAGGAGTTATTTATTTTGATTATAAATGATACACTCTAAGGCATGTTAAAAATGTTTTTTACTATTTATTTATTCCTCTATATTTTTTTTATTGATATATACACTTGAGTTTATGAAATGTAGTTAGGAGTGGGTGGTGACTGCTTATTGGGTATATCATACTCACACCCTACACAAACCCCCTTAGGACATGTTCATACCCTTTTTTCTATAACCTAATCATGGGAAAAGCACACGAGAAAGGGATTTAGATGTATATAGATTTAGGAACTTGGATGGTATCTTTTTTCACTTTTTTGAGGTTGTGTGGGGAATATGGTTAGGGGTTTTACTTAGTGTTATTTGTGGTATATTTCACTTGGGAGGTCCATATTTTGTGTCATTGTGCCTTGTTTGGCATACCCATCACTTGTATATCCCATTTTATCTTAGTGTAACTGATTATTGTGGTGTTTTCATGCTTGTAGACTACTTTAGTGTATGTGGTTGTATTTACATATTATCATGCATCTCATATATTTTTCCTTATCACTTATGATTTTACTTATGGCCAATTATATATCAAATTCCTTAGAACTTTTTGGTCATGCCACTTTAGGCATGGACCCTATCGAGACCCAAATTTTTGCTTAATCGAGGATTAAATCATTTTTGAGTTTTGAAGTCCTAAATTTATAAAAAAGGGTAAAATGGTAATTTCAAAATTGTAAATGAACTTATAATTTTTTGATTATTAAATTGGTTTTTAAACATAGTGTTTACCCTCAGGTTAAATTTTTATTATTTTCCAAGATACTTGAATTTCATGGGATACTTAATATTTATTAACTCAATAAATATTTTTTCCACAAGAGTGAATATTAATATATTCCAAATGGGAGAATATATGAAAATTTTTATGTTGAAGTTGTGTCTGTAATGAGGGTGTTTTTTATATGTGAGGTATAATTTAATTTCTTAGGTGTCAAACCAAAAACCAACTATTCTTTTGAGTCCTTAACTAAACCTACATATTATCTAATAAAATTAAATTATTGTTTTTATTTAATAAATAGATGGGTAACATCAGTGAGGCCACATATTAGTGACATACATGGTCATATTTCAATGAGGTGGCATGTTAGAGGATGTGTGGAGCAGATAATTTAAAATAGTTGACTTTCCTTAGTAAGGGAATTAAAAGTGGGCTTTGAATGGATTTAATTATTTGATTTTATGTGAGGATTTAATAAATAGGATTAAGAGAATAATTATTTTATATAAATAATGGTGGTTTATGATAGGAGTTATGGAAATAAATTATTTATTTCCTCTTATTCATTTTCTCTTCCGGTTGGAAATCTCCCCCCACTATCTCTTTTAATCATTGGTGGGATGAAACTCTTAGGGAAATTAAAATATCTCCACATATCTTCTTATACACAATGAAGAATATTATTTCAAGTTATTTATGATTCTCATGGTTGTGGAAAAAATGAATAACTAGGAAATTCACATGGAAATGACAATCGCACAACATGTCGACGATGAATGAATGTTGGAGTGACAACACTTACGCCACGAGGCAAGACACTAAATTTACTTGTTTTTACCTCATTATTCTATGTTAGAACCCTTTATCTAAGTTTTAACCTTCTAAAATTCGTATTTAATACAATATGACATGGTAATTTAATATTAAATCAAAAAATCACTAATTATTCAATTTAGTTAATAAAATAGGGTTTTCACATAATGAGGTCACATGACTATGAAATTGATTAATTCAAGGGAGAATAATCATAATATTATAGTTATTATTATTATTATTATCATTTTTCCTAAATTATTTTTCTTTAGATCCATCTATTTTTATAGGGAATCAAGTTAAGGATTTAAGTTAAAGTATTAAATCAAATATTTGGGAAGAAACATATTTTTTAAATAATATGGAATATCTTTTTTATTATATAAAAAATAGAGTCTTATTTTCTAAATTTTAATTATTTTTCATTGAACCATTACAGTTTTTTAATGATTATTATTTTCCTTTATAGATATATCTATTCTAATAGTGGATCATGATGAATGGTCTTGGTTTTATAGAAACTTGAATACTTAATAAAGATTAAATATTTGTTTGAATAATTGTCTTCGATTATTTTATCATTATAAAAAGAAATATTTTTATACTTCAATAATATTTTCTTCTCCAATCATGTGACTTTTAATATTTCATTTTTTAATTTATAGAATATAATAAACTTGGGGATAAATGCTCCATGTTTATCTATAATTTTATTTTTATATCTATCCTTGGTTTATTTCTCTAATGGAGTTTGTTTATGCTGTTGAATATTAAAATTATTATTTATATTTGATTTATTTTTTCTTTGATAAATAAAAAATTATTCAAATATTTATATCCTCTTGATAGATTTTTTACTTTAACTATCAACTTTATTCTCCTTGCATACCCATGTTCTTTGAAAAACCCGAATACGAGCTCGTTCTTGGGTGTCTGGGTATTCATCCAACCACCACATTCTATAAAATTATCCTCTCATTATTCTCACTTGAGTTCAATTATAGTTTCATAATGCTATAATAGAGGAAAACTATAGAAATATGGGTTCGAGTGTATGGAAGTGATGACATGACTGGTTTTGAGGATGGTTTAGTGAACAATTGAAAGGAAACTTACTAAATGATAACAGATGATTGGAAATAATCCTGACGAGGTGTGTTAGAGGCTTTGTGGGCATTAATTTTGGCCAACAATGGGGGGAAATAGTGTAGGAGGTGATAATGGTGTTCACAGTGCGAACATGAAGATTTTTGAGATTAGGGAATTTTCATGACTACATAGTGTGTAGCCTTCGGTCACACATCATGTATGTTGGTTTTTATAGTTTCTACATTTTCATTAAGGTGACATTCCATGTAATTTCAAAATTCTCATTGTGTGAGTTAGATTCGATGGTGCTAGGGTTTTGTGTATTTTTAAATATCACACAATGTATGGCTATGGGTAACATGCTATGTATCCCAGGAAAGGATGCTTGATGTTTATAAGTTGTACTTTCCTAGTATCCATGTAATACCCACACATTGTATACTAAATTACATGTCATATATTATGTTACACAACCCAAACATTTCCAACAATACATGCCTGATTTTCAAAAAATACCCACACATCATGTACCTCACTATACACACTATTTATATGGGTTTCATACAAGTTGGTTGATGATAATACATGAACAAGCTACCCAAGTGATCCTACACACTATGTAACCTACTCTAACATTCCATGTACTTGGAAATATATAATACTTTTTGTATATTTCTTCCTATAAGCTAGTTTTGGTAGTGTGAGTAGTCTATTTTGAGTGTTTTTCTATTTAGAATTATATGAGTAATATATCTTCATCATATAGGTTTTATATTAGAGTTATTTGGTTTCATAGATCCATATAGATAATGATGTGTGTGGGTAGATGATTAGAGCAACCATAAGGTTAGTAACCCTCTTAGAGAAAGCCTGTCTCCAAAGCAAAAATCATATATGTATATAGTGGATTAGGTAACCCTCTCGAATGAGGTTTATTCTAGAAAGTTATGGGTAATCCACTCATACAACTGGTAACCTTATCATATGATGCACATTGCACATGCTAAGGAATGATTCCTCTACAGGGGTTAGAAACCCTCTTGACTGAGGTGTCTTGTAGTGGGGCATGGGTCCCCCATTACTACAATCATCGAGGGATGATGTGGAAGTGACAATGTGAGATAGTTTGGGTGAACTTAGTTCTAAAGTGATTTGGGTACTTTATATTGCTTTCTAGTGTTATAAATCTATATAGATGAGTTGTGGAAACCAATGTACATTACTTTGATGATGTTTAGTCCCAATCCTTAGTTCCAAAGTGGAAACATGCAGATTATATGGTTTAGATTATTTATATGATGTAGATTCAAGGAGTTTATTAGGTTCCTTTAGTACATGAGCTATAAGGTGTTGAACTCTAGTTGTTTTAAGATTATCTCTATTAACCATGATCACCACCAAGGTGCGACTTTTAGTTAGTCTATATAATTTATACAAAATAGGTCTTTTGTTGACCACTGTGATTCTAGATACTTATATGATACAATTCTATATGGTGATAGGAAACTTCCCTATTTTCACGTGTTACTTTTATGTAAATCATATCTGAGTTTTTCCTTATATATTTCCTTTTAAGATACTCTCTTTTACCCGGGGTTTTGAGATGACTAGTTGTTTCATAATTTTTGTGTTATTTTAGGGCATCCTACTGGGTATATTTATACTCACCCATGCCTAGTCCTTTTGACCAAACATGTTGTGTATATGAATATGGTAAATAATTCAGATATGGGATTAGTGATCATGGATCTAGATATGATTATGTGAAGAATATTCTTGATGGAACATAGTGGTACTCGGTGGTGGTGGTTGTTGATGATGGTCCCTCTCCATGAATTCTTGTCATATGGTGCAACATGGTGGATCTTATCTAGTGTCCTTGATATGAGGAGATGAAATTCCCTTTATACATGCCTATTTCAGAATTTAGTTTTATCATGTGTTTTGGTTTCCTATTGAGGTTACCCATGAGGTGAGACATTGTATAGTTGTTTTTCATACATTCATTTATATATAGTTCCATTTTTCATTTATATTATGGTCAATTCCTAGTTGTATATTTTGTATTATATGCATATCTATTGCAATTTATTATATAATAAGGCCTCCCATGCATGATTATGAATTTTTGGTGCTAGTTTCTAACCCTTACCCTATTAGAGGTACTCTTAGGGTGGCACACTTAGCTCATCACCAACCCAAGAGGGGTCCTGTTGGGTTGGGTCAGGTCAGATGGTATCAGAGTGGTTCAAGTTCTAGGTACATAATATAGATTTAATGGTTTTTTGGGGTTTAGTTTGAGAGTAATGGTGTTAAAAGGTTTTTAGTTTGATTAATAGAACATGGAACCCAGTGTTGGTGCGACAGTCAACACATCTATTTTCCATGGATCTGGTTATCTTTTTATCAATTAGGAACTTTGACGCATTGATTTTAGGTATAATCAGGATGGTTCACACATCATATAGTTGATATCCATGGTCTTCATGTCCTTTTTATGTCAATAAACCCAATTTTGATTTGATAATTGTTGGGTCATTATATATAATGAAGGATGTTTCCCACACATAGTCAACTCTTATATAGTGGAAGTGTTGTGAGAGACCATGCTAGATATTGAGCCTCTCACCATCAATCATCTGAGTGAAAAAGCATTGATTCTAAGACTCATTTGAGAGGCATCCTTTCCCCATGTGAAGAGGCAGATTATATCTCCATTTTTATCAATGAAAACATTATTCTAAAGTATATGGTAGTTTCCATTTTTCAGAAGATACTACCCATATGAAGTGTACACTATGAGAGTTCCATTAGTAGAGGTTTCCCAAACATCGAGACAACCCAAATACTCCTCTAAAAGAGGGTTTGTTGGAGTTAGTGAATGATTAATTCTATTTATTTTTAACACCTATAAACTAGATTATGATTATTTATTGAGTCCCCTAATTATGTAACAATCCATTGGTGGATGAAATATTTCCTTGAACTCACTACAAGCTTAAACTACCATGGTTGGATTTTGATCCCTTATTCAGAATGTGGTTATATTTTTATCCCTTATTTAGAATGTGGTTCCATAAAATGACATGCTGATGATTAGAGTTTAGGATATGATAAACCCTTTATAGGGTAGAATGATAATGTTCAAGTACTTGTTTAGGAACACATTCCACACAAGGTACTTCCTGTACATGATTCATAGTGGATTTTTTTGATATTGACAGTTTGAGTAGAGATTTAAAAGAGGAATCAAGCTAGGGTTGTACTTCTATGTATCCCCACCCAAGTTATATTCCTTGAGTGAGACTTGGTAGTTGAGAGTTTCCTGGAAGTGATGCACCATAGTTTTGGGAACTCGCCAGAGTTCTTCCTATAGATAGTTAGAGTAGTACCATGGATAGACCTCTATGTTAAAGATAACAATGAGACCAAGGAACCTCCCATTATAGGAATAGTTACCTACTAGGAAGATAGTTCTGGTTGAGGATCTAGTGGTGAAAAAGAAGATAGTGGTGAAAAAATATTTAATATACTCATTACAATACCACCCTTAGATATTCTTATTGAATGTATTATGATAATAGTCAAAGTTTAAGTATTGACACATACATGATATCTTCACCCCACATCATTTATTCAAGAGCTAGAAATTCCAATGGATCTCCTGGATAGACCCATGTCTGCTAGATAATATTTATTTATGAAGAACACATGTCACTCCATCCTTTTAATGAAGTGAGTTTGACCTTGATATAGGAGTCACTTGTATAAATAGACTCAAAGCAGTGGATTATCTATGATGGATATGTTTATCACCTTTAATTAATGGTGGTATCCCTACACACTTCCTTTGTGTGAGAATTAACTATAATGCTAGTATTGATTGAGTCATTCTGCATGACTAGATATTTCCAAGTGATGGAATTGAAGGTCTTTATCTAAGGTTAGGATCATATCATCCACTTCCCCAAATGGATAATGTCTTTCCCTTGGTATCTATTTTGGGTGTTGTTTACAATGATTTCATTGAGTCCATGCGACATGCGCATTTGTTTCCTTGTATTCCCACTTTCCAAATGTGGTTTTATTTTATCACTTTCATTAGTTATGTCTATTTATTGATCTAAATGTGATTATGGACACTAGTTACATCTCAATGTGGACACTAGTTAATTGTGCTTCTTTTGTCTTGACAAGGCAGAAACCTTCGATCAGGAGATTACTCACATTGGGAATATATGGGAATGTATGGAAATTGAGTATATTAGGAACCTATAAATATTCTTACTTGGAGGGAATCTCATATGAGGTATCTTAGGCACTAAACCCAAGGCATCTCGTGTCGATCATGAGGAAATTGATGCTAGGGGAGTAAGTCTTCAAAGAATTTTTTACCTCAGGTATCCCAAACTTATGCATGGGGATAAGTATTGTGGACTAGGGTGTGAGTTTAAAATCTTGAGAATATGATCATAGGGTTAATGAATTGTGGGGATAGTTTGGGCGTAGGTTTATTTTCTTATAGTGATAGGTTGGGAGATCAGAACGCCCTATAGAGGCAGATATGTGAGGTGCATCCCTAGGAGGGAAGATGTCACACCTGATTTTAACAATGAATAGATTATAATGACCCATAGAGGAAGATCCAAGAGATTCATCCCTAGGTGAGAATATGCCACACTTGGGTTTACCGATTAATAGATCAGAACCCCCCATAGAGGTGGATCTGGGAAGTGCATCTTCAGGAGGGAAGATGCCACACCTGAGTTTACTGATGAATAGATCATAATTCCCCATGGAGGTGGATCCAAGATGTGAATCCCTATGATGGAATATGCCTCACTTAGGTTTACCGATGAATGGATCAGAACTACCCATAGAGGCAAATTCGAGAGGTGCATCCCTATAAGGGAAGATGCCTCACCTGGGTTTATCGATGGATGGATCTAAACACCCCATAGAGGAAGATCTGTGAGGTGTTTCTCTAGAAGGGAAGATGCCACACCTGTTTTTAATTATGAATGGATTAAAACACCCCATGGAGGTAGATATGGGAGGTGTATCCCTATGAGAGAAGATTCCAAAATTGTGTTTACCGATGGATGGATTAGAACTCCCAATAGAGCCGGATATGAGAGGTGAATCCCTAAGAAGGAAGATTCCAAACCTGGGGTTACTAATGAATGGATCAGAACACCCCCATTGAGTTATATTTTAAAGGTGTGTCCCTATGAGGGAATATGAAACACCTGGGTTTATCGATGAATGGATCAGAATGCCCCATGGAGGCAGATCTGGGAGGTGTGTCCCAAAGAGGGAAGATGCCACACTTGGGTTTACTGATGAATGGATCAAAATTCCCCATGGAGGTAGATCTAATAGGCTCATCCATATGAGGGAAAGTTTCACACCTGGGTTTAATGATGGATGGATCATAATTCCCAATGGAGGTGAATCTAGGAGATGCATCCCTAGGAGGTAAGATGTCACACCTAGGTTTATTGATGGATAGATCTGAACTACCCATGGAGGAGGATCTGAGAAGTGAATCCCTAGGTGGGAATATTCCACACCTAGATTTAATTATGAATGGATCATAATTTCCCATGCAGGTGAATTCAGGAGGTGCATCCCTGGGAGGGAAGATTCCACACCTAGGTTTACCAATGAATGGATTAGAACACCCCATGGAGGAGGATCTAGGAGGTGTGTCCCTAGGAGGGATGATGTCACACATGGGATTACCTATGTTGGGATTAAATCTCTAAGAGGTATCCTACATACCCTATTTAAGAGATAGGGATAAAAATCCACATATTCGATGATGTATTTTAAGGTTGTGTGACAAAAATGATCCATGCAGTTTAACATCATGCAGTGAGGATGTTCATGTCGTGAAAGGACTGTCTATGAGGGATGGTGTGGGGATTATGTGTGGAAGCTACCCAAGGTAGAATTTTATCCCATGTGAGTCATACACATGGAATCCTATGTTTATTTCATAGGGTTGGAGGTGTGGGGTCATCCCATGTAAATCATACATGGGGTATCTTGTGTTCATCACACAGGGTAAGGCTACAATTTTATTTCATGTGTTGAGGATGTTGTCATGTAGTTTAACGATGTAAGACTAGTATATAGAGCTATGTAGTTTTATGTCATGTATCTTGGACATTGAAGAGATCATTACTCAAGGGGGACTATGTCAGGGTGAGAGGAATATCCGACATAAGGACCGCTTACCAAGATGGGTGCATAGTTTCCCTCAAAGATTCCACCCCTAGGTCTTACGTGACCACCATTCATGCACCTTTAAAAGTTACATGGAATTAAAACTTCCACATAGGAGTGTTCAATTAGGAGATTGATGTTAGGGTCCTTATTATTAAAAGTAATGGGAATTAGGTTACCTATTCTTAGAAGAAACAGGTAAGGCAATGGATTTACTAGAGTCATATGGAACGTCACTAGGAAGTTGTCACGTATAACTTTGTTGCGTTTCATGAAAAAGTTGCATGAGTAGGGGGACCTATAATAAAGGTAACAGATGGATCCAAGAGGTATAGTCACACACAATATTTGGAGTTGTGCGTAGACTAGGATTGCGCGTAGGTAGTTTCTCTTTGCGTACACTCGACCAACCTTAGGATTAGTTATGCGAGGATCACTTGACCGTAGGACAAGTCATGTTTGGGCCCATATGAGGTCTGTCATGAAAATTATCTACCTTTGAGGTTCCATGATCACTGGTTTTATTTGATGTTATAGAATAATGGTCATTTCTATCAATAGAGCTTCACTTCATCTTCTGAAGATCCTCCCCTAAGGGTGGTGGGTGAGCTTCGATTTATAGCTAAAATCCTCAACTATTGGGGCATAAATCATTGAGTGTGAAGATTGAGTTTCAAACTTCTCCATCATCTACCACTAAATCTTGGCCACACAAGAATTTCAGATTGACATCATATATGGTGTGAAACATAGATGGTTGCATGACAGGTTGTGTTAAAATGCATTATTTTGCGCACAAACCTTCCTCTTTGTGTGCACTGACCCTAGGTATGTTGTTGGCCTTTGGAGCATCCATGAAAATGTATGTCACCTTGGGCATGCAATTCTATTTCACGTGGAATTATATCTTTGTGTTCACTTTTATAATGTTGTGAAAAACTAGATCATTATCCCTAGAATGGCCTTTCAGGGTGATTTGCTTGTTTGGTTAATAAAAAACTATCTATTTAGGGGTCTAAGTGAGATTTCAGTGCCAAAAAAATCCCCTTGTAATCTTAGCTGATAGGGGACTAGAATGTTAGGTTCTGAGGGAAATTCCAAAGAGAGTGGCTCTTTTCTATGAGGGGCGTAACTTTTTCCTCTGGTCACACAATTGGTGTTACGTGTTGTGCACAACCTGGTGATTGGTGCCTATAAATAGAAGGGGGTCCCCCTTGCATAGTAATTGAATTATCACATGACATGCCCTTAATATCATGCAAAGAGCTAAGTATTTTCACAAAAACCCAATATTTGGATGCATCTTTCACAAAACTCCCTCTTTCATGCAACCACTTCCTTTACTAAGGGGGCCTTTTTCATACACACTTCCAAGGTTTCATGTCGGCTTGTCCTTTGCATGCCAACAACCTAAATTTGCATGAACCTTCCTTAGAACTTAAAAAGTCTTTCGAAATGTACAACCAAACAAACTAGATTGATATTGAAGATATTGAATCCATCTAGAGGGAAAAATGACAGGAACCCCTTATATCCCTTGATCAAGGAGTATAGTTTCTAAAAACCACACACTTCTAGGAATGATGACTGAATCCCAGAGGAATTATCCATTGAGGAACTACCACCCATTGTATAATTTTGGGTTGATGGATGAGGTGAACATACAAGGCATTTAATTCAAAACTCCATGCTCTTGGTTCACTCATGAGGATGAGATTAACTACTAGAACATCACCATTAAACGTTGCCCTACTCAGGAGCACATGGAAATCTTCTTCTACACATTGAGTGTATAGATGAGAATAGTTATGGGGGAGAAACCAAAGGATGAATAATTCCTATCTTTATATGCCATCATCTTTTATAGTAGTACCCTAGAAAACAGTAATGGATGAAATAAAAATTGGGACCTTCATTCTAGAGGTAACTTTACTAATAAATGGGCATGGGCATACTGAGTATGCTACACCTTCCTTGAGTACGAGGTAGAAATGTGTCATATTGGTTTGTTTGAGGCAATATTGACGTCCCAATTCAACATGTACTATCAATAGGATATATTTTTAAAGCTCCACATCCATTAGTATCCTGACACCAACATGTTCCACCTTTACCATGGGGAGGTGGGCATCAACCTATGGGATGTTCATTGCATCAGTCACATTCCATCGAATGGGTTACAATACAATGAGTTTATTCCAGTTCCAAATGTTTGGTCATACAGGAAGCAGAACCCTATCCCAACACATCAACTTTTGAAGGTGATGAAGTTAAATCTAGATTACACTCCCCCTTCCACAAGGATATTGCATTCAAGACATGGTTGGTCATGTTCTTGAAGAAGTATCCAGCTGTAAAGATGATGGGGAAACTAAATTAGTGTTCGGTGGCACCACAAAGGAGGTGTCCAGAATCATATTGGATGATTCTGGAGGAGGGGAAGTATGAGCAGTAGGGATACAACACGGTAGAGTAATGACATCCATTAGTCCGATATACCACTTTCTTGGCCACCTTCCTCAGTGGATAGATGCTACTAGTTAGATACATGACCATGAGACTATGCCCAGGGACACTGGTGATGGAAGCAATCTTAGAGGATGACAATAGGGTGAACCTAGGGGTGTCAGTGCTAGCCTAGCTCTAAATCCTGCTGGTCCACTTGGTGAGGGGAGACATTCGATTTGTGACTCTTTCTAGTTACTGCATGGATGGATCACAACACATTTCAGAGGATATGAGTTTTCAAATGTTATTAGCCTACTGAATGTTGGTCTGTAGCCTTATATGATCCACATTACCTGGGTTCGGCCAGTGATGCTCAGTGATACTGGGTTCATGATTGAAAAAAAAAACTATGAAAATTTAAACTTTTACCCATTATCAACCCCAATCGGTATAATGGTGGAAAAATTACAGGGGACATTGGATTTGAGGTAATTATTACAATCCATCAGAGGTAGAGTGCTAGTGGAAAGAATAAAAAAAATACATATTGTGAGCTATACACTCCATATCAGTTCAATTGACAGTTTATATGTATCCAGTAGCCGATGAAGAGATTCTACATGGGGGTTTGTGAAGAGAGACATACCTGTATCCTTCATCAGCTGTAGTGGATGTTCATTGGTGAAGACTCATGGGAAACCATCATACTTCCACTGACCAACTTTAATATTGTCTTGTCTTATGATTATGATAACAATTGGGTGGTAGTGTACCTGGGTGTGATCTTGTGGAAATGCATCAGGGTGATCATGCCGGCAAGTGAGGTACTAGATCAAAAAGGAGGCAGATGGGTTACTCTTTAAGGGGTGAGATTGGAATTAGGAGTGTCTCAAGATGGAACTGTAGTGGGGGAGGCTCAAGGAACTATTTCACCCCTTCCTTCCATAGGGGAGGGATCCCAAAAGTGGTTGTGGGAGTAAGAAGGGGGTTGTGAGGCTTCAGATAGTAGATCCAGGGAATCCCTGGGTAAGAAGTTGTGATATCTCCTAGATCTAACCATCGATTCTTCTTTCCTGATACTTTGGGATGCTTGGGGAATGTTTAGAATGAACATGATGGGGTTGAAATTGTGGAAGATTCTGACCCAGGATAGGATCGAGCCGCCAGAGGTGGGTCATTCTAGGATCACTACTAAGGCGCCCTTCTATAAGAGGTTTGGGTACCAAGTGGCCATGGACTCTTTATCTCACCATCTAGGGGAGCCTGATCTTCCTCCCTACTCGCTACGAGTAATTTTTAGCAGTGTTCGGGAACTCTAGAAGAATATATCTACTAGGGAATCAACTAAGGAGGAATCATTCGATGATATAAAACAGGCTTCCAGTAATAGAGAATCTTGGGGATCAGCCACAGAATAGGTGATCCCCTGAGAGATTAGAAATATTTATTCTATGGATGATTTTGACCCGATTTACTTCCTTGATGTAATATTGTTTAACTTACTTGTCTCTTTTATCCCGTCTCCTTTTTTTTCAAAATCTCTAACTAAAATTTGTCTTATATAGGGTCAAGCTGAAATGGATAAGGGGTCCCTATTAGAGGGGGTGAGGGTGCTTCACCTGGTGCTAGAGAGCACACTCTGGAACCTATTACAGAGGTTTCCAAGACTATTAGGCCCATATTAGAGGTATAAGTGGTAGTTTCAGAGCCTCTAGTCCTCCTAGTCATCTATGGGGCACTGCACCTTGGAATTCCAATGGAATCATCTATAACCAGTGAAGTAGGCCACCCGGGGTGGATCATTATCAAGATCCCCTTGCCTCAAGGTAACAATGGATCTCAATTCACCTAGACATTTTCAAAATTCAATGTAGATTTTTATTTTAATTCATCAACATGTTTATTTATTCCCATGGATCTCCTGGTCATCTGATTCTAGGGGGTCTAGTGCTAGCCATTGAAGTACCGACTAGTGTTGAGGGGTCTCCTATTGTGGATATCCTTACTAAGGTTCAAGTAATAAGTCTTTAGATGCTCAGTCTCTATAATTATTTCACTCTCACACAATCCTTGTTTTTATAACTTTACATTATTGATCAAATTGACTGACATGATCTTATTTCAAGTAGTACTCAAAAGGGTGCATTCCCAACAAGTGGCAGTGGCTAGGAGATCTGAAGTACCTTCCCTTACCATGGAGATATCTCTTGAGGAGCTAGTTATTTAGGCCGACTAGGCATTGTTCCTAATATATTAGCTTATTTTGGTCATGGGTGATGCCACTAGTGGGATGAAGCTTGAGGCTAGAGGATGTGATGTTTCCGATGAAAGGTCGAATGAAGACGACCAAACTCTTGACATGGAGCTTGACCAAACTGAGAGGATCCTGGAGTAGGATCCTACTACCACTGTCCTTATGGATTTTCTTGAATATAATCCCACCGGTTGAGGAGTTAAAAGACTTCAGGTTTGATGTTACTAAAGAAAACCATATCATCTATCATAGGGTGTGGAGGAGTGTACAACATTTCATCACCCAAACCCCAGAGCTATACCTAGTGAGTTAGATAGGGTCTCTTTTCCATTATCTGTAGAACCTAAAAACTAGAGGGTGGATTCCCATACACTACATACACTTTTCTTTAACTATATTTATGGTTGGATTCATGTGGAGAACCAACATCTAGATGTTTCCTCGCACAATGAGAAATATGATAAAACTCAAAAACTCTAATAGGACAATCAAGAAATACAACACCTATAATGTTGGGACCAAGTTGGATGGAGAAGGTTTTTGGAAGTAAGAAAAAGTTTGTTTTGAAAATATGTTTTATTTATTTATAAAATAGGAAAATCAATTCACTTTATAAAAGTGGGAAATTATACTGACCATCATATTCAAAAAATTAGACTCATAATGCTTAATAAATTCCATCGGATTGGGAATATGTTTTCTAGATTAAAAGGTTCATCAGACTCATCTCGGGTCTAGAATGGAAGATAATCCTAATGAGGTGCTACTTTGGAGTCTACCTGACTTTTATGAAAATATGACGATGCTTTTCTGTTTTTTATTTCTCATAAATCATAAGTAAGTTGTGAAACTTGTGATGCTAGCTTTATGAAAGAAAGGGGGAGAACTGGTGCTTCCAATCATATTCAGATCAATCATATTGAGGCTATTTAGAAAAGAAATAAAGTTTTTAAAAGAATATAAATTTATAAAACTTCATAATTAAAGTCAAATGATATTGAAGCTTATCTTAAATGTAATAAAATTCCTGACAAAATTCATGATATAATCAGAAGTTTGTGAAAGAATAAAGTTGATGAAGCTGAAGATTTCCAGTCTCAAAATCATTGTAATGATATTACCAGATGTAGATTTGTTTAAAGGATAATGAGGATGATCATAATGAAAGTGATGGTTTTCAGTCAGAACAAAATCCAAGAGATTTAAATCTTTATAGAAATAATTTTATGAGTTTTGTAATCAGAAAATAAAAATAAGTTAATTGTTGAAAGTTCATTGGTATCTTATTCAGAAAAGAAAGAAGTTACTGAAACCAAATCTATTGATACTGGTCCATCAGATTCGGTATGCCATCATAATCATCAAAAGAATAATTATTTTTTTTGGGAATTTTTGAGACCAATGAAAAGAAATGAATTTTTTGAGACCAATGAAAATTAGATTAGAGATCAATCAACAATGTAGTAAACCATTTTCTATCATGATGATTTGTTGGTTTCTTTTTGAGTGGTTCAAGAGAAATAATTTTTTCCTTTAAAATTTGGTTATGAATGAAAAGAAGAAACTTTGATTTTGTATTTAGGAGTTTTTATTTATATATGGGTAAAAATAAAAAAGAATGTGGTTTTAGAGAGTTTTGGAAGTGTTGTCAAAGGGGGATAAGAAGCTTTCTTGAAGAGTTTTAAGAATATACTATCTTCATCATAGTGAAGAAATTGGAATGAGAATAATGTTTTTTTAATTTTTTATAGAGAAACATAAAGGGATGTCTTCAGTTATGATTTATTTGAAAGTGGGTTAATAAAATTGGAGCGACCAAATGCCCTCATCGTAATGAAGAAATAGTAATGGAAAATCATATTCAGAATCAGACTGAAGTTTTTTAAGAATCTTTAAGCTTTCTAATTCTTCATACATGAAAGTGATATATATAATCATAATAAATAAATCATATCGGGAAATCAGAATGAAAAATTAGAACTAGACTGGAGTTTGTTAAAGAAGTCATAAGTGAGTTGAAGTTGTAAGAAGATTCAAAAAGGGTTGAGAAGAAACGAGAAGAGTTGATAAGCATTGATGGAGTCATAAATGATTCTAAAATTCATGGGAAATAATATTTTTAGGAATTTTGGTTATGTAGTAAAAGTTTTGATAATCCTTCTTAAACCAAATTTGTATCATTTATGAAAGGAAAAAGTACTTTGTACTTTTAACTAACACAATTACCATTCACAGGTTAAGAGAGAGAATATACAAATTTTTAGGGAGAAGAAGTCTCTAGATTGAGTTTTCTTGAGAATGGTTTCTATATAGAAGAATAAAGAAGAAGAGATAAGATCAAAATGAGGGTTTTTGAACTGGACATGGAAATCAAACTGGGATTTCTAGACTCAGATAGAAGTGGTTTAGTTTTTCTTCAGTGGTATTCTGACATAAGTATATTTACTATATTGAGAAATCAGATTGGGAAATCAGACTGAGTGTCATTATAAAGTTAAATAAGTTCTTACCAACATTTGGGTAAGAAAGTGAAGAATTGTTTTTAAAATCATATTTGTGAAAGTTGATCAAGAAGCACCGTAAAATGTTTGTTATAAAAAATTTCTTATATCATTTCATACTACTTAAAGAAAATGTACTTTTGTATTGATCATAGTGCTACACATGTTTAAGGGCATATCCTACTCGTTTTATTCCACACAAAAGGATTGTTTTCTAATGGATTGTGTGGTATTGGATCATTTCCAAACCATAACAAGGATGTGGATACTCTTACTAAGTAGTGAAACTTGTAAATTCTTGTGTTCCTATGGATGTGTTTTGAATTGTTTTTAGTAGGTAAAGAAATCTTTAATAGGAGGAAAATATTGTTTCAAAAGTAAGGAAATATAAAAGAAAAATATATCAATAATTCACCCCCCCTATCAGTGATAAAACTATCCTACCTGGGAAATTACCTATTGAGGTGGATGGTGTATCTTCTCCATTGTTTGAAGAATCTGGGAACTATAAGGGTGGATGCTTGTGACCTCCACGCATTGGTCTGCAACTATCTTTATAAGTGGGTACATGTGGAGATCCAACATTTGGACATCTCCTGGAACAATGAGAAATATGATAACACTCAGAAACTCTAGGAGTCCAATCAAGAAATATAACACCTAGAGGAGTAGGTGAATGAGCATGTATCCTTCCTGAATGCTCAAGTAGAGGTCATCAGCCAGTTGAAGGCTCATCTAGTAGCAACTGAGGATCATGATAAGGCAATAATATCTCAGATAGATGGATACCAAGATGATCAAGATCTAGTGTGGACTAGGGATGATGAGATTAATCCCATGGTTGAGGAGGAGGAAGTATTGCTCAAAATATTGTAGAAGGCCCTGGAATCTACATTCCAATAGTTGGTTGGGCTGGAGCACTCAATCTCCATGGTGAATCCATAGGGTCATTTTTTCCAATACTGAAGAGAGGTGTAAATATTTTTATGACCCTCAACAACTTCCAAAGTATGTTTTATTTTAAAAATTTCCTCATGCATGGACATATTTCTTTCATCTTATTTAATTATCTCACTTTAATAATACTTGTGAGACAACAAAAAATCAATCCATAATCTCATGTGAGCTATACTCAGTGTCATAAATAAGGTACAATCATGTGATTAGTAATTTATATGAGAGTGTTAGACAATCATCTAGAACTCGAGGTATGCATTTTATGACTAACCACTATGAATGCTCGGGTTGAGAGAGGCTATGGATAGAGAATGGGGCTCTCCAAACAACCTACTTTCTTTTCCAACGTACTCTAGTGCACGAATGGGGTAAAATCGAGGGTGTTTAATTCTACCCAAAGGGAATGGAAAACTTGAATCATGATGACCAAAATCTGGAACATAATGAGGGTTGTGTGATGATGGAGGATGACTACTTACCATATTTAAAACATAGTATCCCTTATCACTTTTCCAAGGATGGGGATAAAAAAATAAGGGTCATCCACTGACCATGTTCAAAACATGGAACACATCTCAAAATTTCATCTAAATTCCTCCTGGGTGTGTACCCAAGACAGTAGGTGAGCCATTGTAGCTAGGCACTAGGCCATCAAGGGGGACCCATTTGGATGTAGATATAATGTCTCGGAATTTTTGTGTATTTTTTTAAATTATATGGAATTATTTTGAGACTTCATGCTTTGAAGACATGTGATTCCAAGTCCTAAGTGCCCGGAATGTAATTTTGAACTTATTTTTAAAGTATGTTCAGTAAACGTGTGATCGGGTTTTTCTAACTTTTGAACCAGTGCTCGGATAAAAAATACAAAGGCAACATTGAACTCGGAATGCCGAGATTCACTTAGAAATGACATAACTTTGACTGGAAAGGGTCGGATAGAAAAGTTAATTTTTGGGACTTTTCAGAAAAATAATAAAATAACTTTAAAATTTTATTTTATTTTTCTTTCGCACCATTGAGTGGCAGGTGGTGACACTACGGTGCGGCGATAAGGTGACGAAGAGGTGCAATTAAGGAATCCCCTTAATGACTCGTTGTGCAAGCGTAACTTCTATGTTGTTTCATAAATGAAACAGCATAACAATGCAACATCACAGTGTAATAGAAATGATATGACATGTTTCTTTTTATTAAATGAATACATTGGAGAATGGTGAATTAAATGGTGGGAAAATCTCTGATGAAAATCTGTTGAGATTTCTCTCCAATGAAGAATGATGAACACTGGAGGAACGTCATTGACTTCGACGTACCTCAAAGGATGAAGTTAGAAAGTGATGAACAACATCGAACCCCTTGAACCCTCAAGGATGGAACGTTGTGGCAACAAACGTCAAGAAAGTTAGGGATTTGAACCATTTAAAGTTTTCCCATTCTTATTACAAATGACGAATGCCGATTAACCCGTGAACATGTTAATCTGTGGACCATGCGTTCTTGAAAGAGGGTAAATTCTTTTGGGATTCCTTTATCTGAGATTATTTTATCACTTGTTTTGGTTGAATTAAAATCCCTGAACCTCCCAATATTTTTAAACTTCTAACGCAGAGAGCACGGGCTGACACGAACATGGACCGAGCCCTCCACATGTGCGTTATTAATAGATGATTTCTCAAAATGGAGACAAAGAAAGTTTGAGTCCATCGTATAGAAGGTGGCAGCCTAATGATTATGTAGACGTAGAAAGATCGAGAAGTGGACCGCCGAAGTAACTTTGGTGGCCCGTAGAAGAAACTGTCGGCCCGACGACACCAGTGTCGGTGGCGGTTGCAGGCAGAGGGAGGCGGCGCGTCCATCGGCGCGCCCTGACGACAAAGGGTCATGGCCATCTAGTTGCGATGGTGTGGAGACAGATACCCATGTCTGGGCCACCTGGGAGAATAGCGGAGGATGTGGTCACTCGACCATGGCGCTGGAGATCCGCGACGCCACGCTGGCGCCATGTTGACCAAGTCAACCTGCAGACTTAGTCCACGGGTGATGTGGAGGACCCGACACATGGAGGGATGCAATTACTTGACCATGGAAATAGAGGAACCAGACATGGATTCAATCCGTGTCCTGACCAGGTCGAAAACCAGTCTGCCTCTGGCAGACCGGGCGAACCCGCGGGCTGGACCCACGCAACCGGGCCTGACTCGCACTACACGACCAGACCCGTGCTACCAGGATGGACCTACGCTACTGGTCTGAACCCATGCTACCAGGCCGAACCTACACTATCGGGCTGAACCCATGCTACCAGGCTGGACCCGCACTACCCGGCCAGGCCGATCGGGATCGGACCGGACTTAGACCCAACCGGCCCTCGTTTCACAAAAATGCATGTATCTCTCAAACTGGGCATCCGATTGATGCTCTGTCGATGGAATTAGGACCCTTGAGATGGGGAAGTAATTCTGAGATACTCTACGTGAGTTTTGGTGTAAGTTGGCTTATGACCAGGTTGGATCAGACTCGAATCCAACTGGGCCCTTTTTACAAAAATGTTCATATCTTACAGACTGTGCGTCCATTCAACGCACCGTCTGTTATGTTGGGACCCTTACAATGAGACGGTACTTTGGGGTTACTCTATGTGGTAATTTATGGTGGTTTAGTTACAACTGATGACTTTAGGATCAGATCATCCTGGAATCAAGCGTGATAAGTGCGGGAATCCAGTGGCTGACTGTGACGTGAAGAATAAATATCGATCCAGTGTGGGTTAGCACCTAGTGATCCAGTGTGGGTCAGTACCTAGCGATCCTGTGTGGGTTATCACCTAGAAATCCAATTTGGGTCAGCACCTAGTGATCCTATGTGGATCAGCAGCAGAGCCTCTCAACAGAATAAGATGATCTAGCTTTTCAACTAATCATCTTTACTTATGTACTTAAGTTGTACTTGGTGTGAGATGAGTCTTTTACTTTGTGCTATGTGTTTGAGATATTTCTTGGTGGTATTAACTCTGTGGTATTTTTTTTGTGGTGTTTTCCTTTGTGTATTACTGAGAGAGCTTTGGGGGTCTTGGGGTCCCTGCTGAGTATTGTTATACTCACCCCTGAATGGGATTCGCCCACACCTGTTGTGTCTTGTGCAGAGGATGAACAACATTGATCGGGACTTTGGGAAGCTAGGAATAGATATTACTCGAAGGTGGGTTGATAGAAATGGTGTGTTACAGTGACATCTGACAAAGAGCTTTACCGACCCTTCAGGCATGATCCTTGGCAGATGAACTCCGAAGCTTGTACTTCTTTTTCTGTAATTTCCTTTCAGTTGGGCTTGTACTATGGCCCCTTTACTTTTAGTTTACACACTTTACTCTCAATAGTGATACTTTGTGGTGGTTTTATGACTTTCTTTCCTTTGTAGTTTTCTTTGTGCGGTTTGACCTGTCTGTGTGTGTATAGGTTTAAAGGAAATGCCTTCCATTTTTGGGATATGCCTTTCTGGTGCTAGTCACCAGCCCATGACCTATAGAAGGAGGGCTTGGGGTAGTCATGGAATGGTCCCTAAGGGATAGTTCATGACAAACTAGTATCAAAGGGGAGGTCGGTTCTACCAGAAGGACTAAGATTATGTATTTTTAATGGGGGAAATAGTGTCAAGTGTCTTGAGTTTGGATTTTAGTCTAGGGAGTCCGGTGTTGGTGCGACGACCGACTTATCCATACACCAGGACCCTGAATTCTGTTTTCTGACTCGGTACATGAAAACACTTGTTGCACATGTTTTGAAAATGTTTTTCTCTTGATCTCTTTTGAGTCATCTCACCAGGTATAACTTATTTACTATGTTGCATTTGTTTCCATACAGGATTCCTCTATGAAGACAGCTAACCGGGATTCCAGTGAGAGATCACGATGATGGTCCACCGAGTGATGAGGCATCAGTGTAAGGACCACTTACATCGATAGCACCTTTGGGTGGTGTACCTAAAGCACCACTACTCATAGAGTAAAAGTTGTTACCAGCCCCACCAGTGGACAGTGCATGACGATTGAGTGTGCTGCACGAGTCCCAGATACAGAGGCCTCCAAGGTTTCAAGGCGAGATAGATCCTTAAGTATATAAGGATTGGTTGGAGGTAGTTACTTGGGTTTTTATCCTAGCAGAGACACTTATAGACTAGATGGTAGTTCTAGCCACTAGCCTTTTTCACAGAACGACAGGAAGATGGTGGAACTTGATGATCTAGACACACGAGGAGGTGAAACTTGTCTAGTCAGACTTTGAGAGCCTCTTCAGGGTGGAGTTCATACCAGTGACACTACACTTAGTGCATATTCCGGAGTTACTGCACCTATAATAGGGAAGCCTGACTGTGGCCCAGTACTCAATGAGGTTTACCAAACTCTCTCGCTACTCCACCGACATGGTACGAGACCCTTTCTTCAGGGCCCAGACCTTTGAGCAGGGGATTCGATGGGAGATTAGAGAGTTGATGATTTATTTCAACATCCCAACACGGGATGGAGTGCTAGAATAATCCCTATTGGCAGAGAGCTTCCTAGCCGAGAAATCACCGATGGTGAGAGCCACCACTAGATGACAGGTGGCCAAGTCATCTGTAATAGGCAGTAGGTAGAAAACTCAGAGGACTAAATGAGCCGGACCTTCTGAACGATGATCCCAAGATGTAGGGTTGGAGGTGTAGAGATCGTGAGTCAGAAGATTTATTCTAAGGGCTAGAGTGTTTTACTCTTGCGACGGACAGGGGCACATGGATCGTGACTATCCAACTCCCTGCATAGATGACTAGCAGGCAGTCGAGGGACCACTGAGACATTGACAGAGGTTTGAGTGAGGGGGTTCAAAGGGCGGAATACATGGCAGAGGAGCAGGACAAGAGGCATGCAGTGGATGACAGTTTGAGGTACTACCCCCATCACCCCCAGGAGGTCCACCACGAGCTCTGAGAATAGGTGGATAGGGATGAGGCCAACTTTAGGCGATGGATTCCTATGACCACGATGCTTCAGAGATGATTATAGGTATAATATGTGTCTACTTCACCTTATTTTTAATTATTATAGACACAGGTTCCAGTTACTCTTTCCTTGACATAGACCCCGTTCGAGGCTCATAGATTCTGGTGGAGTCATTGGCTCGATCCTTACGATTAGAGACTTCTACGGGAGGGGATTCAATGATTAAAAACTGGTGGTGGTAGCATGATCTTACTCTAAGAGGCAAGAGATTCAGTTAGGATATCCTAGTAGCAGCGTCGAGGCCTTACGACGTCATCTTGGGTATGGACTGGTTATCTACAGTCCATGCTCAAATCGACTTTTTAGGAATAAAGTGCAGTGTGTTCATGAGGATGGGACCAATTTTTCCTTCACTAGAGAGAAGGGAACCTTTTCAACACAAGATGGACTTTCTCGGAGGAGGATGCAACCGATCACTCACCAGTTGGCTAGCCTCACCCTTAGTGGGGTGGATGAGAGGAGTATGAGTTTTCCTGTAGTGGTGGACAAGTATGAGGATGTATTTCCAAAATATTTCCCAGGACTACCTCCTCATAGGAAGGTAGAATTCTACATTGACTTGTACCTAAGGATGACACCGATATCTACATCTGCATATCAAATGGCCCCTATAGAGCTCCAGGAGCTAAGGGTACAACTGGAGTACTTGCAGTTGAAGGGGTTTGTAAGGCCCATTGTTTCTCCTTGGAAAACCTTGTTGTTGTTTTCCAAGAAGGAAGACATGATCTTGAGGCTATGAGTGGACTTCCGGTGCATGAACCAGATGACCGTGAAGAACAAGTATCCACTACCGAGGATTGATGACCTCTTCGATCAGTTGAAGGGAGCGAGGTGGTTCTCAAAGATCAACCTCATATTAGGCTATCATCAGCTTCAGGTACGAGATGAGGATGTACCAAAGACAAACTTTAGATGATAGTATAACCACTATGAGTTTTTGGTGATGCCTTTCGGTGTGACCATTTCCCCAGTAGTGTTCATGGGAATCATGAACAGGATCTTCCAGCCTTACCTTGATCGTTTCATGGTAGTATTCATTGATGAGATCTTGGTGTACTCAGTGTCATATGAGGAGCATGCTACACACCTGCAGATATTACTAGATGCACTCCAAGAGCACCAACTTTATGGTAATCTCTTGAAGTGTCAGCTCTGGATTTGGGAGGTCCACTTTCTAAGATATGTCATTTCAGAGGCTGGAGTTGCAGTGGATCCGATGAAGGTAGAGGAAGTGCTTGCTTGGGAGCCACCCATAAGCATGAATGAGGTGCATAGTTTATTAGGATTGGCCGGATACTATAGGAGGATCATTCCTGACTTCTCTAGAGTAGAAGAACCTATAATAGTTTTGAAGAAAAAGGGAAAACCCTTCATGTGGATAGAGAAATTCCAGTAGAGCTTCTATCAGCTGAGGAAGATCTTGACCAGTGCTCCCATCTTGAGGTTGATAGAGGAGGGAATCAATTATGTGGTATACTATGATGTATCAGGGACCATTCTGGGTTGTTTTATGATGTAGGAGCGAGAATTTATCACCTAGGACTCATGACAGTTGAGGCAACATGAGTATAACTACACGACCCATGACTTGGAGTTAGCAGCAATGGTCTTTACCTTGAATATGTAGTAGTATTACTTGATGGGTGAATGTTTTACCATCTACTCTGACCACAAGAGTCTCAGGTATATATTCTCACAGAAGTACCTGAACTTGAGACAGTGGAAATGGATGGAGTTCCTCTAGGACTATGACTTTGAGATAGTCTATACTCATATGAAGGGTAACATGGTGGAAGATGAACACATTAGGAGGTCTGGTTTATAGCTTCTAAGTGAGGATATGAAGCAGTTACCCGCGATTCAGATATCCTTCATGGATAGTGATAGAGCAGCTTACCTCCAGTCTATGACTGTCACTCCCCCACTATTACAGTGAGTTAGGGAGGATCAGCTTGTAGATATTGACTATGAGGCTCAACATGCTTAGATATCCTCAGGATGCACTTCTGATGGATTTTAGATAGGTGGGGATCACTTCATCCTTTTCAGGGGATGCACCATAGTACTAGTGACGTTACAAGAGGAGGTGTTGAGGGAATTCCATACATCTCAATTTTGGCATTACATCCTGATGTGACAAAGATGTACTAGGACCTCCGATGTCAGTATTGATGTCTAGAGATGAATAAAGTGGTGGTAGAGTTTGTTTCATGATGCCTCACTTTTTAGAAAGTGAAGGTCGGGCATTAGGTCCCGAAAGGCTTGACACAACCACTCGAGGTACCAGAGTGGAAGTGAGATGGTATCTCCATGTACTTTGTGAAGGGGTAACCATGCACATCTAAGGTCCAAAATTCTATCTGGGTGATTATTAACTAAATCACCAAGTCATCTAACTTCCTACCCATTTGAGATCAAGGATCGGTATAGGGCTTGGGATGCCTCTACATCCAGGAGATAGTGCGGCTTCACGGGGTACCTTCAACGATCACCTCAGAACATGATGCACGCTTTACATCCTGGATATGGAAGGGGTTACAGGAGGGCCTTTGGGACTCAGCTGCGCTTGAGAACAACTTTTCACCCCCGGATGGATGGTCAGATAGAGTAAACCATACATACCTTGGAAGTCATGCTTCGTGCTTGTGTCCTATATTTTGGTCACAATTAGGAGGACCACCTACCACTGGTGGAGTTTGCGTACAACAACATATGTCACTCCACCATTGAAATGGCACCATTTGAGGCCTTGTATGGATGGCCACGTAGATCACCTCTATGCTGGATAGACTCAGGGGAGTCAACACTCATGGGTCTAGAGTTGGTACAGGCTACCAATAAGAAGGTTAAGATCATCCAGGAGTGGATACATACTGTGCAGAGTAGGAAGAAGTCATATGCTAATAAGAGATTAAGACCCTTAGAGTTTGAGGTAGGAGACCATGTTTTCCTTCAGGTCTCTCCCCAATGAGGATTTTGGATATTTGGACAAGGTAGAAAGCTATCTATGAGGTTCATCAGACCTTTCCATATCCTCAGTAGAGTTGGTGAGGTGGCGTACTTCCTAGATCTTCCCCCATAGATGCACTAGGTGCATGGTGTTTTTTACATGTCGTAGATGAGGAGGTACGTGCATGATCCATCTCACATCATCAATTGGGGAGAGCTGGACATTGATGATGGGGCGATGTTTGTGGAGTTCCCGATGGAGATATAGGATTGATAGGAGCAGGTCCTTCAAGGATGGTCGATTCCTCTAGTGCGTGTTCATTGGCAGTACGAGAACCTCTAGGAGATCATATGAGAGTGGGAGGCTCAGATTCGTGCTTAGTTCCCCCACTTGTTTGATTATCCCTTGTTTTATATTTTAGGGATGTAAATCCCTAAGGTGGGGATAATGTAATGTATTGGATTTTTTGTGTATTTTTTTTAAATTATATGGAATTATTTCGAGATCACACGCTTTGACGAAATGTGATTCTAAGTTCTGGAGTGCCCGAAATGTAATTTTGAATTTATTTTTAAAGTACATTTAGTAAATGTGAGAGTGGGTTTTTCTAACATTTGAACTGATACTCAGATCGAAAATCTGAGGGCACCGTTGAACTCGGAATGCTGGGATTCACCTAGAAAGGACTTAAATTTGACCGAAAAGGGTCGTACATAAAAGTTAATTTTTGGGACTTTTAGGAAAATAATAAAATAACTTTAAAAGGTTATTTTATTTTTCTTTCGTCCCATTGAGCTACAGGAAGCGATGCTGCAGTGTGGCGATGAAGTGAGGATGAGGTACAATTAAGGAACCCCCTTAATGGATCGTTGTGCAAGCATAACCACTACACTGTTTCATAAATGAAAGAGAATAGCGACACAACATCGCAACATAACAGAAATGCTATGAAATGTTTCTTTTTATTAAACGATCGTGTTGGAGAATGGTGAATTAAATAGTGAGAAAATCTCTAACAAATATCCTATGAGATTTATCTCCAAATAAGATTGAAGAACACCGATGGAACATTATTGAATTCAATGTACATCGAAGGATGAAGCTGGAAAACGAAGAACGATGTCAAACCCCTTGAACCCTCGAGGATGAAACACTTCAACAATGAATGCCAAGAAAGGTAGGGATTTGAACCATTTAAAGTTTCCTTGTTCTTATTCCAAATGATAAACATAGATAAACCCATGAGCAGGTTAATCCATGGACCATGCGTTCTTGTGGGAGGGTGACTTATTTTGGGATTCCTCTATCCAGGATTATTTTATCACTTGTGATGGTTGAATTAAAATCCCCAAACCTCTCCATGTTTTTAAACTTCTAACACAGAGAGTGTGGGATGACACGAACAAGTCCCGAGCCCCTCCACATGTGCATTCTTCATGGATGATTTCTCAAAATGGAGGCAAAGAAAGTTTGAGGTTGTCGTAGTGAAGGTGGCGGCCTAAAAATTCTATAGACGTAGAAAGATTGAGAAATGGATCACCGGAGAAACTCCAGTGGCCCACAGAAGAAACTGCCAGCCCAACGGCACCGGTGGTGGCTGATAGTGGCCAGTGGTCGTGACCGTGGGTGGAGGGAGGCAGTGCGTCCATCAGCGCGCTGTAGCAACAGAGGGCTGCGGCCAACCGGATGCGACAATGTGGAGATGGTGGCCCATGTTCGGGCCTCCTGAGAAATGATGGAGGCCATGGTACCTCGATTGCGGCACTTGAGATCCACTACTCCATGTCGGCGTCGTGTTGACCAAGTCAACCTGTAGACTTAGTCCGCGGGTGATGTGGAGGATGTGGTTGTTCAGCTGCAGTCGCTCGACCGTGACGGTAGAGGAACCAAACATGGCTCCCAACCACATCTTAGCCAGGCTGAAGTTTGGTCCACCTCTGGTAGACCGAGAAAACCTGTGGGCCAGACCCGCGCTACCAGGTTGAACCCAAACCCAACTGAGCCTCGTTTCACTAAAACACTATGTATCTCTCAAACCGGGTGTTTGATTAACACGATGTCAGTGGCGTTGGGACCCTTGCGACAAGACGGTCATTCTGAGATACTCGACATAAGTTTTGGAGGAAGTTGTCATATGACCGGTTTGGATCGGACTCGAATCCATCCAGGACCTTTTTACAAAAATTCCCATATCTTATAGACCGGGTGTCTGTTCGGCGTGCTGTCTATTGTGTTGGGAATCTTATGAAAAGATTGTCATTTGGGGTTACTATATGTGGGACTTCATGGTGGTTGAGGTACAACTGATGGCTTGAGGAATGAATTATCCCAGAATCAAGCGTGCTAAGTGTGGAAATCTAGTGGATGACTGTGACGTGAAGAATGAATAGTGATTCTGTGCAGGTTAACACCTATCGATCCTGTGTGGGTCATCACCTAGCCATCCTCTGTGGGTCAGCACCTAGCGATCCTGTATGGGTCAGCACCTAGCAATAATGTGTGGGTTAGCACCTAGAGATCTTGTGTGGGTCAGCATCTATCGATCTTGTGTGGGTCAGCACCTAGAGATCATGTGTGGGTTAACACCTAGAGATCCTATGTGGGTCAGCATCTATCGATCCTATGTGGGTCAATACCTAGTGACCCTGTGTGGATCATCAACAGAGCCTCTCGATGGAATAAGATGATCTATATTTACGACTAATCATCTTCACTTCTATACTTAAGTTATACCTGATGTGAGATGAGTCTTTTACTTTGTGCTATGTGTTTGATATTTTTATTGGTGGTATTACCTTTGTGGTATCTCCTTTGTGGTGTTTTACTTTTTGGATTACTGAGAGAGCTTCGAGGATCTCAAGGTCCCTTCTGAGTATTGTTTTACTCACCCCTGCACAGGCTTCGCCCACACCTGTTGTGTCTTATGAAGACAATGGACATATTTGAATGGAACTTTGGGGAGCTAGGACTAGATGGTGCTCAGAGGTGGGTTGATAGACGTGGTGTGATGCGGTGACATCCGAAAAAGAGTTGTACCTACCCTTCAAATAGGATCCTTGGCGAACAACCTCCAGAGCTTGTACTTATTTTTTTGCACCTTCCTTTCATTTGGTCTTGTATTCTGTCCCCTTTACTTTTCGTTTACACACTTTACTCTCAGTAGTGATAATTTGTGGTGATTATACTATTTTCTTTCTTTTTTGGTTTACTTTTTGTAGTATGCCCTGTCTGTGTGCATACAGGTTTAAAGACAATGCCTTCCCTTTTTGATATATGCCTTTATGGTGCTAGTCACCAGCCCCTGGCCTATGGAAGGAGGCCTTGGGGTAGTCACAACACGGTCCCCGGGGGATGGGTCTTGATAGTGGAGGAGGATGAGGATTCAAATAAAATTACATGCAAAACATGAAGATGAAATTATGGAATGTTTGAATGGATTTAAACCATCTTAGAATCATGCCACCATGGATTTGAGTACACTAGTGTAGGTGTATCAGTATAAAAAAAGGTCAAGCTCATCTTCCAGGGGGAGCATCACCCCGCATTCTAAGAAATGGTTGAATAGAATTAATGATGTGGTAGGTGACCAACACTAGAAGAAAGGGATTCTTGATCAAGGCCCTAAAATGATATTCAATTTTTTATGTCATGAAATGAGGAAAAAGATGTGAATTTTAACAATATATGGTTAGGATGATGGAGACACAATTTAACATCATATGGTGAGGATGATGCATCGCATAGTTTAACATCATGTGATTGGGATGTGGAAGACCCTGCACCTAGAGAGGAAATATGGGGCAAGTCACACACAATTTAAGTTCATGATGGTTAGAACATGAGGGTGAGTGTTCTAAATGGATATGTGTGGCATGAAAGAGTGAAAACCTGACATGAATAAGGGGCCTAAGAGGCCCTTATACCAAAAAAACATCCCCAAATGGAATTTCACATAGTTTAAATCCATGATTCTTGGACTTAGACTCCTAGTTTAAGGTTATAGAGTTTAGAACATGTTGTGAATAACCCAAAAGGACATGTGTAGCACAACAAAGTGACAACCCGATATGAAGTGAGGTCTAAGGATGCCTAATTACATGAAACACATTTCTAGGGGGACCCACACACAATTTAAAGTCATTATACTTATACATGGACTCCTATTTTAAGGTCATAGAGTTTGGACCATGGGATATTAGATCTTAGTTTATGATCGTAGGGTTCAGACCAATGTTCACCCTAAAGTGTTTGTCTTGTCATGAAGGAGTAGTAACCCGACATGAATGGAAGGCCAAGGGAGGCCTTGAACCATGAGAAACATAAGGTTTAGGTTGAAAAACATTTAAGGTTGTGATGTTGGGACCCAAGATCTTAGTTTAAATTTATAGATTTTGGACTAATGTTCACCCTAAAGTGTTTTTCATGGCACAAAGGAGTAGTAACCCGATATGAATGGAGGGCCAAGGGAGGACCTTATCCATATAAAACACAAGAGGAAGGTTGTAAATAGTTTTATGTTTTGATTATAGGACCTAATATATTAGTTTAAGGTCATAGAGTTTGGACCATAGGGTGTCATTTCTCAAAGGAATATGCACGGCATTGAAGGAAGGTCATCTGAAATGAATAGAGGGGGACTGGGAGGCCACCCAATGCCGCAAAAAACGTATTTGAGACAAATTGCATACAATTTCAGTTTTTGATTATTAGAACATGAATTAGCATCCCAAAAGGATATGTATAGCGTGGAAGAGTGAAAAAACTGATGTGAAGTGAGGGACAAGGAGGCCCATCACCACACCACACATTCTTAGGACAACTTGCATGCAGTTTAGAGTCATGATACTTGGACTCAGGATCCTATTTTAAGGTTATAGAGTTTGGACCAATGTGAACTTGTGCATCTCAATATTGCTTTAGGAAAATCACCTCCCGACTCCTAATCCCACATGAGCCATGGTCGGTGTGAGAAATAAGGAGCAGTATGGAGTCCCTATTTCTTACAAGGGAGAACACAACATGGGGTGAAAGTGACTGAAAAATCCCATGAGGGTGATTGCGACTTTCAAGAGCTGGATAATGAGAAAGGGGAATAACTGATGGGTGGGAAAAAACTATTTAACATGTTCAAAACATAGGTCTAATACATGAATTAGCTAGATACAGGGCAGAAAAATGTAGGAACAACCATTAACTATGTTTAGAACATGGGATACACTATTTATTGTTGAAGATCCTTCGAGGCATGAGCCTAGGATGGTAGGTAATCTAGTGTGGCATGAGACCATTCTGTTAGGGATTCTTTCTATATTTCAAGGATGATGATTATCCATATAGAAGAAAGTGTGAAGTAGAAAATTAAAAGTGGGAAATATCCTTGAAATGAGTCGATGACAAAGATGGGTGAGAGGGAAAATATCTGAGAATCACTATGTATCCCATAAGGATGGTAATCAATCCATATGTAGTTTTGAGAAGTGGCATGGTATGAGACTGATGCTAGTGGAGTGACTTACTCTATAGTGAGGGCATAGAATCATCCCATATTTGAACATGAGGCATCCCCATTTTACATGGGGTAAAAGAAATTTATCATCATCCTATACTTACCATATGATGAATCTTGTTTTTGTTTCACAAGATAAGGATACAATTTAATGTCATACAATGAGTACATTGGGCTTGGAAGTTTAGAGTCATACAACTTGGACTAGGGATGCTATTAGTTGAAAGTCATAAATCTCAGACTGTAAGGATAGTTTTTGGTTTACGTTCATGTTGTTTTGACCATAGGGGTCATGGGTTTCCAAGAAGAGGTTTGAGTGGCATAAAAGGGTGATAACCCGATGTGAATAGAGGGTCAAGGGGACCCTCCTCCACATGAAACTTGGAAAACCATACCCTGGTTCGACATCATGAAATTGGGGAAGAAGAGTCCCCATAGTAAGTAGCCAAAGGGGCTAGGCCGAGGATGAGATATTTGGGAATCACTATATATCCCATGAGGATGGGAATCAAGCTGTACATAGTTCTATAATATGACATGGTATGATACTGATTCTAAAAGGGGGATACCCTCTCGAATGAGGATATAAAATCTTCTCATATTAGGGCATGAGGTATCCCAAATTCATATGGAGTAAGGATACAATTTAACATCATGTGTTGATTTCATTCGGGTTTATTCATCCCCTATTTTTCATATAGGGAATCCTGGTTTGATATAGGGTGAAATAATCTCTCATTAAGAGGAATCATAGTTTTATATGGGGTATTACTGTAGTTTAACATTGTGTATTGAGGACATGGTGTATATGGATTACACATTGATATGAAAAATTTTCTCTTACTCACATCAATATATGAGGGAATCTCGGCCCCATAATGGGTCAAAGTAAATGAATGGATCTTATACCTAAAGTGTAGAACCATGAGGGTATTTCGGGGTGACAACACGATGGATGGTTCTGTGGAGAATTTATAGCTGGTTCTAAATAAAGAAGATCTAGGAATCACTACGTATCCCACGAAAATGGGAATCAATCCACAAATAGTTCTAGAAGATGGTGGAGGCATAGGTTTGACAAAAATATAAGGGATGGAGGAAACCATGTAAGGGTAGAATGTACATAGTTTAGGTTCATAGTTCTTGGACCAATTACAAATAGTTTAAGGTCATAATTCTTGGACCTATAAAAAATAGTTTAAATTCACAGTGCTTGGACAATGGGGGTGATTTGAGGATTTTCATGAGGTGATAGAGTTAAAACCTAATGTAAATGAGGCCAAGGATCCCCTACACCACATGAATCAATCTAGAAGCTAGTTGCACATAGTTTAAGGTCATACAACCTAGACCATGGAAAATAATTTAAATTCATAATTCTTGGACTATTAGTGAATAGTTTAAAGTCACGATTCATGGACTAAGAGGATGATGTTGGTCTGAAGGGTATCTGTGTGGAATGGAAGAGGTAAAACCCGATGTGAAATGAGGTAATTCAATCCCACGTACCACATGAACATCTTGAGATGAACTGCACACTGTTTAAAGTTATGGTGATGGGATCATAAATGGGGCCAAGGGGATAAAGGGTTGATAAATTTGTGGTTGAGCCTAGAGACAAGGGGTCTATGAATCTCTACATATACTATGAGAATGGGGATCAAAACGCATATAATTCTAAGAAAATATGGAGGCATGGGCTTGCTAAAACACCAAGGATGAAGAAAACTATGTGAAAGAGGGGTGAATGCACATGGTTTAGGGTCATAATGCTTGGACCAAGGATTTTAGTTTGAGATAATAGAGCTCATACCTATCGCAAATATTTTATGGTCATAATGATTGGAACTTGGGTAGGTGGTCTATACATATGTTAATGTGGTGAAAAAGAGTTAAAAACCCAAATTGAATAGAGCCAAGGAGACATTACACCACATGATTCAATCATGAAGCTGGTTGCACATAGTTTAAGTTTGTACATCCTGGACTAGGGAAAACAATTTAAAGCCATAATTCTTGGACTAAGGTAAATTGTTTGTTTGTAGGGTATTTTTACAACATGAAAGAGTTAGAACCCGACATGAAAGTTGGGAATGTAGGACCACTTACTACATAAGTATCGAGAAACAAAAGACACATTATTTAGGGTTGTAATGCTTAGACCATGGAGAAGGTGGAAAGCAGTTTAAAGTCACGATGCTTATAATAGGATAACATTTGTATCAAGGTTATCTATATGATATGGAAGAGGTAAGACTCAATGTGAAAGGATACAAAGAGACCATGTACCACATGAACACATTGAGGTGAAAGAAACACATTTTATGGTCATAATTCTTGAACTATAAATGGGTCCAATGGGCTAAAGGGTTGATAAATTTGTCACTAGGACCAGAGATATGGGGTTTAGGAATCTATACGTATCCCATGAGGATGAGAATCAAGTCACACAGTGTGGTAGAAGACTGACACTGGAAGTGGTAGAAATACTCTTTAACAAGGATATTGAGGCATCCCATGATTATTGTGGGGCATACCATGTTTTAGGGAATGGGGTAAGACTACAATTTAACATCATGTGTTGAGGATGTTTTTTTCATCTCATATCAGATGAGGCATCCCAATTCCATATGGGTAAGGTTTTTGATCATCTCATGCTTATCGCATGAGGCATCCTAGTTTTACCTAGGGTAAAATTATCTCTCATTAAGAGGCATCCCAGTTTTATATGGGGTAATATCATAGTTTAATGTCGTGTTCTGATGATTGATCGTACCATGATTCACTGTGTAATTTTCACCTTTACATCACTGTGCTAAACTTGTTTTATATTGAAATTTATAAAAATAATGACAAGTTTCATTCCATGTTTGAATCATTTATTTTGTTTTTATCACTGTTAAAAAGGGAAATTTTACTTTTTTTGATGATTCCATTGCAGGAGGAGGAGATTTAGAGGGTCCATGGTGATGTCCAAGAAAAATGGGACAAACTGCACAAGATCCATGCACACCAGTGGACTCATCTGCACACTGCTCCTGAAATGTGCATCCAAATGGGCTGAAATGTTGTGGTCTGGTCCAGAATTCATCAGGTTACATTTCATATGAATAAACCCAAGACTCATTCGGTCATCTATTTTCCCAGCCAACTTGATCTGTCCAACACACCACATCTGCACGAAGTCAAAAGTAGTGTGTTGTGATCTGTCCATATCTTGGGCTATAGGTTTCCAAATTGTGCCAAACTTTAGGTGTATATAGAAAGGAGGTGGGGATACAACTTTTTTATTTTCTACAAATCGAGATAAGGATGTATAGAGGTAGAAACTAATGTGACAAGTGGTTTTAAGAAATATGTGTTCTCAAAACCACCTTCCCATTTTCCTATAAAATGGCACCTTGGGATCCCCATTTGTCAGTTCGACCAGAGGGAAAAGATCTGGTATTTTGGAGGCCCAAATAAGTCCTCTCATAATAAAAGGAGTTCTGGAGGCCCCTATCCACATAGGGGAATCAAGAATGAAGAGGGAGTTCCACCTGAGCCTCCTCCTCCTCTCGATGGTGAGCTAAACGGTGGACATTCATTTCTAGGGAGCTACAAAAACTTGGGAGGGAGTTCCAGCACATGTTCTTCTATTGGTTATGTATAATTTTTTTGTTGAATATTTCACTTATTTTGTTTCTTGACATGCTTCTACCTGATTACATTTCATTTGATATAATTAAGTGGAACACTTATTATTTCAACACTGATTGGGTTAAGATTTCAAGTGGGAATCTTGGGTTGTTCCGATTGAACAACACAATAATCCTATTTATCTCACACATACATAAGATTTAAGTATGCTTTGGTAGACCTATTATTCTATTCTTGATAACCAAATCTTGGAAAAACTATTTTTGTTCCAAGGGGTGGTTCTTTAAGCATCATTTGAAGTGGAAAGAGGGGAGTCAAGATCTTGACAACCATCAACCAAAGAATTAAACAAAACCATGTTAAATTTTTAGAACAATGAACTATCCAAGATGTGTAGTGAAATTGAAATGATCTTATTCTCTCATAATTATTAATAATAACTACCTTTTCTTGCCAACTAACAAACTCTTTAATTAATTCATTTCATCCTAAAACTATTTTCAGAACCACCCTCTATTTAATTACTTCTTATTAAAAACGCACACTCTAAACCCACCAAAGCTCCTTGATAGATAACCTAGGTTCTTCCCTAGACTATAAATTAATCTTAAAATCATAATCAATTTGACGTGTCATGATAGCGCGGTCAAATTTTGGCACCGCTGCCGGGGAGCGCTTTGGTTTTAGTGCATGTTTTTGATAATTTTTGTTGTAAATTTTGTGAATGATTGTTTGTTTTATCTTCTACCTTTAAATTTATTTTTGTGTTCTAATTTATTTCTTGTGTAGGTTCTATGTATGACGCATTCTTATCCGGGATAATTAAAACCTTTCGAACCCAAACCAGAGAGGATCTTACGTCAATAACACCAAGACACACAAGACAACACTTTGAAGGAGGACACATCGCACATTGAATCTCTTCCTCACCCTTCATATTCTTCTAGAATTGATATCAAAACTAAAATAAAATTCTATAACATAGTTGAAAATAGTAGAAAACGAAAAGAACTAACCTCACTTGATATTGATATCCAACCCACCTATATTCAATTACAAGGTGAGGCACCCAATTTTGAACTAAAATATGGTTTAATTCATCTATTACCAAGATTCCATGTACTTCTTGGAGAGGATCCACACAAGAATTTAAAAGAATTTTACACTGTGTGTTCTAAATTAAAACCTGAAAATGTGGATGAAGAACAAGTAAAGTTAAGGGAATTCCCTTTTTCATTAGAAGACACAACAAAAGATTGGTTATATTATGTTAATTCCCCAATAAGAGGCTGAGCGGACATGAAACACCTTTTTCTTGAAAAATATTTCCCAACCTCTCGAACTACAATAATAAGGAAAAAAATTTCTGGGATAAGGAAATCAAAAGGGGAAACATTACATGAATATTGGGAATGCATTAAAAGGTTACGTTCAAGTTTCCCACACAACAAAATAAGTGATCAACTTTTAATTCAATATTTTTATGAAGGTTTAATCCTTATTGATTGAAATATGATCGATGTTGCTGCAGGTGGTGCACTAGTTGATAAGAACACAATTGCTACAACAACCCTGATTGAGAACATGTCTCAAATCACACAACAATTTGGTTCAAGGTTCAATGTACCGATTCAAGGTGTCCATGATGTGCAAAGTACTGAATTCAAGAAGAAAGTGGACACAAAGTTTTAAGAGGTAAGTACACTTCTTCGACAACTTTCTCTTTCCCAAGGGAAATCCAAATCTCCTCCTCCCATCCATTGTGGTATATGTTCTTATGACACCCACTACTCTGACCAATGTCCTCAATTGAGAGAAACATCTTAGATTTGTGAGGAAATATTTCCAGGCCACCCCTATAAACAACCCTTTAGGCAAGAACTTTACTATACATCCAACCCTGGGTGAAAGGATAACCAAGCCTATAGGCAAGGAGGGTATTCAAACCAACATCAATAATAATGGAACCAACCAGGGAAGAGTAGTCAACCACCACCACCACCCAGAAATCCTCAACCACCCCAAAGACCTTTCCAACAAACCCCTCTAAAACTCGTGCCTAGCCTAGAAGATATGATGAAACAAATGGTTTCCAACAATATCCAATTCCAATAAACCACTCAGACATCCATATAAGACCTCAAAACCCTATTAGGCCAACTAGCTAACTCAGTGGGTGAAATTCAAAGTCGGGGGTTAGGTAAACTTCCCTCTCAACCAGTAGTTAACCCTAGGGATAAAGGAAATGTTAGTGCCATAACCCTTAGGAGTGGAAAACAACTATAAAGTAAAATGAATCCTCTATTAGAGTCATCCCCTCCTGAGGAAACCTCCATCCCAACCATTAAAAATGTTCCAAATGTTGAAGAACCTTGTCCTGAGAGAAGCGCTTCCAAAGGAAAGAGTGTGTACATTGATGAGTCACCTATCCCAACCATTCCTCTTCCATTTTCTCAAAGGGACACCCAACCAAGAAAACAAAAGGAAACTAAACTTGATAAGGAAATTTTGGAAATTTTCAAGAAATTTCAGGTTAACATCCCATTGATTGATGTTGTGAAGAAAATTCCACGGTATGCCAAGTTTCTAAAGGAGATGTGTACACACCAAAGGCGACTTCGTGGAGATGAAAAGGTGAGATTGGGGAGGAATGTTTCAGCATTGATAGATCCATCACTTCCCACCAAGTGCAATGATCCTGGAACATTCTCAATTCCTTGCACCATAGGGGAGTATTCTTTTTCTAATGCTATGCTTGATTTAGGTGCTTCTATAAATGTGATGCCTCACTCTATTTACTCTACATTGTAGGTCGGAGAACTGAAGCCCACTGGAATTATTGTTCAACTGGATAACTGGAGTACTGCACACCCCTTTGGTGTGTTAGAGGATGTTCTTGTGAGGGTCCAAAATTTAAATTTTCCTTCCAACTTTTATGTGCTTAAAATGGAGGATGATAGGATGCATGAACATGCCCTGATTATATTGGAGAGACCCTTCTTGAAAACCGAAAAAACCATAATTAATGTCTACAATGGTATATTATCTATGGAATTTGGTGGTGACATAGTCCATTTCAACATCCTTGATGCCATGAAGCACCCCTCAGAAGAACATTCCTCTATCTCTGTTAATTTAATTGATGTACTCCCTACCCCTAAAAAAACAAATTTTCTTTACCATGATCCCCTTTCTAAGTTTTATTCATTGATTGAAATGCTGGTAAATGATTCATGAATTGATTGTTGTATTAGTCTAGAAAAGTTTCATGCATGTTCATTGATTGATGATTTCTTGAACACTGAGGACCCACTGACCATCGATGATACTGCTAAGCTTATAAAAGCTCATTCCTCATTCGAGGATGATACCATTGAGTTGTTAGATGAGATTAGTGACCTCTTAATTTCACAAAAACTCCCATCAATCCAAAATCCACATGAATTAGAACTGAAACAATTGCATCAAGATTTAAAATATTCATATCTTGAGAATGGAAACAAGTTGCCTATCATCATTGCTAGTTCACTCCCTCCTGAGCATGAATTATGACTGCTTGAACTTCTGAGGGAGTATAAACAAGCTTTGTGATAGACACATGATGACATTTCTAGTATTATCCCATCAATTTGTACACATCATATTTTATTAAATGATGAGGCTAAACCAGTGAGGAAGCCACAACGTCGACTGAACCCAAACCTCCTAGAAGTTGTGAAAAATGAGGTAACAAAATTATTGGCTACTGGAATCATTTATCCCATCTCTGACAGCCAATGGGTCGGTCCCGTTCAAGTAGTTCCTAAAAAGACCGGCCATACTGTAATCAAAAATGAAAACAATGAATTGGTTTCAACTCATGTGCAGAATAGTTGGCGTGTCTGTATAGACTATCACTGACTAAACAAACACACTAGGAAGGACCATTTCCCTTTTCCATTCATTGAACAAATTCTAGAGAGGCTAGCAGGTAAGTCCCACTAATGTTTCCTTGATGGGTATTATGGATACTTTCATATCCATATTTCCCCCAAGGATCAGGAAAAGACAACCTTCACTTGCCCCTTTGGCACATTTGCCTATAGAAGGATGCCATTTGGTCTATGCAATGCTTTGGGTACTTTCCAACGTTGCATGATTAGTATTTTTTATGATTACCTGGAGAATTTCATGGAAGTATTCATGGATGATTTCACTATTTATGGATCTTCTTTTGATGAATATTTTAGTAGTATCTCTTTAGTCCTACATTTCTATATTGAAAAGAATCTTGTATTAAATTTTGAGAAATGCCATTTCATAGTGCGACAAGGTATATTTTTGGGGAATGTCATTTCTGGGGATGGTATCCAAGTAGATAAATCAAAATTGGATGTCATTGCTTCACTACCATTCCCCAAAAATGTACGGGATGTGTGGTATTTCCTAGGTCATGCTGGATTTTACCGTTGTTTCATTCACAAATTTAGTAAAATTGCACTCCCCCTCTCCCGATTACTCCAAAAATAAAAGGAATTTGTTTTTGATAATGAATGTGAGGAAGCTTTTAATAAGTTAAAATAGAGTCTCACATCACCCCTGGTAATCCAACCACCTCGGTGGGATTTACCGTTTTAGCTCATGTGTGATACCTCTAACTATGCAGTCGGGGAAGTCTTGTCACAAAGGATCGACTGAGCTCCACATGTCATAGCCTATGCCTCACGTACATTGGACCCTGCCCAAGAAAACTACACCACAACTGAAAAAGAATTTCTTTCTATTGTGTTTGCCTTGGATAAATTCATGTCATATCTTTTAGGTTACAACGTCATTATGTTCTCAGACCATGCAGCCCTCCAGTACCTCCTTAATAAATCGGAAGCCAAACCACGTCTCATTTTCTAGATGATCATCCTTCAAGAATTTAATCTAGAAATTAGAGATAAAAAAGGAGCAGAGAATGTGGTGGCTGACCATATTAGTAGGATCCTCCCATCCTCAGAAATTGACTAATCCCCCTATATTCCCATTAATGACATGTTTCCTAATGAGCAATTGTATCGAGTTCAAGATGTTATTCCTTGGTATGATGAAATTGTAAATTATTTGGTAGAATCTTGCATTCCTACTGATTTCAATAAAAACCAATCCATTCATCTAAAACATGAGTCTCATTGGTACATTTGGGATAACCCCTACCTCTGGCGCACATGTAGTGATCAAGTCCTTAGGCGTTGTGTTCCTGATATCGAGTTGCATTATGTCCTTAGATTTTGCCACACTCTTGCTTTTAGGGGCCACTTTGGTCCCCAACAGACTACTTGCAAGGTCCTTGATTCTAGTCTCTTTTGGCCAAATATTTTTTCGGGATGCCCATGATTTTTTTAAATCTTGTCCTTGTTGTCAAATAATGGGGAATATCTCTAAAAGAAATGAAATTCCATAACAACCGTTGCTCTTTCATGACATTTTTTATGTTTGGGGAATTGACTTTATGGGTCCATTTCCCAATTCCTTTGGTAACTTGTACATTCTTCTAGCAGTTGATTATGTGTCAAAATGGGTAGAGGCACGACCTACAAGGACTGATTATTCTAAGGTAGTTGTAGAATTTTTGAGAACCCAAGTATTCTGTAGGTTTGGATTACCTAGGTTCATCATCAGTGACCAGGGTTCTAATTTATGCAATCGAACAATGCAATCACTTTTACTTCGGTATGGGGTCGGTCATAGAGTGTCTACTGCATATCATACACAGACCAATGGTCAATCTGAGGTGTCAAATAGAGAGGTAAAATATATTCTTGAAAAAATGTTTCAACCCAATAGAAAAGATTGGAGTCTTCAACTTGATGATTCATTATGGGCCTACCTACTGCTTTCAAAACTCCCATTGGAATGTCACCCTATAGTCTTGTGTTTGGAAAGAGTTGTCACCTACCTGTTGAGATTGAGCACTGGGCCTACTGGGCCATCAAACAATGAAATTCTAATCTTTATGGTGCAGGTTATCAAAGGAAGTTACAGATTCAAGAGTTGGAAGAAATTAGAAGAGATGCATATGAAAACTTCAAAATTTATAAGGAGCAAACCAAGGCCACCCACAATCGTCTTATACTTCATCGTCAGTTTCAAATTTAGCAGAAGGTCCTCATTTATAATGAAAGGATTAAGTTGCATTTAGGTAAGCTTCATTCCCACTGTTTTGGCCCATACACTGTTATTAATGTATCTCAATTTGGTGTTTTTCAGGTTCAAAATGAAGAAACCAAGCAAACCTTCACCGTCAATGAGCAGCGGCTGAATCACTTCCACGAAGCCCGTTCGGAATTCCTGATGGAGGAACTATATGTTAAAAAAGCAACATACCAGTGAAACACGCTAGGTTTTATTCTTCCTTCTCACCTTCTCAATTATTACAGTGTGTACACTGCACATTCTAGGTGTGGGGGGATCGGTACATTCCTAGGTTAGATAGGAATTTTCATCTTTTTTTCTTTCTTCTCTTTTTCTCCTTCTTTATGGTATTTTCATTTTTTCTCCCATCAAAAATTTCAAAGTTCCATGATTTGGTGACCATAAAGGGGGAAAGTAAAAATACCATAAAGAATAGTGAAAAAGAATATTTGTATGAAGTTAACATCAGGGATTTATTTTTAGTGAATTGGTTTTCTGTCAATGATATAAATGGTTGTATCACTGTGAAACATTTGAGATGATTGATTCCCCTTGTGTGAGTAGTTTTTGGGAAAAATGTGTCACTAATATCTCCATACATTTTTTCACCAAACCATGAAGTGTGAATATTTCTTACTTAATATAAGGTAAATATATTCTAGGTTAATATTTTTCAGCTTTAAATGATATTTCCATACATTTGTTCCTTATTCGATCTGTTTCATTATTATACCAGATTGACCTATGCATGTGTACCTAATTTCCGACTATTTTATGCTATAAAAAAAGAGTTTGTGTCTTGGGCAGGTCAAAACCCACTCCTCTTCAACCTTTGATCTTGTTATAACTATTGTAATTAGTGTCGTGAGGAGATTGAACAAGGGTTGAGAGATGAGTGTGAGATTTGTTCCAAATGAAACTTCTAAAAAACAAAAATAATAAATGAGGGGAGTGATGAAATGTAAAACATATGGGGATATCTAGGTTAGGAGCTTATGGTTTGACTTCTAATAATGCTTAAGTGAGTGGGTTTTAAAATATGATTGCAAAGGATGTAGGGCAGGTTCGATGAAAATTCATTTAAAGCTAAATAATTTTAAAATAACCTATATTTATTGAATAGAAAGTGGAAAGAATAGCATGGAATGATTTTCACACACACACATGAAGAGTTAGTGGAATGGTTGAATTTTTAATTCCTTTCTCATGTTGGTGTCATGAATCTCTTTTAATTTCATTGTGATGTGATTTATGAGACATCATTTTCCATTTTCACTAGGAAACACTCCTTGATGTGGTTCGTGCATTGATCACATTACTTTAATGAATTTAAATTTCCTCAAATGTTAAATATTCATGATTTTGGGAATATATATATTCATCATTTTATTTGGATATGTGACTTTGCCCAGGAGTGAAAATGTTTAGGTGTGGGGGTGTGATCGTACCACGATTCACTGTGTAATTTTCACCTTTACACCACTGTGCTAAACTTGTTTTATATTGAAAATTATAAAAATAATGACAAGTTTCATTCCATTTTTGAATAATTTATTTTGTTTTTATCACTGTTAAAAAGGTAAATTTTACTTGTTTTGATGATTCCATTGTAGAAGGAGGTGATTTGGAGGGCCCATGGTGATGTCCAAGAAAAATGGGCCAAACTGTGCAAGATCCATGCACACCAGTGGACTCATCCGCACATTTCTCCTGAACCGTGCATCCAAATGGGCTGAAATTTTTTGGGCTGGTCAAAAATTCATTGGAATACATTTCATATTAATAAAATCAAGACTCATTAGGCAATATGGTTTCCTAGACAACCTAATCTGTCCAGCACACCACATCTACTTGAAGTCAAAAGTGGTGTGATGTGATCTGTCCATATCTCAGGCTGTAGGTGTCCAAATTGTGCCAAACTTTTTCTGGAGACATCCAAGAGGTGGGGATAATTTTTTTTATTTTCTCCAAATATAGATAATTCTGTATAGAGTTCAAAACTAATGTGACAATTGGTTTTAAGAAATCTGTGTTCCCAAAACCACCTTCCCATTTTCCTATAAAATGGCACCTTGGGATCCCCATTTGTAAGTTTGGATAGGAGGAAAAGATCTAGTATTTTGGAGACCTAAAGAAGTACTCTCATTATCAAAGGAGTTCTGGAGGCCCCTATACTCATATGGGAATCAAAGATGAAGAGGGAGTTCCACCCGAGCCTCCTCCTCCTCTCGACGGCGAGCTAAACGGTGGATGATCATTTTGAGGGAGCTACACAAACTTAGGAGGGAGTTCCAACACATGTTATTCTTCTAGTTTTATATAATTTGTGTGTTGAATATTTCACTTATTTTTTTTCTTGACATTATTCTCCCTGATTACATTTCATTTGATATAATTAAGTGGAACACTTATAATTTCAACACCAATTGGGTTGAGATTTCAAGTGGGAATCTTGGGTTGTTCTGATTGGACAACACAATAATCCTATTTATCTCACACATACATAAGATTTAAGTATGATTTGGTAGACCTATTATTCTATTTTTGATAAAAAAATCTTGGCAACATGATTGTTGTTCCAAGGGGTGGTTCTTTAAGCATCATTTGAAGAGGCAAGAGGGGAGTCAAGATCTTGACAACCTTCAAACAAAGAATAAAAAAAAACCTTATTAAATTTTCAGAACAATGAACTTTCCAAGATGTGTTATGAACATTAAATGATCTTCTTCTCTCATAATTATTAATAAACACCACCTTTTCTTGCCAACTAATAAACACTTTAATTAAGTCATTTCATCCTAAAACTATTTTCAAAACCACCCCCTATTTAAGTACTTCTTATTAAAAACCCACACTCTAAACCCACCAAGGCTCCTTGAGAGACAACCTAGGGTCTTTTATAGACTATAAATCAATTTTAAAATCATAATCAATTTGACGTGTCACGATAGTGCGGTCAATGATCATGTGCATTGTAGTTTAAAGTTCTAAAACTTAGACTATAATGGCTACAAATAGTTTAAGGTTATAATTCTTAGATCGATTGTAAAAAGTTTAAGGTCATGTTGTATGGAACAAATAAATTTTTTTTAAGGTCGTACTGTCTGGACTATGAATATTAGTTTAAGGTTATAGAGTTTAGACCATTTTATTTTTCCTCACATGAAGTACTGCTTGAGAAACTTGGCATTGGTGGGAGGTGTGACACACTCTCCATCTATGGTGACCAAAGATTATTCTCTATTATAAAAGACCTTATGAATGATGTAATGTTATTCTCACTTGGGATCCAACTTTGGAGGATTAATTCCGGGTATTATAGAAATTCCAAGAGCCAGTACCATGTCACCCTGGAGGAAGGAGAAAAGGTGAACCATCTTGTTGTATGCTCTTGATATCATTTTTTGGTGTCTTCCTAGATTGTGTAAGGCCTAGATACTATTCTATTCAATGAATTACAACTTATATATACAATTTTTTTCCATTCTACTTGGTTCCTTTTGGTTATAGATAACTATTTGGAGTGATGGAAATTAAACCTCAATTGGAAAGACCACCTCTGTTTCATACAATAGGGAATATGGAGTCACTTGGGTGGAATTATGAGTCATCCTTTGATAGGGAAAGAGGATGTTGGGGATATTTTTTGGCCAAATTTTTTCCCATTATATTCTAAAAGATGTTAGAGAGGTTATTATTGAATGCATTGATCTCCCCATTTTCATGCGCATGGTAGAGATAAGTATTGTTGGACTAGATGATGTAATTGGAATACAATTTATTTAGCTTGGAAGCCTGAAAATTGGTGTTGTTGTCTATGAGAATAGTGTGAGGAAATCTGAATCAGTGGATGATGTGGGAACTCACAAACTTGATCATAGATCAGGATTTGACTTCCTTAAGGATAATTACTCTTAAAAAATTGGAGAAAAATTATATTGTTGTTATAATAAACATGTACTAGAAAGATTTAACTAGTGGATATGGCTCCATGATGTCAAGTTTCCATACTAGAAAGGTTCAAGAATACTTTGTAGTGTGGATAATCTCTAGTGATTGATGCACAAAGTTTGAATGGATTTGACATGCATGACACCTCTTATCGAAATTGATGTATTCATGGATCATGGTGAGCCAGAAGTAGCCCAACCTCCAAATATGGTGGGATAACTTCAATACTGCTCGATGGTTGTCACAAGACCCATCATGGACCTTCTACATAACCTGGGTGATCTCATCTTCTTAGATGCAACAAAGGATAATTACCTCAAACCCATAACTTTAGAGAGTCTGCTCAAGGTTAGGCCCACTATAGAGGGTGAACTGTGCTACATACTGGTGGATTCACTTATCATCAGATTAATCTAGTGGGATAATTCCATGTTAGAGATACTCAAAAAAGGGAATTGTCCAATTGGGTTTTACCTACACCATAGAGGGACTTGAGGGTCCTATCATAGAAGTACTGGAAGCTAGTTGGTTGACTTGTTGGTTTTCATCATCATATAAAACAAAGGGGGTGATGAACCTCTGGTGTGCCACACGGATGACCAAGTTATCTTAGTCATGCTCTGCAAGGGATGTGGCTAAACTAGCTAGGGTGTTGGCTTGACCATTCTTCAACTGAGTGACATGAGTCACTTACAATTGAGTAGGAAACTAGGCCATCATCTGATGAGTGAACTCCAGTAGGTGAATGAGATATTGTTTCCTAAAAATGTAGTCACCATTGATCTTTTTGATGACTATATTAGAGTATCCCTTCACATGAAAGTGGGTGAAATCAATCTTTAGGTCCATCTTGAGACTAATGATGAGATCTTAATACCCTTACTCATTGTTGGTGCAGCCTTATGACAACAAGAATGAGTATGGAAGGACAGACTGTACTAGGATGATGAAGACAATCCATAGGCCTACTCAATTTAGCTTAGGGTTATTGATCCTTCTACTAGCTGGGCTCCAGGAGGCACCATTGAAATGAATCTTCCAACATGGAAAATCCTGATCCATTGAGAGGATAACCTCATCTAGGAAATCAACATCAAGGGGAAGTTCTTTAGGGTTCATATGGGTGACTAAGAAATCTTTTAGTGATTATACTTTGACGACCTTCAATGGGATGAACTTGATGTTGAACTATTGGAAGATCACTACCCAGCATGCTAGCTATCCCATCAGCATAGGGAGATTTAGGATATAGTTTAGTGGGTAAACTCAAGATTCCATCTATATATCATGATTATGTAGGTAATTCCACAACTTTTTCACTATAAAAAACAATGTGAGGTAGCTCTTCTTGATGGGGAGGGGGGGGGTATCTAGTCTCCATGTTGAGGATCAGGAAAATGAGATAGTATAAACTATTTTCTATACCCCCATTATTTTTATAGGTGATAAGGGAATCAAGGAACTATTCCAGGGTGGTCTATAACTCCTTATAACATTGGTAAACATTATATTTCTTCATGTTCCTTGATAAGGGATTACACTTTCCATCTATATTCGCAATAAATCAGTGTATATAGGCTAAGTGTCCTTGAAGGCCCCACAAATCTTGGAGGTTTCTTAGGGGAGACATTTAGATGATTACCTTGATCTTCTCTAGTTAAATCTCAATGCCTCTGTATATGAAAATTAAGTTGAGAAATTTCCTATAGGTAACCCTAAATATTCACTTCAAAGGGTTCATCTTCAAGTTCTAGGAGTGGAGGAATCCAAACACTTTCTCAAGGTCCTTGAGATGGTCCTGATGCTAGTGAGATTTAACAACCAAGTCATTCATGTAGCACTCCAATAATTTCATATGGATTGGATTAAATTTTTGGTGCATAGACCACTGGTTAGCAGCTCTTACATTCTTTAGAAAAAAGGGCATCACCTGATATCATAAATTTTCTTATGGTTCCCTGAAGTCGGTGGATTCCTCATACTTGGGGGCTATTTAGGTCTGATTGTACTTGGAGTATACATCCATGAAGAAGATGACCTAGAACCCTATTGTGGCATCAATCAACATCTATGTCACTATAAGGGGTAAATCATCCTTTTTATAATGACAATTGAGGTCCCAGAAGTCGACATAGACTTGGATATTCCCATTCTTCTTCCTGACTAGGATGATGTCGGCTAGCCATCGAGACTTCCCAAATGAATCATGAGAACAACGACATTATCCAATTATTCCCATGTACTGACCTCAAGGTACTGGACTTCCTAAATGATGTTGGATTTGATAATATTATCAATTTAATCCTTGAACATAGCACCATGAGAGGGGTGAATCTTTATGGGAGGCTTTGTGAACCCGCGATAACTCACTGGGAGGTTGAGATGATGAATGGAGACCAGATGGTCTAGTCCTAACATCCCATCATAGAACCAATAAAATAAATTTCAATGCTATTTCAGGAAGCCCATATACTACTACTACTCCTATGGATGAATTATTTCATTGATCAGTGTTGGTGTCAGATCTTCCTCGATACCAAGGTTCACCTGAGTTAACTCATCGATGATGGTAGAGATATCCTCTTTGAATGTAAGAGGGGTATATTCCAATTCCTCTTCATTGTTTGATAGAGGAGAATTTTATGGAGGAGGCAACTCATATAGTCCAAATGGCTTGGGGGAAACATGGGATCCTGCTTGGGAGGACATATAATTCTCACCAAGTGGTTCACATTCTACTAAAACTGTGGGGATAGAATTTTTTTTATTCAATCACACCTAGACTTTGACCGTAAGGTCTATTCTTGATGTCAAAGAAATAGTGGAAAGAAAATCCATTTGAGTTAGACCTACTTGGTGAAACAAAAGGGACTACCATGGATTGGTTTTCATAGGGATAACTTCTGAGTATCTCACAGAAGTAGGGGCATCTGGTATCACCCATGCATGTCCAGTGTAAGAGTATAAGGTAATCTAAAATACCTAATTTCTCCTAGGGATCCAAAACCATTTTTATTGGAGACAAAAAACAACACCTGAGGTCCAATTCTATAGCCTCTAACTGATGAATCATGATAACAAAGGCATCATCCAAGTATTCCCATGTACTGAATGTAGTGGCTATCAGATCATTGGGAGCATTAACATGCTCAACCCCATCGGTCTAAACCTTCTTCCCTTCTCTCTTATAGTATCTTGTATCCAGACAGTAGGATTCATAGGAGTCAAAGGGGGATGTATCACCCTGGAGTAACCCCACTAGACTATTGATGGAGTATTTGAGGCACTAGTGATACAAGGAGGGGACCATTACATACAAATGAAGCTAGAGCCTACCCAACAGCATGTTGTAGGCAGTATCTTGTGAGACTACCATGAATTTAGTGATTGATATCAATCCACAAAATTGGGCCTTTGGACAAACCTTTTCATGTGGAATCTAATCACCCTTATTATAACCCTGAATTGAAAGGCTAGAGGGAGTTAGACTTGATTCTATCAGTCCCAAATTTTGCAGTGTCTAGGTTGGGATGAGGTTAATTCCTAAGCCAGTATACATGAGGCAACAATAGATTTACACACCATTGAACTGACCGATGATGTATAGAAGGTGTATTTTCCCCTGTATGATGATGCCCTCATATTCCCTAGAGAATGAAATGATGGATTTACATTCCTCTTGATCAGCCTCCTCTCCATAGTAGGCCTCAGTGGAAGCTACCTCAGATTTAAACTATAGAGGATTTTTAAAAGCTTCTGTGAGAGCCTCATGAATTTATTTTTATAATTTTAAGGTCTCGAGGATTAAAATCCTTGAGAGTATGTTAGTGATTTTCTTAAACACATCATGCTTCCCTACTAAGGGAATATTTTTACCCATAAAGGGTCACTAATTGGTAGGGGGTGCAATGGATTGATTTAATTGAACCAATGGGATCTGGTTAGTGCTATAAATATTTTGGTTCCAACTAAATGGCCTACTCTAAATAGTTTTATTACTATCTATTATATGAGGCCAAAATTTGGATGGACACGGCTGATCATAGCGAGGTCGCGGATGAGGTACTCATTCAACTAACATGGTTGGTTGTGGAGGCATACACGAAGGTGCATACTAGGAGGATAATTCCTGTTAAGATATGTGAAAAACCTACCGACTAGTCTTAGTAGCATGAATAACCTATTTTGAGGCTTTTTATCGAGTAATCTAGAAATTTGCGTGCCCTCTACCTTTCCTTTAATGGTGTTGGCCAGAGGAAACCGATGGGTTTGCACAACATTCCTCATTGTCATATGTTGTGAAGTGGTATACTATCTCAACGACATTCACTGAGTCATAATCCTTATCATCATCACTAAGTTTATCTAGTATAGGATGAATCCTAGGATCATATCCCAACTCAAGAGGCATGAAGTCATCGAGAGTGTGATATGGCCTCAGCACCAGTGGGGGACTCTGGCTTCCCTTACGCCGTCGATGCCTATTATTCTAATACTTGGAAGGCTATGATGTGGATGCAGAAGCACCAAATAGAGGGGGAATGATAACCATAATAGGTTAGGGCCTACCTAAGTATGCACAAATGACACTATGGGAACAATCTACTTCCTTGCGAGCCAACCAATTTTCATATTTCCGGACCCCACAACTAAAAGCCTACTACCATTAATTAGATCATTCACTGTCACTATTGGGATTAGTGGATACATAGGTAACCTATTCCAGGATGTCACACAAATTTACTAGGCCACAATCCATTTGGTCTTAGAGCCAATATTTGAATAAATAGCATTCTTTAATGGTGTGTCGAAGGATCCAGTGGTATGAACAATGGTCAGGAAGACCAGTGAGTTCGATCACTTGGGGCCTCTTGCACTCTAGAAATTTCAGAATTACCTTCTCCAACATGTATATTAAATAGCTTGGGACCTATGAATACCTACAAAATAGGTATTATTCCTTATATCTAGGAAAATCACCATGGGAACCTGGCCTTGGAAGGGGGCTAGAGCCACATTCTCTCATCGAGGTGACTACACTTGGTGAGGTGGTATTTGGAAGTTCTGTGTAGGGATAGGCTATGCTTAGTAGGGATACATCACTCAATGAGGATCTTTTGAAAAAGTGGAAAACAACTCTACTAGCTCAGGGACCTATTTATGCATGATGATAGAGGTGTCTAATTTTATAGGTTTTCTCATGGGGAGTGGAAGGGGAGATGGGTATGACTCTTTTCTGGCCCACTGTAAGGCCTCCTCTAGGTGTTGAGACTTTTCAAAAAACTCCTTGAATCCACCTGGGTAGTTCTGGGTGATGAGGGTAGGGACTATCTCACTCTTCACATTCCCCATGAACGTCATAATAAGATGTTCTTGGGAAAATGGAATATTGAGTTAATACATGATACATTTCCACTGGGCAACAAATCCTTCAACTCGCTCATCAATCCTTTGATTTAACTTGAAGAGGTTGGAAATACTTGACTTGTACGTGGTGGAGTTGAACTAGAAGGGAAACTATCTACGAAGATCCCCCCAACTAGTGATAGAACCTATGGGTCACTGGCTGTACCAGATAAACATGGGTATTCTGGTGTATGAATGAAGCATCAAATCTTAGCATCCTAGTGTTTTTTGGGGTCCCCAACATAGGTCCACACCTTGAGATAAATTGGAACAAATGGTGTAGTGGACCACTCATCCCATTGAATGGAGTGAATCTAGGATTTAAAAACTCCATGGGTTCTCATATATTATCCACCCATTCCAGATATGGATTTCCATTAGGTGGGATCACCACCTATTACATTTCCACAACCTCGAGGCGAGAAATGAGAGTGTTTATCAAGTCATCTTCGTGTGGATATATGGACACCAATGCATTTATAGACTCATCAACTTGAAGATCATGCTCATCAAATTGGAGAGCATTACGACCTAGATCCTGAGGAGGATAATCTCACTACTTGGGTAGGTTCAACAATTAATACCTTGGTCACTTTCCATATCCCATAACTTCTACCTTGACTAGATATGTGGGGATACCAAGATCTAATGGGGGTTCTTGGCCAATGGGGACTTGTTTCCCCACTGTAGAAGATATGGGGTCTCTTAGGTTATTCCCAAAATCAGGGTTCCACTCAAAAATAAGGTTGGTGATGAGCCATTTTTGTTCCTAATGCTACTAGAGAAGGGTGGCCACTATGGGTTCTATCTCTTATTTTAGTGTAACCTCGAATAGGTCATCATTCCCCTTTCCATTATAGATGTTCTGATGGGTAGGAAATAATTCCTTATTGTTGGGATCTTAGAGACCAAGTGCCTGCCTCTGCTGATGAGTAAGGACACCTTTCATAAAGTCTTTGTGGTACCGTGTCACCCCTTGAGGCGGATCTTCCCTCTCATTCCCTGCATTAGTTCCCTTATTCCTCTGATCCTATGGAAATTAATTGAAACCCACACTAACCATGGAGGTAACTATAGTAGAACTTTTATCACCAGCGGATAGGCTAAATTGTCACAAGATAGGGATAAAATTCATAGTAGTATACTATCCCCAGCCTCTGATATATACGTGTGGAGAAACTTCTTCCATAATCTAGTGGAGAACTATGAGGCTCTTGATGCAGGTCTGTTGAAGGTTCTGGCGGTAACCATATTAATTTTGGGCACTGAGCCACTAGGAGTTCCATGATCTCAAACCTTCTACACTACTTCACGACAGTGTTGAGGTGTTCCTGACTCCTTGGATAGGCCAAATGATGACCGTGGAGGTGGTGAAATGTCACCCAGATAATCTAGTGGAAACACACTACCTATTCCTCTATGAGGGACTTTTGGATGTCAAAGTTCAGAGTTTTAGGAATCCATAACACCACTAATAGTTGATTGGTGGACAGAGCCTCCCACATACCCTCTTGTTCAGAGGAAGGGTCAAGCTCTTGGTCATCCAAATACCTAATTAGAGCCAGCCGAGATATGGGTGGCGTCATCGATGTAGATCAGTTATAATATTAGTTTAATAAGAGAGGAATCATTGCATGATTGAAATGTCCACTGCATACTGGTATATCTCTCAGGGGTAGTGACAACCTCATCATCACATCCCTATAGAAAGGGGTGTTCTCCATTGCCTCATGTATGAGGGAGATGACAATAATATGTGGCTTGAAAGAGTGATCTCTATCTGAAGGTGTCATCATAGACCCTAACATCTCTCAAAATTATCTTGTGGTGGTATATAGGAGGGAAATTGGTGGTGATGGAGGTGGATGTATTGTGAGCCTCTGTAAGGGGACTAGAATGTCCTCCACTTGCAAGTACCTAAAGAGGGATCTGGGGATTGTATAGAACCCAACCTATGGGATCAAGAATCTCAAATAATGGGAATCTTATCTAGACTTTGGATGATAGGGTTAAGGCTCCATTATCGATCCACCAGTCACCTTAGAATCTGAGAGGTCAACAGGGTCAACGATGACTTAGTGCTTCCCAGGGTTTTTATTCCGATGGTGGGTATTCAACCTTCTGCCCCGAGATGGTTCTTCAGGGATGGTCATGTCTTCAGCATGGGGAGGAACTCCACACTGGTTGGTTGTAACATGGGGATGAACTCCACTTTAGTGGGTTAGAACATGGGGAGGACCTCTGTAGTGACTGTTGATGGAGTAGTGAGGGGCCCTACTATGATTAATAGGAGCACGAGGAGGGCCTCTATTTTGGTAGGTTGTGAAGTGGGGAGGAACTATTATCTAATTGGTAAGATAATGGGGAGGACATTTTTACTGTCCTATAGTGGTGTTGGGAGGAACTCCACTCCGGTTCTCCTCATAATGGGTTGGCTCATAATAGTTGTCGATGGTTCCAGTGATTGAGAGAGTCAACCTAACCTTCCTGTGAGGCAGCTGAGGTCTCGATCCCAATCGAGTGAAGATGGATCCTTTGTACCTATTGTAAAAATATAGGGAGATTAATTGGTGGTGGAAGGGGGCACCAGATCCATATAATATTCCCCTTATCAGGCATTATCTAGGTTCTACCCTCGATGTATGCGCTAGGTATTCTGAACCTAGTCCAGCGGAGCGAGGAAGAAGTCCACCCACTCTTTGGCCTATGGGATCAGTCAATGATGGTTTTGATGAGGCTTGGTGTGATCCCTCCTATGTGTCTCCCGAGTATTATTCACTAAAGGAATGACTCGAGAATCCCCTACCTCCTTGGCATAGGGGAGTGAATTTTCAGAGATCTCCAGGGAGAGACTCTCGAAGTGGTTCTTCATTAGAACAATAGGTGGTTTCCTCTTACACAACCCTATAGGGTGGAATTTTCAACAATATTTTGATGCATATAGGTCATGTAATACCATATCTCAAGTGGGAATGACCCCTTCCTTATCATACCGGACCAAGAGGGCATTGATCACCCTCCTTTGGACAATCTCATAGGGTGAGATGGGGCATGGGTGCCAGGTAGCTTAATTCATGTCAAAATTCATGGTGGGATTAAAGCTATATGGGATCTTCACATCAAGGTTTCTCCTATCCCAGTGTATGTGAGCACCAGGTTGTTGGATTCCTAATGCTTGAGTTCTATAAGGAATATGGATGCAGATGTCAGTACAGGTACATGGAAAGCAATGCCTAATACCCCCACTATATGATGAAGAAGGATCCATGATGATGTTGTCATAGACCGAGGATTCCCAATGATAACTGTCCTAATTCATAGGTGAGTTCCATGGTGGTCCCACCACTTTCTTGGTGGGACATGGTACTAAATGTTTTAATTCAAAGACATGAAAATATACTGATTCCCCAAACGCTAATATTCCTCATAGTTGTGGAGAATAGATTCATGTCGGGTTTACTATTTCTATTTCTGACACTTTCACTATGACCGTGAAACATGTGTGTTCATATTCTGAGTCTCCCTCATAGATTAAGTCATATTTAAGAAACTCATTCTCAGTGCCATATCAATGTGAAAACTTATTAATTACACTACTTATTTCTTGATATTAAAAAACCTGTTAGTCAAGAGAGTAGTCATGTTGGGAATCTTTGGGCATGTATGGACATTGAGTATATTGGGAACCTGTGAATCTTTTTCCCTGGATGAAATCTCATATAATAAATCTTAGGCACATAACCTAAGGAATCCATTGTTGATCATGAGGTAATTAAAACTAGGGGTGTAAGTCTTATAAGTATTTTTTCCTTGATCATCCCACACTTATGCATGAGGTAGGTATTGTGGACTAGGTATTGAGTTTGAAATTTTGTAGAGATGCTCACATGGTTAATGTCTTGTGGGGATATGTTGGGTGTAGGTTTATTGTCTTACAGGGACATGTTGGGAGATCAGAAATCCATATGGAGGCAGATCTGGGAGGTAAATCCATATTAGGGAATATTTCACACCTAAGTTTACCAATGGATGGATCAAAATTCCCTATGGATATAGATCTGGGAGGTGTGTCCCTAAGAGGGAAGATACCACACCTAGGTTTATTGATGAATGGATTAGAATTCCCCATAGAGGTGGATTCAGGATGTGAATCCCTAAAAGGGAATATTTCAAACATGGGTTTACTGATGAATGGATTAGAATTTCCCATAGAGGTAGATACAAGAGGTTCATCCCTAGGAGGGAAGATGTCACACCTAGGTTTATCGATGAATGGATTAGAACACCCCATGGAGATAGATCAAGGAGGTGCATCCCTAGGAGGGAAGATGTCACACCTAGGTCTACCGATGGTTGGATCAAATTGCCCTATGTAGGTGGATTTTAGAGGTGTGTTTCTAGGAGGGAATATGCCACACATGGGTTTACCGATGAATGGATCATAACATCCCATAGAGGTGGATCCAAGAGGTGTTTCCCTAGGAGGGAATATGCCACACTTGGGTTTACTGATGGATGGATCAGAACACACCATGGAGGTGGATCCAAGAGGTGCATCCATAGGAGGGAATATTCCACACATGGGTTTACTAATGAATGGATTAGAATGCCTATGGAATTGGATCTAGGGGGTGCATCCCTAGGAGGGAAGATAAAACACCTAGGTTTACTAATTAATGAATTATAATTACCCATGGAGGCAAATCTGGGAGGTACTTCCCTAGGAGGGAAGATTCCAAACTTGGGTTTACTGATGAATGGATCAGAATTCTCCATGGAGGCAGATCTAGGAGGTGAATTCCTATAAGGGAAGATGTCACACCTGTTTTTACTGATGGATGTATCATAACACCCCATTTAGGTGGCTCTGGGAGGTGTGTCCCTAGAAGGGAATATGGAACACCTGTGTTTACTTATGGAAGAATGAGAATGCCTTATGGAGGTGGATCTAGGAGGTACATCCCTATGAGGGAAGATTCTACACGTAGGTTTACTGATGAATGGATCAGAACACCCCATGGAGGTGAATCCGGGAGGCGTTTCCCTAGGAGGGAAGATTCCACACCTAGGTTTACTAATGAATTAATCAAAATTACCCATGTAGGTAGATCCTTGAGGTGAGTTCCTGGGAGGAAAGATGTCACACCTGGGTTTATCAATGTTGGGATTGAACCTATGGGAGGCATCCTATGTACCCTATTTAAGATACAGGGATCAAAACCCACATAGTTCAATGTCGTAGTTTAAGTCCATGTGACAATACTGATCCATGAAATTTAACATCATGCAGTAAGGATGCTCGTGTTGCAAAATGAGAATCAATGAGGGATGGTGTGGGGATTATGAGTGGAAGCTGTCTGAGGTGGAAGTTCATCCTATGTGAGTCATACACAGGGAATTATATGTTTATTACACATGGTTGGAGGAGTGGGGTTATACCATGTCAATAATACATGGGGAATCCCATGTTTATCACACAGGGTAAGGCTACAGTTTTACATCATGTGTTGAGGATGTTGTCATGCAGTTTAACGTCATACAAATAGGACATGGAGCTATGCAGTTTTAAGTAATTCATCTCGAACATTGAATATCTCACTCCATAAGGGGGGTATTTTCAGGGAAAGTGGAAGATCCAACATAAGGACCTCCTACAAATATGGGTGCAAAGTTTCCCTTGAAGATTCCACCCCTATGGCTTATGTTACTATCACTCATGTACCTTTGGGTGGGACATGGCATTGGAACTACCATGGAGGAGTGGTCAATCAGGAGGCCTATGTTAGGGTCCCAATTCTTAGAAGAAACATGCATTAGGGTACCTATGATTAGAAGAAAAAAGTAGGTAAATGGATGCACTAGAGGTACATGGAATATTAGGCGGGGGACTAGGAAGTTTTGGAGTGTAACTTTGTTGTGTTGTGGGAAAAAGTTGCATGACCAGGGGGCTTTAGAATAAAGGAAAAAAATGGATCCAAGAGGCATAGTTGTATGAAACATTTGGAGTTGCGCATAGACCAGTATTGTGTGTAGGCATCTTTACTTTACACACACCCAACCAACCATTAATATGTGTGTGTTTTATATATTAATGAATGGTTGATATTTGTTCAAACGAGTCAACGGTAAATGGACAGATGGTATTTTTTTCAAATAAATAGACTATATTAATAGTCTTAACCATTGATATAAAATATAATAAATGAAATGACCTAAATCCTTGGATTAGGGATCCTATAAAGTAGGGCCAAGAGGATTATTATACTATAACCATTAGAAAGGAACTCACATTCCATAAAATCCTCTCCATCGTTGATAGATATTTTTCTCCCACTATTTTTATGATATTCTCTATCTCAAGGACCGAATAACAAAGAATGAAGACCACCTTTTCGATGAGAGAGAAAATAATCATTTTCTCATTAGCTAAGGATGGAGATAATTTTTTATGGGAGAATCGAAGGAAGAAAATCCTCATTTTCTCACTGTAAGTTTATTTATTTATTATTACTGTTTTATTTTTTGGATGATCTTTGAGTTGGAATTATTTTATTATTTATATTATGTAAATTATTCTTAGAGAACATATAGAATTCCTAAAATGGTATTAAAACTATTCCATTTTAAAAATAAAAAAAATTATTATTTTTATGAATATTTTATATTTAAAATGTTGGTTTGGAAATTAATTATTTGGAAAATTTTATTTTATAACAATAAGAATTTTATTTTTTACTGAGATTTAATGAGTTGAGTAAAAAAATTATTAAAAATTTGTTAGTACATTTTATTTTAATTATTTTAAAATGTGCAGAGGGACTATTTATTAATGTTTTATTTACAAAATTAAACGTTTTTAATTGAATAAGGGTCTATGAAATTAAAAAATATATTTAATATTTATTAAATATTGTTGGATATATATATTGTATTTATTTTTAACCAAGGGCCAACTCTATAAATATTATTTAAAAAAATATTAAAACATACTTTTATATTTTTAATATTATTTATTAACATGAAATGAAAAATGTTAATTTATTGTCTTTGGTGTGTGGAATTTTCACAGGAATTTATTTAACATTTAATTCCTTGAAGTAAATGGTGTTTAATATCAGTTATTATGTGTTTTTCATAAAATTTAATTAAATTTAAAAATCCATGGTTGAATATTTAAATGCATATAATTTATTAATTATTTAGGATTGGTATGCATTTGATGTAATAATGAATAATAGATTTTAAATGTCAAAAGGGATCCACCACCTGAATTGTTCCTTTTGAATTTATTTAATGCATTTATTTTATTTATAGTATTTTATTTATTTTAAATTTAAAATGTCTATAACTTTATTACCGCAAGTAGTTACAGGGTTCACAAATATTCAAATCAAAACTCATTTCGAGATAGACATTATAAATTTAATTTGAAGTTAAAAAAGAATTAATTATTAATCTTTAATCAATGTGGAAATTTTTTATTTAATCCAACCATAAAAACAACTATTAAATATGAAAAGATTCATGTCTATAAGTTTATATTGATAATTTTTATATTCATCATGAAAACTCTTACTCAGGATGATACACTGGATAAGTAGGGTTTTTCTCGTCTTCTTAGACTACATGATTAAATGTCCTGTATTCACTTTATCAGCTCTTCCCAAAGGGATTGTTGGGCGTATGCTATTAATATATCAATATAAATATCATTAGGAATGAAAATATACCTTAGTTGTGTATAAATATTCATATAATGAATATTGAGGTTTTGATGTATGTGCATTGATTGCATTGATTAATAAAACTTAATACACTTATTAAGTGTATGGGATGCATACATTAAAAATAGTGAGATCAAATATTTTAAAGAAACCCTTAAAACAAATATAAAGTATAAGCATTCCAATGTTCACACTCTTCAAGACCTCGATTGATCAAACATGAAGAGTCATGCCAAAATGGAGCACCTATGATTTATCTTGTGTAAGTTAAGAAGATAGTAATATCTATCACATGGGCATACGAGCCTCACTTGACTGGGTTCTTAATGAGTGTCAAAACCCAGAGGCAAAGTGTTGGGTAAATTCATGGGATGAATTTATAAGTCATGGGATAAACCACCCAAACAACCAAGATTAGCTGTATTTCTATTGGAAAAGTGGTTCCTACCAAAATAATCATGATTTGGGATAAATTTCTTAGCTAAACCAAGTCATTATGTTATTTAGATCTTGGTTCACTATACATAGTGAGGGCTATATCAGTGAAAAATGTTCAATAAAATTCATTATTGAATATTATTAAATACAAGATATTAATAAATTTATTACTTTATGTGTAGATATATGGAAACTAATAACAAAAACTCAAACCTATCTTTGAGGTTTCACTTTGAAAAGGACAAGATGAATTGAAACAACTTCACGATTGGCATCAAAACTTGAGGATAGTTCTTAGGCAAGAGAAGAAGTTGTGTGTTTTGGTGTAATAAATACCTACAGAAATTTCTATTGTTTCCACTTGGGGGGAGTGTGATGATTACAATAAGCATGAATAGGATTCTGATAATATCTCATATCTCATGGTAGTGACCATAAATTCAGATCCGCAAACCAACATGAATTGACATACAAATTCGATATGATTGAACATTTAAAGAATCTTTATCAAAATAAGGCTAAGCATGAGAGATTTCAAATTTATAAGGCATTATTTCTATGTAGAATGGGTAATGGTATACCCATGTAAACTCATGTACTTTAGATGATTAGGTACATTTACAATTTGGAGAGGCTGGGTTTTACACTCCAGAAAGAATTTGTTATGGAATCGATCCTATAATATTTTCTTGGATAATTTAATCAATTAATTATGAATTATAATGTGAATGAGAAGTCACTCCCTAAGCTCCTTAACTTGTTAAGGAATGCTGAATCAAACCTACAAAGGTCACCAACTGAATTTATCCTTATGATGGAAAAAGGGAAATGAAAGGGAAAATATAAGAAGAAAAAATGTGAAAACAATCCTAATCATTATTATCTTGCACTAAAACCTCATAGAAAAATATCAAAATCAGAGTAGTGCTTTCATTATGGAATGAAAAGGAATTAGAAAAGGGATTATAAGAAATTCATGGAAGATCTTGGGAAGCTTTATAGAATTGAGGCTTCTAAAGTAGGTATTTTCATTATAGAATTCAATTTTCTAAAATTCCTTCATGGATATTGGATACCAATTGTGCATCTCACATTTGTGAAAATGTGCGAAAATTACAAAGTGGGATTTTGTGAAGGAATAAGTGGATTTCCACATTGGGAACTTGAAAAAAGTTGATGCCTTGTACATACAAATTTATAAGATAACTCTACATACTAAATTAATTCTTGCAATAGAGAATTTCTATTTTGTGCCAGTCGTAAACAGTAACTAAGATTTTGTATCATGCCTACACAAGAAGGGGGTTTCCTTTTTTATTTAAGGGTAAAAATTAATTAATTTATTTAAATTGAATGTATTTTAGTGGCGAAAATATGATTAATGGTCTATATTTATTAGATCTTGAAAATCCATTCTATAACATTAGTGTGAAACAGGTCAAACATAATGATTTTAACTCTTCATACCTTTGGAATTAGTTCCTAGGTCACATTAATGAGAATCATATTTGAAAGATACATTTATGTGGTATCTTAGTGTCATTTGATCGGGAATCATACGATGTATGTGAGTCTTGTTTAAAGATTAAGATTACCAATACTCATTTCAAAGAAAAGGAGAGAGAGCAAAGGATTTATTATACCTAGTGAATTCTAATGTATGTGGGCCCTTAAATGTCCAAGATCGAGGTGGTTATCAATACTTTATTACGTTTACTGATGACTTCAGTCGGCATGCGTAAATGTTTCTTATAAAATACAAGTATGAGTCTTTTGATAAATTTAAGGAGTTCAAAAATAAAGTACATAATCAACTTAGGAAAATTATTAAAGATGTTTTATTAGATCAAGGAGGTGAACACATAAGCTAAGAGTTTTTTGAACATATTAAGGAGTGCCGCTGAATTGTGTGTTTGAAAGGGGAAATTTAACCTTATTTGATATGGTTCGATCAATTATGAGTCATGTAGACCTACCTCTTAAAAGGTTTTTAAGTAATGATTAATGATTAATCAAAGAATAAAAAATGTATATAAACCATAAAACCCAAGATCATCATGACTTTGAAGCTGAAACCATATGAAATTATAAATTAAGAACTTGCGCCTTATACCATAATACGCTTGATGCATGTCTATCATAGGATGTGAAAAAACAAATTTTTATTACCTAGTATAGTATACCAGCTAACTTAGGTAGTCTCTCATAGATGATTGCACACAAAATAGGTTTGTCACTTTTAGTTGTTTTAAGGAAAATTATATTTTTGATTGGTTTGAGAAATTAAAAATAGAAATAAACTTAAATTGATTGATTAAAAACAATTGATGAAAGATGTTTATTGGAACGGGTTTGGCTAAACCTAGTGATATGCTATCATTATTTAATTTTTTTACCAATTCTACTTCTACTAGATGATAAGAGAGAGATTCCTGGCGGTTCCCCCTTCTGCCCTTCATATCTTCCCTAGGGTCTCTCAGCGCTGGACTATCCTTGAAGGATGCCCTACGCGGCTCGTCCCCCCCCCCCCCCCCGTGTTGCCGTGTGGATCATCCTTTTGGATCTTCCACTTCCATTTCACAATGGTCCCTCCTTAAGGCCTTAGGGGACTCCCTTGGTGGCTTCCTATGTGCAGACGACTGTACTCGGTGCTGTGCTGATGCTTCTGTAGCCTGAATTTGTGTGGATCTCAATCTCTCTCTACCTCTCCCGGAAAGAATCTCCTTGAAGGTGCAGGAGTATCTTGAATGGAATCAGGATATCGTATATCCAATGCATGTTTTTCTCCTAATTCTCTCTCCAAGGAAACTCTGTGTAGGTGTGTAGGAAACATCATTGAGGCGGTCGTCGACAGACCCGCAATCCTCCTAAGAGTCCCTGCTAGAAGGTTCGTTCCCCATGACCCGTCTGATGACGTTCTCCCCGAACCCGAAAAGGATCCTTCTCGGATTGGCCTTCCTGCCCCCACTGTATCTTTTCTTCCCTCTTCGGGCGAATCTCCCCCTTCTGAGTATGAGCCCTCCTGCTTGGCTCTAGTTTTGTTTGACCCTCCCTTACCCTTTCCTCCCCCTCTTACCCTATTTGGTTTCTCCTTCATTCCCTACCAGCTCCTCAGTAAGATTTTCTGGGCAGGGGATATATGGAAATCACTCCCTTCTCTGCCTGGCCCTATAGCTTTACTTCCTCCCGCCCCAGATTCCTTCACCTGCACAACAATTTCCCTGGACGGCTTCAGTGAAGAGGGTCCTCCTCCTTCTCCACCGACTATAATTCATCCTCCTCCGGGCTCCCTCAATACTTCAAATTGTCAGATTTCTTCTGCGACTGAAGGCCTCCCACCCTGTCCTCCCCATCATCCAGCATCCCGTACCCAGAGGGTGTTCTGCATGGTGGTCTGGTTACCCCAGATTATCAGAAACATGGAAAACAATCCCCTCCAAGCAATTTGAGATGGAAGTCCCTAAGGATGCGTTCGCTCTTGGCCTCTCCAGAAAAGCCCTCCTCATCTCCGACTACTGGAGTATGCATGAGGGAAAAATCCAAATTTATCCAGGAATGTTTTTTCCTCCCACATGACTGAGACCAAGTTTCCTGGAAAAAAAGCCAAATCATCACTGTTTCAATGATTCCTATTCTCATTTGTAACTCCCGTGGCATCGCGGGTAAAAATGGATTTCTTAGCCACAGAGATCAAAAAGCACAAGGCATGCATTTCCTCTGTCCTTTGTGTATGGGAGCTATGACACACAAAGAAGAGAAGTTTTGTGGAAGGATCTTAATGACTTTGATCCAGAGGAATCCCCATGGATTGTCAATGGGGACTTCAACATCATAACTGACCCAGATAAGAAGAAAGGTAGGGGTTCTTTCCCTAAACAACCAGCATGAACTTTGTACAATTCATGGCAGGTAAAGGTCTCTTGGATATGGGATACTCTAGTGACCTCTTCACTTGGTGCAATAATAAAAAAGGTAACATACGTTGTTGGATTCATTTGGATCGGTGCCTGGCCAACATCCATGCCATCTCCAAGTTTCCCAATTCCAAGGTAGATTATCTTGTTCATGGCATCTCTGATCACTCCCCTTTGTTGGTTTCTTTGTCTCCCAGACAGGATGGTTACAAACACTTTAGATTCTATGCCCAGTGGATTTTCTCTCCCAGCTATCAACAACTGGTTAGTGATGTATGGGGAGAGCCTACTCAGGGTCACTCTTGGTTATCCATTCACAACAAGCTGAGGCAGCTTAAACACAAGTTACAAACTTGGGTGAAGGGTCTTCCTCCTATTGACTAGGACATGGAAAATCTCAAAAAGAATGTTGATCACCTAGAACTCATCCTGGATGAGGCATGGGATGACTCGATGTTTGAGGAGCTATCTAATAAGAACACCCTGGTGGATCTAATACTTAAACAGAAGCGCACAGATCGGGAGAGATCGAGAGATAAATGGATGCATGAAGGTGACAAAAACATGGCCTACTTATATGCATGCATCAAAGAAAAAAGGTAAACCAGTGAAACCTAATATCATGCTTGAAGATGGATCTTATTCCGATGATAGAGACGTTGTTGGGGGTATAGATTTTTCATTCTTCAAAAACCTACTTGCAGGTCCTAAGCCGAACATGCCGAACGAGTATCCGAGAGGGAATGCAAAGCTTATGGATGCGATTCCCGACCTGATATCCAACCTGGACAATGCCTTTCTGGAAGTAATTCTGGAGGAGGAGGTTCATGAGGCCATGTTGAACCTCAACCCAGAGAGTGCTCTAGGTCCTGACTGTTTTCCAAGACCGTTCTACAGGGGATCATGGGATGTGGTTAAAGATGATATTATTGCGGCCATCTAGGAATTCTTCCATGGTGGAAAAATTCCATTGGATGCTGGTGCTATGACTCTTATCCTTTTACCAAAGATCAAAGATTCGTCCTCTATTCTTCACTATAGACCGATAAGCATGTGTAATTTCCTTTACAAGATCTTGTCAAACATCATCAACTCGAGACTGTCCATGCACACTCCTCAGTGGATTTCCTTAGACCAGCATGACTTTGTGAAGGGTCGGTCAATACAGGGAGCTATTGCCTTAGCTCAACAAATGCTTAGAGATATCAACATCAAGACCCATAGATCAAACATGGCATTAAAGCTGGATATGAATAAGGATTACGACAGAATGGAATTGAGCTTCATCAACAGGGTGCTCATGGGTATGGGTCTTTCTTCTTGTGCTACATACTTTATTTTTAGATGTTTTAGCTCTTCATGGATGGCTGTATCTTTCATGAGAAAGACTCATGGCCTTTTCAAGGCGACCTGCGGGCTTAGGCAAGGGGACCCCATCTCCCTGACCATTTTTATTCTCATGCAAGACACCCTAATCTGCCTTATTAACAAAAGAATATATATTGGGGACATAATTCCTTACCACAAGAAAATGAACTAACCTTCTATTTCCCATCTGATGTTTACAGATGATTTTATCATCTTCATTAATGCTAGAAGAAGATTGGTTTGTGGTATAAAAAAATCATGGAAGAGTATTGCTACTGGAGTAGCCAGGTTACCAAAAAACCTAAGAGTAACCCCTATATTTCAAGAAGATGTGGCAACAGATAGGTCACTTCCCTGTGCAATGGGCTGTATATGTAAAGAGGTACATTTCTGTTGGATTACCTTAGTACCCCGATCTCCTTAGGCCGACTTCGTATCCATGACTTTGATCGTGATGTGAAAAAGATAACGAGTCGTGCAGTCAATTGGAAAAACTACTACATATCTTTTGAGGGACAAATTGCCTTAGTCAACAGTGTTCTTTCATCTATCCCTATCTATGCTCTCTCAGCCATCAAAGTGCTTAAGGGGGTCATTAACACCATCGATAAAATTTTGGCTAGCTTCACCTGGGATGCACTTTTTGAAGGTAAACGTCATTGGACCTCATGGGGTAAGATGGAAAGGCCCATAATGAAGGTGGGATCAATGTGTGGAGATTAGTGGATACTATTCATTTCATGCATGCAAATCTCGCTTGGGAGATCATGGAAGAGTGCACTCTCTGGGGGTAAAATCATGTCCTGTACCCTATTATCTCAACCCTCCGACATCACCCCAATGGATCGTAGGAAAAGGTGATATCCTCTTCTGGAATCACAACTGGGTGGGTTCTATGATCGGCTTCCCAGGGTGTCTTGTTCCTTTGATTTCTTTTAGAGAGGCCAGCTTGCAGCTAAACTTTATCAAAGCCATTCTGGATGAGAATCAATAGGATGTGTTTGATCTCATTGCTATAAATTTAGAACTAGAAAAATGTGTGTTTACTCCTTCCAATTCATGGACCTTCACATCAAATGAATTATGAAGGATATTGATTCCTTGGGAGTAGTGGGATAGCTAGAATAGCATGGTCTAGTGCAATAGAGTTCCAACGAAGTTTAACTTTCTAACTTGGAGGATAAGGAACCATACAGTTCCCACAGATGAAAATGTTAAAAAGATGGGTGTCAATCTTGTCTTCAAATGCCACTGTTGCAATACCCATTAGGATGAGAACTCAAATAACCTCTTCTTTGAGGTAGAATGGGCCCTGGCTATATGGAATTTATTCGGTGAGTTCACTACCCTATCCTCCCCGGATCTTCTTGGTGCCATGTTTTTGGAGAGATGGTTTCATGGTTCGAATGCTATGGGCCTGAAAAAAATGGCAAGATCTATTATTCTGAGCACAGGTTGTTGGTGTATATGGTAGGCTAGGAATAAGGCTAGGTATGAGGGAATTATATCCATAGGAAGATCCATCATAATGAGAACAAGGTCCCTCATTGTCGACGTGGTTAGCAGTATCAACAACTAGCGCGATGCTCCCTCTCTGAGATCTCTGTAGGCGAGTGCGTCTCTGGGGAAACCTTCCATCACTGGGCTGCAGGGACATTGGATGTTGTGGAAACCGCCAGTCATGGGTTTCAAACTGAATTTTGATGGTTCATGCATTTCAGGATTCATGCGAGGTGGAGGGGTTGTCCGTGACTACTAGGGGAGTGTCCTACTTGCTTTTACTACCTACTATGGGCATGGGATCTCTATCCAGGTAGATGTCAGAGCAATGTACATAGGGCTGAGCCTATGAGACCAGGGAAATATCACTCTTACTTAGGTAGAAACTAATTCCATGATCATTCATGATTCTATGCATAGAAAAGGATCCATTCCCTAGTTGATATCCTACATCATCGAAAAATGTAGATCCATCCTCAACAAAAACATTAATGTGGTCCATACATGGTGTGAAGGTAACAAGGTGGCATACCATCTTGCTTCTATGGCAGTGGCGGATCAGGGCTCCAATGTCACATGCTTCCCAAGAACCCATTTATTGAAACTGTATGGGGTTAACTTGATCATAGGGGATCATCTTGTTCTTCATTACTTTATGACTCCCTAGGCCTTATTGTGTTTCTTGTTCCTATTTTGGTTGTATAACTTTCTTTCATAATAAATATATAATGATGACGATGATGAACAACCGTCCCCATCACAATTCCTCACGTGTTATGTTGATCAAAAAATACTCACCACCCAACCCTAGTATTTTTTTAGAAAATAGATAGGAATTAGGTGGAGGGAGATATGGATAATTGAATAAGGAAATTGAAATAAAAATAATCTAACCCTAGCACATAAGAATTTAGAATTAAAAACTGAATAAACAATCAAAAACAGGTGGCAAAAGAAAGAGAAAAGGTTTTATTCCATTAAATGTAGAAAATGAAACATGGAACTTGGTAAAGCCTACCCCTTTCCTAATAACTCACATGAACTACACCTCCATGGATATGGAAGTTGAGTTGATTCGGGAGAGGGGAGACATCACAGAATGAAGAAAAGAAAAGAAAAAGAAAGTAGGGAAATAAATTTGTAGGAGGCCATCATCCAAAGACTTATTTTCCGATTGATCCCCTTCAATCCACCCATGGAATCTTATTTATAGGCATAAATCATGCTTGGGATGTCATAAATATCCCATTAAATGGGTAAAAGTCATCATGGGTCATCCCAGATCATAAAAGAGTGGTAGGGATATTAAATCCCATCAAAACTACCATTTCTGCATCAACATTGAGGGTTTCAAGTCATGTAAATGTTGCAAGATATGTAACATGAGAGTCCATGATTATTTTTCATGTTGGGTATTCTTCAAAGTTCACTTTGTGAATAGTGGATTCACAACATGTAATTTACAGGGCTGAACTTTTCATGGCTTGTTTCATAGCTTGTTTTCCATTGAGATTCAAATTGTGTATATCCTTTACATGATGTGTAATGTTATTTTTCCAGCTAGTTTCACCCAGTTTCAGTCTAGTCCTTCATTTCTGAGCTCCATATTTTGTCCTTGACTTTACTACATCTTCAATCTACCTTCAAAAATCTTGTGTCATGCCATGCCACTTCATGACACAACGCGAAGTGTTTTTGACTTTTATTCATCTCTTTTTGTTCCTTTTTCATCAAACTCCATATCCTGCAACAAAACATAAAAAAATCAAAATTTTACAAGTTTATTCAATTAATATATACAAATATGACATTTTATATCCAAAAATATATGCATAAAATGGTTCTGTCAATGATACTGCCATTTATTTCATCTAGTACTTGATAAATATCACCAAGGAATAACTAAAAGGATATTCCCTTTGAGATGTATCCTAGGGTTTCACTGAATCACTCAAATAGTTTGGGAAGTACCTTTTAGACCTCCATGATATACGAGTATCTCACGAGGCTATGGAGGATAAAAGAAGAGTGATTTGGGAGGGAGAAAGTTTTATCCAAAGGCTTGATGGAGGATTATTCACACACAATACTCATAGCCCGACCTCCTTTATATAGGCTATAGGGATGATCCTTGAGATCATTCATTTACTCACGAGTTTCTCAAATTCATGAGTAAATTCCTTCAGTTACATATCATGTAACCCCTCAACCATCAAATCTTCCATCCATTACTATGCAACTAATTAGTAAGGGATATTTGAACATTACCTCTTTAACATTTGACTACCTTAGGTGACCCAAAATAGTTCCAAATGAATCATTCTTAATGATTCATGGAACTATGATTGATCTATGTCATACAATATGAAACACCTAAGTAACTTAACCTAGGATATCTCTATATCAGAAAATAAAATATATGCAAAGGCTTAAATATAAGACTATTTTCATATATATGTTGTACCAATCCCAAATCCATATTTTTTATATTTTATGAAAAAACTTTTTTAGGATAAGTGTAAACCCACACATAAACACAAACTTCACAACACCAATTACAAACCAAATTTTAAACCAAAAATCCCAAAGTCAAACTGAAAATAAAATATAAAACCACCATGTGAATTTTATTCTCAAATTTCAAATTTCAGATATGAATATCGCTGATTACCTCATGAAGCCTATGAAACATCAGGATGGCGCAAATCCACACACCTTGATTGATGCCGACACGAAATATCATCATCATGCTAGTACAACTTGCGAAGAATGAGGGGCACCAAGATCAATGTAGATCATGTTGATATCCAACTTATGATCACTAAAGACTCATTATTAGTGATATTTCATTAAACTAGAGCCAAACAAAATACAAAACATAGGTCCCACCAAACCTAAAATATGTAGCTGCACCTTGCGTCATTATGGCTACATTGGAAAGCCTTCATTGGAGAACCAAAAACCTTGAACATCACCACATGAATTCACCAAACTGGCCAGAAATCTCCAATGAGAAATCCTTCAAATCCACCAAACTAGAGAAATTACCTTCAAAAAGCTGAGATGATCACCACCAATATCTCAATGATCACAAAACTAGGAATTCCACATAGAATAAAAAATCCCACAATGATTGTTTGACACATAAGGCTATCATTGCCTCCGATCTCATGAGTCCTTACACATCGCTAACATTATTCGAGGATGACACCACACCATAAATTTTATTCATATAATAAGAACCACCATGGTTCATATCAAATCCTACATTGGACATGCCTCCTAGAACACCATCAACTGATCGAATAACACATCCCAAAGCCTCCTTGAAACCACCATAATAGAATGAATGGGAGAACGGTGAAGGACTATGAAGCCAGAGAAGTGTTTGAAGCAGACTAAGGCCTCAACAGAGATACTTTTACTCATTTGGACCACCAACCCCAACCACCAAAGCCACCTCCAAGTTAATAGCACACCTATAACTACATCAAAGAAACAACAACCACTATGAATAAGAGAACCATGATAAGATAATATTGAGTGAAATCCATGCTCCTGGGACATCGATGTGACTCGACCCACACATCCCAAACCTCCATGAGAAAACTAGCACACTAAACCAGAATGGGGTTTGAAACACAATAACTAGAAGTAAAGAGTAGATGAAGAGTTTATGGGGGATAAATAGGGATCCATGACTACATAACAAATTGAACATGAGTGAAAGAGTGGGGGAGGATAGGAACAAATAGAAAAAAACCAAGAGAGGTTATGGAGGGAAAATAAAAGGGAGAAGAGGGGAGGGAAGAAGGATGGAGTTATTGAATGGGGAGATAATGTTAGAGAAATGGTGTGCAACAATCCCCCTTCATAATCAATATAAATGAAATCCTTAGCTATAGAGATTCGAGAGAGTGAAGCCACTCAGAGGATGGACTTTTTCATGAAATTTTTTATGTTTTACTCTATGATATACCATATCATACGTTATGATATAATAAGGCTTTTGGGAATATTTCCATCAATACCCCACTTTCACTAAAGCCTAAAAAATGTTCATGAAATTTTAGCTTATACTGTATCATATATGATAAATTATGAAACCATTATCCAAAACTCCTTTTGGATATCTTCCAATTTTTTTTGGAATGATATCATCAATTTCATCATGTATCACATCATATGAAATAACTTATGAATAACCATATAAAACTCATTTTGGATAAACTCTAAAACATTTATAGAGCATCTCTTAGAGTTTGGAAAACTCAATCAATATTCATTCAACAAAAAATTAGACCCCATGAGATTTTATAGCATTGAAAATAAATATGAATCATCAAATATATAAATATAATAAAAGATAATCCTCTAGAAAAATATCAATGCTACTCAAGATATAAAGGGATTTGTCATGATCTTTGTCAAACACATGTACCACTATACCTATGTCCACCGACTGTATCACATGAATTCATTCATTTTCATATGATCCTTTTTCCCATGACATCGAGTGAGCATGGGACATAGTGTATGTCAATCCCATATAGCATACTCATAAATTTTAAATTCTCTAAGTATAGAATGACCAAGTTGATGAATACATCACATGTAATTCATCTAACATATGAGTGCATAACATGCCCCTCATCCAAGTAAAAAAGAACATCATATGCACCTTCAATTTATATCCACATATTTCCTCAATCTATCTTAGTTGAGGGACCATATTTTATAATTAATATGAGATGAAAAATACCATCTTGGTTAAGATCCAATCGATGATATGATCCACAACATACCCAACCACCCCCTAATTAGCTAATCCTCAAGGCTTACATAATAAAGGTATAAAAATATGTAGGTTATCATGCTTGTTATTTCACCAACCTCAGGTATAGGGGACTCCAAATATGATTCATTCACCCCTAGTATACCAAAGACATAGTGCATGGCACTCCATGTGGTATACTTCATGGGTCATCAAGTGCACAAAACCTGCTTTGTGCGTCAGGAGTATATTTTGTATTCTGATACAAGAATAACACTCATTATAACCTTCTAATTTCATCACAACCTATAGTAATCCATGAAAAACATTGGTTAAATATAACTCAAAGTCATACTTTGAGATTTCAATTATCATTAAACTTCATGAAATGTATATCAATATATATATATATATATATATATATATGCATCTAATATGAAAGACTAATAAAGTGGATATAACCTTTTATATTACATGATATATTTTATATTCTTAAACCCTTTAATAATATTTTAAAAAAATCATACATAAGAACCTGTCTAACATATCACATATGAAATATTGTTAGATTAGCCCAATGTTTGATACACATTCAGAGGTTTTTTCAAACTCATCACATCTCTATGAAATTCTTTCCACATATCTATGTGACCACCATATAAAACCCTACCACTAAACTCTTTAGTTAGTAACATATATGAAGAAATAAAATTTGAATAATGGTGAGGATTAGGAATCAAATTCTTAATGTTTAAATCCTTGAAAAAAATTTGAACTCCTGAAATATAAAACATCAAATGTTACAATGTTAATGAATTTTGTTTCCAACTTATAAATCTTTATAATTATATAATTATCATTATTTTAACCCTTTCCATCAACCATTTTCCTTGAAATATTACGGCAACTAATGTAACTATTTACATCATTTTTTTCAACACATTATAAACTACTTATGGATATAAAGAATCATTCACTTTTTAATGGTAACTAAATGAAAATCTTTACATTTCTCTTTATCAACATACCATAATCTATTTTAGGATATTCAGTGATATTAATATAAAATTTTGGCTGTAATAATACATTATTTGTTAAATTTTAACTTCTCAAGTCCAAACATGCCCCCACCAACCTCTTAGACACTACTATTTTTATAATATCTTTCTAAGATACAAAAACTAATTTGTATTAGTTTATAACACTCATTCCCTATTAGTAGGAATATTTAAAAAATAAAAAACTATTTCCACATCATATATGGTATTATATGAGTTTGGAGCACATTTTATTCAAAAAGAAGACTATTCTTCAAAAAAATATTCCACTGATGGTGGTGGAATCTAAATTCTTCATATTTGAACAAACATATGTACAAGAAATTTCATCCTTGGTAAAAAAATTATATCATTATATTATTATCAAAACATGTTATATAATCTAATTAATCATAAACCATTTTTATTAATCTCATATTTTTCACAATAACTCTTTGTTAATGAATAACTCCTCTTATCATATAAGAGAAATAAGATAACTACACACATCATTTTCTAAGATTCATCTAAGATTGATATGTTCCTTTAAATTCAAATCATATATGTAGGAACTCTTCACTTCATTAATTAAATGAAAAATAAAATATCTACCAATTATCTCCTTGATTTTTAAACTTGTTATATTTATAACACTTGTAAAACATACAACTGGTATCACATACCCTTCAAAATCATAGAATTGATTTCTATAACACTAATACCTAGAATGAAAATTCCATGGATTTTTAAAAACCCCTTAAGTAATCTTAAAGAATTCCATCATATGGAATCATTATTCCTTCCTTCCTGATTTTACCTTTAGGTTTCAATGACCTTGAATAGATACTCGAAGAAACATTATCAGACCTTAAAACTAACTTTTCTTTTTCTAATTTAAAATTTTACCCACTCATACCATCAATACAACACCGGATCATAGAAATAAAATTCCTAATTAAAATATCCTCAAAACATTGATAATATTGGTTAAACATTTATTTAACTCATTCAAATTACAAGACCATTTAAATCGATGGAAACAAAATGAACTCCTTAGCCAAAACAATCCTTATTAGAAACCTTCAGTCTCTCCAAGTCATTAACATAATCAATCATATAGAATATATGAATGGAGAATAAAAATACTGCATTAATCATTAATGCACATCTATCTTAGGGTTTTAAAAAAGAAAATTTTATTTTTCTAATGCAGCACAAAGGCTGACCAGGGTCATCTCACTTGAGGAGTATCACAGTCGGTTTAATCACCAATTTATAATTTAGCTAATCTAATTATTTTTGTTTGTTTTTATTATTTATTGAAAAAAAATGGTTTTTTGGTTTTTGGAAAACATGAAATTGAAATAATGCAATTCAAAATTTAAATCTAAATGAAGATGCAGAAAAAATGCATGTTAGAAAGAAAGGTCTTGGTCTAGGGTTTGATAATGTGGGTTCATTCATTATTTATTTTTATTTAAATTAAAATTAATAATTCATTTGATGAAACCTTATCAATGGATTAATTTCATTTTATTTATTTTGTGTGTTATTTTAGCATTCCTATGGTGTACCAAACCAAACCTCCTTCAATAATAAAATAGGATAACACCTCAACTGAGAATGTAATTCCTAAAAGACCCAGCGCCACTATATGCCATTTCATCCCTTTAGGAAACCAAAAATCCACCGTATTAAAGGATTTATTGAGAGATGAGAGGGATAAATAATGAATCAAAGAAAAGTAATGGATTTTGAAATAGTGTCGTGGTGGATGACCACCACACCTGTGAAATATTCTCGCATCCACCACAAATAGATTAAAAACATGTTGAATTGAAGAACAATAATAAAGAACGCCACAAAACCTCCCCTAGGACCAAGCCTCAGGTTAATCACTTGCTATTGAAAATTGAAAATAAATCAAGGTGGAAGATGGAAAAAAGAAATAAATTAGGGTTGGAAGATAAAGATAAATGGAATAATAAAGGGAAACACTTTAATTAAAATATGAATTCACGTTACATGGGAAAAGAAAACTAAAATAAAAAGAAAAGAAATAAAAATACTAAACTAATAGCCATCATCCAAAGATTCCCTCACCAATCTATATGCTTTTTAATCCACCCCTATACTCTTATTTATAGGCATGGAAGAGGATTTGGGGTGTCATAACAGACCATTAATGTGTTTCAGGACATAATGGGTCGTCAATGGTTGAAATTTTGGTTCCAGAATCTTTCCTTAAAAATTTTTCATGTAGAACCTGCTCTTTTTTTACAGAATTAGTGAATATCGTCTTATAAAAAGTTTTTACAAAATATATTTTACATTATACCAAAAAATTTCAGCTCCATACTCCACATGTAGGGGAAGATATTTCCCATTCACTCAGAAATTTTATTCTAAATGAATGTTTCAAAAATATCTATTCAATTTTTGATCATCCAGTAGCCACCTTAATGAGTTAATAACTCCTAAAAATTTAATTTGGAAATGATGATATGATCCCTCTTTATAATCTAACTATATTCACCTCAATTGGAGGTGTTTAGAGAGAGTTATGCCTCATTTCTGAATATAGGGTCCACTCTATCCACCCGAAAGGTTTTCAACTTGATTGATTTTTTCAGGCCACTAGATATTTGAATTAGCACTTTGTTAATAAGGTAAAGTTTTATCCTAGAAATAAAGGAATCTTAAAAAAAAATCACATTAATAGAATTGATATCTTAAAGGTTATGATCGAAATACCAAAGATATTAAAATCTATTAAAATTCTAGAATTAATCAATTTTTACATTTAGGCTCAAAACACACCATAAATCCAAAATTGATGAAAATAAGCTCAAATTGATAAATTTAGAGGGTTTAAATAATTTATATACATATAAAAAATGATGAAAATATTATCTCTATAAATTTCTCCACACTTAAACCATGGTTGTCCTCAAGCATAAAATCTCAACATTGAAAATCAAAGGGAACCAATGTTACCAATATTCAAATTCCAAAGTAATAAAATCAACCAATTTTGAATTTCAAGACAAATTTTAAAAAATTCACATAAAATATCAATTTAATTTCTCATTTTTCAAATAAAAAATCAACTTAAGTATTTTAATTTCTCCCTTTTTGAGAATAGTGAAACTTCTCTTCTCATTCATTCAAGTTCCTCAATTCATTATTATTAAACATTCCAAATCATGAATTACCTCACTTTTCAATATTTTCTATCATAACTCATGATACAATTCAAGTGTATTTATGATCATATCATGAATACATTCTCCTTATCCATAGGATTGTAAAGGAACTAATTTCTCCACTTTGTAAAGACACAAGTCACATAAAATCATGAGGAATTTCATTAAAGGTTCAAATGACTCTGAGGATTAAGATCAGTAGGAATTGATGTTTGAAAATTAAGGCTCAAGAGGAGGTTTATCTCTTAAGTACAATGCATGATATCAAAAATAAATATGTAATAAAATTTCCACCTTCAAAATATCACAAACCATTTCCCCCAAAATCAAAGTAAAGTCTATGATCAAATAAAACATAATGAATGATTTGTGCAACCTCATGAATATGTATATTTTTTACTTTTATAATTTTTTTTCAAATAAAATTTTCAATTTTCAAAATTTATGAATAGAATAAACCTCACATTCACCACCTAACCATGTATAATAAAAATCATAGGTATAGTAATGGTGATTTTGGGTTTTTCCAAATCACAACACATTTTTCTCATTTTTTTGGTTCTTTTTATTTTTTATTTTCATTTTTTTAAATTCAAGAGTGGAAAATAATTATGTATCATGAATGAATCAACAACCTTAATTTACTCCAAAAATAATCACACAACACCTTTTTTTTACAATGTATATCACCCTATCCACCATTATTACCTTTACCCCCACAATTCAACTTTAAAATATCATGAAAAATACAAAGAGGATGGTAGGCATGGATAAAAATGGCTTGAAACATGTATCATCCCTAAAAAGGTCATTCATTGTTTCTATGATTTAAAGAAATATTTTTGTAAAGGTGGTATTTATGGATAAAGGATTTTTAAAGGATTACTCAATCATTTTAAATTTGTTTCTACATAGTCATATATTTGAAAAGTTAAAATGAAAGTTCTAGTAGGTGGAATATCCCAAGATCACTCAAGAAATATGCTCAAGAATAAAATATTAAGTACATGGTCTAAAAATACTACCAGGATTGAGAATTTTAATATTTGCAAATCACTCAAGGCATGATTAATAATAAAAAATAAAGTCACATGAATTTAAAAAATTCAAAGCATGAAAGATGGTAGGGAAATTTCATTTATAAGAATCAATCAATTCCATCAAACCATGAGTCCTCATTTAAATATCCATGATTTACTTTAATAATTCAATTATCCATTTTATTCATTCAAATTTATTAACATTGAAACATAAAATATGGAATCATATGATTCCTAAGAAAATCATGTCTCCTAGATAAGTCAAGTAAATCAATAATTCAAGTGTGGATATGTAATTTCAGTTTAAATCACAAAACAATGTTGGGATAAAAATTTAGAGAGTTTGAAAGATAAATAATAAAATTAAACTCCCTTTTGAAAAAAAATTTAGTCCTATTTCATCCTTGTAAATTTGGGGCTTCCTTTTTCCATATGAACCTACAAAAGAAAATTACCCAATTAAAGATCATTTCATTTAAGATCAAAAATATAAGTGGGAGTGGGCTACATGATGGAATAATCCAAACAAAAATAAATTTAAATTTAAATTCTTATAAATCATGTAAAGATAAATCTTGGTATGATCCCCTAAGTGGGCCCTGAATTTTTACTACCTCCAAAGGGTAGTAACAACTATTATCCATAGTCAGTTGGTGGGTGGAGTTTCTTTGAGTTGAACCACCACATGTTGTTTTTCCTAACTTGTATTTTTTTGTTCTTTTTGAGGATAATTCCATGTATAGAGTACAATAAATCTACCCCTTCACAATGTATTAAAACTTGAATGGAGAGGGTAGGATGAAGTATGTAACCTCCTCCTCCATCATTGCTACTTCTACAACATCTTATTCACAATCCAGTGGTTTCTCTAGATGTGCTGCATAAAAAGAATAATCAAAGGGAGATTCAGAATTTAAACTTGAATTATTAATTTCAATATATTCTCTTTTAATTTATTAATCATGTGTCACTTGTTATTTAGTAAAATTCACTCGTATCTCTTATTGTACTCCTTCCAATAAATGTTTAATATCTTTAGGGAGCTCCGGATGTTCCTCAATAGGTGCATCTTTTTTTTTCATCATCTTCCTCCGTGGAAAAATGTGAGTCAGCAAAATATATAAAATAAAAATAGCAGGGAGTGATAATAAATTCAGTTTTAATGAAATTAGAAGATAAATAGTTAAATGAAATAGTCAACTTCCTGAATTGGTTCAACTTGAATCTCCTCTTAAATTAAAAGTGCCACTTAGAATTGATCTTCACTGGGTGGAGGTAGGTTGTCAGGCTCTGCTATCCTTTCTTAAAATTACACCACTTGGGTGGATTCTTCTTCTTCCATGGCTAGAGATAAATGCAATGGTTTTTTATCTTCTACTTTTAAGGAATTAGAATATCATGTATCACTTCAATTTTTTCCCATTTGCTTCAAAATTTATCCAAATTCACGTGATCTTACTCTTGTAAATCATAAGAAAATGATCTTTCATCTATATCCTCCAGCAATGGTTAAGCGAGGTGGAATTGATCTTCAGGAACATCCTCATTTACCTCCTTTTGTTCTTCAATCTCAAAGATGAGTGGTGAAATTTCTTCCACCACTACCATATATTCTTACTCCAGCTCAATGATAGGTTACTCCATTAATGCACGAACATATTCAAATGATCTTTCAGCTTTTCTCATCACTTTTCTATGCTTTATATTAGTTATTTCACCTAAGATATATTATAATATTCTTCTTATTATTGCTGTTATTTTTTCTTCTATTTCACATGTGAGAAATCTACCCATGCATAATAATATTAATTTGAATACATCATGGAAAGAGGATTTTTTAGATTTTTTTATAAATAAAACAAAGAAAAATATTTAAAAAAATGAGAATTTAGAAAAAGTGATTGAAATAACTGTTTATCTCATTGAAAATAGTGCCGTTTTTTATGCACGCATGTCATAGGGTGTGGAAAAAGAAAATTTTATTTTCCTAATGTATCGCAGATGCTGACCAGGGCCATCTCACTTGAGGAGAGTTAGGGTTAGTTCAATTGCTAATTTCTAATTCACCTAATCTATTTTTTTGTTTGTTTTTATTATTTATTGAAAAAAATGGTTTTTTGGTTATTGTAAAACATGAAATTTTAATTACTCAATTTCAAAGTTAAATCTAAATAAAGATATACGAAGAATGCATATTATAAAGAAAGGTCTTGGTCTAGGGTTTGATAACACAAGTTCATTAATGATTTATTTTTTGTTTAAATTAAATTTGAAAATTCGTTTGATGAAACCCCATTAACAAATTACTTTTCTTTGATTTATTGTGTTTTATTTTACCATTACTATGGCACACCAAACCGTACCTCCTCCAATAGTCAAATAGGATAACACCTCAACTGAGAATGCAATTTCTAAAAGACCTAGCTCCACCGTATGTCGTTTCATCTCTTTAGGAAACCCCAACTCCATTGTATGAAGGTATTTCTTGAGAGATTATATGGATAAAGAATGAATCAAAGAAAATGAATGGATTTAGAAATAGTTCTGTGGTGAATTTCTTCCACACCCGTGCAATATTCTCCCATCCACCACAAATAGATTAAAAACATATTTAATTGAAGAACAATAATAAAGAACGCTGTGAAACCTCCCCCATGGCCAAGACTCAGGTTAATCACTTTCCATTGGAAAATGAAAAGAGATCAAGAAAGAAGATGAAATAGAGAAATAAATTAGGGTTGGAAGAGAAAGAGAGATGTAAGAACAAAGGTAAACACTTTAATTAAAATATGAATTCACATTAGATGGGAAAAGAACACTAAAATAAAAAGAAAAGAAAGAAAAATCCTAAAGCAGTATCCATCATCCACAGCTTCCCTCACCAATTGATATAGTTTTTAATCTACCCTAGACTCTTATTTATAGGCATGTAAAAAGCTTCATGGTGTCATAACAGACCATTAATGTCTTTTGGGAAATATTGGGTCATCAACAGTTGAAATTTCACTTCCAGAATCTATCCTAAAAATTTTGTGAGTGGAACCCCTTTGTTTTGACCAAATCAGTAGACATTATCTTCTAAAAAGTTGTTCAAAAATATCTCTTCTATTTTCCCACAAAATTTCAGCTTCATCCTCCACCTTTAGGAGACGATATTTCCCAATTACTCAACAATTTTATTTTGGATGAATGCTTCTAAAATATTCATTTAATTTTGATCGTACAATAGATTCCTTAATGAGTTAATAATTCCAAATTTAATTTAGAAACGTTTCTATGAGTCCAATTTATAATCCAACTATAATAAACTCAATTTTAGGTGTTTATAGTGAGTTATGCCTCATTTTTAGAGGTGGGGTCCACTCTATCCCCTTTAAAGGTTTTTAACTTGATTGATTTTTTCAAGACTCTATATTTTTTAATTAGTACTTGGTTCAAAAGGAAATGTTTTAGCCCAGAAAGTAAGGAATCCTAAAAAAAATCACATCAATTGGTTGAATATTTTAAAAGTTCTGATCAAAATACCAAAGATATCAAAATTTATTAAAATTATAGAATTATGAAATTTTCACATTTAAGCTTAAAACACACCATAAATACAAAATTGATGCAAATAAGTAGAAATTGATAATTTTGAAGGGTTTAAATAATTTATATACATATAAAAAATGAGGAAAATATTATCTCTTTCAATCATGAATATAATTCCTTTTAAACCTAAAGTAAATCATTCTATGATTCTCATAACAATCTATATTCCCTTGGTGAAAAATTTAAGTAGTTTGTTACTTAGGAAGGAGTTTACTCCAACACATATATTTTTATCTTACTTAATAAATTTTATGAAGTTAACAGTCTTAGGATTTTCTTACATTAATATTATCCTTTTAAAGTATTGATTTAAAATTTTAGTTTGATAATGATGATTCTATTATCTATAATAAAATATTTTATCAGATGGTTATCATGTTTTACATTCATTTAATAATAAATTTTATTAAATGAAATCCCACTAAAATGATGACCCCTTTTGAACTCATCATATACATTAATGAACCAAGATACATATTTCACTAATAAATGAGTCCTCTTTGGTGTTTCTATCACTGCTTAGTTATTTAAGTAGGTCATCATCCCAATCATATCATATATAGATCTTGGATAGTTAAGTAGATAAATCTTTACCAAATCCATCATATGGATAAAATAAAATATACTCTTATAATAACCTAATATTATTAGGGTTTCCAAACTAATTGAAACCCAAATAAAATTCCAATAATAGTCACCTAATCCTATTAGGGTCACCCATTACCTTCTCTCCTTACATAAGATAATTCATGGGAACCCAACTTTAGAATGACCTACTTTATTGGATATTTAAGGTCTTGAAAAGTGTCACTTTAGAAGGAATTAAAAACTAAGTATTTTGAAGTGGATTTTATCTCACCATTTTATCTCATGTCATTCTCTTTTTTCATGCATGCTTATAGTGATTTAGTTTAGAATACCATTCCTTCCACAAAATCAATATGTTTATATATTGTGTTACTAACCTAAATCAAAAGACAATTATATTCACACATATATAAATTAATCTTATAAAGTAAATTATAATATTTAATGTAAAGTTTTATAATTATATGAAATCAATAATCCTTATATGAGTAAGCCTGGAGACACATATAGTCAACCCCCACTTTTCTAGAACAATCCATAAACCTCCAGAATAATGGGATGTCTGACCCAAATTCACTCTACACATGGATAATTTATTCAAGAAGAATTTAAATTCCATCATAATTATAACACCTAATATGTATAAATCATAATTAACTATTCAATTCAAGATCATAACTCAATATAATCCAAAGTCAATATAAAAAAAATTATATCCATTTTCATACCTGACATGTAATATATTATATGCATGTATGATAATTTATATATGTATTTTAACACTTAAACTAAAGAATACATAAAAATTATTAATATAAAAATTATATTTATGATTTAAATAATGAATAATGAATAATAACTAATGAATGATTCATGAATTTAAACATGGGATAAACATTTACAAACAATTCATAAATTGGAAATTATAAACACTTTATAATTTGTTATGGAAATTCCACAATTAGATAAATATAAACACTTCATATTTATTCATTAATATGAAATCCTTCATATTATTCATTATATCTAATTTACATTTAATATATGATATTTCATGAAATATGAACAAATTAAATTTCAATTTCTATTATGTAAACTTTTTACACAATTTTAATATCACATATTTAATATTATCTAAACCTTTGATCAAACCATTTATAAAAACCCATTTTGATATGGTTTAAATAATTTATTTAAATACGACCTTTTTAAACCCAAATAGTTTAAATTAAAGATTATAACCAATTTATAATTTTTAATATAAACTCTTTTATATTTAACCTTATTTTATAATTTATAAAACCTTTATAAATTACACTTATAATTTCTGTATAAATAATTTATATCTATATTAAAATTTATTCCATATAATTTTGAAAATGGTATTTTAATATCAAAATTTAATATTATGGAATATTTATTAATAAATATTTTATAGACATTTAATTAATTAATTATAAACACTTTATAATCAATTAAGTTATAAACACTTTTATAAATTAATACACATACCTAAGTATTTTTTATCATAATTTATTAAAAATTTATAAATTATATAATTCAATTCATAATTGAATTCAAAGAATTTTTTTTTTCTATTCAAATCATTTTGGAAGAAATCAAGGGAATTGTAAAATATGTTTGATAGTGCTTCCACTCTCAAACCATTTAAGCACAATCAGTTGTATTTTATGGCTGATTACCTTAACACTACATATGATAAGAAACCTTCACTCATTTGGAAAAGGTAAGGAATATTAAGTATTCATGGATATAGTGATGTAACCCTTATGCATCAAAGACTTTTACCTTTATGTATCAGTCATAGTTTATGATCCACATAGATATTTCTATGGCTATACGATTATCTGTTTTTGAACCTATGGCATAGTTCTATCATTGAATACAGTATCCCGATGTCATACACTAAAAATTACACAAAAATGATGGATTAATGACGAGTCTCTGTCTACAATATCCCATATTTTAAACTACATCTCAATTATATAGAACAAAATTCTCAATTATATTTGATGATATAGTACATTATTGACATTATGATTTCAAAAAAACCTTTATTTTTATCATGATTTCATGGATCAAAATACATGGTAAGGATATTATACCACTGAAAGTTTTATAAGAAATTATTAATGAATAATCAAAGTAGTGAAAATGTGTAAAAACCATAAAACCCAAGATCATTATGCCTTTGAAATTGAAATAATATGAAACTGAAAATGAAGAACATGAACCTTACATCATAGTGTATTGTTATTCTTTCCTTCATTTAGTGCTTGATGAAGATCAAAAAGAAAAATCAAAAGATCTTCCATCTGATGTGTATCCATAAGTTACATCGAATCACCCAAATAGTCTGGGTGGGACCTTCCAAACCTCCGTGACATGCTAGTATCTCATGGTGCTAGGGAGGATGGAAGAAGAGAGCTTCAAGAGGGAGAGAGTTTTGGATAGAGGCTTGTTATAGGATCTATCACACACTAGACTCACAATTTAGACATATTTATATAGGTTATAGGGATAATACCTAAGCTTATTCATTTACTCATGCATTTATCAAATTAATGAGTAAATTCATTTGATTACATTTCATGAAACTCTCTACCATAAACTCTCACATATGTTATTATGATAGCTAATTAGTAAGGAAGATTCAAACATCAACTCTTTAACATTTGATTGCCTAAGTGACCTATAGTAGTTCCAAATTAATCATTCCATATGATTCATGGCATGTAACATCCCATTACTATTTTTAGGTACTCCTCGACCCCTATTTTTATCATTATTTGGTTGGGACTTTTTTAGGGGTTCTTTGGGTGAATTTTAGGAAATATTGGAAGGATCTTGGGCAGTACACGGTTGGTGCACAGTTTTCCCAAACTGTGCACCCTGCTAGTGAAAACTATGCAAAACCAAAACACGAGGATTTACATGATTGCTGCATGGTTTGTCAAACCATGATCCCACCTAGTAAAAACCGTGCACCCCTTTTTAGGGGTGCATAGTTAGGGTATAAAATTTTATAAATCATGTGGCCCTTCCCAACTAACTGTGTGAACAAGAAAAATTAATTCTGAAAAATGTTTTACAATTCATGAACCCCCATTTATACCTCCCGATCAGCCCCAAATCCTCTTGGATCGATTTACTAGGTCTTAGAAGCTCTCAAGGACCCATTTTCTCCTCTAAATCCTTTATAAGGAAAATAGAAGCAAGGAGAATTTCATTTGATCTCTTTTTGGTAAGAGTTATTCTCCCGTTATCTATCTACCACTCTCTTCTTATATTCTACTTAGGGTTTGTTATATATTCATGTTTTTGAGAGATCTAAATTCATTTATTTTAGATCTTGAATCTAGGTTTTATTTTTGGATCTTCTTTTTCGATGTTCTTCATTGGATTTCTCTATTTTGTGCATTGTGATATGTGATCTCTATATTGAGGTCGATGATTATTTCTATGTTTTTCTAATTGAATAACCCTTGATTTGATTGATTTGAATTAAATTTATTTCAATTGTATTTTGAAAATCCAATTTGATTTGAATTGGGATTTTAAATTGAAATGGTATGGATTTTGAGAAAAACCCCAAATTCCAATGAATTGGGGTCTGATTTGAAATTGATGGAATTGAGAAAATTATTTGGGAAATAGATTTTATAAATTTATTTGAAATTGGTATTAAAATAAAATAGATTAAATTGTTTTGATAAGAACCCATTTGGTTTTATCCTGGAAAGATGAATGAATTGATTAAAAACCCATGTTTCTATTTTTAAATAGAAATTGGAATATTGAAATTGAAAATGGGGAAATTTTATTTTAAACATTTTTAAAATAATTTACCCATTACTGATTGTTATTTAAGAACATGAAAGCCTAGGTAGTTAGTCAGTTATTAGGGACAAACATGCTAGGTTGGAATTTCCCTAACAATGGATTGGCACTTTACTACTCTAACATAAACCTATTGGAAGATCTTATAGATAGTGGGATTTTGGTTAGTCCTCTTTGGCCGATGTTGGAGGGATGTGTGTGTACATTTACGTTATCACTATATGAGAGTGTGAGGATCCCATAACCTAGAACTATCGTACCTCTTGGAAGATGGACATGCTACTCATTGTTGATGCTTTGATATATATATATATATATATGTTTTAGTGTTTGTAAATTACTTTACACATTCCTTGTGAATTTATATAAACTGTTTTATATAAAATGTTTATTAATACATTATTGAAATGTTTCCATCAATTGAAATGAAAATCATGATTTTTTTAAATTATCTCATTTCCATGCCTATTTTATTTAAAATTAATAGTATTATTTGGATTATTTATATTGACACATTATTATGGATCACTTTTTAATACCCTAAGAGGATTTTAGCTTACAACCTACCTTTTCCTTTAGGCACTTGTATATTTTCTTCTACTAGGTTCGAGCAAGGGAAAGACACCACTTGGAGGTAATGGTTGTTGATCTTTTGGATTTGAGCTGCTGCATCCATTATGAGTTTGGTTTTTTATCCTATTTTTTGGTTTTTTTGTAATTTTGGGTTTTGATATGCCTGTTTGAATTATGGTATTGTTCTCCCTATGGGGTTTTCTTTTGATCATACTAATATGTCTTGTTTCTTCCCTTATGTTTATGGAAATTTTTTCTCACTTTCACATTGTATGATGATAGGTGCTAGTCACCAACCCATGTGGTTTTTGAATTCCATCAAGGATATGCCAATATTGGCTTGGGTATTAGGGTACCAGGGTGTTTGGGCTGGTTCATGAAAAAGTGGTATCAGAGGTGCAAGTTAAGAATCTTTCCTTGATGTTAGTATGTAGTTCTAAAATCCTGTTAGGACTTAGGAGGTAGTTTCGATTGAGTGTCTGGAAAAGTCTCAATGTTATGAGCCTTAATTCACTAAGGGTGGTTTGGGAAATACTTCTTGAGGATTAGTTATAGTCTTTTCCTTGACTTTGAATTGGATAGGATGAAATCTAAATCTTGTGTTCTTATCTGTTGGGATTAATTTCTCCTGTTACTTTGTTTAAGTGTAAATATGATGTCTTAAATGTTATCTAATAATGTTTTATATAATCATAACTTTGATAAGACATGGTAATCAGATCTAGGATGAATCTGCTGATAAACCACAATGAGAAAATCCTCTCATGGATTAGAATCTAGTTGTGGTTATTATGCATGATGTCCAAACTCTGGGACAGAAACCTGCACCCATTCCTGTTCAGGATCCAGCTATGAAACCTTAGAGGAATGAAATTAGGAATTGTACTAAGGAGTTACTTCACTATAAGATACCATAATTAAAAGGCTCTAATTGTCCTCAATATTCAAAGGACTGGTTGACCACGATTGATCTTTTTTAGTTCGTGGAGACACCTGATGAAATTAAGGTGAAATATGGAACCTTCAAGCTGGAAGGACCTAGTAAGAGATAGTGGGATATGATGGCGATGATGAAGAATCACAAGATATTAGAGTGGAAGGAATTTAGAGTTATTTTCACTGAATATTTATATCTGGATTCTATGGTGTTGTCCAAGGCTATATGGTTTTTCAAACTTGAGCAGGCTGACAGGACCGTGACAGAATATGAAAATTGCTTTGCTAAGCTTGTAAACTTTTCACCTAAGAGTGAATCGAATGAGAATATGAAGACTTGATGGTTTTATATGGGACTTTGTTCTAATATTCATTCTCATTTTTCTTGTTGAATCTTCCTTCTTATACTAATATTCTGGATAGAGAGTTGATGGTCGATCTTGACCTGGCTGGATAGTTAGGGTTGCCGAGAGTTATTTTTTCTCTTAGTGGATTTTTTTTGAGTTTATTCAAAGGGAAGAGAAAATGTGATGATTCTCATGGTGATTCTAGATAGTATGGTTTTTTCTAGATATATTACAGTGCCTAGAATAGGTCCTTTTATTTTTTACCAGTGTTGTAACGCCCCAGATCCTGACTACCTAGAGGAAGGTTTTGTCCTTTGAAGCCCGGAGTCGGCGCATTAATAAACATGGTGTGTAACTTTTTTTATAAAATGAATTACTGATAAATTACACATTATGTTCCAATACAAAGGATATTTGTGGTTTAGATTATGGAAGACCAGATACAATGATACATTTCTTCAAAACTAATTGAGATGGTCTTTACAAGCAGCCACCACATAGTGTAACTCAAATCTACTAAACATGTAAAAATAAATTGAAAATGTAGGGTGAGAACAATAATGACTAGTAAGGGGGTTTTAAAATAAATATAATATTTCAATTAAAACCTTTTAATTTTTTTTAAATAATCATAAAACATTTTCTTAGAAGAAAACTACAATACATGCTTCTCAACGTTAACAGCTTTTCAAGGTTACCAGTAAACATTTTAGGGAGAATTAAAAGGACTACGAATGAAACACATTTCAATCTTATGCATATTTATACATAATGCATGGTTGCAGCATATAAATCAAGATTTAATAAAACTATAATATGTGTGACATAAAAGGGTATAGGAACAGAATTTATTCACAGAAATAGTACATGATCAGAGTTGCGCATAATCAATGTCACAATTAATTTATCAAATAAATTGAACATCATAAAATAAATGCTAAACTACTATCATTTGTATTAAAGTTCAGAAGACGAATTCTAAATAAACATCATTCCATGTGCATTTACTTCTTCTGATACTCATAAGTAAGGCTCTTAACCAATTATATTCTACTAGTTGAATAGTCACTTGGTTGCTCATATACTAACACATAGTGAGGGAAAGTATAATGCTAGACTATGTTAAGTCCTCATGCCATGACCTAATTTTTCTCATGATAACTATAGATGCATCGTGAGTCTTTCATTAACCAGTCCCTAACCTGTAGGGATTTCATTAATTGGTCCCCAACCTATAGAAATTTCATTAATTGGTCCCCAACCCATTATATACTAAGTCCAATACATTCTTCATATGTCCAGTAAGGTCATATATTCAAAGTGACCCATACCACTTTGAATATCTAACTTCTTATCTCATATATTCATGGTGTCCCATAGCACTTTGAATATTTAGTATCTTATTTCATATATTATCATGATATTCTAGTTAACATTTCGAAATTTGTAGTAACAATTTTTTTTTCAATGACTAGCATGGACTAATATACATTCTCACACATGTGATAATAACTAAATCACATAAAATAAATTATTATTCAGGCTTTGTCACATAAAATTATCACCATTAAATTCTAAAATCCTTATTTCATAAAAATGAACATTTCATATTCCAAAATGAATAATTTTGAATTTAAGATAGTTTTCATTTATATTTAAAAAATATGCTGATAAATGGGCATACCAAAAAAACTAAACTTCAACAACTGAAATCATTTTAGAGTGGAATATTCTTTATGAATTTAAGTGAAATAGTTTAGGTGGAAAACAATTGTTTCATGTGAAGCATTCATTCATAAAGTTATAATTAAACATATTTCTCTACATGTGCTTAAGAATGCATATGTATTCATGCATAATAAAAATACTATTCCATCGTTCTAAAAAAATAGGAATGCATGCATTTCTTTGATTGTGGTTCTCATACATATACATGTGGGTTTAAAAAATTATATAAAACCATGTAAACACAAAGTGTATTCATGGGATTTTCACAACCAAAACAAGGTTTAACAAATCCTTATAAATATTATAGATCTCAAAAACATAATTTAATCACCAAAAATCGGTTTTATGAAAACTTATTTCGGGTTATGATAAAAACCTATAAGTATATACATATAACCATATATATATATGTTTGTATAATCCACTTAAAAAAAACAAGAAAGGATATTTACATGATTTACATGTATATAAAAAAGTATATTTTCACCATTTGAAAAACACATAAACAAAACTAGTTTGTTTCATAATGAACACATATATATACATATAACCATATAAACAAAAAGTATATATATATATGGGTTTTATATAACAAAACTGAAACAATTTGTAACCCTTATAATTTCCATACATTTAAAAAAACCAATTAAACCTTGATAATCAATACTTAGAAGACTTAAAACCGGTTAGAATGGGTTATTATATAAAACTGTATGAATATATATATATATATATATATATATATATATATATATATTCATATATACATAGTGTATATAAGAATTTTCACAAGAAAGGCAAGGAAAAAAATTCCTTACCAGTATTCAAGGAGGAGGTAGGGTCGAGCATAGGTTGGAGAGGTGCTTGAGAAGAGAGAACCCATAAGTTTTAAGGGTGAAAAGTGAGTGCATAAATAAACTATGTATGTATATTTTTATATACCCCATAGATTAAACATGAAATGATAAACCAAGACCCAAGAGGAGACTCATGCAGAAGAAAAAAAATACTCTAATAGAGTGAATCCTAAGTAGATTTTTCATTTGATAAAGTATAATTATATATATATATATAACATGGAAAACTTACCCGGGATCCAAAAGGGTACAATTTTAAAATAAAATGAGGGTGTCGGATCTGTGGAAAAGTAGAGAGGAGGGTCCACAGGTATTGAAAGATGGAGTCATGGACTTAGGATAACATGAGGGCTTTGATGAAGACTAGTGCGACGTTGTGCGATGTGAGGAATAAGAAGACGACAAAGGAGATATGGGAAAGAAATGGATGGATAAAATCATCCAAGGCTTGATCGAATAGTTGAGGAGAGATCTGGAGTTTTAAAATTAGACGAATAATTGAGATTAAAATGCAGCTCATATTGGAAGGCTATGAGAGACACGATGATCGTTCATTTGGATTAATGGAGTGGATAGCTAAGATTAAACATGGAGAGGATCGAATGACTGAAGAAAAATGTGGGGTAAATCGGGGAAGTGAAGGTTCAAAGGCTGGGAGGAATAGAAGGACGATATTAGAGATTGAGAGGATTGAATGGATGAAGAAAAATGATTGGGAAACTGTAGTGGTGGAGGTTTGAAGGCTGGGAGGAATGGATGACCGAGATTACATTGTGGATCAGATCAGATGGTCATAAAAAGATTTGGGATTTAAAAACTGATCGAGTGTTTGAGATTAGATTTAGATTTGATCATATGGTCTAGATCATGTTTTTCTAAAAAAACAAATCCCACATTGAAATGGGACAGGTTTCAAAACTTCCTTATAATACTTGGCGTCTCAGCACAGAGAAATTAAATTCTATTCCCCCCTCCCCGGTACCACCCTATACCGGTTCTTAGTGGGTGCAATCTGCACCCACCCCTACCACTGTGCCTCCCCACATGAAGGCACGATCTGGTTCCTTCACGCCCCTGTGGGTGCACATACCCACACGACAGGCTTGGCTAGTTAGCTGGGGAGCTGAGGATCAACTGCACCAGCATTGGTGCGTGCTACCTCCCCCGGCTCAACTATGGCTAGATAACCTTAAAAAGGACACTTTTTTTGTATACAAAAGCAAAATAATACTTGAAAAAAAAAAGAAAAAAAAGAATACACTAAATTTGTTCATTAAAACCTTATTAATTAAAACATAATTCTAAATTTAATTTTATGTTTTAAAATGTTATAACTCAAAAACCAACATATGAATTATACCGTTATTAAAAGTATAAATTTATATTAATAAGAGTATTTCAAAACATTAAATTTCAATATGCATTTCCTCAAATATAGAACATTATGGTTATTATACTTTTTAAAATATAAATATAAATTATATCTTAAAACTATGTTATCATTTAACCGGGCTATCATATTTAAAGCATTTAAAACATTCAAAACTCTTAAAGAATCTGTATATTTAGAATATTTAAAACATATCAAAACACTTGAAATGTTTAGGGAAATTATATAGGCTTTATAAAAATGAAATATTATACAATATATCTTAAATTTGAAACTATTCTTTATATCACTTTAAAAATTTTAACACTTAAATTATTTTGGTTTAATAGAACTCTAACGGTCACTTGATTTTAAACTCCAACATTCATAAAAGGAAAAAAACAGTCATATGTATTTACAACGGTAAAGAATAACCTTATAAATACATGTTTAGGGTATTTCATATCTTTAAATCGGTTTGGATTACAAAGATGGTTCTCTATATTCATATGATTCTTAGCAATTGTTCCATTCTCCTAGAAACTTTATTCTTCATTACAGTTGGCCCAAGGGATGAGGGATACCTGCTTTGTCTCATTGTGGTGTTTGGAGGTCTTCCAATGGTGCTCCTCGGATTTTTCATTAGTTTCCTAGGCTAGATATGGTCTTTTAGTTGTAGCGTTTCCATGTTTTATTGAATAAAATATGTCTTGTGTTTATTTTTCAAGCATTGTTTTGGATAGTATAGAAATTAAGCAAAGTAAAACAATTAAAACTATTAAAATATTATTATTACACATAAAATATGTTCAGGATATCACATTATCCCCCCTTCAAGGAATTGCGTCCTCACAATTCCTTCGTGTTCTTAAGCTTTCCCACACTAACTTCTGACATTAACTTCGAGGCTCCTATAAGATATGTCTTATTTATTAATGATTAAAAAAAATTTATTGACAAGAATTTTAGTTTAATACCTTCACCAGGTCCACCATCATGGATAATCCGCTGATGTCCTCAAGTGGATTCCCAAGGTGGTTCTCAGTTTCTAAATCTCCCTAGCCCAAATACACCTTGAGCAATTAGGGTCAAACCTACGCATGTAACACTTGGGTTTCCAGAGAGAGGAATGGGAGGTATGGATCTCAGATATTTAGGCATGAACTTGTTCCTTAAAGATCTGCCAAAAAATGTCATGCCTGAGAGTTCTGATATCATAAAGCCTCCCATACATTCCGAAACTAAAAACCTGGAACGGATAAGCTCCTTGAAGGTCACCCTCCAAATAAGATTCCTGTAATTTCCCCAAGGTTAGTAAATTTTTAGAGAGAGTGAAACAAAGGAAGAGACCTTCATGATAAATGCCTCTATATATATACTCTTCAAGTTGTGAAGTTTCCATATGGTGATTAACATAATTGTCTCCCTAATAGGTCTGAAGGAAATTTGATCTAAGGGACACTTGATAGAGATGTTTTCAAGATAAACAGTGGTTCATGAAAGGATGGTATGATTCTATACATGACTTTATCATTATAGTTTCCAGTATCTTAGTTGATAGAGACAAAAGGTTGGTTGGTGACCTCTCATCTTCCATCTGAAAATTTTAAGAAAAAAGGTCTCAGTAAAGCATAACCATATTAAAATAGAGAGGTTATTTGCAAATACACATTAAAGTACCAGATCATAATAATATAACATTATTCATTTAAAACAAAGTTCATTAAAATTGGGGTGCTACATATTTTTTCGTTCCCTCACAAACTCACAGGCACAGACTTCCTGATGTCCACTATGATGTCCCTTCATAGGTACCACTGGCGTTGAAAATTTCCCTAGTTCCTGGTTAAACGGATCCCTAAAACATTTCTAACCTCTTTGATATATCTGGTCCAGATACAGCACGAGAAACTTGGATCAATATCATGTGGACATCTAAATTTCTATGAGGGAAAAACATGAAGTGTATGAAGCTCAGTGACATCAACATGAAATTGATGTCTGTAAAAAAATAGGAAGACTTGTTCTCAAGAATTTCAAAGTCCCTAACTTGACCATAGAGACTGTAGGTCAATATTTTACAAAGATACGCCACTTGGAGGTCACCCTCTTGTGTATCCTCTTAGAATTCCTCTAGGGATTGAAAATTCTCAGCTAGGGTGAAGCATTTAAATAGACACTCAAAATACTTTCCTTTATGTGCATAGAATATAAATTGAGCATGCATTATAAGGAAGTAGTCAAATCCTGATCCTTGGTGGAGTTTAAGTACAAAAGGAGAGTTTGATACATAGTAGAGGTTTTTACATGATAGAAAAAGGTTTTCAAAAGTCTAATATCCTTCTAAACATGACTTGGAAACTATAGCCTCTAGTATTTTTGTTGGAAGAGACAAAAGACTTTATTCATCTTCCATATGAAAATTTTAAGAAATAATTATACTTAGTAATATATAATTAAATATTTAGTGTTTCTCTAATTTTATAGAGTTTTCTAAACCAACCTCTGATACCAACTGTAATGCCCTAGCTCTTGACTTTCCAGAGGGAGGTTTCATCCTATGAATCCTAAAGCTGGTGCGTTAATAAACATAGTGTGTGATTTTTTTATAAAATGAATCGCTGATAAATTACACATCATGTTCCAATATATATGATTTTTTGGTTTATATTCTAGAAGACTAGATACAATGATACATTTATTCAAAACTGATCGAGATGGGATTCAAAAGAAGCCACCACATTTTGTAACTCAAATCTACTAAAACTATAAAAATAAATTGAAAATGTAGGGTGATCACAAGAATGCCCAGTAAGGGGGTTTTAAAATAAATATAATATTTCAAGTAAAAACTTTTAAAATTTCCTTTTTTAAAAATAATCATAAAACATTTTCTTAAAAGAAAACTGTAATACATGCTTCTCAACATTAACAACTTTTCAAGGTTACTAGTAAACGTTTTAGGGAGAATTAAAAGGACTAATAATGAAAAACATTTAAATTTTATGCATATTTATACATAATTCATGGTGTGAAACATTTAAATCAAGAGTTAATCAAAATATACTATGTGTGAAATACAAGATTGAAGGAATATAATTTATTCATGGAAATAGTACATGATTAGAGGTGCGCATAATAAATGTCACAATTAATTTATCACATAAAATGAACATCATAAAATAGCTGTTAAACTACTATCATTTGTATTAAAGTTCAGAAGGTGAGTACTGAATAAACATCATTCCATGTGAATTTACTTCTTTTGATACTCATAAGTAAGGCTCTTAACCAATTATATTCTACTAGTCAAATAATCACTTGGTTGGTTATATACTAACTCATAGTGAGGGAATGTATAATGACAGACTATGTCAAGGCCTCATGCCATGACCTAATTTGTCTCATGAGAACTACTGATGCATCATGGGACTTTCATTAACTGGTCCCCAACCTATTGGGATTTCATTAACCAGTCCCCAACATGTAGGGATTTCATTAACCGGTCCCCAACCTGTTATATACTAAGTCCAATAAATTCCTCATATGTCCAGTAAGGTCATATATTCAAAGTGTCCATACCACTTTGAATATCTGACTTCTTATCTTATATATTCAAGGTGTCCCATACCACTTTGAATATTTAGTTTCTTATTTCATATATTATCATGATATTCCATTTAACATTTCAAAATTTATAGTAACAATTTTTTCTCAATGACTAGCATGGACTAATATACGTTCTTGCACATGTGATAATAACTAAAGAACATAAATGAAATGCTTATTCAATCTTTTTCACATAAAATGATCACCCTTAAATTCTAAAATCCTTATTTCATAAAAATGTACATTTCATATTCGAAAAATGCATAATTTTGAATTTAAGATAATTGTCATTTATACTTAAAACATATGTTGATAAATAGGCTTTCCAAACAAAACTAAACTTCAATAACTGAAAGAATTTTAGAGTGGTAGATTATTTATGAATTTAAGTGCAATAGGTTAGGTGGAAAAAATTGTTTCATGTGAAGCATTCATGCATAAATTTATAATTAAACATATTTCTCTACATGGGATTATGCATGCATATGTATTCATGCATAATCAAAAGACTATTCCATCCTTCTAAAAAAATAAGAATTCATGCATTTGTGTGATTGTGGTTATCATACATATACATGTGGGTTTAAAAAATTATATAAACCATGTAAACACAAAGTGTATTCATGGGATTTTCACAACCAAAACAAGGTTTAATAAATTCTTATAAATATTTTACATCTCAAAAACATAATTAAATCACCAAAAATTGGTTTTATGAAAACTTATTTTGGGTTATGATAAAAACCTATAAGTATAACATATAATCGTATATATATATGTTTGTATAATCCACTTAAAAAAACAAGAAAGGATACTTACATGATTTACATGTATATAAAAAAAGTATATTTTCACCATTTGAAAAACACATAAACAAAACAGGTTTGTTTCATAATGAACATATATATATATATACATATAACCATATAAACACAAAGTATATATATATATATATGGGATTTTTATAACAAAACCAAAACTATTTGTAACCCTTATAATTTCCATACCTTTTAAAAAGAACCTAATTAAACCTTGATAATCAATACTTAGAAGACTTAAAAATAGTTAGAATGGGGTATTATATAAAACTGTATGAATATATATATATATATATATATATTTATATATACATAGTGTATATAGGAATTTTCACAAAGAAGGCAAGGAAGAAAATCCATTACCAGTATTTAAGGAGGAGGCAGGGCCGAGCAGAGGTTGGAGAGGTGCTTGAGAAGAGAGAACCCACAATATTTAAGGGTGAAAAGTGACTGTGTAAATAAACTGTGTATGTATATTTTTATATACCCCAAGATTAAACATGAAATGATAAACCAAGACTCAAGAGGAGAATCATGCAGAAGAAAACAAATACTCCAATTAAGAAAATTCTAAGTAGATCGTTCGTTTGATAAATTATAATTATATATATATATATAGCATGGAAAACTTACATGGGATCCAAAAGGCTTTGTTTTTAAAATAAACCGAGGGCGTCAGGTCTGTGGAAAATAAGAGAGGAGGGGTTGTGGGTGTATAAAGGTGGAGTCACAGACTGAGGAGAACAAGAGGGCTTTGATGAAGACTGGTGCGATGCTGTGAGATGTGAGGAAGAAGAAGACGACATAGGAGATGCAAGAAAGAAATGGATGACTAAGATTGTCCAAGGCTAGATCTAATGACTGAGGAGAGATCCAAAGTTTTAAAATCAGAGGAATGATTGAGATTAAAACATGGATCAGATCAGATGGCTGCAAGTGATGCAGTGATCATTCATTTAGATTTTCAGAGTGGAAGATCGAGATTAGATGAGGAGAGGATCGAATGACTAAAGAAAAACGTGGGGGAAACTATGGTGGTGGAGGTTCAAAGGCTGGGAGGAACGGGAAGATGAGATTAGATGTGGAGATTATCGAAAGAATAAAGAAAAATGTGGGGGAAACTGCGGCGGTGGAGGTTTAAAGGCTGGGGGGAATAGACGACCAATATTACATCACAGATCAGATCAGACGGTCACAACGAGACATGATATTTAAAAATGGGTCGAGCGGCCGATATTAGATCCGAATTTGATTGGATGGTATAGATTGTGTTTTAGTAAAAAAAACACGCCCACATCAAAACGGGATGGGTTTCACGACTTCTTTATAATACTCAACCTCTCAGCATTGAGAAATTAACTTCTCTTCCCCCCATCCCTGGTACCGACCTGTACCGGTTCTTAGTAGGCACGCTCTGCACCCACCCCTGCTATCGTGCCACCTTGTATGGAGGCTCGCTCTGGTTCCTTCATGCCCCTATGTTCGCCCGTACCCACACGGCTGACATGGCTGGTTGGATGGGGAGCTGAGGCTTAGACGCACCAGCATTGGTGCATGCTTCCTCCCCCAGTAGGCTAGCTATGGCTGGATGGCCTTAGAAATTCCATTTTTTATATATAAAAACCCAAAAGAATACTTGGAAAACAAAGAAGAAAAAGAATAAACTAAATTTCTTCATTAAAACCTTATTAATTAAAACATAATTCTAAATTTAATTTTATGTTTTAAAATAATATAATTCAAAAACCAACATATAAATTATACCATTATTAAAAGTATAATTTTTTATTAATAAGAGTAATTCAAAACATTAAATTTAAAAATGGATGTCCTCATATCTAGAACATTATAGTAATTATACCTTTTAAAATATAAATATAAATTATATCTTAAAACTATGTTATCATTTAATCGGGATATAATATTTAAAGCATTTAAAACATTCGAAACTATAAAAGAATCTATATAATTAGAATATTTAAAACATATGAAAACACTTTAAATGTTTAGGGAAATTATATAGGATTTATTATAATGAAAAATTGATATTCTTTTTATCACATTAAAATTGTTAACACTTAAATTATTTTGGTTTAATATAACACTAACGGTCACTTGATTTTAAATTCCAATAGTCATAAAAGGAAAATAATGGTCATATTTATTTCCAACATTCAAGAAGACCCTTATAAATACATGTATAGGGTATTTCATATCTTTAAATCGGTTTTACTTACAAAGATGGTTCTCTATATTCCTCTGATGCTTAGTACTTGTGTTATTCTCCTATAAATTTTATTCTTCATTACAGTCAGTCCAAGGGATGAGGGCTACCTACTTGGTCTCATTGTGGTGTCAGTAGGTCTTCCAGGGGAGATCCTCAAATTTTACATTAGTTTCCTAGGCTAGCTATGGTCTTTTGGTTGTAACATTTTCATGTTTTATTGAATAAAATATGTCTTTTGTTTATTTTGTAAGACTTGTTTTGTATATTAATGAAATTAATCAAATCAAAACAATTAAAACTATTAAAATAATATTATTACACATAAAATATGTTTGGGATATCACAAGTGTGGTAAGCCTGGGAACTCAAAATGGATTTACACTAAGGCACCCAAGGTATGTGGTTCTTGTGGATGCTCATATCACTTGAATAAGTTATGTAATTCCTATTATTCTTCACATAGTAGCATGAGATCATTAAAACATAATAAATATGTGGTGCAATCAGATTCTTCATGAATAAAGGGGTTCTGTCCATAGACATTTGGAACAAAGATTCTTCACATAGTGTAAGAGTCTCTAGAGGAAACAGTTATGAGTCCAGTAACTGTGAGAGGTACCATCACTATTTATTCATCTTTAGTAACTTTTTTATTTGATATTGGTGCACCTTATTCTTTAATTTCAACTCGTATTGTTAATCTTATGAATCTTCACATGGAGATTGTATCTTATGTAATTGATATTACTACACCCCTTAGAATGAATAGAGAGTAGGGTCTCCATTGTCCTCCATGTATTTTTTATTTATTAGATATTTATCTTTCTTGGGATTTTCTGGTTCTCAACATGAAACCACTTGACGTCATATTTAGGATTGATTGGATTATTTCTAATAAAGTTTGAATTGATTGATATCTTTGACAAGTCTCCTTTACTGTGCCTGATGGGGTGTGCCATATCTTTTATGGGGAATGGGACCCAAGGCTGAGTAGAGATGGACCTTATTATAAAAATTTGGAAAAATTTATATCAGTGTTTGATTTTGACCTAGAGAGAGAATATTTGGGTGATAATCTCCCTCCAGTTTTCATTGAGTTTCTCAACGTTTTTCCTTATGACTTCTTTGTCTTTCCACCGGTAAGGGAGGTAGAGTTTTATATCAATTTAGTTCATGGTACTAAAATAGTATTTATTCATTATTAACACATGATACCATATTAAATGAAAGAGTTTAAGGCTTAGTCGGATGATCTTTTAGATAAAGGCTTTATACACTCGAGTGTATCACCTTGGGCGACACTCGTTCTCTTTATTAAGAAAGATGACAGATCACTTCACCTTTGTGTTGATTATCAAAATAAAAATTAGGTTATGGTAAAGAAAAAGTATCCATTGACACATATTGAAGATTTTTTTGACAGGTTGAAAGGGTCAAAGTGGTTTTTGAAGATTGATATTTGATCTAGTTATCACCAGTTGAGAATAAAAGAATATGACATTTAGAAAATCTCCATATGGAGAATGTATGGTCATTATGAGTACCTTTTCATGATATTTTGTCTAACTAATTATCATGTAGTATTTATTGATTTTATGAACATAATCTTCCATGAGTATCTTGATACTTTCATGGTGGTATTTGTAGATTAAATCCTTGTTTACTATAAGTTCGAGGTGGATCATGTTCTTCATTTGATACCAGTTCTGGAATTATTGAGAAATTAAAAACTTTATGAAAATCTATAAAAATGTGAATTCTAGATTTAGGAAGTAAAGTTCTTGGAAAATTTAGTTTCAGAACATAGTATCTCAGTGTATCCTGAGAAGGTGAAAGATGTTATAACATGAAAACAAATGAAAAATATTTTTGAGATTCAGAGCTTCTTGCTCTTAAATGGGTATTATCAAAGCTTCATAAAATAATTCTCAAAGTTGTATCATTTTTTGACTGAACTAACTCATAAAGGAGTAAAGTTTGTTTGGGATGATAAATTTCAGAGTTCTTTTGTTGATCTGAAACATCTTTTGACTATAGTGTCAGTCTTGACTATTCTAGAGGTCGGGCAGGGCTATGCGGTCTTCTGTGACACATTGAGTTTTAGTTTGGGATGTGTTTATATGTAGGGTGATCATGTCATTGCTTGTGGCTCTTGGTATCTTAGGACACATGAGAATAATTATCTAAACCATGACCTATAACCTACATTTGTGATGCATGCACTCAAGAGTTGGCAGAATTAAATTTTTAGAGAAAGGTTTACAATGGTTTTGGACCACAAGAGATTGAGTTATATATTCTCTAAAAAACATTTGAATCTACACAAGAGGCATTGGGTGGAACACTAAAAATATTTTGATTTCAAAATCATCTATACCTTGGGGAAAGGGAATGTCATTGAAGATGCTTTGAGCATGAAACTTCTGACCCATCCATGAATGGATCATTAAAAGAGTGGAACTTAATGGCTCTTTTTGCATAGTTTCATATTTGAGTTTGAGAAATAGGGTCCACGGTTATATTGGAAAATGTTTAGTTGACCTCCAGTCTTCTTGAGTTGAGTCTTCAAGAATAGAATCTTGATGATGAGTTTCATAGAATTAAAGAATCTATTTATGTCAGGGAGACCACTACTGAGTGCTCATTCTCCATAGAGGATATTATCTATTTTAGGAATTGGTACATTGTTTCTTTTCCAGTGAAAAAATATGTGATGTGGGATTTCCATAATTCCCAGTGGGTTGTGCACCCAGGAATCATGATTTTTTTCTATGACATGAAGAGTCACTTTTGGTGGCCATGTATGAGATGGGGAATTGCTGATTTTGTTTCTTTTTGTTATAAATGCCAATTGGTCAAGTATGAGAACAAGAGACCTTTGGGTTTTCTTCATACACTTCTAGTTGCAACTTAGAAGTGGGATGAGATCTCTATGGACTTTGTGGTTGGGTTTCCACGTATCCAGAGAAAGAAGAATGTGATATGGGTCGTGATTGATAGGCTGACCAAATCAAATCACTTTATACCCATTCATGATAAAAACAATCTTAATGAACCCAGAAATATCTACATGAAAGATATTGTTCATTTTTATGAAGTTTCATCTTCTATAGTATCTGATAGGGATCCCCAGTTTACTTCTCACTTTTGGAGAGGCCTCGAGGAGGCACTAGGTTCTCATGTTTGTTTGAGTATGACATACAATCTAAAGTTGGATGGATAGATAGAAAGAGATATAGATTCTTAAGGATATGATTAACAATTGATTTATTTAATTTTGTGGATCTTGGGATAACCATTTTTGGCTAGTTTCATTATATTATAACAATAGTTACCAGTCTAAGATCAGAGTGGATCCTTTTGAGGCCTTGTATGGATGACCTTGTAAATCTCCACTATGTTGGTTGAAGATTGGTAAAAGTTACTTGGTTAGACCAATATTGGTTCAAGATATGCTAGTAAATATTTAGTTGATTTGTCAGTGGATGTTAACGACATAGAGTTGGTATAAATTTAAGTTGATCTTCATCATAGACTATTGGGATTTTTAGTTGGTGATAAGCTGTTCTTGAAATTTTAACCTCAGTTGGGTCATCAAAAACTTGGAAGGAAAGGAAAGATTAATCTTAATTTTTTTGGGACCTTTTGAGGTTATTGAGCATGTGGGGACAATGTCTTAACTTTTATCACTTCGTCAATAGTTTACATTGATACATAATATGTTCCAGGTATTGCAACTGTGAAATTATCTCTGTGATCCATCTCAGGTTCAAGCTGGAGTGATCTTGATATTGAGCTTGATTTATTGGTGAATAAGTATCTAATCAGGAAAGTTAATTCTAAAACCAATGTACTTCATGGGAGGATTATACCTTTGGTTGGAGTTCCATGGAAGCATGGTTATGATATTCATGATATGTGGGAGAGAGAGGAACTGGTGGCGGAGCAGTGGCCTCATCTTTTTGACATGGAGACTTCTTGATAGGCTTTCTAGGGATAAAAAGTTTTTATTTTGGGTAGGTTATAACATCCCATTATAATTTTCAGGTACTCTTTGAACCCTATTTTGAACATGATTTGGTAGGGTCTTTTTTAGGGGTGCTTTGGGTGAAATTTTAGAAATTTTGGAAGGATATTGGGTTGTACACGATTGGTACACAGTTTTCCCAAACCATGTACCATACTAGTGAAAACTACGCAAACCCATTAAGTGAGGGTTTAAATGATTGGTGAATGGTTTTTAAAATAGCGTGATGACCTAGTAGAAACTATGAACCCCTTTATAGGGGCACACGGTTAAGGTGCACAGTTTTACAAACTATGCGACCCTTCCCAGCTAACCATGAAAACGAGAAAAATTAATTTTGAAAAATGTTTCAAAATTCCCAAACCCCTATTTTTTACTTCCCACTCAATCCCAAATCCCTTTGCCTTGATTTACTAGGTCTTGAAAGCTCTCAAGGACACATTTTTTTCTCCTCCAAACTATTTCCAAGGTGGATCAAAGTAAGGTGAGCATCATTCAATCTCTTCCTGGTAAGATTTCTTCTCCCGTTCTCTATCTCCCTCTCTCTGATTCTCTCCTCCTTAGGGTTTGTTAGATATTCATGTTATTGAGAGATCTAAATTCTTTTTTTTATATCTTGAATCTAATTTTGATTCTTTTATCTATATTTCCTACATTCTTCATTGGTTTTCCCTATCGAGGATGTTGTGATACATGATCTCTGTGTTGAGGTAGGTGGTTCCGTCTAAGTTTGGCCAATTGAATTACCCTTGATTTGATTGATTTGAATTAAATTTCTTTCAATTGTATTGTGAAAATCCAATTTGATGCGAATTGGGATTTAAATTGGAATGGTATGGATTTTTGGAAAAACCCACAATTCCAATGAATTGGGGTGTAATTTTTAATTGATAGAATTGTGAAAATTATTTATGAAATCAATTTGAGAAATTTATTTGAAATTGCAATTCTAAGAATTTTTTTAAATTGTTTTGATAAGAAACCATTTTGTTTTATCCTAAAAAAATGCACAAATTGATTAAAAACCACATTTCAATTTTAAAATGGAAATTGGAATATTTAACTTGAAAATGGGGAAATTGTATTTTAAATAGTTTTAAAATAATATTCCCTTTATTGATTGTTGTTTGATCACATGCCAGCCTAGGTAGTTAGTGAGTTATTATGGGCATACACACTAGGTTGTAATTTCCCTATTAATGGACTGACACTTTAAAACTCTAACAAAAACCTATTGGTAAATATTATCCCCAGTGGGATGCTAGTTAGTCCTATTTAGACAGTGTCAGAGGGAAATGTGAGTACATTACCATTATCACTATATGAGAGTTTGAGTATCCCATAACTTAGAACTATCATACCTCTTAGAATATGACCATGTTTCTCTTTGTTGATTCTTTGATATATATATATATATATGTTTCATTGTTTGTAAATTTATTTATAAATGCCTTGTGAATTTATATAAATAGTTTTATATAAAATGTTTATTAATCCATTATTGAAATGTTTCCATCAATTTAAATGAAAATCAGTATTTTTAAAAATTATCTTGTATTTACATTAGTGTTTTATTTAAAATTGAAAGAATTATTTGGTTTATTTATATTGGAATATTATTATGGAATACTTTGTGACACCTTACTAGAATTTTATCTCACACCCTACCTTTTCCTTCGGGTGCTTTTAGATTTACTTCTTCTAGGTTTGAGCAAAGGAATGGAGCCACTTGGAGGTGGTGGTTATTGATCATTTGTCTTTGAGTTGCTGTGTCCATTGTGACTTGGGTTGTTTATTCTATTTTATGATACTTTGTGGTTGTATTTATGGGTTTTGATATACCTATTTGACTTCTAGTACTATTTTCTCTGTGAAAATTTCTTTTGATTATACTAATATGTCTTTTTTATACCATTGTGTTTGTGGAAAATTCATTCCCACTTTCATATTGTATGATTCCAGGTGCTAGTCTCTAACCCATGGGGACCAAGAATTCTCTTCAGACTATGTCAGGATCAACCAGGGTATTAGGGTACCAGGGTTACTAGGCCGATTCATGACATGGAACTATGATTGATCTATTTCATACAATACGGTACACCCAAACAACCTATATATGATATCTCTATATTGTAAAATATGATATACCCAGAGGATTAAATATAAGAATTTTATATATATATGACATACTATATGAAATACCATATCATACCATATGACATTCCAATTATTTTGGGAATATTACCTTCCTCTCATTCCTTTTGGGGCTATCTATAGAAGTGATGCACTTTATACTAAAAAAAGTTCCATCAGATATAGTAGAAAAGATGCCATATGAGATATGTAATGGGTTCAATCCCAAAATGAATTTTATAAGGATTTAGGGTTTTGAATCATATGTTAAACATATGAATTCATCCAAGTTATTAACCAAATAAAATAAGTGTATCTTTATTGGTTATCCCAAGGAAACACAGGGGGTATTATTTTTATAATTTTTTTGAACACAAAATTTTTGTGGCTTGAAATTATATTTTAATGGAAAAGGAATTCCTTTCTAATAAAAATAGTACGAGGGGACTATAAATTTATGAATTTAAATACCAAAAATAACATTTATTAACTGATATGGATGAGTTGGTTCTATAAGAGGATTTATAAGAAGAACCAATGCAATATACATTGGAACTAAGAAGGTCAAGTATGATTTTTTATATTCCCAAGAGGTATGAAATTATCATGGAAAATGATGATGAGGTTATAGTCATTGATTATGATCTAACCACCTATGAAGAATATATTATATGTTTTAAATCAAAAAAATGGTTTCTATATGTGAATGATGAGATAAAATCCATGTAAAATAATCAAGTTTGGAATTTGGTTAATTTACCTGAGGGGTCTAGACCTATAGGGTGAAAATGGGTCTTTAAGAAGAATACTGACATGGATGGTAGAGTATCTACCTTTAAGTATTTTTTTTGTAAGGTGGTTTCAATATAATTCATGGAATTTATTATGAAGATACCTTCTTACCCATTGTGATTCTTAAATCCACCAGAATTATCTTAACCATTGCAGCATTATATGATTACAAAATATATAAAATGAATGTCAAAACCACATTCCTTATTTTGAATTTACTTGAGTATGTGTATATGAAACAACCCAAGGGCTTTGTTAATCAATGAATTCTACAAAGGTATGTAATCTACACAGATCCATTTATGAAATTAAGATGGTTTCAAGAAGTTAGAATCTTCATTTTAATGAAGAAATAAAAGAGATAGATTCATTAATAATAAATACGAGCCTTGTGTAAATAAATGAATTAGTGGGAGAATTATTGTATTTATAGTTTTATATTTTGATGAAATTTTACTTATTAGAAACAACATTCCTAATCTATAGTCTGTAATGGATTAACTTGGAAAAAATTTCTCAATGAAATACTTAGGAGAAGCATCATGCATATTGGGTATGAAAATTTATCAAGATAGATCAAGAAAGCTTCTCAAACTAATTCAGGGTACATATATTGGTAAAATATTAAATTGATTCAAAATTAATTATTATAAGAAAGGATATATGAAAATTTTTCATAGAAAGAGTCTTTAAAATGATCAATTATATTCTTCTAATGAAGAAATAAAACACATGTATGGGTTACCTTATGTATCAAATATAGGGTCCACCATACATGTCATGTTATGTAATTTTATAGATGTGTCATATATATTGTGTATGATGAGAAGATACAAATCTGATTGTTGAGAAGGGAATTGGATCATCATAAAAAATATCCAAAAGTAGCTTTATAGAACTAAGGATAAATTTTTGATATATAGAGGTGAAGACTAACTTGTTATATGAGGTTATAATGATGCAAGTTTACAAACAAATAGTAATGATTTTAAATCACATTATAGTTTTTTTCCTAAATGGGGGTGAAATTAGTTGGGAAAGTTCCAAGAAAGTAACAATGAATGATTCTAAAATAGAATCTGAGTACATATCTACATCATATGCAACAAAATATGTTATTTGGATTACGATGTTCATCACTGAACAAGAGGTTATTCTAAACATCATGATTCCCATTGAAATCTTTTTTGATAAAAATGGGGCAATAACACAAGATAACGATTATAAATCTCACCAAAAATCCAAGAATATAATTTGAATATATCATATCATTCATGAGATTATAGATTATAGAGATGTATAAATTTTCAAGTTTTCTACAGATAAAAATATAGTCAATCCTTTTACTAAACTACTTTCATAACATAATAATGATGGAAATTTATGATCTCTAGGTATTATATACAAGGTATATTAACTTTGGCGAAAATGGAAGATGTTGTAAATTGTACCCTAGAATCCAATCATGGGATGGTGGTTTGGAACAATGTTTATATCATGTATTACTTTATTAAATAAATATAGGAATTCTTCTATTATCATTATTTTGTGTTTTATTACTTTAAACCGAATAATTATGATAATAATATTAATGGTATTTGTTGAGAACCATCATAGAAGTAAAAATTTTGATGTATAGTTAACATGAATAGTGACTATATACAATTAGATATATAGAGTGCTTCCACAGGTTACTAGTTGGACCTGTTGAATCAGATGTGACTCAACTTGAGAAACACCACATGGATTTTTTCATTTATGTTTTTGGTATATATCATGTGGGATTATATTTATGTCTCTTTTGATAAATGGGTTTAAGGTATGATTTCCACGAAAACTTTCATACTTAGGCCTCTATCCTACGCCATTTTAGAATTTGATCTAAATAGATGGTCTTTAGGCATGTTACTTATCATGGGTGGGACATCACTTGAGATTGTATTCGGAATTGTTTTCCCTTGGGACATGTTTTAAATCATGATCCTCCTTTAAATTATACTAAGAAAGTGCATGACCATGCCTAATATATTTGATGTACTACTATGTTCAGATAATTCATAGATATGAGAGATATATTAAAACTGAGTGATGTGGGGTTGACATAATCCATGTCCCATACCCATCTTGATGTCATATATAATAGAAAATTGATATAAAATACACATGAGTGAAATTATCATGTTGAACCTTTTATTAGGTATATTATACTTTTTATTTGGATTAAAAAATTATTACTAATAATATAAAAGGTTAAAATGAGTCACAAATAAGTTTTTTCGATGATGGATTTTTTATCCAATTATATTGGATATTTTATGGGTATTATTTTGAATAAAATAAATAATCAAAATAAAATAATATATTCTAAATTATTATTATTATTTCAAATATAGAACATATATATACGGGATATATATATATAATTATAAGGGAATACCATAATTCCTATTTAATACTTATTTATATATATGATATATTTTTAAATAAATATAAATGGTGTCACTTATTAAGGAATGGTTGATATTTGTTACATTGTGTTAATAGTGAACAGATAGATGGGATTCACTCAAACTAATAGACTATATTAATAGTCTTTACTATTGACATTAAATGTAATAATTAAAATGACATAAATCCCTATATTGAGGAATATATAAAAGTAGGTCCAAGGGGATGGTTATACCAAAACCATTAGAAAGAAAATCACATTCCTTATGATCCTCTCCATCATTGATAATTATTTCTCCTACACTATTTTTTTGAGATATTCCCCATATCAAGGACCGAATAATGGATAATGAAGGCCACATTTCTTATGATAGAGAAAATCATTATTCCCTTATTAGAGAATGATAGAGATCATTCTTGGTGATAGAATTGATGAGAAAATGTCCTCATTTTCTCACTGTAAGTTTATTTATTTATTATTATTGTTTTAATTTTCAGATGGTCTTGGTGTTGAAATTATTTTATTATTCCCAATGTGTTAATGATTCTTAGAGAACATATAGAATACTTACTATATATTAATTGATGTATTATGTTCAATAGAGTCTTTAGTTGTTCATAATGTGTAATTATCCCGACTATATGATGGATGGAATTTCCCTACACATGAGCCTCATCCTAGTTGGTGAGGTCTCTCTAAGTTAATCCATGAGACCTAGGTTCAAAACCAGGAAGAGGCATAATTTCGGGGGCACTGTAGTAGTACTGTAGCAGGCACTGTAGCAGTTACTATAGCAGGCACTGTTCGGTATTGTAGCAGCTGGAACTATTCACCTTGGGCCACCAATTTGGGCTTGGAGTCCTTAAGGCCTTCAAGTCACCCAAGGCCTTCAGGTCAGTAAGGCTTTCAGGCCACCTCATGGCCTTTGTGCCACCTCAAGGCCCTCAGGGCCACCTGATTTGTAGTTGCACAGAAATATTCTACAAGAAACCACTCTAGAGGAGGAAAGAGCAGGGCACATCCACCAGAGCAGGGCTAAACAGAATTTGGAAGAATGAGAGGGTATGGAATTTTCCATCAGTACCATTACTGTGTACCCTTGCACATGGACATGCTATCCAAATAGTCATGCAAATGTGGAGAGATGATCACGATGCAGATACTGGGGAGGATCAGTTTCAAGTAGTCATAGTCTGTATGATTTCCTTAAGACCTATGGGTCATGTAATGTGTCCAAGCCTATGGGAAATTTAATTCCTAAGCCTACGGGCCTTATAAGGGTTCCCCCTCATCCCTTGAAAGGGGGGTTATTATAAAATCAATAAAAAAGAAGGCCTTCAAGACATTCAGTCAGTCACCTGAGTTTATCAAGTTTTATCCAAGGTCTAGAGCTAAAAAAGGGTTATATTAATATTCAAGACCATATTCTTTATATTGTGTAATAGTGGTTCATTGACGAGTAGTGGCATGTTTCTAGGTGGATTGAGGAGTTTGGTGTTATTTCCCAAAGTGCTTTGTTAGTATCTTTTTCAAAAGATATACATAATAAAACTAGGTTATTTTAGCAAAGAATTTGATCATGGATAGAGTTCAAGGTTTGGATGTTAAATTCCATTTGATTTTTGAGGAAGGTATTGAGAAATAAAGGACATGTTGACCTTATACCATGAGATAGGGACATTGGTGTGTATTCCTTGATGATAGGAGATGGAAAAAGATAAACCATACCTTAGGGAACATGCTATACTACAGTTCATCTAGAGTTTGTGTAGAATATTCTTTATTGTTTTTGGTAAAATAATCTAGTACATATAGTCTATTCCTAAGTGACAGACATCACATAAATTCCTAAAGGTGAGAAGTGTGATGCTCCTATGTGAGTTATCTTTGGTGATGAACAATTTCATGGTGGTGATTAATGGTTTATGGTTTTGTTTTTTCATGGTTATAATATGAACTTTGGGTGTGGAAAAGGTAGTGGGTATTGAAGTTTGTTGTTTGAATAAATCCTATGCTTTAGATAAGATGATGCTTCATGATGATCTTGATTTGATAGCACTTGTGGTGCAATGGTAGACTAGGGAAGAAAGTTTGAGATGTATGAAAGAGAATATTCCTTCCCTATATGGATGTTTCTTGAGTTCACTTAGATATTGAACCACCAAAGGTGGATTAAGAATGCACGGGGATGGGTTTTTACACACATGGGATTTTTTTGAGCTTCTCAATTAATATATATATTTGTTTTCTCTTTGGGTGTAAATACTTGTGTTTTTACAGGTTATGGAATTCAAATAAAATTTTAATTTTGGTCTTATAGTTGGGGAAATTTTGAGAAATGGGATTTAGATTAGAATTAATAGGCATGAAACATCTCCAAAAGATTTTTTTTAGATGTGGATTGAGGAATGGGAGGTGTTATGGGTGCTTGAGTGGATGTTGGAGTATGGTCAAAGTGATGAGTCCCCATTGCTATTTTTTACTACAAGATGACACTTGTGTCCTAATATCCTATAGTTAGGACCTACGGGGGGGGGGGGGGGGTAGTGGATTGGGGTTTGAGAGGCCATGCCATGTTGGAATCATGCCTTAAGGGAGGAGGAGGCCACACCACAAGGGTTGAGGAGGTCTCGTGTGTGGTTCTACTGAAGGAGACTTCGCACTGTTACCTATAGGGGTTGTGCCATAATGATGCTTGATAGAGGGGTGGACTCTATTATTAGGGTCGTTACACTAAAATATAGGAGGGTCACACCACAGGAATGCTTCATCAAGGGTTGATCCCTCTTCCTAGGCCAATCACACCATGACCCAAAGGGGTCCCACCATAATATATATAGATAGGGGTGTTGATCCCTCCACCTAAGAATTGGTCATACCACGACACCCATGGACTTTCCATTAATATAATATAGGCCTCAATTTTTAATACGACCAAAATTGTAATTTTCTAGTCACCCCTTTGTTTTTGGGATGAATAAATGCATGAAGGAGGTCCATTCAGCTGAATTCTCCCCCTTTTTCCTCCCAATAACCCCTTGAAGAGGTGTGATTTTATGGCATTGTACCTATAAATTCTATGCAAGTTCCTATCTTATACCTCTATTATTCCTTACAATGTTCACCTATAATTTTGATTTGGTTTATTCTAGGGTTTTGGTGACCATTTCCATCTGATCATGGTACAAATTTTCTAAAATGATGGGGATTTTACTTAGCATGGATAAAAGACATTCAAAGAGGATGATCACATGTCATTTATCATTGTTCGGATGGATTCATGTTGACCTATGTAATTTTCTTGGGTTTTTTGATGAAATTAGGTTAAATTGACCATTAATTTGGGTAATTAAATTTGGTATTTTGTGTGGCTTATACTTGGGTGTGTGTCAGGAGTGGAACTCACCCCAATACTCAAGGTTTTAGTTAGTGGATGTAGATCGATTAGTTTTTGGGAAATTATTCCTATTTAAGTTAAATTTTATAGTTAATTAAAATAGTTATAATTAATAATTTTGGATGTGATGACTTGAGACAGGGGATCGAGAGATGGAACAAGGCATGAAATAGATTAGGAAATGATGATCAAGATTCAATTAAAAAAAACTTCATTTGAGGTAGGTTGTACTCAAACATCTCCCTATATTTTATTCATCATTTTTATATGCATGTGGTATAAGGTATTTCCACTAATGGGTTATTGAACTTAAATTTAAAATTAATTATTTATGGAATTCAATGATTGGAATGAAGTGTTAAGGGACACAATGAACCCTTGAACACTAGTTGGATTCCTTAGCCACTAACGGGCAAGGGATCAATCATAAATGTGAGCCTTGAGATATATGAATCTGGGAGGGGTATAAGTAAAAAATATGAAAATATTAGACCTTTAGATAGGTGACTTTAGTTACCTTGAGTAGGGACGTGTGATGGAATGAGAATGATTGGCCTAGGGATAGGCCATAAGGGAACCTTGAATTCCTTTGAGCCTATTGTCTAGTTAACCAAATAGCAGGGTGAGTGTTCTTCCCATATTGGTATGTGACTAAACTGGGTGGGTATTCCCTGGGTAGGACTATAGAAAGGTTGGGTTCGAGAGGATAGATCTAGGATAACTTGGGGACAAATATGGGATTTAGGTTATCCCTCTAGTGTGACATTAGTATTGAATTTCCTATGAGTCCAGGTAGGTCTTGATGTGATCATGTAAGTGTTGAGGGATGTTATTCCCTTCAAGTTATGGGCTTCGACCATAGAGTTGGGAATGATAATGAGGCACCCATGTAGGGTTTTTGGACTATGATGTGACATAAGGGACCCTTGTTGGGTTCTATAGTATTATATTGATCATAGATAGGGGTGGTGTAGGGGATAAGGTATTTTCAATATTGGGTGTCAATTTAGAACTTGAGGATCAATGGGATAACCTAGTCTAACTATAGTGACGAGTATGGGTTGTGTTCCTGAGAGGCCTACCCCTGAGACGTGTATAGTGTTTGAGTTAGTGTCTAAACCGAGTGGTATGATTTGAAGTTATAGGGATGTCATTCCCCAAGTGTGTGTGATGTATATGTATATAAGTATGATATGTGAATGAGGGTTTAGGAACTAGGGGAGGGTTATAAACCCTGGGTAATGTAGGTTTGGTACTACTCAAAGGTGGGGTGTAAACCCATGGGTGTATCTAGTATGGTTCTAGGGTGAGCTAAGTTACCCTCAGATGTATGTTTATTATGTGGTTCTATGGTTAGCTAAGTTTCCCTCCATTTTATCTCTCTTATATATTTATAGGGTGAGCTATATTTTCCTTAGGTGTAGTTTTATTATATGGTTCCAGGGTGAGAAAATTTTCCCTTGGGTGAATCTTTATTATATGGTTCCGGGGTGAGTTGAGTTTCCCTTTGGTGCATGAATTTATATATAGTTCCAAGTTGATATGAGTTTCCCATTGATGTATGTTATAGACATGGTTCTAGGTATGGATATGGTTCCCCCTGGATGGTTATGTGTTTTTTCAAAGACATCTGACACTGGTTGAAGCTGGTATGATATTCAAGTACTGGTTCCAAGGTAGGACTTGGTCCCTCTGGGTGATTTTTTAAAGAGGTTATATAGTAGGATGCAGTTTCCTTGGGATATTTTGATACATGCTCAAAGACTATCCAACACTAGTTAAATTAGGTTTGGTTTATTTTAGGTGTCACCTTAGAACTTGAGGATTGATGTTGGTTATTTTATTACCCTTATGTGTTTGATTATTATTATGAGAATAACACATGCGCATACACTATATATACCAATTATGTTAGGTACACCATTGGTGGTGGCCTATTGAGTTTTACTCACACCATTCTTAGGAGATCATGAAACTTTGGTACCTAAGCAGACCTCATGTTCCTAGGTTCAGGTAGGGAAGAGGCCCAATGTTTCATGATTTAGTAGGATAACTCAGATGGAGTATGGATATTAGGAATTAACAAGGCTTGGGTATGGTAGTATATCCCCTATATTATATTTAATTTTATTTATTTTTACATGTGATTGTCCTGGTGAGTGGTTAGTTGAGATGTATTACTATATACTGCCACATTTTCATTTAATATAGCATGATTCTTTTTTATTGTATCTTTTTGTACTTTTAATTTTTATTTATATGTTGTGTGATATATCTATTTTTGTTTTACTCTAATATGAGGGTATAGTATCTGTAAGACAATGCATTAAACCCCTACTACTAGTCAGCAGCCTTTGGCATATGGAGAGACATTCCTGAGGTCTTGTGACATACCCCAGCCAGAACATAGGTGTGTGCTATCATGGTTTCTCGATGGTGGGGCATTACAAAGTGGTATCAGAGCATATTTTTCTTTTTATTACTATTTTTGGTATGGTAGACAAAGAATAGGGACATATAAATGGTTGTGATGGACTTCAGACTACTGTGTCGCAAACACCTTTTTAGTGGAAAGTTTAAGTTATAATGGATATGGGATTATTATTTTTGATTTTTTCCATTACAGTTTAGATATTTATTCAAATATGATATTTGGATTTGAGATCATTATTTTTGGTTTTGGATTGCATCTTATAGGAAAAGAGTCTGGTGTACATGCATCATTTTTGGCATATAGGATTCCAATAACATTTATGTATGTTTATGTGATTGATTTCACCAAAGGTAGAGGGTTGAACTATTTAAAGTGTTGAAAACAACTTATATAGAGTTTTCCCATATAAATTTTTGGTAGAATTCTACTCAACTTAATGATGGTGTATTTTCTCTAATGATAGGCCATTTGGATGTTATGATGACATGTTCTCTAGTGATAAATATACAATCCATCAATGTAAGGGATGTATAATGACCCTTGGTGGGTTGGTATAGACATTTGATTCCTTAGTGTTGGTTCCAAAAAGAAATATTTTTTTGTTACTTAAAAGTTTCAATAAAAATATTTATAGTGTTTTCTTATATAGATTATTAGTGGAATTCTATTTAACTGAAATATGTGAATGTAGTTTTACTAGATACTAATAATCATAGGATGATGTTGTGATATTACGGAGGATGTGATTTGGTCCTCATAAGGGTATTCTATAATGAGGATTCCTAATGAGGATGGGTGCCTGGGGATGGGCGATGATTTATCATGTGATTCCTGATATGTATATGAAATAACCCTAGAGTGAGTGTTTCATCATGTGAGTTTCCCTGTGATATTTGATATGGGGGAAGGGATTTTTTCCCATGAGTTGTGTTCTATGTGAGAAATGGTTTATGGGATAGGAGGGTGAGCCCAATGAATTTAAGATATGGCTTAAGATATTAATGATTCATGTACTATGTTTGAGATGAGCTGTTATGTATAAGGGTAATCAAGAGAAGGGTTGTCCAAGATTTGTGAGTGCCCTTAGTGACTGGAATCATGAGTAGATACTTATGGTTAATATGTCAAACCATAGGGAGTGATATCAGACATGTGGTATAGTAATAAATATTCCTTGGGATTTCAAAGTGAAAATCATTTGGATTTCATTTGGTATCAAGGTTAGGATTTGAGGGAAGGGTTAGTAGGATTCATGGATTTTTAGATTTCATGTGTGGTTCCCAATGATATAGTGGATTTTCCCTAAATGGTTATATTTAGGGCGGATATAGTGTGGGTAAATGCTTCTAGATTTGGGAATGACACCTAAGTGGTGGGTGATCATGTGGTTGGACTTTATAAGGATAATATTCTAGGATTGTTATAAAATAAGCACTGAGGATATTTTATCCAGATGATATTTTCATGTTAGGGGGGCATGATTAGTTATTTAGGTATGTGATCATTTTTTGGATGAAATATGACCCATGGGATCATGAGTCAATTCGTATGAATAAGTAATAAGTAATTTTCACCCATTATATTCAGATGATAATGAGATAAATAACAGACAAGAACCCCTAATATGGTTTTTGGTAGATTACTCTTCCTGGAATATAAGAGTGATTGTTGGTATAGATTTTCAAGGAAAACCTTGATACATGAAGAAAATTGAATATTAGTTAAGCATGATGCTATTTTGGTTTTTGGATTTATGAGATAACATGTTTTTGTTAAGGAATGATAGAATTGATGAGATGATTTCAGGAACACTGAAATAGGGTCTTGGTGAGAATAATAGGTGTTAGGAATTGATAATATGGGAGAGCATGTATCAAAAAGAGTGACACCAATGAAATATTGGATCCTAACATGAATTTATCTCAGAAATAGGTATTAGAGAATCTATATGTTGGGGATGACACTACTAGTTGATTGTGGGAGTGAACCTCATTACATAAAAAAAATCAATGGATGTCCTTGATAATATTCTTGGTGATCTGGGAATGGGTAGAGACTGGTGTTTTAAGTTGGAACTTGGGTGTGAGAAGGACGAACATCTACAACCATCACATATTATATTGGATATAGTGTGGTACATGATGATTAGTTTTTTTTGTTTTAGTAGAGTGATGATAAGTACACTCATATGGTGGGGATCATCTTATCAATTGTGAAGATACAACTCTTGTGTCGGTAGGGTCGTGGATGCTGTGAGATCGATCAATGGATGATCGAGGTTCCATTAAGGTACTATTGTTTTGGAAGATCAGATATGGTTTGGTTCCTTGGTAACTACTAGAATCAGGATTTATATGTGGTGTTGGATGGATTCCTCATGTTGGAATCAGGATTAAGATTGATTTGGGTGTGATCCAAGAGAGAGTTAGATCGGTGGTGCACTAATGCTTGAGGTGAGAGAATGAAATTTGGTTGGGTTAATTGAGTATCTAGCTAGATAATTACATTAAGTGCCAGGTTTGGACTTTATTGTGGGACATGGATGATCTTGTGACAGATTCAAGGATTTAGTCATCATGATCAGGCATTTTGATGGCATGTCGGTGGGTGGGATCAAGCATTTTTTTTTGAAAAGTCAGCTAGGGGAGTCTGACTTGTATTTTTCATGTGGTTGTGTGTAGTGAGTTAGAATCACACTGAGCATGTTGAGAACCATATGAAATGTTTTATAGTATATGATTATGGTGGAGAGAGATATGGTTTATAATATTCATTTATGAGTAGAGTATTATGGTGGAGAGCACCATGATATTGGTGATGAATTAATTGATGACACTATGGTGTTCCAGGATAGATGAGTGTGGTTGAGCTCCATATCGGTATTGGTGATGATGATGAGTGGGTGTCTTGGGTTTCAAAAAATAGTGAACTATGGATTTTGTAGATATAAAACAAAATATTTTTCAGTGTTCAGTGATAGAGAATGGAAAGTTGATCCTGAATTGATGATCATGGTAGGTTGGTATTAATGGTTGAAGACACACCAAAAATTCATGGGGGAGAAATGTATTATGGAGGGGAGGTTGTAAAGACTCATGTTTTTATTAGTTTTGAAATTTAGAGAAAATTTTATTTTTTGTCTTAGAGTAGGATAAGTTTCAATAAATGGGGTTAGTATCAGAATTACAAGGAATATAAAATCTCCATAAGATGTTTTTGGGTATGGATTGAGGCCTAGGAGGTGTTATGGATGATTGAGTAGGTTTAGAGAGAGGTTAGAGAGATAACCCCCCATTGTAGTTTTTTAGATGTAGGTAGCCGATCATGCCATGACCCTCAAATTGTGTCATGATGACCTGTAGTGAGGACCTTATGGGGGGGGGGGGTGAGGGGGTCATTCTATGAGGTGTGAGAGGATATTAAATTTTGGAATTGCGCTATGAGAGAGGAGGAGGTTTTATTGTGAGGGATGAGGAGGCCTTGAATTTTTTTCTTCCATAAGAGGTGTTGTTCCATGAACCATAGGGGTTGTGCTATGACAATTATTAGTAGAGGGTTGGTCCCTATTCCTTTGGTGGTAGCACTATGAGCCAGAAGGGTCGGTCCATGGTAGTGCTTAAATGGGGGTTGATCCTTCTTCCTATGTGAGTTGTGATATAACCCAAAGGGGTCTTGCCACAACTAAGATATGAAGGGGTGAAAATATCTATACTTGGGGAGCAGTCATGACACAACCTCCATATTCATATCATGACTAGGATACATTCCTATTTTTTAAACATGGATAGACTGGTAATTTACTATTCAACCCCTTTATTTTTGGGATGAATGATTGCATGAGAGAGATCCATTTGACTAGATCCTCCCATATTATTACTCCCATTAAACTCCCATTTGAATATGACTGATTTTTTGGTGTTTTACATGGTTCTTATAGGTGAGTTCCTCTCTTATCCCTCTTCTATTACTCCCTCTTTTTACCTATAATTTTGATTCATATTGGTCTAGGGTTTTGGTGATGATTTCTATCAGATTATTGTGGAAATATTATGGAATGGTGGGGATTTTTCTTAGCATAGTTAGAGTATGTACCAGGAGGATTATTTCATATTTTTTTTATCATTTGGTTGGAAGTATTCTTTCCTATGAATCTATCTTTGTTTTTTGGAGAAATTAGGTTAAATTTATTGTTAATTCAGGTAATTAAATTGGTTCTTTTATGTGTATTAGTTCGGGGTGTATGTCGGGAGTGGGCCGCACCTCATTGCTCGAGGTTTTTTCCAGAATATGTGGCTTGATGAGTGTTTAAACAATTTTTCCTATTCAAGTTAAATTGGATAAATAATTATAAATAGTTATAATTAATTATTTTGGATGTGGTGGATTGAGATAAGGGATCAGGAGATAGTACATGGCATGAATGATCTTAGCCGAGGATGATTGAGATCTAGTTAATGGAAATAATCCTATATGAGGTATGTGGTCCCTAGAAATCTTCCTACAGTTTATGCATCATGTTTACATGCATGTGTTATATAGTATCACCACTGATGGGTGTTTTAATTTAAATTTAAAATGAATTATTTTATGGAATTTCATAAGAGGAAAAAAGTGATAAGGGTCATGATAGAACCTTAAACAATAGTTAGATACCTCAACCATCGATATTTGAGGGGCTCAATCATAAATGTGATCCTTGAGATATATAAACCCTAAAGGGTTATAAGCACAATATATAGACATAATGGACCTTGAATATGCACCCTCAATTTCATTGTGTATGGGTGAGTGATGGACCAAGAAAAGATAGCCTAGGGGTAGGTCATAAGAGAACCTTGATATGCCTTCAAGCCTATGGTATTGTTTTCTAGAGAGTGGGGATAGTTTTCTTACTCCATTTTTATGTGATTACCCAGGTTGGGTATTTATTGGGTAGGACTATGGAAAGGTTAGGTGTAAAAGGACTGACCTAGGATAATTTGGGGAGGGAGATGGGATTTAATACATCCCTTCAATGTGACACTAGTATAAAATTACTTATGAGGTTAGGAAACCCATAATGTGATCATGGAAGTTTTTAGGGATGTTATTCCCTCAGAGTTATGAACATGGCCTTAGAGTTGGGATCAAGATAGAGGAAACCATGTAGTGTGTCTAGATTGTGATGTGACCTAGGGAACCTTTGGTGGTTTAAACCATATTATGTTGACCCTGATATGGGTATCATAATGAATTATATATTATTGATATTAGGTATCAATTTAGAACTTGAATACTGATAGAGATATCCTAGGGTGGTCATAGTGTTGAGGATGGGTTCTGCACTTGAGAGGCCAACCTAGTAGATGCATTCTAGGTTTTGGAGAGTTTCCAACTTGAGTGGCATGACTTGATGTTATATGGTGAACATGACTTGGGTATGTGTCAGGTATATTTATATATTTATGATATTTAATAATGGTTTAGGATCTAAGGTTGGTTTATTACCCCTTAATAATGGAGGTATGGTACTATTCTAAGGTAATGTGCAACCCCCTAGGTATATCTTATATGGTTCTGGGGTGAGAATAGTTCCCCTAATGTATATGTTTCTTATATGGTTTTAGGGTGATTTGAGTTTCCCCCAGGTGTATATTTATTATATGGTTATGATGGTGAGTTGATTTTCACCCAGGTGTATCTTTATTATATAGTTTTGAGATGAAATGAGTTTTCCCTAGGTGTATGTTAGAGATATTCTTCTAGGGCTAGACATGGTTACCCCTAGGTGGTTATTCATTTTCTCATAGACATATGACATTGTATAAAGTAGGTATGATATTAGAGTAATAGTTACATGGAAGGACTTGGACCCCCTTGTTGATGTTCTAAGGAGGTTCTGAGGAAATATGTGGCCCCCCAGACGATTGTATGATGTGCTCAGAGACACTCTGGAACTGACCGATGTAGGTATGGTTGATTCTGGGTGTCACCATAGGACCCGAGGATCGGTGATGGCTATTTTATTATACTTACATGTTTTATTATTATTCTGAGAATATCACATCCACATACATTTTATATATTGGTTATGTTAGGGGAATCATTGGTGGTGGCCTCTTGAGTTTTACTCACCCTTCTTGGATGAACATAACACTTTGGTACCTAATCAGAACTCATATTTTCTAGTTCATATAGAAACCCATTATTAAAATACATTAATACTAATTCAGAATTGAAGTATATTTATTGAAACATAAAACAAAACCATTACAAGACTATATAGGTATAGTGTCTTTAGAAACCGTGAAACATAAACAACTGGTTCAGAAAACATCTACATTGTCTCCTGTTTATTTCATCATAACCAAAATACGTTTTGGCATATAATACTTAATACCCTTATTCATGACCTAGGGAAAAGAAACATATAAAAGGGTGATCTTAAATGCACAGTAAGGGTAAAAAAAGGAAATATCAATCATATCATATTCATAAGAATATAACATTTTAAAAACTTATCCTGCATATAAAAGATCACAATATCATGTCATGAAATAAATCATAAAAGTGAAATGTAATCCCAATAGTAAAAAAATAAGACATGAAACTTTGTGTCATACACACATAATCATATAAAATCATCTCATATTAGTCAAGGCTCATTTCCAAGACTATCATAGCGAACAAAGTCAATTACTGAACCGAGTTCACTCCTCATTCTAGCCCTATATCATTGAACAATATTTACTTTTCATTCTAGCCATGTCTATCTCATGAGATATAAATATTTAACCAATAAATTTGAGGTATATATAGGTCCCACCAATCTCATAACTAAAACATTCTTATGTGTTCCACAAAAACATAAAAACATCTACCATAGAATAACCCATGCAACAAAATGGGTTTTTTAAACATCATTCCATCATAACTTATATAAAACTAATAGATTTACTAAATAAAATTACATAATAAACAAAATAAAATCATGTTAATAACATGGATATAAATATAACCCTATTTTAAGAGTGATATATTATATGGAAAATAATTTTGAGAAAACACTTGAAATTAATTCCTGAGGTAAATATTATTTCTTTTTTCAAAAATGTTTTCTTTTCTCAAAATGACACACAAATTAAAAGAAAATAATTTATTTGAAAATAATATTTAAATAGTGTAGATAAATCTTCATGGAAATAATATGTCATGAAACCATAAAAATCCATTCATGCCGTATAAGTTAAAAAAATATTCTTCTCGTACTTTTGCCGGAAAGGTCTAAAAGAACCTCGTACCTAGAATGAAAAAAGATTCCATTCATACAATTTAGTAAAAATTCACAAATGGGTAAAATTGACTTTAAAAAATTATATAAGGATATAAATAATATTTTTAAATACATATTTAGGAAACATGAATGTGGATGATAAATATACCCCAGTAAATACTTATGAATAAACAATCTCGGATAAAAACAAGATTTGAAAAGTTATCCCTTACCTTAGGTCCGATATGATTCGTATGTATACAAACCTCTTGTGTAATTATTTAAATAATGTTATTGATTTATTATTTTATAATAATCATTTTTATGATAACATTTATGATCATATTTTCATCCATTTGTTAGTAACATTTCATTATTACTCGTTATTTGGGTACTAATTGTTTTATGTTCTTATGTATGTTTTGTCAAATAAGTTCTTATTACACTTTTAGGTTATACTTATATAATTTACAGAATGGTATTAGTATAATATATATCATATTTATTCATTCAATTCATTTATATAATCATGGTTTAATAAAGATTATGTAGAACGAATCACATCGCACCGTGGAGACGGTAAGCCGTAGGTATGCACGAGCGACGATATCATTCACATAATTGTTGAATGGTATTGAAGTGGATGGTGTATAGTATCTCAGAATTAGTATCATGTTACAATAATCACATATAGTTATTATTTCCACCATTATACCGACCCAAGTAAGGTGATGGTGAAAAACAGATTACACAACGGCATGGAGACGGTAAGCCATATGTATGCACGCATGATGATTTCATTTTTTGTAGTATAGATAGAAGGTGAAATAAGATTGCTTCATATTTATAATAATATATCAGTATATTATTGATATTTATTTTATTAATTTATAATTAAACAAATAAATAATAGGAAGTATAAGAAGAAAGAAATTTTAAAGAATCGGTAGAAGAGATTACCTCTTCCTCGACGTGCCTCCTTTAAATTTATCTTAGAGAACTAGAGTTGGTCTTTTGAGAATAAAAAAACCCATATAATGTAACTATGGAAGTTGAGAAAATAAATGGGCATGATTTGGACGAGATTGAAGTCTCAAAATGAAGTGAAGAGGAGAGGGAGGAGGTTCCCTTTTATAAGAGAGAAGAGGGGCACTTTAGGAAACTCTCAAAATATTAATTTATCATAAATTCAATTTTGATTAAAAATGGTCAAAAACATATTTAATTTGAATATAAGATGATTTTGTTTCTAATAAAAATAATCCAATAATTTTTAGACAAGTTTTTAATATTTTTTGTCCTAATATTTTTGGTTTAACCCTTATTTTTCCCTTTTTAATCTTACTGTGATATCATGTTATTTACACATTGTGGGTTAATGTAATTACCTATCATTTCAAACGACCCAAAAAAGTTATTTATGACATATTTGGACATATATTAACCATTTTTATAAATCTTATATTTTTAGTAATTTAATGTCATTTAATAAACTATTTTATGTTTTAAGTTATGAATTATGTCAGTTTTGGAAACTATTCATACTTGACTTTTTAAAAAATTCATAACAATCAGATTTTATAAAACCAAAGGCATTAACTCATCCCAAATATGTTAATGTAATCCAAAAAATTTGTGTATGACATCAAAATTTTCAAATTAAATTTATTTTAATATTTATAAATTCATTTATTTGAATCTTTCATTATGAGGTAATCACTACATCATAATTGTGTCGTAAATAAATATATTAATCTAATGTATAAAAATTATAAATAAAATATCATGATTTAGGAATTTTTTTAGATTTCTAATGAATATTTATATACATAGATATCAGTTATATAACCCTATATTAAATCAATTTAGTAAAAGATATATGTTTATGTTATAATTATCTTTACATTAAATTAATTCTTATAAAATTTCATTTTCACATCCAAGTGAATCCATGGGGTCCAAAAATATACCCAAGGATTCTGTTGGTCTTAAATATATCATCTAAAAGGATTAGAACATGTTTTAGGCTAGTTTTATACTATTAAATTATTATATTTTACCCTTATTTACCAGATTTACCCTTTAACCATGGTAAATAAAATAATTACTGAAGTTACTATTCATAATGTCCAAAAATAAAAGGTACCTATTCACACAATTTGGAACTTTTGATTCCAAATATGGAATAAATTTTTCCAAATTCAAAACACATAAGTTGCAGTAATTAATTTAAAATTATTCCCATTGTTGAAATGAGAAAACGAGTTTTCAAAGTTAAAACATTACAAAATATTGAAATGTTTTTACCTATGAATTCAATGTAAAATTAATGATAATGACATATATTATATTAAATGGTAAAAATATATTCTATTTATACTTTAAAACCATTAAATATTATAATTTAACCATATAAATTATCTCAATGAAAAAAGTTATTTTTAATTAAAATTTAGCGTATTTTACTATTCATCAAAACATGAAAGTTATTAGAAAAATATCAGAAATTTATCCGAAGTAAATTTTTATTTCCTTCTTCAAAATAACATGTTTATGTTTTTATATAGAAATTAATGTGTAAAAATATTAATTTAAAATGGGTTCTCCATTCAGAGGTGTAAAAATTAACCTTTAAAAAAAGGTTCTTATACATAAAACAAGGTTTTATTCATACCCTATAACTAAAATATCCATTGGATGAATATAAAAAATATTTTATTAAGTATATAACACATTTATATCTCATTAATTTAATTAGAAAAATTAATTCACTCAAAAAATACAAATATCTAATTGATTTATTAATAGCCAATGAATTCATAATTCATTTTCATAAGTTAGTTATAATTATTCCTACTAACCTAATGACCAGACTATAATGGTAATTTTATATTAAGGGCATATTGTGGTTTTTTTAAACTCAAAATTGCGTGCAAAGTAAGCTACTGAAGAATAAAAATTATTTAAATTGAATATTTCATAAAAACATTCGAGTGTTACATTCTACCCCCCTTAAACTGAATTTTTCCCTCGAAATTCATCACATGGAAAAAAAAATATGAGGATACCTCTCCCCCATCATATCCTCAAGTTATCATATAGCTTCTTGAAATCAGTGGTTACTCCATAAAACTTTAACCAAGCGAGTGGTCTTGTTTCGTAGAACATTTTCGCTACAATCTAGAATCTATATCGGTTTTTCTTCACAAGAATGATCTTTATCCAATGGTGCGACTTATGAGCTTAGTACATTAAGATACCTTCCCAGCACGATCCAGTATTTCAAAAGGACCGATATACCTAGGTATCAGCTTTCCCTTCTTTCCAAATCTCATTACTCTCTTCCAGGGAGATATTTTTATGAACACCTTATCACCCAATTCAGACTCTAGGTATTTTCTTTGGTTTTCAGCATAATGTTTTGTTGAATCTAAGCTGATCTTATACATTGTTGAATAGATCTAACCTTTTCTGCCATTTCATCAACAAGATCAGGTCCTAATAGCTTTCTTTCCCCAACTTCATCCTGACAAGTTGGAGTTCTGCACTTCTTTCCATAGAGGGATTCATAAGGATCCATCTGAATACTGGAGTGAAATCTATTATTATAATAAAATACCACCAATGGTAGGTGTTGATCCCAACCACCTTTGAAATCCATAGAGAAATCTCTCAACATGTCTTCCATAGTTTGAATTGTACTCTCATACTGACCATCTGTCTGAGGATGATAAGAAGTGATAAAACTTAACTCTATATCCAGAGCATGCTGAAGGATTTTCCAGAACTTTGAGGTAAACCTCGGATCCCAATAAAATATAATGGAAAGTGGTACTCCATGAATACAACTTCCTTTACATATATCCTGACAAGATGATCAAGAGAGAAATCCTCTCTAATAGTAATGAAGTGTGCCGACTTCGTAAGACGATCAACTATAACCCAGATAGAATTATTGCCTTTGGATGTTTTGGGAAGTCCGATGACAAAGTCCATAGTGATGTTTTCCCATTTCCATTTCGGTATGGGTAATTTTTGTAACATACCCATAGACTTCTATCTCTTATCCTTAACTCACTGAAAAACCAAGCATCAAGAGACATATTCAGTGATATCTATTTTCATACCATCCCACCAGAAGTACTCTTTTAGGTCTCTATACATCTTTATTCTTCTAGGGTGAATAGAGAATGAATAACTATGAGCCTCATCCAATAAATCCTTCTCTAATTATGGTATGTTAGGAATACAAACCTGGTTCCTGTACCTTATTATTTCATCACCATCAAGGTTGAATTTAGGAACATTTCTCACCTTCATTTATAACTCTACATATTTCTTATGTACCTCTTTAATATTCACTTGTATAGGTGGTTGAACATTAATTTGAGAAAGATAAGATTTATATGCTTCCATTAAAAATTCAAGATCCATCCTTTAAAAATCCATAAATATTGGATTTTTTGTGATCCTCATCATGGATAAGCTAGCATGGTCTTTTCAACTCAAAGCATCTCCCACCTTGTTCACTTTCCTAGGGTGGTAATGTATTGACCAGTCATAATATTTAATCAGCTACAACCATAATCTTTGGTTCATATTCAACTCCTTTTGTGTGAAAATATACTTTAAACTATTATGATCAGTATAAATATCACACCTTTCACAACAATGATAATGCCTCCATATTTTTAATGTAAAGATTACCACAACTAACTCCAAATCATGAGTTGGGTAATTTTTCTCATGGATTTTCAACTTTCATGAGGCATAAGCTATCACCATATCATTTTGCATGAGAACACACCCAAACCCCTTCTTGGATGCATCATTGTATCTCACAAACCTTTTTCCACTACAAGGCAGTGTGAGCACAGGTGCACTAGCTAACCTTATTTTTAGCTCGTTGAAATTCTCTTTACATTCCTCCATCCAAACAAACATAACTCCTTTCCAAGTCAACTTGGTGAGTTTATTAGATAATATTGAAAAATATTTCACAAAACGTCAATAATATCCAGCCAAACCAAGAAAAATTTGTATCTCAATTATTATTGTTGGTCTCGACCATCTTTCAATAACCTATGTTTTTGTTGGATCCACATATATCCCCTCTCTTGAGATTATGTAACCCAAAAATGAAACTTTGTGAAGCCAAAATTCATACTTGGTAAATTTGGCCTAAATCTTCTCCTTTATCAGGGTCTTCAGTACAATTCTTAAGTGATCTTCACGTTCGTCCATTCTATTTGAATAGAAAAGAATATCATCTATAAAGACTACCACAAACTGATCAAGATAGTATATAAAGACTCTATTCATTAGATCCATGAAGATAGAAGGGGAATTAGTAAGACCAAAAGGAATCACTATAAATTAATAGTGTGCATACCTTGTACATAATGTCATATTTGGTATATCATCCTTTTTAACCCTTAATTAATGATATCCTAAACGAAGATCAATATTGGAAAAGTATTGAGCTCTGCGTAGTTGGTCAAATAATTCATCAATGCATGGGAGATGATATTTGTTCTTGATAGTGATCTTGTTAAGTTTTTGATAATCAAAGCAGAGTATCATTGATCTATCTTTCTTGTTAACAAACAGAATAGGTGCTCCCCAAGGTGATGAACTAGGGCATATGAATCCTTTATCAAGATTCTATTGGAGTTTCTTCTTCAATTCCTACAACTCAATTGGGTCTATTCTATAAGGTGTCTTTGAAATAGGAATAGCACCCGGTATAAGTTATATTGAAAAATCAACTTCACGATTTGGTGGAAGACCTGAAAATTCTTCCAGAAAGACATCATCAAAATCCAATACAATGGGTGTATTCTTAATCATGAGTTTTCCCCCAACCATTTGAGATAAATAAACTTAATTTATTGGAATCAAGACCTATAATATGGATTAAATTTATATTGGAAGGTTATATTCATCCTTGCATTGATAGATGATCATAGATTGATCTAGAATATGAAATGTGACTTCCCTTCTTTGGAAATTGATATGATCTCCATATAAAGAAATACAATCCATGCCAAGAATCACATAAAATTCCACTATAGGAAGGATCATAATATTTACAAGAAGTACTTTCCCACAAACTTAAATCATAGAAGAATTATAAACTTTTTATGTGAACGTTGTGCCATTAAGAGTTGTCATAGCTAAATCAACATATAATTATTGAGGTAATATAGTGATACCCTTATAAAATTCTTCAGAAATAAAAGAGTGGGTGGATCCATAATCAAATAAAACATTTTCTACATTAGAGTGGATGGTAAGTGTACCTTTCACCACTTCATTATCCTACTCCACGTCGCTGATAGTAATTGCATGCGACTTTCCTCTGTATTTGGCCTTAAGAGTTTATTGATGTCGATCATCATCAATAACCCTTGGATTAGGGAATTAATTGACATAATTACCCATTTACTTTCACTTGTAACATTTAAGTGTAGGAGGTTCATTCTGTGTATCCTTTTCTTTATTCACATCATTAAAAATATTTTCCCACCACCTTGGCATTCAATTTCCTAGTGACCTTCTTTTCCACACTTAAAAAATTTACTAGTCCCTTTAAGAAAATTCACTCTATGTTTCTTTCCACACTTTGAGCATAAGGGAAAAATCATCTTCTTTTCAGTGTGGTCTTTAGAATTTCCCTTGAATTCCATTTTCCTCTTTTTATCAAACCCATATGACTGATGGGTTACTCTAATCTCCATCTCAACCTTGAGAGCACATCAAAAATTTCCTCATATCTATTTAAGTCCCTTATGACTAATTCCCTTAGGAGACTTTGTTTTAAGCCACTAAAGAATTGATCAATCTTACTATCAGGTTGGATAATAATTACAGAAGCGTACCTTGCAAGTATTGTAAAATTTTATTCATAGGTACCAACAAATTAATCATTATTTTACTTATGTTCAAGGAACTCCTTATCTATATTTGTTCAAAGAATACGAGGAAAGTACTTATTGAAAAATAAGTTCTTGAACTCATCCCATTCCATAGACTCAATTTCATCTCTTTACCTCGTATTCTTGATAAGATTCCACCATTGATCAGCTTCGCCATCCAAATGATATACTGCTAAGATAAATTTATCATGTTCATAACATTGCAGAATTGAAAATATCTTTTCAGTGGTACTGATCCATTGTTCAACCACTAATGGATTAGAAGACCCACTGAATAAAGGTGGACGCTACCTCATGAAGGATTCAACAAAATGTTTCTCTCTCTTTTTCTCGTTTGGAATTCTAGAATGATTCATAGCTTGAGAAAGTTGTGTGAGAATGGATACAATATTTTTTATTCCATATCCCATAACATTTGGTTTCTTAGGGGAATAATCATTGTTTTTCCCATCACATTCAGCACTAACGCGGTTCCTTCAGGTTCCAGCCACTGACTAAAACCAAGAAGCATAGTGTGAGAAACACTAATCATAACAGGAAAACCACATAATCTAGAATAAAATTTCAATTTAGGACACTTTAGTTTTTATCCTAGGTTATTAATGGTCATTTATAAAACACTAGGATTATATCATATACATATACATATCCTTAAGTCTTTATCATCCTAGTTTCCAAAGGTTAACTATGAATTTCCTTTGATACCAACTATAGCGACCCATTCTACACATAAATTGATATTACTTCAAAATTTAAGTATATGTATTACAACATATAAAAAAACCATTACATGACCGTATAGGTATAATGTCTTTAGAAACTGGGAAACATAAACAACTAGTTTATAAAACATCTAAATTGTCTCCCATTTATTTCATCATAATGAGAGTCCTTTTTGGAATATCATACTTAATAACCTTATTCATGACCTGGGGAAAAGAAACATACAAAAGGGTGATCTTAAATGCTCAGTAAGGGTAAACTAAGGAAATATCAATCATATCATATTCATAAGAACATAATATTTGAAAATATTATCCTGCATATAAAAGATCACAATATCATTTCATGGGATAAATCATAAAAGTGAAATGTAATCCCAATAGTAAAAACATAAGACATGAAAATTTATTTCATACACACATAAGCATATAAAATAATATCATATTAATCAATACTCATTTCCAAGACCATCATAGAGTACAGAGTCCATTACTTAACTGAGTTCACTCCTTGTTCCAACCCTGTATCATTGAACCATATTTAATTTTCATTATAGCCATGTATATATAATGAGATATAAATCTTTACCCAATTAATTTGAGTAAGATATAGGTCCCACCCTATCATAATTAAACCATTCTTATGTGTTCCACAAAAACATAAAAACATTTACCATAGCATAACCCATGCAATAAAATGGGTTTCTTAAACATCATTCCATTATAACTTATATACAACAAATGGATTTACTAAATAAAATTAAATAATAAACAAAATAAAATCATGTTAATAATAGGGATAAAAATATAACCCTATTTAAAGAGTGACGTCTTAGATGGAAAATAATTTAGAGAAAACACTTGAAATTAATTCCTGAGGAAAATATCCTTTCTTTTTTCAAAAAAAATTTCTTTTCTCAAAATGCCATGCAATTTAAAAGAAAATAATTTAGTTAAAAATAATCTTGAAATATTTTAGATAAATATTCATGTAAATAATATGTCACAAAACCATAAAAATCCATTCATGTTGTATAAGTTAAAAAAAAATATTCTTCTCGTACTTTTTCCAAAAAGGTCAAAAAGTACATCGTACAAAAAATGACAAAAGATTCCATTCATACCATTTAGTAAAGATTAAAAAATAGGTAAAATTGAATTAAAAAAATTATATAAGGATATAAAAAATATTTTGAAATACATATTTAGGAAACATGGATGTGTATGATAAATATACCCCAGTAAATACTTACGAATAAACAATCTCAGATAAAAATGAGATTTGCAAAGTTATCTCTTACCTTAGGTCTGATATGATTTTTATGTATCCAAAACTCCTGTATAATGATTTCAATAATGTTAGTGATTTATTAAATAATAATAATCATTTTTATGATAACATTTATGATCATATTTTCATCCGTTTGTTAGTAACAATTCATCGTTTCTTGTTATTCGGGTATTAACTGCTTTATGTTCTTATGTATGTTTTATTGGATAAGTTCTTATTACTCTTTTTAGTTTATAGTTATATAATTTATATAATGGTATTAGGATAATATATATAATATTTATTCATTCAATTAATTTATATAATCATTTTTAATAAATATTATGGAGAATGAATCACATTGCACCGTGGAGACGGTAAGCCGTACATACGCACGAGCGACGATATCATTCCCATAATTATTGAATGGTATTGAAGTGGATGGTGTATAGTTTCTCAGAATTAATATCATGTTACAATAATCATATATATTTATTATTTCCACCATTATACCTATCCAAGTAAGGTGGTAGTGAAAAATAGATTACACCACGGTGTGAAGACAATAAGCTGTACGTACGCACGCATGGTGATTTTATTTTTCATAGGATGGATAGAAGGTGAAATAAGGATATTTAATATTTATAATAACATATCATTATATTATTTATACTGTTGTTATTAATTTATAATGAAACAAATAAATAATAGGAAGTAGAAGAAGAAATAAATTTGAAAGAATCAGTAGAGGTGATTACATCTTCCTCGACATGCCTCCTTTAAATTTCCTCTTAGGGCACTAGATTTGGTCTTTTGAGAAGACCAAAACCTATATAATGTAACTAGGGAAGTTGAAAAAAGAAATTGATAGGTTTTGGCCGAGCTTGAAGGCTCAAAATGGACTGAATAGAAGAGGGAGGATGTTCCATTTTATAAGAGAGAAGAGGGTCACTTTAGGAAACTTTCAAAATATTAATTTATTATAAATTCAATTTAGATTAAAAAAGGTAAAAAATTTATTTAATTCTAAGATAAGATGATTTTTTTTATAATACCCATCATATAATAATTTTTAGACAAGTTTTGAATATATTTTTTCCTTATCTTTTTGGTATAACCCTTATTTTACCCTTTTTAATCTTACCGTGATATCATATTATTTACACATTGTGGGTTAATGTAATTACCATATCATGTAAAACGACCCAAAAAAGTTATTTATGACATATTTGGACTTATATTAACCATTTTTCCGAATATTAGATTTTTTAGGAATTTAAATCATTTAATAAACTATTTTATGTTTTAAGTTATGAATTATGTCAATTTTGGACACTATTCATACTTGACTTTTTAAAAAATTCATAAAAACCTTATTAATTCAAAACAAAGGTATTAAATCATCCCAAGTATGTTAATATAATCCAAAAAATTTGTGGATGGCATCAAAATTTTCAAATTAAATTTATTTTAATATTTTTAAATTCATTTATTTCAATCTTTCATTAATGAGGTAATCACTACATCATAATTGTGTTATAAATAAATATATTTATCTAATGTATAAAAAATATAAATAAAATACCATGATTTAGGAAATAATTTTATCTTTCTAATGACTATATATATATATATATCATTTATATAACCCTATATTAAAATCTATTTAGTAAAAGATATATGTTTATGTTATAATTATCTTTACTTTAAATTAATTCTTATAAAATGTCATTTTCACATCCAAGTGAATCCATGGGGTCCTAAAATCAACCCAAGGATGACCATGATCATAAATATCTCATAAAATAGGATTAGGACACATTTTAGGGTAGTTTTATACTATTAAATTATTATTTTTTTACCCTTATTTACCAGATTTACCCTTTAACCATGGTAAATAAAATAATTTCTGAAGTTACTATTCATAATGTCAAAAAATAAAAGGTACATATTAAAAAAATTTGGACCTTCTGATTCCAAATATGGAATACATTTTTAAAAATTCAAAATATAGAACTTTCAGTAATTAATTTTAATTTTTTCCCATTGTTGAAATGAGAAAACGAGTTTTAAAAGTTAAAACATTGTAAAAGATTCAAATATTTTTACCTATGATTTCAATGTAAAATTATTGATAATGACATATATTATATTAAATGGTAAAAATATATTCTATTTATACTTTAAAACCATTCAATATTATAATTTAACTATATAAATTATCTCGATGAAAAAAGTTGTTTTTAATTAAAATTTAGCGTATCTTTTACTATTCATCAAAACATGAAAGTTATCAGAAAAATATCAGAAGTTTATCCAAAATAATTTTTTATATCCTGATTCAAAATAAAATGTCTATGTTTTCATATATAAATTATTAATGTGTCAAAATCTTAATTTAAAATGGGTTCTCCATTCAAAGATTTAAAAATTAACCTTTTAACAAAAGGTTCTTATACATAAAATAGGATTTTATTCATACCCTATGACTAAAATATCCATTGTATGAATATCAAAAATATTTTATTAATTATATAACACATTTATATCTCATTATTTTAATTACCAAAATTAATTCAGTCAAAAAAATACAAATATCTAACTGATTTATATTTTTCATAAATAATTAATAGCCAATGAATTCATAATGAATTTTCATAAGTTATTTATAATTATTACAGCAAACCAAACAGAAAGGATATAATTTTAATTTTATATTAAGGTCATATTGTGGTTTGTTTAAACTCAAAATTTCATTCAAAGTAAGATACTGAAGAATAAAAATTATTTAAATAAAATATTTCATAAAAACATCCTGGTGTTATAGTTCATGTAGTGTAGCGGCCCATGTTGCATGATTGAGTGAGATAGCTCAAATGGAGTCAACATTCTGGGATGTGATGAGGCTTGAGGATGGTAGTAGAGCCCCCTGTATTTTATTTTCTTTTTAATATTATGTATATGTGATTGGCCCAATGGGCTGTCAGTTGGGATGTATGATTGTATGCTTCCACATTTTTATTCAACATAGATTGATTCTAGTTTATTGGGTTTTTGAGTAATATGACTATTTATCTTGGTGTTGTATGATATTTTTGCTATTTTTTTCCAATGTGAGGGTATAGTCTCCCATGGTAAAACCTTAGAACCTTTCTATTAGTTGACAGTCTTGGGTGCCAAGAGAGACGCACTTGAGGTCTTGTGACATACCCTAGTTGAAACATTAGCATGTGGTCTCATGGTCTCCATCTGATAGAGCATTAAATCAAGGATGAAAATATTTGAATTTTTTTAGGATGTAGCAACCTGATTTTTTTCTTAATCGTGACTTAGATAATTTTGGAGTTTTGAAGTCCTTGGTCCCTAAAAATGGGTAAAATATTAATTTGAATATTGTAAAAAAACTAGGAAAAATTTCATTCTTATTTAATTGGTATCGAAATGTGGTGTTTACCCTCGGGTTAAATATTTGTAATTTTATGAGATACATGTTTTTTTTTATAAAATTAATATTTATTAAATAAATAAATAATTTTTTACAATCATGAATATCAATATATCCCAAACAGACACTTAGATGAAAATTCTAACACCACAGTTGTGTCCTGAATAAGGTATTTTTCCTATATAATGTATAAGTTAAGTTCTCGGGTTTCAAACCATAGACTGAGTATTTTTTAAGTCTTTAATTATACCACAAAATTATCTAATAAAAATAAATTATTATTTTTATATAAGAAATAGAATAGAGGAATTGGATAGTCCACATAGTAGTGAAATAGAGAGTTAGATGTCGATGAGGTGGAATGTTAGAGGATGAGTGGAGTAGATTATTTAAAGTGTCTGGTTTTCCTTATTAATGGAATTGGGGGCGGGGGTGGGGGGTGGGGGTGGGGTGGGGGTTGGGGGGGTGGGTTTAATGGATTCAATTATTTGATTTAATGAGGTGATTTAATAAATTATATTAAGTAGGGAATTATTGAGGAGAAATAATGATGGTTTATGGTGGGAGTTATGGAAATTAATTAATTATTTTCTCATCCTATTAGAAATCTCCCCTCCCACTATCTTTTTTTCATTACTGGGGGTAATTTCTTAAGTAAATTAAACTCTCATTCCCTCTCTCCCTATGCATAATTAAGAATATTATTTCATATTCCTTGAGAAGGTGGTGATAATAAAAAGAGGGGAAATTTTCAAGATGATGACAATCTCACAAAATACTGATGATATATGAATACTGGAGTGACAATGATTACACCATAAGTTGGGAAAGTAAATTTGTTTATTTTCACCTAATTATTATGTTTTTGACTCCTCTCTCTAAGGGAAAACATAATATAATTATTCTTAAAGTAAATAATACATTATAATTTAATATTAAATTAGATAATCACTAATTACATGATTTATTTAATAAAAGAGGGTTTTCACATAATGATCTCACATGACAATGAAACTTGATTAATTCAAATGATAATAATTATAAGATTATATTTATTATTATTATCATTATTTTTTCTAATGGAATTTTCTTTGGATCCATCTCTTTTCATGGATAAGAAATTTAAGGATATATGTTAAAGTATTAAATCAAATATTTTAGAATAAATATTTGTTTTTAAATAATATGGATCACCTTATTTATCACATGGAAAATGGTATATTATTTTCTAAATTTTAATTATTTTTCATTATTTCATTTTGAATATTTATGGATTAAATTTTTTCTTTATATATTAATATATTCTAACAGTGGATCATGATAGATGATCTTGGTTTTATGGAAACTTGAATACTTAATTAATATTAAATATTCATTTGAATATTTTTATTGGATTATTTTCTAATTGAAAGAATAAATATTTTTATACTTTAATAATATTTTATTCTCTGATCATCCAAGATTTAATATTTTATTATTTAATTTAAAATATGGGAAAAACATAAGGATAAATCCTCCATGTTTATCTAAAATTTTATTTTGATAATTTTCATTGGTTTATTTTTCTAACAGAGATTATTCATGGTGTTAAATATAAAAAATATTATTTAAATTTAATAAAAAAATTATTTTATAAATAAAATATTATTTGAATATTCATACCCCATGAGACATTTTCCAGCATGAATACTATCTTAATCTCCTATTATAATCACATTCTTCGATAAACCTGAATATGAACATGTTTTTAGGTGGCCATACATTCCTTTAACCTCCACCTTCTAGAATATTTTCATCCCATTTTTAACACCCCGAACCCTCTAGACTGGAGCCGGGGCATTACTTGTTACATTTTCATGGTTAAAAGGAAAGAAAAACCTAAAGGAACTATTAATTTAGTAGTCTTGAAAAAACTAGATACATATATGTAACTCAAATTACATTGTAAAAGGTAATAAAATACAATACATAACAAAAACTAATAAACTGCAACCACATGAACTCAATAAATAGTCTCTTATTAATAACCTAATGAAGGTAAAAAAATGAAAGGGGTGAGCTCAAATGATAAGTAAGGGTTACATATAGAGTAATAATGAATCAATAACAAGTTAATCATAAACAATTTGACATAATCAATATTGCATGGTGAATAAATGGAAAACACACACCATTAATAAAATAAGTATGAAACTGCATCCATAGATTTTGTCATAGTGAAAAACTCATGGATAGTAATAACTAAAAATGAATAAAGAGATATGATTATTAATTAGAGGTCATGTATCTAGAACATGATACCACTATACCATCGAAACGGTTTAAGTCTGTGGGTAGAAACCTGTATGATTTTTGGAAACAAACTCGAAGGGTTTGTCACCAACTGATTTGTATCATGAGACCTATTGATGCATCAAGGGGATATAGTGGGACCCAACCGTCACTGAAAGTCCAAATAATTATTTATATATATATTTAATACAAGTAAAATAATCCTTCTCAATATCCATATAGATTAGTGGATACAGATTCATCAATATTTCCATAGTTAAAACAACATTCCAAATAAACACCGTATGCAAAAGGGTATACAACTTAAGACAATAATCATATCCATGAAAACAGAATATGGATATATAATATATTTAAAATTTCAAATTAAAAATTATCTCAAATGGAAGTTGATATACCACATAAGAAATATTAGGCACACAATACCAAGTAAGTCTCAATGAAATGGAAATTGAGACAAAGTCCCTTACCATGTTGTAATCAATCGAGTCGTATGACCAAAAATTAATAAACACCTAATGAATCCTAGAATACCATGAATATAAAGAGAATAATGATAATATATATCAAATTAAGTACAAAATACACCATATATAATAAATAAGTGGTGAATAATGGAAATCTCATAGAATTAAAAGTGAGATAAGAAACCCCTTACCTTATGCCCGCAAGTGTTCTTTGAATGATATTAATGACCTAAACAATAAAATTTAGACTCATTAATTAATAATTAAATAATATCCTCAACATTTAATTTATTTCTTATAACCTTATTAGGTTCATTTATGTCCTTTTTGATGGATTCAAGAGGTTCAATTTTATTATTTTGGAAGCATTTTCATCCTTGGTTTACATGATCAACTTACTTGTATTCATGAATAGAAGTTCATTTTTAATGTGGTTAAGAATCAAGAATTGATAACATATATTATTAGTAAAATTTACATATATATAAATTTCTTTATTATGATTTTGTTTACATACCATGAGGATGAATTGTTTGATAAAAGATAATGATAAACGCTTGATTTACGTGGCGGTTTTGTGCATAATGAACTTATTTTGTATTATTATTTTATATTATGAGTGTGTAAGGATTATAGAACATTTAATAAAATGAAATAAATATATTCTGATTTTTTTATATCATAAAAATGGTTTCATGACCAGAATTGAATATGGTAATGAGAATTGAGAACCTGTTGTCCTTGAATGTGATAAATTTACACATCTCAGATGATGTTTTTATTTTTAGTACAAGAGGAGGGGGAAAGAGAGATGATGATGAAATATTAAATTAGAATAATAGAATTCAAGTTCATTTAATTTAATTTAATTATCATATAATTTTTACGAGGGGATATGAGGAAAGAATAAGAAAAGAAAGGAACTCAAAATAAAAGAAAAATTGAGAAATCCCTCACGAAAATTCGGCAACCTAACAACGCCACTTAAAATTTCATAAAATAGTTTGATGAGAGAAAGGGGGTATATCATCAATATTACATAATATTTAAATAAAGGGGAATATAAAATGACATATCCCAACACAATTAAATTGAAAATAAGAGAAAAAAAATAAATGCTTTAAGAAAAGAGAAGGGTGGTAGATTCCATTACCTTGAAGAGTAATTCCCAAAACTTGAAGGTTGGGACCTTGGGGGATTACAGAAACATTATAAGGATTTATAGGGAGGTAAAAAAACTATATATTATATGATTAAGGATTTTTAATGAAATAAAACGAAGGTATGAGTGGTTATTTATAGTAAATAAGAGGGAGTTTTTAATTAATTTAAAGGAACACCTCATTAGTGGTTTTTTGAAAAACCATGGGCTTTACCATGGTATTTTACCATGTTTTTATCCAATTGGAACACCTCATATCATATTTTACTATAAAAAAGTCAAAAAGCCTTTTATATTAATTATTACATCATTATGATGTCATCAAACTACTGAAAACTCAAAACTGTATTTTTACTATTCATGAAAAAATCTAGTATTTTAAATAAATCCCAAAAATTCACCCAAACCATTTTTTGACTTGTAGAATTAAAAAATGAACTAATTTTTTGAAAATATTTTTGAAAATATTTTTAATTTAATTTTTAAATAAAATCACAATTTATTCAAAAATAACAATTTTAAATCTATAACTCATTTTTCAACATCTTGAAAAATTAATCAACATCTCATTACCTTATAACCTTAAGAAAATAAAATAATAATATGGTTTACTATTCCTAAGGTTTATATTACTATTCATATTACTATTCATAAGGGTATGTTACTATTCATAAAAAACAAGTTGGTTCTATCATACTCTAAATAACTAACTGGGCGCAACTGTAGAAGACAATTTTTTGAAAATCAAAATATAGAAGTGGAAATTTTAAGTTTAATGGATAGGTTATAACTTTCTACTATAAAGTTTTTTTTCACAGAGACTTAGTGCTTCATGAAATATAGTATATCTAATGAATAGAAGTTGTTTAAGAAGAACATACCATAAAATGTTTGGGGCATTACATTATTCCCTCCTTAGGAAATTTCGTCCTCAAAATTTTATGTATAAAGCCCACTAAAAATATGTGGGTGGTTCTTATTCATAACATCCCCAGGTTCCCACGTATTTTCCTCTATCTTATGGTTCCTCCAAAGAACCTTTACCAGATGAGTTGTCCAATTTTGCGATACTTATTCTCTGGTATCAAGAATCTTGATAGGCTCTTCACAATAAGACAGATCGGGCTCAAGTTCTATTTCTTCGTAGGTGATTACATGTGTTGGGTTTGGCATGTATTTCCTTAACATTGATACATGGAACACTTTGTGAAATTTGGAAATACTTGGCGTCATTACCAAACGGTAAGCTAAGACTCCAATTCAATTCATAATTTTAAAAGGTCTGATGTACTTGGGACTTTATTTACCCTTCTTACCAAATTGTATAATACCCTTCCATTGAGACACCTTTAAGAAAACATGATCTACTTCTTGAAATTCCAAATGCTTCCTGTGGTTATCAGCATATCTCTTTTTCCTAATTTGAGATATTTTGATATGGGTTTGGATAATCTTCACATTTTCCATTGTTTCCTCAACAAGTTTTGGGCCTACTAGATTTCTTTCACCAACATCATCCCAGCAAGTTGGTGTAAGACATCTCTTTCCATATAACACTTCATATGGTGCCATATGAATACTTGAATGAAATATATTGTTATAGGAAAATTCTATGAGAGGTAAATACTAATCCCACATACCTTGAAAGTCAAGTGAAAAATACCTCAACATGTCTTCCAAAGTTTTAATAGTCTATTTTGATTGTTCATCAGTTTGTGGGTGGTAGGCAGTGCTCAAACGAAGATCAATATCTAGGGACTTTGGAAGACTTTTCCAAAATTTTGATGTAAAATGGGGATCACAATTAGAAACAATTGATAAGGGTACACCATGATGTCTTATAACTTCATTAATATATAGTCTTTCTAAATGTTCAAGTGATAAATATTCTCTTATAGTAAGAAAATGTGCTGATTTTGTAAGATGATCAACAATGACTCATATCACATCATTTTTTCTTAGAGTCTTTGGTAGTACTATAAAAAAGTCCATGATAATATCATACCATTTCCACATAGTTATAGGAAGGGGTTTCTTGACTCCTCAAAGATGTTGTCTTCCAGTCTTCACCTATTGACAAACCAAACATCTCGACACATAATCAGCAATCTCCCTCTTCATATTGTCCCACCAAAAATGTTTCTTTAGATCTCTATACATCTTTGTGCTACTAGGGTGTATAGAGAAATTAGATCTATGAGCATCATCCAATAGTTCCCTATTTATCTCAGGAATAGAGGGAACACAAAGCCTCTTTCCAAATTTCAAAATGACACCTTAATATATGAAGTTAATCAACTTCCCATCATTTACAGCTTTAATTTTCTTTTGAAACTCATCATCCTCAGTTTGATAACTTTTTATCCTTTCTAGTAAATAATGTTTGGAAACCATTTTAAAATTAGTGACATGTTTCCTTCCATGATAATTCTCATACCCATATTTACTAGATCTATGAACATAGGATCCCTTTAAACTCTCATCTTGTTCAGAATTCCATGGTCTTTTCTACTCAAAGAATCTTCCACCTTATTTTCCTTCTTCAGGTGGTAGTTTATTGTGCATTCATAATCCTTGAGTAGCTTAATCCATCTCCTTTGTCTCATGTTGTGTTCTTCTATGAGAAGATATATTTCAAACTCTTATAATCCATATATATCTCAAATTTTTCTCCATAGAGGTAATGTCTCCAAATCTTCAGAGAAAATATTACAACTGCTAATTCAAGATCATGAGTTAGATAGTATTGTTCATGAATTTTTAGCTGCCCAGATTCATAAGAAATCACTCTATCATTCTACATAAGGACACAACCAAGTCCTTTATTTTATGCATCACTATAGATAAAAAATCCATCATTCCCTGATGATAGAGTCAAGATTGGAGAATTCACTAATCTTCTCTTCAATTATTTAAAATATTCTTCACATTCCTTTGTCCATACAAACTTAACCCCTTTTTATTTGAGCTTGGTTATTGGGTCTACTAAACGAGCTAAGTTCTGAATGAAACCCCAATAATAACCTATTAAACCAATAAAAATACGTACCTCTGTTATGTTTGTTGGAGTAGGAAATTCTTGAACAACCTTTGTTTTCACAGGATAAAAAGATATTCCATCATTAGATACAATTTTTCCAAGGAATAAAACTGATTGAAGACAAAATTTACACTTTCTAAACTTCCCATATAATTCATTTCTTCTAAGAGTTTTCAGAATAATCCGCAAGTGATTCTCATGGTCTTCATAGCTTCTAGAGTATACCAGGATATCCTCAATAAATACTACAACAAATTCATCAAGATATTCCTTGAAAACTATATTCATTAGATCTATGTAAATAGAGGGTGCATTAGTCAGTCCAAAAGACATAACTTTAAACTCATAATGCTCATACCTGGTTCAAAACACTATCTTTGGAATATCTTCCTTCCTCACACACAGCTGATGATATCCATATAGAAGGTCAATCTTTGAAAAATATTTTTCTCCATGAATTTGATAAAATAAATCATCAATTCGTGGCAGAGGATACTTATTATTTATTGTAATAGCATTTATTTACCTATAATCAATTCATATCCTCATGGATCCATCTTTCTTATTGACAAATAGGATAGGGGATCTCCATGGAGAAACACTAGGTAGAATAAATCCTTTGTCACTCAATTCCTCTAGTTGTTTCTTTATCTCTACTAATTCCACAATGGTCATTCTATAGGGAGTCTTTGATATAGTTCTTTCACCAGGAATTAAATCAATAGAGAACTCAACTACCCACTCTGGAGGATGTCCAATTAAATCCTCTAGAAATACATCAATGTATTCTTAAACTATATGCATATATTCAATTTGAATATTTCTTTCCTCACCCATAGATATTGGGTCATCTTCATCTTTAGGAATTTCATTCAGTAGAGCTAATGGGAGTGGATTTAGATAAGAATTAGATGGTGAGGTTTTTTCTCTAAAGATAAGGGATTATACACCATTTTCAAAAATTGTAACTTCCTTATTCTTGAAATATAAATTCTCATCATAATTTGATAGATAATTCATATCAATAATTATATCAAATTCAATCATTGGTATGATGATAAGGTTATCAACTAAAGCACGTTTATGTGTCATGAGGGGGACTGATCGACATGCCTTTGTTGCAATGATACATCCACTAGATGTTTTGATTGATAACTCCTTTATTAAATAAAATTGGACATGTCTAATTTTCTTGGAAAACTAGGAAGATATAAATGAATGCGATGATCCAGAATCAAATAATGCATTGGATAATTTTGAGGAAACAATTAGAGTACCTGCCACCACATCATTAGGAACTTCAACCTTTGCGGTTGTAATTGCATAAGATTTCCCTTTCTCTCATGGACTTTTCTAAGGCAAGATTCCTTGGTGATTAGGACACTAATTTTCATAGTGACCCATATCTCTACAATTGTAGAATTTAACATCATCGACTTGTTTCTTCCCCTTGCATTCATTAGATCGATGACCCTTTTCTCCACACTTATAACAGACTCCCATGCCTTTCAAGCATTTCCCGGGATGATTCTTTCCACAGTTCTCACATAATGGGAATTGCTTCTTTTCTTTATTCTTATTTGGTGCTTCAACTTTTCCTTAGTTATCAGAGTACCACTTCTTATCTTGGTTTCCCTTGAACAAATTTTATCTACCAAATTCCTTCTCTATTTTGACGACACTCGATACAATTTCATTATACGATGAAAATGTTTCAGAAGCCAGTGCCCTTTAAAGACTTAGATTAAGACCTTAAAATAAATTATCAATCATGTATTCCGAGTCTCGTACATAATCTATTGAATAATTGGAGAGTCTTGTGAAGGCAACCTCATACTTAGCAAAACTATCTTCTTCCCTTTGCTTTATGCTAAGGAATTTCCTCTTCATTTCGGTTCGTTTCTCATGAGGGAAATATTTTTCATAGAATATTTCCTTAAAATTACTCCATTCCATATCTTCTATTTATTCTTCCTCAATGGTATTCTAGATCAAGGACCACCATTTATTAGCATCACCCTTGAGACAATATACTTCCAGCACTACCTTTTCATTTTCATTGCATCTTAATGCCATGAATATCTTTTCAAGGGACTTGATCCACTGCTCAACTACTACTGGATTAGTAGCCCCACTAAAAAATGGTGGATTATTCAAAATGAAACGATCCAACATAGGTGTAGCATGGTTATTCTTCACAACCTGAGTGATTTGTTCCAATATGGCCATGATCTGATCCGCTCCAACATTGACTGTGTTGAATTACTTAGTGGGGAAATCCCTACATTGACCACGAGTATTGATTCCACTTTTTCCATTTGAAGACATATATAAATAATGGAATACACTAGATTAGGTTATGAATCATAATTTATAATCTCAACTAGAAAATTACTTAGAATAAATTAAAATTCTATGCATAGCTATTCTCATAAACATGGTTTCTCTAAGGAAAAATTTACATTAAAATCTTTCAGAATGGATTGTAAAGAAAATGTTAATTATCCAAATCATATCCCCCTAGAGTGTTAACACCAAGAGTGTAGCAAGGCCTATTGTCATGTACCAGGATACCTCGGGTCAAGCCCGAAACTCCTTGTCAGAGTTTTCACTCCTAGGTACATCTGTGCCAGGGCCACCTCTACCTATTTGTATCCAGATATAGATGTATTTTCTAGAATGATCCACATAATCTATACATTACCAAAATTCCAGGACGTTATTATATATTTGTCCTCAAATACCACCTTAGGTATTTGTTCCCTAATCTACATTTTCTAATCTAGTTTTCAAGTTTTCTACTAAACTTACTCTGATACCAACTATAACACCCCAACCCCTCTAGACTGGAGCAGGTGCATTAATTGTTACATTAGAATGGTTAAAAGAAAATAAAATCCTGAAGGAAAGATCAGTTTAGTAGTATTTAAGAAACTAGATATATATATGTAACTCAAATTAAATTAGAAAAGGTAACAAAATACAATATATAACAAAAACTATAAACTGCAACCACGAGAACTTAATAAATAGTCTCCTCTTTATGACCTGTTGAAGGTAAAAATATGAAAGAGGTGATCTCAAATTATCAATAAGGGTTAAATATATCATAACCATGAATCAATAATAAAGTAATCATAAACAATTTTACATAATCAATATGGCATGGTGAATAAATGGAAAACACACACCATTAATAAACTGAGAATAAAACTGCATCCATAGATTTTTTCATAGTGAAAACCTCATGGATAGTAATAAATGAAAATGAATAAATAGATATTCTTATTAATTGGATTTAATGTATCTGGAACATGATTCCACTATACCATCTGAATGGTTTAAGTCTGTGGGTAGAAACCCGTATGATTTTTGGAAACAAACTCGAAGGGTTTGTCACCAACTGATTTGTCACATGAGACCCATCGATGCATCGAGAGGATATAGCGGGCCCCACCCATCACTTAAAGTAAAAATAATTATTTATAAATATATCTAATACATGTAAAATAATCCTTCTCAATATCTGTATAGAGTAGTGGATACAGATTCCTCAATATTTCCATAGTAAAAAGAACATTCCAAATAAACACTGTATGTAAAAGTGTATATGGCTTAAGACAATAATCATATCCATGAAACCAGAATATGGATATATAATATATTTGTAATTTAAAATGAAAAATGATCTCAAATGTAAGTGGATATACCATATAAGAAATATTAGGCGCACAATACCAAGTAAGTCTCAATGAAATGGAAATTGAGACAAAGTCCCTTACCATGTTGTAATCAATCGAGTCGTATGACCAAAAATTAATAACCGCCAAATGAATAAAATAATACCATGAATATAAATAGAATAATGATAATATATATAAAATTTAAGTACACAATACACCACATACAATAAATAATTAGTGAACAATGGAAATCTCATAGAATTGAAAGTGAGATAAGAAACCCCTTACCTTATGACTGAAAGTGTTCTTTGACTTATCTTAATGATCTGAATAATCAAAATTAGACTCATTAATTAATAATTCCAGAACCTACTCGAAATTTATTTTATTTATTATAACCTTATTAGGTTCATTCATGGCCTTTTTGATGGGTTCAAGAGGTTCAATTTTATTATTTTGGAAGCATTTTCATCCTTGGTTTTCATGATCGACTTACTTGTATTCATGAATGGAAGTTAATTTGTAATGTGGTTAAGCATCCAGAATTGTTAATATATATTATTAGTGACATTTAAATATATAGAAATTAACTTATAATTATTTTGGTTACATATTATGAGGATGATTTTTTTGATAAAATATAGTGATAAACGCTTGATTTACTTAGTGGTTTTTTTCATAATGAACATCTTTTGTATTATTATTTTATATTATGAGTGTGTAAGGATTCCAGAACATTTAATAAGATTAAATACATATATTATGATCTGGTTCAACCATAAAAATGGTTTCATGACCAGAATTGAATATAGTAATGAGAATTTAGAACCCATCATCCTTGAATGTGATAAATTAACACATCTCGGACGATGTTTTCATTTTTAGTATAAGAGGGAGAAAGAGAGATGATGATGAAATATTCCATTAGAATAATAGAATTTCATTTCATGTAATTTACTAGAATTATCAAAGAATTTGGATGATGGGATATGAGGAAAGAATAATAAAAGAAAGGAACTCAAAATAAAAGAAAAATTGAGAAATCCCTCACGAAAATTCGAAAGCCTAACGACGTCACTTAAATTTTATAAAATTGTTTGATGGGAGAAAGGGGGTATCTAATCACTATTAAATAATATAAACAGAAATGAGAATATATAATGACATATAATAACATAATTTAATTGAAAATAAAAGAGAAAACATAAACTGAAAGCTTTAAGAATAGAGAAGGGTGGTAGATTCCCTTACATTGAAGAGTAATTCACAAAATTTGAAGGTTGGGACCTTGGGGGATTTAGGACACCTTGGGAGATAAAAATACCAGGTCTTCTAGGATTATTGATTTATAATGAAAGAAAATTAAGGTATGAGTGGGTATTTATAGTTAATAAGAGGGAGTTTTTAATTAATTTAAAGGGACACCTCATTAGTGGTTTTTTGAAAAACTGTGGGCTTGACCATAGTATTTACCCATGGTTTTAGCTTCTTGGGAAAACTCATGTCATATTTTACTATAAAAAATTCTACCATCATTTTATATTAATTATTACATCATTATAATTTCATTAAACTACCGAAAACTCAAAACTGTATTTTTACTATTCACAAAAAAATCAAGTATTTTAGAAAAATAGAAAAAATTAACCCTAACCATTTTCAAAGTGTAGAAATAAAAAATGAACTCAATTTTTTGAAAATAATTTTCTAAATATTTTTAATTTAATTTTTAAATAAAATAATAATTTATTCAAAAATAACAATTTTAAATCTATAACTCATTTTTCAAAATATTGAAAAATTATTCAACATCTCATTACCTTATAACCTTAATAAAATAAAATAATAATATGGTTTACTATTTTTAAGGTTCATATTACTATTCATATTACTATTCATAAGGGTATGTTACTATTCATAAAAAACAAGTTGGTTCTATGAGACTTCAAATAACTTACTGGTCACAACTGTAGATGACCATTTTTTGAAACTCAAAACGCAGAAGTAGAAAATTTAAGTTTAATGGCTAGGTTATAACTTTCTCCTATAAATTTTTGTTTTACAGAGACTTAGTGCTTCATGCAATATAGGCTATCTAATGAATAGAAGGTATTTAAGAAGAACATACAATAAAATTTTTGGGGCATCACACCATTCTTCTTGCTTGAGTTAGATTATGGTCTTGTGATGATAAATTGGAGGAAAACCAAATAATTATTAGTTTGAGCATATGGAAGCAATGATGTAATGGGTTTCAAGCATGGTTTGATGAATGATTGGATGAAAACATAATGAATGATAACGAATGGGAAAAAATCATCCCGATGAGATGCGTTGGAGGATTGAAGGGAATTAGTTTCTACCATAAGTGGAGGAATTACCATTATAGGAGGTGACAACAACATTCATGGTGTAAATAAGAATATACTAGGATTTTGGAATTTTTGTGACTATACAACATGTAGTCTCCGGTTACATGTCATGTATGTCTCCCTTTATAATTTTCATATTGTTATTAATTAAACATGACATGTAATCCTAAAATTCTCTCAGTGTGACTCATATTCAACAGTGAAAGAGTTTTACAAGTTTTTAAATATCAAATGCTTTGTTAATACATGTCACATACCATGTATCATGGGAAAGGAGGCTTGAAATGTACAGGCTGTAACACCCAATAGTTGTGTAAGATTGACATGTTGTGTACTGTGAGTATATGTTGTGTACTATCTTATATGACACATAATCTTTCAACATCACATGCTTGAGTTTCTAGAAATCTGCGCATGTTGTGTACCCCCAAAACACATTATGTATGCATGATTCACATGAGTTGGATAATGAAAGTACATGAAATTCTTGACTGAGTGATCCTAAATACCGTGTCCCCTACTTGGACATGTCATGTACGTGGCGGGATACAACACTCTTCATATATTTCTACCCGAGAGTTATTTTTGGACATATGAGTAGTCCATTCTAAGTTTTTTCCCATGTAAAATGTGATAGTGAATATATATTCATAATTTTGGGTTTATATTCATGGAAGTTAGTTTTATAAATTCATAGAGATGATGATGTGTAGGGGTGGATGATTATAGAAACCATGGGGTGATTAACCCTCTTAGAATATGTCTATCTTCATGACACAGTTTCTATGTATATATAGTGGAGTAGGTAAACATATTGACTAATGTGTCTTCTAGAGGATCAAATGTCTTCTACTCATGGTTTTGGTAACCCTCTTGGATGATTCACATTACACACTCCAAGGAACATGTCCTCCATGAGGGGCATTAACCCTCTCTACTGAGGTGTATTTCAGTAGAGCATGGGTCCCCCATTACTATTACTACTGAGGGATGATGTGGAACTAATAGGTGTGAGATAGTTTGGGTGAACTATGTTATGTAGTGCTCTAGGAACTCTAGATTCCTTTATAGTGTTCGACATTTGTAGATCTAATCTGTGGAAATCGATATATATTACTCATATAAGGAACAATCTCACTCCTTAGTTCTAGAGTGGCGATGTGAGGATTTTGTGGTGCTGGACTATTTAGATAATTTAAATTCTATTTGGTTATTAGGTTTCTTTAGTAGACCATCTATGATGTGTTTAACTCCAATGGTTTAGGGATTCCCTATATTACCCTTGATCACAACCAAGGTGTGACTTGCAGTTGGGTCACAGAATTAGGAAACACTAAGTATACCACTGACCTATATGATCATAGATTCTTGTATGATGTGATTCTTTAAAGAGATAAGCTATGGTGATAAGAAACTTCCCAATGTTATTGTTTTAATTTACTATAAATCATATTTGAGTTTTTTGCTTGTCTCCTTGCTTTTCAGATACTCTCCTATATTATTGGTTTCAAGTTCACTAGTTGTTTTTATCTTTCATGTGTTTTTTAATTCATCCTAATAGGTATAATATACTCACCCCTATACAGGTCTTGTTTCTACACATATTATATCTATTTATATGATGTATAGTGTAAAGATGAGCTTGGTGATCATGGACCTAGAGATGATTATGTAGACTAGATTCTTGGTTGTGCATTGTGGTACTTAGTGGTGGTGGTTTCTATTGATGGACCCTCCTCTGAAATTTTTAGTGTACAATGACACATGAAGTCTCTTCTTAGGTGTCTCTCCTATAAGGAGATACCATTCCATTTAGACACATCTATTTTATAGTTTTGTGTTATAATGTGTTTTGGTTACCTTTTGGGGTTTCCCATAAGGTGTGAAATTGTATAATTATTTCTCATACATTAATTTATAAACAATTAAATTGTTTATTTATATTGATTTTAGTTCCTAATTATATGATGTGTGTTGTATTTCATTTCTGTTGCCGATTTCCTAAGGCCTACCATGTATGATTATGAATTCTTGGTGCTATCTTCCAGACCTTGGCCTATTAGAGGTAGGCTTGGGGAGACACACTCATCTCATTAATGACCTAAGAGGTTCCACGTCAGGTCAAATCATGTCATACCCATTTAGATTAAATTTTTATACCAATGGGTAAAACAACCTCCCACCGACATGATCACAACCCTCAGAATTTATTCCAGCCTCTTTTCAATCAGGAGGTGCATCTAAGTTGTTATGGTGGATTTGACCAATACTATTCAGGTAATTAGGATGGGTTAATTACAAAATGGTATCAAATCACACACCAAGAGCACTAGGGTATGTTATATGAGATTATCTAGGGGATATGACTATCAGTACTGGGGAAGTAACCCATAAATATGTTTGTCCAGTATAATTATGGTGGAAGCTTGAGTTACCTAGGCTAGTACATGATATTATTCATTTTTGGTCAATACTAGATCTAGAGTCTCATTTATCATGTTAGAAATCTAATGTTAGGGATATATCTCATCTCATATGATTTATTGTTCTTGATTACATTGTTATGAAGATAAATTGGATAATTTATATTAACTTAAAAATTAACAATAAATAAATAATGTTTTTCTATCTATTTTTTTATCTATAATCCCATTTTTGTATTTTTATAAAGACCAATTTTTATGGGATGTAAGGTGAACCATCACAATATAAAAAATACATTTGAAACACATCAAACTAATATATTTAAAATTTAAAATTAGAAATAGAAAAATGAAATAACTAGGGGTCAAGTTGTGTGAGGCAGGAAAGAAGAATGGGGAACAAAATGGATTGGGAAGCATGATTAAAGGTTATTTTAGGATGGGAATAAAGTTACAATTGATATTAATTTTGAGCCTATTTTCACTTTAGGACTCCACAATGTTGGAATCAAATTCACCCACCACTACATGTGCTAACACCACTGACCTTACTATCACTGAATGCTGCCAAATGAATTAAGGGCACCATCATTAAGAATGAAAACTATTGAATAATAATTGTGAACAACCTTAGATAAATAACCAAAAAAATATGATCTATAGAATCACCAAAACAAAATAGCTTCCACTAAAGGTAAAACCACCCACAACACTCATATCACCATCACATAATATCATCACCATTGGATACTTCCACTGCACCAAACAATCTCAAAACACCAATAGATTTCAATCAACACCATGAAACATCATAAGAAACCAAAAATATAGGATTTCAACTACAACCATAATATGATGATATTTTACAATCATAAATGTTGAGGACAAACCTTTTAATTCCCAATATTCAAATAAGATAGAAAACACAATTCACAAACAACCAAGTTGGAGGAGTTTTCATCATAGATCATGCCCACCTAATCTTCCATCAAATACTATACCAACATAGTCCCAAACCACCATTAGAAACACCTCAATAGACCAAAATGGGATCCAATATTGTGGATATGATAGAAATAAAAGAATTATAGGCAAACATGTATTCAATAGTGAGTAATTCACACTAGAAATAAAAATATGGGTGAAAGGAAAATTTAAGCAGTTGATAGATTCAAAAAAAAACAATCCACCTCACATTCCCAAGTAGCCAAAAACACTATCATGATGTACCAAAGAGTTTCCTTATCTATTTATTATGAACGATTAGGTCAATAAGAACCTAAAATTGATTTTTTAATTTAAATATTTTATTTATTTATGTTGATAATTATGTTTATCATTACTATTCTATTTATAGCATGTTTTATATGCCTCTATATTATGTTTAAATATTTCTTAAATAAATTAAAATTTTATGAAAAGTGTTTATATGTTAAAAGTGTTTTGATAAATAAATAATGAAAAAAGTGAGTAAAAGTTGGGTTAAACCTAGTATTGTTAATGTAGTTATAAACTTTGGGGTAGTTAATAAAGAGTAATAAAATGATATTTCTCTCTACATTATTATATATTATGACACCTCAATAATCAAGTATCGCTGAGTAGAAATGGGTACAAGAGCATGAACCACCCAAATGACCTGTGGTAGACCCTCAGGTATTGAAAGGGATTGTGTAGTTCATACAAATTGTGAGGATGGGATCCTAATGAAAGGATACTAACACATCTAAAATTATGAAATATTTTCAATTTCACCATCCCCTTATCTTCTGGGGAAATGTGTTTTCTCAGAATTATAAATAATGGATTAACCACTTTCATTGGATATTTGAATGTAATGTGACTACTATATGAAAACAAGTTTGTATATCTACCATCATGCTTTAAGGGTAAGTGAAATGATGATGTGTAGTTATGATATAAGTGAAGAGGGATCATGTATTAACTTGTAATATCTGCTAATAACTTTTTTTCAAGAAGTTTTATCTTAACACCCTACACTTGGTTAAGGTGAAAGAGTTTAAAAACCTTTAATAGGGTTTGATAAAAGTTATGGATTATTCTTACAAGTTTTAAAATTTACTTTTCTTTTCTCCCAATTTGAGTAGTGATGAGGAATCTATGGTGAGGTGCTTTGAGATGAGATTAAAGATCCATTACAGATACAATTTATGTTTTTCAACATACCTACATTCTTAAAAGTATTAAATATGGTAATTTTATAAAGGAGTCTTAAGAGAAGGTTGTTGGAACCACGAAAATTCTATGGAGGAAATGTATTATGGTTTGTGTTTGGTTTCAATCCTAATTATAAGTTCAGAAAGTTTTTCAGGAAAGGGATCATACAGTTCAAGCAGGCAACAGTATTGAAGGTGGCGTCGTTCATCAGTGATTGCCAAATTTTTGGGTCCAAAAAGTGGAATATGGAGAAAAGTGTTTTTGGAAAAGGTAGTTGCACGCAATATTGAAGGGTGTTTGGAAAATTTCACACAAGGACTAATTTTGGATTAGTGCATAAAAATATGAAAAATACAAAAAGTGTACACAAGACTTAAATGTGCATGAAAGATGAGGTTGCACAGAAAAATCTTACGTGTCCAATGTGATGTCAAAAGGGGTTTTGCATGATCATGAAGAATCTTATGCGCACCGACAAATACGCATTGGAAACTTGCAAATAGGTTCATGGAGGCCTATAAATAGGCAGATAACCCCATGAAATAGGAGAAGAATTTTCTAACTGAAATCCAGTTTCTCTGCTACGCGAAAGATCTGCACGTGAAAGAATTATAGAGAGTTTGTGTGCATGGTGTTCCTTTAGTATAAAAAGACCAAGTGAACCCTTATGTGTAGTTTCATGAAAGATAAGGGTTTTAATAATAGTAGGGGTTGCACTAAAGTCATCTTGCATGAAAAATCCCAAATATTGTGTGCATGTTTAGGTATTTCATGCAAGTGTAGTGTTAAGATTTTTACAGAATTCTAAATATCTGGTTCATTGGTTCAGTGATTTCAAGTTCATCAATTCAAGACTTCGATGCAAGTAGTATTTCATGATGAATAGAGACAAATAATTAAATAAAAATCTACTGAAGCAACCTTGAAGTCAATAAACCGAGTTAGAATTATCTCAAGGTAGTGAGTTAGGGGGAGTCAATGGAAGTGATCCGAGGGATGCAATGAGCTATCCCTGAACCATTGTAAAGGCAGTGTTCCTTGAACAGAGTGAATGCGACCAAACCTTGTAATCCACAAACTACTTACCAATAGTGGATTTAGGTTCAACCGACACACTATCAGCGTATGCTCCTTTCATGTAGCCCTTAGTGGTGAACTAACTAAAACTACTGGGTCATCTCCCTACATGTGATTGTTTGTTTTATTTTCATATCCTTCATACAGGTTTAACAAGTTCTTACAAATGTGGGAGCAAGATCCATAACTTTAAAAGAACAAATTTGACACCTTGATTCACCCCTCTCCTCTCTGGGTGTTCTAGGGTTCTGCAAGTGGTATCAGAGGTAGGTTACCATAAGTTAAATTTGTTATTTAGACTTCATGGATAATTCAATGAATGTTAGGGGAGTACCCATATATGATGGAAAAAAATTTCAGATATGGAAGAAAAAGATGAGATCCCATTTACGATCACTCAGAATGGAAGTTATGTTTTCCACTCTTCATGGGATTCAACTCATTGATACAACATGACTTACTATGACTGATGTAGATAGGAAGTTTCTTGTCATGACCCGACCCAACGGGGCTCGAGCCGCGACTCCCCAAGCCCGCCTCCAATAGGCCAGGGGCTGGCGACTAGCGCCGAGTAGGCTATCACACACATGGGAGGCATTAGCCTAAGGTACCTGTACACACGCACCCACAAACACCTCCATGAAACAGTGCAGAGATATAGAAACTGAAAAGTAAATGCATGCATACAGTCTATCCCAAACCAGAGTGCAACAGCAAAAGTACAAGGGCAAAACAGGGCCCACCAAAAGGAAACTACAAAGCGCGTCCAACCTGCTATGAAGAAGGGGAACGCTGCCACAAACACCCGCCAGAAAGCTCCCTCGGCACAGCTCCGGTAAACACCCCGGTCAACTCGCTCACTAAGCTCAACCTGCTCCGAGTCCTCCTGGGACTCCGTCAAAAGGCCTGTGGTCTGCATAATACAAAAACATGTCCGGGCAAAGCCCGTGCAGGGGTGAGTATAAACATACTCAGTAGGCACCCCAAAAACCCAAAACCCAAGGGAGCAACTGAAAGGCAACAGTCCGCTCAACCCAGCCAGAGGGAACCCATACGAGAGAGAAACTCCATCTCGTGACCATCCTCGGCTAAACACAACTAGTCAGCTCAGCTCAGGTGTATGCCCATACATACACCTTGAACAATCCAGATATACACAGCTCACGCCACAAAGCACAAGAGGTACCGACCTCGTCACCAGCAACTGTCCACAACCAGGAGAGTATACTACGAACACTGTCATACCAGATGACACTCATCCGAGAGATACACTCCATCAGGATACTCGCAAACATCACAGACGCTCACCCGAGAGACCACGCTCATCGGATAGCGTCACTGAGGAAACATCGCTGAAACAACATAACCACCAAACTCCTCGGAGAGGGGATCGCCGCTAGGGTCCGCTAGGGGATACCAAGACCCACTCCGGTATATGTAGCTGGAAGATAGGGGATCACTCCCAGGGTCCGCTGGGGGATACCACGACCCGATCTGGCATACGCAGTTTCCACAGATAGGGGATCACACCCAGGATCCGCTGGGGGATGCCACAACCCGATATGGCGCTTGACAGAAGCTGCACACTCAGATAGAGGATCATCGTCCATATAAAGATGGTCACGACGATACCGGAACCCTATCTGGTATAACTCGCGATGTAGGGGATCGAACTGACGATGCCGCAACCCTACCGAAACCACGCGCTGAGTAGGGGATCGCATAACCAATGATACCGCAACCCTACCGACACCAAGCGCTGAGTAGGGGATCGTATAACCAACGATGCCGCAACCCTACTATAAACATCATGCTGAGTAGGGTATCGTAAACCAGACGATGCCACAACCCTACTATGCACGACCCACCACGTAGGGGATCATATTCCCGATGATGCCACAAACTCTACGGGGTTACCCTGCTAGATAGGGGATCGCTGCCCGTGAATAAGAGGTCACAGCGATACCAAGAACCCGATCTAGGGTAAAGATGCTAGAGGATCCACTCCGGACCCACCGAAGGGATACCACAACTCTAACAGTTTAAACATCCCATCGAGAGGATCACAGACCCATACGAAGGTTGTGATGCCACACGAACCCTCATGGGAACGAACCAAGGGAGAACCCCCAACCACTGCTGGTCCAAACGTCGCTACTCGAGCGACTCGCCCCAAAGCCACACTGCACACCTGCAAAGCCAAAACCGAGGCAACCATCGCGTTCCACGCGAAAAAACACGCAGGATAGGCTGTTTACTCGCCCGAAACAGAGCACCGGTGAAAAAGGTACTATTCACCGTAGCTAGCTCGTGCGGGGGCCACACAACGATCCCGAAACCCATCGAGCGGATCACACCACGGCGATCCCCTCAGAAAAACAAGCGGAATCGACTACTCGTTTGCCCAAAACGGACTCCCGGTGAAAAGGTACTATTCACCGAAGGCCAGCTCGGGTGGGGCCCATGCCTGGATTCCGAATCTCAACGAACGGATCGCACCATTGCGATCCTCTCGGAAAAACACACAGGATCGACTATTCATCCGTCAAAATCAGACTCCTGGTGCAAAAGCTGCGTTTCCCCGCAAACGCCAAAACCCGGCCTCGTGGGGCCCGCACCCCATTCGCGGTCCCAACACCCGGAAACCATCTCAAAAAGTCCGTCGTACCATCAGGGTCACAACGCCACTAACGACACGTCAATCGGACGCTCCGGGTAGAAGTTACAACGGCCCGAAGTCGTAAAATAATAAAATAATATTATTTTATACGACGTTTCTAGCTCCCGGGGCACGATCCCGAACCTTTTAAACCCTCAAAGTAAGTTCAAAAGGTCCGTCTCGACGCAAGGAGCGCGTCGCCGCAAACGGCTCGCAAATCGGAGTTACGGTTTGCGAGTTACGGGGGTTTAAAGAACCCCCGGAAAATCTTGGCCGGACCACCGCCAGCCTCGCCAGAAACCACCGCGCCGCTGCCGGATTCCGCCGCGCCGCCGCTGCCGTCGCCGGAAACCGCCACGCCGCCGCCCTGCCTCGCCGGATTCCGCCATGGCCGCCGCGGGTCTCGCCGGAAAACCGGTTTTTTCGCCGGAAAACTTCCGGGAGCCACCAGGAGCACCCCGGTGCTCCAAATTCAGATCCGAAACATGTTTCGGAAAGCTCGGGACCCGAACTATACAAATCTTATGAAAATTTGAAGAAAAACAACACAAAAACGGGATCCGAGATTTTAAAACTCAAACCACCTACCTCGCGGGCGAAACGCCGACGTTCTGCCTCAGATCCGCGCTCCCGAGCTTCCGCTGCGCACTCCTGGAACGTCCGCCGTCGAATTCTGAGCTCGCGGGCGCTCCGTTTGCTCGATTCGGCGGAGTGGCGGCGAAGAACGGCGAAGAACGACGAAGAACGATTAAAAGGGGGGGGGGGGGGCGCTGATATTTATATCAGCCGCCCGCCGGCGCCAAACTCGCCTCGGACCCGACGCCCGATGCGTACAAAAGTAAGGTCACCCTTAGGGTAAACGCGTCGTTCTGAACGCAACGGCGGTCTCAGATTTTCTATCCGAGACTCCGTTTAGAAGTTATTTGAGCCGACGCTCGCACACAAACTTTCCACTTATTTACGGAAACGCCCCTGGTGGTGTTTCTCACCGCAGGCCCGCGCCCGCAATGATTACACCCTGCCTAGGGTAAATGGCACGTTCCGGACGCAACCGTGCCCTCAGATTCCCGTTATGAGCTACCGTTTAGGAGATATCACACCCCCACAACGTGCATAGTATAGAAATACTTAATATTTTTCTAAAATTAATTCCGGGCATACCGGGCCTCGGAATCGCACGCCGTCTTCGCGCCCAGCTCTGGAATTATTCGTAGTAATATCCCAAAGTCTGACAGGGCCAAAAACCCGAGTCGGTACATCCTCCCCCCCTTAGAACTTTTCATCCCCGAAAATCCCTAAGCACACGGAAAGCGACTGGACTCTCAACTGGGTCTCACACACCAGCGAGCTCACCAACAAACACCCACACAGGGTCGTACCAACTCCCTGAGCAAAACCCGAGCAAGCAACAAAAGGAAAGAGTACCGCTAAATAGTGTCTGACAAACTACTGCAGTAAGTAGAAAAGACACAAGGCGTACCTCTATCCATCTGTGGTGCCTCTGGGTCGACTGCCTCCAGGGCATGCAGCTGTCCTCGCCCTCGACCACCAGCTCCCTGAGCTTGGCGTGGACCACCTGGGGGTGGGGGTGGTGGCAACTGGTATTGTCTACCACCGCCTCCCGCTGCACCAGCTCCGACGCCACGTCCGACGCCCTGCGGACCTCCTTGCGCGAGACGCTGCCTCTGCCAAGGCGGTCCATCGACCGGCTCCCTCTCAGCAGCACGTTGGGTCGGACAATCTCTAGCAAGATGTCCCCGACCATCGCAAGAGTAACACCGCCTCTCCTGCGGCTGACCAAAACTGGCCTGCGAGCCCTGTGAGCTCCGAGGCTCAGATCCTCCATCCTGGGGTCGCCTCTTGTATCGTCGGCCACGTCCAGACCCCTGAGTCTGACGTCGACTACCAGATGCCGATCCGACCGATGCAGTCTCAGCTCTCGAGTGCCCAGCACTAACAGGGGGAAACTGCTCTGCCAGAAAACTCTCCACCACCAACGCTCGCTCCAGCACTCCAGCATAGGTGGGGAGGCATAAGGAAACCACACCTGCTCGAATATCCCTGCGTAAGTCCTGCTCGAAGGTCCGAGCCCTAATGAACGGGTCTCGAACCATATCCAGGGAGTAGCGCGACAGGTCTGTGAACCTCGCTGAGTACTCCGACACAGTCATGCTCTCCTGACGAAGCTGCAGAAGCTCCTGGATCCGCACTGACCTCAGCATCACCGGATAGAACTCCTCCCTGAAGAGCCGCTCAAACTCTGCCCACGTGAGCGTCTCCTCGTCATGGGACTGCGTCACCAAACTCCACCATCGCCCAGCCGAACCATGCAGAAGGCTCGCCGCTAGGACCACCATCTGATCAGGAGGTGTCCTCACTAGGCGGAAAACTCGAGTAACTGCCTCGAGCCAGTCATCAGCTGCCTGGGGGTCTGGATCACCCCGAAACCTCAGAGGTCGCTGCCTCTGGAACTCGTGCAACGCACTCAGCCTGCGTGCAACCTCGTCCTGCACCGCCGGCACAACCAGCTGCTCGACAGGTGGTGGCTCAACTGGCAGACCACCTGGAGGTGCAACCTCAGAACCTGCGCCCTGCTCCACGGCCACTACACGGGGCAGGTCATCAGCACAATCCTGCTGCGGAACCCTCGCTGGCTGTCGTCGTGGAGGCATCCTGAAATACATTTAAGACGCACCACAATCAAAGAGTATATCTGGAGATCTAACTCAAGAAGGACAAGGAAAAACCAAAAACCCGGTCCTATATGATGCATGTACCATGATGTCCTCGCGACCAGTGTACGAATGTCCCGAGTCGAAAGGCAGGTTATCAGAGTCCTGGTGTATGGATACGTCGGCCGCCGCACCAACACTGGAGTCCCTGGCCTGAAATCCGAACTCGAAACACCCTAACACTGCCGCTATGCAACCCAAACCAAACTCACAGCTAGACCAGCTACGCTCTGAGATCCCAAAGGTGGAACCTCCTCTGATACCACTCTGTCACGACCCAACCCAAAGGGGCTCGAGCCGCGACTCCCCAAGCCCGCCTCCAATAGGCCAGGGGCTGGCGACTAGCGCCGAGTATGCTATCACACACATGGGAGGCATTAGCCTAAGGTACCTGTACACACGCACCCACAAACACCTCTATGAAACAGTGCAGAGATATAGAAACTGAAAAGTAAATGCATGCATACAGTCTATCCCAAAACAGAGTGCAACAGAAAAAGTACAAGGGAAAAACAGGGCCCACCAAAAGGAAACTACAAAGCGCGTCCAACCTGCTCTGAAGAAGGGGAACGCTGCCACAAACACCCGCCAGAAAGCTCCCTCGGCACAGCTCCGGTAAACACCCCGGTCAACTCGCTCACTAAGCTCAACCTGCTCCGAGTCCTCCTGGGACTCCGTCAAAAGGCCTGTGGTCTGCATAATACACAAACATGTGCGGGCAAAGCCCGTGCAGGGGTGAGTATAAACATACTCAGTAGGCACCCCAAAAACCCAAAACCCAAGGGAGCAACTGAAAGGCAACAGTCCGCTCAACCCAGCCAGAGGGAACCCATACGAGAGAGAAACTCCATCTCGTGACCATCCTCGGCTAAACACAACTAGTCAGCTCAGCTCAGGTGTATGCCCATACATACACCTTGAACAATCCAGATATACACAGCTCACGCCACAAAGCACAAGAGGTACCGACCTCGTCACCAGCAACTGTCCACAACCAGGAGAGTACACTACGAACACTGTCATACCAGATGACACTCATCCGAGAGATACACTCCATCAGGATACTCGCAAACATCACAGACGCTCACCCGAGAGACCACGCTCATCGGATAGCGTCACTGAGGAAACATCGTTGAAACAACATAACCACCAAACTCCTCGGAGAGGGGATCGCCGCTAGGGTCCGCTAGGGGATACCAAGACCCACTCCGGTATATGTAGCTGGCAGATAGGGGATCACTCCCAGGGTCCGCTGGGGGATACCACGACCCGATCTGGCATACGCAGTTTCCACAGATAGGGGATCACACCCAGGATCCGCTGGGGGATGCCACAACCCGATCTGGCACTTGACAGAAGCTGCACACTGAGATAGAGGATCATCGTCCATATAAAGATGGTCACGACGATACCGGAACCCTATCTGGTATAACTCGCGATGTAGGGGATCGAACTGACGATGCCACAACCCTACCGAAACCACGCGCTGAGTAGGGGATCACATAACCAATGATACCGCAACCCTACCGACACCAAGCGCTGAGTAGGGGATCGTATAACCAACGATGCCGCAACCCTACTATAAACATCATGCTGAGTAGGGGATCGTAAACCCGACGATGCCACAACCCTACTATGCACGACCCACCGCGTAGGGGATCATATTCCCGATGATGCCACAAACCCTACGGGGTTACCCTACTAGATAGGGGATCGCTGCCCGTGAATAAGAGGTCACAGCGATACCAAGAACCCGATCTAGGGTAAAGATGCTAGAGGATCCACTCCGGACCCACCGAAGGGATACCACAACTCTAACAGTTTAAACATCCCATCGAGAGGATCACAAACCCATACAAAGGTTGTGATGCCACACGAACCCTCATGGGAACGAACCAAGGGAGAACCCCCAACCACTGCTGGTCCAAACGTCGCTACTCGAGCGACTCGCCCCAAAGCCACACTGCACACCTGCAAAGCCAAAACCGAGGCAACCATCGCGTTCCACGCGAAAAAACACGCAGGATAGGCTGTTTACTCGCCCGAAACAGAGCACCGGTGAAAAAGGTACTATTCACCGTAGCTAGCTCGTGCGGGGCCCACACAACGATCCCGAAACCCATCCAGCGGATCACACCACGGCGATCCCCTCAGAAAAACAAGCGGAATCGACTACTCGTTTGCCCAAAACGGACTCCCGGTGAAAAGGTACTATTCACCGAAGGCCAGCTCGGGTGGGGCCCATGCCTGGATTCCGAATCTCAACGAACGGATCGCACCATTGCGATCCTCTCGGAAAAACACACAGGATCGACTATTCATCCGTCAAAATCAGACTCCTGGTGCAAAAGCTGCGTTTCCCCGCAAACGCCAAAACCCGGCCTCGTGGGGCCCGCACCCCATTCGCGGTCCCAACACCCGGAAACCATCTCAAAAAGTCCGTCGTACCATCAGGGTCACAACGCCACTAACGGCACGTCAATCGGACGCTCCGGGTAGAAGTTACAACGGCCCGAAGTCGTAAAATAATAAAATAATATTATTTTATACGACGTTTCTAGCTCCCGGGGCACGATCCCGAACCTTTTAAACCCTCAAAGTAAGTTCAAAAGGTCCGTCTCGACGCAAGGAGCGCGTCGCCGCAAACGGCTCGCAAATCGGAGTTACGGTTTGCGAGTTACGGGGGTTTAAAGAACCCCCGGAAAATCTTGGCCGGACCACCGCCAGCCTCGCCGGAAACCACCGCGCCGCTGCCGGATTCCGCCGCGCCGCCGCTGCCGTCGCCGGAAACCGCCGCGCCGCCGCCCTGCCTCGCCGGATTCCGCCATGGCCGCCGCGGGTCTCGCCGAAAAACCGGTTTTTTCGCCGGAAAACTTCCGGGAGCCACCAGGAGCACCCCGGTGCTCCAAATTCAGATCCGAAACATGTTTCGGAAAGCTCGGGACCCGAACTATACAAATCTTATGAAAATTTGAAGAAAAACAACACAAAAACGGGATCCGAGATTTTAAAACTCAAACCGCCTACCTCGCGGGCGAAACGCCGACGTTCTGCCTCAGATCCGCGCTCCCGAGCTTCCGCTGCGCACTCCTGGAACGTCCGCCGTCGAATTCTGAGCTCGCGGGCGCTCCGTTTGCTCGATTCGGCGGAGTGGCGGCGAAGAACGGCGAAGAACAACGAAGAACGATTAAAAGGGGGGGGGGGGGGGGGGCGCTGATATTTATATCAGCCGCCCGCCGGCGCCAAACTCGCCTCGGACCCGACGCCCGATGCGTACAAAAGTAAGGTCACCCCTAGGGTAAACGCGTCGTTCTGAACGCAACGGCGGTCTCAGATTTTCCATCCGAGACTCCGTTTAGAAGTTATTTGAGCCGACGCTCGCACACAAACTTGCCACTTATTTACGGAAACGCCCCTGGTGGTGTTTCTCACCGCAGGCCCGCGCCCGCAATGATTACACCCTGCCTAGGGTAAACGGCACGTTCCGGACGCAACCGTGCCCTCAGATTCCCGTTATGAGCTACCGTTTAGGAGATATCACACCCCCACCATGTGCATAGTATAGAAATACTTAATATTTTTCTAAAATTAATTCCGGGCACACCGAGCCTCGGAATCGCACGCCGTCTTCGCGCCCAGCTCTGGAATTATTCGTAGAAATATCCCAAAGTCTGACAGGGCCAAAAACCCGAGTCTCTACATCCTCCCCCCCTTAGAACTTTTCATCCCCGAAAAGCCCTAAGCACACAGAAAGCGACTGGACTCTCAACTGGGTCTCACACACCAGCGAGCTCACCAACAAACACCCACACAGGGTCGTACCAACTCCCTGAGCAAAACCCGAGCAAGCAACAAAAGGAAAGAGTACCGCTAAACAGTGTCTGACAAACTACTGCAGTAAGTAGAAAAGACACAAGGCGTACCTCTATCCATCTGTGGTGCCTCTGGGTCGAATGCCTCCAGGGAATGCAGCTGTCCTCGCCCTCGACCACCAGCTCCCTGAGCTTGGCGTGGACCACCTGGGGGTGGGGGTGGTGGCAACTGGTACTGTCTAACACTGCCTCCCGCTGCACCAGCTCCGACGCCACGTCCGACGCCCTGCGGACCTCCTTGCGCGAGACGCTGCCTCTGCCAAGGCGGTCCATCGACCGGCTCCCTCTCAGCAGCACGTTGGGTCGGAAAATCTCTAGCAAGATGTCCCCGACCATCGCAAGCGTAACACCGCCTCTCCTGCGGCTGACCAAAACTGGCCTGCGAGCCCTGTGAGCTCCGAGGCTCAGATCCTCCATCCTGGGGTCGCCTCCTGTATCGTCGGCCACGTCCAGACCCCTGAGTCTGACGTCGGCTACCAGATGCCGATCCGACCGATGAAGTCTCAGCTCTCGAGTGCCCAGCACTAACAGGGGGAAACTGCTCTGCCAGAAAACTCTCCACCACCAACGCTCGCTCCAGCACTCCAGCATAGGTGGGGAGGCATAAGGAAACCACACCTGCTCGAATATCCCTGCGTAAGTCCTGCTCGAAGGTCCGAGCCCTAATGAACGGGTCTCGAACCATATCCAGGGAGTAGCGCGACAGGTCTGTGAACCTCGCTGAGTACTCCAACACAGTCATGCTCTCCTGACGAAGCTGCAGAAGCTCCTGGATCCGCACTGACCTCAGCGTCACCGGATAGAACTCCTCCCTGAAGAGCCGCTCAAACTCTGCCCACGTGAGCGTCTCCTCGTCATGGGACTGCGTCACCAAACTCCACCATCGCCCGGACGAACCATGCAGAAGGCTCGCCGCTAGGACCACCATCTGATCAGGAGGTGTCCTCACTAGGCGGAAAACTCGAGTAACTGCCTCGAGCCAGTCATCAGCTGCCTGGGGGTCTGGATCACCCCGAAACCTCAGAGGTCGCTGCCTCTGGAACTCGTGCAACGCACTCAGCCTGCGTGCAACCTCGTCCTGCACCGCCGGCACAACCAGCTGCTCGACAGGTGGTGGCTCAACTGGCAGACCACCTGGAGGTGCAACCTCAGAACCTGCGCCCTGCTCCACGGCCACTACACGGGGCAGGTCATCAGCACAATCCTGCTGCGGAACCCTCGCTGGCTGTCGTCGTGGAGGCATCCTGAAATACATTTAAGACGCACCACAGTCAAAGAGTATATCTGGAGAGCTAACTCAAGAAGGACAAGGAAAAACCAAAAACCCGGTCCTATATGATGCATGTACCATGATGTCCTCGCGACCAGTGTACGAATGTCCCGAGTCGAAAGGCAGGTTATCAGAGTCCTGGTGTATGGATACATCGGCCGCCGCACCAACACTGGAGTCCCTGGCCTGAAATCCGAACTCGAAACACCCTAACACTGCCGCTATGCAACCCAAACCAAACTCACAGCTAGACCAGCTACGCTCTGAGATCCCAAAGGTGGAACCTCCTCTGATACCACTTTGTCACGACCCGACCCAACGGGGCTCGAGCCGCGACTCCCCAAGCCCGCCTCCAATAGGCCAGGGGCTGGCGACTAGCGCCGAGTAGGCTATCACACACATGGGAGGCATTAGCCTAATGTACCTGTACACACGCACCCACAAACACCTCCATGAAACAGTGCAGAGATATAGAAACTGAAAAGTAAATGCATGCATACATTCTATCCCAAACCAGAGTGCAACAGCAAAAGTACAAGGGTAAAACAGGGCCCACCAAAAGGAAACTACAAAGCGCGTCCAACCTTCTCTGAAGAAGGGGAACGCTGCCACAAACACCCGCCAGAAATCTCCCTCGGCACAGCTCCGGTAAACACCCCGGTCAACTCGCTCACTAAGCTCAACCTGCTCCGAGTCCTCCTGGGACTCCGTCAAAAGGCCTGTGGTCTGCATAATACACAAACATGTGCGGGCAAAGCCCGTGCAGGGGTGAGTATAAACATACTCAGTAGGCACCCAAAAAACCCAAAACCCAAGGGAGCAACTGAAAGGCAACAGTCCGCTCAACCCAGCCAGAGGGAACCCATACGAGAGAGAAACTCCATCTCGTGACCATCCTCGGCTAAACACAACTAGTCAGCTCAGCTCAGGTGTATGCCCATACATACACCTTGAACAATCCAGATATACACAGCTCACGCCACAAAGCACAAGAGGTACCGACCTCGTCACCAGCAACTGTCCACAACCAGGAGAGTACACTACGAACACTGTCATACCAGATGACACTCATCCGAGAGATACACTCCATCGGGATACTCGCAAACATCACAGACGCTCACCCGAGAGACCACGCTCATCGGATAGCGTCACTGAGGAAACATCGCTGAAACAACATAACCACCAAACTCCTCGGAGAGGGGATCGCCGCTAGGGTCCGCTAGGGGATACCAAGACCCACTCCGGTATATGTAGCTGGCAGATAGGGGATCACTCCCAGGGTCTGCTGGGGGATACCACGACCCGATCTGGCATACGCAGTTTCCACAGATAGGGGATCACACCCAGGATCCGCTGGGGGATGCCACAACCCGATCTGGCGCTTGACAGAAGCTGCACACTCAGATAGAGGATCATCGTCCATATAAAGATGGTCACGACGATACCGGAACCCTATCTGGTATAACTCGCGATGTAGGGGATCGAACTGACGATGCCGCAACCCTACCGAAACCACGTGCTGAGTAGGGGATCGCATAACCAATGATATCGCAACCCTACCGACACCAAGCGCTGAGTAGGGGATCGTATAACCAACGATGCCGCAACCCTACTATAAACATCATGCTGAGTAGGGGATCGTAAACCCGACGATGCCACAACCCTACTATGCACGACCCACCGCGTAGGGGATCATATTCCCGATGATGCCACAAACCCTACGGGGTTACCCTGCTAGATAGGGGATCGCTGCCCGTGAATAAGAGGTCACAGCGATACCAAGAACCCGATCTAGGGTAAAGATGCTAGAGGATCCACTCCGGACCCACCGAAGGGATACCACAACTCTAACAGTTTAAACATCCCATCGAGAGGATCACAAACCCATACGAAGGTTGTGATGCCACACGAACCCTCATGGGAACGAACCAAAGGAGAACCCCCAACCACTGCTGCTCCAAACGTCGCTACTCGAGCGACTCGCCCCAAAGCCACACTGCGCACCTGCAAAGCCAAAACCGAGGCAACCATCGCGTTCCACGCGAAAAAACACGCAGGATAGGCTGTTTACTCGCCCGAAACAGAGCACCGGTGAAAAAGGTACTATTCACCGTAGCTAGCTCGTGCGGGGCCCACACAACGATCCCGAAACCCATCGAGCGGATCACACCACGGCGATCCCCTTAGAAAAACAAGCGGAATCGACTACTCGTTTGCCCAAAACGGACTCCCGGTGAAAAGGTACTATTCACCGAAGGCCATCTCGGGTGGGGCCCATGCCTGGATTCCGAATCTCAACGAACGGATCGCACCATTGCGATCCTCTCGGAAAAACACATAGGATCGACTATTCATCCGTCAAAATCAGACTCCTGGTGCAAAAGCTGCGTTTCCCCGCAAACGCCAAAACCCGGCCTCGTGGGGCCCGCACCCCATTCGCGGTCCCAACACCCGGAAACAATCTCAAAAAGTCTGTCGTACCATCAGGGTCACAACGCCACTAACGACACGTCAATCGGACGCTCCGGGTAGAAGTTACAACGGCCCGAAGTCGTAAAATAATAAAATAATATTATTTTATACGACGTTTCTAGCTCCCGGGGCACGATCCCGAACCTTTTAAACCCTCAAAGTAAGTTCAAAAGGTCCGTCTCGACGCAAGGAGCGCGTCGCCGCAAACGGCTCGCAAATCGGAGTTACGGTGTGCGAGTTACGGGGGTTTAAAGAACCCCCGGAAAATCTTGGCCGGACCACCGCCAGCCTCGCCGGAAACCACCGCGCCGCTGCCGGATTCCGCCGCGCCGCCGCTGCCGTCGCCGGAAACCGCCGCGCCGCCGCCCTGCCTCGCCGGATTCCGCCATGGCCGCCGCGGGTCTCGCCGGAAAACCGGTTTTTTCGCCGGAAAACTTCCGGGAGCCACCAGGAGCACCCCGGTGCTCCAAATTCAGATCCGAAACATGTTTCGGAAAGCTCGGGACCCGAACTATACAAATCTTATGAAAATTTGAAGAAAAACAACACAAAAACGGGGTCCGAGATTTTAAAACTCAAACCACCAACCTCGCGGGCGAAACGCCGACGTTCTGCCTCAGATCCGCGCTCCCGAGCTTCCGCTGCGCACTCTTGGAACGTCCGCCGTCGAATTCTGAGCTCGCGGGCGCTCCGTTTGCTCGATTCGGCGGAGTGGCGGCGAAGAACGGCGAAGAACGATGAAGAACGATTAAAGGGGGGGGGGGGGGGGGCGCTGATATTTATATCAGCCGCCCGCCGGCGCCAAACTCGCCTCGGACCCGACGCCTGATGCGTACAAAAGTAAGGTCACCCTTAGGGTAAACGCGTCGTTCTGAACGCAACGGCGGTCTCAGATTTTCCATCCGAGACTCCTTTTAGAAGTTATTTGAGCCGACGCTCGCACACAAACTTTCCACTTATTTACGGAAATGCCCCTGGTGGTGTTTCTCACCGCAGGCCCGCGCCCACAATGATTACACCCTGCCTAGGGTAAAGGGCACGTTCCGGACGCAACCGTGCCCTCAGATTCCCGTTATGAGCTACCGTTTAGGAGATATCACACCCCCACAACGTGCATAGTATAGAAATACTTAATATTTTTCTAAAATTAATTCCGGGCACACCGGGCCTCGGAATCGCACGCCGTCTTCGCGCCCAGCTCTGGAATTATTCGTAGAAATATCCCAAAGTCTGACAGGGCCAAAAACCCGAGTCGCTACATTTCTTGATGCTAATGATAAAGGAAAAAATTCTCTCACTGCATCACTCTCTAATCAGATCTACATGAAGGTGATGAGTTGCACCTCAGAAAAGTATATGTGGGAAAATCTAGAGAATATTTATGAAAGAGATAGAAAAGTGAAGGAGGAGAAACTCCATGTTCTTCATAACAGATTCGAAAATCTGAAGATGCATCCTGATGGGAATGCAGATTCCTTCTTTAATTGAATTACAGAAGTAGTGGGAGAAATTTGAGGTCTTAAAGATAAAATCAAAGACATTGATATTATAAATAAAATCATGAGAGGACTTCCACCTATGTACAATGAAAATGTTTCATCCCTTGAAGAAAGAGATCTATCTAAATTTTCTCTAGATGATCTTCTAAGTAGTCTAGTGGAATATGAGATGAGAGTCAAACCAGAAGATACTACGACTCATGTTAGTAAGGAAATGGAGTTCAAATCCATGGAAAAACTGAAAATTTCAAGAGATAGTGGTGGTGAAGATAATGAGGAAAAATAAATTCTTTCTCTCATTTCCAAGAATCTCAAAAAGTGAAATGGTAAGTTTAAAGGTAAGTTACCTCGGACATGTTTTTGTTGTGGAAGAGTTAGGCATATTTCCTCTCAGTGCCAAAGAAATTTTGATGATGAAAAGAGTAAAGAAGAAGACATTGAGAAGCCTAGAAAAATGTTTTTCAAAAATGGAAAGAAAGTAAAGAAGAAGAGTTTTTTCTGTGAAGAGGAAAATGGTGATAATGAATTCTGTTAAGAAGATGAACCAGAATTTAAAACTAGAAACCATGCTTCTATAATTGCTACCATTGAAAATTCATAACCTTCGATCGATAAAGACAGATACAATAATATGACTCCTAATGTTGATCCCAAGCTACAAATTAAAGATGCCTTTTTCAATCTTGAGAATAAATTTAAGAGATAAAATAAGTGGAAAGAAATGGTGGGAGAATCATCAGAATATGTTGATGAGATTGAAGATGAAATTTAAAGACTAGAAGAATTAGTGAGAGTACAATATTCAATCTTTGAAAGCATAGATGAAATTGTAGAACTAAAGATTAGAATTGAAGGACATTCAAAGGCCATCAATGACCTTATGTCCAGACTGAAAGAGAAGCCCAAGAGTGCTGATGGTTTTAAGGAAGAAGTTGTTACTCTTAGGAGTAAACTTGAGAGTCAATCAACCACAAAAGAGGGAAAGAAGAAATTATAGTTTGGAAGATTATTAGATGCAGAATTACTTATAAGAGCTAAGAATGGTTCTGATGGAGATGAAATTATTTTGAATGATCAAAGACCAATATTCATGGTAAATAGTGGAATCATTTGTGATTCTAAAACATCAAATGTTGAAAATAAAGTGAACTAGAATAAAGGAAAGCTAAAAGTTGATAATATTCAAAAGTCACTGGAAGTGATGAAGAAGAGACCCTTCAATCAACCTGAAAGGAAAACTGAATTTTTTTCTTAAGATCCTAAATATGATGGGAAGTTAAAATGTTTTCCCATGAAGGAAGTCATGAGGATAAATAGAAATGAGAAGACATATCCTCTCATGAAATGTCAGTTCTGTGGATATTTGGGTCACACCATGTCATATTGAGAAGAAATGAAGAGCTATCTGAATAGTGAAGAGCTATGAGTTCAACAAAGGAGAACAAATTCATATCCTATATCTTATAAAAGAAATAATTTCTATGGATATTGTTTTCATTGTTCTAACTTTGGTCATAAAGATGTACATTTTTGGTAGAGGAATGATAAGAGATTTTCATACAACACTCAGAGACATGTGAATAATCCCCAACCAAACCGTGTTGCTATCTCAAATAGGTTTTTGCCCTTGGAAGAAGAGTATAAACCTGAAGAAACCATGTATATGGAGGATATATTTGAAATTACATCAGTTTATTACAATCAATCCAATATCTCATGGAAAGAAAAGAGGAAAATTGAAAAATACAATCTTAGAGAAGTATCCCTCAAATATACAAAGAACAACAACACCTAGATTCTTGATAGTAGATGTTCATCCCACATGATGGGGAATTCTAACCTCTTAAAAAATGTTAAGAAAAGAGTCGACGGAACAATAAGGTTTGGTAATGATGGTGCTTTGAAGATTAAAGGCAGTGGAAGTACTGATATAGCTAATGGAGAGCTCAATAAAATTAAAGTACTTTATGTGGAATGTTTGCGTCACAATCTCCTTAGCACGATTCAACTCCATGACTCAATAATTATAGTGACTTTCAATCAAATGGGATACACTTTAAAGGGAAAGACATGAAATTATCTCATGAAAGTCTATAGAACATATGGAAATTTATATCAGGTTAACAGTAAACAGAACATATGCTATCTAATAGTTGAATAAGAAAACAACCCATGGAATTGAAGATTAGGTCACATCAATCATCAAGACCTAGAAAAGATATCTAAACTAAAGATAGTAATGGATATCTCCAACCTAAAGCATGAATGATAAAAAGCATGCGAATCTTGTATATGAGGGAAGCTGGTCTGCAGTTCCTATCATCCAAAGAAGAAAAGAGCATCTAATCTTCTTGACCTCATTCATACAGACGTATGTGGCCTAATTAATGTTTCCAGAATGAAAGGAGAATGGTACTTTGTCATTTTTATAGATGATCACAGTATAATGGAATGTGTGATGGTCATACATAGGAAAAGAAAAGTGATTGATTTCATGAAAAATTATCATTGAATCACTGAGAATGACACTGGATAGACAATCAAAGTTCTGCGATATGATAATGGAGGGGAATACACATCTATTGAGTTTCAAAATTACCTGGAGAAACATGGAATAGGGCATGAGGTGGATACTGTGAGAACTCCATAGAAAAATGGAGTAGTTGAGCACCAAAATTGACAGGTGAACAATATGGCCCAGACTATGCTGATAGAGAGTCGTATCTCTCGCCATTACTGGAAAGAAACTGTTAAAGATTTAGTTCACATTCGAAATAGAATGGGTATTTATATGGGTGAGACAAAGACATCATATGAGTTGTGGCATGGAAGAAATCCCTCTTTGAAATATTTTTGTGTTTTTGGAATTAAGTGTTTCATCCGAAACAAAAAAGGAAACCAAGGGAAGTATGGTGAAAATGATGATGAAGGGATATTCCTTGGATATAAAATGAATAGAAAAGCATACAAGTGTTTCAATAAGAACTTGGGACGGATTTTGGAAAGAAGTGATGTTAAGATCATTGAAGATAAAACCAAAAATGCTTCAGGGAATTCCTATGTTGATAAGATTGAAGATGAGGTTGTATGTGAACCTAGAAAAAATGGAAATACAGAAGTAAAAGATAGTGTACAAAACTCTTAGTAGTCACGTCATAATGTTTACTTTGAAGAGGAATCAAAAGAGGAAACCATAGTTGAAGATAATTATAATAAACCTCACAAGAGAAATCAAAGTACTGATATTGATCCATCTAACATAATTGGGGATAGGAGTGCACCCACACAAACAAGGAGAATGATGAATAATTCACAATATGTATTCTTATCTATGGTGGAACCATCCTCATTTGAAGAGGCTACAAAGGATGAATCATGGGTGAAAGCCATGAATGAAGAGTTAGATCAGATTGAAAAGAATCAGACATGGGATCTAGTCAAGATACTTGAAGGTCAAAATGTTATTGGTACAAAGTGTATTTTAAAGATCTAGTTTTATGATCATGGAAGTGTTATCAGAAACAAGGCATGACTGGAATGTAAACAATTTTCACAGATTAAAGGTGTCAATGTTGAAGAAACCTTTGATCCTATGGCTAGACTGGAGTCAATCAGGATTTTTATTTCTATGTCAATCCAAATAGGATATAAATTATATCAAATTAATTTCAAGATAGTATTCTTGAATGGTGTTCTTGAAGGAGAAGTCTACATGGAACAACCAGTGGGTTTTCTCCTTGGTACTAATGAAACAAAAGTTTACAAACTAAAAAAGGCCCTCTATGGTTTGAAGAAAGCCCCATGAGCATGGTATTCCCAGATGTATTCTTATCTAAATAAGATGGAATTCAAAAGAGGATGAGTAGATCACAATCTCTATGTGAAGAATTCTTTGAAATATCAGTTTATGGTTCTAGTTTACATTGATGAAATTATATTTGGTGGAAGTAGGCAGAGATAAGTGGATGAATTTTCCAGTCACATGAAATCAGAATTTAAAATGTCTATGATTTGGGAACTCACATATTTCTTGGGGCTACAGGTGATTCCAAAGAAGGATTACACATTCATTTCTCAGGAAAAGTATGCAAGAGAGATTTTGAAGAAATTTAATATCCATGACTCCAAACCAATGTCAACTCCGATTTTGGTTGGAACCAAACTTTGTAAGAATGAGGATGGGACCTCTGTAGATCCCACTATATAGAAGAGGATTATTGGAAGCTTACTGTACCTAACAACAACACATCCTAATATTGTATTTGAAACTTACCTAGGGACCTGATTTCAGAGTAATCTGAAGGAAGAAAATATGAAAGTAGTAAAAATAATTATGAGGAACATTCAAGGTACTCATAATTATGGGTTATAATTTTCTATATGAAGGGATGGTGAATTATCATCATTTTTTAATGCTGACTGGGCTAGAGATGTAGTGGACAGAAAGTCCACCAGTGGTGGAGCATTATATATTGGGAAGAAATGTTTTGGATGGTTGAGAAAGACATAAGAAAGTACTTCTCTTAGTACTAATGAATCTATGTATATCCCCGCTACAAAGGAATGAACTCAAATACTATGGATGAAGAAACAAATGACAGATATTGGTGATGAATTTAAACAACCAATAGTGATTTAATGTGATAACAAAAGCACAATTTATCTTACGAATAATCCTATTCAGCATTCTCGTACGAAGCACATTGAAATCAGGTATCACTTTATCAAAGAAAAAGTAGAATAAGGGGTCATTAAAATGGATCATGTTGAAACTGATGATCAAGTGGATGACATACTGACTAAACCACTATCATCACATGTGTTCGAGAAGCATCCATTGAAACTAGGTGTTAAATTACCTCCCAGTGCATGAGGAGGTTATGGTTTTTCTCCTCTCCCCAGTTATGTTCACTATTTTTAATTTGTTCGTGAAAGTGATGCAGGTTTATGGGGGAGATACTATCCAGGGGGAGTGTTTTTTTGAGTTGTACAATGAAAAAATACTGGTCTTTGGGTTTATTGACAACGGGGGAGAAGGAATATAAATTTAGGACATGTAATGTTTCAGTGTCCTGATGAGAATTCAGTTTTAGGAGGAGAAGGAATAAATTCAAGGCATGCAATGCTTCTATGACATAGTAAGAGAATATCTTGGGCGTCTTTAATAATTCCAAAACACATAAACCCAATTCAATCTTCCTCTCTTTTTTTTCTAAACTAAGCATTGCACATGTAGACTTACAGTGTTGGCTGAGTTTATTCTTGAATTTCAGGTTTTGATAGTGGCTGGTGCTCTATTGAATTTATCTGGAGATTGCCAACAAAAACAAGGGGGGGGGATTGTTGGAACCATGACCGTTTTATGGTGGAAATGGAGTATGGTTCGTGTTTTTTTTTCAATCCTCATTATAATTTCAGAAAGTTTTCCAAGAAAGGGATCATAAAGTTCAAGTGGGAAACAATATTGAAGGTGGCATCGTTTCCCAGTGTTTGCCAAATTTTTGGGTCCAAAAAGTGGAATATGGAGAAAAGTGTTTTTGGAAAAGGGAGTTGCACGCAAGATTTAAGGGTGTTTTGGAAACATGTGTTCAAGGCCTAATTTTGGATTAGTGCATCAAAATATTTCAAAGGGAAAAAGTGTGCGCAAGACTTAAATGTGCATGAAATATGAGGTTGCGTGGAAGAAATAATCTTACATGCCCAATGCGACGTCAAAAGGGGTTTTGAGCTCTCATGAAGAATCTCGCATGCACCGATAAAGATTCATCGGAAAATTGTGCACAGGGTCATCGAGGCCTATAAATAGGAAAATACCCCCATGGAAGAGGAGAATAATTTTCCAACAAAAATCCAGTTGCTCTACTACAAAAAATATTTTCACACGAAAGAATTGCAGAGAGTTTGTGTGCAAGGTGTTTCTTTAGTCTTAAAAGACTAATTGAACCCTTCAATGTAGTTGCGCAAAAGATAAGGTTTACACAGAAAGTAGGGGTTGTGTGAAAGTCATCTTTCATAAAAAATCTCAAATCTTGCGAGCATGTTCAGGTATTGCGTGCAAGTGTAGTGTTAAGATTCTGACAGGCTTCTGAATATCCGGTTTAGTGGTTCAATGCTTTCAAGTGCGTCAATTCAGGACTTCCATGCAAGCAGTGTCTCATGATGAATAGAGACAAAGACTTAAATGAAAATCTATTTAAGCGACCTTCAAGTTGATAAATTGAGTTAGACTTCTCTCAAGGCAGTGAGCTAGGGGGAGTCGACGGAAGTGATTTGAGGGATACAATGAGGTATCCATGAACCATTGTAAAGGAAGTGTGCCTGGAACAAAGTGAATGTGACCGAACATTTTAATCCAAAAACTAGTGACCAATAGTGGATTTAGGTATGACCTCAACACTATTGGCATATGCTCCTTAGATATATATCTTAGTGGTGAACCAAGTAAAACTACTGTGTCATCTCCCTATATGTGATGGTTTGTTTTCTTTTCATATCCCTCATACAGGTTTAACAGGTTCCTACCAGCATGGGAATAAGATCCACAACTTTAAAAGAAAAAATTTGACAGCATGATTCACCCCTCCCCTCTCAGGGTGTTCTAGGGTTCTACAAAGGTAGATCATGAACTGATCAAACTAGAGGTGATAATTCCTACAATGGTCATAAATAGCGATGGGAGGGGATGAGTAGGGGTGCCTCTCACTAGGGGAACCAAAGTAGTAGCGTAATTATAGTTCCTTGTTTTAGAAGACCTTTTACATAATGTTACCATTGTGGGAATATCATCTACATAATAATATATTATACCTATAATGCTAATCAGTGCTATTTTTTTAAATGGTATGATAATATCCAAATGTTTTGCCAATGTGGCTCATTCAAGAGCACTAGCCAGTGACCCCAGCCGAATCAGGCAACATAGGCTTAGTCTACAGCTCAGTATACTAGAGGTATCCAACCACCTTATAGGAGGGTTGGTCATGGAGGGCTATATCAGTGTAGGAGTTTACACCTTTGGGTCAACATGGGGCTACAAACAGAGTATATGTGGTTGACTAATCTACTACTGATTTTGGAATAGGTCCATCTACTATTAGAGGTATAAATATAGTATCCTATACATTATCTTATGCTTTATTTGATATAGGTACATTACTCTCTTTTATTTATACTAAGTTGGTAGCACTTATAGTAATTAAAGAAGAAATACTATCCTCTTATATGAGTCTTGATACCCATTTAGGAAAAAGTATAGAGCAAAGAAGAAAGTGACTTTCATGTGCCTTGGTTATTGATTATTATAAGAATTTTAGGGTACTTATGGTTCTAAATATGGAATTATTTGACATCATTCTAGGAATGGATTAACTAAATCAATTTTGATATTGCATAAATTATTTTTCTTTAAGGGTATATTTTTCATATTTAGCTAGTATACAGTATACCCTCTGTGGAGAGTGGGAAATTCATGCTAGTTGAGAGGGTCCTGATTAGAGGAAAATAATAGATATTACATAGAAATAGATTTTATCATCCTTGGAGTAGTGGAACCTAAGGAATATTAGGTTTTACCTTAAATAGTATATCTTTACCTATATGTCATCCTTGAATACTTCCCTAGATTACCACCTAAGCGAGTGGTGTAATTTACCATCGATCACTTACCAGGAACTGAGCCTATTTCTATCCCTCCATATCAAATTAATTCAATCTAATTATGATAGATGAAGATCCATTTAGAGGATCTTGAGGTAAATGGGTTTATTAGGATGTGAACATATCTATGGGGTGTTCCCGTCCTTTTCTCCAAGGCAGTCGATGGAAGTATATACTTATGAGTATACTACCAGAAACCAAACCAGATCACTATTAAGAACCACTCCCCTTTACCTATAATTTATGATCTATTTGATAAAATAAAGGTGAAATATAGTTCTATAAGATTGGACTTTGACTGGGTTATCACCATTTTTGGTTCAGATAAGAAGACATTTTGAAGATTGAATTTCATATCTTATATATTCATTTTGAGTACTTGGTAATGAATTTTAATCCAACTAATGATTCTACTATATTTAAAACTCTAATGAACAAGATATTTATTCTATTTCTAAACCCATTTTTCATGGTCATTATGTATGATATCTTATTTTATTGTTGGTCTCGATATGAACATGATCTATATCTCTTCATTATATTGATGATTTTTTTTGAGAAAATAAACTATATTATAATATTTCTAAATCTTTATTTTGGATTTAAGAATTTATATTCCTTAGGCATGATATTTCTAAAGTAGGAATTTCAATTGACCTTTACAAGGTGGTGTCAGTTATATCTTGGAAAGTTCCATTAAATTTATTATAGGTTAAGAGATTTATTAGTCTCATGGGGTATTATCATTATTTTATCCAATAATTTTTCCATGGTAGCTGCTCATATGATAGTGGTAACTAAAAAGGGGGCCAAGTTTATATATCTTGATCAGTGCAAAGTAGTATTCGAAGAACTAAAGTGAAAGTTAAACTCAACTCATATTATTTTCCTATCTTGATAAAGTTAAGGGTTTAAGGTGTATTGTAATGCATACTAGGAGGGTCATGGATATTTTATCATGAAGGATCATTAGATAGTGGTATATAGTTTTAGATAGCTTCATACTCATGAAAAAGTACCACCCTACCCATGATTTGGAATTCATAGTTGTGGTTCACACAATAAAGTTATTGGAACCAAAATCTCATCCCAGACCTCAAAAAATATTTTTAATGAAACAAAAAAATGAACCACCCCAGAGGACCATTACAGGGCTGATGAAGAGGTTTTGTTCAACATTCAGTGGGTGAAAAAATGATATACTTCTACAAAAAAGATACTTGCGTGCAAAAAATGATATAGAGTTCCGCAGATGCTCCAAATTATAATAGTATACCTAAGTCCGATGAACACAAAAAGGAATCATTGCATGTAAAATAATAAATTTTTATGCCACTGATCATGTAACCATCCACGTTGAATTCCAAATATGACATCAAACCAGAAATGTTTTTCATCCAATCCACAGGGGAAAATTATGGAGAAGCACACAACTCAAGTTCCACACCCAAGAAGTTTCACACCAATAGCTAAGGATTTAATCTATAAATAGAAGCTCAACCCTACCCTTGGGGAGTCTCTATGTAAGACAAAGTGACACTATTTCACATGCAACTACCATTCTTCTATAATAGCATGTAGAAAAAAGATCATGGACCCTCAAATGTAGAGCATTTGTATGACAGACCTCATGTGGGACCAAACATGACTTGGCCTGTGATAAAGTGATCCTCACACAACTAATCCTAAGGCTATTTTGGTGTACCAAAAGAGATGCTTCCTGAGTGAAACCCTAATCTACACACAATCCCAAATGTTGCGCCCAACTATTCCACTTGAATCGACCAGTTTACTTTGTGCTAGAGCCCCCTGCTCACAGAACTTTTGTGCGCAACAAAACAGAGTTGCATAAAAAACATCCTAATCCCCTACCTGATGTTCCCTATACATCTAGTACATACATTACCATACTTTTCAATTCTAAGAATAGTAAAACTAGTTCTCATTGATTCTAAGCATAAGTACCGTAACATCGGTCTCCTGATTGATCACTCCTCTGGAAGTTCCAATTCCATACTCTATCCAAAGGTGAATGAGTAATGGTCATGTAATCCCTAGGAGTGGAATATTCAAGGGAAAATATGAACTTGTATTGCTTGAGGGTTCTTATTCCATATCTCCCACTCACCTTAACATATCCCCCCTCGAGGAGTGATCCCAACAACATCTGAGATGCATGATGTAAAACTTCATAGATCCTCGTCCTAGTTTTATGACATTAAAATGCACAAAAAATTCCTCAAAAAATATTGTAAAACTGTAGTCTTACCCTATTTAACAAATATAGGATTCCCAATGTATGATCATCATGGGTTTCCACCTTCTCCCACCATAAATTAAAAGTCACCCCTAGAGGGAATCTTCCATTCATAAGCCCCCCACCATCCCTCATTGATGCCCCTTTCACAAAATGAGTATCCTTATCACATGAAATTAAACTACATGGATCAGTACTATCACACAACCTTAATCCATGACATCAAACTATGTAGTTTTTGATCCCTATCTCTTAAAAAGGGTACGTAGGATGAATCTCTGAGGTTCAATCATGACATTGGTAAACTTAGGTGTGGAATATTCCCTTATAGGGTTGAACCTCCCAAATCCACCTCTATGTGGCATTAAGATCCATTGGTAATATTAGGTGTGAAGTCTTCCCTTATAGGGATGCACCTCCCATAATCTCCTCTATGAGTTGTTCTAATACATTGGTAAACATAGGTAAGAAATTTTATATCCTAGGGATGCACCTCCCAGATCTTCTTCTATGGGGTGTTCTAATCCATTGGTAATATTAGGTGTGATATCTTCCCTCCTAGGGACACACATCGCAGATATACCTCCATGGGGAGTTCGGATCCATTGGTAAACTAAGGTGTGACATCTTCCCTCCTAGGTATGCACCTCCCAGATCTTTCTCCATGGGGTGTTTTGATCCATTGGTAAACTTAGGTGTGACATTTTTCCTCTAAGGGACACACCTCCTAGATCAACCTCAGCGGGGCATTCTAATCCATTGGTAAACTTAGGTGTGACATATTACCTCCTAGAGACACACCTCCTAGATCCACCTCTATGGGGAATTCAAATCCATTCATAAATTCTGGTGTGACACCTTCCCTCACAGGGATGCACCTTATAGATCCTCCTCTATGGGGTGTTCTGATATGACATTGGTAAAATTCAGTGCGAAATATACCCTCCTAGGTATTCACCTTATGTATTCACCTCCACTGGGCATTATAATTCAACATTAGTAAACTTAGGTGTGACATATTTTCTCCTAGGGATGGACCTATTGGATTTTCCTCCATGGGGAATTCTGATCCATTGGTAAACTTAGGTGTGACATATTCTCTCTTAGGGATGCACCTCCCAGACCTGCCTACATGGGGAATTCTGATCCATTGGTAAATTTAGGTGTGAAATATTCCCTCCTAGGGACAAACCTCTTGGATCTACCTCTATGGGGAATTATGATCCTTCGGTAAAAATAGGTGTGAAATATTACCTCTTAGGGATGAACCTCTCAAATTTTCCTCCTTGGGGCATTTTGATCCATCGATAAACTTAGGTGTGACATCATTCCTCCTAGGGACGCACCTCCATGATTTTTCTCCATGGGGAATTCTAATCCTTCGGTAAAATCAGGTGTGACATCTTCCCTCCTAGGGATGAACCACCCAGATCCACCTTCACAGGGAATTCTGATCTAAAATTGGTAAACCCAGGTGTGAAATCTTCCCTCCTAGGGATGAACCTCTTGGATTTTCCTCCATGAGGTGTTCTGATCCAATGGTAACCTCATGTGTTAAATATTCCCTCTTAGGGACACACCTCCTAGATCCGCTTGCATGGGGTGTTTTGATCCATTGGTAAACTCAGGTGTGAAATCTTCCCTCCTAGGGTCACACCTCCTTGATCTACCTCCATAGGGAATCCGGTCTGTCTTCTCAAGACATTAAGCCTATTCCCAAACTATCCCCACAAGAATTTATCCCTATTCCCATATCTACAAGTCATTAAACTCATTCCATGGTCCATAATAACTACCCCAAGCATTAGTGTGGGATAGTCAAGGTAAAAAGACTTGGAAGACATATTCCCCTAGTGTTAATTACCTCATGATCGAGATACAATGCCTTGGGTTCTGTTCTTAAGATGCCTCATATGAGATGCCCTCCAAGGAGTAATATTTATTGTTTCCCAATATACCCAATGTCCAAACATGAACATAGATACCCAAGCAGAATACTATCCTAACCGAAGGTTTCTTACCTATCAAGACATAAGTAGAATAATTAACCGATGTCTATATAGAGATGACACTAGTAACGAGTTTCATGAACATGACTTAATCTATGAGGGAGACCTAGACTAGGCAATTCGATTCAAGTATGAATAAATAGAAGGAGGAAATGACATCCCCTCATACTGTTTCAATCAATAATTATAATTCACTAATAAAAGTGATGAAATTCGCTCACTTTTGTTGAGTGGGAATATAAGGAAATAAACGCATGCACCATAAAACCTTAATAAAATTGTCAAAAATAGAAATCATGAACTCGATATGAAATTATTATCATCAACTATGGGGACTCGTAGTGTCTGGGGAATCAGTAGATTTTCATGTCACCAAATTCAAACATTTGGCACTAGGCCCCACCAAGAAAATGGTGGGCCTATCAATGAACTCACCTGCAAATTGGTGCAGTAAGTATTTGAATCCTCAGTATGCAAAATTATCAACGTGGATCATTATCTGCTTCAGAAGATCGGATGATATTGGGGGCATTGGGTATCACTTTACCTATACCTGTAGTGATGAATGAATCCATATTCCTTATAGGACTCAAGCTTCTGAAATCCATAAACATAGATATCATAGGTGTGAGGGTTAGAGAAACATTGATGTGATAATCTCGCATCACCACAATTCCACCATAGCTTCCATCTCAACTTTGGATACTAGGTTCCCAAACCCCATCTAACCCTATAAGATCATCCATATGAGGGTGATTGACACCCTCATGCTCTGATATGATTAGGAAGTTGTCGTTCTCACTTGGGATATGGCCATCTAAGACCTAGATGCATCAATGAATCATTGACACTACCACCCATGAGGGATGTGTAGGGTAAAATCACCCCCAATTCTAAAAACAAAATAATTTGAGAGTCTCTCCCTAAAGTTCTTTGATGACTCAATCCCCTATATCGAGGAGGTTGGGGATGTTCGAGTCACCCAAGCCATGAAAACTACCCCAGATCCACCTAGGAGGAATCCCACCAGGCCTTATCAACACCAACAATAACTGGTCCCTAAGGCCAAGGAGCGGGTGGAATTCAACCCTACCCCACTGGACCTAGTCCAAATGATCTGAAAACAATTTTAGGGGTAGGACCAGAATACCACCCAGAATAGGGAATCTTTTATTGCTCATGTAGCCTCGACCACCCCTGGTGTATCCATCTAGATTCCTAAAACAACCGGACAAGGATTTTTCTTTTTCTAATTGGTTGGGAGACCCCATCCTCCTTATAGGCAGTACATGTTAACTCTTTAAATCACTAGATCCAACAAAAACAATTATGGACCAACCCATGATGAATAAAATCAGAGCAGAGGTCCTCCCTACACTACTATAGGTTAGTACAGAGGTCCTCCCCCATGATATTACCAATCCGAGTAGAGGTCCTCCTTATAACAAAACCAACTATTTCATAGGTCCTCCCCAAGACAAAAACATTCCATACCCTTAAGAACTATCTCTTGGGAAAAGTTAGAACACTCTTCATCGAAGGAAAAACCCTCGAAAGAGCCAAGTCATCATTGATCTTGTTGACCTCTCAAATTTTTAGGAAATACATGAATTGATTATGGAGTCTTCACCCTAATCACTAGGGTCTAGGGTAGGATCCTAATAGGTGAGATTTGCAGTCATGGAAACCTAGATACATAGGATCCCTAGATCCCTCAACAGGTACTTATAGGTGGAGGATGTTATTTCTCCCTTCTAGGGGGTTGTAGTGTATCCATCTTCATCACTACTAGTTTCCATCCTCTCCAACTCCACCCAATAAGTGGGAGATATATTAGGCTCTTGTATGAAACCTTTAGACGACGATCACTCCACTGAGCTGTAGATGAACACCATCACCTTTGAACATGAGGAAATGGAGAACACCCCTTCCAAAAAGTATGTGATAATGAAGTTGGAACCACCCCAATAGAAATTATAGCATGAAGTGGATGTCTGAATCACATATTGAATCCTATCTCAGTAAACTAGCATTAAGACCAGCCTGCATTGGTGTTTCCACCCATATCTCGACCCACTCCAATCAAGGACTGGGACAACCAAGAGTATGACTCTTCCTCTTAACAAGAGGGAATGTGGGAATCTATGAATGTCGATTAAATGTTAGGGGTGTTCTATCCACCTGAAACTCTAAACATTGATATCCCAGATTCCATCATAGAGGACCAGGCAGTGTGTTTCCACAAGATTATCTGGGTGATGTTTCACCACCTTTGAAATAATCATTTTACCTATCTAGGGATTCAAGAACATGCCAATGTTGTTGAGAAGTAATGAAAAAGGGTTAAGATCACAATGATCCTAGATGCTTAGTGCCTCGCTTCATACAGTTACCACCAAACCCATTCAGTAGGACTGTGTCAAGATCCTCATAGTGATTCATTGGGTTATGTAAGAATCATCTCCACACATATATATTAGAGTCTATGGATAATATGTTTCTCTACATTTCAGCCCTTTCTTACAACAATCCCACCTATCCACTGATGATGAAATTTCCCCTCTATCTAACACCATGGTTAATATGGTTGTTAATAAACTGCAAGAGGATCATAGGTATAGGGGGACTAACATAAGGTGTGACGGGGAATATATACCTCAAGGAGAAATGTAGCACTAGGAAGACCCTCTATTATATGTCCTCACATGTCAGTAGAGGTAGGTACTTGGCCTTGGAGATCCCCTTGATGATTCATTACTGCCTACCCATCAGAACATCAACAAGGGAAAGGGTAATGATAACCCATCCAAGGTTGATCCAAAAGCATATATGAAATCCACAATATCTTCCTTTCTCTAGTAGCTTGAATCATATAAAATTATCACCATTGATTAGATCACAAATTATGGAATTTTCCCATGATATTACATCTCTCTTATGGTGGGTAAATAAGTCCTCCTTGTATAGATACCCCAAATAGAGATTGGTATCCCCACACAACCATTAATTATAGAATCCATGGGATAAGGAAAGTGACTGAGGTACGAGTTTCCAAATCCACTCGAGCAACACAATTATCCTCCATGGGATCCAGTTTATGCTACACTATGAGTTTATGATCCTGTCAATGCATTGGTGGCTAGAGGTACTTTCCAAGATGACTTGATAGCTACTCTCACCACTCACCTTAAGTCCCTATAAACACAATAGGTGGTGATAATTCCCGAGAGAAAGCCGTATCCAGTATGGGTGGATAATATCCAAGCACCCTCAGAGTTTGGACTTCCTATATTTTTCTCATTAAATGGGATGGGTGACCCATTACAGCACCTAACCCACTTTATTTCAAGGTGTGGACCTATTTTTGGGACCCCAGAATAACAGGAGGTCACCAAGCTCTAATGCTTCATACAGACACTAGAAGGACACACATTTGTCTGGTAATAACTACCCATATGATCTATCACTAGTTTGGAGAAACTTTATAGATAGTTCCTCTATCAGTTTAGCTCCACAACATGTAAGATAATAATTTTAGACCACTTTAAGTGAAAATAAACTCCTGATGAGCGAGTCATAGACTTTGTCACCCAGTGGAAAGGCCCCATGTATTAACTTTACATGACACTATCCCAAAAAAAACTCTTATGATGTGTGTGGGGAACATAAAGAATGATATAGTCCCTACCCTCATCATCTAGAACTACCCAAATGGATTCCTGGAGTTATCTGAAAAGACACAGTGCATGGAGGATGCCTTATAGTAGGCCAGTAAACAGTTATGCCCATTACCCCTTTCAGCTCCCACAATGAGACCTACCAAAGCAGAGAATTACGCCACCATGCATGCAGAGTCTCTTGATATGGTAGAGTTATTGGATCATTTTTTGAAATATCCTCACCAAGTACAACATCCTTACCAAGCATATACTCACCTATCATAGAACTTTTAGGAACCACCTTTCCATGTACAACCATCTATACTAGATAATGTGGCTTTGGCCCCCCTCCAAGGCCAGGATCCCAGAACGAAATTTCCAGGTAGAATAAATCAAACATATTCCTTCAATGATTCACAAGTCCTAAGATATTTTATCTATGCTATAGATAAGCGAATTATGAAACTGAAAGAGTGAATAAAACCCCAAGAGGTCGGAATCAATAGATTCCCTAACCATTGACCATACTAAATAATCCCCGAACACACCTTCAAAAAATTCTATGTGTTTAAATATTGGATCTATGACCAAGAAAATCATGGTTTGGTCAAGTTGGGTGACATTTTAGCACAAGTGATCCATATATTTGCTAACCCCGATAGTAACGGTGAAGGATATGGTGAGTGGAATTAGGATTCTATCCACAGAACATAGAAGTATAATGACTAGTTGGATCGCAAGGTAGTTTACTACATTCATGGTATCATTCATGCCCATTTGAGTAGGCCCAAGCCTCATGTGGTTACCGTGAATCCTCCAGCCACTACTTATGTACCTGCGTTGCGACCTTCCAAGTCCTGGAAGGAAAAACAATGATGTTAAAAGAGAAATCAAGGTCTACCACCAGTGAAAAGGCTTTATCATATTCTTGGTCATTTAATGCCTCTTGATTTGGTAGATTCACCCAGAGTACATACCATTCTAAACTATTATACTAATGATGAGTAGGAGTATGCCTCCATGAATGTTGTTCAGATGGTAGATCACTTCACAATGCCCGATAGTGAGGAATACCCTATATACCCCTTAGGATCCTCTATCCAACACAATCTAAGAAAAGGAAAAGGACATGAAAGATGACAGAATGTTCAGGCCAGTTCCTTGAACCGGTCTGTTCATACTACTGAGACAAGGCCGTTGGTTTTGTACAAAGCTCAACAAGAACTGTATTCTCAGCTATCTCTATTAGGTATGACTTTGTATTTTACAGTGTTATTTAATTAGTATATCAGGAATGATTTCACCATGATCATACACATCCATCCAAAGATAATCCTCAACTAATAGATAGTCAGCCGATAGTTATTTAGAGTAGGAAAACTAGTCAGCAATAGAATATTTCCAACACTAGTTAGAACCCAACAGTTTAGCCACCTGTATCTGTTATTCCCCCTACTAAGGAGAGACCCCCATGGGTAAAAATATTTCCTTGGTAAAGAATTAATATGATCATAATCACCTCATTGACATACCCATGAGGCTTTTGATCTTCTAGGACATCCACTTATCAAAATAAATGCACTAGGACCTCACCGAAGCTTTAAAAATACCTCTCAAGTTTGAAGTTGAGGTATCCACTGTAGAGGCCTACTATACATAGGCGTCTGAGAAAGAAGAATTAAATTCCACCATCTCATTCTATGGGGAACACAAGGGTATCCTCATGCAGGGAAACATATTATAATTGTACATCACTAATCATTTCAATGGTGTGGAAATCCACCATTGCCTCATGGATACTAGTTATGAGATCAACCTCAACCCGACACGAACACTACACAATTTGGGACTAACTAAAGAAAACTTGACTCCCTCTAAACTAAAAATTTTGGGTTATTATAAGAGTGTGAAGAAACCATGTGGTAAGGTTTGACTAAAGATCTAGTTTGATAGCTTAATATCAAGATATGAATTCATGGGAGTCTCACATGATAACACCAAAACATGATTCTAGGTAGTCCCTAGATTCATTTTCATTTATTGGTCCCCTCATTATATCATAAGTGACTTAATTACTCCTTCAATGATCAATTAGGGGTACTCTAGGGTGATGTTCCCCCCTATGACTCATGTGAAGCCCACTACTTGGATACTAGCTACTATAAGAGAGAAGGGAAGAAGGTTCATACCGATGAGGTTAAGCACATCAATACTCCCAATAATATGAAAACCACTATGGTCAGTCCATGGGTAGACTTGTATGATGCATTTGTTCTCCTGATTCATCTTTTAGAGTCTAAAAAACTAGACCTTCGAGGTTGTTTTTTTATCTCCAAGAAAAAGGGTTTTGACACCCATAAGAAGAAGGAGTTCCCATATATTACCTCATAATATTACATTATATAGGACCAGGTGATACTATATGCCCCTACTCCTATGAGATATCGAGATGTTTCCTGATGGAAACCATTTCATGGAATTCTCACATGTTTTGAAGAGCAGAGACGACTCAGTGAAATTAAACCTACCACCATTGCTTTGACATCAAGCATGGACCTCACGAACAAAGATTAGATAGAATTGGATCAATAAATTTTTTCATTGTAGTTTATGTATAGTGGGATCCCCTTAATAAGAACTCTATGTCCACACAAGCAGGCACTAATGATTCCCCTAAATTGACTATCCTGGAATAGCTGCCTCCTCCCACTAATTCTCCTATCTCAGATTATGAATATGATTTTACAGACACCCCTCCTACATTTGAAGAGTGTGTCTCCACCACTATTGATGAGTTAACCCAGGTGAACCTTTGTACTGAGGAATATTCAAGGCCAAAACTGATCAGTGTAGCCTAGTCTTTGGAGGAAATGTAATAGTATGAGGCCTTCCTGAAGCAACCCCGTGATGTATTTTCCTAAATTTATGATGAGATTATAGGACTGGAACCTCAAGTCATCATTCACTATCTCGGCCTCTCAGTGAGTCATCATAGTTTTAAGAAGCCTCCTAGAAAGATTCACCCCTCTCATGGAACCATGTTTTAGGCCGAAGTTGACAAGATTATCAAATCCAACCTCATTAGAGAAGTCCAATAACCTAAATAGATGGCCAAAATCATCTTTTTCTAGAAGTAGAATAAGCATATCAGAGTCTATATAAACTTCTAAGACCTCAACCTCCAATGTTTAAAGGATTATTTTCCAATTCTAGTGATAAATATTTTAATCAATTCTACAATAGGGTTACAGGTCCTCTCCTTCATGGATGGATATTTTGAGTACAATCAGATCTTGATGGCCCTTGGGGATGAGGATTACATCTCCTTCTGGGTACCATAATGGAATTTCTTCTACAAGGTGATTCTTTTCAGATTAAATAATTTAGGAGCCACTTATAAAAAATTTATACACCACATCTTCAAGACAATCCTTAAGAAGTTGTTGGAGTGACACATGGATGAATTAGTGGTTAAATATCACTGGAATTAGGACCATCTCAAGATCTTGAGAAAGTTTTTGTCTTCTTTCTCTCTATGAACTTGAAGATAAACTCCTGCGCATTGGGGGTTACATCTCAGAAATTTCCCAACTTTTTCATCAGATATAAAGTCATTGAGATCAACCTAGAAAAGATCAAGTCCATTAGCCAAATGGATCCCCGAGAAACCTCTAAGTGTTGTGGGGAATTCAAGGACACTTATCCTACATATGTTAATTTATTATGAATCTATCCAAAAAGTGTAAACCCTTATTGAGGATCATGAATAAAGTAACTATTTTCAAATGGGATGAGAATTTATAGACTGCATTTGAGGATATTAAGTAGTATTTTCTAGAACTTATGATTATGATGCTGCCCATCTCATGGAAGCCTTTAGTCTTCTATGTGACTGCCCTGGAATGGTCCCTCGATTCCCTTATTTTCCAAAAAAATAATGAAGGTAGAGAAATAGTTTATACTATATCATCCACATGATCCTTAACATAGATACTAGATACTCCCTTATCAGGAAGAGAAACCTCACACTGGTTTTTTCAATGCATAAGTTACAACATTACCTAAATAATCATGAGATAAAGATGGTGTTCCAAGTGTAATCATTAAATTATATCCTAAAACACCCCATGTGAACATGATGGTTGTCATGATGGGCCATGATCCTCCAACAGTTAGACATTAGGTTCATAAAAAAAAATCCATCAAAGGCTAGACATTAGAAGATTTCCTGGACACCCATTTGGCCCCTAAAGAACTACCCCTAGATGTTGATTTCTTAAATGTGGCCATCCTATCAGTGTATTAGGATATTCTACATTGTAAGATACATTTCAATGGTTCCTCCTAGACCCCAACTAGTAGAAGGATCCACAATCCTAAGCTCAATAGAGTAGGCCTGTGGATCATCTTCATCACCCCATCATAGGACATCCTACCATACTTGTTCCTTTTTTTAGAAGGATGCACCAACAACGAGAAATAGTATTAAGATCTCATCAATGGTCTCAAGATGACACTAGATATTGATTTCCCCTAATTTCATATGAATGGATACTCTAAGGTAGTCATCAAATAAATCAATGGTGAACACATCATCATGAAGAAAGAGCTTATGCCCCTGCTAGAGTACACTCATCATATAATGGCCCGGTTTCCTTATTAGATAAAAGTGACTCATATACCTCTATCATAGAATGGTCGAGCCAATTCCCTAGCCAGTTTATCAACATCCCTTTCATAACCAGACTAGGATGACATGATTATCTATGTGGAACATTGGAGGTTTATCACCCCACCTTTTTAAATGATGATGAAAACCAAAAGGTAAACCAACTAGATACCATTACTTCTATGAAAGGATCCTTAGGCTCCCCTATAATAGAAGAAACACCCAATTTTAAACTCCTTTCATTGAGTATCTCTAGTGTGACATTATCCTGCTAGACCAAGATGAGTGTGAGTGAGTCCACTAGCATGCAAAAAGTTCTCCTTCTAGAGTAGGACTAACCATGAGAAGACTTTATAAAGGTGTAGGTTTGATAGAATTATCCTCCATTATATTCAAGGAGAATAGATCCCTCATGTTATGAAGAAATTCCATGATAGGTCCTACGGTACCCATCAGGATGGATTTAAGCTCTACCAATAGATTCGGAGGCTAGGATACTTCTGGCCTGCCATGATCCATAACTACATCGAGTTATCAAAGAGGTGAAATTCATGTCAGATCCATGAAAAGTTTCTGCATCGACCACTATAGATTCTCCACACTTCCAAATATACCTTTCCCTTTGTATTATAGGGACTAAATGTCGCAGGGCCATACCTTCTAGTGAAATCTCTCAAATGCAGGTTCATTCTAACTATAATGAAATTCTTCTCCATATGGGTATAATTAGTTATACTCAAGGAAATAAAAACCTTATCCATGATTGAGTTTTTGAGCTCCCACATCATCCATTAATTTATAGTTCATCACGATATTCTCACTGACAACAACACTAAATTATTGGATACTGAGCTAAAGAATTTTTTTTCCAAGCACAACATCTGGTCCAACCACACCTCTCACTACCATGTATTGGAAAATGGAAAGATCAAGGAATTAAACATGACCCTCTCTAACATATTGTAGAATATTGTGGGACAAAATAAGAAAATTTGGTTGGAAAATCTTCCCAACGCCCTTTGGGTCTATCTAAAGATAACTCATAATTTCACCTAGGTGAATCTATATTCCGTGGTTTATGGAATGGAGATAGTCTTTCCAATTGAGGTTTTTTTTGTCACTAAAAATTACTATCTATGACCATCATATGCTAAAAAAATGGTAGGAGTCCATCTATTGAAATTGGAAGCCCTCAAAGAGAATAGGCTTCAGGTACTACACAATCTAGAGAGTCACCACAACAAGATAGAAAGATCATTCAAAAAGAAGGTTCTCCTCTACTCCTTACTCTTAGGTAACATGGTACTAGCTCTAAAAATTCCAATGATACCTGAAAAAATCTTCTAAAGTTGGATCCCAAGTGGGAAAGACCTTTCATCATTCATAAGCTCTATTCCAATGAAGCATAATCTTTGATAACCATGGATGGAGAGTGTATCACACCTCCAACCAATGCTAAGTTTCTTAATTATTACTTTTCATGAGGATAAAAAAGTCAAAGCATTATGAACATAAACTATTTCCCATGTTTTGAACTCTACAACTATAAAACAAGAGTCCAATTCCAAGAATAATGACTCTAAACTATGTGTGGGTTACCCTGAGAATGTGTTGTGTGGTGTAAGGGGATCCCATGCCCCTTATTCACATTTGGTTGTCACTCTTACATGTAGTACATGTCTTTTTGGGGTATTCAATCCCATGATATGTTCTTTAAGACCTTAAACTAATATCATCCTTGTGGTCCATGTAACATGACCTTAAAATATTTTAAAGGGTCTAACAATGCAAACTCAAAATTCTAGAAATTGGTCCAAATATTTGACCTTAAATTGGAAGCATCTCCATAACTATATAGCTTAATGTACTCAACACACGATGTTAAACTATAGCATTACCCTGTGTGTAGAATATAGGATGCCTCATGCAGTAAGCATAAGACAACTCTACATCCCTATTGCATGATGTAAAATTATGTAATGCTATGAGCCCCCACATGAGAGAGTGATCTTCATTTGACGCTGGTTTACTACCATGCCATATTCAAGGGATACCTTAGGACCCCATCCTAGAGAATGATTTCAACTCCCTCTTTATAATATTCCCCATTTAGGTTCTCAAACTCACTATGGCATAAAACCTAGAGTAATGAGTTGCACATGTAAATTCCCCCAACCCATCTCTACACTTCGAGTCTTCCTTGATTTGGACCCTCATCGTCCTTTAAATTCAAACAGGTCACCTAATAATGATAGATCTTGGCCATAATGGATCACTTCCCATCTTGTCCACACATATCAATGGATCTCTTATGAAAAACAGTGGTTCCCATGTTTTGAACATGGTCAACAGTTAATTTTTCATTTTCTCACCTTATCCATGATTGATGTGGTTATGGAACCTATGTTTCAAACATAGTCAACCATTGTTCTATACCCTTTAGTAAACCTCATTTTTTGGTCCAAATCTCAAAATTCCTGATTTACCTCCTTTAAACCTCCTTATGTTTTGGTGGAGTTACAACACCCTTGGTGTTACCCCTTCATGAATCTTCATACATTGAGTAAGCAGGTCATTTTCATTGGGAAATTATCAACCTGATATCTCCTTGTCCCTGATGTGTGATTCCATGTTTTAGAGAAATCCCCTCACCAATAATTGATTCCCACACTAATCACGACTCATGTTGGCTTAGGATTCTTTGTAGGATGTGTAATGATGTGGTTGAGTTTCAAAAAATCATGGTCTAAGCTTTATGACCTTAAACTAATAGCATCCCCTTGATCTAGGTAGCATGGACTTAAATTTTTTTCAATCATCCCAAGAATTATGAACATAAAATGTTTGCATCCCCTATAGTCTATGTTGTATGAATTTAAAAAGAAAATCCTAACTTCCTTAGTTCAAGAAGTTAAACTATGATTTTACCCCATATAAAACCGGTATGCCTCTTAATGAGATATAATTTTAACCCATTCCTTAGATATGGGATGCCCCACAATAACCATGGTATGCCTCAATTACCTCATTAGAGAGGATTTTTCCCACTCCTGGTGTTGGTATCCTACCACACCGTGTTCCATAACTATGCGTGGATTGATTCCCACCCTCACGGGATATATAGAGATGCCAATACTTATCAAATTTGGTCCCAACTAAAAATTTATAAACCCCTTTCCCCCTTATACCCATTTATAGTCTCAAAAAAAAAACTTTAAACAGTGTGAATTTCATATCAAGGTGTGCATATGGTATGAGTTACTCCTTGGATATTTTTATGAGGTGTTTTACCTCTTCCATGCCACATAGATACCCTTGAGACCAACATCATATCCTCAATACAAGTATCATGGATTTAAATTGTTTTCCACCATTGCCTCGGTCCAATAATTATGACCTTAAACTATATGCCGTTTGTTTCTTGATATTTGTGTGGTATGTGGACCTACATGACCTACCTTCATTTTAGGTTATACCTATTTTGTTCCATGTAAATTCACTCAAAAGAAATATTTCCCCTAGTCCAAGCATCATGACTTTAAACTGTTCACGAATAGTCAAGGAATTATTACTTTAAACTATTTCCCATAGTCTAGGTTGTATAACCTTATACTATGTGAAACTGGATTTAGGATACCTTTATGAGGTGTAGGTACTTCTTGGATCTATTCACTTAGGGGTTTAACTCTTGAACCACATGAACATCCTCAAAGCACCCCCCATGGACCAAGTATTATGACCTTAAACTATTTTCCTATTGTCTAAGCATTATGATCATAAACTATTTGTAGTTATTCCAGATATTATGAACATAAACTATGTTCATTATCCCTTTACATGGTTTGATTCACCCCTCATGTTTTCAGCAAACCTATTCCTCCACCACCTTCCATAACTATGTGTGGCTTGATACCCATTTCTATGGGATACGTAGTGATTCCTAGACCTTCTGTCTTTAGGTCCAGCCACAAATTCTCCATAGAACCATCCATTACCTGTGGTTTTTTCTCCATAAAATACCCTCATGGGCCTCATTTTAGGAATACCCCATCCATTTACCTAGAACCATTAATAGGATGAGATTTCTTCATAGCCTAGTATGAGGAAGGAATGAGTGGGAAAATCAATGTGTAAGCCCCGCCAACATCCTTAGTACACAAAGTTAAACTGTGATATTAACCCATATAAAACCAGGATACCCCATATGACAAATATGGGATGAGAAAACACCAATTTCTTCATCTCATGATGTTAAAATATAGCCTTACCCATATAGATTTGGGATGCCTCATATTTAAATATGGGATGATTCATTATCCTCACTCGAGAGGAAAACCCCAATGGTGTTGGTATTCTCTATGTCGCCTTCCATAATTATATATGGATTGATTCCCATAATCATGGGATATGTAGTGACGCCCATATATTTTATACTAGGACCAAAGATTTCATTATTATAGGGTTTTGTCTTCCCTCATGACATGATATTGACTTGGGGTATAGTTTTTTGAGTTTTATGTTGCAGAGGGTCCCTTCAGCCCTATATTTACATCGAGTTATTACACTTTCATTACACACAAGACCCCTTGGGATACCCATTCCCACATTCAATTTGAGCTCTATGACTCTAAAATAGTAGAAACCGTAGTCTGATTTGTATGACTTTAAACTAAAAAACCCAATGTCCTCAACACATGACATTAAACTGTGATCTTACCTTGTAAAAAAATATGATGCCACTTGATGTGATATGATTTTAAATCATATGAAACCAAGATTCCCCATGTGATAAGTATGGTATAACCAAAAAAAATTACCCAGTATAAAGCTAGGATGCCTCTTAATATGATATGATTTTATATCCTCACAAGAGAGGATGTCTCTCCACCAGTGTTAGTCTCTTACCACGCTGTGTTATAGAAATACATGTGGCTTGATTCCCATTATCATGGGATATGTAGTGATAATCATATATTTAATCTTTAGGCTAACCCTAATATTAAATCACCTTGGGGTATTTCCCCCTCAAGGTTAGGTTTGACTCTTGCCTACCCATACACCCATATGGGGTGTTTGAGTGTGTGGAAGAATAGGTCCCAGGGTGCCTAAATTTACCTCTGGGATGTACCCAATACCACTTATTCATTTTTCACTTTCTCTAATTTGGATAATCATCAGCTTCCCAATCAGAATAGGATCCTTAATGGAATGGTGCCTGGCCAAACTTGATCACCTACCATCCTAGGATCATGACTCAAAGGATATTCAACAACAAACAGCAGATCCCATGTTTCAAACTCAATCAATGACCGATCCTACATTTTTTCACCCCATATTTAACCAAAATGGGTATAAAACCAGTGTTTCAAACATGGTAAATAGTGATTCCCCATCAGTTACTCCCATTTCACTATGCAGGTCTGGGGAGTCGCAGTCACCCATGTGGGATTTATCAGTCACTTATACCCCATATTTTGTTCTCCCTTGAAAGCAATGAGAATTCCATACCGCTCATTTTTTCTCACTCCAACCATGAATCAAGTAATCCTAGGAGTTGGTAGGGGGTTTTCCTCATGAAAGTTTGAGACACGTGAGCATTCCATTGGTCCAAACTCTATGAGCTTAAACTAAGAGTCCAAGTCCAAGTATCATGACTATAAAATTTGTACAAGCCATCCTAAGAATTTTTGGTGTCATGTTGGGACTCCTTAGACCTCACTTCACACTGAGTTTTTCACCCCACCATAGTACACATATCAATTTACAATTCTCCGTCATGTTCCAAGAATCATGACCTTAAATTGTGTACTAGTTTTCTTTGGAACATTTTTATACAGTATCATGTGGCCTCCTAGGACCCTCCATTCACATAGAGTAATATTAATTCAATGTTATGCATGTTCCTTCGAGACACTATCCCCCTATGATCCAAGAATTATGTCCTTAAACTATTTACTATGGTCCAAAATCTTGGACCTTAAACTAAGAACCTAGGTCCTAGAATCATGACCTTAAACTATTTACAACCTTCCCCTTATGTTTCTCGTAACATGGGTCTTCTTGTACCTCATTTCACATCATGTTCTACCTATTTCATGCTGCTCCAAACACTTTAGGGTGCATATTGGTCCAAAATATATGTCCTTAAACTAAGATCCAATATCCCATGGTCATGCCTCCCCTCACCACATGACCTAACTGGTTATAGATCTGGGGCAACAATAATACTCCTAGGTTCACCTTATTGTTGGCCACCATGATTGCCTCCATCACCAATGTCCATAGGTGAATTCCCAAAAACATGTCTCTAATTGGGAGAAACTAGTTTCTAAGGAACATGGAAAGAAATGTGGTCTAGAAAACCAGTGGCTTCCAGTCTTCCACCATGTTAAATCACCATTGATCATATTTCCCCTCCACCAGAATCATCCAATAGGATCCCGACCTCCTCCTTTACGGTGCCACAAGACACTGCTTCGGATGACCTGGCATCTTTATAGTGGGTTCATTTTTCAAGAACATTCTTAAACAAGTCTTTAATTCAATATCCTTATAGAAGGGGGGGGGCATGATCTAGCTTTACCTTCAAGGACTCTAGAAGATGTTGCACTGGGAGAGGGGTATGATACTTATTTTCCCAAACAGTCAACATTAGAAGAAACTCATTATATTGGAAACCATTAAATGGGATGAAACTCGTGCAGTGAACATCCCACAGGATGATTCCCACCTCCCCATGGTTAAGGTGGTACCTATTAGTGTTTGGAGACAAATGACTAAGGAGTTCTAAAAATATCTTCTTTTGGCGGTGCATGTGGAATTGGGACATCCATTTTACCTAAAATAAATATATTTGGCATGATTATGACACATAATCCAGGAATGTATAGCATACCCAACACACCTAGGATCATTTATTGGTGAATTTGACTCCAGAATAATCGTACCAGTCTTTATGCCAAACTTTACTGTTATCCAGGATACTGCTTTAGAAGATGCTGGCATAGAGGGTTGGGAACTCTTCGGTCTCTAGTTTCCACCCCATAAAAGTTCTCATCCATCAACATAGCATATAGATGGTGATTTCCCCATTATCTCAAGTAGGGTGACCATGAGAAATGATGTTCCATCTGTTGAGAGAATCCTCAAATGTGAACCAAGATCACAATGTGTTGAATTCAATGCCTAAGATGTTCACCTAATCCATCAGTTCAAAGTTATACAATTTGAGGTAGTTTCTCAAAGTATAATTCCTCTAGGATTTATTCATAATTCCTATAAGTTCCTATTTTTTAGAAACTATCCTCCTCACTCAAGGAATCTTAGGATTTCCCACCATTTTGGCCCTCTGAGTAGCGACAACAGCTTCAACATTAGCCTAGTTTGGTGGGTTGGACATTTCGGAAGGTTTTGGGAGTTCTAAGTCAGGTGTGTGAAACTTCAAGTTCTTGTAATGAAAAGGGTTATATGGAATAAATTTTTTTAAGTGTTCACAAAAAATGTTCCCTTGGTCATAGAAGTGGCTGTGTGAAAATGGAGTTTCATAGAATATGTGTTTGAAGATTGGGTTTTCACACAAATTTGGAGTTCTGTGCATGAAATAAAAGAGTTTTTTCAAATGATAAGTCAAATAATTTACAAGGGGGACCCCTAATTTGTATAATTTACCCACTGATTTTCACACATTGTACAAAGGGAGTCATACAACTAGATGTATAAGTTGTTAACCCATGCAAAAATGAGCCGTTCTCTTTGACATTTCCATCAGAACCTGACCTTTTAGTCCTCTATCAGCTCAAATTGGGGGGGGGGTATTTTTTTGTTCCAAAATCTCATATCAAACCTCAAATGATCATTTTTGAATGTAAAAAACATATGAACCACCCCACAGGACCATTATAGGGTTTATGAAGAGGTTGCACACAACATTTTACGAGTGCGTGCAAAGATATAATTTTCTGAACAACATATTTTCATGAAAAAAATGACATAGAGTTCCACAAATTCTATAAAGTTTTAAATCATGCCTAAGGATAGTGTACAAAAAAAGGAATTACTACATGAAAAAGAATTCATTTTCATGCAACTCATCATGAAACCATCCATGTTGTGCGCCAAATAAGACATCAAATTGAAAATGTTGCATGTCCAATCCCTAATGGAAAAGGATGGAGAAGTTCTAAACTCAAGTTTCATGACCAAAGAGTTTCAGGCAAACATACGAGGATTTTGAATATAAATAGAATCTCACCCTCACCCTTGGGGAGGCTCTCTAGAAGATTAAGAGATGCTTTGATGTGCGCAAAACCCATTCTTCTACAAAAGTGCACAAAAATAGAGATAATGAACCCTCCAAGGTAAAACATTTGTGAGAAAATCCTCTTATGGGCCCAAACATGACTTTGAATATGGTAGAGTGATCATCTCAGAAATAATACTAAGGATAGTTAGGTTCACATAAAGGGACACCACCCGCGTGCAACCCTAATCTGGGTGTAACCCCAAATGTTGCATGTAACTATGCCACTTGAATTTGTCAACTTCCTTTGTGCTAAATCCCCATACTCACAAAACTTTTACATTAAACACAATATAGTTTCCTGAAAAAACTTCTTGTTCCCCTACCCAACATTCCCTGTTCCTCTAGTGTAGCCATTAACCTACCTATTTCTTCTAAGATTAGGTACCCTAATTCTTTTTGATTCTAATCATAGGGACCCTAACATAGACCTACTGATTTACCACTCTTCTATGACAGTTCCAAATCCATGCCCCACCCAAAGGGGAATGATAGGTGCTCACACAAGCCCTAGGAGTGGCATCTTTGAGGGAAAATGTGCACCTATCTTGGATGAGGGTCCTTATACCAGATCTTCCACTCACCTTGACATAACCCCCTTGAGGAGTGAACCCACCAAAAAATGAGATGTATGACATAAAACTACCTATATCCACATCCTAGTCATATGATATTAAACTGCATGAAAAAATCCTCATCACATAACATAAAACTACAATATTAACCCATGTAACAAAAATAGGATTTCCCATGTATGATCATCATGGGATGACATACTCTCCTACAATGGAGTACAAGTCATCCCCAGAGAGAAGCTTCCACGTGTAATCCCCCCACCTTCCCTTTTCAATTATCCTTTAGCGACACGAGCGTACATACCACATGACATTAAAATACATGTATTAGTCTTGTCACACAACCTTAAAATGTAGAATCAAACTATGTGGGTTTTTTATCTGTATCTATTAAACATGGTATGTAGGATGCCTTCCTGAGGTTGAATACCAACATTGGTAAACTTAGGTGTGACATCTTCCCTCATAGGGATTCACCTCCCTAATCTGCATCCATAGGGCGTTCTGATCCATTGGTAAACTTAGGTGTGAAATCATCCCTCCTAGTGATGCACCTCTCAGATCCTCTTCCACGGGGAGTTATTATCCATAAATAAATTTTGGTGTGACATATTCCCTCCTAGGGACACACCTTCTATATCCACCTCCACAGGGCATTCTGATCCATTGGCACTTAGGTGTGATATCTTCCCTACTAGGGATGCACCTCTCAGATCCACCTCCATGGGGAATTATGATCCACTGGTAAAATTAGGTGTGGAATCCCCCTCCTAGTCGCGCACCATATAGATCCACCTACAAGGGGCATTCTAATCCATTATTAAACTCAAGTGTGACATCTTCCCTCCTAGGGGCGCACCTCCCAGATCCACCTCCATGTGGTGTTATGCTGCATTGATAAAATTAGATGTGACATATTCCCTCTTAGGGATGCACCTCCAAGATCTAACACTATGGGGAATTATGATCCATTGTTAAACTCAGGTGTTATATCTTCCCTCATAGGGACACACCTTTAGGATACACCTCCATGAGGCGTTCTAATATGAAATTGGAAAACTTAGGTGTGACATTTTCCCTTATAGGGACACATCCCTCAGATCCAACTTCATGGGGGAATTCTAATCTAACATTGGTAAACTTAGGTGCTCAATATTCTATCCTAGGGACACAACTCCTTGATTTTCCTCCATTGAGCATTTTGATTCATTAGTTAACTTAGGTGTGACATATTTCCTCCCTAAGGTGCAACTCGCAGATCTACCTCCAGGTGGAATTATTATCCATTGGTAAACTTAGGTGTGACATCTTCCCTCCTAGGAATGAACCTCCTAGATTCACCTCCATGGGGAATTCTAATCCATCGATAAACTTATGTGTGACTTATTACCTCTTATGGATGAACCTCCCGGATCCGCCTCTATGGGGTGTTCTGATCCATTACTAAAATTAGGTGTGAAATATTCACTCCTAGGGACACACCTCTCAGATCCACCTCCATGGGGTGTTCTGATCCATCGGTAAACTTAGGTGTGACATATTCCCTCATAGGGACACACCTCCCATATCCGCCTCCATGGGGTGTTCTGATCTGACATGGGTAAAACATGGCGTGAAAATTTTCCTCCAAGGGATGAACCTCCCGGATCTATCTCCAAGATGAATTATAATCCATTGGAAAACTAAAGTGTGACATCTTACCATATAAGGATTCACCTCCCAGATCCACCACCATGGGGTGTTCTGATACATTGGTAAAGTTAGGTGTGACATATTCCCTCCCAAGGACACACCTCCTTGATCAGCCTTCATGGGGCATCTGATCAGTCTTCAGAAGATATTAAGCTTGCACCCAACCTATCTCCTCTGGTCTTTAAACCTATTCCCATATCCTTAATATGTTAAAATCATACCCTAGTCCACAATACCTACCCCATTCATAATTATGGAATGCCTGAGTTAAAATTCCTTGGAATACTTACCCCATGGCGTTAATTACCTCATGATCAACATGAGATGTCTTGGGTTACATGTCTAAGACACCTCATATGAGAATCCATCCAAGTAGGAATATTTATAGGTTCCCAATATACCCAATGTACATACATTCAAAGATATTACCAACACGAATACTCTCTTGACCGAAGGTTTATACCCTGTTGAGACAAAATAAGTGTAATTAACCAGAGTCTATATAGAGATAGAACCAAGAATGAGTTCCATAGACATGACTTAATCTATAAGGGAGACCCAAACTAGGAAGCTATATCCAAGTAGTAATCCATGGAAGGAGGAACCTATATCCCATCATCCTATTTTGATTAAGTAGAATACATTGCTGATGAAAGTGATTAAAGTTGCCTCCCTTTGGAAAGTCAGAATGTGGGGAAACGAATGCGCATGTTGTACAAACCTGATGAAAACATCAGAAAAAAATTGATGGAGGTATTACTTGTTCAGTGAACACTTTGTGATATACACTGATCATAAAAGCCTCAAATACATATTATCCCAAAGAAACTTAACCTAAGGCAACATAATTGAATGGATAATATATGATCATTTGATATTGATAATCAATATGACCCTAGAAAATGAAATGTTTTCTAATGTCCTTGATAGGAATATTCATCCTCAAAAGGTTGAATATGTAAAAGAAGAGTAGAGATTTATGTCTATAATAAATGAACTCCACTTATATGTGATCAAATATCATGGTGGAGTGTGATTATAAAACATCAATATAACACCATATATTATGTAGCACATCAAGGACTCCTACATATCCAATATTTATTGTGTCATTATTCAAGAACTCAATAGTGGGGAGATCCTCTATGGTTGGTTAAAGGATTATAAATCCTTCTTATATGTTCATAAAATACTCATCACCCCTGTGAGTATGAAGTAATAATTTATGAAAGAGTGTTATTCATCTTGGTGGGTAGTTCACCTAGGGATCACTAAAATGTACCAAGATATACATAACCCATTTTAGTGGCCTAGACTAAACAATGATGTTGGAGGATACATGTATATATTCCTTACCCATCAGTAGGTAAATGAAGAGAATTAAAATATCATTGTACTCTTCGATCTCCCCCTTTTACACTGTGTAAATGGGATGAAATCATAATGGGATTTGTGATCCATCAACCAAGATCATCTAAAGGAAAGGATAAAGTATAAGTGATCTTATACCATCTCACTAATACAAGTCACTTTTTTCTTATTAAGGAGGCATCTTTGATTGATGAGATTAGAAACTGTATGTCAGATAAAATTTAAAGCTTTATAGAGTACTGGATAGTATTTTATTTGACAGACTCAAGGTTCATATATCAGTTCTATAAAGGACTCCAATGAGTTTTGAGTTAGTAAGAGAAATTAAGTACTTTTTCCCACCCTCAAACTGATGGAAAATATATGTTAACCATCCTCATTCTAGAGGATATTATTCAATCCTATATTCTTGAAATTAGTGGATTATAGGAGGATCACCTTTCCTTGGTGGAAATCTCCTGTAACAATAGCTACCATTATTCTATCTAGATAGAACCATTCAATGCCCTATATGAAAGTCCATGTTGTTCTTCCCTTTTCTAGATAGAGATAGGAAAATCACCTATGATCAAACCTAACATTGTATAGGGGATAATAAAATAGCTGAATTTGATTCGGAAATGGATCATAAGAGATCAAATCCAATAGAAATCATATACCGATCAATTAAGGTGGACCTTGTAATTCAATGTGGGTGATAATATATTTCTTTAGGTTTCATAAAAGTTGATTCATTCAATAATGAGAAAGAAGGGGAAGCTGAAACTGAGTTATATCTGGCCTTTCATGGTCTTGAGAAGATTTAGGGAAGTTTCATATCATTTGAACTTACTTCCAATGTTTAGTTCCATACATAACGTGTTTCATATTTCTCACTTGAGAACGTACATTCCCAACCCCTCACACATGATCCGATATGATTATATTGAATTGGAGATTAATTCATATAGAGACCCATAATTTTCATACATAGATATCACATATTAGTAGATGAATATTCTTCAAATGATATAATGTTCCATTCCATAATCATATAGGACATGTGAATTTAGAAACATGCACACATAAATAGCTAGTTCATAAAATATCTATAGCATCTCCCACTAAGTTTATAATTACTAGCAACCTTCTTAGACACATCCAAATTCATAACCTGGGGAAAAGAAACATAATAAAGAGTGATCTTAGATACTTAGTAAGGGCAACCAAGGGAGATATCAATGATAATTTGAGTATAACATGAATATAAGGGTATGATAACATGAGAACAACATTTGAAAATCATACCCTACATATCATAAATCATAATCTTAAGTCATGGAATAAATCTTGGAAGTTCATAAGAAATGAATCATAAAGGAATCAAAGAACATAATCCCATGGAATCATAAAATTTTCCTTATGGAATGAAAATAAGAATATAAAACCTTATTTTATGGCTACCCAATAAGAAATTCATAACATGTTAGTATTGGGATAACCACCTGTATACCTAATTTTGGTTTGGGATAACCTCTTGTGTACCCTCTTTTGGGCTTGGTATAACCTCTTGTGTACCATTTGAGCTCATAAAACATTAATTATTTCCAAATAAATTAGAGGGATATATATTTCCCACCCATAACATTATGAAAATTATACATATGTGCACTACAAGATCATAAAATATTTATCATATCAGAACCCATGAAAAAATGGGTTTCATAAACATTTTATCATATCATAACCCATGTAAAATGAAGAGGTTTTATAAAAATTTTATCATCATAAACATAAACCATCAAAATAAATGATAAAAATGGTATCCTTGGATCATATACCTAATAAAACATAAGTCAAATAAAGGTTTATTATCTTTTATGATTAGAAATACCATTAAAATATCATTAAAACATTCTTGAGAAACATATCCTTTCCATTTTAAAATAACTCCTTTAAAATAAAAAATTATAAAAATATTATAGAAAAAAAATTTCTTTGAAAATAAATATGGAAAATTGTAAATGAATCCTTAAATAATAGAATATTTATAATGACATAAAATTCTGTTTATACCATATAAGTTAAAAAGCATTTTTTTAGAATTGTATAAAACTAAAAAAAGTACCTTATTTTGAAAATGAAAAGAATGTTCATTTTAAAAAGATTTTGTAAAAAGTAAAACATGGGTAAAAATGAATTTTAAAAATAATAGTAGAATATTAAAAATCATGGATATGAAAGAAAAGTTATTTTTGACTGAAGAGAGAAATAAAGTGGACTTTCCTTAAAAACATATTTTCAGTATTTTGAGTACTTAAGGTGTAAAAAATAAAAATAAATCATTTATTATTATGAAATAAAGATATTATAATAAAATCAATGAATTTATTTATAGGTATATTATAATATTTTTTCATTGAAAACTTAATCATAAATAATCCTGATAAACAATAATATTTTAACATAAAACCCTTAGCACTTTGGTATCTTTCAAATAAAAACCTCATAATAAGAGGAAAACATAGATGGATATGTAAATACCTATAATTTTCATGATAAGAATAATAAAATACATTAAATGGAAGTATATTTACCACATAAAATAAAGAAGTTGTGAATATGGAATGTATCTCATAGAAGTAAAAATGTGACCAAAATCCCTTATCTTGAGTTCCACTTTCTTCGAAATCATTCTAAAATCTTGTAAAATAAATTTACATTTATTATAATTATATTATAGAATCTTATAAATTATTATTATATCATATATATTCATTATATACATAAATCTAGATTCATCCATAATGGTAGAGATAGAAAATGAATCGCACCATTCATGAAGATGGTATGACGTATGTACGCATGGACAAAATTTTTATTTTTTGATGAATAGAATGAAAGAAAGTAAATATTAATTAATTATTAAATAATAATTATTATATTATATAAATTTTATATATTTTAGGTTCCTTGGTATGGAAGTTGAACTAGGGGGGTGAATAGTCCTTTTTGATTTATTATTACAAAAAAAAATTATCGAGTTAAAGAAGTGTTAAAAGTTGCATTGGAAATAAAATAGATAAAAAAAGAAATTTTTATTGAAATTCAGATCAACAAGATCCTAGTACTATCATCAATCTCATATACTCTTTGAGGAGACTGGTATGCACTAAAACCTCACTTTTGAATGAGAGTGATAACCCGATTACATATAAATACAAATGTACTTTTTTTTTCACACTTAGTGGTATAACCTCTGAATTTTTAAGGACTCACAACCTAACTTCCTTTTTTGGGAGGAACAAACTGACCTTCCTTTTATATAGGGGGAATAACCCAATGATAGATTTTGGATGGGAAAATATTAAACCAAAACTCTAGAGGACAAATAGATGGATAGAAAGTATTACAACAGAGATGTAAGAAAAAAATTTAGATATCATCTTGAGCAGTAGATGTAGAAATTCAGTTATTCTGATGTTCTTTGATCAAATCAGGGGTGAAAGATGAAAGAGATGAAGATATTTAGTGATCATGACAAAATAATATAAGTTTAATAAGTTTCTTGATCAATTTGAGAGAAGCAGAAAATGTATCATTATATTCTTATTGAATAAATGATATCCACTAGTAATTGTTATTTATCCTTGAAAAAAAATCTTTTGAATCATTAAAAATGAGATCTATAAGAGTGTTTCCATGTCCAATGTCTTTATGACACTTGTTAGTGTATGAAATTATTACAATATTATTGTTACATTCTTTTGTTAAAGCTATGCTATAAACAAAACACAATCGTACTTTATATTTATTCATGAAATATAAGAAAACATTTTATATATTAAGAGTAATAATTATTAAACAAATAACAATATAAAATCAATTTTAATAATAATATAATTATGCATATTATATATACAACAAAAACTGTAGAAAAAAAATCATTATATAAACTGTTAAACTGTAAGAAAAAGTGTCTATAAAAATATTGTTACAATTATTTTTAAATAGTTTTAAATTTTTATATCAATATAAAAATAGTAAACAAATTAATAAAAATTTATTTTAATAATATCAATTGAAATTAGAAATTTATTTTTTTGAATAAAATTTTAACTAATTTTGGGCCATTGATTGAATTTTGGAACAGATAGGGGTGGATCATGACTCACCATTGGAAATTTCTAATGGCGGAAAAATAGAGTAGATCTACCATTTCATTTTTAAGAAAAAATAAAAAAAATAAACAAAACAAAAAGTAATTTCATGCATCTTAGAAATAAATGGATTCAAGATAATAATAAAAAAATTACCTACCATTGGGTGTACAATAGTGACCCATGACTCACTTTTGTGTTCCAATGGTATATCATTAAAAAATATTTTCAAACAACATAGATAATTATCAGATGAATAAAACAATTAATAAAATATGAAATTACTTAAAAAATTAAGAAATAAATAGAAACTAAGAAGAATGATATCTGAGCTTGAGAAAGATTCTTCCATAGATTCAAAAGAAGAAGGATGAGCTCCCATTTTATCTTGAAGAATCTCATTCTATTACAAGAAGTAACACCATTCAAACATAATACTCAAACCGAGACACAAATAAATTTTAGCTACACCAAATGGAAAAAGGAAACTCTTGTGGATACTCTATATAGTAAAAGGATCACAAATGATAAAATAAATTTATGAATTATCATAAAAAATAATCTAATGATAGAAAAATAGTAGAAAAAATTAAAATAAAATAAATATTCCACTCCATATCGAAGAAGAAAAACAAGAACCTATTGGAACATTAAAAGGTTCGAACAAATATTTGAACAAAAATAATAAAAACATTTAGTGAATAGAAAATGACCCACCATTGATGTCAAATGGTGGGTAAAAAGACTCACTGTTGATGTACAATGGTGGGTAAATCACCTATTGATGATGTCCAATGGTGAGTAAATTAACTCATAATTGATAAACTAGTGGTGGGTCACTGACCCACCATTGGTATTTTTCTAATGGCGACTCGTTACTCACTATTGGTAAATTCCAATGGTGACTTGTCACCTATCATTGGGTTCTTCTAATGGTGACTCCAAGCATAAAAAAAACATTAATCCAGAGAATATAGGCTCATATCGATGCCTACATGAAGAAAATAAATGGATTAGAAGAAACACTAAATAATATTAGATCAAGAAACTTGTTTGATTCAAGAGAAGATTCAAGATGATCCTGAAGACAAGCTATATAAATTCTAAGGCTTGAAGAAACTTCGTTAAGATCATTAGAGATAATGAAGATCGTTGAATTACTGTCGACGGTTTGCCAACTAATGGAGAAACATTATTTTTGAAACAAAATAGAATTTAGTTAAATATTATGTAAGGGAAATTTATCAAAACAAATTGAGATATAAAATTTAAAACCCAATTACAAACAATCTTCCACTTTTTTAAATTACAAAACATAATATTTATTAAATTTTCAACCAACTTTAAAGAAAATATTAAATCTTAAAAAAATTTCCCCCCATTAATTTACCAAAAATTACATTAATAAAGATAAGAAAAAAATATTCAATTTTAAACAAAAACTCATCTACTATAAAAGTATCAATGTAAAATATTATCATGAGAGTAAAAGGATATAATATTCAAAGGAACCAAAAATTGAGATTATGTTATAGTTTGACAAAGATTTTTTTTAAAAGTATGATCTAATTGTCATTTTATTTTAGTAGAAAATAACAGTGAGATATAAAACTCAAGTAGAAACATTGAATAGATTTATCAAAATAGAAAATATACTAAGAAAAAGTCAAGCTTACATCATACCTAATTCAAACTTAATTTTCTCAAATTTAACAACATCTAAAGGTTTTGTGAAAATATCAACTATTTTTTTCTCAATAAGGATAAACGCTATGAATATATTTTCTTTATTTAAATGATACCTAAGAAAATGAAATCTAACATAAATGTGTTTAGTTATTGAGTATTGAATAGGGGTTTTAGAAATTGAAATAACACTAGTGTTATCAAAGTAAATAGAAATTTTATCAAAACTAATATTAAAATCATACAAAGTTTTCTTTATCTAGATACTATGTGAATAGAAACTAATAGTAACAACATATTAAAAATCATCAATTGATAGTGTTACTGATAGTTGTTTATTAGATCTCCATGAAATTATTATTTTTTTCCTAAAAAGTGACACATACCTGAAGTGATTTTCTTGTCAAGTCTTCAACCTCCAAATTCATAATCAGAGTAAGATATAAAATCAAGTCAATTATCATTAGAATAGAATAGTATAGTACTAAAGGTACCTTTTATATAATTAATTACTCTTTTCAAAACTTTAATGTGACTTTCTTTAGTGTTCAACTAATATCTAGTGCACATACAATAGAAAACATAATATATGACCTAAAAGTAGTAAGATGCAGAAGAATTAATATCATGCCTCTATATAATTTATCACAAACAGAATTTCAAGATTCATTTACATACATTTTCTAATTTGTTCTCATAGGGGTTCTCATAGTTTTATAATAATCAAATCCAAACTTTTTAACAAGTTCTTTGGCATACTTAGCTTGATTTAAGAAAATACCATATTTTCTTTTATTAATTTTTAAACTAGGAAATTTTTTTAATTCCCCCATTAGGCTCATATCAAATTAATTTGTGATTAATTTTGAAAATTCTTTACTAAGTTCATAATTTGTATAAACAAAAATAATATCATCAACATTAATCTTTATAATTAGTATATCATTTTAAACTCTTTTTATAAATAAGGTTGGATCAAACTTACCTTTAACTAATTAATTTTGGATTAAAAATAGATTTATACTTTCATACTAAGCTCTAGGATCTTGATTAAGGCCATATAAAGCTTTAAATAGTTTGAAAACATGATTTGGAAATTTATTATTTTCAAAATAAGAGGGTTTTTAACAGAAACCTCTTTTGAAATTACACCATTTAAAAAATCACTTTTTACATCCATTTGAAATTTGTTAAAATTTGTAAAACTTTAAAAATATAATAAAATATAAATGGGTTATAATTTAGTAATTTGTGGAAATGAATCCTAAAAATCAATTGCTTCTTCTTGAAGAGAACCTTGAGTAACTAATCTTTCCTTATTTATAACTATATAACTAGATTCATCTAATTTATTTTGAAAAATCTATTTGGTTCATATAGAAATTTTATCTTTAGGTAACTCAAATAGATTTCATACTTTATTTCTATCAAATTTTCCAAGTTTATAATTCATGTCATTAATCCAATTAGAATCATTCAAAGTATCTTTAATATTAATAGGTAAAAAATCAACTACAAAGGAAAAATTAACATAAAAATGTAAAAAATAATTTCTTATTCTAATTCCAGATTCAACATTTCCTATAACATTTTATAAAGAGTGATCTTTATGACTTTTCCAAATTAAAGGATTAGATTGTGATGAGATATCCCCCCCCTCAATAGATTCATTAATATTTTCAAGTTTATCTTCATCAAAGTTGAATTCTATAAAACCTTCAGCATTATCAACAAAGTCATTACTCAATTTTTTATTATTTTCAATGAACTTAACATGAATAGATTCTTCCATTGTCATAGTTCTTTTATTATATATCCTAAAAGTATTATTATTATTAGAGTATCCTAAATATATACCTTCATCACTTTTTAAATAAAACTTATCTCAATTATCTCTCATATTTAAAATATAAACAGTACATCAAAAAACATTAAAATAACCAATTTTGGGATTCTTATTATTAAACTATTCATAGGGATTTTCTTTAACTGAGGCCTAATTTAAAATCTATTTAAGATATAACAAGAAGTGTTAATAGATTCAACCAAAATATATTTTAGAAATTTGAATTAATTAAGCATTTTTCTTTCCATTTCGTGGATAGTCCAATTTTTCCTCTATAGAACACCATTCTATTGTGGTGTTATAGAGATGTAAAAATTAGGAAAATAACCATTAATTTCACTGAATTTTTCAAATTATAACTTTAAAAATTCTCCTATTTATCACTTATAGTATAAGAAATTAAGAGACCCTTTTGATTTTGATTTTCCCTATAGAAAGTAATTTTTTTAAGGTTTAAATTTTATGAGATAAGAAAATGGTCCAAGTAAATCTATTGAAATCTTCAAAAATTAAAAAAACATATCTTTTAGAACCTAAACTAGTAGTTATCATGCCTTCAAAAAGATCAAGATGTAGCAGTTCTAAGCATCTAGTAGTATTAATTATATTAACAAATCTAAAATACTCTTTGTACTGCTTACCTTTTAGACAAGAATCACATATATAGTACTTACATGTATTGAATTTTGGAAGTTCTAGAACCAGTTCATGTTTAGTCAGTTTTTAGAACTTTCAAAGATAAACATGCCCCTACCTTTTGTTCCATAGAACGTGAACTGTATATACAACATTTAAGCATTTTACATTATGCTAGGTTAGTTTTGAAAAATCAATAGAAAATGTATTTTATTATCTATTAGCATAAAATAAAACATTATTATATTTATAAATAAGAAATTTATTATCTTAAAATTTTAAATTCATGCCACCATCACAGAGTTGTGATATGATAATTAAGTTGTGCTTTAATCCTTATACAAAAATTAATTTAAAAATTATAATATAATATAATATAACTACTTATCAAAAACCTTTAATCACACATTTAGAGTTGTCACTAAAGGTGACAATACCTCCATTACAGGAGTTAAAAGATAAGAAGTTAGATATTTCACCATTCATGTGACTTGATCACACACTTTCCATATACCACGTGACTTTGTAACTCTTCAAGCTAGTTTCTGAAAAAAAGTCAAGAATATGGTTGTTTTGGTATCCAGACTAGTTTGGGTCCAACTGCATTAGTAGAAAAAGTTTTAGGAACCCTTAAATATTTGAGACATTAATCATAGGGTGATCTGGATGATAATTTTTTTAGAAATCATAGTCTTAGTATAGTCTAAGGACTGAGTAAAATTTAAATAACATCCATTATCATAATTCCCTTTCAAGTTAAAATTAAAGAAAGTAATATTTGAAATATCCCCATTTGTGACTTTAACAAAAATAGTTATATAAATATTTGGAACCTTATTATTATATCCAATTTTTTTTATCATATTTAGGTTTATTCATAGATATTATTGTATCAAATTTCTCTTGGAATTGAATAAATATAGACAAGGTTTCCTTTAAAATAATAATTTATTTTTTATGGTTTTCATTCTCTTTATGAATAACTTCTAATTCATAAAATATTTTATCATTTGAACATGATCCATAATTTTTCAGTTTCTTATTTTCATGATTCAGATACTTACATTCCTTTTCAATATTATCTGAATCATTATAAAATAATTTAAATATTTTATTTTGATCATCATTATTTTTTTAAAAGAAATATTTTATTATTATATTATCATATTTAACTTTTAATATCTCATAATCTACAACCTTTTTATATTATATATTACTGAAAATAAAAATCATTTAGTTTTTTATTTTCTTCTTTAATTTTCTTCTTTTCTCTTTTAAGTTCCCAATATAATTCATCCATTCTCAATATATTAGTTGAATTTTTTTTCATTTTGAGTAGTTAATTCATTAAATTAATTTTCAATATCAGATTCATAACCATAACTATAATTATAATCTATGTGTACCTCATTTATAGTAGTATCCATAAAACAAATATTGGAAGATTCTTTTTCACTTTTAGAACCATCAATACTTGAGTCGGACTATTTTGTACAACTCCATCCTGTATAATAAGCCTTTATTTTCTCCTTCTTGTATTTCTTATCTTTTCCATATTGTTTAAATTTGAGACAATATAATTTTATATTCCAATTTTTCCTACACTTATAATATATTAATTCAGAGAGATCATATAAACTAATTTTACCTCTTTTACTATCCTTTATATCATTCTTTTGATGATTTCTTCTCGGTCTCTACTTAAAGCCTCTTTTACCCTTCATGTACTTCTAAATACCTTTAGTGAAATTTGAAATTTCACCCTTTTCACTTTAATGTAACTCAAAATGAAAATAATTAACAATAAAATTTATATTTGATTTAAATTCAATACCTTTCCTTTTATCTTGGTCATTATTTTTTTCATTCTTCATTTCCAGCTTGTATTGGAGAAGTGATCCTATTAACTCATATATAGAATATTTATTAACATAATTAATTTATTTAATAAAAAACTTATTTTAATTACATATATTGGGTAGATATTGAAGTAGTATTTCAATGAGAACTTTATTTTTAATGGTCTATTCAATAGAAACCATGTTGTTTAAAATTTTTCTGAATCAATTGTACATATCATTTATGCTTTCTTGATCAGTCATATGAATTCTTGAAACTCAGATCGGTGTCTACCTATCTTGGTTTTATACAACTTATCATTTACTTGTTTAGTGACTTTTAAATTACCCCATATGTTAGAATCATTTTTACAAGATGACATATATTACAAAAAATTAGGTTTGGGGGACTATAAAGCTACAAAGAATCATGAAAACACACAAATTTAAGAATCTTGGGAGACTCGAACCAAAGACTTCACTGACACCCCACAAGGCCCTTTTACACTAGGTTTGGCCTTATGGTGACAATATGAAATATGAATATACATATTTTTACTTAAATATTAGTATAAGTAATTAAAAACTTTTTAATTTAAAATGCATTTTGAAGCATCATTACTAGTGAGAGTTTCTAAATCAATTTCAGTTAGTTTATATGGTTTTGGAATTATATCCCAATAATCAAGAACAATATTTTTAATAAATACCTCCATTATTTACATCCATTAGATATAGTCACTTCCATTGAAGTGATGTGTTTTTATGGGATTAAACATCTCAAAATCCTGATTATCCATAACAAAGCAGTGGATATTTTCCTTAAAAGTTAAAGTCTAGGATAATGCTTAGTTTAGAAACAGATAATGAAACAAAGAAAACTAAATAATTAAAAAAATAACCACCCATTGATACCAATTTTTAGTTCCCTTGGTATGGAATTAGTGACTAGAGTGGGGGTTAATAGTCCTTTTTGATTTATTATTACAAAAAACTAATTTATCATAGTTATAATAGTGTTTAAAGTTACATAGGAAATAAAATAGAAAACAAAATAAGTTTTTATAGAGGTTAATATCACAAATATCATAGTCTTATAATCAATATCCTCTACTACTCTAGGATACTAGTATTCAAAAAAATCTCACTTTTGAATGGGAGTGATAACCTAATTATATACAAATACAAACATACCTTTTTTACACCTAGTGGTATAACCTCTAACTTTTGAAAGAGTCACAAACAAACTTCCATTTTTATGATAGGGAAAACATGAACTTCCCTTTATATGGTAGGAATAACCCAATGACATATTTTGGATGGGAAAATATTTAACCAAAACTCTAGAGAAAAAAATAGGTGGTAGGAATTATTACAATGAAGAAATAAAAAAAAATTAGACAACATCTTGAATAAAAGATGTAGAAATTCAGTGCATCTATTTTTATTTCATCACATCAGGGGTGTAAGATGAAATAGATGAATATATTTAGTGATCATAGTAGAAAAATAGAAGTTAAATAAGTTTCTTGATCAATTTGAGATCTATAGAAAATGTATCATTATATTCTTATCGAATAAATAATCTGCACAAGTACATGGTATTTATCTATCCTTGAAGAAATATAAAAAATCATTAAAACTATGATCTACAGGATCATTTCCATGTACAATGTTTTCATGGCACTTGTTAGTGTATAAAAATATTTTAATATGACTATTACATTATTTTGTTCAAGCTGTGCTATAAACAAAACACAATCAAAATTTATATTTGTTCATGAAGTATGAAATAAAACTTTTAATATATTAAGATTAATAATTCTTAAAAAAATCACAATTTAAAAACAATTGAAATAATAATATAATTCTATAGATTATACATATAGAAAAAATTGTAGAAAAATAGATCATCGTATGAATTGTTAAACTAAAAGTAAAGGTGACCATAAAAATAATTTTACAATTGTTTTTACAAAGTTTCAAATGTTTAGATCAATATAAAAAATTTAAAACAATTAAGTAAAGATTTATTTTAATAATATCAATTGAAATAAGAAAGAAAAATTTTAGAACAAAATTTTAAACAACGGTTGGTCATTGACATACCGTTGGGAAAATGAGTGGTGACTGATTACTCGCCATTGGAAATGTCTAATGGTGGTAAAACAAAGTATGATCTACCGTTACATTTTTAACCAAAAAATAAAAATAATTAAACAAAAAAAAAAGAAATTTCATGCATTTTAGTAATAAATGGATTCAAGAGAGGAATAAAAAAATTACCAACCATTAGGTGTTTAACAGTGACTCATGACTCACCGTTGGGTTCCAACAGTGGCTCATTGAAAAATATTTCCAAATAGCAGAGATAATTATCAGATGAATAAAAAAATTACTAAAATATGAAATCACTTCAAACATTAAGAAACAAATATCAATGAAAAATAAGGAAGAGAATAACTTCTATTTTTGCTTGAGAAAGCTTCTTCTAAAGATTTGAAATACGAAGGATGAGCTTTTATTTGAACTTAATGAAGCTCCTGCCAGTACAAGGAGTAACACTCTAAAAAAATATTACTCAAATAGAGACAAAAAGAAATTATAGATATATCCGATGGAAAAAAGGAAACTCCTATGGATAATCTGTGCAACAAAAGGAACACAACTGATAAATTACATTACTGAAGTATCATAAAAAATAATATATTGATATAAAAATAGGAGAATAGATTAAAAAAAATAAATATTCTATATAAGATTGAAGAATAAAAATGAGCTCTTATTAGAGCTTTAAAAGGTTTGGCCAAAACTTTGAATATAAATAATGAAAATATCCAATGGAGAGAAAATGACCTACCATTGATGTACAAAGATGGGTAAAAACACTCACTATTGATGTAAAAAAAGGGTAAATCACCTACCATTGATGTCTAATGGTGATTAAATTAACCCACTATTGATAAAATAGTGGTGGGTCACTGACCCAACATTGTTATTTTTTAAATGGTGACTCGTTACTCACCGTTGGTAAATTCCAATGGTGACTTGTCTCCCATCGCTGGGTTCTTCCAATGATGACACCAAGTGAAACAAAAAAAAACATCGAACCAGAGAACATAGGATCCTATTGAAACTTGAAAGAAAAAACTCAATGGAGAAGAATAAACTTATAATATATAATAGATTGATCCACTTTCTTACTTTGAGAGAAGATACAAGAAGATCTTGAAGCCAAACTGGATAAAATTGAAGTCTAGAAGCAACTCAGTTAAGATCATCAGAGACACTAAAGATCACCAGAGTACTGTCGAAGGTCAGAAAACCAGAAGAGAAAAATTATTTTTGAAAAAAATAGAATATAATTAAATTTTATATAAGGTTAATTTATCAAAAAAATATAGTTATAAAATTTAACACCCAATTACAAACAATATATTCATCATATCTATCCTCCATACCATCCAATTAAAATAGAAAAAATGGAATATAAAAAAATATACATATTATATTATAATAATAGAAGAATAATTATGTCATAAATATAAAATATAAACTTTAAACACATCATAATAACCATCCATTAAATATGGTCATGGAAAATGAATTGTACCGCTACATGGAGACGATAAGCCATACGTAAGCACGAGCGATACTTTTACTTACCATTTTATGGAAAGAGGGTGGATAATGGTAGTTTCATAATCATAATAACATTTTAGAATATTTAGGATACCTAATTTATTAGTTTATGATAAATACCATATATTTAGAGTAATTTAGAGAAGAAGTAAATTTAAAGAGATTGAGTAAGACAATTACCTCTCTTTCGAGAGACCTCATTTAGATACTTTTTTAAGGAACTTAGGGTTGATATTTTGGGGTAATAATAACCTCAAAAAATTTTATAAGGATATTAATAAAGAATTTTTTAGGTTATGGTGATATTCAAGGCTCAAAGTGGTGTGAATAACAGAAAGAAGAGGTTCCCTTTTATAAGGGAGGGAGATGGCACACTTATAATTTCTTATGAGATTAAAATAAAACAAAGTAATTCTCAAACAAAATGGTTCCAAATTGAATAAAAATGGATAGGAGAAGACATTTTAGTCTAAATATTATCCAATTTTTCCTATTTTAATAATAATATTATTTTTAAGTAATTTAATAAAATAATTTTTTGATAAAATATCATTATTTCCATTTTAACACCATTCATTTAATTTGACATTAAATATGTCAAGGAAAAGGGTTAATTAAAATATAATTATTTTTAACCTCCATATAATTTCATATAGATCTATATAATTCATATTATACATTACATCATTCAAATTATTTTACTTTTAATATTTTTAATATCATTTATTTAAAAAATACGGTTAATAGAATAAATACTGTATTAGTGTTTCACAAGCATTTAAGGTCGTTATATAATTTCTAGAAATTATAAATAAATTAAAATTAGGAAAATTTTCATTAATATCAAAATATATACTTATATTCACTAATAAAATGATTTTATCCCTATGTGGACATATAAGACATATTTAAAACTAAGGGAGTAACATTTTGTAACCTTATTTGTTTTAAATATGATATAAGTTACTTTCCTAGAAAAGTGTCCATTAAAAAATAAATTTAGAGAATCTGGTGACAAGGGTATAATTTAATTCATATAATAAGAATGATTATGAAAAATTACAGCCTTATCACTTAGTTTTAACCTAGATTAACTCGATTTACCCTTTCTCATGGTGATAAATTTTACCTTCATTAATATTCACATTGATTGAAAATAAAAGTGGAATATTTACCAAATTTTAACCTCATGATTAAAAATATAGAATCTATTTTATCAACTTAAATAAATATAATTTACAATAATTAATTTTAAAATTGGCATGAAAAATGTGATGAAAACTGTTTTTTTAGAAAAATATATTTTTTAGAATAAAACTTGGTTTATTATTATCTCATATTTAGGGAAAACATTAAATTAAAAATACAAAATTTTATTGAATATATAATATATAAATTTAACTAAAATAATTCAATAATATTTATTTATTAAATTCATTAAGGTAAAAACACATTGCATACAAAAAAAGAGTTTTTAAGGAAAATGCCTCTTTACGTATAAAAAATGTTTTTATCCTAAATTAAAACATAAAATTTATTCAAATAAACTTAATTAGATTATTTACAATAAAATAGAATTTTTTTTATTTTAAACCATTTTAAAATGGAACTTTTTACATGCCTGAAACAAAAATACAATAAAAATTATTATTTTTCACTATTCATCCGAAAATCAATCTTTTTTAGAAAATTATCAAAAATTAATACTAAGATAATTTTATTATGATGAATTAAAAAATTATGTTAATTTTATAAAATAAAATATCAAAAATTTATAGAAATTAATGATATCAATCTCTCATAAAAATCATCAAAATCATTTTTTGAAGAAGACATATTTTTAAAGTATAAAATATCTTTACTAAAAATTGAGTGATTATTTAGTAAGAATTTATCAATACATTTATATTGAGTAGCAAATTTATATATATTTAATAAAATATTTAATCTTATTCATACCCACCAATTTAACAGCTAGGTTATAACTATCCCAAATAATAATATTTTAATAGTATATCGTGGTTTATTTGAACTCGATGTTTCATGCAACACAAGTTATCAAAGAAATAAATTTATTTAAAGAGAAATATTTTTAAAATCTTTGGGAGTTACTTCATCCCTCCCTTTAATAAATTTTACCCTCATAATTTGAACTTGTTTTTGGTAATCAAAGTTTTGGTATTTGAAAAGTCCTTTGTTGAAAATTGAAAATGTAAAAAGGGTTAATAAAACTTACCCGTAAAAATAGGGAAAGAGAAGTATGACAGTCACCACAAAAATAAGTTTATAAATTGTATAAATTTGGTGGGAAGTGAAAATATGTACATGTAAGAGAAAAATAATTCCCAAGGACTAATAGAGGGTGATATAGAATATTATTAGGATAAAGTTAAAAACCATAAATTAATTGAAATTTAAGGTTATAACATAATTTTTTTGTATTAACTTGATTTTCCTAGAGTTGTGGAATTACTTTACCATATAGACTAAGAATATAAAGAAACATAATTACTTGAAAAGTATAATTTTATCCTTTAATCAATTTCTTCCATAATCTAATTTGTTACACCAAATGATGAGTATTAAAAATGAATTTTTTATATAGGAATCACTAAAATAAACTTCTAAAAGACCAAAAAATTATATCATGATATTACTCTTGTATTTAGGAATTAAACCACACAAAAAATGGTTATCATAAGATAATTATTGAAATTAATAAACAACTATATGAATAAATACAACATTAATCAATAAAACCTTAATTACCTCAATAACCTCAATATTAAAAAATTTCTAATCTTAAAGGCTATATTATACCCTTAATCTTATATCTTAAAACAATTAATTTTATTCTTCCAAAATAATATTTCATGTTAAATAACATGTTAAACCTAAGGGTTACCTACACCTAATTCCAAATAAACATATCCAAAATATCATTAATCACTATGATTAATTACTATATAATATTGTAAGGTAGTGAAGTTCACTAAAATATCATTAATAAAATTTAGATACTATCTTGAAAGGTAATCCTTAACTTATCCATAAATATCTATGAAAATATGACATTTTCAATGAATCACTTTCCAACCATAAAAATTATCTATATCCCACTATTGAATTGACCATAATTAACTTAACATCAAATCATATACAAAATGAAAAGGTTATTTGAACCTCAATAGAGTATTCTTCCTAAAAAGTTTGAAATCACCTCAAAAATCACATCACTTAAAATGTTAAAAAGGGGTGTTGATGCCCTTTAACTTATGATCAACCTTAAAATTATAAACCCATAATGGTATCCATAACTTTTAATTTAACCTCACATGAAAAAAATATAAGTGTTTCCAAAAATTAAAACAATTATTTTTCCTAAAATAAGTTCATAAACTATTAAATATACTCCATAAATCCAAATATGCAATAAATTTCATCAAAGATAACCTAAATCACGTTGCCATAAAATCACTAACCAATTTTAAGGAACTAACATTATCCCATCAGTTTCAATCGTCTCTTTATCGCAACTAAACATTATTACTTTTTTTAGTTATTAGTACCATTCAATATATATTTTCAAATCCTTTAATAAAAACTACTATAGAACAATACTTATGTGTTTCATGTTTTTTATAATCATAATATCATTAATATAACACTTATAAAACATAATTATTGAATCCAAATACATAAACACTTCAATCATCCCACTTAATTCTTAAACCATTAACTAGAATTAATTATCTTATTCCCCGATGCTTATTTCCAACAACATGAAATATAAATCATAAATTAAGATTCATCAACCTTAATTTAATCATTATTATTAATTTTAAAATAAGAAATACTATTAAAACAATCTATACCTTTCATACATCATTTGTAGCCTCTTTATCATCATTGGTCTCATACAACCTTGTTGATTCTCTTCCTAGTATTTACCACTAGAACATATATTTTCATAATTTTCATAATTTCTGCATTTAAAACATTCAAAAATTGAGGATACCTAAGGTAAAAAAATATTACCATATATTTTGTTAATTTTACTTTTCATTTTTCCTTGGAAATTACTTTCTCTATGTCCTTATTTTCCACACCCAAATCATCTTCTCATTCTACTTAGACATTCCTTTGAGTGCTTCTTCCCATATTATTAACATGTAGGAAGTTTAATATTATTACCTCTATGATCTTAATGGAACTCTATATTTCTTTTGTTAGGTATATCAGGAAACTCACCCAAGTTGAGGTTGTTAATCATATAATAGGATAGATAATTAGAAATAATAACAAGGTTTCACATTTTATCTCTTGTTTCATTTGGTTTCTCATGAGGAAACCATTCCATTGTCTATAAAATCCAAAAGTAACATGAATACTATTAGTTATATCCATTTACTAAAACCAAAAATCAAAGTGTGATCCATGATAATCATAGTGTAAAACCATATAATCATGAAAAATCATTTATTGTATGTTTAAATCAAAAAACCTTTTTTTAATCTATGAAACCTTAGTTTATCCATGGTAATTATAAAAACTTTAGGATGTTATCCTATACTTAGAATTATCACTAGGGTCTTTAATAAAGTTTTCTCATCTTAGATTCCAAATACTAACTAAAATTTACCCTAATACCAACTATAGCTACCTATACTTTTCATACATAGGTATCACATCTTAGTTGAAGAATATTCATTACATAACATAACAGTCCTCACCAGAATCATATAGGTTTAATGACTTTGAAAAAATGGAAACATAACCAACTGGTTCATGAAATATCTATATCATCTCCCACTTAGTTCATCATAACTATCACCCTTATTAAACATATACTACTTTATAAATTTGGGAAAGAAAACATAAGAAAGGGTGAGCTTAAATGCCTATTAAGGGTAAACAAGGGATATATCAATGATCAAATGAGAATAATATGAACATAAGGGTATGATAACATGATCATAACATTTTAAAATAATACAATTTACAACATAAATCATATTTTTAAGTTATGGAATAAGTCTTTCTAGTTCATGAGACATGAATCATAAAGGAATAAAAGAATATAAACCATGTAAGAATACCATTTTCATTATGGAATACACATAACCATTTAAAAACTTATTTCAATGATACTAAAAAATATATTCATAACATGTTAGTATTGGTATAACTACATATTTACCTGCTTTGGGCTTGGTATAACCTCCTGTGTACCCTCTTTTAGGATTAGGATAACCTCCCCTGTACCCTTTGAGTTAATATTACATTAATCATTACCCAATGAATTGGAGGGAGATATAAGTCACAAACTTCACATAATGATAATAATTTATATATACATATATTCCAAAAGATTATAAAGTATTCATCATATTATATTCCATGAAAATAAATGGGTTTCATAAACATTCATCATAGAATAACCCATATAAAAGGACTGGGTTTTATAAAAATATGATCATTATAAACATAAACCATCTAGAGAAATAATAAGGATGTTATAATTGGATCATATCCCCAGTAAATCATAACTGAAATCAAGGGTTATTGTCTTTGATGAATATTAATACCATTAAAATATCATTAAAACATTCTTGAGGAAAATATCTTTTCCATTTTGAAATCACTCCTTCAGAATACAAAACATTGAAAATATTATGGAAAAAATTTTCTTTGAAAACCACCATTGAAACTTGTAATGGAATATTCAAACCATTTATCAACTATTATGGAGGGAAATTCCATTCATGTTGTATAATTTAAAAAATAATTCCTTTCACACTTTTGTAAAAAAGTAAAAAAGTGCCTTGTTCAGAAAATGAAAAGAAGAATCCTCTTAAAATGATTTTTTAAAAAGTAAAGAATGGATAAAAATGACTTTAAAAAATAATATTATAATAGTGAAAACCTTCTTTAAAACATTTTTAGAAAAAATGGATATGGAAGAAAAAGACTTCTTGACTGAAGAGAGAAATAAAGTTAATTTTAATTAAAAACATATTTTCAGTATTTTGAGTACTTAAGGTGAGATAAATGCAATGAAATAAATGTATTATTATGAAATAAATAAAATATAAGAAAATTAATGATTTTATTGAAAGGTATATCATAATATTTCATCATGAAAGTGTAACCATAAACAATTCCGATAAATAATGAGATTGTAATGTAAAACCCTTAGCACTTTAGTATCTTTAAAATAAAAACTATATGAAAGATAGAACCTTATATGGATATGTAAATACAAATAATATTCATGAATATCATCATAAAATAAATTCAGGGGAAGTATATACACAACATAAAAGTAACAAGTGGTGAATATGGCGTTCATCTCATAGAAGTAAAAGTGAGACAAAAATCCCCTACCTTGAGTCCCACTTACTTCGAAAGTTTTCTAACCTTTAGTATAATAAATTTATATTTTTTATAATTATACACTAGAATAATATAAATGATTATTATATAATATATATTTATTACATAAATATATTTACATTTATCCATAATGGTAGAGATATAAAATGAGTTACACTGTTCATGGAGACAGTATACTATATCTATGAATGAACACTGTTTTCATTTTTTGATGAATGAAACAAGAGAAAGGTAAATAATAATTAAAATTTAAATAATAATTATTATGTCATATAAATAATATATATTCATTATATATATCCTCATTACCATACAAGTAAAATATAAATGAAAAATGAATCACATCGCTTTGTGGAGGTGATAGTCAACACGTACGCATGATTGACCTTATTATTTTCCATTAGTTTGGATGGTAAGAAGGTAGATATGATATTATTATTACATAAGGATAATATTTTCATAAATATAACATATAAACTTTAAAACTATAATTATAACCATTCATGAAAGACAATGATAGAAAATGAACTATACCACTATGTGGAGATGGAAAGTCGTACACACACACGAGAAATAATTTCACTTACCATTTGATGGAAAGATGGTGGATAATGATAGTTTAATAATAATAATGATGTTTAATAATATTTAGTACTACTAATTTATTATTTTATGATAAATACCATATATTTTATGAAATTATAAGAAAAAATAAATTGAAAGAGTTTAGGTAAGATAATTGCCTCTCTTTCGGGAGACCTCCTTTTGACCATTTCTTAATGAACTTAGGGTTGGTATTTTTGGGAGATAAGAATATAAAAAACTTGGATAAGGATGTTAATAATACAATTTTTAGGGTATGGTCAATCTAAAATTCTTAAAGTAGTGTGAAGAATAGAAGGAACAAGTTTCCTTTAATAAGGGGGGGACATGACACACTTGTAATTTTTTTTAAAGATTAAAATAAAACAAAGTCATTATCAAGTTAAATGGTTCCAAATAAATTGTAAATGGAAATTATATGAAATTTTAAACCATATATTATAACTTTTATCTTCTTTTAATAATAATATTATTTTTAAATATGTTGATAAATTATTATTTTCTTAAAATATCATTAATGTCATTTTTAACACTATTTATTTAATTTAGCATTAAATACACCAATACAAAAGGGTAATTATAATATAATAATTAGAAAACTACCTATTATTTCATATAAAACTATAAATTTAATGTGATATATTAAATAATTAAAATTTTATTAATTTTAATATGTGTAAAATCATTTATTTCATAATTTATGTTAATTAAATAAATACTATATTAGCATTTGACAAGAATTTATAGACATTATATAATTTATAAAAAATATAAATAAATTTATATCATGAAAATAATTTTATTAATCTCAAAATATATATTTATATTCATTAATGACAAGCTTTTATCCCTATTTGGACACATAAGATACATTTAAAACTACGAGAGTGACATTTTATAAGTTTTTTTGATTTAAATATTATATAAGTCATTTTCATGGAAAAGTTTCCATTAAAAAAAATAAATTTCGAGACTAAGGTGATAAGGGTAAAATTAAATTCATCCAATAAGAATTATGATGAAAAATTATGGCTTTATCACTTAGTTTTAACTTAGATTAACCTGATTTACCCTTTACTATTGTGAAATTGTTTACCATAGTTACTATTCATATTTACCGAAAATAAAATTGGCATATTTACGATATTTGAAACTAATGATTCCAAATATGGAATAGATTTTATCAAATTCAGTACCTATAAGTGGTAAAAATTAATTTTAAATTAATCTTGTAAAACGTGAAAAAACCATTTTAATACATTTTTAAGCATATAACTTGGTTTATTCTTGCCCCATGATTAGGAAAAATATTAAATTAATACTATAAAATTTTATTTAATATATAATATATAAATTTTATTAAAATCATTCACCAATACCAATAAATTTAATTTATTAAGTTAAAAAATATTTCATGCATAAAAACAGTGTTTCGGGAAAATTCCTCTTTACGTATTAAAAAATGATTTTATCCTAAATTAAAAAATAAAATTTATTTAAATGAATTTAATTATATTATTTAATATATATTATAACTAATTTTACTTTTAAACTATTTTAAAATGGAACTTTTTACATTCCTGAAACAAAAATACAATAAAAAGCAGCATTTTTCACTATCCACTAGAAAATCCATATTTTTAGAAAATTATCAAAAATTTATCCTAAGAAAATTATATTATGATAATATAAAAAATAATGTTAATTTTATAAAATAAAATTTATAATATTTAAATAAATTAATCATAGTATTTTCTCAAAAAAACCAATAAAAATATTTTCTTGAAGATAACATATTTTTGAAGAATAAAATAACTTTACTAAAAAGTGAGTCATTATTTACTAAGTATTTACCAATAAATTTATACTGAGTAAGAAATTTATATATATTCAATAAATCAGTTAACCCTTTTAATACACTCCAATTTAACATCTAGGTTATAACTATCATAAATAATAATATTTTAATAGTATATTGCGGTTCATTTAAACTCGGTTTTGATTTTAGTGAAAATTATCAAAGAAATAAAATTATTTGAAAAGAAATGTTTAAAAAAAATATTAGGGTGTTACATTAGACCCCCCTAATAAATTTCATCCTCATAATTTAAACTTGTGCTCATCAATAAACTGTTTGATATTTGAAAATTCTTTTGTTGAAATCCCACATCATAAAAACGGTTAATAAAAATTCTCCTTAAAAGGAGGGAAAGAGAAGTAAGAAGGTCACCAAAAAATTGGGTTTCCAAATATAAGAACATAAGTGGGAAGTGAAAATATGGACATGAAAGAGAAAACTAAATCCCAAGGACTAATATAGAGTGATGGAGAATATTTTCAGGAGAAAGTGAAAAACCAAAAAAGCATGGATCGATGAGGGGTTAAAAGTACATCAATTCATAGGAATTCAAGGTTATATGATTTTTTTGTATTAAGATGATTTTACTAAATCTGAGGCATTACTTTAAAATATATACTAATAATATAAAGAAAAATACTTACTTGAAAAGTTTAATTTCATAATTTAATCAATTTCTACTACAATCTAATCTATTGTACCAAATGATGAGTACTCAAAATGATTTTTTATGCCTGAAGAACTAAAATAAAATTATAATGGATCGAAAACGCATATCAAGATATTGCTCCTATCATTAGGAAATAACCAAAACTAAAAATGGTTAGTAAAAGATAATTCTAATAATTAATGAACCATCACATGATGAAATACAACATTAATCTAAAAAAACTTAATTACCTCAACAACCTCAAAATTAAATAATGTTTTAATATTAAAGGGTATATCATACCCTTCATCTTACATCTTAAAAAATTGAATTATTACAAAATAATATTTCATGTTAAATACTTTTTAAACCTAAGGGTTACATATATACCAACCCAAATAAACATCTCCCAAATATCATTAATCACCATGATAAATCACTATACAATCTTGTAATGTTGTGATCTTCACTAATATATCATGGATTAAATTTAGATACCATTTTGAAAGGTAATCCTTAACTTTTACATAAATATATCTGAAAATATTACCTTTTAAATGAATAAAATTTCAACTATAACAACACAAGATTTTAGAATATATAAAATTTAATTGATAGCTTATGGTGCATGCAACACCGAGCTTAAATGAACCATGATATACAATTAAATAATATTATTTTAACATGACTATTATAGCCTAGCTATTAAATTGTTAGGTGTGAATAGGATTAACTATATTATACAATATATATGAAGGTAATATTCAATATAAATTTATTTATTAATTATTAGGAAATAAACACACAATTTTTATTAAAGTCATTTTATTTTTCAAATATATGTTTTCTTCAAAAAAGTAATTTTTATTTAATTCTATGAGAAAATATATATATTAAAATTTTGGAAGTTTTATAAAATTAATTTTATAAAATTAAATTAATTTTTAAAATTAGCATATAAAAATTAGCTTATGGTAAATTTTTTGGCATTTTTTTGAAAAGATTGATTTTTTCAGTGAATAGTTACAAAAACTGTATTTTATTAAGTACACACTTTTTTTATTTTAAAAATTATTTTCAAATTATAAATGGAATTTTATTCAAGAAATATTCTAGTAATATCTTTAAATTATTTTCATTTATGCAAACACCCTTTTTTGAATCTTATGTTTAAGATATACTCTAATGATACCATTCATCATATTTATGGATGGTTTATGATCATTTTGACTAGGGGAATATATTGATGTTCCATATGAATAGTTACTGATTTTTAAGGCATTTTGATTTAGTTATATTATTTATATATATGAGGAATGCATTGTACCTAGTAATTAATGGGTGGGGTCTTCTAGAACCCCTAGATGCATCAGTAGGTATCATGAGATAAACTAGATATGGTTTTGAACACGGGCTTACCCATTTATTAGATGTCTTGGTATAAATCCTTGATAGTATTATATGTCTTAGATATTTCCTACATTACATGTTTTAGATGTTTGTAATTATGAATTCCAACATTATGAATTCAGTTATTTATTTTCCATGAGATTATTCAATTAGTTTAAATATCCATGGTTAAGTTTCATGCTCATGGGATTATTTATATGGAATTATTTGACCATCATTTATTCCTACCATATTATTCTCAATTTATTGATTTAATGGCATGTGGTTCAATTATTTACCTTTACATATCAAATATTCCTTATTTATTCATGATAAATTTTGTTGTATGCACACCCTTACTGATCATTAGCGCTCAACCCTTTCTTATATTTCTTTTCCCCAAGATTCCAGGAAATATTCTATCATTGATATATAGGGACACTATATAGGGAATAAATATGATCTAAAAAAACTTTTTTGTATTTTATGTTTTCAAATTTATGTGAAATTCAAGTTTTTATCTAGTTTACAAACACTACTACACTATTCGATCCTTAGGGATGAGATTTCTTATATCTATTGACAAAGTAATAAAGTAACTAATGGATCTAGGATACTAGAGTTGGGGTATTTGTAGTTGGTATCATAGTAAATTTTGTATAAACCTTTGGAACTAAATTTAGTAAAACATAGATTAGAGAACATAACCCTATGATTGACTTTGATAATATTCCCAAATACTATAAGTTTATGATTTAGATGAGGATTATTTAAGATTTTTAGTTACTATCATCTGTTAATAAGTCTAAGTTTGATCATAATTTCAAAGTATTAGACACCCATTTTTTTGGTTTAAGTGATGGATTTTGAGGAGATATCAACATCATAAAGTAAGACACTGATTTCTGGATTTAAGGTGTGAATTATTTTCTTATGATCTATATATGATTTTTTTAGGTTAATATTGATGAATCACAAGGATATATTTTATAAATTTGATTTATAGAAATGAATTATCAAGAAATAAAACAAAAAATAATGATTAAAGGTTTAATAAGTATGTTGAGTTAAGGATGTTTTAAGAACCCGGTTCTTATTTTTGAGGCACAGGTTTCTTATTTTCTCTTTTCCTTCAGTGTTTTTGAGAAAATAAAGAAAATGAAGAAAAATCCTAAATTTTGGGACTACACGCCATGTACTTTTCTACACACCGCGTACTTTGGCCGTGTGGGATGAGTACATAGGGTGTGTAGCCATGTCGGCGATGAAGGGTGTAAAAACCAACTACACGTTGTGTAGTGGTAGTTATACATCGTGTAGTCAGTCGGCAGATGAAATAGTAAGGCCATGCAAGACACCACTAGCTGGGCGACAGTACACACTGTGTAGTCGAGAATACATGTCGTGTACTCATGTCGATAGATGAATAGTTTGGCGGTGCTTCCAGAGGAACAGTTAAATGAGGAAAGTACACACGGTGTAGTCAAAAGTACATGCCGTGTACTTTGTTTTTTTCCCCTTAAAATGGGCAGTAGCCAACCCTGTTCATAGGATTGGCTTATAACCAGATGGGAGCTCGGGAGAGGATGACCTAACAATCGTGGACCTCCAGATCGAGTGTCGTGAATCTGTTTTCACTTCCGTCGATCACGTTGGAACCCCACGGGTAAGCCCTCCCATCTCCTTGCATAGTTCTTGAAAATTATTCCTCTAATAGAAGTTATTTGAGTTTTAACGAGTTTTCTTCTACGTCAGATCTACGTCATTCTTGGGTGTTTCTGGAAGTGACGTTCGAGTATACTGATTAAGGGCATTTAAGGTAGGTGGCTTGGTGTTTAATTTCAAACTGTTGTGCGTTTGTGTGAATTGTTGATCTACAAACCCATGTTAGGGTGACATATGGCTGAGGCCTCATTGAATTAAATACCTAGAATTGTATAGGTAATTTAAATGTGATAATAAACTGCTGTTTGGGATGACTGCTTAGATCCAGAACCACCCCAGGGGCGCGTTCCTCTGTTTAGCTGTTTGGCCAAGATACCTGAGGGTATGCCTTTATAACCATGATTATAGAATTACCTTGAGAGGAATTGCATGTTTATTTCTTGTTACATGTTGGCATGGCCGGTTACTTTTTTTGCTTGAGGGAAGTGTTTTGATTAGCCTGTGGGTAGTGTATTACTTAGCATGTGGCCAACTTCTTCCATGCCTGTGGGCAAATGATTCTGTGCCTGTGGGCGACACCTTGTACGCCTGTGGGAAATATTCAATATGCCTATGGGAAGATTCTTGTGTTTAGATTCTCTTTACCTGAGGGTAAGGGTTACCGGTCTGAGGACACTGACTGTTTTGCTTAGAAAATTCACTATGGTGATATCTTAAAATTTAATGATTAAACGAACAATAAAATGTCAATATAACTGGTAAAGTTAGTTCATTGTGTGTAATACTTTGTTTATTTCATTTTACTACTACACACTATCGTTGCATATGTTTACACAGTTGGGCACGAGCCTTTGGTGGGTGCCTACTGGGATTTATTTCTCACACCCTATATGGGTCATTCTTTTCGGCCCAAAAATATTACATTTATGCAGGTGTGGATAAGGGAAAGGGTCCCTATACAGGTACTTGATTACTGCTGATGAGTAGGGGAGTATGGGACCAGGCCTAGGCTCGTGATGCTACCGACTGTTTTGATTTGTTTTTCTGTACTTTGTACTGTACTGTATTTTTGTGTAACATGTTCTGGCTGTTTTCTTAGAACTTGAGACATGTTGCATCATTTTCTATATAATTGTTGGTTATCTTTTACTGCAGTTGTTTATTTTAAATGTGTATGGTTTATTGCGTCCGCTGTTGTTGTATACTTTTTATTTTATTCCGCTGCACTACACTTTGACAAATGAAGTATAGTTTCCCCACTATCAGACTTGGGCCCTCGCTGCTAGTTGGAAGCCTCTGACATTTGGGGAAATGTGCTTGAGGTCACGTGGCAAACCGGGTTCGGGGCACCCGTTGAGTGGAACCTGGAACCAGTACGTTACAAAGTGGTATCATAGGGGTTCTTTTCTTGACATAATATTTAGAGCCTTAGTTCAGGATAGGATGAGAAAAGTAGTTGGTAATAAGCTGTGCCTAGGTGTAGCTAACCCGTGTACAGGGAAAAGCCAATTTACCTCGTGTTGTAATTTTTTTGATTTTGCAATTTTACAGTTGAATTGATTTTCACCGAAGGGTGACACACTTGTATTGTACTGTTTATATTATATTCCTGGATTCTATTTAGTTGTAACCTGATGAGATGATGGTATTCTATCTCATGCATCATTTAGGAACATGCTAGAAATCACATGCCATGCATAGTTCCATGCCATGTAGGTGCATTATAAATTGCATGTTGTTGTGATAGTTGTTGTGTTAGTAAAAGCATGCTGTTGTGATAGCTACTTTGATAAATACCTTATAAAGACCCATACTTTACATACATTTTTATTACTTCAGAATTGAATCACACTTATTACAACATATAACAAAACCAGGAAAGGACCGTATAAGTATAGTGTCTTTAGAAACTGGGAAACATAAACAATTGGTTCATAAAGCGTCTACACTGTCTCCCATTTATTTCATCATATCTATAGTCCCTTTTGACATATCTTACTTAATAACCTTCTTCCTGACCTGGGGAAATAAAACATACAAAAGGGTGAGCTCAAATGCTCAGTAAGGGTAAACAAAAGAAATATCAATCACATCATATACATAAGAACATAACTTTTGGAAATCTTAACCTACAAAAGAAATAATAATTTCGTAACATGGGATAAATCATAGTAGTGAAATGTAATCCCAATAATCATAACTTAAAACATGAAACTTTGTGGAATACACACATAATCATAGAGAATCATTTCTTATTATTCAAGACTCATTGCCAAGACTATCTTAGTGGACAAAGTCCATTTCTGAACCGAGTTCACTCCTCGTTTCAGTCCTGTTTCACTGAACCGGTTTAACCTGCCGTTCCAGCCATGTCTATATCATGAGATATAAAATCTTTACCCAATTCATTGGAGGGAGATATAGGTCCAACCCATCTCATAATGATACCATTCTTATGTGTGCCACAAAATCATAAATCATACATCATTGCATAACCCATGTAATAAAAATGGGAATCTTAAACATCGTGACATCATAAAACAATTCATATAAAATAAATGAATTCATAAATATAATTCCATCACAACATAATCAAATCAATGTAATAATAGGGATAGAAATAGAACCCTTTATTATCTTAGATGGAAAATAATTTTGATAAAACACTTGAACTCCATTCTTGAGGAAAATATCCTTTCTACTTCAAAAACATTTTTCCTTTCTTAACATGTCATACAATTTTAAACTAAAATAAGTTGATTAAAAATAAACTTGAAAACTTGTAAAGGAATATTCTTGGAAATAATGTTTTAAAAATCCATTCATACCGTATAAGTTAAAAAAACATTCTTCTCGTACTTTTTTCGGAAAAGTCAAAAAGTACCTCGTACAAAAAATGAAAAAGGATTCCCTTCATATCTTTTACAAAAAACTCACCGAAGGGTAAAATTGGATTTAAAAAATTGTATGTGGATGGAAATAATATTACATATTGAGGAAACATGGATGTGGATGATAAAATACACCCCAGTAAATTTCAAAGTATAAACAATCTCGGATAAAAATGAGATTGTGATATTTCCATTACCTTAGGTCCGATATGATTTGTACATGTCCGAACCTCCTGTATAATGATTTAAATAATGTTATTGACTTATTACAGAATCATACTCCTTGTTATGATATCACATATGGTCATATTCTTAGCTTCTTATTAGTAATATTTCATTACAACTTGTTATTCGGGTGTTTATTACTTTTTGTTCTTATGCGTGTTTTGTCAAATAAATTCTTATTATTCTCTTTAGGTTATAGATACATAATTTCCAGAATTTTATTAGAGTAATATATATCATATTCATTCGTTCAATTCATTTATATAATCATTATGCAATGAAGATCATGTATAACGAGTCACATCACATCGTGGAGACGGTATTCCGTACGTACGCACGATCGATGATATCTTTCCCATGATCAAGGAATTGTATTGGAGTGTATGTATACTATTTCAGAATCAATATCACTTTACAATAATCATATATAGTCATTATTTACACCATTATACCCATCCAAGTAAGGTGGTGGTGGAAAATAGATTACACCACGGCGTGGAGACAGTATTCCGTACGTACGCACGCACGGTGATTTCATTTTCCGTAGGATGGATAGATGGTGAAATAGGGTTGTTTCATACTTATAATAACATATCAGTATATTAGTGATACTGATGTTATTACTTCATAATTAAACAACTAAAGAAGAAGAAGTGGAAGAAGAAATAAAGATGGAAGAATCGGTAACGGACATTACCTCTTCTTTGAAGTGCTTCTTTGAGACCTCCTTTTAGGGCACTAAAATTGGTCTTTAAAGAAGACCAGGACCTCTAGAATGTGTCTAGGGAAGTGGATAGGAGAAAGTGGTAGGGGTTGGACGAGGTTGAAGGCTCAAAGTGGTGTGAGGAAGAGGGGGAGGAGGTGCCCTTTTATAAGAGAGGAGAGGGGCTCCTTTGGAAAAACTAAAAATATTATTTTATTATAAAGTCAAGTTCGGTTTTAAATAGCTCCAAATTTATTTATTTCGAAGATAAGGTGGGTATGGGTCGAAATAATCTCATCCAATAGAATTTAGACAAGTTTAGGTTCCTATTTTAACCTTATCATTTATATTTAACATTAAGTTTAATAATTTTACTTTTACCGTGTCTTCTTGTGTTCTTATACTATAAGGTTAATAAACTTACTATAAGCAGCCAAACGAACCCCAAGTTGTTTATTATTAATATATATAACCTTATCTAAGTTATTTGGCCGAACCATAGATTTTTAGGAATAAAATAACAATTAATAATATAATATTTGTTTTAAAAACTATTTTATGTCAATTTTGACACTATTTAGTAATTGATTTTTGTGAATATCATAACAGAATCATTAGTTAGAAAAAAGTTAATTAAATAAATAATAACATGTCATATTAACCTATAAAATTAGTGGAATTTATAAAAAGTCTCAAATTAAATTTATTTTGGTATTTATAACATCAATTATGTCAATATTTCATTAATAAGATAATTACTGCATCATCTTTGTGTCATAAATAAATTAAATTATTTAATGTCTAAAAATTACAAATAAAATACCATTATGTAGGAAATAATTTTATCTTTATAATGAATATTTATAGTTGAATTTATCTTATGTATAACCCTATATTAAAAATTATTTACTTATTAAACTTTGATTTTAACTATTTTGACCCTTCTTTAAATAAATTAATAATAAATGTCATAATCTAATCCAAGTGGGCCTAAAAGGTAATATTTTATTCCTAAGTTTGTTTTTTGTCGAATTACACTTATCCAATAGAATTAGGACATGTGTTAGGGTAATAATAATATCATTTTTACCCTTAATTACCCTATTTACTTTTAACCGTGGTAAATAAAAGTAAAAAGCTACTATTCACCAAAAATTATTTTCATCTCATTGAACCACATTTTACTTACTGACATCAACTGTGTCTCTCATATTTTTGAAATTCCACTCACAGAAGCGGTAAAATTAAGTTTTATGAAAAAATCAGTTTTTTTAACTACCACTTAGTGGTTTCACTATTCATCAAAAATTGAAAGTTTTCAGAAAAATACCAAAATTTCACCCTAGGCTAATTTCAATATTCCGAATCCAAAAATGAAGTCCATTTTGAAAAATAAAATTTATAAAATTTCAAAAAGTGGTTATTACTATTCATAATGGCTAGTTTTAATAATATTTTAATAGCATATCATTGTTTAGTGAAACTCGGTATTGCGTACGACGCAAGCTATCGAGGAAGGTCGTGATTGCGTGTAAAGAAATCCAAGATAGTGTTGTGTGTAGTGAAAGATTCCTTTTATGATTTATAAAAACAAAAATATTTCTCATAAAAGTCTCAGGTGTTACATTCTACCCCCCTTAAAATGAATTTCTCCCTTGAAATTCGTCACTTTGTAACAAACAGATGAGGATACCTCTCCCTCATCATATCCTCAAGCTCCCAGGTAGATTCTTCTAATTGGTGGTTCCTCCATAAAACTTTCACCAATCGAGTGGTCTTGTTTCGTAAGACTTTTTCACTACGATCCAGAATCTCTATCGGCTATTCTTCATAAGAAAGATCTTGCTCCAGCGGTACAACTTCTGAGATGAGTACATGTGAAGGATCAGGTATGTACTTTCTCAGGAGAGATACATGGAACACATCGTGAACTTGAGAGAGATTCGGTGGAAGCGCCAATCGGTAAGCTACCTTCCCAACACGATCCAATATTTCGAAAGGACCGATATATCTAGGGATCAACTTCCCCTTCTTTCCAAATCTCATGACCCTCTTCCAGGGAGATATTCATAAGAACACATTATCACCCACTTCAAACTCTAGGTCTTTTCTTCGGTTGTCGGCATAACTTTTCTGTCGACTCTGAGCTGCTCTTATGTGTTGTTGAATAGATCTGACCTTTTCTGCTATTTCATCAACAAGATCGGGTCCTAATAGCTTTCTTTCCCCAACTTCATCCCAGAAAGTTGGAGTCCAGCATTTCTTTCCATAGAGAGCTTCATAAGGAGCCATCTGAATACTTGAGTGAAATCTATTATTATAAGAAAATTCCACCAAAGGTAGGTGTTGATCCCAACCACCTTTGAAATCCATAGAGCAAGCTCTCAATATATCTTCTAGAGTTTGAATCGTCCTCTCAGACTGACCATATGTCTGAGGATGATAAGCAGTGCTGAAACTCAACTCTGTATCCAGAGTATGCTGAAGACTTCGCAAGAACTTTAAGGTAAACCTCGGATCCCGATCAAATATAATAGAAAGTGGTACTCTATTCAATCTTACCACTTCCTTCACATATATCCTGGCAAGCTGATCTAGAGAGAAATCCTCTCTAATAGCGATGAAGTGTGCAGAATTTGTAAGACGATCAACTATGACCCAGATAGCATTATTGCCTTTGGATGTTTTAGGAAGTCCGGTGAAAAAGTCCATAGTGATGTTTTCCCATTTCTATTCGGGTATGAGTAATGGTTGTAACATCCCCTTAGACTTCTGTCTCTCAGCTTTAACTTGATGAAAAACCAAGTATCGAGGGACATATTCAGCAACATCTCTTTTCATGCCATCCCACCAGAAGTACTCTTTCAGGTCCCTATACATCTTCGTGCTTCTAGTATGAATGGAGAATGAAGAACTATGAGCCTCATTCAGCAGCTTCTTCTTTAATTCGGGGATGGGAGGTACACAAACCCGATTCCTGAACTTTATTATCCCATCACAATCAAGGTTGAATTCAGGAACATTTCTCACCTTATTTTGTAACTCTACATCTTCTTTATGTGCCTCTTTAATCTTCAAATGTATAGATGGTTGAACATTCATTTGAGAAAGATATGATTTTCCCCTTTCATTATAATTCCAAGATCCATCCTTTGTAAATCCATAAATAATGGATCTTTTGTGATCCTCATCATGGATAAACTGGCATGGTCTTGTCGAGTTAATGCATCTGCCACCTTGTTTGCTTTCCCAGGGTGGTAATGGATTGAGCAGTCGAAATCCTTAATCAGCTCCAACCATCTTCTTTGGCGCATATTCAGCTCCTTTTGTGTGAAAATATACTTTAACATTTTATGATCAGTATAAATGTCACACCTTTCTCCATAAAGATAATGCCTCCAAATATTTAATGCAAAGATTACCGCAGCTAACTCCAAATCATGAGTTGGGTAATTTTGCTCATGTATTTTAAATTGCCGTGAGGCATAAGTTATCACCATATCATTTTGCATAATAACACACCCCAATCCCTACTTGGATGCATCACTGTAGATCACAAACCTTTCTCCACTACAAGGCAGTGTGAGCATAGGTGCACTAGATAACCTTCTTTTCAACTCCTTGAAATTCTCTTCACATTCCTCCATCCAAACAAACTTAACTCCTTTCCGAGTCAACTTGGTGAGTGGATTAGATAATCGTGAAAAATATTTCACAAAATGTCAATAATATCCAGCCAAACCAAGAAAACTTCAGATCTCAGTTACTGTTGTTGGTCTCGACCATCTTTCGATAACCTCTGTTTTTGCTAGATCCACAGATATCCCCTCTTTTGAGATTATGTGACCCAAAAATGAAACTTTTTGAAGCCAAAATTTACACTTGGTAAATTTGGAATAAAGCTTCTCCTTTCTCAGGGTCTTCAATATAATTCTCAAGTGATCTTCATGTTCTTCCTTGCTCTTTGAATAGACAAGAATATAATCTATAAAGACTACCAAAAACTGATCAAGATAGTCTCTAAAGACTCTATTCATCAGATCCATGAAGATAACATGGGAATTAGTAAGACCAAATGGCATCACTATAAATTCATAGTGTCCATACCTTGTACGGAAAGCCGTCTTTGGTATATCCTCCCTTTTGACCCTTAATTGATGATACCCTGAACGAAGATCAATCTTGGAAAAGTATTGAGCTCCGCGTAGTTGGTCAAATAGGTCATCAATGCACAAGAGAGGATATTTTTTCTTGATAGTGATCTTGTTAAGTTCTCGATAATCAATGCAGAGTCTCATTGATCCATCTTTTTTCTTAACAAACAAAACAGGTGCTCCCCAAGGTGATGCACTAGGGTGTATGAACCCCTTATCAAGATTCTCTTGGAGTTGCTTCTTCAATTCCTGCAACTCAATTGGGGCCATTCTATAAGGTGTCTTTAAAATAGGCAAAGCACCCGGTACGAGTTCTATTGAAAACTCAAATTCACGATTTAGTGGAAGAACCGATAATTCCTCCAGAAAGACATCATCAAACTCCCGTACAATGGGAATATTCTTAATCGTGAGTTTCTCACCAACCATTTGAGATAAATAACCTTCATTTAGTGGAATCAAGACCCATAAGATGGAAGAAATTTCCACTGGAAGGTTATGTTCATCCTTTCATTGATAGACGATCATAGATTGATCTGGAATATGAAATGTGACTTCCCTTCTTTGGAAATTGATATGAGCTCCATATAAAGAAAGCCAATCCATTCAAAGAATCACACCAAATTCCACTATAGGAAGGATCACAATATTTTTAGGAAGCACTTTCCCACAAACTTCGATCGGAGAAGAATTATAAACTTTTGATGCGACTGTTGTGCCATTAGGGGTTGTCACAGCTAACTCAACATCTAATTGTTGAGGTAATACGGTGATATCCTTAGAAAATTATTCAGAAATAAAAGAGTGGGTGGATCCAGAATCAAATAAAACATTTTATACTTTAGAGTGGAAGGTAAGTGTACCTTTTACCACATCGTTATCGTACTCCACATCGCTGATAGAAATTTCATGTGACTTTACTTTGTCTTTAGCCTTAAGAGTTTGTTGACGTTGACCATCATCATCAACCCTTGGATTTGGGCATTGATTGGAATAATGCCCCATATCCTTGCACTTGAAACATTGAAGTGTAGTTGGTTCATTCTGTGTATCCCTTCCCTTGTTTGCATCATTAGACATCTTCTTCCCATCATTGCGGAATTCAAATTCCCTATGACCTTCCTTTCCACATTTGAAACATTTACTTGTCCCTTTAAGACAACTCCATTCATGTTTCTTTCCACACTTTGAGCATAAGGGAAAGCTCATCTTCTTTTCAGTGTGCTCTTTAGATTTTCCTTTGAATTCCATTTTACTCTTCTTATCAAACCCATATGACTGATGGGTTACTCCAATCTCCATCTCGACTTTGAGAGCACATCGAACAATTTCCTCGTAGCTATTGAAGTCCCTTATGGATAACGCCCTTAGAAGACTTGGTTTTAAGCCACTAAAGAATAGATCGATCTTACTCTCAGGTTGGATAATAATACCAGAAGCGTACCTTGCAAGTCTTGTAAAATTTGCTTCATAGGTACCAATAGATTCATCATCCTTTTTCTTCAGTTCAAGAAACTATTTCTCCATCTTTGTTCGGAGAATACGAGGGAAGTAATTATTGAAAAATAAGTTCTTGAACTCATCCCATTCCATGGACTCAATTTCATCCCTTTGCCTCGTATTCTGAATAAGATTCCACCATTGATCAGCATAACCTTCCAAATGATACACTACTAAGATGAATTTATCATGTTCAGAACATTGAAGAACTGAAAATATCTTTTCAGTAGTACTAATCCATTGTTTAGCAACTAATGGATCAGTAGACCCGCTGAATGAAGGTGGACGCTATCTCATGAAGGATTCAACAGAATGTTACTTCTTCCTTTGCTCGTTTCAAAGTTCTGCATGATTAATAGATTGAGAAGGTTGTGTGAGCATGGCTACAAGATTTTTCATTCCATCTCCCATAACGTTTGGTTGCTCTGGGAGACAATCATTGCATTGCCCGTCACATTCCGCATTAACACGGTTCCTTCGGGTTCCATCCATTGACTAAAACCAAGAAGAATAGTGTGAGCAACACTAATTATAATAGGAAAACCACATAATCAAGAATAAAATTTCACACTTAAGGTCTTATCATAAGTTATTCATGGCCATTTCTAAAACACTAAGATTGTGTTCTATGCTTAGACTTATCCTTAGGATTCTTACTAAGGCTTTCACATCCTAGTTTCCAAAGGTTGACTATACCTTTCCTCTGATACCAAATACAACGACGCATACTTTACATACATTGTTATTAATTCAGAATTTAAGCACACTTATTACAACATATAACAAAACTAGGAAAGGACCATATAGGTATAGTGTCTTTAGAAACTGGGAAACATAAACAACTGGTTCATAAAGCGTCTACACTGTATCCCATTTATTTCATCATATCTATAGTCCCTTTTGACATATCTTACTTAATAACCTTCTTCCTGACCTGGGGAAAGAAAACATACAAAAGGGTGAGCTCAAATGCTCAGTAAGGGTAAACAAAAGAAATATCAATCACATCATATACATAAGAACATAACTTTTGGAAATCTTAACCTGCAAAAGAAATCATAATTTCATAACATGGGATAAATCATAGTAGTGTAATGTAATCCCAATAATCATAACTTAAAACATGAAACTTTGTGGCATACACACATAATCATAGAGAATCATTTCTTATTAGTCAAGACTCATTTCCAAGACTATCTTAGTGGAAAAAGTCCATTTCTGAACTGAGTTCACTCCTCGTTTCAGCCCTGTTTCACTAAACCGGTTTAACCTGCTGTTCCAACCATGTCTATCTCATGAGATATAAAATCTTTACCCAATACATTGGAGGGAGATATATGTCCCACCCATCTCATAATGATACCATTCTTATGTGTTCCACAAAATCATAAATCATACATCATTGCATAACCCATGTAATAAAAATGGGAATCTTAAACATCGTGACATCATAAAACAATTCATATAAGATAAAGGAATTCATAAATATAATTACATCACAACATAATCAAATCAATGTAATAATAGGGATAGAAACAGAACCCTTTATTATCTTATATGGAAAATAATTTTGATAAAACACTTGAACTCCATTCTTGAGGAAAATATCCTTTCTACTTCAAAAACATTTTTCCTTTCTTAACATGTCATACAATTTTAAACTAAAAGAATTTGATTAAAAATAAACTTGAAAACTTGTAAAGGAAGATTCTTGGAAATAATGTTTTAAAAATCCATTCATGCCGTATAAGTTAAAAAAACAATCTTCTCGTACTTTTGTCGGAAAAGTCAAAAAGTACCTCGTACAAAAAATGAAAAAAGATTCCTTTCATATCTTTTACTAAAAACTCACCGGAGGGTAAAATTGGATTTAAAAAATTTTAGGTGGATGGAGATAATATTACATATTTAGGAAACATGGATGTGGATGATAAAATATACCCCAGTAAATTTCAAAGTATAAACAATCTCGAATAAAAATGAGATTGTGATATTTCCTTTACCTTAGGTCCGATATGCTTTGTACGTGTCTGAACCTGCTATATAATGATTTAAATAATGTTATTGAATTATTCCATAATCATACTCATTGTTATGATATCACATATGGTCATATTCTTAGCTTCTTATTAGTAATATTTCATTACAACTTGTTATTCAGGTGTTTATTACTTTTTGTTCTTATGTGTGTTTTGTCGAATAAATTGTTATTCTTATATTTAGGTTATAGATACCTCATTTCCAGAATGTTATTAGTGTAATATATATCATATTCATTCGTTCAATTCATTTATATAATAATTATGCAATGAAGATCATGTAGAATGAGTCACATCACATCGTGGAGACAGTATTCCGTACGTACGCACGAGCGATGATATCGTTCCCATGATCATGGAATTTTATTTAAGTGTATGTATACTATTTCAGAATCAATATCACTTTAAAATAATCATATATAGTCATTATTTACACCATTATACCCATCCAAGTAAGGTGGTGGTGGAAAATAGATTACACCACGGCGTGGAGACGGTATTCCGTACGTACGCACGCGCGGTGATTTCATTTTCCATAGGATGGATAGATGGTGAAATAGGGTTGTTTCATACTTATAATAAAATATCAGTATATGAGTGATACTGATGTTATTACTTCATAATGAAACAGCTAAAGAAGAAGAAGTGGAAGAAGAAATAAAGATGGAAGAATCGGTAATGGACATTACCTCTTCTTTGAAGTGCTTCTTTGAGACCTCCTTTTAGGGCACTAAAATTGGTCTTTGAAGAAGACCAGGACCTCTAGGACGTCTCTAGGGAAGTGGAGAGGAGAAAGTGGCAGGGGTTGGCCGAGCGTGAAGGCTCAAAGTGGTGTGAGGAAGAGGGGGAGGAGGTGCCCTTTTATAAGGGAGGAGAGGGGCTCCTTTGGGAAAACTAAAAATATTATTTTATTATAAAGTCATGTTCGGTTTTAAATAGCTCCAAATTGATTTATTTCGAAGATAAGGTGGGGATGGGTCGCAATCCTCTCATAAAATAGAATTTAGACAAGTTTAGGTTCCTATTTTAACCTTATCATTTAGATTTAACATTAAGTTAAATAAGTTTACTTTTACCGTGTCTTCTTGTGTTCTTATACTATAAGGTTAATAAACTTTCTATAAGCAGCCAAACGAACCCCAAGTTGTTTATTATTAATATATATAACCTTATATAAGTCATTTGGATGAACCATATATTTTTAGGAATAAAATAACAATTAATAATATAATATTTGTTTTAAAAACTATTTTATGTCAATTTTGACACTATTTAGTAATTGATTTTTGTGAAAATCATAACAGAATGATTAGTTCGAAAAAAGTTAATTAAATCAATAATAACATGTCATATTAACCTATAAAATTATTGAAATTCATAAAATGTCTCAAATTACATTTATTTTGGCATTTATAACATCAATTATGTTAATATTTCATTAATAAGATAATTACTGCATCATCTTTGTGTCATAAATAAATTAAATTATTTAATGTCTAAAAATTACAAATAAAATACCATTATGTAGGAAATCTTTTTAGCGTTATAATTAATATTTATAGTCGAATTTATCTTATGTATAACCTTATATTAAAAATTATTTACTTATTAAACTTTGATTTTAACTATTTTAACCCTTCTTTAAATAAATTAATAATAAATGTCCTAATCTAATCCAAGTTGGCCTAAATGGTCATATTTTATTCCTAAGTTTGTTTTCGGTCGAATTACACTTATCCAATAGAATTAGGACATGTGTTAGGGTAATAATAATATCATTTTTACCCTTAATTACCCTATTTACTTTTAACCATGGTAAATAAAAGTAAAAAAGTTACTATTCACCAAAAATTATTTTCATCTCATTGAACAACATTTTACTTACTGACATCAACCGTGTCTCTCTAATTTTTGAAATTACACTCACAGAAGCGGTAAAATTAAGTTTTATGAAAAATTCAGTTTTTTTAACTACCACTTAGTGGTTTCACTATTCATCAAAAATTGAAAGTTTTCAGAAAAATACCAAAATTTCACCCTAGGCTAATTTCGATATTCCGAATCCAAAAATGAAGTCCATTTTGAAAAATAAAATTTATAAAATTTTAAAAAGTGGTTATTACTATTCATAATGGCTAGTTTTAATAATATTTTAATATCATATCATTGTTTAGTGAAACTCGGTATTGCGTACGACACAAGCTATCGAGGAAGGTCGCGATTGCGTGTAAAGAAAGCCAAGCTAGTATTGTGTGTAGTGAAAGATTCCTTTTATGATTTATAAGAACAAAAATATTTCTCATAAAAGTCTCGAGTGTTACATACCTGCTATGTGATAGGGTATTTTTGTGTGATCCTATTTATAGAATGGACGCCAACCTTTGGTTTTTGGAGAGTATGGGCCCTCATTAACCGGAATTTGGTGGACCATTGAATGTTCTTGTTATAACACATATAAGATGTAAAACTTTGATTCGCAGGGAGTATGAGCCCTCACGGGTCGGAATTTGGCACTTAGGTATTGTTTTTCAGTATTTTATGGGTTCCAGAGAAGTTTTTGAGGCATACTATCCGGAAACCCAGTATACACGCCGCGTATGTTCTTCTGTTCGGGAAGAAAAGAAATTTTTTGAGTACATGCCGTTTACCCTAATTACACGCCGTGTAGTCTCTTCCCATGTCATAGACCATTTGGGTGGGGACACAGGGAAGGGAAATGATTGGGGCAAACACACCGTGTACCAGAAGTACACGTCGTGTAGTATTGACCCGGAGTCCACCCGTGTAACTAACAACACAGACGGGGGAGACCTTAATATATACACGTCGTGTCCACTATGGAACACGCCATGTAGTCTGACCTAGGATCCGACTATGTAACTAACAACATGGGTCAGTGTAATCCTTTCGTGTACACGCTGTGTGTATATTGAACACGCCGTGTAGTTGGAGCCGTGTATCCGGCCATGTAACTAACAACACGGGTCGATGAAGCTCGTCTAGTACACGCTGTGTACCTGTGGGACATGCCGTGTAGTCTTGACCAGTGACAGACCGTGTGGACTTAGCTGTGTGGCTGGGAAATGGGGTAGTGTACACTCCGTGTGTAGGTGTAACACGCCATGTAGTTCAAGCCAAGTAGTAGGCCATGTCAAAAACGACACGGGTAGTTTGAAAATTACACCATACACGTCGTGGAGATTATATACACGCCGTGTAGTTTTGATCAACGGGAGCCGTGTGGCTTGGCCATGTAGAAGGACTCGGGTAGGGGAAGAGAAGTTAGGTACATGCCGTGTTGTCAGTATACATGCCATGTAGTCTTGTTGTGCAATCTTGAATGCCTTCTTCCTCCTGTTCCCCTTTTGGTCCCTTCGTTTTCAGTCTTGATAATCTGGATCTAAGGTGTGCATTTGACCTTATAGTGTCATGCCGCCAAGACGACCACACATTGTTCACTAGGAGAGCAACAATGAGTATACTCCAGAGATGGTGGGCCATGGGCTTCCAGTTGATCCTACAGTAGAGCCAGATGCGGCGCCATCCGTTATACCAGACACAGGCGCAGTGGCGCAGTTCCATGAAGGCTTTATGCGGTTCATGCAGAACATTCAGGGAACACCACCGGCTGCCACATCTATGGCCGATCTGACTCGTATCTTCTAGCAGCAGCATCTGGCTACGTTTTCAGAGGATGGAGGACCACAAGCTGCGGAGTCTTGGCTGGGGTCGATGCAAAATATTTTCAAGCACCTAGAGATGCCTCGAGGGCGGAGGGTCAAGCTCGTGACTTATATGCTGGATGATTCCACCAAGAGGTGGTGGGATGTTACCACCCAGTCAGAGCATCACAGAGACATGGCATGGGAATATTTTTAGACATCCTTCTATGACTTCTTCTTCCCAGAGATGCTGAGGGAAAATCGAGCTCGAGAGTTCATGAATCTGCAGCAGGGCGCTATGTCGGTGATGGATTATTCTTCTTGTTTCACCGAGCTTCATCATTTTGCACCCGTTCTGGTGGGTGATGAGACGCTGAGAGCTAGGCACTTTGAGGATGGTCTTCGATATGACATCTGACCAATGGTGAATGTTTTTAGGTTGCCTTCAGTACATGCTATTGTGAACCAGGTGCTGATTACAGAGAGGAACATGTGAGAAGCCAGTGGTGTGGGCCAGGGTAGTTCAGCACCAGTTTCTAGTACTATTTCTATTGGTAAGAGGAAGATATAGATAGACTTCCCTCAGGGTGGCAGTACCAGCCAGAAGCATGTTTCAGATGGATAGGTCATGTGCTACTAGTGTGGTAAGGAAGGGCACAAGTGACCTCAATGTCCACGTGACCCAGTGGAATTTTGGGATTGCGTCAGGATGGGTCATCTGTAACACTTTTGCAGGGCGTTTCCACCAGTGGCTAGTGAGAGGGGTTCTATGCAGACTCCGCGTGCGGGGGTAGGACCAGCAGCTTCTTACCAGTCAGGGAACTGGAATACATTAGGGTTTACAGGTAGGGATGGTGGTCGTGGCCGTGGTATCCAGACACCAGGATCTCAGAGGTAGTAGGGTTGGACAACTCAGGGTAGCCAGGCAGTGTTGTAGTGCCGCAACACTGGACAGGAATATTTAGTGCAACAGACCCAACAAGAGCAGGATCCCAGACATTCTACTGTCAGAGGTACTATTCTAGTATCTTCTATTTTATCTTCAGTACTTTTTGATATAGGTGCTACACATAGCTTTATATCTATACCCATTGTGGAGAGCCTTGGGCTCTGTGTTTCTTCTTCTTCTACTGTTATGATGCTAGACACTCCGTTGGGAACTAGAACGGCTGGTGTGTGTCAGTGCAAGGATTTCCCCATTGAGGTTTGTGGGTGTCACTTACTTTGGGACATCTATTTCTTAGAGATGATGAGCTATAATGTCATTCTTAGGATGGACTGGTTGGTTCCCTTTCGAGCCTTTGTAGATTGCTATCATTGTAGGGTGAGTTTCACGTCACTAGAGGGCAGAGAGTTTCTATACAAAGGTGAATGGGATGTTCAGGCAAGTTGAGAAAGACCAGAGCATCATGGGAGAGGTGGAGTCACAACCCAGATTGCGAGCTTATATCTGGATGACCAGGGGACATGTCAGAAGGATTTCCCTCCAGTGGTTGATCGTTTCAGGGATGTCTTCCCAGACAACTTTTTAGGTCTTCCTCTAGAGCGTGAGGTGGATTTATCTATTGATCTTGTGCCAGGAGCAGTGCCAATGTCCATTCCTCCTTATAGGATGGCCATGCCTGAGTTGCAGGAGCTCAAGAGGCAGTTAGAGGAGTTACAGGAAAATGGTTTCATCCGACCCAGTACTTATCCTTGGGGTTCTCCGGTCCTTTTTGCGAAGAAGGTGAATGGTACCCTCAGACTCTGTGTGGATTATCGGAAGTTGAACCAGTTGATGGTTAAGAACCGATATCCCTTGCCTAGGATTGATGATATTTTTGATCAATTTCATGGAGCATGAGTGTTCTTGAAGATTTACTTGAGATCAGGATATCATCAGCTGCGTGTTAGACCATCTGATATACTTCTCACAACTTTCAGGAGCAGGTATGGTCTATACGAGTATACGGTTATGCCGTTCTGACTCACAAACACACCAGCAGTTTTCATGGATCTGATGAATCGTGTGTTCCATACCTATCTGGATTCTTTTGTTGTAGTATTTGGGAATGATATCTTGGTGTACTCTCACACTCGACACAACCATGCCACCCATCTTGAGATCACATTGAGTACACTGAGAGAGCATCAGCAATATTCTAAGCTCTCAAAGTGCCACTTTTGTATGGACCAGATTCACTTACTGGGTCATATCATCTCGGAGGCAGGAGTTGCAGTAAACCCAGAGAAGGTGAGGGCAGTAGTTTCTTAGGAGCATCCCAAGAACGTGTTTGAGATAGGGAGTTTCTTGGGGCTGGCTGGTTACTATAGACGCTTTTTATAGGACTTCTCCTGCTTAGCAGCACCGTTTAAGGGTTTTATTAAGAAGGGTGTGAAGTTCATTTGGTCAAAAGATTGCGAGACAACCTTCCAGGGGATGAAGGGAAATTTGACATCAGCACCGATCCTGATACTCCCAGAGCAGGGGAAGATCTATACAGTTTACTGTGATGCATCAGGGATTGAGCCAGGAGCTGTGTTAATGTAGGGAAATCGAGTAGTTGCGTACGGGTCTCGGCAGTTGAGGACACATTAGAGGAATTACCCGACGCATGATCTCGAGTTGGCTGCGGTTGTTCATGCGTTGCGCTGTTGGAGACATTATCTCTTAGGAGAACATTCTGTGGTTTTCACAGACCACAAAAGTCTCAAGTATATCTTTACCCAGCGTGAATTGATCTTGAGACAGTGAAGGTGGGTTGAATACCTTCAGTACTTTGATTTTGGGCTTGAATATACACATGGTAAGGGTAATGCAGTAGCTGATGCACAGAGCAGGAAGACTCAGATACAGGCAGTGCAGGAGGGCAGTGGTTAATGGCAGCTGATGGCATTTTTCTCTGAGATTCATTTGGAGGTGCATGACAGTCAGGGGCAGACCTATCTTTTGTCTTTAGCTATGACTTCTATCCTCCTGGATAGAGTGAGGATGAGATAGCTATCTGATTCATAAGGCCTAGTTCTACGGGAGTCGGTGACCAGTGAGGAACCTTCTCCTGGTTGGATGATAGTCGATGATGAAGTATTGCATTTCCATGGACGAGTGTGGGTTCCAGGGGATATATGTGAGGAGATGATGCGGGAGTTTCATGCTTCAGTCTGGGAAGTTCATCCCAGAGTTTTCAAGATGTACCGTGACTTGAGGCGTCAGTAATGGTGGCTGGGTATGAAGAGCGAGATAGTTGGTTTTGTTAGGAGGTGTTCCACCTGTCAGCTAGTGAAGGCAGAACATCAGAGGCCAGCCAGACTATTACAATAGTTACCTATTCCAGAGTGGAAATGGGATGATGTCGCTATGGACTTTGTGACTGGGTTGTCAAGGTCACCTCGAGGAAATGATGCCGTGTGGGTTGTTGTGGACAGACTCACAAAGGTAGCTCACTTTTTGCCTATCAAGGAGACCTTCAGGGTTGACGAGCTTAGAAATTTTTATATCCGAGAGGTCGTACGTCTTCATGGGGTCCCTCGTTCTATCATTTCAGATAGGGATGCCTGTTTTACGTCTTGTTTCTGGCAGAGTTTTCAGAGGGCACTGGGTATACAGGTGCTTCTAAGCACAGTTTACCACCCTCAGACCGATGGCCAGTCAGAGCATACGATACAGGTGATAGAGGACATGCTACGTGCATGCATCATAGACTTTGGGGGATCTTGGGAGAAACATATACCCATAGTTGAGTTTGCCTGTAATAATAGTTTTCAGGAAACTATCGAGATGGCACCTTATGAGAATCTATATGGTAGGCCATGCCGATCACCTTTGTACTGGTTAGAGGCAGGTGAGGCAGCTTTACTGGGACCAAGTCTCATGCAGGAGACTTCTGAGCAGGTCCAGTTGATTCAGAAGCGGATGACTACCGCACAGTCTCGTCAGAAATCTTATGCTGATCGTCGTAGGTGACCCTTGGAGTTTATGGTCGGAGATCAAGTTTTCTTACATGTTTCACCAAGGTTGGGACACAGGCAGATTAGGAGACATGGTAAACTTTCACCAAGGTATGTGGGGACATTTGAGATTCTGGAGAGAGTCATTCTAGTTTCCAATCAGTTGCAGTTACCACAGAGGTACCGAGCCATGCATGACATCTTCCATGTATCTTAGTTGCGCCATTATCATTCAGACCCATCTCATGTCTTTCAGCCCGAGGAGGTTGAGCTTGAGGAAGATTTGTCCTTTGAGGAGCATCCGATTCGTATCGTTGATAGGAGCACGAAGGTTCTCCGAGGCCGGTCAGTTCCTCTCGTACGGGTGCTATGGAAGCATGGCTGAGTGCAGGACAAAACATGGGAGTGGGAGACCGACGTATATGCTCAGTGGCTGAAGTTATTTACGGCTATATCTTCACCACCCTTGTAAGGTAAATTCGGGGATGAATTGATTTAAGGGGGGAAGTTTGTTAGAACCCGGTTATTATTTTTGAGGTACGAGTTTCTTCTTTTCTCTTTTCCTTAAGTGTTTTTGAGAAAATAAAGAAAATGGGGGAAATTCTAAATTTTGGGACTACACACCGTGTAATTTTCCACACGCTGCGTACTTTGGCTGTGTGGGATGAGTACATAGGGTGTGTAGCCATGTCTGTGACGAAGGGTGTAAAAACCGACTACACATCGTGTAGCGGTAGTTACATGCCGTGTAGTCAATCGGTAGACGAAACAGTAAGGTGGTGAAATCCACCACCAACTGGGCGACAGTACACACCATGTAGTCAGGAATACACGCCGTATACTCATGTCGATGGATGAACAGTTTGGCGGTGCCGCCAGAGGAACAGTTAAATGAGGAAAGTGCACACCATGTAGTCAAAAGTACATGCCATGTACTTTGTTTTTTTGCTTAAAATTGGAAGTAGCCAACCCTGTTCACAGGATTGGCTTAGAACTGGACGGGAGCTCGGGAGAGGATGACCGAACCTTCATGGACCTCCAGATCGAGCATCGGGAATCCGTTTCTACTTCCGTCGATCACGTTGGAACCCCACGGGTAAGGCCTCCCATCTCCTTGAATATTTATTTCCAATTCTTCCTCTAATGGAAGTTATTTGAGTTTCAATTGGTTTTATTCTATGTTATATGTACGTCGTTCTTGGGCGTTTCTATAAGCGACGTTCGAGTATACTGATCAGGGGAGTTTAAGGTAGGTGGCTTGGTGTTTAATTTCCAACTATTGTTTGTTTGTGTGAATTGTTGAGCTAAGAACCCATGTTGGGGTGTCTTATGGATGAGGGATCATTGAATTAAATACCTAGAATTTTATAGGTAATTTAAATGTGATAATAAACTGCTATTTGAGATCACTGCTTGGATCCAAGACCACCCCGGGGGTGCATTCCTCTGTTTAGCCATTTGGCTGGGATACCCATGGGTATGCCTTTATAACCATGATTATAGAATTTCTTTGAGAGGAATTGCATGTTTATTTCTTATTACATGTTGGCATGGCCAGTTACTTATTTAGCCTGAGGGTAGTGTTGTGATTATCCTGTGGGTAGTGTAATACATAGCCTGTTGGCAACTTCTTCCGTGCCTATGGGAAATGGTTCTATGCCTGTTGGAGACACCTCGTACGCCTGCGGGAAATATTCGATATTCTTGTGGGAAGATTCTTGTGTTTGGATTCTCTTTACCTGAGGGTAAGGGTTACCGGTCTGAGGATACTAGCTGTTTTGCTTAGAAAACTCATTGTGGTGATATCTTAAAATTGAATGATTAAACGAAAAATAAAATGGAAATATAACTGGTAAATTTATTTCCTTTTGTGTACTACTTTGTTTATTGCATTTTACTACTACACATTTTCTTTGCATATGTTTACACAGTTGGGCATGAGCCTTTGGTGGGTGCCTACTGGGATTTATTTCTCACACCCTATTTGGGTCATACTTTTCGGACCAAACAGATTACATTTCTGCAGGTGTGGATAAGGGAAAGGGTCCTTATATAGGTACTTGATTACTGCTGAGGAGTTGGGGAGCATGGGACCGGGCCTAGGATCACAATGCTACCGGCTGTTTTGATTTGTTTTGCTGTACTTTGTACAGTACTGTATTGTTTTGTAACATGTTCTGGCTGTTTTCTTAGAACTTGAGACATGTTGCATCATTTTCTAAATAACTATTGGTTATCTTTTACTACAGTTGTTTATTTTAAATGTGTACGTTTTATTTCTTCCACTGTTGTTGTATGCTTTTTATTTTATTCTGCTACAATACACTTTGACAAATGAGGGCATAGTTTCCCCACTATCAGACCGGGGCCCTCGCTGGTAGTCGGTAGCCTCTACTGTTTGGGGAAATGCACTTGAGGTCATGTGGCGAACCGGGTTCGGGGCACCCATTGAGTGGAACCCGGAACCGGGATGTTACATATGTGTTTATCATTGATATTGTAATATATTCTAAATATCATGAGAATCATGAAACACCTAAATGATATTTTATAGTAGGTTTTTTTTAAAATTTTGGAAACATATATAATATATAATCAATGCCTTTGAAAAGTGGTGTAGATAAAAGGTGATAATTATTGGGAGACATTTTTTTTTGTTTTGACAAATTTTTGAGGTATTTTCATCCCTTAAGTTTAACATGTGAAAAAGTGTTTTTTGAGTAAGAATGAATTAAATTTTTATGGACATAATTTTAATAATAAGGATAAACTTTATGGTTAATATGATCATTTATTTTAATGTAACTATTGATTATTATATTTTTGTTAATTTTTTTAAGTATTATATTAATACAATTTTAGAAAAAGGAAAACCTATAGGTTGGGTGACAACACATTGTATCCAGTAAAACCCTGAGGCTTGAACCTAAAACCGATGGGTGAAAAGGGTGCATAACCTATAACTTGCCTATGTGATGTCCTGGTTAGTATGAAAAAGATTTTCATTATTTAAAATATATGAAAAATAAAGGATAAATTCATTTTTGGAACATATGTTTTATCATATAGAAATCCATGGGATTGGAAATTGATTTTGTGTTATGTTATTTCAGAAGGTGATAACTATTTTGGGAACCACATATGATTATGGTAAATAGAATATTATGGAATTTTATTTTAGGAATAAATTTTGAATTTTATTTTTAAGTAATATATAATATTATTGTAAATTTTTGTATATTCAGGCTATTTATGGAAATAGTTAGCGTATCTTGGAGATTATATATTTAGAGCGTGCACATTTTTGGAGATAAATATTATATTTATCATGGAAGAATATTCGATCAAATCCTTTTATTTTTTGTGTTTTAATATGGGGATGAAATGTTTTTGAGTACTCTTAAGGATACTTATTTATTGAATGATCTAAGTTTTATTTTTGGGTTTTAATGTTTATTTTTGGGAGATTAAATTAGTTTTCCTAATATAAAGGTTTATTCTTTTTGGAATTATATTATCATGTACTAACAATATTGATTATGGTTAATGTCTAAATACAGGAGGAATATTTTTTTTTCTTTTTTCTTTTTTCTTTTTTGATCCGTATAATTTGATTCTAGTGCTTCAAGCATGAACAAAAATTTATACTCATTATTTGAAGAAAAAGATGAGTTTGTGGTGAAATTGATTAGGGGATTAAACTCTACCTATCAAGTAAGTATATCTCCTTACAGTCATACTCTAGATAGTAAAATAATTCCACAACCCTAGGAAAAGGATTTTGAAATAAAAAAATTATACTTTTACTTTTATTATCAAGAAATCAATGGACATTAACCCATCACAGATTTACTATCTTGTGATGGTTAAATTTCTCATGAACATATTTTATATCACTATACATTAGTACTTGATAGTTGGATTTAACTTATATGTAAAAAATTTCACTTCCAACTAATTTTTTCCAATTCAGAATCCTACTTTTGTGAGGACCTTGACATTTTCCTTCCCCCCTTTTTAAGAGGAAGTTTTATTAACCCTTTCCATGATGTGGGTTTCCCAAAAAGGAATTTTCAAATATCGATTTTCAAAGTGAAATTTAAAATTTTTAGGATGAAATTTATTTAAGGTGGGGAGGATTTAATAACCTAGAATTTTATAATATATAAAATTTAATTGATATCTTGTGGTGCATGTAAAACCAAGCTTAAACGAATCATGATATATTATTAAATATTATTATCTTAACCCGACCATTTAAAACTAGTCGTTAAATTGTCCGGTATGAATATGATGAACTATATTATGAAAAATATATGAAGTTAATATTTAGTACAAATTTATTTATTAATTATTATAAAATAAATATATAATTTTTAGAAAATTAATTTTATTCCTCAAATATATGTTTTCTTCAAAAATCAATTTTATTACATTCTATAAGAAAATATATATTTTTGTTTTTTGACCCTTTTATAAAATTTAATTGATAAAATGAACTTAATTTTTAAAAATATAACATCAAAATTATATTATGATTAATTTTTGGTAATTTTTGAAAAGATTGATTTCCTAGTGAATTATAACAAATGCTTTTTTTATTGAAAACTGTATTATTTATTTCAAGAATTTAAAAAGTAATATTTAATTTTAAAATCATTAAAAATTAAAATTAGTTCTATTATATTATTATAAATTCAATTAATATAATTTAAATCAATTTTATGGTTGAATTTGGTATAGAAACATTTTTATACTTAAAAAGGCATTTTTTGAAAACAATGTTTTCATTGCGTTTTATATGTTAATGTTATTTTTTTTGAAAATTATTGGAATTGAATATTAAAAAATGGATTAAATATTTATAATCACGAGTTAAAAATTATTGGATATATCTATTTTATTTTTTTCATAATGAATAGTGACCATAGTAATATTTATTATCATGGTAAAGAGTAAATCAGATAATTAAGGGTAATAATTATATGAAAATAACTATAAAAGTTACCCAACAAAATTCCAAAATTTATTGGATGAGTTATTTTCAAATTTTATTATTAAAGGTTTTAATATATGTACTTTTTTTCATTTGTACGTGATTATGATATTTATAATATTTTATTTAAAGAAAAGTCAAAGATGTCACACTCATGTTTTTAATAAGTATACCATTTTTAATTTGTGGTTATCTCGAGGATATGTTAGACTAAAAATATTATTATGAAATATAAAATATTTATATTAATCATGGTAATTTATTTTTAATTCTTATTTCATAAATAATTACCTTATATTCATACACAATGCTGATGTAGTAATTATTCAATTTTTGAAAAAATAAAATAAATAATATTAAAAATATTAAAATAAATATAATTTCAGATAAATAATTAGAGAAAAAAAATTTATATATGAACTTGACATATTAGGGATATAAAATATTATTTTCAAATTCTAAGTGTTATCTTGATATTGTTGAGTTCATAGTAATGAATATTTCTAAAAATTGATATTATGAATATTTTATAGTAAATAATATTTAATTAAATGATTTAAAATAATAAAATTTGAAATATGGCCAAATTAATCGGATATAGTTAAATAATCCTATCATAATTCATTTATGGGTTTTTTTAATTTTATAGTAACATTATTAACCCTTATATAGTAGAAACTTTTAAACATAGAGTAATTGTCAAAAGAGTTAACGAGAGGTTAAAGAAAAATTATAAGGGTATAACCATGAACTAAAATTTTACAAAAATTATTTTATAAAGATTATTTGACCCATATTACCTTAGTCTTGAATTTTATTTTTTTAATAGACATATTTCCATGAAAATGGCTTATATATTATTTAAATCAAAGATTGTTACAAAATATCACTCTCTTTGATTTTAATATATTTTTTGTGTTCAAATAGAGACAAAAGAAAGATATTAATGAAAAAAATCTCTATTTTAAGATTCATGAAATTATTTTCATTATATAATTATTTTTAGAAATTATATAATCACCTTAAATTCTTGTGCAATGCCAACACAATATTTGTTTAATTAACATAAAAATAAAATAATTTACTTTAAAATATTAATTTTGATATAATTTGAATGATTTAATCTATTAAATGATTTTTTAGATCTATATGAAATATTATAGATGTTTTAAATCATTATATTCTAATTACCCCTTTTTTGGATTTATTTGAAGTCAAATTAAATGAATAATATCAAAATTGAAAATAATGATATTTTATGGGGTCAATATTTTATTAAATTATATAAAAATCATAAATTTTCTAAATAAGTATAAAGGGAATAATATAAGGTCTATAATTTCTCCCTATATGTATTTATATTCAATTTAGAATCATTTGGATATAGAATAGTCTTATTATATTTTAATATTTTTAGAAATTCTAAAAGTTGTCCTCACCTCAATTATATAAGGGAACCCTTTACTTCAATTATTTACAAAAAATTGAGCCATATAACTCAACCAATATCTGAAAATTTTTTATATAAAAATCATCATCCAAGTTCTAGTGGTTCTGTTACCTACAAAATAGAATCCTTAGATCCCTTAAGAAGAGATCTAAAGGAAGTCTGCCAAAGAAGAGGTAATCATGTTTACCAACTCTTTCAAGTTTATTTCTTCTTTTACTTACTATTTATATGTTTTGTACATAATAATTTAAAAAATATAGTTTCATATATATATATATATTAATATGTTATTATTATTATTATACAACAATATTCCACCTTGTATCCATCCTATGAAAAACGAAATCACCGTGCATGTGTACTTATGACTTACCGTCTCCACGTAGTGGTATAGTTCATTTTTCATCTCCAATTTACTTGTATGGGTATAAATATGGAACTATATATATATGATATATATATATTAAATAATAATTATTCTGGATAGTTTAATTATTCTCTACCTTTTTTTGTTTCATCCATCGAAAAATGAAAACAAAATTCATCCATTCGTATGGCCTACTTTCTCCATGAAATGTGTAATTAATTTTTTTATCTATATATTTATGAATGAATCTATATATATATACATATTTAATATATATGATATTTAAAATATAAATAATATTCTTGATATGATGTAACTATGATAAATGTATAAGGTTTAGTACTACCAAATCCAAACATAAAGTAATTTTAACAATGAATTGATGACAAACGGGTTATAAAATATTATAAGTAAATAATATATGGAATTATATATATGAGTATGGTTATATAATATATGTATAATAAATATATATTTATTATCCAAGATATTCTAACATGTACAAAGTAATTCAAACCTGAGGTAAGGGACTTTGTCTCAATTTTCTTTCGTTGAGGCATATTTTGATGTTATGCACCAATATTCTATTTTGAGGTGTATATAATTCCAATTTTACATGTTATATCTTGAATTTATTTATTATCATGATATTTAAAGTTTTTTAAATGTTATTAATTCATGGGGAATATGAATCAACTAATTACAAAGTGGTAAGGGTTTCTCGTCTCACTTTTACTTTTGTGAGATATATACCTTATTCACAACTTATTTCTTTTGTGTGGTGTATGTAATACTCATTTAATATATTATATCATCAATATATTTTTATTAATTTTATTTAAAGTTTCATTTAATGTTATTCTTTATTGGGTCTGAAGATTCAAAATATACCCAAGTGGTAATGGTTTATTTCATAATCTCATCATTATTCAAGATTGTTTAAGTTTAAGTATTCATTGAGGAATATTTCTCATCCATGACCATGTTTTCTAAAAACGTTTTCAAAAACGTTTTTAATATTATCCAATGATTTTTAAATTCATTTTTAACCTTGTTTTAATTTTTATAATTTTTTTTAAAAGTAATCTTCTTTTAGTTTTCTGAACAAAGTACTTTTTGTATTTTCTTAAAAAAGTGTGAAAGGAATATTTTTTAACTTATACAGAACGAATGGAATTTCTCATCATCATGATGCCTCAATTATTTTCATATTACTTTATATATTTACAAGGTTATTTTTTATTAAAGTTATTTCTATATTATATGTACAATTTTAATATTTTAAAAAATATTTTTAAAGTAAAATCGATATTTTCTTCAAGAAATATTCCAGTAATCTCTTTAAAGTATTTTCATTTATTTCAACATCCTTTGTTGAATATTATGTTGAGGATTTACTCTAATGACACTATTAATCATATTTATATATATTTTATGATCAATTTTATTGGGGAATATATTGATATTATGTATGAATAGTTCTTCTAATACAGATAATTATTGATTTTATTAAGGCATATTGATTTAGTTTTATTATTTATCCATATGAGGATTTAATTGGACTTATTAAGTGACAGAAATGGCCCACTATATCCCCTCAATGCATCAGTAGGTGTCATGAGACCAACTAGATATGGTTTTAGCTGAGGCCTTACCCATTTTTTAGATGTCTTGACATGAAGCCCCAACGGTATTCGATTTCTAGGTCGAGGCCTCAACAATATGTTTTATATGTCCATCATTATGAATTCAATTATTGATTTTACATGTGGTTATTCAATTAGTTATAATATTTATTGTTAAGTTTCATGATCCTATGGTTATTTATATGTAATTATTTGATCATCATTTATCCCTATCATATTATGCAGAAGTTATTGATTAAATGACACGTGTTTCAGTTATTTACCTTTCTATATTGATTATTACTTATTTATTCATGATAGATTATGCTGTATGAATACCCTTACTGATAATAAATTTATGTGAAATTAAATTTTGTATCTAGTTTACATAGAATAATAAACTATTCAGTCCATCGAGATTAGATTCCTTGCATCTAGTGCTAATGTAATAAATTAACTTCCAGATCCAAGCTGCTGGAGTTGGGGTATTTACATCAACCATAAAAATTATCTATATCCCACTGTCCAATAGACTATAATTAACTTAACCTAAAATCATATACTAACCAAAAGGGTTTTTTGAACCTCAATAGAGTATTATTCCTGATAAGTTTCAAACCACTTAAAAATCCCATCACTTAAAACATCAAAATGGGGTGTTGATTCCTTTGAACTTCTGATCAATATTAAACTTATAAACCCATAATGGTATCCATAACTTTTAAGTTAACCACACATGAAAAAAATATACATACTCTCAAAAATTAACACAATCCTTATTCCTTAAATAAGTTCATAGACTATTTAATATATTCTATATATCCAAATATGTAATATAATTCATTAAAGATGAGATAAATCACTTTTTCATAAAATCACTAACTAATTTTAAGGCCACCAATACTTTCTCATTAGTTTTAATCATTTATTTATACCAACTAAACAACACTAATTTTCTTAGTTATTGGTACTATTCAATATATGTTTTCAAATCCTTAAATAAAAACTAATAAGAAATAATCCTTAGAGGTTTCATGTTTTTTTATAATCAGCATGTCATTAGTATAAAATTTATAAAACATAATTATAAAATACAAATAAAAAAACTTTAATCATCCCACTTCATTATTAAACCATTAACTAGGCTTCATTATCTTATTCCCCAATAATTCTTTCCTAAAATATGAAATATTAATCATGAATTAAGATTCATCAACCTCAATTTAATTATTCTTCTTACTTTTAACAAAATACATACTCTTAAAATAGAACATACCTTTCATACATCATTAATAGTCTATTCATCATCATTGGTAACATCATTACTCATAAAACCTTACTAATTCAATTCTAGAGCTTTCCTACTAGAAAATATATTATAATAATTCCCTTACTTTCCACATTTAAAACATTCAACCATCAAGGATACCTTAGGAAAACCAATATTCATGTTCATTGAGTTAACTATACTTTTCATTTTTCCTTGGAAATTAATTAATCTATGACCTTATTTTCCACACCTAAAACATATTCTCATTCCTAGGAGACATTACTTTGAGTTATTCTTCCCACATTCTTGACATGTAGGAAGTTGAATATTTCCCCCTCAATGATCTTCATAGAACTCCATCTTTCTCTTAATAAGTGTATTAGAAAACTCACCCAATTTGAGGTTATTAATCATATAATGGGATAACTGATTAGGTATAATCATAATCTTTCACATTCCATCTCCCATTTCATTTGGTTTCTCATGAGTACAACCTTTCCATTTTCCATTACATCTACCATTAACATGAATAATCCTAGTTCTATCCATTTAATAAAACCAAAAATCATAGAATGAGAAATGATAATCATATTTGAAAACCATATAATCATGAAAAATAATTTATTGTATGTCTAAATCAAGACACAATATTTTTAATCTATGAAACCTTATTTTAAACCTAAGTCATCCATGATCATTACCAAAACTTTAGAATGTTATCCCATACTTATAACTATCCCTATGACTCTTACTATATTTTTATCATCATAGTTTCCAATGGTTAACTAAAAATTACTCTAATACCAACTATATAAACCCCTAATATTTATACATAGATATCAAATCTTAGTATATAAATATTTATTACATAACATAATGATCCATGAAATAATTTTATAGGACTATTACCTTTGAAAAAATGGATGCATAAACAAATGGTTCATAAAATATCTACGTAATCTCCCACAAAGTTCACCATAACTAGAACCCTTATTAGACATACCATAATTCATAACCTGGGGAAAGGAAATATAAGAAAGGGTAAGCTCAAATGCTTAGTAAGGGTAGATAAGGGAGATATCAATTATCACTTGAGCATAAAATTAACATAAGGGTATGATAATATGATCATAACATTTGAAAATCATATCATACATTTCATAAATCACAATCTCAAGTCATGGAATAAATATTTGAAATTCATATGACATGAATCATAAAGGAACCAATGAACATAAGCCATGGAAGCATAAAAAATTTATTGTGGAATATACATAAACATAGAAAACCTTATGTCAAGGATACCCTCTAAGAAATTAATAACATGTTAGGATGGGGATAGCCACTCATGTACCTGCTTTGGGATTGATATAACCTCTCATATACCCTCTTTGGTGATTGGTATAACCTCCTATGTACCCTTTGATCTCATAAAACATTAATAATTTCCTAATGATTTTGAGGGAGATATAGGTACCACCCATCACATAATTAAAATAATACATATGTGTGCCACAATATTATAAAATATTCATCATATCAAAACTCATGAAAAGAAATGGGTTTCCTAAAAATTTCACCATAACATAACCTATATAAAATGAATGAGTTTTATAAAAATATTATCATCATAAACATAAAACATACATAGAAATAATAAGGATGGAATCCTTGGATCATATCCTCTATAAAGCATAAGAGAAATAAATTTTTATTGTATTTGATGAATAAAAATACCATTAAAAGACCATTAAAACATTATTGAGGAAAATATCCTTACCATTTTGAAATCACTCCATTAAAATCCAAAATTTTGAAAATATTATGGAAAACATTTTCTTTTAAAATAACCATGGAAAATTATAAAGTAAGATTAAAATCACTGAGTGATCATGATGGAGTAAAATTCTATTTCTTCTATTGTTTCACTTCAGAAATATGTGTGGGTAAGGAACTAAATGATCCAATGAGGACATGGAAATATATCATTTTTATCTAATAAAGGAGATTCCATAATTAAATCATTCACATCGGGTCCACTATTTCTGAATGGTTTCCAATAGGTTTGTTCATGGAACCAAAAACACCCAATGATTCTATATCCACGAGGGACCTACTTCCCAAAGGAATGTGATCATTATGGAGTTTTGGAAAACGATTATTAAGAAATCACATTGGTCAAGAGGATTGTAGGTTGAGATCATCACACCCTTTTGAGGGGAAATTGTTTCCGACTCCGGGACTCTCTAATAGATTTAAGATATGTTTATTAATCCTACATTAATTCCCAAGTATGATGTGGATTACCATTGAATTAAAAAACAATTATTGGAATGTGTTGAACTTAGAATCATTTGTATGTATCTAAGGTTCCCCATTGATGGTATCCCCTTTTTCAATAATTAGATATTCTTTGTTTATTATTATAACGATGCTGGTTTTCTAGCCACATAGTGGGTTACTCTGGAGTGTATCATCATCTTGGGAGATGGGAGTTGTTTTGATGTTGGAATTAGACACACAAATGGGCTTCCTATATATCCTTTTGAAAGGAATAATAACCCACATAGTTTTGTTCCTCTTAGTAGGTCACATCATACATTTTAGGGTCATGTGATAGGGTTATAATAGTATAGTTTATTGTCATGCAGCAGGTACGTCTAGGTGTAATGTTCTTAGTAAAAGTTTAGTGTGGGAATCATGTTGAAGAAGCTCAGGGAACATGGAAGGGATATATATTCCCAAGTTGAATTAGAACCTACTAGGAATGTGTCCTAGATAGAATAGGGTTTAATTGGGGTGTTGGGTTTGGACCTCAAGGAGGCTTCCTACATATCCCATTTGGTTGGGAATCAAATCCCACATAGTTCAGGAGTGATTACCCACACCTATAGAGTAAATTTGATTTGTCTCATAGGGGAGTATGATATTTTGGGAGGATTAAGTTCGGGATTATACCATGTAGGAGGCCCAAAAGGTTATATTTTAGAGTTTATTCTTGAGGAAGTTCCCCTTAATGATTTATGGGACTTGTTTGGGGATTAATTCTAAGAAGGTTTCCCATTGAGATCAGGCATTAGCTAGGAATCCTACCTATCCTAATTATAGAAGTAATCATAGTTCTCATAGTTCATTAATTCCAGGCTTACACACTAAGGTTTCCTTGGTGAATGGGGTTATGATTGGGGATTAATCCTGAGGAGGATTCCCAAGGATTATTCATGTTAAGGGATTACCCCTAAGGAGGATACCCATAGGTTGGGTTGGGTCTTAAAATTGGAATTAGGCCATTGATTGGTTGTGAATTAAACTTGGAATGAGGCCCCTGGGTTTGGAGTCATGTGTATTTTGTGATCACCATTAACCTCTAAGCCCACATGATTCATGCTTGGTGTAAGAAAAAAGAGGAAGAAAAAGATACAATAAATCACAAAATTCTCCTCCTTCATTAGTGGAATAGGATAGGGCGATGGTGGAAGAGGACACAATGAAAATAGAGAGGAGGGGCTCCAGTTCCCATCCCCTCTTTGATCATTGTATCCATGATAATTAGTTCTAACTACCCATGTGGACAAGACCCTCAGGGAGCGAGGAGGACAAAGAGTGAAACCTACAGCAAGAAAGGCTAGGGGATTACTCCAGGAGGGTTTCCCGGAAATTGGTTCTAAAACAATGAAGGAGGCTTTCATTCCATGTTTAATGAAAAAGAAATCATAATAATCACCCTCCCTACCAGGAATTGGGGGCTTTGGGTCATAGATATGAAAAGGGTATGACATAATCCTAACCTTAGTATCTAATATTGTGAACTCCATGACACCATTCCCAAGGTTGGGGTCCTCATGACCATAGTAATGCAAATCCACATGTACCCTGAGGACCCTAACAATTAGGTGGGAAAAGTGCAGGAAACCTATGACCACAGGAATGAAAATCCAAATGGGAGATATGCTAGTGTTCCCCCTTCATGGTATTTCAAGTTTGGAGGATTTGGTAGAGGTTTCGATTTGGACCCTCCTAGACAAGGGATCCAAAAGAGGATAATACCTACCATGGATGGATTTAAAAAGGGTCTGATTAGAGGCTCGTATAGGATAGAGGCTGGGGAGAGCCAAAGGTGGGCCGTGAAGGTTGTAATGGGTATGAAAAGGAAGGCTCATGTAAGGGGTGCTTCATTTAGGTGGACCTGGGTGTGATGATAGTACCTTGGGATATGGACCACCTGGGTAATGAAACTTAGGAGAGTATTTTCTTAAGCCTTCAAGGGTATCCACAAGTGTTCCCTAAAGTGGCTTGCGCAGGTCCCTGGTTAGGGAATGAGACCTCGCACTAGTGTTCATCAACCACAGTGGAGATAATTCCATGCATAGGTGTTGTGTATATTAAACCCTGATAGAACTTTAATTTCAACACCTTTATTTAATTTCCTCTTATTCAGTTTTTAGAGGACTACTTAGAAGGTTTCATAGGGATTGAGAAAAGGACTTGGGAGAGAAGAGCATCAGGTGGCCTTTGAGAAATTTTTTTTCATGAAAATGAAGACCTCATGGTACTATTTATAGGAAAATATGGGACACTAGTTGAAGGGTCTCTTTCTCTCTAGCGTGCCTCATTGGTGCATCGAATTGAATGATGTGTAATCCAGCAGTGCAAGACAATTCATAGGTACCCTGCACGCCGACGCTGCTTGGATGTACCTACACGAAGGGGCTTCACTGAGGTTTTCAACCCTTTTACTTCTTCATTTATCTTATTATATTCCCTTTAAGATATTTCCATTTAAAATATTTTTATCCATGTGAAAAAATATAGTTTCATCAAAATTCCCCCCATAGGATTAGATCCGATTGACAAAAGAGGGTTTGATCCAGAGGTAAAGGGATGAAAAGGTGAATGGATCAAAAAGGTCATCAATGCTTCTCATCCTCTCTAGTATCTTACATAAGTCATCCACCTATGTTAGGGAATGTATGAAGTTTGAACATAGGGACTTATTCACCTATAAATAGGGTCACTATTTTTTCTGAAGGCCTTCAAGCTTCAGAATCTTTGGTCTCACTGCTCTAGTACTCTACAAAGATATTTTTCATAAGCCTCTTTTCTAAAAGAAATTTCATGCAGACAAGGTGTATTCCTTCCTATGTGATAGGTACACCTAGGTGAGTGAATTACATAGGTACCTTGGGTGAGGGGTTTGTACGAGGCAATTACACGGGTACACTGCGTGAGTTCATGCCTTTGACGATTTTTACCCATTTCTGCAATTTTTTTAGAAATGATCTTATCTATAATGAAAAACATGATTCTTATTTATAGGTTTTATGGATTCTAAGAAGACCAAAGTTTATAATGGTATAACTAAGAATCACATTGATGAGATACTGAAAATTTTAGGGCTTGACTACTATGACGCTTGCGATACTACTCTACCCGACCTGGTGGGACATCTAAAGGAATATCACCATAACTTTACTAAGAATAATTATCTACTCCTTTACGAACATGGTCATTTAAGGAGGTATTAATATTATCTTCAAATAATTACAACTCTCTCTTCTGGTTTCAATATTACATAAATTTCAAAACTTCCAATGTTTCAAGCATGGGTGCATATATCAATACGAGGAAATCATCTATACCATGTGTCATGCATCATAACCAGTGTGCTCTAGATCTGAATCTGAACACAAATAAATTAAATCCACACTATTATCCATCCTTCTTCCATGATTCTCAGATAGATCAGTCAAAGGGTTGGAGGAAAGATCGGGACTTCGACCCGAGAGGGGGTGTTAAGCCTATGTGGATGTGGGTGTACTGGGTGCACCATACCTATGAAAAATTCAAAAAGGAGCTAACAGACATCCAAATATATGAGGTAATGTGGGAAGGGAAGACTTATGTATACAAGAATGAAAAATTCATTTTTGAGATGATAAGCTGATGGGGTCTATAAACAAACTCTTTCCATTTGATGCATGGATAAGTTAGTATCTAATTATGGGATGTACACAATATCTATAGGGTTCTAATCCTTGGTGAAATCTATGATGAGTTCATCCCTCTAAGAGTGGCATGGTATGACACTGAAAGGATTCCATCTCTATAAAATGATCTCTAGAAGATAACACATGAAATTAAGAAGGAAGACCCACACTTGAAGGGGGATATCCATCATAAAGTGGGGATGAGTACCTTCTTAGAGCTGGAGGTGGAATGAACCACTTGAAAATGTCCAATTGGGTGTCCCAAGATGGATAAGTAGAGTTCTCTTGGTACATTCTGCCAACTTTGGAAAAGGGGGAGTATAAAAAATAGGGGTACAAGCCCAAGTCTTGTGTACCTGGGAAGACACGTCTCACAAGATTTTTATCCATTTGGATAAGCATTTACTTAATGCCTGTCTATGATTCCAATAGAGACATAAGGTTTAAGGAATTCATCATGGTAGTCAAGCTAGATGAGAGGAAGCATGTGTGGTTGGAAATCCCCATCATGGAAAAACTTTATCAAAGCCTACTACATGTTCATGTGGGGAAGTCCCTGTTTAGAATTGTAGAACCATTTCAGGTGTTGTGGGGATGGGTCACATCCCACTTTAGAACCTATGCTGAGTTAAGAAGGGTCCATATTCCTGGGAGACCATTTTGACTGTATGTTAAAGCTATTTATGTTATTATTCCTTTGTCCCTAAAGCCTAGTAAGACTCTATTGAGGCTAAGCCTATTCAAGAAGTTCAATTTATTCCAATATGGGGACCCTCATAATGGGATATTTACCAATAATGAGAAGGATAGAAATGATTGAAGATCGTATATGATGTTCTTTAGGGATGGTGTGCTGGAAACCTATATCGATGATGGAGTTATAAGTGAGTCTTATGCTCTATAAAAGTTTTCATTCCAATACAAGTTCATGAAATAACTAACTGTATCTCCTTTGGTGTGTGTCCGATCAGAAAAGCATCTAATGATAGCCCAAAAGATATGGATGCTTACAGTAATGGAGTCAACTCAAGCGATAATCAACATGCCTCCAGGGGATGCAACAAATGGATTGACCTCTTGGTTTTTTGATGCTTGAATTGAATCATACCCTAAGGGAGTGTTGGTATAATCCATTACTTTAATTATTATAAGAAAAATCGTCAATCATGGAAATCGAGGTAGAAAGGATTATGATCCTACAAAAAGATTTTTATTCTCCCCTAGAGGTTGCTACATCCACTTAGGAAGGTGAAAATGATGAGGTCCCAATTTCAACCAAAACACCTCATGAAAGGTTCAATACACCGACAAAAATCAAAAGGGATACACCAAATAAGGTTGAAACCAAGCGATCCAGACGTCATTGTTAGGAAGAGACCTAATTTCCGTTTTCTCATCCTTCATTTGTGAAGGAGAGGGTTAGGAAGCCTGTGAAATACAAGGATGTAGAATCTTCTTCACGGAAGGCCGGTATTACCATAGAATTTATATGACTAGAGGAAGTACAATTTTGGAAGGACATGTCCTTTGATGCTGAAATCATATGGCCACTTCTTCATGCTGAGCTATGGATTCTAGGGATATGAGATTCCTGAGACCCACCCAATATTCACTTTGAGGATAATACTACTGAGGTGAAGATTTATATCCAAGAACTAGAGATGATAATTTATGCAACTAAAGACTAGATCCTTACTACGAGATGGGTAAAGGACATGGTGAGATGAGGCGATGCCAAAGTAGTTGACCACCCATCTTATAAAGAATGGATTTATTATTTCAATCCCAAAGATGTAAGTTCCATTTTCCCCATATTTTCTTTTTTATCCTCCTTTTTTTATCTTGTAAAAAAGCACTATTAATGAGGGGAAGGTCATTTTGACTTACAGTAGGCCAAGGGGGGATGAATGAAAGTTACATCGCTGAAATATGGCCTAACTAGTATCCCACTTGAGATTGGTGAGTCGTCTCTTGAATAGGGAGAGCTATCTCCAGGACACCAAACAATGGAGTTTGAGATGGTGTGGGAAACTATATTCCCCCCTCTCATACCTATCTTTGAGGAGGTTGGTTATATCCCTCCTTCATGGAAAAATTAAGAAGCTTAGAGGACAAAATATTTCACTAAATGCATTGCCAGTGATGGTAGGTCTCCGCGGTATAGATAAACTCTACTTTATCTAGCAAAAATGACTAACTCTTTTCATTATTTCAGAATCCCTTTAACTCTCCTATCTCAAGGGGCTTACAAATGATCCTCCAAGAACAAATAAGGGAACGCTTGACCAAGAACGGATCCCTGATGGTAGGTCAGTTCCCTCAAAAAATGAAGTGTTGAAGGTTGAGGATATACCATCTTATCCCGTCACTTCCATTTCCAATGTAGAGGGGGAGGAGGATTATGGTAATGTTAAGTTTATATCAAAAAGTGTTATATAATTATTGATGACTTTCAACCCTATGATATTTTAGGGTCATCTCTTACTCCATAGGATCCTGCGATGACTGATGCTGACCCTACAACTATCATTGAGGAAACTATTCTGGGTCTCAAGTCATCGGAAGAGGGTGGTATACTAGGTCCCGAGAAAAACATTCTAACCATCTCCGCTGATGATATTACCACGAGTCTTGGTAAATCAATACATTACATGAGAAATATTGGTATGACCTTTGACGAAACACTAGAACATATTAATCTTCCTACTAATTTAAATGAATTTTAGGAACTTAATAGGTAATTGAATGGATGTGAGTTTTTTTTTGCAACCAATCTTCTTATGTATGATTATATTATCATGACTTGTTGGAATGTGCTGCTCCATCTATAGATAATTTTTCAATGATGATTAATGAACAAGACTTCAAGGTCCATCCCAGTCCCACCGCTGAGGTGGGATTGACTCAAGTGAAACTTGAAATGGGAAATATTCTTGAGCCTTCTTTGGAATGTTTCAGGTGGACCTAGAAGTGTGATACTTAGGAAGAGTTTTTAGTTCAAGATACTAAGTTTGGGGATGCTAGGGAGGGATCCATCCCAACTCTTGAAGCATTACTTGGTGAGTTTCACCGACTACTTTAATAACCCCCAATTTATTTTTTCTATTATCCCTTTGAGGCTAATGATGAGTCTTTCCCACTATCCAATTCCATAAAATTATTTGGTTGGGTCTGAGGGAGGAGCCTCTATACCAATGCAGTAAATACCAAAACAAGAAGTCGTTATCAATTAGGAGGGAGCAGGGTGGGCTACCTCAATAAGTGCACTGATCCCAGAGTACACTTCTCCCTCTGATAGTGGATCTGAGTTGGATTTGGAGATGCATAATGATCTTCACATCACATGCCATGGGACTTAGTGGGATATATGGAAAATAATCTCCAAGACCCCTTTTGAATACCTATCTTTATTAATCCATTAGCTTCCGTTCCTATTTGGTATTCTCAGATACAATGGATTTTATTACCACCTGATTCATGTTTCTAGAAAGGAGATCATTTTCAAACTATATAATGATGATGGGATTTAATAAGACCCCATAAAGGAGAAGCTTCTTATAAACACTAATTATTTCTAGGATTAATTATCCCAGGTGGAGGACATCGATACCAAGAATTTGGTGGAACGTAAACAATGAATTAATGAGAAAACTATTCAAGTATCACGACTTTAGTAGAAATTGTATGTCGCTTAGGGGGATCTTGTACAAATCCACCATTCATTAGAAATAGGCCAAACTAAAGGGTCAACTAATATTATGGATACAACAAAAGCACTTTTTCAGGCTTGTTGGGACCAAGTTGTATGGAGAAAGAAGTAAAAAGAGTTTGTTGTTACAGAGTGTTGTATTTTGTTGTCAAAGAAGATAAATAAATTAACATTGTAAAGGACATGATAATTAGATGATTATTTTCAGATTTATATTTCACAAAATATCATAAGTTTGAAGAACTTGTGATGCAAGACTTATGAAGGAAAGAGAGAGTAAAGGTGATTCCAATAATATGCAGTTTTGATTGGAAAGAATGATGATGCTGGAAGATAGGGAAGTTGTAGTACTTCCTATTGAAAACCTGACGATGCTAACAGTGTTCAATCAAAGACTATATATCACGATATATATTGTTCATGATGAAATTAGTTGTTTATTGAATATGCCATATGATAATAAAGCAAAATTGGTGTTCTTTCCGAAATAGATTTTAAGGTGGCGCCGTTTCCCAGTGTTCGCAAAATTTTTGGGGCTGAAAATAGGGAGATGGAGAAATGTGATTTTCTCAAAGGATGAAACATGCAAGTTTGAACATGGATTTTTATGTTGTGCTCAAGTGGAGTTACATGATCCAAACTTCAAAATATGGTAAAGTAGAGGATTTCACGAAAGATTAGTGCACAAGATTGAAGGGAGTTTGGAATGTTTCACGCAAGGCATGATTCATGGTCAAAACTTAGAAAAATGGAAAAGGCATGAAGTGTGAGGAAGATTCTAGAAGTGCGCAAAAGATTAAGTTGGTGAAAAAGAAACATATGCATCCAATGAGATGTCAAATTGGGTTTTGTGCGACATGTTAGGATCTTACGCGAGATTTCAGGATCTTGTGCAACGCTTTAGGGTTTTTGTGCATGGGGGTTGGTGAGGCCTATAAATAATAGGTGACCCCCTCTAATTTGGAGAGCTTGAAAATTAGAGAAATCCTGAGCTCTGAAGCACATAATAATTTTAAGTAAAGGGAGGTGTACAAAAGAAAGAGAGTTGTGCCTAAGAAGGAGAAGTTGTGTGCAATATTGAAGTTGTGTGCAAGAGGTGTTTCGCGACAAAAGTCAATTCTTGCACGCGAGGCATAAAAGTTTCACACAAGACACCTAAGAAGGTGAAAAAAAGATTTGGGTTCTTCACACGTATTCAGTTGTGTATAAGATAGCTCTTACCAGCTTATGGGTAGGAAAGTGAAGATTTGTACTTCAGAGAATATACCTATTCAATTGTAAAGAAGCACTGAAATACTGTTATTCCCTATTTGTGCTAAGAGGGTGAACACGCGCTTAAGGATTGTTTTCCAAGTGATACATGAGTTTAAGGGTATATCCTAATCGTTGTATTCCACATAAAAGGATTGTTTTCTAGTGGATTGTGTGGTACTGGATTGTTTCCGTACCATACTAAGGATGTAGCTACTATTGTTGAGTAGTGAACCTTGTAAATATCATGTTCCTATATTTGTGTGTGTTCATAAAGAAAGAAACCCTTTTAGAGGATGTTAATGTTGTATCAAAAGTAAGGAAACATAAAAATAAAAAGGATATCACCGATTCATACCCTTCCCCTCTCAGTGATACTTGGATCCTCACTGGGAACTTTAAGGCTAAGGATATTGAAGTCATTTAGTTAGATGGGATTTGACAGGTGGCTGATGTGGTTCGAGAGGCTATTAAACAAATGAAGTATTATGTTGATTGTTTTTTGTAAAGTTTGATAGAGAGACTCCATATTTTGGATGATCCCCCAGTTTTTTCTTGTTTAATAAATGAAAAAACTCTTTATCTAGTGATATATATCTTCATCAATGTTTTCTTTCTTCGATCATAACATAAAATTAAAAATAATTTGTGTAGAAAAATATATTTATGTTATCTAGTCACAACCACAATGATAAGGATGTGAAGATGATCTAACCTTTTCCTAAGTCATGAGGCCTAGTGAGTATAGTTCGACTATTTCTGGGGTCATATGAACAACCCTACATACTTTGTGTCTTTTTATGTCATCACCCTAATTTTTTTCCTAAGTCAATTATGGATGAGACTTAGTGAGTGAGACTTGTATTTTTCTTAGATTTCCCTATTCGAGTTTTCAACCTAAAAAGTTTTGTTCCAATTATATCTTTATTACATGATATTTTTCCTTGGCCTTATAAAGTGTAGGTCTAGTGACCTGAGACTCAACTTTTTTTCTAGAGTTCTATTTGAGGGCTTTCAATATGATGAGTGCTATGACTCTTTTTATGGGTAGTTTAAATTCATACAAGTCAGAATAGTTTGTCTGGTGTTTTAAGTTGAACAACTTTGACCATAATTTGGAAATGATAATCCAAACAAGGATTGTTGACTAAGAATGTTCCGAAATTCTTAAGATACTCCTAGGGTAATTTTGAGCCATGGTTTTTTGGTTTCTAATTATAAAACAAGATGTTTAGTAATAGAGGAGGTATCTCCTAAGGAAGAAGTTACCACCAGTTGAAATAATAGTCTTATGAGATGCAAGGCCAACTAGGGCGTGTCATTTTAGAGTCAAATAGTGGAATCCTTCAACTGATAGGCCCATTTTGTGGGAGACTTGTGTAAATCCATCTATGGAATGTTACAATATAATAAGGTGAAGGAGTTCTCAGGAATTTCAATATTTTACTACTGATGACTGAAGGAAATTCATAGAGATTCGGATTACACAAGTCCGCAATGGGTGTTTTTTTATTAAGGAAGATTTATGAGAATGAATGGATCATTTGTGTTGGCATTATCCATGAATGGGAAACCACTCCCACATGAATTTGGATTGTTTGAAGGAGGGTACATTTTGTTAAATGGTTGATGTCATGGGGGATGAACCTTTTATGATAAAGGTTAAAGTATCAAAAGGTTTAATGTCATGTGACCAGGACATTGATCATGTAGTTCAATGTCTTATGGAGAGAAAATTATGATATGTAGTTTAAAGTTGTATAATGAGAACATTATTCTATGTGGTTTAAGTTATACAACAAGTAAATTATGAGGGATATAATTTAAGGTCTTGATCTTTGATCAAAAGGTTAATGATTCTACTTTACTTGGTGATCTTTCTTGGAATGTACCATTAAATTTAGGTATGAGTAAGATAATTTTGTAAGCTACAATCTACGAATTTTTGAATCCAAGGAGTGGTATGGGAAAATGGATCATGGAAATAGAGGAGGTCTCTCTCGAGGAAAAATTTACCTCTCATTTAAAAACACGTTTTATGGGTTGATTTATGCAAGGCTAGATGGGGTGTGTTTTTGCATAGTTAAATAGTTGAATCCTTTGACTGATAAGTCCATTTTTTTGGAAAATTTATAAAAATCCAACTGGGTCATGTTTTTTCATAGTTAGAAAAAGGAGTTCCCCAGAATTTCGACATTCTATCTTCAATAGATGAAGGAAGTTTATGAAGATTAGGATTTCCCATGATACAAGGTCTAGTTTTTTGGAAAGTAAATACCCAAACACAAAAACAATATTTCAAGTCAAAATCACCAAAGAATTGGGGAAAAGGTTCCCTACACCTATCTAACCCAACACATGAAATATGGTGACTATAGTTTTAGTTCATACGACTAGGACCATAACATCATGGAAACAACATTTGATATGTGGCCTATCAGACCAAGGCTATTCCAGCATATACTAGATATGTTGGAGGAAATTGTAAACCATTGTTTTGGGGGTTCTCAAATCTTGAGTAATGATATGGGAAAGATATTTGATGGATGCCTGTATAATGTTTAAAATAATGATTTCTAACATATTTCCATCAAATTTTATGATGATATAAGAGGTGTATCCTAAGGGCGAAGTTATCGCTAATTGAAAAACACATTTTTTGGTCTATTTTATACAAGGACAGATAAAGTGTATTACAATATACTCAATAGTGGAATCATATAGATGGAAAACCCATTTTTTGGGATATTTTATGGAAATCTAAATGGGTTTTATTACATCATAGTTATTAAAATAAGTATTTGGGTATAATACTTTCTATCAAAAAATGATGGATAAAGATTATGGAGATTCTACAATTTCCAAGATTAGGAGTAGGAAATGTGGAAAGGATATTGTACAAGCATAAAGTTAATGTTTGGATAAATATTTTCCATGAATTTTAGAGTCCCTTGCATAGATCTAACTCATATATTGAAGGAAGACATATCTATTTCTTTGGTGGGTCTCTTGATGAGGGGATCTGAATTAGGATATCTTCCATAGATCTGTGTTTGTATGCTGGAGAGGGGGAATTTATCTTTACCCCATGGATGGGAATAGGACAAGAGGCCTATGTGTCACTATGTATCTCACTAGTATGAGAATCAAGACATATGTAGTTCTTAAATAGAGCCCCCCCCACACTGATTGAATTATTATGTGAAAAGGAAAGAGGGTTTTTTTAGTATGGGTTCAAACATATGGTGAGAACCCATATTGAATCCTCTTATGTGCATCTAACTTTTTTATAAGAGAATGGGGGTATTTACCAAATTATGTTGCAACTAGGCCAAGTATTAAAGATCTGGATGTCACTATGTATCTCATTGGAATGAAAATAAATCCATAGGTAGTTCTAGAGGAAATTATTTAGTTTCTTGTCATGTGATGATGACATCTGGTGTTTCTTTTAAGGTCTTGGAGTTAGGACCATGATAATCTCGACAAAAATGGATATGCCTTATTTTTGTAGGGATCTCCTTTACCAAAAATCTTAATCCTACACGAGCTATGCTCGGTGTGAAAAACAAGGGGTGGTAAAATATTCTTCCACAACACAAAGGTAACACAAGTGATGGGTAGGGGAATTTATATTTTCTTAGTGGCTGGGCTCAGAGGTATAGTTTATGAATTTATATTTATATCATTGGAATGATAATCAATCCATACATAGTTCTAAAATTCCATGCAGTTTAATGTCATGCAGTAAGGATGAAGATGAACCAACATGAAAAATGGGAAATGTCATGGCTGTGACCATGAGTGAAAACATGTGCATCACTATGTATCTCATTAGAATAAGAATCAATCCATACATAGTTCAATAATTCCCTGAAGTTTATCGTCTTTTTGTGAAGACATAGGTTATCCGATATGAAAAGAAATATTCTGGTTGGATCGGGGTATAGGACTCGGGCGTCACTACATATATTACTAGAGTAAGAATCAAACAACATGTAGTTATTAAATATAATTAACCACCTTAATCAGGTTATTACATGGGGGAAAATGGGATTTTTTTTATATAATGGTGTTTGGGCCTAATAAATGAGTTTTAGGTATCACTATGTATCTCATTAGAATGAGAATTGTGCCACACATAGTTATGGAAATATTTCCTATATAGGTCTTACCCATACACAAGGAAAAGAAAAGAGGGTTATTTTTTCATTATGACTGGAACTGAGATGGGATATCTGGGTGTCAATACATACCTCATCTGAATGAGAATCAACACACACATAGTTCTGGAAAGATTCCCCATGTATTTCTGACCCACGCACAATGAGCGGGATGTTTTTATATTTTTTTGCAGCTGGGCCCAATATTGGAGATCTGAGCATCACTATGTTTCCTACTAGAGCAAGAATCAAGCCACACGTAGTTATTAAAATATTGTTTCCCGTATAAAATAGGATTTGACGTGGGAAAAGGGGCCTTTAAAACTTTCTGGAATGATGGTCGGGCCCAAAACATAAGGTCTAGGTGTAACTACACATTTTGTTGTAAGGAGAATCATGCCATATGTTCTGGAAATGTTCCCTATGCAGATTTGTTTTTTACACTAGGGAAAAAGGGGGTTTCATTTCTATAATTATAGCTGGACCCGAGATGGGAGGCCCGAGTATCACTACATATCCCATTGGAATGATAATCAATCCATACATAGTTGTTGAAAAGATCTTACAATTCATCGTCATGCAATGAGGATGTAAACCAGATAGTTTTGTTTCATGCAGTAAGTATGTTATAATGCTGGGGATTACACCCAAAAAGGAATCCCAAGAATCATTATGGAGTTCCTATTATGTGAGTGGTCTTACACCTGAGATGGAGGCCCACATCTAAGGGACCGCGAGATAGAAGTGTCTCAGCTCATAGTATTTTGGGTGTTTCTTAACGTCTAATAAGAGGGACATTAACCATATAGTTTAATGTCATGTGGTGAATACGTATGATGTCTTATAGTTTTGGGTCATAAGACTATGACCATATGTCATGTCGTTTATCATCATGCTATGAAGATGATGATTCCATATAGTTTAACATTGTGTGGTGCATAAATTACATCATGCCTTTAAAAGTCATGTGATAAAGACCAACTGCACAATTTAATGTCTTGAAGCTTGGATGTTATATGGTGCTATATAGTTTAATGTCTTTCATCTAGGTTTATTTTTCATGTGATTACATGAAATAATTCTTCAAGAACCTTTCATTGGTTGAAATTGTAATGATTTCCCCATCCCTTGAGATCAAAGAATAAACTCTGTTAGAGTGGACCTTGTGTATGGAGTAAGGTCCCTCCCACTTTAGCTGAAGCTTTGGAGGATTACTTACTGGTATCATTGGAGTCCTAATGACCAGTACCAATTATCCTTGGGGGAATTAACAGAGGAAAACCTTCTTATTAAAGGATTTCACTATCCAATTTTGATGTACTTACAAATGATACAAGGTATGCAATATTTTTTCATCGAGTTGATCCAATTCACCTAGTCATTTTTGGGATTGTTCATCTATAGATAGTTGGTAATAGATTTAAATAAAGAGCAATGGTAATTTAACCTTAATGGGAAGGACTAAAACTTTTTCCGTATAATAATGAGTATGGGGTTTACCATATGGAAGAATGGGTTGTAGTATAATAATACCATAAGGAATGAAAGATCTTGTCAAGCCAAGATTTTTTATATTTTTCCACCATCTTATAGAGTATATTTGAAAAGGTCTTATTGAAGGCCTCTATCTATCCATTAGTCACTACATGATATAGGAATGAATGGTTGAATTTGATATTATTTTCCCTGATATAGATTTTACACCTCAGTGGAACAGAAATTAGTGCCTTTGTTCATTAATATTGTGTGAGGGATACCAAATTTGGGAATAATGTTAGATTTACACTTCTAACAATGATTTTGGCTCTGAATTATTTTAGGGGTATTTCCTAATCACATTTTGATAATAAATCAGTAGCAGTCAAGATATATTTGAACTACTTGGACATATATAAAGTGTATATACCCAAAACATCCATTCCCCATACATCGAATGGATAGGGGTATTTGGATGTATGTAGTAAATTTGTGGGTTGATGGATGAAGTTGGAATTCACTTGGTAGGAAACAAATTTATTAGTGAATTATATGAAATCCTATGTCATCAAAGTCTAGAAGTATCCAAACCTTTATATTTGATCATGAATCCTATACCCAGACTAGTGGGAACTATAGGACCCCTTATTCACTTCTTCTATAATAGCCACAGTCTCTTCTCCATCGATATATCTGAGAAGGACTCCATGAAAGCCTCATTTATAGAGGACTTTCTGGGGATTTGGGATATCATAAAGAGTGAATTTAACTGCTCACCATCAGATTTAATCTTTCCTAACTCTATCCAGTGGGAATACTTTTCCTTGGAGGTATTCCATGATGGGAATTATCCATCCCGTGATAGGACCATACAAATTAGGGATTAGGATAACTTCCTTGATCTCCTCTATTATGACTTGATAAAAAGGTGATACCATCCGATGATGGGAAATTCGGATGATTATTTCATATTTATTTGGATATTCTAGAGCTGTATCTACATTTACCAATGTATCTTCCTAGTAATTATATGATCACATGACATGAGTAAATATTGGTTCTGAGGGGAACTCTTCCATTAACACTCATACATAGTCAATAAGGGGGATTGGATCTTATTTTCTGATGGTATATACCCCATTGATGTGTTTGATTACCAAATCCGAGTCACCTTTCAACTCCAGGTGGTCCACTAGTATTTGGAGATCTAGTTCCAAACCTGTGATGAGGGCCTGATTTTCTACCTCATTATTGGTACAACCTTATGATAATTGGAAGGAGTAAGGTATGAATACCTTTGCTGGGGCGATAAGCACAATCCCTAACCCATCTTTGTTGAGCTTAGGATCATCCATTATATTTATGGCTGGGCTCTTAGATTCATTTACAAAATACATTTCCCACTTTTGGGTTACATATTGAATAGAAAATATAACTTTTTCTAGAAATTCAGTATTTAATGATGTCACTTATATAGACGAGTGCTCTGAAATAATGTCTTATAGTGTCTAGCCTTTCACTACATTCTGAGGTACTAAATGTATATCAAACTATTGAATAATAACCACCCACCATGCCAGACTCCCTATAAACATGGGATTTATAAGGCTGTATTTGAGTGGGTTATTAGGAGAGTCCAATTAGACCTCATGGTGCTGTAGGTAGTGACTCAATTTCTAAACTGAAAAGATTAATTCCAGAGAGCACTTCTCAATGCTGGAATAATGAGTCTTAGTGTCATGTATGGTTCAAATGAGATAAGCCTATTTTCATTCCCAACATCATTCTTTTGAAAAATTAAGACACCCAATAATTACTCCAAGTCCATCACATATAGAATGAGCAGTTTTCCTTCAATATATGGCATTAATGCTTGTGGGATCAAGAGGTATTTATGGATGTTGTCAAACTATTCTTAACAGTAACTGGTCCATTAATATGTGATCCCATTCTTCATCAATTTGGTGAAGGGTAAACACATACTTGTAAGGTTTTCTATAAAGAAAAAGATATAGTCCACGTGTCCTTGTAGTCCTCTCAAATATTTAAGGTTTAGAGGTTTATACATGCTAAGGATAACTTTTTTTTTCTCAAGATAAACTTCTATTTCATGATGGAATATGGTGAAGCTGAGAAAATTTCTCAAGGTAACATGGAAAACACATTTTAAGGGGTTCTCCTTTAGGATATATTAACGTATCTTGTTGAAGATGGTCTCTAGGTCATCTAGGTGGTCAGAAAATTTTTGGGACTTCACCACTAGATATTCAACATAACATTCAAAAAACGTCCCAAAAATGGTTTTAAGATGTGATGCATATCATGTTGGTATGTGGTGACGACATTATTCAAGAAAAAGGTCATTACTCGATAGAATAATACTCCATTGGGGCCTTGAAGGTGGTGTATTCTTCATCTTATGGGTCTATCTAGATTTGGTTATACTCCGAATAGCCATCCCTGAATAAGAGGTCTTTATAAACAACCATTGCATCAATCAAGAGTTCTATGATTGGAATCAGGAAGTTATCTTTTGAATAATGATGGTTGAGATCTATAAAGTTGATGAAAACTCTGATTTTCCTATTCTTCTTCTTTATTGGTACAATTTTGGCTTGCTATATCAAATATTTTACCTCTTAGATAATGTATTCCTTGATGATATTATCCACTTCAGCCTCAATTTTGGAGGTGTGAGTTGGATGTGTCCATCTGGATGCCTATTTGTATCCCCGATGGTCTTCTAGAAAACCCCACTCATGGGTGGCCACCTAAGGGTCAAGGTATAAAATATCTATGTAATTCTAGGAAAACAGAATGTGGTGTTTCTTTAGGAAGGAAGTATATATCTCATGTTCTTCTGAATTCATGGACACACTAATCAATGTGAGCCATGGATCATCTTTTATACCCAGATTTATCTGTCTAAGTTCATCAACTATGGTGGATACACCTTCCACAAATGAAAGAGGGGAATCCCTAAGGTCTTCTTCCTCTTCCTATTTTTCATGAATTACCTCTTTCACCTCTATCTGGGAAGTAGCCGATGGATCAAGTTCTTTAGATGGAGGAGGGGAGATGCTATTTGGAAATCTAGAAGATGAGGAAACCATTTCGGGCTTGCATGCTGGCATGATGCCTTTTGGATCTCTGAAGAAGTGATGAGGGATTGAGAATGTGCATCTTCATTTTCCCATGGTGATGTAATAATTTTTTTCAGAACAACTAATGGAACATGGATTTTTTTTGAGTTCTGAGGATAGAATGAAGACACCTTCATCTAGTCTTTCATTATTTCTTAGAGAGTTAACAAATTCTCCAATTCCGTCGAGCTCAACTATCCAGAATGGCCCAAAGGTCTTAATTTTTTTATTATTTTTGACAATACACCTTTCAAGGGGTGAGGTGGAACCCATACAAGTCCCATAGTCTTAGATATAATTACATGACCCGTAGGTATTAGAGGAAATCACCCATACAAGAAAACTTGGAACTGCTCCTCCCCAACATATGTCATGAAATCAATACTCCACCTTCATAGGGATGGTTGGATAGCTATCCTATGCAAAGCTGCAGAGGCCCGGTACCAATGGAAAATCCATACCCTCTCATTATTCTAATTTCGATAGCTCTACTCTAGTGAATGCGCCTTCCCTAAATCCTCATCTCAAGCCTTGTCCATTGTATTTTGACTGGTACATCTACATTCATGTGGCCCTAAGGCCTTAGGGTGTCCTTAAGGTCTTAAGGGGGCCTAAAGGCCTTGAGAATCAACTGGCCTGAAGGTATTGGATGGACCTAAAGCCATGCAGGACCCAAGGACCAAACCGGTGGCCCAAAGGCCCAAATGGATGAATAGTTTTGGCTGTTACAATACCAAACAATACCTACTACAGTACCTTCTATATTTCTTTCTATAGTACCTACTATAGTATCTGCTATAGTTCCTGCTACAACACTGCTACAGTTTGCTACAGTACCCCCCCAGAAATACACCTCCACCTGGATTTGATCTTGGGTCTCTTGGATTCACCTACCTCACTGTTTAAAATGGGTTTCTAGAATAATCTATAGACCATTTGGGAAATTGATTTTAGAAACATCATTAGCCATGGACTATTTCAATTCCTTGTGGTATAATTCCACATCAATGTATGATAATTCACATGATTTGAATGGGTATTTATCACCATGAAATGTCCCAATTTTTCCATTGATACAATATTTGAGGCATTGGTGGTATGAAGAGTGGATGGACACATGCTGATGTAGCCAAGGTATTCCTAGAATAACATTGAAGGTTGTATCTTGTCTAACAACCATAAATTCTGATTTAGATGTAAGATCCCCAAACTGAGTACTTAGCTTGATTTAACCAATAATCTTTTTTCTAATTATTTTCATAGCCCTATAACATCAGAGTATAGTGGGACAAGTGAGATTCATTAAAACCCAGTTGATGAAGCATTTAGATTGGGATGAGGTTGACTCTTGAGCCATTATCAATGAAGGATCGTCGGATATCAATGTAATTTATCCTCCCAGATATATATAAGGGTTTAACATGTCCTCATATGAAAACATCCTCATCCTGGTCTATGGAATAGATAACTATGTGTCATTCTATAGGATCATTATCTTCATGATATAGCTCGACAACAACAACCTCGACTTTAAATTCCTGAGGTATTTATAAGGACCTGATAAGTTCTTCCGAGAGATCTTTTGATAAACTCAAAACATCTAGGATTGACATCTTAGATAGAACCAAGGTTAATTAATTTAAAAAATCATATTTATGGTCTAAAGTTATACACTTTCTAGAATGGGGATTTCCTTTCATAGGTTCTTTAGGATCTGATGTCCCCGAAGTAGATGGATTGTCCCTTGGAATACGAGCTGAAGGTGTTTCCACTCTTGGTGGATTAGGTCAACTAGGTCTACCTACACATCAGGGTTGATTTGGTGATGAAATATATTCTAATAAATCTTCTAGGATGATTGTGTTAGGGAATACCTTTTCATGTATGGGGAAATTTCCTTTTTCCTACTGAGCTTTCTAGAGAGATCTCTCATGAGTTTTAGCCATGTAGACGGTTCGAGTAAGGGCGTGGTTAAATTAGTGAATCATGGAATGACCATGTCCTACCCTATACCTTCAAATTTAATAACCTATTCCCCCAGTTCCCAAATCAAGAGTATGGAATTCATTTTCATAATCATGCTCATTATATCCGAAGGGTTCCATTAAGTGAATAACATTAATGAAAATGAAAATAAACACCTCATATGATGAATATTTAATCTAGAAATTCGACTATTACTATATCATTTGGAGGGGTAGTGACTTTTCTTTTGGGACTATAGGCATGAAGTATACTAAAGTTAATGAAAAATTCAGCTTTTTTATAGGCTCATATCCATATGTTTTTATTTCACTTCCATCCATGTCACTTTTTGGAAGAATGTATTTCCAAGGATTGAGCCACCGATGAAATTGGTTGTGATGTATCAGAAGTGGTTAAGGGAAAAGTTGGTTGTTTCAACTATTCTTAGAGAATATCATGAGTTTGGTTGATCATTTTTTGACCATAAAGTCACTGAACTTCTTCATACTCTTTCTTTTAACTTATTTACATTCATTTTCCTCAACTAGATTAGTGGAAGAAACATACACAACTTGAGTAGGTGAATTTTTCAGCTTCACTTTCCCAAAATCCTCCATATTTTGTATGAGTTATTTGAAAAAAAATCCTAGATGTGGTTATATAGTACTTGATGAAAGGGAAAATAATTTGGGAGATCTTTATCACATTCTTTACTAGGATTTCTGGGATTTTTCAACTTGACCATGTTTTTTTCCAATGTTGAGATGAAGTAGCCAGAGACTTAGTCTTTTTAAAAAGAATAGACCTTGTTTTTTACCACCTCAAACTATTTTCACCTATGTTCTATTTGATCATACTGACAAGGTGGGCATTGTTACTAACACTTGGAAGGTGGAGTGATATGATATAGTGTAGGATTTGAAGAGGGAGCAGGTACAAGGGCTTGCTTAAGTGTAACTATACCGGCCTATGCCTTCCCTAATCTCTTTCCCCGAGTTAAGATAATTACTTAGTCCTTGGATTTGGTCTCTGTGATGGAGTCTTCTACCCTTTTATAAATTGCGGTAAGTTTCTAAAAACCTCATATATATTTTACATGGATGAGTGACATTCACAAATCATTGTGAAGATTTTATATATATATGGGTATCAAATCTTCTTGAGGGAGAGGTAGGTACAAGAATCATGTCAACCCTTTCCACTAAGAAATGAAATATGAGACTCTTTCATTATCCCACTACTTATAGTTTGAGGGATCGAAGACTGTTGTATTCTAAAACATTGAGATTAACTGGAAGAGAAACTTCTAATGGAGGTCTTATCCCCTCATAATTGACCAATCCTACAAACTCATATACCATACGAAGGTTGGTCCCTCTAGTGATTGCACAAAAAAACTGAGTTTCACCACATCTTATTGTTTAGGGGTTCCCATCATGGGGTCAAATAGAGATATGAAATGATTCAAATGATTCTCTAGATCTCCTGATCCATTGAAAATTGTAAATTTTGGGTTTCTAAAATTCAGTGGGGGAAGAGTCAGATCTATCCATTTGGGGTAAGAATTATTTTTCTGAATGTATTGGCACACATCATTCCTATATGGTCTCCAATTGAGTCATTAGTGAATCGATTGTGTTCATAAGAATTCAAGGAATGTCTGGATATACTAGATCCTAAACACGTGTGGTGTATGTTAGGGCCATTAGTGGTGAAACTGTGGGTATTTTTCATGTTTAAGCTCTAGGGTAATTCCTATAAGGATGTGTCTAACCCTACTTTGGTTTCTCACCCAATTGAGGGAACACACTCGATCTGTTGCCATGAGATTCAATTATATTGGTGTTTGGTATCCCACGTTGAGAGGATATTCTAGATCTACTTCCATTACTATGGAAATCCCTGTTTGTTTAGGTGTTCTAGATGGAAGTGAAAGTTGAGGATCTTCTTGAAGAACATATCTAGTAGGAAGGCTGCTCTAGAGTAATTTTTCATTGATTCTTCTCAATTATTTCATCTCTTCCTCTTATGGGGAAAATATTTCTTCCATTGAAAGGGGGTTAACCTATCCAGAAGAATGGTGTGGTACAATTTTACACTTACCTTTTTCTTTATTGGATGCCTTTTGAACAGGTGATGATGGATTATCTGAGGGAATGCCTAGAATTAGGGTAAGCCTATGGTTTTGAGTAAGAAAACCTCATTCAATTGTTCCAGTGTGGACCACATTATGAACTAGAACCTCCTATTCTTAATCCTATAAATTGGCCTCTTGTTTTGCAGAATTTGTGAGGGAAGTGTTGATGACATTCACCGATATGAAATGCATTTCATTATCAATGTGTTTGTGAGACTTCCTTTTTTTACTCCATACATGAGGATTTTCTATCTTATTTACTGATTATTTGGGAGATTCTTGGATGATAATAATCTAAATGGAATATATAGATATTTTAGTCATGTGTGTCCCTAGTGAATGTACTGGATAATGGGATGGTATGAAATAGAATGAATTATTCTACAACCTTTTTTATAATTGGGTTAAGATCAATTCCTACTGAGGAGGGGGGTTGTTGAGGTGAAAAATCCCCTATCCCTGAGGGATAGGGATATTCCCACTCCATTTTCACAACTCTTCAGGATTGGTTTTCTCTCCTCAAAGGTTTTCTTGAAAATACCCCAACCCTATGGTCTAGGGTTGCTCCAAAACTCCTGTGGATTCTACTTTCACAGCTACCCTTATGATTCAATAGAGTTTTGTTCAAATGTGGGATGTGTGCATAATTTAGAATTCACTTAAATCTCCCACTTCTGAAGACTGTTGCACTTTTTTTTACATTTTTGTTTTCTAACAAGGGATTTACATTAAATGGGATGCTTTCTTGATATTCTCATATTCCTAATGCAAAATTATGTCAATAGTCTACTCTTTTCTATCTCGACATTGGTGAGAGTCGGTCTAGGCATATTTTTTTGTGCGTCTTTGGTTATGAATGAATTCTATTTTTTTCAGCTAGCATGAGGATATAACATTGCATGCTATAGCCTTTTCCGAGCTTTTTTATTTAAGGATCATGGTGAAATGTAACAGTCCATGTGCACCCCACCCTCTTATATGAACACCAGTTGGGGAATCATGGATTATCTATCACAATCTCATTAATGCATTGAGACATGCACATTGAATGCATCCTTATTGTTTCTCAATATTTAGATGTTGTGAAGCCAGGAGATATACCAAGTCAATTTGGAATTTCAACCCTTATATTACCATGATGTGACTTTTATACTCATCATAAGGTAATAATTTTCCTTTCATGTGATGAATAGTTTCCCAGATATTGAGAAGAATTTCACACACATAATCTTCTGAAAATTCCTCTTGAATGATGTATTGATGGGTGGATAAAAGCCAAAACATGACTAGTATATAATATTTAGCCAGTTGTTTCCTCATTTTTATCATGTATTTTTCATCTTTCTCTAAATATTCATATATATAGTCTGATTAAGGTGTCCATTTTCCTATCATTTTATCATAGGTAGTGAGATTGGTAGGTATTTCCTCTATCATTTTGGAAGTCAGGCGACCCAAGGGTTTCTCAGTGAATGACCATCGCCTTGGGATATCTTTTAATTGAGAAATAATTTCACTTATCAGTGACAAATTTTTAGACATTCCTGGCCTTGTTTTCTCAAGTGCCTCATGGTAGGAGGGATTTCTCATCACTACGTTGAAAGGGGAGGACCCTTTTGACGATGTGAAACACTATTGCAAAGATAACTTTCATAGTGAATGCCATCATGGGGAGGCCAACCCTAGTGGATTATAGTATGGGGAAGAACCCTTTTCTCCTTGATCTTTTTTCCACATAGAGGGATGTCATGGCTCTCATCAGGTGATGGGATCTTGAGATTGATTGGATTGTGGACATGAAGAAAGCCTTCATGGTGAAGTGTCTGAGGAGAAACCTCATAATTATAACTACTTACCTCATAATTTGGTAAAGGGAGGGTAGGATCTTGAGTCTTCATAGATAAAAATATGAGGGTTTCAATAATTCCATCATTGATTAAAGCGGGACCAAAGATCTACTTTATATTTTCTAATCATGTTTGATAAGGCTTCTTCTTGGATGAATTCTACCGAGCGACTGGGGCCACTTGTAGGGAGAAGTGGTTTTAATGGGAAGGTGTTTTTTCCTAACATAGAGTGTCCATTAGGATAGTACTATTACCTCTAGTTGGAGTAGGTATATGTTTTTGATCTAGTTATTCATATTATATGGGGGATTATTTCACATGAACCTCCTCGATGGGAGTAGAGGTGTGTAACTTCTCTAGGGAGACATGCTGATGAACCACCCAACTTGTGGGAGAAGAGTTTTAGGTATGTCCTTAAAGAACTACTATTATCACCATTATGATGTCCTCGAAATTATGTAGGATGTGGGTAGGGATTTTCATCTTCCCTTTCACTATTTCTAGGATATGCTAGGTGACTTTAGCAGTCAGAACTAGGATATATGCCTATTATGTACTTGGAGTAGGTGTATGTTCCTGCACCAGTCCTCCATTTATTAATAATGGATATTGAAAGTACCCATGTTCTGTGGAATAGAATTTGGTCTTCTCCCCATTCATCATTGTGACTTTCTGACTGAAATCTCCAGATGCCACCAGATTAAACTGTTGGAAGGATTGGTGAATGCAGGTAGGTGTGTCCGCCTTCTTTCGGTCGGCCACCAAACTTGGTTGGAAGTCTTATTTAAGTTCTTACAGATGAGGTTTCTAGAAGGATTGATTAGTGCAGAAAGGTTTATGTTCTCACTTGAGGTTTACCACCATATTTTAATGAGGATCTTCCTTGAGTGTTGTGAGGAGAGTTTTCTAGAAGGATGAATTAATGAAGGTGGGTGTATATTCCCACTTGCAATTTTCTACCAAATTGAGTTGGTTAGAATATTTGTAGGGGTAATAGGTGTGAAACCTCTCTCTGTTGACTGGTTTTTACCCCCGTTGGTATATCTTTCATGTTTGCATTTAGATGACCTAGTCCGGATGGCCGAGGATGGGACCCTCATCATGTTGAGGGTTCATTTCTGTGCGGAATTGGTGGAAATGATTTATAGAAGGATATATTGATAAAGACCCCTATATATTCTGAATGTGGTTTTATTTAACCTCTTGATCCACCTCCCTAAGATAATGGAAGGAATGGTTCCTTTGTTCTAGGGATAGGCTCCCAAAAAGGTTTAATATGGTAGTTGGTTCCATGTACACCAGGACCACCAGTCGTCAATGATCAGATGATCAGTGGGGATTAGTGAGTTGGAGGGCCTATCAAGTGGCCTCTAGGGTTAGTATTGTACCATTATGATGGTACTACCTGAATAATGTGTTCAATACCCAACGTTAAAGACACTAGGTTGGTGATGAAATCCTCTGCGTAGAGGAAGACCCGATCTGAATAGTTATCGAGGGATGTATCAGTGAGAGTTGGTACAACACCATTGGATTTAGGAGAGTTATGAAAGAATGTGTCTGAAATAAACACAAAAAAATAAAACCCCATAAAATCATCGTCTCATTTGAATGGACACATTCATAATTGATTATTTTGTTTGTACCTCTTCTATCAAGTGAAAGGGTCCTGAAATATGGGTGACGCTATCATCTTGGTTAAGTATTCACATCAGTTTTACCATTTTTTGTTTCAATTTGGAAATATATGTGGTCCATGAATGAAATGGTCTTAAGAGGACTAGGCAGTATGTCTTTTTTTGTCTTGTGAAGGAGATTCCATAATTAAATCATTCATGTAGGGTCTACTATTTCTAAATGGATTCCAATGGGTTTCTTCGTGGAACTAGAAATACCCAATGGTTCTATATACTTGAGGGACCTACTTTATAAAGGAAGATGATCATTAGGGAGTTTGGACTATAATGGTTAATAACTCAAATTGTTTGAGAGGATGTGAGGTTGGGCTCATCACACCCTTTTGTGGGGAAATTGTTTCCAACCCTGGGACTCTCTTATAGATTTAAGACATGTTCATGTATCCTTAATTAATTATCAAGCATGATTTGGATTACCCTTGAATTAAAAATAAATTATTCGAATGTATGGAACCTAGAATCATATGTATGTATCCTTGGTTACCCATTTATGGCATCCCCATATGTACTAATTATAGATTCTTTGTTTGTATATAAAGATAATGCTAGTTTTCTGGCCACATCATGGTGTGCTCGGGAGTGTATCATCATCCAGGGAGATAATATTTGTTTTGATGTTGGTATCAAACCTTTTAATAGGATTCATACATATCCTTGTGAAAAGAATCATAACTCACATAGTTCTATGATGCTTAATGGGTCACATCATACCTTTTAAGTTCATGTGATAAGGACCTAACATTGCAGTTTAGTGTCATGAGATAGTGACATCCAGGCGAAAGGTGCCTAGTCAAAGTTAGATGGGGACTTATGGAAAAACAATTCTAGGGAACCCGGAAGGGATATAGATTCATAGGTTGAATTAGACCCTACCGAGAATGTGGACCAGATAGAATATGGTTTATTTGGTGTGTTGTGCTTGGACCTCAGGGAGGTATCCTACGTATCCCATTTGGATGGGAATCAAATCCCATGTAGTTCAGTGGTGAGAAACCATTCCAATAGAGGAAATTTTATTTGTCTCATAGTGGAGTATGAACCTTTGAGAATATTAATTTGGGGATTATACCAAGTAGGTGGCCTAAAAGATTAGATTTTAGTGCTTATTCCTGAGGAGGATTACCTTGATGATTTGGGGACTTTTTTGGGTCTTACTCTTGAGAAGGATTCCTATTGAGATGGGGACTTAGGTAGGAATCCTACATATCCTAGTTATAGAATGAATCAGAGTTATCATATGTCAATAATTTAGGGATTACACACTAATGATTCCCTATTAAATGGGGTTATGATTGGGGCTTACCCCTGAGGAGGATTCCCAAGGATTGGTCTAGTTGGGGATTATCCATGAGGAGGATTCCCATTGGTTGGGTTAGGGATTACACTTGGAATGAGTCACTTGATTGGTTGGGGCTTACACTTGGAATGTGAACCATGGGTTTAGAGTCATGTGGATTTCATGATCATCATTTACTTCTAAGACCACATGAGTCACGCTCGATGCGAGAAACAAGAGAAAGTGTAAGATCCAATAAGTCACACACTTCTCCTCCTCTGCTGTTGGAAGAGGATGCAATGATGGTGGAAGAGGATGAGGTGATGAGGGATAAGAGGGGATCTGATTCCCATCCCCTATCTGATCTTCATATTGAGTATAGTTAGGTCTAATTACCTGTACATACACGACCCTCAAGGAGTGAGGAGGAGAAAAAATTCAACCTCCTGCAATAAAGGCTAGGGGATTACTCCCAGGGGGATGCCTTGAAATTGGTTCTAAAATAAGGGAGGAGGCTCTCATTCCATGTTGAGTAGAAAAGCAAGTATAATCCCCACCCTTCATTCTAGGAACTGGAGTCTTCGAGTCTTATATATGAAAAGTTTAGGACAAGGTCCTAATCCTAGTATCCGAGACCAGGAACTCCTTGACATTGTTCCTAGGGTCGGGGTCCTCATGACCATAGGAATTAAAATCCACATTCACTCTAAGAACCCTAACAGTTATGTGGAACAATAGTAGGAAACCTCTGACTATAGGAATAAAAATAAAAATGGGAGAAATTTTTGTGTTCCCCCATTCATGGTATTGAATGTTAGGAGGCTTCAGTGGAAGTTTCTATTTGATCCCTCTCAAACAAGGGAGAAAAAGGAAGATAGGACCTTACTTGGATGACTTTGAAGAGGTTATTATTAGAGGATCAAGTAGAATATAATATGGGGAGAGCCAAAGGAGGATCACACATTTAGGCCTAGGTGAGAAAAGGAAGGCTTTCACTGGGGGTGCTTTGCTCATGTGGACCTAGGTGAGGTGATAGTACCTTGGAAGAAAAAACACCTGGGTAACGAGACTTGGGAAAGCCTTTGATCAAGCCTTCAAGGGTCTCCATAGGTGTTCCCAAAAGTGGCTCGAGTAGGTCTTTGGTTTGGGAAGGGTACATTTCTTTAGTGTTCATCAACCATGGGGGAGATAATTCCTCATATAGGTGTTATGTAACTTAAAACCTAGGAGGAATTTAATTTCACTAGACCTCTTTAATTATATTTTCTTTAGGTTTTATAAGACTACCTAAAAGGTTTCATTGGGCTTGGTTGAAGGACTTTGGAGACCAGAGCATTGGGAGTAATTCAAGAATTTTTTTCCACAAAAATGAAGACCTCAGGGCCCTATTTATAGGGAAATATGAGACCCTAGGTGAAGGGTATCTTTCTCTCTAGTGTTCCACATTGGTTTGTCATGCGGGGTGATGTGTAAGAAAGCTGTGCAAGCCAATGCATAGGTACCCTACATACTGAAGCTGCTTGGGGGTACATTCGCGAAGGGGATTCACTGAGGTTTTCGACCCTTGGGATTATTAATTTATCTTCTTCGATTACATTTAAGATATATCACTTTTACACCATTTAATCCATGTAACAAAATAGAGTGTCTACTACTGTATACATTTTAAAACATCCCTTTCATATTTTTTTAAAAAATCTAAAAAAGTATCTCATTTTGAAAGCGACAAGAAGATTCATTTTAAAACAATTTTTTAAAAAGTCAAAAATGTTTAAAAATGAATTTAAAAAATAATAGGAGAAAAGTAAAAACCTTCTTTAAAACATTTTTAGAAAACCTAGATATGGAATAAAAAAGGTTTTTGACCGAAGAGAGAAATAAATTTGAACATCCTTAAAAACATATTTTCGGTGTTTTGAGTATTTAAAGAGAGGAAAATGAAAGGAAAATATGTATTATTATAAAATAAACAGGGTAGGAGAAAATTAGTGAGTTTATTTATAGTTATATCATAATATTTCATCATCAAAAACTTAATCATAAACAATCCCAATAAACAATGAGATTGTAACATAAAACCCTCACCACTTTGGCTTCTTTTAAATAAAAACCTCATGGAAGAGATAAAATTATATAGATATGAAAATACCAATATTTTTTCTGATAATAATCATAAAATACATTCAAATATAGTATATAAATTTCATAAAAGAAACAATTGGTGAATATGTCATGTATCTCACATAAACAAAAGTGAGATAAAAATCCCTTATATTGAGTTCCACTTTCTTTGAAAGTGTTATAACCTCTTGTATAATAAATTTCAAGTTATTATAATATATAACATAATTATATAGATGATTATTATAAAATATATATTAATTATATACATATATCTAGATTCATCCAGAATGGTATAGATAGAAAATGAATTACACCGTTCATGGAGATGGTAGGCCGTATATACACATGGACACTGTTTTCATTTTCTAATGTATGGAAAGAAAGAAAGGAAAATAATAACCCACATTTATAGAATTATTATTACATCATATAAATCATATATATTCATCATATATATCCTACTTACCACCCAAATAAAATATAAATGAAAAATTAATCACATCTCTTCATGGTGGTGGTAATCCACGCATATACATGAGCGATGTTATCGTTTTACATCGATTTTGAAGGTAAGAATTTAGATATGAAAATATACTTAAAGAATTATAATTATTTCATAAATATCACATATAAAATTTTAAAACCGTCATAATAAACATCCATCCAAGATGGTGAAGAAAAATGAATTGTACTGCTATGAGGATATAGTAAGTCGCACGTACACACAAATGATACTTTCACTTACCATTTGATGGAAAGAGGGTGGATAACAATAGTTTCATAATTATAATAACATTTAAGAATATTTATGATAGTTAATTTATTATTTTATGATAAATACAATATATTTATAGTAAGTATAAGAAGAAATAAATTGAAAAAGGTTGGGTAAGACAATCACCTCTCTTTCAGGAGACCTCCTTTATATCCTTTCTTAAGAAACTTAAAGATGAAATTTTGGGGAAATAAGGACCTCTAAAAATTGTATAAGGATGTTAATAATACAATTTATTATGGAAATTTCTATCTATAATGCTCAAATTTTTTTGATCAATAAAAATAAGAGGTGTCGTTTTATAAGGGAGGGAGAGGACACACTTGAAATTTCTTAAAAGATTAAAATAAAATAAAGTCATTATCAAGTAAAATGGTTCCAAATAGACTATAAATAAAAAAGGGATGATATTTTTTCCATATATTATTCCATTTGTCCTATTTTAATATTATTATGATTTTTAATTAATTTAATAAAATATTATTTTGTTAAAATATCATTAAGTCCATTTTAAACATAATTAAATTAATTTGACATTAAATACATCATGCAATAGGGGGAATTCAAACATAATTCTTAAAAAACTCCATAATATGTCATATATATCTATAAAAGTTTTGGTAAACATTAAATCACTCAAATTATATTACTTTTAATATTTTTAAAATCATTTATTTCAATTTTTCTATTAATTGAATAAATACTATATTAGGGTTGCTCAAGAATTTAAGGTCATTATATAATTTATAAACATTATAAAAAATTTTATATCATAAAAATAATTTAATTAATACAAAAATATAAACTTATATTAATTCATAAAATTATTTTGTCCCTATGAAGACACATAAAATATATTTAAAACTAAAAGAGTGACATTTTGTAACTTTCTTTGATTAAAATATTATATAAGTCATTTTCATGGAAAAGTATCAATTAAAAAATAAATTTAAAGACTAAGGTGATAATGGTATAATTAAAATTTTAAAATATGAATTATGATGAAAACTTATGGCATTATAACTTAGTTTTAACTTAGATTAACCCGATTTACCCTTTATCGAGGTGATAAATTTTACCATCATTACTATTCATATTAACCAAAAATAAAAGTGGAATATTTATGAAATTTTAACCTACTGATTATAAATATGAAAAAAAAATTTAATGGTCAGTTCCTATAAGTGGAAAAAAATAATTTTAAAATAAGCACGCAAAACACGACGGAAACCGTTTATTTTAGAAAAAAAATACATTTTTAAGCATAAAACTTGGTTTATTTTTGCCCCATGTTTAGGAAAAAAATGTAATGAATACTAAAACATTTTATTAAAAATATGATATATAAATTTCATTAAAATAATTCACCAATAGTGATCAAATTAATTTCTTAAGGTAAAAACACATTGCATACATAAAAAAAGTTTTTCAAGAAAATGGATCATTATGAATAAAAATATTTTTATCCTAAATTCAACTATAAAATTTATTCCAATGAAATTAATTTTATTATTTAAAATATAATATAACTAAATTTAATTTTAAACCATTTTAAAATGGAACATTATAGATGCCTAAAACAAAAATATAGTAAAAATCAATATTTTTCCCTATTAACTAGAAAATCAATATTTTTAAAAAATTATCAAAAATTCATCCTAAGATAATTTTTTATGATTATTTCAATAATGATATTAATTTTATAAAATAAAATTCCTAAAATTTATAGAAATTTATCATAATATTTTCTCACAAAAATATATAAATTTTTTTTTTTTGAAGAAAAAATATTTTTGAAGAATAAAATAACCATACTAAAAAATGAGTGATTATTTACTAAAAAATTACAAATAAATTTATATTGAAAAGGAAATTTATCAATATTTCATAAATTAGTTATTCCTATTCATACCTTCCAATTTAATGGATAGGTTATAACTATCACAAATAATAATATTTTAATAGTATATCATAGTTTGTTTAAACTCTTTGTTGCATGTAGCACAAGTTATCGAAGAAATAAAAATATTTAAAGAGAAATATTTTCTAAAATATTAGGCTCTTAAAATGAAATATATATAGATAATCCTATTTTTATCATGTATTTGAGTCAAATAGTGCTATGAGGTAGGATGCATCCACTAGTTTGGGTCAGGTGGCTGCATGAAAAGATCCAAAATGAAACTTGGGAGTGTGGAACTAAAATGAAAAGACAATTTTCAGACCTATTTCTTAAACAATATTATTGAATATTATTATGGGAAAGAAGCCCGATGTTGTAGAGTTTGTAAAGACCCTAATCCAGACAGGTAGGTATTCTCTTTAAATTTAGATTTTTGATTCAATTCTTGATATATTTTTGGAGATTTTGGTTGGTTGAGGAGGTTGGAGAAGGGTTCAAGACTATTTAAGGTAAATGAACCTGATGAGGGGGATTCTGTATAGCAGTAGAACTCTCACTAAAAAAATCAATGGGAGTCCACTGGACTTATGATTGGGGATGGAAGAGGCAACATCCTCTACTATCATAACTCCAATGGGTCCCAATAGATTTCTAGTAGTGACTAACTATATTTTTTTAAAAGCGGAAAGAATGAAATTCTTAATATAAAAACATTAAAATGACCATTTTAAAATAAAAACTTAAAAAATAATAGTTTTAAACCCCCAACACGGGACTTACTACTCATTAACCCTTGTTGAGATCTCTCTTATTCCCTCCCTATACTATCAACCTCTCCAAGTAGATTCTCTTTTCACTCTTGGTACATTATGATCTATTTGGTTATGATAGTTTTTATTCATATAGGTGAGACTAAAACCTACATATAATTCACTTATTTTATATTTTTTAATAGTAGTTGGTATAACCTTCTCTCTCAGAAATCTAGTGGTGGTTGGATATTTCTTTTTCCTTAATTTTATCTTAGTTTGGTTACTTCAAGATGTTAGATTAGGAATTATCAAGGTATTAACTTGATTTCATCCCTCTATTTCACATTCCTTATCAATAATGGTCCAATCCACAATTCTATTTTGGTCTTAGGAATATCCTAATATTTGGGTGGTGGATTACTATTCTATCTTAGACACTAAGGAACTGTTATGTGATTTAATTTATAGAAAAATTTAAAGATATATTTTCATGAATCCATTTAAAAATTTATCCCCATGGAATTTAGTGTAGCAGTCACTAATTTTGCCACATTAGGAGGTTATGAATAAGTTCAAAACTTTCCACTTTGGTTTTTATACTTTTGAAAATAACGATAAAATGTGGATTTGTTGAGTTTATATAAATTATGGGAAAAAATAAAATAAACTAATTAATAATTTTAAATAGATAGAAAACATTATCTAAGAACTAGATTCAACATTTGGACACACCCTTATTCATTGTGAAATAGTATTTCCTGTTTAAATTATTCAACACACACTATAATATCTTAAAGTGCACACAAAATTCTACTTGAAAATCATACCAATACCTCAATATATGTATTTATCCTATAATAGAAGTGATTTAATTACTTAAATACCTTCAAGAAATTATACCTAGTTGAATCCACTATATTTATAAACAAGACCTTGCTTAAGAAATTTTAATAGAAAGAACAACTATTTTATTTTCATAAATTAAACAAAAATCGAAAACAGGATTAAAAGAAAATTTTATTCTAGAATAAAAAACAAGTTTACATTCAATAACATAAATTCAAGAATAATTTTAATAGGATTTAAAAATATCCTAAGACTTAGAAGGTGTGTCTTCTAGTCTCTACAAGATCATAACCACATGTTTTCTTTTATAACAAAGAAAAAAAATTGAAAACTTGATTTGTTGTTTTCCAACTCGAGCCTTGGTCCCATCCTTTCTTCCCAGTCATGTGTTTTCTCTTGTGTGTATCTAATTATTTATATTTTTAAATCCCCACAATACACATGAAATTTCATCCTTACATCATAATTTGAATCAAACATAAGAAATAGGATCCATGCATCCAACACATTTCTATATGATCACATTCCAGGTGGAAGAGGCTCTTGAATTCCTCCAGTGGTTTCAAAATTTTCATCATCTATTTTAAATGGATTTTAATTTATCGTTACAAAAAAGGAGCACTAACCACATTAATATTCTTATATATTTCTCTATATATTCTTTCTTTATCTTCTCTTTGGCATGTATATCATCACTAACACATGGGTATCTCCAATTTGGTAGTATATCTGAAATTTTCCAAATCCTTATCACATCATGGTCAAAATTAACCTAATGTGAACTTCAGTTCCTTATATTTTTCAAATTATATGATATTATGCATTCTATTTTACACATAAAAGAATCTTTTTCAACATCTTGTAAAAAATTTTCCAAGTAGGATACCTTATATATCCATTATATCACTTCAAAGTATATTATGCATGGGATATTTTCATCAATAAAAAAGTAAATAATATCATATAACATACAAACATGTTAAATATTACTTTTAATGCTTATAATTTTCCAATTTTCCTTTTTATATGCTCAATTATATTTTTTATTCTCAAGTATATTATGTATTTATCACGTTTCTCTATGGAAAAAATATTATATCATATGTATGATAGAAATATCATATGTATCATCTTAAAAACCATACAAATTTTTTAAAATATATATAAATATGAATTCCTTTAATTTTTTTTACTTCCTCAGTGAAAATTTCATAAATCATATGTAACCTCATATTTCTTACATATTAGCTCATACATCCTGATGGATAAGGTAAAAAATGCAAGTAAGATCCAAGGATGTTATGTATCACCTATAGATCAAGTAATGTTTTTCCTTTTCACTACTCTAAAAAAATGAAACGTATCAAGAATTCTTCTTAGCACTTTTCAAAAAAAATTAAAAACCATATTTTAGAAGTTCAATTAAGTTTCAATATTCGGTTTTCAAAGTATTCACCTTCAATCATCCTTCAAAAATAAATCCTTATACTATATTTATCTTCCATAATTTATTATGTTATTTTCCCATACACCATTAACATAACTTCTAAAAGTTACAAAAATATTTTTAAAAATTATCTTATTATTTAATCTTCTTATTCTGGAATATGATTTTTCTATGAAAACCAAGAATTAATGAGAAACTCATATTAAATTTAGTCTTTATTTAGATAATTTCATAGATGAATAAATCACTTGAAAATCAATTTTTCCAGCCTTTCACAAAATAAATATATTTTTTATAAAAAATAGAAATGATACAATTACCATTAAAATGAAAATATGGATAGGATTAAATAATTTAATTATAAAGTAAAATTAATGGAAATATATAATTTATCAATTCCACCATATTAAAAATTTCACACTTAGAAAAGTGAGCATCAAAAAAATTACCAAAGTAAAATTCAGAACACTAGACAATACGAGTCCCTATTTAACAAATATGGAACCAAAAATTATCAAGGATCCTAAATTTACATAATTATATTTCCTACATTAGGTAAATTCAATCAATTTACACTTACTTTATCCTCCCAGTCATACAAATACCTACCTCATTGGAATTATTTATCTCATCACATAAATATAAATTTAAACATGGTTTTTATTATCCAAACACATAAAAGGGTTATCATAGTCTTACTATGATTCTATATCTCCACCTAATGAGTTGAGTAATTGTGTTTATCATGAGGGGTTTTAGGGGTTTTCATAGGTTAAGGGTTGGATGTTTTCAAATATTAAAACATATGAGTTATAATAAGAAGGTTTGTCTCTAATTAAAGAGAAATTCATGATTCTTGTTTTATACTTCATAATGGAATCCTTCTTACCCCCTTTGAAAATATTAACCTAAAAAAACTTTATTTATATGGAATTTTCACACATTAAGCACTTTAGTAGTTGTAATTACTTCATTAATCTACCTTTAATAGATTTTCTCTTTTGTTTCAATTTTTAAATTCTACTCAGAGTTTTTATTTTGAAGGTAGAGAGGATTTTATTTGAACTTTAAATAGTGGTATGAACTTCTAAACTCAACTTTTGAAGGATATTTTCCCTTCACGCTTCCCATACTTGATGTTTTTACATATACTTCTGAATTTATCGCACAATATATCCTTGTAATGATTTTATATTTATAAATTCGCTAAAAAAATCAGTTAATCTATCTCCAGAACACCTTCTTGGAATTTTATTTTCTTCCTAAAGCATCCTAAATAGATGAAAACCCACAAAATATATCCTTCCTACACACTTGAGTTGATTTAGGATCATGAAATTTAATTTTAGAGTAGGTTAAGAAAAAATTTTAGGTCTTTAATATGGCTTTATAATACGATTTTTTATCGCTGCTATAGGATAACAAGGGTTAGATATAAAATTATGTAAAAATATAAGTTTTAATGAAGAAAATGGATTTTAAAACCAAAATAATGCCTCATTCATTTTCAACATTAGTACCTTAATTCTCTTAAGTTTTGATATAAAAAGAATTAAAATTATTATTAATCAAGAATGGACTGTTTCTCTCAATAATTGGGTTTATTGTGAAGAACATGTTAAAAATGGTTTAAAAGACTCAAGGTTAAGTAATTTCAATACTGTACAATATTTCATGGAATGAGATTCAAGAATTAGCGATCATTTCATTTATTTCATAAATTTTTAATATTAAGAAATTTTAATTTCAATATTCATCTAATTTGAGTTCCATGGGTCAAATTAGTTTCAAAAATTGGAATATGTTCTAAAATTGAAAAATATATTCATTTTGAGATCATAAGTTTAAAAAATAGACAAAAAATGAGAAATAATCACACAAAAATGAAATAAAAACAACAAAAAAACACAATATATGAATATAACAATGGATGTTCCTCCCCAAATGCTAATTTTTATCAATTTCATCATTTTGGAGTATCTCATGTAAGAAATTAAAAATAAGTATTTGTAATAATGGAACAAAATAAATGTTAAGGAAGGACACAACCTATCCTCATATGTATTCAGTAGTTTGAAGAAGAACCTCATTCCTTAGAGGATCATGAACATTCTCTATAAAAATATTTATTCTTTTCCCATTGAATATAAATGATGCATACTCCCTGTTTCTTTGAATTTTGTAGCACAAAAAGAAAAAACATTGGTAATAATAAAAGGACTAGATATTTTGGAATTAAATTTACCTAAAAAAACTTGAATCAGGAATAAAACAATAAAACTTTATCTTCTTTTTTAAACTCCTCAATGAGGATCAAGTCACCATGATAAAATTTTGATTTCTCCTTGTAAATTTATGAGTTTTCATAAGAATTGTTCTTAATTTATTACAACTCTTGCAAGTATAATTTTCTTTATTTCTTATCTCTAAACAAATTAAAATTGTATATTTTAATACCCCAAAAAACTTTGTGTTATAACTCCATAGGAAAATTAAAATATATCCCATACACTATCCTAATGGGTAGCATTCCAATTGGAGTTATATAAATATTTTTATAAGCCCAAAGAGCATCATCCAATCTCAAAATTTAATTATTTCAATTTGGGTTGATAGTTTTCTCATTTTTTTTCGATCTCTCTACATGATACCTCAACAATGCCATTTTTTGAGGGTAATAAGGTATAAAAACTATATGGTAAACTCCATATTGGATCAAAATATTTTATAAATTCCAATTAATGAAGTGTGTTACTTGATTAGTGATTATAAACCTTGTAACCCCAAATTTAAAAATTATGTATCTTTGAATTTTTTTCAACAACCTTAGAATCGTCAATTTTAGCAGGAAAATACTCTACCCACTTAAAAAAATAGTTCATAACTAGTAAAATGTAAAGATATACAAAAGAATTGGGAAATGGGCCTATTAATGTCATACCCTAAACACCAGACACACCAAAAAACAAAATGGGTTACTATAGAATCTCTTTTATTTTGGAGATAATTTCATAGAACTAGAAGGTTTTATAATCTCTTTAGAATTAAAAATCATCCTTAAAATTTTGGGGAAAAACAATCCTAAATCCAACTCCTTACTAGATATTCTTTGTCGTCTAAAATGGACACTACGACTAAAATAATGAAAAAATTTGAGAAATGGATATATTAAAAAATTTGGGATTTCTCTCCAAATACAAAGGTAAAATATTTTCATAAATATGACAGAAAAATGGATTAAGGTCGTATTAAATAAAAGGGGATATGTTTTGATTAGATTAGGACAAGAGAAATAAATGAATTTAGGAAGACCTGATATTTGATGAAGAGAGTACAAAATTGAGGGATCTACGATCTATACTTTTTTCTGGATCCTGAAGTGTGTGAGTCACTGTTAAGGTGGAGAAGGATCATCTGTGTCGTCGTCGACACCCAATGAGAATCCAAAGGCCTTATAATCATCGGCGGAGCTATAGCTCCGCCAGTGCAGGGATGCATCTCCTAATGAATTGGTCACTTCCAAGATTTCAAAAATAAGGTTCATCCAAAATATACATCTTAGCTTCACTAACTAGCTTGGAATTTTTTTCTTTAATAACAAGAAGGGAACTTCATTGGTATCAAAGTGATTAACAAAGTTAGAAAACCATGCTCTCAAACTCTTAGTCATGTGAATTTTCTCATTATAGAAGGTTTCCCTAATAGGTGGATATATTTGGACATCATCAATAATAATAGTGAGTATTCTACTAAAGTGGTTAGATACTAAGTTCTCTTTACCATTATTGTCCTTTATTTCTTATTAGCATCAATTTTCCTTCATGTTTCTTCATAAAAAATCTAATAGAATAATGGTCGATGATGAAAATCACTTTGAAACCTAAAAAATAACATCTAAATTTCTCTAAAACAAATAAAATGGATAAAAAATTACTTCTTAGTTAATTTTTTTTTATCTTGTGTTATATATTGAGTCTTAGATTCATAAGATATAACATTAGATATACTTTCCACTTTTTGACTCAAAACAATCCCTAGGTAAAAGTATGATGCATAAATCATTAATTAAAATGGTTTATCCCATCTAATTGGTTCAATAATGGGTAAGGATACTAAATTATATTTCATATATTAAAATTATTCTTAAAAACTATTATCAAATACAAACCAAGATTCTTTTTGGAGCAATCTAGACAAAGGTAAGCCTACTTTGCTGGAATCCTTTATAATCCTGCTATAGAAACTAACATGGCTAGGGAAGGATGAAACATCCTTTAATATTTTTGAGTATGTAAGTGAATAAATAATAACATACTTTTATTATATCCCAAAAAACTATATTTACTAACAAAATTCCTCTTTCTATCATAAAATATGATTTTTCAAAGTTGAGAATAAAGTTTCTTTGAATGCAGGTTTTGAGAAAAAAACATGTTTCTTTAAACAATTCTAAAAGGTTTATCCATACACTATAAAATAATATATAAAACTTCCATATAGTTTTACAAAAACTCATAAAAAATACTCATAATACACATTTGGAAGGTTCCTAGAGCATTACTCAATCCAAATGGAATTCTTCTATAAGAAAAATTACCAAAATGACCGGTAAATAAGGTTTTTTTTATCATCATTGGTAATATAAATCTCAAAAAGTCTTGAGAAACCATCAAGAAAATAATAATTGGATTTATCTATAAGTATCTCAAGAACTTACTCAAGATATAGGAGATGGAAGTGATATTTTCTAGTGATATGGATGAGTTTATTATAATCAATACACACTCTCAAATTATTTGGTAGTCTAATAGGGACAAGATCTCTAAATTCATTCATTGAAATAATGGAAACACTCTTTTAGACACTATTTGTATTGGAATAACCTATGGGCTATAAAAAATTAGTAAAATAATTCAAAAAACCATCAAATAATTCACTTATTTCTTAATAAACTCTAAAAGTGTAGGATTCAATGTCCTTTACAATTGCCTAATAGGTTTGGAATAATCCTCCAACAATATTATATGCATCCACATTAAAGGTATAATTACAATAAGATTAGCTAGATTCTATCCTATTTATTTATTATGTTATTTAAGGACACATAAAAATTTGGTTTTATTAATCCATGGACAACCCTTTTTCAATGCTAATAGGAAGTTTCTTGTTCTCCTCTAAAAAGGAATATTTGAGATCTTCAGTCAAAGGTTTCTGTTCTAACATAGGTGGGCTATTTTCAATTGGGAAAGACGGTTTCATAGACTCAATAATAGTTAATTTATCTCTTGAAACATTCCCAATTTTTTTTTGTATTCTTAGGAGTAGAAAACAACTGTTTATCAGGATTTGAAAAAGTGTCAATTTAAAAAAATATAGATTTAGAAAAATATTCACAATCTAAATTATATGAATCTAATTGAGAATGTATAAATAAATTAAAACTTTATTAACATAATAATTTATCAATTTATTTAATAAAATACTTATCAGGTTCATCACAATTTAGTTTTTTAGAAATTCTAATGTAATCAATAGATAAATCCAAAAATTTAGTAGGATTATATGAAACAGTTTCAACACTTAAATCCTCTTCACATGGAATATTTTAACTAATATATACATTAGTTTTGGTACTAAACAAAGGCTCATTTTTAGTAACATAATTTATTGGATTGTTAATTATGAAATAAGGAAATAAATCAACAGAGAACCAATCAATTTTTTTAACTTGGTGGGATGAATAACCCTCCATTAGATATTTCATAGATTAATAAATGTCAAAGTTAACCATTATTTTTCTAAATTTAAGTAATAGAGTTCCTTTGTTAAAATTTATGATTTATTTAATAGTTTTAAGGATAGTTTTTCCTAAGAATGTTGAGGCCTGAGAAATAATCATCAAAAAAATCATAAAGGAAGAAATACTTGAATATGGGTATTATTTTACCCACAAAAGAAAAGGAAGAGGAGGATGGTCGAAGACCCACAAATCACAAGAGTCTCTGAGGGAATCCCAATATAGTCACCATTTCAGGGTCACACGAAGGATCCAAACTTGGTTTATAACCCACGAAATGTCCCATGAAGCCCCCTTCAATAAACTTGAATGCTCTTGCAAAGCCCCCTGGACAATCGAATGAGCGGCCCCAGGTTGCATGGTTTGTCATTGGAAAGTTCCTGAAAAACCATATGAAATCCTTCAAAAATAAATAGGGATGAGATTCAAAGAGAGAGAACCTGGTGGTCGAAAAAATCATTCCCCAAATCACCATTGGGAAGCATAAAATACCTTGATTATATTTGTGCCAACTGAAAAGACCTCTGAGCCTTCATCACATGAAACAATGAAGATAAAGGGGAGGGGCGAGAGGGGTTCATGGTTGCTGAGAGGCATGCGACGTGCACCCCGAGCAATAAGGGAGACACCATGAGACCTCAACGACACCTCGCGAAAGACCTCTATCTTGTCAACCTTGCCACACGATAATTATAAGGAGTGTCTAGACAACTCTGCGATTATCTAAGGGTAGACAGTCAAATTTTTCTATGACATGATTACACACTCCTTATATGACCGATATTGGTCACGCGAGGCATCATCCAAAAATTGAATAAAAATCCCAAAACATTCTCATGATAACTCAAATAATACTTGATATTTCTAAGATAAAACAAAGGTGATAGAAATGGGGGAGGTGAGATGTGTTCTCAGCCACTGAAGGACATGATACATGCCCTTAGAGACCCACAAGACACTACAAGTCCTCAGCATCATGTCCGCCTTGCCTCGTGAGCGCCCTTTGTCTTTTCATCCTAGAAATGAAAATTTCCCCAAGTAACTCCATGGTTCTATAAGGAAGAATGAATAGATTTTTACATGGAATAATCATGCACCCCCATATGACCTATATCGTTCAATTGACGTTTCACCAAAAAATAGAAGAAATATCCTCGGAAACACACATGTAATATCGAATGAATCTCAACCTTAATCACATAAAATGAGGGGGATAAAAATGGAGGGGGTGGCAGGTAATCTCGGTCATTGAAAGGAATGTAACACAACAAGTTCACTTACACCGCTGTCCCAAGAGACCCCAAGACAAGTCACCTGAGGTCTCATGAGTGTCTTTCAACAAGCACTCAAATCTCGTGAGGACCCTTGAACATGTCAATATGACAATAGGGTGGTCCTTCAACAAATCCACATGATCAAACTAGTCTTCAATAATTAGAAAATAATCCAATAAAGGAAGAGTTGATGGAGGAGACTTGCGATCACTGAAAATTAGGTGATGCACTTAGAGAAATCCATGACATAGACTCATGAAGCTGTGTAGTTCTAGACCCTTTCGCCGACTCCAGTCTAGATTTACACCAGATATTCCGCACAAACTTGAAATTACCAGGGGTTTATATGATAATAAATTTCTTATTTCAACATGAAGAGAGGGTTGGAATCTGACCACTACTATGCACACTAGATTTCCAAACTCTAGAGGATTCAACTCTCGACTTATACAGTTTTCTCAAAGCGATCCTACAACCAAACAACTTTTTGTCAGGAAATGTATGTATAACTGAAGTAGTCATGATCTAGGAATAAATCACTTATCTTGATAATACATAGATAATTATAAGGACCTATGGTGGGTTATGTGAAGAACATTTAGTAATCCCACTAGATCACACAAGGCTAAAAAAACCAACACTGAATAAAACCAATGAATTAATAATATAAGGGTGACAACCAAGGCTCAAAGGGGAAGACTCAAGTGAAATACATGATTTATGACCCTATGTGCTTCACATGTGTCATCCAAAGGAACATGATAGAACCAAGACACGTCACCCAGATCTCAAAACACTCCTCCAGCATACCATCTAGGACATGTGAAATACTCCACACATGCCAGAAAAATTCATGTGGTTCTACCACAAGAATTACATTGATCATGTTCACCCCTATGTTTGTCACCTAGGACATGCGTCATCCTTCAGACACATCACCTGACTCATAAAACGGTGACTACCCATTTCAGTCGAGTCTTGAAAAAGCATATGTATAGGACAACCAAAACCTCATAAAAATCTCTAGGTAATCTAGTTGAGACTCATAGTGCCTTCCAGACATGTTGTCTAGGTCACACGATGTATCTCATGGGTTTCAACCAAGACACACGGCACCCCTCGGACTATGCCAGACTAAATCTCACGACATCCTCCATATGTATCAAGATAGGTCATGTTATGGCTCCCAGGACATGTCAACTCAGTCATGAAATGCCCTACAAATAAGAAGGTAATTTCAATAGGGAATCCTTGGACCTATCAATATTGTCTATACTCAGTGTGTAATCCCCAAACCATAGGGTATACTCAGTGTGTAAGTCCTAAAATAAATGGAACTATGAAGAGATTGATTCCTTATTTACTCAGGATACATAGGATACCTCTCCCAATGGTTTGAGATTCATATTGATCATCTAGGGTAGCCTTAATGTCGAAGCCTCTGAAACAAATTGAACTATGAAGAATCTGATTCCTTCCATACTCAGGATACGTTGGACACCTTCTGAAGGCCCAAGCCCTATACCGAACACCCCAAGGTCTATTCCAATACAAAAGATCCATATATAATTTCCATGAGGCTGATCATATTCTAACCCCTTTTTCTCACACCGAGTATAGATCACGTGGGCTTGGGGGGGGGGGGGGATGAACACCTCATTTTGCATCATGAATATCCGTTAACTAGGAAAACCGTATAGAACCCCTTATACAAGTGTATATACCTTAGGTCCGATTCCAATGATACGAATGAACTATTTGGGTTTTGATTGATATAATAACTAGGATACGTAGGATGCCACATAATGTCTCAATCCCCTAAAAATGGTGTGATGAGCCCAAACTTCCATCTTATCGACCAATGTGAGACCCCAAGAGTCATTGGGCCTAAAAACCTAGAGGACTGATTGCCTTTGGAAAGTAGGCATGTACCTAGACAAAGATAAGGGAGCCTTTGGGAGTTTCTAGGTAAGAAAGAACAAATGGAAAAACTGATGTGCATGATTGAATGAGGTCATAAAATAGAATCACATCCCACATTCCACATCAAAACCTAAGGAAACAAAAATAGTGAACCCAACGTGAATATCTCTAATAACATAATGTTGGGTTTTAATCTGTCGAGTCAATTTGCATTCCCCTTATATGAAAACTACATTGAAAACCTCAATGTGAATATCTTAGAACAATTTTTTTTAAAACTATATACAAAAAAAGTAGTAAGACTATCATAAATAGGGATTCTTGTAATTTTATCCTCATGCTGACAAGACCACAAGAGTAGATTGGACATAAAGAGAATAAAAAATTATGTTAACCATGCATATCTGATTGAGTATTTTCATGACTAAGATATAGAACTGATTGGTAGCCTTTTCCATTATTGTCTGTGTGATTGCAGATACTACTATCATTGATAGAATCCTGACCTGAGAGAATGTATTCATCTTATAACACTTTTTATGGTACCTCATATATTTTTGTCAACTCTATGGGTCATAAAGTGATATCACTTTTCAGATGGATACAACAAAAGGTAGTGTATACAATGATTTGGGAGTACCACCAATATGGTACAATCCCGACTATGGAACCTACCTATGAAATCCCTCAAGCATAGTAGCTAGTGAGTCCGCACCACCCTCTGAAGGTTGCCTCTAAGACAGTATCCCCCATTGCTATGACCAACCACTTTGAGAGCTTATCCCCAGATCACGATAACCACCACCTTCCATATCAGATGAAGGTAGACTAGGAATCCCAATATGGATCCCTTTCAGTCTAGGTGCCGCTGAGGAGGGAACCTGCTGATCGTCACCGGCAACATCATCCCATGGGTACCCATCAGTATCCTAATGGGGGTACTATTCAATGCACAACCACCTATGATACCCATGCTTAGGCTCCATGTAAGAATCATTAGAGGAGAAGGGCATTGGAAATTTAGGAGAGGGATAATATTCCCACTCTTGATGATGATGCCAACCGAAATACTCCAGCAAGAACCAGTTAGCATGCTCATATCCCTATTGACTCAAAACAAGTCTACGAGCATATTCTCGCAGCCATTCAGGAAAGGGATCATATCCCCACTCCCACTAAAAATGCCTACCAAAATACTTTGGTAGGGACTAGCAATCAGGATCACACCCATGCTTTCTCAAAACAAGTATATGAGAATATTCTCAAAGTACGCATAGGGAAGGCTCATACTTCTACCCCCGTACCTGAATCCCATTAGCATACTCTGATGGAATAAGGGGGAAAAGTGGGAACATATCCCTACTTCAATCAAATATTTTTATCAACAGATGATGGGGGAAAATGTGCATGCTTATATCCTAGCACACACTTTTCTAAAATGCCAATATATTTTAGCAATAGCTAAAGAGCTCTACTGGTATATTCTGGCACTTTTGAAGATAAAGGGACATGCACATACTTCAATCCCTATAACAAGGAAAACTCAACACTCTGGTCATCATGATCAAGTGGTTACACCAAAGAAATCAGACATTATTTCTCCCACCCAGGAGGATTATTGACATATTTTGGTGAAGGGAGAGGCATCGGTTTAGGCTCGTACTCCTGTTCCAATCAGGGTCAACCAAGAGTGGCACATGCCTTAGGATAGGGTCACATGCCTATCGAAAAAGCCTGACGACATACTCCAAAGGCCCAGGATCAGACATATATACCCATTTTGGATGAGGATAACTAGGTGAGAGTGGAACAAGCCTTGGTACGGGCTTATATTCCTATTAGTGAATATTACCGACATACTCCAGAAGATCACAAAATCAAGGATCATATTCCTACTTCTACTGATGGATGGTTTCGTCGATATCACTCCAAGGAAATACAGGAGGAGGGTCATATACCTTCTCCCATCCTGGAGGTCCGTCGATATATTCTGGTGGGGAATGCATATTCAGACCAAGCTCATACTCCCATTCCAACTGGGGCCCACTAGGTGAGATAGGCACATGACTCATGGTAGGCTCATACTCCTACCAAGAAAGACCAGTGGCATATCCCAAAATCTCAAGATCAAGCTCATACTCCCGTCTTGATCGAGGCTCACCAAGTGAAAGTTGAACATGCCTCAGGACAGGCTCATATCCCTAAAAATAATGTGATAGCTTATCATCATATTACAACATCTTCTCAGAAGTGGTCCCATACTCCCATAGCACCTGAAAATTATATACAAGTTCTAGGAACCGTTATACAATAGGATCATATCCCTATATGACCACAAAATGTAGGTCGGAATATTTTGACCACAATGAAAAACATGGCCCATATTCCTAATATATTCAATGCTAATGTCCTTGAGGTTGTTTGAGACACATTCTCAATACCATAAGGGTCTATAATCTATTCTATAGAAGTAGAAGTAGAAGGCGTTCATTACCACAATAGTCTTCCTTGAGGTAGTGTGGAGAAGGATTTTAGGGACTCTACTCCTAACATCCATCATGAATAACCCCCATGATAATATCTCCAATGGGAAAAGAAATCCTCCCATTTTCCAGACACCTTCATATAGTGAGGTGAACCAAACCACAACACTATCATATAGAGAGGTGCTCGAGACACCATTTTCAACTGTTTATGGTTCCCCATCAATATCTAGCAACACTCCACTCCCGTTAGTAGGTGACCATCAAAACCATATTCTATGGTCCGACTAGATGGAAGCATGTAATAATAATGAGGAGGAGGCTTAAATTTAAATATGTAGAGAGTTATCCAAAAACAACTTCAACACCATGATCTGGCCCCTCACAACTTCCAGCTATGAAATCCCAAATTATCTATAAAAGGAGTGAATTATTTATCTATGCAAGAATATGTGGGATAATCATCAGTGAATTAAGGAATGATATCTTACTTATATAAGATATGAGTTTCACCTTTATACAATAAGAATAATCTATTTATATCTCAACCTAGCTTCTATCTCTATGGCCTGGGATACAAAATCAGAAAACCAGAGTGAAAATCTATAACACACTTTATGCCATTTCATCGTGATGCTTCAAAAGCTGATCTATGAAGCCACGTTGGGTATCCATATTCTAGGATGGGGATAGTATGGATAATTACACTTTTCTTCTACCATAGAATAGAATATCCCCTTAGATACTACATCCCTCAATGTTATAGCCTCTGGAGAAATCAGGGGACAAGGTAATGCCCGAGCTAGTTGGTCACTGAAATAGAATTACCCACTAAAATGGTATCCATACACCATGGATGGGGAGGGAGGATAACCAAAAATACTTAAAAATATACCCCTCAAGACAATATAAGGAAATTCAAAACCTAGAGATCAAATTTTCGATCACCCAGACATCTTTCCGCAAGGAACAATCCCCATCACGAGCTGCCATTGCACCCATCTCCCACGTGATCACTTGTGCACAACATCACGAAGACTAAAATAGAATCTACCATAATATCCATCATGATCTGACTCAACCCCCAGGTCCTAGAGAATATCTTCCCCCACCTCCACCCCTCATATCATCAATTCCTGAGAGGATTCAGAACATACCTTTGGTAGTCACAAGTGAACCCCAACCCACTGAGTTGGGGAATTTATATCTCAATCACCATCACTAGGATTATTGACCCATGGAAGGAATCTTCATACATAAGGAGTGATTTTAGATCATCCCCATCCCATTTGACTGGGGGCATTTATATCTTTATTTCCATCATGGGAATCAAGAACTTACCGACCAGAGTCATTGGATCCTTGACAATAGGACCAATCGATTCCAATGGAAGCCCCAAATTACCCCCACCCTATAGAGATGGGGCCATTTTCATAATCATTAACACCATATAGGGAATGAATATTCTCTAGTTTGGTAGAATGGAATCAATGGTCGGTGTCCCACAAGTTCCTCCCACCACATGACAAACCTCTATTGGTTGGGGCTCGCTCGACAATCATGACTGAAAACTCCCTCAAGTTCATTGTTCATAAAAAATATGGGAGGAGCATACAAAAAAGGCAATTAGAACCCACTAGGGTTGCAAGCCAAAATGTCCCAATAAATCCATGGTTTTGAATAACGACCCTAACAGAAGCCATACAGGATCAAATTGTTGCGTAGAAAGAAATGACACGACCACCATTACCTGATATGCCTTTGTGAATGTAATCACTATTAACATGGTAGAAATTGATCAATATGAAGATGTAGAGGGACAAAACATGGAAAAAATACCCCAATATGATGGTGATTTGGACGTACCAAATGAGGTTACGCTCGACCAGAACCAAAGAAGGCTTCAAAATTTGGAACCACCAAATAACAAGTTTCCACCTCCTCAGTGGAATATTGGAAAAGATAATGGGAGATATGAAACTACATATCGGTTTCTATCCACAAAAGAATAGTTTTCACGATATGAGAGTGAAACAAGAGCTCTCCAACAACTCAATGAGGAGCTACTTAGGGAAAACATCCCCACTGGGTATCGTCTCTAGATAGAGATGAATATATTCCCTCCCATGGACAATCCACTAGCAAGAGAAATATCTAAACATTATATTGGATCTAGATATAGGAATCTAGTCTATATAAATGAGGAAGATTAAAATTATTGAGACTTACCTCCTTTACAATGACAACCTCTCCCTCTCTAGGGTAATCCTTCAGTCATAGGAAAAATTGAGGATCAATGGGAGATGAAATCAGGACCACCACATCAGCCCCCACCCACTCCCTGTGTATAGAAGGCGGATCAGACAATAGTTCCCCTAGATCTAATTACCACAATTGAATCCCTAGATAATTAAATGGAATCCATGGAGGGGAAACATGCACCTATTCAACCTGTGAGGAATCCATATCCCAAATGGGTGGATAACACTCCACCTCCACCCAACATCAGAAAATCTACCTTTTATACCTTTAGCAGTAAAGGATACCCTGAAAAACATCACACACACTTCATATCCCGATGTGGGATGATGATGGGCCCTCAAGATCAAAAGGAGTCAACTAAGATGAGGTGTTTTTTACAAACTCTAAAAGGGCCATCCTTTGTTTCATATAATAAATTTTCAGTAGGATTTTTCATAGGATGGGAAGAACTTCATCATAAGTTCCTTTATCAATTTAGTTTGAATCTATGGAAAATGAAGATCATTGACTAGAAAAACTACAAGCAATGATAGAATGAGAGGTTATCTGATTTCATAGAAAGATGGAAGGGTTTGACCTCTTTTTCCAACATCCCCCTCTCATAAGAACAACTGCTAGAACTCTATGCTGAAAATATCAAGGATGAGTTACAGATTCCCCTAATCGCCATGAAGTATCCAGGTGAGTTCTGAGAGTTTTTTAAAATATCACAACATCTTGAAGATTCCATTTAGTGGAATCGATCCACGTTCCAACTCATTCCCATAACACAGGGGAAAATCCAGATAGAGAGGAAGCTGCAGTTGTTTCTATCAAGCCCGTAGTGGTGCCCATCCAAGCACCCAGGAAAGCTAAGAAAAACCGACACCTTCTTTCGAGCGGTGATAACCCTAAAATCCCCCTCGACAAGAAGTATAGAGAAATAAAGGATGCCCGGGATTTGAGGAATGGATGAACAAAGTATACTCCTTCCAAAATAAACAAGTCCTAGGATATTTCTTGGCAGCCATGGATAGTAATATACTCACGTTTCCACAATCCAGGAGGCCCAATGAAGTCAACATCACTGACAGTCCCAATTACCTCCCTTTCCATAGAATGTTGGGTCATAATATCAAAGAATTGCTTCATCTTGAAGAAAATCCTTCAATGTATGGTCGAATCTATATAGGTGACACTCAAAAATTCTTCAGAGTAGGTGGTTTGTATAATTGTCATCTAGTCCAATAAAGAGGAAGGTTATAAGAAATTCTTAACCAGGAATGTGCAAAAGTTTGACAAATTGATGAATCAGAAGATATTTAATCGAGCACCTATAACTCTGAAAGCACAGTTGCGAAAACTCACAATAGATCTGCCACCTAATAAAGACATGTTTGATGTGCCTCCCAAGGGTGGATGTGACCATAATAAGTAAGAAGAAACAGTGGATAAAGAGTCTTATTCTGTTCCAAAACAAGCCCTAACTCTTGCATATTTCTTCACTGTGAAATCTACATCATGGGAGATGCCCGACAAAATGGAATTCTCATCAGGAAAATAATTCATCTTTGGTTCTATCACGACAATACACTTCATAAACCCCTTTTCTGACGATGAGTATGCCCCCAAATATGGTTTTCCTACATATAATAGGGGAATCAAAGGCCACATGCGTCAAATCCAAGGATATAGGGGACAATGCAGATATGGTTGGACTCAATATCCCAATCATATCCCCACATATGACATATATGTAGTCAAGACTCATAGGCAAGCACTTCAGCAGGCTCAAAAGAGGCAAGGAGGTGCCTAAGAGCCCTCCAGTAGTCGCTTTCACCCAATTTTAATGCATGACCACTTAATAAGGGTTCACTATGATCAACCTAGGAACCGAGGAAGGCCAACACCACTTGTGAAACTAGCATTATATACCCCCTTAACCTCCGTAAAATCTCTAGGTCCATCTACCTCAGATAATTTAGCTCGAAAACCGCATACTCCAGCCCTTGAGATGCATTCCTAGGAGCATCCCCACACCAAGAAGTGTCAAACTCTAGCAAAAAAGTACAATGTTCTAAAATATCTAGATACAACCCCGACCAAGCTCTCGATCCTTGATGCAATTTTTCTTTCAAAAGAACTCAAGTAGGAACTTGTTGAATCCCTTCAGAGCCCACATGAATTTGAGACAAAAGTCTCTATAGCTGAGGTCTATCGAGTGGACACCATGACCTTAGGATGTCATGTCACCATATCATTCACTAATTATGATCCAGATGAGGCTATCCAAGTGAAAATCATGACCTTATATGTTTTGGGAAAACTCAACAATGACAATGTCCAAAGGGTTCTGATCGATAAAGGATCTATGATCAATCTCATAATACCCCAAACTCTTATATTTTTGGGGTTTAGTGAAGGGGAATTATCCCCTAAAAATATGACCATTCAGGGGTATGATAAGCATGAGAAAATTCCCCTTGGGAAGATCAAGTTTGAAACCCAATTTGGAGAGATCACATCTGATGTTGAGTTCATGGTTATCCATCAAGACACTACATACAATGTTTTACTCAGAAGGACCTTTCTCTATAGCCACTTGGTTGTTCCATAAAAATTCCATCAATGTATGAAGTACCCCAACAATGGAAAGGTCCACATAATATATGGTGAAAATTCCCTATTCATGACTTGCAGATCCACATATGCTGAAGAAGATTTATAGAATAAGGAAGGTAAGAAACCAATGGAGGATGATGATATATAGGTTTATACTCCCAATGTCTTAGCGAACACCCCTAAAAATCTCTAGATCATGATCAATGATGATTATGTTCTCCCCATAAACACAGTTGAAATAGAAGATCCAATTACAATGGTCGAAGCCTCTCCTACCCTAAGTGAAAATAAACTGCCACATCTCTCTACAGAAACTCAAATAAAAAGGGATGATGATGTTTCTTCTCATGGCCTCCCTCACCCTGGTAGTGATGGAGAGGTCCCTAGGTTTTCATCCTCACCTAAAAACATCTCCATATACTCATATATGGAGGAAGATACGAAATATATCATGAATGACCCTCCAACATTCAAGGAAGGTGTTTCCACTACCATAGACAAGCTCAGACAGATAAACATGGGGACATAAGAAGATCAAATATCTACTCAGATTAGAGCCAACATACTCCCTGAAGAGAAAGAGATGTACATTACATTTCTAAAGCAGCACTGCTATTTGTTTTCTTGGAACTATACGAAAATGAATGGACTGAATCCAAATGTGGCTACGCACCATCTCAGACTGCCTGATGATCATCAAGGCTTCAAGAAGGTATTCGGGACAATGGTCCCCTTGAATTCCACCATTGTAGAGGTGTAAGTTGACAAATTGATCAAATGAAAATTTGTAAGAGAAGTACAATACCTGATATGGATTGCCAACATCATCCCTATCAAGAAGAAGAACATAATGATTAGGGTCTGCATTGACTTCATAGACCTTAATCAACATTTACTGAATGAATATTTCCCATTATCAATCACAAAACTATTGATAATTACAACTACTAGCTTCCAATCCCTTTCCTATATGGATGGGTACTCGGAGTACAATAATATTAAAATGGCCCTTGAGGATGACAAAGCCATTTCCATTAGGGTACCCCATGGGATATTATACAACAAGGTCATGCCCTTTGGATTAAATAATGCTAACACCACATATCAGTGTTCCATTCATCACATCTTTAATCCATTCCAAGAAAGGATAACTAAGTGTTATGTTGATGACCTGGTCATTAAATCCTGACAGTGATGTGATCACTTCACGGACCTATAAGAAATCGTCGACAAGATGTGACAACATAGTCTAAATATGAATCCACTAAAGTGTGCTTTTGGGGTGACATGAGACACGTTCCTTGGCTTTATGGTACACCATCGCGATATTGAGGTTTAACCAGAAAAGACCAATGCCATATTAGCAATGTCACCACCAGAAATCTCAAAGAACTGAGGGGAATCCATGGGAAACTTTCCTTTATTAGTGGATTCATAGCCAACTTGGCCGGAAAAGCCCCCCCCTTCACCAGGATAATGAAGAAGAGAGTCACCTACCAATGAGACAACCCGAATGGCTTGAAGGCATTTTTTTATTGATTTTTTATAACTCCATTTTCATGGGATGAGGGGGAACCCTTACAAGGCCCGTAGACTTAGATATTACATGACCCGTAGGTCTTAGGAGATATGAATTGTATACTTGGAACTCCTCCTCCCAGCTTCTTCATCGTGATATCATCTCTCCACCTTCGCATAGATGTTCGTCTAGGATTCCTATGCAATCACAGGTTGGCCCCGATTGAAATTCCAATCCCTCTCTTTCTGAAAAATCCCCTTAGCTTCTACTCTGTTGAATGCGCCTACTCTAAATCCCTATCTAGAGTCTGCTCTTTGTAGAGTCTTTCTGATCATTTAAGCACAATTTCAGGTGTCCTGAGGTCCATGAGGTGGCCCGAAGGCCTTGAGGTGACCTTAAATCCTTACTAGACCAAAGTCCTTGGGTAACCCGATGACCTTAAAGGATCTGAGGCCCAAATAAGTGGCCCAAAATCCCAAAAAGATGAAAAGTTCAGACTTCTACAGTATTGCACAATGTCTTCTACGATGCCTGCTACAGTGCCTTCTATAGTACTACTACAGTACCAGAAATATGTCTATTCCCAGTTTTGAACTTGGGTCTCTTGGATGCACTTGTCGAGTCCTCACCAACTTGGCTAAGGCTCTTGTGCACTACCAATGGGACAATGAATATAAAAAATTCTTCAAAAGTCTCAAGCAGTACTTGCTACACCCACCAGTTTTAATGCCTCTAGTGGAAGGAAGGGAACTCATCTTATATGTGGACATTGTGGAATGCTAATTGGACACCCTCCTCGCAAAAAAGAATGATTTGGAAAGTGAGAATAGTCTATACTACCTCAACCAGACCATGATATGTACTGAGAAATGATATTCTGATGTCTAGAAGAACTTCCTTTCACTCATCTTTGTAGTAAGTCATTACTTACAACACCATGAATTCTACTTAGTCTCTTTTATTGATCTTCTCAAGTACATACTTGGATTCCCTATATTTACTTGGAACTTGGCTTAATGGGACATCACTCTACAACAATATGAAATTCAGTTCATATCTCAGAAGTCAGTGAAAGGGTTAGCCCTGACTGATTTCCTAGAATCACATCTTGCCCTGAAAAATACACCGAAGGACAGAAAGATTCCCCAAGAAGAGGTATTTTATGACCATGACACTCCCCTGAAATGATAGATTCATTTTAATGGAACCTCTTGAAGTCCCAAAATCTTAATAATGGAAAACTAAAAAATCAATCATGTCAGTCTAGGTATTTTATCTATCTCTCTAGGAAAATAGTTTTTTTCCTACTCTTTCTCATTGTCCAAAAAATGCGCAAATAATGAGGCTAAGTAACAATCCCTCATAGCTAGATTAGAACTCACCCTACAACAGCACATATCCTACATGAAAATAAAAGGTGACTTGGAACAAGGGATAAATAAAATCAATGGTGAATATGACATTAAGAAGGAAGAATTAGACCCTCTTACAGGCTATGTTAGGGGATTAATGGTAGAATTCCCCTTTGATCCCACACTACATTATGTTCCTAGATCACAGAATTCCCATGATGATGCAATGGATAATGCAGATTCTATCCTCACTTACCTTAATCAGGAGTAAGAAACCTTTTGTATCACACATCGAAGAATGGCATCATCAATCATTGTATGTGATATGGAAGAAATAAATCAGGCCATCACCACCCTAGAGTGTGAAGAAATAGAAACCACCCATAGATAGATAGATCCCATAGTTGTTTATCTTCGATATGGGATTCTCCCAAGAGATCGTGTCAAAAGGAAAAAATACGGTGTCGGGTAGCAAAATTCACCCTGTAGGATGGCCCAAATGAGAAAAAATTTCTCTACAAGCATGGCTTCGACGAAATTCTCCTCAGGTGCATAGAAGAAGGAGAAGCTCCTGCTATCATGGAAGAAGTTCATGAATACTTCTACGACACCATCCAATCTAGAATCAAGATCTCCCAGAAAATTAAGAGGTTAGGGTATTACTGAATTACCATGATATATGACTGAGTACAATTCACCATAAAATGTCATGCATGAAATATTCATGAAAACTTCATCCATCAACCCATGGAATTGATGCACACAGATAGATATTCCTGGCCATTCACTGTTTGGGGGATGGATGTTGTGGGGCCATATCCCATAGCCACAACTAAGCAGTTCAAGTACATCCTTACTGTTATCGACTTCTTTTCCAAATTGGATGAGGATATACCCCTAAATGAATTTTGGGAAAATAATATCCTAAACTTTGTGAAATCCCATATCATCACCAGTTTCGGAGTCCCTCACACAATATTGACAGAAAAAACACCAAATTCTATTCCACGGAGTTGAAAAAGATTTACTAAGAGTAAAAAATTGAGTCCATTCACTCATCTCACTATCATGTAGTGGAAAATGGATAGATAGAGGCCTTTAATATGGCTCTATAAAATATAATCTTAAAAATGGAGAACAAAGATAAGAATTACTGGATGGATAAAATTATCCATGATTTATTAGCCTACCATACCACTATGCGTATTGCTACACATGAACCAATATACTCACTGGTGTACAAGACTGAGGTAGTGTTACCCGTAGAGGTCTAGTTTCCCTCACTCAAAATAGCCATTTGCAGAATGATCTCAGATGATGAACAGTCACAAAAGTATCTGGATGAGTTGGAACAGTTAAATGAGAAAAGGTAATGAAAACTACATAACCGTGAGGTCCACCATAACCAGATAACACAAGCCTTCAATAAAAAAGTCCACCTTCATTCATTTCTCCAAGGAGAACTAGTGTTTTCTCTTAGAACCCCAGGGATACCGGGAAAGAAGCTCCTGAAATTGGAGCCCAAGTTGGAAGGAACTTACGTCATACATAAGTTATATCATAATGAATCCTATTCGCTGGCCACCATGGATGGGAAGCATTCCACACAACCCACCAATGCAATATTTCTCAAGAAATACTTTGCGTTGCTTCTAGTAACAGGGTGTACACATTGGTGTATGTCCCATCAATCATCCTCACCGCATGACGTTAAACTACATGGAATGTATCATCGTAAGTACATGATGTTAAATTGTAAAAATCAGTCCTCTCTCCATGATGTTAAACTTCATGGAATGTGTTGTACTTACCATAAGATGTTAAACTACATAGTCTCTCAAGAACTACATATGGATTGATTCCTATCACCACAAGATACTTAGTGATTCCAAAAACTTTACCTATGGTACCAACCATAGTATTATCTTTATTTTACAATGGGTGATCGCATTTCCTTACCGGATGACATAAAACTTCATGGATCCACAACTTATCCTTTCCATTCACATCGAGTCACCCATGGACTCGCCACATGATGTTAAACTACACGGTTCTTATAGAAATACATATATCTTGATTCCCATTTCCAATGGGATATGTAGGGATGCCTTGATTCTATGTCTTGGTCTATCTAATTCATGGTAAAAAATTCTTTTATCATACCCCTTTTCTATCTCTGTACTATAGGATGATTCACACCATTCCTTATTTCTCACACCGAGCATAGATCATGTGAGATTAGGAATTACAGCAAAGATCTAAACTCATAAGAAACGAATAAAGGATCATGATAAGTTTATTGTTATCCTGAATGAAAGACTATAAAAGGCATTCCATGGGTCCTTACCTTATGAAATTAAACTGCAAGATTATCCAAGAATGACATGTGGTTTGATTCTCATCCTTACAAGATATGTAGCGACGCCTAGACCTCCACCCCCAGGACCAACCACAATACCCCCATTAATTTATGACAGTTATCTTTCATCCTTATCAATTGAAGTTAAACTACATGGAACTATCAAAACTATGTGTGACTTGATTCTCATCCTCACAAGATATGTAGAAACACACAAACATTTCACCATCATTCCTAGCCACGAGTATAACCCTTTTTGGCCCCTTGTCATGATTTTACCTGGAAGGGTGTGTGGTGTGGAGGATACCTCTTTGATCCTCATACACATTAGGTTGCTTCATGGAACGACAATGCACATCTCCATGTTAGGAGATTCATCTCACAGTTCACACCACATGACCCTAAACTATCCACATAGGTCCATGCAACACGACATTAAACTATGATACATCATCCTCACCGAAAGACATTAAACTGCATGAATTTCTAGAACTATGTGTGGTTTGATTCTCATTTTCATGAGATACGTAGTGATGCCTAGTATCCATATTTGGGCCCCACCATGAAATTACCGTTTATTCATTATAGTTCACCTATATCATTACCTCATGGCATTAAATTGCATTGAAATACGTCTTTACTTCATGACGTTAAACTTCACAGAGATGAACTCCCCCCCCTACATGAAAATAAATGATATAGACTATCTCCCACTTTTCATTCCTTATCAAAGAACCAAAAGAGACTTACCTTGGTCAACCAGAGTATGGGGTGCTTCCACCATCCTTTATGATCACTTCAAACCCAAATACTACACTTCATGTCTTGAGAATCCTTGGTTACCATAAATATTCCATATCCATTGGAAAGGATATATGTAACACCCCCGAATGATAAAGGGTTAAATGACTAAATGATATGACTCATGTCAACAAGGTGCACCTTCCTTTTCGAGATCCTGCTTGATTAGAGCTCCACAATTAAGCATGCTTTGCATGGAGTAGTGATCATAATGGGTGAACTTCTGGGAAGTTTCTCAGGGTGTGTGTGAGTGAGGACAAATCATACTAGAAAGGACATGTGTTGGCCTGTGGGGACACTAATTAGTCAGATGAATTTTCAAAATTATGGGTGGGCCCTAGGGTGGGGACCATGTGTGTACGGGGAAAATGGTGGTAATTGGTGGGCTAAAACCTGATGACCATGTTAAGGTGGGGTGTATGTGCTATCATTGGGGCCAATTGTTACATTTGGTATCAAAGGTGGTACCTAGCCTTTAGTGCGATGCACTGCCTTGGTTAAGATGTAGGGCCCACAAAGAGAACATTGTGCTCTAAAGGGGGATGAATTTAACACCCTATAATGATAAAGATTGAAATTACTAATTTATTTGACTCATGTCAACAAGGTGGACCTTCCTTTTTGGGATCCTACCTGATTAGAACTCCACAGTTAAGCATGATTGGAATGGAGTAGTGATTAGGATGAGCGAACTTCTAGGAAGTTTATCAGGGCATGTGTGTGAGGAAAAAATACACTGGAAAGGACATGTGTTGGATTATGGGGACTTCCATTAGTCAGATGACCCGTTCAGGCACATGGGTGGGCCCCAGGGTGGGGACCATGTGTCTACGGGGAAACGGGTGGTACCTAGTGGGCCAGAACCCGACGACCATGTTAATATGGGGTGTCTGTGCTATCATTGGGTCCATTGGTTGAAATATTATGCTTTAAGGACCCTTTTCTTGACTATTCATACATGCTCATGGCTCCTGCATATGCGCCTATGGCCATCAGTGAAACACATCACTCTATAAAACGACATTCCAATTCTCGTGAGCCCCAACATCATCGCGACAACACTGAACATCTCAGCATGTCTGAAATGCTCCTTGTTTGACTATCCCACATCATTACTCATCATTTGAGAAATTAAATCCCTGATTTATGACACCTCCACCCCTATCTTAGAAAGATTTTGGAGTGCTCCTGATTCTCCGTATCCTAATTAATCTATTGTGTAACATCTTCCATACCAGGTCCATGAAAGTCATGACCCTAAACTGTCTGTGATTTGGTGAAAGCCATATGACCTTAAACTCTATCCTATAATGGTCAAAATCACAAGACCTTAAATTGATATCAAAATAGACAAAACTCATTAGGCTGAAATCCCATAAAGGGAGACCTGGGAAAAAGTCAAGTCTCCACCCACAAAACTCCTCATTTTCAGTGTTTAGAAAAAATTAGGGAATAATAATAAGAGGAATAAATATCATAGGGTCAATAACCCCAGTAAAATCCAAGCTATTCTCATTGGACCCACTGATCCAGGGAAAATTTAGGGAAATGTTTGTCACATCTCCTCACCATGAGAATATGTTCTCTAGGTGGTGATGCAACTTTTAGGGTACTCAAACCCTCCTTGTATTTTACATATTTTGAAAACCAAACTTGTTGATTTAGGTTGTATTGAATCACTATAACCTTCCATAGTCTTTAGAAAGGATATCCCGCTTCATGGTCCCTTTTCTTGACTATGCATGCATGCCCATGGCTCCTTTATATGAGCACATGACCGTCAACCAAATGCACCACTCTAAAAAAAAGGACATTCTGATTCTCGTGAGAATTTACATCATCACAAAAACACTCAATATATCAGCATGTCTGAACATATCCTTGTATGATTTTCCCATATCATTCTCCTGACTCAAGCACTCCACATCATGATTTACAAGTCCCTAAACCAAACTATCAAAGTGGATTCGATATACTCAATGTTACATCACCATGTTTTGTGCCCTTCCTCAAGTAGGGAATGTGGAACTTTATTTCCTAACATTTTATGACCCACATCTTGTGATTCAAAACCATAGGGAATAAATATCGAGCTTCACTTTAAGATATAGCTTCCCTAGAGTGCTAGAACCCTTCCCGAATAGCCTTTATACCATACCCAACTTCACTATTTGGATGGTTGAGTCTTCAAAAATATTTCATATCCCTAGAAAAGAAGTGGATATAATTTCTCTCTTTTCATTCTACCGAAACATAAGATCCTTGACCTTCCAACTAAAGGAATCCTCTCCTTTCCAGAAAAAAGATTCAATCCCTATGATCCTTTGCAATGCCACAAAGGAACCTGGAATTTCAAAATGTCATGGGACATACCCGACATGTCTGCACCACCTCATACTCATGGGCTCAAACATTTTGGTTATGATTTATATCATCCATGCTCCGAATATCTAAGAAGTCCTAGAATCCCTAGTATTCTAACCTCATCAATATTAACACCATAAATATTCCATAACCCTTAGAAAAGATACCCAGATTCAAGGACCCTTTTCTTGACTATGCATACATGATCATGGATCTTTCAAATGAACCTATGGTCGTAAATCAAATGTCTCACTCTAAAAAAAAGGGAATTTCGATCCTCGTGAGCCTCAACAACACCATAGTAGGATCCCAAGCCTCAAAGTGTTTTGGGTTATTCCTAGAATGTCTGTACCATATCCTATGATCGTATGGTCCGATCTAAAAGACTTTAAACTAAAGTGATAGCTAAAATACTTTAAACTAAAGTGATAGGTGGTCTGAGCTTGAAGACATTAAAATAAAGAAATAGGTGGTCTAAGCTAAATGAAATTAAACTAAAGAAATAGATGGTCTGAGTTAAAATAATTTAAACTAAATAAATAGGTGGTTTAAGATAAAAGAACTTAAAATAAAGTAACAGATGATATGAGCTAAAAGACCTTAAACTAAAGAGACACATGATCCAAGCTAAAAAACCTTAAACTAAAGTTAGTGATGGTCTAAGATAAAAGTCCCTAAACTAAATCACATGAAAATTACTATGAGGCCCACTACATGGGATTTTCATTCTCATGATTCTTAGCAAATATATGAAAATCACTCATTCTTTAGAACATATATCCTACAAAAATGATCTCTCAGTGTATCAGGTGATATCAAGATAGCTAGAACATATTACCAATACAGAACCTCGTAAGATTAAGCCTTCACGAGCATCTTTAAAAGGGAATTATTTAAGATTCCAACATCCAATTCCCAATCATTCAAGTATATTCAAGATAAAGTAGGGGGTATTTATTGACAACAATTTATAAAATGACATAGTAGAGAGACATTATACAAGGAAGAAAATTGGATAAAAATATAAGAAAAATCATCCCTTTACATTATGAAAAAGAGGGAGGAATATCAAAATTTTGGATCCTCTCTAAAACATAAAATGAAGTGTAGTGAAAAATTATGAGATGCATTACAAAAAATTGAATCACAACAAAAGATGGTCGGAAAAGATAGCAAGGTCAATAAGCGTCTAGCAGGAGGCATCGACTGAGTGTTGGATGGTCACCCTCCCCACTTCTTCCACCTATACCTCATGATGAATAACTTGGACTAGAGTGATCAAATTTTCATCCATACTTCTAGCAGGAGGCATCGACTGAGTCTTTGTATCTTAATGTGATATTTTGGGAAGAATATAGTGTTTAAGAGGCTAGTGAGAGTATCTTTGAGCTTATACAAGTTCAAATATAAAATATAAAATATTATGATAGTCTAAAATTAAAGAGATTTACACTTAATATCCTAAAGTGTTTTATATAGGTGATGGTAAAAGTGAAATTTAAGAGTTAAACTTAGTTAGCATATAAAAGTAAATATAACTATTTCTTAAAGGATTATTCTATTAAAATATAAATTTAATTTCACTTTATCTTAAAAGAGTTTAGGATTTGTTGATAATTTAAATATTTACATTTTTTTCAAGGAAATGTTTGATTGAAAATGTTCCAAGGACAATGATGCTAAACATAGAAAGAGTTTTAAGTAGAAAATAGAAGTATACATCATAACATTAGATGCTGTGGAGTTAAAGGATTTTGAATATGATCAAAGAGTTGAACATTAGAAATAAAATTCCTAAATCTCACAATTATTCAAACTTTATTACTCTATAGATGATACTCACTAAAGAGTTTATTGTGAGGTTTTTATTAGATGGTTACTATAATAGAGTAACCCGGGTTAACTAGACCAGTCACCCAAGCCATCCCATTACAGGGTGAGGTATAATAAAGATAACAACACATGTCTCATATATATGAAAAACTAGACATAAAAACAAAGTACATAGAACAAACAAAAAGGGTATACAACTAAGGAAAATAATCTAAACCAGGATGAATCACAAGTCTCCATGTGACCAACTTTCACCTCCAAAAAGCATCCCAAACTGAAACATCAAAATTAAGAGAGGCCATCATGCTACAGAATGAACTCCCCTTTACCGGTTTCCTTCAAAAAAAATATCAAAAACCACCCAAAGGTAGAAGTAGGGTGTGGGAAATAGATCCTAGTAGGATACTTCCAAAGAATATATAAAAGTTATAATATCAATAATGGACAAGTTAAATCTTAAAAAAAATACTTTTCATGAATTTTTATCAATAAATCAATTTGAAATTTTTTCACAAACATTCCTTGCGTTTTCAAAAAATTTCATATCATGTTTCCAAATACAGAAACATGTTAATCATAAAATAAAGTAAGTAAACATACAAAAATATAAATATACATGTTATCCAAAATTCATGAAATAATCTATCATACAATAAACAACCAAAAACAATAATGAACCTTCTAGTTGGTCTCTATCCTATGGGAAAATATGTACTAGAGACTCATAAGACAAAAAAGGAATAAGGTTTGATCCAATTAATATAGAGTCCTTCCATGGTCCATCGATATATAATAGGATACCTTCTAGTGGTTTCACAGACACTAATGTTACCTGTGTCTCTTTCTCAACACATCCAAGGTTCCCACTATTCAGTGTTTGTCAATTTATATTTTGAAAACTATTATCTCATTTTTATTAAACCATTTCAAAGACAATAAAAACTACTTCAAGGTTTGAAAGTATTTTTTTCTAAATCAAGGAAATTACATTTCCAAAGATAAAACCCCTTTAAAATATGGACCCATTATCTTTTAAATTTCAAAAAATAAAATTCCATTTCAAGTATCAAGAAATAAATAATAATAATAATAATAAATTCATTAAATTAGAATCTTTGATAGATTTACCTACCTCTAGGATGTCGAAAACCTAACCACAATTGAAAATGGGGGTTGGAAACCAAGAGAACAGTCTTCAAAAAGAATGTTACACCAAGAATCTAAAAAGTATTGATAGAAAACCCTATCCAATCACAAATATTCATCCAAAACATAACCGCTAGAAGAACCAAATAAGGTCTAAGAGGAATGATTACCTAGATAAGATAAATCCAACCCCAATGATGATCATTTATTGAATGAATCAACCCAGATGGAAGGAAGTCACTCAAAATCTCGTAGGAAGCTCTGTAGGTTGAGAGGGGTGGGATTCACAAAGAATGAGTGAAACATATCACTCATACAGAACCATAAAAACCAACACTATGAAATTTACATGTCATGTAACTCATTTACACATCATGTAATCCTTGAGGTTTGTATATGTTAAAAAACCCATAATCTTTTTATTAAAACTTGTATTTTTATACACAAATATAATGTACCTTTTACATAGTCTATAAACCATTAATTCAATGTATTCAGTTCCCCAAAACAATTACATGTCATGTACTTTTATTAAATGGCATGTAAGTTCCCAAAGAACATCATAAACATTATGTTTTATGTTGAAAATTCAAAAAAATCCCTGAATTGACAATTACAAATATCCTTCCAATTTTATGGTTAGAAATACTCACTCAATGAAGAAGGATACCAAAAGAAAATATTAGTACATACGTGAAAAAAAGGCAATGGGGTGTCATAATATCCCCACCATAAAATCATTATGTCCCCAGAAAGTATTCAAGATCCTAGATCTGTAAAAAGAGATGGACACTGTTGCCTCATCAATGACTCCTGATCCCATATCTCATGGTTATCCTATTAACACTGCCACAATACCTAGACTAGGGTGATCGTTTTACCACACAATACCATATCTTGTCAATCTATAATATGAACTGGATGATCAACCAATGTGGTATCAGGTTCAAGATCTAAATCCTCCCACCTAATCACATTGGAAGGATATGGTATATACCTTCTCAACTAGGAAACATGAAACACATCCTTGATATAAGTCAAACAAAGAAGAAATTCCAACAGATAGGCCACCCTCCCCAATATTTAAACTATCTAAAAGGGGTCTAAAAACTTTAGTTCCAACTTACCATACTTACCCAACTGATAATATCAATGTAAATATCGTCCCCCTTCCATACTGGAATGGGTAAAGGATGAAAAAATCCTACAGGGCTCTGGTGTTCTGCCATAACTCTTTGATAAGTGAGACACTGTGATACAAAATCTATGACTAACTTCCTCATCCTTGTCCACCAATATAGACATATGATATTCTGATACAGATTTTTATCCCCAGGGTTCATATACCAACATGACTGGTCTACACTATCTAAAAAATCCAATCTCATGAAAAAAAAACTAACATGTTATGAAAGCACAAATCTCCTCCAGGAGACCAAGACCACTCACCCGAGGTCTCCCCATTATTTAGGATTTATCTTAAGAATAATATCTTGGTTTTTATCATCTTCTAAAGTTTAAATCACTCATCATAAGACAATTAAAACTTTTTCGAATCCAAGAACAAATTCCCAACAACCTCATTCACTCCCAAACTCATCTCGTCAAAAAAAATAATTAGAGACCACTCTTTAATTGATTTTATCATTATTTGGATTAGTAATATTCTTCTTGGAACATCAGTGACTATGTTTACTTTTCTACGGGCATATAAAATATAAAAATCAAATGTCTTTAGATACTCAACCCGACATCTTTTTCACAAATTTAGATACCTATTAGTGAAAACATACTTTAGAATTTTTTGATTAGAATATATTTTAAACCGCTCCCCAAAAATATAGTGACACCACATATTGAGTGCGTTCATAAATTTTATCAACTAAAGATTATGGGTAGTTTAGTTCTTCTCATGAGGGAATATCTTTTGTGATCCATAAGCCACTAATTGTTTCCCTTGTATCAAGACACATCCCAAACATATACCTAAGTCATTATAGAAAACATCAAAACCCGAACATGAATCCGGGAGAATCAACACTAGTTATGAATTCAATTTCACTTTCAACTCCTCAAAAGATATCTAACATTTTTCATCCCATTAAAACTTTACACCCTTACTGGTGAAAGGTTTCATCAGAGATACAATATTGGAGAAACCCAGAACATACCACTTATAATAACAAGCTAACCCCAAGAAGGTTTGGATGTCAAACATGTTTTTAAGATTTTACTAGAACATAAATTCCCATACCTATTTAGGATCCACTAAGATGATCCTCTCAGATATGGCATGCACTAAAAACTTTACCTCTTGGATTGAAATCTCACACTTAGAAAGTTTAACATATATATGATGTTATATCAAGGTTCAAAGAATGATATCAAAATGATCCAGATCCTCTATCTCTAACTTGGAGTATACCATGATATAATATATGATCACCACAAAAAATATTCCAAGAACCGATGAAATATCTAGTTCATAAAATCCATAAATACTATATGATAATTAGTGAGTTCAAATGGAATAACTAGAAAATTGAAATGATCATACTAAATCTGAAACACTATGTTAGGTATGTCCTCCTCTATGAATCTCAAATTATGGCACCCTGACTATAGGTTAGTATTAGAAAACCAACGATCCCCTCTAAGCTGATAAAAAATATCATTAATTATATGAAACATATTCTTGTTCTTAATGATCACCTGATTCAACATTCGATAGTCAATACAAATCCTAATACTTCTATATACCTTCTTAAAAAAGAGTGCAGGAATCATTATAAGTAGTAGGTCAATAGTATAATAAACCTATATCTGTGGTGGTAAACCAAAAAAATCATCTAAAAATACCTTAGGGTTGACACACACAAGATCATGTAGCTGACCTCCCAATAAAGGTTCAACTACATCAAGAAACATTTCGGACAATTGACATGATATTATACCATCATAAGGAACAACACACCCTTCCCTTCCCAGTCTAGAGTCCCACTCACCCTAGAAAACATGAGTGACTCCATTGATAGATAAAAACTGTACTTGATGATGATAATAGTCTATCTAGGCCTTCACATTGATCATCCAATCCATGCTGATAATCAATTTGAAGATTTCAAGATCAAGAACTATGAAGTCCCAAACCACCTTATTGTCTACTATCACCACCTGAAATGCATGGAACTTGAAACATTGTTTGGACCTATTTCCCAATGGCATGGAAATATCCCACAATAATTATATAAGCTCTAAACACAAACCCAATATGTCAAAAAACTATTATGATATAAAGTATTGAGTAGCACTTGTATCAAAAAAATATAGCGCCATAGAATATGAAATCAACACCATACCTCTAACAGTTGTTGTCCCTAATTTAGATTCCTCTAGCACACACTCTACCACATAAATCCATCCATACTTAGACAATTTTAAATCTCCCATAGTCTAATAATGAGACCCACCACCCTTGGGATAATCAACATGAACCTGTGATCCCTCGATGAGAGTGTATCCCACCTTATTACCTTGAGACATCCTATCATAGAAACGTTTCAGATGTCGATATCACCCGAAAAGATTAAAATTACTAGTATACTTTATATAATGAGGTCTGGAATGTTTACTCCTCCCACACTAGTATAAAATAACCTTTTTATTATCTAAAGAAGCCTATAAAACTAGTCATCTAGAAAATTTTCCACTCTTTCACTTCTTTTTCTGACCAAAAGAAGAACCTCTACTAATCGATACACCCACTGAAGCTCCAAAAAACCTATCCTTCCAGCCATGTCTGCCTCATCCAATGTTTCTTTATCCACTATCTCCAAAAAGTCACAAAAGAACTATCATTGACTAAATATCGTCCCTCGGTGTCATCTCAATCCTTCGAGCCTTCAAGAAATCATTAGTGACAAGCTTCGGTGCCAGATGAACCAATTCAAAAAATAGGTGGAGTACTCCATAATGGTATGCTCCCCTTTCACCAAGGTCAGGCACTCCTGAATCTTTTTAACATGTAAGGTCTTAGGTTAAAATTTATAATTAAATATTTTGTTAAAAAATACCTAGTTAAGATCCTTGTGAAACTTATCTTTCACTATAGAGTCCCACCATCTTCTTCCTAGTCCCTTGTGGATATATGTGGAAAAACCCACATGAGAATCTTCATGAGTCTTTAAAAAGTTTAAGATCCTCTCAATATGTTAAAGACTCTCATTTGATTATTATGTTCATTTGACACCATAGATGATAGGTGTATTTTTCTTGGTAAATTAAAATCCATGATCCATTATTCATCCTAAGTTCCTGGAACCCATTGAACCCAAAGTCTGAATGGTATGGATAACTAATTCAAACAAAAAAGGGTCCACTGTAGGATCCACTTATGGAACCTGCCTCACAACTTCCCCTCTTTTATTTGGAAGATCTCTTTTATGATGAATTGTGTATTAAAAATAATATGATAACTAATCATTCATGATATAAATCCAAAACCATTAAACCAGCTTCTATAATCCAAAACAATTCTTTAAAAAGATAAGAAATTAAATCAATTATGAATTCTACCAAATAACGCAACACTATTTGAATTTAACAAGTCTATCTAAATAAACTTCCTACTTATTTTATTCAAAAAACCTCACACACACCAAGTCCCCAAACATAGTAAATAGTTCAATTTAAATACATTTCTCATACAATTCACTCAAATGACCCTAAATACCAGGTCTCAAACATAGTAAATATTTTCCAACCACCCATGAAAACTGAGATTCAGTAACCTGAGTGAACTAGAAAGGCCCCTTTTTCGCACCTACTATCCAAATTATAATGAACCTACTCCTATATACCTAATAAATAGAACCAACATAGGTAGTGATTACACACTTAAGGATAAGTAAATCCTTTGATATGAAATTGTAACAGACCAACCTGCGTCAACCAGACCAGTCACCCAAGTTATCCCATTATAGGGTGAGGTATAAAAAATTTAACAAAACATGTCTCATATATATACAATACAAGACATACCACCAAAGTTCATATTAGAAAAAAGGGAGATACAACTATTCCAAATATGCTAAACCAGGAAGAATGAAATTCTAGACTAATAAGTCTGCATTTTCCCAACTGTCACCTCCACAAAGCATTCCAAACCCAAACAGTGACATAAATAGAGGATAGCATGCTACATAAAGACCTTCCATTTACCTATTTCCTACAAAACAAGGTCTACATCCACCCAAAGTAAGAATTAGGGTGTGATAAATAGAGCCCAACATGATACCACTAAATAGTCTATACAAGTTATAATATCAAGAATGAACAAGTAAAAGGTTTAAAACAAAATATTTTTTCAAGAATCATTATCAATAAATCAATTGGAAAACATTTCTTAAATATTCCTTGGGTTTTACACAAATTTTATATCATGTTTTCCAAAGCTAGAAATATAACAGTCATAAAAGAATGTAGGTAAACATATTGAGATATAAATATACATGTGAGCGAAAATTCATGAAATAATATATCCTGAAATAAACAACTAGAAACAAAAATCCCCCTTCCAGTCAGGATCTAGACAATGGGACAATACATACTATACACTCATAATACTAAAAAAGAATAAGGTTGGATCCAACTAATATCAATTCATACAATAGTACATCGATATAAAATAGGTTACCTCATAGTGGTTTCACACACACTAAGGATACCAGTGTCTCTTTATTGATGCACCCAAGTTTCCCTATAAGAAATGTTTTCCAATTTTTGTTTTGAAATACATGCTCACATTTTTAAAAAACCATTTCAAAGACAAGATAATCTTCATCAACATTTTAAAGTCCATTTTTTTCAAAACAAGGAAATTCCATTCCCAAAGAAACAACCCCTTTAAAATGAAAACCCATGCCCATTTCAATTTCAACACATGCAATTCCATTTAAAATCTAATGAAATCAATAAGAACAATAGTAAATTCAAGAAATTATAACACTTGGATAGATCCACCTACCTCCAGGATGTACAAAACCTAACCTCCTTTGACATCGGGGATTAGAAACCAAGAGAACAACCTTTACAAAGAAAGACAAGTGAAGAAAGGCACCCAAAATTTCCTAGGGAGCTCTCTTGGTTGAGAGGTGAGGGTTGTATAGAGAATTAATGGAACATATAACTTGTATGGAACTATAAAAACCGAAATTGTGACATTTACATGGGGTGTAACTTATTTACATTTTTTGTAATATTTGAGGTCAATATACCAAAAAACCCATCGTATTTTTATTAAAAACCATATTTTTATGCTTACGTGACATGTAACTATTACACGAAATTTAAACCATTCAAACCATGTATCCATTTTATGGATTCTTCCAAGAAAAAATTACATGACATGTAAGTTCCCAACGAGTATTTTAAACACCAAGTTTTATATTGAAATTTTCAATAAATCTTTGACTTCACCATTATAAGTATCCTCCAAATTTCATGGTCATAAATACTCTCCCAACTAAGGAGGAAACCAAAATAAAATTTTAAGATGTACATGACATAAAGGTAATGTGTAATTATAGTTATATAGAGATGGGATATGAATTATATATAGATGCAATGAGTTAACAAAACCTTAGAAAGTGCAGAAAATATAAGGATGATCTGGTAGTATAACATATATGATATTTTAGATAGGTGATTTTGTAGGGTTTTGTTAAATATTCTTAAAATAGTTTTAATAATGTAAAATGTATCATATAAAAGGAAATATCTATTTTATCATTCTTTCATGTTGGCTATATAAGTGTGTGTTTATACATATATATATACATTTCATTATATGAAATGATAGTTGACCTCTAAAAGTATGATTTTGAGTTATATATAACCAATGTGCATCATGAATTATTATTGGTTGGGATGAAATGTAATGGTTAATGTGAGTAATAATCTTGTATGAGATAAAAAACATGACCATGAGGAATAATTTTTTTATGCACTAGATGGCCTACTAGGTATACCATGAGGAGTATCAAACATGGTGTGTTTTTTATACTTTGAGTGAATTAATCATATAGGAGTTTCCATTACCAGAGGTTGGTGAGATATATAGCATGGAAACCTTTATAATTTGATACCATTCTTATGCAATCCACTGTGTATTAGATAATCATGGGGTGGTTGGGTATGTTGCTGATTATGTCATTGATTAGAGCTTAACTAAGATGTTATTTTTCCTCTCATATAATGAGTATGACATCTGGTCCCTCAGTTGAGATAGATTGGGAATTATGTGGCAACATATAAATAGATATATGATGTGATTATATATTTGGTTGAGGGGAATGTGGTTTTATCATCCATAAGGATGAATGTCATGTGATGCATTCATTGACCAGGTCAGTATATACTCAAAAAGTTTAAAATGTATGAGTTTTCCATATGGGATTAACATACTTAGTTTCCCATGGTCGATCGATGTTTTAGAAGAAGGGATTGTATTACAGTGAATGAAATTATGAGATGCGACTAGTGGATATAGGTATATAGATACATGTGTTTGATGGAGATGATGCCATATACTTTTGTAGCTTGAGTAGTAATGATTCTTTTCTAAAGGATGCTCTTTAATTAAATTTATAGATTTGGTGATTCATATTTGTTTTCAATGCTATAAAGGACCATGGGGTAACAATTAATGGTTGACTAAATTTGGAGAAACTTTATTTAATGATTAGTCTATATCATAAGGGGAATGGAAACCCATTTTTCATGACACTACCTCTACTATCATAGCCTACAGTTGAATAAATGATATTAAAGTTAGGAAAATATTCTTCATGATACTATCTGATACCAACTTCACAAATTTTATAGTATTATTGAGGTATCATAATACATGAATTATATATGACATATGATTTCATACATACTGCCTAAGAATAGAAATACCAAAAGGGATGACAATAATATTATAAGGAATTTTATTACGATACTATTACACTAACTTACCATTAATTCCATATGATAATTCATTTTTCAAGGAAATGATATTTTTTTATAATTTTAATGTTAAGAGTTAACATTCACACTAACATCTCATGATGACTGCCATAAAAATATCCATTACATGAGATTTAACATGATGAAAGAGTCACATTCGTGCATACAACTCATGAACTAGATAAGGTGTTAACTCATGCATTATAACACACTATTTAATGCATTCATCACCAAGGATAATCCTCAAGGTTTATATAAAGACACTTCCATTTGATGCTAGTGGGGGGGGGGGGGTTCTTAGAAGAGACTACCAAGAACTAGAAGTAGTCTTGATTCTCCTCCTTTGTTCTCGAGGAACTAAAATACCATGGAGGATGGGTGGATATTTTTTATATGATTAATGAGTCAATTAAACCCATGGATACATCATTCATAGGGGATGTATTTTTGTTACCCTTTCTTATCATTATCAAACACTTATGGTGATGGTCAAGATGATGTAGTGTCTTGATGGTGAAAGGTACATGGTTTAAAAGTTTTATTCATATCCAATTTACACATATTTTATATGTATTTCATTTTATGATATTGGACTTGAATTTGATAACTATTATATTAGTGTTAATAGACCCCTAAAAATTTCATCACAAGTACCTTAAAGTGTATACCTAATTATTCCTGAAAATCATATTGAGTCCTCTGTATGAGTGTTGATTCTCCAATAAAATAGATTTAATTAATCAAATAATTTTAAGAAATTTTCCTACTTTAATTCAATATACTCTTAAACAATACCTTAAGAAAATTAAATAGTATGAACAATGATTTTACATTCATATATTTAAAAAAATCAATACAAAATTACAAGAAAATTACTTTTCGAAATAAAAAAAATTTACATTAAAAATAATTCTAGAATAATTTTAATAGGATTTAGAAAGATCTTAATGTAAAATCCTAACCGAAATCACTAGGTCTAAGCTAGAATTCCACACGATCACAGGTGTGCCTCCCCATACATCAGAGGCTTCTAACTAACATAGAGGGTATCAAATGAAAATATTTGGAGACTATAACTTTCATAAGTGTGAAAAACAACAAATAAATAACACAACATGTAAACATTATACAGTTAGAGTAAGTAGAAACTAACAACATACTAAATTTATGAATGAATTAAAAAAACAGACCTGATAGTCAAACGATATACAACAATCGATTTCCCTCCAAGTTGATCACATATAAAAATAAAAGAAGTACATAAATACAAGAGGATTTGAAACTACTAGACTTACCTTATCCTATTATACTAAATTATAGTAATCTATCCCTATAAATAATAAACTTGGGACTCAAACCATACTATACCTTCAATATGTGAAGGTGGATTAGGTACCCACATTCCATGGATAATAAAGTAGGGTGTGATCAAAACTTAATAGGAAACCACCAACATGTTCAAATACCCAACTAGTAAGATTCAGTGCACATTCATATGATAAGATCAATAGAAAGTAAACCTAAAATACATAACTTCATAAACATAGAATATAATCACCAATGAATAAATAATAAAACAATAACTGTATACTAAATAGTCATGTGATTACCAAGTCATCACGAATCACTGGTCATGCATTCCTTGGGTCAATGATAGTATGTATGTATATGTGGTTGTAAACATCAATTAAAACACTTCATAAGATGTCTCGTGATTCCCAGTTTTGGTTGGAATCATACACCTATCAATCCAAGTTATACATTTAAGGAAACATCACATTCCCCGCCATATTGGTGGCCATTATCAAGAACCCCAATGTCCCACCCTGACTATGGTGATTATCCAGAACATCACATTCTCTACCCTAATAGTGTTCAATATTAGAGACTCTATATTCCCCACCCTTATGGTGGTCATTATCATCAGATGATGGAAAGCCCCACCAACCATGTTTTATGTAATTGTATAACACATCACACTAATATGGATTTATCCCATTTCATATAATAACTAATAGACTCTCACCCCATGAATGGTATACTCTTTCATCAACAAGCATGCCTGTGATATGACCGATACTATCAAATGGACCATAGTTTGAAGCCATCATCATGATGGCATGCTCTCCTTCTAAGGGTTCGTCTAACAAAAATTAAACCACTTGATCATTCTAATACCATAATAGAGGTTCCACAAGCTATGTAGTACCATAAGAAAATCATATCATATCAAGGAACAATAAGTAATATCAAGAACAATTCTCAAGAGGCCGCAAAAACACCCACATGTGATCACTATAAAGCATGGCCAAACAAGCTATGTCAATAAGTATCACATCAAGGAAATATGGGTATACATATAATCACATCATAACGTATCATTATGAGATTATTAGTAACAATCAAGTGCATGTGATCATCATCAAACATTTAAAGAAGTTACACATGCATACTCATGAAAAAAGCATCACAAAGGGTCACACAATATAGACACACATACACATGTGGTCAAACCATGAAACATGGTATCATGGTATCTAGGATCATGTAGTACAAACACACATAAAATATGATCCATGTAATATAAGGTACACATTAGAGATCAAGCCTTACCCATATATGGCCGGCATGAAGCCAGTTCTCAAGGGTTCATTTTGGCCCTTGGCACTTTGTCTAATTACACAAGGCATAAATCCTTAAATTAATCAAGACTCAAGGGTCATTAATTAATAAATAATTACTTGTTATTAATAACACATTATGAATTATGTGTCATTCACCCAACATGGAAAACCTCATATTTCATTCCAAAAAATGCGCATAATACGAAAGGGTAAAGTTCATGAGACCACCTTCCTCAAACAGAGTCAACTCCATCCAAGAAAAGCTCAATAGATTTTTTTAGAGTCTTCTAAGTCCATTCGGCCACCATCAATCTCCAAAATATCCTACTCATTACCAATCATTCCGAATAAATTAATTATAACTAAATTATAATTAACTAATTATCTATAAGTAAACTCACATTCAAGGGTAAAATTCATAATTTCTAGAGGACTTTCTAGGCATCATGCCTAGTCACAAATATTGAAAACCATCCTTGTAAGATCTATAACATGATTATAACGTCAATCTAGGTAAAATACCTATCGTTTGGAAACACAACAATGTCCAATTTAACATAATTAAATTGAAATCTTTAGAAGAATTCAACCAGGCAATGTACCTAGAATGAAAATCCAAAAAATGACATTCGTTAATCATCATAATTTATCCTCTCACCATGATGATAAAAAATCCCATCACCCTCATTCAATTCCTTCAAGATCTGGTGGATTATCCATTGATTTATATAATTGAAATCAAGACATGATCAATAGGAATTATAAGATAAAAGGAAAATTAAGTGATTTCAAGGGTTGGTAATTACCAAGAGGAATCCATCAAATTAGACGACACTTTGATCAAATTAGAAACACAGTCATAGGAGCACCCATAATCCAAAAACCTCAATTCCCATCCAAACTCATGTAAGGGTTTAGAGGAATAAAATATGGTGTTTCTGGATCAATACTACAACTTTAAAATATACTTTAAAGTATTTTTGAGTAGTTCATGATGTGAAACATGGTTTCACATCAGGATATTTTAGGAAAAAACTCATCTAGATCCTAGCCATGTTGATCCACAACATGACATAATGTGTCACACCATGAATCTTTCCTATAACTACAAGTTTCTACAAGAACCCTTCTAGATTCACTTAAGGTCACTCTAGAACAACTAAACAAATCTATCCTTGATTTAAAACATCCCTTAAAAGAATTGAAACCCTCATATTAAAAACCCTATATCCAGTTCGAAAAAATAACCATCCATTAAAATGAAAAGTTCAATTTTCCCCAGGATGTTTTGACTCGTAATGTTGCGGGTCGTTACAATATCCCCACCATAACGCTTATCTTACTTGAGAATTTGTGGTAGCACATGAATCAAATTAAAAAATATACCATGATTTTTATTCACAAGTTTTTATTGATATTCCTATATGAGTGAAAACTCACCACCCTAAGTCCTTTCTAATACTCGAAATCCCATTACACTCCTGCTATGAAACATCAAGGATGAGCACCAAAATCCAAGCCATAATATCACTATCATCTACACTAACATCGATATTATTCTCACCACACATATCTATTTTGGTATTCAAAGTGTTAGCAACCAATATTTCTTAATACTTATGGTTTTAACACCATAAGACTCAACTTTCCAAGGCTGATACCCAAACCATGGTGCTTCCCACTATAGGAATGATCTACTAAAAATACCAAACTTGTGGTCCACTGACCCGCTAAACATGTTACACACAATGTCACACACAATGTTACCCTATAATCATATATAACCTTAAAAAATATTTCCAGTTGGACCTCCTCTAACCAAATTTTACTAAAATTCTTAGTCACTCCCAAAGAAGATTCATAAAAAAACACCTTTCTAAAAACAATCATTTATACTCACGACCCTACATATAGAGACCCTCACATATCCTAATCCCTAAAACTAGATCCACTTGATTTACAAGAATTTATTCCCAATAAGTAACCTTTTCTACCTTTAATCACATGATCCACCCCCTAAAACTTGTGAGGAAATTATATTTCACCACCTAAAACATGTCACAAAACATTTCATCACATGCTTTACCCCTTAAAACATGCGATGAAACATGTCCACCAAATGAACTGTTAAAAGTAAATACCAAAATCTTGTACCTACTTCCTAAACAAACCAATGAGTCTTACAAACCATCTTAGGAAAATTGTTCCAACCTTTTCATAAAAAATCCAACAGGTTCTTAAGCACCTTAGTCAAACCCTATATGACGAGCTTGATTCAGTTTTGACCCACCGCATTTAGGTTCACATAGAACATCAATCAGTTCATTTCCAATTATCTTCCTACAATTTTTTCCAGTCCAAGAAATGGAATCTCCTAAAATACACTGATCATGATGCCTTAAACCTTGAAGAAATCATTAAATAAGTCCCACATCCTCATTGAAGTTTAATCCGACTCTTAAGTATTTTTCTTGATTTATTCATCAACCATTTTCACCAACCACAAGGCTTTCAATCATGAATTAATGCACAAAAAATATGAACCCATATCAGTTTAGATCAATTATTACACAAGTTTCAAGACCATATATGGTCTACATCTAGTGATAGATCAAAATCAAACACTAGTCATTCAGTACAGAACCATATACTCTCAAGTCACTACACATCGGTCTTCCAGGGTCACCCTGATCGTCTAACAATAAGTATTTCAAAAGAACACAAACATTTAGACAAGAATAGTCATTTCACGTGATAGAAAGTTGATTCTATATACTATAGGTGTATACTTATGGCCACCTCATAATGTACACATCGCTCTATCTAGTACACAACTAGTTTGTCAACAAGTATGTTGACTATGCATGACCTTATTTTCAACTGATTACTATGAAAAAAACATTCACTATGTAAACCAATATTGCTTAGATTATATTCCACTACATCCAAACCCTAACCTATATGAGTCTCATTCTTTATAAAAGACTCTATTTTGAGCCCCATCATCTCCACTGAAAAAATACCCAGGTTGATCACACAACGGTTCCCTAATTCATTATCGATGTCATATTCTACATAGATACATATCCATACATGAAACCTATATTCCACAAAGAACTAATAGATTCAATCCAAACAAATAGGTTTCTAAAACCATGTTTGATCCTAAATTGAATTAATTAGTGACCCAAAAAACTATCTCCTTTGAGTTCAAACATGGAACTTTAATTATACTCATCAGACAACTCACGACCCCTTCTATCGATTCAAATAAATTTTACATAACCACATACAATAATGATCACTCATCAATATTTACCATCAATGCATTAAAAAATCACATTTTTACTCTAATAGAGTGATCATTTCATGATTCATAGACCTCCAAGATGGAATCACTTTCTCTTACAGTTATCCACACACCACAGGGTTCCAACTCCACCAAACCGAGAACTCAAATCACTCCTATTTATAAATGTAAAGTCGTTGATACTAATTTTCACCCCACACAACCCATCATATGAAGTAGTTTTATGCCCAAAATTCTCTAAAACCCAACCTTGTATCACTTGTACTATCACTGAAGGCTCCTAATACTCCCAGGTTTCAAGATAACTTGAAAGAAATTTATTTAATACTTTCAAGGGTTACACACACGCACATGGAATAGTAATTAATGTAAAATTATCATAAGTCATTAACCTTAAATATCCCTTCATAGGGAACATCTTCACTTGGGTTACCATCACACAACATGAGAGATCAGATCACTAGTAACCAAAGTTACATTTCTAAGAGAATAATGTCTTTCACAAAACCCACACAAGGTTTAACTAGAGTCACAACCTAATTAATTTCATTTAGATACATATTTATAGATATTTCAATATGAATACACCCTTATAATAACTAAAATGAGAGGCCACAGATGCCTGGTTTGGTTAAATAGAAACATACCAGGTGCTATATGGACAACTCCAAACAGAACATAATAGGAACATTAATTAATTTGATCTAAATAATAGATAATTGAAAATGGTTCTTCACTAAGTAATTTAATGCCTGAAAATGATCTAAAAAGGTACAATACACCGTTCATGTAGAGAGGAACCACATCATTATCTTCACCTGACATCACAACTATCATCATTGTTTCCTAGGTGTACCACACCGTAGTCTCACATGACTTGCTATCATAAGTCGACACACATATGATTTCAACCAAAGATAACAACACCAAAATAATATATGAAAACAAAGTAAAATTTTTTGACACCAAAAAGTTGAATCCTCTATCATCAGTACAATCACACACAAGCGCCATATATGTCATGAAAAACCTACATGTTGATTATGATGCATGTGACACCTCTTTCTGTTACAACCACGATTAAAATCCATATAAAACCACAACCTCAAAATCCATGTGTTACACATGAAGTGAAATCATATTTAACCATTATAGAAAACACCAAGAACATAAATCCCATGCCTTGGTAACCTAGACTTTCCTTGATAATGGTGTTTTCAATGCACAAGAATGAGTTTCATCACAAGATCTGACATATTCATATGTCACCTATATACCAATTATAAAAAAATAGTTGAACAAGAAAAGGCTTGATACCATTTTGTAACATCCAGACCTGAATCATTATGTATGAGTTGGAATGCCACATGACCTTAGGCATGCCTCCCCATATGCTAGAGGCTACCTATTAGTAGTGAGGGTATCAAGTGAAAACCTAGAGAGACTATACCCTCTATCAGAGTGAAAATAAATAAATAAATAACTCAATATCTGAAAAATATACATTTAGAGTAAGAATGAACTAATTACACATCAATTTTATGAATGAATATGGAAACAACAAGCCTGAAAGTCAAACAAGATACAATAATTGATCACCCACTGAGTTGATCACATTTATAAATAAGGGAAGAACATAAATACACAAGAATCTAAAAATCCCAGTCTCACCATATCCTAGTTTCCAGAATCATAGAAATATATCCTTCTCAATGGTAAAATTGGACCTCAACCCAACCTGTACTTACAATATGTGAAGGTTTCTCAGTTACCCAAGTGTCATACCACCTGATCAGGGTGTGATTAAAACATAGGAAAACACCTCCAAATGTTCTAGTACCCAACTAGTAAGATATTGTTATTATGCATGTGATAACATCACCATAAAATAAACAAAAAATACTTAATTATATAAAAATAGCGTATAATCACCAATGAAAAAACATAAAAACAATACCCATATACTGAGCATTTATACTCTTACCAAGCTTACAAAAACCCACTGGTCATAACTACATTGAATCAATACTGGTGTGGATATAAATTTGGATGTAAACATATATTACCACATGTCATGAGATGTATCACAATTTCTAGCATCAGTTGTCACCCTATGTTTGTTAGTACAAGTTCTTCCTTTAAGGAAATACCGTATGCCCCACCCTGATGGTGGTTAGTCTCAAGAACACTGAATACCCCACCCTGGCGATGATCATTATCAATAAAACCTTCCACCTCACACTAGTAGTGTTCGTTGTTACGGACTTTTCACTCCCCACCCTTATAGTGGGTTTTATCCTTGTATAATGGAAAGACCCACTCGAATTGTTTGATGTAGTTGGATAAAAAATCACCCCTACAGAAAATTCTCCCACTTAAAAAAATAAATGACGGAATCTCATACCATTCATGTTTTACTCTCACATCATCAAGCATGTCTATGATATGACCCTTACCATTAAATTCAACATAGTCTGTAGCCATCTTCATAATGTCATGCTCCCCTTCCAAGGGGTTATCTAACATGAAATAAATAAATTGACCATCCTGATACTTAAATAAAGGTTCCACATGCTATTAAATGCCACAATAAATATGTATCATAGTATGGAATAATAATACATATAAGAAATTGTTATAAATAGGACACACACACGCATGAAATCACAATCAAGCATGGTCAAAAAAGCTATGCCAACAAGTATAACATCAATGAAACACTGGTATACATATAATCATAGCTTATCATATCATACTAAGAAAAATAGAAACAATAAAGTACATGTTATTATCATAAAAAATGGAAACAAGATACAAATTCATACTCATTTCAAAAAAATAATAAAAGTTATCATTGGATACATACACATACATATGTGGTCAGACCATCAAACATGGTCTCATGGGATCTAGGTGTCAAGTAGAATAAAAAAACATCAAAAATTATCTTTGTAATCTAAGTAACACATTGGATATCAAGCCTCAACCATCGATGGTTAGTATCAAACTAGTTTTAAAGGGACTATTAGGTCCCTTGGCACTTTGTGATATTACATTAGGCATGGTTCCTTAAATTAACCTAGACTCGATGGTCACTAATAAATAAAGAATTATTTATTATTAATAGCACATTAAGAATTAAATTTCATTCTACCAATGTGGAAAAACTCATATCTCATTCCAAAAAATGTGCATAATACAAAAGGGTAGAGTACATGAGGCCACCTACCTTAAACCAAGCCAAATCCATCCAAGAAAAGATTAGTATCTTTGTCTGAGTCGTCCAATTACATTCATCCACCATCAATAACCATGAGATACTATTCATTCCCAACTATTCAAAATTAATTAATTATAACTAAATTAAACATAATTAATTATCTAAAAGGAAAATCACATTCAAGGGTGAAAGGCATACTTGCTGAAGGACTTACCGAGTATCAACGCCTAACCGTAAACATAACCAACCATCCATTAAAGATCCGGAACATAATTACAACATCAATATAGGTAAAATAACTATCACGCAACAACACAATAATAAACAATTTAATATAATTAAATTTTAATCTTTAGAGTAATTCAACTCGATGATGTATTTTCAATGAAAATCCCAACAAGTTCATGTGTTCATCATCACAAGATATCCACTCACCATGTTGATAAAAAGGACCATAATTCTCATTCAATTCCTTCAAGATCTGGTGGATTTTCTATTTGATTTCTCTAATTGGAATCAAGATATGATCAATAATAATTTTAAGAGAAAATGAACAACAAGGGTTAGTAATTACCAAGATGAATCCATCATAAAAAACAACAATTTTATCAGTGAATAAATGGGGCTAGAGGATATCTTGAAGGAAAAATCCCCCATTACCATCCAAACTAATTTAAGGTTTTAGTGGAATGAAATATGGGGTTTCATGACCAATATAATCACTTTAAAACATCCATAAAACTATCATAGAGTGGTTTAATGAATGATTTAAAGTAACGAGATTGGTCCCAAAAACCCTAAGACTAATAAGGGGTGACTGATGGTCTCCACTATATGACATCCATATATGGTCTTGTCAAATATGGTTAAAAAAGATGAAAAATTCATTTAATGATTACCACCTCAAGCCTTGGTCATCTTATTTCTTCATAGTCATGTGATCTCTCTTGTGTGCATATGATTGCTTATATTTTTACATCCCCATTGAACACATATAATTCCCACCATATAGAATAATTTAAATCACATTTGAGAAATATGAGGTACACATACAATAGATTTCCAAATGATCACTTTCCAGGAGGCAGTGGATCCTGAATTCCTCCCATGATTTCCAAATTTTTATCTCCTCTTTTAAATGGGGTTTAATTGAGTCATGTCACAAATTAACACTTTATATGAAATTATTTTTTATGGATTTATATATCTAATATTTATTTATTTCTTTGTGGCATGATTTCCTTCATTGTAGTGTGGGTACCTCTAATTGAGAAGTATATATGAAATTAACCAAATCTCTATCATGGAATGGTTTTACTTCCCATGGAATGAACTTTAGTTCTCTATATTTTGAAATGTATAAAATTTTACAAATCCACTATACTATCTATAATAATATTATTAAACATATTGTCCAAAAATTTTCCATGTAAAAAACCTTATGTATCCCTTATACCACTACAAAATATATTATACGAGGAATCATTTCCTCAATAAAAAATGTATATAATCTTATGTAACATCCAAAGATGTTATTTATTACTTGTAGAACTAAAATTTTACATTTTTCCTTTTCATTTAATCAAGGATATTACATATTCTTAAGGATATTATGTATTCTTCTTATTTCTCTAGGGATAAAATAAAATATCATATGTATGATTTGAATATTAAACATATCATCTTGAAACCTAATGCATTGCCTAAAAATATTATTTATCCATTTTTTTTTGAATTCCCTAGTGATAAAGTCATAAATCATACATATCCAAAGGTTTCTTATGTATAAAACCATATCTTATAATGTCCAAATTTTTACCATGTAAGTCTTTGGAATATTTCTAGGAATATGTTTGAGGCCAGGCGCTAAGACAATGTGAGATTTTGATACCGATGTGTCCATAATTAATTTTTAAAATATATTAAATATCACTCATGATTTTTTTTACAAAAAATGTGGAATAAATCTTAAATTAAGGCCCATATCATAAATTTTGGGGCACCTTTAAGATTAGTGTGAGGGATTTACCCTAGGCATGGCATGCACTTTTTCGACGCTGGGCATTTGGTTAAAGTGCAGTCACATGTGGATTAAATAAAATAAAATAATTAAATTATTTATTTTATTTTTATTGATGTAGATTCCCAAAATCCTCCTTAAATACATATTTATGAGGAGATATCAGGGTTTTACACCAAACTCTAGATATCTAGAGTACCATTGCAGGAGATCGTTGTTGGCAGAAAACATCAAATCAGATCGGATTAAGGATCATGCACCAACAGAGTTCGTGAATCTCACCAAAGACATCAATGAAAGACCATTCTTCATCAGTGATTAGTAAAAAATCTAGGTATGATATTTTATATTTTGATTTATACCCATTTATTATCCCATGAATAACTCTAATCAATCGACTAATGAATTGGTTCATGGATATATCATTTTATGTTTATGTGTTTATTTATGGGATTATTATTATTTATTTTTTTGTAGATTTCTATACCTATTATTTTTTATTTCCAACAATAATGGATAGAGTACAAAATTAAAAAAGGATGAGGTTCATTCCTCACTTATATAGTTTATGGTTTTCTATCCCTATTCTACATGCATTCATCATTAGTGCTTATTTTGGATCATGATTCGATGAATACTTGGTGAATGCACATTAAACCATTGGAGAAATAGGTCATTAACATTGGTTAGGGATGAATATTTGACAACACAATTGTGTTATATTACTATCCAAATAGATCCATGGATAGATCATATATGTTCTTCCTAGTTTTGGCATCCAGTACTGATGATGTGCGATGGTGGTTGATTCTTGAGTGGGGGGTATGACCAGAACGGTCGGAATCTGACCAACAATGGCAAGGGGGTTTGGTCAACCCAATATCCATGATATGTGGTGTTATTCATGTAGGAATTTATAGTTTAATATGAACCATATGAATTCATGAACATTCTATAATTTCTATGAAATTCCCAACTACACGACATCTAGTCCCATAAACACACGCCGTGTAGCCCCTCTTGTGTGGTGCTAGGTTTTCAGCATAGAGATAAAGATGACACATTATGTGACCCTATCACATGCTATGTGACCCATGTTGGTAGATTAGTGTGTATCTCATTGGATAAATGGGAACAAGCAAGAAAATGTTTATGGACATGACCAGACTACACAGCTGAGTGTACACGGGTTGGTACACAGATATGACTAGACGACATGACTGGGTGTACATGAGTTGGAACACAAACATGGTCATAGTACACGAACATGGTCAGGCGTACATGGTCAGGGTAAGAATGGCACACCAAGTTCCAAGACAGTATCTTCATGCCATGTACCTCATGGAAACACTGTGAATTATGGAAAAGTACACGTCATGTGATCCCTAGACACAGGAAGTGCCAGGATTAGTTAGACACACCATTTACCCCCAAGGACAGACTGTGTACTCCTTTGATGATAGGTTGTATTACACCTTCTTCTTAGATCAACTTCTTGAGAGTTTGTGTGAGCTTCCTTGGAGTAGTACTAGTTGATTGTGTTCCCTTGGTCCATTCCCTGAGGAGTAGTATGGAATGAAATCCTACCCATAGGATGGTAATACCTTTAATTGAATTTATTAGATAAAGTTGTTGGAATCCTTCCGCGAGTCCTAGATTGAGATCATGTATCATCATGTTGCCTTAAGTAGAGTTCTTAGTATCGCCGTGACTAACTTTACATGGGTGCCAATCCTCTACTTAGAGGGTTACTATAGATTAAATTACCAGTATATCCCATGTACATAGGTGTGATAATTATATGTGTATCTTTCTCTCTAGACTTATAGTGTACACTTCTTATAGAGAGGGTCAATGAGTATCACCTCTTGAACATATTCCATAAGTTATAATCTTACTCATGGAGCATGTTCTCTTGGTTGAGTGCCATCATGGATGGTAGGGATTTTGGAGTGAGATCTCATAGATGAGTGTTATATTTAAGCCTTTATAATGGTTCTAGGATGGCAGTAGTTATTACCATGTGGGACATGGTGTCTTTATAAGTATATCTGGATGTTTTGTTATATGTATCACATTATTATTGACACATCTTGTGATAAACTGACTACTCTTTATGCTTTATGCCTAGTGATTTTGGGGTATCCTATCGGGTATTGTTATACTCACCCCTACATGAGATCTACCCACATGTGTCATATCTTATGAATATTACATATCTTTTGTAGAGACCTTGGTGGACTGGGATCAAGTGGAGCTAGTCTGTGCTAGATAGAACAAGGTGTATACCAGTGTTTCATTTGATAGTTGTCCCCACCATACAAGCATGTGGGAATTTCCTTTTCAATTTTAGGTGGGCTTGTATTTGGAATCTTTTTAAACTTTTCAATAACTTTTTTCATACTCTGATTGTGGGATTATAGATGTATGCATGAATTGTTTCAATTGTTTTACATTTCAATATTGTATGGGCTTAGATATGGGTGTGTGCATAAAAGTACATAGGTAAATCCATCCAATGTGTGTGATATGTCTTCTTAGTGCTAGTCACAATCCCCTGGACAATTGGATATGATCTTGGGGTAGTTGTATATTGGGCCCTATCAGGCCAGGTCGTGACATAATGGTATCAGAGCAGTTTCCATCATGAAGTGTTATACCACTGTCTGGGTTTTGGATTAGTGTTTGAAGTTTTATTTTTCTGAATTTGAGAATTGGTTTGTGAGATAGGGATATAATGTTAAAGTGTTTTGAGTATAGATATTAGGCCAGGGTATCTAGTGTTGGTGTGGCAGCTGATATATCCAATCACTATGACCCTAATAACCTGCTTGCTGACGCATTATATATAGAAACTAGTCACAAGGATAAATTTTTTATGTGTATTATATAGTAATGGGTTGTGGTTTATATATATTTATTGAGTGAAATATCTATATATACCCATTAACCCTAGTACATATTGATACCATTCAATATGTCTCCATGATGACATCCATCTAGGAATCCAAGAAAATGTCATGTTAACGACCAGATGAGTGATGAGGTTTTGGTTTATGGACCCACTCATGAGGTATTTTTATCAAGGTGGGAACCAAGTAGTTCTACCCCAGTATAGTATCACATGGATCCTTTTGTAGATCAAGTAGATAATCCTGTGTGTGTTGAACAGTCGATAGTTCCAGCATGATAGAATGATTATACATGCAGGATTGGCATTTTACTTGAGTTCCAGTGATGAGGACCACTAGGGTTCTACAATGAGATAGAACCTAAGTAAATAGAATATTTACTTGAGTCAATGGTTCAAGTTTTTTATGTGCAGACCCTGACTGATCGGATCATTGTGCTTACGACCCGTTTTCTCAGTTGAGAAGCAGTTGAATTTGGTGGTACCGAAATGTGGTACACCTATGTTGAGTGTGCATCATGAGTTCTAGAGATAAAGATCACCTAGGTTACATTATGGGATAGAACCCATTCTTGGGTAGTAGAGGACTAGAGTAAGACTATGGTGTGTGTTTCCGATGCTTTCCACTGAGGTGTGCCTGCCCGAGTCATCTTCGTCGATGCTCACTGATGGGTGAATTGTACCCCACATTCCTGATATCCAAAGGAGGGAGGCATTCATCACTTCTTCAGTGATTTATTCTCCTTGATTGGAATGGGATGATGGGATGTCAGTCCCTCCTTTTATGGATTTCTCCTCAAAATTCGTCGCCTAGTCTAGGTCTCCCTCATATATTAAGATATTGTTTGTGAACCTCGTTCTCAATGACATATCTTTGTAGAAACTAATTAATTACACTTCTTCTTCAGGGCATTCTAATGGGCCATGTTAGGGAAACAAACTTTGATCAGAAGAGTAGTCATAATGGGCATCGATGACATGTCTGGACATTGAAACATTGAAACACTAGTATTCTTCCTCATCATAGGGAATCTCAATGGCTCATAAACCCAAGGCTTCCTACATATATCACAAGGTATTTTATGCTAGAGTAATTTCTCCAAGTTTTTTCTCAGCTTCCCATGTTTGACATGGGGTATTTTGTGAGTTTAACATCTTGTAGAGATGGATCAAACTGATTGTAACACTTATGTAGGTGGATAAGATAGGTAGATCCCTAGGAGGGATCACCTGGAAGGTTTAATGAATGAGTGGATCATAACAGTCAATGAGGATGGACCCAAGAGTGGAATTTCCCATAATGGGAATTTTTCAGACTACAAAGGCTGATCTAGACACCACTAAGGGTGGACCAAGGAGGCATAACCCAAATAGGGTAGTTCTGTTGTTTACCATTGGCAAGGATTGAACCTCAAAGAGGCTTAATACATACCCTATATGAGGAAAAGGATCAAATACATTGTAGGTCTAAGGAGTATGGTATGGGGATTACACATGACTAGCATCCCATTGTAAGAGGATCACTATAGGTTAAATGAGTATGGATTGTGTGGGGCTTATACATGGTTATCTTCCTGGGTTCCGCAAGGCGAAACAATGGGATGAATGGAGATTACACAATGATATAGTCCATGGTGGATAGTGTGACCTCACCTTGATAAGGGAAAGGCTATAGAGTAGATGGATAGGGCTAATTGATGGTTCGTAGACCATGTGAGTCGCATGATCCACCAGGATGTGGAGGCATGGGAAAGAATTTGGAAGGATGATGGGGGGTTGGACGAAGTGGATGGAATAAATAAGATAGAACCAACAAGAAGATGGAGGTGTTGGGAATGAACCTTGGAGAGGTTACCTACATATCCTAGCTAGTTGGGAATAAAATTCCACATAGTTATGATGGGGGAAGTGAGTCACCTAAGAAGGAATCCACTAAGAATGAACGCATGGATAGGATCCTGAAGGAAAAGGGACCTCCGGGTTAGGGAATGACCCTCCCGAGACATAGTGATCCATGGGAAAGATCAATATGGGAATGGATGATGGGATTGAACCTCGTAGAGGCTTCCTATGTGTCCTTGTGGTTGGGAATTAAAGTCTACCATGTTTAGGATGGAGGTAGAGAATTAGGGCGTACATAGAGATAGTGACCTAGAGACATGCTAGGGGATTACATATGGTTAATGAACCTTCACAAGAGGATCACTCTTGGTTGGATGTATATGATATGTGTGGGGATTACGCATGGATAGTGGCCCAAGCGGATGGATCAGAACAAATCAGGGGGTGGATTTGGGAGATTTGTCCCATAAAGGGAAGATGTCACATGATGAGGGAACTTACCTAAGAGAGAAAGCCAGAGTTTACAATTTATTGGGTTTGAACCTCAAAGATGATTCCTGTTTACCTAAAAGGGATCAAAACCTATGTAGTTCAGAGCATGCAGTTTAACGTCACATGGGATGAGTGAACCTATGTAAAATAGATGAGACAAATGGATTTTGGGGAGTGATGGGATTGAACCTAAAAGAGGCTTCCTATGTTCTCTATTTAGAAGAAATAAATCAAAGTACACATAGTTTGGTGGGTATGGGGGAATAGAATTGGGGAATACACATGGAAAATGACATGAAAACATGCTAGGGATTATTCATGGTTAGCAACCAAAATACATGTTGGGGATTATACATGGATAACAACCCAAATAGGATGACCTGATCATTGTTACCCAAACCCCACATGAGTCATGCTCGGTGTGAGAAACAAGAAGTAGTAGTAGACCAGATGGTAGAATCATGAAAGGAATGTCAGTGAGGAATGATGTGGGGCTTAAATAGTTCTAGTGGCCTAGGGAGATGAGGATTTTGAAAATGAGGAGCAAGGGTGATACCTCTAGAAAGAACGGATGGGGGATTACAACAGGATGGTTGGCCTTCTCCTTAGGCAGGTGTCATTCCATATGAGGTGGATCCCATCCCATGTGAGGGATATCTCACTTTCATGGAGACAAGTGGGCATGGAAAATTCCCAAGGTGCGGCACCCCATGTGCATTTAATAGGGACAAGCTATAGTTTAACGTCATGTGCTGAGGATGATGGTGCTTGGAGGTTTAATGTCTTATAGCTCAGTCAGGGAGGATCCACTCCTTACCCCCAGGACATACATGATTGGTACCTACCCGCACTTTGGGAAGAGAAGGCACCAACAAGGTCCGAAATGAGGGGTGTAGAGGAATGGTGAATGAGGCTTATGCATGGAAGCAGCCTGGGTACCGCTAGAAGAGGAAATAGTAAATGTGGATCACACATGTAAGCTTCCCAGGAACCGTTAAGGAGAGACAATGTTTCATCCTCATGTTAGTTCATGATGGAATACCATGTTCATTACATGAGGTAGAATTTAGTTTAATGTAATTTGAATGGACGAGGTGTGGGAGGATTATTCAATGAGCTATCCATTATGTCTTTCTCATGTGGGGCCATGAAGACATCATATGATTGGGACATATGGAAAATAATATTTTGAGAAAGAGGCATACTATATTTTTCATATAGGTTAGACTACCATTTATGATCATGTAGCAAGGACCATTAGGAAGAAAAGTACTAGAAATGACTAGTGTGGGACTTACATAGGAGTGACCCTTTATGGTTCAACTCGACATAAGATCCAGGTTATGAGGTTTGAGGTGATGAGGTTTGAGGATTTTCTTGAGGAATTACTTGACTAAGGTACTCAGGGAATTCAATATGAGGATCTCAACTCATTACATTGGAAAGGGGCCAAGAGGAGTAGAGTAGACTCAAGGCATATCATGGAGTGCAAAGGAGTATCTCAAATCATGGTTTTCCTGGCATTGAAGTTGGGACTGCATTGGGGCACAATAGAAAACAGGGCTGACCTGGCCTGAAAATTTCTCAATGACACTTGGTATTTTTCATGGGGGTGGGTGATGGTAGCGAAGGGACCATCTTGGAGGGACGAGACCATAACCTACCACTGATCTAGAGTGGAGGTGTGGGGGAGTAGCCCTTGCGGTATGGATATGTAGGTGAAAAGGTAAGATATTTGAGAAGGCTGGAGCTTCACAAAGGATGTGAATTCATAGAGATTGGGGTATCATGAAGGATGGGGCTTCACAAAGTTTAGGGTCTTTCAAATGATAGGGATTCATGGAGATTTGGGTATCGTAGAGCACGGGGATTCATGAAGCTCATGGTATCATGAAGAATGGGGCTCTATAGAGCTTAGGGTCTCGTGAAGGATGCCCTGATTCACAAGGGGAGTGCTTTTCAAAGCCTCATAGGGCCTTATTCCTTTGTGAAGGTCACATGACTTCATAAAGGAAATCTACCCTGGGGTGGAGGCTCTCAAGAACACTAGGGTGGTTGCTTCATGAAGCCTAGGGGCTCTGAGTAAGGGAATCTTATGAAGCACATGAGCTCTGAGAATGGAGAGCATGAGGGTGAACCCCAGTGGTGTCTCCTCTTGAAATGAAATCATGAGGGGGGGGGGGGGTATTTATAGGAAAAGGGGGTATCACGATGCTGGGAATTAATCCAAAAATCAAACATGATCACTGTAAAGAGGCAGAGCGTCGTTGGACTCACAGAGCCATCCTTGAACTACCTTCATAGTGGTTTTATATTTCTTCAAACTTGTAAAGGCATCCATCAACTTTCATCATGATCGCAGAGGGATCTATGTGAACCATAGCTTCATGAATGGGCTCCACAAACCATTTTTCCGGCTTATATTTTAATGACCCTACTTTATTGTCTATAACTTCATTCATCCAATGAAACAAGTCAAATAAAATTTTATGGAATGAGATACGCTCTTGGATTATGTATAGAAGCATTCATTTCATCATACAGATGAATTTCCAGGTCCCATCAGTGTGAATGTCCCGCTTGGATGAGATCCCTCCCTGATGGTGGTCCAAGAGGAAAGAATTATCTAGGGTTATGTAGGGTGAAAGTAGATACCTGTGTTGGGGATTAGTTTCCCTATCTTGTGTGGTTGAGGGTTTTAATGCACTAAGGTTTCAAAGAAATCCATGTTTGTGGTAAACAAGTGGTAAATGGAAAGGAATAGTTCCAATCAGTATGTTTGTAATGACCCGAAATTTTAAATAAATCTTGTTTCCTAATTTTATGTGTTATTTTATTTTATTTTTATACTCAACAAAAATGTTTCATTTGATAACATGAGTATAATTAAAATGATACTGTTGGGTTTTGACTGTTATTTGAGCATTGGTCAATATGACCACTGGAAACTAAACGTTTTGACTATTGTCTCTAAATACAAGCAATCTTGGTTAATTAATATAGAAAGAAGATTCGATGGCCTCACCCAGTAGTCTTGGACCGATCGAAGACCACCTAACAGAACTTGGGAAGGAGGTAGCACCACTGGGCTTTGCTCTGGACCAAACCCAAGCTGAACTTCATCGTGTGAAGATAGAACGGGATCGCCTTCGTGAGAAGTTCAAACTGATAGAAATCACTACTCGTGCGATGTTGGCCGAGCCTCCCTCAGATTCTCTCACCTTAGCACACCTTACACTTAGGTCCTATGCTGGTGTGATAAGGGGCTATGTAAGGAGACCATAACTGCCTTGTGTAATCCTTTGTTTTAAATAAAAACTAGGATTTCTTCTTATGATGATGTTTATGAATTTTCAAATGTCCGGATAAATATAGTATGCATATTTTTGATGAATTTTAGAGAAAGGATATTTTAATAATGTTTATGTAAACCTTAAATAAATAAAAATGTGTAATGATTTTCGAAAAATGGTCTTCTACAAATATGTTCAGTACAAAATTTAGAGTCTAATAAGATCAACTTAATTTTTGATGAATAGTAAATTATGAATAGTGATTTTATGCTTAGGATTAGTAATGTGACCAAATGGATTAGTAATCTTACTTAAATAAAGTATTAATATAATCTAGGCACCTTGATTAAGTAATGTGATTCAATAAAATGGTTAAAAAATGGTTTCATAAATTATTATTCAAGTATTAGTTTTTTCGTGTGAATAGTGTTTTTAATTAAAAATTAAATTAAAAATATTTAGAAAATTATTTTTATAAAATGGATTTCATTTTTGAACTCAGAGCATCGATATTATGTTAAGGTAATTTTTGGGGATTTTTCTAAAAAAAATGAATTTTCGGTGAATAGTGTATTTATTTAAAAAAATAAATTAAAAATATTTAGAAAATTATTTTTATAAAATGGAGTTCATTTTTGAAATCAGAGCATTGATATTTGGTTAAGGTGAAATTTTGGGATATTTCTGAGAAAGTTGAATTTTCAGTGAATAGTAAAAATACAGTTTTAGGGTTTCGGTATGTTTAATGAAATCATAACTGTGTCATGAGATATTTTAATGGATGTTCGACTAAAGAGAATTAATTATTGTGTGGGGGTCCCCATGTGGCCTAACTCTATGGGAAGTACCATGGGAGGGCCCATGCTTTTGAGAAAACCACTTTTGAGGTGTGCCTTGGCCATTAATGCCTTGTCCCCTCACTTTCCCTATAAATACCAAGCCCTCCTCTAATCTTTTCGACTCAAAAACCATCCTCAACGAAGTTCTGGTCTCCTTACCTCCCAAGGAGTCCTCCCAAGGTGCCCGCAAGCCCTCAAGGTCCCAACCTTTGAGTTTTAAGAGTTATGTTTTAAGGTAAGGGATCCGATCTCTCTCTTTCTATTCAAGAAATATCTTTTATGCTCCATGTTATTATGTTAAAGGGTGTTCTTTTATACTTTTATTACTTCCCTTTTCATGTTCACATAATGAGAGATCCCCTCTTACTCTCATTATTTCGTTTTATGATGTTTTAAGTGGCGCCGTTAGGCTGCTGAAATTTTTGTAACAGATTCTTTCTCCCTTCTCATTTTTCAAGATCTATTTTCATGTAAAGTATTTCAAGTTACTTTTTATTATGTTGAGGTATGATATCTAAATTTATCATACTGATCTTTTATTATCATATGATGAGAGACACCATTTTATCTCTTCAATTCAGTATTTTGATGTTTTAAGTGGCGCCGTTAGGCTGCAGAATTTTTAAGTGGTTCTTCACCCTTCTCGTTTTGAAGTTCTACTTTCATGTCAATTCTTTCATGTTCCTTTTTTTTATGTTGGGTTATGCTCTATATATCTATCATACTGATCTTTTATTCCCATATGATGAGATACCCCATTTTATCTCTTCAATTCAGTATTTTGAAGTTTTAAGTGGCGCCGTTAGGCTGCCGAATTTTTAAGTGGTTCTCCACCCTTCTCGTTTTGAAGTTCTACTTTCATGTCAATTATTTAAAGTTCCTTTTTGTTATTTTGGGGTATGATATCTATATCTATCATACTGATTTTTTATGACCATATGATGAGATACCCCATTTGATCTCTTCAATTTAGTATTTTGAAGATTAAGTGGCGTCGTTAGGCTGCTGAATTTTTAAGTGGTCCTTGCAACTTTCTCCCTTTTCAAAGTTCTAATTCCATGTCAAGTCTTGAAAGTTACTTTTTATTATGTTGGGGTATGATATCTTTATCTATCATACTGATATTTTATGTTCATATGATGAGAGACCCTATTTGATCTCATCAATTCATTTTTGGTTGAAGTTTATGTAACACTGTTAGGCTGCCGAATTTTCATAAGAGAAATCTTATTTTTGTCTTCCTTTCATGTTCTTCATTTCATATGGTATATTTTCAAATTTCATTACCATGTTCTTAAATCCCTTATATTCTGTCCCTCTACTGTTTTATGGGTCATTTATGAATTTTTGACCCATGTCCCCTCTCTTTTCAATGTTTTCTAAAAACCCGAAACATAGTCGTTATGCTGCAGAATTTTCATATCAAAATGCCTCTCTTTTTTCTCAAAATTATTTTATGTTATAAAGTGAATACTCAAAGCTCTTATTTCTACAGGGTTATTCACATATATATCAAAATTTTCTATTTTAAATTATGGGATTTACATACATGAAACCCGCTCTCCCCTTCCGTGGGTTTAAAGTGACGTAAAGATCATGTCTTTAAAGCAGTTTTTCAAACGTTATGATTATGAAATGAAACCCATTTATTTTATGCTATATGGGTTATTTATGAAATGTTTGATGATGATATATGTGGATCACATGATAATAAATGCAAATTTAAGGGTGCACCCTGATAGCGCTCCAATGCATTGGGTAATGATGTAACCACTAGAGATTACAATTTTCACGATACCTTGGTGAATAACCTTGATAATTTTCAAATGACACCTTGGGGATGGAACTTGGTGATATGTTCATTATTGTCTATGTTAAATGATGTAGTCACATCTTCAAGTTATGAAAAATTTTATTTTTATTATGATATGCCACACGATTTCTTTCTCATGCCTTAAAGTTCTTTTCATGACATTGTTGATGTATCTCAAGTTCACATGTTAAATGTTTCCCCTTGTTTCCATTACTGGGACTTCTGCTCACCCTTTCTTTTGATGTATTTCCCCAAGTTATGAGATGCAGTAATGAACCTAGTATGAACATAAGGATAATCCTTTCAAGTGTTTAAGAAGAATGTTTTTTTTTGTTTCATGTATTAAGTTCCTGGTTTCCAAGACAGTAAACCTTAAAGATCCGCAGTTTTGTAAAATGTAATGGAAGTTTATTTGATAAAAAGGCGGGATGCTATAATGTTATTGTAGAGTCTTAGAGTGCGGGTTTTGGTATGATGTGTGTATTCACTATCCCAGTTGTAGTTTTCACACATAGTTAGGAGACACTTTTCCATTAGTGTATCCCCTATTCAAGACCCAGTGATTTTGGTGGAGTATTTTTTTACTAGACCCTTGTGTTGGAGGCTCCCACAAAGAGGATCAGTAATTGCATGCTCTTACCAACAATGTGACCTGAGTCTAAGAGGAGAGGGAGTGCCTCAAATGGAAATATTTCTATAGTGGCAGTGGATCCCTACAATGTTTTCTTCAATATGGACTTGTTCCATTCTATATATGACCTTATTATTGATACCTATAGGTGTAAAAACACTTATAGTTTTTTGAGATGGTGTTTTACTCCTTTGATAAGGAGTGATCCCTGGATATGGTTGGATGAGCACATCCATAGGAGGTTACAACCATTTCCATATCAGTTGGATATTATTCCACTTGTAGTAGTGGATGCTATGAAATTTTAGTTCTTATGATGGTGGAGAAGTATGAGGGAATCCTTCTTGAGGATTTGTCTGGTTTAACTCACTATTGAGAGTTTTTTATATGTGTACTTACATTGAGATGGACCGATATCTATGATAGTATACCAGATTAACCCAGGTAGCTATAACAAATGAAGGTGTAGTTAGGAGTTTGCAGATAAAGTAGATTCGTAAGATATAGTGTATTTTCTTAGTCATCCCTTTGTTGTTCACATAATAGGTGGGTGAAAGATTGTAGTTGGATGTGGATTGGTGTCATGTGGACTAGGTGACCAAAGGGAAAGTATCCACTCCTAAGAATCAATGGATTATTCACTTAATGGATGGAGGAAAAGTAGATCTCAGAGTGTTACCTTTAGATGGGTTATCACTAGCTCCAGGTTTGAGAGGTGGATGCACTGAGTATGGATTCCTAGAACTTTTATGGTTTATTTGAGTCTTTGGTGATACCCTTTGGTGTTTTAAACAACACAATAGAGTTCATGAGACTTATGAGATGGATCCTTAATCTTTATCAGGGCAGTTCATGGTAGTCTTCAACAATGGTACTCTAATGTCCTTAGCATCAAAGTTAAAGAACAAGAGACACATGAGGATGATTTTATGCATGCTTCAGGAGTTCTTGTAATATGAAAGATCTCATCGATCCATTTATTGAAATATTTATTCTTTGATATGGGAGTGGAAATGGGACTTATGGAGTTTGAGGCAGTTTTAGATTAAGGGCCACCTAGGGTGTAGTCGTGGTAGAATATGCTAATAGTAAGGTTTTCTATTTACTATTGTTGAGAAAGTCAATAGAGCATATACCTATTTTTATTTGACCCCATGTGGGTAATGATGGTGTAGTGTACCTAAAGTTGATACTTATTACCATTCACTTCTTCCAAGATCTAGGGAGGTATGAATAAGGGATATCAATTTTGAGATTTTGTGGAAATGGATTTCCATTGGATACACTCATGATGGAAATTACTTGTAGGAGGGAATTTGTAGAGACACCAAAACTGACGTACATGGACATTACATTACTTTTTCGGAAAAATTAATACATAATAAGAACCAACACTCAAGGACCGTAATAGTTTAGTGACTTTGGAAACTCAGAATATAATCTTCTAATCATGGTGACAGATCTTCAACATCTCCCATAAAGATCTTCCCCATTTTTTTTCTTACCAAAAACCTTTATTTATATCCTGGGGAAAAGACAACATATAAAGGGTGAGCTCAAATGATCATTAAGGTTAATCATAGAGAAAATAAAACAAACCATATCCATTTGAACTTAAAAACATGAATATAATGTTTAAACATCAAAATCTTGAGCAATGACATAAAACATAGCAGTACGTAAGGCATAGATCATAATGGAACACCAATTGCCATAAAATAGCATGGGAATAAATCATTTAATTGTGGAAAACCATTAAGCTCATGATATTATTTCCATAGTAGCCAAGGCATTGCTGCCAAGACTATCTTAGTGGACAAAGTCCCTTTCTGAATCGAGTTCACTCCTCATTCCAGTCCTGTAACACTGAACCAGATTAACTTACCATTCCAGCCATGTCTATCACATGAGATATAAATCTTTACCCAATGCATTGGAGGGAGATATAGGTCCCACCCATCTCATAATTAAACCATTCTTATGTGTACCAGAAAATCATAAACCATACATCATAGCATAAACCATGTAATAAAAATGGGATTCAGAAACATCATGACATCATAACATAATCCATAAAAGACTTCATAAGAATAATTCCATCATAACATAATCAAATAAATGTAATAATAGGGATAGAAAAAGAACCCTATATTATCTTAGATGGAAAATAATTTTGATAAAACACTTGAAATGAATTCTTGAGGAAAATATCCTTTCTTCTTCAAAATCATTTTCTTTTCACAAAATGCCATTAAATTTTTAAAGAAAAGTATTTTGTTGAAAATAGTCATTAAATATTGTAGAGTAAGATTCATGAAAATAAGGTGTTATGAAACTATAAAAAATCCATTCATGCCGTATAAGTTAAAAAAACATTCTTCTCGTACTTTTACCGGAAAAGTCAAAAAAATACCTCGTAACATAAATAAAAGAAAGATTCCTTACATACCATGTAGTAAAAGTAAAAAATGGGTAAAAAGTAATTTTAACATAAATGAAACCATTTTTAGAAAACAGGGACATGGATGATAAATATAACCCCAGTAAATACTTACGAATAAACAATATCGAATAAAAACGAGATTGGAAAAGTTTTCCCTTACCTTATATATGATATGCTTCGTATGTATCTAAACCTATTTTATAATTAAATAATTTCATTGACTTATTAAAGAATCATATTCATTGTTATGATATCATATATGGTTTACTTAAGACTTTATATTACTCGTTCTTTTGTAAATTCTATGTTAAAGCAGTGTTTTGGGAAAAATCGTTTTATTTATCGTACGTGTTTGGACTTGTTGTTATTGATATTATTATTACTTATATCATGATTTAATTACTTCCAGAATGTAAATCATGATTTATATATCATATATATTCATTATATATATATATATAAAAGATATATAAATGAAATGAAATCCACTGTTCATGAAGACGGTAGGTCGTACGTACGCAAGAACACTGTTTTCCTTTCCTTATAGACTTGAATTGAATTAAGTAGATGACATATATATATATATATATATATGTAAATACAGTAGATTTATCATGTCATATATTTCATTATTATTCATTATATATACTTTATAATAATTCTTGATTGGTTAACATGGAGAATTAATCTCATCGCGTCGTGGAGACAGTAATCCGTACGTACGCACGAGCGATGATATCGTCCCCATAATTATTGAAGGGAATTAGAGTGGATGATATAATTTCTCATAATTAGTATCATGTTATAATAACCATATATATAGTTATTCTTTACACCATTATACCCATCCAAGTAAGGTGGTGGTGGAAAAACAAATTACACCACGGCGTGGAGACGGTATTCCGTACGTACGCACACGTGGTGATTTCGTTTTCCATAGGATGGATAGAAGGTGAAATGGGGTTGTTTCATATTTATAATAACATATGAGTATATTAGTGATAATTATGTTATTAATTTATAATGAAACAACTAAAGAATAATAAGTTGAAGAATAAAGACACTTGAAAGAATCGGTAGAGAAGATTACCTCTTCTTCAACACATCTCTTTTATGCTTCCTCTTAGGGAACTAGAGTTGATATTTTGAGGATACCATAACCTCTATAAAGTTTATAGGGAATTTCATAAGGGAAATGGTTAGGGTTTGGCCGAGCTTGAAGGCTCAAAACTGTGTAAAGAGAAGAGGTAGGAGGTACCCTTTTATAATGGAGGAGAGGGGAACCTTAGAAAAAACTTAAAATATTATTTTATAATAAAGTCATATTCGGTTTATAATAGCTCAAAATTGATTTATTTCTAATATAAGGTGGGGATGAGTAGAAATAATCTAAACCAATAGGTTTCAGACAAGTTTAGGTTACTATTTTAACCTTATCATTTAAATTTAACTCTAAGTTAAATAAAATAACTTTTACCATGTCTTTTTGTTTTCTTACACTATATGGTTAATAAACTTACTATAACAAGCCAAAAGAACCCCAAGTGGTTCATTATTAATAGATATAACCTTATCTAAGTCATTTTTCTGAACCTTAGATTTTTAAAAGTAGAATATAAATTAATAATATAATACTTTTTTTAAAAACTATTTTATATCAATTTTGACACTATTTGGTAGTTGATTTATGTGAAAATCATAACATCATGATTAGTTGGAAAAAAGTTAAATAAATCAATAATAACATGTCATATTAACATAAAAAATTATTTTAATTTATTAAAAGTCTCAAATTACATTTATTTGGGTATTTATAACATCAATTATGTTAATATTTCATTAATAAGGTAATTACTGCATCGTCATTGTGTCATAAATAAATTAAATTATTTAATTTCTAAAAATTGTAAAAAAAAACATTTATGTAGGAAATATTTCTATCTTTATAATTAATATTTATAGTCGAATTTATCTTATTTATAACCCTATATTAAAAATGTTTTAGTTATTAAATTTTGATTTTAACTCTTTTAACTCTTCTTTGAATTAAATAATAATAAATGTCCTAATCTAATCCAAGTGGACCTAAATGATAATATTATATTTCTAAGGTTGTTTTTGGTCGAATTATACTTATCCAATAGAATTAGGACATGTGTTAGTGTAATAATAATAATATCATTTTTAACCTTAATTACCCTATTTACTTTTAACCGTGGTAAATAAAATTGAAAAGTTACTATTCACCAAAAAATATTTTTATTTTATTGAACCACATTTTACTCCTTAATATTAACTATGTGTCTCGGATTTTGTAAATTACACTCACAAAAGCGGTAAAAGTAGGTTTTATGTAAATTTTCAAATTCTCCTAGGAGGTGGGTAAAAGACGGTGAAAATTTCAATAACATTTTTATATATCTAAAATTATTATAAAATGACTCCAATTAATTATATCAAAATTATATAGATATTATGTATCAATTTTGACCTAAAATAAATTTAAATAAAATAAATAATTATTTAAATAAAAAGTTGGTTTTTAAATAGTAACCTAGTGTTTTCACTATTCATCAAAAATTGAATGTTTTCATAAAAATACCAAAAATTTACCCTAGGAAAATTTTAATATTCTGAATCAAAAAATGAAGTCCATTTTGAAAGATAAAATTTATAAAATTTTGGAAAGTTGGTATTACTGTTCATAACGGCTAGTTCATAATAATATTATAATAATATCTCATTTAGTGAAACTCGGTATTGCATACTACACACGCTATCAAGGAAGGTCTTGATTGCGTGTAATGCAAGCCAAGTCAGGGCTGCGTATAGTGAAAGCTCCCTTTGGTGTTGCGTATAACATAATTCAAAACTTATTTCAAAACACAAACTTGAAATTGGGTGTAACACGAGCCAAGAATAGTGTTGTGTATACTGCAAGCTAATACGGTGTTGCATATAGTACAAGCTAATCTTGGTGTAGTGTATAATAGAAGACATAAAAGAAATTAAAAATAATATATCTCATAAAATCTCGGGGTGTTACATTCTACCCCCTTAAAATAAATTTCTTCCCCAAAATTCATTGGGGTTATAAATGGTTTTCTACTTAAAAGTTTCTTTCATAGTCCCCCACATCATAAAAAGGAATACTAAAACTAAATTTTAAAAAATAAAGTATGAAACGTAATGGTTACCCAAATTAACTCATCACTAGATTTCCACATAGGAGAACATAGGTGAAAATATGGATATGGAAGAGAAATCTAACCATCAAGTTCCGATGGAGAGTGGTAGAGAACATGGATATGAAAAAGCCAACAATCACAAAGCCATAAATTTGTGATGATATAAGGTACCATCTGATTCATCATATATAAGAGCACTAGGACAACACTTTTGGTTTTCAATATCATTTCCTTAAAGTTGAAAATTTTGAATTATAAGAAATACTTACTTGATTTTGGTACAATCTCACTGTCGTTTGTTCCTTGAACAGTTTACACTTCATCTCTTAATGAAATGAAGTTAAATTTGTCTTCTGTGAAGTGTTAGCAGATTATACGATAGAATTATAGGTCATTCCATCTGTCTCAAACATAAGGTTGGAAAAAGTTATATACATAAGTCCATCTATGGTAAAATTAATCGTATATGGTTTCTAAAATGGATGTATACTTTGTATATCATATCACATAATAAATTGAAACTAATTTATACTAACCAGGGACTTCTTTTAGGAGAGTGGTAGGCGATAAAGTCTTGTCACACTTCGGTTGTGGGTTCGATTCCTGCATCCTTGTCCAACGCGATGGGTTGTCGCCCATCCTACGGGTTGTCCTTTTTCTAAAACTATATTATTATAACATTCCAAAAATAACATCAAAAAGTTATAGCTTTAAAAAATAATGTATTATGTCTAACTTAATATATTCCAATATTTATGCTTACCCAACTCACAGAATAAGGAAAAATATTGATAGAGAGATCATCTACCAAGTATTTAAATACTGTCATTTATCCCCATATATCATAAGATATGTCTTGTTGGTCACATTCCAAACATTCAAATGCCTTAATAATGCATTCTCTTGAAAAATGAATACCCATTGAGCCTTAGTGAAAAACATGAATGCTGTAAAAAATTAACTCTTTCCACATACAAAAATCCAAAAATTTATATTTACTCAAACCATGATGTCACTTTGTCCTTATATCAATCATGAGCTCATTAATACTTTCAAACATATTATTTTATCCTTATCCATTCATTATGTGCATATCATCTTCTTTCCAGAAATATCTAAATAACCTTTCATGGTTACCAGTACCATTCAACATATACTTTAAAATACTTTAGGAAAAACAATAGTGTAACAATCCTTAGATGTGTCTTTATTCCATAGTACCATTACCTATACAACATAACTCTTGATAAACATAAATCATTCCACTACCTTCTTAAACCATTGACCGATCTTCAACAATTCTTTCATCTCACATATCATTTGTAGTCTCTTCATCATCATCAACATAAATACTACCCATACGACCATGCTGATTCTCTTCATGAGACATTCCCTTATGTAATTGGTTTGAATAATGCCTGTACATTAAACATTTAAAACATTTAACCATTTTTGATGTCTTATAAATACCATTATCCTTGTCCATGGTGTTAACTGATCCTTTTCCTTTGTAGTTACTGGCTTTGTATCCTTCTTTCACACACCCAAAGAATCTTCCAGTTCCTTTAAAACATTCACCTTGATGTCTCTTCCCACATGATTCACATGAGGAAAATTAAACTTTTTTTCCTCTATGATCATCCTGAAACTCCTTATTTCCCCTATTAACTGAGTCAGGAAACTTACCAAAGTTGAGATTATTGATCATATTATGATATTCCTTATTAGGCATAATAACGATGTTCCGCCTTCGAAATCCCATTTCATTTTCTTGATCATGAAGAATATCATTCCATTGTCCATCATATTCTCCAATAACAAGAATCTTCCGGTTCCAGCCATTTTCTAAAACCCAAAAAGAATAGTGTGAGAGGTAAAAAACATGCTAGGAAAACAACATAATCAAGGGGAGTACTTTCAATATCTAACATCATAGGTTTAATCCTAGGTTATTCATGATCGTTATCAAAATTCTAGGACTGTAACCTACACTTATACCTAACCTTAGAGACATTCCTAGACATACATTAGAAATATCTCAAGGGATTTCACTAAAGGTTTCGCATCCTAGTTTCCAAAGGTTAACTAAACCTTTCCTATGATACCAACTGTAGAGACCCCAAACCTGACGTACACGGACATTACATTACTTTTGAGGAAAAATTAATATATAACAAGAACCAACACTCAAGGACCACACTAGTTTAGTGTCTTTGGAAACTCGGAACATAATCTTCTAATCATGGTGAAAGATCTTCAACATCTCCCATAAAGATCTTCCCCTTTTGTTTTCTTACCTAAAACCTTTCATTATATCCTGGGGAAAAGAAAACATATAAAGGGTGAGCTCAAATTCTCATTAAGGGTAAGCATGGAGAAAATAAAACAAACCATATCCATTTGAACTTAAAAACATGAACATAATGTTTAAACATCAAAATCTTGAGCAATGACATAAAACATAATAGTACGTAAGGCATAAGTCATAATGGAACATAAATCCTCATGAAATAGCATGGGAATAAATCATGTAATTGTGGAAAACCATTAAACACATGATATGATTTCCATAGTAGCCAAGGCATTGCTGCCAAGACCATCTTACTGGACAAATTCCCTTTCTGAATCGAGTTCACTCCTCGTTCCAGTCCAATAACACTGAACTGGATTAACTTAACATTCCAGAAATGTCTATCTCATGAGATATAAATCTTTACCCAATGCATTGGAGGGAGATATAGGTCCCACATATCTCATAATGAAACCATTCTTATGTTTTCCACAAAATCATAAACCATACATCATAGCATAACCCATGTAATAATAATAGGATTCATAAACATCGTGCCATTATAAAATAATACATAAAAGACTTTATAAGAATAATTCCATCATAACATAATCAAATAAATGTAATAATAGGGATAGAAACATAACCCTATATTATCTTAGATGGAAAATAATTTCGATAAAACACTTGAAATGATTTCTTGAGGAAAATATCCTTTCTTCTTAGAAATCATTTTCATTTCAAAAAATTCCATGAAATTTTTAAAGAAAATGATTTTTTTGAAAATATTCATTAAATCTTGTAGAGTAAGCTTCATGAAAATAAGGTGTTATGAAACTGTAAAAAATCCGTTCATGTCGTATAAGTTAAAAAAACATTCTTCTTGTACTTTTGCTAGAAAAGTAAAAAAAGTACCTCATAACATAAACAAAAGAAATATTCTTTACATACCATGTAGTAAAAGTCAAAATGGGTAAAAAGTAATTTTAACATACATGAAACCATTTTTAAAAAACAGGTACATGGATGATAAATATAACCCCAGTAAATACTTACGAATAAACAATCTCGGATAAAAACGAGATTGGAAAAGTTATCCTTTAACTTATGTACGATATGATTCGTATGTATCTGAACCTCATGTATAATTAAATGATTTCATTGACTTATTACCGAATCATATTCATTGTTATGATATCATATATGGTTTACTTATGACTTTATATTACCCGTTCTTTTGTAAATTCCATGTTAAAGCAGTGTTTTGGGTAAAATCGTTTTATTTATCATACGTGTTTGGACTTGTTGTTCATGATATTATTATTACTTATATAATTATTTAATAACTTCCAGAATGTAAATCATGATTTATATATCATATATATTCAGTATATATATATATATATATAATAGATAGATAAATGAAATGAAATGCACCGTTAATGGAGACGGTAGGCCGTACGTACACATGAAAGTCGTTTTCCTTTATTTATTGAATTGAATTGAAGTAAGTAGATGAAATATATATATATATATACATAAATAAAGTAGCTTTATCATGTAATATATTTCATTATTATTCATTATATATACTTTATAATCATTCTTGAGTGGTTAACATGGAGAATGAATCTCATCACGTCGTGGAGACGGTAATCCATACGTACACACAAGCGATGATATAATTCCCATAATTATTGAATGGAATTAGAGTGGATGATGTAATTTCTCATAATTAGTATCATGTCATAATTACCATATATATAGTTATTCTTTACACCATTATACCCATGCATGTAAGGTGGTGGTGGAAAAACAGATTACACCACGGCCTGGAGACGGTATTTCGTACGTACGTACGCGTGGTGATTTTATTTTCCGTAGGATGGATAGAAGGTGAAATGGGTTTGTTTAATATTTATAATAACATATTAGTATATTAGTGATAATTATGTTATTACTTTATAATGAAACAACTAAAGAAGAATAAGTTGGAGAAGAAAGAAACTTGAAAGAATCGGTAGAAAAGATTACCTCTTCTTCGACACATCTCTTTTATGCTTCCTCTTAGGGCACTAGAGTTGATATTTTGAGGAGACCATAACCTCTATAAAGTTTATGTGGAAGTTTATAAGGTAAATGTTGAGGGGTTGGCCAAGATTGAAGGCTCAAAATTGTGTAAAGAGAAGAGGGAGGAGGTACCCTTTTATAAGAGAGGAGAGGAGAACCTTAAAAAAAACATAAAATATTATTTTATCATAAAGTCATATTCGGTTTATAATTGCTTAAAATTGATTTATTTTAAAGCTAAAGTGGGGATGGGTCGAAATCCTTTCAAACAATAGCTTTTAGACAAGTTTAGGTTACTATTTTAACCTTATCATTTATATTTAACTCTAAGTTAAATAAAATAACTTTTACCGTGTCTTTTTGTTTTCTTACACTATATGGTTAATAAACTTACTATAACAAGCCAAAAGAACCCCAAGTGGTTCATTATTAATATATATAACCTTATCTAAGTCATTTTTCTGAACCTTATATTTTTATAAGTAGAATAGAAATTAATAATATAATATTTTTTTTAAAAACTATTTTATGTCAATTTTGACACTATTTGGTAATTGATTTTTTTGAAAGTCATAACATCATGATTAGTTCGAAAAAAGTTAATTAAATCAATACTAACATGTAATATTAACCTAAAAAATTATTTTAATTTATAAAAAGTCTCAAATTACATTTATTTGGGTATTTATAACATCAATTATGTTAATATTTCATTAATAAGGTAATTACTACATCATCATTGTGTCATAAAAAAATTAAATTATTTATTTTATAAAATTATAAACAAAACACCATTATGTAGGAAATATTTTTATATTTCTAATGAATATATATAGTCAAATTTATATTATGTATAACCCTATATGAAAAATGTTTTAGTTATTAAATTTTGATTTTAACTCTTTTAAGTCTTCTTTGAATTAAATAATAATAAATGTCCTAATCTAATCCATGTGAACCTAAATGATAATATTATACTAATAAGGTTGTTTTTGGTCAAATTATACTTATCCAATAGATTTATTACACGTTTTAGGGTAATAATAATATCATTTGTACCCTTAATTACCTTATTTACTTTTAACCGTGGTAAATAAAAGTAAAAAGATACTATTCACCAAAAAATATTTTTATTTTATTGAACCAAATTCTACTCCTTGATATTAACCATGTCTCTCAGATTTTTGAAATTCCACTCATATAAGTGGTAAAATTATGTTTTATGTAAATTTTCAAATTCTCCTAGGAGGTGGGTAAAAGACGGTGAAAAGTTCAATAAAATTTTTATATATCTAAAATTATTATAAAATGACTCCAATGAATTAAATTGAACTTATATAGGTATTATGTATCAATTTTGACCTAAAATAAATTTAAATAAAATAAATAATTATTTAAATAAAAAGTCGGCTTTTAAATAGTAACCCAGTGTTTTCACTATTCATGAAAAATTGAATGTTTTTAGAAAAATACCAAAAATTCACCCTAGGCTAATTTTGATATTCCGAATACAGAAATGAAGTCCATTTTGAAATATAAAATTTATAAAATTTTAACAAGTTGGTATTACTATTCAAAATGGCTAGTTAATAATAATATTATAATAATATCTCATTTAGTGAAACTCGGTATTGCGTACTACACACGCAATCGAGGAAGGTATTGATTGCGTGTAATTAAAGCCATGTTAGGGCTGCGTGTAGTTCTATCTCTATTTGGTTCTACATATAACATAATTCAACACTTATTTCAAAACACAAACTTGAAATTGTGTGTAACACGAGCCAAGAATAGTTTTGCGTATACTGCAAGCTAACACGGTGTTGCATATAGTACAAGCTAATCTTGGTGTAGTGTATAATAGAAGACATCAAATAAATTAAAAATAATATATCTCATAAAATCTTGGGGTGTTACAGAATCATATCGTCCTTTTCAAGGGAAATATAGTGATTTTAGTCATTATGTGAGAAGCGGTTCTAAGGAGGTCATTTTCCATTAATAAGTAAATCCGCTGGAGGTGAGGATGTATTGGGATCTATTGGAAATTGTTTCGTATATCTATGAGTGATGACCAACATATTTTTATAGAGAGTTTGGGACACATGTGCATGCATGATGTGGTAAAACTTCATGGAATACCCTAAATGATCATTGAAAACTATGATTCTTACTTTAAATCATGATTAGGGAGAGGATGAGGGAAAAATTTGGGGAATCAGTTGTAGTTGGGCACAATTTTTGACCCTAGCCAGCTGGCTAGGTAATAGTTGAGCATTCAGGTTTTACTGAACATGATTTGGGTTTACATGTTAGGTTTGTGTCATATATAGGAGGATCATCTACCATTTGTGGTGGTTTTGAATAACAACTAATACCACTTCACCACTATAGTATCAACTTTTCAAGGCCACGTACAAGAGTGTGGTCTTTACCCTAGGCATGGCATAAACTTTGTTGGCATTAGGCGTTTGGTTAAAGGGAAGTCGCGAGAAGATTAAATAAAACAAATTAATTTAATTATTTATTTTATTTGTCTTGATGAAGCAACCTAAAATCCTATTTAAATAAACATTTATGAGGAGATCTCAGGGTTGGATGCTAAACCTTAGAGACCAAGAGGACCATTAGAGGAGAGTATTATTGGAAGGTGACATATGATCAGATCAGACCAAGGATCATGTGCCAACAGTGTTTGTGGATCTCACCAATTATGGAAACGCATGACCATTATTCATCAGCAATCGATCCAAAATCTATGTAGGACATTTTATTCATGGATTTACCTCAGTTTCTTATCCCACAATGAATGTGAATCAATTGACTAATATATTGGTTCACGGATCAATCATTTTGTGGTTATGTTTTTATTTTTACAATTTGGGGATGATTATTATTTGTTTTTTAATTCATTTATATACCTATTCATCAGTCATTTCAACGATAATGAATAGAGGAAATTACAAATAAAGGCCAAGGTTTGTTCCTCAATTTTATTTTTTATGGTTTTCTCTACCCATTCTATATGCGTTCATCGTTGGTGTTTATTTGGGCTTGTGATTCAATCAATACCTGATGAATGATCATTGCACATTTGACCGTTGAAAAAATGTGTTTTTTTCCATGTGTTATAGATGGAGATGTGAGGAAACGATTGTGGTATATGACTACGACATTAGATCCATGGATATATTGAAGGTGTTATTCCTAGTTTTGGTGTGCAATACTGACGAGGAGTGATAATGGTTGATTCCCGAGTGACAGGTATGATGAGAACATCCAGAATTCAGCCAATGATGGAAAGGGGACTCGATTAACCCTAGATCCTAAAATGTGAAGTGTGATTACCTACAAAATTGATTGGTTAAAAAGGCTCAGAATAACTTGTGTATGTTTTTTTATTTCTATGAAATTCTCGACTACACACCATGTATCTCATTCTGTGTGGTGCTAGGGTTTAAGCATAGAGATAAGGATGACACACCATGTGAACCTATCACACACTATGTGACACATGTTGGAAACTCAGTGTGTATCTCAGAGGATACGCAAGCACAAGATGGATAAGGTATATGGACATGGATAGAATACATGACCAAGTGTACATGGGTTGGTATACAGACATGACCAAACTACACGACCGAGTGTAGACGAGTTGGTACGCAGACATGTATAGCGTAAACATACATGGTTCAGTATACATGGGAATGGGAAAAATGGAATTCCAAGTGCCAATATGAAATCTACACATCATGAACCTTTGGTAAACACCATGTATTGTGGAAAAGTACATTTTGTGTGAGAATATGACACACACTAGTACAAAAAGTATTTACCACGCTGAAATTTTTTACATCTGGTATAAATAACTGATGCATAAAGTTATAAAAATTGATTTATCACGTTGGTTATATTATAACCGATGTAAAAAATGAATTATATTAATTTATCAAGTTAGTTATATTATAGCCGATGTGATAAATCAACTATCTCACTTTATCACATTAGTTATAATATAATCGATGTGATAAATAATTTTTTTATGTCAGTTATTATATAATCAGTGTGATAAATAAAACATCAGTGCCTTATCACGTCAGTTATTATATAACTGATGTAAAAATGAGTTTATCACATCAGTTATTTTATAAATGATGTAAAAAAATTGGTTTATCACACCAGTTATTTTATAACTGACATTATAAATGTAATAAAAACACTTTATCATATCTGTTACTAAATAATCGATATGATAAGTCATTTAATTTTTTTATAAAACCTCGTATTGGGTCATTGTGGTATTTTTTGATCAGGTGACAATGACTATTATCTCTCACGTGGAAACCCTAGAAATGATTCTTTGAACCCATGGTGTCCAACCTCATTTTTCTAGCATCGTTCATTATAGTTTTTATCGCCGCATCTATCGGATCGACTCACAACACTCTAGTAAGCCTCACACACCTCGATTTCAGCTGTTATTTTTCAATAATGCCCTAAATTTCGATTTTTTGATTTTATTTTTTAAAATATTTCAATATCTTGTTTTATTTCCTAATGTTATAGTTATTGGACATGGTATTTCTTATCCTTGATTAGAAATTGTTTGGCGTGAATCTCCATGTTACTTTGGTGAGATACTTCCCTATTTAAATATAAAACCCCCATATAGATATCCATGGTCATGGAGAAATTGGTTTTATACCATATATCCCTTATTAATTTATATAACACATTATATTATTGATTATTATAGCTTGGAAAAAAATAAGTTATACTTGTCCTCATGTTTGGTGATGAATATGCACTCAGTCTTCTTATAGATTTAGATCATTTTTCTTTTATTTTATTCTTGTCCAATATGGTCAGGTTATATGTAGTACATATGTTATGCTGACTACTAGTATTATAACATAGTATATTGATGCTTGGTTTCTTATTTATTTAGCACTACATTGGTTAACTATTTATTATTAGCTAAGTATCCCCCAAAACAACCTCTCAACATAAATTGAATATGATATTTTCAACCCCTTCTCAAGACAATCTAGGTTCCTCTCAAGGCCTGTACTTTGAGTCTAATATAAATACATTTCAAAAAGTGTCTCATAACCTAATAATATCAACTTACCACTCAAATAAACTTTAACCATACACAATACCATTTTTCACAACAAAATCAATAATAATGTTAAAACCCATAAATGTGACCATCAAAATTACATGAAATAAATAAAATATTTCAATTCAATACAATCTTAAGACCTATTAGGTTAATATTTTAAATAATTAGGATAAAAAATTAAGTAAAAAACTCATGCTATGATCGGTTAATAATACATCACACTAGTGGACAATTCTTTATTTTTACATAGTGGGTTTCTTTCTTATTGCCCAAAAAATATCATTATAATTTTTAAATATACATATATTTGTTTTATTTTATTTCAAAATTGTGTTAGTATCAAATTATGGTATATTTCAAATAAATTTAAAACTGTCTTATCTAAATATTTTTAATTTTTAAAATTATTTACATACATATCTTTTTCAAATATGCATATATTTGTTTTATATTTTAAAATTGTGTTACTTTGAAATTATGACATATTTCATATAAATATAAAATTGGATTATCTTAATTAGATCTATAGTTTTTATATTTATTATAGGTAATAATGTTTTCAAGTTGGATTATGACAAATTGAATGAGTGATGAATATGAGGAAGGTGTTGATGCTTTTTTGGTATTTTCTAAATGAAATGTTTCAAACAATGACATGTTTTTTTTCCATTCCTGAAATGTTTAAATATAATTAAGTTTAAAAATAGAGAGATAAAATATCATTTAATTTTTAAAGGTTTTAATTCGAGTTACATCCCTTGGATTTGGAATAGGGAAATTGGGAAGAATTTTAGATCTACATATAATGATGCTTTGCAAGATGGTAAATATGATGAAATTGAAGAAATGAGTCATGATATTAAAGCATAAAAAATTGGTAAGGAAGTGAAAATGGAGAGTCTATATGGTGATGATTAAAAACCATTGTATACTGGTTGTACTAATTTTACAATTTTATCATTGGTGTTAAGATTTATTAACCTGAAAGAAAAACATGGATGGAGTGAAAATAGTTCTCCAGAGATGCTATAATTGTTGAAAGACATTCTTCATAAAGATGAAGATCTTTTATATTCACATTATAAGTCCAAGAAAATATTATTCTTGATGGGATTGAGATACAAGAAAATACATTCTGATCCGAATGACTGTGTGATATATAGGAAGGAATATGAATTTATTTCAGAGTGTCATAAATGTTGGACATCACTATATAAGTTGAAAGAAAAATCATAGGCTGATGTAGAGATTACAGAGATACCTACCAAGGAATTTTGGTTTCATCCTATTATTACTCATTTTAATGGTTTATTTTCTAATTCACATAATGCAAAAATTTAAATATGGCATGATTATGAGCATATATGTGATGGAAAAATACGTCATCCAACTGATTGTCCATAGTGGAAGAAAACTGATGAGCAGTATCCTACATTCAGAAATGATGTTAGAAATCTTAGACTTGGGTTGCGCATGAATAGAATGAATCCATATTGAAGCCTTAGTAGCAAAAATAGTTCATGGATCATTTTATTGGTAATTTACAACCTATCTCTAGAATTTTGTATGAAGTGAAAATATTTCATATTGAGTTTAATGATCTCTAGACCAAAGCAACCCAAAAATGATATTGAGGTTTTATTTTCACCATGAATTGATTATTTTAAACTCTTACATGAGGATGCTATTAGGGTGTATGATTCTTATAAAATGGAATATTTTCAACTGCATGTAGTGATTATGTTCGCTATAAATGACTTCCTTGCATATGTAAATTTGTCTGGATACAGTGTTACGGAGCATAATGCATGTCCAATTTGAAAACAAAAGACTTAATATTTATAATTGGATCATGGGAGTAAAATAGTATACATTTGTCATAGATAGTTTTTGACTATGGATCATTATTATAGAAGAATAAAAAATTCATTCAATGGTTTAAAAGAATTTGATATTGCTCCAAAACCTTTATCCACTAATGATTATTTTGAGAGGGTGAAAAACCTTGATGTGATAATGGGAAAGAAACATATATATGGTAATGATAGACATATTTTGAAGAAATGTTCAATATTTTTTTTTCTACCATAATGGAGATATCATTAATTAAAACATAAAAGTGATGTCATGCATGTGGAGAAAAATATTTGTGATAGTTTTATTATAAAATTGTTAGATATTAAAGGAAATACTAAAGATAGTTTGAATAAAATATTAGACTTACTATAAATCACAATATTTTTGGAGTTAGATCCCCCTCCTGATGGAAGGTGAACATTTCTTCCCCCAAAATTTTAGAAACTATCCAAGAGGGAGAAAATTAGATTTTTTCAGTGTCTTCATGATATCAAAGTGTCACATGGTTATCCTTCAAATGCAATTTTTTTTTCTTTTAAGGATTTGAAGTTGATAGTTATGAAATATCATGGTTTTCACATCATTATGAAACAAATTCTATCAGTTTCATTATGTGTAATATTTCCAATATGTGTCAGAAAGACTATCATAAAAATGTATTATTTTTTCAATTCAATTTGTAATTAGGTGATTGATCTAGATGTTTTGGAAATTTTTTAAAATGAAGAAATTTCTATACTTTTTCAATTGGAAATGTATTTTCCTCTATATGTTTTTGATATAATGGTGTACTTAATGGTTTAACTAGTTTGATAAATAAATATTTTTGGGCTTATATATCTATGTTGGATGTATCCTTTTGAAATGTATATGAATATATTTAAGGGGTATGTTAAGAATACATATCGGCCTAAAGCCTCCATTTTTGAAAAGTATATTTCTATGGAGGTTGCAGATTTTTGTATGAGATACTTGTCTGTGGTAGAGGACATTGGTTTGCCTCAATCTCGGCATGAACGAGTTAATAATGGGGGAAATGGGATTCTTCGTTTGAAAGTCAAATAATTTTTAGGTGAACAGATAAATAATGTAAATTTATACATCTTAAAAAACATAGATAATGCTCAACTATATATAATATTTCATATTAATGAGTTGAAACAAAGTCATATAAAGAAGAAATAAACGTGGATTTTGAATAAGCATAAAAATACTTTTTTCATGGTTTAAAAAGACTGTTCATGGTAGTTTAGATGCATCAGAGACATTAATATAGTTAGTGGATGGTCCATGTTTAAATGTGATAACATGGTCTGAGTATGACATAAATGGCTATACATTTTATACAAAATCTCATGACAACAGAAGTGAAGTTCAGAATAGTGGTGTATTGGTGTTCGTAGAAGCAATGCATTTTTCGATTTCTAAAGACAAAACATAATTTTTTCATAAAGTGCATATTATGGAGTCATTGAAGAAAATGGAAGGTTGATTTCATTAAAATTAAAGTTCCAATGTTTTACTGCAAATGGTATATCAGTAACGACAGTGTCAGACATGATGAATTGGGAATGAAACTGGTTAATCTAAATAGATTGGAGACAAAACTGATTATTTTATAATAGAAACACATGAAAAACAATATTTCTATGTTCTTGATCAATCTGATATGAAGTGATCTATTATTTTACAAGGAAAAAAACAATATGTTGGTGATGATCAACTTGATGAAGATTCTGATTTATGTGAGATCCCTACTTCAATGGAAAGATTAAGAGATAATAATGATGAGCATATTGTACACATGGCTTGTTCCATAAGAAAGTATCATGGTGAAGGAATTTGGGAAAACAATCCATTAGTACATTCCTAATATTATAGGTAAAATATGTTTATTTCTCATTTAATTTTATTAATTTCATAAAATTTTAGATATTGTAATTTTTTTTGTTTATTAAAACACATATTAAAACTAATAAATAGACATGTTATTTTCTTTTAGTTTAGTTTAGTTTAGTTTATCATGTTTACCATTATGTAACTTATATATTTATTGATATTGAGGAATGAAAATTATTTTAATTCTAATATGTTAAAAAATATTTTTTTCCTGTAAAAAATTATTTATTAGGTTGGACCATTTTTAATATTCCTACAAGAATTTTTGGATTTTTTTCATTCATTTATAGGAAATTTCATATATCAATATTTTTGTTAGAATTTTAGTTAACTATAAACAATATGAATAATAATGTGTTAAGTTTTAGTTTATTTTTGTGTTCTATAATTTTTCATTTTTTGTTTAGATTAGTATTATAATATGTAAATTTGAATATTTGTGTACTAAATGTTTGTTTATTTGATTTGATGGACAATAAAAGATCAGTTAGTTGATCAACCACATACTTATAGAGATGAGATTAATGATCGTACCTCTGGGTAGGAACATCCACATGCTATTCTTGATATTCCCCAATCTTCTTGATGTACTCCCACAATGGAAAAGAATAGTTCTAGGGTTGGTAAACGTGGCTGCACATGTTTTCCAAAATTATCACTTGCTCATAGCCAAGACTAGAGAATAGTATTAGACTTTGATGAGAATGATATTCCAAGATGTTCTAATTCAAAAAAATAAATTATTACATATCAACTCAGGGTAAAAAAAAGTCAACATTTTGTCTAATAATTGGAGAAGTGTTGATAAAACAAAACTAGATTAGGTGTGGGAGACCATTTTGGTAAGATCTATTTCTATTGTTTGACTAATATTGAAACTTTTATAGTATAATATGTTTTCACTCTTCTTTATAAGATGAAATTTGATATACCTAACACTATAAGAGTTATGAGTAAATTTTTATCAATGGATGATAGGATATGGAGGGATTTCAAATCAACCCTCACATATGATTTCATTTTTGGGCATAAGAAACATGAAAATACATGTCATATATACCCTTTTATAGATGAAGATACATGGAATTTTTTTTTTGAAATTAGAATACAAGAATCATTTTTGGTAAGTGTAATGTAAACTTTTAGAAGTTTACTTACATTAATGATCTTATTAATAACTTATTAATGATTTATTATTTTTAATTTACAGGAATCTAAGAGATCTCATCAGGAGATCTAATCTAGAAATTCATACCCTCATAATTTATCTTGGGGAGGGTATACTTTATTAGAAGAAAATATGACGGCTATAAATTATAAAATCATAGAGCCGAGTCTTTAAGCTCTGGAGAGGTTTCCCCTCCATCCACTTCATATAGACATGAAAAATGAATGAGGGATTTATATAGACAAAAGGGACAATATCTTAAAGAAGAATTGAGGGTCATTGATGAGAGGATTTTAAAATGTTTATTTTATTTATTTATGTTAATTCAATTATTTATATACTTTGAATTGTAATATTACAAATTTTTTCAAATAATTTATAAAGGATTCTCTTAAGGAGAAGAGAACACTGGGGGTATTTAAAGGTGATGGGAGGCAATAAATTTTATCTGTAGCATTGGGAAAGCCCGAACACTCGGGTCGTGTACAAGGATACCCGATGGGTGTATCCGTGAGAAAAGTGTTACCATGTTCCTTAGATTCTTCCATGGAGGGGTTTTATAAAAAAATAGAATCTTTAGAGGCTTAAGTTCAAAATATTAATGAGAAGATGTAGGACAAGATCAGAGCATTGGTACAATCTATGTTTTCAGACATGTAAAGATAATTTCAGATTGCAACTCCAAATCCTCCACCTCTGCCAACAGCTCCCACTCCCTCACCTATGCCTACAGACCCCATTTTTTATCCTACTCCTACACCCCCTTCTATACAGCTTCCTAGTTATTGTGAGTTGTATGTTGTTGATCCTCACTATCATATAGTTTCATATGGGCTGATATATTATATAGAAGATACAATTCATCATCAATATTTAGAGGTAGAGAAACATAGGGTCACTTTATAGCATATTATAGATATATCAACTAGAGTATCATTAACTATAGATGAGTTGAAGATATTTGGACAAAGTATTGACCACTTTTTAGTTTGGCCATCTAGAATTCAGCGACACACTACCATAGAGGTATATGTATATTTTATCTTTTATTTTATTTTTTTATTAAATTTGTTTTAACATTTGAAAGTTAATATATTTATCAATTTATTTATAGGAATACTTTAAAGGTAAATAAATATTGTATAGGAAACGATAAAGACAAATGGCTATGACATCAAATACATATTCTCGTAGTCTTGATAAATTTTCAAGATATTCAAATTTGTTGGCAGGTCATTATACATTTCCAATAGAAGATCATGTTTGTGGGCATGCAATAGATGTGATGATTTTGAAATGTTATATCATGGATCATGTTAGTGGAGATAAGTTGGGCATCAATATGATTCAAGTTTTTTACATGTTAGTCTTAACATAAATCCTTCCCTGCGTTAAATTTATTGTAAATTTATACTTATGTCTATTTTGTAATAGGTATATTTATAAAATATGAATGGAGAATAAAAATACAGATATATATGGATTTATGGACCCACAATTGATTTCACCTGAAGCACACACATTGACTGAGGAAAAAATAATCATTTATATTGCTGAAATATTTGAACAGAATGTAATTATCAAGTGATGGATGTTTCTTTATGTTGAGAGGTATGGAACATATATCTCAGAAAGTGTAATTTATCTTTTAATATAACAACCACTAACATTAAATTTTCTATTATATCAGTGACTATTGGATGTTAGGTGGTTTTTTCCAAGGGAGAAGACACTTTACTGGATATGAACTATCCATGGTGATGTGCAAAGAATTTTTAAGAAGATGTTGGAAATGTAAGTTTTAATTTATTAACAGTTTATATTATAATGAATTTTAAATTTATTTTATTCATATTATTTTCTAATAGGGGATGTTCTTTCTTTAAAAAATACACAAATAAAAAGAGTTCTAAGATCAAATATTTTACAGTAAAGGTGAATATCCATTTATAATTAGTACATTTTGGATGTATTACATAAAAATGGTATTTTGAATTGAAAAAATCATTTAAATATAATTTTCATACACAATAAGGCATCATCAAATGAGGATATTATATGTTAAGATTTATGTATGAAATAATTACAAATGTAATAGTTACGAAGTTCAACAAGGGTAGATTCCTATAAAAACTATTCTTGAATATTTCATTTGTTTTATTAATTATACATGCTAAATACTTTCCTTTTAATTTGTAGCTATTTGATGAACCTCAACCTTATAGTGCACAAGAGGTAACACACTTACAGGTGGAATGGTAAAATTATTTTACATGTTTGATGGGATTTGAGTTTGTTTTTAGTGAATATTGTAATTTTGAATGTTGTAATTATAAATATGTATTTGGAAGTGTTTTGGTTGGATTTATGTTTTTTAGTTAATATTTTAATTTCTAAATGTTGTAACTATGAATTGTGAATGTGTAATTTTCATGCTAGTTCTTCTTATTTCTTCTTCTTTAATTTTTCTATTTCTATGCTAGTGGTTATGCTTTTTTCTATGTTTTTCACACCGGTTATAAATTAACCTATTTAATATATAATATTTTACATCATTTATTTAATAACTAACATTAGAAAATTCTTCATAAAAAGTTTTTTAACGTCGGTTATTAAATAACCAATGTAAAAAACTGATGTAATATATAATATTTTACATCAATTATTTAATAACAGACGTGAAAAATGCTACAAATGAAGGTTTTTAACACCAGTTATTGAATAACTGACATAAAAATTCTTTTCAATTATTGATTACAATGTTGGTTTTTTTAACCAACATTAAATAAAATATTTATAACATCTCCATTAATAATGGAGGCTAAAAAGATATATATAAAATAAAAAAACCGATGTTTATAAGGCTTTTTGACTAGTGATAGGTAGTGTGGGATTAGTGAGACATGTTTTGTACCCCCAGGGACATATTGTGTACTCCTTAAAGGATAGGTTGGATTCTTCCTTATTATCTCAACTTCATTGAGAGATTGTGTGAGATTCCTTAGATCAGTATCAGCTGAGTCTATCACCTTAGTCTATTCCTGGAGGGTTAATATGGAATCACATTATACCCATAGGATGGTGACCCTTCAGTGAAACTTTTTAGATAGAGTGTTCAAAATGATTCAATGAGGCCCAAAGTGAGATCGTCTATCATAAAATTTTCCTAGGTGGAGTTATTAGTATCATCTTGTTCAACATTACATGGGCACTAACCCTCTACTTAGTGGGTTACACTAGATTAAGTTGTTGGTATACCCCATGACCTTGGGTGTGATCCTCATTAGTGTATCATTCTCTTTAAACATCCAACATATACTTATTATGGTGTGACATGATGAGTAGTACCTCATTAAAGGATTCCATTAGTTCTAATATGAATTGTGGTTCATGTTCTCTTAGTTGAGTTATATCAAGGATGGCATGGATAATTGAGTGAGATCTCATGGATGAGCGTTATCCTAAAACATTTTCAGTGGTTCTAGGTTGGAAGTGGTTATAACCATGTGTGGCATGAAGTATTTCTAATTATATCAAGATATTTTTTTATATGTCTCACATTATGATTGACATATCTTATGAGGAGCGGATTACACTTGATGATTTATACTTAGTGATTTTTAGGTGTGCTACTAAGTATTGTTATAATGACCCTTGTATGGTATTTTCTCAAATGTGTCATGTCTTATGCATATGAGGAACCTTTTTTAGAGTCCTTGGTGGTATAGGAGTAGGTGGATCTAGTTTGGGATATATAGAAAGAGGTGTATATCAGTGTTTCATTTGATAATAGTTCCCTCCACATGAGCAGGTGGGACATTACTTTCCAGTTCTGGGTTTGATTGTATTTTCCCCATTGTATGTTTTATAATAATTTTTTCATAACCTAATTGTTGGATTATAGATGTATGCATGAATTTTTATCAATTGTTTTACATTTTAGCATTGTATGGGCTTGGATATGGGTGTGTGCAAACAAGTACTTAAGAAATGCCTCCCATGTGTGTGATATTCCTTCATGGCACTAGTCTCTATCCCCAAGCTTATTAGAGGTGGCCTTGGGATAGTTTCATCTTGGGCCCCATCGGGTCAGATCATGACATAGCTTCATACAGAAAAAATAGAAAACATAAATTACATCCAAGTATGTTTCATATCACCCATAGAGTAAATAATTTTCCAATTTTTCACTACTCACAAAAAATGATATATATCAAGTACTCTACTTTGTGATTTGATAAATTTCTTCAATAACCATATTCCAGAGGTTTAGATTACTTCTAATATTCTCCTTTCAATTTATTCACCTTAAAAAATCCTTTATAAATTAATCTTTACACTACATTCATCTTCTAGACTTTAATATGTTATTTTCTAGTATATCCTATGTATAACATTTATAAGTTCCACAGATCCTCTTAAAAATTATCTAAATGTTTAATCCTATTATTCAAGAATATACTATTACCGAGATAACCTGGAATTAATGAGAAAATAATATTCATTGTATTATTATTTTTTAAATAATTTCAAATATGAATAAATATATTGAAAATAAATAATTCAATATTTTTCATAATAAATACTAAAATTTTACTAAAAACTAGAAATGATGAAATTTACTTTAAAATGGAAATATGGAGGGAATTAAATAATTGAATTAAAAATGAAAATTAATAGAAATGTATGATCTATTACAATCCCCTCATCTCATATTCACTAGGGGTTGGGTGGGAAATGATGTAGGGAAGAGGGAATTAAATTGAAAATAAGTAGTTTTCCATTAATAAATATTTTACAAAATGGTTTTATAAAAACCTATTATGGATTTAGTTTATTTTCTCTACTTACATGTTGTCATGCCATTTATAGTCGATACTCTCTTATTTCATGTTGGTTAAATGATAATGTATTACTTGAAACTAATTTGGATAAAACATTTAAATACCAAGAATTATATTTTTTGTAATTACTTCCCATGAGATTATATTGTATTGTTTTGATTTATTGAATGTATTATGTTAATAATATTTTTTATTTATGGTGTGTTTACTATTTTGATATCTAAGGTTGATGAATATTTATTAAAGGGTTATATTATACATTCATATAAAGGTTTATAGACACACCTATTTTCATATGACATGATGATAGAATGGGGTAGGTTCATAACACCCTAACTCTATTATACCACTTTTCCTTATCCTCACATGGGAAGGTTGGCTCAGCTGAGATGAAAATTTTATACATGATTCCCTTTCCTTCAAATAGGATGGGTGGTTCATCATGAATTCAGTCATGGTTCATCTTAGATATTGGGTTAAACCTGAAATAGGTTTGATAAGTATGGGCGCTTCTAACATAGGGAGGTATTTATTTTGGTTATAAATGATACACTCAAAAGTATGTTAACCATATTGTTTTCTATTTATTTATTATTCTTGATTATTTTTCTACCTATACATGATTTTATGAATGGTTTTTAAGAGAATGTGGTGATTTCCTATTGGGTATATCTTACTCATTCCCTATACGGTCTCCTCTAAGTATACATGTAGAACATTGTTTCTACGACCTAGGTGAAGTAAAAGTGACCAAGTACGGGATTTAACAGCACATGGATCCAAGAGCTTGGATGGAATTTTTTTCACCTTTTATAGGGTGAATTAGTAAAATTGTTAGTGTATGTACCTGGTGTTCTTAAATAGATATTTCACTTGGAATGACCATGTTTTGTGTCCTTAGGACTCATTTGGATTACCCATCACTTATATGCCTTGTTTTTTTCTTATTATCATCATATGATTCAATGTTTGCATGATTTGGGAATACTTTAGTGCACATAGTTATATATACATGTTATCATGCATCTTGTGTATCTTTCCTTATCACCTATTCTCCCACTTATTACTAGTTATGTCTCAAAGACTTTAGTACTATTTGGTCATAATACTTTAGGAATGGAGTCGTTGAGGTTACCTTTCTATACCAAGAGGATAAATCATCTCCCACTGATATGATCACAAAACTCAACATTTATTACAACATTTGGTGATTGGGAGGTACACATGAGGAGTTATGGAAACCCAAAATAATATAATTTTTTAAATCAAGATAGCGTCATTATATTAAAATTAGAGGCCACCAAAGTAGTCCCAACTAACAAACTATAAAAAAACCCACACCTCCTCAAAAACTATAGTGGGGTACCACACCTCCCCAAGTTATGTGTATCAATCAAGGGATTACCAAACCTAATGGATAAACCTCACCTCATTATGTATATCAAGTCGATCGAGGGAGTAACAACTCCATATATGGAGGAATCATCTCCCATCATTGGAGAAATTCCTGAATCCATCAATTGTATGGAGTACCTAAGCCTTATCAGGACCAAGGGATCACTAATATTGTGCCCAAATTAGTTGAATCATACCATGTGGTATGTGGGAGAGTAAAAAACTTTGTGATATGTATAGGGATAGTACCTATCATTATTAAATTTCCAAGAGTTTAATGAACCTACTCCTTTCTCTGATCATCTCACCAGAACCTAGTCTTCAGTCTCGTGGAGATAAAAAACTTAATCTACCTAAATGTTGTGTAAATAGACTCTGATTTCACAAGGAGTTTCAAAATTGTGTTCTAGTTAAAAAACAATCAAGATAGGATTTTTAATTTCTCAATTACAACACCTAGGTGAGAAGTTATGAAAAAACACCCAGAAACAAACAATGCCTGACATGTGGCTTGTTAGAAATGTAATGTGTGCCTTGAATAGTGGTCGATCATATACTATCATCACCTTTCCATGTAAATTTCAACTTACATATTGTGATCGATGGAGGTATATTATGTATAGGAATCACATGTTTATTGGGAATGTACTACCATCTAACCAAGTGATGTGGTTTATTACTACATGATGTTCCCTTTAGTACACACAACATGTGTGGATAATACGACAGTCATGTGTGTAAAAGGTATAACCCAAGTCATTTAATTTATACTAACACTTCATAGGGACCAAAATACACACCATATGATATTTAAAATTCTCATATAATCCCTTGTTACAATTATACATGATACATTATGTGTGTTTTAGATGTCACACACCATATGGTTTATAACTATAGTCCTACAAACCATAGAAACTAAAAAAATATACTTACACCACCGATATCATTGTTGTTTACACCTGAAACACAACTAATTGAGCTATGGAATCTTCATATTACCTTAGGTGTCCATTGCAACCCTCCTTCGATGCCACCACAGTCCCCGATTTCCCAAAATCACACCAAAATGATACCTCAATGATGCTCACTAGAATATACTCTAACTAAAACTTCTAATTCCCTATCCCTATCTTTATCAGCCACTGACCACCTAAAAGTCTGATGAACCTTCACCCAAATTAGAGAGGGAAAAAGTGGTGGAGGAAATGGGGGAATCTATGGTTGGAATTCATTTCAGCCCATGAACCACTACTAACCATAAATGATGACATAATGTCATGATGAGAGGTGCAAAAAACACAAGAAGGAAAAATTGGATAAGTTCTTAGATTTATCTAGGAACTCGGTCCTTTGATTCAACAAAGGATCTTTCCATTGATTAACTATGCCAATGAGAAATCAAACAACAAAGAAATAAAAATAATAATATTCCATTAATTTGAGATCGATGAGATGTGATCATGAGGAATTAATGAATACAAAAATTAATAATTTTTTTAAAAAAAAATAGATAATTCAGGAAATAATGAGTTATACATCAATTTTGGATTAATGGTCATTAAAATCTATGTATTCACTAGGATATATTGATTATCCCTCTAATAATGCATGTAACAATCTCTGATTTATAAATATTCCTCTCTAGTTAGGGTTTTTTCTAATAACTAAACCTAATTATAGAATTGAAGCACACTTTTATAAGGTTTTTCCAATATATAACAGTAATTTTATTTAAATACCCAAGATGAACCTCAATTAGGCCCCATAAACAAAACATTAATTACAAAAAACCTATGGTAATCAACCCATATCACGTCAAACTATGATGATAAATTTTAGATCTATAGATCTGTTAAGTATATATTGAAGATTATTTAAGATCACACATACATCAACAAAAAATTAAAAAATTATATTTAATATAATATAATCGAGCATCCATGATGCAACTTAAAACAAAAAAAATTCAATGAAAACCTCAAAAAATATGATTTAATATATTTTAAAGGTTTATAAAAAAATTCTTGGACACTACATACACCCCACATTTAAGGATTTATATCCCAAAAAGTGTAAATCTCTCAAAAAAGGTGAAGATAATAAGCCTAGATTTGGTTCTCATGATACTATGAACTCTTATGAAGGTTCCCATGCTACCAAATAATACACATCAATGGTATCACTTGATTCTGAAGGGCCCTCTATCACAATTCATCAATTTACATTTGATATTCCATGAATATAATGTCTTCCTCAATGTCTAGGTTACCCTATATGATAACGTGTGACTAATTGTGCACATATATCTCTAGATATAAAACATAGAAGACATTGTACAATTGATCTAACTATGGGGTTAACTTTAGGTGATAATCAACCTCTCCCACTCTGTGTATGATAAGAAACATGCTGATGAACATGGGGAATAAATTTCTTCCCCCTAAAAACTCTAAAAACTACATCATGGAAAGAACATTAGGAAAAATTATCTCCCTTGTAAAACATTAATTGTATTTATATTTTATATTTATAGTAATTATGATGTATTTTATCTATCCTCTTCTACTCTTAGATCACTTACATATTATCCATTTTTAATCGTGCTAGATCAGGCCCCATAAGAAATTATTCGTCAATATCTGGCCAATAAAGAGTGGACCTAAAGAGTATCCCATATATGACATAAAATGGTTCCATGGAAATAATAGAGTGGGAGAAAGTTTTATATATAAACTCCACTAGAGGTAGGTGGTCAGCCCAGATCTTGTGAAAATTGAGCATAGAATCCCTTAATATGTTCTCAAGAACCAAGATGGTCCTCTCTGTCTAACTATCCATATGAGGGTGGAATTTTGTACTCAAATTAAAATGATTCCCAAAATACTATAGAAATATCATCCACAACCATGTAATGAATTGGGTATCTTGATTATAAATGATCATCATGGGTTCTCTATGAAATTATATGATCATATCTATTTACTGACATCCCAAACCTTTCAATAAACTCCACTATCAAAGAGGAATAAAGTGGGATGACTTGGTAAGAAAATAAATGATCAAAAAAACAACATCATAAACTTTCAATGAAGGTGAAATTATTTTCATGAATTCTATCAACATATCAACCTAATTCTACTCTGTAACCTCAAGGTTTTGAGACAAACTCATTGAAACTCAATACCCTACCTTCACCAACTAATATTTGAGGCACTAAGACATGAAATGTATATAAATTCTCTTCATACTTGGCCATAAATATTGACACCAAATATATATACATATATTTATCAAACCTAGATGTGTTGTTAAGCGGTAAGTTCAAAACTCCTTAAATACCTCCTCATGAAGCATGACTAGGACCACTACACACCCTTGGAAGGGTTTGATGTGATCTCCAACTTCTTAAAATCCATCAAGTGAATCACCTAAGGATATTCAACCACATAGAATGTAAGAAACCAGTTATTATTTTAGGTATAGATCTTGTGTTTTCCATAAATTCTCAGTTTAATTCCTTAAATATGGCCTAATGTAAGTGCCTATTGAGGTTACAAAGGTCTTGGGGGTGGGGGGTCTAGGGATATTCCGGAGCCCAGAACATAATGTTTGGGTGTTTTATGTCTATAGAATGGTTAGAAAAACTATGTAGGGTAGGAAACATGATTTTACTAAACTGCATGAAGCTAGACAATGGGGTCCTACAAGAAGCATAGTTTTATAAAACTATGTGGGGGGAGCCACATGACAGTGAAATTTGTTATATAGTTTTTATAGAACTTCATAGAGGATATTCACACAATTAACACATGGTCGATAAACCATGTAGTGTAATTTTGAGAGTGAACCCTTCCTCTTGAAATGACCATACAGAACATGGCATGGTTAGACAAACCATGCGCCTAAACTGTGTGACCCAGTTAAATTGGGTAAAAATTACCATTTTCCCCCTGTTATGTTTTAAACCTAAATTCTCCTTCTCCCTTCTTTCATTGCATAGTAGGGGGTTCTATCTTGATCTCCTCGAGGAACTATCCTAGGGATTGACCCTTTTCCTCCATCTGACCATCTATTTGACTATCATATATCTCATTAGACCTTTATCAATTTCTTTTTAACTAGGAAAAATCAAAGTGTGATTTTGTATGATCCATATATCACGAGCCTAAGGTAGGTGGTCTCATTACTTTCGCTAATTTTGGAGATGTTTATATATTTAGGAGTGACACACACCCATATTTGGGGCATTTCCTTAATTTTTAAATTATCCCTGTCGTTACCTATCATGGTTTAGGTAATTGAATATTTTTTTATGCATGTTATAGGTTGTATACTTGGAATAAAGGACACACCTTGGGTGAGTTTCCTTGAATGAACTTTTATGGTTGTTTGGACTAAGATGCATATGAGGCATGCCATTATTTTCCTTTAATTAGTTGTTAAAAAAGACTTGATTGTTAATGTAATTTCAATGTTGTTAGATTTCAGTTGAATTGATTAAAGGATATGGGATTTTTGATTTTACCAATGACATGGCATTTCCATTTCTTGTTTAAACATGTTGGGAGTGAACTTCAATATCCATTAATTTTCCCATGTGAGTTGAATAATGTTAAATCCATGTAATAGTTTAATTTACATGCATTTCTTGTTATGAGAAGTATGCCCATTTGAGTAAATTGAAGGCCAAGTCGTATGTGGTTGACCCTTTCTTGAGTCACCATTTTTAGGTGAGTTATATTATATTCTCTTGGTTTTGACCTTGGCATGCCTAAAGAAATGTTAAAAATGATTTTAAATGATCAAAAGATTAATAGAGTTGAGTGAATCAAGGATTCAGATTAGAATGCGATGGATGGGTTGATGTGACTATTGTGCTTTTATACCTTGAGTGAACCATGGATTCAGTTTAGAATTCCATGTATTGGCTCAAAGGGTTAAATATGTTTAATCCATGAGTGAACCATGTATCCATTGAGGTATGCCATGGATGGGATCATAGAGGCTATATTATATGCGGAGCGAATAATAGATCCATTGAGAGATGCCATGGATAACCTCAAGAGGCATTTGACTACATGTCATGAGTGATACTTGGGGCTTCCTTATAGGACCTCCAAGGATGCGCTTAGGGACGTGAAATTATACCACACCTAGAGTGATACCAGGTTCCTAAGAGGTTCACCAGGATGGTATTGTAGGGTGTTGGTGGAATCTTTACCTAGATTGATACTTGAATTCCGTCTTTGAAATTTCATGGAAAGGCTCAGGTTATAATTGAATTATAAATGAAATGACTTGTGACGTGTCTTCCAAGACAAAGCACAATCCTGAATTTGGTCTTCACTTGTACTTTTTTAGAAGACCTTCTGAGGCATCTATTGTGCTTACAGTTATACGAGGGATATCAGGATTGAGCCAAATCTTGAGACTTACACTATCAGAAAATCATACTATACCCACAGTTTTCCAAAACTGTGTGTACCGGGATAGTATGAGAACCTATACCCACAATTTTGAAAAATCATGGGTATAGGTCACATATACCCATAGGTTTTTGTAGAACTATGGTTATAGTTTTTTTTTCAAAACCTATACCCATAGTGTTTTAGAAACTGTGGGTATAGGTTTATCTTCAAGACCTATACCCATGTTTTTTCCAAATTATGGGTATAGTTTTTTTCAATACCTATACCAATGGTTTTTGAAAACAGTGGGTATAACTTTCCTGTGTTATGGTGGGAAAATAAAAATTTCTGCAGGGCAAAAAAAATTCATCGGAACACCAATACTGATGGTTTTCCACCTATAGACACAATTTAGATAAATATATAGAAGTAAATATATTTTTATATATCAATAAGCGAAGATGGTGTAGTTGTTAGGTTCCAAAACCATATAGAGGCGGTCCAGGGATCAAAATCTATGATAACAGATTTTTTAAAACATATACCCCTAAATTTAAAACTGTGGGTATATGGTCAATGAAATGGTGGAATTCACCTATACTCATGGTTTGGAAACTGTAGGTATAAGTATTTAGAACCATGGGTATAGCTCAAGGATATACCAACGCCTTGGTTTCCCACAATTCTGTGAAAATATGGGTATAACCTATACCCATGGTTTCAAACCATGGGTATAGGCTTAATTATTCGTAGTGTCAAAAATTCAATTTAATTGAATTATTAAATGGATAATGAAATATAAATAAATGGAAACTAGTTCTTATAGGTTGTTTAATTTTCAGTACTTCCTACCTTACTACTTTCATTATTGCACACTGCCTACTATATATATTCACTGATTGGTTAGAATAGACCTCAGGTGTATGCCAACTAAGATTTAGTCTCACACCCTGTTGGGGTCATGTTTTGGACCCAGAAAAATTATATGATTATAGGTGTTATAAGGGAAAGTGACCTCCTTCATGTACTTGATATGTTGCATAGGAGGAAGAGAGCATGGGTCCAATATAAGGCTTGTGATGCTATTGATATTATTTTAGTCTTTCTATAATTTTGTAATATGGATTGTACATATACCTTTTATTATTTACTAGGATGTTTTTATTAGAAACCTGTGACATGTATTATCATCTCTTTTGTGATATGAATTCTGGTTATTTATACTATGAGTCTTCCACTATTTACTTTTGTTGTATGGTATTTAATACCTTTCTATTGAGATGTTATCATATTCCACTATGTTACACTATTCTAATGAGGGAATAGTATCTGCACTATCACACCCAGGTCCTTAATGCTCATCAACAGCCTCTGGCATTTGGGGAGATTCCCTTGAGGCCATGTGGCCAACCAGGCTTGGAGCACTATTGAGTGGCATCTGGGTTCAGGACGTTAAAAAGTGGCATCCGAGGTTTTATTTTCCTGGTTTTCTTTATTACATGAAAAAAATAGAGATAGATAAGAAGGAATAGGAATTTAATAATAAGTTGTGCTTGAGAGTAGCTACCCCACATACAGGGAAAAGAAAAATTACCTCAAATTAAATTATTGTTTTTTAAATTTTGAGCTATTATAGGTGATATGATTTCACCATTGGGTGACATAATTGTGTTGTTCTATTATTATTGATATTATTTTGGGTTCTATTGAGTTGAAACCGGATAAGACGATGGTATTCCATCTCATGAATCATATAGGCACTTATTAGAAATCACATGCCATGCATAATTTCCATTCCATTTAGAGAGCATTACTGATTGTATGTTGTTGTGATAAATACCATGATAAATATTCATACTTTTGTGATAGATATATTGGTATATATATTATGGTAGAAATTTTATGGATTACAAGATTTGGTCACTAAGGTGTATGAGCCCTCTTGAATCAGAATTTTGTGGATCATGTTTTGGCCTTAATGAGAATTATGTTAAGATGTACTATAGGTGGATGCCAAGATTTGATTCGTGGGGATTATGAGCCCCCATGGATTGGAATTCAGCATACCATTGGTTTACCCTTATGAAAGGGGATGTGATTAAGATGAAATTAATATGTCAATCAAATTGAATCTTAATGGCTTTTGGTAGAGAACTTGACTAAACCAAACCTTAGTTGTGGGATTTTGGTAGTGCCTCTCATTTGTTTGACACACAGACCTAACCCATGGGGCATGAAGAGGGGTGAGTTCTTATAATGTAAGGTTTTTAAATATCCTATCTTGGTATATATGCTTTTGAGTTGCAAACATTTATAATGATCTTGAACCTAGGAGTGTGTTTGGAATTATAGAGTCATGACACCACCAAGACCTCCAGTTATTTGCAAGGAGGGTTGAAATGATTATACCCTAGAGGTGGTAGTCCATGGGCTACCAATGGAACCTCTAGTTTTTCTAGTTGTGGAACCATATGTTATACCAGAAGTAGGTACTGATGTATAGTTTTGTAAAGGATTTATGAGTTTTATGAAAACATTTTAGGCAGAACCAAAACATACCACTTCTATGAAGAGATGATGTGAGCCTTCAAGAATAAGAATCCACCCACATTTTCAAGAGATGGAGGACCATAGGCTACAAATTCATGGATAGAGGCCATGATTTAGATCTTAGAGCACTTAGAGACTCCTCTTAATAGGATGGTAAAGCTCCCAATGTATATGATGTGTGATTCCACATAGACATAGTGGGATGTTATCACTCAGATGGAGCATCATTGAGATATTCCATGGAATGATTTTCAGATAGTCTTCTATGATTACTTCTATCTTGAGAAGCTGGGGTATGATAGAGCCTGGGAGTTTATGCATCTGGAGTAGGTAGATTTTTCAGTTATGTACTACTTAGCCCGTTTTACAGAGCTCCAGTGCTTCACACCTATTTTGATGGGTGATAATGTATCAAAGGATAGAATATTTGAGGATGGTATCAGGTATGAAATCTGATCATAGGTGAATGTCTTCAGGTTGACTATTTTATTTTCCTTAGTGAATTAGGTTCTGATCATAGAGCGTAACCTGAGGGAGTTTGGAGGTGTGATCTAGGTGGTTTGACACCTAGATCTAGTACTATCTCAACTAGCAGTAGGAAGAATCATATATAGATTCCTCATAGAGATATTAGTAGTCATAATGTATCTTCATGTAACAAAGTGAGGTGCTACCAGTGCAGAAGGTTGGGGAATACGAGTCCACAGTGTCCGTTATACCTAGACAAGTGTTGATCCTATGTCCAGATGGCCTATCTACAGTGCTTCTACAAAACGATTCCTCCAGAAGCCAGTGAGAGAGTGTCTGCACGAAATCCATCTTCAGGAGAAGGGTCAAAAACTTCTCATCAGTTAAGAATCTAGAGTGAATCAGGCCATTCAAGAGTTACACTATGTACTGTGATGCATCAGGTATTGGGATATGAACAGTTCTTATATAGTGGGAAAAAGTCATTGTGTACAGGTCTTGGTAGTTGAGGCCACATGATAAGAATTAACCGACACATGATCTCAAGTTGACAGTGGTTGTTCACACATTACACTATTAGAGACATTACTTGCTGGGAGAGCATTTTGTGGTATACATAGACCACAAAAGCCTCAATTACATATTTACACACAGTGATCTAAATCCAAGGAAGAAAAGTTGGGTGTAATACCTTATATATTTTGACTTATAACTAGACTACATGCCTAGTAAAGTAAATGTAGTGGCCGATGCACTAATCAGGAGGAATCAGATACAAGAAGTGCAGTAGGCCAGCAGTGAGTGGAAGCTTATGGAGTTGTTCTCTATGATAAACCTGGAGGTTCATAAAATCCATGTGAAGACATTTCATTAATCCTTAGATTTAAACTCTACCATACTAAAAAATTTGAGGATGAGTCTGCTATAGGATTCCAAATTCCTAGTTCTATGGGAGAGTGTGGTAGGTGAGGACCCTTATCCTAGTCTGACCATAGGTGAGGATGAGGTTCTGTGTTTACATGGTCGCATGTGGGACTCCTCAAAAATGCATGAGGAACTGTTTGGGGACTTTCATGCCTCTGTATGGGCATTGTATCCTAGTGTCCCCAAGAGGTATTTGTATTTTCAACATCAGTATTGGTATCCAGATATGAAAAGAGATGTAGTTGTCTTTTTCATGATGTTCTCCACCAGTTAGCATGTGAAGTATGAACACCATTACCCGACCAGACTTTTACAACAACTACCCATTCTTGAGTGGGAATGTAATGATGTTGCAATGGATTTAGTGCTGGGTTTAATGAGGACTTCTATAGGTAAAAATTCCATTTGGATTGTTGTGGACATGATCACAAAGGTTTCACATTTCCTTTTGGTCATGGAAACCTTCAGTGTTGATGAGATTGGGAGGTTTTCAATCTATGAGATTGTATGACTACATAGGGTACCAATTTCTATCATTTCAGATATGGACTCCTAGTTTACTTCTCATTTTTGTTACGGGAAATAGAGGAAATTGGGTACATAGGTTTTTTGTTCATAACTTAACACCCCTAGATAGATATCCAGTCAGAGCACATGATTCAGGTGCTTGAGGACATGCTATGGGAATGCATCCTAGATTTCAAGAGATATTGGGAAAGTCACATACCCCTGGTGGAGTTAGATTATAATAATAGCATTCAAGATACTATTCAGATGGTTCCTTATGAGGCTTTATACGGTAGGCTATTCTGATCACCCCTATGTTAGCTGGAGGAAGGAGAGGCAGCTATGCTAGGACCTCGTCTTGTAAAAAAGACCACTTAGTAGGTGTATTTGATTAAGAAGTGGAAGAAAACTTTAAAGTATTGTAAAAAATATTACACTGATCCCCATAGAATAACTCTAGAGTTCATGGTCAGGGATCATGTTTTCTTATAGGTTTCAATGAGGCTAGGAGATAAGAGGATCAGAAGACAGGGCAAGATTTTGCTTAGATACGTTGGGCCATTCGAGATTCTGGGGAGAGCCAGGCCAGGTGCATATCGGTTACAATTACCTCAGAGGTATCGAGATATGCATGGAATCTTCCATGTTTCTTAGCTGCGAAGATACTATTCAGACCTATCTCAAGATTTTCATCCCAATGAGGCTGAGTTACAGGTAGATGCGTCCTTTGAGGAGCATCCTATATGAATTGTTGATTGTAGCACAAAGGTTATACAAGGTCGGTATGTTCCATTAGTAAGGGTGATATGGCAGTATGGATGAGTGTAGAATAAGACCTAGGAGAGGAAGGGTGATATACGATTGCAGTGGCAGGAGTTGTTCTCGGATATTTCTTCACCACCCTTGGAAGGGAAATTTAGGGATGAATTGCTTTAAGGGGGAAGTTTGTAAGAACATGGTTCTTATTTGAAGTAAAAAATCTTGTTTTTTCCATCAAGTATCAGTTTAATTCCTTAAATATGGCCAATTGTTAGTTCCCATTGAGGTAAAAAAGGTCTTAGGAGTGTCTTAGGCTGATACGAATCCCGTAACCCAAAGTTTGGGTGTTTTATTCCTAGCACATGGTCAGTGAAAACCATGAAAAGAAGGCTGCATGGTTTGACTAAACCATTTGAGGTGGGATAGTGGGGGCCTACATGCCACACAGTTTTATGAAACTTTGTGGGAGGAGCCGCACAACCATGCCACCGGTTCTTCAGTTTTTTCAGAACTTGAAAGAGACTCTATGCATGGTTAACACATGGTTGGTAAACCGTGTAGGGTAACCATGTGAGTGCCCCATTCCTCTTACAGTGACCATGTGAAACAATGAACAATTAGAAAAATCGTTCACCTAAACCATGCGACCCAATTAAAATGGGCTAAAATTAACATTTTCCCCTATTATGTTTTAAACCTAAATTATCCCTCTCCCTTTATTCATTGCACAACACGGGGGGTCTCTCTTGAGCTCCTTGAGGAACTATCCTATGAATTGAGCCAGATCCTTCATCTGACCTTCGATTCAAGTGTCGTCAGTCTCATTAGATCCATATCAATTTATTCCAAACTAGGAAAAATCAGATCTTGATACTAGACAATCCATATATCATGAACCTAAGGTATTTTGTCTCATTCCTTTCACTAATTTTCGAGCTATTTATATATGACGGAGTGCCATAGGCCCATCTTTGGGGCGTCACTTAATTTTTAAATCAACACGGTTGTTACCTATCATGGTTTGGGTAATTGAATATGTGTTTTGACACATGTTATAGGTTGTATACATAGAATAAAGGCCACCCCTTAGGTGAGTTTCCTTGAATGACCATTTATATCCATTTGTTATAGGATGCCTATGAGGCATGACTTCGTTTTCCTTTCATGGGTTGTTAAAAATGATTTTTATTATTAATGGAATTAAAATGTTTTTAGATTGAAATTGAATTAGTTAAAGGGTATGGGATGGTTGACTTTCCCCATGACCAAGGTATTCCATTTCTTTTTTAGGATTGTTTAGAGTGAATTTCCCTATCTGTTAATTTTCCCACATGTGTTGAATAATGTTAAAGTCATGGAATAGTTTAATTTATGAGTGTTTCTTATTATGAGAAGCATGCCCATGTGAGTAAATGAAAGGCCAAGCTTTATGAGGTTGGTACTTTATTGATTCAACCTTGTGAGGTGAGTTATATTATATTCTCTTGGTGTTGACCTTAGAATGCCTAATGAAATGTTTAAAATGATTTTAAATGAATGAGAGATAAATATCCTTGATTAAATCATGGATTCATCTTAGAATTACATGGATGAGATCATGTAAATATTTTGATTTTGTACCTTGAGTGAACCATGGATTTAGTTTAGAATTCCATGGATGGGATCAAAGGGTTAAATATGTTTAAGCCATTAGTGAACCATGGATCCATTGAGGGATGCCATGGATGGGAACATAGTGGTTGTACTTATATGCTGAGTGAATCATGGATCTATTGAGGGATTACATGGATGAGATAAAGAGGAATTTGACTGTATGTCATGAGTGATACCTGGGGCTTCCTTATAGGACTACCAAGGATAGGCTTAGTGGCCTGAAATTATACCACACCTAGAGTGATACTGGGTTCTAGAGAGGTTCTCCAGAATGTGATTGTAGGGTTTAGTGGAATATTCCCCTAGAGTGCATCTTAAAAATGTCAAGGATGTGATCAGGTTATAATTGAATTATAAATGAAATGAATTGTGATGCATTTTCAAAGACAAAGAACAATCATGGATTTGGTCTTCCCCTATACTTGTTTAGATAAACTTCTAAGGCATCTGTTGTGCTTATAGTTATACGAGGGATGGCAAGATTGATCCGGATCTTCAGACTTAAAAATTCAATATAATTGAATTATTGAATGGATAATGAAATGTAAATAAATTTCAACCACTACTTGTAGGTTTTTTACTTTTGAGTACTTCCTATCTCACTACTTTCATTATTGTACACTACCTATTATATATATTCACTGACTAATTGGCATAGACCATGGGAGTATGCCTACTAGGATTTAGTCTCACACCCTATTTGGGTCATGTTTTGGGCCCAAATAGATTATATGATTGTAGGTGTCGATAAGGTCATGTTCCCTTTTTTAGGTTCTTAATATGCTGCTTAGAAGCATGAGAGCATGGGACCAAGCTGAGTCTTGAGATGCTACTGGGATTCATTTGGTCTTTTTGTACCTTTTTAATATGGATTATATATATTCCTTTTATTCCTAATCTGGTTGTTTTATTTGAAACATGTGACATGCATTATCATCTTATGTATGATATGACTTCTGGTTATTTATACTATCAGTCTTCCACTATTTACTTCCATTTAATGGTATTTACTACTCCATTATTTAACTATTATCATATTCCTCATTGTTACACTCTGATAATGTGGAAAAAGTCTCCCCACTATCTCACATAGGCCCTCGCTACTAGTCGGCAACCTCTGGCATTTGGGGAGATGCACTTGAGGCCACATGACCAACTGGGCTTAGAGAACTGTTGAGTGACATCCAAGTTTAGGAGGTTACATAGTACCTCACAATCGATATCTATGTGATGTGACATCCTTACTCACTAAAGAATTGTGGTGGCCACCAACATTGATCAAAGATAAGAAGAATTTCCCTTGTCCACCAAGTATAACTATATTAAGGATAATTAATCAGATGAATCCTCAATCAGATGACCTATGGATTTTCTAATATGGCTATCTTCCACTATTTTCCCTTACCATGAGTATAAACAATATAAAATTCATAGAACTATATAAAGTTTAGAAGATTCCTATATTTCAGGTGGATATCTCACTAAGAGAAAATTTACCGGATTCTCTTGTGATTTGTGTACACTATGAATTATCTACCAATAAGATGATGCCACTAAACCTTTAAGGAATACACTATAACTAAAAACTTTAAGTAATGGGTAACATATTTTTCTTTATGAGGCATTAGTTTTTTGGACCCATAAGCAATCATCTCTTTTCCATGAATCAATACACAACCAATTCCTAATATAGAGGCATTGTAAAAGAATACATACTTCACTAATTCCACTGGAATATAGAACATTAGAGCACAAATAAACCTCCAATTAAGATCCTAAAAATCCCATTGGAATTAAATAGACTATATGAAGGAATTCCCCTTCCAGGTAATGTTATCCATGAGAAATATGATCCTAAAATATCTGATAATGCCTAATAACCCAAGGAATCCAAATACCCTGAAAACATCCGTGGGTGGTTCCCAAGTGACCACTGCTTCAATCTTCACAGGATTGACTAGTAATCCACCCTCTATGATGACATGCCCTAGGAAAGAGACTTATGGGATAAAAAACCATCACATAAAGAGTTTAACATAAAAATGATGCTTCTGAAGAAATTCTAGGACAATCCTTATGTCCTCTATATACTTATCCCCAATTCCCAATAGATAAGGATTCCATAAATGAAGAATACCATGGAGTGATATAAGAATTACTAAAATATACAATTCATGAGTCCCTTGAAAATATATTTAGAGATTGTAACACCAAATGAAATTACTAATAACTCTGAATTCCTATAGAATCAATTGAATATCTTCTATGGGATATCCTCCTCATTAAACTGAAGTTGGTGATAACCGGTCCCAAGTTCAATTTTCTAAAACCACCTTTATCCCTCTAACTGGTCAAAGATGTCTTTGATCCTTGGAATTGGTTATTTATTATTAATTTTTACATAGTTAAAATAGTGATAGTCTATAAAATTCCTCAATATCCCATCCACATTCTTAGTAAAAAGAACTAGTGATTCCTAGGAGGACACACTAAGCTAGATAAAACCCTTCTCTTTTAAGTCCATTGTAACACCCTGAATTTTTGGATATTTTTTTACTTAATGTATATGAACAATGTTCAAAGAATTTTTTTCTATTAATTTGAAATAATTTAACTAGAGTAAAAAAATAAGTCATATGAGATATAAATCAATCTAAAAACACTTAATTAAATCATAATGGAACATTACAATAAAAGTAGATGATATTATGTATTACATACCATTCATTATTACATAAAATGGATGATTACATCACTTAAAAGAACATAAATTAAAAGTGGAAAATAAATAGAAAATAATAATATATTTATAACTTAGAAATACCCTAAATCATCTTCACTCTTGAGAATCACCATCAATAGAATTACACGTACAATGTAAAAAAATATCATCAAAGGATAAAACACATTGTAAAATAAAAAATGAAAATTAATGGAATGAGAAGAGTTATTTGTGAAGTTAGAATTGAATGAATTTATAGGAGGTAGTGGAGGTAATATAGTTAATCTATGATAATTATAAAAGGTGTATACATTCATTGAGTTTGATACCAGTAAATATGTAACTGGTAAGGAATTATTGGTATGTAGTTAATATAAATAAAGTTTATTTAGTTGTGAAAAATATATAGGTTCATTATAAATAATTTAATTTATAATAGAATTATATTTAACTAATTCATTTGTGAAAATACCTTTTATTTTAAAGAATTTTTTATATATAAAATATAAATTATTAATTAACGTATTAAATTTAATGATTGATTTTAATAAAATTATTTGATAAAGATAAAATATTATCAGAGTAAATTAATAATTTCAAAAAAATAATTAAGTAAATATAATGAATAATAATTTTAATTATTCAAATCCAAACAATTTTTTATTTAAAACACTGTTTTTATTATATATTATTTCTTTTTATTTAAAAGATAAATTTTTCTCATTTGGAGTATTAAATGATTTTTTTATTTATAGATATAATAAAATGAATAATACTTCATAAATTGATTATCAATTAGGTATAAATGGAGATAAAATCATTTAATGGTAAAAAGTGATATTTTTCAAAGAATTATACTTTTCTATTGATGTGTATTTTTTATCTTAATACACTAAATTGATAACTATAGATAAATGATATAAATGAAATTTATTGGTAATATATATATATATATATATATATTCATCTAAATATTTTTACATTTTATGAAATAAGAATAGATTCCAATTTTTCTTAAAATTATGTTTTTCTAAAAAAATTATTTGTTAAGTATTTTTATATTAAAATTATTTTTTTATAACTTTTAGAAATTGAATTAATAAAATGGATTTAACATTTGAAATCAGAATTTATAAATTAGTTAATAAGTTCAATTTTATTTTTATACACAAAAATAAGTTAAATGGTAAAAGTTAGTTACCATGGTTAAGGTAAAACATTCATTGAAAAAAATATTTTTTAACTGTTGTGTATTTTTTATCTAAGAATATTAAATTTATCTATTTTAAATTATAAATATAATTTAATTTTTAAATATATAAATAATATATTGATACTTATTTAAATTATTAATTGATAGGTAAAAATAATAAGAACACTTACAATTTAAAAATTCATTTTTAACAAAAAAGGATTTTCAAAATATCACATATTTTAAATTAAATGTTAATTTTATAATATATTTAAGTTTAATTAGATTAAATGGAATAAAATTTTTGAATTAGAACTTAAAAATTAGGTAATATGGGTCATTTTTTAGTAAAAATAATAATTACCATGATAGATATTTAATCAAGGTAAAAGGGATAATTTAAAGTGGATCAATTTTATTATAATTAAAATGATATAAATATTTATAGAATAATTTTTTTAGGTTTTGGATTTAATAACACATGTATCAATATAATTTATTTACCCAACTCACCTAACTCCCATTTGATTACATCTTTACCCTTCACCTAACTTAAGTTTCCGAAGAAATGATCCTCAATTTCTCTTATAAAAGGAACTCTCTTCCACCCACTCCAAACCACTCTAAAGCTTAAACTAAATCTTGAATTATTTTCCATTTTACCTATCCTAAAGTCCTATTCCATTTTGGGTTACCTATGTTAACATGAAAGATCCCTAAAATCCTTTATTTTCAAGTGGCTATCTAAGATAAGTTTCAAGCCTTCAACATAAGTATTACCCACTCCCTAATAATTTATTTTATTATATTTTTCATCTAAATATTCATAAATATGATTCATAACATTAATAAAATATAAATATTATCATTAAATCTTTTTAATGATGATATTATAATAAAAAAATACTCTTATAACCATAATCACCAATAAATTATAACATGTTCTTATTTGGGTCGATTTAACTATCCACATGAACGATGCAATAAATTTATATCATTATCGACTATGGAAACTTAATTAATAGAAAAATATTATATGAATAAGTAAATAATTTTTTCTTCTTAATGGTAATATTAATATTAAACTCATTATTAATATACCAAATTTTATTAGTTAAAAATTACATAAAAAAGCTCGTTATAGATTTCCACTCTATGAATCATACCTAAAAATCACATGGAATGAACTTATAAGTTCATAAATATTTTTTTAACTTAAATTATAGAGTTTTTACTATTTTTTTAATTATTAAATCATGAAACTAGTATGATTAATGAAACCATGATATCAAAACAAATACGAAATAATTAAAATCACTAACAACTGATGATCAATACTAACAAAAAAGTAATAACAATGTAAAAAATTAATATAAAAGATTAATATAAAGTTTGAAAAAACATGAATAAGTTTATGAAATTTATGGTTAATAAATATATGATTATTAAAAATGATATTAGATCACATCCGACAAAACGGTAACTCAAGGTAGTGTTTTTTTAACTAAACTCCCTTCTATTGAGTTATAATATTTATTCATGATATTAATTCTCATTTGTTTGAATTATTCCACCATAAGATTTTATTATATTTTAGTTAATATTTTTTTTGGATTTAATTCTCTTTATCATAAAATATTTTCCAAACAATTATTTCTTTAAAAATTATATTTTCTGTAAAGGGTTTTGTAAACTCAATTTCCATTCATTGAGCTGTAATATATATTATTGAAATCCATTATTCTAAGATTTATTTATTCTATCATATGAAAATTTTAAATTTTATTTATTCATTATTTTCTATTGAATTTATATTTTCACATCAAATTCTGCTTATTTTATGGATTTTTTTCTTCATAAAAATATGATATTATTAAGAATAATTATCATCTTTTCTAATGAATCTTTCTACTCCATATACATATTCTTCTTATGAAAAAAGTTTTATTTTCTTATTTTGAAATAAAAATGTATATTATCTTATTTAATTTTTAAATATCCATTTATATATTTATAAAATGTAAATTTTTTAACTCTTTTATCGATGTGGTTTTTCATTAAAAATGCCATAAATCGTAAGAATACATTTCTTATCTTGTTTCTTAATTTTATTTTATCTTCCACTGCACATTTATTTACTTAAAATTTATTTATTTATGATGATCCATTATTGTGTATTCTTTTAAAGTGATTTTTAAAAATATTTCCCCTCTTGAAAATTATTTTCATAAGTGTTTTGAAACTCTGTCTTTATATGAAAATTATAAGAATGATTTTTGAAAATTATTTTATGAATTTTCTTCCTTTTCCACATGTAAATCAAAATTATATATCCATTATAAAGTAATTTTCATGATCATACTCTAATTTAATTCATGATAAACTTATTTTGGGAGATTTCATTTTTGTATATATTGATCAATCACTTGATGTCATTATGTAAGATAACATTTATGTTATGAAACCCGTTTTATTTCCATGAGTTTTTTATGATAGGATGTATTATTTATTTCACTTGGAACACATAAGTATGGTTTATAATTATGTGATAAGTGGGGTCCTCTATATCCCTCTAATTAATTGGTAAAAAGTTCATATCACATATGATAATTATGGGGTGCGGGTCATGATGGTCGATCCACTATGAGGTGAAGGTAGTGATGCCTGACCTACTATGTTATGGGAAATAGGTAGTGAAGCCTGTTTCGCTATGTTATGAAGGTATTGGTAGTTATAATTGACATATGATATTATTTTCTATGCTCATGCATATTCCACATTTATATTCTATGCCTCATGTCTATGTTATGTTCCAGGGATCATGATTACTATGTTATATTTTTGTATTCTTACACCATGGTATATATTTGATCTTTTTAGGTTATATGTTATTTTTTCATTCCTTATAGACAAATCTTATGGTTCCACAATCCTTTTAATCATATATTTCTCTCATGATCATGTTTTCTCACATTCTTAGGATTTAACACTTTATGACTCATTGATAGGTTTTCCCTTAAAGATAATTTAAGCATGCTCCTTATTTTCCCCCACTTCCCTAGAAAATTATATATAGGACTATGTGTAGAATGAAGATTTATATAGATATGTTTGTGGTGGATGTTTAAGTAATAATTTATAAGAAGATATTTATGAATATGATCTCGAAAGAATAAAACTTTGGTTTTTTGGGATTTCATGATTAATTGTGAGATATAATTGTTAAATTATGAAAATGATGTAAAATATATTAATGTTATGTTTAAGTTGCCTGATCCTCAAACTAAACATTAAACTCCCTAATCTTGTCTATGACCATCTAATAAGTTATATAATATATTAGCTTGGTATCAAGGTGTAGATCGATATAGAAATCATTATCTCGATGGGGGGGGGGGAATCTTGGAACATTCTAGGGAAAATATCTATTTATTCATTTATAATAGTAGGAAGTTGATCCTATAAAGAATTTGTGACACAAAAAATTAAGCTTTATAACTGATGGGTAATCAACTATACCTTCTTTCAAGTACTCCAAACCCTCCTTAACTATAACCCCACTTTCTTATGAAAGAGAACACTAATCCATCAGTTAGATAAAATGATACTCTCTAACAGAAGCAATCTATCCTGGTATAGACTTTAGATAATCATTCTATAATGAGGATGATGTTATAAGGATTAATTCCAACTATATTGTGGTGCCATGAAAAAATCTCTCTAATAAGTGTAGGATTCCACCATCATAAGATGTAGGAGAGACTTTGATCACTTACAATAGGAGTCTCTAGATACATTGGTTAGGATAGAGTTTTTACCTATATTTCTAGCTCTCAAACTAGTGATGAAATTATAAAATAGTAGATCATGCTAGTGTCAATAAATATGAGTTCTAGTGTAGAGAAGAAATAGATCATACCTCAAACCATGTCAGGTGATATTAGGTCATATAGTCTATCACTTGTATTGATTTTTGGTCATGACTTCTAGCTTCCTAATCCTAGAGATTACCACTTGAGGGTGGTGGTGGAAGCATGTCATAGTGTCGCCTACAATTAGCCTCTCTTGGTGCACTGTTAGGTCCTCTACTATAGCCGCCTCCCGGTGTACCACCTTGGCCACCAAGGGGATGCCCTATATCACACATCTTACTCTAGAGAGGAATTACATCCACCATACTTCTCTATCTTCCATTTTATACTCATTGGGTTGGGTATTCTTAGGCTATATTTCCTCATCCTCCATAGCCATATAAAAGAATCTGTTATTTCTAGATGAATATCCTATGTTAATCTCCCATATATGACCCTCGAGACTAGGATAAAACATGTGTATATCTATAATGACACGACCTTGAAGTCTACCATCAACTGAACCCAACAGATGTATCTACCCTTGGATGATTGGTATGAGCTCCTTCCATTAGATGGCCCTTTAACATAAATATCTCGATCACTAGATCCCCCTCCATGAATCCAACATAGTTTATTTTGAAAAAATGGATAAAACTAGAATAAATATCTATATAAATCCCATTCTCAAACTTCTGAAATTGAAACAATCCACTTCAAACCATGTGGATAAATTACCTCATAAGTCTAGTAAATGTCAATGTGTACTCCACTATTGATAATATACCATGATCTAGGCTAGTAAATACAAGACACACACCATCCTTAGCGTAGTCATTTATCACTCTATATAGAATATTTTTTCAATATATAACCAAGAATGAGTATCCACATCATGGGTTTGAGTCATTGGGGTCCACCAATAATTCATTTTACCATGAAGAAGACTAGATGCTCATGACACCATATGATCAATAGGTGTCAATAAAAATAGGATCACCTTAGTCACTACCTCTAGATAATCCTCCATGTCCTAAGGTACAATATTTCTTTGGAACTTAGGTGGAATATTCCAATTAAACTCATGAATATCACTCAATATATGTGCATCATTTTCCTTCCAAACTAAATGTATCTCCACCTCAGTCGGTGGAGGTTCATCCCTCCATAAAATCGTCAGAGGGTTTTCCCACTATACTATAAGTACAAGATCTTATCCCCACATTCCGAGAGGAAAAATATTTTAAATAGTTCCTTTAATGGAGGCCTCATCACTCAGCTGATTAGTGGAAAGAGACTTAAGTGCTGTCATGGTCACATCAAAGCTTCTCCCCAGGATTCTAGCTATCTATATACATGGTGTAATATAATATTTATAAAGATAAACCAATATTTACTTAAAAATATATCGGTGAGATGACTGAAAATATAAATAGAAATCTATAATTAACTATTATAAAATTCATATTCTATCATATACATACCCTAAAAATGTTTCCTTAGAGTTATAATTCGATTAATATATTATTTGATTATCAGTGAAAGAATACATTGTCTACCACACCAATAAATTGGTTCCATGGATTGAAAACTAAATTCAAGACCCCATTGTATCTATTAATTAAATTATCAAATCATCCTCACATAACTCATAACTCCAAACTTTATCCTTAGGATTGACTATGTCTGATACCACTTTGAGATGACCCAACCCACTTATACCTCACCTTGTTCAGGAGGAAGAATAGTATGCTACCCCGGTCTCACTTCCAATAGGCCAGGGGATGGTGACTAGCACCAAGAAGGAATATATCATAAATGGGATTCCATGGCCTACCTAAAATATATAGAATCACATATCTCTATAATAGAATATAATCATATAGAAAAAACAAAATGACCAATTGGGACAGAAAATGCATATGCGATATATTAAAAATCCATATAGTATGAAAAATAGAATGTTAGGAAAAGTAGTGTCACAACATAAGCCCAATATACAAAGTAAATACCAACCTATAAAAACTAATAATAGAGTGAAACTACTCAATGTACCAACTCCCAACATGTATGTTGACCAGAACTACCACCTTTTAGAACCACTAATCTCTAGTTACACCAACCTTTTATCCAAAATGATCAGCACTAAACTCTTCACCATTTTTATAAGATACAACATGTGTGGGTGAAATGCCTATGCAAGGAAGAGTATATATATACCCATCAAGATAACATAAAAACAAGTAAGGTATAAAAAAAAAATCTATCTTATAACCCATTTTGAAAGATAGAGACCAAAAGAGAGAAATCTAGATATACTCAAAGGTTAGAGAATCAGGAACCTACGAGAGTCTAAATCTTCACATCCCAGTTAAATGAGGTTTTAACACTAAAAATAATCTATAGAGTCCCAAAATACCCAAATCTAAAAAACCCATGTCTCCTATTAGAAACTGTATTAGGGGATCCATGAATAACCATGATATGTGTATCAAATGAGAGAGTACCAACCTCAATGGAGTACTGAAGCCTATGCCCACAATAATAATCTTTCCAAAACCTAGTCACTATACTTATGAAGATAAAGAACTTAACCTTCAGAAAAATATATGTAAATTGACTTTTATTACCCAAGGTATCACACTATTTCATTCTATATGGAAAACAATCAAGATAAGGTATTTAATTACTCAATTCCAACAACCAGAAAACAATTTATCCAAAAAGTTATGAAAATACATATACAACATGTGGATTGCTGAATTGTGCATGTGATCCCTGAGAAGTGGTTGTCCAGGCACTTCCACTACCCTTCAATGTAAAGAAAGACCAACATGAAGTTATCATGGAAGATACATGTTGTATGGGAGGTTTCTCGGGTTCATATTACTAACAACCCGAGTCTTGGGGTTTATTACAACATGATGTGTCCCTTAGTATACATAGCATGTGTGTCCATAGGGATAGTAAGACATGTAATCTAGTATACCCTAATCCACCTACCCTAGACTAATATGTTGTTTAGATCAACATACACACTGTGTAATGTTTAATGATATCCTGAAAACCCAACCTCCCCTAAATGTCATACATGGCGTGTCTTTCAGAATTTATACACTATGTGATCACTTAGTCAATTTTTAAAAACCTTGAACACTTAGAAAAGCAATTATTTACACAAATATCATCACCATTCATTCCCATCACACCATCTGTTGAGCTCCAACATCACTACAGCACCTCTGATGTCTATTGATGTCCTTCTTCAACACCCCACCCATCATAGAAAATCAATCTATATCACTGCCTCACCACCCCTCACCAGAACCCACCCTCCTCATTCTTTTTATCGCCTACCAATGTCTTTACTTGCCATAAGAAACCGTAATGTCTACTGAACCTTCACAAAAATATGAGAGGGGGAGTGCATGTATGGAAAAGGGTGAATTTTGAATGGAATCCAGGTCCCCCTATGAACCAACATCAACCATGGTCGAAAACTCCATACAACTTCAGGAGGAATGGTACACAGAAGAGGGGGGAGGAGGATTAATTACCAGATTATTTCAGACACCCAAAATTTGATCTACCAATGGATATTTTCATTGATTTATCATGATAATTTTTAATCAAATAGTAAGGAAATACAAATAATAATTCACAAATAATTATGGATCGATGCAATATGAATAATAGGTATTCAAGAATAGAAAAATTGACAAATTATTTATGAATAATGGATCATAATTTAAATAATTATTCCTACCATGGGTTTAGATCAATGAATTTTGAAATATCCATCTACACTCAGCTCCTTTGATGATACCTAGAAGAACATGAACACAAATCTACAATCTCTAAATCTCTCTCTCTATTTAGGGTTCAGGCTAATGACTAACTCTAATTAAAGAATAAATGATTGTTTTTATATGGTTTTTACTAGGTTTATATGAATTTTTATTCAAATACCTAAGATGTTCCCAAGTTAGGCCCTATAACCGAAACATTTATTACACCACCCTTAGATTAATCCCCTTATACTGAATTAAACTATAATGATGAATTTACTATTCAAGGATTCAATAAGAATATATCAATGTTTCTTCCTAAGCACACATGTGAAAACTAAAAAAATTAATATATTATATTTAATATAACATATTAGAGAACCCATGATGTGATTTAAGTGAAAAAAGTCAGGTAAAACCATAAAAAATATGATTTAAAATATTTTAAGGCCAATAAAAATAATTACATGTCACTACATAGTAAAACCTAAATCCCTCATTCAAATTTTAGTAGTTATTTGGGTTAAATCTGGGTGGTCTATTCAAACACTTTTGGGTCATTTCCATAGGGGGATAAAATAATGGTAGGATCAACAGTGAGGTATTTAGATATATTTATACCATGAATTATATTTCTCTCTCATAGAATTATATAATCAGAGGAAATTACATCATAGATATTATTTATTTGGAAATTTGTTTAGGGGATTTATTTCTATAATTTAAAAGATTTATTAATTGACCTTGATTTTGCAATATTGAGTATTTTAGTTGGAGAATCATGGTAATTGTAAGAATTATTACTTTGATTCTCATGATTTTAATAGAAAAATCAATAAATGTGACTCCAAATTCATATTAATTACTATTTATATAATTTTATTTTGATTTTTTGGTTTATAATGATTGGATTAACGTGGTTTTCTCTTTAAGATAATTAAGATAATTAATTTATGGGATAGAGATAAGGTGATTTATTACATAATTAATGTGAGAGTAATTTTGATTGAATTTGGTTTAATTTTTTATGGGACGTGATGTGATGTTGAAATTATAGTATTAATGTGAGAATGTGTTTTTTTAATAATTAATATGTTTTAATCTAATATTTTATTATGTTACTATAAAATTGTTTTTAAAATATAATGGAGATCAAATCCAGTATTATAGAGACGATGATTAGATGTTTTATTTTTAAGAGAATTTTCATATGTGGTATTATGATGAGGCTAGTTTGATGTGGTATTTGAAAGAGGTAGTTCAGGTGTAGTATTAAGAGATGTAAAAATTAGGTGGTGATAAAAAATGAAGTTGTTATTGATGGTAAAGTTAATTAAATATTTATATTTATTATATGATCAAGTTATAGAAAACATTTATATTACATGGTTAATTAATTTGATATTTTTCTGACTCAAATTGGTTATAAATAATTTATTTGTTTAAATTGGTTTTAGAATTCAATGAAAGTGATTAGTCGAGTTACATGAGTTATTTTGGGGTTGAAAGTATATCATTTTACATTTTTTATTTTAGAAATTATTTTTTTATTTTTTCATATTATATACATCTATAACCTGAGTTATATCAATAATGATCTAACATCCATGTTGCATTGGATTCCATGTGTAACCCAACATTCATGTTGTATTTAATGACTGACTAAGAGTTCCCTTATTCATGTTTTAGGGGTTTAGTAGGGACAAACCTTGTCCAAAAATAATAGAACTAACCACCAAGACATATTTTACATAATATCTTACTATTTATTTGAATTGAATAAAAAAATGAAAAATATACCCTGTATGTGATGATATTGAGTTATTGTTTATTATTTTCAAACTATGATTGATTAATATCACTAAGAAGCAGTCAATAGACTCCTTCCTAATAGGGTATCCATAGATTGTATAAATCTCCCAACACTTTGAAAGGATTCCCTATTATACATATTCTTCTAGAATCATTGTTATGAGACCTTTAGATTATAATATTTTTAATAGATGATTGTTTTACACCATCTCATGGTCTCAAACAAATTTTATAAACTTTAAGAAATATCTTTTATAGAAACATATCTTTGAACATTTAATAATCATATGTTTTTTCATTTTAAATGTTTTATAAATTATAGAACTATGAAACATATAAAAAACCCCTTTTAACATTAGGATAAAATATATTAAACATTTAAATCTTTAAATTTTTTGTAAAATGTAGTAAAAAACTCATGAAATCATCATCACATGATGATCCAATTAATATATATATATAATATTAAAAATGGAAGAATGAATAAGTGTTGTGCGTTATAAAATGCACTATCATGCACATAACCACTACACAATGACCATTACTATGAAAAAATTTACATTAGAAAAAACCATAACATTTTTAATACCACACATGATGTGGTTTTAACTTTATTTCATGCCTCTATTAGTCTCTATATTTTAACAAATCCTGATAGTACTTATGAATTCTCACGTTAAGTCAAATTATATGTAACTACTTTTGATACCATATCCAAAACTCCTTTTAGATATCCAACAAAAAATTATTTTGGATAAGATATCAATATTTTTCACTATATATTAAATAATATGTATCAGATTATGAAAATCCCCCAAAAAAACTTTTTAGAAATCTTATAAAACACTTTTGGTGCTGATTTGAATGTATTTTTCAAATAATTATTATCATAACTTAATACCTCTTCAAAAAACTAAAAAATTTTTCCCCATGAGAATTTATAACATTTAAAAAATATGAATTCTATAATACATAATTATAATAAAAACAACCTCTAGTAAAATATCAACTGTACTCATCCTAAAAAGGGATCCAGTGTGATATCCATGAAAGACGTATATATTTATATTAGTGTGCACCAAAAATATCATATATAATATGAATAAATGAATTGATAAAAAATTTTGTTAAATTTTCTTATAATTTTTATAAAAATTTCAGTTTAGTTCATTCCAAAAACCCAGTTGTATATTTAGTTTTAAACATTTTTGTGTTTTACTCATTGAATATTGGAAAATGTAATTAATGCTAATTTAGGTTATTTTTAGAACATAATTGAAATTAGTTTTAAGAAAATAGTACTTATATACCCTAATGCATTCAAACGATGATTTTTTATCTTGAAATTTATGTATTTTAGACTAACTAATTCATTAATTTAATTCAATAAATAATTATTTAATTCAATAATTATTTGGAATAACATATTTAATTTTGTATTTATTGGGAAATGTATTCAAACTATGTTGGAAACCAATATAGCTTGTGTCAACATTTGAGAAAAATCTAGGGAACCAACATAACTATCTAAAGGAATTTTGTAACTCCCCTCATTCATATTAAGTATGAATTTGATCTAAATTATACTAAAGGTCATGTATTTTTGACTATTTTAGGTTTTCAAGGGGTTATATGAGGCTCCAGATCATGTATTGAGGTAACGGTCTAGTGGTGGTAATATCTGTATTTCATGCATACATTTAGGGTCTTTTAAAGTATAAATTTCTACATTTAAATGATAATTCTTGCCAAAAGTTGGACAATTTGACTTGTTTTTTGTTTTATGGAAGGATACTAATAATAATGTAAAAGGAGAAAAAAGAGGTAAATTTTTTATCTTAAATACACTTCACACCATGATCAAATCAAAGAGGCACGACACCAGATATTTGATGATGATCATGGAGGACTTCCATGGCATAAAACTGAAGAACAAAGGAAAAATGAGGCTTTTAGGGTAGAAAAATGGAATTACATGTCATGTAATGATTAAGAGGTGAAATGAAGGACACAACATGAATTGAAATAATGCATCATTGAAATTGAAATGTGGTGTAATGTATTTACATGTGGTGTAAATTCCCTAACAATATTTTAACATTAAAATTTGGCATATCTTCAATTTTGGATAGAATCTTTAATGTGGGACCGACATAGGACCACCATTGGACCATTCCTTTGTGAAATTTAGTAATTCTAGAGACCATATTAATCTTATAAAATGATGGATAGATTGTTGTTGCGATATTCCATGATCGGAAGACCAAATCTTGGAGCGAGAAGTTTCACTGTGTAGGGCCCTCCATGAGTTCATCATCCTTTTCCTTATGAATTATTTTCATTTTATCCTTCCCTCGTATTCTCTCATCACTAAGAAGAGGGGGTAAACCTGCTTTGTGCTTGGGTAATGTAATATAAGGGGGAATGTTCTGTTGGAGTTATTTATTTTTAATTTATTCATGTGTTTGGTTTGACTCAAATTATTATTCAACATCTATTCCCTTTCTTTTACTTTTTTCATGACCATTGATAATTGAATTAAAAAGGAAATTTAAAATTGCACTACTGAAATCCCTAATGAAGGCATAAACATTTTCAACTTTAGGGTAACTCAGGTTTAAATATGGTATCAAGAAAAACTTGATTCAATAATATCCTAAATTACCGAAGTAAGGGAAATAAGATATTTCCACATTACGGAGGGGACACCATGACCATTAGATCTTTCTCATCTCGACTCTGACACCAATCATGAATTAATAAAAATATTTTCTAAAATCTAATTACACATCAAACCTGAAATTAAAAAACCCCGGTGAAGTCTCAAAATCTATTTTCAAACCAATTAATCAATCTTATTTTTCTTCATTATACTTTTTAAAAATCAATCAAACAAATATTTTCTTCACCACTTTCTACAATTTAATAAAATTAAATCTTTAGAAAACCAAATCAAACTAATTCACCATATCTATGGGTTTGACCTTAAACTCTCCAATACTACATTTACATTAAATGAGAATTATTGTTTGAGTTTTTGTAAATTTGTTTTTTCATAGATCCTTAGAGAATTAAAGATTCCCTATGGGACTATCAGGTGGAAATCATCCAAGTGGTACATTACCCATAAAATTTTTGGTGGGAGTCCACTGGGGTTCTTATGGGGTGGAAGTTATGAGTTCCATTACCACCAAGAATCCATCTATGGTTCTCTAAAAATCTAATAGGCCACTGAAGTTTCATTTGAGCCCATTTCATTTTTCTTTATATTTTAATTTAATTAATCTAAATGGGTTTAAAAGGTTTTAAAATGAGGAATTGTCTCTTATTTCACCTAAGAATAGCATGAAAGCACCTCAATCACTATATCTTGGTTCTTTTTTCTTTAATATTGGTTATCTATCAGTTAAGATTATATCATAGAGTTTTGTATCACATGGAAGTTATAAAAGTGAGTTTAATAATCCCATCGCTTATATAATAGGGTTTTCCTTATTATTTCACCATTTATCACCATCCAAGCGCTAATTTGGGAGTTTTTTCAAGTTTTCTATTTTTTATTATTTATGGCTAAATAATCTAATGGTTTCTAATGAGAAAGACACTACTAGGACAAGGTAGGAGGTAACTTTATTTTCTATTGGTATTTTCTCATATGGAACCACTTTGTGTGCCTAACCTAGAAATTTATTCAAATTGAATATTTCACTGCCTATGGTATGAATTCAAACTATTAGTCCCATGAGAAGTCCCTTGAGTGGTTTTCATCAACACCATGGTCATTGATGAAAATTTATCTATGGGTTATATTATGGAACCTTGACTTTAGACCTATAATGGGTGATATATGATTGAGTATTAAAATTAGAAGCCAAGTGTGGAATCCTAGACTAACTACTTGGTAAGAAATAACTTTAAAATGATTCATACTTGGGATGGGATAACATAGGTGTGATACTTTTCATTGGGTAGTGGATTGAGAGCATAAACCCTTATATTTTAAATAATTTTAACTGATATGTGATTACTTACAAATGATAAATTTTTGGTTATAATTAATTCTTGTTGGTACCTCATCCACCCTTGATGTGTTTGTGGTATCTTGTCTTCCTTATGGGTTGAGTTGGTTGTACCTCATCCACCTAGAGTTGGTTAGCGGTGGTGTGTCATCCAACCCTGGTAAGTATTCAGTGCCTTATTCCCATATTTATGTGATGTTAGTCGTACATGGTACACTTGAATAGATTCCTTGGTGGTATATGATCCAAATTGATATTTTCCATGGAAATTCAATGTACAACTTAGGATTCATTTTTGTGGTATACTATCCACCTATGGGATTAGTTTTTATAGTGAATCGTCCACTTGGGGACTAGTAATGGTGGTATATCATCCACCTATAGATTGATGTTGGAGTTTAATCATCCATCTATAGTTAGATAATGGTGGAATACAATCCATTCAAGGAGTTGATATTAGTGGTGAATCATCCCCTTATGGTTTTTTGCATTCCCAGTTTACCATCTGCATGAGTTGTGTAATGGTGGTATATAATTCACTGAAGGATGGGTAGTGGTAGTAGATCATCTAAATAGTATTGGTAATCCTAAACACATTGGGATATGTATCGTTTTTCATTTATGTCATATTAATCATGGATCGTTCACCTGGATGGGTTGTGATGATGATGTACCATTCAAATAACATATTTGATAGTTATTCATCATTCACCTTATTATGATACAAAGAATTATACATCATGTATCCTCAATGCATGTTTAAACCATGTTTATACCATCATATTTTTTCAATAGATTAAGTAGGTAGGTTTACCAATGTTTTGGTGGGATAATTTAAGGGGGTGATAGCTTATTTATTTATTTTCTTTATCAGTATTCTATACAATTATGTATGTGTATTTAATAGACTTTCATAGGAACACCATTGGTGGTGGCCTATTACGATGTACTCAAAAGCAAATCTAGAACCATTTACTTGAGGAAAATTTATGTTTGAAGACCTAGGTAAGGGAAATATCCCATTTGATTTAGATGGATGATCTGGGATGTAGAGTCAATGTTGGGAGATGGGACCATGCCAGGACTCAAGAAAAGTTTTTGGACATCTCATTCACTTTTGTATAGTCTTGGAACAAGTTTTATATAATATTCCCATGAGAGATATTTTTATTCAATATGAATCATATAAGAGGTAAAGTAGCTCATTTTGATATAGCCTGATATTGATATTTACTATTGGATTACATTTATTTGTGATGTTTATTTTCTTGTTGCTAATATATTTTGATGATTATTTCTCAATATTTCTTTTGATGAGTTTTATAATTATATATACTTGATGGTATGTTCTCCCCACTTCTCATATGTTTACCCGTATTTCTACTCAGTAGCCTCTGGATTATGGGGAGGACCTTCTCAGGTATGAGGTGATTCAGTTTGGTCATGGAGTAGGTGAATTAAATTGGGGACAATATAAAGTGGTACCAGACACATTATTTTCTTTTTTTGTATTACTATTTAAGATATGGTATAAAAGAGATAATAAATTTCTAATGTTTGTTATTGATCTTTTTTCTAGGAGTAACTAACCCATGTATGAGTGAATTCCAAGATACTAATGATGGGATTTTTGTTCTTGGTTTTCACATTTATACTTGAGTCAATTATACTAAATATGAAGTTTTTTTATATTGATTTATCATTTATTGTTTTTACTCTTGGATTATGGTGATAATAAAGCAGTAATTCATTAATCATTCTTGTCATATAGGGCTCACATGACATTCACATGATTTATTTTGATTTATATTATAGTTAGAATGTAGGGTTGTGTCATTTAAAGTGTTAAAAATAACTCATATAGAGTTTTCTTATATGAATTACTGGTGTAAATTTACATTATTAGACCATGATTTCTAACTCCTACTATTGATATTCTAATATTGTTATGTTATCCTGTGTGAGATTTTTACCTGACCTGAGAGTGGGTAGGTTGGGATAGACTCAAGCTAAGAAATGTGAGGTCGTTATATCATATGATGTGTGTTTAGGGTAGAGTGGAATGATCCAATTATTACTTACCCTAAATTGTGATATTTATACCCATGATAGAAATTTGATCCTAGTAATACTCTTGACAATATTGAGATATGTTATGACGATGACTTCCCACTAAGCACCATGAGGGTGGGGATGCGCATGACCCATTGATAGAGTAGATGAAACTTATTATTATTCTTGTCTATAATATCAATAAAAAAATCAATGAAAGACTATTTTGAGTCTTATAGGTTATGGGGAAGGGGTTGTTGAGAATTTGGTTGACAATGTCTAATCCCAGTAGAGGGTTCTAATTGCAGCATCCACCAGTATTTGTCCGTGAGGGTGGAATTAAGGCTACTAATTTCTAGATAGATTCTATTAACACCATTTTTTGAACATAGTCAGACACCCCTTTAGAGGTAGAAAAATATTTCTATCTAAATTATATAAGGATTAGTCAATCACTGGTGGTATATTCTAGTCTAGGTAGATCAGCATGTGGGGATAACATAGAATGATTCCAATAGTAATGTCATTAAATGTTTCTTCCAAGAGACTATATGGAGTTACATATGAAAGGAGTCCATGAATTTAGTATAAGGGTAATTTTAGTGATAGATTATGAAACCCACTTTACTGATCTTATATATTTTAAACTTTCACTGGGGGGGTGAAGAGGAATTCTATATGGTCCCTCATGAATATTTTTCTATTGAAATCATTTTTAGAGGTCAGGAATCTGGATTTGATTATGAAGCAGAACTAGACAGAGGGTCGGTTATTGTTATAATAATACTAATTTAATTGGGGATGGTACTTTATTATTGGGTATTATGAAGTGGAGGTTTGAGGATCCTCTCTGTGGAAAAGATAGGAAAATAATATAGGGTGGAGGTTTAAAACTTCCATCAAGGGGGAAATACTTTTTTGAGTGTTATTAATGTGGTTAATAAATTCATATTTTTCCGGAATATGATTGAAAACCAAAGGAGTGTCACTCTTATGGGGTGATAGGGAACCCAAAAGGTATTGTGGTATCTTACCATGTTTGAATTGAGGGCATGGTTCTAGTCAGACTCAGAGTTTAGGAGCAGGTCTTGGAGTGAAAAAACCGTCAGGCAATTGGGGATTCTCTGTCCATTCATGTAATGGATGGGGTTATTCTTTCTAGAGTCAAGGGAAATAATTCCAATAGGATGATGTCCCTTAGGGAAGTTAGGAAATATTATCCAAGACAAAATTTTAGTCTTACATCATGACATTTAGAAGACTCCATCTTTATAAGTTATGGAGGCTTTGATAGTTTGAGGTGTGATTCTAATGTTATCGATCCAAGAATATGTTTTATTTAATATAGGTGTGTCATAATCATTCATATGTTCTCAGCTAGTTAATAAATTGGGGATTATCGTAGAGTAGTTATATGAGGTGATGTATATTGATACACCCTTAGGGGTATGTTCTAAGGGTATCCATAGATTTCCTGAGTGTGTTGTCATGATTAGAAAATATAGGCTTCTCTAGGATTTCTTTATGTTGGATATGATTAGTTTCAATGTTATATTTGGGATAAATTTATTTAATTTTTATGAAGGAAACATCAAAAACTATTATGATAAGGTCACATTCATGTCCCTAGAGGGTGATTTTCCAACCTACATTAGTTAGTGGGATTTGAAAACAAGCCATTTGGGACTTATCCATCGGTATCTAAGAGTGATCACAACCTAGTTGGATAGTTCTACTTTAATAGATGAGGAGGTGTGATGGTCGATCATTCCACCTATCATAAATCAGTTTTAGGATGTGATTCATAAGGATTTATTGAGATTTACACTCAAGAGGAAGATCAAGTTTTTTGTTGAGATTATTCTAGGAATAGATCCAATATCCATTTCTCCATACGTGATAGATCCTATAGATATTTAAAAATTTAAGGCCTAAATAGATTATTTTTAGGTAAAGGTGTTTATTCCCTTGAGCATGTCCCCTTGGGATGATCCTAATTTTTCATTAAAAATGTGAATAGATTATTATGGTTATTTGTGGATTAGAAAAGATTAAACTGAATAATGGTTAATAATTGGTATCCCATTCCTTTTATCAATGACCTTTTTGATCAGTTTAAAGGATCTATGTGGTTTTCCAAGATTGACTTGAGCTCAGACTATCACCAGTTGTGAATGAGGCCTTTTGGTATACCATTTAATACTTTTAGGAGAAAGTATGAACTGTTTGAGTATATTATGATAGATTTTAGGTTTATGTACTCACTGATAGTGTTTATAGACCCGATGAATAATTCATTTCATCCGTATCTAGACATATTCATGGTTATATTTTTTGATGACTTGTTGGTGTACTCTCAGTATAGGGAGGATTATGTTCTCCATTTTAATTTTGTTATGAGAAAATTGAAGGAGCATTGAATATTTTACAATGTCTCTATGTGTCAGTTTTGGACCAATGAAGTTATCTTTTTAGGGAATGTGATATATGATGTAGGAATATCAGTGGACTGAGATAATATAGATTTTTTGGTTTCCTAGTAGTAACCCAAGAACATATTCAAGATTCATAGTTTTAGGGTCATGGAAGGTTACTTCCACAGGTTTATCTTGGACTTATCTGGATTAAAAGCATTGATGATGGTCCTAACTAATAAAGGGGTGGATTTTATGTGGTTGAATTCTTATGAGATATCCATTTAGGTGCTGAAAGATAGATTCAAATCTACATCGATCCTAAACTTACCTAATCCAATTAGGATTCAGGATTAGGTTATTTCCAATACAAGGTGGGTGAGTGGTAGAATATAGGTCTAGGAAGATGAGGTTTCATGAGAAAAACTACACAACACGTGATCTAGAGTTAGTAGAGGTTGTTTACATGTTGATATATTGGAATTATTACATTTTTTGTGAGTATTTTTATGTGTATAATGAACTAGAGTAGATCCTTTCTTAGAAGTACCTAAAACTTTGGTATAGGAGGTGGGTTGAGTACCTACAACATTTTCATTTTGAGATGTAATATACCCCTTGGAAGGGGAATATTTTTTTTGATTCACCGAGTAAGAAGAATCTAGTGCATGTGTTGTGGGTTCCTAGTAAAGAGTGGTAAGTGATGGGAAACTTCAATGAAATGAACCTTGATGTTTATGGGGATTAGGGTAGAGAAAAATGGATATCCTTGAGTATAAAATACTCACTCAATGAGAGAGTGAAGTATAATCAATTATATGACTCATATTTACTGGTAATGAGGGAAAATATTTATGGTAGAGAGCCACTACTTGATTATTACTTAGATTTTGATGAGTTTATTAATGTATGAGATCTTATGGTAGTCCTTATGATCATGCATGGGGATATAATGTAGGATTAAAATTCCTCATGATGTGTTTTCACCCATCGATTACCAAGATTTATCATGACATCCAAAGACAGTATTGGTTACTTGGGATAAATAAGGACACAACAGGGATCATTTCATAATGCTTCACCTATCACCCAGAGAAAGTTGAGTATAAAAAACCCATAGGCATTCTTTAGTCATTACACATTCCATAATGGAAGTGGGATGATTTGACGATGTAATTCATGATGGGATTATTGAGATTATCACATGATAGTGATGTAGTATGGGTTATTATGGGATGGTTGATAAATTTATCTGATTTCTTAATGATCTGTGAGACCTATTCTGTCACTGATTTTGGAAGGATATATGTCCAAGAGATAGTAAATCACCATGGGGAATCTAGGAGCATTTTTTTGATTGGTATTACCATTTAACATCATGCTTCTATCATGGGTTATAGAAAGTGATTGATATAGAGGTGTATTTTAGCACTTCTAACCATCTTTTGACTGATAAGTAGTCTGGCCATACCATTTGAGTACTAGAGGACATGCTATGGGAATGAAAACTTCATTTCAGTGGTTCATGGGATAACCATATCACACTCATAGAGTTTTTCTATAATAATACTTATTAGGTATTAATCCAAATGGAATCATTTAAGTCCATGTATAGCAGGTTATACCGATCAACTCTATGCTTGTCAGAGGTCGGGGTTGTAGTGGTTATCAATCCATGTCTAATATAGGTGAAATCAGATTACACTACTACAAAATAGGGTTTTAATAGTTCTAGGCTTCATCAACACTAAAAAAGTCATAGATAAAGGGGGATCTTTATTAGTGCTAATGAAAGTTCTGATAAAGGGGGCCCTTTACCAGTGCTAATAAAAAAGTATTGATAATGGTGGAACATTATCAAAAATAGTAAAAAAGAATTGATAAAGGGGGTATCCTATTAGAACTAATAAAAAAGCACTAATGAAGGAGGGCCTTTATCAGCGCTAGAAAAAACACTGATAATGGGGGCCTTTATCAGTGATAGCAAAAAAGCATTGATAAAGGGGGGCCTTTATCAATGTTTTTTACTATAAATAATAAAGGTAATATCTAATTAAAAAATTATATTTGATTAAAAAAATATATTAATATATAAATACATTTATATTGATATAAATGTAATATATTTTATTAAATATGATTTAGATAAGGAAAAATGTGCATTTATAATTAATATATAATATATTTATATAAAAATGGATTATAAAATAATTAAAAATCAAATTAATTAATAATATTCTATTTATTATTGAGTAATAGTGATTTTATAAAAATTGGATGAAATAAAAATTAAATGAATTAATGGACGGTCTAAGATAAGTTGAAAACAAGACTTGAACTTCAAATAACCAATACTTTTGATTTGGGTGTCCGTTTGGGTTCTAGCACATATAAAATAAAATATTGAGATAATATCTTTGCTATGGTGACCTAGGAGAACACCGATGACATTTTTCAAGGCAAAAAGGCCCAGAATGCCTCTAAAATTGAGTTTTTACTCAGGGTATCCCAATTTTTTAACAGTAGATGGAATTTCAACCTCATTTAAGTGGTTATTATTTTCTTTTTTCGATGGGGAAAAAATTTATTCCTAGGTATTACATTCATATTGTTATTATGGTTTCCAAGTTTTACCATTTTCCATATTTTAGTTTCATTTAAAATATAATATATACATATTTTCTTATATTTACAAATAATTAATTCACACATATAAATACGTATTTACATAAAAATGAATTTTTAAATTTATAAACAATATGGAAATAAGTATTTATTATTCATTTAATTTTATATAAATAATTATCCATTTTATTTACTTTATAAAAATTCATTATTATGTATATATATACCTATAAGTAATTTTTATATATAAACATGTGCATGTAAATAAAAAATTATACATTTATGTGTATATTATAATATATAAATAAATACATATATATATAAATTTGTGTGTGTGTATATGAGAAATATAAATTTGTACTTATGTGTGGAAATATGTGTACGTGTGAGTATAAATATTGTGTGTATACATCCTATATAAATTTATTTTTATTTGAATATATCATTATCACTAAATATAGTATATAAATGAATTTATAGTAAAACTATATGAATATATATATATACATATATATATAATGTTTATATATACATGCTTGTGTACAGATAAATACACACACACACACAAAGATATTAAAATATATATTATAATATATGTAAATGAATTTTAATATATAATATATTTAAATAAAATTAAGTCTATATATATATATATCATACACACATGTACACTGACATAAGCATATATTTTATAAATGTATTTAAAAATAATTATATATATATGAATAATAAATTTATATGTAAATATATATAAATGAATAGAAATTATATCATAATACAAAATAAAACAATGCAATGTAGTGGTAAAGAGGCTTGATTAGAACATTGAGGCCGCGAGATCAAATCCATGTGTGTGCAAGGGTGGGTGAGCAGCATTCTAGCAGTAAAGAAGGGGGGTCACAAGCCATGTGTAATGGGGTGGGTATGGGGAGATTGGTTGGAGCACTGAGAAAGGGGGTCTTAAGTGTTGAAAAAGGGTAAAAAAATATTTTTTTACAATTTTTATTAGTTTTAGAAAAATCACTGATAAAGGAAACCTTTATCTGTTCAAAATAAAATCGCTAATAAAGGGGGCCTTTATTTGTACTAAAAAAGCACTGATAAAGGACCAATTTATCATAAAATTTTTGTAGTGCTGATAAATATTGTATTTTGACATTTCTTTGGTATTCAAAACTTTTTATGCACCAATAAAGGACCTTTACTCGTGCTGTTAAAAAATAGATTTGTAGTAGTGTTATATCCATTTGATTAGAAATGGGTTAGAGAGTAATCAGAGTAGGTATAGATCATATTCCAATTGATGATTCCATCCTTTAGAGTTTTAGGTGGCTGATTGAGTATTCTTATGGGTGTAACCTTAGTTGGGACACAGGTGAATTTGGAGGAAGGGTAAGCTAACACCTAAGTTTATGGGACCATTTGAGGTTATCAAGAGGATTGGTATAATGGAGTATTGGTTAGTGCTTCATGGGATATTCAGTGTTATGAATGATGTGACCCATTTATCACAACTACAAAGAAACCATCCAAGAACTTCCCATCTAATTAAGGTTTATGAGTTCAAGATGGAGTTGGATGGGTCGTTCAAGGTACGACCAATTGGTGTAGAGGACTAGAGTGAGAAGAATCTTCTTGAGAAGATACTCCCTATGGTATTGGTATAGTGGTAGCATAAGAATATCCATGTGGTGACTTTGGAGTGGGAGTCTGATATATGAGAGTAGTAGGTTGATATTTTTACTAATGAGGCTCATTGATACTTGGTGATATAACTAAAGGATGAGCTATTGTATGGTAAGGAGGTTATAACACCCTATATCTATAAAGGGTATGAATTTGATATATTTTTTTATAAACCTTGTGTATTATGGTTTTTTATTGTTATAGGAGTAAAAGGAGGTTCAACCTTGTATTTTTAGTAAACAAACTAGTGGTAAATATTTGTCAAGTATCACATTTCCAATCTAAAATCTAGTGAGAGTCCACTAAAGTTCCATCGGGGGAGTTGTGACTTCTATAACCATCGAGAGTACATTGTAGGAATATGGAACCCTAATTTGTCACTAGAGTTTTAGTATAGGTCTACTAGAGTTTTGGTGGGACCCAATTTTATGTTTTCAAGATTTTAATTTAATTAATTTTAATTTTTTTAAAAGGTTATAAAAAAGAGGTTTTATCCTTTATTTTTATCATAGAGTAGTATAAAATCTCCCCTATCCCTCTATCTTGGTTCTTAATACTTCAATAATGGTTCTTCATCATTAAATCATAGGTTGAAGTATCTTCTATCATACTGGAGTGATACGGGTGATTCTAATACTCCCCATTATATTCTTGTTTTTTTCTCATTGTTTCACTATATATCATCAACACAACCCTAATTTGGGGGCATGCTAGATTTTCCAAGTTGACCATTTGAGGTTGAATCAGCTAATGGTTTCCCATGAGTAGGGACCTTCAAAACATAGGTAGGTATTCTCTTTCTTTCCCACTGATATTTATTCATGTGGTATGTGTCTTATTAAATGTGGTAAGCACTAATATGATTGAATGCTATATAAATTGATTTAAAATGATTTATTTACTAACTATGATATGAATTGAAACTCTTGGACCCTTATGAGGTCCCTTGAGTGGAGTGCATCAACACTATGGTCATATATGACCATCTTCCATGTGGTTTATATTATGTAACCTTGACTTTGGACCCAAAATGGGTGGCCTATGATTGAGACTTGAACTTACTATCACAGTGTGGTATACATGACTAATTCTTTAGTAAGAAATAACCTGAGAATGATTTAGGATAAGGGTGGGATAACCTAGGTGAAAGAATTTGATTATGGTAGTTTTTTAGTTTTGTGAACCATTTTTTTGAACAATTGTAAATGCTATGTGATTACTTATAAATTTTAAACTATTATTATTATGAGTACATGGTGGTACTTTATCCACCCTTGATGTGATAATGGTATCTCATCTAGTTGGTGAGTTGAGTTGGAAGTACCTCATCCACCTATAGTTGGTTAGATGTGGTTCCTTTTTTATTTTGTGATGTGATTTCATTGGTACATTTTCAACTTGAATAGATTCCTTGGTGTTATATCATCCACTTTGATATTGTTTATGGTGGTGCATTTTCCACCCGAGGATTCGTGTTGGTGGTATACCAATCACACATAGGAGTAGTTTTTGGGGCGCATCATCCACTTTGGGAGTGGTACTAGTAGTATATCATCCACCTAGAGATTGATGTTGGTGGTGTATCGTCTACCTAGAGTTGGATACTGACACTATACCATCCACTCAAGTAGTTGACAATGATAGTGAATCTTACAACTATATCATTTTGTATTGGTGGTGCATCATCTACACAAGTTATATAATGATGTTATATCAGACACTTCAGTATGTATAGTGTGATAGATCATCCAGTTAGGATTGGTGGGTCCTCATTCATCAAGAAATTTCATGTTTTCCATTGATGTTAGATCAATGATGGATTGTTCACTTGGATGGGTTGTGATGGTTATAAAATTTTAACTTAGCATATATGATAATGATTGATCATTAAAATTATTATTATATAAGGAGTAATACATCATTCATAATATATGAGTGTTCAAACCATAGCTATACCATCCCATTCTAACATTGGACAAAGCAAGTATGGTCACACAAGGTTTGGAAGGAACACTCCATGGGGTGACATACTATTGATTTATTTAAATTATCAGTATAATATATAAATCATGTGGATTTAGATACTGTATATTGGTACTCACCACTGAACTCTACATCCAAGAGACCAATGTTCAAAACCTGGCAGCCCACTTGGTTGGATTTATGACCCATACAGTGACACATACAGATAGTGATGTAGGCGGTGATGTAGGAGGGATGTAGGAAGGGGTGTAGAACCATGTAATAGCCTTAAAACCACTGGTAGTTTAGGTTAATTAATATAATGGGATTAATATGGGGTGAGTAAAACCTTGTTGGTGTGTGGACTATCATTTTATTCCCTAGGGCGTCTGTGTTTTTTTCTTTCTTTTATTACCTCCACAACCTTAAATAAATATATAGTGCATGAATGTGTATTTACTATATAAGATTAAGATAAACATTGGTGGTGAAATATTGAGTTATACTCACACCCTTCTCGATCATAGTGGTACCCAAGAATAATTTATTTTTTATAACCTTGGTAAGGGAAATGGATATACTTCTTCGAATGGCTATGCTGGGATGTGGTGTTAGTGTTGGGAGGCAAGACCAGGCCAGAACTCAAGAGTAATTTTGTGGATGTCTCCTTCAATTTTGTTTACTTTTGGAAAATGTTTTATATTATTTAAAAATGAGATATTTCTTATTTTTTATGAATAATATAACATGTAAAATAACTCATTTTTATATAGCATAATTTTGGTATTTATGATTGGATGACATTTAGTTATGTTTTCTATTTTTATGCTGTTAATATGTTATGATGACCAAATATATATATTTATTTCATTTAGTTTTATGTTAATCCTTAACCAAGGGTATAATATCATCAATTTTTATATTTTTACGTGTATTTATAGTCAGAAACCTCCCCCATATGAGGAGGCATACTTGAGGTATATAGCGACTTGGTTTGGTCACAGTTAAGGTGAACTAGACTCGGTACATTACAAACTTGACATTGAATTTCATGTACAATGTATTCCCATGAAAACACTTAATAAATAATTTACAAACCAAAATATCCTATATAAAACTATTTAGATTATTCTAGTCTCCAATAGAGTGTGGCATAGAAATCCTAAGATGGTGCTAGCATGCCAATATAACCCTGCATGCACACTTGAGAAGACATCAGTACCAACACTATATGGAAAATAAAATATAGATTCCATAAAAGTTTAAATTTAACCTCAACCACCAATGAACATTAATTATTCAAGGAAATATATTTGTATTTTAAATACTTTGATTTTAGGGAAGTTTGAGCATCATAGTAAAAAAACATACATAAGGCCAGTGTAGCCTCAAGTCTCAATGATGTCGGAATTCATTGACAAAAATATATCATGAACAATACTAACACCATGTGAACAAAAAATTTATCCCTACAAAGCTAACATTCAATGTTTTCTTGAAATTAAATATAAGATAGTGTTTCAAACTCAACACTGTTGTATCCCTAGTTACCTAAAAAACATTCCATGACCTCATTCTTCCATCCCTGAACATTATTTAATAATAGTTAAGGATGAAGGATAAGTTGGGAAAGTGATGAAATAATATCCAATATGGATGAAACAATGTTTCCACATGCATAACATGAAATCCCATGGGACTATTTAGGATTCTCCCACACTAGTTTCCTAAACAAATATGGAAATGAATCAACAAAAATTTCATGTGGAAAAGGATTGTAGAGAGATGGTATATAAGGACCCAGACTTAAACCTTACTTAATCTTGAGTTATTACAAGATTACACATTGAGGATCTTTTCGGGTTTAGAGTTTTAGAGAATTAGATCAGAAAACTTGCACTACATTCCACATATAAACAAAGTGGTTACATAAAGATAGTATTCTTAATTCCCATCAATGGACACATATTTAAAATAAAACATGGATTCTTTCTTGAAACTTCCTTGACACTATCATCATATCATGTACCTTTCCCTTGACCTGGGAAAAACATTTCAAAAAAACTTGGGATGAGCATAAAAAGCTCAGTAAGGGATATAAAAATATGGAAAAGAAACATGGGTACATATATACATAAGAATGAAATCATACTTTACCCATAAAACATAAGCACTTTAACATACCTCATCAAATCATGAATAAATCATAGAAATCATCAGACAAAAAGGTAACTTGAGGCATTCATAACATTCTTACGTAGGGAGTAACCCTCTTGGTTACGTTTGGAATAACCATCACAGTATATTCCCTAAATCTCTTTGGATAAACCTTAACGTTTCACTCCTTCGCGTTACCCAATGCATTGGAGAGCTATATCGGGTTCACCCGCCCTTAGTTTATCACGGAACCACCCGTTTTCATAATAATTCCCAAGAACCTCAACATAATCGTATCACATAAAACAAGTATAAAGGAAACATAACATTACCACCTTTCAATCACAAGATATCAATACAAAACATTGATATAAAAACATTATGAAAACCATTTTCGATACCAAAATAAAAGAAAAGTAAAACATGGTATTTATTTTTCTTTTAAAAAGAAGGTATGGCTTGTAGAGGAAGCCGAAACTCAAATAACGGTCACGACGGCGGAGAAGTCGTTGTCGCCGCATACGTACGACAAAAACATTCCCTTTTGTCGTTTAGTAAATTCTTTGTATAAAAATAATCCTTTTGGATAAATTTAAAAGTCAAAGGGTTTTATACACCGTATAAAAGAAGGTTGTGTATAAAACAAAATATGCCTTAATGAAAGGAGATTGAGACGAAGTCCCATACCTCGGGTCCGACATGACTCGGTCGTTCTTTAATCTCCTGAATAATAAACTTTAGTTAATTTATACTTGTTTAAGAACCTTTTTCAAGTTCATTATTCATTTTTTATCACTTATTTCCGTGTCATGAACACTATGTAATTATTTAAGTTAATAACGGTCTTTTTAACGATCATTGGTACTTGAGTCAAAAATAAGCCCTTTATAATTACAATTTGTTCATGTATCCATTATATCCAGAATGGTATTCATGATGTAGATATTATATATGTCATATATATCCAGTACATGCATGCATTTATAATATTACATAATCATTTAGAGGTAAGAAATGAAATGCACCGTTTATGGAGACGGTAAGCCGTACGTACGCATGAACGCTACTTTCATTTCTATTTCGTATTTTAGAGAATGGAATCATAATGATATAAAGGTATATTATAATTCCAGTATAATATCATATATAATATCATAGTTCCATCCTTTATACATCCCACATATGGTATTTAACGAATCAAATCACTTTGAGGGGGCGGTAGTCCGCACTTCCTTAGATGAAGATATCGCGTTTACCCATAATGGAAACCATAAAGGTATACCCAAAATGAAAAATACAGAAGCTTAAGGAAAACATAAACATATTATATATCATATATAAATATATTGACAACTTAATGGCCACCTTTGAAGGTGTTAAAGGAATGTTGAACAATCATCGTTTCAGGAGGCATAAATTCACCATCCACAGAAACCGTATGTTCTTTAACCATTAGATGTAGGTGTGTGTAAGTTTATCTCGAATACTTCTTATAAAAACATCCTAGTATATTGAAGATACTGGAGTTGTTACAAAAGAAATAAATAAAAAGAGTTTAGGGGGTTGGAGAAGCAAAATAAAACAAAAGGAATCAAGTGAAGACATTACCTTAAAATCGGGTAACTCTCTTTGGTTTGAGCTCAAAGGCTTACTTGGGAAGTCTTCTGCCCAAAGTGATGCTTAAAGGAGCAAGAGAGGGAAGTGGAGAGACAAAATGGGCAGGGTTTGGCCGAGACAAAGGCTTTGGGAGTGTGGGTAAGGAGGTAGAGGTGGGGGCCTTTTATAAGAGGAGAGGAGGGGCACTCTTGGAAAGTAAAGATAAGTTACTTTATTTTAAAATGAGTTTCGGATTCAAAAGGTCCCACATTTATATAATTATAGGATAAGGTGATAAGGGTTATAAATCCACTCATACAATAGGTTTTGGACATGTTTAGGTCTTAGATTTTACATTATCATTCCATTTTATTTAAATCGTTAAATAATGAGGTCATTGCTGCATCATCATGATGTCATAAATAATTTAATTTATATAAAGTCTAAAAATTATAAAAAAATACTATGATTTAGGAAATATTTTGATCTTTACAATGACTATTTATAATCAAAACTATGATCTTTATAACCCCATGTAAAAATTGTTTTCGTAAAACATATTATGTTTGTGTCATTTTTACTTTTACATTAAATAAAAAGTTATTTATGTCATTTCCCAACCAAAGTGGCTCCATGGGGTCCTCAAGTTGACTCATGGCTTGTCTTGGTCGGACATGACATATAAAATAAGGTTAGGACATGTGTATAGGTCATTTTATATTATTAAAGCATTATTCTGACCTTAAACTACACTAATTACCACTAATCGCGATTAAAAACTTAATAAGTTACTATTCACCAAAAAATTATTTTAATCTCATTGAAGCACATTTTAATTATTAATGAAAAACATGTATGTTGTATTTTTGAAATTCAAAACACAGAAGTGGTAAAATTTCATTTAAACGAAAAATCAGTTTCTTTAACTACGACTTAGTGATTTCACTATTAATCAAAAATTGAAGTTTTTCAGAAAAATACCAAAACTTCACCCTAATCTATATTTGATATTATGAATTAAAAAATGAAGTCTATTTTACAAAATTCAAAACATATAAGTCACATTAATTAATTTAATAATTAATTCCCGTTGTCATGACAAATAGCGTGTTTTTATGAAACAATAAGTATCAAAAGATTGACACCAGTTTAAGTCCAATTTCAAAGTGAAATTGATTCCAATGACCACCATTGGATTAAATGGTAAAAATATATTCTAATTTCACTTAAAAACCAATTTAAAACATAATCTAATCATATAAATAAATTAGATTAAAAATCAGTTTTGATGTAAAATGCAGTATTTTTCACTATTCATTAAAAAAATGAACATTGTTAGAAAAATACCAAAAATTCACACAAAGTAAATTTTTATGTCCCAATCATAGAGAATAAGTTTATTTTGACAAACATAGTTTATAAAATTGTCAAAAGATAGATTCAAAAATGGTTTTCCATCAAAAGGCAGTAAAACAATCTTTTAAAAATATTAGTGTATTCCATGCTTAAGATTGGATTTATTTTCATTTTAAGCATCTAAAACACTATCTAGTTCATTAATAGAAATAGATAAAAATATCTATTATTCATTACTTACTTGGGATGTTACATCCTTCCCCCCTTTAGAAAATTGCAACCTCGCAATTTATTTATTTATCGAATAAATGGGGGTACTTATCCCTCATTGCATTTTCAGATTCCCATGTTGCATCTCCAATCATGTGGTTTTTCCAAAAAACCTTTACCTGGTGAATCACCTTATTCCGTAACACTTTCTCCCTGTGGTCAAGAATCTGGACCGGTTGTTCCTCATAAGATGGGTTCTCTTCCAGCTGAACTACCTCTGGACTCAAATCATGAGATGGATCTGGCATGTACTTTCTCAGCATCGAAACATGAAAAACATTGTGTACCTGAGATAAACTCGGAGGTAAAGCCACCCGGTAAGCAACGAATCCAACTCTCTCCGGAATTTCATATGGTCCAATGAACCTTGGACTCAGCTTTCCTTTCTTACCAAATCGCATCACACTTTTCCATGGTGATACTTTGTGAAAAACATGATCACCTACCTCAAAAGATAGATCCTTCCTCCTATTGTCTGCATAACTCTTCTGCCTACTCTGAGCTGTTCTCATGTGTTTATGAATCAGCTGAACTTTTTCTGACATCTCTTCTACCAATTCTGGTCCCATCAACTTCCTTTCACCCACTTCATCCCAAAAAGCTGGAGTTCGACACCGCTTCCCATATAACGCCTCAAATGTTTCCATCTGTATACTGGAATGAAAACTGTTATTATATGAAAATTCAACCAAAGAAAGATGTTGGTCCCAACTTCCCTGATAATCCATCGAACAAGCTCGTAGCATATCCTCTAAGGTCTGAATTTTTCGTTCTGACTGCCCATCTGATTGAGGATGGAAAGCTGTACTAAAATTTAATTCAGTACCCAACGACTTCTAAAGGCCTTTCCAAAAGTTAGAAGTAAACCTGGGATCACGGTCAGATACAATGGAGAGAAGAACTCCATGTAACCTGACTATCTCTTTAAGATACAAACGGGAAAGTTGATCTAGGGAAAAAGTATCTCTTAATGAAAGGAAATGAGCAGACTTGGTCAAGCGATCAACAATAACCCAGATTCCATTATTACCTCGAGATGTTTTTGGTAATCCAACAACAAAGTCCATGGATATGTTTTCCCATTTCCACTCTGGCACTGGTAAAGGATGAAGCATCCCTTTAGGTAACTGCCACTCTGCTTTAACCTGTTGACATGTCAAACACTTCACAGTAAAATCAGCAATATCTCTTTTCATTCCATCCCACCAGTAATACTCCCGCAGATCTTGGTACATCTTTGTACTGCCTGGATAAACTGAAAACGGAGAACTATGAGCTCCACATAACAACTCTCTCTTCAACTGTGAATCACAAGGCACACACAATCTCTTCCCAAATATCAAAACACAATCACTATCAAAGTTGAATTCAGGCAACTTACCTTTCTGAACCAGCTCTACCTTTTTCTGCAACTCACTTTCTTGCTTCTATGCTTGCTTGATTCTATCTGATAGAGATGATCTCACTGATACCTGAAACAAAACAGAAGAACTTCCTGCACCAACAACTTCTATGCCAAAGTTCATCAAATCCTTAACCAAAGGATCACATTCCAAACGCAACATTTTTAATGAAGCATTACTTTTTCGACTCAAAGAATCAGCCACTTTATTTGCTTTTCTCGGATGGTAATGAATTGTACAATCATAATCCTTGATTAATTCTATCCATCTCCTTTGTCTCATGTTCAATTATTTCTGAGTGAATATATACTTTAAACTTCTGTGATCAGTATATATTTCACACTTTACTCTATACAAATGATGCCTCCAAATTTTTAAAGCAAAAACAGTAGCAGCTAATTCCAAATCATGTGTAGGGTAATTTACCTCATGAGTTTTCAACTATCGTGAAGCATAAGAAATTACCTGATCATTCTGCATTAGGACGCAACCAAGTCCTTTCAATGAAGCATCACTGTATATAAAAAACTCACCATTCCTGGAAGGTAGTGCCAAAACTGGAGCATTCACCAATCTTCTTTTCAATTCCTGAAAACAATCATCACATTCTTTTGTCTAGATAAACTTAACACCCTTCCGAGTTAGCTTATTTATTGGACTAGATAACCGTGAAAAATTTCTAACAAACCTTCGGTAATAGCCTACCAAACCAAGGAAGCTACGAATCTCGGTTACATTTGTGGGTTTTGGCCAGTCTTCCACAACTTTTGTTTTTGCAGGATCAACAATTATTCCATCTTTAGAAACAATATGACCAAGGAAAGAAGTTTGTTGCAACCAAAACCCACACTTGATGAATTTTCCATACAGTTTCTTTTCTTTTAAGGTTTTCAAGATAACCCTTAAATGTCTTTCATGATCCTCTTTACTTTTAGAAAACACCAAAATATCATCAATGAAAACCGCCACAAACTTATCCAAGAACTCATGGAAAATTCTATTCATTAAGTCCATGAATACAGCAGGTGAATTGGTTATCCCAAAAGGCATTACTACAAATTCATAATGGACATATCTCATACAGAACGCGGTCTTCAGAATATCTGCCTCCTTTACCTTCAGCTGATGGTACCCTGATCTCAAGTCAATCTTTGAAAAAAACTGAGCTCCCTGGAGCTGATCAAACAAATCATCGATATGAGGCAAAGGATATTTGTTCTTAACAGTGATGTTATTCAAGGCTCTATAATCAATGCATAGGCTCAAAGAACCATCTTTCTTTTTAAAAAATAAAACAGGAGCACCCCAAGGTGATGTGCTAGGTCGAATGAAACCTTTCTCTAATAAATCTTGCAATTTCTCCTTCAACTCTAAAAGTTCAATTTGAGCCATTCGATAAGGGGGTTTTGAAATTGGATTAGCATCAGGAACTAAGTCAACAGTAAACTCAACTTCCCGATCTGGTATTATTTCAGGAAACTCATCAAGAAAAACATCAGGATACTCATTTACCACTGGCACATCATTAATCTGAACAGTTCCTTTATTTTCAATGATGTGTTCGAGGTAACATTCATTTCCATCTTTTACAAGTTTCTTGGCCTCTTGATAAGTTAACAACAGTAAGGGTTCATTTATGTACACAAACTGAAAGTCTTTCTGAAAAGAAACTTCTTTAGATCTACAGTCAATCTTAGCATGGTAAATAGAGAGCCAATCCATACCCAGGATAACATCAAACTCTACTAGAGGTAGAACAATAAGGTTTGCAAGGAGGTTCTTTCCACAGATAAGGATATGAAGATTCTTATAAATTCTTTTTGCCTCAACATTTCCCCCAGGTGTTTTTACCACAAGTTCAGAAGTAATTTCTTGAGATGGTATTCCCATTTTACTAGAAAAGGTTTCAGAGATGAAAGAATGTGTAGACCCCGAATCAAACAACACACTGGCATAATCTAAAAAAAAACAAAGTACCTAATACAACTTCATTTGATGGCCCGACGTCTGCCGAAGTAGTTGCAAAAGATTTCACCACCCCTTTCTGCTTGTAGCCTAACTGCTTCCCATCACTCAAGCTCTTTGTCAGACACTCGTTTTCATAGTGACCCATCTCATTGCACTTATACCATTTCACTAACTGTAAATCAAATTTGGTTTTACCATCACCCTGATCTTTTTCAGTGCAATCACGAGCCTTATGTCCCATCTTACTACATCGGTAGCACTTTCTAGAATTCAGAATACATTACCCAGCATGACTTTTTCCACATTTATCACAAACTGGAAACTTAGTTTTCTTACCATCAGACTTTTTTGAAGAATTCTTACCTTTCTCCTGCCACCTCGGTCTCTTCTTCTGTTGGTTGTTATATAACACTTGATCATCGACAAACTCCATTTCCACCTTCTCAGCACATCGAACAAGCTTTTCATAACTTTTAAACTCACGAGAAGCTAATGCCCTTCGATATTTTGGCTTTAATCCTGAGTAAAAACGATTGATTTTACTATCAAGGTCTCGGATAAAATTTGGAGCATACCTTGCCAATCGAGTGAACCTTTCTTCATAGGCAGCCACTGAGTCTTCCTCTTGCCTCAATTCCAAGAATTGATTTTCCATCCTAAGTCGAACAGCCTTAGGAAAATACATCTCAAGAAACATACCTTTGAATTCATCCCAGTCGAGAGCATCAATCTCATCAGCGTCCCTGATATTTTTAACCATAGACCACCACTGATCTGCCTCACCCTCCAAACGGTAAATAGCAAGACTAACCTTTTGATTGTCTGAACACCCCATGACATCGAAAATCTTCTCCAGTGCTTTAATCCACCCTTCAGCTAGCACGGGTTCAGATGATCCTCTGAATGATGTGGGATGTTGCCTCATGAAATGTTCTACCACTGACATGTTCCTCTGTGGTTGATCTGGCTGATCTCGTGCATGGATACCACCACCATTTATAGCCTGAGTCAACTGTGCCATCACTGCAACAAACTGTTCAGTTCCAATTCCGACCATCTCAGGATGCTGATTCGGAAGGTTATTTCCTTCTGTATTCCTTCCTAGCACTGCTTCCCTATTTCCTCTGTGGAAAACCATTCTGAACAAACATGTCTTAGATGAAGAAACATGGTAATCTTCAAATGCTGTATTATTTCAAAAAAAAAATGGATAATCATTTAATAGAATTCTAACTCCTAAAGTTATCTAAACTTACCTCTGATACCAACTATAAGGCCCCAGCCTTAAACCTTACTTAATCTTGAGTTATTACAAGATTACACATTGAGGATCCTTTCGGGTTTAGAGTTTTAGAGAATTAGATCATAAAACTTGCACTACATTCCACATATAAACAAAGTGGTTACATAAAGATAGTATTCTTCATTTCCATCAATGGACACATATTTAAAATAAAACATGGATTCTTTCTTGACACTTCCTTGACACTATCATCATATCATGTACCTTTCCCTTGACCTGTGAAAAACATTTCAAAAAAACTTGGGATGAGCATAAAAAGCTCAGTAAGGGATATAAAAATATGGAAAGGAAACATGGGTACATATAAACATAAGAATGAAATCATAATTTACCCATAAAACATAAGCACTTTAACATACCTCATCAAATTATGAATAAATCATAGAAATCATAAGACAAAAAGGTAACTTGAGGCATTCATAACATTCTTACGTAGGGAGTAACCCTCTTGGTTACTTTTGGAATACCCATCACAGTATATTCCCTAAATCTCTTCGGAGAAACCTTAACATTTCACTCCTTCGCGTTACCCAATGCATTGGAGAGCTATATCAGGCTCACCCGCCCTTAGTTTATCACGGAACCACCCCTCTTCATAATAATTCCCAAGAACCTCAACATAATCGTATCACATAAAACATGCATAAAGGAAACATAACATTCCCACCTTTCAATCACAAGATATCAATACAACACATTGATATAAAAACATTATGAAAACCATTTTCGATACCAAAATAAAAGAAAAGTAAAACATGGTATTTATTTTTCTTTTAAAAATAAGGTATGGCTTGTAGAGGAAGCCGAAACTCAAATAACGGTCACGACGACAGAGAAGTCCTTGTCGCCGCATACGTACGACAAAAACATTCCCTTTTTTCATTTAGTAAATGCTTCGTATAAAAATATTCCTTTTGGATAAACGTAAAAGTCAAAGGGGTTTATACACCGTATAAATGAAGGTTGTGTGTAAAACAAAATATGCCTCAATGAAAGGAGATTGAGACGAAGTCCCATACCTCGGGTCCGACTTGACTCGGTCGTTCTTTAATCTCCTGAATAATAAACTTGAGTTAATTTCTACTTGTTTAAGAACCTTTTTCAAGTTCATTATTCCTTTTATATCACTTAATGCCATTTCATGAACACTATGTAATTATTTAAGTTAATAATCGTCTTTTTAACGATCATTGGTACTTGAGTAAAAAATAAGCCCTTTATAATTACAAGTTGTTCATGTATCCATTATATCCAGAATGGTATTCATGATGTAGACATTATATATGTCATATATATCCAGTACATGCATGCATTTATAATATTAAATAATCATTTATAGGTAAGAAATGAAATGCACCATTCATGGAGACGGTAAGCCGTACGTACGCATGGACGCTACTTTCATTTCTATTTCATATTTTATAGAATGGAATCATAATGATATAAAGGTATATTATAATTCCAGTATAATATCAAATATAATTTCATAGTTCCATCCTTTATACGTCCCACATATGGTATTTAACGAATCAAATCACTTTGAGGGGGCAGTAGTCCGCACTTCCTTAAATGAAGATATCGCGTTTACCCATAATGGAAACCATAAAGGTATACCCAAAAAGAAAAATACAGAAGATTAAGGAAAAAATAAACATATTATATATCATATATAAATATAGTGACATCTTAATGGCCACCTTTTAAGTTGTCAAAGGAATGTTGAACAATCATCGTTTCGGGAGGCATAAATTCACCATCCACAAAAACCGTATGTTCTTTAACCATTAGATGTAGGTGTGTGTAATTTTAGCTCGAATCATTATTATAAAAACATCATAGTATATTGAAGATACTGGAGTTGTTACAAAATAAATAAATAAAAAGAGTTTAGGGGGTTGGAGAAGCAAAATAAAACAAAAGGACTCAAGTGAAGACATTACCTTAAAATCGGGTAACTCCCTTTGGTTTGAGCTCAAAGGATTCCTTGGGAAGTCTTCTGCCCAAAGTGAGGCTTCAAGAAGTAAGAGAGGGAAGTGGAGAGACAAAATGGGTAGAGGTTGGCCGAGCCAAAGGCTTTGGGAATGTGGGTAAGGAGGTAGAGTTGGGGGCCTTTTATAAGAGGAGAGGAGGGGCACTCTTGGAAAGTAAAGATAAGTTACTTTATTTTAAAATGAGTTTCGGATTCAAAAGGTCCCACATTGATATAATTCGAGGATAAGGTGATAAGGGTTTGAAATACACTCATCCAATAGGTTTTTGACATTTTTAGGTCTTAGATTTTACATTATCATTCCATTTTATTTCAATCGTTAAATAATGAGGTCATCGCTGCATCATCATGATGTCATAAATAATTTAATTTATTTAAAGTCTAAAAATTATAAAAAAAATACTATGATGTAGGAAATATTTTTATCTTTCCAATGACTATTTATAATCAAAACTATGATCTTTATAACCTCATGTAAAAATTGTTTTCGTAAAACATATTATGTTTGTGTCATTTTTACTTTTACATTAAATAAAAAGTTATTTATGTCATTTCCCAACCAAAGTGGCTCCATGGGGTCCCCAAGTTGACCCATGGCTTTTCTTGGTCGGCAATGACACATAAAATAAGGCTAGGACATGTGTCTAGGTCATTTTATATTATTAAGGCATTATTCTTACCTTAAACTACACTAATTACCACTAATCGCGATTAAAAACTTAATAAGTTATTATTCACCAAAAAATTATTTTAATCTCATTGAACCAAATTTTACTTCTTAATGACAACCATGTATGTAGGATTTTTAAAATTCAAAACACAAAAGTGGTAAAATTTCTTTTAAATGAAAAATCAGTTTCTTTAACTACGACTTAGTGATTTCACTATTCATCAAAAATTGATGTTTTTCAGAAAAATACCAAAACATCACACTAAGCTATATTTGATATTCTGAATTCAAAAATGAAGTCTATTTTAAAAAATTCAAAAAATATAATTTACATTAATTAATTTAACAATTAATTCCCACCGTCATGACAAATAGCGTGTTTTTTTGAAACAATAAGTATCAAAAGATTGACACCAGTTTAAGTCCAATTTCAAAGTGAAATTGATTCCAATGACCACCATTGGATTAAATGGTAAAAATATATTCTAATTTCACTTCAAAACCAATTCAAAACATAATATAATCATATAAATAAATTAGATTAAAAAGCAGTTTTGATGTAAAATGCAGTATTTTTCACTATTCATTAAAAAATGAACATTGTCAAAAAAATACCAAAAATTCACACAAAGTAAATTTTGATGTCCCAATCATAGAGAGTAAGTTTATTTTGAAAAACATAGTTTATAAAATTGTCAAAAGATAGATTCAAAAATGGTTTGCCATCAAAAGGCAGTAAAACAATCTTTTAAAAATATTAGTGTATTTCATGCTTAAGATTGGATTTATTTTCATTTTAAGCCTATAAAACACTATCTAGTTCATTAATAGACATAGATAAAAATATATATTATTCATTAATTACTTGGGATGTTATAGGGTAGGTGATAAAATTCATTCTTAAGAAGGAATGAATTGACCATCCAATATGGTAGCAATATATTATAATAATTACACATGTCCATATCACACATATTTACTATCCAAGTGAAATTATAGTGAAAGAATAATAAGTGGATAAAGATAAGGAATATGGGATTAAACCCTGATCGATGAAAACATATGGGATAAAGGAGGATGACTCCATACTAAAGGATATTTATAGGGGTGATCCTAATATGTAAGAGCACATCATCAGTCTAGGGAAATGTACATAGTCTTCACATAAAATACTAATATTTTTATACCCTTGTGCTTCATTTTTTATTTTATTGTCTATGTCTTGGGGTATTTCATAATGTATGTGTGGGAGTTTGTTTTTAATTTGTTTTACTTTAGTTAATATATTTTGATGGTTTCATACATGAATCTATATAATCTCATAATTATTATATAGGTGGAAAGTACATGGGTTACCTATTAATATGATTGAATTAGAAAAAGTGTAATCTCAGTCACTCACATGAGTACATGTACAACTATTACTAAGTACATTACTATTATAGTGGGGTATAAAAAAATATTGATCCAATTTAAACCATATTAAGTATATCACTATTGAAATTTTTTTGGGTAGTGAAGAGGAGTGACACCTTGCACATGTGTGGTCAAAAACCATATAATTAAGGGCATGGAAAACCCAAGATGAACACCCAATTTGAGATAGACAGTGGAAGCACAACATCATGGAACTGAAAACTATTTACTCTTAATTTTGAGAGTTTGGAAAAATTATGAGGAATAGAATTATCATTATGAGTCATGAGATATCATCTCTAATAGGGATTATTTAAGAAATCAGTGGTGGTTTCTCATGACATTTACATGAAAAATAGGTAGCTTAGGTGATTTTTGTTGATTTCTAATTTTACCATGAAATTTTTTCCACTTAATTATAGGCAAACATCCTCATTATCAATTTTTTGTTTTAGTTTCATTCATTTTTTACTTGTAAACATATAATTATACACATCAATTTCATCCTAATATTATTTTTCTATCAACACCCAATAAAGAGCACTAATAATACCATTACAATCCCTATGGAGATGAATAGATTAATAACTAGTTTTTTTGTACTAAATAGGGTAGTGTGTTGTTTCAAAATGACATATTTTTCACTATGAAAAAATTAAATACATTTTTAGGGATAGGTTGGTGTTAATATAGTTCTCGGGGTAAAAATACAAAAATAGAATAAATTTGAAAGTAAAAAAAATCATAAAAACAAAAAATACAAAAAACACATAATAATTATACTCACACATATTTTTAAATCCTATTATGATATTTTTAATTATTTAAACATTATTTCATCTATATCCAACATAATTTTAATTCAATGAATAATTTTTTTTTGAAAAAATTAATGGACTGGAGTAGAGTGATCAACATGAGGTTCCATACGACATTTTTTGGTACACTAGACACCTCTTTTGGATCTATACTGGATTGAGGAATTTATTACCCCAAATTGTAGAGGTGGAACCTAATGATGCTTGGTCCCAAACTCAATAGTTGATATTGGAGAATGTAAAGGAAATCATAGAGGTCTAAATAGAGGTAAAGACCAATTGGTTGAATTTCATCCTTCCATCTAAGAAAAAACCAAATAGTGGATTTCTATACTAATGAAGCAACAAAAGAGAATCTAGAATATTCAAGATTTTTTTTCTTAGGGACCAATATAATTACATACAAGAATAATAATAATATAAGAATATAGAAAATTAATAACCTCGAGGATATGATGTAAAAATCAAAGAAGAAGAATAAAAGAAGAAGGATGATATAAAATTGTAACAATCTGCTATGGAAGTCCTGGGTTACCTGAGGAGAACTCCACCACCATTGAACCAAACTCCTTGAACTCAAATAAAATTTATTTTATAATGGAGGAAGGGGATTATCAAATAAAATCTAATAAAAAATGGCTAATCAGAGGGTTAGTGGTAATATTTAAAGATATGGATGCATTCTTGGAGTCTCTAATAGATAAAATTATTGTTCTTATAATGAGTAGATAAGGAGAAACCCATATTTGGTAGTTCCTACTTAGGAATATTCATGACCTATATGATTGGGGATGGTTCAAGAAGAAAAAACAGATAAAGGGGTTTAAACTCAATCACTTTTTGGAAGGTAACCCAACATATTTATGGATCTTTCTATCTTTTTATTTAATTTAATATTTTTAATTAATTATTTATTTCAATAAAAAACCATGAATTTTAAAGAATCTTCCATATTTTTTAGAACCTGGAGTCCCACTGTAAGATGAAGAGGAATAAGTTAAATCCACTTCCATAGAAAAAAGATACATTCAAAAGAGGGCAGTATCTTACTTTCACTTATTTTTTATTTCCTTGTATGATTTTAAATTATTTATATATATAATATCCTTCCTATAATATCTACAATAATTAAAAATAAATAACAGGATAAGTGTGTGTGGGGGTGGATTTATATATTTTGTACCCACTTAAACTATGTTTCATTTTATAGATATTGGAAACATGTTTCTTTGGATAAATATGATTCCTTAAATTAATTGACTTATTCTTAAGGAATTAAATAAAAAGAGTATGGGTATATCAGCCTATTAAAACTAGTGAATTCTATTAATTATACTTAACTTGGCTAATTTAATGAGTTTTTGTAAGTAAAAAATTTCATAACATCATTTTAAATGTTAAACAAAAATGAGTATTTCTCATAGTAGTTTATAGTTGTAGAAAACTCAATCTTAAATTTTCAAATATAGATATCCCATGTGTGTAATAAAATTATTTTGAAAATAAAAACCAACAAATAAGAGTTAAATGAAATATGATAGTAGATTATCTACCAATGATTCCATGCCTTGACTATTAAAAATATTCTTAAGGGTTCATACTGATGTAATTCCTTCATTTTAGGTTATATAGACTCATGGTGAATATGACATATTTGAGATCTAAATGTCCAATTTTTCTTCCATACCATAGTGTATTGTAATTAACCGTATGGGGTTAATGGTTATTATAATGGTTTAGTTCCATATAAACTCAATTCATGCTTAATAAGTGATATAGACAAATTAGATAGAAAAATAAAAATACAAAAAGAGTGATGTGTGCCTATCCATCCATAAGTGAAAAATTAGGATGAGCGAGTTTCTTTTAGAAACAAATAAGTTTAATACTACATATTAACTCAATATTTAATGTTAGAGTATTCGAATAAAATAGCGAATAATTAATTAATTAAATTTATTTAAGATGGGTTGTATTGAAAGAACGTTTTTAAATGTTACCAGAAAAATCCAATCAAATTTTATTTTTCTACAATTTAAGAATTATGATATTTAATTTTGTGATAATATAATATCCTTTATGGTAATTTTGAGGTTTATTTTTAAGGAAAAGTATAGTTTAATTGTGGGGTTGTTCATTGCAAAAAATTATTGCTAATTTTTCCTATAATTTAAAAAAAATACTGGATTTAATGCTAAATGATTTTGTGTATATTTTGTTTTCACACATTTTTGGTTTTTCTCATTGAATATTAGAAATAAGTACCTTGATTCTAATTTGGTTCATTTTTATGGAATACATGAAACAACCACTTTGAACATAATACTTACATACCCGAATGTATTCAAATGTAGTTCTTGATCTTATAATTTCTGTATTATAGATTATATCATTAATTTATTTATTTAATTAAATAATTATTTAATTACATGAATATTTTTAAAAGAAAATTTAATTATGTATTTATACATAAAGAACCTCAAACAATGTTGGAAACCAATATAGTCTGCATTAACACTTGAGAGTATGCTAGGGAAACAAACTAGATTCCTGAAGGAATATGGCATCAGGTTCCATATCCAATTTAGTATCATGAAAAACATTTGATAAGGAATTTAAACACCAAAAAATAATATTGAAGACACATGAGAGTATTATAACATCTAATAGAGTCTGGAAAATAAAGATTTAAAATGCACTGGCATGCCAGCGTAACCCCATATGTACGCTTGAGAAGGAACCACTGGAAACACCGTACCACAAATCCAATGTAGATTCCAATGAAACCTGAAAATAAAACACACATTATGAAATAAATTCAATATATATTGTGTTTTGATAACATTATTTTTGGAAAATTATGAGCATCATAGTGATGGAGCCTACTCCAGGATAATGTATCCTTGAGTATCAACACTTTCCAAATTCATTGTCAATGTTGTCTTGTGTAAAAGCATGAAACTATTCCAATGACCAATATATCCTTATAAAGAAAACAAATTCCATTATCAAGATAACTCTATATCATAATAAAGCCTAATATAACGTTTCAAAGTCAATGTTACTGCACAATAGTTACCAAAAAACATTGTGGGACCCATCATTACATCTATGAACATTCCAAAATAATAGATAAGGGTGAAGGGGATCCTAATAATGTTGTTAAATTATATCCTTTTTGGATGTAAAATTGTTTTTACATGGATAACATGCTATCCTATGAAACCATATGGTATTCCCCCATACCAATTTCTTAACCAAATCAAGTAATTCTTCAAAAAACATTCCACACAGAATAGGATCATAGAGAGAGGGATATATGCTATAATTCATGATTAACAAGGAATGAATCAATAATACCACATATAAGTGATCCATAATTCAAATTCCACATGTGTAGATAAAAAATAATTAGCAATTAAATTAAATTATAAGGTAAGAAAAAGAAGAGTTTGAGGATAAGGTATTGGTGATCAATCCCTGATCAATGAAAGTATGTGGTATAGAGGAGGACTTGGTCCATACTAGAGGAGATTTCTAGGAGTGATACTAAGGTATATGAGTAAATAATCAGTCAATAGAGCCATCCAATTTATTCACATGTCCTACTAATCTTTATTCTACTTTGTTCTTTTTTTTTTGTATTTGACTATGTCTGTCTTAGGTTGTGCAATAATGTATATGAGGGAGTTAGTTTTTAATTTATTTTTATTTACGAATATAATATGAGGAATTATTAAATGAAACTATATAATCTTATAATTTTTATTTATATGTAATGTTTATGGGTTCCCTGTTAGTGTGATTAAATTAATGAAAGTGGAATCTCACACACTTACGTAAGTATCAGTATAACTATTACTAAGTAGATTATTATGAGAGTGGGGTATAAAAAAATATTTAACCCATTATAATTACATTAGTAAAATAAATATTAAACTTGGTGAGTGTATCATAGTGGAGTGACACCCGACACAAGTTTCTCCAATAATAAAAAGTAAATATCCTAAAAACCCAAACTTAAACACCCTAGCTAAGAAAGATAGCAGCAGAACAACATCATGGAACTAAACCATTCATTTATATTAGTAAATAGAGTTATTAAACATAATGGGAACCTATATTATCATTATAAATGCTTTTATATCATCTAACGTAAATTCTATTTAGGTAAAAAGGGTTGGTTCCTCATAATAGTTTCATGGAAAATTGGTAGCTTATGTGATTTTGGTTGACTTCCAATTTTTACTTATAATTATTTTCTACTCCAGTAGAAGTGAAAATACTTAGTATCAACTCTTGTATTGGTTTTATTTCTTTATTCTTATCCAAATATCTTCACACACTACTTCTATCCTTATCCCTATTTTTATCAAAAATTAACCAAGAGCACTAGTAACATCATTCTTTTCCCTATGTAGTTGACATGGTTACTCATCAATTTTATGTTACAGTAAATAGGTAAGTGTATTGTTTCATAAAGAAAAATTTTAATCTATAAAATAATCTTATAATATTTTTTATACCAAAATATAAAAATCAGTTAAATCATGTATATCTAACTCATGCGTTCTCAAATCTTTGAGTATAGACTTTCCCGAAGTTGAAAACATCACATTTCATTCACCTAGAAACATGAGCACATCACATACCCCTCAACCATATATATAATAGTATCACATTTCCCTTATCTAGGTATGGTCATATGAAACCTAAATATATCTCAATCAAGGGAATAGATTTCATATTCATTATATAAGAGTAAAAACATAGTCCTGGTTGAACCTCAACTAAAAAATGATCATAAACATAATTAGGTGCCCTAATAGAACAACCTCAGAGATGACATAATAAAGGTTTCAATGTAAGAAGGTTCTCATGTTATTTATCATGCAAACCATGAGTACTGGAGGTTAAATATGAAACTTCACCCATAAAATACCAAATATAGAGTGTATGACATTTCATGTTGTATATGTAGTGGTTCATCCAATACACAAAACTCCTTTTGTGACTCATGATTCAATCTTTTATCTCTATAAGAAACCTAACCCACTCTAACATTCACATTCCATCCCAACCTATAATTATCCACGATGACTATCGATTCAGATAAATAAAATTAATTCTGAGTGGTTAATTATCATTTAAATTAATTTAATATATGAATCCAACATGAAATAATGATAAAATGGATACAAAATTATATATAACTTGAAACATTTTATATATTATAAAACTCAATTAAAATTACTAAAAAAACCATTCATGAGTTATAGTCTAATAATATACCATATGATAAAATATCATATAATTATTTTGTAGAATTTATTTTTATGGTTTTGTTAAACTCATTACATTATTATTCAATTCTTACAATATCTATTTGTGAAAACTTGATTAATATTGTTACTAAACTTATTTATTGGGTCAAAATATATGAATAAATCTTATTTAGATAATATTGATATTATAATTCATAAAATTTATTTTAAACACTTCAAAAATAATTTCCAAAATTCATTAATTTATAACATATATTGTTATGATGTTGATAACTTATATTAATTTAGATATTTAAAACTATTTCTTAGGTCATTACCATATTTGTAACCTTTCCATTCAAAATTTTATTTTAAATCATTTTTAATTTTTTTTTAAATTTATCACTTTATATTAATATTATTAATTACCAACATATACCAAAATATTTTATAAATTAAATTGAATTACACCTTGAATTAGGACATTATAATATTTTATTTTTTATACTTTGATCTTTTAAAACTCAAAACATACTCCCACTAGCCTCTTAGAAACTATATTTTCTCAAAAATATATTCTTCAAAATCATAAAATTATTTTATGTTGGGAAATAATAATTATTTCCTCTATGGTAATATTTAATAAATAAACTATAAGAAACCATATCTTATAGGAAATTATATACGTTTGGAGAAATATTGTGAAATAAAGATTTTATTCCATTAAATATTATACTATTAGGTTGTAAGAACTTTTACCTAATATTTGAACAAATAATTTGGATAAAACACTTTTATCCTTGATATTTTTTATCCTAATATACCTTTCAGCACGTTATAGATTTAGATTAATAATATCCATTTATATCCAAACCATCATCTTATATTATTCATAAAAACTTTTTCTAAAAAATAACTTTTATTAACTCATAATAAGAAATAAAAAATTCACATTCTTTATTTATTTACAATTGATATTTGAGGTAATAAGATGCAACCACATACTTGATTTAGTAACCCTTTCCTTTATCATTTTAATTATTACTTCAATATCAATTCATTAATTCTTCTTAAATTTTGAACTCTAGAACATATTTAAAATAACTCTAAAATTTATAATTGGTATCTAAGGCCTTTTAAAATATAATAATATATTTACATAACATTAATACCTGAAATATATGATTGAGAAAGATTTATATATTCTATGAAATTTGTCTTCCACGGACTTCAATTACTATAGTTGAAACATTTTTGTTCCTTACAAACACCTTTTTTATTATTCAAAATGAGGTGTTGCAGACCTGCACCCCTGGGTCTAGTGTTAATAACACATATTTAACATTCTAGCACCGATACCAAGTAAGATGAAAAAAGATAAACTTACTTATATTTCAAATCAGTTTTGAAGTTTAAAAATTATATCACACAATAATATCACAATCCTAGAACCCAAATTTTAGTGTCTTTGGAGATATGTTACATAGAAATAATATTTCACATAATTGTGAACATTTCTCCACAATATCCCAACTCTATACCTCTTTCTAGACATATTATATGTTATGCTCATCTTAATAACTTGGTTAAAGGAAAACATAAGAATGGGGTGAGACAAATTAATTTATAATAGAAAAAATTATCAACATGTTATCAAGGCTTAAATCATAATCACGAGGAAACATGAACATGGGACAAATATCTTATAAAAATAATGTGGTCCAATAAGAGTTTTCAATATAATATACGTACATGTAATCTCAAATGATCGAAAATATACCATGTAATAAGAGTGAATAAACTTAATAAAGTAATCATGAGTCATGGAGTATAATAAATTCCTATAACATAGAAATGTTGTATAAGAATAATCATAGTAAATCAAAATATTTTTAACATAGCTAACTACATCAAGTCCATGATCAATATTTTTAACAAAGCTAACCACATCATGTCCACACTCAATCTTGTGAACATAGGGAACCAAATTGAGTCCGTTCTCGATTTTATGAACATAACTAACCACATCAATTTCACAATCCATCTTTTGAACATATCTAACTACATTGATTCCACACTCAATTTTATGAACATGACTAACCTCATGGAGTACACACTCAAAATTATTATCTAACGATATATAAACCCTTTACCAATGAATTATTGGGATATATATTACCCCAACCATCACATAATTATAACACAAAAAATGTGGTCAATATGAAATCATTTCTACAATATATCATAAATATCCCTAGGAAGGAAAATGGGTTTCATACCACCTTTCAAGTGGTATCACATATAATTAAAACAATAATTATATTGTTTTAAACCCAAATTCTAATCATCCAAAAGGAGTATTTCATAAGGAAATTTAGAAGATGATTCCACAAACATAATTCCAAAGGAGATCAATCTTTTTTGATGTAAAGATAAAAATAAAAGTGAAACTATGAAAAGAGTGTTTAGAAAATATTTCCTAATCATATCATAAATATATGAAGTTATGAGAAACTGTAAAGAATAATTTTAAGTATGTAACATGATTTTTTTTAAATTCCACTTTAAAATAATATCAATGACAGACAATTTAAAAACACCTAATGGTTTTACAGAGGAAATATAGAGTGTAAGATAAAATATATGATTGTGATGGTGAAATAATTCTTTTAAAAATTTAAAATAACTTTATTGAAACCCACATAAAAAGGGTAATAAAACGTTATTTAAAAAATAGGTAAATAGAAATAAGAATATAATAAGAGATAAAACATATTTTGGTTTCAAAATAAGAATGTAAAAAAATTACATAAATAAATAATATAGACATGCAGGGGAAAATACATTAAATGGATTTTAGGAGAAACAAATGTAAATACCTAGAAATATAAGATAAATTAAAATATAATTCAATAATAAGGTATAATGTAACCAACTTATAAGAATAACATTCAAGAATAATGATCATAACCCAATGAATATAAATCTAGTTAACAAAATCCATTAAAACATTGGTAAAATTATAATCAAATGATCATGAAAAAGATAAATTTAAATGGAACATTATATACTATAAATATAAATATAATCATGATATAATATGTCATATAGGTAGTATATACACTATATGAATGAAAATAGTTGTATAATATCTAACATGTGTCAAAAGAATAAATTATGAGATAAAAAAACCTTAAAAATTTGGTAATAATTGAATCAAAATGATTGGAAGGATTCATTCATGAAAATAATTGTAAATCAAATTAAACAAAGAATAATAACAATAATAATAATAATATAAAACAATGGGGTAGTAAGTAAACTATATAAAATAATAATATGTGGAAAATATGAAAGCATGTGTAATGGTCCATGCCTTCTTAATCTGTTACTTTTATTATTTTGGTGGTGGGTGGTGTTCGGGGGAGGTTTTAGGAGTTTTTGGTGGGTATTGGAGGTGAAAAAGAGATTTTGTAAGAAATAAAGACCATGTAAATGTATTACATGATGTTTAATTGTGGTTCATGGATTGTGTGAAGCCGGTTTAAATTTTGTAATAAATCGGGTTTTTAAATCCTTCGAGGAGATTTGATTTTTTGTGAAAGCCAAAACTTTCCAGAAACTCACAGATTATATACCATGTAATGGTTAAAAATCAAGTAAACAATGGGATTTAGGGTTATAAGTTCTTTTATAGATATTTTTTTTTCATTTAGTTGTGGCTTCTTCTTATACTTTTTTTGGTGAACCGTAGGCACCCCGAGGATAACTTCCCTACATCTTCTTCTCTCTTTATTCCATTGGTTATGGTAGTTATTTATTGGAAATATAAGGTCTTTATTTGTTGTTTTTCCTCAATTCTTCTTTGGGGTTTCACTATGGAGGTGCAATTTTGTATGGTTTGTGAGTTTGGGCTGATTTTTGATGATTTGTTGGCATGTTATAGGATGATATGTGGTTTGTCATTTTGTAGTTGTCATTTTTGGGCATTATTATTCACTATGCGGTGCACAACGGGTTGGAAAACTTATTTGAGGTAGAAAATCCCTCGTTTCTTTTGATTGTGTATGATGTAGGAGGGGTTTAATTTTATTTATCTAGGGGTTATGGTTTTGTTAGATTAAATAAAATATAATTAATTGGTTAAATGGAAATTAATGGAAAAGGGGTTTGATTCACATGTTATTACATATTTTTTTATTGTGATATTGTGATTATACGAGATTGTTTTCCTATAGAATATTACGACCATTATGGTATTTGTTTTATGTTTGATGATATGTACTGTGACTGGTATAATTTGTTTTTGTGAATTTTATGATATCATACTAAAATTTAATTTATTTAACAACTTATATTTGGCTAATAAATTGGTTACCCTAGGATTTTGTTTTCTGTGATAAATCCCCTAAAATAAAGTGGAATGTGATAAAATCCCCTTTGTAAATATGTAAAATGACATTGATGTGATGTGATGTGTGTTCATTATTATGATACGATGATTTATTACTATGATTTGGTGTGGGGTGACATGTGGTTGGTTGTTTGTGATTTTGGGGAGGCGAGGTGGTCTGTCTGACTATGCTTTTGGGGTGATGAGGTGGTTTGTTGGCCATGATTTTGGGGTTGTGTGGTGGTTTGTTTCGATGTGATTTTTGGGTGTTGAGGTGGTTTTTTGGTCATGATTTTAGGGTGGTGAAGTGGTTTTACAATTGGTATTATGATATGTTTGTGACATGTGGTTGTTTTTTACAAGATGTTCGAATAATAATTTAATAAATGATTAATAATTGTTGAAATGACATGAGTTTCTTTAGTTAATGGGATGATAATGGATAATGAATAAATAAATGATTATATGTGTGGTTAAATATGGTTGATTCTAAATAATGAAATGAATTTTTTGGATAATGATAATTGGTTGGAAATATGAATGGGTCTTGTGGCTTGTTATGTGGTGTTATGCATTTAGTGGTGGAATCGAAAGGGGTGATGTTGTGAGTGGATTAGTGTTTGGTTGCTATAGGTTGGGAATGTGTGTGGCTATATATATATATATACTTGTACATTTCTTGTGATTTATATATGCACCCCACCCATGTCGAGAACTATGTACTGACACCTGCATAGTCACACGAGGATGTTTTTCTTAACATGTGATGAGGAAGATAGATGGTTGGTTACCCAATATTTCCCCCCTCTCTCCTAGGCGAGGTAGTTATTTCATAGGATGTGATTTACATATGTCTATTAGTGAATTAAATGGTGGTTGTGATGGACCAGGTGTTTTCAGGTGAGGTATGACTGTTCTTGTGGGGAAGTGGACCAAGTGTTTTCGGGCAAGATATGATATGATCATGCTTGTGGGGAGGCTTTTGGTGGGGGTTGTGCATGGTAGGATGAGGGAATGAGGTTGATGTCCTATATTTTCATGATAACCGACTACTCTACTTATGTAAGTGGTTTTTATGGTGTAGCACATGTGTCTATAGGTGATATGTGATGTGGTAATGCTTGGGGGTCAGTGAGCCTAGTTCTCTACAAGCGTGATGTGTTGTTACCATGCTTATAGGGCGGCGTGGTACACAGAAGAGATGGGAGCACCGGGACGTACGATGTTGTCTTGTGAGATCAACATACCAGTAGGAAAGTGGTGTGAGGTACCCTTATTTATGTGGTTCATGTTATATTATATTACTCGACTTGTGTTATTTTGTGAGAGTGCCATAGTGAGGTTAGAATGGATAGTTGACCTTTTTAGAAGTTGTTCGTTCTTATGTTTTCTTATAGGTGTTGTAGTATGCTCCTTTCACATGTTCATGGGAGAATTTGGTTTTCCTACTAAGTATACATATATTCTCTCCCTACATATATAATTTTTTTTCAAGTTTCTAAGAGGATTATGTGGATTTTGATGGACATTACTAGCTCAAACCTTTGGATGAATTCTATGTCGTTGCTTTAGCTTTACTTTTGGGTATTTAATTTTGGAGACTTTTATCTGTATCATTTCTATTTATAAATGCATGTGGTATAGTTTTGGATTTGTTTTATATTATTTCATGGATTTTATTATGGATGATTCATTTTATCGCTCAGTCCTATATTATTAAAGAGGGTAATGCCTCCCATTTCTTAATATTTTTGTACCCTTAGTGCTAGTCACCAAATGTGGGATGACTAGAGGTGGGAATCTGGGGTCATTATCTCTCTCCCCTAATTGCGGTATCTTTGGAGGGAGGGGGTCATGAAAGAGTGGTATAAAAGGTAATGTTTGAGAGATAGGATGAAGTTTAGATTTAGTCATAATAAGGATTACAAGGGTTGTTATAGAAACAATTCTAGTTTACCTTGTTGTATGATATATTATAGGTAGAGTTGATAGGAAACAAGATTTTAGGGACCACATGATCTAGTTCACAGACTCTGAGCTTATTAAACAACCAAGTTTGGTGGTCCAGTATTTAGGGTAGAGGCCTAGGAGAGGTACATGCATCATAATGAATTCTGTTCTTTTTTAAATTTTTTTTGTTTTGGGATGGTTAAAATAAATAAATTTAATTAAAAATGAATCATAATAAAATTATATACTATCAAGATTAGGAAGTTATTATTTTATTTTCATCAGTGGATCTTGTTCATCGTGTGTGTGTGTAGCTCAGGCAATTGAGGTTCAACAGGCTGATCTATTTGATTGTCGTAGGGCTGATTCGACAGAGGAGGATGGGGGCTTGGAAGAGGTTATTGTTTGCTTTCTAGTAGTATACTTTGGGAAAGTATGAGGGAAGACTTTTAAAAATGGAGGCAAAGAGATGGCTGGAAGAGATTGAGATCACTTTTAGTTTGAAATGGGCCTTGGTGGAGTACTGGGTCCCTTTGGAAGTTAGCAAAATATGGGAGTCGTGCATCAGTGCTAGATGTTGTATCTGAGATATCTTAAGAGGGAATATGTTTTATGGGTTGGATTTCATATAGAGTTTCAAGTAGAGTTCATTTATTTAACCATGAAGGTAGTGAAGAGGAAGGAACTGATTTCTATTTAACATGGTTGTATGTTAGTGTGGGAGTTGGGAATCAAGTTCAAGGACCTTTTGTATTTTTCTCCTGATCTTTTCCCAGACATGGAGTTTCATGTGAGTCATCTTTAAGAGACACCCCATCCTTATATCCAATATTCAACTACTCCCTTTACATTTACAACATATCTGGAGGTTTAGAATAATGTGGATTTGATCAAGTGAATGCACTCATGATGAGGTTTCCAATGGGAGATTAAATAGAAGAGTTACTCATGGAGTATAGTTTTGAGTGGCATGTCTTAGTAATTAGAACCTTTGAGGTTTTGACCAGTGAGGATTCGACCTCAGCAGCTTCTTTTTTGTCCTTCTAGGGCCAATGGTTTTTGTGATTTTCCTAGGGGATTTGTGCCAATGTGCTTTGGTTGTGGGGTATGTGGAAATAAGTATAATTAGTGCCTAGTATTTCCCAAAGATTATTTTGGTGGAGGTGGATAAGTTCAATGCTTTCCTTAATGGATGTTTTTCATGATACCATTTCAGTAGCAGGAACAATAGGCTTATGCTTCAATGAGGTGAGATGGAGCAGGTATAGGCTGAACTTAGGATGTTCCTCATGATGAAGGACCTCAACCTAAGCATGGTCGTGGAGGTGGTCATCATAAGAGAGGTAGAAGAGTTGGGTGTGGTCAGTTTCATGTAGTGGAGGCAGCGACTCTAGATGGTCCAGAGATCATCATAGGTACGATTAGTTTGTTTGGTACCATTTTTTGTGCCTGGTTTGATTCAGGAGATTCACACTCCTTTGTTGCAACCAATCTAACCCATTCTCTAGGACTAGATATTGAGAGGTCTCCCATTCCCATGGTGTTGAATACACTAGTTAGAGGCTATACCATCATGTTTGATGTGTTACAGGGGTGTAGACTGATGAAGGGGCAACATCCATCCCATGGGGATATTTTTTTAATACAGATTCATCCAAACGATGTCATCATCAGTATCAACTCGTTTTAATACACACATTCTATTATCAATTTCTTCCATATGAGAGTCATTTTATTGGATGTGGATGGTATGTGTGTGGTTTTCATTGGAGAGTGGGGTTGTCCATTGGGAAGTCGGCGTAAGGATCCCATTCTTTCTTTTTTGGCTTAGATTTTTGTGGAATCAGTAGAGGATAGGATAGTGGAGGTACCTAGGATCATTGGTGATTTTCTATATGTTTTACTGAGGATGATGTAACACTATCCGATCAATGTGATGTTGCGTTTGGGATAGACTTTCAGCCCGGTGCATCTTTTATGTTGATGGATCCCTATCAGATGAAACCTTCCATGTTGTAAGAGATGAGGATTAAAATTTATGATATGATATATAAGGGTTTTATTCATCCTAGTGTGTCATTGTGGTGTGCTCTAGTTTTGTTCGCAAATAAGGAAGATGGTAATCTGAGGTTTTGTATAAACTACTAGAGGTTGAACCAGGTGGTGGTCAAGAACTGTTACCCTATTTCGAGTATAAATGATATTTTGTCTAGTTGAGAGGGGCGTGTTGGTATTCTATGATTGATATGCAGTCTAGATATCACTAGTTGTGGGTGAAGGAGGGTGATATCCTAAATACTACCTTTAGATGTAGGTATGGGAACTTTGAGTTTGTAGTCATGTCATTCGGTGTCACTAACACACCATTTATGTTCATGAGACTCATTAAGTCCTTATTTATTGAATTCTTGGATTAGTTCATATTCATGTTCATAGATGACATATTGATCTAATTAAATTTAGAGGACGAGCATTCCAAGCATCTTAGATCCATTTTCATGTTTTTTGACCCCACCATATTTATGGAAAGTTGTCCAAGTGTAAGTTATGGAAATGATAGGTACATTTCCTTGGGCATGTGTTGTATTAGAAGGGTGTGTCCATAGACCCATAGAAGTTCAAGTAAATTTTCTCTTGGGAAGAACCCAAGAACATGGTAATGGTTCACATTTTCCTTTATCTTGTAGGTTATTATCAGATATTTGTAATTTATTTCTGTTGAGTTGAAATCTCGTTAATAGTTTTAACCAGGAAGGATCAAGATTTTCTATAGACTGATCAGTGCCAATCTATCATCAGTTACTTGAAGGGAAAGTTGGTCAGTGCTCTAGTGCTTTAGTTTCCTAAGGAGGGGGTGGTGTTTGAGGTGTTTTGTGATGCTTCCTATCTAGTATTTAGATGTATTCTAATGAATAAGAGGGATAAGATCTATTATGGGTCTAGGAATTTATATATCCATGAGTGTAACTATACCACCCATTATTTGAATCTAGAAGTGGTTTGTTTTTCTAAATTTGATATGGAATTACCTCATTGAGGAGAGCTTTGTGGTCTCCATATATTACAAGGTCCCAACCTTAAACCTTACTTAATCTTGAGTTACTACATGATTACACATTGAGGATCTTTTTAGGTTTAGAGTTTTAGAGAATTAGATCATAAAACGTTCATTACATTCCACATTTAAACAAAGTGGTTACATAAAATATAGTATTCATTTTTCCCATCAATGGAAACATATTTAAAATAAAACATGGATTCTTTCTTGACACTTCTTTGACACTATCATTATATCATGTACCCTTCCCTTGACCTGTGAAAAACATTTCAAAAACTTGGGATGAGCATAAAAAGCTCAGTAAGGGATATAAAAATATGGAAAGGAAACATGAGTACATGTATACATAAGAATGAAATCATACTTTACCTATAAAACATAAGCACTTTAACATACCTCATAAAATCATGAATAAATCATAGAAATCATAAGACATAAAGGTAACTTGACGCATTCATAACATTCTTACGTAGGGAGTAACCCTCTTGGTTACGTTTGGAATACCCACCACAGTATATTCCCCAAATCTCATTGGAGAAACCTTAACGTTTCACTCCTTTGTGTTACCCAATGCATTGGAGAGCTATATCGGGCTCACCCGCCCTTAGTTTATCACGGAACCACCCGTCTTCATAACAATTCCCAAGAACCATAACATAATCTTATCACATAAAACATGCATAAAGGAGACATAACATTTCCACCTTTCAATAACAAGATATCAATACAACACATTGATATAAATACATTATGAAAACCATTTTCAATACCAAAATAAAATAAAAGTAAAACATGGTATTTATTTTTCTTTTAAAAAGAAGGTATGGCTTGTAGAGGAAGCCGAAACTCAAATAATGGTCACAGCGGCGGAGAGGTCGTAGTCGACGCATACGTACGACAAAAACATTACCTTTTGTCATTTAGTAAAATGATTTGTATAAAAAGATTCCTTTTGGATAAACGTAAAATTCAAAGGGGTTTATACACCATATAAAAGAAAGTTGTGTATAAAATAAAATATGCCTCAACGAAAGGAGATTGATATGAAGTCCCATACAAAGACGGTATCCTTGGATTAAGGATAAATCAGTTACATAACTATGTGTGACAAATGAATACACGAAATATAATTGGGTATTAAGTGTAAAACAATCAGAGGACATTCACACATAATCATAGAATGACATATTCCAGTTGTACAAGTTTATCCCAAAGAATCGAAATTGGGTTAAGAAGTTCCCTTGTAAAAATTAGACAGCCTAACGGCGTCACTTCAAAATTCAGAAAAAGAGTTGATGAGAGATAAAAAGGGTATCTCATTACTTGGACATAAAATTTACATAAATAAGGATATATAAGAACATATCCCAAAATAATATTATGTGAATTAAAATACATAACAAAATAAGTCTTTTAAAAATAGGAGGGTGAAAGGTTTCCTTACCGACATGGGTATCTTTCGAAACATACGTCCCGTGAAAGAAGGACAATAAAACATTGATGTAAATACTAATAAATGAAATAATATTACACAATGAGTAAAATAATGGTCAGTACATATACCACTCAAAGGAAATTGTGGCAAATGTAGCATAAATCTCACAGGAATAAAAGTGAGATGAAAAATCCCTTACGAAAACTCGGCAGCCTAACAGCGCCACATAAAACTTCCAAAAATGGATTAATGATATCAAATAGGGTATCTCATCACATTACAATAAAATTTACAGAAATAGTAATATAAAAAAACATACCCCATCATAACAAAGAGGATCTTTAAAGAAGTGACATAAAGGAGAGTACTTAAAGAGAAAGAGAGAGGTTAGATCTCTTACGAAAATTCGGCAGCCTAACGGTGGCACTCAAAACTTCAAAAATGGATTGATGAGAAAGAATAGGGTCTCTCATCATATGAACATAAAAATTACAGTAAGATTAATATAAAATAACATCCCAATAACAAGAAAGATGAGCTTAGAAGGAATGACATAAAAGAGTGTACTTAAAAAGAAAGAGAGGAGTAGGATCCCTTACCTCAGGTCCGACTTGACTCGATCGTTCTTTAACGTCCTGAATAATAAACTTGAGTTAATTTACACTTTATTAATAACCTTTTTCTAGTTCATTATTCCTTTTATATCACTTATTTCCATGTTATAAACATTATGTAATCATTTAAGTTAATAATGTTTGTTTTGTCGATATTTGGTTCTTAAGTCGAAAGTGGACTTCTTACAATTTCATGTTGTTCGTGTGGTAAAATGTTAATTATATCCAGAATTATATTCATGATTTGGATATTATATATATCATATATATCCAGAATATACATGTATTTATAATATTACATAATCATTTAGAGGTAACAAATGAAATGCACCGTTCATGGAGACGGTAAGACGTACGTACGCATGAACGCTACTTTCATTTCTATGTCATATTAATGGAATTAAAACCAAATGAGATGTATGTATATTTTAATTCCAGAATTATATTAATCATTTATATGTAACATAAATAATATATAATAACTTTAAATCCATCCTTTATACATACCACATATGGCATGAACGAATCAAATCACTTTGAGGGGGCGGTAGTCCGCACTTCCTAAAATGAAATTATCGTGTTTAACCACAATGGAAACCATAAAGGTATGCCACAAAAGAAAAATACAGAAACAGAAACATATTATATATCATATATAAATATAGTGACATCTTAATGTCCACCTTTTAAGGTGTTATATGAGTGTTGAACAATCATCGTTTCGTGAGGCAGAAATTCTCCATCCACAGAAACAGTATGTTCTTTAACCATTTGATGTAGGTGTGTGTAATTTTAGCTCTAATGATTCTTATAAAAACATCCTATTATATTGAATATACTGGATTTGTTACAAAATAAATGAATAAAAAGAGTTTAGGGGGTTGGAGAAGCAAAATTAAACAAAAGAACACAAGTGAAGACATTACCTTAAAATCGGGTAACTCCCTTTGGTTTGAGCTCAAAGGCTTCCTTGGGAATACTTATGCCCAATGTGAGGATTCAAGGAGTTATAGAGGGATGTGGAGAGACAAAATGGGCAGGGTTTGGCCGAGCCAAAGGCTTTTGAAGTGTGGGTAAGGAGGTAGAGGTGGAGGCCTTTTATAAGAGGAGAGGAGGGGCTCTCTTGGAAAGGTATAAAATGTAACTTTATTTTCAAATGAGTTTCTGATTTTAATGGTCCCACATTGATGTGTTTCGAGGATAAGGTGATAAGGGTTCGAAATCCACCCATCCAATTCGTTTTTGACATGTGTAGGTCTTAGATTTTACATTATCATTCCATTTTATTTAAATGATTAAATAATGAGGTCATCGCTGCATCATCATGATGTCTTAAATAATTTAATTTATTTAATGTCTAAAAATTATAAAACAAATACTATGATGTAGGAAATATTTTTATCTTTCCAATGAATATTTATAGTGCAAAAGATCATTTATGTAGACAAAATTAAAAATATTTTACTTAGGTGATACATTCTTTGTTACATTTAAGATTCTTTAAAAATAAAAAGATAAAAAGACACTTTCTCACAAAAGTGATTCCATGGGGCCCCCAAGTTTGGCACAAGGCATCCCATGGTCGGAAATGAGACAACCAGTAGCCTTAGGACACATTTTTTGGTCATTTTTTATTATTATGATATTTTCTTATTTTCTTTTACTACCCGATTACTCACTAATCAAGATAATTAACGATAATTACCGTCGTTACTATTCATAATGTCCAAAAAACAAAAGAGTCTTAATTAAATAATTTGGACCTTATGATTTTCAAATATTTAATTAATTTTAACAAATTCCAAACACATAAATTTCAATAATTAATTTAAAAAAATTTCCCGTTGTCAAAACAAATAGCGGGTTTTTTTGAAACAATATTTATGAAAAGTTTGGTACTTGTTTATGCCTAATTCCAAAGTGAAATTAATACCAATGACCATAATTGAATTACATGGTAAAAATATATTATAATTACACTTTAAAACAAATTAAAAAGATAATATAACCATATAATTAAATTATATGAAAAAGCCGTTTTGATGTAAAATGCAGTATTTTTCACTATTCATTGAAAAATGAACATTGTCAGAAAAATACCAAAAATTAACCCAAGGTAAATTTCAATGTCCCAATAATAAATAATATGTTTATTTTGATAAAATAGAGCTTATAAAATTGTCAAAAAGTGGATTTAAAAGGGGTTCTCCATCAAAAGGCGGTTAATCGACCTTTTAAAGAATATTAGAATGTTTACGCTTAAAAACTGGATTCATTTTCATTTTTAATCCTCTAACATTTATTGTAAAGAGTAAAAATATTTGACAAACATATATAATCATTTTGTAGTTAGTTCTGTTCATTCCCGCCATTACAACAGCTATGCATTAACTACCATTTAAAATAATATTATTTTATTATTAGAGTGCAACGTAAGATTCCCAAGAAACTCGTTGTTGCATATTGGGTACGCCATCGAGCATAGTATCCCCTTTAAAGTAGTATTAATATTTTATTCAAAAATATGGATAAATATAAAGATTTCATATTCTTTATTTACCTGGGGTGTTACATCCTTCCCCCCTTTTGGGAATTGCGTCCTCGCAATTTTAAAATTGGGCTTGGAAACATCCTTGAAAGTCCCACATTGGAACAAGAGTCGGTAAAACAATCACTTTAAAATAAAGAAAGATAAGTACAATGGTCACCCGAGTTAACCCATACTATGATTCCAAGTATGAAAATATGGACATGGAGGAAAAAAAACAAAGGGTCATGTTCTGATGGAGAGTGATAGGAAACATGTTTAGGAGAAAGTTAACCACAAGAAAATCACAAACTTGTGATGAGTTAAACGGTATTCGATTCCACAGTAGGAAAAGTTAATGGACAACATTTTTATTTTAAGTTACTTTTTATTGAGGAATTTATTCATAAGGAAACATAATCACTTATCATGTTGACTTTTAACTTTTATTAGATTCCTTACACAAACTCATATTTTCTCTAAAAGACGAGTATTTAGGAAGACTTGTTCACATTAAGAGTACAATAATCAACTTCTAGAGAATCACCTAATCCACAAAAGAGAACTATATACTTCCCATGTCTTTAAACTTTAACCAAAACCAAAACCAAAAAGGTTAGTACAAGATCAGATAATCCAGAAAAGGGTAACCCTTTATAAAAAGAAAATCTATTCTTAATCTCCAAAATTTTTCCAACAAAACCCAAAGTTCAACGAGGACCATTCTATAATCAATTTTTCCATAAAATTATTCAAAGTAAACCAAAATAAGATTGAAACCCAAATATTTTAAGGATTTAGTCACATAGTCTTCCAAGTTAAATCGTAACATTTATCTCCAAACAACATCAGTTGCTCTTAATGTCTTGTATTGAAAAGTAATTAACCTAATCACATATCCTCAACGATAGGTTAATAAATATCCATAGATAACCCAAAATCAACTTACTCTTAATTCATAAAATCATCTAACTAAAAAGAATCAGTCAAACTAACCAGGGACTTCATGTAGTCCAGTGGTAGGTGATAAATACCAGATGCACTTTGGTTGTGGGTTCGATTCTCGCAGCTTTGTCCGACGCGACGGGTTGTCACACGGTCTACATGTTGTCCTTTTTCCAAAACTATATAATTATCAAATAATTACCCAAAAAGAGATAAAATCATCAAAAAAAACCATAACATAATTTAACGTCAATTTTATCTCAAGCCTTTCACTTCCATCATAACATATAGTAACCCATAATTACCTCAAAAGTAAGGATCATATAAACCCAAATGGTTCTTTATAACTATTTCCACAAAAGAACAGATAACTATTCCTTGAATAAAATTTTCATATATTAAACATCCGGGTTACACATACTATAAAAAGTCTTCTAATGTAACCCCATCATCAAAATAGACTTAATACTCTTAAGAATTTCACCATAACTCTTGAAGTCCTTATATGTTGACATCTTACTCATTCAAAATTCTTCATGACCCATTAACCATTCCTTTCCAACTTATTCTGAAATACTTCTTTCTTACAAACAAAATCATGAATCATATCCTAATATTCCAAAATAGGAAAACAATAGTTATGAAATAATCCATACCTTTGATTGGTCATTTTTAGTTTCTTCATCCTCAATCGGAATGGCATTAGGTATTGGTAAACGAACATTTGTACGATCTTGGTGATCCCATTCACAAAACTTCTTCATAGGAAATGTGTTTGCATAATGACCATGCACACCACATTTAAAACATTCAATTGATCCCTCAGAAAGAACTTCTTTCCCTTTCCTCGAGTCAACTGGATGCTTCCTTTTTCCATGGAAGTTTCTTGCTTTATGACCTTCATTTCCACATCTATAGCATATTTTTGTCCCTTTGAAACATTTTACTAGGTGTTTCTTTCCACATTTTTGACACATAGGTTTTTGAACACACTTACCTTTATGATTATTACCTGTAGTTCCGTAGGGATTTGTTTCTTACATATATGATGCCTTAGAGAAATCACTAAGGTTTAGGTGGTCAATCATGACTCCAGATAGTTGGTTGAGGATAATCACAAGAGTTCTCATTGTAGCTCCCACATCATCCAGTTGCTTGCTCAAAAAACTGTCACAGTTTCCTTCACATCCACTGTTACTTTGGTGCCTGCTAGATCCATCCATTTACTAAAACCAGAAAGGTCAGTGTGAGTATATTAACAAAACCATCATGTACTAATGAGGAAGATAAACACTAAGATATACTTACTCATTCACTTTATCTAAAACTAGGACTCTTTCTAAAATCTTAACCATTATGGTAATGTCACTTATGCTTAAAGAATACCCTAACCTCTAAAGTTATCTAAACCGACCTTTGTACCAACTATAAGGCCCCAGCCTTAAACCTTACTTAATCTTGAGTTAATACAAGATTACACATTGAGGATCTTTTCAGGTTTACAGTTTTAGAGAATTAGATCATAAAACTTGCATTACATTCCACATTTAAACAAAGTGGTTACATAAAAGATAGTATTCATTTTTCCCATCAATGGAAACATATTTAAAATAAAACATGGATTCTTTCTTGACACTTCCTTGACACTATCATCATATCATGTACCCTTCCCTTGACCTGTGAAAAACATTTCAAAAAACTTGGGATGAGCATGAAAATCTCAGTAAGGGATATAAAAATATGGACAGGAAACATGAGTACATGTATACATAAGAATGAAATCATACTTTACCCATAAAACATAATCACTTTAACATTCCTCATAAAATCATGAATAAATCATAGAAATCATAAGACATAAAGGTAACTTGAGGCATTCATAACATTCTTATGTAGGGAGTAACCCTCTTGGTTACGTTTGGAATACCCACCACAGTATATTCCCTAAATCTCTTCGGAGAAACCATAACATTTCACTCCTTCGCGTTACCCACTGCATTGGAGAGCTATATCGGGCTCACCCACCCTTATTTTATCACGGAACCGCCCGTCTTCATAACAATGCCCAAGAACCATAAGATAATCTTATCACATAAAACATGCATAAAGGAAACATAACATTTCCACCTTTCAATAACAAGATATCAATACAAAACATTGATATAAATACATTATGAAAATCATTTTCAATACCAAAATAAAAGAAAAGTAAAACATGGTATTTAAATTTCTTTTAAAAATAAGGTATGGCTTGTAGAGGAAGCCAAAACTCAAATAATGGTCACGGCGGCGGAGAAGTCGTTGTCGCCGCATACGTACGACAAAAACATTCCCTTTTGTCATTTAGTAAAACGCTTCGTATAAAAAGATACCTTTTGGATAAACATAAAAGTCAAAGGGGTTTATACACCGTATAAGAGAAAGTTGTGTATAAAACAAAATATGCCTCAACGAAAGGAGATTGAGATGAAGTCCCATTCAAAGACGGTATCCTTGGATTAAGGATAAATCAGTTACATAACTATGTGTGACAAACGAATACACGAAATATAAGTGGGTATTAAGTTTAAAACAATCAGAGGACATTCACAAACAATCATAGAACGACATATTCAAGGTGTACAAGTTTATCCCAAAGAATCGAAATTGGGTTAAGAAGTTCCCTTGAAAAAATTAGACAGCCTAACGGCGCGACTTCAAAATTCAGAAAAAGCATTGCTGAGAGATAAAATGGGTATCTCATCACTTGGACATAAAATTTACATCAATAAGGATATAGAAGAACACATCCCAAAATAAGCACCCCTTAATACTACATGAAAAATGGGGGATCAAAACCCATTGGGCGCAGGTTGTTGTAGCAGCACTGTAGCGGGTACTGTAGCAGCAGCGGTACTGTTGATCGGCGGGCACTGTAGCGGTGGTGATACTATAGTGGGTACTATAGCAGCCAGGTTACTATTCACAGAATAGGAATTTGGCCAAAAAATTTGGGCCTACGGTCTATGTAATGGGATACAAGCCCACTGGGCCTTCGGGATATGTAATGGGTCTCCCTCTACCCAGTTAAAAAGAGGTCTTTGCTTTGATTTATTAATAAAAATGAGGCTTCGGCCCCAACCTTAAAAAAAAAATTAAAAGACATAACAAAATAAGTCTTTTAAAAAGAGGAGGTTGAAAGGTTCCCTTACCGACATGGGTATCTTTCGAAACATACGCCCCGTGAAAGAAGGACAATACAACATTGATTTAAATACTCATAAATGAAAGAATATTACACAATGAGTAAAATAATGGTCAGTACATACACCACTCAAAGGAAATTGTGGCAAATGTATCATAAATCTCATAGGAATAAAAGTGAGATGAAAAATCCCTTACGAAAACTCGGCAGCCTAACGACGCCGCTTAAAACTTCCAAAAATGGATTGATGAGATCAAATAGGGTATCTCATCACATTACAATAAAATTTACAGAAATATGAATATAAAATAACATCCCCCATCATAACAAAGAGGAGTTTAAAAGAAGTGACATAAAGGAGAGTACTTAAAGAGAAAGAGAGAGGTTAGATCTCTTACGAAAATTCGGCAGCCTAACAGCGCCACTCAAAACTTCCAAAATAGATTGATGAGAGAAAATAGGGTATCTCATCATATGAACATAAAAATTACAGTAAGATTAATATAAAATAACATCCCAATAACAAGAAATATGAGCTTATAAGGAATGACATAAAAGAGTGTACTTAAAAAGAAAGAGAGGAGTAGGATCCCTTACCTCGGGTCCGACTTGACTTGATCGTTCTTTAACATCCTGAATAATAAACATGAGTTAATTTCCACTTTATTAAGAACATTTTTCTAGTTCATTATTCATTTTATATAACTTATTTCCATGTTATAAACATTATGTAATCATTTAAGTTAATAATGTTTGTTTTGTCGATATTTTGTTCTTAAGTCGAAAGTGGACTTCTTACAATTACATGTTGTTCGTGTGGTCAAATGTTCATTATATCCAGAATTATATTCATGATTTGGATATCATATATATCCATAATATACATGTATTTATAATATTACATAACCATTTAGAGGTAAGAAATGAAATGCATCGTTCATGGAGATGGTAAGCCGTACGTACGGATGAACGCTACTTTCATTTCTATGTCATATTAATGGAATTAAAACCAAATGAGAGGTATGTGTATTTTAATTCCATAATTATATTCATAATTTATATGTAACATAAATCATATATAATAACTTTAAATCCATCCTTTATACATCCCACATATGGCATTAACGAATCAAATCACTTTGAGGGGGCGGTAGTCCGCACTTCCTAAAATGAAATTATCGTGTTTACCCACAATGTAAATCATAAAGGTATGCCACAAAATAAAAATACAGAAACAGAAACATATTATATATCATATATAAATATAGTGACATATTAATGGCCACCTTTTAAGGTGTTATATGAGTGTTGAACAATCATCGTTTCGTGAGGCAGAAATTCGCCATCCACAGAAACAGTATGTTCTTTAACCATTTGATGTAGGTGTGTGTAAGTGTAGCTCGAATTATTCTTATAAAAAAATCCTATTATATTTACGATACTGGAGTTGTTACAAAATAAATGAATAAAAAGAGTTTAGGGGGTTGGATAAGCAAAATAAAACAAAAGAACACAAGTGAAGACATTGCCTTAAAATCGGGTAACTCCCTTTGGTTTGAGTTCAAAGGCTTCCTTGGGAAGACTTCTGCCCAAAGTGAGGCTTCAAGGAGTTATAGAGGGATGTGTAGAGACAAAATGGGCAAGGTTTGGCCAAGACAAAGGCTTTTTAAGTGTGGGTAAGGAGGTAGAGGTGGGGGCCTTTTATAAGAGGAGAGGAGGGGCACTCTTGGAAAGGTATAAAATGTAACTTTATTTTCAAATGAGTTTTGGATTTTAATGGTCCCACATTGATGTGTTTAGAGGATAAGGTGATAAGGTTTCTAAATCCACCCATTAAATAGGTTTTGGACATGTTTAGGTCTTAGATTTTACATTATCTTTCCATTTTATTTAAATCGTTAAATAATGAGGTCATCGCTGCATCATCATGATGTCATAAATAATTTAATTTATCTAATGTCTAAAAATTATAAAACAAATACTATGATGTAGGAAATATTTTTAGCTTTAAAATGAATATTTATAGTCCAAAATATCATTTATGTAGACAAAAGTAAAAATATTTTACTTAGATGATACATTCTTTGTTACATTTAAAATTCTTTAAACATAAAAAGATAAAAAGTCACTTTCTCACAAAAGTGATTCCCTGGGGCCCCCACGTTTGGCACAAGGCATCCCATGGTATTCCATGAGACAACCAGTATCCTTAGGACACATTTTTTTGTCATTTTTTATTATTATGATATTATCTTATTTTCTTTAACTACCCGATTACTCATTAATCAAGATAATTAAAGATAATTACCGTCGTTACTATTCATAATGTCCAAAAACAAAAGAGTCTTAATTACATAATTTATACCTTTTGATTCCAAATATTTAATTCATTTTAACAAATTACAAACACATAAATTGCAATAATTAATTTAAAAAAACTTCCCGTTGTCAAAACAAATAGCGGGGTTTTTTGAAACAATATTTATGAAAAGTTTGGTACTTGTTTATGCCTAATTTCAAAGTGAAATTAATCCCAATGACCGTAATTGAATTAAATGGTACAATTATATTCTAATTACACTTTAAAACAAATTATAAAGATAATATAACCATATAATTAAATTATATTAAAAATCAGTTTTGATGTAAAATGCAGTATTTTTCACTATTCATTGAAACATGAACATTGTCAGAAAAATACCAAAAATTAACCCAAGGTAAATTTAAATGTCCCAATCATAAATAATATGTTTATTTTGAAAAATAGAGCTTATAAAATTGTCAAAAAGTGGATTTAAAAGGGGTTCTCCATCAAAAGGCAGTTAATCGACCTTTTAAAGAATATTAGAATGTTTATGCTTAAAAACTGGATTCATTTGCATTTTTAATCCTCTAACATTTATTGTAAAGAGTAAAAATATTTGACAAACATATATAATCATTTTGTAGTTAGTTCTGTTCATTCCCGCCATTACAACGGCTAGGCGTTAACTACCATTTAAAATAATATTATTTTATTATTAGAGTGCAACGTAAGATTCCCAAGAAACTCGTTGTCGCGTATTGGGTACGCCATCAAGAATAGTATACCCTTTAAAGTAATATTAATATTTTATTCACAAATATGAATAAATATAAAGATGTCATATTATTTAGTTACCTGGGGTGTTACATATATCATAAGAGTTTGAGGTGTATATTTTCTCAGCAAGATCTAAACTTGAAGTAGCATATGTTGTTTGAGATTCTTCAGGATTATGATTTTGAGATCTTCTACATCTCTGGAAAATGGAATGTTGTGGTTGATGATTTGAGCAGGAAGTCATGGAAGGGATTTTTTTGGGAGTCTAGGGATGCTTGGAGAGAAATGGGGGATTTAAAAACCTTGTACTTAGATGTAAGGGTGGATGGTAGTATATGTTTTTTATTTCTGATAAAGGTGAAGTATTATCTGATGCATCAGGTGGTGGAGTATTAGTGGGGAGACTCAGAGGTAGAGGTGATGCATGATCATGTTGGCCAAGGTGATTCACTCTAAGGATGGTCGGAGGATGGTCAGAATCAATTTTTGTTTTGTGGGAGGTTGTTTTTTCTGGTAGTGATTCATGATGGATTACTTAATGAGTTTCATAGCTCACCTTTGGTGGTAGAAACATGATTTTCCAAGATGTACCATTGCTTGAGGATGTAGTTTTGGTGGCCCCAGATGAAATGGGTTGTGGAGGAATTTTTATAAATAATATTGGTTTTCCAGTAGGTAATGGTCTGCCATCATGTTCCTAGTGGTTTGTTTCATCCCTTGGATGTTCTTGAGTAGAAGTGAGATGAAAAATAGATGGATTTTTTCATATGGATACCTCGATCTCAGTGAGGTTGTAATGATATCTTGGTGATCTTGGATCAATTGATGAAATCATACAACTTCTTAGTGATCAAGGAGTTGGGCATGGTGGATGATTTAGCTAAGGTGTATATGGATGAGGTGGTTTGGTTGAATAGTGTTATGAGGTCCCTTTTCTCAGATCGATATTCATGTTTTAACTTTCAATTATGGATGGGATTGAAACATGATTTTGGCACTCAATTACACATCAATACTACTTTCCACCCTCAGAAGGATGGGAAGACAGAGCAGACTATCCAAACATTGGAAGATATATTATTGGATTTTTTTCTGAACTTTGGTGGATCTTGGGTGCAACACCTACCTTTGGTTTAATTTTATTACAATAATATCTATCACTCTTCCATTGGAATGGATCCATTTCAGTAATTTTATGGGCGAACATGTCATTATCTATTATGCTAGATGGAGGTTACGGAGGTTGCAGTTCTTAGACCCAATGTGGTGCATAACATGAAAAATAAGGTTCATCTTGTTTGTGAGAGGAAGAAAGTAGCACATGACTAACATAAGTATTATGAATATCATAGATGTATCTCTTTGTAGTTCAAGGTTGGGGAACATGTGTTTTTTAATGTTTCCCCTTGACATGGGAATAAGAGGTTTGACGGGGGGACTAAGCTTTCTCCTAGGTTTGTTGGGCCCCTTGAGGTGTTGGGGAATGTTGGTGAGGTAGTTTATCAGATAGCCTTTCCACCATAGTTGAAGATGATCTCCTACATCCTACATATCTCTCGGATTTTTCAATTTCTTCATGATGAATCCCATGTCATTGACTGAGGAGAGTTTTATATTAAGGATGATGTGAAATTTGTGGAGTATCTATTAGAGATCCATGATCACCAAGAGAAGGCACTACATGGATTAACCATTCCTATGGTTCATGTGTTGTGGAGGCATAGTGTCCTAGAGGAGATTACTTGAGAATGTGAGATTCATATGTGTTTTCAGTACCAGAAGTTGTTTTGAGTTTTTCCTTTCATTTGTTTTTCTTTGTGGTGTATTTTTTTGATATTGTTTTATGAGATGATCTATTTTCAATTGTTTTTTATGAATTATGTGTGATAAATTTATAGTATATTAAAGGGGGAGGACCTAGTTCCTAACTGAGATTCATTAACTGCACTTTGATTTAACCCGTTCAGGTGATTCAGTGCCACCCAAAGAGGATAATATTTTGACATGGAGGACATAATTCCAAGATTAATGTGTTTTAAATGTTGGGGTTTATTGGTTGTTCGTGGGTTTTAAGGATGAATGTTTGTGGTGATGTGGTTGTGTAGAAGTGTGTTTTGTGAGAGTAGGTGATTTGTGTCTATGTGGTGATGAGGTTATGTGAGATGTTTGTGTCTGTTTGATTTGGCATGTTTGGCCAGTGGTATTATTTGAGGTATCATGAGATACTTGAGAGGAATATTGTAGGGTGGTTTTTTGGACCCCTTTCCTTATAGGATTGGTTTTGTATTCTCAAGGTAAATAATCATTTAAAGGGTATCTAGTGCAATGGTATGTTCCTTCCCAGTATATTATGTTTCTAGTTTTGGTGTTATGAGGTGTTTAGAGGATGTTTTAGCAGTTTTTGGTGGGGGATAGATGTACAACATAACTGCTACGGGAAGTACACACCAGGTAAATGTATTACATGATGTGTAATGGTGGTTCAAAACCTATATGAGTACAGTTCACATAGTGTAATAAATTAGGAGTTTAAATCCTTTAATGTGACGTGATTTTCAGTGAATGATGGAATTTTTTTGAAACCCAATGATTACACACTATGCAATGGTTACAGGTTGTATAACCTATGGGATCTGGGATAATATGTTATTTTCTAGCTGATTTTTCTTTCACTTGTTCATGGATTCTTCTTCCCATCATTTTAGGTGAACCATTTTCACCCAGAGTATATTTTCTATCCCTCTTATCCCCTCTTTGTTCTACTAGTTTCAATAGATCACCATTGGAAATCTGTGGTAGGTTATCCTCCCTTTCTTGGTTGGTTTTCTTCCATTCTTCTATGGGACTTCACTATAGTGGTGTAGTTTAGTTTGTGTTGTGTGTTTGGGTGGTGTTTTGATGGTCCATTGGTGTGGTATAGGTTAATCTGTGATTTCTCATGGTGTTGTTGTGGTTTGTGGCCATTCTTCTTTGCCTTTTGGTGCACAATAGGTTGTAAAACTTATTTGAGGTATAAAATCTCGTATTTCTCTTTATTGTGTATCATACAGGAGGGGTTTACATTATTTTATCTATGGGTTATAGTTGTGTTTGATTAAATCAAATATAAATAATTAGTTAACTTAAATTCAATGGTAAATGGGTTTGATTCACATGTTTTTACAAATTTATTGTTATTATGATATTGTGATTGTATGATCTTGATGCCCTGATAAAAATTATGTCCATTGGGAGAATTTTTTTCACTGTATTATATGTATTATGACTTATGTACCTTTTTATGTGATTTTTTTGATATCACTCTAAATTAAAATTTGGATAACCACTTATATTCATCTAATAAAATGGTTCCCAAAGATTGTGTTTTTTGTGATAACACCCATAAAATAAAGTGGAATTTGATAAAATCAACTTTTTAAATTTGTAAAATTATCTTGATGTGTGGTGATGTGTGACCATTCTTGTGGGAACAAAAATTTATAGTCGAGATAGGGTGTGGGGTGATATGTGGTTGGTTTTCTATGATTTTGGGGTGGTGGGGTGGTTTGATTGGCCATGATTTTAGGGAGAAGAGGTGTTTTGTTGGTCATGCTTTTGGGATAGTGAGGTGGTTTGTTGAGATGTGGTTTTTGGTTGGAGAGGTGGTCTATTTTCATGATTTTGGGTTGGTGATGTGGTTGTATGATGGGTATTTTGAGTTGTTTGTGACGTGTGGTTATTTTGTGTAAGATGTTGGATAGTGATGGAATAAATAGTTAATATTGGTTGAAATGACATGGGTTGGTTTGGTTAATGGGATGAGAATGGTTAATCAATAAATAAATGATTAGTTGTGGGAATAAAATTTTCTTGATACTAAATAATGAAATAAATTTAATGGATAATGGTAATTGGTTGGAAATGTTAAATGGGGATTGTGTCTTGTTGTGTGGTGTTATGCATTTAAAGGTGTAAAAAAAGGAGTGATGTTGTGAGTTTATTTGATTTTGGTTATAAACATATAGGTTGGTCTTGTGTGTGGATAAATATATATATATACTTGTATATTCCATATGATTTCTATATGAACCCCACCCACATCGACCACTATGCGTCGACACCCGCATAGTTACGATGGGGGTATTTTTACTAACATTCAGTGAGGAGGATAGATGGATGGGTACCCTCTCTTTCCCACTTTTTCTTCAACGTGATTTAGGTATTTCACAATCTATGATGGAAATGGTTTATTTGTGCATTAGATGATGGTTGTGATGGCTTAAATGTTTTCGGGTGAGATATGACAATGCCTGTGGGGTGGTGGCCTAAGTGTTTTTGGTTGAGATATGATATTAACGTTCTTGTGGGGTGACTTATGGTGGGGGTCAAGCATAGTAGGAGTTGGGAACAATTTTTGTGTCCTATATGTTCATGATACCCTTTCTACCCAGGTTATGTCTATGGTTGTGATGTGATAGACCATGTGTCTATAGGCGAGATGTGATGTGGTCGTGCTTGTGGGTTGGTGAGCCCAAATGTCTGCAGGCATGATGTGTTGTGACCGTGCTTGTGAGGTGGTGTGGTATATGGAAGAGATGTGATCACTAGGATGTATGATGTTGGGGTATGAGGGTGGCATACCAGTGGGAAAGCGGTACAGGGAACCCTTATCGATGTGATTCTTGTTATGTTATATTACTTGACTTTCATTATTTGGTGAGCATGCCTTGGTGAGGTTGGGATGGTTAGTTGACCTATTTCAATGTTGTTGGTTATTTTTTTCTCATGGGTGCATTTGTATGATTATTTAACATGTGAATGAGATACTTTGGTTTTCCTACTGAGTATACTTTTATGCTCACCCAATATATATAAAATTTCATTCTAGTTTCAAGGAGGATTATATGGACTATGCTAGACATTACTATCTTAGACCTTTGGATAGATGCTATGTCCCTAATTTATATTTTTTTGGGTATTTAATTTTGGATACTTTTATCTGTATCAGTTCTATTTACACATTAATGTGGGTTGGTTTTGGGTTTCTTTTATATTATGTCATGGAGTTATATTAGATGATTCATCTTATCTCTTGATCTTATATTATTGAAGAGGTTAATGCCTATCATTTCAAGAGATTTTTATTCCATAAGTTCTATTCAGAAACCTGAGGACTACTGAAGGTGGGACTTGGGGGTCCTTATCTCTCTCCCATCATTGCATTACTTTAGAGGGAGGGGGTCATGAAATCATGCCTCAATGAAGAGAAATTGATATGAAACCCTTATTTTTACTCTTTAATTCCATAGAAGCACTTTAACATATGATATAATAACCATAAACCTTTTAATAAATTATTTAATAACCTTATTCACATATATTAATTTTTCTAATCTTTAATTTTAATCATCCATTATACATTTATTAGTTCGTTATTACTTATTTTCATCACCAGATGTTAGTAATGTGGATGGTTTCATATAATTTTTAAAATATCGATGTTGATCCTCATATATTAATACTAAGTTGATCATTAATAAATTATTTAAGGTACTATAATATATTTTCCATAATTATTTATAAAGTTATAATTTTATTATACGATATTTTTAATTATGATTCATACATAAGAAATCGATGATGGGATTGTTTGGGTAATCATTAATGAATGAAAGGTGGTATGTTAATAATGACTTAAATATTAATATTACCATTATAAAAACAAAAATAAATTACTTTAGTATTAATATCATATTATAACTATATTTAGGTTTCATAACTATGCATGATAAAAATTTATATCACTGTTCATGTAGGGGTAAACTGGCCGAAACAAGAACATGTTATAACCAATGTATGAGTATGAAATTCATTTTATAATAATATAAAAATTCCATACTCATTATAATATTATTTATATTTTAATAAATAGATAAATTATAATTGATAATATGTGGATGGAGAAGAAAGATAACTAGCTATTAATTACAAAGAATAAATCATTTTTCCTCTTGGTATGCTTGTTTTAGGTGGTTAATTTTATAATGATCACTTATTAAAAATATTATTAATATAATTCCAAATTAATCTCTATATAATCTTAATAATGTCATAAATATCATATTTATCCATTTTTATAACCATCCATGAAAGGCGGTGATGACAAAAATACATCATTCATGGAGACAATAGCTCATACGTAACACAAATGACATTTTCATTTTTTAGAATGGATGGGAGGAAGATAAACAATGGTTGTTCCATAAACATAAAAAAATTTAATCATAAATTTTTTACTGATGCCATTATATTAGTATGTTAAAAATATATTTAGAGTAGGTTGGGTGAGAAGATAAAGAAGAAAAGGTTAGAGAGTTTGATAATACTCACATAGAGAACTTGAATATTATCTTGAAAGACCTCTTAAAAATGGAGGAGTTGGGATAATTTATTGTAACCAAGGCAGAACATCCCAAAATTTTCTATATAAAATTACCCTTTTGAATTAATTTAAATCATATTTAATAATATTTGATAGTATAAAACACATACACTGGATAATATGTAGCATCCTAAAAGTTTTTTATTAGTAAAATAACTCATGTATCACCACGATTTTTTTACTATTAAAGAACTTAGAAATAAAATTACATTTTATAGGAAAATTAAAAATAATTATATAATAGTTTCTGTAAAGTAAAATAATAATATGAGGATATAGATGAAAAATAATAATACACATGGTAATGTAAACACCGTAAGCCCAAATTCTCCCATGAAGATCACTCATTCCATAAAAACATAAAAAATAAATAGAAGCATTAAGAATATGATTGATATTATCATAAAAAGTGTAGAACCTTTTTAAGTGATGTAGTGAATGATGAGGTATGATAATAGTGGATAGTATATGTGGTGTAAAGTCTAATGTGATCATTAGGATCATATCGTTACAAAACTATTTCAATGTGACTATTTGAATAGTAATAATACCCAATAGAATAGTAAAATACCAATTTAAAAGTATATTCAAATGTTTTATATAAAATACATAGTTTTTAATCAATATACATGATATTACAGTGATTACAATTCTTTAAAGTGAATAAGTAATGTGTTTTATTTTAAAAATAGTATTATATATAAAATATATGAATTTTATTTAACATAATTATTTCTCATAATTTTAATTTTTTTTGATACGATTAACATGATATTTGAATTAGTAAAGTCAATATTAGGTTAGGGTGAAATTTTGATAATTTTATAAAATACGTTATTTTTTAGTGAATTGTAAAAAGTACAATTTTTCATTTTCAGTATGTTTGATGGATTAATAAATAAGTAATAATAATTTTATAATTAAGAAAATTTAATTAAACATCAACAATAATTTATTTTATTAATAAAATTTATTTTAATGAATTCAAATTTTTTTCAAAACTTATAAATAACTTTCCAAAGACTAAAATGAAAATTAAGAGTTTAAAAACAATTTTTTTAAAAATGAAATTCTCATACCCAAAGTAATATTAGAAATTTGATATCAGTTCTTTGATGAATAAAACTAAAAAATCATGCCTTAAATGTCTAAAACCATGAGTTAAAAATATGGTTAAGCCAATGGTTTTTCATTTTCCACAACTTGGATTTCCAATACCAATATTTTGAAATTAATAAATAGTTATCCTCATTTTTCTATAAATACCCACCTCTCTACCACATTTAAATACCTCCCAAGCTCATTATAAAATCCCACCCTCTCTTATTATGTCATTTAGTCCTTTGGGGAAGCCCCCAAACTCTCAAGGAATTTATCCTCTCAGCTTAGGAAGATATATTTAAGGTAAGGGATTCCCTTCATCTTATTTTTCATTCAAGTACTTCCTTTATAGTAAGATTTATAATTTTCAAGTTAGTATGTTTTAATACACATACAATCACTCCCCTACTATCCAAATGATTTTCTATAAATTATATACTTCAATTATCTCATTAACCACATTCTATTACCCGTTTAGTATACTCGTCATGTAACTGAAAAAATTATTTGATTTTGTTTGAAACTTTCTTTTTGTGAATACCTAATACTATTTTCTTCCAAGGGTATTAATATAAATTTAATTTTACTTAATTTATTAGTGATTTACATGTATTAAACTCACATTCTCTTCACATGGATTTAAAATGTTGAAAGGATCATGCCTTTAAGATCTTATGAACCTAATGATTATCATATGAAACTCATTATCATTCTATATATGTTACTGATTTAATTATTTCATATGATATATAATATATGAGGAATAAAAAAATTTATACATATTAAGGGTTCACCTTGATAGTCCTCTAATTCATTGTGTAATATTTTCATTTCATGTGATACCCTTTATGGTGCATGAGTAATTAGCCTAAGTGAACCATGTTATGATGTCTTGGTGCTTAGCCTTTACTTATTATTATAGTGTGACATTTATATTATTTTCATGTTCCCTTGATTATATTATCTTATTATATTATCCTTTTATTCCATGATCCAATGTTAATGTATATGATTCTCACTTTTTTATGTTATCATGATATGCCTCTTGACTCACATGTATTACATTTCATTATACTATGCTTGATTATTACCTTAATGGGATTTACAGATCACCCATTTTATTATGTATGTTTCTCAATTATCCTATGTAGTGTTAAGAGAGAAAAGGACACTAGAATCACATTATAGATATTTGAAATAATTTTATAATTTTTATTTTAAGTTAGTGGTTTATGAATATAATCTTTTAAAGACACTAGGCCTCTAGATTTATTGGTTGCATTTTTAAATTATTATATAATAAAATGTGTAATTAAATTTAGGTTATTATAGTTTCTATCAGAGTGAGGTCTAGTTATTTTTTTGGGATTATGATTATAGAAAAATAGTAAAAACCCTAGGGATAAGTATCAATATAGGAAAACCTCATATGTTTTGGTAAAGTATATAGTTTGTGGTTTCCATGAAATTATATCTCTTTATTGATACTAGAAAGTGGATGTGACTGTGGAACATAGGAAATTAGGGGTAATCACCCTAGAAAAGGATTATTTCATATCAAATCCACATTTAATTGGTGCATTATTGGTGGGCCTAAGACTACCCACCTAGCTAGGCACTCATGGGTAAATGCTTTGGTTAATTCACATACTACTTATAATCCATTATTAAGGATTGAATATGTTATTATAGAATTTGATGATGTAACTAGTGAATTTAGAGACCGTAATTTGAAAATGACCATGTATAACTTTGGTTAAACATAAAAATTCATAATTTAATGTATATATGTCATTTATAAGTTTTTCATCTAATTTCATAGTTTTTCATTTTCCTGATAATTAATTTAAGATATTTCATCCAAAATTTTCCTTTATTTTAGAAAATTGTTGGAAATGAAAAGGATTAGTGTCAAAAACATATGTGATGGTAAATGTGATAATTTTTCAAATGAAATTCCTAATATTATGGGAGTGTGATTTGAGAACATCATTATGGAACTAACATACCTAAGTAAAGTTATGAGTAATAACATTAATCATGTCGAATTCCCTCCTTATCCTAAAAAAGTGAATGTATTGGTAGAGTATTTTATGTGATAAAGAACTCTAATTTTTAGAGGATCTTATGATCCCATAATTAAAAATAAATGGATCAACTTCATTGGGAAAATATTCAATGTCCTCTATTACATCTATCATTTTTAAATTATTTTATTTTATTAAATTTATGGGCATTAGGTAGTTCAGGCTGAAGCCCAACTTATAATTTTTGGGTTCTTATTTAAACACACACATTTTGACCTTGACAGAGTTCATCACCCCATGGTTGAAGCCGCGTGACCTTGCCTGGGCCACCGCATGGCCTCGCCCAGTTCACAGCATGGCCCGCTCGATGTTTAATGAAGATGAATAAAATGTAATGAATAATAAAATGAAAATAAAATAAAAATAAGAAGTGTTATAAAATTAAAGGGACTATTTTAATAATAATAATAATAATATCGTTTGAAAATATTATTATTATTATTATCGATAACATTAATAATAAAAAATATTATTAAGTTGTTATTAATATTATAATAATTAGTCTTAATGTTAATATTATATTAAGTTACTATCACTTTATTATTTTATTTGGATTTAAAATATACTGTCGAGGTGCAGGAAAAGTCCCTGTTAAATTTTGAGTTTTGTCAATAAATGAGTTTTCACGGCTTGACAACATCTGACGCTTGGGCAAAGAACGATTTGGAAGCTGTGCAGCTCCGCTTGGGCCACCGTGTAACCTGATGATGTTCTTTTACTAAAATAAAATGAATTTTTCAAAAATAAATAAAATTAAAAGTAGTATAAAATGAAAATAAAACAAAATAAGAAGTGTGATAAAAATTTAATGAATTTTTTAATATTTGAGGATATTAATATTAATATTGAGTATTATTATTTTTATTATTATTATTAATTTTATCATCAATATTATCAATAATATAATTTTAGGGTTATGATTTTTGTTTTTATTAAACTAATAATATGATTGTTGTTATGATTTTACATATTATGATTTTTTAAATTAGTTTTAATTTTTAATTTCTTTTATTTATAGGGTTTTTAATACCCTATCTCTCCCTATCATCTCTCCCTTTCATCCCAAATGAAGTGTGACACCCCCTGGAACCCACTGGTCTGCGTGTGCCCTTATTCTCAGCCATCCTAATGCGACGTTGGACTTCTTCTCCTATCACACTCTCCGACCTCGCATGCTATGCTACTGAAGCTTCCAGTCACTAGCCTCCCCCACCCTGTTGCACCCACCATCCTTGCACCCACCTTCCACGCACCACCCAGCCGACACCCGCTGTCCGGCCGCCGCCATCGCCAGCGTCCTCACCAGCTGGCGCTACAACAGCCATCCCTCCTCTGTCCCCTCGCGCGATCCACTCTCATAGTTCTCCCTCCTTGTAGGGTTTTCCTCTCATTAGGGGTCTAATTTTAGTGTCCTGATTTTATGTTTATGGTTCAATTGATTGATTTAGGGTCAATTTGTGTTTACTTGTGGGGCGATTAGCGTGCAGTGATGGTTTTACACTGAAATTTTGAGGTTTTCTACACCAAGGTTGGTGTTTCTATGCCATAACATTATTAGATAAACTTAATATGTTTGTTTAAATTTATTATTGTATTCGTTGGTTTTATTATGTGGTGCGTTTGGTATTTTGAAATGGTTTCTGTGTTTAAAGGTTGGAATTTGATTTTAATATAGGGCTTGGTTGTATTTTGTGTGTGTGCTTTGATGTAATGTTTCTAGAATGTGTTCTAAGGGGTTTTTTGGATGGTGAGAAGTGCGTTTTTATGTAGTTAGGATGTGTGGTCAATTTTAAAAGGGGAGTTCTAGGTATGCTTTGGGTGTAAAAACATTTGGGCTGTATTAAAATTATTTTTATCAATTCTTATAATGATTTATTAAAGTATATCAAATGTGAAAATGTGTTGGAAATGAGATTTCAAAATAAAACTGTGTTACCTTGGCATGTGAAACTTGTTGTGCATCTTTGGATTTTATCTACAAACTATTTAAGTAATGGAAAACATGTTTTGGTTTGGTTGTGTTGTACATTCGGTTTTAAAGTGATGTTTTTTTTGATAAGATCAGGTGTGTTTTTGGTGTAAACTATCATTTTCTAATTTTAAATGTTTCATAAACTGTTTAATTGAATTGATTTAATTAAGTGTGATGTGAAGATGTAGTGTTTGATAGGTTTAAACATTTTTTAAATTTTAGGTGGCGTCATTGTGTGAAAATTGGGTGTCTTTCTTGTGAGAACCTTTTATGTGCCATTTAGAAATGATCTATTAATTGTTTAGATAATTAATGAAGTCCTACATGTGGTGTGATTTATGATGTGAAATGGTTTTTGGTGCGTGTTTAGTTTAAAAAGTGAATTTTGAGTATGTTTTTGGGTGTAAAGCCTTGCAGAATTTTCGTAAGTTATTTTGGAATTATTTTATGAACTATTGAATGACATAAGGGGTGTGAAGCATATTTGTGAAATGATATGGTGTGCGTGTGGTTTTAAAATGGGGTTTGGGTATTCAAGTGGTGGATATTTTGTGTGTAATGTTTTTTTTGGTTTGTGATATCTAAAAGTGATGTATTATGTGAATGTCGAACATGATTGAGCACAAAAAGGGAACCCCATATACATAGATATGAATATTAGGACTAGTATGCTAGATGATGCATAAGGGGTTCATCCTGGTTGCATCTAGAAGGATTGACATTAAAACACTAACTAAAATTTTGTGATGATTGGATACCACTAGGTTATGTATCTGTTTCCATACTAGTGGATCATGCATTAGAATGTAGATCACTGTGGTTTATATGAATCGTATACATCGAGGTATGATGTCTCTAACATCCCACATGTACTATCTACCTTAGGGGATTCACATACAACACTATACTATTCATGATGTGGTTCCCTCCGGTGACATATGGAGGACCACTAGAGTGTGTGTGTGTATTATTTATCTATTTTCTCATCCCCTTTAATGTAGTATTTGTGAAATGATTTTTCTTCAAACTTTCTTTTCCTTTTTACTTTCATCTAGGAAATGTTCTCTTTAATAGTATTTTGAAAGTATGAATTTGAAAAAGCATGTTAAATTATTTGTTTGATGTTATGTCATGGAACCTTTTTATTGGGTGGTTTCCTATTGGGATCTTGTCTAACACCCTAAATACACCCTTGAGTGTATGTAGGAATTGTTATTTTTGTATCCCAGGTTGAGGCATTGTTCTTAGCGATGGTGGTTTGGGATTTTGATGGTCTTCTCATGTAGGTTGGTGCTGATATCTTGGGTAGGTGGGTTCTCTTGTTTCTTGGAGGTTAGAGTTAGAGTTTTAGTTTTCAATTGTGGTAGTTTATTTTTGATTGTTGGATCAAGTTGTAAACCTTTAAATGTGAAATGTGTTAATGTCCTGTTTGGTTGTTTGTTTCAGATTTAGTTTATTACTTATCTTATTAGTTTTTTTGTGTTTACTATTTCAGGTATATAGTTTCAATGTATTATTTTGATACTCGGGCACTTGTGCCAGCCTTTGGGGATTGGGAACTCCCCTAGGGCCATGTCGTGGACTGGGTTGGGCACTGGGTTGGATGGTGACCCTGCCTGGTTCGTGACAAAATGGTATAAGATGAGGTTTTATCTCTTAGGTCATGTTCTTTTTGGGATATAGTCAAGGTAAAACAAGGTTAAGGGTTTCAGAACTCGATGTTCTAGCTATGAGCAAGGTGCCTAACTAGAACACCTCATGGCAGGACTTGAGTTACCATGGTATGTTCAGTTTTGTCTAATTATTTTTCCCTTGTGGTTAATATTGTTTAGGGGAAATGAAAACGGAGTAGGTTCAGTGTACCTAGTGAGATCGTAGGGTCTGGAAAACCATGTGGAACTAGAGAAACTATCCTAGAATAGTCTCTATTGTGGTGGCGTGATTGGAATATGCCCACCAACCATATGTCCTAATCACCCACTAACACTAGTTTCCTCTTTCATCGATCCTCGTCTCTTTGTTTTAGAATCGTGGAAATCATATTTTTAAGTAAAAATGATTTTGTCTTGGAAAATGTTATAAAATTAAGTTATTTAAAAAAATTTATGTGTGATGTTTGAAAGTGTGTGGTTAGTGGATTATTTTTAAATGTGCTTCGGGAAGCCCTTGTAGTGGTTTCCCCTACATGTTCAGTGTTCGAATTTAGTATGTCTTGGCCATTGGACTAGTTTTATTAGGTCCATGGTTTTCTTTATTGACTAGTGTGTGCCCCCAAAAAGCATTAACCTAAGATTGAAGTGTGGCCATGACCAATTAGATGTTGTTCTTACCTTTAGAAGATTAAAGTAAGGACTCTCCCTTTTGTTTGATAGTGATGAGTCTATCCCTTTTTCCTTTTTGGTTAAGCAGATCCTCTCATAGTGAGATCATAGATGCGAGGGTAGTTGAAGGGAGTTTTTGTCTCCTTGAGTTGTTTGAGTCGTCAGGTATGAAGTTTGACACCATTGTGTCTAAAGGTCCCCCTAGTGAAAGGAATTCCAGTGGGGAAGGGAAAAGGAGGTTCAGAATTATCAGTGCTGGCTGATGGCATGAAAGGTGTGTAGTGAATTCATTGGCCTCATTGGTCATGTTTGGTGAGGTCTTGTAGCATGAGTCATCTTTAAAGAGAAAGAGTGGATTTTGTAGAATCCTTCAGGAATCCCTATTTTCATAGGAATGCATCCTCCTCTTAGGGAGTTTTAATTTTTACGTTCAAAGGGGTGTGTTTGTCATGTGTCTTCCCTTATTAAGTTTCTTGGTTAAGGTAAATAGGTAATGTATGTGCATCCTCTAAAACCCTGTTTTGGTGGATATTGCATGAGGGAGTAGTTGGATGTCAAGGTCTATTGTGTCTGATGTAGTTTCCTTTGTTGCGGTATGGTTTATTGCATCACCAGGAAATGAGGAGATCCATTCAGGAGTCTTTGATGCCTGAATATGAGGAAATAGACACTTCAAAAATCACATCTCTAGAAATAGGCCTCAGAGTGAAGTTGGCGCATGGTCAGGAACCCCGAGAGTGTATGGGAACCCGACTTTACTTCTGTCCTCGGTGTTGAAGGTGAAGTTAGTTAAAATTTCTTCCTATAGTTGTTCCGTTCTAAATGACCCATTTGGGTGCATGAGGTTTCCTGTGGCTAGGAGGAGGCATGGCCCTCTCATACCTTAATGTCATGGGGGTTGCATCCCACCAAATGTAATAGTTTTTAATGGTCCTTATAAGGTCTGTTGGGTAAATCAGTCTCAAATTTGAATAGTTCTTATCTTGGGATGTGGATATGTTGGTTTGTATTGGGTCATGGTTTTGATGCCTCGATAGTTGGGCCCTACCCTCCCCGCCCCCTGTGGTGGAGTGTTTGGTCACTAATGATAAATTTTTGAGTTTGTGTATCTTCTGACAGTTCTAATGATGGGGATACCCATGGTGGATCTCACTCAAATGTCACTAGAATAAATCATTGTTGGAATTTTTCATAATGGTGGGGAGTCCGCTTAGGCATCCCCATATCGGTTTTAGAGTCACTTCTCGGACACGGAAAGGTTTCTAATGGTGGGGATCCCCTTCAAGTTTCCCAAATGATGTGGTTGTTGTTTTTTTGGTGCTTGAGGTGTTTCGGTTTGTGAATTTGGTTTCCATGGGTATGAGAGTTCCTTTCTTGAATCAATCAATTGGAGGTGTCCTAGCTCTTTGGGGCGGGTGACACAAAGCAAAAAGTTTTTTATGGGTTTCTTGAGGTTGTCATTTAAGTCACTTACTCTAAGCATGATGTGTTTGCTTCTTTCTTCTTGTTGTTTGTGGGGATTACCTTTGAACCTTAAAGGGGTTTCATTTTATACTTTGGGGGTTCAATTTTAGTTATGGTTCTTTGGGGACATAAAGTGCTATGGTGGGGAGAATTTTCACACCCATCATTTTTAAAATATTTTATTTTATTAATTTTTCCAGGCATCAGGTAGTTCAAGTTGAAGACCGACTTAAAAATTTTGGGTTATTATTTAAAAACGCACATTTATTTCCTTGACAGCGTTCAACGCCCCGCAGTCGAAGCCTCACGACCTCACCTGGGTCACCGTGCGGCCTCATTTGGTTCACCGCATGGTGTGCCAGTTGTTTAAGGTAGATGAATAAAATGTGATGAATAATAAAATGAGAATAAAATAAAAATAATAAGTGTAATAAAATTCAAGGGACTATTTTAATGATAATAATAATAATATCATTTGAGAATATTTTTTTATCATTATCGATAACGTTAATAAAAAAATCTTATTAAGTTGTTATTAATATTATAATAATTAATATTATTTTAAATATTATATTAAGTTACAATCACTTTATTATTTTATTTTGATTCAAAATGTTCTTGCAAGGTGCGGTATAAGTCCTGGTTGAATTTTGAGTTTTGTCGATAAATGAGTTTTTGTGGCTTGACAGCGTTCGATGCTCGGGAGAATCATGATTTGGAAACTATGCAGCTCTACCTAGGCCACTGTGTGACCTTCCGATGTTCAATTAATTAAATAAAATTAATTATTAATAAATAAATAATATTTAAAGAGGGATAAAATGAAAATAAAATAAAATAAGAAGTGTGATAAAAATTTAATGAATTGTTTTAATATTTCAGTATAATAACATTATTATTGAGTATTATTATTATTATTACTAATATTAATGTTATTATGCATATTATTAATCATATATTAAGGGTAATTATTTTAGTTATTATTAAATTAATAATATTTTTGTTATTATGATTTTACATATTATTATGATTTAAGTTTGTTTTATTTTTATTTTTATTTTATTTTATTTTATATATATTGTTTCTTATACTTTATATCTCCATCCCATATCTCTCTTTCTCCCACACGAAGCACGACACCCCCTGCAACCCCCTAGTTCACACCCACCCTTCCTCTCGGCAGTCCCAATTCTCCATCAACCATCTTCTTCTGCCGCGCTCTTCGACCCCGCACGCTTCGCCACCACGACATCCAGCTGTCATCCTCCCTCTGCACCATCACACCCACCAGCCTCACACCCCCTTCCTTGCTTCACCCAGTCGGCACCTTCTTTCTGTCCACCACTCTCGCAAGCCTTCTCCTCAACCGGTGCTGCCACCACCGACCCTCCTCCAACCCCTCTCATGACCCACTCTGGTAGTTCTCCCTCCCTGTAGGGTTTTTACTTTCATTAGGGGTCTGATTTTAGCGCCCTAATTTGAAATTTATAGTTCAAATTCTTGATTTAGGGTGCATTTGTGTTTTCTTGTAGTGCGATTGGCATGCGGTGTTGGTTTCACACATAAATTTTGAGATTTTCTACACTGAGGTAGGTGTTTCCATGCCATAGCATTATTATATTAACTTAATATGTTTTTTTGAATATATTAGTGTATTATTTGGTTTGATTATGTGGTTTTTTTGGTGTTTTGAAATGGTTTGTTTGTTTAATGGTTGGAATTTGATTTTAATTTAGGTATTGGTTGTGTTTTGTGTGTCTTCTTGGATGTAATGTTTCTAGAATGTGTTATAAGGGTTGCTTGGATGGTGAGAAGTTCGTTTTTATGTGGTTAGGATGTGCAGTCAATTTTAAAAAGGGGGTTTTGAGTGTGGTTTGGATGTAAAAACATTTGGGGTGTATTAAAATTGTTTTCATAAATTCTTATAATGATTTATTTAAGTATTTAAAATGAAAAAATTCATTAGAAATGATATTTCTAAATAAAAGTTTGTTACCATGGCGTGCTAAACTTTTTTTTCATATTTTGATTTTATTTTCATACTATTTGAGTAACAAGAAATAAGTTTTCGTACGGTTGTTTTATACATTCAGTTTTAAATTGATGTTTTTTTGCATAAGATCAGGTGCATTTTTAGTGTAAACTGTCATGTGATAATTTTAAATGTTTCATAAACTATTTAACAAAATTGATTTAATTAAATGTGATTTGAAGATGTAGTGTTTGATAGGGTTAAACATGTGCTAAATTTTAGGTGGCATCATTGCCTGAAAATTTTGTGTCTTTCATGTGCGAACCCTTTATGTGCCAGTTAAAAATGTTCTATTAATTATTTAGATAATTGATGACGTCCTTCATGTGGTGTAATTTATGATGTGAAATGATTTTTGGTTTTCATTTGGTCTAAAAAGGGGACATTGAGTATGTTTTGGGATGTGGATCCTTGCAGTGTTTTTGGAAGTTTTTTTGTAAATTTTTTATGAACTCTTAAATTGTATAATGGGTGTGAGGCATGTTTGTGAAGTGATTTGGTGTGTGTGTGTTTTTAAAATGGGGGTTGGGTATGCAAGTGGTGGGTTTTATGTGTGTAATGTCTTGGTTGGTTTGTGATATGTGAAAGTGATGTATTATGTGAATTTCAAACTTGATTGAGCACAAAAAGGGAACCTCAGGTACCTAGGTGGACGTATTAGGACTAGTACACTAGATGATACATAAGGGGTTCGTCTCAGTCTCATTTAGCATGATTGATGTTACAAAACTAACTAAACTTTTGTGATGATTGGAGACCACTAGTTCAAGTATGTTTTTACCTAATAGGGGATCATGTGAAATAATGTATATAATTGTGGTTCCTATGACACTTTTACACCAAGGTACAATGTCTCTAGCATGCCACATGTACTAGATACCTTAGGGAATTCACCCGTAGTGCTCTACTATTCATGATGTGGTGCCCTCTGGCGGCATACGGAGGACCACTAGAGTGTGTGTGTCTTATTTGTGTATTTTATCATCCACTTTAAAGTAGTATTTTTGAAAGGGTTTTTCTCTAATATTTCTTTTCCTTTTTTACTTTCATCTTGGAAATGTTCTCTTTAATAGTATTTTAAAAGTAAGAATTTGAATAAGCATGTTAAATTATCTATTTGATGTTGTGGCATGGAACCTTTTTATTAGGTGGTTTTCTACTGGTCTCCTAGATCACACCCTACATACACCCTTGGGGTGTATGTAGACCTTGTTCTTTGTGTATCCAAGGTTGTGGCATCATGCTTAGCAATGGTGTTTTGAGATGTTGATGGTCTTCTCATGCAGGTTGGTGGTGATAGTTTGGGTATGTGGCTTCTCTTTTTTCTTGGATGTTTGAGTTAGAGTTTTAGATTTCCTTTGTTGTTGTTTATTTTGGATTTTTGGCTCAAGTTGTAAACCTTTAAATCTGAAATGTGTTAAGGGTATGTTTGGTTGTTTGTTTTAGTTTTAGTTTATTATTTATCTTGTTAGTTGTTTTGTGTTTACTATTTTGGGTAAATCGTTCCCACATATTACTTTGATAGCCGGGAACTTGTGCCTGCCCGTGGGGATTGAGAATGCCCCTTAGGCCATGTCATAGACCGGGTAGGGAACCTGGTCAGATGGAGACCCAGCCTAGTTCGTGACATCCTCTAGTTCTTTGAACAATATAAATTTTTAGTGGTTATTTATAATCTAGAGAGAGAATTTTATCAGTGGAAGACACTGATCAAGAATACAATTCCTAGGGAAGAAATTAAATCCATGGAATATAATGTATTAAAGAGGATATTTTTACTAAAGATTTTCACCACACATTCCACCTTAAAATAGAGAGGGGATTCCTTGCACTCAAGAAAATGGAGATAAATCTATTGGTGGAAAATGAAGAAAACTTCTGAAGGATTGCATGATATGACTCTCAATTTTTCAAGGATTCTCAAATTAATTTTTATAACTTGTTTAGGGTTCTAAAGACGAGACATCAAAAGTCCTTAGTGATTAAATACATTGATATCTTTATAGAATTGTTTTTTTGTTCACTTAAAATAAAAAATGGGGATTGGTGATTCTATGTGGTCCTGTGGGATTAGAGATAAGAAGTAGAGAATAGAGTTTAACTCTATAGGATCGTTATATAATCTTTATGTCTTAAATAGAATAAAAAAAATCCTAAATTCCATAAATGTGTGAATAAGAATCCTAAAAATTGTCTCAAAGTAACAAGGAATTATTTTGAGTGTGGAAGGAAAGGACATCAAGATAATTAATTACATAAGGATACAGATAATCCCACTAATGTGATAAAAGAAAAGAAATATTATGATCAATCCTCTACCCGTGGTCAAATGTTTAAACTAAAGGAACATAGATAATATACACACCATTTGCCAAATCCAATTTATTTTTATGATAATGAATGAGAAAAACCTCTAATGAAAAGGGGGAAAAGAGGAGATTGGGTTATAGCTACTACTGAGGTGGATCCTAATAATCAAGTGGTGACATGTATGTTGGTTATTAATTCATTAATAGAAAATTTATTATTTGATTCTAATTCTACACACTTTTTCATATCATTAATGTTTAATAAACCTATTTAAACATCAACTCAAAACTTTGAGGTTGAGTTATTAGTGAAAATAATAAATGGGGGAATTATTACATCTCAAGTATATAACTCCTATTCGATCAATATTTTTCAATTGAACCTCCCAAAAAAACTTTCCATACCCACTTTAGTGGAATTAAATGCAATATTGGGAATTTATTTGTTGTCTTTATATAGATCAGGTATCAACTGTTAGGAAAATGAAATCACCTTCCATGTCCCAAATCATCCTATGATTTTATACAAGTTGAAGGGGGAGGATGAATCTCCTTTAGAAACATCTTATCATATTTGGATATTATTTCATTAAGAGTAAGAATATTTTGATCAAATTATTTAGAAAAAGGATTTGATCACTCTTAAAGACATTCCCATTGTAAGGAAATATAATAATGTGTTCCTTGAAGAGTTATTTGGAATTCCTCATAACTGCGAGGTTGAGTTTTCAATTGACCTCGTACCTAGATATCTTTTAATGTCCAAGAATCCCTATATAATTTACAACATTCAAATGGATGAACAAAATAGGAAACTATAAGAGAATATATAAAAGGGTTTTATAAGTCTGAGTTCCTCCCCATGGGGTGTACGAATTCAATTTTCCAAGAAGAAGGATGGGTCGATATATCTCTGTATTGATTATCATGAACTCAACAAGGTCACTGTAAAGAAAAAGCATCCTCTTCCACATATTGATGAAATTTTAGACAAGTTACATGGAGTTTAGTAATTTTATAAATTGGTCCTTCATCCAGGGTATCATCATATAATGGAAATGAAGGGGGATATACCCAAGAATGCATTTTGTATAAGGTAAGGGAACTATGAGTTCATAATAATTCCATTCAAACTCATTAATGATTTATCAAAATTCCTGGAAATGATGAATAGAGTCTTTAGAAATCACCTTTATTTTTTTGGATAGCATTTATATATAATATTATTATATACTCCAAAATCAAGGATGAACATGAAGATAATTGTGTATTATGCTAAAGAAATTGAGAAATGAGAAATTGCATACTAATTTGAACAAGTGTAAATTTTGGATATAAAAAGTATCCTTATTAGGTCATGTAATCACAAGTGGTGGTATATATTTGGATCCTATAAAGAAAAGGGTATTTGAATAATGGAACAAACAAAAATATGTAATAGAGATACAATTTTTTTAGATTATCTAGGTATTATTGGTGATTTATGACAAAATTTTCATGATTGTAAGACCTGTTAACTAAGCTAACTTAGAAAGGTGTAAAATTTTTCTAGAATGATGAATATAAATAGATCTTTATGGAGTTAATAAGAGGTTAATCACTACAATTTTACTCCAACTACCCACATTTGGTGAAGGATTTGGGATCTATAGTAATTCTTCAAAGAAAGGATTAGGTTGTGTCCTCATACAAAATGATAATGTGATACTCTATGCCTCTTGAAAGGTGATGGTTCATGAGAAGAATTATCCAATGATTTTTTACTAGTAAACTGATTTAATAAAACATAAATAAGGTTAAAAAAGTTTGAAAGATGGTATTTCACAAAAGTATCATTAAAAGATAGGAATCAATTCCATGATTAAATCCAAGGAATAGATGAGATTCTCATTGTTTACCAATTTATTTTCAAGACCATTAGTAAGATACTTTGTTTCCAAAAATCACAAGTGATGATGTGATTCATCAGGAGATAGAATCCTATAATTTGATCCATTGAGCTACCATCTTCCTAGATAAATTAATGTTACCACTTCAAACATCTTGATCAATTCTGGTAGAATCACATTAGAACCACAAATGCTTCCATACTCTTATCTTTCCATTTTAACATCTTTGATCAAATAAAAAATTTCCTCTTCAGGAGATGATTCCATTATACATGGAACAAAAAGGAAACCCATGATCATCCCATTATGATCTCTGAAGAATATACTAAAACTTGTAGGACCATGATTCCCTCTTGAAGCACCATCAATATTGCATTTGATCCATCCAATAAAAGGTGAATTCTATATCTATTCATGTTTTCCTTTAATAAGGGAATAATTACCTTCAATATAAAAACGTTTTAAGATATAGAAATCATGGATATATTTGTTTCAATTCCCATTTCAATTGGAATTAGAATCCTAAACATCCATCAGGATTTGACTCAGAGAAGACTATATGTTGATTTCTATTTGGACATGTTTGCAGATGTTTCTACTAGAACAGATGAAATATAGTAATTCAGAAATGGAAACTATAATATGGTTAATAATTTGTGTAATAATCTAAGGGTGTTATAAAGAATAAATACAATTCCAAATAGAATCTTCTTACAGTGGGATGACATCAATGAATTCAAATATCATCCTCCAAATTTTTGAGGCTATATTGTAGCTTAAAAGAGATGATTTACATCCCACTTTTTTTTGATAAAAAGGATTCAACTTGAGAATAAAGGAATACCAACTAACTGATGTAAATCATCAACCAATAGCTTGTTAAAAGACATCCTCCAAACTAGTGTTAATCCGGAGGGTCTCACCCATTATTTTCTGAATTTTCTTATCTAACTATGAACTTATCTAGTAATGACATTTCCATAAAAATTAATTGATGTGAGAATTTCCTTCATTTATGGTTCCCAGATCATGATGTCATCCTGGTTAATGAAATTTTGATTCATCATATCCTACTTGATACACTTTCCCTGATTTTATAGATTGTTCATCTGTTTATTAATGAAGGTGTTAAGATAAATTTTTTGATCAAAATGATTGAAAATATCCACCAAAAGCATCCCTGCTCAATTCTAAAAAAATAAATTCAGATATGAGTTTTCATTAATTAGCCAGTGTGAATTTAAAGCAATGCTAGAAAGACATTTCTAAAATTTGGCCAAACTAAAGATTCAAAATAATTCATGATTTTCAATTACTACATGCTCAAGTTTCTATATCTGAAAAATAATAGATAATTATATTTTTCACTAATAAATATTCCTATAAAATGATCTTGTAAGGAATATTTGAATTCAGAAAGGTTTTTTTACAGTTCTTGCAAGAACATATGGTTTACAACATTGATTACATTAAGTAGTGATGATTTTTCTTTCAATAATCGAGCCACTCTAGAATTTTTTATGATAATATTGATATTCTTAAGTAAGGTGGTGGTCTATTTATAAACCATGATAGAATAAACAAACCTAGAAACAATTGTATTATTCACAAGGCATAATCTTCATACCTTTGAGATATATTTACCTTTCCAAGAAGTCAATATCCTTCTAACCTATCTGAAGATGTTATTCAAATAAGAGGTTCTTGGTCTTCCACAGAATAAAGGAATACTAAGATAGGTAAATGGAAAATTCACCTCCTTGGATGTAGTAATATTTGTATTGAATATTTGGCATTATCATCTCTATGGATAGAAGTGTGACATATGTATGGATCATAAGAGCATAAAGTATATATTCACCCAAATGTATATCAATATGTTCGAACAAATATGGTTAGATATAAGCAAGGATTATGATTAATAAATCCATTACCATATTTGGAAAGAAAATAAAGTTACATACTTTCTAAGTAGAAAGTATTCTATAATCTTATCTGTGATGAGGATTTATATGAATCCAATCTTCTTATAAACTTAAAAGAAGCAACCACGTCATACCTTTCTGAAATGATTTCTCAACTTTTCAGTTTTGAGAAGATTAAGGAATCCCAATATAATGATGTATAGATATAAAATATGGTGGATTATATAAGGAAGTGGAAAGATTCATTATTAAAATTGATGTATAAGGAGTTATGAGATTTGGGTCATGAATATATGTACCATCAGAACCTAAGATAAATAAGGAGATAGTTGTTGATACTCATAGATCAACATTCACTATCCACCAAGGGAGCATAAAGATATAAAGATATCTCTTATATCCATATTAGTTGCATAATATGAAGAAGGATATTATAGAATATACTTCAAAGTTCCTAGTATGTCAACAAGTGAAGGAATAAAGGAAAAATCCCAAGAGGATTATGCAACCATTACCCATACCTTTATGGAGATAGTAGAAAATCACTATAGATTTTTTCATGGGTATTCTGAAGACAACAAAATGGAATAATTCCATATGTGTTGTGATAGACCATATTAAAAAGTAGGATCATTTCATTTTCATTTCAAAGGAATTCTCACATGATCAATTTTTGAGGATACAAATAAGAGAAGAGGTGAGTCTGCATAGGAAACCCTTATCAATTGATTCTTATAGATATTTGAGTTTCACCTCAAAATTATAGAAAAGTCTCCTACATTCTCTAAATACATATTTTAACCTTTCTAAAAACTATCAAACTTAGATGATGGAAAATATGATTGGAAAATCTATTAAATTAAGGGTATTTTGATATCTTTTTCAATGGACTTCAAATGAGTTTGTGATCAACATCTTACATTTATGATGTTATTATACAATAATAGATTTAACTCAAACATTTAGATGGTTCCTCATCAAGAATACATGGAAAGAAATTTAGAACTACAACATTATAGGATGAAGTTATTGAACAAAAGTTATTGGGACCAAAACTAGTAGAATAAATGATCATGAAGGTCCAGACCATTGAACAACACATCTGAGCATCTTAAAGTCGATAGAAGAGATATACTGATAACCATCAAAGAGACCTACAGTTTGAGGTTGGTGATAAATTATTCTTTTATATTTATCCATGGAAGTGATTAAAGATGTTTGGAAAGAAAGTAAATATATGATTAAGGTACATTATCCCCTTTCATATTCTTTATCGCATCAGAGTTGTAGCTTGTCTACTAGCACACCCACCAAACCTGTGTGAATCACGTGATATGTTCCATACATCCCATTTGAGGACGTATATAACAAATCCCTCACATATAATAGATCTATAGGTGGTAAATTAATATAATAATCTTTCTTATGAGGAGACGATAGTGAATATTTTGGACTGTATAAGAAAAGGTCTACAAAAAAATTCAAATCATTTGTTCAAAGTTCTCTGGTGAAACCATAAGTGTGAGGAAGGAACATGGGAACCAGAAGAAGAAATGAAGTAAAAATTACCCTCAATTACCTTCAAATTAGTCTAAGAAATTAAATTTCATGGAAAAAATTCTTAAGGGTGAGGGAGAGAATGTAAAAACCTAGAATTTTTATATGAAATCCCCATTTGAAATTAATTTTCATCATATTTAATAATATTTTATAATATAAAACACATGCACTAGATAATATATAAAAACTCAATGTTTATTTCTTATTAAATGATATCATGTTTCACAATGATGGTTTTACTATAGAATCATTTAGAAAGACTATTAAATATAATAAGAACATTAAAAATCGTGATATAATATTTTCTATAATATCAAATAATTGTGTCAGGAGATAAAAAAAGAATAATTTACACTCTGATGTTAACTCCATAGGCCCGAATTATTCCATAAAGATAAATCCTAACATAAAAATTTTAGAAAATAAATATTAGTGTTAGGAATATGATAAAAATTATCAAGGGAAGTGTAGAACCCTTGTAAGAAAAGTATTTAATGATGAGTTATGATAATGGAAGAGTATATATAGGGTGTAAAGGGAAATGCGACCACAAGGATATGATCCTTATCTAACCATTTTAATGTGAACATTACACTAGTAATAATACCCAATACAAAATTAAAATACTAGTTTAAAATTATTTTCAAAAGTATTATATAAAATATTTAAATTTTAATCACTACCTAGGATATTATAAATAATTATAATTATTTAAAGAGAATAAATAATTTGTTTTATTTTAAAAGTATATTTTATAGAAAATATGTTATTTTTATCTCAAATAATTATTTTTCATACTTAGGAATTTATTTTTATAAAATAAAAATAATATTAAAATTAAAAACGTTGAAATTATGTTAGAGTGAAATTTATAGAATTTTCTAATATACATTATTCTTTAATAAATAGTAAAAAAAATATTTTTATTTTTTCGATATGTTTTATGACGTCATAAAAATATAATAAAAATATAATAATTAATAAAATAGAATCTAGGTCAAAGAAATTATTTTATTAATATAATTTTTTTAATGAATTAAATTTATTTTCCAAAACTATAAATAATTTCCCATAGTCTAAAATGGAAATTAAGGTATGGAATTGTTTTTGTGGAAAAATGAAATTATAATGACCATGTTAATATTAAAAAATGGATTTAGGTTATCTCATGGATAAAATTAAAAAAGTGCCTTAAATATCCAAAACCAAGAGTTAAATCCTTGGGTAAGTCAATGGTTTTTCATTTTACACAACCAAGATTTCCAAACATAGATTTAGAAATTAATAAATAAATCTCCTCGTTTTTCTATAAATACCCTTATATAATCCCCATTTAATTACATATCAAGATAATTATCACATCCTACCATCTCTTATTATCTCATTTAGTCATTTGGTAAAGACCCCAATCTCTCAATGAATCACTCCTCTAATATTAGAAAGTGATAATTAATGTATGGGATTATCTTCCTCTTCATTTTCATTCAAGTACTTATTTTATAGTAATTTTTATAGTTTTAAAGTTACTATGTTATCATATACTTATAACCATTGAATTATTTTCAAAATGATGGTCTATCAATTATAGACTTATATTCTCTATCATTAAACCCATTCTATTGACTATGTAGTAAACTTCTTATGAATTAGTAATCATTCTTTTATTTTCCATGATTTCCTATTTTTTTGAAGAAAAAAATCATATTTTCTCTCAATGGTATTCATATAAATTTAATTTAATTTATTTTTTAGGGATTTACAAGTTGGAAACTCACATTATCTTTTAATTGGTTTAAAATGTTGAAAGTATCATGCCTTCAAGATATTATGAACTCAATGATTATTATATGAAACTCATTCTCATTCTCTACCTGTTGTTGATGAAATAATTTTTTATGATATATAATATATATGTTACACATAAATTTAGATATATTAATAGTTTTCTCTAATAACTATACATTAATTGGGTAAGGATTTCATCTCACAAAATACCATGTATGGTTCACCAGTGGTCATCCAACACACACTCTATTATGATATCTTTGTGGTTATCCTCAAATTATGCTTGTGATGTCACATTCAGGTTTTTTCAACATTCTCATGATGTTTTAATATTATGATATCATCTTATCGTGTAATTTTTCTATGTTTATGTATATAATTCTAACCTTATTATGTTATCATGATATGTATCTTGAATCACATGTATGACTTTTAAAGGTTGGGGCCGAAGCCACTCACATGTATGACTTTTAATCATGACTTGATTTATCATTTCACAACTAAGATTTATATCTCATCCCTTTTCTTATGAATGTATTCAGGTTATCCTATGAAATATTAATAGTTCAAAGGAAACTTGGAGCAAAATATGGAGATTTAAAATAATGTTATCATTTTTATTTTAAGTTAAGGGTTTTTGTATCTAATCTTCCAAATACATTAAACCTCTATATTTATAGGTTTTATTTATGGATTTTTATGTAATAAAATTTGTAATGAAATTTAAGTTGTTATAAAAGGGATAAAAACATGTAATAGAATTCTAAGAGATGTAAAATTGGAAGGGGTTCAAGAGTAATTCGAAGTGCAATTGTGGCCTGAAATGGGTGGAAGTAAGCTCATTTTATAGGTGAAAAAGTTGGAATTTTCATTGGAAATTAATTTTAGGCTATGTTTAAAGATAAAATAACATGGGATTTAAGTGATTTGGGTGAGTATATGCTGGTGAGAAATTTTTTAATGACTTTAAACCCTAACAAAGATCTTTCATAAGGTATAGAGTCAAGTTAATTTAGAAAACTTTGAGCCAAATTAAGCTTCCACTTTTTAATCTTATTAACCATGATTAAATATTTACAATGGAAATTATTATAAAAATATAATATCACCCTCATTAAAAAATTTGGATGTGTCGATTCCAAATATAGACTCTATTTAATCTAATTCAATTTCTAAATATAATAAATTAACGTTAAAATTAAAACATAAGATATAGAAAAAACTATTTTTATAGAATGATGTATTTTTATACACTAAGTGTTTATTATTATTATTTATTATAAATTAATAATTAAATTAGTTTTAATGTAAAACCATTATATTTTTATTAAATATATTTTTAAATAATTTTATTTCTTTGATAGTTTCTGTTGAACACAATTACAAGTTCAGAAAAACCATGAAATATTATTAAAATATTATATGTTTGTAATAACCAAGATGATATATTAGTGGGAATAAATAGGAACAAATAATTTATAAAATAAATATCCAACTCAATATGAATTTATTTATAAGTTCTTATAAAATAATTACACAAGTTTTAGTAAATTCATTTTATTCTTTAAAAATATGTTTCCTTCATAAATGAGTTTTTTTTCATTTTAAGAGTGAATATTTATTTTTATACATTCTAGAAAATGTAATTGAAAAAATTAATTTTATTTTTGAGTTATTCATTTCAAAATTATCTATAAATTATTTTTTAGAAATTTTCTAAAAACATTTATTTTTCAAGGAATAGTTAAAAATACCATTTTTATTGAAACTTTATTTACTTTTATTGTTTTTACAATGTAAATTTATTATTTTTATTTGTTTTTAATATTAATTAGTCAATTTATATAGAAAATAATCCAATTATGGTTTTTAAATTGTATGTCATCCATGAATAAAGATATTTTATATTTAAAAAGGTCATTTTTCTGAAAAAAAATATTTTTCATTTGGTTTTGGATGTTTTATTTTAAATTAAATTCTAAAAATTCTAGGTTTTAAATTTTTAAAATTGGATTAAATTTTATTAATAAGTGATTAAAAATTAATTAAATAGTTCACTTTTATTTTTGGTGAATATGAATAATAATCTTAGTAAATATTTTTACCATGGTATAGGGTAAAACATGTTAATATGGATTAAAAATATGTCATAAGGCCATAAATTTTACTCATATTTCTTATTGGATGAATTTAATTATTCTATTAACACCTAATGTTAAAAATTTAGTTGTTTAATGGATAGTTATTTATAAAACTGACTTATATATTATTTAGATAAAATAAAGTCACTAAATGTAACTTTGTTTGTCTTAAATATCTCTTATATGTCCTTATGGGAACAAAAGTAGGTTATGAATTATTTATGATTTTTTGGGGTCACTTGGATGAGATTATAACAATTATAATATTTTATTCAAAGAAAAGTCTATGATGTCACATTCATGTTTTTAATAATTATAAAATTTATAATATGTGTTTATATAGATGAAATATTTAACTATAAATAACATTTCTAAATATAAAATATTTATCTTCATCATTTTAATTTATTTATAATTTTTAGGAATTATATAATTACCCTAAATGCTTACATAATGCCGATGTAGTAATTATCCAATTAATAGAAAAATAAAATAAATGATATTAAAAATATTAAAAGTGATATAATTTAAGATATTTAATGTGACCCAAGAATTATATAGTTTCTATTTAAATGTTAGGGATACAATAAAATATTTTGTTCTAATTTTTCATATTTTTTTGATATTTTTAAACGTCAAAGTAAGGAATTGTATCAAAATTGGGAATATTGATATTTTATAAGATTAATATTTTATTAAATTATATAAAAATTTAAAAAATATTAAAAAAATATTTTTATTATGATACAGTGTAAAATATAAAAATTGGACATTTAAGATCAAATTAACACCATATAAGTAAAAATTACAAGCTTTTAAAATATAAAAAGCTGTTACTATAGTTAAAATTAAAATAGGTCACTTAAGGGTTAATCAAAATGATAAGGTTTACCATAACACCAAAACATGTATCAAATATATTGGTATACTTTATAACAACCTTATTATAATATATTTAAATGAATGGTCATTTTTGTGCTATTTTTATGGAAAATGAATTTATTATAATTTAATATTTTGAGAAATTTTAAAAGTGCCCATCACCTCAATTATAAAAATGTCACCTCCTCTATCACTTATTTACACCACATTGAGCCTTATAGATCTACCATACACTAAATATTTATCTTATAAACTTCCCCATACACATTATATATATTCTAGTCTTCTCAATAGACCAACCCTAGATCCTTTTAGAGGAGTTCTACAGGATAAGTTTTGAAGAAGAGATAATCGCTCTAACCGAGCACTTTATTTTTCTACTCTTTATTACCTCCTTTAAATCTATGAATTTTATCATAAAATAATGAATTTATTATCCTAAATATTTTAAAATTTTAGTATGATTATGGAAACACCATTATACACACTCTTTCCCATCAAACAAGAAGTGAAAGTATCGCTCGTGCGTACATATAACTTACCATCTCCAGGTAACGATACATTTCATTTTTCATCAACATATTTTATGGATAATAATTATGAAAAATTTAATGAATATATATTATTTATTAATTAGTATTTAAATATTAAATATTATTTAAATATTAATTATTATTTACCATTATTTCATTCCACAAATTGAAAAATGAAAACATCATTCATGCGTACATTCGACCCACCATCTCAAAGAACTGTGTAATCCATTTATATATATATATATATAATTCATATGAATGATTATAAATATGCATATAATTATTATATATAATTTTTATAAAATTATTAACATTCTGTAAATGTGGATACCTAGATCAAAGTGTAAGGACCAAAACTGCCAAACTGAAACATGCTTAGAAAAGGAAGCAATTACCACAAAAAATAGTGATTTTAATAACAAATTATTAATAAATAGGTGATGAAATGTTATAAATAAATAATAAATGGTATTATATAATTAATAAAATGGAATAAATTTATAATAAAATTGTATTTTTTATACATTATGTTTGAACATGAATAAAGAAAAGCAAGACTTAAGTTAATGAATTTTCATCTCAACTTTATTTTCCTGGGACACATTCCATATTCCCCACTTATTTAATTTGTATGGTGTATATACTAACCATGAATTTTAATTTATGATTCATATTATTAATTTTAATGGTATTTACATATCCATATATGATTATTTTTTTATGGATTAGTATTCAAAAGTTTCCCATGTGGTGAAAGTTTATCTGACAATCTCATTTTTTTTCAGGATTGTTTATGTTTAAGTCTCCACTGGGGAATACTTCTCTTCAATGTCCACAGTTTCAAAAAATGTTTTAATTTTTTTTAATATTATCCTAATTTTTTTTAAATTCATATTTACCCATGTGTGAATTTTTTAAAAATGGTTTGAAAGGATTTTTTTATCATTTTTCCAACAAGGTACATTGTGAGTTTTTTGACAAAAATATGGAAGGAATGTTTATTTAAGAAATATATAATGAAATTATTTTTCATAGTCATAATGACATGAATATTTTAAGATTACTATGCAAAATCACAAGGTTCTTTTCAAAAAAAATTGTTTCCTTTGTCATTGTGAAACTTTTAAAAAATTATTTCAAAATGGAAAGCATATTTTCCTAAAGAATTATTTAATTTAGTCTTTCAAAATAATTTTACATATAAGACAAATTTTTTTTATGTAAATTATGTTTTACTTGGGATATTATACAAGGATAAAATAATAATTCTTTATCTATATGCTTTGTGTTTATGATGGAATTATGTTTGTGAATCTTGTTACTTTTCCATGAGTTATGATATGATGATTTTTTTAAACACATTTCTTTCCATGGGTTGTATAATGATAAACTATTTTTGAAAACCATTTCTTTCCATGGTTATTGATATGATGAATGATTTATGATCTTTTGGAACATATAGGTATGTTTTTTATTTTTTGATATGTGGTACCTATATCTCCCTCCAATGTTTTGGGTAAATATTTATATCTCATGAGATAATAGTGGGAAAGTAGTTAATGGGAATCATCCAATATAGGAAATGGGTGTGTACTAAACCTTATGGGAAATATGTGTACCCTAATCCACTATATAAAATATGTGTTTCTTGATCCATTATGTTGAATGTCTAAGCAATTAACCTTGACACATGAAATGTTTCTCTATATTTATGATGGTGCCATACTTTTATGACATGGTATTAAGGTTCATCATATATTTATAATGATTATTGACTCTTATAGACTATATTTTATGAAATAATAATTTTTATTCCATGATTATTGTTTATGATTTATGATAGTTTGGATATGAACTTCTTATGTTATGTTCATGATCACATAACCTTATTATTACACCATGATTTAATATGATCATGGATTGATGTTTCTAATTTTTACCCTTACTGAGCATCTGAGCATTCCCTTTCTTAGGTTTCATTCCCCAAGGGATGAACAATGTTTTAGGTAGGGTATTTCTAATAGGATTATTATGTGAGAATATCTTTGTGTGATATGTTCAATATATTTCATAAAATAATAATATTTTATATCTAATATCCAAAGACCAGAAACCTTTATGGTTTTGGTATGAACAATATTTTTATGTAATGAATATTCATCTAAATAGATGTAATATTTGTGTATAAAAAACTCAGCTTATTATAGTTGTAATGAGAGAAGAGTTTAGAAAATATTTGAGGATTAGGGTTAGAATTGTTTTCAAAACCCTTGGGATATGACTAAGTATAGGAAAAAATCCTAAAGTTTTGATAATGATCATGAATGAACTAGGTTAAACCTAAGATGTCATTGATTAAAAACTAGATTCCATTATTTAGACATAATCTATCATAATTATGTGATATCCCTATATTATTATTTTTTCTCGCACTTTTATTTTTGGGTTTTATACTATGACTGGAATGAGGAGGATTCAAGTTAATGGTGAATGTGATGGATAATGGATTGATATTCCTTATGAGAAACCAAATTAAATAGGAGTAGAAAGGTGAAACCTTGTTATTATACCTAATAATAATTATAATTATATGATCTATAATATCAAATTTTGTGAGTTTTATGACCCATGTAAGAAGATAAATATGGCGTTTCATGGTGACCATAGAGGAAAGAATGTTAAATTTTCCTCATGTAATGAATGTGAGGAGAGGCATCAAAGAGAATGTTTCAGAGGAACTGGAAGATGATTTGGGTATATAATATAAGGACACAAGTAAAGTAATTACAAAGAAAGAGTGAAAGGTTTAGTTTACACAATTGATGATAATAATTTCATTTCCAAAGAATGATAGATAATTAAATGTTTTAAATGTGGAATTTAAGGCTATTATAAAAATTAATTCTGTAGGGGGAAAGCTTGTGAAGATAATCAGAAAGGTTGCATGAGTAATGGTTATATTTTTGATTATTGTGAGACTAAAAATGACACGTGAGATGAAATATGTGTTAAGGAATAAAAAACAATTCCTGGTTAATGATTCAAGAAGGTATCTGAATAATTGAGTGTTTCAAGAATAATTTTGTAGAATTACTTTTATGATATTATAAAATAACGAAAAATATAAGGATTGTTAAAAAATCATTTATAAATAATTTTTTTAAATCATATATTGAATTTTACTGGAAATAATTAAAATGTATTAAGGTGGTAAGGTGATATTTTTTGAGAACACAAGATTTAGGGAAAACAACTCTTAATATGTTCATGATATTGGGTTAATAATGAGATAAAGAGATGTTCTATTGTGATAAAATAAATGGGATAGCATTGATGAAATTGGAAATAATTAGTAATATGACGAAAATTTGGTTTATGATATCATGGATTGAGTTTATTAAAATTTTAGATTTATGGTATGAGGAAAGAGTTAATTTTTGAAAGCATGCATGTTTTCAATAATGTTTTACGGTAATTCATGTTATTACCATGTTTCAAGAGAATGAATGATAATAGTATTCACATGTTTTCTGTGTGATAATTAATATATATGTAATGTTATTTGGGGTATTACTGATAATATGATTTTGGAAATTTATTTACCTTCTTTAAAAAGTTCTGGAGTTTCATCTTTTGGAAGGTTCATAAGGGTAACTATTTACGAAAATATTTAAGTTGAATTTTGGATAAGGCTTTAGAGATTACTATATTACTTCACCATATAAAGATTTATGTGTATTGGATAACCTGTGATGATAACTAGATACAGATGGAATGACTTATCACCCCATTATAGATCTTATGATCCTATAGTTCTTCAAGCATTACAATTTTACCGTCACTTATTGGAGTAATATATGAAGTGGAAACTGATCAAGTAATAACCAAAGAGTTATATTGTTCATATAAAATGAAATAATGTAATTATATCCTCTCAAAACATTTTAAACTAAAATTTTATCCTATTATAATCATTTCTGATGAAATCAATGACCTTTTTATAACCTATTTGGACTATGGTTTTGTTATCATTAACCTTATCTTGACCATGTTCTTTATCAATCTATATTAGTTATTGGGGATTAATTTTCCCTTTAAAATACATATTTTTTAATTTTCCTATAATGTTTTCCCTATGTCAAACCTAGTTATGTGTTACTTCAGGTAACCTTTAGGATTCTAACTTTCTCTATTTAGAAGAATTTTTATTGTTTATTTGTATGATGTGGGCTTCTATGAATGAATTATCAAATGTTAAAACTTTAATGAATGATAAAATTATGAGGTAGAAATAAATTTTAATGGGGTTTATAATTTAACACCCTAATATTTATATGAAATATATTTTTAAATAATTTTATTTCTTTGATTGCTAACATTTCACACAATAGAAAGTTTAAACAAACCACAAAATATTATTAAAATATTATACTTCCATTATAAAATAGCTATTAAATTAGTGGTAATGAATAGTAATAAATAATTTATGAAATAAATATCCATATCCATATGAATTTATTTTTATGTTTTTATAAAATAATCAAACATTTTTTCGTAAAGTCATTTTATTCTTAAAAAATGAGTTTCTTCATAAATGAGTTTTTCATCCTTTTAAGAGTAGATATTAATTTATCTAAATTATATAAAATATACTTGAAAAAATTAATTTTATTTTTCAATTCATAATTTAAAAATTATTTTAAAATGAGTTTTTAAATTTTTTTTGAAAATTGTTATTTTTCAAGGAATAGTGAAAATCACTAATTTTTATAGAAAATTGTTTTTTCTTTTAATTTTTCTAGGTAAAATTATTTTTTTTATTTTTTTTCAAATTTAAATTAGTTAATTTTAATATATAATAATCCAATTATTATTTTTAAGTGGATTTTATACATGAATAAGAAAAATATATTTAAAAGGGAAATTTTCCCAAAACAAAATGTTTTTTGTTGCGTTTTGTCATCTTTATTTTAAATAAAAATTTTAATCATCTATATTTTTAATTTTGAAAAGTGTATTCCATATTCAGAATAATTTATTCCAACTTTTTTAAATATATCACTTTTATTTTTCATAATATGAATAGTAACCAATGTAAATTTTGTTTCCTCAATAAAGGGTAAAATGGGTTAATGTGGATTAAAAATAAGTGATAAGGCCATAATTTTTCATAATTTTTCATATTTGATGAATTTAATTAAACTCTTAATACCTAATATTCTAAATTTAATTTTTCAATGCGCACCTTTCCCTGAAAATAACTTATATATTATTTAAATCAAAGAAAGTCACAAAATGTTACATTCTTTGTCTTAAATATCTATTATGTGTCCACATGGAAACAAAAGTATATTAAGAATGAAGATAAGTATCAATTTTAAACAAAATAAACTTATTTTAATGATTTGAATTTATGTATGAATTTTTAGGGAAACTTGGATGAGATTATAGTCTTTATAGTATTTTATTTAATGAAAAGTCTACGATGTCACATTCATGATTTTAATAACAATAACATTTTTAATATGGGTTTTCCTAGAGGATATATTCAACTATAAATATTATATTAAAATATAAAATACTTATCTTCATCATTTTAATTTATTTTTAACTATTAAGAATTATATAAGTACCATACATTCTTACAAAACACTGATATAATAATTATTCGATTAACAAAAATATAAAATAAATGATATTTAAAATATTAAAATTAATATAATTTGAGATATTTTAGGTGAATAACGAATTATATAGATTCCATTGTCATATTAATGATATAATAAAATATTTGGTTCTAGTTTTACATGTTTTATTGATATTTTTAAAATTCAATGTATTGAATATTATCAAAATTGACAATATTGATATTTTATGAGATTAATAATTTATTAAATTATATAAAAATCATAAAAATATATTAAAAAAACTAATTGATTATGATGTGGTAAAAAAATTAATAAATTGAAATTTTAATATTCAATTTACATCATATAAGTAAAAAATCACAACCTTTTAATATCAACCAATTTGTTAGTGTAATTAAAATTAAAATAGGTTAAGTAACAATTAATCAAAATGATAAGGTTTAAAATAACATAAAAATATGTATAAAATCTCTTAGTCAAAGTCATTACAACCTTATATTATATTATCTTAAAATACATGGTCATTTAGTGGTATTTTGATAGAAAATAAATTTATTATAATTTAATATTTTGATAAATTCCACAAGTTCCCCTCACCTCAATTATAAAAGGGCACCTCCTCCCTCACTTCATCACACCACTTTAAGCCTTATATCTAAAATATAACCTAATAATTTATCTTATAAAATTCCCTAGAAACATTATATATGTTCTGGTATTCTCAAAATACCAACCCTATATCCCTTTAGAGGATATTTAAAGGAGAAGTTTTGAAGAAGTTGTAATCGATCTAACCAGTAACTTTATTTTTATACTCATTATTACCTACTTTAGATATATAATTATTATCATAAAATAATAAACTAAGTATCCTAAATATTCTTAAATGTTATTATTATTATTAAAACATAACTATACACCCTCTTTCCCATCAAACAAAAAGATAAATTATCACTCGTGTGTATGCATGACTTACCATCTCTACAAAGTGATAAAACTCATTTTTCATTACCATATTTTATGGATGAGAATTATTATGGGTTTAATGAATATATATGATATATATAATATGATAATTATTCATTAGATATTTTTTTTTCATTCTATCAGTTGAAAAATAAAAATAGTATTCATGCGTATGTACGACCAACTGCATCCAAGAAGAGTGTAGTTCATTTTTCTATATCAACATTCTATGAATGATAATTAATATGTATATAATTATTAAATATTATATTTATAACATGATTAAAATTCAGTAAATTATGATACCAAGATCAAAGTATATGAACCAAGACTTCCAAATAGAAATATTATTGGAAAACAAAACAGTTACCACCCAGAACAGTGATTTTAATGACAAGTTATTAATAAATAAATGATAAGGAGTTATAAATAAATAATACATGTTATGATAGAATTAATTTTATGGAATAAATATATAATAAATCCATATTTATTATATGGGAGGGTTGAACATGAGCAAATAAAGTTAATACTTGATGTAATAGATTTTCAACCCACTTTTATTTTTGTGGGATGTATGCCATATTAACCACTTCTTTCTCTTGTGTGGTGTATGTACTACCGATTAAATTTCATGTATTATTCCTCCTATGAATTTAATGGGTATTTATATATCCATATATGGTTATATATTTCATATTAATTATTATTCAAATTTTTCCAAAGTGGTAAGGGATTATTTCACAATCTCATCATTATTCAGGTTTTTTATGTTTAAGTATACACTAGGGAATATTTATCTTCCATGTACATGTTTTCTAAAAATATTTTCATAAATATTTTACTATTATACTAAAATTGATTAAAATCATTTTTCCCATGGGTTATTTTACAAAAATGTTTGAATGGAATACTTTTATCATTTTACAAAAAATGTACTTTGTAACTTTTATGATAGTAATACAAAATGAATGTTTTTAACTAATTTGACATGAGAATATTTTCCCATCATCAAGTTTCCATAATGATTTTAAGTTTTCTATACAAGCTTACAAGGTTATATTTAAATAAATTTTTTTCCATTGAAATGATTTGGCTTTAAAAAAATATTTCAAAATGGAAATCATAGTTTCCTCAATAATTATTTCATGTTATATTTTAAAATAATTTTCAATCTAAGATAACATTATTGGATATTAATTATTTTTTACATAGGATATGATCCATGGATACCATACTTATTATTTCTATATACGGATTATGTTTATGATGAAATTATGTTAATTAATTCCATTACATTTCTTTGAGTTATGCTATTATGAAATGTTTTGGAAAACCGTTTAATTTCCATGGGTTATAAAATGATTAAATGTTTATGAAACCCATGTATTTTAATGGTGTTTTATATGATAAATGATTTATAATCCTATAGAGCACATAAGTATGATTTTCAATATGTGATGAGTTGGGAATATATCTCCTCCCAATGAATTGGGTAAAGATTTATATCTCATGAGATAACAATGGGAAACAAGTTGTTAGGCTTGATCCACTATGGAAATGGGTGTGTTATGATCTACTATGGGAAATCAGTGCGTCCTAATCCACTATTGGAAATAGTTGTGTCATGATCCACTATGTTTATTGTCACAACCCTCACCCCGGGGCCCATGCCATGACAACCCCAAGCCTGCCTCTGATAGGCCAGGGACTGGCGACTAGCGCTAAGTAGGAATATACTATAAATGGGAGGCATTTTCCAATGATATTGTACACACGCACCCAACTCCAAGCCACAAGGGATGAAGATTAAAAATAGTAATTAAATAAAATGCATGAATACCACTAAAATCCAATAATAGAGTATGATAAAAAGTTAAGTAGTAAAGTTAAATAGGGCTAAAAACACATTCATGCTAAAAAGGCAACTGTAATGTATGACCTGCAAACAAGGTCACTAAAGCTTATGTAGAAAGATGCTAGAAAAAACTCGGCTCTTATGATCTTAAAAAGCACAGTCTGGTCCTAGTCTTAGTCTTGTTGCTCCTAGGACTCCACCAAAGCATCAGTTGTTTGCACAAGACACAACATGTGCGGGAAAAGCCCATGCTGGGGTGAGTAAAATAAGACTCAGTAGGGGACCCCAAAACACAAGGTAATAGACCACAAAGAAAACACCACCAAGAAGGTATAGTTAGATAAAAATAAGTATATTTCAATAACACATATAACAAGAAAATCTAGGTATACTCAAAAAGGATTCCAAGATGCAATGTCTCCTCCACTACAAACCATATGGTTCTGCTCATAGCACGCTCGATTCCAGGAGATCCCACTCCATGATCTATCTGATAGTAAACATGTAGAAAACATATACCCAAATTACCCAAGAGAACATCTAGTCTCGATACATCATTAATTTTCCATGATATGCCAGGTCTCACTAAGATAAGGAGTCTTAATATCATAGCCAAATCCTTGGTCACATGATTCTTCTCAAGGCATGCTCGTTCCAGGAGAACTAGATCCTTGAGCTATGAAGTCACCAGAGACCCTCAAAAGAGGTCCGGCTTCTTTGGGACATATCCAAAGAGAACACACTAAGAACTACCAAATGTACATTGATCAGGTCAAGTCACAATGGAAGGAAAGATCTCGATACACAGATAGGGGGTCTTGCCCCTAGGGCTCACTGGGGGGACATCCTGGCCCTACTCGAATTATCATCCTCAATAGGGGATAGGTGACCGTGTAAATATTGGTCACACCATGTCCAAAAACCCTATATAAGGTACCAATAATATAAGTGAGGACCTACCGAGACTCCGGTATGGTACATGCTCCACATAGACCCGTTGGGGCACTAAGACCAGCAGAGTCAATCCGGCCTACTGGATCACCTAGATCTGACATAGGCCTAATGGGTCACCAACATATGATCTAAGCCAAATCACTTCAAAACATAGTATAATATCTTTGAAAAGAATGGGTTTCTCCATCATACCTTCATAGAGAATCCCAATGGTATCTTCTCAATCTCTAATATCATCAACTATAACCGGATCGAGATCCAGCATCGATCCATCATAGGACCGGAATAGTAATGCCACCATCTCTGGCTATTCAAAAAAAACCCCCACTAAACTAGATCATAAGTGCGCCCTAATCGCATGTTTCCCAATTCCATAGATGGCTCATCAATCAGACATAAAGTTTGAAAGTTATTGGTGTTTTAGTGATAATGGGTTAGTGGGGTCTGAGTCTGGTCTGACCTGGTCATGCCGAATCGACCCGACCCGAGTCCACTGAACTGACCCAATGGGTCCAACCTGACCCAACAGGTCAACCCAACCTACTAAGGCCAACTTGATGAAGCAGTTCGGTCTATCTTCACCGGATACGGCAATCCCCCATGTCCCCTCCCTATCACGTAGCCGGCTTGAATGACTGCTTCTCCTCTCACCCACAACTTGATTTTCAGGTCAAGCACACCCCACCATGGCTGAATCCACAACCTTCTCTTACTCAACCATATATTTCTACATGGATGCCTCCACCTCCACATTCCACCACTACTGCATGTATCCGCCGTCTGCCACCACCATTGGCACCAGTAAGCAAGTGGCATCTTCCGTGATCCACCAGACTCACTTCGGTGGTCCAATTTTTGATTCAAAAGAGGTTTTAGAAACCTTTGGACATGTTATTCATCATCATGGGTTTGAATACATGCCATTATCCCTCCTTCGGCAATGTCTCTTGAACAACGATATCTCTCACACTACTTCGATCTCTTCGGCTCCACAAGAATCGCACCATCGATGTGCCATGTCCATCCCGGATCTACAACACTGGATCATTGAGGAAAGAATCAATTTCGTAATGATCAATCAATGCACATAATTTGAGTCGTGGGATGAATGACGAATTCCTGTGACCAATGAAGAAAATAACGAGAAAAGCATGAATTAACAAAGTTGAATGGACCTCGATCGATGTTCGTGTTGATCGAGGTTCATTTATGTTAGAATGATTAACCGAGAATGAATAATAAAATATCTTGTTAAAACCCCACATGAGCAATCCCATCCCATAACAACGATCAATCCTCGGGTAATTTGTTTGTTAATTGGTCCGATTCTATCAAGAAATATCAAGAACGAAGAAAGAAGAATATTCAAAGAACAACCCCTACCTAGATTTTTGATCATTCATCATTGAAGTACAAAGTCTCACGCCGTTGTTCATTTATCATTGATATTTAATTAATAGTCCTTTATTTTCATTGGCGACCCTTTGAAGAGGAAGGGCAGAATTTTGTTCATCATGGGATATTCTTCATTCATCTCTCACCAATGGAAGCCCTCCAGAGGTTTAGAGAAAATACAGAATCGTGTCAATGATCCCACATCACTATTAAGACATTAATTGATGAAATTAACTTTAACATTTTTATTATACTGAGTTTTCATGTTGTTACACTGTTTCATTTATGAAATGAAAAACTTCTCCGTCATTGGGTTTCTGCAAACGTTCTGGAATAATATAAACTTTCTTAAGTTTAATTTATTTTTCATTAAAATGCATAAAAAATATTTTTTGTAGTCGACCTGTGCTGATTAAAGTTAGGTCCCCCCTATACAAAACCCACTTCTCTAAACAGAACGGTGCCCTCATATTTTAAATATGAGAACTCATTTAAATGTTCCCAAAACTTAGCATGTAGGTTATTTTAATTATCTTAAAAAAAGATCAAAAATTTGTTTCGGGCTCACTGAGCCTTGGAATCACTCATCGTCTTAGTGCCTGATCTTGAAAAAATCCCATATAATTTTTTTAAAAAAATTACATGGAAATTACAAGTCATTATGTTCTCCCCACCTTAGGTCTTTACATCCTCTAAAAAAAGGCTAAAAAACAAAATGTTTGAGTATTGAGCAAAAATCTGAGCCTCACACTCCCATGTACTTCTTTTAAGATCCCTCTGTTTCCTCTTAACATCCACCAAGGGAAAATATCATCCACAAAGGATCCTCTATCATTATTTGGTACCCAACCCAAGACACTCCAACATTAATTCCCAAATTTCCCTAGATTTCAATGTTCTAGGATTATGCATGAATCTCTTCTGCTGCGACACATGGAAGATGTTGTTTACTTGGTCCCACTATAGGGTAGAGTCAAACAATACACTACATTTCCAACTCAACATAGAACTAGAAAGAGGGACTATTAACCTTGGAGATATGTTTTTTTCCCTGAAAAAATCCCCATAACCCTCATCGATGTGAGACCCAAAGGAGGACATCATATGCTTCATTGAACTCCAAAGGTCTACGCCATTTTCCAACACAAAACTTTGGATGGATCTGTGCATACATCATATTCTCCTAGATGAACTGCACATTCTCTAAAAATGACTCAAACAATCCCTTCCACAACTGGTATGTAAAGCGAGCATCACGATCTGAAACAATTGTCTATGAAACTCCACGTAGTCTAACTATCTCATGCACATAGGGGCATCCTAATCCCTCTAATAAACTATGCTCTTGGGTATTTAGGAAGTGGGCTGACTCGATGAGTCGGTTAACAATCACCCTTATAGTATCACGTCTCCTGGATGTACATGGTAAAACCATTACGAATTCCACCAATATCCCTTCCCACATCCTTCTGAGTACCCCAAGAAAGAGAAGGAACAACCCACGAAACTGATTCAAACAAGCATTCAGTTTATTATCTCAATAGGGAAGACCACATTCAACCTGTTCCGCGATCCCCAATGTACACCTTGACACCCACACACATACCCCAATGCATCTCTCCACTTTAGGAATCCACTGTTACAAATACACATCCTCTAAAAAGAACAATGTTCTCCCCACCATTCGAATGTCGATCAAGGGTATTTCCTATATAAAACTAAGAATGTAAAGAATCACCGTCAATTTCACCAAGTTGTGCCTCCCTGACTCATTTAAGAGTGGATGAGTAACAAACAATGACTATATATAAGCCAATTAATCCCCATCCATGAAGGATAATCACAATGAGGAAACCACTTTGATGCCTCGCTCATTAACTGCTAACTAGATTCCTTCTGGGAGCATCTACATCTACATCCCTCATTAATGAGTTCATTGAAACTCCAGCCTCTGAGATTCTCTATCCTAGAAAAAGGGACCTTTCAAATCCAAGACAGACAATTTAATAGCATTATGTGTAGATGGTGCTCCTGAAGTGGGTCCAGGACCATCCTTTAGTGTCTCATGTGCCCCCCCTCAGACACCGAGTTAGCTAAGATGTCATTAAAAAAGATCACCTAGGGATGACTAGGGTGAAACATTGAGTCTTACTAAGTCCTTCCCCTGTAAGTCCCCCGTATGAACCCCAAGATCATGGAGCTCTTTGTGAGCCACCTAATATACTAGAATAAATATCAGTGCCACCTCGGGGTGTAGACCAACGTAAAAGTCTAACTCTTGATGGAGAGGTAAAACTAAAACATCTTCAAGGAAGACATTTTTATACACTACCACCACTAAGAAAAATGAAGACTCATAACATCCACTTCCTCGAGGATTGGACTACCAAACTGAATATAAATCATCCACAACCTCCTCTACTTGAGTCTATCAAGAGCTTCAAGGATTTACCCTTTTACAATAAAGGGAAATATAGTTCCATCACCATGGAAGAACCACAAAATTTTCCTAAAACAATCAATCTAAGAATGAACTATGGATTAGTCCATACTAAGAATGATATCGTAAGGCCTCGACACCACTACCAGGAGATCCGAACCCAAACTCTTGCCTCCAAGAGTCAAGTCACACTATCGGCACCAGTTCATAGTTATTGGGTCTCCTCTACTAGGAGTCTCTAAACGTGAGGGTAAAGTAAAAGGTTTAACCGAAAAATCTAGGTATCAAACAAGAAAAGTGTTAGGAAATGAAATAACTAGTATAAGTGTATATAAATTATATAGCTAAAGTAGAAAGACAAACATCATACCTTGAATAATCCATGGAGTCTTGGGGTTATTATATTTAATAGCCTACGACAATCTCCTCCCCTGCCCTCCACCTCTCAGAGTCTGGCATGGACCACATGGAGGTGGTGGTGATAACATGTCAAAATGTCAGCCACCTCCTACTACTTCCCCAACTCTCTTGACATGTAGGATGCCTGATGGATCTATCTTCTCTTACTGATTCATCTACCTTAGTGTTTCATCAACCACCTCTCTTACTGCAACATGAATGGTGGGATAATCTCACGTGAGATTCCTCCTTTTTTGACAAGAATATCAAAGCCTTTTCTTCTGTGAACTAGCACGTCCCTGGAAATTTTGAAGAAACCTATGGTTATATGGATTATGTTACATACCAAATATAGGTAGGTCCTTCTGGAACTGTATCCCAGGTAATCATTTCCTCAGATGCATGTGATACATGTTCGAACCCTGGACCTCATCATCTTGCACCAAAAGAGCCATCCATGACTCTGTCTGGCAAGATGAATACACCTGATCCACTAGAGGTGGGTATGATAACTGATCATTAGGATAAACCATAACCTACTGACCATAATAAATAAAAACCAATATTTGACTAGCTTCTGTTAGGGAGGCCTTTTTGAACATTGGGACAAACTCCTGATCCTGCTGCATAAACCTCACTGGCTTGCACAGTGAACACATCCTAGGGAAAAAAGATGCATCACAGTTAAAAAAGTATACATAGTGAGATGAATCAAGAAGGACATGGAAAATACAACCCATTCCTATATGATTCAGGTACCTTTATATCCATTCAAATAGTTATTTCATGTAACATGTCAAAAAACAGATTCCTAGAGTCTTGGTGTATGGATATGTCGGCCGCCACACCAACACCAGATTCCCTTTCCTGAAATCCAAACTCGAAACACTTAACAGTTTTCCCCAAACCAATATCATAGACTATCATTACTATGGTAGAACCGACCTCCATTTATACCACTCTGTCATGAACTATTCTTGGGGCTCATGGCAAGACAACCCCAAGCCCTCCTCCGATAGGCCATAGGATGACGACTAGCACAGAGTAGGCATATCCTACAAATGGAAGGCTTTTTTATAAGATCATGTACACATGCACCCAAATCCAAGCCACCGAGGATGGAGAGTAAAAACACTAAGTAAAGAAAATGGATTCATACCACTAGAACCCAACAACAGAGTATTGTAGAAAGTACAGAAGTAAAGTGAAACTTGGCCAAAAACACAATCCCACTAAAAAGACTACTTTAAAGCCTGACATGAAAACAAGGGCACTAAAGAAGCTTTAGGAAGCTGCAAGAAACACCTTGGCCCATCTGATCTCACAAGAAACCATCCAGTCCTGGTTATAGTCATATTTCTCCTAGGACTCCACCAAAGTGTCGGTCATCCTCAAAAGACATGAAACGTACAAGAAATGACCAAGCAAGGGTGAGTAAAACAATAATTATTATGGGACCACAAAACACAAGGTAAAAGAACACAAATTAAACAAAACCAAGTAGTTACAGTCATCTCAACACATGTATATGTCAACAACACATATACCAAGATCATCTAGGTATATTCGTAAATTATTCCAAGACGCAACGTCTCATCCACTACCAGCTATATGGTTCCGCTCATACCATGCTCGATTATGGGATATCCAAATCCTTGATCTATCTGGTAGTAATGACGTATAATAAGTATACCAAAAGTATCTAAGAGAACATCTAGTCTCAATAAATCATGAAATTTCAATGATATGTCTGGTATCACTAAGACAAAGAGTATAGATATTTCATCCAAATCACTGGTCATGGGATTCTCCTCAAGGCGTGATCATTCTAAGGGAACTCACTCCTTGAGCTATGAAGCCATCAAAGACCCTTGCAAGAGGCCCCACTTCTTTGGGCCCTGCTCAAAGAGAACTCACTGAGAACTAAATGAAGTACACTGATAAGGCCATGTCATGAAGGAAGGAGAGACCTCGATACACAGATAGGGGGTCCTGCACCTAGGGATTATTGGAGGACATCCTAGACCAACTGGAATTATCGTCCTAGATAAGGAATAGGTGAACAAGTAAATATTGGTCACACATTTTCCACAAACCCTATATAAGGTACCACGACAAGAAGTGAGGACCAGCTAGGCCTTTTGGTGCAGTACATGCTCCACAAAGACCTGTTACGGCACTGTGACCTGCCGAGTCATTTTGTCCTAGTTGTTCACTTATATCCACTCATCACTTTTTCCTTCTAGGTCAACAAGATCCACTCTGAGCCAAATCAATTTAGAAACGGGCCACTCTCTATGACAAGAAAGACAAACTGCATCGTACCTTCATAGTGAAGCTCAATGGTATCGTCTCAATCTGTACTGTCACCAATTATGTTCGAATCAAGATCCTACATCGATACCTCATAAAAAAGAAAATAGAACTCCATAATCCCATTCTAGACCAACTAAAACCCTACTATTCCATCACAAAAGTTATTCCTTGTCTCAAGATTCCCAACACCATAGACTTCTTGTCAATTGGACTTATAGTTTGAATGATATTGGCGTTTTAGTGTAAAGGTGATGGTTTGGTCTGGGTATGACCTGATGGGTCGACCCAACCTGCTAGGCCAGGCATAGAACGGCTCGGCCTGGCCCAGTCCTCTACGCCATCCCGTCCCACTAGAGTATCCCAAACAAAGGCACTGGGCTTGGTCCAAGACCGGCCTACCTGTCCTGCCTGAGGTCGGCCTGCCTGTCCGATCCGGTCCATTGGAGCGGGTCGGGTTGTCTTCCCCAGATGTGGAAACCTGCTACATCCCCTCCATGTCACACGGCTAGCTCTATGTGAGGCTTCTCCACTCACCTGCAGCTTTAACTGTAGGTCCAGCTCACCCCATCATGAAACCACACTTTTATGACCTGATATTAGGGTTCATGATTAATTTATGATGATTTCTCACTCTTATGGACCTTGTTTTCTAGAATGATAATTTCTATTCCATTAATCAAATTTATGAACAATGATAGATTGTTTATGAACTCTGTAATTTATTTTTTTGATCACATATTCGTATTATTACCTTATGATTTCATATGATTATGGATTGATATCTCCCAAGTTTACCCTTAGTGAGCATATCATCTCACCCTTTCTTATGTTTCCTTCCCCAAGTGATAAATAAAGGTTTAGTTAGGGTATTCCAAATTGAATTACTCTGTGATAAAATCTTTGTGGGTTGTGTTGATGATATTTCATAAAATAAGAAGACAATATAACTAATCTCCAAAGATTAAACCTTTACAGTTTTGGCATGGATAATGTTTTTATTTATTGAATATTCATCTAAATAGATTTAATATTTTTTTATGAAAATATTAGGTCATTATAGTTAATATATTTATAAATCATATTAAATTCATTAAAATAGATTACTTTAATTTATTTTAAAATTAAATAACATTTATAAAAACAATTCTCTAAAAAATAATTACTTTACCTTGGTAACTAATATTTACTATAGTGAATTATTTTTATGTAAAAATAAAAATGAACTTATCACCAAATATGGATATGTTGATTAAAAATATGAAAATCATTTTATTAGTCTCAATTTCTACAACAGATCAAAATTTATTTTAATACAAGCATGCATAATGCATAAAAACAACTTTTAGGGAAAATATTTTTATTAAAAGAAAAAAATAACTTTTTTTATTCTATTCCAACCTAAAATATTTAAATGAAAATTAATTTATTATTTTTATATTTTATTAATATATTCCATATTATTTATTAGTTTTTAATTAGTTTAAAAATTCAAAATTTATAAAAAAATCATGATTCTTTAGAAATAGATTTTTTATCACTAAATGATTTTATTCCTAATTATTGAATATTGATTACTAGGTTAATAAGAATTAAATTTTTTCAACAAATTTATGTTAATTAAAAAAATTATTCTTTAAAAGTAAATTTTATAGAAAAGAAATATTTATAAATACATGTAATAATGAGAATATAAAATTTATAAACAATTATAGGATTATACCATCCTATATTTTACCTTCAAATACCCTGAAAACATTCAACTAATATCTAATATTAAGATAAGTAGTAGCAGATTTTGTGGGTGTTGATTCAGCTAAGATGGATGTCATAAAAATTTTTATGGGATTGATCTTCTCTTGAAAATGATTTCAACCAATATGCACTTGATGGAGTTTGGTTTGGGATTGGTCTAGGAATAAACCTAGTGATGCTACCTCTCTTCCAAACTCAGAAAATATCTCTCTAAGGAGTAATTCCACCAATCTATGTCATTTCATTACATTTTATACATAGATTTCATAATATGGTTACTTTTGTTTACACCCACCAATTCAAAAGTCATGTTGCAATGGTCATATAATCCCAATAGTTGTGTAAGTCGAATGACCGAATATAAAGTTCAGATTTCATACATATATATAACATAAATACATTCTTCCTATTTAATTATCTTTTAAAATTTATATTATATTTCGAATAATATTCCTTACTTCTATAATTTCAATTGGGTTGATTATCTTCTTGAAAAACCATAACGATAAAGATTTTATGTTTATGTTATTTTCATTCACTTGTAAACTTTTTCCTCTTGTATGTTTCTTAATGATATTCCATATTGAATTATTATAATATATTAATGTTTACCTTACATTGTAATATTATTCCTCAATAAAATATTTCGTGGTTTGTTTGTGTTCATTTTTTTATGTGGGAGAAAATATTCCAAATAATAATATTTAAATGGAAATTAATACTAAAACATCTAAGTATTATATTAGTCCTCCATAAATAAATTTCACCCTTGCAATTTTAATTATATCTTAATAATGAAAATATCTAATGGTATTCATATGACAGTCATGACTCAACATAAAATTTTGAATGAGATATCAACCTCACTATCATGACTAAGACAAGAAAGCTCATATTTTCATTTATAATAGTCACATATTTAAATTAATTGACAGTTTTTCTAAATATGTCTCGTAATATATTTATAACAATATGAGTTTCTAGAGTCATGTCTTTCACAGATTCATTTTCATGATCCTATTTCTAGCTAAATAAAAAAACCAAAATGGTTGTGATAATATCCAATAAGATAATATTAAATGATCATATAAATATTAAGACTCAATACTAAGATGTATTCCCCTATAAAATTTTCATTTAAACCTATTTCATTTTCAATTAAACTTTGATATCATTGGATCAACCTATAACTCCTTTAGTTTATCCTAGGTTTTCTGTAATAATTTTCTTATTAGGTTCTCTAACATGAATAATTATAAGTTACATCCTAAAATTCCATTTAAATATTTTATAATGGTTCATAAATAGTATATAAATCAACCAAATAATATATCATGGGAGTGTAAAACCAAGTGTATAGTTAGGCCTATTAATTGTGTACCACGTGAAGATCAAGTCAACAATCAAAAATTATTTTTCAGGGTTATTACCCCTTGGTGCATCTAAGCCAATGGTTGTATCCACTTGTTTGAATCCAGAAATTGATTATATTTCTTGGAAAGAAGACTCTCTCTAAATAATATGTACATAGAGGAGAAAACCCATCAAAGAGGTTGATGGTTATTTTTAACAACATTACATTTTTATGAAGAATGAATTTCATCAAAGAAGAAGAATTAATGTGACAATCCTTAAAAAAGATCTTAGGAGAAAGAAATTTAAATATTAAAAAAATAAAAAAATTAAAATAAAATTTAATCATACGTTATAACGTACCCATATTATAAGAATAAAGTTCAAGTGGAATGAGCAGAACTCAAGGAATAAAAATTGAGTTAACAAAAACCCTTATAGATTTGGTAACATTTAAATAAAATGACAGTGGAAGTTATAAAGTGAAATGGAACTTTAAATACCATGAATATAAATATAATCAAGATACAATTTATTAAATAGTAAGTATATACACCATATAGAAGTAAATAAGTGCATAATATGAAACATGTCTCAGATAATGAAATTATAAGATGGGAAACCCTTACAAATTTTGTAATAATTGAATCAATACAATTGGATGAATAGATTCATGAAAAGTCTTATAAATACTATTATATAAATATTAGTAATAATAAAATAAGTAAATGGGATAGTAATTATACTATATAAAATAATAATAGGGGTATAATATGAAAACATGCATCAATTAAGAGAAATTGAGGCAAAACCCTTAAATTTACTCTCAAATTATATTAAAACTCTTTAAACTTCTATATAATAAAAAATTAACATGTTAATAACTTATTTAAAAAACTTATTCTTATCAATTAATTTTTCCACTATTTAATTAAAATTATTCATTATACATTAATTAATTGGTTATTATTTATTTACGTAATTGGATGCTAGTAATCTTGATGGTTTCATACATGTTTTGTAATATCTATGTCAATACCCATACTTTGTTACCAATTTCATAATTGATAAATTATTTAGGCAATGGAATATATTTTCCATAATTATTTATAAATTTCTAATTTCATTCTATGAGAGTTTTAGTTATGAATTATGAAAATAAAATTTGTAACGAGCTTGTTTCAGTAATTTCTAACAAATGAATAATGATATCTTAATAATGAGTTAAATATTAACAATAAAATTCTAGAAAAAAAATTATTTACATATTAATATCATATTATAAAATTATTTAAGTTCCCATAACCATCCATGATAAATATTTTCAGCATCATTCGTGTAGATGGTTAAAGCGACACAAACAGAAACATGTTATAACCAATGGATTGGGTATGAAAGTGATTTTATTATAATATAACAATTCCATAAGAATAATGATATTGTTTATATTTAATTAAATATATAAATTATAATTTATAATAGGTGTATGAATATGGTTAGATAAGAAGCTATTAGTTACAAAGACGAAATAGTTTTTCCTCCTGTATACCCCTTTTAGGAAATTAAATTTGAAATGACAACTTATTGTTAATATTAATATCAGAATACCTAATTTATATTTATAGAATCGTAATAATGTTATAAATATTACATTTAACCAGTTTTTAGAACAATCAATGAAATTTAGTGACTAAAAATAAAATACATCATTCATGTAAGTGGTAGTATCCACGTTACACAAGAATCATATTCGTTTTTTCGAATGGATGAGTGGAAGAAAAATAATGGTTGTTCTATAAACATGATAAAATTTAAATATAAAAATGATACTAATTTTATTATATTAGTATGGTTAGATTATATTTGGATGAGGGTGGATGATAAAGAAAAAAAGAAAAGGTTTGAGAGTTGGTACTGACATTGAGGACATAAATCTTCTTTTAAAATAACTCTTATAAATATAATAATTTGGAGACATTATTATAACAAAGGGATAAATTTTTTTTAATAGGATTCTATTAGATATAAAATAATAAGGGGTTCCAGAGGACTTAGGGGATCAGGAGTGTGGTTTCAGAGCCACTTCCATTTTAGTGATGTTATATTTTAGAGAATGCATGTAAATACCTTAAGTCCCTCTAAAATAACTTTTCTCACATATATCTCTCAAACCATAGGAAAAAAAGAGTTATTTTATAAGGAAATTAAATCCAATTTTGATATGGTTTAATCCGTGAATTCTCGTGTTTGATCTATGGTGATCTGAGGTGATTTCTTCCACTTTTCTCATGGGTTATTCTCTATTTGATCTTTTTTCTTACCATTTTTTCTTAGTTTGTTATGAAAGTTGATATACTTTGATCTAATGGAGTTTTTTTGGTGTTTTTATCTCATTCATGGAATTAAATCCTTGGTATATCATATTTTTATTATGGTAGAGGTGATCATAGGTTCATGTTGTCGTTCTATTTCATTTTTAAGAACAAAAAAAGTATTGAAGAATGGGATTCATTTATTCTCCTTTTATTATTGTTTTCTATTGAAATTTTTTCATGGTTTATACCTTTATAATATGGTGGAATTAAACTTAATAAAAAATAAACAATATTGATGAAAATAAATGGTTTTCGGGTGTAGCGATCACTTGTTGTTGTTTTCCACTATGACAACGATTTTACTCTTTATTTATCATATAGTGTGTTATCTATGTCTATGATTAGTTAGTATGTTTGTTATGTTTTTCTGACATTTTAGTTAAATTAAAATGAATAAATAATATAAATATGATAATTTTTGGTTGGATAATGAATTTAAAGAGGCATGTTTAATTATATCATTGCTTCTCATAATTTGATAGAAATCAATTGATGATGAGTGCATGATTAATTGGAAATTTTTATTCCTTTTATAAATGTAATTGGTTTAATAACATGAATCTATAATTATTTGTGTTAATAATAATAATAATAATCCATTATATTGAGTATTTATCCTTCTCAAGTTTTTGTTGAAATTGGAATAAATTCTGGGAAGCATGTTTAAATATGCTTGTTATAGCTAATGACTTAGATTTACCATGGTTATAACCTGAAAAAATGAATATGTTAATCCATAATGGTAAATAAAATTAGTTTTTTTGATAAATATAACTTATTGAATCCATGAGATCCCATTTGTGTGAAAAGGCTTGATGCCTTGTTTTAGGGCCTAGTTTCACATTTGACTTTTTTTTGTTTTACTACCTTTTGTGTTGTTCTAAACATAAGCCTTATTGTGAGATGTGGTAAGATCCTAGGATAGCTAATTAAATATGGGTATAGAGGCTAAATATTTGTGGTAGCAGTTGATGTCTGTGATGGTGAGATTCATCGTAATATTTATGATGGTGTCGAGGATGGCATCGAGTTTGATGGAATGCGTGGAAGCTAGGATTTCTTGTTGTTATACTAAAAGATGATTTTTTTCATAATAATAAAGCTATTTAAAGGTTGGATGGTCGAGTTTCTTATTAATATTTATTCATTTACCAACTATTTGAGGCATAAGATTGTTCTTGGTTATACATCTCTTGATGTTAGATCATAATGTTTTCCTAAAGTACCTAGAATTATGGAATGATAAAAATGTTTAATAAAATTTTAACTCATAAGGCATGTTATTGATTTTATCACCCCACCATTTCAATTAAGTAACCCTTTCATTATATATTTTAAATATTTAAAATGTTTGGATGATGTTTGGGAGGGTTTGGAGGACTATTAGAGTGTTTTTGGGGATTTATGGAGATATTCGTTTTGAGAAAAAATAAGTAAAAACCATTAAACTCCTATAGGAAACCATAAAAAGTGAGACATAGGATACTGGGTAGGCACATAGTTTGGCCTAACCATGTGGCCACCCATTATTAATGGTGAAATTTATATTAGAGGTAAAAACATGGTTGGCGCATGATTTGTGTACCCATGTGAGCCTACCATGTGAAGTGTGTTTGGAGGTATTGGATGGTGCATGGTTTTCCTAACAGTTCACCCTAACTATGCACTATTAAAAACTATATCCTTACATTGTGGATCTCACTTGTTATTTCTCCTAAACCACTTAGTTTTCACTTAATTTGACCCTAAGTCATTTTTCTCTCCTCCCAAAGGCTATAGAGACTCCCTCCTTCGATTCAGGAGTGATCCATTGGAAAATCATGGTGTGTTAAAGGATAGGTTTCTTGGTAAGTCTCCTTACTTGGTGGTTTTCCCAATATATATTCCTCCTTCCTCTCTTGGATTCGTAGATTATTAACTTTGGGGATAGATATATGATACTAGATAAAAATAATGATGATAGTTTGCTGTGTTAATGTTAGGGAATAAGATTGAAGGTGTTTTTTTAGATTTAACCCAGTTTTGTTGAAAAATTTGTGTCATTCTTTGTTTTCTCCATAGTTTCTAAGATAGGTGGATTCACTATTGACTCCTCTAATTAGAACATTAAGATTTAGTTTCAAATTGTTTTAATTTATTGAAATTGATTCTGAAATTGATATGAAAAAGAATGGTAGAAACCCTATTTAGTGATGGTTTGTGGATTTGTGAAATTTGGTTGTTGTGAAACGTTCTTGGTTTATGGATTTAAAAATGATGATTTTCAAATGTGATTTTTTTGATTTCTGGTAATGGTGTGATGGTAATTTTTTCAATAAAATAAACTTTTTTTTTAAATTTCTTAAAATAATTTACTTGGCATTTGTTTTTGGAATAATGGTTTTTGTGTGTTCATGTAAATTGGGATGGATAAGGGTATGTAGTATCCCCCATAATTAGTGGGATGGATAAAGGTATGAACTTTCCCCTATCAAAACGGTTCACAAAGTGATAGCTTGGTGAAAGGATGACTCACAACTCTTGAGTATATGTAGGTCCATGGTTGAATGCATGTTGGATGTGTGGATATGTGGAATGAAATGGATTATTCCAAAATGGGTTATGATAAATTATCTAAAAGTTATTTAGTTTATCTCCTTGAAAACTATTTTGGTTGGAAAATGTTTTGGTGTGAAACTTATTGGATTCGATGTTAGCTGTTGAAATGTTTTAATGTGTTTTATATAAATATTTTTATATAATTGTTCTAACATGTTCTATACTAGTGGAATGAGTAGAGAAGTAATTTGGGGAAAACCTACTAAGTTTCATTACTCACCCCATGCTTTGTAACTTTGATTTTTCTTCATATATTGTTTATTGGGACATAGTTAAAGGGAATGTATCACATTTCTTTATTGGTGCTTTGTGATACTTGAGAATAGATTGTGGATTTGGATCTTGAAGCTTATTGGGAGTTGCAGAGTTTGTGTCTTTGGAGTCTTTGAGCTCTATTGGTTTAATCTTCCACTTTATGGCTAATTTTGATCTTGGTATCGACGTTGTACTCCGATATTTTTTGGTTTGATTTATTATACATTTATTTTTCTTAAATTGTAAACATGCATGAAGTAGTGGTTTTTGGTTATAGTTATCATGATTGGTTGTTTATTATAAAAAGGGAAAATTGTCCCCCATTTTTTAATAATTCTCTTTGCATTTATTATCAGCCTTTGGCATCTTAGGGTTGCCACCTAAGGACAAGTAATATCCTTTTTCCTTCTCAATACAATGACGAAGGGTGGGATGTTAAAAATTGTATCATATTGTTTGGTCCTTGATTTGAAAATGGAATTAGTATTGGTCGTCCTATCTTTCATTTTGGAAAAATGGTATTGGTTATCGGTCTTGGATTTGAATTTCATTTCAGTTTTTTCCTTGAGTTGGGATTTTAGAAAGGTGTATTATTGTTAGGACATGAAATGTAGAGAATAAAAATGAATATATAACCTATTTATGACAAACATAATTTTACTAGTGATTTGGGTAAAAATTGTTTTGGAGACACTTATAGGAGTTTTAATCTCATTGTCATTGGTTTATCGAATGAGAAGAGCATGACATGCATTGAAAGAAATGAATACAAAATAGGAGTACATATTTCACTTTGTGTAATAATTTATGATTTGGTATAGAAGTGTAATTTTTTTAAATAGTGTCTAAAAGTTTTCCAATGTTATTTTTTGAAAAGGAATGGTTATGGTATTTTGAAAATGAATTGATATTAAAAAGCATGGTGAAAATTTTAAATATTTGTTTCATATGGGGGAAAAATTAATTTCTAGAAAGCCTTGTTGTGATAGTTTTGATGTGATAATTTGATATTGTTAAGCCATAGTTTCTGGAGAGTGAGACTTATGGAATTTGATGTGTTTATAGAAAATGGAACCCTATATTCATTAAAGAAACCAACCAGAATAAGATGATGAAAATGTGGTTTCACCTAATTGATAGGTGAACCAAAAACTGGTTGAGATTATAGTCCCAGATTTTCAAATTATGGATAGAGGAAACAGAAGAGATGAACCAAGCAAAGTGGATCATTCCATTTTGTTCGAGAATCATAATCCACCCATCTTTTTGGGGTGATTTGGAAAAAGAGAATGTCTAGGTGTGGATGAATAGCATAAATCAAATGTTTTATTTCCTTGGCACACCGGTAGAGTTGAAAGTCATGTTGGAAATGTATATACCAAAGGATCTATCATTCCAATTGTGGGATTTAGAAGTGTAGGAAAAATTAGACCAAGGTATTTCATGGGATTATTTTGAATAATTGTTTAACAAACAATTCTATCGTCATATGTTTAGGATTTCAAGAACAGAATAAGTTTTCATATTGAACTTGGAAAACCTCTCACTGATAGAGTATATATCTAAATTTATGAATTTAGTTCACTTTACACATGAAATTTTTTCTAGTTAATCCTTGAAGGAACACATTTTTTTAATTAGGGATAAGGTAATATATTTTCTTGATGATTTCCATTATATGTATAACGGATTATACAGAGATGGTAAATAGAGAATGGTGAAAAAGGCACATATAAGGTAGTATTGCGGGAGGAAGCATATTGATAATTAAGAGAAATGGTGGGAACTCTATTACAGGGAACAAGAGGAATAGGGACACCAATTTACAAGGTAGTTGAATAGATCCAAATTAGATGAATGGATTGGTGAATCTTCATCCAAGACCCAAGTGGAAACATGGATGTTTTCAATGTGGTTCGTTCAAACACATGAATCTAGATTATACCACACCACCAAGATCATGACAAAATTTTAATCAAATGAGGAATATTTAATGCTATTTTTTTGTGATCCAAGGTTGGGTGTTCGAGAAACATATCATGTTTCCTAGACATCATATACTTCGATGGGAGGAGGGAATAATAATACCTCTCTTCAAAAGAACTAGGACAACCATGGTGCTTCAAGGAATACCATGAATCCTCAAGCATTGTAACCCCAATAGGTAAATAATGTTCAAAGTGCAGTGAATAAGAATTTATATGGATTAGAACAAGTTATTATGGTTTATCAATATGGACCATCAACAGTGAGAGGTATGATTCTTTTTAATGTAGGACCTCAGGAAATCCTGAGAGGGGAGAGTGAATCATGGTGAAAACATTTTCTTTTAATGTGATGGATATTGTTACCATGTTGGTAGGAACTCATTTAACCTATATGATGGATATTATTAGCAATAAAACAATCACATGAAAGGATATGACACAACACTTACTTGGTTCACCACTAAGGGATAATTCTAAGGAGTATATGCTGACAGTGTGTCGGTCATACCAAAATCCACTAATCTTCACTAGTTATGGATTACAAAGGTTCAGTCATAGTTACTATATGCCAAGCTCATATCCATTACAAGATTTCAAGGATAACCCACTATGTCCCTCAGAGAACTTCCTTCGACCCCCCTAGATTACTGCCTTGGGAGAAGTCTTACTTATTTTATCAACTTGATGGTCTATTGAATTTATTTTCACTGACGTCATTGTATCTATCCATCATGATACTCTAATTGCATCAAAATCCTGACTTTATGCACTCTGAAAACACTTTCTACTAAAATATAATATTCAAAATTACCTTTTTGCAAATCTTCTTTACAAATACCACTCCTTCACAGAGCTCACTCCTTCTTAATTATCAATACTTTGAAAGGACCACTAATTCAAAAATATCCTTTACCTTTGTGGAACAACCTGAAATCACTAATCTTACTCACTTCACGAAACAACCTTCCTTTATGAAGCTCACTAAGCCAATGTGGAACAACCCATCTCCAGAAAGCACTCAATAATTAGAAGCATTGAATTATGTCAAGACTACAATAGTCTTTTCGCGAAGCTCAATATCACATAGATTCCTTATTTCATAGAGCACACCTTGTTTCATGAAAATAGAGATATTCATAATTTTCTTTTAAATTTTTTGTAAAAAATGAAGAGGAGTAGCCTATTATTTATAGGCAAGCTCGATCGCGAAGATCCACCACCTCTAATTCATTTTCTAGATTAGTCAAAAATGTCTTTATGGAAATCCTACCTTCGCAAATAACCACTAAAATTTGACGCTGTCACGATGCACCCCGTCAAACACTTCACACCGCCGCAATTCTCTAAATCTTGTAGTCGTAGAGATCACAATCGCTGATCGTGATTCTACAATTCTTTTTTTTTTGCGATTATCTTCATAACCAAAGAGCACACTATCAGAATTATTTAATCCTCCTCGAAACACAATTCATGAATCCCATATTCTCAAAGCCCATGAATTTTCCATATTTTCATAATGCCATCAAGAAGAACCACTTTTCACAATTACTTCCATTCTCCAAAATTTTGGAACCCAAAAATTTGTCAAACACTGGGAAATGATTCCACCTTGAATACTACTTATGTATTGAACTATGTGTTTCTTTCCTCAAAATCTCCTTGATCATCCATGAGAGGATTGACAATAGAATCAAACCATACTCCATTTTTTCAAAGAAAAACCTTTGTTCCAACATTTAATTATACCCGTATGAAATATTTTTTTGATACAAGTTTATCCCATTAATTTATTACTTATCATGTTGTTTATTTTCTAGGTTTTCATGTCCAGATGATGCCTTCTCTGTTTAAACTTCAAATTCCTCTTGGTCAAAGAGAATGTTGAGTCTTTATGTGTTAATTATGTTCTATAATTGTTGATGGAGCTGAGTTGATATGGAATTTCTCTTTTCTTGAGATAGATGTATATAACATAATCCTCTATATGGATTGGTTGACAATGTTCAGATCGGAAATAAACTATTATACCCAAGGAGTTAGTTTTATGACAAATGATAGAATCAAACATCTATTTAGAGGAGACAAGAATATAATGGTTGAAGAAATAGGCTTGTTAAAACCACTAGTTAGAAGAATCTCTTACCAATTGGTAGTGTTGAATTTTACATCGATGTATCAGATTGAAAATAGTGGTTTTATAGCAGTTGTAGATCAGTTTCTTGAGAGTTTTCTTGAAAATTTATCATGGTTTCCACCTACATGGGAAGTAAAGTTTATGACAGATCTCTTCTCAGAGACCAGACCTATTTCACTTCCATATTATCATATGGAACGAACATATGAAATGGAATTGAAATTGTAGTTGGAATAGCTATAAGAAAAATGGTTCACTCAATCTAGCATGTCTTTGTGTGAAACAACGGTCTTTTTTTACAAAAAGGTGGATAAAACTATTCAGTTGTGTCTATATTATTATAATCTTAAATGAGTTATGATAAATAATCAGTATCCAATTCCACAGATTGATGATCTCTTTGATCAATTTAGGGGATCCCAATGGTTCTCAAAAATTGACTTATGATTAGGATATCACTAATTGTAGGTTCGAAGGGTGGATATTCCAAAGAAAACATTCAGGAGTTGATATGGACATTACCAGCATATGGTTATAGATTTATGTCTCATGAATTCACTATCAATATTTTTATAATTGATTAATTATATATTTCAATGTTATCTGAATTCTTTTGCGGTGGTGTTTGTAGATGACATATTGGTGTATTTAATGAAAAGGGATGAGCATGATAAACATTAGGTGATAATGTTAGGAATTCTGTAGAATCATCATATGTATTTCAAATTATCAAAGTGTGACTTTTGGATATAATAAGTACATATCCTTGGCCATGCTATCTCTGAAATAGGTGTTTCTATGGATCTAGAAAAGATAGAGGCTACTATTTCTTGGAAACCGCTAAAGAATGTCTTTGAGATACAAATTTTCCTTAGATTGGATGGTTATTATCAACATTTTTTTCATGAATTTTCATATATAGATTCACTAATGACTGTTTTAATAAGGAAAAAAATACTCCATTCCATTAAAATGATGAATTTAAGATTTATTTTTAGGATCCTAATGTTTTCCTTACATCAACACCGATCTTGATATTACCAGAATTAGGACAAGGTTACATGGTTTATTTTGATGCTTCGTGATCTTGGTTGGGATATGTTCTCATATAGGGATATAATTTTGTTGCTTATCATTTTGAATAGTTATGGTTTAACAATAAGAACAACCCAACACACAATTTGGAGTTATTTTCTATAGTCCATGATTTGAAGACTTTACATCGTTACATCTTCAGTGAGAAATTTATGGTGTTTTCATATCATAAGAACTTAAAATACATTTTATCACAAATTTACTTGAACCTGATACAATGAATATGGATGGTGTATCTCCAAATTTTTGAATTTTATTTGATTTATAAATTGATAAAAGGATATTTGGTGGCAGATGCATTAAGAATAAATTCATATTGTCAATTGAAAAAAGGAGGCTTATGATCAATGGTAGTTGATGTTGGTGATATCCAAAATGCTACTGGAATGTGAATACCTAGGTAGTTTTTTAGTTTTCTTCCCAGTTTCTTTTGGTCATGATTGTTTTTGAAACAGTTAAAGAGGAACCTAAATTCAATTATAAATTTGTTTCTATGAGGTCAAAAATCAACGATAGGGAGACCATTAAAGGATGGAAATGGAATAAGAGTTTATTTTTTTGGTTTTAAGATCATATGGTTATTCCTAGGGATTTTCAGAAAAAAAAATTATTCATGATTAGCACCATTTGATATGGACTATGCATCATGGAATAAAGATAATGTATAAGGCATTGAAAACATAGTTTTGGTGGGCGAGTATAGAAAGAAAGGTGGATAAGTTTATTTAGAGATTCCTCACTTGTAAGAAGTTTAAGAAAGAGAATCAACAACCAAAATGTATATTACAATATTTACCTATTTCTATTTGTAAATGGAAAGAGATATCCATGGATTATGTAATAGTTACCCCAATAATGGTTCAAAAACATGATGTCATATGGGTGATAGCAGATTAGATCACAAATTCAGCCTACTTCATCCCTATTCTTGAATCTCTTATGGTGGAGGACATGTATAAAATCTATATATGAGAAGTAGTAAAGATGTAAGGTATACCAGTTTCAATAGTATCATACCAAGATATATGGTTTATTTATCGTTTATGAAAATCATTACTACAAGACCTTGGGACTCAGTAGACCATGAGTACGGCGTATCATACTCAGATGGATAGAAAATATGAAAGGATGTTAAAAACATTGTAATAAATTTTTCAAGCGTGTGTAATGGATTTTTTTACTCATGGGGGGAGCATATACCATTAATAGAGTTCTCATATAACAACAGTTATCATGCCTCAATACATATGGTTCCTTTTGAATCATTTTATGGGCATCCATGTTGTTCCCCACTTTGTTGGGTGGAAATATGTGAGAAACCACTATTAGAGAAAATACTTGTCTAATAGAAAATAAATAATATTTAGTTGATCAAGAATAGAATGGATATAGATTAGAGTCATTATAAATCAAATGTGGGTCATCAATGATAGCCACTGTTGTTTGAGGTGACTAATCATGTGTTCTGGATAATCTCTCCAAGGCAAGGTCATCGTCATTTTTGGAAGTAGCTAAAGTTATCTCCTCTATACATAGGTCCTTTTAAGATAATTGAATTGGTTAGTGAGGTGGAATATAGGCTGGTTTTTCCACCATTGTGTAGTGTAGTGCATAATATGTTTTATGAATCTTAGTTGAAAACGTATCATCCTAATTTTAACCACGCGATTTGATAAGATCTTGATAACCTAGAGGTAGATGTTTCATTGGTTTATGTGTTAGTATGTATTATGGATAGGGAATAAAAATTATTTCATGGAAAAAGCATCAGTCTATTGTGGGTTTTGTGGATACATGGTTAGATTCGGGAAGAAACTTGGGAATGGGATAAAGAAATGGCCGAGCAGTGGCCTAAACTCTTTTAGGGAAATTGAGGTTTTCTACTTTACAGGGATGAAAAGGTCTATGTTGGGGAGAATTTAGAATCCCCAGTTTCAAGTACGTAAACATTTATTTATTTATTTTAAGTATATAATGTTTTTGGGTGAAATTTAGGGGGGTTTGGAGGACTTTTGGAGTGTTTTGGGGATTTCTAGAGGTGCATAGTTTGAGAATGATTAGTAGAAACTGTGAAACTCCTACATAAAACCATGAAAATGGAGACAAAGGCTATTGGGTAGGGGAATGGTTTGGGAAAACTGTGCAGACACCTAGGATTAATCAAGAAATTTGGAACATAGGGTAACACATTATTGGCATACAATTCATCTAATAGTGCAAGCTAACAATGTGAAGGGTGTTTAGGTGTAGTGGTTGGCACAAGGTTTGTGAACGGGTTTCCCAACTGTGCACCCTAATCCTACATGGTTAAAAATTAGATCCTTAAATCATGGATCTCATGTTGTATTTCCATTTAACATATCATTTATTCACTTAATCTGCCCCTAACTTGATTTTATCTTCTTCCAGAGGCCATAGAGACTCTACCCTTCAATTTGGAAGAAATCCATTATCAAATCTTGGTGTGTTGAAGGACAGATTTCCTGGTAAGTCTCCATTCTAGGTGTATTCCCTTAGATATATTATTATTCCCTATCTTAGATTCAAATATCTAATCCGTTGGGGATAAATCTATGATATTTGATTCAAATTAGGATGATATTTGGCTTTTTTATGTTAAGAAACAATATCTAAGGTTAATTTTTTGAGATTTAATATGATTTTGTTGAATAATTAGTGTAAATATGTGTTTTATACATAGTTTCCAAAGTTGGTGGCTTCAATATCCACTCCTCTAATTATAACTTGAATGATTAGTTTCAAATTTATTGAATTTATTGAAATTTATTTTGAAATTGTTGTTTGAAGAATGGTAGAAACTCTCTTTAGTGATGGTTTGTGTGTTTGTGAAATTAGGTTATTGGGCATAGTGCTTGGTTTAGGAATTTTAAAATGATGATTTTAAAATGTGAATTTTTTTTATTCATAGAAATGGTTTTATTGTAATATTTTTAATAAAGGAAATGTTTAATTTAAATTCATTGAAATGGTTTATTAGGAATTGGTTTTTAGCATAATGTTCATTTTGTATTCATGTACATTAGGACGGATAGGTATATGATGTTTCCCCCATCATTATTGGTATGGTAAGTGTATGAACTTTCCCCCATCTAAACAGTTCACCAAGTGATAACTTTGTGAAAGGATGGATCACCACTCAGGACTATAGGGAGGTCCATGTTTACATGCATGTAGTATTTGTGTATATGTGGAATGGAATGGATTATGAAAAAAATGGATTTTAAGAAATTAATTAAGAGTTTTTCAGTTCATTTTTCATGAAAACTATTTTCGTGTGAAACTGCTTGGCTTTGACGTGAACTATTAAAATGTTTTCAAGTGTTTTATATAAATTGTTTTATATAAATTTTCTAACATATTATATTCTATGGTCATGAGTATGGAATTAATTTGGGGAAAACCTAATGAGTTTCATTACTCACCCACTACTTGGTCACTTTGGTGCATTTATAGATATTGTTTATCGAGACATAGGTAAAGGTAAAGTATCACATTTCATTAGTGGTGATTTGTGATACTTTGTAATGGATATTTGAGTTGGATCTTGGATAATCTTGGGAGTTGTAGAGTTGGTTTCTTTAGAGAATTCAAGCTTTTTTTGTTTTGTCTTTTGATTTTTAGTTTATTTTGATCTTGGTCAATGATTTATACTCTAATATTGTACGGTTTTATTTTTTATACATTGAGATGTATTACATTGTTAACATGCATCATGTAGTGGTTGTTGGTTACAATTATCATGATTGGTTATTTATTTTAAAAAGGGAAAATAGTCCCCCATTTTTTAATGAATCCTTTTTCATTTATTTACATCCTCTGGTGTCTTGGGGATTTCGCCTAATTCCTGGTAATATCCTTTTACCTTCTCAAGAAAATGAGGAGGGGAAGTATGTTACATTGTTGGAATGCTTAAGATGATAATATTTAGAAATCATAGACTTTATTGTATTATGCCTAGAGTTAATGAATTCACCTTAATCGTTAATGTAATGTGTAATTTAGAGTAATGTTAATTAATGGAAAATGAATTAATAAACAGAAATAGAAATTTAACAAACAAATAAGTAATTTAATGATTGTATTCTTCAATTTTTGTGTACTTATATGATATATAGCTCCTAGCGGTGGTAGTTGGGTGTTTGAGTGACATTAGCTGCAATTCAGGCTAAGACTAGGTCAAATCCCAGAGTGTGGTTGGGATATATATTATATTCTGTATGTTTTATGATTTCATATGCTACCCCACCCATGTTTATAGGGTGAATAACACCCAGTAGACTATGGGATAGTGGTTTTACCAATATCTAGTTTGGCAAGGGATGGATGGTTGACTACCCCCTCTGACCCCGCTCTCTTATCCTTATAGTATTATGATCTAGTATGCATTGTGATTAGTTTTCCACATATTTTTGTATAGAGGTCAATAATTGATTGTGGTTAGACACACATGTATCTCCAGATATAGTATCCTAAGGATTACTATAGTTATGAAATGTGTAGGTTATGATGCTTGGAGTTACTCTACTTAGTGTATGGATTATGACGGCATGAGGTAAAGTACTTGGTGTATGATACTAGATATACATATTGTGGTGAATCCTAGAAACTAATTAGTGACTATATGGAGATGTGGCATGGGATGATGAGATGATTTGATACAGAGATGAATTTTATGATACATTATCCCAATTGTTTATGGGATGGATTATTCATAATAGAGAGTTTGTGTCATGATGTTTGGTATGCCAAAATGTGAAGGTCGCATAACATGATCCTGATGGTTTGCTCCAGCTGCTGAATATTCCTTATTGCAAGTGGGAGGAAATCTTGATAGACTTCGTTAATGAGTTACCTCTAGATCAGGGAGGCTATGATGCTTTATCGGTGATGTGGATAATTTAGATAAAATCAATCCACATTATAGTGATCCTAGAGTCGACCTTAGTGGAAGTCTTGTCGAGGGAGTACATGAAATATGTTGTGAGAATCCACAGAGTCATGATAGAGATCATATCTAATTGTGATCCTTATTTTTCCTTTTGGGTGTGGGGATGTCTCTTACATGATTTTGGATCTCGGTTATTCCTTAGAAGTACTTTTCATCCACATATTGACTGTCATACAAACAAGACTATACAGACTCTTCAAGACTTGATTCATTCTTGGGTATAGGATTTTGGATGTTCTTGGATGAGACATTTATTCTTGGTTGAGTTTTCTTATAAAATTAGTTTTCACTCCACCATTATAATGAAACATTTTTTGTATTTGTACAACCAAATTTTTTTTCTCTATTGTCCTAGACTATGATCAGAGAGTCAGAAATTCTTAGGTCAGAAATAGTATAGATCATGACAAAGACAGTTCAGGTGATTTATGAGAGGATGGAAGGTGTGAAGGATTTTCATAAGTCCTATGGTGATCATATTAGGATACCTATGGAGTTCTATGTAGGAGATAATATTTTCTTGAATTTGGCTCCTCATTTAGGGTAGTGAAGGTTTGATCATGAGAGTAAACTTTATCTCCAGTTTTATGGTCTTTTTGAGGTGTTTTTTCATATTAGAGTTGAGGAATATCATATAGAAATTCCCCCATAGATGAGATGGATAAATGACGTATTCAATGTATACTATATTCTATAATACATTCATAATGACTATCATATCATTGATTTGGGAAACATCAGCATTCATAATGATGTGTCATTCGAGGAGCAACCTATAGTGATTCAGGACCATTGGGATAAGGTGTTGTGTAGGCCTTTTATTCTCTTGGTTCATGACTTTTAGAGACAAAGTGGAATGGAGGAGAGTACCTGGGAACATGATTCACTAATACACACTCAATATCCTGGGTTATTTTATGTTTAAATATTTTCTTCTAGCAATGATTGTTTGTGGTTGTTGAACTTTATCTAATTTATGAAATGATTTACTCTTCATTAAAGATTATTTGAGTCCTTTATCTTATTGATAAGTATCTTTACCTATAGTTTTTTAGGATTTGGTTGTTGTTTTTGTTTCATGTTATTTTTCTTTATTCATCTTTATGAGGTGGTTGGGTTTCTATATTTGCAATACCCTTAAGAGGAATCGCTTGGGGTGGTTGTTTAGCTGACCCATTTTATTTACTTCTCTCTGGATTTGGTTTTAAATTCATGAGGATGGGAATAGTTTGAGAGATATTTGATACAAGGTTTCATATATTTTTATCGCTTTACTTTAATAGTTTTGGGTGTTGGAGGTTTCGATAGGAGGTTAGGGGAGGAAACATGGGAGTTTAGATCTTTTTTTCATCGTGGAGACTTAGGTTTCATCGTATGGGTGGCCACTGTAGTGTGTAGGTTTTGGGTTGGTGTAGGGGACCAGGAGTGGGTTTTCAGATCCATTTCTATATTCAAAATGACTAAAACATGTAGGGTAGGCAACACCATAGCTTGGATGAGGTATGTGTTATGGATTGAGGTTGTGGAATAGACTGGTGGAGTCTTGCGACGTTGAGAAAAATGTTATGTCATAGTGATCCGAGGGTTGTTCTTCCAATTCCAGGGGTAACTGTATCATGGGGCTAGGATGCGATGTAGCCTCCCTTTGGGAAAATGGGGTTCTATTGTTTGTTGGTCTCGACTATGGAATGGTCTTATTTATGAAATATAGGATTTTTATCATGGATCTACATCATGGTTCTCAAACATGTTTTTACTTGACAGGATATGGTGTGGTCCCTCTAATTTTGTTGTGGTCCTCTTCTTCAATAGTTCTACGGCTTGGTGTGTAGTGTTGCTGTGTGGAGCTATGTTTCTCATAATTACTCTAAATACCCGAAGCCCATCTAAACCCTCTTTTCACACAGTTTCCTCTCCCATATTCTAGGCACAGAAGAGTGATTTTCAAAGGTTTTGATTCCCCTTTTGATAGGGTTTAATCCTCAACTTCTTGTGTTCAATTTGTGATGATTTGAGGAGATTTATTCCTATTTCTCATGGTTTATTTTTTGTTAGATCATATTTACTCTTGTTTCTTCTTTCTATGTTATGGAAGCTGATCTCCTTAAATCTAACAGTTTTTTTTACTATTTTTGATGCAACTATGGCCTGAAATAATTATTAGACAGTAGTTTCCTTATGGGAGAGGGGATCGCAGGTCTGCATTGTCATTATTCTTCTGTCTGAAGAATGACATATGTCTTTAGGTAGGGGATTCATTGCTTATAATTTTATTCCTATTTGTAATAGAAAAGTTTTCATGGTTAACCATTTTTATGATGGTGGAATTAACCTTAATATATAATGAATTGAAATGATGAAAAGAAATGGGTTTCAAGTGTAACGATAACATGTTGTTGTTTTACACTATGACAACAATTTTCTTATTGATGTACTATATAGCATGTTATCAATGTTTATGATTTGTTATATTTTTTAGTATTCTTGGGTCGACATTTTAATTTGACAAAAATGGTTAAAGAATGTAAAGATGGTAATTAATGTTTGGCTAATGAATTTAAAGAGGCATGTTTATTAAAAATGATGTTTCTCATAATTTTATAGAAATCAAATGATGTTTAATGCATGTTTAGTGTGAAAATGTTCTTCCATTTATAAATGGAATTGGTTAAAGAACAAAAATATGGAATACTTATTGTTGATAATAATAAAAGGGAATAATATTAAGAATTGTTCCTTCTAAAGTCTTTTTAGAAATTGGAATAAATCTTAGTAATCAAGTTTAAATAATTTGATAGCTTATTATAGCTGATTTCTTAGGCCGCCCATGGTTGTAACATGAATAAATGGATTGGTAAATCCATGGTGGAAAATAAAGATGTTTTTTTGATAATGATACCTTCTTGGGGTCATGGGATCCTATTTGTGTAAAAAGATTGGTTGCCTTGTTTTTAGGGAATAGTTTCCCATTTGACTATGTTTGTTGTTTTTTGGCATTATGTGTTTCTTGGGGAGTGACTCTTGTAATGAAATGTGATATGATCTTGGGATGTATGATGAGATATGGGCGGGGAGGCCTAAGGTTTGTGGAAGCATTTTATGCCTTTGACGAAGAGATGCATGGCGATATTAATTATAGTGTCAGTGATGGCATCATGTTTGATGGGATGAGTGGAATATCAGTTATATTATTTTTTTACTAAAAGATGAATGTTTTTTTATAATAAATTTTTTTAAATATCGAACAGTCAAGTTTCTTATTAATCCGTATTCCTTTCCCCGCTACTTGAGGCAGCTTGTTGTGCTTGGTCATGCATCTCTTGGAGGAAGTTTATGATGTTTTCTTAGAGTACCAAGTATTATTAAATGATAATAATGTTTTGTAAATGTTTAACCCACAGAGTTGGTTATTGATGGAATAAAAACGTTGTTAGTATTGAGAAACTTTGAAATCTGTTATATTATGTGTAACACCCCAAAATTTTATAGTATGTTATTTTTCAAAGTGATTAATTAACTTGCACTACACGCAACACTGAGTTCAAGCGCACCACGACTTACCAAACTAGTCATTCAAAAGCAGTTATGAATAGTAATAAATGAATTTTGAACTTTATATAATCCTTATAATTTTAGAATCCATATTATGAGTTTCTTAGACATAATGTAAGAACAAATTCATTTTTTTCAGATAAAATAATTATTTTTCAAAAAATGAAATTATACCGCCTTTTAATGGCGAACCCTTTTTAAATCAAATATTTGAAAATTTTATATATTCAATTTGATAAAATAAACTTCTTCTTTAGAATCAGGACGTACTAATTTAGTTTCAATAAATTTTTGGTTTTTTATGATAACTTTCATATTTGGGTGAATAGTGAAAAATAATATATTTTAACTAAAAAAAACTTTTTTAATAAAAAAATTTTATATTGTTGACTTATACTTTTTAATGGTTTGGAAGTATAATTAGATTATATTTTTACCATTTAATCCAATGATGGTCATTGTATGTAATCTCACTTTGAAATTGGACATAAACAAGTGTCAATCTTTTGATAGTTATTATTTCTTAAAAATACGCCTTTTGGTTTTGAAAAAAGGGAATTAATTTTATATTAATTAATACAACTTATATGTTTGAAATTAGTAAAATAGATTTTTTTTTGAATTTGGAATATCAAAATTAGGTTACGGTGAATTTTTGGAATTTTTCTGAAAACATTCAATTTTTGATAAATAGTAAAAAACATTGAGTTATAGTTTAAAACCGAATTTTTATTTAAATTTATTTTATGTAAAAATAGATACATAATACATATATAAGTTCAATTTAATTCATTGGATTTAGTTTATAATAATTTTAGATATATAAAATTTTTATTGAATTTTTTACTGTCTTTTACCAACCTCCTAGGAGCATTTTCAAATTTACATAAAACTTAATTTTACCTCTTATGTGAGTTGAATTTAAAAAAACTAAGTGACTTAGTTGATATCAGTAAGTAAAATTTGGGTCAATAAGATGAAAATAATTTTTGGTGAAAAGTAACTTTTTACTTTTATTTACCACAATTAAAAGTAAATATGGTAATTAAGGGTAAAAATGATATTATTATTACCCTAACACATATCCTCATTCTATTGGATACGTTTAATTCTACCAAAAACAAATCTTATGAATAAAATATTATCCTTTAGGTCCACTTGGATTAGATTAGTACATTTATTATTATTTAATTCAAAGAAGAGTTAAAAGTATTAACTTCAAAGATTAATAAATAAACCATTTTTAATATAGGGTTAACCATAAGATAAATTCGACTATAAATATTAATTAAAAATATAAAAATATTTCCTATATAATGGTATTTTATTTATATTTTTTAGACATTAAATAATTTAATTTATTTATGACACAATGATGATGCAGTAATTACCTAATTAATGATATATTAAAATAATTGATATTATAAATATCTAAATAAATGTAATTTGAGTCTTTTTATGAATTAAAAAAAAATTATAGGTTAATATTACATGTTAGGGTTGGTTAGATAAACTTTGTGAGAAGTAATAATGCTTTTATGAATTTAGCAAAAACAAAATACAAAATAGTGTCAAAATTGACATAAAAGAGTTTTTTTAAAAAATATTATATTATTAATTGATATTCTATTCCTAAAAATCTAAGATTCGGCTAAAAGACTTATATAATTATATGTGTATTATTAATGAACAACTTGGGGTTCTCTTGGAAGTTTATAGTAAGTTTAATAACCATATAATATAAAAATACAAAGAGACAAGGTAAATGTAAAACTATTTAACTAAGAGTTAAATATAAATGATAAGGTTAATATAGTAACCCAAACCTATCTAAAACCTAGTGGTTGAGTGGTTTTAGACCCATAACCACCTTAGACATTAAATAATTCATTTTGGAGCCATTATAAACTGAAAATAATTTTATTATAAAATAATATTTCTAGCTTTTCCTAAGGTGCCCCTCACCCCTCTTATAAAAGGGCACTTCCCTTTCTCTATAATTCACATATTAAAATCCATTTGGCTCGTCCAAACCCTGCCAAAATACCCTCTAAACTGTCCTCCCTTCATTCTAGAGTCCTTCCTTTAGTCATAAATCCAACCTATGGAGCCCTTTTGATCAAATCAAAAGGAATAACGCAAAGAAGTGGTTAATATTTCATCACCTCTTTCAAGTTCCTTTCTTCTTCCACTTCCTCTTTCTTCGTTGTTTCCATTATAAAATAATAAATCTAATATCTTCTATATACTGTGATGTTTTTATAAATATGGTACAACCATATTCATTATTATATCCATCCTTTGAATGACATGTCACCATACGTGCGTGTGTACGGCTTATCGGCTTTAGGTCGTGGTGTAATTGTTATTCAATACATTATTATTTGGATGAGTATAATAATGATGTGTAATTGATGTAAATAATAAATATAACATGATAATTATTATTTATATATGATATACTATCCAATTATATATTATTTTAATATCAAAAGAATTATATTGTCGCTCGTGCGTACGTACAGATTACCATCTCCACGAACGCAGTGAGATTCATTCCCCATCGTATCCATTCAAGAATAATTTTTATTAGATGATTAAAAATAATGTTTCAAGACTTAATATCATTCTGAATATGAAGAATATACATCCTATCCCTAACAAACATTACTCACATTACAAAGCATAAAAAGGAAAATGAATCAGTTAACACCCGAAATGGTGATAATACAAAGATATTATTAACAAAGCAATGTTAAAAGATCATATATGATATAATATTAATGTATATGATTCGTTTATAAATTAATGACAATTATATCACCATATTATAGGAGGTTAACCTACCCTCAACCAAGGAATAGTACAAGGTAAGTGTTAACTCCTCAATCTCATTATTATTCGAGATTATTTATGGGTAAGTTTTTACTGGGACATATTTATTATCAATGTCCATGTTTCATAAAAGAGTTTTCAATGGGATTCTTCTAAGGGACTATATTATTAAAACATATTTTTAAATGTATTAAAAATTTATTCTTCTAAATCATTCTCATTAATATCCATGTTTTCAAAATAGTTTTTAAGGATTTATTTATATGGACATGAATGTTTTAAAAATGTTAATTCCATTCAAAAGTTTCAATGTGGTATGGGAAACTTTCATTCAAAAATTTCTTTAAATGTATTCCTTTCTAAATTCTGTGAATTTTAAATGTTTTCATGAAAAAGGATATTTATCTCAAAGAGTTTTATGAATCATTTTCATCTATGTCAACATCCTTTGATGGATTTTAAACTTGTTTGTAGTTGATTTATTATGATACAAATCTTCCATATTTTATTAATGGTTTTGTGATATGTTTGACTTTGGATCTGTTATTTCTATACCATTCACGGTTTTTGGTTAAAGTATTGAAATTTCGTATGGTAGTTCTAATATGAATGTTTATGCTATGTTTTAACCTTTTCATATGAGGAATGTATTGGACATAGTAAGTGATGGGTGGAGCCCAATATAGCTTCTTGATGCATCGGTAGGTCTCATGAGACAACGAGACATGGAATTGGATGAGTCCTTCCACAATTTGATATACGGTTTTAGCCGGGGCCTCAATCATTTTTAGATATCTTGGCTGAGGACTTGAAAAAATGTTTCAGAATGTCCGGCATTATACATTCCCTCATTATGAAAATAATATTGATGGTTCATGTGGTCATTCGACTAGTAGAAGACCCATGATTATGTTTTATTATGGAATTATTTACTCAGCTCATATTCCTTCTGTAAAAGTATTCATGTTTATTATTGGTAAAGGAATGTGGTTTCAATTATTCACCATTCTTAATAATTATGTTATCTTCCACTATATTGCTTACCCTTACTGAGCGTTTGATCTCACCCCTTTCTTATGTTTCATTTTCCCAAGATACAAAGAAGTTAGTTATGAGTTACTTGAAGGCATAATCTAGGAGGCTTGGATGTTTCTAATGGAATAAATTCATGTTGTATTTATTTTGAAGTTGTAAAGTTGAACTTACATATGAATCTTGTTTCCAATAATACTAAACTAATCGGTCTTTAGAGACATGATTTCCTTGTGATCATGCCAATGTTATGTAATAATGCACCGACTCTGGGTAACTAGGGTCGGGGTGTTATAATTGGTATCAGAGGAAGTTTAGTACAAACCAAGGAAACTAGATTTAGATAAACATTTATTAGAGCACAAAGCCCTAAGATAGACTTTGAGGATTAGTATAGAAGAAATTCTTAGAATTTTGATATTGTAGAGATTTTGTGAGTTTTCCAAGCAATACATACCTGTCTAGATACGATCCGGTAGAGGTGGCTCTAGCACAGATGTACCTAGGGGTAAAACCCAAAAACACTGCTTTGAGCTAGACTCGAATGGGAATTGGTGCATGACAACCAGCCTTACTGTATTCTTTGTTACGAAAATCCCGGGGGATATGGTTAGGATGATTCTCATTTTCATTACAAATCATTATGAAGGATTTATGAGTATATACCTCCTCAAAGAAAATATTTTTATGATTATGTATTATATCCATAAATTGTTCAATTTAAGTTAGTTATTTTACAATTTTGGAATTATTCATTGTAATTCATAAATTGACCTAGTGTATGCCATTGTATAGAAATGGCACCCTTTAGAAGGAATGTGAACTCCAGAAATACGTATAATCCAAAGAGTAAGAAGGATCATATATTTCATGGTATTAAGAAAACAATTAGAAGGGAAATAGTCTCCCATGTATTCTCAACATATGAAGAAACAATATCATGTGTTAATAAGATAAGTAAAGAATTCTATGAGTCCTATAGATTTGAAGGGAAGCAAGATAAGAAAAGGATAAAAGTGAGAAATATGGATAAAGGGAAGAGGGAAAAGAAGGATTTTCCTATATGTGATAATTGTGGAAAGAATCACCTTGGTAAATTCTTGAAGGGAATGGGAGTTTGTTATAAGTGTGGATAAAAAGGACACCAAGTATGTGTTTTCAAGGGTAAGAAAAAAGTTTCAAATGTACAATGCTTCATCTGCATGGAGTTGGGACACTACGCGAATCAATGTCCAAATCATCAGAGTATACCCCAAATACTGCTATTGGATAATAATAACATTATGATACTACTGAAGATGAAGATGAATGATTATATTTCTTATGTTTTTATTAAAGTATTGTGTCATTTGAGTATTTTATTAATGATGTACATGTTATAAGAATTATAGAGTATATAAGGATTGTACTGCAGTTCTATTTCATTAAGGACTTCAGATTGTGTGGAACCAAGAAAAGTGGCTCAATAGTAGGTTAAATTTTTGGAAAATATATGATTGAGAAAAAGATAAACTATAATATGGTTCTGATACTGAGGTAGTAAATTTTGAATAATACATGATTGATTTGGATAAATTATATTGGATATTTTTTAAGACCTTGAAACTGATTAATGATTTTTATATTCCATCATTGTTGGAGTTTACAACATTTTTGTATAAAAGGAGTATATCTAGTATTCTATAAGGAAGCATGAATGTAATCAATAAGGTTTTATGGTAATTTTGGATGTTGTAGTGTTTTAAAAGAATACATGATGAAGGTGTTCACATGTTATTATGTGGAAAAAAGGATCTTCTATTGTGTTTACCTTACTAATAAATTTTGGAGTATGAGTTTTGATAGAAGTATTTTGGATAATTTTAGTTTGAGATTATTTTTGGATTTCCATAAAAGGATAACCTGGAGGTCAAACAGTAACCCGTTGCGTCCGGCAGGGCCAGGAGACTTGAAACCACAACTGAAGGGTGACAAGGGTGTATCACCTACCACTGGCCCACGTGATATACTGGATTAAATAATGTTGATTTTTTAAAATGTCTAGTAGATGAATTATAAATTCATTTTTTGGAACCCTATATGAATATGATAAATAGTATATTTTTTAAAGTTCTATTATCTTTTAGAGTGAAAGATGAGTTTGTGGTAGAAATTAGTTAAAGGATGGAACTCTAATTTTCAAGTATATATTTTTTTCTTCTCTTTTTGTATGAAGAAATTAATTCTTAAACTTTAGGTATGACATTTTAAAACTAGAAATCTGTTATCCTAATACATTATGTTTTGTTGAACCGATGATATTTTAAATCATCATAAGTTGATGACTTTGAGGCCGTTAATTCTACAATTTTGTTGTGACTGATGACCTCAATCACTCCCTATAAATATTTATGTTTTTCCTCCAATTATGTGTCTCTAATTTCCACTAATTTTCTCCTAATCGAGATCTTAATTTGGTGGTGACTTGTTCATTCCCCTTTCCCCCTTATTGTGACTAAATTTTATTAACCCAATTTCTGATGTGGGTTTTACCACAATGGTATTTTATATTTTCAACCTTTTATTTTTAAAGAACAATTTCAAATTGTGAGGATGCAATTTATTGAAGGGGCAAAAAATGTAAAACCCCAAGATTTCATAGTACGTTTTTTCTTCAATGTAATGCAATAACTTTCACTACACGCAACACCGAGTTCAAGTGCACCACGAATTACCAAACTAGACATTCAAAAGTGGTTATGAATAATATTAACTGAATTTTAAACTTTATATAATCCTTATAATATTATAATCCATATAATGAGTTTCTTAGACATAATGTAAGAACAAAGTCATTTTTTTCAGATAAAAAAATTATTTTTCAAAAAATGAAATTTTACCGCCTTTTAATGGAGAAACCTTTTTAAATACAATATTTGAAACTTTTATATATTCAATTTGACAAAATAATCTTCTTATTTAGAATCGGGACATAAGAATTTAGTTTCAATAAATTTTTGGGGTTTTTCTGATAACTTTCATATTTGAGTGAATAGTGAAAAATACTAAACTTTAGCTGAAAACAACTTTTTTAATCAAAATAATTTATATTGTGTAATTATAAATTTTAATGGTTTGTAAGTATAATTATATTATATTTTTACCATTTAATCCAATGATGGTTATTGTATGTAAGTTCACTTTGAAATTGGACATAAACAAGTTTCAATATTTTGATAGTTATTATTTCTGAAAAATAAACTTTTGGTTATGACAACGAGAATTAATTTTAAATTAATAAATACAAATTCTATGTTTTTAAATTGGTAAAATTGAATTCATTTTTGAATTAGGAATATCAAAATTATCTTAGGGTGAATTTTTGATATTTTTCTGAGAAATTTCAATTTTTTATAAATAGTGAAAAACATTGAGTTATAGTTTAAAACCGAATTTTTATTTATTTATTTATTTTATTTAAATTTATTTTAGGTAAAATTTTGATACATAATACCTTTATAAGTTCAATTTAATTCATTGGAGTCAGTTTATAATATTTTTAGATATATAAAAAATTTATTGAACTTTTTACCGTCTTTTACCCACCTCCTAGGAGCATTTGCAAATTTACATAAAAATTAATTTTACCACTTCTGTGAGTTGAATTTCCAAAATCCAAGAGACACAGTTGATATCAATAAGTAAAATGTGGTTCAATAAGATGAAAATAATTTTTGGTGAATAATAACTTTATACTTTTATTATCACAGTTAAAAGTAAATAGGGTAATTATGGGTAGAAATGATATTATTATTACCCTAAAACATGTATAAATTATATTGAATACCTGTTATTCGAAAAAAAACAACCATAGGAATAAAATATGATCCTTTATATCCACTTGTATTAGGTTAGGACATTTATTATTGTTTAATTCATAGAAGAGTCAAAAGTGTTAAAATCAAAGTTTAATAACTAAAAAATTTTAATATAGGGTTACACATAAGATAAATTAGAATATATATATTAATTAGAAATATAAACATATTTCCTACATAATGGTATTTTATTTATATTTTATATACATTAAATAATTAAATTTATTTATGACACAATGATGATGCAATAATTACCTAATTAATGAAATATTAAAATAATTGATATTATAAATATCCAAATAAATGTAATTTGAGACTTTTTATGAATTAAAATAATTTTCTAGGTTAATATTACATGTTAGGGTTGGTTAGATGAATTTTTTTTGAATTAATAATTCTGTTATGAATTTAGCAAAAACCAAATAAGAAATAGTGTCAAAATTGACATTAAAGTGTTTTTAAAACAAATATTATATTATTAATTGATATTCTATTCATAAAAATCTAAGGTTCGGACAAAAGACTTATATAATTGTAGTTTTATCATTAATTAACCACTTGGGGTTCTATTGGAAGTATATAGTATGTTTATTAACCATATAATATAAAAATACAAATAGACATGGTAAATGTCAAACTATTTAACTAAGAATTAAATCTAAAAGATAAGGTTAATATAATTACCCAAACCTATCCAAAACCTTTTGGTTGAGTGTTTTTTGACCCATAACCACCTTATAATTTAAATAATTCATTTTTTATCCATTATAAACCGAATATTATTTTATTATAAAATAATATTTCTTGCCTTTCCTAAGGTGCCCCTCACCACTCTTATAAAAGGGCACTCCACCTTCTCTCTAATTCACAACTTAGAAGCCATTTGGCTCGGCCAAAACCTGCCCCAATAATCTATAAACTATCCTAACTTCATCCTAGAGGCCTTACTTTAGTCATAAATCCAACCTAAGGATCCCTTTTGTTCAAATCAAAAGGAATAACTCGAAGAAGAGGTAAATATTTCATCACCTCTTTCAAGTTCCTTTCTTCTTCCACTTATTCTTTCTTTGTTCTTTCCATTCTAAAATAATAACTCCAATATCTTCTATTTACAATGATGTTATTATAAATATGGTACAACCATATTCATAATTCTATCCATCCTATGAATGAAATGTCACCATACGTGCGTACATACGACTTACCGTCTCCACGTCATGGTGTAATTGTTATTCAATACATTATTATTTGGATGAGTATAATAATGATGTGTAATTGATTTAAATAATAAATATAACATTATAATTATTCTGTATATATGATATAACATCCAAATATATATTATTTTAATATCAAAAAAATGATATTGTCGCTCGTGCGTACGTACGGGTTACCGCCTCCACGAACGTGATGAGATTCATTCCCCATCGTATCCATTCAAGAATAATTTTAATTAGATGATTAAAACTAACGACTAAAGACTTAATATCATTATGAATATGAATAAGATACATCCTATCCATAACACACATTACTTACGTAGCAAATCATATAAAAGAAAACGAATCAGTTAACACTCGAAACGACGATAATACTAAGATATTATTAATAAAGAAATATTGAAAGATCATATATGATATAATATTAATGTATATGATTCTTGTATAAATTAATAACAATTATTTCACCATAATACAGGAGGTTAACCTACCCTCAACCAAGGAAAAGTACAAGGTAAGGGTTAATTCCTCAATCTCATTATTATTAGAGATTGTTTATGGGTAAGTTTTTACTGGTACATATTTATTATCCATGTCCATGTTTCATAAAATATTTTTCAATGGGATTATATTAAGGGACTCTATTATTAAAACATCATTGTAAATGTTTTGAAAATTTATTCTTCTAAATCATTCTCATTAATGTCCATGTTTTCAAAATAGTTTTTAAAGGATTTATTTATATGGAAATTAATGTTTTTAAAATGTTAATTACATTCAAAAGTTTCAAAATGGTATGGGAAACTTTGATTAAAAAATGTCTTAAATTTATTCCATTAGAAATTTTGTGACTTTTAAATGTTTTCATGAAAAATGGATATTTCTCTCAATGAGTTTTACAAATCATTTCCATATATTTCAACATCCATTGATGTATTTTATACTTGTTTGAAGTTGATTTATTATGATACAAATCTTCCATATTGTATTGAAGGTTTTGTGATATGTTTGGGTGTGGATGGGTTATTTTTATACCATTCATGGTTTATGGTTAATTTATTGAAATTTCTTATACTCGTTCTAATATGAATTTTTATGTTATGTTTCAACATTTTCATATGAGGAATGTATTGGACAGAGTAAGTGATGGGTGGATCCCGCTATAACTCCTCAATGCATCGGTAGGTCTCATGAGACAACTAAACATTGAATTGGCCGAGGCCTTTCCCAATTTGATATATGGTTTAGGCCGAGGCCTTAATCATTTTTAGATGTCTTGGCTGAGGCCTTGAAAAAATGTTTCAGAATGTACAGTAGTAGAAATTTCCTCATTAAGAAAATAATATTGATGGTTCAGGTGGTCATTCAACTAGTATAATACCCACGATTATGTTTTATTATGGAATTATTTACTCATCTCATATTCCTTCCATAAAATTATTCATGTTTATTATTATTAAAGGATTGTGGTTTCAATTATTCCCCAAGCTTAATATTTAGGATATCTTCCGCTGTATTGCTTACCCTTATTGAGCGTTTGAGCTCACCCCTTTCTTATGTTTCATTTTCCCAAGATATGATGAAGTTAGTTATGAGTGACTTGCAGGCATAATCTAAAAGTCTTGGATGTTTCTAATGGAATAAATTTGTGTTGAATTTCTTTTCAAGTTTTAATGTTTAACTTATGTATGAATCTTATTTCCATTAATACTAAACTAATCGGTCTTTTGAGACATGATTTCATTGTCATCATTCCAATGTTATTTAAGAATTCACCGACTCTAGGTAACTAGGGTCGGGGTGTTACATTATGACTACAGGGAAAATAATTCACCTCAATGGTTAAGGTAATGTGAAATTTGGAGTAATGTTAACTAATGGATAATGCATTAGTTAACCAAAATAGAAATTTTTAAAATAAATAATTAATTTAATGAAAGACTTATTAAATTATTATGTTCTTATAGGATATCTAGGTTTTAGTAATAACAACTAGATGTGTGAGTGAAATTAGCTATAGTGGAGCATAAGACTAGTTTAAATTTCATATGTGGTTGTGAGCTATATTATATCATATATGTTTTATAATCTCATATACTATCTCACCCATGTCAGTAGGGTAACTAACATTCAGTGAAATCTGGGAGGGTTTTTTCCCTAACATCCAAGTTGGTGAGGGATGGATGGAAGACTACCCCCAGTGACCTTGATCTTTTCCCCTGATAGTATTATGTACTGGTATGAACAGTGGTAAGTATACCCCATATATTTTTGTTGAGGGAAGTAATGTATTGCGGTTATTTCACACACATATTTCTACGAATATAGTATCATAAGGATTACAATAAGTGTGATGTGTATGAGTTGTGATAGATCAATGTACTTTACTTGGTGTAAGGATTGTGATGGATTGAGGTATAATACCTGATGTATTATACATGACATATTGGTTGTGGTGACTCTTGAAAAATACTCAATTACTATATAGAGATGTGTCATGAAATGATGTGATGCACATAATGAATGTTATGCTATTTTATATCAACTGTTAATAGGATGGATTATTTTAGAGAGAGATGGATCATGATTTACGATCTTGGGTAAGAGTGGAAAATCCATGGGGAAGTTGTAGCATGATTACCTTTTGTATTATATTATATTTTCTCTTATGTGTATTGCATGGAGAGACCTAGCCATGGTGAGGTTGTGAATCATAGTATACCTGTTTAGTTGATGAGTTAGATTCACATGTTTTTCAATGGGGTTTATCATTCTTTAATTATATTTTTCATTAGAGGATCTAAAACGGATCCTACTAAGTATACTTGTTTTTATCACCCTATATATATATAACCTATTTTTATGGTTACTAGGAGTGGGTTGGAGATCGGGTTGGATATAATATTTCACATTTGTTCAAGAGGTGTTTGAGATTTTTAGACAGTGTCAAGTTTATCTTTCAGTACATATAGTTTCTTTTGTTAGTTGTTTTTTTTATGACATTACATGCATGTACTTTATATCTTTATTTTACCTTTATTTGAACATAAGTTGATTGGTGTACTTGTCTTATCTCTCGTTCCTTATTTTCTCTTAGAGTGTAATGACACCCATTTGTATGTATAATATATGATCAGTTCTTTCCATAAACTCATGGACTATTGGAGTAATGATTTGGATGATCACTATCTCTCTTTTCTCATTGTCTACCCAAAAGGGGTACCTTTGGGGGGAGGGGGTCGTGATAGTAAGTGTGTCTTGAAGTGGGTGGAGGTGAGAACTTCTTAGTTGAAAAAGAGACTTTTCCTTGGAAATGAAAGTTAAGTGAGAGTTAATAATGTAATCACATGGGAATTCTATTTGTTAGGTGAATAAATTTTGGTAATAAATGTGGGTTTGACTTTACAACATAACAAATATCTTCTATAAAGTTTAAATTTGTAGTTAATTCAGAAAAATTTGAACCACATTAAGTAACATATTTTTACTCTTTGTAACTTTAATTAAATATTTACCAGGTTAATTCTTATAAAAATATAATATGACCCTTATTACCTAATTTGGATATTATTATTCTAAACTTGGACTCTATTTAATCTAATTCAGTTTATAAATATGAGAAAATTATCTTTTAAAATAAAACTTAGAATATAGAAAAAACTATTTTTTTAGAAATATCTATTTATAGATCAAGTTTTTTATTCTTATATATTATCAATTACTAATTAATTTAGTGATAATATGTTTTAAATATTATTATAGTAATAAAAATATGTCAATTTTATTTATTTAGAAATTAGAAAATGTTTTTAAAAGTAATTCTATGAAAAATTACTGTTTTATCATGGTAACTAATATTTACTATGATAACTTATTTTTTTGTTAAAAAAGAAAATGAACTTATTACCAAATTTTAATATTATAATTAAAAATATAAAAATAATTTTATTAGACACAATTTATAGAGTTTTTATAAATTTATTTTAATATAAGTGTATATAATGCACGAATAAATTTTTTAGAAAAAAATGTATTTTTTAAAGAATAAAAAATATATTCATATTCCATTCCAAGTAAAAATATCCTGATGAATATTAGTTTCTTTTTTATATATATTTTAAATATATTCCACATTATTAAATAGTGATTAATTGTTTTAAAAATACACAATATATATAAAAGTAGCAATTCGTTGAAAAAATACATTTTATCCCTAAATGATTTTATTCCTAATTTTTTAAAGATTTATTACTTGTTTAATAAAAATTAATTTTTATCAATGCATTTAGGTTAAATACAACCTTAATTATTATTTAAAGGTGAATTTTATGTAAATGAAAAATTTATTAATACACATAATAATGAGAATATAAAATTTATTAATAATTATGGGATTAAATCAATATAACTTCAACTTATAAATCCCATATGAAATTATATATATGACATAACTTTAAAATAAGAAGTGATGGTGGTCATATATGGGGATTCAGCTAGCATGGATCTTATAATGATTTTGACAAGCTTGAACATTTTCCATAAATGTTTTTTCTCAAGCTGCATTTGATGGAGGTTAGTTTGGGATTTGTCTGGGGAAAACTCTAGTGATGAAACCTCCCTTCCATGCTCAAAAAAATTAGCTTCATAAGGAAGAATCATATAACTCGATGAATCCCCATCCCTTTTCTACATAAATTTCATTATATAGTTACTTGGGGTTAAACCCTCCAATTAAATGGTCATATAATTTCATTGGCTATATATGTCGAACAACCATATATAATGGTTATATTTCATTTTGATATATAATCTAAAATCATTCAGCCTATTTTCTTAGATTTTAATATGTATTATATTTATAGTCATTTACCTTACATCCATATTTTCTTTCAGGGTGATGAGCTTCATGTTGAACTATACAGATAATGATTTTATGTAAATAATACTTTTATTTACTTGTTGATTAATTCTTCTTGTAATTGTTTATGATGTCCATATTTCATTATCATAATGCATTAATGATTACCTTTCATTGTAATATTTTATCTCAATAAAATATATCACAGTTTTTTTAGTATAGTGTTTCATGTGATAAAAGCTATTCAAAATAATATTTTTTGAAAAAGAAATTAACACTAAAATATAAGAGTGTTACATAAAATATATTGGTGTGGAATATCTATGACTTCTATTATTTTACATTAAAAAACATTAACTTTTCTCTTATGTACATTCATCATGAAACTTCATCTTGGAACTATCATTCATTTCTCAATAATCATGATCATACTAATGGGATTGGGTAATTTTTTGAACTTATTAATATTGAGGTTCACAATGAACATTTAGAAACGTTTAGGTAATGATTTTAGAATGAGGTTAGTGGAAAAATAAATCTTGAGTGGTGACCCCAATTGATGTGTTAAAAATTATTATTAATATTTCACACAATTTTTTTTTCAACAAGGCTATACTAATTTAATATTAGAGTGTCAGGTCAAATCTCAAGGAAGGTGGGAATACCATAACATTAGTTAAAATTGTTGTGTGTAGAGCACTAAAAATTGTATCAAAATAGATATAAAAGTGGTGTTTTTATCTCTCTAAACAAGGTTGTGTTTCGTATTTATGTATTGAGGAATATAAAAATCATCAAGTTTGAAAAGAAATTACATCTTTAAAAAAACATAATACCACTTATTCAAATTAGATCAAATTTTATTATAATTAATTATTTAATCCAACAAATAATGATGAATTATTCTCTCTAATCAAAGCTATAGATAACCTAAAATCCGAGATAAATTCACCAAATAATATTCCTATAATAAGAAAAAAATGATTAGTGACCCTTAAAAGGTTACAAGAATTATAAATCTCATTAAACAATACTTAAACCCAAAAAATGAATCACATTATATCTACTCACACCTCAATATTTTCATATTATATTTCTTTACATCATGGATTTTTAACATGAAAATTGTAAAGAATAATGGATGTTGATAAAACATTACAACATATCACTTAAGAAAAAAATAGCATTGTTTCAAGCAAGTGTAATTAGGTTATTGATATTAGAAGAAAACTGGTTGAGATTCATAGTAGGTTTACCAAATAACAATAATACTAGCTAAAAATAGATATAATGGGACTAGATACAAGAAGTCATTGAAAATTATAAAAAATATGTGAAAAAATTAAAACCATTATTTGTAAAAAATGTGTATTAAAATAAATTAAAATAAAATAAAATTAATAATAATCTAGAAAATACTATGAAGAAAATCTAAATCATCAAACAAAAGGTAATAAATTATCTAAATCTATTACTACAATGTGAATGAAATGAGGAAAAATTGACAGAAGTTAGAGAAGAAAACCTATGAATGAAAATTACAACCAATCAACAAGATAGAAACATTTAAACACATAAAATGATTTCCAATAATAGATTATAGAAAAAATTGGAGAATAAGGGGAAAACAGTGGTGTTGGAATAAATTTCTTGGACATGAAAATCTCTATATCTTACTAGAACTTTAGTTAAAAATTTGGGGCGTTAAAAAGTTCCATTAAGATTTCACACACAATTTTTTTTCATAAGGCTCTTCTAATATTATATTTTTGTTTCTCTAGGTGAAATATCTCAATTATGGTGGGAATCATAGAATATTAGTAAAACAATTATTGTGTGGTGTACTAAAAATTAAATCTAAAGTGGCACAAAAGTGTTGTTTTTCTCTTAATAAACAAGGTTGTGATTCATTTTTAAGTTGTGAGGAGTATAAAAGTAATCAATTTTTAAAATGAATTTCATATTAAAAAGAACTTAATACCATAAATTAAAACTTAAGTATCTCATAATTAATTCTTTAATCCAAGATTCAATTATGAAACATTTGTTATAATTTAAACTAGTGGGATCCTATAAACTGAAATAAATTCACTAAATCATCCAAAAATAATACATGGAAAATGATTAATTAACCTTAATAAGTTTCAAGATTAATAAATTTTTAAACATTCTTTGAAAACTATTTAAACCCCAAAAATGAATCACATCCTAAAATATCTAATCACTGTTCAACATTTTCACATAATATCTCTTTACTTCAAGGTTTAGTAGCATGAAAATTGACAAATAATTATGGATTTTGATGCAACTAGTTAGAATATCACTTATGTTTCAACAAACATTGTTGTTTAGGGAATGTCTAAATAGATAAATGACACTAGAAGAAAATAGATTGAGATTCATTGTAGGTTTATTAAAGAACACACTGACAATAGCATAAAAGTAGACATAATGAGACTAGACACAAGTAGAAGATGAAAAGTAGAAAAAATAAAGGAAAAAAAGTTAAGCTATACAATGAAAAAATTCATATTAAAACACTAAAAAAAGTAAACTTACAACAAGTTTAAAAAATTCTATGACTAGATCTAAATATATAAATAAAATGTAATCAATTACCTCAACCTACTACTAAACATGAAAGAAATGAAGATTTAATGAAAAATTAGAATAATACCACCCATTACTACAATCTACAAAAATATAAACACCAAACTAGATATATAAGAACATAAAATAGAATAAAAGTGAAGAATAAAATGAAAACTATGGAGTTTGAAAAAGTTTCTTAGACATGTGCTCAAAATTTTTCTCAAACAGGTACTCAAATGGAACTCACACAACCAATTTATCTATCACATGGTCATGATTTTAATTATTCATCTTAAAAAAATCCCCATTATTCACTATAAACATTTCAAACTTCATTAATAAACCTAGTTCTCCTCACCAAAAACCTTGATGTAGTGAATATTGACATCCCAGACCATCCAATTTCCAAAACAAAAATTCGAACAATAAAAATTATATTAATATTAATCTTATAATTATAATTTTAATTATTTATGGGTTTTATTAATAAATTTATTCAAAAAAATCCTCTAATAAATTTTTTATTAATTTGAAATTATTAAAAAAATTACATATTTAAATATTTATCTTTATGAAAATAAATGTATTAATATAAAAATGAATCGTTAAAAAGTTTGAATTATTTAATCTACATATTTAAAAAATATAAATCAAGTGAAAAATTAAAGTTATTTTACAATTATTATTTATTTAATATAATTATTTAGATTTTATAAACATCAAATGTAAATAATTATAATTAATGAAATTGGTAAAAACAAATAAAAATTACATAAATTTATAAAATTAACATTTTAACATGTTAATTATTTATTAAGTTAATAATTAAAAAATTGGTATTAAATATTCAACCGTATTGAGTCCATGTGTTGATACCAAAGTACCCTCAACCATTTTATATTGAAAGATTACTTTTAAAACTTAGTATCTCTCACGTATAGCTTGTTCTTGATATGGCCTTTTCAGGTTTTATATCATCCCAAAAGTTACAATATTCTCATGTTGGTTCCAAATCTTGGGATCCATATAACTAAGCATAAATGTAGATACATTAAAAAATCATTGTTATACATATTATAAGAATAATTATCTTCTCCACTACCTTCATTGTCAGGTTCTTTATTAGGTTGTTTTTACCAACACATTCAATTTTTTTCTTCACTGAGAGCTATTCTCAAGTTCTTATACCAGTATAAATTTTTTATTTTGTTAAGATTTTAGTTTTCTAGAATTTATTACAAGACATATTTAATTATGCCTACATTTTTATATACAACATATGGTTTTATTAGATGATTTTCCTGGTTTATAATCATTTAAAAATAAATTAAATTAACTATGATCCCACTAAAATGATAACCCATTTTAATATACATAATATCTAATAGTGGTTCAAGGTCCACATTTTTATATGATTTAGTTTAGATTTAGTGTTTCTTCTATTATATAGATATTTATGTAGATAATTAAAACAAAAATATTATATATGACTGTTGAGTTGTTGAGTGGAAACCCCCTTATCCCGTAGCATCCTAGATTTTAAGGTACACTCTATTGATGTTTAAGAGTGTACTTTCAGGTTTAGAGGGCTTAAAAACTTTATTCCGAGTTACCATAGAATCTGGGATGGGTATTACCTACAGTACCAACATACATCATAAATGTGTAGTTTATGGCATAAACGCGTCGCTTGGCACAAGCCATGAAAACGATTTACGACACAAGAATATTTCAAGAAGGAAAATTCCCAATTATATTGTAAATTAATTTTATGTATTATGGCCTAATTTTATGTTGTTGAATCCTAATCCTAGATTTTTAACATAAGGTGATCTGTTATTTAGCATACAAGTTTCATTGGGGATTTTACACCGTAAAACTACAATTTACGCTACAAATATTTCAGCATAGTAGTTTTTAATTTCATTGCATGTTGGTAATCCCTCTCATTCATTGTACAGTGAGCTCTCTCTAATCCTATGTTAATCTTGGTGAGATTTAGGTAATCTTTAATCTTTTAGAGTTCCTCGTTTTAATGTTTGATCTTCATAGTGGCCTCATTACTCATCCTTAGTAAGAGTTCATTCATATTATTTATTTTTATTGGTTGTGATGGTGCTGTGGCATTGCATTTTTTTATCTATCGACCCTGTGGTGACATTCTGGTTGATTCCTTCTAGAAAAGTTGTGTGATCATCTCTTTTAGGCTAACCCTCATGTTGGTTGTGGTGAGGCGTGCAAGTTCATTGAGGTAAGTTCCATTTTTTCTTCTTCACAAACCATTTCTCTTCTTGGATTGATTCTATGATGTGGCAATCAATTACAATGCCTCCATGTTTTCCTTTATGTTTTTTCCGTGTCAGTGGATCCTGTTACGGGCGTATGCGACCCAAGTTTGAGGTAGGTGATTATGTCTCTAACCTATGTTGGATGAACCATATTTCTTTAGTTTTAATTTTTTTTATAGATGAATTGACATGATTAATTTTTTTGCATGGAAATGAGTCTTTTAGAAAAGGTAGTTTTCCACTTATTTGGGTAAAACAAAGTCATTTTCAAAGCATTATGAATTGGATTTATGAAATGGTTTTCAAAACATGGTTTTGAGTAAATAATTTGGAAAATTTAGCACATGGTTAGAATTGGGTACATAGGTGGAAGGTTTAGTAATTGGAATCATCCACTGATACTATCGGGGGGTTCACTCATGGGGTGTTCCTCTACTCCCTAGGCCAGTTGGTCTAGAGAATTTTTAGACATTGTTAGAAGGTTCACTTTTGGGGTACTCGTATACTATCTAGACAAGATTCATATGTATATGGACTTGATGCATGTGATTGTATATGTTTGGATATGAGTGTTCTAGTTATCTTGACATATAGTGATCCTTAGCATGATATTACACTACTATAAAACAAACCTTTAACAATGGTGATAAAGGCGTACTTTATCAGTGTTAAAAAAAGAACTGATAAATTGTAAACTTTTATCTGTGCTTTTATGAAGTACTGATAAATGGTACCCTTTATCAGTGCTCTATTTTTAAGGATAATAAAGATACAAGATAAAATGAAACAATTAAATAAATAAAAAATAAAAACTTATTGATAATTTTATTAAATCAATAATTATTGATAAAAATTAATAAAATGAAAAATTATATATATAAATTATAAATATAAATAAATAGTATATATTAAATATATATATATGTAAAATTTAAAAAAATAAATAATTTAAAAAAATAAAAAATAGTCAATTAATAAAATATTAAACATTTTATTAAATAAATAATTACTGATAAAAATTAATAAATATAATATAAATATATATAGATTATAAATAGTATTAAATAGTATATGTAAGAACCCGAAGCTTCGGTTTCAGGTACGGATCTCTTTTATGGGGTTTTTATGGAAAAATGGAGAATCTGGAAATTTTTGAAGTACACACCGTCTACTTTCTATGTACATGCCATGTACTCCTCTGGCGCTCGAAGCCGTGTGCCGGCTGTGTTTGGGCCACACACATGGTGTGTAAGGATGACGTGGTGGCCGATTTTGGAGGAGTACGGAAATACCTAGTACACGTTGTGTACTCTAAAAGTACACACCATGTACTTTCTTTTTTAGTTCATTAATCGGAATGGGGTCAGGCCTAATGCTCATTAACGTCTTCATCGCCTAAACCCGTCTAGAGCATCCAAGGAGGCCAATTCTTCTCCGAGCCACCGATCTGTCACCAGTTGTCCGAATCGAACTCCGTCGATTGCAGAAGAATCGCTGCGGTGAGTTCTTGGTTCTTCTTTGGCCTCGTTTCCTGATTCTTCCTCTCATGTGAGTCATCTGAGGTTGAACGTTTTAGATGTTTTTTCAGATCTAATCCGTTCTAGGCTGATTCACAGGACAAGGTTCAAGTATATTGATCTTCGAGGATCGACGTAGGTGGTTTGTTTCCCTACGTTGAAGTTCTTTGAGTTTTGGTTGCAAAAGTGTTGGATACCCATGTATCGGGTATCCCGGGTTTAGGATTTTGATCATATTATTTATTTTCCCTAGATTTCTTATCAGCTTATGTTTAATTGCTGCTAATATATGCTTGGTTTCATGATTGAGGATCACCCCACGGGTGTTTCTCCCCCTGTTTGGCTGTTTATCGTCATTTGGAACCGTTTTTTGTGAGGAAAACCCTACTACAATTGCTTTTTTACTTTTTATAACTGTTTTCATGTGTTTCCTTCTGTTTAAATCCTTTTGATGCATGGTATCTATTAGCCAAGTAGTTTTTTAACTTACATAGGGCTACTAACAGTCGATTACGCACGACAGGACTACTCAGGGCTGTGAGAACCTGGTACGGGAGATCAAAGAGGGAATAGACGACAAAGTGCTTCCCTAGAGGGTATGTTGGTTTTAGTTTTGTACACGTGACCTATGAGAATAGGACTTTGTGCTTCCCAAGAGTGTTCTTAGTTTACCCACGCATCGAGACCACATGCGGAATTAGACGTAAGTGCTTCCTCAGAGAGTCTGTAGCTATCGTTGCAAGACCATAGGGGAATTGACATGAGAGCTTCCCAGAGTGTTTGTGCCTTGTTTGATTACTGGACTATAGGGGTCTACTAGTTTGAGCCACCCAGTGAGTCAGTGTGAATTTTGATGGTTGGTTGTGATGAGTCCATCAAGCCAAAGAACAAGCTTGGGTTTTGTACTACTTGTGTTTAGGTAGTCTTTTTAGATACATGTTGTGTTACTTGCTTTACAATGGAATAGAAGGCTTTACTAGTTCTTCATGGTTGTTTAATTAGATTAATGTGAATGGTAATTGGTAGGATTATTTATTGGTGTACTTCTAGTTCATTACTGTATTTATTTTTCTTAACTTTTACAATATTACTCACTGACAGTAGGGCACAAATCTTGTGGTGGTTGCCTACTGGGATTAGTCTCACACCCTGTTTGGGTCTTTATTTTCTGCCCAAACAGATTATATGGTTGCAGGTGTAGATATGGATTGTGGCTCTTCTACCTCAGGTACTTGATTGCTGGTTGGAGCTGGAGAGCATGAGACCGGGCTTTGGCTCACGATGCTGCTGGAGTTTCTGTTTACGTTTAGTACTTTGGTTTCAGTTGTATTTCAACATGTTGATTTGTTCACTACTTTCCATAGATACATGTACCGTACTGCATCATTGTTATATCATACTTTGCTTCTACTTTTAGTTTAGTTGTCGTATGCTGTTTAATGATTCCGCTATTGATTATGTTTATTATTCCACTGTATACTTACCAAATGAGGGATTGGTTTACCCATAGACTCACCAAAGGCCCTCACTGCTAGTCGGCAGCCTCTGGCTTTTGGGGAAACGTGCTTGAGGTCATGTGGCGAACCCGGTACGGGGCACCGGTTTTGTGGCTCTAGATTTGGGTCGTTACAAAGTGGTATCAGTGGAGTTTTCTTCTTTTCTATTGCCTTACTGTTTTGAGACAATATATGTGGATAGGAATAAATGGGTAGTTAGTACTTAACTATGCCCGGGAGTAATTAACGCGTGTATATGGAAACACTATATTACCTCGCAATTGCAATTTTCAGTTTTTTCAAGTGTTACAGTTTATTATATTTCACCGTTGGGTGTTTCACATGTTTTGTGTTGTTACAGTTTATATGATTATGGTTCTATTTTGTTGAAACCCGATGAGATGAGGGTGTGCCATCTCATGCATCATATAGGCACTGGGTAGGAAATCACATGTCATGCATTTTACCACGCCATCTCGGGTGCATTAGAATTTCATGTGGTTGTGATAGATTCTGTGATAAATGATGCATGTTGTTATGATAGTTGTTGTGACATACATACTTGTTATGTTGGTTTACTTGATATATGCATTTTTTTTATTCCAAGATTTTATTCGCGGGGAGTATAGCCCCCCACAGATCGGAATTTGTCACATATATGTTGTTTTTCAGTGTTTCTGGCATTCGGTGCAGTTTTTGATCTACTGCCCGGAAAAACGCAGAATACATGACGTGTACTTTATAAATACACGCCGTGTAGTTTTTTAAACCATGTTACTAACTATGTGACCAGAGACACGGGGTGTCAGAGAGTCTTCAGGGACATGCCGTGTACCATAAGTACACTCTGTGTAGTAGTCAACAGTATACCCGGCCGTGTCACTAACAACACGAGTCGGGGAAACTCGTGTAGTACACGCCGCGTGTTATAAGAACATGCCGTGTGGTTTTATTTTGGGTACCCGACCGTGTCATGAACAAACCAGGTCAGTGTTATCTATTCTTATACATGCCATGTTTGTTCAGAACACGCCGTGTAGGGGTCAGTCATGTAGCCGGCCGTGTAACCGCTACACGGGTCACCAAAACCTGTCTAGTACACGCCGTGTGTTATAAGAACACACCGTGTAGTTTTCTTCTAGGTACCCGTCCATGTCACGAACAACATGGGTCGGTGTTATATATTCTTATACACACCGTGTTTTTTCGGAACACGCTGTGTAAGGGTTAGCTGTGAGGCTGGCCGTGTAACCTGCTACACGGGTCGCTGAGCCTGTCTAGTACACGTCGTGTCCTTAGTGAACACGCCATGTAGTTTAGAATTAGGAGGACCATGTGGGTTTTCCATGTAAAGAGACTCTGGCATGGTAGTGGAGTTCAAGTACACGCTGTGTTTTGGGACAACACGCTGTGTAGTCTGGGATGTTACACGACCAATGGTGGCACAGTTACACGCCCATGTAAATGGATTTAACAAACACGCCGTGCAGTCTGGTTTTGCAAACTTAAGTGTTTCTATCTCCTGTTACTGGTTTCTATTCTTTTTTTTTTCTATCCTTGTTAATCCTAAATTTGAGGTGTGATTTTGACCTTTCAGGGCCATGTAACCAAAACGTCCTCCCGTTGCATGCCAGGAACCAGGTAGTGACCGTATGCTTGATACGGCAGACCAGGGACTACCAGTAGTTCTGCCGATTGTTCCGGACATGGAACCTATAGTGATTCTAGACACTGGTGTTGACGCTCAGTTTAGAGAGGGTTTCATGAGGTTTTTGCAGATCTTCTAGAGATCTCAACATCCTGCCCCGTCTATGGCAGAGTTGTCGTGAGTCTTACAACAATATTATCCTCCCACTTTTATAGGGGATGGAGGACCTCAGGCTGCAGAGTCATGGCTAGAAACCATGCTTTCCATCTTCAAGCATCTGGAGACACCCCCAGACCGAAGGGTGAAGCTCGTGACTTACATGCTGTGAGATTCTACCAATAGATGGTGGGATGTGGTCTCGCAGGTAGGGCACCAACGAACTATGGCTTGGGACGAGTTCCAATGTATGTTATATGAATTTTTCTATTTGGTGATGCTAAAGGGTGACCGAGCCAGATATTTCATGAACCTGCAGCAGGGTACTCTTTCGGTTATGGAGTATTCCTCTCGTTTCACTGAGTTATAGTGTTTCACTCCCGTTCTGGGAAATGACGAGCTGTTTTTGGAAAGGAAGTTTGAGGAAGTCCTCAAACCAGAGATCAGATCGCAGGTGAACGTCTTCCAGTTGACTTCTATTACCCTAATAGTCAACCAGGCACTGATCACTGAATGAAATATGAGGGATACTAGAGCGGTTGACCAGGGTGGTTCAGCATCCAAGCCTGACTCATTGTATAATGACAGCAGGAAGCGCCACCGAGAGTCTACTCGAGGTGGCTCGAGGAAGCGAGGTATTTACTCTGGTAGACGGGATCTTCCTTCTGGAAACTAGGTGGTGTGATATCAGTGTGTAAAGAGAGGGTATAAGAATCCTCAGTGCCCAAGAGATCCAGTGGAGTGCCGAGATTGCGGCAAGATGGGTCATCAACAGTTTTTTTGAAGGGTTCTTCTTCCAGCAGCTAGTGAAGGAGGATCGGTTTCTACTCCTCATACAGGAGAAGGATTACTAGTTCCACAGTAGACTGGGGGCTAGAGTTCTTCAGGTAGTTCAATCCAGGGTAGAGGTTGTGGACGTGGTGGTTAGGCTCAGGGAGGATCATCTCACGGATATCAGGCTGCTACACAGGGTCGTAGTACTGGCCAGACTTTTTGCGGTAGAGAAAATCCATCAGGAGCAGGATCCTGGACCTTCCACAGTTTTAGGTACAATCTTAGTAGCCTCAGTTTTATCTTCTGCACTTTTCGATATTGGATCTTCTCATAGCTTTATATCTATGCACACTATGGAGATACTTAGACTTACTGTCCTTACTTCTGAGGATACGTTGGCACTAGACACTCCTTTGAGACATATAACTACTAGTGTGCGTCGATGCATGGAGTACCCCCTTTGATGTTGGTGGGTGTCACTTCTTGTGGGATCTTTATGTCATTGAGATGACGGGTTATGATTTCATTCTCTAAATGGACTGGCTAGTTCCTTTTCAGGCCTTTGTCGATTGTTATCGCTGCAAGGTGAGTTTCACATCACCAAAGGGTGGGTCTTTTCTTCCCAAGGGAGAATGGGATGTCCAGGAAAGCATAGTTAGACCAGAGCATCGTGGGGTGGGTAGTGTTACAGCCCATATTGCTAGTTTATATCTGGATGATTCAGGAACTTCTCAGATGGACTTCCCTCTAGTATTTGACCGTTTTCCGGATGTCTTTCCAGAAGAATTTTCAGGGTTGCCTCCAGAGCATGAGGTAGACTTCTCTATTTAGATTGTGCCATGAGTAGCACTGGTATTCATAACTCCTTATATGATGGCTATGCCTGAGTTTCAAGAACTCATGAAGCAGTTGGAGGAGTTGTAGGAAAATGGTTTTATCCGACCTAGTACTTCCCCATGGGGTTTTCCTGTGTTGTTTGTGATGAAGTTGGATGGTACCTTATGGATTTGTGTGGACTATCAAAAGATGAACCAGTTAATGGTCAAGAACCAATATCCTTTTCCAAGGATTGATGATCTTTTTGTTCAGCTTCGAGGAGCCAGGGTATTCTCGAAGATCGACTTGAGATCCGGCTATCATCAGTTGTAGGTCAGACCATCTGATATACCTCTCATAGATTTCCGGAGCAGGTATGGTCTATACGAGTATCTGGTTATGCCATTCAGTCTCATGAACCTTCCAGTAGTTTTCATGGCGCTAATGAACAGATCTTTCCATCCTTACTTGGACTCCTTCGTCGTTGTCTTTGTGGATGATATCTTGGTTTACTCTCACACTCGACACGACCATGCTACCCATCTTGAGATCATATTGAGTACACTGAGAGAGCATCAGTTATATGCTAAGACCTCAAAGTTCCACTTCTTAATGGATGAGATTCACTTCTTGGTCATGTCATCTCCGAGACAGGCATTTCAGTAGACCTAGAGAAGATGAGAGTAGTAGTTACCTGGGAGCAGCCGAAGAATGTCTTCGAGGAATGGAGTTTCTTGGGATTGGCTGGTTTTTATAGGCATTTTATATAGGACTTGTCATGCTTAGCAACACCATTGATGGGATTTACTAATAAGGGTGTGAAGTACATTTGGTCAGAACCTTGCGACTTAGCCTTCCATGAGTTGAAGGGGAGATTAACTTCAACACCGATTCTAGTTCTCCCAGAGCAGGGAAAGAGTTATACAGTTTTCTGTGATGCATCTGGCATCGGTCTTGGAGCAGTTCTTATGCAGGAAGATCATGTTTTTGCATACGGATCTCAACATTTGACGCCCCATGAGAAGAACTATCCTACACATGACCTCGAGTTGGCTGCGGTTGTTCATTCTTTGTATTTTTGGAGGCACTATCTCATGGGAGAGCATTTTGTGGTATATACTGACCACAAGATCCTCAATTATATCTTCACACAGTGTGACTTGAATCTGAGACAACAAAGGTGGGTCGAGTACCTACAGTATTTCGACTTTGAGCTTGCTTATACGCCTGAGAAAGGCAATGCTGTGGATGACACATTGAGTAGGAGGACTCAGTTGTAGGCAGTTCATGAGGCCAGCAACGAGTGGAAACTTATGGCTCTATTCTCTAAGATGCATTTGGAGGTGCATGAAAGATAGTGAAAGATGATTCTTTCTTCTGTAGCTGTTACCTATACTCTTTTGCGCTGTTCTAAACCATGACAAACCCTACTTCTTGTCTCCTATAACTCTAGTCATTATTGGCCTCTCTCATTATTCAATAATGTTTCCATTATTATGACCACCTTCACTCATGGATCTTTCTATTGTTAGAATTATCAATTTCACCATCACCACTATCCACATTACTTCACCAAACATTCCTCCTGATCATTCCCCTTTTATTACATGGTCACAACATATCATAGATATCATATTAGACAATAATGGATCTTTTTGTGCTGGAAAATTGAAAGGGGTTGTGTGCTTCACATATAGTTTGGGGAGTAATTATTTCCATCATTACAATATTTATGGATTCCCATTGTGTATGATATTCTATTATAAACAAAGTAAATTATGTTTGGTTCAGAATATTATTGTGCATTGATAAGTGCTTTATCCCATCAATTTATGTAACTAACATTCATTTTTCAAAAAATTATCTTATCATAAACTACAACAAATTGGCCAATTACCTACTTAATATATAGTTCAATGGTATTTATTATAATCATTTGAGTTTCCCTAAAAATATTATAGAACAAAATAAAGATTAAAACAAGAGATATTTATTTGGAATGACCAAGGTCTCCATTTTCATTTTCCATGGTTTCAGGTCTCTATATGATGTCATTTAATGATATAGGAGTCCTAATTACCCCAAACAATACTACTATAGGCCAACATGATTTGTATTTCACATGATCCTTAATGTTTTCAAAATAATTATACATTGATAGGTATATTTATTTATTACATATTTTAATATTATTGGAATTTTAATTTAATGTAATGATTTTAGTGAAAATGTTCTTCAAACTATATTGATTGTCACCTTATATTATTTGATTTTATGGTATTATCTGAAATATTTTTTTATTAATGTGATAAAAAATGAACACTTATGTTTAGAAAATTATATTTTTGAAATGTAACTAGCTATAATCCATAATTAAAATTGCATTTAGTTTAATTTTTAATATGAGTGGGTTTATAGTATACATGGGATAAACATATTTTTTAAAAATAATAAGTGTTAGGTTTTTTTTGGAACAAAATTTTCTTTGGTTTTTTGTTCTAATTAGAGGATAAAAATAATTTCTCATTATATATATAAATTAATTCTGGATTTCCTTTAAGTATATGTTAATCTATATTAATTTCACTATATTTTGATCGTAAAGGATATTTATGAGTTTAAAATGTCTGTCTTTTAGAGTATTTTTGTAAAGTAGAAAATTTATTGTTCATTTACCTTTGAAATATCTTATTCATGATTTATGTAAAATGAACCAACACACACATATATATAATTTTTTAACAGTGATAACTATATGAATTTTTATAAAATTTAACATGACTTTTTCAAGACATTAGAATTTCAGGTAATGGAAAAATTTAGTGACTTTTATTTAGAAAGTCTTAATTTTTATCTTTGTATACATTTTTTTTCTGGTTGTTTAACTATTTTTTTGTTTACATGTCAAATAATTTGTTCTACAGAGTAATGTTTTTTGAAAATTATTATATTAAAATGAATAAGTAAATATTTGTTTTTTAAATTTTTATAAATCCTTCCTTATAATATTTTCTATGAATAATCACCTGATATTATTTGAAAGGTTTTTTAATATACGTCTCATTATATTATTAAAATATTTTTCTATAAGAAATACATGTGTGAATGTGATAAAAATAATTTTTATTGTATATTAGAATATGATGGGTATTATATGAGGGATACATATGATATGTTATAATATGAGTTACCATAGAAAAGTTAGTGATTCATCGAATGAATGGGTCGTAGTGATGTGAAATTTATGTTGTTGTTTGTTCTAATTTATGGTTTTTCAGAAGTTAGGCTTAACTAATGTATTGTAGAACCCATTGTGTGGTTCATTCCTAAGGGAACCAATTATGTTAAGACTTCCCCAAATTTAAAATTCACTTCCAAAAAAATATGTACACACATTTCATGATTTGGATGGTATAAGTACATGTGATAGTTATCCTCGAGGGATAGTCTTGGATGCTAGGGGTTTGATGTCCAATATCATGGTACCTATGATGTGGTTATTTCTAGAGGGAGATAAATTATTTTTTCTACTCCTATTAATAAAATGATAACCTTTTATTAGTGAAATGAGTTGAATGTAAAGGAAAACCCATGGTATAAAATTATGGTATCATTAATATAATTCAATGGTATGAGATGAAGTAGGTATATTTGATTATCATGGTTTATTGGTTAGTAAAAAATGACTTGACTTACATGTGTATTTTGAGTGTTATTACTTTGAAAATATACTCAAATATATGTATTTTTGTATATTTTAGAGGAACTGTTATTATTTAATTTTTTATTTTTATGTTCACACCCTACACATGGACTTTAGTGTATATAGAGATATTATATTTGAGATACAAGTGATGAAAAATAACTAGTAACATAGATTAGAGTTTGTGTAGCTCAATGGGGATGAGTTTATGTCCACATCATAGTTTTAGGTACATTTTAGAATTTATAGATTAATTTATAGGAAAACACCTACCATTGTGAAGTAATTATTTTTCTAAATTAAATTACTCATTTTTTTTCAAAATGTATGTAGGATAATTGTATGAATTAGTGTTAAAGAGGTAATCAAGTTTTCAATAGAGTATGTATATGACCCTTCTCAAATCCATTTTCTATGTTTACATTTTTTTATTCAAGAAAAATTAAATGTTTTACAACTCATGCTAACAATATATTCTTCACATGATGATGCTACCATTCTCAAGGAAGAATAGATTTTTGATGATGAAAATAAAAAATTATTAGGGGATAAAAAAAATGTTAATGAAAAAAAAATGATGCAGCATCATAGGGTTGAATAAAATTATAAAGGAAATAAGACATGGTATAAAATTTGATGTTGCTTGGTATGAACATGAACAACCTATTAACCCCAACAAGTCAATGTACATTAGGTATGTTAATATCTCAATGAGGAAGAATGTGCTAATTGATATTTATTCCAGGCACCACATCCAACTTATAATGAAGGGAACGCTTTGGAAAGATATAACGTTAATGTTACAATATACTTTCTCTATTTTCCGAAAAAATCATATAATGAAACATTGATTTAATATTCATTATTCTTTAAATAGTTTCTTTATTTTTGAATATTTCAATAATAAATTTGTCTTAATAGCCACTGGAAGATCCCATAATGGCTTTCAAACTCTTATTACTAAGTTACATTGTAGGGATGATGATGAGTAAGTAATTATCCACCCACCAGTTAGTTATGAATGCATTATAAAGCAGGAAACATGGAATCATTTCATTAATCACCACAAGGAGAAATAATTTTAGGTGAATTTCAGTCGATAATATAATATTTTACCTTATTTATTTTAACATATTTTATACAACAATGTTAATTTATAAAATATAAAAAGAGTGTTGAAAATAATGAATGTGAATCAAAACCAATTTATCCTTATCACAAAGAAAATATGAGGTACGGTTTACTAGAGAATAAATTGGTATGTATTTTCAATAAACAATAAATGTTTAAGTGAAATGAAACAACATATTTTCCTATGTTTATATGTATATTAATGATGAAAAATATGAAACCACTTCTATCCCATGTCATGTGCTATGGAAAGAGGATTTTGTAAATTAGGAGGGTAAATTACTTGATTAAAACACAAAAGAAGTACAGGAAACATATGTAAGTATAACATAATAGTAGTTCATTATCATTTATAATATTATTGAATAAAAATATCCATTTATGTTTATATTTTTTTATATGGTTTATACATAATAATTGGCAGTGATGGTATCAGAAGAAAAATCGCTTTCAGTAGTTTTGAACAGACATAACAATATGGCCACATTAAAGAATTATGTTTTAGAGTGTCTTCTAGAAAATATTTTTATAAGATAAAACCACATGAAGTTACATATAATATAGTGAAAGGATTTAATACAGAAATAGATTCTTTTCAAGATATTATTGTCTGGTCTAGTATGGAAGACCAATGTATAAGAAAGGATCCAAGCGAACCGGCAGTGGAACAAAGATCCACACAAGAACCAAATGAACCCACTAGAACTGAGGATAGTCACTCCCATCAACCTAATACTTTATTCTAGTTAATCAATTTTTTTATTACTCTTTCTCTTATATTTGAATCAAAAAACTTTCGATAAATTTATATTACAAAAATTCTGTAGGGTGTAGTTGTATGTGATTTGTATCTTTCAACATCCATGCACCACCTTGTTATGAGGGGTATGGTGTATAATATCCTAGGAGACAAGATACATTATAAATAACTCCCAAAAGATCATAATAGTGTAGGGATTGAGGTATCTCATGAGTCGAATGCTGAGTTTCCTAGTCCACTTGATGATATGGATATCACAATGGTCAATGAATCTTTTGTAACTTTCAAAACATGGCTGTATAATCTTATAAATATATATGAGGTATGCATTTAACAATTTTTTTGATATGAAAATCCTATAACAGTTGATGAAAAAAATAGTCTTAATTGAGGTATGATATTAAATATGGATAAAGAGATGGAAAACGAAGGGTCAGATCAAGACAATCCAGTGAATATGTCAAGAAATCAAAACAACTATACAAGAGTCCCTTCTCCCCACCAGTTCCATAGAAACATTTATTATCAATACAAATTCATGTAGTGACCACATTTAATGATGTAAATATTTCTTACACTACATAAAAAATAGAAATAGATGTAACTTTCGTGAAAAATGTTATTGGTCTGAAGACTATAAATGAGATTCTCAATCATGAATGGCTTGGAGTATTAGATTTAAATACATTCATAAGGTACATTTTAATAATACATCTATCCAAATAGTGATCTAATATGTTTATTATAATTAATAAATATACATATTTTCTACAATAATTTATATTACAACTATATAAAGGAAAAACCATGAAATTACCAATTAGGATTCTCTAATCCCTGTATCATTTCACTAGAAAAACATATTTTAGACAAGGAATAAATTGAAAAGAAAAGAGATCAGATACTCAAAGTTTTTGGGAAAAAATATAATATGACAAAATATTTTTTACGAATAAAATACATAAGTAAAAATCTATAATCTAATCATATAAAATATATTTTTATTTTTTTTAGTACATATTTGTTTTTTATTTTTAGGTAAAACTAGATACTAATAATAGTCAATATGGAAAACCAATTTTTTTTTCTAGATCCAATGCATGGTTATCCAAGAAACCAACACCACATGATGTGTATTGTGAATGTGTAGTATATTACAATCAATATTTCATATATAGACTTCAAATTATATGTTTTTTCCGTGTTTTAACAATAATTTTATTATGATAGGGTCGTCTCTAAATATAAGTGAAATCATGGAATGAATGTGGTGTCTAAATAGATAGAGCCTATGGATTAATAAAAATGTAAATAGATTATGGTACATATAGAAATAGTTAACAATAAAAATATATTTTAAACCAATTTAATTATTTTTGTCAATGTTTTTGTAGTGTCTGAATCAAGATAGTTTAAAAAATTATGGATATCATGTTTTCAAATTTATTAAAGAGACCATAAATCATGAAATTACCAACATCACCCAAAAGGTAATTTTTGATGGTAATTAAAAATTCATTAAATATATTTCTTAATAATTTTTCTCTATTCTCTCTGTACTATCAGGATTTTTGACTAACTTCATACTCAAAAAAAGAAATAAATTTGTTTTGAGATGAGTGAAGAATATACATGTTTTTAGAATGTTTTTTGAAAACATATTTAGGTGATTACCTACAATTTTTGTAATATAATATGATCTATGACCTTAGAAATATATTTGGGGTGTAAATAATTAGTTTCATAAATCTTATATATTATTTTTCACCAGTTTCTCAAGGATAAGTATAAAGGAAGAAATCAATGTGGTTGAAAGTGATAACCTAAAAACAATAACATTATTGGGTAATGGTGGAGGTAGAGGTGGAGGTTAAGTTAGTGTAAGATACCTAGGTGGAGGTGGAGACAAAGTCCTAGATCGAGGTAGAGACCAAAGTAGAGGAGGAGATAAAACACCGGCCTGAAAATAATAAAATTGTTGGGAAATAGAGTAGAATGAGGATTATATCAAAGTTGTTTTTGAGTAAAATTATTGAAAAGTTATAAAAAAACATGTCACTTAAGATAATATTCATTATAAAAGTGTTTCAGGCGTCTTATATAATTTTTTCACCTCTTTTTATGTGATTTTATAAAAGAATTTAAATTGAGGATTTTTTTTAGAAATAAAAAAAACCCCACTTATTTTTTCAAACTTATTATCAGAAGTTAAAATTTATATTAGCACATTTCATGTACTGTAAAATCTTGAAGTGTGAAATAAAACCCTCAGCAAGAACAAAAATAAATAGTAAAAAAAATTATCCTTTTAATTTCCCTTGACTTCTCTACACTGTAAAGAAAGGGTCTTAGTAGTGGTTCCAATAGTCACCTATGAGTCATAAAAAACCAATCCAATAATCAAAATATTTTATAATCCTCCTCAAATTTTGGATTAAATATGTTTTTAATCAACCACTGAGGCCATAAGGTGTATGAGAGAACTATTAAGGGAAAACCAGCATTAAGAGATCATGGTCACCAGGGATGGATGATTTCAAAGGAAACATGACATCAAATGAAAAGAAATTTCCTTATGAAGAAATCCCTAAAAATGGGAAACCATATTTAAATGAAATCATAAAGCACTAAAAATCCAAATGAATACCCCTTTTAAAAAGAAGCTATTATATTGATCCAAAAACTCTAAGAAAGTAAATAAATGAAAAATTTATTATATTGAATCATGTATTTTCAAAAAAGAAAAATACATTGGTTTATGGTCAAATTATTTGGGCTATTTCATCATCAATTAGATGAAAAATATTATATAAAAATTCTTGTGAAATCCACAAAATCAATATTAATTATTCACGTGAACATTCATTACATAAAATGATCCATGTTTACAAGATCATTAATAAAAAACACTTTACAATTTACAATAAAAAATAAATTAGAATAGGTACATTCCAATTTTGATGAAAAAATAATTATGAAGTTATGTTAGAGTTTATCATCACCCATAATATTGAAAAGGATATACTAATCTATAGTACAATCCAATAAGACATAATGGATGCACTATATTTCAGTGTCATTCGGATTCTATAAAGGGTTATAATGATGTTTATTGCTGTCAAAAAGGGGTAAAAAATTTATAATGGAGTTTAGTGTCATTTAAAAATAAATAATGGTCCAAATTGAAGTTTTTTTCCATGAAATAAGATAAATGGTTTGCCATGGGATTTTTACTCTCTATGATGGTTAAAGGGTAAGCTAGATTTTATTATGATCCATAAAAACTCATATTTAAATATTTATTTTAGTTTAATCAATGAATTATGAGGGTTTTAAACAAATATTTAAGGATTTTGAGGAATAAATTACTTCATCAATATAGACGATTCACTCTTGTACTATGATCATGAACTCAACATGGATGATTCACTCATGATGATAATATTTTATTTTTATCCTACAATGACTTCAAAATTATGGGGTGTCAAACTAAAATATTGTTAGATGACCTAGTGTGTTGAATGTTATGTAGGATAAAAATATAGGGTGGAATCAACCATACCTCAAAGTAAAACACGACGTACCCGATATAACTCAACTTGGGTGGTTTCAGTTTAAAATTGATATTTTATTAGTGTATTATTTCATACTTATGTTTTATTTATTTATTTATATTATTAATAACATAAAATTTGTTTTATTATATAGGAATATTATTTTTCTTAAGTTGGGGTGGCTGTTCAAAGTAACTCATTCTTGTGAGATATTGTACTTTGAGTCTACAACTAAGATAACAACAATAAGAAAATGGGTCAACAATGTATAAAACCATAATGAAAAGGTTAATTCTAAATAATTATTTACCTAATTTTTCAACCATTTAATTTACCATTTTTAAATTAATATATTTATTATTTTTTATCTATTATTTTTTTCAAATATCTTTTAGGAGATCATATTTTTCTTTCCAAAATTTCCAACAAGATAGAAAAGATAGAACATGGTGCTTTTGGATGAGGTTTTTCAAGAACCATGGGGTCTCTTCATTCATCCAAATAGAACATCTATTTCTTTTCTAACTTAGGGAATATGGTATAAATAGAAACAACAATCACATACTCAATCATCCATACCACAATCCGATGCACGAAGTAACCGATATGACCTGAACAATATGTTTTTAGTTTACAATTTATATTTAATTCAAAACACACATAACATACTCAAAACCAATAAAACACATTAAGATTATTTTAAAACATTAGGAAAACAATGCATAAGTCATTTAGGACCTGTATGAATGAACCAAACCTCAAAATAGTACACAATGTGGCCAGTATGACTCAAAGTGAGTGTTTCCAGTTTCAAATGACATTTTAGTAAAAAATTGACATACTCAAAACCAAGAAAATGAATTCATATTGTTCTGATACTTTAGAAGAACTCTCCATATGTCATTTGGGATGTGTAGGAATCAAACTTACCTCAATACAATTCAAGATGTGATTGATATTACTCCATGTGCGTCTTTTTATTTAAAACTAACAATAAGTTTACCACAAAAGACAACAAACAAACTCAAATTCGAGAAAACAGATTCGAATTGTTTTTATATTTTAGGAAAACTATCCATTCATAAATTTTAAAATATAAGAATCAGACACACCTCAATTTGAGACTCGATGTTCAAGGTATGACGCAAAGTGTTAGTTATCAATTTAAAATTTACATTTAGTACAAAAAATAATCACTTACAGATTTCCTTGCTAATTTTGAAGAATGATTAGTAATTAATTTTTGATTTTTATGAATCATTCTAACATCAAACACACACATGACGTGACTGGTATGAATCAAAGCACTTTTTTTAGTTTAAAATGACATTTTAGTAAAAAACACAAGTGGAATAGTCAAAAAAAATTACATTGTTTTGATACTATAAGAAAATGATCCTTAAATAATTTGATATATTTTGAAATCATCTGAACCTCATTATGAAAAATGGCCTAACTGGTATTACTCCAATTGTAACTTTTTATTTAAATTTGACATTAATATTAATAAGAAAGTAAACTTACATTCTCAAAACTGAGAAAACACACTCAGATTATTTTGAAACTTTAGGAAAATGATACATAAGTCATTTTGGACATGTAGGAATTAGCCAAACCTCAATGTGATACGTAATGTTCCCATTACGAATCAAATTTCCCTTTATCAATTTAAAAATGACATTTTAGTTTAAAAATTGTGACTCACTAAAAATAGAGAAACCAAACTCGGATTGCTTTTATAATTTAGAAAAATGATTCATAATTAATTAGTGACATGTATGAATTAGTCTCTTATAAAACCCACATATGATATGACTGGTATGAATCAAAGTGCGTGTTTCCAATTAAAATTACATTTTAGTTTAAAAAAATTTTACATACTCAAAACAATGGAAACACATTTATGATGATTTGATACTTTAGGAAAAAAAATCCATAAGATATTTGGGATGTGTAAGAACCATCGACACCTAAATCCAATGGACAATGTGACCGGTATGATTCCTGGTGCATCTTTTCAATAAATAAGTGTCACTTTAGTTTAAAAAGTTCTTCACACCACCAAAACCAATAAAATGGGCCTATATTGTTCTCTCATCGTTCTATCTTCTATTACTTAATTAATTTACTTGTTATTTTATCTTATACATATTTAGTTAATTTTCAATGAGATAATTCTTTAAGATGAACAATAAATGGTGTGACATGCATGAATCAATCACAACTCAATTTGATACCCAATCTTTCTGTTATGACTAAAAGTTTAGTTTAAAATTCACACTTTTTGTTTAATTTATTTATTTATATTAATAATAACCTAAGAATATTTTTCTTATACAGGCTCTATATTTTTCTCGAGCAGGGTTGTTTTTTTCTTTTATACAGGTGGAATCTTTTACTCTATAATAGTGTTTTTCTTATATTTTAGTTATAAATTTTATTTCATTTAAATTATATATTTGTATTTGATTTTGTTAATTTCTTGATTTGTAGTGTGTTCCTACAACACACTACATTATTCCCTATTTCTAGTGCTACACTGTGATGTAACATCACATAGTAGTATTACCCTTTATCAGCACATTTATTCGCATTGACAAAATATTCCTTTATCAGATCTTATAGAAGCACTCATATAAGGGTGATTTATTAGTGCTAAATAAAAGCACTGATAAATGGGTCCATTTATCAGTTATTTTTATCACTGATAAAGTACCCATTTATCAAGACTATTCTGGAACTAATACAAACTTATGGATTTTAACTACGCTCTAGTAGTTAGTGGTTTTTTAGCACTGATAAAGGCCGAATCTAGCACTATTTGAGGCCAATTTTATAGTAGTGTTACATGTGATTTTTTTTAATATTTCCATTTTATTACCATAATTTATATATGTGATATGACTTGAAATTATTTTACCTGGATAATTTGGAACTGTGGAAAATGGGAAATTTTTTACCATGATTTTGGTATACCAATTTTTTCACCAGTTTTGATGATTTTTTTCATTAAGGATAAAAAAGATTATATTGTTTTACAAATAATTTTTATAGAACACTAGGGTGATGCTATATTGAGAATATCTAACTCACACCCTGTGCACCCATTTGACGGTATGTATACTTAGTTATTTCATTTGATGTAGGAAAAAAAGATGTCATAGTGAGGTGGTGAGGTTTCTATCAGTCGATTTTGGTTACCTAGTGGTGATATGGTGGGAGTTTTCCAACATTATATCATGGAGTAGTCCATTTTTGTTTTAGTTTTCATTTTCCATTAGATTTTTTACTTTGGGTTGTTCTGACTGCTTGAGTTTTATCATTTATTCTATCTAATTTTAGTGTTATTGCATATATTTCTCGATTTTCTCTTCCACTATTTCTCTTTTATTTGTATATATGTGCCATGTTTTCTAATTTAGGTTGGGTTAAATCATTCCCTATAGATGTTGTTTTATGATTGGTTACTAGTTGCAAGCCCATGGGGATCGGGAACAACCATTCAGTATGTGGAAGATCGGGTTGACTGCTAGGTCTGAGGTTAACCTGGGACGGTTCATTACAAATTTCTATCAATGGTAGGTTTTTCCTTATGATTCACTGTCTTGGGATATTTGGTATACTAGATATTGGATTGTTGAAACATGATAGGTAGGTTTTGGTGAGTTCCTTTCTAGATCTTGTCATGGTGAGACTCAAATAACCAAGATACTAATACAAATATGTCCTTTAACAGTGATAGTAAAAGGGATTTATTAGTGCTCCAAAAACATTGATATTGAGAGTGATGTTAAAATCCTACATTTAACAATTCTAAAAAAAGTGATACCCTTTAAAAGTTATAAAAAAATAATTGATAAAGGCCACCTTTATTAGTGCTTTTTATATCACTATTAATGGGTGTCTCTAACTATGATTTTTTAGCACTGTTAAAGGGTGAATTTAAGAGGTATTTTTTAGATATGTTAAAGGGTGAAATTTAACATCGCTAAAAAATTTCTATTAAAAAAATTTAAAAAAATTTAAATTTTCATACACCCCCAACACCCCCTTTCTCAACGCTTACGTCCCCCATTTTTCATTACTTTCAACTCATCATCTACTATCACAGACCCCACCCCTTCCTCTGAACAATAATGCTACCCCAAATACTCGCACATGCCTATATTTGATCCCAAGACCTCCCTTATGGGACTGGATGCTCTTTATGACTATGTCATGCGTGTTTTGATGAATATTTGATAACTTTTCCATTTATTTATATATATTTATAAATGTGTGATATATATACATATATAAAGTTATATTTATTTAAATATATTATATATTAATATTCGTTTAAATATATTAGAATACATATATATGTGTGTGTGTTTATTAACAAAAAAACATATGTATATATAAAAATTATATACACATATTATTTCATTTTTATAAGGTAAATAAAATGGATAATTTTTTACATTAAATAAAATCAGTAATACAATTTTTTATATATTAAAAAATAAATTTTTACATAAATATGTTGATATAGGTATTTATACAAATTAATTTTTATATTTAAATATATAAAATATGCATATATTTAATTATAAATAAAAAAATTATAAAAAATGATGATATTTCAAAACCATAATATCATTATGAATGTAATACATGGGAATAAAATCATCCCCCACTGAAAACAGGAAAAAATATCCCCTTAAACAAGGTTGAAATTACAGTGAGTGTTAAAAAATTGGGTACCTCTACTAAAAACTCAGTTTTTCATGCCTTCTGAGCCTTTTTGGAGACAAACAATTTGATCAAGGGTTCTACATTTTACTAGGACATAGATTATGTTGTATGAATTTATTTGATATGTGGTAGATCCCAAACAGACACCCAGATCAGAAGATATGTCCCTTTGATGTCCTAGTTATATTTTCAACTTATATTAGATATTTTATTAATTTTTTAATTTTTTTATCTTCAATTTGTTATTAAATGACTATTACTTGATAATAATTTGAATATTATTAATTAATAATAATTTTTGATTATTTTATATTCCTTTTTCACTAAATATCTTATATATTATGTGTAAATGCACATTTAGCCTTATTTAAAACTTATTTTAAAAATATATATTATATTTATATATATTTATATATTAATTTTAAAGAAATATATTTTAATTAAATATAAAATTTATTAATTATAGAAAAAAGGGATGATAAAGGGTGAGGTTTTATTAGTGCTTTTAAAAAAGCATTGATAAAGGATGGCCTTTATGAGAACATTTTCTTCTAGGGCTAATAAAGACCCCCTTTATCAACACTTTTTTAGCACAAATAATGGGGTGTGGCTTTATCAATTTTTTTTACAAGTGATAAAAATGATACCCTTTAACAACAATCTCTTTAGTGCTGTTAAAGACCCCATTTAACATCACTAAAAAAGGGTTGTGAAAGACCCCCTTTAATAGTTCTTTTTATAGCACTAAGGAAGGGGGTATTTGAAAACACTTTTAGATAGAGCTGTTAAAGCCCAAGCACTGGATAAACCCAGTTTGGTGGTAGTGTGATACGTTGGGATCTGTGTCTCCTGTGTTGAGTTCTTGAGCATGATCTATGTTTTTTTCTTATGGTTTCTGGTTGGAACTGATATTTTCTAGTGATCCAATCATTTCTTCTTCTTTTGGCATGAATTGATATGCCTTTGAGACATCTTCCATGGGTTACACCTGAGGGTGCGACAAATTATCCTCAATGGAATCAAACTTTGGATGAAAATATTATAAAGACTATCATACAAGTAGTTCAGGTCGTGGACCAAAACATACCACAAGTCCAGCCATAGTTGTTGAGGTACATCCAAGATTTAGAGGAGAAAGGGATTTATCTTGAGAGTTCATATGTGAGAAACCAATATCCTTTAATGGTATAAATTTTTACTTTTTTATAAACTTGAGAATATCAATATGAAGTTCACATCATTTATACTTGATGGTCCCATCAAGCAATAGTGGGATTCCACAGTATATGTAGATAGGCACGTGGGCTTGGACTAGAAGGGTTTTAAGGCCCTATTCTTCTATAAGTTTTTATAGAGTCTCTAATGATAATAATGTTCTTAGAGTTAATATCCTTGTATAAGTGAGAGTGATTGATGTCAGCATACTCCCATTGATTCATGAAACTGGTTCATTTTTTATCTGAAGGTAGTGAAGAATTACGAACTGATGTCTCATAAGTGCCACATGGTTTGTGTTCAGATATAATATCATAGGTATTTATGATGAATATTTCAACCTATAAAGATTTAGTAGATATGGATATGATAGAAGAGATGGATACAGTTTGAAGGATTGTCCATTATACCCAGTGGAAGCTTCAGTGGAACATAGGGATAGAAGAGTAAGTGACATGATCATTGCCGACATAATGGTGGTGATTTTAAGAATTTTCCCCCCTCTATAAAATTTATAAGGACCTAGCCTTAAACATTTCATAATCTTGAATTAAATGAATAATTAAAATTGAGGATCTTTTTAGGTTTAGAGTTTTAGAGAATTAGGCTATAACTATTACATATCATCTTGAAAATTACATGAAGACACTACTACCTAGTATCCATTTAAAAAATAAATAAAAACTCTTAAAAAGAAACATGTATAGTTCCATGTTTTAGACATCATGACTTTTCCTTGATCCTAGACTTGACAATATTCATCTTTAAGTCTTGTGGAAAACATTTCAAAAACTTGGGATGAGAATAAAAAACTCAGTAAGGGTTATCAAATAAAGAAAGGAAACATTAACCCATCAATAAATACAAATCAACGAAACCGATACTTGTCACGACCCGCCCTCGGGGTCCGTGCCGTGACTACCCCAAGCCCGCCTTCCATAGGCCAGGGGCTGGCGACTAGCACCAAGGCGTAAATCCCGGTAAAAAGGGAAGCCATTGCCTTTGTAAAGTAAACAAACACCACAGAGTAAGCAAGCGGAAAGTAAACACTAAGAAAAAGTAGAGTACAACTGAAAGTGCGGAAAAGTAAATGGACCAGTATACAAACCCAAACTGAAAGTAAAGTACAACTCGAAAAGGAAAACAACAACTGAAAAGTAAAAGCCGCTACACCGAGCTGTCCACTAGAAATCCCATCTGAAGGGTGGGTACAGATAGCTCCACTGTTCCACGGGTCCCGCCGTCCGCTCCGAGCACGTCCCGCCCAGTGGTCCACCTACAGGTACCGTCCTGCTCTGCAAGCCTCAGCTAAGATCAACGCTGTCCGTCGTCTGCAACCAACACAACGTAGTGCGGGCAAAGCCCGTGCAGGGGTGAGTATAAGCTACTCAGTAGGGACCCCGAGACCCCTGAAGGTCTCTCAAATCCACAAAGGATAAACCACGAAGAAAGGTACAATCACGAAGTAACAACCGACACTGCTTAGGTATATGCCCATACATATACCTAAGTCATCAATTTCAAATACGCTCCAACCTCTGAGCCCAAGTACAACTCAGCCCACACAGGAAAGTAAACGTATTCCACACAGGAAAGCAAAACGTAATCCACACAGGATAGCACAACACAATCCACACAGGAAAGCAACAGGATTCAGCTCACACAGGTATACTTCTTCAAAAGACGATAAAGATGATCTCTGATCCATCTAAGTCGTCGGACCCACGAAGGATCGATAGGTAACTAACCCCCGCAAAAGACCCACACAGGATCGGGCCCACATAGGACCTGTAGGCGCTGGTTCACACAAGACCGCTGAGCGCAAAGACCCACACAGGATCAGACCCACACAGGATCGGGCCCACACAGGACCTGTAGCACTGATCCACATAGGATCGCTGAGTGCTGTAGTCGTCGTCGTCGAATCCACACAGGATCTCTGTACTGTCGTCGTCGCAGTCACAGTATCAGTAGTAGCAGTAGTAGTAGCAGTCACAGTCGCAGTAGTAGCAGTAGTAGCAGCCAGTACTAGGGTTCCCGCACACAGCAAGCTCGTACAGGAGGGTCCGCTCCACGAGCCGAGAGGCTGATACATCAACTGTCACAAAGTCTAGAGTTGATGTGTCCAAAAGTTCTGTATCGTCAACAGGAACTCAACGCAACACACGACGCGTCGATCGGACGCCCGGTCTGAGAGTTATTGGCATTTTCGTCCCCGGGGCCCGGTTGGGTTTTAAGGAAAAACCAACCCGACCGTACTCCACCTGCGCCCAAACCTCGGGCGGAGTATGCCAAAAGATCTGTCTCACTAAGAGGAACACAACAAAGCTGACGACACATCAATCAGACGTCCGTAGCTCAAGATATGAGCGTTTCCGTTCCGAGGGCCCGGTTGGTTTCGTGAACGAACCAACCCGGCCGAACTCAAAGTATTCCGAAACCCTGGCTGCAATATACCGAAACGACCGTCTCGATCTAAGGATCGCGTTGCCGCAGACGGTTCGTCGATCGGAGGTCAGTGGCTCAGGTTATGGCCAAAAGACCGAAACCATCTCGAAAATGGGGGGTCCGGGGTCCGGGCTGACCCGACCCGGCGCGGCGGCCTGGCGGCGCGATGACCTGGTGGCGCGGCGGCCTGGTGGCACGGCGGCCTGGCGCCGCACAGAGGCAGCGTGCGGGGGGCAGGGCCCCGCTTGATTGGAATGGTGGCGCGGCTTTTAGCCGCGCCTTTGGAAACCGCCCCCCCCCCTCGTGGGGGGCCTGCTTTGAGAAGAACCGGGGGGCCGGCTGCCCCCCTCAAAGAAACCCCCCCCCCCCTCATAAATGGGGGGGGGGGTTTAGAGCTGGATGGGGGAATTAAATTCCCCCGGCCTTTGACCTTCCGGCCGGCCATCTGCCGGCCGGTTTTTCTTCAACGGGACCGGAAAACCGGTCCCCTTTCCAGCTTCCGACGCTAGCGGCCCGGCCGCCGGTCTTCTCGTCCCGCCGCGGCCCGGAACCGGCCGCGGTGTTCATCGTCCGGCGCGGTGCGACGACACTGCGTCCCTCCACCGCGCCTTTGATTCCCTTCAACGCGGCGTGACGACGTCGTGTTCTTGATGATCCTTCCACGGCGCGGCGCGACGGCGCCGCGCAATATAATCGTGCGATTATCCGCATGGTGCGACGACACCACGCCATCTTGTTTCCACCCGCAAGGTAAATCAACAATAACAAAGGAGGGGGTTCGGACGTGTTTATGCGGTCCGGCCCCCTCACGTTAAATGATAACACAAATTAAGAAACCTCACGTTAGTCATGCTAGAACCACGAACAATGATAAATAAATAAACAAATAACAACAACCCCTACCTTGGGTATAAGTTTGAAGATTTGTCAACGTCCCGCGGAAGACAACGTCGCGGAGGTCGGGCGTCGCGGTAATCGTTCGTCAAATCCGATGACGAAGAGGTACGTCCGAAGAGGTATGTCGTTGGCGAATCTTCGTATGCCGACGAAGGGAGTCCGAGGAGGAAGCGGCGTTCCCTTTTGTTGACACGGAAGACGAAGAAGAGAGGACCGGCGTTCTTCGTCGGAGCTTGAGCGTTCTTCGTCAAAGCTTGAGCGTTCTTTGTCAAAGTTGAATAAGAAGGAGAAGAACACAAAAGCTCTCAAGATGGCTAAACAATTCTCACCAAATAAAATAAGATAGAGTCTTATTTTATTCACAAACTTAACAATTGAATTTCAAAGGTCTGAAATTCAAATAAGATAACTCCAAAATTAAATAACAATTTGTCATGTCATTTAAAGAGGGGTTAAAGGGAGTTTGAGAGAAGTTGGAAGGTTTAGGTTCGTGTGGGTCCCACCACACTTAATCCTCTCAAGGGAGGTTAAGTGGGTGTGGGTCCCACCCCTAACTTCCTTTGAGAGAAGTTAACCAACAAAAGTAAAATAAAAAGTGTTCCACATTTTTATTCAACTTTTTTATAATTCTCCCAAAAACTAACTTTCGTCCCGCAATAAACGCAACTTCGGAAAAGGTCTCCTTAAGCGAATATCGGCGTTGCGAGTTCATCGGTGTCCTCGGATTTCAATTCTGAGCACCGAATCAAAAGTTAGAAATTCCCGCTCGTTCGTTCACTGAACGTACCCGAGCCAAACTTCGGAAATTGATTCCGGGCACACCGGGCCTCGGAATCAGGTGCCGTCAGAAACCGCGCTCTTGTAAAATTTCAAAGAAAATTAAGAAAAAATTTCCCTTGAATTTTACGGGTCTTTACATTACTCCCACCTCAGGGCTTTACGTCCCCATAGATATACATCAAAAACTAGGGAAACAAATGAGGGTACTGAGCACGCATCTGAGCCTCCCGCTCCCATGTGCTCTCCTAGAGATTTCCGTGCCGCCATCTGAAGCGCACAAGAGGAATCGATTGCCCACATAGGACCCGCTCCTGTCGATCCTCTATCTCCACCGGGACCTCCGTAAAAGTCGCCCCATCGTCAACGTCAAGCTCCCCATGGTCAATGATGTGCGTCGGGTCGTGCACGTATCTCCTCAGCTGGGATACGTGGAAGACGTCGTGTACCCGGTGCAACTGAGGTGGCAGAGCCAGGCGATAAGCCACCTCGCCAACCCTGCTGAGGACCTGGAAGGGTCCGATGAAGTGCGGAGATAACTTGCCGCCTCGGCCAAATCTCCGAATACCACGTCGAGGTGAGACCCGCAAGAAGACGTGGTCGCCATCCTCGAACTCTAGTGGCCTCCGCCTCCGGTCAGCATATGACTTCTGCCGGCTCTGAGCTATCCTCATCCGCTCCTGGATGACCTGGACCTTCTCTGTCGTGGCCTGGACCATCTCCGGTCCCACAAGTGCTGACTCCCCAGGGTCTGTCCAGCACAAAGGAGATCTACAAGGTCGGCCGTACAACGCCTCATAAGGTGCCATCCCGATGGTGGAGTGGTAGCTGTTGCTGTACACAAACTCCACCAAGGGTAGGTGGTCCTCCCAGCTACGACCAAAGTCGAGGACACATGCGCGGAGCATGTCCTCGAGAGTCTGAATGGTCCTCTCCGTCTGACCATCCGTCTGAGGGTGAAAGGCTGTGCTCAGACGTAGCTGCATCCCGAACGCCTCCTGTAACCCCTTCCAAATATGGGAAGTAAAGCGAGCATCTCGATCGGAGACGATAGATGATGGCACACCGTGGAGCCGCACAATCTCTTGAATGTAGAGACGTCCCAAGCTCTCCACTGAGCCCTGCTCTCTGATGGGTAAGAAGTGTGCCGACTTGGTGAGTCGGTCTACAATCACCCAGATGGAGTCGTGACCTCTGGAAGTGCGTGGAAGTCCAGTCATGAAGTCCATAGATATGTCATCCCACTTCCACTCTAGGACCTCCAAGGGTTGTACCAAGCCTGCTGGTACCTGATGCTCTGCCTTCACCTGCTGGAAGGTGAGGCATCGAGAAATGAACTCTGCTACTGCCTTTTTCATGCCCGGCCACCAGTGCTGTCGTCTGAGGTCCTGGTACATCTTCGCCACTCCAGGATGTACCGCCAAAGGAGAAGTGTGAAACTCTCTTAGAACCTCCTCTAGAAAAGCGACTGGTACCATGGTACGTCCTCTGAAAAGGATGTCGTGCTCTTCTCCAAGGTAGAAACCATCAGGTGTCTGTCCCGAGGATATCTGTGCACGCCGTGTCTCACAGTCAGCGTCCTCTCGCTGTGCCTCTCTGACCCGCTGCAGCAGTGGAGGGGTGACTATGAGAGACTGAAGGAAGGCTTCTCCATCTCTATCCACGAAGGATATCTGCAAAGAGGCTAGCTGCTAAGATTTATCCTTTGCCGAAAAGTGAAATCCGGTCTCATCCCCTGGATGAACCACGTTCCTTGCCTAAAACAGTCAATCCCGTCATGATTAGTTAATTAATGGCATGGATGACGTCGTAAGGCCTCGACGCTTCTACCAAGAGATCCAACCGTTACTCTCGCCTCCAAGGGTTGAGTCACACTGTCGGCATTAGTGTGTGGTCACTGGGTTTCCTCCAGTACGAATCTCGCAAGTGAGGGTCAAGTCAACAGTTTTTAACCGGAACCTCTTCGTAAAAACAAACAAAAGACAAGAAAACAAAAGTCATCAAGGCAAGTGTCTTTTATTACTTCAACTTAAAGAACAAGGTCACAAAGCAACACAAACTACAAAGATAGAGGCATTATGGGAAAAGGTCTCTATGCCTGGAGCTAGTCCCGCACTAGTCCACCCGCTTCCGGAGCTCCATGATCGTAAACTTCAGCTGCCTGAAGCTGTGCTCTCCCCTGAGGTTGGGGTGGACCTCCTGGTGGTGGTGGTGGTAGAGCCTCAAAGCGTCGCCCACCACCTGCTGCTCGACCATCTCCTCTACCTCATCCGCCTCCTCCCTGCGGACCGTCACGGTCGAACCTCTGCCTCTACCTAGGTGGTTCCTCAATCGTCTGATGCTCCTCTGCATGGCGGGTCGGGCAGTCACGAGCCATGTGGCCTTGCCCGCCGCATGCATAGCACTGTCTTCCACTCGAAAGACTGGCTCCGCGCTGTGTGCCCCGCACTGCTGAGCTAGTGTCCTGAGGTCGTCTGCCTGAGGGTCTGGTCTGTCTGGACCCCTGAGTCATCCGTCGACTGCCTGCTGCAGATGACTCTGCCACGTGCCGCCCGGCGGTGGGTCGCTGCGCTGGTGTAGACTCAGCAAGGAAGCTCTCGATCAGAAGGGCCCGCTCCAGTACTCCTGTCTGAGTCGGTATGCTAAGGGAGATCAGCGATGCCCTGATCTCGTGTCTCAAACCCTGCTCGAAGGTCCAGGCCCGGAAGAATGGGTCCCGTACCTTGTCGGTCGAGTAGCGCGAGAGATCAGTAAATCTCGCCGAGTACTGAGCGACGGTCATGCAGCCCTGCCGCAGCTGAAGAAGCTCCTGGATACGCACCGCACGAAGGGTGGCTAGGACGAACTCCGAGCGGAAGAGTCTCTCAAAGTCCGTCCATAGTAGAGATGCCTCATCGTGCACCTGGAGCATCAAGCTCTATTATCGTCCTGCTGCTGCATGTAGTAGGCTCGCAGCGAGGATCACCATGAGGTCTGCTGGTGTCCTCACTAGCCTAAACACACGTACCACTGCCTCCAGCCAGTCCTCGGCTGCCTGGGGATCCGTCTCCCCGCGAAACCTGGGCGGTCGCTGGCGCTGAAACTCATGCAGTGCGCTGAGGCGACGTGCATCGTCAGCGGCTGGTGCTGGAAGCATCGGGGGCACGACGGGTAGAGCTACCGCCGGTGCCACTACTGACAAAGGGCCCTGCACCGAAGCCTCGTCGCTCGGTGGGCTGTCGTCACAGTCGACTCTCGGAACCCTAGCTGGCTGCCGTCATGGGGCCATCCTGAAAAGGAAACAGGTGCGCCACGGTCAGAACAGTATACCTGGTGAGCTGATATAAGTAATCACAAAGAAAACTTTGAAACACACATGCAATCAATGTTTTTGTGCATTAAGTCAGAAATCAGATGTCAGGGTCCTGGTGTATGGATACGTCGGCCGCCGCACCAACACTGGACTCCCTGGACTGATAACCACACTCAATACGCTAAACATTATTGCTTCACATAGAAAAGATCAGAGTTCGCGGTAGAACTGAACTCCTTTGATACCAATTTGTCACGACCCGCCCTCGGGGTCCGTGCCGTGACTACCCCAAGCCCGCCTTCCATAGGCCAGGGGCTGGCGACTAGCACCAAGGCGTAAATCCCGGTAAAAAGGGAAGGCATTGCCTTTGTAAAGTAAACAAACACCACAGAGTAAGCAAGTGGAAAGTAAACACTAAGCAAAAGCAGAGTACAACTGAAAGTGCGGAAAAGTAAATGGGCCCGTATACAAACCCAAACTGAAAGTAAAGTACAACTCGAAAAGGAAAACAACAACTGAAAAGTAAAAGCCTCTACACCGAGCTGTCCACTGGAAATCTCACCTAAAGGGTGGGTACAGATAGCTCCACTGCTCCACGGGTCCCGCCGTCCGCTCCGAGCATGCCCCGCCCAGTGGTCCACCTTCAGGTACCGTCCTGCTCTGCAAGCCTCAGCTAAGATCAACGCTGTCCGTCGTCTGCAACCAACACAACGTAGGGCGGGAAAAGCCCGTGCAGGGGTGAGTATAAGCTACTCAGTAGGGACCCTGAGACCCATGAAGGTCTCTCAAATCCACAAAGGATAAACCACGAAGAAAGGTACAATCACGAAGTAACAACCGACACTGCTTAGGTATATGCCCATACATATACCTAAGTCATCAATTTCAAATACGCTCCAACCTCCGAGCCCAAGTACAACTCAATCCACACAGGAAAGTAAACGTATTCCACACAGGAAAGCAAAACGTAATCCACACAGGATAACACAACACAATCCACATAGGAAAGCAACAGGATTCAGCTCACACAGGTATACTTCTTCAAAAGACGATAAAGATGATCTCTGATTCATCTAAGTCATCGGACCCACGAAGGATCGATAGGTAACTAACCCCCGCAAAAGACCCACACAGGATCGGGCCCACATAGGACCTGTAGGCGCTGGTTCACACAGGACCGCTGAGCGCAAAGACCCACACAGGATCGGACCCACACAGGATCGGGCCCACACAGGACCTGTAGCACCGATCCACGTAGGATCGCTGAGTGCTGTAGTCGTCGTCGTCGAATCCACACAGGATCTATGTACTGTCGTCGTCGCAGTCACAGTAGCAGTAGTAGCAGTAGTAGTAGCAGTCACAGTCGCAGTAGTAGCAGTAGTAGCAGCCAGCACTAGGGTTCCCGCACACAACAAGCTCGTACAGGAGGGTCCGCTCCATGAGCCCAGAGGCTGATACATCAACTGTCACAAAGTCCATAGTTGATGTATCCAAAAGTTCTATATCGTCAACAGGAACTCAACGCAACAGACGGCGCGTCGATCGGACGCCCGGTCTGAGAGTTATTGGCATTTTCGTCCCCGGGGCCCGGTTGGTTTTTAAGGCAAAACCAACCCAACCGTACTCCACCTGCGTCCAAACCTCGGGCGGAGTATGCCAAAAGATCCGTCTCACTAAGAGGAACACAACAAAGATGACGGCTCGTCAATCGGACGTCCGTAGCTCAAGATATGAGCGTTTCCGTTCCGAGGGCCCGGTTGGTTTCGTGAACGAACCAACCCGGCCGAACTCAAAGTATTCCGAAACCCTGAATGCGATATACCAAAATGACCGTCTCGATCTAAGGATCACGTTGCCGTAGACGGTTCGTCGATCGGAGGTCCGTGGCTCAAGTTATGGCCAAAAGACCGAAACCGTCTCGAAAACGGGGGGTCCGGGTCCGGGCCGACCCGGCCCGACCCCCCCTGGGTCGGCCCGGCCGGTCGGCCGGCGGCGCGGCGGCCTGGCGGCGCGGCGGCCTAGCGCCGCACGGAGGCAGCGCGCGGGGGGCAGGGCCCCTGCTTGATTGGAATGGCGGCGCGGCTTTTAGCCGCGCCTTTGGAACCCCCCCCCCCTCGTGGGGGGCCTGCTTTGGGATGAACCGGGGGGCTGGCTGCCCCCCTCAAAGAAACCGCCCCCCCCCCCCTCATAAATGGGGGGGGGGGTTTAGAGCTGGCCGGGGGAATTAAATTCCCCCGGCCTTTGACCTTTCGGCCGGCCATCTGCCGGCCGGATTTTCTTCAACGGGACCGGAAAACCGGTCCCCTTTCTGGCTTCCGACGCCGGTGGCCCGGCCGCCGGTCTTCTCATCCTGCCGCGGCCCGGAACCGGCCGCGGTGTTCGTCGTCCGGCGCGGTACGACGGCACCGCGTCCCTCCGCCGCGCCTTTGATTCCCTTCAACGCGGCGCGACGGCATCGCGTTCTTGATGATCCTTCCACAGCGCGGCGCGACGGCGCCGCGCAATATAATCGTGCGATTATCCGCATGGTGCGACGGCACCACGCCATCTTGTTTCCACCCGCAAGGTAAATCAACAATAAAAAAGGAGGGGGTTCGGCCGTGTTCATGCGGTCCGGCCCCCTCACGTTAAATGATAACAAAAATTAAGAAACCTCACGTTAGTCATGCTAGAACCACGGACAAGGATAAATAAATAAACAAATAACAACAACCCCTACCTTGGGTATAAGTTCAAAGATTTGTCAACGTCCCGCGGAAGACAATGTCGCGGAGGTCGGGCATCGTGGTAATCGTTCGTCAAATCCGATGACGAAGAGGTACGTCCGAAGAGGTACGTCGTTGGAGAATCTTCGTATGCCGACGAAGGGAGTCCGAGGAGGATGCGGCGTTCCCTTTCGTTGACACGGAAGACGAAGAAGAGAGGAGCAGCGTTCTTCATCGGAGCTTGAGCGTTCTTCGTCAAAGATTGAGCGTTCTTCGTCAAAGTTGAAGAAGAAGGAGAAGAACCCAAAAGCTCTCAAGATGGATAAACAATTCTAACAAAATAAAATAAGATAGAGTCTTATTTTATTCACAAACTTAACAATTTAATTTCAAAGGTTTGAAATTCAAATAAGATAACTCCAAAATTAAATAACAATTTGTCATGTCATTTAAAGAGGGGTTAAAGGGAGTTTGAGAGAAGTTGGAAGGTTTAGGTTCGTGTGGGTCCCACCACACTTAATCCTCTCAAGGGAGGTTAAGTGGGTGTGGGTCCCACCCCTAACTTCCTTTGAGAGAAGTTAACCAAAAAAAGTAAAATAAAAAGTGTTCCACATTTTTATTCAACTTTTTTATAATTCTCCCAAAAACTAACTTTCATCCTGCAATAAACGCAACTTCAGAAAAGGTCTCCTTAAGAGAATATCGTCGTTGCGAGTTCATCGGTGTCCTCGGATTTCAATTCCGAGCACCGGATCAAAAGTTAGAAATTCCCGCTCGTTCGTTCACTGAACGTACCCGAGCCAAACTTCGGAAATTGATTCCGGGCACACTGGGCCTTGGAATCAGGTGCCGTCAGAAACCGCGCTCTTGTAAAATTCCAAAGAAAATTAAGAAAAAATTTCCCTTGAATTTTACGGGTCTTTACAATACTTTTCAATCATAAGAAACCTCATGAAATCAAATGATTTATGAATAACATACAAAAATCATAAATCATAAAGGTAACTTATGGCATTCATAACATACTTACATTGTAGATATCACAACTATATAGGGACTCAAATTTTGAATTCCCATCACAGTATATTCCCTAAATATCTTAGGAGAAATATTAATGTTTACCTCCGTCACGTTACCCAATGCATTGGAGAGCTATCTCGGGCTCACCCACCCTAGGTTTATCATGGAACCACCCATATACATAATCAATTCCCAATAATCATAACACATAACACAAGAATAAAGGAAAGATATCATTTCACATTCCAATATATCAAGTCAAGATATTGAAATAAACAATCCTTTATCAAACCATTTTCAAAACCAGTTAAAACATTTGATAAAGATATTTTGAATCAAAGTGTCCCATACCACTTTTGAAGATTTTAATGAATTATCATTTGAAAACATTAATGTCCATATAAATAAATTATAAAAACAATTTTTAAAACATGGACATTAATGAGAAATATTTATAAGATTAAATCTTTAAAACATTTAAAATGATATATTAGATAAAGAGTTTTTAACAAAATGAGAGACTCTTGAATACAAATAATTGAGGAATAAAATTTAATCAGAACTTTATAATATCATGAGAATAAAGTTATTAATGATATAATATGCCAAAGGATAGTATATACACCACATAAGAGTGAATTGGTGCATAACAACAATGAAGTCTAAATGGAATGTAAATTGAGACGAAATCCCTTATAAAAACTGTATCCTTAGATTAAGGACAAATTAATTACATAATAATGTGTGGAAAATAATAATACACTCAATATAAGTGGATATTAAGTGTGAAACAATCATATGTTATTAACACATATTCATAGCATGACATAATCAAGAAGTAGAATTTTATCCCAAAGAATTGAAATTGGGTAAAGAAGTTCCCTTACAGAAATTTGACAGCCCAACGGTGTCACTTTAAAATTCAGAAAATGAATTGATGAGAGTAAAAAGTGTATCTCATCACATGGAAATAAAATTTACATCAATAAGGATATAGAAGAACATATCCCAATATAAGAAGATGTAAATTAAAAGACATAACAAAAAGAAGTCTTTTAAAAAGAGGAGGGTGAATGGTTCCTTTACCAATTTGGTAACTTATGAAACATACAACCCACAAAAGACTGATCATAAAATAAATATTTAAATACCAATAAATTTAAGTATATTACAAAATGAGTACATAAACCACACAAAAGGAAAATAGTGGAAATAAAGCATGAATCTTAGGGGAATAAAAAGTGAGATGAAAACCCCTTACCACATTGTAATCAATCGAGTCGTATGGACAAAATTTAATAACCACCAAATGAATCACAGAATACCATGAATATAAATAAAACCATGATAATATATATCAAATGATAGTACAAAATACACCACATGCAAGAAATAAGTGGCGAACAATAGAATTCTCACGGAATTAAAAGTGAGATAAGAAATCCCTTACCTCGTGTCTGACTTGACTCGTTTGTTCCTTGTTCTTCCTGTATAATAAAATAAAGTTAATTTATAATTGTTTAAGAAATTTTTTCAGTTTTATTATTATTTTTATATAACTTATTACCATTTTATAAACATTATGCAATAAATTAAGTTAATAATGGTCGTTTGGTTGATATATGGTACTTGAGTAAAAATGGACTTCTTATAATTACAAGTTGTTCGTGTAGTCAATAGTACATTATCTTCAAAATGATATTCATGATTTTGATATCACATATATCATATATAACCAGTATATATATTTATTTATAATAGTACATAACATTTAGAGGTAAGAAATGAAATGCACCGTTCATGGAGATGGTAAGTCGTACGTACGCATGAACGTTACTTTCATTTCTATTTCGTATTTTAAGTGAATTAAAACATAATTATACATAGGTATATTATAATTGCAGTATAATATCATATATAATATCATTAAATATATCCTTTATATGTCCTACATATGTCATTAACGAGTCATATCACTTTGAGGGGGCGGTAGTCCGCACTTCCTCAAATGAAATTATCACGTTTACCCATAATAGAAACCATAAAGGAATGCTATAAAAGAAAAATAAATAATTATAAAGAAAACCTAAATATAATATATTTCTAATATAAATCAGTTCCATCTTAATGGCCACCATGAGAGGTGGTAGGAGATAATCGAACAATCATCGTTTCGTGAGGCGTTAGTTTTCCATTCCCAGAAACAGTATGTTTTCACCCATTAGATGGAGGTGTGTGTAAGTGTAGTTAGAATACTTCCCATAATAGCATCCTAGTATATTTAAGATACTGGTTTTGTTATAAAAAAATGAATAAAAATATTTTATCATTTTTAGAAGTAAAATAATAGAAAAGAAGTTAAGAGAAACCGTTATCTTTAATTTGGTCAACTCTCTTTGGTTTGAACCAAAAGGACTTCTTGAAGTGCCTTATACCAAAGGTAAGGCTTCTAGGAGGAGGAGGAGAGAGATATTGAGAGATTATTTGGGTAGTTTTTGAATGATCCAAGGGGCTTTATAAGTGTGAGTAATGAGTTAGATGTGAGGGATTTTTATAAGGGGGAGGAGGGGCTCTTTAGGAAAGTCTGAAAATATTATTTTATTATATAATGATATTTAGTTTCTAAAGGTCCAAAACAAATTACAGTCGAAGATAAGATGACAAATGGTCAAAATAAAATCATAAAATAAAAATTGGACAGGTTATGGAAGTTATTTTAATACTTATATTCTTATTTATTTAAATCATTTATTAATGAGGTAAATACTACATCCTTATTGTGTCATAAATAATTTAATTTATTTGATGTATAAAAATTATAAAATAAATACCCTAATGTAGGAAATATTTTTATAAATCCAATTAATATTTATAGTCTAAAAGATAACTTATATAACCGCATGTAAAAATTTAGTTACTAAAAGATAATTGTTTTTGTCATTTTTGAATTTACTTTAAGTAATTAAAATAAATTGTCATTATCACTTACAAGTGGCTTCATGTGGTCCCAAAATCATTCCAAAGATGACCATGGTCGAAAATGACTCAACTAATAAGGTTAGGACAAGTTTTATGGTAATTTTTTATTATGATAATATTATTTTTACCTTGAATGACCCTATTTATCTTTAATCGCTGTAAATAAAAGTCGAAAGTTACTATTCACCAAAAAATATTTTCATCTTATTGAACAAAATTTTACTTAATAATAAAAAATATGTATGTCAGATTTTTGAAATTCAATCCTCAACAGCAGTAAAATTTCATTTAAAGGACAATTTCAGTTTTTAACTACTACTTATTGGTTTCACTATTCATCAAAAATTGAAGTTTTTTAGAAAACTACAAAAAATTCAGCCTAAGCTATATTTGATATTCCAAATTCAAAAATGATTTATATTTTACCAAATTCACAACATAGAATTTTAATTAATTAATTTAAAATTAATTCTCATTATCAAAACAAATAGCGTATTTTTAAGAAACTATAATTATCAAAAGATTGATACTTGTTTATGTCCAATTTCAAAGTGAAATTAATTACAATGACAAAAATTGGATTAAATGGTAAAAACATAATATAATTACACTTTAAAACCAATTATAAAGATAATATAACCATATAAATAAATTATATTAAAAGGAACTTTTAAATTAAAATAAAATATTTTTCACTATTCATCAAAAACTGAATTTTATCAGGAAAATACAAAAATTTTACCCAAAGTGAATTTTGATGACCTGATTATAAAGAAGAATTTTATTTTGTCAAAGAGAACATTTAAAAGTGATCAAATCATTATTTAAATTGGGTTCTCCTTCAAAAGGTGGTAAATCATCCTTTTAAAGTAAATTATTCTTAAAATTAGATTTATTCACATTTTAACCCTCTAAATTTTATTGGATAAATGTAAAAACATTTAACAAACATGTATAATCATTGTGTAGTTAGTTCTATTCATTCCCACCAATTCAACTACTAGGCGTTATCTACCATTTAACATAATAATATTATATTATTATTTTTCAATATGACCCAACGTTGTGTGCAACGTAAGATTTCAAAGAAACCTATTGTTGTGTATCAGGTACGCCATCGAACATAGCATTACACTAAAAGTATAATTAATATTTAGTTCACAAATATTAAAAAATATGGAAAATTTCATGTTCTTTATTTACCTGGGATGTTACATCCTTCCTCCCCTTTTGTAAATTGCGTCCTCGCAATTTTAAAACCGGGCTTGGAATCTTCATTAAAAGTTCCATATCGGAAATGAGATAGTAAAACTATCACTTTAAAAGAAAGAAAGAATAGTACAAATGTCACCCGAGATAACCCATACTAGGATTCCATGTATGAAAACATGGATGTGGAAGAGAGAACGAACGATCTTGTTCTGATGGAGAGTGATAGAAAACATGATTATGAGAAAGTTAACCACCAGAAAATCACAAACTTATGATGTGTTAAATGGTCTTTGATTATCCAGTAGGAAAGGTAAACCAACAATCACTACTACAACCTGCGCCTTTATCAGCGCTAAAAACCATCATTAACAGCGCTAGAATAGCGCTGTTAATTCCGGCGTAGATAAAGGGGGGTCCCCTATATCAGCGCTTCTAGGAGCGCTGATAAAGGTATACTATATCAGCACTTCTCGGAGCGCTGATACAGGTTCCTTTATCAGCGCTCCTTTAGCGCTGTTAAATGTTTCCTTTATCAGCGCTAAAAAAGCGCTGATAAAGGGCCCAACGCCTGCACCTAAAAAACAGTACCTACACACCTGCACACCAGAATACCTGCACAAAGTAGCACATGCACACCTGCACACCATAGCACCCACACCCAATATTTTGACTGACAACGGTATATACATTTACTTAACATCATGAATACAAAAAAAACGCATTGCTATATACATTTCAAAAATTGTTTTACATGGTTACATTTACAATTATTCAACAACAGTTATAAACATTCATGTTTCATCCTTTGATATCCGTGATCCGCTCTCGATGGTATTTGTTGCCGAAAAAATCATCCGAACTCAAGGAAAAAAATCACCTATATAAGAAAACAAATATTATGTTAGTAATGCAATAATGAAAGAAATTAAAACAGAATATGAAAGAATACATTAATATGGAAATGTGAAACTAAAATATTAAATTTCAAACTCAAAAGTTTTCATTTTCATAACAATGAAAGGGAATAATGTAAAATCAATATGTTTTTGATTGATTTATCTCATTTAATAAATACTGATTCTTTATCTAATGAAAAGCTTTACCGGTCACACCGTGCGACGGATTGAGGTGCGGTCAATTCGTACACGTCAAAAATGACTCATGGATCATTGTCCTAAAGTATCAAAACAATCCGAAGGTGTTTGCTCAGTTTGGCGTATGTCATTGGTGTTGTTTTCCAAAGTTGATCTCAATTTGAAACTGATATCAGACACTTTTAGCCATACCGGTCACACCGTGCATCGGATTGAGGTGCGGTTGATTCGTACACGTCACAAATGACTCGTGGATCATTTTCCTAAAGTATCAAAACAATCCGAAGGCATTTTCTCGGTTTGGCGTATGTCATTGGTGTTGTTTTCCAAAGTTAATCTCATTTTCAAACTGATATCAGACACTTTTAGCCATATCGGTCACACCGTGCATCAGATTGAGGTGCGGTCGATTCGTACGCGTCACAAATGACTCGTGGATCGTTTTCATAAAGTATCAAAACAATCTGAACGCGTTTTCTCGGTTTGGCATATATCATTGGTGTTGTTTTCCAAAGTTCATGTCATTTTCAAACTGATATCAGACAATTTTAGCCATACCGGTCACACCGTGCGTCGGATGAGATGCGGTCAATTCTTACGCGTCACAAATGACTCGTGGATCGTTTTCCTAAAGTATCAAAACAATCCAAACGTGTTTTCTTGGTTTGGCGTATGTCATTGGTGTTGTTTTCCAAAGTTCATGTCATTTTCAAACTGATATCAGACAATTTTAGCCATACCGGTCACACCGTGCGTCGGATTGAGGTGCGGTCGATTCGTACGCGTCACAAATGACCCATGGATAATTTTACTAAAGTATCAAAACAATCAGAAGGCGTTTTCTCGGTTTGGCGTATGTCATTGGTGTTGTTTTCCAAAGTTTATCTCAATTTGAAACTGATATCAGGCACTTTTAGCCATACCGGTCACACCGTGCATCGGATTGAGGTGCGGTCGATTCGTACGCGTCACAAATGACGCGTGGATCATTGTCCTAAAGTATCAAAACAATCCGAAGGCGTTTTCTTGGTTTGGTGTATGTCATTGGTGTTGTTTTCCAAAGTTTATCTCATTTTCAAACTGATATCAGACACTTTTAGCCATACCGGTCACACCGTGCGTCAGATTGAGATGCGGTCGATTCTTACGCATCACAAATGACTCGTGGATCGTTGTCCTAAAGTATCAAAACAATCCAAAGGCGTTTTCTCGGTTTGGCGTATGTCATTGGTGTTGTTTTCCAAAGTTCATGTCATTTTCAAACTGATATCAAACAATTTTAGCCATACCGGTCACACCATGCGTCGGATTGAGGTGCGGTCGATTCGTACACGTCACAAATGACTCTTGGATTGTTTTCCTAAAGTATCAAAACAATCCGAAGGCATTTTCTCAGTTTGGCGTATGTCATTGGTGTTGTTTTCCAAAGTTTATCTCAATTTGAAACTGATATCAGAAAATTTTAGCCATATCAGTCACACCGTGCGTCGGATTGAGGTACGGTCAATTTGTACGCGTCAAAAACGTCTCTTGGATCATTTTCCTAAAGTATCAAAACAATCCAAAGGCGTTTGCTCAGTTTGGCGTATGTCATTGGTGTTGTTTTCCAAAGTTTATCTCAATTTGAAACTGATATCAGACACTTTTAGCCATACCGGTCACTCCGTGCATCGGATTGAGGTGTGGTCGATTCGTACGCGTCACAAATGACTCGTGGATCGTTGTCTTAAAGTATCAAAACAATCCGAACGCATTTGCTCGGTTTGGCGTATGTCATTGGTGTTGTTTTCCAAAGTTCATGTCATTTTCAAACTGATATCAGACACTTTTAGCCATACCGGTCACACCATGCGTAGGATTGAGGTGCGGTCGATTTTTACGCATCACAAATGACTCGTGGATCGTTGTCCTAAAGTATAAAAACAATCCAAAGGCATTTGCTCAGTTTGGCGTATGTCATTGGTGTTGTTTTCCAAAGTTTATCTCATTTTCAAACTGATATCAGACACTTTTAGCCATACCGGTCACACCGTGCATCGGATTGAGGTGCGGTCGATTCGTATGTATCAAAAATGACTCGTGGATCGTTGTCCTAAAGTATCAAAACAATCCGTACGCGTTTTCTCGGTTTGGCGTATGTCATTGGTGTTGTTTTCCAAAGTTCATGTCATTTTCAAACTGATATCAGACAATTTTAGCCATACCGGTCACACCGTGCGTCGGATTGAGGTGCGGTCGATTCGTACACATCAAAAATTACTCGTGGATCGTTTTCCTAAAGTATCAAAACAATCCGAACGCGTTTTCTCGGTTTGGCGTATGTCATTGGTGTTGTTTTCCAAAGTTTATCTCATTTTAAAACTAAGTAGTAGGAATTCACTAATCTAAGGATATGAAACATAAGAGAGGGAGATCATAGATGCTCAATAAGTGTAAAGGGAGATATCAATGACCATATAAAGATAACATAAGTATTAGGAATTCACCTTCATTGTCCTATTTGTTTACATTCGTCGATCAGGTACGCTGCCCATTCGTTTCTAAAGACATTTATATCATCTTCTGAATAGGAGTTTTTGCGATAGTCATAGTAGTACTGAAAAAATATAAATACACAAGGGATTAATAATTATTTTAAATAAATTAGTAATTATTTTCAAAATTACCTCTTCAGGGATGCTAGTTTGTCCATGAAATACGATCTCTTTCATAAATTTACAAACATAATAACTGCAGTCCTTATCATTTGTTTGTTTCAGACACTGCAGAAACATCGAGAAAAATAAGTAATTTGTTTTGATATGTATTTGGATAGTGAAATATAATTATATATACCCAGATACTTCTCCATTTGTAGATCTTGTGGGCATTTTCGTCCTTACGCCCTGGATTCATTCCAGCCTTTAGACGATATTCATACACCATCCTATCATAACAAAATCCTCATTAAAAGATAATATAAATTATATAAGTAGATATTTAGTTCTAAAATGTTGGATCTAGTGTATTAAAAATTGACAATCGCCATCATGTGTGGCCGGTTAGTTGGATATCCATGCAGTGAATCCAGAAAATAAATCTTTGGAGTATCCAATTTGACTGCAATGAGCATCCAATGTTCCCTAAAAACACAAAAAGAAATAAATACTGATAGAAATGAAAATATAATTGATATGATTAAAATGTAGAGTTTTAACCTTGCATCGTTGGTATTAAAAAGAGCCTGTCAGTCGTAATTCTTCTTTGAAACGTTCTGAGCAGATTTGACATCAATTCAGCCGGAAAATTAGAATCTATTTCTGTTCGTTGTGTAGAAATGGTGTGAGGACTAATGAGTCCAAATTTGTATTCATGGGCAAATCCCTTCAACTGTTTTTCATATATACGCCTGTGAAAAATATGAGATGTATTTATCCATAATTATCAAAGTATATCAGCTTCTGTAAAATCAAATCATGAAAACATACCTCATGTATACATTTATAACTGAGGTACCTAGCCAGTCGTATGTGATGATCTCAGAAACAGCGTCTGCACTAACGAAATCCATTGTTTCCTCTCCGTACATATCTTTTTCACAAAAAATTGTATGATTATTTCCGTCTTTCATTTTCATATCCACATGAGCTTGCAACGATATTAAATGTGGATATAGAACGGGCGGGGTGAACGTGCTCTCAGTAGATCGTTTTGATCGGTTGGTTGATCCAATCTTGGAGCCCCTCTTTCGTTTTAGCTTCTCCATTTTATCCTTCTGTAATAACATTCATCGGTTCAGCCATTTTCTAATTTAATGTTAAAGGTTCTGCTTGAAAAATGAACTGGAAATGAATACCTCCTGCTCGACGTGTTTTTTTACAACATTCGACAGCCATGCAACGAATGTTCCAATAGCTTTTTCCACCGTATGAATGTCGTCATCATCATTTGGCACGGGTAGCTCGGCGTTCGGCTCATTAGCTACGTTAATCGACACTTTTACATGACCGGTTGGAAGTGGTCTGGAGTGTAGCATGTCATTCTGCATATTGAACACCGTAGCCCTCGCTACAAGGCGATGGGTGGGAGTTGACAGATATAAATCACAGTCATTTTCACCCTGCAGAATATCATTAAATGAAAGGTATCAGTGTCTATGTGATTCATATCTCACAAAAACGAATATTATAACATTGATTACCTCAGTTAAGTTAGGTCTTTGAGGGGAATGGCTCGCCTCAAAGCTGGTGAGGGGTGGATCTTCTCGTGGGGGTTGTTCTTGAGTTGTTTGTTCTCTTCGCCTCTCCTCCATCAAACTCTTTAGCATCTCTCCCGGAGTTTGTATTAGTTCTTCAAGGGTAGCTACTCTATCTCTCATTACATGCAATTCTTTAGTTTCTTCATCCTCTTGTTTTTTTTTCTTAAAATATGTCTTGGGTGACACCCCAAAACCCACACCTCTGACGTGGCCATACTGTTCTGGCTGTTTCAAGGCCGTTGAAAGTATGTCTGCATCCGGTGCGGGTGTTGATGTTTCCTGTGACTATGTCAAATAGAAAATATGAAAAAATAAGTAAGCATCATTATGTAATAGTGATTTAAAGAAAAAAAAGTTTATATTATGTCATACTTACACATGTTTCCCACACTTTTTGTGTGTTTTCATCTATCAGTTTCCCCTCTTTATTAACACGAGCCTCCTTCCATAGCACATGGCGTGGAATGGAAGTGACTTGATATTTTGCTTCATCAATCTGCTTATAAACAGAGAAACATGGTTACAGTGTTGTTTTATGTCACATAAAATTATTATAGTACTTTTAAAATACATACCAATTGTTTTTCAATTGAAGCGTACCCCAACCTTGCTTTACGGTAGGGGTACGCTAGTTTTGCCGCCCGTTCTTTATTTCCAGCACTTAGTTGCTGTTTGATAAATAAAAACCTATCAATCAATGTGATGAATACAAGCAACGTTACACAACGTGTAACCAAACACAATGTACCCGAAAATTCTTTTCCGCATGACGGTTGCAAAACGCATCCCACGTTCCTTGGGATATCAAGTGTGCATAAAGAGGAGGCGGGTGCGCCTTGATTTTCCCTTCGGCATCTTTCAGATGATTTTTCGTTAAAATGGTGCGAAAGCCTCTATGAATCCTTCCGGCCAGTCTGAAAACATATTCTTTGTGAGAAACATCTACTATAAATGCACTCTGCAAGAGATGATGAAGGGTTAGTCAATATTTCAATATTTTATTTTATTTTAATAAATTAAATAGATGATATCGTAATGTTACCGTAATCTCTTCCCACATTAATGTTTTCAACCCACTGACAACATGGTGCCACGACTCTACGTCAATCGGCACGCGTTGTCGAGTGACGATTCCAATTTAGCTACTAAACATGGCTTTGTTGGGGTTTACATACTGGCCTAGCTTATTCCATCCCACCTCAAATTTGATGCCTTTTGCTTTTTCCTTAAGGATTTTTGCTAAAACTGTCAAACTACGGCGCACCTGTTTTTTTGTGTCACTGGGGTTTCATTGCCTACCATTTCCTCAGTTTCTGCATCATCATTATGTTTCTCCGAAACACTAGCTTCGGCACTGAAACCAGCTGCAACAGGTTGAGAGACCTGTTGTATGTCAGCAGTGGGACCAGCTGCAACAGGTTGAGAGACCTGTTGTCTCTCAGCAGTGGGACCAGCTGCAATAGGTTGAGAGACCTGTTGTACGTCAGCAGTGGGACCATCTGCAACAGGTTGAGAGACCTGTTGTCTCTCAACAATGGGACCAGCTGCAACAGGTTGAGAGACGTGTTGTGTCTCGGGATTGGGTGCATCAGCAAGTGAAGAAGTCATTATATGCATAACTGGTTTAAAATTTAAGTTAGATTACATAAAAGCAGCAGCGAACAGATAATAACATAATGTAACACAATCTATATTACAATAAAAATAAATAACCTGATTATTGAACTCCCTTTTTTTTAAAAGGCTGAAGGGATTTGACCCCTCTATCAACTATCCATATCCCTTCATTGTGGTCTCCTCTGACATACAAAACATCGTCTACATTGAGACCACTGCGAAATGATTGCGAAATCCCAATGAAAGGATCATCTTCCGTTGAATTTTCATCTGACCCTTCAGCTGTTTTGGTCGATAACAGAACAATTGACCAGTTTCGGTTTGCGAGATCGGGAACATAAAATACTTGCACTGCCTGTGATGCCATTATAAATGGTTCGTCTTTCTCCCCTTCCTTACTGAAATCAACTTTCACAAATCCCAAATCATCTATTTTAACAGCACTCTTGTTATCAACCCACTTGCATTGAAATATCGGAACTTGAAATTCCGTATAATCCAACTCCCATATTTGTTTGATGATGCCAAAGTATGACATATTCGCATAAATTGGATTTCTGTCTTTAGCACCGGAAACATGCATCACTTCAGCCACAAGTGTAACCCCACTATTCTGCATGGTGCTGTCTTCATCATGTTCATTAGTATAAAATGTATAACCATTAACTACATAAGCATTTTAAGATAATGCATACACACTTGGTCCTCCGGCTAGCCATCGAAGTCGTTCCGAAATAGAATTTGGATTTTCATCTGACTTCTTAAAAATATGATCTTGAAACCATCCTATAAACTGTCGATTATGTGTATTTGATATCCATTTTTCAGCCCTTGATGGATTCAATTGCCTAAGAATTTCTTTGTGGATTTCAACATATGGGTCAACGTCCAAACTGTTATGCAAAACATAAAGGTGGGCCTGCTCCCGATCTGTAATATTGATTGTGACAACCTTTCTTCCAGAAATTCCTTCACCCTCTAACCACCCAGTGTGACGAGATTTCGGTAAGCCAATGCTCTCCACACCAGACAAGTATTCGGTACAGAATTCAACGGCTTCCTCAACAATATATTGCTCTGCAATACAACCCTCTGGCCGACTTTGATTTTTGACATACCCCTTCAAAATATTCATATACCGTTCAATGGGGTACATCCATCTGTAATGTACAGGACCACATAGTCGAATCACTCTCACCAAGTGGACCATCAAATGAACCATTATATCAAAAAATGAAGGCAGGAAGAACATTTCTAATTCACATAATATGACGGCAATTTCTTTTTCCATAGCTGGAAATTTCGCCGGGTCTATAACTTTGCTGCATATAGCTTTGAATAAGAAACACAGTTTCGTTAATGTATGGCGGACATTCTTGGGAAAATGCAACGTAAAGCAATTGGAATGAGATTTTGCATCAAAACATGACAGTCATGTGATTTCAGACCCTTTAACTTCAAGTCGCTCATTGACACAAGGTTACTGATTTTTGACGAATACCCCCTGGAACTTTTACGTCATTCAAGAATTTGCAAAACTGATATCTCTCCTGCCTGGAAAGAGTGTAAGCAGCAGGAGGAAGAAATGTTCATTTTTCACCCTTTACTAGTGCCAACTCTTCTCGTATTCCCATCTCAACCATGTCCAACCTAGCCTTAATTCCATCTTTTGTTTTTCCAGAAGTATTTAGCAACGTGCCAATAACACTATCAAATACATTTTTTTCTACATGAATAACATCAATAAAATGTCTTACATACAGACAATTCCAGTATTGTAATTCAAAAAAAATTGATCTCTTTTTCCAACCGATTTTCGTAAGGTTTTTCGAAGCCGGTTTACCAAAAGTAGTGTCCAAATTTTTAACTTTCTCAAACAATTGATCGCCTGTTAGTGGAGACGGTGTTGTATGTTCTTCTGAACTTCCATCGAATGATGTCTTCCAAGAACGGTACTTATGTCGTCGTGGTAGAAATCTGCGATGTCCTAGAAACACGGTTTTCAATGAATGTTTCAACCTAATTGATTGTGTACCTTCTTCGCAAATGAGACAGCCTTGAGTTCCTTTAATGCTATATCCTGACAAATTTCCATATGCTGGGAAGTCATTTATCGTCCCATACAACATGACTCTCAAAGTGAAATCTTCCTTTCTGTAAGCATCATACAATGTAACACCTGAATCCCACAATAATTTCAAATCTTCGATCAATGGAGCTAAATAAACATCAATATCATTACCCAGTTGTTTTGGTCCTAATATAAGCATAGATAACATGATGTATTTTTGTTTCATGCATAACCACGGTGGTAAGTTATAATTTATCAACATAACCGGCCATGTACTATGACTGCTGCTTTGAAAACCAAAAGGATTCACTCCATCTGTAGATAACGCAAGACGAAGGTTTCTCGACTCGTTTCCAAATTCCGGATACTCATGATCGATTCTCTTCCACTGAGGAGAGTATGCCGGGTGTCGTAGTATCCCATCTTTAATTCTTGTATCTGCATGCCATGTTAATTATTCTGCAGTCTCCTCACTTCCATATAGGCGTCTAAACCTTGGAATGATTGGAAAGTACCATACAACTTTAGTAGGACTGGATTCATCTTTCTTGTATCTAGAAGCACCACACTTTGGGAATTCTTTAAGTGATTTTTGGTCCTTGAGAAATAGTATACAGTCATTCGGGAAGGCGTGTATTCTTTCAGAGATCATACCCATAGAGCGTAGCATTCGTTTGGCATTGTATGTTCGGCTCGGGAGCTCATTGTCTTCTGGGAGCATGTCATTCAAGAGGGAAAGTAGTTTCGTAAAACTTTCGTCACTCCACCCATTATCTGCTTTCAAATTATACAGCTTCAGTACGGCTGTCAATGCTGTATATTTAGTGCAACCAGCATACAATGGCGTCTTTGCACAACTTTTTAACTTCTCAAACAATTTTGGGCAATCACAAAGTTCATCTTCGAAGGTCCTTGTCATTTTCTCAATACGATCTTCATCATCATTCACATCTGTAATCACGTCCTCCATACGGTCATCTTCATTGTTCATGTTTGTAATCATATCAGATGATCCATAAAACACAGTGTCACCCCAGTCACTACCTACATTCGTTGTTTCCCCGTGTTTATTCCAACATGTATAACTTTGATCTATTCCGTGATAGATCAAGTGTTCTTCCAACTCATCTGGACTAATTTTTTTTGAATAACAACAGCGTAAACACGGACAAAGGATTTGAGAAGAGTCACATGCCTGATCTATTGCAAACTTGATAAATTCTTTCACGCCTTCTTCATACTCTTTTTTCAATCGATAGGCATTCATCCATTCTTTATTTATATTCATCCTATTTAAAATCCATAGGATAAGTATATAGGTTAAAGGAGAAGGAATATGAGTATAATTTAGATAAAAAAAAAGATACTTCAAGGAAATAAAGGAATAGATAAATACCAAAATAAAAAATATATTGGGAACCACTACAATCCCCAAGCCTCACATCAATATGATACCACCGTGCGCCAGTTGAATCACCCATAAAAACTAATCTAGATAAATCAAAAATCAATAGAAACTAAATATAAAGAATAAAATGGTAAGGAAGATGGTGAAATCACTTTAGGCACCTCTCAAACCGCGGTGGAGGAGGAGGCAACAGAGTAGGCAGAGAAGGAGGAGGAGGAGGCGCCGGTGGAGGAGGAGGATAAGGCAGAGGACTAGGAGGAGGAGGAGGATGAGGCTGCGGTGGAGGAGAAGGAGGAGGAGGAGGAGGAGTAGGAGGAGCAGCAGAGGAGGAGGAGGAGGCGGAGGCAGCGGAGGAGGAGGAGGATGAGGCCGGTGGAGGGGAGGAGAAGCAGGAGCAGAGGAGGAGGCGGCGGCCGCGGCGGAGGAGAAGGCAGCGGAGGCAACGAAGGAGGAGGAGGAGGTCGCAGTGGAGGAGGAGGAGGACGCGGTGGAGGAGGAGGCACCGGCGTGACCGCGGCGTGACCGCGGCATGACCGCGGCGTGACCGCGGCGTGACTGTGGAGGAGGAGGAGGCACCGCGGCGTGACCGCGGCGTGACCGCGGCGTGACCGCGGCGTGACCGCGGCGTGACCGCGGCGTGACCGCGGCGTGACCGCAGCGCGCGGAGGAGGAGGAGACGTGGATGCACTAGTGGCACCGGCGGAGGAGGAGGAGGCATCGGCGGAGGAGGAGGAGGCCGCGGTGGAGGAGGAGGCACCGGAGGCATCGGAGGCAGCGCGGAGGCAGGGCGGAGGCAGTGAAGGCAGCGGAGGAGGAGGAGGATGAGGCCGGTGGAGGGGAGGAGGAGCAGGAGCAGAGGAGGAGGCGGCGGCCGCAGAGGCACCGGCTTGACCGTGGACCGCAGAGGAGGAGGAGGCCGCAGAGGCACCGGCGGCACCAGCGGAGGAGGAGGAGGCATCGGCGGCGGAGGAGGAGGCCGCGGTGGAGGAGGAGGCACTGGCGGCAGTGCAGAGGCAGGGCGGAGGCAGGGCGGAGGCAGCGGAGGTAGCGGAGGAGGAGGAGGATGAGGCCGGTGGAGGAGGAGGAGGAGGAGCAGGAGCAGAGGAGGAGGAGGCGGCCGCGGCGTAATAGGAGGAGGCAGCGACCGCGGAGGCACCGGCGTGACCGCGGCGTGACCGCGGCGTGACCGCAGCGCGCAAAGGAGGAGGAGACGTGGAGGCACTGGCGGCATCGGTGGAGGAGGAGGAGGCATCAGCAGAGGAGGAGGAGGCCGCAGTTGAGGAGGAGGCATCGGAGGCACCGGGGGTAGCGCGGAGGCAGGGCGGAGGCAGCGAAGGCAGCGGAGGAGGAGGAGGATGAGGCCGGTGGAGTGGAGGAGGAGCAGGAGTAGAGGAGGAGGCGGCGGCCGCGGAGGAGGAGGAGGAGGCAGCGGAGGCAGTAGAGGAGGAGGAGGAGGCCGCAGTGGAGGAGGAGGAGGCCGCGGTGGAGGAGGAGGCACCAGCGGCAACGCAGAGGCAGGGCGGAGGCAGGGCGGAGGCAGCGGAGGCAGCGGAGGCAGCAGAGGAGGAGGAGGATGAGGTCGGTGGAGGAGGAGGAGGAGGAGCAGGAGCAGAGGAGGAGGAGGCGGCTGTGGCGGCGGAGGAGGAGGAGGCGGCCGCGGAGGCACCGGCATGACCGCGGCGTGACCGCGGCGTGACCGCGGCGTGACCGCGGAGTGCCTGCAGTGTGACCGCAGCTTGACCGCGGCGTGACGGCAGAGGAGGAGGAGGCCGCGGAGGCACCGGCGGAGGAGGGGGAGGCCGCGGAGGCACTGGTGGCACCGGCGGAGGAGGAGGCATCGGAGGAGGCAGCAGAGGAGGAGGAGGATGAGTTCGGTGGAGAAGGAGGAGGAGGAGCAGGAGCAGAGGAGGAGGCGGCAGAGTTTTACTACTCCCTTATTATATTTTTAAGAACGCATGCATAATGTGTTATTTTATAGGTAATGGTACTGGATATGATAGTGTTGGATGGGAAAAGAGAAAATGGTCGAATGCTATGTTTTATGGACAGTGAAATAAAATGGTATTGAAAAAGATCTCACCTTTTAGGATGAGGAAGATACGGTATTTGGACCCCCCATTATACGCCCCACCTACATGTTCACCCACTAAACATCTCCCCCACCTAAACAACCCCACCTAAACACCCCCCCACCCACTACACCCGCAACACCTGCACCCCCCACTTCAAATAAAATTGATTCACACAAATCATGATAGTTGAAATATAGAACAAAAACAAAAAACAAAGAAAATTACAGGCATATCATACCGCACAATGGAGGAGGAGGAGGCCGCGGAGGCACCGACGGAGGAGGAGGAGGAGGAGGAGGAGGAGCAGAGGAGGAGGCAGCGGCCGCGGCGGAGGAGAAGTAGGCGGCGGCAGCGGCGCAGACGAGGGCTTCCGCGAGAGCTTCGACGACCACAATATCGCGAGGTTATCTCGCAAACACGCTGCAACAAACGTACGAAAACTGAAATTACACTAACAAAGCCTTAAAACAACCGAAACGAGCAACAACGTGAAAGAACCACCTCTATAAATTTTCAAAACATCACTTGCGCCATCGACATTATTTACAAAACCACTTTTAAGACTAAACACGCTTTTGACACTAAAAAAAAGTCAACTGCACCATGACACTTTCAAAAACACAACTTCACAAACTATCGATGCTGATAAACAGCCCAAAGTGAGTTTTCAAAAAGAAAACGTACACTAACATCACCTAAACATAACACTAACAAATCAAACGCCCAAATAACCAAATCAAAACTAATTTCGCATCTTGAAAAACAATACACATTTGTTCCAAATTAATTTAATAAGAAAGATTGGCACATAAACAAGAATATTGGCGCAGATGCAAGAATACGTAAACTAGGGACTCATAAACAGAATAAAATATTGACCTAAAATTATACAAACAAAAAAACAATGCAAACCTCACCTCGGCACAGAGGTATTCTCAACCAGCAGGGTCTGGTTGGGGTTCACCGGGGCTGCGGGACTCGCAACGGGAGGCCAGGACAACACCGGAAAGGCGTGGGCTGGCCGGAACGACGCCGACAGGCCGCGCGCTGGCCAGAACGGTACCAACAGGGCGCACAAAAGCCGAAACAATGCCAACAGGGTGTGGAAAGTCTGGGATGATGCTCGAAAGGGCGGAGCGACACCGGTAGGGGCGGCGCCGGCAAGCGCGGCGCCGACAAGGGTGGAGGTCAGGCTATGTAGGGAGAAGGAGGAGGTGCGGCAGCCAGAATCCGGTAGGAGGGCAGCGACAGAGGCGGCGTCGCGCGATGGAGGGAACAAGCTGGGAGGGCGTCTGCTGGGACGGGGAGCGATAGAGGGCAACGTGATCGCCAAGGGAGCCACACAGGGACCGACGATGCGGTGAAGGGGATGCGGGAGCAGCGGGGTACGGAGGAGGTCGCGCGAGGGAGCGGCACCGCAGGGGGAGCGGCGCCGGAGGGGGAGCGCGCTGGAGGGGTAGTGCGCCGGAGGGGGAGCGCTTCGGCTGGGCTACTACGCAGAGGAGGGGGGCCGCAGGGAGAGAGAAGGAGAGAAGGGGGAGGGGTTTCGGCAGCCGCAGAGGAGGAGAAGGAGGCGGCGGCAGCGGCGGCGGTGGCAGCAGCGGCGACAGCGGCGTAGACGAGGGCTTCTGCGAGAGCTTGATTTTGTGCGAGGAGGAGGAAGAGGACCCGCGGGTTTTTAATAAATCAGCGGGACCCTTTATCAGCGCTAGTAAAAAGCACTGATAAAGGGTGTATTTATCAGCACTAAAATGAAAAGCGCTGATAAATACAGCCTTTATCAGCGCTAGAAAAGTGCTGATAAAGGTCCGGCCCTTTATCAGCGCTTTTCCATTAGCGCTGATAAAGGCAGGCGCATGCCTTGCCCAGTTTTGTGGTAGTGAATGTTTTTGTTTTACGTTCCTTTTCATAATTTTAAGGAATTAATTTACTACATAGAATAAGAACATAAGGAAATATACTTACCTTTAAGTAGAGTTTCATCCTTTATTAAGTTTCTACCAAAAACTATACTTTTCTCCAAACAATGAGCATTCAAAATGACTTGGTCACATCAAAAGCACAAGAATCATCTTTTATAGAATCACATAACCCACAAAAGACGAAATATATATTTCCCTTGTCTTTAGACATCAACTAAAATCAAAATGGTTTGTGAGAGATCAGATAATACTAAAAAAGGATAGTCTTTTACAAAAAGAAAAACTACTCTTAATATCCAAAATTTGACAAAGAAAACTCAAAGTTCAATAAAGACCATTCAATAAACAACTGTCCATAAAATTCTTCAAAAGCAATCCAAACTAATATTGAAACCCAAATCTCATAAAGATTTAATTACCTAGTCTTCCAAGATAAATCTTAACATTTATCTCCAAATAACATCAGTTACTCATAAAGTCTCATATTGATAAGTAATTAACCTAATAACACATGATAGGTTAATCATTTTCATAAATAAACCAAATCGTCATATGTCCACAATAAAAACATAGATTCTTCCAAACTAAAATTTCAACTATTATTCCACAATTGAAATACCATAGTATTCTATCTTCCTTAAGAATATAGTGTTTCTTCAAAAGAGAGAATGTCTTCCACAAAAAACTTTATCACTTAATCACCAAATCATTTTCATATACTAAGTATATCCATTTGATAAAACATAAGCTCCCAAAATCAACTTATTCTTGTTCCATAAAATCATTTTACTAAAATAATAAGTCATAGTAACCAAGGACTTCATGTAGGACAGTGGTAGGTGATGCGCCCTTGTCACCCTTCAGTTGTGGGTTCGATTATTGTGGCCTTGATAGATGTGATGGCTTGTCACCCATCCTATGGGTTGTCCTTTTTATAAAACTCATAAATAACCCTAACATTTTTTAACCTCAATTGTTTCCTTATACCTATCATTTTCCTCCCAATTCATTATGATCTCAACATCTTAATTCTTGAAGTCTTATATATATTTTCATTTTTTTATTTCACCACCATATGGTAAAATAAAATGATCTCCAAAATGAAGAACATCAAACCTTGATCATGGTGTCCATTTGGTTTCATCATCATCCTAATCACATAGTTAGAAGGTCCAAGCATTGCAACAATGATTTAGAGATCCTTAAAAATCATTTTATTCCTTCATCCAAATATACCTTGGACAACATGGGTCATATGGGTGTTCACAAAAAAATAGTTTTATAAAATAATCATGTATGACATATAATTTCAAAATATCTGATAAAACATGATTTCTATAAAATAGTCAGACCGAATTTGAGTTGAAACTTTCAATTAATAGTCCTTTTAAAATACCATAGGTATACACTGAGAGACTATATTATAAAAGAAAATATAAATAGGTTGTGTAGGGGTATTCTTCTTTAGCACCTTTCTCAAAATCATAATATGCTTCAAAATCTTATGATAAGGTAAAATATTTTAAAATGCCTTGTTAATATTTACCTTTCTTGAAAATATGCGAATATTGTAAAAATAGGGTTTGTTTAAATACAACCCATGATCCACGATGATAACGAGGTATATTGGAGGTGTGTGATATCTCAAACAACTGCTTGCAAGTGAGTTGTATGCTAGAAAAATATTCACAATCATCCAACATGACTTTCTAATAATTATTTCAAGAAAGTCATCAGGAAGAGATAAGAATGTCATTTGAGATCCTCCCCCTTCCATTTGTAACTGACTTTCCTTGATCTGAAAAAGTAATAAAACAAGGATTTAACTGAAATAATAGACATAGGGACTAACCATGTGTCTAACGAAAACTCTTAATCCCTAAATTTGTCTAAACCGACCTCTGATACCAACTATAAGGACCTGACATTAAACATTACATAATATTGGATTAAATGAATAATTCACATTGAGGATCTTCTCATGTTTAGAGTTTTAGAAAATTAGGCCATAACTATTACATATCAACTTGAAAATTACATGTATACACTACTACCCAGTATCCATTTAAAAAAAACTCTTAAAAATAAACATGTATAGTTACATGTTTTAGACATCATGACTTTTCCTTGATCCCATCATTGACCTTATTAATCTTTATGTCATGTGGAAAACATTTCAAAAACTTGGGACAAGCATAAAAATATTAGTAAGTGTTATCAAATAAGGAAAGGAAACATTAACGCATCAATAAATACAAATCAAAGAAACCAATACATTTCAATCATAACATACCTCATGAAATCATAAGTTTTACTAATAATATACAAAAATCATAAATCATAAATCTAACTTATGACATTAACAACATATATAAATTATATCTATCACAACTACATAGGGAGTCACATTTGGAATACCCATCACAGTATATTCCCTAAATCTCTTAGGAGAAACATTAACGTTTACCTCAGTCACATTACCCAATGTATTGGAGATCTATCTCGGGCTCACCCACCCTAGGTTTATCATGGAACCATCTGTATATATACAAAATTACCAATAATCATAAAACATAACAGAATCATAAAGGAAAGATAATATTTCCACATTACAATATATCATGTCAAGATATTGAAATAAACAATTATTTATCAAACCATTTAAAACATTTAATAAAGATATTTTTGAAATAAAGTGTCCCATACCACTTTGAAGATTTTAATGAATTATCATTTGAAAAAATTAATTTACATATAAATAAATCCTAAAAAACATTTTGAAAACATGGAAATTAATGAGAAATATTTATAAGAATAAATCTTTAAAACATTTAAAATGATATTTTAGTTAAAGAGTTTTTAACAAAATGAGAGACTCTTGAATACAAATAATTAAGGAATAACATTTAATCAAAACTTTATAATATCATTAGAATAAAGGTTTTCAGGATATAATATTCCAAACGACGTTATATACACCACATAAAAGTGAATTGGTGCATAACAACAATGAAGTATCAATGGAATGTAAATTGAGACGAAATCCCTTATAAAAACTGTATCATTAGATTAAGGATAAATAAATCACATAATAATGTGTGAAAAATAATAATACACTCAATATAAGCTGATATTATGTGTGAAACAATTAGAGGATATACACACATATTCATAGCATTACATAATCAAGAAGTAGAAGTTTAAGCCAAAGAATTGAAATTGGGTAAAGAAGTTCCCTTACAGAAATTTGACAGCCTAACAACGTCACTTTAAAATTCAGAAAATGAATTGATGAGAGGAAAAATGGTATCTAATCACATGGACATAAAATTTAAAGAAATAAGGATACAGAATAACATATCACAACATAAGAATATGTAAATTAAAAGACATAACAAAAATAATCCTTTTAAAAAGAGGAGGGTGAGAGGTTCCCTTACCGATTTGTTAACTTACGAAACATACACCCCATGAAAGATGGATCATATAATAAAAATTTAAATTACCATAAATTTAAGTATATTACCCAATTAGTACATAAACCACATATAAGTAAAATAGTGGCAATATAGCATGAATCTGAAGGGAATAAAAAGTGAGATGAAAACCCCTTACCACATTGTAATCAACTGAGTCGTATGAACAAAAGTTAATAACCACAAAATGAATCATATAATACCATGAATATAAAGAGAATAATGATAAAATATATCAAATGGAAGTACAAAATACACAACATTCAATAAATAAGTGGTGAACAATGGAATTATCACGGAATTAAATGTGAGATAAGAAATCCCTTACCTCGTGTCTGACTTGACTCATTTGTTCCTTGTTCTTCCTGAATAATTATCTAATATTAATTTCTACATGATTAAGAACATTTTAAAGTATATTATTATTTTTATATCACTTATTACCATGTTATATATATTATGAAATCAATTAAGTTAATAATGGTGGTTTGGTCGATATTTGGTACTTGAGTCAAAAATGGACTTCTTATAATTTCAAGTTGTCCTTGTGGTCAATAGTAAATTATCTCCCGAATGATATTCATGATTTAGATATCATATATATAATATATATCCAGTATATATATGTATTTATAATATTAAATAACAGTTAGAGGCAAGAAATGAAATGCACTGTTCATGGAGACGGTAAGCCGTACGTACACATTAACGCTACTTCCATTTCTATTTTGTATTATAATGGAATTAAAACATAATGATACATAGGTATATTATAATTCTTTTATAATATCATATATAATATTATTAAATCCATCATTTATATGTCCCACATATGGCATTAATGAGTCATATCACTTTGAGGGGGCGGTAGTCTACACTTCCTCAAATGAAATTATTGTGTTTACCCAAAATGGAAACCATAAAGGGATGATATAAAAGAAAAATACAGAAGCATAAAGAAAACATAAACATAAAATATATCATATATAAATTATTTCCATATTAATGGTCACCATGAGAGGTGGTAGGAGATAATAGAACAATCATCGTTTCATTAGGCATTAGTTTTCAATTCACAGAAACAATATGTTCTTCACCCATTAGATGGAGGTGTGAGTATGTGTAGTAAGAATAATTCACATAAATAAATCCTAGTATATTGAGGAAAATGGTGTTGTCATAAAATAAAGGAATTAAAAGAGTTTAGGGGTTGTATAAGTAAAATAAATGAAATAAAGTTAAGAGAAACCGTTACCTTTAATTTGGGTAACTCCCTTTGGTTTGAACCAAAAGAACTTCTTGAAGTGACTTATACCTATAGTAAGGATTCTAGGAAGAGGATAGGGATATTGAGAGATTATTTGGGCATGGTTTGGATGAGACAAGGGGATTTAGAGGTGTGAGTAATGAGTTAGAAGTGAGGGCTTTTTATAAGGGGGAGGAGGGGCTCTTTAGGAAAGTGTGTAAATATTATTTTATTATATAATAATATTCAGTTTCTAAAGGTCCAAAACTAATTAAAGTCAAATATAAGATGACTAATGATCTAAATATAATCATCCAATAATAATTGGTCAGGTTTTAATGTTATTTTAATATTTATAATCTTATTTATTTAAATCATTTATTAATGAGGTAAATACTGCATCATTATTGTGCCATAAATAATTTAATTTATTTGATGTCTAAAAATTATAAAACAAATACCATAATGTAGAAAATATTTTCATATTTACAATGAATATTTATAGTCCAAATTATAACTTATTTAACCCCATGTAAAAATTGATTTACTAAAACATATTTATTTTTGTCATTTTGCCTTAACTTTACGTTAATTAAAATAAAGTGTCATTATCACTCCCATGTGGCACCATGGGTTCCCAAAATCGACCCAAATATGCCCATGGTAGGAAATGACTCAAACAATAAGTTTAGGACAAATGTTAATGTAATTTTGTATTATTATAATATTATTTGTTCATTGAATTACCCTATTTGACTTTAATCGCGGTAAATAAAAGTCAAAAGTTACTATTCACTGAAAATTATTTTAATCTTATTGAACCAGATTTTACTTAAAAATAATAACCATATTTGTAATATTTTATAAATTCAATCCACAAAAGCAGTGAAATTTATTTAAATAAAAATGTCAGTTTTTAATTACTACTTAGTTGTTTCACTATTCATCCAAAATTGATGTTTTTTAGAAAACTACCAAAGATTCAGCCTAAGATATATTTGATATTCTAAATTCAAAAAATGATTTCTATTTTACCAAATTAAAAAAATATATGTTACATTAATTAATTTAAAATTAATTCCTGTTATCAAAACAAATAATGTGTTTTTAAGAAACAATAATTTTCAAAAGATTGATACTTATTTACGTTCAATTTCAAAGTGAAATTAATTCCAATGAACAACATTGGATTAAATGTTAAAAACATAATATAATTAGAATTTAACACAAATTAAAAAGATAATCTAAACATATAAATAAATTATATTAAAAGGCACTTTTGAATTAAAATACAATATTTTTCACTATTCATCAAAAAAAGAATTTTATTAGAATAATACCAAAATTTTACCCAAAGTGAATTTTGATATCCCGATTATAAAGAATAATTTTATTTTGTCAAATAGAACATATAAAAGTGACCAAAACTTGATTTAAGGAGGGTTCGCCATCAAAAGGCGATAAATCAAAATTTTAAAGTAAATTATTCTTAAAATTAAATTTATTCACATTTTAAGCCTCTAACTTTTATTGGATAAATGTAAAAACATTTAAAAAACATGTATAATAATTTTGTAGTTAGTTCTGTTCATTCCCACCAATATAAATGATAGGTGTTAACTACCATTTAAAATAATAATATTATATTATTAATTTTCAATATGACCCAACGTTGTGTGCAACGTAAGATTTTAAAGAAACACGTTGTTGTGTATTGGGTACGCTATAAAACATAGAATACACCTTAAAGTAGAATTAATATTTAGTTCACAAATATTAATAAATATGAAAAATTTCATGTTCTTTATTTACCTGGGATGTTAAAAAATTATTTACACCCATCAGTGTTTTCTTGAATTTCTAACATTATAGAAAGGTCAGCCACACCTTGTATTTTTGTTTCATGCCTACAAATTTGTACAATGGTTGTGGCCGTTATATCCATTTTCATAGGTTTTTTCAGGCTATATCTACAACTTATTATGATCATGGATCCTCGAATATGAAGGCCACGGTAGCACATTCAGATGCTTCAAAATCTATATGGATCTAACCACATGCCTCAGGAGTGAATCACCTTCACATAGTGGATGAGTTTCTGATGGAGGATGATTCCAATCCAGTGATAGTGAGAGGTATTATCTTTATTGTATCTTGTATAACAACTACAATATTTGATACTAGTGCCTTCTACTCATTTATTTATTCCCCTTTTATTAATGATTAAACTCCCAATGTTTCTCATGTCCTTTGTTATATTGTTAGTGACACCTGTTGGGAAGAGGAATGAGTAGAGGTTTCAGTGTTTTTCTTGTTCACTATTAATAGAGGATGTAGAGTTAGCATAAGATTTCCTCATTCTCGAACTATATTTGTTTGACGTCATCATCATGATGGATTCGATTATCAGCTACAATGTTAAGGTTTTTTATTATCATCAGAGTGTCTCATTACTTATTATAAATTTTATATCTCAGGTTTTTTAGGTATAGGGAGATCCAAGTTCTAGTAATGAGGGAATTTTCAACCCAAATATCAGTAGTTTGTTATCGACTATTATAGTTATGTCTGATGAAATTTCATTTGCTGGTAATCATCCCTTGGTTTTCATGGATTTTCTCAGTGTTTTCCCAGATAAATTAACTAATATTACCTATAGGGGGAGGTATAGTTTATGATTGATACGATGTCTGGTACACAATCGATCTCAATACCCTCTTATCACATGGAACCAATAGAGCTGATAGAGATCAAAATTTATTTATATAACCTAATGGAAAAAGATTTTTGTTCTTCCTAGTGTTAAACATTGGGAATCCCCAATGCTATTTTCTAAGAATTCAGATCGTTTATTTAATTTGTGCATAGACTATATGGAGGTGAACCAGGTAAATATTAAGAATAAGTATCATTTTCCACATGTGGATGAATTTTTTGATCATCTAACTGGTGAAAAGTGGTTTTTGAAAATCAATCTTCTCTCGTGTTATCAACCCCCTAGGGTTTAAGAGTCAGATATTATAAATACATCACTTAGGTGAAGGTATAAATATTCTAAATATATTTTGTTTCCATTTGGTTTGACAAATTATCCTATAGTTTTTATGGATTTTATGAACCAGATATTCCATCACTATGTTGACACTTTTTTGGTAGTGGTCATGGATGATATTTTGGTTTATTCAAGATTCGAGCATGAGAACAAGAACCATCTGAGTTTGGATTTATAAATCTTAATAAGCCACCATTTGTACGGAAAACATTTGAAATGAAATTTATGGATATAAGAAGTGAATTTCATGGGACACATGATTTTTGAGCATGGATTATCACTTGATCCTGAGAAGAAGAAGGCTTTATTTTCATGGGAGGAGCCACAAAAAATAATTGAGATTCATATCTTCCTTTTTCTTTCTAGACACCATCAAAGGTTCGTCAAGGATTTCTCAAAGTTGGTGTTACCTTTGATTGATTTTACCAGGAAAGGGGTTATATTTACATGAGATGTGGAATTTCAATCTTCATTCTATAAACAGTAATGACTTTTGACATCGACTCCAATTATGATCGTACTTGAGCCCAATAATGGGTACATGATATACTGTAATGCTTCTATTTTTGATTTAGGTTACATGATTATGTAGGATAGTAATTCTATAACATATGGATATTATTAAATTCAGAAAAATGAGAAGAATTACTCCACTCATGATTTGGAACTTTCCACAGTTATGCCTATATTTTAATTTTGGTGACACTATCTTTTTGGGGAGAGATTCACTGTCTTTTATAAACATGAGAGTCTCGTTTATATATTTTCTTAGAAATACCTGAATATCGGATATAGAAAATGGGTGGAATAATTTAATACATTTGACATTGACATCACCTACACCCTAGGTAAAGGGAATGTCATTGTAGATGCTTTTAGCTGGAAAGTTCCCTTGAAAACTATTTTGGAGTCGAATTAAGAGTAAATCCATACAATACTCTTCACTTAGTTTCATTTGAATGTTTAGGAGGATGTTTTAGGTATGGTTCTAAAAAGTTTTCATTTATCATCATATCTCTTTAATTCTATTATATAAGGTCACTATTATAATGAGGAGTTCAAATGAATTTGAGAAACCCTTTTTTGTGGAGAGATTGTTTTGGGTTAGTATATCCCTTTAGATGGTATTTTCCATTGTGGGTATTATTTTTTCTTCCCAACATCTATGAGTCGATTAGTTTTTATTATTATCATAGTTATTCATGGCCCATTCATCCAGGCACTAAAAAAGATGTATTAGGACATGAGACTATGATTATGGTGGTTAGGTATGAAGCGTGACATTACAGAGCATGTTTCCCACTAATACACAATCCAATATACAGTACTACCAAACATGCCTCTAATAGTGATGGCCTTTATCAGCGCTAGCAAAAAGCACTGATAAAGGTGCCCATTATTATTATTGATAAAGGGTACCATTTATCAGCTCGTTTTTTAGCAGAGATAAATGACACCTTTTAGGAGTGTTTTTAGGATTGATAAAGTGTATCCTTGATCAGTGGTTTTCTTTAGTGATGATAAAAGTTTCCCTTTATTAGCGCTTGATTTTTTATCATTGATAAAGGGTTGCCTTTATCAGTGCTTTATTTTTAGTGATGATAAAGGGTATCATTTATTATCTTTTTTTAGCGCTCACAAAGGCCTTGAATAAAATGAAATAATTATAAAAACAAAAAATAAAAATGATAAATTTTAAAAAATATTAATTTTTTTTAATTAAATAATGGTTGATATAAATTAATAAACTTAATATTTATATATATCAAATAACATTCAATTATATCAATCACACGATGCAATTAATCAGTGTTATTAATTAATATTAATTTCTAATTATAAACCTTTATTCACTGAATATATGACTTATTTAATGTAAAGCATAAATATTTTGTATTATATAAATCATATTTTCTGAATTATTATATATATTCATAGATATATTTATAGAAACACACAAACCTATTATTTATATAATTTATTCAAATATTTGTATTTATTTTAGAATTTCATTATAATATGATGCATTTAATATATTATGCCTTTAAATAGTAATTTTTTTATTTTTAAAATTATTATAGTTAGGTATTAATTGATTTTTAATATTTTTTATTTTTTTCATTTATTGGGAAGTTAATCATTTTCTATTATTTATTTTTTCTATATTTATTTACTATGTTTTAGCTTTTTCAATATGTATTCATATTTATTCCAATATATATCCACTTCTTTTTTTATTTTGTGTTTAATTAATAAAACCTATCCATTTTTTCAATATTTTTTATGTGTACTAATTTTTAATTATTCAATTTCACTCATTTTTAACACGCATGAATTTAATATTATACATTCATTAATAATGCTAAAAATATATTTTTAAATATTTACAAATAAATGTATTTATAAATTTATTTTTACTATATTAATAAATTAATATGTTTATAATTATAAATAAATAAATATTATTTTTCAAAAAATTATTTATATAATTAGAAATAAATAAATATATATATTTAAAGGATGATAAAAATATAATTAATTTATTTAAATAATGAATATATTTACTATATTTATATTTATATTTATATTTATATTTTATATATTTATTAATTTTTTTTATATATTTATATAAATATATATAATGATATAAATATATAAATATATAAATATTTTTTTTAAAAAGTATTTAAATAATTATAAATAAATAATTATATATTTTAATAATTATAAAAATATTATAAATATACATTAATAATGAATATAAATAAAAATATATTCATAAAAATATATTTACTATGTTTATAAAATTATGTATTTATAATTATAAATAAAATAATTATTTAAAAAAAGTTTTTATAATTATAAATAAAAAATTATATAGTTTAAATAATTATAAATTTATAATATATAAATAAATAAATGTATATACATACATACTTACATACATACATACATATATATACATATAAACACACACACACACACACACATATTTCTAGTTTTTTATTTATAAATATACTTATAAATCATTTATCAGTGCTAATGTTTTGGGGCTGATTAAGATTCTTTTTATTAGTACTTATTAATTTTGTTTTGATAAAGGGTATCTTTATTAGCACTTTTTTGGAATCGCTGATAAGATTGTCCTCGATCTATTTAAATAACCTTAACTAGTCGCAATGAGTTGTGATATACAAAGCTTTCTGCAAAATCCACTTGCTACTGTCACTCATCCTCGTCGAATCCAACTACGAATCAAGGCTTGAACAAATCCAAGGCCTTAATCCAGGGCTCAAAAGAATCATCTATTGAATGAATCCATGGCTAAAATCAATCCAAGCTTCAAAGATATCTCTACTTTCTCTCAGAAGAATCAAAGCTCCAATCTAATGTATGTTAATTTTTATCTTCCATCTCACTAATTTATTTATTGTTTGACTATATTTTTTTCATTTTTTATTCAATATCTCTTGCTATTAATTATCAATCACTACTCTCCCTTCTCAAATTAAATTCTAATTGGTGGTTTCTATGATTTTGGGTTTTTATTGACTCTTTAATGGATTTTATTGCTTCCCTGTAGATAATTATGACTTACACACACCAATTTCATCCATTATGGTAGGTCCCTCCATTCAATTTCCTTTAAACTTGGAAGCATGAATGCTTGCATCTTTTAAATACATGTTTTAATCTGATGTAAATTCTATTATAATTATCCATTCTGTGGTTATGGTTTTATAAGTTTTTTTAAATTTTAAATTAACATCAAATGAGCTTTTATTATGTTTAAATGTTTTGAACTTACATCTATGAAATAATGTAAACAATGTGTTTTTTTTATTCCACCCATGGTTTTTATTTAATAAATCAACATGGATTTCATTTAGTTATTTCTTACGAATTATAATGAATTACCATTATGTTTTGATCACAGATTTCTATGAATTAGACTATTGTTGGCTATTATTCAAGATGTTTTTTATGTTATCAATGATCATTGAAGCATTGTTTCCATTAATTGTTTTAAATTCGTTGCATGGCTTTCAAATGGAAAGTTTGATGTTTTTGTTATATTTTCAATGGAAATAATCTATGTTTGATATGTTCTCCCAATTAGATTAATATTTCCTGTTATATACACCCTTAAAGTCAATCTCCTTGTTTATTTGTAAGTTAAAAGTTATTTTTTATTGTAATATTGATTGATCATGGATCATTTATATCATTATATTATTTATGTTATTATGGAGGGGGTTGTACATTAAAGGGTGTTCGAAGGTGCAAGTGGGTTTGGGTTTGTTGAACTATTTTGGTAATTATTTTTATTGTATTGATATGTGTTATATTTTATTGTTTTTTTCTACTTACATGTTATGATAAACCTTGGTTAGCTTGGTGAAAGATCTAGGTATGATTATTTCACTCATGTATGATCACACTTTGCAATAAATAGTTCATTTTAAGGGTTTCAGCACAATTTATCTATTAATTTTTTTAGTAATAAGGCTTGATATATATTTTATAAATGGATCGGAAAGGTTCATACATGATTTTACATAAACAATTATTATGGTGATATTTTATAATAATGGTCTCACATATCATGTCTAAAATAAATATATTTAGACATTACATTATACATGAAACTATAATACTTTGACATTTATGCTTCAGTGCCATAATTAATTGAAATAAGAGGTATTGGAATATTATAGAATTGAAATTCAATTAATATGTTTATGACATATTTTTTTCCTTTATAAAAGTTTTTAAAGTATTAAACTATGATTTTAATGTCGAATGTCAAATGCAGTTTATTTCCTTCCCCAGATATGAAATAATATGTAAGAGTAAATATCCATCCAAATCAGGATTGATAGTCTCCCATGATGGTATTTTAACTTTAATTATAGAATTCTTAATATATTAAACATATTCACAACATAATGAGACTGGCATAAATAATAACCCAAGCTATATATTCTAACTTCAATAATTAGTATAATATCTATTATTCTAATTTCATTCAATTTAATCATGGAAATTTTTTTATTCATCTCATTAGTATCAATTATGTAGTTTTTACAAATTAATATATCATTGACATAGATACAAATAATAACTTATTATTATCTTATGAACATTAAAAAAGTAAATTTATCAACATTATTATAAAAAAATCTACTAGATAAAATAATATAATAACAATTCTCATGTTTTCAGGCGTTTCTTTAAGATAATAAGAATATATAACTAAATTACATAATTTCATTAAAATATATTATACATAAAACCATCATATTATTCCATTTAAATTTCACTACTTAAATTTTCATTTAAAAATACAGTTTTAACATCCTTATAATGAGCACACAAATGATTTATCGAATTTAATAGAAAATAATATCCTTATTAATGTAATTTGAACTAAATGAGTATAATTATCAAAATAAAAAATCCATTCCATTTTTTTGAAATCTCTGATTATTAATCTAGCTTAAAAAACATTAATGCTATCATTGGATTCATATATACTTCTAAAGACACATTTACAACCCATATGATTTTAATATTTTAAAAAATTTGTAAATATGAAAGTATTATTTCCCATAAAAGAATATATTTCATCATTAAATGATTATTTCTAGAATGCAACATATTTGAAGTCAAAGAATATTTATATAACATGACATCACATCCATGTTTAGCACCATAGGATATTTTTTTATAATGTTATTATATTGATCTCTATAAATAATAAACATGAAGGATTTGAAATGTATGAATTTATGAGATGGAAGTTTATGATTTATAGGTCTTATACTTCATTTAGGTTCAACTCGAGAATCATATTTATTTTTTTCCATTATAAATTAACTATATGAAACAATAGATCAATGGATATGAGGATAAATTTTATTTTAATTATCTTTATAAAATCTATTCCTAAAAATGTATACTTATTTAGAATCAAAAATGGAATTAGCTTATGTGTGCATTATTCTATATTATTAATTATTATTTTCCTTAGGAAAAAACATATTTAATTATTTTAGTTTTATTTTTAGATATTTTAGTAATAGAAACTATAAAATTCTAAACACCCCCATTATTGAAGACAATAAAGTTTTGGTTTCATCCTCATCAGCTTCATCTCTCAAGAAATTATTATTTCATTTTTTTCTTGCGACTCATCCCATATGTATTATATTTTGGTTGAACTGCTCTGAGAAGCAGTCTTCCAAAATGATCACTAGTATCTAGTATGGTATGACTACTACTCAAAGTAGTTCAATCAACCTATGTGCATGTCCATAAAATATGGGGGATGAGTCTCAGGAAATAAAATTCAAAAATAACTCTTCATGATATAAAGCTAATGAGGATGATACATGTTAATAACATTCACATTTTGATGAATTAAAAAGATAACTCATACTATAGTGAAGTAATTATTTTCATAAATTCAATTACCCATTTCCTTCAAATAAATCTTAAATTATTTGAATTAATCAAATGTTTGGTTCCTCTTAATAGAATTATCTATAAATTTCACCTTTGATAATGAATATATTATATGTATTTATTTACTAATTATACAAAATTATTCTTTTATGAACCTAATAGGATGGATATGAATCAAAAAAATATACACACTAATAGTTTGACAAAAGAGTATGAAGTTGGAGTTTAAGAGTCCATAAATCTTGAAATAGAGCATAAATATGACCCTTATAAAATACCTTTTACATTTTTTACATCATTCTTATTCAAGAAAAAATAGTCTGGAAGAGTTGGAAGAAAATTTTATCTATAATGGAATAGATCAGAGCTATAAATGTTGGACTATACAAAGAAACAAACTGAACTTACACACCAATTGGGATGATATCGTGGTTTATGGATCATTTGATATGAATTCTTGTGTAAATGATGATGGCGATCGCATGGAAGAAATGAAAATGGAAATTGAAGATGACCCTATTTATTTTACAATGTTTTTTGAGAAGATAAATAATTAAGCTAAGAGACCATTTTATACTGCTTGTAATTAATACAAAACATTCTTATCTTTATTAAAGTTATATAATTTTAAATATGGAAACAGATGGATCAAAAATAGCCTTACAAAATTACTTCGTCTCTTGAATAGTATCCCCCAGAAGAAAATGAACTCCCATGTCTAACATATGACACTAAACAAATGATATATTCAACGAGAATGATCTATAAAAATAACATGGTTTTCCAAATGACTGCATATTGTTTCCTATGGACCATGAATAACTCATAAAATTCCCTATGTATGGAATATATCGATATTATAAAAATTAATTAAGTACTAAGAAAGTTGTATAGTACATTCCTATAATTATATGGTTTAGAGGACTATATGGATGTTAGGAAACTATTTGACAATTGACAAGGAATTCAGAAACATGAATTAAATATGAGAATCTATATTATCCAATAGATTCTCCATAGTGGATGAAAATTTATTATGAGTATCATAAATTTGGAAATGATCCATGAAAAAATATCTTTGAATTTTATATATATGGAATAAATCCTTTTGGTGTATAGATTAGTACTCATAGTGAAAAGTCCATAATGTTGGTAAATTATAAGTTTTCGTTATGGTTCTGCATGAAGTGAAAATGAATTATGTTGTCTCTACTTATATTTGGACCAAAGAAACCTGGTAATGATATTGTTGTCTACTTGGATCTATTGACAGATGATCTGAATTTGATGTGGGATATAGATGTTACGATGTATGACGATCATAGAAGTAAAGAATTTACATTGACGACCATGTTCTATGGGACGATATGTGACTTTAATGCTTATGAAAATTTGTATGTCTATAGCATTAAAGGAATACTGGGATGTACCATTAGTGAAGAATGCACACACTCAGTTCAGTTGAATCATTCCTTGAAGACTTTATTTTTAGGACATCAAATTTTTTTACCTCAAAGACATAAATACGAATCCTGGATGACAACATTTGATGAGAATATCGAACATGGTACAACACCATATCCACTAAAATGTGATCAACTGTTTTACAAAGTAAAACATATTGAAACTCTTTTTGTTAAATCATATTCAAAAAACCTTATAAAATCAGGTTAGAATAAGATATCAATTTTTTTTGAATGACCATATTAATATTATTTTCACATCAGACATTTTATTGATATCATGAATATAGAAAAAATTTATTTGATAGTATTATTGGAATGTTACTAAATATCCCTGAAAAAAAAAGATGTCCTCAAGGCTAGGTTGGACATGATTGACCTAGGGATAAGGGAAGAGCTGGCACCGATGATGGGTAAAGGGAGATCTTTTCTTACTCTAGCAGTGTACACTCTATCTAGATAGGAAAAATTTGAATTTTTACCTTTTCCTTAATGGTTTAAAATTTCTAGAGGGGTATTCAAAAAATATCAATAATGTCATGTCAATGAATAATTTGAAGTTCCGGTGAGAAAAATCCCATAATTTTTATGTTTTCATACAATTCATGATGCATGTTTCTTTCCATTCCATTCTACCAAAAAATTAATGACATACATTAAACAAACTCCACTTATTTTTCAAAGCCATATGTAGTAAAGTTATAGACCCAAAAAAGTTTCTAATCAGGAATAAGGATGTTCAAACAATATTATGGGAATAATAGGTGTTTTTCCACCATAATTATTTAATATAATGGTCCACATGATGGTTCAAATGGCCAGATAGGTTCAAATATGTGGTCATGTCCATTATAGATGGACATACCAAATAGAAAGGTATAAGAATATTTTTAATGTGTATGTCAAGAATAGAAGTTGGAAAAAGGTTGTATTATTGGAAAATATATTGTTGAAGAATCTGTTTAATGCTGTATTGATTACTTATTAGATGTTGGAAACACCAGTCTCCCAATGCCTCATCATAGTGGAAGCCTTATGGCAATAGGGATTTATTGAAGAGATGTTTTTATAATTACCATCATAGAGTTTGAGCAAGATCCCATTTATATTTTACATAATAGTGAATATGTTAATCTATACATTGAAACCAAAAAATCAATTCTTAGTGATTTTAATCCATCAAGGGAAGAAGGGTGGATATAAAATACAAATAATCTATAGTTTATAGGATGGTTCTAAGATCAAATTTATAAGGGTTTATCTGAAAATACAAATCCAATTGTCGAATGAATTTCATGGATATCTAGGGGAGTGAATGAAAATGTTATATCTTACACTAGTTTTGTAATAAATTGTTATGCATTCTATAAAAAAGAAAAATTATTACTGTAGTACGATGGAAAATAGTAGATTTATGCTTGTGGGAAATGTGTTGTATATATATAGTTCCAAGGATAGAAATCCAATTTTTGAAAATATGTCATATTTTGGCATTAGAAAAAAATATATTAGTTGGATTCTATAACATTTCAAGTGTTCACAATCTATTTCAAATGGTTTGACAAATAAGAGTGTAGTGAAAGTTGATGAAATGGGTTTCGTGAAGGTGAATTTTAGCATGAATGCAAGAAAAGAAAATCCGTTAATAATGGAATCCCAAGCAGTGAAAGAATTTTATTTCATAGATTCATCAAACAAGAATTTGTCTATTGTCCTCATGGAGACTAAAAAAACTATAGGCTCAGATGAAAATTCAATCGAGGATTACCCTTTCATTGGGAGATCACAATCAGTTAATTCTATTCCCAATGTAGACAATGTCTTTTATGTTCTAGGGGACCATAAATAGGGGATTTGGATTCTCGTTAGATGAGACAAATCCTTAAAATCATTAAAAAAAATAGAGTTAAATGAGAAAGTAAAATGTTTTTTAGTGTACTATGATTTTTCTTAAAATATTACCTATTATCCACTAAATTAACATAATATAAATTAAATGTTTGACTAATCATGTAGACAATGTCTTTTGAACATGATTTTTTGACCAATCTCACAAAAGAAAAGACTATAATAAAGTAAATCCTTTGGGAATATGTGACGGTAATGTTACGATATAATTTCTCTATTTCACCAAAAAATTATATAATGAAAAATTGATTTAATATTCATTATTCCTTTAAGAGTTTATTTATTTTAGATTAATTTTGTACATATTTCATGCCTTTATGCACTAAAACATTATCTTACTTCTCCCTACCTTTTCACCCATGTAGTGTTGGCATTTATCACATTCCTTTCTGTTCCCTCCACTACATTTGTAGTAAAATAAATGGTGCTTCCTATGCTCAATCATAGATCCAATCTTGATGTTTTCATAATAAAATAATTTTCCATAGAATTATTTTAATGTTTCACATTTATATTTAATTTATTTCATTTAGTATTACTCACATAAGAATTGTTTTCTTATACAGTTGGATTCTTTTTCTCAAGTTGGGGCGGTTTATTAAAATTTTCTCATGATCATGAGAGATTAGACTTCAAGAATGAAACTAAGATAATGAAAATAAATAAACAGGTCAAGAATGTATAAAAAATCATGAAAATGTAAATTCCTTCTACTTATTTAATTAATTTTGTTATTAGTTTATCTAATATTTTTAAGTTAATTTCCTGATATTTTTTTATCTAATGCTTATTTAGTTTTTCATAGATCTTTTGGGAAGTCATATTTTTCATTTAAATATATAAAATATGCTAGAAAAGAGAGAGAATCTTCCTTTTTGATAGATGAAGAGGCCTTATACTTTTTGAAACGTGAAGTGTTTCATAGAGCATAGAGTTTCTCTTCCATCAAAATGGAACATGGTATATCATTTCTAGTTTTTTTCATATAGTTGAATGAAACAAATATATTTATTTCTCAATCATAAGCACCTCAATCCAATACATAATGTTCTCAGTATGACTCAAACTATATGTTTTAATTTATAATTTGCATTTTAGTTCAAAACACACATCACAAACTCAAAATAGATAAGACAAACTAATATTGTTTTGATATATTATTAGAATTAACCATATGTCATTTATAATGTTTATGAATTAGGTTCACCTCAATATGATGCATAGTGTGCCCAATATGAGTGCAATTGTGTCTTTTTAATTAAAATTGACATAATTTTTAGTAGAAAAGGAATTTGACTTTAAAAAAACTAAGAAAAGTTTCTTGGATTGTCTTGATAATTTATGAAAATGATTAATAAGGCATTTGATACATTTAATAAAATGTCTCATGACAATCCGCCACATGTTGTGACCCATATGAATCAAAGTCTGTGTTTGTAGTTTAAAATGATATTCTAGTTAAAAACTAAAGCGACTTACTCAAAATAAAATAAAAATATTCTAATTTTTTTGATACCTTATGAAAATGATCCATAAGTAATTCGGTATGTGTAGGAACACCTTCATCTGATGCATAGTGTGATCAGTATGCCTCAAAGTGTGTCTTTTCATTAAACATTAACATCTATTTTAGTAAAAAAGAAAACTTACATACTCAAAACTGTGAAAATGAATTCAGATTGTTTTTATAATTTAGAAAATTTATCCATAAGTCATTTTTGATATTCAAGAATCAACTTATCTTTAATTTAACACATGTTGTTTCTGATATGTGTCCATTATCAGTTTAAAATTGACATTTTAGTTCAAAACGTTTCACTCAATGAACAATTGAGAAAACACACAAATATTGTCTTGATAATTTAGGAAAATAATTAATAATTCATTTTTATGTGTAGGAATCAGTCTCATTTTAAACCAGAACATTATGTGACCACTATGACTCAAAGTATGTGTTTCTATTTTAAGAATACATTTTAGAAAAAACACATGTGATGTACTCAAAACTGAAAAAAATTCTTATTGTTTTTATACATTATTAAAATGACCAATAAGTCATTTGGGACATTAAGGAATCCTGACAACCTCAATCTAATGCATGGTATAACCAATATGACTCTAAGTGTTTATTTTTATTTAAAATTGACATTAATTTTAGTAAAAAAGACAACTAACATACTCAAAAATCAAGAAAACATATTCATATTGTCTCAATACTTTATAAAAATGATATATCAGTCATTTTTGAAATATAGGAATTTTCCACAACTTAATATGATACATTATGTTCCCAAAATGACTAAAAGTGTCTCTTATTAGTTTAAAATTGATATTTTAGTTTAAAAAATGTCACTCACTGAGAACTAAGTGAACAAACATGAATTTTCTAGGAAAATTACTCATAACCTATTTTTGATTTTTATGAATCATTCACACCTCAATCCGATAAGTGATATGCCTGGTATGACTCAAAGTATTCATTATTTGATTAAAATTGACATATTAGTTAAAAAAGATTCAATCAGTAATAACCAAGAAAAACACTCAAATTAGCTTGATATTTCATATAAATTATTCATATTCCATTTTTAATGTATTTTAATTAGTCTCACAACAAAATAACACATAATGTGGCCGATATGACTCAAAGTGCATGTTTCCAGTTCAAAATGACATTTTAGTAAAAAACACAACCTGCATACTCAAAATCAGGAAAAAATTCAAAATATTATTATACAATAGTAAAATCTTCCATAAGTCATTTGGGATGCATAGGAATAATAATAACCTCAATATGATGCATAGTATGGCTGGTATGACACAAAGTGCATATTTTTATTTAATATTGACTTTAATTTTAGTAAAAAAGAAATCTAACATAATCAAAACTTATCAAACTGATTTATATTGTTTTGATACTTTAGGAAATGATCCATATGTCATTTTTGATAATTAAAAACCAGTTTCACCACAATCTGATACACGATGTTTCCAATATGACTCAAAGTATCCGTTAGGAGTTAAAAATTAACATTTTAGTTTAAAAATTGTCACTCACTAATAACCGAGAAAACATGACCCAATTGTCTCGATAATTTTTTAAAATTATTAATAAGTTATTTTTGACATTTAGGAATCATTATCACATAAAAAACACTTTATGTGACCATTATGACTCAAAGTGCATATATCTAGTTTAAAATGAAAATTTAGTAAAAAAAACACATGTGGCATACTCAAAAATAGAGAAAAAACATTTGGATTATTTTGATACATTAGGAAAATGGTCTATAAGTCATTTTGGACATGTATGAATCATATACACCTCAACCAGAGGCATGGTGTGACTGGTATGACTCCAAGTGCATCTTTTTATTTTAAATTGACATTAATTTTAGTAAAAAAGACAACTAACATACCCAAAACCAAGATAAACAGCCAAATTATTTTGATACTTTAGTAAAATGATACATAAGTAATTTTTTACGTTTAGGAATCATCCACACCTCAATATGATACATGATGTGTTTAGTATGACTCAAAGTGTCCATTATTAGTTTAAAATTTATATTTTAGTTCAAAAAGTGACACTCAGTGAAAACCAAAAAAACAAAATTGGATTATATTGATCATTTAGGAAAACAATTAATAATTCATTTTTTATGTTTAGGAATTAATCTTATGTCAAACAAACACATGATGTGATTGGTATGACTCAATGTGCATGTTTCCAGTTTAAAATTACATTTTAGTAAAGCAACAAATGTTCTACACTCTAAACTGAGAAAACACAATCAAATTATCTTGATTCTTTATAAAACCGATCTATAAGTAATTTGGGACACGTTGGAATCAACCTTACCTCAATCTGAAATATAGTGTGACCGGTATGACTCCAAGTGTGTATTTTCAATATATAAGTGTCATTTTAGTTTAAAACATGCATCACATCACTAAAACATAGAAAATGAGTCTATATTGTTTTCGTATAATTATATATAATTTTAAGTAATTAATTTCTTTATGATTTTTATCTTATACTTCTTTAGTTAATTTTCATAGAGGTAATACTTGAATAAGAATAAGAAATGGAATGATGTGCAAGAATCAACTATAACTCAATTTGGTACACAGTTTCCCTGGTGTTACACAAGGTTTAGTTTAAAATTAACAAATTTTTTTAATTCATTTCTTTATATTATTAAAAACTTAATAATTATTTTCTTATATAGGTGCATTATTTTTCTTGAGAAGTGGTTGTTTGTTTGATAATAGCATGAGTCGGGGTCAAGGGGAAGAGGAAAAGGAAAATTCATTTTTTTCAATGTATATGATAATGTTTTCATACTCATGTAATGGCATAATCCAATACATGAAATTTCTCTAATATATTGTTTTTTTATTGAATTTGTTTTGTAAATTTTATTTAATTTATATTCTGTATGTGTACCTGATTTTGTTGCTTTATGGTGCTGTTTTTAATGCTACAATGTGCTATTATAGCACATTGCAGTATGGCCCTTTATCAATAATAAATAAATTCATTGATAAATGGGAAATTTTTTAGAAATTTTCTAGCACTGATAAAAGGCTTGGGATTTTAATCACAATCCGGTAGTTGATTATTTTTTATAACTGATAAATGTCAATTCTAGCACTGTTAAAAGCCCATTTTTTTGTAGTGTTATAAATGTAAAGTATCTAAATACTTATGGATTTCTCCAACCTCTTCTAGTTTTACTTTGTAAATGGTATGAGGTGTCCATGGACTCTATTATTGGATTACCATGGAATCCCTAAGGGAAGAATTATATATTGGTGATGATTTATCAGTTGATGAAATCAAATAATTTATTTACAATCAAGGATACCAATAAATTTGAAAATGTGGGTGATTTTTGTAGACAAACATACTTTACGTACATATACATTACATTACTTTTCCAGAATACTTAATACATTAAAAAACCAAAGACCCTATTAGTTTAGTGTCTTTGGAAACTCGGAACATAATCTTCTAATCTTGGTGAACGATCTTCAACATCTCCCATAAATATCTTCCCATTTTTTTCCTACCTAAATCCTTTATTTATATCCCAGGGAAAAGAAAACATAAAAAGGGTGAACTCAAATGCTCAGTAAGGGTAATCATGGAGAACATAAAAACAATACATAAACATTTGAACGTAAAATCATGAACATAAGCAATGACATAAATCATGGCAGTACATAAGGCATAGATCATAAAGGAAAATTAATCATGATAAAATATCATGGGAATAAAACATGTAATTGTGGAAAACCATTAAGCACATGTTATGATTTTCATAGTATCCAAGTCATTATTTCCAAGACCATCATAGTGGATAAAGTCCATTACTGAGCCGGGTTTACTTGTCATTCTAGCCTTGTATTACTGAACCGGATTCACTTGTCGTTCTAGCCATGTCTATCTCATTAGATATAAATATTTACACAATGCATTGGAGGGAGATATAGGTCTCACCAATCTCATAATGAAACCATTCTTATGTGTGTCACAAAATCAAAAATCAAAAATCATATCATAACCCATGTAATAAAAATGGGATTCTTAAACATCATGCCATCATAACATAATCCTTATAAGATAAAAGGACTTCATAAAAATAATTCCCTCATAACATAATCAAATAAATGTAAAAATAGGGATATAAATAGAACCCTATATATTCTTATATGGAAAATCATTTTGATAAAACACTTGAACTCCATTCTTGAGGAAAATATCCATTCTAATTCAAATTGTTTTCCTTTCTCTATATATCATACAATTTTAAACTAAAATAAGTTAATTGAAAATAAAATTGAAAAATTGTAAAGGAAGATTCATGGAAACAATGTTCTATGAAATCATAAAAATCCTTTCATGTTGTATAAGTTAAAAAACCATTCTTCTTGTACTTTTCCTAGAAAAGTCAAAAAGTATCTCATACTGAAAATGACAAAAGATTCCTTTCATAACTTTTACTAAAAACTCACTAATAGGTAAAATTGGATTTAAAAAATTGTAAGAGGATATAAATAATATTACATATTGAGGAAACATGGATGTGGATGATAAATATCCCTGAGTAAATTCTGAAGTATAAGCAATCTCAGATAAAAATGAGATTGCGATATTTTCCCTTACCTTATGTCCAATTTCTTCTGTATGTCTCCGAGACTCCTATTCTTCGACGCAACTCTTCTAAACCTCCTCTTAAGGCACTAAAGTTGGTCTTTGAAGAAGACCAGGACCTCTAATATGTTTCTAGGGAAGTGTAGAAGAGATATTGGCAGGGTTTGGACGATCATGAAGGCTCAAAATGGTGTGAGGAGGAATGGGAGGAGGTGTCCTTTTTTAAGAGAGGAGAAGGGCACTTTTGGAAACCTCCAAAATATTAATTTATAATAAACTAAAAACCCACTTAAAAACCTCCAAAAAAGACTCAAATCAAAATATTAGATGACATAGGGTTGTAATATAATCAACCAATAAGATTTAGACATGTTGTTAATTTATTTCAAACCTTATCCACTTGATTTATCTTTATTTAATCTATTTAATTTTATTTGTGGTAATAATATTAAATTTTTTAAATTATTATAAAAAATTACTTATGTGTTGTGAATTTTCCATAATTGGATACTTTATTAAATTTTAGACCATATAAATTTCAATTTATAATTTTTCAATATTTTTGTGATATTTAAATTTTTTTATAATATGTTATTTTTATAAAATAACAGTAGTGTCAATTTTGAAACTATTCATTTATTTGACTTTAAATTAAATCCAAATAGAGGATATATTGGATCCAAAATATTTAATAGACTTCTAACATATCATATTAATCTAGAAAATTTGTGGAGAACATTAATTAGTTCATATAATATTAATTTTAATAGTTTTAAAACCATTTATTTGATATTTCAATGAATAAAATAATTTATACATCAGTATTGCATCATCATTAATTATAATTATTTAACCCTTAAAAATTCTAAATAAATTCTCATGATGTAGATAATTTTTTTATATTTCTGGAGACTATTCATATACGAGGTTTTATGAGGTTTATCAATAATTAAAATTATTACAATTATAAGATATAAGAGAGTGAATGTTGTCACTTTATTTGGTTTTAATAATAATTATATCATTTTCATGGTCAAAAGTCCATGAAATGAATCTATTATAACCCTTAAATGATATGGGTCGACTCTTATGCATCCGATAGAATTTTGGAAGGTTTTTGGATAATTTTATAATCTAATTTTTTCCCTTAATTACCAGATTTACCTTTAATTGTAGTAAATAAAAATCACCGTAGTTACTATTCATAACATCAAAAAAATACAAGTAACATATTAACATAATTTAGACCCACTGAATCCAAATATGTAATCCATTTTTTAAATTTCAAAACAAAAAATTTACAATAATTAATTTAAAATTAATCCCGTTGTTAGGAAAATAGGGTTTAAAAGTTAAAACATTGTCAAAGATTGAAATGTTTTTACCATGAATTCAATGTAAAATTAATGCTAATGAATTAAATTATAATAAATGGTAAAAATATATTCTATTTATAATTTAAAAATATTCAATATTATAATTTAACCATATAAATTATCTCGATGAAAAAAGTTGTTTTTAATTAAAATTTAGCGTATTTTTACTATTCATCAAAATATAAAAGTTAACAGAAAAATATTAAAAAATTATCCAAAGTAAATTTTTATATCATTATTGAAATAAATATAGTTATTTTGTCAAATTGAACTTATAAATGTGTCAAAAACTATATTTAAAGTGGATGCACCATTAGAAGGTGGCAAAACTGTATTTTTCGAAAAATACTTCTTTTATTCAAAAAATTTATCTTGTTCTCATACCTCATTTCAAAAAATGTGTAAAATGAACTATAATTTTATAAAATTAAAAATTAGGTTAATAAAATTTATAGCAGATAGTTCATAATAATATTATAACAATATATCATTGTTTTGTGAAACTCGGTATTACGTACAACACACACTGTTGAGAAAGGTCGCTCTTGCGTGTAATGCAAGACAAGTTAGGGTTGCATCTAAGGAAAGATTCCTTTTATGTTGAATATAAAATACTCAAAATATAGTTCAATTATACATTGATCAAAATCTATACTTAGTGTTTTGTAAAATGAATTTATTCGAAAGAACGTGAAATTTTGTGCATCACCAGCCAAGAATAGTATTGCCTATACTACAAGCTAATATGGTGTTGTGTATAACACAATATAATCTTATTGAAGAATAAAACAAAAGGCATCAATGAAATTAAAAATAATAATTCGCATAAAATATCGGGGTGTTACATTCTACCCCCCTTAAAATGAATTTTGCCCTCGAAATTTGTTATGGTTATAAATGGTTTTCTACTTCAAAGTTTCTTTCATAGAAACCCACATCGTAAAAAGGAATACTAAATCATAATTTTATAAAAGAACATTAGAAACATAATGGATGCCCAAAGTAACTCATCACTGGGTTTCCACATAAGATAATATAGTTGAAAATTTTGATATGGAAAAGAAATCTAACCATCATGTTTGGATGAAGAGTGGTAGAGAACTTGGCTATGAAAAAGCCAAAAATCACAAAACCATAAATTTGTGATGATCTAAGGTACCATCTGATTCATCAGATATGAGGGAACTAGGAAAACTTTTTTTGGTTTTCAAGATTATTTCCCCAATGTTGAAGAATTAAAAGAAATACATAATTGATTTTGGTACAATCTCATTGTTGTTTGTGGCTTGAACAATTTCCACTTCATCTCTTAAAGAAATGAAGTTGAATTTGTCTTCCGTGAAGTGTTAGAAGATCATGTGATATAATGATAGGTCATTCCAGCTGTCTCAAACATAAGGTTATAAAAAGTTATATACATAATTCCATATTATGGTGAGATTAACCGTATATGATTCAAAAAATGGACTTATACTTCAACTACCATACTGTTTAATAAAATAAAACTAATTTCTACTAACCAGGGACTTCCTATAGGCCAGTGGTAGATGATAAAGGCATGTCGCACTTCATTTCTGGGTTTGATTCCCATAACCTTGTCCGAAGCGACGGGTTGTCACCCATCTTGCAGGTTGTCCTTTTTCTAAAACTACACTATTATAACATTCCAGAAATAATATCCAAAAAAAGTTCTATACTTAAACAATATTATATTATGTCCAACATAATCCATTTCAAATCTTTAGGCTTATACAAAATACTTCTATCCACGCTCATTGTATAAAGAAAATGATTACTAGAAATTTCATCAACCAAGCATGTGAATACCATCATTTATCCCCCGTATATCATAAGATATATCTTGTTGGTCACATTCCAAACATGTGAATATCTTAATCATGTATTCTCTGGAAACATGAATTATCATAGAATCTTTTTGAAAACATGAATGCTATTAAAAGTAAACTCTTTCCACATACTAAAATCCAAAAATTTCTATATACTCAAACTGTGATATCACTTTGTCCTTATATACTATCAAACTTTTCATTATCTCTTTTTCCCTTTATTATGCACATATCATCTTCTTTCCAAAAATATTTCAATCACTTTTCATGGTTATTGGTACCATACAATTATTTAAAACCACAATAAACCAATACATAAATATTCTAATATTCCATGATACTAAAAATGAGATTCCACATCACTATTTTGGAATCCCGTTACATAAACACTTAATAATTCCACCACTTGGTTGTCATATTCTACATTTCTAATAGTGATCGCATGTGACTTCCATTTGTCCTTTTCCTTGAGGGGTTGTTGATGTAGATCATCATTAACCCTTGGATAAGGTAAATGGTTAGAATAATTCCCCATTTCCCTACACTTGTAGCATTGAAGTGTTGGTGGTGCATTCTCTGTAGTCTTTTCTCTATTCACATCATTAGATACCTTTTTCCCATTACTTCGGCACTCATCTGCTCAATGAACTTATTTTCCTCACTTAAAACATTTTCTAGTCCCTTTAAGACAATATCCACCATGATTCATTCCACACTTTGAGCATAACGAAACATTTTCCTTCTTTTCACCATAGTTTTGAGATTTTTCCTTGAACTCCATATTTCATTTCATGTGAAAACCATGAGATGGATATGTAACAACAACTTTTAGTTCTACCATGATAGCATAATGCACAATTTTTTCATAGCTAATGAAGTCTCTTATAGCTAATTCCCTTCAAAGACTTGGTTTTAAGCCACTGAAGAATCGATCAACATTAATCTCAGGTTGGATGATAAAGCCAGATTCATACCTTGAAAGACTTGTAAAATTTGCCATGTATATACCAATAGATTCATCATCCTTTTTTATAAGCTCAAGGAACTCCTTTTCTATATTTGTTTGAAGAATACGAGGGAAGTAATTATCGAAAAACAAGTTCTTGAACTCATCCCATGTAACGTCCCAGTTCCAGGAGCCACCCAGAGGCGCCCCATACCCGGTTGGTCACATGGATTCAAGTGCATTTCTATAAATGCCAGAGGCTACCAACTAGCAGTGAGGGCCTTGGATGTGATAGTGGGGAAACTATGCCCTCATTGTAAGAGTATACAGCGGAAGTAACAACACATACAACAGCAGAATAGTAAATATCCAACAATAATAACAGCGGAAGACTGATAAATAAACAACTGGAGCAGAAATATATGTAAATGATGCATGATACATATATGTCTAGGAAAATATCCAAACAAGTCACAATGATGAATATAGTACTAAACCAAAGTACAAAAGAAAAACAGATGAGAAACTCCTCTGCATCACAAGCCTCAGCTTGGTCCTATGCTCTCCATCTCCAGTGCAATCAAGAACCTGAAGTAGAAGGGAGATTTACATTATCTATACTTGCAACAATATAATCTGTTTGGGCCCAAAAGCATGACCTTAATAGGGTGTGAGAGAAAGTACCAATAAGGAACCACCCAAAGATCTATGACTAACAATCAGTGAATATATGGAAAGTAAAGTAAAATAAGCAGTAAACAAGATAATAAATAGTAGTAACAATCCATAGTTTCTAGCACATAATATATAAACAAGAAACAACCACTCAAGAAATTAGAACAAAAAGGTAACCTCTAGGTAGTTCTCACAGTATAACCCCTAAGGTTCAACCTACAAGTACTAGAAACCCTCTGGTAGGTACACACAGTCTTACCCCTCTAGTTCAGCTAAAGAATAGACTCTTTGAGGAATCACTCACCATCAATTCCCCTTATAGTCTCGTATCATACTAAAGGATCTCTGGAGAAGCACTCAACATCTCATTCCCCCTGTGGCCCGCATCGAGGAACTACAAACTCTATGAGGAAGCACTCAACGTCAATTCCCCTTGTGGTCTTGCATCTTAAATTAAAGACACTCTAGAGAAGACCTTACGTCCATTCACCCTATGGTCCACTACACTAGGTTCTCACAGCCCTGTGTAAAACAAACATGCACAGTGCACGTATTGCCCCAAGTAAACCTCAAGAACTACTTGGATATCAATATAAGGCACAACAACATAATAGTACAATAGTTCCACTATCCTACAACTAGGCATGGAAACTAGAAAAACGCCTAATAGGAAAAACATGAATGAAAAAACATCCATAGTACAATACAATTTACCCTACTCATAAGCAGTGACCTCTACACAGGAATATCATCAAATCAAGCAAAAACAAGGGAAAACCATGAAACACGCAATACCCTGTTCAAGGGTATTGGTGGAATTTGCACAAAATACTCGAAGACATTCTACAGAAAGGCACAAACCACCTACCTTAATTCTAAAAGATTGATATACTTGAACCACGATGATTGATTCTCCTTAGAACATCGAAGATCTGAGAACACGTAAAAAATGATCAACCCACGTTATCTTGAGAAAGAGGAAAAATTGGAAAACAAAGCACTAGGAGAAAGAAGAACTCACCACTGCGGTTCCAACGCAATCAACGACAACTGAAACGGAGATCAGACGGAGGCATGGGGACTCGAGAAAGAAACGCAGTCGTACGAGTTGCTCACGGACGAAGAACCTGAAGAAGAAGAGCGTTCTGTTTGTCAGGTGTGACCCCGATCCGTTTAATGAAAAAAAAGAAAATACACGCCATGTACTTCTTGAGTACACCGCGTGTACTCTATTTTTCCATACTCCACTTTAAGTGGCCTCCACTTCACCCCTACACACCGTGTGTGTGGCCGAACATGACCAACACACGGCCTGGCACAGAAAGGGAGTGCACGACGTGTACTCATAAAGTACATGGCGTGTACTTCAAAAATTTCCAGAAACCCCTATTTTTTAAAAAACTCCAGAAAAAGGAAAGACATACCTAAAACGAAGATACGAGTTCTTACAAACTCTCCCCTTAAAGAAATTTTTCTCTGAATTTTTCTAACGAGGAAGAGAAGAGGAAACCCTGAATACCTCCGACCACAACGATCGTACATCGGCCTCCCTTTCCCAGGTCTCATCCTTTACTTGCACATACTAATAGATCACCCATAATAGAAGAATAGACCACCCATGGAGAACCTTTTCACTGCAATCGATAATCCGGATAGGATGATCCTCAAACGATGAATCCTCTTCGAGCTCAACCTCCTCGGGCTGAGAGACATGATACAGGTCTAAAAAGTAATGTCAAAGATGAGATACGTGGAAGACATCGTGCGTGTCCTGGTACCTCTGAGGTAACTACAACCGATAGGAAACTATCCCAACTCTCTCCAATACCTCAAACAGCCCGACTTACCGTGGTGAAAGCTTACCCTATCTTCAAATCCTCTTGTGTCCCAATCTCAGTGCGACACGCATGAAAACCCGATCCCCAACCTCAAACTCAGAGGTCATCTCCACTGATAAATATAAGAATTCTGTTGAGACTGTGCTGTAGCCATCCTCTTCCGAATCAACTCCATATGCTCTGAGGTCTCCTGAACAAGACGAAGTCCCAGCAAGGCTGCCTCTCCTACCTCCATCCAGCATAAGGGTGATCGGCATAGCCTACCGTACAAAGCCTTGTAAGGTACCATATGAATAGTCGCCTGAAAACTATTATTGTAAGCAAACTTCACTAGAGGGATATGTTTCTCCCAAGAACCGCCAAAGTCTAGAATGCAGGCTCAGAGCATATCCTCAAGCACCTGGATCGTACGCTCAGACTGACCATCTGTCTGGGGATGGTATGTTGTACTCAAAAGTACCTGTGTACCCAAAGCCTTCTGAATCCCCTAACAGAACAGAGAAGTAAAGCATGCATCCCTATCTAAAACAATGGAGTGTGGAACTCCATACAGACGTATAAACTCTCGGATGTATATTCGTCCCAGATCATCGACACTGAAGATCTCCTTGATCAGTAAGAAGTGAGCAACCTTCGTAAGCCTGTCGATGAAAACCCAAAAAACATCGTTCCCTCAGGGCGACCTCGAAAATCTGGTCACAAAGTCCATCGCGACATCGTTCCACTTCCACTCTGGAATGGGTAACTGCTGTAAAAGGCATGCTGGTCGCTGATGCTCCGCCTTCACCTGCTAACAAGTAGAACACTTCAACATGAAACTAGCAACATCTCCCTTCATACCTGGCCACCAGTACTGGCGATGAATATCCTGATACATCTTGGTGATGCCAGGATGAACTGCCCAAACTGAGGAATGAGAATCCCACATCAGCTCCTCGTGTTTGTCTGTTGGCACCCATATGTGTCCCTGGAAATGAAAGATCTCATCCTCACCCACTGTCCATCTTGGAAGAGTGTCTTCTCCTGACACACTCTCCCGCAAGACTAAGCCTTCTGAGTCTGATAGCTGCCTCATTTGTACCCGATCAAGTAGTGTAGAGGTAATAGCTATAGAAGATAGGTAAGTCAGTACCTTTCTGTCATGAAACTCCAGATGCATCTTAGAAAACAGAGCCATAAGCTTCCAATCATAGCTGGCCTTCTGAACTTCCTGAATCTAAGTTCTCCTACTCAACGTATCTTCCAGTACATTTCCCTTTATCGGTGTATAGGCAAGCTAGAAATCAATAGATTGAAGACACTCGACCCACCTGCTTTGTCTCAGATTCAGATCACGCTGAGTAAAGATGTACTTGAGACACTTATGGTCATTGAAAACCATAATGTGCTCTCCCAGAAGGTAATATCTCCAATAGCGTAAGGCATGAACAACAGCTGACAACTCCAGATCGTATGTCGGGTAGTTCCTCTCATGTGGCCTCAACTGCTGAGACCCATACGCAATGACTCCATCTCCCTGCATATGCACAGCGCCCAGCCCGATACCTGAAGCATCACAATAAACAATATAGATCTTGCCTGGCTCTGGAAAGAGTAGTATCCGTGCTGATGTCAACCCTCCCTTCAGCTCTTGAAAGGCTGAATCACAAGAATCTGACCATAAGAAATTAGCCCCCTTCTTGGTCAGACCTGTCAATGGTGCTCCTAGGCATGAAAAGTCCTGAATTAAGCATATATAGTATCTAGCCAGCCCTAGGAAACTCCATACGTCAAAACCGTTCTTCGGCTGCTCCTAGGAAACTACAGCTCTCACTTTCTTTGGGTCCACAGATACTCCTACATCTAAGATGACGTAACACAAGAAGTGAATTTTATCCATCCAAAAGTGGCATTTAGAGAGTTTAGCATAAAGACGATGCTCTCTCAGTGTACTCATAACGATCTCAAGGTGGGTAGCATGGTCGTGTCGAGTGTGAGAGTACACCAAGATATCGTCCATGAAGACCACGACGAAATAATCCAAGTAAGGATAGAACACTCAATTCATCAGGGCCATGAAAACCACTGGTGCATTCGTGAGACCGAACAACATAACCATATACTCATAGATACTATACCTGCTCTTGAAGGCTATCAGTGGTATATCTGATGGTATAACTCGCAACTGATGATAACCGGATCTCAAATAGATCTTTGAGAACACCTGGGCTCCTCTAAGACGATCGAAAATATTATCAATCCTTGGAAAGGGATATCGGTTCTTGACCTTTAACTCATTCAACTTCCGATAATCCACACAGATCCTAAGGGTACCGTCTTCGTTATTCGCAAACAAGACTAGAAAACCCCAAGGAGAAGTACTGGGTCGGATGAAACCCTTTGACTGCAACTCCTCCAACTGCTTCTTGAGCTCCTTCAACTCAAGTGTATCCATCCTATAGTGAGGAATGGACACCGGTTCTGCTCCTGGAACGAGCTCAATAGAGAAGTCTACTTCACGCTCCGGAGGCAAACTTGAAAATTCCCTTGGAAATACATCCCTGAAACGATCCACCACTGGAGTAAAGTCTAGCTGTGAAGTCCCCTGATCATTTAGATAAAGACTAGCAATCTGGGATGTAACCCTTCCGAGCCCATGATGCTCGAGTCCTGCTCGACTTACATGGAAATCCCACTCGCCTCTATGAAGAAAACGTTCACCCTCTAGTGAAATGACACTCACCCTGAAGCGATAAAAGTCTATGAATGCCTCAAATGAAACCAAATAGTCCATCCCAAGAATGAAATCATAGCCTGTCATTTCTTGGACATAGAGATCCCATAAGAAACGATACCCTGCAACCTCGAGTGGGAACTCTTTACACTGACGTAAACTAGATGTCCTCATCCCCAAAGGTGTGTCTAGTGTCAACAAGTCGGCAGAAGAAAAGATACAGAGTCCAAGGAACTCCACAACAAAAATAGAGATAAATCTATCTGTAGCACTAGTTTTGAAAAGGGATAAAGATAAAAATGAGGCTACTAAAATCGTACCTTGAATGGTAGAAGGTCCAGGATCCAGCTCCGGATAGGTCTGCTCCCCCGCAAAAGTCTGGCCTATCCCACGGCCCTGTGACCCTGCCTGAACACTATGAGCGGATCCTTCCTGCTGGCATTGAAGGACTGGTGACTGACTGCCATGGCCTCGACCTCCACCTCGGCCCGAATGGCTAGAAGAACTCCAGTTCCCCAACTGGTGAGAAACTGGTGGTGCTGCTTCTGAATGAGGAGTCATGGAAGAACCCCTGTCACCAGATACTGGTGAGAAAACCTGGCAGAAATGCTTAAGGTGACCCATCTTGCCGTAAGATCGGCACTCCACTAGGTCTCTCTGGCACAGCAACCTCGTGTGCCCTGCCATTCCACATTGGTAGCATACTACATAGCTACCTGAAGATGTATCTTGCCTCCTCGGATCACCACACATAGACTATCTACGGTGCTTCCTACTGTCAACTGGAGGAACACTAGCTCTGGAGGCAGAACATTCCTAGCTTGCAGCTCCAGAGTCTCTCATATTGTGCTCCGCAATCAGTGCCTGGTTGACGATGGAAGTGATATAATTCAACTAGAAGATATTCACCTGTGAGTGGATATCCCACCTAAGACCATTCTCAAACATCCTTTCTAAGAACACCCCACTTCTATCCCGGAAGGGTGTGAAACACTACAGCTCGGTGAAACGAGAGGAATAATCCATGATAGAAAGAGTACCCTGCTCTAGACTCCTGAACTCCCGGTCTCGATCAGCCCTCAGGGTCTCCGGGTAGAAGTAATCATAAAACACGCACTAGAACTTCTCCACAGCCATAACCTGCGGATGAACTTCCTGTGAGATCACGTCCCACCACCTCTTGGTGGAGTCTCATAGCATATAGGTAGAGAGATTGACCTGCCTCTCTGGAGGTGTTTCTAGATTCTCAAATTTAGTCTGCATGGCTTCCATCCATGACTCTACAGCCTGTGGTCCTCCTTCCCCCGAGAAAGTATGAGGATGCTACTGTTGGAAAACTCGCGTCAAGTTTTCCATAGTCATCGAAGGAGGCGGTTCTACCTAAAAGGTATGAATCATCCTCATAAAGCCTTCCATGAAATGCGCATCAACGCATGAAACCAGTATGATAGTCGGTGCCAAGGGTGGCCCGACTAGAGGATCGGCAGGAAGTCCCTGATCAGCCAGATCTGGCGTCTCATCACTATCATGCAACTGACATACAACTGGAGGACGTATAGGAGGCATATCTTTAAAAGATCCAAAACATACCTTAGATCAGGAAAACAAGGATAGAGAACAAAGGAGTACAAAATGGGAATAGGATAATGAAACATTCAAGTTTACAAAACATGACTACACGGCGTGTATAGACCATACACAACGTGTAATTAACTCTATTCCCCTACCCGTGTCTCCTTGCACGGCTAACCCACACGGTCTTCATAAAATGAGACTACACGACGTGTTCCTGATGGACGCAGCATGTAGTGGACAAGGTTTCATGACCCGTGTTGTTTGTTACACGACCGATTACACGGATGAAACTACACATCACGTTCCGAACAAACACACCGTGCACTTGAAGATTTTTCCCAACCCGTGTTGTTGACGACATGGCCGGGTACATGGATGACCCTTACACGGTGTGTTTCGAACAAACACGGCGTGTATAGGAGGAGATAACACCATCCCATGTTGTCTGTGACACGGCCGTGTACTGAGAACAAGGATACACGACGTGTTCATACAAAATACGGCGTGTATGACTCATGCTTCCTCGACCCGTGTTATTAGTGACATGACCAGGTACACAACTTACTACTACATGGCGTGTACCTACCGTACACGACGTTTTCCTGGTGATTTGTCACAACCCGTGTTTCTCCTCACACAGTTAGGGACACAGTTTAAAACTACACGACGTGTATATATAAAGTACACGCCATGTATTCTGGGTTTTTCTGGGCAGTAGCACTAAAAATGCACCGAAGCCTAGAAAACACTGAAAAACGAGCATGAAGGTGCCAAATTATGATTTTTGAGGTCCCATACTCTCCACGAATCAAATCTTGGCATCCAATACAGTCATATATAAGGAAAAACAAGTCAACGATTCACCAATTTCTGATTCAAGAGGGACCATAACACCTCAAGAACCAAAAATTGGCATTCATTTAGGCAAGGTACAAAACAAACAACCTTTCTATCAACTTCCAAGACTCTATCAAGCATCTATCACAACAACATGCATAATCTACACAGAGTCTATCAAAATAGCATGCAATTTCTAATGCACTCTAGATGGCATGGCAAGAATTCATGGCATGTAATTCCTAACATGTGCCTATATGATTCATGAGATAGAATACCCTCATCTCATTGGGTTGTGATTGAAATAGAACCATAATAGAAACAAAAATAACAACACAAATCATGTGAATCACTCTAGGTGAAATCATATCAACAGTAATATCTCAAAACTAGAAACTACAATAAATGAGGTAGTATGGATTTTCCTTATACACGGGTTAGCTACTCTCATGAACAACTTATTACTAAGTACCGAATCCATCATATCCCTAGATAAAGACTCCAAATAGTAAATCCAAAGAAAATAAACCCTCTAATACCACTTTGTAACGTTCTAGTTCCGGAAGCCACCCAGAGGCGCCCTGTACCCGGTTGGTCACATGGACTCAAGCGCATTTCCCCAAACGCCAGAGGCTACTGACTAGCAGTGAGGACCTTGGATGTGATAGTGGGGAAACTATTCCCTCATTGGCAGAGTACACAGTGGAAGTAACAATACATACAACAGTGGAACAATTAATATCCAACAACAATAACAGCAGAAGACTGATAAATAAACAACTGGAGCAGAAATATATGTAAATTATGCATGATACATATATGTCTAGTAAAACACCCAAACAAGTCACAATGCTGAATACAGTACTAAACCAAATTACAAAAGAAAAAAAGATGAGCAAATCCTTAGCATCGCAAGCCTCGGCTTGATCCCATGCTCTCCAGCTCTAGTGCAATCAAGAACCTAAAGTAGAAGGGCGCCTTCCCTTATCTATACCTGCAACAATATAATCTGTTTGGGCCCAAAAGCATGACCCAAATAGGGTGTGAGACAAATTCCCAATAGGTAACCACCCAAGGATCTGTGACTAATAGTCAGTGAGTATATGGAAGGTAAATTATAGTAAGTAGTAAATAGGATAATACATAGTAGTAACAATCCACAGTTTCTAGCATATAATCTAAAAATAAGAAATAGCCACTCAATCAAGTAGAACAAAAAGGTAACCTCTGGGTACTTCTCACAGTCTGACCCCTAAGGTTCAACCTACAAGTACTAGAAACCCTCTGGGAGGCACACACTGTCTCGCCCTTCTGGTTTAGCTAAAGAATATACTATCTGAGGAAGCACTCGCCGCCAATTCCCCCTATAGTCTCGTATCGTACTAAAGGCTCTCTGGGGAAGAACTCAATGTCTCTTTCCGCTTATGGGCCACGTCGAGGAACTAAAAACTCTCTGAGGAAGCACTCAACGTCAATTCCCCCTATGGTCTCGCATCGTAAATTAAAGACACTCTGAAGAAGCCCTTACATCCATTATCCCTATGGTTTACTACACTAGGTTCTCACAACCCTGTGTAAAACAAACATGCACAACACGCATATTTCCCCAAGTAAACCTCAAGAACTACTTGGCTATCAATATACGACACAACAACATAATAGTTTAATAGTTCCACTATCCTATGACTAGGCATGGAAACTGGAAAAACACCTAACAGGGAAAACATGCATGAAAAAACATCCAGAGTACAATACAATTTACCCCATTCACAAGAAATGACCTCTACATAGGCATATCAGCAAAGCAAGCAACAAAAAGGGAAAAATAGGATGCACGCAATACCCCGTTCAAGGGTATTGGTGGAATTTTCACAAAATACTCAAATACTTTGTATAGAAAGGCACAAACCACCTAACTCGATGCTAGGAGATCTATATACTTGAACCATGAGGATTGATTCTCCTTATAACATTGAAGATCTGAGAAAACGTCAAAAATTCTCAACCCACGATATCTTGAGAAAGAGGAGGAATTGGAAAACAAAGATCTAGGAGAAGGAAGAAATCATCGCTGCGGTCCCAACGCAATCGACAGGGGATGAAACGGAGATCAGACGGAGGCATGGGGACTCGGAGAAGAAACGCAGCCATACGGGTCGCTCTCGGACTAAGAACTTGATGAAGAAGAGCATTTTGTCCATCAGGCGTGACCCTGATCTGTTTAATGAAAAAAAGGAAATACACACCGTGCACTTCTTGAGTACACAACATGTACTCTATTTTTTCGTACTCCTGTTTAATCGGCCTTCACTTCACCCCTACACACCGTCTGTGTGGCCCAGACACAACCAGCACACGGCCTGGCACGACAAGGGAGTACACGGTGTGTACTTAAAAAATTTCCAGAAACCCCGCTTTTCTTAAAAACTCCATAAAAAGGAAAGACATACCTGAAATGAAGATCCGAGTTATTACATCCCTTTCCATGGATTTAATTTCATCTTGGGGCCTCATATTCTTAATTAGAGTCCACCATTGGTCTGCTTCACCTTCTAAATGGTAAATAGCTAGAATGAAATTTTCATGTTCCGAATAGCAAAGTATGGAAAATATCTTTTCAATGGTACTGATCCATTGTTTAGCAATAAGTGGATCAGAAGACCCATTGAAATAAGGTGGACGTTGCCTCATGAAGGATTCAATAGAATATTGTTCCCTTCTCTGCTCATTTGGAAGTCCAGAATGATTCATATATTGTGTAAGTATAGCAATATGATTTTTAACTCCATATCCCATAACATTGGGTTTTTCAAGAGGAAAATAATTTCATTTTCCATTACATTAATCAACACAGTTCCTTTGGGTTCCAGACATCGTCTAAAACCAAAAAAGAATAGTGTGAGAGGCAAAAATCATGCTTGAAAAACAACATAATAAAGGGGGAATACCTTCAATATATAACATCTGATGTTTAATTCTATGATTGTTACCATAATTCTAGGACTATAATCTATACTAATACTTAACCTTAGATACATCCCCAAACATACCTTAGAAATATCTCTAGGGACTTCACTAATGTTTTCACATCCTAGTTTCCAAAGGTTAACTATACCTTAGCTCTGATACCAACTGTAGAGAACCATAATTGACGTACATAGACATTAAATTAATTTTGCAGAATACTTAATACATTACAAAAATAGACGCCCAAAGACTGTATTAGTTTAGTGTCTTTGGAAACTCGGAACATAATCTTCTAATCATGGTGAAAGATATTCAAAATCTCTCATAAATATCTTCCCCTTTTGTTTTCTTACCTAAAAACATTATTTATATCATGGGGAATAGAAAACATAAAAAGGGGAGCTCAAATTCTCAGTAAGGGTAAACATGGAGAACATAAAAACAATCCATAAACAGTTGAACATAAAAACATGAACATAAGCAATGACATAAATCTTGGAAGTACATAAGCCATAGATCATAAAGGAACATTAATCATGATAAAAATCATGGGAATAAAACATGTAATTGTTGTAAACCATTAATCACATGTTATGATTTATATAGTAGCCAATGTATTGTTTCCAAGACTATCATAGTGGACAATGTCCATTACTGAACCGGGATTACTTGCCAATCTAACCCTGTATTACTGAACAAGATTCATTTTCTATTCCAACCATGTCTATCTCATGAGATATAAATCTTTACCCAATTCATTGGAGGGAGATATTGGTCCCACCCATCTCATAATGAATCCATTATGATGTGTGCCACAAAATCATAAATCATACATCATAGCATAACCCATGTAATAGAAATGGGATTCTTAAACATCATGCCATCATAACATAATCCATATAAGATAAAAGGACTTCATAAAAATAATTCCATCATAACATAATCAAATCAATGTAAAAATAGGGATAGAAATAGAACCCTATATTATCTTATATGGAAAATAATTTTGATAAAACACTTGAACTCCATTCTTGAGGAAAATATATTTTCTACTTCAAAATATTTTTCCATTCTCAATATGTCATACCATTTTAAACTAAAAGATGTTAATTGAAAATAAAATTGAAAACTTTTAAAGGAAGCTTCATGGAAATAATGTTCTATGAAATAATAAAAACCTTTTCATGTCATATAATTTTAAAAACATTATTCTTGTACTTTTCCAGGAAAAGTCAAAAATTATCTCGTACAGAAAACGACAAAAGATTCCTTTCATAAATTTTACAAAAATTTCACCAATAGGAAAAATTGTATTTAAAAAATTGTAGGAGGATATAAATAATATTACATATTGAGTAAACATAGATGTGGATGATAAATATGCCCTAGTAAATTCTGAAGTATAATTAATCTCAGATAAAAATGAGATTGTGAGATTTTCCCTTACCGTATGTCCAATTTCTTCCGTATGTGTCCGAGACTCCTCTTCTTCAACGCACCTCTTCTGAACCTCCTCATAGGGCACTAAAGTTGGTCTTTGAAGAAGACCAGAACCTATAGTATGTTTCTAGGGATGTGGAGAAGAGAAATTCATAGGGTTTGGATGAGCTTGAACGCTCAAAATGATGAGGAGAGGGACGAGGTTCCCTTTTATAAGAGAAGAGAGGGGAACTTTTGGAAACCTATAAAATATTAATTTATAATAAACTCAAACACCACTTAAAAACCTCAAAAAATTACTCAAATATGAATCTTAGATGAGATAGGGTTGTAATCTAATCAACCAATATAATTTAGACATGTTGGTAATTTATTTTAAACCTTATCAACTTGATTTATCTTTATTTAATCTCCACCATAGGGTTCCTCTCAGCGACGAACAGGAGGGGGGAGGTTTTTGTCAGTGCCTTCCCCCCTCCCCCCTTCCTCTTTCCCTCTGCCTCCTCCTCTCCTAACCCTCTTCTTCCGTATCTTTACTCATTCAGGTGGCAACGTTCTTGGTGAAATCTCTTATGGGATGTTTTGATGGTTCCGAAGATGGTTTTTACTGTTGAAGACCCTGACCTCTACAACTGTGCTCTGACCTCGGGTTCCTCTGCGCCTATCCAAGGCAGATCTGGATTGGGGGTATCAAAGGGGTTTTGGGTTTGTGGTTTAGCGGTCGGTGGTCCGGAGCCCTCAGTCGCTCCAATACATTCTCTGACCCCATGTCACACTGCTCCTCTCCGAGTTGGATATGGAGCAGTGGTAACTAATGGGTTTTAGGTTGTGGGATTTTGGGACCGACAGTTTTCCTTGCGCGACTTGAGTCATTTTTATCTTATGTTGACGATCCAGATCTCTTCCTCTTCAACAATCCATGCCTTGATCTAAGCTACGGTGGACCTCATTTGATGAATTTGTTTGATGCGGATGGTTCTGGTTTGGCGGTCGAAATGTTTTTTCCTTTAGGGATTTCTACACCGACATTGGATTGGTTTTGGTTTTTCAGATCTTTTTCATCGGTGAAGTCTAGTTTTATCAGTGATGATGCTGATTTTCATCTTGTTTTGGGTGATACATAATAATTATGGTTGAGTTTTTATGAGGTTGGATCTTTTGTGATGGTGGTTTTGATGAGGCGGTGAGTTTGTTTCTGGTTGTGGTGGAATGATTGGTGTTGTTCATGATGGTTGTGGTAGATGTGGTGTATTCTCTTATTTAATCTATTTAATTTTATTTGTGGTAATAATATTCTAAATTTTAAATTGTTATAAATAATTACTTATGTGTTGTGAATTGTCCATAATTGAGGACTTTACGACATTTTAGACCATATGAATTTCATTTTATAATTTTTAAATATTTTTGTGATATTTAAAAAATTTTATAATATGTTATTTTTATAAAATAACTATAGTGTCAATTTTGACACTATTCATTAATTTGACTTTAAATAAAATCCACACAGATTATATATTCGAACCAAAATATTTAATAGACTAATAAAATGTCATATTTCTCTAGAAAATTTGTGGAGAACATTAATTTGTTTATATAATATTTATTTTAAAATTTTTAAAACCATTTATTTCATATTTCAATCAATAAAATAATTTATACATCAATATTGTGTCATCATTAATGATAAATGTTTAATCCCTAAAAATTCTAAATAAATTCTAATGATGTAGATAATTTTATTATATTTTTGTAGAATATTTATATTCGATGTTTTATGAGGTTTATCACTAAATTAAAATTATTACACTTATAAGATATAAGAGAGTGACTTGTTGTCACTTTCTTTGGTTTTAATAAAAATTATATCATTATAATGGTCAAAAGTCCATGAAATGAATCTATTATAACCCTTAAATTATATGGATCTACCTTTATGCATCCAATAGATTTTTTTCAGGTCTTAGGATAATTTTATAATCTTATTTTTACCCTTAATTACCCGATTTACCTTTAACTACATCAAATAAAAATTACCGTAGTTACTATTCATAACATCAAAAAATAAAAGTAACCTATTAACATAATTTGTACCCACTGAATCCAAATATGGAATCTATTTTTTAAAATTCAAAACACAGAATTTGTAGTACTTAATTTAAAATTAATCTCATTGTTAAGAAAATGTGTTTTAAAAGTTAAAACATTGTCAATGATTGAAATGTTTTTACCCATGAATTCAATGTAAAATTAATGCTAATGACTTACATTATATTAAATGGAAATAATATATTATATTTATACTTTAAAACCATTAAATATATTAATTTAACCATATAAATTACCTCGATAAAAAAAGTTGTTTTTAATTAAAATTTAGTCTATTTTTACTATTCATCAAAATATGAAAGTTAACGGAAAAATATTAAAAAATTATCCAAAGTAAAATTTTAAGTCCTTATTAAAATAATTAATTTTATTTCATCAGATTGAACTTATAAAAGTGTCAAAAACTAGATATAAAGTGGGTGCACCATCAAAAGGCGGCAAAACTGCATTTTTTGAGAAGTACTTCTTTTATTCGAAAAATTTATTTTGTTCTCATACCCCATTCCAGAAAATGTGTAAGATGATCTATAATGTTATAAAATGAAAAATTCATTTAATACTATTCATAAAAGCTAGTTCATAATAATATTATAACAATATACCGTTGTTTAATGAAACTCGGTATTGCGTACAACACATGCTATTGAGGAAGGTCGTTGTTGCGTGTATTGAAAGTCAAGTCAGGGTTGCGTACAGGGAAAGATTCCTTTGGTGTTGCATATAACATACTCAAAATATAGTTTAATTATACATTGATCAAAATCTATACTTAGTGTTGTGTAAAATGAATTTTATTCGAAAGAACGTGGAATTTTGTGAATCACAAGCCAAGAATAGTGTTGCGTATACTACAAGAAAATATGGTGTTGTGTATAGCGCAAGATAATCTTGGTGAAGCATACAAAAAAAGACATCAATGAAATTAAAAGGAATAATTATCATAAAATCTCGGGGTGTTACAATTTTTGTGCATAATAGGTATTTAGGTTACATGGGATTCCATCTACCATTGTTTTAGATAAGGATCATGGATTTACCTCATAGATCTAGAAGAGTCTCTAAGAGGATATGGAGAATCATGTCAAGTTAAATACCTCTTATCATCCACAAAACATAGAGACATATGGAGTGTGCTATTCATATTCCTAAGGATATGATCGATACCCATGTCTTGGATTTTGATGGATCATGGTATGGTCATCTAGGACTGGTTGAGCTTTATTATAAAAACATTTATCAATCATGGATTAAAATAGAGCCCTTCAAGTCTTTATATGGTCACCCATTAATATCACTTCTTTGTTGGGAAATGGTGGGAAAATCCCCTCTTGTAAGATCAAGTCTAATTCAAGATATTTTAGTGAGTATTCAGGATATACATCTATGTATAGTTACAGTTAAGTGTCGGCATAAATATTTTTTGGATCATTATCATTGTCCTTTGGAGTTTTCTATTGGTGACTAGGTTTCCTTGAAGGTTTCTTCTATATTGGGTCACCATTGGCATAGGAAATATGGAATTTTGGATCTGAGATAAGTTGGACCATCTGAGGTCACTAGGAGTATTTAGAATGTTTCTTATTAGTAGGAATTTTTTGTTCAGTTTATGGATATACATGATGAATTTCACATATATCAGCTCAGGAAGTACCATCCTAATCCTATCATGTTCTTTTTTGGGAATACATTGAGTATGATCCAGATGCTTCATTTATATATCAACTAATAGAGATCATTTATTATCAGGTGAAAGTCATGCATAATAATTCTATCTCATTGAATGGGATGTAAGGGTCATATGTATCATATTCTTACAAGACTTAGGAGCATGAAACATTAATGAGGGAGGAATGAACACACCTATTTTCAAAGAACCCTTCTTCCACATGGATTCCCAAGAATGTAAAGTATTATGTTGGGGAGATTATAACATCCTATATTTAGAGATATTCTCTTTCAATGTTTTAAAGTTTATTTTCAGGTTTATAGGGCTTAAAAAGTTGTTTTGGGAGTTAGTAAAGAATTCAGGATGTTTATTTCATACTGGTCCAACATACATAATAAATTTTTAGTTTATGACATAAATATGTCTCTAGGAACAATAAATGAAAATTATTTATGACACAAGAATTTAGAAAGCTAAAAAATTCCCCTTTACTCCATAAATTTATTTTATGTCCTTAGACCTAATTTTAAACGATAAAATCATCAGAAAGTATTTTTAACCTGAGGCAATGTATTTTTTAGTGTACATGTTTCATGGGGTTTTTACATTGTAAAACCATGGTTTATGTTGTAAATATTTTATCACAATAGGTTTTAATGATGTAAAAAACTGATAATCCCTCTCATTTGTTATGTAGCAGATTGTTGCCAGCCCTAGGTGACTCCATGTTCAATTTGGGTGAAATCTGATCATTTTGAGTTCCTCTATTCAACTTCCTTTATTCATGGAAGGCATGTATCTTATCCTTGGTAAGTTTTATTTCTGAATTTTCATTTCTATTGGTCGTGATAGAACCATGGTGCTACAATTTTTGGATTTTTTTGACTATGTGGTGATGCTCTAGTTGATTCCTTCTAGATCTATTTTTTGATCATCTTTTGGAGGATAACCTTCATGTTGGTTGTGGTTCTATGGGTGGGTTCTTTGATTTATGTGTCAGTTTGAATTATTTTCTGACCATTTTATTGTTGAATTGATTTTACGATGTTGGAATTAATCACAGGGCCTCTATGGTTATCTTTCCATTCATTCCATGTCGTCGGATCCCATTATGGGTGTGTGAAACCTGAGTTTAATGTAGGTGGTTCTATCTCTATTATATGTTGGATGAACTAAATTGATCTAGTTTTATAATTTTTTTTATAAATTAAATGACATGATTGATTTGTGTGTGTCTAACTGGGTTTTTTATAAAAGGTTGTTTTACTCTTATTTAAGTAAATTAAAAGGTTTTTTCAAATCATTGTGAAATGTATTTATGAAATGTTTTTCCAGCATTGTTTTTATGAAATGATTTAAAAAATGTATCACATGGGAAGCCTTGTGTACTTATATGTAAGGTGTGGTAATAAGAATCATCCTTTAATACTTCCGAGGATTTCACTCATGGGGTGTTCCTCTAATCCCTAGGCCTGTTGTTCTAGGGGATTGTTAGACACTGTTGGGAGGTTCAACATCTAGGGTGTTACTATACTCTCTAGACATGATTCATGTGTCTAGGGAAAATATTTACACAATTTTCTATGTTTTCTTATAAGTGTTTTTGCTATATTGACCTGTAGGAATCACCAGAGTGATGTTACATGTGCTTCTAGTTTTTAGTCTTTATCTTTTATTACCTTATTTAATATATGTGATATTATTTGAAACCACTTTAGCTAGATTATTTGGATCTATGGAAAAAAATGGAAAATGTCTTAGCTTGATTTCAATATAAAAACTATTTAACTGATTATCATTCCTTGTTTTTTAAGTTGATCATGTTCAAATTTTTATACAGAGACTTATTACAGAAGACTTGGGTGGGTTCCTACTGATTCTGTTTAGCTCACACCCTACAAACACCTTATGTGGTGTGTAGACCTGGTTATGTCTTTTGATGAAGAGAAAGGAAAGGTGCCACAGTGATACATTGATAATTCTATCATATGAGTTTGGGTAGTTTTTGGTGGGATGGTGTAAGATTTCCCAAAAAATCACATGGAGTAGTCAGTTTTTTTATCATTTTATGTTGGAATTGTACTTTGGTTCGTTCTGATTTCTTAAGTTGTATCATTTTCATTGAATTTTTCCCTAGTTTTATGGCATATATATTTATTCTTTATATACCATGATTTCAATGGATTTATATATATATATATTTGACATTTTTTTCTTTAGGTTGGGAAAAATTATTTTCTTTGGTTATTGTTTGATACTCGAGTGCTAGTCTCCAGCCTGTGAGGATCAGGAATGCCCTTTATGTATGTGGTGGATCTGGTCTAGTTCATGGTTTGAGGGTAACCCTGGTTAGTTCTTCACATGTCCAAATCTATTATATATATTATCCCAATTTTATAAATTTTTTATCATGAATTTTAGCGGTACCCAAATAAGTGTAACCCACAACACTCAATGGGATCATCGTTATATAAATTTTAAGGTTATCAATATCCACCATACACAAGATAATTCATAAACAACCAAATTTAACATGATCCTGTCTATTTGGATGATATAAGTCTTGAAATGTAATTTCTTTGAATGGAATTTAATACTTATGATATTAAGTGTTTTTTAAAATATCACTACCTTATATCATGTATTTCATCCATGTATTCATGACTCTATTGATTTAGTTTTGTATTTTTTACCATTAAATAATTTAATGTATTCATAACTTATTAATGTATAATAGTTTATTAAACTCATTATTTGTGTTACTTACCAAAAATTAATATTTAAATATATTTACACATATCTAAATACATCCCGTGCATAAGGTACATGAATCCTTTTTATGTAAATAATTAGAACCATATGAAACCAAAATACCTATAAGATTATGTACAGTGTGACATATAACCACCACTAATTTTCAAGATAAATCCAATGCCCCCAAGATAGTGAGAATTTTGACCAAATGTCCCACTATCTATAGATAAATACTAAAGAGATACCTTAATTTCATTACTATCGTAACACCTAATATATATAAATTATAACCAACCTTTACTATCAGGCTCATAACCCTTAAAGAAATCATAATCATGGTTAAATATAACTATATCATATATTGTACCAACCATATAACTCCTTATATTCGTAGAATAGAATTTATAATAGGTATTTTAACACATAAAACAATAGAACACATTTATTAATAAAAAATATATATATGTGAATTAAATAAACTAAGGAATGAACTAAATAAATGAACAATTCATAAATTTACATATTAGATAAATATTTATGAATATTTAATAAATGATTTTAAAAAAATTATAATTAAAAAAGTTCAATGACATTTTATAAATAAATAAACATGATAATTCAATATTTATTAAAATATGAACTCTTTTATTTTATCATTTACATGGAATACATATGAACACCTTCATATTTAAAATATATGATATTTATGAAAATATAAAACCATTATATTCCATATGAACATTTAATATCATATGTATAAATTCAACATAATCTAAATATCAAATATTTTATTTTATAAAAATCTTGATCAAATCCACTAAATATTATTTTTACATGGTTTAAATAAATTTCCATGAAATAATTTTTAATATGAATATTTCAAACTATTTTTTCTGAACATTTTATAAGTATAAAACCACAAGTTTGTAAATATTTTTTTGTATAATCTAAATAAGCTCTTATATTAATCATGGTTGAATAGGGACTATATTTATGATGATTTTAAACAATTTTAAGGAAAACATTTTTTCATTATACAAAATGAAACTATGTCTATTTTTTCTATAAACCATTCTTGGTTCTTCTAAATTGAAAACCATTACCAAAATAACAACAACAATTTTTCTTTTTCAAATCCATTTCATAGAGATCCATCCAAATTAATATTTTTGAAACCATAAAAATATTTTGTTAAGATAGGTCATGTTTTTTATATTAAAATATCACTCATATACAAATCATGAACAATTCTATCCAAAAACGTCATATAAAATCATATTTTATGATGTCCTATTCTCAATAACACTTTTGACATACATCTTTCCAAAATCGTGACTTAATTTTATAATTTTTATAAACCATTAAAGTTTTTCATAGAATTAAATAATGGTTATAAAATCATTGTAGACAATAATCGTGTTTCATAAAGCATGTCATGGTTTTGGAAAAACACATTTTTTTTCAGATTCATTATATATTAAAACATCAATAAATGTATAATGGATGTTGTTATGATACAATTGTAGGGTTTTAGTGTGGAAAATCCTTTTCCCAGAATATTGGAACCACCAAAACCTCTTTTCCATAAGATGAAACAATTTGTATGAATTAAATAAAATATAAATGAAGAACATACCTTTTCTCCAACTAAACTAATCTCTCACTTATTCTTCATCACTATGGTTGATGAATATCCCAAATAAGCAGTCAAAGGAAACTTCTCTCCTAGGATAACCATTGGTTGTATAAATATCCTAATGATAAATAAGGATTCCATATTCTTCATAGTCTACTTAAACTTTAGTTAGTGAAAAAAGATAAAATGAGTGATTTTGATTGGAGGTGTTTCATCAATACAAATTTTGTAAACCATCTCATGGTCTCTACCTCCTTGTATAGGCTTCAAGGATGATTCTTGGAAGATCCATATCATTAAAAAATTCATAAAAATTAAATTTTCCATCATTCTAATCATTTTACAAAATTTAGAACTACAAAACACATTATAAACCATTTGTAATATTTGACCAATAATGGTACAACATTTAAATCTCTAAAAGTTTTAGAAAATATAATAAAAACTATTTAAATCATCATAACATGATGATACAACCAATTTATATGATATATAAGATGAAATAAACATGTTAATAAGTGCATGTCATATGAATTGTTATTTATGGAACCAAAAGGTAGTGGACATTATTATTACATGGTTTTCTTAAACATAAACTATGACATGGTTAATGACACTATTCCATGTATTTAACTTTATTTGAAATTTAAATTACACTAAATGTTGTATTTCCTTACACATATGTAGTATTGTATTGATATATTAAAAATGGGGTGTTTCATTCCCTCACGTATGGTGTATTCCCTAGTGCAAAAAAGTTAGTGGGAAGTCACTTATGAGGGGTTTTCTGTAACACCATAAACCCAGATCACTTGCATAGTGACCATTCCTATAGGTTCAATATGACCTTAGGTGAAACTCCTCATCTGCTAGAGGCCCCAAAATATTGTCAAGAGTCAATGATCAATACTGGGGAGACTATACTCTTGATATCAATATGTTCAATAACAAATAAATATCAATAACATCCTCCATAATAGAATAGAAAATGTGAAAATGGAATTAAAAGGACAAAATAACCATAATGATATACACATAAACCCATGATATAGAAAAATGAATAATGCATGTTATATATCACATTAACCAATGACCATTCATTGGGTCAATCATATAGATAATAAATAAAGAACAAAATATACAAAAAGAGGCTCTACTATTCCACGATCCCTTAATCGATCCTTTATCCAAATCCCATGAAGCTACTATAGTCTCGTCACCCATGTATTTTTTCATCATAACTTCATATTCAATATAAGGTTTATATATCCATGAGATTTCATGTGTAGGGAATGAGAACAAATACTTAGTAGGGAAACCCCAATAGTTTTCCTAATATTTACTGCAACATACTAATATATGTCAAAGAAAGTAAATAAATCTATAAAACACAACATACAAGAAAAAATGTTAGGGTATCATGTGATAACTCAGACAACACAAAACCAAACGATAACTAGTTCAACAATCACCTGTGATGTTTCAAAATCATAACAAGAAATATCTCAGACTGTCAAGGTGTATTAATCTATTATTATTCTGAAAAATACACAATCTAGAAAGGATACCCTGTAAATAAAATTAGATTTTGTAAGCCAGAAACTAACAATGATCCCTAGTAACACATCTGGTTCATCCGATCCATATATTAACAAGGATTTCTGATAACAATACTAGTTTTTAAAAGACACAATATAACAATATAAGTGGTGAATCATGAAATATCCATTGGAAGAGAAGATGACTCAACTAAGGGGTAAATCATGGTATACCACTCCGTAGAAAAGTGAATATTCATATGGTAAATCATGACAAACTAGTAAAAAGATAAAATCAAGAGAACCCTGAGTCTACACTCTATAGTGTATTTCCTCTACCCACACCATAGGATAATCATCACATAAAAAACACACCACATCACATCAAAGACACGATGATAGTAAAACACACACATGGAATACCCAAACTGGTCTCTAACACTCTAATAGAATCTCACACACTTAGTATATCCAAATAAACAAACATATAAAACATAACACCAGTCATTTTTTATATATACCATGCCCTATAAAACAACCCTTACTAATTGAGGGATGCACACTAAACTCATGGATCCATTCCTTGACTCTTAATTCGAATGGGTTTCCCCCTTTAGCTCACCCATCATATGTGGGAGACAACAATTCCCAGTCCCTTAAGACCTACATTTCACCTTCCTATATTAATTTAAACCCTTAAAAATAACCTCCCTAGTGATTATTAATCTCATGGGTTTTATATTATTTGGTCACACGAGATCAACCCAAAAAATACCAATTATCATAGACTTACCCAACCACTTCTTGGGTAGAAACCCATCATGGTCTATTCCCAAGACCAACACATGATCCAACAAATGATATAAACCCATCAATAACCAAATACCTTCCACCATCCCATAGGTTTCATAATTATCAATACCCACTAATCTATCCTATTATATACCTAAATATTTTACTATAAAACCCATCATGTTTTTCTAAATAAAAGGAATCATGAAACAAAAATCCCACTTTTACACTCACCCATTAATGTAATGCATAAATTGGAAACATTTTATATCATTAATTTACTAAAAAACCATAATGAACCTCTCATTATGATGTTACAAGACTTAGAATTTTGGTACTACCCAATTCCACATCTAAGAATCGTATTCTTCCTCCAAAGTAGGAATTCACAATGACCCGGAAGATAGTTGGTCCACTCACCGACTAACTAAAAGATATGATCCCACAAGAGACCCCACTCAAGACTAAAGTAATCCATCCTAGGATACTATTATTTTACCTCAATCCCATATACCCACTCAGTATCCTTAATTCACAATTAAGGTTAATTCCCCATAGTGACATAGTTATTGGATGTCTAAAATCATTCACCTCAGATTAGAACACAAATTCTAATCCCAGGTGTCCCTACCAAACTTATCTCATAATTAAAAACCCTCATGGTCCCTATTTTTGATTACTATACCTGAACCCCCATGAAATAACTTGTAATCGAACATAAAACAAAAATATATTTTTTAATATATATGGGACCACCTACATCATTCTAGAGTTAACCATAATGACATGATCGTACACATTTTTCAAGGACCGTACCAATCCTAATCTATGAAATACATTCTTAAATTAAGAAAAAACCTCTAAATAATTAATTATAACATTTATAATTAAATTTACAAAACTATCCAATTATATATAAAAGTTAAAACACTCACTAGATGGTGTAATTCTGGAAAATTTCTAAACAAGGAGATGAAAAATCCTCATAGAATGCCCTCAGTCCTCCTATAAGAAAATGCTCCATGAATCAAAAATTAATATATCATAAATATATAAGGAAATAGATGAAACTCCTAGGAAAATCACTAAGAAATTTATATACATTGAAACACCAAATAATGGTGTGAATTAATCGTTCCTAGTAACCTCTAGCCCCCACATGAAAAAACACCTTTATCATAGTCATATTTCACCATTCTTTGGTGAAATATAAAATAAAAACCTGACTAAAATAATCCAAAATTGTATCTAAATAAATGAGGGTAATATAGGAATATAATAGAGGGAAGAAACCTACCTCAATAGTATGAGGAACCACAACTGATGTATATTGGACCGCTAGAGTTAAGAAGATAAAAAGGAATGGAAAATGAGGATATCCTCTATATTATAATGATAACCCAAGGATGGTACACCTGAAGTGTAGGGTGGGTTGGGGGGGGGCTTAATCAAGTACCAAAATGACAAAAAATACCCCCAATTATGTTTTTTGGGGCTCTCCTACTAGAGTTTTGGAAGTCCACTAGGATCTTAGTGGATTTTTAATGGGCTATTGATTATAGAAGTAGGGGATCTACTTCGCTACCTCCCCCAAATTTTTTTGTTGGGCTTACATAAAAAGTCTAGTGAGTACCTTCAATGTCCCACTAGAATTGATCACTTAATAGACCATCAATCTTTCATCCCAATCATTTTCTACTTGATTTGAACCTTTAAAACTTATATTTAGGATTCTAAAAGATGATAAAAAACTATTTCCTCTGGTATTCACTCCGAAAATTCAAATGTAATTCGATTATCATTCTTAAGCACTTGAATTTTCTATGATTCATCAAATATGTAATGAAACGGGTCATTAAAAATTCCCCTGCATATGTTTTTTACCACATGAATCATCTATAAACATATCTTGATTTCTAATCCATCCATTGGCATTTGTTACCCTAATATATTCATGATTCCAAGATGGATATATCCACAATTTCCATGTACCAAATATGGGAAATAAATCCATTATCTAAAAAATCATTCCCTTCTCATTATTGTGAACCCATCACTTATCAATTAACATATTTGATGATAATTCCCTTTCACCACAGCCTAGTATATATGAAAATAATCAGCCATTCCTCTGTAGTATCAATATTCTACGAAAACACTCTAACCATATTCACCAGAGAACTATTTTTACATAAAACCATAAACTCATAACACTGATAAAATTATTAAAATAACCGACTAATCACACTTGATTTTATTTCCAACCTACACATTAATTTTCTAAAATGATACCTAGTTATGTGAAATTTTTGATGTAATCCTCTCGTGAGTAAGAACACATACCCAATCCATGTACCTCTCAGATTGATCCTCTTATTTTTCATCAAGTTAGTCATTTGAAACGTTGTCTCTTTTTGAACATCTTAGATGAATTTGAAATTAGGTATTGACCATTGAACAATATGGATTAGTTCTTCCTACACCCTAGTATCCATGGTTTTATCTCAACCATCCACCTTTATGTGTCACTACACCAACAATTTCAAATACTCACTAAACCGATATGATAGTCTGTTAATACTCTAAGGAACCTATATGAGGTACCCTACCATATTTCTACCCTATTACCTTATTATCAGGCATTGAATTTTCTATATTTCATCAAAAATAGATCATTGTTGCTCATAAACCATATTTGTTCCTTCCCAGAGGACCCAAACTCCATCTCATGTTGAGGATTAATGATAATGTAAAATTTCAAGCTACTACTACCATCCATTATTGATGTTCCATTATCCCAACCCCTGTGTTTTGATGGAAATTCCTTATAATTGAACACTCTATCACCATATAATGATTCCAATAGTCATACCTGCTATAGACTCGGCACCTTATGAGGAGTCCTATAAGTCCACTTGTTGTATTATACTCTATATGTTAGAGTAAAAGTTTTAATTTACCACTTTACATTAACAATTTTCCATGAAAGTCAAGTAATAACTCACTCTTTCACTACCATGGATAGATTAAAAATTAAGGAACCATTCAAAGGGTTCTTTACCATCACCACTCTTGATTAATTTTTATTGAAGGTAAGGTTTATTATACCATACTACTCATTCATAATCCCAAAATCATGCCTCTATGAGTCACGTTTCATTATTACTAGGCTCTAATTCTTGGTTAAATAACCATGAATCCCTTAAATTGCAACCAACCTCCTCAGAAAGAATAATTTTTTCCTTCATTTCCATGGTACTCTAGGCATTACCATTTCCATTATAAATAAAAAATCTCATGTTGTTATGTATTTTTCCAAATTATCTAGTGTCTACCCATGCGATGAATTCTATGGATCATACTGTTACGTTTCCCCTATATAACGCATGACACTAACTTACATTCCATATTGAAAATTCATAATGAACTATCACACTTACCAAAAAACCCATAGACCACTTCTCTATAAGTTCATGATAAGTCACAGAAACTTGACTCTTACCAAGAGTTTCATTGTTATCATTCCAATCCAATACTCCCATACTACTAGGATGAACATCTTACTAGTTATACACTATGAACATACTCATACACCCATTAGCATAATTAGTGATTTCATTTCCAAAATACTCATGGCACCACATGTGCATCGTTTTACCTATTAAGGGTGTCTAATAAACCATCATATACTATGAAAATTACAAACATACCCTAATAATATAAATGAATCTAACTCCTGATCTTACTCACTTAGGTTTTTCAGAAAAAAATGCATGCATAGAGTGATTACATCATCATAATAATATAAAATCAAAAGAAAAACATTTATCTCTAGTTATATTTAATTAAAATTTCCCTAATATGTTATTAGGGGAAATTACAAATTACTTATTATTGATGTTTTATGCATCCAAACCTTTTTCAAACCCTTTAGTTTCTTTTTTAAAATGAATTTTTTTAATACTATCTGTCAAACCCACGATGTTATTATTAGGCATGGGATTCATTATTTAAAGTTTTTCCAATTAATTTCCTCTTGAATTGATTATTTTTTGGTGTATTGAAGAATTTTATATGTTCTAGGGTGAAGAGATATGTTTTTAGGGCTCCTTGAAATGGTGAGTGATGTATTGGCATTTTTGAAAGACCACATCTATCTCCATGTCATAGATCTTGTTGCAGTTAATGGGTGAGGCCCCAGTTTAAAATAGTAAGGGGGTATCATGTCACAGTACTCCACTAGTCCCTTATTTTATAGGGTTTGATAGCACAACACCACACTATGGTCTATATATACCATACTGTGGTGAGGCCTTGGACAGTTCCTTCTAAAAGTGTGAAATTTTTTATCTACCCTTTCCCTATTTTACCCACCATAACGCCCTTTAATTCACCCATTCAACCTTATAGGATCCTCCCACATCGATCTTCTCTTGACATCCATCTTCAATTGGTATTTTATGGAGATTAATCCAAATTTATTCTTGATTTATCTTTTATTTCTCCAAATACACTCTTGTGTCATATTTCACTCCCATTTTCATTGAGTGTTGGAACCCTATATGGCCATGGGTAGTAAAAAAAGGGTTTAAATAGAATATTTAATAAAATTTCATGGTTTTACAGGTTCAAGTGGATCCCTAATTCTAATCTATTCTAGTTTAAATTGAAGGTGATGAGTTTATTCTCATATTCGATGTAGGTGTATCTATGTAATTCATATTTTATTTGGAATACTTAATGCTCCTATATTTAATTTTTATTAAATATATTGGTTATTATTAATTTTATTCATTTAAGGAAACCATATTCTTTTTCTATATTACTTTTGGTATGGTTTCAAAAATGTGTAAGTTTCACTTGGATTTCCTTTAAAAACTAGTTTGGTGCAAGCCAAGTATTTGATAAAATGTCTTAAAGAGGGTTTTTAATCTAAATGAGTTCTCCAAATATTTTTTAAAAATAGGAAATTATTTAGTTGAATATTAATTGATTGGATGGAAATGGTATTTTTGATTCTGTGATTAATTTATTATTTTGTCTTTTCATTATTTGGATTCATATATGGTGTGGAACTTGGCATAACTTGGGTGTGTATTAGGGACATGGATGGGTGATTCCCTATCATAGATTATGTGTTGGCTAGGGATTGGGTTTTTAGTGGCTTTTGGGAGGAAGGGATGGATACTTGAAACATAGTGAGACCTTGAGAGTTATTGGAAACTTATTAGGTTCATCTACTCTAGATATTGATCCTTGAGCTAGTCCTAGTAACCTTTAGGCCTAAGGTTAAATCCCCATTTGAAAATGTTGTTCTTGTCATACATGATTTTATTTTTTCCCATATTCTCTCTATCTAGATGCTATGATGTGATTATGATATATTACCTCCGTTCAATTTATTTTAATCCTTGTTCTTGTATTATGGAACATGAATTTTTTTAATAAAAGATAAAGGATTTTTGAAATGTTTTCCAAGACATCATTCTCATAAAAAAGTGTTATTTCAAAGTATATAGTTTCAAACTAGAACTATTGATTTTAAATGAAAAATATATTATATAGATTTCTAGTTGTATCATACCAGGATTTTCATCACACAATATATAGTCCCTTAAGGATTATATATACATGGTTTTGTAGGATAAATGTAAAGGTAATGGAACCACTTCTTATGGTGGTCCTCCCTGATGATTGTTGTCCTTCCTATATCGGTATCTATTGGTGACCATGATTCACACGAATATTTTCTCATGGACTATTTTGGGGGTTCCCCTATATCTCTTATATTAGGATTATGGTGATATTAGGCACATCATCCTTGGGATTATTTAGGTTATACCATATATTTATGTTGTTTTGATCACCATACTTCATGTTATAAAGTGATATTTGGTTTAATTTGATAATGTGGTTACTTTTATAATACTTACAATTACGTTGGTTGTTATTTTTATTTGGAGGATGTTTATTATATGAATTGTCATACAATATATGGAAGGTTTATTCTAGATTTATGGGTGGATTCCATGTGATGTTGTTTTGGATTTTGAGGGTGAAATAATTACCACATAGTTAGTTTTGATACCCTAGCATTGGTTACCATCCTGGACAATCAAGAATGCACCTCGATCCTTGTTGTAGGCTAGGTCAGGTGATGGATCAGGTCGACCCAAGTTGAATTGAATTACCCCTAGTATAATCCATATTTCTTTACTCCCGTATAGAATGGATCCATCCAAGTTAAAGAAATTAAAATCTTAGTTAGTGGACCTCAAGAAAAAGGGTTTTATTTGACAATTTGTGTCACTGTGGGCATCAAAATTTTCTTTTAAAAGAAGGAATATTGTAACTTATAACATTTTATTATTTAAAAGAATCTAAATCAGGTGATTGTGAAGAATAAATACCTTTTTCCATGAATTGATGAACTCTTTAATCAACTTTGGGGAGCTATTTAGTTTTCTAAAATTAACCTCTGGTCAGGATACCATCAAATTAGATTAATAGAAGATGATATTCTAAAGGATGTATTAAAAATAATTTATGGGAATTACATGTACTAAGTTATACTATTTTTCTTTACTAATTCCCTATCTATTTTCATGGTTATCTTTAACATTATCTTCTACCATTATCTCGACACATTTGTGTGTGTGTGTGGGGGGGGGGTGTGGATACCATATTGTTTTATACCAAAGAGGGGGAGTATAATGAGGACCACATGGATGTTGTTTTATGTAACCTAAGAGATAATTTCTTGTATGATAATCCACCTAAGTGACAGTTTTAGATCTTAGAGGTGAAATTTTTAGGGCTTGTGGTGTTTGAGGAAGGTATCTCTACGAATCTAGAGAATATTAAGCTAGTTATGTATTGGGATAGGCCAAATATTGTTTTTATATTATAAGATTTTTGTACCCATATATAGATTTTAGGTGGGTTGTTAGAGATTTATATCGGTTAGTGTCTCCTTTGATGACTTTTACCTGAATGTTGTGTTGCGTGATTTAAATGATAAATTCTATGGATCCTTTTAGGAGTTGAATGTACAACTAACACTAGGTTCTGTTTTGATTTTTACTGATCTTGGTAATGGCCATGCCAAGTAATATGATGACTCATATATAATGTTGGGGTGTGTTTTGATTCATGAAAATCATTTTATGTCTTATATCTCCCATCAGTTACTCCCACATGATTGTAATTACCCCACTCTTGACCTTAAGTTGGAAGAGGTGATGAATACTTTAAAGACTTAGCGCCACTACCTTTTTAGGGTGAGGTATATGGTATATCATGATCCTAAAATTTGAAAGTATATTTTCACCAAGAGGGATCTCAACCTTAGATATTTATTATAGGTGGACTATCTCTCACCTTCTGACGTTGATATAACATACACCCATGGTAAAGGGAATGTGGTGGCAGACACATTGAGAAGGAAATCACTATCGAAGGATATAAAGGAATCTGGGGATGAATGAACCTTTATGAGTTTGTTTATCAAGATATTTTTAAGTGTGGAAGAGAAGGATGAGTAACTTTTTTGTCTAGTGTAGTGGTTTCATCATCATTTTATGACCAGGTTTAACTTGATTATGTATAAAATTCCAATTTACAACATATAGGTGGAACCTTACATTGTGGGGAGACCTCAGGTGATTGGTCTTAGTCTCTCAATAGAGCCGTTAGTTTTTGAAAGTGTATTGTTGGTCATTTGAATTTAGAAAGGAACTGATGGTAGGTAGTCATCTCTCTAGTTGGTTCATTCACAATGGATCTAATAAGATGTTTTATGATTTTAAAAGATGGCTGATGGACATATATAAAGTGGGTGGTTTTAGATTTCATGTCTTGATTTCTCACTTGTTAGAGAATAAAATCTTAACATCATAGAACTGTGATATTATTGAAAACTATTCCTATTATAATATGAAAATGGGATGATATATCCATGAATTTCAAGATTCTTTTTCCTTTGACTTAGAGTGGGAAGAATTCCATATGGGTGATTATCAATCATTTGAAAAAATTGACCCATTATATTCCTATCAAGGAGTCAACCAATGTAGAAATTCTTGGAAACCTATATATATATATATGGTAGGTTTTAATGATTCATGGTTTACCTTTAGCAACCAACTTTTATTGGGACTTATTCTTCACTAATTATTTATGGAAGGGCCTTCAAGAAGTGATAGTTTCTCAACTAAATTTGGGCATGGTTTATCATCCTATGAAGGATGATTATATTGAGAAGTATATACAGATTTTAAAAGATATGATTTGAGCCTATGTGCTTATTTTTAGGAATCATGGGATAATAACATACCATTTATTTAATTTTCATTTAATAATAGTTATTAGGGTTTAATTAAGATGGAACCCTTTGAAGATTTATATGGATGGTCTTGCTAGTCACCTCTCTGTTGGTCAGAATTGTGTGGGAGTTCCTTATTTTGTCTAAGCCTCATCTATAAGATAATAATTTAGGTTAATTTTATTCATTAAATATTAAAAAAAAACAAATTTTCACCATAAATACTATGTCTACCATAATCATTGTATGTTGGAGTTTGTGGTTGGTGATTCAGTTTTCCTTAGATTACCTCCTTGACTGGGGCATCGATGGGTGGGTAATTAAAAAACATTAATGTCACTATATATCGAGATATTTTAGATTATTTAGAATATCAGAAAGATAGAATATCATATATACTTACCCTATCAGTTTACAACTATTCACAAGGTGTTTATATGTTTTAGATGAAGAAATATCTCTCGTACTCATCTCATGTTTTTTATTTCGAGGACTTAGAGTTGGAACCCAAGACTACTATGGTTTTTTATCCTATTCATATAATATATTTTTATAAAAATTGTTTTACAATAAATCAATCCCATTTGTTCACTTATGATGGAAGCATAATGATGATATCCACTTGACTTAGGGGTATAAAGCCCAATTTTGAGAGTAGTGACCTCACCCATTTTAAAAAGATGATCAATGAGAACATTATGGGGATAAAATGTGTGATAGAGGGGAGTATTTTTACAACCATGGTGTTATATTCACGATTATAGATTATTATTTAATCCTTTTCAAATCTATTTCCTTTTTAAATTTCTCCTTCTAGAATTTTGAGGTTTTTTAATTCTCGGATGAATAGATTCATTTTTCATGCCCCCACATGGTGCTCCACTAGTCCACATTTTGGATGGACTTGATCAAGAGACACCACATTTTGGCCCATATATACCACATCATAGTGTGGTCCTAGATATTTTTTAAGTGTGAAATTACCTATCTACTATTTTTAGATTTAACCCAACTTATCCCCCTTTTCTTTACCCAATGAAATATCTTGGATCTTGCCATGTTGATATCATTTTCCCGCCCCTCCTATCTTGATATTTGGTGTAATTTCATTATTTATTAGTCTCAAATTATCTTGGATTTCTCCTCCCATTATCTTAAATTATATTTTCCTTCCATATTATTTGAGTGTAGAAACACTAGTTATCCACGGGGACCAAGCATAGTGTTAGGGGTGGATTTTTAATTAAATTTCATGGATCTATAAGTTCATGAGGTCCCCTCCTTTACATATCTTTTGGTTTATTGTGATCAAAAAAGTTTATTTTTAGATTCATGGTAGTTGTCTCGATATGACTCATGTTTCCTTTCAAATACCAGGAGTTCTTGGATTTCTTTTGGTTTTAATTTATTAGTTATGCTTGATTTTAGTTTTTTAGGTAATCTATTTACTTTTTATATATTATTGTTGGTGTGGGTTAGAAAAAATGATAACTTTACTTTTTTTATGTTTAAAAACAAGTTTGATTCACACCAAGTATTTTATAAACTATTTTAAAGAGGTTTTTGACTTCAAATGAGTTATTTAATTAATGTTTTGAAGATGGAATTTTTTTAGATATTAATTTATTGTATGGAAAGGTTCTTATTGATTATGTGATTAAATTATTTCTATTTATTTTTTAGTCTAGGGATCCTTATATGGTGTGTAACATGGGAGACCTTGGGTGTACAGTGATGAAATGAACAGGTGATTCCCTAGCATAGATTATGCGCTAGCTATGGATTTTGGTTCGATTTACCTAAGGTTGAAAGGGATTGATACATGGAACCCAATGAGACCATGAGAGTTCTTATAAACTTGTTAGGTTCATGTATACGAGATAGTGATCCTTGAGAGAGTAAAGATATTATGTACATTCATGGTGGTATCCTACTGGAATTTCCTCACACCCTAAATATGCCCTTAGGGTACATGGAAATTGTTTTTAGGATACAATTAAAGTTAAATGAACCATTTCTTATGGTTCCCCTCCTTGATTCTCATCATCCTTATTTTCATGGTATTTAGTTGTAACATAATGCTTCTATTTTAAGGTATTTCGAAAAACCTATTTTAATCATGATTGGGTTGGGTTTTGTTTGGGGGTTTTTAGGAGAAATTTTTGAAAATTTGTATGTTTCTAGGCTAGTCAACATTTGGCGCAGTGTTTTCCCAAACCGTTTCCCCTCTTAATAGAAACTATGAAAACCTAGATAGTGGGGTTTTGAATGATTCAGACATGGTTTGAAAAACTATCTAAAAATAGTAGAATCATTTCACATATATAAATAGGGTCACATGATTAGGGTGCACTATTTGTCTAAACAATGCGACTATGCCCCGATAACTGTGCGTAAAAGATTATTAATCCAAAAAATTAATTTTTAAACCACACAAAACCTTGTATAAGGTTTTTGATAGACCTTTATGACACATATTAATTTTATACTTCTAAGATATCTTCCTATAATTGTTTTTGGCCCCTTGAAAACCTTCAAGAATAAGATCTAATATTGATAGACACATTTGATCCTATCCTGGATAGTTTCCTCTTCCCATTACAGTTCAACAACTCTCTCTCTTATCCTCACTAGGGTTTTATGGATTTTCATATTTTTAGAATATCTAATATTCTCTAATTTTTATCTTAAACCTTTGTTTAATTCTTGGATCCTTATTTCCTTCATTCATCATTGGCGAATCCCGATTAGGATTTTGTGTTTTGAGATCTAGCGATCCTAAGGCAGTTGGTTCTACAATGACGCACAATTTTAATTAATCCTAAATTGATTAATTTAAATTCAATTATTTATTTAAATTAAATATCTATCATAAATGAATTTTCTTCAATTTATTGATTTGAAAACTGAATTCCATTGAATTGGGATTTTTGGAAAATGAATTTTGGTATGAAATTTGGGAAAACCCAAAATCCATTGAATTGGGGTGTGGTTTTGAAATTGATGGAAATAGTTTAAAATATATTTTAAAAGTGAATTTCAAATTGATTTCAAATTTAAATTTGGGAAAAAATGGATTGAAATTATTTTGATAGATTTTTTTTCTTTATCTTTAGAAAGAAATATATTTTGATTTAAAATATATTTTGGGTTTTAAATGGATAATTTTCATTTTTAAAATGGGAGAATGGAATTTAATTATATTTTAAGGTTTATTAAAATAAAATTCTTATCATTTATTTTTACTAGAGAACATACAAGTAAAGGTAGTTAGTGGGTTATTAGGGATAAACATGTTATGATGGGAATAACCTAACACCATATCGACGTTTTACGAATCTACCAAAAACTATTTGGAAAATTATATTCCTATGTAGGATGTCGATGGGTCCTCTACGAATAATTTAAAGGGACGTGTGTAAAAATTTCCATAATCTTTATACAAGAGTGTGAGGATCCCATAACAAGGAATAATCATAGCATTGGGTAGATGACCATCTTGGTTTTTTAATTATATATGAGATAAAAATTTATTCCAATGATTGTAAACTGTTTTAAATTCCTTATGAATTTATATAAACTCTTTTATATACAATTTATATTTAAACCATTTGTTTAAAGTATATCCATTATTTGAAATTTAAATGTTGATTTGTTGAAATATTATTTTGAAACTACAAACTTGTTTATTTAACATTGAAATATCTTTATTTGATTAATTGTATGTTAACAACTATTATGGAATCCTCGTTGAGACCCTAATAGGATTTTAAATCACACCCAACCTGTTCCGTTGGGACTCGAGTAGGGGTAAATCACAACTTAGAGGAGGTTCTAGATATTGATTCGTGGACTTGGTGAGTTACTTCCATTGGGACTTGGGTAGTTTTTCCTGTTTTTGGTAATTTTATATAGTAATTCGGGTTGTTTATACCTGTTTTAATTCTAGTATACTTCTCCCTATAGTGTTTATTTAGTATTCATACTGAATTATTTATCTTTACTTCCACAATTACTTTTGAAAAAATCATTCCCACATCCATTTTGTTTGATTCCATGTTCTAGTCACCAACCCATGGGGATCAGGAACACCATTCAGGCAATCTTAATGATGGATCAATTATTAAGTTAATAGGGTACCTATGATGGTTTGTGTCAATGTTTTATTAGATATCTAGGTTAAGCTTCTTATCTTGATGTCAGTATGAAATTGTGTATTCTTTTCGAGACTTAGGAGGCTGTTTCGATTTATTTATTGGCCTACTCTCACCAAAATAAACCATAATTCACCAGGGGTGGTTATAGAACTTTTTCTTGAGGATTAGTTTTAGTATTTTCTCTACTTTTTATTTGAATAGGGGAAATCAAAATCTTGTTTCTCTATCTATCGAGATTTATTTCTTATATTACTATGTTTGAGTGATAATATTATGTATTCTTTGTTGTTTGCTGATGTTGTGTATAATCATGCCTTTAAGTAGATGTGAGAATAAGATCCCAGAGGAATCTTATGATGACCCTCTGTAAGTGAATCCTCTAATGGACTCAATTCTAGTTAAGGTGATCGTGTGTACTATCCAGACATTGGTATAGGTTCCTGCACTAGTTCCTGTTTAGGATCCAACTCTAAAACATTAAATGGATCACTTATGGAATCATTACCAAGAATTAATTCACTAGAATACAATAGCTTTTAAAGGATCAAATGATCCTAAAGAGGCTGTTGAATGGATTACAAATATTAAACATTTTTTTGGCTTCCTAGACACACCTGAAAAAATCATTGTATAGTGTGACACCTTCATGCTTGAAGGGACAAGTAGGAGACGTTTGTAAAGAATGTTGATGGTGAATAAGAACTTGGTCTTAGAGTGTAAATTATTTAAGGTTATTTTCACAAACCAATCCTATCTAGAGTCAATAATGTGGGACAAGGACACTGATTTTACAAACTCACACAGGCTAATGAGACCATGATAGAATATGAAAACCATTTTGCTGAGCTTGTGCAATTTTCACCTGAGATATTATTGAATGAGAAGATGAAGGTTCGAATGTTTGAGTTGGGACTTTGACTAGATATCCATTTTCTAGTTTATTTTTAAACATTCCTTCATATTCTAATGTGTTGGATAGAGTGATGATCGTAGAAATTGGAATGGTTGTAATGTCAGGGTTGTTAGGAGTTCCCTTTTCTCCCATTGATAGCCTAAATTCCTCTAATTTAAAGAGTTAGTGGGATGATTCTAATGGTGGTTATTGACAACAAGTTCATTCTATACTTCCTGACATGCTTGGAATTGTCCCTTTGATTTGTTACTAGTGTGGAAAGCTAGGGCACTAAAAAATGGTCTACACTGAAGCACTGAGAATATATGGATCCTACAGATGCTTGGGTCACCCTCATAAGTTATTCTATATCAATTCCCCACTTCATAGTGGCATGGGATCATTAGATACTTCTAAAACTAGGAGGAAATCAGATGCTTCAAGGAAAAACGGGTTTCATCCATAGGAATTCAGAACAAAGATTCTTCACACAGTGGAAGAGTCTCCAGAGGAAGCATATACGAGTCTAGAAACTGTTAGAGGTACCATTACTATAGATTCATCATTAGTGACTTCTCTATTTGATATTGGTGAATCTCATTCATTTATTTCAACCCATATTGTTAATATGCTAAATCTTCATATGTAACATTTATCTTATGTAATGGATATCACTACACACCTTAGAATGAAGTGAGAGTAGGGACTCTGTAGTCCCACTTGGTTTTTCTCTCAACCAGACATTGATATTTCATGGATTTGTTTAGTTATTGACATGAAATTTCTTTAAATTATATTTGAGATGGATTAGATCATTGGCAATAAAACCATGATTGATTGTTATATTTGATGAGTATACATTAATTCACCTGATGAGGTTTGCTGAATATTTCAAGTAGAATGGGTCCTGAGATCATGTAGAGACCGACCAAATTATCCAGAGCTGGGTAATGTGATATTTGTGTTTTCTTTTGATCTGTGGAGAGAATCTTTGATTTATGGTCTCCCTCTAGTTGTCGTCCAGATTCAAAACATGTTTCCTTCAAACTTCTCTGGTCTTCCCCCGGTAAGGGAGGTGGAGTATTCTATTGACTTAGTTCCCCGTACTCAACCATTGTCAACTCCCTCTTAACACATAGCACTAGCTGAAATGAAGGAGTTGAAGAATCAGTTAGATGATATTCTAGATAAAGGGTTTATATGCCTGAGTGTGCCACCTTGGGTGGTGTTGATTCTCTATTCCAAGAAGGATGATAATTCACTGTGCCTTTGTGTGGGTTTCCAAAAACCCAATCGAGTTATGGAAAAAAAATATCTATTTAAATGGATTTATGATCTTTTTGATCCGTAGAAAGGGGTGAAGTGGTTCTCAAATATTTATCTTCAGTCTGTTTACCATCAATTGAGGGTAAATGATTCCGAAATTCATATAACCCAATTTTGGAGTAGGTCATACCATTATGTGTACCTTATAATGAAATATATTCTATCCAATGCACCTACAATATTTACTAATTTTATAAACATAATTTTTCATAAGTATATTAATAACTTTGTGCGGGTATTTTTGGATCACATACTCATTACTCTATGTCTAAGTAGGATCATATACATCATCTATGATCAGTTCTCAAGTTGTTAAAAATCACAATATTTATGCCAATTTATGGAAATATGATTTCTAGATATGTTATGTGAGGTTATTGGGAAATTTTGTGTCTGAAAATGGTTTATCAGTTTTTATAGAGAAGGTAAAGCAAGTTATGAAATGGGAGAAACCAAAAAATGTCTTTGAAATTTAGAGCTTCTTGTTCGTAGCTGGTTATTATCACTAATTTTTAAAGGACATATCAAATTTATATTCTCTAATGACTGATATAAGTTAAAAGGGAGTAATTATTTTTTGGGTTGAGAAATTTTAGAGTTGTTTTGTTGAGATGAAACAAATTTTTAATACTACACCAGTATTGACTCTTCTAGAGGCCGGGTGGGGCTACGTACATGGTATTCTGTGATGCATCAGGTTTAGGTTTGGTCTTTGTTCTAATGTAAGGTGATCAAGTCATTTCATGTGGCTCTCATAAACTTAGTCCACACGAGAATAATTATATGACCCATGAATTTGAAATTTCACTTCCGATGCATGAACATAAGATTTTGAAATATTAACTTTATAGAGAAAGGTTTACTGTGTTTTCAAACCACAAGAGTTTGAGTAATATATTCTCTAAAAATATCTGAATCTCCACCTAAGGTGTTGGGTGGAATAACTACAATCTTTTGACTTCGACATTCCCCATACCCCAAGGAAAGGGAATGTCATCACGGATTTTTTGAGCGGGAAACTTCAAAACCAGACTGTAAAAGAATATTCTGAAAAGTGGAACATGATGTACCTCATTTCATAGTTTCATATTAGTGTTTAGGAATTAGGGATTTAGGTTGATTTGTCCAGTGTTCAGTTTACCTCCACTCTTATCGAGATGATTCTTCTGGAACAAAATCTTGATGATGAGTTCCTCATCATTAGAGACAATATTTATAGTGGGGATAAAATTTCAAACTTGTCATTCTCCACTATGGACATTATATGATACCATAAATGATTTTTTGTGCTTTTAGTGGTAAAGAAATCTGTGATGGGGATTTCCATAATTCATAGTGGGAAGTGCATCCAAGAACCACAGAGATGTTATATGACATGCAACGATAGTTTTGCTTTCCAGGTTTATGATGGGGTATTTCCAAATTTTTCTCTCATTGTTACACTTTATAACACATCAAGGATGTGCACCAAAAACCTTAAGTTTGGATTCATCCACTTCCAATCCCTACTTGGAAGTGGGATTATATCTCAATGTAATTTTTTGTTTGTTTTTTTGCATACATAGTGAATGAAGAATTCAATATGGGTTGTGATTGACCATCTGAATTAATCCTATCAATTTATACCCATTCAAAATACAACAAAAGTTAGAGAGTTTGAAAGTCCCAAGGTAAAAGATATTGTTCATTTTTATGGAGTTATATCTTTAATAATCATTGATGGGTATCATTGGAACACATCATGTTTTTGGAGAGGCCTTCTAAAGGCACAGGGTTCTTAGATACATTTGAGGATGAAATACCATTCATAGTCGGATGGCCATATAGAAAGAGTTATTGATATTTTTGAGGGTATGATCTATTCTTATGTTCTCAAATTTAGTGGAGATTGAGATGATCATTTGGGGTTGGTAGAGTTTTATTATAACAACAGTTACCAGTCTGTGATCAGAATAGCATCTTTTGAGGCCTTGTATGGCTGCTCTTCTAGATCACCATTATATTGGTTGGATATTGGTGATAGCTCCTTGGTTAGACTAGGATTGGATCAGGATATGACTAAAACTTTTAGTTGATTATTCAGATAATGTTATTTTCACATGTACTATATAAGTATTATATATATCATTGTTATAGATCATTGGAATTCTTAGTGTTGGATAGTGTTTGTTTAATGTTTTACCCCGTTTGGGTCTTCAACGTCTTAGGAGACAAGGGAAGATTATTCTTTATTTTTTATGACCTTTTGAGGTTATTAAGAAGGTGGGTAAAGTCACATACCATTTATCACATAAAACAAAATGAAAATAAATATATAACATGTTCTATGTTTCTCATGTCCAAAATTATCTATCTAACCCATCTCATGTTATAACCTGGAGTGATATCGATGTGGAGCCTGATTTATCCATGTATGAATGATGAGTTTGGATATTTGATTCTGAAACCATGGTAATTCATGGGAGTATGTTACCTTTGGTTCTTTTTCTATGGAATTATCTTTTCGATAATCATGATATGTGGGAGAGGGATGCACTGATGAGCATGTGATGTCATCATCATATTGGCATCGAAGCTTAAGAGTAGGATATCTGGGGAAAGAATGTTTCTATGGTGGGGAGGTAGTAAGATTCTATTACCGGTTTGAAGTATTCCAAAACCCCACTTTTAATAATTCTTTTATTGGGTTTTTTTGGAGTATTTTTTTAGAAATTTTAGATTTTTTTATGTTTTTGGGCTATTTCATGGTTGGTGCACAATTTTCCCAAACCGTGCACTCTCTCAGTAGAAACTGTGCAAACATAGGCAATGGGGTTTTTCACTATTGACACATGGTAAGAACAAATATGGCCCACCATGTCGAAACCATTCACTTGGAGAAATAAGGGAGCACATTTAGGGTTGACAGTTTGGTTAAACGTGTGACTCAACCCATCTAACCATGCGTATGTGATTTTTAATCAAAAAAACTAATTTTTATAACACCCAAAACCCCCATTTAAATTTCCTGAAGAACCTATAAATCCCCTAATAAGTTTCTCATTATAAGAGAAATCCCAAGATCATTTTTTGGCCCCTCAACACTCTCCCAAAAGTTTATCAAATCCTGATGAACATTGTTAGATCCTCTCCTAGCTAGTTTACTTCTCTCATTCTCGTTCTCCCACTCTCTCTCTTATCCTCCCTAAGTATTCATGGATCATTGTGTTATGGGAAGATCTAATTTGCATTGATTTGGATCTTCAACCTAGCTTTAATTCATGGATCCTTATTTCCATCATTATTCTTTGGTGAATCTTGATTTGGATTTGGTGTTCCGAGATCCAGCAATCCTGAGGTAGGTTGTTCCATCATGATTACCAATTTTTTTAACCCTAAATAGATTTATTTAAATTCAATTATTGATTTAAATTCAACTTCCATTATAAATGAAATTTATTTCAATCAAATTATTTAAAAAACCAATTCCATTGAATTGTGGTTTTTGGAATTGGAATTTTGAATGAAATTGGGAGAACCCCCGATTCTATTGAATTGGGGTGTGGTTTTAAAATTTATGGATATTTTTTCCATTATATTTTTGAATGGATTTTTGAAATTGATTTTTGAATTATTTTAAAATATTATTTGGGAAAAAATGGCTTAAAATGGTTTTGATATAAATATTTGGGTTTTATCTTGGTAAAATCCATGTATTTGTTAAACACCTATTTTGGTTTTTAAAATGGAAAATTGGAATTTTTGAAATGGAACAATGGGATCTAATGGTATTCTAACAGTTTTTAAATAAATTTTCAATCCTATAATTTTAATAGATTACATGAAATCCTAGTTAGTTATAGAGTTATTTGGGACAAAAACTCTAGGATGGGAATTACCTAGCACTATATTGTTATTTTACAACTCTAACATAAACTATTTGGAACATTATATTCCTCCATAGTATGTTGATGAGTCCTTTTTGATTACTGTTAAGGGAAGTGTGTACACATTATATTTATCATTATAAAAGAGTTTCATGATCACATAACCTGGAACTATAGTACCTTTTGGTAGTTGACCGTGTTTCTCTCTTATTTATATTTGAGATATAAATGTATTCTAATGTTTGTAAAATTTTTCACTTAGAATCGAAATTTATATAAACTCTTTTATATAAAATGTTTATTTAATCCATTTATATAATGTATTTCCATCATTATATATGTAACTATTTATTTTTCAAAATTAACCTTTTGAAATTCCAAACATGTTTATTTAACATTGAACACTCTTTATTTGGTTAATTAAATATTGGAATCTATTATGGAATCCTTGGTGAGACCCTATTGGGATTTCAAATCACACCCTACCCATGCCTTCAGTTGTTTGTAGATTATCTACTTCTAGGTTTTATTAGGGGAAGAGAACCACTTGGAGGTGGTTATAGTGGTTTATTCATGGACTAGGTGAGTTACCTCCTTTAGGATATGGGTTTTTTTCATAGTTTATGGGAATTTATTATAGTACTTTAGGTTGTTTATAATTGTTTGAATTCTGGTACACTTCTCCCAATGGAGTTTTTTGTATGCATACCAACTTGTTTGTTTTTTTACTTTAGAAATTATTCTAGAAAAAATCATCCCCCTTTCATTTTTTATGATGCCAGGTGAAATTTTTCAAACCTACGGGGATCAGGAATTCCCTTTGGTCCATTTCAGTGGAATCTCGGTTATCAGGTTACCTGGGTACCTGGGCTGGTTCATTACACTATTGGTGACGATCTGTCACATGAATCATTTTATATGGTGTATTTTTTTTGGGTTTATCTATGTCATATATTTTAGGATGGTGGAGGTATTTTCTGTGTCATCATTGAGATAATTTTGTTTATACTATTTATTAATTTTGTTTTGATAACCATACTTCATGTTGTAAATTGAAAATTGGTTTAATTATCTTGTGTGGTTATTGTTAGGATTCTTATACTCTATTTAGCCATTCTAATTATTTTGAGTCTATTTATTATGTTCATGTATATTCGATATATATATGGTTCATTCTAGATTTCTTGGTGGAATTAATGTGATGCGGTTTTGGATTCCAAGGGTGAAATCATTCCCCCTTGGTCAATTTTGATACCCTAGACCTAGTTTCAAGATCAAGGTGATCAGTAATGGTCCTTGATCTTTATATACAGTTGTGTATAATGATGAGTCAAGTCTACATGGTATGAATGAACTTACTCACCATGATGGGACCCATTTACTTGTTGTCATACTAAACAGTTCTTACAGAGTCAAAGGAATTAAAAGCTTAGTTATAGGGCCTTGAGGAAAAGGGTTTTATTCACAAAAGTGTGTTAGTATGGGAATCACCATTTCTATTTTCAAAGATAGTGGAGGTTTAACTATTAATTTTCATTTATTAAAAGAATCATAATTACATGGTCTTGAAGATAAATACCATTTTCCATGAATTAATGACCTCTTGGATCAACTCATGGGTGTTACGTAGTTTTCAAAAATTGAAATTTGGTTTGGATACCAGCATATGAGAGTAAGGGAAAAAAATAATTCAATTTCCACTCTAGGATCAAATATTGTTATTATAAGTACCTGATTAATTTTTTTAGACTTAAAAATGTGCATACTATTTTTATGGCTATGATCAATCTGATCATACAACGTTATCTCAAAACCTTTGAATTGGTATTTTTTGAGGACATGTTGGTCTATTCCAAGATGGGAGTGGATTATAGAGACAACATGGATGTTATTTTAATAACCTTAAAAAAAAATTTAATGTATTATAATATGTCTCAGTGCCAATTTCCGATCCATGTGGTGAATTTTTTGTGGCATGTGGTTTCACTGGCATGTATCTCCATGATCTTGGGAAGATTTAAGTGGTGATGTCTTGGGAAAGGCCAAAGAATATTTTTTATATTAGAATATTTCTAGGTCTCAATAGATATTATAGGAATTTGGTTCTAAATTTATCAAGGATAGTATCTCCCTTGGTGAATTTGATAAAAAAGGGGGTAATTATTTATTAGGATGAGAACATTTATGAATCCCATGAGTTGTTTAAGGTTATTTTGATGTTATATCCTATTATATTTCTTATCCAGCATTAAAAATTCTATACTATGTAATTTGATTCCTCGTGTATGAGGTTAGGGTGTTTTTTTATATAGCAGGATCATGTTGTGGATTATGGTTCTGACCATTTACTCCCACATGAGAATAATTACTCCACTCATGGCCATGAGTTGGTAGTGTCGATGAAAGATTTAAAGACTGAGGACCACTACATTTAAAATTAGTGTTTTATGGTATATTCCAATCATAAAATTTTGAATTATATTTTCACCCATATGGATATGAACAATTTATAGAGATATTGGGTGGAGTATCTCTAGGATTTAAAAATCAATATAGCATACACCTCTAGTAAATGGAATGTGTTAGAAGACGTGTTGAGAATGAAATATTCATCTTTGAATGTGAATAAATTATGAGATGAATGTTTCTTGATGAGTTTATTTACTTAGCTTCATTTGAGAGTTTAAGTGAATTATGATAATGTGTTTTTAGATATTTTTTATGCTACATCTTACATTAATGATTAGGTCTTGGTTGATAAGATATACTATCATGATTGTTAATATATAAGAAGAACCTTAAATGTGGTGGATACCTCAGGTGATTGGTATCGGTCTCCCAATGGTTCTATTTTTTAATAAAGAGACTTATTGTTCCTTTAGCATTGTCGTAGGAAATTATGGAAGGTGGTTTTATGTCTAGTTGTCCCATTCACGTCGAGCCTACAAATATTTTTTACATTCTTAGACACCAATATAGGCAGCCTAGGATGAAATAGGTGGTTGTGAATTTTGTGTCATGATGCTTCAATTTTCAGATAATCAAAGTAAATCATTATAGAACCACTATATTATTATAGACACTTAAAATTTCAATGTGTAAATGAGATTATATTTCCATGATTTTTTGATAATATTTCCACAAGCATAGAGTAGGTAGATTTCTATAGGGGTGATTATATATCATTTGATGAAATCAACCTATTTTATTCCTATCATAGAGTCAACCAAATTAGAATTGCTTTAATATATGTTTTTATAGATGGTTGTAAAGATTAATTTAATTCCATTAACCATAATTTTTTATTTGGAACCATTCTATAATTTTCTGTTTTGGGAGGGACTTCATGAATCGATTGGTTATCAAAAAATGTTGAGATTTATGTATCATCCTTATATGGATGATTAGTCTGAGTGGGACATTGAGATTCCGGAAGATATGCTCTGGGCCCATGTTCTTGACTTTGGGGGATCATGGGATAAATCTATACCATTGATTTAATTTAAAAATATCAATAGTTAATAGGATTTTATTATGATATAACTCTTTGAGGATTATTGGGCAGTTACACTCCCCTCTATTCTAGAAAGAATTGGGTGAGCATTCCTTGTTGGGATTGAGAATCTTCTAGGATATGACAAATAAGGTTAATTTAATTAATTTTTTTTTGGAAATATCTCAAATTAAATATAAACACCTTTTTGACCACTAAAATCATCCATTGGAGTTTTTGGTTAGTGATAAAGATTTATTTAGAATATATTCTTAATTGGGGCATCGTCAGTTGGGTAAGTGGGGAATGTTAATGTCTTGGTATATTGGGCCATTTGAGAATTTATATAATCATAGAAAGGAGGAATGGTAGTTATAATAAATTTATAAATTGAAATCCATAAATTTTTTTTTGTGTCCCATCTAAAGAAATATACACTAGAACCATCTCACATAGTTGAGTGGGAGGACTTTGAGATGGAAAACTACACCACTCTGTTTGAGCAGCCCATTCATATCATGGATTTACAAAAAATGTTATTCAAGGTAAATATATCCTATTAGTTAATTTGTTGTGGTAGAATGGTCATTATATCCCTAATACTTAAGTAGCATGATACCTAGGTAAGATTGTAGTGGACTTAATTGTTTTTGGAAGCTGATCCTTAATGAATTTTTAGAGACATAAAGTGTTATGGTTGGGGAAACTGTCACACCCATGGTCTTATTATTAGCAATTAATATTATTATTTAAATTTTAAAAAATTCATTTTATCATATTTTATTTTATTTTTTGAGGTGTTCTTTTAGTTAAGCGGTGAAGTTCTATATTTTGTAGGCCACCATGATGTGGTGAGTGGAGGCTGATCATTTTTTCTAGACCACTGTGAGATACCTGCCATGGAACTTTCCATGGTTAAAGGGTGAGACCGACTATATAAAATAGGAAGGGTAACCGTGTTTTGGTACTCCCATTGTCCCTATTTTAGCTAATATTGATAGAGTGGCACCAACCTGTGGTCCATATAGATCATGTTATGGTGAGGCCTTGGTTAGTACCTTTTAAAAGTATAAAATATCCTACATGAAATTACTCAATTTAACAAAGCTTAGACCCCTTTTATTCACCCATTTAACCTTATAGGATCCTACCACATTGTTATTTTCTTACCTCCCCTCTTAACTAATTATTTTAGGTAAATTTTTATATGGTTACTCTAAATTTTCTAGGAATTTTCCTCCACTATTACCATGTTATCTTTTTGTCCCATATTCTTCCTGTGTTGGAAACCTAGTTGGATATGAGGGAAGATCCTATGGTTAGGGGTGTATCTTTAATTAAATTTAATCATTGTATAGGTTTTAGGACCCCAACATCTCATATATTATAGGTTTAAGTTATGTAAATGAGTTTATTTTTAGATTCGAGGTAAGTGTCTCTATGTAATTCATATTTCCTTTGGAATTTATAGAATTATTGGACTTTATTTGGTTTAAATTGATTGGTTATGATTGATTTGAGTTATTGAGGGATGCCTTGTGCTTATAATAAATTATTTTTTTGTGTGGGTTGGAACAAGTTGTAGCTTTATTTGGTTTTCCTTTAAAAACCAGTTTGTTTTATGCCAAGTATTTGATAAAATATTTTAAAGAGGTTTTTGACTCAATATGAGTTATTTAAATAATTTTTTGAAAAGGTATATGATTTTGTTTGATATTATTTCATGGGATGAAATTGAGAATATTTATTGTGTGATTAAATTATTTCTTTTTTCTTTATACTCTTTGGTTAATTATTTGGTGCGGAACATAAGATCCCTTGGGTGCATATGGGTGACATTGATGAGTGAATCCCTATCATATATTGTGCACTGGATAGGGATTATTTCTTGAGTATCCTAAGGGTGAAGGGGGTGGATACCTAGAACTTTGTGATATAGTGAAAGGTCTCAAAAAATTGTTTGGTTAATGTATATGAGTTTGTGATCATGGACCGAGTCCTAGTAACCTTTAAGAAAAGGGTTAGAGCCCCATGTGTGAATGTTATTCTTGTTTATCTATTCTATGATTTATTCTCCATGTTCACATTATCCAGATTATATGAGTTGATTATGATTTATACCATAAATTTCATTTATATTTATTCTTGTTCATATACCATGGGACTTAGATTGTTTTTAATAAAATCCAAAAAAATTAAAATAATTTCCTAATCATTGATTCTTTAAAATAAATTTGTATTTAAATATAGATGGTTTCAAACTAGTATTAACCGTCTTGAAATAGGAAATATAGTATATAGATTCATGGTGGAATTTTATTGGGATTTTAACTACCCCATAAAAATTCCCTTGGGGAATATATAGAAACGTTTTAATAGGGTAAAGGTAAAGGTAAAGGAACTAGTTATTATGGTGGCTCTCCTGGATGCTTGTCATCCTTCTTTTCTTGGTATCAGGTGGTGACCACGAGTTACATGGAGAGTTACTCATGTATAATTTTGGGAGTTCCTCTTCATCGTCTATTTTTTGTGGTTTTGGTTGTATCAACCATGTAAAACTTGGGATTATTTTTGTTGTACTATATATTTACATTATTGGGATCACCTTACTTCATGTTATAAAGCGATGGATGGTTTAATTTTATTGTTTTTATATTATACTACTTATAATATGCTATGTTGTTCTTCATATTTATGGAGATATATATTTTGTTCATGGATATTTGATATATGGATGAGTAATGTTGGATTTTTAGGTGAAATCTGTGTGATGCTATTTTAAATTCTAAGGGTGAAATCATTCCCACTGGGTCAATTTTGAAACCATAACTCTAGTTTCCAACCCAATATGATCAAAAATACACCTCGATCCTTTTGGTAGTTTGGGTAGGGTGATGGGATGGTTAACCTGGGCTGGTTTTTTACACTATATTTATTTCAAAAGCAATTTTCACTCACAATTAGTCATTCATATGCCAAATTACCCTACATGCTAATAATGATTCATATATATATGTCTATTTCTAGATTGGGCAGAGAGTAAAACAATAAATCATGAACTAAAACATCAAACATTTAAAATCACTCCAGAATAATAGAGGAAACCAAAACAATAATCCCATAACCCTAATAACTTCTTCTCTTCACTAAAAATAAATTCATAAATCGAAATCTTGATGTCTATTCCAAGATTCAATAATATTTTCTCTATATACTAGGTTACTAAATAGTAAGAAAAATAAAAATCATTCCCTAGTACAATTTATAATTCCTTTTAACAAGATCACCTGGATAGTGGCGACACTAGTGGGTGTTACATGACCATAGGCATGACTCCACCTATTCTAGAGGTCATTAACATGAAGTGAGAGTCTAAAATCAACATTGATAAGATTATTATATCAATATCATAATGATAAAAATAGTTAAATATAAAAACATCATTTGTAATAGAATATGAAGTATACAAATTGAATTATAATGATGATCCAACTATAAATAAATAAACATACACCCATGTTATAATAAGAATAATGCATATCATATATTATATACACTATACAAATTTACATCAATTAAGATGGGTTATTTTTTATGTATTCTCATAAAAAATAACTATTTTTCAATGGTATTCAATTTATAATAATATATTATAGAAAATGACATTGCAATTAGAAGTATTTTTGATAGGAAATAAAAAATATACCTAGTTCTAATATTTTCGCGATTAAAATAAAGATCCATCATAAAGAATAATTATGATAATATTTTAGTCCATTGAAAATAGTCTTTAGTAAAGTATTTGTGACAAAAAAACCCATATGTCATATGTATATGAAACAACATTTGTAGAAAAAGACCATGTAGGGGTGAGTATATACATACCCACTAGGACTCCCTGAAAACTAAATAGGAGTGATAGAGAGACATAACAATAGTCAACTCAACCCAAGAAAAGTGGGAACGGATACTCAATAGACACACTTATATATTCTCAAAATAAACCCAGATGAGAGAGAAAGGGGATCTCTATGTTACAGCCCAAATAAAGTTGATGAGTAATCCTATGACTCCAAAACTCCATCATTGATGGAAAAAATCAAACAAAACCTCACAAAAATATGAGTAGTGGGTCTCGGACCTCGCAACAAATCTCCATAGCCAAAGGATCCACAACCCCCGTGGATGGCCAACACCCCATAGAATATTGAAGGTGAGGAAGTAATACTCAGGAGATAGATAAATAAAAACATCTATAAGATGGGAGAGTACTAAATCAATTTGTATAAATAATATAAGGAACCTACAACCTGGTGTGACATGGGAGTACTGACCTTGAAATCTCACCAATAGTATGGGGAACCCTGGACCTGGTGCGAAAGGGGATTAATAACCCCATAATATATATAATTGTATGAGGAAACCATACCTTGGTGAGAAAAAAGATTACTAACCCTATAATATCTTTGATATTATGGGGAACTTGATACCTAGAGTGATAGGGGACTATTGGCCTCGACACCTCTATGGTGATCCGACCAGATCACTTTCATCATTAAGAATCATCCAAATAAAAATCATTCTTGAAATATCCCATGTCATATATTAAAAGCCACTATGAAGTCTACCATCATGTCCTCTGCGGAAAAATTATCAAGATATGCTATCAATAGGAAAAATATGAGTCCAAATGATGAATATGTGAGATGAAGAAGTTGAAGGAGGGAATACAAGACGTGTAATGGGGTCCACATGGTGTGTAAACCAACCTCATTTTTGTGTTCTCATTTTGACATGGATTTAATCCATTTCATAGTAAACAGTCTATATGTCTCACACACAACATGTATCAACCACTTAGGGCCTTCCCATGTCCTTATGGAAATGATCATGTACGTTGACCTTTGCTTGTATACCTGGTAGTGTACCTAGCCATGTCTAGGTAATAACCCATGCCTATGTAATCTCAGTGTAATCAGTGTGTCCTCCAGTACGGGGTCTTGGTCATGTGTCTGCTGTAACATGGCGTGGATTCCCATGGAGGGTCACATGACATGTGTTCCCTCTCACATAATGTGTGATTCTTATCTTCCCCAAAACTATAGTCATCATAGTTGGGTAGGTATACATGACATGTGTTTTGTACTACATTCCATTCAGTCGTGTTTTTAATAGAAATTATAGAATATCCATTCACTCAACAGATCCACCCTACCTGATATTAATTTCAAATATTAACCCCTGAAATTAGTGGGGGTCACCTCCGGCCATTATTTCCTAGCCTCTAGTGGCCAAAAAAGTAATTATGATCACGTGCTGTGGTTTTCCACACATCCCATGTGCTACCCATCATTTACCATAATCCTAGGGCCATGATCTATGGATATAATCACTCACATCCTATAAAGAATATTGATCTGTTCTAAAATCACCATCTAAATCATCATTCAAATAACCACAAAAAATATGGGAGTTCGATCACGCTTGAAATTTCCCTGGAAATGTCAAATCGTGAACCCATAGGCCAAAAATGATGAAAAATGTGGTAAAAGCATAGGAAAAAAAGTTGTAAACATTTTTGGACAATCATTATTTTCCAACGATCAAATATAAGGGATATCCATGGTGATAATAATGACATATCAATAATAGTTGGTATTAAAAAATTTAACGATGTCATGGGAAGGGTGAAAAAATGAAAATCAAAAGTAGTAAAATATTCATGCTTAATATTATAATCAAAAGAATGAAATCCTTAATTGATCATCCCTACCATGATTATTGATCAATTTATGGGAAGAAAACATTCTCCAGTGATGTGTGGATCTCGCTATGTTCGCTGCCAGATGATCCACCTTGATTTGATCTCTCGTCATCCTTCAATGTGATCCACCAATGATGAATGATTAATCTCATCATCTGAGACCTCAAAAGGATATGAAAATAACGCTAGTAAAATGTTATAACAATTTTGAAATAGATCAAATTAAGACCTTTTGGAATTTAACAATAAAATAAATTATTCAATTTATTTATATCATTAAAAAACACCTTCAATGAGCACCATAACCAAACAATAAACACTAACTTAATTTAGGTCACATATATGGAAAACCCCATGTTCCAAACCCAAACATGGTCTTAGATTTTTGATCCAAGGATATATTTTTTAATTTATTCCACCTTTTGAAGAATATAAAGGAAACACGATATTTATATATTTAATATTTTTAAAATATCAATTCTAGGATCACTGGGCCACATAATCTGAGGCCATATTAGTTCCTAGCCTTGAAAATATTCCTCAATATATTTCAGAGTCTTATAAGTAAAAAATATGATAATAAAATATTTCATTCTTCAATGATTTTCATCCTCCAAAAGTATAAGCTAGATAAAAAGGTATTGATACTGAGCCCTCATTTGTGTAACATCCCAAGTAAGTAATGAATAATAGATATTTTTATCTATGTCTATTAATGAATTAGATAGTGTTTTAGAGGCTTAAAATGAAAATAAATCCAATCTTAAGCATGGAATACACTAATTTTTTTAAAAAGATTGTTTTACTGCCTTTTGATGGAAAACCATTTTTAAATTTATCTTTTGACAATTTTATAAGCTATGTTTGTAAAAATACACTTATTATTTATTATTGGGACATCAAAATTTACTTTGTGTGATTTTTTGGTATTTTTCAGACAATGTTCATTTTTTAATGAATAGGGAAAAATACTGCATTTTACATCCAAACTGTTTCTTAATCTAATTTATTTATATGATTATATTATCTTTTGAATTGGTTTTGAAGTGAAATTATAATATATTTTTACCATTTAATCCAATTATGGTCATTGGAATCAATTTCACTTTGAAATTGGACTTAAACTGGTGTCAATCTTTTGATACTTATTGTTTCAGAAAAACACAGTATTTGTCATGACAGTGGGAATTAATTACTAAATTAATTAATGTGACTTATATGTTTTGAATTTTGTAAAATAGACTTCATTTTTGAATTCGGAATATCAAATATAGCTTAGAGTGATTTTTTGGTATTTTTCTGAAATACTTCAATTTTTTATGAATAGTGAAACCACTAAGTGGTACTTATAAAAACTGATTTTTTGTTTAAATGAAATTTTACCACTTCTGTGTTTTGAATTTCAAAAATCCTACATACATGGTTGTCATTAAGAATTAAAATGTGGTTCAATGAGATTAAAATAATTTTTTGGTGAATAGTAACTCTTAAGTTCTTAATCATGATTAGAGGTAATTAGTGTAGTTTAAGGTAAAAATAATTCTTTAATAAAATGATATGAGCTTGAAAAATGTCCCATCACCATTGGATGTGTCATTTCCGACCAAGACAATCCATGGGTCAACTTGGGGACCCCATGGAGCCACTTTGGTTGAGAAATGACATAAATAACTTTTTATTTAATGTAAAAGTAAAAAATGACACAAACATGAAATGTTTTACTAAAACAATTTTTACATGGGGTTATAAAGATAAGAGTTTTGATTATAAATATTCATTGGAAAACTAAAAAGATTTCCTACATCATAGTAGTTTTTTAAAAAAATTTATACTTTATATAAATTAAATTATTTATCACATCATGATGATGCTGCGATGACCTCATTATTTAACGATTTAAATAAAATGGAATGATAATGTAAAATTTAAGACCTACACATGGACAAAACCTATTGGATGGGTGGATTTAGAACCCTTATCACCTTATCCTAGAAACACATCAATGTGGGACCTCTTAAATCCGAATAAAATTTTAAAATAAAGTGAATTTTCTTTACCTTCCAAGAGTGCCCCTCCTCTCCTCTTATAAAAGGCCCCCACCTCTACCACCTTACCCACACTCCCAAAACCTTTTGCTCGGCCAAACCCTGACCATTGTGTCTCTACACATCCCTCTCTTACTCCTTGAATCCTCACATTGGGCATAAGGCTTCCCAAGGAAGCCTTTGAGCTCAAATCTAAGAGAGTTACCCGATTTTAAGGTAATGTCTTCTTTTGAGTCCTTTTTTTTTGATTTTGCTTCTCCATAACCCTAAACTCTTTTTATTATTTTATTTTGTAACAACTACAGTATCCTAAATATACTAGGATGTTTTTATAAGAAGTATTCGAGCTACACTTACACACACCTACATCTAATGGTTAAAGGACATACTGTTTCCGTGGATGGTGAATTTATGCCTCCCGAAACGATGATTGTTCAACATTCTTTTGACACATTCAAAGGTTTACATTAAGATTTCACTATATTTATATATGATATATAATATGTTTATGTTTTCCTTAAGCTTATGTATTCTTCATTTTGGGCATACCTTTATGGTTTCCATTATGGGTAAACGCGATATCTTCATTTAAGGAAGTGAGGACTACCACCCCCTCAAAGTGATAATACCATATGTGGGACGTATAAAGGATGGAACTATGATATTATATATGATATTATACTAGAATTATAATATAAATTTATATCATTATGATTCCATTCTATAAAATACGAAATAGAAATGAAAGTAGCATTCATGCGTACGTACGACTTGCCGTCTCCATGAACGATGCATTTCATTTCTTACCTCTAAATGATTATGTAATATTATAAATGCATGTATATACTGGATATATATTATATATACATAATGACTATAATTCTGGATATAATGGATACATGAACAACACGTATTAATAAAGGGTTTATTTTTGACTCAAGTACCAATGATCGTTAAAACGACCGTTATTAACTTAAATAATTACATAGTGTTCATGACATGGCAATAAGTGATATAAAAGGAATAATTAACTTGAAAAAGGTTCTTAAACAAGTAGAAATTAACTCATGTTTATTATTCAGGAGATTAAAGAACGACCGAGTCAAGTCGGACCCGAGGTATGGGACTTCGTCTCAATCTCCTTTCATTGAGGCATATTTTGTTTTATACACAACCTTTTTTATATGGTGTATAAACCCCTTTGAATTTTACGTCTATTCAAAAGGAATCTTTTTTATACGAATCATTTACTAAACGACAAAAGGGAATGTTTTTGTCGTACGTATGCGGCGACAACGACTTCTCCGCCGCCGTGACCATTATTTGAGTTTCGGCTTCCTCTACAAGCCATGCAGTTTTTTTAAAAGAAAAATAAATACCATGTTTTACTTTTCTTTTATTTTGGTATTGAAAATGGTTTTCATAATGTTTTTATATCAATGTGTTGTATTTATATCTTGTGATTGAAAGGTGGAAATGTTATGTTTCCTTTATGCATGTTTTATGTGATACGATTTTGTTGAGGTTCTTGGGCATTATTATGAAGACGGGTGGTTCTGTGATAAACTAAGGGCGGGTGAGCCCGATATAGCTCTCCAATGCATTGGGTAACACGAAGGAGTAAAATGTTAAGGTTTCTCCGAAGAGATTTAGGGAATATACTGTGATGGGTATTCCAAACGTAACTAAGAGGGTTACTCCCTACGTAAGATTGTAATGAATACCTCAAGTTACCTTTATGTCTTATGATTTCTATGATTTATTCATGATTTGATGAGGTATGTTAAAGTGCTTATGTTTTATGGGTAAAGTATGATTTCATTCTTATGTATATATGAGCTCATGTTTCCTTTCCATATTTTATTTATATAACCCATACTGAACTTTTTATGCTCATCCCAAGTCTTTTTTTGAAATGTTTTTCACAGGTCAAGGGAAAGGTACATTATATGATGATAGTGTCAAGGAAGTGTCAAGAAAGAATCCATGTTTTATTTTAAATATGTTTCCATTGATGGGAAGAAAGAATACTATCTTTATGTAACCACTCTGTATATATGTGGAATGTAATGAAAGTTTTATGATCTAATTCTCTAAATCTCTAAACCCGAAAAGATCCTCAATGTGTAATCTTGTAATAACTCAAGATTAAGTAAGGTTTAAGGCTGGGGCCTTATAGTTGGTATCAAATGTCGGTTTAGATAACTTTAGGAGTTATAATTCTATTAAATGATTATCCAAAAATATTTTTTTTATGGTTAGATTGAAGTGATGTAGTATTTGAAGATTATTATGTTGCTTCATCTAAGACATGTTTGTTCAGAATGGTTTTCCATAGAGGAAATAGGGAAGCAGTGCTAAGAAGGCATGCAGAAGGAAATAACCTTCCAAATCAGCATCCTGAGATGGTCGGAATGGGAACTGAACATTTTGTTGTAGTAATGGCACAGTTGACTCAAGCGATAAATGGCGGTGGTATCCATACACGAGATCAGCCAGATCAACCATAGTGGAACATGTATGTGGTGGAACATTTCACGAGGCAACATCCCCCATCATTCAGAGGATCATCTGACCCTGTGCTAGCTGAAGGGTGGATTAAATCACTGGAGAAGATTTTTGATGTCATGGGGTGTTCAAACAATAAAAAGGTTAGTCTTGTTATTTATCTTTTGGAGGGTGAAGCAGATCAGTGGTGGTTGATGGTTAAAAATATCAGGGACGCTGATGAGATTGATGCTCTCGACTGGGATGAATTCAAAGGTATGTTTCTTGATAAGTATTTCCTAAGGCTGTTCGACTTAGGATGGAAAAGCAATTCTTGGAATTGAGGCAAGAGGAAGACTCAGTGGCTGCCTATGAAGAAAGGTTCACTCGATTGGCAAGGTATGCTCAAAATTTTATCTGAGACCTTGATAGTAAAATAAATCGTTTTTACTCATGATTAAAGCCAAAATATCGAAGGGAATTATCTTCTCATGTGTTTAAAAGTTATGAAAAGCTTGTTAGATGTGCTGAGAAGGTGGAAATGGAGTTTTTTGATGATCAAGTGTTATATAATAACCAACAGAAGAAGAGACCGAGGTGGCAGGAGAAAGGTAAGAATTCTTCAAAAAAGTCTGATGGTAAGAAATCTAAGTTTCCAGTTTGTGATAAATGTGGAAAAAGGCATGCTGGGGAATGTCTTCTGAATTCTGGAAAGTGCTACCGATGTGGTAAGATGGGACATAAGTCTCGTGATTGCACTGAAAAAGATCAGGGTGATGGTAAGAACAAATTTGATTTACAGTTAGTGAAATGTTATAAGTGCAATGAGATGGGTCACTATGCAAACGAGTGTCCGACAAAGATCTTGGGTGATGGGAAGAAGTTAGACTACAAGCAGAAAGGGGTTGTGAAATCCTTTGCAACTACTTCAGCAGATGTCGGGCCATCAAATGAAGTTGTATCAGATACTTTTTTTTGTTTTTTTAGATTATTCCAGTGTGTTGTTTGATTCGGGGTCTACACATTCTTTCATCTCTGAAACCTTTTCTAGTAAAATGGGAATACCATCTCAAGAAATGACTCCTGAAATTTTGGTAAAAACACCTAAGGGAAATGTTGAGGCAAAAAGAATTTATAAGAATCTTCCTATCATTATCTGTGGAAAGAACCTACTTGCAAACCTTATTGTTCTACCTCTAGTAGAGTTTGATGTTATCCTGGGTATGGATTGGCTCTCTATTTACCATGCTATGATTGGCTGTAGAGGTAAAAAAGATTCTTTTCAGAATGACTTTCAGTTTGTGTACAAGAATGAACCCTTACTGTTGATAACTTATCAAGAGGCCAAGAAACTTGTAAAAGATGGAAATGAATGTTACCTTGCACATATTGTTGAAAACAAGGGAACTGTTCAGATTAATGATGTGCCAATGGTAAATGAGTATCCTGATTTTTTTTCTGATGAGTTGCCTGGAATAATACCAGATCGGGAAGTTGAGTTTACTATTGACTTAGTTCCTGATGCTAATCCAATTTCAAAACCCCCTTATCGAATGGCTCAAAATTAACTTTTAGAGTTGAAGGAGTAATTGCAAGATTTATTAGAGAAAGATTTCATTCGACCTAGCACATCACCATGGGGTGCTCCTGTTTTATTTGTTAAAAAGAAATATGGTTCAATGAGACTTTGCATTGATTATAGAGCCTTGAATAACATCACTGTTAATAAAAAATATCCTTTGCCTCATATCGATGATTTGTTTGATCAGCTCCAGGGAGCTCAGTATTTTTCAAAGATTGACTTGAGATCGGGGTTCCATCAGATGAAGGTAAAGGAAGAAGATGTTCTGAAGACCGTGTTCCGTACAAGATATGGCCATTATGAATTTGTAGTAATGCTTTTTGGGTTATCCAATTCACCTGCTGTATTCATGGAATTAATGAATAGAATTTTCCATGAGTTCCTGGATAAGTTTGTGGTGGTTTTCATTGATGATATTTTGGTGTTTTCTAAAAGTAAAAAAAAGCATGAAAGACATTTAAGGGTTATCTTGCAAACCTTAAAAGAAAAGAAACTGTATGGAAAATTCAGCAAGTATGAGTTTTGGTAGCAACAAATTTCTTTCCTTGGTCATATTGTTTCTAATGATGGGATAACTTTTGATCCTACAAAAACAATGGTTTTTGAAGAATGGCCAAGACCCACAAATGTAACTGAGATTCGTAGCTTCCTTGGTTTGGCAGGCTATTATCGAAGGTTTGTTAGAAATTTTTCACAATTATCTAGTCCAATGACTAAGATAACTCGGAAGGGTGTTAAGTTTATCTGGACAAAAGAATGTGATGATTGTTTTCAGGAATTGAAAATAAAATTGGTGAATGCTCCAGTTTTGGCACTACCTTCCAGGAATGGTGAGTTTCTTATATACAGTGATGCTTCATTGAAAGGACTTGGTTGCGTCTTAATGCAGAATGATCTGGTAATTGCTTATGCTTCACGATAGTTGGAAACTCATGAGGTAAATTACCCTACACATGATTTAGAATTAGCTGCTGTTGTTTTCGCTTTAAAAATTTGGAGGCATCATTAGTATGGAGTAAAGTGTGAAATATATACTGATCACAAAAGTTTAAAGAATATATTTGCTCAGAAAGAGTTAAACATGAGACAGAGGAGATGGCAGGAATTAATCAAGGATTATGATTGTACAATTCATTAACATCCGGGAAAAGAAAATAAAGTGGATGATGCTTTGAGTCGAAAAAGTAATGCTTCATTAGAAATATTGTGCTTGGAACGTGATCCTTTGGTTAAGGATTTGATGAACTTTGGCATAGAAGTTGTTGGTGGAGGAAGTTCTTCTGTTTTGTTTTAGGTATCAGTGAGATCATCTCTATCAGATAGAATCAAGCAAGCACAAAAGCAAGATAGTAAGTTGCAGAAAAAGATAGAGTTGGTTCAGAAAGGTAAGTTGACTGAATTCAACATTGATAATGTTTTCGTTTTGAGATTTGGGAAGAGATTGTGTGTGCCTTGTGATTCACAGTTGAAGAGAGAGTTGTTATGTGAAGCTCATAGTTCTCCGTTTTCAGTTCATCTTGATAGTACTAAGATGTACAGAGATCTGTGAGAGTATTACTGGTGGGATGGAATGAAAAGAGATATTTCTGATTTTACTGTGAAGTGTTTGACATGTCAACAGGTTAATGAAAAGCTGCAGTTACCAAAAGGGATGCTTCAACCTCTACCAGTTCCAGAGTGGAAATGGGAGAATATATCCATGGACTTTGTTGTGGGATTACCGAAGACATCTCGAGGTAATAATGCAATCTGGGTTATTGTTGATCGCTTGACTAAATCTTCTCATTTCCTTGCTATACGAGATACTTTTTCCCTAGATCAACTTTCCCGTTTGTATCTTAAAGAGATAGTCAGGTTACATGGAGTTCCCCTCTACATTGTATCTGATCGTGATCCCAGGTTCACTTATTACTTTTTTAATGGCCTTCAGAAGTCGTTGGGTACTGAATTAAATTTTATTACAGCTTTTCATCCTCAATCAGATGGGTAGTCAAAACGAACAATTCAAACATTGGAGGATATGCTATGTTCTTGCTCTATGGATTATCAGGGAAGTTGGGACCAACATCTTTCTTTGGTTGAATTTTCATATAATAACAGTTTTCATTCCAGTATACAGATGGCACCATTTCATGCATTATATGGGAAGCGATGTCGAACTCTAGCTTTTTGGGATGAAGTGGGTGAAAGGAAGTTGATGGGACCAGAATTGGTAGAAGAGATGGCAGAAAAAATTCAGCTTATTCAGAAGCACATGAGAACAACTCAGAGCAGGCAGAATAGTTATGCGGATAACCGGAGGAAGGATCTATCTTTTGAGGTAGGTAATCATGTTTTTCTCAAGGTTTCTCCTTGGAAAAGTGTGATGAGATTTGGTAAGAAAGGAAAGTTGAGTCCAAGGTTCATTGGACCATATGAAATTCTGGAGGGAGTTGGATCAGTTGCATACCGGGTGGCTTTACCTCTGAGTTTATCTCAGGTACACAATGTTTTTCATGTTTCGATGTTGAGAAAGTATATTCCAGATCCATCTCATGTGTTGAGTCCAGAGGTAGTTCAGCTGGAAGAGAACCCATATTAAGAGGAACAACCGGTCCAGATTCTTGACCACAGGGAGAAAGTGTTACGAAATAAGGTGATTAATCAGGTAAAGGTTTTGTGAAAAAACCACATGATGGAAGAGGCAACATGGGAATCTGAAAATGCAATGAGGGATAAGTACCCCCATTTATTAGAAAAGTAAATAAATTGTGGGGACACAATTTTCAAAAGGGGGGAAGGATGTAACATCCCAAGTAAGTAATGAATAATAGATATTTTTATCTATGTCTATTAATGAATTAGATGGTGTTTTAGAGGCTTAAAATGAAAATAAATCCAATCTTAAGCATGGAATACACTAATTTTTTTGAAAAGATTGTTTTACTGCCTTTTGATGGAAAACCAATTTTAAATCTATCTTTTGACAATTTTATAAGATATGTTTTTCAAAATAAACATATTATTTATGATTGAGACATCAAAATTTACTTTTTGTGAATTTTTTGTATTTTTCAGACAATGTTCATTTTTTAATGAATAGTGAAAAATACTGCATTTTACATCAAAAATGATTTTTAATATAATTTATTTATATGATTAGATTATCTTTTGAATTGGTTTTGAAGTGAAATTAGAATATATTTTTACCATTTAATCCAATAATGGTCATTGGAATCAATTTCACTTTGAAATTGGACTTAAACTGGTGTTAATCTTTTGATACTTATTGTTTCATAAAAACACGCTATTTGTCATGACAGCGGGAATTAATTATTAAATCAATTAATGTGACTTATATTTTTTGAATTTTGTAAAATAGACTTCATTTTTGAATTCAGAATATCAAATATATCTTAGGGTGAATTTTTGGTATTTTTCTGAAAAACTTCAATTTTTGATGAATAGTGAAACCACTAAGTGGTACTTATAAAAACTGATTTTTCGTTTAAATGAAATTTTACCACTTCTATGTTTTGAATTTCAAAAATCCGACATAAATGGTTTTCATTAAGAAGTAAAATGTGGTTCAATGAGATTAAAATAATTTTTTGGTGAATAGTAACTCTTAAGTTCTTAATCGTGATTAGAGGTAACTAGTGTAGTTTAAGGTAAAAATAATGCATTAATAAAATGAGATGAGCTTGAAACATTCCCTACACTCATTGGATGTGTCATGGCCGACCAAGAAAATCCATGGGTCAACTTGGGGACCCCATGGAGCCACTTTGGTTGGGAAATGACCTAAATAACTTTTTATTTAATGTAAAAGTAAAAATGACACAAACATGAGATGTTTTACTAATTTTTTTTACATGGGGTTATAAAGATAATATTTTTAATTATAAATAGTCATTGGAAAGCTAAAAAGATTTCCTACATCATAGTATATTTTTTATAATTTTTAGACTTTAAATAAATTAAATTATTTATGACATCATGATGATGCAACGATGACCTCATTATTTAACGATTTAAATAAAATGGAATGATAATGTAACCTCTAAGACCTACACATGGAAAAAACCTATTGTATGGGTGGATTGAGAACCCTTATCACCTTATCCTAGAAAAACATCAATGTGGGACCTCAAAAATCGGAATACCATTTTAAAATAAAGTGACTTTTCTTTACCTTCCAAGAGTGCCCCTCCTCTCCTCTTATAAAAGGCCCCCACCTCTACCTCCTTACCCACACTCCAAAAGCCTTTGTATCGGCCAAACCCTACCCATTTTGGCTCTCCACATCCCTATATTACTCCTTGAAGCCTCACTTTGGGCATAAGTCTTCCCAAGGAATCCTTTGAGCTCAAATCTAAGAGAGTTACCCGATTTTAAGGTAATGTCTTCTTTTGAGTCCTTTTGTTTGATTTTGCTTCTCCAACCCCCTAAACTCTTTTTATTCTTTTCTTTTGTAAAAAATACAGTATCCTAAATATAGTAGGATGTTTTTATAAGAAGTATTAGAGCTACACTTACACACACCTACATCTAATGGTTAAAGGACATACTGTTTCCGTGGATGGTGAATTTATGCCTCCCGAAACGATGATTGTTCAACATTCTTTTAACACCTTCAAAGGTGGCCATTAAGATGTCACTATATTTATATATGATATATAATATGTTTATGTTTTCCTTAAGCTTATTTATTCTTAATTTTGGGCATACCTTTATGGTTTCCATTATGGGTAAACGTGATATATTCATTTAAGGAAGTGCGGACTACCGCCCCCTCAAAGTGATTTGATTCGTTAAATACCATATGTGGGACGTATAAAGGATGGAACTATGATATTATATATGATATTATACTGGAATTATAATATAAATTTATATCATTATGATTACATTCTATAAAATATGAAATAGAAATGAAAGTAGCGTTCATGCGTACGTACGGCTTACCGTCTCCATGAACAGTGCATTTCATTTCTTACCTCTAAATGATTATGTAATTTTATAAATGCATGTATATAATGGATATATATTATATATACATAATGATCATAATTATAGATATAATGGATACATGAACAACATGTAAATTATAAAGGGTTTATTTTTGACTCAAGTACCAATGATCGTTAAAATGACCGTTATTAACTTAAATAATTACATAGTGTTCATGACATGGAAATAAGTGATATAAAAGGAATAATTAACTTGAAAAAGGTTCTTAAACAAGTAGAAATTAACTCAAGTTTATTATTCAGGAGATTAAAGAACGACCGAGTCAAGTCGGACCCGAGGTATGGGACTTCGTCTCAATCTCCTTTCATTGAGGCATATTTTGTTTTATACACAACCTTTTTTATATGGTGTATAAACCCCTTTGAATTTCAATTTTATTCAAAAGGAATATTTTTTATACGAAGTGTTTACTAAACGACAAAAGGGAATGTTCTTGTCGTACGTATGCGGCGACAACGACTTCTCTGCCGCCGTGACCATTATTTGAGTTTCAGCTTCCTCTACAAGCCATACCGTTTTTTTTAAAAGAAAAATAAATACCATGTTTTACTTTTCTTTTATTTTGGTATTGAAAATGGTTTTTATAATGTTTTTATATCAATGTGTTGTATTTATATCTTGTGATTGAAAGGTGGAAATGTTATGTTTACTTTATGCATGTTTTATGTGATACGATTATGTTGAGGTTCTTGTGCATTATTATGAAGACGGGTGGTTCCGTGATAAACTAAGGGCGGGTGAGCCCGATATAGCTCTCCAATGCATTGGGTAACGTGAAGGAGTGAAACATTAAGGTTTCTCCGAATATATTTAGGGAATATACTGTGATGGGTATTCCAAACGTAACCAAGAGTGTTACTCCCTATGTAAGAATGTTATGAATGCCTCAAGTTACCTTTATGTCTTATGATTTCTCTGATTTATTCATGATTTTATGAGGTATGTTAAAGTGCTTATGTTTTATGGGTAAAGTATGATTTCATTCTTATGTATATATGAAATCATGTTTCCTTTCTATATTTTTTTTATATAACCCATACTGATCTTTTTATGCTCATCCCAAGTCTTTTTTGAAATGTTTTTCACAGGTCAAGGGAAAGGTACATGATATGATGATAGTGTCAAGGAAGTGTCAAGAAAGAATCCATGTTTTATTTTAAATATGTTTCCATTGATGGGAAAGAAGAATACTATCTTTATGTAACCACTTTGTATATATGTGCAATGTAATGCAAGTTTTATGATCTAATTCTCTAAAACTCTAAACCCGAAAAGATCCTCAATGTGTAATCTTGTAATAACTCAAGATTAAGTAAGGTTTAAGGCTGGGGCCTTATAATTTGTCCCTCCCTATCCTAAGAGTTATTCTTCTTTCTTCCATACTACCACATAACATGAATTATGGGAATGTTATATCCTCATAGGATCCTCTTCTACCAATCCTTTATCACCATTGAGTAATCTATGAAGGTTTCTCTATCCTCAATGTCCAGATCACCCCAGTCAGTGATGTGTATAGAATCATGAACGCATCTCCTCATTTGTGACACATGGAAGACATCATGAAACATATATAACTATGTGGGTAAGTCTAGGTGGTAAAAAACCTATCCAAACTTCAATAAGATCTTGACTAGCTTGGTAGACCTCAAGAATATCATTACACCCTGGGAAAACCTTAGTAATCCTCATCATGGGGAGACTATTATGAAAAAATTATATCTTTTATTGAAATCCATGGGTTTATGATGTCAATATGTGTAGTATTTGTATTAGATCTATGCTTTCCTTGTTTTCTCTTTGATCACATGAAATTTATCTATCATCACATGTACTAACTTTGGCCCAACAAGAGACGTCTCTTTAATCCTATTCCAACACAAGGGTGATCCGTAGGGTCTCCTTTAAAATTCCTAAAAATGTTTCATGACCATCATAGAGTGATATATATTATTATAAGAAAAATATACCAATGTAAATTGATCCTACCATCTCTAATTTAAGTCCAAAACAAAATCTCTCAATATATTCTCTAACACCTGGAAAATGCATTCAGTCTTACCATCTATTTGGGGGTGAAACTTTATACTAATCGGCAATTGGTTCCCAAATTCCTCCTACTGAACTCTCCACAACTGGGAACTAAATCATGTATCTCGGTCAGAGAAAATCATCAAGGGTAACCAATAGAGCCATAAAATCTCCCACACGTACAACTATCCCAGATTCTCTATCAAACTATACTCCCAGATGTCAAGGAAGTGTGCCCACTTCATAATTCAATCAAATATCACTGAGAAGGAAATTTGGTTTCTCCCTATATATAGAAGACTTTTCAAAATGTACATGTACATGTCATCCCATTTATACTCTAGGATCTCAAGAGGATGTGTTAAAATAGATGGAACTTGTTGTTCAACCTTTACCTAATAACATGTGAGACACCAATAGTTGAACTCGACAACCACCTTCCTCATGCTAGTCCACCAAAACAACCAATGAAGTTCCATATACATATTCCCAATATACAAAGGATACATGTGAAACTCCCTCATCACCTCCTCTAATATCATCATAAGAACCACCATCCATCCCTAGGAAAGGATGATGTGTTCCCCTCCTTTATAAAATCCATCTAGTGAATCTTCTAATGGTATTTTCTCATGGAGAACCTCACAGTACATGTCTCTCCACTAAGCCTCCCTCATATATTTGATAAGTGCGGGATTAAACACCATTATTTGATGATACGATGCACCCCTATCCTATACTAGAGAAAGCTAAGAAGAATCCAACAACTCAGGAGCCTCCTCCACCAAACGATAGTGGGGATTCCTCCTAAGGGAATATACCACCACATTTATATTCCTAGGATTATAGAATATCTTAAAGTCATAGTCCTGAAGGAACTCCAACAAATGCCTATATCATAGTTTTGGATCACTCTATGTGATGATTTACCTAAGTCTTTAATGGTCTGAGTAAATAAAAATGTGCTCTCCTAGAAGATAATGCTTCCACATTTTCAGAGTGAAGACTACCACATCCATATCTAGGTCATGAGTCACATTGTTCTGATAATGGGGTCTCAACTAAATCGAAAAATATGAAATCACTATCTTTCTATTAATTAACACATATCCAATTATAGCTTTAGAGTCATAACAATACACTACATACTCCACTCCATCCTCTAGTAATATCAAAATAGGATCACTAGTCAGCCTCAACCTCATATCGTAAAAGGATCCTTGAGATAGGTCAATCCATGTAAACAACTACACATTATACATCAAGATAGTGATATGTGATTCAATCATAGATAATTCCTCCACAAACCTCATGAATTATTCTTCCATGAAAATGAAACTCTTCACCCCTGACACACTTTTGGGTGGATCCCATAAAATTACTCCATAAATCTTCACTGGGTTCATAGGTATTCCATGCTCAAAAATAAAATTCCCAATGAATTGATCCTTATAGATCTAGAATTGGTACTTCAAGAGCATACTATAAAGCTGGTTCTCTCAGAGTCAGTCTAGGGACATCCTCAAGTACACTACATGCTCATCCTTTGACATAGAGTAGATGAGTATGCCATCAATGAATACAACCAAAAATTGGTCCAAGTATTGATGGATGATCTAGTTTATCAAATCCATAAATACATTGAGATAATTTGTCACACTAAAAGGAATAACTAGAAAATAATAGTGTCCATAGAGAAATCAAAACACTGAATTTGAAATATTATCCTCACAAACCCTCAATTGGTGGTAGCTAGACCTGATATCTTTATTTCAGAACCAAATAATGCCTCAAAACTAATCAAAGAGGTCTTCAATACTTAATAACGGGTACTTTTTCTTTATCATTTCTTATTTTAGATGATTATAATTAATATTTATCCATGAGATCTCATCCACCTTTTTTATAAAAAAAATCGAATCATCCCATGGGGAACCACTGTGTCTGATAAAACCCATCTCTTAAAGATCCTCCGAATTAACCCTCATATCTTGGATCTTGATTGATCCATATTATATGATGAAAAAGATATCGGTATTTTACCATAGTGAAATTCAATATATAATTCCATATCCCACCTCAATGGTAGTCCCAAAATATCTTTAGGGAACACATATATATATATATTCCTCCACTACAAAATAAATATAGATGCTTAAATATCCCACTATACCAAGGGATAAATTCACCAACTGATGGGTGATGGGATGCAGCCTCCTGGAAACAAGACCCACTTTCTTATCCATGATATATCTCTTTCCAGTAAAGGATAATATCATCCCATATTCCTGAATGAATTTGACCATTCTATAATGGAAATTTATCTGGGCTTGAACTATTTACAACTAGTCCATACCCAAGATGATTACCCAAGGTTTCATCATTATGACCAATAGGTCCCACGAGGAACTCTATCCACAAAGAGATAACATTCACTATTGTAATATAGGGAATATAAAATAATTGAACCCTATATGAACATCAAGCTATATTTATTGGGATAAAATCTCAACTAGAATCTCTGGATCTTGTACCAAGAATATGTAGATGAAGGAACGACTTAAACATGTTTCTACTAGTACTAAGGAAAGATTAGAATAAACATATATTGTATGTTATATCATTTCATGTGTAGTCTATTAATATCTCTATATATCCCTCAACATCCCATGAACCCAACCAATAGCTCCCTATTGCTAATGTGGGACACCTAGTGGTGGTGGTGGTAGGAGGTCGTAACTTCATCCTCCACCAAATGATCATCCCTTCAGAGCTTCTCCTTCTACTATAATAGCACCACCTCCTTGAGGGACCCCATTGACATTCCTAAGAGATCCCTAGTCATGGTGATACCTCAACCATGGAGGTCCGTCCACCATCTACCTAACCTACTATGCATAATGGGTCAAGAATTAATGAACTAAGTGAACTCACCCATCAAAAGAATAAAATTTCCATACTCTAAGTTGACGGGATCACCAATGCGGTCCCTGATCCATAGATTCTCACACCTAATTCCTATAATATGAATGTATCCTATTTTGGGTTCTCAGTTACAGAAACCTGATGTAGACAACTCAACCACCAATTTACCACTGCTGGCTCCTACTACATATTTCCCTACTTTGTGGAAGCTCTCAGTGACCATAGATATCTCAAATACTCTAGAATAATTTTGTAGGTATAAGGAAAATAAAATGCATCAAATTTATCTATGAAGAACCTGAAAGAACATCCATTATTGGGAGAATCCATATCATACCATATCAGGGGAGTACCATGAAAAGTTTGTGAACCTCACTAAATACTTATCCCCTAACATATCACCCTAATATAGCTCAAGAATATCATAGATTTGAACTGACCATAAGAAAAAGGGTAATAATCCCTATGAAATAGAAACTAGAAGTCATAACATGAGAGAATCATCTATTAAAGGGTTTATAAGTCAAAATACACATGTCCCTAGCTTCTCAATGGAAAAGAATGGACTCCAATGAAACCATCTGTTTTGTTAGGGTCAAAAATAGTATGAATACTCAATCTAATGATTCCATTAAATCCTCTAATACTTAGGGATACGGCTCAATAAAGAACCTCAATAGTCTATATTGATGGAACACACAGAGTGAGATAATAATATGCACATCCTTAGTCTATATTTTAGTACTAACTGCCACTCAATAGGTATAGGTGCTGCAATATGCCCACTTGGAGGAAACACATTAGGGGATCTCCCATGAACTTAGGCCTCATCACTCATAAGATTATCATCACATTCCTAAATCATGAACCTGAATAACTATCTTTGTGGAGGCATCCAGAAAGTAATCAAGGCATACCACAATTAGATGAGAATATATATATATATATATGGGGAGATGACTCAAGAAGGATTATCAAATGAACAAATCCTATATAATGCATGTAAGATTTTTCATTACAACCAATGTCTTTGTATGTAGAGTAAACAAAAAGGTAGTAAAAAACATGGTGTGTGGATACATTGGTCTTTGAACCAACACTGGGTTCCCTATCCTAAATAGTTGAGACACTCTGAAAATATTTCTATGAGTTCCCAACCAATCCTCATAAAGGAAAAACTCCAATAACCTTCATGAGGATGAACCACCTTTGATACCTCTCTGTAATGACCTTACCTACTTAGAATACAGAAGGGAGAACCATCAAAACCCTTTCCTCCAATTGGACTAGGGATGGGGACAAGTGCTGAGAAGAAATAACTAAAATGGGAGGCATTTTCCTAATAAATCCATTATGCATTCACCGAACCATCTTCATGAAGTAGTATAGAGGAATATAATGTGAAGACTATAACATATATAGATAAACCATGCATGAAATAAACTCCAGGGAATACATTAGATTATAAAAAATATAATCAATGTGTATGGGAAAAATGAAAGCTCGCCTGAAAATGATGTCCCATCCCAACAACAACTAGAAATAAAGAAAGATGAGAGATATGGACTTATAATCTCCATCCCTGACCACCATATATGGTTAATGAACGCATATATAAATATATTGTTCCTTAATCACTACTGAATTATCCTTCATCTACATAAGACATGGTATGTGTGGGAAAATCCCATGCAGGGGTGATTATAAAAGTACCTAGTAGGATGCCATGAAAATTGAATGGGAGAAATAGAGAGATAAAATAATAGTAAGCTCAACCCAAAGAAAGAGGGATTCAAAACCCAATATATAAATATATATATTCTTGTAAAGAAACCCAACTGAGAGAGAAAATGTATCTTCATATCAAAAACCATCCAAGTTAATGAGTAAGCCTATAGATCTAAAATTACACCACTAATGTCCAATATCAAATGTGACCTCACTGAAATATGAGTTCATGGGCCTATAACCTATAACTACACTCCAAAACTGAGGCACCCACATCTCTCATCAAGGACCCACAATTATTCAGAGCTCGAATAAGATGTATTAACACAACATAGATAGAAAAACCATGCCCTCGGTAGTATGGGGGAGTGCCGAATCTATCTGTATAAAGAATATAGAGAAACCATGCCTTAGTGTGATATAAGAGTAACGACCAAGAAATATCTCAGATAGTTTAGGGAACCCTGTCCATGGTGTGACAGAGGAGAACTAACCCCTATATCTATCTAATAGAATATGAAGCCCACTCCCAAAAGTGATAGGGGAGTACTGACCTTGACATCTCTCTAATAGTATGGGAAACCCTTATCCTGGTGAGATAGGGGAGTACTGACCCTAGCATATCATTGATGATCCTGCCTAATAAATTCAATCATCAAGCATTTCCTGAATAAGCATCTTTCTCAGAACATTCCACATAAAATCTCAAAAGTTACTATCAAGGATACCATCATGTTCTATGGGAAAAACATTCTCAGGATAGGATACTCAAAGGGCTAAAATATCAGTTCAAACAAAGGATACATTAGTGGAATAAGTCAAAGGAGGGAATACATGATGTGTAGGGCATGTAAACCCACGTCACAATATATATGTGTTCTTATCTATACATTACTTGTAATCCTTGCCATATTACAATGTGTTAATGTATCACACATGTAATGTATCATCCACTTGGGGCCTACCCATGTCCTCCTTTCCATGCCTATTTATGTTGTCCTGTGACCATATACATAGTAAATACGTGGTATTTCCTGGGTATCATCCCATATCCTTGTACTCCTAGAGTACTCATCATGTCCTCCCGCATGGGGTCGTAGGTGTGGCCACCCAGAACATGGCTTGGCTTCCAATGTAGGTTCACATGGATTGTGGGCCCACCCACACAGTGTGTGATCCTTATCTTCCCCAAAACCCTGGTCTCCATATATGGGTGGGGATTTATGGTGTGTGTTCTTGGGATAAACAAAGTATAGTCATGTGTTTTTTCAAAAACTCCAGAATCTTCTCACGTTCACCAGATCTGTCCTCCTTTCCATAAATCATTAACACTGACAGCTTAAAATCAGTGGCGATCACCTTTTTCCATCATTTATCAATCTTCTATGGAAAGAAAATGGATTTCAATAAACCATGGTGGTTCATCATGTGTCCTATGAACTACCCATTTCCTGTTATCATACCGAATCCCATATTTTGGGAAATCATCACCCGCATCTTTCAAAGAATCTCTATCAATCTGCAAATCAAAATCCCAATCAATTTTTATACAACTGACATTAATTTAGGAGTTTGATCGCTCTTAAACTAGCCCTCACAATTTTGAACCATGACCCCATTAAACAATAGAGAAGAACAAGAAGAAGTATGGGTAAAATTTATGAACAAAAATTAAAACATTGATAGCTGATTGTTCTTGGACAATGATCATAGATCAGGGATATCAAAGGTGATAAGCATGGAATATCAAGACTATGTGATATAAAAAAGTTCAACAGGATCATCTTAAGGGGTAACAAATTGAGATCAAATGAAGATACAATATCCATGCTCAATATTAAATCAAAAGGGTGAAATCCATAATTTATGAGCCATACCTTGATTACAAATCAATAGTTTGGGGAGAACAAATTCACTAGAGATGTGGGGATCCCTCTGTATTCCCTGCCTACCAATCCACCTCGATCTGATCTCTCATCATCCTTTGATGTCATCCTCCAATATAGAATGATGAACATGTTCCTCTAAGAGATCCCTCAATTAGGAGACTAACCCCAGTGAAAGGATATAACAATTTTTAAATAGATTAAATTAGTTATGTTGGACATTTAATAATAAAATAAATTGTTTAATTTATTTACCTCATTTAAACACACCCCCAATGACCACCTTAAAAAAATGTCTAGTGCTAACCAACATTTGGTAATGAATAGGGTAAAAACCACATTCCGAACTCAACCATGCTATTATATTTATGACCTATGTCTATATTTTTAATTTATTTCATTTTTCAAGGAAAATACCTCATTTGTGATGTTAATATATTTAATATATTGAATTTTTTTTTCTATTTTTACAGATCCTCAAAATCATGTGTTGTCATAGTTCCTAGATCTGAAAATATTCTTTAATATATTTCAAAGTCTTATAAGAAAAAAACATGGGAAATAAAATATTTTTGTCCAAAAAACATAAAATAAAGTCACTAGGGAGAGTATTATCGACTACATGATCATACAGAGCATGCTGCATACATAATCCACATGATAGTCATTACATTTAATCCATAATCTATTCCTGATTTTCTCTTGTTTCCCACACTATTCCTCCCACTGTCATCACTTATCTTACTGATATCTATTCAATATCTGTATAGAATCATCATAATATCACAACCTCAACTCATATTATATAGTAGATTATGATTTTACATAATCTATCTTTGATTTAAAAAACTTCATTGTTGTAATATCATAATAACTTGATGGTGTCAATCATGAACCAAAACCAATCAACCACACTTTCTCAAATCCATGCATGGTTACTCATATCCAAGTCACATCATAAAATATTGACTCATATGGGCCCTTAATCTCTACTATAATATCTTTCATGTGATAATTCATGTTCTCATACATCTCTTTTAAGTGTAATTAGAAATTAAAAAATTAAAAAATTAATTTAAGTTAATTTTATAAACTGAATAATAATAATAATAAAAATTAGATACCTTTCTAACTAACAATCTCTCTCATAGTTCGATAAGTGTATATCCTTTTGTAAGCATAAAACTCCAAAAAATCAGGGTCAATAGTAGACTATATAAATATAACATATAAATATTTAATTAAAACTATATATAAATTAAAAATTAATATTAATTTTCATATGTCATTTATTTATACTAATATTACAAATATTAGCTCTGTATGTGTCCTCCTTCCTCAGATTCTTCTAACCAAAAGATGGCCACATCTAGAAATTATCTCTTATCATGTAAGAAAAAAATCTATCCCAATAATAGGAAGTGATGTATTTATGTTGATGACAGACACATGACTCATAAAAAGAAGTATCAAAATCATTATCCATAGATCTTTTTCTACAATTTCTGAAAAAATGATGAAAAATTCCCATGAATTTATATCTCCCATGCCATCAAGATGGATACTTTCATGCTATCATCAACCAGAGACGATAAGAAATTATTAAATATAATATATTATTATAAAATAAAATTCAAATAAAATAAATTATTTGTTTACCTACAATCCAATAGTCAACCATGTGTTGTTGAACATTAACGAGAACTTGATCCCATGACACCCATGGACCATAAAAAACATTCAAAATAATCACACATTCCATTTCAAAAGATATATATGAATAATTTTGAAAATAATAATATATAATCATAAAATTAACATATAAAAAATTTAATAAAAATTAAGTAAAATATGTAACTGAACTTACTTCATCAAATATTTATCAAAATAGAGAGATGTATTGTACTTATGGATAGGGTCTAGAATCATTAATCTAATTGGATCATTTCCCCTCCTAGTTCATAGTGCAGTGGAAGTATCCTATGGGTAGGATGATGGATAATAGGTCTTGGTATCATCACCATGTAGAAAAATTATTGGTGGGGGTATGATAGATACTATTGTAATCCTCTTTAGCCATCTGAAACAAAAAAATAATATTACATATAAATAGTTGTTAACACATATATTAAATATTAGAAACTAATAAATATTTATTAAAAACAAATAATTATATATTGATTATGATTATATGTAGAATTTAATATATAATTCTTTATCTTAATCTTTGTATTTATCAGTTTCAATGTGTCCATCTTCTTCAAAAGAATCATCAATTTACATATGTGATTTAATTTAATCATCTCTTATTATTTCAAATTCAGTGGTTACATCATCTACATAATCAACACAATCATCCCTTAATCATTCGAGTAAGAGATGTCTATGGAACACTTGGTATAAGGGTAATATGGCAATTGATCATTCAGAATCTGAAGGAAAGATGAACAACACCCACTAACTATTCTATAACTTATAATCCAACCACATGAATCTAACAGTATTTTATCTGGGGATTACCTTAGGTCCCACCACTTTGAACCGACCTAAATATATTATTTAGTGTTCTTTCACTATAAGTTTATTAGGATATGCTTCTTAAAAAATTTCATCACCTTTCACTTTCAAGGAACCACATTCATTTTCTATAAACCAATTATCATGAGATTTAATTTTTACTACACTCCAACAGTAATTTAAATCACTCAAAGCATCACAATAATATTAATAATAAAATTGATGTACTCGATGTTTTAATATAAATGGTTCATTTTATTTATTTTTAATTTTATATTTAATGTAAATGAATCTATACTGTGGATGAATGTGCATCCATTGATTATTATAAAATCAATGGAACTGAAACCTTTTTATGTAATTCTATCTGAGATAGTATAACAACCCTGCTTTTATTACAAACTTAAAAAATATTTATTACATAAATTCTTCACATTATATAACATGGAATATATAGAGGTATAGTGTCTTTGGGGCTTAGAAACATTACATAACAGCTTAGAACATAAAACAAACAACATCTTTATTTAAAACTTCCTTTACATGACCACTACATTCCCTTGTACATAACATTTCATGGGATAACCTGAGGACATGCATAAGAAAAGGTTGAGCTATAAATCCTAGTAAGGGAATAAAAATGGAATAACATGAGAAATACAATACATGTTTGACAGTAGGCATATCAATGGAGCATTATTGAAACATAAACATAAAGTCATGATAAAGCATGATAATCATAACATGGAAATGTGGAAACAACACTTAACATTGAATTTTCATGAGTGAAGGCTCATTCCATATGGAGAATGAGTAAACCTTAATTGCACATGAAGCATGGTTAAAACCTTGTTCACATGAATTATCATGAGTCAAAACCCATTTCACATGACTTATAATGATACTATACTTCACCCAATGCATTGGAGCGCTCTCAGGGCACACCCATTGTAAACATTTTATTTCATGCATAAGTGTGCCACATGGATCATAAAACATGGATACATAAAACATAATAATTTATTCCTCTATATAGGAATGAGTAATTCATACATGAATCTATATAATAAATAAGTAAATGTGCATAAAGGTGAATACCCTTGATAGAGAAATGGGCATGATATTCACTACACAATGATTTTTTCTTGGAAAATCGCGCGCGATGCAATTTCGGCAGCGTAACAGCGTGACATAAGAACTAATAAAAAAGGTCAATGAGAGAGAAAGGGGTGTATAATAATATTTACATGAAATGGATAGTAAGGGGGTCATATAGATACATGTCCCAAAAAACTTAATGGAATTCAGATGCATAATAACATAGAATTACTTTGATGTAAAAGAGGAGAGAGAAATCCCTCACAGAATTTTGACATGGTAATGGATGTACATGGGAGGAATTAATGAGAGAGAAAGGGGTCTCCCATCATCCAAAACATAAATAGGGAAGTATGGGGAGGTTCTAAATCATACCCCAATATGTTTAATTTAAAAAGGTCATAACAACTTAAAGAAAATTGGACAAAATGAGAAAGGAAGAAATCCATTAATTGTAAGTTTGATCCCAAAGGCTTGGGAGAGGTTTGAGAGAGGATTATAGGGATCTTGGGGCACCTTGTGAGGATTATAGAGAGTGGAGGTCAGGGTTTGGACTAACTACAATGGCTTTGAGTGAAGAGGAAGTGGTAGCTTGGGTGGGTTTATATAGGAAAGGAGAGAGAATTCTTTATTATTTAGGTTTGGGTCACCACACATTAAACTATTCAATACCACAAACCAGACCATGGTTTTTGGCCATTGTTGTTGCCAAATTGGAGTGGAAAACAATATTTTATAAGTCCAATGTCCTAAATTATTAAAATAATAGGGTTTCTTATGTGGAGGTGAGTCACACTCTCAATGAAAACAATTTAAAAAGACAAAAATGTTTTATAAGTCTTGGAGGGTCCACAAAATCTTTGAAAAATAGATAAAAAATATATAAAATCACATTATTTTAATGATAAAACATATATTTTCCAAACATAATGTTTCGAGTATTTTATTACATCACTATCAGGTCATTATGAAGTCAGAAAACACATTATATATTTAAATGGTATTTAATTTTTACCCAAAAATCGTCTATCTAAAAAAATTATGAAAAATTCACCATTGAATAATTTCAACATCCTGATTCCAAAAATAATATTCATTTTATCTAAATAATTTTATAAATATGTGAATTTTTATTTTTAAAATAAAAACCGACATTTACCGAAAATTCATTGGTTCTGACAAAAACAATTTTCAAACCTTAATAAAAATTACAATTACATTCATAAAATTATATGATAATTTATATTTAATAAAAATTAATTTAATAATAATATTTTATTAAAATAGTATTTAATTAAAAAATCCATTAATTCATCAAAATAGATTTCTTAGTTGAATATTAACTAAAAATACTATTTGTTCTTTAAAAACTATTTACAAAGTAACAATAATAAATTGAATGCACATTATTTATACCAAAATAATGTACATAGTCAAAGTTCTAGGGTGCTGTCACATAACCTCTTATAACACCTACATAAGACCGAAGGGTAGGGTGTGCGATGGTGATAGACTCTTGGGGTGGGTTAGATAACATCACTTGGGTGGTAATCTCTATTAACTTACACTTCTCCCGTAGTTAGTTCTACTCAAGCTTAACGTGTTCAAGCTCTTCTTGGGCTTGGTCAAGAGTGAAGCTCAATGGTGCCACCTCCTTTTTGAGCTTCAAAAAATGGTCTTCGTACAGAGCAAGTCTACTGGATGTGGCCATCACTTCCTTTTTTATGAGTAAATTGGATTTTTAATGCCCTATATTGATACTAATCATGTGATCACTATTCAAAAACTATATTAGCAATGATCACAATTCATAACTGTATTTAAAAATCTATAAATGTAAAACCAATGATGTTCACATTTTATATAACCATAATAATCCATATAATTAGATGAAGAGGAATTTCCATTAATAAAATTTTGGTTCATTACAATCTTCCCCCTTAAGAAATTTCGCTCTCGAAATATCCTTTTCCCACTCTAAAACAATTGTGAGTAACTTTTATTCATCACTTCCTCCAATCCCCATGTCACTTCTTCCAACATGTGGTTTTTCCACAACACCTTGACGAGGGGAATTGTCTTATTTTGTAGAACATTTTCTCTACGATCTAAGATCTTCAATGGTTTCTCCTCATAAGAAGGATCATTATCTAGTTGTACTACCTCTGAAGAGATTACATGTGAAGGGTCTAGTATGTAATTCATTAAGAGGGATACATGAAATACATCATGTACTTTGGCCATGGTAGGTGGAAGTGCTAGTCGATAGGCCACAACCCCAACAGGATCAATAATCTCGAAGGGGATGATGTACCTAGTAGTTATATTCTCTTTATTTGAAAATATCATGACCTTATTCTATATAGATATGCATAGAAATACCATTTCTCCAACATTAAACTCAAGGTCTCATCGATGGTTATCTATAAAACTCTTCTGTCGACTCGTGTATGCCTTGATATGCTGCTGAATGGGTTTCACCTTCTTCACCATTTCTTCGACCATTTCTAGTCCTAGCAGCTTATGCTCACCAACTTCATCCCAACATGTCGGTGTTATTCACCTCTTCCAATATAGGTATTCATAAGGATCCATTTGGATTCTCGAGTGTAAATAGTAATTTTAGGAGAATTTAACCAGTGGAAGATGATGGTCTCACCCTCATTTGTTGTCCATAGAACACGCTCTCAACATATCCTCAAGTTTTTGGATAGTCTTCTCGGATTGGTTATCAGTTTGAGGATGATAAGCCATACTAAAGTTCAGATCAGTATCTAGAGCATGTTTAAGACTCTTAAAAAACTTAAAGGTGAATCTTGGATCTCAATCCGATACAATAGATAGTGGTACTCCATGCAGCCTTACCACTTCCTTGATATATATCTATGCCAGCTGATCCAATGAGAAATCCTCCCGAATTGTAATGAAGTGTGCAGACTTTGTAAGACGATCCACAACAACCCAGATTTCATTGTTGCCTTTGGATGTCTTTGGAAGTCTGCTGAAAAATTCAATGGTGATGTTCTCCCATTTCCATGCTGGTTTGGGAAATGGTTGCATCATCCCCTTAGAGTTATGCTTCTCTGCCTTCACTTGCTGACACACCAGGCACTTTGATGTATACTCAATGATCTTCATATTCATAATATCCCACCAATAATGATCTCAGAGATCTCAATACGTCTTTTTGTTTCCCGGGTGAATAGAGAAATTTTAACTATGCACATCATCCAAAAGTTTATTCTTCAGCTCTGGACTTGATGGAACACATAGTATTTTCCCAAATCTAACAATTCCTTCTTCATTAACATTGAACTTCAATGATTTCCCTTTTATGATTTCTTCCACTCTCTTCTGAATTCCCACATCATCCTTTTGACCATCCTTTAACCATTCCAAAAGAGACGGTTGAACAATCATTTGTGAAAGGATTGATGATGTTCCCTTCTTTATGATTCACATTTCCATCTTCATCGAATCTAAGAAGATTGGGTCCTTCTCAATTCTCATCAATGATAGAATTACTAGGTCCTTTCTACTTAGAGAATATGACACCTTGTTGGCTTTCCCAGGTTGGTAATGGATTGAGAAGTCATAGTCTTTGATCAGATCTAACCATCTTCGTTGGTACATGTTCAACTCTTTCTGTGTGAATATATACTTGAGTCTTTTGTGGTCCAAATATATTTCACACTTCTCCCCAAAGAGATAATGCCACCAAATTTTTAAATAAAAGATCACCATAGCCCACTCCAAATAATGCGTTGGATAATTATGATCATGAAATTTCAATTGCCTTGAATCATAGGCAATTACTTTGTCATTTTTCATCAACACACATCCCATGACCTTATTCGAAGCATCACTAAATACCACAAAAAGTTCTCCACTTATGGGTAAAGTGAGAACGAGCACAGTGATAAGCCTCCCTTTTAACTCCTTAAATATTTCTTCATATTCATCACTGAAAGCAATCTTTACTGCCTTCCGAGTTAGTTTGGTAAGAGGGTTGGACAATCATGAAAACTCTCTCACAAATCATCGATAATATCTAGCTTACCCCAAAAAGCTATGAATATCCATTATCGATGTTGGCCTTGGCCATCCCTAAATTGAATTTATTTTCAAGCGATCCACAGATATCCCATTGTTTGTGATGATATGGCCCAAGAATGAGACCTCATTCAACTGGAACTCACACTTGTTGTACTTTTCATAGAGATTCTACTTCCGTAAGGTCTCTAGTACATTTCTTAGATGCTCGTCATGATCCTCCTCGGTTTTGGAGTATATCAGAATATAATCTATAAAGACTACCACAAATTTTTCGTGGTAATCCCTATAGACTATATTCATCAAGTCCATGAAGAGTTTTGGAGCATTAGTGATTCCAAAAGGCATTACTATGAATTCATAGTTCCCGTATCTTGTATGAAAAGTAGTCTTGGGGATATCTTCCTTCTTCACCCTTACTTGATAATATCCCGACCACAAATCCACTTTGGAGAAGTATTATACTCCATGTAACTGATCAAACATGTCATCAATTTGTGGGAGAGGATACTTGTTCTTTATCGCCATTTTGTTAAGCTCGTGATAATAAATGCAAAGGCCCATTGACCCATCCTTCTTCTTGATGAAGAGGACTGGTGCACCCCATGGTGAAGCACTTGGGCATATAACCCATTTATCCAGATTATCCTGTAGTTGTTTCTTCATCTCCACAAGCTCCACAATGACAATTCTATATAGAATCTTGGATATTGGCAATGCCCCAAGTATAAGATAAATTGAGAATTCAACCTCTCTTCTAGGAGGAAGACTAGAAAATTCCTCGAGAAACACTTCAACAACTTCCCTCACAATAGGCATGTCTTCAAGGATGGTTGCCTCCTTAGAATCAATCATCTGAGCTAGATATGCATGCTCATAGGGTAGTAATATCCACACTTGAGATGATGGAGCTAAATAAGATTCTTCTTCCTCTTTTCACTTGTATAGAATCGGGGGTCGATTCTTCACATGGAGAGTGATTTCCCTCTCACAGCCATTTATGTTGGCTCTATATAAGGAAGTTTAATCCATGATAAGAATTTCATCAAATTACACTAGAGGGAGTATGACGAGGATCACCAGGAAATTCAATCCTTATATTATGATAGGGGAGGAGTTATATTCATGTGATGCAATGATTTCCCCATTTTTTGTACTCACCGATATCTTCACTTCCATGATTTTTTTGTGGTGCTGGGATTGTTCTACTAAACTTTTGGGATATAAAAGAATGTTTAGAAACTGAATCAAAAAGTTTTTTCTATATTATTGAATGAATAACAAGAAAACATGTCACCACTTCTTTTTCGAGGTTCACTTTAGTAGTAGTGATGGAAAAAGCTCTCCCTTGTTGCCTTGAAGGTTGTTGGTTTCCTCTGAAAACCCTTGTCTTAGGGAACTGATTTTAAAGATTCCCTGGTTCTTTGTAGTTGTAGAAATGAAAAATGCATTGAGGTTAGAACAGAGCGTTCCTATCCTCTGTTACAACCGTGAGTTTTTCTTGTCGATAGTTAACAGTTAGGTGCCATTCTTTTCCATACATAAAGCATTTCCTCGTCCCCTTCAGGCAATTTCTGGGGTACTTCTTTCTGTATCTTTGGCAAGTGGGGTGGTGGATCTTCTTAGAACCGTTGGATTTATCCATCGGACCACCAACATTGAAGTCCACCTTACACTTCTTATCCCTATGGTCCCCCTGATATTATATAATCTTTATTTTGACCTTGAGGGCACACCAGACAATTTAATCATAGCTGTCGAAGTCACGGATCTCTAGTGCTTTCCGTAGGCTAGGTTTCGGCCCACCAAAGAAGCAGCCAACCTTGCATTCGGGTGTAACGAAAAATCCAGAGGCATATCGTGCAAGACTTGTAAATTTTTCTTCGTACGCTCCGACAGATTTTTCATATTTTTTCTTGAGGGAAAGTAAGACTTTTTCCATCTTATGTCGGAGGGTGCACGTAAAATATTTATCTAAAAACATCTTCTGGAAATCCTTCCTTTCCAATGCCTCGATATCTTCCTCAGGCTTTGTATTTTTGATCAACGTCCACCATTGATCGGCTTCACCATCCATAGGATTAGCATCCATAAGAACATTTTCTTCTTCAGAACATTTTATGGATGAAGAATATCTTTTCAAGGGAGTTGATCCATTGTTCAGAGATTGAGGGATCAGACGATCCATTAAAAATTGGAGGTATTTGTCTCATAAAAATCTCGATAGCAACTTGTTCTTTTTAGGGGGGGGGGGTGAACGTTCTTCTTGACCCATGTTTCTATTAAAATCTTGAGTTAACTGAGAGAGAAGGATGAAAAAGTTCGCGATTACCTCTCCCATCAGATTGGGCATCTTATTTTCATAGTCATCACATTGATATTCACATCAGTTGTCAGACCTAGTCCTCCTATTACCAACCATTAGCTGGAATAAAAGGAAACTTAGGGGTATCACATAAAGGGTAATCCAATGATAGAACTGAAGACTTATAAATAACTTTTTATTTCTTTAACTTATGAACCCATAGGCTTCAATATATGCTATTCATGATCTACTTTCAAACATATATTCCTAGGGGAAATTTTTTAATTTCCGTAATAAAGGTTCATACTAAGCATGTGAATTTACCAAATCATATTCCCCCAGAGTGTCATATCTAAGAATTCCGAAAGGACCATTTTCATGCACCCGTTCCTATTTGAGTCTAGCTCAAAGCGGTGTTTTCAGGTTTTACCCCTAGGATGCATCTGTGCCAGATCCGCCTCTACCTGCTCGTATCCAGGTAGGGATGTATTTTCTTAATAAACCACTTACTCAGTACTCACCAATACTTAGGGATTTTTTTATTATACTGATTATTGTCTCTAAGTCTTCACTAGAGTTTTCTAATACTAATCCCAAAAATAACTAAACCTATCCTCTGATACCAACTATAATAACCCTGCTTTTATTACAAACTTAAACATGATTTAGTACCTAAAATCTTCACTTGATACAACATGTATGATCGAGAGGTATAGTGTATTTGGGGATTAGGAACATTAAACAACATATTAGAATATAAAAAACATAACAACTTTATTGAAAACTTATTTTACATGACCACTACATTCCCTCATACTTAGCATTGCATGGGATAACCTGAAGACATCCATAAAAAAAGGTGAGCTATAAATCCCAGTAAGGGAATAAAAATGGAATAACATGAGGAATACAATACATGTCAGAAAATAGGCATATCAATAGACCACAAGAGAATCATAAACATAATGTCATGATACAGTATGATAATCATAACATGGAAATGTGGCAACAACACTTAACATGGAATTAGCATGATCCAAGGCTTATTTCACATTGAGCATTAGTAAACCCTTATTGCACATGAAGCACCAGTAAAACCTCATTTCACTTGAATTATAATGAGTCAAAACCCATTGCACATGACGTATCATGATACTATACATTACCCAATGCATTGGAGCGCTATCAGGGTGAACCCTTCGTAAACATATCATTTCATGCATAAGTGTGCCAAATGGATCATAAAACATGGATACATAAAACGTAATCATTTATTACCAGATAAACTAATGTGTAATTCAGACATGAAAATATATAATAAATAAGTAAATGTGCATAAAGGTGAATACCCTTGACAGAGAAATGGGTATGGTATTCTGTACACAAGGATTTTTTCTTGGAAAACCGACATGCAATTTTGGCAGCGTACAGACGTGACATAAGAACTCATAAAAAGGTTGATGGGAGAAAAATGGGTGTCTCATAATATTTACATGAAATGGAAAGTAATGGGGTCATATAGATACACGTCCCAAAAAGCGTAATGGAATTTTGATGCATAATACAAGAGAATTTCTTGGATGTAAAAGAGGTGACAGAAATACCTCACGGAATTTCGGCATGGTAACATGTATACATGGGAGGAAATACTGAGAGAGAAAGGGGTCTCACATCATCCAAAAATAAATATGGCAGTATGGGGGAAGTTCAAAATCATACCCAAATTTTTTTAATGGAAAAAAGGTCATAACAACTTAATGAAAATTGGACCAAATGAGAAAGGAAGAAATCCCTTAATTGGATATGTGATCCGAAAGGCTTGGGAGAGACTTGAGAGAGGCTTATTGGGAGCTTGTAGAACCTTGGGAGGATTATAGAGAGAGTATGGTAGGGGAAGGATGAACTCAAAAGGAATTGAGTGAAGAGTAAGTGGGAGCTTGGGTGGGTTTATATAGCGAAGGAGAAAGAATTCTTTGTTATTTAGGTTTGGGTCATCCCACATTAAACTAATCAATACCACAAAACATAACATGGTTTTTGCCCATGGTTTTTTCTAAAGGGGGGTGGAAAACAATATTTTATAAATCCAATGTCCTAACTTCTTAAAATAATAGGGTTTCTTATGTGGAGTTGAGTCACACTCTCAAAGAAAACAATTTTAAAAGACAAAATGTTTTGTAAGTCCTGGAGGGTCCACAAAAGCTTCGTAAAATAAAAACCTATATAAAATCACATTATTTTAATGCTAAAAAATATATTGGCCGACAAAAATGTTTATAGTATTTTATTACATCACTATTGGGTCATTATGATGTCCTAAAACACATTATATATTTAAATGGTATTTAATTTTTACCCAAAAAATCTATTGTCCCAGAAAATTATGAAAAATCCACCATTGGATAATTTTGACATCCTAATTAAAAAAATAAAATTCATTTTATCTAAATAATTATATAAATATGTGAATTTTTACTTTTAAAATAAAATCGACATTTACCGAAAATTCACGGGTTTTGCAAAAACAGTTTTCAAACCTTAATAAAAATCACAATCGCATTCATAAAATTATATGATCATTTATATTTAATAAAAATAAATTTAATAATATTATTTTATTAAAATATTTTTTAATTAAAAAATCCATTAATTCATCAAAATAGATTTCTTAGTTGAATATTAACTAAAAATACTATTTGTGCTTTAAAAACCTTTTACAAAGTAACAATAATTAAATGAATGCACATTCTTTATAAAAAAAATAATGTACATAGTCATAGTGCTAGGGTCTTGTTACATAAACACTTATAACAACCGCATAAGACCGAAGGGTAAGGTGTACGATGTTGACAGACTCTTGGGGTGGCTCAGATAACATTGATCGGGTTGTAATGTCTATTAACTTCCACCTCTCCCGCAGTCGGTTCTGATCAAGCTTAACGTGTTCAAGCCCATCTTCGGTTGGTCAAGAGTGAAGCCCAATGACACCAACTCCTTTTTCACCTCTGACAAATGAGATTCTTATGGGGAAAGTCTACCAGATGAGGCCATCAATTCTATTTTCTGAGTAAATTGGATTTGTTAAAGCCCTATATTTATACTAAACATGTGATCACTATTCAATGACTATATTAGTAATGGTCACAATTCATAATAGTATTTTAAAATCTAGAAACATAAAACCAATGAAGATCACATTTTATATAACCATAATAACACATTTAATTAGATCAAGAGGAATTTAAATTAATGAAAGTTTGGTTCATTACAGATAGAATAACTCAATTATGTCATTTAGTATTTAATAAAAGTCAATTTTTCTTTATTTAGGTTTTTTATTTTAAAAAAAAACACATTTAATATTTTTTCTGATTCACCATATTTTTTATATAAATCAGAATCCATTAACCACATATGAATTTTAATATTTTACAAATTTGGATAGAGGGATGCTCAGTTCACATAATCAACTATCAATTTTATTTTCATATTGTAAAACCTAAAAAAATTATAATAAATAATAATAAAAAAAATAACAAATCAATTTCATGTGTTCAATAATTAATAATTTAACATAGTATTCTTTAAAACTAGAATGAAATATTACACTGTTGATATTCTTCAAGAGAATCCGATGTAATTTATGTGATTTTTTTGGATATTATCATCATATAATATAAAAGCAATTAATTTAAATTTAAATTTAAAAAATATTTTCGAAAATTAAGGTAATGTATGACTTATTGAACAAATAATTTCATTTCTTTATAACATAGTGGAACATATATATGAGATCTCTATTTTTCATCATTTGAAAGACATCATTATTGATCACCACCAAAAACAAATTTCAAGATCATTAAATATTAAAAATAGATTATCTGTGACATCGTCAATATTTTTCTCATTATGACCCATTTGATTATTTTTAAATTATCTTCATATGGAAACTAATAAGAGTATAAATTTTAAATTTTTTCCTACAAGTAGGCTTCTATAATTAACTAATTCAACTGATACTTTGAAACATACCTTCTTCTTCAATTTTTTCATATATCTCTCACATTGGAATATCCATTGAAACTCTACAGAACTACTAATTTTTTCAACACAATTTTTTTTCTATTAAATGTTCCATTGAATAAATAAAGGTAAATAAAAATATTTTTTATAGATTACATAAAATTAGAATAATATATTTTTTCAGCACACTCAATGTATTATAGTATGTTGTTTCCACACAAATGTGTCAGAAAAAATATGATATTTCAGTCAGCACATCCCAAACCAAAGAATCATATAATCCTATAAGGCCAATATATAGTAGTATTTCTATTATGAAATGGAAATAATGACTATTTGACCTCGTAATTTGAAAATTTCTGACACCAAAAAGAAAAACGTGAAGTATATACACATGGTATCCTAGAATATAAAATCCATTGACATAATAATTTTCGAACTTATTTAGAAATTTCTTAATCTAATTTTGTAATCATTTAATTTTGTGTTCTATTATTTTCAATTAACTCATGTTCAAGACAGCTGCATGTTTGGAAAAGATATAACCATTCATTTAGAGTATATTTATTCTTTCTAGGTGTGTAAAAATATTTCTATATTTATTCTTATCCAATTTTGTTATTTTATATAATAACCTATTTTTTTGATGGTTTTTAGTTTTTTCAAACGTAATATGAGGTAATGAATAGAAAATATATTCTACCAAAATATTTGAGATTACTACTGAAGGTCCATCTATTTCAATTATACTTTTTGAAAAAATATTTCTATATCTTCATAAAGGCTGATATATAGGAATAAATCTCTAATTGTAGGAAAATATAGTCTTCTTCCATTATATAGAATCAACACTTTAGTATCACCCATTTAATACAAATGATTTTAGATCATGTGTATTACATCAAGATAACATACCTTATTCTATAAAGTCACTAATTGTTTACATTAATACAACTTTCATGGTAAATTTTTGTTAGGGAAAGTATATCACAAGAAATTACACTGTAGATTCATAATAAAATTAGAAAATTAATTAGTGTACTAAAATAAGCACTAATATCATTCAATGTATCTCTTAGAATTTATAACACCTAAAAAATATATGGCTCCTTCATTAACATCCAATTACGTAAGTTGGATGGAGTTATGAAAATAGTCAAATAAGAATATTAATTGTTGTAAGCACTGAATAGAAAGAAACTATTAGTATAAAGACTTAAACATACATTATAAGGGTTCAATGAAAAATAAAGATTCACCCTATCAAATTAATTCCATGAATCACCATCCCAAGGATGATTTAAACATCTACTTAGAGAAATATTAGAACTATGCCATGTCACAAATGTATATTTATTTTGAGACATAAATAGACACTATAATCTAAGTGTAATAGTAAAATAGATAAAATTTTTAACATGAAAAATTATGGTATTTACCTACTTTAATAAAATTTTCCACATGCTATTGAATTAACTAATTACTCATATTCACCATAATATAAGATGAAATCATTTGAAAATCCATGGATCTTTTGATAAATGAGACCCAAATTATAGACCAACTTTTTACTTTCATAGAAATTTATAAGTAGTGCATTTCCCCCATGAAAAAAATATTTAAACAAAGATAAAATTTGATCAAAAAAACTATTTTACATTCAAAAATCTGATTTAATAAACATAAATTTTGGAACAACTTCTAATTTTATTATCCTGCATCTATGATATAAGGCCTCCATAGTAGGTTTAAACAAATATTAAAACTGAGATCGTTTTAATTCAGTATTCAAATTATCATTTTGAGTTTCTATTTTTTGAAAATAAGGTCCATGAAACTCATGTTTTAAATTTTGAAATTATGATTGACATGGAACAAAAAAATTATATTTTCTCTTGAATTACATTCACTATACTCAAACTAAAAACACAATCTTTCAAAAAAACAAAGTGAAATATATGAAACGCAACATTATCAAAAGATTAAAATCTCTTAAGATCTAATTTCTTACTTATGCATTTGATTAGCCCTCTTGTAACAAATTATGAATTTGGAATTGTAAATGATATAAACATTTTTACACCATCAATGCATAATGTTTTTATACTAGAACCGTGTGGATTTCTATGATGATTTATCCAACAATGATTTTGTAATAAAAATAGTGTCTATTTACTAGGTCCATAGTCTTAAAAAAGTAGTTTATTATAAAAAAATTTATTTTATTTTATATTAAAATAAATTTAAAAAGTATTACAAAATTTATTTTTACTAAATAAAAAATTAATTATTCTAACATTTAATAAATTTTAGAAAATATTTGTTAGTTCACAAGAATGATTAAATTAAATTATAATTAAATTAATACATATTAAAATTGTTAATTATTTATTGTAAAATTTTATTAGCTTTGTACTCAATTATTATTTTTAATTATTACATTTTTTCTGTAAAAATTAAATAATTTTTCAAATATATTATTAGTTTTTTTAATTTTTTATACGTTTTTAATTAATTATTATAAAATTTCAAGTATTTTATAAAATACTAATTCTTATAGAGTCTTAGAAATAATTTATTACTTATAAATATTTTATTTAAAATATAATATAATATATGAATATTTTAGAAATTTTAAAATTATAAAATTAATATTTTTATAATTTTTTATAAGGTTTTATAATATTAGTTATCAAATTAAAAAAAATAATTTAAATCTTAAAAACATTATCTTTCGTACTATTAATAATTTTTTATAAAAATAATGGTAATTTTCAATTTAATTTGTATTAATATTATTAAATTTCAAATTTTCTTTCATTATCAGTATTTTTCTTAAAATTTTATAAGTTTTAATAAATGTATAAGGATAATTATCTTTAATTTATCTAATATTTATTTTAATATATTATTAATTTTTATCATAAATATTTTTTTTTATAATTTTACAAAAATATTTTGTGATATTATATTAGTTTTTTCATTTCTTGTTATGATTTTTTTGTTAAATTTTATAAATTTTAATAAGTTTTACTAATTTATAATACACTTTATTATTCATTAGTTTTTACATTTATTAAAATCATGGTAATTTTTTTATTAATTTATTAAATTTATTAAATTCATTATTTTTAGCACGTTTTCTTATATTTTATTAGTATTTATAAATTTTTATTTCTAATAGTTTTTATCTTATAGAATATATTTTTTTAAAATAGGTTATATTTTCTATTTATAAAAAAATATTTTATTTAATTTAATGTATTTTACTATGTTTTAATATTTTTTCTTACAATTTAATATTTATTAATTAATTATTTTAATTATACCAATTTAGAATTTTTATTATTTTAGATCAAACTATCATCAAATAATTTCTAAATTAAAAGAATATAACTATTAAATAACCAATAAAAAATATTCAATAGAAATAACTAATAAATAATCTAATAATAACACACAAATAAATAAATAAATAACTTATTTTTAAAAAAATTATGAAAAATACCTCTTTATTGTGTTAAAAATGACTAAAACCAAAATCTATTTGACAAATCTGGACCGTGGGGAGCTATTCTTTGGAGAATCAAATAGAAATATAGGGTAATACTTATATTTTTTAGAGTCGATGTCTAGGTTGTGCATATATTTATAGATTTGTTTATAATTAACCTTTTTCTTATAATATTTGTTAATTTTTTTATTTGTTTTTAATTAATTACTATAAAATTAATCATATTTTATAAAATACTAATGATTAAATAGTTTTAGTAATATTTTGTTCCTCATTGGTATTTTATTTCTCTTCTTATATAAAGTACACATGTTTTATTAGTTTTCAAATTATTAATTTATTTTCATGTAATATTATATAAATTTTATAATATGAGTTTTCAAATTATGAATAAAATTTTAAATCTTACAATATTATATTTTTTCATATTTCTTATTATTAAAATCATAGTAAATTTTAATTATTTTTCTTTAATTGTATAAAATTTATAATTTTATTTCATTATCAATGATTTTTAATATTTTATAAGTTTTTATAAATTTATAACTTAAATTAAAATTAATATTAATGATAATTTTATAATATTTATTATATTTTATTACTAATATTTCTATATTAATTTCAAAAAATATTTTATTTTATTTTATTCATTTTTTTATTTCGTATTATAATTTTGTCTTTAATTTAATAAATTTTAAAAAGTTATACTATTTATAATACACTTTATTAATTATTAATTAATGCTTTTATTAAAATATGAGCACTTATTTTAATTCATATCGCATCCTTATAAAATATATTATTTTTTTGTTATATTTATACTATTTTTTTACTTATTATAATGTTTCCTTGCTATTTTTTTAAAATATAATATTATGTTTTTTAATATTAGATTTGTTTTTCTATTTCTTATTATAAATATTATTTTATTTAATATATTTTACTATGTTTTACTAATTTATAATACAATTTAATATTCAATAATTATAATAATTTATGTTTATTACTAATTACACCAATTTACTATAAAAAAATATGCAGATTAAAAAAATATTAATATTAAATAACGCGTAAAAAAATTAAATAAAACAATTAGTAAATTATCTAATAATAACACAAAAAATAAAATAAATAATTAGTTTTAAAAAATAATGTTTAGAAAAATACCTCCTAATTATGTTAAAAATGATCAAAACCAAAATCTTATTCATAGGTTTGGATCACATATATTTATCTTTGAATGAATAAAAGATAAATTAGGAGGAAAACATGGTTTTATGAGAGAGGATATGTGGGGTGCACTGGTATTTATAATGAGTTTTTTTTTGTGATGCAAGGAATTTCATCATAAATACTTATTTGAAATGAATAATTTGGATAGATTCCATTAATTGAAATGGGAATTTGTAATAGATTAAAAATCCATAAAAAATAATCTTATTCCATATTTAACTTATCCCACCATTTTTAAAATTATTTGTTATGAACATAATCCGTCTACATTAATCTATTACTATATTTTATATAATTATTAAAAAATAATTACTATGGATTCATGAATCCTTCGAAAAAATATCTAGTGCAATGAAAATATATGTTCTATCATTATAAGTAATTCCCATAGATTTTGGAATCCATCGTAAATAATGTCTATTGTGGGAGACATTTATTTTTCCCTTGTAAATGAGTCTTATTCGCACGATGACACACATTAATTCCAAAACTATTTGAAACAGACTATAGGTCCATCATAATAAGCCATCTTAAGTGAATTTTTTTGTGATGAAATTGATTTTTGTCTTAAAAAGTTGTGATATAAACACATATTTATTAGGGAAATTAGTCCTTTGCAAATAAACCATTGCAAAAAGTCAATAGTTTTTTAGTGATACAACAATGACCTACAACTGGTCCAATTATATAGATAATAAATAAATAATAAAAAAATATACCAAGAGGATCCACTACAACCAATGCATCACTCAGTCCTATATTGAAATCGCACCAAGATACTCCAAATTGACCAGCTATGAGACCTATGATAAAACCTATATATTCGACATATGTTCTGAACACATACCCAAGTTCATGTATAGGGTGTGAGAGTAAAAATCTCATTGGCCACCACTAATGGTTCCCCAAATATTTTTCATAAAAATGGCGTGTCAATGATAAAGTAAAAAAGCAATAAAACAGAATAGGTAAAAAAATATTTGGGTTACTATGTGATAAATAGGCCCTCATGAAATCTGACCCTACCTGGTTTTATTATAGATTGGGAAGCATTAAAGGCATACCAAGATGTATCCTAAACTAGAAAGGTGTCCTTTTTTATGACTAGTCTGACTAATTCATAAACAAACAATGATTCCAAGTAACATAACTAGGATATTGAATAAATATACTAAAAAGGAGTTCCAATAAAACATTTTGGTGGTCCAAGCCATATAATTGTAAAGAGTCTCAGTTACACAACTATCTTGTCCAAGCTATAGAAACGTAGAGAGTCTTGGTAACACAAGAAATCTATACAAGCCATGAATTACCTGGGAGTCCCGATAAGACATCTTATACTACTCATAATCCAGTAACCTGGATCTGGTTGTTATCATACTAAATTAGCACAAGATACAATAGATCATATCCCTAAGGATTAAAATTTTTAGCAATAATGGGAGACTAGATAAATACATGATTGTCACATTACATTTTAAAACATAAAATACAACTTAAAATTCTAGTGAGAACATTATTAGTTCTTCTAGGATATGCCTAGAATAATTTATATATCACTTCTTGGTATCTTGGGAAAAGAAAAGAATAATAAACGATGATATTATATTCTTAGTCAGGGAAAACTTACAAAAGAAGCTAACACATAATAAATAAATCATGGATAAAATGGTAGATAGAAAAAATAATAAAATATGGAACATAACAAATATCATTCAAGGAGAATATATACATGGATGATATAACTTCATAAATTATCACATAGTTAAAAATTACTTATTTCATAATGATGGAATTTATAATAGTGGACATCAAAATAACACTTTAATTACCTTATACAAAGATTTCATAAACATACCATCATGGAGTTGTTCCAAGAATTCATAAACATACCCTCAAGGCCTTGTGAAAAGACATAAAAAATACATGCGAAGACATACATAAAATACCCAAGCTAGTTGGTCTTATGAGACCTACATATGCATTAAAGAAATATGTAATTATAGGCCCCACCGGTCAGGTAATAAGCCCAACACATTCATCTTATAAACAAACAATATAACATAATCAAGATGCCTTAATAATCAATAACTATTCATATTATAAGAAATAACATACAAAATATCAACACTTTCCAAAATCCAAATGATCATAAGCTATCTATAGAATAAGGGTGGATTGTAACATTAGAATATATCCCTAGTAAAACATAATAATAATTAAACAATTCTTACATAGATGAAGATACCTTGAAAAGAGAAAGTAAAAATGTTCCATATGGAAAATGTTATGATTAATTTTTAAACCTTTGAAAATAAATCCAAATATTATTGAAAATTACATTAATAAATCATTTAAAAGTAAATAAGAACATTCATGAAACATTTTTAGAAAATATGGCCATGAAAGAAAAATTATGTCGACCAAAGGGGAAAAATTAATCTTTCTCAGAAAAATGTTTTCTCGATCATATTAAGTACCAAACAGAGGAAAATTGAAGGAAAACAGGTTAAATCCATATATAACTAGTGAATAAGAATATAAATTGAGTTTAAAATAGAAATAGATTATAATTTTCTTCAATGTAAATTTAAACATAATTAATCCTGAATAAAAAATTAGATGGTAGAATAAACCTTTACTACTTTGGTAACCTTTGAATCATAGCCCATTGAAATAAATAAATTTAAATGAAACTTTAAATACCATGGATATAAATATATTCATGATATAAAATATCAATTGGCCAATATAAACACTATATAAAAATAAAAAAGTGGTGAATATTACACATGTCTCACAGAAACAAAAGTGAGATGAGAACCCCTTTCAAATATCATAACATTGAAATGAGAATTAATCAATGATAGGATTCTATATAAAAAATTAAAATACACATAAAAAAATTGAAAAGAAAAAATAACATAATCAACGATCATTATAAATATAATCTTGATATATTATAGACAATGAAGAAGTAATATATCCCAATGAAAAGAAATTATGTTAAGAAACCCCTTAACATGAGTCTGATTGTCCACATACATACTTTATATCTGCTAAAATAAAATTATATTAATTTTATACTCAATTAAAAACCTTTTTCTTGTGTATTACCATATTATTATTCAATTTATTTAATTGATTATTATCATGACCTAACTCATCGGGGCTCTCCTGACCGACAATAGGCCAAGTGTGACATCCCAAGCTTGCCATCAATATGCCGGGGGTGGGTGAGAAGAACCAACTAGGTAATATTAAAATAGAATTCCTTAGCCTTATTATCAATACTCATTCACACAACAACCTCCAAAAATAGATTAGATATATAATAAAATCCTTAACACCTAGAGTGAAAACCATGTATTCAACAACCTCTAGGAAAGAATCAAATTACATCAGTGTCATACATATGTTAAAAAGAGAACAAATACATGCCAAAACAGAAAATGATGTCCCAAAATGACAAAAACTATCAAAGGGAATACTGAATGGGACTTTAATCACAATATACAAGGAAAACCAGGAAACATAGTAAGCACCTCTAAGTACTACTATGGTCCTCTAAAATCAAAACTAATCCACCTATCATCTGCATAAGACACAAAATGTGTGGGTAGAGACCATGTAGGGGTGAGTATATAAGTACCCATTTAGATTACCAAAAAACCTAAAAAGGACAAATAAAAATGACTAACAATTAACTCAACCCATAAAGTAATAAGGTAAAGAGAAACTAATCCGATATGATCGTAAAAAACCCAAGAGAGAGATAAAGGAGATCTCCATCTCCACAAGCGAACTAAAAATGATGATTCAGACGATATAATCAATGGTGTATCAATGATACCCAAAATAAAACATAGCGTCACAAAAATCTTAGTGGAGGGGGACACTCCTCACTACTGTGATTCACAGCCGAGGCAGCACAAACTCCTCTTGTAGACCTGTTCGTCATTAGAACTCAATGAATAGAAAGTACCTACTCTGTTGATAGATGATCCATGCCCAGTTATAGTGTGGCGGAGTACCAAATAAAACATTATAAAAAGTATGAGGGACCTATATCCTGGTGTGACATGGGAGTACAAACCTTTGGAATCTCTCTAATGATTAACTTGATCTTATCCATCAGCTAAGCATCACTAAAGGAAGTGTCATGCTTGTAATTCATTGTGTCATACCTATGATTCTAAAATAAAAACCAAAATCATTTATTATGTGGAAAAATTCATTTGATAGGATACCCTTTATCCCAAATCTTATTTCAAAAGTGATATATATATACAAGGTGTCATATTATGGAAAAAGTAAACAATGTGTATATGGTATACACAACATGTCTTTAAGGCCTTGGGGATCCTTATGTCTTTCGACCCATGCCTATGTACTTCAACCTTTGCCTACGTACTTTGGTCATCCTCATGTATCTGGCCATTCCCAAGTACTATATCAAGGTCCAATTATATGTCCTTGTCCATGTACATTAGTCATGCTTTTGTACCTGGTCATTCCCAAGACCATACACCATTGTGGTAAATACCGAGCCTCTAGTACCAAGTGATCTAGCATTTATAAGTCATACATGGCGTGTGATATTTAAATCTACCCAAAAAAACTAATTATCATAGCTTGGGGATTACATAGAGTGTGTTATTAGGAAAACACACCATGTATGTCATAATTTCCCAAAATCCTAGAACCTTTATGCGTCTTCTCCCAACATAGTCACAACCTATGCTCTTGTCGCACATCTCATCAGATATCCTCGATTTGGGATGACTAAACACTATTCATCATCAGTGGCTAGATTCCATCCACCCAAACTATATGCAGATAATTCCTATTGCACCTCACTACCATGTCTTCTCTCCCATGGATGATAATAAATAATCTAACCTCTAATCCATGTCGCCAATACCCACATCCTGCATTATATCATGATCGGTAACAACTTGAGTTTTTAAGAATTATTATTTTTTGAATAAATTAATTTTATTTGATTTATTTCATTAAATGTAACATAAATCTAAGATTTCTCTATATACAATACTGGGTTGCTGGCATTATACATGACACTGAGTTTTAGAAAATCTAGGATATATTATTAATATAGTTATTTAAACATGACTATTATACCCTAGCCAAAAAACATAATGATATGAATAGTAATAACTACTTTTTAAATATTAATTATATTTCTTTACATAAATGATTGATAAAAAATTACTTAATTTTGGGAAAAGACTTTATATGCTTAGAAAATACAATTTTGTCAAAAAATGTTGTTTATTTATTTTTTAGAACACTAAAAAAATTAACTTTTAAAACATTAAGAAAATAAATTTGACAATTGAAACTTCATTTTTGAAATTATAATAGAAAAACTATCTTAGGGTGAGTTTTTGTAATTTTTCTAAATTTTTTATTTTTAATGAATAGTGAAAAAGACTAAATTTTAAATAAAAACTACCTTTTCATTAAATTTATTTATATAGAAAATTATTTTTAAAATTTGTTTTAAAGTATAATTGGTTCAATTATAAATCCATGAATATAATTTAGGTCATTGGAATAAATTTAATATTGAATTTTTATATAAAAACTTTGTAAACTTTTAAACATTTTCTCTATAAATATTCACTTTCTCGTAACGACTGGGAGATTAATTTTAAGTTAAAATTTTGCACTTATGTGAATTTAATTTGAAGAAATTTATTCCATAATTATAATAAAAAAATATATTATCTAATATGTTCAACATAATTTTTGACCAAAATTACTAGTAAAAACAGTAAAAATTATTTTCCACAGTTAATGTAAAAAAGTGTTTACTGGGGAGATTAAACTTAATATATAAGGGTTAAAAATAACATAGAACTTATCAAAAACCCATTTCATGGAAATATTTAAACCACATATCTTATATTATTGATATGGGTCCATTTGTTAATGTTTTTTGATGATAAAAATATGGGCACACCTTTTTCTTTTCAAAAAATTACAAGTGTGTCACTCACCTCACTAATAAAAGGCTGCCCCTATCCTCTTTTATTAACACATTAAAAACCTTTTTGTTCATCCATGAAATAACTTAATAAATTCAAAAACTCACTAAACTCATGCTAGAAATATTATTCCATACATAAATCAAACCTAGGAAGAAGTTTGGTTCAAACCTAAAGAGGATACCCGAAGAAGAGGTAACATTAATCAATGAAAGTTTTTTATTTCTTCCTAAAATTCAATAAATTAGTTTTATAATTAATGATATAATAAAATTATTATATTCGATATACTGAGATGTTTTTATGTTATGGTCATGACCTACAACCATCTCAACGTCTATCAAATGGGTTATGAAATCATCATTTGGGTGTTTGGAGGACTACCGCATCGGGAACCGATGTCATTAATTTTTCCCTTAACACCAAACAAAGAAGTATATAATGATGGATTTATTATTTTTATATGATATTTATAATATTATTATACTTATGGAAATATTATATCACACATACCTTCATAATATTCATTTTGCAGTAATATGATAACTTTACTCATGTGTACGACAAACTACCTCTTCGTGTAGTGTTGTGATCCATTATCAGTTGAAATGGAAGGTAATAAGGACTGTTTTAATGAATATATATTATATATGTGATATTAAAATTATTATGGAATGATAACATATCATTAAAATTTCTTTATTTCAATCTGACAAGAAAATGTAAACAACATTCATGTGTATGTATGACCCACCATCTCCAAGAACAATTCATTTCTTTTTCAATCTCTAAATATTTTGGATTACTCTAACATTATATATACTGAATATATATTATATTTATATAATGTTTCGAAATAATGATAATATGGAACCATGATCAATTTATGAGAACCAACAAATAAAAAATAAAAACCTATACAAAAAACAAAGTGATTATTACTCAAAAAGCAACTTAAACATGTAATTGTTCATAAAATGGTAATAAAAGGTCATAAGAAAATAACATATCAGATTATATATATAAATATTTATCTATAATATATGTATAATAAAATTATATTTTTCATAAATTAGGTTTGAATGTGTATGACATAAGTAAATACTTAAGTTAAGGGATCTCCGTCTCAATTTTATTTTTCTGAGAGACACATGCCATATTCATCATGGGTTTATTTTTGGTTATGTATATACTAAACATGTATATATATTATGATTATTATTCATAATATTTTTGGGATTTAATAATCTATTTTAATATTTCTCTTTCATGGGGTTTACGACTCAAATGTTACCAAAGTAGTAGGGGATTTTTGTCTCAATTTGTCTACATAGAGATATATGTTTTTTATACAACTATATATTTTACAAGGTGTATATCTGACCAATTTTACATATAATATCATGAATTTATTTATATTCATGACATTTTAGGTTTAAAATTATGTTATTAATTAATGGGGTTATGATTCAATGTTATCAATGTGTAAATATTTTATGTTACAATATCATTTTTATTGGGATTGTTTAGGATTATGTTTCTGATGATAAAATATAATGGTACATTTCTCAAGAAACTCATGAATATTATTATCATTAGGATAGTAATGATATTTTTAGGTAATATTACCATTTTATAACTATTTTTTTCTTAAAATAGTTGAGAAAATGATTTTAAGAAGATACAACTTTATTTCCCTCTACAATCGAAAATCCATTTTCTTCCAAAACTAGGATTTCTAAAATATGTTTTACTATTATCCTATGATAATTTATGGAATTTTTTACACATGTTTTACTATTTATAGTTTGTTTTACTGGGAAATTATTTTACATTTATAAAAAATACTTTTTTGGATTTATTAAAAATATGAAAGTAATCATCGTTTTAACATGTACGACATGAATGGAATTCTCTGTCGTCATGACCAATCACTGATTCTAAGTTTTATTTATAAAAATTCATGTTTATTTTTAAATAAAATGAGATTAAAAATGATTTATGTATTAAGTAAAATTATTTTTTAATATGGAAAGTATATTTTCCTCAGTAAATGATTTAAATTATATTTCAAAATAATTTTCCATCTAAGATGAAATCAATTAATGTTACCTATTTCTTACATGGGATGTGATCTTAGGATATCATACATATTATTTCCCTAAATGATTTTTGTTATGATTATTATGAAACCCATTTCTCTTCCATGAGTTATACCATGAGTAAATTATTATGAAACCCACTTCATTTCACGGGTTAGGCTGTGATGAAATGATGAAATGATTATAAAACCAATATATTTTACACTGGATATGATGTGATGAAATATTTATGAAAACCATTTCATTTAAAGGGTTATAATATAATGAATTTTTATGATATTTTTGAGAACATAAATATTATTTTTATTATGATATAGGTGGGACCTATATCTCTATCCAATAAATTGGGTATATATTTATATCACATGAGATTGATTAGGCTAGAATGAGGATATAACTTAGTTCAATAAGGGACTTTGTCCACTATGATGGAATTGAGAGTGAACCTTGACTACTATAATTGTTTTGGGAGTGAAATCATTCCACTATGATATCTTTATAAGTTATCCTTGATGACTATGGAAATTATTCCCTATGCTTATGTGTATGGCAAAAATCTTTTTATTATGCCAATGTAATGCTCTCATGGATCATATTATTTTATTATATTATGACTAATTTAATATAAACTACCAATATTTATTCCATGATTCAATATTAGGATCTTTTATAAGAAGCATATGGTTTTCAAATATTATTCTCATGTTCTCATACCCTTATGTTCATGTTATGCCTACGTATCTCTCTTATTTATTCTTAATGAGAATTTAAGACCATCCTTTCTTATGTTTACCTTCCCCATGTTAGGAATAAATGTATTATATATGATATATCAAATAAGTGTTCTTGTTATTAATATAATAGTTGGAGATTATTTAGTTTACCTATGAACTAGTTTTTTTAGGTTTCCATGTTTCCAAACACACTAAAATATTTCGGTCCTCAGGTGTGTGTTTGTGTAATGTAGTGAATATTCCTAAAAAATGATTTAATATTGATGTATGTTAACACTGGGTTATTATAGTTGGAATCATAGTATAGTTTTAGTTAACCTTTTGAAATTATTATGAGAAAAAATAGTTATATCACTAAATACATGTCTAAGGACCAGTCTAAGGATGAGTCGATGTACAGAAAAATGTCATGGAATTTTGGTAAAGGATAGAAAAATTGGTTTCAATGGAATTACATCACTATTAAGATAGAACAAGTGGATGTGTATCTATGATATAGATAACTAGTGTTAATAACTCTAATAAGGGAACATTTATTTAGACTCGATCATCACATGGTGCATGATAATGATCCTTTCTATACACATAGTTTCACACTCCCAGGGTATATACTTTTGGAGATTCACAAAATCTTCACAAACCATTATGAAATATTAAAATATATGATGAAAATGAATGAACTAAGATAAAACTAAAGTGTAATATACTAAATAATTTGTCATTATTTGATATCCTATAAGTTATTCTTCATGATTATGCATTTCCCTATCACGATTATTGTTCCTTATAAAATGATTTTTTGGTTTTAATAATTGGTGAGAACTTGAAGATACTTGGTTAGTATAGAGTGTTATGGAAAATGAAATGATTGTCCTCATGATCTTCCAAACATTATGGGAGATAAAATTCAGAATCTCATTACTATAGTCACTCAACTTTCACAATATTATGAATTATGATAGACTTCTAAATGAACATAGGAGGGAACAAATTTTTTTGTGTCCATCATGAGAAAATATACACCTTATTTTAGTGGGTCTTCTAAACCTTTAGTTTATAAATAATGGACTAACACCCTGGAAAAGATATCTTCCATTATCGACTGTTTATAAAATGGAAAAGTCATTTTTGATGTCTACCATTTGAGAATGTGAAGAGAATCAATGTTAGACTCTTATAAAATATATGAGTCAACAAGATGAAATTTAATATATTGATTGGGATTAGTTAGTGAAATTATTTTTCAATAAGTAATTTCCTTATATTATTATAAGAATATAGAGAAGGTTTTCCTTGAGTTAAAGAGAAAGGATAATAATCCCATCGGTACCTACGAGGAAAATTTGACAAGACTTTTAACGTACAGTTCTATAATTATCACCCAATATGAAAGAAAGTTTTATTGATTATTTACTGGCTTAAAACCAAGTATCTTAATGGAATTAACTATAATATACTTCAGTAACTATGAATACATTTTTTGATGCACTATCAAGGTGGAATTTCAGGGAGGATTTATACATAAATATCATGGTTTTTATAAGAATAAATAATGATATTTTAAAGGAAATAAAATAACCATGGAGAGTAGAATAATAACTTTCCTTTATGATCAAAATTTGGGAGGAATCATGGCGGAAATTTCCTTAAGGGGACTAGTAAATGTTTTAAGTGTGGAAGAGAAGGCCATCTATCAATTTATTGATGAAGTGACTGGAAGAACATAGATAATGATGTGAATTAGGAGAAAGCTACATAGAATGAAACACCCAAAAAACAATGTTTTGAATGTGAGGATTATGCAAATTATGCTTACCAAGGATCAAATAAAAATGTTAATGATCATGATCAAAATCAGCATCTTATAATCCAAGAGACAAAGGAAAATCTCATGTGATCACTATTTTTGATGTGGGGTGAACTAAGGATGTGGTAAAATATAGAAATAACATCCACTCTAGAACTACTAATGTCTTATTTTACTATGTATCAACCTATTCCTTAATATTTGAAGAATTTTATAGGGGTATCATGATTCCACCCAAATGATGAGATTTATAATTTTTAGTGAAACCCCTAATGGTATAATGATAATATTTCAACTCTAGGATTCCTCTTCTGTTGATGTTGGAAGGAATGTACATCTTGAAAATATTATCATTATCCATCTAGTTAAATTTGATGTTATATTGGCAATAGATTTGATTTATCTATATAAATCCCAAATAAATTTTTAAATAAGTGACATTACATTTCATATTCCAAACCAACCCATGATAATCTATCAATGTGATGATAAGTAACAACTCTAGATGGTGATAAAATACATTTTATGGGTATTACTTCCCATTTTAAAGGGGGTGTTTATCTCAAATGGTTGGGGTGAAACATGATATCAATGATATTCCTATTGCATGGGATTTTTTGGATGTATTTCTAGAAGTGTTTCATATACTTCCAGCAAAATGAGTAGCTATGTTCTCCATAGAAATCATACTTTGGGACATAATAATTTCAAATAATCTATATAGAAGGATCCTAATTGAGTTATAATAATTAAAGAAGAAACTCTTGGAAAACCATGACAATGGATTCATTTGGAAAAGTGTGTCACCTTGGGTTGCACACTTTTTTGTTAAAAATAAATATGGATCATTGCAACTCTTCATTGATTATGAAGATATGAAGTAGAACAAAATTATGAACAAGTATGATTTTCCCCATGTTGATTACTTGTTTGATCAACTACATGAACCTAAAATTTTTCTAATATTTAACTTCATTATGGATAACATTAGTTAAGGTTTAAGTAGGAGGATGTTACAAATAAAAAATTCATTACATGGTATAAACACTATGAATATGTAGTGATTCTATTCAGTCTTACTAATTCCCAAACTCTCTTCATAGATTTAATTAATTTAGTATTTAGAGATTACCATAACTAGTTTGTGGTGGTATTTATAGATAAGATTATTATCAATTCAATGATTAATAAAGAACATGAACAACACTTTATAATTTCACTAAAGACCCTAAAGAAGGAGAAAATAAATTAAAAATTTTAAAAGTGTGAACTTGGACTTCAAAAAAATCATTTTTGGGTCATATAATTTCTTGAGAGAGTATATAGGTATATCCATCAAATATAGAGGCTATTGAATGTTTTCCCATTCCAACCACAGTGACTAAGATTTATATTTTTTTTGTTTATCTAGATATTATCGATGGTTTGTAGATAATTTCTCATGAATATCTAATCCTCTGATCATGTTAACATGGAAGGGAACTATATTCTTATTAAAAATGAATGTGAAAAACATTTCAAGGAACCAAGGAGAAGATTAGTTATCACAATTGTGATTAAATTATCCTATAACGGAGAAGGTTTTGTAATCTATAGTGATGTATCCAAGAAGGTATTTTAATGTGCACTTATTCTGAATGAAATGGTAGTATCTTCTGCATAAATAATTGAAGATTCATGAAAAATATTACAAAACTCATGAATTGGATTCTGTTGTGAATTTTTTTTAATTAAAGATACAAAGGAATCATATTTATATAGAAAATTGTGACATATATACCGATAATAAAAGTTTAATTTATATTTTCATATAAAATGAGTCGAATATGTTCCAAATAAGAAGGTTATATTTGTTTAAATATTATGATTTCTAAATACATTTCCACCATTGGGTTTCAATCCCAATCTATGTTTTGGGTTTTTTCATGCTTTCCCTTTTATGGATCATGTTTTTTACTGGTTACAGATCTCATTCTAGGATCGTTCTAGGGTTTCAACCCTATTTTATTATTCCTTGTTCTATAGTGGATATGTGTTGTGATTATATTTCCATTGATTTTATGGTGATGTTGGTATTTATTGGTGTTTTGTATCAGTCATGGGTATGGGTGGTTTTTGCTGGTTCAAATGACATTGAATAACTAAGGAATGTTTTAAGTTTGCTATGAATTTGTGCTTCTTTAAGGAAAATGGATCAACTATCTATAGGGTATTAAGATTCCCTAATCTTTCATGGCCTTGAGTCCCATTTATCATCCTCAGGTCGTCCAGGTGCGATGGTTCTTCAAGGATTTGGGGAGTGATGTTTGGGTGGCCAACAACATTCTCTGGGATGTGTTGTTTGCATGGATGTCTAGTGTGATGGAGGATGGTGGTTCTAAAAATGACTTATAGGTTTTGGATTATTATTGTTGGTGATGATGTGTTCATTGAAGGATGGCTATGAGGGCGATGAGGTTGACGGTGATGGCGCTTCGATCTACAATAGCTAGTTAGGCTCTAGTGAGGATGTATTCAGCTCTAGTGATGATGATGATAGTAGTTGGATGTGACGAAACCAATGGTTAATACATGATGTGGGTGGATTGTGGTATAATAATGGTGGTGATAAAATCCTTTTGAATTTTTATATTTGAAAATTTGTGATCATGTGCAGTTTTTGACTTTTTATTTTACTGTGGGAGGGATAATACCCAGTTGGATTGTTTTGGGTTCACACTTTTCCTTTAATAGAGTCATTTGAAAATATAAAATATGAATTGTGTTAGAAATGTTACAATGTTTATAAATGATCATGATAGAATGATAAGGCTTAAGAACGATGTATGCCTTTCGGCTATACTAGATTTAAAGGGGTTGTTAGAGTAAGCTAATAGTTCTTCATTATATATTCATCTAGGAATTATAAAGATTTATAGTGATTTTAAAGAGTATTTCTAGTGGGATGGAGTAAATAGAGATATCATAGAGTTTGTATCTCGATGCATGGTATGTCAAAATGTTATGGTTTAAAGACAAAAGTATAAGGGGATGTTACATTCATTGCCTATACTATAATGAAGATGGGATTTTTGGACTCCCCAAAAAGTTTAAATGGAATATTTCTATCTAGGTTATAGTCAATCAACATAAATATTATACACACTTAATCTCTATCAGAGAATACTACTATATTGATCATATTGACAGGATATACATTTAGGAAGTGGTACGGTTTCATTGTGTACCATATTCCATGGTGTCTGAACCTGATATGAGGTGTACTATAATGTTTTGAGGAAGTATTTACAAATATCTTTATACAGAGTTGAGTATCATCACCATGTATCATAATCATATAGATGTCCAGTCTAAGAGAACAATTAAAACCCTATAGGATATGTTGAGATGTTATTATTTGGATTTCAAAGGTGGTTGGGATCAACACCTTCCTCATGTTGAGTTTTTTTATAATAATATCTTTCACTCAAGCATTTAGAAGGCTCTTTATGAATCCCTATATCAAAATAAATGTAGATATATAATGTGTTGGAATGAATTTAGAGAAATAATGATATTGGGACTAGATATAAATGAAGAAATGATAGATAATGTTAGATCAATTCAAAAAAAACATCAACGAAGCTTAGGTCCGGCATAAAATAAATTAAAATTTTAGGGTATTGAGAACAATATTATTTTATATCCCTGCATTGTGTGTTAAACATGTTATTGAGAATAATATTATTTTAAATTAAAATTTTAGGGTGATAAATTCTCCCCCTGAAATAAATAATTTCCTTTTATTTTTTTTCTCAATAATAAAGGGTACAATATTTGAAAATACCATTATTGAAAACTTAAATCATATAAATGAATAATAAAAATTCCTTTGAAAAGGGGAAGTGGGAATCATAATTGTTACCTAAAATAATACATTTTTGGGTTTCTCGATTAGGGGAAAATTAGTGATAAGTAAAAATATTGACTTGTGGGAGAAAGATAATGTTCAATGAATAATAGATAGTGATAAAGAACACAATCATGAAATTGTTAATGACCAAAAAACCATAAATCAGTAAGGGATAAAGAACACCCAAAATTTATCCGAAATAAAGGTAGTATGATAAAATTTCCATTTCAAGATAAATTTCCTACAGTTGAGGGATTATTTTACCATCAATATCGATAATCCAATAAAATATAATTACTAAATTTATTTCAATTTCAAAAGAAAAATTTCATCATTTGGTTGGGCTTTGATCAATTATCACTTATATCTCATCTCTTACTTCAAGAAATTAATATTCAAGAAGAATTTTTCATGCATGAAAAACTAACATTAAATTTAAATGAATTATAAGATCCGTTGAAGGATAACAAGTTGTTCCTCCTATCTCCAGAAAAAAATAAAAAACGGCTATCACAATTCAGAAAATATCCAATATGAATAGATACTATATTAGTCTCAAAAGAATCAATAATAACACACAAAGTTCAATATAAATCATTCAATAAAAACTAACCTTAAAACTCATAAAAAATAATCATGATATTTTTCTACACCCAATAATAGAAATATTTGATCACATTTCCATTCTAGATCAATATAACATTTTTCTTCAAGAAACATTAGTCACATACCAAAATGTATATACCCTAATAATAAATTTTTTAAAATATTCTTATCTTTTCCATAAATAACCTAAATCACCATAAAGCCACAATATAACCATATATGATTCAAAAAGATAATTAAATATTTAATCTTCAAATAAAATCCCATATTACCCAAAAATATCTATATTTACATTAATAATATAATCACACCAATATAGTGAACTTCATAAAATATAACATTAATTACTTAGTTACAAAATCTATTTTTAATCCCATTGTTATATATATGATAAAACATATATTCCCAAAATTTAATAACCCCTTTATCCAAATTAATCAAATTGACATCGAAAATCATAGTAAACCTAAACGTTATCAATAAATTTTAACTTATATCCACAAAATATAATTTTTTCCTCAAATAACATTTTCACTAAAAACAAAACAAATAAAAATATTTCTATTATAATAAATGTCCCTAAAAATATGATTAATCATATTAAACTCCCATAACATAAAACCTAAAATGGTAATTATACCTTTAAACTTATGATAAACCATAGAATTATCAACCCATGAAATATTAGATTTATCCCATATCACTATATAATATCAATGTTTTAAATAGGTTTTATCCTCTCATTCATTATAATGGACCATAAAGAAAATTTGAGAATATCCCCCAAGAGTGTGTAGATAGATGTACAGTTTTTGGCCCACTAATTATACACTAGTGATGGTCAAGTTTATATCCAATATTTCATTTTCAGATTTGTTACCACTAGGTTTATTATCCCCCCAACTGCATCCACTTTACAGTATCATGACATGGATTTATTTTTCATGGAAGCCCAAACAATCAGTACTTTAACAAAGTTTTATGATATTACCATATACATAGAAATATCCTTAGAATATATTGGAGGCTTATGTTCTCTAATATATGTTTTTATAAATCTATTTCTCAATGGGTATAGTTGAATTCATTTTATAACAACTGTAATACTCTAACTCCAATAACTCAGAGTTGGTGGTTATCTTACTATATTGGAACAAGACACAATATATCAAATCTCAATTGATCAAATAGTTTAGTAGTCTTGGGAGACTAGATACATACACAATTATTATATTTAATTTTAAAATAAGATTTATAAATTATATTTCTAGTGATAAAATTATAATTCTCCTATTATATCCATGGAATAATTCATAGATATATCATTATTATCCTGGATAATGGAAAAAATAACAAAGGATGATATCAGAAGCATAGTAATGTAAATAGGTTAAAATAAATATATCAAAAAATAAATAAATCCCAAATTAAATTATAAAAATAAACAATTATCAAATATACTATATAATTAATATCATAAAAGGGGAATATATCCATGGATGATATAACAACATAAATAATCACATGGATAACAGTAAAATATTTCATAATGATGTAAATAAAAATGATGAACATCATAATAATACTATTAATGCCTTGTTCCAAGAAATCATAAGCATAACATCAAGGAATTTGGCCAAGACATCATAAAAATTCCATTAAGGCCCCGTGACAAGACTTCATAAATAACTAGGTAATTGCACATAAAATAGTCAGGATAGTTTGTATCATGATACTTACCAATGAATCAAGGGGTTATGTAATTCTAGGATCCACCCACCTCTTAATAAGTCCAATGCATTCATCCTATGAATAAAAAATACAACTTAATCACAATTCCTTAATAAACAATAACTATCCATGTTGGAAGAACTAATATACAAAATATCAATACTTTCCCAAGTAAAAATGATTATAAGGAATCCAATGAATAATGGTGATGGTATCATTAGAACATATCCCCAATAAATCATACTAATCATTAAATAATTTTGAAATAAATGAAAATCCCTTTAAAATACCATTTGATCATTTATTTGAAAACATGAGAAAGTATCATTTTCATTTTGAAATTAATAATTTAAAATATAAAAATTTCTAGAGTATTCAAAAAAATGTTTTCTTTGAAAATAACTATGTAAACATGTAAAGGAATATTCAATGAAAAGTGTATTCATGGTTGTTGGGAGAGCTGGTAAAGCTATATATGTTAATTTTTTTTTTCTTTTTGTAATTTAAAAATAAATTCAAAATATCTCATACAGGAAACAATAAAAAGATTCTTTTTTTAAACTTTTTTATATAAAGTAAAATATTGATTAAAATTACCATCATAAATAATTGAAATTTAAATAAGAACATTTTTGTAATATTTTTATAAAAAAGGACATGGAATAAAAAATTCATTGACTAAAGATGAAATGAAGTTGACATTTCATAGAAAAATGTTTGATTTATTATATTAAGTAACAAGGGGAGGTAAATTTAATGGGAAAAATTTAAACTGAATATATAACCAAATAATAATGAAATAGATATAGTTTAAAAGATAAATATCTCATAACTTTTTTTAATGAACATTTATGCATAAAAAAGAATGAATAAAAATGATATTATAAAATGAACCATTAAGACTTCATTTAATTTTGAATCATAACAACCTGAAATAAATAACATCAAATGGAACTTTAAAGACCATGAATATAATGAGACAAATGATATAAAATATAAAAGGGTCAATATAAACACCACACAAAACAAACTAGTGGTGAATATGATACATGTCTCAGAGAAAAAAAGTGAGATGAGAAACCCATATAAAGATCATAACATTGATGTGAGAATTAATCAATGAAGTGATTATGTGCAACAAATTTAAATCCATATATAACAAGTGGAAATAAAACATAATATAATAATATTCCATTACACATATAATATTGGAATATTGTAGACAATCAAGAATTAATATAACGAAATGAAATGAAATTGTGTTAAGAAACCCCTTACCCAGAGTCTGAATCCCCACATACATACTTTATGTAATTTATAATAAATATATATTAATTTAAAACTTTATTAAGAAAAATTTTTAGATGCGTTACCTTTTTATTATATATTTTATTTCATTTATTACCCTGCATTGTATATTTATTAATTCAATTTATTTCACGTTATAAGTTTTGAGTAAGTTCGGATCATAAAAGCATAAAAAATGTGATATATTGACCATAGTCAAGAAGTTCATGATTATAAATCTAAATAATTTTAATAATGAAATAATTAACTTTTCTATATTTTAAATACTATTTTGTAATCATCTAGGAAATTCGGGCATGAGAAAATAATATAATCACTTCATGGAGGTGGTAGTCCACATGTACACATGAGTAATGTCATCATTTTTTAATGGGTGGATGGTTAATAAAGGTATATAATATATTATATTTAGAAAATAATAATAATTTAATTAATATAATATATATTAATTAAATTCATCATTATTACTAACCATGATAGATGATGATGAAAAATGAATAATATCATTATGTGGAGGTGATAGTTCACACATACGCATGAGAAATACTTTAATTTCCAATTTTATGGAAAAGAGATGGAAAATGGATGTCCCATAATAATAATAAAATCATATTATATTTATGATAATTTATTATTTATGTTATTATGGATAAAATAAATTTATAAGAAGTAAAAGAAGAAATAAAATTTAAAAGAGTTGGGTACGATGTTTGTATATTCTTTGAGAGTCCTCCTTTGGATTACAACTTAAGCATTATTGAGATAGTATTAAAAGAATACATGAATGTATAGTATATTAAGAATGAATCAATAAAGTTATTAGTTTAGGTATTTTCTAAGATACAGTGAAAAAAATTTGTGAATGAAGTAAAATATGAGGTACCCTATTATAATTGAGGGAAATGATACACATAGAATTAATTATAAGACTTAAATATAATATATATCATAATCATGTAAACTGGAACAAAATGAACATAATTTAGAAGTGAGGATATTATAAGGTCAAAATAATTTTTAAAAACTAAAATTTAGAAATGTTTAATTTACATTTTAAACCTTATTTTTAAGTTTAACACTATCGTTTACCGTTTATAACCTTAACAATGCGAACACATTTTTTTTATACTTTGAGGGTAAAAATTTACTTCAAAGGCGTTTTTTCTTCAAAATTGATCCATAGACTAAATTTTAGACAATTTATTAGACCGATTCCACCCTTTTAATATTTTTTTTGAATTTTAAATCATTTAAATATTTTTCGTATCATACAATATCATTAAAATCATTTTTGAGACTAATCATTTGATTTTACTTTAAATCCACTAAGACAAAAATTGAATTAGAATATAAAAACGTTAAACATTTATTATAATTTATAATTATATATTAAAATCTTCTCATAAAACAATCATCCAAAAAATAATAATTAAATTATTTTTAAAATCATTTACCTTGCTTATTATACTTCTTGCACAAGGATTCTATCTGTATTGTGAAAGTGTTTAAGGTAGTTATATCATCACTAAAAATTTAAAATAAAATACCAATATAAAAACAATGTATTCTAATTAAAAATAAACATTTATAGATGATCATAACATCTTTTTAATAAAACTAAAATATACTATATACATTAAAATAAAGATAGTGACATTTTGTATTTTTCTTAAAATAATTTAAATGTCATTATCAAAGTAATTGGGAAAAATGACATATATTAGGGGTTATGCTGAATATGGTATAATTAATATCATAAAATTTAATATTTTTAAGTGGTTGAAAAAATTTTAAAGCCTTATAACAATGTTTTTTACCTTAATTTCTTGATTTACCTTTTACCATGTTGATAATATTTACAATGGTTACTATTCATAATTACCAAAAATAAATAAGATATATGTACAAAAATTGAACATAAGAATTTAAAATATTTAATTTATTTTTCATTATTTAATTTCTACAATTTTTATAAAAAAATATTAATATAAATTTGTAAAATTCAACGAAAACGGATTTTTAGAAAAATGTGGTTTTAAGCATCAAAATGAGCTTATACCTAAATAAAATAAAATATTGATCACTAAGAAATTATTTAGATTTTTTTCAATAAAATTGATATTATTATACATTAAAACCAAATACAAAACATAATGGTTCTTTAAATTAATTCATTTCAATAAAATAAATGATTGTTTTATAAAAACTGATATTGTCAAAATTCACTAAAAAATAAATTCTTTAGAAAAAAATCCAAAAAAAACACCCCTAAGATAATATTTGCACGATGATTTATAAAATCATATTAATTACATAAAATAAATTTTATAAAAATGATATAAATTGATTATAATAACCGTTCACAAAATTCTATGAAAACCATTTTTTAAGAAAACATATTTTTTAATATTAAAATGACGTTATTAAAATTTATGTTCATATTTATTATTTATTAATAAATAAATATGAATTATATAAAAATATTGTAAATATTTTTTACAATGTGTTTATTCCTATTCAAACCTATAATTAACAACTAGTTTGTAATGGACACATTTAAATAATAATTTTTTCTAGAATGTCATAATTCTATTAAAGTTTAGAATTGTGTGTTAAAAAATATATTGAGCATAATATTATTTTATAATAAATTTTTTTGTTATATAAAAATGGTGTTTCTGATACATATGATAAATATTTAAGTGGTGGATCATGACATATCCATAGAAATATGCAATGACTCACCTGAAGGGTAGATCATGATATACCACTCATGAGAAAAGTGATTATATGTATGATAGATTATGAAATGCCTTCATAAAGATAGCATCGGGTGTCCCCCAAGTATACTCTTCGGTATCTGGTATCCAAAACCCCATTAAAGGATAAAAATATCATCATAAACACATTATATCACATCAAAGTTAGGATAGTAATAAAACACTCTCATGTAATACATAGTACAAAACTGAACACTTCACTAATATCTCACACACATAGAGCACACTAAAATATGGAAATATAAACCTCGACTCTATTAAATTATATTATATCCCACTCCCCATCATTAAACCATTTCTTATTGGGTAATGTTTTCAAAATTCACCGAGACATTCCTGGGCTCATAAGCCAGCTAAGCTACCCCCATTAGCTAACCCATCATACAGGGGAGAAGCAACAACTATGATGTATATGACACTAAATCAGAGTAATAAAACCCAATTAGTGATGGCTTATCGCTAAGGACTTAATACTAGTGCCTAGAATCTGAATATTATATTTGGGAAATGATTTAATTTTAGTTCATAAAATAATTTAAGTTTGGGATAATATTAAAACCCATCAGGGCACATCCATAAATCAGACTTCCAGAAAATAAAAAACAACACCAAAGATATCATTTTAAAGGTTGAATAAAATTAACATAACATTACGCGCTCTTTGAATTCACATAAAAAAATGAAACATATAATATAAAAATGGTCAAGGATATATGTAAATATGAACAATGCCAAACATAAGTGATAGACCAGGGGAAAAACTGATTTGAAAAATTTATCCTCTAACCTTCTCCAACAAAACCAACTCTAAAGTGGTAACCAATCCCATTTATAAGATTAAAATTATTGGACACAAATACCTAATAAGTGTAATTGTAGGTACCTAAAAACTAGTAAAATAGAATCTGATTTTCCATCAATGTGTCTTTATATGTCATGCACAAAAATACTCAGTAGAGAACCACCGATGTTTTCCCAACACAAAAATAATATAATGAGTGTATACTTGTACATGCTTTATAATTTACGTAAAAATAATTATAATGTTTCATATGGAACATGGAAATAATATTAGAGTATTAAAAACAAATTAGATTAGTATATCATTAGTGAAACAACACATGTAATCACTATAGTTTCAAACTATACCTCCCTATACTTGGAGGGTCAATACCAATACTCTTTGTTTTAGGTAAATAATATGAATATGGGATGAGTAGGGTTGGGACAATTAGAAAAACCTATATAAAACATAAGAACATATAATTTATACCCATGAGAGTTTGGAGAACACCTCCATCCCATGGGTAGCGGAATGTTTATATAAGAGTCAAAGAACTGGGGGCCTATCCCATTCATGGATAGTAGATGTGAAATATAATAATCATGTTAAAAACCCATTCCATTTATCCCTATACATCAAGGGACTATGGGCATGTGTAAAAAATTTATAATATAACAATATAATAGAATCTACAAGCTATACTAGTAAAGAAATGGACATTCTCTATGATAATGATAAACATGATTCACATTTCAATAATTTACACACCCCTTTTTTCACACTCATTATCATTCAAAACAATATCCATTCTCAAGACAACATAACTATTTATATAATTTATCATTATTTGTTCAATAAAATAATAACTAGATCTTTATATGATATTTATATCCATTCTCAAGATATAATCAACCATAATATCATTCATTCATGATAAAAACCAATACATAATGTAAATAAGGATTAAAGTAGTAAACTAAGCCAAGTAATCAATACAAAAGTTTAGTGCTAAAAAAATATTAGAGTCCTTCAAAGGGAACCATATGGGTATAAAATATCTAACTCCTAATACATAATAGGAAGACAAGAGAGGTTGAAATTATATTATAACAATAACATTGACATAGAATTCATATAAAAACATGAAACTATCCTATGGAGAACTAGTGGTAGTGATTAGGTTAACCAGGGAAAGGCATATCCCACAAATGTATACATAATCTAATACAAAATTTTAGGATGAAGGTATCATTTAATAATAAATTCCATACTAAAATATTTAAAACTAATTATTGAAATAAATAAATTTTACTTATGTAACCATGTTTCAAAAGATTAAATGTGAATTATATCGAAATATTTTTTTTAAAACATTTAAAAGGCGATGGAAGGAATGAAATAAAGGTAAACAATTTCAAAGGAATTTCAATAAAAACCCTTTTTTTCAGAACAATTTTTGTTATAAAACTTCCCCTAACATAAAACCTTACAAAAACCATGGTTGTCATAAAGTTTGAAGGTTAATTAATTAATTAAAACATTGGTATTTTGAAATTAAAGAACTTATTCCCACTATTTAAACCCATACTCCACATTTTCATCAAATCAATATATTAACCATAGTTTATGTGTGGTTTATTGAATTATATATCATTTAGGTTTTAGTGGAAATAAGTGAATCATATTATATAATGTATTTGGGAGTTAATAAATATCATCTGTGTTATGTATTATTAAAAAAGAAGGTTTATACCAAGTAAATAATATTAGATTAGAAGGTCCCAAAGGTTGTTTGAGACCAATGACACACCAAGTATTTCTATTTCAACCCACGATTAATATCAAGGAAAGTGTCCAACATATTGAGGCAACAATGTTTAGTGACATGAATTAATAACTGGTTACAAAAATTATATATCAAGGGAAAGTCAACAATGAAGGTAAAATATTTTATGGATTAAAAAAAATAAAAACCTATTTAGTAAAGACCACTTCATAAATTAATAAGAGGTCATCTTAATTTTATAGATCTCAAAAAACCCCATTGAAAAAATTAAACCCTTTATATAAAACATATTTTAAATCCATTCATTTTTATCTTCAAAATAAAATCAATATTATTTATTTATTTTATAAAAACTAAAGGTAGATATATTATAAGCATATATTGGGAATCACATAGTGTGTTAGGACCATCTAATAGTACCATATGAGATCCTTCTATTTGAAAACCATCTCTAATTATTTTTTGTATATTATAAAATAAAATTCCATAAATTATGAAACCCAATCACATTAATTCAAAAATAAAAGGATAATAAAATCTAAGTGAAACCATTCTAATTAAGTAATAAAATATACCCAAAAATATAATGACCTAAATCCCAAAATAACTCAAAAAAAACCTTAAAAGGAACCATGAAATATTTAAAACCCTAACTAAACTCATAACTCGATCAACTTAAACCAAAAAAATGATGAAAAATGATTAGTCAACCCACATGAGCCTCCTTGAAGAAAAATAAGAGGAAAACCCAGTATTTAGGGTTACTTTCACCATACATTAGTGGAATTACACTAAAAATACCAAATTATCCAAGAGATATTGTAAAAGGGAAAAAGGGAAATTGAATAGAGAGGAGAAGAATTACATTAGATATCAAATATATAATTCCCATGAATCATCTATGAATGAATAATAATAAAGTAAGGGTAAAGTTATTAATATAAGACATTGAAATATATCTCATATGTATGGAGGAAAATTAAATAGATGAGAATGGAAAAAGTGGTTAAATAGATTTAGATTAAAAATACAAAAAAAAATATTTAAAATAAATACCTTGAGTAGACTACCAAGACCCTAGTCAGGAACCACCAAGTACCCGATTAAACCCACTAGCTACTAGGGACTCTTTCAGGTTGAGTGGATACATGATATCACCTATAGCTATAAATGTAGGTGGGACCTCTTCATAGGTTCCCCAAAATCCAAAAACAATATCGAGCCTTAAATATCATCCAAATATTCCTAATAAATCATAACTAAACACATGAAAAAGTTTTAAATCTTCAAAATGAAAATGATGCCTCAGTTAGATCGACAAATTCAAATAATCCCATGATTTATCCATCTGAATTTCTCACATAAGACCTAAATAACACCTTAATCAAGGTAATCTGAATGTTGGTCATTACATCCTCCCAACCATATGACATCACATCCATGAAAAGTACCATTATATTGTCACACCAAATATTTAATACATATATGTCTCCCATACACATACTTCGTAATCCATTAAATTCCTGATACCAAACTCATGAATCCACCTCATGTTATTAAAAACCTCATAATTCCAGGTTCCACAACTATTTCACCAATATAAAACAAAATTCTACACCATAATTTTGATATATGACCCTTATATTAGAAGTATAACATTAAACAACCATGATATATCAATTATAAAGGGTGTTCCATCATCCTTATGATCCATTAAAGACCATAAAATGCTCAATATGTAAGCTAAGATACTCCCCATCATAGGATTTTACTAGGGCCTACCTACACAAGAACGAACATTTAATATTATTTCAAAAACATATTAACTTATATAAAGTATTAAAATGAATTATTATTTATTCCAAAACCACTTACCAACATATTTCATAAAATACATCATTAGACATAATCCAATTATTATAAAACACTTGTTAATGTAAAAACACCACCTGAATTTTCGTTAAATCCATTTAATTATAAAACCAAACAAATTTTAGTTCAAATTCACTATCCCATTCCATTTTCAAAATAAAAATTACTTTTAAAAAAACTATTCGATTAAAAATATTAAAAATATATCAATTTTATACTAGGAACCATTCTATTTCAAAATATAGAACAAAAATTTCATTTGGAACAACCAAGTTTTTCCTAACACTAAACGATATAAAAAATTGTTTTTAAAGAAAAAATAATATAATTTAAAAAATATACCACCATTTAAAATAAATTTATATCCCATCACTTTCTCCACTTTGAAAAACATAAGATTATAAAAACAATTTCCATTATTCAATGACACTAGAAGAATATTTTAACTTACTCATAATAGATAACACTAGATCCCGTTAGAAATGTCCCTAAATCTATAAAAACATGTTTTACTACATTTTTTTTATAAAAAATAATATTTAAACATCAATATATGGAGAATGAATAGGGTTTTCATTCATAATATATCAACATGCTTGACAATATAATTAAATATGAAAAAATTTCATTTACAATACAATGAAATTTGATATAAATAAAACATAGTTTCATTCCTAGAATGAAAATGTGAATAGAAAAAAAAAATCATGCTTACAAAATTATACAAAATAGGAAGTGACATACTAAATAATAAAATATAATTATAAAATAAGGATCATAATCAATAATGAAATGTTAAATAAGAAAAATTTATCTCAAGAAAATGAATCAATAGTACATTATTATTAACCCAAACTACACAAACAAATAGATAAATATATATATGAAACTATATATATATATAGATTATTCATTAATAAATAAAAACATAAGTTTCTTACATCTATAATATAATGATCACAGAAATTCATGAAATATTTCATGACATCCTATGTATTACTACTTATCAAAACCTAACAATATACAAGAACTAGAACAAATATTAATCCTTGTCGAGTCATATATTCTAGTCTTGGGTCCTATTCCATCATACCCATAAAAAATAAATAAAATATTCAATCTAACCTATAATCCCTACTAATTACACATAAATCCCCCGGTAACTTTAAATTACACTATAAATTGGTTAATTTTTACGTTTATGGGTTAATTCTAAATTATTGATACCACTTTTTAGAAACCCTGACCTTGATACTTGTACGACACCTGAATCTATGTAAAACTACAGCATGAGAACTCTTCAATACTTGGGGGTTGGTGACCAGCACAATGAGTCATGATTTAATGTTTGGTAATAATTTACCCACATTTTAAAAAATAATTCAAGGTCAGGTTCAACCTAAAACCAAACCTGACATATCTATAAGTCAGAATTTCCATAAATAAAACCCAACACCAAAGAGTTCTCCTAATAGGATATGAAAACTTAAACATTCCATTACCCTATATATGATTGAAAATAAGAAAAAAATCATGTGGAATACAATATCAAAATGGTCCATAATTTATGTCAAGTTAATAAATTCCTAAGCCTAAGGAGATACTAGGAGGAATATGTGATGTCCCAAATGTAACCTCCAAGATCCTCTAACCCCATCAACTCTGAAGTGGAAACTAGTCCTTCTATGAAAAATATTTGAGATCATCTAGGGATACCCAATAGATAACATTGTAACTATATATACAAGAAAATATATAAAATAGAGGCTACATATCCACTTAGGTTTTATGAATGGTGTGAGAATAAATACTTAAAAGGGAACCACCAATGGTGTCTTGAAATAGTACTAATATAACAAGTGAATACATGTAGAAGTCTACTCATTTATATAATATAAAAATATATTTTTACTATAAATAATAAGATAATAATAGAATATTAAAAAAAAGTAAAACAACATCTCAGTAGTGAATAAACACATGAAATAATTGTAACTCCAAATAATTACTCCCTTTACTGGGAGGCTCCATACCCATAGTACCAACTTCAGGTCAAGATTACGAAGACCAGATGGATCAGGCAGGGACACTAAGAGGGGGGGGGGGTGAATTAGTGTATATGAATTTTACCGTGTTTTACTTTATTTTCAGCTTTCCCCTCTTACTATTGAACCTCTACCCTAGTTAACTATAATGGATCAAATATGTTCTCTCAAAAATAACATACACATGTAATGAAGATAAGGAAAGAAACAAAAAAACATAGATATTTTTCTATTGTTCGAATGAAATAATAAATCCCAACATTTTTTTGTGATCAAACTATGGTTGATTAATGAATTTTATTATCATCAAAATTATAGTGATTTCATGTGTTTTAAAATATTAACACAAGTTTTAGGAAAGAATCACCCACTTCCCAGATCTAGACTAGTTTATACTGGTATCAGTAGTTCATCAATGACATTGTTTATACTGAAACCACAAGTTCATCAATAGATCATGAAAAAAAACAACTGTAATATTTCTTTTAATCATATGAAGGATGAAACCACAAAAAAATTAATAATATCTTCTTCCTCAAACAATAGATATTCTATTTCCAATGTAATGTCAAAGGTATTGAATACTTGTTGGTCCCACTATATTAGCTCACTATTAGAATGATCAATGTTTGTTCAATGAAGATTACTTATCTCTATATTCTACCTCCCATTCTTCCTAAAAAATAGATAGGAACTAATTTCCTTTTCTTTATATGACTCTTCAGAATGAATCTAAATAATCAGAGTCGGGATCTCTCTATTCTTCTCTAATAACAGAAAATATTTTCTTTACTGTCTGTATCAACTCAAAAATAATTGCACCCAGAAATATCGACAACCAGTAATATATTTTTATATAACAATAATAATAATAATTTAAATATTTTTTCCCCATCACATAATATTTCTTGTCCAAAATTTATTCTTCATAACAGCATATAGATAAAAAGAAGTTATAATTGATTTTAATATGGTCAGAATGAAACCTGAATTATCTTCAAATTAATTATGGTTATTATTTGATGTATAATAAACTATAAATAATATTTATCAATGCATCATAAATAGTGATCCCCACAACATAATTATATTCAAAAAATATCAGCTTAGTTACATCATCATGATTTATTCCTCATAACTCTTCAGATAAATAACATAATGAATCATACATTATTAATTCTCTTTCAACACACGGTTTATAAAAACTATTATATTTCCACTTCATTCTATCAAATTACATATTCATTGATCTTTTTATCATTGGATCAACAATGCGACATTTTTTCTAAAATATTCTTCTTTATGTTCATGCATGTTTATATGTATGAGTATTCTATGCATGACATGCACAATATTATTCCATCAATGAAAAGTAAATTGATGCCACATCCTCTATTATCTCATTCATATTTAATACATGAATGTAACAATGATTTCATTATTATTTCAATTTCACCTCAATCATAAATGAAGAACCATAACCACTCACTTTATTTCTTGAGAAAGGTGGATATGGAAGCACATGCTTATATAATTCACATAATTATAGAATCTCCTAAAAACATGAAAAAAATTATTTTATCATGAAAATTTCATTTTTGATCCTCCCACCATTTATTGAAAGATCCTACTATCATATAATTTTAGCTCCACATACCATTGGGGTTGAGGGTAGGACCTCTAACACAGATGTTAGTACCCCAATACTGAAGGTAGCACCCATATTCTAGAATTAGCACACCAATACAAATGGTAGCACCCCAATGATAATGGTATCTTGTTATACCAATATCAAACCTTCTTTAGTATATAACAATTTGAATGCTTTATTCACAACATCATGATTTGTTCTTATATAGATTAGCACATTTTTTTCTTACTTGTATGTGATCCTTGAGCCTTGTTGGTACCAATATGCAACTCCAATGGGTTGTCGTTACACGGGTATAAGAAATGTATTCATACCCTTAAAAAAATTTTATTTCACTTACACAACTCTATTAGTTTAGTATTATGTGGTTATTGAAAATTTCAACTTACCCTTAGACAAGGCACTGGTTACCCTTACAAAAGCTTCTTGTACCTTTATAGACATCACTTTACCATTACAAAAGGCACTGTTTACCCTTACGTGTGTTACATATACAGTTAACCATGACTTCAACTAACCTTATGTAAGATTATATATTTGTTTCCTACCATTACACAACTACCATTACTCTCATTATTACCCTTACAAAAGTTTAGTTACCTTTTCATAGATCTCAAGTTACCTTTACACATGCCTCTTTACCTTTACACAACACATAATAATTCATGAATTCCCTTACATAACTCCAATTTTATAATTAAAAAAGGTTTGATACTATTAATTGAGTTCATATCTTGATATGTTATTGGTTGTGTGTGTTACAGGTTATAAAGGAAATGCCTTCCTAGTTTTAGGGAATACACCTTTGGTGCTAGTTGCCAGCCCCTGGCCTATGGAATGCAGGCTTGGGGTAGTCATGGAACGGGCCCCGGGGGGCGGGTCGTGACAAATTCGTATCAGAGGAGTCAGTTCTACAATAGAACATTGAACTATGATCTTTTAAAATGGAAATAGTGTTATTTGTAGTGAGTGTGGTTATTAGTCTAGGGAATCCAATTTCAGTGCAGTAGCAGAAGTATCCATACACCAGGACCCTAACTTGTGATTTCTGACTTAGAGCACGAAAACACTAATTTTGTGTGTCTTTTCAAGAGTCTTTTTTGTCAACTCTTTGAGTCAGCTCACTAGGTATAACTTATTGATCATGGAACACCTGTTTATTTTCAGGATGCCTCCACATAGACAACCATCTTGGGTTCCGAGAGTTGTACGCATTGATATTCCACTGAGAAATGAGGCCTTTGTGCATGGCCCTTTTCCAGTAGAGGCATCAGAGGAGGCACCAACGTTTCCATTACCTATTGGGCCACAAATTACCCCATCCCCAACAGTATAGGGTGCATGCCGCTTGAGCATGCTACATGATTTCCAGCACCAGAGGCCACTCAGGTTCAGCGGAGAGACGATCCCATAAATGACTGAGGATTGGCTAGAGGCTGTGGTGAGATTCTTTTGACTGGTAGGGACACCAGCATATCTCATGGTGATCCTTGCCTCCAGTATTCTGCAAGAAGTAGTAGAAAGATGGTGGATCTTGATGCTCCAGGCTCACGACGAGGTGATGCTTCTCTAGGCAGACTTCAAGAGCCTGTTTCCAACAGAGTTTGTCCCAGCGACTCTTTGCGCATTGCGCATTCAGGAGACACTTCATATGCAGTAGGGAAGCTTGACTATGGCTTAGTACTCAACGACATTCACTGAACTCTCATGCTAATACACTAATATGTTGCGGGACCCATTCTTTAGGGCCCGGACCTTCGAGCAGGGTCTCAGGCGGGAGATCAGGGCTTCGATTATCTCACTTAGCATCCCGACGCAGGAGGGGGTGTTAGAGAGAGCCCTCCTAGTGGAGAGTTTCTTTGCTGAGCAGTCACCAGCAGTGATACCCACTACTAGTCATCACGTGGTAGAGTCTTCTGGAGCTTATAGCATACAGATGAAACATACGTCCTAAAGGACCAGACCTATAGGGGGACAACCGTAGGATTCAGGGTCGGTTGTGCAGGGCACACGAGGAAGAGCCAATCATTCTAGGAGCGGGTAGTGTTATGCATGTGGTGGGAAGGGTCACATGGATCTTGACTGTCCGACCTGCCATACGGATGATCCGTAGATGGTCTAAGGACCACCCAGGCAGTGACAGAGGTTCAATCGAGGCGGTCCGTAGGGAGCAGGAAGACGTGGTAGAGGATCTGACCATGCAGCTGGCGGTGGGTGAAGATTTGAGATATTACCCTCACCACCACCAGGAGGCCCACCCTGACCACAGGGAGTAGGTGGGCAGGGGCGAGCTCAGCTCTAGGTAGCTGAGGCCTATGATCACGAGAATCCAGAGATGATACGTGGTATTATCTATCTCTACTCCACCTTAGCTGCAGTACTTATAGACACATCTTCAAATCATTATTTTATTTCCACTTCCCTTTTTTGAAGCTCAGAGATTCCAATAGAGTTTTTGGCTCGATCCTTATTGCTAGAGAATCTTACGAGAGTAGATTTGATGATTATGCACTGGTGCCGGCAGTGTGAGATTACTCTAGGAGGTGAGAGCTTCGGCTGGGATCTCCTAGTAGCAGTGTTGAGGCCTCATGAAGTCATCTTGGGCATGGATTGGATATCTATAGTCCACGAACAGATTGGATATATTAGGTACAACGTACTGTGTGTCCGCACAGATTAGACCAGGTTTACCTTCACCGGTGATAAGGGAGACTTTTCAGCACAATATAATCTTACCCGGAGGAGAGTGCAGCCAATCACTCATCAGCTGGCTAGCCTTACCCTCAGAGTGGTTTATGTGGAGAGCCCGATCTATCCTGTAGTGGTGGACCAGTATGCTAATGTTTTCTGTGATGATGTTTTGGTTCTACCTCCTCATAGAGAGGTGGAATTTTACATTGACATGTACCCTGGGATGACACCGATATCTACACCAATGTATCAGATGGATCCTGTGGAGTTTCGTGAGCTGCAGGTATAACTAGAGGACTTGTTGGGTAAGGAATTCATTCGGCCTAGTATTTCTCCTTGGGCAACCCAAGAAGGAGGATGGGAGCTTGATACTTTGTGTTGACTATCGGCACCTGAACCAGGTGACCGTGAAGAACAAGTAGCCACATCTGAGGATTGATGACCTCATTGATTAGCTAAAGGGAGCATGGTGTCTCTTGAAGATATACCTCAGATTAGGCTATCACTAGCTCAGAGTACGAGATGAGGATGTGCAGAAGACGACTTTCAGATGTCGGTACGTCCATTAAGAGTTCTTGGATATGCCATTCAGTGTAACCAACACTTCATGAGTGATCTCGTATGGTTCTCGACAACTGAGATAACCTGAGAAGAACTACACTACCAATGAACTGGAGTTAGCAGCATTGCTCTTCACCTTAATGATGTGGGGACACTATCTAATGAGTGAATGATTTACAGTGTACTCTGATCACAAGAGTTTGAGGTATATCTTCTCTCAGAAGGACCTGAACCTGAGACAGTGACGTTGGCTTGAGTTCCTCCAAGACTATGACATTGAGATATTATATACTTTTGGGAAGGGGAACATTGTAGTAGATGAACTCAGTCGGAGATCTGGTATACATCTTCTAGGTGAGGCGATAGAGCAGCTAGCCGCTTTGTAGATTTCCTTTTTTGGAACGTGATGGAGTAGTTTTTCTTCAGTCTCCTATAATCACTCCTTCACTTCTTCAGCGAGTTAGGGAGGCGCAGCCTGGGGATGCTGACTGCGAGGCTCGAGGTGCTCAAATATCCACAGGACACACACTTGATGAATTTTATGAAGGTGAGGAGCACATCATTCTCTTTAGAGGACGTACCAAGGTACTGGTGTCTCTTTGGGAGGAAGTGACGAGGGATTTTCACACATCCTCTATAAAGGTACATCCAAGAGTGGAAAAGATGTACCAGGATCTCCAATGACATCACTGGTGGCAAGGAATGATGAAAGAAGTTGCAGAGTTGGTCTCTCAGTGACTCACTTGTCAGCAAGTGAAGGAGGAGCATCAGGTACTAGCAGGCTTTGTTCAGCCTTTGGAGGTCCCGTAGTGGAAGTGGGATGGGATATCCATGAACATCGTGATAGGATTTCCATGTACATCCAGGGGACGTGACTCGATTTTGCTGATCATCGACCTACTCACCATGTTGGTCCACTTCCTAGTGATCAGAGAGTAGGATTCAGTAGAGCGCATGGGATGCCTATATGTGAAGGAGATTGTGTGGCTACATGGAGTGCCCTCGATGATTTTCTATGATCGTGATGCATGTTTTACTTCTAGGATATAGAAGGGGTTGTAGGAGGCTTTCGGGATGTAGCTTCATTTGAGCACCACCTTCCATCCTCAGACGAATGCCCAGAATGAGCGAACCATTCAGACCCTCAAGGACATGATACGAGCTTGCGTCCTCGACTTCGGTCACAGCTGGAAGGATGATTTTCCTTTTGTGGAGTTTGCATACAACAACAAATATCACTCCACCATTGGGATGAAACATTTTTAGGTGTTGTACGAGTGACCTTTCAGATCATCTTTGTGCTGAACTGACCCAGGGGAGTCATCACTAGTGGGACCACAAATGGTACATGCTACCACAGAGACGGTGTAGATCATCTAAGAGTCGATGAGAACTATACAGAGCAAGAAGAAGTCTTATGCCGATAGGATATAGATACCTCTAGAGTTTGAGGATGGAGACCACGTATTTCTGTGGGTCTCACCTCGATGAGGTTTGCGGTGGTTAGGATGAGGTGGCATGTTATCACCGAGGTTCATCAGACCTTTTCAGGTCCTCAACAGAGTTGGGGAGGTGGCATAAAGCTTATCTCTTCCACCTCAGTATCACCTATTGCATGGCATCTTCCATGTATCCCAACTGAGGAGATACAAGCACGACCCTTCCCACATCATTGACCATGGTGAGCTGAACATCGACGATGGGGTGACTATTACGGAGGTTAAAGTAGAGATTGAGGATCGACAAGAGCGGGTCATTCATGGGTGGTTGATACCTCTGGTGTGAATTCTATGGTAGCATGGGAATCTCTAGGAATGTACATGGGAGCAGGAGGCTGAGATTTGTGCTCATTACCCCCACATGTTTTCCATGTTTTGAGTTGTAGCTTATGGGGACATAAAACCTTGAGGTGGGGAGAATGTAATGACATGTAATTTACAAGTAATTTTTTTAAATATATGGGATTTTGAGAGTCCACAAAAATTAACGGAATGTGATTCTGAGGCCCGGAGTTCCCGAGAGAAATTTTTGACCTTTATTTTTGATACGTTCAGTAATCATTCGAGTATGATTTCTTGACTTTTGAACTGGTGCTCAGAATTAATATATGAGAGCGTCGTTGAACTCGCAATGCCAGTATTCTCTTAAGGAGACATTCACATGGACCGCAATAGGTCGAGGGTGGATGTTATCTTTTCAAATATTCATGAAAGAATAAATTTTTTTTTGGAACTTTTATTTTTTTATTTTTATTTGAAACTCTTTGTGGATGTTGAAGGGTGGGGACTACCCGAATTAAACCTCCCCTTGAGATTATGGAGGTGGGGACCACCGATCCTAAAACCTCCCATGAGAGATTATGGTGGTGGGGACCACTATAGTTTAAAACCCCTTTTAACCTCCTGCTTAAATGAGGGGATGTCTCTTGAACTTCCCCTTAATTAATTATGACACCCCTCTTTTTAATTAATTCAACAAATCGATTAATTAATAATTATAATTTGAAATCATGCCAACATATTTTATTATATTGGCTACCCTTTTCATTTTGGTGGGTTGGGGGAAATTTAATTGTTTTCAAAGGAAGGAGCATTGGGAGAAATCTATCCAATGAAGAACACCAACGAAGAATGCAGACTTTGACTCTGACTTCTTCTTTAGGAAATTGGTTGAAGAGGAACGTCTTCAACTTCAACGAACTAAAGATCGAGGAAATGCCGATGTCACCAACGTCTGTCTATTCCCAACAACATCGTCTCTTTCCCAGCGGACAATCATCAACGAATCAAATGAACAAGGTAGGGTGGCTAATTGAAATTCTTTCTTTTTTTTTCATTCTTGATGACTCTTTGTAATTCAAGAGAGTTATATCCACTTGCTACCACTCTAATGTAGAGAGTTCGGGCCAAGTAAACATGGCCCGTTCTCTCCACAATTCTTGTGATGATTTTTGGTGTTCTTCACTATGGAGGAGGTCGGTGACCAACCAAGAAGGGGTGCAAGAACGACGGCCAGCACCACCGCCGGCTGCGACGAAGGCGACGGTGCGACGACACCGCTCCTTGGCCACCGCTGCCCCGTGCCCCCCCCCCCCCCGCAGCCTCACAACGACGCCCCACGGCCTCACCACACCCCCCATGGCTATCCGTACCGCCCCACAGCTATCTGTGCTGCCCCGCGACTAACGCGCCCCCGCGGACATACCGCCCTCGCGATACCCCGGCATCTGAGCCACCGTCACAACACCCTCTATAGCTGAGACACTCCGAGGCCTCGTGTCACCACCACCACACCGTGGCCTCCACCGATCGCGGCCACCGCCACCCCGCGACCTCGACCCACCGCCCCACAGCCTCGTTGCGCCGCCCCGCGGCCTCGCCGCACCTCCCCGCGACCAAAGAGCCCCCGTGGTTGTGCCGCCCTCTCAGAACCCCCACGACCAAGCCTCCCACATGACACCCTTTGCGGCCGAACCGCCCCGAGGCCTCGTGGCACCCACAGTCGATCCACCTCTCACCCTCATGGAATGCCCACTGTCGATACTCCCTCGTGGCACCCTCCATGGCCAAGCCACCCTGCGGCCTCGCGTTGCACGTGACCGAGCCACCACACACCCTCACGGAACCCCCGTGGCCGAGCTGCCCAGCGGCCTCGTGTCATCCGCAGCTCAACCGAACTAAAGGTTGGGCCAGACCCAGCGGGTCGGGCTGGGTCAACCCAAACCGGTTCGGCCTAGGCCGGGTCGGTCCGACCGGGTCGGACCAGATCGGGATGTCACGACCCGTCCTCGGGGCCCGTTCCGTGACTACCCCAAGCCCGCCTTACATAGGCCAGGGGCTGGCGACTAGCACCAAGACGTAAATCCCGGTAAAGGGAAGGCATTGCCTTTGTAAAGCAAACAAGCACCACAGAGTAAGCAAGCGGAAAAAGTAAACACTAATTAAAAACTAGTACAACAGTAAGTGCAGAAAAGTAAGTGGACCAGAATAAAAACCCAAACTGAAAGTAAAGTACAACTCGAAAGGGAAAACATCAACTGAAAGGTAAAGCCGCAACGACGAGTTATCCACTGGGAATCCCACCTGAAGGGTGGGTACAGAAAAGCCTCCACTGCTCCTCGGGTCCAGCCTACCGCTCTGAGTACGTCCCGCCCAGTGATCCACCTCCAGGTACCATCCTGCTCCGCAAGCCTCTACCACGATCAGCGCTGTCCATCGTCTGCAACCAACACAACGTAGTGCGGGCATAGCCCGTGCAGGGGTGAGTATAAGCTACTCAGTAGGGACCCCGAGACCCCCGAAGGTCTCCCAAAATCCAAAAAGGATAAAATACAATCACGAAGTAACATCCGAAACGACTTAGGTATATGCCCATACATATGCATAAGTCATCAATTATCGCTCGACTCCAACATCCGAGCTCAAGTACAACCCAGTCCACATAGGAAAGAAAAACGTAAATCCACACAAGATAGCACAACACAATCCACAAAGGAAAGCAAACGTAAATCCACACAGGATAGCACAACACAATCCACAAAGGAAAGTAGAACATGCTTCATATCACACAGGTATACCTATAAGAAAGACGATAGAGATGATCACTGATCCATCTAAGTCGTCGGACCCACAAAATATCGATAGGTACTAACCCCCACAATGACCCACACAGGATCAGACCCACACATGATCTGTAGGCGTTGGCTCACATAGAACTGCTGAGCGCTGACTGACATAAGATCAGACCCACACTGGATTGGTAGCACTGATCCACACAGGATCGCTGAGTGTTGTTGTCGTCGTCGTCGAATCCACTGAGGATCTCTGCACAGTCATCGTCGCAGTCACAGTAGCAGTCACAACCAGCTCTAGGGTTCCAGCACACAACAAGATCGTTCGGGAGGGTCCGCTCCACGAGCCGAGAGACTGATACATCAACTGACACATATTCTAAAGTTGATGTATCCAACAGTTCTATATCGTCAACAGGAACTCAACGTCGCAGACGGCGCGTCAATCGGACGCCCGGTCTGAGAGTTATTGGCCTTTCGTCCCAGGGGCCCAGTTAGTTTTTAAGTCAAAACCAACCCGACCGTACTCCACCTGCGTCCAAACCTCAGGCGGAGTAAGCCAAAAGATCCGTCTCACTAAGAGGAATCCAACAAAGTTGATGGCATGTCAATCGGACGTCCGTAGCTCAAGATATGAGCGTTTCCTCTCCGAGGGCCCGATTGGTTTCGTGTACGAACCAACCCATCTGAACTCAAAGTATTCCAAAACCTTGAGTGCGATATACTGAAACGACTGCCTCATTCCAAGGATCGTGTTGCCACTGACAGCGCATCGATCGGAGGTCCGTAGCCCATGTTATGGGCTATTGAACTCAAACGGTCCGAAAATGGGGGTTTCAGGCCCGGACCGACCCGTCCAGAGACCCCCTGGGTCGGCCCGGACCGGGTCGACCCGACCTGGGTACGGGTTGACCCGCGCGCTGGGTGCGGCCCGGCCCAGCGACCCGCGTGCTGGGCGCACTGGTCGTTTGCTCGGCCAAAAAGGCCGAGCCATTTTTGGCTCGCGCGGGGGGGGGGGGGGGGGGGCTGCCCCTTCCTTTTTCTTGTAACCACGACCCCTTAATTGGGGGCCGCATTGATGGCCGTCCGGGGGAATTAATTCCCCCAACTTCTCCTTGTCCTGCCGGCCCGACCTGGCCGACCGGTTCCTGCTTAATGGGACCCGCGATGGCCGGTCCCCTTCCAGCTCCGACGTCGGCAGCCCGGTACCGGCCGTCGGTCACCCTGATCCGCTGCGGACTGGAACCGGCCGTGGCCCTTGTCGTCCGGCGCGGCGCGAGGGTGCCGCGCCCCTCCACCGTGACCCCGGTACCGACCGCAGTATTTTCGGATGTCTCCGACGCGGCGCGATGGCGTTGCCTCCTTGTATTAATTCGCAGCGCGGCGCATCGGCGCCAGATATTTCTTGCTGCAATAATTCAGCGCGGTACGGTGGCGCCGCGCCACTTCCAATTCAATCCAAAAGAATCCAACAAGAAAAATAAGGAGGTTGGTCGACCGTGTTTGTGTGGTCCGACCCCCCTCACATTAATCGATAACAGTTGGTTAAATTTCATGAAGAAATTCAGGGAAGTAATCAAGAACAAATTAATTAAATACAATCCCCTACCTCAGTTTCAAGAACGGTGCACATCAACGAGCCGTGAAAGATGAGCGTCGCGGCGGTCGGGCGTCGCGGAAAACGAACGTCGATTCCGTTGTTGTCGAGGTGCGTCTGAAGAGGAAACATCGTTGGAGAAGTTCTCCGCGTTCTTCGGCAGAGATGTTCTTCGTTGAAGAACGGTGTTCCTCGTCGGAGTCCAAGGTGTTCTTCACGTTCTTCGTCGAAGATGTTTTACGTTGGAGATGAATGAGATCTTCACGCATCCCAAAACCTCTCAACGTGGCATAAACTCTAACATTAATAAAATAAGCCCATGTCTTAATTTTTTAACACAACATACCCTTTTGAATTTCAAGAGTTTGAAATTCAATTAACCACACTTAACTCACCTAATTAAAATTACACAAGTTGTCAAACTAAATGAAGGAAAGTTAATTGGGAGTTCAAAAGTTGAAGAATATGAAGGGGTGGGTTTCATGTGGGCCCCACCACCCTCATAACCTCCCAAGGGAGGTTGGGTAGTTACCCAACTTCCACCCATAGCCTTAAAACACAAAAGGAAAAGAAAAATTGTAGAATAATAATAAATTAACTTCCACAATTTTTATCATCCACACCCGTGATAACGCAACTCCGGAACATAAGTTCCTAAGCAATTACTGGCGATGCGGTTCCATCGGTGCCCTCAAAATTCGATTCCGGGAACCGGTTAAAAAGTTAGAAATTCCCGCTTGTTCGTTCACTGAACGTACCCGAGCTAAACTTTGGATACAAATTCCGGGCACTCTGGGACTTGGAATCAAGTTCCGTCTGAAACTGTGTTCTTGTGAAATTCCAAAAAAAATTAAGAAAAAATTTCCCTTGAATTTTACGGGTCTTTACATTACTCCCAACTCTGGGCTTTACGTCCCCGTAAAGATACATCAAAAACCAGGGAAACAAATGAAGGTACTGAGCACGCATCTGAGCCTCCCGCTCCCAAGTGCTCTCCTAGAGGTTCCCGTGCTGCCATCTGATGCGAACTAGAGGAATCGACCATCCACGTAGGACCCGCTCTTGTCGATCCTCGATCTCCACTGGGACCTCCACAAAAGTCACCCCATCATAAATGTCTAGCTCCCCATGGTCAATGATGTGCATCGGGTTGTGCACGTATCTCCTCAACTGAGATACGTGGAAGACGTCGTGCACCCGGTGCAACTGAGGTGGTAGAGCTAGGCGATAATCCACCTCGACAATCCTGCTGAGGACCTGGAATGGTCCAATGAAGCATGGAGACAACTTTCCGCCTCGGCCAAATCTCCATAATCCACGTCGAGGGGAGACACGCAAAAAGATGTGGTCGCCGTCCTCAAACTCTAGTGGCCTCCGCCTCCTGTCAGCATAAGACTTCTACCGGCTCTGAGCTATCCTCATCCGCTCCTGGATGACCTGGACCTTCTCTGTCGTGGCCTGGACCATCTCCGGTCCCACAAGTGCTGACTCCCCAGGGTCTGTCCAGCACAAAGGAGATCAGCAAGGTCGGTCGTACAACGCCTCGTATGGTGCCATCCCGATGGTGGAGTGATAGCTGTTGTTGTGCACGAACTCCACCAAGGGTATGTGGTCCTCCCAGCTGTGACCAAAGTTGAGGACACATGCGCGGAGCATGTCCTCGAGAGTCTGAATGGTCCTCTCTGTTTGACCATCCGTCTGAGGGTGAAAGGTTGTGCTCAGACGTAGCTGCATCCGGAATGCCTCCTGCAACCCCTTCCAAAGCCGAGAAGTAAAGCGAGCATCTTGATCGGAGACGATAGATGATGGCACACCGTGAAGCTGAACAATCTCTTGAACGTAAAGTCGTCCCAAGCTCTCCACTGAGCCCTTCTCTCTGATGGGTAAGAAGTGAGCCGACTTGGTGAGTCGGTCGACAATCACCCAAATGGAGTCATGACCTATGGAAGTGCGTGGAAGTCCAGTCACGAAGTCCATAGATATCCCGTCCCACTTCCACTCAGGGACCTCCAAGGGTTGTACCAAGCCTGCTGGTACCTGATGCCCTGCCTTCACCTACTGGCAGGTGAGGCATCGAGAAATGAAATCTGCCACAACCTTCTTCATGCCCAGCCACCAGTGTTGTCATCTGAGGTCCTGGTACATCTTTGCCACTCTAGGATGTACCGCCAAAGGAGAAGTGTGAAACTCTCTCAGCACCTCCTCTCATAAAGCGAATGGTACCATGGTACGTCCTCTGAAAAGGATGTCGTGCTCTGCTCCAAAGGAGAAACCATCAGGTGCCTGTCCTGAGGATATATGTGCATGCCGCATCTCACAGTCAGTGTCCCCACGCTGTGCCTCTCTAACCCGCTGCAGTACTGGAGGAGTGACTGTGAGAGACTGAAGGAAGGCTGATCCATCTCTATCCACAAAGGATATCTGCAATGAGCCTAGATTCTCTGTCGCCTCCTCAAGTAGCTGAATGCCCATCCTCCTGTTGAGGGCATCAGCTACCACGTTCCCCTTTCTAAGAGTATAGACTATCTCAAAGTCATAGTCCTAGAGGAACTCAAGCCATCGCCGCTGCCTCAGATTCAGATCCTTATGAGAGAAGATGTATCTGAGACTCTGATGGTCAGAAAAGACTGTAAAGTGTTTGCCCATCAGTTAGTGTCGCCATGTCTTCAGAGCGAAGACCACTACTGCTAACTCTAGGTCATGGGTAGTGTAGTTCTGCTCATGCGGCCTCAACTGACGTGATCCATAGGCGATCACTGCCCGCTCCTACATCAGGAAACATCAGAGTCCGGTCCCTGATGCATCGCAGTAGACTACGTACCCTACTCCCTCCTCAGGCAACCTCAAGATAGGTGCACTGGTCAATCTCTGTCTCAGCTTCTGGAAGCTCTGCTGACATCTGTCTGACCACACGAAGGGTTTCCCCTTCTTTGTCAAAGCTGAGAGTGGTTCCGTAACTCTGGAGAAGTCTGGCACAAATCTCCGATAGTATCCAGCTAGTCCTAAGAAACTCCGCACCTCCGTCACGCTCCTGGGTGGCTCCCAAGCTAGCACTGCCTCGATCTTCGCAGGATATAATGCAACTCCCGCCTCAAAGATGATGTGTCCCAAGAAGTGTACCTCACGTATCCAGAACTGTCACTTCGAGAGCTTTCCGTAAAGCTGGTGCTCTCGGAGTGTGTCTAGTATAACCCATAAGTGGTAGGCGTGATCCTCCTCAGTCGTCGAGTAAATCAAAATGTCGTCGATGAAGACCACGACAAATCAATCGAGGAATGGCTGAAAGATCCTGTTCATAAGGGCCATGAACACTGCTGGAGCATTAGTTACGCTGAATGGAATAACCAAGAACTCATAGTGGCTATACCGACATCTGAAGGCCGTCTTCTACACGTCCTCGTCTCGAACTCTGAGCCGACGATAGCCTAACCTGAGGTCTATCTTCGAGAACCACCGTGCTCCCTTGAGCTGATCAAAGAGGTCATCAATCCTCGGTATAGGATACTTGTTCCTCACTGTCAACTGGTTCAGGCGACGATAGTCGACACAAAGTCGCAAGCTCCCGTCCGCCTTCATGGCGAACAAAATCGGGGAAGCCCAGGGTGAAACACTGGGTCGGATGAACCCCTTTCCCTGCAAGTCCTCCAACTGTACCTGCAGCTCTCGTAGCTCGGCGGGGGCCATCCGATATGCTGGAGTCAATATCGGGGCTATCCTGGGGTACATGTCAATATAAATGTCTACCTCTCTGCGAGGAGGTAGCCCTGGAACGTCGTCGGGAAAAACGTCTGCATACTGATCCACCACTACAGGAAACCAGGACTCCGCACGTCAACTGCTCCTAGGATAAGGATAGCCAACTGATGAGTGATGGGCGGTCCTCTCCTCTGCGGAAGTCCATCCTGTGCTGCGAAGGGTCCCTTCTTTCCGGTGAAGGTGAACCTGTTCCCGTCGGTGCGTACACAACACACCTTGTGCCTAAAACAGTCAATTTGTGCATGGAATGTAGACAACCAATCCACGCCCAAGATGACGTCGTAAGGACTCGACGCTGCTACAAGAATATCCCAGCCGAAGCTCTTGCCTCCTAGAGTAAGCTCACACTGCCGGCACCAGTGCGTAATCGTCGAGTCTACTCCCGCAGGAGTCTCTCGCCGTAAGGATCGAGCCAACGGCTCTATCGGAATCTCCGAGCTCTGAACAAGGGCAGCGGCTATGAAAGAATGACTCGCTCCTGTGTCTATAAGAACTGCAGTAAAGGTGGAATAGACACAGATAGTACCTCGAATCATCTCGGGAGCGCCGTGGTCGTAGGCTTCTGCTGCCTGGAGCTGTGTCTGTCTCTGCCCGCTAGCTCCATGTGGTCGGGGTGGACCTCCTGGTGGTGGTGGTGGTAGAGTCTCAAAGCGTCGCCCACCACCTGCTGCTCGGCGGGCTCCTCTGCCTCGTCCGCCTCCTCCCTATGGAACTCCACGGTCGACCCTCTGCCTCTACCTTGGTGGTCCCTCAACCATCTGCTGCTCCTCGACACGGCGGGTCGGGCAGTCACAAGCCATGTGGCCCTGCCCACCGCACGAGTAGCACTGCCTGCCTCTCGAAAGACTGGATCCGTGCTGTGTGCCCCGCACTGCTGAGCCAGTTTCCAGAGGTCGTCTGCCTGAGGGTCTGGTCTGCCTGGACCCATGAGTCATCCGTCGACTACCTTCTGCAGAAGACTCTGCTACTTGCCGCCCTGCGGTGGGTCTCAGCACTGGTGGAGTCTCAGCAAGAAAGATCTCGATCAAAAGGGCTTGCTCCAGTACTCCTGTCTGATTTGGAATGCTGAGGGAGATCAGCGATGCCTTGATCTCGTGTCTCAATCCCTGCTCAAAGGTTTGGGCCCAGAAGAATGGGTCTCGTACCATGTCTGTCGAGTAGCGTGAGAGATCGGTAAATCTCGCCGAGTACTGGGCGACCGTCATGCTGCCCTGCTGCAGCTGAAGAAGCTCCTGAATGTGCACCGCACGGAGGGTGGATGGGATGAACTCCAAGAGGAAGATGCTCTCAAAGTTCTTCCATAGAAGAGATGCCTCATCGTGCACCTGGAGCATCAAGCTCCACCATCGGCTCGCTGCTGCGTGCAGTAGGCTCGCTGCGAGGATCACCATGAGATCTGCTGGTGTCCTCACTAACCGAAAAACTCGTACCACTGCCTCCAGCCAGTCCTCGGCTGCCTGGGGGTTCGTCTCCCCGTGGAACCTAGGCGGTCGCTGGCGCTGGAACTCATGTAGTGCACTGAGGTGACGTGCATCGTCAGTGGCTAGTGCTGGAAGCATTGGTGGCTCGGCGGGTAGAGCTACCGCCGGTGCCACTACTGACAAAGGGCCCTGCACTGAGGCCTCGTCGCTCGGTGGGGTGTCGTCAAGCTCGACTCTCGGAACCCTAGCTAGATGCCGTCGTGGGGCCATCCTGAAAAGAAAACAGGTGCTCCACAGTCAGAACAGTATACCTGGTGAGCTGACACAAAGTAATCACAAAGAAAACTTGAAACACACATGCAATAAATGTTTTCGTGCATTAAGTCGGAAATCAGAAGTCAGGGTCCTGGTGTATGGATACGTCGGCCGCCGCACCAACACTGGACTCCCTGGACTGATAACCACACCCAATATACTAAACACTATTGCCTCACATAGAAAAAGATCAGAGTACCAAGTTCTTCGGTAGAACCGAACTCCTCTGATACCAATTTGTCACGACCCGTCCTCGGGGCCCGTGCCGTGACTACCCCAAGTCCCGCTTTCCATAGGCTAGGGGCTGGCGACTAGCACCAAGGTGTAAATCCCGGTAAAGGGAAGGCATTGCCTTTGTAAAGAAAACAAGCACCACAGAGTAAGAAAGCGGAAAAAGCAAACACTAAGTAAAAAATGGTACAACAGTAAGTGTGGAAAATTAAGTGGGCCAGAATACAAACCCAAACTGAAAGTAAAGTACAACTCGAAAGGGAAAACAACAACTGAAAGGTAAAGCCGCAACGATGAGCTATCCAATGGGAATCCCACCTGAAGGGTGGGTACAGAAAATCCTCCACTGCTCCTCGGGTCCAGCCTACCGCTCTGAGTACGTCCCACCCAGTGATCCACCTCCAGGTACCGTTCTGCTCCGCAAGCCTCTACCACAATCAGCGTTGTCCGTCGTCTGCAACCAACACAACGTAGTGCGGGCATAGCCCGCGCAGGGGTGAGTATATGCTACTCAGTAGGGACCCCGAGACCCCCGAAGGTCTCCCAAAATCCACAAAGGATAAAATACAATCACGAAGTAACATCCGACACGACTTAGGTATATGCCCATACATATGCCTAAGTCATCAATTATCGCTCAGCTCCAACATCCGAGCTCAAGTACAACCCTGTCCACAAAGGAAAGCAAAACGTAAATCCATAGAGGATAGCACAAGACAATCCACAAAGGAAAGAAAACGTAAATCCACACAGGATAGCACAACAAAATCCACAAAGGAAAGTAGAACAGGATTCAGCTCACACAGGTATACTTCTTCGAAAGATGATAGAGATGATCACTGATCCATCTAAGTCGTCGGACCCACAAAGGATCGATAGGTACTAACCCCCGCAATGACCCACACAGGATCGGACCCACATAGGATCTGTAGGCGCTGGCTCACACAGAACCACTGAGCACTGACCCACACAGGATTAGACCCACACATGATCGGTAGCACTGATCCACACAGGATCGCTGAGTTCTATAGTCATCGTCGTCGAATCCACTGAGGATCTATGCACAGTCGTCGTCACAGTCACAGTAGCAGTCACAGCCAGCTATAGGGTTCCCTCACACAACAAGCTCGTTTGGGAGGGTCCGCTCCACGAGCCGAGAGGCTGATACATCAATTGACACATAGTCCAAAGTTGATGTATCCAAAAGTTCCGTATCATCAATAGGAACTCAACGTCGCAGACGGCGCGTCAATCGGACGCCCGGTCTGAGAGTTATTGGCCTTTTCGTCCTAGGGGCCCGGTTAGTTTTTAAGTCAAAACCAACCCGACCGTACTCCACCTGCATCCAAACCTCGGGCAGAGTATGCCAAAAGATCCGTCTCACTAATAGGAATCCAACAAAGGGGACGACAAGCCAATCAGACGTACGTAGATCAAGATATGAGCGTTTCCGCTCCGAGGGCCCGGTTGGTTTCGTGTACAAACCAACCCGGCCGAACTCAAAGTATTCCGAAACCTTGAGTGCGATATACCGAAATGACCGTCTCATTCCAAGGATCGTGTTTCCACTAACGGCGCGTCGATCTGAGGTCTGTAGCCCGTGTTATGGGCAATTGAACCCAAATGGTCCGAAAATGGGGGTTTCGGGCCCGGACCGACCCGGCCCGGCACGGCCCGGCCCGGCTGGGCGCAGCCCGGACCGGCGACCCGCGTGCTGGGTGCGCTGGTCGTTTGCTCGGCCAAAACAGCCGAGCAGTTTTTGGCTCGCGCAGGGGGGGGGGGGGGGGCGCTGCCCCTCCCGTTTTCTTGTAACCGCGACCCCTTAATTGGGGGCCGCATTGATGGCCGGACAGGGGAATTAATTCTCCCAGCTTCTCCTTGTCCGGCTGGCCCGACCTGGCCGGCCGGTTCCTGCTTAACGGGGCCGACGATGGCTGGTCCCCTTCCAGCTCCGACGCCGGCGGCCCGGTACCGGCCACCGGTCACCCTGCTCTACCGCGGCCCTTGTCTTCCGGCGCGGCGCAACGGCGCCGCGCCCCTCCGCCGCGGCCTCGGTACCGGCCGCGGTATTTTTGGATGTCTCCGATGCGGCACGATGGCTTCACGTCCTTGTATTAATTCGCGGCATGGCGCGTCGGCGCTGCATATTTCTTTCCGCAATAATTCTGCGTGGTGCGACGGCACCACGCCACTTCCATTTCAATCCAAAAGAATCCAACAAGAAAAATAAGGAGGTGGGTTGGCCGTGTTTTTGCAGTCCCCCCCCCCCTCACGTTAATCGATAGTAGTTGGTTAAATTTTACGAAGAAATTTAGGGAAGTAATCACGAAAAAATTAATTAAATACAATCCCCTACCTCGGTTTCAAGAATGTGCACATCAACGAGCCGCAGAAGACGAGCGTCGCGGAGGTCGGGCGTCGCGGAAAACGAACGTCGATTCCGTTGTCGTCAAGGTGCGTCCGAAGAGGAAACGTCGTTGGAGAAGTTCTCCGTGTTCTTCGGTGGAGATGTTCTTCGTTGAAGAAAGATGTTCTTCATCGGAGTCCGAGGTGTTCTTCACGTTCTTCGTCGAAGATGTCCTTCATTGGAGATGAAGAATATCTTCACACTTCCCAAAACCTCTCAACGTGGCATAAACTATAACATTAATAAAATAAGCCCAAGTCTTAATTTATTAACACAACTTACCCTTTTGAATTTCAAGAGTTTGAAATTCAATTAACCACACTTAACTCACCTCATTAAAATTACACAAGTTGTCAAATTAAATGAAGGAAAGTTAATGGGGAGTTGAAGAGTTGAAGAATATGAAGGGGTGGGGTTCGTGTGGGCCCCACCACCCTCATAACCTCCCAAGTGAGGTTGGGTAGTTACCCAACTTCCAACAATAGCCTTAAAATACAAAAGGAAAATAAAAATTGTAGAATAATAATAAATTAAATTCCACAATTTTTATCATCCACACCCATGATAACGCAACTTCGGAATAGAAGTTCCTAAGAAATTACCGGCGCTACGGTTCCATCGGTGCCATCGGAATTCGATTCCGGGCATCAGTTCAAAAGTTAGAAATTCCTGCTCGTTCGTTCACTGAACGTACCCGAGCTAAACTTCAGATAGAAATTCCGGGCACTCCGGACCTCGGTATCAAGTGCCGTTTGAAACTGCGTTCTTGTAAAATTCCAAAGAAAATTAAGAAAAAAATTCCCTTGAATTTTACGGGTCTTTACACGGGACCTACTCTGACCCATTTATGCTCTTTTGGCCATAACATCAGAACCATACATCCGTTTGATGAACCTTCAGCGGCGTTGGAAAACATTGAGCAAGAAGGTCCCTTTGGTATACCCCACTAGAGATTTTTATAAAGTTGGGGAACTATCGAGTTGGATTGAGCATGAATCCAACCAGGCCCTCATGACTAAAAGGCTAATAACTTACAAATCAGGTGTTTGATTTACGCACCATCTATTGCATTGAGACCCCTATGATATGGTGGTCCATTGAGATAATTCTTCATGATACTTGGTGGTAGTTGGAGTATCGACCAGTGGATTGTGGAGTGGACCCTTCCAGAGACAAGTGAGCATAGTGAAAGAACCCAGTGGCTGGTTGTGATGTGAAGAATGAAGAGTGATCCTGTGTGGGTCAACACCTAACGATCATGTGTGGGTCAGCACCGAGCGATCCTCTGTGGGTCATCACCTATCGATCCTTTGTGGATCAGCACCGACCAATCTTGTGTGGGTCACCACCTAGCGATCTTGTGGGGGTCAGCACCAAGGGATCCTGTGTGGGTCCACACCAAGGGATCCTGTGTGGGTCAGCACCGAGAGATCCTGTGTGGGTCAGCAGTAGAGCCTCTTAAGAGAGTAAGATGATTCAATCATTACATATAATCATTTATACCACTGTACTTAAGTTATACTTGGTGCGAGCTAAGTTTGTACCAATGTGGTACTTTCCTTAGTGGTAATACATAGGTGGTATTCTTCTGTGTGGCGTACCTATGTGGTACTTACCATCATGGTATTCCTTCCATTGTAGAACAGTTGAGCTTTGGGCTTTTGGGTTGGAGCATGTGTTTTCTCTTGATTGATATGGGTATACTTTATAACTTAGATGTATGTATGTGCATATACCTAAGTAGGGTTAAGAGTTGATTTCATGATTTATGGTTTATCCTTCGTAGATTTTGTGAGACCTTGAGGGTCTCAGGGTCTCTACTGAGTATCGTTATACTCTCCCCTACGTGGACTATATGCTCACTTCGTTGTGTCTTTTGTAGATGACGGACAATGCTGACTAAGGATGAGGGTACCAGGACTGGAGGTGGACTGGAGGTGGAAGTTAGACGATGTGAATCGTAGAGGCGGATGTTTGTGAGTTGTACCTACCCATCTAGTAGGATCCTTGGTGGATGATCCAGGAGCTGCGTTCCACCTATCAACCATCTTTTACTTTCCATTTTCCTTTTACATTCCAATTGGGCTTGTATTCTGGCCCCTTTTACTTGTTGTACTCACTCTGTTTACTATTCAGTTAACTTGGGTTCATATCTTGTTGTGTGCTTGGTTGTATGTGTTACAGGTTATAAAGGCAATGCCTTCCCAGTTTTAGGGAATACGACTTTGGTGCTAGTTTCCAACCCCTGGACTACGGAAGGTAGGTTTGGGGTAGTCACAGCATTGGCCCTGGGGGTTGGGTTGTGATAGTGGACAAGTAGGGAAAACTATAATTTCTGAGGATGTGAATTATTCTTAACGCAGTTTCATTTTATTGAAGGAAGAGAACCCCTAAATAAAAAATATTTGAATTAAAATTTATCCCTCAAGATAAAAATATGCTATACCATATGAAATTAAAGATAAATCTCAAGGAGAAATATTATAACTTAGTAATGTAGATTGAGTTATAAAACCCCTAATATTTTAGGGAAGATATAAATCGTAGCCCACAACAAGTAAGAGCACGAATAATAGTGTGTATATAATTTCAGAAATAATTTATTATTTTATAAATCATTGCGGTAATAGGTACCCCATAAAAATTAATACTGGTGCAAAATATCAATGCATGCCTCGATGAAAGGTGATTAAGATAAAAATCCTGACCTTTTATCTTGACTTCCTAACACATTCTATAACATCATGTATGGAATACATAACTATATTAACTACTTATTTCATAACAATACCCATAACTAATAATATTTATAATCCTCATTTATATATTTTTCCCTCTCTGTATATTTGTTTGTTTTTTCCTTCATTCAATATTTGCTATGAATATTCATGATCGTTCAGAACTACTTTCATAAAAAAGGAATTTCTATTTATTATTTTACTAAACTACATAATTTATAAAAAATTAATGTTCATATAATTTATTATTTATAAATATTTATAAATTCATTATTTTATTCCATTGAAGTTTTGGCTATGATCCTTGAATGAGGCATCAATGATGATCATGTCTCAGTTATTTTTAACAAACAAACAGTTGTATATTAATTAAAATGTTTAATATCAATTTTAAGAATATAAATAATAAAGTCATTATTTACTAATTTTTAACATATATAATCTATATTGAAGTTCCCGTAGTCCTCCATGAAATTCTTTGATAGTAGTTTTTAAATAGGTTTTTGAATAGACCAAAACAAAAACATACCTCAATTTAATGGATGTTTATGAAGTTTTTATGTTGTAATTTCAATATTAAAGATGCATAATTATATTAATCAGTACTTATAAGTTTGAAATATCAATATTGTAATGAATCATTAAGAGAATATAATTTATATAAATCTATTTATTAGAATAAAAATATTGGTTTCTTTTTAGAGTTATTGTTTTAAGAAAGTCAATTTTATAACAATTAGTTATTATTCATATAATTAATAGGTTATTAAAATTTCCTTAATAAAAAATTTACAATTAAATAAATATCATATTAATACATTAAACCCATTCAAAAATCTGTTCCTAAAATTTGGTATTAAAAAATGGAATATACCATTCCACGGATAATACTATCATTTTCCTTAGAATAGGATAGATAAGTAATATGATTTATCATTTCAGAATGTTTAATAAGTTATATTAATCGTAATTATATATTAAATTACCTTTTTAAAACCATTCATGTTATGTGGTGAAGGAATAATAACATATTACTTTGTAAAGGTGGTAGTCTTCATGTAAACAATACTCATGTTTTTGTTTTTCTTAATGGAAAAGGGAATGCAGTTAATGATTGTACAATCATTATAATATCATAAATTCCGACTAATTATACTTATTTTAACATTTTAATATGTTTTAATTTAATTTGAGGAAGAATAATTCAACATAAATAAATAGAAATTAGGAAGGAGATGTAAGAAGTTTATGCCTCACTTCTTGGATTATCTCCGTTGTAAAGTGATTAAGCCCCTCATGGTTGGTATTTATACAAGAATAAAACATATTGAGGGTGGATTTGAATTTATAGGATTAGTTTTTAAGTGTTTGGGATGAAATAATTTGTTTTTTATGTGAGGGGAAGTGAGTAGAGGAGTTTCCTGTTTATAATTGAAAAGGGATGAATTTTTTGTAAATACTCAAAACTTTTAAATAATGGGATGTCACTCTCAAGGAAAGTAGCTCAAAAATTGGAAATAATGAAGATAATATGGGATAATATCAACTAAGGGACCAAAAACCCATTACAACACATTTTATAAACATGTTTGGGGGTTTTCCCTCTATGTTAATCCCATTTTTACCAATTTTGGTTTCTACCGAGGAAACTAGTTATTACTAAAGTAAATTTACATTTATGATTGAAAATAATTTGGTAAATATTAAAAAAATTATATCTAATTATTCTAATTATGAAATCCATTATATTATATTAATTTTATAAAATTTCTTAAATTTATTTTAAAATACGAAATTTATAATGTATAAAAACATGTTTTTTTTGAGAAATATAACTTATGTTCTAAAATTCCAAATATGGGTTTCTAAATTAAAACCAAAATTTTTAAAATTATAAAATCACTTTTAAATAAATTAATTTATCTTAGAAAAAGGTTTCATGAATTTACTATTTATACTTATATAAAAATAATTTCATAAATGTCACATTTTTTGCAAAAATGGTGAATTTTTCAATTCACCTAAAAATTAATAATTTTTTAGAGAAATCATAAAAATTATTATTAAAATAATACAAAATTTATAAATAAAAAATAAATCTTATTATTCATATACCATTTTTATTATTTTCTAGTTTAATTTTTTTAATAAAATCCTAAAATAAACGAGAAACTGATTTTATAAAAAAATAACTTTTTTTAAAATATTATTCATTTTTATTTCTAATATATATAAAAAATGAATAAATATATAAATAATAAATAAATTCAATTTATTTTTAAAATAATTTTTCAAAAATAATATACTTAGTTATCATTAATGAAAAGCACAATGCATAAAAATATAAATTCTTAAACACAATACAAAAATTAAGAAAATTTGTATAAAATAAATAAATGAATATATATATATATGTATATTGATATATTTAATAATTCAGTTACTCCTATTCATATGTACAAATTAAATAGACAAGTTTTAATATTTTAAACCTATCACCATATCATTTTAGTTCTGTGTTTCATGTAGAGTAAGATATATTACATATTCAAGTTAATTAGAGGAAGTCATATATTAAAATATAGTGTCATTACATTACCCCCCTAAAATAAATTGCATCCTCACAATTTTTCAACTAATATAATGAGAGAAATTTATATATAGATTTTATAATTAACCATACGCTAGTAATTGATCATGTTTTGATTAGGGTGTGAAGTTAGATATCCCTATATAAAATTTTATATTATTCCATTATAAAAGGAGATAGTTCATTTATAATATAATCCTAATAAGTAAATTAGAGATATATATATTAGAAGTAACTTCAAAAAATCCTTAAATAATATCCTAATACTATGGATAAAATAATTTTACCCCCAAATGTTTTTATTTATTATTCAAAATATAATAAGTTAATGCTTAAATTATTTAAGAGATATGAAAATGTAGTATGAAAAATCACTTTGTTCATTAATAGAAGCCTTTTCAATGGATTTTCCTTTTTCACATGGTCTAATGAGTTGTTGGTGCCTATTTTCCTAATTATTCCTTAGTTTAGGGAATTTATTTTCATAATGATCAATTTACTTGAAATTGATGAAACATATTTTTGTAGATTCTCACTTTCCCTCAAACTTTTGAGTTTGATGGAATTCATGTCCATATTTTTAGCATATACTCATCCTTTTAAGTAAATTTCCCCATAATTACTTCAAATTTTTTTAATTGTATGGAATTTAATATTTTTTCATTCATTATAATTGTTACATTAACGTACATAATACTCCATACTTTTCTAATTTTGTGTGTCAGGTTATTGGCTAATTTTACATTGTTTATCATATTTCATGATAGATTTTTTGGAATAATCAAAAGGTTTCTCACTCTAGGTCCCATTCTGATGGGATGTTTTTTGAGGTAATCATCACATTTTCCCTCACAATATTAGTTTATTTTAGTTCCAACCATTACTAAAAAAAATGGGTTAACATGACTGATGAAAAATTAACATTATAATATTATTATAAGAACAAATCGTAGGAAAATTTAACCAAAATATTTCATAATTTATGATATTATCATGTAAACCTATAGTTATTTTAGTTCAACCTATATCACTATTAGTTTCACCAATACTATTATTGATTCAACATAGGTTACTTTATATTGATTTTTTTGTATACTTATTAACCAAATAACTGAAATTAACATGGGAATCAATACTTCATATTGGTTTTTAAGTAGGACATGATTAATAAAATTATGTCCCCTAATAATGTCAAACCAGGTGTGCAGTTGTGCCTCTTTTTCATGGAATAGGTGATGATCGAGTTAATAAACAATCCAACCATTTTGAGGTTTTTACCCATAGGTAAATTTGTGTTAGTTATTTCATCCATTTATAGTATTTATATAAGTATTCCATTACTTGGATAACAACATAATCAAAACATTACAAAATTTCATGATTTTATCCTACATATAGACATATCACTAAGGGTTTCACTAATTTTCCCTCAAATTAATCCCAAAAATATTAAATATTACTACAACTAACCTAAAATAATATCTATTTTATTTAAATTATGATAATTAATATCTTATTAAACATTAAATTATCCCAAAATAACATCCTAATATCTAAAGTAATCTTATCCTTTCTATGATACCATATATGATTCCAAAAGGATGTGACCATCAAATTAAATGGATTAAAGAAAATATTACATTACATACATACCAAGTCCTTTTATGTTTATAGATTTAGAGGATTATGACAAAAAAATAACTAAAAAAACCCTTATACTTTTTATAAAAATACATATTCCTAATATATGAGAAATAACTTAGTCCACGATAAGTCTTAAATATATCCTAAAAATTCTCTACACAAACTATCCTATTTGACATAATGTGTAATAATTTTCTTAATACCATTGGGAAATGGAAAAATAAGAAGGGGTGAGATCAAAAGACTAGTAAGGGTAAACATAAGTGATAACAATCAAATATCATAATTAGGGATATGATAAATATATGGGCATCAGAATATAAGTGTGGAACATGAACATAGAATATATTATTCATACCCAATAAAGAATATAATCATAGGCATGGAAACATGACATAAGGAAATAATATCATAAGATCTTGGAATCAAGGAATATATAGACACAACATAAGACATGACATTATAATAAAAAAAATTAGGTCTCAATTACAAAACTATCGTAGTGTATAGGGACTCATGATAGATTGCGTTAACTTCCCATTCCAATAAAAATAGGGGACAAAGTAACATAGTGGATAAAGTTCACCAAAAAATATTATACATAACATCTCATGAAATAAAATTCTTAACTTAATTCATTTTAGATCTATATAATTACAATCCCACTCATCATATAATCCTAGTATTTACATGTGAATTGTTAACACATGAGAAAAATAATCCATAAATAAATAATAAACTTGATAAAACCAATGATAAAGAAGAGGGTTTCATAATATTATCTCAAAGAATAAATGAATAATATATCTTAAGGATTACCAAGAGAAGAAAGAATTAGATATTTTTAAAATTTTTATATTTTAATAAAAAAAATATGTATTCAAAATTGAGTTCCCATATAGGAAAATTCATGATAATATTTAAGGATAAATAAAAAATGAACCTCATATGTGATGATTTTTGAAATGAACCTACGATATTTTAAGAAATGGATTTTATTTATCTTTAGATTATAACTTAAATATGATGGTTTTTAATAAAAATGAGGTTTTTTAAAAGGCATTCGTGGTGAAAAATATTTTATGGAGGAGACAATTTTCAAGAAATTAGAAATCAAAAGATTCCCTTTTTATGTTTTAAAAATCACTTTTTTTAAATCCCACATCATAAAAAGAATTATAAAACATTATTTTCGAAAAGGGAAAATGGAAATATTTTGGTCATATACGATAACATATAATTAGTTTTCTAATTAAAAATGAGCACATTATCGGGTAGGGAAATTATATATAAGGTTTGGAAACCATCGTTTAAGTGGATTGGGGTTATTCATTATATAATTTCATTTCTATAAAAGAAGATAAATCATCAATAAGGAATATTTGAAACAAAATTGACATCTAAAGATATAAATATGGTATACCATATGATATAAAAGATAGTGCTCAAGGAGAAACATTATAACTCAAGAAATAATATTCAGTTATGAAAAACCCTTACATTTTTAGGAACATATGAATCAAATACTATAATAAGGAAGAATATTAATGGAATAAATGTTTCAAAATTAAACAATAATTTATGATATTATAAATCAAAGGCATATTATCTACACTATACAAATTAATACTGGTGCATAATATCAAAACACGCCTCAATGAAAGGTGATTGAGGCGAAAACCCTAACCTTTTATGTTGATTTCCTCAAACACAGTATAACCTACTATATAAAAAACATTAAAACATTAATTATATATTTAATAAACTAAATCATTACTATTATAATTTATAAACCTCATTTATATTTTTTCACTAGATGTATATTAGTCAGTTTTTATATTTTTTCAATATCGGGTGTGAGTAATCGTTGTTATTTTGTACTAATTTCGTAAAAGAAGTATTGTTCGTCATAATTTTCCAAAAGTTAATTATTAATATAACATTAAGGGTATTATAATATATTATTTACAATTATTTATAAATTTATTATTTAATTCTATGGTATTTTTGGCTATAAATCATGAAGGTGAAATCGATGACAGACATGTTTTAATGATTTTTGATAAATGAAGGATGATATCTTAATTTATGAGTTTAATATGAATGTTACCATTAAAAAACCCAAAACAAGTCATTATTTACTAATTTTTATCAAATATTACCACTAATCCTATTCTCATAGTCATCCATGACATTATTTTATATTATTGTTTAAGTGGGTGGTTAAACCGACCCAAAAAAAAATACCATAATTTAATAGATGATTATGAAGCGGTAAAGTTGTAATATCACAATAATAAGAGAAAAATGATCTTAATTAGTATTTATAAGTGTAATAAATAATTTTTTAAATAATTATAATTAAAATAAAATATTTAAAATTCCATTACATAGAATAAAATGATTGCATTCCTCTTAGAGTGCTTGTTTTAAGATAGTTAATTTTATAATGATTTTTTTTATAATTCATAAAATTCATATGTTATTAAATTTTTCTTATTATAACCATGATAATTATATAAAACTAATTTTTATACTTTACACTAATTCATAAATACATCCATGAATAGAGGTAATGAAAAATATAACACACCGTTCTATGGAGGCGGTAGTCCTCACATTCTAATGGATGATGCTTTCATTTTCCTTAGAATAATTGAGAGGAGTAATATTTTTTAGCATTAATAATATTAAATAATTTTTATTTATAATAATTAAATTTTAAATTATCTTTTTTCAATTATTCATGTTAGGATGTGAAGGGAAATGAACATGTTACTTCTTTGAGACGGTAGTCTACATTTATGTAAAATTTATATTTTCATTTTTCTCAATGGAAAAGGGAATGGTGGTTATTGATTATACAAAAATTATAATGAAATAAAATTAAAATAATTAGAATAATTTTATAATTTAATATTTTTTAATATAATTTTAGGATGAATAATTCCACATAAAGAAATATAGATAAGGAAGTAGTGGTTAAAAGATTACACCCCAATTCTTGGATTATCTCCTTGGAAAGAAATTAAGAACTTGAGGTATGGTATTTTGAGAAGAAAAAATATTCTTGAGGGTGTATAAGATTTTCATAGAGTTAGGCATATTTTTTGGGCCGAACTATGTGGTGTTTTTTGTGAGTTTAAGTAAGGAGAAACGTTCTCATTTTATAAGTGAAAGGGGATGAAATTTTTGTAAATACAAAAAAAATTAATAATGGGAAGTATCACTTTAGGAATGTAGATGAGAAATTTGGAAATAATGGAGAGTTAAAGGGTTAAAATAGATCAATACCTCAAACAACCATTCCCACACATGTTTGAAACATGTATGTAGACTTTCCATCTTAATTAAACCCATTTTACCACTTATCATTTTTACTGAGGTAGGAAGTTTTTACCAAAGTAATTTTTCTTTTATGATTGAAAAAAATTGGAAATTGTTAAATTATATAGACCACATAATTTGAAATTTTAATTACATTTTATAATATAAATTTTCTAAAATAAGTAAAAAATTATTTTATAATACTAAATGTATAACTTAGTATATTGTTTTTTGAAAAATATATCCTAAGTACTAAAATGTCAAATATGAGTTTGTATATATGTTTTAAAAAATATAAATACACATATAAAACACATATTTGTTCTTAGATTTTTATTTATTTATTTAAAATTCATACCTGTATACCAATTATGCCATAAAAGTCATATTGTTTTAAAAAGTAGTATTTTCACTATTCACCTAAAATAAATATTTCATGAAAAATCCCAGAACAATCACCTTAAAATAACACTAAAATTATAAATCAAAAAACAAATTTTAATTTTTTCAAATTCAATTTCTAGAATTTTCTATTATAACTTGTAGATAAAACAATTAAATATACTGTTAAACTATTTTTATAAGAAAATAATTTTTTTAAAACACTAGTAATTTTTATAATTAGTTTCTATATAATAATAATAAATATGTAAATAATAAATCAATAATAAATTTTAATGAGTAATCATTTATAAATAATACATATAATTTTTTTTTGATAAAATGTAAAATTCCTAAAAAGATAGATTCTTAAACACAACAATGAGTTAAATAAGCATGTATAAAATAATATATATATATATATATATTACATGATTTGGTTACTCTAATGCACACTTATAATTCAATGTCTACATTTTAATGGTCTAATCATATCATAGTTTTATTTTAGTTTGTTGTTGAATGTAGAGAAAACTGTCAAATATATTTTACATAATTAGAGGAACCCATATCGTAAAATTTCAGATCATTACAAGGATTATGTATCACTTGTGGAGGTGTGATATATTTATTTCTTTAGTGTTCTTGATAAAACATAAAATATAGGATATGGAGTCCATGCAAATTTTATTTTAGGTATGTTGTAAGGTACTTAATTTTTCATTTCATGTAGATCTGTTGATGATAGATTATGATTTCCATGATTTTTTTCCAATTTAAATGATTATTAAATAATCCACTTAAATAAATAACTAGTATTAGAGAGTATTTATTTAATGGATAAATGTGTTATTCATATATTTTTTTCAAATAAATCGTTATCATAAAGCGTTTGATCTATATTGAAAAAATGATACAATATATTTATTCTATTTGGGTTAGTCACAATATACAGAAAAACTATGTCATAAAGTATGATATGGTGGAACCCAATATATTTGAACTAGATAACAGAATACAACATGGGATATCATAAAATATGGCTTAGTTTTTTATTTCAATAAATATAGTATCAATTCATAAATACAACATCAAATATATCATTAAATATGATAAGATCATTATGATTATAGTAGACTTATATAGAGATTGAAATCATAACATACAATTGGGAGATATATCATAGAATACGATTGATACAAACATAATAATCTATTATATCAATCATATTTTATGAATAATAATATTATATTGCTAAAAAATGTTAATTTTTTTTATTTTCATTTTTTTATTTTGGTTTGTAAAATGTTTATAAATTATAAGTGTTAGGCCATGTAAAATGAGATTTTTCATATCTATATTGGATATAAAATGTTTACATTAGTATATATGATCTACACATTTTCTAAAGGTGTATCAAGTTCTATTTAGGGTAATCATTTTACCATTTTTGTGTATATATTGTTTGTGATTTATTTTGGGTGGATTTGGGTGAAATTTAGATGTTCTTGGAAGGAAGTGGGGAAGTTCATAGTTGGCACACAGTTTTCCCAAACTGTATGCCCATAATAGTAAACCATGCAAACCAAAAATGAGATAATTCTTATAACTGGAGAAATTTTTTCAAACCATGCACCATTTAAGTATTAACCATGTGACTCCCTGTTAGGAGGTGCATGTTTAAGCGCACAATTAGTGGTAACCATGAAACCCTTACATGAAACCGAGTGCATGGGAATTTAATTCCTCAAAAATTAGATTAATAATACCCAACCCCAATAATTCACCCTAAATCCAACCTAGATCGACCCTAAACAATTTCTCTTGATTTTTGAGACTCCTGAAAATATTAGAATTTCTTTTTACCTCTATTTTTGAAGAGTCAATGACAGTATTAAATATTATCACCTCTCTTAGTAAGAGATTCTCATCTCATAGAGTTTCCTCACTATGTCCCATCATTCTATCATCCTTTGAAGGGAGGGTTTCCTCTTTTTTTTTTGAATAATCTTGATATAGGTTTGATATATCTAAGAACATAGTATTGGATATAGGTTTATGTTATATATTCCATTATTTCTCATGATTCTAGCGGTTTTGCAAAAATTTGGGATTTCCATTAGTGAGCGCTCATCATCAATTTTTTGGTTGGTGGTCTAAATATAATTCCAATAGTCTTGAATTCCAATTTCATGTATCTGTAATGTAATTTCAATCGGAACATTCAAAAAATAAATCTTTAATTGAATAAATTAATTTATTAATTAATTTATGGAGTCATGGAATTGTATAATTGAGTTTACATGAGAATATGAGATGATTTAAACTTGGGAAATTTGATTTTAGTAATTTATTTTGTGAAATTGATGGAATTAATTTATTAAAACTGGATAATTAAATAATGGAATATTGTTAATGTGGAATTTATAGGAAATTAGAATTATGTAATTGGTTAATTAATTTATGTTTGAATTAATTTTCATTGAGAATTTTGAGATGTTTGAATTACCATACATGGTTATTGGGTTTATGATTTAAATATTCTAAATGGTTTAATGTTGAATTGTTCATATTATTCCATGTGATTAATTTAAAGAATCATGGTTGTTTTGACAATTGTAATGATATACAATGATGTGAATTGTTGATTAAAAGGGAGTTAATGATTAAAATCCTTGATGTGTGTGATATTTAGTTATCCTTGATATATGTGATAAATGTGTGTGGGGCACATATTGAGGCTTGAAATACCCATATGTGATAAATGTGTGTGAGATATGGACCAAGGCTATAAATACTAATATGAGATTGTGAGTGTGGGATAGGGACTGAGGCTCCAAATACCCTTATGACATAGTGAGTATGGGATAGGGACTAAGGAACCAATACCCTTGTAACGTTGATGTGTGGGATAAGGATAGAGGATCCAAATACGCATGGGGTGTTAGACATGATGTTCTATACTTATGAGTTTGGAATTAGAACATGGTTCCAATTAGATGTAATATGATTTGTGATTAAATGAAAAATAATAACAATGGTATTTTTATATGGTTCAGACTCTGACGTGAGATGAAGTAGGTATTTATGGTTTGAGTGTCCTCAGGAACTCGATAGGCAGGCTAATGTTGTTAATTGAAGAATAATTTAAAATTTGATAAAAATTTACATGTTAAATGTACTTTATTATTTAAAAAACTAAATACACATTTATTTACTAGATATTTTTTATTAATCTATTGGTGGAGGCATACTAATTTGTACTCATACCCTACTTGGGCAACCTGATTGGTACCCGATTAATTTTATGGTTGTAGGACAAGGAAAGGGGCGATTCCTTTGTTAGAAAGATGAGTTGGGATGGGGAATGGATGAGGGAACCATACATGATCTGGGAACCTCTTGGGATTTATCAAAGTCTTTATCTATTTTGGTTTCTTCATATTAACACATGACATGTATTTGTCATGAAATATCTACTGTTCAGTTATGGATATTGTATTTCCTATTTTGGTCATCATGGGATACTGGTTTGGATTGGATATTGGTTATATAATCTGGATATTATTATTTATTTATGAGGTTCATATAGTGTTATAAATAGGTTATAGTCTACCCATGATCAATATTAAAACCTTGTTGCTAGTCAGTAGCCTCAGGAGTATGGTGAGGCGCTCATGAGGTCATGTGACTGAATGATTCAGTGTACTAGTGTGTGGAACCTAGGCTAGGATGTTACAAAGTTGTATCAGAGGGGTTTTATTTTCTTTTCATTTACATTACAATATTATAATGTTAGATAAGATAATTGTATGAGTCGAACCATGGTTAATAGATCATTCATGGGAGTATCTAACCCATGTATGGGTGTAAAATAAAAGTACCCAGGGTGGGATTATTGTTATTTATGCGTGTTATTACATTTCGATGAAATTTCACCATGACTGATACACTTTCTGTGTGATGCAGTTATTTTTTCTATGATTTTTTCTGAGATTTGACTACTATCCTAGTATGGAATGAGAGTTGATTATGCATGTATCACTATAGGAACTCTTGATTTATTGTGACATGCATCATTTTATGAATGCATGAGAAAAAAAGGTTTTTGGGTAAATTGATAAATGAAAAATTATTTCCTTTTCCTGTGTGACTATAGTGAAAAGGTGAAAATGTGATACTTAAAGAATATAAATGATCCAAGATGTGATTAAATGGGTGTAAGATTAGAAGGTTGAATAATGCGAATAATTTTACCATTGTTAACCATGACATAAAAATGTAAGATGGTTAAGGGTTGTGATAGTGCCTCAGTTTTGACCGTGTGGTGGTGGAAGGGGGATGAATTGTTATGAATTTATGTAAATACATCCTTTTTTATTTTTTAATGTTGTGTTATGTTTCATGAGACTTGGGTTTGGAATTTTATAGATGTGCATCCATGACAATATTTATTGATAGGAAGAAAGAACGACATGGCATAAAATGATACTATACTAATGGACATAATGAATTGATAGTTCTAGGTGAAGGAGCCAGAGAAAAGTTCCATGAGAAATTTTATGGCATCATTATGTTTGTGGATAGTGACTTAGAGTTGTTAGTGAAGAGTATGTCTAACCTGACATGAGAGTTCTAGTTACAACACCCTCTGAATTTCCTCAGAAAGGGTGGACCTGAGGTATCATATTTATGGAATGAGACCCACTTGACTATAATTGACCATTTTGAGACTCTTTCAGATAAGAGGGTCAAGATTGCTACTTATATGTTATTAGGAATAGTGAATCATTTGTGGGATGTTTAGGCCTAGAGAGGGAAGGTTGATGTTATGGTATGGAAGGATTTTTTGGAGAAGTTATTGGTGCAAGTTTATCTAGATACACGGATATAAGAGAGATCATTTGAGTTCATGTGTTTGTCTGAGGGGATTATGTCCATGATAGACTATATTGGTCCCTTTATAGACTTACAATGCTTTTTCTCCAGAGATGACAGGGAATGAGACAACCATGCTAATGCAATTTCAGGATAAATATAAATGTGAGATTGATTCGTATGTTATCATATTTTGGTTAAAGAAGTTTTCTATGGGGGTGTATCAGGCTCTCACAACTAAGAGGAACATGAAGGAGGATTGTAGTAGAGGAAAAGTGGATTCTATTAGAAAACCAGAAGGTATGTATTCTAAGTGTAGGAAGTATCATTTTGATAATATTGATCGTATATTTGGAATAAAGAGGGGCTAGAGGGAGTGATCAGTTCCTCAGGATCTTACCTCAGTGATTATGCAACAGTGTGGTTGGATAATCCACATTATTAGACCTTGTACCTGAAATTCGGTAGAGTGACGATCTAATCGAAGGATGAGACATCAATCATGGTTTTTTAGAAACCCATGGTATATGAGTAATGATGCAGAAGATAGATAGAACCAAATAATGGGTAGTGGATCTTCTAAACTATATCAGTTTAGAAGTTGGAGTTCTACCGGTTGTGGCGGTAGATTTAGTGGATGAAGTGTTTTGGGAAAGAGTTCCTATATTAGTATAGTGTTGCATCTTGGGGCACACAGACTGTATCATAGGGAATAGGTACATGATAGTTGAAAGCCATTCATTCTACAGCAGTGGATAGAGAGACTTGAAATTCAATAGTTAGAGGAATTGTTCTTATATATTCTATGATTTATGGTTCCTTATTTGATACTAGTTCCTCTCATTATTTTATATATTCACAAACTATGAATCGTTTGAGCTCGATGGTGGAGTTCATGAGTGGAGTTATGATGATTGAAACAAAATTGAGAGTATGGATGAGGGACATCTGATGATGAAATAGTTGTTTTCATGATGTTGGGGAGTATCAGTTTCCATGGGATCTATTTATCAATGAAATTTATGAATTTGACATAATTATTGGTATATACTAGTTATTAACTTACCAATCCCAAATTCATTGTTAATGTTTCTGATTCTTTCACCAGGGCATGCACACCCATATCTTTGGGGGACAACGATGTTGTTTGTTGCCCCGCATTCCTGCTTTCTAAAGGTGGGCATCATATGCTCCTTGTTCAGGAATGTTTGCTCCTTGATCAAAATGGGATGATGGGAGGTCGGTTCTTCCTTCCGTGGATTCCTCCTCGAAACTCGTCACCTAGTATGGGTCTCCATTATAGATTTAAGACGTTTTTCATGAAAATATTCTAATTCCATATCTTTATGGACACTAGTTAATTACACTTCTTCTGTTGGGACATTCCAAGGGGTCTGGCTAGGGTAGCAACCTTCAGTCAGGGGAGTAGTCACGTTGGTCATCAGTAGCAGGTTTGGACGCTTGGACATTGGCGTGTCTGGCTTTATTACCCTTATTATAGGGCTCCTCAAGGGTGCAGAAGCTTGAGGTATCCCATGTCGAACGCTGGGAATTATATGACATAGTCATGTATATAAGGTTTTCCTGAACTCCCCATGTTCAACATAGGGTATGTCGTGAGTTTAATGTCTGGTGAAGATGGATCAAACTGATCAGAACACTGATTAGAGAGGATCATATGGGTGCAACACATGGAGGGAACAATGATGTTGGGGCCAACGTGTGGTTAGCTTCCTGATTGTTGTTAAGGGGAATGGGGAATGAGGTGGCATGATCTCACCGAGATGTGGTGGCCTAGGTAAGAATCAGGATGGATAATGGAGGGTTTAAAGAAGTGGACAAAGAGTGAGATGGAGTTGACTCGAGCATGACAGCGATAATGGGATTGAGCCTTGAAGATACCTTATATGTATCCCCGTGGTAGGAAATCAAAGTCCTCATAGTTCATTTGACGATGTCTTACCGCTGATTGGGGATTTCAACGGTTTACCACTAGATGGGGTCACAATGGCTTACTGCTGGATGAGGGTATCAACGGCTTACCACTGAATGGGGTCACAACGACTTACTATGGGATGAGTGATGTATTTTAACCTCATGTGGGATGGAGGTGGTTCGACGTGAAGGGGGTTAGAACCAATGGCTATTGGGATTGAACCTCATGGAGTCTTCCTATATACCTTTCCTTGGAAAGGTTTGATGTCCACGTATTTCGAGATGGGGGTCAGTGACCCGACGTGGGGGAAGACCTGGGGTCCAATGGTTGTTGGGCTTGAACCTCGTGGAGTCTTCCTATGTACCTTGTCTTGGCAAGGATCAAATTCCAAATAGTTCGGGTGGGTGAAATGGCTTACCACTGACCTAGGTCCTAAGTTTGACATCATGCAGGATGGGGGAGAACTGATGTGAATGAGGGGTCAGAGCGACCGAGTGTTGAGCTTGAACCTCATGGAGGCTTCCTACGTACCATACCTTAAGGACGTCGTAGTTCCAAATATGGTTTGGTGAACCGTCATGAAGATGGTCGGGACCAATGATTTTTGGGATTGAACCTCATGGAGGCTTCCTTTGTAACCCACCTTGGCAAGGATCAAAGTCCATGTATTTCAGAATGGGTGTGGGGATTACACTCTAGGCTGCCCAGAAGGATGTCATGGTCGATGCTTTCTCTACGCCCACATGAGTCATGCTCGGTGTGAGAAATGAGAGGCAGCAAAGACCTGACGATCACATCGAGAAAGGTGTTTCTATAGAAAGTAGAGTGGGGAATATGCGTGGTTAGCAGCCCAAAGAGGAAACAGTGGATAATGAGTGGTTAGCAGCCCAATGAAGTTGAGACTTATTCACGGATGGAGGCCTGGTGGAGACAATGCCCAGTGGGAGAGGGATTTGGTACCGAAGAAAGGAGGGGCAAGGATTCTACCTCCTGCAAGAAAAACTAGGGGACTTACACCAAGGTGGTTTCCCTTTCCCCGCGGACAGACACCGCTCCGATGAAGAGGATCTCATTCCAAGTAAGGAATGATCTCACTCTCGTGGAGACCAATGGGCGTGTAGACTATCCAAGGTGGGGGAACCCCGTGTGCGAGGCATGGGGTGAGGTCACAGTTTAACGTTATGTACTAAGGATGATGTTTCTTGGCAGTTTAATGTCTAGCAGCTCGGACGATGTGGGTGCGCTCCTCACCCGTAATACTTACATAACCAACACCCTCTACTCCTTGGTGAAGAGAAGGGATAAGCAACTCCATGGCGAGGGGGTGTTATAGAGTGGACCATTAGGGGGTCCACTTTTACGTGGCTATGCAAAGAATAAAAAACCATTAGTGTGCCTATGAAAAGAAGCATGAGGAGAAGCAACACAACGAGTAGTATTGTCCAAGGGACATTGAAGTTAGTTCGTGCAAAACTAAAGGGCCACACATGAAAAGAGCATGTGACGTAGGTGTGTCATGTATAAGAGAGGCTCAAACAAGGTTCCTGAAGGTGCGGGCAGCACATGAACCACGCATAAGAGAAAGGTCTAGGGAAAAATAAACAGTTTATGTGCAAGAGGTAAGGTTTGAGCGCAAGACAAAGAGGTTGTGTGCAATAGGTGCAGGTGGAACTCAAGAAAGAAGTGTTGCACGAATGTTGGACCGGTGGCATGTAAGACGGCAGGGTTGTATGCAAGATGGACAGTTTGTGTGTAATTTGGACGGAACATGTGCAAGAGAACCTGATGTAGTGGAGTCTTGTGTGAAATAAGGGACCCCTTGTGCACAAACAAGTTAGGGAAAAAAGAAATCCACAAGGATCAGAGGGCCCGTCCGAAGGCACCCCTGGAGAACTGATCATGCAAAAACTAATACCTGAAGGCCATGGGTTTTTCACGCGATCATGGAAGAAGGGGTTTTCGCACAGTAGGTTGTCAATTCATCTTCAGTTACCATCCCTGAAGTGTGGGGATACGGTTCATTTTATAGTCAGAGTCGTCGGAGTGGCGCGTAAGATCCAGGCACGCAAACCCAGTTCGACGACGCCTTTGCTCAGAAATGAGGCCCGGCATGAAAAACCCCATTCGACCTCACCATGGGCGTAGAAACAGGGATACACATGAAAATGGTCGTTCGACGTCACCTTGGGTGCAGAAGTGGGGCCGGGCACCCAAAAAAGAGGTCGACATCGCTTGGGGCATGAAAGCAGGGCTGGGCGTGCAAACGGGCAGTTGACATCACCTTGGGCATGGAAGCGGGGCCACACGTGAAAAAAGGCACTCGACGTTGCCTTGCACGTGGAACTAGGTTCTGAGTGGGTGGTCATGGAGGGCACCGTTTTGTGTGCGAAAGGCCCGACTGGAGAGAAAAAATTTGCGTGCTAGAAGTACTCTTGCACGCGCCTTCTGAATCTTACGCGGGCCCACCTCCCGGGCCCCGGGTCTCATTCTTCTGGGTCCCAGATTCATTATTTGATCTTTTAACCACCCGACAAGACCCTTCTCTAAATTTCAGCATCAAAAGTTACCAAAGGATATTGAATTTTACATCTCCTGAGGGCAGCATTTATATTCACCGTGGAGAGTGGGATATCAAGGTAGGCCATAGAGAGAATGTTCATTAGTAAAGAGGGGATCTCACTGACCACATTTCTAGTCCATTGTTGGATAAAGGAGGTGTAAAGAAACATTTGCTTACACCTCTAGTGGATATATTTCAGGATGTGTTTCCTTAGTACTTATCAAGTCTTCCACCTAAGATAGACATTGAATTTATGATTGAGCTCATGCCAAGGGATGATCCAATTTCTGTTCCACCTTATAGATGGGAACCTATAGATCTTCTTGAGATAAATACATAGTAGGAAGAGTTTAGGGATAAGGGGTTTATCTATCTTAGTATGTTTCCTTAGGGTTCTCTAGACTTTTCTTCTATGAAAAATGACAGAACATTATGCTTATGTGTTGATTACCAGATGTTTAACCACATTACTATAATGAACCGGAATCCTATTCCATGTATTGAAAACCTATTTGACTAGTTGATAGGATATTATGTTTTCTCTAAGATCTAATTGAGATAAGAGTATAATCAAATGAAAATTTGACCTTCTGATATACCAAAGAAAATTTTTATAAGAAAGTATGGCCTATATGAGTTTTTTGTGATGACATTTGTGTTGATAAACACAAAAAATAATTATATAATTGATGAAAAAAACATTCTTGCATACCTGGATTTGTTTGTGGTGGTGTTTGTGGATGAAATATTTTTGTAATCCAAGACTCATGATTATCTTTCCCAATATCTTGACGTCATCCTAAGTATACTGAGAGAGAACCAGCAATATTCCATGAAATCTATGAGTCAATTATGGTTTTATCAGGTACACTTATTGGGTCACATCATTATGGAGGATGGTGTGCCAGTGGAACCAAAGAAGCTTCATTCAATTGTATCATTGGAACAACCCAATATTTTTTTTGATAACTACAGTATTCTAGTGCTAGAGATTTTTTATCAGAGGTTCATCAATGACTTTTCATGATTGAAAACACCTCTTTAAAGCATGGCCAATAAGGTAGAGAAGTTTTAATGGCATATATCATGTGATAATGCTTTCTAGGAGATGAAAAAGGGAATGGAAAAATTACCAATGTTGATCCTAACTAAGATAGGTGATAAGTATACAGTGTTTTGTGATGCTTATAGGTTAGGACTTGGAGTTGTGTTGATGTAGAGAGATTGGGATGTGGTTTATGGGGTTTAATAGTTGAGACCACATGAAAATAATTACCATACACATGAATTCAATCTAGGATAAGTGGTTTATTATTTTATGTGTAGGAAGCATTATATTTTCTGTGAGAAGTTTATTGTGTATATTAATCACAAGTGGATAAATTATATATTTTTTCATCAAAATTTGAATCTACAAAAGAGGTGGTGGGTTGAGTAAATTAATTAATTTTTTTTTATCTATCATATATGCCTAGGAAGATAAATAGTGTTTCTAAGATATTAAGTAGAAAAAATAAAACTTAAGAAGTTCATGAGTCTAGTGTTGAGGGGATGATGATTAATTTACTAGATGATAATCTTGTTGTGGTTAAAGATAGCTAGGATTAGATGACTCTCATATCTATTTTAGTGGAGTATAAACTTTTGAGTTGGATCAGGGAATAATGTATAATGATCTAGAATTTGTTTCCTTGAGGGAATTAGTTGATGGTGGGGATTTAACTTCATATTGGGCCATCGATGAGGATGAGATCATCTATGTATGGTATCAAGGTTTTGTGCCTATGAGTATATGGGAGGGTTTGATGTGAAAATTTCATGTCTTAACGTGGGTGGTGTATCTAGGAGTGAAAAAATGTACCAGGACCTAAGATGATAGTTTTGGTGTTCGGTCATGAAAAACAATATAATAGGGCTTGTGAGATGATGCTACACCATTCAATAGGTGTAGGATGAGCATTAATGACCTAGTAGTTTACTACATTCATTTCCCATTCCAGAGTGCATGTGGGACAAATGTTTCCATGGAATTTGGGGTGGGTATCCCAATGATTCTGTAGAACAATGTCAGTATTTGGTTGGTGGTAACTATTTGACAAAGGTAGAACATTTCTTTCATGTATGAGAGACATTATTAGTGAATCATTTGGGAGATATGTATGTTTGGTAAATATTATGATTGAACAGGGTGCCACAAATTATTGTTTTAGAACACGACCCATGTTTCACCTCAAGTTTATAGATGGGTTTGTATAAGGTTATTGTAACACATGGTTTACTCAGTATTAAATTATACCAAATGATAGATGCGAAGTTAGAGCATAAGATATAGGTTCTTGAGGATATGATTTGGGAATGCATCATAGACTTTGGTGGGTCTTGGGAGAAGCACCTAACATTTTTGGAATTTCCCTATAAAAACATTCATCTGGAAAATATTCAAATGGAACTATACTAGGAACTTTTTGGTAATCCATGAAGATCACCTATACGTTTGATGGAGAAAGGTGGGTGGGAGGTTTTGGGAGAATGTCTCATGTAGGAGAAATCATACCATTTTTAAATGATTAAAAAGAATATGTATATGTCTTAAAGTACACAAAATTCATATTCTGGTAGATGTTGATGGACCCTAGATTTTACATAGGGTGACTATGTGTTCCTTTAGGTGTCACCTAGATTGGATCACTGTAGGATATAGATACAAGGCATGTTATAACATTGGTTTATTGAACCATTTTATGTTGTGGATGGAATTAGGTAGGAGACATACCAATTGGATCTTCCACAGAGGTACAATTATATGAATGAATATTTCCACGAGTCATATATTTGGTTTTATAACCCCAACCCTTCTCATGTGATTTATGTGGATGATGTTGAACTTGAAACCATTATTTCCTTTTAGAAGCACCCAATATGTGTACTGGATAAAAGTGAGAAATTATTTCATAGAATAGACAGGTCATTAGTTCATGTACTATGGGAATATGACAGTGATTAGAAGGAAATTTTGGAGAGAGGAGAAGATATGTAGTCTTAGTGGCCCAATATTTTTGACTTGAAATATTAGTGATGCTTGGTAGTACAAATAGAGGATGATTTATTATAAGGTCAGGATATTTTCATTTCCTGACCTTTTCTAGAGGTTTCTGAAGCTCAATTTCGTATATTCTTTTCCATGATCTATGTATGCCGTATTTTAGTTTTGTCATGGGTTAAGTTTGTGTGATATTTGTAAATTTTTGTAAGAAAGTGGGGTAGTGCACATTAGGCAAACAATTTTTACAAATTATGCACCCAAGCCATAAAACCATGTGATCCCAAATAGAGGGGTTCACAGAGATAGTGCATAGTATTTCAAACCATGAGATCTTATATTAGTAACCATGAGATTCCCTGAGAGGAGGAACATGGTTAGGAGGATAGTTATTGGAAACTGTGCCCCCCATATAAGAAATCATGCATGTAGAAATTTAATAAAAAAAAAATTATATTAAAAATTCTTGAACCCCTAAAATTAATGCTAAATCAACCCCATCTCAACCCTAAATAATTCCTCTCAATTTTGGATCCTCTATGATGAATTACGAGGCCTTCCGACCTCTGTTATAGAAGATTCTAATCCTATATTGAAGATATTCACCTCTCTGAGTAAGATATTCTCATCCTGGAGGGTTTCCTCCCTCTCTCCCAAATTTCTCTCATCCTTTGAAGGGATGTTTTTTTTCTATTTGTGATGGATCTAGAGATATGATTGATATATATAATCCATTTAATCTTATATCTAGGTTTTAATTATTGATCTCATTGTTCCTCATGAGATTTGTTGTTCCACATCAATTGGTAATTTCTGTTGGTGAGCGTTCACCATTAATTTTGAGGTAGGTGGTCTAAATCCAATTATCATAGTCACGAATTTCAATTGTGTGTATTTGTTTGGGAATTTCAATTGGCATGTTAGATAATTGAATCTTGAATTCAATAAATCAATTTATTAATTAATTTATGGAATCATGGAATTGATTTATTGTGCATCCATGTGAATACGAGATAATTTGAACAAGGGAAATTGGATTTGGGAAATTGTGATTATGAAATCGAAGGAATTAGATTAGTAAATTAGTTAGTTAAGTAATGGAATGTTGTGAATGTGAAATTGATGGGAAATTGTAAATCTATAATTGGTATTAATTTGAGTATGAATTAATTAGAAATTAGACTTATGTGATTTTTGAATCAACCTTACATGGTTAATGGGTTTATGATTTAAATAATGTAAATCTTTTAGTGGTGAATTTTTCATATTAGTCCATGTGATTAAAATAGAGAGTCATGTTTGTTTTTATAATTTTAATGGTATACCATGATGTGAATTGTTGATAAAATGGAAGTTAATGTTTGTTAACCTTGATGTGCGTGATTTTGTGATATCTATGTTATATGTGATAAATGTGTTTGGGATAAGGAATGGGGATCCAAGTACCCATATATGTTAATTGTTTATGGGAAAGGGAATGAGGTTCCAAACATAGATATGCGATAGTGAGTATGGGATAAGGACTGATTTTGAAAATTCCCATATAAGATAGCGAGTATGGGGTAGGGACTGAGGATTCAAATACCTATGTGACATTGAGTGTGGGATAAGGATAGAGGATCCAAATACCCACGGGGTGTTATACATGCTGTTCTATGCTTATGAGTTTGGAATTTTTCCCTAATTCAAATCGGTTTTGATATGATTTTAAATGAAATGATAAATGATAACCATGGTATTGTGATTTGGTTTAGACTCTAGCATAGGTCAAAATAGGTATTGATGGTTCAGGTGTCCTCCAGAACACGTGGGTTCATATGTGGTTAATTAAAAAATAATTTAAAATGTGATAAATCATTGCTTATGTAATGTAAATTATTATTTATACTACTACGCACACTTTTATAAACTAGATATTTTTTTATTCGATGTTGGTGGTGGCCAAGTATGTTTTACTCACACCCTACCCGACTTCCTGATCGATGCCCGAATAGATTTCTTGGATACATGATATGATATGGGAAAGAATCGTATGTTAGATGCCTAAGTAAGGATAGAGCATGGATTAGGGAATCATACATGATTCAGAACCTACTTGGTATATTTCAGAGCCTTTATTTATTTTGGTTATTTCATATTGACACTTGACACATATTTGGAATGGAATATCTAATATTTAGTTTTGTATATTGTATTTCGTTTTTTTTCTTCTGATAATGGTTTTGTTTTGCTACTAGTTATGTAATTTGGTAATTTTTATTTATTTATGCAATTGTTATATTTTTATAAAGAGGTTATAGTCTCCCCATCATCTATATTAGACCCTCTTTTATAGGCATCTACATCTGGAATATGTGGAGGTACTTTTGAGGCCATGTGACTGACCAATTTGGGGAACCAATGTTTGTTACCCATGTCAAGACATTACATAGTCTCGCATGTTTTTAAAAATAAATAGAGTTATTTATTTATTAATTAATTTAGAATATTTCTGTTTATAAAGTGTTTATTATGTGTGAATGTTTTGTATTATTTATTTAAGATATAAATTTATTCTAGGATATTATACCCTACGTTACATCCTAGTTATGATATCATTTGATTTAGTTTTCATCTCCCTTAAACTATGTTTGTTATTATAGATATTATATTTAATGTAGTTATGGAATAAATTTTTGGCATATTATTTTTTAATGTTATTATAAATTAGAATATATATTGAGTGAAGTGTCCCTGGGGATAGGGACTCAAGGTATGACTTCCCAATAACCTAAAGTATAATGCCTTATTTTATAATAATAGGTGTTGGATATCTATCAATCCATAATTACTCATGTGTATATTTTCTATTTCATATAACTCAAATTCTTTACATGACTAGTCCATGTATCCTATGCATGGGATATTTTCATATTTGTATGAATATGTTTGGATTATATTTTTAGGCGAGTAACACGAGATTGTGGTCAGTGTACATATTTTCATTTTAATATAGTGGAAACACATTATTTTGGATTATATAATATGGATTGCAAAACTAAATCAGTATATGTACACATAGAAAAAGGAATAAAACATGAAATTATAATTATTTCATGATATGTAATGAGTTTTGTATACATGTGATGTATATTAAGTTGGCTACACTTTTAATAGAAAAACCCTTTAAATTAGAAGTGAGAGATTCCTTCCAAAAGGACACTTTCCAAAACCTCAATTATTTAGTATGGGTGACAATGACTGTTAAGTGACTATGGATTATTTTATGTATAGAAAGAAAGTGATCATGTCACTCAAATTATTAGGTGCCTTGTTCATGGCATTTTAGTTGGGATGCACATAACATGGAATCCATAATAGTTAGGATAATAGAGGAATAGTGTTTAGTGAATCCATATGATGGATTCAAATAAATAGTTATCCACTCGTATATTAAACGACCCTATATGATATTATTGACAATTATTTCCTACCAAATAAAATCATGGATTACTTAAATGTTCAAACTAAAATAACTCATGATGATATATGGATCTTGGATCACTAAATAGATATGATGTATTGGGTAATAATTTTTACCAGGATTAATTTCATTTAAATTCATTTATAAAAAGATATAAAATATTATACTCACCCATAGATATGTATTTTTTTGTAGATTCTGTCTTAGTCCATGATTATCATTTTGAGATCCATTATAGGTATGACATATAAAATAGTACTATATTTGCATCTATGGTTGAGAGTGATTCTCAAAGAGAATAATTATTAGAATATAAATGTGAATGTTATAGAGGTCAATATTACAAACTATAACTCATTGGTATTGGACACAATGCTTTAATCACATATTTTTGTTGATAAACACTGACTTAGATATTGGTGGGATTTTAAAATTGGTGGAGTCAATATTTTTGTTGGTAATAGGGAAAGAGTTGTTATATAAGAAGTTGGAAAATATTATATAAATTTATTAAGTGGATAAATTATTAAATTGGAGAACAATTATTATGTCCCCATAATAAATTAAATTTTTTTATGTATTTTGTTTGAATACGATAAGTTTTTATTAATTATCAAGAATAATAGTTTTTCTATATATAAGGTTGAAATAATTTATATCACTGTGATTATTGTAAACAGTTTATACATTCTGGATATGTATAATAATATCTATAACAATCATCATAATATGGTTAGGGGTGATTTTAATTCCACTTATATTTTGAATTATCACCTTATACATATAAATGAGAAACAAAATGAAAGAATTCATAGAGATAGATTGCTGGAAACATTATATTATGAATAATATTAAAATTATGAATCTTATTTATTAGAAAAAATTTCCACGTCACATTTTATAGGAAAAGGTAAAAGGGATTGTGAACTATTGGATCTCATACATAATGATTCATGTGGAACAATGTGTACTAACGAATGTGGGGGGTTTTTAGGGACTTTGTTACTTTAATAGATCACTTTAGTTGGAATGGTTATGTGTTTCTGTTGAGACACTAGTATGAATACTTTGAAACGATTAATGATTATCAGAATGAAGTATAGAATCAACACAATTATTATTAATATTATTTAATTAGATTAGGGTAGTTAATACATGAGTTTGGAATTCACTGATCACCATATATATTATGAATTAGTTTAACAAATCAATCCTCTCGGAACACCATAGTGGGATGGTGTATTTGAGGGTAGGATTTATACCCTTTTGGATGTGGTGAATTTTATGATGAGTCAGTGTGACCATACAATTTAATTCTAGGGTCATGATATATTGGTATATATATTTCTACTCAACCACATTCTATATAAATAGTCATAAAGTCACCATACAAGATATGGAATGGGAAACATCTCGATATGTAATTTATGAGTAGTTAGGGTTTTTATGTATATATACAACATTTATCTTATAATAAAATCTACCCTAAATAAAAAAAATTATTATTTATTAGTTTTAATAAGGAAAATATGCGATATTATCTCTATAATTCTATAAAAAAAGTGATTTTGGCATGACATGGTGTTTTCCATGGGAAGGAGAATAGAATTTCAGTTATTAGTGGGTGGGGAATTGAAACTAGATAAGTTTAGTACAAACAAACAAAAAGTTTTCCTGAGATAAATGTTGAGCTGGTACCACAAGGTGTTTTGGAATAATAATCAGCCCAGCTTACATAATATCCTTAATGGGTTGGTAAGAAACATTAACAGATAATTTGAGAGGGATTTATAATAAAAACTGATGATGGGGAAATGTTTATTTCATATAAACATACCACATACCAGGAGTCCATTTATATTTCTCATTCTAAGAGATGGTTAAAATCCATGGAATCTTAAATGGGATCTATGTACACCAACCATGTTTGGAACTTGGTGGATACATTTTAAGGTGTGATACTCATAGGGTAATTGGTTATTTTATAAGAAATCTAACATTAATGGTAGAGTGTTTTCAAATAAATAATTCTAGTTTGAAAATATAACAAAAAAATACATGGTATTTCTTATAATGAAAACATTTATCCTATAGTGATGATAAAGTTAATTTAGATATTTCTCACAATAACATCTCATTTTGATTATGATATATATCAAAAGAGTGTCAAGCCCATTTTATTTAGATCAAATTTAGTAAATGATGTATATATGATACATCCTGATAGTTTTTTAGTTCCAAATAATCATTAAAATGTATAAAAGTTTTGATGATCTATTTATGGGTTGAAGAAAGATTATCGGAGTTGAAAAATAGTTTTGTTTCCTTAAAAATATGGATGATTCTAGTGTATATAAGATGGTGAGTGTATTATTTTTTTTTGATATTATATGTGGATGGAATACTTATTTTCATAAATTAAATCCTGAATTTATGTTATGTAAGGATGTGGTTGGGTGAATTCTTCTTGATAAAATACATTGGTGAAGTATCCAATAACCTAGGTTTGAATATCTATATATATAGATATAATATATTTCTTATATTTAATAGGACACTTACATTGGTAATGTTATAAAGAGGTTTAGAATGAATAGCTTAAGAAAGTGGTCTTTACAAGTGCTACATGGCATGAATCTTAGGAATAATTAGGATCCTTATAAAGAGTTACAAAGGATATATAGAATTCTATATGTGTCCTCCATAGGCTCTATCATGTATTAAATACTATATAATCAACATAATGTCACATATTCAATCAAAATTACTAGTAGATACCAATCCATTACTAGTGAGGGTCATCAGATTACTGTTAAGAATACCCTTAAGTACTTGAGAAAGACTAATGATATGTTGTTGATATTTAGAGGAGTGGATGAGCTTTATGTAAAGGGTTACAATTATGACAGTTTCCAATACAATAAATAATATATGAGATCTAAATATGTTATAGGTTATTTCATGAATGGTATATATATTACTTGGAAGAGTTAAAAACAAGCTTCATCACGTACTCGACAATAGAAACTGAGTACATCACTACATTATATATTGTACAAGACATTTTTTGGGATTATAAAGTTATTTTTTAAATATGAGGTGGTTCCTAGAATAGAGGTAGAAATTTAATCTTTAAAATGACAATAATATAACTATATCAAAGTCCAAGAAACACAATTCTCATTGAACAACTAAAAATATCCTTCAAAAATACCATCTTATATGAGAGATCATCGAGAGAGGATATGTTTGGATATATTTGGTGGATAAAATGACAATGTAGCATTTCCACTAATTAAAACATTACTATAGAAGAATAATTAGTGTCATATTGAGTCACTTGGTATAAAATTATTAATATATTATTGTAATAGTTGTTTAATGTATCATGATTTTATAATAAAAAAGATTTTTTTATATTTTTAATTCACTGATGTGTGATGAAATTTACTTTATGTGAAAAGTGGAATGATAATTTCCCCTCAAAGCATTACTTTGTGTTATCCATTATTGAAAATAATCATAAAGTATTATGGGTTGTGATGATATGTTATTTTTTACACAATTAGTGGAATCATAAGATAATAAGTGGAGACTTATTATTTAGACATATAAGATAAATTATATCTCATGGAATTTCATATAGTCATTGATATACTTAGGGTGTATTATTATTATCAATCATTTTTACCTGATGTTATCTAGATAGATTTCATGGTAGCCATTAAATATTGATACATTTTTTAAACAATCCTTGAATCAAAACTAATTAAGAGGTGGTTGGGTATGTTTCAAATAATATAATTAGTTGGATCTTAATGAAGATAATATTTTCCAAACATATGATGAGAAAAGACACCAGAAAAATGATTGAATTAGAATAAGGAAATTCATGTTAATGATTAGATGAGTCACATATGATATGATTTAATAATTGGATGAGAGACATGTGGTCTTCTCATCAACTAGATGAATTAAATGTGATGTATTCATTGACAATACATGTATTTTTAGAGAATCAAGTATGTAAAAAATAATACATAGTAGATTGACATTGTTCAATGTTTAGTGGTCTCTCAATGTCATGAAAAAAGGGAAAATATATGTTTACATATGATGTATATGATACATATTCTTCTGTAAATGTTCATATGAGATATGATTATGTTTGATAGATATCACATCGTAATCTTTTATATCTTGAGTAGCATTAATTATTTTCTCGAAGCCTCTTTTTCGTACATCAATTAAATAAGGATTTCATACATTTATCGATGTTTTTAGGGATCATAAGGTCACATATTTTGGCCTTTGGATAAAGATTTAGTTTTAGATATAAATTTTATTATAAACTAAAGAGAGTTTTTTAAATAGTAAGAAAAATAGGTTTAGATTGATTCATAAAGTGTTGTGTAGTTTTGAAAAAATTCCTTTTGGTAATTTAATACATGTGATAGATTATTGGATATGCACATAAAATAGGGATATATAATCCATTATGATTTACCAAAGTTATAAGTAATGATATTCATGTAATGAATATCATATCCTATAATAATCTTTTTCCATAAATGTAACACCCTAATAGTTAATGAGAAGTATATTTTATTATGTATTATGTTATACACAACATCAAACGAATCATTCAATACACACAACACTTGCTTGTCTTGCTTTACACGCAATCACGACCTTTCATGATAGCATGTGTTGTACGCAATACCAAGTTTCACTAAACACCGATATGCTATTAAAATATTATATAAACTAGCCGTTATGAATAGTAATACCCACTTTTTGAAATTTTATAAATTTTATCTTTCAAAATGGACATCATTTTTGGATTCAGAATATCGAAATTATCCTAGGGTGAAATTTTGGTATTTTTCTGAAAATTTGAAATTTTTGATGAATAGTGAAAACATTGAGTTATTGGTTAAAACCGACATTTTATTTAAATAATAATTTATTTTATTTAAATTTATTTTAGGTCAAAATAGATACATAATATTTATATAAGTTCAATGTAATTCATTGGAGTCGTTTTATAATAATTTTAGATATATAAAAATTTTATTGAACTTTTCACCGTCTTTTACCCACCTCCTTGGAGCATTTTCAATTGTACATAAAACTTAATTTTAACACTTCTATGAGTTGAATTTCGAAAATCTGAGATACACGGTTAATATCGAGGAGTAAAATGTGGTTCAATAAGATAAAAATAATTTTTGGTGAATAGTAACTTTTTACTTTTATTTACCATGGTTAAAAGTAAATAGGGTAATTAAGGGTAAATATTATATTATTATTACGCTAAAACAAGTCTTAATTCTATTAAATAAGTTTAATTCGGCAAAAAACAACCTTAGGAATAAAATATTACCATTTTGGTCCACTTGGATTAGATTAATCCACTTATTATTGTTTTATTTAAAGAAGAGTTAAAAGAGTTAAAATCAAAGTTTAATAAGTAAAAAAATTTTAATATAGGGTTATACTTAAGATAAATTTGACTATAAATATTAATTATAAAGATAAAAATATTTTCTACATAATGGTATTTTATTTATAATTTTTAGACATTAAATAATTTAATTTATTTATGACACAATAATGATGAAGTAATTACCTTATTAATGAAATTATAACATAATTGATGTTACAAATACCCAAATAAAAGTAATTTGAGACTTGTTATGAATTAAACTAATTTTATAGGTTAATATGACATGTTAGTATTAATTTAATTAACTCTTTTCTAACTAATCATGCTGTTATTATTTTGACAAAAATCAATTACCAAATAGTTTCAAAATTGACATAAAATAGTGTTTAAAAAAATTATATTATTAATTGTTATTCCTTTCCTAAAAATCTAATGTTTGGAAAAATGACTTAGATAAGGTTATATATATTAATAATGAACCACTTGGGGTTCTTTTGGCTTGTTATAGTAAGTTTGCTAACCATATATTGTAGGAAAACTAGAAGACATGGTAAAAGTTTAATTATTTAACTTAGAGTTAAATCTAAATGATAAGGTTAAAATAGTAACCTAAACATGTCTAAAACATATTGGTTGATATTATTTCGACCCATACCTACTTTATCTTCGAAATAAATCAATTTTTAGCTATTATAAACTGAATATGACTTTATTATAAAATAATATTTTAAGTTTTTCCTAAGGTTCCCCTCTCCTCCCTTATAAAAGAGAACCTCCTCCCTCTCCTCTTTACACAACTTTGAGCATTCAAGATCGTCCAAACCATGCCCATTTCTCTTCTCAACTTCCATAGAAACATACTAGTGGTCCTGGTCTTCTTAAAAGACCAATTTTCGTATCCTAAGAGGAGGTTTCAAAGAGGCGTGTCGAAGAAGTGGTAATATCCTTTACCGATTCTTTCAAATTCATTTCTTCTTCTACTTCCTCTTATTTTGTTGTTTCATAATAAAGTAATAACATCAGTATCACTCATATAATGATATACTATTATAAATATGAAACAACCATATTTCACCTTCGATCCATCCTACGGAAAATGAAATCACTGCGCGTGCATACATACGGAATACCGTCTCCATGCCGTGGTGTAATCTATTTTCCACCACCGCCATACTTGGATGGGTATAATGGTGTAAATAATAACTATATATGATTATTGTAAAGTTATATTGATTATTAAATAGTATACATACACTTTAATACAATTCCATGATCATGGGAATGATATCGTCGCTCATGCGTACGTACAGCCTACCATCTCCATGATGTGATGTGACTCGTTCTACATGATCTTCATTGAATAATGATTATATAAATGAATTGAATGACTAAATATGATATATATTACACTAATAACATTCTGTAAATGATTTTTCAATAACCTAAAAACAATAATAAGATTTTATTCGACAAAACATGCATAAGAACATAAAGCAATGAACACCCGAATAACAAGTTGCAATGAAATGTTACTAATAAGAATATAAAAATATGAACATATATGATATCATAACAATGAATATGATTATGTATTAAGTCAATGACATTATTTAAATCATTATACATGAGGTTCATATATATACAAAGCATATCGGACCTAAGGTAAGGGAAAATCTCTCAATCTCAATTTTTTTATCCGAGATTGTTTATACTTCGATATTTACTGGGGCATATTTATCATCCACATACATGTTTAGTCAATATGTAGTATTATTTCTATCCTCCTAAAATTGATTAAATTCAATCTTACCTATTTGTGAATTTTTAGTAAAAGATATGAAAGGGATCTTTTGTCGTTTTTAGTATGAGGTACTTTTTGACTTTTCCAGCCAACGTACGAGAAGAATTTTTATTTTTAACTTATACAGTGTGAATGGATTTTTATGATTTCATAGAACATTATTTCCATAAAGGATCATTTACATGTTTTCAAGTTTATTTTTAATCAACTTATTTTAGTTTTAAATTGTATTACATGTTAAGAAAGGAAAAATGTTTTTGAAGTAGAAAGTATATTTTCCTCAAGAATGGAGTTCAAGTATTTTATCAAAATTATTTTCCATCTAAGATAATTTAGGGATCTGTTTATATCCCTATTTTTACATTTATTTGATTATTTTATGATGGAATTAATTTTATGATGTCCTTTTGTCTAATATAAATTATGTTATGATGGCATTATGTTTAAGAATCCCATTTTTATTACATAGGTTATGCGATGATTTATGATATTGTGGCACACATAGTAATGGTTTTATTATGAGACAGATGGGACCTATATATCCCTCCAATTCATTGGGTAAATTTTATATCTCATGAGATAGACATGGATGGAACGACAAGTTAATCCAGTTCAGTGATATTGGAATGGAACGAGGAGTAAACTCGGTCTAGTTTTGGACTTTGTCCACTCTGATGGTCTTGGTAATGAGCATTGACTAATATGAAATGATTTTCTATGCTTATGTGTGTATGAACCAAAGTTTCATGATTTAAGTAATGATTATTGGGATTACATTTCACTACTATGATTTATCCCATGTTATGATATAATGATATCTTTTGCAGGTTAATATTATCAAAACGTTATGTACTTATGAATATGATATGATTGATATTTCTTTTGTTTACCCTTACTGTGCATTTGAACTCACCCTTTTGTATGTTTTCTTTTCCCTTGGTCAGGAAGAAGGGTATTAAGTAGGATATTCCAAAAGGGACTCCATATTTGATAAAATAAACAAGATACAATGTAGATGATTTATGAACCAGTTGTTTATGTTTCCCAGTTTCTAAAGACAGTATACCTATACGGTCTTATCATGGTTTTTTATATGTTGTAATAAGTGTGCTTCAATTCTGAAGTAATAACCTTGTATTTAATGTATGGGTCGTTATATTTGGTATCATAGGAAAGGTATAGTCAACCTTTGAAAACTAGGATGTGAAAACCTTAGTAAGAACCCTAAGGGTATTTACAAGCATAGAACATAATCTTAGTGTTTTTGAAATGGCTATGAATAACCTATGATAAGACATAAAGTGTGAAATTTTATTATTGATTAAGTGGTTTTCCTTTTGTAATTAGAGTTTATCACACTATGCTTCTTGGTTTTAGTCAATGGATAGAACCTAAAGGAACCGTGTTAATGCTAAATGCGACAAAAAATGCAATGATTGTCCTCCTGAGCAACCAAACATTATGGGAGCTGGAATGAAAAATCTTTTAGCCATGCTCACACAGCTTTCTCAAGCTATGAATCATGCAGGACTTCCAAATGAGAAAATGAAGGACCAAAATTCTGTTGAATCCTTCATGAGGCAGCACCCACCTTCATTCAGCAGGTGTTCTGATCCATTTGTGGCTGAAAAATGGATCAGTACCACTAAAACGATATTTTCAGTCCTTCAATGTTCTGAGCATGACAAAGTCATCTTAGTAGTATATCATTTGGAAGGTGAAGCTGATCAATGGTGTAATATTATCAATAATATGAGGCAAAGAGATGAAATTTATTCCATGGAATGGGATGAGTTCAAGAACTTATTCTTCAATAATTACTTCCCTCTTATTCTTCAAACAAAGATGGAGAAAGAGTTTCTTGAACTGAAGCAAAAGGATTAAGAATCTGTTAGTAACTACGAAGAAAATTTAACAAGACTTGCAAGGTACGCTTCCGGAATTATTATCCAACCTAAGAGTAAAATCGGTCTATTATTTAGTGTCTTAAAACCAAGTCTTTGAAGGGCGTTATCCATAAGGAACTTCAATAGCTATGAGGAAATTTTTCGATGTGCTCTCAAGGTTGAGATGGAGATTAGAGTAACCCATTAGTCATATGGGTTTGATAATAAGAGGAAAATGGAATTCAAAGGAAAATCTAAAGACCACATTGAAAAGAAGATGAGTTTTCCTTTATGCTCAAATTGTGGAAAGAAACATGGAGGGGATTGTCTTAAAGGGACAAGAAAATGTTTTAAGTGTAGAAAATAAGGTCATAAGGAAATTGAATGTCAAAAATAATGGGAAGATGATGTCTAATGATGAGAACAAAGAAAGGGATACACATAATGCACCTCCAATACTTCATTGTTTTAAGTTCAAGGAGATGGGGAATTATGCCAATCAATGCCCAAATCCAAGGGTTGTTGATGATGATAGACATCAACAAACTCTTAAGGCAAAAGACAAAGTAAATCCACATGCAATTACCATCGGCGATGTGGAGTACGATAACGAAGTGGTGAAAGGTTCAATTACCATCCACTCTAATGTAGAAAATGTTTTATTTGATTCTAGATCTACCCACACTTTTATTTCTGAAATATTTCTAAGGGTATCACCATATTACCTCAACAATTAGATGTTGAGTTAGCTGTGACAACTCTTAATGGCACAACGATCGCATAAAAAGTTTATAATTGTTCTCTGGTTGAATTTTGTGGGAAAGTGATTCTTACAAATCTTGTGATCCTTCCTATAGTGGAGTTTTATGTAATTCTTGGCATTGATTAGATTTCTTTATATGGAGCTCATATCAATTTCTAGAGAAGGGATGTCATATTTCATATTCTAGATCAATCTATGATCATCTATTGATGCAAGTATGAACATGACCATCCAGTGGAAATTTCATCCATCTTATGGGTATTGATTCCACTAAATGAAGGTTATTTATCTCAAATAGTTGGAGATAAACTCATGATTAAGAATACACCCATTTTATGGGATTTGATGATGTCTTTTCAGAGGAACTTCCTGGTCTTCCACTAAATCGTGAAGTCGAGTTTTCAATAGTACTCATACCGGGTGCTATGCGTATTTCAAAGACACCTTAGAGAATGGACCAAATTGAGTTGCAGGAATTAAAGAAGCAACTATAAGAGAATCTTGATAAAGGATTCATATGACCTAGTCCGTCACCTTGGGGTGAACTTTTTCTTTTTGTTAAGAAGAAATATGGATCAATGAGACTCTACATTGATTATCGAGAACTTAACAAATCACTATCAAGAAAAAATATCCTCTCCCACACATTGATTAATTATTTAACCAACTATGCGGAGCTCAATATTTTTCCTAGACTGATATTCATTCAGGGTATCATCGGTTAAGGTTCAAAAGGGAGGATATACCAAAGACGAATTTCCTTACAAGGTATGGACACTATAAATTTATAGTGATTCCATTTGGTCTTACTAATGCCCCTATTATCTTCATGGATCTGATGAATAGAGTATTTAGAGACTATCATGAACCGTTTGTGGTAGTCATTATAGACGATACTCTTGTCTATTCAAAGAAAAAGTAAGAACACGAATATCACTTGAGAATTGTATTAAAGACACTAAGAAAGGAGAAGCTTTATGCCAAATTTACCAAGTGTGAATTTTGGATTAAAAATGTTTCATTTTTGGGTAAAATAATCTCAAAAGAAGGGATATCTGTGGATCCAGCAAAAACAGAGGTTATCGAAAGATGGTCGAGACCAACAACAGTAACTGAGATCAGAAGTTTTCTTGGTCTGGCTAGATATTATTGACGTTTTGTGAAATATTTTTCAAGGTTATCTAACCCAATCACCAGGTTGACTCAAAAAAGAGGTAAGTTCATTTGGATGGAATAGTGTGAAGAGAATTTTAAAGAGTTAAAACGAAGGTTATCCAGTGCACCTATGATCACACTGCTGTGTAGTGGAGAAAGGTTTGTGATCTACAGTGATGTATCCAAGAAGGGACTGGGGTGTGTTCTCATGAAAAATGATATGGTGATAGCTTATGCCTCACGACAGTTGAAAATCCATGATCAAAATTACCCAACTCATGATTTGGAGTTATCTGCGGTAATCATTGCATTAAAAATATGGAGGCATTATATTTATGCTGAAAGCTGAGATATTTATACTGATAATAAAAGTTTACAGTATATTTTCACACAAAAGGAACTGAATATGTGCCAAAGAAGATGGTTGTAGTTGATTAAGGACTATGACTGCTCAATTCATTATCACCCTGGGAAAGAAAACAAGGTGGCAGATGCATGAAGTCGACAAGACCATGCTAGCTTATCCATGATGAGGATATCAAAAGATCCAATATTTATGGATTTACAAAGGATGGATCTTGGAATTATAATTGAAGGGGAAAAATATTATATTTTTGAAATGAATGTTCAACCATATATGAATGTGAAGATTAAAGAGGCGCAGAAAAAAGATGTAGAGTTAGAAAAGAAGGTGAGAAATGTTACTGAATTCAACCTTGATTGTGATGGGATAATAAGGTTCAGGAATTGGGTTTGTGTTCCTCCCATCCCAGAATTAAAGAAGGAGCTGCTGGATGAGGCTCATAGTTCTTCATTCTGTATTCATCCTGGAAGCATGAATATGTATAGGGAATTGAAAGAGTACTTCTAGTGGGATGGCATGAAAAGAGATGTTACTGAATATGTCTCTTGATGATTGGTTTTTCAGCAAGTTAAAGATGAGAGATAGAAGTATAAGGGGATGTTACACCCATTACCCATACCAGAATGGAAATGGGAAAACATCACCATGGACTTTGTCACTGGACTTCCTAAAACATCCAATAGAAATAATTCTATCTGGGTTATATTTGATCATCTTATGAAGTCGACTCACTTCATTGCTATTAGAGAAGATTTATCTCTAGATCAAATTTCCAGGATATATGTGAAGGAAGTGGTAAGATTGCATGGAGTATCACTTTCCATTATATATGATCGGGATCTGAGGTTTACCGTGATGTTTTGGCGAAGTCTTCAACATACTCTTGATACAAAGTTGAGTTTCAGCACTGCTTATCATCCTCAGACAGACGGTCAGTCTGAGAGGACAATTCAAACTCTATAATACATGTTGAGATCTTGCTATATGGATTTTAAAGGTGGTTGGGATCAACACATACCTTTGGTGAAATTTAATTATAATAATAGATTTCACTCCAGTATTCAGATGGCTCCTTATGAATCTCTCTATGGAAATAAGTGTCGAACTCCAACTTGCTGGGATGAAGTTGGGAAATAAAACTATTAGGACCTGATCTTGTTGATGAGATTTTAGAAAAGGTCTGATCTATTCAACAACACATAAGACCAACTCAGAGTCGACAAAAAAATTTAGGCCGATAACCGAATAAAAGACCTATAGTTTGAAGTGGGTGATAAAGTGTTCTTATGAATATCTCTTTGGAAGAGAGTAATGATATTTAGAAATAAGGGAAAGTTGAGCCCTAGGTATATCGGTCCTTTCAAAATACCGGATCATGTTGGGAAGGTAGCTTACCGAATGACGCTTCCACCGAATATCTCTCTAGTTCACGATGTGTTCCATGTATCTCTCCGGAAAAAGTACATACCTGATCCTTCACATTTACTAAGCTCAGAAGTTGTACCACAGGAGCAACATCTTTCTTATGAAGAATAACCAATAGAGATTCTGGATCGTAGCGAAAAAGTTCTATGGAACAAGACCACTCTCTTAGTGAATGTTTTATGGAGGAACCACCAATTAGAAGAAGTTACATGGGATCTTGAGGATATGATGAGATAGAGGTATCCTCATCTGTTTCTTATGAAGTGACACATTTGAGGGCGAAATTCATTTTAAGGGGAGTAGAATGTAATACCCTGATAGTTTATGAGAATTATATTTTTTATGTCTTATCTTATACCCAACATGAAAGTAATCCTTCACTACACACAACACTATCATGGCTTTCTTTACACGCAATCACAACATTCCACGATATCGTGTGTTGTACGCAATACCGAGTTTCACTAAACAACAATATGCTATTAAAATATTATATAAACTAGCTGTTATTAATAGTAATACCCACTTTTTTAAATTTTATACATTTTATCTTTCAAAATGGACTTCATTTTTGGATTTGGAATATCGAAATTATCCTAGGGTGAAATTTTGGTATTTTTCTGAAAACTTTCAATTTTTGATGAATAATGAAAACACTTAGTTATTTATTAAAACCGAATTTTTATTTAAATAATCTTTTATTTTATTTGAATTTATTTTAGGTCAAAATAGATACATAATACTTATATAAGTTCAATTTAATTCATTGGAGTCATTTTATAATAATTTTAGATATATAAAAATTTTATTGAACTTTTCACAGTCTTTTACCCATATCCTAGGAGCATTTGCAATTGTACATAAAACTTAATTTTACCGCTTCTGTGAGTTGAATTTTTAAAATACAAGAGACACGGTTAATATCAGGGAGTAAAATTTGGTTCAATAAGATAAAAATAATTTTTGTTGAATAGTAACTTTTTACTTTTATTTACCACGGTTAAAAGTAAATAGGGTAATTAAGGGTAAAAAAGATATTATTATTACCCTAACACATGTCCAAATTCTATGGGATAAGTTAAATTCGACCGAAAAGAACCTTAAGAATAAAATATTACCCTTTAGGTCCACTTAAATTAGATTAGGACACTTATTATTATTTTATTTAAAGAAGAGTTAAAAGAGTTAAAATCCAAGTTTAATAAGTAATACATTTTTAATATATGGTTATAAATAAGTTAAATTCGACTATAAAAATGCATTAGAAAGATAAAAATATTTCCTAAATAATGGTATTTTATTTATAATTTTTATACATTATATAATTTAATTTATTTATGACACAATGATGATGAAGTAATTACCATCTTAATGAAATATTAACATAATTTCGTTTTAAATACGCAAATAAATGTAATTTGAGACTTTTTATGAATTCCACTAATTTTATAGGTTACTATGACATGTTATTATCGATTTAATTAACGTTTTTGTAATAAATAATTCTGTTATTATTTTCAAAAAAATCAATTACCAAATAGTTTCAAAATTGACATAAAATAGTGTTTAAAAACAATATTTTATTATTAATTGTTATTTTATTCCTAAAAATCTATGGTTCGGCCAAATTACTTATATAAGGTTATATATATTAATAATGAACAACTAGGGGTTCTTTTGTCTTGTTATAGTAAGTTCATTAACCATATAGTGTAAGAAAACAAGAAGACACTGTAAAAGTAAAATTATTTTACTTAGAGTTAAATCTAAATGATAAGGTTTAAATAGTAACCTAAACTTGTCTAAAACCTATTTTTTTAAGTAATTTTGACCCATACCCACTTTAGATTCGAAATAAATCAATTTTTAACTATTATAAACCTAATATGACTTTATTATAAAATAATATTTTAAGTTTTTCCTAAGGTGCCACTCTCCTCCCTTATAAAACGGCACCTCCTCCCTCTCCTCTTTACACAACTTTGAGCATTCAAGATCCGCCAAATAATTCCCATTTCCATTATCAACTTCCCTAGTAACATACTAGAGATCTTGGTCTTATTCAAAGACAAATTTTAGTATCCAAAGAGGAGGATTAAAAGAGGCGTGTCGAAGAAGAGGTAATATCCTTTACCGATTCTTTCAAATTCATTTCTTCTTATACTTAATCTTCTTTTCTTGTTTCATAATAAAGTAATAACATCAGTATCAATAATATACTGATATGTTATTATAAATATGAAACAACTATATATCACCTTCGATCCATCCTACGGAAAACGAAATCACTGCGCGTGCGTACGTACAGAATACCGTCTCCACGCCGTGGTGTAATCTGTTTTCCACCACCACCATACTTGGATGGGTATAATGGTGTACAGAATAACTATATATAAATATTTTAAAGTTATATTGATTCTAAAATAGTATACATACACTTCAATACAATTCCATGATCATGGGAACAATATCATCGCTCGTGCGTACGTACAGCCTACCATCTCCATGATGTGATGCGACTCGTTATACATGATCTACATTGAATAATGATTATATAAATGAATTTAATAAATAAATATGATATATATTACACTAATACCATTATGTAAATGTGTTATCTATAACATAAAAATAAGAATACTAATTTATTCGACAAAACATGCATAAGAACATAAAGCAATGAACACCCGAATAACAAGTTGCAATGAAATATTACTAATAAGAATATAAGAATATGACCATATATGATATCATAACAATGAATATGATTCTGTAATAAGATAATGACATTATTCAAATCATTATATAGGAGGTTTGGATACGTACAAAACATATCATACCTAAGGTAAGGTAAAATCTCACAATCTCAATTTTTTTATCCGAGATTGTTATACATCCGTATTTACTAGGAAATATTTATCATCCACATCCATGTTTCATCAATATGTAATATTATTTCTATCCTCCTAAAACTTATTAAATCCAATTTTAACTATTGGTGAATTTTTACTAAAAGATATGAAAGGAATATTTTGTAGTTTTCTGTAAGAGGTTCTTTTTTACTTTTCCGGCCAAAGTACGAGAAGAATGTTTATTTTTAACGTATTTGGTGTGAATGAATTTTTATGATTTCATATAACATTATTTCCATGAAGGTTCCTTTACATGTTTTCAATTTTATTTTTAATCAACTTCTTTTAGTTTAAATTTTAAGACATGTTAAGAAATGAAAAATGTTTTTGAAGTAGAAAGGATATTTTCCTCAAGAATGGAGTTCAAGTATTTTATCAAAATTATTTTCCATCTAAGATAATATAGGGTTCTGTTTCTATCCCTATTTTTACATTGATTTGATTATTTTATGATGGAATTAATTGTATGATGTCCTTTTATCTTATATGGATTATGTTATGATGGCATGATGTTTAAGAATCCCATTTTTATTACATGGGATATGATATGATTTATGATTTTGTGGAACACATAATATTGGTTTCATTATGAGATTTGTGGAACCTATATCTCTCTCCAATTAATTGGGTAAAGAAATATATCTAATGAGATAAACATGGATGGAACAGAAAGATAATTCAGTTCAGTGATACAATACTGGAACGAGGAGTAAACTCGGTTCAGTAATGGACTTTGTCCGCTATGATGGTCTTGGCAGTGACCCTTGAATAATATGAAATTATTTTCTATTATTATGTGTGTATGCCACAAAGTTTCATGTTTTATGTTATGATTATTGGGATTACATTTCACTACTATGATTTATCCCATGTTATGATATTATGATCTCTTTTGCAGGTTAAGATTCTCAAAATGTTATGTTCTTATGAATATGATATGATTGATATTTATTTTGTTTACCCTTACTGAGCATTTGAGCTCACCCTTTTTTATGATTTCTTTTCCCCAGGCCAGGAAGAAGGGTATTTAGTATGATATTCCAAAAGGGTCTCTAGATATGATGAAATAAACAAGAGACAATGTATAGGATTTATAAACCAATTGTTTATGTTTCCCAGTTTCTAAAGACACTATATCTATATGGTCATGTCATGGTTTTGTTATATGTTGTAATAAGTATACATCCATTATGAAGTAATAACCATGTATGTAAAGTATGGGTCATTATAATAAAATAGAATTGGATATTATATTGTACATGTATATACTATACAATTGGAAGTTCATATAGATATCATGGGATGTGTGTTCATGAACCACTCCTCCAACATGGTTTCATTTGTTATAAACCAATAGGATTGGTTTATTAAAATATTAGAACACTATTTCTAATGTTCACTTTCCTCGCATTATGTTTTGATTCAATAAACAAATACATTCCAAGGTAAGGTAGTCACTAGGAAATTTTATGTGATTCATAGTATGTGAATTAGTTGAGAGGATGGAAGATAAATCTCATATCACCATTTGAGGTGGAATTATTTCTTGCTATTGGAATCTATTAAAAATTTAAAAAATGTTTTTGAATCCTTCCCAATTACTGGTATATGTGTGGATAATTTTATTCCAGTGATCAATAGTTGACATGTATTAGTGGAAACATCAATATCTATCACAAGTTTCCCGTATTTCATTCACTTGGTGATTATAATAGGTTTTAAATTCCCAGATCTGGGTTCTCTAGATTTTAACACTATATAGGGTGGTATTAGGTGTTGGGGAGTTTGTATTGGACCCATGAAAGGGGATTCCTATATATCTCTATGAAGGTAATCACAACCCATTTATTTTAGTACTACCTAATGGGACACATCTTCCATTTAAATCAATATAATAGGACATATGTGATACATTTTAAGGTCATTTAGGAATGACCAAGTGAAGTTCAATTTAAGGTAGTGTGTCTAGGTCATATGGGGTGTTGGTATTAAACCTTAGAGATGTGTCTTACATATCCTAGTTAATATTAATCAAATAAAAAATAGTTCAAATTGCATAGTTCAATCTCATATTATAGGACCAAACCATAGAGTCAAACAACATCTGGTATGGATGTATGCAATGATATTTAAATTCATGTGGAAAAGAATAATTGGAAAAAAGTTCAATAACATTTTTTGGTGTGGTACATACATATATAAGACCCTTTCTATATCATCCAATTTATTTAGAACTAATTAAGGGATGGTATGATTTCTTTTTTGGTATACAACCCATTTAAGATATTCTATCTCCTACGGAGTATGTCCCATTAAGGATATTATGGATCATAAATAATATTATCTACTAATGATATGATTGATCAAAGGGAATATATCCCATTGAGGATATTATGGATCACGTAGAAAATGGACCATTGAGGATATGATGGATTATATAGAGTAAGTCCCATTGAGGATATGATTTCATGAGGGATATGGTCATATTGGATATAATTTCACGCGGGATATAAATGTGTGAGGATGAGTTGGGGATTGCACATGGGGGACCCAAATGGGGGTGGCTCACTAATGAATTATACATATGAGATCATAAATGATGCAATGATTTGTTATTACACCTAGTAGGAGTCCAACACATGTTTCTACATCCCATAGATTGATGGTTGGAAATGGACAGATGACTAGAATAATTGGGGACATGGCCCTATAAGAAAGGTGTTGGGGATTACACAAAGGTTTACCAATCCGTTCTCAGGATAAACTTATATGGATACTGCCAGGATTTGCTAGACCAACCTGGTGATCCAGGTAAAGGAAGGTCTTTGGGGCTTATTCTCAGTAATGGACCTAATATTATGTATTTGTATCATTGAGTAGACTAAAGGGATGATATAATTAAGGAGATACTAGTTTTGGTATAATCCTAAGCATGAGGTTTAAGTATTCTTGGCTTATTGAGTTTAGTTCTGAGAATAACTTGACAGTTGGTAGGTCTAGATGGAATCATTGAATCTAGGAGAGGCTTCACCAGTATCCTCGGGATAGGAAAACTCATTATCAAGGGATTACATGATAATGACTACCTCAAGGGCCTTATTAGTTTGTGATGATTTCCTAAAAGATACCTTTTTGGGGGGTTTGATCTTGGAGAAAGGAATCCATAAAAGTCACTTGAGATAATTCAACCCAGATAAATGATCTGACTGAAGGAAGGCATATGAAATAGGTATAATTAAACATAATTGGGTTACTTTTCATAGGGAATATCCCTGGGTTAGATGATACATGGTAATAAAACATTGTGAAGAGGCAAAAATTTACATAAGGGTCCTCAATTTTCATAATGTTTTTTGTGTTATATGAGAAAATAGGCTAAATAAAGCTATTTTGTTAAAGGATTTCAAAATGAAGGGGATTTGAGATAATCCCTCTATGAATGATTTTAATATGAAACTCTCTTGGAAGGAACCTTGTGGAGGTGATTTATGATGGAACCATGTAGAAGTGGAATTCATGAACGTACCTCAAAAAGGGGCTCTATGAAAGAACATTGTCATAGGGGGATCCATGAAGGAACCACATAGTAATTTTTTACCTCCATTATTATCATGCATAGATATAAGAATTACCAATGTGATTTATCCAAAGTCTCAAGAAAATGAATCAATTTTTTAACATTATGATTCCCCTTAAAGTGAGTGCTCGAAGTTGTAAAAATGGGATATCAGAGGAGAATTTTCGTAGAAGAAATGCTAGATATTTCAAGGTAGTATATCCAAACCATCTCCCTAAAGTATGAAATCACATAAGATTTATATGGCCAGCTAAGCATACATAACCCTAAAATAGAAGAATCATCATAGTGTAAACGTTTTCTGACCATGATGGGGGCCTCATGAGCACATAAGAACCACATCATTCAACCTAAAATTAATACTATCCACAGAGGATCACATACGAATGAAATGACTCAATTAAGAACAAAATAACCATGAATACTTGGAGGAAACATGAATTCATTAAGGAACTATGTTTCTTGTGAAGGGATGAAATGTGTGTGAAGGAACTGAACATGTGAGAAGGAACCACTCCACTTTTCCACAAAAAATTGGTTATTAAGTCTCTATGTATCCAAGAATTACATTCCCATCACAAATGATACTTTTAGTGAGATTTACCTCTCCATATTTTTTTCATTTGTTTCAACTTCTGATCTTTCTTCAAATTCATCACAAAAAATTTTCAGGTGTTAAAAAACTTCCCCCTCAAAACTAGGTTTGAGCAGTATTAAAAGAGATAATTACATTGAAGATAAATATCCTATATATAATTTTTCCATCGATAAGGGTGGTACTACCCTTAAAAATATTATTTTACTCACTTTTTTGGATCTTCCAAATTACCATAAATAATTACATTTATGAAAAAAATCCATTTGCACACAAATCTCCCTTTAAAATGAGTATCCTTTTATAAAAGATTATCCCTATTAATGGATATTTTTACATAATTATGTATTCATTAAATAACATAATCTGTGAATAAATTTAGCTAATCAAATAGTTTTTTATGAAATGAGTTCTCTTCACAAACTTCTTATGCTATGTGATTTTGTGAGTGCTACACGATCATATACTACCAATGAAAAATTACATTGATATTTTTTTATGTTTTTTTTCTTGATCTCTCATAAAACCTAAATTTCTATAATTTTATATAGATAATAAATCTAAAAAAATCTTCTTTGGAAATAATTGGGGGGGTGAATAACAATGATTAATGGTGTTGAAGCATTCTAACACCAACATTTCCACATAAATAATTCTTTTTTATTAGAACTTATGGGATTGGGCTTGATATTTTACCATATATTAGACAGAATACAATTATATAGGTTCAATATATATATTGATTCACCTATTAACATTTAATGAGCAGGGAATCAACCAATTACTTGGACACACTTCCATCCTAAATTAGTAAGAGCTAATATCCCTATGAAAAGGAAATTAATAAGGGAGGCCAACTAATCAGTGGGATATTTTCTTGGATATAACTCTAAATCTGGAATAATGGAGAAAAATTTCAATGTTTTATTCCCATATCTACTCATATATCTTGAAAAAATAAATTTCTAAACAAAAATTGGGTTAGGATTCTAGTCGAAACCTTCACTTTAGAGGTTCCTTTGACATTGATTGGGGACATACCTATAACGTATCCCAAAGTTATGATGTGTTCAAGGATTAATTTATTTAATAAAAACATTATAAATAAGTTTATTGTCATTATAATTCTACCATAACAATAGGGATATCATCACAAACTTGATTTATGTATGGATCCCAAACCCAAACCCAATTTATCTGGTGCATAGAGAGGTCAGAAAAATCCCATGGGATGTGCATATAATTATTGGAGATCTAATTTTTTGGGGAGATGTATGATGAATTAATACCCCCATCCTTTTCATGGGACAATTTATAGTGATCTTAGACACTAACAAGATAATTACTCCAATAGATAAGGGATACCATGTGTGAGGACCTCTCCACCCAAATCGATGACCCCATTAGAATTTGGGTGGATCTTTTTATCATATGATATTTGAAATACCCAAAGAAAAAAAATCATAGTAATTTTATGACATGTAGTACATATAATATTCAAGGTATGTAATGGGAAAAAATATTTTAAGGCATCTATATTGAGTATGGTCCGAAGGACACTTCTCCAAGATGGTTGGTTGGTCTACTTGGAGGCCTTCATAGCGATGTTCCTTACTGGATACCTCCTTAAAGATGGATAGTAATGTATTAGAGTAAGGGTTAATATATTCATAATGGTATTATATATATGGAATGGCAAACATATTATCCTGGTTGTTTTATTATTGTTTAATTTATATGGATATTTATGAAATATTTATAATTGGATGGCCTCATTAAGGGTTGCAAGAAACTTCAAAGTGTAGTGGGGTTGGATTGCAACCCACATGAGGTTTTATGAATTAATAAATGACTAAACCATCAACATAGCTTGATTTAGATCTTGATTTTAATTCCTAGGTGGAGTGATGGCATGATCATTGAGAAATCGGGTCGTGATCAACATGCTAAATTTGCACAACAAGTTCATCTATGCCCAATTCAAATCCTAAGGTGAAACTATAATTGATAATGTAATAGGTATCCATAAAACACCATCATATCGAAAATATTTAATGTAGTGTGTAATGGTATCCACAATTTTTGGGGAAATAATCTATGAGGGATATTATCATTATATACTTTCGAAGAAGTTCATAAGTAGGAAAAATGAGTGTCCTTCTCCTCCTCAAAGTGTGAAATCTAAAAGGAATCCCATTGTGTAACATCAATTTTGGTTTTTCTCAACATGGGATGAAGTGGGTATATGAGTTACCCCCCCACTAGTCAATACCTTCATTAGCTTTGGGATGTATTACACTAAGACCTAGATTGGGAAATATGCTAATGGATAATGGGATGACTTAGATCCTCGGTTCAAAGGACAAACATTTATTTAGGGTGAATATAAATAAGGAAAAATGTAGAGGTAGGAAGTCCTGGTAAGAAGATTTCTCCAAGAAAACATCCATTGGCCTAAATACCAAGGAAACATTTTAATAATTTAGATTCTCCCAACTCTACGAGTTGGTTTATCTCCCTTCCTTCATCCCATGTCAATTCTCATTAACTAGAGTCTTTGTAGAAGCAGGACTTGTGGAACATAAATTCATCCACCATGAAGATCTAGGATTCACTAATAGTGGTGTGTATTTATTTTATGGGGTTCATCCAAGAAACAAAAACTATAAACCTCTTTTAGTAGGATCACCCCATGAAGTGTAATCTTATCTCAATGTCCAAGAAGCTGCAATCCATTCATTAAAAAACATAAACATTCACTCATATGGAGTTTCTAAGCTAGCAGGTCTTGATTCAAGTTGTGGAGATGAAAATAATAACCAAATATATTTCTGGGAATAGGTAATATATGTTCATTTTTTTTCAATCATTCTATCATCAATGCTATTATTAGCTTCTTCCATGGCCTTTATAGGAGCTACAAGGGAATCAATCACCTATTATATCTCTGAAGTAAACTATTTGAGGGATAATTATTACCTCAAGAATTTACATGACATCCATGGTTTTGGAGGAAGGATCTTCCAACCAAGTAGATTATATATAGGCGATGATCACCAATCCCCTTGATATATTACCATCACATCCAATAATAGTTCCACCCATAGTGTTATCTTCTAGTGAAATTAGTATATTATGATGGGTGAGATCACAAAAAATCCTTCTTTGCCTCACACCAGTAGATAAATGATAATTTTTCATACTTATATTTTAAACTTATTTTATAAATTCATTATAATTTTTTGGATTATTAATACATTTGTCCAAGCTTTATGAGTGCATGGGTTTCAGCTGATCAAGTGTGTATCGTTCCCACAGTTCTCAAATGGGATTATAAGAAAGCGATGAGAGGTGAATCCCAAGAGAATATTTACCATAAAATCATTTTAGACACATCAGTCAATGTATTGACTAACATGAGAGTGTTTGATCTCATGGATATTGACAACTTGGTCAAAAATCAATATCCTAGGGAATTTCTTTAAACACATCTCTATAGAAAGGTATGTTATCTAGATATTTTCATATCTACCACTTTTTTTAGTGTTAACCAATGATAGTATACATGAGTTATCCTATTTATAAATTCTAATGATGTGCATGGATTAGAAAAACCTTCTAGGACTATGGATCCACTAGAGGATTCACCTAATATAGAAGATCATCAAGTTGCACCATTTTATGAGGTTCAATTAATCATGTAAATTGATTCCCTAGTAAGTGAAGGTGAGTATACACATATACTATTACTTGATTTTTCCTCATTTCCAACAACTATAATATTTTGGATATTAATATCAGTAGCCCCACATTAACCCATCTAAACCTAGTATATTGTTTTTCAAGGGACTCAATTGACAGAAATTTTAGGGGCATAGACTGGTTTAGTTCCAACTCATTTTAAAGATGACTATGTTAAATCCTCCTTGATTTATTTGGTCCTTGATTATGTTCCAGTCACTGTTTAAGTCTATAATCCATAGTTTTAGGGTTCTATATTCCGAAAAAGGTTCATTACTGGGTGTGGAATAAATAAAATATAATTTTTGAGACTCCTCTATGAAATATTTGTGGGCAGTTAAATCCCCTCAAATACATGTTTATTACTCCGGGCTTTGGTAGGTATGATTACCAAAAAGTCCATACAAGATTAAATAAGGTGACTATTTCTTGGTAGAAAATGAGTGAACAATACTTAAGAATCATGATTATATAATCCATGGCCTATATAATAAATATTAGAACTAGATTACATGAAGTAGCCTCGCAACATGGAGGGGTAGTAGTAGAGAGGTAGTTTCGATCCATGGATAAGTGATATTTGGTGAATTGATTAACCAATGATTTGGATCGACTCTACTAAGAGTTGGATAGTACTGAAAATGAAACCAAGGATTAGAAATATCTAGTTGAGAAATATAGAAGGGTAGGAATGGATGTTTTTTTCAGGTGAATTGTGTCTTAATCTAGAGGAAAAAACTATAATAATAGTTTAAAAATGATAATATTTTATTGGATCAAAGTAAACAATGATTAAACTTTTTGATTGTATTGATAATTACTCATATAATCATTATAATTCAATATTATAATTCTATATAATTAGAGAAAATATAAAATTTGGATGTTGATGTCTTATTCATATAAGTGACAAGAATTCATTTCCCTTGAAATATTACTAATTTTGTGTCTCCTATCATTAATTAGTCACTGATAATCTATGAAACTCATCTGGAGTAATATATTGGATAATTGAATTCACTTAAAAATTGAATGAATATGGATATATTCAATCACAATTTACAAATTCTTGAGTTAAATATGAAATATAAGTAAATCCATCATCTCTAAAACATGTACCCACAGATGGATATAGGTGGGACAAATATGGAAGAATATTTGTACCATCACTATATGCTGGGGTAGATCTATTAGACAAGGACTGTAGGATTTGGTTTCCTCCTGAGTTTATATAGTTAGGTGCATATTGGAAGGCCTAATATAGAGTCACATATACCATCACTATAATCTAATGTTTAATTATTTTAATTTTAAATATGGTTTCCTCTTAGATACGTTTGTTTGGAAGTGTATAGGCTGGCAGTATAGGAAGAATTATGTATACCATCACCATACCCAAGAGTTAGTCCATTTATATATAGTATATGAGATACTTAATTGTGGAGGCAGTCATGAATTGGGATCTTGTAATGATAATTCCAATGTTTAATAGGGCTCATAAACCATGATATTACTCCCTCATGCATTTCACAAGAATTATCTGAACTAATGTATAATAAGAATAAAAATACGCTTTAATTTATTCCTAGGTGATAGACTTAGTAGGCATGGATTGACTTTTTATGGGGTAATATCATGGAACTCACAATCATTGTGTCTTTTTTATAATATCCATAACATTTTTCTAATAATTATATAGGGGTGTCTTAGTGGGAAATAACTTTTCTTTTTATTAGGATTTTATTTAAGGGTTTTCAACCTAACATGTTTTTCCCTTTAATTATTCAAAATGATGAATTTTTTCATAATATATGTTAGGTTTATGTTGAGTGAGTGAAAACATGAATTTTTATTAGGATTCACATTTTGGGATTTCATTTGGAAAATTATTATATCCCTTCCTATGGTCTTTTATGATCACACATGTTTTACCATTAAGGGTTAGAGTTTAAGTCCATAAAACAATGAACAAAATAAAAAATCATTATATTAAATAGCATGGGTTAAATAAACCTAATTTTAATGGAGAGGTACCAAATACATGCATAGGGATAACCTCAAAGGGTAGGTTAATGATGTTTATAGTCATGATTCTGGGACCAGATGCTTCTAAGGATTACAACCAAAAAAATTTTGGTCCAAAAATGATGAGATAATCTAATTAGTAGGAGTGAAGAAAACCCTATGTGAATGAGGATCCCAATTCCAATACATAACATATTCTGGGTGAATTTACAATGTTTAAGGTGATGGTTCCCAAAACATTGTATAATATAGTTTTAGGTTATGTGAAAAGGACCAATAGACAATCATGAATATGATGTCGTATTTTTTCATTGAAAATGGTTTGATGAAAGAGTGTGTAACATTGAGGGTATTTGAATCCATTTAAAAATATTTATTATAGATTTTATAAATCAAAACCCAATACATTTTAATTGAGATATGTTTGCGGGGAAAGATCATACTGTGGATGATCTTAGATCACAATCAAATGATAGGTTTGAATTTGATATTTTTGGGGAATATAGAGATTATAGGAACTTTTACTTAGGGTAAAATATACCTATGGTTGGTAGTTATGAATATGGTGAAATTAAGATCATTAATTTTATTTGGCATCCCATTTTGTCAAATAACCTCATTACTGTTAGCCAAGAAAGTTTTATGCAGACTCAAACACCTATGTAATGAAGTCGTTTTATGAAGAAAATGATATTGAAGAAGTTTTTAGTTATAAAATGTTATGTAATTATGTATTTAAAAAATTATTAGTATTGAAGTGTATAATATGAAATTTCACAAACATACATTAAAAAGTGAAGAAAAAAGTCACGATTTAATTTTTTTTCTAGACTGGTGGGTCCAGTGAGAATCGCTTCTCTCCTTAGAGGGAAATATAATTGGTTATTCATTATTTTTTCTTCATTCATTTTTTATTCAAAATTTTTACTATGTTATAAAAAAGTGTGAATTAGTGAGTTGAGCCTCTACTTTTTCTTAGGTTTCCCTTCATGGATTTTCAACCTGAAAAGTTCTATGGCTTTTTCATTTTTAGTTTACTAGTATCATATTTGGGACCAATGAGGACTAAATTTTGTGTTCAGATAAATTTACCCAAATGATACTAGGGATTAAGGTCACACAAATTTGACCAAATATTTATGGGGTTTTAGGTCACATAGATTTGACTAAATTTTTTTGGGTTTAAGGTTTCATAGATTTGACCAAATTTAACTGGTGGTTTAAGGTTTCACAACACTGACTAAATTTCCTAGCATTTAATGTTACACAACTTTGATAAAATAGTGAAACATATTATGTTTAAAATGGAAGAATATAAATAATTTCAAGTAATATAATTCTTTTATTATAGACCATATTAATGAGGGGTGCCTGATGTTTAATTTTGTTGTGGTTAGATCACTAATAAGGGGTGTGATAGGGAAAACCATATGGGGATCAAGATAAAAAATTACCACAACACATTTGAATAGAGACTAATGATGATGTGAATCCTAACATGAGGTTTTTGATTTGGGTTGATGAAATATAACAAGTACACTGAGGATGACTAATGACTACATTAGAATAATGGATTCCACCAAGATGTTGGCAGGGTATAAGGATGTTAGGGGACCAATTTCATTGTATGAAATATGTATCTTGGTTGTAAATGATTAATATAGAGACGAAAATAACATTAACAAGTAGAGGTTCCCCTTGGACTTGAATATGCTCATTATTGATATTCATGGAAAGTTTTTGATGATTAAAAAGACTCAAGGAATAAATTATGGTTTGTGGGAAGGGAATACTAAATGAGTGATGGGGACACTCAAATCTCAAACTACTAAGGTTTGGCTAGTTTGAGATCTTTAATGGAAATATTGATAGATGATTATTTATATATGGGTCTAGAATATTCATTCCAAATGTCACTCCATATCATATTAAACTAGGAATGAATCCAAAAATAGATCTTATAAATAAATCATGCATAGATCATGATTCTATGTATGGGAGGGACATTTTTTAGTTTTGTATTTGATTTTAACTAGAAGGAGCTTTGAGAATTGTACCTAGCATATGAGATTCATTATTACTTCAGGAATGAGGGTAATTTTATCCCAGTGTGGATTTGTTGGTTGAAAATGCAAGCCAGGTACCCTTATATAGATTTTTCTATGTTATAGGGATGTTGGGTTGTATAGTATAGATCACTCCATGTAGTTTATGTTATTGTTGAATGGTTTGTGTGACACGTAGTTTAACATCAAAAAATATGCAGTCGAGTGACATGTAGTTTATGTTTAGATGATATAGACATAATTCAGGGTATTTTCACAGATCTGGATAATGAAAACAATAAAATAGAGATATCTTGGTATTATTTATTTTAGTGAAAACCAAACAAGAGTGAGTGAGACCAAACGAAAAAGTTGAAGTGAGGGTATATTTAAAACAATGACTAGGCCCAAGATAGATGATTTTAGAATCACTATATATAATGAAATTACAGGAATCAATCCACATGTACTTTTTAAAAGGTCATAGTGTGGGGTATATTAGAGAAGACCCAATGTGAATGAAGAGGCCTCAAACAATAAGTTAATAAGGGGATTGAAGTGGTTTGGTATTTTTGGATGGGACTAAGATAGATTATCACAATGTCAATATGTATCCTTAAGTAATAGAAAACAAGACACATGTGGTTATTATTGAAGTGGTTTTTATATATATATATATATCTATCATGTATATGGATTAGAGATATTTGTAGGTACTCTGGTGAGAGAGGAGGATGAAAAAACAATGTGAATTATGAAAGGCCTCATCACCAAAATAGAAACCAATATGTAAGAGAATGTTTTCACAATTACTAGGATTGAAGATCTAGGAATCATGTATCATATAAAACCAGGGCTCAATACATATGTAGTTATTGTAAAAGATATAAATACCCAATGTAGAATATAATTTTGAAATAAATAATATGAATTAGGGGAACATACACAAAGAGGAGTTGGAAATTGACAGAATTTTCGGCTAAGCCTAGGATGGGAGATCTAGGCGTCACTACCTATCTTATTTTAACAATAATAAATTCATAAGTAAATTTGATATATATGATGTAATTATCATTGATATAGGTTAGGGTAATCATGAAACCGAGGTTGGAAAATGTAACCCTGACCATAACATCTACAATTAAATAGATCTCTGAAATGGGGTGATCTCTTACATATGGGGGAATTCTGGATCATGTAAATAAAGCTCTTATATAAGGATAGGATTTATAACATGGGGTCACATAGGATATACCAATCTATGTAGTATAAAATATTTTATGGTGGACCCATATTGCATTTAATTTAATTTAATGTGATAAATACATAAATTCCATATTATTTATGATCGTATGATAAAGTCCTTCATATAAGGATCTTTACTTAGATCTCACTCAAAAACGAAAGACAAACTTATCTTAGAACTGAGTGAATGATTGAAGGTTTAACCACCAAGAAAATGTGGGAGTTTATTTGAATTTTTGGATGGGCCCATGATATGATATTTTAGTGTCACCATGTGTCTTATTATAATAGGAATCATGAAACACATAGTTCTAATAGGGGTATAGTTTTTTTCATAGGTTATGTGAACCATGCCATGATGTTTGTAAAATATAACCATAACCATAGAATCCACGTATAATGAAAAGGCACCCCTATGTATACTGTGCTCCTACATAGGGGAGGTAAATTTTGTCTTAGCATAGGTCAATGGATATGTATCCATATGTAAGGGTATTTTATATAGATCATCGTCATATGTAAAAATTCTAAGCCTTACAAAATGGACCACTCTAATAAGATTATGATCATGAATTATGGACCTAAATAACTACATATTTTATCCTCATACAAATAATATGAAACTCAATATAGTGTAAATGGAAAATATGCTATGATGTTTATATTCATGCAATTTTACATCATGTGATAAGGACATTTAAACATTATGTTAGGTCATGGAAATTACTCTTGGAGAAAACATACATTGGTGGAGGGAGTGATATAAATGATATAATTAGTGACTAAAGAGAATAATCAGTTAGAGTATACCTCATTTATAGTATAAGGTCCTTTAGATTCTCATTTTAGTTTCAATTTTTTTTCCTTGGGTATCATTTTCCCTCTTAGAGATAATATTAATTCTCTTTGGATGAATGATATGAGGAAAAATTTATCCTCAAACACCTATGAGACTATGTTATGATGATTTAAAAGTGTTTAAGTTTTCATACCATTTTATCATTAGGTATTTCTAATTGATAAAGTTTCATATGGTACTATTCATCTTTGAAAATTTTATTTAAAATGGAAATGAAAATCGAAAGAAGTCGGAACTAAATGGGAAGTACTTCCTCAATCTTGTGTACAAGAGAATATAGGGTCACTTGTGTGGTAGTGTGGGTTGTGGTATAATATTACCAAAAATCATGCATGAGTTTATCTATACAATACATGCTTTCCCTCTCCACTATCTTTTGATGGATATGAGAAAATGTATTTCCAAAAAAATATGTCTATCCCTTCTTTATTGCATGATAGTGTGATTAATGGTTGGACCAAATACTATACACATAATATATCCTCTTGAATTTTGATGTACATAAATTTGTGTCATTTTCTACCAATATTGTGTGTGGGAAACTATATTTTATATGAAATTAGTCTTAATTATGTTGATCATAATATTTTTTCCAACATCAATGAGGGGTATAGCCTTCGACCACATGGAGAAGAAATAATTTTTATTAAGGATGTACTTAAACATATAGGCCATCCCTAGGGATATGGCCACATGAAATTAATTCCCAATATGAAAAATGGATAATCATATTTATTAGTGTGTGCTAATTTGGTGGTTGATGGATGACATTAGTAAGAATTTTAAAAGTATGGAATTTCCTTGTGAATTATTTATAGTACTTCTTTATTTATGGTTAAAAGTATCCAATTATATTAATTTGATGATTGATCTTGGCTCTTTATTAATTAGAATTTAAAGAACTAATATATATTTCTTATATGATAATGAGGGTCACTCTTCCTTCAATACATTTAAGTATAACTCCATCAAATCGCCACCTATAGAGGAAAATATGTGAATTTGAGATATCCAAAAGGGTGATTTTTTCATTGCACCTGATATATAATTTCTTAGATCAATAAAATAAGAGAATTTAAATTTTGGGGTAGTCAATTATGGGATACATTCATCCAATCATTATATCAGTTGGTGAGGATATGTGATTACCTTGGTTATAAGTAGTACTGATTTCAATGATCTCATCCATATCAATATTGATGAATGGAGAGACTTCCCAATAAGGTGGAATGTGAATGACTATTTCCATCTACTCAAGATATACTGGGGGTTCAGTTTCATTGTCCAATGAATATATTAGGGAATTATGTGAATGGAAGACAAGAGACACATTGTGTTATAGGGGAATTCAATGATCAACCACCGTAAGTAATAAATAAAGGGGATTAATTCTTCTTTATTAATGGAGTACTCATTCTCTACTTGATTATCAATTATGATTCATGTTTTATGTTCTAGAATAACACTTATATCATTATAATTTTATCTAAGGCTATAATTAAGGATTAGTATTCTTCTACATTATTAGTGAAAATTTATCAAAGTATGAAGGAATATGGAAGACATTACTTTTTTGGAGAGGTGAGTAAAATATTTATGATAACCCCATCAAACTTGAAATTTTCCATCCTCTACATTTTCATGCTTCTAGATGCACCATTAATGAAAATCTACCATATTATTAGAGTGCCATGTATTAATAACACATCTTCATCAGGGAACATTGTATTCACTGATGCACTTCATGGGGGAATGTGTTCTATGAGGAATTCCCCCAATGCATACGTTTTGTGTCATGAATTGGATATCATAATATTTTAAAATTACATCTAAATATGCTATATTCCCAATCAAAAATGATTTACTGAGGATGTAATTAGGTAGTTCAACATGAGAAATTAGACGAACCTGATGATTACATAGACAATGTAATAGGTTATATACAACAAATATCAATGAAAATACATTATTTCCTATGTTTTAATATCAATTCTCAGAATCCAATATCTTTTTTTTCTATGATAGTATTGGTTGTTATACTTTCCTACATCATTTTTTGAGTAAGGAGTGCATTGAGAAATTAATATAGGGATTCCACATAAAGGATGAGAGGCTTCCCATCAGCTAAAAGTATAATACTATAAAATATTTTTGGAAATCATCATCCCACTGATAGGTGACCTCGTTTTTTTTCAACTTTGTGAGGAGAAATCATTTTATGGAAATGTTTTCTCTGAAACAACTAATATTTGTATGAAAATATTATCATCCCATTTCATCCTTAATATTTTATAGAGGAGGCATATCAAGTATTTTCTTTATCTGGTGGGGATCAACATTGATATCATAATGGAATAATATGAATCTAGTGAATTTTTATGATGTTTCCCAAAAATAAATTTCAAAGGGTTCATTATCACATTGTATTATAATAGTTTGTTGAAAATGTTGTGGGTTCCCCATACCCAACATTATTAGTAATTTTGATTACCATACGAGGTGTACAATGAGTTATTCATGAGTTTCACTTACCATTATAGGGTATACATTTCTACACACACTATATAGTGGCAAGGTCCATAGATTATTTGTCATATCAAAATGCTATAGAAGTACATGGCTATAATGAGAACCTCAAGATATTATGAATTTAATCTTAAGTAAATTTTCTATGGTATAGATACATTATACCGACTAGACACAATAGATGTTTGACTATCAGATGCTAGGGGCACATAATAATTGAGACATATTCTCAAGATTTTCACACATGGTGATATTTAGTTATTGAGATCATGGAGACAAACCCACTAATAGGAACACCACATTTTTTTGGTGCCATTTGATATTCTTATCTTCAAATATGTGTATTGGTCTCTTGAATTCTGATCAATATCAATGTGTTCAATTTTAACATGTACTTTGATGCAAGTTAAAAACCATGACAATGAAGTCATGGTGAGGTATCACATTTTGGGTGCATCATTGGTCGTTTGGCATTAGTTTAATGATCAAGATTGAATTTTTCACTTCCATGTAAAGGAAGTAATATTTCATTCCAACATGATCCGCAGGATAGTACCTTCAAAAATCCATGTCCATGATATTAACGGTTAAATCCATCTAGATATATCAACAAATAATAATGTAAGAGAGGACAATGATAGAAGTGTTTGTCATACTTTATGATATATCTAATGAAAAGATATTATATTACATCATGCTTCTTTGTAGGTTGTTTATAAATGCTATGACTATTTCTTATCTCTTTAAGGGTATTGTTGGGTTTATGGACTCCACTCTTGGTCTGTGAATACTATTCAATGGTATCAAGATATGGTCCTCAAAGGGAACACACAATATAAAATTTAAGAATCTTCCCTATTCAGGTGAATATGTAAATAGGAAATTGTGGCCCTACAATGGGGTCTAAGAGTTATCTTGTTCTATTTATCAATGATAAATAAATAAAATAATTATTATTCAAGTAAATAATAATTGTGTTGAATTTATCTGTCAAAAGAATTTAAAATTATATGTAAATATAAGGAATAATATTATATGATAAGACATTATTTTATTATTCAAGGTTTGTTTAATATTAGTAGGAGTTATGACTCAAGTTAATGACCCAGTTTTATCAAGTAATATATTTAATATACAATATAGGTATGTGATAACACATAACTAATATTTTTGACATGGTTAGTTGGTCATAATTATTTACTTGTTACTTGTTTAGTGGATTTTAAAAACAAAGGGGTTGGGAACCCTAACGAGGTATTTAGACATTCATTATCTAAGATAGAGAAGAGATATTTTTCAAATGAGTAATCACTCATTTGGAATTGAGAACATCAATCTCCACTCACATCCTAGAGAGTGAAAGTATATCTTTGAATGAACAATCCAAGAAATCCTTTGTGGATCGAAGGAAGAGGACCATGGTGATCATCAGAACATCAAATATATCATAGGAGATCCAAACTAACCCATGGAATTCGACAACTGGTGTGTTTGTGGGTTCTTGAAGCACGTGTTGATGATTAGAGGGCTTAAGATTTGCATACTTTGAGCAACAATCACTAGCATCGAGCAACACATGAGCACACTTTGATTAAGAATAAGGTACTCATTCTATTTTATTTTCCATTCTATATTTAATCCATTCGAGAATCTCAAACCATACCAAGGCTCAAATCACTATATAAAACATGTTCCATCACGTGATAAAAATATTAAAATACTAGGAAACCCATATTATTATGTGAACTTTGGTAGAAAAAAATTCTCAAGATCAGTAAGATTATCACAAAATTTTTGCGACTTAACAACCAAATAATTTACATATCAATCCATAGTCTTCCCTAAAAAGGACTTAAAGAGTTTGGTCAGGACACATTAATATGTGGAGCCAAAAAGTATTTAATAAATGGGAATTGGCCAATAGCAATATACCCTTTGGGTTACTTGAAGGCGTCAAACTCATTTTTAGTAAAATCCATATGGATATGGTTATATCCCAAATATCCATCCATAAATGATGGTTCATATAAAACATTGATTATATAAATCAACAAATCTATTGGAGTTAATGAGAAATAACCCTGTATAAAATTATGGTTGAGATCCTTGAAGTTGATGAATACTCTAATCTAACTATTATTCTTCTTGATAGGGAAAGTATTGGTGATCTATTTTAGGTATTTAACTTCCAATATGATGTTGTATTTGATGATATTTTCAACTTATTCTTCAACCATAGTAGCATGAGCTTGATGCATTATTTTTTTGTCTAATTATGACTAAAGTAGTCATCCTACAATCCGATGTAATGGTGGATAATATAAGGATCATCCAGAGCATCTAGGTATAGTTATAGGTGAATAAAACTTGATTCTATATGATTAAGGATATATATGTTTCCAATTCTTTGGGGGTCAGAGTGGAATTGAACAATGTAGGCTACATATCTTCCTCCTTTCCCAAATTAACATGTTGGAGCTCATCAATAGTGGAAGAGAAACCAACATCAAATTCTAGAGGGGAACCCATGAGATACTCTTATTCTTCTTCATAACTATTATCATAAGTGGAATGTGGGATAACATCCTAAGATATGGGTGATGATGTAGGGGCACTATTATCTTTTCTTGAATGAAATTATTTCATTAAATAAAGTGTAAATAATATCACGGGGATGAGAGATAATGTGCCTAAACCTAATTCTTTCCTTATTTATGATTGATTCATATCCATATGGTCATAGATACTTAGCTACATTGATTGATGTTAATGTTGAATAAGGCCTTCATGATGGTAAAAATGATCGAGATCCAAGTTGATATTCACATACTACATAAAGAGATTTCCATTCCTTGTATGAAGTTACTCCATAAGGAATTTTACCTAACAAACATTTGAAATAATGGTGATATGATGCTTTTGTTTATCATCCAATGGATCATTCATGACCTAATTACTTTCAAAATTATGAATTTTTACTTCAATTTAATTATTTATTAACACATAGTCTTCATTGGGTTTTCTCCATAGATATAAGGGAAGAATTTATAAACCATTAGGGGTAGTAATCTTAATGTAATTTTCAAACAAAAACTACTTTCTCAACCTCTAATAGAAACTTATTTATAAATACTAAGATATATATCACATAAATCGGGGGTTATCACCATATAGTACCCTGATGTTTCTGTTGATATAGTATTTGAGGAACTAATGGAATGATGAGGCAACATCCACTTACATATGGATCCATGACCATCCATATAAGATATTGAAGGAAAAAACATGAAGATATATTTATAATTCAGATTTGGATATCAGATCACGGAACTACGGTCTAATTTTGAACTGCCAAAGTGAATTTTACTCACTTTTTCATACCCCTGAATGGCCAGGTTAGAATGAGTCAATTTGGCATAATTTTAATAATTGCAGTGGAGGGTCTAGTATTGCATAAGGTTGATCCTAGAACCATTATTAGTCCAATATATTTATACCTCAATATAATCCATATTTCTAGATATAAACGAGGGTCTGATATGCCCATGTATGGAAGATTCCTGCACTTGTTCAATGAAGAAAATTACAAGGTAAAATTTGGTGGAACAAAAATCTACATGATACACTACATACACAATGAATTTATCCTCAAAATCACGAGGGATTAAAAGGTCCTCAAAGAGTACATCTTATATTCACTTTAAAAGATGAATCACATAATGAATTGATTTTTTTGGTATAATGACTAACTATTTTAGTATGCCATATTTATAGACCCGAGGGATACACTTCCTTTCATGAGTTTCTTCCATGTCTAGTGGATTAGGATTTAAGGATATGTATATTAATAACTATTATTCCAGATAAGAATCCTAAGGAATTTTTAAAATCTATAGGCTGGGTCAATCTGGTCTTCTCATATTTCAACATTGTGCATACAATTTTATATACACTAGCTATTTATCTAATATAATTGGATCTAAATGGGACCCAGAAGATTCAGGAGTATATTTATGTTATTGTTGGGCTCACTAGAGTGAATATATATAGGTTTTAGCTACAATGACAACTTCAATGAAAGTTCTTCCTAATTATCAGAATCTACCATGATTTTATCCCTCTTATGCAGCCTTGACAACGTCCTCCTCTATTTTGGATATAGATATTTAGTTTATATATTTCATTATCATAATAAAAGGGTTTATCAAGTTTATATCATTGAAATACATATATTTTGACTCCCTGTATATTCAGGTTTATATTTGGACAAGAAGTTACAATTCTCCCAATGATGAAGGTCGGAAGGTTGAGAGGATTTGGGACATCTTTAGTGCTAATATGGACTCTTCCCTCTATGGATTGTTTCACCAGTTATGATTTTTAGACAATTAGAAGACAGTGATGATGTAGATTTCATCTCAAATTCACAGGGGAAGATGGGGTCCAAACTAGATAATTCAGATATACCATAATAAATACATGAAATTTATTGACTTATATTCTATTCATCTAGTTTTCTAATATCTACACATGTCTTTTTAGGATTACCTATCATTTTCCTTCTTCTAGTATAATGGTCATGAAAAAAATCACCTATGTTGGGTGTTACCCAATTTAACTTTCCCAGAGTCAACCATCTTTTCAAGGACGTATTTAAATATGAATAAATCTTGGATATTATGACCCAAAATTAAATGGTAATGGAAATAGTAAATGAGGTCATTGAGATCGACTTCATATGGGTTTTTTTCCATTGGTAGTTTGAGCAGGTCATTTTATAAAGTGGAAATAAATTATCCCAAAAAATTATCTCTTTAGAAGGAACAATCCTTATATTTTTTGTCTTAAAATTTTAGGTGAATTGGATCTTTCCTCCCCTTCTAAAAATGGAGATGTTACTACCACCAATGTGTAGGAGGATGGATTTAAAGATATTGAGTGGGCGTGAGAGCTGAAGATGTAACCTGTGATGGACTGAGTGTGACATTCAGAGTTTATACTTTACCAACTTCCATTCCCAAGGTCATCAGTATTGGATGATATATAGGATTGCAATTTTATATAAAAGAACCCAACCGATTTGAAACCAACATGATCTCCCAAAACCCCTCTAGATATTTTTTTTGAGTATAAAGTGTTTGAAACTCATACATATCCATCCAATAGCCCAAAGGACTTCATTTTTATTGATTTTAGATAATACACCTTTCAAGGGGTGAGGTGGAACCCTTACAAGGACCGTAGGCGTATGTATTACATGGCCGGTAGGCCTTAGAAGAATTCATTTGCCCGTAGGATTCAAACATTACATACAACCCAGACTAACAACTTGGAAATGCTCCTCCCCAGCATCTTCATCATGAAATAAACTCTCCACCTTCGTTTGGATGTTCGGCTAGGCATTCCCATGCATGCATAGGCTTGTACCGATGGCAGGTTCCATACCCTCTCATTCTTCCAATCTGTTTAGATTTTACTGTGGTGAAAGCTCCTTGCTCATCCTTTTTGTAGAGCTTGTTCTTCGTAGGTCATATGGTTTGCATCGTCACTTAACGTGGCCTGAAATCCCTGATGTGGCCCGAAGGCCTTACTGATCCGAAGGCCGGGGTGGCCCAAAGGCCTTAAAGGACTCAGGGACCAAATCGGTGGCCCGAAGGCCCAAACGGGGGGCATATTCACAGATGCTATAGTGCCAAACAGTACCTGCTACAGTTCGAAATAAAGTACTGCACAATACTCGCTCTAGTACACACTACAATACTGCTACAGTACTGCTACAGTACCCCTGAGGTAATGTTTCTGCTTGGATTTGATCTCGGGTCTCCCGGATGCACTTAAAGAGTCCTTACGAATCGAGCTAAGGCTAATGTGCGAAACTCATAAATATGATTTTCTATAAATGTATCCAAAGCTGCTCCTATGAATTTGAACGTTCATAATGTATGTTATATTTTTTGGTATGATAATGAAATTTAGACACTCTCATTTCCACTCATTGAAATTAGAGAAATAAATTATCATTATTTTCCTAATAATGAAGCTAAATTGATAAAGGTTTTTTTGATTTAGGTCTTCCCGATTCCCCATAGACAAAACAAGTAGGTTTATATACTTGATAAATGTTAGCCCTATAAGATTATATAAGAATAATTTAACCATTTTTGATTCTTTTTATTTGAGTATTCTTATAATGGGTCAACATGAAGGCACAAAATTTATCAAACGATGTTATGGATTTTTTATTACATCAATGTTTTAGAGGGTTTTATTCCAAAAGTCAGGAAAATGATGAGTCATATATACCCAATCAGGATATTCTTTCCTATCTAGTTTCATTTATGAAAATTTCCATTTAATGGACTCTATACATGTGGCAATGTACTTGATGGAGTCAACGAGTTCTACTGGAATTATCACCCGTGCCCGACCCTTGGGTAGGGGTGGCTGGTAGAGCCTGATATGTTTGACTTTCTTGCACTGGATGTTGATATCCAACTTAATTCTTCCTAGCGTATCTTTCTTAAAATAATTATGGACACTTACCTAATAGGTGAAATTCTAAATAATCCATGTCCACTAGGTATAAAGAGACTATATTTCCAGACATGAATCTGGTTGGATAGATGGATTTATCTCTCATAGTTTAAGAAACATGTATCACCATGAGATCTTAGTATATGTTATCCATAAAATAAATACAATGTTAAATATAGTTTATTATATAAAATAATATTTGAAAATTAAACCTAAAGAATTAAAAAATTATAATTCTTAAATATAGACATTATAACACAATACTTATATTAGAGGGTATAAATGGAAGTAAACACATCATAAAATTTATATAGAAAGGATAATAAATTCCATCATGTGGTAGGAATAAATTCTATATGGGGATTGTTTTTCCACATTTTTTAAGGAAGTATAATATCTAGGATTTTATGTAGAAAAATCTTAAAATGAATATTAACATGTATGGATTGACAGAAATCATCCATCAGAGATGTTCAAGTTTGTGGAAATCACTATGAGATCTAGTCTAAAATAATCACAACCCATAATGTCCACCATTAATTATCTTAACTTTAGATCATATTCAGAGTTCATTAGGTGTTTTTAAGTAGAAATTATAATGATATAAACATTAATGTAATAAATATTATCATTAATTTAAAAATTTATAAAATGTAATTGTTAAATAATTTTAAAATATTTTCATTTAAGCAAATGTTTTCATTATTAACTTATAAATAATCAATCAATTTTGGAAACAAGTAATAAATTCATTTGATTTTTAAAAGGCCTATTTTTAGAATAATTATATACATATATATATATATCATGTATTTTTATCATAAAAAAAATAAATTGATAACTTTTTAATAACTAATTTAATGAAATTTAATTATAATATATATATAAAAACAAATTAATTCTCATTTAATATTTTTTACTTGGAATTGTATAATAATAAAATTACATTTTGTTTAAAAGATGCATTTTTATGGAACATTTTTTTCAGTGCTATATGTTATTCTATAAAAATAAATTTTCATTACTCTTATAAATTTAATCAATTAATAACGGTTTCATATACTCTATTATAATTTAAAAATTAGGTAATAAGGTAAATATAATTTTTAGTCATAATTAAATATTACCATGGGAATTGTTAGTCACCATAGTAAATGTTAAAATGAAGTAAAAAATGTTAAATCAAGTGGTAAAGTCTCAAATTATCCCAAAAAAATCATCTCTAAATTGTTGGATGAGATCTTTCATAACAATACCTTATATTTTATTATATAATTATCAATTTTGGATCCATTTTACATGAATAATTCATTAAATTTTATACTATGAAATTAACATTTACAACAAATGTGACCCACTCACATATAAAAATAACCCTTCACTACTCAACTTATCTTCAAACAAAATGATTATTAGATAAAAAATTCTGAAAAAACACCTCTATAGACCTCTTATCTATGATATAAAGGTTCTAGTTTCACCAAAAGAACATTCTACAAAGGATTAAGGACTAGTATAAAAGAGGGCACTAAATGAATATACAGTTTTATTAACTAAGTTCTTTCAAGTTTATTTATATTTCCACCTGCTTTAAATATATTTAACCCATTTTAGGAAAAAAAATTTCTCTTAAATGTGTTTCATGGGATTTGGAGGTGTCGAGATGGAGTTCAGAGGTGGTTTGAGTTGTTTTGAATTGATTTCTATAGGAATTTGGACTGCCATGTAAATGCAGACCAGATGTTTTCAAAGACTATGTGAAGGTGGAAGTTTGACTCACATATGTGTTACCGAACCTTTGTCTGGGTAGATCTTAGTCACATCATGGTAATCTAGTTTTATGTATCGGTGGACCCAGTTTAACATGGCATGTGTGATGGTTGTTTCAGTCACATGTAAATGTCATTCAGTTTTGTATAAAGGTAACCTATAATGCACTAGGTTCTTCATTTCAGGCTGAATTGAGCCTCATTTAATGGTATAGTTGAGAAAGGGATGAGATATTAGAAGTGATGATGGTATTACATCTATGCCATGGTAGAGGTAATTTTACTTGGGTATCTCAACTATATAAAAAGGGGATTACAAAATAGCTATAGTGAAAAGTTGTGGTGTTGTTACATGATGAGTGATTCAAGATTTGTGGGGAAGTTAAAAATAGCGAGAACAACTCCACCACTCCATAACATATAATGTGGTGTTCTCAGGGAATCCAAAATATCAAGGATAATTATTGTACTCCATGTTGTTTTACTTAGTTATTCTCAAACCCATTTTAATGGGTGAAACAATCATTGAGAGAATATGGGGAGTTGAAAATTTTAGACATGAGGATATTTGGTGTCTCTTTTACCAATTATGTATATCCATGTTGTTGTAGGTGTTCTATAAATAGGATTATTACATTATTCTTTATTATAATATGTTTCTTTCCTCTTGAACTATGACCAATTCTAGTTCCCTACCTAGAAGGTTTTATCACCTAATATGGATCTCAATCCTCTTCTTTATGGTGTGGTTTCTTCTTCATTCTACGGTTTTTCTTATTCTATATGATTCTATATTCTTAATCATTCATCCATTAATGATATCCACAATATGTGTTCTTGAATATAGTGATTTATAAATGATGTTTTTGTAGATAAATTTTATTTTAATATTATTATGAAAGCCATTATAGAGTTATGGGTTCTCGAATCAGTGGTATTTTATTCGAAACGATCAACTTTACAAGAGTAGTGTATTCTGAAGAATAATATAAAATTCATAAATTATTGTGTTTGTTATGTCTTCTATTCAAAAATTATTGTTATGGAACCTTTTATCATATATTTTCTATCCCCATGAATTAAATGACTATGACTATCATCATTCTCCCACTATTTATAACCACCTTCACTTGATTTTTTGTTGCGTCCAAAATTATATTATTTGAAACTGGCCCTTTAGTCTCATGATCCAATTCCTTAAACAACCTAATCCATTGTAAAAGAACCCATACATGATATACCTTCAGATATGGTAATTACATCTCATCAATTGGTCCTAATGTTGTGATATAGATATGGTTTGGGGGAAGGGGTTTCTCCAATATTATACATTCAGTACATAACTCTCTCCCTAGACTTGATTGGTGGAGATATGGTTTTAAGGGAGGGGTTTCTATTATAATATTAATTTTCATTATATAACTCCTCTCAAGAGCATAGTGTTTTTTAATTTAGCTCAAAGAAAGGGGGGAATGTATGATTCCTCCTTGTATTATTTATATATGATTACTTATTTATTTATTTTAATTTATGTTCTAGTTATCTTTAATATATGTTATTATCCATACAACTATGAAAGATTATTGGAGGGTAGATTGAACTAATTTATTAACCTAGGAATGGGAAATACATATTGATGGGTTTCCCTCCTTAATTATATAATATATGATTAACAAACTATGTTCATTAATGTTGTTTCATTGTTATTAATATATGGGATGAAACATATATAAGATAATGGAAGTGAATGAGTATGTAAATTTGGAATTTACTTATTGAAACAAAAATATCATAATTAAGAATATGAATGAAAGAATCTATGAATCATTAAGTGAAATTCTTAATGGATTTGAAAATGGAATTTTGAAAAAGGAGGTGACATAGAATGTATAGTAAAAAGTGTGTTTAACATAGTTGTTACCCTTGCACATATAGGTTAATGGTATCAGTAATGTTTTTTGGTTACTTTTATAACAACCCTAGACTTAGACAGATATTATTACATGATTTTATGCATAATTTACAATTAAATACTACCAAGGATTGTAAATACTATTGTCTTTGAAATATTAGGTACATAATTATGAAACATGAAACTAAAATATAAAAAATTTATTTAATATTTATATTTAGCACCTAACTTCCTTTTAGACCTTACATCTTCATAGGATAAAATGATGAATACATAACAAAAGGGATAATATAAAAAACCCAACAAGGTAAAATCATATGAATAAAGAAAAACACATGGGTTAGAAGGTATAACATGGTGATATAAAAACACATGTAACATTATAAAACATAACATGTAGAACATGGGATCATTTAATCATAGAATCATAAAAATGTGAAAACAACATACCACATGACATAAACATGAGTCAAGGCTAACTGCTAAGAACATTGAACATGGATGAGTATTATTCAAGGAAAATCACCAAGACCATTTTATATAGAGGAGCATGATTCAAGGATAACAATAAATACTATTTCATATGGAGGATCATGAGTTAAGGCTAACCACAAAGACCATTTCACATGGAGGAACATGAGTCATGGCTAACCAACAATACCATTGCCCATAACATCTCATGAGACTAAACCTTACCCAATAAATTAGAGTGCTATATGGGTACACCCATTATAAACTTTTCATTCATATGTGTGGAACATTAAGAATCATACACACATAAAAAAAATAAGGGTTACCCATGTAATGAAATGGGTATCATAATCATGTCATAAGGCATAAAAATGCGAATATCATAAATTTGTCGATGAATGAATGGATTCAAATCATACAAGGACATTACTAAGGTAAAATTGTCATATAAAATTATGAGTGAGGTCAAATTTATGTGACATCATGTAAAAAAAGTGTTTAAAGAACTATATAAATGATCCACTTTAGTGCGGTTTAAGAGAAAATATTAACGATTGTTTAAAAATAAAACGATATATGTTTTTGTATAAAACTAGAAATGGACCAAAATAGTTTTTATAATTAAATGACTAATTTTATAAAAATAACGGTTGCTTAAAATAGATTATGTATTTCACTTGAAAATGAGTATGAAATCTAGAAGTCTCCTTCAGGCATGATTATTGGGAAGAATTGTGAAGGGGACCTTTTTAAGAACTAAATTTCCCTAAAAAAGAAGGGTTAAATGAGATGGATAGATGATTTTGGAACATTTAAAAATAACTTAAAATATGTAAAAAAAAGTTAATAATAATTACATTGGAATATACAGAGATATTGCATAACCTAACGAAAAAATGGAGGTTTAGAAAGAATCCCACACCATATGTCAGAAACTATTATGCACTTCATATTAATGTCCAAGACAATCAAATTAAATCCACTAATCAATTTAAAAAAGTATAAAAATTTATTTTATTTATATTAATGTTATAAATTACATTCATGAACTTTTTGACGAGTTATAAGATATAGTTTCATCATTCGGGAGCATTAATTTTCTAGGTTTTCATGATAAGTTTACTTGTACACATGTATGGAGGATTATGTAAAATGAGAATAGTTGTCCAGAATTGAAATTATATACTATTAATGAACATATATAAAATTAATTTTTCTTATATATCATTTTATTTCCATATATGAGGATGATTTATTAGATATAATGTTAATGATATCTGTTTTGATTATTTTGGGGTTTTTTCCATTATCATGGACTAGTTTTTTATTAAGTAATATTATATATATACTCATTTGGAAAATTAAATAATCTATAATAAATATATTATAATATTATTTAACCATAAAAATGGTTTAATTACTAACCAATAAGGCGGTAATGGAAATTGAAAACATGCCATCCTTGAATGTGGTAAATCAACTCATCACAGATGTTGTTTTAATTTTTAGAAAAAAGGTGAGGGAAACAGAAATGAAGATCGGTTTTCAAATTAAAAATATAAAATTATAGTATATAAAATATAACGGATTTATCATCACACTTGGATAAGGGTAGGTGGAGAGAGAAAAATAAAATAAGGGAAATTGAAAGGAAATTAAATGAAAAAGAAAAAGGTTTCCACCACTTGAATTATATTCCTTAGGGGAATATGTTTTGAATTTTTTTGATGAAAAAGGTTTCTATATGTGATGGAGAGACTTGTGAAGAGTATTGTGTATAATTTGGACCATCTTCAAGGGTTTTGATGTGTGAGGAGAATAGGCATGAAGGGTGGTCTTTATAGTGAAGGAGATATGTGTTTTTTGGTTATTTTATTCATTTATTGATTACTTTGGATAATTTCATTGAATAGTTATGATTCCTGTAACACCCCAATATCTTATGGTATATCTATTTTAAAATTTAACATCTTCAATAGTTTATGATTTATGAAACACAGATTTTAAAACTATAATATATTATTTAATAGGACTGTTGGAATAATAATGTGACCATTTGGAAAAGTAATATGACAAATAGAATTGTTACATTCTCTATGAAAGTATAAATAAAATTTATTCATCTTATAAATGTAAATATGGTATATTAATATTATGAAATATGTAAATAAATTCTCTAAAAAAAATAAATTAAGTGTTGGTATTTTTGTGAATCACAAATGTTTATTTTTAATTTTATAAAAAAATAATTATTTAGAAGAAAATATATTTTCATAAAATAGATTCATAAATTAATATTTTGTTTTCTTATGGTTATATTATAATTATATGAGACCTTAATTGATTTTTTGAGGTGTCATATAATCCGTTATAATATTAAAATTAGTATTTTACGTGTAAATGATGATTTTATTTAAAACGAAAAATTAAAATATTTAGAAAATTATTTTAGTAAAATGGAATAAATTTTTAATTTATAAATTTTGAATAATTGTTAGGCTGAGGTTTTAGGTATTTTTCTAAAATAGTTGAATTTTCGGTGAATGTTGAAATACTGTAATATGTGATATTTAATAAATACAAGAATTATTGAGACATAGATGATGTATGGATGATTTAATCCCAAAATCGTAGAATATCATTAATTATTTAAATATATTTATTGATAATGTTCAATTTATTCATATTCTTCAACCAAAATAATAAACAAATAAATAAAATAATAAATAAAACACCACTCTCCTCTACTATACATACCACCCTTCACCACCTCTTATCCTCACACCTCTAAATACATGCTTGTAAAATTTCATCCCAGTACCTCTCCCAAAACTCTCTACCATGTTTTGTTCTTCTTGGTTTTCCCTAAAATAGCATTTCAATGTTCTTTAAGGAGGTTCTCAAAGAGAGGAATTCAAGTGGTAAATCCCCTTTAGCTCTTTTAATCTTCTTTCAATTTATTTTATTTTCTTATTCTTTACTTACCTAATCTATCAAAAAATTCATGATAAATCTAGTATGTTATATAAAGTGGAATTTTATTATCATAATAGTATATTCACCATCAATTATTTTATATTCTCATTTTTATTCAAAAATCAAAAACATTGTCTTTGAGGTTCCAATTTACCATCTTTATGGATGATGAGTTTTTGGTTTTTCAATTACTACTTAAAGTCTGGTCATAAAACCATTTTAATGGTTAAAAACTACTTTAATATTTGAAATAAATTTTATTTTGTGTTTTGTAACCAGTATATATGCATAATATCAATTCATAAATTAAAACTCGTGCATGATGATTGACAGACCCCAAAATAATCTAAATGGTTATCATTAAATCGTTATCTATGAATCATACTCATTTGTGAAAAAATAATGGTGTATAATAAAATTAAATATATTAGAAGTTCGTTAATAAAATATAATTTCAATTCTCGATAACTATTCCCATTTTACATGATCTTTTTTACCTGTATACATGTGAACTGGCCATGAAAACCAAGAAAATGACCTCTCCTAAATAACAAAATTGAATATTATAACCCATCAAAAATTGTATAATTGAGATTTTTAAAATTAAAAAAATTAAATAAATGTTTAATTGGTTATGATTTATATTATTAATTAATATAATTTCATTATACATGACATTAAGTACAAGTGCAATCCACTTTCAAACTTAAAGTAAGGGTTTTATCATCTCACATTTATTTCTATGAGATTTGACTTATTCACCAATATTTTTTTGTGTGGTGTATTTGTACTTACCTTTGATGTATAATATCATGAATCTTTTTATATTAATTATATTTAATGTTTTATTAGTTGATCACTAATTTTATGGGGCATATGTTCTGACTGTATGCTAAGTGTTAAGGGTTTCCCCAAAACCTCCATTTTTCATTTGGATTATTCTCTATCTCTCTTTACCAAAATGTATTTATTATTTATTTTTATTTACTTCTTTTAAATTATTTTTATATGTTCCAAACTAATGTATCCATATTAGTTCAACTTTATTTGATGGGGAAATGCATGTTTTATAAGGCACCCTCTTAAATTCCTCCCATTATGCAAGACCGATTAAAGGGTCATTCCCAATTCCTAACCCAATTCCATGTACACACCATAATAAGTTTTAAAACACCAGTATTTGTATAAAATAACTCGTTTTAAAATGATAAAATAACTAGGATCTTTTATCATTTTATTAAAAAGATTAATCATTTTACCCCTTTAAAAACACTTTAATATTTTCCCTTAAACCACATTGATGTGGCCCATTTATAATGTTTTGTAAATAATAATTTTTTATTTCTTCACTGAAGTTGGACATAATATATTAGTCAAAAATTATTTCATTGTCTATAATTGTTTTCTAGGATATACATGTTTATAATCTGATTTTAGGGAAACTACAAAATTAGTTTTCCAAAACAACTCTTCTTTTCAAAGTAAAATGTCATTTATCTCAAGAATTTATCAATTATTTTATTAAAGTATTTTCATATATTTCAATTACATATGTTAACACATATCCATAATCTATATTGATCTTATATTTTAAAATCTACCATATTTTATTGAATTGTTTGTGATTATTTTTACTAGTAATGTACTGTCTTGATACCATTCACCATATTAATCAACATAGTTTAATGAATGGAAACCACATCAACATATGTAATCCATGTAGGGATTTCCCTACAATGATAGATCAGGATCTTGGAACTAGAGCTTCAAATGGTGATAATCAACTTATAACTATATTGGGATAACTGACTCGGGTTATGAACAATACCCGAACCCATATGAAGCTACCTAATCCACATCATGGAGGAATAATGTTAGATCGCTTCAGGATACAACAACCTCCATCATTCAATGGGTCTACAAATACATTTGTAGTGGAGTAATGGACATGATACTTGGAGAAGATATTTATTTATTTGTGATGTAACAAAAGGGAGAAGGTTTTCATGGAAATTTATCATCTCTCGGACATGCAGATCAATGGTGGTCATTTATTCAAAACCCAAAGGAGAACAAAGATATAAAAGAAATGGAATGAAACGAATTTAAGTCTCTTTTATTGGAAAAATATTTCCATCACGAACAATGAGTGAATATAGAGAGAAAAATCTTGAATCCAATGAAAAAGGAGGATGAGAATGTTTCTAAGTATGAATCAAACCTTAAAAGGGTTTCATGGAATGATTTAGATTATGTAATAAGTCCAAAGAGAAATATTTATCATTTCATTTATAGTATTAAAGCAATACTTTGAAGGGAACTATTATCCCAAACATTATCATCATATGAGTATATAATATCTTGTACTAACAAGATAGAGAATGAATTATCAAATGCTTTTGGTTATAAAGGTAAAAACGAGAAGAATAGGATGTAAGATCAAAAAATATCTAAGGAGAAGAAAATAATGAAGGATTTTTTCACATGTGATAATTTTGTGAAGAAACACCTTAGTAGATTCTTGAAGGGAATGGTAGTTTGCAAAAAATATACTAATAATGGACACCAGGATCATGATTGAAAGGTAATAAAATAATATTCTTATATCCAATGCATCAACTGTAAAAATATGGGTTACTATGAAAATGAATGTCCCAAGAATCAATGTAATATAGCTTAGAAGAATCAAAGGTACCAAGTCCATGCTTATGTTGTTAATATAGTAAGAGTGGAATAATTTATGCATTATTGTTTTTCGATTCAATAATTATTTTATGTTATTCTGGTAATAAGAATCATGAGATATATAAGGATTTCACTACAGTACTTCATCTTTATGGAGTTATTAGAGAGGGAAAAATTGCACCAGTAATCAAGAGAAATGATTTTATTGTAAGTTAATATTCATGAAAACGCATGACTTGGGAAAGATAACAATAAATATTTTCCTACTATATATATAATAATAAAAAGTTGTTTATGGGAAATTATTGGTGACCTTGAAGGTGTTTAGTGACCTAATGATTTATGTTATGCTAGAAAAATTAGATGTTTGGATTTAAATACAACCTATGATTTTATATATGGAAGAATTCATGTTTTCTATATGGTTTAATATTGATCAAGGTATTCATATATTTGGTATGTGATTTTATGTTACGTTTCTTTTGAATATATGGTCTTTGAATTTGGATAGAGATATTTTTGATGGGTCTTAAGTTTAATAACTTATGGAATTGATTTAGGATATCATTGATTAAAATGAAAGTATGATTAATCTTATTGGATAACATGATCTAGTATTTTTGGTTTCAAAAAAAAATTAAATGCCAAAGGATTGACTTATGGCCCGTTTGATCTAAATTCTTTAGGTATAAAAATTAATTTGGAATATCTATCTTTTTTATTAAAGAATTAAGAAAAGATAGATCGAAGCGCAATCAAAGGATGATATTATGACCTGGAATGGAATCAAGTAATGTTTATTTTCTAAATTTATTTTATGGATAGTAAAAGAAACCATCAATGCTAGGAAAAAGATTTTGGAATAAAAAGATCATCCGATCACTTATCTTTTTGAGAAATCAATGGTTTTTTAACCAATAGAAAATTTACGGTTTTGTGATGGTAGAATTTATAATGACCATGTTCACTATCACTCACCATGAGAACCGGATTGTTGGATTTCTATTTTATGACTATATTTTCATGAATATTCTCCTACATTGGAATCATAGTTTTCTGGTGACATTCACATTTATCTTTACATCTTCTAAAGGGAAAGTTTTATAAACCCCTTACCCAATGTAAGATTTTTAAAAATAAATTTAATGTATCTAACATTATTTTAATGAAGTGAAATTTCAAAATGTGAGGATTCAATTTACTAAAGGATGGGAGAATGTGACACCCCATGATCTTATGGTATGTCTCTTTTAAAATTTAATATCTTCAATAGTTTAAGCATCATGCAATGCTGAGTTAAAAACCATAACATCCAATTAAATATGATTTTTGGAATAGTAATATGATTGGTAGGAATATTAATATGACTAATAGATAAGTAAAATCACATATGAAAGTATAAATAAAACATTAGTATCTTATAAATGAAAATATGGTATACCTAAATCATTAAATAAGTAAATAAATGTTTTAAATACGATAAATTATGTGGTGGAATTTTTTAAAACATAAATTATTTTTTAAACTTTTATAATTGAAATAATTAATTAATTTTTTTTAATAAAATTGATTAATAAATTAATATTTTTTCCTTATTATTATAAGATATCATTTTGAGACCTTAATTTGTTTTCGACGGTGTCATAAAATGAGTTATAATATTAAAATAAATATTTTTTCATGTAAATGATAAATTTATTTGAAAATTAAATTTCACATATTTAGAAAATAATTATATTAGAAAATGAAGAATATTTTTTATTTCAAAACATATAAAAATGGTTAGGGTGAATTTTTAGGTTTTTTATAAAATAGTTCATTTTTTGGGGAATATTGAAATACACTAAATTATGATATTTAACAAATACCTGAATTATTGAGTAATAGATGATGTATAGATTATGTAATCCAATAATATAAAACAATCCTTCATTATTATAATATATTCAGTGATAAGGTTTAAAATATTCATATTCTAGAGAAAAAATAATGAACTAATGAATAAAATAATTATAAAACACCCCTCTCCAACTCTATGAATTCCATCTGTCACCACCACATCTCCTCATGCCTCAAAATCTGTGAAGCTTTTTTGAATTTTTTTAAAATCAATAAGAAAACCCATCCACCAGGATATGATATTTTTTATATCACCCAAAAGGCCATTTTAATTTTCCTTAAAGAGGTTCTGAAGGATAATAATTCAAGAGCTAAAATCCCCTTTTTCTCTCTTAATTTTTTTTTAAATTTTAGTTCTTTTCTTATCCTTTCCTAAAATAATTTGTAAATTTTTTTTCAATAAAACCAATACCTTATAAATACTTAAATTTTATTACTATAATGAGATATACACCATCTATTTATTTCTCTTTCCCCTTTTATTATAATAATGAAAAATTCATCCAGGAGGTGCTGATTTACCGCCATCAAGGACGGCGAGTTTTTATTTTTCAATTCTGTCTCCAAGGATGGTCATAAGACCATTTTTAATGTTAAAACATAAATTAATATTTTTAATAAAAGTTATTAAATGTTCTAGAACAAGTATTTATACATAATATTAATTCATAAAACAAATGTAGTGCATGATGATCGATAAAATGCTAAAAACAATCCAAGCGGTTATCATTAATGTTCTATCTAATGAATGATCCTCGCATATGGAAAAAAAATTATATATAAGAATATAAAATATTATCTATGTTCAATAATAACACATAATTTCAATTCTGGATAACTATTCCCATTTCATGTGATCTTTTGTACACGTATACAAGTGAATCAATCCTGAAAACCAAGGGAAAAAACACTCTCAAACAATGAAATTGAATCTTAAAACTCATTAAGGAGGGTATAAATGAACTTAATAAAATTAAAATAAATAAAATATATATTTAATTGGTTTTTAATTAAATTACAAATTAATCGAATTATGTTATTCAATACGTTAAGTACTAGTGCAGAACATTTTCAGACATAAGGTTAGGGTTTTCTCATATAACATTTATTTCTGTGAGATATGCCTTATTCACCACTATTTATTGTTTTTGGTGTATTAATTATTCCATTTTAAGTATAATATCATGAATATATTTATCATAATGATATTAAATGTTTAATTTTATGACCATTAATTTAATGGGGCATACAATTTGACTGTATCCAAAGTGATAAGGGGTTCCCCCCGAGCCTTCATTTTTCATTTGGGTTATACATTATCTCTCTTTAACCCAATGCAATTATTTATTATTTTTATATAAATCTTATAAATTATGTGTATATTTTCTATAATAAGTTATCTAGAATATTTTGTATTTATTTGATGGGGAAATATATATTTTATATTGTTCATTTCTCAATTCCTCTTGATAAGCAAGCTGGAATGAAGGGTACTTCCAAATTTCAAAACCAATTTCAAGTACACTCCACCATATTTTTTTATGAAACCAATATTTTTATAAAATAACACATTTTATCATGAATCTTAGATATTTTCCATTTTTATGTAAATAAGTAATTTTTCACCCTCTTTAAGGAATCTTTTATATTTTCCCGAAAACCGCACATAAGTTTCGTATTTCTAACATTTATTACAAGATATATTTTTACATGTTTTCACTTCAATTGAACATAATTTATGAACACATCCTATGGTCATTTTCCTTACCTTTTCTTTTATGATATATAAATGTTTATAATCTAATTTTATGACAAATACAAAATGATTTTCAAAGAGAACTCTGCATTCTAATGTGAAAGGGTATTTCTCTCAATAATTTTTCAATGATTTTTTTACAGTATTTTCATCTCCTTTAATACTCTATACTAAATAATATATATAATTAATATTGATCTATGATGTTAACATCTACCATATTTTATTGAATGTTTTATGATTATTTTTACTAGGGATGTAATGTATAGATACCATTCACTACTACAAATACGCATTTTATCAACGCTAAAAATGCCCTTTATCAGCACTAGAAAAGCGCTGATAAATCCGAAGAAGATAATGGGGGGTCCCCTTTATCAGCGCTCCGAAAATCGCGAATAAAGACTCCTTTTATCAACGCTAAAAGAAGCACTGATAAAATGGGTCTTTTATCAGCGCTAAAACAAAGCGCTGATAAAAGGGTCCTTTATCAGCGCTTTGTTTTAGCGCTGATAAAAGACCCCTATATTAGTGCTTCCTTTATTAGCGCTTTCTTAAAAGCACTGATAAAAGGTAAAAAAATTAAAAAAAATTAAAAAAATTAAAAAATTAAAAAAATTAAAAAAACGTTCAAAAACTTTTATAAAAAAATCATAAATTACTGCCAATCGGGGGGGGGGGGGATTTTATAGCGCTTGAGCCCCCTCCCCCTTTTACAACACTTTTCTGACCCAGTACAATACCCCACACACCCCACTTCACCCTTTAACATTACTTGCTCCCATATTCCCCCATGCGCGCGCGCCCCTGCCCCCACCAGGATTTGAACTCGAGACCTCCCCCCTGCGCGCCTCAGCCTTTACCACTACTCTATTTTGATTTGTCTTCCAATTCATGATATCTTTATATATACATATTTATATTTTTATTTATATTTATTTGTATGGTAATATATATTTATATTAATATATATATATAGTTATATTATAATATATATATATAGTTATATTAATATATATATATATAGTTATATTAATATATATAGTTATATTTATTCATATAGTAATATATATTTATATTAATATATATATAGTTATATTATAATATACATATATATAGTTATATTATAATATATATATATAGTTATATTAATATATATATTTATATTTATATTTATTCGTATAGTAATATATATTTATATTAATATATATATATAGTTATATTAACATATATGTAGTTATATTAATATATATATATAGTTATATTAATATATATATATTTATAGTAATACTAATATATATATATATATATGTAGTTATATTAATATGTATATATAGTTATTAGATTAATATATATATAACTAGATTAATATATATATAGTTAGATTAATATATAGGTATATAAATTATCATATATTTCTATTTTAAATAAAATTGATGTTATTTATTATTTAGATAAAGCTAATATATTTTATATGTAAATATATTTTATTATTTATATTTATAATTAAATTTTTAGGTGTGACTATATAAAAAATATGTATATATTGTTATATATTTGATTATAAATAGTAGTGCATTATAAAAAAGGATAAAATTTCAAAGTCATAATATCAATATGAATGTAATAACTTGGAATAAATTCAGTACCCAACAAAAAAGCCAATAATACCCCCTTAAACAAGGCTGAAAATCCACAATATGTTAAAAAATTGAGGTACCCCGACAAAAAACTCAGTTTTGGAGGCCTTCTGGTCCTCTTTTGGCTTCGAAAATCCCATGACCGGGGTCCCCCCCAAGTTAAAGTGACGTAGAGATCATCGTAAGCTTCGATTTGATAAGTGGTAGAGCTCAAACGGACACCCGGATCAAAAGTTATGGCCGTTTGAAGTTTGAGTTGCATTTTCAACATATTTTGGATCTATTTTTTTATTTTTTTTAATTTTTTTAGATTTCAAATTGTTATTAAATGATTATTACTCCATAATAATTTTCAAATTATTAATTAAAAATATTTTTATAATTTCTTTATAAGCCATTTTTACTAAATATCTTATATATTAAGTATATTATAAGTGTAAATATACATTTATACATATCTAAAATATATTTAAAAATTATATATTATATTTATCTCAATATAACTATATTTATATATTAATATATGAATATATTATTATAATTTTTTTTGAAGTCGGCCCTTTATAATCACTTTTAAAAAAACGCTGATAAAGGCCCCCCTTTATCAGCGCTACTAAACAAGCGCTGATAATGGGGGTCCCTTTGTCAGCGCTTTTTCGTTAGCAATGATAAAGGGAGGGTGCTGCAAAAAACTGTTTTTGTGGTAGTTATTCTCTATATTACTAGTTATAGTTTATTGATTGGGGATATTATTTACATTTAATATTCTAGTTTCAATATGAATGTATATTTCGATTATGTTTCACCCCTCTCATATGAGGACTACATTGGACTTATTATGTTACAGATAGGGACTGCTATAGCCCCTTAATACATCGGTAGGTCTCATGAGACGAACAAGACTGGGTTTTTACCCATTTATATATGGTGTCTTGCACAAAGCCTTGACATTATGTTTATTATGTATGACATTATGAACTAACTCATTTTGATATTAGTAATTGATAATCTATTGGATTATTCGACTTGAATAATATCTACTATTATGTTTTATGTAATTATTTATATGGAATTATTTATTCACCTTTTATTTCTGCCATATTATGCTCAATATTATTTTTTAATGGAATGTGTTTTAGTCATTAAAATTTCCTTAGAGTTTAAGTTTATGATATATTCCTCTTTATTCTTTACCCTTACACACCATCTGAGCTCACCCTTTTCTTATGTTTCATTTTTCCCTAGGATGCAAAGATTTATATTATAAATGACTTATAGGGATATTATAAGAGTTTATGGATGTTTTCAATGGATTATCTATGTTGTTTTTTCCCTTTTAAGTAGAAATGTAACAATTATTTTCGAATCTAGTTCTCCAAATATACTAACTACTTTGTCCTTTGGGATGAAACTTCCTTGTTTATTATAATAATGTAACAATGTAAGGAACCAAATCTGTGCTAGTAGGGTCAGGATCTTTACAATTCCCTTGACTAAATATATTAAAGAAAGGATTCTTTGATAATATAGACCTTACATCAGAAATGACTCAAGAAATAGTTCATTTAAGATAAATGTTATATACTGTAAATTACTGTATTTCACAATTCAACAATAATTCAAATATTTTATAAAAATACAAAAAATACCCCTACCATTTTTTCTATGTGTAGAATTCAAAAATGTACTCCATTTTATGATAATAATTTTTTAAATTTTATAAATATAATTTTAAATTAAAATCACCATTTATTAAAAAAATATCAAATTTAAAACTATAACTGATTTTATAACACCTGTAAAAACTATTTATTATCAAATAAAATTTTATTATACTTATAAAACAAAAAATATATTAATTTATGAATCTATTTTATGAAAAAAAAATTCTGTTTAAATCATTACATTAATTATAAAATTTTAAATAAATAGTTATGCATCACAATAATACCAATATTAAATTTATCATTTATAAAAAATTTATTTACTTATAAAATGATATAAATATATCATATTTTTATTTATAAGATACCCAAAATATATTTATACCATCATAAGTGAGGTTACTATTCCATTGGCTTGTTTACTATTTATAATGGTCACATTACTATTCCAAAGTCCAAGTTACTACTCCATTAGTTTAGGCTCCTTAATTTCTATAAATACCACTTATTTAATTGATTCATCACTGATAAAAATTTTATTGCGTTATCTAAGTGATTTTATGCGATTTATAATATATGAAATAATTATAAAAAGAGAAATTTTATTGATAGAATAGCGGGTTGTTAAAATTGCATCATTTTATGTTGCTATACTTTAAGAGATTTTTGGGATTAAATGATAGTTATTTTCTTATAATGTTGATAAGTTACATTGGATGGGTTATATCTTTATAGATAGAATGAAGGTTTTTGTTATTAATCCCTTAATAGATTTTTTCCTTGTAAATTTTCCCTTTCTAGAAAGTTATATCTTGATCCATGGGTAGTTCATGTGAACCTATATGCACTATAAGAAATATGATACTACTTCATCGAAAGTGATGTTTGTATAAGTGACATGAGTGGATTGATGGATTACAAGAAGGATGATTCAATAACTATTATATTAGCTGTGTGGCCTCTTGATTAGTAAGCTATTTCTATGAGGAAGAAGGTGTGGGATACTTGATGGTTAGTGTAAGGAAATTTATAGGGATTCCTTAAAATTTTAGTTTGGAGTAGGGAAGTTTTTAGGTTGAACTTTTTGTTTCATGAGTGTTTCCAAGGTGATAATTTTAGTTAGGAAATATTTACATATTCCTGAGATATGGTTTGATGCCTAACTAATCAAATAATTTGGATTAATAAGTTTTTTATCGGATAATAAAGTAAACAAAATAGTAACCAAAATATATATTAGATCATCGGTAAATATATATGTCAGATTACATGAAGTTGTATTAGTAAAAATATTGTATGAATGGGTTAAAAGTTATATCCTTGTCCAAATCAATGAATGATGTAATAAACATAACTCGAATTGGGATTAAATAAATTTTTTAAAGAATGCATGGATTGTTTTATTGATTAAATGATGTCTTTATATAAGAGATAAAGATGATAATGGATGATATTTATGTCTTGGGGATATATCTATGAATTAATAATTGATACATTTTTAAACTTTAATGGATGCAGAACGAATTAGAAAACTAGAACCAATGGATAATGTAGGAAGTTCAACGTTCATAAATGTAATGTTTTCATATTGACTTCCCACTACATAACTATTATATTTTCTAGATATTATGTGTTTTTTATGTGTAGTTGTGGTTGTTATATATGTGATGAATTATCTATAAGTTTATATGTTTCTTGCATCCTTATATTGATGATACTTTGAAATGTGCGGTGAGGGATCAGAGATTCTGATATGGTAGTGAAGATGATTTTGTCATGATGGATACATTAGGTGAAAGGAATAAGGTTTATTTGATGGTTACATGCGATATAGGGTGTGATGTTAATATAGTGGTTCCATGAGGTGCATGAAGTGAAATTGATATAATGCTAAGTTGTATGATGTATAAGTGATTATTATTCCTTTCATGGATTCCTGATAAATGTGTGAGGTTCCATCATACTAGGTCAATCCTGGTTTGATGGGAAAACCATAGTAGAAAATTAGGAGCTTGAAGATTATGTTTATGGGTCCCCAATTCATAATTATATACTATTGTTATTTCTCTTAATGTTTGATGGATTTGTTATGTTGTAAGTGGAATGGTTGTAGGGAAAATTTAAAATGATGGAATCTATAGTGATTTAAGATGTAAGATATTTCTCTTCATTATGATATCATATAATGAGGGAATTTGTTTATGATATGGTAAATATTTGTGATATTGATGGTTTTATGTTATTCTATTTGGAGTGTTAATGTTTTTTTTACCTTTATCCATGTTTGAAAAGAATTACTGTTGTTCTCATCTTGTCTTACTCAGTTATTTCAGACATAAATATCTTGACACATTTAATTATCAGGGATACTGTTGACAATGAAATATTATCCTACTGAGTAATCTTAAGTTTTGTCCCCTCTAAAATGTTTCTAGAGTTATCTTGAAGGAAATGCCATTGAATAATGGGGATGAACCAATTTTTGTAGTGGGAGTGTAGCTAGAATATTGGTCGTGCATTATCTATGGTCTCATTTTTATATCATATAGTTTAGGAACATTAGGAAATGAAAATCATCCATTAAATAAAAGAGTAGAATAGTGGATCTTATCTCTATTATTCTATTATATAAAGAGGATAATGGATCTTATAATAATGAAAATTAACCTATCATCTAAGCACCTACCCATTAAATATTGTAGGAAATCTTCGAGGGACATCCCCATCTTCACAGCTGGCGTAATAGGGGGGGGGGGTGTCATGATATAATATTATTAGAGGTGATGGTTGAGATATATGACAGATTTTATAGTAAGACATAAGTGAGGATTTTATTGGCTGTTTAGGGAAATATTTTTTATTTAAACCTAGAAATAATTTGATAAGATTATATCGACCAGGACACAAGTATTTATTCCACCCTAAGATCTAATGAAAGGACATTATTAGTATAATAAAGACATTTAAGTAAAAATGACATAATTATAGGTTATAAATTCAATAAGATCCCATGAATCATTCTCATAGATTGTATTCGAAGCTATATTTCTTAACTTACAATTATAATTAGATTGTTTATTTTTACTAACTTTTGTTGATGTGATATAATATTTATAATCCTGATGTATGGATTTTTTTTATGTGATTGTTTCATGTTAGTTTTAATCATTATTTATTATTTTATGATGACATTATTTGATGCTTTTTGTTCAACAATATTTCATTTTCAGTTTTAACAAAATTTTAATATATATAAATTCATGAACCTAAAAAATCATGCTTATAATTTAATGTTTTATTTTTCCATAATAATGAAAGCATTCCATTGATAAATATCAATATTAAACATTTCAAAAGAAATGTTTTGGAATAATTATTTATAATCAAAATTATTTATATGAAATATCATTACATTTAATAATTTAGTACCATGATTTATGACATTATTTTAACTAAATGAAAGTTTCACATGCTTGTATTTTGATTTTAGAGAATTCTATAATCAAGAGTCAATATTTCATGACATGTGTGATATATTTAATTGTTTCCAATGCCTCAATTTTGTAAAAGTCATACAAGTATTCTAGAGTAAATGAACCCTTTCAATAAATTATTTAATGAGTTGTGTTAAAATTTTCTTATTATGTGCTTAAAATTAATCAATGAGGCATATTTAAATTAATATGTAATTTGTGATTTCTATTTCCAACATATTTATGATTGATATATTTTTTAATTAAAATTATTATGAAAAAATTCTATGATACCTGGAATGTCAATTAGTTGTTATTATAATATTATAATGATGTGATTATGTTATGAAATTTAACAGGATTATTGTTCTCTAATTCCGAAATATGATATGAAATAAAATCTCATTATAATACTTCAACAACTAATTAATTGTGCTATGATGTTTCTATTGATCACATGATTTCAACAATATGATTTATTCTAGATAAGGACTTGAGTATGCCGTATGCAGCGCATAGAATATTTAACTTATTGGATTATTACCTTTGTATTGATTAATTGAATCATTATGACTTGTTACCTTATGATTATTTCTTTAATTCTTAATAAATTAATTATTTTTGATTTGGTGAACAATGGTCCAATTTTACATGGATTCTATAGTATATTGTGATTGGTGGATATTCTTCCCTATTTAATATATTGTCCCCTATGATGATGATATGGTTTATGTGCTATGATATAACCTAGTTCTACGATGTGACCTAATGATATGAAATCATAATTTCAATGAGACATTTTATAAGGGAATGAGAGATATGAATAACAGGGTTATGAATTTCATAATTTCAAATTTTAGGATCTTCCAATGTTCCTTAGTAGAGACAAAGTGAGGAAGATAAGGAATTTATAGAAGTGGTTAAAACATAATTTGAGTTGGTGAGCACATATGACTATTTCCAAGTCTCTGTAGTAGTTGGATTACTTAAAAATATTGATCGAAGATGGTGAAAGATCAAGAGTGGTATCCCCTTTGGGATTACTTGGGAAATGTTTCTTGAAATGTTAAAGAAATATTTTAACACTTGAGTGGAGATGAATATACACATGAATAAGCATAAAAAGATCCAAAAAGGTGTGAGAATGTGTGTGAATTTTGAAATTGTTATATAGACTGGGTTATCCAGTACCCATATTTCCTAGCTAGAATAATATGTCAAACAAAGTATTTTGTTTTTTATTTGATTTTTTAAATTCAATGATATATTATAACTCTTCATTTTACTTATTCAAAATTTGTGAGAGATTATGAAAAATTCATGGTGAGTGGACTTCCTATAAGATAAGGTTCTAGTAAAGATCCTCCTTAGGTTTTTAGAGAGGTTAAGGTGAATTTTCAAAGTTATAAACTTTATGTTTAATGGAAGAAGATAGTGAGGTGATGTAGAGGCCCATCTTGACATATAGGGACATTACATTTCATTTGAGTAATACTTAATAAATGACGTAAAAATAATCCCAATGACAATATTCGTTTAGTGTCATTGTAAACATAAAAAATATTATTTTAAATTCGTGAAATATATTCAACATCATCCATAAAGATATTACCCTTTCTTTTTCAGACCTAAAACATTTCTTTATATCATGGGGAAAAGAAAACATAAAAACGTTGAGATCAAGTGCTCAGTAAGGGTAATCATTGAGAAAATAAAACCAACCATAAACATAAGAATGTAAAAACATGAAAATAAGGGTTAAATATTAATATCATGAGTTTTGAAATAAATCTTGGGAGTTCGTAAGGCTATAGATCATGAAGGAATATTAAGAATGATAAAATAGCATTGGCATAAAACATGGATTTATAGAAAAAAATAGTCACATAATATGATTTCCATATTATCCATGGAATTATTTCCATGACCATCATAGTGGAAAAAGTCCATTACAGAACTAGGTTTACATTCCGTTCAATCCATGTATTACTGAACTAGATTTATTTTCCATTCTATCCATGTATTATTAAACCAGATTTACTTGCCGTTCCAGCCCAGTATTACTAAACCAAATTTACTTTCCATTCCAAAAATGTCTATCTCATGAGATCTAAATATTTACCTAATTAATTGGAGGGAGATATAGGTCCCAAAAATCTCATAATGAAATCATTTTTACGTGTTCCATAAAAACATAAATCGTTGATCATAGCAAAACCCAAGAAATAAAATTGGTTTCTTAAACATCATTCCATCATAACATAATCTATAAAAAATGGTATTCAATCATAAAAAAATAAAATCTTAGTAATAATATGGATATATAAATAGCCCTATTTAATAGAGTCATCTTAAATGGGAAATAGTTTTGATAAAACACTTGAACTTAGTTCTTGAGGAAAATATGCTTTCATCATCAAAAACATTTTATTTGCACAAAATGACTCACCATTTTAAAATAAAATAATTTAGTTAAAAATAAACATGAAATATTGTAGTGGAAGCTTAATGAAAATAAGGAATTATGCATATGTAAAAATTTGTTCATGAAGTATATGTTTAAAAAAACATTCTCCCCATACTAATACCAAAAAAGTAAAAAATTACCTCGTATGGTAAACAAAAGAAATATTCCATCCATCCAATATAGTAAATCTAAAAAATGGGTAAAAATGAATTTAGACATACATATAATAATAGAAACATTTTATGAAAACATTTTTAGACATAATGGACATGAATGAAAAATATACCGCAGTAAATACTTACATATAAACAATCGTGGATAAAAATGAGATTGCATAAAAATCCCTTACCTTAGGTCCGATTTCTTCCATATGCGTCCGAAACTCCTATATAGTGGGTTGAAACATATTATTAACTTATAATAGAAAAATGATAATATTTATTATATCATATATGATTCTCTTCTGACTTTATATTACCTGTTCATTTGTCAATTCCATGTTAAAGAAATGTTTTTGGTAATAATCATTTTATTTATCATACATTTTTTGATTTATTATTCATGATATTATTTATTAGATCATGATTTAATTACTTAAAGAATGTAAAAAATTATTTATATATCATATATTTTCATTAAATAAATATATATAAAAGATAGAAAAATGAAATGGAATACATCGTTCTTGGAGACGGTAGGTTGTACGTACGCATGCACGATGATTTCATTTCATTATTGAATTGAATGGATGTAATTAAATTAAATATTTATATATATAAATAAATTCATTTGAATTATTATGTCATATAATTAATTCTTATTTATTATATATACTTTATAATAATTTTTGAATGGTTAATGTGAATAATGAATCTCATAACGTCATGGAGATGGTAGGTCGTAGGTACGCACAAAAAATGATATAATTACCATAATTATTAAATGATATTTAATTTTATGGTGTAATATATTTTAGTATAAATATAATTTTATAATTATCACATATATTTATTACTTCCCTTTTTAAACTCATCCAAGTATGGTGGGGGTGAAAAAGAGATTACAACCCGACGTGGAGATGGTAAGCTGTAAGTACACACGTGCGGTGATTTTTTTCATAGGATGGATAAAAAGTGGAATATGGGTTTTCATAATTTTAATAAAACATTATTATATAATTGATACTATATTTTTTAATCTATAATGAAAAAACTCATTAAGATGAAGTATAAGTAGAAATAAATATGAATGAATTGGTAGAGGGGATTACATCTTCTTTGACGTGCTCTCTTTTGATTACCTCTTAATGAAACTAGAATTCGTCTTTTGAGAAGGAAAGAACCTATATAATGTAAATATGGATGTTTAAAAGAGAAATGGGTATCATATGGACGAACATGAATGATTAATTAGTTTTTGAGAAATGATGGAGGAGGTGGCCTTTTATAATTGTGGTGAGGTGGACTTTTGGAAACTGAAAAAATATTAATTTATAAAAAAAATAAAACACCACTCAAAAAACTCCAACATGTCCCAATTTAGATGATTATATGATATAGGGTTTTAATATCATTAAAAAATAAATCTTAAACAAGTTTCTATGTCCACCCAAACCTTATATTTCAATTTAACACTTAGTTATTTTAGGTAGGGTAGCAAATATTTCAATATTAAAAGGTTAAAATATTTTCTTATCTGAAGTCAATTAGATCATAAATATATAATTTAGAACATTTTGACTATATTATAATTATTAAATACTTTTAATTTTTTATTATTATTTTAAAACAATTTTATAAAATGCTATTTGGAAAAAAACTCAATATTGTCAAATTTGAAAATATTCAATTTACTGATTTTTAAAAATATAAAGATAACTTTTTAACATGGAACAAACTATTTTATTATATTATTATGAGGTAAGGGTTATCTATGAATTTTTTTGGACATATTAATTTTCAAAAAAATATATTTATTTTAATATTGTTTATAATATTTATTTGACATCTCCATTAATAAAATAATTACAACAATGATTTTGTGTAAATATTTAATATACTTATTTGTTGAGTAGAAATTGAAAATACAATACTATAATGAAGATAAACTTATTATATATCATTATAATATATGTAGTCAAATTATATACAATAAAATAATACATTAACAATGTTATACTTATTAATTTAAGAATGTGAAAACTTTAACATTATTTCAAATAAAATAATATAAAGGTTATACTATATTCTATAAGGATTCAAATGGTCAATAGCATGAAATTTGGATGATTATGGTCGAGATATAATCATCCAATAATATTTTGTCATTTTTTGGGCCTATTTATGATAATTAAGATTTTAATGAAAATTGTTTCATTAATTTCTTATCAATTAATTAATTCTTACATCCTCAAAGAATAAGGCTTTAAGGAAATATTTATTACTTATAAATTAAAAATAAATTTCCATAAGGTATTGTATTCATTTATAGTTCCATGCACTATTTTTTTTGAATATAATACCTGGTTATACAAATATTATAATTATTATACTTATAAGATACGTGAGTTTGACATCTTGTCACTTTCATCGGTTTTATTAATATATATGCCTTTTTCTTTGTTAAGCGGACATTAAATGACTATGTTTTGATCCAAAGATGTCAATTGTAGACTTGTATTTATATAATGGGATTTTTTAGGTTTTAGGAAAATTTTATTGTCTTTATTATATTATTAGTTATGATAATTTACCTGATTTACCTTTAACTGTGGTAATTTTTTTTTCCATTGTTACTATTCATAATATCCAAAAATAAAAGTAACCTTATTATATAATTTGTTCCCAATGATTACAAATATGGAATCCATTTTCCATAATTCATAATACATAATTGGCAGAAATTAATCAAAGATTAAATCCCGTTTTTCAAAACCAAAAATTGGGTTTTTAAGAAGTAAACAATTATCAAAAGATTGTCATGTGATTATGTCCAATTTAAATGTTAAATTTCCTGAAATGACCAAAATGGGATTAAATGATAAAAAATAATCCAAATACACTTTAAAACCAATTAAAAATATATTCTATCTAGATAAATAAAATATATGAAAAAGAAGTATTGATTTAAAATGCAGTATTTTTCACTATTTATTAAAATTTGAATTTTATCTGAAAATACCAAAAATTTAACAAAAGTAAATTTATATGTCCATATTACAAATAAGAAAATTATTTTATCAAATTGAATTTATAAAATGGTAAAAAACTAGACATAATATGGGTGCTCCATCAAAAGGTGGTAAAACTGCATGTTTTTGAAAAATACTTATTTTATTCAAAAAAAATTAAATTTTTTTTATATCAAGATCAAGAAAATACGTAAGATGAATGATAATGTAGTATAAAATTTAAAACCTTTTTAATACTATTCATAATGGACAGTTTATATTCTATTAAAAAATAATATTTTAATAATATATCATTATTTATAGAAACTCTGTATTGCGTACCACACAATCTATCGAGGACGGTATCTCATTCATGTAACGAAAGACAAGTAAGTGTTGCATGCAATGAAATATTCTTTTGGTGTTACGTAAAAAATAATCCAAACATAGTTCATTTATACAGTTAACATAATCTATACCTAGTGTCATGTGAAATTAATTCTATCAAAAGAAATTAAAATTATGTGTAATACAAGCCAAGAATAGTGTTGCATATATTGAAATCTAATAAGGTGTTTCATATAAGTAAAGATAATATTCATACAACATAATACATCAATGAAATAAAAAAGAATCTATCCCATAAAATATTGGGGTTTACATTCTACCCCCTTTAAAATGAATTTTTATAGGTTTATAAATGGGTTACTACATTAATGTTTCTTTCATGTCATTTTAAAAAGGAATGTTAGAATCATAACCGTTACCCAATATAACTCATAATTGGGTTTCCACATAGGATATCATATGTGGTAAGTGAAAACATGGTTTTGGAAGAGAAATATAACCATAATGTTATGATGGATAGTGACAGAGAATAAGGTTTGGAGAAATTTAAATACTAGAAATCCATAAATCAATGATGATTTAAGGGACTATATAATTCACCAGATAAGAAGGTAGTAAGATAACATTTTTGGTATTCAAGATTCTTTCCATTAAGTTGATGAATGTTTCATGAGAATAAATACTTTCATTATTTTGGAATAATCTCACCATTGTTCCTTACTTGAATAATGTCAACATCATCTCTTATTTAACGAAATGAAGTCAAATTTTTCATTCATGAAGTGTTTTTAGATCATGCGATAGAATGATAGGTCATCCCATCTATCTGTATCACTAAAAGCTTAGCACAAGTTATCAAATATACATAAGTCCTCCTACGGGGAGATTAATCATATATTGTACCAAAAATGGACTTATACTTCCTATCATACTACTTAAATAAAATAAAAGTAATTTATACTAACTAGGGATTTCCAGTAGGCCAGTGGTGGGAAATAAAGGCCGGTCACACTTCAGTTGTGGGTTCAATTCCAGCATCCTTTTTCAATGAGATGGGTTGTCTCCCGTTCTACAAGTTATTATATTTCAAAAACTATACTATTATAACATTATATAAATAATATTAAAAAACGTTTTAGCCATAAAAAATACAATTCAATGTCCACCTTAATCCATTCCATCCTTTAGGATTATCAAAAATACATCTATCCAATATCACAGTACCAAAAAAATAAAAAATGGTCATATAAGAAGAATTTGAATATCATCATTTATCCCAAATATATCATAAGATATATCTTGTTGGTCAAATTTCAAAAATTTGGATGAATTCCTCATGAATTATCTTGAGTCATGGTAATAACCTAAATTACCATATATCCTTATTGAAAACATGAAAGTTTCCTTATTCAATAAATTATTGGATATATTCCTTATGTTCCAATAATCTGAATACTTCATCCATGATATTAAAACCCTATTGTCAATAACTCCATAATAAATTCCCAAAAAAACTAGAATCATCCAATTTACTTATTCAAATCCAAAATATCTCCATCCAAAAAACATTATCTTAACATATGGGATATATTAAGGGTTATCGTTCCCTTAATCATGTGTTCTCTAAGTATATAATTTTACCCTTAAATCTATTTTTGGATTCTTAAAACTATTCAACATATCCTTTCCAATCCTAAATGAAAAACTTATACGGAAAACACTTATATATTTCAGGATTCATAATATTTTAATTCCAAAACATATACTCTTCAATCATCCACCTTTATTCTTAAACCATTACTCAGGATCCATCATAATAATCTTTTCTAAAATATGAATCATGTATTAAGGTTTCTAAACTTAAAGATTCTTAGGTTTCATGTAAAAAATACAGAAAGAACATCACATAACTTTCACATGTCATTTACAATACATTTATCCTTAGTAGTATGACCAATACTCGTACCATCATCATGATTCCCTTCATGATATTTCAAAATAGGAAATCAATCTTCATAATTCACATAATTTCCACATCTGAAACATTCAATGGTTAACTATGTTCTACGTTGTTCTGGATGTTGACTAATATCAGGAAGCAATGTGTGTGAAATATATATTAGAGATTAGAAACACATAAGTTAGGTAAATTACTTATAATATTTCAAACTATTATATATGTAGATTAACACTAGGTTAGTTATGATTATCACAATAAACCTAGGTTTGTATCCTATACTTTACTTATATATAGTACTTCCCAAGATATTTACTTAGAAATATCTCTTGCGATCTCATTAAAGTTTTTGCATCATTGTTTCTAAAGGTTGACTAAACCTTTACTCTGATACCAACTATAGAGACCCAATCTTGACATACATGGACATTACGTTTCTTTTTTCGAATACTTAATACCTGACACAAAAATATTCTTAAAGACCATATTATTTTAGTGTCTCTATAAACTTGGAACATAATCTTATAACTTGGTGAAATATCTTCAATATCTCCAATAAATATTTTCTCCTTTCACTTTCCAACATAAAAACTTTCTTTATATCATGGAAGAAACTAAACATAAAAAGGGTGAGATTAAGTGCTAAGTAAGGATAATAATTGAGACTATAAATAAAACCTTAAATATAATAATGTAAAAACAAGAACATAATGTTTAAATAACAATATCCCGAGTCATGAAATAAATCTTAGCAGTTCGTAAGACATAGATCATGAAAGAACATTAACAATGATAACATAACATTGGAATAAAACAAGGAATTGTTGAAATCAAATAAGCACATAATATTCTTTCCATAGTAACCAAGAAATCATTTCCAAGACCATCATGGTGGAAAAAGTCCATTATTGAAATAGGTTTACTTACTGTTCCAACCATGTATTACTGAACCATATTTACTTATCATTCTAGCCTGGTATTACTAAACCATATTTCCTTGCCATTTGAGCCCTATATTACTGAACCAGATTTTCTTGTCATTCATATAATATCTATCGAATGAGAAATAAATCATTACCCAATGTATTGGAGGGAGATATTTTTCCCACCCATCTCATAATGAAATCATTCACCCATGTGATATAAATACATAAATCATTCATCATAGCATTACCCATGAAATAAAATGGGTTTCTAAAACATCATTCAATCATAACATAATCCATATAAAATATCATTTCATAATTAACAAAATCAAATTATAGTAATGATAAGGATAAAAAACCCTATTTAAGAGTGTCATCTTAGATGGAAAATAATTTTGATAAAACATTTGATCTTAGTTCTTGAGTAAAATATTTGTTATTATTCAAAGTTGTTTTCTTTTCTCAAAACTGCAATAAATTTTAAAAGAAAATATTTTAGCTGAAAATAAGACTGAAATATTGTAAATTCTGGTTCATGAAAATAAGGTATTATGCAGATTTAAGAACCCGATCATGTGATATAAGTTAAAAGAACATTCTACTCATACTTTTTCTGGAAAATTCAAAAAGTAACTCTTATTGTAAAAAATATATATTCCTTCCATCCCATGTAGTAAAAGTAAAAAATGGGTAATAATGAATTTATCATACATAGAATAATAGTAAAAATTTTATGATTTTTTTTAGAAATAATGGACATGGATGATAAATATACCCCAGTAAATACTTTCATATAAAAAATCTCAGATAAAAATGAGATTGAAAAATTATCCCTTACATTAGTTACGATTTCTTCCATTGTGTCCTAAATTCCAATATAGTGGGTTTCAAAATATTATTAACTTGTAACCGAACTATAATTACATTTATGATATCATATATGATTCACTTATGACATTATATTACCCATTCATTGGTCAATTCCATGTTAAATCAACTTTTTGGGTAATAAACGTTTTATTTATCGTACATGTTTTGTCTTGTTATTATTTATATTATTACTAAGATGAAGATTTAGTTACTTACATAATATAAAACATGATTTATATATTATATATATTCAGTATATATATATATATAATATATAGAGAAATAAAATGGAATACATTGTTCATGTAGATAGTAGGCCATACGTACGCATGAACGATGTTTTCTGTTTCCTTATTGAATTGAATAGAAGAAAGTAAATGAAATATATATATATATATATATATATATATATAAATATAGTTGAATTATTATGTCATATATTTAATTATTATTTATTATATTTACATTATAATCATTCTTGAATGGTTAATGTGAAGAATGAATCTCAAAGAGTCGTTGAGATGGTTGGTCGTGTGTACACACGAGTGATGATATCATTACCATAATTCATGAATGGTATTTAATGGTATAGTTTACTATATTTTAGAATCAATATAATTTTATAATAATAATATATAGTTGTTTCATCCATTTTTATACTCATCCATGTAAGGTGGTTGTGAAAAACAATTTTCACCATGGTGTGTAGACGGTAAGCCGTACGTATGCATGTGTGGTGATTTTTTTCTTGGGATGGATAGAAAGTAGAATATGGTTGTTTCATAATTATAATAACATCTATGTATATATGTTCTACTAGATTTATTATGATATAATGAAACAACTCATTAATTATAAGTAGAAGACAAAGAAATATGAAAGAATCGGTATATGGGATTACTTCTTCTTGGACTTGCTCTCTTTAGACCTCCACTTAATGGAACTAGAGTTGGTATTTTGAGAAGACCGGAACCTCTAGAATATAAATATGAAATTTGAGAAGATAAATGAGTAGGTTATGGATGAACATGAAGGATTAATTAGTTGTTGATAAATGAAGGAGGATGTGTCTTTTTATAATTGAGGTGAGGGGCCCATTAGGAAACCTCAAAAATATTAATTTATAATAAAAATAAAACCCCAATGAAAAACCTCAAAAATGTACCAATTTAAAATATTAGATGATATAGGGTTGAAATATCATTATCCAATAAATTTTAGACATGTTTCTATGTCGATTGAAACGTTATCTTTTCAATTTAACACTCAGTTTTTATAACTAGGGTAACGACTATTTAAATATTAAAAGGGTAAAATATTAACTAATTTAATGTCAATTAGACCATAAATAAATAATTTAGAACATTGTTGACCATATAAAAATTAATATATATTTTTTAAAAAAATAATGCTTATTAAATAATTTAATAAAACACAATTTTGAAAAACTGTGAATACTGTCAATTTTGACACTAATTAATTTTTTGATTTTTAAAATATAATGATAACAAGATAACTTCAAACAAACTATTAAATTATATTTCTATGAGGTCAGGGTTCTCTAGATAATTCACTATATATATTAATTATCCCAAAATATATTAATTTTAATATTTTTAATAACATTAATTTGATATCTCCATTAATAATATAATCACTACAATGATTTTGTGTAATATTTAAATATAATTATCTATTGAGTAAAATTTTAAAATAAAATACAATAATTAATATAAATTTAATATCATAAATTATAATACATGTATTCAAATTTATCTTCAAAAAAATAATTCATTAAAAAATTTATACTTATTAAAGTATGGATATGACAACATCAACATTTCATTAAATAAAAAAATTTAAAGGTTATAATGTATTATATAAGGATCCAAATGGTCACTATATTAAAATTTGGATGATTATGGAAGATATATACTCTACCAATAATATTTTTTCAGGTTTTAGGAACTTTTTATGATTATTGAGATTCTAATAAAAATTGTTTCATTTCTTTTCATCAATTAACTAATTTTTACATCATAAAAGAATAAGATATTACGGTAATTATTCATTTCCCAAAAATTAAAATTAAATTACCATGATATAGGAAATTATTTTATATTTCCATGGACTATTTATTTTTGAAGATATAACCATGTTATCCCTATTTTAAAATTATTATACTTATAACTAATGCAAGTTGGACATTTTGTCACTTTTATTGGTTTTATTAATATCTATGTCATTTTCATTGTCATGTAAACATTTAATGACTATATTTGGATCCAAATATGTTAAGGGTATAATTTTATTCATATATTGTGATTATGGAAGGTTTTAGGATAATTTTATTATCCTTATCATATTATTAGTCACCCAATTTTACGTGATTTACCATTAACTGTGGTAAATAAAAATTATCATAGTTACTATTCATAATATCCAAAAAAAGTAAAATATTAACATAATTCGGAACCAAAGATTCCAAATATGGAATCCATTTTTCATAATTAAAAACAAAAAATTGGAAGAAATTAATTTAATATTAATTCCCATTTGTCAAAACCAGAAAACAGGGTTTTACGAAGTAAAAACTTATCAAAAGATTGACATGTGTTTTTGTCCAATTTAAATTTGAAATTACATACAATGAACAACATGGTATTAAATGATAAAAAAATAATCCAATTAAAATTTAAAACCAATTAAAAATATAATCTAACAAGATAAATAAATTATTTGAAACTGAAGTTTTAAATTAAAATGCAGTATTTTCACTGTTCATTAAAATTAGAATTTTATGGAAGAAATATCAAAAATTCTACAAATGTAAAATTATATTTCTTTCATCCCAATAAGTGGTTTTTTTTTCATATTAAACATTTTTATGTGTCCAAAACTAGATTTAAAATGGGTGTTCTATCAAAAGGAGAGAAAACTGTATTTTTTTAAAAAATAGTTATTTTATTTGAAAAAATTGAATTTGTTCTTATATCATGTTCTCAAAAATAAATAAGATGAATGTAATGTAATATAAAATTAAAAACATTTTTAATATTATTCATAAAGGATAGTTTATTTCCCATTAAATAATAATATTTTAATAATATGTAGTTGTTTAGTGAAACTCGATATTGCATACAACGTAAGCAATCAAGGAAGGTCGCTCTTGCATGTAACACAAGAAAAGTCAGTGTTGTGTGTAGTTAAAGATTCTTTTGTTGTTATTTATAACATATTAAAAACATATTTCATTTATACATTGAAAAAATCTATACTCCATGTTGCGTGAAATGAATTCTATCAAAAGAATTTGAAATTGTGTATAAGTTAACCCAAGAATAGTGTTGCATATACTGCAAGCTAATTAGGTGTTGCCTATAGAGGAAGATAATCATCGTACATCACAATACATCAATGAAATTAAAAATAATCTATCTCATAAAATCTTAGGGAGTTATAGGTGACCCTATAGAGTTATAGAAATACATTAATCCATTGGGTTGGGTAGCTTCAGGTGTCATCCATCAGATGCTTTGATCATTTTTTTCATAATAATATTGATGAGTATTTATATTATGATTTCTAAAACTGTAATCATATTCCTCAATCCTCTATGGTTAGTATAAGGTATTATGAAGAAGTGGATCTTGTTCTAAGGTGGTTTTGATAGTGCATCCATCCTTTTTGAGAGGTATCTTCTAGAGTTTGTTATATTTTTGGCCTTTCCTACATTGTCATTCCTTGGATTATATAAATTGGGATCAAAGAGTTAAATTTAATGTGATTATTGGGATAAATATTTACATTTCCATAATCTATTTTTCTTTTTCTATTGCTTTATGTTTTAATTATAATGTATAAGATTTTTTGATTGGTATCTAATATAAGAAACCCTTTTTTTTCATATTCATATGCATATGTTTCTTAGGAATTCGGGGTGTCGATAGAGAGTCTATATGAGGTGAAATTTTTGTTTAATTTAGTTCTATTGGAATTTAGATAAGTAGTAAAATGAACTCTTGATGTTTTCACAACTTCTATTATGCTGATCATATTTATCGCATGATAGTCACCCAACTCGTGTTAGGGTTGACATCAGTTGCATCATGGTATTCCCATTTCTTGAAAATGTGGTCTCAGTTTCATTTGGTTTTTATAAGACTATCTTTAATCTCATATAAAGGTAATTTAGTTTATAATAAAGGAAACTTATCTTATGTTATGATATTCATGTCTGGGTGAGTTGATCCTTTCCTAAAATTAGAGTAGAGAAAGTGATAGGATATTTGAAATATAGAGGGAATTCTATCAACATTTTGGTGTTGGGAATTTTAATTGGGTCGCTTAATTTTTTAAAATAGGGGGCATAAATTTTTGAAGTGAAATAAAAGGAAATTATATGTGGTGAGGCAGTTGAACTGTTTTATAGAGTTGAAAATGGAGGGAACAACTTTTCCACACAGTAGCTCTTGTTTTGGTCTTTTTCTATCATTCAAAAAAAGTGAGGAGAATTATCCAACACCATGGAGTTTCCCATGGTGGTGGTAATTCCCATTTAAATAGGTTTAATGATATACGAGAGAATTAATATATATGGTCATTATTAACATGAGGATATCAGATATTTATTTTAACAAGTACACAATGATCATTATAAATATCCCCAAAATGTATTAGGGGTAAGTCTAATCCCTCTATAAATAGGAGTCTCTCATTATTTTTAGTTTGAATTTGTTAATTTCCCCTTTATCCTTGTCTGATTACAGTAGACTTGATGGGATGGTTATCACTCTTATTGTGATATTAATAGCCTCCTTCATTACGTGGTTTCTTCTTTGATCTGATGATATTTCTTTATTCGCTCACATTCCATCATCTTGATCATTTTTCTTGGAATTATGTATGTAATGTGTGTTTTGAAATATATTGGTTTATAATTTATTATTTACTAATAAATATTTATTTAAATAGTTTTTTGAATCCATATTGGAGTCACAGGTGCTTGAATCAGTTGTATTTTCTTGGAATTTATTGGCTTTGTGAAGGTAGGGTATTTATGAGCTTACATTTATCAAAAGAAATTATCATGTTTGATATTTTTTAGATTCACATAAGCTATATTATAAAACCTAAAATCCTTTTTTTCTATCTCCTTGAATTGAATGACTGAAAAAATAATTATTCCCCTTTGATTAATAACCCTATTATCATGTATTCAGGGTTTTTCCAACACTCTCTTATTTGAAACTCACCCTTAAGTCCCATGGTACAATTCCTTTTATAGAATTAACCTTTTTGAAATCACCCATACTAGAGTTTCTTTTAGAGATAGAATGTATAACTCATCTATTGTGCCTGATACTGTGATGGAGATATGGTTTACGGAAAAGAGTTACTTTAATCTTATATATTCATTCCATAAATCTTTATTCATGATCTGTGTTATGAAGATATGGTATAGAGGGATGGGTTATTATTATTATTATCATTATCATTATATTACTCCTCTATTAGGATAGATTTTTTATAATTTAGCAGGAGGGAATGGGATTATAGAGTATTCCTTCTTGTATTGATTTAATGTGATTCATTTTGTTATTATTTTAATTTCTATTATATTTTTATTTAATATGTGTTATTATATAGTCTTATATGAATTCTGATTGGTATGTGGATTTAAATGGTTTATTAACCTGAGAATGGAATGGTAATGAGGTTAGTAAACCCTACTTAATTTCATAAGATATTATTACTAAAATCAATTCGTAAATGTTGTAGAGTTATTGTTGATATTTTGGATGAAATATGTATAAGATAATGGGATGGGAATGATCATGTATGTCCAGAATTTTATTAATGAAATAAAAAGTATCATGATTATGAATATGAATGGAAGTTAATATGAAATTATATGTGAAGTGATTAAGGGATTTGAAATTGGAATACTAAAAATTTAGGTAACTAGAAGTTTATATTAAAAAGGATGTTCAATGTATTGTTTCTCCTTTAAATTATAGTGTTTGGGAGTCACTAATGTTTTTAGGGTTCTTTTGTAAATATTTTTTTTTATACTCTAATAAAATATTAGGATGAAATGTTAGATATTTAATTTTGAGGTTAAAAATTTAGTGAAGGATTGTTATAAACATATAGATGTAATTGGGAGGGTTGTTATTATTCACTTGAAAAAGTTTCTTCCTTGTACGTTTTCCCTTCCATGAGAGTGATTCCTTTAATATTTTGAAGTTCATGATGACTTATAGGTCCTTTAGGGAATGTGGGGTTGTGTTCCTTTCTAGAGGGTGATACTGGTATAAGTGAAGTGAGTGGGATTCTATATTTAAAGAAGGATGGGTCTGGAATTGCTGTGTTAGTTGTGTGAACACTTGGATAGTAAGATACTACTATGAGGAAGTAGGTGATAGTGATGGGATGATTTCAGGTAAGACATATATAGGGTTTCTCTAAAATTATATTTTAGTCTGGGGGTATTTTGAAGTTGGAGGTTTAGATTCATGAGTTTTTCTTAGTTGATAATTTTTATTTGGGACATACATCTTAGCTCTGAATATGTAGTTTGATTCCAAATTAATCAAATAATTTAGATAAATAGTTTGTTCATAACTTAGTAAAAATAAATTAATTTATCATCAGAATATAATTTGGAGAATTGATAAATATTTATATTTAATTACACGACGTTGTATTATTAAAAATAAATTATTAATGGTTTTGAAGTTAAATCCCTATCCAAATAAATTAAGAGAGAGGTTAAATAAACTCAAACTAGGATTCTAGTAATATTTTTAAGAATGGATGTAGGTTTTGACTGATTATCCAAAGTATTTATCTAAGATATAAAGATTATAATTGATGATATTAATGGATTTTGGAGGTTACTAGGATTTAATAAAAGATACCATGTGATGCTTCAATGGGATTGGAATTCAGAGGAAAATCAAAACCAATGGATATGGTATAAACATCGTGGATGTTAATGAATATGCTTAGATATTGATTTCACACGTCTTATCTATTATACTACATGAATATTAAGTGATTATACCATATGGTTGTGGTTCCTATCAATGTTATGAATTATGTATGTTGTGATAAGTTGATTGGATCATAATATTAATGATACCTCAAAATGAGTAGTGATGGCTCACAAAGATTATGATCTGGTAGTGATGGATGTATGGGATGTATGGTATGATTATAATATAGTGTATCCGTAGGGTTTAGTATGTGAAATTGATATAATTCTATGTTGGATTATGTAAAAGTTATTACTATTACATGTATAGCTTCTTGATCAATGTTTGAGTGGTGTTCCTACTTGTTCATCTTGCTATAATGGGTAAACCATTGTTGACTGGTATGTTCAATGGAATTATCTTTTAAATACCCCAATTATTAATTAAATAATGTCATTATTTCTACTAGAAACTGATGTCTATGTTATGTTGGAAATGGAATGGATGTAGAGAAAGTTAAAAATGGTGGAATCTTCGGAAATTCATGTTGTAAGACAAATCTCAGGATTATGATAGTCCAAGTTGAAGGAATTTTTTTATTATATGGGAAATATTTGTTCTATGATGATTGTAGTTAATAATTTTTAGAATGGTAATGGTTTTTTCTCTTAAACTATGTTTTATTATCATAAATCTTGTTCACAACTTGTTTTACATAGTTTTTTTGCACATATCTATCCCAACAAATTGATTTCATATTGATATTATTTTTATATATAATATGAACCTACTATGTAATCCTTAGTTATCACCCATTTATAATGTTTTTTGAGTTGTTTTTTAGAATAGAAAATTGGAGAATGTGAAATCTAGTATTTGGGTAGTGGGAGTGGAGTTAGGATCTTGTCTCATAATATCTATGGTGACATTTGTTCATGAATTTTAGCTGGATTGGAAAACATAAACATTTCAACTCTATAACACAGTTTACTAGTTGATCTTACCACTCTTAGTTTTTTTAGTTAAATAGGGTAATACTTCTCATAATTGTGAAAATACCTATGGTTCTAGTTTTCACCTTGTGGCCTATTAGGGGCGGGTTTCGAGGATCATTCATGTATTCACTACCATCCCACGACGGATATAAATAGGGGGGTCATGAACCCCATCCCAATATAAGAAAATTAACACCATTATTATACTGAAATTTTATTATATTGATCGAATAACCATTATCTAAATTCCTCCTATCCATTATAAAATTAAAATTTCTCTCATGTTATAGTCGGTTAGCTACCTCCATGAAAGTATTATTTCATTTTCCATTATTCAGTTTCATTTATAGATATAAAAATGCATGTAATAAATAAAAATGATATTTATTACATGATTAAAATTCTATAAGGATACATCAGGCATTATATAAATAATATTAACAACAAATGGTCAATTGTAAATTTAATTACCGAAAACTAGCATACTAAGAAACTTTTATTAATAAGATTTTTTTTTTGAAAAAACCATTGATTTGTATAAATGTTTAGACATTATAATGATAATAAACATATATATTTACAATTTTAGATATTATGAAAACATTTTTTAACTCCTTCTACCACAATAAGTATATTTATGAAATTTTGGAGGAATTGGCAGAACAACCCCAGGTGGCCAACTAGAGAAAAAAATATAGAATAAATTAAGGAAATATTATAATAAATATAACATAGAAAATTATATATATATGGAAATATTTCTGAATCAATTATTTATTAAACTCAATTTGGTTATTCAGGAGGTTTGATGCACATACCAAGTGAGTTGAGACATGAGGCAAGGGTTCTTTTTCTCAATATAAATTCCTTGATATATGTTTCATATTATGAACTAATTTAATATTACAATGGGCAAATAAAACCATATTTAATTTTTATATCTTAAATAATTTTTTACTGTTCTAATTTTCACTTTTATTTTGGCTCTTCCAATTCCTTTCCCTTTGATTCATATATTACTAAAGCCTTAAGGGATTGTATGTTAATTTAAATTAATTGGTCTATAACCATTATTCTTCATCTTAATGATTATATGTTTTATTTCTTCCACCATATGATTTTAATATATTATATTAGCTATTTGGGGGGGTGTTCATAAGTATTCTTAACATTTAACCTCCCTTTGAATACCAATTTAGAAAAAAATTTCTTGTAAGTGGACGCATCCTTAAATCTTATTTATGATCACATATATTTTACTTCCATATCTATATTATTTAGTTTGTTTTTATAATGTTCATATATATAATTAAAATATATATTATTTTCATATAGATATATTTTTTACATATTTTAAAAAGTTTTAATATGAATCTTTTATTGTTTTATACATGTGTTATTTTTTAATTTCATTTCTAAATTAAAAAAACACTGTGTTTCAACATCATTCAGGAGAAAAAAATTTCACAAATTTCTATTAATAATAATTATGTCTCCTTCCCATCTATACATGTGTTTTAAAAGAAATCCCAATTACCATTTTTATTTTAATTTCTCAATTAAAAAATGAAGGTTGATGTTTTGGAATAATAAATAAAGGGATTTCATTCCAATTATCTATAATTTTATCTTCTATGCCACATTAGGTTTTTTAACTTCGTTTATTTTCTTAGTTTAAATATTTAGAGTAATTTTAAATTATTTTTTCCAGTTTCCTTTTTCTACCACTCAAAATGGACTTTTGAATGTGACTTAGTAGTTTGTTTTTGTAATCATGTTAAAAAAATCGTTATAAAAAATTCATTAACAATTTCACTTCTATTTTCCTATAAAACACATAAGGATATATCTAATTTGGATTTATGTTTCACTTATTATCCATTAAATGATCTTATGAATTCATAGTTTACACCCCACTATTTTCATAATGATTATGTTCCCTATCACTCTTAAGACATCTCTTGACTTAATTTTTCTCCTTCATATCCATATTATATAATTTCATGGATATATTATATTTCACATAAAAAATTTATATATTATGTTCTCTAGTATTTAATTAAAAATATATCAACTATTATTGATGATGTTAGTTTAATGTTTTATTACTAATAAATCAATTCATTTTATTGACTAGGGAAATATTGACAATGCATATACTTATTTCATCAATACAAATGTTTACTAATTACTAAGGTGTTTTGGTTATGTGTTTTACTATTTATTAAATATATATATGATCGATTCAAAAGAACTAATTAGTGAGGGGTAGAGACTAAAATTATAAATCCCCTAAATACATCCTTAGGTCTCATGAGGCAAACTATCTTAGGTATTTGGTGTAAACATTACACATTTATGTAAGATGTCTTCACATGCGGGCTTGAAAATATGTTTATGAAGATCAACATTATGAATTAAATTTATATGCAATAATTTATTGTTACCAATATAATTATATAAATAATTATGTTATCTGTGGACACATTGCATGCCCATGTTATCTGTCAAATGTTATTATTTTATTATTATTTATTCCTTCCATATTATTCATGCATAGTTTATTCTATGATAACTTCCGTTGTACAATACATGTTATAGAGATATTGATATCACCTTTATTATGTTTTATATTTCTCTTTATTGTGAATAATATGATTAATTATGTTATGTCTATATGTCGACGTCTAGTATAAGGTCATATAGTTAGCCTTTAAATGCCTCACTTGCAAGAATGAAAGTATTGAATTAGTGTTTCATTTGTTCATAAAAGGATACTTGTCTAATTTCATCTAAATTTATCTTAGTGTGAATTTTGATATATATTAAATTACGAGGATTATTTTTTTCTTTATTATTTTTTTATTAATTCAAGTACCAAATTGAATGAAAATGGTTGATGAATTCTTATTGAGGAATGTTGTTAGTGATTTGGGCCACATAGAATGCAGTCCATCATTATGACATAATCCCTAACAATGAGTATCTAAAAAACATAATATGTACTCAGGTATAACATTTTACACTAATAAAATATAGTTTAAAAGAATAGTACTCTTGATATGTTTCTTAACAAGCAACACCGATCTTTATGCGAACTGTGACATACTATAAAAAACTATTATTTATATTTGAACATTACAACCTAACTGTTTAATTGGAGGTATGAATATGAATAAACAATTAATAAAAATATTAAAAAAAAATTTATATAAGGAGAATTAATTAATTAATTCCAAATGTATATTTACTCAATTTTCTAAATATCCATTTTATGCTTCGAAAATATGTTTTCTTCAAAAATTGATTTATTTCATTTTGTGAAGAGAAAATATAATAAATATCTACCATTTTTTTTAATTTATATCAATTAATTAATAAATTATTTTAAATTTTATTTTCAACGTTATCATATGGTGAATGTATTGGATTTTTTAAAGATATTTATTTTTATGTGAATAATGAATAATTTCATTTTTTGTTACAATTGTTATTTATTTACATTATATAAAGTAATTTTAAAGTCCCATTCTATTTTGGATTTTGTTTTAAATTAAAAGAAGATCCATTTTAATAAAAATAATATAAATAATTCCAAATTAATCAACATTATATTTTATTTCCATATATGTCATTTTGATGCTTAAAACAAAATTTTCAAATAACAGTTTTCATTGTGTTTTAGGAATTTATGTAAAAATTGATTTTTTCAACTTCTATAAATTAAATCCTAAAATATTGATTTCATATTTGGAATCATGAAGTTCAATTTTTTGAAAGTAGGTCCCTTTTATTTTTATTCATTTTTAATAGTAACTCTTGTAAATATTTGTTAGTTTAGTAAAGTTGAATAAGGTCATTAATGTTAAAAATAACGTGATACAGATTTAAAAATATCTATAACAATGACTTAATTATATTTTATGATTTTATTTAGACCATACCCATCCAATATTATAAAATATTTCATTTTTGTTCCATTTTTCTTTGATAATGTCCTTTATATTCTTTTATGTAAAGAATTATTCAAAAATTCCACTTTCGTGATTTTAATATCTCTAATTTGTTTCAATTAGAAAAAAAATAAAGTAACATATTTTTATTAATGGTTATTTTTTACATGAATATTTTTTATTATTATATTGATTTATATTTAATTATTAGTGATGATGTAATTACCATAAATTTTTATGAATCACTCGCACAGTTTATGTGCAAGAAGTAGAAAAATCAATTGAATGTGTTTTAAAAAATAAAAAGAAATACGGTTTTGCGTGATTTATGGTTTTTAATGAATTTTTTAAACAAATACAGTATATTTTTTGATGTGTGAAAAGTTTATATTCGGATTATATCATTGTCTGGATAATTTTTAAAGTTAAATTATTTAAATAATCCTGAAAATTACTTTAAAAGTATTGTATGAAAAATAATATTTTATTAAATGATTTAAAATTTAGGAAAACCATATCATTGTCTAGTGAATGATATATGGTATATAATATCAACCACAGTCATTTATTGCTCAATTTACCTTATATAGTGTCTTTTTTAACCCTAAATATTAAAACAAACACTGTTATCATGGTAATTGTTAAAAGGGTTAACAAAGGGTTAAAACAAAGAGATGATGAACAAAATAAAATATACCTATATAAATTTTATTGTATGAGATTATATTGACTTATATAAATCTTATATTAAAAAACTATAAAATTATTCCCATATTAAAAAGAAAATAAATTTATTTTAATTCAAATATTTAATTAATATTAAAGGTTCCCCTCTTCTCTATTATATAAGTAAACCACATATCTTCAGTTATTCACACTTCTTGATCCACTTAGCTAGACCAAACCTTAAAAAAAGATTCTTTAATTCCTTATGAAAAATCAATATGTTCTACAATTTTTGAAATACCATCCATAGGGTCTCTAAGGATAGATCCAAAGGAGGTTATTTAAATAAGAGGAAATCATCCCAATAGAGTATTTCCATTTTTAAATATTGTTCTACCTATATAAATTATATTTAAACCATTCAAATATAATAAAATAAGTGTAATGAATCTGGTTTTTTAGTTTCATCATTTGATTATATATATATCTTAATTTATCATTAGAGTCCGCATTGTGTTTAGGTATCGCATGACACCCCAAATTAATATATTGAGAGTATCAATATATATTAAATAACATGAAAGAATATTTTTGGAAATATTGTTTTTTCAATTAATTGGGATATCAGATGTGAAATTTGTTACTATTGTTATTATTGGAACACGAGGTTTTCTTTAAATGTGGAATAAGATGGTCAATGTTGGGTGTTTGGTTGAAGGTGACTATTGGTTGGTGCATTAATGGAATTAATTAATTAATTTAATATTAAAAAAACCCAAATACTATTATATTTATACCCTTTTATAAAAAAATAGGGTTAGCTACATAACCCTCCGAATTTGGGCGGATCGATGAAGAGATCCATTGATGAAAAATGATCATGGAGAAATGATATTTTCTAAAAATGAATTATCTTTAGATATGAAGTAATTGGATATCACAAAAAATAATTCCATAAAAAATTCATAATTAACAATTGATACAAACTCACAACAGGGAATAATATTTCATGGATTTCCCTATATTGAATAATTTTTAAAGAATGGTTTTTAATCTACATAGATTTCTAGTATACTCTATTCTTCTTATAATCCCAATTCAATTTTATATTCTTAAACATAATATGTTTATCCATTTTTCACATGTAATCACTTTTTTAATTAAATTTATGGTTTTTGGTTGGGATTACATCAACCAAAGACGACATTATATCATTCTTGTTCTTTTAACACCGCTATTCTTTTCATTTTTTTATCATTGGCCTATGGGGTCTGTGATTCAATACTTTTAGTCTAGATTTGAGTGTGATTGATCCCCCTAATTTTTGGTGGATAAAAAAAATGATATAACAATCAGTGTATTATGGTCGTATCCTGATGTATTTTGTGATTTGGTTGTTATTGGGTAAGAACAAATTCCGAAAAGGGGGATTTTATCCTTGGGTGTGGGTGATGTGGCATTGTGGTTCATCATGTATGATTCACATGTGGTTTGGGTAGATTGAGTTTATCCACCTACAATTATTCATGCTTGGTAAAATCAATATTTAAGATCCTTAGTGGATATTTTTTATAGATAGGTGGAATCAGTGGTTTTAATAAAGATAAATGAAATATTAGGGAGTTTCTAGAAAATCCTGGCATACATGACATGTACTTTCAAAGAAAACATGTCTTGTAGTCGGATTAATATGATGGATAGGGTTTTAGGATCATTTAAATATCACACACTATGTTTTGTTTCCACACGCCATGTGATTCTATGCAGGTGGATCGATGTGTACCCCAAGAGTATATTAGCACTAACATAACTAGAAACATGATCATAACTAGGGTACATAGACATGGACATGGCTAGGGTACCCAAACACGACTAGGTACATGAGCACGACCATGGTACACTGGCATAGAAATAAAAGGAGTACCCAAACACGGTTATGTATATGTTTGTGGATAGAGTACTCAGTAGTGATACATAATATAGAGGAAATTTCTAATGTATATGAGAAAACCCAGGGTGGCCAAGACATGAAATGTGACCTTATGAACACATTGAATACTTTTTTCAATAACATATAATCTATGTATTTTCTTTTTTAGAACTCAAATTTGGGCCCAAGAGTTTTCTATACCACTTATTTTTACAAATGGGACATGATGGTGGCCTTCATTTTGGAAGTGGTGATACAAAATGAGGTGATGAAAGCATGATACTTCCTTTAGATATGCTTACCTGATAACAGTGATCAAGGTTGATCATTAGAGATATACTGGGGTTGGTAATCACCTATTACATCAGGGTGTGGGCCCCCATACTATTTTCACAAGTAGAGTAAGTACTCCTCTATACTAAAGAGACCAAGTGTACTTTATATATGTAGTGGTAATCCCCTATGTTTATGTTTTGGAAGTGAGAAGGTCCTCAACTAGAGTTAGTTCTGTCATGGTTGTGGATTATTGTGGTGAGGTGCAGGCCCTACACATTGATTATTGGGAGGTTGAATGCAGTGAGGATGATCAAAGATGGAACTTTGGTAACTATAGTATGACACATAATTATTAACTAGGATGTAAAGATTGAGATCCCATTTATCTCTTCTTATGTTTCTTTTGATCATATATGATCTTAGGTTTTCAATACCCTCTTTCTTTATGGTTTTAACTAATGGTTGGATTTTCAATTTCTCACTTTTTTTATTAGGTAATCCTACTATGTATGTATATACTCACCCATACATGGGATTTTATCACACATATTGTTTCTTATTCATAGAATATGCAGATTAGCCATGACCTTTCTAGACCTAGTTTTAGTGGATCTTAGCAGTTCTTTGTATTGACCTTGTTTGGTGTCCAACCTTAGAGATCGTGTGTTAGAATATATCCATTTTCCCTTTTCCATTTTTTGTCAGGATAGGAATTCATTTTTTTTGTTAATGTATTATTCCCATTATATAGATTGTTTTTTTCATTTGTACAAATATTTTTTCCTAGAGGTTGTTTCATGCATGGTTTTCATTCTTGTTTTTTCAATTTATTCCTTTGACTCTACACCATTTAATGGAGTTGGTGGTGTTGGTGTGTACATTTTATTCAGTTTATGACCCCAGTTTTTATTGATATTCCTATTTGGTTCTTTTCTCCATACCTTTGTCTATTGGATTATGGATTGGGGTTTCACCTTCATCTTACTCTAGGCATAGCCAGGGTCTTGGTGGGTTGCATCTTGATAAAGTGGTATAAAATGTTTTTCATCATTGGGTGTGGGTTTGTAGTAAGAAATTCTATAAGGATTGATTTTTGAACATAGGGAAATGATTTCAATGTTTATAGAGTTTATACTTCATGCTATAGAACCCAATGTTGGTCTAAAAACAAATAAACCTATACAATAGGACTCTGACATCCTAACTGTCAACTCAATATACCAAGGCAATGGTTATAGTGATCTAATGGAACATGAGTCATATAGGATTTTGTTTTTTGACTTTCATGTCCTTCTTCAGTAATATCCATATATATTCTCTTATAACCATGCTATGTATTCTTAAATTTTAGGATTCTTCTTTCATGACATCCAACTAGGATACTAATACAAGATCATGATGATTACCAGTTATTTGATCAGGACTAAGTGAAAATAAAAACTCATGAGGTTTTACCGATAGTGGTACATAAATATGATTGACTACATGTGTAAAACCCCAAGATTTCATAGTAAATTATATCTTTAAAGTAATTTAATATCTTATATTGCACGAAGCACCGACTTTGCTTGCGTTATACACAAGATTGAGTTTCTGTAAAAAAACACGTCAGTATTATAATTATTTAAAACATATTTTTAATTATCAATTAAATATTATAATATGAATTGTAAAAAATAAATTTTAAATTATATTTATAATTTTTCCCATAATGAAATAAAATTTATAATGATATTTATATGTCTTGTTAAAAGAAATATTTTCATAAGAAAACTACTTTTTATGCCCTTTAGTGAACAATACTAAAATTAATTTGAGGCACTCATAAAAATGGAATTTCGTAAAATATACTTCATTTTTGATTTTTTAATATCAAAATTATCTTAGGGTTAATTTTTTGTTACTTTTATGATAACTTTCATATTTTAGTGAATAGTGCAAAATACTAAATTTTAATTATTTTTTTAATCGAAATAATTTATAGTGTTAAATTGTACATTTGAGTTGTTTTAAAGTATCATTAGATTATATTTTTATAATTTAATATAAATTAGGCGATTGGATGTAATTTAACATTTAAATTGTTCATAAACAGATGTCAATCTTTTGATAGTTTTTACTTCTTAAAAACCCACTTTTGGGTTTTGACAACAAAAATTAATTTTAAATTAATTTATGAAACTTACGTGTTTTGAATTTGGAAAAATATATTACATATTTGGAATTAGGAGGTCCAAATTGCTTAAATAGGTAAATTTTATTTTAGACATTATGAATAGTAACTTAAGTAAATATTTTATTTACCATGGTTAAAGGTAAAATCTGGTAAATAAGGGTAAAAAATAATATTATAATAATATTAAATTACTCTAACACTTGTACTAACCCTATTTTATAATACATTTACGACCATGGGAATAATTGGGACTATTTTGGGACACCATAGATCCACTTGTATGTGAAAATGAAACTTTATAAAAATTAATTTAAAGATATCAAAAATGTTACAAAAACATATATCTTTTAGTAAAACAATATTTATAAGGGTTTATATCAGTGATATTTTATACTATAAATATTAATTAGTAATATAAAACTATTTCATAAATCATGGTATTTTATTTATAATTTTTAGACATAAAATAAATATATTTAATTATGACACAATAATGATGCAATATTTTTATTATTAATGAAACAATCAAATAAATGATATTATAAATAATAAAATAAATATAATTCGAATGTTTTGATGCCGTCCAGGAATATTTTAGGTAAATATTAAGTGTTAGGGTTGATTAAATATATTTTTTCTAAGTAATAATGTTTTAATACATTTCAAAAAAAACAAAATACAAAATAATGTCAAAATTGACATAAATGAGTTTTTAAAACAAATACTATTTTATTAAATTATATAATAGTACTAAAAATATAAGGTTCATACAAAGGACATATATAATTACAGATATGTCATTAACGAACCACTTTAGGTTCTTTTGGAATTTTATAGTATTTTTATTAACCATGTGTTATAATAATACAAGAAGACATGGTAAAAGTAAAACTGTTTAACTAAGAGCTAAATATAAATGATAAGGTTAATATAGTGACATAATATTATCTAAAACATATTTTTTGAGACATTTTCGACTCATACCAACCTTATCCTCGAATTCAATCTATTTTGTGCCATTAGATATTTGGAAATGGTTTTATAATAAAATAATATATCAAGATTTTCCTAAAGTGACTGTCACCTCTCTTATAAAAGGGAACTTCACCTTTTCAAAATTTCACACCTACATAGCAATTTTTATCAGAAGAAACCTGCTCAAATATCCTCCCAATTACCCTAACTTTATCCTAGAGGCCTTACCTTTATTATAAATCCTACCTAGGGATCCCATTTTTTCAAATCAAAAGGATGAACCCGAAGACGAGGTAACTACTTCATCACCTCATTCAATGTTCTTTTCTTCTTCCACATCTTCTTTCTTTGTTGATTCCATACTAAAATAATAACCCCAGTAGCATATAAATAATGTTATATTGTTATAAATATAGTACAACTATATTATTTATTCTATCCATCCTAAGATTGAAAAATTCACTATACGTAAGTACGCACGACTTACCCTCTCCACGACACAATGACATTCATTTCCACATTCACTATCAACAATGATTATAAAAATATATATTATTAATAATTATGTAATATATGAAATAATACTACTACTTAGAATATATATAAATATATATATGTATTTAAATATATCTCATTCACTTAATTTCGTTCAATGCGATATGAAAAAGAAAACAATGTTCTTTCCAATGTATGGGCTACCGTCTCCATAAACAGTGTTTTCCATTTAATATATCTATCTATTATACATATTTATATTATGAATATATATGATACATAATTTTTTTTTATATTCTATAAGAAATTAAATACTGATATAAGTGATATGATCAAGAATAACAAGTTAAAACGCGTATGATAAAGAAAGAGATTATTACCCGAAATGTCATCGTAACATGGAAATTATTATTAAACAAGTAGTATAAAGTCATAAATGAACTAATTAATAAATAATAAATTCGAATATGGTTTTGGTATAATTTAATAACATACTATGGTCATTATACATGAGGTTAAACGTACCCTTGACCAAAGGAATGTACACTATAAGGGTTAATTCCTCAATCTCATTATTATCCATGATTGTTTATGTGTAAGTTTTTAATATGAAATATTTATTATCCATATCCATGTTTCATATAATATTTTTCAAAATTATTCATTTTAAGGTACTCTTTATCTAAAACATCAATTTAAATGGTTTAAATATTTATTCATCTAAATAATTCTCATTAATTTCCTTGTATTCAAAATGGTTTTGCAGATTTTGTTATATCGACATGAATATTTTAAAATGGTAATTCCTTTCAAAAGTTTCAAAGTGTTATGGAGACCTTGATTAAAAAATGTCTTTTATGTTTTTCCTTTTGTAAATTGTGTTACCTTAAAATGATTTCCTGAAAAATGGATATTTCTCTCAAAGAGTTTTAATGATCATTTTCAATGATGTCCACATCCTTTACTGGATATTTTTCATGATTGAGGTTTATTTATAATAATACAATGTTCTATATTGTATTTAATGATTTATGATAGGTATGAATATAGATGTGCTGTTTTTATACCATTCATGGTTTACGGTTAAATTATTGAAATTTAGTATGCTAGTTTTAATACAAATGTTTATGTTATATTTCACCCATTCCATATGAGGAATGAATTGGACTTAGTAAGTGACGGTTGGGGCCCATTCTAGGACCTTTTCACATCGGTAGATCCCATGAGACAATGTACTGTCTTGGCATAAGGCCATAACAAATTATTTATTTTTAGTCATAGAATGATGTGTTGACTAGGTGGTTATGATGTACAACATTATGCATTCCATCATTATGAAATTAGTTAATACATGTGATTATTTGACTAGTAAAATATCCCTATGAATATTTATATGGTAATGTTTGATTTATTTTTTCTATATTATGTTCATGTTTATTTTTAAAAGCCTATTTTTTTCATTTCAAGTCTTTCCTTACATGTTTATAGCTTCCGATAAATTATTTACCCTTACTAAGAATCTATGATAACCCCTTTATTATGTTTTGTTTTCCTAGGATTCCAAGAAGTGTATTATGATTGATATGTAGGGTTAAGCTAGGGTAATAATGACATTCTAAAAGTATTATTTATGTTGTGTTTTATGTTTGAATGTGTAATGTAACATTCATGTATGTAATCTATTTTACAAGACTGCTAAATTAATCAGTCCTTCAAGACTTGATTCCTTGTAATCATGCTAATATATTAAAATTATGCACTGGATTTGGGTAACTATTGTCAGGGCATTATAGTTGGTATCAGAGGAAGTTTAGTACAAACCTTGGAAACTAGTTTTAGAAAAACACTGATTATAGAACAATAACTTAACATATACGTTTAGGATTAGTATAGAAGAACATAATTTTTTTTTGTAATGTATATATTATGCGGGTTTTCCAAGAAATACATCCCTCTCTACATACTACAAATGGATGTGGTTCTGGCCCAGATGTACATAGGATTGAAAAATCTAATAATGATTTTCGGGGTTGACTCGGAGTATCCTGGTACACGACAACGTGCCTTACTGCACACCTGGTTTGACACTCCTAGGGGGGATATTTTTTGGACAATTTTTTTTACAAACCATTATGAAGGATTTATGAGTGAATATCTCAGCAAATAAACCATTTTTATGATTATGAGACTAGATGTGTGAAAATATTCAATTAATGTTGAGAATTTTTCGAGTTTTTGGATTATACATTATGATATGATCTAACATATAATAAATTTTTATTTATAAATTGTGCCTAGTAAAAGGAATGAGAAATCCAGAAATACGCATGATCCAATGATTAAGAAGTATTATATCCTTCATGGTCTTAAGAGAATTTTTAGAAGTGAAATTTTATCCCATGTATTATCGTCATCTGATGAAATAGTATCATGCATTAATGAGATTTGTAAAAAATTATCTGAGTCTTATGGATTTGAATAGAATCCATAGAAGAAGAGGATGGTAGAGATAATTATGGATAAAGCGAAGAAGGGAAATATGTATTTTCCCGTAAGTGATAAATGTGGAAATAATCACCCTAGGAAGTGCTTGAAAGGAATGAGAGTTTATTATATGTTTGGAGAAAAAGGACAGCATGTTCGTGATTACAAAGGTAAGAAAAAGGTTTCAAATGTACAATTCTTCATCAGCAAGGATTTGGGACCCTACGCTAATCAATGTCCCAATCGTTAGAGTATACCCCAAATGATGATATTCAATAATAATCATGTTATGATACTATCACAGATTAAGAGGAATGATTAGTATTCTTAAATTTTTATTAAATAATTATTTCATTTGAGTATTGTATTAATGATGTACAAGTTATAATAATTATAAAGTATATAAGGATTTTACTGCAGTACGTTTCTGTTAAGGATTTTAGATTTTTTGGTACGATGTAATGTGAATCAGTTTCAAGTTAAACATTTTGGAAAATATATGGTTTTGGGAAATATACCCCTTAATATGTTTCTGAAACTGAGATAATGAATTCAAAATAATATAAGATTGACATGGAGAAATTATATTAGATATTCTTCACTACATTGAAACTAATTAATTGTTTTTTTATTCCAACATTGTTGGAGTTCACAAAATTATTGTATTTAAGAAGTATATTCAGTACCCAATAAGGAATAAGGGAGTATGAATGTAACAAATAAGGTTTTATGGTAATTAAGTGTGTTAAAATGTTTTAATAGAATACCTGATTAAGGTATTCACATGTTATTTCATGAAAAAATAGATAGTCAATAAGTTTACCTTCTTTATAAATTTTGGACTGTGAGTTTTGACAGAATTATTATGGATATTTATAAAGGATGGAATAAATTAAGTTGGAAATTGGATACCATTGTTTAAGGATAAAAAATTTCTTAAGATTATTTTGGTATTGTTATAAATACGACAACCTGGAGGCCGGGCGATAACCCGTCACATCCGGAAAGGCCATGAGACTTGAACCTGCAACTGAATGGCGACAACGGTGCATCACCTACCACTGGCCTACGTGATTGCCCGGTTTCTATAATGTAGTTTTTTAAGATTTTCTGATAGATAAATTATAAATTCATTTTTTTGGAAACCTATACGACAATGATAAATAAAATATTTTTGAGTTCTATTATCTTTTGGAGTGAAAGATGAGTTTGTGGTAGAAATTAGTTATAGGATGGAACTCTACTTGTCTAGTATTTGTTTCTAATTATATAAATAAATTAATTCATAAAATTTATCAAAAGTTTCTTAAAACCAAAAATGTGTTGTCTTAATACCTTTCATTTTGTTTAATTGATGATATTTTAAATCATAATAGATTTATGTCTTTAAGGCCCCCAATTTTCCATTTATTGTTCACCTATTTTTGATTGACGACCTCAATCACTCCCTATAAATATTTATGTTTTCTTCCAATTATGTGTCTAAAATTTCCACCAATGTTCTCAAATTCAAAATTATAATTTGGTGGTGACTTTTTTAATTTCCATTTCCCCCTGATTAAGACTAAAATTTATTAACCTTATTTCTGATGTGGGGTTTCCAGAAAGGTGTTTTCTATTTTTAAGCTTTTATTTTCAAAGAAAAATTTCAAATTGTGAGGATGCAATTTATTGAAGTAGAGTAGAATGTAACACCCAAATATTTTATAGTACCTTATATCTTTAATGTAATATAATATCTTATATTGCAAGCAACACCGACTTGGCTTATGTTATACGTAAGATTTTGTTTCTACAAAACAACAAATTATTATTATAATTATTTAAATGATATAATTATTTATCAATTAAATATTGTAATATTAAATGTAAAAAATAAATTTTAAATTATATTTATAATGTTTTCATATAATTAAAACATATTTATAATGAAATTTATATGTTTTTTTAAAAAAATATTTTCTTAAAAAAACAACATTTTATGTCCTTTTGTGAACAATAATATAATTAATTTTAGACAATAATAAAATTTTAATTTTGTATAATTGATTTTTTTGATTTCAAAATACCAAATTATCATTAGTGTAATTTTTATTACTTTTCTGATAAATTTCATATTTTGATGAATAGTGAAAAATACTAAATTTTAATTAAAAACAACTTGTTTATTTGAAATAATTTATAGTGTTAAATTATAAATTTTATTGGTTTGGGAGTATATTTAGATTATATTTTTATCATTTAATATAATTTAGGTCATTGGATTGAATTTCACATTTAAATTGTATATAAAATCTTGTCAATATTTTGATAGTTTTTATTTCATAAAAACCCATTTTTTGTTTTGACAATGGGAATTAACATTAAATTAATTTATGCAACATATGTGTTTTGAATTTCTAAAAATGGATTCCATATTTTCAATCATGAGGTCCAAAGTTTTTAAATAGTTTTCTTATATTTTTAGACATTCGGAATAGTAACTTCAGTAAATATTTTATTTACCATGGTTGAAGTGTAAATCTGGTAAATAAGCATAACCAATAATATTAAAATAATATTAAATTACCATAAAACGTGTCATAACCCCATTTCATGATAAATTTATGACCATGGGTATCCTTGGGACTATTTTTGGACCATATAGAGCCACTTGTAAGTAAAAATGAAACTTTATAAAAATTAATTTAAAGTAAATGAAAATGGAACATAAACATATATCTTTTAGTAAAACAATTTTTATAAGGGTTTATATAAGTGATATTTTAGACTATAAATATTAAATTAAAAAGATAAAACTATTTAATAGACCATGGAATTTTATTTATCATTTTTAGACATAAAATAAATATATTTAATTATGAAACAATAATGATGTAGTATTCTCCATATTAATGAAAGAATAAAATAAATGATATTATATATATCAAAATAAATTTAATTAGAATGTTTTGATGCCATCACCTAATTTTATAGGTAAATATGAAATAGTAGAGTTGATTCAATATATATTTTTCTAAGTAATAATGTTTTTAAGACTTTCACCAAAACCAAATACAAAATAGTGTCAAAAATGACATAAATGAGTTTTGAAAAAAAAGTTTATTTTATTAAATTATATAATAGTCCTCAAAAAATAAGGGTCAGACAAAGGAAATATATAATTATATATATGTCATTAATTAACCACATGAGGTTATCTTGTTATTTTATAGTTAGTTTATTAACCATGTATTATAATAATACAAGAAGACATAGTAAAAGTTAAACTATTTAACTAAGAGTTAAATCTAAAAGATAAGGTTAATATAGTGACCTAAACTTGTAAAAAACCAATTTTTTTTAGTGTTTTTCTACCCAACCCCACCATATATTTTAAATAAATCCATTTGGAGCCATTATAAACTGAAAATTATTTTATAAAAAAATAATATTTCAATCTTTTCTTAAAGTGACCCTCACCTCTCTAATAAAAGGGAACTTCTCATTCACTTAATTTCACACCTCCAATGCCATTTTTCTCAGCCAAAACCTGATAAAATATCCTCCAAGATACCATTAATTCTTCCTATAGTCCATACATTGACACGAAAGCCAACATAAAGAGCCTTTTTTTCAAATCAAAAGGATGAACCCGAAGAAGAGGTAATTACTTCATCACCTCTTTCAAAGTTCTTTTCTTCTTCCAATTTATCTTTATTTGTTTTTTATACTAAAATAACAACTCATGTAACTTATAAATATTGATATGTTTTTATAAATATGGTAAAAAATTATTAATTATTCTATCCATCCTAATGTTGAAAAAGTCACCATGGGTGCATATGTACGGCTTACCGTCTCCACGATGCGATGAGATTCATTTCCACAAACACCATTCAACGATGAATATAAAAATATATATTAATAAAAATTTTGTAATATATGAAATAATAATAATACTGGAAATATATAAAAATATATTTATGTATTTACATATATCTCATTCACCTACATCCATTCAATACGATATGAAAACGAAAATAACATTTTTGCGTACGTACGACCTACCATCTCCATAAAAGGTGTTTTCCATTTCTTATATCTATCTATTATACATATTAATATACATAATATATATGATACATATATAATTTTTTATATTCTATAATAAATTAAATCATGTCATATTTGATACGATCAAGAATAACAAGTAAAAACATGTATGATAATGAAATCGATTATTACCCAAAATGTTATTTTTACATTGAAATTAGTATTAAATAAGTTGTATAAATTCATAAATGATTCATGTATTATATCATAAATATTAATATGGTTCTATTATTATTTAATAACATACTATGGTCATTATACAGGAGGTTAAAAATTGCCTTTCCTAAAAGAAAGTACAAGGTAAGGGTTAATTCCTCAATCTCATTATTATATGATATTGTTTATGTATAAGTTTTTACTAGGAAATATTTATTTTCCATGTCCATGTTTCATAAAACAGTTTTAAAAACGATTAATTTAAAGGTACTATTTAACTAAAAAATCATTTTAAATGGTTTAAATATTTATTCTTCTAAATCATTCTCATTAATTTCCATGTTTTCAAAATGGGTTTATGTATTTATTTATATGAACATGAATGTTTGAAAAAGTAAATTGCCTTAAAAAGTTTCAAGGTGGTTTGAGAAACATTAATTCAAAAACTTATTTTAAACGTCTTCCTTTCTAAATTGTCTATCTTATAAATGATTTCATGAGAAAGGGATATTTCTCTCCAAGAGTTTTACTGATCATTTTAAACTATTTCAACATCTTTTTTGGATATTATTCATGATTGAGGTTTATTTATTATAATAAAATGTTAAATATTGTATTTAATGAGTTATGGTATGTTTTACTGTGGACGTTCTGTTTTTACACCATTCATGGTTTATGGTTAAATTTTTGACATTTCGAATGCCAGTTTTGATACGAATTTTTAGGTCATGTTTCCGTAGGTCTCATGAGACAAATTAGTGTCTTGGAATAGGGACATGACCTAATTTTTATTTGTAGTATGGGCATGAGGCCCTGAATATGTGGTTAGGATGTCTATAATTATGCATTCCCTCATTATTAAAATAGTTATGACATGTTATTATTGGACTAGTAAAATATCCATGTGCATGTTTATATGGTAATGTTTGATTTATTATTTCAATATTATGTTCAAGTTTATGTTTAAAAGAATTTTGTTTTTATTGCACATAGTGCCTTTAATGATTAAAGTTTCAACTAAATTATTTACCCTTACTGAGAATCTGAGATCACCTTTTTCTTATTTTTTGTTTTACCATGATTCCAGTAAGTGTATTGTGATTGATATGTAGGGTTATGATATGGGAATAATGTAATTCTCAAAGGATTATTTATGTTGTGTTTTATGTTTGAATGTGTAATGTAACATTCAGGTATGTAATCTATTTTCCGAAAATGATAAAATAATCTGTCCTTTGAGACTTGATTCCTTGTAATCATACCAATTTATTAAAATAATGCCCTAACTCTTGGTAACTAGGGTCAGTGTGTTATAACATGTTCAAAAATCGACAGCAATGATTGATTATGATAATAATTTACAAAGTCTTATAATTCAATACAACTTCTATTGATAGATAACACAGAGTTTTTTGGGTGAGTTTGACCCTCTAGTGGAGAAGGATCAGTTTAAGGTGGTTGTTTGAGTTTTTAGGATTGTTCAGACCCTAGATTATTAGATGAAAGTTATTGAAACCAGTTTTCATCAGGGTATAACATGGTGCTGGTGGAATATAATTACCAAGACTCTTGATGATATTATGCTCTCATGGTTATATTTCTAGTACATATTCCACTGAAAGTATTTCCCTTCAATCCTTAATGATTTATGGATTTAGGATATTCTCGAGTTTCACCAGAGTGATATGATAGTTTCAAATTATTTCGTGAGGTTTACTGACTTAATGTGTTACTCTATAAATATTGTGTGATATGGATACTTTTAGGCATGTAAGTTAAAGCTAGGACCTGATAGGGATATCCAAGATAGCATGGTCTCCTTATGTATTCCCACTTATTCTAGAGTTCTGGATATAACTTTGGTTATAGAGTTTATTCATGAATATGGATTCCAGGAAGTGGGATTTGGTAGGGGACATCAAGTGGATGATTCATCTTCAACAACTAGAATGTGTTAGTCATCAGGGTATCAATGTAAGAGGCATACTCATACATTGAAAAAAACTTGTGGATCGTAAGAATACAGATTACGTTGAAAATCTGTTCAACCCAAATATGGATGATGATATTACTATTAAGGGTTAGATCACATGGATCATGATTAGATAACTCTACTAGCTACTAAGAGTGGTCATGAAGTAGATGGACCATCACAACATAGGTAGAATTGTGATCAGGGATCTCTGTAGTATTATCACGATGACCCCTAGGGAGGAGGTGTTGATGGAGGTGCTATAGTAGTCGGTGGAAACAATGATCTACTCCCACCAACACCACCATGTAGTCCATTCCAAGATTAAAGGGATGGCGGTCAAGGGTGAGTGCAGTTATAGGCTATAGAGGGATATAGTAAGGCTTCTGATGAGATTATTCAAGGTATAATCCATATTTATTTAACTCTAGATCCATTACATATAATCATAGTCATGGTTCATTACATTATCTATATATCCATTATGTGATAGCCAGAGCATCATGTTGACTATTTATCCCATCAGCTATGGCTAGATGTTTGAATAGGGATTGATTATTCTATATCTCCAATATTATAACAGAGTGAGCTGGATCTTAGTGGAGAGAGATTATTATGGGACACGTTGGTCTTTCAAATAAAACCTTTTCATGTCATACTAGGTATGAATAGATTGTCTATGGTGTGTTCCTAGATAGAATTTAATCATTGTAAAGATAACACCTTCATACAAACATGATGATGTTCTTCATCATTGATGAGAGGGATCTTATGAATCTATGAGTGGGGATCACAAGATGGTAGATTCAACCTATCACCCATCAGTTGATGATTTTATCGCATGGTGTATTAGAATCTATAGGAATCTTGATTCCAGTAATAGCATGGTATAATATAGAAACATTTACTAATGATGTATTGGGACTAACTATGAGGTGAGAGATTGATTTCAACATCTAACTTCACCCCAATACAACAAAAATATCATTTTTGGTATATCGGATGTCCCATTTCGTGCTCTTGGACATGAGGGTGGAGTTGGAATACCTTTTAGAGAATGGTATTACTAGAAATTTTTTTACCATAGGAAGAACTAGTTTTTTTCATGAAATAGTAAAGGTGATTTTGGGATTTGTGTGGATTATTGTCCTCTGAATTAATAAATAACAAAGAAAAATTACTCCATTTTAAATATTGAAGACATTTTCAACTAGTTAAAAGATTAGTGTTGGTTTTTAAGGATTGATCCCATTTCCTATTACCATTAGTTGAGGGTTCTAAAGGATAATATTCCAAAGATGAAATTCCAATGTTTCTATAAATACTATGAGTTTTTAATGATGTATTTTAGTGAGAATAATTCCCCATATAGGTTCATGGACCTTATAATTTAAATATTTTACCCATAATTGGACCGATTCATTATTGAATTCATCGATGACATTCTCATATACACTACATCATAGGGGATCATAAAGGACATTTGAGGATGGTCAGAGATTACTCTAAGAGCACTAGATTTATGTTAAGATCTCAAATTTTTAATTTTGGATATGTAAGGTTTACTTCTCAGAGAATTTCATATCTAAGAATAGTACAGATATTTATTAGATGAATATTGATATAGTGTTTTCTTGGGAAACACTAAAGAGCGTGTTGGTGGTTCAATGTTTTCTCAGTTTGGTGGGGGTATTACAAGAGGTTCATGGAATAATTTTCTTGGAATGCAGCGACCTTAGTTGAATTAACATGAAAACACTATCCATTCTACTAGAATGAGAAACACTAGAGAGCCCTCTTTGATTTTATGCATATATAGACTAAAACTCCTATTTTGAGACTCTCAAATGATGATATCTAGTAAGTGGTGTTTACAATGCATATAGAGTTGGGATTAGTTCTGCATTGATACAGATGAAGGAAGTGATCTCTTATGGGTTAAATTAGTTGACACCCCATGAGAATAATTACCCGACCCACAACATATAGTTCAGAGTGGTAGTCTTCACCTTGAAGATGTCAAGGAATTATTTTTTTGCGAGGGCATTTTATTATTTACACAGACCACTATTACTTGAGGAACATATCCACATAGATATATATTAACCTAATATAATGGTGTTGGTTGGAGTTCATATAAGATGATTATACCAGGGTAGTATATACTCAATGTAAGGGAAATATGGTATAAGATTCCCTTAACAATAAATACCATTATCTCATAGGGGAGGAGGTTTTTGAGAAGTTGAGTTCATTTCCGCTAACCCTAGTAAAGAAGGGTGCATAATTTGTCTTCAGTTGATGTTAGTGACTCCACTAATCCTTAAGCGTGTGCGATATTATTAGTTGGGGGACATCTACTTTTAGGTTTTACGTGAGTAGATATCCACAAGAGATACACCAAATACATTTTTTGAATTATGGGAGCATTAAATCCTTTTCCAATGATAGATGGTGGTTCTGATCAAATTGTGGGAGGAGGTGTTATTGGAGTTTTGTACAACCTAATTATTTGTTCATCTTAGTGTTAGAAATATTCACTAATACCTTTTCTTGTAGTTTTAGTGGGATTTCATGAGGTGGAGGTTACCGAGTTTGTCTCTCATTGTCTCACAGGACAGTAGGTAAAGGATAACCATTAGGTTCTAGTAGGTTTGACTCAAGCTCTTGAGATTCTAGAATAGAAGTAAGATGACATATCAATGGATTTTGTTTATTTTGATTCCATGGATAATGATAGTACACTATGCTATCTAGGTTATTATTGACCAAATTTGTAAGTCTTCACACTTTATTTCTATCAAGGAGAAGATTTTAAATGGGATTTTAGGTATGTTGTACATGCAAGAGATTATTCATCTTTATATGGTACCCACAATTATTATCTTTGATGATGATTCTTGGTTAACATAATGGCTGTGAAGAGGCTTATAAGAGGATTTCAGAACCCAGTTACAGATGAGTATAGTGCATAAACCCATAGATGGATAGGTAGACTGAGGGGACTATCTAGGTTGTAGAGGATGTACTGAGGGATTGTGTGTTGGACATCATCCAGAGTTATGAGGATCATTTTCCACGATGGGATTTTTTTATTAATAACATCCATTACTCCCCTTTCAACATTAATCCTATTAAAGGCTAGTATGATAGGCCATATAGGTCACCCTTATGCTAGATATATATTGGTGACACATCTATTTTTGGGAAAAAGCTGTTTTAGGAAACTATAGATATGGTTCATGTGATCCATAAGCATTTGAGGGTATCCTAGAGTAGATAGAAATATTATGAAGATCAACATTGTTAGACATTAGAGTTCGATCAGGGAGACCATGTTTTGATGAGAGTCTCCCCATAATGTGGATTGTGGAGGTTTGGATGGGGAGACAATATATCCTTGAGGTTTATCAAGAAGTTTTAGATCTTATAGAGGGTAAGAAGGCTATATATCACCAGAACTTACCCCCTTAGTTAGACTGAGTGAATAATGCCTTCCATGTGTTTCAGTTGAGGAGATATGTGAATGACCCATCACACGTCATTGACTGGGGTGAGCTAGTCATCATAGAAATATCAAACTTCTCAGATTACCTAGTGGTGATTGGGAATCGATAAGAGTGGATCCTATGTGGATGGACTATCCCTTGGGTTTAAGTGATTTGGAGGTGTGGGAGCATGCAAAAGATCTCTTTTGTGAATGAGAGGATGATGCAGACTCAGTACCACCACATGTTTATATAGATTCTTATTTAGGGGGTAAAATTTCTTAAAGGTGGAGAGAATTCAATGACTCTAGTTTTCTTAGTTTCATCCTTTAAATATTCCTATATATTTATATATCTTTGTTTTTTTCTCGGATTCGGTTCATTTTTTCAGTATTGTAGGATTCCATAATTAATATATTAAAACTATAAAAATATATATGAATGAATTCATGATCGTATTTTCAAAATAAATGGATATTCATTAATTTGGATCTTGAATAAGAAATTTGAAACTGTGGTTTTTTTTTCAGAATTGGGTTTCCCAGGGTGTTACATAAAGTTGGTTTGTGTCAGGTGTTTAGTTCTAGGTGATTATTGGTGGATGAGTTAAGTGAACTAATTAATTAATTTAATTTAATAAAAACCTAATAATCCTCCATTTAAACACTTTTATGGAAAACTACTAGGGTTAGGCACATAAACCTAGGGATTTGGGTGGTTTTGTGGAGGAGATCCATTGAGGGACAAAAACATTTTGTGGTGCAACGATCATTTTTGAAATGAAATTTTATCTACCAAATATGTTTTGGGATATGACCAACAATAAGGTCACAAAACGGTTATTCATCATAGATCGATCCAAACCCAAGGTTGGACTTTTATTTCATGTATTTCTAGCCATTGATTAATTTTTCATTCATGGATTTTAGTATTCATTGTTTTCCAACATTGTTTCTTCTTCACATGAGCCCAGTTTTATTTGATAGTCATAAAGAAGATTTTTTATCGATGTTTCACATGTTTTTACACCCCTTTTTGTTTTTTGTAATTTATGGAAATTATCCAAAATTGAATTTTTCAATTATGATATTACCACATTCTTGTACCTTTACCACCACTATTCTTTGTGTTGTTCATCATTCACCAATGGGGTCAGTAATTTGATATTACTCGGATGAATTCGACCATGATTAAACCCCCATATTTCTGGAGGATATAATAACGACATATGAATATGTGTTTTTTCAATAATATCCTGATTTCATGTAGGATAGAGGTTTTAGTGACATGGATAAGAAGCTAGAATGAGACTTTTCATTCATGGGTAGGGTGATACGATGGAATAGTGTGACATGGATGATCCACATGCGATACAGGTGGTCATAATCCTACCACTGGTGACATTTTGGGCATGTTCAACTCAATATGTGGTCTCTTTGGAATATTTAATGGCTTGATTAGTTGTGGTAGTGGCCTAGTTTAATATGCATGAGTGGTTTGAGAGTTTCTATAAAATTTCTAATACAGAACCTGTACTTGGAAAGAACTCATGCTGGGTAGTCCCCTTGTTATGAAAACTAAGGAATATTATAGGATTAAATATCACATGAGGTGTTTTCTATCCATTAACCATGTGATCTGAGAATGGTGGATCTGAATGTAATCCAAGAGTACACATGCCCATACACGACCGGGTACACATGTATGACCAAGTTATACGACCACAAACACAACTAGAGTAACTAGACACAACCTTGTATATTGGATCAGTCAGGGTACACAAGCATAAAAAGGACCAAAGTACATAGAAATGACTTGGTACATTAGCATAACCATAGTATATGGGCGCATACTGTAGTACACAAGCATGGGCCGATGTACACAGGTAGACTTGGGGTGTCTAAGATAGATTGTGTGACCCTATGAATGTGCCATGTACTTTTATCAGGAAATTATATCCCACAAGTATCCTTATTCCTCATAATCTAGTGGCTCGAAGGCCTTTATTTTTTATTTATTTTTGATAATACACCTTTCAAGGGGTGAGGTGGAACCCTTAAAATTCCCGTAGTCATAAGTATTATATATCCCATAGAACATAGAGGAATTCATTTTCTATAGGATTCAAATATAACATACAAAAGATACTATATACTCAGAAATCCTCCTCCCCAGTATCTTCATCATGAAATCAGCTCTCCACCTTCGCATGGCTGTTCTGTTAGGCTTTCTCGTGCATGCACATGCTTGTCCCAATGGCTGGTGTCATACCCTCTCATTCTTGTAATCCATTTAGCTTCTGAAATGGTGAATGAAACTTCCTCATCCTCCTCAGAGAACTTTTTCCTTATTGGTTGTTTGGTGTGCATCTTCACATAAGGTGGCCCTAAGGCCTTATGGTGTCCCGAAGGCCTAGAGGTGGCCTAAGGACTTACAAACCCAAAGGCCTGGGTGGCCTGAAGGACTTAAAGGACTCAGGGACCGAATCAATGGCCCGAAGGCCCAAACATGGGAATACTCCCATCTTTTATAGTTCCAAACAGTACCATCTACAGTTCTCGCTACAGTACCCACTGCAATACTACTACAATAATTGCTACAGTGCTACTACTGTACTGCTACAATAATAAGGAAATTATGACTCTGCTTGGATTTGATCCCAGGTTGCCTGGATACACTTTAGGATTCCTCACAAATATCTTTATTTTCAATATGTATTTTGTCTCTAGATTATCCCATATTTAATAGTTTTCTATATAGGATATGATTGTGGATTTCATTTCAGTATCAAATATATGGTGCAAGGTGATGTGAGTGACACATTTCGTTCAACAATACTTGATTGATGTTAGTAACAAAATTTGAACACTAGATTGATTAGGATGTCAGTAATCCCCTATCACACTGAGGTAAGGTTTCCCCATAATATATTCACAAGAATATTTGGTACTCCCCATACTATAGTGGAATGGGTCATGTCTATATAGAATGGTACTTCCCCCACCTTCAAGGTTTGATGGTGAGGGGTTCCTCCACTAGATTTAGTTCTCCCAAGGCTATATAGTGTTGTGGTTAGGTATGGTCCTCCACACTGATTATATTGAAGTTTCAAATGATGTTGGGAATCATAGATGGACCATTAGGAACTATAGACTGAATTGTCTTTCGTAGTTGGGATGTGGAGAATAAGATCTCATTTATCTATTTTCATGGATTTCTTTTGAGTATATCTAATGTTGGTTTTTCTTCACACTATTGATTTATGGGTTGATATGACTATTTAATTATCTATTTCTCCAGTTTGGGTTTTAGTTATGCCTACTGGGTATGTATATACTTACTCTTGAATAGCCTTTTCTTACATGTATATTGACATATGTAGATGAAAGGAAGATCAACAATGACCTTCTTGGACTAGGTTCCAAAAAATATTTGTAGTTATGGGAACAGAACATGTTTGGTTTTCAACCATTGATATTGTGTGTTGAGATCTCTTCATTTTTTGCCCGTTCCATTTTTGTAGGTTGGGACTCCATTTCTAGTTTGATATTCATTTTACCTATTTCATCCATTGTATCATTCTATTTACAATTATGTTTTCTTAGTGGTTGGTTTACAATCTAGATTTCTAATGTTTATTTAGATATCTAAGAACCGGTTCATGGAGTTAGTATTGTGTGGGCATACATGTATGTTAGGTAAGACCTCCCATTTCATTGATATTCCTACTTGGTACATGTCACCATCCCCTGACTTATTGGTGCTAAGCATGGGGATTTGCACACGACATACTACCGGCCCATGAAGGGTCACAATGGGCTGAGTCATGAAAATAATTATCTCCCATATACTTATATGTTATTATATTGATGTAATTACCTTTATCAACCAATTTTACCTTAAAATGGGAAAAAATTATTATTCTTGTGTATCGTCATACTTCCACTTTACGAACCAGTGTATTTAAATTCTCATCACCATATTAGATGGTTGGTTATTCAGATGAATTTAATGAATAAATATGATATTCATAACATAATTATTATTATTATCAAAATTTAAAATACTACATACTTTCTTACACTTCCACTCGTTAAAAAATGATAACGTCATTCGTTCATACATGTGGACTACCACATCCAAGAGGTGATATATTTCTTTTTTTTCATGTTAGTGTTTAATCTATTATTCTAAAATTAAAATTAATTTATAAAAAATATAATAATTTCATGAATTAAATAATTTATATAATGGAACCATTATCATTTTAACCATGGTTGACCTAACAATGTTTTTTTTCAATTATGATCCAAACATCCTCAAAAACATCTAACATTAGAATAATTGATTTAATTAATAAATAAGGAATGGTAATAAATAAAATAAAAGGGACAATAATAAGGTAATTAAATTGGAAAATTTTATTAAGAAAATATAATATTAATATAATTTTATTATAGAAGACATAAAGTACATATGCAGTGAGTAAGACTCATGGTAAAGGGTTACTTAAATAAATTCCTTTTCATTGGGTTATATTAAATCTTCATTATCTATGTTATGAGAAGATTATATGTGTAATTAAAATTAGTAAATTTATTGTCATGAACCAGGGTAGGTCGCCATCAAACATAACGCCAGACCCGGTCCGTGAGAAGGCCCGAAGGGAATTCTCGATCCCCACAGGATGGAAAAAGTGATCGGGTATAAAAAATAAAACATGGGTATGGTTTACCAGTATAAATAAACATAAAAAACATAAAGATAAATAAATTAAAATGAACAACAAACAAAAAAACATTCCCCTAAACTTGGGCCAAAATTGAAGTTTACATCTTAAACTAGAAATGCAAAAAAGTAATGACAATAAAGGAATAACTAAAAACACTAAGTCAAACCTCCTAGCAACATGAGGTGAAATAACTTCAATACACGTTCACCAAACCAACATGAGAGTGCCACTGAAAACCCGATCCACCAATGTTATGCTCGATGCCTCAACCTGTAAGGCAAATAAAAGAGGATCTACATACACCCAAAGGTGTAAGTAGGTTGTGAGCCAGAAGCCAAATAGAATTACATTGAGAAAAAGTTGCACACATAATTATTAAATGACCAATATATTTACATGTTTGACAAAAGAAAATAAATAAATGCTTGAGTAGTTTTAGTGGAAAAGATTTTTTTTACAAAAAATAGTTTTAATGGAAAAAACTTTAATGGAAAAGACTCAAATTAAAACACACACATAAACCTACACTTTCTTTCATGGTAACCCCAATGTCACACCGTGTGCCGACGGTGAAAAAAAATCAAAGGAGGAGCACAAAACACGAGGTATTACTCTAAGATACTTGAAAAAAGTGTGACACTAGAACATTGTGTCTCGAGGAAAAATGGTATAGAAACACAACAATATAGGTTCTTGTGCATAAGTAACTTGCAGGGCAACACATCCATAACCTTGTGGTATCCCCACATCATCCAAAAGATTTGTTAGTGTAGTAGTCGTAATGCCAGCTAAGTGAAACTTGTACGATGCCACTTTCGTATCACTAGCACAGAAGTGCTAGTCCACCCACCTAGTACCCTGGCTTCCCGTTTGTACTCAAGAAGTTTATAGTTCATGTCACATGTCATAATCATAAACTAAAACCAAAAAAGACACTACACACTCCAAAACCACAATTTGCAGACACGTGAACCATTTGAAATAATATGCACACTATAAAATTCTCCAAACACACTTCACACCATTAAAATAATTTAATAAATCATTTAGAAAATTTATAAAATAGTAGTAAAATAGTTTTACATGGTTTTACACACACAAAAATAACTATTTATAAATCCCAAACACATTCCAACATTGTACGCACTCAAATACAATTTTAATGTGTGACCTAAACTACGCAAAAAAGATTGATGAAAAACCTTAGACCAAATGTAAGATTCCTTTTAAAAAACTAAAAAATTTAATAAGGACAATATAAAAACATATGAAACATTTTAAAAAAAATCACTTGGCATCATCCACTAACCCAAAGAAAACCATCTTTTATGACCAAATTCACACGACACCATGTCAAAAATATAATTTTCACTAATCGCATATATTAATAAGCTAACCGTGAAATTTAAAAATCACTAACTCCCATATATTAGTTTTTAGAGGAAAGTGTAGACATAAGAGAAACATGATACCAAAAAATTTAAATGAAAATAAAACTTCTGATAACATCAAGATCACACTACAAAAATTAATTAAATAATATGCTAAGTTAATTAAACATGAAAATTAATTAATCAAATAATAGTTAAACATGGATCCACCTACCTCGGTGTAGACCAACTTCACAAATTTGATGTGAAACTCATGACACACAACAATTGCACTACTAATGACCCAAATTGTCTATAAAAACATGATATCTAGCTGCTTGAATCAAATTCTAACCGATTTCAACCGAAAATCCTAACCCAACAAACCCTTGAATTGAGGAAACAACAATGAGGTAAAACACACCAGTAGAGATGGTGCAAAAGGACAGAAGAGTAGGGAAAATGGGTTCTGAAGGTGCGACGCCCTTGAAAATTTGGCCGGAAGGGAGGGGCAGCATGGATCTAGGTGGTGTGAGGCAGTGGGCAGTGACATGGTTCAGCACGAGGTAGGGGTGATATGTGTTCGACATGATGCAGCAGTGGCGCGAGTTTAACATGAAGTAGCAGTCATTAGTCAGTGCAGCCGGAGGGAAGAAAGAATGCACCATCTAGGGTTAGAAGGAGGGGAGGTGTGATGTGATCTAGGGGGGTATGTTGTGAGTGATGGGTATGGGGGAAGGAAGAGAGGGAAAAAATAGAAAAAAAATGAAAAAATGAAAAGGAAAATAAAATGAAATAAAACCTAAAAATCTTATACCAATCTAAATTAATAACAAATATGAAAAGAAATAATGATAATAATAATTTTATTATGTTAATAATTTTATGATTATGACTATATTTTTTATATTAATAGCCTAAGTAAAGTATCAAATAATAATAATAATAATAATAATAATAATCTTAATATTATTATTTTTATTATTATTAAAACAATACTAAAATAACTTATTTTTGTTACAAACATTTAATATTACAACCAAATTAAAATATTGATTTGAATAATGATAATAATAACCTAATTAATATATTAACATAAATAATAGTAATAATACAAATAATAAAACTAAAATAATAAAACCAACCAAAATAATAATATCATTACTAACTGTGGTTGGACACCACGCACAGTCGCACACCCATGTAATTAAAAATTTTATAGTAAGACATTCTGTTTTTAATGTTAGTTACTACACATGGTCTCCTGTACAATTTCACACCCGTATAAGACCCCAAATTTCATTAAAAAAAGAACTGGTTCAAACTGCTTCTCAAAAGTGTGCTCCAAAATAATTAAATTAAAAAATTAGTTTCGGTTAGTGTGTGAAAATTCTCCCCACCATGACACTTTCTACCCCCAGAATGTCCCAAAAGACATGGTCAACCCAAGTGTCCAATAGAGAACGTAGAGATACTTAAAACCAAACCCCAAAAAACCGATGACCAAGCATTCACAACACCCATAATATAAAACTCTATAGATCTGAAAACCAGAATCACCATGTAAAAAAATAGGAACAATGAATTCACATCAAATAGAAATATAACATGGAACACCCCGACCCCTAACATAGGGTTCAGCTAGGCCACTTGAGATCTCCAAGAACTCTCGTTAAATGACATGGTCGGGCGAAGCAGAAGTTAGGGGTTTCTCCACAAAGAAAAAATTTAAGATAGAGTTTTCCCAAAAGTTCATCATATGTTGGTATCCCCACCATATTAGGGGTTTCTTCCAACATTGGTTCTCCAATCCAAAATGAATCACAAACCCTGACAACCTCTAACAATGGCTTAATGCTTTAATCTCCCTATGTTTAACCAAATCAACCATAGAGGGGGACACCAGAGAGACCCTAAATGGTCCTCCCCGTCATTTGAGAATTTCCCTAAAACTGTGACACTCGTGCGGTCATTCCAAGTTCACATGAGAAATATGAACTGAACTCTTCATCATGAACCCACGAACACAGGGAGGCCTGCATGGATGATTCCTACACTGGGACATACTCCTCCATATTGGAGGGGTTTTACAGAGGAAACCCCAAACCAAGAGGTGAATTGGAAAGACAAGTGTTTACCCCACAAGACACGAGAATCTCTGAAACGAGTACAATTGCAATTCTTATCTGACCCACAAGATGTTCCACATATCACACCCACTTACTTTACAAGAATACGGATTCTTCGAACCTCTTTAAGGCATAAGAGGAACTTCCATAAATTATGACCACATAAAGATACCAGGCCTTCATACCCATCATAACAAAAATGAAGCCTTCATAGGAGATACCACAATAAGGAAATTTACATCATCCCCATCCCATTACTGCAGACTCAATTCAGACCAAACCCATACCACATCCAACGAGTTTTGACTACGTAAAAGCTTCACCCCAAGACCTATAGTTGGGACACTGATTTCTAAATAATATACCACCTCACAGTCATAAGTTGACCACCTCTAACTAGAACTTATTTCACTGTAAAAGAAACCTATGTACTCCACCTCATGTTCCAAGCGGCCACTCCATCAATATACCCATTGAAAATTTGAGAGAATGACTAAGAGTTACCGACTAGCCACAATAGAGATATGATATTGAGCGTTCTATCAAACGCATGATACAAAATTATATATGGGGAACTCTAAGAATAGGTCCCTATGGTTAGCACTCCACATTGGATGAAAAACCTATAATTACCACAAAATGGACAAGACCAACAAATATTACGAGCTTTAGAATAATTTCTCCACACAACCCTGAGGGAACATGAAACTTGCTCATTAGAAAGGACGAATCACCTCTTTATCTACCTATTTACTGGACAAGCACCTATGAGAACCCCCAATTTCCCTCTCCTTAACATCCTTATGCAATACCTTGGGATGAGGATAGTCTTGAGGATCACTCAAGACATCCCCATTTGCAATGAAAATGGAACAATCCCAATTTTCTAGTCCAGTCCCGCTCTACCAGACATAATCGAGACCAAATACACCCCCATAACTTTTGGAGTTCCTCTTAAGACAAGATAAACTTCCATATTTCCCAAATAACTAAATGATATTCAACCTACCTTGATTCCTACAAACTGTTGACAGAACCGTGTAGAACCCAACTTTTCCACTCTATGGGGAATCTGGGCAGACCCAAGAACTGAGTGACCTACTGGAAACCGATGGGACCATTGTAGGGGGATATACCAAAAAAGAAACACAAAAAAGAGTTCCAAAAATCCAAATACATAACAAATAAACATACAAATACTAGACAAAAATCCAATTATTCTAGTTTAAAACATAAATTCATTCTTAGTGAAAGTCACCCGCTTGAAAAATCAAGCACAATACAATAAAACCCAATAACTCTTTTGAACTCATCGCCTTCTATTTGGACTCAAAACCATTTCCCAATTTCCAAAACCATTTAAGCACACACCCCATTAAAAACCCCCCATTTTAAGAAATAAGATGCAGCTTTAAAAAATAATCACTCTCCAGTGATATTCCATGATGCCTCATAAATATTCATTTTCATGAAACTGAAGAAACCATCCACACGATCCAACAACTTCCCATTAATCACATCCACATGAAAAATCAAGCACCCATCAGAATAACACTAGACAAAACATGGCTCTTCCCCTTTCAAAAAAAAAACACTCCCAATATTCCCAAAATAACTTTTTCAAAAACCATTTCAAAATTTCAAGACAAATTTTCAAAATTCGTCCCTTTTCCAAAACAACTCACTTCAATTTCAAATGATCCAAGACATTATTTTAGAAATTCAATTTCAATAAATCAATTTCCAAATTCCTAAAACCAGGTCCATGAGAAACACACCCCAAAAATCATGCCAAACTCAATGAAAGAAAAAAATAAGAGCAACTTGAAGGTTCAATTTCCCATAAAAATACACTTTCGCGCAAACCCAATACTAAAGAAAGACATCATGAACACTAAAGAGCCTGGATGGAGAAGAAGTGGTCATGCCTAACACATCTACATGGTTTAATACACTATTCCCTAGGCATGCACTAACCACTATGAGTGTCAAACCATACTCTTGGGAATCGAATGGGTTGTTACTCCATGTGATATTTTACGTAGTACGAGTTTACTCTTATTTTCATCCCCCGTTCAGAAAGACCAAATCCAAAAACATAAATCCTGGAATACCTCGGGTTACTCAAGGATTGGAATGAGTAAGAGTTCACGACACTCTTCCTGCAACTACTCCTTGAGTATTAACAGTATTATCCCCGATCTACCTAACATCCCAGATAACAAGAACAAAAACCTGATCCTCTAATAACATTTTGTCACAAACCAGGATAGGTCTCCATCCCACATAGTGCCCTACCCAGTCTGTGAAAAGGAATGAAGGGTGTTCTCGATCCCCATTGGATGGTGCAAGTTCCAAGGAATCAAAAATAAAACTTTGGATCAGTTTACCCAAATAAATAAATACAAAACAAATTGAAAGACGAATAAATTACAACTAAAAAGAGACTAGAAAACATGACTATAAACTAGGTTCAAAATTAATTTTTGCAACATAAACTAGAAAACAAAAAAGGAATGAAAATAAAGGAAAAAAATAACACTAACTCAAACCTCCAAACAACAGGAGGGGAAACAACCTTAAGACACATTCACAAATCCAACACGAGAGTGCCACTAACAACCCGAACCACCCATTCTATGCTCGATGCCTCAAACTGTAATGAAAATGAAATACGTTGAAAATACTTAGGGTGTGAACTAGAAGCCCACTATGATGCCATGCGGAAAAGTTTCCATGCATAATTATTAAATGACAAGTATAATTACATGTTTAAAAAAACAAAACAAATAAATGCTTGAGAAGTTTTAGTGGAAAATTATTTTTTATAAAAACAGTTTTAATGGGAACAAATTTAAAGGAAACAACTCAAATTAAAACCCCCCCACACACCCACAGATGATTTCATTGTAACCCCAATGTCACACCATGTGCCGATGGTGAGTGAAAAGTAGAGGAGAAAAGAAACATGGGAGAGGAAATAAAGTTATTAGAGAGAAGTGGGATCCTAGAACATTGTGTCTTAGTGAACATTGGTACAAAAACACAAAAATATACGTTCTTATGCAGAAGCCACTAGTAGAGAAACACATACATTACCTTGGTGTCTACCAACATCATCAAAAAGATTAGTTAGTGTTGTAGTCATAAATCCAGGTAAGGGAAACTATGCTGGTTCCACTATTGTATCATGAGAACAATAGTCCTCATCTGCCCACCTAGTACACAGGCTTCCCATTTATGCTCAAGTAGTTTAGAGTTCATGTCACATGTCATAATCATACACTGAAACCATACAAGACACTTCACACACCAAAACCACCATTTTCACACACATGAACCATTTGAAATAATATGCACACTAAAACATTCTCCCAACATGTTTAACATAATTGAAAAAAAATTAATAAACCATTTAAAATGTTTATAAAATAATAGAAAAATAGTGCCACATGGTTTTACACACATATGAAGTAACTATTTATAAATACAAAACACATTCCAACATTTCAATCACTCAAATACAATTTTAATGTGTGACCTTTACCACCCAAAAATTTTGATGAAAAACTTTACACCACATGTAAGATGACTTTGTACAAACTAAACAATTTAATAAGTCAAAAATAAAATCTGATGAACCAATTTAAAAAATAACTTGGCGTCACCCACTAACCCACACAAAACCTTCTTTTAAGACCAAATTCACATAACACCATGTGAAAAATATAACTCGTACCAATTAAATATATTAATAAGATAACCGTGCAATTTAAAAATTGATACTATTAGATATGATTTCTTAGGGGAAAGCACACACATAATACAAACATGATACCAAAATATTAAATGAAAATCTAACTTCTGAGAAGATCAAATTATCACAACACAAATTAATTAAATAATATGGTAAATTAATTAAACTTGAAAATTAATTAAATAATATGTTAAATTAATTAAACATGCAATTTAATTAAGCAAATAATAATTTAACATGGATCCACCTACCTCAACTTCGCAAATTTGACGCGAAACTCCCACCGCACAACAATCGCACCACCAACGACCCAAATTAACCTTAAAAACACGATATCAAACCCTTTGCATCAAAATCAACGAAATTGAAACAAAAAATTCTAACCCAACAAACCCTCGAATTTATGAAAAAAGAAATACGGTAAAAGACAGTCACAGCGAGGGTGAAAAAGGCCAATAGAGCAGGGAAAAGGGTTGCAGGAGGTGCGCCGTGCTGGAAAATCTAGCCGAAAGGGAGGTGCAACACATGTCTATGTGGTGTAAGGCAACGAGTAGTGATGCAGTTCAGATTGAGGTAGGGGAGTTGCCAGTTCAACATGAGGAAGCGATGGTGTAGGTTCTACATGAGGCAACAATGGCGTGGTTTCAGAGTGAGGCAGCAATCACTGGTCAGTGTAGCCAGATTGAAGAAGGAAGTTACTGACTAGGTTTAGGAGTAGGGGAGGTGTGGCGCAAACCAGGGGGATCTGCTGTGCATGATGGGAAAGGGGGAAGGAAGATAGGAACAAGAAAAAAATATAAAAAACAAATGAAAAATAAAATAAAATGAAATAAAACCTAAAAATCCTAAACCGGTCTAAATTAATAATAAATATGAAAAAATAATGACAATAATAACTAAAAAATGTTTATATTATTACATTTTTTTAATATTAATATCCTAATTAATGTATATGGAAAAATAATAATACCACCACCACTATAGTGTCACTGCTTCTATATTTCCACCGCTGCTATAGTACTACTGCAATGCCGTGCTCCAGTACCCCAGAAAAATGTTATTTCAAGCCTAGTATACAGGCCACATGTCATTGGGCCTTCATGATTTGTAATGGGTCTCCCTTTACCTAGTCAAAAGAGGTCATTGATTTAATAATAAAATGAGGCTTCAACCCCAACCTTTAAAAAAATTATTATTATTAAAAAAACATTGAAATATTTTTTTTGTGACCATAATTTAATATTACAACGAAATTAAAATATTAAAATAAATAGTGATAATAATAAGGTAATTAAAATATCAAATCAAATAATAATAATACGAATAATAAATCTAAAATAATAAAACCAACCAAAATAATAATATCATTATTAACTGAGGTTGGACACCGTGCACGGTCGTGTGCATGGTCACGCACCCATATAGTAATAAATTTAATAATAATTCATTCTATTATTAAAATTGGGTACTACAAACTATCATTTGTACGGTCGCACACCCGTATAATATCCCAAATTTAATAAAAAAGAACTGGTTCATACCACAACACAAAAGTGAGACCTAATATAATTAAATTAAAAAACAAGCATTAGTCAGGGTGTGACATTTATGTTTTATTTCAAATTTTTTTATATGGATTTAAATTTTTTACACATAATCAATTCAATGATTAATTCTTGCTTCAATGTGATGATCTTTGAAAATGTTTCTCATATCACTTTTGTAGTATTGGGACATATGTCATATTCACAAATTATTACTTTTGTCAGTGTCTATAATTATAATATTATAGTTTATATCATGAATATATCTATATTCATGGTATTTAGAGTTCCATTTTACGTTATTTATTTCAAGGGGGTTATGATTGAAAAGTCAAAAATGTTGTAATATTTTAATCCATAGTCTCATTCTAATTCAAGACTGTTTATGATTATGTTTTCATTGGGTGTATTATATGATATTTCTATATTAATTTTTTTATTATCCTATGATTAATTATATAAATTACAAGTTTTCCTTTCATTTTCATGTATATAAGTACCCAACAAAATAAAACTATGTTTTAAAGGAAATATAACATTATTTTTTAATTTGGTGAGTAATATTTTTCTCTCATGTTCATATTTTCTTAAAAAATGATTTCTATAATGTATTTAATATTCTATAATGATTGTTTATATGAACATAACAATTATTAATATTATATAATATGATTCAAAAGAAATCATATTATCATTTTTTGAATGAGATACTTTATAATAAAGGTGTGAAAAAATATTCATTTTAATGTTTACTACAAGAATAAATTTTCCTACCATCATGAATATAATTTTCATTGATGATTACAGAAAAATTTTCCATGGTTATTCTAAAATGAAATATGTTTCCTAATACTCTATAATTATTTATATTTTAATATAAGTAATTTTAAAATGAAGGGTTATTTTTCTCAATAAATATTTGACTAACCATTTGAAATTATTTTCATATATGTCAACACACATTGATGAATATTATATTTTACAGGGGATATAACTAATTGATATTATCCACCATATTAAATAAAATGACATATGATCATGTTATCTTTATTGAATTGGGAAAATGTTAACAATTTTTATAATTATTTTTCAATATAAATGCATATGTTTATTATGTGTTGAATTTTTATTCCCCGCATTAATAGGATGAATGTGCTGGACGTAGTAAAAGATGGGTGGGGGACATTATATCCCCTTGATGCATCAGTTGGTCTCATGAGGCAAACTAGAAAGGGTATTTCATTTATATCTTCCCAATTATTTTTGATCTCTTCGCAAGACGCCTTAACATAATGTTTATGATGTCTTGGAATAGGGCCTTGTTGGGATAATTATGTACAAAATTAAGAATCCCATCATTATGAAATTAGTTATTATTATCAATGTTATTATTTATATTATTACACCATCCATTGAAATATTCCCATTTTATGATATTATTTCTATGGAATATTTTATTTTTTATCCCTTCTATAATATTAATATTTTGTTTTATATATGATATCTTTTATTGTATGATTTTCCTTACTAAGCATCTAATATCACTCTTTACTATATTTTTCATTACCCAGGTTGTAAAGAAATGATCTATGAATAATTAATAAGATATAAGAGTAGATATAAGAATTTTATTACTAGACATTTAAGTTGAATTTTATTTTTTAATATGTATTGTGAGAATAATTTATGTTTATAGTATCCAAATACTTCTAAACTATTTTATCCTTTGGGATGTTTTAGATTTTATCTTGTGCCAATATAGTAAGATAACCATCGACTTTAGGATACTAGAGATGGGGTGTTATCCACCATGTAAATACATTATGAAAATAGGATTACTTTTCTCATGGTATCAAATTCCAAATTCTAAAAACTATTTCAGATGGTTGTAAATATGATATAAAGTTTTTTGGTGCTTTGGTTTATTAGAATGATCTAAAATAGTTTCTAAAAATCAACACATATGGATCATGTTTCCAGGAAGATATGTGTGGAGGTGTCTTGTTCATAGATAGTATAAGATGAGTATTGATGGATTTCCTAGACTAATATATAGAGGTAAAATCAATACAAGTGGATGATCATTCTAGGTGTACTAGTATCAATATTTTTAGGTCTAATAACATCACTTTTTTCTCTATTGATTCTGATTCATCCATGCATAAAAATATCTTTTGGGCCCCTATCAAATTCACGAAAGCATAGATTATATCATTATGATATTTCAAAATCATGATTACTTAAAATGTTGAGATATTTCATACTCGGTGAGATAAGAACAAGGATATAGATCTTCTGAATTCTTAATGTGACCAGGTAGTTGTGACAAACACATACACGAGTTTAAAATCATTACTTATGGACTGTGGTAATATAATCCAAGGGGATGACCTCAATATTCAATATTTTATTCCCCCTTAAACATTTTATTCCCCTCCCCTTAATCCTTCTCTATATTTATAAAAATAAAATGAATTAAATTTATCAATCAGTTATATTGGGAATATATGGGTTTTTTGTTAATAGTCTTTCCTAAAACTCAAAATATCTAAACCTAAAAGGCATTGGTTGTGTAAGTGACTCAATATATTTTTTTATTATAATTCAAGATATTAATTTTTTGTTTTACTTTAGTTGGAATGAAACCATGTATGAAAGGAAGATTTTTCTTAGTATTATATTAGCGAGTGTGGGTCTGGGGCATTATAATTTTTATCAAATAATGCATTAGATAACTTTCATAGTTGTAATTTTATTATCAATGGATATCTTAAGAGTTATGGATACCATAAAGGGGTAATAAAATTAATATTGATCATAATTTTAAATTCATAAGAAACCATTTTGAGGTATTATGTGATTGGGTTTTGAGGAGATTAATGATATTTTGGAGATTTTGATTATTCTTTTTGAATGAATACATGATCAAGGTATATGCATCCCCTAAGGTTGGAATATAATTTTATGTAAAGTAAAATAATGTTATTTTGAAAAAATATTATCATTTTTTGGGAGAATATATGGTTAATGTATATATTGGTTGATAATAGAGGTTTTTTTTGGTTAGGGAAAAAGGTTAAATTGTATTCTAAGAGTATATTTTTCCACGATCTTTGGGAATTGGATATAGAAATAAATGTACTGAACTTATTATTATTATAAATTAGGAATATAATAAATTAGTGGAAACCCTCAGAATAAATCTAAATATAGGAAAACATCTGAAATGTTGTTAAATTAAATAGAGTGTGGTTTCCTAAAAATGATATCCTATATGGATTCAAACAAGTGGTGATGAATCAATATAGATTCACCAAGTGGTAATAACCCTAAAAATGGTTAGGTGGGTATTAACTCAATATTTAGTTGGTACATAAGAAGTGGGAATAACTAAAAACCTACTTTAAAAATTCAAGTGTATCTGTAATGGATTATTCATAATCACTTCACGAACTATTATGAAGGATTTGAATATGTTGTTATATCAGGAATCCTAAATATATTAGGAAACCCCATATATATTTTCATTGGTGAGAGAAATTAAAAATGTGAGGATACAATTTATTCAAGGTGTATAATGTATCACCCAAATATTTTAGTAAGTGTTTTACATTAAATAAATACTATGTTGAAAATATTTTGTCCCACACACACCAAACTAAAATGAATAATGAAATATTAAAAAAATAATAGTATTGAATATGTTTGTTATAATATAGTTGTTGAATTGGTGGGTATAAGAAGAATTAACAACATTATTAATTATATATAGAACAGAGAATAAATGGAATAAATAAGTAGGATTCTTCATTATGAGGCACGTTTATCTGATCATGGAAACATAGTAGTGTGTCTATGATTTTACCCAAACCAAGATCATGTTGATCTTGAAAAAGTACGAATTGAGAAAAATCATAAAAGGGAATGGTTCCATCTCATAAAAATCACCAAAATATCCTTACTAGATAAATCAAAAATTGATATGGACATCAATTATTATCTTACCCTTAGATCTTATGTCGGGGTCTTATGGAATTTTTATGAAGATGATAGGAATATATAAAAATTAAGGTAATATATGTTCTAATTGTTTAGTTATTTTTATAAAATTTAATTTTCAATTAATCATAGAATGGTTAATTTAATAAAAAGGGGTTGATTAATTCCTATGAAATAATTAATCAGTTTTCAAAATTAGTAATAAAGTCATTTTAGGTTTAAAAGTGTTATTTTTTGAAGAATTTATTTTTATATATATTATGTATTTTTTTCATTATAAACTAAATTGATCACTTTTACTAACTAATTTAATGAAATTTATGGATAATATTTATAAAAGAAAGAACTAAAAATAATTTAATTATTTTTATTTGAAATGGAATAAGAATAAATTCACTTTATACTTAAAAAATACATTTTTTTTCCTGAAAATTATTTTTCGACAACTATGCATCACTATAATAAAATTATTTTTTATTAATTTGATAAATTTAATAATGTAAAATGTATTTAATATTTTGAATCTGTTTTTTTCAAATTATATAATAAGGTCTATTTCATTTGTATTTTTAAAAATAAGTTACCATGGTAAAAATTAGTCACACATGGTAAAGGATAAAATGATTTAAAAATGTTAAGTCAAGAGGCAATGTCCCAAAATATAAAAAAACTCAACTATAGTTGACATGATTCTATCCTCCTCAAACATAAATTATATAATGTCCTCTAATTTTAAATTTTGGATCCACATTAATTTAATAATTCATCTATTTTTTTATTAATAAATTAACATTTATAAAAATTCCACCCCTCTCACCTCTTAAATGACCCATTCATCAACCCACTTATAATCACAGATAAAGATTCCTATATCAACAAAAAAACACTAACTAACCTCATTTCTCATGTAATATTGGTTTTTATCTCACCAAAAAGGCTAATTTAAGAAGGCTTAAAGAGTGGTTTAAAGGTGGATATCAAAGGAAGATGTAATTTTCTTAACAGAATTATTTCAAGTTTATTTCATATACCTCCTCCTAAAAATCTGTTAAATATATTATAATAAATTAAAATCATTATCATTAGTGCACTAAAATTTTATTATGCTTATGGAATAACTATTATATACCATACTCTCATCCATTATAAAATGAAAACGTTACCCATGTTATAGTTGGTTCACCGCCTCTATGAATGATGTATTTTATTTTGTGTTACAACCTTACATGGATGGATTTAAAAATGTATTTAACTAATAAAAATTATATTTAAGAATTGATTAATGTTATAAAAAGTTAAATTAGGCATCATATTAATAATAATTTCAATAAATTTCCAAATGTAAATTTAATCATAAAAAAGGATTAAATCGAGACAATTTTATTAATTTGAATCTATTTTGGACAAACTTTTAATATTTATAAATATTATTATATTTTAATGATAATTAAAATACACCAATTAAATTATTTATTTTATGAATCTATTTTATAACTCATTTTACCATGATCAGCACACCAAAATTATTTTGGAGGAATTGATAGAAAAAACCCTAAGTAACAGATTATATAAAAATATAAACAATAAATTAATGATATATAATAATATTTAAATCTTAAAAATGAAATATATATATTAAAATGATTCTCAATAAATTATTTAATAAACATAATTTTGTTATTTAGGAGGCCATACATACAGACCATGTGATTGAAGACTTGAGGTAAGAGTTCATTATCTCAATTTGAATTCCTTGAAGCATGTTTTATATTATGCACAAATTTAATTTTACATGATTAAAATACTACCATATTGACTTATTAAATATTAAATAATTTTTTATAAATGGTATTTTAACTTTAATTTAGGCTCTCAATATTCCTTTTCATTTGATTCATACATTACAAAAGTCTTAATTCGTATTGTTAACTTAATTTACTTTCATTAACTTATAACCATTATTATTAAACCTCATACTTATAAGTATTAGGTATTACATTATTTGATTGAATTATATTAATTTACTATTTATTTATTGGGTTTTAAAATTCATATTTTCATTTCATATCCCTTTGGTTCATAATTCAACCAAATAGTTGCATGTATGGAGACTGGTCATTATTTATTTTTATTGTTGAAAATGATTCTCTTCCAAATATATATTTTTTAATTCAAGAATATTATATTCAATACATAAATACTATTTAAATATGTAATTTTCAATAAAATTTTACTTGTTTAAAAATAATGTTAAAAGTGAACTTTTAAACTTTTTCTAAATATATCAATTTTGACTTTCTTTACTAAAATGTGGAAAAATGATTTTAAAATCTTTTATGTTAATGAATTTTACCTTTGTCCTTAAATTACTAAATATTAAGACTCTACTACCAATTTCAATTTATTTTTAAATAAAATACTATTCCCATTGTTCTATTATTTTTTTAATGTTATGGTTAATATTTTATGGGAATAAATAACTAGATTTCATTCCTTTTATGTATAATTTTATCTTCAAATCCAGATTTTGTTATTTTCAAATTCAATTATTTTAATTATTTTAGAATTCATAATTCAACTAGAACAACTGTTATCAATGTCCTCTTTCACCGCTTCATATAGAAATTTCTAAGTGATTTGGTATTTTGATTTTACCACCATGTCATACAAGTTAATGGTTTTTTTATAATTTTTATTCCATTTTCCTATAAAACCATTAAAGATCTATATCATTTGTAGATATGGTTCATGTAATAAACTCTAAATTCTCTTAGGAATTTATAGTTCATACCCCATATTGTTCATATGTTATATGCCCATTATCAGTCTCTTGACTTTAATTTTCTCCTTCATGTCCATATTATCTAATTACAAGGATATATTCTTTATTAAATCAAGTATTTTATATAGTTTTTTATAGTATTTAATTAACTATATACGCTTTAGTCTATATAGTGTTAGTTTACAGGATTCTTACCAAGTAAATATATTCCTATTATTGATTGGGGAAATATTAACAATCCCAATGCTTGTTATTAAGTATGGTTGTTTAGTGATTACTAAGACATGTTGGTCATGTGTTGTATTATTTATTCATTCCATCATATGATGAATAAATTTATATTAATTAGTAGTGGATGAGACCAATAATTATACATCCTCTTGATACACTGGTCAGTATCATGATAGCAGCTAGCATGGGTATTCGGTGTAAACCTTTCCCATTTATGTACGATGTCTTATAATTAAGAATTAATGGAATATTTATGGAATTTGGAATTATGAATTATATCACAATGAAATTATTTATTATTATAAATGTTATTATTTAAAATATTATGTTATCGATGGATATATTAAATTATCAGGTTATCAGTTATATGACATTATTTTATTTTTATTTCGTCACACCATATTATTAATATGATGTCTATTCGATGATAGATTATATTTTATACCGCCCTTTACTAGGTGTTTGATATCTCCATTCTTATATTTTACTTTTCCCTAGTTTATGTAGAAGAGTATTGAGTATGATATATCTATATTCACATCATGTGTTGAGACTTCTATGGGAGATGTTTTAATATTATTGTAAAGTAAGGAATCCTTAGTTTAGCTGACAAAATTTCCATTGGATGGGAAGAATATGTGTTCTGTTAGTTAATTTTTTTTAAAAATAACTAAAATAGTAAACCGAACTGGTATTTATTGTATAACAAAATTGATATTTTTTGTTGATATTGTAATTATAGATAGTTATTTTGTTTGTAAAATTTAGTCAGTTTTAGAACAAATACAAAGAGAATATATTTTTTGGCACTGGATTTGGGAGTGTGGGTCTAGGGAATAATACATCTCTTTCATACTGGATAGAATTTTACGTAAGAGAATTAATAGACACTATATTAGAGTTTTACTTATAAGGAATATTTAATTTAGTAATTCAGTGTGATTTAGAATTAATTTCTTCAATTCATGTTTAATTGCATCAATTTATCTTTTGTAGAGAAAGTCTCAACCTCTTGGGGTAGTAGGTGTGATATTTCCACATCTTCTACCATGTGATTGGATGAGGCTCACTGAGTATAAGGGGGTGGGAAATTTAAAGGAACATGTAGATATTTATCTTATCTTTACTATTGAGTATTTATAAATTCCTAATGGATTTTAGTGTATACCATGTTTTGAATAGAGGTTTACTCACTACATTTTTTTGTGTCAGTTTAATGCTATGTGGTATCCATGTTACTGATTGGAATGATATTTTATGACACAAATATTATGGTAGGAATAATTTACTCTTACTATTAATAAGTTTGAGGGTATTTTTCACCCTTGGAATGTCCCTTGAGGAAAAAATAATAATCCTTAATATTTTCTTTCTTAGTGGTCCATTATAGTTCAAAGCCATTTCAAGGCTTCATCCTACCCCCCCCCCCCCACGATAGGTATTTTACTTAAAGGAGTATCTAGTTGGTTTAACATAAAATTATTCTCATAAAGGTTATTGATCACATAGTAGAAGGTATTGCGATCATGAATCATATGATGATGACCCTAATATATAGGAAACCAATTTTCTTGGAGGAGGGGTAATAATTACCTGAACCACATGGGATAGGGTTGTATTTTATCTTCCACAATCACATCATGAATGAAATGTGGATTTCATGATCCTAATAGTGGTAAAAATTCACTTAAAATAGTTTGTAACAACTAGGCCACATATAAACTCTAGTTTCCTCAAATATATGCATTTTCCCCATACTAGGTCCCACCAATATGCCTGAATATGTCATCAGACTAATGATTATCCCCAGATGAGAAAACAAGTTCTTTCAATGTGGTTTGTCCTCACTCACACCCAAACTGAGAAGCATCCCTTGGGGATTCTCATCTCTATCACTACTCAAGGACACACATATTCAACTATATATTTTTGATAAGGTAAGGTCCTAAGAAGAATGGTAATTCTTGTCGAGATGGGTAGTAACAATTATCCATTTAAGCCTTAAATATTTTGGGGTGCTAAACTATGATATGGGGATGCTCAAATTCTAATATTTATGACATTTTGGCTATGGATTTTTTCTTTTCAATCTATCAATTAATCATATTTTGGATGTAGTGTATTTTCTGAGTGCGAGTTACTTTCAACAAGCATTTAATTTTATCTTTTGGAGTAATTTTCTCAAGTAGGAGGCATGTTTTTCCTTCAATATATCTTGAATGAAGATCCTATAAATGGAATAATCATACTAGGTACACCATTTATGGTCTCTGGGGAAGACAAGACTTCATTCTATGAATGAACATGCATCTGTAGAACCCAAGTCTATGAATTGTCCTAAGATAATGAAATTACAAATTTCCACTCTTAAAAAACTCTTCTATAAATTGAGAAGATTTAATTTCAAAACATGACAATTTCTCTAACCCTTAATTCACACATCAAAATTTGTCTCAATGAATATTTTTAAGAGCACCTTTAAACTGTTGATGAAATTATATTGAATGAAATCATGATGATTCATTGGCTTAAGATTTTTTTTATTGAGAAGGTAGAAAAATTTACTAGATTATATAGCTCTCTCATCGTATTGACGTGGTTTACATAATTCCAATAATTTACAATATTATCGTTGATTTAATAGAGAATCGCCCAAAAATTTTGATGTATTTAAGTAGTCCATTCCTCTTTCACCATATCCGGAATTTCATATTTTGGGTTGTCTACAGGTCAGAACATGACCACGATTACCAACTTGACCAAATCTTTTCACATGAACATAGTATTATCAATTTCATCATTAATGGATTCCATTACATGATCCAAACATAAATGACAATTTTCCAATTATTTTTAAAGGTGATTAAGGTCATTTAAAACCTCCTCAGTTGTTTCAGAGGGTAATCAACCTTGGGGAGGAATGGATGATGACCATCACCAAGAATTTTCCTTCAAATTGGATTATATGTATTCATTAAGTGATGAATCACTCAATATTTCTAGGCTTAAAATATCAAGTGATTCTATATGTTAGGGAAGTATCAGAGCATTCTCAACATATGGAGGACCCTCTTGCAAAGAAGAGATGTTACTATGGGGTGGACCTTGATAATGAGTACTACTGTAAGGACCTGACATTAAAAATTACATATTATAGTGACATTAGACAATAATTAACTTTCCTTCATTCTATGAGTTCTTTTTGGTTTAATTTTTTAAATAGTTTTGAAAACCTCCTATAATAAAAACCCATACATTACAAGTGAAAAATTATACATTGTATCTATTTTTTCCATAAAACAAAAGTCTTTAAAAATAAATCATGTTTTTTCCAGGATAAATCATTACAATTTTCTTCTTGAACTGATACTTATCCATAACGTCCCATAAACCTTGTGAAAAACATTTTAAAACTTTTAATGAAAAAAAACCCCAATAAATAATGTTTTGTACCCCAAAGTCCAAAAAACATTTCATAAGAAATATTAATATAAAAATAAAAACCAAAAAAATATTTTCGTAAAAACATACATTTTGAACCCCAAAAAAGAATAATATTTTAAAAACTATCATTATCCTAATTTTTTATAATCAAATTATTTCCCAAAAAATTCATTTTCTAAAACATAATGTTGAGTAGGTAACATGGGACATCATTTTACATATCACTCTTATGAAGGATGTGAATAATATTATAAACCTCTAACATTATAGATCATAATGCATTAGAGGTTATAATGTTTCCACCCATATTTGTTTTATCTTAGAATCACCCATCATTGGTTAACAACACAACCACCCATCCATGGATTATCATAGAATAACCCATCATTAGTAAATAATGCAACTATGCATAATCATAAAAAATTACCAAGAAATGTATCATAATCAATAACTGTAGCATAAATATAAAAAATAAATGCTTCCCTCATTACAATATTCTTATAGAAAATAACCTTATTATTTATAAATCAGATATTTCTATAAAAACTACACATATACAATGGAAAAATTATTATTGGAAAATAACCATGTAAAACTATAATGGAATATTCAAATAATTAAGGAATCATGAAGGAGAGGGAAGTCTCTTTTGTCATATATGTCAAAAAATTATTCCTTTTTATTTTTTTAAAAGAAATATTAAAAGAGGATTTTTCAATGAAAGTCCACTAAATAAAAACTTAATAAGATTCCTTATTGAATTTTTTTTAGATAAATGGGAAAATTAACTTTTTAAAATATTCAATTACATATAAATAAATTTATATTATTCTTTTTAATATCATGTAAATTAAAATTAAATATTTAGAAAATAAAATTTCAAAACATTTAAAATGTGGTTTTTAGTTAAAGAGACCCTTACCTTGACATTGACTCATCACATACACATTTCTTCTTAATAAATAATAAACTTTGGTTAATTATTTAATTTCTTGTATAACATTTTCAATTTTATTATTCCTTTTATTTGACTTATTACCATGTCAAAAAAAGTTGCTTAATTATTGATGTTTATTTCGGTTGATTTGGCAATATTGGGTTCTGAAGTCCAAAATAATGTAGGTATGTGAACTATGGTCAAAGATAAAATTATTACAAAAAATAAAGACTAATAATCATAAAGTAATTATAATTTTAATACATAAATTTTAATTTTATTTCCATCCATTAAATATGGATATGAAAAAGTGAACTATGTTAGACTAATGGAGAGGTAGGCCATGCGTACGCATGAGTAATGTTTACATTTTCCAATGATCATTATTGAAAGAAGGAATGCATTATTTTATATTTATACAATGATAATAATATAATAAATATCTTATTAATTATTTAAATATATTTATATATAATTAATGAAATATGGTGATGAAAAATGAATCAAATCACTTCATGGAGGTTGTAGCCCACATGTTCACATGAACGATGTTGTAATTTTTATATGTTTAGAAAGGTAAGAATTTATGTGATATATTATCTTTAAAAAATGATTAATATTTCCTTAGTATATTATATGGAGATTAATTCCATAATTATAACCATTCGCGAGAGACAGTGATGGAGAATGAATTACATCGGTTCGCGTGGTGGTAGGCCTATCTGCACACGAATAGTGGATTCTTTTCCCATTGGATGGAATTGGAGATAAATACATGTAATTAAAATGAAATATTAAAATCTAAGTATATTTAATATAATTTATTTATTATTTAATCATTGATTAAGATGGTCTGGGGGATGTGGATGAATAAAAAACAGAAACTTTTGATTAAAAATGATTCCTCTTCTTTTGACAACCTATTTTTTTCATCTTAAGAACAAAAAGGTTGGTTTTTTTAATATAATATTAACTATTGAAAATTTTTAGGGATTATAGGATTTTATTTGGTATTGGAATTAAAAATCCAAAATGGTTTTGATGTGTGAATAAATTGGAAGAACGGGTTTCCTTTTATAATAGATGCGAGGGGTATTCATGGAATTTCTCAAAATATTAAAAAGTAATATGGCTATTCTAGATCCAAGTAGTTCCAAATATAGTATAAATGATTATAGGATAAAAGTTTAGACCATATATTATCCCATTTATACTTATATAGTTTTTTTATATTTCGTAAATAATTTACTAAATATTAATTCCATAAAATATCATCATTGACAAATTTGATACTATTCATTACCTTGACATTAATTATATAAAAAAAATTGAAAAATTTAAAAAAACAATTTTATCATGTTGTAAAAATTTAATAGTCATATACATATAATTGGTGGATCACATTAAGTATCTCAAATTATATTTATTTTAATGATGTTTACATCATTTATTTTATTTTTACATTAATTTTATAATTATTGCATCATCGTTGTGTATGAATTTAATGTAATAATTTCATCTATAAAAATCATAAAAAATATCAAAAATTGATAAAAATTATATATTTTAAAGTAATATTTTTGTTAAAACCAATCTTTTTGACAACAACATATTAAAAATGTTTTAATTATTAAAACAATATTTTGACATCATTGACTATTCATTAAATAAAATTCTATAAAGGTCTTAATGTCCACCATGTGAATTAAAATGGACATACCATGAATTATTATGATCTAAAATTAATTATTAAATATGATTTATTAATGTTTTTTGGGAATTAATTGGTTCTTATCATTTTATTTTTATATTTTTCAACATCATTTTATTAATTTTTCTTCCACTTGCACAAGCACTCCATAAATGATTCATAAGAATTTATGTTACATATTTCATATATAATGTTTATAATAAATTAATATCTTAAAAATAAATAAATTATGATCAATAAAATACTTTTTATTAATTTATTATGTATAATTATTCATACACATGTCATGAAAACTTATTTAATTATTAATTTGACTTTTCTTGCCTTATGTAAGAATTAAAAAATCATTCAGATAAGATTCTGGATATATAACACTGAAATTTAAAAATGTAGTACTCCTAGTCATCAGTAAAATATTATATTTTATACAAATTGTGTTGAAATACTTTATAATTCCTAAATTATTAGTTATAGGACACCAAAATTTTCTTTTCCTTTTTTGCGCAAACATTGCGTGAACAGTGAAAATGATTTTCATATTTATCATGAAATACATTATTATTTTAAGGTGAAGGATTGTTTTTATATGATATTTAATTATAATATCTTACAGTAGTCATTTTTTATGGTTAATTAATTTTTATATTATTATTTTTAGATGATATCACAAAATTTAATTTAATTTATAAAAAAACTATATTTTTTTCTATTCACCGGAAACATATTTTTTTAGAAAAATCTAAAAAATAATCCTAATATAATTATAACATGATGAATTCAAAAATTATATTCATTTTTTCAAATATATTTTCTGAAACTTCTTGAAATTAATTTTAATATTCATTCATGAAAAGGTATAAAAACCATTTTTGAAGAAAACATATTTTTGGTAGATTAAAATGAAATTACTAAAAATTGTGCTATTATTTTATAATAATTTAACAATAAATTTCTATATATATTTAATAACATAGTTATATCCATTCGTAATCACAAATTTAATATTTAGGTTACAAAAAATACATTTTAAATAAAATAATTTTGTGGATCTTTTAAGCATGATGTTGTGTATCTTGTACGTTATCCAACATATTGTTTCCTTTTTAAAATATTGGGATGTCAAATTCTCTCCCCCCATTTTGGAAATTGTTTCCTCTCAATTTTTAATATTATCTTGGTAAAAAAATTGGAGTTTAAAAAATACCATTGTTGGAAACCCATATCGTTAAAAGGAAAATTAAATATTCCTTTTGAAAAGGAAGAAATGAAAGTAGGAAGGTTACCTAAGATATCATATACTTGGTTTCCATATTAGAAAACATGGACATGAGAGATAAAACCAAACTCTAAGGACTGATAGAGAGATATATAGAACATGGTCATGAGAAATTTAACAATCAAAAACCCATAAATTATATAATGTGTTAAAAATATATTGATTTCTTAAAAAAATTAAACAAAAAATGAATTATTTAAAGATAATTACCCTATAATTGAGTAATTACTATATCATATATAAAAAAATAATAAAGAAATATACTTACTTAAAATGTATATTTTTATCCTTAAAAACATTTCAACAAGAATCTCACATTTTCTCCAACTGATGTGTATGATTTTTTCTGGCCTGAATCATTAGAATCAACATATGCGGATCAAAAAATCCAAAAAAGTTAAATAAATTACTCATATCATTAGCCATTATAAAATGGTTTTAATTAAATAATATAATTCTCCAAAAATACTAAACTATTACATTCCAAAATACAAATTTAAACCCTAAAAATCAACACTAATACCCAAAATTCAACATAGATCATTCAATAAATAAAAATCAATAATATTACCAAAAAAATATTCCAGGCTATCATTTAAACCCAAAAATTATAAAAATTTGATCACATAGCCTTCAATGATTTATTTTAATATTTGTAACTAAATCACATCAATGAATCCTAAATTCTCATACCACAATGTGTATTCCCAAATCATATAATCTTCAAGATATTATAACCATTTACATAAATCCTTACTAAAATTATATATTTTTCAAAAAAAAAATTATAATTTAGTCCTGAAATAAAATTCCATAGTATTATTTTAAATTAATCATACAGGGTTCCCAAAATAGTGAACATCTTCTTAAATAACATTAATAAGTTAACACCAAATCATTTTACAATACCATGGTTAACTATTTTATAAAACACATGTTCCCAAAATGAACGTAACATTTAAGCATCATATAATTTACATAATGAAAAAAAGAATCAGAATAAATAAAAAATCATATAGACTAGTGCTTGACATTGCACACTTGTCACTATACAGATGTGGTTTCAATTCCCATGACCCTTCTGGATGTGACACATTGTCGCCCAACCTACAGGTTATCATTTTTTTCTTTCTAAAATTAAAAATCTTATAAAATTACTTGAAATGTGAGAAAAATACTAAAAAACATAATAAATTTAACATTAATGAAATATTTTAAACCTAAAGGTTATTAATAAGTTTAATATTTTTATTCCAAAATGTAATAACCTTTTATTACATCAAAAATAAATGTCTCCAACAAAATATCATTTGTCACTTTATAATTTTGTAACATAAATATTTAAATGGGGTTCCTAATACATTGGACTTATGGTTTACCTCAAAATTATTAACCCGTTATGGAATTCCTAACTTTTAAGATAATGTCACTTGAAAACATCTTAATATCGAATGTTATCTAAACCTTGCTCTGATACCAGCTATAAAGAGTCATCCTTAAACATTACACATTATAGTGAATTTAGACTTGAATTCAGCTTATTTAATTCAAAAATATATTTTAGTTTTATTGTTCTAGAGAATTCTGAAAAAATATTACAATGTAAACCCATACATTAGAACATCACACTTTTATACAGTTTCCATTTTTTCTATAAAAAAATCATTAAAAATAAAACATGTTTTTTTTCATGATAAATCATTAGAATTTTATTCTTGAACTCATATTTTTCTATTATTTCCCTATTACCCTGTGGAAATTTTTTTAAAACGTGGTATGATCACAAAAATATCAGTAAGGGACATAAAATAAATTAAAGAAACTTTTAGACCAAGATAATTATAAAAGTTTTCCTTTTTCAAAATAATCATTGAGTCCAAAATAAATTTTTTATTACTCATGAAATCATGTTTTCTTCCCAAAACATCCATAAACAATTTCATAATAAATATTAATGGAAAAATAAAACCCACAAGAAAATTTCTTAAGAACATACCTTTTTACACTAAAAAAGGCATAATCTTTTCAAAAAGATCATTATCTTGCCTTCTGAGAATCAAATAATTTCCATGAAAACTAATTAAAAAGCCAATAAATATTAACAAGGTAACATTGGAAAACGTTTAACATATCAATCTTACAAATTTTTTAACTGATATGGCCAACCTACAACTCCAGAGTACCAAATACATTGGAGGTTCTAACATAACTAATTGTCCTTAGTTTATTAGGGAACCACCCATCATTGGTTAAACATTCGATCGAATGTATTTGGTTCATAAAAAAACCACACATAATTGGTTTATAACATAAAAAACATTATTATATTGAATTAAAAATAACCATAAAATAAAAATTAAGTATTAATTCTTCCATCATAAAATATTATTAAAGATATTAACCTTTAAATTTTTAAATCACATATTTTTTGAAAAAATTCCCAAAAAAAGAAAGAAAGAAACATACTTTAAAATACCCATGTAAACATGTAAATTAAGATGAAAATATTATTTTTTCATAAAATTGGAAAAATTATCATTCCAAATAAGTTAAAAAATTATTCCTTTTGATTTTTTTAAAAAGAAACATTAAATGGGGATTTTTAAATGGAATTCGCATTCATAAACCCTCCAATGAATCTTTTTTGAAACAATTTGTGATTTATTATAAAATAAACCTTTTTAAAAATTCATGTATACATTAATAAATTCATTAGAATACTTTTAAAAACACTGAAATGAAATATAAAGATATAGAAAATGAATTTTTAAAACTTTTAAAACAATATTTTTAGTTAAAGAGTCCCTTACCTTGAGTCCACCTCATTACATACTCTATTTATTATACTGAATAGTAAAATTATGATATTAATTTTTTAATTTTTTAATTTTTCAATTTTATTATTCCTTTATTTCAATAAGTACAATTTTTCAAAAATTACTTAATTATTTATGTTTATGTTGGATGTTTTGGCGATATTCTGTTCCAAAGATCAGAATGGATTAGGTATGTGGAATATGCTAAAAGTGGTCATTATTTCAACATATATAGAATAATATTGATGAAATAATTATGATTTTATTAAATTAAATATAATTTTAAATCCAAACATTAAATATGGTTATAAAAAATGAACTATGTTACAATCATGGAGACGATATGCCATTTGTACGCATAAGTAACATTCTGATTTTTGAATGATATATATGGATTGAAGATAAGTATTATTATATCACTAAATAAATATAATAATATAAAAAATATACTATTAATTAAATAAATATTCTTATATATATAATTAATGTTATATGGTGATGAAAAACAAATCACATTACTTCATAGAGGTGGTAGTGCACGAGTACACACAAATGACATTATCATTTTTCTATGTATATAATGGTTAGAGTAAAAGTGTTATATTAAATATACATAGTGATAAATATTTCATTAATATAATATATAAACATTAATTACATCATTATATCTAATATTTATAGATGGTGATATAAAATTAATTACATCAGTTCGTGAGGCGGTAATCCACCGTACACACGAATAAATAATTCTTTTCCCATTTGATATAAGTGTAAATTGATACAGGTCATTACAATGAAATAATTAAATATAATTATATTGGATATATTGGATTTATTATTTTATCTTGGTTTAATATGGTTTTTGGGATGTGGAAGAATAAACCAAACTGAAATTCTTGATTAAAAATTTATACCTCTTCTGTAGACAATCTCCAATACTTAACACCTTAGGACCACAAAGGATAGTTTTTTTCATAAAATAATACCTCTATAAAGTATTGATGTATTAAATTAATATATTTTGGTTTTTAATAACCAAACCAATAGGGGTTTTATGCATTATAAAAATCATAAGAAGGGTATCCCTTTTATAAGAGAGGGGAGGGGAACTCTTGGAATTTCTAAAAATATTAAAATGCAATAAGGCTATTATTGATCTAAAGACTACCAAATGTCTTATAACATCATCTAGGATTAATATTTGGACTATTTATTTTCCCATTTTTTCTTATATATTATTTTTATGATTTTTAAATAATTTAATAAAATATTCATTCTCTCAAATATCATTATTGTCAAATTTGATATTATTCATCACTTTGACTTTAGTAACATAAAAATCAAGTAAAAATTTGAAATAAATATTTAATTATATCATAAAATTATCATTAAAATATATGTAATTAGTATATAATCATAATCATCTCAAAATATATTTATTTTAATATTTTTAATATCATTTAATTTATTTATTCTTTTATTTAATAGTGGCTGCATCACCATTGTGTTAGTATTTAAGGTGATTATTGCCTCCCTAAAAATTTAAAATAAAATACCATGAAAAATATAAATATTTTACATTTAAAATTTATATTTATGGTCAAACATATATTCTATAATACCTCATATTAAAAATGTTACACTTAATAAAAATAGCAGTGTTACTTCTTTGACATTTCATTACATAAAATATTTTTAAAGGATTTAATGTCAACCAAATGGATGAAAATTTTAAAAAATAGACCCATGGATGATTATGGTAGATAATAAATCATTAAATAATATTTATTAATTTTTTTGGTTCATTCAATTTTTCTTATCATTTTAATTTTAGAGTTTTTAATATTTTTTGATTGATTATTCTTCTGCTTTCACAAACACTACGTTAGTGTTTTATAAGAATTTAAGATTCTTATTTCATATATAAAAATTTAAAATAAATTAATATAAAAAATATAAATTAATTAGGATCAATATAATCTTATTTATTCCTTAATTACTATTATTTAATCATTCTTATGTCATGAAAACTTACATTAATTGTTAATTTGACTTTTATTGCATTGATCATGCATTGTACAATCATTTGAAGACTATTATTGATATATAACTCTAATATTAAAAAATTAAATTATAAATAATAATTTATAGATTATAAGTAATTAAAATTTTCTAAATATACTTTATAATTCTCAATTATTTTCTATAGGATACCAAATTTGAATTTTTCAGTGTGGCGTACAAACTGTGTTAGCATTGAAATTGATTTACATATTTATTATGAAATAAATTATAATTTTCATGTTATGAATTATATTTTTATGGTATATATATTATAATATCATACTTTATTAATTAAATAATTTTAATTTATTATATTTTGATGATATTCTAAAATATACAATATTTTATAACATATAATATTTTTTAATATTCACCAAAAAAATTAAATTTTTCGTAAAATTAAACAAAAATAATCGTAAGATAATTTTTACATTCTGAATTAAAAATGGAAATTAATTTTTCAAATTAATTTTTTTAAAACTTCTGTAAATTAATTATATCTTTCAGCCATGAAAACAAAATAAAAATCATATTTTAAGAAAAAATTATTTTAACGATAAAAATGACATACTAGAAATTTTGTTATTATTTTCTAATTATGTAATAATAATTATATATATTTATTTAATTAATTAGTTATTCAAATTAATACCCACCAATTTAATGGATATATTATAATTCTCATATATTAAATAAAAATATTTTTTTTGTTCATTTAAGCTCGTTGTTGAGTACCTTAAATGATATTGAGAAAAATGTTTCCTTACTAAAAATATGGATTTTATAATAATGGGGATGATCATAATTGATACTAGTCTTGGATTCTAACAGTAATAATTATATAGTTATAATTTTTTTATTAATTAAAAATGAAAAATCCTTATTTCAAATTTTTCTTTTTAACTGCGTGGAGGACCTTCACAACCTCAATCATGGGGAGGGACCCCATGATCAATATTGATAATAATATAGGGAGAATATTTATAAAGTATACTCTGAGGAGGACCTCCATTAATATTGATCATGGTACTACAAGTAGAACCTCTATGACTATAGGTTACTTCTCATACTAATGTCAAGTTGTCAGATTCTTAGGCCTCTATTGATATGCACTGAAGGGACTCCAGAATATCAATGATGGATATGTAAGAGATATAATCATAATATTGGGTTATATTATGCCCTTTATGAGAACTTTTTTATATTTAAATGATAGAATACCAGGGTTATAATTTCAATCATGATTGGATGAGTGCAAGGAAGATAATATCCTTTTATTTAGAAGCCTATAAGAACTTATCAAACTAGAATATCATCCACCTAAAGACCGCACTGGTGGAAACATTTCAACAGATAGAATCCTCACAATTTCAATGATCTTGAACTAAGATGAAAATACTTTACCCTAATCGTAACACTGAGTTTCACTCACTCAATTTTATTTAATCCCACTCACAACTATATTCACATGTGGAATAAGAATGAGAAATAAAAATTATGTAAATAATTTATAAGGTTTTCTTTGTTTTATAATTTCATCTAATGTCCATGGGATAAAAAATTTCAAATTTCATTTTCCTAGATGAGAAATATAACAATCACTTTGAATTTGTTTCTACAGTCATCATTAACATTATAATAATCAAAATTACATCACATTAATGTGTGGAAACCCTCTCAGGAGACTCCTTACCACTCTTTAGAATATGTTGATGAATATCTTGGATGGATATCATTATTTGACAAAGTGATCTAAAAGGGCTGACAAGATTGGGGATATGAGCCCTTTTCTGATCTTCAATCAATGTTGGAATATATTAAATGGTTTCCAATGTGAGGATATGAATATGACCATATAACCCAACATGTTCCACTAGGATATTGAGATCAAATTCACTCTTGGGGAAGGGATATAATACTTAAACTATGTTTTCACTAGTATATTTAACTAGTCTCTTCTAATAGGGGATTGGATATGAGGATTTCATTGAGTGAGTTCTGGTATATGTTGGGAAAATATTGTGGCGGGGGAAAGGGATATGAAATTATCCTTGATTGACTTAAAGGGTTTCCAAAAGAACCTTGATAGGAACTAGGATATAATCCCTCCGCTAGTATTTATTATTCAAAGAGATATTTCACTGATCCTCCTGAATGGGGTTAAGAATTAGGGAATACTACCAACTAGACACCAGAATATTCTGACATGTGTCTTCTATTCATTCCAAGATATGTTTTTTGGATTTGAAGGTACAAGTTGTGATATAATAAAACTCTATAGTTTCTACCTACACATGTGTATAGGATTCATATGTGTGAGAGAGGGTATTATATTTCAAACTTGTTTATACTAGGATATACTAACATGATTATCATAATGATACCAAGATATTTTGCAAAACATGTTGAGGGAGAGCTAGAATATGGGCCCACTCTTCATTCACCACAAGAATATACAGATGACTTATTATTTAAAACAAGAATATGGGAATATTCCCCATTGGCCCACATCCCTTGGAAGAACCTTCTTTTTGGTGCCCAGATATAAGTTTCATAGGTAGATATCTCTTTGGTAACCTTCTAAGTGTTTCCTTGAGGGGAAAGTTCCATGAAATATTGGCAGAGATAAAAATTATAGGGGGGTCTATCCTGGGAATAACATAAATAATAATAGTTTTTTCAAAAAACTCCACCATATCTCTAGGGAAATGGAGATGAGAATTATCCCATTCTAAGTAGAGGTTTTTGATATTCTGTGATGTGGATACTAACACCAATAACTTCATCATGGTACTCTATTGGTGGGATTTTTCATGAGGATTAATAACTTGGAGGATCTCTAATGATACCTCCAAGGTTGGTAGAACACCATTAGGGGGTACTCCCAGACTAAATAACTCACAACATAATATTGAAGGCATTCTGTTGGTGATATCATTTCACTCGGTCATGGGGCCACCTCATTCATCAAATAAGAGGCATATGTTTTTAGCTAATGAGTTGTGTCATGGGGAGCTCCATGGAATCTAAAAGTCTATCAATATAGACTAACACATGATAATGAACTATATGATTCCAATTTTTTAATGAATTGGGCTCTTGATTGTGTTACTAAAACTTCTTTGAGTACCAATAACAACAAATAAGAAACTTGTCATTAAAACACCTCTAGTAAAGGTGCAACGTCAATTAATAACTTTCATGGGTAAATGATTCATGTTGGATTCACCATTCTATTTCCAATGAAAAAAACTCCCATGTTATCTTTTGAGTTGATTTGTACCAACATTATAAAGTTATGACATCATTAGGACTTTACCGATTGTAGTTGTTTGTACATTGTTTGAAAGGATAGGAGGTCGGGTTCATCTCACCCTTTTAAGGGTAATTATTTCATTACCTAGGAATATCTTAAATAATTAAGACCTATTCATGAATCCTTATTATATTTAAATATGATATTTTTTCTCTTCGTGTGAGGTATCAATAATTGGCATTAATTAATTTTAAAATCTTTATATATTAGTGGTTCTCCTTATTTATTTCACACGGTGATTATATTATGGTTTAAAGTTTCATAACTCTGTTATATGAAATTTACTGCCATCCAGGGAGGCAGTAACTATTTTTTATTTGAGATTGAAACATTGAGAGGAAATTCCTACACATCCATATGAATATAACCAGAACCCACAAAGATCAATGAATCTTAATGGGACACATCACACTTTTTATGGTATTGTGATGATGATCAATGAGATTCCTTTTATGGTTATATAGTCTGGAATACGTGAATTAACTTTTAGGATAATTCATCTAGGATCTATAGTTTATGGGGATTGAACCTAAAAGAGGTTTCCTACATATCAGGTTTATTAGGAATAAATTCCCACATAGTTCAGGTTGCACAGTTTATGGTCACATGAAATGAACAACCCATGCAGTTTTATGTTGTTCGGTAAGGCCAAAAACTAAATATTTTAATGTTAGGATTCTAGGACTACTAGGAATTTTTTTCCCAAAAAATGGATAGTGTGGGGCTTATGTATAGGTGAAACATTCTGAATCATCCTATTTTTTAGTAACTAAATTGGATAAGATATGATTTATAATAGAGAATATGTCCCATTGAAGATATGATGACTCTTAGGAAGTATAAACCATTGAGGATATGATGTCTTGTAAGGAACATGTACTGTTATTGATATTATATATCATAGCTAATATAGACTACTAGGGATATGATGTATCACATGGAATATATCTCCTTGAGTATATGATGGCTCAAATATAATTTTGCCCGATGTGGATATAATTTCATGGGGAAATTAGCCTTGTAATGATGAGATGGAAATTATGTTTGGGAAAATCAAATGTGTGTGGTTCATTAATGTATCACATATTTGAGATTATTTATGAGGTAAATATTTTGGATTACACTTAGTTGGATTCCCACACTGGCATCCACTTAATAGAGATTGATGGTTGGACAAGGAATGGTGACTCGATTCATTGAGGATATAACCCCATGATAAATAGGATAGGGCTTTTACAAAGAATAATCATCCTATGATTATGAGAAACATCCATGTATGATGCCTTGATATTCTTATCTTGTAAGGTTATCCACATAAAATATGGTCATTGAGGACTAAAACTAGTAGTTTTTACTAATTAAATGTATCTAGCTTATTGAGTGGTCCAAAGAGATGTGATAATTAATGGGGTCTTGGTTGGGGGTTGCACATATGGAGGAGGCGTAAGTATGCATGGATCATTGATTGGAACCATAAAAACAAAATTATTTATACAATTTTAATGGATCTATGTCATCCATGTAGAGTAATAATCTATTAGGTTCAATAATTTGTATTTTGTTATTTTTTTAATGTCCCACTGATGAATGAATACAGTGTCTGCAGTATTGTTCACATATTTTTCGGGAACATTTTCATATAAAGTATAATTACTTTTAAAGAATGAATAAATTTTATTTAAAATTAAAAACCTAAAATAATAATAATAATAATTTATCGTAAAATATGGGGAGTTACATTATCTCCTTTTAAATAAATTACATTCCACAAATTTTAATTATCCCTTACTAATAACAATACTTAAGGGTATCTAATGATAATCACAACTGAAGATATAACTTCTAGGAGATAAAAAAATTTATTTCCATGGGATGACTAAGAAAAATTTATTTTCCCTCATAATAGGTATATATTATCATTCTAAACCAATTCTTCCAAATATAATTCTTTTTCTAAGTCTTAATTGTTTATAGGAATATACCCTCCACATTTTCATTTCAAAGATCATATTTCCTACCAAATATTAAAAAAATTGTTATGATATGATCCATTCAAATCATATTAAGTGGTAGTATGAATATCAAATATAAATCCAAATATGTAATATCTAATGTAACCTTCATTTCAAATTGTGATAATTTCATTTCAACTAAGTCACACTTGGTTTATCCCATAACTCTCTTACTTTATTCTAGGTTACTTTAAGTTATTTTTTCATAATTCTCAACATAATTCCTTAAATTATTAGGAAATAAATCATTAATAATAGATTATAAATAGGACGTGATTAACCAAAGCATATCCCTCATGAGTGCCGAGCTAGATATGCGGTCTTAGGCCCACACATCATGTATCAGGTTAATGACTGAGATATTTCTCAACTAACACTTATTATGGTGATTACCCCTTAGTTCATACATTCCACAGATATATCCACTATCTAGTATATAACTACAATTTTTTCTATATAAAACATGTACTAAAATAAAAAACAATATTTTAGGATACCATCTTATTTAAAATAATTTATTTCTATGTTTTTTCACTATGGTTATCCCACCATAATTTTTATAATAACAAAATAAATACTACAAAATAACTAAACCCTTCTATGATACAAACTATAAAGACACATGATATACATGGATTTATTTGATAACATTTTCAAAAGGAAAAAATTACATTTCACAAATAATCACTCAATCTCTAGAACAAAATGTTCAATATCTTTGAGGACTAGATTAAAAAGCATATTAATTTAAAACCCTTGTAAATATTTCTTTATAATTGATCTGCACTATACCCCTATAATGATTTTCATACATTATACGCATATTCATAACCTGGGGAAATAGAAATATAATAAAGGGGTGATGGGTGAGCTTAGATGATCTGTAAGGGTAAATGTAATTGAAAACAATCAAACAACATAAGTAAACATAATATGAGAATATAAGAATAGTCATGATGCATAATAAAATCATACCCAATAAATCATAGGTCATCAATCATGGAATAAATCATGACATAAAATAATACATGAATCAAAATAATGATTCATCAAATATGATCTCTGAGTGTGAAAAAAAGTCATTAGAATAAGAATAAGACATTAAAACATATTTAAAATATGGAATATACAATAGAATAGAGAACATAAATTTTATAATCCACACCATTGGTGAGCATATTTAAGAGAAAAAAACATATCCACTAATACCTATCTCTTGAGATATAAAATCCAAACCAATTCATTGGAGGATGATATATGTCATCATCCTTCATTCATCCATAATTATATGTGTCACATGAAAATCATTCACTTATCACATAATAAATAACCAATGTAAAAAATGTGGGTTTTATAAATATTTTAAATTAAAATCATTTATTTTGTATAGGATATATAACCCATGAAATGAAAATGATTTTTTTAGATACTTTATAAAGAACCCATATAAATAAAAACATTTCTTATCATTTTCTAATGTATTCACATAAGGATGTTATCAAAATGATAAACCTAGAAAAAATAAATGGGTATCTAATTGAATCAAATAACATCCAAGGTAAATAACATTTAATAAATATAATAATGTATATTGTATTACCATCAAATAGAAAAATGGTATATGGTTAAGTCAATAATTTACTAAAATAAATTTATAAATGAAATCTAGGTGAACACCCTTCACTAAAATGAATCAAAGATAGGGTGTTCATAAATGAAAGTCATTTGGTTAAAATTTTGGATCATACAAAGTGTATGGATAGTAAAAATAAAAAATAATGATAGATAATTCCTAAAAAAAGTATGAAATTATCTTGGTCATTAAGTGAAATATTTTTTATTTTTATGTTATAATAATACCCTCTATAAGAAGAAATGTATTTCAGAGGATTTGAGTTTAGATGAAGACCATTTTAAGAGCATTAAAAAAATCACTATAAAAATAAGAAACAACCAGGATATTTTGAAAAAAATTATGTATAAATATTTTATAAATAAAAGAGAATAATATTTTATTTTATAAAAACTATAATTCCTATAAAATAAGTAACATAGAAAATGAAAAGAAATTAACAATACGAATACACATTGAAAATGTTAAAATGTGATTCTTTTTACAGTATGTTGAAAAACCCACATAGAAAATAATAAAATATTATTTAATACATTTTTAATAATATAAATTAGTTTAAAATGACTTAAATCAATTTTTAATCTATACATAAGGAAGTTTTATTAAATATATAATGAATTTGTACAAGGAATAAATGAGGTTCTTATTTGAAAAGAATAGATGGTGTCGATTTCACTTATAAGAAACACTTCAGGTACAATATGTGTCCAGAGAAAATAAAATATATAGGGAAAATATATAACAATTGGAATATTTACTATAAATTATGATAATATTTATAATGAATAAAAATTGACTAGGTATATTATCTTTCTAAAATAATCTTTGTTTGAAAATAATATTGGAAATGAAACCCTTACTAGATGAGTATTATTTTGATCAAAACCACTTTTAGGGTGGGAATCTTTTTATTTGATCGATATTAAAATAAATTAGATGATATGGCTCTTAAAACCCAATGAATCTGGAAAAAAATATTAACCATCTAGTAATCACACCATATTGAAGGTATCATGGTGCAAATTAAGAAATAAGTCTCAAGAAATTAAATTTTATGCCAAGAACATCATACATTTATCTCTTCTTAGTAAAATGTTTTCTAACCTCCTATATCAAAACCCAACTATATTAATATAATATATTATAAAAATATTAATACCTACAACTATTTATAATTTTAATTGGTAATAATTTTTTACATGCATATTAGATATTGTTTTTCCTATTTTCCACATGGGGTGTTTATAATTTTCACAATTTGTACTAGTTTCATAGGAGCGATATAGGTATTTTATCTTATTAAAAATATAATAATTCAAAGTCCATTAATGTTACTATAAGGGATTAATTCTAATTATTTATGATTTTTATGTTTCCTTTCATGAGTAATTTATCCTTTATCTTAGAAGATGAAATCGAAAATGATAAATTTTTGGTGTTTTTTAATCTACGATGGTTGATTTTTTAATTAATGAGATAAATATTGATGTATATTATCCCAAAACCAAAATAAATTAATTATTTACATATTTATATAATATAATACTAGTAATTATGTTTTCCAACTAAAAAATGTTGTAATTTCATTGTGCTATTCATGTTGGTGGTCAAATCGACATAAACATGAACACGCAATGATTATTAATGATTGTCTAGTGATTTTGTTAAAATAGAATTAAAATGATAAAATGATTATATAATTTAATGTTTATTCATATCCTATATAATATTAATAATGTTTTTATAAGAATCAGTAATGTATATGAAAATATTATATAATTTGAATTATATATTGTCCTCTTAGTACAATTTTTTCAAATGACTCAATTAACAAAAATAAATTATTGATCATATAATTAATATTTTCTCAAAGTTTCCATACTAAAAACATAATGATATAAAAAACATTAAATTTACCCACTATCCACATTATCATGACCATCCATGTAAGGCAGTGAAGAGAAGAAAAATAAAAATAAAGCTTTTCATGGTGGCGGTAGTCTACATGTATTCATGGTTCATGATTTAATTTTACATATATTGGAGAAATGAATAAAATATTTTATCATTAATAATTTTAAATATGTTATAAATATATTTATTATTTATTTAATTTATCATTATGAATATCCATGTAAGGTGGTTAAGGAAAACAAAAACATGAGGTTTTGCAGATGCGGTAGTCTGCACACTCAAATGCCATTTTTTATTTTCATAGGGGAAAAGGGATGCGTGGTTAAATATTTTACCTTAATTATTATAAAATAAAATTATATTAATAATACTAATGTAATCCTTTTTATATTCTGAAATGTAATTTTAATATTAATAAAATAACATTTGGGAAAAATAAATGACGATGAAGTGGTTCGAAATCTATACCTCACAACTTGAGATATTTGTTTTGAAAAGCGGGTTAAAAATTTTAAGGATGGTATTTTGAGAATAAAAAAAACCTTATTAAGGTGTATATAATTTTATAAGAGAGGTTTGGGTTGATTTTGGGTCGAAATAATGGTGTATTTGTGTGAGGGTAAGTGGGGAGAGGATATCCCCTTTTATAAGTGAAAAGGAGTAGAAATTTTGTAAATACCTATATCCTTTCAATAATGAAAAGTCACAATAAATTAAAATGGATATAAAATATAGAAATAATATATAATTGAATAGATAAGGTTTATCCAAACCTCAACCATTCAATTGATAAAACATAACATGTTTTTTCCATTACCTCTTAAGTTACCCATTTTTACCAATTCAGTTTTCACTACAGTAACTAGTTTTTACATAAATAATTTCTCATTTATGACCAAAACATAAAAGATAATTATTATATCATTTTTAAATAATTATTCAAATAATTATTCAAATTTTAAATAATTTTTTTTCCAATTTTAAAAGTGATAGAATTAATTATAAAATACTAAATGTATAATATATTAAAAATTGTTGTTTTACAAAAAATATAAATTAAATTATTATTGTAAAATACGAGTTCATAAATTTAAAAAATATAGTTTCAATTTATATATTAACTTATAATATAAATATATTTTTTTAAAATGGTTTCATTAATTTTCAATTCACAATTAAATACAAATAATATCATAAAAATCCATGTTATTTGTAAAAAATGTATTTTTCACCATTCAAATAAAAATAACTATTTTTAAATAATTCCAAAATATTTGATATGTAAATTTTGTATTTTTAAATCAAAAAATGAATTTAGTTTAATTCTATTCAAATTATAAAATTTATAAATTTAGTTTATAAATGAAAATACATATAAAAACGATTTTACTGAAAAATAAAATTTTAAACATTAAGTGTTCTTAAAATTATTTCATATTAGTTTTAATTTAAAAGATGTTAATTCATTGGTTAACATATAATAATATTTTAAATGTTTTAATTTTATCTATTAGGAAAAAATGTACAATACATTACAAAAAATTAATATTAATTTTATATTAAATACCCTATAATAAATACAGTTAAAATTATTTATTTATTTTCTAAAATTTAATTTATTACTCCATTGGTATTTAAATATTTATTCTAATTTTATATATACATCAAATCTTATTTTAATAAAAATAATATTGATATTTATATAGACATACAAATAAATAAATAAATAAATAAAATAAAATATAATATAATATAATATAATATACTATAATATTTTAATATAATATTTTAATATCTTTATGAGTGATATTATTTTAAATTTACTAGTTAAAAATAAACGAATTCAGTATACCTTATTCATATATGAACAACCACTATTTTTTCAATGACCATATTTATAATGGATAAATTTCATTCCTATATATAAAATTACTAAATCATTCATTCATTCCACTCTCACTTTACCAGTCATAGTTTATATGTCATATTATTGATTTTTCTTTAATGGTGCTCCTTTGGTTCACTTCTTCAATGAGTTTTTTGTTTTTCTATCGGTGATCTTCATGGTTGATGTTGATCCAACATATTTTCTGGTAGTGAAGATTTTATACTTTTATATCCATTGTCTCATATTGATTTATGCACTGTTAATGGATGTACATCATACATGGTGAGTAATAATCTAGGGTGTGCAATACTTAGTTTTTTGTGGTTTTGTTGTAATGGCATACTTATGAATGAATAATGTATAATTAGTTTGGTTCATATCTTATATTGACCATTTTCCAATAATGTTTCAATTTTTTTATAAATAATAGATTAAAATATTTTATAATATAAACGTATAATAATTATTATAATGAGGATAATAATAATAATAATAATAATAATAATAATAATAATAATAAACCCAAAAACCTATGGAATTAAATTCTCCCCCAAAAATAAATTAAATCCCCATAATTTTAATTATTACTTATAAATAATAATACCTAAGGGTATATATAGATAATCATGAATTAAAATATAACTTCTATGCGATAAAAACCTTTCTATTACAGGGAAGACTATGAAACATAATTTTTCCCTCATAATAATCATATATGAACGTTCTCAAACATTTATTAATAATATACATCTATAGCTAAGTCTTAGGAGTTTCTACAAACATACCTTCCATAACATCATTTTCGAGATAATATTTCTCACCAAATATTAAAAATAATTATTACAATTATATCCAAACAAATCATAGTAAGGGGTCATATGAATATTAAATCTAAATCCTAATATGTATTTTCCAATTAAACCATAATTTCAATGTATAATACATTCATTTAAACTATATCATTATTTATTTATCCTATAAATCTCTTGGTTCCTCCTAGGTTACATTAAGTTGTGTTATCTAATAAATCATAAACAAATCTTTCAAATTAAATAAGAACTTAATCATTCATAGTTTCATGTAAAGATAATGTGATTTTCCAAAGAATATCCTTTGAGAGTGTAATTCTAGGTGTATTATCTTTGGTCCACTCATTGTTAATTAGGGAGATGATTGAGTTAATTCCCAACTAACCCTTTTAAGGGAAATTACTCGTTGGTGTATCTATTCCATATCAAACTCTTCTTACTTTTTTTTAAATAGGGACGTTTTTCTAAGAAAACCACATACTCAAAACATTAAGAATATTTTAGGATACCATATTATAACTAGATTAATCTCTAGGGTTTCCACTGTGGTTCTCGCATCATAATCCCAAAAAATAATTGAACTAATCCTAAAAAACAACTATAACTTTCTCTTATTAGAACTATAGTTGTAATATCCCAACTATTTTTAGGTATATACCTCTTTTAGTTTTAATAATTCCCCATAAGTGATTGTATTGGTTTAAAAACATGTAAAGAAACACATGGTCCGATCGACTATGTGTTTTGGAAGTGCAACATGAGGAGTGGTGATTTTTACCGATAGAACTCAATCACATTCTAAAATATAATAATGATGTGAAATATTTGAAGTCTTCTCAAGGAAACCATACATGGTTTGAATGGTTCAATATATGATTTTGATTTTAAATTCACATTGTGTATGTCATGAATCTTGAGTTAATTTCATGTAATATATTCATGATGTGAAACCAGTTTATTATGGATTTTAATATGATGTGTTTGTTTTATATACATATATGGTTTATGAGACTTTAATGAAATGAAATTAATTCACATCATGAATTATCTACGCTCATCCTTAAATAAACCCTCCAAAATTTTTCATTTATTAAAATAGTCTATCTTTTCACTCCACTGTAGAATATCCATGGATGACATCTAAAAATAATTTTTGATCTAGAAGTAAGACCATGATTGATCTTGGAATTCTAGACCAACTGTTGAAGGTAAGAATTATGATTATTATTCCAATTCTCAAATTTTTTTGATTGAATTTATTTTTTTCATTGAAGGGAAGATAGAATTTGATCCCTACCATAGATGTGGGGATTTGATGTTTCCATCTTTTATTTCATGGCCAGAGGTCTATAACCGAAAAATGTGATCTAATTCTAATTATTAAATTATGTGAAATATTATTTTATTGCATCAACAAAAAATTTGTGTTAATTAAAATAGTAATTGTGATGATAAATCATGTTTTGGATTACTCCTCTGATCCCTTTGGATCCAATGGTGTTGTGAACAGACTGGTGGCTACTTGTACAATGAGGCCACCCTTGATTAATAATGAACTGACTAATGGATTAATGTATATTTTATAATTACGTGATACTTTAGGTAATTTCTTGTGATATAATCACCATAAGAAAATATATTTTTACTAGAATTATGGTAGAAATATTATATGATATAGGTTTGTGCACCAGAATGATTACGGTTTAATAAAAACATGACAATTGAAAGGGATAATAGAAATATAATGGTTAATTTTCTAAATTTACCATTATAGATTATGATGTTATATGTGTTGTTCCTATTGTAATATTTTGTGTTGTGATTCATCCTAAAATAACCAACATAGGGCTTGTCCTAGTGATGCTAAAATGTATATATAAAGGGATGGACGAATTATGATAAAGTTGTTTTATAAAGGTCTTATCTTGGTTATGATGAAACTATTATATAGAGGGCTTGAACCAGTTTTTCTAAATTGAATATATAAAGGTCTTGGACTTTTTATGCTTTAATGATTATAGGACTTTTCTTGGTTATGCTGAAATAATTATGCAGAGGTATTTTCCCAGTTATGTTACTATTCCATGGACTTGTGGTTATGATTAGAATAGTTGTGTTATATCCATAGAGATATTCTGGAAAACTTCTAAAGATATTTATTTGATGTACTGTATAAATTTTCTATTTAATACAAATATTTATTGCTTTATTACATGCACTGATTATCAAACTAGTTTTTTAGACATAAGGGTGTCAACCTACCGAGTATTAGTCACACCCTATTTAGGCCAACATCTAGTACCAAGAATATTACCTAGATGCGGGTTTAGACAAGGGAAATGGACCTTATTGTCTATTGTTGCTTACTAGTTTGCTGGGATCAGGGAGATGGGACCGACATGGGGTTTAGGACCGAAGTATTTTGAGTTTATTTTTTATCATCTTTCTCTTTTATCTGCATGAATTTAAGAATTAATTTTTGTTACATTATATTCTCAAGTAACATGCTTCATTATTATTTTGTTTACTTGGTTCATCCTTCATTTTCCAATTGTTTGATGTCTTGTTTATGCTGTTTACTTAACTATAATATTTGTTTATTTATACAATGTTTCAACTCAATATTAGGGGTATTGTATTCTCACTTTTCATTTAACACCACTAATTCTAATTGGATTCCTTTTTCATATAATGATACACACTTTAGGTCTCGTAACTAACCTAATTTTTCCACATGAGATAGTACAAGATCATGGGAAATTACAATGTTGTATCATAGGATCATGTTTATATAATCAGTTTCTTTACTATTATACTATGATGTATCGAGACATAGTAATGAGCTTGAGCATGGGGTTATCTAACCCATGTATAGATGAAAAATCTGAGTGCCTAGGGATGGGATTTTATTTCTTGATTTTCACTTGGTACAGTTGATATTACTTCACATAGGGTGATTCACATGTTGTGTGATGTTATTATTTCTTGAGATTTATCCTCTTGGACTGGAATGGAATAATATGAGTATGCACACAAAATTAAAGGAAAATATGGATATATCAATACATGGACTGTTCATTATAGGGACATATTTATTTAATTTCATATATTCAAATATATGAACTATTAAATCAGATACCTATTATATCTAATTAATGAAAAGGAATGAACTATTATTTCATGATAATTTACTTATTAATCCATATTTGAAGAGACCGTGATAAAGTTGTTCTCTATTGTTGTCACATGTTTATTTCTAGCTTCTTGTTATTGAGTGTTCTAAGATGAGTGTTTGTGTTATAGAGAAAATGCATCCTCACCATCTTCAAATTTAGGGTTAATAGAGTTTCAATAAGAATTATCCTGACAAAGATGAACTAGAGATTCATATTTCTCCTGAGGATCAGATAGATTTTCCACATTTTGATAGATTCATGAGGGTGATTACATTCATGGAAAGGGAAAATACTTTTACTATTACTTTAATATATATGTTTATTAGAGTGTTTTAGTAGAAACATCTGCCTATGTTCACTAGGGATGGAGACCCCCAAGAAGCAGAGTTCTGGATTTTCACAGTCCATAAAATAATCAGGAACCTAAAAAAACCATTAATATGAGGCTTAATATTACTTCAAACATGATTTTTGGAATCAAAAATTATTATTTGGACAATTTACTGTAAGATTCATAGAAAGGGGAGTTATCTTAGAAGGTCTTATTGATAATGATTTTAAGCCACGTCTTTCTAGATACATTGATGGATGAGAAGGCCCACGAGTTCATGAAACTAAAAGAAGAGGGCATGTCTATGATGGAATACTATTTGAACACATAATTGGGCATCATACACTTTTCAATTGAGAATTTTATAATATTGGGGAATGAATCAATAGAAATACAATGATAACATTGTAACATCATGAAGAATTTGGGAATATTTAATGACTTATAAGATCATATAATTTGGCATTGTTGTATTAATATTTATTTAGGTATTAGATGTATTTATGAATGTCCACATTCCCAAAATGTATGGGAAAGTCAGGGAAACCAACCATAGGTAGCTTGACCAAGGCTCAGGCGGGAGTCACCTCAAACATTCCTAGGTAACTAGCTCGGCTAGTTACCATTGGTGGCATATGGAGTTCTAGAATACCCCCGTGAAATAGGGGCAGGTCCACACCACTAGGTTGAAGTGTTTTATTAAAATGGTACAACAATGGGAGATTCTAGGGGAGGTCATAAGTAGACCACAATACTCGCTTACAGATACTAGTGGTTCCACCATAGATTATAAAGTAGAGGGATGCTGCATTAGGATTTCTGTGTAGGACTCATTTATAGTTGGAACTATTCAATCATTCATAAACAATTCATATAAAACCAAGGCTATCAGATGTGATCAATCCCCATCTTCCATTGGAATCTCATGGTGCCGCGTTGTGCATATTTGAAATAATATGATCCGGGATAGTGCTAAACATTACCTTTAAACCTCCCAATACCCTGTTTCAAGGTCATGACCCATGAGCGATGCTTACTGAACACCACCACCATCTATCCTGACCTATAGTATTTTGATGGTATCCAATAGAGCCGAATACAATCTTTATGGATGGAATTGTGATCGATATTCCTCATTCATCTTGTGCGTGAGTAGTCACAAAAAGTTCATCAATCATGTGAATAACCAAATATCATGCGATCACATACCCATATAACCACCATGAATGAAATCTATTTTTTTGTGCATGATTTTTTTCAAATAATGGAATCCATCATGAAGGAAACCACCACATGAAGCCCTCACATGAAACATTATAGATTACATGAACCATGTATCCACCAAAGGCATTTCATGAGCCCATCGCAATAGGATATAATTATAATATAGTGAGAATATGATGATCAATATAGATGATGCATAAATTACCAAATATTTAAATGAATAAGAAGATAAATCCTCATTGCAAGAGGCTTCCATGTTCCGTATTTTTATTTATTCTATCGTAAGAATCTTTTAACTGACCCTCAACTTATATGCCACAAGAAATAACACGAATCTATCATCATTTGTATTCAATCCCCATTCAATGAATGATAACTGTTAAAATGATATGCATTACATGTATTCTTATGATTCTTAGAAAATAAGGCCTTTATGAGAAGCTGATCATACGATCACGATAGTCCATTACAAGATGAATCACGTCCCTTGAAACTGCACGATGTTAATCTCGTAAAGCATCAACTACCACATCCAACCAACTTGTAATCCTTCACATGAAATGGTACATCATCCTTATCTTCCTTTTTCCAATATAAACCCAACTCCCCTAAAAAAATTACACACATGGGAGAGGAGGGGGAGCAACAATGACAGATAGCGTAAGAACAAATCACACTAACAATAATCCTAAGAGAACATCCTTAGGTGATTAGGAGAAGCTATCATATGACATATTGATGTTCAAGTGATCACATGGAAAACTGAATATCATGAAATTAATTTTTCATGATGGGTATTTACATTATCTCATGATACCCATTGGTTTTGTGGTGTCACCAAGAAGGAAATTCGATTGTTCATATTGTCTCGTTGTGCACCGCTATACTCATTCTAAATATCTCATATGAAACTGTCCTTTAAATAACATGAGAATAGGAGTAATAGAACCTCATGTTATGTGATATTCTCATCACCCATATGTGAAAGACATTAATTTTTATGGATGTAATCATAGACCAATCAATATGAAATATCTTAGTCTTGTGATGTCATGAATCCATATCCTTATAAAGAAAACAATAAGGATGTATGCCACCAAGTGTCATTCACTCTTCCCTACCATGCTATGTGTACCTCAAACTATTAATGTGATTATTTTTATGTACAATTCCCCAAACATGACCAAAAACCCTTCACAAGACCTCTTTCAGGTCATCCAAGTCGCATGAACATGGGACCTTAATGTGGTTCCATCATACAGGATGCCCATAAACATGTATAAGACCTTGGAACAGAAGGGAACCAATGGAAATATCCTTCCAATGCTATGTGAACCCAAGGATGAGCGGGTTTGAAGAAACAACTCTTCATTGGAAACATATTTTCCTTGAAGCCATGTGGGTTTATCTCTTTGAACATGCAACTTCAAAACATAGAAGAGTATACAATCATAAATATGTTTGTGAGACCCCGATGCAAGATTAATTTAATGTCATTCAATTTCAAGACTCCTAACTACTCTTGTGATGTATTCTAGAGAACTTGGATGTTTCACATTGATCATGAGATGGTCCTTGGAAAATTTAGGTTGATATCACAACAACTTATCAACAAGTCATCACTATAACAAAAATTCATATTGATATGTCATCATTATCATGCGATAGCCCGAGGACATGTTAACTGATCATGAGGTAGATTTTCAACATGTCATCATCATCATACTGAATACCACAGAAATGTCCACTTTGATTATGAAAATCATCTTTTAAATGTATTATTGGATCATATGAAGACATCCAGTACAAGTCACTAAAACTTGAAAAATACCCTGGACATGTCATCATTATCATGTGTAAGATCCCAGACATGTATGCATTGATCATGTGAAGACATTATGGAAAAGTTATTTGATCATGGGAATCATCTTAAACGTGTCCTCTTTATTATGTGAACATATCCACGAAAAGCCAAAGAATATTGAGAAACTTCTTGGACATGTCAGCCAGACACCCTTGGATGTTTCTTTCATGTCAAACTAACACTATAATCAGGTCAAGTGAATGATCAAGACCTTTTCAATAGGACAACCAAGACATGTCGGGTAGATCCTTTTGGAAATGTCAACTACATTCATAATTCACACTTAGAATCATTACATGTGGACCCAAGTCATGAATCTTCATCTAAATTCCCATGTAAAAGGGAAGTGTCCTAAATGGGATTGGATTACACACTCATGCAACACTATTGGGGTCATTGTCTTAGACATAAATTTCATTGTCAATATCTCTCTTTATCATTCAAAAGGTAGATACTTTGAATGAAAAAGGGAATACATCCTATTATAATCCAATGGAATTCAAAAAGAATTAATGATAAAAGTACTGCCTCTATGTGTGAACACCCACCCCAACCCATCGGTAGGTTAAGAGCAAACTAAACAACATGAACTCTAATTCCTAGATTAACTGGGATACGTACGATGCCTTTCTAAGGATTGAGGTCTAATGGGAATAAACCTTGGTTTAGGTCCCTATATAATCCAAAGATTCATGACCTATGGGACTAAAATCTCCAATGATCCTACCATCCTTCATCGTCCATTAGCAGACTGGGAATACAACTGATCTATGAGATCACATAAACCAATCAAAAGAGGATATATAGGATTCCTTCCTAAGGCCCGAAATCCAATATGAATCCACTTTAGTATAATTCCCTATATATCCAATAATTCTTCAAAATTTTATTATACATTAATGAATGATAAGTAAGATATACATGAACATCATTTTAAGTGTAAGCCTTGACTATTCCCTTAAAAACCTAAAACCCATCAAGGGGTTAGAGATGGATCAAGCTAGGATGAGTCTAATTCATATTACAATAGGATAAATAACATTCATTCCTAAGGACCAAGATCCATACCATATCCTCCATGAGAAGGGTAATCCAATCTCTCAATGGGAAGCATTGATGTGTAAGTTGTATTAAAATATAATCTCCTCAAATGTTTTTGATCTTCTTCTATCTCTTGTTTCTCACACCAAGAATGAATAACATGGGATTAGAGGTTGGAGATGATCTTCCCAATATTAGGATGGGAGTCCCCGTAGTGTGGGATATTCATTGAGATCTATGTATAATTGCATATCATCTTCTCTCAAAAGTCCATACTCTAGATGAGGAATTCTAGGGAAACCTCAGGGTGTAATCCCCGATCAATGACATAATATGATACGATATGTCCCATATAATAGGGAAAACTCACCATGTAATCCCATAAGAGTGGCATGATGTGGCAACCCCCAGAAAATTGAATCCACCTTGGTGTAGGTCCCAAGGGCGTTAATGAACTATGATAACTCTTATTATAAAAATAAAAATAATATGTTGGACAAATTCCTATGGCCTAATCTCAAATGGGAATCCACCTTGGTTTAATCCCCCCCATGTCTTCAACATTACTACTATCCAGGCCCAATCAATCCTATGGGATGATCATTCTATCACATCTATAAGAAGAATAATAAGTCAAATGAACTATGTAGACTCTGATTTTATTCTTAGTAGGTTATATGAGATGCCTCTTTAAGGATAGAGGCCTATATTTACATCCTTATCAAATTAGTTTAAACATCATGAATCAGTCTAGTCACACAACCTTAAACCATGAAATATGAACTACATTGGTTTTGAATCCTATTATAAAGAGGATATGTAGAACACCTCAAAGAGGTTCCTTACCATCTCTAAGACACCAACCACCTCCCCAGAAGACAATAAACTCCAATGTTCATAAACATGGGTATACACTAAAGAATTATAAATTAATAAAAGAATTATAGAGATCCAGTGATATGCACAAAGTTGTTCCTATCAATACGTTTTCTTAATAAAGTCATTGACACAAGGGTAACCAGTCCCATATGGAGTCCTAATAAGGATTCCACAAACATATCATAAATCTATAAGAGAGCCCCAAAGTAGTCAACGGTTCCCCCCAAAAGGGTGTGATGATCGCTACCTACCATCTTCTCGACTAATGTGAGTTGCTAAGAATTATTGGTTCTAAAACTCAAAAGGACCACCTTACTTTCTAACGTTGTTCTATACTCATTTATGGATGTGGGAACATTGGGAGTTTCTATGGAAGATAAAAAATTGGGAAAACCAACATGAGTGATTGTACAAGGCATTAAACCGCCCATAATCAAACCATTGATTCAACCAATCCACATATTTTCTACCACAAAAAAAATGAGGATTACTCCATGAAATATATTAACCATGTAATCCATTTCATTGGTTAAAAATGATTGACTATCAAGTTCCATTTAGTGATGTTTGTTCCACACTTGTTGCGAAAGAAAATGGTGAACCTAATAATTTTTTTACTATGCTAAACATTGCATAAAAATAAGGGTCCTCATACTTATCCTTTAAATAGGAATGTAATTTGTCAATAACATGCTCTTATATATGATTCTTCACTAATAATGTGTCTTATTTCTTCTCGAGGACTCTCTAGATTCATTACATTCAAAATGACATCATCGAATGTGCCAACAGATTCCTATATCATTGGAAAAAATTCTTTTTCCTCAAGGCCTCAACATATGTTGTTGCCAAAAAACCACATTCAGTCCCATCTGGTGAATGTATTGGTATAAGAGTACCTTATCAAAAAATCTGTACTGTCTTTGGAATAAAACCATAAATTTATTTGAAGAATTAATTTCCATTTGCTGTCTTTCCCAAGATAGGCCACATGGGAGTGTGTGGACCTTTTTTCTTTATCCAGCAACATTAGAAGATTATATCTAGAGCATAACAACACATACATTCCCTAACCAAGGGAGGTGTATGAGGAGAAGAATCATGCAAACTCAATTACTCAATAGATTCCTATGAGGGATCCCATATATTTTGGTCATCATAATCAACATGTGATGATGATTCCACGTGGAGCTATAGGGGAGGTTGTGCCTACAACAACTTTTCATTTTTGGTCATTCATTAGGAGACCCTTCGAAGGGTATCCAAATAAATCAGCTCTAGGTTAGGATTATATACCTACTACTTCCAATATTTTAGAGGCCCACTTGTGTATCCTAATAATGGCCCATAATCATTCCTAATTTATAAGTATCCTCAATATCCTAACATTATCATATGTAGCTATAGTAATTGTGGAGTCCGAGGGAGCACCCCAACCCATAGGTATTTGGAGAATATTTATCATATTTTTCCCAGGTATCATCTTCAATAAGGGACCCAACACCTTAAATGGTATTATGGAAACTGGCACGTAAAATGGTAATATGGGCCCCAACCCCTCAAATGGTACTATGGGAACTAACCCCTCTCTCAAACAGTACAATATGAACCATCCCACAATAAAAATATATCTAACATTCCCATCAAATGAGATATTGCATTGAGAAGAATAATCGTCCCACTTATATCTTCTTCAATATGATATCAATCCAATCTAAAAACTTCTCACTGAGTTCAAATAAGCACACTCCTAAAACTTAAGTCCATACCATCTTGCATCCATATAAGTCATAACAGGTTTGAATAAATTCTTCTTCTAGAATAGGAAAATTAGGGCTCAATGATATCATTTAAGTGTTTCTAGAATGTGTTATCGACCAAGTTGGTATTTCATAGGACAAATAACATTGAGAATATAGACTGTGGAAGTAGTGAATTTAGTATTTTGGGTCTACAGTAGGACTCACATCATCATCCAATCACCCTACCATCGACAGAGGAAATGGTGTTTTCATGGATCCTTATTCTAGACCCTTGAGGTTGAAATGAAGATTTCTATAGAAGAATAGATAAGTCAAGTCTAAAGATGGAATATGGATATCTAGGAAATAGTCTTATTAATTATCATGGGATCTATACCTTGGAATGATGTAATGGTACCTTCTTACAGAATAACACCTTACAGTGAAGTGCCTCATCCCACATGGATGGGGGTATTTTCATATTACATATCCCTTTATTAGGTGAAATATAGATGTTGGTCCACCTCTTTCTAGCCCATAGGATTGGGAGAATTTTAAAAATTTCCACCTCCTCATCAAGTGTATTCTAGAAACCATATGACATCAATAGTTACCATTAAGAATCTATAATATTTGAGATCTTTTAATTAGTGGGAAGTGTCTGCATCATCTATTACTATAAATTCTCCTTCACCTTCACTAAAGCCAAAAATGACAAGGACTCTCCACCCTGAACTCCGAACATAGCCACATGGTCACACCAATGGTGGTGTAAATATCAAATGGGAGGATAATCATTCTCTTACATCTCTTGAAGAGGGAAAAAGAAGAGTATATTCCTTAAAATAATGACATTTATCAGGTTACTTTCAGTGCATTGATAGTAGTCAGATAGAGTTCTCGACAATGAGAATATTTAGATTGGGAAATATGATCATCGATGACAACCATTTACCCTACCATCAACGTCTAGGTCCCAAAATTGAAGGTTTATTTTCCTTTAAGGACTATCTTCCTGTAAAAATAGGAATGGAGATATTAGAACCATCCACACATGAATCCCGGCTACAGTAATATGAGAACTTTGAATGGGACACGCATGTTCTGAAATAGATCACATGCCACATACCTCCTAGGGATATGTGATTGTCTTTCAACATAACATTGAACAAATCCTGTCCTTTCGAAACAAAATGTGTCCCCAAGAATTTTTACTATTGCATGGAAAATGGGTTGATGTATCTCTTAATGGTAAGTAATCTGAATGAGTTAGGTTTGATAGGCCACAAAAACGATTTCCCCACCAATAGAGGTCTCACAAAAACAATAGAGAGATTCTCTCTCTTCAATGATTGGTTGGAGTGGTAGATATGTTATGTATTGATGGATTTAATGGATCCTAAAACTCATGAAATATTAAAAAGATTCATCCAAGAATCATTCTAATAGGCACTCTCCTTATAGTTTATTCACAGTCATCCTTATCGAAAGGTATTATAATTCACGGTCGAATTTATTACCGCAAGATGTTAAACTTCTTGACTGACATCCTTAATGAAATTCATTAAACTCATAGAAGAATACCATACCAAAAGATGTTAAACATCATGGACAATGTCCATATCGTATGAAATTAAACTGCATGGATTTCATTCTAGTAACATGAAGTTAAACTGTATGACTTTGTCCTTGTTTAATGGCGATTTAAATACATGGTACATCATGGTTTCATGATGATAAGTTTCAAAACAACATCCCCAATTCACGATTCTATACTGTACAGAATTTGCCTCAGATAGATGATGATAATCTATGAGGAATCTCAATATGTGATAGACGTTTTTTGCATTAGGAATAAATTTCAATTTCTTGATGTAACACCAATAGAACAAGACCTAAATATTAGCTATATCATAAAATCAGTAATACCCCTAAGTCACCTACTGAGGGCGTCATCTGATAGGACACATACCTAGACACACAAATCTTGGCATCTTGTATACCTTGCCTAGTGTGGAATGATACAAACCAATGTGATTAGGATCACATCCCTTCATGTTCAAATGAATTATTCTATCATATTTTATCCAAAATCAAGGGTTAGGTATAAATCCACACTCTCGTGCATATTGTACATAAGAATATTTCGAAGGAATAATGATGATAGATTCAGGCCTATGTCCCCACCACAAAAATGAAATAGACCAACATATACTGGAACATGAGAACATGGAAGAATATAATACTGTACATACCTGGTATGAGTTCTATTACTTTTTCAAAGCATTTACGGAGAGCATATGTCATCTGAGCCTATGGACTTGTGCACCCCATAAGCTCAGGATTGAGCTCATATCCTCGTTCTGATGGAGGTCCACCATGTGAGAGTGTTATATGACTTAATATAGGCTCATATTCCTATCAATGAAGCTACTCAAATTATTCCATTATCTTATATGAGGAGGCTCATATCCCTTCTCCCATTCTTAAGGGTTTTCGACATATTCTAACGGGAAATGAATTTTCAAACTATGCCCATATTCCCTTTCCAACCAGTGATCACTATGTGAGAGAGACACATGCCATGGGAATGGATCATACTTCTATAAAAAATATCTTTTACATATTCCAATGGCCTAGGATCGGTATCATATCTCATTTATCATTGAGGACAACCAAGTGAGAGAGGAACATTCCAGAGGATATGATAATATCTCTATTAGAGAGTCTCTTTAGAATAATATAAAAACTTATCATTAGAAACATAATACACTCACAACACTAGACATTGAGTATGGTTAAGTTTTCCACAAATATTATATAACAAGTATTCAATCTTCATGGGTACTAACCTTCACCTTGGCTATTCAATCTCATGATTAAGTGTTCCACATAGATCATTTACCATTGATTCATTCAACATTATAAATTAGTAAATGATATAAATGTAGAATACATACATGTATGTCATAAATCAATAATTATAAGTGAATAAGGGTGAATACCCATAATAGAGGAACGGGTAAGGTATTCTCTATATGATGATTTTGGTATGGAAAATCGTCTGGTAATTTCAACAGCATAACAACGTCATATGGAAATTCATAAAATGGGTTTATGAAATAGAAATGGTTATATACTAATTTATACATAAAATGGATAGTATGGAATCATTGAAAATAATATAACAACATGTGAAATGGAATTTTAGATGCATAATATAAAAGAATTGCTTAAATAGAAATGAGATAGAGAAATCCCTTACATAATTTCGGCATTGTAACAGGTGGGTTTAAAAAATTATAAGGGGGACTAATGGGAGGGAAAGAAAGATAAAATCATGTATAAATCAAAGGAAATTTATGAAGCTTTGGATGAGCATATCTTAAATCAATAAAATGGAAATTAAAAGGCATGACATGAAAGATATTCTTGAAGAAAAAGGAGAGGGGGAGATCCCTTACATGGATGTGTGACTCCAATGTCTTGGGAGAGGCTTCTTAGAAGATTGGGGGAACCTTGGGAAGACATAATAGAGAAGAGGCAAGAGTTTGGCCGAACATAAAAGTGATTTTTTGGAGCGAAATTGGAACTTTGGTGGGTTTATATAGGAAAGGAGGGGGATTAATTTATTATTTTTATTTTCGACAATAAACAATAAAATATTCAAAACAAAAAACTATCCCCTATTTTTTCCCATGGTTTTTTTGAAAGGGGGAGTGGTATAAATTATTTTATAAGGATAACAGCCGAATATATTAAAATATTTACCATGCTTATGTGGAGGTGAGTAATACTTTCAAGGAAAAGATTTTAAAAATCTTAAAATATTTTATATGTATTTGACGATTCACTAAGGATTTATAAAATAAAACAAATAAAACTATAATTAAATAATATAAAATTAAAAAATATATATTTATACTATGTTACTTTTTTAGTATTTATTAAATCCTTATTTGAGTATTATGATGTCAAGAACACCTTATATATTTATATGATAATTAATTTTTACCCAAAAATTTAACAGTATCAGAAAATTTTGAAAATATTTCCATAGGATTATTTCAACATCCTAATTCCAAAAACAAATATTCATTTTATATAAATAATTTTCTATAAATCTGATTTTTCACTGTTAAAATAAAAACAGATATTTATTGAAAATTGATGGGTTTTGAAAAAAATAGTTTTCAAACCTTAATAAAATATTCTTTTGACATTATCAAAATATATGATAATTAATATTTAATAAATGTAATTTAAGAATAATATTTTATTAAAATATTATGTATCTCAAAAATACATTAATTTATTAAAACATATTCCTTAATTGAATTGGAATATTAACCATAAATAAAATTGGTGCTTTAGAAAATCATTTACAATGTAATAATAATATAATTAAAGTATAATCATTATTATATAAAAAAATAATCATAATGATAGGGTTTTGATACATATATCTTTATTACACCAATATAATCCCTATGAGTAAGGTGTGCGATGGTGGGGATTTCTTGGGGCTATTTGGAGAACATGGTTTGGGTCGTGATCTCAATGATCTTTAACTTCACCTATAAATTGTTTTTTACATGCCTATTTTTTGGATATAGGATTGGGCTTGGTCTAGGATAATGCCCATAAATGATATATCCCTCAAAATATATGATAAATGGGCTTCATAGGGTATGGTTCTATTGTTTATGGCCATCACTTCAGTTGTCTATTCCAAAATGATTTGTTAAAACTTCATATTTATACTAGTAATGTGATCACTATTCAACACCTATATTATCAATGGTAAGGATACTTAATGTTCATTTAAATCCAATTATATATAACAAAACAAATGGAGTGAATTCATTTTCTATATTCATAATATATTTAATTAAAATAATGGTAATTTTATTCATAAATGTTTGGGTCATTACAACCTTACACACTTACAGAATTTACCCCTCTAAATTTACTTTTCACAAATTAAAAAAGATGAGGGTCTAGTTCCTAGGTTTTTTCTTTAAACATGTGGTTTCTCCACAACACTTTGACGAGGGGAATTGTCTTATTTTGTAGAACATTTTCCATGTGATCTATGATTTTCACTAGCATCTCCACAAAGGAGATCTCATTCTCCAATGGAACTACCTATGGATTGAGTACTTGTGATGAGTAAGGTGTGTACTTACTCATGAGTGATACATGGAATACATCATGTACTTGAGATAGGTTCATTGGGAGTGCTAGTTGACAGGAAACTGCTTCGATGTACCTTGGAATAATTTTTACATTCTCTCAAAAAGTCATAACTACCTTCCATGGAGATATGTAGAGGAATAACTTTTCTCCAACATCAAACTCTAGGTCCCTTCTAGGATTGTTAGCATAGCTCTTTTGTCGACTCTGGGTAGTTTTGTTGTGCGGATGGATAGTCCTAACCTTCTCCGCCATTTTTTCAAACATTTTCAGACCTAAAAGTTTTCATTCCCCAAATTTATCCCAAAATGTCAATGTTCTACACCTCTCTTCCTAAAGGGATTCATAAGGATCCATTTGGATTCTTGATTGGAAATTGTTGTTGTAAGAGAACTCCTCCAAATGGAAATGTTTATCCCATCCGCCTTTCAAGTTCATTGAGAAAGTTCTCAACATGTCCTATACTGTTTGAATAGTTTGTTCATATTGACCATCAATTTGAGGGTGATAGGACATGTTGAAGTTCAACTTAATGTTCAGAGAATATGGGAGACCCATCCAGAACATAGAGGTAAATATTGGATCTTGATCGGACAAAATAAATTGGGGTAATTCATGAAGACTTATAACTTCTTTGATGTATATATGTTCTAGTTGATCCAATTAGAAATCCTCTTGAATTCAAATGAAGTGTAAGACCATTTTAAGATGATCCAAAACAACCTAAATAGAATTGTTTTCTTGGCATTTCTCTATAAGTCTGGTGAAAAAGTTCATGATGACCTTTTCAGATTTCCATGTTGGTATGGGTAATGGTTTCATAATCCCCTTATACTTATACCTCTCAATTATCACTTTCATACATACTAGGCACTTTGATTCATATTTAGTGATCTCCTTTTCATGTTATCCCACCAATGGTTCTGTTGAAGATCTCGATATATTCATGTTTCCTAGGTGAATGAGGAAATTATAACAATGTGCATCATCCAAAAGTTCATTTTTTATCCCCATATTTTATGGAACATATAGTATTGAACCAAATTTCCCATTTCCTTATTCAATAATATTAAACTATGAGGATTTACCTTTTCTGATATTTTCCACTTTCCTCAAAATTCCCACGTCATCTTTTTGAGCATCCTTTACCCTCTAAAAAAGATATGGTTGAGAAATAATTTGTTAAATGATTGATTATGTTCCCTTGTTTATGATTACCATGTCAATCTTCATCAAATATAAGACAATTGGATCATTTTAAATTATAATAAATGATAGAATTGTTGGGTAATTTCTATATAGATAATCCCACAACTTGTTCACTTTCCCAGGGTGGTAACAAATTTAGTATTAATAATACATGATGATCTCTAACCACCAACAGTGGGGAATATTCATCTATTCCTGTGTGTATATATATTTTAAACTTTTCTGATCTGTATATATTTAACACTTCTCCCCAAAGAGATAATTCCGCTAGATTTTCAATGCAAATATCATAGCTTCCAACTCTAGATTATGCATTGGTGTTTTTTTCTCATGAATTTTCAACATTTATGATGCATAGGAAATGAATTTTTCATTAAACATAAGAACACACCCCAGTCCCTTTTTTGTAAGAATCACTTAAGATTACGAAAACCTCCCCACATGTGGGTTGTGTGAGAACATGTGAAATGATATGCCAATTAGTAAAATCCATGAATCATTATTCACATTCAACATTCCAAGGAAACATGACTCCCTTATGAGTTATCTTTGTAATAGGGTTTGAAAATCATGATAAATTTCTCAAAAAATGGCAATAATATCCAGCTAACCATAAGAATCTATGAAAAGACATCACATATGTCGACCTTGAACATCTCTCAATTGCTTTTGTTTTTGGAAGGATCCAATGATATACCATTACTTGTGATGATATTTCTCAATAATGATACATCTTTCAACTAAAACGCTCTTGTTTGAATTTTCATAAAGATTATCCATTCTCAAGGTCTCTATCAGAGTGCTCAGATGCTCCTCATGCTCTTTCTTGGTTTTGGAGTATACTAGAATGTCCTATATAAATATTACCACGAATTTGTCAAGGTAATATCTAAAGACACAATTTACCAATTCCATGAATATTTATGGAGCATTAGTGAGTCTCAAAGGAATCACTATGAACTCATAATGCATGTACATTGTACAAAAACAGGTCTTGGGGATATCCTCCTTCACACCTACTTAGTAATATCTCAACCGGAGATCCACATTAGAGAAGTATTGTGCTACGCATTTCTAATCGAACAAGTCATCAATTGGTGTAAAAGGATACTTCTCATTATCATTATTTTTTGAGCTCAGGATAATCAATGTAAAGGCGCATTAATCCATCCTTCTTCTTTGATGAAGAGGACTTGTGCACCCCAAGGTGAAGCACATGGGTGTATAAATCCTTTATCAATATTCTCCTGTAGTTGTCTATTTAGATCCTCAAGTTCAATAATGTCCATTATATATAGAATATTAGATGTTGGAAAGGGACCAAGTATAATATCAATAAATATTTCAACATCTCAACTAGGGGAAAGACCAGACAATTCCTCGGGAAATATATCAGTGAATTCCCTCACAATAAGCATGTCATCATGGATTGTTCATTCTTCAGAATCAGTCATCTAAGAAATGTATGCATGCTCTAAGGGTAGTAATATCCGTGTGTGAGATGATGGTTCTGAATAGGATTCATCCTCCCCACTTCACTTGAATAGAAACAGGGGTTGATTCACCAAATGGAGAGTTATTTTCCTCTAACAAAAATTTATGTTGGCTCTATATAGTGAAAGTGATTCCATTTTAAGATTTTCATCAAATTACACTAGAGGGACTGTGATGAGATTTTATTGGAATTTAAATCCACAAATTTTGATAGGGGAGGATTCAGATACATAGGATGCAATAATTTCCCCATTTTCTATTTTCAAAAGCATCTCTACTTTCATGATTTGTGGTGGTGTTTGGAATGTTCTACTCAACTTTCGAGGTATAAAAGAACACGTAGAACTATGGAAGATAACCCCACCTTTCATATTTTGATTATGATTTCACTATATCTAATATACACATAGGGATGATTATTTTTAAAATATTTAATATATAAAGGGGATTCAAATGACAGAAAGGGATAACATAAAAATTACATTTATATCCGTAACTTATGAATTTATATGATTAGATCTATGTTTTACATGATCTTTTTCTAAGAGTATATTGTTATAAGATATTTTTGTTCCCTTAATAATTGTTCATACTATGATAATGAATTTACTCAATCATATCCCTCAGTAGTGTTGAACCAAGAGTGCATCAAGTCCCATTGTCATGCCCCAGTTCTCATTTGAGTCTATCTTAAAGCGGTGTTTTTAGGATTTAATCCATGATATATTTGTTCTAGAGAAACATATAATTTTCTGTATCAGGATATATATGAATTTTATTGATAAATAACATAATCTATACTCACAAAAAATTAGGTAATATTTTATTATAATTATTCTTATCCCTAAGTATTTCACTAGAGTTTTCTAATTGTAATCCCAAAAAATACTAAACCTCACTCCAATAACAACTCTAAGAACCCTGATCATTATTTCATATTTAGAAATGATTTATTACATAAAATTTAACATAATTAAACTCAAAAGATCAATATTTCTATTGTATTTGTGAAATTAGTAACATTACATATCAAATTAAAACATGAAATACCCATCTTTATTGATTTTTTCTTTTACATGACCACAATATTCCTTCGTACTTATCATTTCATGGGATAACATAAGGAAATACATAAGAAAAGGGTGAGATATAAAGCCACATAAGGGAGTAAATAAGTCATAACATGAAGAATACAACACATGTTTGGCAATATTCATATCAATGGGGCATAAGATAAATGTGAACATAAAGGCATGATATAACATTATTATAACAACATAGAAATATGGAGGAAAATTAACACACTACATTATTAACATAAAGGAATCAGGTAAACCCTTGTCCTAACTTGGTGGAAAAAATTCCTATAAAGGAATTAGGTAAACCCATATCCAAACATGACATAAAAAGATAGTAAACATTACCCAATGTATTGGATCACTATCAGGGTGCACCCTTCATAATCATTGCAATTTCATGCTTAAGTGTGGCACAAAGATCATATAACAAAGGATTCATTCAACATAATAATTTATTCAAAGATCAAGTAATATTGAATTAATACATGTAGGTATTCAATCAAAAAGTATATATTCATAAAGGTGAATACCCTTGATAGAGAAAAGGGTATGGTATTCGCTACACAATGAATATGGCATAGAAAATAATGGTGCAATTTTAGCAACATAATAACGTCATATAAAAATTTATAAAATGGATTGATGAGAGATATTGGGGAATATAATAATTTATACATGAAATGGAATGTAGGTAATCATGTAACATAATATACCAACATGAAAAATGAAATTTTAGATTCATAATAAAAAATAAATTCTTGAATAGAGATGAGAAGAGAGAAATCCCATAGGGAATTCCAGCATAATAACATGAGTGTTTAAAGGATCATAGGGGGGATTAATGGGATTCAAAGGAAGATTTCATCATATATACATAAAATTTATATTATGATAGTATGGAATAATATACCCCTAATCACGAAAATGAAAATTAAATGGAAAGACATGAAAGAAATTCATGAAGAAAAAGGAGAGATGAGGATCTTTTACTTGGATGTCTAACTCCAAAGCCGTGTGATAAGATTTTTTGGAGATTGGGGGCTCCTTGGGATGAATATAGGGAGTAGGGGGAAGAGTTTGGTAGATATTAAAATACATTTAGTGAAGATAAATGGTATCTTGGGTGAGTTTATATTGGAAGGGGTGGGGATTTATTTATTATTTTGGTTTTGGACACTACACAATAAAATATTCAAAACCACAAACCATAACATAGTTTTTACCAATGGTTTCAAGAAAAGGGGAGTGGTATACATTATTTTATAATACTAATGTCTGAATATATTTAAATACTTTCCTTTCTTATGTGGAGGTGAGTCATACTTTCAAGGAAATGATTTTAAAAATCATAACATATTTTATATGTCTTGGAGGTTTAACAAAGGATTTATAAAAAAATTAAATAAACCTAAAATTAAATTATTTTAAATTTAAAACATATATTTGGACGAATATACCTTTTATTGTATTTATTACATCATTATCGGGCCATTATGATGTAATAAAAGTCCTTATATATTGATATGGTATTTAATTTTTACCCAAAAATTTGCCAGTCTCAAATTGTTTTGAAAAATTAACCATTGGATAATTTTAATGTACTGATTAAAAAAATAATATTCATTTTATCTAAATAATTATCTATATATTTTAATTTTCACTTTAAAAATAAAAACATACTTTTTTTGAAAATTGACGGGTTTTGACAAAAACAGTTTTCAAACCATAAAAAATGTTACTTTTGATAATAATTTTTTTTATGATCATTAATATTTAATAAATGTAAATTAAAATTAATATTTTATTAAAATATTATTTATCTAAAAAATACATTAATTCATGAATATATATTCCTTAAATTAATTCGAATATTAACAAAAAATACTATTTATTTTTCAAAAAATCATTTAGAAATTAACAATAATAGAGTGAAAGTATACTCATTAATCTATGAAAAAATAATAATAATGATAGGGTCTAAATATGTATCCTTTTATTAAACTAGCATACTCCCTAAGAGTAAGGTGTGGGATGGCGGGACTTTCTTGGGGCCGTTCGGGGAACATGGGTTGGGCCATGATTTTGATGAGCTTGAAATTCTCCCGTAAACTATTTAACTCAAGCTTAAGCTATTGGATCTCAGCTTGGTATTGGTCTAGGGAAAAGTCCCTAAATTATATCCCCCTTGGATGCTCTGATAAATGGGATTTATAGGTTACGATCCTAATGTTTAAGGTTATCACTTCCTTTTTCTATGCCAAAAGAATTTGTTAAAACCTATGTTAATACTAGTCAGGTGATCAGTATTCTATTACTATATTATCAATAGTTAAGATAATTAATGGTTATTTAAATCCAATTTTATATAATAAAACAAAAGGATAACACATTTATATATATATATAAGGAATTCAATTATAAGAATAATTATTTTATTCATAAATAATCAGGTCGTTATAGTACATGATTTGAATTTAGATAAATATGTAGAATAATTGTTAGAGATTGGATGATGGGAGCATCCCTTATCAGTGACATGATGGCTTCCTCCAAGTCATGAATATATTCTCATATAAACAAGGCATGGCCACGTCCTCTATAGTCTGACTCATAGAATCATATGAGACTAACAAAAAACTATTGTATCATGTCTCTATAAAAAGAGAACTCTTAGAATGAATGTAAAATTTATGTAATGAAATTTTATTTGAAGATAGGGAAGGAAAATCCTAACAATATGATGTTAAACTACACAAACAATATCCTAATCATATGATGTTAAACTGTAAAGAGTACCTTCTAACCATACCATGTTAAATTGTATGGGAGAACATCTTGAATATATTATATTAAATTTTACAGAGCACATCCAAGTAATGTGATGTTAAAGTACACAATCATGTCCTGGCCATATGACATTAAACTATATAGGCCTCATCCAAACCATGGAAAGTTAAACTACAAGGACTTCCTCCTAGAATCAAGATGTTAAAATGAACAACATGTCACATCCTAAAAACATGACATTAATATACTCCTATGTTTCCTTACCGAATGATGTTAAAACTAAATGGAATATTTCCACACCACATGTTATGAAACAATATGGAAGTCGTCATCAAATCAATGAGTAACAACACAAAAACTATATCTATGTGAATGAAAGCTGAAATGCCCCAGTCCCTATGTGAGATTCAGATCCAAACATGGGATCTCTTCATCCAAGAACTATGTGTAGATTGATTCGTACTATCAGTAGATATATAGTGATGAATTAACCTCTATTCATGAGACCATTCATAATATTACTTTAGTTTCACATCAGGTGAACCATATCCATACCATAAGACTATAAACTACACAACTGATGTTCTAAACACATGACACAAAACTACATAATTTCCATGAACTGTGTGTGGATTGATTCCTTCCATAACAGGATACATATAGACACTTAGACCTCCATTCTTGGTAATAGAAACAAAACAACTCTTCTTTTACGCTGATTCACTCACTTCCATACCAAATCAACTTAAATTACATGATTTAATTCCATGTCATATGACACTAATCTATACAGATTTCTATAACTACCTATGTCTTGATTCTCATTCTAATGAGATCTGTTGGGATGCCTACATCCTATATCCTAGCCCAACCACCACAAGATATAAAATTCACCTATCATTTCCCTAATTTTCCCCATGTTGTGAGGAACCTTCTCCATTACTTGTTTCTCACACAGAGTAAAGATCACAAGTCACTATTTATTTTGGAAAGGTATTACCAAAATTTCTAAGACATATCATCTCAAGATAAAGGGTATAATGGTCTAGAATAAAATAACATAAAAGGAAAACTATGAGTCTCACACATAGGATATAAAACTGAATGTTTTATTTCCATTTATTCACACAAAGATATGCATTACTCTGGACCTCAACTAAGAGGACCACTACCCTTGGTGTTGGTTTGTCACCACACCTCCAATCCAGAACTACATACGACCTAATTCCTATCATTATAGGATACGTAGGAACACCCAAATCAGTAATCATGGACCCATCAACAAAAAATATACATAAAAATACCACTCCCAAAATAAAAGTAAAATTTCATAGGGGGATTTCATTCAATAACTACAACTGAATTGATCCCTGTCACCACATGATACATAGTTACACCTAGATCTCCAATAATGGGTCCAAATACAACATTGAGTGGTAATAATGACCACCTCTTTGTATTGTTCAATCCTATGTACAATTTTTCCTATTGAATGACTAAATATAGAATAATTCCTTCCTTCACATATACATAGTGATGCCCAAATCTCTAATCCTAGGTCCAGCTATAACAACCATTGAAAACATGAACCAACCAACTACATACAGGTCGAGTCATACAATTTAATTTTGCATACATTTGACTCAAATTTATTTATATATTTCTTTCATACTTACTAAATCTATTAATTTATTTAACAAAATCTTTACAACATTACATTAAACAACAAGGAGATAATCAAATCCTTATCTAAAGATGTTTAAACGAAAGGAAAAAAATCCAATTCATGTGGAATTAAACCACCCAAAAAAATAAATCCCAACAACATGATGTTATAATTTATAGTCCATCACCCATTATCATCCCTTATCAAAGGACCAAAAGACCATTAACCCAATCAAATAGAGAGTGGGGTTCTTCTGTTATCTTTTAAAATCATTAATTCATAATTCACACTTCATGTCATAAGTGCCTCTAAATTCCAAAAACCTTTCATTACCATTGGAAATGAAAAGAAATATCTATATTTTATCATGATATCATTTTATAAGGGCTCATTCCTACCATTAAAAGACATCTTGACCTTATAAAAAAGAGCTTTTTGATCCTTGTGATCCTGATGTCACTATTGTTGAGCCCAACACCTATGGGTGTTCTTGTCCATCCTAACATGATTATCCCATATTAATACCCATGACACAATAACCTAAATTCATGATTTATAAAATTTTCATTTACCACTCAGAAGGATGTTGGAATAGTCCTAACCCTGGGTATCATAATTAGGATATTTTTTCACATTTCCCTCAAATTAGGTTGATGTACGTCAGGACATTACACTGCCAGCACTTTGGTTAAAGTTGTACAACCCTAAAGTCTATCCAATGATGGTCCAAATCATAATACCCTAAAGTGAGAGTGAAATAGACACAAATCCTTTAGGATAAAAATCTAACAAGGGAAGACTAAGAAAACTTTTAGTCTCCACTTACTAATTTCTTCATCTATAGAGTGTAGGAAAAAAATTAGACTAAAAATAAATAAGGAAAATTATCATTGGGCCTACATTTCATCCTAAGTAAAATAAAAACTATGCTTGTTTTCCCCCCTAGTCTAAGAAAATGTTATATTAGTGGGTTTTTACAACTTCTCACCATGATAACATGTTCACTAGGTAGTGAAACAACATCTAGGCTACTCAATCCCTTAGTGAATCTTCAATTTTTTTTTTCAGGAATCACACAGCATTATTTTTGAGCCTTGGGTCACCACAACCCTATCATGGACCTTGGAATGGAAAATATATCTCTATGTTTTCCCATGATATTGATGCATAAGGGCTTGGACCTACCAACTAGACACATCTTAGACCCATATAAAGTTATTTTTGGTTCTTATGAGCCTAAAATCACCCTTGAGGAACCCAACACCTTAGTGAGTTTTGTGCCATCCCCAACATGATTGTCCCATACCATCTTCATGACCCATGCACTTTGGAGAATGATTTTCAAACCTTATAACCAGACTATTCAAAAATATTTGAAATCCTTGACATTACATCACCATGTATTATACCCTTTCTCAAATAAGTAATGAGACACTTCATTCCGAAACATTTGATGGCCCACACCTTAGGACTCTAAATTACATGGCCTAGGCCCAAGAATACCAATATTAATGGTAAATTATTATAGGGTTCCAAAACCATTCCTGAATAGTTATCTAACATATTCCCCACTCCATTTAACAAACGTTTGGGTCTTTCCAAACTTTTCTTGCCCCTCAGAAAAGAGTGGGGATCAACTCTAAATGACCATGAATGTAATCCATGTGGACTCATGTATAATTTATCTGACCTAACAATTAGAGGAATGTCCTACTTAAAGGAAAGAAAATCAAATCCTCATGAGCCCTATTGACACTATGGTGAAATTATGAAATAAAGGGTGTTTGGGGTCACCCTTTATATGCATTACACATTCCATTATTCATTGATTCAAGCACCTTGAATTAGGATTTACAAAACACATATTCAAACTATTTCAGTGGATTCCCCTTCCCTAACAATTTTACCAACTATCGATTCCATCTCCAAAAAAATTCATAACCGATAAAAAATAGTGGGGATGCCACTGTCTAACCATGATAGAAATGCATAATGGTTGTGACCTGCCAAATAGAGGTATGTCCTCCCTACATAAATGGAACACCAATTCACATGATACCTGTAAACAATATGATGGAACTCAGAACCTTAGGGTGTCTTGGGTCAACCTTGGCATGTCTTCCCTATATTCCATATTCATCAATAATGTCTTGTCCACAAGACATTGAACTAAATGACATCCAAAGGTATGATCTAAAAGACCATATTCTAATGAAATAGATGGTCTGAGCATAAAGACCATAAACTAGAGAAACTAAATGTTAGAGCTAAAAGACCCTAAAACCATAGAAGAAAAAGGTTCGAGTTGGAAGAAACTAAACTAGAACACAATGATTGTCTAGTTTGTAATACCATAAAACTACCAACAAAATGATACGAAATCCCCATTAGGGTGAAAATCTGAAAATGGATCCCTAGTCAAATGTTGGGTCTCTGGTCATTGGACATTTCCTTCTGTGATTAAAGGAATATTAAACATTTATAAAATTGAAGAGGTATAAAAATTTACATCTTTAAAACCCATTAGAGGGAATCCAATGTAAAATCCAAGACCACACCCACTACTTCTTCCTGCACATGAATGTTAGTAAAAATTTATTAAAAGTTAAATAAAGATATAAAAATCTTATAAAGCCTACCATATGGACTTAAAAAACAATCTATTCTCTCTATATCTGATGAAATTGGTTGAATATAGAGTATTACCCCTCTTGGATGGATAACATACATATGTTATCCTTGTTAATAAGACAATCTCAAGATAACTAGAGTGGGTAAATCAATAAGGAATCTCTAGTTAGTGTTCATTCAAGAAAATTTATCAAGAGAAACTTGTTGTAAGTTAGGAACTTAAATATATGTGATTCGATCTATTTGTTATTACACACAAATTATGGGTATCATGGATGACCTATGAAACTTATCGAAGAAAACATGGGTCTCTCCATAGGATTCATCACAAGACAATGATATGCACCCCTCTTATGTATGAGCTTGAGCTATATAAGAAAATTCATTATAGAGTTATTCATACATGAACCTATGTTCCCTATTCATGATTTTGATATTCACAATAGTATATTGAAGAACAATGTATGGTTTAAATCCCATTCTCATTGGATACATAGTGACATCCATGTATCGTACATTAGATGTAGCCACAAAGATCATTTCCACCCAATCCCTATCCATCATGTAATATATACAAATTATGGTTTTAGGGAAATAATACCCCAAGACAAAGCTAATTATTATCTTGGATAAATCCACACACTCCATTTAAGAAGTCTTGTCTTGATATCACATGAAATTCCTTATTTAACAAACTCGGTACAAATCCTCTCATGGGGCTTAGTGTGAAAGCCGATCAGATTTCAAGATATGTAGAAAAGTAATCTATATTTGTCATAGAATCATATTGTTTTAATTATAAATTAATCCAATTATATGGTGGGGAATTTTGTTGGCATCCATAATTTTTCATCATACTAATTTCCATTTGGAATTTGAGAAAGTTAGAGACTATACAAATATACCAATATAAGGAATCAGAGGTAGAATTTTGAAGATTACAAGATTTTTATTTTCTTTATAAAAGAATACTCTTTTCACCTCATTATATTCATATCACTAAGGGTATTATAAGTATTTATGAATTCTCCATTTTCTAAAAGGTATGGTCCGTCTAAGGCTAAAAAACATAGCCATCTTGACCGAGGATCTTGTGGGATTCACCTCAACTACTCATAGGGAGCTATCACAATAATATATCACAAGAGGTATAGGGAGAATATGAATATTCCCACGAAAGATGGGTATGGAAATGCTATAGGCAGAAAATGAAGTGGTAGAGTGGTCCAACCCAGGGCAGTGTTGTTGGGGTCAAGATTGGTCCCCAGTACTCGATTTTGGTGACTAGTGATTTCACCATAACATATAATGTTGAGTGATGCCCCATGAGTTATTCTATGTGAGAGTCAGTGTTAGCGAGTACTATCCTCCCATTATTTAAAATGATGGATACAACATAGGTATTCATATACTATCGATCCTCACTGTCCATTTGACTCTCATGATCCAATGCTTGGAATATTTGAAATAATATGATCCAGTATATTGTTAAACATTCACCTTAAAACTCTCAATACCATGGTTTGAGGTCACAAGAAATTATTGATTCTTGCTTGAGACCACCTCCATATCTGGTAACCTCTAGTATTTATAAGTCACACAAAATATCTCAATAACACCATTATTAATACCCATGTGATAGAGATTCCCCATTCAACTTATTTGTGAGTGGTCGTATGAAGATCATCAATTTCATGAACAACAAAATATCACACAACCACATATCCATTGAACCATCATGAAAGAAATGTAAATCATTCATTCATAGGTTTGGCTTTAAGAACAGAATCCATCACAAAGGAATTTATTATATTATTACCTCACATGATGGAATATAGATTACGCAAACCGCGTATCCACCAGATGCATCACATGATCCCATTTCAAGAAGTTATAATGACAATTTGGTGATAATACAATGATTAGGAGAGATGATAATATTTTCACTAAGTATTGTCATGAAGAAGTATGTAACTCCTCATCATGAGAGAATTCCGTCTTTGGAAAATTTATTTATTATCTCACAAGAAGTCTTAGGAGACCATCATCTTATATTCCATAAGAAATCATGAAAATATATTATTGGATTTCTTCTACCCCATCATGTGGAGGGTATCCATGCTAAAGGTGGAAAATTACTTACAATAATACAATGATAAAAAACTAATTATTTAATGAGAAACCAATCAGGTGATCATGCGAGGCTATCACGGGATGAATCGTGGCTCTTTTGGTAACATAATGTTTATCACACAAAGCCTCCACTACCTTATAGAACCCACATGTGACATCCTTCCCATGTAAAAAAATAATCATACTAAGCCTCCCTCATCATAAATAAACCCTTATACACTAATAAAAAGACACACATGAGATAAGAGAGGGAGTAGATAAGAAGGATAGTGGTGGAACAGAGCACACTGACAATCATCCAAGGAGAACCACCTTAGTTGATCGAAAGAACCTGTGTATAATATCATGAAGATTTGATGATGGAATGATTAAATAAATGCCATGAGATCCATAGATCATGAAGTATGTTCACTTAATCATGTGATAAACTATTGGATTCACGACATCACCAAGAAGAACCTTCAAACATGTGTACAATCTTGACGTGCACCGCCTTCACTCATTCAAAATATCTCCAGTAAAACATTCATTTGGATCATGCAATCAATCGAGATATAAAACCTCATGTGATGTCCTATTCCTAAACATTATATGTGTGTAACATCCATATCGATTTCCATAATTTTACACTAATAAACATGAAATATACCAGTCTTGTGATGTCATAGATTCTTGTACACAAAAGGAAAACAACGAGGATGTGTTCACCCATGTGCAGTGAAATCTTCTTCACCCTAAAGTGTGTACCTCCATACATGAACTTGATGAATTTGATGCATGGTTCCTCACTCATGAACAATGAACCCCATTCATGATAAGTTTGAGGTTATGTGTTTTTTATGAATAAGGTAACTTCATGCGATGCCATTATACATGATTTCCTTCAACATGTATTTGACCATGGCATATAATAGGGACAATGGAAATTCCATTCCATCACCATGTCAACCATAGGAGGATAAAGTATGAGGCAAACCTCTATAAAGGTAAAGTGTTTTCAGTGTATCCTTGAGCAATGATCCAATTGGACATGCAAATTTTACACTTGGATGATTGTACAATTATAAACATGTTTAGGACACCCTCCCTCATGATTAATTTAATTCCATGCACTTGTATGATTCCTCATTGGTCTCATGATGTCTTTTTCTTGACTTGTATGTTTCACTCTGATAGTGATATAGGCCTTGGAAAATTTTGGTTCATCTCGTGACAACTTATTAACATATCAACATTATCCTATGATTCACTATTGACATGTTAGAAAGGTCACGACACAACACGAAGACATGACCGGTTTATCATGAATAGGATTTTCAACATGTTAGAATAATCATGTGTAAAACCCTATAAATATCCACATTAATTATGTAATGAATAGTATAGATGTTATTTTTGATCATATGAAAACACATGAGACATGTTGGTGTACTATCTGAATGACTCGGGACACATCAACATTGTTATGCAGAAGATCCAAGATGTGTCTTCTTTGATCATCCAAATACATCCTATAAAATTAAAATGATAATGTGAATTGTCTCAAAAATGCCTTATTTAACTATATGAATACATCAAAGACAATTCAATTGATCATGTGAATCTTCTTGGATGTTTCATCTAGGCAGCCTTGGACATTTCTTCCATGTCAAATTGACAACAAAAGCATATCATGCAGAAAATCAAGACATGTCCAACAGAAAAACCATAAAATGCTGGGAAGATCCCATAGGACATGTAAACTTCATCCAGAATATAGAATTAAAAGCATTCCATCTAGAATCTGTCAATGAATATTTAGTTTCATTTCCCCTTTTTATGTGAAGTTTCCTTAATGAGATAGTATTACACACTCATGAAATCATACCAGTGTCATGCTCTCAAAAATCCCTTTCACGATCACCATCTCTATTTATATGTCACAAGAGAGAGAATGAGAATAAAAAAGAGAATCAATCTTTGTAAAAGAACCTATAATTACAAAACCATTTGAATAATAGTAATATATCAATGTATGATCACCCACCGCAACCCTATTATTGGTTAGGAACAGACCAATCTATGAGTACTCTGATTTCATACATAACATGGATATGTAGGAAGCCTTCCTATAACCTGTGATCAAATGGGAATATACTCTAGTGTAAGTCCCTCCACATCCCAATTATTTCTTAAACATGGGACTAAATTATACCAAGAGCGTACCATCATCCATCGTTCATCAGCATAATGAGAAGAAAACTGTACTATGATAACTTGAATTCCTGTCTTAACAAGATCTATAGTACGCCTTCCAATGTCCTAATCTCTAATGGGAATTAAGTTTGGTGTAATTCCATCCATCTCACATAATTATAAAATCATTTCTCAACCATCAACAAATTAGAAGTGGGGCCACAGATGGACATAATTTTATGTGTAAGCTCCAACCACACCCTCAAGTACCTCAAACCCATTAGTTGGTTAGAGATGAATCAAACTACACTGAATTTGATTCCCATCCAAATAGAATATGTAGAAATACCTCCTAAGGAATTATCCCCATATCATATCCTCTATGAGATGTTTAATCCTATATCTCAAATGGAAAATTTTATATTTTACCCTCATGTAAATATCATCTCATAGAATGTTCTACTATCCATTGTTTCTCAAAACGAGCATGACTCTTATGGGATTTGAGGATATCAATGATCATACCAATAGAATGAAGAGAATTATCCAAGTGTGGGATCTTCATTGAGTTGTATGTATAATTTTATCTCATCATTGATCAAAGGTACATACACATGATGAGTAAATCCATGTAAAACACATTTTATAATCCCTACTTAGGAACATACTATGATATGTAATGTCCCACATACCTAAAAATCCTCAGTGTGTATGCCTCGATGAGTGAAATTATATTACTTACCCCATATAAGGGCATCCTCCATGGGGTAGGTGTCAATGGAATTACTAAACTATGAGAACTCTAATTCCAGTTACAGCCATGATACAAAGGACACCTTTTTAATTATCAAGATTAAATGGTCATCCACCACGGTGTATGTCCCCCCATGTCTCTGATATATCAACCATGGGGACCTAATAATTCTACCTCATCCATTATTGAACTAAGTAGTCACCTAAAATTCATAGACTCTGATTCTTATATGAATATGATACATAGAATTCCACTTCAAGGCCTAATCATTATTTTTATTTCCTTTACATATGACGTTAAACTTCATGGATCAGTCTAGTTATAGGACATTAAACCATAATAGAAAAACTACATGTATTTGGTGTCCTCATATATATAGGACATGTATGATGCCTCATAGAAATTAATTACCATCTCCTTGGCAACAACAACCACCTATGATGGAAATAAACACCATCGTGCTTGAACATGGTTACAAACTAATGATTCATAAATAAATAAATTAATTATGGTGAACTAGAGATATTCACATAGTTTTTCTTATCAATACATGATCTTGATCAAATCATTGACACACGAGTAACACAGTCTTATACCAGGGAAAGGGAACATTTTTGAGAACATAACATAAATTTATAATAGGGTCTTGATGTAGGAAATAGTTCCCCAAAAAAGGTATGATGAGCAGGAAATCCCATCCTCTCGACCTACGTGAGTTTCTAAGCATTGTTTCTTACAAAACCACAAAGGAGACCAAGCCTTTTGAAAGAAGTTCCATATTATGTTATGGATATGGGAACCATTTTGAGTGTTTATTGAAGATTAAAAAAATGGGTAACCCAACTAGAGTGATTTTACATGGCATCTAATCCCGAATAATGAAACCATATGACCATCCCACCCATGTATTTTTTGATAAAACAACTATTTTGGACAATTAACCGAATTTCAGTGCTTTGAAACATCTTCAGTAACTAATAAGATCTCTAGGGAGAGATGTTTCTAGGATGGTATTATCTATGATATCAGGTCATATGTGTATGTTTTTTACATGAGTGTATTTTCAAATGTGATAAATCATGACCTCATCCAAGAAGGAAATCTTAGAGGTCTTGAGTAGTGGAAAACTTGTTTTAGTAAGGTGAACTATGAGCTATTCTTCGGATGTGGATAAGAACATGTAAAGTAGTTATCATGGATGATAGAACAAGTAGAAAAGCCAGTCCAGTGGAAAACCATATCTAGACTATGTTTCATTGCAGTTCTACAAGTGTGTAAAATTTTCCACAAATTGTATCAGTGTCCATATCCTTATTTGGATTATCGTGATTGTATTAGGATTGAAAAAATATAGAGTATTTTTAGGGTAATATTGTTTTAGGGAAGTGAAAGGGGATCTATTAGGTACGAGAGTCTGGAAGGGAAACAAATACCCCTTATCATACAGGTAGATGGAGTTCCACTGGAAATTTAGGTCAAGGTAGGGGATGTGGTATGCTAGTGTAGGAGTGAAAATCCAATTCAAGGTAACAATTTAGAAGAGTGAAACTAGATTATAGGGTATAAGGGAATGCCAGGTTCATGCTATGAATTCTACCCAGGCATTTTTAGATGAAGGATCTTGTACTATCAGAGGTATGATTCTTAAATGATATACTCTTTCTTGAATTTTGTTTAATATAGGAGAATAAAATTCCTTTATATAATCTCTTTTTCAAATGGGTTGGGATTATTTTTGAAATTCATGGATAGTGTATTAACCATTAATACACCATTGGGAGTGTGGTCAGAGTGTATCAACCATTGAAAGATGATTTTTCTGGAAACTGATGGTTACCATTTCTTTTGAGAACCATTTTAACGGAAATGATAGGTTTTGATTTGATTCTAGATATGGATTAGATATTATTCCACTAATATCATATCAATAAGATTGTCTCATAACCAAGATAGAAGGTATTTCTATTTATGGGGGTGAAATTCACTAGGAAACTTTTCCTCCATTAGTAGACCGTTTTATGGATTTTGTTGCTAAATATTTCTAATGCTTACCATGTGAGCGGGAGATCAAATTAAACATTGAGTTGGTACTAGGAGAAGAGCTAGTTTCTATTCCACCTTCGAGAATGTCACAATTAGATCTTCCTAAATAGAAAATTTAGTTGGATGATCTAGAATATAATAATTTTATATAGACTAGTACATCAACATGGAATTCTGTAGTGCTTTTTTTATTCAAGAAGGCTATTTGGAATTTCCTCTTATGTGTGGAATATATGAGAATGATCTAGATGACCATCAAGAACTGAAATCTTGTTCCTTGCATTGGTGACACATTTGATCTATGGAGAGGTTCACAACTCTTCCTTAATATTTATTAGAGATAAAGATACCACCAGTTGAAGGTTAGAACTTCATACATACCTCATACAAATTTTATCAAAAGGTATGACTTGTATGAATTTATGGTGATTCCATTTGGTCTAAAAAATAGATCAGTGGTATTCATGACTTGAGGATTCATATATTTCATCCATTTTTTAATTATTTTATTGTAGTTTTAATTAAGAAAATCTCTATGTACTCCCATTTTTTAAATTATCATTCCCAACATCTTGACACCTTCTTGAGTACACTGAGTGAGCACTGACTTTATGATAATCCAACAAAATGATGTTTATAGACTAATAAAGTGCCCATGTGGAGTCTTGTAATTTCATAGGCCAGATAATTTTTATTACTAGAGAAGGTTATATCCATGTTATCTTGGGAGTGACCCAAAAATGTATTAATGATTCAGTGTTTTTTAGGTTTAATAGGTTATTACTGAAAATTCATCAAGGAATTATATCATCTGGCACCATCTATAACCACGATAACCAATAAAGTGGTGATTTTTTTTTGATAAATTATTGGGAGGGATACTTTTCTGAGTTGAAAAGTAGGATGACCTCTACACTAATACTCACTTTACATGTGTCAGGTAAAGAAAATATTGTGTACAATGACACATATAGAGTTGGACTCTGATCACCTCGGATGTAGGAAGATAGATTTTATGTTTATGGCTTCAGAAAGCTGATACAAGATGAGAGGAAATTTCCTAATAAGGATTTGGGTTTATCTAAGGTGGTACAAAATCGTAGTTGTTGGTGACATAGTCTTTTGGGAATGAGTTTTTTGTTGATGTAAATGGACCTCAAGAGCCTCAAACACATATTTTATTAATGGGACTAGAACCTTTGGTAGAGGAGGTGGGTTGAGAATATGTAGTCTTTTTTCATTGATATGTCTTACACATTGAGCAAGGGAAATGTTGTTGCTAAAACCTTGAGCCGAAAAATGATGATGGAGGTGGTGTGGGAGTCTTTTTATGAGTATCAGATAAAAACACTATTTTATTAAATTCAACTAGATGTTTATGAGTCCCATATATTAGAAGAACTAACTTTGAAATCCGTTAAACATATACTTATTAACTCAATAAAAACATATAAGATATCTAATATTTAGGGCTTAGATCTAGGTGATTAATTTTATAGTCGGTAACCACCATTTGGATGGTCTCATGGAAATGAAAATTAAATTATTTTTCATGGCTAAGTATGGGTTCTTATGGGATTATGTGAAGAGTTGATGAGTGAGTTTTATACATCTAAAAGGTTAGTAGATCCAGGTTTAAAAAAGATGAATCACGATATCTATATATTTTAATGGTTCCCTGGAATTAAGATGGAATTAGAATGATTTTTGATATATATTTTTCATCTCAGAGTAGGTGAAAAATGAGTATCAATGTCCTGTTGGGCTATTGTAGCCACTCCCCATTCCACATTTGAAATGAGATGATGTAACTATTGTTTTTGTGATAGGATGACCAAGGGAACCTCATAAGAATGATGAACTATTGGTGATCATATATCAACTGATAAAGGTATCCAACTTCTTTCCTATAAGGGAAACATTCATTGTTGATGATATAGGTAGTATTTACATGTAGGATATAGTTTAGTTTCATGCTGTTTGGAGGAGTCTCATTTTAGATATGTATCCTTGTTTCACATCTCAGTTCTAGAAGGGTCTTTAGAAGGTTTTGGGGTCATAGGTTCTACTAAGAAAAAACTCTCATCCTCATACTTACGACTAATACAAATAATCTATTAAAATTTTGAGGATATGTTAAACCCAATGTTTCAGATTTAGGTGGTTTATAGAAATGGAATTTAGAACTCATAGAGTTCTCTTATAATAACTTCTTCTTATAATTGATCCAAATGGATCCTTTTTAGGATTTTTAGAGTATTCTATTCCATTCACCTCTTCTTTGGTTAGAGTTAGGTGAGTCGACACTTGTTGGACATAGCCTTGTGCATGATATGTCTAAGAAGTTTCAACTCATTAGAAAGATGTCGGCGACCACACATAGTAGGTAGAAATCTTAGATTGACTAGCGGAGATTACCTATGGAATTTGAGGTCCATATTCATGTATTCATTTGGGTTTTTTTCTAGGGTGGGGAAATTCCATGTTAGGTAATTAGGAAATCTAGTGTCCATGTTTTTTGGTCCATTAGATATAGTGGGAAGGGTTAGTCTAGTGGCATAATGATTATCCCTTCAACAACACTATAATTCAATACAAGGAATATTTCATGTGTTGTAGTATAAGATATATCATCTAAAACATTATCATGTGGTATATTTTAAGGATGCAAATATTGGTGTATATGTGTCCTTTTAGGAGTATCCAATACAATTTTTGGACCATAAGGAGAAGTATCTCTAAGGAATTATTATAGCATTAGTTCGAGTGTAGTGGTATCATGTTCATGTTAAATAGGATACTTGGGACATAGAATCAGATATTCGAGCAAAGTGGATAGAATGTTTCGTTGAGACTCACAACGATGAATTGATAAGATCAATTAAGATCTATTATTTAGTGTAAAGGATGTAATATCCCATAATTTTCTTATTCATGTCCCTCTTTTAGTTTTTATAAATATCCTTAAGTGGGTTTTGGGTTTAAAACCATGTAATGAAATGATTGGTCCATTCGATTTGGCGTTGTGAAAGTGTAACATGAAGATTGGTGAGTTCTTCCTGAAAAAATCACTGACATCATGAATTAAATTCACGATGTGAAATTTTCAAGTCCTACTCATGAAAAATGTACATTGAATGGACTGTTCCATATAATCCATGAATCATGAATTCACATCGTATATGATGTGAATAGTTAATTAACATAATGTAATTGATTCATGATGTGAAACCGGTTTACTCTGGATTTTATTCTGAGGTGATAATTTTCTCTATGTATTTGGGATACAAGACTTTCTAAATGTGAATGTAATTCACATTGTGAATTAGGAAGACTTACAATTAATTAAACCATCTATCTCTGTCAATTTGTGAAACACATCTCTATTTTATATCTATTGTAGACCTTTCATGGACAATGTCTGAAAATACTTCATGATCCCAAAGAAAGACCATGTTAGATCTTGGAATTCCAAACTCAATGAATGAAGGTAAGAATGTTAATTTTTCATCCTCTTCTCCATCAATTATTTATTTAATTTCTAGTTCTTTATTATGGTAAGGGATATTAAAATTTCTACCCAGTACATGGGGATTTTTGGACAGCATCCCTTATTTTGAGTTTGGTATTCTAGAACAAAACAAATGGAGTTATTCTAATTGTTTACATATGTGAAATATTTTGAGACTACACTGACATAATGTGTGAATTAATTAATAGAATAACAGTGATGATAAATAATTTATTGAACTACTCCTTGGATCACATTGGATCTACTAGAATTGCAACTTGAATACCAGCTACCTATAAGGTAAACCTACCCTTGAACAATAATGAAATATCTAATGGATTAAAGTTTGTTTTAACATCACATGAGACCTTAAGTTATTTCTTGTGATATATTCACCTTGGAAAATGGATTACATGTTTATTGGAATGATTGGAGATGTTTGATTTCATATGGTTGTGTACACTGGATTCATAATGGATTACGACCATATTGATAAATGAAATGAATAATTGAATGATAAAAGGTAATTATCTGAATTTCCCATTGTGTCTTATGATGTTTTTTTTGTTTTTATTACGTCTATATATTGTGTTATGATTCTTGGTAAAAACATATATAAAGTGCTTGTCCTGGTGATGTTGAACTGACTATTTAAAGGTCTTGTAATGGTTATTTTAAAAAAATAATATAAAGGACTTAGAACGTTTATGTTGAAATACTTATATAAATTAATTCTCATGGTTAGTTTTTAATGCTTATAGGGATTTCGTAGTTATTTCTCAAATGTTCATATAGAGGGATTATCCCGATTATGTGATTATTACATAGTCTTTTGGATATGATTGGAATACTTTTCCTGTATCTTTAGAGATATTCCAGATAGTGCTAAGGGAGGTTGTTTGATTATTATATTAATTGATTAATTAATACACCTATTTATCTATTTATTTCATAAACTTATTATCAAATTATTTTTGATTAGAAACTATGGTGTCAAACTACTTAAGTTTACTCACACCATATTAAAGACTCCATTTGGAACCTAATAAGATTCCATGGAAGAATTTTAGGACAAGGGAAATATACCTTGTTTTTTATTGTTTCTTTCTAGTTGGATTGAAGCCTGGAGGACGGAACAACATGGGGTTCGATACGGGGGTCTTTTGAGATTATTTATGTTAGTATGGTCTTTTATTTGCATGATTTTTATCATGAAATTTAGTTAATTTATAGCCAAACATCTTTTGGTTCATTATTATTTAGCTTATGTGATTATTTCATTATATTCAATGTTTATGATGTTATATTTCAACTATTTACAGTAGTCTAATATTTATTGATGTCTACTATGTTGAAACTCTATACCTGGGGTTATAGTATACCCACTATTATCTTCACACACTATCTTATAGTATGATATCATTGGTGTATGGGGAGGATATCTTGAGGTCTAGTAACTAGATAGATTTTCCAAATCGATTGATTTACATATTGAGTGACGTTACATTATTTAAGAGGTAGAGATGAATTTATTTTAAAACATTTACATAAGGAAATCATTACTTCTCAAAAATTATCACACAATACCATGAACAAAAGGTTTAGTTCCTTTAAGGAATTAATACAAAATATTATTATTTTATAAGCCTTGTGAATATTCATCAATAATTGGGACACACTAAAATCACTCCTATAGTTCATATATGCAATACTTATCTTCATAAACTAGTGAAATGAAATATTATGAAAGGGTAGAGATCAGATTATCAATAATGGTAACCATTATCCCTAAAACATAAATATAATTAATGAACATATGATGAGAATATGAGTATAATCGGCATACACAAGAAAATCAAACCCAACAAATCTTAAGTAATAAACCGTAGAGTAAATTATGACATAAAATAAGACACAAGTCAAAAGAGTGATTCAAAAAACATGATCTATAAGAGCATAAAATTTTTAGGAGAATAATCATAAACCTGTGAAATATCTTCTAAATGTGGCACACACATTAGTATATGGGATATAAAATTTATGATACACACCATTAGTGCCTATTCTTACAAAAAACTAAAAGGTACTTGTGAATAACTATATCATGAGATATAAACTCTTAACTAATGCATTAGAGGGAAATATACTAACAAAAAAAATCTGTCATCCATTATTCTATGTACCACATGGAAATCAATCACATATCACATCACAAATAACCCATAGAAATAAATTAGGTTACATAAATATTTTAAATCAAAATCATTCAATTTTAATATCACAAAGAACCCATGGAACGAAAATGGGTTTCAATAAATCATTCATAAATAATCTAGGTAAATAAAATGGATTTATTATCCTTTTCAAATGTTTTCACACAATGAAATAATCATAATTATAAACCCATAGGAAAAATGGGTATCTAATATCATAAAGTAATTTCTTAGGTAAATACCATTCAATCAATATAATAAAGAATATGATATGTACACCATACTAAAAAATGGTATATAGATAAGTCAATAATTTCCTATAATAAATCGATTCCTAGAATCAATGAAAGCAACCTTCAATAAAATGAATAAAAAATATGGTACTTACAATGTAAAGACATTGGGTGATAAGTTATGATCATACATATAGGATTATTAGGCAAGACAAAGGAGGTGATAGATTATTACTTCAAAAGAGAATGAAATTTCATAGTTCATATTGATAATAAAGGTAGAAGGTTAATATTCATGATCATTAATTATGTATGTCAATAGATTTGGGTTATTGGAAACCATTTTAAAGATCATTTATAAATAATAATTCCAACATTAAGAATCATCGTTTATTTTTTGAAATCATTTTTATAGAAATATTAAATTTATTAATGAGGGTAATATTTTATTTTATAAAACCATTAAATATAAGAATGGAATTATGATATTAATTATAATTATGGTAGAAATTGATATTTGTAAGGTAAAAATTAAAATTATATTCTTTCCACTCTTTGATGAAATCAACACATATAGAAAACATAAAAAATTCCATTAATTTTTTTGAAGAATATTCCGTAGTAAAAAATGAACACAATGAAATTTTGATGTATAGAAAAGGAAATTTTCAAAATAATCCTTTGAATCATGACACAAAAAATCGGTGGTTATTGATAGAAAAAAAGAGTAATTCAGTTTCATATACAGGAAATAATTTAGTTAAAATATGAGTAAAGTGAATATTAATGATCAAGAAAACATATTAAAACCCATGAATATAAAATGGAAAATATGTGTGGTTTTATAAATAATAAAAATTCACCATAGGGATTATCTTTTAGAAACAATATTTATTTGAAAATATTATTTGAAATGAAACCCATATGGTGTGAATAACATTTCAATGAAAACCAATTTCATATTGGGTATCTTTTAAATCAATGGACATTTAAAAAAGTTAAGAAATATGGGTCTTAAAAACAAATGAATATGATAAAATAAATATATTATATAGTAATAAACCCATTTTATAGGTACCATGGTTGACATTTATAAATTATTCTGAAAAAATTAACTTTGGGATAGAGAACCCCTTACCATTATTCCCTCTAAGTTGAATGTTCTCTTACCTACAATAAAAAAACAAAACTATCAGGATATACTAAAATAGAAACATATTATTACCTAAAAATATTAATAATGTTCATTTATAAACATTTAATATATTTATATTAGTTATTTTATTAATATTTTTCTACATTGGGTTTTTTATAGTTCTGACTGTTTGAATTAGTTTAATAGGACAAATTTTATTATTCATCCTTTTTATGAAGATCATCATTCCAATTTCATTAAAGTCACTAGAATGGATTACCTATAAATATTTATTATGTTTAAATTATCAATCATAATTAATATTTTAAGGGCTCAATTTTTTAGAAGAATACTATTCTCGATATTTTTGTTAACACACAACAATGAGTATCAAGAAAAATAGGATATAATATAAATGTAATATTATTTAAGAATTACTATTATAATATATAAAGTAAATTAGAGTGTATGAAAATATTAAATAAATTATGAAATATATATATTTTTCAAACTTGATAAAAATTAATTGATTGATTCTTAGTGAATGAGCACACGATCTTTAGTAAAGTAATTTAATTTTCCAAAAACTACGTCTTCATCAAAAATGATATTACTGTTTTTTTTGTGAGAAAATATTATAATTAATTTATTTAACATCTAGAAATTTTATTTAATAAAGAAATTATTTTTTTAAATTTTAACATCAAAATAATCTTTAGGTGAATTTTTGGTATTTTTTAAAAAAATTTCAGTAAATAATGAAAAATACTATTTATTATTGAAAACAATATTTTTATTTCAAACATTTAAAACGATACATTTTTTTAAAGAGGTTTAGATGTATCATTATTTATCTTATATTATTAATTATTCAATTAAGTTCATTAGAATCAATTTTAGTATTGATTTTTGTATAAAAATATTTTTATACCTAAAAATTCAATAGTTAGAAAAATTGTTTTTCATTGTATTCAACATTTTAATACTAAATTAATTTATTATACATATAGAAATTGAATCATGAAAAATGGATTCCATATTTTAAATTGGGATATCTAAATTTGGTAAATGATTCCCTATTATTTTTTGTCATTGTGAATAGTGACCATAGTTAATATGTTTCTCCATGGTAAGGGTAAATTAGGTCATTATGGATAAAAATAAAATTATAGGAATGAAAAAATTAACCAATCACTCGAATTTATCCTATTGTATGATCATATTTATACCATTTATATCCTTTTTCTAAAAATATTGAATTTTGTTTCCATATATCCTGGATTTTTTACTTTATAATATATATGTAAATTATAAAGTCATTAATGTCATTTTCTTGATTTTAATATCTATAATATATTGCGATAGGGATAAAAACCAATTATGGTTGGTTATAAATTGTAATTGTAAATATAAATTATTTTTTACAGTGTAAATATATTTTTATAATGTTTTGTTATAAAATAATTACCTTAACTTCTTATAAAACACTGAAAAAGTATTTATTCAATTAATATAAAAATAAAATAAATGATTCTAAGTATATTTAAAGTACCATAATTTGAGTGATTTTTGTGTTCTATGAATTATTTAGTTTAATAACAAAATTAGGTATGTTTTCAAATATTTTATTCTAATTCCTTTGATGTCTTGTTGTTTTCAAAGCCAAATTAAATGAATAGTTCCAAAAAATTACATTAATGATATTTTTTAATAAAATAAATTTTATTAAATGATATAAAATAATTAAAAATATTCTATGTAGAAAAGGGATTGGGGTGTAGTTTAAAATATAATCCATGTTCCAATTATGATCCAATCTTCCATTTATATTAACTATCATTACATTTAAAAAGTAATTTTTTTCTTATTTTTGTAATCATCAAAAGGGTTAATATAGGGTTAAAAATAAAATATTGGGGTGAAAAACCCACCTAAACATGTAAAATTCTATTTTGAGTGGATTAGTTACCACCCTTATTTTTTATTCTGATTATATTAATTATTATCTATTTTAAAATGTAAATGAATTTATATTAATTCAATAATTTAAGAAATTATATGAATGCCCCTCCCCTCATTTTTAAAGGATACCCATATCCTCTTTTCTAAACACTTAAATATAGATTAGGTTTAAAAAATAACTACACAAATACATTACTAAAATAAATTTAAACATTCTATAGGCATTATATTTGGTTGAATATTGAGCTTAGAGGGATTAAGGAGAAAACCAAAGGAGATTTTTTGAAGAATAGGTATAACTTTTAACTGACTCTTTTAGTTTTATTTCATCTTCAACCTCCTTAGAATATTTTAAAAAAAATGATGATATAATAACAAAATTATCTTCTATATAATGTTTTTCTTAAATTTTAAATGGAATATTTTATATTTATTTTCTCATCCACCAAATTGGAAATGAAACCGTCATTTGTGTGTATGGTAGAGTACCACCTCACAAATCGATGTATTTAGTATCCTCTCACCTCCAATAAAGATTAGATTTAATGTTGGATTTAATATTAATATATATTACATTAATGAAATATTTATCACTCTGAAAATATAATATATCATACATTTTGATAATTTTCCATCCATTGAAAAATGATAATGTCGTTCATACATACGTGTGGACTACCACCATCACGAAGTGATGTGATATTTTTCCATAAACACATCACTTAGATGATATATATAAGTTTATTTAAAGAAATAATATTTTATTTATGATGTTATTATAATTATGTAAATATGAAATAATAAATACCATCTTTCCATCATGATAATTGAAAAATAGAAATGCTACTCATGCGTACGTATGACTTACCATTTCCATGATTGCAATGTAGTTCATTTTTCATAAACATATTCATTGTTTTTGGTTTTTAAAGTATAAATGATGTATAAAAATGATTATTATTCTAAGGATTATGGAATAATGACCTCTTATACCAAATTCAACATACAAAAGTCATTTTTGACACATGGACTAAATATCTCCAACATGATTGAAGTAAACATTACTGATTAAGTAAATAAATTTTATATATTAATAACTAAAATAAAATAAATAATATTTTTGATATTTTTCTTAAAAAATTAAATAATAATCCTAAGATTGTTATTCATTAAGATAAAGTAAATACACGATGAATCAAACCTAAGATAAGGGATTTCATCTCAATTTTCTTTCATTGAGACATATTTTAATGTTATGAACCTAATTAATTTTATATGATATATATAATAAACTTTCACATATTATATAACTAATAATACATAATTTAGGGTATTTTAGGTTTAAATTCAAATTATTTCCTCAAAGGGGATTTTGCTTGAAGGGCACCAAGGGGCAAGGGGTTTCTTAACTGACGTTTTTTTCATTGGGTTATAATTCTACATAATTAAATATATAATGACATGATTATGTGTTAAATGAACTATTATTGTATTATTTTATATTTATATTATTTTTTGGACATATATTTGTTACATATAAACACTTCATTGATTAAATTTATTCTCTAATGGTACAATCTTTGTTGGGGTTCTTCGTCTTAATTTTGTTTCATTGAGACATATTTGATGTTATAAACCTATTTATGTTCATAATGAGTATATACTTCCCATTTGATTTGTAATATCATGTTTCCATTTATATTCATGTGATTTAAAGATTCATTTTAATTTTTTTCTATTATGGGGTTTATGAATCATAATTTACTAAAGTGGTAATGATATATTTCACAATCTCATAATTTTTTGAGATTATTTATGTTTAGGTCTCTACTGGATGAATTATTTGATCATTATATCCTAAATCCAACATATTATCCTCCATTTATTTATATAAATTATATTTGTTCCTTTAATTTACCTCTCTTTATGTATTCACAATATATAAAGAAATTTTTAAGGGAAAGAGAATTTGTTTTTAAATTCACTTAGGCATATTATTATTCTATGTAAATATTTTTATTAAACTTTTAAATAATGTTTTTAAAATTATAAAAAGATTTATTAAAGATGTTTTTACTCAATTTTGAAGTTTTAAAAAATGTTTAACAAATAATGTTATATGTATTTTCTGAATGTGGTATTTTTTGACTTTTTATTGAAAATGTTAATGAAATATCTGTTTTAATGTACTATGGATAAATATAATTTATAAACATCACGAACAAAAAATGATTTGAAGAAAAATTAAAAAATTTACATTACTCATCTCAAATAATATGGTTTTACCAGTAGTTTATATATTTTGAGTTTTTAAAAGTAATTTTCAAAGTTAATATAGTATTTTATTGAATAATATTTTTTATGATATTTAATTATAGTTATATTAATCAATGGAATCAAAAATTTATTTTATTTTCACTCCACTATGGAAATTTTGTAATGAAACCATCCTTATTCTTTAGTCGGATGAATTTGGATCATTTTAACTGGGTAACTATTAATATTTCGTATGCTATTTTTCTAATATGAATCATTATGTTGATTATGGATTGAATTATTATTCCCAAAATTCATATAATGAATTATTTAGACATATTAAATGATGATATGGGATTTTTACATCTCCTTCATGCATTGGTAGGTATCATAAGAGAAATAATTTGGGTATTTGGATGAGGCCTTATCAATTAAATTAATAATTTCTGGAAGGAGGCCTCAATGGTATGCTTAAAATATTTGAAATGATCAATTTCATAATTATGGGATTAGTTATTTATGTTATTGTGATTATTTGAAATAAAATGCATGGATAAATTTTAAAGTCTTTTATTTAGTTATATGACATTATTTTATGATCATTTATTCCTACCATATTATTCTTCATGGTCAATTTTTTTATTGAGTGTCATGTGTTTTTACTTATTTACCATTAAATATTTCTTATGTATTATTTATTCTAGGAAAAAATATACTATACATAAACCTTACAGATTATCCATTCTTACCTTTAATTTCTTCATTTATCTGAGATTCCAGGAAGTGTACAATGAATGATATACAAGGAAATGCAAGAGAAAAATTATGATCTAAAAAAACAATTATATTTTTTTTAAATTCCATGTGATATTTAAGTATGAAAATTGTTTACTAAGACAACTAAACTCTTAAATACTTAAGGATGAGATTATTTGTATATTATTCTAATGTAATAAAGTAACCACCAACACATGGCTATTGGATATGGGGTCTTCACAACTGATATAATAGGATGTCTAGTAGAAACAATGTGAACTAGATTTTTGAAAACATATATTAGGTAATATAAACCTATACATTATTTTGATAATAAGTCTAAGAATAGGATAATATGCTATTGTTTTATAGGTTATATATTATGCGGTTTTCCAAACAAAACATCCTTTGTCTAGATAATACATGTTGACACAATTGTGAAAAAATACATATAGGGGTAATAACCTCTAAAAGAGTTAGTTGAGTAGATATCGACTATAATTTTGATGGAAGATAAGTGTTCCTGTAATGAATTTATGATTTTACACTCTCAGGGGATATAGTTCGGTAAATCAATATTTTCTTTCTAAACCATTATGATGAATGAGACAATAAAACATATGGAATCCAATGATATTCCCTTGTTATATAGTATAAAACTAAAGTGTTTTGGGATAATAAGTATAATGTTAATAATATGTTTAAAATAATAGATAACCCTTTTTATGATTGATGTTATGGTAGTTTAACATGATTATAGATATTTTTAGAGACATTTATTGGAATTAAAACCTTCAGTTTAGTATGAGTTCTCATGAAAAGGTTATTTGATGAAGAATGCGTTTAAATTTTGTGAGTTGATTTTTAATGGTATTAGAGACATTTAGGCATTGAATTATCTTATATTTTGAGGTAATTATGGGTTTCTACAATTTTCAAGAATATGATTTACCATAAAGCTAACCGTGGGATTGAAAATTTATGTCCTGACTTTGTGACTAACATTATTTTTTAAGAAGTTCACTATTATGGGGAAAATATAAAAATAAGTTAAATAGATTTTATTTGGGAAATATGGGTTTTTATTTTAGGAATATAGGTTTATGTATCATTTTGAATTATATATGAATTAATTATGAATTTATTTTTGGAAATTATTAGTATAATTTTTAGACTATATAACCATCACAAATACATTTTTATTAGACTCTAAGAGTGATTGAGGTTATTTTGTGATAAATTCTATGTTTATCTTGGAAGAATATGTGAGTAAAATATTCTAATATTTAGGTTTGAAATTTCTTATGAATAATTTTAAAAAATTTAACGATAGTTATTTTTTGAATAATTTTAGTTGAACATTGGGTAGTATAGGTGAGGATTTGGAGATTCATGTTTTATTTCCTCATATAATGGTTTACTCATATCAAATTACCATTTGATAAACAATTTGGTTTTTTATTAATTTTTAATGATAGGATGAAAAATTTATCCTCCTTTTAAATATCTTTTAATCCTTTTGATTTTTATTTTAGTGCTTTATGCATGAATTATTCATCTTGAATACTCATAATTGGGAGAAAACTATGAAATTCTTATAAAACTTGTTTAAAAGATGAAATTATATTTGTGAATTCATTATATATATATCATTATATGTGGTAATGAAATAAATATTATTTAGAAATGGGATATTGAAATAAAATTCAATACTTTTACCTTAGTTTTATATGAATCAATGGTATTTTTATTCATTAGAGATTTATGGAATTGTGGTCATTATATTTCTCTTAACCATATTCTCTATCACTCTATTTTAGTCCAAGTGTGTACGTTGTCACCTAAATATCCATATTATAACTTACCACTGGTGTTACCATATTTATAAACCTAGTAGTGTTCTCTACTAGATGGAGTTTTTATTTTCATTTCCTATTTATAATAAGAATTTTCATTAACCATTTTTATGACGTGAGATTTCTATAAGAAAATCTTCAAATGTCAAACCCTTTATTTCTAAGGTAAAAATTTGATAAGAAAATTTATCTAAGCGGTTATAATATAAAACCAATAGTTTTTAAAATTATTCTATCCTCAAAATATATCTTAACACACAAAAACATGTTTTAAGTGAAATGAGAAATTCTTTAGGAATATTATTATTTAAATGTTGTTAATACAATCTAAAAATTGAATCAGTGAGAATGAATAAGAATAACCGAATTATGAAATATATTTTGAAGTCATAATTAATAAAAATATATTTATTGATTATTAGGTAATATGTATTAATTTTTTTTTAAAGTTATTTAGTTGTCAAATAAATATTTTTTTCTTCAAAACTAATTTTTATTATTTTTTGTAAGAAAATATTATAATTATTTTTTTGTAATTTTTCTAAATTTTATTTAATAAAAATAATATAATTTTAGACATAATATTTTGGAAACTATATTAGGGTTAATTTTAAACATTTTTTCTTAAAATATTGATTTTCTAGTTAATAGTGAGAAATACTATTTTTTTAGAAACTCATTTTTTACAAGACTTTAAAAGTTTATATTATATTTTAAGATTGTTAAAAAGGGTCACATATTATATAATATTATTAATATTCAAATTTATTTTTTTTGTAATAAAATTTAGGGTTGAAAGGGTTGTGGGTTCATTTGGCAGATCTGGTCGTCGTGTGCGGTTTGAAGGTGGTGACGGGCTTTGTGCTTCAAGATTGCAGCGAATCATGTTTGGGTGATGTTTTTTGGTGATTTTTTCTTATGTTGATTTCTTGAATGTTGTTTCTGGTTTCGATTGTGCCGTTGGATGTGATTTTCGTTCATGCTTTGGAAAGGGGTTAGTGATTTCCAGTTGGCTTGGTTCGGTGTTGCAGCGGCGGCGACGCGGTTTGTTGCGGTGGTGGTTTTCATTCACAAGGATTTATGTGATTTTGTCCTAGTGGGGGTTTTCAAGGTGCCACTGCGGTCTGATATCATTGGGGCAAGGCAAGGAGATAGTTTCATTCCCTCTATCGAGAACATCGATCTCTGGTTTTCCTTGTCTCTGCTAATTACGGCTTCTAATGACCCTTCTGTTGATCCAATGATGGTTCATGGCTTCGTTGATGATGGTGTAGTTCTGCGTCGATGGAGAGTCTAGAAACGATGGTGTGAATGCCAGTGTGTAGTGTTGATGATGATGTCAAAGGTGTCGGGCAATCTTATTTCGCGTAAGGCACATGGCTCGAGGAGTTTATTGTCTATTTTTTGAAATTTGAATTTCATTTTGTGGATTTTTGGTTTTTTGGGTGGTTCTATGATCTGATTGACTCAACGATGGGGATGCTGGATGTCGACGAAACTGGTGGCGACATGTAGGTGTTTTTTGAATTTTGTACTTTGAATCTTGTAAAAGCTTAAAAATAACATGAAAAACATAAAAAATGACCCAAATTAATGAATTTATCTTATTTTGTTATTATAGTTTTTACATGTCAATATATATTTTTAAAATATGTTAACTTGGTTCCATAATTATTTTATTTTAACATTAATTATATTTAATTAAAAGATTAAGTAATAAATAACAGTTTCTTGCATTTAATATCTATAATATTTTTTTCTCGGGATAAATACCACTTATGTTATGTCATAAATGGTTATTTTATAGATAAATTATTTTATATCAATTTAATTTATTTCCGTTGTTTATAAATTAAATAATTTACTTAAATTCATATGTAACACTGAAACAATATATATTTAATTAATAGAATAATTAAATATATGATATTGAAAATACTAAAATTAATATTATTTCACTGAATTACTAAGTTGAATGAATTTATTATAAAAAATTATTTTTTTTGTTCAATTAAATTATTATATTGGAATAAATTCTCTACCATGTTGTTTTAAATGAAAAATATAATTAATTGTTCCAAAAAATTAAATTAATGATATTTTATTGTAAATAATATTTTATTTTATGATTTAAAATTTAAAAAATTCTTCTATCTGGCCATATAATCTAAATAAGGTTAAAAATATCAACCAAAATTCATTTATAGAACAATTACCCCATTATAGTAATTATTTTGACCCTTAATGAGTAAAAATATTTGTAATTGTGGTAATCATAAAAAAGGTTAACATAGGGATAAAATGAAACGGTATAGGTGAAAAAATAACCTAAACATGTACAATTTATATTTTATGATAAGATTTATACTAATAACAATACTATCTTCTAATTATTTCAATTGGAACCATTTTAAAATTATAATTACTTTATATTAATTTAATACATTTTGAAATTTCAAGAATGCCATTCTACAAATTATAAAAGTAAACTCTATCATATTTTAACCACATTTAAAGAAGTTTTTAGAAATTAAAAAAAATACTTCCTAACATTTATTTTCACTTTCAGATGTCTTATTTTGGGAATAACAGCAAACTTAGAGGGCTTATGGTTTAAAGAATATGAAGTTGTCTGAAGAAGAGGTATGAACTTTAATCTAATATTTTTGATTTTTCTATTATTCTACCTCCTCAAAATATATTATATCATCATAAAATAATAATAAAAATATATTTAATAATGATATATTTTGTTATGTTAATGTATTACCCTATTTCAATCTTTTATTCAATCTATTGGTAAATGAAACTGGTGTTCATGTGTACGGAAGACTGTCACCTCACGAACTGATGTAATTAATTTTCCATCCCTAACTCTCACACTTGGTAATAATAATATATTTAATGTTTCTATATGATATTAATGAAAATTTTACCATTCTTAAAAGATAATATATCATCTAATTTATTATCTTTCTGCCCATTTTAAATTGATAACATCATTCATGCGTAAATATGGACTACCATCAACATGAATCAATGTGATTCATTTTTCATCAACACATAAAATAGATGATATATGTATCTTTGGTTAAATATATAATATATTATTTATTTTATAATGATCATTATGTAAATATAAAATAATAATTATCTTCTTTGAGGAATTATCATTGAAAAATAGAAATGTTACTCATGAGTACATATGAGTTAATATATAAATGATTATAACATAGTTTATTTTTTATAACCAAACTTCATTTTTGTTTTTTAAAAGTATAATTTGTGTATAAATATTATAATTATTCTATATATGTTGGAATGATGATGTATTTTACAAAAATCATTCTACTGAAGTAATTTTAGACACATGAACCGAATATATTCAAAACATCAATTTTGAACTTAATTGATTAAGTAAATAAATATAATATTGTAATAAATAAAATAATTTGAAAAAATAACTTTTAATATTTTTCACAATTAATTAAAAAATTCACATATATTTATTATTTAGTATTATAATGAATGTACAAGAGGATTTAAACATGAGGTTAGGGGTTTCTTCACAATTTTCCTTATTTTAGCCATATTTATTATTATTAACCGATGTTTTTTATAACATGTATATAATCCAATTTTATATATAATGTCATTAATAGTTCATACATAATGGAATTTTATGTCGTAATTAAAATAATTTTATCAAAGGGGATTTGAATTGAAATTTACCAACTGGTAAAGGGTTTCTTAACTCATTTTCTATTAATTAGGCTATAATTCTACTTCATTGACTAGGTTATTCCATGATTATGTGTAAAGTGACATATGATTTTATTATGTGCCATTTCCACTTTTTCGTGTATTTACTTTATTTACATATAATCAGTTCATTGATTAAATTCTCACTCTGATTATATGATATTTGTAAGGGTTCTTCTGTCAATTGTGTTTGGATGAGATATATTTGATGTTATAATCCTATGCATGTATATGAGGTGTATATTATAGAAAACCAAACCATTTGTAAATTTAAATTTCATATTTTTTGATTAATATTAAATACATTACACAATCACATCTCTAAGGACCGCAATAGTTTAGTTTCATTGGAGACTAGGTACCCAATCATTAAAATGGGTGAATGATATTCATCATCTTCCATAAAGATCTTCCACTATAGTAATCTTCATGAAAAAAACCTTTTTAAAACATTTATTCATAACCTTGGGAAATGAAACATAAGAATAGGATAAATCCAATGGTCCTTTATAGTAACAACGGGAAATATATAAAGCATAACGTGATAATAAGGGTATGAGTACATGATCATGACATTTTAAAAAATACCTCTCATATAGAATATTATAATATTTTTTCATGGAATAAATATTGGATGTTTCTAAGAAATTAATCATAAATAAATCAATTAACATGATCCATAAGATTATAAAATTGACATTAAACATTGAATTGTGGCATAAAAATAAGTAAAAAAATCATCTACCCCACCTGGGAGGGACACACCACCAAATCCAGTAGAATAATTTTTCTCATATTTGAATGGTATCACTCTAAAAACAGTCATTATATTCAAGGTTCAATCCAAATATCTTCATAGTAGATAATGTCCCTATCTAAGGCGAGTTCACTATATATTCCAACCCTATCTCACTCAACCATGTTCCTCCCCATTCTTGTGTTGTCAACCTCATGAGATATAAAAATTCTCCCGATTAATTAGAGGTATATATATCTCCCACCCTTCTATGGGAATAACATACCCACTATTCTTAGTTATCATGTTACCACTACCCATGGTTATAAGTTAACCATCATCAAATAATGAAAACTATATTTCTATGTACCTCAAGATCATAAAAATTCATTATAATTATCCCATGAAATGAAATGGGTATCATAAAAATGTAATCATATCATACCATACACAAAGGAGAATGGTTTATTAATATTTTCATAATATAATAACCCATGAAAATAAGTAGGTTTCATAAGCATTTTATCATGGTATATCCCATGGAAGAGAAACATGTTTCATAAACATAAATCTACCAAATATTAACCACTTAGAAAAATAATGATAATGGTATCCTTGGAAAATATCACCAATAAGTCATAGGTAATACCCAAAAATTTCATATTAGTTGGAAAATTATTTTTAATAATATTTTAAAACATTTCTTGAGGACAATATTCTTTCTTCATTGAAGAATTATTTTTTTAAACCGATTTTTTTTGAAAATAATGTCATTAAAAATATCCCTAGAAATGTATAAAGTATGATTTAAAAATCATTAAAAAAATTCATGGGGAAAATATCTTTTTTCATAAGATTTTTTTAAAATTTTTTTTAAAACATTTGTAAAAGACAAGCTTTAGTAAGAAAAAGGTGTTTCGACCGAAAATATGTTTTTCTGTAAAACATTTTTCTTAAAAATATATTTTTACTTTAAGAGAGTAAAATGAATGTAAAACATGTGTTATCATAGAATAAGTAGAGAATAAAAAAAATTATGAGTTTTTTAGATATGGATCAAATTATTTTACAATTATAATCATAATTATAAACAATCTTAATAAACAAGGAGATTGTATAATAAAATATTCTCAACTTTTGTAACATTAAATTGTCAGCCCTGTTAGAGAATAAAATTAATTGAAATAAAAAAAATCATGATAAAATATAATTATATTACATTCCAAATGGCCTGTATATAGACCTCATTAAAGATTATATGTTCATAACATGACATAAGTCTAAAAGAATGAAAATTGATAAAAAGATCACTTACTAATTTGGTATGTTTAGAACTGTAAACCCCATGAAAGATATATCCTCAAATTGAAATGAAAATTCCAATAAATATATATATATTCATCATAAATAGAACTCATGGGAAGTATATACACCATATAAAATAAGGATTTTGTGAACATGGAATGTGTCTCATAGGAAAATAAATGTGAGGCGGAAATCCATTACCTTAAGACTCGACTTCCATCATACTCATTGAAACATACTATATAATAAATATAAAATTATTATAAATTTATCACAGAATCTTCCAAAAAAATACACAAATACACACACACATACACATCATAATATCTATTATTTTCTTATGAAATTTATTCCAGTTTATTGACAAATCCATGTTAAATTTATATTGTAGGAAATAATTGCTTTGTTTTTCATATAATATATGCCTTTTTAATTTTTTGTTATCATACAAAAATAATGATTTCAAAACATAAATAATTTAAATCATGTTATAAATATAATATATATTTAGTATATATGTATTTATAGCACTTAATAAAATTTAGTGACAGTAAATAAAAGACACCATTCATGCAGATAGTAAGCCGTACATACATATGAATGTTGTTTCCATTTTATTATTGGATTAAAATAAAGAAAATTAAAATATATATTATAATTAAATAATTATTTTATGTTAAATATATCACATAATTATATTATACCCATACATTATAAATTCCATTTAAGCAGGAATGAATCACATCACTTCATGAGGTGGTAGTCTGTCGTACACACGAGCGACATTGTTATATTCCCAAAAATAGGGAATTCTTATTTTATATGACATAATAATTAAATTATAATAATAACGTCATAAATATAAAAAATATAATATATAAACTATAAATCCATCATTATGTCCAACGGTGAAATGCGGTAATGGAAAAATGAACGTCATCGGTTTGTGAGGCAGTAGTCTTCCATATGCACAAAAGATGATTTAATAACACAGTTGATGGAAGTGGAGATGGTTTTATATAATGATATTAACATAAAAAATATGATTATATGGAATATAATTATTTTTTAAATAAGTATGATATAATAAAAATGTAATCGATTTGGGGAAGAAATAAAACAATTATTATTCTTGATCAACGTTACATGTTCTTCGACTATCATCCTCTGGTTTGCAATAAAAGATTTTCTAAGATTGATTTATTAAAAAAAATGATTCTAGGATTAGGGGATGTAATTTAGGATGTTAATTGGGTAGTTTTTGGATGAAAAAGGATATAAATGTGTGAATATGTAAGGGGAGTGAGTTCAATTTTATAGTTGAGGAGGAGTGAAATTTTTTTAAATACATAAAATTATTCAATATTGGGAGGTATCCATTATCTTCATGGGACTAAAAAATTGAATAATAATTATGGATACATTTTATTGGGTTGATAAAAAATTCATAAAAACAAAAAGAAACAAATTTTTATCTTTTTATTCCTTAGTCTTTATGATCACTCAATTTTATCCTTTTTGTTTTTCCCATGGTAAATTGTGTCTTTTTATTTACCTAGGTAATTTACTGATTAATAATAAAATTAAAATTAGTTTCTTTGAAAATATAGACCCAAAAAATCAAAATATAAATTCAAATTTATTAAATTAAAATTATTTGTTTTTATAGAATTAATATTAATACAAATGCATGTAATTCTCAAAACCCAGTTTCAAAATTAATGGTCGTAATTTATTTTAACTATTTACATTAATAATTATGGTAAAAATTTAATTTGAACATATTATATTATATAAATTATGATTCTACATATATTCAATCAATTTATTCAAATTAAATTCACATAAGTGTCAAAGTATAATTTTAAATTTCTCCAGCAAATGTAATTAGAAAGTGTGTTTTTAAAGTGAAAAAGTTCAACATATTTTTACATGAAAATTATATATAAATTTTATTCTAATTAGAAAAAATTGGTTTAATTTATATAAAATTTTAATAATTTTACATAAAAAATTCAAAATATAATTTAACCTTAAAAAATTTAAACGAAAAGTGAGTTTTTAATTAAAATTTACCCTTTTTTACATTATATTAAAAAAATAAATCTTTTCCAAAAAAAATCTCCAAAGATAATTTGTGCATTTTTTTTATAAACATAGGTTCATTTTATAAAATTAATTTTTAAATGGGTCAAAATTATATTTATTATACGTTTAAATAAAGGAGACAGGACTGTTTTTTAGAATAACACATTTTAAGCATAAAAGTTGATTTATTGTTATTTCTTATGTAAAAAATAAATAAAATAAATTTTAAAGATTTGTTATAATATATAACATATTATATTAATTAAAATCATTAACCATATCTTATTAGGTTAATTTTTTCTATAAAAAAAACTTGGGTGTATAAAAATAGATTTTTAGAGAATTATTTCCCTTCGTTTATTTTTTTTATTTTTAAATAATTTGGTTACCAGTTAATTAATTTTATATTCATGTGCAGATGATAATATTATAATCTATTTTATCAGTTTCATATCTCTGTTTCAACATCTAGCGTAAAAATATAATAATATTTTAATAATATGTCAGATTTCATATAAACTGAGTGTTTTATGTAATGTAAGCTTAGATCAGTGTAACATGTGACAAAAAAAATATAATAATTTCATGTAACTAAATCTAAAAATAGTGTTTCATATTATGTGAATTATAAAAAATATTAAATTAATTTTAAAAAAATAATTTCACAGAATATCAGGGTGTCACATTCAACCCCATAAAAATGAATTTAACCATCAAAATTCATCTCGATCATAAAAGGTTTAACATTTGAAAACTTTGTTAGGACCAATAGGGGCCTATATACCCTAAGAGGGGGGTGAATCATATTATGGATATCATTTTTCAAAATTATTCTTACCCCACTCGATCTTGATCTCTTTATTACAATGGTTGCTTTGTCTGCACTTGTGTGTTTATTATGACCACTTCTTTTCCTATTTATCTGATGATAATGCTTTAAATGAAATGAAGGGAAGTCAGTAGGCAGACACAGAGAGTTTTTTACTTGGTTCTCCCTCACAGGGCTACATCCAAGGAGCATAAAACGGTGATGTGCTGCTGTACCAAATCCACTAAAGAACACTACTATTTACAAGGTTTGGGCTAAATCACTTATATGCTCAGGTTCACTTCCTTTACAAGGTTTATGGTCAGCTCACTGCTTTCCCAAGGGCCACTCCCTGTTTCTCTCTCTCTGGCTCACTACCAGTCGAGAGGATCACCTTCTTCCTCTTCCTTTGCTCAATGCTCTAGAAAAGATACACTCACAGTTTATAGACCTATAGGTCTCTTTGTTATCACAAATGAATACATCCTCTGTTGTATGTAGATGCTGTGTTGATGTTCAAATTTCACTCGTATGTGAATCTCACTTTGCACCAAAGGTATCAGGAAATATTCCAGCTTTCACATAGCCCTGAATTTTTTCTATGCTTCAACCATACCTGGCGCCCTTCTCCAAGTCGGCGCGCAAGTCTCGGCATGCAAGTTAAAACTGGCACACATGTTCACCTCAACCACTTGCATGAGACTAGCTTCTGAAACTCCAATCTTGCGTGACTCAAACCCTTTTACGACCAAACCAATTTTGGCGTGCAACCATCAATTGTCGTGCTTCTTCAAAAACTGGAGTGCAAGTGTCACCAAACCATTTGCGCGACACTCCCTTCTTCAACTAAAAACTTGGGCGACTCCCTTCCTTCCTCTCCAAAACCACTCTGGGCGTGCAATAAATAATTGGCTCACAACTTCTACTTGAGCGACCAAACCTACACTTGCGTAACCACCATGCATGCACGATGAGAGCTCTGATCTTCTCTAACTATTGAACTCTTATAGAATGAGGAGGGACAAACCTCTATTTATAGGCATTTGGACACACTGCACGATGGCGCGCAAGTCTCCTCTCGGTGCGCCAGTTTTGACGTGCAAGTCTCTGCCGCACAAGTCACTTGCACGACCAACCCAAAAACTCGGGCACCCCTTTTCCCATTGCCATCTTTTGATATTCTAATCTTGAAAAACATATGGCGCACAAGTTTCCTCTCCTTCGAGGTATCAACATGAAATTCCCTTTTCCAAAACCACTTTTCTCCATTTATTGATATTCAGGCCCAAAAATTTGGCAAACACTGGTAAACAGAACCACTTGTATCGGCTCTTTTTGTACCACCATCAGATCATCCATTCCTTTGTCGATGTTCTTGAATCAAACATGGATTATTAACCATACCCTTTGAACTCGATATACCACCATGATATCCCATTTGTCAACAAATTTTTATGTCATGGTTTTCTTTATCAACAAACCCAACACAAATGTCCACTTTGTCAACAAACACAATCACCTCAAAAATGATTTAATGATACCTTGAGGGATTTTTGCCCAAATTTTTTTTTCCTAGAAACACAAAAAATAAATAAGATTAATAAAAAATCTCTTCAAAAAGATAAAGTGATGTGCTTAGTTCATATTCAATAACACCTGTTAGGTTTCCAAATGGGAGAACATAGGTGGGAAGTGAAGACATAGACATAGAATAGAAAAATGACATGCAATTACTTATAGAAAGTGATATAGATCATTGATCACTATAAATTTTGTGATCTAGAGAAATTTAATGACCATAGAGCCGTAAAAAATAGGTATAAAAAATATCATTGATATGATCTAAAATACTTATAATAGGCCATCATTTTATTCTGAGAATTTTCATGAGAGAATAAAGATTCACGATTTCATTCAATTTCATTGGTGTAACCTCACACTCTGGTTATTCCATGATCTATTTCCAATTCATCTATTACTCCCTGAAATTAAGGTCAATTGTTTTTCCTAAAGTACTAATGTATAATAACATCCATAATAAAATGGTATGTCCTTCCTTTAATATCTGGTTATAAAAAGTTGACATAGTTTATCAAATACATATAAATCTTTATATGGTGAAGTAATACATTAATATTTAAAAAATAATCCATGATTGAACTTAAAACATTGCATAATGGTTAACCTTATGACCCTCAATGGCTTAAAAATTAAAAAAATTATAAAAAATGTAACTAAATTTACAAAATAAACATATCATTAATCCTTAAAACACCATAAAGTGGCTCTTTAATGTCACATACCAAACATACAAATACCTTCATCTTGTATTATATTGAAAAATGGTAATAACCAAAATTAAAATAAAATATTATTGAAAGTATACATGTTTCGTTCATTCATTGAATAAAACAAATGGCTATTGAATTTATTCTGTAGATCCAAGAATCTTTTAAACTCAATAAATAAAAACAAAAACCACTTTTTCAATAAGTCATTTATTAGTTCTAAGGTCATAACTACTATAAAATTTAATTTATATATATCAATCATCTATTTTTTCAAGATAAACCGATTTTCACAGTACTATGAATGTATTAAGAATTACCTTTCCATAATCACGTGCTTTCCAAGAAAAAAATATAACCATTACATTAAATCAATTTTATCGGTCATAAGAACCATAAAATATATTATTAAAAATATAAAAAAAACGTATTCTAAAAAATATTTATATATTTAAAAATTCATGAAGTAAAATACATAAACACTTAAATTATTCCACCTAACAATTAATCCATTAAAAAAGTTTCCTAATCTTATTCCCTAATATAATTTTCCTTTTACATGTCTTTTATAGTCTCTTCATCATCAACATTTTAACCATTATTCATATCACCTTATAGGTTCTACATAAGGGATTTCCCCATAGGAAACCAATTTTTATAGTACACATAATTTCCTAGATTAAACCATTCAACAGTAATTGATATCTTAGCGATACCAATATTCCTATCAATTTCATTAACAGAACTTTTAATTTTTTCTCTATAGTTAGTTTCTTTGTGTCCTTATTTTCTACAATAAAAAAATCTTCTAGCCCCCTTGAGACATTAAGTTGTGTGATTATTTCCACTTTGAAGGCATATAGTAAACTAAATCATCTTTCATTCATGGTTAGAATCATGGTAAATCTCTAGAAACTCTTTCCTTTTCTTCTTTGTCCAGTTTGAGAGTTGGTTAAGGTATATTTTTTAATCATGTTCTATGAAATATTATTAAGAATAATCACAAAATCATTTACTCTAGTAATCATCCCATATGGATTTCTTTCAAAAAATCATCAATCACATTAAATTTTAATCTAGTTTCTTCAAGTTACAGCCATTGTCTAAGACTGGAAAGTATAGAGTTAGCAACACTAATCATAATGAAAAATCACATATTTTGAAAAACAATTATGAAATATAAATCAAGATAACTTCAATTTAATATAAGAAACCATAGGTTTATCCCTGTTTATTCATATTAATCATTTATATAAATACTTCATGATGGTTCATAAAAGGTTTTTGAATTTTAGAAGTATATCCCCAATGAGTTTCAAAACATGTTTGTAGAAATGAACATTGTTGTGAAACCATTATTTATTGAGTCTAGGTCAATACAATGTTTTAGGGTTGTTACCACTTGGTACTTCTGTTCTAGATCCACATCCTCTAGTAGTATCTAGACTTGGATGGAATTTCGTAAAACCACTCACTCTTTCCTTTACCAAAATTCTAAGATAATTTTATATAATTTAACTCATCCCTAAAATTATCCTTATAGTCATCCCTAGAAATATAATTAAAATTATGAAAAGGTAAATTAATAAAGTTTTCTAATCTTCATTTCAAAATGATATATATACCTTTCATATCATCCCAAATATAGAGACCCATGAATTATTTAGGTGGATGTTGCATCTATTTAGAAGAATATTCAATAAATTACACAAACACAATCCTGAGAACCATAATGGTGTACTGTCTTGGGAGAATAGGTATATAATCTCTTAATTTGTTGAAATATATTCAATGTCTCCCATAAGGATCTTCCCCTTTAGCACTCTTCTCCAAAATACCATAGTAAAATCTTTTTTCATATCCTAGGGAAATGAAACATATGAAAGGGTGAGATTTGGTTCTTGGTAAGGGAAAATAATGAATATACATAAGAATAAATTGAGAATAAGGGAAAGAAAATAAGAGCGGAAAATTTTAAAACCATACCATTCAAATCAAAGATCATAATACTAATTCAAGTAATAATTACTGGATGTTCATAGAACATGAATCATATATGATGAAAATAACATTATCCATGAGATCCTAAAATTGATATAAAACATAGTATTATGGAATACACATAAGAATACCACTGGATAAAACTACAATGTAGGACACAGCACTATCCCTATATTTAGTGGATCATTTTCATTATCATCTTGATTTAGTTTTGATAATCACTTGAACCCATCATTCCTTGTTTTCTAATAAACATGTTATGTGTTTTAGATTTATTATGTTAAAAAAATTATTTAATTCCTAAATAAATATTTATCAAATTATTATAGGGTTTCATTTATTGGAAACATAATAATATTTTCTTTATTTAATATGATTTTTAATCTAATTTAGTTGTTTTGATGGTGCAAAAATTTACCAAATTTGTCACAAATTGTTCAATTGACACTACAATTTTCAACTTAAATTCACCTCTGAATTTTGATGATATGTCAACATAAAATGAATGAATTCACATGAACATTTTTCTATTAGATACATAAGGTATTTATATAAATATAATTTTTTTTATAAGAAGTGTTAAAATGATTTATTGATACTCAAAAAATCACTGAAGTTATGGAATCAATTTTGAAACACTATAATGAACAAATTTCAAATTATATTTTTGTAATTTAACGGAATGAACTATTGAAATAAGAACCACTCTCAAAATATTGAAATATTAATCAATGAATTTTTTCATGATTTGATCATTTTACATTAAAGGATAAAAATTTCATTTGTCTGGTCAATAAATTATCTAATGTTATGTAATGATTTTAAATAACTGTAGTTTTTTCTGAATGTTATGACTTTTATTTTTTTTGACGATATCTAGAGATGTGGAAGTATGATTGATTCAATTATTTTTATATTGGTAATCTATCACTATTATAAAAATAAATGAATTTTTGAAAAAATTATGAATCTGATTTTATGGGGCTATAAAAAACGTTGATTTTTATAAATGTTAGTTTTTGAGTTTTTCTTCCAGTTTAGATGAACCCTACATTCAGAAAATTGAAACATTAATTTAGATACAAAATCATGGTTTATATACATTATATTTAGAATAGTGAAACCATAATTTTAAAATAATTTTTTTTAGCAACCCTACTTTTGATAAAAAATTATGGTTCATGTACAATACATTTGAATGAAATAAACCATACATTCATTAAATCCTAATTTAAATGTACCCTATGTTGATACTGCTTCGAGGTGTTATTTTAAAAAAAAATCAAACTCATACAGAAGAATAAATATTTACAAGATAAAATTTTTCATCAAAAGTCATTAAAATCACATCATTTTTCTATAACTAAAATATAGAAACATGAACAGATGTACACTCTTATTTTAGAGTGTTTATTGGATGTCTTACTGCTACTGATCATGCTATATAATACAAAATTTCTCTCCATGTAGATGTATCACCTAATGAAGTGATGATATATTACTTGATGAATAGATGGATGTTTAAATCTACTATTTCAAGATATAAATTGATGTTTTATTTCCTCCATGTTTACATGATGAAACGTTCCGTGATGAAAGTTGATCTGCAACATCAAAATACTTGGGAATCTTTTCTAGAGATCAATTTGAATGAAACTGATGGTTATAGAAGTTGAAAAGTAACCATGACCTGGATATTCTTATATTCAATTTTCTTTGTCACTAAGAGGATTAAAAAGTATATTTATCACAATAAAGAATTGTGAACATAAGAACGTGTGAAGAAGAAAATTTTTATCCTGATACAACATGAATAAGAACTTGTTAAGATGGTGATCATGATATGTAGTTCCACTGAAAGTTTGGAAGGAATGAGTATTTAAATTTTAAAATATATAGAAAAAGATAATTATGGAGTTTAAGTACCTTATGATACTCTATTTTATAGGTTTCTTAGTATTTCGATATGTTGTATTCTTATATAGAATTATTTTAGTGACATATCTATGGGATAAATTCTAATAAATCCAATGTATTATGGTTGAAGTGATTCAGAAGATTTTGGTTTTGTATTTACGTAGAAAAAATAGATTGTTTATTCTACTGTTATTTTTTCTAGTAAAATCAGAGGACACATGGTTAGTCAATCTCTAATATTTGAATTTATATTTGGTATTGTCAACTAGTTTTCATGAAATATTTTGACTGTATTTAAAGTGATCTAATTGGATTTAAATGGGAATATTAAATTTTTTCACACAACTATTATTAGGGAGATATTATTTGAAGATTTATTCAACTTATATTGAATGTTTTTATTTGAGAATTATTCTACAATAAGTAGCCAATGGTGCTAGGCAATTCTTGGGGATATTTATGAGGGATATTGGATGAATTGTTTTTAGTATTTAAATTAAGAGGAATTCTACTAAAAGTACTGGATAAAGTTTTTCGATATATATCTATTTTTGTAAGGGAAAGAAACGAACACAAAAGTGTAGAGATATGATTACTATGTAAAAAAATAAATTGATTAAAATATTAACATCAAATATTGAATCTTTTTAAGAGATAATTAAAATTCATTATTCCTTCTTATTCTCACAGGGTGTAAGTAATAAATAATCATGTGTAACATTTTCTAATCTATTTACTAATTTTTTTAAATGAATATGAATCATATACGATATTGATGACTTTTTTTTCTACTACTATGAATTATTGAATATCAAATAAAACTATTATTTGTTGTTGTAACAATGATAAAAATCTATTTTCTAAATAAATCAAAATCAATTTATTTATTTTAGTATTAGTTGCTTGGAATTAGTCATGATGGAGTTTAATATTATCAAACTAATATGTGGATATTTAGGTTCCCATTAATAGAATATGTAGGACCTATAGAATCCATGTAAGGTGTCAACTTCGTGTACTTAGTTGTATATGTCTCCAAATAAGAGGACCTACTAGTGAAAATTAACATAAAGGTGGATTAGTGAATTTATGGAGTGGAATAGTCTATCTAGGTTCCCTAAAACACTATAAATATATGGGTTCTTTTCATTTATTTATATCCACTACTCGTTAGACATTAAGAGTGAAGGAATGGATCACTTCATTTCAAGAGGGATGTTTTAATTTTTTCATTATTTATAAACGGAAAAAATTCACCCCCTATCATGCCTTCATCATAATTGAATTATTTTCCTCCCCAAATTATCATAGTAGTCAATGTTCACTCCTAAGATTATCAGAGGACAATGTCCCTTACTGAACCAGATTTACTCCCCATTCCAACCCCATTTTATGGAACCACGTTCACTCCCAAATCTAGTCTTATCTATCTCATGAGATATAAATATTTATCTAATTCATTAGACATATATATAGGTACCAACCAAATTTTGTTATAATTTGTGACGTCCTGACCAGAGAGCCATTGAATGGTTCCCCAAGCCATTTGGCCATAGGCCCTCAAGCTCACCTCACCGTACGCCAGAGGGTGCCGACTATCAGTGAGAGTCTGGTAAGTCAGTCATGGGGAGACTATACCCTCTGTTATTAGAATAAAACACCAGTGGAAGAAAATAAAAATAACCAAGTATGGAAGCATATAAATAGCTTTAATAATACCATGACATATGATAGTCAAAACCAGAAAATACAATACTCAATTGAAAAGAAAACCATTCTATGAAAGTTCAAGTGTAACATCCCATGTAAATAAGAAACATGACATTTTTAATATTTATTTATATTTTTGAACTGAATATTAATTAAACTTTAAAGGGTATTTATGTTTGATTGTGTACCTGATACACAACAATGAGTTTCTTTGAATTCTTACATTGCACACAACATTGGGTCATACTGAAAAATAATAATATAATATTATTATTTTAAATAGTAGTTAACACATAGTCCTTTCATTGGTGGGAATGAACAAAACTAACTACAAAATTAATATACATGATTGTTAAATGTTTTTACATTTATCCAAAAAAAGTTAGTGGCTTAAAATGTGAATAAATCTAATTTTAAGAATAATTTACTTTAAAAGGTTGATTTACCGCCTTTTGATGGTGAAACCTCCTTCAATCAAATTTTGGTCAGTTTTATATGTTCTATTTGACAAAATAAAATTCTTATTTAGAATCAGGACATTAAAATTCACTTTGGGTAAAATTTTTGGTATTTTTCTGATAAAATTCATTTTTTTGATGATTAGTGAAAAATACTGTATTGTAATTCAAATGTTCCTTTTAATATAATTTATTTATTTAGTTAGATTAACTTTTTTAATTGGTTTTAAATTGTAATTATATTATTTTTTTATCATTTAATCCATTTTTGGTCATTGGAATTAATTTCAATTTGAAATTGGACATAAACAAGTATCAATCTTTTAATAATTATTTTTTCTTAAAAACATGCTATTTGTTTTGATAATTGGAATAAAATTTAAACAAATTAATTTAAATTATATGTTTATAATTTTTTAAAATAGAAATAATTTTTTAATTTGGAATATCAAATATATCTTAGGCTGAATTTTTGGAAGTTTTCTGAAAAACATCATTTTTTGATGAATAGTGAAACCACTAAGTAGTAGTTAAAAACAAACATTTATATTTAAATGAAATTTTATTTCATATGTGGATTGAACTTTGAAAATCTTACTTAAATTTATATTATTAGCAATTAAAATGTGGTTCAATAAGGGAAATTTTTTTTTGAATAGTAACTTTTGACTTTTATTTGCTATAGTTAAAGGTAAATAGTGTAATTCAAGGTATAAAAAATATTATAATAATATAAAATTACATTAACATGTGTCTTAACCTTATTTTTTGAGTAATATTCGACCATGGAAATCTTTAGATAGATTTTGGGACCCCATGGAGTCAATTGGGAGTGAAAATGACACTTTATTCTAATTAACTTAAAGTAAAGGAAAAAATAACATAAAAAAAAATCTTTTCGTAAATCAATTTTTACAAAGGGTTATATAAGTTATCTATTAAAATATAAATATTAATTGGAAAGATAAAAGTATTTCCTACATTATGGTATTTATTTTAAAATTTTTAGACCTCAAATAAATTAAATTATTTATGACTAAATAATGATGTAGTATTTATCTCATTAATAAACGACTTAAATAAATAAGATTATAAATATCAAAATAACAAAAAAGCCTATCCAATTATTATTGGATGATTTTATTTCTCCCATCCGTTGTCTTATCTTTTACTTTAACTATTTTTTGACCTTTCGAAACTGAATATCATTATATAATAAAACAATATTTTCACACTTTCATAAAGAGCCCCTCCTCCCCCTTATAAAAATCACTCACTTTTAACTCATTCCTCACACCTCTAAAGCCCCTTGGAATATATAATACCTGAAAAAATAAGCTCTTAAGATCCCTCTACTCCTCTTAGAAGCCTTACTTTAGGAATAATGCACTTTAAGAAGTCCTTTTATTTTAAACCAATGAGAGTTACCCAAATTAAAGGTAACAATTTCTCTTAACTTCTTTTCTTTTATTTTACATCTACGACCCCTAAAATCATTTTATTCCATTTTATTATAACAAAAAAAGTATACTAAATATACTAGGATGTTTTTATGAGAAGTATTTTTACTAAATATACACACACCTCCATCTAATGGGTGATGAATATACTGTTTCTCTGAATAGAAAACTAATGCCTCACGAAACGATGATTGTTTGATTATCTCCGACCGCATCTCATGGAGACCATTAAGATGGAACTAATTTATATATGATATATATTATGTTTATGATTTCTTTATCCTTATGTATTTTTATTTTATTTTTACCTAAATGGCTTCCATTATGGGTAAACATGAAAATATCATTTGAGGAAGTGCGGAATACCGCCACCTCAAAGTGATATGACTCGTTAATGCCATATGTGGGACAAATAAAGGATGTAGTTAATAATATTCTATATGATATTATACTGTAATTATAATATACCTATGTGTAATTATGTTATAATTCCATCAAAATACAAAATAGAAATGGAAGTAGCGTTCATTTGTACGTACGACTAACTGTTTCCATGAACAGTGCATTTCATTTATTACCTCTAAATGTTTTGTAATATTATAAATACACACATATATATATACTGGATATATATGATATATATGATATCTAAATCATGAATATCATTCTGGAGATAATGGAATATTGACCACAAGCACAACGTGTAATTATAAGAAGTCCATTTTTGACTCAACTACCAAATATCAACCAAACGACCATTATTAGCTTAATTGATTGTAAAATGTTTATAACATGTTAATAAGTGATATTAAAAGAATAATAAACATGAAAAAGGTTCTTATGCAAGTATAAATTATCTTTTTTTATTATTGTTGAATAATAAAAAACACATGAGTCAAGTCGGACATGGGGTAATCGATTTTCTTATCTCACTTTTAATTCTACGAGAATTACAGTGTTCACCACTTATTTCTTGAATCTGGTGTATTGTGTGCTGATATTTGATTTATATTATCATGATTATCTTTATATTCATGGAATTATATGATTTATTTGGTGGTCATTAACTTTTTCTCATACGACTCGATTGATTACAACGTGGTAAGGGGTTTTTATCTCACTTTTTATTCCCATGAGATTCATGCTATATTGACACTATATTACATTTGTGTGGTTTATGTACTCATTTTGTAACATACATAAATTTTTGGGTATTTAAATCATCATTTTATGACCCATCTTTCTTGGGGTGTATGTTTCTTAAGTTACCAAATTTGTTAGGGAACCTTTCACCCTCCCCTTTTTAAACGACATCTTTTTGTTATGCCTTTTGATTTATATCATCTTATGTTAGGATACGTTCTTCTATATCCTTATTTTTGTAAATTCTATGTCCATGTGATGCGACAACCCTTTTCCTCTCATCAATTAATTTTCTTAATTTCAAAGTGACACTGTTAGGCTGTCAATTTTATGTAAGGGAACTTCTTTACCAAATTTCAATTCTCCGGGATAAACTTTTACTTCTAGATTATGTCGTGATATAAAAATATGTGAATGAACTCTGACTGTTTCACACTTAATATCCACTTATTTTGAGTGTATTATTATTTTTGACACATTATATTGTAATTGATTTATATTTAATCTAAGGATTCGGTTTTGATAAGGGATTTTGTCCCAATTTACATTCTATTGAGACTTCATTGTTGTTATGCAAAAATTCACACTTATATGGTGTATATACAGTTCTTTGGAATATTATATAATGAATAAAATTATTCTCATGATATTATAATGATTTGATTAAATGTTATTCCTCAATTATTTCTATTCAATAGTCTCTCATTTTGTTGAATACTCTTTATCTAAAATATCATTTTAAATGTTTTAAAGATTTATTCTTATAAATAATTCTCATTAATTTCCATGTTTTCAAAATGGTTCTTAGGATTTATTTATATGGACATTAATTTTTTCAAATGATAATTCATTAAAATATTCAAAGTGCTATGGGACACTTTGATTCAAAATCTATTTATTAAATGTTTAAAATGGTTTTTAAAATGGTTTGATAAAGAATTGTTTATTTAAATATATTGAATTGATATATTGTAATGTGTAAATGTTATCATTACTTTATGCTTGTGTTATGTGTTATGATTATTGGTCATTGTTTATGTATACAGGTGGTCCTGTGATAAACCTAAGGCGGGTGGGCCTGACATAGCTCTCCAATGCATTGGGTAATGAAACAGAGGTAAACATTAATGTTTCTACTAAGAGATTTAGAGAATATACTGTGATGGGTATTCAAAATGTGACTCCCTATGTAGCTATGATAGATACAATGTATGTATGTTATGAATTCCATAAGTTACCTTTAGGATTTATGATTTCTGTATGTTATTCATAAATCTTATTCTTTCATGAGATATGTTATGATTGAAAAGAATTGGTTTATTTGATATGTATTTATTGATGGGTTAATGTCCCCTTTCCATATTTTATAACCCTTACTATGCTTATTATACTCATCCCATGTTTTTGAAATATTTTCTACAGGACTTAAAGATGAACAGGGTCAAGTTTGGGATCAAGAAAAAGTAATGATGTCTAAAACATGTAACTAGAAATATTTCTTTTTTATGTGTTTTTTTAAAATAGATAATGGGTTGTAGTTTCCACATGTAATTTTCAAGTTTATATGAAATAGTTTTCGCCTAATTCCCTAAAACTATAAACATGAAAATATCCTCAATGTGAATTATTCATTTAATTAATGATTATGTTATGTTTATGGATGAGTCCTTATAGTTGGTATCAAAGGTCGGTTTAGACAACTTTAGGGATTAAGAGTTTTGGTTAGACACATGGTTCGTCCCTATGTCTATTATTTCAATTAAATCCTTGTTTTATTAATTTTTTAGATCAAGGAAAGTCAGTTAAAAATGGAAGGAGGAGGATCTCAAATGACATTCATATCCCTTCCTAATGACATGCTTGCAATAATTATTGAAAATTCATGTTCGGATGATTGTGAATATTTTTCTAGAATACAACTCACTTGAAATTAGTTCTTTGAGATATAAAACACATCCACTATACTTCATTATCATCATGGATCATGGGTTGTATTTAAAAAAATCCTATTTTCACAATATTCTCATATTTTCAAGAAGGGAAAATGTTATCAAGGATTTTTTAAATATTTTACCTTATCACAAGATTTTGAATAATATTATGATTTTGAAAAAGGAGATGACTAAGGAGACCCTTACACAAACTATTTATATTTTCTTTTACAATATAGTCTCACAGTATATACCTATGGTATTTTAAAAGGACCATTAATTGAATATTTCAAATCAAATTCGGTCTGACAGTTTTATAGAAATCATGTTTTATCAGATGTTTTGAAATTATATGCCACATATGATTATTTTCCAAAACTATATTATGTGAAGAGTCATATAATCATGTTGTAAAAGATGTATTTGGATGAAGGAACAAATGATTATGAAGGATCTCTAAATCATTATTGCAATTCATGGACCTTCTAGCTATGTGAACACGATGACAATGAAACCAAATGGATACCATGAACAAGGTATGATTTTATTCATTTTTTGGATCATTTTATTTTATGATATTGTGATGAAATAAAAAATGAAAATATATTTAAGATTTCAAGAATTAATATGTTGAGATCATAATGAATTGGGATGAAAATGAGAGGAATAAGTGATCAATTGAGGTTAAAACATGTTAGGTTTTTTTTGAATTTTATAAAAAGTTTAATCCGTAGGACGGGTGACAAACCGTCGCATCCAGCAAGGCTGTAGGAATCAAACCAACAATCGAAGGGCGACAAGGGTGCATCGCCTACCACTAGAAAACTTGAAGTCCCTGGTTAGTATAACATATTATTTCAGTAAAATGATTTTATGGAACAATAATAATATGATTATGGGAACTTATGTTTTATCAAATAGATATACTTATTATAAGAAAATGATTTGGTGATTAAGTGATAATGGTTGTTGTGGAATACATTCACTATTTTAAGGAAACACTATTTGCCTAAGGAAGATAGAATACTATGGGATTTAAATTGGGGAATAATAGTTGAAATTTTAGTTTGGAAGAATCTATGTTTTTTTTAGAACATATGAAGATTTTGTTTATTTATGAAAATGATCAACCTATCATGGAGAATATGCGATTAGGTTAATTAATTTTCAATATGAGACTTTATGTGTAACTGATGTTATTTAGAGAAAAATGGTAAGATTTATCTTGGAAGACTATGTAATTAATTTCTTATGAGATTTGTGTTTTAATATTAGTTTGGATTACCTTGGATGAATCTTATGTACAGTTTCCTATTGAATGGTCTTTGTTGAACTTTGGGTTTTGTTTGACATATTTTGGAGATTATGAGTAGTTTTTATTTTTTGTAAAAGATTCTCTTTTTTGGGTATTATCTGATCTCGCACTAACCATTTTGGATTTAGTTGATGTTTAAAGACAAGGTAAATTTATAGTTCTTCTTTTGTGAAATATTTGATTCTCTAGAAGTTGATTCTTGTGCTTTTGATGTGACCAAGTCTTTTTGAATTCTCATTATTTGGAGAAAAGATTAGTTTTCGGTAGAAACTTATTAAAGGATAAAACTAAAATTGAAGGTAAGTATATTTCCTTATGTTCTTATTCTATGTAGTAAATGAATTCTTTAAAATTATGAAAAAGAACATAAAATAAAAATGGTGTCGGTTTATGTTTCCTACTGGGTAATCAATGACCGTTTAGCACATCATAAGTTTTTGATTTTCTGGTGGTTAACTTTCTCCTAATCATGTTTTTTATCACTCTCAATCAGAACATGACCCTTTGTTATCTCTTTCATATCCATGTTTCCCTACATGGAATCCTAGTATGGTTTATCTTGCGTGACCTTTATAGTTCTTTTTCTTTTTTTTAAGTGATAGTTTTACAGTCTCATTTCTGATATCGGACTTTTAATGAAGTTTCCAAGCCCAGTTTTAAAATTGCAGGGACCCAATTCCCAAAAGGGGGAAGGATGTAACATCCCAGGTAAATAATGAACTTGATATTTTTCATATTTATTAATATTTTTTATCTAAATATTAATTCTACTTTAAAGGGGATGCTATGTTCGATGGAGTACCTGATACACAATAATAGGTTTCATTGAAATCTTACGTTGCACACAATGTTGGGTCATACTAAAAAATAATAATATAATATAATTTTTTAAAATGGTAGTTAACTCCTAGCTATTTTATTGGTGGGAATGAACAGAACTATCTAAAAAATTATTATACATGTCTGTTAAATGTTTTTACATTTATCCAATAAATGTTAGAGGCATAAAATGTGAATAAATCTAATTTTAAGAATAATTTACATTAAATGGTTGATTTACTGCCTTTTGATGGTGAACCCTCTTTAAATCATGTTTTAGTCACTTTTATATGTTCTATTTGACTAAATTAAATTTTTCTCCAGAACCGGGACATAAAAATTCACTTTGGGTAAAATCTTTGTATTTTTCTAACAAAATTCATTTTTTTAATGAACAATGAAAATATTGAATTTTAATTCAAAGGTGTCTTTTAATCTAATTTATTTATATGGTTACATTATCTTATTAATGGTTTTAAATTTTATGTATATTATCTTTTTACCATTTAATCCAATGTTGGTCATTGGATTAATTTCACTTTGAAATTGGACAAAAACAATTATCAATCTTTTGATAATTATTGTTTGTTAAAATACGTTATTTGTTTTCATAATGAGAATTAGATTTAAATTAATTAATGAAACTTCTATGTTTTGAATTTCATAAAATAGAAATTATTTTTGAATTTGGATTATCAAATATATATTAGGCTGAATTTTTGGAAGTTTTCAGAAAAACATCAATTTTTGATGAATAGTGAAACCACTAAGTATAGTTAAAAACTGACATTTTCATTTAAATGAAATTTTACCACTTCATTGGATTGAATTTTGAAAATCCAACATACATGGTCATTACCATTAATTAAAATTTTTTTCAATAAAAGTGATTTTTTTGTGAATAGTAACTTTTGACTTATTTAGCACGTTTAAAGATAAATATGGAAATTTATGGTAAAAATAATATTATAATAATAAAAAATTACCTTCACACTTGACCTAACCTTATTGGTTGAGCCATGTTCGACCATGGTCATCTTTGGGTCGATTTTGGGACCCCATGGAGCCACTTGGGAGTGATAATGAAACTTTATTTTAATAAACTTAAACTAAAGGCAAAAATGACATAAACAAATATCTTTTAGTAAATAAATTTTTACATGTGGCTATATAATTAATCCTTTTGACTATAAATATTCATTTGAAAGATAAAATTATTTCCTACGTTATGGTATTTATTTTGTATTTTTTAGACATCAAATACGTTAAATTAGTTATGACACAATACTGATGTAGTATTTACCTCATTAGTTAATGATTTAAATAAATAAGATTATAAATATCAAAATAACATCAAAAAAATATCCAATTATTGTTGGATGAATTTATTTCGACTTTTAATCATCTTATATTCAACTTTAATTAGTTTTGGACATTTAGAAACCGAATATCATTATATAATAAAATAATATTTTCACACTTTCCTAAAGAGCCCCTCCCCCCTTATAAAAAGCCCTCTCTTATAACTCATTTCTCACACCTCTCAAGCCCCCTATCATATCCAAACCCTATCTAAATAATCTCTCAAGATACCTATACTCCTACGAGAAGCCTTACCTTATGAATAAAGCACTTCAAGAAGTTATTTTGGTTCAAACCAAAGGGAGTTACCCAAATTAAAGGTAACGATTTCTCTTAACTTCTTTCCTTTTATTTTACTTATACAACCAATAAACTCTTTTTTCCTTTATTTTCTAAAAAACAAAATCCTCAATATAATAGTAAGTTGTTATGAGAAGTATTATGACTAAAATTACACAAACCTTTATCTAATGGGTGAAGAACATACTGTTTCTATGAATGGAAAACTAACACCTCACGAAATGATTCTATTTTTATTATCTCCTACCACCTATCATGGTGACCATTAAGATAGAACTAATTTATATATGATATATATTATGTTTATTTTTTATTTATTATTCTTTATTTTTCTTTTATTTCATACGATTATTGTTTCCATTAATGGTAAACGCGATAATTTCATTTGACAAAGTGCAGAAAACCACCCCCTCAAAGTGATATGACTCGTTAATGCCATATGTGGGACATATAAAGGATGGAGTTAATGATATTATATATGATATTATACTGGAATTATAATATACCTATGTATCATTATGTTTTAATTCGATTAAAATATGAAATTGAAATGAAAGTAGCATTCATGCGTATGTAGGACTTACCATCTCCATGAATGGTGCATTTCATTTCTTACCTATAAATGTTATGTAAAATTATAAATACATATATATATATATATATACTGGATATATATGATATATATGATATATAAATCATGAATATCTTTCTAGTGGTAATGGAATATTTACCCCAAGCACGACATGTAATTATAAGAAGACCATTTTTGACCCAAGTACCAAATATCGCCAAATGACCATTATTAACTTAATTGATTTCATAATTTTTATAACACGGTAATAAGAGATATTAAAAGAATAATAAAAATGAAAAAGGTTATTATTCAAGTATAAATTAACTTTTTTTTATTATTCAGGAAGAACAAGGAACAAACGAGTCAAGTAAGACATGAGGTAAGGGATTTCTTGTCACATTTTTTATTCTATGAGAATTCCATTATTCACCACTTATTTCTTGCATGCGGTGTATTGTGTACTTCCATTTGATATATTTTATCATGATTATGTTTATATTAATGGTATTCTGTGACTCATTTTGTGGTTATTATCTTTTGTTCATGTGACTCTATTGATTACAACGTTGTAATGGGTTTTCATCTCACTTTTTATTTCTGTCAGATTCATGCTATATTGCAACTATTTTATGTTTGTGTGGTTTATGTACTAAATTTGTAATATACTTAAATTTATGGGTATTTACATATTCATTTAATGATCTGTGATTCATGGGGTGTATGTTTCATATGTTACCAAATCAGAAAGGGAACCTTTCACCCTCCTCTTTTAAAATGACTTCTTTGTGTTATGTCATTTAGTTTACATATTCTTATGTTGGAATATGTTCTTCTATATCCTTATTACTGTAAATTTTATGTCCATGTGATGATATTTCATTTTTCCTCTCATCAATTCATTTTCTAAATTTTAATGTGATGTCGTTAGGCTATCGAATTTATTTAAGGGAACTTCTTTACCCAATTCCAATTATTTGGGTTAAACTTATACTTTTTGATTATGTCATGCCATGAATATGTGTGAATAAATTATGATTGTTTCACACTTAATATTCACTTATATTGAGTTTATTATTATTTGTCACACATTATTATGTAATTAATTTATCGTTAATATGAGGATATAGTTTTTATATGGGATTTCGTCACAATTTAAATTCAATTGAGACTTCATTGTTTTTATGAACCAATTAACTCTTATGTGGTGTATATACTGTCCTGTGGAATATTGTATCACTAATACCTTTATTCTCATGATATTATAAATATCTAATTAAATTTTATTCCTCAATAATTTTTATTCAAGAGTCTCTCATTTATTTAAAAACTCTTTAACTAAAATATTATTTGAAATGATTTAATGATATATTCTTATAAATATGTCTCATTAATGTCCATGTTTTCAAAATGGTTTTTACGATTTATTTATATGGACATTAATGTTTTAAAATTATAATTCATTAAAATAATCCAAGTGGTATGGGACACTTTGATTCCAAATATCTTTATTAAATGTTTTAAATGGTTTAGAAAATGGTGTAAAAAAGCATTGTTTATTTCAATATCTTGACTTGATATATTGGAATGTGGAAATGTTATCTTTCTTTTATTCTTGTGTTATGTGTTATGATTATAGAGAATTGTTTACATATACAGGTGGTTTTGTGATAAAACCCGCGTGGGTGAGCCCAAGATAGCTCTCCAATGCATTGGGTAAGGTGATAGAGGTAAACGTTAATGTTTCTACTAAGAGATTTTGGGTATATACTATGATGGGTATCCCAAATGTGACTCCCTATGTAGATGTGATTGCTACAATGTAAGTATGTTATGAATTCTATAAGCTACCTTTATGATTTATGATTTCTATATGTTATTCATAAATTTTATGATTTCATGAGGTTTGTTATGATTGAAAAGTATTGGTTTCATTGATTTATATTTATTGATGGGTTAATGTTTCCTTTCCATATTTTATAAACCTTACTGATATTTTTATGCTCATCGCATGTTTTTTAAATATTTTCCACTTGACTTAAAGTTGAATAGGGTCATGGATGGGGTCCTGAAAAAGTCATGATGTCAAAAACATAGAACTAGACATGTTTTTTTTTCAAGTGTTCAATTTTTTTTTAAAATTAGATACCGGGTAGTAGTGTTTACATGTAATTTTCATGTTGATATGTAATAGTTATGGGATAATTCTATAAAACTCTAAACCTGAAAAGATCCTCAATGTGAATTATTTATTTAATTCAAGATTATGTAATGTTTAAGGATGGGTCTTTATAGTATGTTCTAGTTGTCTACAATGAAACTCAATGTAATGACACACCAACTCTTAAATGGGTCCCAAACTGTGTGCAATTCCTTTTCAATTATCCAGTCCCAAACATCGGCCTATCCCAGGGCCTTTCCATTCCCTTATTCTACAACAAAAATATCTACTCGAGTTCTGATCAGATGGCCCAAATAGGGTGTGAGTACAACATAGTAGGCCACCACCAACCATGTCTAAAACTAGTCTAGTCAAAAGATAGTGCATTGTATTTTATAAATAAATAAATGCAATGCGCAATTTCAACAGTTATCACATTGTCATTCAATATATAATCAACTAATTAGGCCAACTACAATTCATTTTTCCCATTTGAATCATCATAAATTTTCATTAATTATTTGGTGTAGGTCTCCATACCTAGCACCAAAAAACTTTTTGACTATAGGTCATCATACCTAGCACTTATTTTCTCAATCATTGTAGGTAATCATTCCTAACACCCCATAATATCAAGTTTGGAAAACTATTGGGGAGGAACACCATGTCCAAGTCCTGACTTTTAATTGGTCTAGGAAATCATGCCTGGCACCACAAAATCTCAATCATTTAATCATTATTTAATTCATAATAATTTTTCCACATTATTAATTTACTAATCCAACGATTAGTTAAACATTTCAAAGGAAATTGGTTAATTCAACAATTAACTAAGCCTAAAAATCAATAATTCATTCATCAATTAATTAATCAATTGATACAATTCCCTTTCTATATTTAATTCTTGAAAATTAATTATCCAAATCAAAACAAAAAAATCATAATTAATTCTCACAATTAATTATCTTAGATCACATCATGACACATTATGAATTCTCACAATTAATTATCTTACATTAGAAAACAAAGTTCCATAATTAATTACCCCCAATTAATTTTCTAATCAAAATAAAGTAAATATATCAATTAAAATATCTAACAAAAATACAATTTCTCAACCCATATTAAGTCTCCAAAATATTCATTTTGGAAACCCCACATTGTTTATTCTATGGTTCAATTGTGAATTAAATCACCAAGGCAATTAAATCCAATTTCACATTTCTAAATACCCTAATTTAGGATGTCAATAATCATGTTAATCTATAATATCGTAATATAACATTAAATTATCATAAAACACTACTATGGGAATTTGTTTTAGACCACCTACTTCAGTTTATTGATATAAGTTAGCCTAATAGAAATCCCCAAAAATCATAGCGGCACATCCTCATAGGTCAGGCTCTGGATCTAAAACCCTAAGGCCAAAATTATGATCCAATGCATCATGATATTAAAAATATAGATTAATATTCACAATTCATGATCTAGATCTCAACCCATAAGTTTATATCCATGAAAACAGTGAAGATCATCTAGGAAAAGACCTAGAAAAAGATAAAAGAAGGAATGGAAGAAGCATTAGGATGAAATCCATTTACTGAGTGGATCTAGGATGTTCAATTTGTGCTTTAAATCTCAAATAATGGTGTTCTGATCACCTTGGAAACTCTATGAGAGGATTTAAAAGCACCTAGAATTCATCAAGCTTGAGCTAATGTCGAAAATATAGAAGTCCTGGGGGTTTGGGTTGTTTTAAAAATGATTTTTTGAATTAAAATCCAATGCACCCTGTTTTTTTGGTTAGAGGCGCATAGTTAGAGAAAACCATGAACCAACCATGCAGACCCCTCTATACATTTTTCCAAGGATGTCATAGTTTGGATTCTTGATTTTTCAAACTATGCGCAAACTGTGTTGACCACTCTATCGAGTTTTGCAAGCTTGGCATAGTTTGAACGCATGGTTTTTCAAACCATTCACAAACTGGGCACAACCCACTATCCTTATGTTTCATTAAATGTTCACCCAAATTGACCCCAAGACACTAATCCAATATAAAGGTACTTAAAATATTCAAAACTTACCTAAAAATGCACACGATATGACTCTAGAAAACGATGAAATCTTATAATATCCCAACCTTATAATAGCTCATCCTCAAGATTCACTCCCGAATGTCTCTAATATTATAACCCAAAAATATTGGGCCATTGAGACCTCATGTATTTATCCCATTCCCAAGTTTCCTCTTGTACATTTCCATGTTTCCATAACACATGAACTAACGGCATAGTCTTTCTCTATAAGACATTCTAACTGCGACCCATCACACTTATCGAATGCTCTTCAAAGGATACATCTATATCGAGGTCAAATTCATCCCCATAAATAAAAGAAGAAGGGTTTTGATGATACCACCATAGTTCTGAAACATGGAAAACATCATTCATAACACTGAATTTTTATGGAAGTTCAAATCTATACGCCACCGGTTTGATTCTCTCCATCACCTCAAACAGTCCCAAAAACCTGGGCACTAACTTGCCCTTCCTCTATATCCTATGGTGACACAATCTAGGTGACACCCAAATGAATACACAATACCCCAATGTAAACTATAGGGGTTGTCTCCGACTATCAACATGTGACTTATTACTACTATGAGCCATAACCATAAGTTTTTGAATCAACTAAACCTGCATTGATGTCTCCTGAAAGAGACTCGGTCCCAACAGATCTGACTCACCAACCTCTAACCTATATAGCAGCGATATACAAGGTCTAAAATAATGTTCATTGTATGGTTCCATCTTTATAGTTTTTTGAGAACTGTTTTCCATGGAAAACACCAATAAATCCATATTATTTTTCAAAGAACCACCAAAGTCAAGAAAACATGTTTACAACATGTCCTCTAGCACGTATATGTACACTCCGACTTCCCATATATCTGTGGGTGGTAGGAAATACATAACAGAACCCGTGTAATAGGATCCTTCTGTATGACCAGCTAGAAGTTTTAATTAACGTGGAAATCACAATATGAAACTATTGTTCATGGAACCCCCTTAAAACGGTCTATCTATCTCACATAAATTTATCTCATGTTATCTACAGTAAAGGTTTCTTTGAAAAGAAATATGTGTGCTAATTTTTTTAGTTTGTCCACAATGTCCCAAATAGATTCATTATTCCTAAGTGTCTTTGGAAGTCCTACCATGAAATCCATAGTCACGTCATCCAAATTCCATTCCAGAATAGGTAAAAAATAAAAAAGGCCTCCTACTTCATGATTTTCTTCTTTCACCTGCAGATAAGTTTAACATCTTATTATGAACCCTGATATCTCCTTTTTCATGCTTGACCATGAATATGGTCATTGAAGGTCACTGTACATTTTTTCACTACAGGATGTATCTCCCACCTAGAAGCATAAAATTATCGCATGAGTTCCTCTCACATACTCATAGGCACACCAACCAAATTTTTCACTTTGATTACCTCATCCACATCTATTTTTTCAGTCTGAAGGTTTCTCTCCACCTTCACGGCTTTATCTCAAGTATAATCCTTCCAGATCCTTATAACACATGTCTTTGATCCTTCTCAATAGTGTAGACTCCACTGCTATAGACACCAGAGTCATCCTCTCTTATCTCTCTTGAACTACCACATACATTTCCACCAGCAGAATCATCATCTTCCACTCTACACTCAACTCATGTACCAAATTAGTCTCATTTTTCTTTCTCAATGAATCATCTACACTATTCACCCTTCAGGGAGTATTTTCTAGTTCAAAATAAAAGGACTCCAAATACTCTACCCATATTTACTGTCGAAGATTCAAGTCGCACTGTGAAAATATATACTTAAATCTTTGGTGATCTATAAAAACTATAAAAATTTCACCCAAGAAAATGTGTCTCCATCAATTAAGATCATAAACCGTAGCTACAAACTGGAGGTCATGTGTTGGATAATTATGTTCATGTGGCTTTAGCTTCCTAGACCCATAAGCAATGACACTACCCCCTTGCATCAAAAAAGCTCTAAGTCCAAACCCAGAAGGATCACAATACACTGTGTACTCTTCACCTGACTTAGGTAACACCAAAATTGGTGCCAATGTCAAGTTATTATTCAACTCTTGAAAATAATTCTCACATGATTCCATTTAAACAAACTTTATCCCTTTATTTTTCAAACTAGTAAGCGGTTATTACATTCAGGAAAAGTCCTCGATAAACCTCTTGTAAAAACTAGATAATCCCAAAAATCTTTTAATATCAAAAACATTATTAGGTTGTTTCCAAAAATCATTCGCCAATAATTTTTCTGGGTCTAGTTCCACACCTTCTTCCGAGATGATGTGCCCTAAAAATTGTACTGTGCCAATCAAAAACTGACATTAAGATATCTTAACGTATTGTCGATGATCTCTTAGTGTACCCAAGACAATGTTATGATGTTGATCATGATCATCATGAGTCTTATAGTACACTAAGATGTCATCCACAAACACCACCACAAACAGATCTAAGTATAGATGAATGGTCCTGGTCATCAAAGACATAAACACTCCTGGATCATTAGTCAACCCAAATGTAATTTTGAAAAATTCATAAAGGTGATACCTACTTCTAAAAGAAGTTCTTGGTATATCAGATGTCTGAAATCTCACCTGATGATACCCCGACCTCAAATCAATCATTGAGAACACAATATCACCCTTCAGCAGGTCAAACAGATCATTGATACATAGTAGAGGATATTAGTTCCTCACAGTCATTTTATTTAACATCTACTAGTTGATAAACAATCATAAACTCATAAAAGCCTTATTTGAAAAAAATAGGTGATCCCCAAGGTGATGTACTTGGATGGATAAAACCTTTATCCTAAAACTCTTCCAATTTTGTTTTAAGTTGTTGATGCTCAGTCAATGCCATTATGTATGGTGGAATTGATACCATCTCAGCCCATGGAATGAGATCAATAGTGAATTCAATATCTCTCTCAGGTGGAATCCATGAAAAGTATTTAGGAAAGACAAACTAAAATAGTTCTACTACTACTGGAAGCACATCCTACCTACCACTCACGTCATCTAGAAAAATACTAGAAATTTGGGCCGTGAGCTCTCTCATTTTATGAGAAATTGTCATAGCTCTACCTGCATGGTTATTCCATTCCCCATGAAGGACATATTGGCCACCCTCATGAGATACCATGGTCACTCTCTTGTGATAAAAATATATGTTGGCTCGGTATGTGACTAGCCAGTCCATACCCATAATCACATCGAAGAAAATTATATCGAGGACATAGATATCCCAATGGAAATGATATTTTCCGATCTCTAGTGAACATCCCTTGCAATAAAAGATATCCCTAGTCTATGTTCCCAAAGGTGTATCGATATTCATATCCCCACTTATAGAATATACTTCTAGGATTAAAAATTAAACTAGATTTTTTAATATAAAGGAATAGGAGGAACCAAGATCAAACAAGGCAGAAGCTAATGTATAAGAAATGTGAATAGTACCTATCACTTTTGGTGGACAACCCTCGATCTCCCCAAGTGTAGGGTGCACTACATATCACCATCCTACACCTCTTCGATGTGGTGTCTTCTGACTTCCCTGAGTAGCACCACTATGTTGATACAAGCACCCATTCCCTAAAGCACCACATCCACTTCTTATATAACCTATTCTAGAAGAACACTAGCTGCAATACCTATATAGTGTAGAAGAGCCTCTTCCCACACTCTGACTCCATACAGCTGGTCCCTCAGCACTAGCCCATCACTACATCCTACAAAACTTTTGTAGGTGTCCTATCTTTCCACCAAATCGACACACCATTGGTGGTCTAGGACAATGTGTACGATTTTTTACCTGCCTACCCATTGGTGGAAAAGCACATGAGAATGATTCGGTGTAATTGTTCCTCATGACTTTCTACATTTCTTTACACTATCCTGACTAATATTCTCATGATGGTGCTTCGTGCTCTCGGAAGGCACACTCCTTGATTGTCCAACTACTTGTTTAGTACTGGAATCCTCTTTCAGATTCCACTCCAAAATGATTTCTTGATTAACCACATCTAAAAATTTATTCAGCCTAAGGATATTCACTTGGGACATAATTTCACAATTAAGATCATCCTGAAATAATTTTTCCATAGAAGCCTCATCTGCCACAAATGCTAAAAAATGCTATAAATCTGTGAAACGTTCAGCATACTCCACTTTTGGCTTGATTCCTTGTGTCATATGCAAAATATATGATTTATTATATTTTCTTAGTGTGTCTAGATTGAAGTGTTCAAAAAACATCTCCAAAATGACCTTCAATAACATCTCGTCAGTCTATCCATATTGTACATGAATGTCCCACCAGTTCTTCACAGAACCCCGCAACATATAAGTAGCCAACATGAATCTTCTCTCATCCAGATTCACTAAATGGTCATGTATCTTCTCTATGGATTCAATCTAGAATTCTACTCCCTCAGGTCTACCCTCTCTAGTAAAAGTAGGAGGCTGCTGCTGCTGAAACACCACGATGAACTTATACATACTTTTTTGAACCTGCCCTGGGTCTATCTCCATGAACTACATGAAACGAGAATTTTTCTCTTGGAACTATTCCCCTTCTTCCCTAGCTAGCACCAATTGTGCCTCAAGGTCAATATAAAAAAGGTCATTTTGGGCCATACCCCTCATTATCTCCCTCAAAAATCATCATGGAGGCATACTCTTATAAATCCAAACACACATCTCAGGTATCATAACACAACCTTATTACATTTACTTCAGAGGATAAACTAACACATCATGTTTCATCAAGTCTTTTCCCCACTTTTTTCTCACCACACGGTCAACACCGAGGCCTTATCACTACCCTTAACCATCCTACTCCATGGTCTTGGTTAACAAGTTCATATTCATTGTCAATAATAAATTCATCCATTAATTAATCACATTTTCTCTAATTAATTAATTCAACAATTAACTGATTAATCATTACCATTTCATCAACCGAGTATCTCATTAGACTTCCATTTATTCTCATTTTGCATCATTATTTTAATCTCACAATAAGAAAAAAGTTCCAGCTCAACAACTTACCCATAACCCATTTTCCCGTGAGTTCCTAGGATGATGCATGTCACAAAAATCGTATATTCCTAGAATGATTCTTGCATACTCAAGTATCATGCATCCGTAGCCACAATTTTTTTTAACAATTTTCAAAACAAATACTACATCACACAACAAGCATGTCACAGAAGGTGAAAGAATATTCAACTCCAACAACAAATAAAAATGATTAAAAATCCCACATGGAGAACTCAAATTTTACCTCATACATGGGTTTGCGACTCACATACACGAGATCATTAAAATCCTAAACACTTCCAACATTCATGTATACCTTTCCAATAATTGTAATACAAAAGAAGAAGAAATAAAAGAAAACACCTCTGATACCACTTTGTGACGTCCCGAATGGGGAGCCACTAAATGGTTCCCTAATCCGGTTGGCCACATGCCCTCAAGCATACCTCCCCATATGCCAGAGGGAGCTGACTAGAAGCGAGGTTCTGGTAAGTCAGTCTGGGGAAGAATATTCCATCTTCTATCAGAATAAAATACGAAATGAAGAAAATAAAAATTACCAAGTATGAAAGAATGTAAATAATCAGAACAATATAGTGACATATGTTAGTCAAAACAAGAAAATACAATACTAAACTAAAAGGTGAAAAATCCTATGATAACAAAAGTGATAAGTGTCTACAATTCAACTAAAAGTAAAGACACAAAGACTCCAAAATAGGTCCCGACCTATGTCTGGTTCCCACACCCTTGCTCCAATCCCAAACAAAAACTTATCCCATGACCTTTACCTTTTCTTGTCATGAAACAAAAATGCATGATTAGGTGCCGATAAGGCGGCCCGAACAGGGTGTGAGTACAACTCTATAGGCCACCACAAAAAACGTCAAAAATGTGTCTAGTAAAAAGATAGTTCATGTTGTTTTATGACGCAATAAATAAAATGCACAATTTAAACTATTATCTCATTTTCACTTAATCATTAATTAAGACATTAGGCCTATTTCAATTTATGTTTCCCATTTGAATCATCATTCATTATAATAAATTATTTCATGTAGTTTGTCAATCATAGAACCCCAATTCTAAATTAAATCATCATTCATTATTATCCTTATACATTTGGTGTCAGTCATCATGCCTAGAACCACAAATCTCATTGTGTGTAGGTCTTCATGTCAAGAGATCCTTTTTTCAATTAGTGTAGGTCATCATTAATAACACCCCATAATCTCAAGCATGGGGAACTATTGGGGAGGAACTCCATGTCTAAGTCCCAACTTATAATTATTCTTGGACACCATGACTAGCACCACAAAATCATAGATATTTAATCATTATTTAAGTCATAAGAATTTTTCAACATAATTCAATTACTAATCCAATGATTAGTTAAAAATTTCAAATTCCATTAGTTAATTCAACAATTAAATAAGCATAAAACCCATGAATTAATTCATAAATTGATTAATTAATCAATATAATTACCTTTCCATAATAAATTGTTCATAATTAATTATCTAAATTAGATCCCAATGATTTTTAATTAATTATCACAATTAATTATGTTAGATCACATCATGACACATAATTAATTATAATTATTAATTATCTTACACAACCAATCATAGTTCCATAATTAAGTCCCCCCATTTAATTATCTTATCACAATCAAATCAATATCTCAATTACAATATCTCAAAAATAAAATATCTCAACCCTTATTTAATCTCCAAAATATTCATTTGTGCAACCCCCGATTATTTTTTCCATGGTTAAATTATCAATTAAATCACCAAGGCAATTCAATCCAATTTCTATTACTAAATACTCCAATTTAGGAAATCAATCATCTAGTGAATCTAGAATATAATAAAATTAAATTAACTTATAATAAAACACTAATATACTAGTTCTATTTAGACCAACTACCTCAGTTTATTGATATATATTAGCCTAACAAAAATCCCAAAAAAACAGAGAGGTACAACGTCGTCGATCAAGATCCGAATATAAATCCATAAAGCCAAAATTATGATCCAAGGCATCAAGATCGTGAAAATAAAGATCTAGATTCACAATAATAGATCAATATCTCAACCCATAGGTTTATATCCATGTAAATGGTGAATATACTCCATGAAAAGACCTAGAAAAGACAATATAAAGAACAAAAGAAGCATCAAGATGAAATATACTTACAGGGAGGAGAGAAGATCTTCCATCTGGGCTTTAAATCATATAGAACTGTGTTTGGATCACATTTGGAATCTCTCTAGGAGGCTTTGTAACCTCCTATAATTCATCAAGACTGAGAAAATGTTGAAAATATGGATGTCATGGGGGTTTGGGTGTTTTTAAAAAAGATTTTCGAAATTAAAATTCCACGTACATGGTTTCCTGGGTAGAGACGCATGGTTATAGAAAACAATTTTCCAACCATGCAAAACCCTCTATACAATTTTTCATGAATGGTGTAGTTTGTTCACACATTTTTTCAAACCATACTCAAAATGTACAAAACTTTTGGTCCAGTTTTTTAAGCTTGTCATGATATGGTTGCACGATTTTTCAAACCGTGTGCAAACTGTGAAAAACCCCATGTCCTTTAGTTTCCCTTAAATGTTCACCCAAACACAACTAAAGACACTAATCCAAGTTAAAAGTAAATAAAAGATTCAAAAATATCCTGAAAATACACCTGAGATTACTCTAGAAAAGTCCAAGACCTTATATAATGTAACCATCATCTTTGGTAATTATGTAACCACCATATTTGGTTTTAACGTATCCACCATCATATAATGAAAACCATATTTCTGTGTTCTAGATGATCATAAATATTCATCATATAATAACCCTTGAAATTATATGGGTATCATAAAAATATCACCATATAATAACCTTTAAAAAAATTACAGGTTTCATAATCATTTAATAATTGAATAACCCATGAAAATAAGCAGGTTTCATAAGCATTTCATCATGGTATAACCTGTGGACGAAAAACAAGTTTCATAAACATCATGCCATAAAATTATAAAAAATTCATATAAAAAATATTAATTTAATTGATCAATAACATACATAGTAAGTCATAGGTAACTCCAACATATGTCATATTATATGGAAGATAATTTTTAAAGACCATTTAATACATTTCATGAAGAAAATATCCTTTCTTCTTTGAAAAACACTTATTAAAACATAAATCATTTTTAAAAAATTTTCATCAAAAATAACTTTAAAAAATTATAAAATATTTTTTTAAAATCATTTAAAACATTTAAAGTGAAAAATATCCTTTTCAATTTTTATTGTTTTAAAAATTTTATAAAAACATTGGTAAAAATCATTGTTTTGGAAGAAAAAGGGTTTGCGATCAAGAAGTTGATTTGTCTTAAAAAAAATTAATTTTGAGCTTTTGATTAATTTAAGAGAGGATAGTCAAGGGAAACATGTATTATAAATAAATATATATAGTATAATAAAATTCATTTGTTTCTTGAGATATGGATCACATGATTTTAGCATCAGAATTATAATCATAAACAATCCGGATAAAGGATTACATAGTATCATAAAATCTTTACCACATTATAAACATTGAACTATTATAAAAATGAAGTAATAAAATTAAATTACACTTAAAAATCTTGATTAAAAAATAATACACTACATTACATTTCAACGGTGTTGTATATACATCTAATAAAAGAAATATTGGTACATAAAATGACATTAGTCACAAAGAATGAAAATTGATAAAAACCCCTTACCGATTTGGTAACATTTAAACTATAAAACCCATAAAAAGTTATCCAAAAAATAATATTTTAATATAAATAATTATAACCATAACCATAAAAAAATTAGATCATGAAAAATATATACACAACATAAAAGAAACATGTAGTGAACATGGAATGTTTCCCCTAGAGAAATAAAGGTGAGATGGAAATCCCATACCCTATGTCCTGAAATCCATAATTCTCATTGAAACATTATGTATAATAAATATAAGTTTATTATAAATATTATATATATATATATATATACCATATAATGTAATATTTTTATATGAACTTTTATAGTCCATTTATTTATAGTTCCATCCTAATGCTACGTTTTTGGTAATAACCACTTTTTTTGTTATATATGTTATGACTTGTAATTTTTGGTTCTATTAATTAGATAATGATTTAATAATATAAATAATTTAAAACATGATATAAGTATCATATATATTCATTATATATGTATTTAGAGTAATCCATAAAATTTAATTATAGGAAATGAATAAACACCATTCCTAGAGACATTAGGTTGTACGAATGCATGAACGTTGTTTCCAATTTAATATTGGAATGAAATAAAGAAAATTAACTGATATATTATCATTAAATAAATTTTTTTATTTCAATTATATCATATATTTTCAATAAACTCATCTTAAATACATTCCATGTTATGCCTGAAGGAATGACATCACATCGCGAGGTGGTAGTGCGTCGTACACACAAGCGATGTAATTATATTCCCAAAAAATGGTGAGTATGAAGTTATGTGTGATATAATAATTTTAGAATAATAATAATAATAATAACATAATAAATATAATAAATATCATATATAAACTATAATCCACCATTATTTTCAACTGTGAAATTTGGTATTGAAAAAATAAATGACATCAGTTCGTGAGGCGGTAGTATACTATAAACACTAATAATGATTTCATAAACCATTTGACGGATGTAGATATATTTTGAGGTAATTAAATTGACATAATAAATCTTAGTATATTTAATATAATTAGGGTATTATATAATCATGATATAATAAAAATTGATGTGGGTTGTGGAAGAAATAAAACAATTATGGATGTGGATGAACATTACTTCTTCTTTTGATATCCTCCTTATATTTTCACTAAAATCATTCATAAAATGGATTTATACCAATAATAAGGGTTTTAGAAATAGATTAGTGAAGGTTAAAAGGTATTTTATAGGTATTTAATAATCACAATGGGTTTGACAGAGTGAATAAGTTAGAAGAGTGAATTCTCTTTTATAGTTGAGGAGGTGTGGTGTTTTTTGAAATACCCAAAGGTATTCACTATTGGGAGGTCTCTGTTAGCTAATGTGCCTAAAATATTGAATAATAATGGAGGAGAAGGTTTATTTTGTCTACCAATACCTCAAAAACACAAAAAGAAACATATTTTTATCACGTTATTCCTTAGTTATTATGTTTACTCAATTTAATCCTTTTAGTATTTACCACAATAACTTGTATATTTTTATTTACAAAAGGTAATTAATAATTTAGGACTACAGATAATATTTGTTTTATTAGATAATTTATAGCCACTTATTATAAAAATTAAATCCAATTTATTTAATAATAATCCAATGTGTGTGTAAAATTAATTTTAATATAAACAGATGTAATACGAGGAAACCTGTTTTAACCGTAATCGCAATAATTAATTTCAACATTTTTACCAATAATTATAGTAAAATAATATTTTTTACTTATTATATAATATAAATTACTTTTATATTAAATTTGGAATACATTTTTTCAAATTGTAATAACATAAGAGAAAGAAGTTGTTGTAAAATTAATCCCACATATGTGACGAGAAATCAGGTTTTTAAAGAGAATAAGTTCCAAATTTTGAAATGTTTTTATATTAAAATTAAATATGGGATTGATTCAATTGAATAATATTTTATTAATTAATATATAATTTTACCTATTTTAATTTTTAACAAATTTTAAAATATAACATGACATTATAAATAATTTAAATGAAAAGGTTGTTTTTTATTAAATGTTAGTATTTTTAACTATTAATCAAAAAATGTAACCATTCATAAAAATCCAAAAAATTAACCTTAATAAAATTTTCAAATTAATATATCAGTGATAAATTTAATTTTATCAATTTAATTTTCTAAATTTCTTTGTAATTATATCTGTTATATGTGCTAAAAAATTCAATAAAATTGTTCTTTAAAAAAATATCAGTTTAAGTATAAAATTGTATTTATTCTTATTTAATATATTTAGAAAACTCATAAGATGAATGATAAACATTTAGTTGAATATATAATATATAAAATTAATTGAAATTATTTACCAGAAGTTATTTGATTAATATATTGATATGAAACACACTTGTGAGCATAGAAATAGTTTTTTCAGAGAAAGATTTACTTTTATTTTCAAAAACGGTATTCTTTTCATTTATAATTTTCTAGTTACCAAATAATTCCTTTTATATACATGTGTAAAACATATTTTCATAATTTATTTAATCATATTCATAACCTCTATTTGAATATCTTGGTGGAAATTATAATAATATTTTATTAATATTCCACATTTCATTTATACTTAGTGTTGCAAGTAATTAAAGGGATGATATGTGAGCATGTAATGCAAGTAAAAAATTGTTTTTCATTTTAATCAAGATAAAATTAGTGTTTTGTGTAACAAAAAATATATGGAATATTAAATTTATTTGAAAAAATATATTTCACAAAATCTCAGGTTGTAACAAATATAATACCCCTTTGATATGATATATCAAGATAAAAATTACAATCATGGTATTTATATATTCCTTTGAATTTATTTATTTCAGGGGTGTTATGATTCAAATGTTAACAAAGCATTAAGGGTATATTTCACTATCTCATCACTATTCTATATTATTTATTTTTAAGTCTCCTCTTAGTGAATTATTTAATCTTTCTATATTAAAAACAATATATTATCCTATGATTATTTATATAATTTAAATGTATTACTTTAATTTTACTTCCTTTTAGTACTCAAGACACTACAAACATGTTATTATTGAAATATGACAATGTTTTTCCAATATTTTAGAAATATTTTTCTTCTATTTCTTTATTTTCCTAAAAATTATTTAAATATTGTTTTTAATACTCTATAATGATAAATTAAATACATTCTTATACACTTTGTGTTTTTTTAAAAATGATTTACATGGAATATTTTTTTCATTTTCCAAATGAGGAACTTTTCAACTTATTACTGAAAATGCCAAAAGAATATTCATTTTATCATAATAGGATATAATGGAATTTTCCACTGTTATGATTGATCAATTATTTGAAGATTATTTTATAAGTTTTCAAAACTCTTTTTAATGAATATGGATTTCCTAATATTTTGTGAATATTAAAATTTTAAAAATTATTTTGATTGTAAAAATAATATTTTCCATATAAAAGTTTTAATGGAATTTTATGTTATTTCTATTCATCAATGAGAAAATAAATTTAGTTTTTTATACTATATTTGGGATATGTTTTAATGATATCATCCTAATTCGTTATTTGGTTGATTTATGGTCAATTCGACAAGGTAAATATTTAAATTTTGTATGCTAGTTTTCCAATATGAATGTTTATATTGGTCATGAATTCAATTTTTATTCCCCTGTTTCATATGAGGAATGAATTTTACTTTTTATGTGTGGAGTGGGGATTATTATATTCCCTTAATGCATTGGCAGGTACCATGATAGATACTAGTTTGGTAATTTGGCCAAGGTCTTATCCATTTATGAATGATATAATGGAACACAACATATATGATATGTTAAATATCAATAGAATTATGCATTTCATCATTATGAGATTAGTTATTTATGTGCATGAAATTATTTGAATTATAATCCTTAGATAAGATTAATTTTATTGTGATTACATTTATGACATTATTTTATCATCATTTATTCCTATGATATTGTTATTCATTCTTATGTTAAGGATAAAATAACATGTTTTTTCTATAATTTACCTTTATATATTGATTATGTCTTATTTATTCCTTAAAAAAATTCCACTATACATAACCCTTACTAAGCCTCTGATCTCACTCCTATTTTTTTCATTTCCCCCAGTTTCCAAGAAGTATAATATGAATGATATGAAAGGAAATACCAGATATTATAATAACTTTCTCAAATAAAATACTATGTAATATATTTTATTTTCAAATGGAATGTGGTATTTAAGTTGGAATATAGTTTACCAAGACTACAAAGGCATATCATCATTTATGAAATGATAAATTCTATCTTATGAATTTTTAATAATGTAACCACATAATCATGGCTTCTGGAGTGGTAGTATTTACATTTGGTGTCTTTGGATGTCTACTAGATACATTGGGAAACCGATTTTTGAAAAGGTATATTATATAATAAAACCCTATTATATAATTCGATGATATTTCTATGTATAAGATAATATCCTAACATGTTGGTAACATAGATATTATAAAGTTTTCATAGAAAAAAATATCTATCTAGGTTATATAAGAGGTCATGGTTTTATCATAAATATATTTAGGAAAATATCCTTGAAAATAATTGGTTGAATAGACCTTGTCTATTATTCTGATGCACAGTGACTGTTCCCATACTGTACACTTGATTTGAAACTCTCGGCAGATATACATGGTTTAATCCACATTTTCATTAAGAACCATTATGGTTAATGAGAGAATATAACCTATGGAAACCTATGATATTCCTTAATTATATTGGATATCCCAAAATCCACTTTGTATGATAAGTATAAGGTTGATCTTTTGTTTAAAATAATATATAACCACTTTTAGTCTTTATGTGATTGGAGTTTAACCGAATTATAAATATTTTGGGAGACATTTTTGGGGAAAAAACCCTTTATTTTAGTATGGGTTTTAGTTAAAATTTTATTTTAGGAAGAATAAATTTAAATTATGTGAACATAAGTTTAATGTTATTAGAAACCATTAGGGTTTACCTTATCCTCGATGTTGAGTTAATAATGAGTTATTAAAATTTGGAAACATATGATTTATCATATTGCTAACTATGGGATTGAATAATGATTTAAGGATATTTTGACTAATTTTATTTTTTAAGAAGTTCACTATTGTGAGGAAATTATATGATTAAGGTAAATAGAAATACTTTTTGAAAATATGTGTTTTTATTTTTTGAATATCTGTTGATTTATCTTTTTTAAGAATATATGATTTTATTGTGATTTTATTTTGGGAAATTATTAGAATATATTGCAAAATATATGACTATAAATTATATTTTTTTATGATAATTTAATAGATATTGATTTTATTTGGAGATAAATATTATGTTTATCTTGGAAGAACACTATATAAAATAATTATAATATTTAGGATTGAATCTTATACATGAGTATTTTTATATATTATAAGCATAGTTATTTATAGAAACATTTTTGTTGATCATTGGGTATTATAGTTAAGGTTGTGGAGATTAATGTTGTATATCCTCTTATGAATTTCTATTTAAGTCTGATTAGCTTGGGTTAACCATTTTATTTGTATATCATTTATAATGATAAGAGGAATAACCTAATATCTTTTTGTGGTATATTTATTCTCTTATATGTTTATTTTAGTTCTTCAAAAATTTAAAAATAATCTTGAATACTCATCAGTGGGGGAAAAGTGAGATTTTTTAAATTGTTTAAAGGAATAAATTTTACTTTTCAAGTATGTATATTTCCTTATGTTTTAAATATATATTTTAATAGAATCCCTCAAATTTATTACAATTTATTGAAATAAAATTCAATAATTTTACCTTTATTTTTTGTGAATCGATGGTCTTTTCACCCATAACAAAATAATGGTTTTGTGCTCATTATATTTTTCCTCGCTAGATTCTCTATCAGTCTCTATTAGTCATTTAATTCTATTTTCCTCCACCATTTACAAATTCTCACCTTCCATAGATATTTTCATATTTCGAATCCTATTTTTTATTCTATATGACCTTTGTATTTCTCTTTCTTTCTTTTTGAGAGGAATTTTTATGAAAAGTTTTCTTGGTTTTGGTCAACCAAAACGGATTTTTAAAATTTAAAACCATTGATTAATGAGGAAAAATATAATGGGTTTAATTTATTAATGGGGGTATAATGTTAAACCACATGTTATTAAAAAAAATTCTATGCTAAATATCATTCTTAACACATAACATAAATATTTATGAGAAATATGATATACTATAAAAATTTTCTTTATAAAATGTGACCATTTAATAAAAAAGGACTAGCCAGAATCTAAATATCCTAATAATTTATTATAATTAATGAAAAATAATGAAATCCCAAGAAAATGGATGGGGTAAATAATTTTCCCCGTGGTAAGGATAAATCGGGAAATCATGTTTAAAATAGTTGGATACAGACTAAATTTTTTCATAAATCATGAATTTATTATATTTAATGAGTGTATTCATACCATTTACAACTAATTTTAAATTATATAAAAACATGCTGCTATATTTATTTTGATTTTTTCCTTTATAATATTTATATGAAAGATAATGTAAAAAATATCACTTTCTTTTTTTAATATCTATTGTATTCTGTGACAGGGATAAAAAACATATCTTAACTTATAAATGTTTGTGTTAAATAAAAATAATTTTTTATAATGGTGATTTATTTCTAATTTTCAGTGATGAAAAAATACCTTAATTGTTTATGATACGATAAAATAATATATATTAAATTAATATAAAAATAAAATAAATGATTCGTAAAATTTTAAAAGTAATATAAATTTAATTATTTATTATTTAACATATGATTTAGTTAAAAATAAATTTTCTTGGATGTATTAAAAGTATTATATTAAAATTCTAATTTATGCTTGTTTTTTTTCAAATTAAATTAATTTAATAGTTCTAGAAAATGAGATTATTGATATTATAGAACAAATAATATTTTATTTAATGATTTAAAATTCAAAAAAATATTAATATAAGGGAATTGTATATGGTTTCAAATATCATCCTTGGTCCATTTATAGGAAAATATTAATTTTATATTAACTATCATGACACCAAATGTGTAATGTTTTTTTGTTATCACACTAATCATCGAAATGGTTAACGAAGGGTTAAAATAAAAAGACAAGTGGGAAAAAATCCTCAAAAGGGCCAATTTATATTTAATGAGATTATTTATAATATGAATAATATAATATTATAAATTTATAAATTTTTATCAATTTTAAAGTAATTTTTTTTATAAATTTAATAATTTATGAAATTTCCAGAATTCCATTCCCCTCATTATAAAAGGACACACACTCTCCTATTTTCTTCAAATTTCATGAAATTTTTTCCATCTCTTACCTACCCAAATAAATTTCAAAAATACCTTACCACATTATAGAGGTATTATTTAGGACATAATATCAACCTTATAAGGCATAAGGCTCAATGAAAAGATGGTTTTCCCAAGAAGAACTATAGATTTTAACTGAATGTTTTTGTTTTATTTCTTCATCATCATACGTAAAACATTATTAAATATTTTTTATGAATTATATTTCATATAATATGATGTTTTATATTATTTTAATACCCTATATGATTCTTCTATTCCCTCAAATGGGAAACAAAACAATCATTCGTGTGTACGGTGAACTACCGCCTCCTGAAGTGATGTAATTGATTTTCTATCACCACCTCTAACAGGTAGTTATAATGATGGATTAAATGTTTATATATAATATTAAAGAAATTTTTATCAATATTAGAAGATAATATATCAAATATATTCTTACATTTAATTTTTTTAAAAATGGAAATGTCATTCATGCATACTTGTGTACTGCCACCTCTAGAAAGTGATGTGATTTGTTTTCAATCACCACATAAAATGGATGATATATTAATGTTTATTTAAGTAAATAATACTTTATCTATGATATAATTATTATTATATAAGGATAAAAATATAGTTACCTTATTTCCATCATGATCATTTAAAAATTGAAATGTTAATCATGCATACGTACAATATACTATCTCCCTGATTGTAACAATGTTCATTTATCATAACCGTATTTTATCGTTAGTTTTAAAACTATAATTGATGTTTATAAGTTATAATTATTCTATATATTATATAAAAGGACCTATTTTGTCATAGATATCCTACCAATGTAATTTTGGACATATAAACCAAATATCATCGAAACGTACCACTTGAATTCAATTGATTAAGTAAATAAATAAAACATGGTAATAAATAAGTTAAAATGAACAATAAACATGAATTTTTTATTAAGAAATTAAATAAACAAAATGATTTCATTAAGGAAGACAAATAAAGAGCATGATGATTCATACCCTAGGGATGATATTTCTTTACAATTTTCATTCATTAAGGCTTATTTTAATATTAAGGGTCAAATTTATTTTATATGGTGTCTATAATTCCATTTTACATTTTATATCATAAATAATTCATATTTTTTGGGATCTCATGTCTCAATTAAAATTATATCATTCAAGGGGAATTAAATTAAATGTTACCAGTAGTAAGGGGTTTCTAATCTCAATTTCCATTCACTAAGTTATACTTCAACATCATTGACTATGTTATGCTATGATTATTCATATAATGAAATATGATTTTATTAGTTTGAATTTGAAATTTTTCTTTGGTTAAATTATATTTGTTATATATAATCAATTTATTTACTAAATTATCACATCAATGATATAGTATTTATAAGTTTTCTTTGTCTTGAATCTGTTTTGTTGAGAGATATTTGATTTTAAGCACCTATTTATATTTATGAGGAGTATATATTACACCTCTTATATGATATAATTTTATGAAAATTATATTCATCAAATTTATAGAATCAATTTAATTTATTTCATTCATGGGGTTTATGATACAACTATTACTAAATAAGTGATAGTATTTTTCACATTCTCATAATTATTTAGGATTATTTATATTTAAGTCCCCGCTGGGGGATTAATTTGTTTTTTTATCTTAAAATGAATCTATTTTTACATGTTAAATTATATAAATTGGAAGCCTTACTTTCAGTTTCCTCTATTTAATTACTCAAGATACTAAAATAATGTTTTTAATGAATTTACTTTTTTTACACTTTGACAGAAATATTTTTATTCCATGTCCATAGTTTACATAAAATGCATTAAAAAATATTTTTACTGTAAGAAAATGTTTTATTAAATATTTTTTTAAATGATTTTGAAATTTTAAATTTTTTTACATGTAACCTACATGTTCTTTTTCAAAGGAGAAAATTTTTAAATTTTTACTAAAAATAAAAAAGGAATATTTATTTTAATGTACATTGAATGAAAAAAATTTCCCACCAGCATAATCACTTAATAATTTGAATATCCCATTTCAATTTTCCTTAACTCCTTCCCATGAAAATATTTTTCCTATTATTCTATATATTATTTCTTTTTTAAATGTGCTTTTTCAAATCAAAAAGGGTAATTTTCTAAAGAATTGTTTAATAATATTTTTTGGTATTTGAATTCATCAATGAATAAGAACCTTTATTTTATTTATACCCCTTCTTCATTGTTTATATTATTTATTATTGGTTTTATTTGGTGAAATATTAAAATTTTATGTTATATTTTTCCAAAATGAATATTTATATTGAATATGCATTGATTTTTTATTCACCCCTTCAAATGATGAATTTATGGGACATAGTAAATGATAGGTGGGGCTCGTTGTAGACCTTTGATGCATTAGTATGTCTTATGAGAAATTTTTTTTTGGGTTTTTGGCTGAGGCCTAGCTAATTTATGTTATATGTTTTAACATGTGGCCTTGATGATATATTTAATATGTTCAAATTTTTTTATTCCATATTTATGATAATTGTTATTGATGACCATGATATTATTTAATTACTAAAACAAGAATAAGTTTCAAGTTCATGTGATTTTTTATATATTATTATTTGATCATCATTTATTCTTATAATAATATTCTTCATGATCACGTTACTGATTAAATTGAATGAGTATTATGTTATTTATCTTACCATATTGATCATGTATAAATTATTCTATGAAAAAATTTATTGTACATAACATTTACTGAGAAAATGAGCTCACATTTATTTGTTCCTTTTCCGCTGGATTCTAGTAAGTGTACTATGAATGATATTCAATGAAATATTCGAGAGAATAATTATTTTCTGCATGAAAATACTATGTTATGTATAATGTTTTCAAATGTAATGTAAGATTTATTTTTGAATATTTTTCAGAATTTTTAATAAAATATTTGGTACCTTAGTGTGAGCAAACATATATCTTATTCCAATGTCATAAAGTAACCACCAACTTTGGGCCATTGGAACTAGGGTCCTTACAGTTGGTACTAGTTGATGTTTAGTAGAAACTTTGGGGACATTATTTAAGAATTAGTTTTTGGGAACATAACACTATGAATAACATTGATGGTATGTCTATGTATAGGATACCATCCAAATGTTTTTCTAAGATATAGATTATGTGGTTTTCTTAGAAATACATCATTATATGGATAATACAAGTGGACATGATTTTAGAACCAATACATTTACAAGTAATGACCTAAAAATGAGATTTTCAACTATATATCGTCTATCACTCTGATTCATAGTGAGTGTTCCCATAACATTCTCATGGTTTTAATATCCTAGGTGATATAATTAGGTTAATCCACATGTTTTATGAATCATTATGATAAATGAAGGAATCATTCCAATCGAAACCTATGATATTCCATAGTGATATGGGATAAACCAAAAGTGTATTGGGATGATAAATCAAAGGATGATTATTTGATTAAAATCATTGATACCCCTTTCGAGGATTTTTGGCAAGGTTGTTTAACATTATTATAGATATTTTGGGAGATTTTTATGGGAATAAACCCTTTGGTTTATTATGTGTTTTAGTGAAAAATTTATTTCAGGAAGAATGAATTTAAATTATATTCACATAAGTTTTAAGGTATCGGTAGCCTTAACGGTTTACATTATCTTTTATTTTATGGTAATTATGCATTATAAAAATTTGGCAACATATTATTTATTATATAGTTTACCATGTGATTGAAAAGTGATTTAGTGATAATGTGATTAATTTTATTTTTGATGATGTTCAATATTTGGAGGAAATTATAAGATCAAGGTAAAAAAATAATTTCATAATAAATTGGGTTTTATTCTAGGAATATTGGTTTCAATATTTTTTAATATTATATTAATTCATTGTGACTTTATTTTGGGAAATTAATAGTATATTTTATTGAATATATAAGAATAGCCTATATATTTTAGCACATGTCTTTAAGTGTGACTGATATTATTTGGAGATAAATTTTATATTTATTTTGGAAGAATATGTGATCAAATCATTTAAATATATGGGTTTGAATCTTTGTCCGAAATATTTTAAATTTTTTATGGATATTTATTTAATGAAATATTTTTGTTGAAAAATGGGTATTATAGTTGAGGACTTGGAGAATAATGTCATAATTTATCATAAGACAATTTATTTATATCATCTAATCATGTTCTAACCATAAATAGTATATATAGATGCTCAGTGACAAGAGGTGGGGGTGAATTGTATGTTTAAAAACTTTTGTTTTTAACCTTGAATAAAACTATGTTTAACAAAGTTAAACAATGAAAATTTTGAAACATACTATGAACCAAATATGATTTTGTTTTATAAATATGGTTTCAGAAAAGAAACTTAAGAAAAATTTACTTAGGGAAATATTATACCTTAAACCGTACAAAATATTACTTATCAGAGTAAATAATAGTATAATAATGTATAAAAAATTATACTTTCTTCTTTTATCAAAATACTATGGAAATAAAACATGAAACAAAACAAGTAACAATTAAGAAATATTTTCACCCAAAGATTAGGGTATCAACTAACCTTGGATAATGGTCCGTTGATTTATACATTCAAGAAAGTATTTCTTACCCACACCAGGGTAACCCCTTGATAGGAATATTAGAATATGTTTTTATATCCCCGCAAGCTCTCAATCATTAAGTTAGCTAGAACCTCTTTCTTTATATACCCAGAAGTCCTCAATTGTACACAACAATAATCAGAATCTCCCGAAGAAATCTGAACAAGGTGTTCAGAATACACAAAGCATTATTGATATCGGTAATCGTCAGACAGATATACTTCACCCATTTTATCTCCCTCAAGTTGACCAGAAAATCCTGAACATAGATGTCACTTAACTTTAAGGAGTCCTTGTCCCCTTTTCTCGGAACAAGAAAACCCTATACCCATAATTCTATCATCCTTATTTTTTTGAGAGATGGTGGATCTTTGGTGTTTTCAGTCCTTTGAGGCCAAGGTACCCTATTGTCTTTTCCTTCTCAAAGCTTCCTAAATGAGCTGGTAACTGTTGGGTGTAGAAAATCTCTTCTCTTTCATATGGTACTCCAATGATATTTTCTAACATGTTGAAAGAAATGGAATAGTTTTTCCCATAACTATTAAATGAATACATGTCTGTTCCACCTTCATTTTAAAATCTTATTGTCTCGTAGAACTTAATAAGAATATGTGGGTAAACCAGATCCTCAAAATTTGGTTTGGCTACTAAAATACTCTATCATCCATTGAGAATGATAGTTTGCATAATTAAAGAGTTATACATACAGAAAAATTTCGGATCAACTAACCCTTAGTTGTATATTTTCCACTCTATGATTTCCTTGGCTAAAGGCATAGGTTTCTGTAGGGATGCTTCCAATGGCATCCATAGTTTGAGAAAACTCTTAAAAGTGGAACGTTATTTTTGAAGATCGATAGATCATTGACATTAAAAACCATGAAATACAATCTGGGATGAGAAATAGGGGGCCTTTATATAGGCGTTGAAGTGACTGTTCAAATTCGTGATTTGATCAAACATTTGAAACAAACACAATCTGATCTGACGGTTGAGATTAGATAAGAATAATAATTTTGTCGGTTTCGGTCTATTAAGGATTTTTATGATTAAAAAAATGATTTAAGGAAAGTGAATCCAATCGTTTTTCATAAAATAAGAAAAAATATGAACTATAAATATATTCAATTACAATAATTTATGTAAGGAAACATATCTTCCATATGGTTATGAATTTTTTTTTGTAAATGAGAACATTAATTTTTAGAAATTTTAGATTAATGAAAATTTTATTATGTAAGAAAAATTTTGGATTAAAATATTTTGGGTTCTGAGCTAAAAATAAAAAAAATGGTTTCAAAAAAATTGATTAAGGAAAAATTTTGGTTGCCAATAAAATGTACTCCCCCTATGAAAAGGAGTTTCTTAATGTAAGGATAAAGGTTTCAAAAAAAAGATAATATTGAAGATTACCTGATGGTTATCATCACTAATTTTTCTTTAATGTATTCAAATATATCAGAGTGTAATGATATTGTAAAAATATCAGCATGTTGATCCAGTGTTTTGAGAAATTAAAGAATGATATCTCCTTTAATTGTGCGATCTTTAAGAAAGTGATGCCTAATAACTATGTGTTTTGAACAAGGGTTATTTTAAAGGTTTTTGCATTGGGAAAAGTCACTAGTGTTATCAAAAAATATATTTGTTTTTCTAAAACACATACCATGTTCTGTGAGTGTTTATTGCATCCATAACACTTGGTCCCAGTAACTTCCAGCTGCTACATATTCAGCTTCAGTAGAGGAACGTGCTGATAGGTTTTTCTTCTCACATTACAAAGAAACTAATGAATCTACTAAGAAATGAAAATTTATAGAGATAATTTTTCTATTTATTCTATATCCACTAAAATTAGTATCTGAAAATCATTTCAAAATGAAATCACTTACGAAATGTTTTAAAGCCATGGTTCCCTTTAAATGGAGAAAAATTGTTTTCACTACTTTTAAATGTGATTCCTTTGTATTAGATTGATATATTGCACATAATCATACTGAAAAAATTATGTCTAGATGATTATCTATCAAGTATAATAAGCATCATATCATTTCCCTAAATGATGTTAGATCTACTAGTTTCCAATATTTATCATGATTAAGAGATTTTTAGGTACTGATTTGAGTGCTTATACTTTTAGTGTTTTAATATACATAATTTTTAAGAAGATATTTAGTATACTTTTGTTGTTATGTATAAGTTCCTTATGGTTGTTGAGAAAATTTAAAACCTAGGTAAAATGTTAACTCACCCATCATATTTTATTTCAAACTCAGATTTCTTTAGATTTACAAAAAAACCAGTTAAAGATTAGTAACTTTAACCAAATATAATTTCATCATGAAAATTTCAACAATCAAAACATTTTTCTTATATTTATTTATGAAATGAGTTGGATTATCTATTCCCTTAACATAATTGTTTTGCAACAACAATCATGTAAGTCTATCATACCATGATCTAGGGGATTTTTTGAGTCTATATAAAGATTTGGTCAGTTTGAAAACCTGTTCAGGATGTTTTTTGTCTTCAAAACCAAGAGGTTGTTTAACATAAACATCTTCTTGATCACATCCATTATGAAAAAAACACTTCACTTCTTTTTGAAAAAGTTTGAAATTGAATAATGCAGCAAAGTCAAGTAAAATGAAAAAACATTTAAGTCTAGGTACTATAGCATAGGTTTCTTCATTGTCCATTCCCTCTTGTTGAATATGTCCTTTAGAAACTAATCTAGATTTATTTCTTTCTATCATTCCATTTTCATCACACTATTTCATGAATAACCATATTACTTCAATTACATACGTTTTGTTAGTTCTTTCAACTATGGTCCATACATTATTCCTTTTGAATTTATTTAGATCATCTTTCCTGGCTATAATCCAATCATCAACACCTAAATCTTCATAAGTACTTTTTGGTTTCAATTGGAAAAGAAATAATTAATGATCAACATCATTTCTTAAGGAACTTCTAGTCCTTAAATGTTGATTTGCAACACCAATGATACTGTCAATTGTAAGATTATAAAGAAACAACTGATCTGGGTTTTGTAAAACATGTTCATCAATATATGGTAGAAATTTTTTTGAGAGTAAATGTTTTAAAAATATTTTCATGATCATTTTCCTTATCAAAAGAGTCTTTTATCAACTTTTTACAATAAATTTTTGAAAACACATCTGAGGATGAAGGTTTGTGTTCTTTAAAAACAAAAGGATCAGATTCATCAAATATGGCATGCAATGTTTCTTCAATAATACAAGTATATTTTTTAATACTCTATAAGAATTAGAATTAGTGGAATAGCTTAGGAAAATTCATTCATCAGATTTGGGAGAACATTTAGGTAAGTTATCTTTAGTATTCTATATGAATACTTTATAACCAAATACATTGAAGTTAGAATGTTTTGGTTTTAGACAAGTCCACAATTCATAAGGTTTTTTAAGAAAAGGTCTGATTAAAATAAAATTTATAGTATAACAAGTATTACTAACATCTTCAGAAAAAAAAATTTATAAATATAATATTCACACTACATGGTTCATGATATCTCTTGAAGAATTTGATTTCTTCTTTCAATAACACCATTTTGTTGAGGAATTCTTGGAGATGAGAAGTAATGAGTAATTCCTTTCATACTGTTAGAAGATTCAAAATCTTAATTTTGAAATTATCCACAGTGATCACTATGAATAATTATAAATGGAAGGTTTTTCTCATTTTTAACATGGGATCAAAATGTTTTGAAATAAGAAAAAGCATTAAATTTCTTTGTTAAAAAATAAATCCTTGAAAATCTAGTGTAATCATCAACTAATAAAAATACATAATATTTTTCACCAATACTTCTAGTTTGTGTTTTTCCAAAAAGATCCATATGCACTAAATTTAATTCATTATAAGTTAATACATAACCTATTGATTTAAAACATGATTTTTGTTGTTTTCCATATTGAAAAATATAACAAAATTTTTTAAGAATCAAATCTAATCTATGGTATAACCTTAACAAGTCGTTTCATTGAGAGTTTGAATAGGTTCCTAAGGTTAAAGCTTCCTAACCATCTATTCCATAACCAATATTAATATTTCATTTCACTAAGGCAAGGTAGATCTTGTCTCATAAGGCCTTCTATATTTAGTGTGTATACATTCTCTTGCCTATGGTTTGAAATAATAAACTCTTCCACAGAATTTAGTACTAAGAATTTATCATTCCTAATATTCATAAGGTAACCTCAATCACACAATTGGATTTTTTTTAATGAGGAGGTGATTAAGAACTTTAACAAATATAACATTTGAAATTAATGTTTTTTCAAGAAGAACAATGTTACCTATACGAACACTATCTCCCTGAGCATTATCTTCAAAAGTTAATTTTTCTTTCTTTCGACATGAAAATCTTTTCAAAGAATATTTGTTACCAGCCATATGATGAGAACATCCACTATCTATGTACAACGTATTGATTTTGGTTCTTTCTTTATTTTCCTGAAAATAAGAGAGTTAGACTTTCAGAATCCAAACATTCTTAGATCCAGAAATTTTATAATGTAAAATTTTAGGAATCCACATTTTCATAGGAAAATAAGTTTTATGAAAACCTAAATATTGGGTTTTATTTAAAAAATAATTTCTTTTTCAATATCAACCACACTATCATTTGGTGAAAAAATGAGCACATTGGGGTACAAAATTATTATTACCAAAAAATGTTTGGAGTGAGTATAACCAATTTCTGAACTATTCCTTAGAATAAGAATTTTAGAATAAATTTTATCAAATTCATTCCTTCCCGAGGTAAAATTTGACTAATGTTTTTTTATGTAAAAAATTTTGGAATTTAGTCTGATGACCAAATTATTATCCTCAAGGACTTAAATATTCGAAAGTGAGATATTATCTAGAACACATATATTAGAAATAACACTTTCTAGAACCTTAGAAATTTTATCCTTTTAGTAACCTCTTATTTATGATTTATAGAAATAAATTCAAAATCAAAATTTTTGTGACCAATATTTTTAGAAATATTAGAATTTTTTTTGGTTAAAACAGAAATTCTATAATTTATTTCCATAACTTCTTTCTTATCTTACAATTTTCATTCTCAAGAAGTTTAGCGAAACTAGAAACTTATTCATAATATGTTAATGAGATATCTCATCAGAAGAAGATCTTTCAAATGAAGACATATAATTTTTATCAACAATATAATTTTCATTCAAAGATAAATTTTTAATAGATTCAGCATTCTGTACTTTGGCCATCAAATAATGATTTTCAATGGGTAGTTTGGCTAGTAGACCATTATTATTTTTATGAGAAGATTCATACTCTGAAGATTCACCAGATGAGTCACCACAATTGGAAATCCACGTATCATTATCCTTTAACACTTTATTAGCCTTAGTCTTGTAATAGTTTTACTATTTCTATCAGAATGCTTTTCTTTTCAATATTTTCATTTGAGCATGGGACAATCTAGCTTGAGGGGTCTAGCTCTTTTGTATTCATAGCATGTGACTTCCATATCATTTTGTGTTTTCTTTATTTCTTCTTATATCTATAATGAAATTATTTCTTTCTCACTATTTTGTTCAACCTTCGAGCAAGATTTACTAACTCATTTTCAAAGTGTTCAATTTTCTTGGACCTGAGATAGAATAATGTCTTTCTTATAATTATATTTTGAAACCCTTTTTGGAGTCTAGACATTGGTAGTAGTAAAGGATACTCATCCTTTCCCATTCTACTTTTATTCATATCATTATCTCTTTTTATTCTTGTTTCATGCTATAAGAGAGTACCAAATAGCTCATCAAGATTAATTTGAGTAACTTTATTATTCTCATCAATGGCTGTTCTTTTTTATTACCAATCATTGGGTATAATATAAATCTTTTATCCACAAGAACTTCATCATCATGACCTTTATCTCCCATATATTCAAGACTATTTATGATGTTTATAAATCTTTGTTGCACTTTTCCAATTGGTTATTCATTGGAAAAAATTAATCAATGATATTCAGCTCTCAACATAGCTCTTCTAGTATCTATCACTATTGACATCCCAAAATGTGTAACTTCAAGTTTCTTCCAGATTTAATTAGAAGATTCAAAAAGGGATAATTGACTATATATATTCTTGGTCATAGTAGACAACAATTTATTGCGCACCTTGTAATTTAGATGATATTCAGATTTATCTTGGTCGGTGATTGTTTTGACTTCCTTTTTTGGAATTTTTTTGTCACCATTAAGCATGAAAAAGTTATCCACTCTAGTGATGATAAAAAAAATCTTCATTCTATCTCTCCAGTACTCATAATCATTACGATAAAAAATAAGTGGTGTGGTTGGATTAATGATATCTACAGAACCGACATTTATTCTTACCATTATATGAGAAAATATCATTCCACAAAACATGTAAGTAGTAAATGTTTATAAAGAAAGATAAAAATATTTAAGGAAAACCTGATAAAGAAAAGGTAAGTATGAGTAATTTATAATTAAGATAAAATTTGATCTAGAACACATATAGGTGAATATAATTATTTCAGTGACCTCCTCTAATAACAATTTTTGGATCGAAATAGTATATGTAGATGATCAATTACATGAGGGGTTGAGGTGGATTGTATATTTAATTTTTTTAAAAACTTAAAGAAATCAATGTATAACAAAGTTAAAGAAGGTAAATTCACAAACCCTATATTGAACAAAATCTTCTTAGGTTCCATTAATATTGTTCTAGAAAATAAATTTAAGAAAAGTTTACATAGGAAAGTATTCTACCTTAAAACATATAGAATATTACTTATCCGTGTAAATAAAAGTATAAAATGCATATGAAATTTATTCATTATTACTTTATCAAAATATAGTGGTAATAAAACGAGAAACAAAAAAAGTTACAAGTAAGATATATATTCACCCAAAGAGTAGTGTATCTAACAACATTGGATAAAGGTCCCTTGATTTGTAATTTCAAGAAAGTCTATCATACCAACACCAAGATAATCCCTTGATAGGAATATCAGAATATTTCTTTCTATCCCCACAAGACCTCTATCTTTAAGGTTTTCAGAACCTCTATCTTTCTATCCTCAGAAGTACTTGATTGTACTCAGCAACAATCAGAATCGCACGAAGCAAGCTAAACAAGGTGTTAAGAATGCACAAAGCATGAGAGTCTATCTCTCTAGAAATCACTTCACATAATATGATATCTAGATTGATGGAATGCTAATTAAATCATTCAAATGAGATCCTATTTATAGGAAAAAATCAATAGTCAGATCCCTCCTCCAATGGTCATATTTTACTTGAATTTCGGATGGACCTATACACATGTTACTCATCCAACCGTTTGTTAGAAAAGGATTGCACGATTGTGTTTCATACATAAAAAATCACGTGTAAGAGAAACAGAATGAGATTAACTGATTCTGAATATCCAGAGTCTAAGGTCAAATATAATTAAGAATCTAATAATATAAACAATCATATTCTATTAAACATAGATATTCAAATTTTATTTTTCCATGAGTTCAAAATCTAAATTATATAGATTCTAGAGTATAAATTCCCATGAATTTGGATTCTGAATTCTAAGGAATTTGAATTATGAATTTTGAGGAATTTATATTAGGAATTTTGGAATATTCAATGTCCAAATTTTAGAAAATTTAGAATCTGAATTCGAAATAATTCATAATCTTAATATCATAAGATTTCAAATATGAATTTCAGAGAATTAAGAATCAGAATATAATGGAATTCGGAATCCGAATTTCAGAGAATTCATAATTTGAATTTTAGAGAATTCAGAATCTATATTTCAAAGAATTCAGAAATCAAAATTTCAGAGAATTTGGAGTCTAATTTTCATGGAATTCGGAGACTTCAAACAAAATACTATATATCCAAGGAACTATAAGAATCTGAGGTTTTAGATAGGAATCTTAATTTTTGACTTATTAACAAAATTGGTTTGATTTATAAAATGAGACAATGAAAATAAAGGTAAGGATAAAAATATCTTTAGAGAAGGGAAATTTTACTTAATAAAATAGATCATAGGGAATGGTAATTTGAATTAAGATAAAGTGTTTTTAATTTTCAAAATATAGAAGAATGGAAAAGTAATGAATAAAACTTATTAAAACAATAGTAATCCATTATAAGTTTATTTTTGTGCTTCTCGCATGAAACATTTATCCTGAATACTCGTCATTGAGAGAAAAAGATGATACTATTGTGGAAATTGTTAAAAGGATGAAATTATTCTTGTCGATAATTATATTTCCTTTTTATTTAGTATTTATAGTAATTAAATAATTCAAATTTATAAAAATTATCATTAAATTTTATGCGATACTTTTAACTTCATTTTTGTTAAATGAATGGTCTTTTAATTAATCACAAATTTATAGTTTTATGGTCGTAATCCTTTAGTCAACCATGATTTATATCACTCTCTGTTAGTACTTGAGAATTTTTCTTTAAATTCATGTAAATATTTTAACAATACACTAATTTTTATATATTTTTTAATGTAGTTATGTGTTATTCTAGATAAAATTTATATTTTTCTTTCCATCCTTTTACGATGTATTTTTATTAAACCTTTTTACGATGTAGTTTTTCCACAATGAAATTTTTAAATGTAAAACCCTAGACTACCAAGGTGAAATTTCCACTAGAAAATTTAATTAATGGGGGTATAATGTAACACCCTATGTATTTAAATAATTTCAATTCTTGATATCATACATAACATACAACACATAGCTGTATGTGAAATGGGATATACTATAAAAATGTTTTTTTAAATGTGTCCATTATAACCTATTTTTTGAATTGGTGTGTTTGAATAGAATTTGACATATTATGGATTATATATGAAGGTAAAACTAAATAAAAATTTATTATTTAATTCGTAGGTAATAATCTACCAATTTTTAATAAGTTATTTTATTGCTTAAAAAATATTTTTTGTCAAAAAATAATTTTTATGATTTTTTATGAAAAAATATTCTAATTAATATTTAGATTTTTAGAAGTTTTATTTAATAAAAAAAATCATTTTAAATATACACATTAAATTTTTTATAAAAAATAAACATATAATTTTCATTGATAATTCCATTATTCCCATTAGAATATCCCCATAAATCAATAAAAAATACATATAGGTAAATAGGGGAAAATGAAACATAAGAAATGGGTGAGATCGGATGCTCTATAAGGGAAATTGTATAATAAAAAGGATAAATTAATAAGACATAATAAATATGGAAAGTTAAATAACTAAAACATGTTTTATTTAATCTATAACATGCTCCATAATATATCATGAATAAAATATGACCAAATAATAACATATAAATAATCATATGTGCTTTAATCATGACCATGGATATTATTAATACTCAAAAAATAACATGGAATATCAATATATGAAATCATAATGTACATCTAAAAAAACATCTAGGCCTTGCTCCAATATATTTAATATCATTGAGGCCTTGTACAAATGTATCTAATAAATGGGTAAGACCTCAAACAAAACCATATCTAGTTTGTATCAAGGGACCTACCGATGCATCAAGGGGCTATATGGGGCCTCACCTATCACATAAGAAGTATAACCCATTCTTCATATAAAAGGAGTGAATCATAATCAACATAAAAATTCATATTGAAAAACTAAGATATTAAATTTCAATACTTACCCCAATCATTAACAATTTTCGTAAATCATTCAGAATAAAATGGTGAATCGTAATAAAATTTCACATCCTCAATTAAATGGAACACAAATCACCCAATAAAAGAGTAAGTTTGATATTAATATAACAAATCCCCAGTGAATCTTATGTAAATAAAAGGGTTAATATTATTGATGAATTGAAATACCATAAAAATATCTTTAAAAATTATTTAAGAAAATTCCATTTTCATTTTGAAAATCAATTTTTAAAGCATAAATCATTTTTCAAATCATTTTCACTGAAAATTATTTTCAAAAACAAAAATAGTCTAGAATATTAGGAAAAATATTTTCTTTAAAATAACCATATAAACATGAAAATTAAGCTTAAACGAAATGTGAATCATAATGGCAGGTAATTCCTTACATGTCGCACAAGTTAAAAATAACATCCCATTTTAACAATTAATGATTATAAAAGTTCATTATTCTAAAATTAAAAATAGTATTCCGTTCACATTTTATGTAAAAAAAATGGGAAATATTTTAAAAAAAAATAATTAGCCATTTGAAAAAAATTTCTAAAAATAAAAAATTGGTAAAACATATTTTAATAAATAATTTTTAAAAGTTTAAAAACATTTTTGAAATAAATTTTATAAAACATGGGTTTTGATGAAAAAACTACATTGGCTGAAGAGAGAAATAATGTAATATTTTAAAACAATTACTAGTAATTTTAAATACCAAATAGTGAAAATGAACTATTACATGAAAATAAAATGACTAACCAGAGTACAATAAAATGAAATGTGTTTATTAGGCAATGATAAAATAATTTCTTTGAACAAAAATACAAGTATAAACAATTTTTTAATATAATGATATTTTGAAATAAACCCTCACTACAATCATAAATTTTTTGGTGAATTAATCAAAGAAACTATTATGTGTATCCACTAAAAATACACATAAAACAATTATAAATAAACCATAACATGATGAAAAGTAATTACACATACAATCTTATAATATCAAAGGTGAAAATAAGTAATACAACCCAGTGAAAAGAAATTGATTTATGATGTTATGTACCACCTGGTACCTTTTAGGTCAAATCCCATTAAATATAATAATTCAAATTGGAACTTAAAATACCATTAATAATGAATTATTGATTTTATTACATTTCAAATTGCAATTGTATACATAATATAAAAGAAACTATACACATAACATTACAATATGTCTAAATGAAATGAAATTTAGATGAAATCTGTTACCTCAATATCTTTTAGTTTATCATGTTTTAGCATCCATTAAAGTTGAATTAAATATGTTATTAACTTATTATATAACTATATTAGTATTTATAATATCATATATGATACTTTTATAAAATCTTATCATTCGTATGTTAATGATTTTTTTTTATTAATTCGAATGGTAATAACCTTGTCTTCTCATCCACAAATTGTAATAACAGTTATAGTTATTATGAATATTATATAGTTCAATCATATATAGAATAATAATTTTGAAATAATTATAATATTTATTCATTAATTATACTTTTTATTCAAATAATTAATTATGTTTTTGATAAATGAAGTATGTTTTGATCGTAGAGAAGGAAGGTCATACGTATGCCTGAGTAATGCTTTTTATTTATCAAATATCATTATAGAAAGGAGGTATTTAATATATTAACATTAAATAATGATCATAATATCATATTTGAATTTTTTTTCTTTATATATAATTATATAATTTATTCATGTGGTGTGCTGATTAAGAGAGACTCAAATTGTTTCGTAAAGTTGGTAGTATGCACGTACATGAATGGAATTATCATCTTTCATTGAGTGAAATGATAGGAAGTAAAATTATATATATACATATATATACATATATTATATTTTAATAATAATAAATATTTAATTAATATCATAATTATAATTTTTATATCTATTATAATCCTTAAATATACCCTTATCACATTCATTTAAATCATTAGTGAAAGAAGAATCACATCACTTTGTGAGGTGATAGTTTTTCATAAACACGAGGGACATTATCGTATCCCCTATAAAATGGAATGTAAAATGTGATATATTATACAATGAATACATAAGTAGAATTATTTTATAAATATCATATATATACTTTATACAAATCATCATACCAAAATTTGAGAGCTGGTAATGGAAAAAATAAGTGACATTGGTTCGTGAGGAGGTAGTCCACTATACACAAGAATAATGATTTTGTAACCCATTTTATGGGTGTCGATATGGTTTTAGGTCATGAACATAACATAAAAACGTAAGTATATATATTTAATATATTGAGTTTATAATAAAACCATGTTATAATAATAATTTATGGAGGTGGATAATGAAATAAAATGAAAACACTTGCTGAAGAACAATACCTCTTCATCGGGTATCTCCCTTAGGTTTGCACCAAATCATCCATAGTATGTATTTTTGACCAAAATAGTGCTTCTATGGTGATATGAGGGACTATAGTATGTTAATTTATTATTTATTGTCCAAAAAAATGTTTTTAATGTGTTAATAATAGACATGAGTGGGTGGCCTTTTATAAGTGAGATGTGTGTTAAATCTGTAATTTTTTTAAAATATTAAATCAAACGCATGTTTGTATCATTCCAAAAGACCCCAAAATGATAAATTATACGACCTAAAACATATAAGGTATAAATTTGTAAAAAATATATATTTTATATATGTTTTTATATCAATTTAACCCTTACCATTCTAGTTTAACCCCAGGTAAATCAATTTTTTACAATAACTTCAATAATTAATTTTTAATATTTACACTCTTCATTATGGTTGGGAAATATGTTAACCATATTAGAAAGATAAATTATGATGATTAAAAATATTTGATAAATTTTTATAAAATCAATTCACAATGTTTTAAAATATTAATTTTAAATTAATCCCACAAATGCCACAAGTAATCAGGGTTTTAATGAAAAAATGTTAAAAATTTTACAAAGTGTTTTAATCAAAATTCAATATTAAAATAGGTAAAATTATCTCAATTGGATTAATTGGTATAGTATATAGCTAAGTTTTCTTCTAAACCAATTAAAAATATAATATACTATTAAAAATAATGTAAACTTAATTGAAGTTTTCAATTTAAATTAATTATTCTTCATGATTCATTAAAAATGAAACATTTCTGAAAAATCTAAAAAATCTCCGTAATATAATTTGTCTATTATTAAATCATAAATTAACATTATTTTATCATATATATTTTTAAAAATTTGTAAAATTAATTTTTAAATTATATCCCCAAACTATGACTAAACCATCTTTTTTAAAAAATATAGTTTCTCCAGAAACCATTTATTTTTCTTTTAAACTATTGTTATTTAAATTACTATAAATAACTAAATAATAAAAATGTGTAAAATATGAATTTTTATAGGTTAGTTAATTTTATTCATACCTTCTACTCTAATAGATTGTTAATAATAATAATATTAGATTATAATAATAATAATATATTATAATTCAGCAAAACATGGTCTTGTATGGAACAAAAGATATTAAAGAATCTCATTATTGTGTGTTACAAAAGTTAAACTCAGTGTTTTGTGGAATACACACATTCAAATGAAATTTTATTCATTTATAATTTATGGTTGTTATATTTTCCCCACCTTAAATAAATTGTTTCATCAGAATTTAAACATGATCTTGGAAATCCAGGGTTTGACATATGAAAATTATTTTATTGAAAACCCAAAACATAAAAAGGGTTAATAAAAAATTCTCTTAAAAAGAGAGAAATAGAAGTATAAAATGCTAGCTGAGATAACACGTAAATATGTTTATACGTATGAAATTCATGGTATGTAATGATATTTACATGGATGAATACCATAAATAATTGTTTAGAGTTATTGGGGAAATTAATAAATATAATGTGAATGATCAGTGGATTGTTAAGGGCCTAAAAACCAAAAATCTATGATGATTTAGAATAAAATTTGATTCATCAGATTTGAATTTGATATGATATCATTTTTGTTGCAAGATACTTTCCCTAATGTTGAGTAATTATTTTACTTTCTATGAATATAAAGAAATGTATAATTTAATCCATTGTTTGTGCTTCGATCAATTTAAAATTCTTCCCTTAATCCAGGAAATGATTATCCAAAAATGATTTTTTATTCATGAAGAACTAAACATCACTTTTAATGAATCCTAAGATCCTTAAAAGAGTGAGATGTCTTTCTGAATATCTCTAACTATTTTCTAAAACCAATATTATTTTTACAAGTTATCAAATATGATATATTGATCTATACTATTAAATTTAACACCACTATATTGAAAATTAACATTTATAAATTAAATCATTTAACTAAAAAACATTAAATAATAACTTGTAAATCACATAAGTTAGTTATAGGGGATAAACAGTTATCATCCCTGTTTATAGGTTCAAGCCCTTTGGCCTTTCCAGATGTGACATGTTTTCACCTAGAGTGCATATTATCCATACTATAAAAATATATTTATATATTTCCTATAATGATACTAAATTTTAATACCCCATGACTACCTCAAAATTAAGATTAGATAAAGATTAAATGTTACAAATACCTTCATTAAAACCTATTTATCATTATTATCTCAACATAAGGAACATATTAAGTGTTCTCCTTCCCCATTGTCACTCCCGTGAGTTCCTTTAGAGGTATTTTTATATTTATTTATAGTATATAATATTCCCTCGGTTTTAATTTGGGTTTTTAGAGAAAAATGGATATTTTTTTTCAAAATAGTAGGTGGTACATGGTTGGCGCACAGTTTTGAAAATCATGTTCCCTTTCCTAGGTAATTGTGTTACCAAATGGTGTTTTTTGGATAAAGTTTTATCACATTGTTAGTGAATGGTGTGTAAACTATATAGGCTAATCGTGTAGCATATCCTTCTTAGAATGTAAGGGGAGCACTATTTTCACATAGTATGGAAAACTGTGTTGGAAAACTATGTAGACTACATAAGAAATTAAAATATGGATATTATCATTACCGCCTTAGAATATACCCCCAAATCACCCAATTTATCCCCAAATTAGGATTTCTATCCCTAAATCCCTCTCCTATAACCCTCGGCCTCCTGTGATAATTATTTTAGAGGAGGATTTGGTGTGATTCTTCATGATTCTTCAATTAAGTCCCCTTTAATCACGGTTTCTTCATCTTTTATAGATATTTAATTCTTTGTATTTGGGATTTAATTTATTTAGAGGGTTGGGATCCTTTTTTAGGGGTAGATCATGATTTTTATGGTTTTATCTTACCCTTAAAGAGTTAGTTTAGGTGTTGTTGATGTTTTTCACAAGATTCTAGATGTTTTTTCACTCCTGGTAGGTGGTTCAATTATTAAACATTATTTATTAAATTTATCATACATGATTTACTTATTATTGTTTTTTATGGATTATATATGAGGTGAATAATGTTTTATTAAAAGGATATAGGGTTTTTTGTGGTGATAATTGGTTATTAAAAGGAAGTGTGGTGTATTCTATGTGTATAATGTGTTTGAGTCCTTGTTTTCTTCTTAAAGGGGTTTAATAAATTATGAAATTGATGAAAAACAAGTTTTGTAATGATTTTTTGTGAGATTGGTTTCAAAATGGGGTTTGGATGTGAAAATGATGGGTTTTCATGTGTATTTATATTGTTTTACATTTTTTCACGTGAATTGTTTTTATCCTTATGATATGTGAAATGTGTATCGAGCAGAAAGGGAAAACTGGGTATCTATGTGGGAGGACTTGCAGTAGTATACTAGTTGACTCAGAATTAGTTCATCCAAGATTCACATAGCATGATTGAAAATACATCACTAACTAAATTAAAATAATCATTGGAGGCAACTGGGGTCATGGGGTGTCCACTCATAGTGGTTTGTGCCTGAAAATGCTACTGGTGGTGGTTTCTATACCACATTACCATGGGATATGATGCACCTAGTTTCCCATTTCTAGCGAGTTCAAAGAGCTTATTTCCATCAATTAGTGATCTTTTTGAGATATTTATTTTACCATTAGCACATAATTCACAAGGTTGACTATTTATAAAGAAAATCATGTTTTCCTTCAAAATGTTGTCCATAAAAATGTTTTTAGATATTATTTTATATAATTGCATTCTTATAATGTAATGTTTATAGAATGGAATCTATTTATTGGATGAAATCCTACCGTGGTTTGGATCACACCCTAGTTAAGCCTATATGTGTAAGTAGACTTGGTTTTGTATGATATAGGTAAAGGAATGATGCTTGGAGAGAGTGGTTAAGGATTCTAGTGGTATTTCATTTAAGTTGTTAAGGTATTGTCATGAGGATGATGTTCCTCTTATTTCATGGTGGTTTTTTTGATAGTTTTGTTGTTCACATTTTATTGTATCCTATTTTCATTTATTCTTAAATATATACACACTAAATATGAAACTTGTCATTCCATGTTTTAATATGATTATTCTATTTTGGTTTATTTATTATAGTTGATTTTTTATAGTTAATTACATGGGTGAAATTTGTTACCATGTGGAAATATTGAAATTGAAAAACATGTTTCCAGCCTATGTGGATAAAGAATCCCTTAGATCTATTCCATGGTCCGAGTTGGTTTCAGATTTAATGGCAACCCGGCTTGGTTTGCGAAAAAAGGGTATCAGAACATGTCACACTCATTTGAATCATGATATTTTGGATGAGTATAGCTAGACTGGAGTAATGACTGTCGGGACTTGATATTATGGTTGCATTTTAGGTTCCTAGAAAACACACCTTAGGAAAGAAATTTAGTTTCCATGGTATGTTGGGATTTCCCTTTGACTTCTCCATCAGGTCAGTCGTACAATCTACAGACTGTATGTGGGCACTAGGTGGAGGTGAAGTGATTTGGTTTTGATGTTATTATGATATGATTGATTTTTTTGATTTATGGAATGTTAGTGTTTGGGGTTATTCTTAAATTGTTTTTATTAATGGTTGTGTTCAATTATTTCTTTGTTGTTTTTGATTCTTGTAGCAAGATGCCTCCCTAGAGAATTCACTTGCAGCTGCAAGAAGAGGTCAGAGAGATTTATACCTCACCAATTGATCAGATATTAGTGGAAGCTATGGATAAGTCTACCTAATTGTCAAATTTCATTAATGTTTCTAGGAAATCCTAGATCCTCAATTTTATATATCTTTTTTTGGGTTTTTTAGGATTGTTTTAGGTTTAATATTTAAGATTCTGGATAATTATTGGAAAGTTCACAGTTTGTGCCCTGCTGAAATACATTTTTCCATACTGTGATTCATGCTACCTAAAAGTGGAAAATTTGGGATAGAGATACTCACATGATGTGCAAATGGTTAGTCATGTCTTGCATCCTCATAGAAGAAACCATGAAACCCATTTATAATGGGCATATGTCTTTCGTACGATTTTTCTAAAACGTGTGCTGCTTCCTAGGAAACCATGCATTTGGAATTTAATTTTTTGGAAATTGTAAAGAAAAAATGAACCCTTCTTTTTTACTCTCTCTCAGGTCCTTCAACCCAAACTCATTTCTCCCCTTTTCAGAGCTCAGAATGAGGATTCTTGGTCCCTTATATCCCTCCTAAAAGTGATATCAATCTAGAGGAACACCCTTCCATCCCCTCATAGATTTTTTCTTTGTCTCGATATCAGTATCCTACTATGTGTTTTCTTTTCTCTAGGGTTACATGGATTCCCATATTGATTTATATATCCAATACCCTCTCTTCTGGGTCAATAAACCTATATTTGATCTTTGTATCCTGGATTCCTTGATCATTATTCTTCATCAATGAATCTCATCAAGGGGTTAGTGATGCGAGATCCTTTGGTCCTGAGGTAGGTGGTTCCATTATAATTCCAAAATTATATAAAACTTAATTTATTTGTTTAACTTTATATTTTGGAATTTAAATGTGTTTTTTAGAATTTCATTATATGGTTTTTATTTGGTTGTTGGAAAAACCCAATTCCAGTGAATTAAGGTTTTGTGGATAATGGGGTTTTGTTGTGTAATTGAGAATTAGATAGATTAAAATTATTTAATTTAAATAATTTTTATGGAAATTCAATCATTAAAATTTTTGAATTTAATTATAGAATTTATTTTATGGAAAATTTATGAAAAACCCCAATTCCAGTGAATTGGGTGTTTGTGATGAAACCGATGGAATTGTTTGAAAATTATATATTTGAATTTAGTTTTTAAATGTATTGTGAAATTTCATGAATTGGACTCAAATAATTATTCATGAAAAATGGATTAATTATGGGTTTGATGGATCCCGATGGTTTCATCCTTTTTTGGAAAAACAATGTTTTTGATTGAAAACCAAGTATGTTTTTTAATGGAAAAATTTACTTATTGAAATGAAGTATTTTATTTAATTATAGTTTAATAAATCATAAACTAATTTACAACATTTTTTTTACTACTACACATGTAGTAATTAAGTATTTAGTGTGTTATATTAGACAACACTTTATGACATACAATGTTCCGAATCATTATATCAGCACATTCTATTTTTTTAGGTGATGGGGATGAATCCTCTTAGACTTGGTGTAAGGGATTTAGGTACATAATTTAATGTATTAATAGTATTGGGCCCCTTTATTCTATAACTATACTACCTAATTAGAACAAAACCATGATTTTCTATGGTTTTTAGATCAATTTTATAAATATATATTCCATTTTTGGAAACTATTTTACATGACTGGTGAATTTAAATAAACTATTTTATATAAAATTGGTTATTTAATCAATTTTGAGAATGGTGATATTGTTTAATTCCACCTTTGATTAACTATAAATTCTATATTTTAAATGTGATTCTTAGATTGAAATGTGAATATTGAATTTATAATGTATTTCCATATTTTAAATTTTAAAGAATGATTTATTTAAATATTATTTTTAAATACCAAACTAGTATAATTTAAAAATTGAAAGCACATTATTGGTTAATTTTATATTTCAATATTTTTGTGGAATTCTTAGTGAAATACTATATGGATTTAGATCACAACCTACTTGGGCCTTTGAGTGTTTGTAGATTATCTCCTTACTGGTTTGACCAAGGGGAAATGATCTCTTAGAGGTGGATCCAACTATTAAGCCTCAGAGTTAGTGAGTTGTTTCCTTAGGGACATGGGTTATATTACTATTTTTTACTTAGGTTGTTTTATATTGTGATTTAAATTAATTTTTGAATTCTGGTAATTTAGTCATAGTGTATTGTCCTTTGATATTCATACTTTCTAGTTTCTTTTTTTACTTCTGTAATGTTTATTGAAAAATCATCCCCACATTCCGTTTGAATGATTCCAGAGGCTAGTCGCCAAACAATGGGTATTGGGAATTCTTTTTGGTATATGATAAGACCGGATCAGTTATCGTTTTACTAGGGTACCATGGTTGGTTCATGACATAGCGGTATCAGAGATCTAGGTTGAGAGTTTGTCTCGAAGTTAGTATAAATCTGTGAAATTTTATTTGTACATTTGATGTAGTTGGAATTGTGTATCGAGCCAAATCTCACCACAATGAACCTTAAGTCACATAGGGTGGTTTGGGAAAGGCTTATTATGGCTTATTTCTTGTCTTTTACATATTTTGGTTTGGGTATAGTGAAATCAAAATATTATTTGTTCTATCTATAGAGAATAATATCACTATTGCTCTATTTGAGTGTAAATAGAACTTCATCATTATTTTCTACTAATGTTGTGTAGCATCATGCCTATGAGGAGATGTTCTAAATAGATCCATAAAGAAGATGCTGGTGAACTTCAGTGTAAAAATCCTATTGTGGACACAAATATGGTAGAGGTGATCATGTGCATTGCCCTTGTTCTGGGATAAGAACCACCTCCACTCCCTGTTTAGGCTCCGAATGTGAACCCTCAAAGGGATGTTCAAAATATTTTTTCTCTAGAGTTACATCACCATAACCCTAAACCATTCAATTACTCAAATGATCCTCATGAGTCTGATAATTAGTTTATTAGTATGGAGCTCTTTTTTTGGGTTCTTGGACACACCTAATGAAATCAAGGTAATGTGTTCCACCTTCATTCAAGAAGGACCAAGAAGGAGATTGTGGGACATGATGGGAACAATCAATAATCATCAGGTATTAGAGTGTAATTAATTCAAATTTATTTTCATTGAATATATCAATCCATAGTCAATGTTGTTATCCAAGACCATTGAGTTCTTCAAACTTGATAATTCTAAAAGGATCATGATAGAGTATGGAAACCATTTTGATGGGAACATTCACTTCACACCTAAGATAGTATTGAATGATAGGATGAAGGATCAAAGGACCAATTTGGGGTTTTCTCAAGATATTCATTCTTAGGGTTTTTAACCGGATATTCCTTCTTATGAAGATGTGTTGGATAGAGCAGTTATTACTTCAATGGACATGGATTTCATGTTAGAGTTATCAAGATTTTATTTCACTCATAGTGGAATAATGAGTTATATCAGAGTATAGTTGGAGAGTGATGATTCTAATGGAAGTTCTAGATAGTATGTTCATTGTAGAAATTCTTCAGTACCTGGAAGTGGTATTTTGGGTTTCTACTAGTGTGGAAAGGTAGAACATTTGATGTTGGTTTTCACTGATGCACCCATGAACAACGGATCTTGTTGATGTTTAGGGAACTTGTAGAAATTTTTCCATATATATTCTTATCCATGTATTGGAATAGAATAATATGATTCTCTAAAAACTACAGGGAAACCATATTCTTTATGTAAACAATTTTTCCTACCCAATACATCCGGAATGAATTTTCATCACATATTAGAAGAGTCTCGAGAAGAAGTGGATATAGTTTCAGCAAATGTGAGAGGTACCATTACTATAGCTTCACCATCGGTATAGGCAATATTTGTTAATGGTTCATATCATTCCATTATTTCTTCAATATTTTGTTAATATGCTTAATCATCATATGTAGATTTTATCTTGTGCAATGAATATTACTCCACCTCGTGGTAAACAGGGAGATGAGGGTCTTTATAGTACCACTTGTGTTTTCTCTATATCAAATGTTTAGACTGCTTGGATTTTTCTGGTTCCTGACAGAAAACTTATTGACATCATATTTTAGATGAACTACACAATTTACTATAAATACCAAATTTATTGTTCACTTTGATGGGTCTCATTTATGACACCCAGTGGTGTCTGTTGTGTATTTCATAGAAAATGGGACCGAAGGTCTATCAGATCATGATTATTTTATCCAAAGCTGGGGAAAGTAATATTGGTGTTTACCTGTGATATGGAGAAGGAATATTTGAGCAGTGGTATCCCTCATGTTCTCATTGTGTCTCCATGTGTGTTTCCTTATGTCTTCTTTGGTTTCCACTTGTATGGAAGGTCGAGTTTTTAATTGACTTAGTGCCCAGTACTCAACCACATTCTACTGCATCATACCACATGGTACTTGTTGAGGTTAAAGACATGAATCCTAGTTGGAAGGTCTTTTTTGAGAAATGATTTATATGCCAGGGTGTGTCACCTTAGGTTTCACCATTAATCTTTTAAAAGAAGGATAATGATTCACATTGCCAATGATTTGATTATAGATGTCTCAATTGAGTTACCATAAAGAGAAAATATCTATTTCTATATATTGATGATCGGTTTGAATAGTTGAAATTGGAGAAGTGGTTCATGAAGATTGTCCTTAGATCTGGTCCCCATTAATTAACAATAAAAGAATATTACATTAAAACTACACTTTTTGGAGAAGGTATGATCATTATGAGTACCTTGTTATACCATTTGGTCAAAAAAATTCCCATTATTTTTCTTTGGCTTTCATGTATATGATTTTCCAATAGTATCTAGATACCTTCATGGTTGTATTTGTGGATTATACCCTAATTTACTTTAAATACAAGGAGGATCTTGTACATAATCTGAGAACATTTCTGAGTCTACTGAGAAATCATTGACATTATGAAAATAAATCCAAATGAGATTTCTATATTCTAGAAGATATATTATTGGTACACGTGGTTTCATAACAAAGTATATCAGTTGATCCTGAGAAGGTGATGGTTTTAATTAGTTGGGGGAAACAAAGAAATGTATTCAAGATTCAAAGCTTATTTGGAATATCTAGATATTGTAATGATTATATGAAGGACTTCTCAAAGTTGGTTTCTCTAATGATTTCACTAACTCATAAGTGTGTGATTTTTTCCAAGAATGATAAGTGGTAGATTTGATTTTTTGAGCTACAACGTCTTTTGATGACTGCTCTAGTTTTGACTCTTCTAGAGGCTGTGAATGGCTATGTGGTCTTCTGTGATTCATCAGGTTCAGGTTTGGGATATTTTATTATAAATGTTAACTATGTCCTTACTTAAGTCTCTTGTCAGCTTAGGAAACATGAGAATAATTTTCTGACGCATGACCTTGACCATGTAGTTGTTATGAATGAGCTTAAGATTTGGAGGTACTACCATTAAGGATAATGGTTTACCTTTATTATGACCATAAAAACATGAATTATATATTCTATAAAAAATATTTGAATATCCTCCATATGAATTGGATGGAATACCTATAATCTTTTGACTTTTTCATCTCATATACCCAGGTAAAAAGGAATCCCGTTGCAGATTCATTGAGTTGGAAGCTTATGATCTAGACAGTAAAAGAATCTTCAAAAGAGTGGAACCTAATGGATCTATTTTCAAAGTTTCATATTGGAGTTCAGGATAAAAAGGATGAGGTTTCTTTGGCTCGTGTTCTATTGAAATATACTCATTTATAATTGATTATACAACACCAACATCTTGATGATGAGTTCTGAAGAATTAGATACTCCCATTATGGTGGGGAGGTAGTTTCCCTGTGGTTGTTCTATATATAGGGAATTCAATGCTATTAGAATCATTTTTTGGTACCGTCTTCAGTAAAGAAAGATGTTATGGGGTATTTCCATAGTTTTTAATGGGTAGTACACCCTAAATCCAAAAAACAGTTCTATGACATGAATCTCTAGTTTTGGTGGCCAGTTATGAGATGCGTAATTACTAGGTTTGTTCCTTGTTGTTATACATGCCATTAGGTGAAGGCTGAGCACTTGAAACCATTAGGTTTTTTCAGTCACATAAAGACCCTATGTTTTAGTGGGATGAGATCAATATGGATTTTTTGGTTAGATTTCCACAGACCCAGAGAAAGAAGAATGTTATATGGTTGTAATAGACCGGTTGAAAAAATCATCTCACATAAATCCCATTTATGGTACAAGAAATGTAGATGAATTTTTAAATAAATATATGAATATATTATTCATTATCATGGAATAATATATACTATAATATCTAATAGGGATCCTCAGATCACTTATCATTTTTTGAGAGTCCTTGACAGCTTCCCAAAGAGAATCATTACTTCCCTCCAGGGGATGGGTCAAATTAAAATTTATCTTTTTTCCCCAAAAATTCATGAACTATAAGGGCACAATGTAGTGGGAGTTATGGGTCAAATCCATAGGGATAATTCAATTTGATTGGGATATTTTGGTTTCTAGACCAGCATGGGGAGTCCTTTCGTGAAGATTTTGTTGCTTGGGAATTGATATATTTTCTACATTAGGGTAACATTAAATGATAAAAGAGGGTTTATGATCAAGTCAAGTATCTAGATGGAATATTTCCTTAAATTATAATCTAGGAAAGATCCTATGTCTTATTCTAAAAAGAAAACATGCATCACTAGTTGACTTTAGACATAGCCTCCTATCTCTACCTTGGTATTAACAATTCCATGATCAGGAAATAGAGACAAGCTAGGTGCATTATGTTTTGATTCTTAGGGAAGAAAATTGCTTACATTAGTGATTTTAGTTTAGTCTATTACAACTAGTATAAGATCATTTTTGATATTGTATTGTGGTCGAGGACATTCACACAAATAGGATGGACCGTTGGTTTATATCCTAATTCATATTTCAATTAGGTTTACACATTTTATAATTATAGATTAATTTATGTATATAGATACGTCGAGCTTGATACCCACCCTTAAATGGTTTAGCTACTCATTAGGGATGCAGAAACAAAAAAATAAGTAGAAGAATGCATGATAGGTGTGTTAATTATTTGAAATAAGCTCTTGAAAGGATTTGGGTTTGAAATTAAATGGATGAAAATGTGCACAATGTAAATTGAAATTATATATGAAACTATAACTTGAGAGGGGGATGAAATTGAATCTAAATGAATAATAAAATTGGAAAGTGTTTAAGAATGAAATTTCCAAAGTTATTTAATTAATAAAAATGTAAAAACACGATGAAATTAAGTGTTTGGGATGGGAAAGGGAGACGATATTCATAGGGAATTGATAGGGAAAGGAAGAGGTCATCCAAATGTTGTGTCAAATGATATACTACTCGACTGCTTATATAGGAATTTTTAATAATAATGAGTACCATAGGTACATGATGTGTACAATCGTTCTACATCATTATTCATAGATTTTTGGATCACTAGCATGGAATGATGATCTCTTATGAATTTAAGAAATTTTACCTAGTACATGATGTGTACCAGTTGTTTAGGGCGTGTAACCTCTATCCAGCTGGTGTTTTCATAGAATCCTCATGGATTTCTTGCTATCTAGTTTATATGGAATCACGAAGTGTCTAAGTTGTACATGATGTGTAGCATCCTTTTCTTCTTCACTTCATGGCATGGTCATGACTTTGATTCAAAACTTGTGTTAGGATTTATTCATTTGGTACACGATGTGAACTGAAGCATGAAAACTAGTACATGGTCATTTTTTAATTTTTTCTACCTTTCATTCTTAGAAACCTTTGAAGATATTATTCCGAAACAATTGGACACCTACCAATTTCATTGTCAAGTAATTTAATCTAAAACTATGAATAAATTATAGTCATATATATATATATATTAGGAATATAAAATCCCCCCAAAAATGAACAATTACTTGCCCTCAAGAAAACATTCCAACAATGATTTCACAAAGTATAATAAATTTTGAAAGAAAGAAATATTTTTTATCTCCATGCAATTAAAATTAGGTGTAAGTATAAAAGAGGTTATGTTATATAACTATCTCTGCATAGAAATTTTGTCATGCCTCACATTCTAGTATTTCAAAACAAATTCTATTCATTAAATTATAATCAATAAACTATTCCTTAAGTTATATTCCCAATTATAATTTCCCTCACCATTATTTTCTCTCATCACTAAGGGTAATAGTATAATTAGAGGTATGCTTGTATGATAAGTACATGTTCTTAACCATAGGATTTCACTAGTTCTATCATCTCCACTGTGTATAGAGAAGTATAAAGTTATGCTTGAAGACATTAGAGACAAGCTTCTAATGATTTGAGGCTGAAGGTAGGTAGGTAAGATGTAAAAATCATGATCAAAAGGAGGGTCCGATCTAACGTACAATGTATAGGTATCAAGAGAAGTGTTATAAAGTTCCCCCATCTGTTGATTCATTTATATACTCCATAATCTCAGGTTGGATCCATATGTATAGAATGTATGTATACAAATAATTGATTTGGTTCCATAACCTTTTGTTTTTGTTTTATATTTTAATTCTTTTGAAATTTATGCATATCATAGATCTCAAATCCATCACATAACAACATATGATGTTTTGAGGGATTCATCGGTCTAGAAAATGGTGGTATTTGAATTTCTTATAACACAGCACATAAAATTTTTTCTATCATTTTTTTTGTATTTTCAAAAGTAATATAATACTAATGAGATGAAAAAATGGTATATGTATCAAAACATTATAGTATTGTGAGATCACCTTACATATTTGAAAGTGGAAGCATCACATTCTTTCTGAATTCCTCCCCCACATTTGTTCAAATATAACATTAATAATTGTACAAGAAGCATGGTTGGATGGGAAATAGGATTGACATAGATTTATTCAAATAGTACTTTGAAGGAAACTGTGGGCTAAAAAATGTAAGATGTTAGGCGTGCCTTTGGGAAAATGGCTATCAAATAGTGACTTAATAATGTTAAATTTATACTTTTTCATTCATCGTTTTTTATAAGACCTCTGTGCAAGTTGTAGTTGGTTTATATTTCCTAGGTATCTCTCAAGAAATATACTCAGATATGAATATGATATTTAATGGTTATAGTCCTCTATGATAGTGATAATCAAATAAAAACTGGAAATCAAAAAGGGTATATATCCTAAGTAATGGTTCAATTATTCATAATTTCATAGATTTTGAATTTGAATTAATTATCAAGACTCTTAAATAATTCAAAACAAGTCTAATAAAGAGTGATACACGGTTGTTAACACTTTCCCACCTAACGTTTTCTTTAATTACATGGGAATAATTATTTTCACATTTAAAACTTGCTTATCATAGTGAAAAATGTCTCATGGAAAAGTGAGAATAAGAAACAATTCAAGTACATCATGGGTGAAAACATGAAAAATCCACCCCACACATAAAAGAAGATAGTGTCCCCATAGTCAATGAAATATAGGATGGAGTGGGGATGTAATATTTTATAAATGGACTGAATATCTAATTTTAAATGAATTTAAATAAAAGGGAATTGAGAGCTCCCTAGTAAAAGTGAGATCCCATTGGGGGAGGTAGTCGAGCTATCATAGCATGAAAATCCAATTCACATATAGAATTGTTAGAAACGAAAATCAAGTAGTAGATAAAAAACATTTGTTCAAAGGTATAATCATTTTTCATAGTAGGGAAAAAATAGGCACATATAGTGAGAAACTGAGATACCAATTTTATTCAAATTGTGAAAGGATTAAAATGTAGCTCCATGAAGGCTGAAAAAATGAAGAGTGAAAAGAAAATGAAAAGGACATGACAATAGTCAATCTACTAAAAAAGAGATAAACTATGGGTTGCCTCCCACAAAGTGCTAACTATGTGTCGTCATTCAGACTGTGGGATAAAGATTGTTATTAGTTGATCCAACGACTCAGTTTCTCTATCCCATCATGTAGCTAATCATGGTAGTATCTTTGAGTTCCCATGGTCTCTTTGGAGGATTAGTCATATCCATAATAGCCACGTGAGAATATATAAGGTGAGGTAAGAATGGAATCATAGGGCATGATTGCTGCTTCTGTTGGTGAATTTTTAAGGATAAGTCATGAAGTTGTCGGCCAATGTTGATGAATTTCTCGAGTACCTATTGTTCTAAGACTGCTGACAGGATTAGACCATCGAGGAAGGAAGATGATTGTGAGTTACATGACATGCTAAGGATACAATAAAAAGACACAAAAAACAAAACAAAACATAATGTAAAAACAAAATCCCATATATATATATATATCCAAAGTTCATATAAAGGTGGGAAACAAAATAATGAAAACAAATACAAGAAAATGAACATGAAAATGTTCAAAAAATCCAAAATTACAGACAAAAGTCAGATCATGGATATATGATAAAAATCTCATCTAGCATCATCCCACTACCTGGAGTCTCGACCAACTTTCTGGCCATAGTAGCGTCAGGAGTAGAAGGTGGTTGGGTAGAGGAAGTAGTGGAGGGTGTGGTAGTGGAGGTAGGGAGTTGAGTTGGGGTGGGTAAAGGGAATTGGGGAATAGTGGTGGCTTCTATAAAGTAGATATGTAGATGTGTGGATATCTATCATAGGTTCACTATAATTCACTCATGGAAACACCATGGCACATTTGGGGTGGGATGAGAGGATGGTGGAGGGACACTAGGTGGGGTGGGGGTTGAGGTGGTGGTGGGAAGAGGTTGGGTAGGTCTAATGGCCCAAGCCTAAGGTACAAGTAAATTACATTTATTTTTTAGAATACATAATACATTACAGAAATAAAGTCCCAAAGACTATATTAGTTTATTTCCTTCAGAAACTAGAAAACCTAAACAACTGGATCATAAAATATATAAATCGTCTATTTATTTATCCATCATAACTAGAACCCCCTTTTGACACATCTTACTTAATATTGTTCTTCAAATCCTGTGGGAAATGAATCAAGAAAATGGGTGATCTCAAATACTAAGAAAGAATAAGCATGGAAAATATCTCACAAAACATTAACATAAGAATTTAAAAACAAATACATAACTTTTGAAAAAAAAAACATACCACCTTTAACATATTCCAAAATCCTGAGTCATGAAATAAATGTTGGTTGTCCATAAGGGATACATCATAATAGAATCATAAACCATGATAAAATAGCATTGGTATAAAACATAGAATCATTGAAAAAATAAGCACAAAATATGATTTCCACAGAGGAAAAGGAATTTTTTCCAAGACCATTATAGTGGAAAATGTCCATTACTGAATTGGGTTTACATGTCATTCGATCCATGTATTACTAAATTGCATTTACTTGTCATTCCATCCATGTATCACTAACCTAGATTTAATTTCCATTTCAGTCATTTCTATTTTACGAGATATGATTTTTTACCCAATGAATTGGAGGGAGATATAGGTCTCACCCAGATCATAATGAAATCATTCATACATGTTCCAAAAAAACCTAAATAATTTATCGTAGCACAACCCATTAAATAAAATGGGTTTCTTAAACATAATTTCATCATAATCCATAAAAAATAAATAGATTTCATAAAAAAAATTCATCATAAACACAATAAAATCAGGGTAATAATAGGCATATAAACATAACCCTATTTCATATTATATGGATATTAATGTTGATAAAGCACTGGAACTTAATTCATGGGGGAATATCTTTTTTTAAAAAAAATATCCTATCTCAAAATTCAATGAAATTTTAAAACAAAAAAATTTAGTAGAAAATAGAATTTAAATCATGTAGGGGAATATTCATGGAAATAAGTTGGTATGAATATGTAAAAAACTATTCATTCTATATAAGTTAGAAAAATATTCTTCTCGTACTCTAATTGGAATTGTCAAAAAGTACCTCATATGGAAAAGAAAAGAAAGGATCCTTCCATACAGTATAATAAAAACTAAATAGTAGGTAAAATTGACTTCATAAATAGTATAATAATATAACTAATATTACATAATTAGGAAACATTAATGTGCATGATATATATACCCTAGTAAAAACATAAGAGTAAATAACCTCAGATAATAATGAGATTGAAAAATTATCCATTAACTTAGCTCTAATTTCTTATGTATGTGTGTCAATCACATGCATAATGGATTAAAAAATATTATTAACTTCTAATATAACCATAATAATATCTATGATATTATATATTATTTACTTATGACTTTATATTACCCATTCATTTATCAATTCCACGTTAAAGTGATGTTTTGGTAATAATCACTTTATTTTTCATACGTGTTTTGAATTTTTATTCTCGATATCATTACAAAGATCTTGATTTAATTAATTCCAAAATTTAAAGCAATATTTATATATCCTAAATATTCAGAATAAAATATTGATAAAAAATGGAATACATTGTTCATGGAGATGGTAGGTCGTACATATACATGAATGTTGTTTCCGTTTCCTTATTGAATTGAATGGAACACCGTAAATGACACTACAATATATATCTACATAAACCCAGCTGAAATATTATGACATATATTTAATTATTATTTATTATATATACATTATAATCATTTTTGAATGGTTAACATGCTGAATGAATCTCATCGCACCGTGGAGACGGTAGGTCATACGTATACAAGAGCAAGAATATCATTCACTAAATTCTTAAATGGAATGGAATTGGATGGTCTATTAATTATAAAGAATAATTTTTATTTTATATTCATTATTTACATCCATTATACTCATAATTATACCCGTACAAATAAATTATTGTTGAATAAAAAATTAGACCACTTCGTGGAGACGGTAAGTTGTATGTACGCACGCATGATGATATTGTTATTCATTGGATGTTTAAAAGGAGGTTTAATGTTTCCCCAAAATTATAATAAAATCTAAAATTTTATAATATATTCTATTTATTAATTTGTTATGGAAATAAAAAAATAATATGAAGTATAAGAGACAAAGAATTTTGAAAGAGGTGATAAAACCATTACCTCTTTTTTGAGTATCTTCTTTTCATTTTCCGAAAAGGTATACTTGGGGTATATTTTCCCCAATTTTAGGCCTCTATAATTAAGTGAGTTAAGTTAGGAGAGTATGTGGGATGGGATATGATGATAAAATTTCCTTTATAGGCGTGATCAAAAGAGAAGTAGAAGTTCCCTTTTTATATGAGAGGTGAAGGGCACTTTAATAAATTCTTTAAATATTAATTTATTATAAATTTATTTTCAGGTTATAATGGTACCAAAAACATTTATTTGGAAATTAAGATTATTATGGGTAATTAACTATAAAAAAAAATAGGTTTTAGAAATGTTTACGCCACAAAATTAACCTTATCTTTTATCTTTAACCCTTAGTTAAAACCATTAACTCTTACGAAGTCTTCTTGTATTTTCATTATATATGGTTACTATATTTATTGTAAAATAACATGATAACTTAAACTTGATCATTAAAGGAATTTGTAATAATATCTAAGTTATTTGGATGAACCTTATATTTTTATGACTATTAAATCATTTAATAAAATAGTATTTGTTTGGAAATCTCATTTATGCCAATTTTGACAATATTTAATAATTGATTTTTCTTAAAGTCATAACAACTTGAGTCCTTCAAAAAAATGACATTAAATTAACCATCACATGTCAATGGAATCCAAAAAATTATTGTATGGAATCAAAACATTGAAATTACATTTATTTTAATATTTATAATATCATTTATTTGAATATTTCATTAACAAAGTTATCGCGGCATCATCATTGTGTCATAAATAAATTTATTTATTTGAGGTCTACAAAATATAAACAGAATACCATTATTTTGGAAATATTTTTTATATTTATAAATATTATTTAAAGCAAATGATATAATTTATATAATAATATTTTAAAAATTTATTTTTAAAAGATACATGTTTATGTTATATTTCTTTTTTTACTTTAAATAAAAAAACACAAAAGGTTATTATCACAGTCATGTGGTTCCATGAGGTGCTAAAATCGACCCAAGTATGCTCATGGTCATCCATATCTCATAAAATAGTATTAAGAAACTTGTTATGGTAGTTTTATATTATTGTAATATTATTTTTTACCCAAATATAACTGATTTACCCTTCAACCATGGTACAAAAACATTATTGAAGTTACTATTCATAATATCCAAAAATTAATGGTACCAATTTACAAAATTTTGACATTATGATTCAAAATATGGAATCCATTTTTCTAAATTAAAAAAACAAAATTGGATGAAATTAATTTAAAATTAATTCCCATTGTCAATACCAGAAAGAAGATTTTTAAGAAGTAAAAACTATTAAAAGATTGACATGTGTTTATATCCAATTTAAATGTGAAATTACTTCCAATTACCAACATTGGGTAAAATTAAAAAAACATAACTGAATTAAACATTCCAAAAAATTAAAAATATAATATATCTATATAAATAAATTAAGATAAAATTCTATTTAGAATTAAAATTTGTTTTTTTCATAAGTCATTAAATTATGAATTTTATTAGAAAAATAACAGAACATAAAACAAAGTAAATTATGATGTACAACTTCCAATTAATAAGTTTATTTTTTTAATTAGACAATATAAAAGTGTTAAAAACTAGTTTCTAAATGGGTGTTCCATCAAAAGGAGGAAAAAATGTATTTCTTGAAAAATACACCTTTTATCTGAAAAAGTGAATTTGATCATATATCATGTATAGAAAATACATAATATTAATGTTAATATTATATAAAATTAAAAATTAGGTTAATATTATTCATAACTTCTAGTTTTTATTCCACTAAATAATAATATTTTAATAATATATAGTTTTTAGTGAAACTTTGTATTGCATTCAATGAAAGCTGTCAAGGAAGGCCACACATGCATGTAACAAAATCCAAGTCAGTGTTTCATGTAGTGCATGATTCATTTGGTGTTACATATAACATAACCCGAATAAAGTTTTTTTATACATTGAATAAAATATTTACTCAGTTTTGCATGTATTGTACACCAACACAATGATTCATGTATCACACAACAAGTCGGTTTAGTGTGAAAAGAATGTTTGACATAGTGTATTTCAAAATATAAATTCTAATTTTAATTTATTCAAAAAAATGGTCCATAAATTTTTTTTGTTAAATTATATCTCAATTAAAATTTATTTCTCCCTCTAAATTCATCAGGGTTATAAAAGGTTTACTTTTTGAACGTTTCTTTCATAGAAACCCACGTCTTAAAAAGGAAAACTAAAACATCATTTAAAAAAGGAATGTTAAAAACATAACAGTTACCCAATGTAATGAATCACTATGTTTCCACAAAGGAGAACATAGGTGGTTAGTGAAAACAAGGATATGGAAAAAAAATATAACACTCATATTCTAGTGGATAGTGATAGAGAAAAAGGTTTGGAGAAAGTTAACATTTAGAATTCCATAAATCTACGATGATTTATAGGACCATATGATTCATAAAATAAAAAGTTACTAAGATAACATTTAAGGTTTTCAATATCCTTTCCCTAATGTTGAATAACATGATAAGAAATACTTTCTTGATTTTAGATAAATCCCCCCATTGGTCACACCATTAACAATTTCCACTTCATCTCTTATTCGAATAAATGAAATTGTATTTTTCAATCCTAAAGTGTTGGAAGATAATGCAATCCATAAATAGAATGAGAGGTCATTCTATTTGTCCCATAAAAAATGAAATAATAGGTTATCACATATTCATATGTCCATATAGCAAGATAGTATGTTAATCTAACAAACATCAACTATACCATAACATATACTATCCATAAACGGATAACCTTACAATCCTTTCAAAAACTGAAAATATAAAACATTTGAAAGAGGTGAACTAAATCGACTATTTATCTTCTATATCTCATAAGTTATTTCATTTTTTTCACATTCAAAACATGTGAATAAATTAATCAAGTTTTCTCTTGAAACATTATAATAACATGAATTACCATAGAACATTAGTGAAAACATGTAGTCTTCCAGAATTAACTCATTCCACACACCAAAAATACCACAAATTTTATATACTCAAACCATGATATCACATTGTCCTTATATCATTCATGAGGTCATTAATACCATTAAATATCTTGTTATATCCCTATCCCATCTTTATGAAATATCAGTCATTTTCAATAATTGTCTAAATAACTTTTATGGGTTAATGGTATCATTCAACATATAATTTCAAATACATAAAGGAAAAAAATAGTGTAACAATCCTTAGAATTTTTTTTATTCTAGAATACCATAAAAATATTTATACAACATTATTCTTGATAATCAGGTAATCATTCAACTATCTTCTTGAACCATTGAGTGAGCTTCAACATTTTATTTCTTAATACTTCTTTCACCTCGTATATAATTTGTAGTCTCTTCATCATCATAAACATAAATACTACCCATACAACCTTTCTGATTTTCTTCATGATATTTTTCTTTAGGGAATCAATTTTCAAAAATTTCATACATTCCGCCTTTAAATAATTTAGTTATTGTTGATGTATTTTCAATACCAATATCCTTTTCCATTATGTAAACTAAACATTTTCAATTTCAATTACCGACTTTGTGTCCTTATTTTATATACCAAAAAATATTTTAGTTCATTTCAATCATTTCCTTGATGTATATTCCCACATGATTTACCTATGGAAAATTGAACTTTCTATCCTCTATGATCACCATGAAACTCAATCATTCTTATATTATTTGGGTCCAAAAATTCAATAATGTTTAGATTATTGATCATGCTATAAGATTATTTATTAGGAATAATAATTTTTTTTCACCTTCCAAATCATATTTCACATGGTTTCTCAGGTATAGTATCATTATATTTTCCATTATATTCTCCATTAACATGAATCCTTCTGTTTCCAACCATTTTTTTAAAACCCAAAAATAAAAAATCATACTATGAAATTCACATAATAAAGGGGGATTATATTAAATCTGTAATATCTTAAGTTTAATCCTAGGTTATTCATGATAATTAACATAATTCAAGGATTGTAACCTATATTTAGACTTACCATTAGGTACATCCTTATACATACCATAGAAATATTTATAGGGATATCACTGATGTTTTTGAATCTTAGTTTCTAAAGGCTAAGGAAACCCCCCTGATACCATCACTAATGACCCGACCTTGGCGTACATGGAAATAAAATTTATTTTCTAGAATAAATAATAAATTACAAAAATAGAGGCCCTAAGATTATACTAGTTTACTACTTTTGGAAACTAGAAAACATAAACAACTGTTTCATAAAACATCTACATCATCTCCTACTTTTTCATTCATAACTAGAAGCCCTTTTTTACACTTATTACTTAATTCCCTTCTTCAAATCCCCCGGGAATAGAAGCTTGAAAATTTGTGGGATCAAATTCTCAGAAAGGGTAAGCATATAAAATATATTACAAAACATAATCATAGTAATGTAAAAACATGAACATAACTTTTGAAAAAACATACCACATTTAACATATACCAAACTCCTATGTCCTAAAATAAATATTGGTAGTTCAAAAGCCAGAAAACATAATGGAATCATAAACCATTAGAAAATAAGATTGGTATAAAACATGGAATTGAGGGGAAAAAATAAGCACATAATATGATTTCCATAGTATCAATGGACTTCATTCCATGATCATCATAGTCGACAAAGTCCATTACTGAACCGATATTACATTCCTTTCCAACCATGTATTACTGAACCAGATTTACTTGTCATTCGAGTCCTATATTACTAAATAATTTTTTTTTCTTTTCTAGTCATATTCCTGTAAAGATATATAAATATATACCCAATGTATTGGAGGGAGATATAGGTCCCACCAATAAAACAATGAAACCATTCTTAAATGCACCACAAAAACATAAATTATTCATCATAGCATAACCCATGAAATAAAATGGGTTTCTTAGACATCATTTCATCATAATAAATATAAAATAAATGGATTTAAGAAAAATAAATCCATCGTAAACACAATTAAATAAATTTAACAATAGTTATATAAAAACAACCCTATGTAATCTTAGATGGAAAATAATTTTGATAAAACAGTTGAACTTAATTCATCAGGAAATATCTTTTTTTTTTAATTTTTTTTCTTTTCTCAAAATGCCATGAAAATTTAAAAGGAAATAATTTATTTGAAAATAAACATGAAATCATGTAGTGTAAGATTTAAGAAAATAATGTGTTATGAATATCTAAAACCCCATTCTATCCATATAAGTTAAAAAAACATTCTTCTTGTACTCTTTTCAAAAAGGTCCAGTGTAACTCGTATGAAAAAAAAAGAAAGATTCATTGAATACCATTTCATAAACATTCACCAGTGGGTAAGATTGAAGTTAAAATATAGTTAAAAAATATAAATGATATTATATAATTAGGAAACATTAATGTGGAAGATAAATATACCCTAGTGAATACTTACGAATAAATACTCTCGTATAATAATGGGATCGAAAATTTATCCCTTACCTTAGGACTGATTTCTTGCATATGTGGCCAAAAATAATGTATAGTGGGATTAAAAATATTATAAACTTGTAAAAAACCATTATAATATCTATGTTATCATATATGTTTCACTTATGACTTTATATTACTTATTTATTTTCAATTTCATGTTAATGATTTGTTTTGGGTAATAATTGTTTTATTTATCATACATGTTTTGACTTTGGATTCTTGATCTTATTACATATATCACAATTTACTTACATAAAAAATGAAAAATATGTTTTATATATAATAAATATTTAGAATAATATATTGGTAAATAATATCTAAGAAACAATTCATAGAGACTGTATGTCGTACGTATGCATGAATGCTGTTTCCGATTCATTATTGAAATGAATGGAAGAAATTAAATGACACACAGATATATATATATACATAACTCCAAAAGAATTATTATTTAATATATTTCATGATTATTTATATATATATTCTTTATAATAATTCTTTAATGGTTAACCTGGAGAATGAATCTCCACGTGTTGTGGAGACGGTAGGCCGCACGTATGCACGAGTGACAATAACATTCACTTAATGGTTAAATGGTAAGGAATTGGATGGTAAATTCATTATAAAAAATAATTATAATGTAATATTAATTTTTTACATCCATTATACTCATCATTATACACATACAAATTATGTATTGTAGAATGAAAAATTACACATTGGTGTGGAGACGGTAAGTCGTATGTATACACGAACGGTGATATTGTTATTCATAGGATAGATAAAAGGAATTATTAGGTTTTATCATATTTATAATAACACCTTATAATGTATACGATAATTTATTTATTATTTAGTTATGGAATCAGCTTACGAATAGGAAGTAGAGTAAGAAAATAATTTTAAAATAGGTGATAGAACAATTACATCTTTTTCTAGTATCTCATTTTTCTTTGCACAAAAGGTATCATTATGGTGGTATTATGAAAAAATTGTAGATTATATGATGAATTAAGGGATTTTGGGAGTTTAAATGAGCAGTTAATGGCCAAAAAAAGGGATTTATAGTTGTGATTAAAAGCTAAGGAGAAGATCCCTTTTATAGGAGAGGTGAAAGTCACTTTAGGAAAGTTTGTAGATATTAATTTATTATAAATTTTATACAATTTATAATGGTCCAAAACTAATTTATTTAGAATATAAGATGATTACGGGTCGAAATAATCTCAAACAAAAGGATTTAGACATGTTTTGGTCACAAAATTAACCCTAAATTATAGGTTTAACATTTAGTTAAAAACATTAACTCTTACCATGTATTCTTATATAGTAATAATATAGGTTTACTATAGTTACTATAAAATGAAAATACAACCTAAAGTGGTTTATTAATTAAATTTTAATCATTATCTGTGTCATTTGGTAGAATTTTAAATTTTATAACTATTTTTTCATTAAATAAAATAGTATTTGGTTTAAAAACTCATTTATGTCAATTTTTACACTATTTAGTAATGGATTTTTGATAAAGTCAATAAAAAATTTATTCCTTCAACACATAGTCATTAACACATCTCTAAAATGTCATTATCATCAGTAAAATTCATGGATTGCATCAAAATGTTCAAATTACGTTTATTTTAATATTTATAATATAATTTATTTGAATATTTCATTCATAAAGTAATAATTGTATCATTATTGATTCACAAATAAATTTATTTATCTAATGTCTAAAAATTATAAATAAAATAAAATGATGTGTAAAATGTTATTATCTTTCTAATGAAAATTTATAATCAAATATATCTTTTATATTATTTGATGTTAAAGATGTATTAGTAAAATATACACGTTTATGTTATATTTCACTTTAAATTAAATTAAAAATTATAAATGGTCATTATCACACCCAAGTAGCTTTATGAGGTCCTAAAATAGACCCATGTTTGATAATGGTCTTTGATATCTCATCCAATTGTATTTGGAAACGTTTTAGGGTAGTTTTATATTATTATAATATTATTTGTTACCCTTATTTACCTAATTTACCCTTTAACCATAGTAAATAAAAATATATGAATGATGTTACTATTCATAATGTCCTAAAATAAAAGGTTACTATTTACATAATTTGGACCTTATGATTCCAGAAATGGAATCCATTTATACAAATTCACAACACAAAACTGGAAGAAATTAATTTAAAATTATTTCTCGTTGTCAATACCCGAAATTAGGTTTTAAAGAAGTAAAAACTATCAAAATATTGACACATGTGTATATATAATTTACATGTGAAATTATTTTCAATGAAAACAATTTTATTAAATGAAAAAAAAATCCAATTAAACTATGAATCTAATTAAAAAATATAAATAATATAAATAATTTTGATTAAAATGCTATTTTGAAATAAAATGCAGTATTTTTTACTTCTCTTAAAAATATGAATTGTATCATAGAAATACCAAAAATTAAAACAAAGGAAATTTTGATGCCCTAATTCCTAATTAGAATTTTATATTGAAAAATATAATATATTAAAGTGTTAAAAACTATATTTAAAATAGGTGCGCCATTGAAAGGTGGAAAAACTATATTCTTGGAAAACTACTTCTCTTTTAGAAATAATTGAATTTGTTCTTATATCATGTGTAGAAAATAAATAAAATGAATGTTAATGTTATATAAAATTAAAAATGTGGTTAATAATATTAATAACTACTATTTTAAATCCCATTATATTATAATTTTTTAATAATATATCATTGTTTTGTGATACTCAGTTTTCAATACAACACATGCTATCGAGGAAGGTCGCTGTTGTGTGTAATGAAATCCAAGTTAGTGTGGTGCGTAGTGCAATATTCAATTGTTGTAAATTACAACATAATCCAAAAATAGCTCTTTTATACATTGATCAAAATATATACCCAGTGTTGCATGTATCGTATGCTAACTCGGTGTTGCGTGTAACATACAACAAGTCAGTTTAGTGTGAATTGAATGTTTGGATTAGTTCATTGAAAGATATAAATGAAAATTTTAATTTATTAAAACAATGTTCTATAAAAACTTGTTTTGTTTCAATAGGTGGGTCTGTTATTGCTGATATGGCTGTCTTCTTCTAATGTGTCGACTCTTGGACTCCTGGAACCCATAAATACATGCTGTATTCCTTCATTATCATTTTCATCTTTTGAAGTAGCACTTGATCTATCATCTTGATGTTTCCAACAAAAGTGATGGGATGAGATGACTCAAAGATGCCAAGATACTTGGCTAGAATGGTGATGAATGGTCCACCCATGGGTGTGCCCTGCTACCCCTATTCAAGGACCTTGATGTACAAAGATAACTGGTGACCATATTGATGGCTGGGCCACCCATGGTGGCTGAAAGTATCAAAACGTCAATTTGGATGACACCTCCAGGTGTCTCTCCTCAGGAGAAGCATATCTACGCCATATTTCTATGAAAGATGCGTAAATACGAGCCCCATAGCTGATTAGACAATGTGAGTTGAGGGTAATGATGAGATTGGAGGTCATAGGCGATCAGGGGACATAGGGGTGATGCAGTTTCTCGAGATGGTTGTGTCTACAACGTGGGATAATCCTCAGTGATAATGAATTCTACAGTATAGATACTAAGGCTAACTCCGAATTCATCAAAATCAGGCTAGTGAGGTCTATCGCTAAGCAAAAAATGAAGGCCATCGACGGTGATCTCGAAAGTGGACATGGATTTCGTGAATAAATGTTTGTATGTATTCTCTCAAACATTGATAAAGTTGTCAATAAGTAACTTCTCAAGGAGTCTTAGGACATCATCGACGATATTTAGTTTGGTGATTACATCAATGAATAAGGTTTTTTTGGTGCACATCCGCTTGGCCTGCATATAGATAAGAGTAACCTGATATTGTGGGTTGGTGAAGAAAAGCATCAGGTTTAGGTGAATGTTCTCATTAGTCGATTGGTAGGAGGTATCATCCTAAGAATCGGACGTAGTTTGGGGGCACATAGCAGCTAGATTCTAGCTCTTGGAGTATTAAGAGGAATAAGTGGAACTAGATTAGGAAGTAGAGGGATTGAGATGGGGTAGCTTGGGTGGTGAAAAGTTTAGGGGTGCAAGATGTTGGTGGTAGCACACATGTAGGGAATAGGTTAGGTGGGAGGCAATGTTGGAAGTATAGGGATGGGAGTATTTAGGTTTTAGGGGTGAAATTGGATGAGGGGAGGGCACGACTTGGATGGTGAAGGAGAGGGGGATCACAACATATGAAATGTAAGGGGGTGAGTTAGGCGGGTCATGACTTGTGGGTCACAACCTTTTATTTTAAAAATAGCACTGACATTATACAAAATTTGTATGGAGGGATCACCTCGTGTATGAGTAAAAATTAAAGATGATTTTTTAGAAAGGTTACATATCATGAATCACTACTTCACATTGTGGACTAAACTATTTTTAGACCTACTTGTTAGTCATTCCATGCCACTTGGCCTTGTATACTAGAGACTATTCTATGAAGGTCCTAGTCTACTTCTCTAGATATCTATTATCCTAGGTTTCCTTCTAGTCAAGAGATCCTTTATAGTCGGGATCTTGACTCATTTAAATCTTAGTTAAACCTGAGGCTGATAATACATCCTTTATGGAATGGTTCCTGAAATATCATCAACATTTTACCATTCAACTTTAATGTTCGTCCTTATTCTCATTGAATTTCAATCATACCATTTGAAAAAACTTCGAGATCCTAAAAAAGATCAGAACAACTTTGTTTCAGCATTCCTGGGAATAGATTCAATCTTTTGTTGAACATAAAAAACATATTTTTTTGGGATGAAGGTATGTCTTTATATTCATTATTCATGCCACCATATCATTTTCTCCTTGTTAATCCCCATGTTCTTGTCAGAATATCTCATTATTTTTTCCAAAACTGCTAACTTTAATGACCATTCCTCCCAATCCTTTTTAATATCACAATTCATCTTTTTAATCATCCAGAATGAATGATGTTCTAGCTCCAATGAAAGATGAAAGGTTTTACGGTAAACTAGTCTAAATGGGGTGGTGCCAATGGGTGTTTAGTATGATGTTTTTTATGCCAAAAAAGCATCACATAATTTCAGGCTCCATTCATTTCTTCTATTTCCTAAAACAAATTCTAATATTTCTTTCACCACCCGGTTTGAAAATTCATCCTAACCAGTTTTTTGTGGGTGATAGTGAGTTCCAGTGTTTTATAGATTTCTATATCTTTCAAGAATCGTTCATATATGTTGATTGAAGAAATATTTTCTACGATCACTGATGACTAGCTGAACAAATCCAAAAAGTGAAAGCACATTATTTTGGAGAAAATTCATCACTAACTTTGTGGTTTCATAAGCCTTTGCTTTGGCTTCAACCCACTTTGTAATATAATCCACAAAAACCAAAATGTATTTCCTACCATGTGATGTGGGTACTTGTATCATAAATTTTATTCCCTAGAAGTAAAAAATATCAACTTCCATAATGGGGTTATGTGGAATCTCATTTATTTTACTGATACTTCCCATTCATTGGCATCTGGAAAAGTGGTGGTAGAAATCCCTAGAATCTTGATGCAACGAGGGACAGAAAAATGAACCTTATTAGATCATAGCCATAGTGAGCTCAATTCCTTGATGCCTTCCATCTAGCGATGTGTGTCATATTTCGATCACATTCTGCATCTCTTCTTCTATAATTCACCATCCTAAAATTCCATCAACATAGCACTTGAATAGAAGAGTTTCATCCCCAATGTAGTCCATGGAATCATATAAAAACTTATTCCACTATAGAAAGAGAGGTATTGATGGAGGAATCATGTTGCAATATAATTGGACATATCTAGGAATGAGAGATGAGCCTTAACATGAAATAAGGTCTCATCAGGAAAATACACTTAAATATTAGCATCATTGTCTTCTATGATTATGGTAAGAGGAATTATGGAGAGGAGTTCTACAATGAAATTTTTTACCCATTGTATATTTGATCATGATTTTGAATTCTTGTAGAAAAAGAATCTAGCGTATCAATATTGGTTTTGCATCATTCTAGTTCATCAGGTATCAATGGGAATAATGATCATTATGAACAATGTATTTTGACAGAACAAGGTGTGAATAATACTTTTCAAAGGAATAACCAATAGTTAGTAGCTCCTTCTCCATAGTCATATAATAAATTTTGGCTTCATTTAAGGTGTTAATGGCCTAATAAACTGATAAGAAGATGTTGTACACATTTTTTCTGATGACATATCCTACTACAAGGTAATTGGCATCACACATAAGCTCAAAAACTTTTTCCCTATTTGGTGCAATGATAACTACAGATGCAATCAGACTATTTTTCAATGTCTCAAAAGCTTGTCGGTAGTCCACATTGAATTCAAAATGAATATCATTTTACAATAGTTGTGTTAATTAATGTGCGACTTTAGAGAAATTTTTCATGAAGCATTTGTAAAATCTTGCATGCCCAATAAAACATCTAATTCTATTGACCGAAAAATAGATTTTTTTATTTTCAAAAACTTTTGAGGGAAAATTGAGGAACCCCTAATTAAACCACAAAAATAAAATAGTGGATTCATTAAAGCACAACATAATCCTTCCAAATTATAACTCCCTAAAAAACTCCCAGGATATAGTGTTAACCTATGTATCTTGTTCATCCATTAAATGATCTTAAAACCTTAACACTTACTGGTCCTAGGACTGGATGTCCTCCCCTACATTGACCTTCTCGTCATTGAACCCTATTATCATTATAAGATCATGCTTGTCGATCAAAGATCACTACTACTCATTAGGTGATACCTTTAATAACCTACTCATCATTCTGTTGGCATATTCATCAGTAGATTTAATTATCCGAAGAGAATCAGGCATCTCTTCTCCTGATTTCATTAGAAATTTCAATGATATCACCTACACTATGATAGGTTCTGCCTGTTGGCAGACATCATTGGGTTTATCTCCCACCATCTTAGCTTTCAACTTCTTTGTGGATCTAGTCTCTATAGGTAGAGGAAAATATGAATAGTCCTTTCTCTTATTGCAGACACCCCCACGGTTCTTGCTTCATCTCGGGTATGGAAGCATGCTGCCCTATCCATCTCTATATGAATCACCAACTAACTGGTTGGAGTGATCTTCACTAGACTCATTTGCATGGGCCTTTTAATCTTCCCACCTAGTCGAAAAAGTTTCTAACTCCTTCACCATATCATTTTTTTCCTAACGTTCAATACAGTTACCCAGTATTATATCAAACACCTTCATTATAAGACTTAACCTCGTTGAGTTCGAATGCACCAATTCCTGGCCTTCATCAGATATAATTTTTCCTAACCAGACTCACTTAGTGTAAGAAACAACCAAAGGAGTCTGGATGATTATCACATCATCCATTTGAAATTCCACAACAGATAAAAGCTTGTTTCCAGTTCGCACATTGTTGGGATGGGGACTATGATTCAGAGAGTCTGAATGCTCTGCACTGGCATTTGAAATAGATGCTGTAGTCACTCACTCACCTAAAGACACTATAGAACCCTTAAACATAAAATAGTTTCTAGAACTCCCCACTCCTAGGTCACTCTTAAATCCGTAAAAAAATCTAAAATACTTGGTTCCAGAAGCATGTACTCTAGCTTTGAAACCCCCTAGACTACTTTCCAAAAGTCATATTCCTGGTTGAGAGGGGGGTCTGGGGATTCACGCCTGTATGTCCCACTAAACACCAAGGAATTACTAATGACAATGAAAGTATCACCTAGGACCATGCTTATCTGATTAATGATAAAACCAGGTTCCTTCCACATCATATTCCAATGCCTACAATCCTCCAATCAATGCCCCATTTTCTTTCCCTAGGGATAAAATTCATACCAGGAATCAAAGACCACAAACTTCTTATGATAGAACTCTTCAACTATAGCGACCCAAAATAACTCTATAGCTGGCTAAGACATATCTATATCAACACATTTTCTGGGAGAAATCGTATGGCAGACATCCCTCTTCCTACTATCCGAACAAAATTAACAACCCACAAGGTTTCCAAGAATACAAAGGATTGATAGATTTTGAAACAAAATCAAAATTTAAGAAAGAATTACCCATATGACTATTGTAGGTGTTTCACATTTCATATGAATGTCATATGACAATTGTAAGGGGATAAATTTAGATCCATTACAGATTCGAGGAGTAGATGACCAAGACCGTATCAATTGTTCCTCTGAGTAGAACCTTATCATGATGTGTTTAGAGATGAGGAGCCCTACTATCTCACTCTCTTTTAAACTCCAATAACCAAAGACGATGCGATCAAAAGAATCGACCGATGATAGCAAGGGTTTGGGCCTTGAAATAAGAATTGGATGCAACAAGGCGGATGTGTTTGTGAACTCTAGATTTGAGATCAACAATTTTAGGGCTACATTGAATAGCTCAAGAACCTTTGGGCTAAGAGAAATTTGAGTAAATTGAAGAATTAATTCAAGATTCAAGAAGAGGGAAAAGTGGAGGTTAACCTCCATTTTTGGGCATCGGAAGACCCTCCCCACCATGGGGGGAGGGTTTGGTATAGTGACAATCGAACCCTAGGTAATGGAGGACGGATGCTGAGAGGCGAGCCCACACCGATGCTCATAGTTTTTATTACATAAACATTTGATGGTTTTGGTAGATCATTGATGAATTTTATCTTTGATGGGTCAACATAAATGCCTTATTTAGAGATATTGTGAACAAGTAAAATTTCTCCCTATACCACGAAGTGATATTTTTTCCAATACAGTACCAATAATTTCTCCTCACAGTGTTAGAGATCTTGTTCGAGATTGCTGAGACATACATCGAATGATCTCCCAAAAATTGAGAAATCATCCATGAATATTTAATGAAATTCTTAATCCCTTTCAGGAAATATATGTGTCATACATTTATAGAATGTTTCTAGAGTGATAAACATACAGAATGACATGCATTTTTTCACAAAATTACCGAATGGGGAGGTAAACTGGTTTTTGGCCAGTCAGTGGAGAAAAAACATTTTTATTGTATCCGGAATATCTATCCAAGAAATAGAAGAAATAATGCCCCACAAGTATTTCTAATTGTTAAACCATAAAAGGTAAGGTAAAATGGTCCTTTCTTGTTACTGTGTTCAAATATCTATAATCCACGCAAACTCTCTATCCAGTGATAGTGCATGTGTAAAAGAGTTCATTTTCATCTGTTCTTATGACTCCTCCTTTCTTAGGAAATACTTAAAGGGGTCTCACACATTCACTGCCTGAGATAGGAATGATTATTCCAGAATCCAAGAGATTCAACACATATTTCTTGAAAACCTCTTTCATTGGTTGTGTGAGCCACCTATGAGGTCGTCTTTTTTGGTTTCTCTTCTTCTTACAGTAAATTTTTATGGGTTAAATCAATAGTATTGACTCACTTTATGTCTTCCACACCCCATGTAATATATCATTTGTGTCTTTTTAGGACATCAACTAACATTTCATTATATTACTGGGATAGTTTGGAGTTGATAATAATGGGTAAAGAGGAAAATTATCTGAAATTTGAGTACTTTAACATATTGGGAAAATGATTCATGTCCAACTAGGGAGGATAAATAATGGATTGAATAAATGGCGGTGTGGTGTCTTTGGATAGTGGTTTGATAAAACTGAATTCCTTAATTTCATATTGTTATCCTTTTCCAAAAATACATAATCATTCTATTCCTCAAAACCCATCTATTCCTCTCATTTTTGAGTGATAGAGCTGGTGTTACAATCCACATTGTCATCAGAATGTTTGGCTGCCTTTATCAGGATAAACACTACATACTTGACTCTGACTCCGAAGATGACTTTTCCTTGATTAAAATCAATAAGTGAATTTCATGTGTCTATTAAGGGTCTTCTGATAATGATAAGGACATCACCTTCCCCTTCCATGTCTAACACGATAAAGACTATTTAGAGAATGAATTTTTAGACAATAACAATAACATCTTTAAGAATACCACATCTATACATAATTGCATGATCAAATCAATAGAATGATACTCTTGTTTCCTTGAGTTCTTGGAGTCTTAGGATGTGGAAAACACTCATCAACATCAGGTTAATTTTGGATCTATTATAACAGAGTTCTCTTCCAAATTTTCACTCTATTATCGCACTGGGAATTGATAAGCTTCCAGGATCTCTCATCTTTGGTGGAGTTTTCTTCTATAAAACAGTATATAAATAATCATTCAATGAAATGGTTTATAAGTCTTTAATATTTCACTTGTTTGATAGTATTTCTTAGGGAAATTTTTCATAAATAGTTATTCAGGAGATTTCGTCAACAGAATGAATATTTGTAATGCCCCAACCCTAGTAACCTAGATTCGGTGCGTTATTACATAACATTGGCATGATCATAAGGAAATAATGTATTGAATTACTGATCAATTTAGTATTATTGGAAACACGATTCATACATAAGTTCAACTTTACAACTTGAAAAGAAATACAACACGAATTTTTTCCATTAGAAACATCCAAGACTCCTAGATTGTGCCTGCAAGACACTCATAACTAACTTCTTCATATCCTGGGAAAATGAAATATAAGAAAGGGGTGAGCTCAAATGTTCAGTAAGGGTAATCAATACAGCAAAAGATAACATATATATTAAGCATGGTGAATAATTGAAACCACATGACTTTCCCAATAACAATCATCAATACATTAATGGTAGGAATATGATATGAGTAAATAATGCCATAATAAAACATAAAAATGGGTATTGTACTAGTCAAATGACCACAAGAACCATCAATATTATTTTCATAATGAGAGAATTTATAATGTCGGACATTCTGAAACATTTTTTCAAAGCCTCATCCAAGACGTATAAAGATAATTAAGGCCTCGTCCAAAACAATATATCAAATTGGGAAAGGCCTCATCCAATTCCTTGTCAAGTTGTCTCATGAGACCTACCGATGCATCGAGGAGCTATATCGGGCTCCATCTGTCAGTTACTATGTCCAATACATTCCTCACATGAAAATTTTGAAACATAATATAAACATTCGTATTAGAACTAGCATATGAAAAGTTAATACTTTAACCATAAACTGTGAATGGTTTAAAAATAAAAAATCCAAATTCAAACATATAAAAAAACATTAAATACAATATAGAATATTTGTTTCATAATAAATCAACATCAAACAAGTTTAAAATCCATAATAGGATGTTGACATAGATGAAAATGGTTTGTAAAAATCATTGAGGGAAATATCCCTCTTTCATGAAGTCATTTAAAAGTATCACAATTTAGAAAGGAAGACATTTAAATAAATTTTTGAATCAAAGTGTCCCATACCACTTTGAAACATTTTAATGGAATTAACATTTTAAAAACATTCATGTCTATATAAATAAATCCTTAAAATGATTTTTAAAACATGGACATTAATGAGAATGATTTAGAAGAATAAATTTTTAAAACATTTTAAATGATGTTTCAATAATATATTCCCTTAAAATAATCCCATTTAAAACACTTTTATAAAACAAGGACATGGATAATAAATATGTCCAAGTAAACACTTACCCATAAACAATATCGAATAATAATGATATTGAGGAATTAACCATTAACTTGTACTTTTTCTTAGATGAGGGTTGGTTAACCTCCTGTAATATGGTGAAATATTTTTTAGTAATTTATACAAGAATCATATACATCAATGTGATATCATATATGATCTTTCAACATTGCTTTGTTAATAATATCTTAGTATTATCGTCGTTTCGGGCGTTAACTAATTTGTTTTCCTTTATATGCTTTGTAACATACGTAATGTTTTTTATTTATAGGATTTATCTTATTCATATTCAGAATGATATTAAGTCTTTAAACATTATTTTTAATCAGTTAATGAAAATTAGTCTTGAATGGATACAATGGGTAATGAATCTCATCGCGTTCTTGGAGACGATAATCCGTACATACGTAGGAGTGATAATATCATTTTTTTTGATGTTAAAATAATATATAATTGGATGGTATATCATATATATAGAATCATAATCATGTTATATGTATTATTTACATTAATTACACATCATTATTATACTCGTCTAGATAATAATGTATTGAATAACAATTACTCCACGACGTGGAGATGGTAAGGTGTACGTACGAACGTATGGTGACATGCCATTCAAAGGACGGATAGAAAAATGAATATGGTTGTACCATATTTATAATAAAAAAATAGTATATATAAGTTATTTTAGTTATTATTTTTGATCGGAAACAATAAAGAATGAGGAAGTGGATGAAGAAAGGAACTTGAAAGAGGTGATGAAATATTTACCTCTTCTTCGCGTTATTCATTTTTATTTGATAAAAAGGGCTCCATAGGATGGATTTATGACTAAGGGAAGGACTCTAGGATAAAGGGAGGATAGCTGAGAGGGTATTTTCATAGGGTTTGTGCTAGCCAAATGGCTTTGAAGTTGTGAATTGAAGAGAAGGGGGAGTGCCCTTTTATAAGAGGGGTAAGGGGAACCTTAGGAAAAGCTATAAACATTATTTTATAATAAAATAATTTTTGGTTTATAGTGGACCCAAAATAAATTATTTAAAAGATATAGTGGGTATGGGTCGAAAAACACTCAACCAATAGGTTTTAGACAGGTTTGAGTCACTATATTAACATTACCTTTTAGATTTAACTCTTAGTTAAATAGTTTTACATTTACCATGTCTCTTTTTATTTTTATATTATATGGTTAATAAACGTACTATATAATTCCAAGAGAACACCAAGTGGTTAATTAATGATACACCTATAATTATATAATTATTTTTTCCAAACCATTTATTTTTAAGAATAGAATATCAATTAATAATATAATATTTGTTTTCAAAACTCTTTTATGTCAAATTTCACACTACTTGGTATTTTGTTTTTTTTCTAAATTCATAACAGCATTATTACTTAGAAACATATTTATCTAACCATCACTAACATGTAATATTAACCTAAAAAATTAGTATAACTAATAAAAAGTCTCAAATTACATTTATTTGTATATTTATAATATCAATTATATTAATATTCCATTAATTGTGTAATTACAACATTGTCATTGTGTCATAAATAAATTAAATTATATAATTTATGAAACATATATATAAAATACAGTTATGTAGGAAATTTTTTTATATTTCTAATGAATATTTATATTTTAATTTATCTTATGTGTAACCCTATATTAAAAATGGTTTATTTACTAAAGTTTAAATTTATCACTTTTAAATCTTCTTTCAATTAAATAATAATAAATGTATTAATCTAATCCAAGTGGACCTAAAGGATAATATTTTATTACTAAGGTTGTTTTTGATCGAATTACACTTTTCCAATAGAATTAATACATCATTTAGGGTAATAATAATATCATTTTTACAATTAATTACCCTATTTACATTTAACCGTGGTAAAAAAAAGTAAAAAGTTACTATTCACCAAAAATTATTTTCATCTTATTGAACCAAATTTTACTTAATGGTATCAACTATTTCTCATGGATTTTTTAAATTCAACTCACAGAAGCGGTAAATCATGTTCTATAAAAATTTGCAAATGCTCCTAGGAGGTGGGTAAAAGACTGTAAAAATGTCAATATAATTTTTATATATCTAAAATTATTATTAATTAACTCCAATGAATTACATTGAACTTATATAGGTATTATGTATCTATTTTGACCAAAAATAATATTAAATAAATAAATTAATTTAAAAAAATTAGTTTTAAACTATAACTTAGTGTTTTTTACTATCCATAAAAAATTCAATGTTTTTAGAAAAATACTAAAAATTCACCCTAATCTGATTTTGATATTCTGAATTAAAAAATGAATTCTATTTTAACAATTTTAACACATAGAAGTTGAATTAATTAATTTAAAATTAATTCCCGTTGTTAAAACCAAAAGGCTTAGGAAATAATAAATATCAAAAGATTGACAATTGTTTATGATCAATTTCAAAGTGAAATTACTTACAATGAACATCATTGGATAAAATGGTAAATATGTAATCTTATTATACTTCCAATCCATTAAATAGTATAAATAAACACTATATATTATTTTGATTAAAAATGTTGTTTTCAATTATAATATAGTATTTTTCACTATTCACCCAAATATGAAAGTTATCAGTTTAACACCAAAAATTTATTGAAACTAAATTCTTATGTCCCGATCCTAAAGAATAAGTTTTTTTGTCAAATTTAATATATAAAAGTTTCAAATATTGGATTTAAAAAAGGGTTCACCATTAAAAGGCGGTAGAATTGCATTTATTTACAAAATAATTCTTTTAACAGAAAAAAATGAATTTGTTCTTACATTATTTCTAAGAAACTCATAATATGGATTATAAAATTACAAGGAGTATATAACGTTCAAAATTTAGTTAATACTATTCATAACCGCTTTTGAATGACTAGTTTGGTAAGTCGTGGTGCGTTTGAACTCAGATTTGCATGTAGTGCAAGTTATTGCATTACTTTGAAGAAATAACGTACTATGAAATCTTGGGGTGTTACATTCTTCCATCCTTCAATAAATTGAGTCCTCTCTATTTGAAATTGTTCTTTGAGAATAAAATTTTGAAAATAGAAAATACTTTTGTGGGAAAACCCACATCGAAAATTGGGATAAAAAAATTCAGTCTTAATAGGTGGAAAAGGTGAATGAAAATGTCACCACCAAATTATGATCTAGATTAGACGAACATTGGTGGACATTAAAGAAACATAATTGGAGGAAAAAGTTAAATATTTATAGGGAGTGATTGAGGTCATTAGTCACAAAAAATTGTAGAATTGAGGGCCTCAAATTCATCAATCTATGATGATTTAAAATATCATCGGTTTAATAAAACATAAGGTATTAGGATAACACTTTTTTGAGTTTTAATATCCCATACCTAAAGATTAAGATTAAATTTCTTCATTGTATAAGAGAATAAAAAGAAATATATACTTCACAAGTACATTTAAATGCTTTAAATAATTTCTACCACAAACACATCTTTCACTCTAAAAGATAATAGAACAAAAAATATATATTCTATTTACCCTATTCATATAGGGTTCCAAAAAAATAGAATTTATAATTCATCTACCAGACCATTTAAAAAAACTACATTATTCAATCCAGGACATCACGTGGGATAGTGGTAGATGATACACCCTTGTCGCCCTTCAGTTGCATGGTCAAGTCTCATGGCCTTACCGGACACGAAGAGTTGTGGCCCGGCCTCCAAGTTATCCTTTTATGGAAATCCAAAAATAATCTCAAACTAGAATTAACCAAAATACTTCTGTCCAAAGTCACAGTCCAAAATTTATAAGTAAGGTACACAAAATTATGATCCTTTTCTCCACGTAATAACATGTGAACACCTTCATCATGTAATCTTTTACAACACTACAACATCTGGAATTACAATAAAACTTTATTGATTACACTCATGCTCCCTTATTCCTTATAGAATACTAGATATACTCCTTCTATCCAAAAATTTTGTAAAAAACAAAAATGATAGAATATCCAAATCATTATTCAGTTTCAAGGTAGTAAAGAATATCAAATATAATTTATCCAAATCAATCATGTATTATTCCAAAATCACTACCTCAGTATCAGAACCATATTATTTTTTACCTTTCTCTCAATCATATATTATCTAAAAATTTAAATAGAAATTGAGTGACATTTCTTGGTACCACACAATCTCAAGTCCTTAATGAAATAGTACTATTGTACAATCCTTATATACTCTATAATTCTTATAACATGTACATCATTAATACGATACTCAAATGAAACAATACATTAATAAAAATGTATGAAGTCTAATCATTCCTCTTCATCTTCGGTAGTATCATAACTTTATTATTATCCAATAGTAGCATTTTGGGTATACTCTGATGATTTGGACATTTATTTGGGTAGTGTCCCAACTCCATGCAGATGAATCATCGTACATTAGAAACTTTTTTCTTACCCTTGCAATTGTATAATTGGTGTCCTTTTTCTCCACACATATAAAAAACACTCATTCACTTCAAGCATTTAAAGTTGATTCTTTCCATAGTTATCACATATGGGAAAATTCATCTTTTCCCTCTTCCCTTTATCCATATTTCTCTCTTCCATCATTTTCTTCTATTTCTTCCCTTCAAAGCCGTAGGACTTAAAAAATTATTTAATTATTCTATTAAAACATGATAATATTTCTTTATATGTTGAGAATACATGGGAGACTATTTTCCTTCGAAAGGTTGGCTTAATAGCATGAAATATATGACCCTTTTTACTCTTTGGATCATATGTTTTGTTGGTGTTCAAATTCTATCTACTAGGTTCCATTTCTATTCAATGGCATACACTAGGTCAGTTTAGGAATTGCAATGAACAATTCCAAACCTGTAAAATAACTAACGTAAATTGAACTGTTTATGGATATAATCCATGATCATAAAAATATTTTCTTTGAGGTGGTATATACTTGTAAATCCTTCCTAATGATTTTTAATGAAAATGAGAATCTTCCCAAGAATATCCCCCCAGAGTGTCGTAACGAAGAGTGCAGCAAGGCCCATTGTAATGCACCAGTTCCCGTTCAAGTCTAGCTCAAAGCGGTGTTTTTGGGTTTTACCCCTAGGTACATCTGTTCCAGAGCCACCCCTATCGGCTCCTGTCGAGACAGGGATGTATTTCTTGGAAAAATCACAAAATCTCTACAATACCAAAATTTTAGGATGTTCTTCTATACTAATACTCAATGTCTATATTAGGGATATGTGCTCTAATCAAAGTTTATCTAAATCTAGATTCCAAGGTTTGTACTAAACATCCTTAGATACCAACTATAACGCCCCACCCCTAGTTACCCTGAGTTGGTTCATTATTAGATAACATTGGCATGATCACAAGGAAATCATGTCTTGAAAAAACGATCCGTCTAGTATTATTGGAAAAAAATCATACATAAGTTCAACTTCACAAGGTGAAAATAAATAAAACAAGAATTTATTCCATTATAAACATCCAATCCTCCTAGATTATGCCTATAAGTCCCTCATAACTAACATATTCATATCCTGGGAAAATGAAACATAAGAAAGGGGTGAGCTCAAACACTCAGTAAGGGTAAGCAATACAGTGGGAGATGACATAAATATTAATAATGGTTAATAATTGAAGCCACACACCATTACAAATAATAATCATGAATATATTTATTGAAGAAATATGAGCTAAGTAAATAATGCCACAATAAAACATAATCATGGGTATTCTACTCGTATAATGACCACATGAACCATCAATATTATTTTCATTATAAGGGAATGTATAATATCAGACATTTCGAAACATTTTTTTAGGCCTAATACAAGATGTCTAAAAATGATTAAGGCCTCAACCAAAACCATATATCAAATTGGGAACGACCTCAGTCAATTCCATGCCTAGTTGTCTCATTAGACTTACCGATGCATCGAGGAGCTATAGCGGGTTCCACCCATCACTTATTTTGTCAAATACATTCCTCGTATGAAAAAGTTGAAACATAAAATAAACATTCATATTTGAACTAGCATATGGAATGTCAATACTTTAACCCCAAACTGTGAATGGTATAAAAATAAAACATCCACAATCAAACATATAACAAAACCTTCAATTCAATATGGATTAATTGTATCCTAATAATTCAACTTCAGACAATTTTAAAATCCATCAAATGTTGTTGACATAGATGAAAATGATTTGTAAAAAAATTTGAGAGAAATATCCCTCTTAATGAAAACATTTAAAATACACACACTTTTAAAAGTAAGAGATTTAAATACATTTTTGAATCAATGTATCCCATACCACTTTGAAACTTTTTAATGGAAGTAAAATTTTAAAAACATTCAAGTCCATATAAATAAATCCACAAATTTTTTTTTGAAAACATGGGAATTAATGAGAATGATTTAGAATAATAAATTTTTGAAACATTTAAAATTATTTTTTAATAATAGAGTCCATTAAAAGAATCCTGTTGAAAACACTTTTATGAAACATGGAAATGGATAATAAATATGTCCCAGTGAAAAACATACCCATAAACAATATCGAATAATAATGAGATTGGAGAATTAACCCTTACCTTATACTTTTACTTGGTTGAGGGTAGGTTAACCTCTTGTAATATGGTGAAATAATAGTTGTTAATTTATACAAGAATAATATACATTTATATCATATCATATATGATCTTTTAACATTGCATTGTTAATAATATCTTAGTATTATCGTCGTTTTGGGTGTTAAATGATTCGTTTTCCTTTATATGCTTTGTTATGTAAGTAATATTTGTTATGGATAGAACGTATCTAAATTATATTCATAATGATATTATGTCTTCAAACAACATTTTTAATAATCTAAGGAAAATTAGTATTGAATGGATACAATGTGGAATGAATCTCATCACGTTCATGTAGATAGTAATCCATACATACGCACGAATGACAATATCATTTTTTGATATTAAAATAATATATAATTGGATTTTATATCATATATACAGAATCATTATCATGTTATATTTTTTATTTACATCAATTACACATCATTATTATACCCATCCAAATAATAATGTATTGAATAACAATTACACCACGACGTGGAGATGGTAAGCCATATGTACAAACTATGGTGAGATGTCATTGAAAGGATGGATAGAATAATAAATATGGTTGTACCAAATTTATAATAACATAAAAGTATATAAAATATATTGTATTTATTATTTTATAACGGAAACAAAAATGAAATAGGAAGTGGAAGATGAAAGGAACTTGAAAGAGGTGATGAAATATTTACCTCTTCTCTGAGTTATTCCTTTTGATTTGATCAAAAGGGATCCATAGGATAGATTTATGACTGAAGGAAGGACTCTAGGATTAAGGGAGGACAGTTTAGAGGGTATTTGGGCATGGTTTGGCCAAGACAAATGACTTTGAAGGTGTGAATTAGATAGAAGGGTGAGATCCCTTTTATAAGAGGGGTTAGGGGAATCTTAGGAAAATCTAGAAATATTATTTTGTAATAAAATGATTTTTGGTTTATAATGGCTAAAAAATGAATTATTTAAAGGATAAGGTTGGGATGGGTCGAAAACCACTCAACCAATAGGTTTTCTACAGGTTTGGGTCACTATATTAACCTTATCTTTTATATTTAACTCTTAGTTAAATAGTTTGACATTTACCATGTCTCTTTGTATTTTTATATTATATGGTTGATAAAATTACTATATACTTCCAAGATAACCCCAAACGGTTCATTAATGATACACCTATAATTATATAAGTCTTTTGGCCAAAATTTAGATTTTTTGGAATAGATTATCAATTAATATTATAATATTTGTTTTAAAAACTCTTTTATGTCAATTTCGACACTATATGATATTTTGTTTTTTCTAAATTCATAATAGCATTATTACATCAAAAAAAGGCATCTAACCAACCAAAACATGTCATATTAACCTATGAAATTATTTTAATTCCTAAAAAGTCTCAAATTACATTTATTTTGATATTTATAATATCAATTAAATTAATATTTTATTAATAGGGTAATTACTGCATCATCATTGTGTCATCAATAAATTAAATTATTTTATGTATAAAAAATATAAATAAAATGTAACTATGTATAAAATGTTTTTAGATTTCTAATGAATATTTATAGTCGAATTTATCTTATGTATAACCCCATTTTAAAAAAAATTAGTTATTAAACATTGAATTTAACACTTTTCACTCTTTTTTGAATTAAATAATAATAAATGTCCTAATCTAATTCAAGTGGACCTAAAGGATCATATTTTATTCCTAAGTTTGTTTTTGGTCGAATTACACTTATCTAACAGAATAAGTACATCTGTTAGGGTAATAATAATATCATTTTTACCATTAAATACCATATTTACTTTTAACAGAGGTAAATAAAAATAAAAAGTTACTATTCACAAAAAATTATTTTATTCTTATTAAACCACATTTTACTTACTGATATCAAATATTTCTCTGTTCTTTTTTAAATACAACTCACAAAAGCGGTAAAATTAAATTTTATGTAAATTTTTAAAGGCTCGTAGGAGGTGGGTAAAAGACGGTAAAAAGTTCAATAATTGTTTTATATATAAAAAATTATTATAAAATGACTCCAATTAATTACAGTGAACCTATATTGGTATTTTTTATCTATTTTGAGATAAAATAAATTTAAATAAAATAAATAAATAATGAAAAATCGGGTTTAACCTGTAACTCAGTGTTTTCCACTATTCCGAACTCAAAAATGAATTATATTTTATCAATTTCAATACATAGAAGTTGCATTAAGTAATTTAAAATTAATTCCCGTTTTCAAAACCAAAAAGTGTATTTTTAAGAAATAATAACTATCAAAAGATTGACACTTGTTTATGTCAAATTTCAAAGTGAAATAACATACAATGACCATAATTTGATTAAATTGTAAAAATATAATCTAATTATACATCCAAACCATTAAAATATATAATTCAACACTATAAATTATTTTGATTAAAAATGTTGTTTTCAGTTAAAATATAGTATTTTTCACTATGCACCCAAATATGAAAGTTATCGAAAAACAACAAAAATTTATTTAAAACTAAATTCTTATGTCATGATTCTAAAGTAGAAGTTTATTTTTTCAAATTGAATATATAAAAGTTTCAATTATTTGATTTAAAGAGGGTTCTCCATTAAAAGGCATTAAAATTTCATTTTTTGAAAAATAATTCTTTTATCTGAAAAATATAATTTTTTTCTTAAATTATGTCTAAGAAACACATAATATGGATTCTAAAATTATAATTATTATATAATGTTTAAAATTCAAATAATACTATTCATAACCTCTTTTTAACGGCTAGTTTGGTAAGTCGTGGTGCGCTTGAACTCAGTGTTGCGTGTAGTGCATGTTATTGCATTACATTGAAGAAATAACGTACTTTGAAATTTTGGTGTGTTACATTCTTACCTTCTTAAATAAATTTCTTCCTCACAATTTGAAATTGTTTTTCAAAAATAAAAGGATGAAAATAGAATATACCTTTGTGGGAAAACCCACATAGGAAATTGGGTTAATAAAATTTATTCTTAATAAGAGGAAAAGGGAAATGAAAAAGTCACCACCAAATTATGATCTCGATTAGGAGAACATTGGTGGAAATTAGAGACACATAAATTGAGGAAAAACATAAATATTTATAGGGAGTGGTTGAGTTCATCAATCAAAAACAATTGCAGAATTGAGGGCCTTAAATTTATCAATCAATGATGATTTAAAATATCATCGGTTCCACAAATCATAAGGTATTAGGATAACCCCTTTTTAGTTTTAAGACCACTTACCTAAAGTTTAAGAACTAATTTCATCATAGAATAAGAGAAGAAAAAAAAATATTCATGACAAGTAGAGTTCCATCCTTTAACAAATTTCTACCACAAAATAATCTTTCACTCTAAAAGATAATAGAACTTTAAAAATATTCTATTTATCATATTCTTATAGGTTTCCAGAAAAATTAATTTATAATTCATCTACCAGACCTTTTAAAAAAACTACATTATATAATCTACGACGTCTCGTGGGCTAGTGGTAGGTGATACACCCTTGTCGACCTTCGGTAGCGGGTTCAAGTCTCGTGGCCTTGCCGGACATGAAGGGTTGCTACCTGACCTCCGGGTTGTCCTTTTATGGAAATCCAAAAATAATCTCAAACTAGTATTATCCAACATACTTCTATCCAAATTCACAGTCCCAAATTTATAAGGTAGTTAAACACAATGAAGAACCTTTTTTCCACATAATAACATGTGAACACCTTCATCATGTATTATTTTTAAACACTGCAACATCTTGAATTACCATAAAACCATATTGATTACATTCATGCTCCTTTATTCCTTATAGAATAATGGATATACCTCTTCTTCCAAAAATGTTGTAAACTCCAACTATATTGGAATATACAAATCATTAATCATTTTCAAGGTAGTAATGAATATACAATATAATTTATCCAAATCAATCATGTATTATTCCAAAATCACTACCTCGGTATCGAAACCATATTATGGTTTATCTTTCCCTCAATCATATATTTTACAAAAATTAACCAGCTATTGAGTCACTTTTCTTGGTTCCACACAATATCAAGTCCATAATGATATAGTACTACAGTACAATCATTATATTATCTATAATTCATATAACATGAACATCATTAATACAATACTCAAATAATATAATAATTTAATAACAATGTAATAAATATAATCATTACTATTCATCATCGGATGTATCATAACTTTATTACTATCGAATAACAGCATTTGGGGTATACTCTCATGATTTAGACATTGATTCGCGTAGTGTCCTAACTCTAGGAAGATGAAGCATTGTACATTTAAAACTTTTTTTTACCCTTAAAATCACAAACTTGGTGTCCTTTTTCTCCACACTTATAAAAAACTCCCATTCCCTTCAAGAATTTACCAAGGTGATTTTTTCCATAGTTATCAAATATGGGAAAAACCTTCTTTTCCCTATTCCCTTTATCCATATTTCTATGTTCTATCCTTTTCTTATCTTGCTTTCCATCAAAGCCATAGGACTAAGAGAATTATTTACTTATCTTATTATCACATGATATTATTTCTATATATGTTTAGAATACATGGGAGACAAATTCTCTTCTAAATGTTGTCTTAATACCTTGAAAGATATGATCCTTATTACTCTTTGGATCATACGGAGTTCACATTCCTTCTACTGGGCACCATTTCTATACAATGGCATACAATAGGTCAGTTTAGGAATTGTAATGAGTAATTCAAAACTTGTAAAATACCTAACGTAAATTGGTAAATTTATAGATATAATCCATAACCACAAAAATATTTTCTTTGAGGAGGTATATACTCTTACATCCTTCATTATGATTTGTAAAGAAAATGAGAATCATCCTATGCATATCCCCCGGGAGTGTCTTAACCAAGAGTGCAGCAAAGCCTATTGTCTTGCACCAGTTCCTGTTCGAGTCTAGATCAAAGTAGTTTTTTCAGGTTTTACCCCTAGGTACATCGGTTTTAGAAAGACCGCTACCATCTCATATCTAGACAGGGATGTATTTCATGGAAAACTCAAAAAATTTCTACAATTCCAAAATTCTAGAAAGTTCTTCTATACTAATCCTCAAAGTCTATCTTAGGTCTATGTTCTCTAATTAGAGTTTATCTAAATCAAGGTTCCTAGATTTGTACTAAACTTCATATGATACCAACTGTAACGCCCCGACCCCAGTTATCCAGAGTCAGTGCATTACTAAATAACATTGGCATGATCACAAGTAAATCATGTCTCGAATGACCAATCAGTTTAGAATTATTGGAAATAAGATTCATACATAATTTCATCTTTACAACTTGAAAATAATTACAACACGAATTTATTCCATTAGAAACATCCAAGCCTCCTAGATTATACTTGAAAGTCACTCATAACTATCTTCTTCATATCCTAGGAAAATGAATCATAATAAAGGGGTGAGCTCAAACACTCAGTATGGTTAAGAAATACAGTGGAAGATAAAAAAAATATTAAGCATGGTGAATAATTGAAACCACATGCCTTTACAAATAATAAACATGAATACTTTTATGGCTGGAATATGAGCAAAGTAAATAATTCCATAATAAAACATAATCATGAGTATTCAACTAGTCAAATGACCACATGAACCATCAATATTATTTTCATAATGAGGGAATGTATAATTATAGACATTCTGAATCATTTTTTCAGGGCCTCAGTCAAGATGTATAAAAATGATTAAGACCTCAGCCAAAACCATATATCAAATTGGGAAATGCCTCAACCAATTCCACGTCTAGTTGCCTCATGAGACCTACCGATGCATCGAGGAGATATAGCGGGCTCCACCTATCACTTACTATCCAATACATTCCTCATATGAAAATGTTGAAACATAACATAAACATTCATATTAGAAATATCATAAGAAATGTCAATAATTTAACAATAAACCATGAATGGTATAAAAATAACACATCCACAGTCAAACATATCAAAATTCCTTCAATACAATATGGATGATTTGTATCATAATAAATCACCTTCAAACAAGTTTTAAATCCATCAATAGATGTTGACATAAGGGAAAATTATTTGTAAAACACATTGAATGAAATATCCATTTTTCATGAAAACATTTAAAAGTCACAAAATTTAGAAAGGAAGACATTTAAATACATTTTTGAATCAAAGTGTCCCATACAACTTTGAATCTTTTTAATGGAATTAACATTTTAAAAACATTTATGTCCATATAAATAAATCCTTTAAAACCATTTTGAAAACATGGACATTAATGGAAATGATTTAGAAGAATAAATTTTTTAATGATTTAAAATTATGTTTTAATAATAGAGTCCCTGGAAAGAATCCCATTGAAAAATATTTTATGAAACATGGATATGGATAATAAATATGTCCCAATAAAAACATACACATAAAAAATCTCGAATAATAATGAGATTGATGAATTAACCCTTAACTTGTACTTTTCCTTCGTTGAGGGTAGGTTAAACTACTTTAATAAGGTAAGATAATTGTTATTAATTTATAAAATAATAATATACATTAATATGATATCATATGTGATCTTTTTTACATTGCTTTGTTAATAATATCTTAGTATATTCATCATTTTAGGTGTTAACTGATTCGTTTTCCTGTATATGCTTTGTTACATAAATAATGTTTTTTATGGATAGGATGTATCTTATTCATATTCAGAATGAAATTAACTCTTTAACCATTATTTTTAATCATCTAATTAAAATTATTATTGAATGGATACGATGGGGAATGAATCTCATCGCGTTCGTGGAGATGGTAATCCTTACGTACGCATGAGCGAAAATATCATTCTTCTGATATTAAAATAACATATAATTGGATGTTATGTCATATATACATAATTATTATCATGTTATATTTATTATTTACATGAATTACACATCATTATTATACCCATCCAAATAATAGTGTATTGAAAAACAATTACACAACGACATGGAGACGGTAAGCCGCACGTACGAACATATGGTGACATGTCATTCAAAGGATGGATAGAATAATGAATAAGGTTATACCATATTTATAATAACATATCAATATATAGAAGATATTGGAGTTATTATTTTAAAACAAAAACAACAAATAAAGAGGAAGTGGAAGAAGGAACTTGAAAGAGGTGAAGAAATATTTAGCTTCTCTTCGCGTTATTCCTTTTGATTTTATCAAAAGGGATTCATAGGTTGGATTCCTGACTAAAGGAAGGACTCTAAGATGAAGGGAGGACAGTTGAGAAGGTATTTTTGTTGTGGGTTTCCAGTCCAAATGTATTTTAAGGTGTGAATTAAAGAGATGGTGGAGTTACCTTTTATAAGAGGGGTGAGGGAGACCTTAGGAAAAGCTAGAAATATTATTTTATAATAAAATCATATTCGGTTTCTAAAGGCTACAAAATAAATTATTTAAATGCTAATGTGGGGATGGGTTGAATACCACTCAACCAATAGGTTTTAGAGATGTTTAGGTCACTGTATTAACATTATCTTTTAGATTTAACTCTTTGTTAAATAGTTTGACATTTACCATGTCTCGTTGTATTTTTATATTATATGGTTAATAAACATAATATATAGTTACAATTGAACCCCAAGTGGTTCATTAATGATATACCTATAATTATATATTTATTTTTGCCTAACCATAGATTTTTAGGAATATAATATAAATTAATAATATAATATTTGTTTTATAAACTCTTTTATGTAAATTTTGACACTATTTGGTGTTTTGTTTTTGCTAAATTCATAAAAGCATTATTAAATCGAAAAAAAATTCATATAACCAACACTAAAATGTCATATTAACCAATAAAATTATTTTAATTCATAAAAAGTCTAAAATTAAATTTATTTGAATATTTATAATTTCAATTATTTTAATATTTTATTAATTTGGAAATTAATGCATCATCATTGTGTTATAAATAAATTAAATTATTTAATGTCTAAAAAATTTAAATAAAATACCATTAAATAGTAAATATATTTAGAATTATAATAAATATTTATAGTCGAATTTATCTTATGTGTAACTCTATTTTAAATATGGTTTAGTTATAAAACCTTAAATTTAACACTTTTAACATTTCTTTGAATTAAATAATAATAAATGTCCTAATCTAATCCAAGTAGACCTAAAGGAACATATTTTATTCCAAAGATTGGTTTTTGTCGAATTACACTTATCCAAAAGAATTAGGACATCTGTTTGGGTAATAATAATATCATTTTACCCTTAATTTCCCTATTTACTTTTAACCATGGTAAAATAAAAGTAAAAAGTTACTATTCACCAAAAAATTATTTTTTATCATATAGAACCACAATTTACATACTAATATCAACTGTGTCTCTCAAAATTTATAAATTCAACTCACAGATGTGGTAAAATGAATTTTTATTTAAATTTGCAAAAGCTCCGAGGTGGGTAAAAGACGGTAAAAAGTTCAATAAAATTTCTATATATCTAAAATTATTATTAACTAGATCCAATGAATTACATTGAACTTATATAGGTATTATGTATCTATTTTGAACTAAAATAAATTTAAATAAAAAAATAATTAATTAAATATTCAGTTTTAAACTACAACTCTGTGTTTTTCACTATTAATCAAAAATTGAATGATTTTAGAAAAATACCAAAAACTCACCCTAAGATAATTTTGATAATCCAAATTCAGAAATGAATTCTATTTTACAAATTTCAAAACACAAAAGTTGCACTAATTAATTTAAAATTAATTCACATTGTCAAAACCAAAAAGCGTATTTTTAAGAAATAATAACTATCAAAATATTGACACTTGTTTATGTCAAATTTCAAAGTAAAATTACTTACAATGACCATAAATGGAATAAATGGTAAAAATATAATCTTATTATACTTAAATCCCATTAAATTGTATAATTCAACACTATAAATTAATTTGATTAAAAAAATATTTTCAGTTAAATTATAGTATTTTTTACTATTCACCAAAATATGAATGTTACCAAAAAACCCAAAACATTTAATAAAACTAAATTTTATGTCCCGATTCTAAAAAAAAGTTTATTTTGTCAAATTTAATATATAAAAGTTTCTAATATTTTATTTAAAAATGTTTCTCCATTTAAAGGCGGTAATATTGCATTTTTTGAAAAATAATTCTTTTTTCTGATAAAAATGAATTTGTCTTTACATTATGTCTAAGAAACTCATAATATGGATTCTAAAATTATAAGGATTATATAAAGTTAAAAAATTCAGTTAATACTTTTCATAAACTCTTTTGAATGGCTTGATTGGTATGTCGTGGTGTGCTTGAACTCATTGTTGCGTGTAGTGAAAATTATCACATTATTTTGAATAAATAACATACTATGAAATCCTAGGGTGTTACAATATTGTATGAAACTCTTTGAACATTTCCTAGAATTTTTTTACTGATCCTCGGTCCAAAACTAACTTTCCCGTTTTAGTAAGTGAATAGGTGGATTATATGAATGTGGGGATACATAAGCGGGATCTTTCTATTTTTCGGGGGCTTTCTCCTTCTCAGGTGGAACTGCATTTGGTGATGATGTGGGAATGAATTATTTTAATTTTTCTTAGTGTTTTTTCTTCTTAGGTTTTTCATGTGGAATTTCTTCTTTTGTTTATTTAATATTTATCAATTTTTTCGCTCCTCAACACCGCCACCTTATCTTCCCCTCATGAGTATATCTTATTTTTACTAGGTAGAGTACCTGGTAATATTTTAGATAAGGTCTTAGAGATTTTATCCATTTGAATATCTAGATTCCACAAAATAGCTCGCTGATTTTGATTCTCTAGCATCTGGGTAGTCATCATTTGTTTAGGCATCCCTACAATATTTTTCAAGAGATTATCAAAGTTACATTGATGTTGTGGAGGTGGATGTTTTTTTTTGATGGGTGGGATGAAAGTGTTGTTTGGGCTTCAGAAAAGGTAGCAGTTGATATACTTGTGGTCTTGGTCATGCTATTGGGGTCATTGGTAGATACCCTAGTGGCCCCCAAGTAAAAAATTGAGATTGACCACCTCTCTTCTGAAAATATCCTTGATTTTTGTGAGGCTGCTGCTGAGAAGGCATCTACTGATAAAAGGGTTTTTTTGTTGTTTTTGTGGAAAAACTGATTATATTGATTGTAATAAACATAATTACAATCTTGTGGTTCCTCATACCTCTCCTTGAAATCCGGACACTAGTGTGGGCCAACACACATATCACATGATTGGATTTGCATGACTAGGTCATGAGGGGGTAGTGACATTGGTATCTGAATGAATTCAAGTTTATGGGTCAACGGATCAACTTGTACTAATAACCGGTTTATCTCATCAACTGGGTGTATTCCATGTCATAATGGCCCATTATAACTCTATCATATACATGCATTGTGAGATACTTTGTCGAAAATATCTTTTCTTACTTTGAGGATTTAAAACATGAAACATTTGTTAGCAGTATTGTTGATGATTGTCTGTGCCACTAGATGGTGTCCTTGATAGAATGTTTTTAGGCGGATCCACATATCAAGTCCATGATGTGAAAATTTCCTCATTAAATATTTGAATATATCTCATGCTTCCCATATGTATTCTCTATCCTCATATTCAATGTTTTTAATATCATTGTATAGTTTCCAGGAATAGATGTGTGTGAAGTATTCTTCAATATATTTATGGGTTCGCTCATCACAAGTCATGATTAACTCGGGTGCTCGGATTTATTGACAGTATTTTTCACTGTCTCACAGAGAGAAGAGGATAAAAAAAATATTATCACATCAAGAGATACTCCATAGTTGTGAAAGGTATCACAAACCTCTAGAATGTTAATGATATGTTCATCCGTGTTTTGGTTTTGGAGACCATAAAATATTCCCATGTTCTGGATCAAATGAATGAGTCCAGGTAAGATTTTTAACATATTGGATTGAATAGGAGGGAAAAAATATTAGGCAACAAAACATGGATCAATGGTTAGTCATAGACTTTGATGGTATTTTCTGGGTTCATTGGGTGTTCTACCTAAACAATTTTATGCGGGTTTGGGTTTTCAAGGATCAGTCTCACCTGAGGGGTTTTCTCGGCCATTGGTGACTGACGAAGTGTATAAATATGCATTTTTATCTTAGGATCAAAGGTCAAGGTATTGGGTGCTTCAAGGTCCCTTGATTGAGTCTAGGGACCTTGGTTCATTAACTAAAGAGATAATGAAGACACAAGGGAGTCTAGAAGTGAAAGAATAAAAGGGATGAGGAAAAGGTTATCCTAGGTTTAAAAACTAGAGTTCTTTTTTCAAAATGGAATTGCATCCTTAGTAACAATGCCAGAATTTGACCATTTCCCGATGTGAATCTTTACTTCCCTCTGGACATTTGGTCAAATTAGAATTCTTATTTTGTCCAAAGAATTCATTAACTACAAGGTCATAGTGTAGTGGGAGTGTAATATTGAATCCACTATGAGAAGGAAATTTGATAGGTATATTCTGGTTTCTAGACCCCTATAGGGAGTCCTTTCAAGAATATTTCATGGTTTGGTAGTTGATTTAATTTATACTTTACATTGAATATAAATGATAAAAGTGGGGTCAGGATCAAGTCGGTTGTCTAGATGGAATATGTCCTTCAATTATAATATTGGCTAGATCATATATCTTAGTCATAGAAGCTAACATGGATCGCTAGATGACTTTGGTTATGGCCTCCTAGAGCTACGTAGGAAGTAACTATTCCGTGATTAGAAAATAGAGACAACCTAGGTGCATTATGTTTGGATTCAGAGGGTATAACATTTCCTAATATAGTTATCATATCTTAGTCTATTCTTATAATGATTGTGTCATTTTCTTAATTATCATGTGGTTGGGGACATTCAAACAAGTGGGATGTACCATTGGTTTATATTCTAATATCTAATTCAATTCGGTTTACCATGTTTAGAATTACAGATTTATTTAATTACAAAGATACATCAAGATTGATCTTTACCCCTAAGAAGTTTGTCTACTCATTAGTTAAAGAGAAATAATTAAATAAATATAAGAATACATCCTTGAAATCTTAATTATTTTAAATAACCATGACCAGGGATTTGGGGTTGAAATTAAAGGGATGCCAACATGCATAATGTAAATTGAATTTATAAATGAAACACTTACTTTAGAGGGATGATTAAATTCAATCAAATGTGCAAATAAATTGGAAAGCATTGATGAGTTGAATTTCCACATCTCCTATATTAATAAAAAATAAAAAACATGATGAAATTTAGAGTTAAGAAGGGGGATGGGTGATGAGATTTGTAAGAAATCGAGAGGGAAAGGAAGAGATTGTCTAAAAGATATGTCAAATGATATACCACTCCACTGCTTATATAGGCATATTTCATCACAATGTGTATTGTAGGTACATGAGTTGTACCATTGATGCACATCATTCTTCTTAGAGTTTGGATATCCAGTGTAGAATGAATATCTTCCACGAATTTAAGAGTTTTGACCAGGTACACGATGTATACCAAGGGTTTATGACGTGTACCCCGTGTCAAGCAGGATTTTACGTGGAATCCTCATGGATTTCATACAATCTAGCATGACTAGCATCACAACTTGTATATGGTGTACATGAAATGCATCAATTTTTTTTCTTTTGGATTCATGGTATGATCATGACTTGGCTTTACGACATGGGATAGTCTATGATCCTCAGGTACACAATGTGAACTAAAGCATCATGATGTGTACTTGGCCATTTTTTCAATTTTTTTCTTTCTTCCTTGAAAAGCTATGAAGCACTTATTCCTACAAAATTAGACACCTACAAAATGAATTATCATGTAATTTACTGAAAATATATTATTAAATGATAGAAATATATATATATAAATTAGGATTAATACCCTTTTAGGAGGTACTAGGGTATAACACTTTTTTGAGTACAACATACTTCTACAGTCATAAGGAAAAAAAGTGATATAAATATTCTCAAGGATCTCATCCATACTAGGGATATTGACTTTGGTGGGCTTGGGAAGATCATTTGAAGATGGCTGAGTATTCTTAAAACAACATTTACCAGTCAATGATCAGAGTTAATCCTTTTGAGGATTTATAAATCACTATTGTATAGGTCAGAGATTGGAGAGATTTCCTTGGTTGGACTAAGTTTGGTGTAAGAGACGATGGAAAAGATTCAATTTATTTTTCAAGGGATGTTAATGGAACAATGCTGATAAAAATATTATACTGATCCTTGATGTATACCATTAGAGTTATCAGTTGGTGAAAGTGTGTTTTTGATGGTTTCACCTTGGTTGGTTCATTGAAGGCTTCATAGGAAAGGGTTGATTTATCTTTGTTTTGTTGGGAATTTTGAGGTTGTTGAGAAGGTGGGTAATTTTTCATATCATTTGGTTCCACCATAAAAACAAACATAAATATATATTTTTCTTTATGTATCTATGATTTAAAATTATTTATCAGATTCATCTCATGCTCTGAGTCGACATGACATTGAATTTGAACCTAATTTATCTATGAGTGAACGACTAGTAAATATTATTGATTCTAAGACCAAGGTACTTCAAGAGAGGATGATACCTTTTGTTAATGTTCTATATAAGAATGGTCTTGATTCATTTGAGACATGATAGTTGGAGGCACTGATGAGATATTAATGGCATCATCTTTTTTATATGGAGGTTTATATGTAAGATTTACAAGGAATAAAAACTTATATGGTGGGGAGGTTGTTACAATCAATTACTATTTAACGGTTCTTCAAAAACCCCATTTTTATCGAACATTGGTTGGGTTTTTTTGGGGTTTCTTTAGGTTGAAAGTCTATGAATCTGAAAAATTCTTGGCTAGTGCATTGTTTGCGCATGACTGTCATACAATTTTCTAAACCATGCAACTTTATAAATGTAAATATGAAATTTTTTGATAGATATCTCTTCATGTATTTCACATGATATTTCAATCCATGCAACCCCTTATAAGAAATCATGTGACCAAATTATAATATTCACATAGCCTGCACACGTTTTTTCCAAACCGTGTGATATTTCATAGGAAAAAAGCATACAAATATTAATTATAATGAAAATTGTAAAAAAAATTACAACCCCCCCTTTGACCCCCACTCAGGCTCCTTCAACCCAAACATGTTTCTATATTCCTAAGAGCTCCCAAGGGGAATTATTGGACGCATGGACCCCTCCCAAAAGTGATCTGATGCTTGAGGAACGCCCTTCTATCCCATCATGCATAGTTTCCTTGTCCATGTCTCATTATCCAACTATATATTTACCTCTTTCTCGGGATACATGGATTCCTATATTGTTTTATTAATCTAATAACATATATTTTGGTTCAATAACCTATTTTTTATCTTCATCTCCCAGATTCCTTGATCTTCATTCTTCTTTGATAAATCTCAGATAAGGTTTGGTGATATGAGATTCATTGGCCCAGATGTAGGTTGTTCCATTATGATGCCCAAATTATATTAATCCTAATTGATTTGTTTAATTTTAAATTGTTAGGATTTAGATCATATGTCTTTTTATTGGTTTTTGGAGAAACCCAATTCTGGTGAATTGTGATTTTGCAAAAAAATGTGTATATGTCAAGGAATTGTAAATTGGTATAGTTAAATTTTTTAATTTATATATTGGTTTCAATGGAAATTGAATCAAATAAATTTTTGAATTTAATTTGATAAAATGATTTGATGGAAATTTTATAAAAACACAAATTCTATTGAATTGGGTGTTTATAATGAAATTGATTGAATTGTTTGAATGTTAAATTGTTTAATTTTATTATGTAATGTATAGTGAAATTAAATGAATTGTTTTGAAATAAATATTTAAGAAAAATGAATTAATTACAGTTTTGAAGGGAACCCTGTGGTTTCATCTTTGTTTAAAAGAATATTTTTTTAAAAAAAACCTATTATGGTTTTTGAAGGGAAAATTGGAGTATTGAATTGGAGATTGGGATTTGATTGTATTTTAAGATGTCTTAAAATAAATTTTTCATTGTGTTTTTTATACTAGAGAACAATAAATCCTTATGTAGATAGTTTTTAATATTAAATAACCCATCATGAAATTAAACATTCTAAAACATCATATCAGCACATACCATTTCTTAGGTGATGGTGATGAATCCTCATGACATTTGTTCAAGGGAAGTATGTTCATAATTTACCGTATTTATAGTGTCGTGTCCCTATAAATAGGAACAATTTTACGTAATTGGTATATGATCATGTTTTATTATTTTTTATATTTTAATTATATATATATATATATATATTCCATTGTTCAAGAATATTTTACAGGAATTGTTAATTTATGTCAACCATTTTATATAAAAGTGTTTATTTAATCCATTTTTTGAAAAGTTATGTTGTTTAAAGACCCCATTGATTAAATTTAAATTCAATAATCATAATGTATTTCAATAAATTGAAATATGAAATATGAATTTTCAAAGTTTTTATATATTTTAAATTTTAATGAATGATTTTTTTTAAATATGGTTTTGTAAATTCCCAATGTTTTTAAAAAAAAAATTAAAATCACATTATCTATTAATTTGATATAAGAATTTTATTATGAAATATTTGGTGAAATACTAGTAAAATTTCGATCAAAACCTAATTACACCTTCTTCTATTCATAGACTATCCGATTATAGGTTATGAATTTGGAAATTATATCTTGGAGACGGATCCAACTATTGATCCTTGGACATGGTGAGTTGTTTCCGTAGGGCTTGGGATATTTTCCCAATTTTGTACTTGGAATTTAGTACTTTGGGATTCAAATAACTATTTGAAATTGAGTACATTACACCAAATAGAGTTTCATTTAATATGTATAATCTCTTATTTCATTTTACCTATGAAATTTTTGTTGTAGATCTGTTCACACATTCAGTTTGTATGATGCCATGCTATAGTCTCTAAACCATGGGGATCAGGAAAACCCTATCATGATATGTGAGGACGAGCTCAGTTATTGGGTTACTAGGGTACCTTGGATGGTTTGTGATACCAAGTCATGGGACAGGGAGTAGTTCCTGGTCATTCATCAGTTAGAGCGACTGAACCTGGCCCAAGGAAGGTAAAATATCAATATTTTCTCAAGAACAAAACTCTTTCCTTCTATGGAAGAAAAAAACCTCTAGAAGCAGAGGATTGACTGGAGAAGATAGAATAAATGATTTAATTTCATAACACTCTAAAAGAATTTTGGGTGAAATGTGCTTCATTATTTCAAGAAGGTCCTAGTAGGAGGTGGTGGGAATCAATGGTCCAAACATGAAAGCTTTATTATATGAACTAAAAGGTAATGAAGGGTATTTTCAATAATCAATACTCTCAAGAAGTATTGAACTATGCTAGATGTTGAGAATTTATGTATCCTATTTAGGGGGACCATTCTGTGATGGGGAATGCCAACTGTTTTGTTGGACTAGTTTAGTACACACCCAAAATTGTTTCCAATGAGAAGATGAAGGCTCAGAGGATTGAGTGGGGTTGTAGATAGAGATATATTTTTAGGTATTTCTGTTTATGTTGAAGAAGTATGCCAAAGTTTTTTACATTTCTTTTATGGAGTACATTGATTGGAAGGTAATGTCTATTTTTTTAGGATTACGTCATCAATGGGAAGTGTTGGTTCAAATGAGAATAAGAGGAAGCCTGAAGTGTTAGAGAATATGGGAGGAGGTAGTTCAATCCATCCTTTCGAGTAGTCTTCATATGTGGCTTTTGATGCTGGGTTGATTGTGTGCCATCAATTTGGGAAGACAGGACAAATATAACCTTTGTGTACATATCCTCCAAAACCTCCCCATTTGTGCAGAGCTGTAGGACACATGCATCATTTTTTCAATGAGATTCACCCATATTAGAGTGGTGTAGGATATGTAGCTTAAAGAGGGTTCTTAACTCAGTCAGATCCATCCAGGAGGGAAGGAAATTGATTTAAAGGATGTGGTAGAAGATAGTGATTATCTTTTGGGAAAATTATTTTTAGGATAGAGACACATGCTAGTGGTCTTTCTTAGGATCATTCTGAATGGGGGGAGTCCTTGTGGTGCACCAGAAACCAGTGGAACCGGATGCATGGACTTCGACAGTTCAAGGTTCCATTTTTATTATGTCATCTATAGCTATTGTTTCTTTCATATAGGTTCTTATATTGGATTGATTTATGTCTGTATTGTGAACTAGTTGAATTTTACAACTGATATCAGGTTGTATGTGATGGAATTGGTAACTCCTCTTTGTAAGAAGTCAAATCAGGGTCTCATATGTCCATATTATTCACTCACCATGTCAGGGACAAGCTGAAATGGGATTTCTAGGTTTTTTATATGGATATATTTGATTAAATACATGCCATGGATTGGATAGTTTTCATTAAGGTACATATTGATTGCTATAGGAGGAGGGAGATTTTTTAGGAACCTAAGGAAAATATACCTATTTTCATGGAGATTGGGATCCTTAGTGGGGTTCGGATGATCTTCCAATTATGTAATTTTGAAATCCATTATTTCAATTATCATTGCTCATTTTGATGTATGATGGTGTTGTTATTGAGGGTGGATTACCTCCAATGGAAGATGAGTTCTCTGAGTTATTACTAGATGAATTCTCAGGATTGACTCTAGAGAAGGATGTGAAGTTATCTATAGACATGACATTGAGAATGAAGAATATATCTCTTCCATCATATTATAGGCCCCCCAATGAATTTATATAATTAATGGAATATTTAGAAGAATTAGAATCCAGCGGATTCATTCACCCGAGCATCTCTCATTGGAGTGAAACATGTTTTTTCATGAAAAAGGTAGATAGATCTCTCTAGTTATGCATTAATTACTAGAAGCTGAATAAGGTAACCATCAATAACAAGTATCATTTTCTATATATTTATGACTTTTTTTATTATATAAAAGGTATAATGTTGTAATCTAAGATATATTTTTGTTCTAGTTACCACCACGTTATGGTGAATAAGGTATATCCCCATAAATTATCCTTTAGAAGTTGGGATTTCCATTTTTAGTACTTGGATCCGCATTTAGGATTTAATAATTCTCTATATTTATTTATGGTTCTTATAAACATGGTGTTCCACTAGTATCTAGATTATTTCCTCATGGTATTATTGGATTACATTCCATTTTATTCCAAAACTATGGAGGATCATGTGTGACATTTAAAGATTGTATTGGGAACCCTTTGGGACTATCAACTTTATGCCAATCTTTAAAAGTGTACCTTGTTGATTAGAGGTGAAATGTTTTGGGCCATTGATCTCCGATAAAGGGATTTAAGTGGACCTAGAGGAGATCCGTGAAGTCATGTCATGGGATCTACCATGGAATGTGTTTGACATAAAAAGTATTCTAGGCCTTCCAGGGTATTATATGAGGTTTGGTCAGGACAACTCTTTTCTTTCATAGTATATGAAGCACTTACCTGGAAAGGGAAAATTTTGGATGAAGCCCAGAGTGTCAAGAATATTTTCAGAAGATAAATTGGATGGTGACTACCTCTCCTATGATAATATTTATAGAATCAGGAAAAGGATGTGTAGTTTAATATGATGCCTCAGGTATGGGTCTTGGGTTTTTACTCATGAAGAAATACCATGTGGTGGTGTATGGCTCTCTCTAACTATGACCACATGAAAAGAACTATCCAAACAATTACTTAGAGCTAGTATTAATGTTTTATTCTTTAAAAACATGGTACCAAAATAATTTTGGGGATAAATTTATAGTTTATTCTGATCATTATAGTTGGGCATAAATTTTCTCTAAAAAATAAATCAATAAAAGGAAATGTTTTTTGGATGAGTACCTTTTGAGGTATGACTTTGTTATACTTTATTCCACATTAAAAGGTAATGTTTTGGTAGATTTTATAAGGTGAAAAGTGAAAATGAAGGCTTTGAGGGAGTACAATGACTAGTGTGCGTTGATGGTTATTTTTTCCTAGATGCACATGGAAACCAAGGACCGTAGTGGAGGTGAATTCTTGGCCAAAATATAGTTAAATATTCATCTTCATAGGTCAGTTTCACATGATCATCCTGGTGATGAGCTGTGCCACCAGTTTATGTAGTTTTTCCATGGTGGGTAGACACCCTGTGATTAGTCATTGTATTTTGAGGGAGTATTATGTTTCAAAGGTCACATTGTTGTTCCATTATATCTGAGAAAGGTAGTAATGATGGATATCCACTAGTCTTAGTGGGATGTTCATCCTAGAGCTACCAAGATGTATTATGATGTATATTGGTTGTTTTGGTGTCCAGGTATGAGGCCAGATATAACAGACTATGTGTCGAGGTATTAAATGTGTCAGCAAGAAAAAATAGAAACTAAAAGTCCCTTCGTTTTTCTTCAACCAGTACCCATTCCTGCATATATTTGGGATGATTTTTCTATGGATTTGGTTATTTTCTTACCTCCTGCACCTTGTGGAAGTAATGTCATATGTGTGGTGATGGACCATGTGATCAAATATTACAATTTCATTCTGATCATTGATTCATCACCTGTGGACGAGTTAGGATGATTATATATTTAGGAGGTATTGAGGCTTCATGGTGTTCCATTAATAATTTTTTTCAGACAGGTACAACGGATTCAGCTCTTTCTATTGGAATGGAATTCAAAAGTAAATGGAGTTGGTGGTCATGTTAAGCATTTCATACCATCCACTAACAGATCATCAAGAAAAAAGGGTGAATAATATTTTAGAAGAAATTCTCTTAAAATGTATGTCATATTTAAATGGTTAACAGGATATAAAGTTGGGACTGGTCTAGTTTGCATATATCAATATCTATGAGTCCTAAATTTGAATGGATACCTTTGAGGTGATCTACGGTCAGCTGTGTCTATCGCTATTGTGTTGGGTTGAGTTAGGTGATACCACACTATTGGTAATGAGATTATTGTAGGAGACATCTGAGAATATCTAGATGATTAGGAATCATTTAATAAAAGATCATAGTCACAACAACTTTAGGCCAACTATAGATTCCAAGATATGTAGTTTTTTATGCGTAACTGGGTGTTACTGAGAGTGGTAGCACAAATGGGTCATCGCCATTTTGAAAAAAAAGGGATGTTAAACCAAGGTATGTGAGACCTTTTGAAATTTTTGATAAGGTTGTTAAGGTATAATACATGTTATCTTTTCCATCATAGTTTACCTAAATTAATGTTGGGTTCCATGTCTCTCAACAAAATATATACAACCTAGATCCATCTTATGTGTTGAATTGGGAAGAATTTTATACATATCCCAATTTATAATTGTTTTAACAGTTAGTAAAAATTGTAGATTCACAAAATAAGGTTCTTAGATGGAATTATATTCCACTAGTGTGTGTTCCTTGGATGAATGATAGTGAAAAACATGATACATGGGTGTATAATTCTTGTTTTGAAGTTAAATACCCATTTTTATTCTCCAATCAAACATTGGGTTGAATTTTCAAGGGAATAAACTTTTATTAGTGTGAATAATTGTAACACCCATGATTTAATTTGGAGTGATTTTTATATTTATTTTTTTGTGTTTAAGTTTCCCCTGATTTTCCATTTAGTTTTTTTTGGAAAAAAGATGTTTTTTGGAGAAATAGTTGGTGGTGCATGATTGGCTCACAATTTGGAAAACGTTGTGATCATTCCCTGATAACCATATAACCAATTGGTGTTTTTGGAAAGAGTATTATCTCATGGTTAGGTTATAGTTTGTAAAACATTGGGTATAATTGTGCAGCATGTTCTACATGGACATTAAGTGGATCATGGTTTCCACAGTGTTTTCATAACCGTATAGGTAATTCAGGAAGACTGACTATGTCATTAATATGTGGGTTTTATTATTCGCCCATTTATATTTAACCTAGAATAACCCTATTTATAACCTACATTGGATTTCGATCCCCATGATCATCTCATCCCTCCCTTGGCCTCCTTAGATCATCATTTTTAGGCTGATATGGTGCACTTTCTTCACGATTCTAAAAGTTAGCCCCATTAATTCATGGTTTCTACCCATTTTCTTGGGATTTATTTCTTACTATTTAGGGTATTAATTCTCCAGTGGGTTGGGATCTCAATTTAGGGTTAGATCTGAATGATTATGGTTTGATCTTACCTTTATAGGGTTCAATTCTGGTGTGGTTCATGTTTTGTGCCAGATTTTGAATATTTATTTACTCGTAGTAGGTGATTCCATTCATAAACCTTATTTAATTAATTTCTTATGCTCTATTATAATGATTTTTTTGTTATATAAATTATATATGTACTAAAAAATGCGTTTTTAAAATTATGTAAGGTGCATTTCAAGTAAATATTGGTTTTCTAAAGGAAGTGTGGTGTATTCCATATGTATAATGTGTGTACGTCCTTGTTTTTTTAATAAAGGTGTTTATTAAATTATGAAAGTGAGGAGAAACATGTTTTAAAATTTAATTGGTGAGCCTTTGGTTTCAAAATGAATTTTGGATATAGAAATGGTGGTTTGGCATGTGTCTTTATAGTGATGGAAATATGTGTATATGAATTTTTGTGATCATTGTGATATGTGAAATGTGAATCCCTCACAAATGTAAAACTGGGTATCTTGGTGGGTTGACTAAGAGTAGTTTTCTAGATGACTCAGAACTGGTTCATCCAAGATTCATCTAGTAGGTTACATGGTACAAAACTAAGTAAATTATAATGATGATTGGAGTCCACTGGGCCCTTGTGGTGTCCCCTCTTAATGGCTCATGCAAGAAAATGATGTTTCTCATGGGTTCAATACCACTTTAACAAATATATTGTAGTGCCTAGTGGGGTTTACCATGACTTAGTGCTCTTTTATGTTATTTCTCATACCATTAGCATATAGTGCACATGGTTGGTTATTTCTAAAGAAAATCAGGTTTTCCATTAAAATGTTTTCCATAAAAATGTTTCATGTTTTTATTTAATAAAACATACATTTTTATTTATCTTAAAATGAATTTATCATGGAATCTATTTTTTGGGTGGCATCATATTGGGATTTATATCACAACAAATATGAAACATTGGTTGCAAGTATTCTTGGTTATGATTGATAAAATAAAACAAAAGATGCTTGAAGATGGTGGTTCAGGATGTTAGTGGTCTTCCCATGAAGATGTTGTGAATGTTGATTGAGGACGATGTTCCTCTCCTTCAATAGTTTTTTTGGGATAGTTTCCTTATTAAATTTATTTGTGACTTAATATGTTTTTTTAATTATTTAAACATTGAATAAGGATCTTTTTATTCCATGTTTGGTTATGATTATTTTCCTCTTTTATTTATTATAGTTAATGGTTTATTTTTAATTAAATAGATGAAATCATTTCCATGTTGTATTGTTGACACCAATGAACGTTTTGGTAGCTTGTGGGGATTGGGAATGCCCTGGGCTGGGTCGAGGGCCAGATTTCAAGGAATCCTAGCTTGGTTCTTGACACTCAATTATGTGTTTTTCAAGAGGTTTTACTATTAACCACATCAATTTTCTTTGTAATTGGTAAAACACATATTATTCTCTCAACTATATTATGAAATAGAACTATAGTAATATCATTATACGTTTCATAAATTTAGTTAATAAAATAAGTTTACATCAAATTTCTTGGATCCAAATACCAAATCTCAATAACCATTCCACTTCTTATATAATAAGAGTAAAATCTTGACCTTGACCTATTAGTCCCCTTTTTGGTATTTCCTTTAACAATTGTAGAATTATTTTTCATAGTTCCCTATCTCCTTACATTGGATGTATTTCACATTGAAATATTATATCGTTCCCTTATAATCCTGATCATACATTCTGTTTTCATTACACTTGATGACAAACCCTTTTACTTTTAAGCATGTCCAATAGTTTTTCTTTACAAAAGTGTCACATGTTAGAAAATAATTATTTCCATTATTCCATTTATTCAATCCTTTCTCTTCTATTCATTTTTTATCTTGACTCCCTTAAAATTCAAAATACATGGAGAATTATTTCTATATCTTTATACCCCATGATACGTTCTCCTCAAATGATGAAATTTTTTGGGAGACTAGTTCTTTTAAGGGATTAGATTAATCCCATAAGGTAAAGGGTAAATATTTCTCATTGGATTAATTACATAGTCTGAAATATATATTTATAAACATGTAAAGATGGAAATCACACATAGAAACATTTTATTCTTCATTCTATATTAGACACATGAACAGTCTTTCCAAATCTACTCATTGTTTATGAGGAAAATATTTTTAAGGAATATTACCTAGAAATCCATTAATTCAATGTTTCTATTTCTTCTTCATCCATAAACTTTTGACAAATTAATAATATTGATTAGAATATATTATGATTCAATATAAATTCATTTTTTTCTTAGAATGATTAATTTTATCTATAAAGAACTTCTGCATTGCTCACATAAAAAAGGATTTTGGTCCCATCGAATGATGCAGGTTGTTGATGCATGGTGTGATATAAAATTGTTATGACACTTGGTGAATCAATAGGTAGCTTCATATGGAAAAGTTTATTACTGATTACATGAGTCAAAAACACCAATATGATTATCATTTGAACAATTTTATCTATATCTAAATCTCTTGAGTCATTATATTTCCTAGGAGGGTAATACCTACATGGAGTACGTTAATTGATTCATTTTTCATTCCTTTGATTGGGAAAATTTTCATAAGAGTGGAATACAATATATTAGACCATAAAAAATTGAAACATAATGTATATTCTGAAAAATAATGAAACACTTCACATAAACTAAAAAAGTTATATATATATAATCTCATAATCATAAATATTATATCTTTAGAGATGTTTTTTTCAATTCCTTTATAATGGTATGTAATGAAAATGTGAATTATCGTATAAATATACCTTGGTCGTGTCAAAATAGGTGAATTTTATTTCCCATTTTCATTAACTAGGTAATGATTTGGTCAATCCCAATGCACTATTTTCAGATTTATTACCCTTGGGTATATCTATTATAGAACCATGTATACCTTTTAATATCTGCATAAAGAGTTATTTTCTAGAAAAACGAAACACTCTCTTACTTACCAATACTTTTGTATTTTATTCTTTACACATCCTCAAATTATATCATAGTTAAATGTTTTTAATTTTTGTTTTCATAATTATAATTCCTATGGTTTCAACTAAAATTTATCTGATACCAGCTGTAGGGACCCGACCCTAGTATCCCAGAGCTACTGTCGACTTTGTTACATTAGAATAATATAAAATGATTCACATATTGAAGGACTTAATAGTTTATTAGTCTTGTTAAACTACATACACAAATGAAAATCCCATTATATTTTAAAACGTAAAATTCAAAAATAATTTTTTTTATCATTCTTTTAATCTCCTTATTGCATCAATGCATATCATTCCAAAAATTTATCCTTGTATCAGGGGGAAAATAAAATATATGAAAGGGGTACAATTATATTATCAATAAGGGTAAGAATAAAAGATAAGATATAAATAAATAAGGAATAATCAATATAGTAAGGTAAACAAACAAATCAAAATCCATTTAATCAATAAATCGATCAATATATGCAAAGAATAAAAGATGATCAAATAATTCGATATAAATATTTTTAAATACTTGAAATTTGACAATGGATATTCAGACTATTCGAATAATCACATGTAATATAAATAACTAAATTAATAATGATAAAATTCTTAATTAGTGACATCTAAAATTTAATGTTAATTCTATATGATAATACATATAATACTATTAAGTCCTTGTTCTAAGATATATAATAATTGTGATGGGCCACTCCCAAAACCATATCTTGTTTGTCAAGTGAGACCTACTGATGCCTCAAGGGGATATAACAGTCCCCTCCTATCACTTACAATCTCCAAGGTAATGTTCATATTAAAGGGGTGGAACATAATAAACTTAAAAATTACAACTGAATAACTAGAATATGAAATGTTAATAATTATCCTAATCAATAAACATAATCACAAACCATTCAAATGAAAATGGTAAAGGTTAATAAAATTGTATATACACAATTAAAATAATCATAAATCGTCCCAATAAATAATAATAATAAAATCAATACAATATATCCCTAGTAAATCATATGTAAATTTAGGTGTTAATTTTATTGATAAATTGAAATACCATGAAAATATCATTAAAAAAATGAGGAAATTATCCTTTTCAATTTAAAAATAACTATTTAAACAAAAAACATTTTAAAAAACATTTTATATGTAACTAATTTTTAAAACAATGATTTTACATAATATTTGGAAAAAAAAGTTCATTAAAAGATCTTTGTAAACATGAAAACGAAGATCTAAATAAATATCAATCAGTATGATGGGTATTTTTGTACATGGAATTAGTAAATAATAAAATTTATTTTTCACTGTTAGATTTTTTGAAAAGTTCATTTTTCAGATAATGACAAGAATATTCCTTTCACATTTCAGGTAAAATATTATCACTCATTTTCTTGAAAATGACATAAATATTTTTTTCATTTTTTTAATAAAAAAATAAATTTTTTGAAAAATTTAATTAATTAATCATTTTTAAAAGGTTTAAAACCTTTTTGGTTCTTTATAAAGCATGAGTTTTGATAAAAATGTATTCCTATATAAGATAGAAATACATTTTGATTAAAAAAACATTTTATCAATAATTATAAGTACCAGAGAGTTAAAAAATGGTACTCTTATTATAAAATATAATGAAAAATCAGATGAGGAGAAACTAAATTGGGTTTATTATACAATTATAAGATAATTACATTCAATGGAAATACAAGTATAAACAATCTCATGTAGACTAAGATTTTAATCAAACCCTCACAATGATCATAACATTGAAGTGAGAATTAATCAATGAAACACATTTTTGTATCAACTATAAATCCACATAAAACAATTGGAAATAGAACATAATATGATAAAAATTCGTTACACACAAAATAATATAATAAAAATTTTAATGAATAAGTTATATATTCCAATGAAAAGAAATTGAATTATGAAATTCTTTACCACGTGGAAACTTTTATGTCAAATACACATTGATGAAAAAAATAAAAATTGAAATATAAAATACCATGAATAATGAATTATTCATGATATTAATTTCTAAAAGGGAAATATATACACCATATATAAGAAACTAGTTTCATAATATTGCAATATTCCACAAAGAAATTAAATTGAGACTAAATCCATTACCTCACACTTCCTTTTAGATTAGCATAATTCAACATACTATATAGTGGTTCTAAACATTATTTCAACTTATAATAGAAATATATTAATATTTATAATATCAAATAATATCATTTGATTACATATTATCAACCATTCATTGATAATCATTAATTATTTTCAATGATTTAGGTGTTAATTCCCTTGATTTTTAATTCGTGCTTTTTAATAAAAGTTCTGATTCATGTCAATATTATAGAGTTCCTTAACAACCATAATAATTATCATAAAATAATTATAATTTTTATACATGAATTATATAATTAATAACAACCATGAATTATGTTTCGGATAAATGATATATGTTATGATCATGGAGATAGTAGAACGTACACACGCACGAGCAACTTTTACATTTTTTAACAACCATTGTTGGAAAGATTAAAGTAATATGTTAACATTATTGAATTATCATAATATCATATTTCACATATAATTTCTCTAAATATACATGCACACACACACACACAGATATATATATATATATATTTCATTCATGTTGTGTGGTGATGAATATAGAGTGACATCATTTTGTGAAGGCGATAGTCCACACAGACATAAATGGGGTTTTCATTATTCATTGAGTGAAAGGGTAAGAAATAAACTGATAAATTTTTTCATATAATAATAATAAATATTAAATTAATATAATACTTATTTCATTTATATCATAGGTAATGATTATATTTATCTTTATTACCTTTCATGTAATGCATTAGTTAAAGGAGTATCACATCACATTGTGAGGCGGTAGTCCATCCTAAATAGGACGAACGTTATCTTATACACTACAGAATAGAAAGTAAAAAAATTATATATTGAATAATTACCCAAGAGGTATAATTATGATATAAATATAATTTATATAATTTATATCAATCATCAAACCAAACTGTGAGAGTTGGTAATGGAAAAAATGAATGACATCGACTTGCGAGGCAGTAGCCACGGTATACACAACTGTTTATTTGGTGACCCGTTTTATATAAGAGGAGGTGGTTTTTGGAAATGAACATAACATAACAATGTATATGTATATTTATGATAATAATACTACTATATAATCCTATTTTAATAGTAATTTAAGGAGTTAGAGAAGGAAATAAAATAAAAATGCTCATTGAAGAACACAACAAATTTTTCATGTATCTTCACTAGGATTGCACGAAATCCTTACTTGGTTGGATTTATTCCCAAAATAAGGCTTCTAGGATGATATTAGGGATTATTTGAAGTTATTCACACAATTCAAGGTTGATTTAAAAGGTTGTAAAGGTGTGAAGAAGAGAATATATAGGGTTTTCTTTTTATAAGTGAGGTGAGAGGTACACATATAATTTTTTCAAAAAGATTGAATCATAATTCCATTTTTATAATAAAAAAATACTATAATGTAACACCCCCAACAATTCATAGTACGTAATCTCTTTATAGTAATTCAATATCTTGCGATACATGCAACACTGAGTTCAAGCACATCACGACCTATCAAACTATCCATTTAAAAAGAAGTTATGAATAGTATTAAGCACAATTTAAATTTTATATATATAATATATAATTTTAACATTCATATTTTTTGTTTTTTATAAATAATATAAGGATAAATTCAAATTTTCAGATGAAATAATTATTTTTCAGAAGATGATGTTTTTTCGCCTTTTAATGAAGATCCCTTTTTAAGTCCAATATTTTTCACTTTTATATATTCAATTAAATGTGATTAAATTCTTTTTTAGAAGCAGGAAATAAAAACTTATCTTAGATAAATCTTTGGTACTTTTTTGATAACTTTCATTTTTAGATGAATAGTGATAAATAGTAAATATTAATTAAAAAAACATTTTAAATATAAATAATTTATTGAGATAAATTATAAATTTGAGTGGTTTTAAAGTATAATTATATTATATTTTATCATATAATATAATATAAGTCATTTTATTTAATTTCATAATTAAATTGTACATAAACACATTTTGATCTTTTGATAGTTTTTACTTCATAAAAACCTGTTGTTTGGTTTTGAAAATAGGAATTAATATTAAATTAATTTCTGAAACTTATATGTTTTGAATTTGAAAAAATAGATATCATATATGGAATCAAAAGGTCCAAATTGTGTAAATATAAATCTTTTATTTTTAGACATTGTGATTAGTAACTTTAGTAAGTATTATATTTATCATGGTTAAAGGGTAAATCCGGTAAATAAGGGTAAAAAATAATATTATAATAATATTAATTTATCCTAACACATGTCCTAACCCAATTGGATAATAAATTTCTGATGATGGGAATACTTGAGTCTATTATTGGACCCCATGGAGCCACATGTAAGTGAAAATGAAACATTATAAAAATTAATTTAATGTAAAGGAAAATGCAACATAAACATATATCTTTTAGTAAAACAATTTTTATAAGGGTTTATATAAGTGATATATTAAACTATAAATAGTAATTAGAAACCAAGAAATATTTCCTACATTATGGTATTCTATTTATAATTTTTAGATGTAACACCCCGAGCCCGCTCTTCCGGACTTGGTGCTTGAAAATGTTGTGTAATTATTTTTTTTTTATAAAAAATGACATAACAATTACACAACACTTTAAATAAGAGAGGACCTTTTACCGGTCTAGGTTCTGGAAGATTAGACATAACCAGCATTTATCAGGGCTAAAATGATAAAAATTTTCCACTATGATTCCACGCACTCTAACTCCATAAGCGACGACATCTACGATAATATCCTAAGATACTTGGTTTGGCGTAAACTGAGAGTCCAAATTATCCTCCTTCCATTCAGACTTTCTTCCCCTCTCTTTTTTTTCTCAACAGAAATTTATCTCTCGGTGTTCTCTCAGGTTAGCATAACTGGCAAGCATAAAGGAAAGAGGATAGTGGTTCACTACCCTTCTAGTCTCCACATATACAGTGGAGAATCCTCCTGGGCTACGAGTAAGATAGATATGGTTTATATAGCAGTGTTATAACTTATAAGATACACTAAAAAACTATGTGCATATGCTATAGTGTGTGTATCCTATTAAAAGAGTTTGACAAAGCTAAAAAAATATGGAGGAAACTTCAATTCTCCTAAAGTCCAAATGAAGTGTATAAATTAATAAAAATTGAATTTTATGGATTGATGGAAGAAATTTCTTAAACAATATTAAAGGACCACCAATACCCACACAAAATGACAAAACATATTCCAGACGTATTAATTGACAGATGCTTGACATCCGCTCAATAAACAAAATGAAATGCTGATAATCCAAACTCGCAGTAGATTTCACTGTTTTAAATATTGAATTTTGAATAAACAATTCAACTATGATGAAGATATGGATTGGAACGGGTAATGGATTCTTCAAAACACAATAAACCACAGTCATTCATATTTCGGTATAAGACGAAACCATTGACAAAGATAAGGATATCAATTTCCGATCATAAACACCATAGAAATTTAATAATATAAACAGATTGATATCTAGTAACAGGACAAATGGAATCTATAAAAAAATGATTCGGATAACAAAAAACAGATTAAAAAAATATATCCTACTTGCATTATTGAGGAGATTGCCAAACCCGATGTCGATATCGATTAAGAACAAAACAGAGAAAACCATGATTCTGATTCTATTTCACTAAAAGAAAATACAAGGATCAAATCTAGATAACAGAAGCACGTTAATCATACAAATCTGAATATTGAATCCTGGACTGCAACCTTACCTCAAGATAGACTTCGCAAAAGAAACCAGAACCCTAAACGCAAAGAAAAATGGATTTGGTTCTTCGGTCCGCGCTTCATCTTCTGAAATGAAACTCATCCGAGCATGAATCCCATCACCGCGACCTTGCTCAGACCTTCTCGTCACCCGCAGCGGACCGTGACTCCTGAAGACGAAGAAGAAGATGAACCCTCACCAATTAATCTCTCGACTCATGAACACCTCTCGACGTCACTCTCAATCTCGACAAAATCCACAGCTTCAGCTCTCGCAAATTGAACGGACCCCCAACTCAAAATTAGGGATCGGCCTCCTCAAAACCATAAATGACATCCGCAATATATTTTTTTATTTATTGTTTTTTTATTTCGTTTAATTAGATTTTTATATATATATCGTTTTCATTTTTTTTAACAGACTAATATACTACATTAATTTTTATAATTTTATTATTATGGTTTATTTTATTCATAAACTTATAAATTTATTTATATGTATTAATATATTTTAAAACAATTATAAAATTAACTAACATTATATATATACAAAACAATTATATATAAATATATAATTATAAAACTAGTTTTTAAAGATATACGTAGTGTTCATTCATAATTTAAATTTTATTCTTAATATTATGATTCCATAATAATTTGTTAATGTATAATTTAACATTATTTAATAAAATTTATTTAATTCACAAAGTTTGTTTATTGTATATTAGTTATAATATTTAAATCGACATTGTCTATTTATTTTGTTAACAGTTGTCAAATGTCGGTTTTAAATTTTACAATTTCTAACAGATAGTTTTTTTTATAACGGTCGCATAAAATTCTATAAATACCAATGTTTTACGGGTCGTTCAAACACTCAGAAGAAAATATTGCGACGCTCACACCTATGCTTTAGGAGATGGTTTTATATGTTCCTCTTATTTTTAGTTTCATTACTATCATCCTTGCCATAATGTTTGTTATTCTATCAGATCCAAGAGATGATAACTACTTGATCGGCATCGTTGTGTTTCTCGGTAGTCTTCCAATTGTTTTGTTATCAATAGCAGTGGGTTTAATGAGTTATTTCTTGTGTTTCAAGGGTGTATTATGGTATTTTGATGAATAAAGTGCTCGCTAAATATATATTTTCATTCTGTAATTTATTTTATTACATCTTGGAAACATTTGAAAAATATAAAACTTAATTTTAAACCAGGGGTGTTACATTCTACCCCCCTTAAATAGAATTTCTCCCTTGAAATTCATTTACACTTATCGCTCTTAATTCCCATCCATTCTGAGTCTCACATGATGTCCCCAAGGTCTGTATTGTTGTCTTCCAGGATTTCCATGTCTTCCTATGAAATTAAATTTCAATGTGTCTTCAAAATCTTCCACTTCCTTCACCCAAATGCAACTAGTGCAACAGGGGTTTTATGGATGTAGGCACTAGAAGACAATCCTCAAGGAATGATAATCAATATAGTATCTGAGAAGTTCGTCTTGAATTTGGTTCCTATAAGAGAGTCTCATTGCTTTGTCTTTGAATGTTTCAAATTAATCATAAATTATTCTTGTGAAGAAAAAGCATAAAAGTTGACACAAAAATGTTGCATGAAGATTTCCTTCTTCAGCAGCTCTATAAAAAGTTGATATTGATTCTGGTTGCTCAAACATTGTAAAGCACCTAAAAAGTCCTTCGTAATATGCCCCTTGGCGTCGACAGAAGTGGCGTTGGATCTGTCTGATATCTTCGAAGACGAAAACATAACCACGATGAAAAAAAAGTATATCAGGTGTGCCTGATACCTTATAGAGTCATTTATAATAAAGCCACATGGATTCATAGGGCTCAGATTCTTCATTTCATGATTTTTCCATGATCATAGAAAGTAATTCATCTGGAAGGACTAAGAGACTTGTTTGAGTTCTCCTTCCTTCCATCTGAAAATTACAAAGAAGTATGTTGACTGAGAAGGACAGTCAATTTATCAAGGGGTTCTAAATTTCTAGAGTTATCTAGACCATTCCTTTGATACCATGTGTAATGCCCCGAGCCCACTCTTCGGACTTGGTGCTTGAAAATGTTGTGTAATTATTATTTTTTTTTATAAAAAATGACATAACAATTACACAATACTTTAAATAAGAGAGGACCTTTTACCGGTCTAGGTTCTGGAAGATTAGACATAACTTTCATTTATCAGGACTGAAATGATAAAAATTTTCACTATGCTTCCACGTGCTTTAACTCCATAGGTGACGATATCTACGATAATCTCCAAAGATACTTGGTTTCGCATAAACTGAGAGTCCAAATTATCCTCCTTCCATTCAGACTTTTTCCCCTCTCTTTTTTTTCACAACAGAAATTTATCTCTCAGTGTTCTCTCACATTAGCATAACTAGCATGCATAAAGGAAAGAGGATAGTGGTTCACTACCCTTCTAGTCTCCACATATAGAGTGGAGAATCCCCCTAGGCTACGAGTAAGATAGACATGGTTTATATAGAAGTGTTATATCTTATAAGATACACTAAAAAAACTAAGTGCATATGCTACAGTGTGTGTATCCTATTAAAAGAGTTTGACAAAGCTAAAAAAATATGGCAGAAACGTCAATTCTCCTACAGTACAAATGCAGTGTATAAATTAATAAAAATTGAATTTGATGGATCGATGAAAGAAATTTCTTAAACTATATTAAAGGACCACCAATACCCACATAAAATGCCAAAACATATTCCAGACGTATTAATTGACAGCCTCTTGACAACCGCTCAATGAACAAAATGAAATGCTGATAATCCAAACTCGCAGAAGATTACATTGTTTTAAACATCGAAATTTGAATAAACAATTCTACTATGATGAAGATATGGATTGGAACGGGTAAAGGATTCTTCAAAACACAATAAACCACAGTCATTCATATTTCGGTATAAGACGAAACTGTTGACAAAGATAGGGATATCAATTTCCGATCATAAACACCATAGAAATTTAATAATATAAACAGATTGATATCTAATAACAGGACAAATAGAATCTATAAAAAAAAATTCAGATAACAAAAACCGATTAAAAAAATATAGCCTACTTGCATTATTGAGGAGATTTCCAAAACCGATGTCGATATCGATTAAGAAAAAAACAGAGAAAACCACGATTGTGATTCTATTTCACTAAAAGAAAATCCAAGGATCAAATCCAGATAACAGAAGCACGGTAATCATACAAATCTGAATATTGAATCCTGGACCGCATCCATACCTCAAGATGGACTTCGCAAAAGAAACCAGAACCCTAAACGCAAAGAAAAATGGATTTGGTTCTTCGGTCCGTGCTTGATCTTCTGAAATGAAACTCATCCGAGCATGAATCTCATCACTGCGACCTTGGTCGAACCTTCTCGTCACCCGCAACGGACCGTGACTTCTGCAGATGAAGAAGAAGATGAACCCTCACCGATGAAGCTCTCGACTCATGAACACCTCTCGACGTCGCTCCCGAGATCGACGAAATCCACAGCTTCAGCTCTCGCAAATCGAACGGACCCCCAACTCAAAATTAGTGATCGGCCTCCTCAAAAACCTAAATGACATCTGCAATATATATTTTTTATTGTTTTTTTATTTCGTTTCATTAGATTTATATATATATCATTTTCATTTTTTTAACAAACTAAAATACTACATTAATTTTTATAATTTTATTACTCTGGTTTATTTTAATCATAAAATTATAAAGTTCTATATATGTATTAATATATTTTAAAACAAATATAAAATTAATTAACATTATATATATACAAAAAAATTATCTATAAATATATAATTATAAAACTAGTTTTTAAAGATATATTTAGTGTTCGTTCATAATTTAAATTTTATTCTTAATATTATGATTCCATTATAATTTTTTAATGTATAATTTAACATTATTTAATAAAATTTATTAAATGCACAAAGTTTGTTTATTGTATATTAGTTATAATATTTAAATCAACATTGTCTATTTATTTTGTTAATAGTTGTCAAATGTCGGTTTTAAATTTTACAATTTCTAATGGATTGTTTTTTATAAAGGTCGCATAAAATTCTATAAATACCTATGTTTTACGGGTCGTTCAAACACTTAGAAGAAAATATTGCGACGCTCATGCCTCTGCTTTTAGAGATGCTTTTATATGATCCTCTTATTTTTAGTTTCATTACTATCATCCTTGCCATAATGTTTGTTATTCTATCAGATCTAAGAAATGATAACTACTCGATCGGCATCGTTTTGTTTCTCGGTAGTCTTCCAATTGTTTTGTTATCAATAGCAGTGGGTTTAATGAGTTAGTTCTTGTGTATCAAGGGTGTATTCTGGTATTTGTATGAATAAAGTGCTCTCTAAATATATATTTGCATTCGGTAATTTATTTTATTACATCTTGGAAACATTTTCAAAACATAAAACTTAATTTTAAACCTGTGGTGTTACATTAGACATAAAAATATATATTTAATTTTGACACAACAATGATGTAGTATTTTCCATATTAATAAAAGAATCAAATAAATGAATTTATTAATATTAAAATAAATATAATTAGAATCGTTTGATGACATACAAGAATTTCATAGGTAAATATAAAATTTTTGGGTTGATTAAATATTTTTTTTTATGTAATGATGTTCTTTTGACATTCATAAAAACCAAATACAAAATAGTTTCGAAATTCATATAAATGAGTTTTTAAAAAAATTACTATTTTATTAAATTATATAACAGTCCTAAAAATATTAAATTCATGAAAAAGACCTACATAATAATATATATGTCATTAATTAACTACTTTAGGTTCTCTTATAATTTTATAGTATTTTTATTAAACATGTATTATAATAATATAAGAAGACATGGTAAAAGTTAAACTATTCAACTAAGAGTTAAATCTAAAAGATAAGGTTAATATGGTGACCTAAAAATTTCTAAAAACAATTGGCTGAGTGCTTTTAGACCCATACACAAATTATCCTTGAAATAAATACATTTTTATCCCTTAGAGACCAAATATGATTTTATAATAAAATAATATTTTGGACTTTTTATAAAGTGGCCGTCACATCTTTTATAAAAGGGTACTTTCCCTTCTTTTAAAATCAAGTCTCCAATGAAATTTCTATAGGAAAAAACATTCTCATATCTCCTCCCAACTACCCTAACATCATACTAGAGGCCGTAATTTTAACATGAAGACAACATAAGGAGGCATTTTGTTCAAATCAAAAGGAAGCACCCAAAAAAGATGTAATTATTTCACCGCCTCTTTCAAAGTTCTTTTCTTCTTCTTCCACTTCCTATTTCTTAGTTATATCCATAACAAAATAATAAATCCAATACCTTATATATACTTTTGTATTATTATAAATATGTTAAAACAATATTCATTATAATATCGGTCCTATGAATGAAAAATTCACCATACGTGCATACGTACGGCTTACCGTCTCCACGTCGTGGTGTAGTTTGTTATTCAAAACTACATTTTTTTGTATGGGTATAATAATGAGTATAATTAATTTAAATAATTAATATAGCAGGTTAATTATCCACTATATATAATATATCAACTAAATAAACACTATTTTCCCATCAATAGAATGATATTGTTTCTCGTGCGTATGTACGGCTTACCGTCTCCATGACGCGATGAGATTCATCTTCAACGATAACCATTGAATATATATATATATATATATATTGGTTAATTATTAGGTATATGAAATAATAATTCTACAAGTATAATATATATTTATGTAGATAAATATGTTTTGTTTACTTACTTCTATACAATTACATAAGAAAACAAAAACAACCATAATGCATACATAAGGACTATCGTCTCCATGAATAGTGTTTCCATGTCACATATATATATATATATATATATATATATCTATTAATAATATTTTTATTATGAATATATACGATATATAAATCATTTTTCATATTCTGGATGTATTTAAATCCTGATCTATGCGATACGATCGAGAATAAAATTTAAAACACGTAGGATAAAGAAAGAGATTATTACCCAAAATGTTAGTTTAACATGGAAATTATTATTAAATGGGGATTAAAAAGTAATAAATGAATCATATAAGATATCATAAATTTTAATATAGTTCTAGTATAATTTAATAATATACTATTGTCATTATATTGGAGGTTAAACGTACCATTGACTAAAGGAAAGTACAAGGTAAGGGTTATTTCCTCAATCTCATTATTATCCGAGATTGTTTATCTATAAGTATCCGCTGGGAAATATTTATCATATATGTATAAGATTCATTAAAATGTTTAAAAAATTAATATTTTAAGGTTTTATGGAAGGTAATATTTAACTAGATCATCATTTTAAAATTTTTAAAGCTTTATTTTTATAAATATTTTTAATTAATGTCCATGTTCTCAAAATGATTTTAAGCATTTATTTATGTGAACGTGATTGTTTTAAAGTGATTATTTTCTTAAAAACATCCAAAGTGGAATGAGACACTTTGATTCGAAAATATGTTTTAAATGAATTTATTTTAAAATTGCGTGACTTTTAAATGATTTCATGAAAAGGGGTCTTTCTCTCAAAGAGTTATATTGATTATTTTCAACTATGTCATAATCCTTTGTTGGCTATTATTCTTGATTGAGGTTGATTTACTATAATAAATTCATCCATATTGTATTGAATGAGTTATTATATGTTTGATTATGGATGTAATATTTTTATACCATTCCTGGATTATGGTTAAAGTATTGACATTTCATATGATATTTTTAGTATGAATGTTTATTTTATGTTTCGCTATTTTCATATGAGGAATGCATTGGAATTAGTATGTGATGGGTGGGGACCACTATAAACCCATTATGCATCAGTAGGTTTAATGAGACAAATTAGTGTATTGGCACAAGGCCTTGAAAAAAAAATTTAGTCATCGAACGAGGCCTTGACTATGTGGTTATGATGTCCAACATTATACATTCCGTCATTACAAATTAGTTATTACATGTGATTATTCGACTAGAATAATATCCATGTGAATATTTATATGGTATGTTTTGATTTATATTTTCATAATTATGTTCATGTTTATATTTAAAAGGTTTTTGTTTTTATTACACATCTTTCCTCATAATTTTATAGCTTCTGCTAAATTATTTACCCATACGGAGCATCTGAGGTCACCCCTTTTTTATGTATTGTATTTCTAGGATTCAAAGAAGTGTATAATGATTGATATGCAGGGTTAAGCTAGGTAAATAATGGAATTATCAAATAAATATTTATGTTGTGTTTTATGTTTGAATGTGTAATGTAAAGTTAATGTATGCAATCTATTTTTCAAGGCTGCTAAACAGATCAGTCCTTCGGGACACAATTCCTTATAGTCATCAAAATTTATTAATAAAATGCACCATCTCTAGGTTTTTGGGGTTGGGGAATTATATTTGGTGTCATAGGAAGTTTAGATATAACCTTGGAAAATGTAATTAGAAAAACTTTTATTAGATAACAGTACCCTATGATAGACTTTAAGAATTACAATAGAAGAACATCCTATAATTTTGGTAATGTAGTTAATACGTGGGTTTTCTAAGGATAAATCCCTGTTTAGATACTATAAGTGGACGTAGTTTTGGGAAAAATGTACCTAGGAGTGAAAACTCTAACAATGAGTTTTGGGCTTGACCCTGGTATCCTGGAACACGACAACAGGCCTTATTGTGCACCTGGACTAACACTCCTGGGGGATATGCTTAGGATAATTCACATTTTCATTGCAAACCATTATGAAGGATTTATGTGTAAATATGTCAGCAAAGATACCATTTTTATGATTATGAAACAATATGTGTGAATATCATCAATTAATACTGATACTTTTTCTAGTTTTTTATTATAAATTATGATATTATTTAACCTAGTGTATGTCGTCATTTAAAAATGGAGCCTATTAGAAGGAATTAGAACTCTCACAATACGCATGATCCAAAGAGTAAGAAGTATCATATCATTCATAGTATTAATCCAAAATTTATAAGGGAAATATTCTCCCACGTATTCTCATAATTTGAAGAAATAATATCATGTGTTAATAAGATAAGTAATTAATTCTCTAAGTCCAATGGCTTTGAAGGGAATAAATGGAAGAAGACGATGGCATTGAAAAAGATGGATAATGAGAAGAAGGGAAAGAAGGATTTTCCAATATGTGATAATAGTGGAAAGAGTCACCTTGGTAAATTCTTGAAGGGAATGAGAGATTTTTATAAGTGTGAAAAACAAAGTACACCATTTACATGATTGTAAGGTTAATAAAAATGTTTCACATATATAATTCATCATATTCAAGGAGTTCGAACACTATGAGAATCAATGTCCAAATCATCAGAGTATACCCCAAATGATGTTATTTGATAATAATCAAGTCATGATACTACTATCGATGAAGATAAATGATTAGTGTTCTTATTTTGTTATTAATGAATTGAGTAATTTGAGTATTTTATTAATGATGTACATGTTATATGAATAATAGAGTATATAAGTATTGTACGACAATACATTTTCATGAAAGATTTGAGATTTTATGGTACCATGTTATGTGACACAGTTTCAAGTTAAAATTTTTGGAAAATATATGGTTGCGGAAAATATAACAATTAATATGTTTTTTAAACTGAGATAATGATTTCAGAATAAGATATGAGTGATTTAGAAAAATTTTATTGGATATTCTTGACTACCTTGAAACTAAATAGTTGTTTTTTTATTCCATCATTGTTGGAGTTTACATCATTTTTGGATAAAAGGTGTATATCCCATATTTGATAAGGAATAAGGGAGAATAAATATGATCAATATGGTTTATGGTAATTAAGGGTGTTGCCATGTTTTTATAGAATACACGATGAAGGTATTGATATGTTATTCCATGGAAAAAGAGATCATTAATATGTTTACCTTCCTTATAAATTTTGGACTCTGAGTTTAGACAGAAGTATTTTAGACAAGTCTAAAGGTTGGGATAAATTATGTATGGAATTGGATACTACTTTTTAATGATAAAACATTTCATAATATTATTTTTGAATTGTTATAAAAAGGGAAACCCGATTGTTGGGAGACAACCCATTGCGTTCTGCAAGGCCACGAGACTTGAACCCGCAACTGAAGGATGTCAAGGGTGCATCACCTACCACTGCCCTACGTGATGTCCTGATTTGTATAATATAGTTTTTTTAAAATGTTATGTTTTATAAATTATAAATTCATTTTTTGAAACCCTATATGATTTGGATAAATAAAACATTTGTGATTTTTATCATATTTTGGGGTGAGAGATGAGTTTGTTGTTGAAATTAATTAATGGATGGACCTCTACTTTACAAGTAATCTTTTTTTCTCATAAAATTCAGGGAAAGGATCTTAAAACCAAAAATGTGTTATCCTAATACCAGATTTTTGTTGAAATGATGATATTTTAAATCATCATCACAGATGTATGGTTTTGAGGCCTTCAATTTGCCATTTATTTTACACTTTTTTATGATTGATGACCTCAATCACTGTATATAAATTTTTACGTTTTCCCTCTAATTATTCATTTCTAATTTCCAAAAGTGTTATTCTATTCAGAATCAAAATTTGATGGAGATTTTTTTCCATTTCCCTCTTTATAAAAGTAACTTTTATTAACCCTATTTTTGATGTGGGTTTTCCAGAAAGGTATTTTCTATTTTCGACCTTTTATTTTCAAAGAACACTTTAAAACTGCTAGGACACAATTTATTGAAGGAGAATATAATCTAACACCCCAATAATTCATAGTAATTTATCTTTTTAAATTAATTCAATAGAATATGTTACATGCTACAATGCGTTGAAGCGCATCACAACCTATCATACCAGCCATTTAAAGAGCAGTTAAGAATAAAATTATCCACATTCTGAATTATATATATATACTATATAATTTTAACATTCATATTTTGTGTTTCTTGGACATAATATATGTACAAATCCAATTTTTCCAATAATAGATGTATTTTTCAAAAAATGATGTTTTTCCATTTTTTAATGTCGCACTGTTTTTAAATCAAACATTTGAATATTTTATATATTAAATTTAATGAAATTTAATACTTATTTAGAACAAGAAGATAAAAATTTATATTGGATAAATTTTTTGTAATTTTCTGATAACATTCATATTTTAATGAATCGTGAAAAATTTGAAATTTTAATTAAAAAAACATTTTTAATCGAAATAATTTATAGTGTTAAATTATATATTTTAATAGTTTTAAAATTTCATTATATTATATTTTGATAATTTAATATAATTTATTCCATTTTATGTAATTTAACATTTAAACTGTACATAAACACATGTCAATCTTTTGATAGTTTTACATCTAGAAAACCTGCTTTTTGGTTTTGACAATAGGAATTAATTTTAAATTAATTTATAAAAATTATGTGTTTTGAATTTAAAAAAATTGATTCCATATTTGGAATCAGAAAGTCAAAATTGTGTAAATATTAAACTTTTATTTTTATATATTATGAATAGTAACTTAAGGAAATATTTTATTTATCATTGTTAAAAGTTAAATCCAGTAAATAAGGGTAGAAAATAATAATATAATAATATTAAATTACCCTAAAACATGTTCTAATACTATTTGATGATACATGTACGACCATGGATATCTTTGGGTCAATAGTTGGACCCCATGGAGCCACTTGTAAGTGAAAATGACACATTATAATAATTAATTTAAGGTTAAGGAAAATGTAACATAAACATATATCTTTTAGTAAAAAAATGTTTACAAGGATTTATATAAGTTATATTTTAAACTATAAATATTATTTAGAAAGATAAAAATATTTCCTAAATCATGGTATTTTATTTATAATTTTTAGAAATAAAATAAATATATTTAATTATGACACAATAATGATGCTGTATTTTCTTTATTAATGAAAAAAATAAAATAAATGATATTATAAATATTAAAATAAATAAAATTCAGAAGTTTTGATGCTATACAATAATTTTCTAGGTAAATGTGAAATTTTAGGGTTGATTAAATATATTTTTTAATAAATCAATTTGATATGAATTTCACAAAATCCCAATACAAAATAGTGTCAAAATTGAGATTTTTTTTCAAAACAAATACTATTATATTAAATAATATAATAGCCCAAAAGATCTAAATATTAGACAAATGTATTATATATTATATATATTTCATTAATTAAAAATTTATGGATCAAATGTCATGTTATAGTATGTTTATTAACCACGTATTATAGTCATACAAAAAGACTTAGTAAAAGCTAAACAATTTAACTATGGGTAAAATATAAAAGATAAGATTAATATGGTATCTTAAAAATGTATAAAACCTATTTTTTGAGTGTTTTTAGACCCATACATACCTTATCTTAGAAATAAATCTATTGGGATCCATTTGAATACGAAAAATACTTTATAATGAAATAATATTTTAGGATTTTCTTTATGTGACCCTCACCTCCCTTATAAAAGGGTAATTCTCCATCTCTTAAATTCACACCCCCAATGTTATTTGGCTCCTAAAACCTGATAAAATATCTTCCTAAAAACCATGAATTCATCTTAGAGGCCTTAATTTGTTCAGAAATCCAACCTAAGGAGCCTTTTTGTTCCAATAAAAAGGAAGCGCCGGAAGAAGAGGTAATTATTTCATCACCTCTTTCAATGATCTTTTCTTCATTTTCCACTTCCTCTATCCAAGTTATTTCCATAATAATATAATAAATCCAGTACCTTATATATATTGATATGTTATTATAAATATATTAAATCCATATTAATTTGTTTATCCATCCTATGATTGACTAAGTGACCATATGTGCGTACGTACGACTTACCATCTCCACGTCGTGCTGTAGTTTGTTATTCGACACTACATTATTTTGATGGGTATAATAATGAGTATAATTAATTTAAATAACTAATATAATAGGGTAATGATTCATTATATATAATATATTATCCAATTAAATATCCTTTTACCATCGATAGAATGATATTGCCGCTCGTGCGTACGTACAACATACCGTCTCCACGACGCGATGAGATTCTTCTTCAACGATCACCATTTGAATTTTTTAATAAATATATATATATTTATTAATTATGAGGTATATGGAATAATATTTCTAAAGGAATTATATATATTTATCTTGGGAAATATATGACTTTTAATAACTTCTATACAATATGATAAGAAAATGGAAACAATGTTCATGCGTACGTACAGACTACCGTCTCCATGAAGGGTGATTTCATTTCATATATCTATCTATTATAAATATTTATATTCTGAATATATATGATATATAAATTCAGTTTTATATTATAGAATTATGAAAATCATGATCTAAGTGATACGATCACAAATAACAAGTTAAAACATGTACGATAAAAAAAGAAATTATTACCTGAAATGTTACTTTTACATGGAAATTATTTTAAAATGGGTAGTATAAAGTAATAAATGAATCATATATGATATCACAAATATAAATATGGTTCTGTTATAATTTAATAACATAAAATGTTCATTATACAAGAGGTTAAACGTACCCTCGACTAAAGGAAAGTAAAAGGTAGGAGTTATTTCCTCAATCTCATTTTTTATCCAAGATTGTTCATCTGTAAGTATCTACTGCGACACATTTATCATCTATGTCAAGGTTTCATTAAATTTTTTTATAAATTAATATTTTACAGTTTTATGGAATAGAAAATTTAATTAGGTCAAAATTTTATTATTTTTAAAATTTTATTTTTCTAAATATTTTTAATTAATGTAATTGTTTTCAAAATGATTTTAAGGATTTATTTACGTGGGCATGATTGTTATAAAGTGTTAATTTCTTTAAAAACGTTCAAATTAGTATGAGACACATTGATTCAAAAATCCATTCTAAATTAATTCCTTTTTAAATTGTGCATCTTTTAAATGATTTCATGAAAATAATATTTAACTCAAAGAGTATTATTGATTATTTTTAACTATGTCAACAACCTTTATTGGATATTATTCATGATTGAGGTCGATTTACTATAATACAATCTTTCATATTGTATTTAATGAGTTATGGTATGTTTTAATATTAATGTTTTATTTTTATACCATTCATGGTTTATAGTTAATATATTTAAATTTCGTATGCTAGTTTTAGTATGAATGTTTATGTTAGTTTTCACTATTTTTCCTAGGAGAAATGCATTAGATGTAGTAAGTGATGGATGGGCCCTGCTATAGCCCCTCGATGCATCTATAGGCCTCATGAGACAATTTAATGTCTTGGAATAAGGCCTAGACAAAATTTTTATTTTTAGTCTTGGCATGGGGCCTTGACTATGTGGTTAAGATGTCTGACTTTATGCATTCCCTCGTTATGAAATTAGTTATTACATGTGATTATTCAACAAGTAGAATATCCTTGTGCATGTTAATAGATTAATATTTGATTTATTTTTTCCAAATTATTTTCATGTTTATGTTTAAAAAGTTGTTGGTTTTATTAAATATCTTTCCTTAAATGTTTATAGCTTTAGCTAAATTATTTACCCTTATTGAGCATCTAATCTCACCCATTTCTTATGTTTTGTTTTCTTAGGATTATATGAAGTGTACTATAATTGATATGAAGGGTTAATATAGGATAATAATGGAATTATCAATGGATTATTTATGTTTTGTTTTATGTTTTAATGTATAAAGTAATGTTCATGTATGTAATCTATTTTACGAGACTGCTAAAATGATTGATCCTTCGGGACTTGATTCCTTGTAATCATGTGAATAAATTAAAATAATGCACCATCTCTGAGCTTCTGGGGTAGGGGAGTTACTTATTAAATGGATTATTTTAGTACATATTATATATAATGTCAAAATATTTCATCAAAATATATTTTATTCATGTGTTATGTGTATTTAACCATTATCTTTCTATTTTTACCCCTAGTAAATCAATGTTTACCCTTAACGTAATAATTTATTTTTAATGTTATCACTATTAATTTTTGTAAAAAAATAATAATTTGATATTATTATAAATAATAAATTATTCAAATTCAAAATATTGAATTCACTTTTCAATGAATTAGATAATTTTAATTAGAAATTAATCCTACAACTGTAATGAGAAATCAGGGTCTTAAAGAGTAAACTTTAAAAATTTTATAATATTTATATATTAAAAATAAATAATAAAATGATTATATAAAACTAAATTAGATTAATGGTTATAAAATTTATTTATTATTACTTATAATAAAATTTAAAATATAATATAATAATATAATAATATAAATAATGCTAATGAAAATTCATTTTTCAATTAAAATTCAGTATTTTTCACTATTAATTGGAAAATGAATAATTTTCAAAAAACCCAAAAATACTCTTTAGATAATATTTATATTATAATTAGGAAAATGAATTTTATTTTTATCGAATAAAATTTATAAATGGGGTAAATAAATTTTAAATTTCCTTACAAAAGCATGAATGAGCCTCCTCTTAGAAGAAATATAGTATTTCCAATAAGAATACATTTTATTTTAGATAATTATAATTTTATATTTAATAATTATATAATAATAAAAGTGATTAAAAACATATTTTTTCCTAAGTTATTTAATGGTATTAATATCCTCCATTACTGTTGCAAGGAGATAACTACCATATGAAATAATAATTTATTTTAAGAAGGTTGTGTTCTAGTGAACAACAAATACACAACTTTTATTAAAAAACAAACGGTTACACAAGTCTGAAATAAAATTTTTTATTTACATCCCTAACATAATGTTGGAGTAACTCAGGAGGAAGATAATACCTCCAATGAATATAGTAAGAAAAACCCATATTAGAAATCCCATCAGCGATCCTATTTGCTTCATGATATTTATGAGTGACGATTAAATTGATATATAAAAGAGAGTTCAGGTAGTCCATCCAGCGAGTATTGAGTGTCCAAGCAAGATAAATGGTACCATTCCAAACGGTGTGGACAATAGTAGTGGAGACACTCTCAATCAAAATGTTGTTTCAGTTGTGTAGCTTAGAAAACAAAATAACACATTATATTAAATAAAAAATTTAATAGTATATTGTTTTTTGACACATGTTATTCTTCCACGTAACAACAATTATTAAAGAAACTAATTATTGTGTATAGCACAAGATAAAATAAATTTTACATATAATATAATATACTGAGTTTAATTTTACTCTTTAATTTTTTTTGAGTTTTATAAGAATATAACCGTATAGGGCTTAAGGTGTAAATGAAAGGAGGTTGTCCAAAGAATAGGCATAACTTTTAACCAAATTCCATATTATTATTTTTTATTCAACCTCTATGAAATATTAATAAAACATAATGATATAATAAAACAAGTATCTTACTTATACTAATATGTAGTTATGGTAATTTAATATCTTCTATCAATACAATAATCCATCAAATTGGAAACAAAACCATAGTTCGCGTGTATGGTAGACTACCGACTCGTGAACCCATGTGATTCATCATCCTTCACTACCTCGTAAAAATGGTTATAATGATGGTTTTAATGATTATATATGGTATTCATTATATATTTATCATTATTAAATTATAATATACCATCTAATTTATTAATTTTCTATCATTTTAAAATGATTATTTCATTTGTTCGCATATGTGGACTACCACATCAACAAAGAGATGTTATTCATTTTCCACCACAACATCATATAAATGATATATAATACTATTGAAATATTTCTTTTATATAATTTAATGATCATTATATAAATTAAAAATATTACATACTTTCTTTCCATCATCATCATTTAAAACTGGAAACATTACTCATGTGTAAATACTACATACTGTCTCCTTGATTATAAAATAGTTCATTTTTATAACAATATTTAATCATTTTTTTAAAACTATTATTTATATATAAAATTTATAATTATTCTCCATATTATTGAACAATTAAATATTTATATAAATTCATCCTATCAAATCCATTTTGGATTTATGACCTGAATATCTTCAAACATCTGATGTAAACTTACTTGATTAAGTAAATAAATATAACATGTTAATAATTAAAATAAAACCAATAATATATATATATATATATAATATTTATTAATACATTAAATAATTAATATAGTTTTATTATTTAGGATGATAAATAATATACGTGATGAGTTGGACTTCATGTATTGGATTTTATCTCAATTTTCTTTTAATGAGGTATATTATAATATTATGAACCTAATTTCAATTATATTGTTTATATAATTCAAATTTAAATAAAATATTATGAATAATTCAAAATTCCTACTGTTTCATGTTTAAATTCAATTTATTTCATCCAAGGGAATTTTCAATGAATGTTACAAAGTGGAAAGGGGTTTCCTAACTTAATTTATATTCCTTGTGTTATAATTATACTTCATTGACTAGGTTAGGCAATTATTATCAATGAAATTTCCTATGATTGTATAATTTTTTTACATCTAATTGTTCATTTTAGAGACAAATTTTTTTAATATAATCACTTCATATATTAAATACTCACTCCAATTATATGATCTTTACAACGGTTCTTCATCAAAATTCTATTTCTTTGTGTCATATTTGATTCTACACACCTAGTTATATTTATAAGGGATATATACTACCACTTTATTATAATATATCATGGTTAACTTATTATTCATTGTATTTATAGATTAATTTAATGTTATTTCTTTAAAGGAGGTTATTATTCAAATGTTACCGAAGTGGTAGGGGTACATTTCACAATCTCATCATTATTTGAGATTATTTGTGTTTAAGTATATATTAAGGGAACTATATTATCTTTATATAATAAACCCAATCTATTATCATATGGGGTTTTATAGAAATTAAAATTACTCTAATCATTTTCATCTATTTTATAACTAAACATACTGAAAATAATGTTTTTAAGGAGTCCCTATTTTGTTTTTCCACTTGACCAGGAATATTTTTCTTCCATGTATATATATTTTATAAAATGTTTTAATGAGTGTTTTTAATATTATAAAACATATTTTAAAAAAAATTACTCAATATTTGTTTTTTATAAAATGGTTGACACCAAGACTTCTTTTTTTTCTGAATGAGGATCTTTTTGTTTTTTTACTGTAAATGTGAAACTAATATAGATTTTAACATAAAATGTATTTATATAATTTCCCACCATCATGACTACACATTGATTTGGATCTTCTGTTTCATGTTACCATAACTCTTTTCAAAGAATAAATTTTCCCTAATATTTTGGGATTTTTTCTTTTTAATATTTTTCTCAAAGTGAAATGTTTATTTTCATCAAAAATGTTTTTATTGATACTTTATGGTATTTATTTTCATCAATGAAAATACTCGTTTTTTATTTATACTCTAGTGGTTATATATTTTAATTATACAACTCTTATTATTTCTTTGGATGGTTTACAATTAGTTTGACATGGAAAATATTATTAGGTTTTACTAGTTTTGTAAGATTAATATTTATCTAATGAATTGTTATTTACCACTTTCATATAAATAATTAACTAGACTTAGTATGTAAGAGCAAGGTTTATTACAATCCGTCAATACATTAGAAGGGATAATGAGATGAACTAGTTTGGATATTTTTAGGAGGCCTTACCCATTTATGTATGATGTCCAGGCAAGAGGCATCTACGGTATGTTTATGATGTTCAAAATTATGCATTAAATCATTATGATATTAATTATTCATTTCCATGAGTTTATTTGAATATTTTTTCAAGAATAAATTCATGTGATTAGTTATATGACATTATTTGACCACCATTTCTTCATTTTATGTTATTATTTGAGCAATATTAATTGATTAAACTACATGTGTTTTCAGTTGTTTACCAATATATATTTATTATATATTATTTATTTCATGATAAAATCTACTATACATAACCTTTAATGGTAATCTGAGCTCACTATTATTTTTTCCCTTTCCCGAGGAAGTCATGTAGCATAATATGAATGACATGAAGGAAAATAATAAGGAGAATAATTATATTCCTAACAAAGTACTATGTTATATTTTATTTTTCAAATATAATAAGTGGTTCAAGTATGAATAATTTTTACAAAGAATAATAAAGTATTCAATCCTTTGGGCATTAATCACTTCTATCTTATTCCAAAATAATAACGTAAGCACTGTCTCTAAGATACTAGAGTTAGAGTCTTCACATCTTATATCATAGAATTTTTAGTATAAATCATGGGAACTATATTTAGGGAAGAATAGATTAAGGAACATAACTCTATTACTAAATTTGAGGATAAGTCTATATATATGGTAATATATTTAATTTTTAGTAAGGTAATGATTATGTGGGTTTTTAGTAACAATTCTCTATCTGGATATTAAAATTGTACATGGTATTAGAATAAATACATATAGGGTTTATAACCCTGAAAAGTGTTGGTTGAATATATCTTATCCATCATTATAATGAATTGTTAGTGTTACATTACAATGCACCTCGTTTCACACTCTTATTGGATAGAATTGTCTTAATCAAAATTTTCTTTATGACCCATTATGATATAGGATAGAATAGAACCTATGGAATCCTATGGCATACCGTAGTGATATGGGATAAACCTAAAGTGTATTATTATTAAAAGTATAAGGTTTGTCACATATTTAAAATCATAGATAACATATTTGAGGTTTAATATGATGGAATTTTAACGTGATTATGGATATTTTAGGAGACATTTATGGGAATACAAACATTTGGATAATATAGGTTTTAATAAAAATGTTATTTGAGGAATAATTCCATTACCTTTTGCTGAAATTAGTTTAAAGGTACTGGTAAAATGTAGGGTTTACGATAACATTGATGTCGAGGGATTTATTGGTCATTATAATTTACGAGTATATGATTTATCATATAGCAATCCTTATGATTAAAAAGTGATTTTCTGACTATGTGAATATTGTTATTATTGAAGAAGTAATCTATTGTGGGGACATTATAAGGTTAAGGTAAATATAAATAATTTTAAAAATATAGGATTTTTGTTTTAGCAATATAAGATGCCTTATATTTTTTTAATATTATATGATTTCATTGATATATTATTTTTGGAAATTATTAATATATTTTGGAGAATACATATTGAATAGAAATTTTTGTAAAAGACTTTAACAATGTGTAAAGTTATTTATAGATATATGTTATTTTTATCTTGGAAGAATATCTGATCCAAAAATTCTAATTTTGGCTTTTAATCTCATTTAGGAATATTTTCAAATTTTTTAAGGATAGTTTATTGTCCAAAGATTTTAATTTATCAATGGTTTTTATATTTGGGGCTTTGGAAATTGATTTTTTATTTCCTCAAATGATTGTTTATTCATATCATATAAACTTGTTCTAACTATTTTTGTCTTGGATAATGTATAATGATATAATTAATAAGTTATTATCTTTTTATAGAACTTTTGATTTGTTATAAGTTTATTTTAGTTCTTAAGGCATGAAAAATTCGTCTTGAATAGTCATAGTTGGAAGGAAAAGTTGAGATTTTTGGAAAAATTGGTTAAAGGATGATATTATACTTTTCAAGTAAGTATATATGCATTAGATTTAATTATATATGGTAAATTAATCTATCAACCCTAATAATACGATATTGAAATAAAAAGTAATACATTTACCATCATAATCAATAAATTAATTGTCTTTCCACCCATCATATATTTATGGTTCTGTGGTCATTATAGTTTATTGCCTATGTTCTCTATCACTCTCTATTAGTCCTTGGTTGTCATGAACAAAAATTATTATACATAAATATTACATATAGATAGATAAATATTATTTTCTTAACATAATGTTCCATGATTGAATCATTTAGGTCTAGTGCTCTTGGAAACACTAACAGGTAAACAACTTGTCCATAAATGATATGCATCATCTCCAACTAAGTTCTTAAAAACAAGAACCCTTCATATCCATATCATACATAATACCTTTATTCACATATTGGACAATGGAAACATAATAAATGGTGATCTGATTTCATCAATAAGGATTAACAAGGGAGATATCAACATAAAATAACCATATGGGTATGAGAACATGAGAATAATATTTTAAAATCATACCCTACATATCATTTATCCTAAACATGTGTCATGTAATATGTATTGGTAGTTCATAAATCATGAATCACAATGGTGTAAATAACACGATCTATGATAGCCTAAAATTGGATTTAGAGATAGATTTTGGGTAAACACATAATCATAGAAACTATTACGCCAGGCCTATCCATTAAGAAAATCTTAACATGTTTTCCTTGGGCTACCCACTTGTGTACTTACTTTGGGCTTGGAATAACCTCATGTGTATCCTCTTTTTGGGATTGGGATAACATCCCATGTACCCTCTGAGACCATTGAACAATAATAATAACCCAATGAATTAGTGGGAGATATAGGTCCCACCTATCACATAAACCATACATTTTTTTCTCATAAGATCATATAATATCCATCATATGAAAACTCATGAAAAGAAATGGTCTTCATGAATCATTGATCATATCAGAATCCATGAAAAGAAATGGGAACCATAAAACATTTCATCATAAAATAACCTATGGAAAATAAACGGGTTTCATAAATTTCATTTAATTATAAATGTAAACTATTTAGTGAAAGAATTATAACATTATCCTTGGATAATATCCCTAGTAATTCATAATTAACATCAAAGGATGTCATACTAGATGTAAAAAGATTTTAAAATATCACATATAATTTTGTTTGTGTGAAATATCCATTCCATCATTAAAAAACACATTTCAAATCACCAATCATTTTCAAAAACCATTTCTTTTATAAAAACCTTGGATACTTATATAGGAAGCATTAAAGAACATTTAAAGCATTTCCTGGGTAAAATAACCATTTCACATTGAAAAAAAAAATCAATTTTTTAAATATAGAAAAACAAAAAACATTAAAAACCCATATATATGAAATTATCCTTTGAAACATATAAATGAATATTTAAAACATCATGTGGTAATTATGATAGGAAACTCAATTCATGATGTACATGTTAAAATAATGACTCATTTAACATTTTTTATTGAAGACAACTAGACTTGTTGAGAAAAGGACATGAATATTAATTTTAAAACACATTTTAAAATGTAAAAAATGTGTAAAAATTTAAATAATAAATTATTTAGGTAATGTTTGAAAGAATTTGATTTAATTTTTAGAAAACATGGATATGGAAGAAAAGGGATTTTTGATCGAAGAGATAAATAATGACAATTTTTCATCAAAATATATTTTTTGTCTCTTTAATCTATTAAGAGAAGAAAATGAAAGGAATCCATCTATTCTATAGAAATAACTATAGAAGATTAAAATTAAAGATTTTATTAAAACATTGATCATAATATTTTATTATTATAAGAATAAACATAAACAATCATGATAAACAATGAGACTGTATCATTATACCCTTACCACATTGTTAACATTGAATCAGAATCCCCATGAAAAAATAAAATTATGTAAAATGTAAAATATAATGAGAATAAATAAATTCATTATATTATATGTAAAATTCTTTTTATGTACCACTCATAAAAGAATATATGTGCATCACATAAAAGATGTCCCAAAAAAGAAAAATATAGTAAAAAAATCCTTTACCTATTTGGAAATATATTGAATTGTAATACTCAATAAGTAGTAACATAAAATAAAACATTAAATATAATTATAAGAAGTAGATTCAGGAAATAAAATTTAAAAGGGGTAGTATATACACCAGACAAAATAAATTTTTGGTGAATAAGAAAGATGTTTACTAGAAATAAAATAGAGACTGGAGGTCCAATACCTTGAGTCTCGAATTAATTTGTACACGTTCTATCCTCCTATATATAAAATATAGGTTTAATATACATATATTACAGGTTTCTTATGTATATATATTTTTCCTGAAATTATTTACTTAGGGCCTTTTATTACCCAATTATTAACATTTCCTTGTTAAAATCATGTTCATGGTAATAACTTCATTGTTTATCATGTATATTTTGATTCAGCATTTTTAATAAATTTTATCAACCATTGATCCATAATATATCGAATGATAAAACTAATATAAATATTATATATATTCATTATATATGTATTTAGATAAATATATAAAATTTAGATATAGAAAATGAAATACACCATTCCTAGAGATGGTAGGCCGTATGCACAGATTTACACTAATTCAATTTATTAATGGATGGAACAGAAAAAGGAAAATATTAATTAGAGTTTCAATTATTATTATGATTTAGTATATATCAAATATATTTATTAGCTTTATCCTTATTACCTTTTTATCAAAACATTATTATAAAATGAATCACAATGCTTCACATGGCGGTAGTTCACCATACAAATGAGTGACATTATTGTATCCCCCATAGAAATTAAATTAATAAGGTATATATGATATATTAATTATAAAGGAAAAATTATTTTAAAAATATCATATATATTCATTATATATATCCTTATTATCATCCAAGAAAAAAGGAAATGCAGAAACACATCACATCGGTTCACGAGGTGGGAGTCTTCAACACACATGAGTGATGTTATTATTTTATAATTTGATGGAATGTAAGAAGGTATGTGTGATTGTAAAAACCAATAATTTTCCATATATGTTTTTAAATTATTTAGATTATTACAATTCTGCGAAAATTAAAAGCACGATATTCTGAGGCTGGGAGAGCCCAAAATGAAATTCTGAAATTTTTATTGTACATTCAGTAAATGTGTGAGTGGCAATTTCTATCTTCTATACTAGTTCTTGGAATAAATATCTAAGATCACTATTAAATTCCCAAAAATAGGATTCTTTTAATGTAAGATTATCATTGTTAATAAAATGTCGAACATAGAAGTTAAATTTTAGATCTTTTGAAATAAATTAATATAATTATAAAATAACTAAAGGTTATTTTATATTACTTTTTGAAAACATTTACCGAAGGTGGTGGGACCCCAATGAAACATCAGACATTAAATAAGAGACTTTTAATGTCTTTAACAACTTGCCTCTTTGGTTTTTTAATAACAATGCTTGTGTGTTTAATTGAATCTTTATCTAAGTTTAATTAATGAATCATAATATAAAACACAACGTGGGAGATTATTATCTTATATGAACAATGCTTGGGAATCAGTTTTACAGAATAATGATGGGAACCTCTGACAAAGTGACATCAACGACTTCCACCAGTGTATAATAGAGCTTCAACAACCATGGGAGGATTCAAACCAAACAACAACAGGCGACGACGAACACCCCATCGAACACCGGTTCATCTCCCTCATCCACAACATCTTCCAAATTGTTCCAGGTATAGTTTTTTTTAATAATTGTATTATTCAACTACCCTTGATGATGTTTAATTCTTTCCATCTAATCATGCTATTGCGGAGGGAATAGGATGAACCGAACAAGGCTCAGTCCCTCTGTCGAACATTCTTTTTCTGCGTTCTTCATGGACGACTGAACAATACAGAGGAAAGATAGAACTGGGAGCCACTAAATGATGGATGAATTCTAGGAGGCCTATAAGAATAGATGGAATAGAGAACAGACATCCAGAACATAACCAGATGCCCACAGAAGCTCCGCAGTCATGGTGGTGCCAGCGACCGGAGGATGCGGCGGTTGGCTCTTGTCGACTGCAAAAAGGTGGTGGTGCCCAAAGGAGCCATGCCAAAGGGTGGAACCCACCTTGTGGGACCTCAAATTGACCGGTCCACACAAACCGGTGAGTTGGAGGGGTGCCAAGTGGCGCTGCTAATTTAAGATTCAAACGGACTTTAGTTCATTTAATAGAAGAGCTGACCCTTGTACCTAGTTGGAGGGCCATGCACAACAAGCAGAGTGGGTTAGACCTATAGCCTGGCGGGCCACACCCATTTGGGTGGTCCGGACCGAGCCCATGGCCCAGTCACTTTGGGCTGGGCTCGGATGCCGGTTCGGGTCAGTATGACTTTGTCTAACTGCACCCAGACCAACATACGACATAGTTTCGATTAAAGGGATATATCTCCTAAAATGAATTTCTATTTGAAAAACTCTTTATGACCATGGAACCCTTAGGACAAGGAGGTACTTTTGAATTACTCCACTTTGGATTTGGAGAAAGTTGTTGTGCGGCCAGGTAGGATAGGACTCGAATCCAACCAGTCCCCCGGCAGTATAATGCCTATAACATACAGACCATGCATCAAATTGAGATGTCATCTATTATGTTGTAACCCTTATGACATGGTGGTTCATCAAGTTACTTATTCTTAGGAATTCGTGGAGGTTGAGGTATGAACAATCAATTGAGGATCAGAACCTCCCAGAATCATGCATTCTTAGTGCGAGAATCTAGTGGTTGGTTGTGACGTGATAAATGAATAGTGATCCTCTATGGGTCAGTAGTGAGCGATCCTCTGTGGGTCAGCACTTAACGATCCATTGTGGGTCAACAATTTGTGATTCTCTATGGGTCAGCACAAAGAGATCCACCACAGGTCACCACTTAGAGATCCTTTATGGGACAGCACTTAGTGATCCTCTTTGGGTCAGCATGTAGTGATCCTCGATGGGTTATCACGTAGCGATCCTCCATGGGTCAGTACCTAGTGAACCTATGTGGGTCATCACATAGTGATTATCTATGGGTTAGAAACTAGCGATCCTCTGTGGGTTATCACCCAGCGATGATGAGCAGTTTAGTAGAAAAATTCCCTTGGAAAAATAAGATGATATAGCTTTAGGACTAATGATCTTTATTCTTGTTCTTTATGTTATATTCATGGTTTGAGATGAGTCTTTACATGGGAAATTTTATTGGAATGATTATTTGTGGTTACTCCTTTGTGGAATTCTAGGAGACTTTCAAGGGTCTCGGGGTCCCTACTAGGTAATGTTATACTCACTAATACATTGGTTTCACCCGCTCCTTGTTATGTGGTGTGCAGACGACATACCACATTGATTAAGATTGGGAGCCAGGACTTAAAGGTACTTGGAGGTGTTAGATGGATGTGGTGAGAAAAAATATGATGGAAGAAAAGTTGTACCTACCATTCAGGTAGGATCCTTGGAGGATGATTGCATGAGATTTTTTCTATTTCTGTTGTATTTTCTCTTTCAGTTGGGCTTATATACTGGCCCCATACTTTCATTTCACACTTTCACTTCAGCAGTTTTACTACATGGTTTTTCATTGTTATGTACCTAGTATTTGCATGTACAGGTTTAAAATAAATTCCTTCTTGATTTAGGGATTCTCCTTTCCAGTTATAGTCGACAACCCCTGGCCTGTGGAAAGTGGGCATGGGGTAGTCACGACACGGGCCCCAGGAAATGAGTCCTGACAAAGTGGTATCAAAGGGGTCAGTTCCACTGAAGAACTAAGGCTCTAACCTTTTCAATGGGTAAATAGTGTTAAGTGTTTTGTGTATGGTTTTCAATTTAGGGAGTCACATGTTGGTGAAGCTACCAACGTATCCATACACTAGGACCCTGAGTTATGATTTCCAGCTCGATACATGAAAACACTAATTCCATTATTCTTTGAAATTTTTTTCTTTTTGATCTATTTTGAGTCTTCTCACCTGCTATAAACTTATTAACTTTGGTTCATCTATTAATTTACAGGATACCACCACGTAGACAATCATCTAGGATTTTAGAGAGAGTTCATGATGACGGCGCAACGAGCGATGAGGCTTCGGTGCCTGGCCCTCTTTTGGCGGTAGTACCTTCATGAGGTGTACCAGCAGCACCACCACTCATAGGGAAGTAGTTTCCAATAGCCCCACCAGCAGACCATGAAAGTCTACTGAGTGCGTTGAACGAGTTTCAAATATAGAGGCCTCTGAGGATTCGAGGCGAGACTTATCCTCATGCAGCTTAGGACTAGCTGGAGGTTGTGGCTAGAGTTTTCTACCTAGTTGGGACACTAGCAGACCAGATGGTGATCCAAGATACTAGTCACTTCCAGGGAACGATAGGGATATGGTGGAGCCAGATGCTCTAGATTCATTATGAAATGACACTCACCTGGTTGGAATTTGAGACCCTCTTTAGGGAGGAGTTCGTTCCAGCGACTCTACGCTATGTGCGTATTTAGGAGCTACTACACTTACAGTAGGGTAGCTTTATAGTAGACCTTTACTCATTCATATTCACTGACCACTCCCTCTACTCCACCAATATAGTATGTGACCCTTTATTCAGGACCCAGACTTTTGAGCAGGGTCTCTGACAGGAGATAATAGCATCAGCGATATCGCTCAATATCCTGATGCAGGATAGAGTTCTTGAGCGAGCACTCTCGGTGGAGAGCATCCTAGCTGAGAAGTCACTAACGGATAGGGCCACCACCAGATGACAGGTAGCTAATTCATTCATAGCTGGCATTACAGATATGATGTAGAGGTCTAAGAAGCCCAGACCTTCGGTAGGATGACCCTAGGATGCAGGGTTGGAGGTACGGAGCTCGTGATGCAGAGGAGGTCATTTGAGGAATAAATTATATTACTCTTTAGGCAGACATGTGAACTTGGATCATGATTATCCCACTTTCTCATGGATGAACAACTGATTTTTGAGGGACCACCGAATTAGAGGCAGACATTCGAGTGAGGAGGTCCACATGGGAAGCAGAAATGTCAGAGGATAAGTCCCTGTAGTAGGTGGTTGGTGATGGTTTGAGGTTCTATCGCCACCACCTCCAGGAGGTCCACCTCGACCTTTGGAAGTTTGTGGATAGGGACGAGCTCATCTTCTGGAAGCTGAGGCCTATGACCATTGTTCTTGAGATATGATTCGAGGTACAATCTATGTCTACTCCACCCTAGCTATAGTTATTATAGACACAAGATTCAATCACTCTTTTATTTCCACAGCTCTCGTTCAGATCTCAGAGATTTTTTTAGAGCTATTGGCTCGATACATTCAATTATAGATTCCTATGGTATAGGATTCCATGATTACACACTAGTGTAGGTAGTTTGATCTTACTCTAGGAGGGGAGAGCTTCACCTGGGATCTCTTAGTAGTAGAGTTGAGGCCTTATAATTTTATCTTGGGTATGGACTGCTGATCCACAAACCATGCTATGACCAATTATTTTAGGCACAAATTGTGGTGTGTCCATGAGGATGGGACTAGGTTTTAATTCATCGATGAGAAGGGAACCATTATAACACAGGATGTACTTTCTTAAAGGAGGGAGCAACTGATCACACATTTGATGGATAACCCCACCATTAGTGTAGAGGACGAGAGGAGTCCAAGTTATCCTGTTGTGGTGGACTAGTATGTTGAGGTCTTTCCTGATGATGTTCTGGGACTACCTCCTCTCAAAAAGGTACAATTATATCTCGACTTGTACCCTGAGACATCACCAATATCTACACCACCATATCCAATGTCTCCCACAGAGCCTCGTGAATTGAGGGTACAATTGGAGGCCTTGCAGGGGAAGGGGTTCATAAGGCTATGTGTTTCTCTATGGGAATCAACTATTTTGTTCACCAAGAAGGCATATGGGAGATTGAGGCTTTGTGTGGACTCTCGGTGCCTGAAAAAGGTGACTGTGAAGAAAAAGTTCTCACTCCTGAGGATTGATGATCTATTCAATCATCTTAAGGTAGAACGATGGTTTTCAAAGATGGACCTCAAATTATGATATCATCAGCTCAGGGTACAGGATGGGGACATATAGGAGAAAACCTTTAGAATCTAGTATGGCCACTACGAGTTCTTGGTGATGCCTTTCGGTGTGACAAATGCTCTTGTAGTGTTCGTGGAGCTCATGAACAGGATCATCCATACTTACATCGATCGATTAATGGTTGACTTCATTGATGACATCTTGATATACTCGAAGTCGAAGGAGGATCACGTTATGCATCTGCAGATAGTTCTGGATACACTCCGAGAAAACCAACTCTATTTCTTTCTCTCGAAATTCAAGTTCTTGGTACGGGAGGTCCACTTTCTCGGGTAGGTTATCTCGAAGGTTGGAGTTTTGATGGATCCATCAAAGATAGAGGCCATGCTTTCTTGGGAGCCACCAAGGAGCATGAGTGAGGTGCAGAGTTTCCTAGGGTTGGCAGGGTACTACCAAAGATTGGTACCTAACTTTTCTAGAGTTTCATCACCCTTGTAAGAATTGACAATGAAGGGACTTCCTTTCTTGTGGACATAGAGATTCCAGCAGATTTTTCAAGAGCTGATGCAGATACTAATATGTACCGACATATTGAGGCTACCAAATGAGTTCATTGGGTATATAGTCTACTGTGATGCATTAGGGACCTGAATGGGATGTGTCCTGATGCAGGAGAAAGTGATGATCACATATGACTCATTGTATCTAATACAACATGAAAAAAACGAAGCTACCTATTCCCTAGAGTTAGCAACCTTGGTCTTTTCATTGAACATGTCGCCACAATACTTTATGGGAGAAAAGTTTATCGTCTACTCTGATCATAGGAGTCTCAAGAATATATTCTCACCAAATACCTGAAACTGAGACATCAGTGATGGCTGGAGATCCTAAATGACTATGAATTTGAGATAGTGTAGACTTCTGGGAAGGGGAACGTAGTGGCAGACACACTCAATAGGAGATCTTTTTTATAGTTTCTTATTGAAGAGACAAAGCAGCTAGATGCATTATAGTTATCCTTCAAGGATAGTGATGGAGAAGCAAACCTCCAGTACATAACTGTCACTACCCCAATCCTTTAGGGAGTACGGGAGGCACAACTTGGGGACATTGATTGTGAGGCCCGATGTGCTTATATATCCTCAGGATAGGATTATGAAGGATTTTATGAAGGTGGGGAGCACGTCATCCTTTTCATAGGACACAACATGGTACATGTGATGCTAATAGAGGAGGCGTTGATGGATTTACCCACATCCCTTTTGGTGGTATATCCCGGTGTGGTGAATATGTACTAGGACCTTTAGCATCAGTACTGGTGGCCATGGATAAAGAATGTAGTGCATAGTTTTTTTCCCAATGCCTCACTTGTCAATAAGTGAAGGTCGAGAACTAGGTGCCAGTAGGATTTACTCAACCACTTGAGTTACCCAAGTGGAAGTGGGATAAAATCTCCATAAACAATGTGATAAGACTACCATGTATGTACAGGGGCCATGATTCCATCTAGGTGATTGTTAACTGACTCACTAGGTCAGACCATTTCCTACCAATTTGAGAGCACGGATCAGTAGAGGGATTTAGATGACGTTACATACATGAGATTATATGGCTTCACGGGGTTCCAAAAACGATCATCTCATATCGTGACGCTTGTTTTTCATCCTTGTTGTGGAAGGGATTATAGGAGGCCTTTGGGACTCAGCTACACCTGAGCACCGCCATTCATCCTCAGACTGATGGTTAGATAGATAGGACTATACAAACGCTTGAGGACATGCTCTGTGATTACGTCCATGAATTTGGAAGCAGTTGGGAGGATCATTTTCCCTTGTTGGAGTTCGCATACAAAAACAATTATCACTGCACCATGGGCATGGAACCATATGAGGCCTTGTACGGGAGACCAGGAAGATCACCTCTATATTGGATAGACCTAGTGGAGTTAGCACTTATGGGTCCAGAGTTGGTATGGGAAATCACTGAGAAGGATTAGGTCATCCAGGAGAAGATGAGAACTACACAAAGTAGACAGAATTATTATGGTGACAAGAGATGAAGAATAATGGAGTTCAAGGAGGGAGACCATGTCTTCCTACGGATCTGACCCGGAAAAGGATTGTCGTGATTTGGATGGGAAGGCATGCTATTAATGAGGTTCATCAAACCATTTCAGATCATCAGTAGAGTAGGTGGGGTGGCATACCTCCAAGCTCTTCCCCCATATATGCACTTGGTGAATAATTTTTTCCATGTGTCGCAGCTGAGGAGTTACTAGCATGATCCATTGCATGTTATCAACATGGGAGAGTGGGTTATTGATGATGGGGTGATGCTTGTGGTGTTCCCAGTAGAGATAAAGGATTGACATGAGCGGGTCCTTCGTGGGTGGTCGATTCCTCTTTTGCGAGTTCGGTGGTAGCACAAGAACGTCCAAGAGAGCACATATGAGTGGGAGGATCAGATACATACTATGTACCCCAATTTGTTTCACATGATTTTGTTTATGTCTTTCAGGTACGTAAAAATCTAAGGTGGGGAGGATTTAAATAAACAAAATTTTCTATATAATTTCATTAAAATTATTCGGTATTATTAAGGGTTGGCGAAAAATGACGGCATGTGATTCTAAGGCCAAGAGAGCGCAGAATATAAATTTGAAGTTTATTTAAGGTACATTCATTAAATGTGCGAGCATCGATTTCTATATTTTGAACATGTTCTCGAATTAATAAAATGAGAGAACCATTGAATTTGCAGCATTGATATTTGCTTAAGGGATTCGTGACATTGTTTGGAAAATGTCGGACGAAAAAAATTAAATATCAGATCATTTGAAATAATGTAATAAAATAATAAAATAACTAATGTTTATTTTGTTTTTCCTTTCGCAACTATTGATCAATGGTGGTGGGACATGAGTGTAATGTCAGACATTAAAAAAGATACTTTTAATTTCTTGAACCTCTCGTCTCTTTGGTTTTAAGAGAAAACACTTGTGTGATTAATTTAATAATTAATTATGCTTAATTAATGAATCATAATATTAAACAAAACCTTGTCGATTACTCTCTAATTTAACAAATATTGGAATGGGTTTTAGATACACATTAAAGGAACCTCTGATGAAGTGTTGAGGATGACTTCCTCTAACTTTGAATAGAGCTTCGACGGCCATGGGAGGATTCAAACAGGACGACGATGAGCGATGAAGAAAACCCCTTCGAACACAGGTTCATCTCCCTCATCCACAACATCTTCCAATGAGTTCTAGGTAGGGATTTTATTTACGAAATTTGAAATTCGTGTACCCTTGATGATGTTGAATTATTTTCATGTAATAACGCTACTGGGGAGGGCATAGGATTAACCAAACAAGGCCTGGACCCTCCTCATACCTTTCTTTGTTTGCGTTCTTCATGGATAACTGACCAATATAGAGAAATGATGAAACCATGAGCCACACAGTGATGGAAGTGTCCTGGGAGGCCCGTAGGAACTGTCAAAAGAGAAAACAGACCTCCAAAACTTCACCGGAGGCCCATGGAAGCTCTGTCGTCGCCCGAAGGCACCGCATCAGATAGGGGATGACCAGTTGATGTCGGCCGCATTGACAGTAGGTGGCGCACCACAGTGGAGTTTTGAAGCTCCATGCCATGGTGGAGGGTGGACCCGTATCCTACGAGTCCCACAATTGACCATTCCATGGGGACCAACCATGTGGAGTAGCTCCAATTGGCGCCGTTGATTGAAGAGCCGACCAAAATTTAGTTCGTCCGGGAGGGGAGCCGACCCCTGCGCCGAGATGGTGTGTCGCACCTAGCCAGCGGGCTCGGTTGGTCCAACAGCCTAGCGGGCTAGGCCTAGCGGGTCTGGTCAGTTCGACCAGGTCGGACCAGACCTAGACCCCCTTATGGCCCAGTTTCAATTAAAGGGTTTTATCTTCTAAACTGGATGTCTGTTTAAAGAATCGTATGTGGAACTGGAAAACATAGGACAAGATGATCCTTTTTAGATACTCCACATGGGTTTTGGGGAATGTTGGATTATAGCCAGTTTGGAACAGACTCAAATATAACAAGGCCCTCGACACTATAATGATAATAACATACATAATGGGAATCCAATTGATGCATTGTCTATTGGATAGGACCCCTTATGACATGGAGTTTCATTGGGTTACTTATTCGTGGGACTCTGTTGTAGTTGGGGTATGACCAATTTTTCGAGGAGTGGATTCTCCTAAATGAAGCGTGCTTGGAACAAGAATCCAGTGGCTGGTTGTGACATAATGATGGAATAACGATCCTCTCTGGGTCAGCAGTTATAGATCCTCATTGGGTTAGCACTTAGTTATCCTCTATGGGTAATAACCTAGAAATCCATCATGCTTTATCACATAGCGATCCTCTATGGGTCAGCATATAGTAATCATCAATGGGTCAACACTTAGAGATCCTCTGTGGGTTATCACTTAGAGATCCTCTGTGGGTATGCACGTAGAAATATTCCGTGGGTCAGCACCTAGTGATCCACTATGGGTCAACACCTAGCGATCCTCTGTGGGTTAGCTCCCACCAACCTTTTGCGGTTTAGCAGCAAGAGCCTCTCAATAGAATATAATGATATAGATTTATGAATAATTAACTTTATTCTTATTCGTTATGTTTTATATATGGTTTGAGATGAGCAATTACATGTGAGTTATTATTGGGACCATGCAATGTGGTTTCTCATTTGTGAAATCATGGTATACATTCGGGGGTCTTGGGGTCCCTACTGGGTATTGTTATACTCACCCCTGCATGGCCTTTGCCAACACCTTGTTGTGTATTGTGCAGATGACAAACAAAATTTACTGAGATTTTGGAGACAGGACTTGATGGTGCTAAGAGGTGTTAGACATACATGGTGAGAAGATGTGATGATGGATAATGAGGTGTACCTACCCTTCAGGTAGGATCCCGAGCAGACGACCTCAGATGCTGTTTTCTATTTCTGTTGTATTATATCTTCCAGTTGGGATTGTATATTGGACCCTTACTTCAAGTTCACACATTTACCTCACCAATATTTCTATGTTTTTCACTTTTGTAGTGTAACTAGTCTCTGTATGTACAGGTTTAATGGAAATACCTTTCCATTTTACGGACACACCTTTTTGTTGCTAGTCGCCAACCCCCGACATATGGAAGGCGGGTTTGGGGTAGTCACGGCATGAACCATGGGGGATGGGTCGTGACAATGATATTATAATTAAATAAGTATAATAATATCATATATGTATTATATAAATATTAAATATATCGTTATATGATGTTGTGAGTGCTGCTGATTGAAAATGAATAATATCTGTTCACGATTTGGTACTCCTCCATACACACGATCGACGATTACGTTTCCCATTTAATAAATATGTAGATATATATAGATTATTACATTAAATTAATAAAATATAGTTATATGGTATATAATACTATTATTATATTATCAAATTTTAAGAAGACTAATGGTGGTGGAAGAATAAATAAAAAAAATTAATGTTTATTTATTTTGTGGAATACACATATGTATAGAAAATATCATGTCAAGGATACCAAAGACCAAATTCATAACATTATATGTTTTTTATGACCACCTATGTACCTAATTCAAGATTAGGTTTCCCTCCCATGTACCCTCTTTTTGGGTTGGGGATAACCACACGTTTAACCTAGGAGCTCATAGAAAATTAATCATTGCCCAATGAATTTGAGGGACATATAGGTACCACTAATCACATAAGCCATAAAATTTTGGGCCACAAAAATGAAAATCATTCATCATATTAGAAAAAATGAAATGAAATGAGTTTCATAAATAATTAATCATATCAAAACCAACAAAAAGAAATGGGATTCATAAAACACTACATTATAGAATTACCCAAGGAAAAGAACAGAGTTTCATTAATATATTTTCATTATAAACATAAAACATTCATATAATTAATTTATGTTATCCCCGGATCATATCCCCATTAAATAATAAGCTACATCAAAGTATGTAATCTTAGATGGTAAATGATTTTGAAAGGTCACATGGAAATTTTTTTTTGAGGAAAATATCATTTCCACATGAAGAAACTATTTTCAAAACATATTTTTTAAATAAATATATTTATTTGAAAACACATTTGGAATATTATAATGGAATATTTAATGATCATTTCAACCATTTATTGAGTAAAATAATTTTTTCACCATGAAAATCACTTTTTAAAAAAAGAAACATTTAAAAAAACATTGTGAAGATAATTCTCATTGAAAATATCCATTGAAACATAAAATATATGATTTTAAACATTTATTTTACATGATTATAGGAAATTACATTTATGATGTACATCTTTTAACAAATTTTCCTTTTAAATTTATAATAGAATTTCAAGTGAACATATTTGGAAAACACCTGAATATTAATTTTTAAAAAATTTAAAAAATTAAACAATGCGTAAAAATTTCATTAATAAATCATTTTGATAATTTTAAAACATTTTTGAAAACATTTTTAGAAAACATGGAAATGGAAGAAAAGGGGATTTTGATTAAATAGAGAAATAAAAATGATTTATCTTAAAAGAATTCCTTTGATATCTTTAGTAATTTAAGAGAGTAAAATGAAGAGGAATATTGTATTCAGAGGAATTAACCATAGGATAAAAACATTCATGATTTTATTGATATATATATCGTAATATTACATCATTTGATGCATAAACATAAATAATATTGATAAATCAAGAGATTGTATCATAAAACCCTTAACCTTTGCGTTATATTAAAATTTAATAACCATGATGAAATAATAATAAAGTATACATAAACATCCATGATAAGAAATACATTAATTATATTACATGTCAAATGTTTTGGACATACACCTCATAAATAATATATGTGAATAACATAATATATGTACCAAAGAAGACAAATTAAGACAAAATTCACTTAAGACATTGGTATTCAGTTGAATCATAAGAATCATTAAAAAATAACATCAAAGGAAACTTTAAATATCATAAAAATAATTATATTAATTATATAAAATGCAGAAATCAGTAGTATATACCCAATGTAAAATTAACAAGTTGTAAATATGACATAGATCTCTAAGAAATAAAATTGATCCTAGAGAGACCTAACCTTGAGTGTTGAATTTAATTGTACAAATTTGAAACTCTTATATAAAAAATATAGGTTTATTATAAATCTAATAAAGTATCATAAATATATATCAAAACATATAAGAAATACTTATAACATTTTATTACTCATTTATTAACATTTATTAAAACAATGTTCTGGGTAATAATTTCTTTTTTTTCGTGTATGTTTTGATTTGTCATCAATATTTTTGTATAAACCATGGTTAAACAATATAATGAATTTTAACCATAACATTAATATCATATATATTTAGTGTATATTTATATATAAAAATCCTTAAAATCAAGACATCTAAAATTAAATACATTATTCATGGAGATGGTAAGCCATACGTATACATGAATGCTAGTTCCATTTTTTAATGGTTGGGAAAAAGGAAATTCTTTATTAAAATACAGGGAATCCTAATTAATTAATATATATCACATATATTTATTAAATATACCCTTTTAACTTCCATGTAATGTGTTAATGAATAAAGAAACCCATCGCTTCACAAGGTGGTAGTCCATCGTACACATGGGCAACGTTATTGTATCCCCCAAAAATGGAATGAAAGAATGTTTATATGATATATTAACCATACAGGTACAAAGAAGTTTTAATTTCTTATATATTCATTAAACATATCCTTATTACCATCCATATAAATGGTAACTGAAAAAACATACGACATCGGTTTGTAAGGCGGTGGTTCACCGTACACAAGAGCAACAATTTTATTTTCTATCAATAATAAAGTTAAGATGGTGAAAATGATATTATAAATTAAGATATATAATAATATTATATAAATATATAAAAATTAATTCCATAATTTTATCTATCCATGATAGGTGGTGATGAAAAACAAATAACATTGGTTCATGAAGCGGTACTTCACCGTACATTAGATCCATGATTTTATTTCCCATTTGATGGAATTTTATATAGATATAGTTGATTAAATTAATAGAATAAAATCATAGTATATAGGAGATAATTATATTATAATTTGAATATATTTTAATAAGGTTATATTAGTTTGAAGATGAAATAAAACAAAAAAAAGTTGAATAATTTTACCTCTTCTTTGAAGAGCCACATTTCGTTAACACCTAAATCCTTCTAATGGGGGATTAATAAATTTTTGTATTGAAACTATGATTATGTGAGTGATGTAAGTATAATATTTTTTATGTAATTTTTAAATAATTATTTTTGAATTTTGAATTAGAGAGTAGATATGGTGGCCTTTTATAATTGGGGGAGAGGACCCACATGAATTGTTTGGAAATAATTAAGTGTACCCACATTTTTTACCACCCAGAATATACTAAAAATGGTCATTTTGGAACATTAGAGATTATAATTTAAAAATATATTCAACAAGTTCTTTTTGACATGTCTCTTGTTCATGTTACCCCTTATCTAATTAGAATAACCGCTAGTAATCTCACTTTAACATTCACTGTAGTAATTAATTTTCACCATTTTTAATATTCATTATAGTAAAAAAATAAGTTGAAATTTTTAGATAATATTAATTATGATGATTCAGAATATGGAATCAATTTTTACAAATTTTATCCAAAAAAAATGAATAATTTAATCGAAAAGTAAACCAACAAATTCCATGAAAAAGAGGCTTTCCTATGTGAAAAGTGTCAAATGTTTAAAAAGATGTCATATAAAAATTCATTAAGAAATTGATTAAAATTAACTAAATTGTATTATTAGATATATTATTGGCCTAATTTTACTTTTTTACCATATTAAAATAAAATTAATCTTTAAATTTTTTGGAATGAAAAGGTGTGTTTTTAATAATAAATAGTATTTTATACATTTTACATAAAAAGATTCATTTTTAGAAAATTCCAAAAAATCAAATCCAAGATAACTTTAACATGATTATTTCAAAAAAAAAGTTGATTTTTTTAAAATAATATTTATAATAGTTGAAAAATTAAATATAAAAATAATTTTTCTAAAGCCGAAAAATCTGATTTTTAGAAAATAAAAATTTTTAAGCATCAAATTAGATTTTTTATTTTCTCAAATATAGAAAACACATATGATAAATGAAAAACAATTATTGAATATATAACTCATATATTACATTAAAATCATTCAAATAATCTATTTAAATAATTTATTTAGATAATAAAGGTTTGTAAATAAAGATAATTATTTTTCCTAAAAATATTATCTTCTTATACAAATAAGTCATTTTTAAATGTGTAATTAACTGTTCACCAAACAACTAAATTTATATACATGTGAACAAACATATATTTTTTATTATTTTTATACTTATTGATACCTTTGAGTCCAATGGATAGTATATAACTGTTATATAATAATATTTTATTTGTAAGTCATGATTTGCTAAAGCTTAGTCTTTTGTGAAACACATGAAGAACTCGTTGTGGTGTGTAACAAAAGATAAATTCGATGATTCATGAAACAAATTTATCAAATAAATTAAATTTATTTGAAAAAAATATTTCAATAAATATATGGTTTTTATATTGGGTGTTATGTTTCTCGTCCATGACTATATTTTCAATTCACACTACTGTTTTCATATTTGGAAACACTATTATGAAGTTTCCTAATGACGTTCATATTTCTATTTTCCCACATTTTATGTGGAGTTTTTGTTAACCCATTTTAAGATGTGGGTTTTCCAAAAAAATCATATAAAATACCCTTGATTAACAACATAAAATATGGATGGAGAAATTTCATTAGAGGGTTTATAATGAAGCAGGCTTAGTTTTTAAAATAATACTGTGCTTGATAACTTTCTTAATATTAAATATTGAGCTTTAAGTGAATTGAGATATAATATAAAAATATTATTATTTTAATTTGACATGTATAACCATTTCATTTAATTGGTGAGTATTAATAATATTAACCAAATCATTAAATAATTATTCACATAATAATCAATTAAAACCTATTAATTTATTATTAGGAAATATGAACACAATTTTTATAATTCCATTTTATTGTTTAGAAAAATTTATTTTCATAAAACAATTATTATTTTTTTTTGTGAAAAAATATTATATTTAATTTGTGGAAATATTATAAATTATATTTAATGAAAATAATATAATTTTTTAAATTATCATATAAAAAATATATTAGGGTGAATTTTTTGGATTTTTTTAAAATATTGAATTTCTAGTGAATATGGGAAAATATTTTTTTTATTGAAAACCATATTTATTGAATGAATTTAAAAAAATTCATAATTTTTTATAATAGTTTAAAATTATAATTTTTTCTATTATATTATTGATAATCTAATTTAGATCCCTCGAACTAATTGTATTATTTTATTTTGTGTAAACATATTTTATACTTAAAAAAGATATATTTGGGAAACTATTTTTCTTTTAATTTTTAATTATAATCTAATATTTATATTGACTCTGATTTTCCATGTAAATTTTTTTATGTTATATGGGAATATTGTGAGTCCGTGAAAATTTACAACGTGTGATTCTGAGGCCTAGAGTTCCCAGAATAAATTTCTGAACATTTTTTTGGGTACATTCAAAAAACATGCGGGCAGGTTTTTGTAACTTTTGAACCGGTGCTCGGAATTGAAATCTAAGGACACTATTGAGCTCGCAACACCTGTATTCCCTTAAGGTGACCTTCACCACGACCGTAGTAGGTCGATGGAGGATATTAGTTTTTTTTATTTTCATGGGAGAAAAAAATAAAGTAGCTTTCTTTTGTTTATGGAATTTAATCCTCTAAATTTTATTTTTGGTGGTGGGGACCACCCGAGCTTAACAATTCCCAAATTGAATTCAATGGTGGGGACCACCCGACCCTTGAAATCCCACTTTAATGGGAGGTAACTCTTGGTTTCCCCTCACATAAATGTGCAAATTCAATTAGTTTCATTAATAAAATTAATCTTTTTAATTTGGAATTTCACCTCTTCGTTGGAAGATTTGGTTGGAAAAGGAGAACTAGGGAGAATTGTGGAGAAACAATCTCTCCAACGAAGATCACTTTGTCCAAAAAAGAACACCGTTAAAGGATGCTCAAAGAGGAACGTCTTCAGCAATGATGATCCGGCGTCTATCATTTTCTCTCCTCAGTGACGTCAACGAGAAATCATGGTAGGGAATGTTGTTTTGAATACCCCTTACCCTATTCTTGTCAATCTTCTTGATTTAAGAATACTTATGCCACTTAATATGGTTCAAACATGGAGGGTGTGAGACAAATGAACACGTCCCGACCACTCCACATCCTCTATGGTTTATGATGGTCTTGAATCGATGGCGACATTCCGAGTCGAGTGCGGGAGTTTTGATATTGATGAACGGGCCACCGGGGCGCGCCCGAAGTCTCGAGGAACGTCGCTGGAAACTCGTGCCAGCGACCAACACCGGTGGGGATTGAGAACAGCGGTCGGCCCTCCGTCCGTGCCGTTGGAGAAGGCTCGTGGCCCGTCAGCTACAGCATAGCAAGGGCGGGGGCACGCCCATGGCCGGCCGCACGAAGGAGGCAGCGGCGCGTGACCGCACCCCTGGGCGTGAAGGATCGGCAGCACGTGGTCATGAAGGCGAAGGAGGGCAGCCAACTCGCTGCTGGCCACCTGTGGAGGTGCGGCGTGTGACCACGCCGCAGAGGAGGGTTGGTCGTCCGGCCAGCCGGGGTGTCGAGCATGACCTGGGGTTTCGTGTGCTAGCTTCTGGTGCCACGTGGCGCCGGCCGGTCGTCTACCCAACCCGAACGGCCCATCCATTTAGGGTACCCAGGGGCACCTCCCCTTGGGTGGCGGCTAGGGCGGACCCTACAGCGGGGCCACCCGAATTCCGTCCAGCTGCGGTCCAGCCGCTGCCCACCCAGCAGGCCGCCCAGTGCAGGCCGCATCCTGGGCCGCCCAACGCAAGCCACACCGGTGGGCCAGGACAGACCCAGTGGGCAGGGTCGGCCCGACCAGGTCAGACTGAACCCAGACCAACTTCGACCCCTTTTCACTCATTCGGTTATAACATGACCTATGTGTGTCCATTTGATGAACTATCTATTGTTCCCAAAACCATGGATCGAGAGGGTTATCTGGGTAAATCCCACTTGAATTTTGGATAATGTTGGTGTATGGATGGGTTGGACTGAACATGAATCCAACCATGCCCTCAAGAGTTAAAGGCCAGTAACATACAGTCTGGGCATCCAATTGATGCACCGTCTATTGCGTTGAGACACCTATTACATGGAGGTCCTTTGGGATACAGTTTCCTGGAAATTCTTGGCAGTTGTAGTATCGACTTTTTGATGGCTGTAACATTAGAATGGGATCCTACGTGGGTTTGTGCTTTGGTATCCTACACGGGTCTATGTTTCAAGGTCCCACAAGGATACTCTCTAGGGATTCATGTGGGACTACTCTAGTATCCTATGTGGGAATGATGTACCAGGATCCTATGTGGGTATGATAATTTAAGATCCTACAAGGGTCTGCCTCTCAACAGTGTAAGATGATTCAGTAGTTACATCAAATCACCATTACTACCATACAAAAGTTATACCTGGTGTGATCTGAGTCCATAACTTTGTGGTACACTTTTGTGAGATGATGCCTTTGTGGTATTTTTTTGTGTGTCATTACGTATGTGGTAATACCTTTGGGTTACTCACCTCTGTGTTATTCCTTCCTTCGTGGAACAGTTGAGATTTGGGATTTGAGTTGGGCCATGTCTTTCTTCATGATTGATATGGGTATACTCAACAACTTTCATATATATATATATATATATATATATATGAATATACCTAAGTAGGTTTGTCAGTTGTTTTCAATATTTTTGGTTTATCCTTTTTGGATTTTGTGAGACCTTCGAGGGTCTCGGGGTCCCTAATGAGTATCGTTATACTCACCCCTACATGGGTTATGACCGCACCTTGTTGGGTTTGGTGTAGACGATAGGCAATGCTGACTGAGTATGAGTGTACCAGGACTGGAGGTAGCTCAGAGTTGTATATAGAAGAGGCGTACCACAGAGATGAATGTTTGAGAGATGTACCGACCCTTCAGGTAGGATCCTTGGAGGGTTTTCACAGGAGTTGTTTTCATATTTTCTTGTACTTTTTAGTTTACTTGTACTTTCCATTTTTACGTGTTCTTTTTAGATGGGCTTATATTCTGTCCCCCTTTACATCCTGTACATACCTTGTTTATATTATAGGTTACTTTGTGGTTTTATCCAACATTGTGATTTGATGTTTGAGTTTAAAGGTTAAAAAGGCAATGCCTTCACTTTTTTAGGGAATATGCCTTTTGATGCTTGTCGCCAGCCCCTGGCCTATGGAAGGCGGGCTAGGGGTGGTCACGGAACAAGCCCTGGGGGACGAGCCATGACAAATTGGTATCAGAGGAGTTTGTTATAGCGAAGAACTAGGACTCTAATATTTTCTCTGTGGATATAATGTTATGTGTTATGAATGTTGTTTTTAGTTTGGGGAGTCCAGTGTTGGTGCAGCGGCCAACGTATCCATACAACAGGACCCATAAATTTTTATTTTCAACTCAACACATGAAATCACTGATTTCGTGAGTTTTGAAAAAGTTTTTCTTTTGAATTGTTTGGAGTTAGCTCACCAAGAATAACTTAATGACCTTGGTGCACCTATTTTTTTTGGATGCCTCCACGCAAATAGTCAGCTATGGTTACAGGAAGAGTACGTGATGATATCCCATTGAGCAATGAGGCCTCGGTGTAGGGCCCTTTATCAGTAGAGGCACCAGTAGTACCATTACCCGTTGGGCCACCAATGACACCAGCCCTAGTAGCGGAGAGTGCAAGCCACTTGAGTGCGTTTCATGAGTTCCAGCGCCAGAGGCCACCTAGTTTCAGGGGTGAGATGGACACATAGGTGGTTGAGGATTGGCTGGAGGTCATGGTGAGAGTCTTCCAACTAGTAGGGACACCAACTGATCTCATGGTGATTCATGCTGCCAGTATTCTACAGGCACCAGTAGGCAGATGGTGGATCATGATGCTCTAGGTTCATGACGAGGTGACACTTCTATGGGTAGACATTGAGAGGCAGTTTCGAGAAGATTTTTTCCCAGTGACCCTTCGTGCAGTGTGCATATTGGGGCGTCTTTATGTGAAACAATGCAACATGACTGTGGATCAGTACACAACGAGGTTAACCGAACTCTCGCACAACTCCACTGATATGGGGTGGGGCCCATTCTTTTGGACATGGACCTTCGTGCAGGGACTGAGGCAGGAGATTCGGGCTTCGATGATTTCTCTCAGCATCCCGATGCAAGCGGAGGTGATAGAGAGAGCCCTCTTAGTGGAGAGTTTGTTTTGCTGAGTAGTCACCAACAGCGAGACCCACCATCGAGCGTCACATAGCAGAGTCTCCTATAGCTGGTAGCAGACAGATGTCAAAGAGATCCAAGTGGACCAAACCTACAAGTGGATGACCGCTGGATTCAGGGTTGATTGTACGAGGCACCCAAAACAGAGCTAGTCATGCGAGGAGCAGGTAGCGTTACACTGGTTGCGGGTTGGGTCACATGGCTCATGACTGCCCGACCTGCTGTACGGATGGTCAGAATAATATCAAAGGACCACCCATGCAGAGATATAGGTTCAACCGAGGAGGTCTATAGGGAGCAGGTGGATGTGGCAGAGGAGCTAGTTGTGTAGCTAATAGTGGGCGAAGATTTGAGGTGTTACTTCCACCACCACTAGGTGGTCCACCCTGACCACATGGAGTAGGTAATCATGGATGAGCTTAGCTCCAGGCATCTAAGACCTACGACCACGGTGCTCTGGAGATGATACGAGGTACGATCTGTGTCTACTCTACCTTAGCGATAGTACTTATAGACATTGTTTCCTATGATTCTTTTATGGCCACTAACCTCATTCAGTGAATCGAGATTCGGGTGGATCAGTTGTCTCGATCCTTATGGATAGAGACTCATACTAGAGAGGACTCGATGATTACACACTGGTGAAGGTAGTATGAGCTTACTATAGGAGGTTATAACTTCAGCAGGGATCTTCTAGTAGAGGCATTGAGGCCTTACAATGTCATCTTGCGTATGGATTGGTTGTCTATAGGCCATTCCTAGATTGACTTCATTAGGAAAAAAGTATTTTGTGTCCACAGGGATGGGACTAGGTTTACCTTCACTGGCGAGAATTGAGCCTTTTCAGCACAGGGAGTACATACCCGGAGAAGAGTGCAGCAGATTACTCATCTGTTGGCTAGCCTTGCCCTTAGAGTGGTTGATGTGGAGAGTCTGAGCTATCTTGTAGTGGTGGACCAGTACGCAGATGTCTTCCCTAATGATATTCCAGGTCTACCTCCTCATATATAGGTGGAAATTTACACTAACTTGTACCCCGAGATGACATTGATATCTACACGAGCATATCGGATGTCTCCCATGGAGCTTCATGAGCCATGGGTACAGTTGGAGGACTTACATGGGAAGGGGATAATCCGGACCAGTGTTTCTCATTTGGAAAACACAATTTTGATCTCCAAGAAGGCGGATGGGAGCTTGAATCTTTGTGTTGTCTATCGGTGCCAGAACCAGGTGAACGTGTAGAAAAAGTACCCACTTTCGAGGATTGATGACCTCTTTGATCAGTTGAATGGAAAAAGGTGCTTCTCAATGATAGAACTCATATCAAGCTATCACCAACTCAGTGTTTGAGATGAGGATGTGTAGAAGACGACATTCAGATGTCGGTATGGCCACTACGAGTTTTTGGTTATCCCTCCAGTGTGACCAATGCTCCAGCAGTGTTCATGGGACTCATGAATAGGATATTTATGCCATATATTGATGGCACTATGGTGGTTTTAATTGATGAAATTCTGATCTACTCGGCTACTGAGGAGGATTATTTCTATCATTTGTAGATAGATTTGGACACACTCTGAGAGCACCAGCTTTATAGTAATCTCTCGAAGTGCCAGTTCTCCATCCGAGAAGTTCACTTTCCGGGACATGTCATCTTGGAGGCTGGAGTTTCAGTGGATCCAATTAAGATTGAGGAAGTACATTCTTGGGAGCAACCTAGGTGTGCGAAGGAGGAACAATGTTTCTTGGGATTGCCTAGATACTACCAGAGATTTGTGCTAAATATCTCCAAAGTTGAAACACCTTTATATGTGTTGATGAATAAGGTGGAACCCATTGTGGGGTTGGAGAGATGCCAATAATCTTTTCAAGAGCTGAGCCAGAGGCTGGACATTGCCCACATATTAAGGCTTTTAGAGGAGGGCGTTGGGTACGTAGTCTACTGCGACGCATCAGGGACCAGGCTCGGATGTGTCCTGATGGAAGAGAGAGAAGTTATCACGCATGGTTCTCGATATCTGAGACAACATGAGAAGAACTACGCTACCCATGACCTTGAGTTATCAGCTATGGTATTCGCTTTGAAGATGTAGTGACACTATCTGATGGGAGAGCATTTTATGGTCTACTCAGATCACCAGAGTATAAGGTATATCTTCTCCCAGAAGGACCTGAACCTGAGACAATGAAATTAGCATGAGTTCCTCCAGGACTATGAATTTGATATAATCTATACTTCTGGGAAGCATAATGTTGTAGCAGATGCACTCCGCAGGAGAACTAGTATACATCTGCTAAGTGAGGCGATGAAGAAGCTGGCTACTTTGCAGAAATCCTTTGGGGATCGAGATGGGTCATCTTTTCTTCAGTCTCTTACAGTCACTCCTCCACTACATTAGTGAGATAGGGAGGTGTAGTGTGGGGACACTGACTGCGAGGCTCGACGTGCTCAAATATGCATAGGACATGCACCTGATGGATTTGATGATGGTGGGGAGCACATAATCTTTTTCAGAGGATGTAGCATGGTACCAGTGTTGCTTGGGGAGGAAGTGTTGAGGGAGTTCCACACATCCCATGTAACACCCCAAGATTTCATAGTGTGTTATTCAATAACATGCACTACACGCAACACTGAGTTCAATTGCACCATGACTTACCAAAAAAAAAGCCATTAAAAGAGGTCATGAATAGTATTAACTAAATTTTAAACTTTATATAATCCTTATAATTTTAGAATCCATATTATGAGTTTCTTAGTCATAATGCAAGAACAGATTCATTTTCAGTACTGCACTTTTATCAACTTTTGATAGTGAAACCTTTTTAAATACAATATTTTAAACTTTTTGACTAAATGGAGACATCAAAAAATTTAAAATGAAACATCCCAAGCTTCCACGGTACGCTTTCCTTTGAATAAAACAGTAGCTTGTGTTGTACGCAACTTCGAGTTCTAACACACCGTAACCAATCAAACTAGCTGTTATGAATAGTAATAACTACTTTTTGAAGTTATATATATTTTATATTTTAAAATGGACTTCATTTTTGGATTCGGAATATCAAATTTAGCCTAAGGTGAAATTTTGGTACTTTTCGGATAACTTTCATATTTTGATGAATAGTGAAAATTACTAAATTTTAATTAAAAACAACTTTTTTAATCAAAATAATTAATAGTGATAAATTATGAATTTGAGTGGTTTTAAAATATATTTAGAATATATTTTTACTATTTAATATAATTTTGGTCATTGGACATAATTTTACAATTAAACCGAACATAAACAAGTGTCAATCTTTTGATAGTTATTATCTCTTAAAAACACGCTTTTTGTTTTGACAGCGGGAATTAATTTTAAATTAATTTCTGCCACTTCTGTGTTTTGAATTTAGGAAAAAGGATTCCATATTTGGAATCAGGATGTTCAAATTGTGTAAATAGGTAACTTTTATTTTTAGACATTTTGAATAATTACTGCGGTAAATATTTTATTTACCATGGTTAAGGGTAAATCCGGTAAATAAGGGTTAAAAAATAATATTATAATAATACTAAATTATCCTAAAACGTGTCTTAAACCTATTGGTTGATACATGGTCGACCATGGGAATCTTTGGGTCTATTTTGGGACCCCATGGATCCACTTGTAAGTGATAATGACACTTTATTTTAATTTAGTTAAAATGAATACAAAAATGACACAAGCATATATCTTTTAGAACAACAATTGTTACATAGGGTTATATATGTTGGATTTTAGATTATAAATATTCATTAGAAAGATAAAACGATTTACTACATAATGATATTTTATTTATAATTTTTATACATTAAATAATTTATTTTATATATGACACAATGATGATGCAGTAATTACTATAATAGTGAAAAATTAAAATAATTGATATTATAAATACCCAAATAAATATAATATGAAACTTTTAATGAATTAAACTAATTTTCTAGGATAATATGATATATTAGGATTGATTTAATTGACTTTTTTCGAAGTAATCAATCTGTTATGAGTTTCAAAAAATCAACTATTGAATAGTGTCAAAATTGACATAAAAGAGTTCTTAAAACAAATATTATATTATTAATTGATATTAAATTCCTCAAAATCTAAGGTTCGGCCAAGAGACTTATATCATGATATGTTCATCATTAATGTACCACTTGGGGGTCTCTTGGATGTATATAGTAAGTTTATTAACCATATTATATAAAAATACAAAGAGACATTGTAAAAGTGAAACTAATTAACTTAGAGTTAATACTTAAAGATAAGGTTAATATAAGTACCCAAACCTGTCTAAATTCTATTGGTTGAGTGGTTTTCGACCTATCCCCACCTTATCCTTTGAATAATCAACTTTGGAGCCTTTAGAAACCGAATATTAATTTATTATAAATTAATATTTCTAACATTTCCAAAGGTGCCCCTCACCCCTCTTATAAAAGGGCACTCCTCCTTCTCATTTCTTCACACCTTCAAAGCCTTTTGGTTCGGCCAAACTCTGTCCCAATACTCTCCCAACATCCCTCACTACAACCTAGAGGCCTTAGTTTGATCAGAAAGCCAACCTAAGGAGCCCTTTTGATCAAATCAAAAGGAAGAACCCAAAGAAGAGGTAATGATTTCACCACCCTTTTCTAAGTTCATTTCTTCTTCCACTTATTCTTCCTTTGTTCTTACCATTCTAAAATAATAAATCCAGTATCTCACATATACTGTGATGTTATTATAAGTATGGTACAACCATATTCAGTATTCTATCCACCCTTTTAATAACATGTCACCATACGTGCGTACGTACGGCTTACCGTCTCCACGTCGTGCTGTAATTGTTATTCAATATAATATTATTTGGATGGGTATAATAATGATGTGTAACTCATGTAAATAATAAATATAACATGTTAATGATTCTGTATATATGATATACCATTCATTTATATATTATTTTAATATCAAAAGAATGATATTGTCGCTCGTGCGTACGTACGGACTACCGTCTCCACGAACGCGATGAGATTCATTCTCCATCGTAACCATTCAAGTATAATTATCATTTGATGATTTAAAAATGATGTTTAAGGACTAGATATTATTCTGGATATGAATAAGATACAACAACCATGGCTTATGTAACAAAACATATAAAGAAAATGAGTAAGTTAACACCCGAAACGACGATAATTCTAAGATATTATTAACAAATCAATGTTAAAAGATCATATATGATATCATATTAATATATATGATTCTTGTATAATTTAATAACAATTATTTCACCATTATACAGGAGGTTAACCTACTCCAACCAAGGAAAAGTACAAGGTAAGGGTTTACTTTACAACCTCTTCATTATCCAAGGTTGTTTATACGTAATAATCTACTGGGATCTCTTTATCATCCACATCCATGTTTCTTAAAAATGTATTTAAAAACATTTTTACTATTACAAGAATATGGTTTAAAGTCATTTATACCCTTGTTTGACTTTTTATAAGAGGTTTATAAAGGAATCTTTCCGTCGTTTTCAAAACAAGGTCCTTTTTAACCTTTTCGACAGAATTGAGGTAAGAATGTTTATTTTAACTTATACGGCGGGTGCGGTTATTTTACGCGATTATAAAATCTTCAAAGCTTTCCTTACAAGCTTATAAGAATATTTTCAAAGAAAATGTTTTATTTTATATGGATCTTAAATGATTTCAAAATAAAAAGAGATATTTCTTTAAAAAGAATTTTGATTTCATCTATGTCAACATCCTTTGATGGATTTTACGCTTATTTGAAGTTGATTTATTGTAATACAAAGCTTCTATATTGTATTGAAAGTTTTGTGATATGTTTGACTGTGGATATGCTATTTTTATACCATTCATAGTTTATGGTGAAAGTATTGACATTTCGTATGCTAGTTCAAATAAGAATGTCTATGTTATATTTCAATCTTTACTTCATATGAATGTGTTGGACAAGTATGTTCCAGGTTGGGGACTGGTTAAAGTAAGCCCTCCAGGTTGGGGACTGGTTAATGTAAGCCCTCCAGGTTGGGGACTGGTAAAAGTAAGCCCTCTATGTTAGGGACTGGTTAAAGTAAGCCCTCCAGGTTGGGGACTGGTAAAAGTAAGCCCTCTAGGTTAGGGAATGGTAAAAGTAAGCCCTCCGGGTTGGTGTCCGGTTATTAGAGGCACTCCGGGTTGGTGTCCGATTATTAGAGGCACTCCGGGTTGGTGTCCGATTATTAGAGGCACTCCGGGTTGGTGTCCGGTTATTAGAGGCACTCCGGGTTGGGTTCCGGTTACAGTTAGCCCCAAGGTCTTGGGACGAGGCCTTGAAAAGTAATTAAAGTTTAGAATTATGCATTACAACATTATGAAAGTGGTTATTGATTTTTGCATGTGATTATTCGATTAGTAGAATATCCATGTGAATAAGTAAATGGAATTATTTCATTTTATTTATGCCATACCATATTGAAATTCAAGTTTAAAAGGCTTTTGTTTTAGTTATACATTGCCTTAAATGTTTATTCTTATTTATGAAAGTTTCCGCTATATTGTTATCCTTACTGGGCATTTGAGCTCACCCCTTTTCTTTGTTTTATTTTTCCCAGGAAGTGAAGAAGTAAGTTATGAATGACCTGCAGGGATATTATGTGGGGATATGAGTGTGGATTATGGAGACAATATGTTGTTGTAGTAGTTTTTCGTTTAATGATGTAATGTAAAACTTATGAATATATCTAGTGTTTCCAAGGCTACTAAACCAATCGGTATTTCGAGATTTGATCTTTCTTGTGATCATGCCAATGTTATGTAATAATGCACCGACTCTGGGTAACTGGGGTCGGGGCGTTACAGTTGGTATCAGAGGAAGTTTAGTACAAACCTTGGAAGCTAGATTTAGATAAACTCTGATTAGAGCACGTAGACCTAAGATGAACTTTGAGGATTAGTATAGAAGAACTTCCTAGAATATTGGTATTGTAGAGATTTTGTGAGTTTTCCGAGAAATACATCTCTGTCTGGATACGAGCAGGTAGAGGCGGCTCTGGCACAGATGTACCTAGGGGTAAAACCCGAAAACACCGCTTTGAGCTAGACTCGAACGGGAACTGGTGCACGACAATGGGCCTTGCTGCACTCTTGGTTACGACACTCCCGGGGGATATGCTTAGGATAACTCTCATTTTCTTTACATATCATTTTGAAGGGATTATGAGTATATACATCCTCAAAGAAAACATTCTTATGATTATGGATTATATCCATAAATAGTTCAATTTATGTTAAGTGTTTTATAAGTATGGGATTATGTGTTTTGATTCATAAACTGATCTAGTTTATGCCATGGTATAGAAATGGCGCCCAGTAGAAGGAATGAGAACTCCAGAAATACACATGATTCAAAGAGAAGGAAGGATCATATCTTTCATGGTCTTAAGCTAGAATTTATAAGAGAAATAGTCTCCCATGTATTATCATCATATGAAGAAATAATATCATGTGTTGATAAGATATGTAAAGAGTTTACTGAGTCCTATGGCTTTGAAGGGAAGAATGAGAAGAAAAGGATGGAAGAGAGAAAGATGGATAAAGGGAAGAGGGAAAAGAAGAATTTTCCCATATGTGGTAACTGTGGAAAGAAACACCTTGGAACTTGCCTGAAAGGAATGGGTGTTTGTTATAAGTGTGGAGGAAAAGGGCACAAATTACGTGACTGGAAGGGTAAGAAAATGGTTTTAAATGTACAATGCTTCATTTGCAAGGAGTTTGGACACTACGCGAACCTATGTCCCAGTCATCAGACTATGCCGCAAATGATGTTATTGGATAATAACCATGTTATGATACTACCACAGATGAAGAGGAATGATTAGAGTTCTTATGTTGATTATGTCAATTGAGTGTTGTATCAACAATGTACTTGTTATAATAATTATGGAGTATATAAGGATTGTACTGCAGTACTATTTCATTAAGGACATGAGATTATGTGGAACAAAGAAAAGTGACTCAATAGCAGGATAAATTTTTGGAAAATATATGGTTGAGAGAATGATAAATCATAATATAGTTCTGATACTGAGGTAGTGATTTTGGAATAATATGTGATTGTTTTGGATAAATTATATTGGATATTCTTGACTACCTTGGAACTGATTAATGATTTGTATATTCCATCATTGTTGGGGTTTAAAACATTTTTGGATTAATGAAGTATATCCAGCATTCTATATGGAATAAGGGAGCATGAATGTAATCAATAAGGAATATGGTAATACATGATGAAGGTATTCATATGCTATTACGGGGTAAAAAGGATCTATATTATAAATGGTGGACTGTGAGTTTGGACATAAGTATTTTGGATAGTTCTAGTTTGGATTATTTTGGATTGCCATAAAAGGACAACCCGGAGGTTGGGCGGCAACCCGTCGCGTCCGGAAAGGCTGCGTGACTTGAACCCGCAACCGAAGGGCGACAAGGGTGTATCACCTACCACTGGCCCAAGAGATGTCCTGGATTAAATAATGTAGTTTTTTTAAAAGATCTGGTAGATGAATTATAAATTCGTTTATTTTGGAACCCTGTACGAATAGTATAAATATAATTTTTTTTACGAGTGAAAGATGAGTTTATGGTAGAAACTTATTAATGGATAAAACTCTGATTATAAAGTAAGTATATCTCCTTATGATCTTAGCCAATCTCATAAATAAATTCCTCAACATTAATAAAAGGAACTTAGAACAAAAATGTTTCCCTAGATGGTACCTTAAATCATCACTAATTTATGGCTTTGGGATTGTTGGCCTTTTCATAGCCATGTTCTCTACCACTCTCCATCAGATAATTGATGGTTATATTTCTCTTCCATATCCATATTTTCCTACATAGAACCCTAGTATGTGTTATTTTCGGTAATCTTCATACTTTCCACTCTTTATTTTAAATAGAGGCCTCATTAATTCATTTTTCGATGTGGGATTTCAACTAAGATATTTCGAAACGTCAAAAATGTGTTATCCCAATACCCTATATTTTGTTGAACCGATGGTACTTCAAATCATCATAGATTGATGAGTTTAAGGACCTCAATTTTATACTTTTGGTGATTGATGACCTCAATCACTACCTATAAATATGTACGTTTTTCCTCCAATTATATGTCTCTAATTGCCACCAATGTTCTCCTAATCAAGATCATAATTTGGTGGTGACCCTTTGATTTCTCTTTTCCTCATATTAAGACTAAATTTTAGTAACCCAATTTCCGATGTGGGTTTTCCCACAAATATATTTTCTACTTTCAACCTTTTATTTTTGAAGAACAATTTCAAATTGCGAGGACGCAATTTATTGAAGGAGGGGAGAATGTAACACCCCAAGATTTCATAGTGTGTTATTCAATAACTTGCACTACACGCAACACTGAGTTCAATTGCACCATGACTTACCAAAAAAAGCCATTAAAAGAGGTCATGAATAGTATTAACTAAATTTTAAACTTTATATAATCCTTATAATTTTAGAATCCATATTATGAGTTTCTTAGTCATAATGCAAGAACAGATTCATTTTCAGTACTGCACTTTTATCAACTTTTGATAGTGAAACCTTTTTAAATACAATATTTTAAACTTTTTGACTAAATGGAGACATCAAAAAATTTAAAATGAAACATCCCAAGCTTCCACGGTACGCTTTCCTTTGAATAAAATAGTAGCGTGTGTTGTACGCAACTTCGAGTTCTAACACACCGTAACCAATCAAACTAGCTGTTATGAATAGTAATACCTACTTTTTGAAGTTATATATATTTTATATTTTAAAATGGACTTCATTTTTGGATTCGGAATATCAAATTTAGCCTAAGGTGAAATTTTGGTACTTTTCGGATAACTTTCATATTTTGATGAATAGTGAAAATTACTAAATTTTAATTAAAAACAACTTTTTTAATCAAAATAATTAATAGTGATAAATTATGAATTTGAGTGGTTTTAAAATATATTTAGAATATATTTTTACTATTTAATATAATGTTGGTCATTGGACATAATTTTACAATTAAACCGAACATAAACAAGTGTCAATCTTTTGATAGTTATTATCTCTTAAAAACACGCTTTTTGTTTTGACAGCGGGAATTAATTTTAAATTAATTTCTGCCACTTCTGTGTTTTGAATTTAGGAAAAAGGATTCCATATTTGGAATCAGGATGTTCAAATTGTGTAAATAGGTAACTTTTATTTTTAGACATTTTGAATAATTACTGCGGTAAATATTTTATTTACCATGGTTAAGGGTAAATCCGGTAAATAAGGGTTAACAAATAATATTATAATAATACTAAATTACCCTAAAACGTGTCTTAAACCTATTGGTTGATACATGGTCGACCATGGGAATCTTTGGGTCTATTTTGGGACCCCATGGATCCACTTTTAAGTGATAATGACACTTTATTTTAATTTAGTTAAAATGAATACAAAAATGACACAAGCATATATATTTTAGAACAACAATTGTTACATAGGGTTATATATGTTGGATTTTAGATTATAAAAATTCATTAGAAAGATAAAACGATTTCCTACATAATGATATTTTATTTATAATTTTTAGACATTAAATAAGTTATTTTTTATATGACACAATGATGATGCAGTAATTACTATAATAGTGAAAAATTAAAATAATTGATATTATAAATACCCAAATAAATATAATATGAAACTTTTAATGAATTAAACTAATTTTCTTGGATAATATGATATATTAGGATTGATTTAATTGACTTTGTTCGAAGTAATCAATCTGTTATGAGTTTCAAAAAATCAACTATTGAATAGTGTCAAAATTGACATAAAAGAGTTCTTAAAACAAATATTATATTATTAATTGATATTAAATTCCTAAAAATCTAAGGTTCGGCCAAGAGACTTATATCATGATAGGTTCATCATTAATGTACCACTTGGGGGTTTCTTGGATGTATATAGTAAGTTTATTAACCATATTATATAAAAATACAAAGAGACATTGTAAAAGTGAAACTAATTAACTTAGAGTTAATACTTAAAGATAAGGTTAATATAAGTACCCAACCCTGTCTAAATTCTATTGGTTGAGTGGTTTTCGACCTATCCCCACCTTAACCTTTGAATAATCAACTTTGGAGCCTTTAGAAACCGAATATTAATTTATTATAAATTACTATTTCTAACTTTTCCAAAGGTGCGCCTCACCCCTCTTATAAAAGGGCACTCCTCCTTCTCATTTCTTCACACCTTCAAAGCCTTTTGGTTCGGCCAAACTCTGACCAAATACTCTCCCAACATCCCTCACTACAACCTAGAGGCCTTAGTTCGATCCGAAAGCCAACCTAAGGAGCCCTTTTGATCAAATCAAAAGGAAGAACCCAAAGAAGAGGTAATGATTTCACCACCCTTTTCTAAGTTCATTTCTTCTTCCACTTCTTATTCCTTTGTTCTTACCATTCTAAAATAATAACTCCAGTATCTCACATATACTGTGATGTTATTATAAGTATGGTACAACCATATTCAGTATTCTATCCACCCTTTTAATAACATGTCACCATACGTGCGTACGTACGGCTTACCGTCTCCACGTCGTGGTGTAATTGTTATTCAATATAATATTATTTGGATGGGTATAATAATTATGTGTAACTCATGTAAATAATAAATATAACATGTTAATGATTCTGTATATATGATATACCATTCATTTATATATTATTTTAATATCAAAAGAATGATATTGTCGCTCGTGCGTACGTACGGACTACCGTCTCCACGAACGCGATGAGATTCATTCTCCATCGTAACCATTCAAGTATAATTATCATTTGATGATTTAAAAATGATGTTTAAGGACTAGATATCATTCTGGATATGAATAAGATACAACAACCATGGCTTATGTAACAAAACATATAAAGAAAATGAGTAAGTTAACACCCGAAACGACGATAATTCTAAGATATTATTAACAAATCAATGTTAAAAGATCATATATGATATCATATTAATATATATGATTCTTGTATAATTTAATAACAATTATTTCACCATTATACAGGAGGTTAACCTACCCCAACCAAGGAAAAGTACAAGGTAAGGGTTTACTTTACAACCTCTTCATTATCCAAGGTTGTTTATACGTAATAATCTACTGGGATCTCTTTATCATCCACATCCATGTTTCTTAAAAATGTATTTAAAAACATTTTTACTATTACAAGAATATGGGTTAAAGTCATTTATACCCTTGTTTGACTTTTTATAAGAGGTTTATAAAGGAATCTTTCCGTCGTTTTCAAAACAAGGTCCTTTTTAACCTTTTCGACGGAATTGAGGTAAGAATGTTTTTTTTAACTTATACGGTGGGTGCGGTTATTTTACGCCGTTATAAAATATTCAAAGCTTTCCTTACAAGCTTATAAGAATATTTTCAAAGAAAATGTTTTATTTTATATGGATCTTAAATGATTTCAAAATAAAAAGAGTTATTTCTTTAAAAAGAATTTTGATTTCATCTATGTCAACATCCTTTGATGGATTTTACGCTTATTTGAAGTTGATTTATTGTAATACAAAGCTTCTATATTGTATTGAAAGTTTTGTGATATGTTTGACTGTGGATATGCTATTTTTATACCATTCATAGTTTATGGTGAAAGTATTGACATTTCGTATGCTAGTTCCAATAAGAATGTCTATGTTATATTTCAATCTTTACTTCATATGAATGTTTTGGACAAGTATGTTCCAGGTTGGGGACTGGTTAAAGTAAGCCCTCCAGGTTGGGGACTGGTTAAAGTAAGCCCTCTAGGTTGGGGACTGGTAAACGTAAGCCCTCTAGGTTAGGGACTGGTTAAAGTAAGCCCTCCAGGTTGGGGACTGGTAAAAGTAAGCCCTCTAGGTTAGGGACTGGTAAAAGTAAGCCCTCCGGGTTGGTGTCCGGTTATTAGAGGCACTCCGGGTTGGTGTCCGGTTATTAGAGGCACTCCGGGTTGGGTTCCGGTTACAGTTAGCCCCAAGGTCTTGGGACGAGGCCTTGAAAAGTAATTAAAGTTTAGCATTATGCATTCCTACATTATGAAAGTGGTTATTGATTTTTGCATGTGATTATTCGATTAGTAGAATATCCATGTGAATAAGTAAATGGAATTATTTCATTTTATTTATGCCATACCATGTTGAAATTCAAGTTTAAAAGGCTTTTGTTTTAGTTATACATTGCCTTAAATGTTTATTCTTATTTATGAAAGTTTCCGCTATATTGTTATCCATACTGGGCATTTGAGCTCACCCCTTTTCTTTGTTTTATTTTTCCCAGGAAGTGAAGAAGTAAGTTATGAATGACCTGCAGGGATATTATGTGGGGATATGAGTGTGGATTATGGAGACAATATGTTGTTGTAGTAGTTTTTCATTTAATGATGTAATGTAAAACTTATGAATATATCTAGTGTTTCCAAGGCTACTAAACCAATCGGTCTTTCGAGATTTGATCTTTCTTGTGATCATGCCAATGTTATGTAATAATGCACCGACTCTGGGTAACTGGGGTCGGGGCGTTACATCCCATCTATCGATACATCCAGGAGTGGCGAAGTTGTACGAAGACCTCTAATGACAACACTAGTGGCTTGGAATGAAGAAAGCAGTAGTAGAGTTTGTCACTTGGTGCCTCATTTGTCAGCAAATTAAGGTGGAGTAATAGGTACCAGCATGCTTAGTTCATCCTTTAGAGGTCCCAGATTGAATATAGGACAAAATATCCATGGAATTTGTGACAGGACTTCCACGTAAATTCAGGGTTCATGATTCTATATGGGTGATCGTTGACCGACTCACTAAGTTGGCACACTTCCTACTGATCAGATATCAGGGTTCAGTAGAGAGATTGGGACGCATCTATGGACAAGAGATTGTATGGAAACATGGAGTACCCACGTCTATTGACTTTGATCATGATGCACGTTTCACTTTCCATATATGGAAGTTGTTTCATGAGGCTTTTGGGACGTAGCTACATTTGAGCACCAGCTTCCATCCTCAGACGGATGGCCTGACTGAGAGGACCATTCAGTCCCTCGAGGACATGCTACGTGCTTGCGTCCTTGAATTCGGTTTCATCTAGGAGGATCAAATTCCCTTGGTAGAGTTTACATACAACAACATCTATCAATCCACTATTGGGATGACACTATTTAAGGATCTATATGACCGACAATGAAGATCACCTTTGTTTTGGACTGACCCTGGGGAGTCAGCACTTGTGGGACCAAAGATGGTGCGGGCTACCATGGAGAAGGTGTAGATCGTCCAAGAGCGGATGAAGACTGCACAAAGCAGGCATAAGTCTTATGAAGATAGGAGACAAAGACCTCTATAGTTCGAGGATGGTGACCACATCTTTCTACGAGTGTCACCCTGACGAGGTTTGAGGAAATTAGGCTGGGGCAACAAGTTATCTCTGAGGTTGATCGGACCCTTTCAAGTCCTCAGTAAAGTTGGTAAGGGGGCTTATAGCTTAGCTCTTCCCCCTCAGTTACACTGGGTACAAGTCGTTTTCCAAGTATCTTAGCTGAGGAGATACGTGCACAAACCTTCACACATCATTGACTGGGGAGAGCTTGACATCGTCGATGGGGTGAAGTTTTTGGAGGTTCTAGTGGAGATTGATGATCTATAGGAGAGAGTCCTTTATGGTCCATCGACACATTTGGTGCATGTACGTTGGTGGAATATGAACCTCCAAGAGAGTACCTAGGAGCAGGAGGCTCAGATTCATTCTCATTACCCCGACTTGGTTTTCTAGTTTTTGTGGTCTTGCATTCTGGGATGCAAATCCCTTAGGTGGGGAGAATTTAATGACCTGGATTTTCCAAATAATTTTTTTTAAATTATATGGGAATATTGGAACTCCAAAAAAATTGATGTTGCATTATTCTGAGGCCCAGAGTTCCCAGAATGAATTTATGAACTTATTTTAGGTGCGTTCAGTAAATGTGTGAGTATGTTTTTGTTAATTTTGAACCGGTGCTCAGAATTGAAATTTGAGGACATAGTTGAGCTCGCAATGCTGGTATTTTCTAAAGCCGACCTTCAACTCGACCACAGTAGGTCGAAGGAGAAATTTAGTTTTAGTGCTTTTCATGGGAGAAAATAAAATAAAATAACCTTATTTTATTTATGGAATTTAATCCTCCCAATTTGATTATTTTTGGTGGGGACCACCTGAGCTTGAGAACTGCCAATTTGAATTCAATGGTGGGGACCACCCGACCGTAGAACTCCCCCGTTAATGGGAGGATAATCTTGGTTTCCCCTCACATTTTTTTTCAACTAAATTAGTTTAATTAATAAAAATTAACTTATTAATTTGGAATTTCACCTCTTGGTTGGAGGATTTGGTTGGAAAAGGTGAGTCTGGGAGAATTGTGGAGAAACAATATCACCAACGAAGAACCCTTTCTCCAACAAAGAACTTCATTGAAGGATCCCCAATGAGGAACATCTTCAATGATGCTGAACAGATGTCTGTTCTTTCCCCTCATCATTGACGTCAATGAGAAATCATGGTATCGAATGTTGTTTGGAATACCCCTTACCATTTTCTTATCAATATTCTTGATTTAAGAACAATTATGTCACTTGCTACCATTCTAATGCGGAGGGTGCGGGCCAAACAAACATGGCCCAACCTATCTGCAACCTTTTTGGTTTATGATGGTCATGAATCGATGTTGAAATTCTGTGTCGAGTGTGGGAGTCATCAGAATGAATAACGGGCCACCAGGGCGTGCCTAGTGACAGAGGAACGTCGCCGGTAACCTGTTCCAGTGACCGGCACTAGTCGGGCTCAGGAGCAGCGGTGGAATGACCACGCCATCAGAGAAGTGTACAGGCATGTCGACCGTGGTGAAACAAGGGTAGAGGATGGTGCACAAATTTCCACTTGAAGGGGGTGATGACACATGACCGTACTGCCGAGCGTGCAAGAGTCGCGACACGAGGTCGCGACGGTGAAGAAGGGTGGCTGAATCGATGTCGGCTGCTAGAGGATGCGCGAGGCAAGACCGTGCCATAGAGGAGGGATGGCCATTCGACCAACTGAGGAGCCAATTGGGACCCAAGGTCTAGCTTGCTAGCTACCGACACCATGTGCTGCCAGCAGATCGGCTACCCAACCTGAACGACCCAGTAGTTTGGGGTATCCTGGGTGCACCTCCCCTTGGTTGGCGGCTTGGGTGGGCCCCTCCGTGGGGCCACCCAGCTGTGGGCTGCATCACGAACCAACCAGTGTGGGCTGGGCTGGACCCAGTAGGTTGTGTCATCAAAGGCCAGGTGGGGCCGGGTCGGTCCGACTGGGTCGGAGCAGACTTGGACCAACACCGACCCCTTTTCACTCTTTCAGCTATATCTTGACATACAAGTTTCCATTTGATGAAACATCTATGGTGCCAAAAACCTTGGATCTAGATGGTTGTTTTGGTATACCTCACCTCTGTCTTGGATAAAGTTGGTGTATGGCCGGGTTGAATCGAACATGAATCCAACCGGGCCCTTGGGATATAAAGGCTAATTACTTACAGATCGAGCGTCACATTGATGCACCATCTATTGCATTGAGACCCATATTATGTGGTGGGACGTTGGGATAATTTTTCATGGGACTTCATGGTAGTGGAAGTATCGACATGTGGCTTGATGTAACATGATAAATGGATCTTATTTCGGTATGTGCTTTGGGATCCCACATGGGTCTCTGTTTCAGGGTCCCACATGGATCCACTCTAGGAATCCACGTGGGACTACTCTAGGATCCTATGTGGGTCTTCTATACTAGGATCCTACATGGATCTAATGATTTAGGATCCCATGTGGGTCTGCCTCTCAACAGAGTATGATGATTCAATAGTTACATCTAATCATCATTACCAACATACCTATGTTATACCTAGTGTGAGCTGAGTCCTTATCTTTGTGGTACACTTCTACGTGATGACACCTTTGTGGTATTTTCTTATGTGGCATTACCTATGTGGTACAAATTTTTTTATACTCACCTTCGTGGAATAGTTGAGCTTTGGTCTTTGAGTTGGGCCCTTTGTTTCTTTGTGATTGATATGGGTATACTCGACAACTTAGGTATATGTATGGGCATATACCTAAGTAGGATTGTCAGTTGTTTTCATGATTTTTGGTTGATCCTTTGTGGATTTTGTGAGACCTTCGAGGGTCTTGTTCCCTACTATTTATCATTATACTCACCCCTGCACAGGATATGCCCGCACCTTGTTGTGTTTGCTGCAGATGACAGATACTGCTGACTGAGGAAGAGAGTACAGGGACTTAAGTTAGCTAGGAGGTAGAAATAGATGAGGTATACCACAGAGGAGACTGTTTGAGAGATGTACCAACCCTTCAAGTAGGATCCTTGGTGGGTGTTCACAGTATCTATTTTCAGATATTCTTTTACATTTCAGTTTACATGTACTATCCAGTTTTACTTGTTATTTTCATTTGGGATTTTATTCTGGCCCCTTTACTTTTTGTACACACATTGTTTACATTATAGGTTACTTTGTGCTTGTATCTTACTTTGTGCTTAGTTGTGTGAGTTTATAGGTTAAAATAGCAATTCCTTCCCAGTTTTTAGGGAATACGCCTTTTGGTGCTAGTCGCCAGCCCTTGGCCTACGGAAGGCGGTCTTGGGGTAGTCACGGCACGAGCCCTGGGGGAAAGGGTCCTAAAAATATTAATTTATTACACTAATATAAAATGTATCTTGAAAAATAATTTTCATATTTTTAATCATGACTTACAAATTCTATATATTGGCCCCTCTTATTTTTCGCTGATTATAAATAGTAACCGTAAAAATTATTATCACCACAGTAATGGTGAATTGGATAATTACGGTTAAAAATAATATCATATGAACTAAAAAATGACCCTAAAACATTAAGTTTTCCATTTTTTGTGTAGTTATAAAATTTCTATAAAATTTGAAAAAATTTGTAAACTTGGTGTCATATTTCTTTTTTTAGATTTATAATAATTATTTAAAACTTAAAGTCAAAATATTCATTTTCTTACTTTTAATATATATTATATTTTGTTATTTGAATAAAAAATTAAGAAAATATATAAATGGTTAATTTTAAAATAAATTATTTTTTATAAAATAAATTTATTTCTAATTTTTAGTGATTAAATAATTACCTTAAGTGATTACATAACACTGAAACATTATTTATTCAATTAACAGAAAAATTAAATAAAAGTTTTTAAAAATATTAAATGTAATATAATTTGAATGAATTATTGTCTTAAAATAATTGTTGAGAAACAAATAAGGTGGTATAGATTTGATAAACTGTTATATTATAATTCAGTTTTCTATCACGATGTTTTCAATGTCAAATTAAATTAATAGTTTCAATAAAAGAAATTAAAGTAATGTTATAATATTTTATTAATTGATTTAAAAATCCTAAATATCATATATCTAGAGAATGTATTGAGACATGGTTTACAATATAAAACATGATCCATTTATGGGACAATTATCCATTTATAGTAATTATCTTTACCCATAAAGAGTAAAAAACATTGTTATCATGGTAAACATCAAAAGGGTTAATAGAAGGTTTAAACAAAGTGATAAGTGTTAAGAAATCACCTTAAAATTCCCAATTCTATTTTTATGAGGGTATTTATACTCATAGAAATATTATAATTTAATTATATCAATTTATATACATTTAAAAATGAAAATTAATTTATAATAATTTCATACTTTGTTAAATTCCAAGAATGCCCCTCCCCTAATTATAAAAGGACACCCATCTCCTATTTTATTCAAATTTAAAAAAAAATTGTTTTTCAAAGTATATAACGAAATAAATTTGAAAAATATCTTCCCACTTTTTAGATATCTTATTTTGTTCATAATATCAACCTTAACCATAATAAATTTTAATAAAAAAGAGGTGATTCAAAGAAGAGGTAAAGCATATAACAAAATATTTTAGTTTTATTTATTCATATACCTCTTAAAAATATTATTCAAACCTGATGAAATAATAAAAATATTATATTAAATATAATTAGATATTTATATATTATTTTAATACCCTATATAAATCTCTTCTTCCATCAAATGGGAAACAAAACCATCGTTCGTGTGTACAATAGACTACCTCCTCGGGAACCGATGTAATTTGTTTCCATAATTGCCTATAAATAAAAGTTATAATGATGTATTTAATGATTTTATACTATATTAAAGAAATATTTATCAATCCTAAAATATAATATATCAATTTATTTTACATTTTGATCCATTGGAAAATGATAATGTCATTCGTGCGTACGTATGTACTACCACCTCCATGAAGCAATGCGATTAATTTTCCATCACGACATCACATGGATGACATATATATGTTTATTAATAAAAATAATATAGTATTTATGATATAATTATTTTTATTTAATGATAAAATAAAAATTAACTTCATTCCATCGTGATCTATGAAAAATTTTAATGTTGCTGATGTGTACGTACGACTTACCGTCTCTAAGGTTGAAACATATTTTCTTTTTCATAACCATATATCATGGTTGGTTTTAAAATTATAATTTATTTATAATAATGATAATTGTTTTAGATATGATGTAATTCACTCTTTTACCATAGTCATCCTATGGAAGTCATTGTGGAAATATGAACCTAATATCTTCAATACATCAGGTGCGAACATAATTGGTAACATATATAAATATAAAATTCTAATAAAAAATTGTTAATAAATTTGAAAAATCATCTAAAGAATTTAAATAATTAATATTGGTTTTTTAAGAAGATATAAAATGTACGTGATGAGACAGACATGAGATAAGGGATTTCATGTGAATTCTCTTTTATTAAGGCATGTTTTAATGTTATAATTCAAATTTATTTTATATGGTTTATATAATTTAATTTTACTTATTATAGCCCAAATAATTCCTTATTTAGGGTATTTTATGATTAAATTAAAATTATTTCTTCCCATTGTATTTTAATGTAATTTTTCTTAGTTGTAATGTCTTTCTTAGCTCAATATCCATTCATTGGATTATTCTTTAAATTCATTAACTATGTAATGTCTTGATTATAAATGAAGTGACATATGATTTAATTATTTTTTATTTGAAATTTTTTTGTTTTTATTTAAATTTTTACATATAATTTCCTAATTGATTAAATTATCTATCAAATTATATGATCTTTGTAAGGGAACATTGTCTTAATTTTTTAGTTGAGATTATTTGATGTTATAAAACTATTTAGTTTTATGATTTGTATATACTAACCATTTGATATGATATATACCAATTTCCATTATATTTATGATATTAATATATTCATTTATGTTATTTTATTCTTTGGGGTTATGATTAATATTATTTCAAAGCTATCAGGGTATATTTCACAATACCATCAATATTTAAGATTTTTTAAATTTATGTCTCTACGAGGGGAATTATTTGATCTTTATGTCTAAAAACTATCCTATTGTCATATAGTTGTTTATATAAATTAAAATTATTCCTGTAATGTTCATATTTTAGGTACTTAGGATAACTAAATAATGTTTTAAGGAAAACTGACTTTTCACCCTCTCGGTCAGAGATATCTTTCTTTCAAGTCCATATTTTTCTTAAAATGTGTTAAATAATATTTTTAATATTCTATAATTATTTAAAAAATAAATTTATATCCATATTATACTTTAAAAAATGAGATAGATGTGTTATTCTAGTCTTGTTATGAATGAAGTATTATGACTTTTTACCGAAAATGTTAACAGAATCAATTTTTTTAAATACTCAGTATGAATGTAATTTTGCACTATCATGACCCCTAAATGATTTGAATATTTATTTATGAGTTCATCTAAATATTATCAAAGAAAATTTTTTTCCAGGTATTCAAGAAATTTTTCTTTTAAAAATTATTTTCAATGTGAATGTGGAATCTTCTTCATGAATGATTTTAATGCAATTTTATGGTATTTCTTTTAATCAACGACAAAAAAAAATTATTTTATTTATACAAAACTAGGTATATGTTGTAATGATACCATAAAATTTATTTCATAGGATTATTTAATATTTTGTTGACTAAGAAATTATTAATATTTTAGAATCTTTTTTTCAAATTTTAATGTTTATTTTGATTATGAATTGAATTTTTATTCCCCCATTTCATATGATGAATGAACTAGACATAAAAAGTGATGGTAGGGGACTATTATTTCCCCTAGATATATTGGTAGGTATTATTAGAATACCTAGTTTGTGTATTTGGAAAAAACCTTACACATTTATGCAATATTTCCAAGAATGATGGCTTCATAATATATTCAAGATGTCAAAAATTATGCATTGAATCATTATTATATTAGTAATTAGTACCCATAAAATTATTTGAATAATAATTCTTTGATAAGTTTCAAGTTCATCTAATTTTTTATATGATATTATTTTATCATCATTTATTCCTATACTTATATTCAATATGCTCAAGTTGATGATACTGTGAAATATGTTTTCAGTTATTCACCATTCCTTATTGATTATGTTTTATTTATTTTATGACAGAATCTCTTGTACATAAACCTTATTGATGATATGAGACCCACATTATTTTATTCCCATTCATCAATATTATATAATGTGTACTTAGAATGATATTCAGGGAAATGATTGAGATAATTATGAGCTCTCAAATAAAATACTACTTTATATGTTATATTTTCATATGTAATGTGATATTAAAGTTTGAATTCTGTTAACCGAGACTAATAAACTATTTGTAACTTCAATATGGAAAAAACGTTATCTAATAATAATGTAACGACCAACTCTGGGATACTAGATCTGAGATGTTGAAAACATTATTCTTTATCTTATAAGATGAAATAAATAATGATAATTTTTTGATTATTTTTAATCTATGAATGGTATTATCATAATTAATGAGTGAAATATTCAAATAAATTTTTGAGAAAAAAGGGAAATAATTATTTACATATATATATATATTATATTATAATAGTAAATAATCTATCATTCTCATCGATGATATAATTTCATAGCATTGTTCAAATTTGTGGACAAACCGATCCAAACATGAACACACCACGATTATTAATGATTTTGAGGTGTTTTAGAGGAAATATAATTACACTAGTAGAATAGTGATATAATTTAGTGTTTATTAGTGTGATATATGTGCATTATAATGTATAAAAAAGAAAAAGTAATTGAAATAAAAATATAACATAACATTGAATAATCATTTTTCACTTATTATGATTGTTTTAAATGATTGAATTAACGATATCAGTTTATTGGTCATGTAGTAATTAGTTTCTACAATTTTATATAAAATAATCTTAATATTATCATAAAAATCATATTTATCCCTTAAACCAATTATCACGACCAACAATATAAGGCAATGATGAATAGAAAAACTAAGATCAATCATCACATAGAGGTAGTGATCCATGTTTTGTTATCAATAAACTTCACTTATTTTGAAAACAAATAAACACTTAATTAATGTAATTGATCTAACATATTGTTATTATTTTAATATTTAATGTTTTTTAGTTTCTTAAAAACATCAAATTAAATATTGATGACTTATGTTTTAACAAAATAATAATGAAAATGATTTATGAAAATATGATAATCTAATGGAATTTAATAATAAGTATTGTCATAGGCTTCTAAATAAAGTATACTATTAGTTCCAAACTAACTTATCATTAGATATGTATAGAGGTTGAGTTGATCAGAAGATAAAAATTGTTTTTCTTTTCATACCATTAAAATTGACCCTATAATATATGGAATTAGGACATTTGAGGAATGCCTATAAATTGAGTATCACCTTTAGGATTATAATATAAATAAATCTAAAAGATAAAATCAATATCCTTAATTTATTTATATATTTATCTTCTTGTTTAGTAATTTAATTTTTATTTTTTTCTATCTGAGTGTTTTTATAGAGGCTCACACCTGTGGGGATTTCATTATAAATGTCTCTGTCTTTTATTGGTGTAATTTTTTCACTATGGTACTATTTAAGGAACTGGATACCGAGATACTAGTTTATTTTAAAAAATTACTAAGATACCAGTTATGTATAATATATAAAACAATATACTAGTTAAGTATCATTAGGAAAACAATGTACTGGTTATGTAGTTTGGGAAATCATGTTACAAACTGTAGTAGCAATGATATTCTGATGAGGTTGATGAAATGCCTCCAGGGTTAGGAAGAGAGAGTAGTGTTTCTGAATTTTAAGATGTAAAATACCTTTGAGAAGGTTTACAGTTGGGGATATATCATACACGGTCTATATGTCTACCTTTAACATTTGTTTAATAATGATATTATAATATCATTTTATAGTTATTTTATTATTACCTGTATTTTATAATTCATTTTTTTGTAATTTAGTTTAGTTTTTATTTCCTATGAGGACATTAAAGTTAATATATAATCTAATGCACCGATACGTTAACTTTTCACTTTAATTTTATTTTTTATGTACATTGGTAATTCATAATATTGATTCATTTAATTTGGGCGAATTGTGTTTTCTAAATTATAATATTTTTTTCATTTTAGGATACTGAATATCTATTGATATTTTTAAAAATTATTAACCCCCTCTTATAGATTTTTTCCACATCATTATAAAATTGTTATCCCAGGTTTGGTTTCTACTTTCCAGAATTATTTTGATATTTTCCCGAATTATATTTTTATAATTTTTTTATATTTCAGTTTCCATGCAGTCTAAAATATGTGTAGATACTTTTTCTAAGTATGTAATGTTTATATAGTAGATGAATTCATAATTTGAATCCAAATCAACCACCCAAATTTTGTGGTAATGACTATTAATAATAAAGAGATAAAATAGAGAGTTATATAATAATCATTGGATTTGTAAATTTTCTAATGCTTACCAAAGATTTTATATTTCAGGATAAGGACGTTTCTACCTTCACAACAGAAGGGAAAAATCATTTTTCATTAAAATTTAATAGTTTTAAATTATCTAACGTGATCTATAAAATAAAATATCCAGAGTCAAATATCTTCTTATCGAACTATGGGTGATATAAAGAAGAAATTACAAGTTTTACATTTCAGAACATAAAATGTTCTTGAATCCAAAAGTGCTACGGTGATGGTTGAATTTCTGTATTTGGTTTTTTTCTTAGAGAATGTATTTCTCAAATGAATTGGTGATTTATAAAAAAATATAGTCTACATTCCCCATGTGTTATTGAATTATCAAATAATCATCTATTTTATAAATTTATTTACATTATACGTAATTAATGGTAACAAAAAGGATATATATTGATGAAACTAAGAATATCAAAAAGTTTTGTATAAATGACTAAATAAACACTTTAATATAGTGTGAAAATATTTTGAATAGATATATTGAAAATTAAAATAAGAAAAATGGAGTTTCTTTTACAACTATTGGATATAAAAAACCATAAATTGTAAAATAAGCTCATCAATGAAATGTTATAGAATGGTTTCTAAAGAAAGTGAGAATGATCTTATTAATATAGAAGATGTTAATTTAAAAAAAATGTTTTAATAGAGAAATTTTAGAAAAATATATCTGAAGGAAATTAAAGAGGAAAATGATTCTTTCAAACCAATTTTCTATGACTATAGAAAACAATGACATATAGGACCATAATGTATTTATCGTAAAGAGAGAGAGAAAAAATATTCTATATAATCTAAAAAGTACTATAATAATAGATTTTACAGAAATATTGAAATCTGTAAATACCTTGAGTTCCAATGAAAGCGACACTACTTCAAATAACTCATTTGAAGGAAATGATGATGGTATTAATATTATAGTACTTTATGCCAACTCTTAAAAATTAGAAAAATTTTGTATTGGAAGACTAACTACTAAACCACTAAAAAATATATCATAATATTTTAATCATTTTTATATATCATACCATGATGATTATTATGATGATAATGATTTATATAATAAATAATGTTTTCATGAAAATGTTGAGGATTTGAAAGCCTAAATTACATAATGTGAGACTAGGTGTTAGAAGATACATAAGAGATATATAGATCTTAAAGAAGAATCTATAGAAATCAAATAAAGATTAAAAATGGAATATGATATGATTAAAGAAACAAGAAACTAAAATCTAAATATTATGTCAGAAATTGAAAAATAGAATGAAAAAGTTTCCAAATTATTAATGATATGGAAGGAAAATCCAAATTATATGAAGATAAAAAATATAAAATATTGTAGAATAAAAGAGAAAATTAAAAAAGAGTAAACATTTATTAAATTTTTTTGTTATTATAAATCATAAATATGAAATTGAAATCCAAAAGAATTATTTTTACCAATTTCACAACAGGTGGAAAATAATTTTAGGAAATGTAAAATTATTTGAGGCTTATCATAAATTCATTTAAATAATAAAGAAAATACCCTAAAACATCAGTCAACTAACAAAATATATTTTGTTCCCAATCATGAAACATTATATAATACATTTCAAAGAGGTAAAAAATGATAAAACCACTATTCAATCAATATAATTGAATCATTTGGAAAAACTAGATTTTTATTTAATAAGAACATGTTGAATATGAGAATAGAATATCTAAGACAATACATGTTCTAAAGATTCTATTTTATAATTATAATAGACCTAAGTAAGTCTATATTCTAAATAATTAATTTAGAATATAATTTTTCTATACATTAGTAGTTAAAATCATATCATGGATGTCCCTAGAATTACATATTTACATTTATATTAATTAGTTAATTAATGTTTTCCTGTTGATAATTTAATTTCTTCCTTTTATTTAGGATTAGTATTTGTTTATTTATTTTAACAAGATTTTAATAAAATATAATTAACTTATGAACATAAATACTGTTGTCAATTCATTGGGACCATCTTCAAAATTAGATGATCAATCCTTTCAACATAGAAGATAACTTAATTTTTTTCAATCATTTTATTTTTATCCAATATAAAAGAAATTATAAATCTTATCTATTTTATAAGATTTATTCTTTGGAATAACATCAAAACCTAATGTGTTTAATTTTCATCCGAATTTTGAAATATTGTTTTTCTTTCTGAATATCATTTTTTTAATTTTTTTCCAATTAACTATATCAAATTTTTGATCTAATTACTCTTTATTAATATGATTTTAATAATTCAAGTAATAATTAAAGAGTAATAAATTTATAGAATCAATTTAATTATTAAAAAATAATTAGCAAATCATGATATTTTGGTGGTAATTGATCTAATCTATTGGATTAAATTAATCAATAATGAAAATTCAACTTCTTGAAATTTTTTTATAAAGGAGTGAACCTCAGAGTTTTGGGTGCACACTCATTGAACATAAGTAAATCCCTTAAAAATTTTATAAATATTTTTTTTCAATTTTCTAAATGGTAACGTTTCTCTAGTTTATTAAAATTATATATTACAAAATAATTATTTCTAGATATATTTTGTGATATAGATAGAGCTATTCTGAGCTATTGGATAAATATTCATTCTTGGTAAAGGAAATTATTAACTTTCAAGGTCGGGGGAAGACAACTTAAAACATTGATGAGAATGAAATATATTTGAAACTTTTGATAAGGAAATAATTTATTTTAATTATATTCATAATATATGATAGTTTAATGAAATATTATTTCATATTATTAATTCATTATTTTATTATAACTATAAAAAAATTTAGAACTCTTAGAAGTTACTTTTGTAGGTGAGTGCGTTTTTTATTATCATTAAATACTTAATGTTTATGGTGATTCTGGATGCTACGAAACATCTATTTGTGGATTTGGATAATTTTCAAAAGACAAGAAATTTAAATACTAGTGAAATTTTTTTATTTCAATGGGTCTTATATTTTATTCTTTCAATAAAAATAGATAAGGATACAATCAATATTCAAGACATGTGTCTATTGGGATGCTTAGTATAATTCCAAAATATTTGTTTTGAAATGTTTTTATGGGATTATATTGAAAAAAATAATAATGGTTCTTTTAAGATGTATATTCTTTTTATAGAAATTTTTTGAGTAGATTTTTAGTCATGTAATAAAAATTATAAAAAGTTGAGAAGAAATCCCATCATGAGAGACCATATGAAAACTTGATCAATTATGATACTATCTAAATGATGAGATTGGTTTATGATTTCATGAGTAATACTTTTGTTGAAATGTAATATATATTTTCATATAAATATATTTATAATTTAATATAATATGGGGATAAATATTAAGATGGTTAGAAATTGAAACCATTAAATCTTCTAAAATTTCTACATCCAAAAAAGCCACCATAAGAATTCAGAAGACACTGAAAAATATTATTCTGAAATAGAATAAGAAAAGGAGAATAAAATAGTACCAAATGTTCATAAATTAATTTTTATTATTATTTATAGATAAAATAATGTTATAGATACACATAATAAGAACAGAACGAAGAATGTATAGTAAGTAAAAAAAGAAAAAAAGTAGATAGAGAAGCCAATATACCCTTTTTATTCTAAAATAATGATGAAGAAAAAATTATCAGAATATAATCTGAGGGAAATATATATGATCTAAATACAAAGAATAATTATTCCATTAAAAATAAAAATTATCATATTTCATGATATATTCTTCTGACTATCACAACCAAGAAACATGTGGTTTTATAAATATATTTGAAAATAATGTTTGAATTTAAATGAAAATTTGAAGAACTTCCATCAAAAGATCTTGATAAATCCCCATCCCTCTTTTCCACATCAAGGTTGACCAGAAGCCTAGTCATAAATCAGACTAATGTTCAAATATTATATTTTCCTATATCTTAATTTCCTCCTCCCGAAATCCATAGATCATATGTTCCTTAAATTTAATATTTAATTGAATATCAATGTTCAGATGTTCCACATTCTAATTATCCTATAGAATTTATTCCTATTTTTTTTATGAAAGATCCTAAGGTATAATACTCTTTTTAGAGGAAAAATAAAACCTAAACAAAGAGAGTATATATAAGGGATTTAACACCTATTAAATCCTCATTATATATATATATATATTATTACATACTCTCAATCTATGAATGATATTTTTAAATCAATTTCAAAAAAAGGACAAGTACAAGTTCAACTCATATTCAAGTTCTTGATCTAGTTTTGAGATAACAATAGATGAAATAAATGTCATCAATGGTGAACTTGTTGAAATTGAAGATTACTATTCAGAATTTTTTTTCAAATGTGATGAAAAACAAGTTATTTATGGAGTTTATAAGAAGAAAAAGACTGAAATTTCATATAAATCAAAAGGTTATTTAAATAAAAAATCATTCAACAAAAATTTATAATTATTGTTAAAAATTGAAATGATGATGACCTCAATCATAAACCTTATCCATGAGCTCAGTGAAATAATAAGAGTTCATCAATATTAGATTGTTCATGTTTATTTCCCCTTAGTTTAGATGTATATGATTGAATCAATTAAAAAGGATAATAAAAATAGAAAAGTTTTTAGAATTGAATCAAATCATTATTTTCATTAAATAGAAAACCTTTTCTATGTATTTGAGAGCACAAAAAATACGTTAATGGTAATTCTGAGAATATAGTTTACCATCATTATAACTTTGATATACCCTATAATAGATATATAGTTCTTGATGATGTTTTTAAAGGGATAAAAGGAAATGTTGAAGGGAAAACTTCTTTAATTGATGATTTAAAAGATCTCGTTGAACATCGAAATAAAAAAATAGAAAAAAATTATTATAAAATATTTTATATTGAAGAAACTTTTACAGAACAAAATCCTAATTTTTACTATATATAAAGTATAATATCAAAAATGATTAATGAGTTTAGAGATAATTTCTTAGGGTTAGAAAATAATATTTCATTGCACCATAAATATATAAATAAGCTAAAGGACATGATTGATAAATATTATAAGGATTGATTTACATTTCAATTTTTTTGAATTCTTTTAATAAAAAACACAATTTTTAGATGAATATAACTACGATACTCATATATCATATTTGTTTTTGTTTTGTGAATCTTGGTTAAATTCTATATATAAAACATATATTGTATTAATTTCGGTTTACATTTAATTTCAATTTTCAATAATTAATAACCATTTTCAATTATATTAGATAACTTTTCCCTTCCTTTATTTGGGATAACCATGAAGGGGGAGGATGTCAATAAATTAAAATTTAAATTGTTTCCTAAAATATTTCTCAAAGGGAGAAATCTCTCAAAATATTCAAAGGGATGGGGGACATTTCTAAAAATATTATCTTTAAGAAGTGAATATATAGTATAATTTTTGTTAAATTACCATGTGATAAAAACATTATTATGTTTAACTCAATATAGTATCTATAATAATGTATTATATTTTCTAACATCATGTTAAAAATGGATGAAACTAAAATTTATAAAAATAAAATGTTAAAAAATGTTAGAGACTATGTAATAGTCTTAGATATGATTATTAATGTTTTTTTAATACCTAGAGAAACATTTTCCCAAATGAATCAATGTTTTATGATAATAGTTAAGAGTTTGGAGTCTCTTGGAAAAAATAATTATCAGTTATCAAATATTAAATTTAAATATAAAATTATTGACTTATTTATAAAGGAATTATAGTTTAATACAACCAATATATAAAATATTAATAATATTTATAAATTGATTTCATATGATCCCATTATAACTCTTATATTGTATATGAGTCTTCTAAATAGAGATGCTAAAAATAATGAATGAATAATGGTGTTTCATTTACATAAATCTCTACAGAAATACATTTTTGAGGAAATACTTCTATAGTTAATATATATGGAAGAATATGTAATAGGTATTTCAATGAATATTTCTAAAAAATTAAAGAATTTTAGTATTCTTATATTTCATAAGAAAAATTTAGAAGTGGTAATTCTCAATAAGAATATAGAAATGATAAAAATGATAGAAATATAAATTCTCATATAATTGATTATTCATTTTATGTAAAATGTTTTTAATAAATGAATTTGGGCCATATAAGACATTATTTTACTAATAATAAAATAAATAAATAAATTATTCTCAGAATCATTTAAGACGAATAGTGAGAAAAATATTGAAATAATTTAATAAAAAGAGTGTAAGTGGTGTAGATATTTCTTATAAAATATAATCATAGAATAGTGATAGTACAAATAATAGTATGAGAATCATGTTTTTATATCCTAAAATACCTTAAGAACAAAAATTTTCCATGAAAAGAAGTACATAAGGTTTATCTGATCTAAACTGAAGACATGATTGTCTATTTTCATTGGATGGAGAATTTTTTTTCATTTGATGATGATATAAGTGAAAGGGATGTTGAAAAAAGAATATATCCCACCATTAAAATATATATAGAAATATATTTATCAAGGTAAGAAATTCTATAAAAAGACTTACACCTCATATAGAGAACTCAAGAGAGATATATATTATGGAAAACAAACATAAGTAAATAAAATAATAAAATATCATAGGATATAATGGAAGATGGTAAATATAATTATGAGTTAAAGATGAATAGACCATTTATTACCAAAATGAAATATGGTCAGTAAATATTTAAAAATTAAAATACCATGATTTCTATAAAACTAAATTGTTCAAAATACAATATTTCTTTGTTTATTTTGATGAGAAATGTAAACTAATTATTTATTAATAAGAAGATAAATTAAATGATGACAATATCTCAACTTTTTGAATAAATAAAAAATAATATAATAGATCATTTTTAAAATATAAGAGTTGAATTGTTATTATGAATATAGATATTGATTGTTTGGAAAATTTCTTATGTAATATTACTACCAGCAGAAATGATTTTTCAAATATGTATGGGCAGTTGAAACCAAAGAAGACCATATCCAAACATTGACATAAATAAGAAAAATATTAAACCTATCTATCAAATAAAGTTTTTTTGATAAAATAACATTTTATTATTTTATGTTTCAATTAGCTGGAAATAATATGACACATTTTCCTATTAAAAAAATTTGGATTTTTAAATCTATAGTGCATTTTTTTATAGGGAAAATTTTTATTTTGAGAATGAAAGACATAAAAAATGGTTATGAAATTTTTTTATGTGATTATAATTCAATCCCTATGTTTCGGGTCGGTCTCAAAACTCCCAACAGTTCTGTATCTGATGACATGTGGACCTTCTTTCCAAAGGTAGGCATTGGCCGGATGGTCTGACCAGTGATGCTTAAGAACTCACATTGGTCAAGAGGATGGGAATTCAGGATCATCACACCCTTTGGGGGGAATTATTTCCTGTTTCGGGACTCTCTTATAGAATTAAGATGTATTCATATGTTGCGAATATTTGGTTTATAACCAAGCATAGTATCCACAGATTTCTCCTCGTTGGAAATGGTCAGCTAAACACAGGGTTCCAGAGTCATTTTGGCCAGAGGTTTACCATCCATCATTAGATTAATGACCCCATGGAGTCAGGACTCGTTGAGGAGGCGCTGGGATTGGTGTGGTGAACCGATGCGAAGATAGTCGTATCGACCAGTTGTTGGGCTTGAACCTCATGAAGGCTTCCTATGTACCCTGCCTAAGAGACAAGGATCAAAGTCCACGTAGTTCATAATGTCTTGGGACTTAAGCTCTGAGGAAGCCCATAAGAGGATTTCATGGTCGATGCTTACTCTAGGCCCACGAGAGTAATGCTCGGTGTGAGAAACAAGAGGTGGCATGGACTAGACAATCACGTCGCGAACGGTGCATTCGTGAGAAGTGGAGTGGGGCTTACGCAAGAGGAGGCCCATAAAGTCGGGGCTTACTCCGGGATGGACGCCCATAATGTTGGGGCTTACAACAAGGTGGATTCCCAGGGTATCTTCCTCATGTATGTCCATGAGGTAATACCATCCATTGGTGGGTTAAGGAATATAATGGGGGCCAACGCCTATACGCAAGTGCAGACGTAGGATAACGCCAAGGTCATTGGAATCCGTCCGAAAAAAGGGATATGGAAAGTGTGAATTACATTCCCAACATTTAGAATGCAATGAGGGTGGAATGGTGATGGAGGATAACTATTGACCATGTTAGAAACTCAACATTCACATCACATGACCTATCTCAAAGTGTTGTCCAAAGTATTCTAGGGCGTTGGCCCCAGAAGGTAGATGAGATGATGCGGCATGGGACCAGGCCATTAGGGGGTCCCTTCAGACATGCAAGGGGATGAAGATACGAATGAAGGAAGTGCAATGCATGAGGTGGAGTGAAGGAATGTTTGAATAGATTCTAGCACTCTTGAAGTTATGCCACTGTAAACATAGCATAAAGAGTCTCTTGGATGGAGCAAGAGGCATCCAATTATTGAATGATGGGGAATGCTACAGTTTATAGTCATGTAGAGAGGACTGTTTCCATATAGTTTAACGTCATATCAATAGGATGAGGGTCATACATTTTAACGTCATGTGGTCAGGATGAGGACCATATAGTTTAACATCATGTGTTTAGGACGACCAGGTAGAAGAAACCTAGCAATGGTTGGTGTGGGACTTACGCAAGGACGACCCTTTCTGGATGAACCTAGAACAAGGAGCTAATAATTGGGGTTATAGGAGAGTTATGAGGAGTATCTCGACACATGGAATGTATAGGACGAATGTTGGGGTGGCGCAAGGGTGAAATGTAAAATACTGTTGGCCGAGGCCGAAAAGTTTTCATTGCGAGTCTCCATTTTTCATGGAGTTAAGTGGAGGTAGCGAAGTGACAAGCCCAATGGGCCGGGAGTGTTGTCGGGTAGAGATCCGAAGCGGGGATGGGGGGGCAGCCCCCGCGGTATGGACCAGCGATTGCATGGGGTTTTCTGCATAGGGCGGGCCGTAGAGGAGCCGGCCGCGCGGGACTGGCCGCGGACGAGCTGTCCACGAAGCACTTTCTGTAGTGGAGATGTATGCAGTTCGTGGATTGGTTGTCCGCATAGGGTGTCTGCAGAGGAGCTGGATACATAGGAGATGATCATCCGTGAAGGATGTTGTCCGTGAATGATGGGCATCCATGAAGGAGGCTGTCCGCGAAGGATGGCCGTCCGCGAAGGGTGTTTGCAAAGGGGCTAGCGCCCGTCCTACATCGCTTCTACGGAGGGGTTTCAGCCTCCATTTTGGGAAAGACACTGGTCTGTGGAGGGTGTGTCCATGGAGGGATTATCCACTAAAGAAATGGCCGCTATGGGCCGGCCGCGGAGGAGCTGGCCGCATGTGGTTCATAGACTAGCTTCTCCACTCTGTGGAAGAGTTCATCCGCGGACGATATGGGGTCCACGGATGGTCACGGGACTTTTCTGTTGGAATCAATTTCTCCAGCGTCTCCCCTCGGTTTTTCACCCTTCATTCCCCTCCTTGTTTTGGTTCCCCTTGGTTACTATTTATAGAGTCACAAAGGAGGTTGTATCGATGGGCCCATGGCACTTTCTATGGAAGCCCATGAGGGAATCCCCACCCGTGGATGACTCGTTCAACTAGGGATTTTTTGAACCGAGATCCTCCAAATTGTTCACCGAACATGCACCACTCTGCCTCTATCCCTCAAACGACAGTAGTCCGCGAAGAGGGTGGATCGCGGCGGTGGACCGGTCTGGCATCCATCCTGCGTCGCGGTCGCGGCGGGGCTTCCGCCCCCATTTCGTGGACGATAGCGTCTGTGGGAGGTCAGTTCACCGAACCAGCTGCATAATATTGCTGGGAGCTGGTACGCGGACCGGTTCAGTCCTCTTCCATGTTTTGGGGTAATCGAATTTCCCCCTTGCGGAATTTTCCGCACCCTACAAACTAATTAGTATTGATTCAAAATACTTAATTCTATTGATATGAAGTCATTGAATATCTCTTTCTAAATTTTTAATACCAAGTTATATTAAACTTATAATTTACTGTAATGCTTTAATTTATTATTTATTTATTATGTTTTTATTTATATATTTAATTAATTCCTTTTATTTTGAGGGAGTTTTTATATTTTAGATATATTTTAATATAAAAATCTGTAAATTTCTAAAGGGTTTATTTTTTTTGAGATATAATTTTTCTGGAACCATCTTTCACAGAAAAAGAATAAGTTGATTAATTTTAAGAGAACTCCAAGAAGACTATATTTTTAAATAATATGATTTTTAAAGGTTTGTTGCCTTTTATATTAGGCTTTAATGTTATATAAGATTCATTAATTCCAATGTTCATCAAAATATTATATTTAATTTCTATAAAATTGAATATTTAATTCACTTAAGGAATTATTATTCTATGTATCTTGAAAATATTTGATGTAGAAAATTTTATCAGGAAATATGGAAGGACACATATTGATACTTTATATAGAGTGGTGGAACTAGTGTTATATGGATGTATTAGATGTTTATTTTCTATATGAGAGATTTTTGAATTTTTTGTACACTTTTCATTTTCTAATTTAGAAATGTCATTATTTTGAGTTCTTTCTTCTGAAGTGATCATTATTGAAAGGATATTTAAATCTGAGATAAATTATATGTTTTATATCATTCTTAAGAACATTATAAAAATTTATTTGTTGGAATTTATTCTTTTTTAGGAAAGAATATAAGATATTATACCCTGATATTATTCATGTTTTTATGGATAAAAAAATCATATATAATCCAAAGGTGATAATATAGTTTCATTTTTTACTCTTTAATCCTCAGGTTTCTTTAAATATAGAAGTATTTAATTATTTTCTTAAAATATAATTTGATAGAAATATAGTATTTATTTCTCCTAAACCACCTTATGTTTACAGAAATTTTTCAAGAATTATGGTGCAAGAAATTATGTTTTATGTGATATAAAGAGTTCATAACACAGAACACATATCACATGAATCTAGCATTTTTTCTAGTGGGTTTAGTTTTTTTTATCCTTGAAATGGATACAAGGATACATTTAATATCTAATGAAAATATATTTTGTATTTACTTATGAAGATGAAAATGTTCAATCTAGTGGAATTCATGTTGATGTATATTGAATCCATTATCATTTGAAAGTTGAAGAAAAAAATTATTTTATACTCTCAGATGATGAAATAGATTCCATTAATTTGTTTGTATATTTAATATCATAGGAATGAATCCCATGATGAAAGAGTAAAGAAAATAAAATTGAATTGAGAAGGACATCTCTATGATGAGACTGTATTATAAATAAAGTGAAAAAAATTCTATTAAAATGGTATCCATTGATAGTTCAACAGAAGCTCAAAAATAAATCAAGAAGAAAAATTACGAAAAAATGGGTAGAATAAAATGTATATTTTATTGTGAATTAACATCTTCAAAATAGTAATAAGAATAGTATATAAGGTTAAGTTCTTTTTAATGAGGTTAAATATATAGGAGTTACTTATGATGTTGAATTTTGAAATATACATAATATTATAGTGAATCGTGGATACAAAAATATGAAGATATTAAAAATAATAATTAATAGAGTGATTCTATAAACTGTTACATTAATTTCAATAAAATATATGATAAATATTTTAGAGAAGATGTTAATTAAAAGTTGTTAATGAAAGAAAGGAAAATGATATATTTTTTGAAGAGAAAGATTTCTTGGATGGATAAGGTTCTCTTACCACTTGTTTTAAGAAGATAATTTTTTATTTATATAGATCTAATCAACATAAAACCTTAGTTTTTCAAAAAAGTAAAATATAATTGTTATGAAATGTAAGAAAAAAATTGTGTTTTTACTCTTATCATATATAATATAGAGAAGTTGTAAATGTAGTCTATTATATGATTCCACAAAAAGGTGTTCCAATTAAAAATACATTTGAGGAAGAAGTTACTATTTCTACTATTGATGAATAATTTTCTCCGACATAAGTTAATATTCATGGGAAATGAGTAGAAAATGGAGTGTAAGTTTATGTATAGGAGTAAGATATTGAAAAAATGTCTAAAAAAAGACCTCCCCAAAGGAATTTTCTATTCAAACTTCTATAATTGAAGCTTCACCACAAGTTTTTATTTCTTTGAAAGAAGTAATATTATGAAAATATTGAATCAGATTTGGTTTTTGTTCTTACTCATCAACTATTCATAAATAAGAAAATGAGGTGATCCCTAAAATTTAGTGATTGAAACCAAATTGATGTTAATTATTTTTTAAAGACCATAAATTTTTTTTGATTTTATTCAAGAGAAGAGTACATACTTGGAATATGGGCTCTAATAAACTAATGATATAAAATAAATATCTAATTTTTTTAAAAATAAATTATTATCACCCAAATATATCATTGTATCCATGAAAATACTAACCTATAATCATATTTGATGAGAATGTTTTATAACATTCTAACTATGGTGTCAAAAAATAATGTAACTATGAACATTATTCATAATAAATTTCTCAATTTTCAAAATGAAAAGTTTAAAATAGAATGGCTAATTCTAAAATTTTATTTAAATGATTCTTGATAAATCTAATAGATATTTTTAAAATACTTTCAAAGGATTGAATGGTTTATAAGACATTTTCTATTATTGGGTAATGTTGTTTAATGATTATAGGAATGTATGGACCACTAATAGTGGGTAGTTGAATAATTGGTTAGATTTTATAATTTCATTGATTGTGAAATTAACTTCTATAATTCAATAAATATTTGATTATATCAATTATATCAATCAACCTAATATGCATGCAAGGATAAATAAAATAATATTAGGAAAAAATTCACAAGGATTGGTCCCAAAGTGGGTACCTAATCCATTATATATCGACTCTAATTGGGCCATTGATTTCCACTATAAAATGAATGTGAATAAAAATGAAAAAAATCCCATCATTATATTTTTATATCATGACAGGAAATGATAGTGGCTCCAAAAGATAAAATATTTTATTCTTCAACCATGCTATTAAAATATTGGAAATTGAATTTCATTTAACGTTTTAATATGTCTAATATAAATTCTTTATAACCTTTGTTTCTAGAATATACACTTCTATTATATCAATAATAAATACTTCCATAAGTTTTAACATTCTTTTTTTCATAAAAATTTCTAGGATGAAACTCTTCTTTTACATTTAAAATTTTCATAAAAAAGGTTCTATACATCACTTATAGTGTTCAAACACTATGTAATATCAAATACAAAGAATTTAGTGTTGAATAAAATAACCTATTTATATTCTCATTAATATCCTAAACAAATAGTAGATACATAGAATTTTTCCGCCTAAAAAATCCAAGGTCCATAAATATAGTTGAGTGCCTTCAAATCTTCCTGAAAATTTGGATTCAAATTAAATATATGAAAAATATCACATCAACTCATTTTTTTAAATCTTCTTCAAAAACTAACTATTGTCGCGACTTTTTTTGAATAATGATATTTTTTCTTCTATAACAAAATCATTATAATTTATTAGATTTTAAAAAATGTAATGTTATACTGACATCATCTGGTAAAAATTATTCTAATATAAATTTTTATTATAGTTTGAACTTTTCCTACACTTCTTCCAATTTTACCTTTAAATTTTATCATCTTAAAATATTCATTCATGAATCTTTGTTTGCATGAATTTACTCATTCCATTTCTTCATATATTTTCCTCATTTTTATTTCTGTTGCTTTTAATGACCAATTTTTACAACTTTTATCTTTAAAAACATATTGTGTTCACTTTATTTACTTTGGTTACACCATAAATAATAAATATGGTAACCTCTAATTTTGATGAGCACAACAGATTACGTTATTCATTCTTCCCAAAAATTATTAAATCATTTTTATTCAAATATGATGTTAACCAATCTATGCTGATGATTTAGGTTCAATTATTCTTAAATATGTAATCATTACCCCGATAAAAACAAATACATAGTGTCATCATTTTTCAAAAAAAAACATTCCATGAAATATCATATTTACTATTCTTATTCTAAAATATATATATACATAATCATCATTAGTAGGGTTTGAGTGGTGGATCATACAAAATTATCATTCATTTAAAATAAAAAATATACTACATAAGATTTTTTTTCTTCTGATAAATCATAGAATTAAAAATAAAAATCCATGAAAAATGATTGAAAAAAATTAAGAAACATTGAAAATAAAACCAATGTTTCATCATTAACCCTCTATGAATTTTTTTGAAACATTATCAATAACACTAATCTCAATTTAGGACAAAATGATAATATTTTTTCTTAGATAGGTGTCATTAAAATTCACTTCCAGATATGTCATTTTTGGTAACATAATTACATTTATAAATGATATGAAATTTTGTGTTCATTATATTGAGGTACTCCGCTTGTATTTGTTAACACTAGTTTTATATTCAAAAATGAAATATTATTGATTTTTACTCCTTATCCCTTTTTGAAAATATAATTCTATGTAAAATGGGGGTGACTCAAAAATATTCTTAAGTTAGTAATACAGGTTAGACATGTATTTTAAGCCTTAATTACAAAAATATTTCCCATATAATAGATTTAGTGAATACATAAGTAATGTGATATTTCATGGAAATATAATCAATATTTTCATCTCCATAAGAAACTCTTTACTTACTAAAGTGATAATTAAGATTAATGTATTTAGATATAGAATGTTGCTCCAAATATTTATATAGACCAAGTACACATTGATTATAACCAATATTTTTCAATGTATTTTTCACATTCACCCTTAGATCTTATTTCTGATCCTTCATCCACATCATTTGTGTACATTCCTCGGTGGATGTATCATATCTTTCTGAAAGCCTCCTTATACCCATGAGTCTCGGATCTAGTTGATGGGTTCTTAAATCATCATTTGTTGACTTCAGAGTTCACAGAAACCACATCTCTATTAAACCTCACCTTGGTGGCTCATTTTAAAGATAGGAGACCATTGGTAGATTTTTTCGACTGTTTTGTCTTTCACTCATGGAACATGCAATATAGGGTGATAATGGGATTATAGGATAGCCACTACAAAAAAGTTTGATTGTCTTTAGAGGAGGACATCATCCTTTCCTAGTCAAGTGCCCCCCAAAGCTTCAATTGATACTGGTTCTTCTTATTCCATTGGTCCTTTGAATTCCATATGTAGCACGACCCTCAAAAAACTATGGTCTGAGTGAGTATTCCAAATTTACCATTACTATTTCAAAATACTTATGTCATTAAGATGATTATAAATCTCATTGGTATATTTATTTGTTCTGATAGTATATTTGAATCTATATGTCATCCCTTCAACCAGCGAGGTTATGTTAAAATGGAAATTTTAGGGATCCCATTTGAGTATAGTTGGGTTACAGTTGGTGAGGAATACATTTAAAATCAACAAGTTTTCTATGACTCTTGGGTGGAATTATCTTCTTCCTAAATTAGGCAAGGTCATTCTATGGATAACTGTCAACGAGGATATCTTGTTCCTATTATTAATGTGGGTAGAGACAGTAGAATTGCTTCAGAGGGTCATGATCTGGCTGACTCATCAAAGTTGATGGCTAGGGGTTTGGAAGGTAGAGGGTAGGGTGCTAACACCAACATCTTGAAGAACGGGGTGGACGAGCAATAATCATTGCGGCCTGTGGAGGATATTTGGTTTGACTGTAACCTAGTGATTCACAATGTGTCTTTGGAGTCTAGTCATGTTGTGAATTTGGGGAAGAAGGTAATGGAAATGGTGGTTAATCTGAAGCTCTCTAAGGTATTTAACATGTTCAAGCAAGATCTTGTCAGACCTTCTTTTGGTAAGGAGATGATCCCTTTTGAGGGTGTAAGGGTGGGGGATGGTATGGTCCAGTATAATATCATTCAAGAGTTAGGCCCAATGGATTGGGGTTCAACTGCAATGTAACAGAGGGTATGTGGAGAGTTGGATGTTGTAGTTGATTCTTATGCGGAGGTGTTGAGGTTGCCAATGGATGATTCAACTAAGGGATGAAGGCACTGGACAATCAAGCTAGATATTGGTGGATGGTGGGTGTTATTTCAAGGAAAATTTATCAAATTAATATAAGAAACAATTTTTAATGTATTGAAGAGGTTTGTTTGTGTTTTGAGAATAGTATTCTGATCGATGTCGACGGAGAACATGCACTAGAAATGAATGGAACTAACCATATTCTCTTGGTTTGTGAAGATACAAGATTGAGTACCAATTAGAGAAATATGAGGAGGGAATATATGAATGATTATTGCTTGTCACATCCTCATTTGGTGACTTGATCAGAAAAAAGATAAATTCCACGAAAACAGAATTAGAAATTGTGGGTAATCAGAACCTAGAATTAGTTCTATGATCGGAAGAAGTGGTGGTCGACCAGGGTTTTTTGATTAGTGAATCTGAAGAGGAGGTAGAAAAGATGATGGGAGGACTTTAAGGTGTCACTAAGAGAGGAAAAAATAATCCTATGTTGATAAACAAAACCTAATTCTTGAGGGGGATTAAATAATTGTAAGATCATCCTAGAAGAGTATATATAGACATGGGATCAGTTATCTTCTAAACTTGAAAATCTGATGTCAAATGTCCCATGAATCTAGGTAACTTCTATATCTTGGAAGTTGTTTAGTTAATTGGTTTTTGATAATCTAAAATTATTTTTAAATGATTGAACATAAATGGGTGAAATATTTTGAATGGTTGGGAAGCATATTGGATCGGGTTTGTTGGCTTTTTGAGTAGCTTTGGTTTTATTTTGATGGTATCCTGGTGGTGCTCAACCATAATTCTATAGGGGCCTTCTTCAAATGAGGACCAAAGATTAAACCTTTATTAATTCATGTCATTTGGAATTTTTTGAGAGGGTATGTCAATGCCATCAGTTCAGGGCCCGTGAATTCGTGCATGAGACAACATGCTGAGTGGTTCAGTGATGGTGAAGGTTTTCATCTCTTTGTATTGGTTGAAGAGGGGTGGCCCATAAATCCTGGTGATGAGATTTATGGTTCCAGAGTTTTAAATTTGGATTTAGGGATACTCACATTTCCTTAAAAGTGATTTTACAACAATAAAAAATAACTTTCAATCCATATAATAATATAAATCAAACTTACAATTGTATTCCAAAAGTCATTCTGATTGACACTATTCATGGTTTTATCTTTTCTCATTCACACACTAACTATAAATAGTGTTCTAGAATCCTTTGATTATTTAATTCCAAATTTATTTAATAATTCTATAGAATACATCACCTGTAAAGGAAAATTCATCTTCCTTTTTTTTGAACTAGTAGTTTTGTGAATAAAATTCAACTCTCTGAACACTGAAATCTAAAAATTCATATATATGTTTTTTTAGAAAATTCATTAATTGATTTATCCCTATCACAGATTAATATTATATCATTATCATAAATAATGTACATCATGGTAACTAAATTTATCACTTTCTCATACATATTTATCTCAACTTTCACTTTTGAATAGTTTAATTTAATAAAAAAACAATCATGTTTTGAATACCATGCATGAGGGGGTTGTTTCAAACTATAAAAATAATTATTTAGTTTTCACACCTTGGTTATATTATTATTATGTATGAACTCTTTAGGTTTCTAAACATAAAATTATTTTTAAAATTATATATTAAATAATTATGAATTAACATCCAACTAATAGTATTTTTAAAATCAATGAGAAGTAAAATTGTAAGAATAATGATGGTTAATTGTCATGAAATCGGGGAACACATTTCTTCAAAGTCAACAACGTCAACCCATTAATACAATTGAAGGATAATAGATCTTTATTCCTAAAAATTTCATCCTTTTCATTGATTTTATTTCATAAAACCAATTTTTGCCTATAACATTATTTCCTTTAAGATGAGGAAAAAGATTCTTGGTGTTACATTTCTCAATCTGACCCAAGTCTTCATTCATATAATTTGACCACTTTATTTTCTAAACTACATCCAAAATGGATTATGGTTACACTTTTAAAATAAGTGACCTATTATTTTCAAACCTCAATTTCTCTCTATTCCAAACAAGATATTCTTAAATTTTTATGATATTATTGGTTAAAATTTTTTTTTGTGAAGTACAAAATTTAAATATTCTTCTAGTCTTTCTATCCCCATCATTAGTCTGATAAGAACATACATGTACATGGATGGGCCATCAGTCATCTTCCTTGTCATTAACATCTCCAGATATTACCTACAATAATATGAAATGTTATGAATGAAATTCCCATTAATGATTTAATTAAATGTCTATTGGTTATAGAAAACATTGAAAATTATTTTGATTTATAATATCCTATTTTATTTAAATGATATTTAAGTATTATTACCATTGATAATATATCCATTGAACATTGATCACATGACTAGTAAAAATATAGGGTTTTAACAAATCCATTTATCACATACAATAGAAGTGACGGCTTCAAAGAATAGGATCATATGTTACGAATCCCATTTATAAGATATTATGAGGGAGATAACATTTCTGGTCTCTTCTCAAGACCAACCACATGCTGAGATCACATAAAATAAGAATGAGAAAAACTGTTAATAGAATAATTTCAAGATCATCGAGATCATGTACTAAAACATTGTTTATTGAAACACCCCATGAAATCCCCGCCATCACACAACATACACTAAGGGTTTATTCTGGTGTATTTAAGGTATATTTATCAAGACCCTAGATATATAGAATATTTACATTATTTGGTATAAAATAATAACTATATTTTCATCCTATTACAGTTACATTGTAAATAACTTTCAAATCACAAATTTTATATCTGGTTAATAATAAAATTAAATTAATTGATTTTTGAAATCAATTATAATTTCTTAGAATATTATTATTAAATAATATTTAACATATATAAATGATAATTTATTTTTTTATGAAGTGAAATGTAATTTTTATGAGGGTTCGATAGTTATTATGGTCAAAAACCCATCATTCCCAACAAATTTTGGTCATTATTTTAAAATTACATATTAAAATATTTAAAAAATTATTTAGAAAAAATGTATATTATTTTTTGAATAAATACATATAAATTATTCAATGGTTAATTTTTCAAATTTTTTAAAGAAAATCATATTTTTGGGTAAAGACTAAATAACGTATAAATATAATTTGTGTTTTATTACATCATAATTACCCAAATGGGATGTAATAATTTTTATAAATCGGATAAAGGATCCAAAATTATTTTTCCCTATAAAATAATGATTTTTATGTATATTTTTTTTAAAATTCCATTATGAATCCTCGAAAAAATATAATATATTCTATGATTTTGAAGTCTTTTATTTAAGAGTGGGACTCACCTCCACATCACCGAGGGTATGTTTTATATATTTTGGAATAGTCCATTATAAAATAATTTAATCCACACCCATTTGGTAGAAAACCATGGAAAACTGTGGGATTATTAGTGGTTTTGGATATTTTATAATGTAAAGTCCAAAACCTAAATAATTAAGAAAACCCTCTCCTTTCTTATATAAACCAACCAAAGCTCCCATTTCAGTTTACTAAAACTCTTAATAGAATGTCAAAACATTTACGTATACTACATGAAAACCTCCCAAGGAACTGAAAATGTTTCAATAATCCCCTCTTAAGCTATTGGAGTCACACACTACAGTAAGATATTCTCACATTCCTCTCATCCTTTCAAATTCAATAAACTTATTTGAAATTAGTTCTTGTGGATTAAAATGGTTATATTGTAATTCATTTATAATAATTTAATTACTTTCTATTTTATGTTATTTGAATGTGGTATCATTTATACTCTCCTCTTTGGATCCTTACCTAAGGTGTTATTATGCCGAAATTTCCTAAGGGATCCTCATCTTCTATCCTTTAATCTAGGTTTTATATTAACTTATAAATTCTATTTCCATTTCCTAATGTTAGTACATGTACATCCTTGTCCCTATTAATTTCTATTTTAATTTTAAATTACTATAGACCATTTATCTCTCACTGACCATTTTAATTGATTTTTATGTAAAGCCATTATGCTGCCAAAATTTCACCATGATTTTCCATGACCAAATAATTGTGTAGTGAATACCAACCCCATTTTTCTATCAATGTTATTCACCTTTGTTCACATATAATTATTGATCGTGGACTTATATATATTTCTTCCACATTCATATATCATTTAATTAATTAGTTTTTTCAATGAATCCATGATGTATTATCAATGTGGCAGCCTTAGGAATGATAATTAAATGATTTTGACGGGTGCACATCGATATATCTCTAATGCATTTGATAATGTTTAATATCATGATACATCATGTTAATACATGGGTGAAACTAATTCCTTTATAGTAATTCTTCCACCACGTGGTCTTGGAATATTTTCCCTTGACCTATGTTTATTATTTAGTGTTTTAAGTTGTTGCCACATTTCCCATGTTATGATTATCATGCTATATCAAACCTTATTATTCATGTTACTTTTATGATCCATTGACATGCCTATTATATAATATAAATTATATAATTCATTTTATAAAGTATTTATTCCTTTTCTAGGATTAATATCTCACCCCTTGCTTATGTTTTTCCCCCATACATTATACGAAATTTCATGTTCATTTGAATATTTTGATTATTTCAAAGAACTATTCAATAAGGTTTTGTATCCCATGTTATATGTTATGTAATGAAACTAATTCACAAATAAAATAGTATTCTTGATATTTTATGTCACAACCCGTCCCCTTGGGCCCCTATCAAGACTACCCCAAACCTGCCTTCCATAGGCCAGGGGCTGGCGATTAGCACCAAAGGCGTAAATCCCTAAACTGGGAAGGAATTTCCTGTATAACTATAAACAAACACATAAGTGTACACACGTGGAAGAAAAAAAACTAAGTAAAACTAAATACAAGTGAAGTGATGGAAAGTAAAAAGGGACCGGAAAGACAAGCCAAATAGGAAAGTACAAGTACAACTGAATATCATGTACAACTGAAGAAAAGTAAAGATGCTACTGGGTCATCCTCTTGGGTTCCTACCTGAAGGGTATGTACAGATGGCCTCCTCAACACTCCATGTTCGTTCGTTCTCTCTGTGTATCGTCACACTGAGTGGTCCACCTCTGGGTACCATCCAGTCCTGCTACTCTCTGCCTCAATCCGCACGGTCCGTTGTCTGCAACCAACACAACGAGGTGCGAGCATAGGCCGTGCAGGGGTGAGTATAATGATACTCAGTAGGGACCCCAAGACCCTCAAGGTATCACAAAATCCAAAAAAAATAAACCAAAATGTATGAAATCAACAGATAACCATTACTTAGGTATATGACCATACATATAACTAAGTTATCTTGTAACTCATCTCAATCACGAGGAAAACACAAAAGTCATTGACTCAGCTCAACCAGGATTTTTATTCACATTGTCGAAACCATGGCTGCTGGAGAACTCCTCCTCTTTCGAGTAGAGTGGGACTACCGCCAACTACAAGGCGCTTCCCACTAACCTTGAACTGTTGAGGTACTTCTCCTATCGAGTATCATTGGTCCGATGCGCTAACACAGTGGTGCTCCACACTATGGTTTTGCCGCCAATTATCCGGTGCTCCCCCTAATTTCCTACAGAGGTAATCCTCCTGTCGAGTACCATGGGTCTGCCGAAAACTACCAGGTGCTCCTCCGACATGGGTCTGCCACAAACTACCAGGTACTCCCCACAGAGCACATCGGATCACTCCGAGTAGAATCGGTCAAGCAGTTGTTAGGTCTTAGCCAGCTACTCTATCTCCACTCTTTGTTTACTCATCGACGTAAGGATCCGCGCCACGAGCTACTGGGAAATACTCCATCTATCGCAAAGTTCCACGAAGAAGTTTCTCAAAGTTCCACCTCATTCTAGGTGTCTCAACACAATTGACGGCGCATTTATCGGACGCCCGGTGTATGAGTTATTAGCCTTTTAATCCTGCGGGCCCAGTTGGATTCGAGTACTATCCAACCTGACCATATGTCAACTAAACCCCGAACTCTTATGGGGTATACTCAGAGGGACGGATACACTTTAGGAATACTAGCACCACTAACGGTTCATCAAACGAAAGTCCTGTGCCAATATTATGGGCAAAAAAGTTAAGGGTCGATAGTTGTCCCGGGTCCAGTCCAACCCGGTCAGACAAACTCGGCCCAACCCAGTCTGGGCTGAACGTATCTGGGTTAACCTGGACAGACCCGTTGGGTATAACCCGGCCCGTTGGGTGGGTCAGCCCACTAAGTTCTACCTGGTCTGCTGGCCCCGGCCCAGCGAACTGCGGGGGTGGTTCGGCCTGGGTTCCGGGCCAGTTTGTCCCAGACTACTACGAGGGTGTGGCCCGACATGGCTCGGCCTAGAGGGCGCGACCCGACATTGTTCGGACTCAAGGGCATGGCCAGACCAGTTCGTCCAGGGCACCGCCTAGGGGCCGGGACACCAGCTTGACCGGGTGGTCGCGAGGGAGTCGGGATGTCGCGGGGGCATCAGGCATGGCGTCGAGGTACAGGGTAGGCCGCGGCGGGGGGCTGGAAGGTCACGGTAGGGCGTCGGGGTCGTTGTACAGGGCACAAAAAGGCACCATGAAGGTCGCAATAGGGCGCCTAGGGCACCGACCAGGGCGCTGGGGGCGCCATGGGCACCAGGAAGGGCGCTGGGGGCACATGGCATGGCAGAGTAGGGCATCGGGGGCACTGGGTAGGGTGTCGGGGACGTCAGGCACTGCGAAACATGACACTGGGGGCACCGGGTAGGGATCGATGGTGCCATGAATATCGCAGGGCCGTGCGCGGGGGTGTCGGGTGGTGAGCGGGGCAGTGCGTAGGTGCACGGGAAGCACACGTGGGTGCCGGGCAGGGCACTGGTAGGGCCTGGCAGGCCACGGGGCAGGCGGCGGTTTTGGTCGGGGTGCGCACTGGGCAGGGCATCGGGACGATGCTGGTAGGCGGGTTGGGGGCCACTCGGCCGATGGTGTTCGACCGGGAGCACCAGTGTGCCGCGGGGACGACACGATTCGTGGAGGCTGCAGGTAGCGCAACCTTCGTCGTTGCCGCCTTCGTCACCGTCGCTTCATCGCCATGCTGAAGGAACATTTCAAAAGGATTGGCGGAGGGAGTCAGGCCATGTTTGTTGGCCCTCACCCTCTGCATTTAGGTGTGATAACAATTTTTCAACTAAGAGGAAGGAAGCTTAACTTCAAAAATTTATAATACTTCACATTGATTCTTTTCAACGAAGTAGGAAAATGAAAAGGAAAGTAGAAAATTGCAATAACCCTCTACCTTGCTCAATGTTTGTCAACGTTGGTGTGAGGAGACAGTCATCGAACTGTTGACCACATTGTGGAAGGAAGATGTCTCATTATTTTTGTGGAATATGCTCCACGTCGGTAGGATTCGATGAAGGGAGTCGAAGAAGAATCGTTGCAGGCATTATTTGCTTTCTTCATTCTTTGTGGGGAGGAGCGTTTTTTGTTGGAATAACTTTTCTCCCATGAATTCCACTTCTCATGTTCCACCAAAATTCCTAGTGGAAACAATATGAGATTGAGTCGTCTAATATTAAATTGGAAAAACAATTCAAAGAGGAGAAATAAATTATGTAGGCTCCCCTAATTAATCCACGAGAGGTTGGCACATTAATTAGAGGGGTTGGCTCCATTTAATTAAATGGGATGGATCCATTAAATTAAATTAGATGGTGGAGAGGCTCCAAGGGTGGTGGCAACATTAAGTGGGGAGTTCAAGGGTTCTACCCTCTTAATGAAGAGTTTCATGGGGTTAAAAGTCGGGTGGTCCCCACCTCATTTATCATCCCATGGGAGGTTGAGTTCGGGTGGGCCCCAACACCTTAACCTCTCATGGGAGGTTAAGTTGTGGTGGCCCCCACCTCCAACCTCCTCTTGGAGGTTTTAAAATTTACACACTCAAATCTGCATTAAATAAAATAAAGTTGTTGAAAACTTTATTTTATTTTTTTATAAAAATCCAAAAACTATCTTTTATTCTCGACCAACAGCCATCGAGGTTAAATTCATCGTATGTGAATACCGGTGCTGTGAGTTAAATGGTTCCCTAAGATTTTAATTCCGAGAACCGGTTCAAAAGAAATAAAAACTTGCTCATACGTTTGCTGAACGTACCCAAAGAAATCTTCAGAAATTGATTTTGGGCACACCGGGCCTCAGAATGTAGCACCGTAAAATTTAACGGACTCGTAAAATTGCCATGTATTTAAGAAAAAAAAAATATTCCACGCAATTTCCTGGTCTTTACATTTTAGGTTGTATTAATAAAAATTTGAGGTAATAAGACATGTATAAATGTGTAAAAAGACCAAGAATTTTATAGTTGGAATCGAAGCAAGAGTTTATTTATTTCTTGGATTATGATTATTGGACTATAGAGAAAGACTTAGGGATAAAACTATGTATAAGAAATCATTACTAAATTATAGTTATTATAGAGTAAGAGGTTTATAATTAAAATACATCCTATCTAAGATACTACTTGTGGACGTTGTTCTGGATTAGATGTACCAAGGAGTAACAACTCAAACAAGATGTTTCGGGCTTGAATTGGGGAAATTCAGTACACTTCAATGGGCCTCTCCACACACCAATATTGACACTATTAGTGGATATTCATCAGTAATTTCATAATCTCATTAAAAAATATTATTAAGGGAAGAAAAAATCCCATAAGAATATATGTTTGCAAATAGATCATGGATAAGAAAGATTTAATCTTATAAACTCATAAGATAAAAAGATTAATGTAATTTATCAGCTACCCATTTAATTTCAATGGATTCCCCTTCATGTGATAAATTTTTTAATATACTCATCCCCAATTTTACTTTTATTCTAAAAAATATCCATCCTTAGGAGGAGTCAGGTTAACAACTGATGCGAAGGGTAGTGTGATGACTACCCCAATGAGACGCCCAACCCGACGGGTGAAGGATTGATCTTTTTTCATAATAATCTCTAAGATAAATCAAGTTATTTATAGAAACCTGATTCAAGAGGAGCGTCCCCCCAAAAAAAATATACTACAATCAGGATCTTCATGTATAAAAGAACTCCTTCATTCAATGGATTATCTAATCCCTTAATCATTGAACAATGGGTCAACTTTTTTTGGAAGATATTATCCACCCTTCATTGTTATGAACATGAGAAGGTTCTTCTTACTGTCTATCATATAGATATAGAAGCCGTTCCATTGTGGAAGTTGATCAATAATACGAATCCTGAGAAAGATATCAAAGTAATAGAGTTGATGGAATTCCAGAAATTTTTTTTCCAATAGATATTTTCCTCGAACTATCTATATTAAAATTTAAAGGAATTTCTTTACATTCAAGAAAACACATGACCAATCTACTGGGACATAAAAGAAAAAAATCACAAGGCATGCATGATACACCTCCAGTTTTTTTGTTACCCTCAAATGAAATGTTGTCCACTTCTTTGGTAGGATATAACTATATATATGAAAATCTCTAGTGATCCATGAATTTGATAGATATGGGTAAATTATTTGATGTTTCCTCAATGTCGAAATAGAGATCAGAGAATCCCAAGGGTATTGTGGGGATAAGAAATAGAATATATAGTTTAATTTTAATATTTCAATGGAGAAATATAATGGTGCCTTGAAATTTTATCCCCACACTTGATAATGGTGAGGAAAGAATTTCTCTAAAAATTGTCTATGGGGGGTGAAGAAATGCATGAGTTGTGGGAAGGAAGGACATATAGCTAGTAATTGTTAATAGGAGAAACCCACAAATGTGACAGAGCAATGTAATGCTTTTTTTAACCCTCATTGAATTATCTGTTACATTATGTTCATGTAACTAGGGCACAATAAGAATCAATTCCCACTGCCAAGTGTTTTCAGAGACAACAAGAACCTCCAAGGAAACATGTGCAATCTTTTTCCATAAATACCACTAACGTGAATACCGACATTAAAGTGGTGACATATTCATTATTTATTCATTCAATAATAGTGAATATAATATTTTATTCACGTTCTATGAATTCCTTAATATCATGATTGTTTAGTATAACTATTAAAACACTACCACAAAGCATGATAGTGGATATTTCGGTGAAAACGAAAAATGGAGAAATTATTGCATCCCAAATATATAACTCCTCCCCTACTAATGTTTATGGGATGTAATTCATAAAGAAACTCATTATTCTACCTTTGGTGAAATTTTATGTAATTATAGGCATGGATAGGATTTCCCTATATAGATCCAACATAAATTACCACAAGAAGGAAATCACCCTCTGTATGAAAAATAGATCCCTGATTCTATAAAAGTGAAAGGAGGTGGATAAATCATATATTTCCCTATTATGTCAATCATGGATATTAATACCCTATTTTAATGTGTATCTTGATCAAATGATTGAGTCTAAAGATGTAACCATCCTCAAATACATTCTTATTGTAAGGGAATATAGTCATGTGTTTCCCAAGAAATTTTATGGTCGTCCACCTAGTGGGTCGGTTGGGTTTTAAATAATTCTTATTAGTGGGGAATTGGAAATATACAAGTCTCTATATAGGATGGCTATTATGGAACATTAGTATATAATGAAATGAATAGAGTAGAATCTAGATAAAGTGTTTGTACAACAATGTTCTTCTGCATTGGGTGAAATAGTCCTCTTCATCATGAAGAAGGATGGGTCAATGCGTATTTGCATTGATTATCATGAGCTCAAAAATATCATCATAAAGAAAAAGTTCCCTTTTCAATTTAATGGTGACATGTTCGATCAACTATATAGAGAAACATAATTCTCCAAGGTGGATCTGTGGTTGGGATATTACCATTTTATGGTGAAGAAGGAGGATGTCTCAAAGACTACACTTCATACAAAATATGGGAACTATGAGTACATAGTAATTCCATTTGGAATTAATAATATGTTAAAAACATTCATGGAAATAATTAATAGAGTCTTTTGAGAGTACCTCATCAAATTTGTCGTAGTATTTATAGATAGCATTATAATATAATCCAAAACAAAGGAGAATCTGAGCATTGTACTAATGGCCTTGTTAAAGGAGAAGATCTATGCAATGTAAAAAATTTTGAGCCCTAATTTATGTAATTATCAAACCTATGTAATATAATCAGAATCAATGAGATATCTTTGGATCATTCAATGGAAAAAGAAATTGATGGATGGTCGAGGCCAATATCAATGACAGATATCAGTAGCATCCTTTGGTTAGCTGGATAATATCATCACCTTTTGAGAAATTTTTCAAAATTTTAAAACCCTATTACCAAGATAACAATGAAGGGAATCAATATTTCATGTAATTATGAATAGGAAGAATGCTTCAGATCGTTGAAATAGAGGCTTATCACTTCCTCTATTCTCTCACAACCCATAAGTGTGGACCTTTTCCAAATTTCCAGTGATTCTTGAATGAAGGGATTGGGATGTGTGTTTGTCGAAAATTAAAAATTAATTTCCTATACCTCACAGTAGTTGAAAATTCCTGATAAAAACTGTTACACACATGATCTGAAGATGGAATCTATGATCTTTGCATTGATAATCTGGAGAAATTATCTCAATGGTGAGAAGTGTGAGATATATACTGATCACAACAGCCCCAAATATATATTCTCACAAAAATATATTCATATGAGCCATCAAATAGGGTTACAGATCATCAAGGATTATGATTGATCAACCCACTACTATTCCGGTAAAGCAATTAAGGTGGGGGATGCACTATATAGAAAAGTTCTAGCAATTCTATAATTTATGAGAATTGAAAATCACCAGACCATATTGGATTTGAAGAGTATAGACATAGGAATCATAAAGAATGTGACATCCTAAATCCATCCAAAAATGATTTCTCAACCATATATTTCAAAAAGGTTAAAGGATACTCAAAATGATGATGTTGTAATTAATAAGAGAGTGTAAATCCTTGGAGTTTAATTTTAAATAAAGAAATAATTTTTATATTTGTGTCAAGAAAATGTGTAAAAAAAATATTGAGTTGAAAAATGAACTATTGGATGATGAAAATAGTTCAAATATATACATTCTCCATGTAAATAAAATATTGTTTTGAGATAGTTAATATCACTATTGGAGGGATAACATTAAGGAGGATATCACTAAAAATACATCAATGTACCTGGTATGTTAGCAGGTGAAGTATGAATGTAATAATTTTATGGGGATGATCCAACCATTAACCATATACATGGAAATGGGAAAACATCACCAGGGAATATGTCACCAGAATTTTGAAGAAATACAATGGAAATGATGTTATCTAGGATATTTTGGATTATCTTATTAAAACTGCACACATAATTACAATTCAAGTGGATTTCCCACTAGATAAACTCTCATAGTTATACATCAGAGAAGTGGTAAGGATTCAAGGAGTAATACTATCAATTGTATCAAATAAATACCAAATAGTCACCACCATGTCATGATAATGTCTCCAATATGCTCTAAATACTGAGTTGAATTTATGTATGACCTATCATCCTAAATCTAATGGCCAATCTGAGTAAAATATTCAGACATGGGAACACAAGTTTCTATCATGTCCAATATTTTTCAAATGTTGATGGGAAAAATATCATCATGTGGTTGAGTTCTCTTACATATTCAATTTCCACTCAAAAATCCAAATGGATTCCTATGAAGAAATTTTTGGGAAGAGGTGCAGAACACTGTCATGTTGGGATGATGTTGGGGAAAAAAACAAAAGATATATGATAATAAACAATGGTGAAACCTATAGTTTAATTTTAAAGTCGTTTTATTTCTCGTCATATCTCCATAGAAGAAAGTTATGAGACTTGGGAATAAGGGAAAGCTTAGTCCAAGGTACATCATAACATTTTAGATCCTTGATCGCATTAGAGAAGTGGCATATTGACTTTTTCTCCAACCGAATCAATATCAAATACATGATGTATTCCGTGTATCCATCTCAAGAATGTACATACTCTATCCCACATATGTTCCCAAACAAGAGGTGGTACCATTGAATAATGATATTCCATAGGAAGAGAAGCTGGAGAAGAACGTAGATCATTGAGAAAAAATTCTACAAAAGAACAAAGTTCCGTTCATCAATGTGGTGTGAAGAAACCTCATGTTTGAAGAAGAAATGTGGGAAACAGAAGAGGTGATGGAGAAGAGTAATCCTCATTTTCTTTAGTATTGGATAAAAAAAATTTGAGGGATTATTTTCTAAAGGATGCAACATTATAAGGACCCAAACTCTTATGAACAAAATTTCACTTTTTTGTTTAATTAAACAAATTATAGTTATAGAGAAAAAACGAACTTATTTTTTTTTATTATATCCATTTGGATTTAAATGACCATTAATTGTCCTCACAGATGATAATATAGTTTATAAACACTGATCACATGACTTGTATATATATATAGTGTTTTAACAAATCCATTTGACACAAACGAATGAAGTGATAGCCTCAATATGTAGGATCATTACCAATGAATCCCATTTATCATAGATTTTAAGAGATATATCATTTCTAGGATTTTATCTAGACCAATCCTAATTTAATATCCAAAAAATGTATCATGGGAAAAAGAGTTTACCAGAGATGTTCATGCTCATTTAGATCATGTCTCATACTGTGTCAACCAAACAACCCCATGAAATCCCTACCATATTGAACCTTAGTCATAGGGAGTATGATGTTTTATTACAGGTATATTTATCAAGACCATATTGATAATAATATGTAATTTATTTGGTAAAAAATAATGGATATATTTTCATCATATTATTGTTAGTTTGTAAATGATTTTAAAGCATGAAAAATATTTTTGGTTAATATTCAAATTTAATTAATTAATTTATGAATTTTTGAATTTTTGAAATAAATAATATCTTCATGAAATATTATCCATATATAATATTTATCATAAATAAATTATAATATAATTGGTATGAAGTCAAATGTAATTTATATTAGTATTCGAAAACTATTATTGTGAAAACCTGTAATTTTCTATAAATATCTATTTTTTATTTTAAAAGTGAAATTTAGAATATTTTGAAAATTATGTAGACAAAATAAATATTTTTTTTTGGAATTAGGATGACAGAATTATCCTATAGTGAATTTTACATAATGTTTTGAGGCAATCGAATTTTTGGGTAAAAATTAAATACTGTATAAATAAACTTCATGTTTTATGACGTCATAATGACCAATATGTAATATAATAATTAATATAAATGGGATAAATGATCAAATATAATTTTCCCATTAAAATAATTTTGTATCTATATTTATTTTATTTAATTTTTAAATCCATTAGGAATCCTCCAAGACTTATAATATTTTTTAGGATTTTAAAATCAGTTATTTTAGAGTGCGACTCACCTCCACATCACCAAGTGTAATATTCTAATAATTTTATCCCTTGTTCTTATATAATAATGAAATCTCATACCATTTATCATAAACCATTGGAAAAAACCATGTTATCCTTTGTGTTTTTAGATATTTTTTACATAGAGTCCAAAACCTAAATAATAATAAAATCCCCCTCCATTCTCATATAAACCCACCAATGAAACCATTTATCATCCCTAAAACTCCATGGATAATGTACAAACCATTACCTACACCCCATATATTCCTTCCAAGGCACCCACCATATTTCAATAATCATCTCCCAATCCTTTTGGAGTCACACACTAAAGTAAGGGAATCTCACCTTCCTCTACTCCTTTCAAATTCAAGCATCTTCTTTGAAATTTGTTCTTTTAATTTTGAATGTTTATATTTTAATTCATTTATAATCATTAAATTACTATAAATTTTATTTTATTTCAATGTGAAATCATTTAACCTCCCCAATTTGGACCGTTACCTTTGTCGTTTCTATGCCGAAATTTCGTAAGGGATCCTCCCCATCTATCCATTATTATAGGTTTGTTATAAATTATTCATTCTATTTCAATTTCTTAACATTGGGACATATCCTTAAATGTAATTATTCATTATTTTGACTTAATGTAACATGGGATTATGTGTTTTACCAGATTATTTGATTCCCAATTGATTGGTTATCTTCACGGGTCGTTTCAAGTTATTTTTCTTGACTTTTTTGAAGGATTTTGAGACTATGCGCGATTTTTCCACAAGATGAGAATGGATTGAAAAAGTGTGTATCTTGGATAGTTAGGAGTTTCATGGTTTGTTCATGGTTTTATCAAGTGTGCGGATAAACCATGAAACACACTTAGTGGTTTCATTTTGGTTGCAAAATTTGCGCATGGTTAGAGGAACTCATGAGTTAACCTAGGAAACAATGTATATGATAATTGATGTTATGAAAATATTATTTAAAATAATTAAACCACATAATCAATAAAAAACTACCCCACTAAATTATAATCTGATACGTAGGGTTTTCGGAGCCCTATAGAGACAATTTTTCTTCACAAACCACATCTCTTGGCAGATCAAAGTGCTAATCGAAGTGCAGATCATCTTCTGGTGAGTTATGTTATTCATGATCTTGGATCTCCATTATCCTATTAATTAATTATTACTAAAGGTAGTGAAATCCTTGAATTCTATTGATATTTATAGATTGATGTGTAATTTTATATCTAGGATATGCCCTCTCTTCTTGCAAGATCAATTTTCTTTGATATGGTGATCTCCATCGAAAGAGACACATCTCTGTTTCATTGTGGTTGTATTCCTTAATATCCAAGTAGGTTTTGATATTATTTTATTTAGTTTTGTGATTTATTTTATAAAGATAAATTCATATAAACATGTTTCTTAAATTCTAACACATGTTCTTTATTTTGTTTTGCCATTTTATTCCTCATAAAAACTTCATTGACCAATTTTTCGTTAAGTTGATCATGGTATGATTTGAATGGATTTTATCTTGATCTCTACAAAATGTTCATGAATTATTTAAATTACATGTTTGTTTGGTTTTGTTTTTAAATATATTTTAATGGATGATTGGATAAATTGATGGCTATTTATGGATTTGATTTATTAAATGGTCTTTGGCCCATGTTTTAATTTACTAAATGATCATCCTTGACTTTTATTAAATGAATTGAACTGTCTAATATTTTGTAAATAGTGTCAAATTATTGAACTTATTAAATGACCAAGTACCCCCCTTTAAATGAATTTTATCTTATATTGAATATTGGTATTCATGGGTTATTTGAAATAAAATATTTATTCACAAGGATAGAGGGTGTAAACCCATGTTTTTTAGATGCATTTAATCATTTTAGAATTATAATACATTATTTAAATGAATTTTGGATGATTTAAAATAAATGAATATTTAAAAGTACCATTTTCAATTTTAATGATGATTTCTAAAAGTAAGTGGCTATTAATACCATTTTTAATATTTTATTGTTTAAAAGGATGTGGAATTAATTGATGATTATCTTAATAGAACCTTTTTAATTTTAATAATGAATTTTGAAAGGAAGTGTGTATGGTTACCCATTCTAAATGTTGACATTATATAAAAGATTTTGAATTAAAATTTGATTAATATTTTTGGAAACCCCCAATTCAAATGAATTGGGGGGTGGGGTTTTGAAATTTATTGAATTTTTTAAAAATTAAATAACGGAATTTATTTGTGAAATTGGATTGTGAAATCGAATGGTATATTGATTTCAAAACCCTATTTCTGAAAATGTCTTAAATTGTTTTTGATAGAATCCATAGGGTCTTATCATAGTGAAAATAAATGTTTTTAATTTGAAACATGCTATGAGATTTAAATGGAAAATTGACATATTGAAATAGATAATGTGATTTAATTTATTTTAAGAAGTATTATAATGAATCTCTCATATTTTTGTGAATTATAGGACATAAAATCCATAGGTAGTTACTGATATATTTTGGTTGGAAATTTGTGATTCTAAAATGTTCTAAAACATCATATCTTTATATCTCATCCCTTATAAGATAGTGATGAGTCCTCATGGCCTTGGTTCAAGGGAAATTTGTATATATTTGGATGTATTCACATAGTTGGGTCTCTATAGCCTAGATGCATGAAAATGACAATGTTTCTCACTTGTTTGTATTCAAAATGTATATATATTCCACTATTGTAAATTGTTTTACATTACTTGTGAATTTAAATAAATGTTTTTATATAAACATGCTTTATTAATCCTTTTTTTTAATTATTACATCATTTTAAATGTAAAGAATGATTTTCTTAAATATTATTTTGAAATGATAAATATTTTTTTAAATATAATGGAATTTATTTGGTTGTTAAATCATCTGGAACTAGATTTATCTTTCTTACTTAATTTATTATTATTATTCACCTTTAATTTATTGTTTTGATCCTTTTACATCATTAAAAATTATGTGCATATTATCATCTTTTCGTTATTACATTACATGAGCTAGTGAAATGGTTTTCAACTATTTTTAAAAAATATATTTAGTTTTTAAATGATGAAATGGAACGTTTTAATGGGTTAGTTTAATAATTTTTTTTAAATTATTAAAACTATATTACAAAAACTAATAATCATACTATCTAATTTTTACTCCCATTTAAGAATATTTTAATTAACTTATTAATAGTTTTATTTAATCATTAGTGGAATCATACTAGGCTCCTTATCTTACACTCTGTCATAACATTTTGGTGTTTACAACCATTTATTATCTTATAAAAAGCGTCATTCTCTCACCTTCCTTAGTGGTTCTATTCTTGGTGACCAAGGGTGGGTGACTTGTGACATGGTGGATGGTCATGGACCACCACGAGATGGATTTTAGCTGTCATTTTTTGCTTTTAGTTTTCTTATCATCTCCTTGTATTTGAGATTCATATATTATTTTTGATATATATAGTTATTATTCCACATTTTACTCAATTTTTGGAAAACATTGAGGGTTAAATCATTCCCAATGAATATTTTTCAATTATGAAGTAATTATCACTAACTAGTGGAGATCAAGAATGATCTTCTAGTTAGTGGAAAATATGCTCAGGTATTAGTTATGTTGGTATCCTAGGTTTGTTCATTAAAAATAGCATCAGTAGAAAGTCATTCCTTAATGGGAAATAAATTAATTTTAAATCCTTATGTAATTTAGGGTGAGTCATAGTATTAAAAATATAAAGGATTTTCTAGTGATTAAGAGGTATTCCATGAGTGGGTGCATGATCACCACCCCTTTATGGTGACACTTGAGTAACCAGGGATGTTGGGAATGAAGTCTTTATTTTGAGTTATTGGTTTCTTTCTGTTAAATTATATTTATATTCCTAATGAAAATATCTTTGATTTGGGGAATATATTACACATTTTTTAACCATAATGGATGGATGAACATAATGGAACAATATTATTATCTTATTTAAAACTGTGAGGAATTCATGTGGTAGATTTGGAAATCCAACCTGGAACAATTGTGTGGTTATTGTATGGTTTACCAGCACATGTGAACAATCCTATTACAGTTCTATAATGATTCTAAAAATGACACCTTATACATTTTATAACATGTGAGTTCACTTGTGTGAGGTTGGTTATGTGGGTTATACATTTATGTTGTTTCATGATCTTGATTGTATTTTCCTATTTAATCATATGTTAATAAATTTAAATCATTTTTGAAAACTAAATTTTGTATTAATTGTTTTGGTATGTTCTTTGAGAAATGTTTTCAATTACAGAAAACATGGATTTATGAAATGATTGGTTTTAGAAACTAATTATCAAGTAATATTATTTGATGTGGTAAAACAATGTTTCAACAATAAATTTTGTATTTTAATCGATTTAAATGGAAATTGTTTTGTTAATTAGAAATGGGGTTAATGATTTTTCATGCATTAAATAATTTAAAAATGTTGATAAAGGGTTTCTAAATCTATTACTTATTTATAACAAGTTTTTTTATTTTTAATAAAATGAATAATGTTTTATAAATGGTTAAATCTTGTGCATTTTTAAATCAGTAATGTTTGGATTAATGTGATTTGTATAAATTTTTTTAAAAACATTTGTGTTTTGATTTAGTGTTATTTGAGGAAAATGTTTACGTGGCTATGTTTTGTGATGTATTGAAATGTATCCTAAAAATTACTTCAAGAAATATATAATTTTGGTCATATGGTCTAGTCCTCAAGTTAGTATTACATGTTTTCTAGAAGATTAATACATTTTCAAAGACTCTACCCAGACTCCATATCAAGTGGTATAGAAATATAATTTACATCATTTTAGTCCCATCAATAAATTCCAAGATTTTCCTCCACCTTTTTACAAATGTGATTGATGTTCTCTAGAGGATGTTCTGTGGCATGAAGAAGTTGGTGTGATCTTTGATACTCTTAAGATTGCTGAATCTAAAAATTCCATGACTATCCGCTCCTTATTTGAGGGACCTGACAAGAAGTAGTTGGAACATGAGGTTACCTGTGGTATGTATGAAATAATATCATGGGAATTCTTTAATTTGGGATTCATCCACTATAAGTATCCTATGGAAGTGATGAAAGAGATGGTTTTTAAGTTCTTGTGTTTCAGTCAAGGTTATCTATCCCTTATAAAGTACGATAAGAAGTTGTCACATTTTGTATGATTCATGCATTATCTAATTGGAATTGAATTCTGTAAGTATGAATCTTTATTAAAAGGTATTCAAGTAGACCATGTATCCAGCATGCCTGTAGGATTTTTTTATCATATTTATATATGATTGAAATGTCATTGTTAACTGATGTGGAGTAAGAAAAATAACATGAATCGCTAAATTCAAAATTCCCAGTTGAGGAAGTTGAGTCTCTTTTGTAAAATAAGAGAACTACCATGTGTTTCCAGTGTTTTGTACCTAGTTATACTATGAATTCATGTTCAAAATATTGAAAGGCTTATAGGCATTGTGGTTGATGAGGTCATCATCAGAGGTTTCATATATTTTTTTACTGAAAATGAAATATTAGGTCAGCAATATCAGATCCTAACTATGGGGATGAATATTCTTTATTATAGCAGGGCTCCAACCATTTTACATAGAGTGAATATCTTTTCACATTGAGTGACATTTTTGTTGATTTTTTTGATTACGATGTGAAAGTGGAAACATGTTGAGTTTTCCTTCTTGTGCCTTGCATATTTTTTATGAAAACCTTCTGTTTTGGGATCCTGGAAGTGTTATCTTGTAGAACATGGTTTTGTGCATTAGTGTATTGGTGATGTAATAATGGTATCATTATCTTGAAATATGTTTTTTTATTCCTTCATGTTCTTCTTGTTTTGAATTGGTGGTTATAGATCAATTTTTCATGTGTTCTATGATATAATATATGAGAGTGTAGTTCCCCATCATGCATTGTACTTGATGTTTAATAACATTTCATTTCGGACATAGATAGACCTTTGGAATATATGTGGGTAACTAGGAAGATGTGGATTTTTTACAAACCAGTCACATGGTGGTTCTAGCCTTTGTTTTAGTGATCTCATTAAGGTAAGAGGCTCGATTTGAAAAATCATAGGTTACCATTGAGTACCTACCCACTGTAGAAATCGTTTTTAGTTATTTTGCTTTCTTTTGGATAATTTATCATTGATTTGTCTCATTATATAGTAGTTGATGTGTCTTCTTTGGGTTTAAAGGACATGTTTTTCTTATATTATACACTATTTTGGTATATTAATTTATGGTGTGGACGCCAATGCTAGTTATCCAGTCATTTTATTTTTTAGAGATGTGTGAGGATATTGTTGTTTTTATCTTGGCCTTGTGTGTGTTTATTTCCATTGGGTGTGTCTCTATTCTAGGCCACAAACTTTCCAACTCACAATACGAATGAGATATTTTTTCATGTGTCAGTATGTTCTACCTTTTGGATTAGATGTTTTATAGGGATAAAATGTAATATTGTGGTGATGTTGTGACATTTAATTTATTTTTTTATGGATTTTGAACTAGGTATTTGATTAACAAATTTTTTGGTATCTTCATAGGTCGTTTCTGGAGTTTTTCTGAAATTATTTGAATGTTTCTGGGTCGGTGAATGGTTTGTGCCATGTTTGAGAATGGACAGATAAATCATGTATCTTGGATAGTAGGGGGCCACATGTTTTATAAAAAATTTGATAAAGTGTGTATCAAAAATGTCAAAAACTTCAAGTGGATCTGTTCTGGGTGCATGATTTTTATATTATTTGTGAAAACCAAGAGAATTAACCTAGGAAACCATGAAGATGATAATTAATGGCATGCAAATCATAATTAATATCCCAGATCCGTGTAATCAAACTAAAACTACATACAATATATTATAATATGATCCTTAGGGTTTTGGGAGCCCTATAAAGCTATTTTGGATTCAAAAAACACTTCTCTTGGTGGATAGAAGCACACATTGAATTAGTGATTATCTTCAATTGAGTTCTTTTATTCATGATATTGAATTTACCATATCCTCTTGATTCCTTATTCCTAAAGGTTGTGAGAGCCTTTAGTTTTATGTGATATTTATTGATTTATTTTTATTATAGATCTATGATGTATATCTCTCTTCTTTCAAGATTGGTCTTCTTAAATATGCTGAATGCCATCAAAGGTTACACATCTCAGATTAATTTTGGATGGATTCCCTAATTCTTAATTATTTGTTTCTATGATTTTACTTTTTTTGATTCATTATTTCTATATAAATTCATAGAAACATGTTTTCAAAATTCCAACACATGTTCTATTATGTTTTTTCATTTAATTCCTTAAATTTTTTTTTTTACCAATTTCTATTTAAATTGAATCCAGTATGATTTAAATGGATCTGATATTAATCTCTCAGAGTATATTATTAAATACTTAAATTCCATATTTGTTTGGTTTTATTTATAAATAACACTTCATTGTTGTTTTTTTTTAAATTGATGGAATTAGCCTCATTTGATTTATTAAATGGGATTGCCCTAGGTTTTGATTCATTAAATGAACTTATTTGATCATAATTTAATGAATTTATCTATTTTATTTTTTCTAAATAGTTTCATATTATGGAATTTATTAAATTTTCAAGTAATCCTTTAATAGATTTTAACCTTATTTAGGAAATTGGTGTTCGTGGGTTTTTTTGATCGAAATGATTTATTGAAATGGAAAGAGGGGGTAAACACATGTTTTTGAAATGCATTCAATCCTTTTAAAATTGTAATAAATCATATAAATGAAGTTGGGATTATTTAAAACAAATGATTACATAGAAGGACCATATGAAATATTTATGTTCATTTGTGAAAGGAACCAGGTATTATTACCCTTTCTAATACTGTAAAGTTTAAAGGATTTGGAATAAATGCGTGATTTTTTTTACCGAATATTTGAAATTTTGACAACTAATTAAGAAATAAAATTGGTATGTTTACCATGTTCTTGAATGTTGAAACAGTTTATAAGGTTTTTTATTGGAATTTGATGTAAAATTGTGAAAACCCCCTATTCCATTGAATTTGATGTTTTTTATGAAATTTATTAATATTTTTGGGAATTAAATTGTCGAATTTAACTGAAAAATCAGATTGGAAAATTGAATGGTGAATTTAATTCAAATCCATATTGATGAAAATGGATTACAATAGTTTTTAATAGAATCCTTAGGGACTCATCATGGTGGGGAGGCATGTTAAAAAAATATTTGTGGGCTTTAAAAGGGAAAACTAACATATTTTAATTAATAATTGGATTTAATTGATTTTGAAGAAGTATTATAATAAATTTTCTAATGTTGATTTGTATTATAATCCTTGAAAGACTTACGAATATAGTGAGTTATTTTTTGTAGAACATTATCATCCAACAATATTCTGAAATGTCTAATCAACATATCCCTTCCCTTAGAAGTTGGTGATGAGTTCTCTTGGACTTTGGTCAAGGGATGTATGTGAACACTTTCCTATATTGATAGTGTTGGTTTCCTATTGACGATAAATGTCATACCTACTAGGAACATGATCATGTTTCTCACTTTTTTCTATTTAGAATATATATATTCCAATTTAGTAAACTATTTTATAAACAATAGGAATATATATAACCTATTTTATATGAATATTAATTAGTAATCAATTTGTATAGAAATATCCCATCATTTGAAATGTAAATCATGAATTGTTTGAATATGATTTTGAAATAAAAAATCCTATTATTTAAAATAGAAATATCTTTACTAGGCTATTAAACCATCTGGAACCAAATTGGGTTTGGTTTCATTATTTATCATTATTATTATCCTTGACTCTATTTTATTATTCCTTGTCTATATTAATATGTCAGGTTCATATTCTCTTTGTTTATTGATTACTTGAATTTATCCTGTTAAACTGTTTTCAAAGTTGTTATGGAAAATGTTTAGTTTTTAAATAGTGAGATGGAACACTATAATAGTTTAGTTTAATAAGTGATTTTTAAATGATTAATACTCTATTCCTAAAATAATCTTCATAATTTATTATTTTCACTCCTAGTTTTAAAATATTTGAATTACGTAATGAAGTAATTACATTGAATATTTGGTTGAATTCTACTAGGATCTTTAGATCACACCCCGCTTCTATAAATTTGTGTTTATATCCCTTTATTGTCTTATAGAACGTTTTTTTACCTCACCTACTCAGTGTGTCCATCCTTGGTGACAAAGGTTGGGAGGCTTGAGACATGGTGGGTGGTTGTCGACCACCACGAGATGGGTTTTAGTGGTTATGTACCACATTCAGTTTTCTTAGTGTCTCTTTGTACATTATATGTATATATTTTTTGATATATATATATATATATTTATATTTATGTCACTGCATGGTACTATATGTTTTCTAATACTTTCAGGGAGAAGTAGTTCCCAATAGTTATTTTTTAATGCACAAGTGCTTGTTTAATACCATAGGGAATGAGAACACTCATCGGGTTTGTGGTGAATTTTCTTGGGTATCGGTTTAGATGGTATCTTTGGATGGTTTATTACACTACACATTTTATGTTTAAAATATGAGAGAAACATTTCTCTCTCATCAACCATTTTTATGATTTTATGTAACTATGTTATCCTCCAAAAATTTCACAGTGATTTTCCAAGACAAAATAATTATGTTGTTAATAACATAACCTTTATTATATAAATGGTATTCACTTTTACGCACATATACTTATTTATTTTGGAATTATATTTATTTATTCCACATTACTTGATCGTTGAATAAATTATGACATTGAATTAATCCATAATGTATGATCTATGTAGCACACTTAAGAATGAGACGAAAATGATTATGATGGGTTCACCGAGATAATGCTCAATAAATTAGATAATATTTAGAATTATTATATTTCATATTTGTAGAGGGGTGTACCTATTTCATTTATGGGAATTTTTCGACCATGAGGTCTTGGAATATTTAGCCTCGACCTATTTTTATGGTTTAATGCTTTAAGTTGTTTCCAAATTTCCTATGTTATGATTATAATGCTATATCATTCCTTATTACGCAAGATCTATTTATGCTTCATTGAAATTATTATTTTATAAAATGAATTATATGTTTCATGTTATGACTTTTTTATTCCCTTCGAGGCTTTATTTCTCACACATTTCATATGTTTATCCCTAGGATATCTAATGATGTTTTCGGCTCATAGGAATACATGATCATATAAAGGAAGTGTTAAATAATGTTTTGTAGCCCATGTTATAAGTTGTTGTGTAATGTACCTAATTCCCAAAGACTCTATAATTTTTGATCTTTTGGTATATATTAGGTGATATTTTTTGTAGTAAAAATATATTAATATGTAATAAATAGCAGGGTGGTCGTATTTACCATTTTGGTTTTCACTACAGTATTGATTTTTTACCCATGTCATATATCCAATATGGCCAAAAATAAATTGGAATTACTTATATAATTTGTACTAAATGATTCAAAATTTGAAATAAATTCTCAAATTGGATTTTTAAGAGGGAAAAATTAATTTTGAAGTAATAAATATGTAATGAATTAAAAATAATTTTTTTTCTAAAACAAATCTTAAATTCGATAATGTCAAATAATGGAAAATAAAATTAAATAGATATTTCTAACTATTTAAGTTACGTTTAATATAAATAATTTTTTTAATAAAGGACTAGTAAATTTAAAATTCAAAATATTGTACTTATAATTTCAGAAAAGTCATGTTATTTGTAAAAATATTTTTTTTCATAATATTCAACAAAAAATGATTTTTTAAAAAATCCCTAAAAATTCATGCTAAGATAACATTGAAACTTTAAATTACAAAATTATGTTATTAATATATAACTATCATTCAATAATTAATAAATTTATTTTTTAAATGAAAATTAATATATTATGGGAAACTTCTTGTATTGAAAAATGATATTTTCAAACATTTTGTGTTTTAATGTTATTGAAGATAAATTTATTATTTAATTTATATTAATATATAATTTCATATATATTAACTTTTTAAAAGTACTCAATTAAATATATTAAGATAAAATATAAAATACTTGTAAAAAAAGAATAATTAATTTTATGAAAGTTATTCTATAACAAATAATATTAATATTTATTATTTATTTTAATAAAATTTATTTTACAACTCCAATTAAATTGAAATATCAATTTAAATTTTATATATACGTCATATAATATTTTAATAATAATAATAATAATATCAGTTTTTTCACGTAACACCCAAATATATATTTATAATGTTCTAATATCATATTTTTATTTCATTATGAGTTATATTATTTTTTATTTACTATATAACAGTAAATCACTTTAGTATACACACATGATATATGAAAAAAATTTTTTTTCATTTACCATATTTATAATGGCTATATTTAATTCATATATTAAAACTTAATAAATCATTCAATCATTCTGCTCTCACTTCCAAATGCATATTTTTTATCTCATATTTTATATTCTTTATAACGCCTTCTCCTTTAATGGTGCACATCCTCATTGTAGGTTTTGTTTAGTTTTTTGTGATCTTAATGGTTTAAAATGATATATAAGATTCTTTAGTTATGAATATTTTAAAAAATATATATATTAACCCCTATTGGTTTACACAATTTTAGTGGACATGTCTCATCTATAATGAGTAATAATCCATGGTGTGAAGTAATTAGTTTTATGGTATTTTTTTTAATTTACCACTTCTGAATGAATAAAATGTATTTTATATGGTTTATATGATATATGGATATTTTTTAATTGTTTATCAGCCCTTTAAAAATAAGGGAGAAATGATCTTTAATATTTTAGAAATAAAAGAATAAAAATAAAAATAAAAATAATGATAATGATAATAATAATTTCTCTTAAAACATGTGGAATTAAAAATCAACAAAATATATTTTTATATAGTATACTCCTAATGTGAGAGTTATTTAAACACTAAAATATTATATATAATAGTGTTTATGATGGAAATGTATCTCTCAGTGAAAAGAATTATTTTATATAAACTAAGTCACTTTAACCTCTAAAGTCTTTCTTTAATCATTCCATTGGTATTCAAATATATCAATGATTCATAAATATACCCTATTTTATTTATTAAAAACCAGATTACATTTAAATTCTCATACAGAAATTAAAATTAGAGCATGTTTTCTCATGATATTTTATTATATTTAATGAATTCATTATTAACATTTATTTTTAACTCATTCCACCCTTATTGAAAACTACATGACATGTTTCAAATAAATTATCCTTCATTAATTAATGTAATAATATAATCCCCATTATACTACTACTCTTTATGAAATGAATCTTCTCCACCATAAGAAGGATTAAATTACTTATTCCCTTTTGAAAAAAATGGAATGTGATGTAGAAGGGATGTAACATCTAATGTTTTTGTGAAATATTATTATTGTTGAAATAAATTTAATATTTTAGATATTTTAAATTAAAAACAACATCTAGTTTGTCTTTAATTACACAAAAAAATTATGTTTATCGTTCCATTCAAGAGACACTATTTTTATATTATGTTACACATAACATCACATTTAAATGAAATGTGACGTACTATTAAGATATTTTTCATTAATATGATCCTTATATCCAAGCCATTCAAATGATGTGTATGAATGAGAATAAATAAATTATGAGAATATATTATTTATACATATAAATATATATAATTAAATCCTTATTATCCAATTAAATACAAAATAAAATGAAAAACATTTCAAATTAATGAAAATATTTTTCTGAAAAACTATTTTTATTCGAACAAACATGTTTTATATCAAAAAGTTAAGTAAATAAATTTGGGTTAAATATTTTAATAAAATTAATATATTTTATATTCAATAAAATTTTTAATGTTAATATTATATATTCATTAGATATGAGATAATTTTAAATCAAATTTCATTCTTAAAAATGGTATTTTTCTAAAATGCAGTTTTCTCACATTTTACACACATATATTAAAATTAATTTCTACCACTGTAAGAATTTTTTTTTAAAAATAAATACTTTTTTTAAATCATCATGAAAATTTTATCTTGGGGAGAACTTTTTATAAATTTATAAAAATATAGTTTTTTCGATGAATAATGAAACATTCTTCTTTTTATTAGAAATTTTCTATTATTTTAAATATTTTAAAAAACATAAAAAAAAATTTAATGTGGGTTTAAAAGTATAATTACTTAAATTATGTATATATTAGTGAAATTTAGGTCATTTAAATCAATTTAATATTGAATTTTTGTATAAAAACATTTTAATCTTTCGATAAATTTATATTTAGAAAATCACATTTTCCACTTATCTATGGGTTTAATTAGAAATTAAATATTATAAATTTTCTAAATGTTATTTTTAAAAATTGATTATTATTTTTAATAATCATAATTCATAATTTATAATATGTAATACATAATTTTTACCCATTATGAAAAGTGAAATTAGAAAAAATTAATTGATCTGTTTAAAGTAAATATGGGTTCACTAGGGGATAAACAAAAAATAAATGTGTTAATAACGACCTAAAACATTTAAAAACCATATTTTGAAGGAATATTTTTTCTTTATAAAGTCTACTTGTTGATAATTTTATTTTTTTAGCCTTTTATAAGGTGAAAAATGTGGGTATATTTTTTTATATCCAAAAAATATAATTATGCCACTCAGTTGACTTATAAAAGGACACCACATTACTCTTATCTTTACAACTCAAAAACATTTTTTTGTAGAATAAATTACAAATGAATTTACCTAATTACATAACCTCATAATTGATTCATTATGTTTGATAGTATTCATTCATGGGAAGGCTTTAAGTGTAATCCTAATGAGGTTCTCTAAAGAGGATGAAAATTCTTACACATCCATTTTTGTTTTTTAGTCTTCCATATGCATTAATGTTTTTAAAATATGATAATATAACAACCCAACTATATCCCAAAAAATTAAATGTTATTATTTTATTTTAATAACCTATTTCCATATCATCTTCTATCAAATGGGTTGAAAAATAATCATTCATGTGTACAAAAAAATACCACCTTGCAAACCAATGTTATTCATTTTCCATCACCACCCACTATGGATGGATAGAATATAGGGTATAAATGTTTATATATGATATTAAATATATTAATATAATTATGGATTTATTATATCATATATACATTATTAATTTATATTCTATGAGAATATGATAACATCAATTGTGTGTATCGGGGACTATCGCCTTGCGAAGCGATGTGATTCATTTTTCAGTAATCCTTTGCATGGATGGTAATTATGGTAAATTTAATGAATGTATTTTATATAAATAACATATTCCTTACTCATTTATGTTAATATATTATTCACTTTTAAATAATTTATTCCATCACGAAAATGGAAATAATTTTCAAGCGCACGTATGACCTACCATCCTTCAACTGTGTATTCTATTTTCTATATATAACAATTATGGATTAATATGAAAACATATATAACTAAAATATATGATATTTATATAATTTTTAAAATTCATATGATTATTTAACCATGATAAATCTACGAGAACCAAAAATACCAAATCAAAACATCGATGAAAAACAAAGCATTTATTACTGAAAACATGATTTTAACATGGAATTGTAAATAAATGAGTAAAAAAACATAATAAGAAAAAAATTATGAAATGATATGTATAATAATGTTAATTAAATATATTTATAATAAATATATATTTATTATACATGTGTTTTTAAACTATATGAGGGATGTCAGGACTTAAGGGAATGAACTTCCGTATAACTTTTATTTTCAATGAGACACATGCCATACACATCATGTGTTTCTTAAATGTGCGTTAAATACCACCCATAAACTTATTTTATTATATTTGTTTTTTAAAATTATGGTTATTTAAAAATACATTAGAATATTTCTCTATCATGGGGTTTATTTCTCAAATTTTACCAATATGGTAAGGTGTTTTTTCTCATTTGTCCTTCTTTGGGACAATAGTTATATTGTGCTTGTATATTCATATATGAGGTGTGTGTAATTAAAATTTAACATGTTATATCATGAATATAATTATATTTAGGACATTAAATTTTTAATTAGATGTAATTATTTAACAGGTAATATTATTCCAAGGATATCAATGTAGTCATGGTTTGATATTACAATCTCATTGTTTATCAAAATTGTTTAAATTTATACTTCTGATGATAAAATATTATGATGAAACTCTCAAGATACAAATGAATTTTATTATTATATAATTAATTCATGAGAATATATTTTTCCCTTTATTTTACTCCATATATGTACTCATGATATTGAAATAATGATTACATGAAAAATCGCATTCATTTCGCTCTTCGGTTGGAAACCCCTTTTCTTCTATATCTATATTTTATAAAATTGTTATAAAAACGCATTATCATTCTTAGAATGATTAATTAAATAATTTTTAACAAATTTTTGAATTTTAACAAAGGATTCCAAATAAATATTCATCTTATTTTAAAAAACAAGGATTGTTTGACTTTTACCAAAAATGTAAAAGGGGTCATTGTTTTACTATGTACGACATGAACTATATTTTTCACTATCACATCCAACACATTATTTTTAATATTATTTTTTTGAGTTTTTTTATTCAAATAAATGTATTTAAAAGTTATTTTAAAAAAATTTGCTTATAAAAATTTATTTTAAATGAACAAAGGATATATTCCACAAAATTTATTTTATATGATATTTACAAAATCCATGAAAATTTTACCTGGTTATTCTAAGAGAAAAGTGTTTGGAACTTTTTTTACACATTAAAATGTGGGTTTCAGATTCAAAATGATAATTTCTTCATGAAATGGTTCTTTGGATGTTTTAAAATTTGTTTCCATCTAAAATGACATCCTTAGATGTTACTTATTCATTACTGAGTTTATTACCCAAGGATACCATTCTTATTATTTATTTGAATGGATTAAATTTACGATGACTAAATTTTCATGAACCCATTTTCCTTCCAAAGGTTATACCATGATAACATGCTTATATACATTGCTTCTTTTTCAACATGTAATGTTATGGTGAAATAATGAAATAATTATGAAACATTTTTCATTTCCACTATTTATACTATGTTGAAATTTTTATGAAAACCATTTCATTTCATGGGATTTGATATGATGAATGTTTTATGATATTATAGAATTTTAATGTATGATTTTATTTATTTTATTTGTGGGAAATATATATATATCCAATTAATTGGGTAATGATTTATATCTCCTGATATAAATAGGACTAGAATGGGGATTGAACACAGTTCGGTAAGTTAATATATACACTTCTATAGTCGTATAAGTGAACATTGACTACGATGATTGTTTGAGGGGGGTGAACACATTATTTTGGGATAGTCTTTCTAGTGAACCTTAATTAATATGATGGGTTGGGGAGTGAACACATTCAACTATGAAAGTCTTAGTATTTATTCTTGAACTACTAAGGTAATAATTTTCTATGCTTATATATATGCCACGAATCTATGACTTATGCCAATTTTATGTTATTATGGATCGTGTTCTTTGATTACATTATGATTAATATATTAGGAATGTATATATTTCATTACATGAGTCAATTTTATGACCAGTGATAAGTGTGGTGTGGTTTTATATTGTTATTCTCTTTTTATCACACCCTTATGGTTAGGATATGGGGATATATCCCCTGTTTACCCCTATTGATCATCTGAGCTCACCATTTCTTATGTTTTCTTTCACTATGTTATGATGACATCTATTATGTCTGATTTTTCAAATAAAGGTTCTAATTATTAACAAAATAGAGGGAGATGAAATATCTAACTTATGGAATAATTGTTTATGTGTAAAATCTTTAAAAAGATCTATATCTAAATGATTCTGGCATGGGTTGTTATGTTATATAATGATTAATCATATACTGGAATGTAATATTTATGTATATGATGTTTTCTCAATTATTTTTGGTATCTGAGAAAATTATTATCATACATTGGAAACTAGTTTGACAAAAATTGAGTGAGGTATAGAAGGATAAGTCTAATGATTATTCGAATTATAGGAAAATTTAATGCAATTTTGGTAATGGATAGATAGAGTTGTTTCAATGAAATTAAATCCCCGTAGGGATACTGTAAGTGGATGAGGCTATATCATAGAGATACATTGGGGTAATAACTATAAAAGGGTGTATTTATATAGAATCTATCGTCTCTGAGTGAACAACAATGGCCCTGACTACACATGTTGTTAGACACTCTGGGGGGGATATTCATTGGAAATTTAAAAAATATTTATAAAACAACATGAAGTATTTTAATAATTACCATGAATTACCTAAGTTGATCTAAATGTATAATTAAATGAAAATAATATTTCATGTTTTATAAATATTATAAATAATTTATTATTATTATATAGTTTCCCACGATGATTATTGTTTCTTAAACTATTTTTTTTGGGTTTTAGTCGATTGATGGAACCTAAATCAATCATGTTAACCATGAATCTAAGGAAAAAAATAAGTGATAATGAGAAACCAAAATAGATAATTTCTTAAAATATAGATATTTTTATGATTCTTAAAAAATATTCATGATATATTATTTTCAACATGAACCAGGATTAGATTCCTAAAGCATCAAAAAATAGGAAGATGGTCATTTATAAAATTTCATGTGTTAATGAGTACAAAGGAAAGAATAATTAGATTTATACTTTTCAAGAAGGTGGAAAGAAGAACATAGGTGAATATCTCAAATGGATGAAATGACAAAACCTATGTGGAATTAAATACCATAGTGTAAAAAAAATTATCTTAATTTATGTGTGGTAAAAATGGGAATTATCTATGTAAATTCACTCCAAATAGAATTATCTTCTAGACCAAGGAAGGAACCATTCCATTTCAATAATTGAAGTGGAAGGATTTAATTATTTATATATTTAGATTCAAGGATAATGTTGTAGATGTATTTTTTCTAATAGTATTTGGGTATTAAAAATCCTAAAACATATAAATATTATGTTAATTATGGAAAAATATATATCTTTATGTAGTATTTACCTAAGAGTTATGGATACCATCATGGATTTATGCGTTTATGGTTGGTCGTAAGTTTATAGTATTAGGAATATATTTTGAGGTAAAATTTTATGACATTTAATCATGTTTAAGGATATTTTCGGAGACATCTATTCTAATGTAATCCTTTAGTTTTATATATGTTGTAAGGGGTAAAAGAATATTTGGGGAGGAATGAATTTAGATTTTATGGGAATATGATTAAAAGTATTGGTTACATTTAATTTATATTTATTTATTTTATGTTAAATTAATTAAGGGATTTTTTAAAATTTATATTGATTTCGTAATAATGTTAAGATTGTTTTGGAAAATGTATAACCACCAAGATGGGCGCCACCCAGTTTCATTTCAATAGAACATGGGTCTAAAATCCACAACTGTAGTGTGAAAAGTGTATAAAATCTACCAATAGCCAACTTGAAAGTGTATTTGTGGTGGTACAACATAAAGAGAGATATTTTTGAGTATATATCATGGTTATTGGTATGCCAAAATGTTAAGGATGAGGGAAAAGAGTCTAATGGGATGATTCAACCATTATCCATACAACTATGGGATTGGGAAAACATCACCCTGCATTTTTTCAATGCACTCCCCAAAAAATAAAATGTGAATAATGCTATATGGATAGTAGTTGATCGATATACAATTTCAGTATACTTCACCACAATTAGTGATGATTTCTCTCTTGATCAGCATTCTAGAATATTAATTATGAATGTTGTAACTGTTGATGGGGTTATAAATTCAACTCTATCTGATATAATTTGATGTTTCCCATTAATTTTCTGTTAATTATTCAACAAGATCTTGATATTATTTTATGTTTGAGAATTCAATATAATCCTTAGATATATGGTGAATCTAAGAGAGAAATTCACATCCAAGAGGATATGATAATATCTTGTAAAATGTTTTTAAATGGTGGTCAGGATCAATACCTTCATCTAGTTTAGTTTTAATAAAACAATATATTTCACTCGATTACTTAGATGGATCCTTATAAATCCCTTTATGGAAAGGTGTGTATAACTCCAATGTAATGGAATGAAGTTTTAGAAAAAAAAAGATATTAGGACTTAAACTCATTGATGAAATGGAAGAAAAAATTAGATCCATTTTGCAACACAAAAATGAATCAAAATGTTGACAAAAATGATTTGCTAATAATTTTTTATGAGATCTTGACTTTGAATTTGATGAGAAGGTGTTTTTATAAATTATACTATTAATGAAATAAGGGGAAACTAATCCAAACATATATTAGTACCTTTGTTATTATTGATCATATCATGACCATAGCTTATCACTTATCACTTGAAATGAACTTATCTCAAGTTTATTATGTGTTATAGGTATCTCTATTGAGGAAGTACATACATGAACCTTAACAAGTACTAAGCATTGAGGTCATACCACAAGATTATGATCTTTCTTATAAGGAACAATGAGTGGAGATTATGGATCATACAAAGATGGTTTTATAAAATATGATCGCTCACCTTGTCCATGCTTTATAGAAAAACCCCATGTCCGGGGAAGTTATGCGGGAACCAAAAAAAACAATGAGGAAGAATTATCATTATCTGATGGTACCAAAGTTATGAATTTCAAGTGATAAATTCATTTTAATGGGTGTAAAATGCAACAACCTGAGATTTTGTGTATAATTTACTTTCATTTAAATTTAATCATTTCAATATTTTATGTTATACAGAACCCCAAATTTATCTTGAGTTACATGAAACACTATGTTTAACATTTTTTATGTGGAATATGGTTTGTAGATTATATTACATGTAACACTGACTTTAATTAGAACGTGGCATTTATTATAAAATTATTATTTAATATGAAAGTTATTGACTACACATTGAATAATAGGTATGAATAAGATTAACTAAATTATGAAAATTTATGTATTACAGATGTATATAAAATGAATTCACTAGTAACCAAATTATTTTTAATGAAAATTAAATCCATTTGAATATAATGAAAATCCTTTTTTAAGAATATATTTTTATATACACAAACATGATTTATCTGAATAATTTAAATAAATTCATTTTTTTGATTATTTTAATGATATCAACAAATTATATATTCAAATAAATGTCTAAATTTCATCATATTAATTTTCTAGACAATATATAAAAAAATCCAATATTTACATAAGAACAAACTTTTTCTAAAAGGAGGTTTTCCCACTTTTTTCAAACATATTTTATAATTAATTTACCACTTTTTATAAAACATATTTTAATAAATAATAATAATTTATTAAATCGTCATGTCTAAGTTATAATGGAGTGAAATTTTGAAAGCTTTTTTAAAGGGTAAATTTTTCAATAATTGTTGTTAAATATTTGGTTTTATTAAGAATTATCATTTCATTAAAAATATTTTAAAAACATTAATTTTTTTAATATGTTTTAAAAAACAATATAATTTAATTTAAATATAAATTAATAAAATTTATTTTATTGAAATAAATTTCATATTGAATTTTGATAGGAAAAACCTTTTAAACTTTTTTATATTTTATCGGTAGAAAACCATTTTCATCACAGTTGTGGTATTAATTTTACATTATAACAATCACCTTATATTAATTGAATTTTGTAAATTGATTATACATTTTTAATTATAATAATATATATTTTCTACAAAGTTCAATTTTTTTTACAATTTTTGAATAGTAAAATAAGTAAAAATTAATTATTGTAGTTAAGGTGAAAATGAGTTTACTACAAGTTAAACTGAAAATATAGTTTTAAAAAATGGCTAAAAAATTTACAAAACAAATTTTTTAGTCATATTAACACCTTATAACCTTGAACATTCATGAATTTTCCATTTTTGATTCTTTTGGAATATGAGAAACCAGATTAAAACATTTTCCTCCCAACAATTTCATGGGTACCAATCACCTCACTTATAAAAGGCCCACCCATATCCTCTACAATTCACACATCCATAACCATTTAGTTAAGAAAATACCTGACCAAATAATTTATTTGTTTCCCTACCCACATTATATAGGAATTATTTTTTATAATATCCTAATAATTATTTTGGTGTAACCCTAATAAGGCTCTCCAAAGAAGTGGTATAATTCTAAAACATGAGTAATTGTTTTATTTATTATTCCACTTCATATAATATTTTTAAAATAGTAAAATATGATAACATCAGTATTTACTACATACTAATTTATATTATGTTAATTTAATAACCAATTCTCAAATCATCTTCCATAAAATGGGTAACAAAATCATCATTTTTGTTTATAGAGGATTGCGACCTCATGAAGAAATGTTTGTAGTTCGAAATCACCACCTGTCCCTACTATATATAACTAAGAATTAAATATTTATAAATTATATTTGTGATTGTATTATATGTATTCAATTAATATATCACATATGCCTTCTTAGTTTCCATTTTTTGGAAACATGATAACGTCCTTTGTAATTACAGTGGATTAACACCTCACAAGGAAATGGTTTTTGGGATTCACAGACACAATGGACGAAAGATCATTAGGGTAAATTGAATTAAAATATGGGAAATATATATGAAATAAAAAATATTCTTTAATGGTTATATATTTTTTACCATTCATTCATTCTTTCTTTCATGAAAATGGAAACAACATTCATGTATAGGTATAACTTGTAATATCCATGAATTATGTATTTCATTTTCTATATCTAAATTTTATGGACTACTAAAAATAAATATATAATGAATATATATTATATTTATATCAATTTTAAAGTTTTAGTGATGATTTAACCACGATCAAATTAACATTATTGAAAATATCAAATCAAAATATACATGAAAATATATATTTATTAACATAACTGTGATTTTAACAAGGAATTGTTAATAAAGGGTAATAAAAGGTCATAATTAAATCATATACGGTATTATATACATAATTATAGTTATTTAATATATTTATAATAATCATATATTTATTATAAAGGTGGTTTGAATGTGTATAATGTAATTCAATTCTTAATGTAAGGGATTTCCGTCACACTTTTATTTTCTGGGAGACATATCAAAAATTCATTACATGTTTCATATATGTGTTATATACACAAATGATTAATTTTTTTAATTATTCTTATATTTTCAATCTCTGGTATTTATTTATCTACATTATTATCCCTCTTTTGTGGGGATTATGTTTATAATGTTACCCAGTGGTTAAGGATTTTTCACGCAATTTGAGTTCTTTAGGAGATATGTTATGTTATAAACCTATATTATTTTAAGAGCTATATATACTATGCATTGTAGATATTATACAATAAAGATCCTTCTTTAATTATACCTAATGTTTAATTTGTTTTTATTCTTTAATGGGCCCTACGATTTAAAGGATGTACCAAAGTTTTAATTTTCAGCTATTGGAATCTCGTTTTTATTGGGAATATTTATGTTTATGCTCACTATGGTTTAATATTAGGATCCATATCTAAAAAAAATTAATATCCTCTTGTTATGTAATAATAATAAAACTTCTCCAATCATTTTCTTGTCTTTATTTACTCAAGAGTTTGAAGGAATGTCTTCAATAAAAATCATTCTAATTTCACTCTTTAATCAAATACCCTATGTGTTCCATATTAATGATTTATGAAAATGTTTAAAAAATGAAGTAAAATTATCAAAAGTATTTATTATATAAATTTTACCCATTTTTTACTTTTACAAATTATTTTAAAATGAATCTTCATTTCCATTCCAGAAATAAGGCCCATTTTATTTTTAGAGAAAATTTCATGAGAATAATTATTCTAATTTGCACAAAATGAACTTAATTTTCCGCCATCATGACCAACTCATTGATTTAAATCATAAATTTTTTAATTAAACCTATATTTTCAAATTAAATTATTTCAAAAATATTTTATGATTATTTAGTTTTAAAAAAATATTTCAAATGATGAAAACATATTTTCCTCAAGAATTGTTTTAAATGATATTAAAATCCTTTTTATAAGATTCAAAGATCATTTAAGAAGAAAATAATTTTGAAAATGTTTTATGTCTTGAAAATTTATTTTGATTATCATAAGGCTATTTTCCTCTATAAATTTTCAATTTTATATTTCAAAATATTTTTCCACCTATGATGAAAGCCTTTGATGTTATTTATGCTTTACTAGGGATATGATCTAAGGATACCATTCTAATTATTTATCTAAATGGTTAATTTTTTATGATGAATAGATGTTTATGAAACCTGTTTCTCTTTTATGGTCCATACCATGATAAAATTCTGAAGAAATATTATAATATTAACCTGGGTTATGATATGATGAAAGGATTAAATGATTGTGAAACTTGTTTATTTTTCATTGGTTAAGGTGGAATGATATTATTATGTAACTCATTTCTTTTCATGGGTCATGATATGATGAATGATTTATGATCTTGTGTCACATGTATGTATTATTTCCTTTGAGTGATTGGTGGTACCTATGTCTGCCTCTTATTAATTTGGTAATTACTTATATATCAGGAGGTATATAGGGTTGGAATGAAGAGTGAACCCATTTTAGTAAGGGACTCTATCCACTATGATAGTCTTAGGAGTAAACCTTGGATATTATGATTGTTTGGGGAATGAAACCTTTCCACTATGATATTCTGAGTATTACAACTTGATTATTATGATTTTTGGGGGAGTGATCACATTCTAATACGATTTTCATGTAAATGATCCTTGAAATACCAAGGAAATGATTTTCATTGACTATGTGAATGCTAAAAATTTATTCTTTATGCCAATTTTATCTACTCATGGATCAGGTTTATTTATTAAATTATGATCCATGTTTTATGATATTCTATTTTTTATATCATGACTAATGTTTTTGATATATGATATTAAGGTTATAGTTTTAAAAAGTTTTTTCCATTTTCTCATACCCTTATACTCATGATATAATGATATGTCATTTTTCAACACTTACATAAAATCTAATATCACCTTTATTATATTTCCATTCCCTATTTTATGATGAATTTTATTTTTTATGTAATTTATAAGAAGGGATCTAGTTATGAAGAACATAATGGGAGATCATCTAGTACAATTATGGACCAGTTTTTTATGTGTATTTGTTTCCAAAAGAACTGTACATAAATTATTTTTTTGTGGATAATTATGTTATGTGTTTAATATTTAATTTAATAATATGTAATAGTTATGCATGATAATTTTTTGTATTTAAAATTGAAAATAGTATTTATATACTCATAGGTATTTTAAGATAGAATAAACTCTAATTTGTAATAAAAAGTGAATAAATGATTCCTCAATAAAGGTATTGGTTAATGTATTCATGAACTGACTCTTAGTTGATATAAATTACAAGATAAATTCACTAATATACCCTCTCATTTATAAAATTTTATTATCTATTGATATACATAAAACTACAATATTTCACTATATAATTAAATAATTTATTAAACATTGGATATTATACCATAATACCAATTTATATTAAACATCCACTCTTATATCCCCATATTGTGAATTTTTGTGTTTCTTAATTAGTGATGCTGAAACATAATTAGAATCAGTGTTTCCAAGAGTGATTAATTTTTATGGAGTTCCATGTTATACATATTCCATCATAAAATATTTCTTCTCTATAATTAGACAATTCATCTCTAATGTTCGATGTCCAATATATATCAATAAATCAATAAAAAGGAATATTTTTATTATTTCTATTTTTTTATAATTTAATCCATACTCATGATTTATTTTTCTGTATAATAGGATCTCATTTAGTCTAATAAGTTATTATTCCTATATATTTATTTGGGTTCAATCACATAATATAACTGTATAAAAATGTTTCATTTAGACATCATCATTATTAATAGAGTACTAATAAATCATATAAACTTTTTTTCATCCACACAATTTTTATCATCATCTATTTGAAAATTTTTTCCCAATTGAAATGATAAAAAATACTTCCACTGAATATTTTATTCTAAATTACATCAACTCTTGAAAATAGTTTTATTCTGATAATAAATTAAACCCTATAGTATAGATCTCTTTAAAAACTAAAAAAATGTAATTTCTATATCTATAAACATATAATAGTTTTACTTTATTTGGGTTGATTTTTTTTAAAATACTTTATCATGTTTCTCTAAAAAATAATTTAATCTACATACACTATCCCCCTATGTTTGGTTTTACAATTTCATTTTTCATAACGATTGTAATACCACAGCTTTAGTAATAGTTAGTAAAAATTATGTGTTAATAAAACTATAATAAATTAAAAATATTAATATTTCATTGAAATTAAATTATAATACGATATTTTTAATATTGATTTTTAACTAACATGGTAAAAAAATCCAAAAATGTGCTTTTGTAATTTTCCCATAGAAATAAGATATTATCAAAAATTGAAAATGATGTATTTAAATAATCATACTTTTATTTAAAATAATATTTTATAATATTTATAATTAACCATGCATTGAATTTCAATTTGAAAGAAATAACGATAAGATCATTTAAATGAAAAAGTGATATTTTTTGGAAAACAAGCATAATGAATTTTCACATTTATTAATTAAAATAATATATAATGATAAATTATATAAGTGAAATTTATATATTATATATCAAAATATATTAATTTAAATGAATAATAATATTATTATTATTCATATATTTAATGTATTACCATCTAATTCTTGAAAAATGAATTTCTTGAAAAACAGTTTTCGACATGTTTTTTGGGATTATAATGAAATTAAATTATGCCAGTTATATGAATTCAATTTAAAAAGATGGATTCCATTTTATTAATTTTAATAATTTTAATTATTTAATAAATTAAATTATTTTTTATCCCTAATGAAAAGTAATAATAGTAAAACTAATTTATATGGTTATAGTTAACAATGGTATTCAAAGGGGTTAATCTAAAAAGAAAACGTTTAAAATCATCTAAAAACATCTTGAAACCCTAGTTGTTGGTTGTATTTATAAATTAACATTTTCAAAATATAATATGTTCCATTTTACCCAATTTTTAATAAAATTGACATTCCATTATTTCAAAATATTAAAAATTTACAAGTATGCGACATACCTCAATTATAAAATGCCACCTCCTCCCATCACTTACTCACACCTCTTAGCATAATTTTCTCATCCAAACCTTGAAAAACTTCCTCCCCAACATACTTATCCAAATTCAATATATACCATTATTCAAAAAATTCCAATTCTAGTGTTCCTATAAACAGACCCAAAGGTGGTTTTTCTAATATAATGTAATCATCTTTACCATGTCCTTATATCTTAATTCATCTTTTCCACCTTCTTTTTTCCTTAATAATTCCAATATAATAAAACCATTATCAAACATAAATTAATATATTTTTATCTTTATGGAATAATATTTATCCATATCCTTCTCTATAAAATGGAAATAAACCATATCTCGTGTGCACGACAGACTATCACATCCCGAACCAGTGTCTTTGGTATTCCATCATTAACTCACATGTATAGACATAATGATGGAACAAATAAATATATATGATACTAATGAAATAATATGTTTTTTGTAAAATTTAATATATCATTTTATTCTTTACCCTTTCACACATTAAGTAAATGATAATGTTTATCGTGTGTATGTATGAACTTCCATCACCATGAAGTGATGTGATTCATTTTCCATGTTCAAATATAAAGAAAGATTCTAAAAATGTATCTAATTTAAAAAAATATGATATATATAATAATGATATTAGAATACTGATTATGGAACTATATCCTATGAAAAATAAATGTAACTTCCATAAATAAACATGTACAAGAAAATGAAGTAGTTACCACTAAAAACAATGATAATAATAAAATATTATTAATGAATATGTGATATGATTTTATAAGAAGATCATAGATACAACGACCCTTAATTTTCATATATATATATCACAATACAGTAGACTAAAATTAATTAAATAACATAATTATCCATTCCATAATTGTATAGGTCTAGTGCCTTTTGAAACATGGGCACATAAACAATTGGTTCGAAAATTTTATACACCATCTCCCATTATGTTATTCATAACTAGGACCTTTATTAAACATAACATACTTAGTAAAATTATTCACAACCTCTTGAAAGGAAAAATAATTAAAATGTATATTATATTATCTATATGTATATAAAAGGGAGATATAAATGATTACATGATCATAACATGAACATAATTTTTTGATAACATGAGAATATCATTCGAAAATCATACCCAACAAATCATAGTTCATAATCTTGTGTTATGGAAGGAATTTTTATTATTTTATAAGACATGAATCATAATAAAGTCATAGAACATCATCAATGAGACTATAAAATTATCATATGACAGAAGTTTGTGTCATACACATCCGTATAAAAAATCATTTCCATAGTAGTCAAGGTTTATTAGGAATTTTGTCATACTAGAATGAGTTTACTCCTAAAGCCATCATAGTTTTCCAAGTAAACTCTAAAGACTATCATAGTGGATAATGTCCCTTACTAATCTACTTTTACTCCCTATTCCATTTCTATTTATCTCATGTGATATAAATCATTACCCAATAAAATTGATGGAGATATAGGTCCTACCCATCCTTGGTTATAATGTGACTACCTTCCTAGGTTATAACATGACTAGTATCTTTAGTTATAATGTAACCATCATCCTTCTATATAAAATTACAACCATACTTGGATTTTACATAACCACCTCCACATAATAGAAACCATTTATATATGCACAACATGATCATAAAAAATGCACCATAGCACCACACTATAACATGTGAAAAGAAAATGTGTTTCATTGCCATTTATTTTATTCACAATATCATAACTCATGAGAAATAAATATTTTTTGTAAACGTAAAATATAAAAATTAACCATATATATATAGAGTAAAAATGTTACCAATAGATAATATCCATAGAATATTATAATTAAAATCCAAAGATATATTCATATATGAAAAATCCTTTAAAATATCATTATAATATTCCTTTAGGAATATAACCATTCAACATAGAAAATAAATTTATAATTAAAAAAATTCCAAAATACTATGGAAAATATTTTCTTTGAAAATACAGAAGGAAACTTATAAATGATTTTTTAAAATATGGATTGTTCATTATGGAGGTAAATTATTTTTATAATGTATATGTTAAAAGAAAACATTCCCTTCACATTTTCGGTAAATTCAAATAGTACCTTGTTCAGAAATCAACAAGAGGATTCCTTTTAAACAATTTTGTAAAAACTTAAACTGGATTAGAAAATACATTAAAAATTCATAGGAAAATACTACAAATATTCTAGAATTTTTTAGAAAAACATTTATATAAAAGAAAAAAGTTTTTCAACAATAGTGATAAATAATTTTTTCCCTTACAAACATTTGTTATTGGTGTCTGGATTAATAATGGTGATAAAAGGAATTTAAAATAGTTCTTCTCAAGAAATTACAATGTATTAAAAAATTCATGATTTTCATGGGATATAGATCCTAATATATAAGCATAATTAATTAATTATAAAATATCCCGATAAATAATCATACTCTCACAAAAGGCTCTTACCAACATTGTAAAATTTGTATAAAAATAACAATAAAGTAAATAACATTAGTTTTATTTTTAAATAACAATTAATTTCATATAAATTATTATATAATAAATTCATTGTTAGTATGTTGTCCCTCTCCAGTTTAATGCTCACTAATGAAGTCAAATTATGTTTAATCATTTCTTAAGTTTTAAGATCAAATATTCGTAATTATAATTATCAGTCTTCAAATATAAGTTTAATATGATCTATTAATTATTATTATATAAGACAAGAAAATATAAAAAAATGGAAATGTATTAGTCATTGATATCATGACTCGCCGACATAAGTAAGAGTTACCAACAACAATCACTCACTGAAACATAAACCTTCCGACAGATTGAGTCATCAATGGTCTTACTTAATGACAGAAAAACTCACCAAAAATAATGACTCCGTGACACATAAACCTAACTACAGATGGAAAAACTGATATAAGGACCTAATAATAGATGAACACATCAATAGAAGAACATACTGATTGAACGACATACATACATAAGAACATACTGACATAAGGACCTACCAACAAAAGAACATACTGACAGAAGGACCTACAATCCGAATGAACTATTGATAGAAGAACATACCTACAAAAGGAAAAACTGATAGAAGGATCTAACAAATGATGTACTTACCGAAATAATTTCCTATCGATCAAAACTTAGAAAATATTCGTTAATCTTAAATTCAAACTTTTAACCAATAGTCTTATTGGGAAATTCAATGTTACTAATTTCTTCTATGAATTATTGAAGATATCTTTAAATTAAATTTTATAGGTACGAGGTGAATTACATATTCAGACCATACCTATTGTTGACCTCTGCAGTATATAAAGAAATCACATGAAGAAATGTATAACAACTGTATAGAGAGAACTTATGAGGTGGATAAAAGAATATACCAGAAGAACACTCATTCTGGATAGCTATGAACAAGGAAGGATTTGTTGTGAACCAAAAATCACTACATCCTTACAGTAACAAACCCTAGTGAATAGAAACTTCGAGGTGCATCTCATCTCACTGAAAAATTGAACAAAAATCTTCCACGTCACTCTATTTTTCTATTTGTTTCTAGATGTAGACTCGATCTTCACACTTACTACACCTTAGAAGTCCAAAATCGTCAGGAACATGACACATATAATTCAAAAAAAATTCTCATTATTTATTCTTTATTGTTCACATTCTTATTAATTTTTTAGAATTGTGTGTGTTTGTATCACAAGCACATACTGTCTCCTATGTAATACTGTATGATACAATATATCTTTACTATCTCACTCATTTACACCATTTTTCTCCCATGTATAACTATAGAAGAGGTCCATTTGTGTCTTGGATGAATTTTGATTCAAACGAATAGCTGTGTTAGAAGTCTAGTTGACCTGGAAATCCAAGTGGCCTATTAGGAACACTGATCTAAGGTGTGGATCATGTTTATTAATATAAAATGATTGGTGGATATTGATCACTAAGTAGAGTGGAATATTTTCATACTTGAGACTGAGCCTTTTTTTTCTCTACTATGTTTTTAAAATTTATTTTTCACTTTTTTTACACTTATTTAAGAAAAATAAATATTAATTTGTTATTTAATCTTAGTTAGTATTTATAAATATTTTTTATAGTAAATTACTTTCATAGGTTATATCAATATCTAATTTTTTTTAAATGATAAATTATCAATATTTTTAGAAATTAATTTAACATTCAAAAATATTAGAAATATAATACTCTTATTTGACTATGTTGTTTATATTTTGAATTGGGGGAATTTTTAAATAAATTTTATAATAGAAATTTTATAGGAACACAATTCACCCCCTCTTAAGTGTCCTACTATGACCAACTTTTGGAATCAATTTATTGTTTTTAATCATCTATTTTTAATGTTTTGGAATCCTTCTCAAATATTTTCAACAGTGATATGAGTTTTGTTTTAATGATCTCTAAATTTCTATTAAATATAAAAAAATTTCTCTTTAGAAACATATTCAATATTCTTTGTTATAAATAATATATTGGAAGGTGATGATACCAACATGCCACAATTTTTTAATGGAACTAATTATGATTAGTGGAAAATAAAGAGGAAAATAAATTTAGAATCTATGATTTTTAAAATATGGTCATCAATTATAGATCAATATTATATTTCTGCTACAACACAAAAAATAGTGGATGGACCACCTAAGGTAGATTATAATAATAATAAAATAAAATTAATGCATTATATTTTTCCATTGGATATGAATAATTCAATAGGATTTCTACATGTAAAACAACACATGAAAATTTATATACTTTAGTTGTTTCATCTTAAAGAATAACTACTGTTAAGAAAATGAGTCTAAAATTTTATACTATTTAATATCATAAATTCAAAATGATGCCTGATGAACCGATCTTTGAAATGTCTCTAAGGTTTAATGAAATTCTAAATATTGTGATCTCTCTGGGAAAGGATGTTATAGAAGATGAAAAAATCATGAGAATTCTAAGATGTCTACCAGAATGATGAAGAGGAACTTCAATGACAATAAAGGAATCAAATGACACCAATACATTTCCAGTAAATGAGCTGATAGGTAAGATGATGACGTTCAAGTAAAAAATGAAATTGAATAAATAAGTGGATAATGAAAAAAATGAAATCCAGTGACTTTAATGATGATTGCACCTAATCCCAAAGAGAAGTAGAAGTCGAAAACTCATTCTGACTATTCAAGAAGTGAAGAATCATCATTTGACAATGACGAGGAAGTGGATCCATTATCCAGAAGAGTTAATTATTTTTACAAAAAGAATATGTTCTTTATGAGTCCTATATACAAAGTAATGTATGACTACATAGAAAAATAGAAAAAGGACTGGAAGCGAGGTGATAACTCTAATGAGACAGTCTGTTATGAATGTAAGTGAAGAAGACATATAATGATTGACTGTCCTAAGCTAAATTATATGAACAAATATGACGACAAAGATAAAAGGTATAAGATGGAAATGATGGCCACTTGGAGTGATTAAAAGGATAGATACATTGATTCATATTCTTCATATTATTACAAAGGATGAAAATAAAAAATGTTCTTTATGAAAAAAAACATCTGATGTAACAATTGAATCTCTTGAAAAAAATTCCTACTACTTTGGTGAGGAATCAGATTATGAAAACATGACCTATGAGGAACTTTTTTAGTTCTATAAAATTATTTAATAAATATGAAATGAATAAAAAAATAAATATAATGTTTTGAATAAACATCTTTCTCTCACCTATACTGTTAAATCTGAACTTACTATATAGAATAAGAAAAATGGTCAATTTCTTAATGAAACTAATGAGATTAAATAATCAAATGAGTAGTTAAAAAAGGACATAGAGAAGTTCCCCAAATAAAATAATACTCTCACTCTAATTCATGGTTAATATTTTTCACCAAAATATGCTACTAGTTTAGGTTATCAACTAGGACAATGAAAACTTGTTAAAAATGATTTTGAATTAAAATATTGAAAATTATTCTTTGTACGTAGATTTAAAAGATCTATTGTATGTACTAGAAGTGAAAAATCATTAACTTCTTATAGTTTTTCCAAACCAAATAGTGTTTATTTTTTCAATACATTAAAATCTATTTATAGGAAACCCATGAAGAATGTATGGGTTCCCATAACATTAATTACTAATATTACGGGACATAAGAATTTTTGGGTAGATAATATATTCTTATTTTAATTGTCTTTATAGGATGGATGCATGAAGGGCTCATGTAAAAGCATATGGTACATGGATATTGGATGTTCACGACACATTATAGGGGACTACTTGAGCATCATGAATCATATAAATATTTATGTTGGGTATGTCACATTTTGTGACAATGTTAAATGAAAAATAATTATCATTGGCCAAATCAGTAACACAAATTAAATTTTAATTTACAATGTAATTTTTATAGATTGATGAAAGTAAAACCTACTTTGTATCTCTTAGTTCTGAAATGATCGTTTCAATGATAAATTTTAAAATTATTCATGTAATAAAAATTAGTTAGTATTTACTTAATTTAGAAATTAGAATGTATATGCTGTGAAATTGGATGCGTCAGTTTCTCATTATGTTTATTGATTAATTTTCTTTTATAAAAAATCCAGGATTTGGAAAAGAAGATTTTTCCACTATAAAACACACTAACTTAGAAAGAATTGAATTAAAGGGTTATTCATGGATGTACACAAAATCTAATTTACAGACAATAAAATTTGTAATACCCATAAAAATGTAAAAAACACAAAAATACATTCATACCAAAAAATGATGTTCAAATTCTCAACAACTTGAGTTGGTTCACATGGATTTATTTGCTCCATCATGAGTTTCATGTCTTAATGGGAAGAACTATGTCTATGTTCTTGTATATGAATTCTCTGGGTACACATGGACCTTCTTTATATCTCATAAGAGTGAATAATGTTTTACTTCACCAAGTATGTTAGATCTCTTGAGAACCTATGTGGGTGTAGGATAAAAACCATAAGGAATGAAAATGGATGTAATTTTGAGAACCAAGAGTTTGAATATTTTTTCTCACAAATGGATATAGTAATAACTTCCCTACTCCTAAGACCCTTAAGTATAATGAAGTTTTAGAAACAGGGAATAAAACCATAGAAGAAATAGCCCATACAATACATAACGAAAATGAATTTCCTATTTTTTCCCTAAATGTATTTATAAATATTGTAATATAATTAATAGAGTCTTAATCAGAACAATTATTAAGAAAACTACTTATGAGATATTATACAATAGGAAACCTGAGTTTATATACATTTATGGTTTTGGTTTCAGGGTTTATATTCTCAATAATAAAGGAAATGGTGGAAAATTTGGATAAAAATTTGATAATGAAATTTTCCTAGGTTAAGAAACTATAATAAAGCCAGAATATTTTTCAACAAAAAAACATGTTTTGAAGAATCTATACATGTTAAATTTGATGAATCATATCCAGATGAAACTAAAAACCCTCTTGAATATATTTAGGATGAACTTCCCAATCTAGAGATAAATTCTAGACCCTCTGACTCTACAATTAAGTAAGTTGTTAAATCCTCTAGTTTTAGAAAATATCTATACTCTATTAATAGTGAACATGAACTTACATATGAACCTTAAATAACTAATAATTCTTTTTATAGATATATTAGACACCTCAAAATCCATCCTAGAGATTCTGTAGTTGGAGACATAGATAAAGGGACGTAGGTTTGAGCTTCTCTTAGGAACCAGTTTGAACATATATCCTTCTTGTCATAGTTTGGACCTAAAAAATATTAATGATTCAATTAATGATAAATTTTGGGTGATGTTAATAAAATAAGTGTTCAATCAGTTTTAAATATAATAATTTTTGGAAACTAGAGGATAGAACTAAATACTCTTTGACCATAAACACTATGTGGGTCTTTAGAAACAAAGTAGATTAAGCAGGCACCATAGTGAAGAATAAGGCTATAGTGGTTTCACAAGGATATAGTCAAGATGATGAAATTGAATATGAAGAAACATTTTCACCAGTTTCTATACACGAATCCATTAAATTCATCCTAGCACATGAATCTCATCCCAATTTCACACTATATCAAATGGATTTTAATAATGAATTCATAATTGGGTATACAGTTGAGGATTCTTTTGTTGAACTACCCCTGGTTTTAGAAACTATCATTTTCAAAATCATGTTTTTATGTTAGCAAATGATTTATATGGTTCAAAAATAGTCTAAAAGATCTTGGTATGATATTCTATGTACTTTTCATATTTCTAATGGTTTTAAAAAAGTTATAGCTGATCCTACTCTCTTTATTAAAAGAATGTATAATGATGATTTAGTAGTTGAAATCTATGTTAATGACATTATTTTTGGATCTTCAATGAATTATTTATGTATTGGTATTTCAAAAATGTGTCAAAGTTAATTTAAAATGATATTAATAAAATAACTGAAATTATTTCATTGATTTCATATCATTCAAAATAATGATGTTATTATTTTTAATCAAAGTAAATTTATTAAATATATTTTTAAAATGTTGGGCGTTGATTGTTCAAAAATTAGTGATACTCAAATGAGTATCACTTGTATTTTGGACCTTGATGAAAATTGTAAATCTTTTGATCAAAAAAATTATAAAGGGATGATTGGAACTCTACATTACCTGACTGCTAGCTGGCCTGATATTATGTTTAGTGTATGTATGTGTTCCAATTTTCAAGAAACCCCTAAATAATTTCATTTAAATGCTATTAAAATAATTTTAAAATAACTCAATTATACAAAAAATGTATGAATATTCTACCCTATAGGACACACATTTTATTTAGTTATTTATTTAGATGCAAATTTTGGTGGTATTAATAAAGATGTAAATAGAACCTATGGAACATGTAACGTTTTTTGGAAAGTCTCTAGTATCATGGTTTTATAATAATAAACATTATATTGTTCTATCTACTTATAATGATTAATACATGGCTTCCAGTAGTTTTTGTGCTAAGATTTTTTGGATGAAACAGATATTACTTTATTATGGATATTAGTTTAGACAAGTACCTATAAACTATGACAATACAAGCTCAATTAACAAATCCAAGATTCTTTTTTCTCACTTTAGAACAAAAAATATTGATGTAAGCCATCAATTTATGAGAGATCATTATGAATAAGGTGATATAACCCTTGAAATTTATGGCATAGAATATCTATTTGCGAATATATTTAGTAATCCATTAAACTCTGAAAGAATGGGTTTCATTATAAATAAATTAGGGAAGATTAATTTTTGAGAACCTATTGTTAATAACTCATCATTTAAATATATTGTGGATGACTCATCGATAGGGCACTGGTGATATCTCATTGACCCTGAAATTGTCTCACTAACAATGTCTCTATGAAACCAATAGTGTAATGCTGAATTTGTCATGTCGATAGTGTCATGCTGACAGTGTCACACTGATAATTTCTTTTTGACACCGAAGATGTGTTCCCAATGTCCACTCATCAATATAAGACACTGAGTAGTTTTTATTTTTTATTTAAAAATGAATTTGTTTTACTTATTTCTTTTTACTTGACCCATATTACATGATTTATAGTTTATAAAACCCTAAATGATAAAACCACGTCTATCCTACATACGTGTTACTCTTGGTATTCTACTCACACAATATTACCCTTAATCTTTCTTTACCTTTTATAATTTCACCATCATACCTTCAACCAAATCCTTAATATGGTTAGAGTAAAGCACTTCTTAGAAGGATCATGAGATGTGTCATAACCCACAAAGAGACAGAAAGAAAAATCATGCAAGTCTTAGACTATTAATCTCAGACATGAAAACCATGTGGCAATGCATGAGAGATAAATGACCTCAGAATGGTTATTAGCAAGTATGTATCTCTTGTTAAAAGTTGTGTAGATGCAAGGATGGTCAAAATTATTCTAAAATAATAAAATACCTTATTAACCAAGATTAGTTCATGAATTTTATCTTCACTGTGAGTTTATTCAAGAAGGTAGTAAGACATACTGAATTAAATCAATGGTGAACTGTAGAAGAGTATCATTTTCGTCATGGAATTGGGAAAAACGTTTGAAGGTACCTCAAAAAGAGGTTTATGGTGACTATTAAGAGAATTATCCTCCAAAAAGTGATTTATTTTTCTATGAGAAAGATTTGGGTGAGATAACTAATATTGAAGAGAATATAATACCAATTTCTATTGAGTTGGTTGGTTATAGAAAGTTGTTGATAAATTTCATCCAACACTTGTTGTGTCCCAGGGAAGGGGACTTTGATTCAATCGTGCATCATAATATATATCCTCTACACTGGATGATGAAATGAATTAAGGTAAATTTTTGTAGGTATTTGATAGTCTATATATGTTAAAGTATAAAGCCTTATTGTAAGAAAAACTATCTATTTTACCCATGAATTATATCTACCATGCTAAAATCCAATGGACGTGTAAGTGAAGATGAAGAACCCATCTCTTTTGGTAGTGGAATATACCTAAGGATATTTTGATGAGAATGAGAGTAAATTGGAATCCTTTGAAGTGGGATTGGGTTGGTGATGATGAGAAATTATATAATAATTTCAACCTTATTGACCATCCATTTAGGTCAAGATATGTAGTTGATCCTGGTCTAACACTATACACTGATGTTGTCTATTCTGATGAAGAGGAAGTGGCTGAAACTATTATTGATGTTGAGTCTCCTATAGATGATAGTAATGACACAGATATTGGGGAATGTCCAAAGGGGATGACTTTTGGACCTACTAGTACACTATTTTCACTACCTCTATAAGAAAGTATTCTAGCCAAGGATGATTATCACGAGATTGAGGAATCAGGCAGTGTGGAGTATAAAATCCAATCTAATGGTTTAGATAAGAAAACTAGAGAAGAAAATGAAAATAGTGTGGAAGAGGAAAGTGGTAGTGAATCTAAAGTAAGTGACAGTGAGGAAGAGGGTAAAGAATCTAGTTATAAAGGTAGAGTAGATTTAAGAGAAGATGCTAAGTGGGAAGGTGGTGGAAGGTATAATATTTCAGATCATCATAGTGATGATGAAGGTGCTAATAAAAAACATGTTGGTACTGTGGCTCCTGGAGATATTGAAGATCCTCCTAAAGTGAGTGTTACCAAAGAAGAGATAGTTAAATTTCGTGGTAAAGTAAAGACACTGTTATCCCATGTACCACAATAATTTTATTCTTGATGGAGAGCTCAAATGGATGGGGATCCTCAAGAAAAAAATTGTATGGGTTAATACCCTCACTCCTTTTGATGCTAGTGTGTTATATAAAAGGGAAAATCATACTTGTTATATCGCTCTCAGTTTGGATTATTTGGATTCAAATGCTAAGGATGGTTTAGCTATTCAATGGATACTAGTAGTTGAGGAACCTATTTATTCTAAGACACCTCTAGATGTTGCATGTTGTTCTATACCTACACCTATAGTGACATCGGTATTAGGTGAAAGTGTCAACAGATATGATTTCAATGGTTGAAGGAATACCTGATATATCTTATTAGAACTTTATATAAATATCAAAATCATCTTATTACTACTCTATGTGAGAGATATATTTCTATTCTGACAGTAGGAGTGGTTTCTCATGTGGAACCAAGTATGACCTCAGTTGTTGAAACTATAAAAAAGGGTAACCAAAGAATGTGGCCTGGAATGAATGAAATGGTTGCATCCACAAATATACTAACTATTGATTATATTACATCCTTTGATAAAGTGCTAAAGATGTTTAAAGATGCAATTTATAGAAATGTTGTTGATCAGCCTCACACCCCATATATTGATATGAATTAGTAGAGACTGGAACTCAAATATAATGTTCAAGGTGAATCTAGATCAGAAACTTTAGTTTCATACACTCCACATATTGATATGGTCAAAAATGTGACCAGATAATATATTCAAACAATGATGGGTGAAACTGACCAGGAGAGTCTCTGCATGATTAGGAAGAGTAGTGACTACATCCATTACGTGGTGATATTATATACCAAAGGTGATACAAATGAACTAGATTAAATAACCAATAAAATGTATTTTTATTTGATGATAATATACAACAAGCATCATCTCACCATCTACTTCAAATATTTAGTCGATAATCTGAGACTTACTCTAGTGACACATGCTTTCAAAGATCAAGCGAAGCTACTTAAGGAGTTCACTCCGACCCTAGAGATGTTTTTGAAAAACAAGGATGATTTAAACAAGGATATGGAATATGGTGGGAATATCATCATGGTTTTCATTAACGTTATCTATCCTTATATGCATGTCCAGAGTAATATTGTTGTTGTACCAACAACCTCACCTCTCAGTCCAGCACTCCAATCTGCTGCCTCTCATTCTCTCAAATTTTTTTTCATAGGTACTATCTCATACTCAAGCTTTCAGGAAGATCTATCAGAACATTTGTAGGGATATAAATGGCCCTCCTACCTCCTCTAGCCCAAACATTCCCCTTTAGTGATTTTAAGAGTTCCTCTTCCTCCTCTCAGAATTCACCTAGAACCTCCATCCACTAGTTGTGAGTATGTACTCATGAGGGATATTTTATCATCCCATTTGATGAAAAGATGGTGAATAAATGTGGATTTATAACATCATAATATTCAAATATATTAAGGATAGTTAATTTAATATTTTATGATTAATATATTATGTTTAAATGAGTAAATGATTAATTAAAAATAACATGATCAGTTAGGGGGACTACCTCTTCTTAGAAATAAATCCTTTAGATAACATCATAAGGGAACAGGGGGTGGTATTTTGGGAATCCTAGAACATCTATAATGTGTTAATGGTAGTGGAGAAGTGAAATTGGGAGAGTTTAGTGTACATATAATGACAAAATTTGTGTGAAGAAGAGAAATGAGGGGTTCCCTTTTATAATTGAGGGGAGGGCCACCCGTACAATTTCTTGAAAGAATAAAATATTTTAAAGTAATTCTTAAGAAAAATGTTTCCAAATGGATAATAAATGGGAAATTGATGCTTTTTAGCACATTTTATCACTAGCTTCCTATTTTAATATATTTATTATTTTTATGTAATTTAATGAAATATTATTTTCATTAAATATCCTTATTCCCAATTTAACAACTATTCATTTAATTTTTATTAACTAACATAAATACATGGTTGGAATTTGAATATAATTCTTTAAAATGACAATAATAATTAATATTTATCTACAAATTATTTTAGAACATTAAATAAACCAAATTAGAAGTCTTTAAATATATTTTAAATATATTTATATTTTTTTATTAATTATAGAAATACAATATTGATGTTGCATGGGAATTTAAGGTAATTATATAATTACTAAAAATTAGAAATAAATATAAATAATTGAAAAAATTTATTAATATAAAAATATACAGTTATATTTATTCGTAAATTACTTTTTTCTCTATATGGACTTATATAATAAATTTTATTCTATGAGAGTGACTTTTTGTATCTTTGTTTCTCTTAAATATTATTTTCGTTATTTTTATGTTATAATGTCCATTAAAAACTCTATTTGAATAATAAAGTTATAAGGGTATAATTAAATTTTTCAAATAAGAATTAAAATGAAATATTATATTATAATAACATTGTTTCAACCTAGATTTGTATGATTTATCATTTACTGAGGTGATAGATTTTAACATTGTTACTATTAATATTGATCAAAAATAAAAAGGGATTATTTATCAAAATTGAAACTCCTGATTCTAAATATCTAATACATTTCATAATATTCAACAATTATAATTTGTATAAAATAATTTTATTGTCAGTGCACAAAATACGATTAAAAGTGGTTTTCCTGAAAAATTCTATTTCCAATGAAAATATTATTTTACATTAACTCTTTGACTAGCAGTATTCATTCTAGGAAAGTAAATTAATATAAAAAGATATATAGTATATAAATTTCATTTAAAACATTCCTCTTTGTGGGTTATTTTAAATAATTAAAATTTGAATACATTATTCCCATATAAATAAATTTTAGAAAAATTTGTTTCATAGCATAAAAATAGATTTATACCAAATTAATAAAATGTTATGATTAATTTTTTTATTCAAAAATCAAATGGATAATATTTACTCTTAATAATAAATTAAAAATATAATTAGAGTAAAATTACCTTATTTAATGAAAAGAATTCCTTGTTTTACAAAAAAATCAGCATTTTCATTATACTCTAAAACATAGAACTTTTCTAAATATACCAAATATCAACCCTATGATAATTTTGATATGATTATTTTAATAAATTTATATCTTATTATCAAAAAAAATCTATAAAATTTCTTGATATTTATTATTATAATTTTTTTCACAAAAAAAGTGATAAAAATAATTTTTGAATAAAATGTATAATTCAAAATTGATTGATGAATTACTAAGAATTTATAAATAAATTTATATTTAGTAGTTAAATTATATATATTTCATAATTTAGATAACATAATTAATAACCAAAAACTAATTGGCTTTGTGATTATATTAAATATTGTTTTTATAGTGTATCAGGGTTCACTTAAACTCGAATTTTTTAAAGAGAAATATTTTCTAAAATAATGTTGTGGAAAAATATATGATATTATAAATATTAATATTATATTATTATAAATTAATAAAATTATTAAAACCATCTTACTTAAGCTTAAATAAGGTTCAACTAAATGAAATAATGAGGTAATAGATTTTATCTCAACTTCATTTTATTGAGTCATACATCACTATTATGAACCAAATTGGATTCAAACTGAATATATGATCCCCTTTTACAAGTAACAAAATGAATCCTTAATAAGTCATTGTATTTTATGTTTTAATTCCAATTATTTTATCTAAGGGGATTTGGCTTGAATGCTACTTAGTGGTAAGGGTTTCATAACTTAATTTTCTTTTAATCGGTTATAGCACTTATTCATTGATAATATTTTTTCATGATTATTAGTTAAATGGAATTTTTTTATTTATGTTTTGTTTAAAAAAAATTGGATTTACATTTTTTACTCATAATATCTTCATCGATTAATTTATACTTTAACATTATGATAATTGTATGGGATTTATTCTCAATTTGCATTCCATTGAGATGTATTTGATATTATTCACTTATTTAATTTTATTTGTATTATATAAAATCAATCATATACATATAACCTAAATAAATATTTATTATTTATTAATAATGTTTCAGTTCAAGTAATTTAGTTCATGGTTTTAGAATTAAAATGTGATGAAATATGTAAGAAATTATTTTAAAATCTTATTTTTTAGGATTGACTCAATTTTTTTTGAAGGAATAATATAATATATCCTTAAAAAGTATATATTTTCTTAACCATAGGATATTTAATTCGTTTTAATATTTTTTTCAAACTTTTCCTCTCTTTATAACTTGAATCAATCAACGAAAATTATTAAATAAAAACCTAATTTATTTCTCATTTAATCATATATATTTTTATTCCATGTACATATTTTTCAAATTTTTTTACAATATTACCATTTATTAAACTAAAAAATTATTTTTTATTTTTTATTTTTTCTTTGAATTTTTAAAAGGATTGATTTGAATATTTATAATTTTGTAGGAAAATGACATTTTCAACTTTCATTGTAAAAATTCAGATGGAATGTTTTTATCTTAAACAACATTAATGGACTTCCCCTCCATTATAGATATTTTATAATTTTTACATTATTATAAATATTTAAATTTTTTTACATGGAAAATCTTAAGGAATTATTATTTTAATATTTCAATTACATAATCTTTATAGTCACACGGGACATGATTTTATTATAAAACTTACATTTTTGATAAACAGGTTGTCTTTTATTATTTATTGTTTTTTTACAGTCATTATATTTATCATGAAACCATAACATTATAGTGATCATTTAAAATTATATTTCTATTAAATTTCCATATTATTTTAGTCATAGATATTATTATAGATTAAACAATAAATAATTTTTTACATAATGTTTTTTATAATGAATTTTATTTGATTAACTGAGGAAAAAATTGATAAATATATATTATTTACTCACTGAATATATTTATTAACAAGTCATATTGTTTATGAATTTAATTAATTATTTAATATACAAGGATTACATTGGACATGCAGTGATGGGTGGTTTCTAGTTATAGATATCTCACTGATGCATCGATAGGAATTATGAGACAAATATGAATTCCAAATTAAAATTGTTTTTTAAAAAATATTCCCATTAATAAAACAATATTACCGAATGACTTTCATGGTGTAGATATCACGACATATGTGTCATTGCATAAAATATTATTCATTTTATTCATTGATAATTTAGTGATTTTAATCCATGAGATTACTATAATGACATTATCCATAGATGCAATTTGTAAAAACTTTGGTGATTAAATGTCATTTTATTAGTTATTTTCACTTTTGTATGTATTATTTATTATTTAATCATGATTTATTCTACAATAAATAAATATTACTGAGAATTTCATGTCACCCTTATTAAATTTTCTTTTCCCTCTGATACAAAGATAACATCATTGAATGAGTTTCCTGGATTCTGAGATTTTTTATTTTGTTATTTTTAATATTATATTCCCAATAAAAAATTGGTATCATGTCTGTATCTAGTTATTCAAGACTAATAAACTAACTATCCCTTTTTCAATTTGATCACTGGTATCTATACCAATGAAACAATGTATACATCATCACAGGGTTACTAGGGTTGATGTTGTTATAAAATTCATATCTTCATTGCCTCTTTTAAAACTCATGTTATTCAAAAAAATATGATAACATGAATACCAAGGTCAGGGAACAAAATTATGAACATAAATTTATTTATTGAGATTAAAAATTTGCCTACCACTACTATCAATAATTAACCCCTCATGTTGGTTGATGTATATTACCCTATAAACATCCCCATTCAATAAAATTTTACTATAAAACAATCAAAAAGATATTATATTTTATTAGTATATACTAAAAATATATTCAAAATATTTCAATCCTTGAAATTAGAGAAAAATTATTATAAAAAAACCTCAGTTTGTGAATATTCTTTGCAAACTAAATTATATTTTTTCTATTAAAAAATAAAATTTTCATCATGTTTATTTGTTAAAATATATTTCAACTCCATGTTATTAATATATTTGGGATATAACACTAATTAAAGTGTTTAATTATTATTTATTTGATTCAATTAAAATCCCATTATATATATCTTATCCTTATATTGGAAAGTTTATTTAACAAATTTCAATTAAACTAAATAATGTTTTATTATATGACTAGTTTCCCTCAATTTCTTTCATGTTTTCACTCCACCCCGGATATTCCCAAGGATGTATTAGTGGATAAAATATTTCTAAGAAAATTATACATTCTTGTAGTTAGATCTCTTATTTTTTTCATCACTAGAGATCTCAAAAATATCCTTATGCTTCATTAAAATCTATGTACTAATCAATATTATATATTGAAAATGTCTATTTTCTCTATAAAACTATTTAATATCATTTTTAACCTATGATGATGTTCATCAAGTACCTTACTCATTCAAGAAAATAAAATAAAATTTTTCTATATCCTTTATTAGATTATTTTTTATTACACTGAAAACTTATTACTCTGAGTGTTTAACCAATAAAACCCCTTTGTAAACTCTTTTATCAAACATTAAAAAATGAATTCCTTTAATCTTAAAAATAAAGGGACAATTGGACACTAAAACTATTCAAGTTTGAATTAATCTCCAAAAATAACTCATATGTCATATTTATTTAATTTATATAAATAAACAATCTTTTTTATTATAAAATATCATTAATTTTTATTTTCACTAAAAATACATCATATTCCCTAATCAGATTACATTATTTATCCCATATCATCCTAGTATTTTTCCAAAGCTAATCCACTTTATAAATAAGTATATGAATAGATATACCATTGTCTTATTCATTTATTCTCTATATATTATTTTTAACTTTTGATTTCTGAATTTAACCACATTACTGAGTTAATAAATCTTGATAAAATATCATATTCTTTTTCAATACGTGTTAACTAAATATGAATTATTTTTAAATCCCAAGGTTTATTCAACAAAAATGAAACATAATTTATTACTATAAAATCATAAATAAGTAATGAATTACTTATCTCGATTATATTATTTCAACTAATTGGCTGAAAAACATTTAAGGAAATTAGATAAAATAATTATTATGTATTTATCTCTACTAGTTTCCATTTTATTCACGGTTTTCCACTAGTAATTTTTTTTTAAAATAGTTGGTACTATCCAGATAGAAAATCATAATATTTGTTATACTATCACAATAGAAGATCCCTATTATATTATTTTGAACCGAATTATAAATTCTTTAATGACACAATTAATCCTTATATTTTAGTCTCTAATATTAATAATAATCAACATTTTTTATTTTGGAAATAATCTTACTTATTCATTTTCCCTTCCAAAAAACTTTTTAATCATTCTAGATTCTAATAAAATGTAAATTTTATGTTATAAATAAAATATTTTCTATGACCCTATAATTAATATACACTCAATAATTTTTGTCTCAACACATCAATAAATAGGAAATTTTAATAATTTATATTCTTATATTTGAAATGTGTGATTACCATTTCTATAATTTCAAATAATATATAATTCCTAAAACCTAAAATACCTCAATCATAAATTTCAAGATATTTCAATTTATTTTTATTACTGATCATATGTGATGAGAACATAATATCTTATTAACAATGATTATCATGCTTTAATACATTATTGTCAAATTATACTATAATAACTTGTTTTTAATTAGTCATATTTTTTGAGATATTTTAAGTTTACACTTTTATTTAACTATCTTATATAATTGAGTGACAATCATTTATGGAATAACATTTCTGATCAAACCATCCATGAGTCTTATCATGCACATCAAAATTCTTCTTCAATTCCAAATATCTCTTCAGTTACTTATTCTTTGTATTTTTAGGTCATCTCCCCTTAGATTCAATGAAGCTAATTTATATAGGTAAATAAATATTATAGAAACTCTTGTATGGATTCTGTCTATACACACCATAATACCAACATCTATTATAAAATTCAAACATTCAAATAAGATATAAATGGATTTCAACTTATCTTTATAGTTACCATTTAATTGATTGTGAATTTTAATAATTTTTAAAAGTTTCTAATGTGTTATGGAGATTCTATTAATAATTTAATTACCCACAGGCTGATCTAAAATATATTTCCACATCCAAAAATAATATATTCCTTTTTTAGAGCTAATAATTTATGAAACAACATGAAAAAATCATATTTTGGCGACATTATTATTTTATTACACTTCTTATCACTACATATCTCACTATAACAACATCCTTATGATACCATAGGATGTTTTCAATTCTTATTTTTATTATCATGAAGTAAATATATGTATTGAAAACAATAACCAATTGTTTAAAATATTCCTCATATAAGACATTATAATGTTTAAAATCAAATCCATTTGGAAAAAATTTTAAGATTCAAGTAACACTTCATCACGTAATTGAACCTCTTATTGTCATATTACCAATAAATCAATCATATCAACAATGATATTTTTTTATAAAAATGAATGAGATCATATAAATTCCTCAATAACTATTCATCATTTTCAATATATATATTGACATAATCTTAATTAATAGACTTATTCAAATACACATTCTCCTTTTTGAGATTTAAAATCATATCAATTCATTACATGAGCTTCATCATCAAGAGGTGTTATTTTTTCCATATATTGAACTTGGTCTATCGAATACATTATCTGGAGGTGTCGGGGTTTCTTGGGTACTATGACTAGAGTTTCTCATACCTAGCGGGAAGGCAATAAAGCTGCTGACTGCCTGGCTTCTCTCGTCTCACCAGGCCAGGAGGATCCTTTCTTTCATTACTCTATTATCCTGAAAGCAATAGGGATCAACATCATTAGAGGGGATGCTCTCGGCCTTCACTACTTTAGGCCTCCGTAGCCTCTGATCTTGTCTTTTCTCTTCTCTATTCCTTTTCTGTTGTTTTTATTCTTTGTTCTGTTTGGATGTTTTGGTCTTCGCCTTTCTTTTGAAAAAAAAAATGGAACTGTATGAGTATGATGAATATACTGAGGATAAGGTGGTGAATCAGTATAGATTTTTCATTTTTACTCTTTATTACTTCTCTTCAAATAACCCTCTTCAACTATTTATATCATGATTATCTCATAGGAATACTATTCTATTTTAATAAATTTAAAAATAAAAAATTAATAGAATTACTAACACAATAATTTTTATATAGTTTATCCAAAAAAAATTATCCAACTCTATACTATATCTGATTGTCACCTTGGATATATATTTTTCACTATAATACAATCAACAAATTATAATGTTTATAGAGTTATCACCCATGAAATATATTGTCACAACATCCAATATCAACAATTTTATAGATTCCTATTAGACATACTTAGAATCCTGATGGTTATAATGAGTCTAAAAAATTAGATAGATCACTTGATGCTCCAACATTCTTTAACAGTCGATGAAGATATTCTATTTAATCCATTATAATATTCAAGATGATATGATCACTTGTTTCAATATATAATTTATATATTCTTATTTGTTATAAACTTTAAATATAATTCACTAGATTATTTAGATCAACCCAATGAAAAAGATTATTTATAAAAATTTATCACAATGACATATCTATAGCATCCCACCTTTTTATCACATAAACTTTAATTACATTTTACAAAACCGAGGATCTTTAAGGTTTAGTGTCTTGGAAACCAGGAACTTAAAACATGAAAACAACATAAAGAATCCTTCTTAAACACTTGAAAGGCTTCTCCTCATGTTCACCCTAGGCTCATTACTGAATCTCATAACCTGGGGACATACATCAAAAGAAAGGGTGAGCAGAAGGCCCAGCAAGGGAAACAAGTGAAACATTTTACATATGAACTTGGGATACATCAATAAAGTCATGAAAAGAACTTTAAGGCATGAAAATGAAATCATGAGGCATATCATAATAAAAATAAAACTTTTTCATAACTTGAAGATGTGGCTGCAACATTTAATATTTGCAATCGTTTCGTTTCACCAAGGTCCATCCCCAAGGTGTCATTAAAAAAATTACCAAGGTTATTCACCAAGGCGTCGTTAAAATGGTCATCTCTAGAGATTAAGTCTTTACCCAATGCATTGGAGCGCTATCAGGGCGCACCCTTAAATTTTCCTTTATTATCATGTGAGCCACATATATCATCATCAAACATTTCATAAATAACCCGTATAGCATAAAGGAAATGGGTTTCATTTCATAATCATAACTTTTTAAAAACTGCTTTAAAGACATGATCTTTATATCACTTTAAAACCCACAGAAAAGGAAGGTGGGTCTCATGTATGTAAATCCCAGAATTTAAAATAGAACATTTTGGTATATATGTGAATACCCCTTTAGAAGAAAGAGATTTGAGTATTCACTTAATAAAATAAAAGGACTTTAGGAAAAGAGATAGACATTTTGAGACAGAAATTCTGCAGCATAACGGCAATGTTTCGAGGTTTTAGAAGACATTAAAAGAGAGGTAAAATGGGTCAAACATTCATAAATGACCCATAAAATAGTACATGGACAGAATAAGAAGGATACATGATCATGGTAATGAGATTTCAAGGACATACCATTTGAAATGAAAAACATGGAAGGAAGAAAAAAAAATTAGATTTCTCTTATGAAAGTTCGGCAGCCTAACGGCGTTACTTAAACCTCAACAAAAAAAATGATTTGAAAATATCAAATAGGATCTCTCATCATGTGAACATAAGAGTTCAGTATGATAGATATAGAGATAATTCCCCAACATAACAAAAAGGAACTTGAAAGAATTGACATGAAAGTAGAACTTCAAAATGAGAAGGGTGAAGAACCACTTAAAAATTCGGCAGCCTAACAGCGCCGCTTAAAACATCAAAATACTGAATTGAAGAGATCAAATGGGGTCTCTCATCATATGAACATAAGAGTCCAGTATGATATATATAGAGATCATACCCCAATATAACAAAAAGGAACTTGAAATAATTGACATGAAAGTAGAACTTCAAAATGAGAAGGGTGAAGAACCACATAAAAATTCGGCAGCCTAACGGCGCCACTTAAAACATAAAAATACTGAATTGAAGAGATAAAATAGGGTCTCTCATCATGTGATCATAAAAGACCTGTATGATAAATATAGAGATCATACCCCAACATAATAAAAATGAACTTGAAAGACTTGACATGAAAGTAGAACTTTGAAAAAGAGAGAGGTGAATGAATCCCTTGAAAATTCGGCAGCCTAACGGCGCCACTTAAACTTTCTTAAAACGAAATGATGAGAGTAAGAGGGGGTCTTTCATCATATGAACATAAAAAGGGCAGTAAGAGGAGTATAAAAGAACATCCTCCAAAATAAGAACATGGAGCATAAAAGGAATGACATAAAAGAGATCACTTGAAAAGAAAGAGAGGGGTCGGATCCCTTACCTTAAAATGTAACTCTTAAACCTCAAAGGTTGGGACCTTGAGGGCTTGGGGGCACCTTGGGAGGACTCCTTGTGAGGTAATGAGACCAGAACTTCGTTGGGGAAGAGTGGGGAGTCGAATGGATGAGAGTATGGCTTGGTATTTATAGGGAAAGTGAGGGGACAAGGCATTAATGGCAAAGGGACACCACATTAGTGGTTTTGGCAAAACCATGGGCTTGCCCATGGTATTTTCCCATGGTATTGGCCACTTGGGACACCTCATACCTTATCTCACTATTCATAATTCGAACATATTGATTACAAACTTAATACATCATTTAATGATGTCATTAAACACCCGTAACTTAAAAACTGTATTTTCACTATTCATCAAAAATTCAACTTTCTCAGAATAATCCCAAAATTTCACCTTAACCAAATATCAACGCTCTGATTACAAATATGAACTCCATTTTAAAAAAATAATTTTCTAAATATTTTTAAGTTAATTTTTAAATAAAAACACTATTCATCGAAAATTCATTTTTTTCAGAAAAAACCCCAAAAATTACCATAACATAATATCGATGCTCTGAGTTCAAAAATAAAGTCATTTTTATAAAAATAATTTTCTAATTATTTTTAATTAAATTTTTAATTAAAAAACACTATTCACCCGAAAAAACTAATACTTGAATAATAATTAATGAAACCGTTATTTAACTATTTTATTGAATAACATTACTTAATCAAGGTGCCTAGATTATTTTAAAACTTTCTTTAAGTGTGATTACTAATCCATTTGGACATATTACTAATCCTAATCATAAAATCACTATTCATAATTTACTATTCATCAAAAATCAAGTTGATCTTATTAGACTCTAAATTTCGTACTGAACATAATTGTAGAAGACCATTTTTCGAAAATCATTACACATTTTTAATTATTTAAGGTTTACACAACCATTTTTAAAATATCCTTTTTCTAAAATTCATCAAAAATATGCATACAATATTTATCCGGTCATTTAAAAATTCATAAACATCATCATAAGAAGAAATCCAAATTTTTATTTAAAAAAAAGATTACACAAGGCAATTACGGTCTCGTTACATAACCCCTTATAATACCAGCATAGGACCTAAGAGTAAGGTGTGCTAGGGTGATAGAATTTTGGGGCGGCTCAGTCAACATTGCCTGAGTAGTAATTTCTATCAGTTTGAACTTCTCGCGAAGGCGATTCCGTTCTAGCTTCACATGATGAAGTTCGGCTTGGATTTGGTCCAGAGCAAAGCCCAATGGTGCTACCTCCTTCCCAATCTCTGTTAGATGGGCTTCGATCGGCCCAAGGCTACTAGGTGAGGCCATCAAATCTTCTTTCTATAATAATTAACCAAGATTACTTAAATATAGAGACAATAATCAAAACATTTTGTTCACGGTGGTCATATTGACCGATGGTCATATAACACTCAAAAACCAATGGTCTCATTTTATTTATAATCATGTTTATCAAATAAAACTTTTTTTTGAGTATAAAAAATAACACATGAAATTAGGAAACAAGATTTATTCAAAATTTCGGGTCGTTACAATCTTCCCCCCTTAAGAAATTGCGTCCTCGCAATTTTTTTAAATTGGGTTTTGAAATTTCATTGAAAGTCCCACATCGGAAAAAGAGTCAGTAACACCATTACTTTAAAAGAAAGAAAAGGAAGTACAAAGGCCACCCGAGTTAACCCACACTCGGGTTCCATGTAGGAAAACATGGAAATGGAGGAAAAAACAAAGGGTCAGTTCTGAGAGAGAGTGATAGAGAACATGATTAGGAGAAAGTTAACCATGAGAAAATCCCAAACTTATGATGTGTGTAAACGGTCTTTGATTACCTAGTTGGAAATGTAAACCAACAACATTTTTGTTTTACGTTTCTTTTCATAATTTTGAGGATTTCATTTACTACATAGAACAAAAACATAAGAAAATATACCTACCTTCAAGTAGAGTTTCATCCTTTAACAAGTCCCTACCAACACTAATCTTTTCGCCAAATGATGAGAATTCAAAAACACTTGGTCTCATAAAAGCACAAGAATCATCTTCTATAGAATCACATAATCTACAAAAGATTAACTATCTATTTCTTCTATCTTTAAACATTATCCCAAAAATAGAAAGGTTAAGGTAAAACAACTCTTCAAAATGAAAGAATCCCATAGGAATAGAACCTACTTTTAAATCTTCAAAGTTCCATGGTACTACCCAACGTTCATCATAGACCACTCCATAAATAACGGTCCTTAAAATTCCTCAAAATAAACCAAACTAAGATTGAAACCCAAATACAAGAAGGATTTGATAACATAGTCTTCCAAAACAACTTCATTGTTCATCTCCAGACAACATCAACCACTCCTAACATCTTATAACAGAAGTAGCTAACCTAAACATATTTTACCCATGATAGGTTAATCATTCCCAAAAGTAACCTAAATTACTATAAGTCCACCTTAAATTCATCAATTCTTCAAAATATAAGTCAACCTTACTCCTCAATGAAAATACTATAGTAATCTATTTACCTCGATCATATAGGGTCCCCAAAATAGTGAACGCCTTCCAAAATAATAATCATCTTTTAATCCCCTAATCAACTCTGACATATTAATACGGAAATTGTTGCATTTCCTATCACATTAGTTGTTGGGACACGTTATTCCATTTCCCACCATTAACTAAGAAGATAAAGTATAATTAGAGGCTTAAATACTTAACCAATAATCATGAAAAGGAACTTAAAGCATATAAGGATAACTTGTAGAAGAAAAGTATACCCTAACTTGTGATCCCCTAGGTTCCCATCTAGGTTATCCATGATCATATATTCTTATGTGAATCTTTATTTTATTTTATCTTTGTTCCTTTAATAATGGTTCATACCAAGCTTATGAATTTACCAAAGCATATCCCCCGGGAGTGTCGTAACCAAGAGTGCAGCAAGGCCCGTTGTCGTGTACCAGTACCCGTTCGAGTCTAGCTCAAAGCGGTGTTTTCGGGTTTTACCCCTATGTACATCTGTGCCAGAGCCACCTCTACCTGCTCGTATCCAGACAGGGATGTATTTGCTTGGCAACCCCTTACTCAATACTCACCAAAATACCAGGAAGATTTCCTATATTAAACTTTTCTATAGGGTTCCTCCTAGAGTTTTCATATCCTAATTTCCACAAATAACTAAACCATCCTTTGATACCAACTATAGCATCCCACCTTTTTATCACATAAACTTTAATTACATTTTACAAAACCGAGGATCTTTAAGGTTTAGTGTCTTGGAAACCAGGAACTTAAAACATGAAAACAACATAAAGAATTTTTCTTAAACACTTGAAAGGCTTCTCCTCATGTTCACCCTAGGCTCATTACTGAATCTCATAACCTGGGGACATACATCAAAAGAAAGGGTGAGCAGAAGGCCCAGCAAGGGAAACAAGTGAAACATTTTACATATGAACTTGGGATACATCAATAAAGTCATGAAAAGAACTTTAAGGCATGAAAATGAAATCATGAGGCATATCATAATAAAAATAAAACTTTTTCATAACTTGAAGATGTGGCTGCAACATTTAATATTGGCAATCGTTTCGTTTCACCAAGGTCCATCCCCAAGGTGTCGTTAAAAAAATTACCAAGGTTATTCACCAAGGCGTCGTTAAAATGGTCATCTCTAGAGATTAAGTCTTTACCCAATGCATTGGAGCGCTATTAGGGCGCACCCTTAAATTTTCCTTTATTATCATGTGAGCCACATATATCATCATCAAACATTTCATAAATAACCAATATAGCATAAAGGAAATGGGTTTCATTTCATAATCATAACTTTTTAAAAACTGCTTTAAAGACATGATCTTTATATCACTTTAAAACCCACAGAAAAGGAAGGTGGGTCTCATGTATGTAAATCCCAGAATTTAAAATAGAACATTTTGGTATATATGTGAATACCCCTTTAGAAGAGAGAGCTTTGAGTATTCACTTAATAAAATAAAAGGACTTTAGAAAAACAGATAGACATTTTGAGACAGAAATTTTGCAGCATAACAACAATGTTTCGAGGTTTTAGAAGACATTAAAAGAGAGGTAAAATGGGTCAAACATTCATAAATGACCCATAAAATAGTACATGGACAGAATAAGAAGGATACATTATCATGGTAATGAGATTTCAAGGACATACCATTTGAAATGAAAAACATGGAAGGAAGAAAAAAAATTAGATTTCTCTTATGAAAGTTCGGCAGCCTAACGGCGTTACTTAAACCTCAACAAAAAAAATGATTTGAAAATATCAAATAGGATCTCTCATCATGTGAACATAAGAGTTCAGTATGATAGATATAGAGATAATTCCCCAACATAACAAAAAGTAACTTGAATGAATTGACATGAAAGTAGAACTTCAAAATGAGAAGGGTGAAGAACCACTTAAAAATTCGGCAGCCTAACGGCGCCACTTAAAACATCAAAATACTGAATTGAAGAGATCAAATGGGGTCTCTCATCATATGAACATAAGATTCCAGTATGATATATGTAGAGATCATACCCCAATATAACAAAAAGGAACTTGAAATAATTGACATGAAAGTAGAACTTCAAAATGAGAAGGGTGAAGAACCACTTAAAAATTCGGCAGCCTAACGGCGCCACTTAAAACATAAAAATACTGAATTGAAGAGATAAAATAGGGTCTCTCATCATGTGATCATAAAAGACCAGTATGATAAATATAGAGATCATACCCCAACATAATAAAAATGAACTTGAAAGACTTGACATGAAAGTAGAACTTTGAAAAAGAGAGAGGTGAATGAATCCCTTGAAAATTCGGCAGCCTAACGGCGCCACTTAAACTTTATTAAAACGAAATGATGAGAGTAAGAGGGGGTATTTCATCATATGAACATAAAAAGGGAAGTAAGAGGAGTATAAAAGAACATCCTCCAAAATAAGAACATGGAGCATAAAAGGGATGACATAAAAGAGATCACTTGAAAAGAAAGAGAGGGGTCGGATCCCTTACCTTAAAATGTAACTCTTAAACCTCAAAGGTTGGGACCTTGAGGGCTTGGGGGCACCTTGGGAGGAATCCTTTGGAGGTAATGAGACCAGAACTTCGTTGGGGAAGAGTGGGGAGTCGAATGGATGAGAGGATGGCTTGGTATTTATAGGGAAAGTGAGGGGACAAGGCATTAATGGCAAAGGGACACCTCATTAGTGGTTTTGGCAAAACCATGGGCTTGCCCATGGTTTTTGCCCATGGTATTGGCCACTTGGGACACCTCATACCTTATCTCACTATTCATAATTCGAACATATTGATTACAAACTTAATACATCATTTAATGATGTCATTAAACACCCGTAACTTAAAAACTGTATTTTCACTATTCATCAAAAATTCAACTTTCTCAGAATAATCCCAAAATTTCACCTTAACCAAATATCAACACTCTGATTACAAATATGAACTCCATTTTATAAAAATAATTTTCTAAATATTTTTAATTTAATTTTTAAATAAAAACACTATTCATCAAACATTCATTTTTTTCAGAAAAAACCCCAAAAATTACCATAACATAATATCGATGCTCTGAGTTCAAAAATAAAGTCATTTTTATGAAAATAATTTTCTAATTATTTTTAATTAAATTTTTAATTAAAAAACACTATTCACCCGAAAAAACTAATACTTGAATAATAATTAATGAAACCGTTATTTAACTATTTTATTGAATAACATTACTTAATCAAGGTGCCTAGATTATTTTAAAACTTTCTTTAAGTGAGATTACTAATCCATTTGGTCATATTACTAATCCTAATCATAAAATCACTATTCATAATTTACTATTCATCAAAAATCAAGTTGATCTTATTAGACTCTAAATTTCGTACTGAACATAATTGTAGAAGACCATTTTTCGAAAATCATTACACATTTTTAATTATTTAAGGTTTACAAAACCATTTTTAAAATATCCTTTTTCTAAAATTCATCAAAAATATGCATACAATATTTATCCGGTCATTTAAAAATTCATAAACATCATCATAAGAAGAAATCCAAATTTTTATTTAAAAAAAAGATTACACAAGGCAATTACGGTCTCGTTACATAACCCCTTATAATACCAGCATAGGACCTAAGAGTAAGGTGTGCTAGGGTGATGGAATTTTGGGGCGGCTCAGTCAACATTGCCTGAGTAGTAATTTCTATCAGTTTGAACTTCTCGCGAAGGCGATTCCGTTCTAGCTTCACATTATGAAGTTCGGCTTGGATTTGGTCTAGAGCAAAGCCCAATGGTGCTACCTCTTTCCCAATCTCTGTTAGATGGGCTTCGATCGGCCCAAGGCTACTAGGTGAGGCCATCAAATCTTCTTTCTATAATAATTAACCAAGATTACTTAAATATAGAGACAATAATCAAAACATTTTGTTCACGGTGGTCATATTGACCGATGGTCATATAACAGTCAAAAACCAATGGTCTCATTTTATTTATAATCATGTTTATCAAATAAAACATTTTTTTTGAGTATAAAAAATAACACATGAAATTAGGAAACAAGATTTATTCAAAATTTCGGGTCGTTACAATATCCTTATTCTCTATATTTTTAAAACTACTTATCAAATTATCTTTTATTTATTGTTATCATGATATTATAAGTATGATGGTTTAAAAAAACTTAATTTATGAGAATTAAAATTATCCCATCAATTATGATTTGAAAAAAGGTAAAACATAATGTCCTTAAGGATATCATAAAAAAGGTATAATTATATAATTACAATTGTTGGTTTCATGTGAATTTGTTGGAATTAATCTGTAATGTAATCCAACTGAAGTCAATTTTCATAATTCATTAACTTATATTACTATAATTCCTGAAAATTTATATATTTAGTACCTTAATTTCTATTTTATACTCAAAATTCAATAGAACAATACAAGAAACTAATATTTTTTAGTTGTAACTGATTTGACTCAATTAAGTCATTCCCGATGATCCGTTTAATTTACCAAGATCAATTCATGACAGATATTTTAGTGATATCTATAAAAAATCATTTGAATAACTCAACATGCATCAGTTACTGATTTGAAGTGGATTTATGATCATTAAAATAAAATAATATCATCGCAATGACATTATGGATTAAACATCTAGAGTTTCTTCATATTAATCATGGATAATTTCCATTTAGTTGATATCATTACATATCAGGTTATTTATCATATGGGTATCACGGATTATTAATATTATTTAAATCACATTCTAAATGGGATACTTGATACACTGTGGAATGATTTTAGAAACATGTGATTTAATTTAATAAGAATATTCATTTTTTGAAAACAAGATTTTTCCCATCGAAAAAACTCAAATAATGACTTAATGTTGATTTTCTACACCATCCATTCAAAGGAATAAGATCATCAATGAATTATGATGAAAGAATTATATCATATAAAATCATTAATTCTAGTTCATCAAAGGATAAGAATCAATGACTTATGTTTAACTAAAATTTCTTATGATCAGACATGAATATTTTTAATGACCTCTCAAATCCATATGTGGAATGAAGTCTTTTTATAATAACTAATGTTAGGATCTCAAGTCATAAAATGGAAACATTATTTGATTTATCTGGGTGAAATTTTCACAAGATTTTTATAGAGACATCATAAATTCAATAAAAAATTTCCAACAATCTCAAAAATATATCAACCATTATGAAAAATATCCCAAAAACCTATAAATACTTCTTTTAGGATATTGAATCTTATTGAAAACAAATCAAAAAATAATAATCATATTTTCATAAAAAAATCACAAGGTTACTTTAATCCCTTTCTTTTTGATTTGTTAAAAACCATTAAACTATACATAATATTCTCATTTTTATTTTATATTTCATTAACTCTCTTAATAATCATCAAGTAAACACCAATCATATGATATGAGTCTTTCCCCACACAAATGGATCATGTTATGATTTTTTAATAATCCCATAAATTAGTGAAAGAAAATTTTTCAAAATTGGACTAAATTAACACCCCCATAAATTACTGATTCCCTTTATCACTTTAAAAAATATCATCCATATACCAATATTCCCATATTTATATGACCAAGTAGTAAACACCCTACATTACAAAGTTACATCCATATTTCTCCCCCTTTTCTATAAAATATAATTCCCTAATAGGTCTATGATTCCATATACAATTAGTGAAGATTAGACATATGATCATGAACTTTCAACATTAGTGAAAAGAACATATCCTTTGGTAAAAATGTAGAGACTCAATTTTTGACTTGTAAGACATTGAAATATTTCTATATATATTTCCAGAGCTATGTGTTGAGATGTTGTGCAATTCCAAGTCCCGATGTTCTCAGAATTAATTTTATAAAAATATTACATATATTCTATAATATTCATAGGAATTTAATGGTAGAACTCTTAAATGGTTTCCCAGATCAGAAATCATAGGGCATAGTTAAGTCCATAACATAGTTCTTACCATAGTAGAGACATAAATATTTTCATCATAGGTATTCTATAGAAAACACTACCTAGGAAGTGACCATAAGTAAAATAAGTAAATTTAATTTATTTTGATTCATATTTTGATTTGAATAACTCATGAATGAGGACTTGTATTAGAAATCCAAGACAACCATTGAGGTGGTAATGGGGTGTTTTGACTAAGTGCAACCTAATGTGAGAGGGCGTAGGATTTTCTTATCCCACGACCATTGGAAGGTGTAGTTAAGTGAATACCCTTGATGTAATCACTAATTATAAATATGTGATTATAGGTTCCCAATTAGGGTTTCCTCATATATTCCAACTGATGACAGAGATTCTCTCACCATAATCCTTTGAATAATCATTGTCGATGCTTTGGTGAATCATAGAGGAATCATAGAGAACACATTGTCAACAAAGAACATATAAAAATGAAGTAGGATTAATAAATTTAGCATCCTTGATTCCAATTCATGAGTTAAGTTTGATATGTTGTTTTTTATGCTGCTTTGAATATCATCATCAATGGACAAAATAAAATGGACATCAACTGATCTATTTTTTGGGAACCCATATTTTTTTGTTCTTCGTAAATTCTTCATGCATTTCAAAGTTATCATTTTGACACATAGAAATGTCTACCAATCATCTGAATGGGCAATGATATGTGTCGAACTTGGTTCCAGGAATCTAGATATAATATTTATTTCAGTTTTACGCATTAGAGGAGGCATGGTGGTCTACAGAAGGGTCCACAGGAGGGGCGACAGTGACATGGTGTGGTTGTGATGCATGGAGGCATATCTGCATAGAATGATGGCTGATAAGTGGGGAATGGAAGTTTAGTGGTGGTGAAATGGGGTGTGACCCAAGGCAGTGACAGGTGAAATTGATCAAGGTGGGTGACTGCGTTGATGTGGTGTGCAGCCATGATGAGGTGGCAGGCGTCCACATAGAGGTGGTGATAGCGGACGGGTCTTCCCGGAAGTCCAGGCCCTGGAGGGTAAGGTGGATCATGCACGAGCGGTCTGACCAGGTGGTCCATGCCCTACTAGATGGGTAGGGCACAAAACAATTGTTCAAGCCCGAACATTTGGGTCGGGCCCAACCAAGTGCATCAGACCCGGGTTGACCGGAGTAGGGCCCGACCACTTTTGACCATGAGGTCTTGACAGCTCATGCCACCATGGGGAAAAAACCATAGTCGATCCTGTGAAGTTGACTTTTCTGACTATTCAGCATATAAATTTGACAAACTTTAGATATTTTTTCTTAGAAAACCAAGACATGGGAGTTCGAACATGACGGTTGGGGGACTAACCATATTGGTCAGTCCACGACTGGTCTGTTGTGAGCCCTAGATGGTCTTCATGCAACGACTTCAAAAAATCATATAATCTAAAAAAAAAATCATTTTGGTGCTCTGTATAGGTAAATGTGATCTCCTTTTAAAGATGAACATTTTGAGGGAAATTTGGGAATTTGAAATTCTAGACAAAGATGTGGTCCCCATGAGGTCCCATTTGGGAATGTTACACTGAAAAGAAACCTTTTTCACCATTTAACTAATTCTAGAAATTAAATAGCATATCCTATTTGTTTTTCATGCATAGATAGTGATGGTGACCTCCAATGCGGATTTTAAATTCTCATGTATAATGTTACAAGAATGGCTTATCTTTTAGGTAGTTTTCAATCATGTTATCACTGGCTTTTTTCTGAGAGATCATCACCCTGATGTACTGGGGCCCAGATCCCCGATATCTAGAGTGTTGAACCCCATCATCATGGGCATGGGTCTTCTATATGTACTTTTGGGTGTTGATCCCCCTGATGTATTAGGGCACAGATACCCATGGACTTGAGTGTTGAGCCCCCATAGTCATGGTCGCAGGCCCTACACACTACATCCTGGGGTTTATCCCCTTGACATACTATGGATCGGATCCCCAATGACCATAGTGTTGACCCTCCATTAGCAGTACCCTCCATTTTATACCTTTTTTGGGGATAATTAGTGGGTTTACATTGACATCTGGGTGTTGATACCTTTACATAATATGGCATGGATCCATAATGTCTATAGTGACCCTTTCCCCTGAGGTACTAGGGTGAAGGTTCTCTAAAATTCATGACCCCATGGAAGTGAAAAATAGTGAACATACATGGTTTGAACTACCCTTGGAATCAAGATAAGTAGGGACACTTTCCCCACCAAGATGCATCCTTGTGACATGATCTAAAACCATGTGGGTAATTTAGTTCCTCCCAAATTGGATAATATTAATGTGTGGTGATTGGGCCACTTTCACTTTCATGTTCAAAGAAGACATGTGGGATTCTAGGAATCACTGTGGGTATTCTTGAACTGTTGGTGACTCTTCTTCTTGGGCTGGACTGTCATATGGAGATACCCTTACTCTCTCATTTGGGTTTGGTTGATTGAGGATATATATATATAATTTTAGTACCCACTACATGGGTTTTTGTTACTCTCCTTCATTGAGAGATGATGATGCATCTGGTATGCCACATGGTTTCCTTTTCATGCTTCCCATGGATGGAAGTGTCTACTCTTCTACTATAGGAAGATAATATTTGACATGAAGATGATTTTCTCACCATTTCATGTTCCTTATGTTTGGATGAGTTTACTTTTACTCTCTTTTTGGGTTTACCTTCACTCTTTTAATTTACATTTTCTATCTACATATTTCCTCTTAACTGTATCTATTACTTCTCCCCCTTCATCTTTTAAAGGCTCCATACTAGGTATGTTTATATTCACCCCTATATGGTATTTCCATGCAAATATCACACCTTATATAGATAATAGACAGGTATGATCATGACTTGAGAGGAGCATAGGGATATAATTTCTTGGACTATGTATGGTGGTTGTAGCTTCAGATTCAGGATTGAGGCTCTCTCATATATTTCACATTTCTTGTTTATGTCATGTTGGGACACTTTTCTGGTTGGTTTTTTATTTTTCCCCGTTAATTTTTAGATTACTTTATAGTATATTGACTATTTAGTAGTTCATGCATGTTTTTTTAATAGTAGCATTGTATTTTTTATTTCCTTTCCCTCTGAAATTTTTCATTGAGTTTCTTTGTGCACAGTTTTACATGTATATAAGAAATGTCCTCCCTGAGTTTATTTTTCCTACGACGCTTGTCACCACCCCTTGGCCTTTGGAGGCGTGTTTAGTGTAGTTGTTAATTGAGCGCCGACATGGATTGGGTCATGAAAAAGTGGTATCAGAGGTTTTTCGACCCCTGAGATTTTATTTGGATGTTCACCTAAAATTGTCTTTGTTGGTTTTATGGAAGTTGTGTCAATTTTTATCGAGTGGAGCTCTTAGGTCAGGGATTCCAGGGATGGTACGAGTAGCCAACATATCCATCCTCCAGGACTCTAATAACATGAATGTAAACTTGGCACCATGAGAAATTTTTGTAGGGAATAATGTAATATACAACATGAAGGATTTAGTATTTGACTCTCCTACATAAAATAGCTCTCTATAGTTGTTGATATGTATATATGATCATCTAATTTTTGTACTCCCTGATAACATTCAGGATTCCATAGCGATGTCATCCATTGAGGATACCAGCCTTGTTTCGTGATGATGACACTATGAGACAAGAGGCCTTAGATCAGGGTCCATCATGTGATCCCCTTCCTCCAAGTGGGTATGTGGCACCAGCTACACCTATCAAGCAACATTTAGTCCCAGTAGAGTAGGATAAGGATGTTCATAGGTTGAGCACACTCTATGAGTTCTGGGGCCATAGATAGCTGAGGTTTCATGATAGAACATATCCTCAGGCAGTAGGGTATTGGATAGAGTCGGTGGCTCACATCTACAATTTTGGTCGGACATCGATGGATCAAAAGGTGGCTTTGACAACCAATATTATCCATGGTGTTTTTGGATGTTGTTGGACCTTGGTTACTCATATGCATGAAGATTCAGAACTCTAAAGGGATATCTTCCAATAGATGTTCCATGAGGAGTACTACCCCACTAGTTTACAATCCATTCATATTTAATAGCTTATGGAGATTAAGAAGGGAGGGATGTTTACGGAAGTGTACTAAGCTAGGTCCACAGACCTAAATTGGTGCCCTTTAGACACGATCCAAAATGAATAATTCTGAACAAGGAAGCATCAGTAGGGAATCATTAGAGAGATTCATGTCAGAGTTGTATCCTGGTGCATCCCCACCTATGTCGAGGTGGTGGAGAAGGTACTAGAGACAAATATCATTCTATTCAAGGGTAATCTGTTTTCTTGGATTGGTAGTGTACACTATATATATATATATGACATCTACAGTTTATAGAAGATATATGTTGACGGGATATCGATGTAGGAGGCGTCCCCATGATCATACTTGAGTACGTGTTCAGGTATCACTAGGGTATAATAGGGCACTGGGTCAGCCTGGATAGGGATAGTGGTATTCTTGTGATGGGTGAGTTCACATGGAAAGAGACTTCCCAACTACATGCGTTGATCATCCCATTAAATTAATTGGTGGTGCTCTATGACAGAGACAACATCATGATTAGGGATCCTGCAAGCAAGGATAGGGTGTTCCCTAGTGTGGCTGTTCTGTTAGAGGATCAAGAGGAGATACAGTTGGGGATATGATGCAAGGAGGTTATTCAACCTCCACCACCAGGTGTCCCACATCAGGCATAGTGAGCTGGCAGCTGGGGTAATAGAAAACTACATGTTATGGATGCTTGTGATCCTATAATTCATGATATGATTCAAGGTAAAATATGTGTTTATTCTAATATTTATTTAGTATTAGTATCCATAGGTTCCTGTCACTTTTTTATCTCGTTACTCCTAGTATGGGAGTTGGATCTTCTTGTAGAGGCACTTCCACAACATCTCTTTCTCTAAGCTCTTATAGGGAGTTCTTTTTCTGTGTCTTTCATATGATGACAGTGAAAGCTATCACTTGGAAGAGAGAGGATCACGTAGAACCTACAAGAAATAATGATGGAACCCAATGACACCATCTTGGTCATGGATTTTATTTCTATGGTTAGAGACCAGATTGACTATCACCGCTATCTAGTTAGATGCTTGCACATTGATGGGACGATTTTCTCCGTTATCGGTGAAATAGACCTCATATAAGGGTAGAAAGCAGTTGTGAGTAGGAGGCTACATCCTTTTTCCCATATTTTTTCATGTGTAACCCTTAGTGTTGTAGTGTCCATAAGAATCTGTGTTCCTTCAGTTGTTGAGGATTACATGAAAATCATCCTTGGTGAAATTCATGGACCCTCTCTGAGGTGGGAGTTGGGGTTTTGCATTGACTTGAAACCAAGGACTGACCCGATATGTTCTGTGACATATCATATGGCACCAACCAAGCTCTAGGATCTACAATTATAGTTGGAGGACCTTTGTGGGGAATTTTTCTTAAGACCTAGTGTTTCCCCCTAGTCAGCTCCAGTTTTGTTTATGAAGAAGGCATATCGGAGCTTATGAATTTTTGTGAATTATCCTCACTTAAAATAGGCCATTATAACAAATAAGTACCCAAATTTGATAAATAAAGACCTCTTTGACTAGTTTCCTAGTGTGATATAGTTTTTCAAAACTGATCTTTTGTATGTCTACCACCATCTATGGGTCTATTAGGCTAATATTCATAAATTTCCTTTTCCGTGTTTCTATGGGAACAACGAGAACCTAGGGATGTACTTTGGTGTGAAAAATTCTCCCACAGTTTTCATGGCCTTATTGAACCATATCATCCTTCCATACCTAAACTAGTTTGTTGGTGTATTTATCAATGACATACTGATTTACTTTGAAATAGAGGAGGAACACACATAACACTTGATTAATGTTCTTGATTTACTTCAAGATAATCAACTTTATGAAAAGCTATCCGAGGGTTAGTTTTGGAAACATGAGGTTCAAATTTTGTGGAATGTTATTTATTAACAAGGTTTTTTCATGTGTCCAATAATGATAGAAGAATTACATTCTTGGGATCCACCCATGAATGTGTTAGATATGCGATGCATTCTTGGTTTTGTAGGGTAATACAAAAGATTTATTGAAGACTTATCCAAGATCATAGCCACTTTGACCATTATGATGTGTAAGGGACCATTATTTACCTGATCTAAGAATTTCTAAATGTTATTCCAGGATTTTAGGAAGAGGATAACGAGTGATACAATTTTTAAACTACTAGAGGATATGGTTGAGTTTGTAGTGTATTTTGAATCCTAAGGATTTGGGCTCGATAACATGGTGATGAAACAATAAGAATTAATTTCATATGAGTTGAGGTAGTTGAGACCTAATAATAATAACTATGAAACTCATTAATTAGATATAATGGTGGTATTCTTTTCCCCGAGGATTGAATGCACTACCTTTTGGGAGAGCACATTGTGGTTTTCTGAAACAACTAAAGCCTCATGTACTTCTTCACCCAGAGAGGCTTGAACATGAGGCAGCGATGCTGGTTGGAGTTCTTATAAGACTATGACATCAAAATAGTCTATACAATATGGAAGGGAAATTATGTAGAATATTCCCTTAGCAGGAAATCCTAGTTACTCTTAGTGTATGAATCATCAGAGTAGTTAGTTTCCCTATAACAGACCTCAGTGGATTAGGAGGGTACAACATTTCTATAGTCGATAGTGCCGACTCCTTCATGACATGAGAATTTTAAAGAGTCCAAACAAGGAGACATCGACTAAAAATATCTTCTTGATATAATATCATCAAGTGACACACCCGATGGATATTTTTAGGTATGGAATCACTGGATCCTATTTTAGTCAAGAATAATGGTTTCAGTCATGATGAAGGAGGATGTGATGCTGGAGTTACACACATCTCCTTTAGCTATACATTCTTGTGTGTGGAAGATGTACATGGATCTTAAGGATTAATTTTTCTGGTCTAAAATCAAGAAAAGTGTATTTTAGTTCATATCATGATTCCTCACCTATGAGTAGTTGAAAGTTTTGAACCATGTTCTAGAGGGGTTGTTGCATCCTCTTTAGATCTTGGAGTGAAAATGGGACAACACATACAAGGAATTCATCATATGAATTTTGTGTATCGGGAATTTACATGAAACCATCAGGGTGATATTAGACTAACTCATGAAGTCATTACACTTTCCATATCTTAGGGAGAAGTGTTTGGTGGAGAGTTTAAGGCAGTCGTACGTACCTAATATTTTCCTCCTTCACAGTGTACCCATGAAGATTTTCTCTGATCGTGATTTTCAGTTTATGTCACGATAGTGGAGAGCCATATAGGGGGAATTCGGGACCCAATTATGGATGAGTACAACCTTTCAACCCTAGAATTATTGGTAGACTGAGCACACTATCTAGGTGCGAAAAGATATTATGAGAGAATGGGTATTGGATTTCGGTCGGATCTTGGAGGATCAAATTCCTTTGGTATAGTTTTCATAGAATAATAAACACCACTCTACAATTATATTGAAACCTTGTGAGGCCCTATATAGGAGACCTTGTATATCCCCTTGTGCAAGATAAATTTTTTTAATTCATCGCTTATGGGCCTCAAATTAGTAAAGGTGATGATAGAGAAAGTGAAGGCCATCCATGAATTTATGTAGATGGAATTGAGTTGAAATAAATCCTACACTGACCAATATTGTAGGAACTTGGAGAATTATCATAAAGGCATCATACTCTTGAGAATCTCCCCACGACATGGAATATGAAGGATTTGTTGGGGAGGTATGCTATATCTAAGGTTCATCAGGCCATTCAATATCGTGTAGAGGGTTGGTGAGGATTATTATCATCTTGCTCTACCCCACAAAAAGAGCAGGTGCATGATGAATTTCTTGTGTCACATTTGAGGAGATATGTTCATTACAATATGATCATAATAATTTGGGATGAGATGGAAATTGAATATTGAGCCACATTTATAGAACACCCGGTGGTGACTGAGGATCGAGAGGAGTAGACCTTATTTGGAAAGACCATACCTTTTGTTTGCATGATGTGGCCACATAGAAATGTGTCGGAGAGGTCCTGGGAATTGGAAATATATATGTAGGCTCTTTATGCTGAGTTTTTTTCCATGTTCTAATTTATAGGGATGAAAATATTAAAGGAGGAAATGATATAGAGAAAGGTTTTTCCTTTATAATACATTTCAATATTTATCTATATATTTTCATAGCTAAGAGTTGAGAGGGAATGAGAATATGATGCCCAGTGTTCCTAGAATTCATCTAATAAAAATATTATGTATATTTTATAATATTCACATGAATTAAAATGTATAACTCTTAAATGTTAGCGAAAATAAAAAATTTGAGGGAATATTTAAGTTCGCAACATGGTGTTTACCCTAAGAAAGACATAATTTTTTTTTGGTGTGGGTATTCTATAAAAAAATCCACCGATGACGTAACCATTAAAAAATTTAATTTAATTGTTTTATTTTAGACAATTATTCAAATAACTCTTAAATGGGGACTCAAATTAGAAATTTGAGATCGTCATTAAGTTCATAATGGGTGGTTTTACATATGCATGACCTTAAGTGAGAGGGCATAGGTTGTTCAGTTCCCACAACCATTGATAGGGCCGGTTAATCGTATAACCATTACCTGATCAATTTATATAAATATGGAAATATAGGTTCTTAATTAGGGTCGTCCCATAATCCTCCCAACATCGATGATGAGGCTCTTTTATTCCTATATTGGATAATCTTTATTGAAGCATCGATGACTCATAGAGGAAGTGTGGATAATGCATTTTCGACAATGAACGGATCAAAATGAGGAATGATTCTTTTATTCTACCTCCTTAATTTAAATTCCTGAGTTAAATTTTATATATTCTGGTTTCTTCAACAATTAATATCATCATTGATGATCAAATAACATGTCCATAAACTAATATATTTTTCTGGAACCCATATTTTGGGGTTCTTCATCAATCCTCCACTGATTTCATCGTTAAATTTTTGAAATTTAGCAACATAAATCGAGAGTAGAGTGGGGAATAGATCTATGTAGATCATTGTCCGAGAATTCCATATATATGTTTTCTTGATGTATCAGGAATTAGAGGAGGCATGATGTTCCACAGAAGGGACCACCAGTGGGGTGGTGGCTCGTAGAGGTGGTTCTGTAGGGAGGCAGATCCACATAGAATGGAAATGGAGATCAGGGAATGTCTGGTCGGTGGTGGTGTGATGGGGTTTCGCCTATGGCAGCGGCATACACCGAAGATCATGGGGGGAGATAATGTGAATATTTTGGCGGTGGATGAGTCTTCATGTAGAGTCAAGCCTTGGTGGGATAGGTGTCCCACATATGAGTGGGGCGGTCAGGTGGGTCGAGCCTAGCCAGGAGTGCCGAGACCATCCAAGTTTGATGGGCCCAACCATGTGTGTCAGACCCGGGTTGACCAGAGTTGAGGGCATCCGTAGTCGACCACGAAGCTACAACAGGTCAAGCTACAACTAGGACACTATCTGTGGCTGGTCTCGAGAGGTCGACAGTGGTGGTTGGTCTATGTATAGACACACCATGGGTGGTTGACCATAGTAGTATGTGGACTGACCATGGTAGTTGGTCCATGGTCAGCCAGTCCTGGGGGCCGACTAGTCTTCATGAACCACCTTCAAATAACCATACCAAATAAAAGGAATTTACTTTTGATGTTCAATATATATGACAATAATGTTATTTTCTCTAAGGATATTTTTAGTCCAACTTGGGAATTTATAATTTTTGAATAAGACACAGCCCCATGAGGTCCTATTCGGGTATGTTGTGGTGAAAGGAACAATTTTCACTGGTTAATTGATTCAGGAATGTAAATAGTATATCATGAAATTTTTCTTCATAATGTGCGATAGTGACCTATGATGTGGATTCAAAGTTCCTATGTGAGGTGTTTATCATGATTTATCTTTTTGGTAGTGTTTAGGTAGGTTATCATAGGATTTTTTCAGGATGATGATCCACTTGACGTACTAGGACAGGGATACCGGATGGCCAGAGTGTCGCCCCCATCAACATTGATGTGGGTCCCACATTTCTACTTCTAGGTGTTGATCACCCTAATTTATTAGCTCTAAAATCCCTAATGACCATAGTGTTGACACCCATTATCATAGGTTTGGATCCTCCATAGCTCTTCTCAGGTTTTGATCCCCCTGACATACCAGGACGTGGATCCCCAATGACCAGAGTGTTAACCCCCATCATCATGGGTGTGGGTCCTCTCTAGACACATGATGGGAGGTATCCTCCACTATAAACACTTCAGAGGGGATGGGTTGTGTGTCCATGTCGACTTCCAAGTGTTTATCACCTGAACATACTAGGGAGTAGGTCCCTGATCACTATAGTGAACCCCCTGACGTACTAGGGTGCTGGTCTACTAGAGTTCATGACAACATGACCTTGTGACATAGGGATATGACATGTTTTGATATACCTTTGGACACATGATAATGAGGGATTCTTTCCCCTATGAGACATGTCCATATGATAAAACCCAAAACCATGAGGGTTAGTCAATTACTCCCAAAGTAGATAGTATAAAGGTGTGGTGATTGATACCCTTTGACATGCATGTTTAGGGAATACATGTGGTTTTTGGGAATCATTGTGGGTCTTCTGAAATTGTTGGTGAATCTTTTTCTTTGGTTGAGCAGTGATTTGGCGATCCCCATACTCTCTCATTTGGGTTTCTATATCTGGGAATATATATATATATATATATCCTATTCCAGTAACAATTCCTTTGGTTTTGGTTAATATCCTTCCATGAGAGGAAATGAGGCTAGAGGTATGCCATATGCTTTTTGTGTCTAGATTCTCATAGATGGACGAGTCTTCTCTCCTGATATTGGTAGAAAAGACTCGACGAGAAGTTCCTCTTCTCACTATTTCTAGATCCTCATGTTTGTATGAATTTACTTTCACTATCTTGTTAGGTTGTGATACATTCATTTACTGTACATAGTTCTATATACTGATTTCATCATTAGTGTGTCTCTTATTACTCCACCTTCAACATTTTTGGGTGTGCTACTGGGTTTTTTTACCCTCACTCATGAATGGGATTTTCATTCACCCATATTTCCTTAGGTAAATGATCGATAGGTCTGATCATGACTTCAGAGGAGGTTAGGGATACATGTTCTTGGTCCATGTATAGCGGTCGTAGAATGAGATCCAAGAGTGAGGATCTCTCAGCTATTTTACATTTTACGTTTCTGTTTGGTTAGGACAATATTCTGGTTGGGTGTGTATTTTTACACATTACTTTTTAGTGTACTTTACCATACATAAACTGTTTAGAAGTTCATGCCTGTTTTGTTTATTTATTATAGTGTTGAATCTTATATTTCTTTTCCCTATTCATGTTTTCATAGAGTTGGCTATGTGGATGTGTACGCATACATAGGAAAAGTCCTCCCAGAGTTTTTCATGGATTTTTTCATTGTCACCAACCCTTGGACTATGCTCTCAGTATTTTGGTAGTTGCGGCCCAAGCCCAAGAATGGGTAGGTCATGATTTTTTTAAAATGTTATAAAATTACTCCATTGTTCAAAAAACATTAATTTCACCTCAAAATGTTCAACTTTATCTTTAATCAAATGACATGTTTGATAAATGATACTACATTAAGAATGTTAAATAAGATTCTTGGAGTGATCTATAATACCTTTTTAATCACATGTAATGCATAATATCCTCTGATACAAAACTCTCAAAATAGCTAGCTGAATTCACATCCATATCATTTGATTACAAGAATGTGTGGATGTTATCTACTCTTCATCATTTGTTCATAAGTATATAATACACATATACAAGAAATATAATTCCACTAAATTATCACCAAGAAAAAATGTTCAATGTGATGTGTATTTCATATCAACATGGTCCCCATGATAGTAAATATCTTTTATGACCTATAGAGTTTCATCTAGACTAGTAATTCATAAAAAAAAATTCAATGAATTCATGATATTCCCCAATATCCTCTTAGATTGTAACATATGATATTCCTTAGGATCACTCTGATATTTTAGATATAATATCATATAACAGACAATGTATGTTCTATAGGCTATTAAATATTGTAGATTTCAAATCAATTTTATATAGTCAATTTGATTCATTGAATGTTAAAACTCATAATTCATATATTTGATACCAAAAAACATGGGATTAGATATTTTTTTTCATTCCTCCATGCCAAAACTCTTCAAAAATAACTATATTTATTTTATAGATATAGGTAGATATAATGTTATAATTTTTTCATTTATATCCCTATAAAAGAAGATAGTTGACCTAACATAGTCTGCTCAGAAAAGGTCACTATTTCTCTTCATCACAATCCTCAAAAATCATCTCCCTACCACCTATAAGGATTATGCCATTAAAAATACTATTGTAATGAGAGTTCCATTGAAAATATCATTAACATAGAGATTACTATCAATCTTCCAATTTTAAAAATTCATAACTCTCTAAAAACCATCTAACCGGGTATATAATTACATAGAATCTTTCATATTATCATATGAATTGTTCTTCATCCCGAATAACTTGCAAACAAGTTTCTTAAAGAAGAATCCTTTTGGTTGTTCAATGAGTATATCCTATTCAAGATGACCATTGAGAAAGGAGGACTGCACATACTTTTAGTAGATCTAGTAGTGGTTATGAGCATTCAATTGTATAAAAAATTAAATGATCTAAATTACATTAGATGGAAAAAATGTTTCATAAAAATGAACTCCTTATAAAAGAGAATAAACATTATAAATAGGTCTTTCTTTGTTTTTTGTCACTTCTCCTCTTTCAATAATCTTGTTTCTAAAAACCATTATTCTTAAAATGGAATTAATGTTTGTAGGTTGAGTTATAAGATACCAATTGGAGTTAATATCTCTCTGATAAATATCTTAATGTGTGAAAACAATCCACTCATTATGTAAAACTACCTTAGTAAAAGTATGAGGTTAAATCTATGAAATGAGTAAAGTTTTGTCTTCAAACAATAGACATCATTAGGTTCAGACATGTTCATCCTATTGGATTTTTTTTATAATAATAATCATTTTTTTATAAGACATTGTTTTATCTTACCCTGATTCTTAGTTTTTTCTTCATGACTATTGACATAAAATTTGTCATCAATCATAACCTTTTATGTTTCAACTTTAGCATTGGTCTATTTCTAACGATTTTTCTTATGGCTATCATTAATTGATTCACCACCAGGAACAAAATCCACGTAATATATGTTTTGATTTTAAAATAATTTGACATATTAATATTCTAAAAAATTATGGTGATGTTTAATATATTATTTGTAACCACTTACATTGGAAAATAATCTCAATAATTTTCATTCATCGTCTATTTCTTCAAATTTTCCCATATTTTTATTTTTTATCATCAAATAAAATGGAAATATATACACATTAAAGTATTTTAAAGTTGGTTTCTTTGAGTAAAACGTCTCATATGATGTCTTATGTATTTCTAGACTCAATAAAATTTTATTTTAAATGTTAACAGTAATGAAAACAACCACTCTCTAAAAGAACGATGGGATTTTGTGCTTTGCTAGCATGGTTGTGTATATTTCAACAATACATATATTTTTGACTCTTGATTGAACCATTTATAAGGGCTATGTAATTTTATAAATTATTTTTTATCCATAGTTGACTAAATAGATCTCAAAATCATATCCTTTTAATTATTTTCATTTTTATGACCTCATATTATTTATTGGAGCACTAATCTCCATTTCATCCAGTATTCTTAATATTTTGAACATTCATAGATATTCAATTTTTTTTCATATGAATAAAACATTGATCATCTATGTGAAATCATATATGAATGTAATTAAGTAATTACCCACATAGATGAATAGTAATTCATGGGGATGTATAAATCTTAATTTATTAGTTCAAATGGTTCAATGGATTATATGTCCATCTTCTTGTGATATTTTTTAGGAATCTTCCCCTACTGACATATTTAACAAGAAATTTCTCAGTTACTCTTGATATTGGGAAGGAATCACACTATAAAATTTGTATATATCATTCCTCTATCTCCATGATTGATGTGAATAAGTTTCTTATACAATAGTTAACTTTCATCTTAGACACTCATATATCATGAGATAAATGGGTGTCTAATCTAAAATATATTTCAACATGTTATTTCAACTCATCAAATCATTTCTCTAGGCTTTCAATTTTTAAAAAACATGATTTATTTTCAAATAATACCAAATTTCCCACATATCATAGATGGATAACATTTAAAAAATAATATTTTCACCCTTCCATAAACCAGAAATCCTTGAACATGAGTCCTTTAGAATAAATCATTGCATTTCTCATAACATTGATATCTTGTGAGTAGTAATTATAAAAATTATTTTCCCACCCTTAATGTAATTCATCAATTTTTAAGATTATATTTTCCCCAGTATTATTTATTTGTACCCACTGTTATGTATCAATGATCATCATTTCCTGATTTCCTTTAAGGCCCCCTTTGTAATGAATGACTTCTCATATTTTTTTGAGATCATTTTTCATTTTATGGGTGGGATATTTATCTAGGAATATTTTTCACACTTATTCTACATAATTTTATAACTTTTCATATCTACCAAATATTTATTTTATATCATCAAACCTGTTTTGAGTAGATAGATTTGATTGGACCTTATCAATTACATTATTTTTTTAGAGACAATTATTTTCCTCAAAGAGTTCCTTCCATTTTATTCTTGAATTATCTCAATTATAAACATCTTATAATGTAACTTTTTGTCCATTTGACCATATATACTATAATACTTACAATAGTTTGTAAATCTAAACCAATTTTCATAACTGTATACATGTCCTGAAAAATAAATTTTATAATGTTATTAGTTATATGTTGATATACCTCAATATGTATAGTTCATTATGTGGATTAATTTTATTTTTATTCCATTATTTTTCATATATGTAGATATTATCAATCATGATATATTTTTTCCTTAAATTATCATGATTTTGTATTTTATCATGTATGGTTAGGTGAAACATATTCAACTTTTGGAGAAGTTCAACAATGATTTAACTTGAAAATATTATTTATCTTTTCAACTAATATAACCTTCTCAATCACACATTTAGTAGATTTATTAAACTGTTATTAGAACTTTTTCAACTCATTTTGAGCTTAACAATATTTGTATTCAATAATAACTGGTTTTTTCCCGGGTGACCAATTTTACTTCAAGATATTTCATTATTTATTCACTATTAGCCACTTTTAAATTAACATCTTATGTTCCTCAATGAGTTTAGTTTATTTATTTAAAAATCATCAGTTTTTTCTATAACAAAATAATTTATTAAAATTAAAAACTATACTAGATATCATATGTGTCACATAACACTGAATTGAAAAAAACCATGATTGTTTAAATTCAACTATTACAAAAAAGACATTAAATTATTGATATGATTAATTAATTTATTAAATAAATATAAATATTATACTCAATTTATAAATTAATATAAAATATTTTCTGATTTTTTAAAAATTAAATTTATTCTAAAATATACAATTTCTTCATAAATGAATTTTATTATATTTTTGAGAAATATTATAATTTTTTTTTATTAATTATAAAAAATTTGTATTATAAAATGAAAATAATTTTTTATATCATCATATTGATATTAAATTAAGGTAATATTGTGTGGATTGTTTTGGAAAGTATAGAATTTTGAATGAATATTGAAATATACTATTTTTGGTAAAACAATCATTTCTTTTTAATAAATTAAATCATTTAAAATTCCAATTAATATTTTAATTTTATTGAAAACATATATAATTATTATTAATCTAAATTTTAAATAAATAATTACATATAAATCAAATTTATATATTATTTTAATATGTATTTATATTATTATAAAACAATTTTTTCCAAACCCATTTTAAAGTCCATAGTTTTTCTGCATTTTAACTAATTAAGATAATAATAAATGATGAAATATTGAAATTATATATTTACAAATTTAAATTTAAATTCTCTTATCTATGATTAATTTTATTATATTTATTATAAAATCAACTTATGCATGAAAAAAGCATTTATCAAAAAATTGTTCTTTCGACACATCTATGGGTATAATTAAAAATTAAATTATGAAAATTATGTTAATTTAATTGGATAAAAATTGATTCCATATTTTTAATCATAATAATTAATCTTATATAATAATTACAAATTAACGTTTGGTCATAATTAATAGTTGAAATAGTAAAAGAGTAGTTACTATGGTAAAAATAATACTAGGGTAAAATTTTGTAATCTTAGAGGGAAATAAGATAAAATGTCTAAAATAAGTTTATTTTAGTTATATAGTTGTGTTTAGGGATTTTAAATTCATAAATACTTTATTTTTCAATTTTGGAGTCACTTTTCATGAATGTGACTTCCCATTATTGAATAGTTTTGGGTAATTACAAGAATGCCACTCATCCTCCCAAATGAATGTGCACTCGTCAACTCTCATTTCTACAAATTAGAAACCCATTGTTTTAGAAATTTAATACCAAATAAATTCTTTAATCCTTTACCCATGTAAAATAATTATATTTTTACCATAAATCTAATCTTTGAAGGGAATAGTTGTAATCCTAAATAGGTGGTCTCAAAAAGAGGTATCTTTCATAACTGAGTATAATTGCTTTAATTCATCCTTGACCTTTTTCAAATATTATTAATCCATGATAATATAATATCACTACTATCTCCAATATATGATGATGATATTATGTTATTTACATATCCTAAATCTATCTCCACTTCCATCAAATGGGAAATAAATCCATCTTTTTTGTGTACTGAGGATTACTGCTTCATGAACTGATTGAATAAATTTTCAATCATCACCTCTCACTACTATTCATAATGATGGTTTTAGTATTTATATATGATAATAACATTAAATATTATGGAAAATTAAGGTATCATATACATTCTTACATTACTATCAATTGATAAATGATAATATCGTTCATATGTATGACATACTACCACCTCACGAAGTGATATGATTCATTTTTATTACTACATCTCATGGATGGTATATGTATTTTTATTTTAAAAAATAGAATTATATTTATGATATAATTATAATTTTTATGATAAAAAGCACTCAATTTATCTACACCATCGTCATTGAAAAATATAAATGTCACACATGTATACGTATGACCTACCGTCTCCATGATCACAATGTAGTTCATTTATCATAGGGTTATATCATGGTCTGTTTTAATTGTGTAATTGATGTATAAAAAATATAATTTCTTCATGATTATTTTTCTGTAAATGATAAAATAATATTATATTTAACCTTATTCAATAAACCAAAGTTGTTTGGGACATATGAGAAAAATAACATGAAAATGGATGACATGAAACAGAATGAATATGTAACCTAATATAAAATAGTAATGAATAAAATAAATATAATATTATTATTGAAAAATGTTATGAAGAAATTAAATAATTAACATAACTTAATTATTTAGGATAATAAATAATGTATGAGATGAATCAAGCACAAGGTAAGGGATCTCTCTAAGCAACACATTCCTTTAGGATATGTCTACTCATTCCCTAACTCCCTTTATCTATAACATTAATGTTATAGAATACATATTAGTTATATATATATTTCACATACATATATATACATATCTCATTCTCCATTACTTTGACTAGGTAAAAAAATTCTTATGAGTATTTCTCAAATTCATTCTTTATGAAATCTATTTTTATTACGTTACAAGACATGATTATGGAACCCATTTCATTCCTTATGTTATTATTATGTTTATGAATTATTATTGGTTTACATATTTGGAACACATACGTATGTACTAAATATGATAGTGGCAGATGGTACAAGAAATTTAAATCTCTCCAATTCATTAGGTTGTTTTATTCTCATAATACTTCATGTATGGGATTATAGAGTGAACATAATTCATTATGAGACATTGTTCACTGTATGAAATGGGTTTTATGTTTATCCTTGACTTATTTTTACATCTTATTTTTTATTTTTCCCCTACTTAATATATGATAATGTTCTAATGATTCCGTGATACATTTTTTATTCTGCCATGTGATTACTCATGATCCTACAATTTTAGGATATCATGTTATACCTTTTACTCATGATGTTATGTTTCCTTATCATGTGTATTCCTTAACATGGTTTCATAGATCACAATTTTATTTTATGTATTCCCTATGTTATCCTATGTTGTTTTAGGCAGTCAAAATATTTAGCTACTCATTATAGAGATTTATATAATGATGTTTTATTTTACTTATCTTAATTACCAAGTATTCCAAAGAGACTAAGACTTTTCAATCCTCAGTTTATATTTAATATATATTTATATTAAAAATCATGTAAAAATATACTTAAGAGGCATGTGTGAATACAGTTGGTATCGAAGGATTTTTTTATCATTTTTTATATAGGATGAGAAAACCTTATTGAGAATCCTAGGGATAAGTCCAAGGATATGTTTAAGGATAAATCAATGTATAAGAAATTTCATTTGAATTTTTGTGAAGTATTTAGTGAGTGATTTCCAAGAAAATACATTCCTATATTGATACTACAAGGGGATGTGGAATTGGTATAGAGGTAGCTAAGGGTAATAACCCTAAAAAGGGTGAATTTATCTAGGCTCAATCATCAATTGGTGCATGGAAATGGTCATAGCTACACACCTAGTTTGACTCTCTAGATTGATATGATTTTTTAGTTCACAAGCTCTTTACAAACCATTATGAAGGGAAAAAATTTATTATAGTATTTTATATTAGAAAATTGATCATTTATTAATTAGATTGATACCCAGAAAGTAATAGGTTAAGGAATAAATTTGATTTTTTAGTTGACTCATTAATGATAATAGTTTAACATGTATGTGATTAACAGTTTAAAAATACACATAACTATTTTTCCCTATTTTTCAAGTAATGGATAGAAGTAGGAGAAACTAAGTCAACAACTCTTATGAGGGTAAATGTGAGGATTTCCTAAATGAGAGGCCCTACCCAATGGAAGTTTTTTGTTAAGAACTTCTTGCTAATATTTTCATATTTAACTCAATATTATAACTGAATCTTGAATGAGGAGGAATTTTTGAATCCTAAAAAGAAATAGAAAGTTGCAATTATGAAATTTATGTGACAAAGGACACCATCATTCCATGCATCTTTTAATCCATTAATCATGGAATAGTGGATCAAATATATTTAAAATATCTTATTCATCTTATAAAATAAAGAGTTATTTCACTACACATATACAAATGGATGAAAAATCCATTAGGGTATATGAATAAAACATCACAAGACATTAGTGATGCACCTATGACTTTGTCATCTCCCCCAAATTTAAATTTTACTGCTTCTTTTGTGGGCTAAAGACAAGTCGATGATGATATTTTGGAAATATTAGACTTCATCAGCTATGAGGAAATTTTATAATGTCCCTTCGAAGAAAAAAAATGGATATCATAAATTAAAATGCTTATATTTAGGATAAGAAGTTGAAAACGATGTGTAATTATGGTTTTATGATAGTTAAATATAATGGTGGAATGAAATCCCATCACTCCACTTGTGAAACGTTTTGGATGAATCATCCTTGGAAATTTCTAAAGGGTATAACAGAGTGATATAGGTGTGTGAAAAAAGGGTTCCTAGCCAATGATTTCTAACCCTAGAGACCAACCAATGTGATAGAATAAAGGGATTCTCTAGTCATTAATTATCATGTTGTCAAATCATTATACTGCATGGAACAAGGAAACTATGAGAATCAATGCACTAATTCTAGGTTTGTTGGTAAAAAAGTATGAATAAACCTCCAAGGAATAGATAGAAGGGGTGACATTTTTCCAGCTCAACTATAGAGGTGGATCAAAATATGGAAGTGGTGAAAGGTATGCTAGTTATACATTCAATAATAACTAAGATTATATTTTATTCAAGTTCTATGAATTCTTTTATAAAACACATATAGAGTAGAACTATTCAAGAACCACCTCAAAAAATGTATGTTTATTTTTCATTGAAGGCCGATAATTTTTCAATTATTATATCCATTGTATATGTATCATACCATATAAATATTTGTGGGTTAAAATTCTTTGTAAACCTTGTAGTGCATAATTTATATGAATTTGATACCATCCAAATCATTTATTGGATTTAATTATATATAGCCAACACAAAATGGCGAGATATGTAAATCACCATCCAAATCATGAATCTCCCTATAGTTCTATACATGTTAAAAGAGGATTTTGAATCTTCTTTTGTATCATCATATGAATCATTGATAGGTTTTTATTTTTGAGAAAGTGTATCTTTCACATATTACATAGACTAAGAAAGAAATCTAGGTTAATGACATTCTCATTATGAGGGATCATACAGACATATTTTCTACTGTGTTTCTCATTCGTTCTCCAAGCTGAGAAGTTGAATTTTCAAACAAGATTATAACATTATATTTTCATATATCCCAGACTTCTTATATAATTTCAATTTCTGAACATGAGATTCTAATGAAGTAATTAATGGAGAATATGGATAAAGGGTTATACAGCAATGTGATTCACCATGGGTTGCACCATCCCTCTTAATAAAAAATAATAATGGGTTACTTCTAATATACCTTTATTATTTTGAGATTAATAAAATCATGATAAAGTACCAGTATCCCCTGCCACATATAGATCACATTTTTGATCAACTACATGGATCCTAGATTTTTTAAAGGGTGGACCTTCAATCAAGATTACACTAATTAAGGGTAGTAAAAGAACATATTAACAAAAAATCTATGGGAATAATATTAGGAAGCATTGGGTTCATAGTGATGGATTTCTGTCTCAATAAATCTCCATAATTCATTATATACATAATTAATAAATTATTTAGTGATTACCTTGATATTTTTATGGTAGTCATTATTGGTAGTATTTTTAAAACATCTAGAAGCTCAGAGAATCATGAAGGGAATTTTAATAATATGAAAAAGGATTTATGAAAGGGTAATATATATCCAAAGTAATGAAAATTTTAGTTTTGGATAAGGGAAGTATCATTATTTGGGTACACTATCACCTATAAATGGGTATCTATGGACCCTTCTAAGATAATGGTGACTGGGTAGTGTTCATGACAATCATATATAATAGATATTTATAGTCTACATAGACTAGATATACATTACTTAAATTTTTTTAGGAACCTATAATTATTTTCAAACCCTCAATCCTTGATAACTCAAAATTGATTAAAGTTTTTCTTCAATAGTGACTGTGTAGAGATCAACTTGGAGATGGAGAATATGTTTATCACTACACCGGTACTCATGATTCCCTCTTGTGAGGAAATTTTTATGGTATAAAATGATTCATCAAAGAAGTTTTTGGGATGTATACTAATATATAGTGAAATAAGTATAGAATATAAGTCATGTTAGTTGAATGATCATAATTAGAACTACCCAAAACATGATTTGGAGTTTGATATAGTGATCTTTGTGTTGAATATATTACAAATTTATGTCTATAGGGAGAAGTGAAAAATATGTACTTATCACAAGAGCTTAAAATATGTATTCACATAGAAGGATATTATCATGTTCTAGAGAATAGAGTAATAACTGTTCAAGGACATTGATTTCTCAATCCATTACCATCCCTAGAAACACAATATTGTGGATGATTCTTTTAGTAGAAAGTATATAATAAATTTATTAATAATGATATTTGAGAAGGATACAATACTATAATAAATGAAAAGTATGTATATGGGTATAATAAAAGGATATTTTTCCTAAAATTATTAAATATATTCTCATCCATTTGTTCTTGATATGATCAATGAGGCTGATAAAGACAACAAGGTGCTATAGAAAATGGCACCAAATATTCTAGAGATTAACATTACTAATGGTTGAGTTATCGGGTTTAGGAACATGGATTCACCTCCCATAAAAACTAGATCTAAAGAAGGATCTTACATATTATGCACATTCCTTATACTTATCTATTTATATATTAAGCAATAATATGTATAATTATTTGAATGAAAACATCTGGTGTGATAACATGAAAAGGGATATTGTAAAATGTATATATCGATGATTGGTATGACAAAAATTTAATGCTAAATTACATATCTATATGGTCATGATGAAACCATTTCCCATTATGGTATGTAAATGGGAAATCCGGACACACTGATTTCATCATTGGATTCCTGAAGACACCTAATGTTAATAAATCCATCCTGGTTGTATTCAAAAGACTTTGAATGTCCAAAAATTTTATTTAAATCAATGAATATTTCCCTCTAGAACTAATCTCTATGGTATACATAAGAGAAGTTGTAATATTTATTGTAGTTACACTCTCCATTCCATCTAATCGAGATATAAGGTTTAACTCATGGATCTAAAGAAGCCTTCATCATGTGTTGGATATATAACATAGTTTCCACATTACAAATCACCCAGTTATAGAAATTGAGCCTTATAGAACCTTACATACTCTGAAGGATATCTTTATATCTTGTTCGATGAATTTCTAAGGATGTATGGATCAACACATTCTCGTATTGGAGTTCGCAAATTAAATAAGATTCAATTATAGAAATAAAATGGAATCTTATGAGACTATGTATGGGAATTTATGTTAGAATATAAAATGTAGGGATGATTTTGGAGATGGGAAGTTGTCAGGAGATGATGTTTTCCAAGATATGATAGAGAAGTTCTTATAGTTTAACATCACATGAAATCTATGGAAAGTGGGTAGAAAACATAGATATAAAATAAATGATGAGATCTATAGTTTTAGGTCAATTTTAAGGTTTTTTCTCTATATTTTACCATGTAATAAATTCATGAGGTTTGGGTAGAATGGAATACTCATTCCATGATAAATTATCCAATTTTAAATCCTGGAACGCTTCAGAATAATGTCTTATCGACTAATACTTAAACCTATCTTATAACATGTACATGAAATATTCCATTTATCACTCTTGAAAAAGTACATTCTAGACCCATCAAATGTATTCAATATAGAGGTGTTGAAATTGTAGAAACCCCTATCATATGTGCACTGGTTTTTGAAGATCTTATATTATAATGAAAAAGTTAAATTAATGAAGAAAATTCACATGGTAAAAGTTTCATGGAAAAACATAAAGTCTCAAAAAGAAACATGGGAACCTGAAGAGGTGATGAACTAGAAGTAACCTCACATATTTTAATGTTTTTATTTAATATTAATGTTTTAGAGTAAAATTTCTTAAAAGTGGAATAGTGTTACATCTGATGTTTTAATATGGGAAATCTATGTTCGATATCCTATATGTCACACAACTCTAATCCGAAGAAAAAAAATATTATTTAAATATGGATATTATATCCCAGTATTTAAAATTATGTGTATGAATAAGATTAAATACGTTTTTAAATAAAATAAATTTTTTACTCAATTTATAAATTATATGGAAATAAGCCCTTAATTTTGGATAAATATATTTATTCTCTAAAAAATATTATTTCTTCAAAAATGAATTTTATTGTTTTTTGTGAGAAAATGTTTTAATTAATTTTTAGAAATTTTAGAAATTTGATTTAAAAAAATGACCATAATTTTATATATCTTCATATTTATATTAAGAGAAGTTAAAATTTTGAATTTTTTAATAAAATACTATATTTTCATTGAATAGTGAAAAACAAAATTTTTTGTAGAACAATCATTTGTTTTTTATAAATTATGTAATTTAAAAGATCCATTATTATTGTAATATTTTTTTAATGTAAAAAAGTATTGATTATTTAAGTATCATATAAATAACTACATTTAAATAATCTTCATACTTTATTTTAATATAAGGATTTATTTAGACATAAAACACCTTTTTTCTGAAAACTATTTTAAGGTGAATAATGTTTCTCCATTGTATCTAATTAGTAGAACCCATAATTTGGAATTATTTAAATGAAAATTATACGATATATATATTCTATTATTTGAAATAAATTAAATTTCTATAACTTTTCATATAGTTATTATATAATTTAAACTTATGCTTGAAAAATGTATTTCCTGAAACGTTATTCATTCATCACATCTGTGGGTATAATTATAAATTAAATAATGAAAAAAATGTGAATTGAATTTGATAAAATTTATTGTATTTATTGAATTATAATAAATAATATTAGATAATAATTTCAATGTAAATTTTTTATCTTATTTAATTGTAAGCACTTTTAATAACATGGTATTATGGTAAAAACAATTAATAAGGTAAAAGTGAGTATCTATATAGGTAAAGATGACAACATGTTTAAAAGAAATTAGTGATAATAATAATAGGTATATGACTTAAATATACTATAAAAATTTATTATTTATGTTTTGAGGAACATTCGTAGAGAGTTACGTCCCATTATTTAATGGATTTAGGTATCTCTAAGAATGCCACCTCTCCTCCCTTATAAAAGGAAACCACCTATCATCTCATATAAAAAAAATAATGAACGATTGTGTTGGAAAATAACTACCCAAATAACTTATTTTACTCACTCACCACATTCTTTAAATCTTTTTTGATCATAAATCAAACCGAGGAAGGCTTTAGTTATAATACTAAAGAGGTGGTCCAAAGAAGAGGTGTCATTCTTAACCAAGCATATTTGTTTTCTTTCTTCTTATATATACGTAAAATATTATTTAAAATTTATGTTATAATAAAAATAGTTTCTATAATATACTAATATATTATTATTTTAATATAATAACCGAAATCAATTTGTACTTCCATCATATTTGAAATGAAACCATCGTTCTTGTGTACGTTGGACTATCATCTTGCGAACAAATATAATATGTTTTCCATCCTCACCTCTCATAGATGTTTTTAATGATAGATTTAATGTTTATATATGGTAACAATAAAATAGTTATAATTATAAAAATTTAAAATATCATATGTTTTCTCAGCTTCCATCCATTGATTAATGATAACATTGTTCGTGTGTACAGTGGACTACTACCTCACGAAGCATTTTGATTCGTTTTTATTACCACATCACATGGATGATATATGAATGTTTATTTAAATATATAATAAACTTTTATCATATAATTAACATTATGTAATGTTAAAACATCCCATACATTCTTTCAGTCATGATCATTGAAAAACAGAAATGTTACTCATGCATATATGTGACCTACTGTCTTCATGATTGTAACACTATTAATTTTTCATAACCATATAACATATTAGGATTTTTATGTATAATATATGTATATAAATGATAATTATTTCTTTATTATTATTTTTTATGATAAAATAATATTACTTTAAACCTAATTCAACATACAATAGTGATTTTGGACATATGAGTTGTATATCATCAAAACATCAAACATAAACCTCATTGATTAAGTAATTTTTTTATGACATGGTAATGGATAAAATAAAAGGATTAATAATCATGATAAATTTTGTTATTAATGTTATGAATTAACATATGTTTAATATTCAGGAAAATAAAGAACACATATAACGAATCAACCTCATGTTAAGGGATCAATCGAACCAACACTAGTGAAAAAAATGTTTAACACGTCGGAGTTTTTCACGTCGGTTCTATATAACCGATGGGAAAAAATAGAAAAATTATTTTATCATGTTGTTTATTAAATATGTGACCTGATATATCATGAGAATCGATGTTTCACATCGGTTATAAAATAACCGACGTGATAAATCCAATCTCGGTGATCTATCACGTCTGTTATAAAATAACCGACCTGATAAAAATCAATTTATCACGTCGGTTATTTTATTACCGACATGATAAAAGATTTTATAAATAGGTTATTAAAAAAATTATGTTCTAAACATAAATAAATCATTTATCATATCGGTTATTAAATAATAGAATTGATAATTTTATTAAATGATTTTTCACACCATGTATTCTGTGATTCTGTTTTCTTTGATCGGGAGACCTACGAATCATCTCTCTCAAGTGGAAAACCAAGAAAGTATTATTCTATGTTATTCCCTCTAACCTAGTTTTTCCAACATCATTCATCATCTTTTTTATCAAGTGATCTATCAGGTCGACTCGTAACTATAAAGTAAGCATCACACACCTTGGTTTCATTTTTTTAATTTTCACGATGCCCTAAACATATTTTTTGAGATTTTATTTTTATATCTTTGTTCTTTAACTCATGGTAAGTGTCATAGTGTTCATTTATACAATGATAAATTCTTTTTTTTAAACAAACCATGGACAACATATCATGAATGTTAAGGATTTTTGTGTATTCTATCATGTGTGTGTGAGTGTATTTTCATGTGTGTGGGGGGTGGGGTGTCCAAGGGGTGAGGGCGTGTCCAAGGGTGGGGGTGTCCAATGGATGGGGAGTATAGGGGTGTCCAAGGGGGTGGGGGTGTCCAAGGGGTGAGGGGGAGGTCCAAGGGGATCGGGCTATCCAGGGGTTAACCAAGTGGGTGAGGGGGTTTTCCAAGGGGTTAGGGGTGCCGAGGGGGAGAGGGTGTCTTGGGGGGGGGGCGTCCAAGGGGTGGGGGGGATGTCCAAGGGGGTTGTGGTGTCCAAGGGGGGTCCAGGGGGTTATGGGGCTTTCCAAGGGGTTGGGGGAGTCTAGGGGGTGGGGGTTTCTAGGGAGTGGGATTGGTGTCCAGGGGGAGAGGGGGCTGTCCAAGGGGGTAGGGGGTACCCAGGGGGTGGGGTTGTCTAGGGTGGGGTGGGGTGGGAGGGGGTGTACAAGGTGTTAGGGGGGTTTTTTGAGGGGGTGTGGGTGTCTATGGGGTGTTGTTCAGTGGGTTAGGGTGATTAGGGGGTGGGGGATGTCCAAGGGTGGGGTTGTCTAAGGGGAGTCCAAGGGGGTGAGGGTGGTGTCTAGGGGGTGATGGGGCAGTACAAGGGGGTAGGGTGTCCAAGGGGTGAGGTCGATTTCCAAGGTGGTAGGGGTCTCCAGGGTTGGTGTCCAGGTGGGTGAGGGGGCTCTCTAATGAGTAGATGGTGACCATGGTGGTGGGGGTGTCAAGGGGGTGGGGGAGTCCAGAGGTGTGTGGGTGGTGTCTAGGGGTTGATAGGGTTTTCCAAGGGGGTAGGGGGTGTTCAGGGGGTGGGGGTGGTGTCTAGGGGTAGGGGGCTATCCAAGGGGTCGGTGGTGTCTGGGGGGGGGGGGGTCTTGTGGTTAAGGGGCTATCCAAGGGGTTCATGGGTGTCTGGGGGGGGTATTCAGGGGTTGGGTGGGTGGGGGGTATCCCTGGGGTGGGGGACTGTCCAAGGGGTGGTGGTGTCCATGGGGTGGGGGTGGTGTCTAGGGGGTGAGGGGGCTTTCCAAGGGGGTAGTGGTTGTCCAGAGGGGTGGGGGTGATGTCGAGGGGGTGAGTGGGATATCCAATGGTATAAGGGGTTCCCATGGGGTGGTGGTGTCTTAGGAGCGGTGTCTAGGGGGTTTGGTGGGGGGGTTGTCCATGGGGTGGTGGTTTTTAGCGGGGTGGGGTGTTATCCAATGGGTGGGGGTGTCCATGGGTGTCTTGGGGGGGGGGGGGGGGTTAGGGGTGATGGGGATTTACAAGTGGGTTGGGTGTCTTGGGAGTGGTTTCTATGGGGTTAGGGGGCTTTCCAAGGGGGGTAGGGGGTGTCCAAAGGGTGGGGGTGGCCATGGGGGTGAGGGTGTCTAGGGGGTGGGGGTGTCTAGGGGTGGGCGCATCCATGGGGTTAGGGGGTTGGATAGCCCCCTCACCCCCTAGATACACTGAACCCCTTGGACAACCCCATCACCCCTAGACCTCACCCACCCCCTTGGACACCCCTTGGACACACCCACTCCCTTGGACACACCCACTCCCTTGGACAACCCCCCCCCCCCCCCCCCCACAACCCCTAGACACACCCACCCCCAGGGACACCCCCACCCCTTGGATATCCCCGCCTAGACACCCCCACCCCCTGGACACCTCCCACCCTCCTGGACACCACCACCCCATGGACACTCCCCCCCCAAACCCCCCATATATAGGCCCGACCCCCTGGATAGCTCCCACCCCCATTGAACTTTATATGTTAGAAAACATGTATACCAATGGTTCTTGAACCATTGGTATATATATATATATCCCAACGTTTTCATTGAAACTGTCGAAATATATTAACTTTAGCAGTCTATACCGATGGTTCCTGTAGAACCATTTGTATATGGCTATTACAATGGCCAGAATGCCAACGGTGTGTGATACCATTGGGATGTTTTATCCCAATATTTTTAGTGTCTATCCCAAAGGTTTCAAATCATTGAGATGGGTGTAATTTTTATTATAGAATGTCTACATATTTTAATATTTAAACATCATATTTTTTGTTTAAGGAAAGGTGAATTTGGTATCCAGATTCACCAAGATGTATTCTTTGTGTACCATAAGAAGAAATGATCCAAGATGAATTTAATACTATAATATCTAACTATATTTTATTTTTAGAATCATTTTAATGCATATGTTTTTCAAATACAAATATATTTGTTTTATATTTCCAAATTGGTTTACATTAAAATTATGATATTTTTCATATAAATATAAAATTGTCTTATCTTAAAAGGATGTATAATTTTGATATTTTTTATAGGTAAAAATGAGTCGAAGTTGGATTCTGGCACATCGAATGAGTAATGAATATGAAAAAGTTATTGATTCCTTTTTGGAATTTTCTAAATGAAATGTTACAAGACATGAAATTTTTTTCTAAGTAGTGAGATCAAATATCATCTGATTTGACATGGGTTTAATCTGAGTTACAACCCTCATATTTTGAATTGTGAAATAGGACAAAATGTCTGATCTACTATTGATGATGATTTTCATGATGGTAAATACATTGGAATTGACGAAATGATTCGTGATATTGCATTAGAACAAATTGAGATAGAACCGACAGTTGGGATTCTCTATAGTGATGCTGAAAAAACATTGTATCTTTGTTGTACATAATTTACGGTATTGTCGGTGGTGTTAAGATTGACTAACAGGAATGTGAAACATGGATGGAGTGACAAATGTTTTATAGAGTTTCTAAAATTATTGAAATACATTCTTCCAAAAGACAATGATCTTCTAGATTCTCATTATAAGGACTAGAAAATTTTATGCCAAATGGGATTGGGATACTAGAAAGTAAAAGCCTGTCCGAATGACTATATGATATATAGGATGGAATATGAATTTGTGTTAGTGTGTCCTAAATGTGGGACATCACGGTATAATTTTAAATAAAAAACACATGCTTTTGTAGAGATTACAGAGATCCCTCCAAGGTATATTGGTATCTCTTCCTATAATTAATTGTTTGAAATGTTTATTTTCTAATTCACATGATGCAAAAAGATTAAGATGGTATGATGATGAATAAATATGTGATGGGGAAATACACCATTAAGCTGATTGTCCACAATGGATAAAAATTGATAAGCAGAATGCTATATTTGGAAATAAAATTAGAATTCTCACACTTGGGCTGTGCACAAATGGAATGAATCCATACCGAACCCTTAGTAGAATACATTTTTCATGGCCTGTTTTATTGGTAATTTACAACCTCTCTCCAGATTTTTGTATGAAGTGCAATTATGTCTTATTGAGTATAATGATCTCTGATCTGAAGAAACTCGGAAATGATATTTATGTTTTCTTGTCAGTATTGATTGATGATAAGAATATTTAATCGTATAATGGTATTACGATGTATGATTTTTTATAATAGAATATTTTCAACTTCATGTACTTCCCATTTTCACTATAAATGACTTCCCCAACATAAGGAAATTTTGTCTGGATATATGTTTAGGGCAATAAATCATTTCCAATTTGCGAACAACAGACTTCATATTGTTAATTGTCTCATGGGAGTAAAATAGTATACATGGGTCATCGAATATTTTTTCCTATAGATCACTCATATAAAAGACTAAGAAAGGCATTCAATTGGGCACAAATATTTGATATTGATCCAAATAATTTATACCCTGATGTGTTTTTTAGATGGTGCAAAACCATGATGTGACATTGGGAAAGACCATAAATCTTTTAATGATAGATATATTTAGAATAAGAGGTCAATATTTTTTCCTATAATATTCGAGATATAATGAAGTGAAATATAATATTGATATCATGCACATTAAGAAGAATATATGAGAAAGTTTGATTGGAACATTGTTTTATATTAAAGGAAAGTCTAAAGAGGGGTTGAATTCATGATTAGACATATTATTAATGTAAATTCTTTTGGAATTATCTCCCACTATTAATAGAAGATGAGAATCTATCCCCCCATCTTTTCATACGTTATCCAAGAGGGAGAAAATTAGCATTGTTTAGTGTCTTCATGATATCAAAGTGACTCAAGGTTATTCTTCAAATGAAAATTTTTTGTATCTTTTAAAGATTTAATATTGATATGTATGAAATATCATGATTGTAACGTTATGATGCAACAACTTCTATATGTTTCATTGCATATAATATTTCCCATCCGTGTCTGAAAGACTATAATGATGTTGTGTTATTTTTTCAATTCAATTTGTAATAAGGTTATTTATGTGAATGCATTGAAAATTTTGGAAAATTATGCAACCTATATAATTATTCAATTTTAATTTCATCTTCCTTCATATTTTTTTGATATCATTACGGATTTAATGGTTCATTTGGTTCGAGAGAAAAGGTTTGGTGACCTGAATATCTTTATTAGATGTATCCTTTGGAATGGTATATGAAAATAGTGAAGGAGGATATTTAGAATCCATATCGAACTGAACCCTCCATTGATGAAAAGTATATTTTTGAGGAGGTTAAGGTGTTTTTTATGAGCTACTTGGCTATAGTGGAGTACATATGTTTGCCTCCATCTCACCATAAACAGGTTTATATTGAGGTGAAGGGGATTTGTGGATTGAAAGTCAAATTATTGTCAGCTAAACAGATGAAGAAGGTAGAATTATGAATCCTGAATAGCATAGATGATGCCCAACCATATATCACATTTCATATTAATGAGTTTAAACAAAGTCATCCAAAGAAGAAAGAAATATCAATTTTGAATGACCACAAAAAACATTTTTTTTTCTTGGTTTAAAAAGAACATACATTGTAGATCAGATGTGGTAGAGACATCAATATGGTTAGTGGGTGGTCCTTGTTTAAATGTGATGACATAGTCTGAGTATAACATTAACAGCTATAAATTTCATATAAAAGCTCAGGATAACAGAAGTGTAGTTCAGAATAGTGGTGAATTTTTTTTTGTAGAAGTAATGTATTTTTTGAGTTCTAAAGTCAAAACCCCAATTTCTGCATCAAGTTTATATTATGGAGAAATTTAAAAATATGGGAGGTTGATTACTTTTAAATTAAAGTTCATATTTTTAACTAAAAATGGTTCATCGGTAACAATAATGTTAGACACGATGAATTTGGAATGACAATTTTTAATCTGAATTGATTGGAAGACACAACAGATTCTTTTATAATGAAGACACATTAAAAGTAAATATTCTTTGTAGTTGATCAATCAAATATGTAGTGGAATTCTATTTCACATGGGAAAAACAATAAGTTGGTGAGGATCAACTTGATGAAGACGCTTATTTATGTGAGATCCCTATGTCCATGGAAATATTAGAAGAAAATAATGATCCAAAAGTTAAAGACATGGTTTGTTCCATAATCCGTGATCATGATGAAGGAATTTTGGAAAACAATCCATTTTTACATTCTTAATATTATATGTAACAAATATTTATTTCTTGTTAATATTTATTATTTTCATTAAATGTAATAAATTTTTGTTTATTTTTATTTTGTTTAGTTTATTTTATCATGTTTACCATTACATAACTTATATATATATTTATTGGGTTGAATGAAAATTACATTTCCATGTTTTGCATGTTTACCATGTTTACCATGTTTACCACGTTTACCATAGTTTACCATAATTTACATTTACATAACATATATATTTATTGATTTTTTTTCATGAGAATTAAACTACTATGTCTACCATGTTTACCATCTTTAACATTGTTTAATATGCTTACCATATTTACCATGTTTACAATTATGCAACATAGTTAAGGTTTCCATTTTTTTACATTAGTATTTTAATATTTGAATTTATATATTTGTGAGCTAATGTTTTCTTTTTTTATTTTATGGATAAAGAAAGATCAATCAGTTGATCAACCACATGATTCTAGAGTTGAGCCTCATGATCATACCTCTGGGGAGGAACATTCCCATGCTCCTATTGTGGTTCACCAATCATCCTCATGTGCTCAAATAAGGTCAAAGAAGAGCAAAAGAGTTGGTAAATGTGGCTACACATGTTTACAAAATTATCCCTAGCCCATTGCAAGGACTATAGGATACTCATTGATTTTGATGATAATGACATTCCTAGATGTCCAAAAGGAAAATATTTTAGGAGTTTGGTATCATCTCAGGGTAAAAGAAATGTAAGAGTTTTGTATAATTATTGGAGAAGTGTGGAGAAAGTGATAATATCTTAGTTGTGGGAGATGATTTTGGTAAGATATTTTTCTATTATTTGACTAATATATAAATTCTTCTCATATAATATGTTTTACCTCTTCTTTATTAGATGAAATTTTATATTCCTGACACTGGATGTGTCTAGAAAATATTTGTATCGATGGTTGTAAGGAGATGGAGGGATTCAAATCAACCCTCACATTTGATTTCATTTTGGGTCATAAGAATAAGGAAAATCCATGTAATATATAATGTTTCATAGATGAAGACACATGGAGGAAATTTGTTGAAAGTATAAGAAATGATTTATTTATGGTAAGGGAAATGAAATATTTTATAATATTTCTTATATAAATGATCTTATTAATGTTTTTCTAATTAGTTTTTATTCTTAATTTACAGAAAACAAGGACATATCATCAGGAGAAACAATCTAAAAATTTATACCCTCATATTTTATCTCGGTGAGGGTATATATTTTTGGAAGAACAAATGGTGGAGGAAAAATTAAAAAAAAAACTAAGAGTTTATTCTTTAATATCTGGTGATTTTTCCCTTCCATCCCATAAATCTACATATGAAAAATTTAAGAAATACTTGATTAGAAAAAGGGGAAATATCTTTCGAAAGAATATTAAATCGTAGCGGAGAGGATTATAAGATATTAGTTTTATTTATTTAAGTTAATTATATTCATTATATAATTTGAATCATTACATAAATGGTCAATTAATTAATTGATGAATTACTTGAGGATCATATCTCACAAGGGGTATTTACACCTGCTGGGAGGCAATATATTTTATCTGCAGCATTGGGAAAGCTCGAACACCACAATCGTGTACGAGGATATCTAATAGAGGTATTGGTAAGAAAAGTGTTTCCATGTTCTTAAACATCATCAACTGAGGGTGTTTATAAAAAAAATAGTATCCTTGGTGGCTAATGTTCATAATATTAATGCGATGATGGAGGAAAATATTTGAGTGTCAGTACACTCTATGTTTGTAGACATGCGGGGATATTTTAAGAATGTGTTGGAAAAAAAGTTCTAATTTCTTAATTATTGGTTATATTATAATGAATTTTAAATTTATCCCATTCGTATCATATTCTAATAGGGTATGAGTATAATTTTGAAAAAACACAATGAAAAAGTGTTCAAAGATCGAATATGTGGAATTAAATGTAAATATCCATTTATAATTTATACTTTTCGATGTATTATATAAAAATGATATTTTTAAATCGCACTAACTTATTCAGAATTGTCATGAACTAGAAGGCATCTTCTAATGACGATATTATATATTATGATTTATGTATGAAATAATTACAACTGAAACACTTATGAAGTTAGAACAGGTATGATTTCCTTATAAAATTTCCTCAATATTTCATTAGATTTGTTCATTATACATGTTAACTACTATCCTTCTAATTTGTAACTATTTCATGAACCTCAACCCTAGAGTGATCAAGAGTTCAAACACTTAAAAGTTCAATGGTAAAATTATTTTATAGGTTTTATTGTATTATAGTTTGAATATAGTGTAAAATGTAATTTAAAATATTCTAATTATAACTGGGTATTTGGTAGTTGTTTGGGTTGTATTTACGTTTCTTAGTTGACATTGTATGATTTAAATGTTATATATGTGAATGTTTATGTTTTCTCTAGTTCTTGTTTTGGTCTAGTTCTGATGTTTTTCTATTATAGATTCAGGACTGGTTTTGGTCTGATTTTGGTCTGGTTTCTGTTTGTTTTATACAATGGTAGAGCATAGTAATGGGTTTATGGGGTTGGGGGTGTTTGGGGGGGGAATCCAAGGGTTAGGGGTGTCCAGGGGGTGGGGGTGTCCAGGGGGGCTATCCATGGGGGTGGGGGTGGTGTATAATGATGGGAGGGTGTCCAAGGGTGTAGTGGGGTGGGAGGGTGTCCAGTGGTGATTGTCCAGTGGGGTGGGGTGGTGTCTTGGGGGTGGGGGCCATCCAGGGGGTGGGGGGCTGTCCAAGCGGTATGGGATGTCCCAGGGGTTGGGTTTGTCCAGGGTGTGGGGGAGGGGGTGTCTATGGGGTGGGGGATATCCAAGGGGAATGGGTGTCCAGGGGGTGGTTGGGTGTCCAGTGGGGTAGGGTGGTGTCTAGATGGTGGGATGGTGACCAGGGGGGTGCCCAGTGCGGTATGGTGGTGTCTATGGGGGGTTATCCAGGGGGTGGGGGTGTCCAGGGGGTGGGGGTATCTAAAAGGTTGGGGGGAGGTGTCTAGTTGGTGGTAGTGTCTAAGGGGATTGAGGTGTACATGGGGTGGGAGGGTGTCCAGGGGGTGGCTGTTGTCCAAGCGGGTTGAGGGGAATTCTATGGGGTGGGGGTGTCTAGTGGTTACGGGTGTCCAGGGGGTGTGGGTGTCCCGGGGGTGTCTGGGGGGGTGTCCAGGGGGTGGGGGTTTCAAGGGGGTGGGTTGGTGTCTAGGTGGGTGGGGGTGTCCAGGGGTGGTAGGCTGTCCAGGAGATATTAGAGGGTATCTAAGGGGTGTTAGGGTTTATAGGGGTTCAGGGTGTCCAGGGGTGGGGGGTGTTTAGGGGGTGGGGGCATTCCAAGAAGGTGGGAGTGTGTCCAGAGGGGTGGGGGCTATCTAGGGGGTAGGGGTGTCCAGGGGTGGGGGGTGTCCAACGGTGTGGGGTTTTGTAAAGTGGGATGGAGGGTGTCTATGGTGGTGGTGGGGGAGTCTAAGGGGTGGGAGTGTGTCCAGAGGGTGGAGGTCTATCCAGGGGGTATGGGTGTCTAGGTGGTGGGGGCTATCAAGGGGGTGGGCCTATCCTGTGGGTGGGGGGAATCCTGGGGATGGGAGGGTGTCCACAGTGGTAGGGGGTGTCTAGGGAGTGGGGGATGTCCACAGATGGGAGGGTGTCCAGGGGGTGAGTCTGACTAGGGGGTGGGGGCTGTCCAGGGGTTTGGGGGATGTCTAAAAGGTGCAGTGGTTTCTAGTGGGTTGGAGGGTGTCCAGAGGGTGGGGTGGCTGTCCAGTGTGGTGGTATGATGTCCAGTGTGTAGGAGGGTGTCCACGGGGTTGGGCTATCTAGGGGATGGGAGGGAGTCCAGGGGTAGGGTGTCTGTGGGTGGGGGCTATCTGGGGGGTGTCAGAAGGTGTCATGGGAGGTGGGGGTTGTCTAGTGGGATGGGGAATGTCTATGGGGGTAGGGGATGTTAAAGGGGTTTTAGGTTATTTTTGCAGACATTGTATGTTTTGAATGTTTTGTATGTGAATGTTTAATTTTTCTTTTGATATTCTTTTTTTGCTATCACTTTTATGATTTTCTAGAATGTATTATGGTTTGGTTTTAGTCTGGTTTTAGTATGTTTTATGCTTATTTCAGGACTTCTTTGGAAGATCATAGTAATGGTTGAATGATTTTATTAAAAAATTGGGGTTTACATTGGTAATTTTATAACCGACGTAATTAACACATGGGAATGGTTTTTTATGTTTATTATTAAATAAAAGATTTAGTATATATGTTTTCACGTCGGTTATAAAATACCCGACTTGAAAAACACTTCGCAAAAAAGTTTATCAGGTCAGTTATTTTATTACTGACGTAATAATGTCATGGGAATGGGTTTTTAGGTCCGTTCTTTAATAACTGATGTAGTATATATGTTTTCACATAAGTTAAATAATAACTGACGTTTAAAAATACTTCACATATTGGTTTGTCGCATCATTTATTTTCATGACCAATGTGATAAATTTTTTTTTTTGCACATCTATTTTTTAATAACCAACATGAAAGATGATTCAGAGGAATAGTTTATTAAGTCTGTTATTAAATAGCTGATGTAATAAACTATATACCACATCAGTTATTAAAAAACCGACATAATATATCACGACTTTGAAGCATTTTCCACATTGGTTTTTTGGAACCGACGTGAAAAACACTTCAGATTTATGTTTTTATGACAGTTTTAAAATAACCAATGTAAGAAACGATATTTATAACATCTCTTTCAATAACATCAGCCAAAAACTGATGTAAAAAATAAAAAATAATCGATGAAAAAAACATTTTCTACACTAGTGCAACCATTTCCTTTAGGTTATAGACACTCTCTCTCTAACTCACATAATATATATATATATATATATCTCTATTTATTGTTATATAATACCTATGGGTTATTATGTTTTGAGAAAAGATTTCTCAACCCATTGCCTTCTATGGGTAATTATTAAGTTTAATACATATGATTGGTTTAAATATCATTCACACATATGAGTGTACATAATATGGATGTGATTGTTGGTCCGAAAATTATATATCCCTCTAATGCATTGGGTAATGACTTAGTCTCATGGGAAATCATGTATGGGAATAGGGAGTGATCTTAATCTTTTATTAGAATATTCCCACCATGTGATGTTATCTTGACAGTTATCCTTTGATTATTTTTATCTAATGTTTTATGTTGATTCTATATTTCATATGTTTACATGATATTGTTATTCTATGTTCCTTATGTTAATATTCTGTGTGATTACTCATGATCCTTCTATTTTATGATATCATGATATACCTTTGAGTCATATGTTATGTTTCATTATCATGTTTATTATTTTACTAATATTTTTATCTCACCACATTTCTTATTTATTCCCCGTGTTAAGTTATCTATACTTAGGGGATCAAGTTATTTAATATCACTTAATGAAAATTAAAAATAAATATTTTTAGTTTAGTTGTATTTAGTACATAATCTCCCAAAGTGACTAATCCTTTTTAATACTTACTTTTAATTTAATGGATATTTTTTTAAATTTAATTTAATAATATTTATAAGAGGCCTGGGTACATAAGTTTTTACCTTCTTCTTTTCTTCCTAATCTCAATCATTAACTTCTTTTTTCATCTTTATGATTTTTTCAAGGAATGATCCCAAATCAAATTTGAGAATATTCACTATATTTACATATTCACTTCATTTCTCTATTTTTCATGAGGATGCCTCTTAATTATCCACAAGTTCTATAATGTTCATGAATGTTCTATGTCTTTTATACTTGTATTGATTATAGAATGAGGTTCCCTCATATTATTCTCTTCTTATAAATCCTTTTATGTTTCTTCAATGAATCTTCTTCTTGAACTCACTAGAATTATTTTCATCCTTATTATTACTCGAAAACTTATTCTTCATGGAATGTTTCATCATTTTCATAATTATTATATCCAAGATTCCTTGTCTGTAGAAAATTTATAAAAAACCTATAATACCACCACTATTGAATCATTCTAAGTGAATATTGTTGTTGTAATTTACATTACTATTTTTTAATTTCTTAGAGATAAGAGACATGATTCTATATATATATATTCATTTGTCTCATTGTCTTTATCTTATTCTATATAATGTATAGGATAGTTTTCATCCATTTTTTAAATTATCTTAACTTAAAAACCCACATATTCTTTAATTTTTTTCTAAAATCATATGTCTTTATCATTTCATATGATATGTGGATATTATTTAACTAAAAATGAGAGTCATGTAGGATCAAATCCACTATTATATTTTTAAAATCCATTGTAATTCATGAACTTATTATTTACTCTTTAATGAATTTCAAGATCTGTTCCATCTGGATTGTGGAACCATTAGTATTTTTAAATAATCATGAGAATGATATTCCATACAGTTTATTGAATAATTTTTGGGTCAAAGCTATTTTGAAAATTCCTCATGAATTTATTTAAAATGGAATCATCTAGATTTTAGCCAAATCCACCAATGGTACTCACAATTTCATTAACTCTATTAAAGTATTCATCAATGAATTATGCCTCATCCATATCTATATATTAAAACAAGATAATCTATATTTGTATGTTTAACTCTTTTAGTTTTAAATTCCCTTCACAGAATATTTTCAGGTTATCCCATACTCATATGGTTGTTTTTAGAACCATCAACTTTGTGAACACTTCCTTGGAAAGAAAAATAAGAATAAAAATCCTTTATTTTCGTCAACATCAATATTTATCATATCTATGAATTAAAAATGATCACATGTTTGAATATGAGGGAAAATAAAAATATATTCATCCAAAATGTTAATCCATGGTGAAAAAATAAGTAAGCAGCCAATTTTTTCAGTAATAGAAATTTTTACAATCCATTGTTGGAACCCCTCTATTATTGAAAGAGTTTAGGTTTTATATCATTAAAATAACTATGAAAGTATTATAAAGGTATTTTTTTATTTAATACCACTTGTAGAAGCTACTGGGTTATATTTGTACATATAGAGAAGTGGGGATAGTCATTATTGGCTTTAGTTTGTACTATTTTTATGTTCTTGAAATAAATATTTTTAGCATGTGGGATAATGAATATATTAAAATAATAATATTATCTTATCCATTTATGATAATGAATAAAATATATGGAATAAGAAACATAACAAATTTGATATGCTTCAATGAAATTTTATGATCCTATTATATGTTTTATATAGTAATCACCATGGCCATAGATGTTACACTAATAATCAATACTTAACTTATAATGGGTAGGAATAAATCCCCCTTCATCTGTAGTTTCAAAAAAATTCAATTTCTACCATTACATAGAATCCCAATGGTCATAATAAACATTCAATTAGTTACAATGAGTATGAAAAAAATGAGAATGATCACTTCAAGTTCTAGGATACTTCAATAAATTTTGAAGATAAACTCCATAGGTCTCTAAAATAATCATGAAAACATGATCACTTGTTGTATTCTATTATGTATATTTTTATTTCTATTCTTAAAATCAAATATTATTCACTAGATCCTCAATATAAATCATATTTATAAGATTAGTTTTGAACATTTTACACCATGTTATATCTTTTATCTCTATATTTTTCTCACTACTACCTGACTTATCATTTCTAATATTTTCTGAAGATATTAATAGAAAAACACTACTGGAAAAACGGGCTATACCCACGGTTCAAAACCGTGGGTATAGCCCCCAAAACCGTGGGTATAGGCTATACCCACGGTTTTGTGAACCGCAGGCTGGAACGGCGTCGGGATAGGGGGGTCACCCTATACCCACGGTTTGTAGAAACCGTAGGGATAGGTTTGTGGCAGCGTGGCAAGTGGGTGGCCACGCTGGCAATGCAGTGACCCCACGGTTCTCAAACCGTGGGGATTTAATTTTCAAAAAATGGTATCTGCTGGGAATCGAACCCAGACCTCGCACAGCAGCAGGCGAATTCGCAACACCCACTTCCCCACACGAGCCATCAATTCAACACGTTATTTATACATATATTAGCGTATATATATTAATATAGATTATATAATTTAAAAATGCAGCCTAAGAGGATCGAACCCGCGCTGGACGGGAAATCCTTAAACACACCGCTACATCGAACCAACGGAGTTACATTTCATATACGGTAATTATAAACATATCATCATATATATATATTAACATTGACTATTTATTTTAAAAAAGACGCCAGCGGGAATCGAACCCGCACTTATCTAAATATCCCCGACCGCACCGCTGGAACGACCAATCAAGCTATCTTTTAATTCGGTATTATACTTATACATCTTTCTATTTATATTAATATTAGTTCTATTATGAAAATTAAAAGCCGGCGGGAATCGAACCCGGGCTTCAGGAATAAACGCTTCAAAGCGCCGAACAAAGGGACCGACTCAGCTGCGAAATATTACTGTCATTTACACATATAATTTTATATTTATATTTATATTAATAAAAATCATGTTCCTGCCAATTTTTCCCATTGTCCCGCGTAATTTTTTTCCCCGCCTAATGGCGGGAAAGCTATACCCACGGTTCTGAAAACCGTGGGTATAGGTCTTGAAAAAAATAAACCCCAATACCCACGGTTTTGAGGAACCGTGGGTATAGGTCTTCTGGAAAACTCTACCCCCACGGTTTGGCCAAAACCGTGGGTATACACCTTCAAAAAAAACACCTATACCCACGGTTTTGTAAAACCGTGGGTATAGGTCTTCAAAAATAATCTATACCCACGGTTTTGTGCAAAACCGTGGGTATAGGTGATCTATACCCACGGTTTTATGAAACCGTGGGTATAGGTCACCATTTTACCCCTATACCCACGGTTTGCGAAAACCGTGGGTATAGGGGTACCCTATACCCACGGTTTTGTACAAAACCGTGGGTATAGCCCCGTTTTCCAGTAGTGAAAATATTTTCAAAAACAATTCCATTTAAGAGTATTAAATGGATCCTATAAAATATTTTCCTATAAAATTAAAACCAAGAAACCTGTAAGGATTTTATAAAAAAGGTGTGATTATTGAATTCCCCCTTTGATTTTCCCTTAATATTTATGGAATTACTTGATAATGAAATCCACATAAATATTATTTTCAAACTTATTTAACATATATGATCAAAATTCTCTTTCATGAAAATATATATTAGAAAAACAACTTATTTATTCTCCAAATTTAAACAAAATAGTTGAATAAAATATCTTTTTAAATTACCATTATTTTAATCAACTGAACCAGTCTCAATATTCCATTTTCATTACTCATCTCATACCATGATATATATTTTATATCCTAATTTTAAAATACATTTAAAAAACCAATTAATAATTATTTATTTATTTACATGTGATTTTGGATATTAAGAATAATAAAACATTTGTCTTATTGACATTTGTGATTTAATATTTGTATCTTCTTCAACAATGGATTCATATTAATATTAGTTCACTTAGTTTTGGTTAATATCATCACATAGAATTTTCTTCATCATATGGGTACCATGTTTAATTTTTATATATTGAATCACTTCACAAATGTGATATGTTATAAACTAAGGAATATGATATGTTTATTTTGATTTAATTCCATCATAATATTTAATTTAATGAAACTCAATTGTTGACATAAGAGAAGATAAAAATTTTACTAATTGATGAATCCGTACTCTAGGAATTCAAATGATTACAATTAGTGAATATTTATTATAAAATGCTTACACCAGGTCAAATACATACATTTGATGAATCAAAGGATTATGCTCAAAGGTGTAATTTGGATAAAAACGATTACGCTCATGAATGAAGTCTTATAAGGACATCTCAATGTCATACACTAAATGATGAATTATGATAAAGACTTATTTTGTGATATAAAGGATTAAGCTGGAGAATTTGTCAAAATTTTCAAGCTATCTAGTATATTCATATTTTCCAAATGACTTTGAACATCTACCAAATATATCTAACAATCTAAAAGAAATCTCAACCAATATTAAATACGTCAAAAAAACCGCAAAAATGCTTAATTCAAGAACATACTACTTTTTGAAGTCAAATTTAAACCAAAATATGTTTAATCAATAATACCAAGGCTACATCACTTTTCTTATTGTAATATGAATCTTGTAATGACATACTTTATTATCGGTTGGAGTAACTAGAAATTGGGTATAAAACTAGAGAAATTAGATAAGGTGTAAAATTTAAATATTGAATTCATATGGGAGGTGGGTATCTTTAGATATGTTTATAAAGTAGAAAATAGGTTTCATGTATGTAAAGGTATAGGTAAAAAAGTACTTGATTGAGTTTTGGGGTTTGGGTAATTCAAAATACCTTTAGTGAAACATAGAAGGACCTTTAAGAAGATTAGTGGGTAGAGTAGTGGAATTTGGTCATAGCCCAGTCCATATATAACCTGGTGGAAATCCATTAAAATTTTGGGGGAATTATATTTTTCATATATTTTATTTTAATATATATATATAAACACCCTCCCCTCTCCTTACCTCCACCCACATGACCAGTTCCCCCCATTTATTCTCTTCAACTACCTCAACATCATTCCCCAATAAGTGATCCATATCTCATATAAATGATGAGTTATCTGTGGTAGTGATATCACAATATTGAGGATATGGTAAACTCTTTATCCGTGAATGTTGTTTTATGAGTTTCTTTAGTGGTAAAGGAAAAAATCACCAATTTGGGCCTAATAATTTATAAATATATTTTAATTTTATAAGGGTGAATTTTTGAAGATATCAGGTAAGTTAATTTTAAATATTATTTGGTATGTGGTCCCTTATATATTCGGAAATATGCTTCATGTTTTATATAAAATGTTCAATTCATTCTTGAGAATTTTTTTTGGGAAATATAAATTTTGACTATGAGCCTAACAAATTTTTATATGTAAAAAGTAGTGTCTATAATAATTTTTAGGTCATTCTGATATAGGTTGGGTGATTTTAGTATTTCCCAATGACTGTGTCTCCAAGGGGAGTGTGTAGTAATTAAATTTTATAGATCATAAGACTTTGTTTAGGATTGGGATAAATTGAGATTAAACTAGTATGGTCTATTGGGGGATTGTTCATGGGGTCTAACGTTCTTAGAAAATCTAGTTGGTCAGAGAGGTGTCTATTTTGTCTTTAATGATTCTATGGAAAGTCACTTTAGGGTATGATTTGAATATTTAGAACCATTTGAACGGATTAGGACTTACAAGGGTTGTTGTATAAATAAGAGATGATCATTGTATAGTGATTTAGTAGATTAATGATTGGTAATAGTTGTTTTCCATTTTTAGTCATCATTTATGGCTGAATAAAATATGGGATTTAAGTGGTTTGGATTCTAATATTTGAGGAATGGTTATGGTTTTAAGGAATAGTCTTTCAAGGGTATCCTAGTATGTAATTTTGAGAATAATTGAATACTATTCCTTTGGGGTATGTTTAGTGGTTCATATAGTGATAGATTTTCTAAAATGACCAGTGAATGGTTTGGTTGGAAAATGACCCCTTGAGGTATGGTGACTATTATGGAAATGGATGGTCGAGGTATGGTGACTACTATGGAAAAATTCCCTTGAGTTATGGTGATGACTATGTAAATAGTTGTGAATTCTCAGGTTTAAAAGTTAGAGCTAGGTTTTTTCGGTTGATTCCAAATGAGGTTATAGCTACCAAAAATGTAATCATAATAGTAGTGATTGGAATGGGTTATAATTGATAGATAAGTACTCGATCTAGATTCTAGAGAAATGAATGGGTTGGTTTCCCTTATATAATATAGGATAGATGATATATTTATATTAACAATGTTTTTGAGTCAGTTCATGTAATGGTGGAAATATATTATGAAATTAAGATAGTTATGGGTTGTGATTTTTGTAATAAGATAATGTCAGGTGATGATAAGTGTTCATGTTTTGAGATAGGATATGTGACACCTTCAATATGAGTAATTATAGAATTGTTCCACTACCTGGGATATGTATTCTATTTGTGTGTTTGTTATTATCATATAATGTTTATGTTGTATTATTGTATATAGATTCATCCCTCATGATTATTTTTTTCAAGTTTGGATAATAGTAAATAAATATATACCATCAATCTTTCTTTTCTAACTATGGTGTGTCCTAATATGCCTCTTGTATATGCTATATATTCTAGAGTATTTTATCATGATCAATCAACTAGATATTATTTCCTCAATGTTACTGTGTCACGATCCACCCATTTAATTCATAATATCATTCAGTTGATGTGTGATGATGAAACACATAGATATTATTTCCTAAAGTATGGTGTGTCATGATCTAGAAATCAAATTAACAAACATATGTTTTATATGTCTCATAATCCAAATACTAGATGTTTTTACCTATAATTACTAGACATGTTAGAGTTAACTACATTATCTAGGGTTTCCATTGATTTTATGAGTACGATTCTATAAGGACCTAACATTAAAAAATTACATAATCTTGAATTAAATTAATACTTCATATTGAGGGTATTTTTAGGTTTAGAGTTTTAGAGAATTAGGCCATAACTATTACATTACATATTAATAAATTATAAATTAGAAACTTTTACTGATTTTCCATTTAACCATAAAATAAAAACTCTTTAAAAAAGAGCCATGTCAAATTCCATGTTTTAGAAAACATGACTTTTCCTTGATCCCATCAATGACCCTATTTATCTTTAAGTCCTATGAAAAAAATTTCAAAACATGGGATGAGCATCAACAACTCAGTAAGGGTTACAAAATTAAGAAAGGAAAAATTAACCCATCAACAAATAAAAATCAATGAAACCATACATTTCCATCATAACATACATAATGAAATCATAAGATTTATGAATAACACAAATAAATCATAAATCATAAAGGTAAATTGTGTCATCCATATCAATCATACATTGTATCTTTCAAAGCTATGTAGTGAGTTACATATGGAATACCCATCACATTATATTTCTTATATCTGTTATGAGAAACATTAACATTTACCTCTGTCATGTTACCCAATGCATTGGAGAGATATCTCATGCCCGCCGGCCCAAGGTTTATCAGAAAACCACCAATATTCGTAAAGAATGACGAATAAACATAATATAGTCATAACACATAAAACAAGCGTAATAGAAAGATAACAATTTCACATTTCTATCAAAATATATTATTTCAAGATATTAACATAATCAATTATTTATCAAACCATTTTCAAAAACCATTTAAAACATCTAATAAATATAGAATCAAATGTAACATACCGATTTTAATCATTTAAATGATTTATCATTTGAAAACATTAATGTGTATATAAATAAATCCTAAAAACCATTTTTAAAACATGTTCATTAAATTGAAATATTTTGTAGAATAAATCTTTAAAACATTCAAAATGATATTTTAGTTAAAAAGTTTTTAACAAAATGATAGACTCTAGAATTCAAATAATTGAGGAATGAAAATTAATTAGAACATTATAATAACATGAGAATTATGGGAATCATGATATAATATTCCAAAGGACAATATATACCCGATGAAAGAGTGAATTGGTGCATAAAAACAATTAAGTCTCAATAGAATGTATACGTAGACGAAATCCCTCATAAAAACTGTATCATTAGATTAAGGATAAATCAATTACATAATAATTTGTGAAAAATATAAATAGACTCAATATGATTGTTTATTTAGCTTAAATTATTCAGGGAACATTCACACATATTTTTTTTAAAAAAACAACACTAATGACTTGGATGTTTAACTCAATGAATGGAAATCGAGATAAATTACTCTTATCAAGTTCATATCGATGACTTGATAATTTATCAATGGAGTGATTATGTGTATAAAAAATATATAAACATAAAGGGGATTGGAAATTATGAAATAAATTAATAAATAGTGATTCTATACCTAATCAAATCCTGACTTAATTATGAATTAGAAGATTAACACAAGGAATAGAAATTGGGTTAAAAAGTTCACTTACCGATTTGGTAACATACGAAACAAACACCACATGAAAGAAGGATCATACAATGAATATTTAAATACCCAAAAATTAAAGCATATTATACAATGAATAAAATCATTTTCAGTACATACACCACAAAAAATGAAATACTGGCAAACATTGAATGAATCTCACGAGAATAAAAAGCGACATAAAAACCTCTTACCACATTGTAATCAATCGAGTCGTTTGACCAAAAAATAATAACCAGAAAATGAATCACATAATACCATGAATATAAATATAATCATGATAATATATATCAAATTATAGTACAAAATACACCACATGCAAGAAATAAGTGGTGAACAATGGAAATCTCATGGAATTAAAAGTGAGATAAGAATCCCCTTTCCACGTTGTAATAAATCGAGTCATATTGCCAAAAGTTAATAACCACCAAATGAATCAAAAAATTCCATAAATATTAAAATAATCATGATAATATATATCAAATGGTTTTACAAAATACACCACATTCAATAAATAAGTGGTGAAAAATTGAAATCTCAAAGAATTAAAATTGAGATAAGAAAACCCTTACCTTGGGTCTGACTTGACCTGTTCATTATTTAATTTCCTAAATAATAAAATGAAGTTAACTTATAAAAAATTAAGAACCTTTTTTAATTTTATTATTCCTTTTATATCACTTAATAATATTTTATAAACATTATGCAATCATTTATTTTAATAATGGTTGTTTGGTCGATATTTTGTACTTGAGTCAAAAAATGAACTTCTTATAATTACAAGTTGTTCATGTGGTAAAAATTCAATTATCTACAGAATGATATTAATGATTTATATATCATATATATCATATATATAGAGTATATATATGTATTTATAACAGCACAAAAAATTTGGAGATAAGATATGAAATGCACTGTTTATGGAGACGGTAAGTCGTACGTATACATGAACGCTACTTTCATTTCTATTTCTTATTTTCAAAGAATGAAAAATTAATTATACATAGGTATATTATAATTCTAGTATAATATCATATATAATTTCAGTAACCATATCCTTTATATTTTCCACATATGGAATGAATGATTTATATCACTTTGAAGGGGCGGTAGCCCGCATTTTCTCAAATGAAATTAGCATATTTACCCAGTATGGAAACCATAAAGGTATGCTATTAATGAAAAATAAATAAGTATTGAGACAATATAAATATAATATATATCACATTTAAATATAATTACATGTTAATGACCACCATAAGAAGTGATATATGAACATTGAACAATCATCAATTTGTGAGGTAGTAGTTCGTCATCCACATAAACAGTAAGTTCATTACCCATTAAATGGAGGTGTTTGTAACTGTAGTAATAATACTTCTCTTAAAAATATCCTCATATATTGAAGAAACCATTTTTTTCATAAAAAAAATATTTTCTAGGGGGTTGGGTAATTAAAATAAAAGAATATAACTTAAGAGAAAATGTTACCCTTAAATCGGGTAACTCCCATTGGTTTGAACAAAAAGGCTTTATTGAAGTGCCTTCTGCCTAAGAGAAGTCTTCTAAGTTGAAGATATGAATCATGAGAGATTATTTGGGTAGATTTTGGATGATCCATGGTGATTGAGAGGTGTGAGTATTGTGTTATAAGTGACGTCTTTTTATAAGGGGGTGGAGGGGCTCTTTTGGAACGATTGAAATTATTATTTTATAATATAATGATTTTTGGTTTATAATAATCCAAAAATTATTAAATTTGAATATAAGATGAATCTTGCTTTTATGAAAATCAACCAATAAAAATTTGACAGTTTTTGGATGTTGTTTTTATCTTTATAATCATATTTATTTAAATCATTCATTAATGAGGTAAACACTACATCATTATTGTGTCATAAATAATTTTATTTATTTGATGTCTAAAACATATAAAAAAATTCCATGATGTAATTATTATTTGTAGACTGAAAATGAATATTTATTGTCAAAGACACAACTTATATAACCCATGTATAAATTTATTTACTAAAAAATATATGTTTAAGTTATTTTGGTCTTTACATTAAATTAATTAATATAAAGTGTCGTTATCACTCTTAAGTGACTCTATGGGGTCCCAAAATAGACCTAAAGATTCCCATGGTCAGAAATGTATACTCTAATCGGATCAGGAAACATGTTATGGTAATTTAATATTATTATAATAGTATTTAAACCTTGTATTACCCTATTCAACTTTAATCGCAGTAAATAAAAGTCAAAATTTACTATTTAGTAAAAATTATTTTCATCTTATTATACCAAATTTTACCCACGAATTATAACTTTTTATGTCAATTTTTTGTACTTAAATTCACCAAAGCCGTAAAATTTCATTTAAATAAAATTATCATATTTTAACTACCACTTAATGATTTCACTATTCATCAAAAAATGATGGTTTTTAGAAAAAACCAAAAATTCACCCTAATCTATATTTGATATCCCGAATTTCAAAATTATGTCTATTTTAACAAATTACAAAAATAGTAGTTGCACCAATTAAGTTAAAAATAATTCCCGCTGTCAAAATAAAATTCGTGTTTTTAAGAAAAAATAACTATCAAAATACTGACACTTGTTTATATCCCATTTCAAAGTGAAATTACGTCCAATGACAAAATTGGATTAAATGGTAAAAATATAATATAATTTCTCATTAAAAACAATTAAAATGATAATCTAACAATAAAAATAAATTAGATTAAAAAGGAAGTTTTGAATTAAAGTATAGTATTTTTCACTAGTCATTAAAAAATGAACATTATCAGAACAAACACCAAAATTTCATCCAAAGTAAATATTGATGTCGCGATTCTAAAGAGGAATTTTATTTTGTAAAATTAAACATATAATGTGATAAAAACTAGACTTAAAAATGGTTATCCCTCAAAAGGTGGTAAAACAGACTTTTAATGAATATTAGAGTGTTTCATGATTAATGTTATATTTGTTCTCATTTTAAGCCTCTAATATTTATTGGGTAAGTTTAAAAACATTTATGAAACATATTTAATCATAATATTGTTAGTTTTTTTTCATTATTTCCTATACAATAAATATGCATTAACTAACTTTTAAAATAATAATATTATATTAATATTTTTCATTATAACTCAACATTGTGTGCAACATAAGTTTTCAATGAAACCTTTTGTTTCTTATCAGGTATCATCAAACATTGCATCTCCCTTAACAAAAAATTAATTTTTAATTCACATATTTTTATAAATATGAAAAATTTATATTCTTTATTTACATGGGATGTTACATCCTTCCCCACTTTTGGGAATTCTGTCCTTTCAATTTTAAAATTGGGCTTGGAAACATTATTGAATGTTCCACATCAGAAAAAGAGTCAATAATAAAATCACATTAAAATAATGAATGATAAATACAAAGGTCACCCAAGATTGGCCATACTAGGATTACATGGATGAAAACATGGATATAGAAGAGAAAAAACCATCAAGGATTGATGGAGAGTGGTAGAAAACATGATTAGGAGAAAGTTAACCCCAAGAAAATCACAAACTTTTGATGGGTTAAATGGTCTTTGATTCCCATATAGGAAAAGTTAGAGGTACATTTTTTTATGTTACTTTTCATAAAGTTAAGGAATTTATTTATGAGCTTAACGAAAAACATAAGGAATCATAATTAGAAGTCATGTAGAAATTTATCCTTTACTAAATTTCCTCCACAAACTCATCTTTTTTCCAAACGATGAGTTTTGAAACTAACATAGTTACATTAAAAGCTCAAGAATCAAGATCTACTGTATCTGATAATCCATAAAAGACGAACTATATATTTACCATATTTTTAGACATCAACCGAAACCAAAATGTTTAGTAAAAGGTCAGATAATCCCAAAAAAATTATTATACATTATAAAAAGAAATACTACTCTTAATCAGAAAAATATGACAAACAATACCTAATGTTTAGAAAAGACCATTCAATAAAAAATGTCCATACAATTTATCAAAGTATCCCAATCTAAGATTGTAACCAAAATATCAGAAGGATTTAATCACATATTCTTCCATAGTAAATCTTAACATTTAACTCCAAATAATTTCTACTACTCTTCAAGTCTCATACTAAAGTGTAATTAACCAAATCACATATTATCTTTGATAGGTTAATCATTTCCACAAATAAACAAAATCACAATATATCCATAATAAAAACATATATTCTTCCAAAAATAAAATTCTACCACTAATCATCAAGAGAAAAGATATTTATTCCTAGAATAACGTTTTCATATATCAAACATCAGGGTTACACATACTATAAAAAAGTCATCCAATGTAATCCCATCATCAAAAGATCATTAATACTTTTAAAATTTTCATCATCTTAAAATCTGCCATAAATCTTGAATCCCTTATATGTTGACTTCTTACTCATTCAACGTTATTCATGATCCATTAACTATTCTTTACCAACTTAATCTGAAATAATTATTTCCTACAAAAAAATCATGAATCATATCCTAAGATTCAATAATATCAAAACATCTGTTATGAAATAATCATTACCTTTAACTGGTCATTTCCTGTTTCTTCATCCTCAATCGGAATGGAATTTGTTGTTGGTAAAAATATATTTGTATGATCATGGTGATACCATTAATGAAACTTCTCCGTTGGACATCTATTTTTATAATTACCATGCACACCACATTTAAAACATTCAATTTATCCCTCAGAAAGAACTTCATTCCCATTTGTAGAGTCAACTGCATGCTCCCTTTTTCCATGGAAGGTTCTTGATTTATGATTTTTATTGCAAAATATATAGCATCATCTAGTTCCTTTGTTTCATTTCCCTGAGAGTTTCTTTACACATCCTTGACACATAGGTTTTTGAAGATTCTTACCTTTATGATTATTACCTGACTATCTGTATGGATTTTTTTTCTCGAATATACGATGCCTTATAAAAATTACCAAGGTTCAGGTGGTCAATCATGACTCTAGATAGTTGGTGGAGAATAACCACAAGGGTTCTCATTGAAGCTCCCATATCATTCAGTTTCTCATTCAGGAAGCCGTCAAAGTTTTCTTCACATCCACTATTACATTGGATCCTGCAAGATCCATCCATTTACTAGAACTAAAAAAATGTTAGTGCAAGTATATCAGTAAAATCATCATATAATATCCTATAGGGGGTAAATACTAATATAGACTTATTCTTGTTATCTTAAACTCATTAAATTTATCTAAAATTACTATGCATCTTTCTAACATGCTAACCGTTATAGTTATGTCACTTATTCTTAAATAACACCCTAACCTCTAAAGTTATCTGAACTGGCCTCTGATACCAACTATAAGGACTCAGCCTTAAAACATTACATAATCTTGAATTAAATTAATAATTCATGTTGAGTATATTTTTAGGTTTAATGTTTTAGAAAATTAGGCCATAACTATTACATTACATATCATGAAATTAAAAATTAGATACTATTACCCAGTTTCAATTTTTTCATAAAATATAAACTCTTTAAAAAAGAGTCATGTATCGTTCTATGTTCTAGACAACATGACTTTTCATGGATCCCATCCTTGACCCTATTCATCTTTACGTCCTGTGAAAAATATTTCAAAACATGAGATGATAGTAAAAATCTCAATATGGGTTATAAAATAAGGAAAGGAAACATTAACCCGTCAATAAATACAAATCAATGAAACCATACTTTTCAATAATAACACACCTCATGAGATCATATTTTTTATGAATAACACATATAAATCATAAATCATAATGGTATCTTGTGGCATCCATATCAGACATACATTGTAGCTTTTACAGCTACGTACGGAGTTACATTTTGAATACCCATCATAGTATATTTCCTAAATCTCTTAAGAGAAACATTAACATTTACATCTTTCGCGGTACCCAATTCATTGGAGAGCTATCTCAGGCTCACCAGCCCTTGGTTTATCAGAAAATCACCCATAATCGTAAACAATGCCGAAGAACCATAACGTAGTCATAACATATAAAACAAGCATAATGGAAAGAGAGAATTTCCGCATTTCCATCACAAAATATTATTTCAAGATATTGGCATAATCAATTCTTTATCAAACTATTTTCAAAAACCATTTAAAACATTTAATAATGATATTTTTGAATCAAACGTGCCATACCACTTTTAAACTTTTAAATGAATTATCATTTGAAAATATTAATGTCCATATAAATAAATCATAAATAATATTTTGAAAAAATGCACATTAATGAGATATATTTAGAAGAATAAACCTTTAAAACATTTAAAATGATATTTTAGTTAAAGATTTTTTAACAAAATGAGAGACACTGGAAAACAAATAATCAAGGAATAACATTTAATCAGAAATTTATAATATCCTATGAATAATGGCATTCATGATATAGTATTACAAAGGATAGTATATACACAATATAAGAGTGAATTGGTGCATAACAACCATAAAGTCTTAATGGAATGTAAATTGAGACGAAATCCATTATAAAAAATGTATCCTTAGATCAATGATAAATCAATTAAATAATAATGTGTGAAAAATATAAATACACTCAATTTGATTGGATATTAAATGTAAATTAATCAGAGAACATTCACACACATTTTATAAAAAACAACACTGAGGACTTTTTTGTTTAACTCAATGAATGAATGTTGAGTTGAAATTATCTTATCAAGTTCATATCAATTACTTGAGAATTTATCAATGGAGTGATTATGGGTACCAAAAGTATATCCAAATAAAGGGTAGTGGATATTAAAACATAAATAAATAAATAATTATTCCACACATAGTCATAGAAAGACATAATAAAAAATTAGAAGATTAACCCAAGGAATGGAAATTGGGTTTAAAAGTTCCCTTAATGTTATTGTAACCTACGAAACATACACCACATGAAAGAAGGATAATAAAATGAAGATGTAAATACCCATAAATTAATCTATATTATACAGAGATACATTAATTGGAAGAAAATACACCACACAAAATGAAAGAGTGGCAAACATAGCATGAATCTCACAGGAATAAAGAGTGATATAGAAACCCCTTACCATGTTGTAATCAATCGAGTCATATGAGCACAAGTTAATAACCAAAAAATAAATCATAGAACGCGATAATTATAATTATTATTACCATAATATATATCAAATTCTAGTACACAATACACCACATGCATGAAATAAGTGGTGAACAGTTGAAATCTCACGGAATTAAATGTGAAATATGAAACCCCTTACCACATTGTAATCAATCGAGTCGAATGAAAAAATGTTAATAACCATCAAATGAATCATATAATACCATGAATATAAATGTAATAACCACAAAATATATCAAATGGAAATACACAAGACACCACATGAATAAAATAAGTGGTGAACAATGGAAATCTCAAGGAATTAAAAGTGTGATAAGAAACCCCTTACCTCATCTCTGACATGACCCGTTCGTTATTTAATATTTTGATTAATAAACTAAATTTAATTTATCCTTTATTAAGAACATTTTTTAAGTTATTATTCCTTTTATATTAATTATTACCATGTTATAAACATTATTAAATCATTTAAGTTAATAATGGTTTTTTAGTCGATATTTGGTACTTGAGTCAAAAGATGAAGTTCTTATAATTACTATTTGTTCATGTTGTCGAAATTCAATTATCTCAATAATTTTATTCATGATTTAGATATCATATATAATATATATATCCAGTATATATATGTATTTATAAAAGTACAATACATTTAGAGATAAGAAATAAAATGCACTGTTCATAGAGACGGTAAGTTATACGTACGCATGGACGCTACTTTCATTTGTATTTAGTTTTTAATGGAATGAAAAATAATGATACATAGGTATATAATAATTCCTATATAATATCATATATAATTTCAGAAACTCTTTTCTTTATACGTTCCACATATGGCATTAATGAGTCAAATCAACTTGAGGGGTCAGTAGTCCGCACTTCCTCAAATTAAATTATCGTATTTACCCATTATAGAAACAATAAATGTATGTTATAAATGAAAAATAAAGAAGTAAATGGAAAATATAAATATAATATATATCACATGTAAATACATTTCCTTCTTAATGCCCACCATAAGATGTGAGAGGAGAAGATTGAACAATCATCGTTTCGTGATGTAGTAGTTTGCTGTTCGCAGAAACAATATGTTCATTACCCATTAGATAGAGGTGTGTGTAAGTGTTGTTAGAATAATTCTAAAAAAACAACATAATATATTGAAGATACTGGTCTTGTTATAAATTAACTAAATAAATAGTGTTTTGGGGGTTGTAGAAGTAAAGTAAAAGAATGGAATTGAAGAGAAGATGTTACCTCTAAATCGGGTAACTCCCTTTTGTTTGATCCAAAATACTTTATTGATGTGCCTTCTGCCTAAGAAAAGGATTCTAGGCGGAAGAGAGGGATATTGAAAGCTTATTTGGGCATATTTTGGATGAGCCATATGGATTTAGAGGTGTGAGTAATGGGTTAGAGGTGAGGTCATTTTATAAGGGGGAGGAGGGGCTCTTTAGGAATGATTGAAATTATTATATAATTATATAATCATTTCTGGGTTCTAAAGATCAAAAACATATTAAAGTCGAAGATAAGTTGACTCTTGTTTGAAATAAAATCATCTAATAGTAATTGTACTGGTTTTGGACATTGTTTTAATCTTTATAATCTTATTTATTTAAATCATTCATTAATGAGGTAAACACTGCATCATTATTATGTCATAATTAATTTTATTTATTTGATGAATAAAAATTATAAAAATTACATTATGTAAGTAATATTTTTATATTTCATATGAATATTTATATTCATAGATATAGCTTATATAACCCATGTTGATATTAATTTACTTAAAGATATATATGTTTAAGTTATTTTTGTCTTTACTTTAAATTAATTAATATAGAGTGACATTATCACTCTTACGTGGCACCATGGGGTCCCAAAATCATCCCAAAGATTTCCATGGTTAGAAATGTGTCATTCAATTATATTAGGACACATGTTAGTGAAATTAAAATTTATTATAATATTATTTTTACCTTTAATTACACTATTCACCTTTAACAACGGTAAATACACGGCAAACGTTACTATTCACCAAAAATTATTTTCATATTATTGATCCAAATTTTATATAATGATGAAAACCATGTATGTTAGATTTTTTAAATTTAATTCAACGAAGTGGTAAATTTTCATTTAAATGAAAATGTATGTGTTTTAACTACTACTTAGTGTTTTCAATATTCATAAAAAATTAAAGGTTTTCAGATAAATACCAAAAATTATACCTAAGATATATTTGATATTCCAAATTCAAAAATTATATCTATTTTAACTAATTCAAAACATATTAGTTTCATCAATTAATTTAAAATTAATTCCTTCTGTCAAACCAAAAAGCATGTTTTTAAGGAATAATACATATCAAAAGATCGACACTTATTTCTGTCCAATTTCAAAGTGAAATTACTTATAATGAACAACATTGGATTATATGGTAAAAATATATTATAATTACACATTAAATAAAATAAATAAATAATATAACCATATAAATAAATTATATTAAAAAAGAATCTTTGATTTAAAATACAATATTTTTCACTATTAATTAAAAAAATGAACATTATCTGCAAAATACCAAATTTTCATCCAAATTAAATATTGATATCCTCATTCTAAAGAAGAATTTTATTTGGTCGAATAGAACATAATAAAGTGACGAATACTATATTTAAAAAGGGCACTCTGTCAAAAGGTAGTAAAATGACCTTTTAAAGAATATTAGAGTGTTTCATGATTAATATTAGATTCATTCTCATTTTAAGGATCTAAAATTTATTGGGTAAATGTATTAACATTTTAGAAACATATTTAATCAAAATGTGGTTAGTTTTTTTTCATTCCTGCTATTATAATAGGTATGCATTAACTACCATTTAAAATAATAACATTATTTTAATCTTTATTAGTATAGCTCAACGTTGTCTGCAACGTAAGTTTTCAATGAAACATGTTGTTGCATTTCAGGTATTCCATAGAACATAGCATCCCCTTTAATGTAAAATTAATATTTACTTCAAAAAATTTAATAAATATGAAAATTTTATATTCTTAATTTACCTGGGATGTTACAGATTCACTAGTGTATGCTAAATCAAGAAGGTTTAGGTGTTGTGGTGTCTTGGTAATCACACAATGACATGTTATGATTTATTTCATGTTGTATGTTACCACATTATTAATATTATCATGCATAAACAATTTATATTATTCCATATATTAGAGGAACCATTGGTGGTGTCCTAATGAGATTTATTCTCAAACCACGATAGTAACAATTAGTAGATATAAAAAACATATTTTTAAAATCCATTCAGATGATGTACAACTAATTAGGTTGGTGTATATTTTTTATTTTTGTGATAAATTTATAAGGATATGCATAGTATATTTGAGGTTTGTTTCCTTGTATATTTTTATTAATCCTTTATATTATATACAATCATCCTATTGGTTGATCCCTTTTGATATATGCACTGTGTGGAATTATTGTGTCCCATTTTATCAAAATTATGTTTTTTTTATTTAATTGTTAACATGTCACTATAATTCTATTTTCATAGTAGGATATTCTATTTTGGTGATGTTTTTAGTTTTTTTGTTATTGATGGCTATGATATCTATGGTATTGAATATATATGGTTTTTCATTAGCCTTCTCATCCATTTAGAATTATTTAATATATGGGGAGGAATGATTGATTTTTTATAAACCTGTCATTCCTGTTATTTTTTCAGTATCATTGGTAGTATATACGATATATAATCCCTTATAAACATAAAATTCCCTTTCTTATATAATGTATAATGATTTTATATTCATTAACTAAAAGTACGTAATTGTGATCATTATCCAAATTGTTTTTATTCTTCTTATATGATCTTATGGATTAACTATCATCATCATCATAATTTTTATTCTATATAGAATGAGGAAAATTTTTCTATTTACAATAATTTATACATTTAAATAAACTCTTAAAATTTCAATTTTTAAAATAATTTTGATAGAAATTACATAAATTCTTTATAATCCATTCTTTTCTATTTATTCTCATAGTATACATTATGATATTTTATTGGATCAATAGTCCTAAAGCCTTTAATATCATTATATATATTTATTTCTTCATTATTTCAATCTTTTTATTTTTATATCATTCATAACTCATAAGAGATCAAGATATCATTCAATTGATTAATTACAGAATCATCCAAGTCTTGACCAGTAAGAATTAAAATATTTATAAAAAATTTATGTAAAATAATTTCCATTAATTTATACACAATTATTGAACCTTAAATAGTTTCTTCATAAAGATATATTGTACTAAACATTTTGTTCATTAATGAAATAAGGACATTCAATATTTATCACAATGTAGACATATATCGTCAAGATGAGCATGAAATATTTTTAATAATGATTCTTTTACCTTTTTCAATTTTTTTAATGTCATGGTGTTTATAAAGAATTTATTTTTCGCCTTTATATAACATTACCTTCATTGAATCCTTCTCCAAAAGTGATAATAACAATGAATTACAATATCCTCTAATAGTTTCAATTTTCTACCAATAAATTAATGTATATTTTGTACCAACTTTAGGTGGTGTGAATCCATAAATAGTGATGTCAATCATAATGATATCAGTTAACAAATCACCATACACTTCAATAAATAAGGTCCATTTAAATAAAACATTATAATACCATAGTTTTTAGAAAAATTAATGTAGTCATTGCAAAAGAATTAAATTGAATAAAATGTGTAATATAAAAATAAAACATCTAATGCTTGAGATAAAACCAAGGATCTAATGTCAATTTATATGTCCATTTATATATAAGGAGATCTGAGATGGGCTAAATGACTTCTCCTACAAAAATTTCCCAAAAAAGCATGACATAGATAAATGAACCCTAATGTGTTTTCCTTTCTCTTTGAATCATGTTATTAATATATTATTCTTCAATAATAATTGTAAAACAATGATCGATTTTCCTATACTTATTCTATGGTCATTTTTTCACATTTAAACCATTATAGGTCAAATTCACTACTATAAATTGATTTTATGGTTTTTCTGGATTTATTCATTCCATTAAAACTAATGAAAATATTATCAAACTTAACCAAATTTATGATAATGTTTATAATTAATACAACATGAAATAAATCTTAAAACTCCTAAATCATCATCTTAAGATACTAGTGAATCTTGTACACCCAATGTGATATTTATCTAAAATCTATATTACCATATATGGAAATACATGTGAGAGTGACATATCTTGCGATGTGAGAATAATACCATACTAACAAAGTCCCATTTACCCCTCAAATTTTTCTTCTATATTCAAATTTTTATTTTATTGTACCATGGTAGAATCATAGGTGAAATATTTTTTTTAAAACTATTATAAATAAATACAAGGATTGAATATGAAGATATGATTTTTAAGGTATGTAAGGTAAGTCTTAATGTAGATTTATTTATTAATTCTTATATTAGATATATAATTACCTTATTTAGATTACCACTCTTCAATAATTACTTGGTTAGGGATAACTTATTAGGTGATTATGGTATAGGTAAAAATATAAAATTATATGATTTATTTTCATTAACAATAAAATTTATCATATATATTGTGATTTTGGTCAAAAAATATATTTAAAAGATGACAGAAAAATAATGGACAAATTTCATTTATAATTTGTATACTTATTTTTGATATAAGTAATCAAAATGAGGTGTCGGGTTGTTGAGATGATTTTATGTTAAATAATTAATTAAAGACCTCAAATTTGATGGTTATGAACTTTGGAAGGTATTATGGTGGTTTGATATTTTATGAGTGGTATTAATATTGTTTTTTGGTAAATAAATTTGGGAATGGTTTTATTAGTTAATATTTTATGAATCATATCTTGAGAGTGTTAGTGTGAGTTAATTATAAAGGTCTTACTCATATTACATTTTAAGAGTTTTTTATAATAAAATAATTTTTGTATTATATATTTTATGACCCTTATTTCGTAAAGTATACATTCAATGTGTTATATAGTAAATACACATAATGGTTTTTTAATAATGGATCATAGCTAAAGATTAACCAATTTTTATATCTCAATATGAAATGATTATGATGATATAGTGGTAGTATAATTGAGATGAGTGAGGATTTATGAAATAATTTTTAAAGTAATCTAATTAAATTGAGGATAAATATTTTTGGAATAGGAACCAATATAACATAAAAGGATGTAAATAGGTTTATTGGCCTCTTTACACATTAGTCATGAAAAAATTAATTCATATATCATGTTGGATGTGATATTTTCTTTATCATTATAATAAGTACCATAGTTTTAATTTAATAATATTATGATTTATTTATTAGGGATTGAATTATAATAAGTGGTGTACTATATGGTTGGTAATAAGTTGGGAAACAATAAATTACATATTGATGGATTTTTTATATTTTTTAGGATGCGAGTTATAACATAATTTAGGAATTTTATAATCACCTCTATCAATACATCAGGCCGCTGGGAATATGTACGATATTAATCCTCAAAATTATTACTGGTTTATAACCATATAAATTTATATAGTATCACATGATAGAATTTATTATCTATTAATTGTAAAATAAATTGTATTAAATATCATATGTGGATCAGTAACCATTTTGTATTCCGGCATTGAAATAACAAGACATTCAAAGGCTTTTTTTGACAAAATTACATTGTTATTTTAGAGGATTTTATATAATTGGGTACATTGGGGATATATTGGTGAAATAAACTCATTTATAATTGATTAAAGAGTATAGTATTATTGAGAGTTTGACGCATATTTATATGTTAAATGAAGTATAATTTCATGGAGTTCCTAAAATCATAATATTTTTTATTATATTACATCATTTACTTCTCATTTCATGAATGGTTTATCTATATTTTAGTGTGAATAAGAAGATTAATGATTATATATTTTGGTGTATGATAGAGAAAAAATTTATCATTGGTTGATTGTACTTTTAATTTTAACTATCATTCTTCAATTAAAATTGATTTGTTTGAGGAAATGTAGGGAAGAAATATTTTTTCCCCATTTTTCTATATTAATATTAGTAAATTGATCATTATTTGACAAAACTTGTATTCAAATAAAATATAAAGAGTGTATGTGATCATAGAGTAGATAAGTATTAAATAGTATTCAAATATCATATACTAACTGAAGGAGATTACCATTAATGATTGATGTGGGTGATCAAATATTATGTGTGTAACATATTTAAAAGTAACATTTATTATGATTATCATGTGACTGATTATGGTAAACTTAATATCAAAGATAATGTGACATTTTTAACACAATAGAGAGATTTAATAGTTATATGGGAATGGATTACATAGATGAATCATACTTTTAGTATAAATTCTATAAAAACTTGCTAGATTAAAAGTGTACACATGGGAACAAGATTAAAAAATATATGTTTTATAAACGTGATTATTTTGAAATTTTTAATATATATATCAATAGTGAATTTTTTTAATTTTCATATAGTATTTTAGAAATTTTATATTTAAGATTTTGTGACGAATTGATTTATGAAAATCTAATAATAAGAATGTATTGTTGTTACTTGAAAATTTGGTTGTTATACAAGTCCATTTTTTAATTTTTCTATATAATTATTATGTCTTAATAGTTTTTAAGATGAATGTTTTTAAGGGGTAATTAATATTGAGATAAAAAACCTTCATTTTTTCTACACTTTGAATTGTATGGTTTATTTCATTAATCATGGGAGTTAGAGGTGTTTAATAAGAGTTATCATGATTCCAAAAGTGAATTTTAAGTGTATCATTTTTTTGAAAGTGGTTATTTTTTTAGGGTATGATTTTTTTTCTTTTTTGAGATATTAATATAAATTCGTAGAGGTTTCAATGGATTGTGTATCTTATAAGCAGGGTTAAATAACCATGAAATAAACAAAATTGTGAACTAAAGGTCCATTTTTTACTTTTAACCCCAAAGAAACATCTATTTAACTCCTCTAATCAAACATAAATTCCATATTTTATTTATAATGGTTCTTAGGGGTGTATTTGATTTCTCTACTACGTATTTCCAGAATTATTATCATTAGAGGATTGAATCATCACCGAATATAAAGAGAGATATAATTATTCATTTATCTAATAAAAAATATATATTTATCCCTATTAAAAAGATATAAGAAGAATAAATTTGGTATATAGAGATTATTGATTTGGAATTTAATTTCGGGGATTAATTTCTACGATTCATAAGATTTCTTCACTGGTCTTTGTTTTTTGAATGCATCAATTCATGGAGACAGAAAACGATAATTAGAAGATGTTTTATTTTTAATTACAATATTTTTATCAATAACTCAAGGTAGGAGACAAAAAGATCATTTATTTATTATTCTTTTGTATTTACCGTGAATTTGTGATCTATAATGATTTACTAAACATGTTATTATTGGCACGATGATTTAAATGTTTTTATGGGAATTTGATATATTGATTGATTAAAAGATTAATATGAGAGTTGATTTGATTTGATTTGGTTTAATATTTTAATGATATTGTATGAAGTGTTAAAATAATATGATTTAATAGAGAATGTGTTCTCAAATAATTTATATGTTTTATTCTAATCTTTTATTTTGTTACAATGAAATGATTATTAATAGATAAAAGTGGCCAAATGTTTTTATCAATATATCATTATAAGATGTTATATTATAAAGAGAATAGTAAGATGTTCTATTATAATGAGGTTGATTTAATATGGTATTCAAAGAGGTGGGTTTGATGTTGAATTAAAAGGAGGAAAAATAAGGTAGTGATGAATATATATGAAATTATTAATGGTAAATTTGAAAAAAAAAATATTTAAATTAAATATACTCCTAGGATATAAAATACATATATAGAATGTTGTCAATTTATTTGATCTTTAAATGAGCCATACAATGTATGAATAATTTCACTTGTTCAATTTATTTGAGATTTTTTTTTGATTTGAATGGTTGAGTTATTTTAGTTATTTTGTGGTTATGGGTATATAAAATTATATAGGTATAATTTTAATAATGTTTTGATGTGGTATTCTACATAGGTTATGTAACCATTATCTGATTTGGATAACGTGGGATGTAATATCAATATTTTAATTGATTCTAGGAGAAACCCAACATATATGTTATATTTCATATTCTACTAATAGTTATCCAACAAATGGTATGTTTTCCCTTACATGGATGTTTCTTTCCAACAATATACTAAAAATGGGACTTTTTATTTCCTAGTGTGATGAATTTTGTGGGTATCTAATTATGGGGTCCCTTTATGATATTTTATTAAAAAAATTTCTCTGTCCTATTACATTTAAATATTTATTTTAGGGTATTTTATTACAATGAGACATGTATAAATGCATACATAATTTTTGTATATACTTGATTATTAGGTGTTTCTATTTCATTAAATGATATATTAGTATGATTGAACCACGTTATCATAAGAGAGTTCTTGAGTAAGAACCTATCATTTAAAATTTCTACACATTCCTAATAATATCCATCATCTTTAGAGTTTTAGGAATTTGTTTTAGGTGTTTTTACACTATATATGGCCAGTGAGTGGGGTGTTTAGATATAGTTGATTGATTTTTAGTTACTATTTTCATTTCATATTAATTATTTTGAGTATTAGTTATATGGAGTTGTTTTACTCCTCATTTAATTTATCTTATTTTTGTTTTGTGACATGCCATGGATGTATTCACCAAAAAATATTTCATTATAGATTTCACATGGTGTAAAAAAATATAATTTAATATTGGTGTGAAAGTTTTATATTAATAAAAAAATATATAAATTTTAATCCCTTTCTTCAAGGTTCCACCTCAACACCTTTTAGATGTTGGTTTCTGGGATCATTTCTTCTCTTGCTAATTACCCAAGAGGATTCTTTGAGGGGGGGCTTGATATTGAATCTAATAATCCAAAAATAGTTTCCCATAGTTGGTACTTATATTAATACATTTGTATGTTTATAATGATATAAAATCCCAAAGGTCCAAATATTTTAGTATTTTGGGAAACCAAATACAAATATAGGTTTTACATTACAAATTGAATGTAAAAACAACTTTGAATCTTCCTTGGAATAACCCATAAACACATAGATTATTCCGGTAAGTCATTCATAATAATATTCATCAATGAATCTGAGAAAAAAAATAAAACAAAATAAAGGGGTCATATTAGATTCATAGTAAGTGTAATTATTATACCTGAATTTATCATCAACATAAACACTATGAATGGTGAATAACAAAAAAAAAATGTCGTCAAATATTAACATGATCATTATATAGCCAGAATGAAAAATGATTACATAAATACATATAAATTATCATAAGAGAATGAAACTTAACCCTGTATATTATACTATTCTAATAATAAAATGGTTTTTCAAATACTACTTTTATTGTGAGGAATGCATAATACCGAACATCTAAAACATGTTGTCTAGGCCTCGTCCAAGATGTATGAAAATACTACGGTAAGGCCTTGAAAAAAAACCCAGTTATGTTTTATCTCATTTGACCTACTGATACATTTATGGGATATATTTTGGCCCACCCATCACATTCTATGTACAAATCATTCTTCATATCAATGGTGCTAAATATAAATATCATGAACATATGAAATAACATTCCCTAATTGTTAAACATAATCACAAACCATTTTGACTTTTATGGTGATCAATATCAAGATAGTACATACACTATCAAAATAATCATAAAACATTTAATAAAATATGGTAGATTATAATAATTAGATATTATACTGAATAAGACATAAAATTAAATAGATGTGTTGAAATTGACTAAAGTTCTCTAATAAATTCATCAAAGAATGTTTTAGATAAATACACTTTTACTTTGAAAAGATGAGTTCTTTTGGAAGAAAAGTTTCAAAAAACAATAAATTAGACAATCTATTTATTATATGATGAAATTAATTTTTATGTAAAAATAATGGTGGATTAAATTTGGTTATAGAGTGCACTTGAAAATAGGAATGACATTGGTAAGATCACTTTAATTAGGCTTGCTTATCATGAAGAATTGAAAAGGGAACACTTTTAAAACATGTATTTTCCACACAAAAAGATTAATGGAATAGAATACATGATTTTGGAAAACATAAAAAAATTTATAATAATTATATAAATTAAATAATAAAATATATTGTTATATATTGTAATAAAACACAACTCCAATGAAAATGAATATTCGAGAAAGGAACCCTTATCTAATTTCAGAATGAGTTTTACACTTGACCTTAACATCCTGGATAATAAAATTAAATCCATTAATTAATTAATTGAGAAAATTTTATATAGTTATTTTATTTATTATAGTTTTATTATGTTTAATTTATGTACTTATTAACGTGTTATAGATTTTAATTTCATCGTTTTGGAGAATTCATTTTCATGGTTCTCATAACTAGTTCACCTGTTTATACATAATGAAATTCTTGTAAATTTGTATAATTCTATAGATTTGTAATTAAATGTTATTAATGAGATTATGGAAGAGTAAATGGTTATATGTATCATATGGTTATATGGTTTGATGATAAATAATTAAATTAGACATTTAGTGATAATTGTTTAGAATAATACAGCCGTATTTCGATCACCATGAACTAGTTTTCTCATATGAATTATTGTTATGTATATATACCAGTTCCAAAACATTAAATAATAAATAATACATATTTTATAATCAGGTTCAACAATAAATTTGTTTTAATTTCTAGCCTTGAAGTAGAAATTAATAAATGAAAGTTTACCATCCATGATGGTTATAAATCGGTGCCTAACAAATGATGATTTCGTTTTTAAAATAAAAGAGAGGGAGTAAGAATATTGATTTTGGTTCTTACAATAACATGATATAATTACTGTATGTATATGATATTGTATTTATCACGGTCATTTATACATAGTAAGAAAGGAGAAAATAATAAAATAATGAAGATAAAATGAAAAATAAAAGGAAGAGGAAGAGGATTTTACCTCTTGAATACTCCTCCTTGAAAATCTATTTAAAGGAATTGATTTTAGTCATTTGATGAAACAAAGATAATTTGGAACTATGAGAAGTGATTGGGATGTTTATTGGGCACAAATTGGATAAGGCTCAAAGTTGTAAGGTGTGAGGAGAAGATGGAGTGTGGGGTTGTTTTATTGTGGATGAGTGGGATAATTTCTCATTATTTTATTCATTATCTTTTTTATTTTTCTCAAGGAAACCACTAGTGTTTATTATTAGTAAAAAATGAAGAAATAAGTGCATGATTGTTCAAACCAAAGATGATTACATCATTCCTGACTCAAGGAATAGTGTATTTAGCCTATAATGTATTTATACTTTAAATTTCCATATTTTACTATTCTCAAAATTCAAGTATTTCAGACAAATCACAAAAATTATCCTTACATATTTTTTTATTATAGAATAAAAAAATGAACTCAATTTTCTAAATTTTTTCTAAATATGTGAAATTTAATTTTTAATTAGAATCATCATTTACACAAATAATACTACTTTGGATGTTAAAATTGATTTTATAACACCATGACAAATTAACTAAGGTCTTATTAAGTTATCTTTAAATCATATGAAAATAATATTGATTTATGAATACATCTTATAGAAATTAATTTTTTTTAAATCAATTTAATACTTTTAAATTTCAAAATAAATATTTGTTATTCACAGAAATAACAATAATTATTTATTATTTTTTAAATATTCACTAATTTATTCCATGGTATAATTATTTCATTATTTCATTTATATGATGCCTTAATTTTATTTATACTTTCATGTGTGTGGTTACTATTCATTAGGATGATTTACTATTAATAAGGGTCATAAAACTATTCTTAAGGTCAAGTTATTATTCACCAAAATTTCAAGTTGTTCCTATCAATCATTAAATATCTTTTCTGATCGCAACTGTGTATGTCTATTTTTTATAATTAAAATCATAGAGGTGGGAAAATATTTTTTAACGGCTAGGATACAAAAAATAAAGTGTAATTTCTAGGAGACTCAGTATAATTTCTGGGTGTTATGTTCTTCCCCTTACAAAAATGTCATCATTGAAATTTATGAAATGTTACCTCATAAAAAGATTCGGGTAGGTCTTCATCCTATGTTCTTTAGGCTCCGACGCTGCCTCATAAATATTATAATTTTTTTAAAGTTCATTTTTCCAGCTGAGTCATCTGATTCCTCATCAACTATTTAGTAGTGTTAGAATTTTTGTTATGCCAATCCTAGAAAGATAATTCTAGTTCAAATTATATTCCTTCATATTTTAGTTCATGTGTTGGGTGTCGATTGAAATTCCATAAAAAATAGACACAAAACACATTCTGAACCATTGAATGGCTAGGCTGTATTGCGAAATGATAAACTGCAGCTCCAATTCTCATTATAATTTCAAACATACCAATGTACCTTGGGATCAATTTTACTTTCGTGCCAAATCATATAACACCATTCAATGGTGATAATTTTAAGAAGAATGTGATTTCCCACCTAAACATCCAAATCTTTCTTTCGATTATCAATACATATATTTCTCTAACATTGAGAAACTTTGATATGGGTTTGAATATTCTTTAACTTCAATATTGTTTGTTCCACAACCTCTAGTCCCACAAGCTTACTTTCACCAATATCATTCCAATAAGTTTTTTATGGCACCTATTTCCATAAAAACCTTCATATGATGCAATATGAATACATGAATTGAAGCTATTGCAGCAGTCAAAATCTACCAAAGGAATAAAACAAATCCCATAAACCTTGAAAATAAAGTGAGCATAATCTCAATATTTATTCTAATGATTAGATAAGACTTTTTTATTGCCTGTCGTTTTTTGGGTGATAAGAAGTACTTTAATGAAGCATAGTATCCAAATCCTTCGAGAATTTTTTTTGTAATTTTTATGTAAATCATCGATCATGATCATAAAAAATTAAGAGAGGTTCTCTATGAATACGTAAAAATTCATTGATATAGTGTCATGTAAGTTGATCCAATGGAAAATGATCCCTTATTGTGAGGAAATGTGAATATTTGGTATGTCAATTTATAATTAATGATATTTAAACATTCATTCATGGAGTATTTGGTAATGTAGTGAAAAAATTCAAGGTTATTTCAACCCATATCCGTGTAGGAATTGGTATAGATTTCATAACTTTTATATGTTTTTAACTTTTAACCTTCATGTATTTATAGACTAAACATATTAATACATAATAAGAAATTTCACGCTTCATGTTGTCCCACCAGAAATTTTCATTCAAATCTCTATAAATCTTATTGCAACCAAGGTGTATAGAGAAATTCAAACTATGGGAATCATCCAATAAATCCATTTTTAGCTCATGTATAGAGGGAACACGTAGCCTTTTCCCAAAATTCATAATTCCATCCTCACATATGAAGACTAGAAATATCCCATCATTCAAAGCATTATTTTTCTTTTGAATATTCATATAATAAGATTGACAAATTTTATTTCCTTCTATCAAAGATATCAGGTAAAACAATTGAAAATTTAATTATTCTGCACCTTCTTTAATAATTCCCATATCCATCCTTCCTTGATCCATATAAATTGGATTATTTCCGATCCTCGTTTCTTTTATAACTCTATGATCCTTCATACTCAATGCATCTTACACCGTAATTTTCTTCATGGGATGGTTAGGTATGGAAAAATCGTAATCCTTGAGTATCTCAAGCCATATCCTTTTTGTCATGTTGATTTATTTATATGAGAATATATATTTCAGGCTCTTGTGATCAATATATATATCTCAATTATTTCACCATAATGATAATGTCTCCATATCTTCAGAGAAAATATTACAGCTAGTAACTCAATATCATGAGTTGGATAATTCTATTCATGAATTTTTAACTACATTGATTCATGGGAAATAACTCAATCATTATATATAAGGAAACAATAATGTCCTTTCATATGCGTGTCACCAAAAATCACAAATCCACCATTTCCCGATGGTAGAGTCTAGATTGGATTATTCACTAACATAATTTTCAATTATTCAAAACATTATTTTCATTCAATTTTCCATATGAACATAAATCCTCTACGAGTGATATTAGTTAAAGGATTAGATAAATAGGCCATGTTCTAAACAAAACACCTATAATTATATATTAAACCAATATAAAAAACATACCTCCGTTATGTATGTTGGTTGAGAACATTCATGAACTTCTATTGTCATTGTAGTATCCACTAATATTTCAACCTTAGAGTCAATTTGGACCTGGAACAAAATTATTTTAATCCAAAATTCACAATTTCTAACCTTCTCATGTAACAAGTTTCGTCTAAGAGTCTTTGGAAAAATTCAAAAAATATTCTCATGTTCTTCATATCTTTTGGATACACTAAGATGTCATCATTAAATACCAAAACAAATCCATCAACATATTCTTTGAAATCAATATTAATTAGATCCATGAAAAAATAGGTTTCATTAATCAGTCTAGAAGGAATTACATTAAACATATAATGTCTATTATTAGTTCAAAATTTTGTCTTTGGAATATCTTCCTACCTCACACATAATTGATGATATAATTATCGAAGTTCAATTGTTAAAAAATATTTGGATCTATGAATTAGATCAAATAAATAATAAATGTAAGGTAAGGTATAGTTTTTTTATCGTAACAACATTGATTTCTCTATAGTCAATTAATAACCTCAGGGATCAATTTTTCTTTTCAACAAAGAGAATAGGGGATCCCCTTTGAGAGACATTAGGGTGGATAAATCCTTTATCACATAATTTCTCAATTTGATTCTTATATTATATTAATTAAACTATATGCATTATATAAGTATTCGTTGATATATTACATGAACGATGAATTAAATCACTTGAAAACTCAATTGCATATTCTTAAGTATTTTCCGGTAAATCCTCTAGAAATATATCAATTTATTCTTTCAAAATAGGTATATCCTCATTTGAAAATTTCTTTACTCACCCATGGATATTTTTTATCTTCCTCCTCAAGAATTTCATTCATTAGAGATACTTGGGGTGGATCTAGATATGAATAAAATGATAAAGATTCTTTACTAAACATATAGGATTATACATAGTTCTCAAAAATAATAGCATCCACGAACATTAAATTGATTTTCACATCATAACATGAATGATAGATCCTTCCAAGAATTATATAAAATGAAATAATGTGTATAATGATAACATCAGAATGTAAATCTTGGTTATGTGTCATAAGGGGGACTAATTTCCATGTATTTGTTTCAATGATACTTTCCTTAGAAGTTTGGACTAAAAACTACATTATTAAATCAAATTGGAAATGTCTTATTTTCTTTGAAAACTAGAAATATAAAAAATAATGACATGATCCAAAATCAAATAATTCATGGTCTATGTTTGAGGAAATCATTAAAGTACCTTCGACCACATCATTTGGAACATCAACCACAATAGTTGTGATCACATAAGCATAGACATGAACCCTTAGCCATATGTAGGTAATGTTTCATTCACCGTTAGGACAATTATTAGTATAATTTATCATATCATTATAATTGTATCATTGAAATTTTGTAGCATCTTTCTTTCCCTTTCAATCACATGATTTCATGCCTCGTTATCCACATTTTTAACTAATTCCATTATCTTTTATGCAGGCTCCAATGTGTTTCTTTACAATATAATCACATACTAGAAAACACCCATTTTTTACTTTATCCCATATTTCCTCCACTACCCACTTCTTATCTTTGGTTCTATTAATGTCATTAAAATTATAGAATTATTTCTATGTCTTCATTGAACATGAGACTATATCTTTATATGATCAGAATGTTTGGGAAACTAGTACCCTTCAGAGGAATGGTTTTAAACCATTAAATAATCAACCAATATTTCTCCTTGAATTAAAAATGTTTTCCCTAAATGGCCCTTCTAGAAATTTATAATTTTATTTATACATGAAAATGTTTTCATCCTCATTTTTTTAAAACTCATGAATTGCCTCCCCATATCTGCTCACTGTTCTCAAGGAAAATATTTTTTTACGAATATTTCCTTAATGTCCCTCTATTAAATTTCTTATATTTTATCCTCCTCCATCATGTTATGAATTAATGGCCACCACTAATCCACAAATCCCAATAGATTATCATAATCCATTATAACCTTTTCCCTTTCATTTCATCCCCAAGAAAGAAATATGTTTCTGAGGAACTTATCCACTGCTCTGCTATGAATGGGTTTGTTGTCCTAGTGAATGATGGAGGTTTTTGTCACTTAAATAGGTCTAACAGTGCTCTTTCAGATTAGGGATTATTATTATCCCAATGGGTAATGTTATTTTTCATATCCTAATTCAGTTATCCTAGTATAGTTATATGTTTCTCAGCATAAGTCGCAACTTCAAAACCAACATCATTATCTTCCATAGGTGGGAAATCTCTCTATGGGATACATGAATTATCATTTTTTCCATTCCTTACATTAAGTAAATTTTTTAAATAATGGCATAAACTAAATTATTTCATGAATAATATTGTATAATGTCGATCTAGATATAGACTTCACATAAATTGAAATTTTATGCGTGTTTACTCTCTAATCATAAGAATGGTTTCCTTAAGGACATATTTATAATTAAATATTTCATAGTTGTTTATAATGAAAATGTGAATTATCCTAAGCATATCCCTTTGGAGTGTCAGACCAGATGTGAGTGAGGCCCATTTTCATGTACCAGGTTACCCTATGTCAGGCCCAAAACACTTTTTTGAAGTTGTTAATCCTAGGTACATCTGTGCCAAAACCATTTCCACTTATAGTATTCAGATAGGGATGTATTTATAGAAATATTCACATAATATACACCTTAAAAAATTTCTACGATGATCTTGTTTTCTTATCCTCAAGTTTTATCCTAGGGTTTTGTTCCCTAATTTATGTTTTCTATATCTGGTTTTTAATTGTTCTCCTAAACATCTTATTATAAAAACTATAAGGACCCAAGCCACGTTTCCCAGTGCTATTGCCTTATCATAATACATTGGTATGTTTAAAAGAATATAGAATCTCTAATGACCAAATAGTTTTTAGTTTTGGAAACTGGATACAAAAATAACTTTTACATTATAACTTGGATTTAATAACAGCATTGCAACTCCATTGAAAACACCATTAAACTCATAGTTTATTCCTTCAATTCATTCGTAATAATATTCATCTTCACATACTAGGAAAAAATATGACATAATAAATGGTAAATATCATATGATAAGTAAGGGTAAGTAATTTATCACAAGTTATCATAAACATAAACATTAGACATGATGAATAACTAAAAACACTTGCCTTTAAAAATAAACATGAGCATAAAATGGAAGGAATGAAAGCTGATTACACAGAGATTTGTAAATTATAATAAGACAATGATGCCTAAACATGGATATTATACTAGTAAAATAATAACACAGTTTATCAATTACCAATTTTATATTGAGGAAATCAATAATACCTCATATCTGAAACCTATTTTCATCAGGTAAGACGTCTAAAAATACTATGGTAAGGCCTCATCAATAACAGAATTCTAGTTTGTATCATAAGAACTATTGATGCATTGATGGGATATTGCAGGCCACAACCATCAAATTTTATGTCCAACTAATTCTTCATATTAATGATGTTAAACATAAAAAACAAGATCAAATGAAATAACTTTCCCCAATCCGTTGACATATCTCTAGCATTTTTTAGTAGTATAGTGAATTGTATCAAGATAACACATCAAAAATAAAAATATTCATAAATAATTTAATAAAATAAGTTATATGATAATAATAATACATTAACCTAAATAATACATTAAATTCAAAATAGTTTTTTAAATAGACGAAAGGTACTCTAATAAAATAATCGAGGAACTTTTATAGAGATAAACTTTTACTTAGAAGAAAATATTTCTATTGGAAAAATCATTTCATAAAACAATAAATTAACTAAGGTAGTTTTGAAATAATAAAATGATTTGTTTTATAAATATAATGGTGGCATAAAATATATTATAGTTCTCACTTGAATATAGGTAATAAATCATGAATTTTCATTTAATCAGGTTTCTTATCGTGAATAATATAAAAGTATACCCTTTTAAAACATGTATTTCCAACAAAAAATGATTAACTCATTAAAGAACATGATTTTGGAACATATAAATAAAACTTATAATATTAACATAAAATATATGAATAATTACATTGGTTTATAGATGATGAAATCATAACACGAATGAAAAATATGGTTTGGGAAGGAAACCCTTACTTTATGTCCTAATGAGATATTCACTTGACCATAACTTCCAGGATAATAAAATTAAATCCATAAATTAATGAATTAATTATAATATATAAAGGTATTTGATTTATTAGAGTATTTATGTATATTTAAGCCTATATTGATGAGTTATATAGTCTAATTTCATCGTTCGGGAGCATTCATTTCTTGGTTTTCATGATCGGTTCACTTATTTATATGTAATAAACTTCATGTAAATAGGTATAATTCTCCAGATTTGGAAATAATGTTGATAATGGTCATCAGGAAGTGTAAATGTTTATATATATCATATGGTTATATGGTATGTGGATGGACGAATAGATGAGACATTTAGTGATAATCGTTTTGATTATTATGATGGCATTTCCATCACAATAAACTATTTTTGTCATATAAAGTAGTATTATATATATATACTAGTCCCAGATTATTAAATAAGAAATCATAAATATTTTATAATTTTTTTAAACCAAAAAACTAGTTTCCTGGAATGAATTGAAATAGAAATTAAATAACAAAGGTTTGTTGTCCACGACGGTTGTAAACCAGTACCTCTCGAACGGCGATATTGTTTTTAAAATAAAAGAGAGGGAGTAAGGAGATTGGTGATTATTATTCCATTAAAATGATATAATTATAGTATATAAATGATACTATATTTATCATGATCATTTAGTAAGAGGAGTTTCGGTGGGAATAATAAAAATAATAACTTGAAATGAACGATATAAGGAAAAGGATGAGGATTTTACCTCTTGAATACACATCTATGAGAATCTTTTTTTGGGGATTGATTTTGAACTTTGGATGAGACCAACCCGGTTGTGGGGGAGGAGATTGGGAAGGGTATTGGGTATAAATTTTACAAGGATAAAATCTTTTATGTGGTGAGTATAAGCGGGAGTGAGGGGTGGTTTTTATAGTGGAGGAGAGGGGTAATTTCTGATTATTCTATTAATTATTTTATTATTTTGATTAGGACAACCAATAGTGTTAAATATTAATGTCATAATATAGTAATAAGTTCATGTTAGTTCTAAAAAAGTACTCTTAAATCACTCATGAATCAAATAATAATGTATTTATCCTATTATGTATTTATACTGTATATTACCGTAATTTACTATTTAATAAAAAATCAAGTAATTCAGAAAAATCCCAGAAATTTACCCTAACCATTTTTCAATGTGTAGAAAAAAATGAAATAAATTTTATAAACATAATTTCCTAAATATTATGAATTTATGTTTTAATTAAAATCATCATTTACTCCAAAAATTAATTTTTTTAAAAATAAAAATGTATTTAAAACACCATAAAAATTTAACTATGGTTTTATTAAATTATCCTAAAATCATCTAATAAAAAAATATCAATTTCTGTATATATTTTATGAAAATTAATTTTATTTCAAATTAATTAATTTCATATAAAATTATAATTAACTATTTTTTATTCACAAAAACAACAACACAAAATTATTAATTATAAAATATTCACTTATACCGTGATATAATTATATCACTATTTCATTTATAAGGTACCTAAATTTTATTTGTACTTTCACGGGTGAAGTTTCTATTCATTTGGATAATATTAAATTCATAAAGTTCATATTAATGTTCTTAATATTAAGTTATTATTCACTGAAAGTTTATGTTGATCCTATCATATCCTAAATAATTTTCTGAATGCAATTGCATATGTTTGTTTTTTTAAATTCAAATCACCGAGGCAAAAAAATTATGTTCAATGGCTATGTTATACAAAAAAATGTTGATTTAAAGGGACATAGTGTTTCATTCATTACATTCTATATTAATTTTATTTTTAAATCCTTGTGGTGTAACATTGAATCTAAAAATACCAAATGAAAAAAATTTACCATCACATCTCACTTGAAACCTATTACAGATATTGGTACTCCTTTTATTTTCATTCTGAGAATCACTCTTATTCAATATCTCTTTCTTGATCTTTTCTCTCATGACTTGATTTAACATGAATACCATCCAAAAACGACTCTAATACCACTTTTAGGACAAAAAATTCCATCATGATTATCTTAATACCACTATTATGATTGTTAGTACATGAATCTCAAGAAATGAAGACATAGAAAATATAAAATTAAAGAAACAAAATTTATATAAAAAACCAAATAACACATGGTAAAAACTAAAGGTTTAGAAAAAATATTCCCACTATGATGTATTTGTGTTACAATATCTATCTTTATATGATAAAGGGAAAAGTTGAAAATTATCAAAAACATCACTATTGAATATTTGGAGAAACACCTCACAAACAGTTATTTAAATTTATAAACTTGTGCTTCTATCATTTTTTTCTTGACTGAAATCCTCACAATTAAAATTGTATATAAAACACAATCAACTCAATATCTCTATGAAAATTTACCCAATATGTTATAAATACAGATAATCCATCAAATCAATACACTCCCTGTTTTTTGTGCTATTTAAATGAAATTAATTTTTAAAGAAGGGTGAATTAATGTCGTAAAATGACCCAATCACATGTTAATAATTTAATGATAAATATACACTATTATTATGTGTCTTCATATTAATTTCACTCCTTAGTTAATAACTCCTTAATAATGATGTAGTTTAATTTATTAATAATAACATTTTTTATGATTTTTTAAAACCAGTAGAAGTATATTTTTTTCATTTAATATATTTAAATTTTTGTATCCAATTAATTAATGTTGTGGGTTAAAAATATTTTTTTATCGTTAATATGGCCTGATTAATAAGAAGGTTTTGTTAGATGATGGGTTTTTAAATATTTCCAAGTTAAAAAATCAATTTGAAAGAATTAGACTCACTCAATGTATACTAAGGGGATTAATCATAATGGACATTAAGTATTGGTCTTCCAATGTACATTTTTCTATTGACCATCCATGTAATTTTTACATTTATTAATGTTAAGATTTTTAAATTTTTAATTTAAGTAACTTATATATAAAATATAATATAATTTATAATTTATAATTTTTTAAATTTAGTAATATATTTCATATTAAAAAAATTAAATATGTGTAATTTATAATAATTATTTAATGAAATTAAAAATTTTGAAAATTTAAAATCATATGTAAATTTTATAATCATTTTTTCACTAAAAAACAACTAGTTTGACACCTATTATATTTTTATTTGATCAAAATAAAATCATTGAGAAAAATGAAATAAAAATACAAACGTAACATATATATTAAATTAACCATAGTAGAAGGGGTGATTGAATTAATAAAGGGATATCATTGTTCCCTCATATAGATAGATTTTATTTGGTGTTGTCATTATGTATAATACATATGGTTGTTAATTAACACTAAAAATACCCATATGAAACTCCATACCCATTATGTTTTTTCATTATGGATGAGCTTTAATGGTGAAATAATGAAATGATAAGAACACACCAAATATGAGGATCTGTGTTGATAATAAATAATATATTTATAGTGATTCTTATAAGATTTTTAAGATTAATGATTCTTTAATGATCATTATAGAACACACATATTATCATTAAACTACTCTAGATAATATTTATTTTTTGATTTTTATTGATCATTGATGTTTATAGTTTAATATTATGTTTATAAAAAAATTGAAATACTGTATACATGTTTAGATGAGATACAAATGATTGAAGATAAGTTTGAAAAGATTGAATGAGTATGAATTGAAAAATAAAAAAAACTTTGTATCTGTTATTTTAGGTAAGGATAATAGTAATGTGAAGAATGAATTATCTTCATTATAGTTAATTCAACAACAAAATATCATTATTGAAGTTTGTAAGATCCATATAAGAGTAAATAGATTGTGAAATATAATTTACACTTTCAATATTTGTTTTTAAGAAGTTTTGTATTAGAGTGATAAAATTGTACATAAGAGTTAAAAAAGTGTTTATAAGGAAATGTAACAATAATATATAAGTTGTGTGAAATTGAAACAATATAATATAATGTTTTAAAATATTAAAATAAATATTACATATTATATATAATAGTTTAGATGTTGATTAAAAACAATGAGATACACATATCAATGGGTATGTATGTTTGACGAATTTTGAAAATAGGACATTATTTTCTATATTAGATTGCATAGTTTCAATTCATGATTACATAATTATATTAAGAGAATATCTGAAATTTTTTGTGATTATTTTAATGAAAAATTAATATATGGGATATGATATTGTAGTGATTTGGAGAAATATATTGTTAAAGATTTATAATAATTATAGAAGATAATTTTAAGAAATTTATTCGAGAAATATTTTTGGAAATCAAATTTATATTTAGGGATAAATCATATCCTGAATTTATTTAGAATTAAAGAAAACTTTATTTCCAATATTAGAGATACTGATGAAAATAGAAAATAAATGAATTTTGTGGTTGTGATAATGAGTAGATAGAGAGAGATAAACTGTTGGAAGTAACCATGGGAATCTAATTAAACTATCTATAGATCAAAATATTGATAATTATAAAATACTTAAAAGACACTAATAAAAAAAGAAAAAAAAGATGAAGAATAAGATCTAACTGAGTATGTAGAAGAATTATATGGTTGAGGAAGATGAGTACATGAACTTATTATTATATGTTCATGATCATATATAACTTTGATAAGAATGGGAAATTGACTGATATTTTGTAAGAGCATTATTGAATCAGTCCTTCCAAAATAAACTCTATCGAGATTTAGCTGAATACCTAAAATACATTAAAGATGAGTATCATTATTGATTGGTATTATAATAAATATTAAATTGGTTGTGAACGAATTTCAGTCATGAATGTGTTTTTTTATAGATTTTGGTGGGATACCAGAATCATTGAAAGAGTTTGAGGATAATATCTCCCTAAATGTAATTTACTTAATGAACTGACGAGTTAATTAGGAGAGGAAATTTATCTTTTATATATATATGATTTAATATTCCAAAAAGAAGCCAACCCTTGTAAAAATAAATCATTATTTATTTATTTTCTTTAATAATTTATCGTAGATTGTGTGGGTTGAGAACGTTAAAGGATATACATTTACTCTAACATGTAATGTGATTTTGTCTAAAAAATTTAGTAATAATAAATAAACACAATTTATCACTATTAGTATTATTCACATACCACCACATCTAACATTAATTAGTATCATAACTACTAAGATTCTAATTTGATAGGATCTGTATGAATTTAATCGTCTACTGATATTAATATAATCAATAAATTTGTGTTCATTCTCCATTTGGTATTGATGTTATTATATCTAAATTATACAATCAAATTTCACTATTATAATGCTTAAAATTCTTTCTGAATTTATGATAATTTTTTTCAATAGTATAGTAATTCCTATCATTAATTAGAAAATGTATCATACATGGAATAATAATATACAACCCTTCCTTTTGTCTCAAGGTATACAATTCTTGGTTCTACCTTGATTGGGTTTCTACCATTTTATAAGGAACCCATGATGAATCCCATAATAAAGTAAAATATAATGTATATTGTAATGGTTTATAATTCAGTATTTCATCTCACTTATAGAAATAATTAACTAAGATGATTGGATTTAAAAAAATTAATGAACTATATGAGAAGTTAAAGGAAATTGATAAAAGAAACTCTAAAATTATGTAAGGGAAAAATTAAACCTATAATGGATGGTTTGAGGATTTTAATATCACTAATTTTGAATCTATTAATATTTTTTTTGAAATAGATAATGAGATCTCGAGAAAAATAAAATTATTTAATAAAAAGATAAAGGAATATACTATTATCAATAAACTATTAGGAATATACTCTACTTGGTTTAATACTAAATTATTCTATCTACAATATAATTACTTTATTAAATTTACACTTAATTATTTGAATAAAATTATAATTACATATGATAAGAGGAATAATCATATTCTAAAAATTTATATCAAAGATGAAATTAATATTTTCTTAAAGAATTTAAAAAGTAATAAAATACAAGTGGTGATTGAATAGTTATTTTCTGATAGAATAAAATATGAATAAATGGATATGTTTTTGAGGGAATAATTTATATTATTTATAATAAATTATGAAATAGTAATTTAAATATCAATATGAAATTTCCATCAAATTTTTTTATGGGGATATATTGAATACTTTTAAATTAATTAACCAAGGAAAAATCTTAATTAATAGGATAGTATTGATTGTAATAAATGGTATCAAGATGATCCTTTCATAAAGAGGAGTTTTATAAAATCATTCAACTACACGAAAGGAATAATTTATCCAGCAAAAGAAATGATTTTTTAGGAAATAAATACGTGTCTTGTATATAGAAGAAAAAAAGAATAATGGAAACATTAATTCCAATAAATTATAATGGAATGCAAATTTTTTTTGAAAACTAACTATTAGTATACATGTTATAGAACATTAAGGATGTTTAAGACGTGTAAATTCAAAAAATATCTTAATATTTTATTATGTTATAGGTAATATTAATGATTATCTAATATATGAACTTGAAGTTAATCTTGAATAAAATACCCAAATATAAATGAAAATTAAATTTTCGTGGATGGAAGTTAACTGTCATAAAAGTGATGAAACTATTTATCAAATAAGAGAAACCAATTATAATGAATTTCATAGAATCGTGAAGAAATTTCTAAAATTTTTGTAATCAATAAGAGATACATAATGAGGTTTAAAAATAATAGAATGGGTTGAATAAGAGTTATTTCATGTTATTTGATGTTGATATCACGTTGATAAAATTAATTCATATTTTCAATATAGTATGTGAGTTTCATATTAAATCATATAAGTCCACTGAGATTTGATTCCTGGTAATAAAAAATTATTAGTTTCCTAACTTTTATGGAGTTCACATTAATGGTAAAAAATGACTTGTATTCCCTGGATATTTGATCAGTGAGAAATCCTATGTAAAATAGTTAATATTTATTCCTCAATATTAACAAATGTTAAAAAATAAATAAAATATAAACAATTATATTTTTTGGAATAAATATAGGGAAAGTAGATTTTATTTTTTTAATAACCAATTCCTATAATAAAATTTATTTTCTTTCACATTGATAAAAACTTTCCCATTAATAAAGGTCCAATTTTAAATCATTATATATCTAATACAACAATAAACTATTGTATTAATGGAGTAATCTTATAGGTCTAAAATTAAGGGCTCATGAACTATTATCCTGGATAAAAATTTTAGAAAAGACAATAATATGGGGGTGAATTTAGTTTAAAAAAAACCTGTAATTTTCATTCCACCACATTTTTAATATTATTAGAAATATTTATTTTTGATCTACCAACATATCATAGTATATTATAAAAAAATTAAAACAATCCAAAAGACAAATACATGGATAGTTAAAATATTTATATTAGATATAATAAAAATATAAATAATATTGATAATCAAAATACAAAATACTGGTTGACAAAAAAATAACCCTTTAAATCATATTATTAATAGGAAAAATTATAATCTTACATTCAAGGCGGATCGTTAACTATATCATTGGTATCATACTTATAACATGAAATTGCATTGAATTAAGATTAATCTAATTATAAGTTATCTTATGTATAAAATTCATATTCTATAAATGTTCTGAATGGTTCTATGTATTCATCATCATAATACCCTGAAGATAATTAACAAAAAAATTTACAACAAACTAGAAGACATTGATCCCAATGATAAATAACATCTATATCTTCTTCATGGAATCCCACAATTTCAACAATTTGAAACTCGTTGATTAAAACATACAAATTTATAAGTGATTTATAAATAAATCATCACAAATTAACTCTAAGCAAGACATATTCATCTTACATATAATCATAAAAACTCAGAAAATAAAAAATATATAGACATTGTTTGTATGATCTCTTAGATTTATCATGTATCATTTTGTAATCATTTTCTACGAGGGTGAAACTCTATTTATAGGAAATTTTCTAATGATTATAATATAGAATCTTTGGTTTTAGTTTTAATTGTATCAGAAGTAGAAACTTCTCTATTTGGATGTATTCAACAAAATAAATAATCATTTTTACCATAAATAAACATTTATATAGTGCTCCGTCATCCAGTAAATGAAATTCGGAATGAAACCACAATTCTATATTTTATTGAAAGCATAATCTTAAACTTATTTTATGGTTTTAATGTTTTTGTATTTTTATATATATGTATGAAAACAACTACAAAAAACATCACGTTAAACTATAATCAATATAAAGAGTATTTTGATTTTCAAAATATAGACATGAAATTGATCTTCTAACCAAAAAATATCCCCCTATTCTAAAACCAAAATGAATTAAAGGAAATGAAATTTCATAAATAAATATCATTATAACACCTTTTGTAATAACGATGAAATAAAATGTCACAATATTTTATATAGAAAAAGGGAAAAAACATTTATAATCCCCCCTTTATAATATTCAAAAATAATCACTATAGTTACAAAATATCTACCTTGATATGTGAAGGAAAATTTATATTCTTTGATAGATCAAATTTCCTTTTAATTATTTTGATTTTGACATGATTTCCGGAAATAAAAATAAAACGTTTCATTAAATTTAGATATAAGATAAACCATTCAACATATTATAAAAAATCACAAATTAATAATTTCAATTTACAGATTAATAATTTATTTAATAAAATCATAGTTAATCCTGAATTGTTAACAATTTAAATTAATACAATAAATAAGAGTTAAATTAACACATCTATTAATAGTTTTGAAAAATTATACAATTAAATGATTAAAGGATGTCATTCATAAAAAATTTAAAAGATATGTAATTGGGAATTTATTCATGAATATGAATGTTTTTTATAATGAGTTTATTTTTCTTCATTTTTTCCTCTTTTATCACAATCTTAAAATCCTAGGATTCAAAATGTTTATGTAAATTCTCCAAAATTACACCTTGAGTCTCCATCTCTTTATCCCATGCTTCTAATTTTTAATTCTAAATCATAAAGATATTTTTAAGCTCTTGAATTCAATTACCCTTCTCATCGAGGTTAACTTTATGATATTTGTTCTCCTATATTTATCTATCATATAATATTTTTCATGTGTGATATGATAAAACATTATATTCATCTATGTTATGATCAATGTTCATGGACAAGGTACCCACTTTGGTTCCATAACTTTTGAAAACATGTGTGCCTTGAACTACTTTTTTATCATTACATGAAGGTGTGTTGAGTTATAGTGCTGAGAGGAGTGAAATATTAACAAGTTTCATAGGATAAATTCTTAATGAAGGATTTTATAAAAGATCATCACTAATTAAATCCACCATTTTAAATGGGTCATACATTCCTTGTAACTTAAATTCATATTTGAGAAAAGGTTCCCCATACAAAAAACTTATATAATTTTACATGGATAATATAAATATTTTCAATAGATGATATATTCATACTTTCAGTGGAAAAATTATCATTCATGGGAAAATATAATGATGTTGTGTCTTCTAAATTTTTTGATGCATGGTGATTGGTGTTTCTATAATAGGGTTTCCACCCATGATTAATTATGTTCCTATATTATTTATTTAAAAATATAATTTTGATTTTTTTTAACATATCATAATGTTATTATAATTTCCATTTCAATTAATGTATCTATAAACGTGATGGTTCTGTAAATAGTGATGAAAACATGGAAAAAAACATGAAATCTTCTTCAAATGTGATGTAAAAGCATAGGAATAAATTATTAAAATCTATTGAAGGAACTTCAGTGATATAAAAATTGGTGAATAAGAAACAATCAATGAATACTTCACCCAAGTGATAGAAATTGTTATGAAAATAAAAGGAATCAGTGATTTTTTGCAATGATTAAACTGTTGATAAAAAATTGACGAGTCACTTTATAAACATGTTTGATCTTAAAATATATTTAATAGAATATAAATATAATTTATCTCTTGTTGAAATAAATAATATTCTTATTTATAAGAAATAAGAAAATATCTATCATTAAAAAATCATATTATAGAGGATATAAATATTGAAGCAATTGGAAGTATAAAAAATTGATAAACAGATGATGATATTATGATCCATAGTGAATAAAAAGATAAATAATATGGATTTGAATAGAATAAGAGGATTATTTCCTTTATCAATATGTCTTTTGGAATGGTAGAGTGAATTATAATAGAATACTCATGCTAAAATGTTTTAGGGGTGGGGGATTAGAAATTTTGTAAAACAAATATGATGAATAATGATGGAGAGTATAGTAGTGATAATTTCAATTAAAAATAGTATATAATTAAGAAGGTTAATACCTCTATGAAATTTATAAAATCTAATCTATATATGAGTAAGTTATCAAAAAGGAACAAAATAAGCGTTTTTAGTTAGAGTATGAATCTATTGAAAACATTCCATTAGAATATGATGTTTTGAAAAAGTTTAAAACCCTCATGACAATTCAAAAAAAGAAGAGACTTCAGGAAGTTATGATGAAGAAGGTGAAGAAACTTAAGTGGAATATATAACGATATCAGAACATTTCATGTGTCATGATAAAGAACATCAAAATCATGAATGAAACTAGAGGAATGAAGAAGTAAAGTGAATAGAAGAATGAAAGAAAAGAAGAGTTACTCAAAAAGTAATATATGAGTATATATGAAATTGAAAACATCAAGATAAAGGTTACATAAAAAGTTAATAAGGTGAATGACTTTGATGAAAATATTATAACTACAAAATAATATTTTTTCAAGACAAAATTAATGTATCTTGAAGTTGAAAATATATTAAATAAGATGAATAAGAATTTAAATAATACATCAGTGGTAAATACTAAAACATATCTTGTTATTGAAATGACTCATTTAAAAAATTAGGTGAAATATAAATCCACTAAATTTAAAATGTTCTTCTAACTTTACTAACCATTTAGATTTAATAACCAATAATGGGAGATCGTGGTTTTAGAAAAAATGTTAACTTTTTTTTCAGGTCAATAGAAGTTAAAACATACTTCTATAAGAATAATAACTCATACTAATGGAATTAATATGTTTTAAAATTCACTAAATCATAATAGAATATCACCGGGAAAAAACCAAAATACTATAGAATATATAGATTCAACAAATATTTTTGGTGTTTGGATATTTTTATACACAAAGTGTATATTATTTTCACAGTATGTATCTCCCATGTATATGGAAAGAATTAAGGGGAGCATTAGAAGAGGAAAATGAATAAAAATATATATTTTAAGAAGAGATATAGAATAAATGAACTGGTAGTTGAAACCCCCTCAAGGAAAAATTGTTTTTACTATATAGGGAAAATTGTATAATGGTGTGACCAACCAGGTCACTATGTTGATGATTTCATGAAAACACTTCTAATGCAAGATACTTATACCTGATATGTATTTGAATTTGAGAAAATTAACATTAAAGACAATAAAATTATAATTATATTACTATAATGTCCTGAAAAGAGAATAAAAAATTGATAATTGATAGAGAATTTTCCTCATAATTGAATGGTGATGTGAAAATCAAGAAAAACATTGAAGAACATGTGGGAGGAGTATTCACCTATAAAAATGATAATTCCTTAAAAATAAGATGAATTTTTATGACTGAAATAAAATATTATAAGTTAATGTCAAATGATGTTTTATTTTATGATAGTATTAAATAAAACACAATTAGTGTTATCCATCTCTATAATTATGGGAAGGAGTTAATGTATAGAAAATATTCTTGTGTCATCCAATTTTCAAATAATGGAAATATTGTCACTAACTGATAAGTAAATAATGGTAATCTATTCCATATTTTAGATCCTTGTAATTATTTGTATTTTATTCTTGAATAGGAAAACAAGTGGTGGACTTAATGACATGGTATTATTTGGTAGAAAAGTATAAGAACAACTTAAATGGTATATTTCATAAGATATTTAGCATAACTAAATAGGAATGATGGTGTCATTTTCACAACATCCCATAATGGAAGGATAGTTTGTGTCAATCATAAGAATGTTAAAATACATTCAACTATACAACTTGATATCATACACTCAGACCTATATGGAATGATGAGTCATCAATAGAAAATGGTGATCTATAAATTATAACTTTCATTGATTATTTTACTCAGATGACCAATGTAATGTTCATGAAACCTAAATTTTTGGCTATGTAATTATTCAAAATTTTCATAATAGAAGTTGAGAATGAAAAGAGAGTTTATATTTCAATGTTGAGAATGAACAATGGTAGGGAATATATAAGTAACAAGTTTGAAACCCTCATAAAGAGACATATAATTAAACTCCAATAAAATTATCCGCATACACTTTAACAAAAACAATTTATAATAAATGAACTATAGGAAGTATATATTTTATAGGAAGAATAATTATTTAAGAATATAATATTACAATTTTTTTCATGATATAAATAGAAGTTCAGTTGTACATGCTCAAAACATGTATTTTCTTTTAATGGATTAAACAATGACCCACTATGAGATGTATTATAATATAAATACTAAATCAAAATACATTAGGTTGTTTGGTAGTCCTTTCATAATGAAAATTAAAAATAATGATTTTGAAAATTTTGATGAAAAGGTGAACAAAGGAGGATTAATGTGATATAAAAAGGAAAAAAATAATTTACAAATGTAGGAATATCCAACTACATAGGTTTTATAGTCCCTTTGATGTAAAATTCACTGGAAATCGGCCCATCATAAGGAATGTTATTTTTGATGATGTGGATGACATAACAAATGATTGAATGGTATTATAACAACCCTAGACTTTATTACATATTAATTCATGTTTTATTACATAAAATTATAGATAATACACCCCAATAGATCTAGAACTGTATTGTCATTAGATATCAGGTTGATTACAAAAGAACTTAAAACATGGGATAAAATACATTATTGAAAACTTCCTTGACTAGATCACAATATTCCAATGAACATAAAACTAAATGGGATAACCTAGAAAAAAACATAAGTAAGGAGTGGCGTATAAATCCCAATAAGGGAATAAACAAGGAATAAAAAGATGGAGATATTTAATTTTAGACAATAGGCATATTGATAGAGTATAAAAGGAACCTGAATAATAAGGCATCATATAGCATTAAAATCATAACATGGGAAATGTGGAAAAAACATAAAACATTGAATCATAAACATAGTTCAAGGAAAAATCTTCTAGGAAATCATGGTGGAAAACATCACATAATGTAATCAGGTACACCCATATCCCAACATGATGTATCATGAAACTAATAAATACCCAATGCATTGGAGCACAATCTGGGCACATCCATCATAATCATTTCATTCTCATGCTAATGTGTGCCACCTAGATTATACATCATGGATTCATTCAACATCATAATATATTCCATGATCAATGAATCTAAAATAAATATATGTTAGTACATAATAAATATGCCTATATTCACAATGGTTAATAACATTGATATAAAAATGGGCATAGTATTTAGCACACAATTATTTTGGAATGGAAAATCTTTGTTAAATTTTTGCAGAATAACAACATTATATATAAATTACATTAAATGGTTATTTAGAGAGAAATGGGTATATAATAATTTAAAAATAATGTGGGAAGTAATATAGATATGGATGGAAATTTCCCATAATGTTAAATGGTAATAGAATATATAAGTTCATAAATAAACATAAATAATGGATTTATGGCGAGGATCCCTTGTAGAATTTATACAAATTAACAGCTTATGTAAGGATCCAAATGGGGGAGTATAAAGGTCCATAAATAAAATAACATCAAATTTATAGTAAAGGAATTAATATAAATTAATTTTAATATAACCATTTGAAATTAAAAGAATTAATTTTAAAGAAGTTGATTGAATTTGAAAGGAGGAGAGGAAGGTGAGAATCCCTTACATGAGCGTGTGAGCCAAATGGAATGGGAGGGGATTATTAAAAAATAGGGGTGCCTTAGGAGAACTCTGGGGAGTGTTGGGAAGAGTTTAGACATGCTCTAATGAGTTTTAGTGAAGGTAAATCGGATATTGGGAGGGTTTATATAGGAAATGAGGGGCATATAATTATTAATTATGTTTTAGACACTAAATAATAAAATATCCAAAAAACACAAAACATTTCCTGGGTTTTGAACATTTTTTATTCCAAATTGTATAGTATTTTTTTATTTTATATGTAAAATGTCTTAACATTTAAAATATTACCCATAGTGGTGTAGAGGTGAGTCACACTCTTAATGAAATGTTTTTAAAATCTTAAAAAATATTATATGTTTTGGAAGATTAATAATTGATTAAAAAACAAATAAAATTAAACAAAAATAATGTTATTTTAAAAGGAAAATAATTATTTGGCAGTGTATCCAAATTATATAACTTATTACATAACATTTGGGTCATTTTTATGTCATAAAACCAAATGTACATTTATATGGTATTTAATTTTTACAAAAAAAATTTAATATCTCAAAATTTTATGAAAAATATGCCATTGGATAATTCTGACATATTGATTCCACAAATATTATTCATTTTATTCAAATATTTTATAAATATTTAAATTTTCACATTAAAAATAAGAAACCATATTTATTGAAAATGACTGGGTTTTGAAAATATGAGTTTTCAAATCCTAAAAATATATATATAGACTTTAGAAAAATTAAAGTATCATTTATATTTGATAATTGTTATTTAATAATAATATTCCATTAAAATACTATATTTTAAAAATATATTAATTCACAAATTCAATAAATGAATTTGAGTAAGAACCAAAAATAGAATTCATCCATTAAAAATTATTTTAAAAGATATAATAATATGATTAAAATATATTTATTATTTTATAAAAATTAATGTAGATTTTACTATTTATAATTTCTTGATACATATCACTTTATTACACTAGAGTACACCCCAATAGTAAGATGCCTGATAGTGGGGCTTTTATGGGTCCGTTCGGTGAATACAATTTGGGTCGTGATCTTAATGAGCTTGAACTTCGTCAATAAATGTTTTCAATCATGCTTAAATTGTTAGATCACTACTTGGGCTTATTATATGGAAAATTCAAGAAATTATACCTCCATCAGACGCTCTAAAAATGCGAATCATAGGGTATGATCATACTGGTTAATGCCCTCATATCTATTATCTAGGTCATATGGTTTATTTAAAACCTTAAATTTATTCAATTCATGTGATCATTGTTCAAAAACTATAATTTTAATGGTAATGATACTTAACGACCATATAAATATAATTGGATAAAATGAAAAAAAAAGAATTTAATGTATTAAATATAACCATAATACATTTACTTAAATTAAAAGGGGGAATTATATTCATAATAGTTTGGGTCATTATAGGTAACATCTAGAGATTTTAATGTACGAACCCGATTTTTTCTGTGAAAGACTTTGGAATATTCTTGATGATATTCCAGAGCAGCGCCTTCAGACGGCGTGCGATTTCGGGCCCTGGAGTGGCCGGAATTAAATTTTCAGTGAGTTCACACTGGAAACGCTAAATAAATGAGATAACTCTTAAACGGAGTTCCAGATCAAGGATCCGAGTGTACAGATGGGTCCGTAATGGGCTTTTTACCTTAGGGAGGACATAAAACTTGTCGGCACGGGATGTTTGGACCCCTCACCCTCTTCTGAAACGTTAAACGGATTAATTAATTAATTCATTCATTCATTTAATGGTGAAACGCTAGTATCTCTTAAACGGTGGCTCGGATTGGAAAACTGAGGGCACCATTGAGTTCGAAGCGTGCTGTTTACCCTAGGATGGGTATAAGTTTCGCGGGCGCGGGCCGTTTGGGAAAAATGGCCCCAGGGGTGTTTTCGTAATTTGGCGACCTCTGGCTCTAACTTTGATAACTTTTGAACGGGGTCTTGGATTAAAATTCTGAGACCACCGTTGTGATCGAAGCGTCGTGTTTACCCCAGGGACACCCTCCTTTTTGTCTGCTTCGGGAGCGGAGTCGGGGGCGTGCCGGGCGGGGTGTTTAAGTGTTTTTATTTAAACACGCATCTCCCCCACTTCTTCCTCTTCATCTTCTTCCTCACAACCCTCCCCTCCCTTCCTCCTTTCCAGCGAGCTCCGGCGAGGCGACTCCGGTGAGGTGGCTTTGGCGAGACGATGGCGCGCGACGGATCGCGCGGGAAGCGCCGGGCGAAGCCCAACGAGGTAGGCGGATTTGAGTTTTTCTCCCCTTCCCCGTTTTAATCCTTATTCATGCTCAATCGCACCAACGGATCGCTGAACAAATCCCGTGGTTGCGTAGATACAGTCCCGAGCTTTCCGGAAAGCTATCCGGATCAAATTTTCGACCACCATATCGTTCTCGATGGTCCTTGGAATTATTCCGGCCGTGAGGCCGGTTTCCGGCGAGGGCCGAAGGCGGCAGACGGCGGCGACGCGGGGCGGAGCGCGGCACAGCAGGGCGGTCGGCCGGGGGGCATCGAAGGCGGCGGCGGTGGCGGCGCTTGCCGGGAGGCGGCGGCAGCCTTCGACGGCGGCTGCCGGGAGACGGCCGCAGCGCCGGCCGTGGGCGCCGGCAGGCAGAGGAGACGGGGGGCCGCGAAGCGCGCGGCCCCGTGCGTCGACCGCGACCCGCGTCTTGCGGGTCGCTATGGGGATTCAACCGGCGGCAAGGCGGCCGGTCTGCTGGAGCAAGCCGCGGCCCAGCTTGCCGCGGTGGGGTGAACCAGACCCACGGCTATGTCGCGGCCGGTTTGCGGACCGGGCCGGCCGGTGCGGGCCGGCCCAAACAGGGCGGACCGGCCGGTCCGGGCCGGTCCGGCCCAAGGGGCTTTGCCCCTCAGACTTTGGACGCCCGTATTTCAGGCTACGGGTGTACGTTTTGCGCGGCGTCTGCGGCAGGGCGAAGATTACATCGAGGCGAAGGTTTTGAGATGGTTTCAGGAATTTTAAATTCCCAAAACGAGGGGTCGCTGAGGCGCAACGCGTCCTTAAGTGGACGAGCATTTTTCCGGGATTCTTGTTTTGGACGGCGCGGACGCGTCCGACGTCCGTTTTAAGCGCCGTCAGTGGCGTTGGAACCCTGGCGTCGAGGCGGAGGTTTCCAGGGTGGTTCCGGGCGTTGAGGCTGGAGTTGAGGCATGGGACCCACGACCCATCTTTTGAGCTACGTGCAGCTTCTAGCGACTTTTTCCTCGGTCGTCTGTTCGGGGCGTGCGAGCAGTCATTGTTGGGTGTTTTTCCGAGGGCGTCGCGTAGGCGTAGTCTGCCCGCCCTAATTCGGCACGATGGTGCGGGGCCCACGGGGGCCGTTCCGGGAGTTGACGGTGATTTCCAGTTTTATCACCGGGCGAACGTTTTGGACGAATGAGCAGTCCATCTTGTTTGCATTTTCCAGAGGATCGCAACGGTGCGATCCGTTCGTGGGGTTTCGGGACCGGGTTGCGGGTCCCACGTGGAGCCGCTCGTGTGCGGTGTGCCGGAACACATCTTTTTCTCCGGATACCCGTTCTAGTCAAGCGAGTAGTGCTTTCGACGTGTTTTACGAGAGCATTGCGATGGCGCAGTCCGCCCGACCTCTTTCGGAGATGTGGTGTGGGTCCCACCCGACCGGGCTACAGTGAATAGTACCTTTTTCACCGGGTCGCCGTTTTGGGTGATTGAGTAGTCAATCCCGTGTGTTTTTCCGAGGGGATCGCAGTGGCGTGATCTGTTGGTTCAGTATCGGGATTCTGGGGTGGGCCCCCACACGGGTTGTTCACAGTGAATAGTACCTTTTCCACCTGTTGACCGTTTCGGGCGAGTGAGTAGTCTAAATCGCATTTTTTCCGCAAGGATCACAATGGTGTGATCCGTTTGGCTGTACGGAGCCTCTTGCATGATCTTGAGAAATGTTGAAGCACGGAAGGTGCTCTAGTGGTGGTTCACCCTACATTGCTTGTCATGGACCTTTGGCGAGTGATCGCATGCACTCTAGTGTGAGTGATGTAAATGCTTGAGGTGACGCGGTTGGCCGTGCCTGGGCCTTGGAGGTGGAGTTGTTACGTCATGCCTTCGCATTGACGTTGGGTGTCGGGTGCACGAAAACCTATGGGCTGGAATGAGGTATACTCTGGGAGTATACGGAAGCGCTTGGAGGTACATGTTGTTTTTACCTGAGACATTTGTGCGCTCAGTTGGGGTTGACTTGGGGCCACACGTCGTGTGGGCCCCACGAGTGTGTCGTGTTCTTCTTGGCGTACTTGGACCTCTCGCGGCATAGAGGGTCCCTTTGTGCTCTTTTGTTTGGCTAGCAGGGTGGAGTTTATTTCCCCTGGCTTTGTGCATTGGTTTGACCAGCATGGTTGAGTGGTCTCCCCCTGGTTTCATCCTTGATGGATTGGCCGGTAGCGGTGCTAGCCACCCAGTGTTGGGACAGGCGCTGAACCCCTCAGGGTGAGTTGTACTGGAGTCAGGAGGTTGCACGATACCCACTCCGCGTTTGGTTGGCCAGTGTTGTACCATTCAGTGGATGTGGCCAGAGCAGTTCTAAGTTTTACCCTCCAGCGGGGCTGGGCAGTGGGTTACTCATTGGCTTCTAGGGTCTACCCTCCAGCAGAGACTGGGCAGTGGGTCACCCGACACTTTCAGGGTCTACCCTCCAGCAGAGACTGGGCAGTGGGTCACCCGACACTTAGGGTCTACCCTCCAGCAGAGACTGGGCAGTGGGTCACCCGACGACCTCTTAGGGCCTACTCTCCAGCAGGGATGGGTAGTGGGTCGCCCATCGTCTAGTTCCAGGTCTACCCTCCAGCAAGGCTGGGCAGTGGGTTGCCTATCGACTTATCCCAGGTCTACCCTCTAGCGGGGCTGGGCAGTGGGTCGCCTGATGATGTAATTTGGTTTACCCTCCATCAGGGCTGGGCAGTGGGTCGCCTGATGATGTGTTAGGGTTTACCCTCCAGTAGGGCTGGGCAGTGGGTCACCCGATATCTGAATATGGTTTACCCTCCAGTGGGGCGGGGTAGTGGGTCACCTGACGATGTATTAAGTTTTACCCTCCAGCAGGGCTGGGCAGTGGGTCACCCGATGTTTGGTTATGAATTACCCTCTAGCAGGGCTGGGCAGTGGGACACCTGTTAGCATTCCAGACTCAGTCCTTTCTACCAGGCTAGTCTGTGGCTTTTCCTCAGTGTTTATCGGAGCGGGACCCTTGGTTGTACGGGTCGGTGATGGAACGACTTTGGCTTTGAGGAGACCTCTCGACTGTAGGGTAGTGATGAGGTGTGGTTTGAATTTCCCTAGAACTCTCAAGTTCGAGGGGCGCTTTCCCCACCGAGACACGTTCTTGTGACGCGATCTAAAACCGTGCGGGCGAGTCAGTTCTGCCCAAAGCGGATAGTATCTAAGTGCGGTGATTGAGCCCGTTGGCTTGCGGTTCGGGGCAGACATGCGGGATGCTGGGCATCAATGGAGTTTCTTTTGGGACTGTTGGCGACACCTTTCTTGGGCTGAGCTACGGGATAGAGATCCCCTTACGAGTTTCTTCGGGCTTCTTGGCAGAGCATAAGGATATGTATATACCTTGTTTCTGGTACCCACTTCTTGGGTTTGGTTACTCTCCTTCCAGGTGAGGCGAAGACGCGCGGGGTATGCCACGTGCTTTCCGTGTCTAGCTTCTCGTGGTTGGACGAGTCTACTTCCTTTCTATTGTTGGGTTGAGCTGGACTCTTACTGCACTTTCAGTTTTACTCCTCTACTTTTCTATTCGCTCTACCTCTCACCCTTCTGTACCTCTTTTGTTCCTCCCTCGAGCCTTCGAGGTATCTTACTGAGTATTTTTATACTCACCCCTTCTTGGGCTTTGCGCGCACTTGGTGTGCCCTTGCAGACGATGGACAGGTGGAGAGTGACTTCAGTGGAGCGTAGGAGCTTGGGAGCTTAGACTGCGTGCGGCGGTCGTGGTCGGGTTCCAGGTGGGAGACCCGTCAGCTGCTTCCTTTTTGTTTACCTATTGCTGGGTTGTGGCACCTTTTTGGTTGGGCGCGTGTTTTTCCCCTTTTCTTTTCAGTTTGTACTTTGTATCTTGTAGAGGTCGATGCACTCTGTGGTTTATATATAGCAGTTGTTCTTTTTTACTATGCTTTTCTTTTCTTTTACTCTGTAGTTTGGATTTGAGTTTGTTGCATGTGTGTGTACTGGTACTTAGGCAAAGGCCTCCCCGAGTTGTTGTGCCTTCGGCACTGGTCTCCAGCCCCTGGCCTATAGAGGCGGACCTGGGTAGTTGCAGCTCGAGCCCGGGTAGGGTCGGGTCGTGACAAAGTGGTATTAGAGGTGGTTCGTTCCTTGGGACGCTGTTCGTATGTCCCTAAAAGAGTAATTGGTTGGGATATAGGGCAATAGTGTTAACGTGTCTCGAGAGCGGCTCTCAGGCCAGGGAGTCCAGTGATGGTGCGGTGGCCGACGTATCCATTCACCAGGACCTTGATAACCCGCTTGTCGACTCGGCATGCTGAGACACTTGTTGCAGGGAAAATTTGTTTGTGCATCACATAGGATCGAGTCTTTGACTGTCCTTCTTGAGTCAGCTCCCCATCATTGTTGTTGTATTGGTATATACATATATGCTAATCTGACCGCGGCACTCCTTGATAATATTTTGGATGTCTCCACGAGGACAGCCAGCCAGGATACCGGCTTTGGTTCGTGACGACGACCCTATGAGCTACGAGGCCACAGTCCAGGACCCATCTTGCGAGCCCCTTTCTCCAGGTGGGCCGGTAGCAGCACCCCCACCTGTTGAGCAGCAGACTGTTTCAGCCAGAGCAGGTTGATCTTGAGGGCAGGTTGAGCGCGCTCCGTGAGTTCCTGCGGTTGGGACCGTTGAGGTTCAGTGGTGAGCCAGACCATCAGGCAGTAGAGGTTTGGCTCGAGGCAGTGGTTCGCCTTTTCAGGCTTGTGCAGAGGCCGACGGATCAAAGAGTGGCTTTGGCAGCCAGCCTTTTCCGTGGATCGGCTTGGCGTTGGTGGAGTCTGGTGACTCAGTTTCATGAAAAGTCATCGCTTTCGTCGAGGCGACTTTCAGTTGTTGCTCCGTGAGGAGTTTTGACCCTCCTGCTTGTGCTCCGTTTGGATACAGGAGCTCCTGCAGTTTCAGCAGGGAGGGATGATGGTGGCCGAGTACGTGGCTAGTTTCGCATACCGTGCACGCTTTTACCCGGACTTGGTCGATGATGACAACTTCCGAGCGCGGAAGTTTGAGCAGGGTATCCGCTGAGAGATTCGTGCTGTCATAATACCCTTAGGCATTCCCATATATGCTGGGGTGCTAGAGCACGCGCTGGTGACAAATGGATTCCTGTCATGTTTTGCGGTTGGTGGTGGCAGTGGGCGCGACGGAGCCAGGATGTCTGCCGCAGCTAGCAGGCGCTGGAGGACAGAACCTCAATGCAGGTGGCCTTCCCACTGCCGGTTTTGGAGACGTGATCGTATACCACTGTGGCGAATGGCGCTGTGCCTCAACCAAGGATTCCCTTCCGTGAGTGGATCCCAGTCCGTGGTTGTACACCACAGTAGCGCCGGAGGACACCAGGGCAGCCCAGAGAGCGCCGGTGCTATGCTTGTGACGGGCGAGGTCACTTGGCACGAGACTGCCCGACCCGAGTTGCTGAGAGTTTCGGGCCGGCAGCAGGTGCACCACCAAGACGGAGGCAGCACCGTGATCGGAGTGGTACCCAGAGAGGTGGTGCTAGCAGAGGAGCAGGAGGAGCTGGAGGTGGGGGATGACGTTACGAGATCTCCCCATCACCACTAGGCAGTCCACGTCAGGCTCCGGGAGCTGACTGTTGGGACCGTGGGTAGCCGCGAGCTTTGGATGTCTACGATCCTACAGAGCACGGGATGGTGAGAGGTACCCCTTGCGACCCTTATACTGCTTGCAGTAGAATTGTTAGGCTCTGCGTGTGAAATGCTTCTCTCACGGCTCCTTGTTTGAGGTGTTACCAGGGTGACGCAGAGCGTCGGGTGTAACCCTGTGTTGGTAAGGAAAAAGGCGTGAGACCTTTTTCCTTTAGTCGATGGTGTTGGCTCCTTCGCCTTTTGAGCGTGGAAGAGAGCATCGAATGTGGAGCCTCTAGCGAGAACAGATATCCTTTGGTGTTTCACCATATGGATATTCTGAAGGAGGGAATCACTGGGCCTTGTTTCGGGTGCGGGCGGAGATTCCAGTCGCGGCGTGCGACGTAGAGGTTTGACCGGGGAGGTGAGCTGCCCCCGAGGGCCTTCGGGCCGTTTGAGATCGTGCAAAGGGATGGCAAGGTTACCTAACTCCTTGCCCCAACCCCAAAGTCTAGAGTGGGTGCCCGACATCGGCAAGGGCTGACCTCGCGTGAACAGATCAATCCTTTGGTTTGTGTGCGGTGGTACAGAGCTGTGTGTGGGTTCTTCTGGGTATGGGAAAGCCAGGTGTGGGCTTAGTACCCTGTGTTGCTCCCTAGTTTTTCTTTTCGAAGATGAAAAGATTGAAGGAGGGAATGATTTAAGAACCCAGTTTTTGCTGTGAAAGACTTTGGAACATTCTTGATGATATTCCAGAGCAGCGCCTTCAGACGGCGTGCGATTCCGGGCCCCGGAGTGGCCGGAATTAAATTTTCAGTGCGTTCACACTGGAAACGCTAAATAAATGAGATAACTCCTAAACGGAATTCCGGATCAGGGATCCGAGAGTACGGATGGGTCCAGAATGGGCTTTTTATCCTAGGGAGGACATAAAACTTGTCGGCGCGGGATTTTTGGACCCCTCGCCCGCTTCTGGAAAGTTAAATGGATTAATTAATTAATTAATTAATTCGTTTAATGGAGAAATGCTAGTATCTCTTAAACAGTGGCTCGGATTGGAAAAATGAGGGCCCTGTTGAGTTCGGAGTGTGTTGTTTACCCTAGGATGGGTATAATTTTCGCGGGCACGGGCCGTTTGTGAAAAATGGCCCCAGGGGCGTTTTCGTAATTTGGCGGCCTCGGGCTCTAAGTTTGATAACTTTTGAATGGGGTCTCGGATTAAAATTCCGAGACCGCCGTTGTGCTCGAAGCGTCGTGTTTACCCTAGGGACACCCTCCTTTTTGTCTGCTTCGGGAGCGGAGTCGGGGGCGTGCCGGGCGGGGTGTTTAAGTGTTTTTATTTAAACACGCATCTCTCCCCCCCCTTCTTCCTCTTCTTCTTCTTCCTCACAACCCCTCCCCTCCCTTCCTCCTTTCCGGTGAGCTCTGGTGAGCTCCGGCGAGGCGACTCCGGCGAGGTGGCTCCGGCGAGACGATGGCGCGCGGCGGATCGCGGGAGAAGCGTCGGGCGATGCCCAACGAGGTAGGCAGATTTGAGTTTTTCTCCCCTTCCCCGTTTTAATCTTTATTCATGCTCAATCGCACCAATTGATCACTGAAAAAATCCCGTGGTTGCGTACATCCCATCCTGAGATTTCCGGAAAGCTATCCGGATCAAAATTTCGACCACCAGATCGTTCCCGGTGGTCCATGGAATTTTTCCGGCCGTGAGGCCGGTTTCCGGCGAGGGCTGAAGGCGGCAGACGGCGGCGGCACGGGGCGGAGCGCGGCGCAGCAGGGCGGTCGGCCGGGGGGCTTCGAATGCGGTGGCGGCGGCGGCGCTTGCCGGGAGGCATAGACAGCCTTCGACGGCGGCTGCCGGGAGCCGGCCGTGGGCGCCGGCAGGCAGAGGAGACGGGGGCCGCGAAGCGCGCGGCCCCGTGCGTCGACCGCGACCCGCGTCTTGCGGGTCGCTGTGGGGAGTCAACCGGCCGCAAGGCGGCCAGTCGGCTGGAGCAAGCTACGGCCAAGCTGGCCGCGGAGGGGTGAACTGGACCCGCGGCTAAGCCGCGGGCCGGCTGTGCGGACTGGTCCGGCCCAAACAGGGGGGACCGGCCGGTCCGGGCTGGTCCGGCCCAAGGGGCTTTGCCCCTCAGAATTTGGACGCCCGTATTTCGGGCTACGGGCGTCCATTTTGCGCGCCGTCTACGGCAGCGCGGAGCTTACATCGAGGTGAAGCTTTTGGGATGGTTTCGGGAATTTTAAATTCCCGAAACGAGGGGTCACTGAGGTGCTAAGCGTCCTTAAGTGGACGAGCGTTTTTCCGGGATTCTTGTTTTGGACGGCGCAGACGCGTCCGACATCCGTTTTAAGCGCCGTCAGTGGCGTTGGAACCCTGGCGTCGTGGCGGAGGATTCCAGGGTAGTTCCGGGTGTTGAGGCTGGAGTTGAGGCACGGGCCCCACGGCCCGTCTTCTGAGCTACGTGCAGCTTCTAGCGACTTTTTCCTCGGTCGTCCGTTCGGGGCGTGCGAGCAGTCATTGTTGGGTGTTTTTCCGAGGGCGTCGCATAGGCGCAGTCTGCCCGCCCTAATTCGGCACGATGGTGCGGGGCCCACGGGGGCCGTTCCGGGAGTTGACGGTGATTTCCAGTTTTATCACCGGGCGACCATTTTGGACGAATGAGTAGTCCATCTTGTGTGCGTTTTCGAGAGGATCGCAACGGTGCAATCCATTCGTGGGGTTTCAGGACTGGGTTGCGGGTCCCACGTGGATCCGCTCGTGTGCGATGTGCCGGAACGCATCTTTTTCTCTGGATACCCGTTCTACTCAAGCGAGTAGTGCATTCGACATGTTTTCCGAGAGCATTACGATGGTGCAGTCCGCCCGACCTCTTTCGGAGATGTGGTGTGGGTCCCACCCGACCGGGCTACAGTGAATAGTACCTTTTTCACCGGGTGGCCGTTTTGGGTGATTGAGTAGTCAATCCCGTGTGTTTTTTCGAGGGGATCGCAGTGGCGTGATCTGTTGGTTCAGTTTCTGGATTCAGGGGTGGGCCCCCATGCGGGTTGGTCATAGTGAATAGTACCTTTTCCACCTGTTGACCGTTTCGGGCGAGTGAGTAGTCTAACTCGCGTGTTTTTTCGCAAGGATCACAACGGTGTGATCCGTTTGGTTGTACGAAGCCTCTTGCGTGATCTTAAGAAATGTGGAAGCCTGGATGGTGCTCTAGTGGTGGTTTTCCCTACTTTGCTTGTAGCGGACCTTTGGCGAGTGATCGCGTGCACTCCCGTGTGAGTGATGTAAATGCTTGAGGTGACGCGGTTGGCCTTGCCTGGGCCTTTGAGATGGAGTTGTTACGTCATGCCTTCGCGTTGACGTTGGGTGCCGGGTGCACGATAGCCTATGGACTGGAACGAGGTATACTCTGGGAGTATACGGAAGCGCATGGAGGTACGTGTTGTTTATACCTGAGACGTTTGTGTGCTCAGTTGGGATTGACTTAGGGCCACACGTCGTGAGGGCCCCACGTGCGTGCTGTGTTCTGCTTAATGTACTTGGACCTCTCGCGACGTAGAGGGTCCCTTTGTGCTCTTTTGTTTGGCTAGCAGGGTGGAGTTTATTTCCCCTAGCTTTGTGCGTTTGTTTGACCAGCAGGTTTGAGTGGTCTCCCCCTGGTTTCGTCTTTGATGGATTGGCCGGTAGCGGTGCTAGCCACCCAATGTTGGGACAGGCGCTGAACCCCTCAGGGTGAGTTGTACTGGAGTCAGGTGGTTGCACGATACCCACTCCAAGTTTGGTTGGCCAGTGTTGTACCCTTCAGTGGCTGTGGCCAGAGAAGTTCTGAGTTTTACCCCCCAGCGGGGCAAGGCAGTGGGTTACTCAGTGGATTCTAGGGTCTACCCACCAGCAGAGACTGGGCAGTGGGTCACCCGACACTTTCAGGGTCTACCCTCCAGCAGAGACTCGGCAGTGGGTCACCCGACACTTAGGGTCTACCCTCCAGCAGAGACTGGGCAGTGGGTCACCCGACGACCTCTTAGGGCCTACCCTCCAGCAGGGCTGGGTAGTGGGTCGCCCGTCGTCTAGTTCCAGGTCTACCCTCTAGCAAGGCTGGGCAGTGGGTCGCCTGTCGACTTATCCCAGGTCTACCCTCCAGCGGGGCTGGGCAGTGGGTCGCCTGATGATGTAATTTGGTTTACCCTCCAGCAGGGTTGGGCAGTGGGTCGCCTGATTATGTGTTAGGGTTTACCCTCCAGCAGGGCTGGGCAGTGGGTCACCCGATATCTGTATATGGTTTACCCTCTAGCGGGGCTGGGTAGTGGGTTGCCTGATGATATATTAAGGTTTACCCTTCAGCAGGGCTGTGCAGTGGAACACCTGTTAGCATTCTAGACTCAGTCCTTTCTACCAGGCTAGTCTGTGGCTTTTCCTCAGTGTTTACCGGAGTGGGACCCTTGGTTGTACGGGTCGGTGATGGAACGACTTTGGCTTTGAGGAGACCACTCGACTGCAGGGCAGTGATGAGGCGTGGTTTGACATTCCCAAGAACTCTCAAGTTTGAGGGGCGCTTTCCCCACTGAGACGCATTCTTGTGACGCGATCTAAAACTGTGCGGGCGAGTCAGTGCCGCCCAAAGCAGATAGTATCGAAGTGCGGTGATTGAGCCCCTTCTCTTGCGGTTCGGGGCAGACATGCGGGATGCTGGGCATCGATGGAGTTTCTTCTGGGACTGTTGGCGACACCTTTCTTGGGTTGAGCTACGGGATAGAGATCCCCTTACGAGTTTGTTCGGGCTTCTTGGCAGAGCATAAGGATATGTATATACCTTGTTTCTGGTACCCACTTCTTGGGTTTGGTTACTCTCCTTCCAGGCGAGGCGGAGACGCGCGGGGTATGCCACGTGCTTTCCTTGTCTAGCTTCTCGAGGTTGGACGATTCTACTTCCTTTCTTTTAGTGGGTTGAGCTGGACTCTTACTGCACTCTCATTTGTACTCCTCTACTTTTCTGTTCGCTCTACTGCTCACCCTTCGGTACCTCCTTTGTTGCTCCCTCGAGCCTTCGGGGTATCTTACTGAGTATTTTTATACTCTCCCCTGCTTGGGCTTTGCCCGCACTTGGTGTGCCCTTGCTGACGACGAACAGGTGGAGTGTGACTTCAGTGGAGCGTAGGAGCTTGGGATCTTGGACCACGTGCGGCGGTCGTGGCTGGGTTCCAGGTGGGAGACATGTCAGCTGTTTTCTTTTTGTTTACCTGTTTCCGGGTTGTGTCACCTTTTTGGTTGGGTGCGTGTTTTGCCCATTTTCTTTTCAGTTTGTACTTTGTATCTTGTAGAGGTCGATGCACTCTATGGTTTATATATACCAGTTGTTCTTTTTTACTCTTCTTGTCTTTTCTTTTACTCTGTTGTTTGGCTTTGAGTTTGCTGCGTGTGTGTGTACAGGTACTTAGGCAAAGGCCTCCCCGAGTTGTTGTGCCTTCGGCGCTGGTCGCCAGCCCCTGGCCTATGGAGGCGGGCCTGGGGTAGTTGCGGCTCAAGCCCGGGTAGGGTCGGGTCATGACATTTAAGGAGAGGGAAGATGACTGTAGGCCCAACCTTGTACATGTACATTCTGATCAGAATAGTGATAGGGACAGTATGACTAAATGAATAGTAAATATTCAACCATTATAAAATATAATTTCAGCTAATAATATCATTAATAATTCTGAAGAACTAGTTATGAATATATAGAAATCGTGGTTTGAATATCAGAAGAAAATTATTTCAAAAGAGGAACCCCAATTCATTTTGGAAAGTTTTTTGAAAATATAATGGTGAAATGAAAGGAATTAAGGGTTGGATTAGATTGAGAAAAAGGAATCATGGAATCATTCTACTCCATTGAAAGGAAATAATGTTTTTGGGATAAAATGGGTGTTCTAAATATAACACAATAAAATTTTAGATTTATTATGGAATAAGAATCGATTTGTTGTTAATTTCTATTAATAGGTAGAAGGATAATCTTTTGATGATAATTTTTCTCTAGTTTCAAGAAATAAAACCATCATATTGAATTATATATTAATTCTAATCATGATTATAATGTCTATTAGTTGTATGTTAAGTCATCATTCTTGTATATTGAAATTGAACAACATGTGTTTATTGAGAAATATAAATGTTTCATACATGATAATAATTGAATCATGTTGTGAAAAATAAATTAATATTTGTATTAGTTGAAACAATCCCCTCATGCAAGGAATTCAAAACATGGTAGTTTCTTTAAGAAATTAAATTATTTTTAGTGAAAATATGATAAAAATTTATATGTGATATTGATAATTATAGTTATATTGATAGTAATTGTTTATTTGGATGATATGATTTTCATTTTTTATGGGGATACATATTTTAAATAATTTTATAAAAAAATATATAAGAATTTGATGATTTTAATGTTCAAAAAGTTGAATATCATTCGAGGACTACAAGCTCAACATAAAGGAAGATAAATTTTCAATTACCAGTGAAGTATTATAAAGATTTATTATATAAATTTTGCATCAATGACTCAATGGTTATAAAAAAACTCATTATAATTATTATGTGATTAATAAAAGAATAAACATATAATAGTTTGAATCATAAGAACTTTTGAAACATAATTGGATGTTTTATTTACATACAATATAAATACCAGACATTGTATATATTCTATTATTTGTGAAGATATCAAAGTGATACTGGGGAATCAAAAATGATTTCCACAAAAAGAATCCACATGTATGTTAAAGGAACTTCAAATTATGGCATGATATATAGTTAGGGTAATGAGTATAATGTACTTGGTCTCACTAATGCTGATTGGTCATGATATTTTAATAATCAAAATTAAATTATGGATGTAAATTATTATTTGGAGAAACATTCATGAGATGGAATACTAAAAAAAAATGTTCTGTTACATAGTGTATAGGGGAAGAAAAATATGATGGATCCACCTATGAATTTACATAAATAATGCGGATGAATTTTTAGATATAATATCTGAGGTTGAATGTAAAAATATCCATTGAAATTTATTTTTGTTATTCAAAGTGTATTTTATCTATATAAAAATTTGTTCAAAAATTCGTTATATAAACAAATTAATATTAATTATCATTTCCTTAAGAAATTATTTTCCTATATAGATGAAAATATTGACTAAATTTCAATGAAATTTCAACTTATTGATGTATTAACAAAATATATTCTATTGGAAATATTATAGTAATTATGTATAAAAATATATATCCAATCACTACTAAAATAGTAATAATGTTCTTGAGTCACCCCGAGTTTATATGAAATTAAATTTTTAAATGGGGATAATTAGTAAAACTCTATAATTTTTCATTTTTGAATATGAAGCTATTATTAAGAATGATAGGGGAGTACCTCAATATCAAAAAAAATTCTTATCATTGAGGGATGTGATTCCTTAAAAAGAATACTTTATATATAAATATAGTTTCAGGACACATCTCTATGAAAAAGGATATTGTTTAATGGTAAATTGGGAAATGATTTTTTGATAATTTTACTAATAAATTCAAAGTGGATAAAAAAACCTTGTATAGATTTTTTAATTTTTTTAATTTTTTTTCAATTATTTTTCTTTACATGTTTTATTATTTCATGAAATGCTAAGAATTATCATAAATAAAACATTACATGTAGTATATATATAGTTTAACTAAATGAGGGTGTATTATGATCCACCACAAAAAAACAAGATGAAGGATGTATATTTGGATGAATTTTTTGAATAATAACACTAAAGATTATATTTCATGGAATGAAATTATTCTAGAAAAATGATGTTATTGGTGGAATTTTTTTATAAGGAGAATATTTCAAGATTTGGGAACACTGGAACCTAAATCATCATAAGAGATCGAGTAGCTTCTTATTATAAGAAGATTGAGTTACATTATTTTTGAATAGTGTGTGTTGTAATATGTTATGTTAATTGGATGTAGAGTTCACTATATTTGTTATTATATAGAGTAACCGAAGTAAATGAAGTGGACAGAAAAAATTATAAGATAAAAGTCATAAAAATGATAATTACAAGGATAATGAAAATGATGAAGAAACAAGAGGAGTATGTGGGAGGAGTATACTCATGCATGCAATTTTTCATGAAAGAATATTTGACTATGATAAAAATTATTGGAAAAATTGGAAGAAGGTTAGAGAAAAGATCAAACTATAATTATTATCTATATTAGATGAATGTATACCAAATGATGATAGAGGAACTTTACATTTTTAATCGAATTAATTAAATTATTTTGAGATTGATGAAAAATGTTCAATAAAATTTTTTCATGAATATGGATGGTTTTTGAGTAAGATTTGAAAATATTAGTTGATGTTATATTTTAAAGATATTTATGTTGACTCCAATGTTTTAGAATTCTTTGACGGAACTCAACTTGATTTTTGGATGTCTGGTTTTTTGGGAGTTAATATTCCATGTTTATAAAATTTATATAGGATATGATTGAGTATATAAATAGGTGAATTCCATTTACACTAAATGATAGGTTTTTGAGAATATTGAGTGGACGAACACAAATGGCGTGGTTGAATATTTTTTATGAATATCTGAATGGTCAACGAATTGATTTCATTTTAGAAATATTTTTTTCTAAAAGGAAAGTTCCATCTCATGGAAGTATTAATAGAGTATAGAATACAAGTATATATTCTTGAAACTGAGGTTATGGATATTTTATTTTAGACAAATTTAAAAGTGACAAGAATTTCAAGTTCTAATATTTTATTATCATGGATGAAGAATCAAATATTTTAATTGGGGGAACCAGAAATATTTCCTGCCAAGATATAGAAAGAGAATGATGCATGTTTGTTCAATTTTAATCACTTTAATTACATAGTGGATATCAAATGGACAATAATAGTCAACGCATAATATAATAGGTACCCACATTGGGAACAAACAATGTAAAAAAATTGGTTCCATGTATTATTACTTTATCACTACATGTAGGTGAGGTTGAGTGATATAGCTGATAGGATCAAATATTTAATGAGTTATGGTGGTTAATATAAAAATTAATGAAATTATTAAATACCACCACTAATTCCAAACCCTTTCATTATGATACATACATTCTTATAAACCTAAAACACCATTATCCAATTATTGAAAATACCATAAAAATATTAAATCATTTGAAAGTATTTTTGTAAATGTTCTTTTAGATTTATCAAGACTCCCTTAACAAAACCTATATAATTTAGCCTCAAATTTTACAGTTTTCATCTTGAAAATTGAAGTACTAATTATGAATTATGTTAGTCCTTATATTCATTTAAGACACCATTGTTATAAAGCTATAAACATTCTCATCAAATATTTTTAATGGTTATTATTTTCATTGATACAATGATATATTATTCTAAAATATGATTAAAATAAACAAATTGATATTTATTTTATTTCCATATATTATTTAGTCATATCTTCCAATGATTTACTCTTCTCAAGAATAAATTAAAAAAAATAATGGTCTTTTAAAAAACAATTACATCAATTTCGTTTCAATCACTATCTTTTTGTGATCAACTTTTTCTTTATATTTACCAATATTTGATGAGTATGACCATTAACCAATTATAATTTATTAATTTGATAATGTTACTCCATTAAAAGAAGTAAAATATTTTGTTGAAGTTTCACTTATAGAAGTGTGAATATAAAATTCCTTATAAAATATATTTTTCTCCAAATTTCTTTTTATTATTCCATCTAAACATCTGCATCCACTCAATTTTCCACTCATTTCCATGGATTATTGACCTATTTTAGAGAAAACTATTCAACACTTGTAGTATTATTAACTTCTTCATAAAATGTTTTTTCAATAGGTACACCTTTCAAGGGAATCATAGAATTTACTATCTCTACAATATCTCATTCCTTCATATGTGAAGAGTAAAGAAACAACATTTTTATTCTTCTCATACCCTTTCCATTTTAATATTTTGAAAAATTCAAGTTTTCAATTTATTTGATCTACTTCAATAATTAGGTATCGGATTGAAACATGGGGTAATTGAGCCTTATCCATTCGAGACATCTCTTTATTCAAAGAATATATCCTTTTTTCTTATCTAAAACATCTGGTTAACATATTCTATAAAAGATTTATCATTTACTTATTGAAATGAATTTATGGTTTATGGAAGGTATATATTTTTTATTATATTTTTATCATAATATTATTGTATCTAAGAATCTCTATACGATTCAATGACTTTTGAAATTCACCAATAGAAGTAACTATTATATATTGAACCTATTTATATTAAACGTTAGATTCTATAATATATTTATACTTTTGGAGAGGTGAATTTTCAATAAAATTAACTTATGATTCATTCCATTTTTTTACAATCCATATTCTTAATATAATTTTAATCTTCTATAGATTTGGAATTGGATAAATATTTAATATTTTTTTTAATTTTTTCATAATCATGTATTATATTGGAGATGGTCTCCTCATTCAAAGTAATTTCCTTCACTAATTTACCATGAACATAATTCTTGACAACTTAAATATCCAAAATAATTAATAGAATCTAGTTCAACATCTTATAGTATAAAAAAGTTATGTGCTTTAGCATTCCAATGAAAATTTCTTCAATATAAATCTTCCGGAATTTCAATAGATTAAACTTTTTTTATATTCATAAGTAAATCCAATGTATATATGTCTTCGATATTTAATATATCCTTATATCCCTTACATGGAAACAAAAATGACTGAATGCACTAGAAAAAAATATAGATTTATTTGATATGAGGTTCATCTTATAAACTCTTTACATCAATGAAATTAATCTCTCTTCCTCATTAATTTTATAAAAATTACCATAAACATATGGTGGTTTAGGAGAAATAAATACTAACATTCTATCAAATTATATTATTAACCAAATCATTGAATCATTTTATATTATAATATATATGATGATTAATGAGTAAAATTATACAATATTCTTACATTTAGATTATCCAAAAATTTCTTTTCCATAAAACTAATGAACAATATCACCATTTAAAATCTCATATTCTTTCTTGAAAAAATACATGAATTCCAATCCTTAAAATTTGTTACTGTTATTAATAATGATATCAAACATAGTATATATCTTAGAATAAAACAAAATTTCAATAATAATCTCCCTAGAATAAATATCTTTGAAAAATTACATTTCCAATTCAAAAAATGAATAATGAATTAAAAATTCAAAAAGATATCAAGCTGAAAATAATCATCTAATATATCCAACTAAAACTGGTTCCACCACCGAATATAAACAATTAATATGCGTCCATTGATATTAATTGATCAAATGGTCTAAATCACATCATTTAATTATAAATAACCTAATAAATTCATCGATGCTTGAGAATTTTAACTTCCTAGAAATTAAAGATAATATTTTTTTGAACAAAAAATTCATGAATCATATGTAAATTAAATTACTCACCTAAAATATATAATACCTTAAAAATTTATAATATTTAAAAATATATATTTCTTGAATTTATCTTTAGATGAATATATTATACCATATTCAATAATATATTGTTATATAAAAAATTATATCTCAAAAAAAAGTTTAAATCATAATAAATTTACTGATTTATATTTTAAAATATATTTAAAATAATAATAAATCCCTCTAAATAAAATAATTTCAATATATGAATAAAGAAAAACATAATAAATACTAAATAAAATAATACATTATACTAAATTAATGCACTCAATTTACATGGTATGAGGAATAAAAATTCAGAAGTTGCAATTCATTAACATAATGTCATTGTATCTATGTAATGGATTGTAATTATTTATATGTATAGAATTATTCTCATGTAAAACATTTCATACCATTAATTTTTTGGAATATTCATGCTCAAATAAGTATTTTCTATAATATAAATGAAGTAGTTATTTAAAACAACTAAATTATATTCATAGAAAAATTTGAATTATAGATTCCACATAATTAAAATAGAGAATAATAAAAGGTAATTTAAATGTAACAAATTAATTTGATATATAGGTTTAACATCTGGTTGATTTACTTTTATGTTTGGATGTTGAATTGTTTTACTTTTAGCTTCCCATAAATTTTCTAAAAAAACTATCTACTAAAATCAATGTTAATTCGGAAAATTTTCAAATAATAAATCTATAATTTAATGTTAACATTTTCACTCTTTTCATGAGAAAATGGCCCATTAATTCCTTTATTATTTTTATCAACTATGGAGATAACATCATAAAAAATTTATCTTCGGATAAAAAATAATTAATTTACATTTCACTTAAAAATCATCATTGAAATATTTTCAACTCATAATTATGTATACAAACTAAACTTATATCCTGCGATATTTTATTTCTTATTTACATACTTCATTTTTTCTAAGCTACTTATTCATTTATTCCTCCATATGTTGTGTACAGATTTTTATAGGATTCCTTAACCTAATAAATATATTCTTATAAGTCTTTTAATAGTAGATTTTATTCCTTTTTTAACAATACTTTAACATATCTCATAATCAACTGAAAAACATTCATAATCCATTGAAAATGGACAATTATGTCTTCAGGTCATATTAGATAAAACTTATGTAGATATATTTATAAACTATTTATGTTCCTTATATATTTTATAATAGAAAAATATAACAATATATCTGTTATTTCTACTATCACTATCCACTGATGATATTTCAGAAGTAGTCTCTCCACCACATACTCTTAAAGTGTTAAATGTTTTCAATATTTTCTAACATTTTGTCATAATTGTTTATTAGAATAATTTATTTACATTAATTTTTTTGGGAATATAATGCCTTATATAACACAAATCATTATATTCATATCCTATAACATCATAGGAATCAACTTTTCTGATAGAATTTGTATTTTTGTCATTTTTTCCATTTTATAATATCTTTCAAAATTACCACCTCTAATTATTTTTCAGGAAAAATAATCATAATCATATTAAATATTTTATGAAATATATTCAACAAAATATCTTTTACATATTCCTTAATATGTATTAAATATAGAATTATTTCCTCAAGAATTTAAATATATAGAAGTTGATGTGAATGAAATCCCATTTTTATTTTTATTATTTTGTAGCATCTATTATAAGAGTACTGGTGTACTGTATTATAGTTATAATTAGATCATAAAAATCAATTTAGTAATGTGACTAATATAGTAAATATTAGTTCTATTGAGCTCTCATTCCATCTAAAGTATGTAGATAATATTTTATATAAATTGAACATTTGAATTTTTTCCCATGAAACTACAAACCCTTTAATATTATCCTTAATCATTGATGTAATTGGGAATATGTTTCTACACATAATTAATAAAAACATTGGTAACCATATTTAATACTATAAAAGATAACATAAAATACTTTTGAACTTTTTAAATTAATGTTTCCTTTATTTTTATATGCAATTTGATAAGATGAAACATTGCAATTGATAATATATTTAATTGAACATAACAATGTATTTCTCAGTTTTAAATATTACTAAAATTATACTTTTTATTCATGGGTAAAACCATATAATTCATTATTTATAATTTTATATCCTTTGGTAAGAAGAAAAATCCACACTAGAATTAATGAAAAATCTTCCCATCTGACCACACCAATATTCATTGTCATTCTCCACTATAAAACCTAGATCAAATTGATTAGAAATAACTCTGTATTCCTCACTAATGATATCAATATAAATAATCATAAAATTTGTGATTATAGTACATGAATTTATTAGTTTTATAGAATAAAGTGATCACAATACTATACTTAACATTATAGCCATAATTAATATATAAATTAAATCACTTATAAATTGAAAATATATTATAGAAGTATATTTTACGATTTACTAGAGTTATGTTTTATCAATATGTACTTTATTCTATGAGATAATAGATCTATTTATAGATAATGGCCCAATGATTGGATTAAAAAAACCTACGGCATAGTTATAACATATTCTAAATCAATACCCACATCTTTTGATAGATTCAACAAAAAAATAATATTACAATTACATCAATCTATACTATTGCAATTCTCCATATTTTGGTAAATAAATTATTTTATGAAACCAAATATCTTTTTATTTTCACATACATAGAAAAAAAATTATTTCTCTAGTATTAATGTTACAATTTTTTTATCCTTCTCGAAATAAAAAATTGGAAAAATCATCAGGTTAAATCAAATTAAATATAAAATGTATTTTGATTTACAAAACAAAGATATTAAAGTGGTCTTTTGAGAAGAAATGATCCTACTACAGTCATAGAGAATATAGAAATAAAATATGTATTTTCTAATATAATATGTATTTCTGAAGAATATTCTAGGGGCTCGATGTGTTGTTATAAAAACTCATAAAAATCACCAATCAAGTTATAGAATACCTAGTTGTAATTCTACTTTGAGACAAAACAATTGTGAGTATTTTAATATGAAATTTGTATTTTTTTTACTAGGATGATCATGATGCTGTAAAATGTGAATATATGATCCATAAAAAAGTTAAACATAACACTGAATAGAATATTAAATAATTTTAATAAGAAAAAATATTTTAATATTTATTTAAACTTCATTGAAGAAATATAAAACATATATGAAAGATATTTACCGACAAAAATTATGTCTCTTTGTCCAAATGGATATTTATAAATAGAAGAAAAACTATTTAATGTTATTTAATTAGAAAAATTAAAAATATGAGATATTATAAATAATTTAAAAGGATTATAAATTGAAGCAAGTTAGTGACAAGATTTGAAAATATTTTGAAAAGAAAAAAAGTAGTTGGAGTGCTAGAAGTCGAATATAATGATGTATATAATAACTAATAATTAAACATAATGAAAATTATATTTTAATTTGTGATAAATCTAATAATAATACTATAAAATACGATACTATACATTTTATAAAATTAAAAATCCTGATTGATACTCATAATGTTAAAAAAAATATACAGTATTACTCTAACTATAGAAAATTACCAAATAACAATAAAAAAAATATAGGAAAGAATAATATTCAATTGAATGAAACTAGTTTGTGTTAAAACAATTATATTTGGATGTAAAATAATATTTCCTTAAGGATAAATAATAAGAAAAATATTGAAAATAAAACATTTGTTTTTAGTAAATATTATTCTCCACATGAATCTATATAAAGAGTTTATATAAAAACCTATATTTTTTATGGTCATATTTTTTTTATATTTATAGATAATTTAAGGTGTAAAAATATAAATATATTTAGGTATTTATATTATATTGATATAATTATTAATTTTATATTAAAAAACATAGAGCAATCCCAAATTTTTTCAAAAACCTTTCAAGGGAAATATTTCATGAAATATTTGTAAAAAGATGGATTTGAAATTAATTTAGTAAGACATAGTTGTTGATGATGGTTGTTTTTAATAAAAAAATATTTACATAAATTTAACTAATGGGTTAACAGATAATATTATTCCATATAAGAAACATAATTTAAAAAATCTATGACGAAAATTTCACAACTCATTCTATTTTTTAGGTATATTGGATATGTAGGTCTTTCTTTTACATTTATTTGATTGTTATTAGAAAAGATAGATTGTTAAATTATTTATGATAAGGGAGTACATTTTCAAAATATAATGGTTTCTACGTTTAATGGGAAATGGGTTTTGATGATAAAATGAGAATTTGAGAATAAATCCAATGAAAAATATCGAGTATTTATTAATTTACCTTAATTACAATAATGATTTTAGTCAATTATGTTTACTATTAATTGATTATTATTTATTTATTATGTGTTTAATTTAATATCAAATTTATTCTTTTCTATGATACATAGATCTATAATTACTTCTTAATTGGTATGATATATTAAAGGCTTCTGTATGTTATTCATGTTGTAACTGTTTGAAGTATGAGATGAAACCTCGCATCAATTTCTTTATTTTTATTTCTAAATTATATTTTTATATAGAGATTGATGATTAGAAAAATTTACATTGAAGATATATGATATATTTCTTGGATAAAAAATAGGGGAATAAATTCCCAAAATGGAATATTAATAATAAGGGTACAGAATCGAATAAAGTGATAATTGAATAGTTAGACTCAAAAAATGAAGATTTTGTGAATATGGGAATAAATAATGTTTTTATGAAAATTAACACATGTGGTATACTTAAAATTCATCCATTTTAATTTATTTTGAATAGAAAGGATAAAAGGTTTAAAATAAAGGGGGATAAATATTGATTAAAAGGTAAGAGAAAAATATGAGAACAAAATGTAAAAAAATATTTAGAAATGGATTTCATAATGTCTTTTACTGAAAATAAATTAATGGACAAGAATCAATGGTAGTAAAAGGATGTGAAGGAATTAGTATTTTATAAAATATAAATTTTGAGATTGGAGTGCCCTTTCAAGAGGGAGAAATTATAGTTCTCTTGGATTAATAGATTACTTTTGGTATTGTATTTGTTATAAATACAATTATATTTTCAATACAAACTAAAAATGAATATAGAAAAGTTAATATATATATATATATATATATATATCAATGATATGTTATAAAAGTTCTTAAAAATAATGGGTAATTATATATATAAAATATAGTGGTTTACTAAAGGTGATTATCTATTTTGATACAAATTATGATTCTAATGGAGATGATTATAATATGTTATGGTCCACTATTTTTATAGGATTATTATATAGCATTGAGTTATCACTAAAATATTATTATGAAAAATTATTTTTTTAATCATTGAATTTACTGTATATAGTGATGGTTTTAGAGTATTATATATTATTTTAGAAACTTTTAATGGAGAAATGTAATATTAAAATAAGTTTATACTTATTATATATGAATTATTTTAAAAATAAAAATACTATATAAGAGTTATTTAAGGATAAAATAATAGAAATGTGAAGAATGAAATATCAATTTATTATTAATTTGAAGAAATAAATGTATGTGTATGTGATTAGGGGTATTTCCTAAGAGTTATTCAAGTACTACGTAACAGTGGCCGATAATTTACATAATATATTTTAAAATATTACTGAATTAGAGTTACTCGATCCAATATACTAGTTTCTTGATATTTTTTTAGGTTTCATAATACTAACCTTGGAGGTTCATGAAATTGTACTAATACGAGATCAAGTGACTTCGTTTGGAATTGATGATATGATGACTGTATAAGTTTTGATGTAATGATATATAGTTGTGAGGGAAATATGTCAATAATTTTGTGTGTGTTAATATCTATGGAAAGACATACATATTGTTTCTTATTAATTTCTTTAATCTTTATTACTAAATATTTACTAATATTTTTATTTAATTTATTAGAGATTTATTTGGTGATAATTTAAATAAATAATTAACTAAAAAATAATGGATATAAATTTTTTTTGAGGGGAAATATTCCCTAATATTTGTTTCAATTCAATAACATAAAATGACAAAAAATATTAGAAAAATATTTATATAAATTTATAATAACAATTTTTTTATATTATAAAAGATCTATTTTTAAAAAGATATGTGTGTACTGGTACAATGAAATATAGAAATATATGAATATAAAAAAGGCCATAAAATGGGGTTATAAGAACTCCGTGTGAGGAATTATAATGTGGAAGGCAGCAGACATCATGCACTCAAAAGATGGGATGGATAGTTGTTGAGACATATAAACTATGAGGGATACATAACCTTAAGTCCCATGATCCTCATGATATGCTAATGAAATATCCATTGAACATTAGCTGATGACCTCGATTACCTGTCAAGACCCAAATTCCACCAACTACCAAAATTGTGAACCGCATCCACTGAGACATATTCCTCATGAAAACTCAACTAGACTTTATGAACCCTCATGATATATAAAATCCATAATTTAGAATGTCAAATTCAAGGAATTCTCAAATAGTCACTATAAATATTGCTCCCCCACCAAGATAAGAACCAAACCACCTAAAACTAGATACTCACTATCAAAGATATTATATCCCTTTCAAACCCGAAACCACTATCTCATATCATCAACCACTAATAACATTGTCACAAAAAATTGTAATTCCTTATCTATAAAAACACCCTCGAATATCCCTAAATCATAGTTTCCCTAAAATATAATAGGCGGGAAGAAAACTAGCATAATATAAATGAAAATGTATACTAGATTCTATAATTACCACCAACACTGAGAGGCCAATAAGGGGATATGGTGAAAAGTAGGGAAAGAAAATAATATTAGAATAAGTATAAAAAAAATAATTAAAATAAAATGATGAAATCCATAAAATATATAAATTTAATCCACCAAAGATCCACCAACCTCAATGATCAACCAATGAGTCCTTCTAGTAATAAAAAAGTAACCCCATGTCAATGATATGAACTTATATTGAAGTTGATGTCCTATCAAAAGAAAATATGATTCAAGGCCATCGAAGGTTGGTAAACCCACATTCAAAAGATGAGAGACATAACTAGTGAAGGAAACCTAGATGATTTGGACCCAGGGAATCACTATGGTCTTCAATCTAATAAGATCAGTGCCAAGGAAGACCAAAAAATGGTGAAAAACATTAAGAGAAAATCATAGAGATAAACTAAGACTCAAAAATCTAGAAATGTAAAACAATTAGTAAAATAGGGGAGAGAATACTAGGAGGTGATATAATAGAGGTAAAAAACACTGAAGTTTTTGTATTGAAACTATAATTTTTTGAATAAATCAAATCAAACCAAATAAAAATGGGAAAATAGAATTTTATGACATCATATAATCAAGAGATGATAAGGGAGAACATAAATAGAAGTGGGAGCCATTAAAAAAGGCATGAATGTATCTTTCCCTTATAATTTGACACTTTAAGGGAAGAATAATACTAATAAAAAATGAATGAGGTTCAACTCTAAGGTCAGAAGGAAATTTGTTTCTATAATTTTGGATAAATAATTCTTTATATTTACGATAAAAATAATAAAATAATAATTAAGATATTAGAGATATTTATTACCAAAATAAATAAAGTAATTCAATGAAATTAAGTAATTCAATTAATTTTTTTTGAGTAAATAGATATAGATAATAGGTGATCATAATCCCTATAGATTGAGTATAACTCTCTGGATATCCAAATATTATTCAGTGATAGAGATTTACGATAGCATTTTTATCAACAAAATTAGATAAAAATAATATCCATCTAATATTTATAATGATATAAAAGGTTGATGAATATGATTTCTTGAATTTATTATTATATGTTCATGTTTATGCATGGATTTGAGGAAAAGGGGGTTTATTTATTTTTTGTATGATCTTTATTAAATCAATTCCTCTAAGAAAGACACAATATATTTGTTTTTATAGATATATAATATAGTCAAGATTAATTTCTTAAGAAATTATATAATAATAAATCGTGAATAATACCATATAGATTCAAATGTTAAAATTGGGATCTGTATAAATAATAATGAGATATCTAAATCATTATAAGAGTTCAAGGATGACAACTATTCCACTATAAATTTTATTACAAAATAAGAATATCACTTATCAATTCAATATTCCACTCCCAAAATGGATATAATCATCCAAATTGGAAGGAAAACATTGTAAAAATTTCATGTTCTTAATGGGTTTTCTTTAATTTTTTTATAATTTGTGAATATTTATTATGTTAAAGGAATGAAGTTACCTCTAAAATGTGTATAGGATCCCTTTATGATGAATCGATAAATAAATAAATAACATTGATTCACCCCATTTCAGTTTTCGTCATATACTAAACCATGAAACAAAAATTATATTAAAAAAATGTATCCCATGAAATTTAAACTAATTATTGAATGTAAATGTATTCCTCTAATGAATAGGAAATGAACTAGAAAAAAATATTCTTTTGTCCTCATTATATATACATCTTATTTTATTTATCTTAAATATAAAATTGGTATCATCTAATCATTAATATTTTCATGAATTTGTTCTTGTTTAACTATTTTTTTTCAATTGTATGCAAATCAATAATAAAATAAAAATTATATAAAATAACTAAAATAAAAATGTATTCATGTGAAGGAATTAGGAACTAAAGGTTGAATCCAGGAATCCTGGTTTAGACAACTCCATGATCTATCATTATGTAGACCATGAAATAGTATAAGAAAGTATACCATGGTGGATATTTAATAAAGATTAGAGTTATATGATAATGTGTGTGACTCGATCCAGTTTATCTCAAATTTTTATCATAGTTTTTTATTCATCATTCAAGTATCGATGTAATGTTTGTAAACATTTTATAAATTTATTTAAATTTTAAAAAATAATTTTGGAATTAAACTAATCCACCCAAGGAGTTGAAATGTTAGAGAACATATTAAGAACCATCCCATAAATATATGGTTGTATGTAAGGTTCTGTGAAGACTTTATAAGTGTTTTAATCTTAATGAATGGTATTTATTTTAATTATTGTGTTTGAAATCCTAAAACAATAAATATTTATAACTCATTCCCTCCTACTTTCATACCTAATTTTAGAAAACCATGGCATTGAAAGTATCCTTACAATATATTAGGATATTTATGAATCTTGTGGAAATACTAGGAAGAATAATATTTTTATACTCCTCTCAATTATCAAAATCAAACTCATGTTTATGTGTATGGCTGATAGAGATATTTTATAATGTTATTTCATTGTTTTATTATTCATTCCAACTGTAATGATAGTTCCTGGTTGTTATGAGTTTTGGATTCATTTTCACATTATTTTGGATGATAACCATCCATATAAAACCCTTTAGTGACAATATATCTAATCTATCACTAGGATTATTGAATTTCAAATAAATAAACAAAATTCAAAAAAACATGTTTTCCAGGTACCATAGAATAACCCCATTAAAATTAGGCATTATGGTTGAAACTTCAAGTCACCACATTGTGGACCAGTTAATAATGGGTATTTTTGTTTTTTCTATTCAAATACCACACCATGTTTCAATGGGGGTGGGTGTATAGGTGTTTTTTTAAAATATACTATTAATTTGTATGTCCAATATACCATGGTTATCAAATTACTAAGACATAGTATCCCTCTTTTTAAGAAAACACAATGAAAAAAAAATTATAATCAATTTTTTTACATTTAAGGTCCTTCCAAAAATTCCATGGATAAGAGAAATGAATACCACGTGAATTAGTAATTTTATTCCATAATGACATCCATAAATGTCCATTGTTTTTGTGTTACAATAATACTAAAATGATTTGGTATCATAAATAATACATGTGTTGTTTCCTATAAAAAGAGTTTTACTGGGGGAATTCAATATCATGGGAAGAAGCCTTTTTAGTATAATTTTCATGAAAATTATAATTACGTCAAAATTCTGAAAAGCCTTGTTCAACGTAGACCCTTTAGACCTATAACAAATATTAGGAGGGTGGTTAAGTGGTGAGTTAAACCACACAAAAAAATTCTTTATTTGATATAGGTTTAATGTTAATTTAGTTGGTAAAAAATTTATAAAGTATTTATGAATTAGAAAATATGGAAATATATATAAATATTCATTCTTATTTATTAAATGTTCAAAAAATTAAAAACTTATTTTTTTATTGAAAGTATAATAGGAAAATTATTTATTTAATACTAAAATAAATTTTGGACGATTTGATAATATCATTAAGTAAAATTGAAATATGTGATATTTAAGTTATGCAACATTTATATATAATAATTATACTATTTATATTGTTATAAAAGTTCTCATAATATATGTCCTATTTTTGGAAATAAAAATTTCATATTAAATTCTATATATTATATAAATTTATTTTTTTATGATAATAAATTATGATATTTTATATTTTTATCATGTTATGAAATGTCCATAAGATCATTACTAAATTTTAAAGTGTTTATATTTTTCTATTTATGAATTTTTTATAGATGTTTATATTATACGTAACTTTATAAAAGAATAATTTTTTTAATTTATTCTTTACTTTATAAATATTTATTAATTGGTTAGATTATGAAATTATATATTATTTAGATTAAAATTGTTCAAATTATTTCTTTAAATTATCATACATGCATTTCAGGAGTTACATGTTAGGTATGATAATTGATTTTGGTTTCTTGTGCCTTAACATTTCATTGTTCTAATGTCTAGATCTAGGAGTTTAAATTTAAATATTTTTTATACATATTACCTATTAGAATTTATATGGGAATTATAATTTGTATATATTTGAGTTAAACTGGTCAAAGTCCCATGATCTTATGATTTTCCAAGAAAATTTGTGTTTAACTAAATGTTACACCATTCATAATCTTGTGAACATTATTTGATTCATATAATTGTAAGACATTAAATTAATTGGTTTTTTATTCATGATTGTAGATATTGATATGAATATATATTAATATTTTTAGATATTTATTTCATTTAGTAACACAAGCCATCAGTTATATAATTTTTTACACATCAATATGGTTCGAACATGTTTCTTTTGTGTAAGTAATAGGGATTATAATAAAAATAATTATTTGAATCCTTAAATGTACATGGAATACAAGAGATAATATGGTGAGATATTAATATACCCATAAAAGACACAGTCTTTTATTCCGTCCAATATGACACATGTCAAGATCTTCATCATCCAACTACGTAGGTTCTATCAAAGTAGGGTGCCCATGTATTTTCTTAATTATGAAAATAAATAATTAGGTTACACAAATAATTATGTTCCCATATTTGGTTTACGATTTTGGTTACCATTTTTTGGTAAAACCTAATGGTTATGATAGTATAGGAACATAGTTTAGATAATCCATATGATGCATTATGTAAAATTCTTGTTTTCTCAATTATCCATGAGTTAGATTTGATATGATTGAATTTTATCCTACCAGATATAGTAATGACTTCTATTATGAGATTTATTTGGTTGATTCATGGTGAAATATATATCTCAGAACACTACTAGATTTGATTAGATCAAAATGGGTCTCTGTTTAAAGGGATAACATTTAATGAATGTTTTCTAAAATAAATATAAAAAATGAAACTCATTTGTGGAAAATAGTTATATAGAAAAATAGAATCATTATCATAAAACATTACACTGAGATCAATCCAAGGGAAACAGAAGCTCAATTGATGAAATTCATTAGACTATTATAGGAACTTGGGAAACATCCCCAATAAAAAAACTATATTTGTTAGAAAAACTCCTTCATGAGAAGATGACTATTGAGGTTGTTCAATAAGTAAATAGAGATTCTTATTAGAATAATAAAAGTATTCACTTTTGGATTTCATAGAATTATATGTGAAGTGTCCAAATGAACATCAATATCCACTGAGGTGCTCAATATTTCTATGTTTGTTAATGAATTGGAGAGAAATGAGGTTAGATTTAGGGATTTTTATCGATATTGAATTCAGTTTGAGTCTATTTTGGGAAAAGATTTTGATAATATTAATAAGTTTAATAAATGTTTACCGTAACTCTTTAATGTATTTATTTTTACTAATTAGGAGAGGGGATTTCCAATATCTGATGTATTGTTGATCGAAAAGATGGGTAAATGATTAATCTCTAAGAATATGATTATTTAATCTAATAGTCAATCATTGTCGTTAAAAACTAATTTTTTTAGGAAGGTATATTGATGTTCTTATATGGGGTGTAATAATCCTAAATACCATAAGTGATTTATGAAACTCCATGGAAACTACCTAGTAGGTATTCCTATTACAGAATAAAGTATTATATTTTGAAGGGAATTTGATAACAAATATATATTTTTAAACTATTTTAAATATACCGGAGTTAATAATTATAATAAGAATTTATCGATCCTGTATGTTTCATTCTTGTGATGTGGAAAATGTTAGATAAATCATAGTGTTCAATGAAAAATAATATTTCATGATTATATTTATCAAAATTACGATTGTTTATTTTCTTCGTTTTCCCTCTTATGTGATATGTGGTGTTATTACAAACTAATAGTTTTTATACAAAAATTATATTATTATTTTTTTACATGGGGTTATGATTGATAAAATTCTATGAAATTCTTGAGTAATAAGATAAGGATAAAAATTTTAAACACAAGATAAAAGCGTTTATCCTAAATAGGTGTTAAAATATGATGAAAGGGATCCCACTACCTTATAATGGAATATTTAAAAGAATAAAGTCTTCCTTTTATAATCTTTATCTAAACTTATTTTGTAAAATATATTATATCAGTATTAATAGTTTATTTTTTAAATATTTCATTTAATTGAAAATAATTTTTATTTCTTGAAAAAATTGAGTTATGTATCATAGAATAGTATAATAGATAAATATAGTTTATTAGTGGATAGTGGGAGTATATTTAAACCTATATATATTTAATTATTACAATAGAAACCATTATTCCAGTTAAAATTCAAATTAAATTTCATAAACAATATTAAATAATTATAGGGATTGTTTTTACAAAGAATTTAAAATGTTACATTTAGTTTTAAAAAAAAATTAAATCCTAATTTATTTTCTATAAGAGTTAAAGATATGCTAGTAATGAATAATGTAAATAGTTTTATTAGATTACAATTTATATCAATGAAAATTTCTGATGGAAAATTACAAATAATGATGATTTTGATGAAATTATAAATAGTTATAAGTAAAAAAAATTAACATCATAACATTTATCTATTTGATGTAAATTAGTTGGAATATTAATTTAAAAGAATTAAAAATAGAGAATATGATTCATAAATATAACTATTATTTAAACATACATTATTAATAGATCATACTCAATAAAAGTGTTTAGTGAAAGATTTTATCAGATAGTTACATGTCGATGTGGAAGGAATTACATTGAGATTAAATGAGTTTAATAATACCCTAAAAGCGAATAAAACATAAATAATATTTGGATGTCTATAATATGGGATATGATATTATCATATATTATTTATGGGTTTTCTATTATTCTTAAAAAATATTAATAATATAAAATATATCATGATTTATAGAAGTTAGTATCTAATTTATTAATATTTCACATTGTATTCATATAATTCATGAATTGAAATGATAATTTACATCTCCAAGTATATATTTTATTTATCCCTAATTGATGTTTGTGAGATAATATTATCAGTTGTAACAAAATATCATGGATAGAATGGGTAGGATTTGATATTGAGATATGTAATATGTTTGTGAGGCACAAAATTGGTTTTGTGTAATCAATGAGTCACCAAGTATACCACATGGAGGGAAGTGTTTTATAATGAATATCCATATAACCATTATTAGAAAGATACCTATCTTGAGAACCTCTATACATGGATACCATTATTGTGAAATCATTGATTTAGAGCTAACTAGGGTTGATGTGTGTGTTGATGATCAAGCCTCCAATTAAGTGTTAACCATGATGTAATGTTTCATCTTGTATGATAATTATGACATCAAGGTCCAGATATTAGTTAGACTAATGAAATTTGTATCCATACCTAGATATGGTACGGAAGAAAAAATATAATTGAGGAAATTTTGGGGTCGTGTTTGTTGATTATGATGTCAAAAAGAATGAAAGAAAACTTCTAAATTAGCATACAAGTTTATGAGAATGTATGGAATATTGTTATAAGTAGATAATATAATATTAAAAACAAAAAATATCATGGAACGATGTACCACATCATGGTATTTCCAAAATGATAGTCTTTTTGGTTTCATGTCATGGAATATGGAATGTGGATATTTTAAAGTAATTTTTAAAACATGGACATGTTTTTCCACAATGAAGTGATTGGTGTTTTTCAGTTGATGTTCCCCTATATTAAAGGAGTAGGAAAAACTCAATCAAGGGGAAAATCATAATGTATGATTTAAATTCCTATTGTAAATGGGAAGGATCGCCATTAGTGTTTTGGTTTCCATAGGGGACTCATGAGTGACTACTTGAATGAGGATTCTGAAGAACCTTTTCATCATTGTCCATGTAATATTGAATATTAGTTTTTTAAATTTTAAGATGAAACATGAAACATGATCATGGTTTCATGTGTTTCAAAATGGTGTTTTTCTATAATAGTACAATGTCGTGGTTATCAGTATGCCATGCCCTGGTGTGCTGGTTATAGGTTTATTACAAAGGAGCACCATGAATTTTTTTTGATATGAGTATAAGAAAAAAGTTTCCACATTATGAAGGACATTATCATGTCTTGGTGGATTTTAGTTATCATATTTATAGGATCAATGTTTTTAACATTCAATAAGAATTTTGATAAAGTTAAATGGGTTATAAAGAAATAAAAATAAAGTAGGTGTTTGGATGAGTTTTCCCATAACAATGAAGGTTTATTAATGATATATCTAGGAGTAACATGGTGATTCATTTTAGATAGAGTATAGATATATTTCTATTTCAAATAATTAAGATGGATAATGAAAGAGATAGTGAAAATATAGTGGAGATAATTCATGAGAACAATGGAAGAATTCGAAAATTAGTGGATATTTAGCGGATGGAGATTGAATAGAAGTTATTATTTGGGGTTTCAGGAGTATAATTGATACGTCACACTGGTTTAAAATCCCTAATTGTTTATTTGGATAAAGTTTATAATACTCATAAAATAAGTGAGCAATCCGAGTGTGTTATAGAAGTGTTTAATTAATTTCTGTGATGGTTTTAAACCTTTAGGTTCAATGTGAACACTTTTAATTAAAACAATAAGTCATTGTACATAGTATTTAAATTTAATTACGCATTTTTATTGAATTCTCAATATATCTTATTTTTAATGAACCATGAACAACTAATTTTGAAAACCATTTTGTTTCATTATATAATCATATAAATTGAATGTTAGAGAAGTTTTCCTAATAGTGACAGAGAAAGCTCATTGGTCAGGGGTCATTTAAAAAATATAGAAAAACCATGATTCATCCCCCTCTATAGGTAGTGACCTTATCTAGAATCAACAATTGGTATCAGATATAATGTTATTTGGTTGATTATTGTCTCTTATATGTGATTATATCAATCTTCAACCAAATGGGTATTATGATCTATGAAGAAAATAATTTTTAATTGTAGAATAATATGATGTACTGATATTTGTTATCATTATAATTGGTTGCCTAAAAATATTTCATTCAATTTATTTCATCTATTATGGAGAGTACATATTTATTAGATTAAAACTGAAGGGAACATGAAATAAATACAATAAGAGTCAATGTGTCGGGAGATTTATTCCATAATGAAATAAACAATAAGGGGATTTCACATGAATGTTCCCATTCCATATGGGAAAAACTATACAACATCAATGAATTTTATTTAAAGGTATGTAAAGATACATTTTTGGTACAATAGAATAAGTATGAGGATCTAAGGATTAAACCATTTGAGTTAACAGATGCATTCTATTAATATGAGAAACCCATTATAAAGGACCTGCACATAATCAAACAAATCCTTAATGATATCAATATTAGAAAAAGGATCCAAATGAGATTTCCACTATGTTTAAATGAGAAGTTCTTGATGTTCAATGACAATGAATAAAATGATTTAATATTGGATAGACTTAAAAATTCTCTTATTTTATACAAGACAAGGAATTATGAAAAATGAGCCTTCTATAAAGGACATTCTATAGGTAATGTAGTTCATTGAAATAAATAAACATTCATTAGAAGATGATATTGAATATGGGTATCTGGTAAAAGTGACATATTTCATTTCCTCAAACCTTAAATATAGAAAAATATTCAATATAATGACTCCAAATTCATTATTTTTATCTATAAAAGTGGGGAATATCACAAAAAGACTCCAAAATAATTCTATGACAATGATGATGTTTAAGAACTAATAAACTATTCACTGAGGTTTTGAATGTAAAGAAAGCTGAATTAACAAAAATTATTATTCAGAGAGAATAAATTTATTTTAAAATCGTATTTCATATTGGATGAAATAGTACTTGAAGAATTTTAGGACTATAAATTACTAAGTATTGATTTTATTATATCTTTCATAAAAAACCATAATTGGGGAAAAAAAGAATATAGAAGATGAGTTTTTTTGGAATATAAGATCCCATGAATTAAGAAGGGTCTCATCATAAATATATCAATGTTTTGAGGGTTAAAAAAATAGACTTGTATAAAAATACAAAATTTAGATACAATAAATATAGGATTAAAAATAGTTGTTTATGTATTTTATTGAATTATTTACATATGGAAATTAGTGAAAATGAATGAAAAAATTAAAATTAGGATCAAAATTGAAGATCATGCCAAGAAAATTATTGTAATAAATTAATTTCTGAAATATTAGATCAACGGGTTTGAGAATCTTGATGTTGAAGTTCTTTCCATGTGACCAAATCATGGTGATCAATAAATACATATATCACTCAACATAACATTGGGAGGTTGGATTTTATGGGGTATATAAAGAGGTGTGGAATTTTATTAGGAACCAGTGGAAAATGTTTTCACATTATTAAAAGATAAATTGTTTTAAGATAAAGGAATGAATATTAATGGACTTGATCAGAAGTAAAAAAGTAGTAGTGGTTGAAGTAAAACAACAAGAACAAACACAAAATTTTAACGTTGATATTTTTGTGACTCAAAAATAATCTAAAATGGAATGAATGGAGAAATGATGAAATAAATTAATAAACCATATATATAGTGTTATTAATGTTGAAATATGATGTATACACAATTTTTTGTATTCGATATTTAAAAATAATTTAAGGGCCCAAGAGATTCAAAAACATATGTGCATAAATTCATATAGTTGATACATTTTTAAAAGGAATTTGTTTTTATGTTATGTATTTGGTCATACATCATTGAATTCACTTTCATGGGTATAAATAATTATTTTGATCAAGACTTAGGGAATAATATATTAGTACATAGAAGATTCATCATGTAGGATAACAACTCACAACAAAATTTCAAACATACAAGTAGAGGATGATCAAATTGACTCAAAGGTGGAACAAAATTATTTACCACCATTGTAATGAATGTTGTGATCATTGATTGATAGTGAAAAATATGAGTAGGGTAATTTTATGGATTTATAACTGAAATTAATTTATTGGGATAGATTATGTATCCTTGATAATGGATACACTTCACACATGACAAGAAATAAGAATCATTTCATGTGAATAAAACTCGTTAAAAAGGAATCATTAATTTTAGAAATGATGATGGTTTGAATTTCATTGGATTTGGAAAATCCAAAATAGGTATAAATGAATTTAGAATCATGAATTTATGTATATTTTAAGGCCTTCGTCATAATATAATATGTTTAAGTCAACAATGTGACTTCAGTCATGCATTGAATTTAAATAATAAGGGTTACATAATAAAAAGAAGATATGGAATTAGTTTCATGTGAGGGATGAACACAAGGGAGAATCTGTACATCATTAGTTGATAATAATGTTGGTTTTTTTCTATACATGTAATAAGGGAATAATATATAGAACCAAAGTATTAGAAAATAAATCCAAAATTTCATGGAATACGTGGGGAAGAATGAATGGGTTCATTATATCCTCAAACATTCATAAGATGGTGGGTTTGTTTAATCCTCACATCTCCCTCTAACCCTAGTGAAGAACTCCAAGACTCAAACCTTCCAAAGGATTGTTCCCTCTCGATTCAATACTATTTGGAGAAATGTGGTATATTAATCAAAGACATCGGTAAGTATAATCCTCATATCTCTTATCTTATCCATAGTAGTGTTTGTGTCTGGGGAGATCATCTTCTGAATCCCTAATACCCTTTTTTTCTAGTGGAATCTTGGTTCCATCATTAAAGGAGGATTGGTTCGGGATCTATGGTAATAATTAAGAGTATCTTTGTAAATATATTTAATATGGTGGGTCTACAAGTTTTATCCCATTATTTTTATATACATATGTGCATATAAAATTCTGTTTGTGAATTCTTCGTGTTGTTTTCTGGGTACCATTAATAAGGTTTAGTAAAATGAACACTGAAATGATGAATTTAAAACCACTTGATCTCCATGGGATTTGTTGAGGATTAACTAGCCTATTTAGGACCGCCAATGGGGTTCACCTACCCACCACTAAACATGGTTAATGGGAACAATACGGTTGAAACGGATTTGTGAATAGGTACATCCCATGTAAAATATGTAAATTAGTTATTGTGATGACTAATGAAGTGAAAATTTATAATTATTTATATATGTGGAAAATTACTAAGGGGTTATTAGTTTTAGTATGTAAATGGGTAAAATGGGATTAATGAGAATGTGTTAATCAAATAGTGTCTTGTACTTGAAATTTATATGTGGACTGAACATGGGAAATGAAGAATTTCTTAGGTGAATTAACATAGGGGAATAGATTTATGTTCCATATGGGTTATTATTGGGGAACTAGAGAATATTTTTAGTGATTTTGGAATAGAAATTGGGAATTGGGCTAAATGACTATGTGATAATAAAGGTAAATTTGTTGATGGATAGTGGAAAAATATTAATTCCAATGGTGGTTTTCATGGATTTTTATATTTCCCTTGATATTGGTTATTTTTTGTTGTGATATGGTATGTTTGAGGTGATTAGATATATATATAATCATGTGAACATGAATTTATATGGTGGGGTATTGATATGAAGTTATATGACCATGGGTTGATTTATTTTGAGTCTCTAAACTCTAGACTTAAATTCACATATTTGATAAGGTGATGAAGTTTTGTACACCTAATGGTTGAATTCGATGAGACAACTAAGACCAAGGATTCAAGGATAGTGTGTTTTATTCAGGATGATGTGTTTATCCCTGGCGAGATAGGGAACATGACTTAATTCCACAATGCATTGAAATTGATAAATATGCCTAATCCATTGAACACAAAATTAAAGTTAATTAATTAGTAAAAAGATTGTATATGTAATGAATTTTGGAATAATTCAAGGATATTATTAAGTGAAAGTTATTATCTAATGTTACCGAAACTATATTCATTTTTACTATTCATTAATTATAACTTTGATTCACTATTTATCTATACATGATAATTTTTAGAATCTATTGGTGGTTCCCTACTGAGTTGAACTGACACCCTACTCAGGCCTCCACTAGGTACCTGAGAAGACATCATATTTTCAGGTCAGTAATGGGGTAAGGGCCCAGTGCTAAGGAGTTGATTCTAGCATGGTATGTAAATGGATGAGATTCTAGACATAGAGTTATAACTATTTTGGGGAATTCACTTTTCCTTTATTGTAGGTTTTTTGAACTTCTGACAATACTAGAATGACATGGTCTATTTAGTTATGCATATGGATGAACCAAGATTTTAGAGATTATTCTTACACATGTTCCTTGGATATAGGATATTGTTTCCATTTATTAAATTATTAAATGTTATGACTTGCTCTTGTTGAGATGGCACAGTCTCCCCATATTGAAATTTAGACCCTCACCGCAAGTCCTCAACCTCTAGTGTATGAGGTTGGGTTCTTTGGGTAATGGAATACTTTTCCCAAAGAACAAATTTAGTGTATCTCGGGTCAGGGGTTTTATAAAGTTGTATTAGACCTCTTTTTTCCACTAGATTTACTATTTAGGATGGTAGAAATCAGAAAAAGATGTGATAAGCCTTGGAAATAAGCTCATTCTTGGGTGTACCTAACCCAAGTAAAGGGGAAAACCCAGGTCACCCAGGGAGGTAATTGTTTTTCTTGATATACATTATTATAGTAAATGATATTTCACCATTGGGTGATGCACATGTTCTGTGATGTGACTGTTTTATGATATTTTTCTCATGGAAATAAAAGAAAGGGCTTGTGAATTCATTCGTCATTATTGGCACATAGGTATATAGTAGAAATGCATCATGGTATGAACCCATGAGATGGGTGTGTAGGATATAGAAGGTGAAGTGCATTTTACCAACATGAAGATATGAAATGAAATTTATATCTGTTAATAATAATGAAAATGGTTTAAGGGAAAATTGTAAATAATGGGTTAAAGAATTGTTCTTAATAAATTTGTAAATGAGTTAAAAAAAATTTTGTAACAAGTTGAAAAAATGGTAAATGTGTAAATGTTGAAGGATTTAAGTTGTGACTGTGAGAAGGTTTTTAAAAAGGGTTTATAGTAAAGGACCATGGCGATGAAAATTATTTCACCCAATATTGACTGTGACCTATAGTAGGTATGGTTGGGGGTAGTGTTCTATTTTCGGTGGAATCCTTTAGGGTGGTTTTGAGTTTAGGATAGAGTTTCTAACATGGGTGGATCTTGTTTCCATTATAATATATATATTAGAACTATTATAACTCTATGAACATAGAGATTAGTTAGTGGAGTTGGAGAATAAATGGTTCATCTAACCTAGTTCATTACCATGTGGGGTTTCCTATGGTTTTTGGAAAAGAGGTTGATAGATCATTGTGGTTATTTTTCGATTAAAGTAATATGAATCAGACAATTGTTAAGAATAGATACCATATTCCTAAAATTGATGATATGTTTGACCTTCTGAGAGGTGCATCCATGTTTTCTATGATTGATTTGAGATCAGGGTATAGTTGTATTATAGTGAAGCCTTCTAATATACTTCGGGTTTCAATTAGTAGAAGTTATAGGTTGTATGGGTTTGTGGTGATGGTGTTTTGGTTGAGGAATGAACTAAATATTCTCATGAATTTAATTAATCAAATATTTCACCCGTATTTGGATTATATCATAGGCCTCATCATTGAGAACATCATATTGTACTCTAAAACTCATGATGATCTTGAAAAACATAAATGAAAAAATCCTTAATACACTAAGAGAGAATATTCATTATGCCAAGAAGTAAAATTGTAATTTTAGGATCAATAAGGTGAATTTATTGGGTCACATAATCTAATAAGAAGGTGTGTTAGTTGATCTGGAAAACATGAATGTTGTTTTACATTGGGAGCATCACAAGAACATCTTTGATGTTGAGAGTTTTATTGTATCATTTGGTTATTACCGAAGATTCATCATAGATTTATCTAATTTGGAAGCTTCACTTTCATACATAACCAATAAGGGAGTTAAATTTTAATAGTATAAGGAATGAAAGAATTCGAATCAAGAGTTGAAGAAGATGATGACTACAACACTGATTCTAATCTTTCTCAAGTCGGGTATGAAGTATACATTGATCTGTGATGCATCTGGGGTTGGTATGGGAGAATTACTAATGTAGGATGATCGGGCTGTTGAATTTGGCTCATGGAAATTGAGGCCCCATGAAATATATCACCCTACTTATGATCAATAGTTGGATTTTGTGGTTTATTCCTTAATATTTTGGAAGCATTACTTGTTGATAGAGTAGTGTACTATGTATACAAATCACAAAATTATTATGTAAATCCTCTATTAAAGTGAGGTGAATCATTTCCAGTGAAGGTGTTTCAAGTATGTGTCATCCTTTTTTTTAGCTGGTTTATACAATAAGAAAGGGGAATAATGTTTCAGAGGCTCTAAGTTGGAAGAATTAGAATCAGGTGGTTAGTAATCCATATTTTATTAGAGAATTATATCCTTTTTTTTGAGATACACATAGATGTACTGATTGGGAAGGCATAAATAACACTTTTGTAGAGATTAGTTGATTCCATGCTTTTGAGTCCTATCAAGGAGAGTCGTCTTGAGTATATGAAGTGTTTGGATAAGAAGGAATGAATTAAATTTATAGATTCTCTTTCTAGTTGGTTTGTTGGTTATAATGTGATTGTTTATGTTTGTGTTCATGTTGTGGTGTTGATAGATGGGAAAGAAGAGTTGATGTGTGAGTCTCATAAATCAATGTGGGAAGTGAATCATGGTTCACTATAATGTATTTTGATATTTTTTAGAAGTGTTGGTGGCTGGGAATGAAGAAATTGGTTGTAGGTTCTGTGGAATTATGTCTTACCTTTCAAAAGATGATGGTCGAGCATCAGTCCCCAAGTTGGATGATGAATCCATTTCCTATTATATAATGGTAGTGAGATAGTGTAATGATGGATTTTGAAGTGGGTATTCCAAGAATTTCTTCATAATAATGATTCATTATGGGTGGTTATGGATTGGTTGACTAAGGTGGCTCATTTCATGCCAATCCAAGAGATATACATTTTTGATCATATGGGTGAGTTGTATGACTAGGAGATAGTGTGGTTACATTGAGTACTAAGAAATCTTTTTTTAGATCACGATCTGCATTTCACATAATTATTTGAGAAGGGATCCTTTGAGGCCAGGTGTTTTTTAGTAACTATTTTCACTTGCAAGTGGATGGGAAATAATTAAATATGATTTAGGTTTTAGAAGAAATTTTGAGTGCTCACATCCTGGATTTAAGTGGATCATGGTAGAATAGCTTGTAACATGTTGACTTGTACGAAAAGAATAGTTTTTATGTTATGGTTTAGATGGAACAATTTTAGGAACTCTTTGGGAGACTATGTAGATCTCTATTGTGTTGGTTTAAAATGGGGGAGTCTGTGATTTTTGGATGAACCCTTGTACAAGAGACATAATTAAAGGTACAGTTGGTTCAAAAATTCCCAAAAAGGCTTAGATTAGGAATAAGTCTTATACAGATCATCATTGAAGATCTATTGAGTTTATTATGTGTGATAATGTGTTTCTCAGGTGTTTCCAAAGTCGGGTCACCACCAAATTTGCAAACAAGGTATGTTGGAACAGAGGTACATAGGGCTATTTGAGATTATGAAATGGATTGGAAACTTAACTTACTAATTAGATCTTCTAATAAAGTATAGTGGCATCCATGATATTTTTTAGATATCATAGCCTTGAAAGTATCACCCAGATCCATCTCATGTGGTAAGAATTGAGGTCTTAGAGATTCAGGCTGATGCGACGTTGCATGGGCATCTAGTTGGTATTGCAGATCATAGTGAAAAAAACATTCAAGGTAATAATATGACCTTGGATTTAGTTTTTTGGAATCATGGAAATGTTCAAGAAGAATCTTGGGAGCATGAATTAGTTATGTTACAAAAGTGTCCTTATCTCTTTTCATTGGGAACTCAGTGATTCTCAATAAGAATGTCTTGAAAAAGATACATTATACGGTGGAGAGGATGTATGATCCTAGACTTCATGGAGGTATGTACGTGTTCCAATTTTGGTTTCAATACAATTTTTTGGTTAATAAAATATTTCATGGTAGTATGAGGGACCATAGGGGAATTATGGAGTTTAAGAAACTATATGATAAAAAATCGGACCAACCTATTCATGGAATACAGTTGTAGCACCGTCGAGTAAACCGTACGACCATCCTAGTAAAATTAAACATCCATGGATAATGGGATATCACATGGTTGGAGAAGGGTTTTTCAAAATTTGCAGACATCATAGGTAACCATGCATCCTAAATCCCCATAGAGAGTGGCTAGTATATGGCTTGCGATGGTTTGGAAAACGGTGCAGTCTAATAATGTTGAAAAAATTACCAAAATACCATTATGGGATTCTATGTTCCCACTCAATTTATTACCCCTTCTTCATCCCTATAACCCTATTTAAAACCTACAAGCCCCAATCCTTCCCACTGAAGGTTCTCTCTTGATTCTAGTCTATTAGGTGCACCGTTTTCTAGGAATTGATGATCCAGATTTGTTTACTTCTCTCATCTCTTCTATTTTCTAGAGAAAGGTTTGTATCCTGGATGGTTTTATTATTAATCCCTAAAACCCTATTTTTCTAGTGGAATATAGGCTATATCTTCAAAGGATGTGTGTATTAGGTTCTAATTAAATGAATAGGACTATGTTCATCAATGAATTCAATGTAGGTGGTCAACAATTTATATCCCACAATTTTCATATAGATATGTGTAAATGAAATTATTTTTTTTTGTATTCCTCTTATTGTGTTCTTGATAATTTTAGTGTGGTTTGGTAAAATAAGAACTTAAATAAGGATTTGAACCCCTCCCGATCTTCAAGGTATCCATTGAGTTGACCTAATTCGGCCCAACCATGGGGTGCACTGACCCTCCATCAAACATGATTAAATGAAAGATTAGTGGTGATATAGAATTGTGAATAATTAGAGCCATTATTTAAAATCTAAATTAGAGAATGTAATTAATAACTAAGGGATAATGTATAATTATGTCTAGATTTGGAAATTTCTTAAGGGATTGTGTTTCATGGAATGTAAATGAGTCAAATGGGATTAATGATAATGTGGAAAATGAATCTTGTCTTGTACATGAAACTCATTTGTTGACTAATCTTGAGAAACCAAGAATGTGATAAGTGAATAAAAATAGGGGCATTTTTTATGTTCTAAATGGGTTAGTCTTCAAGAAATAGTGAATATTCTTTATTAGTTATTCTTAGGAAATGGGAATCGGGTTAAATTAATATGTGATAATAATGGTAAATGTGTTAATGGATTATGGAAAAATATTAATTCTCATTGTGGTTTTCATAGATTGAGATATTTCATTTGATATTGGTAATGGTTCATTTGGAAATGGTACGTGTGAGGTGATTAGATATATATATATATATAATCATGTGCACATAACATCGTATATGGGGAATTGAAATTTGTTTCTATTTCCACAAGTTGAGTTAGATTGAGGATCTAGACTCCACCCCAAAATGAACAGATTAGCGAAGGGGATAGCGTCTTATTCCATTAATGGTTGCATTCAATGAGATCACATAGAACAAAGATTAAATATTATTATGTTTTATCTGTGATTATTATTTTTTCCATAGAGATATTGGGAGCTCGACATAGTACCCATATGCTTTGATATTGAGGAATAATATTAATACATTGAATGCAACACGAAATTTAATTCAATAGTAAAGATGGTATATGTAATGAAATTGAGAATAATTCTATGATTTCCTTAAGTGATCCTTGTTAACTAATTTCACCCAATTTATCATTTACTTAATTTTCATTCACTACTTCTTGTACACACTATTTATCTCTATTGAATATTTTTGGACACTGCTGGTGGTGGCCTACTAAGTTGCACTCGCATCCTTCTCGGTCCTCCATTTGGTACCTAAGAATAATTCATGAAGGAATGTCAAGAAAGGTAAAAGAGTCTAGTGCTATGGATTTGAGTGGGGCATGGGATTTACATGGATTATGTTCTGGACTTAGAGTCAGCACTGTTTTGGGGATTCAATTTTTTTTTTAAATTTTGGGATCTCTATACTTGTGAAACTACTAGAATAACATGGCATTTTTACTTTAGTTTGTGGTTTTACCCAATTTTTGTAGATATTTCCTAGGCATGTTTCTTGGTTATATCTTTTTTTTAACTATTTTATATATTTTGTAATACTAATGTAAATAGGGTAAATTATCCCCATTTTCTTATTTATACCCTTGTGGTTTGTCGACAACCTCTATTATATAGGGAGATCTGCATGAGGTCATGTGGTTACTCAGGAAAAAGAACAAGTTTAGTGGATCTCTTGGTGGGTATGTTACATATATTATGATTGATTTATTTATGATTATAGTAGAATGATATGAATGATGGTTACCTATTAAAAATTCAAAGTATTCATATGAATTTTACGTTACTAGTGATTAGTTTAGAATATTATAAGTCTGGAGATTTCCACATTATAGATTTATAATGGTATATAATCCGGTAATAAATATATAGAAAAATATGCCATGAAGAATGATGTAATAAACAAAGTATAAGTGGTGAGGAATAGAATAAAATACAATGTTATTGAGAGGTAAAATAATATTTATAACAATATGTCTTAAGAATTACCCACAAAGAAGAATCCACTAGAGAAATATTGGAAGGAAGCGATGACTATATCCGTTTATATCTCCAAAAAATATTTCTTATATCCAAATAAAGAGAATAAATTCTATGACATATGTTATGGGAACTAGATAACATTAAATTGAATATTCAGAAGTATATATATTATTCTCAAAGAATAGAGGGACCAAATTTTTTAATCCATCAAATTGAAGCGATTTTCATTGTCTATTCATAAAAAATAATGATATAAAAATGTTACCAAAAAATTATTACAGAAATTATTCAATTTCAAGATATAAATACTATCTATATTCATCTAATTCAAATATATAATGGAATGTCTTTAAAAAACCAGTGAGGAAATCTTAGAAGATAGTTATAATAATGTGATATGCCTATGGGGATAGCATGAAGATATATGAAACTCAAAAAAATACATTGATAATGTGGAGATCGCAACACATTCACCTTCTGTATGTAATGGAAGGAGAAGGGGAAAATTGATAAAGAAAATATTTTTAGTGACCAGATAGCTCTAGTGAAAATAAAAATTGTGATGTATCTAAAACAAAACACCCTTTTATTTTAAATATCATCTATTTGTTTTTATTAGGATTACAAAGATGAAAATTGGGTTAAAGTGATAAAGGAAGAGTTTGAAAAAATTAAATATAACCAAACATGATAAATTTTCGGGAGGCAAAAATACTAGGAAATCATCTAAACCAAGGGGTTATTCTATAATAAACTCTAATTATGAAAATTTGTTATAGAACAAGGCATGGATAATGTGAAATGGGTATTCCCACATAAATATAAGTGATATTAACAAAGCATTTTCATTCATTTCCAAATTGGAAAACATTAAAATTTTCCATGAAGTGTCTTTAAAATGATGTTTCATTGTGTACCAAATTTATGTAAAATAATAATTCATTAATTTATATATTAATTAATAATTGTAAATAAATAAATATAATGGTTTCCTTATAGATAAAGATGAGATAAAATGATACCAGTAGAATAATGATATTTATGGACTAATGTAAGCACCAAGATCATGGTATTATATACATGATCAAAACATCAAAAAAAAATTATTCCAACATGGTGGAGTGGGTAACAATTTTTACACTGATAAGGATAGTGATTAGTGGATTTTAACTCTTATTTATATGCATAAAAAATGTTTTTACGTTCAAAATATTCAAAATGATTTATTTTTTTAGAATATATGAGGTGTTTGATTAAAATGTCCATGATTATGGAGCTACTATTTTGTTTGATTTATAGGTAACTCAAAATGGTTTGCGATCATTTATTTCTCAATGTTAATATGGTAAAGATGTTCTAAATCTATTTTTTATATTGGATTCTATGATAATAACAACACTGATGTCTATCTAGATGATGTTGTCAAGACATGAAGATGAAAATAAGGGTAATGCGACAAAATATAGACAAATCATAAGAAGGTTGTTGTACATAATAGTGACATGAACCAAAATTAGGTTTTCCACTTTTCATTATGCAAGGTATCTATGTTTTCCAAGGAAATAAATATAGAATAAAGGTAAATAATTATTAATTACATCAATAATATATTGGATTTAAAGACATTCAATTAGAAAAAATCCCAACATGCATTTCTGACATATACAATCATGAATTGGGAAAGATCAAAAGATTAATAAAATTCAACATCAAAAGGTTATTTATCCTAATGAGGTTTATGAATTTATTATTGAAGAAAGAAGAAATATAATAACTCACTTATGAAGTGATGGTAGAGTATATAGTGGACACTCAAGCATGTACTCAAATATTAATGATGATCAAATAACTTTTGGATGATATAGTTGATTTGAAACATCCTATTATAATCAGATGAGATAAATCAGGTTTTATTAATCTTAAAAATATTCCCTTCCATCATTTATGGAAAAATTAAATCCATATAAAGAATCATTTATATATGGATAATATTGAATAAGGTATAATGAAATTAAATTATATGTCAAAAAAATCATGTTTTGGATATCATGATTAAGGCACTACCCAAACATGAGTTTGAGAATTATAGAATGTATAATGATCCATAATTTTCTTATATAGTTATTATATCTTAAAATATGAATATTCATTAAATAACATAAAAATCAAAGAAAGAATCATATATGTGAAATCTTTTTGTAAACAAGGATATATAAAAAACTGGTTTATAAGTGAATCACATCATCTCCCACTAAGTTCTTCATAATTAGAACCCTTCTAAGAAATATAATAATTATTACCTCACTTTATAGTGCGAGGAAAGGATAAATAAGAAACAGTGTGATCATATACTCATTGGGTTAAACAAGGGAGATATCAATTGTCGATTAAACATAAAATGAGGATAAGGGTGGGAGACCAAGAGCATAATATTTTAATACCACAACCTATATATCATATATAATAATATAGAGTCTGGTAATAAAACATGGAAGTTCATAAGACATGAATCATAAAGGAATCGAAGAACATAATCCAAGATAGAAAAAAAATTAGTATAAGTCTTAGATTTCATGAATATATATAAGCATTGAAAATATTTACTTAGTATTCAAGGCTCATTTCTAATACTAAAATAGTATATTTGTTTCTCACACAAAACAATCATTATATTCAAATTTCACACCCAAGAATATCATAGTAGATAGATTCCCTTATTTTACTTCGTTCAAACCTCAATTCTACCTTGTTTATCTCAAGAGATATCCATTATTACCCAATGAATTAGAGGGATATATAATTTTGGTCCCACCCATCACCTAATGAAAATAAATCATATGTGTTATTTGATATTTTAAAACATTCATTATATCATAACCCGTGAAATAATGGTGTTAAAAAACATTTCATCATGTCATATCCCATGTAAAATAAATAGGGTTCATAAGGGTTCCAAAAAATAATAATTAACTCGTAGTAATGATCTGAATTTCAGGAAAAATCATTAAATCACAATCATATACATACATCCATAAAATAATAGTGATTTGTTTCATTTAATGACAACACTAGTAACCAATATAAAACATAAATGGATGTTTTCATAAATTAATGATTCATTTTCATGATCAATATAAAATTTCTTGAGGATTATTCAATTTTCACATTGAAATCATTTATTTAAAATATAAAAATTCCCAAAATTTTAGAGAAAAATTATTCTTTAAAAATAAAATTGAAACATGTAAAGTAAGATTCATATAATTTATTAGTCATGATGGTGGGGAATATATTTTATTATTTTTACATTAAAATCAATATTCATTTTATATTTCACTGAAAAAGTTAACAATACCTCATTCAGAAAATGATAATAAGATTTTTTTATTAAAATAGTAAAAAATAAATAATGTTAAAAAAATTTATAAAATAATTAGAGATTAGTGAAATAATTCTTTAAAAAATATTTAGAAAACAAGGACCAACGGTTGAAATATAGAACCGACATCACTATAGCGGTGAAGGGTACTATAGCTGGAACTGTAGCGGCAGTGACTTTGTTTAAGGTAATGTAGTAGCCCTGGGACTATATGAGGACTATTCACTAATGGGCCATTGGGTAAACAAATTTGCGCCTTCAAGACCATGTAATGGGATTTCAAACCCATTGGGCCTACATTCCATGTATTGAATAAAAATATCTTCATGGTTGGGCTATCCCCTTGGAGGGTTATGCCCTACCTTGTTGGCCTGAGTGTGTATTTGGTGTGTGTTTAAAGTAATTGTTCAACCAATACCCTAATATATATTGAAATAAGTAGATTAGAATAAAATATAGGATATTATTGACATGTAGGTCGTGAAATTCATCATTTAAATCTTAATCATAAATAATCATCATTAAAAATGATATTATAAAATAATACCCTAACCCCAAGTTCCACAGTCATTGAAAGTGATTTTTCATACAATATAATAAATTTAAATTTTTTATAATTCTATAATATATTGATGTACCTACTTATAATATCATAAATTATCCCCTTATAACATTTTAGTACCAATTTATCTATATTCCCTTAATAAAATCATCATTTATATGTGTTAACTATTTCATTTTTTCATAAGAACTATGGTTTGGTAGTTCGAATCAATGTATATTGATAACAGTTACATCATCAATTTAATTTTAATCATGATATAAATATAATATAAATTAATTATACATAAATTTTTATTCATCAATAAAATCCAGATATTGAAGAATGAATTTCACCATTCATGGATATGTTCGGCCGTACGTACGCATGAACGTCATTTTAACTTTTTGATTGATGGAATGAAAAAAATTGTAAAAATTAAATACCTATAACTAATCATTATTAAATCATATAAATCACTTATATTCATAAAATGTGTCTTTATTATCCTCCATGTAAAATAGAAATGAAAAATTAATCACATCACTCTATGAAGGTAGTGGTCCACCTATACACTCGAGCGATATTTTCATTTTCCAATAGGCTGGAAGTTAAAAATATAGATATTTTATTTTATTGATTTAAAAAAAATTATTTCATAAATTTCCTATATAAACTTCAAACCCAATATATTATTAATCCAAAAAACATGGTGTACAAATAGTGTTTATATTATTATGTGGAGACAGAAAGTCATACGTACACAAGAGATATAATTTCACTTACCATTTGATGAGTCATATGGTGGATAAAGGTGGTATCATAAACCTAAAATAATTTTATTATATATATTATAGTTAAATTATAATTTTATTACAATTACAATATATTTATAGGTGGTAAAACAATAAGTAAAAAGAAATAGATTCATTAAGGATATTACCTATTCATTGAAATAACTCATTTAAATATATTCTAATGCATATTATGGTTCTTATTTCGAAAATATTGTGACATATATAATGTTAATAAGTATGTTTCTAGGAAACTTTTATAGGTGTTTTCAATCCATAAGACATGATGTGGGTTGAATAAGAGACACGAGGGTTTCCCTTTTATAAGTGAGGGGAGAGGGACCCTTGGAATTTCTTAAAGTAATAAAACATAAAAGGGAATTTATATACAGAAATGATTAAAATGGGTAAATATTTGGTTATAAATTATTATTTTGTTGAAATCCCATCAAACAAAAAAATATGGAGAGGTTTATGTGGAGTTTTAAACATAATATTTTGGTTTAACCCCTTTTTCAACCTATCTTAACCTTAACAAAAGTAACTACTATTTCAATCTTAAAGGGTCAAAGATGATAATGTAAATCGAATATTGATTAATTAATGGAACATGTTTTATATTTTAAAAAAATAATAATTTAGTTTTCTGCAAAAAATTTCTTTATGACTTTTTTATCATTTATTAAAATATTATTTATTATAAAATTTCATTAATGAAAATATTGGAACAATTAATTTAATTTGAATTTAATGAAACCAATAAAAGTATGGAATTAGAATATAATATAATAACACAAAACTAATCTGTTGTATTAGTCAATATAATTCATTTCACAATTTAAATCACTATGATTTTATAACTTTTTATATTTTTAAAATAATTTATTATATATCACTATTAATTGATGAAATAAACTACCGAAATTGAGTAAGAATTTAATATAATTATATAATAACTAAAAATTATTAATACATTTTGAACATTAAATTGATTTTTTTACTCTAAAAATAAACATTAAATTTGGTCAAATCCTTCTATTTTCATATGTTAACACATAATAAGTATTTAAAAATAATAGAGTAAAATTTTTTATTTTTCTTTTCTATAAATATTATATATTTAATTTTCATGGAAAATTTTCACTAAAATAATTACATTTAATTCCAGCGGTGATAAGAGTTCATGTAACACAATTAATATGAATTAATAGGAAAAAGTGTTACCTTAACATTTAAGTTCATCCAATGTTAATGAGATTTTCCCTTTACTGAGGTGTTAAATTTTACAACTGTTACATTTTATAATGCCTAAAAAAGGGTACTACTGACCAAATTTAGTCCTCCTATTTCAAAAATTGGAACCCATATTTCAAATTTAATATTATAAATGTTGTATATATTCATTTTAAAATATGTTCATAAAATGTGACAAAAATCAATTTTTTGATAAGTACATTTTTATGTATAAAAAACGATTTATCCATATCCCGTCATGGATAACATTTAATGATTTTGAAAATATTTTATTGAATATATAATATATAAATTTTATTAAATTAATTCACCAATAGTTATTAATTTCATTTATTATTATAGAAACACATTACACACATAAATATTATTTTTCAGAAAAACATGTCTTTTGTTTTAAAAGGTTTTTAATTTTAATTTCTAATTAATTAATAAAACATGATATTATTTTATACATTTTTAATCCATATATTTTTAATAATTTTGTTATTAATATTAATACCACTAATTTAATGGTTAATTTATAATGTTATAAATTAATAAATGTACATTTTGGCAGGTTTTTGTTTATCTCAAACTAATTAATGAATTTGTTTTTTAAAAATATATCATAAAATATTAGGTTTTTATATTATACCCCCTTAAAGTAAATTTCACTCTATAAATTAAATCCCCTAGATACAAAAAATTTGGATATCTTTGTTTTGTTATATCTTTATGTTCGCATGTAGCTTATTCAAATTTCTTATTCCTTTAGAAAACTTCAGCCAGGTGGGTAAAATAGTTCCATAGAAATATATCTCTATGATTTATGATTTGTACAGGTTATTCTACATAATGAAGAACATGATACAATGGTAAACCATATATGTCTTTTACATATTATGGATTAGATATTTACTTCCTTAGGAGGGATACATAGAACACATCATGAATTTTAGAGAGGTTTTGTGGAATCAGTGACTGATAAGCTAACATCTCAACTGAATGAAGAATATCAATGAGAAAATATATCTTGGGCCCAGATATTCCTTATTAATGAATATAAAAACAATATTCCATTAATAAATTCACAAAACACCTTACTACCAAATTCATACTCCATATCACACTGATGATTATGAGAATGACTTTTCTATCAACTCTATGATTCGATGATGTATTGATGAATAGATATGACATTCTCACCATTTTTATCAATTATCTCATGTACCAAGGAATTTATATTTCCAACTCCATCATTTCATAATGGTGTTCTAAAATTCATTCCATATTGTCTTCATAAAGAGTCATTTGAATTCTCAAGTGAAAGACACTATTCTAATAAAAATTAATAGGTGAATCTGTTTATCCCAAGAACACTTGAAATCCATATAATAGGATTTCAAGATATATGATAGGGTTTAAAGGGTTCTATTAGACCAACCATCTATCTAAGGATGATAATATTTATTTATACTTATCAAAATACCTATATCCTACTTAACAAATCATAAAAAAATTAAAGTAAACCTCAGATACCAATAAAATATAATAGAATGTGGTACTACATTAAATGTTAACATTTAATTAATGTATATCCTATAAAGATATTAAATAAAGAATTATTCTATAAGAGAGAAACATTATGCTGATTTTAGAAGTCCATGAACTAAAACCCAAATGGAATTATGAGCCTTAGATGTTTTGGTCAGTCTGATGAAAAAATCCATGGTGATTTTTACCATTTACATTACGGTATGGGTAATTTTTTATAAATGTAATTAGATATCTATCTATAAAGATTTTGTTTTTTTAATACCAATCACTGAGATATATAATCAAAAATACCTATCTTGATTCTTTCTCAAAAGAAAAATTATTTCAGATATCTATACATCTTTGTACTACTATGGTGAATAAAAAGTTTTGTAGTATGAGTCTCATCCAATAAATCTTTCAAATATGGTGTGGATGAAAAAAAACATGGTCCCTAATCATTATCATTCCAACTTAATCAAGGTTGAACTCAAGAAAAATTTATGGCTTTCTTATAAATTTATATATATACTTTTTTTAACTCATTAATTCACATAGGGTTATATGGTTGAACACTTATTTGAGAAAGATATGATTTATACCATTCCTTCCAGATTTCAAAATCCTTACATTTCAAATCAATAATTATTAGATGTTTTTTATCCTCATCATAAATAAGATATCATGATCCTTTAAACTAATAACATCCACCACCTTATTAACTTTCCTAGGGCAGTAATGCATTCAGTAGTCATAATCTTTTATTAACTCCAACCATCTTCTATGGTCCATATTCAGCTCTTTTTGAGTGAATATATAATTTAGGATGTTATGATCACCACATATATCACACCTTTATCCATAAATATAATGCATTTATTTAACTTTTGTAGAAAAAATTTTAGATAAATCTAAATCATGTATTGGGTAGTTTTTCATGGAACCAGTTATTTTAACAAGGCATAATATATCACCAAATCATTATACATAAGGAGGAATCATAGTCACTTATTTGATTTGTCACTATAAATAATAAAACCTTGTATATTGTTGGGTAATGTAACCATAGGTACCCTGAAAAGGAAATACTTCTGTTCCATGAAATTTCCCTCTCATTAATTTGTCCATAGGATCTTAGATCCATTTTGAGTTAACTTGGTTCGTGATTTAAAAACTAAGAGAAATTCTATACAACACACAAATAATATCCATCAAAACCATGAAAAATATGAATCAAAGTCGAAATGGTTATTCTAGGACAACATTTAATGACCTCCAAATTAGATTGATCCATAGAGATAACTTATCTTGATATTATATGACCCAAAATAAATATTTTTTGTATCCAAAATCCATACTTTATTATTTTTTTAATAGAAATTTTTTTTAGGGTCTTCTAATAAATCCAGAAGCGATATTTATGAACTTTATTTCTCTTTGAATATATAATAATATCAACTCTAAATACTACTACAAACTAATAAAGGTTTTCAATAAAGATGGTAATAATTAAATATGTGATTATAGACTATAAATAAGTAATACCAAATGGAATCACAATATATTCATAGTTTCCTTACTTTGTATGGAGTGATTTCTTGGATATATCCTTATTTTTAGTCAATAATGTATGATATTTGGAATAATGATCAAACTTGGAAAATAATTGAGCATCCTGATGTTGATCAAACTATTCATCAATATTTGTAAAATGATACTTATTATATATTTTGATTTTGATAATTACCTAATAATAAATAAATAGTCACATTGATCCATTATTCTTCGACATATTGAAGACCAGGTATTCCCTAAGGTGTCACACTTGGATAAATGATTCCCTTGTCATGATTTTTCTATATTTTCTTCTTAAATTTCAAATACCCAATTAGGTTCATTATATATAGTGTCTTAGAAATAGCTGTAGACCCTAAAATGAGTTATATTGAGAACTAACCTTCACGGTTTGGTGGAGGACTAGAAAACTCTTCTAGAAAGACATTATGTAACTCCCATATAATACGAATATCATCAATGTTGAGTTTCTCCCTAACCATCGTGGAAAAACACAGTTTTTAGTTGGAATTAAAACCCATACAGTGGATTTGATTTATATTAAAATTTCATATTTATCATCTCACTAAATTATTATAATAGGTTAGTTCAGAATATCAGACATTATATACCATCCTCAAAAATTGATTTGAGATTTTTTTATATAAATCTAATAAAACCCCAAGTTAACATCAAATTAAACACAAGGGAGAATAATATTACCTTCACAAAGAACATTTCCACAAACATATACTAGAGAATAATCAATAAATGAGATATGATCATTGTATCATTATGGGGGTTCACATCTCATTCAACATCTAATCATTGATGTGGAATTTGGATATATTGAGAAACATTTACACATATAAAAGAGAGAGTAGATGAAGAGTTAAATAAGATATTAGTTATTCTAGATTTGATGGTGACTGTACCATTGTAAAGACCCCAAACCTCTCATACAATAATATTAAATCTTAAATGATGATAATTTATCACATAACATAGAAATCCATCATATAATCCCTTAGGTATAGTTCCTTTGGAAGCATTGATACATTAACAAATAGTCCATAAGTGAGGTATATAATCACCCACAATGTTTTTCATAACTATCACACTTCTTTTCATTCCTTTTTCAATCCCTGGAACACTTCCATAGATCATAGAAATCTTACTCGGACCGAAGGTCCCAAATCTATCCCAAAGCTCTCCTCATATTCCTCTCTCACTTTTGAAATTTGGTAATGACTTGAGTCTCTTTACCCTAACCATGGTAGTTCATTTCTTGTAATGAAAACCCTAAATTGTTGAGTTTTTTTATTTTGTCTTCGACTTGTGGGGTTTAAATAACCAATTAGTTGTTGTGCTTCTCAACTACAAGAAAATTATGATTAAACTTTCAAAAATAGAATATCTTAATATTGTGTGGTTCAACACCCCCCATAGATGAAACATATTCTTCTTTTACATCATCCACTGGTCCTTCGATTTTCACTTGAAGAGGGATGAACTAAAGACTATGATTTGGTTTAGCCTCTCAGAACTCCTCCTTCTATTTAATAATACTTCTATCTTGAACAATATCTTAAGCCTTGATAAGAAATTTTTTTGGATATTCAAACAAAAGTAGTAAGCCACCCCATTTCCCCCAAATCCGCATTGAGGTTAATGTGTTGATCTTTTTATTGTATTTCATCAATATTTCAGCTGGGGATGAATTTAGGTGGAATAAATATGTCATCTATGAAACCTAAAATGGTGTCTGTATCTCTTGTGGTTAGATTGGACATCTAACCCATGTGTTTAATTCTAGGTTTCAAATTAGACAAATGCATTTGGAAAAGTAGAGGTGTAACAATGATGAAGGGAATAGAGAATCTCAGATGGAACATTCTGGAGTGGAAGTCTAGAAGGAAGTTAATAGTGATTCTATGTCCCCCTTTCATCCTACATTAGTCATGATTTCTCTTCCTCAGTGTGAAATTACCATTGAGGGGGATCATATGGGTACTGTTTGGATTTCTCATCTAGTCCAATTTAATGTTCCCATGTGAAAGGAAGATAGAATTTCCAATCCAAGTTCTTTTGATGAGGTTGCAAAATTAGATGGTAATTTCTTACCTGAGAAGGAACCAGAAAACCAGGGGATGGAGGCAGGTCTTCTAGGTAAGAAAGAGGGAAGTTGAACATTAATGTCCAGTGATGAACTAAGTGTCTCTAATGATTTCATGTGCATTAATACTGATTTGGGATGTCCTTATTTTATTTTTAGTGCTGATATTGTCGATGAGGTAGTAAAACCTAGATTGGAACAAATCCTTGTTGTTATTAGTGAGAATGTAGGGATGCAGACGCTGGACCCAAGGTCACCTTTCCCAGTTTGGGATATCCTATATCCGAAAATATCCAATCAAAATAACTTTTTATCTTATAATTAGTATTAATCAAGTCTAGTAGATATTCATTAGTAGTTTTTATCTTTAGCTAGAAGCGATAATGGAACTGAAAATCACAAATTATGTAATAATGTAATTCCAAAAAAGAAAACGAAATGGGGTAAATCAAAGTCTATTGAATACAACAAGATGTGTAATGGAGACAATGTATTCCAACAAGTGATAGAGTATGAGAATGACTATTTTGAGCATATGAATGTTGGATCCAAACTAAGCAAGGGAAAAAAGGAAATATTAAATCTTGTAATTTCACAATTTAAAAGGGAGGGAAGAAATCTTGACCTTGAAAAGAATACTCGCTACTCCCCAATTTGTTTTACCAGATCATCAGGTATGAGTGGACATGTAGAAACAAGAGAAACTGAATTAAAATCCACCAAAAGAAATACTAACAGTGGGGAAAAAATCTAAGAAATAGAAAATGTGGAAGAATATGAAGGTGACCCTTTGGATCTCATCATACATTCTTCGGATGAGATGCATGAAAATTTTGTTCATATCAATGCCTCTAAATAGGAGTTCTATAAAATTTATGAATTAAGGGTGTGAGTTCACATAAATGAGGAGAAAGAAGAATGGATAAAAAAGAAAGACCAAAAACTAGTGTGTAGATTCAATAAAGTTAAAATCATCATGGAGTAATTCAAACAGACAATAGACAGAATGGATAATCATTTTGATGAGATTATCAGGAACCAGATCTTCAGGTTAGTTCACATCACTGGGGGATATATAATGGTTTTAATTCAAAAAATCGTATTATTGTTTTTAATAAATTTGTCAGATCTTTTAGCACATAGTTCTTCACTTATGTTGACTAATATTTCCCACCTTTCCTAAAAGTGGATTTTCAATAAAAAATTATATTTAGTGGTAGTTAGAAAACATGAATAACAAATGACTACAACACCTACATAACAAAGATCAAAATATTATATCATTTCATGTGTATGGGAAGTTAATAATACATAAATCATTATGGAATCAAATAACCTAATCCATGAGAACCTAAAATTGGTATAAGACATAAATTTTTGGATTATACAAATGAATAAGGAAACTTATGTCATGTCTACCCACTAAGACATTCATAACATATTAATCATGAGCTAAGCACATATGTACCTACTTATGGTTTGGGATATCATCTAGTGCCCGCTCTTTTGGGATTGGTATAACCTCCCATTAAACTTTATTTTGGGATTGGTATATCATCCCATGTATCACATTTTGGACTTGGGATAAACTACCATGCACCCTTTTCAATCTTGGGAAAACTTCCAATGTACACTCTTTCATGATTAGGATAACTGCCCATATACCATTTGACATCATATTACATTAATCGTTATCCAATTCATTAGAATTATATGTTAGATTTATATATCACATAATGAAAATCATAAAAATGTGTGCCAATAGATCATAAAATATTCATTATATTAGAGCACATAAATAGAAATGGGTTTCATAAATATTTCATCATAGCTTAACCAATGGAAAAAATAAATGGGTTTCTTATGAATTTTATCATTAAATAAATCATGGAAGAGGAATATCTTTCACAAAAATATTCTCCTCATAATTATAAACTAGTCTAATAAATAATATGAATGGTATCTGTGCATCAAGTCCCCAATAAAGCATAAGTAACATAAAATAATGTCAACATAGATGGAAAATGATTATGTAATATAACATGGAACATTTCCTGATGAAAATATCCACTCTACTATGAAAAAAAATGAAACACTAAAATTTTTCAAAAACACATTATTTAAAAATAAACTTGGGCACTTGTAAAGGAATACGTAGAAATCATTGAAAACATTCTTGTGGAAAATATCCATTCCATTTTGAAAATCACTTAATGTTTATAAAATTTTTAGGAAACAAATTTCATTGTAAATATAATATGAGGCAAATAATGTGTGTCTTAATAAATTTATTAGTCATGATGACATAATTTATATTCATTTCATACAAATTAATGTAAGTATTCCATTCACATTTTTTGTAAAATCTAAATTTGTATTCTTTGGAAAATTACATGACAATAAATTTTCTTAATAAAAAACATGGTAAAATGTTTCATTAATATATTATTTATATGATGTTTTAAAAATTGAATGAATTTTTAGATAACATAGTTTTGGAATAAAATGTGTTTTCGACCAGGGAGAGAAATAATTGTTCTTTTTAAAAACAAATATTTGGACTCTATAGTACATAATGATTATAAAATGAGGAAAAACATGAATACACATAACCTATTCATTAGAGAATAAAATTTATGAGTTTCATGAGAGATGGATCAAAATTTTTCATCACCAGAACAATAATCATAATCAATCCTGATAAATGATATGATTGTATCATAATACCATTAAAAATTTTGTAAACATTAATTTTAAGCCCCAAGGAAAGAATAAAATTAAATTAAACATAAAATATCATGACAATATATAAATTCCTGACATTACATGTCAATGGATATGTTTTTTACACGATATAATATAAGATAGGTACATAACATTACATATGTCTCAAAGAAGGAAAATTGAGACAATAATCCCTTAATGATTTGTTAAATTATAAACCACAAAACTCATGAAATTTTTATCCTAAAATTTATTTTAAAATGAAAATAATTTTCAGGGTAATAATCATAATATACATTCATGGGAAGTATAAAAAACACAAAAACATGTATTGAATATTGTATGTGTCCAACTATAGTAAAAAGTGGGATGAAAATACCTTACCACTTTAGTAATATTTTTAATAATAAATACCATTAATAATGAAATATTTAATGTAATTTATATAATAATATTCATGAAATAACAAGACAAATGTGATGTTTATACACTACACAATATAAACAAGTGGTTATTATAGCACACGTCTCCTAGAAAATAAAGAGAGACTAGAAATCACTTTTGTAATATATATAATTCTTTCATATGTGTTTCAAAATAATGAATTATAAAATAAGTTTATATATATATATATTTTCTAGAAACATAATTATATACATCACACCATATAATATTTCCATTGAACTTTTATTAATCTTTTATTAACAATTCATTGTTTAAGATATTTTTCAAGAAATAACTAATTTGTTTTTAAGTAAGTTCTGATTTTTTTATTTTTGATCCCCTTTATTTTATCATGTTTTAGTGAGATTAATAATTTAAACCATTATATATTTATTCTGATTAATCTATAAATGTTATATATAGAATTTAAATAAACTATTCCAAGTGATTGTAGGATGTATGAACATATGAACACTATTTCCATTTTTGTAGAAAAAAAAGAATGGTAAATAGTATATTTACATTAAAAATATTTATATCATATATATCACATATTTTAATCAAACACACCCTTACTACCTTCCATGTAAATCATGACTAATTTACAAAGATTCTGGAAGCGGTAGTCTGCCGTACACATGAGTGACATTATCATATTTCTTTGGAATAGAATGTAAGGTGGTATATGTGATATAATAATTGTATAAAGATAAATATGTTTTAAATACCTTATATATTAATACAATATATCCTCATTACCATCAAAATAAAATATGATTTAAAAATAGATAACATCGGTTCGTGATGAGGTAGTTTGTCCTACATAAGATAGACATTATTATTTTCCAATTGGTTTGGAGTTAAAAGGTAGTTTTGGTATTATAATTAAATAGGTATAATAATATTATATATTTAATATTTAAACATTTTATCCATCAATATATAGATTTATTAATGGTGGGTAATGAGAATGAATTAAATCAGTTCGTGGGGTAGTAGTCTGTCATACACAAGAATGATGATTTTGTATCTCATCTAATGGAAGAGGATAAGTAATTTGGTTACTAAATTAACATAATAACATATCAATATATTTGAAATTTTATTTCTTATTATATAATAATTTTTAATAAAAATTTAATATGGGGGACGTATAAATACTATAAAACACTCAGGTATGAATGTTAACAATTCTTTGGAAAATATCTTTTGTCTTGCAAAAAAATGCTAACTACATTTTTTTATAAAAAAAATAAGTATTCTAGAATTAAATTATGGAAGAATTATGGGATATTGTTCGGTAATGGTTAATCTAGTGGTACTTTAGGTTTTTAAGAGTTTAGGATAGGAGTAGACTTTTAAAAGGGATATGAGTACCATAATTATAATTTAAGAAAATTAAAATGTGTACCAAAATTTCTCAGATTCCAAAAAAATTAATATTATCTACTATAGACATTATAATATATAAGGTCTAAATATTTTTCATTAAATGGTTTTGAACATGTTAAGGGTAATTTTTAACGCATATATTTTTAGATTAACATGACGATAAATCCATTTTTACCTTAACCGCGACAATTAATTTTTACTTATTTTTCAATTAAAAATAAAAAATGTGTTATTGTTATAAAATATACATTATTATTATCTCAAATTTTTATTGATTTTTTAAAAAATAAATTCATTGAAGTGAAAAAAATTAATTTTATATTAAAACCACAGACGCGACGAGAAAGCTGTTTTTCAAAGAGAAAATGTTCACAACTCTGGAATGTTTTTATATAAAAATTAAGTATTAAATTGTGTAAAATGACCAAAATTTGATACATTGATAAATAATTTTACTTATTTTACTTTTAAAACAATACTAAAATTAATTTTATGTGTATAAATGTTTTAAAAGAAATGAAAATTATTAAAAAAAACATGTGCCTTCACTATTTATCAAAAACAATATATGCTTAGAAAATTATATAAAAATATACTTAAGATAAATTTTAAATGTTCATTTAAAAAGTTAATTTATTTTTGAAAATAAATTTTATTAAAGTGTAAAATTATAATTTAAAAAAAAGGACAAGAATGTGACATTTATTCTTTTTTAGAAAAGTATAGTTTTTCAGTTTATAGTTGGATTTAATTTATCTCATTACTATAAAATACATATGATGAATATTATATATTATAAAAATTACATAATATGTAAATTTAATTAAAATAATTCACTAAAATTCATTTTTTCTATTTATTTATGTAAAATACACTTTTCTTATTAAAAATAGTTTATTAAGAAATCAATTTCCTTTATTTTAAAATGGTTCTTATTTGTATTGAAAATTTATTAGTCATGAAAGAAGTAATTTTATATAAATTTGTATAAAATATATTTCCATAATTTAGTTAATATTATTCATATGCACCATTCCAAAAGCTTGGTGATAACATTTATATTAAATATTAATATTTTAATATTAAGTCACATTTCATTTAAAATTAATGTTGAACGTAAAAAAAGATAAACTATCTATTGTGTGAAACGTAACCAAAAATCAATATTATGTATAATGATTAATATTGAAAATATTAAATTAATTTGATAAAAACATTTTAAAATATATCATCTTGTTACATTCTACCAACATACATTTATTTAGTTTTCAAAATTTGAACATTTTCTCAATAAATAAGGGTTTAACATTTAAATTACCATTGTTGGAAACCCACATCTTAAAAAGGTTAATAAAACTTCTTATTGAAACAAGGGGAAGGGATTTTCAATGGCCATCATGAAAAACACATTCTAGGTTTCCAAAATTTTGAACATAGGTGGGTAGTAAAGATTTGGATATATAAGAAATTAGTAACGTCTAAATAATGATAGAGAGATATAGTGTTCATCGATAAAATAGTGGATGATAATGTGAAACTCCAAAACCAAAAAAAGATGAAATAATGGGGTGTGATAAATACTACTCATATCATCATAAATGATTCTAATTGGAAATGTTCTTTCAAGATCATTTTCTTAAATATGGAAAATTATAATGATAATATATACATACTTTTTTCATTCCATTTAATAATAATAATATCACCCTTTAGTTGTGCTTCGATCAATTTCCACTTCATCTCTTACTCCATGAAATGAAGATGAAAATCCATTATTCCAGACGCACTGGTGGATTATATAATCCATAAAATAATAATAATTCATTCATTAATTCAATATTTATTCTCAAAATTAGAGTATTTATAATATGTTATCCAATAATATCCAATGTTCAACTTAATAAATTCCCTTCATAGTTAAACCTATGTCTCATCCATGTATGGATGAAATTGAAATTGAAATTTTTTTAATCAATGTCATAAGTTTTGAAAATTCATCTTTTCATTAGTCTCTCAAACAACAAGAAGTGTCACATAATGTAACATAATAAATATGTGATACATTGATCATAAATTTTCTTGAAACATGGTAATATCTTGAATTACTATAAAAACATAATGAAACATACATTTTTTAAAAAACTAATTATTTCCTCAATCCTTAAATAAAATAATATATTATTTAATATATTTAATAAATAAGAAAACATGGTAAAATCCATCAATGATAACATAAATCACTTTTCCCTCAAATCTGTAATCCGTTCAAACGTAATAAATACTATATAATTTACATTATCCATAGAAATTGTCACTTTATACAATTTAAAAACCATTTTTTCAACATCATTAACATAATAAGGTTTATCTTCCCTTAATCAAAATATCCCATTTCCATTAAATCACTTTCCTAGGCCACCAATACCATTTATCATATTCTTTAAACTCAGAAATGAAATACTATTATGGAACAATCCATTAATGTTTCATGATTCTAACAAAAAAATACCAGTGATAAAAATATTATTCTATAAATCCTAATACATAAACACATAAATCCTTAAACATTCATAATTAACCATTCACTATGCTTTATACTCTAATAACTTGACACTTCTATCCATTCATATTTCATATGTTGTCTCTTTGTATATATAAATATAAAAATTACTCAAATAAACATTATGACCCAATCCATGATATTTACCTTTAGGATATTGATTTCCATAAATACTATACATTCAACATTTGAAACATTTATACCTCAATAATATCATATGGAGATGATTATTCTCATCCATTATTGTAACCAAACATTCAATTTTTCCTTTTCAATTACTTGGTTTGCGAACTCTTTTTCCACCCACAAAATATCTGCCCATTCCTCCCTGACATCTAGATGAGTTCTCCTTCCGATATTCCAGACACAGAGGGAACAAATCATATTTTCTTTATGGCTTCCACCATTGATTCTCTCAATGAACACCATCCATATCTTCTTTGGTGAGATTTTCATTTTGTTAAGGTGAATGTTTTTAATAATATATCTTTATATCTTGTTGTGTAAAATCCCAATATCCTTCACTCTAGTCATAATGCCATTTGGTTATTCATGATAAAATTTCCTATCACATTCAACATTAATCAACATACATTTATTTCTTTAAATTGACTTAAAAAAGAATATTAAGATCTACAATAATCATATTGGGAAAACAAATAATCATGGAAATAATAAATAGGATGTTTAGATCATTAAACATTATTAACAACCTAAGGAACCATGGGTGTAACCTAGGTCATCCATGATCATTATTCAAATCCTTCATAATGGTTCCTAATGTGTTTAATAATTCCAATATTATTTCACATTTTAATGTCAAAATAAGTGAACATAAAGTCCCATTTTTATGCACCATGTTATGATCAAGTCCAAATAAATGCACTATTCTATGTTTTATTACCCCTAGGTACCTATGTTACATATACACATCCACATATAGTATCCAAACATGGATGTAATTTCTCGAAAACCACTCACTATATCCATTACACAAATTCTAGGACATTTTTATGTACTTTGAATCATTTTTACACTTATTCTTAGATGTATCCCAAATCAATTAAATTGAAGTATCTTTAGATTTCCCAAAATCTATGTACCATAGTAGTTTCCAAAGGTATGATCAACCTTTCTACGATACCATCTATAATTACCTCAAGCTTCCCATACTAACATTTTACATGTTGAAATTTAAATATTCATTAGATAAAATATTGTTTTATGATAGAATAAATTATGTCTGGTGCCTCGTGAAACATGGACACATTATTAATGGCCTATAAGTGAGCCAGAAATTATCTAATTAAGTTCTTCATAACCATAACCCTTATCAGAAATACCATATATAATACCTTTCTTCAAAACCTGGTGAAAGGAAATAAAAGAAAGGAGAGTCTCTGATTCTTGGGAATGGTAAAAAATGTTTATATTTATATAAAAATATCTTATGGGTTAGAGAAATTAATAATAACATATGAAATACATGCCCCGTATATAAAAGATTAAAATCATATATTATGGATTATAGATTGTGAGTTCATAGGACATGAATCATAATCGTATCAGTGAACATGATCCATGTGAACATAAAATTGGTATTAGATAATGATTTGTGTCATATTCATAAGCATAGAAAAGTTTATGTCACTGTTACCCATCCAGACATCCATAATATATTAGGTGTGAGATTATCACCCATGTACCTACTTTGGGATTGAGATAACCCCCCATGTACCCTATTTTTGGAATCAGATAACATCTAATGTATCCACTTTTAGTATTGGTAAAACTATCCTATGGTGTAACCGTTTTTGGGCATGGGGAAACCTCCCATGTACCCTTTATCAGGATGGGGATAACCTCTCATGTACACATTGATCTCATATAACATTAATCATCAACCAATAAATTGTAGGGGTATATAGTTCCCACCCTTACCATTAAATTATTCATACATATGTGTCACATGATCATACAATATTCATATTATCATAACACATGCAATGAAATGGGTTTTATAAACATTTCATCATAGCATAACCCATGAAAAAATATGTGTTTTTCCTAATCATGTTATCATAGAATAAATTTTGGAGTACCAATGGGTTTCATAAACATCATGTAATCATAGCGATAAAGCATTCATATAAATAATAAGAATGGAATAATTGTATTATATCAATAGTAAATAATATATGATTTCAAGGGATGGTATCTTAGATGGAAATTATTTCAAAAGATCACATGGAACACTTCTTCAGGAAAATAATTTTTCCTTGTGGAAAATGTCTTTTTTAAATAATCCTAATTGTTTTTCTTTAAAAAACCATGGTAAATTATAAAGGAAACCTAAAAAATTATTAAAAACATTTCTTGTGGAAAATATATTTCCCATATTAAAAATCATTGAAAATTATTGACATATGTAGGAAATAATTTTCATTGATATTAATACTTGAAACTTAAATAATGGCAGAACAGTAGCAGTGTCATCACTATACCTGGTACTGTAGCAGGGTTTTTACTATAGCAGGTACTGTAGCAGCGCCGGTACTATATCAGTACTATTCACTAAGGGATCCATTGGGCCAGAAAAAGGGCATTCAAGCCTTATATTCAGGCCACTTGGTCATGGGCCTTCGGGCTATGTAATGGGTCTCCATTTACCCACACTAAAGAGGTATTTGATTTAAAAAATAAATTGAGGCTTCGTCCCCAACCATTAAAATAAATTACAAAGTATTTTGTTAAAATGAGAAATTGGTGAAAAAAATTGTGAAATTATTGTGGGAATATGGAAAATATTTTTTAATACAATTTAAGAAAACATGGTTTTGAAAGAAAATGGGTTTTCAAACCTAGGGAGAAATAAATATGATTTTTCATAGAAAATTATTTAGAAAACTTGAGTACATAATTAAAAGAAAATGAAGAGAAAATATTTATTCTAATTATATAAATATATTATAATAAAATTCATGAGTTTAATTATATATATATCAAAATATTTCATCATTGGAAATATTAGAATAAACAATCCCAATTAACGATGGGATTGTATCAAAAAACCCTTACCATCATAGTAAAATTGAATCTTAATCCAAACATAAATGATAATATTTAATCCATGATATTAAATTTTAATGGGGATATTGATACACCTCTTAAAATATCATAGTTTCATAACATAATACTTGTCTCAAAAAAATAAAATTGAAAAAAATACATTTTTTATTTGTTAACTTTTGAAAAGTAAATCCCACAAAAGAGATATAATAAAATATATATGTAGTCAAAAATAAATTTCATGAGAAGAATCGAAAATTCATTCATCGAATGTATATGCACCAAAAAAATTAATAGGTGGTGAATATGGAATGTGAATCACAATAGTAATAGGTGGGATGAAAATCCATTACTGGTTTATTAATCTTTTTAATTGTAAATACTATTTAAAAAGTAAAAATATATATAATTAAGAGAATTATAGTAAGGATATAATCTATAAAAAGAAAATTATATAAAACACATAAATGAAATGAGTGGTGATTATGGCATATGTCTCCACGAAATTAAAGAGATTCTCAAAATCACTTAACTCAAGTATCAACATCCTTTGTAAATGTTTGAACCTTTTGTATAGTAAATGTTGGATTATTATAGATATATTCTATAATAATAATTATATATAAATTATACAGTATAATATTTACTTTTACCTTTTAGTACATGTTTATTAAAAATTCCATGCATGTATAAGTCATGTTTCAGAAATGAACTACTTTGTATTTCATGTATGTTTAGATTTGTGGTTTCATGTAATCTAAAATTGATCATGGTTAAATAATATATAGAAGGATAATCATGATATAAAGATCATATATATTTGTAATATATATATATATATATATTTATTTATTTATTGTAATCCATAAAATTTAGTGATAGAAAATGAAACACACCATTCATGGAGACAGTAGGTCATTCATACGCTTGAATGTTGTTTCCATTTCTTCAATGGGATGAAAGGAAGAATTTTTTTTAATATTGTACCACTATAGAAAAATTTTATGTCAAATATATAAAATATATTCATTAAAACCATCCTTCTTATAATTTATATAAATTGTGAACAGATCACATTTCTTCGTGAGACGATAGTCCGCCGTCCACATGAGCGACGTTATTGTACTCCCATATAATAGAAAGAAATAAGGTATATTATATATCATAATTATAAATGTATAAATATGTTAAAATTATTTTATATATCTATCAAACTATATTTATTACCATCAATGTAAAATAGAAACGAAAAAAACATCATATCAGTTCTTGAGGCGGTAGTCTATCGTACACTCGAGCGACGCTATTTTTTTCCAAATGGGTTGGAGGTAAGAAGTTATAAGTGGTATTATTTTTCCATAGGCATGATAATATCATAAATATTATATATAAACATTATATCCATAATTATATCCATACATTAAATGTGGTGATGGAAAATTAATAACATATGATCGTGAGGCAGTTGTCTTCCACACACACAAATAATGATTTCATTTCCCAATTGATGGGAAAGAAGAATTATTTTGGTTATGAAATTGATGTGATAAAATCTCAATATATGTAGAATTATGATTTTATTATATATGAAAGTATAAATATATATACCCTTTATTTTTATACGTTAACATTACTTAACATTTGTTGAATACTTAAAATATCATACAAACAGACAACCAAAGACCGTATTAGTATAGGGACTTTAGACACATGGATGAAAAGAAACTAATACCTAAGTGAGATACATTATATCCCACTAATTTATTCTTGACTATAAATCATCATATACACATTCAAAATAATACATATCTTCATAAACATGGGAAGGAATCATAAAAAGGGGTGATCTAAAATTCGTAGTAAGAGAATACAAGGGAGACATACAAGCATAAACATTAGCACAGTAGAATGAGGATGTGATCATGAAAATTGATGATCATTCACACCATGTCAAATATAATATACACGAAACATGGAATAAATATTAGCACCTAATAATACATGAATCATATGTAAATAAATAATAAAATCCATGATAGTAAAGCATCGTAATAAAACATGGAAATGTTTTCGATAAATAAGCATATAATAAAATGATTTCCCTAGTAGACATGACATCGCTACCAATACAATCATGGTAGTACATGTTCACTCCCCATACCATCTTATCCATCACAGTTCACTCCCATGTCCATTTTAATATAATTTTTTTCTCCTCCTACCATCATGGTCATAATGGTTCACTCCCATTGCCATATTAGTGGTCATTGATCATTCCCAAGACAATCACAGCCTATCTCATGGGAAATAAATATTTACCTAATTCATTGGAGGGAGGTATAGGTCCCACCCATTTCATATTTAAATCAATAATACATGTTCCAGAAAATAAAATCTATTCATATAAAAACCCTTTTAATGAAATAGGTATCATAAACCTTAAATCATATCATAACCAGTAGAAAAAAATACAGGTTTCATAATCATTTAATCAAAATAATAAACCATGAAAGAAAAAATGATTTCATAAACATAGAACCCATGAAAAAGTGATGGGTTTCAAAAATACCCTGACATTAACAATAACCCATTCATGGAATGAATATGAATGGAAGATTTATATCATTTCAACTAAGGGAATGACTAACATCAGAAGATGCCATCTTAGATAGAAATAGACTAGAAATGATATTATTAAATCATTTATTGAGGAAAATGTCCTATATTTATTGAAAATAGCTATTTAAAACATAAAAACTTTTGAAAATAATTTCCTTTTTAAATATTTTGAAAACATATAAATAAGTATTTAAAACATATTGAAAACCATTTTCCCTAAAAAAAGAAAAAATATTCTTCAAAACATTTTGAAAACCATTTTCCTGGAAAATAATTTGTAAATGTATAAATGATGCTTAGAATAATTTGGAAATATATTTTACTTGAAAATATATAAAAGAAGCATGAAAACATTTTGAAAATAATTTTCATTGAAAACATATAAAATAATTTTCAAATCATTTTGAAACAAAATTACATTGATAATATTTTTTAATTTTTTTACTAAAAACTAACCTTTACAAATGAAAACAAAACATCATTGGATTGATGACATGAAAATATGTATATGTTATATGAGTTAAAAATAACATTACTTTTTCATGATATATTTTTGGAAAATGAAACATTAGGAAAGAAACAATAATATTACATTGAAAGCATTGGTAAAAGGAAAAAATGGTAAACATTTATTCTAATGATCATAGGGTATTAGTATAATATTATTAGGAACCATTTTTAAAAAAAATTGTTTTTAATGGAACACAGATTTCTGAACAAAGAGAGAGGTAAGGTCATACATTCATAAAAATTCTTTCTTAATAATATTATGTACCAAATAGTAGAAAAATTTCACAAATACATTAATATATCATTTATTTTATCAAACGAGGATGGGTCACTATCTAACTAGGCACCCGAACCAGTCCACGACGTGGCCTGAGAAGGCATTCACGATCCCCACAGGCTGTCACAAGTTCCTAGGTATCATAGAAATATATTGTAATGATTTACTCAAAATAGAAAACACAAAAAACCAATAATATAGATAAAATAAAAATAAAAACTGAGAACCAAAAAGACCCTTAAACAAAATCTAAATTTAAGGGTTTATAACATGAACTCACATCCCCAATAAAACTACAAAAAAAGTAACCAAAATACTATCTCAAACCTCAAACAAAAAAGTGAGGTGCAATATCCACAAGCTACAAACTCCAACCTCTATTAGAAGACCATCAACAACCCAAACCACCATTGCTAAGAAAAATGGCTCCACCTGGAATACACAAAGGACATGATCTACATACACCCAAAGGTGTATGTAGGCTGTTATTCAAATGCCCAATAGGATACAACCCAATTAAAAGTATCCATGCCAAAACAAAAAAATAGATAATATAGCATGATTATTTAAAATAGTAGTGTTAAAATGATTTTTTGGAAACATTAAAAAGTTGAATGTAAAAATGAAAATAGTATTGGAACAAAAACAATATCAAAAATACAACTTGAAAATGGAATAGAAAATTAAAAAATAACATGTACACACTAGAGTTTTCCTTTGTATGCTGACAGAAGGAACCACGTCATGAATACTAGAGCACTGTGGATAAATCCCTTAAGGTAGCTTGTATGCGTGGGAAACTGGAGACATCATAACTCGGTGTAAATGTGGAATAGTAACCACAATAATATACGTTCTCAGGCATAATCCACTAGTATGGAAACACATCATTTACCTAGTGGTCTCCAATCATCATAAAAATTTAGTTAGTGTTGTAACATCAATCCACCTAGATGAAACCAGGACGAACCTCTTACGCATCATGTATTATACTAGTATTAATCTACCGACATATGTTTCGTGGATTTTTCCTTACGATAAATCAGGTTCCACATTCACATAATATATCACATTCACATATCACAAACCAAACTAAACATTACAAAAAAATCCACTACTTGAATACCAGTACACCATTTAAAAAAAGAAAACCAAACCCTTTTCTCACCACAATTCGCACCACTTTCATAGCCTAATAAATTATTTAAACTATTTGCTGAACATTTATGTATAGAAAAAAAGGGTTTTCACATGAAAATTCTCATTTTCACAAATAAGAGTACCTTTAAAAACATAATGCACATGTAATGCTATAAAATAAAACTCTCACATTCCACATATAATTTACTGAATACAATAAAACAATTTATGAAACACTTAAAATTAGAAAGATAAGGTTATCCCAAGAAAGAAACACTCAATTTTATATAAAAAGACACTTTAAAACCAAAAGTATTGCATATTCATATCAAAACATGCTTTGTATTATTCAAATAAATTGCAATTAAGTTTCATGGGTGTAAAACACGCTTAGCATTCCAAGGAAGAAATTTTTAAAAAATGACCTTATTTTTAACACATTCACATATTATGTGTTTTTTAAATCATGATTCACACTTCTTTCCCAGATTAATAAATATACATTGCACATATTTTATATATTTAATAAAAAACTAGGAACAAAATAAAGTGGATAATGTGAAATTCACACATGGAACATAAACCGTGTTCCTTAGAAATTAACTTTTCGATACAAGAACACTTTTAATCTTTTCCAAAAACACCATTTGAACCTTCCAAACAAGGAAACAAACTCATTCTAAAAAAAATTCAATAGACCACAGACAAAATATAACCAATTTTATTAGTAAAATCCATTTTGAACACAATGAACTACGAACCACTTCAAAAAAAATAGCATCACACAATCAAAGTATGGAACGAGGAACAATTAATTTAACCAACAAATTAAAATGTAAACAGATTATAAGGAATGGAATCATCTACTAGAACCATTAATCTTCTAAAGAAGGGTGTGGGATCATTATTTCAACTCTACCACACTACAAGAAGGTAAGAAAAATCCCTAAAAGAATATAAAAGACCAACAAGATCACAATAAAACCCTAAAAGATGTGAAAACCATATAATAACAATGAAACCTTTGATCGGGGGAGGATGATGCTGGTCGGAATAGCCTAAGGAGGAGAAGACCAGCGGTTCTCTAGACAAAGATCAAGGGTATAAGGAGATGTTGGTGGGTTGTCATGAGGGGAGGTGGGGAAGCCGATGCAAGGCGATTGCTAGATGGGATGAGTGGGAGGCCGACGAGAGGGGGTTCTAAGGGAATGGGGTAAGCCAAGAGTGGTTGGTCTGGAAGCAGGGGTGTGGGGAGATGGGGCTAGCCAGGAAATCATAGCCCATGACTGGGAGGTGGGGATCTAGGTGGTCACCATAGTCGATGAGAAGGGGGCGCATATGGGTGGGTGGCGTGACCAGAATACAGAGAGGGGAACGAATGTGACATGTTCTAGGGGGTTATGGGGTGAGGTTTTTGTCATGACTATAAAGAAGAGGTAGGGTAAACCCTAACTGAATGAAAAAATAAATTTGAAAACTAAAAATAAAACCAAAAAAACTAATAATAATAATAATAATATTAATTAACATAATAACAATATTAACAATAATAATAATAATAATAAAGAAGATTTACCATTTCTATTATCGTTAAAATAATTATTTAAAACCAGTTTATTTATTTATTTTTTATCTTACTTCAACATCATTTTTTTCACATAATTTATTTGTTTTAGACATCGGGCAGACCGCACAGTGAACTTGGTGAGGTCACGCGGTGACCCAGGCGAGGTCGTGCGGCTTCGACCATAGTGTGCTGGACGCAGTGAAGCCCTATAAAAGTATTTTTAAATAAGTACTAAAATATTAAATGTCAGGCTTCAACCTAGACTCCTGATTCCCATAAAAATTAATAAAATAAATAATGTAAATGTGGATGGTGTGAAAATTCTCCCCACCAAAGCAATTTCCATCCCTAGAAACAAACAACTAAATTGAACCCCAAATTAAAAAACAACACCCCCTTAAGGTTCAATGAGGATAACCACAAGAAACAAGAGAAAAGTGGAAAATGCTACATGATTAGATAAAGTGACATAAATGAAAACCTAATGAAACACATAAAAATAGTTTTTTCTATTTTCCACCCACCCCAAAGAGATATGACACCTCTAGTTGATTGATCAAGGAAAGGAACTATCACACCCACGGTAACCAACCTCACAAACCAAAAAAACTCAAATAGAATAGAAGGAAAACCACACAATTATACTTCAATTAAATAAAACAATATCAAACCACATCCACTGAACACTCTTATATCTTAACCCTGATACATATTTAGAAAGATAACCAAAATTCCAACATGGGGAAACCCCAAGGGGATCCCCACCATTAAGAACCTACAAATGCTCAAGGTGATACTGTAAAACCAACACAGGGAGGTCTGGGTGGAATCCCAACCATTATAAACATTCCAAAACTGATTTATTCTTGAGACCTTTTTTTTGAGACCCACCATGGGTCTCTCCACCATTGTAGCTGACATAAGATACAAAAATTTTATAAATTTATATACAGTGACAAAACACCCCACCACAAGGGGCGTGGAGGGAGGGGTATACTATAGGGGCATCAAAACCACAACTGAAGAAAAATCAACATATCCATATCCCTGGATGATCACAATTGAAATTTGAGACCAATTTCCCCAAACAGACCTCATAAAGACTAGTAAAAGAGATAGAATCCGGTGAGATGCAACCACTGGGATGTTAAGGTAATAGGACGACCACGCCTCCTCATAGTCACAAAAAACCCCACGCACCCAAACAGGTCATTTTTTACGGAACAAATACAAAAAACAATTTAAACAACCTTCACCTTTAATACTGATGACAAAAATAACGTTGGGATCCCATACACTCCCGAGGTTCCGGACCATATGCCGACTTCACTCCTTGGCCTGTGGTTGGAGCCTTGATGTTCGAAGCATCTCCTGCCTCACAATCAGGCATCATAAACTTCTAAACAAATATTCTCCTTTTTTATGCCACATGAAAACACACCACAATCAAGAAAATTCCAACCCGTATAGTACACCATGACAACCGACTACTCCGTTGCGGAATATCCACTAAAATAGGGGTTTAGATGATGTACATGCATCACCTATTTACCTTATATTATAAACTTAAGAAGGTAAAGATGCTTGATAAGAACTCCCCTTTGATACCATTTTATTAAGAACTAGTATGGGTCACCATCCGACTCGATGCCCGACACGGTCCGCATCATGGCCCGAGGGGAATTCCCAATCCACACGGGCTGAAACATGTTCCTATGTATCAAAAAAATCATGGGAACGATTTAACCAAAATCAAAACCACAAACAACCGAAAATATAGATAAACTAAAATTTAAATCTTGCATCAAAAAAGACCCTTAAACTAAATCCAAATTTAAAGGATTACAACTTGAACCAAAATCCAAAAAATATAACAACTGAAGAATGTAAAACTATAACTCAAACCTCTATTGAACAGGGGAGGTGCAACATCCAAAAGCATGAAACACCAACTTTCATTAGAAGACCATAAAAACACAAACCACCATCACTAAGCATGATTCCTCAATCTAGAATAAACAAAGGACAAGATCAAAATACACCCAAAGGTGTCTGTAGGGTGTGAACCAAATTCCCAATATGATTCCACCAAATAAAAAAGTTCCATTCAAGAACATCAAAAAGATAATTTAACATTCTTATTTAAAATTGTACAATTAAAACGCTTCTATGGAAAACATTTAAAAGGTGAAATTAGAAAGAATATATCACTAGAAGAAGAAAAACCTCTCAAAAATATGAATTTAAAATGGAAGAGAAAATTCATAAAGAAGATGCACACACTCAAGTGGTCCTTCATATGCCGACTGAAGGAACCACTTCATGAGTACTAGAGAACTGCAGATAAATCTCTTAAGGTAGCTAGTATGTGTGGGATGCAAGAGATATCATACCTAGGTGTAATCGTGGAATAGTAACAACAATAATCTATGTTCTCATGCATGATACACTAGTAGGGAAAAACACCCATAAAATAATGGTCTCCAATCATGACAAAAGATTAGTTATTTTTTTAACATCAATCCTGGTAGATGAAACTGGGAAGAACCACTTACGTGTCATCTAGAATACTAGTCCTAATAAATCCACCTAAGTAGCCAGGGCTTTCCCTTGTTCTCAATCATGTTCCACATTCACATAATATATCGCATTCACATATCACCAACAAAACAAGATATTACACAGAAAATCCACTACATTCATACCCATACACCATTTAAAAATACACATGCACACCAAAACCATGTCACACCATAATTTTCACCACTTGCATGACCTGATAAATTATTTAAACAACATAAAGAACCTTTATAAATAGCAGAACATTGGTTTTCAAATGAAAAATTCCCAGTTTCAAAAATAATAGTTCCTTTAAAAACATAACTCACATGTAATGCTATCAAATACAAATCTCTTACTCGACATATAATTTAATAAATACAGTTGAACAATTTATAAAACACTTAAAATTATACAGAAAATGTTTACACAATAAATTCCCACCCAATTTCATATAAAAACACCATGTTACAACCATAAGTATAGAATATGAATATCAAAACATGTTTTCCATTGTTCAAATAATTTTCAATTTAGTTTCGTGGCTGTAAAACATGCTTAACATGCCCTGAAAACTAAATTTCAAAAAATTCATTATTTATAGCGCATTCTCTATTTTTTAGTTTTTTAAAACATTACTCACAACTCTTGAACAATTTAAAAAAAGGTTTCACATATTCTACACATTTTATCAAACACTACTCATAAAACAAAGTGGAATATGAGAAACACACACATGGGACATAACTCATTTTCCATAGAAATTCACTCTTCAATACAAGAACACTTTGAATCTTTTAGAAAACACAAATTTCAAATTAAAAACAAGGAATAAACTACTTTTAAAAATAAAATCAATAGAACACACACAAAATATATCCAATTTCTTTAATAAAATCCATTTCAAACACAAAGAAATGATAACCTCTTTAAAAAACACAATTTGCATCATGTATTAAAAGTATGGAACATGAAAAAATTATTTTTAAAAAAAATTAAATTATAAATAGGTGATAAGACATCTAATCACCAACTTGAACCAATAATCTTCATAAAAACGGTGTGAAATCACTATTTCACATCTACTGCAACACCAGAAACCATGAAAAAACACTAAAATAGGATACCATACCTACATTATCACAATTTTACCCTAAAAAGGTGAAACCCTAATAAAAAAGGATGAAATCATAGATCAGGGGAGAGGGACACTCGTTGGAAAAGCTATAGGAGGAGAAGACTAGAGGTTGATCGGATGTTGGTCAAGGGTTGAAGGGGATGCTGGTGGGTTATCATGAATGAAGGTAGGGAGGCCAATTCTAGGTGATCACCATACGGGTGGAGTGGGTGGCGGTAGAGCGGGTGTTAAAAGGGAATGGTGTGTGTTAAAAGTGGCTAGAAGAGAAGTACAGGTGCGGGACGATGGGGCTGGACAGGGAATCAGGGGTCGTGATGGGGTGGCGGGGAGCTGAGCGGTCACCAGAGATGATGAAAATGGCGTGGAATTGGGTGGGCGATGTGACCTAAAACAAGAGAGGGGAAACAATGTGATGGATATATTGGGTTACAAGGTGAGGGGTGTGCTATGACCAGAAATAAGGGGGGTTTAACACTTACTTAAAGAAAAAATAAACATAAAAAAACTAAAAGTAAAACAAAATATAAAAATAAAATTAAAACTAATAATAATAATAATTAAAACATAAATAATATTAAAAATATGAATAACAATTGCAAGAATTATAATAAATAAAACTTACCATTTATATTATCATTAAAATAATTCATTAAACCCCATTTATTTATTATCTTACTTCAACATAATTTATTTCATTTTACTTTATTTATTTATTTTGGACGTCGAGATGGCTGCAACATGAACCAAGCGAAGTCATGCAGTGATCCAGGTGATGCCACATGACTTTGACCCTAGATCACTAGACACAGTCATGGCTAATATAAGAATTTTTAATTAAGTACTCAAAAAATGTAAATTCGGGCTTCAACCCAGACAACTTGATGACTGAAGAAATTAATAAAATAAATAATGTAAAATAGGTGGATGTGACATGAATAACCATTGGATAATAAATGTAATGAATTTTTATGATAAATGGGTTATAATATTTCATCAAAGTAAGCATTAATATAAAAAATCTAGAAAACTGACATGATTGCTTCAAGAAAACACTTATCAATTGGTAAATTGGGATCATAAATTACATGTAAGAAATGTAATTTAAATTAAATTTAATGTATCTGGAGAATATGTAGATACATGATATATCCTATAAAATTGAACTATATACACTTTAAAATAAATTTATGAGAAAAAAACATGAGTCTTAATGAACGAAAATTTAGAAAAAACTATTTTACCTATTTTGTAACCTTTGAAACTAAAACACATGAAATAAATTTCATATAATTGATATTTAATTACCTATAAATTTATCTATAATTATCATTTATTAAATCCATGATTAGTATATAGACCACAATAATGGAATGGGTGGGGAATAAAGCCTGGATCACACAGAAAAAAATTGAGATGGAATCCCCTTACCCTATGTCATGAATCACATCGCACTTGTTAAAACCACCTTTATAATAGAGGTAAATATATTATAATTATTTTAAAGAAACATATTTCTAAATTTAATTATATATATTGTTGGATCATTACCATATATTACCTTCTTGTTAACAATCCTTTGTTAAGGTTTCTATTCAGGTAATATGACATTTGAAATTTGTGTGTGTTTTAATTTGTTATGTCATTGGTCATTATATTTATATTATGATTCCAGAAATTAATAAATGATATAAATATAATTATTATTCATTATATTTTTATTATAATAATCTATAGAATTTAAAAGCATGAAATGTAATATACTTTTCAAGGAGATGGTAAGCTGTACTACGAATTAACGTTGTTTAAGTTTTTATGATCTTATAAAAAGAATGAATGAAAATGAGTTATATGTATATAATTATATAATATGATTAAATTTTTATTATAATGTTATATATATCATATATTTTCACTAAACATATACTTAATAAATTCCGTGTAGTGTGTTAACAAATCACATCACTTTGAGGGGGTGGTAGTCTGCACTTCCTTGAACGAAATCATCATATTATCACAAAATGGAATGTATAAAGATATATGTTATAAAATAATTTAAATTAATAAATAAATATTAAATATAATATATAAATTATATAAAAATATAGTCCTCTATAATTTCAACCATGAGTGTCATTAAAGGAATAAATAAATAAACATTGTCTATTGAGGCGGATATTTTCCATACACGTAAAGAGTATGTTAGTTACCCATTATATGATGGTTTTTATAATAAAAGATTTTATACTTATAATAAAAAATAATAGTATTTTTAGGATACTATTGTTATAAAAGAATTAAATAAATATCATTGTGGTTATGGAGAAGAAAAATAAAATAAATGATCTTGGGAGAAGTTATTACCTCTAAATCTGGTAACTCCATTTGGTTTGTTCCAAATAGCATCCAAGATTTCCCTTCATCCCAATGAAATTATTATACGAGTTAGGGATTGATTTTGGGAAATTTATTGGGAAGACCATTTCTTATCTTAAGAGGTTTTATAGTTATGAGGAAGAGGAAGTGGTGGTGGTCTTTTATAGGGAAGGGAAATGACACACTTGGCATTTTTGAAAATAGGTTAGGTTTACCAACATCTTTACCTAAAAATGGTCATATAAAACAAAATAAAATAAATAATAAATACTTATAATTGTAACTTTTTCCATCCAATGTGTTTTTAACTAGTTTATAGGTCATTTTTTGCCTTAAATTTACGGTTTAGTACTTTATTGACATGATTTTTCTCCTAACTATTGTAATTAGTTTTAATCACATTCAATTATAATTTTATACAAAAAAAGATGAAATTTATATAAATTATAAATTATGGTTATTAAAAATATGGAATCTATTTTTATCAATTATAATCAAATAATTTGTAGAAATTAATTTAAAATTAATCCCACAGTTAGGTCGACAATGCAGGTTTTTAAAGCAAACCCATTCAAAAGTTTTCATTGTTTTTATATCTATTTTCGATGTTAAATTGCTTCCAATGACATAAATTGGATTAATTGACATCATTATTGAATAATTAATCTTTTAAAAATATTAATATATAAATCAACCTTATAATTAAATTGGATGAAAAATCCATTTTGAATTAAAATACAGTATCATTTACTATTCATAAAAACATGAATCATTGCAAAAAATTACCAACAACTTATCATAAACTATTATTTGTTTTTCATTTCATATATATAGTTTATTATGAAAAATTGAATCTATAAATGATCTAAAAATTGGTTTTAAAATGGTATATCCAATAAAAGGTGGTAAAATTACGTCTACAAAAATAAATTTTTTAAGCATAAAATTGGGTTTGTTCTTATATAATGTCTATCAAATATATTGAATGAATATAAAAAATATTTGATTTAAAATAATATATATATATTAAATTAATATAATGCACTAATTGTATTTAATTTAATTTATTATTATAAAATATCTTTGTGACCATAATGATAAACCATTTCCATTTCAATTGAATCGGTTTTCATATTAATTTATAATTATTTATAATCCATATAATTTGTATTATAATTTTGAAAGCCATATATATTAATAAATTATTTAATACTATTCATAACTACTAATTTAATAGGTAGGTTATATATTATTATATAAAATAATAATATTTTATTGATATTATATTATTATGTAAAACTCGGTCTTGCATGTTATGAAAGACATCGAGGAAAGTCATTCTTGCATGTAACAAAAGCTAAACTCGGTGTTCTGTATAGATAAAGATAATAATTCTATTTCATGTTGTGCCTGATTAACTTGGTTCTGTGTGTAATTTATTCCAAACATTGTTTTTTAATAAAAAATAAGATATCTTAAGTGTATCGTAAAATTAATAATAGAAAAATTGTTAAATTAATTTGAAAAAATATTAATTAACAAAATATCTAGGTGTCACTTTCTACCCCCTTAAAATTTATTTTAATCTCTAATTTTATCTGGGTTATCAATGGTTTAATACTTGAAATTTTCATTCATAGATACACATATCATTAAAATGAATACTAAAATACCCATTACAAAGGGAATGTTTGTACTATTGTGGTAACACATATAACTGGGTTTAAACATAGGAGAATGTTGGTTGGGAGTGAATATTAGACATAGAGTAAAAATATAAATATTTTTATGGTGTTATGGAGGTCATCAATAAAAAATAAATAAATGATCAATATAAAGTTGAAAGCCTCAAATTCATAAATCTGTGATGATTTATAAGGCCATCGGTTAACCCAAAATCAAGGTATTAAGACAAGAAATATTCTCTTGATCATTATCATAATGTTGATAATTACATTTATTGAACTGTAATATAAGAAAATATATTCAAATTATGTAGTTCTATAAACAAAATTTCATTATTTAGTTGTGCTTTTATCGACTTGTAATTCATCCATTAATTCATGTGATGGATTTCCAGAAATTAACTATGATGCCTGAAGTGATAAAATAAAATTTTTGCAGATATTAATTCCAATAAAATAATGAAAAGAAAAATTACTTCTCTATAAATATTCTAAAAAATCGATAGGATCAATACATTAATCTCTAACCAGAATAAATAACACAATTGTTTCATAAAAAATTAGTTTTACTTAAAATAATTATACATTAACTTGGACATCACTAGGCCAATGGTATGTATTAAAAACATTTCACCTTATTGTAATGGGTTCTAAACCGGTGGCCTTTCTAAACATGATTGGTTTTCACAGGACATATATTTTGTCATTTTTTAAAACAATATAATATAATTTCCAAAATACGATGGACATCCTTGAAATAAGGATAATCACAAAATTGAATTTTAACCATGTTTTTGAATAGAATATAAATACCTAAATACTTCATCAAAGTCTTATCATAAAATTTTTATGAATGGTTATCCTTTTAACCCATATAAAAGATGAAATTCCAAAACATTAGGAAGAGATTCCTGAAATTGGCCTTCCATTGATTCCTCCATATATAAAAATGTTTCTATTTGTTGTCACATTCTAAACATGTGAATACCCTAATCATATATTCTCTTGAAAGAAGGTAATATCATGAATTACCATAAATACTTATTTGAAAATGCATTCTTCCTTATTGAAAGTATATATGATTTATTCAATAAATCTAAAAATATTGTTAAATTCTTAAATGATAGCATAAATCCCCTATCAGCAATTACCTAATTTGAGACAAAGTAATTAGTATCATCTAGTTTACTTATTCATATGCCACTTATATTTATCTTAATAACATTAATATATATAAGGAATATATTATGGTTTATCTTTACATTAGTCATGGGTTTTTTATAGACATCACTTTGACATTATATCACTTTTCTATTCCATCAGAACCATTCAACGTGTTCTTATAAATTTATAGAGAAAATCGTTAACTAAAAAATACATATCAATATCTATATTTGTATAACATACTTCTTGAATCGAAATAAATAAAATATTTTATTATCCCACATCTTACTATTTCATTTATTAAGGCTACATCATCCTATTATTCAATACCTCTTTCTATTCACATTTATTTTCTAGTCTCTTCATCCTCGGCATTGTAACAATTACTCTTACCACCTTGATGATCCTATTCAAGAGATTTCCTCTTGGGACATTGAGTTGAATAATACCATTTACTCCACACCTAAAACATTTAACCATAAATTATTTCATAGGGAGGGTAATATTCTCATCCAATTTGATAATAGAACTCTTCATTTTTCCTTTATAGTCACTTGATTTTTGTACTTATGTTCCACAATCAAAACATATTATTTTTCCTCATAGATGTAAACCAAGGTTAATATTTCCACATTAATGAAATAAATGAAACCAAATATTAATTCCTCTATGGTCTCAATCACCTAATCTCTATATTAACTCCTTTGTTTTCTTCCTTGGAATGTCTTAGGGTTATTTAAGATACACAAATATAATCATATTCCCTGAAAATGGATTAGGCATGATCAAAAATTATTTCATTGAAGTGATAATCCCAATTTAATGCTCATAAAAAAAATCATCCACCATAGTTAATGTTAATCCCATTCATGTTAGTTCCATCCATTTACTAAAACTAAAAGTACATTGTGGGAAATACTTATAATAGAAGAAAACAACATAGTGTTGAAATTAATTACTTAATAGAAATCTAAATCCCGGAACCTTCATTAATCTATATCAACCTAGGTTCATCCTAGTTTATTTTTATACTACTTATATTAAAATTCATCATGGTTTTTCATGAAGAGTTTGTGAATTCCCAAAGTATACCCCCTGGGAGTCACAAATATGGTGTGCAGCAAGTACCATTGTTGTGCACCAGATTACACCAATTACAAAGTATAAATTATTGTTTTGATGTGTTCATAGTTATTCCCTTTAATTTCCATTTTATTTGTAAATATTGATATCATAAATTTCGACCTCATTAATCCATCCATCATATTTTATATACAAATGTTCCCATACCAAGATTTCATAAGGGATCCTCACCTTTGTGTCCACTTTTCAATTCAAGAAACTTTTTTGAATATAGACTTTTTTGTTTCGAATTGGTTATATTTTAATCTTTTTATTTTAAATATCCTATTTTCCAATTTATTTTATTTCAATGAGGGGTAATTTATCCTCCTCCATTCAGACCCTTACAAAAGATTTTACTATTCCAAAATTCCATAAGAAAGTTCTCTCTCTCTCTTATTTTTATCGTGTACCAAATTTTTTGTATTCCCTTTAATATTACAATTTCAAATGTTTGGATAAATTCTTTCCTATCCACCTTACTATCCATTTCCAGAATAATTTATTTGAGATCCCTTTTTAACCCATCAACCAATTTCATGAATTTCTATTTAACGTCATTATGATGCTAAAATTGCACTATGATTTTTAATCATGTAGTGAATACCGTAGCCATTTCTCTATCAAGGGTATTTAATTTATGATGAAGTACTTATTAATTGGGGAATTAAATTTATTTATTCTATATTCCTTGTTTGTGGAATAGATTATAATGTTCAATGAATCTGTGTTGATGATCTATGTGGCACACATAAGCCTAAAAATGAAATTTTTTTAAGGGAATTCCTTGATAACAATCCAATGCATTGGGAATGTTTAGTATCATGAGAATTCATTTAAAATGATGTTTTACTCATTATAATTCATTTTCAATGAGGGTTTACTCATTGCAATCCATGTGCAATGATCCAGGACTCATTCTAATATCAAGTTGTATTTTGTTTCCTCATTTCCATGTTATTATTATCACACTATATCATCCTTTTATGTTCATGTTTCTTTTTTTTTCATTGATATTATTATTGACTAACATGAATTTCCTTCCTCATATTATTCCATGATTATTACCTTAATTGTAGTTATTGCTCACAATTTTCTTATGTAAGTGCTTTATCCCATGCATTGTTAGATACGAAGGAATGTTGTGGTCATGTAAATGATGTTTTCAATAGAGATGCTGAATTTTATGTTTATAGATGTTATGTAATGTTCCTAACCCCAAAAACATCAGACCTCTCTATCTGCAAATTTGTAATAATTAAAAATTTTGTAATAAATCATGATTTAATATGACATAAAGAGAAGGGTTTTTATAATAATTGTTCGACCTAAACCCACGCGCAGTTCAACTTAATGGGTAAAGAAAATATTGTTTATAAGTACTGTGGACTACCACCTCAAGAAAACCATGATTATTTGTTTTTCCATTATCACCTATCATGGTGGATATTATGAGGGGAAATATATTTATATATTATATTTATTATTTATTTATTCAAAATTAATTATTTAATTACAAATACCATTATACTTTTCATTTTATGTAAATATGATAACATATTTTGTGGAAGTGTGGACTACCCCTCCTAAAAGTGATGTGATTCATTCAGGTGATACATGGAATGTATAGAGTGTGGTTTTAATTAAAAATATGTAACATAAATAAAATCTAAATTATATTAATTAAATAATTACTTTTACTTAAATATAATATATTATTTTTTTATTATCCTTTTAAAACACTAAAAAGTGAAAATGTTGATTAGGGACGTGTGGAATATAACCTTTTCGACATGATGTGAATCATTTTATATCAATATAATCCAATGTATAAGTATATATGAGTAAATAATAGGGTATTTATGATTTGTTGAAGATTCAAGAAATATATATTATTACTAAACTTCATTTCACATCAATCATGGGAAAATTGAAGCTTTACTCATGTGTGTGTATGACCTACCGTCTCCATGATTGTAATGTTGGTTCATTTTTAATATCCATCATTATTTACTAGGTATAAAATTATAATAAAACTATAGTAATGATAATTATATAATTATTATTAATCATTATATGTATATATAATAACCCCTTGCACAATAATTGTAATACCAAATTCTTTTTTTACACATAAATTGAATATGGTCAAAACACCCTATGTAAACATAGTTGATTAAGAAGTTGTATACAAAACTGTAAATATAGATGTCAAAGTAGTAATAAACATGAAATATATTATCAATAAATTATATAATTAGCATATGTTTATTATTGAGTAATATAAAGACACATGTGACAATTCAGACTCATGATATGGATTTTCATCTCACTATTTACATCCATGAGGGAAATATCATGTTCATCACTTACTTCCTTAGTGTGGCATATCTACTGCCCATTTTGATATATGATATCATTAATCATTTTATATTCATTATAATTGAAACTATCATTTAATGTTATTACTTCATGAGGATTATGATATAAAGTTTTCAATGTGGTAATGGATACATTGTAATGATAAAAGATTATTTTTCGCAAGAATAATTTTATTAATATTACATTACCATTCAAGGATATTATTTGATAATTTTTATATAATACCTTTAATATTGCACTACTTTAGATATTTATGACCTTTTTTAAAGTATTATTACCATTTACCCGTTGTTTAATGGTTAGAATGTTTTAGAAAATGTTTTTATGAAAACCCGAAATAATTTCATTATTCAATCAGAGATCTTATTTTCTTCTATAAATAATGTTTTAGTAAAATGTATTCAAAAATGGTTTTAAACATTTAAAAATCATTATTAAAGAAATTTTTACCCTTATTTTATATTTTATCAATGTTTTCAATGCAATCTTATTACTTCTTTCTGAACATGGTATTATTCTAAATATTTTTGCATACAAAAGGAATGTTATTTTTACCTCGTATGGGATTTACATATTTAACTTCTATCATTTCATTAAAGATAACTTTTCATGTTTAAAGGATAATTCTAAAATAATGATTAAAAAATGATTTCTAAATAAAAGGATTAAATAAATGATATTTTAATCAAGAATGATTTTAAAATATATTTTTATAATATTTATATTAATCGATGAAAAAATCCATTTATTTTACTCTATATACAATATATTGAATTAATAAAATCCCTAATCTTTCCTTGGAATATTTATTATTTAATTAGACAAATATTTTATTGGAATTCACTTTCTTGATGCCTTTTAGTCACTTTAGAATATTCAATTTCTAGTTATCATTTGAAAATGAATTTTCCCATAAAATATCCATATAATTTTTCACAGATATCATTATTTCATGAAGTGTATACTAGTTTTAATAGAGTTTTTACTTATAATGTTATTTTTATAGTTGGGGATATATTGTTAAATTTTTATCTTTTATTCAATATGAGAAATTCTTAGGATTTGAAAGACCCATGTTTGGGACTATTTATGGATTTCCCTTTGGGTTGGGGAATAGAAAATGTAATCCCCTTGATGAATCAGTAGACTCATGGAAATAAATTAGGTTGGAAAAAACCTTTTCATTTTTAACTAGTTTATATTAATATGTATTTTGAAATGTCTTGATAGTAGAGATAACGTAATCCAAACCTAATCAATTTTACCTAAGATTTTATAAATTGTATTGTGAAATGTCTTAACGGTGAAGGTTCAATGTATCATGGAAACATGGCTTAGAATAATTAAGAAATTATATTATTCATATTTAATTATTATTTTTCCATGAGTTTTTTCATTGAAATACCTATAGATGAATTTCTTATTCAGTTACACTGAATAAAATGAAATTTTTTAACTTTCCATATTGATAATTTCATATCCAGTTATAGTAATATAATGTGTTATCATTTATTTACCATTCCTTGTTGATTATTCACAAAAATTCATTCTCTCTTACTATTTAAATACCCCCATTAATCAATTGATATCTCCCATATTATGTTTCATTTCACGAGGTTATGAAGAATAATCCTTTTAATGACTCTCATGGATGTTTCTTATTTAATTCTATAATGTATCATGTATATGTTTTGTATTTACCAATGTATTATGGGTATCATGTATGTAACAGAGATATACAAAACTGCTAATCTAACTGGTACATTGGGGTTTTATTCCTTATAATAATTCTAGATTAATAAAATAAATAACAACCTCTTGTATTCTAGGGTTGGGTTATTATAGTTGTTATCAAAGAATGATTAGAAAAAACCATGGAAACATGATTTAGAAAACATAGATTAAGAAAAATAACCCTAATATAAAATTTTACAATGTGTATGGAAGACAATACTATAATTTTGCTAAGGTAGATATTAAATGGGACCTCATTGAAATACAACCTTTTTTAGATACTACAAGTGGATGCGGTTATGGAACAAATATACCTAGGGGTAACAACATCAACATGATGTGTTGGGACTTGCATGGTATATCATGGTACACAAAAATGAGGCTTTCTGCGAACCTAGTTTGAAAATCCTGGGGGGGAGGTAATGATTAGGATAATTCACATATACCTTACAAAGAATTATGAAGGATTTGAAAGTATTGATATCCCAATAGAAACCATGATTAATTTTATGTGATTAGATATGCATAAAGGATTCAATTTTTTTAAGTGGTGCATAATATTTAGAGTTATAGAGAGTTGATAATTTTATGATCTAATCTCATGTGTAATATTATTTATTAATATCACATAGATGGAATAATTGTACCAATACTCATGACCAACATAAAAGTTTCCCAACTATGAAATCTGGTATAGCTAGTATTATAACTAAGAATGTAACAGAAATATTAGGGCATATTAATTAGGATATGACACATAACCATGCTCGAAAGGAGAAACCTGTTCCACCAAGAGACTTTCTAATGATGGATCACTTTATGTAATAGAGGACACCATCATTTAATGGTTCAAATGATCCAAAGGCAACTAAGAAATGTATTAAGTCTCTGGAGAAGATATTTATGGCATTGGGATGCTGTGAAAAGGAAATGGATACACTTCTAGTGAATTGTATCAAAGGTGATACTAGAAAATGGTGGTCTATAACCCAAGATACTATGGAGGATGAATAAATAGAAATCCAGAAATGGAAAAATTTCAAGGTGAAATTCTTCACAAAATATTTTCCCTGTGAGAAAAAAGGTTTTGGGAATTTTATTTTTCTTAATAAAAATGGATGAGGAAATTTTTATAGAGTATGAAGACACATTTATAAGATTATCTAGGTATGATATGGATTACATTTATAACATATAGTTCTTTTTTGATCACTTTTTTAGGGGCCTAAGAGAAGTATAGAAAAGGAACTGGTCTCCCAATTTTTTTGTCATATGATGAAATAGTTTTATACGCTATAAAGACAATGAATAAATTATCTTTGTAATTTCACTAAGAAAAGAATATATAGAATGAGAGTAAGGTACAGCAGAAAATGTATTTGGGAATTTAGAAAATCATGTATTTTACTGCATGTTATAATTGTGGAATGAAACACTCTGATACATTGTTGAAGGGAATTTGAGTTTTGTATTTGTGTAGAGAAGAAGGAAATCGTGTTCATGATTTAAAGGGAAATACAAAAAATTCAAAGGGGAAATACTTCCATTATAATGATATTGGACACTACAAAAAAGAATGTATCAAACATCAAGGGTGTATACCTCTAAAGTATCAAAGGGATCAAGGTCAAACCTATGTTATTGATACTACTAAAGTGGAATGATTAATGTGTTTATGTGTTTAGATCCTTGATTATTGTTGTAAAATTATATTAGTAGTGATGTACTGGTTATATGACTTATGAAATATGTATGTATCGTAATAAAAAACTATTTAAATTAGGATTTTAGATCATATGTTTAATTTTACCCTGAAAATAAATTTAGTCATAGGTTAAACAATTTTAAAAGAAATATGGTGGAAAGATAACCCATATATGTTTCTAATGTTGATATTGTGATGATTGGATAAAGATAGGATTGGAAAGGATAATGTAAATTTGATACAACTAATTACCTTGGATCTAATTCTAATGTTTTGGATCATAATACATGGACCATGTATAACTTAAACCATTTATGAAATGATATATGATGATATTTAGATGAGGTTTTATATATTAATTGTAAGCACCCCATAATCCTTCATGAAAAATGGGGGTTCAATACCCATTGGGAGTAGGTATTGTAGTAGTACCGTAACAGTATTGTAGCAGCAGTGGGCACTATAGCAGTGGTGGTACTGTGCGAGTACTGTAACAGGCACATTACTATTCACAAAATGAGCATTGGGCTAAAAATTTGGGCCTGCGGGCTATGTAATGGGCTACATGCCCTCTGGTCCTTCAAGATGTGTAATGGGTCACCCTCTACTTAGTTAAAATAGGACTTTTCTTTGATTTAATAATAATATGAGGCATCAGACCCAACCTTTTTTGTGCTAATAGATGAACAAGAAATAGTTCAAGGAATAATTAAAGGAAAATGTTGTTTAATTATTTATCAACTCTAAAAAAATAGTCTTGAAACAAAGTTTTCATATTATCATCATTTTTATGATTTTAATGACCTTTTTTATACATATGGATAATGGTTTTGTGGTATTAAATATTTAACTGAATATTTTCTCTATCATTTTCAATAAAAACATGTTGGATTGATTTCTATTCAATATACATGTTTTCACTTGTGATCTACTATTATAAATCCTATTTTGGTGTGGAATTTCATATTTCATTTTCCCTTTTATAAATGATATGTGTTGTTGAGACTATTAAAGAAGTGGATTTTCAACAACAGTATTTTGAAATATTAAACTCCTGATTATGAAGACCAATGTTAAATTATAATGAATAAATTTAATTAGGGGGGGATTATGTGACACCCTAAGTCATTACTATATTTTTATTTTAGAATACATCAAATTATTTTCTATCTTTTTCATACACAAAAAAAATGTTATTCATACACTACACATAACACTTAGTTAGCTTCCGTTACATGCATGACGAATTTTTACTAGCTTTTAATGGCATACCTAATATAAAAGTAAATTTGTAAATTTTATAAATTTTATTTTTCAAAATAAACATCATTTTTGAGTTCATAATTTAAAAATTATATTATGTTGTTTTTTATTTTTATAAGAATATTCATTTTTTATTAATAGTGAAAAATTCTATGTTTTATTTAATAATGACCATTTCATTTAAATAATTAGTAATGTAAATTAAATTTTAAATTAGTTAATAAATTCACAATAGATCAATTATATATATATTAATGAAATTAATGACATTTGAATCATTTTTAGATTGAAATTTGATATAATTACTTATTGTACCTTTGGACGTTTTTACTTAAAACCCCGCTTTCTCACCATGTCTACGAGATTAGAGTTCAATTTTTTCCCAACATCTATGATTTAAATTTTTTAAAAAGTAAATAATAATTTTTAATTATTATAAATCCTATGTTCTAATAATATCAAATTAATTTTTCCCCAATAAATATTAGTTATTTTGATGATTTTACTTCTAGTGATTAAGATAAAATTTAGCTTAACAAGGGAATAAAAAATAATCTTATGGGACAAAATGACATAGAAACTAGTCCAAAATCCATAGGATGCTAATATGTTGACCATTTATCCTCTTGGGAATAAATTTATGGTTTATTGGGATAATATTCTACTAAATATCCTTATATGATATGTTAAGTAAAGAAAAATGAAAAGGGAACATTCGATACCTATAACCATTATAAAACATTTAGATTTGTAAAAAATAATATTTCTAGTTATACATATCCTATTGAATGATAAATAGGTTATTGTTATCTTCAAAATTTATCATTTAATTTTAGATATGAATTAGTAAGTTTAAATTCTTATGAAACACCAACACAATGATTATTTAGTTAATAATCAACTAAACTAAATGATACTAGAAATATTAAACATAATTCAAATAGATTTATTTATAGTATAAAATTATTATTATTTCGATTAATAAATAATGTTAAAAATATTATAAATTATTATTTTTTATTTCCAATATAATTTTCATATTTGTATATTAAAATTAAATAAGAATTATCAAAATTGACAGTAATGTTATTTTATGTTAAATTTTATTTTGTTAAATTATTTAAAATTAATAAAAAACTAAACTCTAACAATTTATTTTTTAGAATTAATTAGTATAAAATAATTTATAATAATTAACCAATTAATCTTTTTTATTAACCTAATATTGAAAATTTTGTAAAAACATTGTTAGCATAATCCGGGATAAATTAATGTATTTTCAAGTTACATGCGCTTTGTTTCTAAATTGACATTCCACACAGAAAGGATTTTTATTCTATAAATTAGATATAATATTTTTAATTCAGTGTCATAATATTTTATAATAATTATCAATTTAATTTAGTATTAATGGTTAATTTCAATTTGTTATAAAACTAGTTTATTTAATAAAATCAAAAAATGTTAAAATTGGGAGAAAAAATATTTTATGAAAAAAAATTATGAAAATGAAATTATTTTGGTGTGGTGGATGTTTTTATAGAACATTATTGTCCTTTTAAAAATTATTTTTAATCTATGGAGTCATATTAGGTAAAGGATTCTTCCCATTAATGTATACTGATTGGTATTTACAATAGTACCTCCTCCTCTATAAACATGAATTCAGTCATCCGCTTCCTCACATATCTGAAGGAATTTTGGATTTTCAAATATCAGGATAAATATCTCCTCAACATCCCACCCCTAATCTTGAATCCTCTCCTTGTTCATAAATCCATCCAAGGAAGCACTTTGGTGTAAACTAAAAGGTTTTACCCAAAGAAGAGGTAACATATTTTCTTTAGCTCTTTAGTTTTATTTCCATTCTCCACCCATAAACTCCTATTATTATATTATTATATAAAAAATAATTAAAAAAAATATACTATTATTTTTATGATAAAAATTTTAAAAACTCTCACTAAATTCCATATAATGGGTAAACAACTTACATTTTACGTGTACAACAAACTAGAACTCGTGAGATGATGATTGTTCATTTTTTGCATTACATCCACTCATGGTGGACATTATGATCGAAACAATATTTATATATTATTTATATGATATTTATTATTTCAATATGCCTATGTAATTATTTTATAATGCATACCATTATACAATCAATTTGTGTGAATATGATAATATCATTTGTAGATTGGTGGACTACAACCTTTTAAAAGCGATGTGATTCATTCAATTAATACATGGAACATATAAAATACTGTTTTAATTAAAATTATGTAACATAAATGAAATATATAGGATATTAATTACATAATTACCATTCTATATATATTATATATTATTTTCCTTATCACCCTTTTCACATAGTAAAAAGTGATAACGTCAGTCGTGTACATGTGTACTATAGCCTCCTGAACATGATTTGATTAATTTTACAACACCAGAATACTATGTATAATTATATATGATTAAATAAAATGGTATTTGTGATATAATTATCATTATATAATTATATATTGTTTCTTAACTTGTCTATATAATTATAACTGAAAATGGGAATGTTACTCATTCATTTGTACGACCTACAATCTTCATGATTGTAAAATTGTCTCATTTTTAATAATAATCATATAATTTTTTTTGAAATTATGTTTGATTTATAAATATTAAAATTATTAAATTACTATTATTATTCATTATATTTTTATATAATGATCCCTCTGACCATAATCGATATACAAAAGTCATTTTTGACACACAAACTGAATATTGTCAAAACACACAATGTAAACTTAGTTTCATAAATAGTTTTTTTAACAAATTTTTTTAAATGATTTAAAATTAATAATGAATATTAATAAGTTTATAAAAAATTAAATAATGTACCAATTTTTATTATTCATTTATTTAAACACACATGTGAAAATTTAGACTCTTGTTATAAGATTTTCAACTCAGTTTTTTACATTAGTGAGATAAATGTCATGTTCACCACTTACATATTTTATGTTGTGTATCTAATGGATGAATTTGAATATTATATCTTTAATAATATTATATTTATGTAATTCAAAAGTCTCATTTATTTTCATTCCTTTCATGTTTATTATGATTTATAATGCTTCAATGTGGTATGAGACAATTTAGAATGATTAATGATTATTTTACTCAAGAATAATTTTATTAATATTTCCTTTAAATTCACGAAAATAGAATGAAAATTTATCAATAAAACTTCCATTTTTTTTAAAAATAGTTATTCAAGACCTTTTTATGTATTACAACAATTTTCAACTATTTTTTACTTGAAATATTTTCTAACATTTTTTAAAGAAAACCAATATCATTTTACTCTTTAGTTGGAGAACCTGTTTTCATCTAAAAACCATGTTTTATTAAAATGATTTTAAAATTTTTAAAGATTTAAAAAATTATTTATTAAATAATTTTTCCCCTTTTATATTCTTATAATTTTTTCAATTGATTATTATTGTCTGTTTCTGAATAATTAAATTTAAAACATTTTATTGGGTAAATTGATTTTTTATTTTTTACTTCATATGACACGTATGGATTTACCCGCTTTCATTTCTTTGAAACATAATTTTCAAGTTTCAAACTTCAGTTTTTTAAAAAAAATAAAGTGATTTGAATAGAAAATATTTTTCAAAAGCTATTTCCAAAAAGAAATATATATTTCCTCAAGAATGATTTCAAAATATAGTTTTATAATATTTCCATTCATCAATGACAAATAACTCTGTTTTGACACCACATAGGATATTTTGTATTGATAATACCCTTAATATTTATCTGGATAGATTATGATTGATTTGGACTAGAATTTTGTTGACATTAAATTACATTATTACTTTTAATCACCATAAAATATTCAATTTCCTACAATCAAATGACATTGAATTTTCCCATAAATATCCATATCATTTTTAATGGATATCTTTTTTTCATGAACCATATACCAACATTAATGAAGTGTGTACATTGAAATACATATGATTATTTAGTGAAATATTTGTGAAATATATACCCTTTATTCAATATTCATATTTGATAAGGCATATTTTTTATTTGATATGATGAATTATTAGGACATGAAAGATTCGGGTAAGGGACCATTTAAGTAATTCCCTATGGGTTGGGGGCCAGTTAATGTAAGACCATATATGCATCCGTATTCTCATTGGATAGCATTAGGTTAGAATACCCCCTTCAAATTTGTAACTCTTATATTATTTATTTTCACATAAATGGTATTCAAATTATATATAATGTTTGAAAAACCAAGACAGTTTGTACCCACTATGTTATAAACCGCCTTGTGAACAGTCCTGGTGGTAAAGGTTACATGTACCTAGGAAACATGTTATACAATAATGAACAATTTCAATAATTTAGTATCAGTTCATATTTATCCATGATATTTTCCATTGAAATATCTATTGATACATTTAATATTTAGTTTCATTGATTAATTTGTTTCTATTTTTAGTTTCATTCCTTTCTATACTGATATATCCTTATCTTTTTATTTGAATGGAATGTGTTATCAGTTATTTTTCATTCCATGTTAATTATTCTCCTCTATTCAAATTGATTATTGTTTACATACACATACTGAGAATTTAATCTAACACTTATTATTCATCATGTCTCTACGTTATGAAGCGTAATCTTTTGAATGTGTTTTAAGGATGATGTTTATTTCATTTAATTATGCATCAAGGCCATATTTTCTATTTAAAAATGTATTATGGGTATCAGGTATATAATATTTCTTCCCAAATGTACTAAACTTATTAGTACATTGAAATTTTATTCCTTGTAATCAGGCCAATGTGTTAAAATAATGCACCATCTCGGAGCATCTAGGGTGGGGATGTTATATTCATGGAAGGGAAATGATTTTGGACCGAAGAGAGAAATAAAGTGAGTTTTTTTTTTAATTTTAATTTAGCCACTTGAGTTTTTAAAGAGGGGAAAATTAAAGGGTGAAATGTGTTATTAATAGATAGCCATATGATAATAAAATTAACAAGATAATTTAGAGTCAAATCATGACATTCATCATTAGAAACATAATAATAAACAAACCCACTAAACTTAGTGATTCTAACACAAAACTCTTACCTCAATTTCTACATGATTTTAATGTTATCTATCAACCTAGATGATAAATTTATATAAATTATAATATTTTATAGAATCATTTAAATAATTATACTCTCATATATAATCTCTATATAAAATTTTAACAATTAATTATTAGTAGCCTTTTAATAAAATCATCATCTCTTGATATTAACTATTTTGTTTATTCATAAGAATATTGGTTTGGTAGTTTGGATTACTATTATATTATCATGGTTACAGAATATTAAAAATATTAATAATTATAATAAAATCATATATATATTTTTTAAATATTTTTTTAGTCATCCAATTAAATTATAGATATAAAAATAAATTACACTGATCAATGAGCCGATAGACCATATATATGTATGAATGCTCTTTCCACTTTTCAATGGATGAAATAAAAAAATGGTAAACAATGAATCACCATCCAATAATAATTAATCTATAATATAAATCATTTATATTCTTAAAACATATACCTATTACAACCCATTTAAAAATAAAATGAAAAATTAATCACTTTGCTTCATGGAGGTTGTAGTCCACAAGTATGCCTGTGTGACGTTATCGTTTTCCAGTGAACTGTAAGGTAAAAAGGTAGATATGATATTTTATTTACAGAATACTAATTAACCGAAAAATATAATATATTTTTATTAAATCCTTCATAATACCCATCCATAGAATATAGTGATGAAAAATGAATTGTATCTCTATGTGAATGCGGTATGGTGTATGAATGGACGAGTGATAATTTCACTTCCTATTTGATGTGATTGAGGGTGTTAATGGATGATTCACAATCATAATATAATTTAATTATATTGAGTATATTTAATATATTATTTTATGATAAACTTCATATATTTTTTGGAGATAAAATAAGATGTAATAAGGATATGATCGTTTAAGGTGATTACCACTTCGATGAAACAACTCGTTTGGATATCATCTTAATGTTTATAGGTCTGGTATTGTAGTAATAAAATCAAAAATTTAATATGCCTATGTATATTTTTAGGATAATATTTGTGGGGTTGGTTAATCTATAATGAAAAATTTGGTGTAATGAAGATAAAATACGAGATCCCTTTTATAAGTATGGGGAGGGGAACTATTGGAATTTAATAAAGTGATAAAATATAAAATCTTCATTCTCTATGTAAATGATTCTAAATGGAAATAAATTCATATATATAGTTATATTTTCGATAAATCACATAAAAAACAAACTTTAAAGTGTTTTATATAGTGTTTTAAATTTTATCATTTGGTTGAACCCCTTAGTTAACCATTTTTTATCTTAACCATGATAAAAAAAATTTCAATCTTAAAGAGTTAATAATGTTACCTTAAATATAAATGTGACTCATTAATGGTCAAAATATGACATGTTCAACCATATTTTATTATGTTTTCTTAATATAACATTTCTTTGAATTTATAACATTAAATAAAATATAATTTATTATAAAATTTCATTTTTTTTCAATATTGGAACCATTCAATTATTTAGACATTAACGACACCAACAAAAATACAGAAATAAAATATAATCCTCTAACACAATATTAATATTTTATATTCATGTATAAAAACTTTTCACACTATTAATCACCCAAATTAATTTAATTTTAATATTTTTAGAACCATTTACATTATTTTGTATTAATTGATGGAATATCACGTCATCATTGCATAAGAATATAATGTAATTACAAAAGAACAAACAAATTTAAATAAATATACGTCAAAAAAATAATATCATTATTCTCAAAAATAACAATTAATATTTGTTCAGAACATTCTTTCATCCCAATGTGAACACGTTAGATATATTAAAATGTGAAAGGGTGACAATTTATATTTTTTCTTTGATTTAAATATGATATTAGTGATTTTCATAAAAAAAATAGTTCCTTAAATATGTAAATTTAATGACTAAGGTAATAAGGTTTAAATTACATTCATCAAATAAAAATTAATATGAAAATGGTGACCTTAATATTTGGTATTAACCTTTCATAACCTGATTTACCCTTTACGGATGTGATAAATTTTACCACCATTAATATCCATAATGACTAAAAATAAAAGTGGAGTATATACCAAATTTTGACATACTAATTCAAAAAATGGATATAATTTTTCAAAAATTATATTTCTAAATGTGTAAAAAATACATTTTAAAATAATTTCACAAAGTAACAAAAACACTTTATTAGAGTTATAATGTTTAAAGCATAAAATAAGATTTATTTATATCACATTCTAATAAAATCATTAGATGTTTGTTAAATAATTTTATTGGATATATAATATATTAATTTAATTAAAATCATTCAATAATAGAGTGTTATTTAATTTTTTTAGATAAAAACACATTGCACACCTATTTTTTTTTAAACACATCCTTTATTTTCATATGATTCATATATTTATCTATAAATAATTGATAACCAATGAGTTTTTTTATACATGTTTAACCAATAAATTTTTCATAATTTGGTTATTACTATTAATTTCACCCAATTTAACTTCTATGTTATAATGGTATATTGTTTTACTATTCATTTAAATTAAGGTTTGTGTGTATCATAAGCTATCCAAAAAATTAAATTTTCTTGAAAATAAATATTCCATAAATTCTTGGCGTGATAAAGGAAGGATCTTGGAATCTAATAGTGTCCATGAACTTAGATAGTTTGGTGAAGTTACCCCCACTGCCTTTTTTTTCTAATTTTTGAAAATTATGGTACCTCGGAATTGTAATTTTTTTATTTCAAATCCCCTCTACTAAACATTCAGTGAAGTGTACATGGAGTTCTGAAAAATGGGGATATGTTTTCCATCATCCAATTTCGATATGTATTTAATGGTCAGAGATAAAGATTTTTTTAAGTGTTCCTTACTATGAAATAAGTGTAATTAATTATATTCTAGTGTTTTGGTAAGGGGAAGAGTTATTGAGAGTGTATTTATGGGGGTCAATTCGATATTATCAAAGATAAATTTTTAAGGGAATAAAAATATCATGATTTGATTTCATGAGTAACATTTAATTATACAATTGTTTCTCATGATGATCATGAATCATGTGGGATTAATATTGATGAATAGTGAATCATTAAAGATCTATCTGAATATCAAAGAATTAAATATATATGTAGTAGGTTAGTTATAAAGTCTACAAGGAAATAATACTAGGAATCTAAATTATTTCTTTGGAATTATGGTTAACATGATCAATGGGAGTGATTGTGTGAAAAAATCCCATTGGTGAATTTTTTTGGGATAGGATTATTGAAAATGATTTTTCAAGTCTAATAATGTTGCATAAAAGTCCATAGGGAAGGTTTGAGAAGAGTTTGTGGTAACTGGGATAATGATATAGGAATAAGAAAATAATATAACCAAGAATAATGTTGTGGTGTGCTCGTGCCAAAATATGGGCAGAGGAAACACATCGCAAAGAAAAAAACAAATCTGGGGGGGATGCCTCGTGATGACCATTCACAGAGCCCTACACCAAGGCTAATGCGAAGCTATATCCCCACACCATAGTCACCGTAGAAAAAAGAGGTGGAAGGCTCTGTGGTTACGACGCATTGGACCGGGAGCCTTGCACTGCGGAGGGAGAAAATTCAACCGCTACAAACCAATCAAAGATGACAAAATCCTTCATGGTCTTCGCATAGAGAACATAGAAGAGCTCTGTACCGAGGAGGGGATGACGGTCGACTCCATTGTTATGACGAACTTGGCGTAACCTGTGACCGATCGTAGTGTTCCACGTGGCTTGGTACCAAGCCACCCCTACTTCACAGCTCCCCCCATCAATAAATACTAGGACCCCCTTGAGCCTGAATAACGTATACTCTGACCATTCACCTTCTCAGCTCTCAAATCATAAAGAACTTCATTCTCATCAAAAAATGAGCTCTTTCAGGTACTTGAGAATTGAAAATCACCCTTCCCTTATCTCAAATAAAACCCATCTTCAATGATGGAAGCCCTTCGCAGAGCATGTGGGCCATCACAAAGGAAGGAGAACCTTTTGGGGACTTGGGTCTTCGCCAATAACTCATGCTTCATGAGGTACCATCCATACACATTTGAACCCCATGCTAAGGTAGGGTCCCTGTTCTTCGTGAATCACATTTCTTCACAGTGTTATGCTTTGCAATTACCCTTGGTTCGTGATGTCATACTACACAAAGTCCTTTCGACTTCGCAAAGCACCTTATATATGCACCTATTCCCAATACCTAGTCTAGGACACCACACATCGCAAAGTCTACCCCTTTGTGAAGCCCCTCTATTTTACAGAACAACAGTGCTTCACAGGTTCCCATACTGTGAAGCCACTTTCGTCGCAAACCCTTCTCCTGTACGACCCTCTAGGTTTGTATAATGTGATTTAATAGTCCCTTGGGTGTTGTTTGGTGTTACATTTCATAGACTTATGCTTCTTCTCATAGGAATTTTAATGGGTATTTCTTGTTCGCATATCCACGCTAACTTGGGCCCCTCAGTGGATTACTCCATGATTCCCCCTCACCATGGCATTTGTCGGTGCCTTCCCTTCAAAAAGGGTTAAAGCTTGCTGATTATGTAAGTCCTAGGGGTGCGGAGTGAACTGGCCTTGTCCAATCCATAAGACGTTAAATTTATATGTTCTATCATCTTCAACACATGACGTTAAATAGTGGCCTCTCCTCGTGAAACTCATGTGGGGTTCCCCATCTCGGACATTCTATACGCCCACTCATCTCCACTGAAGTGAGATCTTCCTCACATGGAATGAGATCCTATTTTCTCGAGTGGTGCCTATCTGTGAGGAAGGAAAACCATATTTGTGTAAGCCCCTAGCCTTTCTTGCAAGAGGCAGTACCTCTGCTCCTCCTCTCTTCTTCCATGCTAAAGACCATAGGAGAGATGGGCACATGGACATTCATTATGACATCCATCTCCCTCTGATCATTATTGCAACCAGACCTCCATCATGGTGTGAGTCCCAAAATACATCTCCCTTGGTTGATGACCATGCATAAGCTACCATTTAATCTTGGTATATTATCCATGCGTAGTCCCCTATTTCCTCTTTCGGCTTCTAACCATGTGTATGCACCGTTACACTTCCCACATACTGACCTTTTGCAACATGATCGTGAGGTGTTTGCTGCCTCTTGTTTCTAACACCAAGTATGACTCACGTGGGAATATAGTAAGCATCAACAATGATATCCTTTATTGGACACCTTCGTTTGTAAGCCCCAAATTTCATTCCAAATTATGTGGACTATGTTCCTTGCCATGGAAAGGTACATATGAAGCCTCACTAAGAATCAGGACCAACACCTACATGTCTCGACCCCATCATGTCAGTTCAACTTCATCCCACATGATGTTAAACTTTATCCACCATCCCAATCTATGTGGACTTTGATCAATTCCATGTAAAGGTACGTAGAAAGCCTCTTTGAGGTTCAAGCCCAACAACCATCTGTCTCAACCACTTCACGTCGGTTCACCTCGTCCCACATGACATTAAAATGTACAACCCTTTCCATGACACAATACATTAAAATGTACCCATTCGATCTATATGGTCTTTGATCCTTGTCTCCCAGACAAGGTACATAGGAATCCTCACCGAGGTTCAATCCCAATAGATGGTAATCGGTTGTGTTTCCCAATCAAAGGTATGTCATTGTGTTCCCCAATCGATGGTAAGCTATTATGTCACCAATCGATGGTAAGCCTTTGGAACCCCAACCATAGATAAGTCGTTGTACCTAAACTTGTGGTAAGCTGTTGTACCCCAATCGAAGGTAAGACGATGTGATTCCAAATCGATTGTAAGATGATGTTCCTTAATCAGCAGTAAGTCGTTGTCCACCCCAACTAGAGGTAATCTGTTGGAACCCTAATTGATGGTAAGTTTTTATGTATGCCAAAAAAAAAATAAGTCATTGTGAACCCCTTCATTGGGACCCACATCTCCATTCTGCACCCCCCCCAGCGTCCAACCAACTAGGGATACAATCCATGCATAACCCCAATATATCATCGGGTCGCTTTCCTCTACACACACACACACACCAATTCTATACTCCCATCTGGAACTACATAGAATTTCATTCACCTCCATGGAGATATGTAGGAAGCCTCCCTAAGGCTCAAGCCCATAACCCACATCTCATACCAACCTCTCCCTCCAACTTATGTGTTCCAGTAAGGTCATGGCCTTACAAGGAGTTTCATCTTCCTTCGGATCCCACCCATGCGTCCATTATCACTGAAAACCTCCTTAGGTGTCCCATCAACCTACTGAACTATTCCGAATTTGATTCCCTACCATGGGGATACATATAAAGCCCCCCCTGAGGTTCAAGCCCAAGCTTGTCACGACATTCGTTATGGTTCCATATTATTATCCATCCACTCCATTCAACCATCCATATCTATGCTGATTCATACCTAGGCCACCACATCTCGGTGAGATCATGTCACCCACTTTCCCGCTGCTCCTAGCAGTAATTGGGTAACTAACCATGAGTTAGACACAGCATCAGCGACCCCCCAAAGGTTTCTCCCATATGATACACTTCTGTCAGTGTTCTCATCAATCTGATTAGTATCCTATAGACATTATTCACATGACATACCCTATGTTAAACATTATATGGTGGGTAAAATCTCATAGGCAATCCTATGGCATATAATTCATTACATTCGATGTGGGATGCCTCTGGCTTCCACACCCTCGAGAAGCCCTATCATTAGTGGAGGAAATCCAGACACAACTGTTTTCCTCCACCCAGATGCAACAGTGATGTCAAACGTGACTACTCCCTCGACTGATGTTTTCAGTCCTGACGGGACCCCTTGGAATGTTCTAACAGAAGTAGCATTATTAACTAACGTCCATGAAGAGTTGGCATTGGGAAGAGTTTGACGAACAATGTCTTATGTCTATGAAGGAGACCCGGACTAGGTAACATGTTCCGAGGTGGAATTCATGGATGTACGAGCCGACATCCCATAATATCGTTTTGATAAAGGAGAAAAAAATCCCTAAAATAGAAATGAATGCCGCCCACCTTTGGGAAGGGGGTTGCTAGGAAACATAAAAGTGTGTTCACCTCTGAGAGACGGATTCGCACCCCAATGAAAGTGTCTAAAATAGAAATGGTGAACCTGACATGAATTTCATCTCCTAAATATGGATAATAGTTTCATTCGAGACATTAGTGGATTGATGCATTACCGGATCTACGTATCTGGTGCCAGGTACCACCAAGAAAATAGTGGGCCTGAAGTGAAACTCACAAGAAATTAGGGCAGTTGAACATTGGACATCCAGATATACAATGTTGTTAGAGTGGATCATTCTTACTAGCCATGGAATATGGAATGGATTTGGGGCACTGGACTTCGCTTCCATTCTTACAACACTAATGCTCAAATCCCTCTAATTTACATGACCCAAGCTGCTTTGATAGGGAACCAATCACCGCCCAACCATTAACACCGAGGCAGGGGAAACATCAATGCGACAATATTATGTGGCCTCATCTCCCCCATGGAAGCCTCAACATACATGGTTTCTAGGATCACATGCCGCATCTCCCCACCTAAAATCATTCCGAGAAGGGTGATAAACGTCCCCGTACGATGATACAAGGAATAAGGGATTATCTAAACCCTGGATATGGCCCGACAAGACAAAGTGGGTTCTATGCCTTGACCCACCGCACCCCCATAGGTCATGTAGGGAGCCCATACTCCCCACTCCAACATATATTCATTTCTGGAGCATCTCCCTATAATTCATTGATGACTCCCACACCTATGCCAATGTGGTGAGGGATGTCTGGCTCAGCCTAGCTGAAATCCCATCCCAGGGGCTCCCACTAGGTCACTTCAACACCACCACCCAGTCCCATGATCTGAGCAGTAGGTAAGCTATATTCGTACACCACTAACTCTAATTCGGTTGACCTGATGCAAGTGTCGGGAGTAGACTGAGGAAAATTTCTGTCAAGGGGATTCATTATCAACGACAACTATGGCTCATGCCTCCTCGAACGTATACCATCAGGACCCTATTTATGCTGAGCAGGAGAACTCATACACCTGACCTAGAGTGAGGCCCCAACCACCCACATGTAGGCTAGGTTGACTATCCTTATCACCAACACAGGTAGTGCCAGCCAAGGGCCGATATGTGGAAATGACACCAAGTACGAAAGTCCTCCCTGTACTATCACCTATGAGAGTGCATTTCCATTCCACTCCAAATGTCGGTGTGGAGGTCCTTCTAATTCCATCTTCAATCTGAACAATGGTTCCCCCACTACACTCAAGCCTAGTATAGAAGCCTCCTCCACTTCCATGACCTCGGGTATGGAGACGATCCTCCTGTCACATGATGCCAGTGTGAAGATGCTACCCATCTAGTAAACTGTCAGCATGAGTGTCTTCCCTATGTATTTAAAGTAGCCGAAGAAGGTCCTCCTCATCTCAGAAATCAAATAAGTATAGGTTTTCCTTGCTTTATGGGAACCCAACATGAATTTTCAACCCATGTTCTGCTTGACCAGTATGAGGACCCTCCTCACACCGACACTACCAAAGGAAATAATCATGGAGGCCCTACCCATGCTCTTACCAGCTCCAATAGAGGTCATACACACTCCAAAACCTCTTGTAGAGATTCCCTCCACACGTCAGCCAATGGACATATAGGTCTTCCCAATGTTCCATTTGAAATCTTTCCAGGTTCTCCTCACACCCTGGCTCATCGAGGCCGATGTCCGCTCCACTCGGGCATCAATTCGGTCGTAGGTCCTCCCTAGGCTAACAATCTACCCTTTCCCAAAGAGTCATCCTAGGGCTGGATGGAGGGTGTCAGGTGCAATAAAAAGAGTGCTCGGAAGATTCCGACCCCAATTAAGCATGTTTGCTTCTCAAATTCCATAGAGGAATGTGATTCGGCAATGGAGCCCTCACCTCGATCCTCTGTGTCCAGGACTTGGGAAGGAATGAGGCTTATCCAACTCATCCTTTTCAAAATGTGAGGTCCACTAGATTCTCAAATCCCTTTGCAGACACATCAAGGAGGTCGAATATTTGGTTTCTCCTGATTGATTGGTCGTGAAATCCCCACTATCATCACCAGAATAATTGTCTACCTCAACTAGATATCACAAATAGTTATTTTGGGGACCGATGGCAGATGAGAAACAGAATGGTCCACCACCAGGAGTCGTAGTCCCTACACCAGAATCTGTGGTCCCCAGTCCATCCTATTGTGATGTGGTGGCTATGTCACTGCACTCTTCATAAGATAGCTCTTGATGTGCCAGCTTGTCAGCCTACTCTCTATATTCTCCACTGGCCAGCCTACAGTCTCAGTTGTCTACCTATGTACCGCTATAGGTTCTCTAGATTTCTCAGGTTGACAAGTGGGGCACCCAAGGGACATACCCCAAGTCTGATCTGAGGATCTTGTGGGACATTCTTGCAACAGTCAATTTCCAGAATATGTTTTGGCCAATTGTACCATCAAATTTCAGGGTCCCAAAATCGCTCATCTTGGAGGAAGTTGTATGTTTTTTCCAAACCATTTGGGCGATCTAATTGAATATTCTTCATCGGTGAGTGGATTACCTGAAGAGTTAGTCACGCTTCAAAGAAAATAGTCAATAGTTACATTTGTTTGATTTGGCTACACTCCATGTGGCCCAACGTCCTGAGTCACCAGGCCGCCATCAGATCCTCCAACAACGATGCATCCCGAGATTTAATGCTCTCTACGAGATTTTCAATTAGGATTCCCCCACCCCCACGTGTAGATCTGTGGTTTGGGGTAGTACGCAAACCTATATTTTTATTCTATATGGTGCATTCCGAAAATTCCATGGGATATCCATGATATGACTCCATGTATTGGTGTGGTTATCATGGCCGATCTATTGGAAGGGGAGAATGAGCTGGATCTTCGTGATGTGGACTTAACCAATGGGGGAGTTCCAAAACTATTGGTCTCATTTTGAAGGCTTACTTGCCAACATAGAAATCTACTAGGTTGCCATGTGCCCACTGTGACATTAGTACTCAGCTAGAATCTCAATAAGGGTAAAGATCACCTCAGAGCTGTTAAACTCTCCAAACCATCTGGCACGGTACAAAAGATTGAGGTTGATCCCAAAAAATCTGTGTAGTGTCAAATCCTCGTAGAGAACAATAAGATGGTTGATAAACTTTTTACTGAGCATGTCGCGGAGTGGCGGACCAATTACGATGATCCTTTTCCAGGGTAGTAGGGGCACACATAACATCCCATCATTGAATTTACTCTAGGTGAACTTGACCATATGACCCACACAGACAAGATAGAGGCCAAAACATATAGATAGAGGGTGTGGTATATGTCACCAAATCCAATTTAGCGGTGTGATAATCCCTGGGGCCCGACTCAGGTTCCCACAATTGCTCTACGGGCTATCCCACCAACCACTCCACGAGCCTTCAGGCCTACTTATCATATTGAAGAACCTACCAGTGCACAGGTGGTTAGGGAGCCTTGTCAAGATAGGAACCTCTACCTATATGATCTGATTGAGGCACTCATTTCTCGTGTCTAGGTATTAGAAACTTGATAGGTGTAAATCCCTTCTGATGGAAAGTCATATCCACCATGGGTGGATGATATGCCAGCACCCTCGATTTTTGGAAATCCCACATTCTACACCATTATCTGGATAATAGATCTATTGTAGCATCTGGAGCACTTCATCTCGAGGTGCGGACCAATGTTATGAACTCTAGCACAATAGTATTCCCCCAACCTCCAATGTTTCGTACAGACATTGGATGGGCCAATGTTTGTATGGTACAAGAAGCTACCCATTAGGGCAGTCTCTAACTAGGAAGACCACTACAAATAGATTCTTTATCAGTTTAGCTCAACCACTTAGAAGACATGTATTGAAGACCTCTTCAATTTTACACATAGTGCTAAGGAACACATCCCATACTTTGTCGCCAAGGGGAAACGGCTTACCTATTCCCGGGATATATCACAAACTCAGAAAGAGCTGCTGAAAATGTGTGTGGTGAATGTAAAGACCAAACTGTACCACCCTCTCATTACCCAGAATTACCTTGGAAGATTTCGAGACTTCTCTTATAAGGCCCAGCACCTAGAGTAAGCCTTGTAGATGACCAAGCAGGCATGACTGTTACCTCTTTCAATTCCCTCAAGAAGGGCCTCTAAGGCTGAGCATACTGCTGTGGTACATATATGGCCCTCTTGGAAACTGGATTTATTACTAGAAGTGAGACCTTCACAGCCTCTTATAGGCCCTCCACTTTAGGCCCATCCTATGACCCATCATCTCAAACCTCAAAATCACCAGGTTCCCTCGTGTAATGTGCTACCACCACCTAGGCAAGATAACTGGGCCCTGCCTCCTCGAGAAGCTCCTCCAACACCTTGTTAAGGCCAGGATCCCAGATCCCCCTTCAAGAACAGGAGAATCCAGACCTACTCATTCATCAAGGCTTAGGTCCCTAGTTATTTCTAATTCCCCTTAGAACATGGACTTCTAAATTTGCATGAATTCAGGAGACCAAAAGAGGCAGATCGTACTGATTTCCACCATTACTTCCCCTATTACCAGATCATAGGGAACAACCTCAAACAGTGAGTTGTGTTTAAATACTATCTTGAACACCTATTTGATAACAACATATTCATGTTAGGCCCCACTCTAGCACAGGTGGCATGTGTCTTTGTGAACCAAAATAGCAGTAGTGACAGTGAAACTGAGTGGAATCTGATTTCTAACAATAGGTCCTAGATGTTTGATGACTGGATGCCTCGTATTGTAGTTTCCTGAGCCCATGGTATTTTTTGTGCACATCTGAAGGACTAAAGCCTTTATTAGAAACTGCATCACCTGAGCCAATACTTATGTGTTAGTGGCTGAGCATTCCTCTTCCCAAAAGAGAATGTGCATGCAATGCAATGGAAAACTAAGTCCCCCGTGGATGTCATCATCATCCCATACTCTTGGCAACATCATGCCCCTAGATATGATAATACCCCTCATAACACATCCAGTAATGGAAGATTCTTCAGGTGATGATCAATGTTACACCTTGGTTAATAATGTAGAGTTGGTAAACCCTTCATTATTTCTAACGGTGAGAAGTGCCATAATGATCCACCCAATGTTCCCTGTCATCGCCAATGCCAAAAAAAAATACTTGTCTATATTAGTCATCAGAGTGTCTCATGCAATACTTCCAGCATGTATGTGCATGCCAATAAAACCCTATCGTTGGCCCAACATAGTGCTCATCTCGTGTCGCCTTATCATCTAGTGTCATTAGGTCTGCCTTTGCTGCTGTTTGTGTTACTTGATCAGGTAGAGTTGCCGCAGCCGCACCATGATTAGTTGTGATCTATTATGAACTGAAATCAGTCATCTGATCCACATCTGGTTGTCACTCCACATGTTTTGACTAGCCAATAGTGGTACATTCCCAGCTCTAGTCAACTGTCGGTTCAGTCAGAAGGACTAGTCATCCCCCCTTGCTTTGGAATGACCTCCAGCATGTAGAAGTTCACACATTGAATAAAGGAACAATGTCCTTAAGCATCATGCTACTATTCCATAAACTCTCTCTATCCTTAATGCTCTCATCCTATTAGTAGATATGCATGAATCATTTTTATGAGGCATTAAAAATCCCCCTCCTCAGTTTGAGACAGAGGTAGCTATTGTAGAAGCCTTCTACACTGAGGCAGTCGAGCACACTGAATGCCAATCCATTATCTCTTTCTCTATAGAAGATGGAGGCTCTCCAATAAAGTATCACATTCACCAACATTATATCACTGGCCACTTCAATGGCATGGAGATTTGTTGATTTCTTGCCGACACAAGCTCAGGGATCAACCTAATCCCTAACCAGACACTCAAAAATATCGGTCTATCTGAGTATTAATTGAGTCCATGTTACCTGAAAAATCCAAGCTTCTCATAGGATGGAACATACATCAGTTAGCAAGATCCACCCGAAGACCCAGTTCAGTGGCCTATTTTTTAGTACTGATTTCATGGTTGTATCCTAGGACACCTCCTACAATGAATTGATGGGTAGTCCATGGAATCAACTTCATGGGGTAGTCTCTTAATTGTATCACCAGATCCATAATTACTCCCATAATGGTCAATTAGTCATAACTAAAGGTGATTCATCTCCCTTTGCTTCTTGTGAAGCCAGCTATCTAGATTCCAACTATTACAAGAGAAGGTACAAGCATATTCGGGATAATGAGGTCGAACACACTACAACTATGATCGACCCGTGGATAGACCTGGATAATGCCTTCATTTTTACGATCCATCGATTAGAGGATACAACCCCTAGATATGGGAATATTATTCTTCGTTTCTAGAGTGAGGGGGGAGCACATTACCAAGTATAAGAGAGGTCTTGAGATCACCTCTTTTTCCTATAAAAATCAGGCTCAGCTAATCCCATAGCCCCTACCCCTATAAAGTATCGGGATATCCACCCTACGGAAATGATAGAACCCCATACATGATTATTTCATAGGTCAAGGATAAACCAGCCAAAGCTGATGCACCACTATACTTAGATATCATCCTGTGTGGCCCCTTGGGTTGAAGACCATATGGGATTAGATTGACATCTTTCATTTTTATGGTTTCAGCAATGCAGGAGTTCCTTGAAGCAGTATCTATCGCCTCTCAGGCTAGAACTTTTATCCCATTAGAATCTATCGACTCAAAGGATTCTCCTCCTACTAAGGATATATCCTCAATAAGTGTAGAATAGGATTTTGAAGATGAACCCCCACCTTTGAAGAGGGTGTCTTCACCATAGTCGAGGAACTGGCACATGTGAACCTTGGTAGTGAGACGGATCTGAAACCCACATTGATCAGTCTCGCTGCAACTATTGAAGAGAAAAAATAGTACGTAGAATTACTAAAGCAAAATTTTGATGTACTTTCCATGATTTATAACAAAATTTTGGTATTGTATCCTCAGGTAGACGTCCACCGCTGTAGTCTCCCAGTAAATCACTGTGGGTTTAAGCAGCCTCCCAGGAATATGCACCATTCTCACGGTGCCATGGTTGAGGCCAAAGTTGATAAGATCGTTTGATCCAAATTCATCATGGAGGTCTAGTACCCCATATGGTTAGACAACAGTGTGTCTATCAGGATTAATAATGGACAAAACAGAGTCTCCATCGACATATGGGATCTCAACTATCACTGTTTGAAAAGATGATTTTCCCCTTCCTATGATGGAACTGTTTATTTATTCCACCACTGGGTTCCAAAACCTCTCCATCATGTATGGTTAATCGAGGTATAATAAGATCTAAATGTCCCCATGAGTATGAGGAGTCTACAACCTTCAGAACACTACTAGGTACATTCTACTTCCATGTAATGCCTTTTGGTCTAAATAATGAAGGTTCCACCAATCTGCATTCCATGCATCGCATATTTAAGCTGATCATCAGAACATTGGTGGGATATTACGTGGTTGATCTGGTGGTCAAACTCACCAATGTCAGGACCATCTCAAATACCATGAGAATGTGTTTTTTTCTACTGTTCTCTCCATCTGAAGATGAATTCATTGATGTGTGCCTTTGAGGCCACCTCCAAAATGTTTTGCAGCATCATTATTAGATATGGTGGTATCGAGATCGATCCAGAAAAGATTATGGTCATCGAAATGATGTCTCCTCTGAGAAAAATTCGAGGTCTTCGAGGTGTTAAATCCCACATGGCCTCTACATGCCGTTTCATTGTGAATTTGGCAATAAAGTTTATGCCCTTTTGTCAGCTCATGAAGAAATGAACTATTTATCTGTGGGATGAGTAATATCAAACTACTTTCAAGGAAATAATATGTTATATTCTCCAACCTATGGTCATTATTCCACCCATTTTCAAGAAGATGATGGTCATTTATGTGACCTACTAGGAATGATCTCTCGGCACACTTTTCACACAGAATAACAATGAGGTAATAGAGAATACTCTTTACTATCTCAGCCGCATTCTCCTCGGTACAGAGACCAGATACTCCCATATTGAGAAAAGATTACTTGCATTGGTATTCCCAGTACAGAAATTGTGACATTACTTGCAACACAATGAGGTATTCTCGGTGTCCCGAGTGGATCCACTAATGTAAATTATGAACCACCCCCTGTTGATAGTTCCACTAAATAAGTGGGAAGTGATCCTCTAGCAGTATGAAATTTGGTTTTTCAAGGAGAAGTCTATAGAGGGGAAAGCATTGAAAAAATTCCATGTGACCCATCTTGCTCCCGGAGACCAGTCCATGGACCTTGATTTTACTGATGAGGAAATCCTCTCAGTAGACCACACCATTCCATGTTGGAAAATTCACTTTGATGACGCTTCCTGGAGCCCTACCAATGTAAGAATCAATGAACCTAGACTCATCAAAGAAGTCTTGTGTATCTTCATAATTATGCCAGCCCAATCTCTTCTTTAATATTCATTCCTACTATCAAATGGTTGTACCAACAATGAGGCGGAGTACCAGGCTTTCATCACTATCCTCAAGTTGTCCCTTGCGATTGACATTCCACACATGCATGTGAAAGGGGAATCCAAAACTAGTCATCATGCTGATCAATGGTGACTGTGTCATTAAGAAGCTAGATCTTGTACCACTATGAGAACATACCTTCCATTTAATAGCCTAGTTCCCATCTCATCCAGAGGCTAACCATGTCCCTTGTTCGTAGAACAATCGATCTGACATCTTGGCCCGCCAATCTACATCTCTTGTGGAGCTTGATTAGGATGATTTAATTATCCATGTAGCACACTAAAGATTCATCTCCCCCATCACTGAAGACGAAAATGATATCCCATAGGTAATATTCCTTGGCCTCCACATCATGACCCCTAGGTCCCCCTAATGTAGTGCTAGAAGTGACTCCCTACTTTTGGACCCACTTTTTCGAGTACCTCCCACATGATAGCCTATCAGTAGAACGAGCTGATGTTGAGCGAATCTGACACCGTACATTGCAATTTACCCTCCAGAGCAGTCCCGATCTTGAGCAGATCCCTTAAAAGCATGTGTTAGATGGGGTTCTCCTCCATTTCAATCAAGGTGTTGAGATTTATCAATTAATGCAGAATGTTCATGATGTTTCATGCGGGGCTCATCTGAATGGGCTGAAACTATCTCAACAGATACAGAGTATGGGGTATTATTGGCCCTCCATGATCCATGACTAATAGAGTTTTCTAGGAGGTTCCATGCACACCAAATTTCAGACAACTTAGTGCATCAGGGACCATAGCCTCTCCACACTACCAAGTACTCTTGGTCCTTTGTAGTCTGGGGACTCGATGTCGTGGGGCCATATCCACCAGCGACGTCCCACTAATACATATTCATCCTGACCACTACAGATTTATTATCCATGTGGGCAGAGGAAATTCTGTTCAAGGAGGTCAAGGCCCATTTTATCGTTGAATTACTGATCGCCAACATCGTCTACTCATTTGGAGTCCCTCATGCCATTCTCAACAATAATGGAACCAACTTCTGGGAAACTGAGTTGAAGAAATTTTATGCTAAGTAAAACATTCATTCTAACCATACCTCCCTCTATCACGCGAATGAAAATGGGTAGATCGAGGTGTCTAACAAAAACCTCTCTAACATCATTCAAAAAATGGTCGGTCAGAATAAGAATAGTTGGCAGGAAAAACTCCACGATGACCTTTGGGACTATCAAAAAATGACTTGCAATTCAACCTAGGTGACTCCATATTCCCTGGTGTATGGAACAAAGGATATCCTTCCCATCATGATTCAATTTAATTTATTACGCAAAACTATCTATGTTTAACAAGCACCAGATAAGGTATATGAAATCTGTCTGGCTGAATTGGAAGTGCTTGATGAGAACAGGAAGCGTGCCCTCCACAATCTGGAAAGACATTAAAACAAGATAGCCCGAGCTTTCAACAAGAAATTTCTCTTCCACTATTTCTTTCAATTTGACCTGGTGTTGGCTCTGAGAACACTAATGAAAACTCGTTAGAAACCACCCAAGTTGAATCCAAAATGGGAAGGACCTTATATCATTCACAATGTTTACCCAAATGGCACTTACACCCTAGTTTCCATGGATGGAGAGCGTATAACTCCTCCCACCAATTCCAAATTTCTTAAGAAATACTATTCCTGACAAATTTTCAGGGACCCACGTGACCTAAAACTATTATGTAAAACAAGACATTAAACTTTATATCATCCTGCAAGACGTTAAACTGTATTCCATCCTACATGACCTTAAATAATTATGTCCTCCATTACATTAAATATCTTTTCCATCCCACATGACAATAAAATGTAAAAAGGTCCAAGGTCTATGAATATAAAATAAGATATGTATGGTCCCACATGAGCTTAAACTATTTTGTCTTTTCCACGGGATGCAAAAATGTGTGGTTCATCGGGACATAGGGACGTAAAAATACTCCGCATTCGTCCTCATAGCACGATGTCAAACAACACGGTACCCTCAAGAACTACATATGGATTTATTCACATCCTCATGGGATATATAGAAATGATTAATTACCTCATCTTGAGTCCAACCCCTGAACTCTTCTATTTGACTACTTCCCCTATGTAATGTTTTCGTGGAGGATTTTTCATGGTGTAGTGTAGGATTCATTATCCTGCACTCATGTTGAGATTATTATGATCACACCTTATGCTGCTCCTTGTTCTTATATTCTCCAACATCCTCACTGCATGACACTAAACAGTGTGGCCGCTTTCATAACTATGTATGGCTTGATTCCCATCCTAATGGTATACATAGGAATGTGCCAACATTTCAACTTTTGGACCAGCCTGAAACATCGGGACCTCTTATTAGGTCGAAGTACATGGCGTGGAGAAGTATTTTTCTATCATTCATGTCGAGTTCATCATGGCTGCACCATGTACCCCTCAACTAAAGTTATCCACCTCTTTCCTCATCCCACATGACGTTTAACTACACAGACACATTCATGCTTCACAAACTCCATTTACATGGGTCGTGATCATATCTCACATCCAAAAGGGCCTCTGAACCGCAAGGATATTTGGCCTAAGGTCTCTCCTAACATTTTGGGCCAACGTCATCAAGGAACTTCAGTGGAAAATCGATACAAGTCCCATGTTGTGAACATAGACAACTGTCAACACTCATTTGTGGCTCCCATTCCATGACAAATGATATGGATGTTCTTTTTTGAATGCGGTCAACATTTATCCTTCATCGTGTCCACCACCCCTATCTATCCCAAGTATTGGGAGAAATGATTCATTTTTTTCAGTTATCCCTTCAAACAACAGTCTTCCTCGATTAGGAGTGTTAGTCCAGATGTTGTACCCTTATTTGTTGGGGAGATCTAGATATCATTCCTTTTTTCCCACACCAAACATTTCTCATGTGGGCTTTGGAGTTTTGGTTATACAATACACTCAAAAAGGGTCATGTGTCCATGGTCCGTGCTCTATGATCATAATCTAAGATCACCTTCATCCTCCTTGCAAGAGGTTGAGACTGGAAACTAGTAGAGACAACCCATATTAGGTCCCCCAACCTTTTTTGGTACCTCTTCCTTGTTTCTCACCTAAGATGTTTGTGGTGTGTTGTGGAATATTTTTCCCCATTCACATCGGGATATTTTTACCATGCCACATAAATCCCTCTGAGACACCCCTCCATCTTTGTTTATGACAGAAGACGTTAAATAAAATGGGTCCCACCATTCTTCGTGTGTCTCGTCATCTGTGTTTCCTCCATCATTCACATCAAAAAGGACCTTCAGTCGGTAAAAATGTTTTCCCAAAGGGTTCTCCTACCTTTTTTGAACTTCCTCAAGGATCTCTAGCAAAACATTGATACAAGTCACGTGTTGCGAATTTGGTTAAAGGTCGACTCTCCATTTTTTTCCCCATTACCTGTCCAGACAACACAGATACTGTGTTGTAAACATGGTTAGAAGTTATCCTCCATCATTGTTGTTGTTCCGTGGTATTTTATATAATAGGAATGGTGATTCAACCTTACTACCCATCTGTCCCACACACAAGATATGAAACTGGGTGTTTATGGTCTGAGCTCAATGACCTTAAAAAAATCTCACTAACATCCTCACCGCAATACATTAAACTACAAACTGGATATGAATTTCCATATGTGGCCCATCCTCCATACCCTCACCCTCTTCAGGCCCCAATACCATGTTCTCACATAGTATTGTACAGTTTGGTATGGGCTTATTTCCACATTCACATCGGGTTACTCGATGTACTGTACACATCCCTCATTGAGACACCTTTCCCCAATCTGTGTTCTTTCCACATGATGTAATACTACAAAGTATCCTCCAGAACTATGTGTGGGTTGATTCCCATCCTCATGGGATACATAGGATTACATGAACATTTATCCTTCGGGTCCAACCCCATTTATTAGGAACCTCCTTACCTTCCTGGCCCCCTGGCTTGAGTTCTCCCATGATAGGGGAATGCAATGTGGTAAGGTTTTACTTCCTCCTTTATGTCAGGTTTGTAACAACCATGCCACGTACCTCCCCCTCCTGAGAGTTGTTAGTCTTCTTGCTCCACACATATCTTTTCAAGTCAACTTATCATATGTTGGGCCCCTTGACCCTCCTTTGTAATTCACCAATGTGCCTAGGATAACTCTAGTTTATCACCTAAAGTGTTGAATCCTACATGGATTTTATTTTCCCATCCTCATGCTTCATGCTCCCCTTAATTTTGGATTCCATCATCATTCACTTCCAAAAGGTCTCCCAAATGGTACAGATACTTAGCCAAATGGATCTTTTATCATTTTGGGCCAACATCCTAGAGGATATCAAGATAAATATTGATAGAAGTCCCACGTTGTGAATATGGTTAGAGTTTGACACCCATTTGTTGTTTCTATTTCAGGTCACATGATATAGATGTTGGGTTTCAAAAATTGTCAAAATTTATCCTCCATCATCAAACCACCCCTATCAAGACTTAAATATCATTTGAGTGATTCAAATCATTTTCCACACCACCATGTCCATGTGGAATTCTAAAACACTTGGTACTATCCTTTAGTGTGCATTTTCATGTTAGGAGTATGAAGCCACAATGAGGAGTAATTCAGGGCCCCTCACTGATTTCCCCTTCACATGTGTGGAAAAGACCTTCTATGCCCTTGTTTCCCACATCGAGAGTAGCTTACGTGGGCTTAGAAATTCAGTCAAGGTTTGTTCCCATGTGGAAGAGTCTCAATTTTCTATGGTCCGAGCACTAATAATTTAAACTATGATCTTTCTATGTCCTTGTCGCAAGACGTAAAACTGCACGACATTCATTGAACTATGTACAGGTTGATTCCCCTCGTCATGGGATACGTAGGATGGCCCAAACATTAAGCCTTTGGGTCCAGCCCCATATTCCATGACCATCTCTGACCCCTCATCCTCAGGTTTCATCCCTGGAATCGTGTGTGGTGTTTTATGGTCATATGTCCACATTCACACTGGGTAGGTTTCAATATGCCATGCACATTCATTTTAAAACCTAGTTTCTTCTGTATGTGTCCAAGCCATGTGACCTTAAACAATGATGCCTTGTCCCACATGAATCTAAATAGTTTCTTCTATATTTTACGATGTTAAAATTAATTATTTGGTCTTATCATATGACCCTAAACATTGGCATTATCATCCTGGATGCATGACGAAAAATGACACCACATTTTGATGTCCTCACTCAAGGGGACATCAGGTTGGGAATTGGTAATCTACCATACCATATTTAATTTCCTACATATGGAGTGATTCTTTTTGAGATTCCGAGATTATCCATCATAGGATTATTTCTTAAAAACACTCATCCATCCTAAATAAGAAACATGATATATCAAATGCTGCTTCTTTTGGTGTGAGGGCCTGACCCGCATGATAGTATTGTCCATGGCTTTGGTACCATACCATGCCACTCAATAACTATGTATTTCTTGATCCCCATCATAACAGGGTATGTAATAATGATCAGTCACATTGCCTCGGGCCCAGACCAACTTTCACTTTTTGTCCCTCGACCTAAAACCTCCCTGGGGAGCACATGGAGTGGTACGAGCTTATGTCCTCATTCACATTGGGTTTTGCAATCACCACACCATGTGTCCCCTACCTCCATTATATCTATGGTCCTAGATCTAAGACCTTTAAACTAAGATTCAACCACCATTTTCATAGGACACTAAACTACGCAACATTTTCCAGAACTATGTTTGGATAGATTACCATCCTTATAGGATACGTAGGAATGCCAAGACATTATGTCTACTGGTCCAGGTATATTAATATTAAATCCTAAACCTTATTGGTCCCTATAGCCTTAATGTATATGGAAGCATATGGTGGGGCGAGCACCTCTTGGTTTCTCATTCGCGTATGGTTTTGCAACAACTGCACTATGTATATTTTTTCCCTTCCCAACTTGTTCTGAATTTGATTACCCTAAACTAAGATCTCCCTATGGGAACTATATATCAAGTTTGGCTGCTTCACCACTAAGTGAGCATTTCATTTAATCAGGTCCCCTCTTAATGGTCCACCATACGACCTTAAGTTAGGAGTGTGCGAACCTGGGATCTAGGTCCTTGGAAATGAATTCGACTCCCTCTATCTAATGCGTCTTATTTTCTCAATCAAATGTGTTGTGATAGAGCGTCCAAAGTGTGGAATTTTCTCCTGGAAATTCCATTTTTTCATGCCCATGCTTCATGAGCCCTTTATTTGGATCCTGATCTTCATCCATGTTTAAAGGGAACCCCTTTACAGCCTGGTCTCATGCCACATTGTCTAACGTACCATCTTAGTCTAACGCCCTTGAAGACCTCAGACATCATTTGTGACATGTCACATGTTTCGAACATGGTCAGCGGTCATCCCTCATTTGTCTATCCCCAATCTCGGCTAATGCGAAGCAGATACTGTGTTTTGAATACAGTCAACAACTATCCCCTACCATCATGTCATCCTCATTGTGATATAGATCTCGTGTATCATGATTCACATCTTTCAACCCCCTAAAGTTCTAGTAGAATCCCAAAACACTCGGTTGTATTCCCCCCACGCACGTAGGTTCGTTAAGAAGACGAGTCAATAATAGTGGAACACTAATCTCTTTGTGTCCAATTTCCATCAATTTTTTCCATCTTTTACTTGTAAAATAACACCTCTACTCCATATTTACCACATCAATCATAACTCAAGTGGGATTTTTAGTGTTGGTGGGGCATGTGCCAGTGCAGCTCTGCCACGCATTCTGTTCATCCTGCATAACATTAAACAGTGATTCCAAAAATACATTTGGCTAGATTCCCATCATAATGGTGTATGTAGGAATTCCCAATCACTTTTCCCTATTCCCATACTAACATTCACTTTTCGTCCCTTGACCTAAAAAACTTCTTCCGGGGATATATGGTGTGATATGGTCTTATTTCCTCACTCACATCGGGATTATAGTTACCGCACCACATTCTCCCTTCTAGGGATCCCCCTATATTATCCATCCAATCATATGATGTTAAACTACATGAGTCCATATGTCCTCAACACATGAAACTAAACTATGGTTCTACCATTAAAATGTTTAGGATGCCCCATGTTAGTCATTAGTTGCGTTAGTTTCTTCGCCAGAGATGATTCTACCAACTAAGATTGATATCTTACCACTCCATTATTTAATAACTATGTCTGGATTGATTTTCATTTTTGTGGGATATGTAGCGACACCTAAGACTTTTACCTCTAGTGAAACCCTAGGGTCATTAACCATTCTGGCCCCTTAGCCCCAATCGTGGTCCAGGAAATATGACAATAAAACTATGTGCACCGTCCTCACCATGCAACGTATGAACTACATGTTTATCATCCATATTGGTATGACATAAATACTACAAGGAATTATAGCTCCTTACCAGAGAGGTCTTATTCAGAAGTAGGTATGTCCCCTGATAAGAGTGATGCACTCACCTAATATGTCTTCAACACGGTGCCACAATTTCAAGAGTGTTGGACTCCATTCGAACAACCCATCACTCCACCCCTCAAACATTGTGAACCATTTATTTGGGACCCTATCCTATTTCATGTCTAAATGACCCCCATAACCATATGGATTATGGGCCTATGGCTCTCTTACATTTCTTGGCTAACATTCTAGCAGACTAACAGATAACATTTTTGAGTTAAGCCATGTGTTTTGAAGATGTTCAGCAGTCGACCCTCATTTTTTGCCCCCATTCCAGACTAAAAAGGTATTGATACTATATTTCGAGCACGGAAAATAGTTATCCTTCATTTTCACACCACCTCCATAGTGTTCCTAATTTTTTGTATCGTGATTCACACTTTCCACTCCCATATATTCTGATTAGTTCTAACGCCTCTGTCGTTACCCCGATTGTGCACTAGAGCGCGTTTGGAAAACGAAACATCATTTTTTCTGAGAACATCAACATCTAGTCAGGCCTCCCCCTTTCTTCATGGATGTCAGGGTAGGTTGTTAAAATCCCAAATGAACAAATCTTGGTCCTCACCCTCATGTTTGGATAGAATAACGAAGCAGTCAACCCTTGTTTCTCACATCAGCCCTGTCCCTTGTGAGCTTAGGGATCGATCACTGTGTATTTGATGAATGTAACAGATGTGAAGTAGACCAAAAATAATAATAAAACCCATGGATTCATGTAGCATGAAAAATAAAATCATTAAAGTGTGTTTAAAATTTTACATGCATTAAAACCCCAAGAGATCGACCCCTCCCATTGATGAGTTGACCTATTTGATAGATCATTCCAGCTCTGCCACTCTCTATCTTGTGGTGTCTAGGATTCACATTCACCAATTTATCTCTCACTCCTCTTCGACAGTGATGGGTCATAGTTCTTCAGCCACGATCTGGGACCTCTCTTTGTTTGTTTGAATAACGGCCATATCCTCATAGGCTCACTCCATCTATTCTTTAGCCTTCGCTATATGAGAATTTAGGCATGACACAAGCACCAATTGTGCATTAAAGAAAGTATAATTCTAATAATATCATGCCCGCAACTACTGAATCTCACTTTTGGCCTCCAGGAGCCTCTTGATGATTAGTGACATCCTACGTTGCCAGGTCACACTGAGGCCACGATCATGCTCTCGAATATTCTCAGCCATGAGGTCTCTAATGAGCTTATAAGGATGTTGGTTATTCACTCCCATAGAGCAAATCTCACATAGCTAGGAACGTGGGATCCCCATATGGTCTATCCATTATGTATGAGGAGTATTCCCAATGAAGTGCTTGATTTGTTTCCATGACCGACAACGAACGATCTTCCTCTCCTCTTCATCAACGGCTATATCGCCCCAATCTTCGGGGTCAGAAGGATTGTATGCCAGAAAATCCCCTAAGAACATGTCTTTTGGGTCTTCATTTGGTGTCTTATCGGTTATGTTACGACCCGTGTTGGATGATTAATCCTCGTCACCGAATCCCACTTCAATGACCTCAGGATTTGTCCTACTGATGGTCCCACCAGTGATTGGAAGCACTACAGCTTGGTCGGTTCGAAGGGCTGATTCCATGACCACTAGTATTCCCCTAGGAAAGTTAGCACCAGGAGCACCAACCAAACTCTCCAAGCTAGACCATTGCATTTGACGAAATGTGCATACAATAGGAACACAAACATCAGTTTACCTGATCAATGGATTATAGTTACATATTATTTGATGAATACATATAGAGATCAAGTATTTTCTCTCTTTCCAGAGTTTTTGCCGTCTGAACCCCGAGGCGTGGCTCCCCATATATTGTCGGGATGTTCTAATGCTCTGGGAGGACCACCCTAGGTGTCGCGGCATCGCCCACCAAGATGATTGTAATTGTCGTGGGACTGGATCCCGATGTTCCCATAGACACATCTAAAATCAAGCAGGATCAGGTTCTATATATGAGGTCTTCCTATATAAGTCATATGTTAGTTGAGAAGTCCTAAACAACCAAGGTCAAGACTACGGGGAGGTGGTTTACGGATTACCTCAAGGGCCTCAAAAAACTACTCCAACTCCAGGTCTATGTATCCGACCTCACCCTACACCATATCGCTCCCTCTAATGACCTCTTCCCCCCAAGAGTACTCATCGTAATCCTCAGGTAGAGGGAAGCACTCCCTCAGTTTGGCGGGCAACAACTGCTGAGGGGTCAGTCAATCAAGTGTAACCTTTACTCGATTCATCATTGGATGAAGAGAACCCTGAGAATGCCCAAAATTACCCATCTCATTAAGTTAATGCTCTCCCTCTACCTGGGATACCACAATGTTATCCTTAACAGTAGTGATCCCCAACAAAACCATCCTGATATGGTCACGTGGTGCCAAATCTGAGACTAGATGAAAAAGTTTTCTTTGACATCCCTGTTGTCCCAAGCCTCTATGAAGATGGAATTCTTGGGCATATATATGTGGAATAAATGTTTCCCTATAGCTCAGGTTGATGTCCTATGGAATCCCCTTGGAGGCCTCCCCTCCGAATGAATCTGCTCCTCTAGGACCTCCAGATCCTCTTCTGCCACCTATCTCTCGACCATTGGATGTCTCACCACCACTACATCCCTATGACGATGAGATATCCTCGCCGCCTTCTGTCCCTGACGTCATTGTTTCATAGGCACCCCATTCCTGGCCCATATTGTCTACCACTTTAGTATCTCACCTTGGTAGTCCACCTCCCATCTCTTTGCAAACTCCTTCGCCTTCTCGTAGATAGCTGTTGGCAGATGCATCTCGTTCTAAATCATCCCATACTCCTTTGTAAACATTATCCACATATTCCTCATAAAAAATGGGTGATCCTCATGTTAAACCCCAAAATTTACCCATAGGTTCAATCGATGCATGCACCAAACTTGCCTCTCAAAATGGTGCGGGGTGTATAGATCATAGAGTGACTCGCGGTCAACCTGCAGCACTAGCACTCCACCCTGAAAATCCAGATGGTCAGACCAATACTCCTTCATTTACTGGCCATCATCGGTGAACGCATCTTTCAACAGTGGGAAAGGATGGAAGTTGAACTCAACTTCTATCCAGATCTGGTTCAACACCAACTACAGGTTCAACATGGTCGGGATGCTTCCCACTACGTTCAAAATGGTCGGGTAGAAATCAGATCCTTGAGGGGAGATGAGGTTCAGATATTCATTTATTCCCCTAATATGGACTACTATCCATCCGTACATAAGATCGAAAGTCCCACAAATCCATTATGGCTTCACTACCAGAAAATGGGACTATACCCACGGTTTTTCAAGAAATTATGGGTATAGGGTACCCCTATACCAATGGTTTTAGAAAACTGTGGGTATAGAGATAATATGGGGACCTGTACACATGGTTTTACAAAACCGTGGGTATTGGTCATCTATACCCATAGTTTTTTTCAAAACCGTGGGTATAGATATTATTTAAAGACCTATACCCACAGTTTGGAAGAACCGTGGGTATATGTGTTTTTTTACAAGATGTATACCCCTAGTTTTCGTCAAACCAAGGGTATAGGGTTTTTTCAGAACACCTATACCCACAGTATTTCAAAACATTGGGAATTTGGGGTTTTATTTTAAAGACTTATATCCAGGGTTTGGCCAAACCGTGGGTATATCTTTCCCATAGGAAAAAAAATTATGCGGGACAACAAAACTACTTGGCAGGAACATAGTTTGGATTAATATAATTACAAATATAAACATATAAATACAAGTAATATTCATAGGATGGTTTTTTGGGTAGTCCTTATTGTTGAAGGTGGTCCCATGTTCGAATCCCGGTGAGTTTATTTTTCTAATAAATGAGTTATAATTAATATAAGTAAATAGTTGTATCGAAATATTCACAAAATTTCCACAGCTCAGTTGGTCTGGCACCGTCTTCTCCTCCCACCGGTCTCATGTTCGATTCACGGCTAACTCACATTTAGATAAGTGTATATATTAATATATATATATATATATATATAACATGTGTTTTCTTGGTTGGTTAGTAAGGGCAGAAATCTTGTGGGGTGTCCTGTGTTCAAATCCCACCATCTCCGTTTTTTCAATAGAAAACATTACGGTATGAAATCCATGGGGGTAGTGTGTGAAAATCATGGGGAAATGTGTGCCACACTGTACAGCAGTATGCCAAAATGTGACACCCATATACCCACAGTTCTTCCAAACTTTGGGTATTGGCTCAGACCCCTTTTGCGACGCCTCTCAGCCCCACGGTCCCAAAACCATTGGTATAGGCTATACCTATGGTTTTGGGGGCTATACCTACAGTTTTGAACCATGGGTATTGATGGTCTTTCCAGTAGTTCTTTATCCCCTCACTGATGTGCCACAACACCTTATACAGTTTGGAGAGCAATAGGATCATAAGTTCGGCTTGTCCCCCTATAACCAACATGGATGCCATGATGAAAATGCTTAGTCGCACACCCATGTTCGTATCCCTAACTAGAAGGATACAACTGCAGATAAGTACCAAGAAGAATGCATCCATCATAACCACTAGATTCTGCTCAGTACTAAAGCTGAATCCCCATTTCTTCCATTGTAATTCATCCAAGAGTCTCCAAAACGAGTGCTACTTGACTTGTTGAACCCCTTTTTGGAAGGCCGGAGGCCTCGCGGGAAACATTACATCTTCAAAAAAATTAAAGAACTTCATTAACCACCTCACGAAATGGACCTCCCACACCAACTGATTATTCTCTCTTGGCACCAGATCCATCAATGCATTTGGTAGCAGTGATATCTACTCTTGGTCTTCCCATGTGTTCGTGGCTGGAAGGAACTCATCATACATTTCCCCCAGTATTGGGACCACACAAAGTCTGCTTCTGGTCCCATATGATGATGTCAATGTCTCCCTGGTGTAAATGGAGAGTGTTGGTCCTCGATGAATATCTTCTCAGCAGATTCAACATCAGCTGCTTCGGCTGGTAGATAATAAATTTTGGGGGGCCATGTCACCTCGTACAGGCCCACTAGCCTCATATATGCCCCGAACACTTCACCCGAGGCAGACACCCCTTATCAGGGTTCCCCAGGGGTACCTTCAGAATGATTTGGTACAGTGGGGGAAATGTCTCTGATTGAAATTCATTCCCATCAACGTTATTAATGTGGTTTTACAGACAATCAATATTGACAAACATGAAATACACAAAATTATGGCCGTCAACAGCCCTGAACAACTAGTGCTGGCACGGCGTGCTCTTAAACCAGTAAGTCGGATCATCCCTACTCACATACAGAATGAAGACATCATCCCCTCATGTCAAATGCATACAAAGGAATCCTTTTGCAGTGTGGGTTGATCTTCTAGATATTTGACTACACCACCATTTGCGACTCATGGTCTGAATGGCTCTGTACTTTGTTCAACAAAACCCAAGTTACTTTCCATTTCATTTCTCGAGACAGCATCCACAAGGACCCCCTAGTAGCTTCTCGGTTAGCCATTCAGTCTTCAATGTTTTCGACTATTTGTTCTGGTTCATGGAGCTCGATTGCGAAGCTCGATTGCAGAGAAAGGACACCGTACCCTATTGTTGGCCATGCAGACACAGGTCGCAAAGTGCACACTCACAGTGTCGGAGGACTCGTTGTTAATTGTGAAGTAGAAAGGCCCAATTCTCATTGATAAATCACATATAACACATATATTATCACGAATCAAGAGCACAATCACCGAAAACATGGAGATTAGAAAGGAAAAAAGAGAGTCCATCCGCCCCTATTTATAGGCGACGACCCCATTTTTCATTGTAGAACGTCTAGCCTTGGCGAGCTTCGCTGCACTCTCAACCTTCGCACCACTTCATTGAAGTGCGATCCTTCTTCATGAAATTTCTTTTCGATTGGAAAAACATTTTTGACTATTGAACTTCAGACTTAGACACTCATTTTCTCCTCAAATCCAAGTCTGAGGGGGGAATTTGTTGGCGCCAAAATATGGGAAAAGGAAATACCTCAAAAAGAGAAAACCCCATCTAAAGGGGCTTCCTAGAAAAGACATTTCATGGATCCCTAAACCATGCTCGGTGTGAAGCCATATCCCAGCACCACGATCGTCGCAATGAAAAGAGGATGGAGGATCCACCGGTATGAAACACTGGACTGGGAGACTCACATCGTGTATAGATCCAAATTGACCTCTGAAAACCCATTGAACCCGAATGAATCAATCACGGATACCACATAGATCACCTTGCATTTCTCTGCGCTGAGGAGCAGATAACGGTCGACTACACGGTTACGAAGAACTTGAAACAACCCGCCACTGATCTTGGAGCACCACATGGCTTCGCACCAAGCCTCCCCTACTTCGCGCCACCCCTCACTTATAAATACCAAGATCCCCTCGAGCCTGAAGGTTGGATACTATGACCTTTTTCTTTCTTAGTTATCAAATCATGAATATCTTCCTAATCTACGAAAATTGATCTCTTTTAGGTATTTGAGCATTGCGAAGGGCCCTTCCCTTAGCTCAAATACAAACCCTTTTCAAAGAGGGATTCCCTTTGTGGATCCCACAGTCCAGCATGAAGGAAGGAGATTCTCAAGGGGACTTGGGTCTTTCCCAACCCATTGTTCATCAAGAGGTACCATCAATACAAATTTGAACCCCATGCTAAGGCCTGGTCCCTGTGCTTCACAAATAATATTTCTTCACAATACTATGTTTTTCAGGGAACCCTTTCTTTATGAAGTCCTAGTCTGTGAATTCCTTTCCACATTGAGAAGCACCATCCATATGCACTTATGCCCTATACCTAGGATAGGCCACCACACTTTGTGAATTATTCCCCTTCGTGAAGCCCCTTTGTTTTACAGAACACCAGATCTTCGCAGAGTCCCTTCCTGTGAAGCTACTTTCCTCGCAAACCCATCTCCTGTATGACTATAAAAGTTTGTACAATGTTATTTCAAGGCCCCTATGTGAGTTATTTACATTGTGTTTCATTTCTTTATTCTTCTACGGATAGGAATGCTAATGGATATTTCTTCTTCGCAAAGCCATGCTAATCTGTCCCCCTCAGTGGATAACTCAATGTCACCCCCTCACCACGACATTGATGGTGCCTTCCCTTGACCAAGGGTTAATGCTTGATAGTTCATTATATCCTAGTGTTGCAGAGTGAACCCGCCTCATCCAAGATGCTAGACTTTAAACATCGAAGTGACATCATCCTCATCACATGATGTTAAACTATGACCTCACCCCGTGCAAGTCACATGGGGTGCCCCATCTCAGAAATTAATTAGGCTCACTCGTCTCCACGGGAGTGAGATCTTCTTCACATGTAATGAGATCCTATATTCTATAGTAGCACTTTTCTTTAAGGATGGGAATCCATATTGGTGTAAGCCCCTAGAATTTCTTGTACGAGGTAACACCCATGCTCCTCCTATCTTCTTTCATGTTAATGACCAGAGGAGAGAGTGGCACATCGACCTTTTTCGTCTCATCCCTCTCCATGTGAGATTTATCACCACTAGTACCTCATCCAGGAGTAAGTCCCAATATCCATCTCCCTAGGATGCTAACCACACGTAATCCCATGTATACTCTTGGGATTCTAACCACACGTAAGACCATGTTTCCTCTTTGGGACACTAACCACATTAAATCCCCGATCCACATCCCATGAAAGCACCATTCGGGAAGTAATTTTCATTCATTTGATGCCTCTTGTTTCTCACACTGAGTATGAATCATGTGGGCTTAGAGTATGCATATACCATGAAATCCTCTATGGGACGCCTTAGTGTGTACACCCCAAATTGCCTTCCGAGCTACATGGACTTTGATCCTTGCAAAGGAATGGTATGTAAGAATCCTACCTGAGGATCTAGAACAACCCCTAATTGTCCCGACCCCTTCATATTGATTCACCTTCTTCCCACATGATGTTAAACTGTATCCATTATCCAAAACTATGTGGAATTTGATCCTTTCTATGGAATGGTATATAAGATGCCTCCCTGATGTTCAAGCCTAAAACCCATCAGTCCTGACCACTTCACATTGGTTTAGCTCGTCCCACATGACATTAAACTATATGCCCCTTTTCTCCCTGCTAGACATTCAACAATACCAATTCAAGATACAAGTCCTTCGGTCCTTGTCTCCCAAAAATGTTTTGTAGGAAGCCACCTTGAGGTCCAATCCCAATCGATGGTATGTAGTGGTGTTTCCCAATCAATGGTAATCCGTTGTGTTCTTCAATTAATGGTAAAACTTTCTGTTACCCAATCATCGGTAAGTAGTTTGAACCCCAACTTTTGGTAAATCATTGTACCTCAACCAGTGGTAAGCCATTGTTCTCCAATTGAAAGTAAGTCGGTGTTCCCTAAACCGTGCTAATATGTTGTCAACCTCAAATAGTAGTAAGTCGTTGGAACCCCAATTGATGATAATCCATTGTGTAATCCATGATACATTATGTTGTTATGAACCCCTTCACTAGGAAACACATCTCCTATCCCCCCGGGTGTTAGATCAACCCGGGATGCTAACCACACGTAATCCCCAGTATATCATAAGGATTCTATCCTTTTAACACACCCTGATTATATAATCCCATCATGAACTATGTGTACATTGATTCCCTTCTACAAGGATATGTAGGAATCCTCCCTGAGGCTCAAGACCATCACCCACATCTCGTCCTGATCTCTCCCTAGAGCCTATGTGTTTTGGGAAGGTCATGACCTAACATGGATGTTCTAAATCTTCTGGATCCCATCAATGTGTCCATTCTCACGGGAATCCTCCCTAAGTGTCCCATCATCAAACTGAACTAATCAGACTTTGATTACCTACCCCACAGATATGTAGAAAGTCTCTATGAGGTTCAATTCGAAGGATTTCATCACATTCCCAACGGTTCCTACTCATTCTTCATCCACTTCACTTAACCATCCAAATCCATCCTAATTCTAACCCAGGCCGCCACATCTCGATGACATCATGTCACTCACTTTCCTTTTCCTCTTAGAAATTATCATGTAACTAACCACACGTTATCCCTAGTATCAGTGACCCCCCAGGCGTTTCACCCATCTAATCTACTCCTGCCATTGTTCTGATCAGTTTGATCTGTCTCCGCTTCATATTAAACTCACAACATACACTGTGTTAAACATGGGAAGTTGAGGAAAACCTCATAGGCATGAATATGGAATAAAATTCCCTACATTTGACATGTGATTCCTTAGATATCTACACCCTCATGAAGCCATATCATAAGGGGAAGAAACCAAGATGCATCGGTGTTCCAGCATCCAGACCCGCCAACGATGTCTTACATGACTACTCCCCTGACGAAAGGTTGTTGTCCTGACTGGAACCCTTTGAATGTCCTAATAGAATAATCGTAATTAAACAGTGTCCATGAAGACATGGAACGGGGAAGAGTTTCACAAACAACATCTTATGTCTTGGAGGGAGACCCGGAATAGGTAATGAAATCTGAGGAATAATCCACAGAAGGAGGAGATGACATCCCATCATCCTGTTTCGATCAAGGAGAAAATGTACTTGAATAAGAATCAAATGTAACCCACCTTTGGAAAGTGGGAATGTGGGGAAACAGAACAACGTGTCCTCCTCCAAGAGAAGGATCCACACCCCAGCGATGTCATCATGAACATGGTGGTTGAAAATTAGGGAGACAATTTGTTCCATGACATGGCATGTGGAATTCTGAGATTAAAGAATACCCATGAAAAATAGAGTGATTTTTTCCTCCGTTCCATGATAAATGGTATCATTTATTAAGGGTTTTTTTGGTCTAATATATGGAGAAAAAACATAAGAATTTAGGATGTTGACGTGGAATTTATTAATTTATATTTAACATATAAAGGATCACAATGGGATTTTTGGTAACTATAGGGGACTCAAGAGTGACCAGTTGATGGAGAATTATAGATAACATCTACAGTATATTCGAAATCATAGTGAGAATTTCATTTATGAAGTTTAAGTGTAAATGTGAATTTTTTAGGGGATTCATGTTGTTTAAGGTCATTTGGCTAGGGTAATTTCATTGTTGGGGCTATGAGTATGTCACTACAAAGTGTGAAAGTGATAAGATTATTCCAAGCTATTATACATTAAATATTTGAGTGGATATGAAGCTATGATACAGTGTTACATTCCTTAGTGCTAATGTTCACACCATGATTTTGTAGAGTGTATGGAGTTAGATGATTAAAATACCCTTCTTTTAGGTGTAATTGAAGGATGTTAATTGGGTAACCTAGAATAAAACTCCAACGAGTTAATATAATGTATTATCCCCACTTAGTGAAGGTATATTGATGAGATATATTGAGGTGTACATGGTTATTCTTTTAATATATAAAAATACTATCATTCTCTTTCAATTAATGAATATGGCTCGCAAAAAATATTTTGAAAATACCGTAAAGATAGTTCGAGATAACAGAGGGGGAATTATGAGTATTTTGTAATGCTAAAGGAAGTAGATCATGTAATTTTCTTTAATGGATATTCATTAAGAAAAATTAATACACTACCCTTCTATAAGACAAATTATTATTCTTGTATATTAAATTAATATTATTGAAACTTTGATCCATTTGAGTGTGTGAGAACAGTTAGTTCTTAATTCCCTTGAGGGTTATAAACGCATAGGGTTAGTGTGGACACACAGAATTATAAGAAACATGAAGAGTTATTATTGATTCATGTTCGCACCACATTATGGTTTCATTATCCTAGGATTATCCTAGTGTATGTGAAGAAATAAAAATTTATTGTTCCCTTCACTTAATTACATTTTCACTTCATATTAATTTTGATGAATAATGATGTTGTAACACCAAATGTTTTTGTGAAACCTTTTTTAAATAAACTAATTTTTCATTATTCCAGTTTTATACTGATACAATAGTTAAGAATTTATTTATACTCTTAACCATGTTATGCTTGTTCTACTCACAACACTGAATTGTCTTATGTTACATGCAACAATGAGTTTCCACAAAACAACACTTTATTATTATTATTTTAATTTAAATGAGGTAGTTGTAACCTACCTGTTAAATAATTTAATATCAATATTAATAAAACATTTTAAATATTTTTTATATCATATTTATATAAATAAAACCCTTTAATATAATTTTACTAATGTCTTTTTTTGTTTGAAAATAATATTTTTTCAAATGACATAATTTTTATTTTTTATATGAACAATAACAAAATTAATTTTAGGAACTCATATAAATTTAATTTGATAAAATATAACTATTATTTTAGTTCAGAATTTCACAATTATATCATGCTGAAATTTTGTTATTTTTTTCAGAAACATTATTTTTGGATGAATCGTTAGAATATTGAATTTTAATTCAAAACTACTTTTTCATAAAATTTATTTGTATATTTAAATTATATTTATTCTTGGTTTTAAATTAAAAATTGATTAATTAAACATCAATTAAAAAATGTATTCCATTTTATTATTTTTTAAATGAATTTTGATATAAAATATTAATAACTTTTTCACCATTCCAACATTAAAACCCCACATTCTTGCCACGTCTACAGGATTAGGGTTAATCATAATTTCCCTGTTTATATGAATTTGATTTCAATAAATGAAAAAAAATATTAATAGGTATAATATTTATCGTCTAATAATTTAAACATAAATTTTGACCAAATATATTAGTGAAACTAATTAAAATGATCTAGAGAAATTAATGTAAAATTAAGACTAACAAGGGACTAAACCATAAAATTAAGAACCAAAATCACCTATCAACATGTACAATACTAATGTTATTGACATACTTCGTCCATAAACCTTCTATTATTTATTTTTTTTATTTTTTGATGATTTTTTTAGTTACAAACTTGGGTACAACTGACATGGTTAAAAAAAATTGAAACATTGTCTCTTCCATCCCTTATAAAAGGTCACCACCTCTCCCCCTTCATAAAACATATCAAACCAATTATGTTTTGACATGATATAAGAAAATATCATCCCAAATCTCTCACTTAATCATTTAATACTCCCTTGGATGGAAACCCAATGAAGTAATGTCATTGGTTCAAACAAAAAGAAGTTACCCAAAGAATAAGTTACATCCTCCCTCAAGTTCCTGTTTTTTATTTTTATTCTCTACCCCCGCTAATATTATTATATAATTATAACATAATATCCTAATAATAATAAATAAAATAATATGGTTTTATATTTAGTTTTGGACCTAAAATTACACACACTTCAATCAATTGGATAACAAACATATTATTCGTGTATTGTGAACTATCATCTCACGAAACGATGATTGTTTGTTTTTACAATACCAAAACTCATGTTGGGACCTAAGAAGTAATTAATATTTAAATATAATATATTTTAAATTTATATTTTATTTATTCTTATTTATTTTTTTACCACATACCTCGGTGCACTCTATTTTTTGGAATATGATAACATCATTTTTGGACGTTTGGACTACTGCATAATCAAAGTGATGTGATATGATCACACATTACATGGAATTTAATAAGGATGAGTTCAATTAATCATAAATTAAATAAATAAAATATATATGATATTAATTACGTTATTACCTTTATTTAAATATAATATATCAATTAAATTTATACTATTTTTACATAGTAAAAATGTTATGATGTTGTCTGTGGAAGTATGGGCTTCCACCACCAATATGTGATCTGATACCTTTTACATCACAAGATATATATATATATATATATATATATATATAAGTATATATGTTAAAATAAAATTGTATTTATGATATAATTATAAAAATAAATAGTTATAATGTTACTTACCTTCTTTCCATAATGATCATTTAAAAATGGGAACACTACTCTTGCGTACATACGACCTACCATCTCTATGATTGTATCATCAATTCATTTTTCAAAACCACAATTAATTATTAGTTTCAAAATTATAAATGATGTATAAATATGATAATTATTTAATGATTATTATTCAGTATGTTTATATATAATGACCCACTTGACCATAGTTGACTTATCAAAGCCATTTTTAACACATGATCTGAATTAATTTAAAAACCCAGACATAAGAATAATTATTTAATTAATTTTTTTCAACATATTAATAATAAAATAAAAATTAATAATAAAAATTACATTTTTATTAATATTATAAATAATTCAATAAAATATTCAGGAATATAAATATAGACGTGACATGACAGACTCAAGGTAAGGGTTTTCTCATCTCACTTTTTATATCCAGGAAATAAATGACTTATTCACAACTCATTTATTTTGTGTTGTATATATAATACGCATGAATATATTGTATTATTATTATACTCAAATTTATGGTTATTTAAATATCCATTTTATGATATTTCTTTGACTTGGATTATTGTTCAAAAGTTGCCAAATTTCTAAAGTAATTTTGTCTCAATTTTCCTTCTTTGAGACACATGCAATGATTTGAACCTATATTTTTATATTAGGCATATAAACTTCCCTTTTACATGTTTTATTATGAATATAATCATTTAATGGTATTTTAATATTAATATAATTTTATTCTCTCATGTAGAGTATGGTCTAGTGTTACGAATGTGGTAACAGTTTATTACTATTATCTCATCATTTATTAAGATTGTTTATGATTATGCTTCAACTAATGAAATCAAATGATCCATATATAAGGAAACAATAATTATGGTCCTAAACCTTTGGATATTAATGATATATCCATGTAATGTTATTATTTTACACAATGATAATTATGACAATTAAGAAAAAAATTATGAATATATGACTTTATTTCTCCTTTTGGTCGAAAATATGTGTTATTTCAAAACTGGGTTTTCTAAAAATGTTTTTAAAAATGTGTAAATATTATCATATGAAACATGAAGGATATTTTTACCCATGTATTACCTTTTTCAAAAGTGGTTTTAAAATGATTATTTTATTGTTGTCTGATAAAGAACTATTAAAAATATTTAAGGTGAAAAATGAATGTTTGGCATGTATGGACAAACCCACCATCATGATTGTCATTTACACGACCCACCCATTATAATTTTAGAATTTAATTTTTTCAAAAAAAAATTGTATTCTGGAAATTAATTTATTTGAAAATTGTTTTCAAATAATATGGTTTTCATAAATGTTTAATTTTTAAATATTTTTTAAATGATTTTAAATTATACCTTTATAGGTTTTCATAAGAATATTTTCAAAGAAAATTATTTCAATTATTTCCAATTTAATTTTTTATTTTTCAAAATCATTTTCTAGAAAATAGTTTAAAATGATTTGAAGCCTTATTTTTAGTTTTCAATGCGTTTTCAAAGAAAAGTATTTTCAAAATGATTTATGTTTTTAAATAATTCTTTTTCAAAGGGAAAAAAATATTTTCCCCATGAAATATTTCAAATAAATTATAAATACTTCTCTATAAGAATCAATTTTGAAATAGGTTTTATTAAAATTATTTTTGAATAATGGTTCTTTTCATTATGACATGTTCCATGTGATCTTTCAAAATCCTTCTCTATATACAATGACATACTTCTTTATAGTTTATGAATTCCATTCATATAATTTAATGAATACTTATGTTTTGATAGAAGTATTTTTATGATATATCTTTCTCTTAAATTTGTTATATTCTCTTGAATCCAATATATATTCACATGTACTTCTTTGATGAAGTTATTATGAAACCTATCCCTTTTACATATGTATGATATGATGAAACGTTAAAGATACTCATTCATTTCATGCGTCTTGATACGATGAATGTTTTTTATCTTATGAATGATGCATTTATGAATTCATTATGTTACAGGAAGGAACTATATCTCCCTCCGATGATTTAGGTAATTATGGACGAATCAGTAGTATATTTGTTATGTGTAAACCTGATTACAACTTCATAATGTTTTGAGTGAACCTTATGATGTATTAAAAATGTTATGAGTGAACCTAATTACATGTTCATAATGTTATTCATGGACCTGGTGGCATGTCCAAAAATTTTTTTTGAACCTAATACATTTTCACAATGTTATTCATGGACCTAATTTCATGTTCACAATGTTACCTTCACTCACACTCATAAAATTGACTTTTGACCATTAAAAATCTAAAATATATTACTATGTGTTAAATTCCACATCATTATGATCATATTATCTTTCATACTCACAATGTTACATTTTTATCCTATAAAAAACCCCATTCCCATAATCACAATGTTGAGAGAAACTTAAAAGATTAAACCATAGCCCACTGATAAAGAAAACATCATTATATAAAAACATTTATTCATTAATTTGGGATCTTATAATAGTATTAAAATTAAATTAAATATAATTTTTGAAATATAATTATACTCTATCATACCTATGTATATTTCTTATGATATGTTTGTTTCCATTAATTTGTAATAAGAAACTAATGTCCCAGATCCAAGGGTTTTATCCATTAAAGGATTTATATGCCACAAAACCACAATATATCTCTATTATTCACTCCACCTCAGGATATATTTAGAGATTTTATTATTATTTATTTCTCTATATGAAACAAGAGAATCTTGCCAGATGTTTTTCTTATTTAATCACACTTGCAAAAAGTTTCATCAAAAGAATTATACAAATTGACTTTCTATCATATATATTACCCATATTGAATGTTATTTTCATTATATTTCCTCAGCCAAAATTCAGGGAATCTAAATCATTTATGGAGTGAAATTTTATTCCAATACATAAATTCTTTGTTCCCACACACTCAAAAACACCAACATCTTCCATTACCCAAAAAAATCCATGATTGAGAATAAATTTCCTCACAAAATAATTGATGATTCTTCTTGATATTTTAACTTTACTACTTTTATTAGACTTATTAATGTATTGTAATGTTATCCTAAAAATTTTATTTTCACTTAGTATTAGTTTCATCATCATTTTTCAACCACACCTTAATGTTTTTATGATTTTTAGCATAACTAGTATATGTAAAAATGGTCGTTGTATCATTATTTCATGAATTAATCACTTTCTACCATCTTATAACTCCAACTAATTATTTTAATATATTCATAAATATCCAATACAATCATTAATGGTGTATTAATATAATATACATGTTTCTTATATTAATAAAAACCTTATCCACTATTTGGAAGGATTCCACAATATCTTTAACAAAACCTTTAAATAGATATTGAAATTTTTTCATGGTGTTTTTAGTAACAATTAACGTCTCCTGAAGAGACTTCACCACCATATTTTTAGAGATAAATTTATAAAGTGTAATTCAAAAAATCTTATCTCTTATGTCAATAATTTTTTAAATAACATATAATTCTTGAAAAATTTACTTCCATCATGAAAATATCATTGAATTTTTTTGTATCAATGGATTTATTCAAATATTAATTAATATATTTCATTGATAATTTTATCTATAAATATTTATATTCCACTTAATATTATAAAATATTTATATTCTTAATTATAACTTCATTGAAATCGATTCAATATTTTCCTCTTTCCTACTTCTATATTTTATGTTAACAGATTATTTAGGATAATTTTAATTTTATATAATAGTTATAGATCCTTCATCATTTATGTATTAATATTTTCTTTCACCTTACATTGTGTAATATAACTTATCATGCTTTAATAAATTAATTCCATTCATCAATTCATTGCTCATTCCCATGTCTCTATAATTTTTTCCACCACTTAAACCACATTCCATCATGTTCTTCCTTGATGAATATTTAATTTATTAATCCTATTTGTCTAAATAATCCTACCAGAGGATATAAGATAAAATTCATACAATATTTACATAAGTAAAATAATTTAAATTTTTTTCCATATATTTACCTTTTTCACATTGTATTTATTTATTGTAAAATGATATAAATTCATTTAAATTCATGGAAGCATCTACATATTCTAATTGAAATTTTTATAAAGACTTTCATTCAATGTTACTTTACCTTTTTGAGGCTTGAAAATCTATATTTTGTATATAGGGACCTTTTTATTTATGTATAGACTCTTTTTAATCACAGAAGATATAAATATTTTTTTGAGTTTGTTATGGGTAAACTCTTCCAAATTATGATCATCTAATGTGGAATTTTTTTCATCAAACCTATCTTGATGAATTATTACCAATTTATTCACTATGGTATATTTTTAAATAATATATTTGTATCTATGAATCAAAATAATATCATTTTCACCTAAATAAGAATGTCATCCGGTAAATAATCTTATACTATTTTAATCTTCCCATGTTGAGATTAATTTTTTTAATCATGGATCATTAAACATCTAAAACACTTTATGAATTTTATAATGATTTATCTAAATGTAGTTTACTATTTCAGAACAAATAACTCTTATAATTTCATTATTTGGTAGGGATATGATTTATACATTATGTGGACACATGTTAGCAATATATTCTTCTTTAACGTATAATATAAATTTTGTCCAAATGTTCAGAATATGAACAATATTATTTGTGATATTAACAATGTAAAAGATAAGTAAAATATGATATGGAACTATCAAATCGATCCATAGAATAAATTATTTTCAATCAAATTTGGGGGAAACATTGTTATAGGTACAATATATAATCTATATTTAATTCCTAAAAAATATATTAAAAATTTATAACAAAATAGTGTCCTTGGGAATTCCTATTATTGATGTTATTACGATATGCAAGAATAACATTAACATGATATCAATTTTGAGGTATTAGATAATTTAGATACAACAATTCATTAGAAAATATTCACTCTAATTCAAGTTTTATCCATATGTGAGATATGTTGTACCATAGAACATCAACTAAGGGTGGGGGAGGTTGGGGTGAATCATTAATAATAATAAAAATATTTCATAACAAATATTTCCATTATAGTTAATGTATATGATTGAATAATGAAACAAATTGATGATGATGATATATATAGCTGTATCTTGAATTCCTATAACATATTTGATTTTTATAGTTCCCTAATTATTTTCAACCGATGGATAATATTTTTTCTAGTTTTTAATATCCCACTACCCATGCTCTTGTCTTATTATTATAATGCAATAATATAATGATGTAGGAAGGTAATCGTGAAATCCAAGTGAAATAAATAAAAAATGAAAATTTTAATAATATAGATCAATATTCTTAAATCTATTTCATCTTACTTGATTGTTGGATTAGTTGTGCACATCAATTCGCCTTCATAATACCATTTTATATTATAACAACATTAGTTTTTTGTTTTGGACCCTTTCTAAAATTTTATGAATTATCGTGATTTTATTCCATTAATTTATTGAATTTATTTATTTCATTTAATTTATTTCTTAACAAATATTTCTCAAATTAATCTCTCATTAAAGACTAGTATAGGGTTAGCCACATATCCTAGGCGTAATATATTGAGTATATCCATGGAAAATATCATTTGTAGATACCTTGTAATCGGGGATCAATCAAATAAATTATGAAATTCAATTACATATTCAAGGGAAATGAAGTGAGAATAATTATTCATCAATTATTGATCCATCCATTAGGTAAGGTGTTTGTTTTATTTTTTTTCTAATACATATGTTATTATTATATAGTAGTCCCATAAAAATGAAGAATCAATTATCCCCAAGACTTTAAATGATAATTTTATTTAGATTTATGCATTTTAAAGTTATCATGCTTGTAATGGATAATTTAATTCATTTTCCAATTATTTATATTATTTATTTAAATTAATAATGGATTAAATGATCACACATACTGGTTATTCATCACAATTGGTTTTTTTGGTTTTATCTCTCCGTTCTACATGAATTATTCACTAATAATCAATTGGATAGTGGGTTAATAATTTTTATGGAACACATGTCATTTTATGATTGATTAATGGTTACACAAATTTATGTTTTGGGTATACCATAATGTATTCAAACACATTAGAGGATCTAGAAGTAAAAAATAAATTCAAATAATGAATCGATGATCATTGTTTTTTTCAATCGGCGCATATGAAATTATGGGAATTTGGGGTAGTTGGATTATCTTTTAAAGAATATATGAAATATGACTTATTGTCTATAATCGATGGTGTTTAAATTTATTTTTGGGAGTAACATGCATTACTTATGATGGAATAGTCAAAACATATTTTATAATGGAAGATTCATCGCCAAGAAAAACATCTAGAAAATTTCCCATAATCATGGTTTGTAGTTTAGATGAAAAAATGTCATGTGTATCATTGTTGTGAAGGATAGTGTTTCAAAATGAGTTTAATATAACATGTATTTTTTACTAAGTCATATTAAATGTCACCACTGCTTTTCCATCTTGGCGTGTACCGTCGAGTACACACCTAGAGATAATTGTAGACCTATACACTGTTCGCACTAGGCCACATCCCATGTTCCCTTAATGCGATATGACTCATATAGAAGTAGTACAAGGTGAGTATCCTTTATTGATGAAAAAAAGTGTAACCTGATTATATTCCTTTAACCCCCCCCCCCCCCCCGTTCTCCTATTTTTATCCCTTATTCATAATATTTTTCCACTTCATTCCCAAGTGGAATTGGTATCTAATGGGTTGGGACTGGGATCCTTCTAGGGTGTGTTATTTCACCCATGTAGGCATGGGAAAAAGATCCTTTGAACAAGGAGTTAGATATAGGTAGGTATTTCAGTCACATATATGAGATAGTAATCCCTTATCAATAGAGTATAATTTCATCCATCTATATAGGTTGGATGGGACATAGAACCACCACTAGGGTATCTATTTTACCGATAGTCATAGGGATGGGGTCTAGAGACATTGTATAAGGGAATTATTTGTGTATTTTGTAGTGATTTAATGATCAAAATTATCTAATTTTATGTTTTTATATCGATATTAATTTTTAGACTATAATCTAGGATGTGTATCATTCAATAATAATTTCTAGGTGTTTCTAAATTCCTATAATTTCTTGATTATGGGTTCGAGAAGAATCGTTCATTGATGCTTTACATATTGGGGATTTCAGGTTGTTCTAATGCCTACCTACCTTCTCAAAGATGCCTTATATTTACCCAAATTTATTTATTCTTTTGTAAAAAACAATATATACACCAATGATCTAGGATGACCTATTATGTGTAGTGTTTGGTTGTTCTTGGGGGATACGATAGAGGGACATGTGTTAAGACTAATGTGGCATTCTATGACTATTTATCCATCTCCTTATTATGATGGAATTACATTCTATTTTTGGGCCTTTATTTTCCACCATATACATAGATTATGTTTTTTGTTACTCATTATGGTAATGTAGTGGTTTTAGATGAATTTATTTTTCATATTTAATACATATAATATTAATATGATATGTATGGGTATTTGAGTGTGTGTATCATTTTATAAGGCTAAGGCCTTCCATTTGTGTGGAATTCCTACTCATTGATAGTCCCCATCCCTTAACATATTGTAAGGTATCTTGGAATATTTCTTCTGGAATGATACCAACTCTGGTGGACCCCTATATATCGGTATTTAAATTTTTTTATCAGAGTAGGTCTATCATGTGATTTTGATTAAAGATAGTAGTCGTGTGGGGATTGGTTTGGGATTTGGAGAAATGGTGTTTAAGTGTTTCAAGTTTGACTATTTGGACATAGACTGAAATTATGGTACAATGGCTGAAATATCTATTCACCAAAATTCTAATAACCCAATTTTGAACAACATACACCAAAATTACATATATAGAGAAAATATTGATAAATTCATTATATTAAAATGGGTTATGGTTTTTAGACTGTTCATGAGTCATCTCACATATATTCTTCTCACCATGGTACATAAAAACTATTTTAAAATTCCTCCCCATAGAATTCTAGTCAAGATCCCCTAATATGATTGGGGTGAGGATAGAATCAGTGATGAGGCCTCTATTCATCTTTATGAGAAACACTTCCACTCATCGAGTAGTGACCAAAATTTCCGCCGATAGTGAAATATGAAATTTTACAGAATGATGGATAAAAATCATGATATCATCTTTGGATTATGATGCAAGAAGGCTGATATCAATCCATGAGTTTTAAAAGAACATTACACTTAGGTATCGGGGTGATATCTACCCCGATATGGCAGAGGAATGGTTATAATCCATGGTATGATATTTTCACCTCATTTAGACCCATGAATATCAAGTAGTCGTGCTTATGGGGATTCATTTCCATGACACATTAGGATGATGGTGGAGTTTAATGGAACATACCCATGGGGAAGAAATCAACCCCTATATAGATTTTGAGTGTCTCAATCAAGAGGAGTACATCCCAATGACTCTAAGATTATTATGTATCCATGAAAATCTCCAAATTCAGTTGGGATTAATGTTAGTGGATGAGTATATCTTATGTTTTGCTGACCTATTATGATACTATAAGGATAGGGTGTGTGGTACCATATTCAAGTGTATGACATTTTATAATGTTCTATATTTAGATATTCAATATAGAGTTGTACCCATATTTAGCACCACCTTTTATAGTGTTTTAAAGCATTCCATACCAAAAGATAACTTTTTGGAAAATTCATCACAATCAGTTGGTGGGATAGTAGTCATATTGGATCAAAGACTTAAATATTATGTTTAAAAAATATTTTAGGGTATTTATGCATGAATAATCTCCATACCATTCTCAATCCACAGCTTCCAAAAAATAGGTTTCACAAATAGATTCCAGTTTATCAAGGATAATGTGATTATATTCCTGTGATGGGAGAGGTCATAGTGTAAGATCCATGATCTTTTATGGGTAATATTTTTGTTAAAATTTACATTTAAGTTCATTATTTGGATTTGATATGTGTTTCAAAAAGTTTTTTTGGAGTCTTGGGGAGTTCTAGGGGTTCATGGCATGAAAGATGAGGAAAACAGAATTTATGGGAATGCTCTATGGTTTTTACACAATTAGTGAAAACCGTGGAGAGAATCCGAAGTAACCATGTAGCCTTGGAAAAAGGATTGCACATGGGTATGCATTGTTAAGCTAACCATATAGAAATCATAAGTAACTGTTAAAATAAGGGATTTTTGGATAGTATTTTTTGCACTTTTTGAAAAAAATGGGTGTAAACCATGTGGATTTTAAATGTTATGAAATATACAAAAATTCAATTATGGGATTTCTTATAATAACTTGGAAGTTCCCCTCCCCCTATTCCTCCAACAACTATATTGATGAGCCAAGGTGTCCAAGAACTCCCAAGGGTGTTTCTCCTTTGATCATAGTCTGTTTGGAGTTCCATCAAATGAGGATTAAATATCCAGGAATGGCTAACACCCTCCTTGATTAGGGTTTTTATCTTTATCTTCTCTCTATCCAAAGGTCTAAAACACTTCTTTTTTGTTGATATTTTGGGTGATCCTTTAAAGGGGGTTTAAATCGGGATATAAGGCCAGAATTAAGGGTGAATTCTCTAATGGATTGAAGATAGGTTGTATAAAAGTGATATCCATAGTTTATACATGGATTTTTGTATATATGGTTATGATCATGATTTTCCATTATTGTGCTCTTGGATTACTTTGAACGGTTTAACATAGTGTATGTAAAATCAACCAATTTAACCCCTCATGATTACTATTGGATTCCTAGAGGACGAATTAACCAATTAAGGTCCATCCTTTTGGTGTGTTGGACCTCCTGATTAGGATAACATAAATGTAAGTCGTGAAGTTGACACATAACGGATCATAGACATAGAGAGTAGGGAAAATGGTGTATGTAATGAGCTGTAATGTATGGTGGATATTTGTGTCTAATGTGGTTAATAGATAAGGAATTATTTGGTTGATATTTAAATAGGATAAATGGGATTAATTGGAAAATGATAAGGAATTATGTTTACACTTGAATATGCTTACTAAGATAGGCATGAGGAATGATAGTTGAGGTTAAATGGATAAGTGATATATGTAATGAATGTGTTAATGGATTGTGGAATAATGTTAATTTACCATTTATTTATTTGATGTGATGATGAAAATTATATTGGTAATGATTTTTTGTGATGTGGTTAATTGTGGTGATGAAAAATAAGCATGGGAACATGGCTTGGTAGAGTGGGGTATAGACATTAGGGTATACTCCCATAGGTCGAGTGGGACTGAAGTTCTATCTCCACCCCTAAATGTTGAGTTTATGGAAGGGGGCATTGTTGTATTCCCCTAAAAAGTTTCATTCCACCCGAACCGAGGCTTCGAGGTGAGTATTATGAGGTTTTTTATAATGTTACGCCTTGTGAGATAGTATTTGATTTTATAACCATATTCATGAGAGTATTGAACATGCCTAATCCATTGAACATATGGAAAGGGTATATTAATACATGGGATGCCTAAGTAGTGAACATGGATTCAATGGTAGAATAATTTAATGGAACATAGTCTAGAATGGCTTATTGAACTGTTTACCTTTTAATGGCATTATTTATCACTAGCATGCACTATTGACTTTTACTAGATATTTTCTAGAAATTGTTGGTGGTGTCATACTATGTTATAATCCCACCCTACATGGGCCACCATTGGGTAACCATGAAAATTTCATGCTTGTATGTCAGAAGAAGGGAAAGGGCCATGTGCTAGGTAGTTGAGTTGGACATGGGACATGTAAGGGTGGGGTTCCAAACATGGAGTCCGAATCATTTTGGGTAATTTTTTGTTTGTCTTTATTTTTATGTTTTGTTCACTTAGCACTTTATAATTCAATGAAATATTTACTTTTGTATGTTATTATACCTAGTTTGGCAGTTGGTTATTTATGCATGTTATTGATTATTAATTATTTGTATTTCTATTTAAATTATTTTCTGACGTGTCTTACTCTAGTAATGAGGGTATAGTCTCCTCACATGATCTATTGGACCCTCATTTCTAGTTAAAAACCTCTATAATAAATTGAGGCATGCTTGAGGTCATGTGGAAACCTGACATGGGGCACCGATTTAGTGGACACCAGTTTGGGGATGTTACAAGTTGTATCATAGGAGTTTTTTTCCATTCATACTATTTGATGAATGGTAGGAAGGAGTATAGGAATGTGTGGTGCCTTGGTAATGAGCTCGTGCTTGGTAGTAGCTAACCCATGTATGAGAGAAAATCCACATCACCCTAGGAGTGGATTGTATTTCTTGTTGTGTGTTCTTATATTTGATGATATTTCACCATCTGGTGATGCACATGTTGTGTGATTTGATAGATTTGTGATATTTACCTTATGGTCATAAGGGTATGAGGTTGTGAATTCATTAATCACTCTATAATCCTATGTAGATATGTGACATGTATCATTTTATTCACACACATGAGATTGTTTTGTGGGATATAACGGTTAGGAGGAATTTTTTCCCTTAAAAGTAATAAATTTTAGGACTCATGGGATTGTATGAATGGGTAAAAGGGAAATTGAAAAGGTTCAGTATATATTAGAAAATGGTTCTTAATAATGAAACAAAAAGAGGAGTAACATGTGGTATTAGTAAATTGGTATGTAGAAACTATTTTGAATTGTGTAAAAGATAAGGGTTCTAACCATGTGAATTAGATACCCTTGTTATCAATGGCCTTAGGAGTGATAGCCAGGTGTAGGGATACAGTTGTGAGTGGGATTTTTTGGGAAGTGTATGATATCTTTTTTGTTTATGGAATGTGATGATCTTACCTATATCATTTTCATCTTCATAAAATCATTATGGTTTCATTCAAAAGAACATGTTTTGAATTTTAGATAAAAATGCCACCTCGAAGACATGTTCCATTTGGGAGAAAGGAAGATGTTATTGAGAATGTTCCTCCACTAGTGGATCAGAAGAACATAGTGATACATGATGATAGAGAAGATTAGTTCCTTGATAATGTTACATGTTTTATACAGTTGATGGAACGAGACCCAGGGAGGGTTTCATCTAGTATGTTTGAGCTGACCAGAGAGTGCCAACTAGAGCACCCTCTTAACTTTACTAGAGAGGGTGGTCCAAATACATCAGATTTATGGATAGTGTCCATCCAAACTATTCTTAACCATCTAGAGACACCTATTAAGAAGAGATTCAATTTTTAAGCCTACATTATGAGGGGTATGGAAAAACGTTTAGGACATCATGGTCAAAAGAGAGAATATTTAAGGGATGATGTGGAAGGAATTTTAGAAGAATATTCCTTAGCACATCCACCCAAGAAACCATGAAGTAGGAGAAGGCTATATATTTAAGGAGGTTTACTTAGGGGAATGTGTCGGTTATTGACTATGATAGTAATTTCACTGATTTGAGGTGCTTCTTTCAGAATTTGACCAGAGATGTGGTAGCTATTGTGAAATACTTCCAAGACAGGCTTAGTCATGAGATCAGATCTCATGTGAATATCGTCCATCAGAAAAAGTTTTCATAAGTGTTGGATCAATCCCTTATCTTATAGGGGAACCTAAATGGAGCTTCAGTACGTGAACTTGTGGTTCCAGTTGGGATAGAATGTGGTGCATCTTCAGATAGTAAGAGGCGTCGTTTTTGAAATTTTTAGTAAGGTGGAATCACATAGTTTTGCTAGAATAGGGGTTCATGTTCTCAGGGTGGAAACTAGGGATTCTATTGTTAGTGTGGTAGGCTTCGACACAAGTATAAATAGTGTCATTTCCCTCCAGTCGAGTGCGAGTGATGTTTCCTAGTCAGAATGCAAGTATCACTAAGAGGGAGAGGGGTGAATCAATGATATATTTTTCTTTTATGTTTCCTAATTTTTGAAATAACCTTTAACTCCTGTTAATGATTTGTCTCCATGCTAACAAAATCAATACACATATCCATGAGAAAACAATATTTACAAGGTTCATACTCAACAAATATAGCTACATCCTTGGTATTGTTTAGAAACAATGAAAACAATCCTTTTGTGAGGAATAAAATGTGTAAGATATACCATTAGACTCGTGTAGTACATGAAAAAAAATCCTCAAGTGAGTTTGCACCTTCTTAGCATAAATATGGAAAAAAAAATTAGAGTTCTTCTTAATTATATTTCATAGTTTGATATTTCAATTTAATTTTTCTCTTTCTTACCCAAAAGCTGGTAAGAACTACCTTGCAAACAACTTACTGCTTGTATTGATATGAAATCCATCATGCACCCATTTAGCTATCTTCTGTGACATTTTTTTTCTCATGCATGGTTTGATTTTTGTCACGAAATACCTCTTGCATGAAACATTAATATTTCACACAAATCTCTTATTGCGCACAACATATCCTTCTTACTCATGAAACTCCATTTTCTAAAAATTATTACTTGCTTCATAACTCAAGATTTATATAAGTGTAGAGCTTATCAAATGAGAGGGGGACACCTCTTATTTTTAGGGATCACTGACCCCTATATGCAAAAATCCGGATGCGTCGTGCAAGATCCTGACACGTCACGCAAAACCCCATTTGACGTCGTATTGGGCGTGTATGTCCCTTTCACTCCAACCTCATATTTCATGCACATATTGAAACATTTTCACACTTCATGCCTCTGATTTTTTTTGATTTTATGATCTTTAATCATGAATTTAACACTACATTCTAAACTCTATCCAATCTTTCAGGAAACACCCTTAGAAAAAATCACATTTCTCCATCTCTCGATTTTCAGCCCCAAAAATTTGGTAAACACTCGGAAACATCGCCAATATAAAATATTCATTGTTAAGAATAGCAATGCTTCACTATCATTTGGTTTATTAAACATAAAAATGGTGTCATCAAAAACCATATCTTCCATGATATTTATTCTTTGATCTAACATGTTTATCATCGTTAGATTTTCAATGTAAAGAACTGAAACTTCTCTATCTTCCAACAACATCATTATTTCCAAACAACACTGAATATGACTCGCATCATCTTTTCTCCCCCTTTCCTTCAGAAATACTACAACATGCGTTCCCTGACGTATTATATTTTTGAAATAAAAACCAGAAAAGCATCATCAATTTTTCAATTCCTTCACAAAGTGAATTGATTAATTTTATTTAACAACGAAATATTAGACTCTATAAAATAATACTCTTCTTACATCCTTCTCCATCCAACATTGCCCCATCCCTAAGTGTGGGGTAGGATTGGACACATGTAGAGGTTTCATAGGAACCCAAAATTGTTAGGGAATGATGGAGGTAAGAGGTTTATGTCTAGTGTAGGTAGGGGTCAGTTACCCCATATTAGGGGGTAGTTTGAGAACCATGGGTAATACTAGTAGAGGCAGAGGATGTGGAACTATTGGGCGAGATCAACCTTATCAAATAGGAGCCCATGGTAATGTGGCATGTTGTCTCCATGCAGTTCAGAATACACCTGAATGTGGTAAGGTGGGACCATCTACTATTCTAGGTACGATTCTTGTAGCCTCCATGATTTATAGTTTTTTATTTGATACAAGTTCTACACATTCTATTATTTCTCTTCAATTCAATGTTCTGTTAGGATTAGCCATGGAGAATTCATGTGGGATTATTTTTCTTAATTCTTGTCTAGGGGTGTGAGTCAAGGACATATGGTAGTGTAAGGTTTGTTCTCTAAAGGTTGGTGGATATCATTTTATGTGGGATTAGTTAGTCCAAGAAATGTCATGTTTTGACGTAAACTTTGGTATTGATTGGTTGGACTTGTATCAGGCCCAAATCGACTACTATCAATCTTTGTTAATGTCTATATTCTTCAATTGAATCACTTATGACCTTAACTATGAGTGGGATACACGAGAAGGCCATGCATGGCCGCTACATGAACAATTGGGAGAAATCATAGCCCTAGTAGCATGCCTTATGTTAGATGATGTGGAGAAAGAGAAGACATTCGTCCCTCTGGTTGTGAATTATTTTCATGATGTGTTTCTTGAAGACTTCTAGGGGTTACCACCTGAGAGAAATTTTCAGTTTGTGATTGAGTTGTTATTGGTAGTGGAGCCAGTTTCCATTCCACCACATCGAATGGCGCTAGTAGAGCACCATGAATTGAAGGATTCATTTGAGTAATGTTAGAAAAAGGGGTTTATACATCATTTGAAATCTCTTTTGGGATATCCTATGTTGTTTTCTAAGATGGATGATGGATCATAGAGGCTATGTGCCAACTATAAGAAACTAAACCATATGAATATTAAGAACGGATACCCTCTTCCTAGAATTGATGAAATGTTTGATCAACTCAAAGGTGACTATATGTTTTATAAGAACTTTTTTAGATTGAGATACCATCAGTTGAGGGTGATATGAGTTGTATGAATGTTTGGTAATGCCGTATGGATTGACCAATACATCCACTGTGTTCATGAACATGATGAACTGGATATTCCACTCATACTAAGATCGGGTCAATGTTGGCTTCATTGATGATAGCTAGGTGTACCCTAGAACACATGATGATCATTCCAAACATCTTGAAATCATCTTTAGTACAGTATGAGATAATAGTATTTGTGCCAAGAAATCAAAATATCAGGTTACGATTGATAAAAAATATTTTATAGGACACATCGTTTCAATGTCCGGTGTGTCAGTGGATCCAGAAAAGGAGCGGAGTGTGGTATCATGGGAGAATACCAAGAATGTCTCTGATGTTAGTATTTTTCTAGGGATTTCCATTTATTACCAAAGGTTCATTAGATATTTCTATCATTTGGATGTTCCACACTTACACCTAACCAAGAAGGGGGTTATTATTTATTAGTTAGAATCTTGTGAGAATGATTTTTAGAAGATGAAGAAGTGGTTGAATATTACACCGAATATGGTCTTACCCAAACCAGTTAAGAGCTACAAAATATTCTATGATGCGTCCGGTGTTGGAAATGGGGCTGTGCTGATCCAGGATGATTGGGTTGTAGCTTAGTGTTTGAGAGTGTTGAGGCCACATGAAAGAAATTATCCAACTCATGAACTGGAGCATGTTGTAGTGGTTTATACCTTAACGTGTTGGAGTTATTACTTGTTGGGAGAACATTTCACGATAATCACCAACCATAAAATTATTTGGTACATTTTCTCTCATTGGGATTTGAATCTTTGACACCTACAGTTGTTCGAGTACCTAAAATTATTTGATTTTGAGTAGGTATACATGCTAGGGGAAAAGAATAGTGTCCATGATGCTCTGAACTAGAAGAAAAATAATATATTGGTTAAATAATCTAGTATATTGTGGAATATGATGGCCTTGTTTTTTGAGATGAATTTGGAGGTATAAGATGGTAATAGAATGATAAACCTAGCAACTACAATAGTTGAATCCAAAATTTTGATCCATGTTAAGGAGAATAAATTGGTTGATCTTGAGTCTTTGGAATTTAAGGGAACTCTTAAAGGTGGGGAGTCACATTTTTGCTAGACTTTCAGTGCTAGTAGATCTTTTTATATTCACGGCTAGGTTGCGGTGCTGGTAGATGTACTAGAGGAGTTGACATGCGAGTTTCAGGAATAAAAGTGGGAATTGAATCTTGTCTTTAATAAGATGTTCTATGATATTTAGAGGAAATTTTGGTGGCTTGGAATAAAGAATGAAGTTGATAGTTTTGTGGCACGATGCCGTACATGTCAATAGGTGAAGGATGAACATCAATGTCCTGGTGTATTGTTTATATCATTTCATATTCTACAGTAGAAGTGGAAATACACAATGATTGGATTTTTAGTGGGTTTTCCAAGGACTCCTTGGAAAAATTATGCAATTTGGCTAGTGGTAGCTCAGCTAACTAATTTTATTCATTACATGCTAATCCAGGAGACCTATATAGTCGACCGATTGGGAGAATTTTATGTTCACGAAATAGTTCAGTTTCATGGTTTATCAAGAACCATAGTATCATATTTCGATCCAATTTTCACCTCATTATTTTGTAAGGGACTATATAATTAACTTGGGACACATGGGGTTTTTAGTATGTTTCACCACCCACAGACTGATGGGAAGTCAAAGCGTACAATTCAGGTATTAGAAGACATGTTGAGAGCATTTGTTCTGGACAATGGTGGTTTGTGGTAAAGAAACTTGTAACTTGTTGAGTTTTCCTAAAACAACAGTTTTTAGGCTACAATTCATATGGATCAATTTTAGGAACATTGTAGAAGTATTTATTGATCTTTGCTGTGTTGGATAGTGGATGGGGAGTGTAAGCTATTCAGACGGGGCCTTATACATTATACTTTAGAGAAGGTTCAATTGATTCAAAAGTGTATGATAAAGGATCAGAGTGGACTAAAGTCTACTGTTGATCAGCTTCATAGATCTATTGAGTTTATGTTTGGTGATAGTGTGTTTCTTAAAGTTTCACTAAGGCTGTGTCATTGTCTTATCCAGCGGCAGGAAATGTAAGCGCCTAAGAATGTGGGTCCATTTGTGGTTGTGGAGAGGATTAGATCATAGGCTTACATATTAACTCTCCAATAGTGCTATAGTGGGATGCATGACGTTTTCCATTTTAATTACTCTTATATTATTACCGTGATCTATTCCATGTGACAAACACCAAGGATGTAGAGCAGGAGGCTGATGCATCCTTTGAGGAACACCCGGTTCGTATTATAAATTAAAGTGATTAGAAATTGCAAGGAAAGGTTGTGTCATTGGTTCATGTTCTATGGTAGCATGGATAAATTTAGGAGGATACATGGGAGTGGGAATCAGATATGTTGTCCCAGTGACCCATTCTAGTTTTCTTGGGAACTCAGTGATGCTTGGAAGGTGCGGCTTGAGGATGAGTCGTCATATGGTGGGGAGGTTGTAACACCCCAAATCTCCCTTAAGGGATGTTTATGTTTATGTTTAAGATTATGGTTCTTATTTTGGATAAATAAGTGTTTCCTAAAGATCAAGTGGAGTATTGAGGGGTGTTATGGGGGTTCGGGGTACAAAAGAGGAGGAAAAAGAAATTTCTGGGCGTCTTCTACAGTTTTGACATGGTTAGTGAAAAACGTGAGTAGCATCCCAGGTAACCAGGGAGCCTTGTACAGAGATGTGCGCATGGTTAATTCATAGTTAACTTATCCATGAAAAAATACTATGTAACCATGTGAAAGGGAAATTTTGGGACAGTAGATTCGTCACAGTTTGTGCACCATTTGAAAAACTATGCAGGTAAACCGTGCATCCCATAAAAGTAAAATAATTTGCATAAATTTGATTACAATATTTCTTATACCGAAAAGGGATTCATCCCCCTTCATTCTCCTTCAACCTTAATGAAAAGATATGGTTTCCATGAACTCACAAGGGTGTTTATCCTTTGATAATAGGTCGTTTGTAGTGTTTTCAGTTGTGGATTAATGATCCAGGTAAGGCTAATCCCCTCCTTACTTCCTTTTCTTGATTAGGGTTTGTATATTTCTATTATATATTTATGAATCTCTAAAACCCAACTTTTAAGGTGATATTTCTAGGGAAGATTCTAGGGGGTTTAGATCATGATCAAAGGCCTCAATTAAGGTCGTGTTCATCAATGGATTCAATATAGGTGGTCTATAAGTGATATATCATAGTTTATACATGGACATGTGAATCTGGGGTTATGATATTGATTTTTTCTTGTAGTGTTCTTGGAATCATTTGAAAGGTTTAATATAGTGGGTGTCAAATCAACTAATTGAACCGCTCATGATCCCCAAGGGAAGCAATGATGGTGAATTGACCAATTTAGGGCCACCAATGGGGTGTGACGGCCCTCCTGATTAGGCTAAAGGAAATGTATGGTATTAAATTGACTCATAATGGTTTAGAGACTTATATACTGGGTCAATTGGTTTATGTAATGAGTTATAATTACTCATGTATAGTTGTAGATAATGTGGATAAGGAATAATGGATTATTTGGTTGACATTTAAATAGGGTAAATGGGATTAATGGGAATATGATAAGGAATTATTTTTACACTTGAATATGATTATTGAGATAGGCCTAGGGAATGGGTGTTGGGGTTAAATGGTTAAGTGATATATGTATGGAATGTTTTAATGTATTGCAGTATAATGATAATATCCTATTTTTTGAAGTTGTTGTAATAAAGAATATGATATTTTCTATGCTTCAATGTGATGTTATTAATTGTGGTGATGATAAATAAGCATGTTCACATGGATTAGTATAGTGGGAATGACTTGAGATTCTACACCCACAGGTCGAGTTGGACAGGGGTTCTAGATCCACCCATAAATGCAAGGGTTGGGGAAGGGGACTTAGTTCCCTTCCCCTAACGGTTTCATTCCACCTAGACTAAGGCTTTGAGGTGAGGATTATGATGTTGTTATAATTTAATTCCTAGTTATATTGGATTCAATTTTATTTCCATATGGTTGATAACCTTGAACATTCCTAATCTATTGAACACATGAAAAATGTATATTAAACCATGGGATACCTAAGTAGTGAAAATAAATCCAATGGTAGAATAATTTAAAGGAACATAGTATGGAATTTCCTATTAAATTTTTAACATTTTTTCTAATTTTTATCACTTACATGCACTATCTACTTTTAATGGATATTTTTTAGACACCATTTGTGGTGGCCTACTGAGTTATACTCACACCCTTCTCAGGTCGTCATTGGGTAACTAAGTTGATTTCATGCTTACAGGTCATGACAAGGAAAAGATGTCTATTCTAGGGATTTGAGATGGGATTGTGACATGTATGGGTGGGGTTCTAGACATGGAGTCCATACCATTTTGTGGATTTTTCTGTTTGTCATTATTTTGGGTCTTTATTCACCGGGAACTATAGCATGGCATGCCATATTTTCTATTGTTTGTCGTTGTACCCAGTTTGGGAGTTAGTTATTTATTCATGTTATTTTTTGTTTCATATTTTTTTCTTCTATTTAAATTGTTCTATTTTTTGGCTTAATCTGTAATTGAGGGTATAGTCTCCCCACATGACCTATTAGACCCTCACTGCTAGTAAGAAACATCTTGCGTACAAGGAGGTGAACTTGAGGTCATGTGAAGACCCGGCTCGGGGAAGAAGTTTAGTGGCTCCTGGGTTGGGGATGTTACACACATACTATATGAATTTACAACCATCCCTGAGATATTTGATAATAATATTTTGTATGGGATATTGAGAGAAATTATTTGTAGTCACAAAGAGGAGCCTCAAGGCAGACTCCATTGAAGAGGCATTGAGTGATCTGTAAGAGATATTTTTTGTTTTGATTTGATGATACCATCACCACCTCCAAGAGGCCCCAATTAATCATAGGGTGTTAGTGGTTGGGGCTCTAGGCAGTTACATGATGTATATGATTATAACCTAGAGGCTCCTGGAATGATCTGAGGTATGCTATATATCTTCTCAACCTTGTCATCAGTTCTAATACACCCATCAGAAAGATATTCCTTCTTTGAATTAACCATCATATGAGAATTAGGGATACTATCAAAGCCACTACCTAGACCCCTATGGCTAGATACTCATACTTAATGGGATTCTATGATCACACTCTTCTATTGGTAGTTCTACATATCACTAGGTAGTGAATGATTCTTATGGAGAATTTAAAAATCTATGATGAGATCATATGATGTAATTCAGAGGATGTGATTCTTGTTTTTCATCCATTCTTAGATTTATTGTTTCTATTAGAGGATGTGGTGGAGTCTGGTAAATAGGTCGATATATTCATTCTTATGAATAAAGGAATTACAAGAGGAGTGAATGGTGATCATGTACATTAGATTACAATAAATCTCACATTAGCATTCTACCATGACACTTGGTGAAGTAGAGTCATTAAATATTTAGTTCTATATTTTAGAAGAGGATTAAATAGATATATTTCTGAAATAAATAATTAATTGAAATCCTTGTCAAGAGGTCAAATTTTTTATTTTCATATACATAGGGACAACTATGATACCTTGAATACAGTATTAGATAAGTCTCATAAGGAATCATGAGTTAAAGGTGTAGTTGGGGGGGAATCAATGAAAATTTTGGACCAATCCAAGTGCGTACCCCTGAGAAGCGATGATATTATTACCCATGAAGGATTGTGAGATCCTGAGGTTATGTTTGGATTTTCATCTCCTGAATCAGGTGAATTCTAGGAATAAAAAAGTGTTGAAGAACTGTATTATCAACTAAAATTGCAGAGGTAGTTATCAATGACTATCATTTCATCAATTTATCATCAGCTACAAGTACACAAGGGAGATATAACAAATATTAAATATGGATATTTCTATGGTCATTATGTGTACCTAGTGATTCCATTTGTCATGGAAGGCACCTTTATGGTAATAATGGGACCCATGAATTGAATATTTCAAACTTTCATGGATTGGTTTAGGGTAGTTTTATACCAATGACGTTCTCATTAACTGAGTATTATATATCGAGCATTGAAATTATTGAGGATGGATTTGTAATTTCTTTAGGAGAATCAGTTATATGTGTGAATTTTTACATGTAAATACTAGAATGGGGAAATCAAAATTATTCTAAATATAATATAAAAGGGGTTAATAAATTGGGAACCAAAAATATTGAGGTGGTTGTTTGTCGGGATCCACTAAAAACATGATAGAGGTGATGAACATCTGTGTATTATATTGTTAACACATTAGATTCACGGAAGAATATTATATATTGTAATAACATTAAAAGATTTATCTCAGAATGGTTATCCATTTATATGTTCAAATAAGTTCCAGTAGATCATAAAAGATTTATGATAATGATTGATGTACACTTCTTTTCGGAAATCATCATATAAGGGGGTTGGGTATGAAGTGTTCTAAAATTCCACTAGTGCTCGACTCAGGTGTTTTTTATATAAATTAATTTAGTGATAGTGTATGGATATTTTAATTTATGACCCCATGAGAAAAAATATTCAACCCATGAATTTTTGATAGTTGATGTGTTGTTATCCCAAATTACTTGGAGATCCTACCTTCTTTCAGAGAAAAATATTGTTATTCTATCTATATTATTCTCAAAAAATCATTATACATAGTGATCCAAATATATGGTATAGGTGATGGAATTTTTTGAAAATTACTATGACTATGAGACAACCTAAACTCTTGGTAAGGATAACGTGTTGATATAAACAATCAATAAGAAATACCATTCTCAGTTTCTAGGAATGGAGTTTGAGAAATTCGCCTCACCGTAATTTTCTTTACCTATTGGCAAACAGAATCCTGCTTCTAATATTATTTTCACTTCTGATCCTCAGAATCCCGAGGGTTTAATTTCTATTTTGTATGTAAACAACACTAAACCTTTATCATATTCTGACTCTGTCTTGGTAGATGCTGTGACACATTCCTATTCTAAACATTCTTCTGCTCATGTTGTTGTTACCATGTCAAGTCCTTCTTCCACTTTTGACATGTCCACTCCAGATCATGTTGCTCTGGATGTGACACAATCTCTATATGATCAGTTGCTTGTTCATCGATCTATGGGAGAGCACCCACTGGACAGGTCTGAAATTAAGGATCCTCTGATCTCTATCATAAATCCTAACTCTAATCCGAAAGAAAATGACTTGCAAAACTCTGAAAACTAGGAGTCTAAACAGTATACCAAACAAAATCCCTCATCCTCCCCAATGGTCACGAGATCTCAAGGGATGAAAGGTGCTGGGAAATCAAAAAATAAGAAGGGTTCTAACCCAAAACCCAATTAGTAATGAATTTACTATATTGGAACTATCAAGGTGTGGCTAATCATGACACCTCCATCACTCTTAGGAGGTTCTTAAATACTCACAAACCTCTTCTTTTTGCTATTTCTGAAACTAAAGTCACTTTGAAAATAAATTTCTTGAGATTTGTTTCTCTCAATTACAATTTCCTAGGCTCCTACAAAAGAGATTGTCACTCTGATTTTATGTGGATTTTTTTCCATACCTCTTTGAAAAATTTCAACATTTTTAGAACCTCTAATCAACATTTTACCTGTGATTTTTGTGGAATGATCGTCATAATTTTTGTAATTTGGTTTATGCCAAGAATAGATATCACGATAGAAGAGACTTATGGAATTATCTGCTCGATTTGGATAAATGTATTCAATCTCCTTGGGTGGTCATGGGTGAATTAAATGCCATCCTCAGCCCCTGTGAAAAAATTGGACCCTCTCACCTTTCTATATCCTCTAGGGAATTCAGAGCGGCTATTGAAGACTGTGATCTTTTTGAAATCACTTTTTCTGGGGTAAATTTTCTTGGTACAGAAACCACCATAATAAAAAGGTTTCTAGTAATCTTGATAGGGCCTTCGTTAACATGAAGATCCTTGATAACTGGGATAATATTTCTAGTGTCACTCTCCCTAGGATCAACTCTGATCATCATCCTATTCTGGTTAGCCTTCTCATAAATGACAAGAAATATTTCCTTCCTTTTAAATTTAATAATGCCTGGTCTTCGAATCCTGATAGTGTTGTTTTCATTCACAACATATGGAATTATATGAAACATCAACAAGATTCTTTTGCCTATTAACATAAATTAAAAACTCTCAAATAGGCCCTCAAAGGCTGGTGAAAATCTTCAAACTCTCAAATTGATTTGGCTATCTCCTTACTTAATAAAGAGCTTATTTGTTTTTATAATCAAAACACTAACTCTGAATTCATCTTGGATCCTCAATTGGAAGTGAATATCTCCGTCAAACTTAACTCTCTGCTTACATTCAAAGATAGCTTTCGCAAACACATGTTCAGGACCAAATGGATTACTGATGGAGATCATAATACCAAATTCTACAATGGCCTTCAAAGAATTAGAAAGACTAATCGTCCTCTTTCCAAACTTACTATTGATGGTGTGATCATTGGCTCTAAAGAGGCCATCTTGGATCATGTTACCTCTTACTATTATAATCTTTTTAATGGACCAGGTTTAAACACTGATCTTAAACCAGATATTATTCCTCTATTGGTGGATGATAGGGACAATGACTTGCTATTGAGAACTCCTCTTGATCATGAAATTAAAGACACTATCCTTGGCCTCAATCCTGACAGTGATCCTGGTCCAGATGGGTTTAACAATGGTTTTTTCCAAAATCATTGGGACATAATCCACAAGGATGTCTGTAACCTAGTTAAGGGCTTTTTCACTCATGGATTACTCCCGCATAGAATCAATGCTCAATTATTAACCTTAATTCCTAAGGCTTAGAATGCTTCTAAGATCCACCAATTCAGACCGATTGCTCTTATTAACACGATTTTTAAAATCATAGCCAAAATCATTGCAAATAGACTTGCTCTTATTTGCAATAAAATTGTTTCTTGGAACCAGTTTGGATTTATCGAAGGAAGATTCATCCAAGATTGTATTTGTCTTGCGTCTAAATTATTTAACAGTTTAAATAAAAATAATAGAGGAGGATGTGTGGCTATAAAACTAGATATTAAAAAAGCTTTTGACACTATTGATTTGAATTTTATCTTTAAAGTGCGAAAAAGCTTTGGATTTCAAGATCTTTTCATTGGAAGAATTATGACCTTATTTCTTTCAGCTTACATCTCTATCCTTATTAATGGCACTCCTAGAGGGTTTTTTAATTGCTCTAAAGGTGTTAGACAGGTGACCCTCTTTCTTCTATCCTTTTTGTAATTGCTGAGGATTATCTTAGTAGACTCCTCAGTAATTTGGTTGATCAAAGTAAGCTTAAACCAATACAGGTTGCTAGAAATCATAATGCTCCCACTCACCTTCTATATGCTGATGACATTATCCTGTTTCTAAAAGGGGATCAAAAGAATATTCATATTCTTAAGAAAGCCATTTCTCATTATGAGGAGGTCTCTAGTCAAGTGATCTATTGGAATAAATATTTCATCTTCTTTGGTAAGAATTTTCCTGTCGGCAGGAAAAATAGCATTACTACTTATTTGGGTATTAAAGAAGGTCTAATTCCTTTCACTTATTTAGGAGTTCATATTTTCTGGGGGAGACCCAAAGCCAGTTATTTCGCTAATTTCATCGATCAGATTATAAACCAACTTTCCAATTGGAAAGGGAAATATCTCTCTCTGGCTGGGAGAATTTGCTTGGTCAAGTCAACCATTGTATCTAAAATGGTCTACTCCCTCATGATTTATAAATGGCCTGCTGGCATTGTCAAGAAAATTAAAACTTATATTACAAATTTCATCTAGACTGGAAGTATTCTCGAAAGGAGGCTTGTCACTATTCCTTAGAATTCTTGTTGTAGACCTATTGACAAAGGTGGGATTGGAATAAAAAATTTAAAGCTATTCAATGACGCTCTCCAGGCTCATCTCACTTTGAATATTATTAATCCCTCTTCTATAGTCTCTAATTTTTTGTATCACAGATTTATTTCTATTCTCTTAAAAGGGAATCTCAATTTCATTAACTCTTCCATCTGGCCATCTAACAGGGACTCTTATCGTAATATCATTGAGAAATCTAGATGGATGGTTAGTGTTAATTCTTCTATTAACTTTTGGTGTGGTAAATGGTATGATAACCCCTTGATAACATTGTTACCTTCTATTCACATTCTTGGGGGAGCTAATCAATATATAAAAGATGTTCTTCAATTTCATCGTCATGATCACCCTGATAATATTATGCAGATAATTGATAATTATTCCTTTTCCCCGGATAGTGACTTCCTGGTTTGGGAACCTACCCCTAATGGTATTCTAGACTCCAAAAACATTTATAAGAATAATTTTTCTCACATTGATTCAAATTATATATGGTTGAGCCAGTTTAATAAACCTTGGATCAAACCCTCCAGGATCACTCTCATTTGGCGTATTGCCAATAATAGATTGCCTACTGATACTATTCTCCAAAATTTTGGTATCCAACTTTGTTCTAAATGTTGCCTATATAACCAACACAGGGAGGATGCATGTCATCTTTTCCTTTCTTGTGGGACTGCCTCTTCCTTATGGAATTTTGTTTTTGATCTATTAAATTATAGATGGTCTTTTACTAATTCTATATCTGTGTTTCTTAAAACTGCACTAGATCTAAACATTCTTTTCATATCAACAACATCTGGCTGTCGGCAGTGGCAGAGCTCATTCACGAGATCTGGTACGTTAGAAATGACCTTATTCATAATAATCATTCTTTCAATATTAATGAAGGAAAATCTCGGATACTTGTTGCGATCCAGGAAGCTGCATTTATTCAGAAATATTGCTGCAACAACTTAGTTGGAGAATTTGATATCCTTCACCGTCTCCGAGTTCCGAGAAATTATCCAAATCCAAAACGAACCTTCGAGGTTTTCTGGCAGGCGCCAATGCTGGGATGGATCAAAGTTAATGTTGATGGTGGTTCCAAAGGAAATCCAGGTCCTTCCAGTTGCGGTGCTATTTTTAGAGATTCTGTTAGTCAGTGTCAGGGCTGTTTCTTCGTTAGATGTGGACACTCATCATCGCTGGAGGCGGAACTGTTGGGTGTCATCCATGCTATTGATTTTTCTCTGCAAAGAGGTTGGAGGAAGCTATGGATTGAGAGTGATTCATCCACCATCATTCATGCCATCAGGAATGGCAGTATTCATCTATCCTGTAAGCATACTTCTCATTGGATGAACTGCCTTAACTCACTCCACGAGATTGATTTCATCTCCACCCATACCTACCGTGAAGAGAACTCCGTCGCTGATGCTCTTGCCAACAAAGGAGTTCACCAGCGCATGACTTGGATGGACTCCCTACCTGCTGATTTATTTGAGCTTTTTGATAGAGATTGTAAAAATCCCTTATTTCAGACTCTTGTAACTTTCTTGCATTTTTAATAATAATTTGTGCTTTGGTCATTGACAAAATCATTACCTTTAAAACAATTACCATATATCCAAAGGACCTGATCCTAATAGATACTATAAAGGTGGGTAGGATTATATATTCATCGTAGAGTGAACTATGGTTCCAGTCACACTTCTAGTGTATTTGATAAGATGGATCCTTTCATTTCCCTTACTAGTATAACCTAGTGAGGTAAATATGTACTAATACCATCCAAAGTAGTTTTTTGGGCTATAATAAAAAGTGTTATAGAGTAATTTTTCCTTGAATTCCTTATCTATCATCATGTAAAGGAGGATGATTTGGTTTGGTAAGGTTTAGTGAAAACCACAATGTTCTAGAGTGGAAATGAGATATCCTAAATATGGATTTTTCATCAGATTTCGGAATATAGTTATAGGTTCTGAAATTATATAGATGATTATCAAAAGACTAACTACGAAAAACCCCTTTGTCACCACTATGGAGCATAGTTAGGAGGAAATACTATGAAAAATATTTTGTGAAGGAGATCATGTACATACATAGAGTACCCCCAAATTTTATCTCTAACCATGATTCCCAAATTACACCAAAATTGTAAAGAGATTTGTAGAAGTGTTTTGGGACTCAAATTAAAATGAAATTGAATTTTCACCGACAAACTGATAGCCAAACCGAGTGAACCGCCACGTTATAGAGGGTATGTTGATGTTTTTTTGTTTTATATTTATTCTAGAGTTGGGTGGATCATTTTCAGTTTATAGGGTTTAATATAACAACAACTTCCACTCCATGAATGGTATTGCTCTATTTGACTCATTTTATAGAAGACTCTATAGGCCGACACTTTTTTGTTATATATTAAGAGAGACAACACTTATTGTGGCATATTTGGTTTAGGGTTTGACTGAGAAGGTTCAAACCATTCAAGAATTAATTTGGACATCTGATATCCATCATAATTTCTGGGTAGACATTTGGTATGGCCCTATGGTGTTTTAGGAGGGTGATCAGGTATTTCTAAAAGTCTCAAAACGGCATAAAATATATGATTTAGATGAAGTGATATACTATATCTGATGTTCATACGTATATTCCTAATTAAGTATAGAGTTTTTATTATTTTCTATGAAATGGATTTACCGCAATGTTGGATTGAGATCGTGATTTCTTCCATGACTCTAATGTTTGGAAATACAACCATGATTTGATGCACAGAATCAACCAGGGAGGGGTAAAGGTTATAGTTAGAGGAACCATCATGGAGTACACAGTGGTAAAAGAGGGTCTACAATAGAGTAACCTTGAAGGTAGAGTGATTCCCCGAGTGCATGTCCTACGGAAGCTATGGAATCTTTAGGAGAGGATGTAGGATCATAAGAACTAGATGCAAGCCCAGCACCGTCATCTTCCAGAGGGAATTTTTCTTTTTTTGGAGGTGAAACCTCTAAATATTGAGATGATTCTAAAAACATGGTTGTTGGTTTTAGAACCTATGTAAAATTTTATGAATTAACATGTTTTTTTTCTAGTAATGGAATAATTATCTATGGCCATTTGAACCTTAATATATAATATTTTAATTTATTTAAAATTTTATGATACTATTCTATTTGTTAAGACATATCCTATGTATGGGGACTGGGATGGGGAAACTAATACCATCATTTAAACTAGAACATATGTTTTATCTATTGTGTGATATAATAGTTGTTCATAGCAGAACATTGGTTAAAGGGTTGTTAGAGGCTGAAAAATAATGAAATAAATTGAATTATTTATTTAGTTAATTGTTTTCCTTTAATGGATGTCTGATCCAAGTTTTATCTATTTAATCTCTCAATAGAGACCCCTCTAGGATAAACAACATAACCTAAATGGATCCTTGAGAGGATATCAATCATGGAGATAGATGATGAAAACCATGGAATTGGTGATCGGTAAGAAATGTTCTAGATTTCAGTCACTTCATCAAATACAATAATGTGATATTAATTTTTTAACAGTGATTGATTCTTTCTTTTGTTAGATAATTTTAATGATTGTTACTCCACCATTAGTGATGATGGGATTTAAATTTATTCTTGAACAAAAAAATTACATAATAGATTATCTCTTAGCCTTGAATTATAATTTCATTTTTATTTATTCATTTGATATTCATCATTCTTGAAATTATTTTTTTAATTACATTTATCTATAATTTATAAAATTCCCATCAATGAATGGTGGAAAAACAATACCTTCCCATGGGTTATTCTTAAATTATTTTGTTTTTTAGTAATCTAACAATGTTCTATGTCCATTTATCATAGACATTTGACTGGTTAGTGGTTCTACTATTTTTTAAGAAACCATTTTGTTTCATGATGATCATGGTTTACAAAAAATAATATTCTAATTATAGAATGATTTATTAATCCATTATTCCGGATAAAAAAAGATATAAATTCTTGGATTGAATTGATGATGGTAGTTGTTGGAATCAGTGTATGTGGAATGATGTTAAATGGTGGGGGCTTGATTATCTAGTGAAGAACAAACAAAAAACATATTCTTATGAGACAATGATGATGTTTATCAAATTTTTCTAGATTTATTGTCCGGATTCATATTGGAATTGATAAATGTGGAAAAAAATATGAAGATGTGGCGTGATGCTATCATTCTATAAATTATCCAACTACACAGTGTGTAGTTCAGATGAAGACACATCGTGTGGATTGTTGTTGCAGTGGATATAGTTTTTGGGGGATTTAAACATAAAATTATTGTGTGACTAAGTCACACATCATGTAGTCCCTATCCATCCAGGTCAATATATACAATGGGGAAATCCCCATGGAAACATGTGGCCCCACATAGCATATGTGCTAGGACATGACTCGTGTACAATCAATGGATCACAATTGGGATAGAAATGGTACATTCAATGTACCTATATTTATATGGGGATGAAATGGGTTTTCCTCTCTTCATTTCCCATTGGATTTGTTATCTCACACTTTGGGAATGAAATCCTCATGGGGAGAGTTATTTATCCCTTGTTAGAATGGGGATGATATTCTCTATATGTGGAAATAGATAGAGTCGGGTATTTCCTCAACTTATATGCGGAAGGGATCTTGTAATTATGGAGTATAATTTATCCCATCCATAGAGCTCAGATGAGACATGGATCCATCATTAGTGTTCCCATTTCACCCATAGACCTAGATAAATGTTCCTACTACATTATTTCAGGGAATTATTTTGTATTTTGTGGTGATTTCTGGATCATAATCTAAAGATACAACTTTTTAGATGGTTGTGAGTTTAATCAAGTACCCTTAGATGTTTATCCATCTATATGAATATATGGTTATTTCTAATTTCCTTTACCTTCTTGGTTGTCATTCTGAGGTAAATTTTTCTTTAATGATTTAATTATTATATATTTTTTGTGTTCCCTATTAGTTATGTATAAACTCACCCTTTTGTGAGTGCATCCTTGAAATATCATATCTTATAAAAATAGCATGTTGCACAATAGAGATAAATGAAGACCTATTGTGGAAAGTGATTAGTTTTTCTTGGAGGCTTTGATAGTGAGACTTGGGGAAAGATTGGGGTTCCCTATAGTGATTTTTTATTCATATCCTTATATAGTTAAACCTTTTTATTTCTTTGAGTCCGGTATTTTCCTCTCATTGACATTAATTGTGATTTACTATACTCTTTTTTGATTCTATAGGTTTTTCATGAATTTAATATTCCATTTATTTAATTTAGGAATTAATTATGTATTGAGATATGTTTTTTATGGTGAATTAGACTAATCCATCACATATTTGTGTTTTGTTTACTCAGTAGTAATCACTAGGATCTGAAATATTAGAGATAGTCTTACGGTGTCAATTTGGGTATGCTACCAGACAAGGTGGGGCCAAGATATGTCTGGATTTGACATAGATGTTCTAAAAGAGTCTTCTAATTATTTATTTGACTATCATGTAGTTTTCTAACCTTTATATGAGAAAACATAAATATTAAACATAATTTGAATAACCATGATGTGTTGTTTATCAAAACTGGTGTAGTGTGTCTACTAAAATGAAGATCTCAAAACCACAACCATATGCTTATAACACACCTCAACAGATAGAGTATATTTATTTCTTTCCTAATTGTATCTTTTACATCCACCATGACATGGTGAGTTCAACCATTATAAGGTTTATTCATGTAAAATTTTTCAGATATACCTATTCAATACATGATGATGAGAATAGCCATTTTGAATTATAATGATGTGATTTATATAAACCTTTAAATTTTTTCCCTCATGTTAGTTTCACAACCTCACTTGAAATTTTATAGCACCACCACCATGTATTCCATGTGAATATTTATCATGTACCATAATGAAGTTATAATAACCGTGCTTGATTTTTAGAATAATTTTGGCCACCAGCAAGGTCTATAAAACACCAAGAGAAATATCACAGTTGTTTTTATTCAACCCTTCCTAGTCAATTTTTAAATGCCCTATCTACATCATATTTTGGTGTGAATAATGACAAGAATTGTTTCTCCTAATAAATTATTCATTCCTAGGAAACTATTTCAACTCTAAATAATATTCAATCAATCCACTATCATGTTGATTGTAAATTAAATAATAAATCATATACAAAACCTATAAATTACCATTTTAGGAAATTATTAAATGAAATGTCAAAATATGATAGTTATATAAACACCACACCATTGAATAGAGAGATTTTTTGAGTGTTTTTTATGATTCCATGTAAAGATCAATATTATATTAACCAAGGCTCAATTAAGTTCTTCTCACATCTCCCTTCATATTTATAAATTATACAGTCTCTTCAACTACTTAATATTTATGGATTATCAAGATAACATATATTATCATAATTAATTCATAGTCATAATCATGAGATTCCCAAAAAATTATATTTTAACATTATAAATATCAAAATAATTTCACCACTTAAAATAATGATGTTAATGACATCATTCTATAGTTTCATCATAATAAATAAAAAGAATCCATATTAAGTCACAATATCTCTCATTATTCATAAAAAATAAATCTAAGGTTTTAAAATTATCATAAATTATTTCTCAGCTCATTATTCCCACCATGATTTTATAATGTATTAAATAAATTTAATCTTAATCACATTATTTTTCTATAATTAACAATATAAAAAAATTACATTATACTGAATTTATAATCTAAATTGAATTTTTACCCTCACCTAAGGTCTCGAGTCTACCTAGGTGATCTTAATATATCATTTTTAGGTAACAATCCACTAAACATCATGATCACATGTAAAAATTCGAAATATTATTTTTGAAAATTTTCTTTTTTATGATCTATAAATGATATAATAAACGATACCATTATATTCTACTCAAAACAAACATATAAAATAGTACTCTAAAAATATTAATGGGACAATTTTTCATAAATATAAATTTAATTTAATTTAGAAAAATCACCTTATAAAACTATCAAATGGATTTTGAAATCTCATAATTTTCATTATATGAAAAAATGAGTAAGACAAAATATTCATTTGTATAAAATGAATACTGGGTGAAAATTTTTAATTTAATAAAAAATTATATAGAAGGGGTCTTGTTTTTGGCCCAAGGATTATGACACATGTCAACATTACCAGTGATATATAAATCATCAATTATTCATCCTGATGTAATGATCTTCATGTCACATGTGGATCATGAATATTATATCTAATGATGAACATAATCATTTATTTTGCGAACATAAATAAATTATATAAATTTTTATTAATTTTAAAAATGAATTAACTCCCATAATAATCAAGGAAAACGTCATTTAAAATTAAAAAAAGTCAAAATCAAAATGATTTAAATCGAAATTTATATTCTTTATGTTAATAAATTTTATCCATACATCATTGTATTTGTCTCATTATTAAATTTCATTTGGTATACGGTAAACATCCAAATACAATCATATGATAATTTTATCTCAAATTAAATAGAAGTTAAACAAAAAATATTTCTAAATATATATATATATATTATTTTTACCAAATTCTCATACTAATCGTTTTGATTCCTATCAAGGATTACAAATATAAAAAAAATTTCAATGTGAATTTGAGTTTAAGGATGAAAAATTATATAAATAAGTTATAATTTATCTAATTTCTCTCAAATAATAAATTTAAAACATTAATAAGATTATTTAAATTTTTTATAGTTGATTTATTCAATTTAGCATATAATTTTGATATATGGTACATATCATGAGTCAAACCAAGATGAAATTTCCTTTAGTTAAACAATAAACCATTTAAAATATTCTCTATAAAATACCTCTATAATTGATCTTCAGAATTTCAAAATTTTATATAAAAGTAATTTTATTGAGATATAGTATCTATAAATAAATTATATGACATGTTAATTTAAGATTTAGTTCTTAAAATCTTAAAAATGAGTCTCATATTTTGATATTATTCTCAAAAAACAACTTTAATAGATTGATTGTGTAATATTATTCCAATTTCATAATTTTCATCTATATTTAAATTTAATTATAACTTACTTTAATGTCATAATAAAAATAATATAGTATGATGATAAATCTTAAATATGATGGTCATGGAAAATTTTCAAAAAATGTATTTTCTATATGATGAATTTTAGAGTGGATAAAACATCTACCAATGCAATAAAAATAACTAAAAGTTTTAAAATCACATGATCTATCTATTTTTATGATTTAAAAGACATAAATTATGAATTTACTACCGTTTTTCTATAAATAATGTTCTTTCCATGTTATTCCACTAAATACTTGCAGTTATAACTGAGAATTATCTAACAATATCTTTCCTTCGAGTGTATCCAAAGGATGGAGAAATCTATCAACTCTTGGGAAGGATCCCTTATTTATTATTTTTATTGGAATATATCGATTTTAAAAATATATATAGAGATATAAATGGAATAAAATTTAGTAGTTTGTTATAAAATAGATACACATGAATCACAAACTATGAACCCCCATATATAGGCCATCCAACGATACTCTAAGGAAACAAAAGATAAATCTATTTAAGGAGAAATGTTTTATAAAATTTTCATGAGATAAAATAGTTTTAACACTTATATAATCATTTCTAATTATTTATACAATTCTTAAAAAACGATTCGGATGTTTTCACACCTCTAGATGACCATCACATGATAATCAACCATGAATTATTGAAGGACATGGTAGAAGAATGTCATTCCACACAAAATAATACATCATATAAAATATCCATTCCCAAAACTATATTGTGGTGATATTCCCCATGACATATTCATTTAGAGGGTAGACCAATATGTGGTATAAAATACCATATTATGGTCAGACTATTAGCTGAAATTTCATAAATTCACTACTTTCAATAATGCCTTGTAGATGTAGTTAATTTTCTCTTTATGTCACATCATATCAAACAACATGTGAAAAAATATAAAATTTATTTTGGATATCTTAAAGAATATTTTTTGGAATATATATCAATGATTTTCACCAAATATAACATGTTATGCAAAAAATTTGAAAATTCAACCACAATTTCTTTTGGATAAATTCCAAAATACATTAGAGGAATCTATCAATCTTATATAAACACTTTATTATTGAATTAAATCCTCATTCAATATAACCAAAAATTATGACCCCATGGTCCTTTGTAAAATTGAATTAATTATGAATTCTCATAATTGAAATTATATAAAAAGAGATTCCCCTAGAAGATATTCAATGTTACTAAATATTCAAAGGGATATGACATGATCTCAATCAAACACATGTATCTACATGCATGTGTCAACCAGTTGTGTCAGGTGCCTTGATGAAAAATAATATAATCCCTGTATCCAATACATTGAGTTTCAATTGGAAATGGAGTATGAAAGTCCCATATATACAACTATACATTCTTTATTGTTCGAGTATATGATAACTAGATTGATGAACACATACCTTTTTATTCACTGAAGTGGATGAGGACATCACATTACCCTCACCCAAGTAGATAAACACATGAAATTTCCCATATCTAGGTATAAATATTCATCCCACCCTTATATATGAATTGATGGGATTGATTTCATATTATTCATATGAGATAATGAATCCCATCTTGGTTAAATTCTAACTAAGGATATGATTTACAACATACCAAACCATGAACTGCTTATATTAGCCTCAAGGATAAAATAAGAAATGTATTAAATTATTATGGTTCTAATTATAGGTATCTTTCCAACATAAATTATAGAGATTCAATTTTATATATTCACCCCAAGTATACCCAATTCCTATGCATTCCACTCATTGTTGTATACGTGGTGGGTAATCATGAAAAAATAACTCGTTTTGTGCCTTATGTGAATATTATATATATATATGTGTGTGTGTGTGTGTGTCAATAATTATTCATGTTAAACATAATATCTGATCAAAAAATATCTTATTCCATGATGAACATCATTTATAGATGACACAAATTCATGCTTTGAGGTGTCAATTATCATGACACATCAGGAAATATAAGCAACCAATGTGAAAGAATTATAAATCGAAGAACATATTTTGTATAAAATGATACATTTTATATTCATAAGCTCATATAGGAATACTAAAAAACATATATATGTTTTTATATAATCATAAAACATATGAATGACTTTTAAAGAGGCATTTTGTTTGTTTCGATTTCAGGTTCTTATTAATATCATTACATCTCAATGCAATTCCGACCACATCTCAATGTGTACATGTAATAAAACCTCACAATAAAACCCATTAATGTGTAATATATATATGATGTTTTCATGATTAGATAATGGTGGTACTAGGAAACATATTCCTAATGTTCAGCAATTTGAAATTAGTATCTATACTTTATGACTTCACAATATCCAATTTCCTAATGTTAATAAATATTGTTATCCACCTAGAACATTTTTTATGATTATCATCATCATATTAGAACCATTCTATTTAAACTATTATTTAAGATAATTTTTTTTCAAAAAGTGAAATTATTTATATTAACTCTGTTTATTAACACAAACTATAATATTTTAGAATATAATGTGATGTTCACATTGAATCTACCAGGTTTAATATTTATTTTTTTATACATTGAACTTATGTAATTCTAAACATGTTTCTAACAAAATTATATAAACATTATTTTATCCAATATATCATATTATGACACAAAAATTATTTTATATATGTAAATAGTTCTTATTTCTTATATTGTGAATATTTAATATATAAACTATTGGTGTAATTCCATCTGAACTATTACTTTTGGCAGCCCAAATTCAAATAGCCACTCTTACCACTAGTATAGTTTAAGTATTTGATCGATTAACATGAAGAGAGTTAATGTGTTCAATTTCTTGGATTCTTGATTGGTTTAGTGAAGTTTTTTGAATATTAGATTTGATGTTTCAAGCTTGGATTATCCATTATAACGATTATGTAACCAATCCTCTTAAATACATTGATGATTTCTCTCAAGAAAAAAAAACTACAATAAAAATGGCTTTAATGATAACTAGGAGGAATGTGTCGGGGTTGTGGGTGTTTATGGCCGTCAAAAAATTGATTTTCTTATTGTTTTGTGTTGTTCATACTAATTCACACATCTTGATTCATAATGTAATGGAACCCCCTTGGTCTGGTGAGTTCCAATTAATTTAGAAGATATTATTTTATTTGTATTTAAATTAACTTCTATTAACTTTATTTCTGAAAATCACTTAATAGAAAAAAGTTAACCCAATTTTTAGGGTTTTACATTGTCTTAGCTTCCCAAAATACCCCTAGAAACTCTCTTATTGGTATGATATCAGGTTTTAAGAAATATATAGAAAGAGGTTTCGGTGGAAGTTCTTATCGGAGGATGAAACAACTTAAACAAAACAATAAAAATGATTCAAAATAATCCTTAATTAACCATAGAACCCACAAATATGATTATTATCCACATATTTAATAAATAATGATAGAAAATATCTTGATACCTGAAGTATTAATGACAGCTGCTACAATAATGAAGAAAGAAAAAAAAACACGTGAAAATTACTAAAAAAACTACCTAGAGTGAGTTTCAATCTCTTCCCCAGCCTATATTATCCTTCTCCTAATGATAATTCTCCTTTAATAGAGTCTTACCCTCCTTAATTATCGATCCCCCACTATCCTTGCATGGTTAGGGGTCGAAAAACCAAGTCAAAGGATGGGTAGGAGGGGTAGATAGAATGTAGGCAAGGACCTACCTACACTCTCATGGTTTTAGTGCATGATTAGGTAAACCAAACAGAAACTGTGTGTTAAGTTTTTTTTACAAGGGAGTTTGTGCATGGTTTCCTTGGATGGTCTCCATGGTCGTTCACATACCATGTGGATTCCATGCTATAGGCCTCGTTCCATTCATAATCACCGTGCATGTTCTGAAAAACTATATGGACATCGTGAAGGAGTCACTACATTGATACTCTATGTTTCATTTGTCCTTCAGGGTTGGATATCTTGGCTTGGGTGACTTAACAATAGCATTCACCATTAAAAAAAAGTCTACAATCCTCTGACATCCATTTGAATAAACAAATTTTTAAAATATTCAACTCATATTATTTTTTTTAATAAATTATACCTATAAAAATATGATATGGTTTTAAAATCACAATAATTTAAAAAAACAACCATTTTAAATTTTCTTAAATTAAAATAAATTACAATTTTACATAATTACGTCAAATTTTCCCATGCTTGATTTATTGTTTTTACTCAAAGAAATTCATAGACAATCATTTCAGAAGAACTAATTAATTAAATAGGAATAAATTTCATGGGTTATATCAAATAAATGAATATAGATATTGGATAAATTATCTTTAAAATTTCTGCACTAATTATTCTGGACTCACTAATTTTTGAAAGCGACCAACAAAGAAAGTGTAATACAAAACATCCAAACAGTAATTCATAAATAATTGTTGTTTCAAAACTGAAATTTCTTTTTTTCATTCAAAGAATGTTATAACCTCTATTTCCATCTCATCATACTATCATGTTCATTAAGCACTCATTTATTCATCAATAAATGTAGTGCTATCACATTTATAGGTCACACTACCTCATTGACTAGAATATTTTTAAAATGATGAATGGTAAACAAGATCATTGGGAATGACTTATCATATCCCAGATTATTTTCTATTAGGATGAGATACTAGCATAAATATTTTCCCATTTTTATCATGTCTAATCACGATGAATATAAGAACAATGTTAAGAGTTCCTGAAATTAAGACAGCGTAATATACACATGTGCGATAAAAACAATTCCCATACTTTACATCCCTTTATGCATAAATTGATTTCCATTTTCAAGTGTTCCATAATTTTAATCAATCCTTCAAAAATTTTATTTTTAAAAAAAATTGTTTTATGAATGAATATGAAATGTTTTTCATTAATTTTGACCATGTTTATTCAAATAAAAAACAATTTTATCAAACCAAACATATAAGTAATTTTAGAGATAAGTTTCCAAAATACATTTTAATAAAACTTATATACAAGTTTGATGCCTATAACAACCCTTTATGCAACCCCTAAGAACATCATGTCATCCTTGGTAATGTTAACGTGACTACCAAATGGGGTGGTAGATGTGGGTTCCCTCCCACAAACATAAAACCAAGAATGGTCATCAATAAAACTAGTAAGGAGTAGAATGGTGGGAAATGAGAAAACAAACATGGGGGGTGAAGAGGAAAATAAAAATGTAACGGGAAGTGATAATTGAAAAACTCCCCTAGAAAAATGATGAAGAGAGGCCAAGAAGTTTTTATTGTCAGAGATCCCACCAAGAGTAAATATGGCTATGATCAATAGATATGGATCTACCTATCTACATATCAATGAAAGCAACCCATGTGAAGAAATAAAAGTGAAAGTAGTAGCAGGTGGAAAAGAAGTGAAAACGTCAATCACAATATTTCAAATAAAATATAGAAATAGGAACAAAGAATATATTTTCAGAAATACAGTCACAAAAGATATAAGAGGGAATAGTATTATAAATAAAAAAAGAACTAGTGCCACCCATTGGAGGGATACGAGGGGTCATGGAACAAAGGGAAAGCAGTCTCATCCCATGATGGATCGGCAGGAGGTGGATCAGTGTCAATTCTGGTAGTGGAAGGAGATGTTGTTCCTCTATAAAGAAGGAGGATTGATGGAGAATGAGAGGTAGGGAGAGGGTTCAATGCATGAAGAGGAGAAATGGGGAGACACGATTATGGATTGAGAGGGGGAAGATTTTTTTTAGGTTTCAAAACATTCCAGGTTTTCGAATGACACACATTATATTTTTTCATGGTTTTTCAAACAATGTGAAAACCCTGTTTATGTTCATTGGGACAGTTCAACATTTTCCACTATTATTTTACATAGTTTATTAAACCGTGAGCAAACAATTCATGTTGTTTCATTAATATATTTTTTTGAAAACATCTCTAATTGAATGAAATGCACCTCATTTGGAATGAAATCACATGTCACCTATTATTTGAAAAAATTATTTCAGATTTCCAATGGGCATTTTAGGTAAGAATAATAACAATTTAATAATATATATATCACATTGTATTGATACAATGACTACGACATAGAAAAAGTGAAAAAAAGACAAACATGCACTCCTAAGCATACAAAAACACACAATTATATTTAGAGAGTTTTCAAAATATCATGTTAACTACTGGTCAGTGATACATTTAATGTCTCGAGATCGACAAACTAGGGCCTCTTTTCAACAACATTACATGCTTTAAACCATTCCCACAATATCCTCTATTTGAAAATAGGTCATTAAGAATTTCTTATTCACCTAGAATGATTGTCATATTCTCTAGAAATTTCCACAACACTATGTTTTAATAATATACCAACATTAATAGGCCCTAACCACTAAGGCATCAACTTACATAGAAACTTCCTCAACCCTAAATTAATCAAAAATATTTGATCACCTGGCTGCAAGGATTTCTGGGAAATCATATGGTCTTGAACATCATTTGTATTTTTTTTGTAAATGATTGAATTTTAATTTGCCTCCCAGTGGATTTAATCATGCTTAGATAGCTATAATTTATGTTTCTCCTCTAAAACCTTTATATCATAATTTATTTATTTCATAGCCCTATCTTTTTTCGGCTCAAGTTCCATAGGCATGTGACATGGTTTGTTATAGATCATATGAAATTGAGATATACCATATGTTTCCATGAAGGCAGTCCCATATTCTCATAAGTAATCATCCATCATTTTGGGAAAAATCTTTTCTCAAGGATCACATAGTCTTTTCAAGAATTTGTTTATGTTCACACTTGGACACCTCTACTTGATCGCTAGATTTTTGTTGGTATGATTTCCTTGTAATATACATCATCTCATACATCATAATCATATTCCTCGTTAGTGTGTTATCATAATTGATCACCCTATCACTGATAAGAAACCATGGGACACCAAACCTTTTGGAAATGATTTTCATCAAGAGGGAACTGACTACTTTTTCCTTATTTTACACTATAGTGGAATCCTCCACCCATTTAGATACATAGTCCACACATAACAGAATGTATGTGATCACATATGATGGGGAAAATGATACCATGAATTCAATACTGACTAAATTGGAGACTTCAACCATGATGATTGGGTGTTGATTCATTTCCTCTTTGCACCAAATGTTTCTAATCTGTTGACACTAATCACATCATACTACAAAATTTATGGCATCATTATTCATGGTGGGATAGAAAAAACAAGATTGTATAATTATTTCTATGGTACTATCCAGCCTATTATTTCCCCTAACTAGTGAGGAGTGATATAATACCATAATTCCAATAACTTCATCTTGTGGGATGTAGTGCAAAATTATCCCATCTCCAGAAGAGTGACTAGGAAGTGGGTCTTCCCAAAAATATGTCTTTAATGCTGAATGAAATCACTTATTTTTATGGGATGTAAGATCATTTTGGATAACTCCTATAATAAAATAATTTTCTATATTGGAAAACAATAGATGATGGGTAACTTCAACTAAGAAATTTTTTTATCCATAAAATATTCCATAATCTTGCTATCATCTTCTTCCTCTAAGTGAGGTAATTCTATGTCATAGAGATGGTCATCAACTACATTTTCATTCCATTTACTTTCACGAATCTCTATACCAAAATCCTGGTGAAGAACCACCCAAAAATGAGTTTCTTATTTGAATCCTTCTTGTTCATAAAATACTTAAGTGTTGCATGGTACATATGAAAAATTAATTTTGATAGCACTAAATATTAGCGGAACCTGTCAAATGAAAAAACCACCACAAGCATCTTCTTATTGGTGAATGTTTAGTAAATGTGTGCTATATTTAAGGACCACATTTCATTGTAAATAGTCCTAAAGGTGCGATCCAAAAAATTTCCAAGGACTTCGCCCACAACATATTCACTTGCATCAAACATAATTCCAAATGGTTGATCCTAGTCTAGAGAAATCATTATGGGGGCTTAAACCAATATAATCTTCAAGAGTTGAAAGCCTATTATAAATTTTTCTTAAAATTATAATATAGTATCTTTTGAAATAAGATTATTGAATGCTTGATCTATCTTTTAAAAATCATGAACAACCCATCAATAAAATCCTTCATTCCCAAGAAAGCTCTGTACTACTCGGACAGAAGTTTGAATGGGTAATTGTGATATCACTTCAATCTTAGTGATATCATCTTTGATTACCTTCATGGAGATTTTTTGACATAATAAAATTAAATTCTACACCATGAAAATTATTTTCTCCCAATTCTTGACAAGATTTATGTGATGACACTATTCCTAGACGAACACCAAATTTTTCAGACATGTGTTGAATGATTTCCCATAAACAGAGAAATCATAAATGAAAACCAACAGTATCTACTCCACTATATCATGGAATATATCCATAATTAATCATTGAAATATGGATAGATAATTACACACGCCTAATGACACACGATGATAAGAAAATGTTCAATAAGGGAAGGTGAAGGATCTTTTCTCCTAATATTTTGGGATAATAGAAATCTGGTTATACCCTTTGTCACTATCTATGATGCAATGGAATTCATACCCTAGTAGTTGCTCTATAATATGGTCCATAAAGAGAAGTGGGATATGATACTTCTATGCGACAACATTTTGCTTTATGTAGTCCACAAAAACCCGCAATCCCATAACAGTTCATGTTGGGATAAGATTATTTCTCTATTTGTAAATCAATGTGATTCCACCTTTTAGGGATATTACATGCAAGGGACTTACCGATGGGTTGTTAGGGATTGGTCAGATAATATCAACATCAAAAATCATAATCACTTATTTCTTCACAACCTCCTTCATTGTAGGATTCAAACATCCATGCGGTTGCCGAGAGGGATTTTCTCTTTCCTCAAGCAGCACCTTTTCATTAAAGATGTAAGGATTGATTCCATTAAGGTAATTAATGATCCATCCAATAGCTTGTTTTATTATTTTCAGAACCAATAAAAGTTCATCCACTTGATCTTTTGTAAGAGATAAATTGTGAATTATCGGTAGTGTGTTTTTGTCACCCAAGTATCCATATTTTATGGATTATGGATGAGGATTCAGTTCATGTTGTGAAGATTTAAGAACTGAAGGTATGATTGGTTCTACCTCATTCCACTCCAAGATATATGACACCCCCAACCCTACAAATAATGTCCACCCTGGACTAAAATAAAATTTATCTCTTTTGGTTGACATTCTGGCTGGATGTCTATGGAAAATGGTTCATTAGAAGTGGAGAAACATCATATATCACCTTCTTTGTGGAAAAAGCAATCTTCAAATGTTGGTATGGCACAATAGTCGTCATCCACCATGAATTAATTTTTATTGATATCATTGAGGAAATTGTAAAATAAATTTTTATTCCTTACTAAGAAAATAAATTCACCTTGGTGTATGTCTATCAAAACATTTTTCATATACAAAATGGTTCTTCACAAAATAGTTGTTGATTTTTGGTCTTCCTCTATATTAAGTATCATTAAATCATCTGGTAGAATTATCTTTTCTACCAATACTAGAATATCTTCAAGTATCCACATAGGGTATTTAATGGAGTGATCGGCATGTTTCAATGCCACTCAAGATGGTTTTAAATATTTCATCCATAGCTTATTAAAAAATCAAAATGGAATTTGGTTGAAACTAGATCTATTTCCAATATTTCTCTTCGAAACTCACAAGATCCAGTTGTGAATGGGTTATTAAAACATACAGGATCATGGAGTTTTGGTGGAAGAGTGTGTTGAGCCACTACTGAGCACTCTATAGTGATAGGAATGGTTCCCGAATCCCCCATCATACATTTTTTTGAGATTATTTCCTTTATAAGAGTAATATATGTTGGAATTTGATTCAATGATTTTCTGAAGGGATGTATGATGTGGATTTTCCAAAATGTCTCTATAAATTTACAAAATTTTTGTTCTAATTTGCTTTGCATCAAACATTATTTAATTGGTTAAGCAGGTTCATAGGATTGGACCACCGCTTTTCCTTTGTCATGTAGAGACTCCTTCACGTTATAAAACCCATATGATGGGGATGGCTCCTCAACTTTGGAATCTCTATTAGAGGAGAGTGAGGGTTGATCTTGATTTATAGATTCTCCTTACAGTGTAGTCACTTATTGAGTAATTTTTTTCCCACTTCTTAATATGAATGCATTTGCCTCTTTTCATAGGTTATTCTCATTTTACCTAGTAGTGTAACGAGATTCCTTGGAGAGAGTTGATTAGAAATATATATGATATCATTATCAAGGATTCGAATGGATAAATCTTGATTTTGAAATCAATTATTAACTATTTTGGTGTATTTAGATAGCGACTCTTCTATCCTTGATAGTGGATCATGGTAAGGTTATTGTTGTACAATATGATGAGGGTATTGTTGTCTTGGATGTTTCACCAGAAAAGGGTTGAGATACCCATGCTATTGGTAGGATCCATTCTAATATTTTTTCCCTACTATTGTCTAGGGTATGGATTCTGGTATTAAAACTACTGACCATAACTTATTGGTCTCTGGGGGTGGGTATAAGGATTTTTATGTTTATGTCCCTATCCCATGTTTTCATTATAATTCCATGATTGGTTTGGGTATTGAGGGTATATATTTGGACCTCATTTCTGTGAAACATAATTTAACTCACTTATTGAAGGAAAAAAGCTTTACCCTAGACATTCACCCAGACATGGTTTTCACCACATTCACTTCATGCTGGATGATTATCAGCTGGAACATTGGATGTCTTTTTCAAATTCAATGCATGAATCTTCTTTAATAAAACATCAAGATGTGTGGAATGAATTGTAGTAGAATCCATGTTACGCATACCACACTTTTGAGTTTCCTTCTATGAATTTCATTGAAATTTGTTGGCCGGAATGTATTCTAATATGTCAAAAGTCTCCCTTGAGTATTTCCTCATATCAGTTCCTCTAGAAGCTGCATCCACCACTGATTTCATTTCGGTTGTAATACCTCTAAAAAAAGTTGGGACTTAAATCCATAGTTGAAGTCCATGATGTGGTAATTTCCTCTACATTTCATTGAAAAACTCTTATTATTCATATATTTATTCCGAATTATTTTGTTGAATGTTTTGAATTTAGTTTCGCAATGTCACTATCCTTGTGGGTGGAAAATACATAGAAAAAAACTCCTAGGCCAATGCACCCATTGTTTAGATGGAACACTAAGGTAATCTATTTGTCTAGACTTCTTCATTATCCTTTAATGAAAATGGAATTATGTGAAGAATAATGGAATCCTCGTACACCCTGTGGTAACAGAACATGTCACATATATCATGAAAATTGGAGTGATGAGCATTGGGGTCTTCACTTGTTAAACCTCAATACTACATTGTATTAGGCATATGTCCGGCTGTGGATTTGGGGGAATGTATATACATGGATTTTCTAGTGCATATCCAATGAAAAATAAAGCTAGTTGTGTTTTCTTGCTCTATGGCATTAAATACATAATATTTTCTGGTAAATGATTATTTTTCTCACCCTCAATAATAAGATGTTTGGTCTAATTTTCATCATGCATGAACTGTTGACCAACTCCGTGGATAGTAGTTGGTTACCACTCTTCTAAATTTTCAATGGGGGAATTTTGGTTGTTGTCTCCCATAATTTACTGAAGTTTTTTTGAAATAGTTCATTCTATTTCGGGGTCAAGTAGATGTATTTCAAACAAATTGGCACTCTTGGAATGAGTAATCCTTCCAGTAATGTACCTATGTTCCTACAAAATAGTAAATAACAAACCAAGCATAAAAAGGGAATAACTGAAAATAATGAAAAATATAAAAGAGGATAAGATAAGAATTTTTCAGAATTTATGATTTTTATTTTCAATTAATTATTACAAACATTTATTTAAAAAACAACGTTAACATTTCTCATTGGAAATGATGCCTTAATTTGTTTTTTTCACCTAAATTGGTAAATTCGAAAACCCAAATTTCAATACCCACTCTTTACACTAGTATAATATTATCATGGGATCAATCAAAAGGAAGAGAGTTAATGTGTTTTGTTTCTTGGATTTTTGATGGGTTGACTATTGATAAATTTTAAAGTTGATATTTGAGGTTTGGAAGAGCCGTTATAATAATTGAGTAACCGATCCTTTCAAATTATTTGATGATTTTTCTCAAGGAAGAAAAATGTTGAAAAACTAGTTTTAATTATAAATTTGAAAAATGCATTGATGTTGTGGGTGACTAAGGTCATTGAAATATATATTTTCTTATTGTGTTGTGTTTTTCATAATAACTCTCATTTCTGGGTTCGAAATGTAATGGAACGCCCTTGGGCTGGTGAGTTCAAATAAATTAGTAGAGGTGATTTTCATGGTTTTTATTTTTACTTCTATTAACATTATTAAAGACAATATCTTTGAGGAAATAGGTGAACCAAATGGTCTTCAATTTAGTTCATTGTAGCATCCCAAAAAATCCTTTGAAACTTTGTTCTTGGACTGATATGGGGTTTCTAGATAGATTTAGAACATGGATTTAGAGGATGTTATGAGAAGATGAAAAAGCAATGTAAACATAATAAGAAAATTGATTCATAATGATCCATAATTAACTACATCCCCAACACACATTGTAATTAGCCACACAATGAATATATAATTAAATAAAGTCTCTTGATAATATATGTATTCATAAAAAATGATACCAACAATAATAATGAAAAAATAAACACAATAAAAATTGATCAAAACCCTCCTAGAATGAGTTTCTATCTCCTCCACATCCTAGATGATCCTCTTCCAGATGATTATTCCCCTTAAAAATAGTCTCCCTTATTTAATTGTGCTTCCCCACTGTCCCTAGGTAGTTAAGGGTCTAAATACCTTGTAAAAAGATAGGAATTAGGGGTTGATATAAAGTAGGTGGGGGTCTGTTGACTCTCGCATGGTTGCAGTGCCCAGTTTGGAAAACCGTAAAAATACCATGGGTTTGGTTCTGTACACAATTAATGTGGTACATGATTACCTGGGATGGTTTTCATGACCGTCCAGATACCATGCTGGGGGCATATATACAATACTAAACACCCAACATGGTCTTTAAAATGATGAAAAGCATATGCGAAGACCATTGAAGAGTCACTGCCTTGATACTCAATGTCTATTAGGCCTATAGAGATAGAGTTCATGACATGGGTGACTTTGTTAAAGCATGCACCATGGAAAAAGGTCCACAAACCTCCAATTCCCATCCAAATTTTCCAATAATGAAAAATCTTCAACTCCATTCCTTTTATGACTACATTATACCTATCAAATTATGTTGAGATTGTAAAATCAAAACACATTAACAAAAACAACCATTTTCATTATGCAAAAGTGAACAGAAATACCTTATTCAGAAAATTGAATCAGCTATTGTATCTATATCATATGTGGTACAATTTAAATTTAGTGAAATATTATAAAAAATATTATTTTTATTCTTAATAATGTTCCACTAATGTTTGATGCCAACTCTTTCCTTCAAATTTTAATAGACAACATGAATAGAATTCGTTATCTCAGAAAACAATTCTTTTATAATGGATAAAAATCCATTTCATACGTATCTTCTATTAAAACATGTTATTGAATTGGATAGAATCCTAAACCATATTTTTTAAACAATCATCTCATGTTGTTCAATCCACATCTTTGTTTAAAGATAGCTTTTTATATCATATAATAGATATATGATGAAAAAATACAACATTTACTTATATCTAATTATAATTTAAATATTATATTACATTTCATAAATAGATAATAGAACCATTTTACCTTATTTCAATGAATATATGTCATACATTTAATGTTACATTGATATTGAATTCATTTATATTTAAAACATGTTTAAAATATAAATTTGGTATCATATACCATTAAAATTAAATATTTTTTTTCTATTAAACTAATATATAACACAGACATTCTATAGAATCTCAAAATTTTCATTGAGTATTATGGATAATTACATATCATACAGAAATATTTGTCCTTATTCATGAAACCCTTTTTGTATTTCAATTACTAAGGATGACTATTGTATGAGGTAATATTTTCTTCCTAGTTTAAACATTTACCATTTGCACTGTTGACACCATACCAACATCAAAGACTAACTTGGGTTAACCCTCAACTGTGAACCTAAACAAGACTATGTTAAGGATATAGTGGAGTTCTATATCCCCATGATCATATAAATATTTATTTTCCAAGAATATTTACATTTGATAATGGTTTTCCCGATGAAAAAAATATAACAATTCCAAATCAAGGACCTAACATAAGTTTTCCATATATGGGAAAGTCATTTTATCAAATAAATTAAACCTTAACTATATAAGTCAATAGTCATAATATAAAAATAATCAAAAAATTGAAAATGGAAACCATAAACATCAATATAAACAATAACGATACTTGGATCAATATGATATCCAATGGAATAAATATACAATAGAACATAACGGGAAGAAGAGTAGGTGATATAAGAGCACAATAAAAAAATAAAAATAATAAACCAATAACTCCAACCAATCCCTATGGTTTTTGGGGGTTTAGTCCTACCATATAACCACTATATAACCAAACACCATTAGTAGGATGAACCAACACAACCAAGAACTCAGTTTCCTCTACACGTGTCTATAAAAAACAATGTTTTTATACACTCATTGGGTAAATGTAGGTAATGATAACAACTATACTAATAGGACCTCACAAAATTACTCATAAACAAGCTCTATTAAATAATAAAAATAATTATTGTTTAGAAATAAACATTACAGAATGAGGATTTTTACTATTTTAAAGGGAAAAATTTAGCTAATAGTTTTCTAACAGTTTTAAAAATAGAAAAAAGATATATAAAAAACCAATATAAAAATATATCTATGGAGAATACCTAAGTTATATTTGGTCTAGAAAATATATTATTATAATACAACACTGTGATCATACAAACAAATTTCATAATTGTATAATTCTTCTAGGAAGATTAGTCTCAAAGCCTAGATGTAAGGGATCACCCTAAAAATAATTCCTAAACAAATTTGGATGGTATTTAGTTTGTGTTGTAACATGATTCCAATGATAGGTAGGGTTCACCAAGATAATCTAGGGTTTTGATAATCCCTCCAACTAAGTACTCAATCTCTCATTCATTGTACTCTGCTCAAGGACGCACTATTTTATCATTTAAACCATTTCTATTGGTCATTTTATCAAACACAACACAAGAAACACCTAAACCTTTTTTCCATGAAATTTTAAAAATAAATACCAATGGTGAACCATTTATAAAATTTTATAATAAATATATCATCATTCATATCCATGAAAACATATAAAATAATTTATAACACTATTTGTAAATAAAAAATACACCAATGATCAAGAAATAACATTAACTTATGAAACCACCGACCATTAACCTGATAAATTACTCAAAAATGGTGTATTCCATTAGAGAAGGAGAGATAAAACCTATTGAATGAATGGGAAGATCCTGGAAACAAAAACCCCAATCAATAATTTCAGTAAACATGAATATTAGGTACCCATGACGTTAGGGTTGGAAATAAACCATCAGAATAGAGTGAAATTAACCAAGGGAGAAGTGGGAAATCACATACCATGTGGTTTCATGAACAAACATAGAAAAATAAAGATAAAATTTATTAAATGGATTAATAGAGGAGGATATGGTGTGTGTGAGTTGATAAATCATGAATAAGGGGGGAAATATGGGAGTTAGAGCATTAAATTAGATAGGGGTAGTAAAAGAATTTAATTTTTTTTATTATTATTGGCAGACCACATGGTTATCTTAACTATGTTCCATCGTGAAAATCACCAACTCATCACTGGTTCACCGACATGGTTTGACCATATAGTTAGGTAAATCATGCAAGAACCATACAAATCAACACATTCAAAAACTACGGACATGTATCATGGTTACAACATGGTTACTCCAAGCTGTGCATTAACCAAGCAATATCTGAATTAATTAAAATTTTAAATGTATCAAATAAAACAGTCTATAAATGAATGAATAAAAATAATTATAATATATAAATGATTCACACATTCAAATTTCATCTTGGGTTTTACAATTATCCCCATTATAAAAATTTCCACACCTAGAAAATAAGCTCAATGATAGTTTCTCAAAAGATAGTTGAGTCCACTTATCCTTCAAAAATATTCATAATCCAAATTCTCATAAGATTAATCATTATGTATCCATTATAATCAATCTAATGAGAAACACCATCCCATGTGTACATTTTTTTGGAGTCAACAATACAAACAGGTTTCCCTATTAATAAATGGTTGAGTTCTAGTTATAAATCATCCCCATTAAGAATGTGGTAAGGGTAAATATTATACTTATTCAATTGCAAAATGTAAAAAAATTTATGGATCCTGATTAACTGATTAATAGATCAAAATAATAGGTAACCTTACTAATTCTCATAGTGATATAAAAATGACCCAAATAAATCAAATAAATATTTCCAATACTTATGAGCATAAACTGACCCAATCATGGACACAGATTTATGAACACCTATATCACCCACCCAAAACATGAAATATTGGCGCAGAAAATCCTCATAAGACTTATGGATTCTCTGATAGGTCAACAATTACCATCAAATCCTGAAATCCATCGAAATAATTTGTTTTCTAATACTCATTCCCACTAAAATGTGTCTCTCACATTAGCCTAGATATGGGGATACCAGTATGGTTGACCATACAATGAAAAAAAAGAGACATTATAATTGATGTTTGGTAATTTTTGTTATAATAAATTGAAACCAGTAAAAAATAGTTATCCCATAAAACTCCTGTTTACACAACATAGTAAAAAATCATATCCTCGTAAATCCAGATTTTCATTATCTCTAGACATTTAACAATGTATGGTCATATTTAATCATCTTTACATGAGAACCCATCATCCCTGGGGGGGCTTTCCAAACCCTAAAGGTGAATAGGATGTCTATAAATAAAATGATAAAAATTGGATCCCCATGAAACCACTTAATCTCATATATATAAAACCTCGCAATGTTTTTCAGTTTCACGAAATCTACGATAAGAAAGAAGTGATAATATCTTTCTAGCCGAAAACCTATTACCCAAAATATGTCGTTACCTTGAGGTTTGTGATTCAAACTAATAAATATATATAGCTATATCATATCACTTATATATAGGCACTGTTAGAGGATTTAGAATACCAAATGATTTTTAGTATTGTCCTTAACCAAATGGAAAGTGAGGCATCATGAAATATAATCTTCCATTCCCCATATCCTACCAAGACACCAATATTAGTGTCTCCAACCATATATAATCTTTTTTGGGTTAGGATAGAAGAACCTATGATAATAATGTAAATCATGCATCAATTCCTTACTCAATGATAAGGGAACCACAAAATAGTTCCAATGTCACAGATCTCCTCTAAAAGATAAAAACCACTCACTAGTGGGATACCCACCATTTAAGATGTACCTAAATTTACAACAATCAAAATATACTGATTTATACTAGTGGATAATCTTGGGAATAGAACGATTCAATTAAATGATATCCTAAAACACACCCTCCTTATACTCCCTTACTTCAAGATGAATTCAACTAAACAAACCGATGGGGTTTCATTCATCACTACACTCCCTTAGAGATTGAGAAGTCTAATTTATGATGAATTCATCTAAAACCATGTTCACTTTGCCATGCATGTAAGTGATTTCAATGTTCCATTCTTAAAGGTATTACAACAACCATATATTACTGAGGATCATATTTTTTCTAAAAATATGTAATATATAATTTTAAGGGTAAAATAAATTTTAATCCTTTCCCCCCAAATATAATGTATCCTACACATAATGGTATTTGTAAGAAAAGTGGTCTATAAGTCATGAGTCATGTAATTTTTCTCATGTGTTCAATGTTACAAAGATCCATACACTACCATTTTATTTCCATTCATAAGTAAACAACAGAAACACATACATGACTTGTCACGATAAATGAAATATATTATAATAGCCTCATAAAAATCCAAAACACGTTCTAATGTAAACCATTAATCCAATTCATGAAATCATTGTTAAAATTTAGAACTCCGTAAGAACTTCACCCTTTTATAGGTTAGAGTAGTCATGGGTGAATCAATCATGGTAAAATTCCTTAGGAATCTCTAATAATACCTTGCTAATCAAAGGAAAATATATATCTAAAATCATTATTTGAATATTTCAAATAAATAAAAACTCTTACTTTTTAATAAAAATTGAGATTCCCTATTCTGAAACCACATATCTGAATAACCTCACCATTCAGATCAAGATGTTTCACTTCTATATCTAGGAATAAATATTTTGATCCCTATGTGTTCCAAAAAACACCTATGATTATTATCATTATCCTCTTTTGACATAGACTATACAAATATATCATCCATGAACAATAAAAAAATTCATTATGGTATTGAAGGAATGTATTATTCATTGTTTCCATAAAATCTATTAGATCACTATTCTACATGAGTGTAATAAAATTATTCACAAAATGGTACAACATTCTTTATACAGAAATCATATGAACTTAAAACTCATTATCATTGAGCTGACAGTAACATGATTGCAGCTGGATTTTATAAAACAACATTTCAAACATTATTATATCAAACTGGTTATCAATACAGCAAAATGGATACTTATTCTTCATCATCACCACCCATTTCAGGTTCTGAATGTGAATACACATGTGTAGAGATAAACCTACTTTCATAATAATGTGATCTAGATCAATAGAATGATATAAAATAAGGAAATTTTATCCTATATATTATAGATCAACTAGAAGAATTTATAATTCCTTGGAATATATAGGATCTGTAGAATATTATGGAAAGGAAATCTACTGATTCATATGCACCATATTGATTGAAAATTCAACTTCCCGTTCTGGGGTTAGATTGGGAAAGTCATCCAAAAACAAGCAAGGAAACCCCCTTAACACCAAAGGATTTTCAATTCAACATTATCATTAATAATCCAAAACTAATAGTGAAACTAACTAATAATACAAACATCACACATTAGGAAGCATCGGTCCTTTATAAATTGATCGTGTTTCCCAATCCCCTTGAAACACATGTGAGTTCACATAAAAAATAGTTAATTTTTTTTGGTTGTATAAATCCACATGTAACATAAAGGTAACCATCAAGAACATCTAGATGATAATATAAAAAATATGTATAATAAGGACTATAAAATAACACACCATCTCCACATCTAAAATCAAGATTGGGAAATAAGGGAATCTAGAGCCACGTTCTTTATTCATTATAAGCAGAGTTGATACTTCAATCACATAAGAAATCATTTCTTAGAGATGATTTAAAAAATCCATGATATATATATATATATATAATAATGAGTGGAAATTGTATTAAATAAATTTGTTTATATAGATAAAGTTTTACTAATAATACCCGACATATTTGATGGACTCGAATCTGTCTCCACCAACATATCTTCTATAATAATAATAATTCATACCTCAAGATGGGTTTGAGGAATGATATTGGTTTGGGGATATTTCCTAAACCAAATATACACACAAATACAATTACTCACATCTCCCTTTTAATTATGTTGAGACCCTACCACCATAGAGGAATTAGTTTACATTTTTGATGCCCTCGGAGAAGAAGATCAAAAAATACTTTAGGGAGAAGTGATAGATTTAAAAATATCTATATAAGGGATAAGATCCCAAAATAAAGAAAAGGCTTGGGGGATACTATGAATAAAGTTCTATTAATACATTTAATACCACACTAATAAAAAATGTTATCCTACAAACTCTAGCTACAAATGATGTAGACTAAGGTAGAAGACTGGATACACTATAACTTCCCTTGCTAGCCTCATAGTAGCTTCTCTTATTATCTGACGAGTCAAATACACATAATATGAACATGGATTTCACCCCCAACCAATCCCAACATGACATTCTAGTCAATTTAGACAATCAAATACTGATGAAATAATTACATATATGTCTTGAGCGTATGAAAAAAATAATACATGAGATCAGATATTAAGTCACAACCCCAATTAAAAATGATGATATTTTGACTCTTCATTAGAATCTATCTCAATAGAATCATTAATGATTTTTTTGAACAAGTTTTTAATACTCCATGATTTTTATAAATCCTTTATAATGATTTAAAAAATCATGATAATTTTTTATTTCCATGATCTCTTTATAGAATTTATAAATAAGATATAGTTGATGTTTATCCATTCCATGTTTTCAAGTTGTTTATCGTGAAATAAAACGTCCCACAAATTCTATCTTGGTCATTATAGAATAAAATCTACATAGGTCAACTTGGTAGAATATAGAATATAAATAAATCCAAATATCCTCTCATATATATCCACTTAGTCCTCTACTTCTTGATCATAATTTCTACCTCAAAAGGACAAAGCCTTATGGAGAAGAAATTATTGATCCTACGTCGTGAATCCACCTAGACCTGAACCAATATCCTGGTCATGAGATGGTATAGGTACTTCAACTTATTCCATATCTTTTTTTCTTGAAACATCCATTTCATTAAATTTTTATCCTCTAGTGGTATTCCTCATGGAATGTTATTCGCATCATCATCCCGAAGGTTCACAGGATTCTTTAATGAGAGAATACCACTATAGAAACCCAAATAATAAAAGTGGAAAACCATCAAAATTATTAAAAAATTAGAATTTGAACAAAACATATCTATAAAATTAGTTAATAATAATAATGTTGTATTAAATCGGAAATCACTTAAAATTAAAAAAAATGACATTGTGCCTTGTTTTAATGTATAGTTTGATAAAAAATTATCCAACAGTTCATATAACATTGGAACTCTAAATATTAGGTAGCTCTATTTTTCTACATGGCCTATAGATCTTGTGAATTAACCGTTCACCCTATAAGATGTCTCTAGAAATCCAATTTCTATCCAAAAATATCATAAACTAAAAATAAAATAATAAATTTTCAAACAATAATTACCAATCATCTGAAAGAGATATAGAAATCATTATTACATGTTTGGTTCATATAGTTAATTGATTCGTTTCTTAGGGTTTGACACTCCAATCTCATTCCTACATAGACTCCTTAAACATCATAAACAAAACATTTAGGCTTTGATACAATTTTTTCACGAACTAATTAGGGTCACCCCTCAAATGTGAACTGAAAAAGGTATTTGGAAAAGTTAAAATTGAAATCCAAATCCCCATGAGCTAGAAAATAGTGTGTATAAATCATGAATCTATTTTCGGAATGTTTTTTCCAATTGAAACTATTAAAATTTTCAAATCCAAGGAACCGACATGGCCTTTCCATAACATGGTAAGTCAAGTTATCAAATAAATAAATCTATATCAATATCTAATAAAAATGACATAATATGAAAAATAATTCAAAAATGAAAATTAAAACCATAAACATAAACATAAACAATAACCATAATAAATAAAATAGAGATCCAACTAAATACATATACAAAAGAGTGGGATGTGATTCCGAGTAGGATGTAAGAGAGTATTGTAAAAAACATAAAAAAATAAATATTCAAAAACAGAAAACCATATCAATATTACATGGGGGATTGATCCCACTATTTCACTATAATATGGAAAACACAATAGTAGGAATATCCAACACAACTATTAAGTCTCTTTCTTCTAGTTCTTTTTAAAAAAACATATTCTATATAAACCCAATGGGTTTGTCTTCTGTGCGATCACAACTAGGCCATTAATATATCAATAAGTGTTCCATAAGTATTATTTATTAAATAAAAGAAATAATTATAGTTTTTAAAAAAGAAACATTAGAATTTTTTATATTTATTGTTTAAGAGGATATATGGAAGATTAAATTTTTATAACAGTTTTAGAAATATAATCACGCAATTTATATCACTACAAAAAAAAGTAGAAACAGTAGGAATCTCCAAGGTATCTAAGGTCTTGAAAATCTATAATCATAATATAACTAGATTATAAAACCCAATAATAAAAATATATATCCCATTGTTTCAGTGAGTATTCTCAATTACATGTAGGAAGGGGTAACCCCAAAAAGTGAATCTGAATACATATCATCAAATAATTTTACAAGTGTTGTAATGTGTGTCTAATTCTAGTGTGGGTAACCAATCATATAAATGACTTATAAAATCATCCCACCAATGAACCCATTCTCCCATGTGTTTTACCCCACTCATAGAGACACCATTTTATCATTTAAAAATTCTAGGGGTAATTTGATCATACACTACACAAGAAACCCTTAAACATGTGCTTCCTAGGACACATTAAATAATAATTTTTTTTAACCATTTACAGACATTTATAACATATATATCATCATTCATAGACTATAAAAGATGATTTAAAAAGATTTAAAACCAATTTTTGAAATAGGAAGACAATTAAGGGTCATTAAATAACAATGAATTATGAAACAACCTACCTTTATCATGTTATACGACTATAAAAATGTGTAATACACTATAAAAGGAGATAAAACTATTCAATAATGAAATGGAAAACCCTAAAAAGAAATAACACTATCAATAGGATTATCCAACATGAACCCTAGGTAACCATAACCATATAGTAGGAAGAAAACAATGAGAAAAGCCTGAAATAAACAATGATATAAGAGATAAATCACCTACCACTAGGTATATTAAAGAAATTCGGAAAACATACACTTAAAATACTCCAAAAAGGAGAAGGAGAGTAGGTTCTTGTGTTCTTGATGCGATGGAGCTAGAGTGGGGGTAAAAAGATTGGTGTTTGTGTTTAAAATCATATAGGGGTAGTTTAAAAATTTCTTTTTTTTATGATCTAAATAGGCCACATGGATTGGAAACATGAATTTTTAAATCATTCTCCTACTATATAGATCACCATTACTTTACTTGATAACCTAAATGGATAGCCCACATGTTTTGGTAAACCTTGTTCCAACCTTGAAAATGTACATTTTTAATAGTGATGGACATATTCATTGGTTTCTGCACAGTTATTCCAAACCATACATTAATTTTGAAACATTACAGTTCTTCTAAAATAAAAAAATTTCAAAATAAAATATCCTTAAAAATAAGAAATAAAAATAATTCCAACAAATAAACAATCCATACCAAAAAATGTAATTATTTGTGTGATAACCCACACATGAAAAACCCATTTCATAATCATTTATCCCCAAAAATCTGAGAACATCTGGGGACCATTTCCAATAATGAAGCTAGAATAAATTCCATTTATTGAACCATAATTAAAACCTATAGTATGACTAATACATTTAAAAACCATACCATATTAATTATATGAGATCAGATAAAAAATCCTCCAGTCATGATTCATCTAAACAACTCCTTTTAAACCAAAATCAAATCATTATATTCTTATTGTAGACATGTATATCCATTTATTAAATTTTCTCACAAAAAAACATAAAACCGGGTTTCTCTTACTCATTAAATTTTACCCAATTATAAGAACGATTCCAAATGTTTTCTACTAAAATAAAAATTTTATTTCATTAATAATAGTTTTTTCAAATATTGATATCAGAATAATGTTTTTTGATAATTATTCCATTTTATCTTCATTTTTTTATCAAATGGGAAACATTTTTAAAAATCAATTAATAGGAAATTTTATTGAAACTACTCCCTTTAAAATGATGATAACTTTTAATTCCATCATATATATTAGAGATATGAGATCCATAATTCTAGAAGCTTTAGTTTTCGTTTTAAATTCATACATCACTTAGTAATTTAGGTAATACATCATTCTAATCATACCATATCTAAATCGTGGATAGTTATTTTGAAAACACATTTACCAATCAATCATATTGAAAAAATCGACTCTATTCCTATGGTATCCTAACCATTAGGGTTTACTGACATAGGATAACCCTAATCATACATCAAATATGAAGGGGTTTCCATAAATTTTATTCCTTATATAAGATATTATAATGGTGCGCTACATTAAGCCTACCAACCTGGTTGGATGATCTAGTTATTGAAAAATGATTCTATAGAATGAATATATCACCGAGTATTGTAAAGGGGAATAATTATATCACCATATTATCACATTTATTAACTTTAAAAGTATTAATTCTTCTAATGATTATTTTTTAAATCCCTATTACATATACCAAATAAATATTCTCAAAACATAACGATGTGAAACTATTTACACAACACATATCATGTCTTACTAAAATGAATTAAAATATAACAATATTTTCACATATCAAAATTTGTCAAAAGAATAATATAGATGAAACCATTTAATTTAATTTTTTAAAATCATATAAAATCCCTCATCTATATTAGAGTAATAATGGAGAAACGGGTCGCCAATCCCCCTTTCTATAAAGAGACCAAAATTCTTGATCATTGAGTACTTTGACCCAAAGACCCACTAACAATGGTTATTTAACCATGTGGTAATTAAATTAAATCACAATTATAACAGAAAATATGTATAAAATATAATCAAAATTTTATTTCCGGATCATAACCCATGTACAAGGAATATTTGACATTAATGAAAATAAAATCAATTATCATACCCCGAATAAACAAATTAAATGGATTTTTGGTAATTTAAAGAACCATTTACACAATTTAAACTAAATAATACGTAAATTAATAATATAAATTATTTAAATCTATAAATAAAGTAAGGAAAAATAATAAAAAATATATAAAATCAAAAATATAGACATGAGATAATATTTTATAAAAAATTTATAAATAATGAAAATTAAAAAAAACTTATAACTAACACATGTTTAATATATATTCCATTACATAAAAACAGAAAAAATCTATAATTAAGGGATTATTTTGGGTTGTACACTCATTTAAATAGATTAAACTTTTATCTCAAAATCTAAACATTTTCTTGAATAGAAAGAGTCCCTGAAATAGTTAGAAAGACCCATTTCTTTGTGTTCATCACAAATATATTAATGTGGTTTTAGATGAAAAACTAGGTAATTCTGGGTTTTTTTGCTTGATCCCATAATGGTTTGATCATTGAAGCACTCCAAAAATTGTTTCTACAATTTGGATTCATCCATTATCTATGTCTTGCACTTTCCTTTTGATCATAGAGTTAGTTAGTGAGAAATATTGAAAAGAAATTAACCTTGAATATTACATTCATGTTTTTATTAAGTCTAATTTAGAATATGAAGAAGGTTTTAGCTATTTGGACTGATTGGTTTTATGATTACAACATTAATGCATCAATTTTCATCCTTCACATTATCCTTTCTTATATGTGAATTGAACCATGTCAGTCATTATTTGGTGGGATTAAAAGAAGTTAATAACAATAATAGATGGTTTTTTAATTTTAATGGGTTTATTTGTTCTATTATAGTGAATAATTTTTTATCTATCTACTTATAATTTTACATAAAAAATGTAAAAAGTTCAAATAATTTAAATATATCATATTTACGTTATTTAAAACCTTGATCAAATCAACTAAAATTATATTTCAAATTGTTTTAATAGAATACAATATATATATAATTTAAGTTTATTTATTTTATATTTTTATTTATAAATAATGTGTATTAGAATATTAAATAATTATATTTTTAAAATTTTATACTTTATATACATTTTATAAATTTTACCACATGTAAATACAATTAAAACTAAGACCATATCGACCGTAAAATATTTATAAAGGGCTTTAACTAATGAGGTTTTGGATGATTTTTATAAATATTATATTTTTTAATAATACCACTAACTATAGAAATTATTGATATAGAACATTGAATGGTGAATCTTGGGTTATAACTCATCCCAAAAACGAATCACCAAAACAATTTCTATGAGAAATTATCTATTTTGAAGAAACTATTATTGGTATAATAAAATTTATCATAGAAAAATTATTCTGGGTAAAATATGGTGTGTTAGACTTTTCTATATCAAGGGGGACATATGAAATCATATTTCACACAAACAAAGATTTTTTTCCATGAGATTAAATACATTTTAGGCTATAGATTGTCAACATCTATTATGACTTGGCCTATCATCATAGATCCTATACCATAATAAAATGGTTTAATAACCTTGATGTGGTAGTATAAAATATATATTAATATTTTTATATATATTATATAATCATTTCCCTTAACCATGTAATGGTCCTATACTTTTTATTAGCCTATATAAATTATAAATTTCTTTATACTATGGTGTAATGAACTTCATGAACCACAACAATTTTGATCTGTGTTTTTTCCTGGGTGGCAAAAAATTATCATTTTCTAGTTTATTTATTGATTAAAATAATTGATCCAAATTTAAATATAATAGCCTCTAATACCACAAAGTGATTTTAGAGAGTATAAAACTTACTCAAACATAATATAAAATATCTATAAAATCCTATAATATTGTAGAATATCTCATTATAATTGGAATAAAATATATATATAAATAAAAATGTAATATTTATCTAATGGTCTAGTTATATACAAACACATACACATAGAATTGATAATGAACAACTAGAAGTAGTCAATTGGATCCATTATCATGGGGTATTTATGGGAAAGATTAATGTCCCAATTCTATGGAAGGACCCCCTATTGAACATGGTTTGATTATAGATTTACAGATTTCAGATAGTGGAAGAGAACATGGGAGTCAACATGAGGAGTTTTTCAATAATCATATACAAATTATTAAAAACCCCTGATCCTCCATAAAAGTGACAACTGAGTATGATCTAAATAATGTAAACATCATTTCTATTGATGGACAACAGTTTCAAAAAAATATCACATGTTACAACAATTATAACTCTTAGATTTTTATTTTTAATTAAATATTAGTGTATTAAATATCATATTGTAAGATTAATATCCTTTAGGACACCATAACATGATAATAATAAAATAATAATAACATGAATTATGATAATATGGATGATAAATTCAATATCACCTATCACATAATACAAATATGTAACTCTATATTCCATGGTGATATTCACTCTGGAATAGTTCATCTTATTATAGACAATGACATGGTATAAGATTCCCCATTTTGTTCAATGTTTTAGTAAAAAATTATAATTTAATCATTGAACTATACCATTAATTTATGAACTATAACACTAATAGATCTCGATCATCCTGGTGTTTTCCAGTAGGTGTAAATAATCATCTAGGTCTATGTATCCGGATAAATCTACCAAAAATATGAATATGTAGAGAGAAATTATGTCAATAATAACATTTATATTTAATATTATATTTATTTAAAAAACTACATGATACTTAAAATTACAAAATTATTAGATCAATTCTAAAGTATCACCTAAATAGAAACTCCAAATTTACAGTCAATGAAATGTACTTTCTTAATTTTGACAATTTGTTAAAGAGAAAATATTTGTTTTATCTTATTTATTCCAAAATTAATATTTTCATTAAAAACATCCAATGGTATAAAATTAATATAGAAGAAGATATAATTTAATAAATGTGATTTCCATTGGATCCAATGAAAATTAAATATTTTACAAATAACGAGTACAACATATGTCATTCTTAAATAAATGTTAGAAACACCTTTCTTAGTAACCCTTTTCATTCATAATCACATAATTTTTTCTAAACCACTCACAGAGTTCATTCTAAATTTCAAAAAGGAACCACTAAATAAATAAATATAACTATGAATTTAATACAAATTAAAACTATTCATATGTTAATATCATAAGGAAATGAATATACGATATTCACCCCACCGTAAAAATAATTCTGTTGAAAATAAAATAATACATGACTAGTCCTGTCACTATAATATAGTATCCACATTTATTTATAAATTCTAAAAATAAAATAATATATTTTTCACCAATAAATTATTATATGTAAATAACCATGAAATGTAGAGTTCTAAATTTTATATAAAATATATCATTAATCTCATTGTAATACATACACCAAGGAAAAATAATATATATTATGGGTCATTATAAATCTTTACCTATAAATTTAAAATCAATACGATATTTTAAAGTGTAAAAAATTATTATGTTAATTATAATAATTCATTTAACATAAAACATTATTATTATAAAAATCTCCCTTGTTGGAACCCCCTTACCATAGACCATCAATGAAAACAAGGATTTGTTTCCACCACCAACTAATTTCAGTCTAGGATGTATTAACACTCACACGTAAACCTTTGAAACCATGAATAATGATGTATAATAAAATAATTAAATATATATTATATTTATATATCCCCAAAAACACATTTAATATTCAATATATCATTTCAATCATTATCAACATAATTCTACCTCAAACATATCATAGATATAAATGACTAATATCGTCACATTCCATAGACCCCCATTCTCAAATAATATATAATTGGATTAACATGTCAATTGACCGATAACAATCAGTTCATCATCATGATTACATTAATTGTCTCTGAAAAAATGTTCAACAAAATATGGTATAACTGATGATGATAATTAGAAAAAATCATATAATTTCAAAATAACATTCAAAAGCATTTCTAGCTATAACAATTGTGTAAATTCGTGTCTGGTCATGTTAACCATTTCAACATTTATTTCAAGATTTCCAAACTCAATCCTAAAATATTATAAATGGGTTTTCATATCATGTTATCATATCACATCATATTTATATAATTAGTTAATTAATTAGTTAATATATAATTGGTATATTTTATAGATTTATACTAATTAATATTATTCTTATAAAATAAATAATTTAAAAAAACTTTATATAGTCCTATATATATATTTATCCTAAATTTCATATAAATAATTTCTATTATTTTTCAATATTAAAATAAAAAATATATTATTCCATATATTGTGCTAGTGATTTCATGCACCCAAAACCCAATACCAACAAATTTTTTTACTAATGTGTCTATTTTGTTTCTTATTTGTGTTGAGTTTACATTCTAGACCATAAATTTCCACCTCTATCTAAAATTTTGTTTCCTACCAATCATTTTATTCCATAGAATAATAAAATTATATATTCATCATTTTTAATCATGTCTAGATCCTTATAATAAAGAAAAATATATATATTAACTAAAAAATATATAAAATTGTAAAATATAATTGTCAAAATTATCCTAAAATTTTAAAACCCAATTTGATCATCAATAGCACTAGAAGATGACGTGAGTGTGTGCCTTAAACCCAACTCGGATATGTACTTTGATTAATATTAGTCATATACAACATGTAATATAAACTTTTTCATTAACCATTTTATATAAAATTACTTTTTAATATATAATTAAAGGTATTGTCCTTATATTACATGTCATACCAAATGTTTATAGAAATTCATACATACTATATTTTTTAACTTATTTCCTATTATCTAAACACATTATAAGGATAATCTATATATTATTTTTTAATATTATGTAATGGGTGATCATGAGAATTGATATGTATTATTATAATTATAACACTTGGTGACTTTGAGTATTTGTGATTTTGTGGACTAACCCAAAAACCGGAACACAACGTGTACTTAGTATCATTGGATCCTCTTTTCTAAGATCTTGTGTATAGGTCTCATAAATTTATATTTTTATTAATGTTTGGCATTGATGACATTATTTAATGCATGATTAAAGCCATTATAGTTTATATCTATTGGGATAGCCTTTATAGTGTTATCATGTATGTTATAGCACTGAATGAATAATCAAGAAAAGTATTATTCACTTCTTAGTATATGAAGAGATATATGAAGACCTAATGTGATAAATGGTAGTACATTCATTAACCAATGAGCATGATAAACAAGTTAATTTGATCAGGTATGGTTAATGAAAAAATAAATAAATCATAAATGGATGGTGTCATAAGATGTTCATCATGTTGAATGAGATAACATATGATAAAGATATTGTATTGCATATTGTATGTTCATAGAATAGGGTTCATTTTTATGAGATGACATTATCTATTTACGGTCCTTAACATTTTTTTGTACACTAAAACTAATCTTTGAGTATCACTCACTACTATCAAGATAGGGGCCTAGAATGTTACACAGTAACTGTATTCAAAATATTGGTCAATTTAGATGAATATGATTTAAGGAAATGGTGGGATCTTTGATGGTTTTTTGGTAATATATAAGTGTGAACATTCACAAAAAATTAAATAACATAAATGTTATTCCTATTTTCAATAATAAAAATTGGATTTTTCAAGTCATTATACTCACAAGTTATTAAGAGAAGAGAAGAAAACTATTTTTTGAATGATTATTCATAATTCAAGGGTTTATATATATTTCAATATATAATCTAGTCAGATTAATGAGTCATATATTATAATTTGTCATGATTTTAATGTTACAAGATAGTGATAAATTATCGATAACAATTTTCACCAATTCACCAGTTCATAAGTGTAATCGACACTTTATTTAAAATTAATAAATTATTATAGGACGTAAATTATATTTTAATTATTTTAACCAAGATATTTTTAATATAATATGGAAAAAATTTCCACTATATATTTAGTGAATTGGAGATGTTCTCCATCACCACTCTGATTCTTAAAAGTGAGAAAAATGTAATTTGGAGAAACCAGATCTGTGTTCTCTTTCATGGATCTAGAATCTAGTTATCCTATAATCACAAGTACATAAAAATATAATAATATTTTCTTGGTTATAGAACATTATGTTTTTTTAGAAATGTAAAAAAATTCTAAACATGTGTTGATGATCTAGAGGGTTAACAATTTGAATTTTTCATTAAAAAAATCATGGTCCTTGAGTGGAACATTATAAAATATACAAATCAAATGAGGTATTATATTGATTTATTATTATTTGATTATTTTAGTTAAATAATATCATAACATTGATATCTAGATACATATTTCACATATAAAATGTTATTATGTCAATGAAAAAAATATATTTGTCCCATTTCTCAATTATATGGTGCATGAGGTATAGATAAGTGGAATTAGAGCAGTTTTCTAGTTCATTATGTTGAAATTTAAATTAAATTTACTATAACCCAGCAATATAATGAAAATATTTTACTGAAAGGCACTGTCGTGGGAACCCTCAATTGATTAGTGTTTTCTGGGTACTTAGGTGCAGTAGAGTGGCTGACTAAGGACGTCTCTCAAAAAAGGATGTAAATTTGAAAAATTATTAAACGTAATTCAAAAATAACATAAAATGGAATAATAACACTAAATAAATGGATTGGGGGGGTGTTGTTTACGATTAATAATTCTGGAAGAATATTGATGGAAGAAGATTGTATATTTTTTTGTTTTTATTTTGGAAATAAATTTCGATTAAAAAGACACAATAAGAAGATGTTTTTTAGAAAATATTTTAAAAGGTGTAATTGATCTAACTCAATCTCCTCAATAATTTAAAATTAATTATAATTTAAATTAATATACATATAATTATGATATCTTAATTTTTTAAATCCAAAACCCTATGGGAAATAATATTACCACAAAGATGATTTGAATTTAACCCTTGGCTAACTTTGGATCATGCAATCGCAACATGCTGCTTTGATTGATGCTCTAAGGTTAGATTATAGTCAGGGGTAAATTAAGGCACATATAAATTTTGGAAATTAGAATTAATTGAGTTTATGGATTATATTTGTACACAACAAATTTATCCCGTGTGGTTTTGAATTAAAAATTAACTTTGCGCTCTCACAATTCACACAATTCTCACCCTCATGAGATTTTTGTTTATTATTAAATTGCATTATTAGTTTCATTTAAATTAAAAAATCAATTAATATATCATATTATGTGAATTATATTATCTTATTGATTCAATGTAAATGAATGAAGGAGGTGAGAGTTAGATCGATTACTAAAAAGAACTACTCTTCCATGGGTGTTGTAATCAACCTAGAAATGTTTTTCATTGACAAAGGTTTAGAGAATGTAAAACCCAATCACGTTTCTAATCCTAATTCCATATCAATTAGTAAGATTAAGAGAAGAATTATTTAGATCAAAAAAGAGTAAAATATAATAAATAAAATAAGAACAAATATTTATATTACACAAACAAAACCATTACAACACAAAGAAGAGGAAGAAGGCCTCGTCGAATGGATCCTTGCTTCAAGAGCCACCCCTGTTGAAATGATTGGAGAATTGGATTGGATCCACTTATCCTCTTCCCTCAACTTCCTAATTCACGTCCCAACCCCTAAAAATTTTAAAAATAATAGTTAATAGCGTGGAGGGGAGGCTAGGTTTAAAGGGGTTTCAAGTGTGATTGGGGAATCTAGGCCAAATATTTTATGCCAACTTTTACTACCAATTTGACCACCAAAACACATGAACCAGCTATTTTTCCGAAAGAATTATTTTTCAAAATCTTCTTGGTGAGATCTTATCATATTTGGGCCCAATCAAAGATCTAATGAAGAAGTTATGGCTGAAATATAGATCGAAAGTAGAATCTGGTGGGCCCATCCCACCCTAGACTTCCTAGTTTATTTAGTCCAACCAAATGCACGATTTACCTCCAATGTCTTGAACAACAGTTGTATCCCATTAAATCAAGAACACAACTAAAAAAATTTCATGTTCAAATAGTAAATATTGAAATATATATCGTCAAAATATTAGAGTGCACTATAAAGGGTAAAACTATAATTTCTATAAATTTTTCAATTGAATGATCTAATCCCAAATATTTTATAAATAAACATATCTAACACAATGTGAAGAAATTTTATCATTTATTATAAATAAAATATTCGATAAAAATATGTATTATCAACTCCCCCACACTTACCCTTTTGCACTGCTGGAAAAAACCATATATCATGTATTCAAAAAAATTGTGACAAGATATGCATATTCAAATTTATTAATCCACAGTGAAAATATAAGATAATTAAGAATCCAATAAAGAGTCAATATCAATAAATTATAAAGTAATTATCTCATAAATTGTGTCAAAATAAAATCTAGTGATATTCAAGACACCAATCATAGCGAAACAATTCATGGGTCTACCATGCCACTAATTCTCCACGTGTGTGTGTGACAACCATTCCAAGCTTGTCTCTCCACCATTTATCTAGTATATTCAGGTCACTGAAAAAATTTTCTTTATACCTGATTCAATTCCACCAAACCTATTCAACATCCTTTATAATAAAATTCCAATACCCACTCATTTAAGAATTCCCAAAAGTCAAACCATGATCTCCCGACCTAAATATCCCTACATGTTTAACATTTATTCACTCCCCTATTTATTGAATTTTTTTATTTTTTTATTTTTATTTTTTGAATTTTAATAGAGGGATTACAATAGTGATCTCTTAGGTTGACATGCATAGGTCATTCTGGAACAGTGATGGAAACAATCAAAAGAGAAAAAAATGTATGAAAGGACACTATTATAAGATGAAAAGGATTACTTACCCTAAATATACATTCAATTGGGTAAGAGAAACTCAAAAGTCATGATTGTGTGGGAAAATGTGTGGAGAAATCAATGAGACAATTTAGGATTAGCCAATATCACAAAGAATGATGTAATAATATTAATGGTTTTATAATGACGCAACCATTCATATCATTGATTACGTTAATTTTTATAAAAGTCAACCCTTGATGATGAAATCTTACTTATGCTAATATTTCTTCCAATGAATTTTGAAAACATGCATTTTCCTTATGTTCCACATGATAATGTTACATTATATATTTGTTTCTTTTTATTGATTTTTTTTTAAACATAAACCAAACTCTTAATTAAAAATACACACGAAACACCCAAATGAAATTCCTAAATATGTACCCCTAAATGGTGAACCCTCACCCACACATAAAATATTTCATTTTCCTCAATTTGAACCCATTAGATGGTATGTGAAAATGAAATTCATAATTTTAAATAGGACAAATAATATAAAATTGAAAGGATTAAGAACAGCCTCATATGCTCAAGCGATGATGGGGTCATGCAGTCTGATGAAATCCATTGCATTCGCTGGAAGTCCCTCAATGTATTTCTTCAAACGTTGATCATTGACCATAAATCTCCTTCCAGGGTCCTCTTGTGCGATCTCTACTACACTATAATGAAAAACGTTAGATAAAATATAAGGGTATAACAATCTGGAACGCCACTTATCAGACATCATCTTTAGTGTTGAACTATAGATAAGTTCTTTATCTTTATCATGAAATTCCCTTTTCTACATCATTTTTTCATGAGATGCATTGGATCATTCCTTGCAGAGCCTTGAGTTCTCAAATGAATAAAATCAAATCTTTTAATGCTATTAAATTTTCAGCTTCGGTAGAATTCCAGCTTGGACCAAATCCATGTTTCATTTTTTTATATCCCAATAAGCCCAATGCTCATCCTCTACAGGGAGATGTCATTCATTCCCAAAAAAAATTTGAAATGGGGACATACAAATGGGTGTCTTGTATGATATCCTATAAGCCCATAGCGCATCATCCAGGCACTTGCTCCAATCTTTCCTATTCAGCTGCATGGTTTTCTGCAAAATTCGTTTCATCTCATGAGTTGAAACCTCATCCTAATCATTTTTTTGGGGGGTGGTATGGTATTGATGTTTTCAGTGTCACCTGGTACTTCCAAAGGAGGGAATAAAAATTATAATTCAAAAAGTGTGTCTCTTAGTCATGGATGACGGCCTTCGGTACTCCGAAAAAACAATCAAAATTGTCTTGACCAAGTACACTAAAACATGAAAATCATCATTCCGAGTGGACTTAGCCTCCTCCCATTTACTCACATAATCAACATCAACCAAAATATACAAAAATCCAAATGAAATAGGAAAAGGACCCATAAAATCAATTCCCCACACATCAAAAATCTCACAGAATAGTATGGGTTGTTGGGGAATCTCATTTCCCCTAGAAATGTTCCCAGTGTTTTGGAAACAAGATCATGACATAAAAAACACATGATCATCATGGAATAATCTAGGCCAATATAATCCAGAGTTTAATACATTCATCGATGTATGTTGGGGTCTAAAGTGTCCACTATAGGAAATTGTATGACAGAATTAAAGAACATACTCAAATTCATAATCAAGAAAACACATCCTAATAACTTGATCACTACACATGCACCAAAATTATGGATCGCCCCACCTTTAATACCGAGACTCACTTTTTAATTTTGGGACTAGTTGTTTCTTTAAATTTGTAGGTATTTCAGATTCAACAATGTATTTTACTAAATCAGCATACCAAGGATGCGTAACTGATATAGAATGAAGATTATCATTAGCGATGGTGTCCCGCAGTGGTACCTGGGACAAGGTGTCAGCCTCTAGTGTGTGAGTAATCATACTCATGTGGTCTCCCACAAGGTTTTCAGACCCCTTATTATCCTTAATTTCAATATCGGATTCTTTATGAAAGAGAATCCATCAGATAAGTCTTGGGTTTATATCTCGCTTCTTCAAAAGGTACCCTAGAGCTGCATGGTTATAAAAAACAACTACTTTAGAGCCCAATAAATATGAACAGAATTTATCTAAAGAAAATATGACAACAATAAACTCCTTTTCCATGGTTGTGTAGTTTGATTGGGCTTAATCCAATGTCCTCGAAGAATAGGCAATGACATACGAACGTCCCTCCACCTGCAGAGATAAGGCAACTCCAGCCGCAAAGTTGGATGTGTCACACATAAGCTCAAATGGAATGTCCCATTGTGGGGGTTGTATGATCAGTGGAGTGGTCAGACATTTCTTCAGCTCATCAAAAACTACCCTTAATGAATTATCCAACCCAAAATAGAAATCATTTTTAAGAAATCAGAACAAAGGTAGAGAAATATTTATAAAATCTTTGATGAAGTGCTGACGAAACCCTACATGCCCTAATAATGGTGTAACATCATGAACACATGAAGGATATGGTAAGGATGAAATTATATCACCCTTAAATATATCAACCTCTATCCCATGTTTTGACACTACATTCCCTAAGAAAACACCATGCTCTATCATGAAAATACACTTTTCAAAGTTCAATACTAGATTCCCCTCAATACAAAGATTCCAAAAAAATTCCCAAACTATTTATACATTCATCAAATTAAGAAAAATACACTATAAAATAATCGATAAATACATCTATGCAGGTCTTAATAAAATCATAAAAATAATCACCATGCATCTTTGGAAGGTACTTGGGGAATTAAAAAGTCCAACTGGCATCCTCCGATAGGAAAATGTACCAAATGGACAAGAAAATATTGTCTTATCTTTATTCTATAAAGATATAGGAACTAGAAAATATCAAGAAAATCCAACCATGAAACACTAATTTGTCTTCCCATCTAGTCTCTCAAGCATTTGATCAATAAATGGGAGGGGGAAATGGTCTTGGTGAGTGGTTTGATTTAGTTTCCTATAATCAATACATTCATGCCAACTATTTTGCAACCTCATTGGAACTAACTCCTCTTTATCATTTTTAACAACTGTAACACCAATTTTCTTAGGCATAACATGAATAGGACTTACGCACTAAGAATTTGAAATGTGAATGATTATACCAGCCTCGAGAAATTTCTCATCTTCTTTTTTAACGACATCTAAAAGGGTTGGATTGAGTCTCTTTTGTAGCTGCCTCACTGGTTTATCCCCATCCTCAAATAAAATCATTTTCATGAAAATGGAGGTGCTAATACCTGATATGTCAGCCAAGATCTACCCGATTTCCCCAATGTTCTCCTACAAAAGATTCAAAAGTTTTTTGTTATGTTCAAAATAGAGATTGTTAGAAATTATAACCAGTAATATCTCCCCACTTAATAAATATGGGTATTTTAGAATTGGTGGTTATGGATTGAGTTCCAATGTAGGCGGTAATTTATGGATGGAGAAATTGAATGAACTAAAATATTTTCATAATGAAATTTAGTATAATAATATACATCATCAAAATCAGAGAATATAGAATCAAATCCCTCAGCATACTCAACAACCATGTCATAATCAGAGTTCGCATGATCAAAATCATAATATGAATCCATTTCAAAATCAAATATAAAAGAGTATTGTTCATTTAAAATTGGTTTGGAAGTACTATTAGACATCAAACATAGAACAAATGCTCATAATTTCCCTATGTATAGGACAATCAAATTCCATGGGGTTTTTACATGGTTGTTCAAAATAGGAGACAAAAAAAGAAGAATTGTCTTCTGAGGGGTACTTCATGGATTCCATGACATTAAATATCACAACATGATCTCCAAGCACCTGGGAAAGTGTTCCCTCATGAAGATTTATAATAGTTTTTGCAGTTTTGAAGAAGGTCCAACCTAAAATAATTAGAGCACGAGATGTTATTTGATCATCCTCCATGTTAAGAACATAGAAGTCTGATGAAAATATAATGTCTCTTAACCCAAAAAGTAAATCCTCAAGGGCTCCCACTATATATGTTGTATCACTATTCACAAGTTTCACCATTACTCTAGTCGACTTTAAGGCCCCAACATGTAAAGAATAGAAAATAGAATGAGGAACCAAATTTATAGAAGCTCTTAAATCACAAAGAGCATAATAAAAGTATAACTCCCCTATTGTGTATGGTATAGTGAATGTATTGGGATCCTTTCACATTTTTGTCATTTCTAGACTTGGTGTAATGAGTTCTGATTCATTTCTTCAAAGATTTATCCTCTCATTTTCTTTTAAGACCTCTTCAAATGGTACAATGTTATTTTATGAATTTTTCATTCCTTGGGATTTTCTTTATGGCATCATGTAGAGGGATGTTGATCTCCACACACATGAATGTGTCCAAAACCACAGTTTTGCATTGTCTCTTAAACAATATTCTTGATTCTTACTAACCTATTTGAGAGGGTAAATTTATGAGTAACATAATTAATATTTTTCTTACCTTTATCTTTCACCTTGGTTTTATCATCAGCTAGTTTTGAATGGGGATTCTCCGGATTTGAGTTTAATCCCGATTGAACAATAGGTGAAGGTGTATCAGTAGTTTTTCCCACTTCTCAATGTGATGGAACTAACATTACCTTTGAGATTTGGAGTAGGTTGGGAAGGAATATTTCCATAGTTCTTACTTACAAGTTCATAGAGTGTAGTGGCAATCTGGTTCATTTGTGTCTTCAACTCCCTCATCTTAGAACCTTGACTCTTCAGCTCATTCTATTGATTAAGATCAATTTGTTTCAATATATCATCAGTGATAAAATCAACCTTTTTTTCAAATTCCCTAGTTGTTGACTTGTTTATTTTTGAGCTTCAAATCACCTTTGGGGTTGTTGGAAACCCTATTGGTAGGGTGGATACTACTGGAAGTTTTGTTGAAAAGGGTGACTTTGTTGTTGTCCAGATAAATACCTCACATCTGATTGATTCATCCACCCTTGGTTGTATGTTAGAGAAAAGAAATCAAGCTTCTTTAGGGGATATTGTTGTTTTTTCTACATATATGTTATCCTAGGAAACACTACTCTACAATATTCTATGTCTTGTAGTTAGGGATAATAGTCAGGTGGGTGGCTTGTCTCAATGAAAATGCCACAAGGCCTTGAAGGAGTGGGTTGAGATTTTATTTGATCCAAAGCAATATGGCTCACTATAGTGGTCAATTCATCTAACATGGTATAAATATAATGACTCTCAAGAGAAGAAGGACTTACCATATGTACTCCCCTAACATGTGGTGTACCTATATCACCAAATTGTTTGGAGTTTTTGGCCATCTTGTCAATCAATGCTCCTGCAATTGCTGGTGATTTGTCAACAAATTCCCATCCAGTTATGACATCCACCATCCTTCTCTCCATATGTGTGAGTCCTTCATAGATGTATTGTATGAGGAGTTTCTCATTGATTTGGTGATGTGGGTAGCTTTCACAGAACTTCATGAATCGCTCCCAGTACTCATACATTGACTCCCCTTGGGATATCTTGATCCTCGAGATATCCTTCCGAATGGATGGGGTCCCTGAATCTAGAAAAAAATATCAGCAAGAGAAGGATTTTCAAATCGTTCAAGAAAGTTACATCTTATGGTTTTAAATAATACATCCAATCATTCGCAGCTCCATCATGTGAGAATGGGAATGCTCTTAGTTTGATTTTATCTCCATATACATTTATTGGTTTCAGGGATGAGTAAGACACGTTAAATTATTTAATTTTTTTGGTTGGTCCCTCACCAGATAATCCATGAAACATTGTAAGAAGGTGAATTAACCCAGATATCAATTCAATGTTTGATTTGAGATTTGGGTATGCATTACAATTTGGTTGATAATCAACATCTGGATTATCCAATTCTCGAATTGTTATATTAATTTAATTTCCATTATTTTTAGCCATTAGTTGTTATTTTATGGTTAAATTTGAATTCTGTCCAATTTCAATTCACTTAGAGTGGAAGAATTCTCCAACAGGTTGAATGTTGAATCTTTATGTTGACTGAGAATGTCTTATTCGAGATCGAAGGCTATGTTCAATATCAGGATCAAGATTTAAGAGATATTCGGGATTAGTTTGTGTCATAAATAATATAAAACTGAAAATAAGAAAAGTATAACATAATAAAATAAAATATAATAAGTATGAGTTGATTCTCTAAATAGAATAAAATTAAAATAAAATATGATAGAAAAAAATAGATTAGGTAAGGAAGGAAGAAAAAAGAAGAATAAGAGAATAAAATGTAAAATAAAATAAATACCTCTAATTGGTTGAAATAATTACTAGCCTCCCCAGAAATGGTTCCAATTTGAAAGGTGTTGTCTTGGTTTCCCTCAAATGATTAGTGGTTTTTCAGTACTTATGTGTAATAGAGTGGCTGACCAAAGTCATATTTTAAAAGAGGAAGTAAATTTGACCACATATTAAAGGTATTTTGAAAGTAACATAAAATGGAATAATAAAAATACATGAAAGTGTGTGGGGTTTTTTTACCATTCATAAATCTTGATGTTTTTTTCTCGAAGAAGAATGTATATTTTTTTATTTAAGATATAATGTTCGATTAAAAAAACACAAGAAGAAGATTTTTTCATTTAAATCTATTTTAAAAGGAATAATCGATCTAATTATACCTCTTCAATAATTTATTATTATTTTTAATTTATATTAATATCCACTTAATTATTATCCATTAAATTGTTAAATCTTTAACCCTGCGATAATTAACATTACCACAAAGATGAAGCAAATTTATCACTAGGCTAACTTTAGAACATACAATTGCAAAACCCTTCTTTCATTGGAGTTCTATGGTTAGCTTATGGTTAGTGGTAAATTATGGCACATATCCTCTCTGGAAATTAGATTTAATTTAGTTTATGGATTTTATTTGAACACTACTAATTGATCCTATGTGGTTTTGAATTACCAATTATGTTTGCGCTCTCACAATTCACACAATTCTTGACAACGCGTAATTTGTGTTTATTGATCAATTTATATCTTAGTTTAATTTTAATTAAAAAATAAAGTAATGGATCATATTATGTGAATAAAATTATCTAATTGATTAAAAATAAATGAATTAAGGAGGTGATAGGGTGATCGATTACTAAAAAAACTACTATTTAATGGGATGTGTAGTCATCACAGAAACATTTTGCATTTGCAAAGGATTGGAGAGGGTAGAACCAAATATCGTTTCTACTATTGAATCCATCCAAATTAGGAATATTAAGAGAATAATAAATTTTAACAAAAAAGAATATAAGATAATAATTAAAAGAAGAAATACAAGTTTATTACACAAACAAAACCATTAGAACACGAAGAAGAAGAAGAAGGCTTCGTTAAAGGGATCCTTGTTTCAAGAGCTACCCTTGTTTAAATGGTTGGAGAATTGGAGTGGATCCACTTCTCCTATACCCTTAACATCCTTATTCACATCCCAACCCCTCCAAATGATAAAAACTCTAATTTATTGAGTGGATGGTTGGTTAGTTTTAATGAGGCATCAATGTGAATGGGAAATCTTGACCAAATGTTTCAAGCCAACATTCACTGCCCATTTGACATAAATAGTGCTTGAACCAACTGTTCTTCCAGTGTATTTATTTTCTCACAATTGGGTTGGAGAGATCCACTAAAAATTTGTGCCTAATCCGTGCTCAGATGATGATGTTATGGCCCAAATACAGATCTAATGTCTTATCTGGCGGGCCCAACCAACCTTTTACTTCATTGTCTATTTAGTCCAACAAAATGCACAATTTATCAGCAATGTCCTAAAATAAAGTTATATCATAATAATTTTGGAACATAATTAAAAAAATTTTGAGTTCCAATAATAAATATTAAAATATTTATCTTCAAAATACTACAGTGAACTATAAAGGCTAAAATTGGAATTTACACCAAATTATCAAATGAATGACTAAATCCCATATATTTTATAAATAAACATATTTAACACAATGTGAGGAAAGTATATCATTTATAATAAATAATATATTCAATAAATATGTGTTTTATCAGGTACACACACCATTAAATTTTCATTTATGAGAAGTTGGGTGCTGGAGATATTGAAATTTTATGATCCCCCTTATACTTTTTTTAAATTAAAAAAACTTAGATATTTGGGTTAAATGTTAATCCACAAAAATATACATTCCCAAAAAAATTCAAACCAAATACTGAACAAAAAATGAAATCAAATTCATAAGCTAATAATAATAAACCATTAATAAGAATTTGAAATTTATACACCAGTCGAGACACACTAATATTTCTAAAAAAACATATTCCATGTTTGTGGTGGAGCCATGTATCTTATTCAATAATAGGTAGTCGTTAATATAGAAGAGTATAAGGTAAAATTCTAGAAAAATGAAATTATTTTATGAGATATAAAATCCTATTAAATCGCCATTAAGTACCCATAGGTGACTTTACATATTTAATTTAGTATCATAATCTATTGTCTACTCGATATCAGTGTAATTATTATTTTTATTATATAATAGATGAATTTCTAAATATTTCAATGATTTTATTCAGTATTTCATTGAAATTCATAGTATATGATAATAACATGTGTTTCGGTCCTTCCATGTCTTACGTCTTCAAGCATTAACTGTCTAATTTTTTCTTTTGGAAAACTTCTCCAAATTTTTTTTGGAACATATCACTACTCTAAAATAGAACACCATTGATATTGAATCCTCATTTGATTCCTCAAAAATGATGCTGAATTTTTGGGTATACACCAAAGAGAAACAATATTTTCTCACTGATATTTTCATCATTGGTTTTGTAATTCTAGAATTATATTTTTGGTATCTAATTCCCATAAAAATAGATACCAAAAAAATATTCAAAAAAATTACACTACTCTTTTCATTATTAATTATAAATTAATAATTATTTTCCTCGGGAAAATTTTCTTCATAATATGATTTAATTTTGTAGGTATCACCTATTCTTATTAAATCATTATTAGATATATTAGTTAAAAGTACATAGAAACCCTTCTAATATTGACCAAACTCTGAACATTCATGCTCAATATGTTTCATTTTCATTATAGACTCCATAATTGGCCCCTCATTAATCTATTTTCCTGGATGATTCCCACTTAAAAACCCAAAATAGATTATGATATGTATCATAGGTAGAGAATCATCTTACAGTAATGATATATGGTTTATCTTGTGGACATCCTTTGGTTTGATACTCATTAATTATGATGACAAACAAAAAATTCCCAATCCATATTAGGATAAGCTACCCTATAATTCTCCAATAAAATCTCACTAGATGGATCACTAAAAAAATAAACTATTTTTAGTAAATATATATATTGATTCTTGTAAAATACAATCATCACATTAAATACGTGGGAAAATTGGTCATAAAATATTTTAAACCAAATGATACCTTAATATAATAATCCTTTTGTGAGGAGACATTTCTTTTCATTCATATGATATCCTTCATGACCACATAATATTATAAGGACATGGAATCATTAATTGGTACATGAAATATTCGTGTATTGCATCCATTTCTGGTAGGGTGACACTATATCTTTTTAGACACTTAAAAATCTTGTGGTTTGGACTCTCTTTTTGGGTTCATTATGAGTAAGTTTTTATGACAATGTGATATTCATGCTTCACAAAGGTGAGGTATTGGTTATTTATGGTACATGTATTGTATCTAATGAAATATTTATGGTATATACTACATATAAATACCCTACACAAACTTCAAAAGAGGTGAGAAATTTCAAAGAATAATATTATTTGAGATCAATGAAATCAAAGAATCATTTTATATTTATATTCATCTTTTGAAAAAGGTAGTAATGAAAACATATGTAAATCATAGACATCTAGCCTAGGGGAGAGGTAATGATCCTCGTATAATACATCCTTGATGATTTTATTCTCACATAAAACATTTTGAAATCCTTTCAAACAAATCCACTTGTTGAGGGGTCTTGGTTGATTTGTAAATGTAGGTTCATTGACATATAGAAATTCAAAAACAATATTTTTATTTCACCAATGAAAATCCCACATGGATGGTCATTCACACAAATACCTTAATGAGTATCCATTAAAACCAACAATGTTATAAATTATTATGATCCAAAAATATATATAATCTTATATGATATTGGGGTCTCCTTGTGTTCAAACATACCTTCTATAACCCAGGTCACCTACCTAAGATGAATTAATGAAAGTGAACACACAACATTCATTTCACCGAGGTCAATGTAATGAAATCCCTTTCTGGTAAGGCCTCCTCCATGGAATAATTAGATACATGGATGGTCTGTTCATTCCATAGTTCTCCCATTTGATCATGTATTACATTGATAATGGATCTCCCTCCGTTTTCTTTTGTAATAAATAACTCCCTCAAGGTATTTATAATCTTGTTTTCCCTAGATAAAAAGGGACCCTGTCATGAAGATACTGGAGATACCTCTCTTGGATCATTCATCTAATCCTAAATCCCTTTTATCAAGAATCCTATTTGGTGTAACATACATTAAGATTATTCATCCACTAAAATGACCCAGGTATCTGTATATGTGTGTTAAATTAGTTGTGAGGTCCAAAAAACCTACCTTCACCTAAATCAAATTTCATGTGATAGTAGGATAGGTAATCACTCTAATGTAGGTCCCATCTATATCCTCATTAATTATTTCAACCATAAAAAATATTAGTGATAATATATATATATATATATATATATATATATTTGTACACCATGTATTACTCTTAAATCTTTCCTAATGGGACATATTCTCTGTTAGATGACCATACCTCAATGATCCATACACCTTGTGAGAAACTCTTCCTCAAGAGGCCATATTCCCTATAAGTCATCCTTCTTCAATGGGAAATATTTCATTTGTGTCCCTCATTCATCATTGGTTCATATTACCTATAATTCAAATATTCCATAATGGGTAATATTCTATGTGATCCATCAATACTCCATGGGATACATATCCTACGAGTCCACCATTCCTAAACATTCTGTATTCCCTAGGAGAATATAATTATTTTATAGGACATATCATCTAAGATCCATCATTAATAATGATCCATACTCCCAATGAGTCCCCCATTACTCAATGATAATGATTACCTGTTATTTAATCATTCCACAATGGGATATTATCACTATGAGTTTGTCCAACATAAATGGTCCAAATTATTTTCATGTCCATCACTCCTTATTTGGTAAAATAATCTATGAGTCCATCATTCAAAAAATGGGCCATATAATATATGATTCCATCATTCCTTAATAGTATATATCCCTATGAACCAATCATACTCCAATGGGTTATATACACTATGATACTAATTATATCATCAGTTTCCTAGTCATTAATGAGTATAATCCACCATAATGGGCTAGCCATGCATAATCCCCTCACATATCCTTCATGTGGACACCCCATTCATAATATAAATGTTCTTAATTCATGGGATTAAAATATATTTACCATTATTAACACATGGAATTATCATATTAATCTTTTAAAATAATGGAATTAACTGGTATTAACCAGGATACAAAGGATACAACGTTGAGGTTCAGTCCTAAACCCAACATATCCATGGAACACCACATTAAAAGGAACATAAATAGGTCCTGGATGAATAACCATAAAATAATCATAACCTTTTCATTTTTACCAAATCATAAAATGAATCAAAAGGGTCATAATCACATGCCCTTAAAAGGTATTATGTGTCTCATCAAGTGGTGCAAAACATAGAAAAATTTGATTCTATTCATAAGGATATATGGGAATCCATTTTCATAGGCTTGATTCTAATTTTACAACACTTACCTCCACCCTAGATAACAATAAACCCCATAACAACCAACATTGAGGATAGAAACCATAGTATAATCACTTAATAAGATAAAATTCAGAACCTATAATTCATAAGTTTGTTTATATCAAGGTTTGTTTTTTATTAATCATTATCATAGCTATAACTAGTAATAATTATATTAATAATAATTATTCAAAAATATGTCTTAAATTATTCATAGATTCCTAATGTATGAAATAATTCCACCCAATAGGAGGAATGTGAGCATGTAATCACATCTTATCCACCAATGTGAAACTCCAAGAATACCTGGTAAATTCACAATGAATTCCATCCTTTTTAAAGTGGGTGCTCACTGAATAAACAAAAACATATAGGAATAGGGGTGTGTCAAAAACTGAATGGTTAAACCAACTTGAAATCCTAAATATATAACAATATTTGTCATATTAATATCAAGAATTTGTAATAATATCTCTACACTCAAAAAAATCTTGGGTGCCTTGGTGCATTAGAAATATAATGGTAAACCCGATTATAATCCTTTAACCATGCTAGTGATTGATTAAGCATACTCATACACATGAGTTTGTATTAATTATTTTCTTATTGGTGGTTGATTTATCTTCTAGGACTCCCTTAAATTCAAATGTAATTACAAAATTAACCATCATTATTCAATATCCATAGACAATATGGTTAGAGATGTAGGGAATCTCATCAAATTATGAAAAACCTACTGATGGTATAGATGGACACCACTTTTGTAACTAAGACATGGAACGGATTCCCCATAATACATTATAAAAATCATAATGCCTCTTATTTTATTTTTTGAATTAACTCTTATGATAGTACCATAGAAAATTATATATCCAATCTCTAGAGAGGAATTTTGAAATCTTAAAAGAGATTAAGCTCCCATCAACATTCCCATCAATAATAGGTTGTGAAGATACATATATCCCATTATACCACATAAAACTATAGATCATGAACATAGACATTACCTCTATTAAGTAGATCATTAGTGTATTCTAGTGTAAACCAATGTGTATGCTCATATCCTGGATTTGTCCTAGGAATAAAGTCAACATACCCCAGTGGAAACTGGGATGTATGCCAATTATTGTATCCACTCTCAAGTATGTAACTGATGTATTCTAAAAACAACATATCTTTAGGCTATGATATTTAATCATATTTTCAAAGGTTATCATTATATTATGAAAATGAGTGTTGAATCAACTTGGAGGTATACCATTGATAAAGTCAATTTCCCACATTGTATAACCCTAATTATAATCAAGGTTCCAACCTCGGTCATCTGATGGAGGTTGTCTAGAAGGGAGTCTCACAAAATGAAATATGAAATCCAGGATCATGGTCATATCCCAGCCCCATTTTGGAAGATATTATTGGGTATCTGGGAATTATTTTAGTAGTAGGATATGAATCTTCGTGTTCCTCATTAACATGATAAGGTAGTTATAACCCTGAATATCATCCATGCGTCACCAAAATTAGAAACTCTATATTTCTTTCCTAGAGTATTGGTCATAGAGATCCACCCCATATAAATATTAATATCAACCTTAGGGGTCCTCCCCAAGGTTATTTTTACAAATTTCCAACTATTAACGACTTATCTTCTTGACATTAAGGTCCTCCCCATGTCAAAAATGATTTATGTTATTCCTAATCCCGAAAGGAACATATGAAATTGAGGCTAGCTATAACATGTAACTCAAAAATTAGTGCTAAAATCTCATAAATGTAAATGGATATCCCAAATTTATATTCATCATATATTTTTCTACTATATTTCTCACCCTCTAATGAAACTTAGGAGAATTTAAATTATACTACTCCTCTTAAAAAAGTAGTAGATAAATAATATTTATGTTAAGATCATGTTGTGTGATCCCTCAAAATGTTTTCCTTGAACTTCATGGTTTTATGGAATGATCTATCCAAAGATAGAATAATATTCATATTCAAACTTCCATACACTCCAAACATAACCTTATTTTGGAGTTCAATAATGTTTATACACACTAATTTCACCATAAATTTTGTGAATATATCCATCTTCTCAGGGGAAAATATTTGAATTATATAGAGTAAGGTAACCACCTTTAGGTGTTATGTGATCTCTTTCATGATTTTTACCACACTGTCTTTTCTATGGCCTAAAAGCACAAATATGTGAAGCAACATGAATGCTTCCAATATGCTTATCTTGGCAGTCTGAAAGTGATTTTTTATATGGTCAACATAACCATGCCAAATGTGCATATGAAGAGGTGTGGTGAATATTGATATATACATTTTACTCCAATAAATGGCCAATAAGGTCCTTTTCAGAATATATTTTTAAATTTCATTTCTTCATTCAAAATCACTTTCCTTAGGTCTATATATAATAGTTGGGTCATCCCATAGAATATCAATTTCTAGAAATCATAGAAAGGATATAATTAGGGAGATAGAGATATCAAAATACTTATATATCCATCTACAAATAATATTATGAGATAAATATAAATATACATTAAATTTTATAACAAAAAGTTTAATTATATAATTATAACTAAATTGATTGATAGTATAATATAAAAAATTTAAATTAAATAAATTCACATTTGATATTTTTTTCAAATTTTAAAGCCTCCCTTAGTAGTATATATCTATCACTATGAATAATTAATGAATTCATATCACAGAAGAATAGATGCTGGAAAAGTAAAGATGTTTGAGGTAGCATCTTCCTCAATAAAATTATAAGAAAAAGCCCCTATTTATAGGGATGGGGGAATTTTCATCGCCATTATCACCTTGGGAGAATAAAATCTATAGATAATCTATTAAGTAATGTTTGTTGATCAATATAAACCTAAACTGATAGGTCTGCATGCATTATTACCTCCCATACTCCATGATATTTTGTCATATCTAAAAAGTTGGTATTATTACAAGAAATTACCTCAAGATTGTTTAAACTATATAATCTATTCCTCTTAATGATTCCACACTCAATGAAATACACTTGAAAATCTTTTAAGGTCATCATCTATAAACCACTTCTTGAGGAACATCTCAGATAAAATGTAAAATGTTGTAGGGTCTATAAAAAAAGAGGTCCACAAAGAAGGAAAATATTAACGTGGATTATGATTTGTACCTAAATGAAAAAAAAATTGGACAATAAATACCCATATAAATTTGTTGAGGATATGATCCCTAACATTTTTTTCATTCATGAATGTCCTTAGAATCTACCCAATAGAGGGAATTGATCATGATACTGATGTTAAATAATGTGATGATGAGTAAACAACTCGAATCATGTTTTGAATTGATGTCTATGAATATATTGTGTATACCTGACATTAAAGGAATGCCCAAAATCATTGAGAAACATCTAATAATACGTTATAACCTATCTGATGAGAATAATTTAACAATAAATGTAAATTCATTGATGTACCTCACTCACCATCTGATGAAACTATTCATTTCCCACTGTGGAGAGGATCGATTTGTATAAAATTTAATTCTTGAAGCTAAAGTAAATCAATGATGAATTCACCAAGGGGAATATTCATACTGAGTTAATCTCCCTATATTAGGATAATATATCTCTTCAAGTATACTATCATTGAAAATGAAGGATATGTTCGATCAATGAGAATATAGTTATATCACACGACTAACCTGTGGTCTATAAAATAAGCATACTTAACCCTAGTATCTGACAACTAACCCTAAATCACTCCATTATAGAAAAATGATGTTCTAGTTTTAGAGATACACCCAATGATAAATTATGTCAAATATCGACATTAAAATTGGAAAGACAAACATATCTAGCTTTGCCTATGTTCTCTTCTCATGTTTCAGCATAAGAGACATTTAAACCAAAAAATCCTTGATTATATCGAGATTGTTTTTGATCTAATGTAAGATATGGAAGTGTGTCATGTACTATTACAGAAATAATTGAAATAATAACCAAAATGGATGAACATTAATCTTCCACCAAATAATTTTATGAACTCCCCATTCCAAATATTCAATATTATAATAAATCCAAAGCAGTATCTCACAAACAATGTAGCTTTGTATGACCCAATGATAATATCTTTATAGAAACAAAAACAAGCAAAACTCATGTTCTTCATGTTGAAATGGGAGGTAACAACATTTATCTGGTAAAAAAATATACTATCAAAGTCTATCAACAATTGAAATAATCTGTGATGAAATATATTTTTATACAAATGTAGAAATCTAGGTCATAGTTAATTGGAAAATAAGAATATGATTTTATAGGGGATGTATTCTATCTAATAATAAATAAATTTCTATTAAAATATATATACTAGTGATGATTATTTTAATATATGTCTCTAAGAAATTTATTTGAGTTTGAAATGCATTTTATAAACATTTTTGTATGGTATTTTATGGATTATACAATAAATGTTGATTTGAAATACCTTGATTTAGGATGTGAAGTGTATATGAACATAGTAAATTGGAATAAATGTGAGAGTAAATCATTATTATTGAAGTGTCTAACTATCTGAGAGAATATTTCATAATTAATAGATATAATGATCCTAGTTTTAATGATACTTGTTAGTGGTCAAATGTCCCATATGATTTCAATATCCAACTTCTTTTTTGGGATTTTCTAATTAATCATCCATGAAATTTGGACACTAATAGATGAATGAAACAGGGAAATTCCCACCAAATTAAATATCTCCTCATGCTATCAATGAAACACTACATGACCCAGCATGTACAAGGTGAAGAAACTAATAAACATCAACTCATCCCCCTTGATAGAATCAATCCTAGAAATGTTGCATAAAATGTCACAAAATTACTACATATTTATCCAACACAACATCATATTGGGAAATAGGAACAATAACAACATTTCTACCCTAGGTTTTTTCATTTCACGACACCTATGTTTAAAATAATATAATGTTAGGATTCATCATCAATATAATTCAAATGTTGGGTTTCCCTTATTAATAAAATCTATAACCTTCTCCTATGATTATGAATATACTATGTGTATTTATTTTTTAAAACAAAAATGAATATTTTATAAATATAATACGATGGATATAAATTATAAATGAATAAAAAATAACCATATAAAAAAATATTATGAATATTTAGTAATAAATTCATCATATTTTCAGTATATCACGTATACACCACTTCTAAAGTCCATTTTTTGTATTTATATTGTTGTTATTCAAGAAATATTAGTGCAAAAAAATTGGAATAACATTTTATTTTTCTATAAATAGACCCCAACTATAAATATTAGCCAAATAATGATGAAAAAAATGTGCACACTAATTAAGATGATACTGTGGTTTATTGATCATTTGATATGAATACTAGTGTAAATGATGAAAGATATTTAATGGATGAAATGAAAATGGAAATTGAAGATGAAATAAATGATTGTCCAAAGTTGTTTGGGAATTTATATAATTCTCATATGAAACCATAATATTACAATTTTAATAAATACAAAACATTTTCAGGTGAATCGATGTTATAGAATTTGAAAGCTAGTAGTGGATGAAGAGAACCCATCTTTAGAAAACAACTTTTTCTCATGAATAATCTTCTACAATAAGAAAATTAAATTATTTTTCGAATATATGATGCTAAAAAAATTCTATATTCAATGGATGTCATCACTAAAAACATACATTTTTTTCCAAATGATTGCAATTTTTTTCACGGACCATGATTCAATCATAAAATTCCCTAATCCTAGACCGAATCCATATAGGAAAGAAAAATAATTTTATAAAACATCTATATTGTACATTACTATCATTATAGGGATTATATGAATATATATATGTTATGAAACAATTTGAAAAAATAATATTCACATAGAAAAAATAAATTAATATGGGAAACTACATCATCGAATAAACTCTCCTTAGTAGATTAAAATTGATTATTAGTATCCTAAATTTAGAAATAATAAAAGAAACATCCATATTCTGTTATCAATAGATAGAACAAATAATTTTATTGTATAATGTAGTATTTATAGTATAAGGCTAGTTATGTTGGTAAATAATAACTTACTTCCATGTTTATGCATAAATCACAAATGATTTATGTTTTCCCTACATATATATTGACCAAAACAACCTAGTAATGATATTGATTCTCATTTGGATAAATTCATCAATGATGTGAAATTGAGTTGGGATACATGTGTAACAATTTATGGTTCTCATTAAAGTAATTATTTCAAATTTATGATCTTGTTGAATCAGATGATATGAGATAACAAAGTAATTTTCTAGATTATGTTTAATTTTTAGGCCATAGAATTAATTTAATGTTGGGGTGTCCCATTTGTGAAGAATAAAAAAATATCATTTCTTTTAAAACATTGTTCAATGAATTCATTTATAGTAAAACAAAAATTATTACCTTGATGAATAAAAATACTAATATTGGATTATAATATTCTATGGAAATTATGAATAGTGTACAAAACCATCTCCACTAAAAGGTGATAAACAATTCAATAATGTAAAAGTTAGTGACACTATTTTTCCTAAACAATTTTCAAAAAACATAACAAAAGAAGGGTGGAAAAAGATATAATTATTCTTTGATTTAGAATACCTGAAATATTTTTATTTTTTAATTTTATTTATATCATAAGTATTGAAAAAATTTATTTGATAGTGTTATTGGAACATTAATAAATGTTTCTGAATAAAAAATATGAAACAAAGGCTATGGTGACATTATATAAAATGGGATAAGGGAAGAGCTGGCACCGGTTAAGTGTAAAGGGAGTAATTTTCATCCTCTAGTATTATACAATCTATTAAGATAAGAACATTATTAATTTTACATTTTTAATGGGTTAAATGATCAATATTGGTATTCATTATGTATGAAGAATGTTTTTTCAATGAAAAATTTGACATCAAAGGGGAAAAATCACATTAATATCATGTGTTTTTGAAATATTTTATGCCTATCTTTTTATGTTTCATTCTACCTAGAAATGCATGAAATACATTAAACATATTCTTCTTTTTTTTCAAATCCATAAGAAATTAATATATGGACCCAACTACATTTCCAAACATGAATAAGGTGGTTACAATAATATTATATGAATAATATGTATTCTTCCAACCATAATTTGTTGATAAAATGGTCCACCTGATGGTTCTCTTTGATAGAGAGGTTAAACTCTGTGTTCCTTTCCATTATATAGTGATATACCCCATTAAAATATATATTTATATTTTGAATGGGTATTTGAAGAATTTAAGCCTCCTAAATTATTATATTATAGAAATATATATTGATGAATAAACTTTTCAATATAGTCCAATTGCATATAATATTTTGATAGTATTGGTCTCCCAAAGTTTAATAATAGTGGACACCATATAGATGAAGGGATTTCTAAATAGATTTTGTTAGAATTACAATCCTGGATTAGGAGAAATATAACCTTTACATTGAACATAATAGTGAAGATGTGGATCTATACATTGAATCCCACAATTCAATTATTCGACATTTTAATCTACAAAGGAATAAAGTGTGAATATCAAATATACATAATCAAAAGTTTATTTTATTGTTATAAGATCATATTTCTAAGGATTTATCTGAATATATGAATTCAATTGTTGAATGAATTTGATAGCTATGGAGGGTACCAAATGAAAATGTTATATTATACACTGGTTTGGTAGAATATGTTTAAATATTCTGTAAAAAAAGAACATTATTAACATAGTATGATGCAAAAAAATAGATTTATACTTTTGGTCAATATTATTCACATGTCTATTTCCATGTATATAAATACAATTTTGTTGAATATGAAATATTTCATCATCATTAAACATGTATAAGAGTTGAATTATACAACATTTCATGTGATAATTTTCCCTTGAAAATGGGATGATAATATGATTGTAGTGAATGATGATGAAATATGATTAATAATGTTGAATTTTAGTGAGGAATGGTATACAGACATGCTTTTTGAATTGGAATTATATTCAGTGAATGTATTTTTTGTCTTAGATCCAAAAAATATATGATTTGAATGTTATTATTGTCCAATTCGGTTTAGCAGAAATATATATTTGAAAAGATTAATGTGAAGTGGTAGTGGAAAAAATCTCATCACATGAAGAGCCTAATAGATCCACTATATTTGAGGTTATTCAATCCCCTAAACCAAATACCTAACCTAAGGTAATTAATTTTTTCAGTACGTATTCTCTTAAATGTGATTCGAAAAAATTCAAGTACCATTATATTATAGAAATAATTATATGGTGAATTTATATGTGTTTTTTATATATCGACTCATATGGAACACAACATTGTGAGGGGTTTGGTGAATAATATCTATAGATACATGCTACACAACAAATAAGTACCAAAATATGACATGATTTTGGGAATTTATATAGCTCAAGAATCAATTATTGAATTTCATGTTCCACATCATAATAATGAAATTACAATTGTCAGTGATGGAATTGGAGATTTTATAACATAAATGTTTAATATTATAATGATATATGAGTTAGGAATAGTAAATGTTTTCCTCAAATTAAAATTCATTAATAGTGGATAAAAAATGTATGAAGTGTGTAATGGTATTATAGAGGAACAAAATTAAAGGGAAATAAATGTTCTAATCAAGAAAATATCATGAATCGACCAAGTAAACAAAAAGACCTTCCAAGAGTACCTTCTCTATGATAGTTAAACTGTAGAATAAATCAAAATTATAGGTCATACAAACACCACATTAAAATATTTATATATATTTGGTTATTAAAATCAATAAGAATAATAAATATTTTGAAATTTCAATATGGACATGATTGGCCTCCATAGTAAAAATCACATTTCGTCGTTTGAATAGCATAGAGTCTTAGTTGTGAATACATATATAAGTTACATTTCTGTAATGTTTCTATCCAAAAAATTATCTATTATATTTATTATAGTTAATTAAAATTGAAATTTTATATAAACATTTCTATTACACCTATATAAAGGGAAAAACCAGCAAATCACAACTTGGATTCATTAATCGCTATATTGTTTCTACGGAAAAAATTTATTTGGAGTTGGAGTAAATTGGTTAGGGAAAATATGATCTGACCAAGGTGTTTAAGAATAAAATAATTGACAAAAGACTCTTTTTTATTCATTCACTGAAGGTTTAAAACTTTTCAATATAATCATATAATTTTTTTTCATTACTATATTTTTTTTAAGAAACATTGGTTGATTATATTAATCAATTTTGGCACCCCAAATATATTTTATTGGATACAATGGATGGATTTACATTAAACTATCCACATTTTATGTGTATTATGAATTTTTAATCCACTACAATTAAAAATTTATAGATAAACATTAAAATAATTGTTTCAGATTTTATTATAACAAGAATTTTTCATTGATTGTGAGAGAACTGAATAAATGATAAACCATGGTATGATGTCTATGACTAAACATAATAAGAAAATGGATTTATTAAAATGTAAATTGATTCTTGTATATAAAGAAATATTTTACTCTAAATACTATGATCCAAACTATATGCTAATTTTTGTCAATGTTTCTATAATATCTTAAGAAAGAAAACAACGATGATTATAGATATAATGTTTGATAATTTATGAAATATATCATATAAAATAAAAATACTACAATTCGAAAAAAATTAATTTAAAAATGTAAAAAAAATTCACTAAAAATATTTCTTAATTGTTTGTTTGTCTATGTTTTTTTTTGTAATACAAATATTTCAAAAAAACTACATACTCAAAAGAAGAAGTAAATTTTTTTAGTGATTAGTTGAAAATTGAAATGGATTCAATTTCTTTTACATTAAATTTAGTTCATTACCTATTATTTTTGTCATTTATTATGGACTATGTCCTTAGAAATTCACATGCGATGCGTACCATTAGTATCATAAAAAAAATATTTTATTTTTGATCTTTTTTAAATTTGAAATATAATGGAAAAAACAGATTCCTTTAAAAACAAATGATAAGAAATCTTGGGATCATAATTTATACACATACAACATAAATAATCAAATTCCATCAAATTATTTTGTTAATTTTATAATAATTTTATATAAAATCTTTTTTCTAATTTCCATATAAATTTTATCTGATAATAACTTTTTAAAGTTTACAAATTGGTTCAAAAAAATGTCACATGATCAAAAATAATAAAAAAATTCTTATTTTATTGATACATTAACAATATGATCAAAAGTAATTTAATTTTTAAAATCGGTCACACATTAATCTTACTCATTTTGGGATCATCATGACTCGAAGTGAAATTTTCCCATATAAATGATTATTTTTAGTTTAAAATACTTACCATATAGAAAAAACTGATAAAATTAAGTTTTATTGTATTCAAACATTACAACAATATTCTATATATCATTTTTAATGTGTAATAATCAAACTCATGTCAATTTTACACCCAATGTGGCTGGCTTGTATTTATGTATTTATTTTCAATTATAGAGAGTCATTTTACATTAAAATGATTATAACATAGAAAAAAACCAGAAAATGATCTCATATTGTTTTCAAAAAATTTGAAGAAATTTTCGAGTTCATTTTTAACTTATAGGAATTGACCACACAATAATTTAAAGCATGATGTAGTCACTATGACTCGAAGTGTGTTCTTCAAATATTAATGTTTCATTTTTATTTTAAAAAAATTTCTTATATCTTATACCAAGAAAAAAATATCAAATTGATTTAAATATTATAGAAAACAATAGAAAATTTATTTCTTATTTATATGAATTGATTGTACATAAATCAAACACACAATGTGATCAGTATATGTCAAAGGTATGTTTTCAATATAAAATTTCAACTTTAGATTAAAACGCATGTCACATCCCTAAAACTGATAAAAAATCAAGTATTATTTTTAATCCATAGTAAAATGATCCATAATTCACATTGGATGTGTACTAGTTGACCGCACAACAGTCTAACACATTATTTGGTTGGTATGAGTCAAATTACATGTTTTCAATACAAAATATTCATTTTAGTTTATAAAACGTATCAGATATCCAACACTGATAAACAGGGATCAGATTTTTTTTAATAATTTAAGAAAATGAACAATATTTCATTTGTGTAATGTAGGAATCAACATCAAGTCAATCCTACACTTTTATGTGGTTGATATGACTCTAAGAATGTGTTTTCAAATTTAATGTTCAATTTTATTTTAAAACTCATATCACATTGCCAAAACTAAGAAATGAGAATAGATTATTTTCATACATTAGGAAAAAGATCCATAATTTTTTTCACATGTAGGAATTGACATCACTCAGATATGGAACATGATGTTGGTAGTATGAATTAAATTACATGTTTTTACTATACGTTTAATTTCAGATTAAAACACATCACATACAAAAAATTGAGAAAATGAGAAATAATTATTATCAAAATTTAATAAAACAATCCATAATTTATTTTTATGTGTAGGGATTTATCACACATCAATATGACACCTAATGTGGATGGTATGTCTCAAAATTTATGTTTTCAATAGAAAAATTTCATTATATTTTAATACACATGTCACATCACCAAACTATGAAACAACTTGTAGTTTTCATTAAAACTTCTTCAAAATGATCCATAACTATTTTATGATGTATAGGAATTTGCCTCAAATATATCTAACATATTATGTGGTTAGTATGACTCAAATTTCATGTTTTCAATTCAATTGTTTCATTTTTTTTAAACATGTATCATATAGAAAAAAAAATAGTAAATATTGTTTTTAAAATTTTAAAAAATGATCCATAATTCATTTGTGACATGTAGTATTTGAGTACCAAACAATTTGACACTTTATGTGGTCAGTATTACTCTATGAACATGTTTTCATTATAAAAGTTTCATTTTAGTTTAAAACACACATCACATAGACAAAATTGAGTAAAAATGATTTGATTGTTCTGTAAATTTAGCAAAACAATAATTGTTTCATTTGTCACATATATGAATTGACCGCATTCAAATCTGACACAAAATGTAGCCAGTATAACCCAATGTATGTGTTTTCAATATAAAAGTATCATTTTAGTTTAAAATGCATCACATTCCCAAAACCAAGGAATTGAACTTAGATATTTTTTTCAAATATTTCTGAAATGATTCATTTTTTATTTTTCATGTGTTTAATTAAACAAAACATCTACCCAACCCCCAATGTGGTTACTGTAACTTGTAATGCATGTTTTTAAAAATAAATGTGTCATTCTAGATTAATATGAATTCTACATAACCAAAAATGGATAAAAAGATCATATTGTTTTTTGAAACATTACTAAAATGATATATAATTCATTTCTGAAGTGTAGGAATCTTCCCCACATTAATCAGAAATCTGATGTGGTCAGTATGACTCAAAATGAATGTCTTCCATATAAAAGTTTCACATTAGATTACAACATTTTCCACATATCCAAACCATGAAAATTTGATAAAATTATTTTCAAAGTTTATGAATAAAATACATAATTCATTTTTTATCAGTAGGAATTGACCACACGTCAATCCACCACATGATGTGGTAAGCATGATATGAAGAGCGTGTTTTTATTACAATAGTGTCATTTCAGTATAAAAATACCATTATATAGCCAAAACAAATCAATCAATGGTGTTTTGTTTAAAAATTTTATGTAAATTATCCATATTTTATTTATCTTGTGTAAAAATCCACTACAAATTAATCCAACACATGATGTGGTCTGTATGACTATAAGTACATGCTTTCAATATAAAAGTTTCATTTTAGTTTAAATTCTTCCCACATCTCCAAAAAAAATGAGATCATACTTTTTTTATTAATTTAGTAAAATAATTTAGAATTCATTTTTTTCTTGTAGTAATTGAATGAATGTTATTATGACACATTATTTGGTTGGTTTGACTCAATGTTTGTGTTTTGAAAACAAAAGTTCTATTTTAGTTTAAATTTCATGCCACATCACTAAAACTGAGTGAATGATATCATATTATTTTCAAACAATTGAAAAACTATCCATAAATTATTTAAGGAATATATAAATTTATTTCACATTAATATCATCCTCAATGTATTCGGCATGACCCGAAGTGAGTACTTTTGATACAAAAGTTTAATTTTGGTTTAATGAAAATGACACATCTTCATTACCAATCAAATGATAATGTATTATTTTTAAATATTTTTAAAACATAATATAATCAATTTTGGTGTGTAAGAATTGATTTCACATCAATAAGAAACATGATACTACTGATATGACTGAATGTGTGTGTTTTGAATATAACATTTTCATTTTATTTGAAAACACACGTCTATATCCAACACTAATAAAATGATGTTATATTTTTTTCAAAAAAATTTAAAATGATCCGTAATTAGTTTGTGACTTTTAAAAAATTTCCACATATCAATCTGACACATGATGTAGTTGTAATTACTCGATGTTCATGTTTTCAATATATAAGTGTCATTTTAGTTCCAAACTCATATAACTTATGAAAAAAAATGAAAAACCAAGATGAGATAATATTCTCATTTTTTATGTTTTTTTTCCTAATTAATATCTTTATAATTTTTATTTGATATATATTTAGTTAATTTTAATATGGATAATTATGGAATATGAATAAGAAATGATGTTACGGTTAATTTATTACTCTAAAAATCAAGTTCTCTTGAATTGGATGACATCCTTTGCGAGTTTTTATCACCAAAGTTGTGATCTAATTGAAGAGCAGCTAATTTTGAGAACAACATGAAATGGTGTGATGTGTAAGAATAAACAATAACTCAATACAATATATTGTGTGACCAATATTAATAAAAGCATATATTTTAGTTTAAAATGGATATTTTGTGTTTAATTTATTTATTTATATTATTTCAAATAGAAAAATAATTTTTTTTACATGTTCTTTCATTGGCACGAGTTGGTGTCATTCATTGAGAAACTAAATATCATGAATGTGGTTCAGGATCAAAATAAAAAATAAAATTTAGGTTCTTTAATGTATGTAATAAATTTTACTTACTCAATTTTTTATATAAACCATTGTTTGAAATGTCTATAGAATAATGTTTTTTATTTTATTGTAATAAATTTTATTTTAATAAGATTATCTATTTTCTCCCTATATTTAATATTATAATGTGATATAATTTTGATAGGACACTATAATTGTATTACCCTTTATCATCTCTTTTAATATCATTGACAAAATAACCTTATTATCACCCGAAAAAATGTGTTGATAAAGTATTCCATTTTCAGTGCTAAATAAAATCACTGATAAAGAAGAACCTTTATTAGAACAAAATTATGTTTTGATAAAGGTCCAGGTCATTTAAGGATGATTATATTTTTATAAATTTTTCATATTAAAATTAATTATTATTGAAATACTAATTTAATTACATATAATAGTGTTCTAAAATTATAAACTATGTGAAAAAAGTGTGTATCATACATTATCTCTTAGTGGAAAGGCATGACCTAATCCCTAAACATGTAGTATTAACAAGAGAAAATATTTAAGATTTTATTTTAAAATGTATATGAAAATATATAAATAAAATTACTTTGTTGTATTTTAATGTTTTTTGAGAGTTTTTAGCAGTCACATACTGATTGGAAGATGCTATTTAGTTATATAAGACCAAATCTAGGATTAAATCATTAGTATAAAGAATAGAATATGGATGATTGAATACTGTAACCATCATTATTTCACAACACCTTTAGAAACTCCTACTCCCAAACCCAAACAATATCATGTGTATCTCCCTCTTAAACAATGAAGAATGAAAAAAACTTCATCAAGAACGAAAAAAAGGATCTACCTCACTTTACATTTAATGAAAAAAATTAGAAAAAAAAATTATTTTTGAAATTATTAGGTTCAAGGTTTCTTCATCATTATCCAAAAATAAAACTTGTTCATATTTCCAGAGGCCAAAGATACCAAATGAAGTTATCCAAGATGTGAAAATTGGGTATTTCACCTTCAAATGAATGTAGTGGAATAATATTCCTAATTTATTCTTCTATAAGGGAATAATATAAATTATACATGACTCAAGACATGAATAGTTGGGTAACCACTGACACAAGCGACCTATATTTCTACTAATCCACCAGAAGAATAAGGAGAGTTGTATTAACTCCCAAACATAGTGGCATAACAATTTAAGACAATATAACATAGATATCAGTCAACTAAGAACATGAAAAACTAAAGGATTGACTAAACCAACTTGTTGTGTCCCCAGATCCCCCTATGATACATGAGTTCATATATGTATCATCAAAACCATCTAAGAGACCATGAAATCAGTGTCAACATAAAATGTCTCAGGAGGAGGATCATTTCTCATCACCCAGGCCAGTCTAACCCTCTGATAATTCTTACCCACATCACTAGGAAGATTGGTATTGTCCAACCAAATTAGACAATGGGAGACCCCCCCCCACAAAATGAGAATGACATCCACTGAATAAAAATAATATGGATCATTCAACATCATCCACTTAATCTATCACTTTACGGATGATGATAATAACCAATGTGAACCTGATCTCCACATCAATAACTGGGGAATATGTCATAGATGTCAAGGAAGTTAGGTAAGATGAAGCCATTGTAGGCTCAAATGTTAAAGAAATATTTCCACTAAAGATATATGTGTAGTGAAAAATCTAAAAACAATCCAATGAAAATTGTGGTAATATGTATATGATATTGAATAAGTAAAGACTCATACAAACCAAATTATATTAGATGATTATATAACAGACCTGTTACTATTGGGTAAATGTTGAAATGTTTGATGGTTAGAACATCCCTACCAATAAAGGGTAGAAATATTTTCCATATTTAGTCAAGGCAAGGATCCTTCAGTGTAGTAAGCTAAAGAACCAAATAATCAAGATATAGAATAGCCCTAGGGAAAGAAACCTAGGCCCTTAATCTTTAAATAAGATGTCCAAAGGATACTTATTGTCATATTGACTAACATTTCTATCCTTAATTCCTTTCACCTATCCATAGGGTATAGATGTTATCTTATTGGGGCCCTCTTAATCCTTCAAGAGTTATATGTTGAAATTACCATACCTATAATATATAATGAAGTTACTGTTGTCACTAAATATAATATAAGCTTGTACATTATAAAACATGATCGAGAGAATAATATATAGTGACATGTCAATTGCTTGTATATATCCAAAATTCATATTGATATTAGCATCCATTGGGCCTTACTCGATAGTGGTTTTAGGATCAAACAACTCCAGATATGATGTCTCTGAAATTTTTCATATATTTATGTTGATTTGTTAACCAAATTTCTAACAAGTCAAGGACACAAAATGAGGGACAAGAGACCACTTAAGGAAATAATGTTGAGAACCCGATTTACTGGTATTATTTTTGACTTTTATTTTATATATTTGCACCAACACATGGCTTTAAACAAAATTATATGAATTTTATGGTTCTAAATGAACGTGGTGGTTTCCTCATCATACTAACAATTCTTGAAATATTCCACTGAAGGGATATTTCGGGTACTATATAGTGATTATTCCCCTTTTGAGTCCTTTGAATCAAATTATATAGTAGCATGGTTCTATAAATGTAAGGTAATTCATGGATGGTGAAAAAATCTATTTATATTATTTCCCATAATGGCCTGGAAACCACTCATATCAATCCAATGTGAAAAAATCAGTAACGGCTATGTGTTCCCTATTAATTTAATTGAGGTCATAACTCTTTATTTGGGATGTCATCGAGGTATAAGGGTTCTATTATATGGTTAGTTAAAACATCTAATCACCTAATTATGATTTTTGGGTCCAAAATACATCCGCATTTAATAACCACTTCCATTAATGAGAAATATTACCACATAATCCATTCATATAATCCTCTACCCTAAGTATCATTAATAGATATAAATTTTGACCAATATTCAAAATATGAATATATATATATATATATCTTCAGTCAATTGTAGATGAATCCTAGAATAATAAAATCATGGGGATTAGGTAATTTCAAACTCATTCTATTGGTATCAATTATTTTAATGAAATATATCAAATGAAAAAAATGGTGTGATCTTGATGAATGTAGTTGTATCGAAATATCACCTTCTTTGGATAAATATTCTAACCCATATTCTACTCTAATAAATTGTGTAGTATTATAGAAATATATAATAGAATATCTGAGGTAATCTCCCCCAGCATTTTTGGAAGGCATATTGTCCACCATCCATGAGCTAAGATAGGCCAATAAGGGTGAGAAAGAAGTTTAGCGTCCTAATATGATCAATTAACCCATTATATCTAATGAAAAAGAAGCATATATCTCTATACTCAAGAAATATTGGGACTTTAATTTCTATTACGAATCAAAAATTCTAACACTATATAACCATGTTTTTACAAATCATTACGCTTTTTGAGATGAACACCAATTCGATAAGCAAAAAGAAAGAATAATTCCACCAAACCATGCTTCCAATGTGTAATTTAGATTTGATAAGATATTCTTGGATAACATCATTAAATAATTTAAATACCAAAATTATATATCTATTATATTTCCAATAAGAAAGATCAATTGGAAAATCATTGCCTATAATGATTTTAGGTATCATAATGAGCACTATCCAATGGATTTGTTCCTAGTCGTAATCAGTGAACTATTGAATGATTCAATGGATGGATTCCAGGACCTGTCATTTATAGATAGGTATTTAGGATATAAGTAGATAAGAATGAAACCCAGATATAAAGTGGACACTAGATTTAGGTCACCCCATGGGGTATACTGTTACCACGAAAAGAATGTCGTATTGAATAATTCTAGCACCACATATTCCAACGAGCCCGTACCAAAGTGGTATAGGCTCCTACATGGCATCCAAGAAACCCAGGTTCAAAACTGGGTGGAGGCAAATTTCCGAGGTACAATTGCAGTATTGTATCAAGCACTGTAGTAGGTACTGTTAGGTTCTATAGAAGCCGGATCTATTCACCCAATTTGGGCATTCGGGCCACCGGTTTGGGCCTACAGGTCTCAAGGGCCTTTGGGCCATCAATGTCCTTCAGGTCATAGGGCCTTTGGTCCACTGAAGACCATGAAGTTTCCCAGTTCACATAGAGCATGCCCCAAAAGTGGATCAGAGTAATAGTAGTTGTCACCAAAAGCAGAGCTAACCGGATTGAAATAATAAGAGGGTATGGAAACTGCCATCGGGACCAGGCTCCTTGTAGCTTTGTACGGTGCAATGACAGCTGATAAGAAATGAAGGTGGGGAGATAAAGTTGATAAATGATGTAGAAGTTGGGGAGGGTCGGTTCTAATGGGCTGGGCCTATGGGTCATGTAATGGGAATGGTATTCCTCTAGGCCTTCAGGTCCTATATTACGTGTCATGTCAGGCCTTGTGCCTTGGGCCTATGGGTCTTGTATGGGTTCCCCTTCAACCCTTAAAAGGGTATTATCTATAATAAAATAAAAAAGAAGGATTTTGGGCTATTCAGAGTAGCACCAAATATAAACATTACATGTTCTATATCTTCGTGACCATTCAAAGAAAAAATGATGTGTTTTTTGGATGATATGATGTCCAACTATAAAAACTGTTTTAATCATCTTATCTATATTAAAATGATTATCAATAAAATATGTCAACACATCATAAAGATGAACCCTTTTGAATGATTGTTCAGATTATTATCACAGATGTTACTCACCTTCATGGAATGCCATCAATATATTTAAATTGAACTTAAAATGATGAAGGGAATAACTTTTTTCCTCCCACACTTTTAATCATATTTGAGTTGACAGGACTCTAAATATTTCATTCCGATATTAAATTCATCTTTCCCACCCTCTACAAAATAATATTTCCCTTTCATAATGATGATGAATAAATAGTTTACCTATGAGGGGGTAAGTATTACCAATTACCCTTTAATGAAATCAAGAAATACCCCCTTCACCCAATGGACTTGATTCCACTGATACAAGGGAATCCATTCATCCTACATGTTGTGACCTTAGATATAAAATTTTAAACCCACATTTCATAATAAATTGATGTAGAAATTGAAAATAATCATAATAATCATAGTAAAACACTATTTTATGTTGATAATTGGAACTCTGATAACAAGAACAGCTTTACATAGATAATTGTAGTTAGGAAACAAATAAATTATTTTAATCCTCATGAGATTTATCTTATATTTGAAGTTGATTCTCTCAAGTATATACCTTAATCATTCCTTGTTATATAAGTGTATAAAATAATGGGATTTAATTATCCTATATATTTTCATCTATATTTTTTTAAGGTAAGAAATTAAGGGGAAACTATCAGTGGGATTTATACATTGACTGTTCTATTAGGATATACTGATGAAGTGGTATTATATTTCTCTGACTCCTCCCAAAAAAAGGCATGTCTACTTTGATGTTTCTTTTATGATTCCCAGAAGTAGAATGATAGAGAACATAATTCTTAAATGGGTCAACTTGAGGATTATATTCATGTCCCCAAAAATGTACTCCATCCTTACTTTTTCCTATTTTGAGAAATATTCCCCAATAATTAGGTGGAATACTAATCCTATAATATATTCTTGATGATATTCCTATAGATACTAGTGGACCAATTGAATATAAAGGGAGACATATAATTGGTAATCAAGAAACTAAATGGATACTAAACCGTTAAAAATAAATATTTGATTCTTTTTTTGGATTATATATATTGTTTTATAGATGAATTATCCTCATAACTTAATCTATCTCAAAATATAAAATCTCATAATTCTTAATCAGATGCACTAGACAATTCTCCTACAACCCTAGATGATCTAGAACATGATTATATGGTCCTTAACATCACTAATCATAGAATGGATTTTCCATTTATCAGTTTTTATAGAGGAAATCAGAGTAATTTTCCCCACTGTACATCAAAAAGAGACTATACCCTCACCAATTGATACTAGTTTGGATAGATATACCTCAAAATTGACTACCTCCAAAATATAATTCTCTCATTTGATCAATCCAAGTAGAAATATTTCTATCATATAGTTGTATATTTTTTCATATATAAAAAACAAAATTTGTAGAAGGTTCACTTCAAAAAAGAATTAATAGAGTCCTCCATGGGTGCATTAAAGGAGAAGTGGCCCATGTTATCATACAATAATTATATTTGGGTGCCAATATGTTTAACTTTTCATGTCCAAATTCATCCATTAAATCAGAAGCCTTGGATAATTATGGACATAAATGATGCCATGAAACATGGATTTCCTGAAAAATATTTATACATATCAAATAAATGGAAAAAAATTTAATCAACCTCAATGATTTTTTCACACATCCCAATACTAATATCCATTTCTCATATATGTAATAAATGTTATAGTACTAAATCTCTAAGATATATCCTTGAATTTTAAGAACATATTATGCACACTAATTACTACTCCATGATGGGTGAGGCTATATATTCCATTAACTACAAAAAATTCTAAAACCAACATCACCATTTCTATAATCATTGCTGAATTTGGGGTCATTTACACAATATTGGTGGACAATGGAACAAAATTCTTTTAAAGTAAATTATAATGGTTTTATCATGAATGAAAAATCCATTGTAATAAATAATCCTATTATCATGTAGTGACAAATATATAGATAAATATGGGCTTTAACAAAAAATTGTATAATATATATCCAAATATAGTTTAATGAGATATTAATTTTTTACTAGAATAACTCATATATCATTTGTGATCTAATCCAAACCCAACTAATATTTCCATTCAGATTATCACACCATGACCATAGTTTTATTTTATTTTTATTTCCTCTTATATGTTTGATATTTTGGTTGAGTTTAGGGTAGAGTATCATCCATGAGTCTTTAGATTTTGGTGGAATCAATTTATCTTTGGCCCTATGTATGGTGACTGTGAAAGGAATTGGGAGAAACATGTGTGGTGGTGAGTTTCTGACACCCACAATGTAACTACATTGTGTTTAAATCATTCTAGGATCTTCAGGTAGACTCTACTAGTGTTTGGGGGTGTCATTTGATAGTTTTTGGGAAAATTTTAAGGACACATGGTTTGCTCATTGTTTACCCAAATAATGTAACTTAAACATTTGAGATGAAAAAAATTAACAACCACATTCTCATGGTTTGGTGATAGTTTACAAAACCATGCATCAATACAATACGGACTATTAAAACCTATATATATTTATATTATTAGAAAAAAAACATGATTTAGGTGATTCCACCTCCTATTTTACCCCATTTCATTTTATTATTGACCCAAGGGTTCCTTATATTCACTCTTCTTCAGCTTGGGCAACATTTATGAAGATTTCTCACTAATGGTTAGTTATTCTTTATGATTTATTCATAAAATATTTCCCTTTGGTCATATTTTCTTATCACTATCATAATTTCTTTTTTTCTCTTGGATATGGATCAATATTGGTTGAACCCTAGGATCGGGGTTTCCTAATGTGGGTTGATTTTAATAATTCTAGGTGGTTCGTCTTGTTCCATTCTCCATGTTTTTTCTTCTCTGGGATATTCATAGAATTCACACGTCATGGGGTAGGTCTTTCTATCCATTTACATTTAGATAAATTCCACTGATTCTTGAGTTTTCTTTTAATTAATTAAACATGTTTCAATCATTCTTATAGTGTGTCAGTATAATTTTTTTTTGTTTTCAGGATATAAAATAGGTGATAAATTTTTTCCAAAGTGTTTAATTAATGATGCCTATATTTAATTTCACAAAACATTTTTGAGGAAATATAAATTTATATTTTAATGTGAAATTAGTTTATTTGGGTGGTCTTTTCCCCTATTTATGTTTTGGAAATGTTTTTGGGTAGTGAGTTGGGAGTTGTACATGTAAATTGATGACTTTTATAGTGTGACACATATTTGTGTCTTGTTATGTTGGTTTGAAAGAAAGTGATGATTCTATAAAATGTGTTTTGGTTGGTTTTATATATATATGAAGAATGTCTTTGAATGTGGGTTTGGGTTTTCATAAATGAATTTAGTTGTGGTTTTGGATTTTTGAACCACCTGTTGGATTCTTTTAGAAATGATTGGTTTCTTAATGGTTTTTTGAGACCCATTTGGAACCTTGATAAAATAGTTTATTCCATAAAACCTGTTTTTCTAAAGGATTATTCTCCCTTACCTATTTATGTTTCCAAAATGGTTCATTGATTTATAAATGGTGCTTTGGTGCTTAATGTAACCACAAAATTGGTTTCAAATGTTTTTTTAAAGGCATGGAAAATTTGGATTTTTTTGAAATGGTTTGGTGAGGTATTGGTAATAATAATTATTGGGATGCTTATGGAATACACTCTATCTAAGTAGTGTATAAGAATATTGTGGGATAATCATGTTGTGGCATGTTTTCACATTAATTGGGAAATGGTTTTGGATTTTGAATACAAAGGCATGTTTGGAGTTGTGAATGACAAAGTGGTGTTTTATATTAAATTTAAAATTGGTAAGGAAATGGATTTGAAAATTTACAATGATTTAAAAGGACAAAGGCATAGTTAGCACATTGTGTTGTCTTTAAAATTTTGTTTTTGATGTGAAGTGATGTGAAGGCCTGATTGGTACCTTGTGATGATTTGGAAATGGGGTTTTTATATCATGTTATGTATAGACTCAATGGAAATTTGGTAATGTTTTGAAAAATGGATAGAAAAAATAGGTAGTGTGAAGGCCTGATTTATAAATAAAATTATTGGGAAAGTGGATTTTGAAACTCAAATGATGTGATGGCCTGATTTTCACCTATGAGTAGAACATGTTGGGAGAACACTAGATCAGGGGTGTGTTTCCCACTAATGTCTTGTGCATGAGGAAACTACGTGTTTTTACTTATGTTTGGAAAATACAAGACCTTGAGATGTGTTCACCTCTAGTGGAACGTGAATGAGAATTTTATGAGTAATGGTTGTTATACCAGGTATTACTAAGTACATTTTTAATGGGATTTGGGGGATTCATCTAGGGTGTTGAGTAATGGTTTCATGTCGGCCCAATTAGATAGGTTTGTACCTCTGGATTTATTGAGTGGCTAGGTGGGACATTCCACTATATTGTCTTATTTTGAGAGACTAGTTGGTTATTATTTATGCAGCTGCACCATATTATGGACGGTGAGTCTAAACTGAGTATGTCTAGGTACTGCCTCCAGATATGTTTACGATGTGCCTATGGTTATTTATCTCTATTTTCTATTTTAATTCTATTGTATGTTTGTTATTACCCCTTATAGTTCATTCCTACAGGTTTAGTTTCTTTTTTAGCATAGTTTTCATTGAGGGATATGTTATGGGTTTTTATATAGATTTTGTTTTTGAAAAGGGTTCTTCAAAGTGAAATCATTTTTAAAAATAAAAGTTGTGTGTGGGGTTCTAAAAAATTTATTTTTGGAATATTGTTTTTTATTACAAAAACAACTAAAATACTATTTTACATTTGTATTTTAAACTATATTTTATTGAATAATTTAGTAATGGAAATCCATTGACTTTATGGTGATTTCCTATCGATCTGGTGTATGATCACATGTAACCTTTTCCAAATGGCATTAGTAGACCCGAGATGTTTTCCAGATTTTGATATCTGGTTAGGTTTTCCATTATAGATGGTTGGTCTTTTCGTTAGTAGTGACCAAGAGGCTACATGGAGATCATAAAAGCATGGTTTTTATTTTTTTTCTATTCATATTATGTTGTTTCATGATTTTTTTAAATTAGTTATTTATTTACTGATGTTAAGTTTTTTTATTTTCATATGTGTTTAGTTTTGGTCTTTTATCATGCTTTTTTATTAGGATAAATCATTTACATTTTATTATTTTCATTCCTACAACTGGTTTCCATCCCATAGGGATCATAAACACTCTTCGAGCATTGTTTTGGATTGTTTCGGGTGTTGGTTGGGATTTCATTCCATCATGGTTAATAAAAAAATGTTATAAAAGGAGGATCTTGTTATTTGGGTGCCCAGTAGATCAGAGATTAAGACTATAGAGAATTAATAGTTACATACAATAAGGGTGTTCTGAACACTTATTCATTCTGATCTGAAATTTTCTATGGTTATTCTGAGATTTTAGACTTTTGTTTTTGGTTTTGGGGTATAGATGTGAAATGAAAATCAAGGTTTTATGGGGTCATGTTGTGATACGAGACGAAGTAGTGACCCATGTGGAATTAATGTTCATGATTCAAGGTCCTCTTAGTTGTTGACTAATTCTTGTGGGAATGAATCAATTACCATGTCACCTTGTTATCCATGGATACTAGTTCCCTGTCCAAGGAGTTTTTTGGGTGTTTTACGTTGGTTCTATTTTTTTAGTTTGAGTTGAATTTCAAAAAGGGAAATTTTTTTTTAAAATAAAGGATTCCAAAAGGAAAAATGATTTTGGGTTTGGTTTTGTTAAATGTTGGATTTGATGTTTAAAATTATATTTTCAATGCTTTTGTTATTTTGATAGTGGCCATGGAAGAAGGGTGTTTTGGAAATTTGAATGACATAGTTGTTTGGGGGAAAAATTTGTGTTTATTGTTTTTGAATTATTGGTCTATTTTTTTGAATTCAGGTGTTATTTTGGGTGACTATTGGTTATTTTTTCCAACTTTTACTCCTTGTTTTTTTTAGTGGATTCCACAAAGAATGATAGAAAATGTTTTTAGTGGGTATCACCTAGTTTCTGGTATCTATCATTTGTTTTATGTCTTCCATGGTTAGAGAGGTCATTTAGAGGAAGAGGAATGGTTTGAGGACGTTGGATGATTCTTCACATCGTAGGGAACTCCTGAAATTGTGGGAGTTCTTGTTATTATAGGTTTTTTTGAGGATCCAACAAGGATCAGTGGAAGATGATTAACCTATTATTGTTGAATGTCAGAATAACATGGATTTTTTTATGAACACATTCATTTGAGTATTTATAAATTAGGAGGTGAAGCCATGGAAAGTGGTTGATTTATTGGGTGTTTAGTAAGTCCAATGTAAAGTGAAGGTTTTTATTGATAATTTTTGAGATATAGTTTATTTTTCTCTTAAGGAGGAATCACTGGATAAGTTCAAATATCATATCATCATTTTTCTTCTTCAACTAGAGGTCAAGGATCATGTCCTCCCGTCCAAGAATGTTCTGTTTGGAAGTTGGTGGATGAGGTGTTCTTTGATGAGTTGGTCCCCAGAACACATCCTATTATGTTTATTGATCTAGTTTTTCTTTTAACTCATTATGGTTTTCCATATAACAATAGTTGTGTGCCATAGGAACCCATTTATGAGAAATAGACTTCATCATTACTATATTATCATCTATCAGACCATTATATTTTGTGCTTTCAGAGTAGTCATTTTTTGGAATTTGAAGCCATCCTATCGAAATCCTCCAAATTCTTATTATCGTTGTGGTTGTTTGGGTTATCTAGGGATGTTTTGTAAGAATACCTTTCTGAGAGAGAAGTCTTGGTCAGGGTATTTTAGCTCATGAATGCAAGTAAACCAATGCTTCAGGACATCTGGGCTCTAGCCATAGGCCAAGGAGTGAAGCTATTCACACAGATAAAAATTTTCATGGGTCGGGGGAACCATGTCCTTGAATTTATCTCCATTGTTTGAATGGATATGGATGATTTTTTTCTATTATTATTTTCATAGATATTTTAATTTCCTTACATTGTTGTGAAATGTTTAGTGATCTTGTTCTCTTAGAATTCTAAAAATTGTATCTTATGTGTGTGTGTTGTTTAACAGTTGTTCTCTCTTGTGTGTTCATGCACTTTTATATATTTTTATTTGTTTCATATTTTTGTCACTTGGAGGATTAACATGTATTATATAAATAATGAATCATAGTATAGATTAAGGTCTTATTAGAGTTATTTGTTTGTTATGGATGTTCCTTGTTTTAGTTGTTTTGTTTTTTAGGTTGTGAGGAGAATTTTTGGGTTGGTTCATATTGGTTTCCGAGTTCCGATAGTGGTGTTAGTTGTGATTTTTTTTTGGTAACACCCTCCTATTTTCCAGGTGTTTATTCTTATAGATGTTTCTCCTATAGTTTGTTGGGTTGGGATGATGATGTGAAAGGTCTCCCCATTGTTCATGGTTTCATTTTTCTTTTTTATGGATTGGTATTGAGTTTGTTTTATTGTTCAGGAGGGTGAAAATCTGGGAGAAAATAGTTTTTGTGATAGAGATAATTGTGACACCCTAACCAGGGTTTTATTTTAAATTAATTTATTTCTTGAATTTAATATTTTGATAGTGATTTCAATGGAATATCCTCCACAAGTCTTTTGGTGTTGTTGGTTTCAATTTTTCTTTGGCCATATGCGTTGTTTGTGGAATGGTATTATGAGAGAATGGCATGGTGTGGAGTTTTAGATACCTATAGTGTCAATACATTGTGTTTAAATCATTCATGGATATTTGGGTGGACACTCCTTTACATTAGGGTGTCATTTAATTATTTTGGGACTTTTTTATGTCACGTGGTTTGAGCACATTTTTCATAAACCCAGCAACTTAAATATGTATGTTTAGAAATCTTTTCGAGTATCATTAGCATGGTATTCACATAGTTTACAAAACTGTGAAAGAAAATTATCCATACCATTAAAACCTAAATAGGTTTTATTTTGAAACAAAATTTATGTGATTTCACCTTCCATTTGACTCTATATTAGTTGGGTATCATTTAGAGGGTTCCCCCATCATTTTCTATAATCTTGGGACACTTTTTGGGATATTTCCCACTAAAGGATAGAGATTATTCATTATGTCATCACCAAATATTTCTTTTTACTGTTCTTCTATTCTCTATTTCAATGTTTTAGGGTTTCACTTATTTTGGATACATCCTGGATGAACCCTAGTATGAGGTTTGATTTTCTATGTTCTAAGATATGAGGTTTGTTTCGTTGCCATTTTTCATCATTCGATATGAGTTTCATTGTGTTCTCACATAATTAAGGTGGGTTTCCACAACCATTTCATTTCCACCATATTCTATTGATGTTTGATAATTCTTTAAATTCCGTAAATATGTTACAATTTTTCATGTGGTTTTTAGTATAAATTTATTAGGGGTTTTAATTATGGAAATTGGTTAGGAAATGGTTTCCAAATATATATTTTTTGATTCCTATATTTATATGAACATAAGGTGTTTCATGAAATTCATATTTATATTTTAAAGTTAACTCTTGTTTTTTGGGTGGTTTTATTTTTAGGTTAAAATTTATAAATGTGCATGGGTTGTGATTTTTCTTTGGTGTATGGAAAATGATGAATTTTAGTGTGGGAATCTTATGTGTGGTTTGTTTTTTTTTTTTTTGAATGAAAGTGATTCTTCTTTAAAAGGGTGTTTGGGTCATTTCATGGATATGTGAAAAGTGTCATTGGATTTTTTTTCTAATATCATAAATAATTTTCTGTGTGGATTTAGATTTTTAAAAGAAGAGTTGAATTATTTTAGAAATTTATGGTTTCTTAATGGTTACATGTGTCCCATTTAGCACCTTGAGAAAATTGGTTCTTCCTTGAACCATGGATTTTTAAAGGCTTATTCTATATTTCCTATTAGTTTTCTGTAATGGTTCCTTAAATATTAAATGGTGTGTTGGTGCTTCATGGAACATTAATCATGGTTTTAGAGGTATTTATGAATGCTTTTCATGATTTTACTTTTGAGACTCTATTGTCTGAAGTGTGGGTGTAAAGGCTAATTTGTAACATTAAGAAATACTTACTAACTATGTGTTATAAAAGGCAGTTTGTTCCATTATTTATTTAAATTTTTTCCATAGTGTAGAAAACATTTTGGATTTTTAATTTAAATTCCCATTGGGAATTATTCACAAGAAAGTAGAGTTTTATATTGACTTTTCAAATCGTGTGGAAATATCTTTGAAATGTTATTTGGATTTAAAAGGGTAAAGGCTTGGTTGTAACTTTTAATTTTCATTCAAATGTTTGCTTTGATGGGATGTGATGAGAAGGCCTAATTAGTTCCTTATGATTTTTTTGGGAATTGGTTTTATATTTCATTTGACATATGGTCCCGGCGGGAATTTTGGAATGTACTGATGAATGGATTAAAAAAATGTATATAATGAAATCCTAGTTTGTATATTAAAATTTTGGTAATTTGGTTTTTGAAACTAAAATGATTTGATTACCTGATTAGAACCTATGAGTGGATTATTTCATTAAACCATTAGACCTTGGGATGTGTCTCCTACTATTAGATCATGCACATGGAGGGTTTGGGTATAGGATTATGTTTGGAAATGATAGTACTTGGTTTATATTCCCATATACTATATCGTTCATGAAGACGTTGTGAACTGTGGTTGTTATACCATGTTTCTCTTAGTGGATTTATAATGGGATTACTATGAATAATCAAGAGAGTTGAGTGCCAATTTTTTGTCAACCCTGATTAAATGGGTCAGTACCCCTAGAATTGTTGAGAGGCCTGGTGGGATGTGCCACTGGATTTTCTAGTTTAGAGTGTCCAATTTGTTATTGACTCTGGAGATGCACCATATAATGGTGCATGAATCTAAATTGAGTACATATAGGGATTTTATATAGATATTTTATGATTATCCCATGATTATATATCTATATGATTTTTTTTAATGATGTTGTATGTTTTTTTATCCCAGCTAGTTCATGAGTTTATGTTTGTTTAATTCCGTTTCAGAAAATCATTCTTTGGGTGATATGGTATGGCTTTGTAGATATATTTTATTTTTGAACCGGGTATTAGAAACAAAAACATTTATAAAAAATAAACAAATGCATGTGTGGTTTTAAAAAATTGATCTTTTGAAATTTCAGTTTTTTTCTTAAAATATTTAAAATCATATATTTATCTATTTTATACTTGTGTTTTCGGACTATGATACGAAATTAAATTCATAGAAACCATAGTTATTAGCTACTGAGATTTTTTATGCTCACACACTATTTGATCCACTCAATTATGGTAGACATAAGATGTTTTTAAGGTTTAGGTTTCTGGTTTTTGTTTTCCAATTGAGTAGGTTGGCCTTTTGGTTGGGGTAAACAAGAGGCCACATGGAGATTTTGTTAGTGTGGTTTGGGTATAGTTTTTGTTCAGTTTCTATTGGTTCACCAGTTTTTGTATTTGGATTAGTTATATATTTACTGATGTTAAATTTTTGTATTTTTCTATGTGTTTAGATTTGGAACATGATCCTAGATTTTTATTGGGATAAATCATTCCCAGTGGATTTTTTTTTTTTCTAACAATAGTTTCCAACATGGGGGGATTGGTAATTCCCTTCAAGACATGTCTTAGACTAGGTAGGGTGTCATGATAGATAGAAACCAGGCTTGGGTAGTGACACAGGTGACACCATTTTCACTAATGTATGGGACATAGGTAGTCATACGTTTTGAGGTCCAACTAATCTCACATTAGATTTACAATTGAAATTAATTTTGTTAAGTCAAATCAAATCATATGTTCTTTTATGAGTTGGATCGACTTTATGGGAAATTTTTCCATACACTACAAAATAGAAGAATATTTGAATCCATTATTATGGGAATTACACTAGAAGGATCACCTATATTCTTTCATCCATGAAGAACTATTTCTAGTTCTGAGAACTCCCAATGATACATTAAATGAAACATTTGATTCTAAAAAAATGATAAGGGCCTTATGGAACACATAATGTACCCTTCAACATATCATATTCTTTTATGAAAATGGAATGATTTTATATAATTTCTTTTAGTAATGGATGGTTTATGAAAAACAAAATTGCAAAATTTATTGAAATGTACACAAAATCCTTATCATATACTAGAAAAGTAATTGATAATATCCTTAATGGATAACTATAAATTACATCACAACCAAATACTTGTCTTGTATTGTAAAATGAAAAAATAACATCCTTATCAGATGGTGTAAAACATTACGACAATGTCTTTATTGTATGAACATAAAATAAAAAACATCTTGTCTCCTCACTCGATACCCACTTATTGGTTCCTATATATTTTTTTCCACATGACCTCATGTGTGCCTCCCTACCCGCTGGAGGCTATCGACTAGTAGTGAGGTCCTATGGTGTGTCTGTTGTGAGATTACGTCCTCTTAATTATAGTATATCACAACAATATTCTATAGTGGTAAAGAGGGAATGTAGTAATAAATAACCATTAGTGGAATAATAAATAACCAATATATAATAAATATGTGGAATATAAATTTGTATCATATATAAAATGATGATTATGTGATGATGCTACACTATATATATGTAAATAGGACAACAAGGTACATTCAATTAAAACATGCTAAACAAAAGATAAAAATACACAAAAAAATTCCTCCATTAAAATTATGAGAATAGACTTAGGTCTCTTCTCCCATAATCCAACCTAGTACTAAAAATAAAACAACTGAATCTAGGAACATCACTTTGTATGAAATTGTAATCATGAAGTCTAGTACAATGGGTTTCCCGAAGAGGGTGTCAGATATGCTCAGTTTTCCACAACCAATGGTTTCATGAACTATCCAATCAATGCATATAAAATTAGAAGAGTTTAGGTAATTATCTGGGTAATGAAAATAATAAATAAAATACACATCAATTCGGGTTCATCATAGTTTACATGACTGCTAGTCCCTGCTTTGGACTATGCTAAAAATCTCTGAACTGATGCCAACCTATAAAAATATAGTATGGTTGTGAACATACATATATATTTTTATATATCAATATATATAAATACATTTATATAATCCTATCAAACATATATAAATTATATAAATGGACCATCACAATTAAATGTGTAAACATGTACTGAACCCAATGGTATTCATTGTCTAGTAGGATGCATCTTCAACTTGGTAAAATTTTGTAACACCCCGAAATGATATAGTAGGAAAATTATATTCAATAGATTGTTTAGCATGATTCACTATGTGTGTAATTGAATATGATATCCCAAGAATTTATAATACAATTAATATTTTAATTAAATTCAATATATTTTATAGCATGGAATGCCTGCGATACCGAGTTAGAATACGTCATGCACAATAATTTTCTTCTTCAATGGCATGTGTTACATGATAGAAAACGTTTTACTGAATAATAATATATTATTAAAATAATATCATGTAATATAAAAAAGAAATTATTAATAGTGTTAAATAACATATAAAAATATATGGTTCACAAAAAATATAAAACAAATTCATTGGTTAAAAATTACATAGAAATGAATATATGAACAAATTTAAAATGATGGAAATATTTTTATATAAAACTATTATTATCCTCAGAATGATGTTTTGTAATAATAAATAAAATAAAATAAAATTATTTAATAATATTAGGTAAATATATATGTTATCAAATATTTTTTATTCATCCGATATATTTGAGAGGCATAAGATAAGAACAAACAGAATATTTCACATAAAACCTATATTTTTATTATGGTACACTTACCTCATATTAATTAAGAAAATAATTTAAATCTAATTGTTTTCAATTTTATAAATAGTATCTATTAAAGTAAAATAATATTTTAAATAGTAAAATTAAAATTGGGTTCGGGTGATGTTTTTAATTTTTTCTATGAAGTTTCATTTTTTAATGAATATTGAAAATATATAATTTTAAAACAAAACTGCTTTTGTTATTATTTATCTAAAATGTTGAATAAATTTTTAAATTACTTTTAAATTTTAATAAGATAATTATTTTTATTAATTACTATAATATAGTTCATTTTAATAAATTTCATTTTGAAATGTTATATAAAAATATTGTAATCTTTTGTATATTTTTACTTTAAAAGCCCACTTTAGCTTCTGGTCTTGGATATTAAATTTAAATAAATCATTTCAAATTACAAGTTTTAAATTTAGAATAATAAATTCCCTATTTTAAATAAGGATAATTTATAATTTCAAATAAGGTAAAATTTGTTTTATACAAAAAATACTAGTGAATTTAATTAATAATAATTATAATGACTAAAGTGAAATTATGCTTAACATGGTACTAAACATTATTATTAAGAGAAAATGTTCTATACAGACATGTACAAAATCTATTATATGTGAATATTTCAAACTTATCCTCAATTTAATCTAATTTTTACTATTATGGGAACCATATTCCATGGTAAAACATTGGTGGAATTCCCATTCCAAAAATTTACCAGAGTGCCACTCCTCCTCCACTATAAAAGGAACACACACCTCCCACTTCCTCACAACTATCAAGACACTTTGGATCTACCAATATCTACCCAAATAGATCCTAAAAATAACTACCGTCATTATATAATATACTATTTTTAAATAAATCAAACTATGTAATCTCTTTGGTGGAGACTAAATGGAGTTACCCCAGTAAGAGGTACCATCGTTCCTCAAGATCATTAGTTTTATTTCAATTATCCACCCCCAACAATAATTAATCAGTGATTATATATATTTTTTTATCTTCAATATTAATATATGTTATTATGTTTTGTTTAATAGAATAAATTACACATAATTTCATGTAATGGGTATCAAACTTACCATTTATGTGTATGGAGAACTACCGTCTCATGAAATGATGATTGTTCATTTTCCCCATTCCACCTTTAATGGTTTGTAATTATGATGGAAAAATAATATATATATATATATATATATATTATATTTGATACATATCATGTATTTATTCTTCATAAATTATATTATAACACATTCCATCATAATTTCCATTTTGGGTAATTATAATAACATCATTTGTGGTAGGGTGGACAACCACATCCTCAAAGTGATATGATTAATTCATGATATACATGGAACATATTAAGAATGATTTTGATAATATTTTATACCATATATTACATATATATTATAATTTAATTATTGTATACATATGTATGGTTTACTTTTAATTATTTTAATATGAAAAAGAATTGAATGTTTCATCCATGCATACATTCGACCTACCATCTTCTTGAATGATGATTTTATTTACTTATAAAAAAATATTTCGGATTATTATACACACATAAATATAGGATATATATGATATTTAATCATGGTTTAAATTCTTTAGATTATAATACCATGATCTAATTAATATTAATTACAAATAAGAAGCCAAAATGCACTCAAGAAACTAGATAATGAACACTTGTAATAGTTAAAATAATGAAATATTATTATCAAATTAATAATAATATATTATAAATAAGAAAATAGATTTAAAATAAGCTATTAAAACTGTGAAAAACATTATATATGAGGTTAAATTATATTTCGAAAAAATTAACATAAGATAATGTATTTTTGTCTCACCTTTTACAACTGTGAGATAAATGTCATATTCACCACCTATTTCAATTTTATTGTATATATACTACCCTTTGGAATGGTATATCATAAATATATTTATTCTAATGATATTATATGATTTGTTTTATTTTATTAAATAATTGATATTATAATGAAAATGTTTTAATGTAGTGTGAGACACTTTGGAATGCATAAATATTATTCTCCTCAAGAATGTTTGTAATGATTATTTTTATAATCTCACTTCCTTTTGGGATTGTTAAATTTATCTTGAATTAATAACTTTATTTTTTTTCAACATAATTTATTATATATTTTGTAAATACTTCAAATTTTTCATATAATATCATGATACATTCATTATTCATGATATTTTGAGTTTTATTTTGGATTTTTTCATCTAAAGGGATTCACGTTAAATGTTACCAAGTGGAAAACAATTTCAAAACCCAATTTATTTTTATCAGGTTATATTACTACCTTATTATATTTAATGTTATATGATCATATATATAATTAATTTAATATCTATTGATTTATTTCTATTTATCTATATCGATTTACAGTTGATACGCATATTCTACTCATTTATTAATTCTCAATTCAACGTTATAATCTTTTAAAGGGATTACTTTACAATTTTTTTTTGTATAGGCTTTTTTATAAATGAATATTCTTCATAGAATATTATGAGTCATTTTATAATAAACCCTTTCATTTTATTATCTTAATGTTATTAATGAACTTTCTCATGTAATAGTTCAATTTATTACTCTTTGGTTGTCAAAATGAATTAAAAAATGTCTTTTAAAAACCCAAATTCATTCTATCTTTAGTCGCAGAACATGTTTTCTTATAAAAACCATGGTTTCTAAAATGGTTATACGAAAATACTTTTACCCTTTTAGAAATGATTTATGGAATTAATTTTTACCCTTTTTTCTTTTACCCTTGTTTTTAATCGAATATTTTTGTATCATTCTATAAAAGGGCATCATACTAACATTTAAAATGAAAAAATGTTCTTTTTATTGCATGAGACATGAAAGAAATTATCCGTAATCATTTATTCTAATCATAAATTGATGATTAAAAGGTTAATTTTTAAAAGAATTTTTGAAAAATTGATTTGCAATGATAAATAATTTCAAAATTATATTAAGAATAAAAAGAATATTTTTCTCAATAATGGTCTTAAAATATCATTTATAATTTTTCCATTCATTAGAAAAAACAAAAAATTATTTTACACCACTTGGGTTATGGTTTATTGATACCATCCTTATTCTTCTTCTCGTTGGTTTATGATTGATGTGGGAAATGATAGTATTGAGCTTCTATACCTTAGTTCCTTTTACTCCAATTGAAATATTCAATTTCATATGATCACATGACATTGAATTTAAATTAAATATCCATATATTTTTTCATGGATATAATTCTTCCCTAAATTGTGATCCATTTTTCCCACAGTGTTTACTTGGATTGTTATTTTATTATTTGTGGAAAAATTGATAAATATGTATCCTTTTTTAAATATTGATATTATATAAGGAATATTGTCTAATAATTAATTCCACTGCTTGATATGATTAATTCATTGAATGTGTAATGATGGGTGGGACCTAAACATTATATAGACCCTCAATACATCGACATGTTCTCATGACAAATATTTATTATGAAAACTAAATTTGTTTCTACATATATATTTAAATTTCAAAAATGATAGATATTGATAGTATTGGATATAATGTTCCTCAGGAATTACCTAAATAATTAATAATTTCATTCTTAGACCTTTTAATTATTATTGTTATTATCCATGAGTTTTTTATATGATAAAATTTAAGGATGCATTTCTTTCTAAGATCATTTATTAAAGACATGTTTTTTCTGTTTCTTACCTTGACATATTAAACATTCCCTATCTAATTATTTTAATGGAATTTTTTATCAGTTATTTAACATTCCATGTTGATTTACTATAATTTATTCATTATTGATTCCGATTTACTTACCCATACTTAGAATTTGAGAGCACCCTTATTATTTTTCCTTTTGTAGGAATCCATGAAGCATACTATGAATGATATGTACAGATATACTAGATGGAATAATGTTATGCTCAAAAGAATTATTTTATAAATATTGTATTAATTACTAATACAAGAAAAATTTATGTATCTTGTTTACCTAAACTACTGCACTCTTCAGTCCATACGGAGTTGATTCCATGTAACCAGGACAATGACATTGTAGTAGATACCAGCTCTGGGGTTCTAGGGCCAAGTGACTATAGATGTTATTATATTACTTTTAGTTTCAACCATTAAAACTTGATTTTGTAAAACATAACTTATAGTATATAGACCTATGGTATAATTTGACAATATGTATAGAAGAAAATCATTGAATTTTGGAAAGATATTGATTATGTGGGTTTTCCTAGAAATACATCTCTATATAGACACTATATGTGGACATGGTTCTAGTACGAATGTACATTGGAGAAACAACTCTGATAAGGTGTGTGGGGCCTGACTCAATATGACATAGTACAAAACAACTGGCCTTACTATACACCTAGTTTTTCCCTTTTGAGGGATACCCTTATGATTATTCACATTTCCAATAGAAACAATTATTATTTCTTTGGAAAATGAATATCCTAAGAGAAAAAAAATGTGTTTTATATTGAAGATAATTTGTGCTGATTTGGATACCCTATAAATGATTTTACTTTTTTCTATGATTATTGTTACTCCCACTATGCTTTCCAGATTTAGCCAATGGATGGTACTTGAAAGAGTCAAGGAAAAATTTAATGCATATGATATGGTGAGGAAAAAGAGAAACCAAATGAGGTGTTGATAAGAGTGAATAATATGTTTTTTAGGCCTAATCAAGATTCCCATAATATTTTTGACAACATATACCATAACCAGCTCCTGAACTCCCCAATGAAGTGATGTATGGATTTTTCTTAGAGCTCATGTGATGAATACAATGGAGAGAATATGGATTGATTTACATCATAATATAAATTCGGAATGAGACACCTAGGAATGTATATAAACGGAAAGGGGAAATGATTTAACTATGGAAAAGAAGTACAAAATAAAATGATTTTATGAGGAAAAATAAACAATGTGGTGGAAGGAAATTAAACTAAAACTAAGGAATCATTTATAGTTCATTTTCACAAATATGGGGAACTTTTACATTACTCGAGTTAATTCCCTCATCTATAGGATAAAATCCAAAACAAGAAAGTACCTATGTGTAAATTAATGGTTTAAGTATTTACATATTGGGGTTCTATTGAAAACATTAGTTTAATGGCTATTTTTTGATTAACATTATTTCACAGATGACCATCATATTTATTTTTGAAATTATATTAATATGGTTTGTGAAAAGGAAAACATATATATTGGGAGACAACCAACCAATTCTATCAAGTCCATGAGAGTTTAACCCATGATTGAAGGACGAAAAGTGTTTAATGCCAACTAATATCCTATTTAGTGTCCTGGTGAATATTTTATAGTTTTTAGTGAAAAATTTAATGAATACATATTAATGATGAACCAATAGTGTAAATTTTTTAGGGTTAGGGATTAATATATTAACCATGTTATATTTAGAAAATATTTATAGGCAAATATATATACTTTTCACTATTTTTTGGGCCTTAGGATCCATTTAATGTTTATTTATGTGATTCTGGAGAAAAAACAATTTTTAGATATCCATTTCATGATTAAAGGGATGATTTAGAATTTAATCAAATAATATTATAAATATGGAATTTATTATATGAAATGAAAATATATCATGTAAGTAAAATTTCGTAATATTCCTAGATAGTAAAGTGATTTCCCAATAAGAAGAAATTGATCTAAAAAAATGTTGTCCAAAAAACTAAATTTCTATTGAACCATTGGCCTTTTTCATCATCACATATTTATGTCTTAGAGGCCCTCAAATATCCATTACTAATTGATTTTTTTGTTATTATCACTCCTTATAAATATTTACACTTTTTTACAATGTACATATGTCTACTTTCCACTGATGTTCCTCTGTATAGATACCTAGTTATTTGGTAGTCCACGTGACCTTTGTGCTTCATATTCTCACTTTTCTAGAGGATTTTGTATGAAACCATATCTTGAAGTTGGATAAAAAAATTGTAATTATCAAAAAATCTAGTACCAAGGTCATGTTTAAATTGTGAGGATGTAATTTTATTATGTTGTAGTGAATGTAACTCCCCAAAAATCTAACGTGCAAAAATTATACTCAATAGCTTGTATGAAACACAAAACCAAGTGAATAAGGGAATATTATATGCATAGAATTTATAATAAATTTAATATATTAAATAAATTAAATATATTTAATAGCATAAAATTCATGTAACACTGATTTTTCTTATGTGGCACACAATAATGAGTTTCTTCATTGGCTTGCATTACACGCAAGACTGAGTTTTTTCAAACATTATTATATTATTAAAATATTATTATATAATATAAACTAGAATTTATTAATATTATTAATTAAATTATTAAAATATATTTCATAAAAAAATATATAATAAATTAATTGCTTAATTTCTTTTGAAATGAATATAGGTACCAATTTAAAATAAATGGAATATTTTTATAGAAAACTATTCTTATCCACACAAGGTAGTTTTATCATTATAAATTAAATTAATTACAGATAGTTAATAATATTAATGAAATATATATGTTATAAATTTTTTTTATATTTATACAACTGATTTTATAGGTATAATATAAGTACAAACCCAATATCACACATAAAAACCTATATGTTTTTTAACGCACTTTTATTATATCTTAATAGAGAACCTATGAGAAAACCAATTTTGGAACATTTATAGATTTTATATTTTAAATTAATCATTATTTTTTTAGTTACAACATAAAAATTAGGTGATGATTAATTTTTGTGTATTTTTCTGTCAAGTATCAATTTTTAATGAATAATTAATAATAACAAAATTAAATTCAAAACTACATTTAATATAGTTTATTTATAAAGAAAAATAATATTTTGATTTTTATTTAAAGTTTAATAAGATATTTTTTTTATTAATTATTCAGATTTAGGTGATTTTATTAAATTCCACTTTGAAATTGGACAAAAAACATAGTAAACTTTTGGACGTTTTTTCTTAAAAAAACCCGCTTTGTCATCTCGTATGTTAGATTAAATTTAAATTAATTATTACCACTTATATGATTGGAATTTTTAAAAATGGATTCCATATTTAAAAATGGAATAATTTATAATATATAATAAAGGGAACTTAGTTTTTAACCAAATATAGTAGTGAATGTAATTAAAATTAATTACAACGATTAAGGTGAAATTAAGCTTAACAAGGGACCAAAACAAAATCCTAAAATCCCAAATGAACAATAAACATGTAAAAACAATTTATGTTCATTAATAGACCTTATTATCCATTTTATCTATTTTTGACCATTATGGGATCCACATGGAATGTGTAAAATATTGGTGGAATTCCCTTTCCAAATATTTACAAAAGTGTCGCTCCTCTCCCACTATAAAAAGGCAATCACACCTCACACATTCACACACCTCTCAAGAAAAATTTAATTGAAAAATATCTTCCCAAATTTATACTAAACATACTTGTGATCAACCTATAATCCTTAATTTTTTCATAATTAAAACCAAGGAATCCCATTGGTGAAAACAAAAAGGAGTTACCCAAAGATTATGTAACATCTTTTCTCAAGATATTTAGTTTTATTTCCATTCTCTGCCCCATAAACAAACCTTATACCATTATTATATAAAAAAATGTATCTTAATTATACTGATATAATTTTATTTTATTTTTACTGATATTTTCACACAGTTTCATCTAATGGGTAATGAACATACCGTTTATGTGTATGAAAAACTATCTCCTCATGAAATGATGATTGCTAATTTTTCAATCGACACATTTAATAGTTTGGAATTATGATGTAATTTTTTTATATGATATATGATATATTTATTATTAATTTTTTCCTCTGTAATTCATTTCTAACACATACTTATATACTTTACAATTTGTGTAAATATGATATTATCGTTTCTGGAATGGTGGACTACCCCCTCCTCAAAGAGATTTGATTTTTTCATGATATAAATTGAAAATATTAAAGATGAATGGAATGAAATTATGTAAAACAACATGAAATAAATATTATACTACAATTACAATAGATGAATTTATCATTTAATTCTATTTCTTTTAATAATACAAAGAAATTAAAGTAGCATTCATGCGTACGTATGACCTACCATCTCCATGAACAGTGAATTTCATTTCTTATCTCCAAATATTATGGATTATTATAAAAAAGTATTTATTGTATATATATGATATTTAAATCATGGTTTATATTTTTTATATGAATAAACCATGATCTAATTTATATAATTATTAAATAAAATGTAAAAACATACTAGAGAAACTAGGTAATTACCCCCATAATTGTGAAAATAAAGATATATTGTTATCAAATGGTAGTAAGATATTAAAAACATGAATATGGTTATTAAATTAATTAGTAAAAATAATAATACCATTATACATGAGTTTAAAGGCCTTTCACAAAAATTACATTAATGGTAAGGGATTTATATATCACCTTTTACATGCGTGAGATAAATGTCATATTCAACACTTAATGCTTTTATATGGTGTATATAATGCAGTTTACCATGTTATATCGTGCATATATTTATTATAATGATATAAAAGTTTCATATAATGATATTACATTAGTGTGATTACTTTGAAAATGTTTCAAAATGGTATGGGAATGATTCTAATGTTTAAATTTTATTCTCATCAATAACGTTTTCAATGATTATCTTTGGAATATCACTTCATTTTGTGATTGTTAAATTTATCTTGAAATAATACGTTTTATTTGGAACTTAATTTATTATATATGGTGTTCATACAACTAATTAGTTAGATAATATCATGATTCATTCATTCTTCATGATATGTTCAATTTCAATTTGAGTTATTTCATCTAAGTGGATTTGAGATAAATGTACGCAAGTGGAAAAGAATTTCAAAACCTATTCTATTTTCATTGGGTTATATTACTACCTCATAATATTTAATATGTAATGATTATGTGAATAATTAAATTGATTATCTATTGATAAATTTCCACTTCTATATGTGGATTTACAGATGATTCACATAAACTACTAATTGATTGATTCTCACTATAATATTATAATATTTTAAAGGTTTTACTTTATAGTTTCATTTTGTTCAGGATTTTCTACACATTAATTTCCATCAATTGAAATTATTTTATCATTTTTTAATAAACCATGGCATCTTCTTCTCATTTGGTTATTCAATGTCTTTTTCCTTTTATTCTACAATTTTCTACTATTTGGTACTCAAAATGTTTTTGAATATTATATTAATAAATCTTGAATTTATACACTCTTTAGTTGAAGAACCGGTTTTCATCTAAAAACCATATTTGTCTAAAATTGTTGTCAAAAAAATGATTTTAACCACTCAAACATAATTTATTAAAGCCATTTTACCATTTTTTTACCCATGTTTTCAATGGAGTCTTCTTGCCTAAATCCAAATAAAGAATTTGTATATCCTTTTTACATGAAAAAGGATTGCTATGTTTTCCTAATATAGAATGTATGGATTTAACATCTATAATTTGATCAAATCATCCCTTTCAATTTTAAGAGGTATATTTTCAAAAAAAAATTAAAAGTAAATTTCATTGAAAAATATTTTAAAAATATTAATCAAAATAAAAAGTATATTTTTCTCAAATATGATTTTAAAATATATTTTATAATATTTCTAGTAATCAAAGAAAACAACCATTTACTTTAAACTACATGGTATATTTTGTATTGATACCATCCTAATTCATGATCTGGATGGATTATTATTGATTTGGCCAAGTATAGTATTTACATTTTGTTCCATGAATCTTTTTAGTCCCCTTGAAATATATTCAGTTTCCTATGATCATCGTACATTTAATTTCCCATAAATATACTTATCATTTTTCATGAATATGATTATTTCTTAAACTATATAAAATTTTCATATGTTGTTTAATTTGTAATTTATTAAATTATATTGGGAAATATTGATTTTTATATTTTATTCAATATATATATTCGATAAGGCATATTTTCTATTAATTATATCTACTACTCGTTATGAATAATTCTATTGACATCCTATGATGGTTGTGGATCGAACATTATATATACTCTCGATGAATCGAAAGGTTCTCATGAAAAAAAAATTAGCAAAAATTTAATAGGTTTCTACCAATAGTTTTAATCATTCTGGAGGATATATATTGATAGTATAAGTTTTTATGTTCTTTATATATGTAGTCCAATAAAAATTCATTTCCTTTATATAAATTTTAATAATCATTGTTATTATCCATCAGGTTTTCAAATTATAAAATATAAGAAAGAATTTCATTCTCAATTTATTGATTAAATTTCCTTGATGGTCATTGTCAAACATATCCATATTTATTATACGTTATCTATTCATTTTAATGGTACTTGTTATCATTTATTTACTTTTTGAGGTAGATTTATTCTAATTTATTCATTATTTAATACTCTTTAATTGTCCGTATAAAGCATTTTTTCTCATCCTTTATTATGTTTCATTTTCCTTTTAATCCAATAATCATTCCACGAAAGATATGCAAGGGATACACTACATTTAATAATGATATCTTGAAACAAAATATGTTGGAATTAATGTATTCTTTTGGAATATAGGACTCATTTATGTATCTAGTTTACCAAGACTACAAATATCTTTAGACCATTGGGATTTGATTCCATATAATTATTCCAATGTAATAGTAGTAGACATCGAATCCTGGATTCTGGGGTTGAGTCACTATAATTAGCATCCTCATTTTTTTAGTAAAAACACATAATGGGACCATCCCATTTTATCGATAAAAAGGAACCTGATTATTAAACTATGAGCATCATTAATACCAACCACTATTATATTATGTCCAAGGAGTTACATTAGTTGAACCCACATATCACTCTCAGCATGGTGTGACACATAAATCATAATTCTCATATGTTTTATACCACAATAGAAACCAATTATCATTCATGGTATAGTACATTTGAATTTTTCCACTAATCCAATGAACGATAATCGAATACTAAACATTGTATCTCTTATGGTTAATGTGAGGAATCCACCTAGTAAGGCCGACCAATTTATTATATAAATAGAACTGTATATCACTTCTATTGTGATTATAATTTAATTTCAATCTAAATTTATAAATCTAGATGAGCCCCTCCAATTCATCCTTATGTTGGGACCCTTATGTCACATGCATCTTGATGTAATGGTTTCAGTTTTGTTAATATTGATTTCATAACTTTTTTGCAATGAATTATATTCATTACATGGGGAAATTCACACACCTCATTGGTGGTTAAATTCAATTCTAGTCATGAGGCTCTTAGGACATTAATGAATTCTTACCCTTCAGTGTGAATAAAATCAAGGTTGTCACTCTCAATCGTTAATTTTTTTTGTTTTGTTGTAATAAATTAAACATGGGAATATCATTTAGTTTCATTTATTAAATTTTATTGAGGCATCACTAGTGAATTTTATCTTTCATTATAGTGGTTCATGATAAAAAAATAATACTTATTAGGAAATTACTAGGCCACCTATATTAGTTTGGTAGAAAAACCATCATATTTTGTCAGCCATTGATTCAATGTGGAATGGAAGAAATTATAAAAATATAAAAATTTCCTAATAATAGGACATAGTATCTTGCACAAAAATATATCCAACGAAGGAAGAATAAATGGATAAAATAAGGATGATGAGTGAATACCATACTGATGTGGATCTAGTATGACATATAAATCATTATTTGTATGTCGAATGGAAAAACAACCTCAAAACCACACTTAGGTGTTAGAAAGATCGTATAGGAGAAGAGGTGTTGTCTATCATAAATGACAAGGTTTGGAGAAAAGTGGGGTTCTTCACATTTGTTTAAAATAAATCCATAACATATTCGTGATGTTAGTATTTTTCATGTCGTGATATACTTAGACTTTTTACCCTTCTGGGAAAATCAAATTTGCATCGTGAATAGGGTCTGGAAAGACTAATTCACTTCATGAATTGAAATTATTACATGAATTTAATTCTCATAATTAATTTTTCATGTAATTATATTTTTCCATCTTAGTACCTTTCTTCAAAAAATGAATTGATATGGAAAAAGGATTGGTTACCAGGGCCTAAGACCAAAAGATGATCTCAATGAGTGTTTGAAATTTTTAAAAGAATCAGTATTTATCTAAATAACTAGGACATTACACAACATCTATGTCTCGATTTCATAACATTTATTTTCATGGTGTGAGTTCTTCCAAAAAATCCATAAAATACGTATATTATAATATTATATGATATGATTCATTCTTAAATATAATCCAAATTTACATAAGAATGCACAAAATAATGATCTTTATCCATGAAATTATGTTACGAAAAAATGTCACCCATTTTCAAGGATTTTATCATGATGCTCATCCCATATCATTTATATTGTCTCTCCAGATAGACCTGTATTCATATAGAACCCACTTACTCTATCAATATGTGAAGGATTCATTTAATATTTGTTACCACTTTTATACTAGGAAAAATCCATTTTATACTCCACAAGTTCCCAAATAATGTAACATTCCAAAAACACTTCTCTCTATAAGAATCTATTGCATATGAAATATATGTCCAATTTGAACAACTATAAATTTAATAACACAATTTTTCTTGTCATATGTTGTTAAACTGGATGATATATCATCCATCCAACATGAATTTTAATAGTTCAAATTGGTCTATTCTACATGACCTTAAAACTGGTTGGGGAGGAATACCCAATGTGACATAAAATAACAAAATGAACCTCATGTAAGTGCATGATCTCTATAAAGGTCTTATTTCCCCTTGGAGTAGATGGTTATGTCTATACCACTAACCATAAAATTATGGTCCAACTGACCCATGGATAAAAATTCATGTAGTAGAACTATGTGTGGTTTGATTATTTCTACATCATATGTAGTTATTCCAATCTTTAAAACCCAATTTCCAAGAAAAGCTTCCACTTACATTTTCATTTTCACAATATTGAAGAATCTATTCTTCATGAAATTATGATTTCTCCCTTTTATCATAGTAAAGAAATCTTTCATTTCTCTCTTTTACTCGTGTTAATGGGCTAGATCAATATTGGGTGAATATATTTGAGAACTACATAGGGAATGATTATTTTTATCATGTGATAATTATAGATTCTTGAATCATCATTTGTGGTCCCAAATTTAAATTATATCCAATCTAACCCCTCCTAATGTGTGGTCTTCTCATTTACATTAAATATTTCAATATTAGGCTGTACATTGGGATAACATATCACTACTATAACTTCATGTTTCTTTATTCTTATCATTAGGATATATATAGTTATTCCAAAATAAATATCATTTTGTCTGAACATAGCTTTCATTTAACTAATTGGTTCTATTTGGAACATGAGACATTCACAAACTAATTTTAGATCTTCCAATGAGAATATATCTCGAAGGAACCATTTTAGGATGTCTTGGTGGTGAGACTACTATCATGTCAAGTTCCATCCATTATCACACCAAGATAATAATATAGTTCATCAAAATTTCCAACAATAAATTAATTATATCTATAACACCATGATATTTTGTAAAATATTTATCTTTATATAATTTTATTTCATTGATATATTTCATTACGCTCATCATTGTGTTTTAACGAAGTAGAAAATACTATTCCATGATTGTTATAAGATATCCATTGAAATGGTGGTTATGAATTGTATAAACTAATTTCTGAAATATATATTCATAGTTCATACTCAACATTAATTTATTGATAAATATTTATTAAATAACAAATAAAATTTTAGTAAAGTAATTTTATTTTTCAAAAATATGATTTGTTCAAAAAAATTATTATTGATTTCATGAAAAATTAATATAAATAATTTTTCAAACTGTTATAAATTTTATTATATAAAAAATATCTTTTTTAAATCATCATATAAAAATTTTCGTATTCTGAAAATTAAAACATTTCTGGGAAAGATTTATTTTTCAATAAATATTAACAAATATTAATTTTTATTGAAATCATTATTTACTTGTAAATATTTATAATGTAAAATTTTATTTTTATTATTAATAAAATTGAATTAGTCAATTTTATTAAATATAAAGCCATTATTTTCACTTGAATAAATATTGTAGTTGAATTTTATATAAAATCATTTATTTACAAAAAAAATTATAAAATTTTTGATCGCGTTTTTAACATTATTTTATAAATATGTTTTCTCACATATAGGTATTGAATTTGGTAAAATTTATTCTATATTTTGAATAATTAATATTGAATTTGGATAATATAAACCTTATCAATTGGTAAATTTTAATAGTATCCCTAGTTAAATTTATCACCTTTATAAAGGGAAAATCAGGTTGATCTATGTCAAAACTAAGTGATAAGGCCATATTTTTTCATATTAATTATAATTAGATTAATATAATTTGAACTTTATCTCCTCAACCTAAAAATATATTTGTTGAAATGATAATTATATTTTAAAATGAAATATATAATATTTAGTGAAAAATTATTAAAAAATCTCACTCTCATAGTTTTTAATATCTCTTATATTTTCAAATATATAAAAAAGTACTTTAACATTGAATAAAATGTTTATTTTTCTTATAATATAATTATTTTAATTATTTTAATTAATTTATAATTTTTATGTACTAAATATTTATGTTAAATATTTAGATAACGATGAAACAATATTTATTAAATCAGAGAGAAAATAACATTAATGATATTAAAAATTTTAAATGTGATATAACATGACCGAGTTTGTGGGTGGAAAAAAATTTATATATGAATATGAAATAAATTTTTTATAAATTAATATAATATAATTAAAACATCTAATTTATGTCATTTAATTAAAATTAAATTAATAGTGTCAAAATTGAAATTTATGATATTTATCAAAATAAAATTTTTATTAAATTGTTTAAAAATCATTAAAATATTTAAATTTCAAAATTTAGATAATTATGGTCAAAAATTCATCTTTTTTTAATTTATTATCTAAATATAAACTTATATATAAAATTATGTACCTTAATGAGTGAAATGGATAGTTAATGTTAAATTAGGTTAACTAATGGGTTAAAAAATAAAAAGTTTAAAATATCACCAAAACCTATAAAAATTATATTTTTTATATTATTTCAAAACCTTAATATATTATATTTTAATAATTGTTTTTCTATGTCATTTGGGATAAATAATGACTTTATTTTAATTTAGTCATTTATGAAATTCCAAAAAAACCCCTCACCTCAATTATAAAAAGGAACATCCTCTCTCAATTACTTAAACCACATTATGCCTTCCATGTTGACAATACAATGATAATATATGTTTAAAAATTTCTTATAAACATTATATATATTAATTTTTTCTCAAAAGATAAACCATAGGGCTCTTAAGAGAAGATCTAAAGGAGACTTTAAAATAAGGAGGTATTTCCTTAACTGATCACATTATTTTTAGTTCCACTTTTCCTCCATATGAATATATAATATTATTTGAAAAAAATATTAAATATAGCATACCAAATATATGGAAATGTTATTATGATTATAAATCCATCTTCACTCACCCAAATTACATCAAATCGGAAGTGAATTCTATACTCATGTATATGTATGACTTACCATAAAACTTATGTTATAATTGTACTTTTGTAATCAAAATATCACATTAAAATTATTACCTTACAATCCATTGATGAAACTGTAACGTTCCTCATGCGTACGTGTGGACTACCAACACCACAAAAGTGATGTGATTTGTTTTCAATTTCCATATTATATGGATGGGAAGAAAAATTGGTTGAACAATATATTGGATATATATTATATAATTATTATTATATTTAGGTGGATTATTATTTAACTTTCTTTCCTTCCACCGATCAAAAAGTTAAAAAAATCATACGTAAGTATTATCACGACCCGTCCCCTGAGGCCTGTATCATGACTACCACAAGCCCGCCTTCCATAGGTCGGGGGCTGGAAACTAGCACCAAAGACGTAATTTCATATAACTGGGAAGGCATTGCCTTTACAAATCATAAACACACACAACCAGAGAACAAGAGGAAGCAAACACTAAGTAAATTAGTATAACAAGTGTGCTTAAAGTACAATGTGTCTGAAAATACAAGCCAAACAGAAAGGTAAAACTACAATTGAATGAAAGTACAACTGAAAAGACAAATAGCTGGAAGATGAAAGAAGTTCATGGATTGTCCTCTGGGTTCCTACATGAAGGGTATATACAGATGCCCTCCTCAACAATCCAGGTTCGTCTGTCTCCTCCGGGTACTGAGTCGTCATGAGTTCCACCTCCGGGTACCGTCCAGTCCTCGTACACTCTGCCTCGGACAACGTTGTATGTCGTCTACATCAAACACAATGAGGTGTGGGCATAGCACATGCTGAGGTGAGTATAGCAATACTCAGTAGGGACCTCGAGGCCCTCAAGGTCTCTCGAAAATCCAACAAGGATAAACCACAAAGTAAGATTTCAATGGATAACCATTTCTTATGTATATGCCCATACATATACCTAAGTTATCATGTAACCCATCTCAATCATGGTGAAAATACAAAAGTCATTGACACAGCTCAAACCAGAATTTTAATTCACGAACCATGGTTGCTGGAGAACTCCTCCACTATCAAGCACAGTAGTCCTGGCATGACTCTGAGGTGCTACTCACTAACCATAGACTACTGAGGTACTTCTCTGTTGAGTACAGCGGGTCTGATGACAAACTGGGCACCCTGTCCGCTGTGGGTCTGCCGCCAAACTGGGCGATCCCCATAATAGCTGTTAGAGGTACTCCTCCTATCGAGTACCACATGTATGCTGCTAAACCAGGTGATCTGTACTCCGTGGGTCTACCGACAAACCGAGTTCTCCGTCCACTGGGCTTGTCGAATCACTCTGAGTCAAAACAGTCAAGTAATCGTCAGGTTTACAGCTACTAGGTCTCTACACTCGGTCTGCTCGTCTCTGGGGGGATCTGATCCACGAGCTACTAGTCAATATTCCAAGTGTCACAAAGTCTCACGTAGAAGTATAACAAAGGACCGAATCATCATAGGGGTCTCAATACAATAGACGACGCATCAATCACACACCCGGTCTGTGAGTTATTGGCATTTCTGTTCCAGGAGCCCGATTCATTTTTAGGCTAAAACCAACCCGACCATACTCCAATATCCTCCAAATCCCACGTGTATTATTCCAAAAAAACAGTCTCATCAAAAGGAGACCAACATAATTGACGGCACGTCAATCGGACGTCTGGTCCTTAAGTTAAAAGTGTTTCTGCTCCGAGGGCCCGATTGGTTTTGGATCGAACCAACCCGACAGTCTTTCCAAAGTCGTCCAAAACTCACTTAGAGTAACGCAAAAGGACCACTTTGTTGTGGGGGTCTCAGTGTCATAGACAGCGCGTCGATCGGACACGTGGTCTTAATGTTATTCAAATTTAAGTGATAATGGACCTGACCCGTTGAGCATAGTGGGCTAGCGGGTCAGGTCAAGCCAGTTTTGGCAGGTCCGACTCGGTAGAAGGTTGGATCGGCCTGGTGAATCATGTGGCCCAGCATGAGGGGAACGACCCAACACGAGGGGGGCGTGGCCCGGCCCAGCTTGGCGCGGCCCGGCCCGGTGTGGCCTGGCCCAACCTGGCGCGGCGCGGTCCGGCCCAGCGCGGACCGGTCCGGCCCAGCGCGGACCGGCCCGGCCCAGCAGGGCGCGACCCTGCTGGCTATGGCTCAGCCGATTGGCCGAGCGGCTCGTACTGGGTGTTCGAGAGATCTGGGGGGCGTGGCCCCCCACTTTCCCGAGCCGGCAGCGCCAAGTGGCACCGCCCTCCCAACCGGTTGGCCTTGCTGTCATGAGCGGCCCGCACGGATAGGCCGTGTTTTCCCAAGCGCAGGGCCATCCTGGGGCCGCAGCTCCTTCATCCCAGCCGGCTGAAGAGCCGGCCAGTTCACTGCCAAGAGGCCCACGATGTGCGGGTCTCAGTTCTCCACAGCACGACACCCTTGTGGTGCCACGGTTTCTTTGGTCCTACCATCTTTAGCCGGCTGGTTCTTCATCGACTGAGCGGCCCACGGTTGCGGTCCGCGGTTCTTCGTTCCGTGCAGCACCCGGTGTTGCGGTTCTCTTCGGGTAGGTGCACGGTTGTCGTCACCGTCTTCGATCGTTGCCAACTCCGGTCGGCACCACCTTTTCCGTCACTGCCACCATCGTAATAAAACGTGGATCAACGGAGGGTCGTCGTGCCAGGTTCGTTCGGTTGGCACCTTCTGTGTTAGGTGGTATCAAAGGTCCGAAGATATTACATGGGTTCAACGAAGAATGAAGAACAATCTTATTCAATTTAAAATTAAAGAAAACCCCCTACCTTTCAATAAGGTTCGTTCGTAGACAGAGTCATGGGGAGGAGGCATCAACTCATTGACGTCGAGGATGAAGGAGCCAAGGATGGCGCGTCATCGACGTTCCTTGCGGGTGGCTCCATCTCCTTTGGCTTGGCTGAAGATTGAAGGTGAGGATCATTGTTCTTCGTCAGTTCTTCATCGATAGAAGAAATCTATTCTTCTATTTCTCAAAAGCTCTCCCAAAAATCCTTTCATCCCAACGAGTTCCAAACTAAAATAATAGCCAATGCTATTATTTTATTCTCCCATAATATAACATTTCCATGCACTCAAATTAATTATAAATGACAATTTAATTAATTAAGGCTTTTGAGTTGGTAACATAAATGGATGAGAGATAGAGAGGCTCCACATTTAAGTGGAAGTCCAAAGGTTTGGAGAGAGTTGTCAAAAATTAATGAAGGGAAGTGTTAATGGGGAGTTGTCATAATAAATATAAGGGGAGTTAAATGGGGGGTTTCAAGCTAGTTGAGGGGAGGTAATAAGTTACGGGCTCGTGTGGGCCCCACCAACATTAGTTATAATATCCCATGGGATGTTATGTGGGGTGTGGGCCTCACCTCAAACTTCCTTTTGGAGGAAATAAATTCTACTTAAAATTAAATTGTTACACATCAAATTTATTTAATTCATAATGAATCCCAAAATATTAACTACAACATACGACAAAACGCAACTACGCTTAAGGTTCCCTTACGTGAATATCATCACTGCGAGTTCATCGGTGCCCTCAGATTTCAATTCTGAGCATCAGTTCAAAAGATATAAAAACCTGCATGTATGTTTACTAAATGTACCCAAGAAAAACTTTAGAAATTGATTCCGGGCACACTAGGCCTTAGAATCAGGCGCCGTCATAAACTACGGACTCATAAAATTTCAAAGAATTTATGAAAAAAAATTCCTTGAAATTTATGGGTCTTTAAATTACCCCCACCTCAGGGATTTACGTCCCTATAAAGCTACAACATACACTAGGGAAAAAATAGGGTACTGAGCACGTAACTGAGCCTCCCACTCCCATGTGTTCTCCTGGAGGTTCTCGTGGTGCCATCGTACATGCACCAGAGGTATCGACCGTCCACATAGGACTCTCTCCTGTTAATCCTCAATATCTACTAGAACCTCCATGAAATTCATTCCATGGTCGATGATGTGGTATGGGTCATGCACGCATCTCCTCAGCTGAGATACGTGGATGACATCATGCACCCGGTGCAACTGAGGTTGAAGAGCCAGGAAGTAAGCCACCTCGCCTACTCTGCTAAAGAAAAAGGAGGAGTGACTGTTGATAGGTTGCACCATCCCTGTTCACAAAGGATATCAGAAATGTAGTCAGATGCTCAGTCGCCTCTCCTAGCAGCTGAATACCAGTCCTCCTTCGGAGCGCATCTGCAACAACATTCCCCTTCCCAATAGTACAAACTATCTCGAAGTAATAATCTCAGAGGTACTAAAGCCATTGTCATTGTCTGAGGTTCAGAATTTTCTGAAAGAAGAAACACCTGAGACTATTGAGATTGGATTGAACTGTAAACCGTTCACTCGACGAACTATGGTTGAGACTAGCCAATTGTAAGAACTTGACTTTACCCTTCTTCACCTACGTTCGACAAGAGCTGCTAAGATTTCTCAGTTACTGAAAAGGGAAATCTGGTATCTTCCACTGGATGAACCTTGTACTTTGCCAAATATAGTCAATCCTGACATGAATGATACGAATGCATGCCATGGACGACATCATAAGGCATCGACGCTACTATGAATAGATCCAATCGTTACTCTCTCCTCCAAGGGTTGAGTCACACTGTTGGTATCAGTGTGTGGTCACTAGGTCTCCTCCAGTAGTAATATCAATAGTGAGGGTCAAGTCAACAGTTTTAACCTGAACCTCTTAGTATTAACCATAGAAAAAGGAAGGAAAGAAAACGTCTCATGGACAAGTGTCTTTTATTACTGTAGCTCAAAGTACAAAGACACAAAGAAACCATAATAATGACATTAACAAACCCCGAAGCATCATGAAAAATTGCCTCTATGCCTAGAACCTATCCCGCTCCTGTACACCTACTTCTAAAGCTCTATAGTCATATGCTTCAGCTACATGAAGATGTTCTCTCAGATGTCCACATTTTCCCTGCGGTCGGGGTGGACCTCCTAGTGGTGGTAGTGGAAACACCTCGAAGCATCTTCCACCACCAACTCCACGGCCAACTCCTCTGCCTCGATCTCCTACTCCTTCTTGCCTGCCTCAATCGATCCTCTGCCTTTGCCTGGGAGGTCCCTCATCTATTTTATGATTGTCTGTATGGAGGCTCTGACAGTCATGTGCTATTTGACCATGCCCACCGTAGGAGAAACGCAGTTTTTTCCTGGTATGCCTGGATCTATCTCCACTCTAGGTGGCTCGCAAAACCAATCCTGAGTCATGCAGTTAACCGCCTGTGGGTCTGGTCCTCTTGGACCTCCGCGTATTCTGTCTACTGCAAGCTGCAGAAGACTCCACTTCTTGTCGGCTAGTGGTGGGTCCTGTTACTGGAGACTGCTCAGCAAGGAAACTCTCCACTATGATGGCTTGCTCTAACACCCCCGTCTGCGTCAAAATGATGTGGGAGACAATTGGAGCTCTAATCTCTCACATGATCCCCTACTCAAAGGTCCGATCCCTAAAGAACGGGTCTCATACCATATCTCTAGAGTAGCGCGAGAGGTCTGTGAACTTTTCTGAGTACTGTACCACTATCATGTTGCTCTGCTGCAGATGCAGTTTCTCCTGTATACACACCACTCGAAGGGTGGTTGGTACAAACTCTGCCCGGAACAGGCTCTCAATTTCCACCCATAGAAGTGTCTCCTTGTTGTGAATATGGAGCATAATGCTTCACCATCTTCTTGCTACTTATTGAAGGAGTCTGGTAGCAAGGATCACCATGAATTTGGCGGGTGTCCCAACCAGTCTAAAGACTCTCACCACAACCTCCAGCCAGTCCACATTCGCCTTCAGGTCCATCTCTCCCGGAAACCTGGGTGACATCTGGTGCTAGAACTCGTTCAGCGCACTCAATTGGTGTGCATCGCCTGCTGCTGGGGCTGGTGGCATCGGTTCCCCAAGGGGTGGTAATACTACTGGAGCCTCTGTTGGTGCCTCAACTGGAAGAGGGCCCTGTACTAAGGCCTTGTCGCTTAGCAGGCTTTCAGTACATACAACTCTCGGGGCTTTAGCTGGTCGTCCACAGGGAGGTATCCTGAAAGAAACAGATGTGACATGGTCAAAAAACTATACCTAGTGAGCTGACCTGGTTTGATATGACTTAAAGAAAACTTTTTTAAAAAAAACACACAATCAGTTTTTTCGTGAACTGAGTCAGAAATCAGAAGTCGGGGACTTGGTGTATAGATACGCCGGTCGCCCGCACCAACACTGGACTCCCTGAACTGAAAACCACACATAGTACCCTTAACACTATTGGTTAATAGAAAATAAAGATCAAAGTCTTGATTTCTGCGGTAGAACCGACGTCCTCTGATACCAATTTTTCATGATCCTTCCCCCGATGCCCGCATCGTGACTACCCCAAGCCCTCTTTTCATAGGCCAGCGGCTGGCGACTAGCACCAAAGGAGTAATTCCAAAAAACTGGGAAGTAATTGCCTTTACAAAATGTAAACACACACAAAAAGAGAACAAGCATAAGAAAACACTAAGTAAAGCAGTATAACAAGTGTGTTGAAGGTATAAAGGGTCCGGAAATAAAATCCAAACAGAAAGGTACAATTACAACTGAAATAATGTAAAACTAAAAAGTCAAACAGCTGGAAGATGAAAGTATCTCCGGAATCGTCCTCTGGGTTCCTACCTGAAGGGTAGATACAGATGTCCTCCTCAGCACTCCACTTTCTCCCATCTCCTCTTGGTAAAGACTCATTATGAAGTCCGCCTCTGGGTACCGTCCAGTCCTCGTACACTCTGTCTCGGTCAGCATTGTTCGTCGTCTGCATCAAACACAACGAGGTACGGGTGTATCCCATGCAAGGGTGAGTATAACGATAATCAGTAGGGACCTTGTGACCCTCAAGTTCTCATGAAAATATAACAAGGATAGTCAACAAAGAAATATTTCAACGGATAACCATTACTTAGGTATATCCCTATATATATACCTATGTTATCAAGTAACTCATCTAAAAAATGAGGAAAATACAAAGGTCATTGACTCAGCTCAAACCAGGATTTTAATTCACGAAACCACGGCTGCTAGAGAACTCCTCCTCTGTCGAGCATAGTAGTCCATTCGCGGCACTGAGGTGCTACTCCCTAACCTTAGACTGTTGAGGTACTCTTCCTTTCAAGTACCACAGATCTGCTGCCAAACCGGTCGCTCTGTCCACTATGGGTGTGCCACCAAACCGGGCGCTCCCCCAAATAGCTGTCAGAGGTACTCCTCCTTTTGAGTACCATGGGTATGCTACCAAACATTTTTATCCATCCGTCGTGGGTCTTCCGCCAAACCGGGATCTCCTTCTACTTGGCTAGTCGAATCACTCCGAGTCGAAAAGGTCAAGCAATCGTCAGGTCTACAACTACTAGGTCTCCACACTCTGTCTGCTTGTCTCCGGGAGGATCTGCTCCACGAGCTACTTGTCGATAATCCATGTTTCACGATGTCTTACGTAGAAGTATCAAAAAGGACCGCCTCATAATATGGGTCTCAATGTAATAGACGGCGTGTAAATCGGACGCCCGGTCTGTGAGTTATTAGCATTTTCGTTCGAGGGGCCCAGTTGGTTTTTAGGCTAAAACAAACCCAGTCATAATCCAATATCATCTAAATCCCATGTGGAGTATTCCAAAAGAACCATCTCAAAAAAAGGAATCCAACGTAATTGACGGCACATCAATCAGACGTCTAGTCCATAAGTTATAAGTGTTTCCGCTCCGAGGGCCCGGTTTGGTTTCTTGATCAAATCAACCCGGCTATTTTTCTAATGTCGTCCAAAACTCACATAGAGTAATGTAAAAGTACTACTTCGTCACGGGGGTCCCAGTGCCACATACGGAATGTCGATCGGACACACGATCTTAAATTTATTCAAATTTAAGTGATAACGGACTCGGCCCGTTGAGCCCAGTGGGCTGGCGGGTCAGGTCAACCCTGTTTTGGCGGTTATGACCCGGCAGAAGGTCAGACCGGCCTAGTGAATCGCGCGGCCCGACGTGAGGGACATGGCCCGGCCCAAGGGAGGCGTGGCCCGGCCCGACAGGGAGCGGCATGGCCTGGCCCGGCTGGGCGAGCGGCTCAGCCCGGGTGGCCGAGCGATCTGGGGGGAGCGGCCCCCCGCTTTCCCAAACTGACGGCGTCGGGCGGCGCCGCCCTCCCAACCACCCGGCTGAGCCGGCCTGCCATCCTTTTGCGAGCGGCCCGCAAGGGCGGGCCCCAGTTTCCCAACCTCGGCACTATCTTGGTGACGCAGCTCCTTCATCATGGTCGGTTGATGAGCTTGCTGGTTCGCTGCTATGTGACCCACAGAGCGGGGGCTGCAGTTCTCCGCAGTGGGACACCCTTGTGGCGCCGCGATTTCTTTGGTCCGGCTGGCTTTAGCCGGCCGGTTCCTCATCAGCTGAGCTGCCCGTGGTTACAGGCCGCGGTTCTTCCTTCTGCGCGGCAGCCGGTGCGACAGTTCTCTTCGAGCCGGCGCGCGGTTGATGTTGCCGTCTTTGGTCGTTGCCAACTACGGTCGCCTCCACCATTGTAATAAAACGTGGATCAATGCAGGGTCGTCGGGCAGTGTTTGTTCGGCCCACACCCTCCGCATTAGGCAGTATCAAAGATCCAATGATAGTTCATCGTTTCAACGAAGAATGAAGAACAATCTTATTCAATTTAAAATTAAATCAAACCCGCCTACCTTATAATAAAGTTCATTTGTAGATGGAGTCACGGGGAGGCGGCGTCAACTCGGTGGCGTTGAGGAAGAAGTAGCTGAGGATGGAGCATTTTCGACATTCCTTGCGGGTGGCTCTATCTCCTTTGTCTTGGCCGAAGATTGAAGGTGATGATCATTGTACTTCATCGGATCTTCGTCGAAAGAAGAACTCTCTTCTTCTATTTCCCAAGAGCTCTACCAAAAATCCTCTCAACACCACGAGTGCCAAACTAAAATAATAGCCTAAGCTATTATTTTATTATCCCAAAATATAACATTTCCATGCACTCAAATTAATTCAAAATGAAAATTGAATTAATTAAGGATTTTGAGTTAGCATCATTAATGGATGAGAGATGGAGATGCTCCACGTTTATTTGGAAGTCAATAGGTTTAGAGAGAGTTTTAAAAAATTAAAGAAGGTAAGTGTTAATGGGGTGTTGTCATAATAAATATAAGGGGAGCTAAATGGGGAGTTTCAAGGTAGTTGAGGGGAGGTGATAAGTTAGGGGCTCATGTGGGCCCCACCACCCTTAGTCATAATCTCCCATGGGATGTTAGGGGGGGTGTGGGCCCCACCTCCAACTTCATTTTGGAGGAAATAACTTCCACTTAAAATTAAATTGTTACACATCAATTTTATTTAATTCTTAATGAATCCCAAAATTTTAACTACCACATACGACAAAACGGAACTACGCTTAAGGCCGCCTTAAGAGAATACCGGCGCTGCGAGTTCATGGTGCCCTCAAGTTTCAATTCCGAGCACCGGTTCAAAAGAGAGAAAAACTCGCACGTACGTTTACATAACATACCCGAACAAAACTTCAGAAATTGATTTCGGGCACACTGGGCCTCAGAATCAGGCGCCGTTAGAAATGTGGACTCCTAAACTTCCAAAGAATTTATGAATAAAAATATCATTTAAATTTCTTGGTGTTAACTCGTATTTCCTACCATCTCCATAAAAAGAGTAGTTCATTTTTATATCTAAACCATTTATTAATGAATATAAATATGTATATGATGTATTTACATTATTTTCATACTATGATTTAAATTTATCAAATGATGTGATCATGATCAAATTAAAACATCCAGAACTATCAAACTATAATTATTATTAAATAATAAATGAGTTGAAAAAAAATAAAAACTATTTTAATAATGGGTTATTTATAATAAGGATTTAGAAAAAAATTACTGGATATTTTATTATTTTATATGTATGTATAAAACACTAGTATATTTTTATAATAGATATAAATTTATTATACATGATACTAGAGTCCCCTTTAAGCAATTGAAACCGAAGGTAATGGATATTTAACATTGTTTTATTTTAATGATACACATTCCGTATTCACCTGTGGTTCTTTTATCTTGTATATTCTACCCAAACAAATTCTATTTTGATGTTTATTATTACATTTATATGTATTTAAATATCCATATAAGTTTCTACCATTCATGGGGCTTATGATTAAAATGTTACCAAAATGATAAGGGTTTCTAGTTTCAAACTCACTTTTAACTGGATTGTTTATGGTTACCTCATAATGATGAAATATTATAATATATCACTAAATTTACTCAGGAATTTTCTAATCCTCTTGTTATTTCATTAAATTTTTTTCCATTCAACTTCCTCACATTAATAACTCAAGAGATCAAAAATATATATTTAAAATAAATCAAATATATTTATATCTGGGTAGGAAAATCATTTTTTCCATATACATGTTTTTAAAAATTGTTTTAAAATTGTTTTTTATAATATCCTAAGACTTTTAAAAGTCATTTATGACCATGTGTTACATTAAAAAAATTAAAAAAATATTCTTATTGTTTATCAAATGTGTTAATATTTAAATTTTTACAAAAGTGTGAAAGGAATGTTTTCTTATAACCTATATGGTATGAATATAATTTAACAAAATAATGAAATTTCAATAATATAAATAAACATTTATGATTTTTGAAGGATATATTCAAATAAAAATATTTCCACAACATTTTTTTAATTTCTCGTGAATATTTATTTTCATTTTTAAAATGATATTTTCTACAAGAATTTTTCAATGGTCCTATATTGGTATTTTGATTAATGAAATATTATCCCCCTTGATTTAAATTATGTTTTACTAGGAATATTACTAAAGAATACCACCATTATTGTTTCTCTACATTTTTTATGATTTATATTACAAGATGATTATAAAAACTTTTAATTTTTAGTTGGTTTTAATATGATGAACTAATGAAAATTTTTTGATACCCATTTATTTTCCATGTTTTATGTTATGATGAAATTTTTATATAAACAATTTATTATCATGTGTTCAGATATGATGAAGTATTTTTTTAATCTTTTGGAACATAAATGTATGCTTTTAATTATGTGATGGGTGGGATCAATATTATATGTCCTAATAATTCATTGGGTAATGATTGATATCTCTATATATAAATAAGACTTGAATGTGGAGAGAACCTAGTTTAGTAAGGTACTAAGTACACTATTATAGTCTTGGGATTGAACCATGACTAGTACGATGGTTTGGGGAGTGAACTCATTCTATGGAATAGGATAAAATATACTCCATGGAATGGGATGAGTTTAATAGGTTATTTTTTAGTAAGTATATCCTTCATATTATGCATAAAAAATAGATAAGTAATTTCATGAGCTTGAGCCGAAAGATATTAATCCATTGATACCAATGAAAAATATTTCACATGTCTGATAAGGTATGTTTCTAGTCAAATCATCATACCTAAAATAAAAAATGATAAATTATTTAATATTTTAAAAAAACACACATAGAAAGTTGTTATTCATTAGAGAATTTGGAAGTATTGAAGAATATTTTTGATGTGCACACAAAGTGGAAATGGAAGTAAAAAACTCCCATTGTTTAGGTGTTATGAAAATTATTATTGGTTTTCATTGAATAGCCAATGGTATGTCACATGGATGGAAAAAAATGTTTCAACATAATAATTTTAAATAATGTGGGAAAAAGTTATTGGGTCATTTCCTGGAATAAAAAAGAAGATGTTTAATGTGTGAAGCCTAGGCATCAAACTAAATAGTATTAACATATTGGAAAGAACCTATTCAATGAAATAATTGGAGATGGAAATCTCAAAAGAAACCTATAACACATTAGTTTTATATATTCATGGTGTTATAAAATGATATAAATCAGTTCCCTAATCTAATTTCTAATTAAAAAAATAATCCAAAATAACCTCTGAAGCTAAATGAAAAAGGAAATTATTAACCAATAATAATAGTTTTGTGAATCATGATAGATAGGGAAAAAATATCCTTCACACTAGAATTGGAGATTCAATATTGATTATTGTATGTATAATCACTATAAAAATAATATCATCTGGTGAAATATGATTTGATTATAAGCATTGATTAGACTAAGGAAACATTTTTTATATTCAGAATCATCTGATAATCATTCATCACTCTAAGGATTAACATAAAAAACCAATGGAATTATAATAGTGTAACATAAGATATTATTTAATGAATAAGGTTTGAATTATATTTTTTAAAAAAATATTATTTTATTGTGACTCTATTTTGGGAAATGATTAGTATATATGGGACAATATAATATCAATGTATATAAATTTCGGTTTGATACATTATGATTGATTAAAATTATTGTTATATTGATCATGGATGGATATGAGATTAAATAATTTCTTGACTTCTATCTTGGTCAGTAAGATTTTGGATAATTCTTATAGTTACCTATTTATGGATTGAATTTTGTTTAAATTTGTGTGTTACTGCTCAAGGTTAATTTATAATTTATCATATTGGATAAAATATACTAATCATTTTGGTATTAGTAAATATAATGGTAGGAGGAATTAATAATATTAATTTTATGGGTCTTGTGATTCATTAAAAGTATTTTTTAGTGCTTAAGATATAACAAATTTATATTTAATAATCATTTATTATATTAATAGATTAAGTGGAAATTGAACGAAGCATAAGAAAAGGATGAAATTGTGATTATAGTATTCAAAAAACTCAAGGTAGTGTACTTTATTGTGTTCATTATCAAAATACCTCAACATTAGTAAAATTATTTTGAAATAAAATAGTATAATTTTACCTTTATCTCTAGTGAATACTTGGTATTTTCACCTATAACTGATTTATGGTTTTTGGGGTCATTAAATTTATCATGATAAAAAATTTTATAACTCTCTATCAGTCCATGGGTGTTAGTTTTATCTTATATTTATATATATTACTTCCCGCTAATTTTTTCCTATTTAGAACCCTTGTTTTGTATTATTTCATAATTATTTCATATTCTTCATTCCTTGTTTAAAAGGATGATTTATTAACCTGTTTTATGATGTGGGTCTCTACAAAGGTGTTTTATTATATCAAAACACCAATTATTGTGAAAAAGTTCAAATTTGATGTATACAATTTTTTAAAATCTATGCATGTAACACCCTAATATTTTAGAAAATATTTTTCTTTAAAATTTTTTATTTCATTGATATCTTATGTTACATGAATCACCAAGTTAAAAAACCACAATATACTGTTATGTGATGGTTATAACCTAACCGTTAAATTATTACGTTTGAATAAGACTAAATATTTATTATATATATATATATATGGAAATCAATATTATATTTTTGATAAATTTTTAGTAGATAATCACTCTAAATTTAATAATGTCAATTAATTTTCCAAAAAAATGCTTTTTCTTAAATGTATTTTATTTCTTCAATGAGAAAAAATTATAATTATTTTTTGGGTATTTTGAAAAAATATAATTTTTGAAAAATGAAATCATATGAATAATATGAATATAAAAAATACCATATTTTGAAATTTTTATATTTGTCATAAAAGTTTTATTTTTCAATGAACAGTAAAAAACACTTTTTTTAATTGAAAATAGTTTTTCCTTTTTTAGAATTTATAAAGTAAAAATATATTTCAGATAAATTTTATAAGTTAATTTTTTCATTTAATTAAAATTATTTAATATTTAGTCTTAGAAATGAATTTTATTAATGTATTTAACATAAAAAAATGTTTTAATAAAAAATTAAATTTTAAAAAAATTTAATTTCACCTCATATTCTTCAAATATTTTAAAATTATGTTATTCAAATTATAGTATGGAAATTTATAAAATGGAATCAATAATTTTAATGGGTCGATTAGAATTAAGTTAATCATCTCCTTTTATTATAAATATGAATTTAACCGTGAAAATATTTATCACCTCAGTAAAGAGTAAAATTGTTAAATCATGGTTAAAACTAAGTTAAAAGGATATTATTTTTCATATTAATTACTATTTGAACAATTTAATTATACCCCTATAACATTAGGCTCTAAAATGGTTTAATGTTCACATGTCCCTAAAAATAAACTTTATAAATTTTAATGAAAATAACATTAGAAAATGTCAATCTTTCAGTTTTAAATTTATATTATGTGTTTTCATAGGGAAAGAAGTATGTTACGAATGAATAAAAATTTATCTATTGTGAATAATAATCTCATTTTCATGTTGTAAATTTATTTATTATTTTTAAGTATTAAATAATTACCTTGAATTATTACCTAATACTGAAACAATATTTATATAATTAATGAAACTTCAAATAAATAATATTAGAAATATTTTAATTTAGATAATTTGATTATGATAATTAGTGAAATTAATTTTATAGAGTACTATGAAATTTTAATAAATTTTTAATGGATTTTATTTTAATTCTATTATAACTAATTTTATATTCCATGTAATAATTTTGGAAATTATTTGGATTATTTTTTGACATAGGTTCTAAGATGGTGTGATATTTTGAGGACTAGAGTGCCTGAAATTAGTAATTCAGAAATTTTAATTATATTAATACCATGGGCATGAATTATTCTAGAAAAATTAGAATAAATATCAGATAAATTTCTATATCATAAATCTGAGGGAACTATTGAGTTCAGAATGTGGGTTTTCCCTTTTAGAAAGACATAACCTTAGAGCGTGTTGGGCCCTTGAGTTGAGTGCGGTCATGGGTGGATGTTGGAAATAATTAATTTTTTAAATAAATGTATTATTTTTAATCATCATTACATTATTCATGGGATATAAATATTATATTATAAAAAATTTCATGGATATCCACATAACCCTGTATATCGAGAGGTGGTGTTGGAGAGCAATAAAGGGGATTTCATGGGATAATGATGACCAGATAAAGGATCATCAATTGTTGTGCAAAAGAACTTGGGGGATATCACTAACTATAGGGATGTGACACAATTCCTTAAGAGTGATTGATATTAAATCAAAGTAGGATGTTTTATTTTTGATATTTCATCCCATTAATTTATCTTGATCGAATGGAGAAGAATTACATGAACATGAATTGATTCATGGATCGATAGTAGATTTAATTAAAGTATTTATTTGGTTCATTTTTTATCTTTTATTTCATAAATCTAAGAAAATGAATCAAGGTTAATCAAAAAACTGCTTATCTTCATTCCTCACATATTGTGGATGATTTCTTCACAAAATCATCACAAACATTTTCTTTTTCTCAATGGTCTAATTTTTTCCAAGATATTTGATTATTGCATGACTGTTCTTCAACATAATGGACCAATATTGTTGGTTAATTTCATTAAGAAGGGTTTCATCTTTGTGATATGGTGATAGAGGATGGTCAGAGGTGAATCCTAAAAATTTTCTATATCTATTAATCCTAGTTTTAATGATGTGGCTATATACAATGTGTATGGGTGCTTCCCGAGAAGATTCAATGCTCGGAATCATAATATCTGGTGACATAGTTGTCATAAGACATAATTTATATGGTTTTTAAAAAACATTTGTAGTCATAGTGATGCAGTTTATGACATAGATGTGGAATCCAAATGCATATTGAAATACTAGTTTACAATGTGTGTAATGTAGTGTTACACGCTGCATGGGGCACCCTAGATGTGGTGTTAGGGTTTCCATGGGAAGTAAAATTTGAAAAACCATGTTACTCTATAAAATTCCATGTAGATCAGTCTTGGAGGCTTAGGATGTTACTCAGAGGTCACACAGGCATTAGACGACAAGAGTACACATGCACATACATGGAAAGTTGTACACAAGCATAGTTAGATTTACACAGGTCAGTACACACATTGATAGAGATACACATTCATGGGGAGATGGAATATTATATATGTATAGAGATATCAAAACTCAAGGTACAATTATTTAATTATGTGTATATGTATATTTATATTCCCTTTGAGGTAGCAATACATATCATACCATAGGTTTAATGTACATGTCATGTACCCTTATGTACACATCATGTACCCCATTTGATGGTGTTCGGATCCCTTTATATTATTCAGTTTTGACTAGTACTAGCTTTTCGTGTTCCCTTTATCCATTCCCTCAAGGGTATGATGTGACATTATGTCCACTTCCACGGATTGTGGTCCCCTTTTAATTATTAGTTTTAGATATAGTTGGGGGTTTTTTTCGAGATACTATAGTGTGATACAATATAATTTTTACCCTAGGTGTGTTTTATGGAATTAGAGTGACCTCATTGATTATGTTGTTAATCCCCCTTACAACAAGCAATATCCGCAGGGTCTTGATATTATTGGAATATAATACCCACTGTATTGGGTTGATCTATATTGGGTTCATGATATCCCAAAGAAGTTCTGAGAGTGATCCCCCATCTGAACGTAAGGGTCATCTGAGACCAGTGAAAATTTTTGGGCATGACCCAATGATGATGACATCATGGATGACTATCTCCCATGATTCCATGGCTCCTAGAGTTGACTCTCCTGGAACGATCATTTCTTCATGCAGTATCATGTAGCTTCCAAATTAGTTGGGATTACATAAAGGTGCAGTTTCATTATTGAGTGTATCTAGGTTTTTAATATTATTAATTGATTTATCTAACTTTTTTATGAGATAAATATTCTTGATGGTTCATTTTTAGTTGTTTAAGGGTTTTCTATTGGATATTTTTATACTCACTCGTACATGGGATCTTCCTGCATGTGTTATGTCTTGGGAAGATGACATCCCATATGAGGGTATCCCGGAAGGACATAGAGTTGGTGGAGTGTAGCATGATCTTGATTGAACATGGTTATAATGACCCTGAAATTTCAAGGAATTTTTTTTAATTCTTTGGGATTTTACGAGTTTGTAGTTTCTGACGGCACCTGATTCTGAGGCCCGGTGTGCCAACAATAATTTTCTGAAGTTTAGCTCAGGTACGTTCAGTGAACGAATGAGTGGGTTTTTCTATCTTTTGAACCAGTGATCAGAATTGAAATTTGAGGGCATCGATGAACTCGTAATGCCGGTAATTGCTTAAGGGGACCCTTACTGTAGTTGTGTTTTCTCAGATTAAGTAGTAAAATTTTGGGTCTTAAATAAAAATTAAATAAAATTGTGTGTTCAATTTCATTTTATTATCCATGGAAGTTCAAATATACCATGGGAATTTGTTGGTGGGGCCTACAACCACCCAACTTCCCATGTGTGGTTATGTGGGAGGTGGGGCCCAAACTAGACGAACTATTCATCTCCCATAACACCCTTAAAACCACCCATAACTCTCATAAACCCCCCTTCTTTATTTTGATAACTCCTCTTAAATGTGATACCACTCACCTCCTCCTCTCTCCCTCTTTATCACTTGCCAACTCATTAATTTAATTAATTCGACCGCTTTAATTATTTTTGTTAAGTGTTTTGAATTTTGAAATTTAAATTACTTGTGTTAATAAAATAATAGAATTAGTTTATTATTTTACTTATCACACGTTGGTTTGGGGGAAATTAGTGGCAGAAATGTTTAAAAAAGAGAAATAAGTTCCTCTTTCGAAGAACATCATTCTCCTACGAAGAACATCATCTCTTCGACGAAGAACTTCGTCACCACAAAGAGAGACGACATGCCTTTCCTTCTTCCCTCCACAACTAATGTGGAGACATTGCTCCCTCCTTGGTCACATGCCAATGTCATATTCGAAACCACACCCCATGATGCAGTCATCCACAACGCCGACGTATGCCATCAATTTTGAGGTAGGGCATGTTGATTCAATTTTATTGAAAATAAAACTGTTCGTTGTGTTTCGTGAACCTTGTGCATTCTTGGCTATGTGATACCGTCTAATGCGGATGGCACAGGCCGAATAAACATGGCCCAACAACCATCCACTGGAACTTTATTCCTTTGGATTTGGAAACCAGAGGTGGGGGAAAACACGAAGCCATTGCGCTGATTGTGTGGAACGAACCACAGCCCGCAACGCGGGCTGCTTTGGAGGATGAACTGGTCGGGCCAGCGGCCGGCCGAGAGGAGCTGGCCCACAGTGCCAGGAGGGCACCACGCTGGAAGATCGGAGGCCCGCCCATTCGGGCCGCGTGTGCAGAAGACCGGCCGGTTTTGGGAAGGGCGCCGCCACCTATGCGGAAAACTGGGGCGGCTGCCCCCCCCCCCCCCCCTTGGAACCCACTCGGCTTCGGCCGAGCCAGTCGGGCATGCCGGGCCAGGTTGAGTCAGGTTGTGCCAGGCCTGGCCGGGCCGCACGACTTCGGGTCGGGCCACGTCCCTTTGGGCCGAGTTGAGTATTTTCATTCGGATCGGTCTGACACCCCTGCTAGGTTGGACCCATCAAACTGGGTCAACCCGACCCATCGGCCCACTATGCTAAATGGGTCAGGCCTGTTAACCATTTAAACAGGGTTAACATAAATACCACGCGTCCGATCGACGCTCCCTCTACGGCACTAGGACTCTTTCGACAAGATGGTACTTTTGTGATACTCTAAGTGAGTTTCAGATGATTTTGGATATCAGCCGAGTTAGAAACGTGCATATTTCTAACCAGGCCCCTAGAACGAAAAATCCTATATCTCTCAGACTGAGCGTCTGATTGACGCATCATCTGTTGTGTTGAGTTCCTATTATCGAGAAGGAACTTTAGGATACATCATATCTAGACATTGTGATAGTTGATCTATCGAACCTCTTGGCTTGTGTAGCGGACCCTCTCGAAATCGAGCGTGCTGTGTGCGAGAACCCTAGAGCTGGCTGCTACTGCGATGACGATAACAACTGTACTTGGATCCTACGTGGGTTCGATAGTGAGGAAGAATGTACGTAGATATTACATGGGTTTGACAGTGAGGATGATTGTACATGGATCCTACGTGGGTTCAGCAGTGATGGTTACTGTTCTTGGGTCCTACATGGGTTTAGCAGCGACGACTTCTATACTTGGCTCCTACGTGGGTTCGGCTGGGGAGATGATTTATAAGTTACATCTATCATCTCCACCCCTCTTCGTGAGTAGTATACCTCTGTGATATGTGTCGTGACATTCAATCAATATCATCGATGTGATTGACTTGCTTTCCTGTGTGGAGTGGGTTATGCTTTCCTATGTGGACTGGGTTGTAATTGGGCTCGTGAGTTGGAGCCGAACCGAAATTGATGACTTAGGTATATGTATGGGCATATACCAAAGTAGATTTGGTTGATACTTTATGTTTGTATCTTTACTTTGTGTTTTTTCCTTTGTAGATTCTGGGAGACCTTCGGGGGTCTCGAGGTCCCTACTGAGTATCGTATACTCACCCCGGCAAGGGCTATGCATGCACTACGTTTTGTTGGATGCAGACGACAGAAAACACTAATCGAGGTGCAGTCTTGTAGAGCTGGACAGTACCTGGAGGTGGACCACTTGGTGGGACGTACACGGAGCGGACGGCCGGACCCAAAGAGCTGAGGAGATCATCTGTACCCACCCTTCAGTTGGGATATCCGGTGGATGACTCAGTGGTTGCTGGTTTACTTTACTGCAGTTATTCCTTCTTTACTATTGTTCTGTACTTTCAGTTGGGTTTGTATTCTGGCCCATTTACTTTCCAGCACTTACTTTTGTACTGTGTTTACTTAGTGTTTACTTTAGCTTGAGTACTATGTTGTGTTTCTTTACTTATATAAAGGCAATTAATTCCTTTTTTCGGGATTTACTCATTTGGTGCTAGTCGAAAACCCCTGGCCTATGGAAGGCGGGCTTGGGTTAGTCACGGCATGGGCCCTGAGGACAGGTCATGAAAAATTGGTATCAGAGTAGTTGGTTCTACCACAGAACATAGGACTCTAATAATTTCTTCTGTGAAGCAATATTTTTAAGAGTATTGAGAGTGGTTTTCAGTCCAGTGAATCCAGTGGTGGTGTGCCGGCCGACGTATCCATACACCAGGACCTTGACTTCTGATTTCTGACTCTGTACTTGAAAACACTGATTGCATGTGTGTTTTAAAACTTTTCATTGTGATTACTTTGTGTCATCTCACTAGGTATAATGTATTAACCATGGAGTGCCTATTTTTTTCAGGATGGCCCCACGTAGGCAACCAGCTACGGTTCTGAGCTTTGTGCAAGATGGAAGCCCACCGAGCGACGTGGCCTCTGTGTAGGGCCCCATTCCAGAGGAGGCACCAACACAACCTCTACCCACCGAGCCACCGATGCCACCAGCCCCAGCTGCGGAGAGTGCATGTCACCTAAGTGCGTTGTACGAGTTTCAGCGTAAGAGGCTGCCCAGGTTCTGTGGAGAGACAGACCCTCAGGCAGCTGAGGATTGGCTGGAGGCTGTCTTCAGGGTTTTCAGATTAGTAGGGATTCCAGAAGATCTTATAGTTATCCTTGCAGCGAGTATCCTACATGCATCAGCAGGCAGATGGTTGAGCTTGATGCTCCAGGTGCACGACGTGACTTCTATACTTTGGACGGACTTCGAGAGCCTCTTCTGCAAGGAGTACATTCCAGCCACCCTCCATGTGGTGAGTATCCAGGAGTTACTACAGCTACGGCAGGGCAGCATGACAGTATCCCAGTAGTCGGCAATATTTACCGATCTCTTGTGCTACTCCACGGACATGGAAATGGACCCATTCTTCCGGGCCCAGACCTTCGATCAGGGGCTGAGTCATGATATCAGGTCTTCGATGATATCCCTCAGCATTCCAATATAGGCAGGAGTACTGGAGTGATCCCTTATGGTGGAGAGATTTCTTGCTGAGCCTATGCCAGCAGCGAGGCCTACCACTGGGTGACACGTAGTGGAGTCTTCTGCAGCCAGTAGTAGACAGATGTCGCAGAGGTCCAAGCGTACCAGGCTATCTGGTGGTCAGCCTAAGGATACTGGTTCGGAGGTGTGGGGTTCACAAGGGAGAGCCTGTCATACGAGAGGTAGGCAGTTCTATGCATGCGGCGGGTAGGGCCACATGGCTCATGACTGCCCAACCCGCCATGCAGAGGAGCAGCAAACGGTTGAGGGACAACCCAGGAAGAGGTAGAGGTTCAACCGTGGCAGTCTGCATGGAGCAGGCGAACGAGGCAGAGGAGCTGGCTGAGCAGCATGTGGTGGACGACGCTTTGATGCTCTACCACCACCACCACCAAGAGGGCCACCCAGACCACAAGGAGTTGGTAGACATCGGCAGGCTCAGCTTCAGGCAGTAGAGGCTTATGACCACGGCACACCTGAGATGATTCGAGGTACTATCTGTGTCTACTCCACCCTTGCAGCAGTTCTTATAGACACATGAGCGAGTGATTCATTTAATGTTTCTACCCTTGTTCAGAGCTCGGAGATTCCGATGGATCCATTAGCTCGATCCTTATGGCTAGAGACTCCTACTGGAGCAGACTCGACGATTACGCACTTGTGCCAGCAGTGTGAGCTTACACTGGGAGGCAAGATCTTCGGTTGGTATCTTCTTGTAATGGCGTCGAGTCCTTACGATGTCATCTTGGGCATTGATTGGCTATCTACAGTTCGTGCTCAGATCGACTGTTTTAGGCGCAAAGTGCAGTGTGTTCACATAGATGGGAGCAGGTTCACCTTCTCCAGCGAGAAGGGAGCCTCTGCAGCACAATATGGACTTACGAAGGGGAGAGGGCAGCCGATCACACATTAGTTGGCTAGTCTCATCCTCAGAGCGGTTGATGTGTAGAGTCCGATTTTTCCTGTTATGGTGGATCAGTATGTAGAAATTTTCCCTGACGACATTCAGGGACTACCTCCTCATAGATAGGTAGACTTCAATATTGACCTGTACCCCTGGACAACCCCGATATCTATTCCAGCATATTGGATGTCTATTGCTGAGCTTTGAGAGCTGCAGGTACAGTTGGAGGACATGCATGGAAAGGGATTCATCAAACCCAGTGTTTCACCCTGGGCTTCTCTGATTTTATTCGCCAAGAAGGTGGATGGGAGCTTACGACTATGTGTCGACTACCGTCACCTAAATCGGGTGATCGTAAAAAACAAGTATCCACTCCCAAGGATTGATGGCCTCTTTGATCATCTCAAGGGAGAAAAATGGTTCTCGATGATAGACTTCAGGTCTGGATATCATAAGCTCAGAGTTCGAGACGAGGATGTGTAGAAGACAACATTCAAGTGTCGGTATGGCTACTATGAGTTCTTGGTTATGCCTTTCGGCATAACCAATGCTCCAGAAGTTTTCATGAGTCTCGTGAACAGGATCTTCCAGCCTTACCTCAATCTATTTGTAGTAGTCTTCATCGACGACATATTGATTTACTCGACTATTGAGGAGGGACACGCCTACCATTTGTAGGTTTTACTGGACACACTCTGAGAGCTTCATCTTTATGGTAAGCTCTCAAAGTGTCAGTTATGGATTCAAGAGGTCCATTTCATAGGGCACATCATCTCTAATATGGGAGTTGCTACGGATCCTGCGAAGATCGAGGCAGTACTTGCTTGGGAGCCACCCAGGAGCGTGACAGAGGTACGGAGTTTCCTAGGTCTAGCTAGGTACTATCAGAGATTTGTGCCACACATCTCCAGAGTTGCAGAACCAATTTCATCTTTGATAAAGAAAGGGAAACCCTTTGTGTGGTCAAATAGATGTCAGCAGAGCTTCTAGGAGATGAGACAAAGATTGACCAGTGCACCCATCTTGAGGCTACTGGAGGAGGGAGTAGGGTACGTAGTTTACTACGATGCATTAGGGACAAGACTTGGGTGTGTCCTAATGTCAGAGCAAGAATTGATAACTTTTGGTTCATGAGAGTTGAAGAAGCATGAGCAGAACTACTCTACCCATGACCTAGAGTTAGCACTGGTGGTCTTCACCTTGAAGATGTGGCGGCACTATCTAATGGGAAAGCGCTTTACAGTCTACTCTGACCACCCGAGTCTCAGTTATATCTTCTCACAGAAGGACCTAAACCTGAGACAGCGGTGATGGCTCGAGTTCTTCTAGGACTATGACATTTAGATAATCTATACTCTTGGGAAGGGGAACGTAGTAGAGGATGCTCTCAGCAGATGATCGGGCATTGAGTTACTTGGATAGGCGATGGAGCAGCTAGCCACATTGCAGATATCCATCGTTGATAGAGATGGAGAAGCCTTTCTACAGTCTCTCACATTCACTCCTCCACTACTTCAGCAGGTCAGGGAGGCGCAGCGTGGGGACGTTGACTGTGAGGCGCGATGTACTTAGATATCCTCAGGGTTGGCACCCGGGGGATTTTATGAAGGCGGGGAGCATATAATCCTCTTTAGGATACATACCATGGTACAAGTTTCACTATAGGAGGAGGTGCTAAGGGAGTTCCACACTTTCCCTCTAGCGGTACATCCTGGAGTAGCGAAGATGTACCAGAATCTCAGACAACATAACTGGTGGCCAGGTATGAATAAGGTTGTGGTAGAGTTCGTTTCAGGATGCCTCACCTACCAGTAGGTGAAGGCGGAGCACCATGTACCGACAGGCGTGGTGCAACCCTTAGAGGTCCCGGAGTGGAAGTGGGATTGGATATCCTATGATTTCTTGACAAGGCTTCCACGTACTTCCAGAGGACACGACTCCATCTGGGTGATTGTCAACCGACTCACCAAGTCATCCCACTTCATACCTATCAAAGAGGAGGGGTCAGTGGGGAGCTTTGGACGCCTCTATGTTCAGGAGATTGTACGGCTTCATGGAATGCCATCATCTATCCTCTCTGATTGAGATGCTCGCTTTACTTCCAAACTTCGGAAGGGGTTGCTAGAGGCATTTGGGACGCAGCTATGCTTAAGCACCACCTTTCATCCTCAGATGGATGGCCAGATAGAGAGGACCATTCAGACTATCGAGGACATGCTCCATGCTTGTGTCCTCGACTTTGGTCACAGTTAGGAGGACCACCTACCTTTAGTGGAGTTTGCGTACAACAACAGCTACCACTCCACCATCGGGATGGAACCATACAAGGCATTGTACTTTTGACCTTGCAGATCACCTCTGTGCTGGACTGAACCTGGGGATTCAGCACTTGTAGGACTAGAGATGGTCCAGGCTATGACGGAGAAGGTACAGATCATCCAGGAGTGGATGAGGACTGCCCAGAGCCGACAGAAGTCCTACGCTGATAGGAGGCGGAGACCACTAGAGTTTGAGGATGGCGACCACGTTTTCTTATGGGTCTCTCCTCGACGTGGATTATGGAGATTTGGTCGGGGCAGAAAGTTATCTCTGTGCTTTATCGGACCATTCCATGTTCTCAGCAGGATATGCAAGGTGGCTTATCGCCTGACCCTTCCCCCTCAGTTGCACCGAGTGCATGACATCTTCTACATATCTTAGCTGAGGAGATATCTTCACGACCCGACACATATCATCGACCACGGGGAGCTGGACATCGATGACGGGGCTACATTTGTGGAGATCCTAGTGGAGATCGAGGATCGACAGAAGCGGGTCCAACATGGATGGTCGATTCCTCTAGTTCGAATCAGGTGGAAGCACGAGAACCTCCAGGAGATCACATGAGAGCGGGAGGCTCAGATGTGTGTACAATACCCTCATTTGTTTCCCCAGTTTTTGTTGGAGTTTTACGGAGATGCAAAGCCCTGATTTGGTAGTAATGTAAATACACATAAATTTCAAGGAATTTTTTTTTTAATTATTTGGAATTTTATGAGTATGTAGTTTCTAACGGTACCTGATTCGGAGGCTCGGTATGCCCAAAATAATTTTCTGAAGTTAAACTCGGGTACGTTCAATGAAAAAACGAGCGGGTTTTTCTATCTTTTGAACCAATGCTCTGAATTAAAATCTGAGGGCACCAATGAACCCAAAACGCCGGTAATTTCTTAAGGGGACCCTTACCATAGTTTTGTTTTCTTTGATTAAGTAGTTAAATTTTGGTTCTTAAATAAGAAGTAAATAAAATTGTGTGTACAATTTTATTTTATTATCCATGGAAGTTAAACTCTCCCATGGGAATTTGTTGGTGGGGCCCACAACCACCCAACTTCCCATGTGTGGTTATGTGGGAGGTGGGTCCCACACGATCCCAACTATTCCTCTCCCATAACTCCCTTAAAACCCTACATAACTCTCATAAACCCCCCTTCTTTATTTTTTAACTCCTCTTAAATGTGAGACCACTCACCTCCTCTTCTCTCACTCTTTAACACATGCCAACTCATTAATTTAATGAATTAAACCACTATAATTAATTTGATTAATTGTTTTGAATTTTAAAATTTAATTACATGTGATAACAAAATAATAACATTAGTCTATTATTTTACATAGCACATGTTGTGTTGGGAGAAATTGGTGGGAGAAATTGTGTAAAAAGGAGATGGAAGTTCCTCTTTCGAAGAAAATCATCCTCTCGCGAAGAATGTCATCTCTTCGATGAAGAATGTCGTCACCATAATGTGCGATGATGTGCCTTTACTTATTCTCTCCGAAACTAGTGTGGTGACGTCATTCCCTCCTTGGTCGCACGCCAATGTCGTCTTCGAAACCACACAGCGCGACGCTGTCTTCCGTGACGCCGACGTAAGCCATCAATTTTGAGGTAGGGAATGTTGATTCAATTTTAGTGAAAATAAAATAGTTCTTTGTTTTTCGTGAACCTTGGGCATTCTTGGCTTTGTGATACCGTCTAAAGCAGAGGGCGCGGGCGGAACGAACACGGCCCGACAACCCTCCGCTGGAACTTTATTCCTTTAGATTTTGCAATCGGATGCAGGGGAAAACACTGTGTCCTCACTCCGTGCTGGGATCGTGGCGAAGAGAACCAACGTCGTCATGCCGGTTGTGCGATATGAATCGTGGCCCGCAACACGGACCGCTTCGGCGGAAAAACTGACTGGCCCGTCGGCCGGCCGGGCGGAGCTGGTCTGCGGCACCAGGAGGGCGCCGGGCTGGAAGATCGGCGACCTACCCATGCAGGACGCATGCATAGAAGACTGGCCGGTTAGGGGAAGGGCGGCGCCGCTTGGCGCCGCCAGTGTGGAAAACCGGGCCCCGCCCCCCCTTGGAACCCGCTCGGCTTTGGCCTAGCTAGCCGGGTCGCGCGCCCCGCTGGGCTGCGCCAGGCCGGGCCGGGCCGCGCCCCGCCAGGCCGCGCCGCGCCACTTCGAGTCGGGTCGCGCTACTTCGGGCCAGGCCGCGTCCCTTCAGGCCGAGTTGAGTATTTTCCTTTGGACTGGTCTGACACCCCTGCTGGGTAGGACCCATCAAATTGGGTCAACCTGACTAGTCGGCCCACTAGGCTAAACGGGTTAGGCCTATTAATCACTTAAACGAGGTTAATGTAAAGACTGTGTTTCCAATCGATGTGCCGTATGCGGAACTAGGACTCTTTCGACGAGACAATCATTTTGAGATACTGTAAGTGAGTTTCGGATGATTTTGGATATCATCCGGGTTAGAAATGTGCATATTTCTAACCGGGCCCCTGGAAAGAAAACACCTATATCTCTCAGACTGGGCTTCTGATTGACGCGCCGTCTGTTGTATTGAGTTCCTATTGTCGAGACGGAACTTCAAGATACATCAACTCTAGAATGTGTGACAGTTGATGTATCGACCCTCTTGGCTCGTGGAGCGGAGCCTCCCATAATTGAGTATGCTGTGTGCGGGAAACTTAGAGTTGGCTTCGACTACGATGACGATGACGACTGTACTTGGATCCTACATGGATTCGGTAGCGAGGACTACAGTACTTGGATCCTACGTGGGCTTGGTAGCGAGGACGATTGTTGTTGGATCCTATGTGGGTTCGACAGTGATGCTTACTGTACTTGGATCCTATGTGGGATTGACAGCGACGACTTCGGTACTTGGATCCTACATGGGTTCGACAGTGGTGATGATTTAGAGGATATAACTATCATCTCTACCCCTCTTCATGAGTAGTATACCTGTGTGAGTTGTGTCTTGAATTTCAGTCATTATCATTGATGTGATTGACTTGCATTTCTGTGTGGACTGGGTTGTGCTTTCCTGTGTGGACTGGGTTGTACATGGGCTTGTGAGTTGGAGATGAACTGAAATTGATGACTTAGGAATATGTATAGGCATATACCTAAGTAGATTTTGTTGATACTTTGTGTTTGTATCTTTCCTTTGTGATTTGTCCTTTGTGGATTCTAGGAGACCTTCGGGGGTCTCGGGGTCCCTACTGAGTATCGTATACTCACCCCTGCACAGGCTATGTCCGTACTACGTTGTGTTGGATGCAGACGACAGACAACACTGATCAAGGTGGAGTCTTGTGGAGCCGGATGGTACATGGAGGTGGACCACTGGGTGGGACGTACACGGAGTAGACAGCCGGACCCGAGGAGCAGAGGAGATCATCTGTACCCACCCTTCAGGTGGGATATCCGGTGGACGACTCAGTGTTTACTGGTTTACTTTAATGCAGTTGTTCTTTCTTTACCGTTGTACTTTACTTTCAGTTGGGTTTTTATTCTGGCCCATTTACTTTCCACCACTTAATTTTTTTCTCAGTTTACTTAGTGTTAACATCATCATGTGTACTCTGTTGTGTTTCTTTATTTATATAAAGGCAATTCCTTCCATCTTATCGGTATTTACGCCTTTGGTTCTAGTCGTCAGCCCCTTGACTATGGAAGGTGGGCTTGGGGTAGTCACGACACAGGTCCTGAGGATGGGTCGTGGCAATGGTGTTATTCTTATGGTTTAATTTTATCATAGTCTCCACCCTTAGAGAAGGATGAATGTCTGTAGGTTTTGGTTGGGTTTATATTATCCCATCTCCTTCACACATTATGTACTTAAAAATTGTACTCTGATTGTGGGATCATAGATGTATGTATTCCTTGGTATCTATTGTTTTATATTTCATCATTTTTGGGTATGGAAATTTGTGTGTGTTTACAAGAACAATAGGTTAATTCCTCCCATCTGTGTGGTATTTATACGCAGTGCCTATCGTTATCCACTGCCCTATTGGAGGCTGTCATAGGGTAGACATGTTTCGGGCCTCGCTAGGCCAGTTTGTGACAGATAGTGTTAAAGTGTGGAAGTTGTACCTTGGGAATAGTGTTTTTGAGATGTGTTTTGAGAAATAGTGTTATGTTTATTGGGTTCGTCTTTCATCCTAGGGAATTTTATTATCGTGTAGTGGTCGAAGTATCTATACAAAAAGACTCTGATCACCTTCTTTTTGATATGGTAAACAAAGAAATTTGTTATAAGAAAAAATATAGTTCATTCATCCTAGAGGAATGGATTATGTTTTACATGTCCTTAACGAATCAAATCCATAGACATAATATTTAAATATGGTATATCGTTTCTATTTCTGGATGCCTCCATAAAGAAAGCCATATATGATCCCACTACATGATCATGAGAATGATCTGCTAAGTAACGCGACTTCGGTATAAGGGATTGCATTAGGGATAGAACATTCGGGTGGTTTACCAGTTATACCAACACCCTTTGAACAACATATAATTCTAGAAATAATATTTGAGCATGAACACTTGATGAGTGAACTTCACGAGTTCCAATGGTAGTGTCCTCCTCGGTTTTATGGTGAACCATACCCCCAAGTGGTCGAGGACAAGATAAAGGCAGTCACATGAGCTTCCTTCAATGTTAGGTCACTGGTAGATCATATAGAATTTCTCATAATGAGTCTTTTTCAAGTATATACTGGAGGATGGAGGATTTTATCTATTCAGTAAAAAAATGATACAACTCTATCCTAGTAAGACTTCAACAATACATTTGAATAGAATTTTTATCCAACCACGTTGTGTTCAATACACATAAAAGAGAATATTCATCTACATAATGTCTTTTTACTATAGTGGAGTATTGAAAAAAGTTTACTTATCACTCAAAATACTCCATGGATATAGTGTAAGATATGTTATTCGGAAAAAAAACCATTGATTAGGGAATAAAATTGGATATTAGTGATTCAGTGATATCTCTCTATATCCAGTACTTAGTTGGGGTTCTTGAATAGGGCTTACTAATGGGTAGATTCTAGGTAGACTACTGAATGTGGGTTCTAGTAGTTGGAACCCAAAATTTCATACTATAGTGGTAGGAATATTATGGATGTCATTGGGATCTGACCATTCCATACACTTCCAGAGATGATCTTGTGACAATGGGTCAACGGTGAAAGCCTATCAGGATGGATATAGTTATCCATGGGAGAGGATGTGTTTCTCTTTTAATTGTTGAGGACACATTGAACATAACATTTGAACTCATCTTATAACTGATCGAGTGATAGTAGAGGGACCTTAGATTAATTAATAGTAGAAATGTCGGGGTGTTCCACAAGACCATTAACATGGAAGAGGGGTTAATAGAGTGGAAAGAGGTTCTCAGAGGTTTTATTTATTACCACCACCACCCCAGGAATTCCACGCTAGGCTCATGGGGATCGAGGGTAGGGATGAGGACAACTACATGCTATGATGTATTATGACCCCAAGGCTCTAGGGAAGATATGAGGTTGGGTAAGTGTATTTTCTAACGTAGCTATAATATTGATAGACACAAGCACATGAAATTCCTTTATTTCCACATATTTGGTTTGACAAATAGAAATTATGGTTGATACTTTATCTCAACCATTGAATATAGAAACTTCTAAAGGAGGTGACTTCACATTTGAACACTTATTTCGATAGTACAATTTGATAATTGGAGGTGATATTGTCTTATGTGGTCTATTTTTAATAGCGATGAGGTCATTTTATGAAATCTTATTTATGGGATGTAAATACATAGTTCATTACTAGATTATCTATTCTAGATAGATTATGAATTGTGTCCATAGTGATGGGCCGATTTTTTCCTTCGCAGGTGAAAAGAAAACCAGAGTAGATTAGGATGATCTTAGGCAAGGATCAAATACCCATATTATCATTATATAGTTGTGTAATGGTTCTAAAATAATAGATGTACATGTCACTATAGTCATTATGAGCACATTGTGATTCCCTTATGTGTCAAAAACACCCGAGAAGTTTCAATGGGATCACGAACTAGATCATTCATCATTTCTTAGAATAATTTTTACTAGCCTTTATATGAGATACCCTATTGAAGTCGATATATGTGGAGGATCACATGACATAGTTGATGATGGTTCTTGCCACACTTTTAGGGGCCCAACATTATAGGAGTCTCTCGAGGATTCAATTTTTTATTTGAGAGTTCTACATTATAGGACACGTAATATCATAGGCATGATTGGTAGTGAACACCTTAATGTTTGAGTCAATTCTTTCTTGGGATCCACCCAAGAGTGGTATTGAGTTGTAGATTTTCTGTTGGTTGGATGGGTACAATTGGAGGTTCATACAAGATATCTCCAAAGTGGTAGAACCAATGACAACTTTGACCTGAAAGGGGAATCATTTTGTATAGATGGAATGGTTTCAAAAGTGATTTTAGAAGTTGAGGAAGAGGTTTAAGAGAACTCCCATTTGAATATTTCTAGAGGAAGGTGTAGAGTACATAGTGTTCAGCGATGTATCAGGGACAAAGATTGGTTGCATTCTAATACAGAGTTAGGTGACGATTCCCTATATCTCATGTTAGTTGAGAGCACATGAGCAGAACTACATGACCAATGATTGTAAGTAAAGAGTTTTATCCTATTTACTAAATATGTGGTGAAAGTACTTGATCGGTAAGCAGTTTACTATCTACTCTAACCAAAATAGTCTCATGTATATATTTTCTCAAAATTATCATAACTGGTTATAATGGTAATGACATGAGTTTTTCAAGGTCTATGACTTAAATATCATCTTTAATCCTCATAAGGGGAATGCTGTGGAAAATTCTATCAGTAGGGGATCATGTTCCAAGTTATTGGATGAGGAATCCAAATAAGTATGCAAATTACTATTTTCCTTTGTGCACAAGGAATGTGAATAATATCTACACTAGATTCTTGTTAAACCACTGATTTTATAGTTGTTTATGGATAATCATCATGGAGATATTGACTGTGAGACCATATATAATTAGATATCCACTATAAAATCTCGTGGTGGATATTATGAAGATGGGGATCATAATAACATTTTTAGAGGATAAATAAGTGAAGCACTATAATTTTAGTAGAGTTGTAGTTTGAATTCCATACATAAAATATGGTGATACATATATGTGTGTAAAAGATATTCCAAGACTTCCGACATCAATATTGGTGGCCATTCATGATGACTTGTGTTTCATCATTTGTGTCTTGAGGCCTCACTCTCCAATAAGTGATTGTTGAGAACTAGGTTCCATCATATTTATAGTAAATCCTCAAGGTGTTTCATTGGGAGTTAGATGACATATACATAGGCATTGATAAAGGGATACCACATACTTTTATTGGACAAAATTCTATTTGTGTGGTTGTTGACTGACTCGCCATGTCATCCCACATCCCAACTGTTAGAGATCATAGTCCAGTAGTGAGATTGGGATGATATTTTATTCAAGAGATATTCTGAATCCAAGGAGTTACCTTGAAAATAATTTTAGACAGTTATTCTTTCATCATGTCATGGTTATGTTAATGATTATTGTATGATTTTGGGTCATCACTTCATTTGATTTCTATTGTTCACCCCAAGAATGATGGCTACACTGATCAGACTATCTGCGTCATTGAGGACATGGTGTGGGTTTTCATAGTGGATTTTGGTCGTTATTGGGATGATAAATACCCTTTGGGAGTATTTATTCCACAATAGTGACCATTCCACCATTTTGATGGAACCATTTTGGCTACCTTGTATAGTTGACATTATAGGTCACTAACTTGTTGGACTAATCCAAGAATGTCATCACTCATGGAACTATAGTTGGTGCAAGCTCTAATAAGGAAGGGGAAGATTATAATGGTGTAGATGAAGATAAGATATATCTGTCAAATGTTTTATTTCGACCGATGATGGAGCCCACTAGAGTTTTAGGAGAGAGACCTCGTGTTATAGAGGGTCTCACCACAATGTGGATTATGGAGATTAGGAAATGGAGACAAGCTATTTCTATGATTCAATGGCCCTACATAGATACAGTATATATTTTTTGATGTGGCACACTAATTTTCTCTATCATTATGGTTGGTCCAAGTACCAAACATCTTCCATGTATCATAGTTGAAATGGTATGTTCATGACATGTCGAATGTTATCACCTAGAGTGATATGGACATCAATGATGGGGGATAACTTTATTGAGGACCCAATGGAAATCGAGGAATATCATGAGCGAATTCTTCATGGGTGATTGATTCCCTTATTGCATGTTTGATGGTATCAAGTGAATCTTAAAGATGGAACATGGGAGAGGTAAACCAAAATTCAATCCCAGTAACATAATCTTTTTCTATAGGTTTTTATATTTTTAGGTTGAAAATCTCTAATGTCTGGAGAAGAAAATGATTTTTATTTTTTATGTATTATATTTTTATATTATAAATTTTATTTTCATATCCATTCCCTGAGAGGACAAGAAATTACAAGGCCTAGTTTACATGGAATTAAATTTTGAAATATATTAAATATATTACTATCAAACATGTGATGTTGAAAAAAATACCTCAATGTAACATTAAAATGTTTTAGGATGATTGTGTTTCTTGAAAAAGTAGGTTTATGTGGCTAATAGTAGAGTTTCAAAAAGATTTTTGACAATTTAGTATTGAAAATATTCATGTGAAATGGAATGGATTCACTGGAGAAGATATAGAAAAATATGTATTCATGGTGGTGTCGTATCATATTTCTTTTCCAAATTTTTAGGGTTCCAAAACTCAAGGACAGAGAAAGGTTTTTTGAAAAAAGAAGTTATGTGAATGATTGCAGGTGGTATAGAAGTTTTCATGCAAGGAATGTTTTGGGATCACTACATCATAATATGAAAAATGAAAGAAGTGCACAAAATATTTTAATTTTCATGAAATATGAGTATTCACACCAAATATAGAGTTCCACTTGTTTGTGAAATAAAGATGAAGTCAGCTCCATGAAAGATACATACATGCCCAATGCGACGTCGAAAATGGTTTTCCACATTTAGAGAAATGTTATGCACGAGGTGTTCATCAAAAGAGAAACATTATTACCAGGTCAATGAAGTATAAAATTAAGTGGTTACCCCCTCATTTTAGTAGATCAACCATTAGATAAAATCAGTTATCTGAATCGTGTACAAAATGAATGCAAAAGGAGTCACACATAATAATAGAGTTTCATGTAAGAAGAGAGTTTCAAAAAAAGCCTAACAGATACACATAAGGAGTGTTTCCTTGTTAACACATGTAATTTTGGATTTCTGCACCTAAAACCAAATGTTTCATGAATGGTGTCAATGTTACTCACAAGACACATATAGTTTTTGAGAAAGGAAATATTTTACCAGTAATTATGGGGTAATCTGGTATTCATCCAGAGGATGGAAAGGGAAATTAATGATACACTAAATTATGTGTAAAACATACTGATTCAAGAGATCAATGTGGTTTTATTAGAGGAGAAGTGGTCGAACATCAGTTGAGAGTGTGGTGGGATTTTAAATTGTGATTGGCTGCAAACAAGGAGGGATAGTGACTCCATTCTGAAAATTGTAATGGTCATGAGATTGGAAATATAAGTGATCTATCCTAATCCCCTTTTTTACAATTAACATTATTGGATTTGGTACATCAATATGTCCTCATTGTATAATCCTTGGACGTGGCCCAACGATGGTGAACGATATAAAATTATTGTATCTTGTGCATGATTTCATTTCTATTCATAAATTTATATGAGAGATAGAGAGAGAAGAGTGATTTTTTAATGTTGAAAATAGATCCAAAGGTGAGGTTGTATTAATTTTTCCTACCCTGATTCACCCCCCCCCCCCCCTCTCAGGATATTTAACCTAGTTGGCATTACATGTTCATTTTTCTTGAAATGGTGTAATTTATCTAGAATGGAAGCCTATATATGCAATATTTGGGCACCATTGAATTCAAAGTATAGGGTTTTCCTTAGGTGTGACATAACCTTGGAGCGTATTGGGTGTTTGCGTTGAGCATGGTCAATGCTATATGCCTGAATAAACTTATCAATTAAATTAATTTACTAATTAAAATCACCATGACCAGTTTTTTGGGTAATAAATATTCTCTTATGAAAAAAAACTAGAAGTATGATATGAAGATGTTTATAAAACCAATTCTATATGCATGGGTTATAATATTATGACACTATTACATTTTTTAGTTTTGGCGCCTATGGTAGCGGGCGACCGCCATTGGCGGTCGCTACTGATGCTATTAGCGACCGCCAAAAGCGGTCGCTAAAACTGAAATGTAAATGGCGGGATTTTTCCCGCCCCCCACGTTGTCTTCGTCGATGTCACTCACTGCAACAGCGTCGACGCCTCCCGCCGCCGCACCGCCACCACAGGTCACCCTCTGTCGCCGCCACCCCGTCGCCTCCCGTCGCCCCTACCAATGCTGCCGGAAAACCTCTCACCCCCGGCAGTCAACCGATGCTGTTAAATCCCCAACGTCACCCTTGACGCTTCCTCCGGCCACCGTGGTTCTTCCATGGCCGTCAACCAAAGCTCTGGGTCACCTCCAACATGCTGCGCGCGCCCCAGTATACAATCGGCACCAAATAATCGTCAGTTTTCGAAGAGAGTATTAGCGACCGCCATTAGCGGTCGCTATTACTCAATAGCAACGGAGCAACTGCGACCGCCAAAAGCAGTCGCAGGGCGGTCTCTAAAGGGCATTAGCGACCGTTTTTGGTGGTTGCTAAAACCCTCATTTCTAGTAGTGTGAATAGAATAAATGATTATGAAACATGTTTATTTTACATGGATTATGCTATGATAAAATGTTTATGAAATGAATTTATTTCTAATATAATTATTGTTTTATGATATTGTGGTAAAAATGTGAATGATTGACATTATGTGGTGAGTAGTACTTAAATTATATGTCCCACCAATATATTGGGTAAATATTTTTATCTCATGAGATACATATTATTTTGAATCGGGAGTGAACCCATTTTAGTAAGGGTATCTATATACTATGATAGTATTGGATCTATCTCTAAAACCTATGATGATTTGGAGTTTGAGAATATTCCTCTATGATACTCAAAACAATGATCCTTCACATCACTACTATGGAAATGATTTTCTATTCTTTTCTATATGCCACAAGTGTATGTATTATTCCAATGTTATGCTATCATGGATCAAGTTCATGGACTCCTTAATGATACATATCTTATAGACTTCCATGAATTATATCATGAATCATTATTATGATCAATGATATGTAGTGTATGATATTCAAATGTTATTTCCATTATTTTCAAACCCTTTTTCATTTGTTATGATATGTCCATTAGTTATCATTACTGAGCATCTAGGATCACCCTTCATTATTTTTCCTTTTCCACATGTTATCATGAAAAGAATTAAGTGTGACACTTCTAAGAAGGGTTATAGTTATGAAAAACATAGTGGGAGATGATTAATATCCTTTAAGAACTAGTTTTTTATGTGTCCATGTTTCCAATGGAACTAAACCTATATGATTCAATAATGACTCATTATGCAAGTAATGAATATTCATCTATGATTATGTGATATCAATGTATAAATTTTATTGGTTTGTAGAAGATCAATGAAGACGTTTTTCAAGAACAAAATATGTATTCATTTCTATTATCTTTAGACACATTGTGATAATTGAATATCCTACACTATGAAAAACTAAAAACAATATTAACCTTATCTATATTTTCATTTTAGGGTTTAGACTTATTTGGGGAAAATTTCTAAATGTACCCATATTAAGAGGATGGAATCATAATAATTCTCTTGTACCTAAGCTTGATCTATATAGACAATTCTATATCAATCACTACATATGGATTGATTACGGGATTCATTAAAGAATCTGAGGTCCCAAAATCTCATATCTTATTTTCCTCCATGAGATCATAATTATGAAAAAGAAATTTATTTTTGTGAATATTCCAAATTCATTAAAAATATGTTATATACTATACCTCATCATAAAAACATATAATCAAAGATATCTGAGTAAACATTTCAGGACTGTGAAAAACATAGAATTGGTTTTCATCATAAACCTTAAATGGTCAAAAAATTTCTTCACTATCACCTGATGTTAAACTATATGAAATATGGTCCAATATATAAGACCATAAATGACTTAGTGTGAACCACTCTATATGAAAATATAGTACCCATTTGAGGGCTTGATATATACAGCGGTTCTTGAAGTGTGGTCACTATCCATAAACCTATGTTTTGATAAAATTCCAGCATTCCTAAGTAAAACTAGATCTCTTATCCTAGTCATTTTCCATGCAGCTTCTTATGGTTCCAATCACATAATAGAATAAAAGACACCCCTTTTCATTATATGAGTTGGATATATACAAAGACCTCTTTCAAGAAATACATGTGTCATGATTCTCGATACTTTAGGATATGTAGTGAAGAAAGTATATTTTATTGCATACACCATCAAATTTTTTATTACTATTAAATACCCCTCAGTAATATGAGAGTCCCTAATATAACAAGTCAACACTTCGCCAAAAAACATTTAGATATTGCAAGATTTAAAGAGATTTAATTTATGAATTTAATTAAAAGGATTATTTTAAATTGGAATTAACCAAATTAACATCATTTTTGGTTTTATAATATCAATGTTATGTAAAGTTGTTGTTTTTTAATATTTTTTTACAAATAATTTATTTTTAGGTAGTATTAAAATGTGTAGTTTTCATCAAAACTATAACTTTTAGGACATAATAATTATATAAACTGAACCTAGAAATTTTAAAAACCATTCCATTAAAAAAAATATGAGTGTAAAAAGAAAAAAATAAATTTAATAGATAAAATTATAAAAAGTTATTGTTATCTCTTTATCAACACAAGTGATATTCTATAATAAAAGTAACTTTTTTCGATCATTTTTAATTAAAAATTAATTTTGTTAAATTCTGGCTTAGCATTCCTTCAAATCCAATAATAATAATTTTTTATTATAAACCAATTATTACCATGAGAATAAAATTCATTTGAATTTTTTTTCAACACATATATTTTAATCATAAAAAATCACATTTCATATAAAATATGGTTTTACACGACGGATTCTCAAAAATTAAAATTGAATTTGATTAAAAATAAAAATTTTAAAGGAAAAAACAGATTTAATATTTGGAATCATTATAACCTAATTATTTAGTATAGTCCTTTTTATTTATAGTAATTAAAAGAAAATTTTATTCTGTAAAAAGTAAATAACACGTTAAAACAAAAAAAATAAGAAAATTGAAAATACTAAGATTAACAGACATCAAAATAGACTTAATAAAACTATAAAAACAAATTATTGATGTATGATCAATTAAAGATTTTACCAAAAGATATTATTGTTCTTTTTTTTCCACTCAATATGAAAAAATGCACCCTCTTTATATTATGTTGAAATATTTACAAAAACACAATTCTGATAACATATGTATGGTTCCTCTAACCACCTCCTCAATGCCACTCATAAATTTGGTTTCCTCTTAATAATACTCCCTTATTATTTATATGATAATCACATTTTACCCTCTTAATCATATATTAATAAGTGATTCCCCTATGTCTCCAATTTATAAGGAGTCCTCCTAGGGAAAGCCCAAGTCCTCAATGTGGGAATTAATTTTCAATATGTTATTATTTTCTATTTTACTTTTACAACTATATTTTTCTCTATACTATATAATTAAATTATATTTTAATATTTAATGTAATTATTATATGTTAATAACAATTAACCACTTTTCCTCATTTACTTTAAGGAATAAAACATTAATGCATGTGTGTGGTCTACCGACGCCATAAAGAATCATGATTATTTTTCATTAACCAACATTATTGAATGGTACTAATATTAAATTTAATAAATAATTATGATAGTTATAAATTTTATAAGATCTTAAATGGAAAAAAATATTAACCATTTCTCTCATTCAAAGGATTATGAAATCATAAACCATGCATATGTGTGGACTACTGCCTCCATGGAATGAATGATTCCCAGTTTTTTTGTCTCACAAAAACGTTTCATAGATTCTAATTTAAATGTATTTAATAGATAAATATAATTTTTATGAAGTTATTAAGGTTCTTTTGAGACAAATTAGACAACCTATAAACAATATGAGAAATAAAAAACTTGGGTAAACTCAACCATCCAAAAAAGTATTATAAGAAAAAAAACTGATTTCTTTATACGACCGGGTGGAGTGGAAGTTTATCAACAGGGTTTTTGCAGTTATGAGCCTCTCTTCCTGGAACCCTGATATCATTTTTCGCTATTTTAGTTCTTCCAGGGCATTGATATCCTTCATGGGAAAATTTTTTGGGTTCTCTAAATGAACTCATGGCATTCGGCAAGGAGACCCACTCTCTTTGAGTATTTTCATCATTATCCAGGACATCCTCAGTCGTCTCATTCTTCATAGCATCAACAGAGGTGAGATTCTTCCCTTCCGCAGAAGTTCAAGGATTCCCAATGTTTATCAGCTTTTGTTTCTAGATGACACCATTCTTATCACCAACGCATCTAGCAGGTCAGTGTGAGGCATTAACAAAGCATTGGAGGTCTATTTCTTTTGGAGTGGCCAGAGCATCATCAAGAACAAAAGCTATTTCTTTATCTCTCGTAATTGATCTGATAGCCGTGCTCTTACAGTAAACCATTCTCTGGGTGTGCAAAAACTCAGCTTCCCCATGCAGCACTTGGGAGCACCCATCTCCCCGAAGCCTCTGTGCATCCAATATTTTGACCATATTTCATGTAGAATCATGGAAAGGGTGCTTAATTAGAAGAACCACTTTCTCTCCTTTGGTGGCAGAATCTCTCTAGTTAACAGTGTTATCCAGACTACTGTGATCCATGCACTATCTTCTATCAATGTTCCAAAAGGGGTGATATGAAAAATGGATAAAATCTTTGCTGGTTTAATTTGGGACCCAATGTCGGAGGGAAGTAGGACCTAGGCCTCGTGGAAAGATTGGAACATCCCACCAGCAAAGGCGGTATCATCATCTACAGCCTCGTTGATGCCCTCTTCTGCATGCATGCAAAAATGGAATGGGAGGTGCTGGAAAAGTGAACCCTATGGGGGATAACCATGCATGCTAGTTACATCAGGAACGAGGCCTCCGGGGTCAGGCAACCCTTCTGGATGGAGATCGGCCCCCTCATCGCTTCCCTCAGGCCGCACACCCGCTAGATCATCGGAATAGGGGAGGTTTCTTTTTTGCATGATAAATAGTGTGGAGATCCCAATGGGTATTCAAGCTCCCCTACCACCAACATATCCTTCAGGGAGGCCAGTAACTACCCGTCTTTCACCAATTATGTCTTCACCAAGGACCAAATGAATGTGTTTCAACTCATTGACATTAATTCGACTTCGGACCGGTGTGTGTTCACACCATCCTCCTCAGGCACATTCACATCCAAATATTTTTGTTGGGTCCAGGCCATGACAACGGGTGCTGAAGAACGGAGTGCCACTCTTTGGGACAAGTCACTCCTCGCAATATTCAATTTCCTCTCTTAGAGGATCAGAAATAAAGAAATGCCCACCTAGGAGAACATCAAGTGGTGCGGCGGGATCATGGATTCCCGTTGTGTTTCTACAAAAGGTATCAAGAGGAAAGCCCAAACCATCTGTTCTTTGAGAGCGACTGGGTGAGAGAGGTTTGGGAGGGATTTGGAACCTTCACCGGTTTTTCTGTCTCATATATGGCCGATCATCCCATTCTCCTTTGTTGGTTCCATGGGTCTGGTGATCAGGGCATGGAGAAGAGAGCTCGAACTCTGGTGTTGCATGCAGGCTGCTGGAGCATGTTGCGGGCTTGTAATATATACCTTCATGAGGGGGTGTCATTGTCGGTGCGAGCGATCATTATCCACATGAAAACTCTCTTTATTGATATGGTCTGGGAAATTAACGATTGGAAGGAGGCTTCTACTCTGTAATTCCTTCTCCCCCACCTTCCCAATCCTCCTCCAGTTACTAACCCCCACTCAGGAAATTGGGTCAAATGTCATCCCCTGGTGAGGTGTTTCAAGCTTAATACTGACGGGTCCTACATCTTGGGAAATATGCGTGGTGGGGGGATCGTTCGGGACTTGTATGGCTCAACCATCCTGGATTTCTCTACTCGGTTAGGCCATGGAACTTCTCTTTTAATAGAGTCTAAGGTCATGATGGTGGGTCTTAATGAGTGCTGGAAAAGGAGGATAATCCTTACAGAGGTTGAGACTGACTCCATGCTTGTTTTGAATGCACTCCAGGGCCTCGGTGTTGTTCCTTAGTCCATTGAATATGTTATTCGGAAATGCCTCTGCATGATTTTCAATGGAATTAAGACCTCCCATACCTAGAAAGAGGGTAATAACGCAGCATATTACCTTGCTGCACGCGACCTTCCTATCTCAGAGTGCTTATTTTTTCATGACATTCATATCCTTCCTTTGGTTGGTAACATTATTTGTAAAAAAGACGCCCTTGGTCTTCGCCACTTCAGACCCCTGTAGTCTTGTCTGTTTCGTCCCCTCCTGTGGCCTTTGTGTGTTTCCATATCGTTGAATAAAAATTTTCATGACGGTGATGATGTAAAAATGGTTATAGTAATGAATATATTTCCGAAATAGGTGATTAATATGGTTTTATTTTTTATACATGTGTTTAGATCACATTTGGCTAAGTGGGATTTCAGGTAGGGGTTATTTGTCTCAAGTATCAATTACTTATGACAAGATAATATTATATATAATGTTTTATATTGTATAATGTAATTACTATCTGTTAAATATTTCATATCTTGACCCAATATTTATTCATGGTAGCTAAGATTCTATTTAAAATTCAATGAATAATGGTATTTTTATTGAAATGTTGTGTAATCCATAATAATTTCCAAAAATCATAAATTTTTTAATGTAATGTTAATGTTTTTAGTTTTCCTATATATTTCATCCATATTTAGATACAGGAAATTGAATAAAACTATATAATAGATTCACCTAGGGGTAACAACATTAAAAATGGGGTTTTAAGTATCGACTCAGTATTTTCATAGTGAATGATGAGTGGTCCCAAGTCTTCACGCATGGATAGAAAATCCCAAGGGATATAAAATATATAATTAACATGATAAATATAAACCATAATGATACAATTTCCTACCATTTCATTGGATTCATACCATTTAAAACTACTGGTGAAAATTAAAATATATTATTTAAATAAAACTCATTGAAAGTTCCTTCTTAACCACCTTATTTTTATTCATTTTATACAATTAATTCCTATTGAATTTACAATAGATTATAGTTTCTATGTTTATTGTGTGCTATTAACATAGAAAATCATATTATTACATTTTTTATTGGGGAAATATTTGAATAAATTGTGTATAAATACTCATTGGAAATATAATTTGAGGGTTGCTTACCTAGAAAGTTGTTTTATTCCTTTATTGGGGAAATATTGATAATATGTATACATTTTATTTCAATATAGATCTTTTTTGATTACGAAATCATGTTTTTATGTATTATATAGTTTATTAATTCATTTATATATTGGATGCATTTTTCTTCATTAGTAATTTTTAGGAATCATTATATATATACCCTTAGTGAATTTTGAGGTATAATGAGTCAAACTAACTAGAGTATTGAATCATTTATAACCCTCTTACATATATTTCATGTAATAAGGCCTTGAAGACATGTTTATGGTACCTAAAATTATTCATTCCATCAATTTTTTATTAGAAATTATTATCCATGTTTTAATTTATTATCATGGATATAATATTCCCTTAGTTTACTTGGATTATGTCATTATATTGATCATTTATTTCTTCTATACTTTTTATTCCTCTATAATAATATAATAAAATCCAATATTTACTAATCCTTTTTGACTGTCTGATCTCAAACCTATTTTTTTCCTTTCCCCATGATTCCTAGAAGGGGAATATATGTAATTTCCAATGATCTACAAGAAGATATAATAATGTTGTCATGATGTTTTTATGATTTATTTTTTGTTCTCAAATGTAATGTTCAAAATATATAAGTTTAAAATATTCCATGACAACTATGGTTTTTTATCATCCATGAACAATTGTGATATATACCAATATTGTAATATAATTTCTGGCTCTTGGTTTTTGGATAATGGAATGTAATAGTAGGTATTAGTGGATGTTTAGAAGAATTATTGGAAACTTGATAGAGATAAATCTTGTTAGATATTGTTAAAATTATGGAAATAGCTAATATTTTTAGTAATTTTCATATAAAACATAATAGGAATTTTATTTTACAATTCAATATCACACCTTAATCACACATAGTCCTTTATTCAGAGATGATAACTAATATATGTAATGGGAACTATATCAACAACTATTTTTAATGTATGAATACTACTCCAATAAATGTTAATGATGATACTGTTATATCTGATTATATCATAACCATTTTTTTAAAATTGACTCATGTTAAATAAAATTACCTTGCATACATAGATAAAACTAATAATCTACAAGGCTGTGTAACTATTTTGGACTATATCATGAAAATAAATCCTATTTTATTTATTATAAGTATTAATCCATTAGAATCAGGGAAATGTATCAATTATATAGAAATGATATTTATCATTTTGGGAAGTACTGAATGGGAACAAAGAATCACAAAATTATACCACCTAAATAGAGATTAAAATCAATTGTGGTATCTAATACAAAATGAAAAAGAAGACATAGAGATAATGTGAATGGAGTGGAGAAAATTTTAGGTGATATTAAATTATTATTTTTCTTCAGGAGAACAATGTTAAAATAGGAAGGAAATTCCACAATCTTAGACAGAAGAAGTGGAAAATATTGTTTAGTACATTTCATAGTTTATTAACATAGAAAGACTTGCAATAGACTATTTACGTAGAAAAATAATCATTATAGACAAATTCATTCATGGGATAAATATTCTCCTTCCAAATGAGTTATCTTCTTATACATTTTATTCATTAGAGTATATACAATCATGTTCCATTAACATAGAAAGTGATTTCTCCAAGTCTTATTTTTCCAAAAAAAATTAGAAAAGAATAGGTCTATTGAGCACACAAATAATAATGTAAAAGGGGAAGAAAGGGAGAGTCATATTTACCATATGTAATAACTATGGATATTAAAATATAGAAATTTATTAATGGGAGAACGTTTTTGTTTGAAGTATATTGAAATTTTCCATCATGTTTTTGAATTCAAATGAAATGAATAACATATTATAGTTCAATGATTTAATTATAAGGATATGGGGAACTATGTGAACTAATTCCCCAGTCTGTATGGGGATTTACCTTTAAAAAAATTTAGGGAGAAATGAATGTCTTATATGATCACTAAAGCAAATTTTGAAGTACCAAATGGCTTGATAAAATATATATTTATCCTTAACAAAAAAATTATAATATTATTTATTTGATTTAGGATATACACACACTTTTATAATAAGCATTCTTTCTGAGAATATTGAATCATCCACTAATAATATGAGATAGTATTTTTCAATTAGGACATGTAATGGGATTCTTATTACAATGAAGATCTACCAAATAGTCACTATTAAGATGTATATATATTCCTTTTTGAAAAAAATTATTGATATACAAATGGAGTATTTTCACCGAATATTTTTTATTGGATATAAATTTATATTGTTATAGTTTATTTCTAACAGAAATAGATTAGTATTTATTAAGGGGATATAGAATCAAAAAAATTCAAGGGATACACTTCACCATCAATTCATTCCTAGAACCAAATCCAGAAGCTCACCTAAATGAAATTATATTAGAAGAGGAAGAGATAACCCTAAATATCAAAGAAAATGAAATCCAACGGACATAATATGTACACATTGTTAAAAAAAAATTGATTTACTTTGAGAGTAAATATGTATTCATCCACCAGATCATGAAGTTGATTTTTCAATTGAACTCAAATTTGATGCAAGATGCATATCTAAATACCTGAATAATATAGAACAATTGGAATTGGTATAGTTGGACAAAAAAATAACGGTGTTGTGTGATAAAGGAGGTATACTATTTATAGTTTCACATTGAGAATCACCTATTTTATTCCTTAAAAATAATTATGGATCTATGATATTGTGAATCAATAATATGGGATAAATTCTAATACTATAAATAATAAATATCCTTTACCATGCAATAGTAATTTTTTTATTAAATTCAAAGAGATAAATTTATTTAAAAAGATTTATATTTAATATGTTTATCATTAGTTAAGGGTAATGAAGTAGGTTATAGAAAAAATGATATTTCAAATGATATATGGAAAATATGAATTTATAATAATTCCCATCATATTTACTAATTCACCTTTTGTTTTAATGGATATGATGGATAGAATTATCATGGGTTCTTATAATAAAATTATTGTAGTATTAATTAATGATATCTTGATATAATACAAATTATATTAAGATCATGAGAACCATCTTTGAAAAATTCATAAGAATCAAAAGAAAAGGAATTATATGTGAAATTTAGTTTGTGTGAATTTTAACATCATATTGTTTGTTTTCATAGCCATATTATCTAAATGGATGAAAAATTTATTGATACATAGAAGAAACATATTATCAAATAATGGCCTCCCCTTAAAAATATAACATAGATACATAGTTTCCATAGAATAGTCAGTTACCATTAGTAGTTTGTTCATAATGTTTTTTGATTATCCATCACATTTACCACATTGACACACAAAGGGGTTAAATTTATATGTTCTACTGAACATGATGAAAGATTCTATGAGATAAATAGTATATTGAATAATGAATCAGTATTTACTTTTTTCATCATGAAGGGAATGAATTGTAATATATAGTTACTCTTATAATGAAGGATGAGAATGTGTCTATATATAGAATGTTATATTGGTTTATTATTTGAAAATTAAATTGAATATCCATGACCATAAATATACAAATCATATTTTTCAGTTATAACTAGTAATATTATCCTTGATTATATAATGGTATTATCTATGTTGAGAAATATGAAAAATATATATTAAACAAAAGAGATTTAGGTATATTTTACCTTATAAAGAAATCAACATGAGGAAGTGAATTAATTGTAATATATAGTGACTCATAAAATAATGGATGATCATTTTTCTATATATGGAATGTTAGATTAGTTTATATTATTTCAATTAAATTGAATATCTAAGAACAGAAATTTCCAACTCTGGTTTTTCAGTTAGAAGTGGTAATATTTTCCATGATTATATAATGGTATTATCTCTATATAGAAATATGAAAAATATATAATAACTAAAATATATTGATGTATATTTTCCATTATAAAGAGATCAACATGAGGAAAATAAGATAGTTGGAGAAGGGTTAAGGACTATGACTTTTTTATACGCTGCTACCTTGGAATAGAAATGAAGATGGTTGATGCATTGAAAAGGATATAAAATAGATTTCTAACCGTTATGTGGATTAATAATAATCCTATATATAGGGATATATTAAATTCTGTCATGTTAATTTTTAGTCAAGGGGATATACCATTCCTTTTCCAAGAAAATTGTAGACCATTATTACTACAAATGATAGAGAACACATGTGACACCATAAATTATTAAGGAATAAAATTTTATTTGGTATTTTATAATACCTGAAACAAAATGTTTGGATTGAGATACACATAAAAATGAGTTTATTTGATAGGCTATGTTACACTCAAGACTAGGTTTTAGGGAGGAACAATATATTATTCATATTATTAGTCGACATCACAGTTATCGCCTACACATTAGAATGGAATGCAAGAATATAATTAACTAAAATTTGAAACTCGATAGTGAACACATATTTTTTATTTATATTTTTATTATATATAATATAATATTAATTTATTTGAAATAGAAATATTTTATGAAAAACTAATATTTTTCTAAAAATAAATTATTTTATGAAAACTATTTTTTCTAAAAGGCCATTTAGTCTCCCTTTGCACAAACAAGTTAAAATTATTTTTAAACACATATAGAATTTATTAGAAAACATAAACTAAATTTATGAAATTAATCTACAGAAATGATATTATAGTTAATGTTTATGTTTTTTTTTGGAAAATTTACACTTTTTGTTGAATAATACAAAATATTGAATTATAATTGAAAACTGACTTTTCATTTAAATGATATATAATGATAAATTATATCATTAATTGTTTTAAATTAAAATAAGTTAAATTATATATATATTAATAAAATTTATTACATTTTAATAATTTTTATTTTCAATTATGATATAAAATAATTGTAAACATTTGGACATTTCCTCTTTGAAAACCATCTTTATCATCACGTTTGCGCGATTAATTTCAAATAAAAAATTTCCACATATATGAATTTAATTTGGATAAATGTATTTAATATTTGGATTCACAATAATATTTATTTTATAATCAAAAAAAATTAATTTTTTAGCAAAATTAATAGTGAAAATAATAAAAAAATAATTATAGTGGTTATAGTAAAAATGAATTTATTGGGGGCGGGGTTAAACTGAAATGATAAGTATTAAAATGATTTAAAAATAAATATAAAATATATTTTCTATTTATATTTATAAAAATAAAACATATTATATATATATTTATTTATTTATTTATTTTGATAGATACTGTTGATTGTAAATAATGTGGGTATTATTCATTCATTTTAAAAATTATATGATTCCCACTTACCTCACTTATAAATGGAAAACCTAACACCTCGCTTATTCCAACATAAAACAAATTTTATTTAAAGAATAACTAAGAAAATCCACTAAAATAAACCACAATATCTTTCAATAATCCTTATTTTTGTAATACATCGGCAATGGAATTAATTTTTTTCTATCCTATGGAGGATTAAAAATGAAAAGGTAATATTCTTTAGTGACAGATTTTAGTTTATTTCTTCCTAAAACCCCTCAAATAATTATTGAACCATTATGATAAATTAAAATAAGTTTCTTAAACATTATTAGATTTTTAAATGTGAATTTTAATATATAAAACCATCCACACTTCGACCAATTGGGTTTAAAAGTCTTCATTTGTGTGTATGGAAGACTACCACCATGCGAATATATATTATTAATTTTTTCTTTTTCCCACATCATGTTTGGGTATGATAATGAAAATAAATTATAAAAAAGATATTTATAAAATAAATATAAATTTTTAATAATTATATCATATATAGCATTTTACATTTCATTCCATAGGAGATACGATAATGTCTCTCATGTGTACGACAATGTAACACCCGAATGTTTTTATGAAATATTTTCTTTAAATACATTTTATTTTTTAGTATGCTGCTTTGCACATAATCATGAGTACAAAATAACCACGAGATGATCTCAGTATAAAATTACCATTATATCATAGATGTTAGGTTAGCAAGAATAATTATATCTAACATGTGAAAATATATTATGAATTTATTGGCGATTAATAAATTATGGAAAATATAAATAAATTTCATATTTGTATTTTTTTGAGTTAATTTATTTTTTTAATAAAAATAATATTATATATATTTTTTATATACTTAATAAATTTTTTTATATTCATCCAATGGATATTTAAGTCATATGGTATGAATACAACCCTATTTTATGTATAAGAACCTTTTTTTAAAAGGTTAATTTTTACACCTTTGAATGGTGAACCAATATTAAGTTAATATTTTGACACATTAATAATTTCTATATAAAAAAAATAAACTTTTTATTTTGAAGTGGGGTATAAAAAAATACTTTTGCAAAATTTCTGATCTGTTTCTAATAACATTCATGTTCTGTTGAATAGTTTGAATACGCTAAATTTTAATTAAAAACAACTTTTTTCATTGAGATAATTAATATGATTAAATTATAATATTGAATATTTTTTAAGTATAAATTTTATATATTTTTACAAATTAATATAATTTATGTCATTATAATTAATTTTACATTGATATCATAGGTAAATATATTTCAATCTTTCGCAATGTTTTAACTTTTAAAAATCGTTTTCTCATTTCAACAAAGGGAATAAATTTTAAATTAATTACAGAAACTTCTATGTTTTGAATTTGAAAAAATTCATTTCATATTTGTAATCATAATGTCTAAATTGAGTGAATAGTTAATTCTTATTTTTGGTCATTATGAATAGTAACTTCAGTAATTATTTTATTTACCATGCGTAATAGGTAAATCTCCTAAATAAGGGTAAAATATTAATACTTTAATACTACAAAACTACCCTAAAATGATTCTTAATCCTATTGGATAAGATTTTTTTTACCATGATCATCATTTTGTTGATTTTGGGACCTCATTGATTCACGTGGATTTGAAAATGACATTTAATAAGAATTAATTTAATGTAAAGATAATTATAACATAAACATATATCTTTTACTAAATTGATATTAATATAGGGTTATATAACAAATCTATATATATATATATAAATAGTCAATAGAAATCTAAAAATATTTCCTACATCATTGTAGACTATTTATAATTTTTTTACATTAGATAAATATATTTATTTATGAGAAATTTATGATGTAGTGATTTCCTCATTAAATAACGATTCAAATAAATGAAATTATATATATTAAAATAAATTTAATTTGAAAATTTTTATTCCATGCACAAATTTTTTGAATTACATTAACTCATGTTTGATGAGTTAATGCATTTGGTTCAATGGAATAATGATGTTATGAATTTTTAAAAAAGTCATGTATTAATAGTGTCCAAAATTGACATAATTCATATCTTTAAACATAAAATAGTTTGTTAAATTATATTAAATTATAAAAAATATAAGATTAATCCAAATAGTTATTATAAGTCCAAATATTTCATAAATAACATTTTTTGGGTCGTTTTACATTATATGCTAAATACATTAACCCAAAATGTGTAAACACCATGATATCATGAAAAGATTAAAATGGGTAAAATGAGGGTTAAACCAAAACAATAAGGATAAAAAATATTCAAAACTTGTCTAAAAATTATTTTATGATGTGTATTCTATCCAAAATAATCTTATCTTTGATTTAAATAATATTTTTACTATTTTTAATCTAAAATGTATTTATAAATATTTAATATTTTGAGAGTTTTCTAATGTACCCCTCTCCTCTCTTATAAAAGGAAACCTCCTCCCTCTCTTATTCACACCATTTTTATCCTTCAAGATCAGCTAAAACCGGCCCATTTAATTTCTAAAATTACCAAATTACATTATAGAGGTTATTTTTTTCTCAAAAGACCATATCTAGTGCCCTAATAGGAAGTTTAAAGGACGTGCGTCGAGGAAGAGGTAGTCTCTTATACCGATTCGTTCAAATTTATTTCTTCTTATACTTCCTCGTATTTATTTCTTTCATTATAAAGTAATAAAATAATTATAAATCATATATAGATAAGTTATTATAAATATGAAACAACCATATTTCACCTTTTATACATCCTACATAAAAAGAAATCAATGCGGGTGTGTACGTACAGATTACCATCTCCACATCGTGGGGTAATCTGTATTTCACCACCACCAAATATGGATGGGTAAAATAGTGTAATTAATAAATATATATTATTATTGTAACATTAAACAAATTCAAAGATATTGTACACCATCCAATTCAGTACCATTCAACAATTATGGGAGCGATATTGTCACTCATGCGTACGTACAACTTACCGTCTCCATGATGCGATTTGATTTATTCTACATAATCATTATTAAATGAAGATTATATAAATGAATTTAATGAATAAATATGATATATATTATTATAATAAAATGATATAAATGGTATAACTATATTATTATAAGAGGAATAATAACTTATCTGACAAAACATACATAAAAACATAAAGCAATTAATACCCAAATAAAAAAGTAACAATGAAATAATATTGGAAAATAAATAAAAATATGATCAAATAATTTATCATAACAATTATTTTGATTCTCGAATAAATTAGTAACATTATTTATATCATTATACAGGATTTTCAGATACATACAAAGAATATCAGACCAAAGGTAAAGGATAAAATTGTGAATCTCATTTTTATCTAAGATTAATTATTCGAAAGTATTTACTGGCGGTATATTTATCAACCACATACATTTTTCCTAAATATGTATTTCAAAATATTATTTATATTATTATATAATTGTTTAATTCCAATTTTACCAGTTGGTGATGTTTTACTAAATGTTATGAATGGAATCTAATGTTGTTCTTAGTACGTGGTACTTTTTTACCTTTCAGGAAAAAGTACGAGAATAATTTTATTTTGAACTTATAAGACATGATTGGATTTTTACATATTCATGAAATATTATATCTATGAATATTACTCTAAAATAATTCAATATTATTTTCAACTAAATTATTTTCTTTTAAATTGAATGGAATTTCAAGAAAAGGAAATGTTTTTGAAAAAAGAAAGGATATTTTCCTCAGGAAATAATTTCAAGTGTTTCCCAAAATTATTTTCCATCTATTATGTCACAATTTAAATAGGGTTATATTTTATCCCTATTATTACCATGATATTATTTTGTTTATAATGTAATGTTATTTAGAAAATACATTTGTTTTATTATGTTATGATTGAATGATGTTTAAGAAATCCATTTTATTACATGGGTTATGATATAGTAATTATTTTTATGTTTTTGGGGAACACTTAAGAATAGATTCATTATGAGATGGTTGGGACCTATATCTACCTCCAATCCATTGAGTATTGATTTATATCTAATGAGATATACATATATAGAACAACAAGTGAATCTGGTTAAGTGATACATAGTTGGAATGAGGAGTTAGCTAGGTTCAGTAATGGACTTTGTCTCAATGATGGTCTTGTAAATGAGCCTTGACTAATTATGAGAACTTTTTCTATTCTTATGTGTGTATTCCACAGTGTTTCTTGTATTATGTTATGAATATTGGGCTTAAATTTCACTTTTATGATTAATCCCATGACATGATATTGTGATCTTTTATATGCAGGATAAGAATCTCAAATGTTATGTTTTTATAATTATAATATGATTGATATTTCCATTGTTTTAAATTATTAATCATTTGAGCTCAACCTTTTATATGTTTTTTCCCCAGGTCATGCAGATGGGTATTAAGTATGATATTCCAAAAATTAGTCTTGTTATGATAAAATAAATGGGAGACAATGTAGATGTTTTATGAAACAGTTGTTTATGATTCCCAGTTTCTAAAAACACTATACCTATGTGGTCCTATAATGGTTTTTTATGTTGTAAGAAATATACATCAAATTTGATGTAATATCAATGTATATAAATAATTTTTAACTATAGTTGGATTTAGAGGAAAGGTATAGTCTACCTTTGGAAACATAAATGAGAATGACTTGAGGATATGTCTATGTATAGGATAAATCATAGTCTTTTAGAAATGAGCATGAATAACATAGGATAAAACATAAAGATTCATAAAATTTAATTTTTATTCTGGATTATGTGGTTTTACTTATTATGATTAGTGTTTCTCACACTATTCCTCTTGGTTTTAATCATTGCATGGAATCTGAATGAACCAAGTTAATGATGAATGTGATGGGAAATGAAATGATTATACCCCTAAGAAACAAAATGTTATGGGATTTAGAATGTAAAGTCTTGTAGCCAGGGTCACACAGCTTTCTCAAGCTACGAATCATGACATACATCCAAATGAGAAAAGGAGGGAGCAACATTTTATGGAATCCAACACGAGGCAACATCCACCTTCATTTTGCGGGTCTTCTAATCCTTTAGTGGCTGAAAAATGGATTAGTACCACTAAAAAAAATTTTCTGTTCTAAAATTTTTTAACAGGATAATTTCATATTAGTAGTATATCATTTAGAAGGTTAAGCTGATCAATGGTGGAAAATTATCAATAATAAAAAGGTAATAGATTAAATTGAGTCTATGGAATTGGATGAGTTAAAAAACATATATTTCAATAAGTAATTTCCTCATATTCTTTGAATAATATAGAGAATGAGTTACTTGAACATAAAACAAATGATGGTGAATCTGTTGTAACCTACAAATAAAATTTTAAAAGACATCAAAATTACAATTCTAGAATTATTATCAATTCTGAGAATTAGATTGATCGATTCTTTAGTGGCTTAAAACCAAGTCAATGAAGGGAATTATTCATAAGATACTTTAATAGATATGAGGAAATTGTTCAATGATATCTCAAGGTTGAGATGGATATTGGAATAACCCATCACACATATGGGTTGAATAAGTAGGGGAAATGGAATTAAAGGGAAAATCGAAAGACAAAACTAAAAGGAATATGATTTTTCCATTACCCTCTACTGTGGGAAAACCAAGGAGGTAATTATATTAAGGGGACTAGTAGATGTATTATGTGTGGAAAAGAAAGTCTTTAGGATGTTTAATTATGATGCGTTGGGAAAAAAATAATGACGTGAACAAATAAAAGGTTACACATAATTTAACTCCTACACTTCAATGTTACAAGTGAAAATAAATGGTTCAATATGCCAATTAAAGAACTAATCCAAGGGTTTCTAATGATGATTGAAGTCAACAAACTCTTAAGTCCAAAAAAATGGATCATAAAATGAAATTACTATCGTCGATGTGGAGTACGATAATGAATTAGTGAATTGTACACTTATCATCTAATCTAAAGTAGAAGATTTTTTATTTCATTATGGATCCACCTACTCTTTTATTTATGAATAATTTTCTTAGGGTATCGCTCTATTAATGCAAAAACTAGATGTTGATTAGTTGTGACAACTCCTAATGGCCCAATGACCACATCAAAATTATATAATTATTCTCCGATTGATGATTCTGGGAAACTGCTTCCTGTAAATCTTTTGATCCTTCCAATAGTTGAATTTATGTTATTCATAGCTTGTATAGGTTTTATTTATGTGGATATCATTTAAATTTCTAAATAAGGAAATTCTCATTTCATATTCCAGATCAATCTAAGATCATCTATCGATTCAAGGATGAATATAACCTCAAGTTAAAATTCCTTCCATCTTATCGATCTGGATCCCAATAAATGAAGGTAATTTATATCAAATGGTTGGTTAGAAACTCATGATTAAGAATAATACCATTTTAAAAGAGTTTTATAATATCTTTTCAAAATAATTTATAGGTCTTATTCCAAATCGTGATGTTGTGTTTTCCATAGAACATATATTGGGTGCTATGCCTATTTCAAAGAAACCTTATAAAACAACACAAATTGTGTTGCAGGACTTGAACAATAAAATCTAAGAGAATATTTATAAGGGATTCATGCACCCTAGTACATCACTTGGGGGGAACAAATTTTGATTGTTAAGAATAAATATGTATCAATGAGACTCTACATTTATTATAGAGAATATAACACCATCACTATCAAGAACAAATATCCTCTTCCACGCATTGATGACTTATTTTAAAAACTACACATAACTCAATACTATTTCAAGACTGATCATCATTCAGGATACCATTAATTATGGATAAAAAGGAGGATATTCCAAATACAATATACCATACAAGATGTGGACACTATGAATTTATAGTATTCCTTTTTCTCATACTAATTCTCCTACTATCATCATGGATCTAATGAATAGAATCTTCAGAGAATTTTTTTATTAGTTTGTGGTAATCTTAATTGATGTTATTCTTGTATATTCAAATATAAAGAAAGAACATGAAGATCACTTGAGAATTGTTCTAATAACCCTCATAAACGATAAGCTTTAAGTAAAATTTACCAAGTGTGAATTTTGGATTCATAAATTTTTATTTGTGGGTTACATAATATCAACAGAGGGGACATATTTGGATCTGACAAAAATATAGGTTATTAAATGTCGGTCGAGACCATAAAAATAATTTATATCCAATGTTTTCTTGGTTTGGATAGATATTTTCAATGTTTTGTGAATGAATTTTAACGATTATCTAATCCACTCACCATGATGACTCGGAATGGAGTTATGTTTGTTTGGATGTAGGAATGTTAAGAGAGTTCCAGAAACCAAAAAAAGGTTATCCAATGAACCTGTGATAACACAACCTTGTAGTGGAGAATTGTTTGTGATATACAATTATGCATCAAAGAAGGGTTTGGGGTGTGTTCTCACATGAAATGATATGTCGATAGCTTATTCCTCACTATAGTTGAAAATCCATTAGCAAAATTACCCAACTCATAGTTTGGAGTTTTCTACTATAATCATCGCATTAAAAATATGGAGGTGTTATATTTATGCTGAAAGGTGTGATATTTATAGTAATCATGAAATTTAAAAGTATATTTTCACACAAAAATAGATTTATATGAGAAAAAGAATATGGTTGAAGTTGATTAATGATTACGACTGATCAGTACATTACCACCCTGAGAATGAAAAAATGGTGGTAGATGCTTTGAGTTGAAAATACCATGATATCTTATCCATGATGAGGATCATAAAAGATCAAATATTTATGGACTTGAAAAGGATGGATCTTGAAATTTTAATGTAAGTAATAAAATTTTATCTTTCTAAAATGAATGTTCAAACATCTATACAAGTAAATATTAAAGAGGAACAAAAGGAAGACGTTGAGTTACAAAAGATGGCTAGAAATGTTCTGGAATTCAACCATGATTTTGATGAAATAGTACGATTCTGGAATGGGGTTTTTTTCTTATAATATCCAAATTTAAGAAGGATAAATTGTATGAGGCTCATATTACCTTATTCTCTACACACCCTGGAAGCAAAAAGATGTATAGGGACCATAAAGAGTACTTCTATTGGGATTCCATGAAAATATATGTCGATCAATTTTTCTCTCGTTGCTTGGTTTTTCAGTAAGTAATGTCTGAGAGATAGAATTCTAAGTGGATGTTACATCCATTACCCATGCCATAATGGAAATTTGGAAAAATCATATTGGATTTTCTCATCGGACATCCCAAAACACCCAAAGGAAATAATGCAATCTGGGTTAAAGTTGATTGTCTTACAAAGTCGACACACTTCATTATGATTAGCGAGGATTTATATCTTGATCATATTTCCAGGATATATTTAAAAGAAGTGGTAAGATTTCAGAGAGTACCACTTTCCATTATATCATATCGAGATCTATGGTTTACCTTAATGTTATGGCATAGCCTTTTGCATGCTCTGGATACAAAGTTAAGTTTCAGCACAGCATATCATCCTTAGACAAATGGCCAGTCTGAGTGAAAAAATCAAACTATAGAATAGATTTTGAGATCTTGATCTATAGATTTCATTATTTTTAGGATAAAACCATATTATTTGAGGAATTTTATTACAATAATAGATTTCAATCTAGTATTTCGATGCCTATTTATGAATATTTATATGGAAATAAGTTCATAACTCCAACTTGGTAGGATGATGTTGGGGAAATAATGATATTAGGAACTGATCATGTTGATTAAATGGAAGAAAAGGTCATAACTATTCAACAAAACATAAGATCATCTCAGAGTCGACAAAAATTTTATGCTAACAACCAAAGAAAAGACCTAGAGTTTAATGAGGTGATAAGGTTTTCTTATGAATATCTCTTGGGAAAAGAGTAATGAGATATTTAATGAAGGGAAATCATAGCTCTTTGTATATCGTATCTTTTGAAATACTAGATCATATTGGGAAGGTAGATTACCGATTGGAACCTCCCTAGAATCTCTCTCAAGTTCATGATGTATTCGAAGTATCTCCCCTGAGAATGTACAAACCAGATTTTTCACATGTAATAATCTTAGAAGTCATACCACTGGATCAAGATCTTTCTTATAAAGAATAACCGATAGAAATTATGGATCGTAATGAAAATTTTTTACGAAAAAAGACCACTCTCTTGGTTAGTGATTTATAGAGGAACCACCAATTTATAGAATCTACATGGGAACATGAGGATTTGATGAGGGATAGGTATCATCATCTATTTTTTCCAAGTAACAAATATTGAGGGAGAAATTAAGTTAAAGGGGGGTAGAATGTAACATCATTATGTTTTTATGAAATATTTTCTTTAAATAATTTTAATTCTCAAGTGTCTTTCTTTCTATGAAATCGTGAGTTTAAATGAATAGTGATATTCTCAAAATATAAAATTATCATTATATCCTATTCATTTGGTTTGAGGGAATAATAATAAATAAATTATGATAATGCATTATGAAATCATTTGATATTAATTACATAGGAAAAATATAAATTAATTAGATAATTTTATTTCTTTAAGTAATTTACTTGTGGTAATAAAGTTAATTATATATATATGTGTGTTATATACATAAAAAATAATTTTTTTGTTCATACAATGTATTTTTTAGTCATAAGTTATGAATAAAACCATATTTTATGTATAAGAACCTTTTTTAAAGATTGATGTTTATACATTTGAATGTTGAAACCATTTTAAATTATGATTTTTACACATTAATCATTTATATTTGAAAAATAATAATTATATTTGGAAGTGGGACATAAATGTTTACTTTGGATGAATTTATGATATTTTTCTAATAACATTCTTGTTTTTATGAATAATAAAAACACGCAAAATTTTAATTAAAAACAAATTTTTTCATTAAAATAATTAAATGGTTAAATTATATTATTGAATTGTATTGAAGCATAAATATAACATATTTTTATAATTTAATATAAAGAATAATATTATCATTAATTTAACATTGAATACATTGTTAAAAATATTTAAATCTTTTGCATTGTTTTAACTTTTTAAACTCGTTTTCTCATTTCAACAAAAGGAATAATTTTATATTTATTACAGAAATGATTTGTGTTTTGAATTTGGAAAAATGTATTAAATACTTGGAATTAGATGGTCTATATTGTGTGAATATATACATTTTAGTTTTTTACATTATGAAAAGTAACTTTAGTAATTATTTTATTTACCACGGTTAAAGGGTAAATATTGTAAATAAGGGTAAAAAAATTAATAGTATAAAACTACAGTAAAACATGTCTTAATAATATTGGGTGAGATATTTCCAACTATGTTCATCCTTGAGTATACTTTGGGACCCAATGTATTCATATGGATGTGAAAATGATATTTTTTTAGAATTAATTTGAAGAAATGATAATTATAAGATTAACGTATATCGTTTACAAAATTTATTTTCGTATATCGTGATATAACTGTTCTCTATGTCTATAAATAGTCATTATAATGATAAAAACATTTCCTACATCATTGTATTTTATTTATCATTTTTAGAATTTAGTTAAATGTATTTATTTATGACAAAATTATGATGTAGTGATTACCTCATTAATGAATGATTCAACTAAATGAATTCATAAATATTAAATTAATATTAATTTGGGAATTTTTATTCCATACAATTATTTTATAAATTACAATAAAATACTTTGGAATATTTAATACATTTGGTTCGAAGGATTTAGGTTGTTGTGAATTTTTAAAATAGTCATGTAGGAATACACTAAGAGAAAAAATGATTATTGTGACGAGGTATTTGAGACGTGCCTTATTCCCGTCACAAAAACTCTGATGAAAAGAGTTTTTGCGACGGGAATGTATTCCCGTCGCAAATGGTCAGTTATTTGCGATGGAAATACAGGTCCCGTCACAATTTCAATGGCGCAGTTTGCACGCCAAAACGCGGGAACGCTATTTGCGACGGGTAGAAGGCTACCCGTCACAAGTACCCGGTGGTGGTAAATAATATTTGCGATGGGGAAATTGCCTCGTCGCAAATAGATATTCACCCAGGATTATTTGCGATGGGCCCCATCGCCAATACTGACCGCTGTAAAGCCTATTTGCGATGGTCACCTACAACCCGTTGCAAATACCCGACGGTGGTAAATACGTTTTTCCAACGGGACTATTTACCCGTCGCAATAGAGAATCCAACGGGTGGTATGTGCGACGGGACCCGTCGCAAATACCGGAGGTGGTAAATAGGAATTTGCGACGGGGATATCTGCCCGTCGCAAATACTGGCGGCAGTAAATAGAAATTTGCGATGGGCATATCCACCCATCGCTAATGGTTTTGCATTTGCGACGGGCCCGTTGCAACAACCCTTTTACCCACCGCTCGTAATTAATGTGGGCGAAGGTATTTGCGACGAGCCCCGTCGCCAATACTGGCTGCGGTAAATAGAAATTTGCGACGGGGATATCCGTCCGTCGCTAATGGTGGCTATTTTTGACGGGCCCGTTGCAATAGTCCTTTTACCCACCGCCTATATTTAATGCAGGCGAAGGCATTTTTGATGGTATCCCATCGCAATACCACGTATTTGCGACGGTCTCCTGTCGCAAATACGACCGTCGCAAATAATTTAACCTATATATACACCCCATCCGTTTTTCCCATAACATTTAGATCTCTATTCTTCTCTCTCTCTAATTTTCAGTTCTGAGTAGAAATTTTTTTTGTTTTAATTTTTTCTTTCGGGAAGAGGAAGGAAGGAGTTAGAAGACGCAGATTATTAAAGGTATTTATATTTTTTTAATTGTTAAATTATTTTTAATTGTTAATTTTATTTTTAATTGTTCATTTTTTTTCTAATAGAACGTTTAGCTATATAGTATAATTAGTTTATGTGCTTGTACCAAATAATCCTTGTCTGGATACGAACAAGTAGAGGTGGCTCTGGCACAGATGTACCTAGGAGTGAAAACTCTGACAAGGTGTTTCGAGCTTGACTCGGGGTAACCTGGTACACGATAACGGGTCTTGCTGCACTCCTAGTTTGACACTCCCGGGGGATGTTTTGGTAATAATTATAAATAAATATATAATTATCAAAAAATGAAAAAATAATTAGATTTAATTAAAATAATTTTCAAATAATTAGGAAATAATTATATTTAATTGATTAGAAATAATTATAAAACAATTAAAATAATTAGGAAACAATTAAAATAATTCGAAAATAATTAAAATAATATGGAAACAATTAAAATAATTAGGAAACAATTAAGTTTAATTAGGAAACAATTGTATTTAATTAAAAAAAATAAGATTTAATAAGGAAAAAATTAGATTTAATTAAGAAACAATTAGATTTAATTAGGAGACAATTAGATTTAATTAGGAAACAATTAGATTTAATTAGGAAAAAATTAGATTTAATTAGGAAACAATTAGATTTAATTAGGAAACAATTAGATTTAATTAGGAAACAATTATATTTAATTAAGAAACAATTAGATTTAATTAGGAAATAATCAGGAAACAATTAGGAAACTATTAGGATAATTAGGAAACAATTAGGATAATTAGGAAACAATTACGATAATTAGAAAACGTGATTGACTGCTCATCTACCTCAATTTTCTTATCATTTGTGTGTTGAGGCTTGACATGAAACTTCTGCCTCCACATGTAATATCTGCTTTTACTGTCAAAATTATCAACCTCCTCGCCAATATAGAGGTGAGGAGGTTTATAATTTTGACAGTAAAAGCACATATTAGATGTAGAGGTAGAAGTTTCCTGTCAACCTCAATACACAAATGAAAAAAAATTACGTAGATGAGCGGTTAATTACATTTGTTTTTCTATTCATTGATTGACTAACCACCCGACCTATATGCATATCTTTTCATTTCTAATTAATAACATAATTAGTAACATAATTAGTAATATAATTATTAACACAAATAGTAACATAATATAAAATATTATATTACTCTAATATTAATTGTTAAATAATACCTATAATATAATTATTTTCTTATTATATGTTTAATGTTTATAAAAAAATATTAATATTATTAAAATTATAGAAAATTTATAAAATATTACAATTATCAATATTTTCAACAAGTTTTTCTTTATACTTAACATTTCAAATCTTAAAGGGTCGCCAATTTTCAGGTCATTCCCAATAAAAAGTTTGTGTCAACCGTGTCCAATGTAAACTCTATAATTGTTCTTGCTTGGTTGATCACCTCGCAAGTAGCGTTGTAATAGGACAACCCAAGTCATTTCTTTCTCATTACTTTTGTTGTCCTATTGCAACACTACTTGCGAGATGATCAACCATGTAAGGACAATTATAGAGTTTAAATTGGACAAGGTTGACACAAAATTTTTATTGGGCATGACCTGAAAATTGACGACTCTTTAAGATTTGAACATGTTAAGAATAAAGCAAAATATTTTGGAAATATTGATATTTGAAATAATTATTAATAATTACTAGTAAAATTAATAAAAAATAAAATAAATTCAAGTACATGGTTATAAATTGGCACTATTTCCAGCGGATTGACGGATACCTTTTGTTCAACGTCTCATATCTTTACTACTTTCTCCCACTGAAATCAGTATGAAAAATGTGCTCTAACGTATGTCAGAGCAAGTTTTTCATACTGATTTCAGTCAGGAGAATGTTAAAAAGAGATGAACCGTCGGACAAATCAGAATAATTATTAATATAATCTTCACAACGATGAATACAAAATTTTATTTCATTATTCAATCATATTTCATTTTTCCATGTATTGCTAAATTAATAATAATTAGTGGGGATGATTACAAACTAACTGTGTCACCTATAATTATTGGTAATTACTAATAAATAACTGTAATTATGTATCTTCTTTTTGAGGATTTTGTTTCTTATATCAAATTATTTAACAATAGTAATGTTTTAAAATTTTTTAGAAACATATATATGAATATGGAACAAGGAAATCGACATCAATCATTATTAGATTATCGTGCTTGGATAAATCAGCACAGAAATCCAAACGGTTCTAGTTTAAATCCTATATATGTTGATGGTGTTGAAGATTTCTTATCATTTGCATCATCAAACCTGAAATTTGTTTCAGAAGGTATAATTAAGTGTCCTTGTAAAAAATGTGCTCTGAGAACGTTTGAGACATTTGAAATTGTTGGGAAACATCTTTTTCGTTATGGTTTTCAATCAGATTATATTTTTTGGTATAAACACGGTGAACGCAGTTCCAAAGAAGATACTAATAATTTGATTTCGGATCCATCATGGTTTCAGAATTTAGTACATGATGTTGCAGGTCATCTGTTAAACAAACAGAAATCGAGGATGATGTTGATTTACCTCCCGAGTTAGCACCATCTGAATTTTCTGAGTTATTTAGGTCTGTTGAGGATGCATTATATCATGGTTGCAAGATAAGAAAATTAGAAGCAGTTGCAAAATTTATGGCTCTTATATCAGATAATGGAATTTCAAATAACTGTATTGATTAGATATTTCCTTCGGTTAAAGTACTGTTACCTGAAGGAAATGTTCTGCATGCTAATTATTATGAGAGCAAAAGACTCGTTCGTAATTTAGGCCTTCGTTATCAGAAGATCCATGCATGTTCAAACGATTGCATCTTATATTCTGGTGAAAATGAGTCATTGGATAGTTTTCCCACATGTGGACAATCGAGGTATAAAGAAGCTCAATCAAGGAAGTTTGGATTGATTCCTATAAAACAGTTGAGATATTTCCTGGTTACACCCAGGTTGCAACGTTTATTTTTGTCTCAGAACACATCGACAATGATGTCATGGCACAAAACCAATATTTCAAATAGTAAAAGCTTGATCCATCTATCTGATGGTGATTCATGGAAACATTTTGATCAAGTGCATCCGCCTTTTTCTTTAGAATCTCGGAACGTGTGATTGGGTCTTTCTACTGACGGTTTTTGTCCATTTGGAACTTTTGGTAGTCAGTATTCCTGTTATCTTGTCTTTATAACTCCGTACAATTTGCCTCCATGGATGTTGATGAAAGAGCCTTATATATTATTTACATTATTAATCCCAGGACATCCAAAAACGAATATTGATGTTTATTTGAAACCACTGATTGATGACTTAAATTTATTGTGGAGTCATGGTGTTGGTACATATGATGCTGCTGCGAAACAGAATTTTGTAATGAAAGCTGCTTTGATCTGGACAATTATTGACTTCCAGGAATATGGTATGTTATCTGGCTGGAGTACACATGGTCCAAAATCATTTCCTTACTGTATGGGAGACAACAAAGTATTTATGCTCGTGAATGGAAAAAAACCTTGTTATTTTGACTGTCATCACAGATTTCTTCCAATCGATCATCCTTTTCGGAGGAATAAATCTCATTTCAGAAAATGTAGAATTCAAATAGATGAACCTCCAAAAATAATCTTAGTTACAGAGTTATAATCAGTTGTATTTTCATTCCCTTCCATCACTTTTGGACTGACAATAAACCAATAGAAAATTCGTGGTTTTGGGAAAGAACACAATTGGACAAAACGGAGCATTTTTTGGAATCTACCATATTGGTCTGATTTGTTGGTCCGACAAATGTTGGATGTCATGCATATTGAGAAGAACTGTTTTGATAATTTATTTCATACAGTTTTGGACACACCGGGTAAAACCAAAGATAATGTAAAGGCATGATTAGATCTTGCCCAAATTTGCAGGTGACCAGAACTTGAATTGTTTGAAAATGTCAGATCACAGAGATTAATGAAGCCAAAAGCAGCTTATACACTGACCAAAGAGAGACGCTTATTATTTTGTCAGTGGATTATAGATTTGAGACTTCCAGATGGCTATGCTTCCAACTTGGGCAGATGTGTTAAAAATGGTCATACTACCGGATTAAAAAGTCATGACTATCATGTTCTAATGGAAAGACTTTTGCCTATTGGATTAAGAGGTTTTTTTAATTCTAAGATTTGGGATTCAATAACAGATATATCATATTTTTTCCGAGACATGTGTGCAGCGACAACAGACTACGATACACTAAGAAAAATGTAAGAAGCTATTGTTGTAATTATATGCAAATTGGAAAAAATCATTCCAATGGAATTCTTTGACTCGATGGAACATTTGATATTACATTTTCCACATGAATAAAAATGTGGAGGTACAGTTCAGTTTTGATGGATGTACCGATTTGAGAGATGCATGTAGAAATTGAATAAAAAAGCCCGTAACAAAGCATCAGTTGAAGGCTCAATTGCTGAAGCTTATTTTCAAGAAGAAATTTCATTATTCTGCACTCTTTATTTTGAATCTGAATATCCCTCAAAATTTAACCGCTTGGGCCAGAACGAGGGGAATGTTGATGATGATATGAACAATCAATTATCAGTTTTCAATTAGCCCGAACTTGGCTTTGGTGGAGTTCATGATAGATGGATTTCAGATGATGAACATCATAGAGCACATACATATGTTCTACTCAACTGTGAAGAAATGTCACCAATTGTACAGTGAGTGCTCTTATCCCGTATTCTATCGATTCTGTTACAGTAAATTAATCATATTGTATTTTTAGATTATATGATGATCATATCAAGAAACAATTTCCACAAATTACAGTAGCTGGCTTAGAAGAACGTCGGCAAAAAAAATTTCCTACTGGTTTCAAAAACTGGTAACATACTTTATTTTTTGGTTTTACAAATAAAATCAATTCATTACTTGTAATAGTGATAAATATTTTACAAATTTTCAGGTATCTGTACATGCTGATAATATTGATAGTCGATTGCGTATATTGAGTAGCCCACCATCCAAAATGGTTAAATCTTATAATGCATATGTGGTGAATGGTTATCGCTTTCATACACGTTCATATGGGGAATCAAAGAAAACAATGAATAGTGGTATTTTTTTAAAAAGATCACATCATAGAGATATTGATGTTGACTTTTACGGAATGCTTGAATAAATTATTGAACTGTGTTATTTGGGACAGAATTATATAACAATGTTTAAATGTCAATGGCTGGATACTGAGAGAGGCTTGCATATTCATCCGAATCATGGAATTGTTGATATTAAACATAAAAGTATTCTTGCAGTAAATGAACCATTTTTATTGGATCATCAGGCACATCAAATTTATTATGAAAAATATTGTACTACTGCAAAATAGTTCGATGATTGGTGGAGTATAATAAAAGTTAAATCTCAAGAAAATAAGTTTACTAAAACTGAATGTGGTTCCACTGAAGTGCAAGGAAAATAAATTTTTCAGGACACTCCTCAAAACACTTCTTTTTCACAAATAGAAATGAATATCGGGGATGACACCCCACAGTTAAGGGTCGATGGTGATGATGTTTTCAATGATGTTACAACTGAATTTGAAATGACAAGAGATGATGGCAGTGAAACTAATATGGAAATTGATGATGTTGATTAGGAAGATGAAGACATTGACATTGAAAACTATGAAAATGATGAAGAAGGTGAACATTGACACAGTAAAATGCTGGTTAGAATCATAAAAAATATATATCTATACATAATAGTTATTTTCAATCGTTTGTTAATAACAATCATTTCATGTTTTAGAAGGACTCGGAAACATTTCGTCAGTTTCTGGAGGCTGATCTACCTATGGATGATGAGGTTCTTGAGTCATCTGACCCTCAAGCTGTTGGCACTACAGGGTGCACTCAGAGGGGGCGTGGTCTTGCCATACTGATGATTCCAGATCCTATCCCGGAGCGACGTCCACCTCTTGGATTTGATGTGCACACACGGAGGTATGGTAACCTGTGTATTTTAGTTATCTTTCATAATAATTTATTAATATTCTATTTTTTTTATTATTTGTTATTTTTCCACAGTTTTACGCATATATCTATTGGACAGGGGAGCACTATCTTGGGAAATTATTTTTCTCAGCCCTGGTTTACATGGGATCAGATTCCCGATGATGTGCAGGCCATCATGTTTGATCATTGGCTGGTACGTAATTAAATATTATTTATTTTGAAATTTAATTAATTAATAACTTTATATTAGGGTTTATGGTATCCCATCGAAGAGAGCATGTGTGCCACTATCCACGAGGCATGGGTGGTGTCCATGCATGATTGTTTCCTTCAGTTTTTTCATAATTTGAGAAAGACAGCTGTGAAGAAATCTGGAGTGACAGAATTTGATGATTCCAATAGAGCCCACTGACCAGAGTATATTTCATCTCACATTTGGTATGGATTATGTACACACTGGTTGGGTGGTGGGTTTCAGTGGAGGTCTGCAATGGGTCGACAGAATCGGGGGAGACAAGAGGTGACGCATCGAGCCAGTAGTTGTACATTCAGTGCTCATAGAGAGCATCTGGTAAGTACTTTTTTTTAATATTTTATACAACTTTAAATATAAACAGTTTATTTTATATTCATATAGGAAGTCGAGAAGCCCGTTATTTCGGCATACGGAGTTTATCAGAGGATATACACTGACCCGGCTACTGGAGAGATTAGAGGTGACCGCTAGCGTCAGATTGTGGTCAGTATTATTTTCTTTTTAGTTTGCAAATTAAATGCATATAATCTTTTCATTATTTTAATTTTAATTGAAAAATAAGGAGTCATATGAGGCCGCGGCCTCTCAGACACAGCTTGAGAGTCATAACGAGACGGGTGATCAGACTAGTGCCCACCATTTTGATGAGACGACATGGATGCAGGAGAACCAATATGGCTTCAAAAAGGGCCGAGTAGTTGGTATCGACTCTCATTTGACTCCTGCAGCTTATTATGGTACCGTTGCGATGTCGGCGTCCAGCTCGAGAGGAGGTCATGGAGAGACATCATCTTCTGCCACACAATATCAGGAGCAACTGCGTTCTCATAGTCAACTTATAGAGGATTTGCATCAGGGGCAGGAGCAGAAGCGTCAGCCGCACGATGAGGAGACGCGTCGATGGCAGGAGCGGATGCGTCCGTAGTAGGATGAGGAGAGACGTCGATATGAGGAGCAACATCTGGAGTATATGGAGTATATGCACCATCTAACTAATAGTTTAGGGATGGAGTTTCCTCCACCACCTTCTCCAGGTCCTCCAGGTCCTCCAGATTATCCACCCCCAGTGATTTTTTAGATGTAATAAACATTTTAGTTCGTAGTTTATTGTCATATTAACTATTTACAATTCCTCTTTCATATTGGTACGAATATTACGTGATTTAATTTTTTTTTTATTTTTTTTAATATATTATTTCATATTAGTATTATTTTGAATGTCTGCATATTTTAGTAATAATACTTTTAATATTTTATATTTATTTTTCATATTGAGAAGTTTATAATTTTATAATTTTATTAATATTAATAATATTAATATTATTTTTTCATAAATATGTATGTTTATTTTAATAATAATATTGTTATATTAATTTTTTATATTAATAATATTAATACTATTATTATTATTATTTGATATTAATATCTCATAATATATAATATTATATTATTTATATTCATATTATTATTATTTTTTTATATTAATATTTCATAATTATATTATATATATATATATATTTTAGTATTAATATTATAATAATATAATATATTTATATTATTAATATTAATATTAATATTATATAGATAGTTTAATAATATTATTATTATATTAATTTTTTATATTATTAATATTAGTATTATTATATTATATTATATTATTTATATTCATATTATTATTAATTTATATTAATATTTCATAATTATATTTTATATATTTTTTTATTTATATTATAATAATATACTTTTTTTATATTATTATTATTATTTTTATTTTTATATAATATTATACAATTTGTAATAATTATTTTATTTTTTTTATTATTTTTATATTTGTGATGGGAACATTTGCAACGGGAATTCCTGTCGTAAATGTTTTTTTATAGTACCATTTGCGACGAGACGAATACCCGGCGGGAAAACCTTTTTGCGAGGGTCCGTCGCACATACCTTCGTCGCAAGTATTCATTTAAATTTCGCATTTGCGATGGGATTCTGGCACGTTGAAACTAATATATCTGTGACGGCCCTTCGCAAATACCTTTTTTATATATAAAAGAAAACTCATTTGCGACGGGGGAAAAATACCGTCGCAAATAATCTTTTTACGACGGGACCACTGCAAAAACACCTATTTGTGACGCAGTTTTCGGCAACGGGTGATTTGCGACGGCGCCCCGTCGCAAAAGACCTTTTGCGACGGGATCCCGTCGCAAATCGCCCGTCCCAAATATTCAGTTTTCCTGTAGTTTTAGTTTTCAAAATTGACATAATTCATATCTTAAAAGATAAAATCGTTTATTAGATGATATTAAATTATTAAAAAGTTTATATTTAGAAAAAATGGTTAATTATATTCTAAATATGTCATAAATAACTTTTTTTGTTGTTATTACATCATATGGTAATTAAATTACCCCATAATGTATACATAACATGATATCATGGTAAGAATAAAAATGGTAAAATAATGGTTGAACCAAAAAGATCAGAATAAAAAAATAATTAAAACATGTATAAAATTTATTGGATTATTGTTATTTGAACCACATTAATATTATATTCATATTAAATAATTTTTGGATCATATTTAATCTAATTTTAATTATAATTAATTATCATTTTGATTGTTTTCTAAAGTCCCCCTCTCCTCCCTTATAAATGGGAACCTCATCCCTCTCCTCATCACTCTATTTTGAGTGTTAAAGTTCAGCCAACACCCGCCCATTTATTTTTCCATCAACCTTAGTAATATTTTAGAGGTTCAGGCCTTCTCTAAAGTCCAACTCTAGTTACCTAAGATGAAATTTAAAGGAGCCATGTCGTGGAAGAGATAATCTCTTCTACCGATTCTTTCAAATTTTGTTCCTCTTATACTTCCTCTTATTTAGTTGTTTCATTATAAAGTAATATCATAAGTATCAATAATATAATAATATGTTATTATAAATATGGAACTACCTATTTCACCTTCTATCAAACCTACGAAAAACAAAATCATCGCGCTTGCTTACATTCAACTTATTGTCTCTATACTACGGTGTAATCTATTTTTCATCAGCACCTTATTTGGATGGTTACAATGGTGAAAATAATAACTATATATGCTTATGGTAACATTATACTATATTTGAGATACAATACACTGTACACTTCAATACCATTCATCAATTATGGGAACAATATTATCACTCGTGCGTACTTAAGGATTACCGTCTCCACGGTGCGATGTGATTCATTGTACATAATATTTATTAAAAAAATGTAATATAAATGAATTGAATGAATAAATATTAAATATATTCTACTAATACCATTATTTAAATGATATATCAATAACCTATAAATATGAATATAAACATATCCGACAAAACATACAAACGAACATAAAGCAATTAATAACTGAATAAAGAGTAACAATGAAATGTTACTAACAAATGGATGAAAATATTATCATAAATTTTATCATTAAAATTATTATGATTCTAGAATAAATAATTAACATTATTTAAATCATTATATAGTAGGTTTAGATATATACGATGCATATTGTACCTAAGGTTGGGGATAACTTTGCAAGTCTCATTTTTATCATGGATTGTTTATTCATAAGTATTAACTGAGTTATATTAATCATCCACATCAATGTTTCTAAAATATATATTTAAAAATATTATTTATATCCTTCTATAATTTATTATGTTCAATTTTACACATTAGTGAATTTTTACTAAATATTATGAATGGAAGATTTTGTCTTTCTCAATAGGAGGTACTGTTTGACCTTTCTAACAAAAGTACGAGAAGAATGATATATAACATATAAAAAATTAATGGATTTTCATAGTTTCATGAAAAATTATTTATATTAATCTTAATGTACAAAATTTAAATATTATTTTCAACTAGATTTATTTCTTTTAAATTTCATGGAATTTTGAGAAAAGAAAGTGTTTTTGAAAAATGAAATCATATTCTCCTCAGTAATTAATTTCAAGTGTTTTCTCAAAATTAATTTCTATATATTATGCCACTCTTTAAATAGGGTTCTATTTATTTACCTATTATTAACATTATTTAATTTTTTTATGATTTAATTTTATTTTGGAAATCTATTATTTATATAAGTTATGTTGAGATGATGTTTAAAAAACCCACTTTATTGTATGTGTTATGTTATAGTAAATATTATTATGTTTATGTTAAACACGTAAGAATTGTTTAATTATTAGATGTGTGGGACCTATATCTACCTATAATTCATTTGGTAAATATCTATATCTCATGAGATAAACATGGATGGAACGACAGAAAAATATAGTTCAGTGATACAGGGTTAGAACAAGGAGTGAACTCGGTTCAGTAATGGACTTTGTCTACTATGATGGTCTTCGAAATGAGCATAGAATAATATGAGATGGTTTTATAAGCATATTTGTGTAGGAAAAAATGTTTCATGTCTTATTTATTGACTATTATGATTACATTTCACTTTTATGATTTATCACATGACATTATATTGTGAACTTTTATATACAGGATAATGAATTCAAATGTAATGTTCTTATGAATATGATATGATTGATATTTATTATGATTATTGTTACTGAGCATTTGATCTCACCCTTTTATATGTTTCTTTTACCCAGTTCATAAATAAGGGTATTAAGTATGATATGCCAAAAAGGAATCTTGTTATGATTAAATAAATGGGAGACAATATAGATGTTTTATAAACCTGTTGTTTATGTTTCCGAGTTCTTATGGAAACTATACATATACGGTTCATTCATGTATTTTTTATATGTTTGAATAAATATATATCTATTCTGACGTAATATCAATGTTTTTAAATAATGGGTCATTATACACAGACTATCGCCTCATGAAGCAATGTAATTATTCTTTCACTAACACTAAATTAGATGATGATATGGATACATTTAATGATTATATAAGATATAAAATAAATTATTATGATATTAAATATACATTTAGCATTCCTAAATAATTTTATATGTCATTTTATTTCTTACTATTTCATTCAATGTGATTTGATATCATCATTCGTGTACATGTGGACCACTACCTTCATGAAATGATGTTGCTCTCTTTCCATCACCACACAACATGGATGATATATATAAATAAAATTAAATCAATAATATTTAATTTATGATATTATTATCATTATCTGAATATAAAATATTAAATAGATACTTTCAATAATGATCATTGAATAATGGAACTGTTATGTATATGTACGTGTGGTCATACGTCTCAATGTTCATAATGTACTTAATTTCTCAAACCAATATTTCAAGATTTGACATAATAGTAAAATTGATTTATAAATATTCCAAATTGTTCAATATTTTTATTGTATAGATGATGAAACTATATAATATGTATATGAACAGAAACATTAATGATGATTCATGAATGAGAAAACAAGGAAATTAATACTCAAATGAAAATAATAATAATTAAATATTATTAACGAATGAGTGATTAGTTGTTATAAAAAGATCATTTATGATATTATATATATTAATATGGTACTAATATAAGTCTATACAATTATTAAAACATATTCATATGATTATTAACAGCATTCCACCCAAAAGAATCATGAGGTAAAGGAATTCTTAACTTGAATTCCATTAATTGGGCTAAACTTCTAATTCATTGATTATGGAATACAACGATTTTGTGTGAAATGACCAATGATAAAATTATTTCAAAATTCAATTTTTTTTTATTCAAGTTTTTATGAAAAACAAGATCATTGATTAATCCTCACTTCAGTGGAATGATTTTTTAAGGGATTCCATCTCAGTTTCATTTTATTGAGGCATAATGTAATTTTTTATTCCCCTAAATTCATTTATATAGTGTCTATAATTTCTCTTTCACATGTTATATATAGAATAATTAATATTTCACGGTGTGATATGTTTCAATTAGATTTGTTCCATCCAAGTGTATTTTACTTTAAAATTAGAAAGTGGTAAAGAATTTGATAACTCAATTTCTTTTTCATTTGGTTATATTACTTATTCGTCCTCATTGAAATTTGAAGATTAAATATATAATTAATTTTAGTTATCATGTCATTTGTTTATACTTGTTTTATATTAGTATACATTTGATACACATTATTGATTAATTTATTAATTTTCACTTCAATTTTGTGATCATTTTAGGGGTTTATTTCACAATATCATTCCAGTCGAGATTGTTTATTCTTGAATTTCAATTAAAGGAAATAATTTGTTCATTGAATAATAAAAACATTTCATTTTCTTATACTCTCTATATTCATGATATCTTAATATAATACTAAAATTTTTCAACTAATTGATACTTAAAATTGTTGTTAATATTTTTTATGAAAATTTGACATTATGTCCCTCTTCAATCGAAAATCCATTTCCATTAAATAAAATATTTTATAAAAATGTTTTTAAATTTATTTTAAAAATTAAAAATAATTTAGTAAGGATATTTTTAACCAATTTAGTTTTTACATAATTTGTTCCAAGGAATAAAAATGTTATTCTCAAATAAATTCATGTTTTGATTTTACTGAAAAATTGAATAGAATATTTTATTTCAATTAGTATGAAATGAATGGAACTTCTAGCTCTCAAAACCACTATAATTTTATAAATAATATTTTATTTGTTTAAAATTTTATTGTGAAATAAATTTATTTTCAAATTTATTTTAATTTTTTAATATGTGATATTTGAATTAAAATTTTTTTCCCTCTAAAATGTTTTTAAATATCTTTTAACGGTATTTATTTTCATAAATGAAAACAAAAAATTATTTTACATATAATCCATTAGTGATATGTTATATTGATAAAATACTTATTATACCTTATGATAGATTATGATTATGTTTTATATAGGTAGTTTTGACATTAACATTATTGATTTATTTTTTTAGTCCATAACATTCCTTTCATAAATTCATTTTCCTTTGATCATTGGACATTAAATTTCCCCTAAAAATCAAAATTATTTGTCATGGATATGTTTGTTGTTTAAACTATTTATTATTTATATATATGTTGTTCTACATAGAAATTGTTTTTTTATCTGGGGAAATATTTATAGAACAATATTATTTACAAAATATTGATATTTGATAACAAGGAACATTTTATACGAATTAAATTAAGTATTCAATATATGAGTAATACTTTGGAAATTATAGAAATGGGTAGGGTCTGATTACAGATTTTTCCTTGATGCATCAGTAGTCTCAAGAGATGAATTAATTGGCTATCCATATTTAAATGGGTTTCTACCCATCTATTTAAAACCATGTTATGTATAGATCTCAATGGTAAAGGTACTCTATTCATAAGAAACAAGACATCCAATAATTAATAATTTACTTCCTTTAAGAAGTAGTTATTATTATCCATGGTATTATTGCAGTGATATTTTCTTTGGATTCAATTCATTCTCACGAATTGATTAGTTTGAAAGTGATTTAAATTATTTACATTTCAATAATTATTTTATCTTATCCAATTATGAGAGCCATTTTATTTATTTAATGAAATGGGTTTTAGTTATTTACCATTGCATATTGATTATTGTCAATGATACTATTTTATTGATATTATATCTTGATGCACATCATTCTCAATTCATTGATTACATGGAATGTGTGTTATATTATTTACTTTTCCATATTGAGTATTCTTATTTATTCATGATAAATTAATATATAAATAAACCTTACAATGAATTCAATCACACCCATATTTTGTTTCCAATCCTAGGAATCAAATAAGATTAATATGATTGATATTTAAGGATATTCATTACGCAATAAGGTTATTGATGGAAAAATGTGTTGTAATTTTTTGGTTCAAATGTAATTAAATACTCATGTATGAGTCTATTTTTCCAAGAAAAATAAACTATTCAGTAATTTTAAATGTTATTCCTTGTATCTAATGAATATATAATAAATTAGACACTTGCTCCAGGATACTGGGGTTGGGGTCATTAAAGTTGGTTTCAAATGATTTTTATTTTCATCATTGTAACTAGATTAATAAAAAACATTATTAGTGAATATATCACTATGATAGGCTTTGAGGATAATTATAGGTCATCATTATTGGTTTTTAAAAATAGTAGATTATGTTTTTTTCCTATAAATAATTCAATTTCTAGATACTACAAGTGAATGTATTTTTATCATTGAGGAACCAAAGGCTAATTACTCCTAAAATGTTGAATTTTCATTGACCAAATTGTCACAAGATGCCCGAAAAAGTTCCTTTCTAGGCACCTATTTTTACACTCATAGCTGACATGATTTGTATAAATCACGTTTTTTACCAACCATTATTATGTATTTAAATTTATGATGAAAATTAATGACTTTGGGTGATCCTAAGGTGTATTATATTGAAAATTATATTTCCTGATTTATATTCCCTATAAATGATTATATGGGTTTCCCGCTATAATTATTGTTTCTCGTAATAATAATTTCGGTTTCTTCCAATGGATTAAACCTGGAGGGATCATGTTAATATTGAATATAAAGGAGAAGTTGGGGAATATGAGTAACCAAATGGTATGATTACCGAAGATAAATATATTTTGATTTTTATTAATAATTTTTCCTAAAATATGATCAATAACATATACCTTAACCTATTCCAAAACACAACAAAGAAGTGAAGGATGGTGTATGGAAAGAGCTCAAGTGGTGGATATTATGGACGAAAAGAACAAAACATCCATCATATAAGAAATGATAAAGTTTTAATCCTTAAATGTGCCTCAATAGAAATGGAAAATTATTTAATTATTGAAAAGAAGGACATAAAGCAATGATTTCAATGGAAAAATGAATAGTATAATGGCAGGAAATAAATATCATCCTTAGGATCCATTTATTGTTTCTTGAGTTAATTGTGGAGAACCATGGAATTAACCAACTACATGACCGATTATAAAAAGTAACCACCAGATAAAGAATAAAATATGTCAAAATAAAAAGGTGAATGATTAACGTATTGTGATTCAAGAATTAAATTGAATAAGTGTTTTCCGAATTTTATTTTTATTATAAGAATCATGGAACATCAAGCGATAGTGTTAAATTTATATGAACATGCATATTAATTAACATAAGAGTTATAAATATCATTATGGATTATGATTTTAAGATTTATCATATGTTTTATGTCAAAAACACATATTTTTACATTTTATGTGATGGGATTCTATAAAAATTCATGAAATTATTGATAAATTTATGGAATGTTTATATTTTATAGGAAAAGTTATTTGAGGAATAATTCCTTTAATTTTTATAAATGTATGATTAAATTCATTGATATAATTTTCAGTTAATATAATCATTAATTACATTTTAATAACAATCAAATAATATTATTATACGTTGTGAAAATAATAAAAAAATTACAAAATCATATTGAAAACTATAATAAAATTGGGTTTTTAATAATTAATTTTATTTCAAGGATGTCCATCATATTTTTGTGGGAACATTATAGGAATAATTTTAATATGGTTTTATAAAAAGTATAACCCATATGATTTTTTTAAAACAATCATGTATGGTAAGGCCACATTGAATGATCCCACAAATGGGGGATAAGAAGGGTTAAACACCTACCACTAGCTTGCGTGATCTCCAAATTAATATATAATTTTTTTTGTTAAATGATATGAAAATTAAATATTATGGATAAATCAGTGTTTCTATATTTCTTTTATAAGGATTAATTTATTATATTGCATAACTTTTGATGAGCATATTTATTTTGAAAATTATATGGAGATAGATGGAAAGACCTTACACTCTTTTATGGATCTTTTGATCTATTGAAAAAAAAAATAGTTCTTCTGGTATTGGAAAATAATTTTTGGATATTCATTTCTTGTTCTTATTGAGTAATTGTATGTTTATATAAGCTCAACCAAAGGATGAAATTTTTCTTCTGATATAGAGATGTATCAATAATGTACATTTCTATATATTCAAAAATAGTAAAACAATTTCTCATCTTTAGAAAAAATGATCTTGAAATAAAAAAATGATCTAATTAAATTCGTATATGATTAGTTAGATGGTCGTTTAAATAATAAAAGATTATTGTTTTTTAGACCCATATCAATCAATTTATTATTCAATTTCTTCTGATTATAGACATCAATTGTTGTATTTAATCATTTATTCTTTTTTTCCATGTCTATATCATCAATTTACAGCAACGTTCTCATACTTGGAAAACTATTTATGTGTAATTCATTATGACATAGGTAAATTTATTTCTCTATTATTAATAGTATTTTTTTATAAACCATTCTCACAATGTTGGATTTTAATAATCATATTTTAAATTGTAAAATCATTGACTACAAATATCATGTTTATTTTGTGATGAATGAATCTATTTATGGAGGGGAAAATATAAGACATTGAAATTAATAATTAATAACAATTTATCTTATAATTTCTATTACAACCAACTCTAATTTTATATTTCATTTTATGAAATAATGATTTTTTTTATAGCCTAAGTTACGTGCATGATAGAGTTTTACCGAACAACTATATACTAATAAAATTATTTTCTAATATAAAAGTTATCGCCTACCCATTTTAATGAAATGTATATATAGAAATATATATATTAAAAAATATATTTTTTTAAACCCTTATTTGTAAAATTATAATATCATAATTATCTTAAATGTATTTTTTAAAATATATAGAATTTCGTGTTGAAATAAACAATCCTCATTTGTAAAATTATAATATCATAATTATCTTAAGGTGATTTTTTAGAATTTTGCTGAAAAGATTCATTTTTGATTAAAAGTAAAAAATACGGAATTTTTATTAAAAATGTAATTGTGTTTACGTAATTTATAAAGTAAAATTATGCTTATATTTAGAATAAAATTAATATTTGAACAATTTTATATCAATTAATCCAATTTTTAGAATTTTAATAATTTTTATATTAAATTATGTTATAAAACATTGTAAATGATTAAAAATTTAGTTATTGAAAATCTCATCTTTTTTCACTTCTACGGGATTAATTTTAAATCAATATTTTTCACTTAAGTGAATTTAATTTGTTAAAATTGATAATATATTTGGAGAAATAATAATTTATATTTTCTAATAATTTCAATGAATATTTTTACTAAAATAAATAGTGATAAAGGTAAAAATTAATTACGACAGTTATGCTATAAATTGATTTATTAGGGGGTGAAACTAAATATTTAACGGTTAAAATGACCTAAAAAATGTATAAAATATATTAATTTGAAATATTTACACCATATATTATCTATTTCCTATGATGGTCTATTATTTTAGGCTTTTAACATTACAAAACTGTGGGTATAATTAATTCTTTTCAAAAAATACAAGTCTACCCCTAAACTCACATATAAAGGGCCACCCCTCTCCTCTCTTCTTTACACCATAACAATTCATTATCATATAAAATAATTACAAAAATACTTTATCAAATTTAATCATCCAATCCTAGAATCATTTCTTGGAGGAAAACTACCCTGGAATTAATTTCATGTAAACCAACGAGGGTACCCAAAGAAGAGGCAATGTACTTCAACAAGCATTGTTATCTTATTTATTCCTCCACCACAAAAAATTTTTTTTAAAAGAATCTTCTACAATAACAAAATTATATTTAATATAATAAGTTTTATTTATTTATATCTAATAAAATAAAACTATCTTCACATCCCTCAAATGGGTTATGAAATCATCATTCGTGAATACAAAAAACTACCACCTTGTGAACAGATGTTATTCGTCTTTTTATTTCCACCTATAAAGATTTTTTATGCTGTTGAATATAAAGTATATATAATATAATTATAAGATAATTAAAAATATTGTATAACTATTTTAATATATTATTTTTTAATTTAAATTTCATATAAGATATGATAACATCAATTGTGTGTACAACAGACTACTGACTCACGAAGCAACTTGATTTGTCTTTCACTAACGCTTTACATGGAAGGTTCTAAGGATATATTTAATGATTAATTTTGAAATAAATGACTTTATTATTATATTAATGAAATATATATCAATATTAAAATATAATTTATTTCATTTTATTTCATACATTTTCACTCAATGTACAATGATAATGTGGTTCATGTACCTGTGGACTACCCCCTTCCCGGAATGATGTGTCACTCTTTTCATCACTACACCAAATGGATGATATATATAAGTATTATTTAAGAAATAATATGGTATTTTTATATCATTATGATTCTATGAAGATAAAATATTACTTCTTTACTTTTCATAATTATTATTGAATAATGGAAACATTACTCATCTGTATGTAAAACCTATCATTTCCATGATCTTAACGTACATAATTAATCAAATTGTTAATTTATGATTTTTATTTAATGTATAATTCATGGATACATATCCTATTGTTATTTATGATATTTTTATGTAACAGTACCACATTTATTCTATTTTGTAGTTAAAATAGTTGATTAATGTTTTTTAAGAAAAGCTTTCACTAATCTTCTTTTCAGTTGGAAATATTTTTTCATCATGCTCATTGTTTTTGAATATTTTTTACCAATTTTTTTAAAAAAAATATCTAAAGGATTTATTAAATACATTTTTTAAAATTTTTAATTTCTAATTTATTTAATTAAATATTTATTTTGTTTTCAAAATAATTCCCATTTGTCTTTTACCAAAAAAGTGAGGGGATTTTTTTTGACATTTATGCGATGAACATAATTTCCATCTATCATGACCAATAAACAATTTCAAAGATTCTTTTATATTTTTTAAAGTTTGTTTTCTATGGAAAATATTTTCAGAATGTTTTGTGACCTTTTAGTATTAAAAGGAGATTTTTATTTTAAAATTTTTGTTTCGTTGAAATTTTTAACGATATTTTTATGGTATTTCAATAAATCAATGTAAACCCCTTTATTTTTCATATACTGCATTTGAGATTTTTTTGGATATCATCATTATTCTTCATATTGTTATTTTATGATTATTTTTACCTATGATAGCATTGAAATTCACTTCTTTGATTCATTTTTTTGTCAATAACTTTCCCTTCAATTGTTTACATTCTTGTGATCATTAAAAATTACATTTTCATTAAAAATACATATTATTTATCACCAATTTTTTTATTATTTAAACTATCTATCATTTCTACATATAGTGTTATATATTGAATATCATTTAGGTATCTAGGAAATATTTATAAATGTGTACTCTTTACTCAAAACAAATATTTGATGATAAAGAACATTGTTTATGAATTAAATCAATTATTAAATATATGAATAATTATTTGGACATACAATTACTGGTTGGGGACTACTTATAGATATCCCCTTGATATATTGGTTGTCCAATGGGATGTATTAGGTTTCCATCCTTAGTTAAATGGGTTTCTAAACATAAGCTTTGAACTATCTTGAGGATGTATCTTAATTATATGGGTATCATGTGTTTGAGAATTAGTTTTACAATAATTAAATATTTTAATCATTAATAATTTAGTTATTTTTATCCTTGAGGTTTTTTAATAATATCATCTTTTTCAGCACTTAGTTTTTAGTTTTTTACGTGATGTCAAGTATTTTTAATCATTTACCATTCCATATTGGTTATTCCATGTTCTATTATGATAGTCATGTTATTGATTAAATTTAATTTGTTTTAAATTATTTAACCTTCTATATTAATTATTATCCAATATAATTTCATATTGATATTATATCTAGATATACTTCCTTATTGGATTACTAATTATATTGTTTGTGTGTTCAACTGATTAATATGCCATGCATATTATTCTTATTAATTCATAAATCCATCCACAAATCAAAACCCTTTATATGAATTTGAGATATAGAATATTTTGATACATTTCACTAATATATACAAAGTTTAATATAATTTATATACAAGGATATGTTAGATAAAATAATTTTAATCTTGAAAAAACATGATTTTTAAAATTTATTTATTTATGTTCAATGTAAGTTGAAGGTATGTATTTATTTTACCTAGACTACAAAACTATTCATCCCATTAGTATGTGATTCCATGTTTCTTATGAAAATGTAATAAATTACACACTAGTTCAAGGCTATTGGATTTAGGGTCATTCTATGACATATAGGCATGTTAAGGATTTAAAAAGGGGATTAGAGAAGAAAATAATGGGGAATTGACACACATCATATGTTAAGTTAGAGTGTTGATGTTAGGAAACTAAATGAGTGTTTCATCCATACCTAAATAAAATAGGGAGAAACTATATAAGGAAAATATATCAAATTTATTAATATACCATTGTATTATAAATATATAATGGTACATAGGAGAATGTCACGAGTGGAATGGTATGAAGTGGGAAATTATAAATTATTATTATAAATGTCTAGAATTCTAGTAAGTAAATACTTAGATTAATCTTATTAAGGGAATCATGCAACTTATACCCATACCTTTGTGGATGTGGGACAATATTATAGCAGACATTTTCATCAGTCTTATGAAAATAGTAATGATGAATGATATTCTATGGGTCATTATCAATAACATAACTGAGATTGTATATTTTTTATTAGTAATGGAATACCAACCCCTTGTGATCATTTCTAGAAACTATATCAATTAAACAAGGAGATATAATGTTCCACCTATATCAATTTCATTAGATATTTACCCTCAGTTCACATTGAAAATTTGGAAAATTATTGAAATGTATATCAATATATTTGTATTTTTAAGATCAACATATCATATCCAAACTAATTGAAACTCTTAAAAAATATATTTAAACTAAAATACATGCACCTATAATGTTCTCTTTAGATCCAATAATCATGAGATTAAGGTCAACCGCTACTAGAATTTTCATAAAATAATAGTTTTAATTCATGAATCTAGATAGAAAAGTATGTGTAATTGTATGAGAATGAATGTAATATTCAAAAGGTTTTAGATGAATTTGAAGAAAATATGATAATATGATATGAACTAGTATAGGAGAAAATTTTGATAATGCATACTATATAAGATAACATCCTAGAATCTCCAAGAAGAAAAAAACAGATATATGCTGATAATCGATGAAAGGACTTCTAATTTAATTTGTGTGGGTGGGGGAATGTATTATTAATGGTGAAAAAGTGAAAATTATTTATAATATTTTGTTAAAATGGAGTTTTAATCCCTATGTAAATTGGGCCTTTTAAAATTATAGATATTATTGGAGTTGTAGCTTATATGTTTTCTATACCACCAATCCTTTATAATTTGCATGACATGTTATATGTTTCATTAAAATTGAATTAAATGAATGATATAATGAATATAATAATAGATGAGGGAATTGATTTAGTAGATGAATATTCATATAGTGAAGAGTTTATCCATATTCTTGGTACTAGAGATCATGTATTCCAAAATTAGACAACTCGACAGGTGGAAACCCATTGGAGAAATCAAAATATAAATGAGGAAAAAATGGATCCAAATGATTCAAGGAGGAAGGAATACCCACTATTGTTTATAATATGACATGTATCCAATTTCAAGGTAGAAATTATTTGGGGGGATAATGTAATTCCAGAGACCCTAATATAGTAGGAAAACACTACATTTGAAATCTGTAATATAATGCACACTATAAAGAGACTTTATAATTGAATATATTTAGAAGTTAAATTTATATTTAAATTTAACAAAATTACCTTCATTTTTGGACTTATAGTGACAATATTATCTTAATATGGATTTTTAGTATTTTTCTAAAAATATTTATTTCTAGATGAATAGTGAAAACTGTAGTTTTTATCAAAACCATAACTTCTATTACATAATAATTATATTATAAAGATATATAAATTTATAAAACATTTTAATGGATAATATATGAGTATAAATTTTTGAAATATATATTTTTAAAAAAATTTACGAATTTATAAAATTGATGTTCATCATATTATCAACATTTGTAATATTTCCCTATAAAATAAACTATTTATAGTACTCATTTAATTAAATAATAATTTAAAAAAAATATGTTATACATTTATTTGAAATACAATTAAATTTTTTATTATTTATTATTATACAATTTATTTCATGAAAATAACACAAATTTTCTTATATTATTCTACACATAAATTTTATGTTTAAAGATAAAATTTTTCATAAAAATGTTATTTTATGCATTATAGGCGCTAATGGTAAAAATTATTTATTTATAATAATTGTAATTTTATGTAATATAATTGTTTAAATATTTTTGAAACCTTATTTTTTAATTATATAATTAGTTCTATTATCTTGTGTGGCATTAAAAGTAAATTACATATGTTAAAACAAGTTTCAAATATTAATCCAAGAACAACCAATGTGATAATTATAAGAATAAATGAAAACATGTCTATAACTGGCATTAAAATAAATTGTTCAGGTAATTTTAATATTAAATCTTTCCAAATTAAATTATATTATAATTTATAACAACTTGACATGTGAAACATTTTCCCCTTTTTATTAATTTGAAATATTTTAATAAAAATCATTTAGAGTACTTATAAAAGGCGCTTCTCACCACACCTTCAATAAAACTAAAATTTTTGGTTTTATATGGAAAATATTTAAATTTATAATTATTTTTTAATGTTATTTTAAAATTTTATTCATTTGGTTACAGTTTATATTCCAATTTCCTCCCATTCTGAGGATTCATCTATGGGAAAGCCCAATCCCTCAACATGAGTATTATTTTCCCAAATTTATTTTAATTTATATATTATTTCTAATAATATATGTCATTTAATAAATATATTATTAAATATGTATTACTTTTCTTATTAATTTTATTATACTACAGTAATAATTATTAACCTCTTTCCCCATCTTTCCATATAAAAAAAAAACAAAAATATTTTTGCGGACTACTACCTCCACAAAACATTATGTACCATTTTCCATAAGTAACTAATATGGCTACTCCTAAAGATAAATTTAGTTTGAAATTATGATATTTATAAAATATTTTAAATTCAGAAATTAAAAAACATTATAATTTTTTCTCATTTTATAAGAAATTAAATCATCATCTACGCATACATGCTGATTACAACCTCTATAGAACCATTTATTTGAATTTTTTTCATCACAGTCATTCATGCATAGTCATGAGAATAAGTTGAATGGTTAATTTTTTTAGGATCTTATTATGATTATTTTAGTGAATTTTATATCAATATGATCAATAGTCATCCATGATAAATTCAACCATCAAGTAGAGTTTTCTAAGGAAAAAACATTATTTCATAAAACTATGCAATAACATCATATATGATATCTTAGTCATATATTTATTTCTAATTATGATATATCATACTAATAAAAACTATATAAGTTCATTATTATTCTTTTATATTGATATTATAACTAAATAACACTATAATAATTCTTTAATGTTGGTATGTTTGGGTCAGTTTAACTACCTACTTGAACAGTGCTAATTTTTTTATCAATGATGACTATAGGTGTAACAACTAGAAATTTTATGAAATATATTATATATAATAAATTTTAATTATAAAAAAGAATAAATTACATGATATAAATATTTTATCATGTATCACATGAATCCCTATATTTATATTTCTTTGAACGCAACATCATGTCCCTTTGATGACCTATGTTTCACCAAAGATTGGGTCTTACCAGACAACAATATACTACAAATATTTTTTTAACATATTAGATCTCATGAATCCACTGGAATGGAAGTATTGAATATGAATAACTAAATTAGAAATCTTATTTCACACATGTTTATAAAATTAATTAATTCTTTTCCATTTAATTTGAAATAAAAAATGACAAATTAAATATAAAGTATGTGTTTTTATGTAAATAACTATTTTTATGACCAAATTGTTTTTTGGTATTAATAAATATAAATAATCAATATTATTGAAAGATATTAAATATAATTTATATTTTCAATATTTAACAAAATATTTATAAACTCATACAGTATGTTTGATATGGTTAAGATAAGAATTAATCCAATATTATGTATAAAAATGTATATTTTTCAAAGACAGTTTCCCCACATTTTAATTGTGCATCAATTATAAATAAATTTTTAAAAAATTAATAATTTTTATATAAAAATTTAATTTTTTTTATATAAATATGAAAATTTACTTTTTTTGTTTTTCTATGTACTTATTTATTTTTATGAAAAAGTAAATAATATTGAATTTTAATTGAAACTACATTTTTCATATATATAATTTTTATAGTAAAATCATAATTCTAATTAGATTTTAAGTATAATGAGATCATTATTATATCATATAATCTAATATAGTTCATCAGTAAGAATTTATACATTGAATCTAGATATAAAAACTGACCAAACGTTAGAAAATTTTGTATACTTCAAAAACCCTCTTTATCATCTCGTCCATATAAATTATTTTAAATTAATTTCTACCAATTATGTTATCAGAATTTGGAAAAATGTATTTCAAATTTGGAATAAGAATTTTAAAAAATTTATTATAAGTTCAACTTATTTTAAAAAAAATTATTAGTGATTATTATTAATATTAACTAGCGTGATTAAGAAAAAATAAGTTTAATTAATTGCTTAATATGGAAAATAATGTTTAAAGATGAAATAAAACATGTCTTAATATTATTTTATGGCCACATTTCTACCATTAATCCATTAAGGATATTTAATTTTATATTTTTATCCCTTTTGGGAGAATTAAAACCTACGGATCACTATAATCATTTTATGAATACCTAGTTTTTCCTTTTCTCCCCTTATAAAAGGCCTCATATCCTCTTTACTTATTCACACCTTTCAAGCCATTTGTATCATCCAAAAAATGAATAAATTAGCTTTATACTTCCCTCATCTAACTATATATTCCTATTTTTGGATTAAAAACAACCAAAAGGAGGACTTTGGTGCAAACCAAAAGGAGTTACCGGAAGAGAGATAACATTCTTCAATGTGTATTTCTGTTTTGTTTCATCACCCACACCTTAAATTAATCTTATTAAATTATTATTTAATAAAAAAATTATCCTAAATATAATAATATGTTTTTATATTAATTTTTATACCTAATCATACACACACATCAACCAAATGGGTAACGAAATCACCATTCGTTTACGGTGAACTACCGCCGCATGAAACGATGTTGTTTATTTTTTCATTACCACCACTAATAGTTGGGAATAATGATTGAAACAATATTTTAATATGATTCATATTATATTTATGTTATCTTCATACTTCTAGAAATTTTTTATAATGCATTCCATCATTATTTCCATTTTGTGTTGATAAGATTACATTTTTGTGGATGTGTGGAGTACCACATCCTCAAAGCAATATGATAAGTTCACACATTACATAGAATGTATTAATAATGGGTTTAATTAAAAATATCTAATATAAATAAAATATATATGATACTCCGGACATAATTACCATTTTGTAAATATAATATATCATTTTCATTATTACCCTTTCACACACTGAAAAAGTGATAACATCAAACATGAACATCAAGACTACCACCTCCCTGATACGATGTGATTCCATTTTCGTCACAATAATTCTATATATAATTAAATATGATTAAAATATATTTTATTAATTATATAATTATTATTATGTAAATATAAATTTCACTAACCTTTTTTCTATAATGATCATAGAAAAACTATAACATAACTCTTGTGTTCACACGACCAACTGTCTCCATGATTGTAACATTGGTTAATATTTTTAAAACATAATTAATAATTGGTTTTAAAATAATAATTTATTTATAAATATTATAATTATTTCATGATTATTATTTTCAAGATGTTATATAATGACCAGTTTGATCATAGTTGACCTACCAATGACTCTTTTAAAGAATAACCCGCATATGGTCAAACATTTGACTTAAACATTATTCAATATGTAATTATATGTAACCTATTTATAATTTAAATAAAAGAAATAATTAAATTGTAAAGTTATATGAAGTAATTATATAATAAAAATATGTTTATTATTAAGAATGATGGAGGAAAATCATGACAAATCAGACTCTATGGAAGGGGTTTCATTTCAATTTACATTCCTTTAAGATAAAATTGTCACTATGAACCATGTTAAATTTATATATTTTATCTACTACCCTATGACTTTTTATATCATGAGATTAATTTATTTCATGATATTAAAATTTTAAATTGATGTTATTCATTCATTGATCTTTTACTTCAAAAGTAAATCAAGTGTTAATGATTGTCCATCTCACTTTTTTACATCTATGAGTGAAATGTATAATTCATGACAAACTTCTTGTGTGTGGTGTATATACAGCCCATTTTGATATATATCATATCATAATTTTTTTAATCTTCATGGTATTAAATTTTTTCATTTCGTTATTATTCATTTATAGAGTTTAAAATTTCAATATTACCAAAGCAATAATGGATTATTTTTTAAATATTTCTTTCCTTGTGGTAATTTTTATGTTGTACACCATTCTTCTTTTATAAGGTGAATATATTTCTAATTTTAAATTTTAAATAGTTAATATATTTATATTCAATGTTTCATTTAATGTTATTCATTAATTTGGTTAATTATATAAAAATGATTCAATGGGGTATGTACTGCTTAAAATGTTTTACATTTATTTTACTCAAGAATGTTATTAATGATCTTTGTAGGACATTCACATTCATTAATGTCGAAAACCCTTATTTTTAATTATCCTCAAATAGGGATAATTTTTTATTTATAACATCCTCATTAATTCATTCTATTGATTATGTTTGTCTTAAGTATATTGGTATGAAACCCATTTATTTTCCATGGGTTAATCATGTTTTCAACAAGACTGTTTTAAACCCTATTTTTGTTCCATGTGTTTATCATGTTTCAAGAGATTGTTTCGAAACCCATTTCATTTCCACGATTTTATCATGTATTCAAAATGATTATTTTGATACCCATATCTTTTTTTTGGCTTAATCATGTTTCAATGATTATTTTAAACACATTTGTTTTCCATTGGTTAATCATGTTTTAATGATATTGTTAGTAAACATATTTCTTTCAATTAGTTAATTATATCCTAATTATATATTATTATTTCCCATTTTATTCTTTAATTTAATCATGTTTTCAAAGGTATGTCTTTGAAACCCCTTTATTTTTCATTGGTTAATAATGTTTCAAAGATATTGTTTTGGACCCCATTTTTTCCATGGGATAATCGTATTTCAGAGAGATGTTTATGAAACCCTATTCTTTTCCAGGGGTTTATTATATATTAAAGATATTCCTATAGAACCCATTTCATTCCCATGGTTTATATTGTTTCAAATCAATTCATATCAAACACAGTTATTTTCCATAGATTAATCATGATCTAAATATATTGTTATTGTACCAATATATTTTATGATGGTTAACAATGTTCAAAAGTGATTGTTATGGTACCCACTTATTTTCCATTAGTTAATCATATTTAAATGATATTTTTATTGAACCATTTTTTATACCACGTATTAATCATGCTATGAAATGGTTTATTGGTTTAAAGAATCTTTTATGTGTGATGGTTTTTTTCAATAGTACATGGACATCTGAATGGTGGTTAAATGATAAACCAATGATGGGTGTCTCCATTATAGAAAAATCATTGGTGTGTCCGTATATCCATTCAATGAATTGGGTAAGGAAGTCAAATGTATGTATATTCCATTTTTATGTGTGAAATGTATTGAATTCAACCACATGGTTATTCCCTTTATAATAGTGAAAAGTATAATGATGTCCCAATATTTCATTGTGTTTCTTTTTGATTTATTTAGGTATATAATTTTTCCAATGATCATGTTTTTTCACATATCTTGTTATTATTAACTATTATAACTCTATCAATTTTTATATTCTCATATTTGATGCTCCATTTATGGTGAGTATGAGTTATTTTATGATTCTATAAAGAAATATGATTATAAAAAATACCCTTATTCACTCTTAATCTCATTTGTAAAATTTAATTTTTAATTATTATGTTTAACATTACTGATAATTAGAATTCACATTTCTTATGTTTATCTTTAACTATGTGTTAAATATTTATTTTGAAAAAATTATGTATATAAAAGACTCTACATGGATGATGTTGATGATCTACTGTGAAATAAGAAAAGATAGGTTAATTGGGATAAATATTTATTGATGAATTATGTGTCCATTTTGATTTTTGTCTTTTATGTATGATTTTTTAAACTTATATACAAATATAAACCAAATAGTTCATTAGGGTTTTACATAATCCTAGTAATCTATCTGACATTTCAAAGCTTAGTTGAAAAAATTCGGGTCACAATTATTGGAATCATTCCTCCAAATGTAAAGATATGGATTTCAACCTAGGATCTAGGAGTGTGGGTTCTAGGCTGTAATAATAGAAATGTAATTCAATGTAATATATGATATAAATAAATAAATATTGATATTATGTTAGGTATGTTTTTGTAAAATTAATATTAACCACATTTGTTAAAATAAAATAGTATGTTTTTTAAAAATCACTTAAACATGGTCGTTGTTGATTTCATATTTAATGTTCATAACCAAAAAACCCATAGAATGAAACTTTTAAAATATAATTTTTTATAAATAATCAATTAGAGAAACATTAATTATTTATTATTGAATAAATTTTAGAAAATAAATAATACCAACACCGTTATTATGAAACTAGTTCAAAACAGATATTATTAATCACAACCAATATTTAAAATAGATAAACAGTAACTAATATAAAAATATATAATATTTAAAAATGAATTTGGAAACGGTTATTTGTATTATTACTCTTTTTAAAGTGGTATTTATCATATTTATTTTTATTATTATAGTTTTTTAGATAACATTTGGCTATGCAGGATTACAGGTAAGGGTTCATTGTCAAAAATTTCAATTCCTTGAGAAATGACTATGTTATATACCATGTTATATATTTTATGGTTCACTTACTACCCATTAAATATTTTTTTATTATTATCTCATTATTGATGGTGTTAAATTTTCTATTTGAAATTATACCCTTTAATGTATTTTGATTGATAAGATAGTTGATGTCTTCATAATTCCCATAAAACTTAATTTCTAGAATGTAATGTGTGTGTGTTTTTTTCATTGAAACTACATACCTATATAGATGAGGGAATGTGTATGTGGTTGGGTCATATATTATTCAATGGTTTATCACGTTGAAAACTGATGGTTGAGTATCAAATCAATCATCACTCAATGCATAATGTATAATCCAAATACATAACTCCTTGATATACACTCTGGGGGATATGATTTGGTAAATTCAGATACTCATTATGAACATTAACAAAGTATATTCAAATCATTTATTTTTTCTATTACCATCACAATTTATGAAAATAAATTACTAGCATTTATTGAAAACCCTTAACATTAAAATTATCCTCTCTACTACCTAATGTTTATTTCTATGATAAAGGAATACCATATTAAATTGATAATAACTCATAGTTTCTATATTGATACCCAAATATTCTCTTAAACCACCACATTTTTTCATTTTTTACATTTGAAATATACTTAATTAATAATAAACCATTACTTAATAGAGTATTAGTTTTGGGTATTTTTACAAAAAAATTATATTCCATTTATTGATTGGGGAAATATTAAAAATATTTATATTTGTTATTTCAATATGGATTTTTTGTTTACAAAGTAATGTTGGTTATATATTGTATAATTTATTCATTAAATCATATAATGAATGGATTATAATTAATTAGTGATGGGTGGGTCATAGTATATATCGTCCCTTAATGCATTGGTAGGTATCTTGAGACAAACTATATTTGGTATTACAACATTCTTTAACAATCAAAATATGATATCTTCGAACAATTCATTAATTTCATGTATATGTTGTACAACATTTTGAATTCCATTAGTATGAGATCAATTATTTTGGTCAATGTTTTTTAATTATTATCACAAAAACAGTATTCTGCTAGTTTAATTTTATTATGACATTATTTAGATAATTTACTTCTTATATACTATTTATTCCATGCTTATGCTATAATAGATTATATTTTACAATATTGCTTTATAAACATCTGATCTTAACCTTATATTTTACCTTTTCACCAAGACTCTTATAAGGGAACTATATGTAATTTTCAAGTACTTGATAGAAGAGATAATATTGTTTTCCAAAAGTTTTTTATTTTATTTTATTTTCTCTAGTATAATGTTAAAAATATATAATTATCTAGTATTCCATGATTACTTAGATATTATATTATTTAGAATCCCTTTTATTATAATCTAAAAAATTAATATAACTACCAGACATGGGATTCTAGAGACTAGGTTATTACGCCCTCAGACCTAGTTTTTAAGATTTCCCATTCAAACTATGTCCCCCAACGACCCTACATTAAGATAGAGTCATTTTTCTACTATAACAATGTGTGTCTTGATTGATTCTACTTCATGAAACAAAGTGACACCTAGACTATATATCTTAATATTATCCTTAAATTTCATCATTTTTAAACTGCAATTCAACAAGGTTTTTGAGTATTCTTATATGCATGTAACTTTTTTCTCATCACTCAATAATAATATTTTTCTTCCTCATTTTGTGATCGGGATATAGGTCCTCATCATGTGACAAAAAATAGATCGATTGATTCATTATCAAAAGAAATTAAAATGAATGAAATATGTTCCACACATTAGGATTGTAAATTTATTAGAATGTTATGATATACCATAACTCACATACAAAAGAGGAAAATTCTTGTATGATTTCTTAGAATAGGGTTCTTTTTTAATAATCACAATCTAGAGTACGATGTCTTATTCCAAAAAGAACACATTCTAGGTGATTATTTTTTCATATGGTTCTAATTGTATGACCCCAAACTATAAGTTATAAGTGAATTGTAGGATTCGTAGGTTGAGAAAAAAAAATCAATACCAATAAAATGTAGAGGCTATACTCCCTATTCCATTCCCTTTCATGGTTTGGGGAACAGTAATATTGAACCATGAAAATAGGAATATAAATGATTTAGTCTACCATATGAACCTATAAAAACTAAATCTATTCTTTTTAGACCCACTATTCTAGGAAAAATATATAAGAAGATATTATTGTATTTTATAAGATCATAATTTGTTCCATAAGTATATAGTCATTAATGTAAAGTGAATTTCTTCACGTGAAGTAGATGTTCCTATTAAGAGGATTGAGTCATCTTTGGTCATTTAAATTCAACCCAAGAATGTTTTTGATATATTGATGATTCACCTTTTCTTTTCCAAAACCCATATTAAATATTCAGTTATCAATAAATATTACTTCATTCCCCAATCCTTTGCAATCCCCATAAAATAATCATGGACACTGGTAATGATAACATTCAACATAGAAGGATTCCTTTACATGGTAATGATATTCGTTCAACCAAACTCCACACTAGAAATGAGAGTCATATTTTTTATGAGTGAATTTGACCCCAAGGGACACATATTCATGGTAATGATATATTATACATAATATTAATTATGACCAACCAGGATTATATTTCAAACTGTGGAGAAATTCCTCCAACCCTATGTTCCCTCAACAACCTTCAAGTGTAACTCATCATTAAAATTTGGTCAATGGTCATACTTAATATTCTTGTCTCATTTCATCACTCTCTAACACAATGTCCCCAAGATATAACATGAATAGTTGATTATACCAATTCATAAGTTCTAGAGAAATCATATACCTTATGCCTCGTTTCTATTAACATGAGAACTAATTATAGTGAAATTCGTTTGACCTTAAACGATATAATATTTTGGTTTAAAAAAATTGAACATATACTTCATGAATCCACCAATGGAACCATCCACATTTCCATATTTTATAGTACATTCATTTTGGGTAAAAACCCTTTAAAGGGTGTCTTGATGAAAATTTGTGTTACTACCTCCTACACCTCACCAATCCATGTTTTAAAAAATATTTAAGGTGGAAATTAAAAGGGACCAATGCTTGTGGGACCCACTATAATGTTGTTTAAAAAGAATAGTTCTACTCACTTGGCCAATTGAATAAGGAAATAGTTATTGATCATTTTTGTTCCTCAAATATTTGTTTAGATTGTATGTGAAATGTTTGAAGGTGAAATTTTATGGTACATGAGAAATTTTTTAAAATTGGAATGAAAATTTCAAAGTCCCCATTCATGGTTTTCATTTTGATGATTCACTCAATTATCCCATATTTGAGTGGACTAACCATAAATTATAGAGATTATACATGTTCTTATATATCTTTCTCATAAATATCAATCAAATAGAACATGTATAAAAGAAACAAAGATTTTTTATCCATTTGACATAAACATAGAGTGTGGCAATGGTAAATTTTTGTCTCTATCCATCCCATATATATTAATGTAATTCCATGCATCTAGATGCAAAAATATATCTATCAACCGAGGGAGACAAAATTTTCTTATGATGATTGAACATGTGTCGCCATATTTATCGTTCCTAAATAAAATTATGTGCACTTTCTCCAGAATAAAAAAATCCCATAGTACATTGTGTCATTAATGTACCCATTCTTATGATGATGGCATAGGAATCACTATCTTAATCATGACAATATTTATATGATGGTAAATGTTTATAATAAAACGGATTTGTATATATATATATATATTGGACTTGAATCTATCCTTTTTAATTTGATATTTACTTCATCCACATCCATAAAATGTACAAATGGATTATTTTATTATGATATTAATCTTCTTTATATTATGTAAAATATCACGAATTGATAATCAAGGAAATTAAATGTATTTAGGATTTGAAAATAGTTTCATATAAAGTATCTATTTTTCCAAAAAATTAGAAAACGTGGATCACCCATAAGATGGGGCCTCTCCTTGGTTTTCTAGTAAAAATGTGGGAAGAGTTACAAGGAGTGGTTAATTATATGTTATTATCTACTAATGCTTGAAGTGGATAAGTTTATCACTGGGATACATCGATTTTTCATAAATGTTCATCCAACTATAGATCTTCGACATCTACATGGTATATAATCCTTCTACCCTAGTAGTGGCATCAACATCTCTATTATTGGAGTTCCTGAGATGAATTTTTGGAGTCTCTAGTCTTCCATCAACTACATTCAATTTTTGGGGGAGACATGTTACATAATCTTACGCATAATTAGTCAAATGTTATTTCTCTATTGTCACCTCTATATGGTAATATATTTCTTAAATCATTATAGCTTTAATATTTCTAGAATGTTCTATATATTCTTCCTAATAAAAAAACTATTATGATATCTTCTCTTACTACTAATCATGAATTCTTTGTTTGATGGGATCATGAATGACTCATTAGTGAAAAATAAACACACTTAAACAATATAAGAGTTGATAAAGTCTACTATCCTTTTTACTAATATAATCTATCCAATTTTATTGATTCTCTTATACAGTATGTACTAAGACAACTTCCTAACCACCCAAAATATTGTAGGAAGTTAATTATTTGAGCTCAAGTCACTTTTCACTATGGGTATAAAGTGAGGAATCAGATTTATTGTGGAATGACCTAATTTATATGATAAATTAAGGGTGGAATTTTTTTATACATTACTCTCTATATGGTTGGAGGGACTTACTTACCAGAATTATCTTCCACCAATGGATCTATTTTTGAGATATAGTAAAATTGATACTAGTTATATAATTAATGATTTAGACATTCAGCATTGGGTTCAAATGAACTTCAATATACCATCGGTATGAGGGAAAAAATTCCCTATGTTTTCTTGGAATGTTTCTAACAACGGATTCTATATCATTGATCTATTTGAAAAGAAGATCATGTACAACCGATTCAAAGAAGATTATAGAATTCTCACCCATCACAACGGATGACCTATTGTTCCATTAATGTATTTTTGTATCCATGCCTAGGAATAGCCGCACAAAGAATTATGCTATCACCTGTTGGAGCTAATGAATTTTCACTATTGGGATCATTATATTCTAAAATTAACAAGAGTTATTGAATTACTGTGAGGTATCATTAATTATAATACCTAATAAAGGGAATGGAGAAACCCTCTTTAAGCACCTGAATTGGTATACACATAATCATGGAGAATGGGATTGTCAAATGAGTTGTTCATCAATTTGGGATACTTGGACGCCATCCTAGAATAAAATGATGAATGAAATATCATCATGAGTATCCCCTCCATTATCCAAAACTATCACATAGGGAACATCATAAAGAAAAAATAATAAATTTGAATTATTATTTAATGTGTAATAATCATCATTGGTTCATATAGATATAGGCTAAATGATATAAATATTGAGTAATTTTGGGTGGGATGTGTCATGATGAATATAAATAATGTTAAAAAACAAGTAGTTCCAGAAATGTTCTACCACCCAACCATATATGATCATTAATAGGTCATTGATCAAATATGGGGCTCTCCTCTATCAAATGTTGCCTAAAATGTGATAAATTAATGTGAGGAAAATAATTTATTTATTGATTGGTTGTCTTTGTTCTATTAGAACTATCATTAGCAAGTTACTAACACTAACACCTAAGCGAGAATCCCAAAAAAGCAAATACACCCACTCAGGAAAATTGACATGAACCTTTTTAAAAGGAAACTTTATTACTAGTTTTTCTTGATTCCATATCCCCATATGGTATAATATCTCAAATCCTTGTGGGATAAATATGAGTCTTCAATATACTAGGTTCATTAAGAAGGAAAATTCCATTGGGACCAGAATTCTATTCATTAATTATTGAACTATATAATAATGTACACCAACTCTATGAAAGGGAAAATAAATCAAGTATAAAGATTCATTAATATAATTATCTTATCCTCAATCAGTAAAATCCACTCTATGGTAGGGGAATTCACTATATCCCTCCATAAATTATCCACATGGTGGAACTCCTGATATATTCCCCAAGGATTGGTATTCGACGAAGTTTATAGATGTATCAAAAACTAATCCCTAACTATACATGGGGTAGAATAAATGTATAGGTTTTTTAAAACAAATTAAATACCAATTCTGATAGGATTTCATCTATTCAATACATCATGAAAAATAAAATTCATGATGCCTGATACATATCAATTTTCTGTAGTCATTTTTTTAATTCCTTATAGATCTGGTGAACCTAAAAAAACAAGAAACATTAATCGACAAAAATACCACTTTAGTGTAGATCCCATTTTGAGCTCTATCCTCAAATGGTGTAATCCAATGATATGGAAAAGATTAGATAATAATGATGATAATAAGATTGATGAATTTTTTTATGATCATTTAGTGTTATTAGATAACCATGGTGAGAGCCAAATCATTGTGATGGATGGTTTTGATCAGATGATCGGATTTAAACTCTGCAATAAATCCCAAAGTCTTTGGGGAAATTTTATAGTTAATGTATAATCATGAAGCTATGGTTTGAGGAGATACAAATGGGACTCATTCTATGATCCCTATAAATAGTGCACCACCATTAGATATAATATATGGAATCCTATAGATGAGATAAACTATAAAAATTATTCTTATTGAAGTATATAATGGTAAAATAATTCATAACTCATGATTCAGATCAAAAATCTCAATAGATATTTGGAAAAGTGTACATTTTTGCATAAAATTATGTGAAATCGTTCACTGCATAAAATTTAGGTGATGATGAAATAATAATATATATAATTCAGGTTATATATGAGTTTTTGAATAATTTATATGACTACCACAAGAATCATTTACAATGGAATTCATTTTTGAGGAGCATCATTCATGAGGAGTTACTTGTGTGATGACCCTTTTGTGGAGTGGTTTATTTTTAGATCATAAAGTATTTGACTCATGATAAATAAAGTGATTTGATATAGTGCATATTATAAACGATGTTCCCTTGTGACCTATTAGTAAGCGGTGGGGACACCCTTAGGTGAACTATGGATTTTATGTGAACTATGTTGGACTTAGGTGGGTTATCCTGGTTAATCCGAATGATATCCCATTCATGATGATCGAACCCCATTTTGATGGGGGAGATATATTTATTCTTAAAAAATAGAATCATCACATTATAGAACATGATGTGAAGTATAATAAAAATATAAAATTCAAATTAACTATAATATAATCATATTTTTTATGAGTAATCATGTGATTTCAGTTTAATGAAATCATTTTCAATCACATATGACTTCATGAGAGGGAATATTTTAGAGCCACATGAATTCATCATGTTCAGGAATAATTTTATATAGGGGTGGATTTATTCCATTGTGGATGGATAGCAATTAAATGGACTTATCACACATTAAATATATGTGTTGCATATCATTTTTTTGACTGCAGGATATTATCACTTTATGAAGGTGGGAAAACGATTCTTCAAAATATCATGACTTCAATGTGACCAAATATTATAGAAAGGTGATTATTTTAAATATTTATCTCATACTTCAAAACAGGAAAGTGGATTTGATACAGAAGAATGTCATGGATAATAGTTTTTGAGGAATCATGTAGTTTACATAATGATTTCATGACACATGAATTCACTAAAAACAATGAAAAAACATAAAAATCAATCATATTTAATAGATAAAGATCCTTATGAAATAATTCCCTGATTATGAACCTCCGTAAAAAAACCCTGTCATATCCTATCACACATATCCCATTTTGAAGGTGTCCCATGAGATACCATTATTGAGAGGCATTCCTGATATTTCATTCAGGAAAAACTATTTAATATCTCCCATTATAATTATTCACAGTGTCCCACTCACATAAATTCTTTCATGAGTTGCCTCTAAAACTAATCCATTAACAAATGATGGTCCTTCATATAGAATAGAAATTTTAAAATAGATTAAAGATTCCAAATGTTCCTTTTGGAATCATTAGAGTGGTCAAAAAATGTGAAATATTTACCATTGGAGTTTTATTTCACAATGGTACTCCCTTTTGGGTATCCAACATTAAATAAACATCCCATCTTTCAACCAGTCCACCTACATGAGATGTATCTGTCTATGTGACATAATTTACTTCCATTCACCATGGTATAATACCTAAAAATCCCATTCTAGAAAGGTCTCCTTTACAGCCTCCTACGATACATTTAAAGGTTTTGTACAACTTATTTTTTCCCTTAAATCTTTGATAATGTAACTCCCCTAGTTTTACTCCTAAACAAATCAGTCCCTCAGTGTATTTGTAATCAGGTATTCCCTTGATAACAAGGGACATTATCATGAGGATACATATGAAACCTCTCTTGGATCATACTTCTCATACTATATGAGACATATCTAGTATGTATCCATCTCTAGTATCCAATGGGATATTTCCTCCACTCATTGATCCATGGATCTATATATTTGTCTCAAATTTGCTATTATCCCTAAAAATAATCCTCCCTGTGGGCCATCATCTTAGGTTATAGGGGATGGGACTTTAATATTTTGTAGGCCCCAAATGTTCCCTAATAAATTATCTCTTCTCTATTATATATTAATGAGCTATACACATGTGTTCAACCCATAAATACAACCCAAATCATCATCAATGGCCTACATTACCTATATGTCCTCCCTTTCACAATGATATGCATTCCTTATTAAAAACATTCCTTAACCGACTTTATTCCATGTGATCCATCCTTACTCAATGGGTGATTTTACCTATGATCCAATCACTCTTAAATGGTCAATATTCCTTGAGAGTTAACTATTATTTAAAGGGCCATATCCCTTTTGGGTCCATCATTACTCAATGATCCATATTCCTTATGAGTCTATAATTCTTGAATGAGTCATATTACTTATGATTCCATCATTCCTCAATGGTCCATATTCCATATGAGTCCGTACTTTTTCAAAGGGCCATATCTCTAGTTTATTTTTCCTCCACAATTGGCCATATATCCTATGAGTACTAAATTTCTCTATGGTCCAAATTTTTGGTGAGTCCATCATTCCTCAATGCACCATACTCCATATGAGACTAATATTTATTAATGGGATATAATCTATGTGATCGCATCATTCCTAAATGGGCCATATTCCATATTTGTTTTCATTAATCAATAGGCTATAACAATAATGATCCAACAATCCCCTCGTTAGTCCATATTCCTAAATACTAATCATACACTCTATTGTTTAGTTACTACTAGTCTTAATGAACAGGAAAAATATGATCATGAATTATCCCCACATGTATCTGTTATGTTGTAACCCCTTTCAAAACAAATATATAATTAGTTCATGATGTCAAAACCGCATGAAAAGGTCCTAGAAAAATAATAAATTTTTTGAAACTCATACTATGTGGGGTTTTATTTGTATTGTACATGATATGTAGGACATCTCTCGGAGGTTAATCCCAATACCCAATGAGTCTTATGTTCATGATCATAGAAGTCGCATTAATAGATTTTGGAAGCATTATAATAAATGGTATTTCACATTGTCATGGTATAATGAACTTTAAATTCACCAAATAATTTATAATCACATGACACTAAAGGGTGTGGTGTTCCATATTAAGAGGCACCGATCTACAGTGGGTTCTGATTTAATTCATAGTTATACATAGGAATCCCTTTTGTGAGCTAGATCCCAAATACACAACACCTATCACCTCACTGGATGGAGATAATATCATGACATAGATATATATGTATTTGAACCATAGTATAACCACTACATACAAGAAAATAAGAATAACATTTTATATAAATAGATATTCACATCAACTCATTGTTATGATTAATAAATGACACAATGGTAACAAGAAGAAATAATATCAGAGGGATGGATTTATGAATACATTTTAAATATTTAATAGAGACCAAGAGTAATGTAAATTTCATCCTAGAAGGGTTAATATGAGTATGAAATCTCATCATCTAAACTAATGATAACCCCAAAGTGTCATTCGTAGGGTCTCAGTGACTGCATACATTTGGGAAGAATGTTTGTACTGAATCCATAGAAACCCATGGTTGTATGGTAACATCAGATAAAAATTATGAAGCTATCATGAAATCGTGTACCTTTAATAACAACCAATTGTGTAAAATCATGCATCGGGTATCGCATCCTAATGATAAACAAAAATGATCATAGATGTGAGGGTGATTCAAAAGAAATAATCAACACACACCATTCCAAAAGAATAATTGATGATAGTTTCCAGAGAATTGATCTTAGTGAATGTTTTTCATAGAAACATTTGTGGTTAGTGGGTTACCAATTTGGGTTTTCATGTTTTGTAATGGATAAACCCAACGAAATTGGAGTACAACCAAATAATATCATAGAGATGATATTTTAGGTTTAATTTATAAATAATTTAAAACAATAATAACCTTAAATTCCACAATCCTCTGGATATTTTTCCATTGTATATCTTAAGTCATTATCGTTTAAGTAGATCATAAAAATTAGTACTCTTGTTGGTTTATAACACATTCACTATTAATATCTAGGGGACATTATTCAATCTATGTGTTCTAGAATGGTAGATGATAGTTATTTACATAATACATTTTTTTCACAACAAGATGTTATCTTGTTCTCTCTACATTCACGAGAGAGAGTATGGATATGTTTTCTCCCAAGGTTTTAGAAAAATATTAGGAGATTTTTTCATGTAGAAGAAATCCCATCCTATAAAATGAGGTGATGTATATTTTAAACTTAGTATTAAAAAAATTAATAAATGTACAATGAAACATTATCAATTTATTTATTCGATATAATCCACATGTAAAATAATAATATTATTATTATTATTACTATTTACGTGATGTGTGTTTATATAAATATAATTTTATAAATTAATTAATTAATATTGGTTTAAAATGTTTTAAATAAAATATCCCATTTTCTTAGATCCATTCACTCATCCCATTAACCATATTTAAAATTTATTGTATCATGAATAATAAAATTTGTAATAAAATAAATTTAATATGTTTAATAAAAAAAATTACTATATTAAATAAAATCATAAATAATGATTTTATTTTATGTTCATATAAACAACTAAATTTATATAGTAATCTATTCACTATATTAGTGAATAATATTTATTTATTTACTACATTATGAATAGTAAAATAAGTGATATAAATCGAATCACATATTCCAACAATGAATATCTCATGATAGAATTTATTTTATTTAAGATACATGAATAATATTTATTACTCTAGACTAGAATAATTTTTTTCCTAATATTAAATTAGACAAACATTAATGAGAACATAGATTCACTCAGTGTGCAGCCCAACTGGCCTCTTTCTTAGGGATTCTAGGTAAACATACCAAAACTTCAAGATTAGATTATTATAATTTTTCAAGGCACACAAAGATAAGAATTTTAATATCACAATAACAAAAACATCATATTAATTCCATTATATAATATGATCTATTTTTCTAGTAATATATCATCAAGAATGATGCATACTTGTTTCATCACCTTATATTCTTGATTTATCATTATTTTATTTTTTAAAATGAACCTATAGATGAACCACCATGACTATAGATATACTAAAATATTTCAATTTCAATTAGTGGTCAATATATATTTTATTCCATTAATATGGAAAGGAAATATACTTTCTTGATTTATTCAATTAATTTCATATCACCTATGATGAACCCAACAAATGATACCTTTCCATGATCATATTCTATCTTAGATTTCATCCATATATCAACATACATGATTCAGGATAAATATTAATAATAATATATATTATACAGACTAATAATCATGTTCAAAAATTAAAATATCCAGTGACACTAAAAATATGTGGAATTAATATTGGGGGATATTTCCTATTAATATGCATTATCATAGATATCTATATATGTACATCATAAATATTAGTATTAATTTCCTACAATCCTTGACAGCTGATAATCTAACAACATCTATGCCTTATTATACATATGTTATCTAGACAATAGGTCATCAATTTATTTATATTTTCATATCAATTATAGGCTCTCATAATTTTGAGGAACTGATATAACCTATCCTTGTGATGAATACACTAAGGAAATTATAACATTAATGTTATGAATAGTTCAAATCATTATGTGGTAAGATGTTAATTAATATATTATTAATAAAATATATAATGATAGTTTTTCTATGGTACGAAATCCAACAGACTCCCAATTACATTAGATTCATATTATAACTAAGAACTTATTATCCCCTAAATTATATCCATCCATCTATTGAGGCATGGTTATAGTTGTTGGTCCTTCCACATTTTTTTTACATAATTAGTTTACTTTTTTGGCTTTACTTATTTGATAAAAAAATCATAAGATGTTATATATAAAAGTATTTATTGTTCAACCTCTATCAGTATCTTTAATTATTGGCTAGGTGTTTTGATAAAATATAACCATGATTTATTATATAAATGTATTTCTATTTCATGATACAATTCAATGAACGATATTGAAACATTACTTAAAATACTTATTGATAAGAAAAAGGTGACAACATAATTGATCTATGTGGATGTGGCTACCACTGAATTGAATAAGATTATATTTTATATTTCCATATCCCATTAAAGATACATAATAAAATTTATCTATAGGAATGCATTTTTAAATCCCCTTATAACTAACATTTCAACTTTCCCAATTAACTGGAACTTATAGTCTATACATTCTCAACCATTGTTGGACACTTATACATCATGTTTTTATGTTAGTTTAGTTTGATATGTTCCCTCAATTCACAATTCATAGTAAATATATATTATTTGTACATATCAAATCTTGTGTTATAAATTCAAACACTCATGATTTTTTAATTATATTCCTCATTATATCTCCTTATGGGAATTTACATGACATAATTGATAATGTTTATGCCATGTGGCATAGGAATCAATTATTTCTTGAATTTTTCCATCATTCATTATTTCAATGAATTATTAATTTTTATACTATGACTAGACTGAATCCACCTCGTAGATCATTCTTAGTTGATCTTATTCCTCATAACATGTGTTGATAATTAAATTATTATTTTGAGAAATATTTTTTATCTTATTCTTGTGTAACTATAAGACTAATATAATTTTTCATATGACTTAAATAACAAATTTCACTTGAAGAAATATGAATATACTATAATCCTAATATAAAAATAGTGATCACATTCATTCTTAATGAAACAAACTCTCATATAGATTCATAAACATGAATATTCCATGATTTTTAGGCTTTATTTAACCCATAACTAGATCTATGAAATTTCAATACCTTGTCAGAATTATAAGGTGAAACCAACTCTCTAGGTTTCATGGTATATATATATTCAACATTTTTTTTATTAAAGACATTAGTCATGAAAAACATTTTAAATAATTAATGATAATAGGATCTTTAATTTTCAACTATCCCAAAGTGTCAATATAGATTATATTTTATAATGATTTTAATTTAATAAACATTTAAATACTAAATTTATAAAATTAAAATCATTATGATATTTTAATTTTACAAACATAATAAATAAAAACATGAAAATAATTAAAAAAAATAAGTAACCATAATTTTAATATAAGTAATAAATAATTGATATAAAAATAATTTAAATTTATAAATATAATTGACATTTTATTTTATATTATAAAACAAATACATTAATTTTTTTAAAATTTAATATTTTTTATAAAATAATAAATTATGTAATTAGTAACATATTGAAATTTTATAATATATTACATATAACTAATTTTACAAAATTATTATTAGTTTTCAATCCATTAGCGATTATGTGATCCCCTCTAATTCACCCCGCATGGATGCTTGATCTCCAACGTTCATAAATATTCCCTATGAGGGTTGTTTTTGCATCAATCCACCCTCAAGATGCACCGAAATGATCTTCTTCAAGTCAAATCCATGCCCTGATGAGTGGCACAGACTCCCTTTCTTCTCCACCAATACATGCACCTGAAACCTTATAGTTTTCACTTCTTCTCCCCGAAATTATCACCGAAATCTTCTTCTTATTTCCATTAGTTCAGCATCCCCTCGCCAATAAGCTATTCGAAACCCTGATCTTCAATCATATCCTCACCACTCGTAGGAAAAATCATAAACTCGGCCATCTCCTCGTGTATTCAACCCAAAAAATTGACTGGCTTGAAACCATAATCGGTTGGATTCCTCTAATTAACATCTGGTAAGAGAAGGTTGATATAAAATCCATACCTTTACCTTGACAAGATTTCCCTCTCAAACATTCCTCCTTCACTCAGTCCCAAATCCCTTCAACCCCGCAAAATACCAGATATGTTTTTAGCTAATGGTTTACTATTTTCCGATGTAGATCCCAAAATGTTTTTTAGGGTTTCTTTATAATTTGAGATTTCCACCTCATTGATCCACATCCAACAGAACACTGGATTTGATGCTGATAAGGTCATGGTGTTACGACCAACTAATTCAATGATGCATGTCCATGTTACGGGAACCCACAATTTACCATTACACCCATTTGAGGCATGGAAATTCATTTTCACTATTTTTGTTGCACGACATACAAACACATTATGGTTTCACATGTCTGGATTCCCCATTGAAGGATTCATGTTCTTCAAATAATCAACTAAACCCACATTTTAGTGTCACAGGAGCCTTCAATGCAGAAAATTTATTACATCACTTGAACACACATCCTTCCCCCAAATCCCTCCACCGCATCTTATTTTTTCATCATAATGTTTTTCTATATCATTCTGTTAATTATATAATAACTATGCACATTTTCTTAAATTATTAATTGTATTTTTTTATGTATTTTCTCTAAATATTATCTAACAATGTTCTTTGATCATTAAATTCACACATCAACAATTCAAAAATTATCATTGCTCCTCGATTCACAAGGTCACATTTCATTATGGTTTGATTTTTGATCTCTGTTGATTTAGATATTTATTCTAATGAGTCCCCTATGAATTTTTAAATTATGATTTTCCATAGGCTATAGGTTTATTACATTCAAATTTACTTAGAAATGGTTTTGGTGATGTGATTTCATCTCCTTACCAGTATGTTCTCATTCATTTTGAAATAACCATAGATTCTTTCAAATTATGGATTTAATTTATATAAAATAGTGTTTTGGTAAATTACATGTGTTTTTGAGTTCTTTTGTTGTGTTGTCTCAACACTAACTAGTTGAGCCGCATTCAAATAAGGGGTTCCCCTCTAAAGCTACACCCTCTAAATACATCTGCATCAACTACCTTGGATGGATGGAGATCCTGAATGGGACCAAATAAAAAACCCAAAATAAATTGAATACAAACAAGTAAACTTAATAGTTGCCTCAATTGGTCTCTTCTTGAAAATAAAAACTGAAATATATCAATTTCACCTCATATTCATGTAAAATATGTCACCATATTTATAATCATGAAACTCAAAAACTCTTTCGATATGCATGTGGATGACTTGTTTTATGTGGTATCTATATAGGGTTTCTTCATGGACAATACTGGGATAACTCTGATAAGATGGTCACTAGTGACATGGTAATATGATGAAGCACAATATGATGTTGTATAATCTAATTGAGGTATATTATATTTCCTAAAATTCATTTAAAATACTTAAACATTATGATTTTTTAGAAATAGAATGTTTTATACAAATTTTCATTAACTTTTTTAAGAAATAGAATGGTCTATTCCACTACTATTAATTAAAGAGTAAAAAACAAGCCAACATTCCCATTAATTCACCATAAACTCATGAAACTCTCAAATTTACATTTAATAAACCAAACACTCTACTTTATTAACCATATAACTCCTGATTAGTTTTTAGAAATTCCAGCACTATTTTTTGAATATTTTTAAAGGACCACCATAGAGCACAACCACTAGGATACGCCCATGGGGCCAAATTACAACACTTATTACAACTGATTATTTTCTAAAAATGGTTTAAAATTCATTATGATCATCAAAAAATCATTAAAAAGACTTATAATAATTCTATCATATTATTTAAACACATTTCAAAGTATAAATACATAGCATTTTCATGTTTTGCACAACGGGAATCAAGTTACATTCAATGACCAATAACCACCTCTTCTGTGTAGATTTCAGAAATTCCAACACTTATTACAACAAATTATTAATTTAAAATAATTTAAAATTCAATATGATCATCATGAAAACATTACCAATACTTTGAACAACTATAAAATGTTTAACAGTGACATTGATGCATTGTCATGTAGGAGTGTTATTTAACTAGTATAAAGAGGGATACCAAACTATGATAAACCCTATGATTTTTCCTACATGGTATAATATTTATTTGGATAAAGTGTTCCTCTTATTTAGGGGACCCCACAATCCCCTTTTGGATTTCTTTTCATAATTTAAAACCCTATTATCATTCTATTTTAATAATTTTAAAAAATTAATAATTTTAAAACCTATTAAAAAATGACTGATGTTTTCCCACACAAAAGGAGCTTTCCTTCTACCACCTATTCCCCACATTACAACGACATTGGTTTACTCTTGTATTGCTTATAACATCATTGTACCATTTGGAATGTGATTCTCCATTATGAATTATAATAGAAGTAATATTTCTCACTACCCCTATATAGAGGAAGATATGTTCATTTAGGGAATAAGGAAATGGAACTATGAAAGAGATATTGATGTGGGATACCAAAACACTTTAGTTGTGACGATTATCCTAAATCATAGAAAACCACAAATAAACACTTGAGCTTTATGTTTAGAGAGAACAAATACTGAGGAAATGTAGAATGAAATATGTGATATCTGCTACCTAAACTTGAAGCAAAATCCTATTAGAAATGATGCTGCTGATGAACAACTATGAAGGACCAGTGTGTGTTGGTGAGCATTGAGGTCTCTATTCCAGCATAGGATGAAATCATCAGAATGGTGCAACATCAATTTAAAATAAAACATGATATGTTTTTCAGTATGATATATGATTGGGTCTATAAAAGAATGTGTATGCATTGAATGATAATGAGCATTTAACTCATTTCTAGTGGTGTCCAGTAGAGTGTTGGTATGGAACTATATTAGGGTGATGGTATGGCATAGATGATTAGTTGACTCTTGATAATCAAGGCTGGTGGGGTCCATCATCATTTTCAACACCTTTAGGTAGATTGAAATTCATGAAGAACAACCTTATAAATTGAACAAAAATTGATTATTCATGGAGAACATTGACAAAGATATCCTTATTTACCCTTAGAGGATTTCCAACCACTATAGAATCCATATTAATTTTTTTATTGAAGTTTAACTTCATGATATAGTACAATATAGATCTAGTTCTATAGCTCTATCATCATTTTAATACCTTAATTTAACACCATAAATTAATTAAAACATTTCAATTTATTAGGATTCAGATCTGTAGGGCTATGTTATTTTACTATTATCTTTTTAATAATTCTATTTTCCTTTTAATTGGGATGTCTTTTGTTTATCATTGATTTTTGAATCTTTCCTTTAGAATAAACTCTTTTTAATTTCCATTTTTACTATTTTAATCCTTTAATATTCATTTTAATTGATTTTTAATTTCTGTTTTAATTTTCCTTTTTCTAATTTGGTTTTATTTCATGCGGATTTTGTACAGATTTGAGTGTCTTCCATTTAACTTTTTTGAATAAATTTTCCACCATTAAACATATATCTAGGCAAGTATGATCATATCCTTCATGTTGAATTTTCTACTTCTCCTTATATACTCATTTGATTCAAATAGTTAATTATTTGACCCTTTAAAATGATATGGGTTAATGTTAATGAAATAACACAATGATATATCAATAATGAGAGGTTCTTCTAAAAGGAAACACTTTTGATGGCCATTAAGCATTCACAAGAAATGAAACTACATCTACTTGGTCTGAGGTATGAAAAATTAGTTTTCTGAACAATAATATTTCAAATTTTCATTATTATTCAATACCTTATTCTCTTCTATTTTAACTATTTTTAATTTTTATTCTATAATTTCAGTTATGAAGTCAGATTATCTTGAACCTCTTCATCAAAAGAATTAGTTTGTTTGGACACATCAAGAAGTTGTAATTAGCTTTTATGAGGTCTGTTTTTCTGTACATTCCTATATTATTTTAGAGAGTTGGAATTATATATATCTACATAGAAATTATGTATGTTCTATATATATGTATACTAATGTCCAGGATATCAAAATTTATAGTAAAATGTGCGAAAATCACTTTACATGTCACGTGCTTCTTTTTAATCCATAATCATCAATCCATCCTTGATGTCCTTTAAAGGTGTTTTTCACAACTTTTAGATCATGAGAAAATTGCTTCACATAAAATTATATGAATGTCTCTATTATAGTACATAAAATTATGCATTGAGGACAAACTTTTCTCCTACTATCTCACGGTTAACATCAGGGTATTGAGTTGAAGAGTGATTTACCCATATTATATCATTATAACATCTGAAACGTCACCACCCAATCTTTTAGAGATCTGACCCAGTTCCCATTTGTGATCTAGTATATTAACACATGAAATGTTTTTTTCAAGGATATATGGTGATACATCTTAAAAATTAGAGCATTAGTATTTGTAAAATTAGAAAAAACTACAACCTTGTCGTTTGGTGCGGAATACTTTTCAAGAGAAGAAGGTAAATGGATACATTTTTTGACATCACATCATTCATTTCCATGCCTTAAATCCTATGAAAGCAACTAACCATAATGGAAATATTTACTCCCTTGCATTCCCCACTCACACCAGTTGTAGAAACAACACCCTTCAGTAGTGGGATGGAAAAATCCTTCTAATCCATTTTCACCCTATGAAATGACTCTAAAGAAATGTCAATATCAAGCATGTGGAGGATCATCATATGGTCTGCACCCAACATCACCCCTCTTGAAATCATGAGTAAAAGTGAAAAACCAATTTAACATGCAGCCCCAGTAACAAGAACATAGACCACTTCCCTTTCCATATGAAGATGTTTTGAGGAAACAAATCATCTTGTCAGGCAAAATGTGAAGATTGTCTTGGAGAGGATATTAAAATCCTTGGATGTGTTGATAAAAAAACCAAGAGAAGTTTATCACTTATGGTTCGCTACATCGTGAGCCACACAGTCAACGTGCACCATTGTAGTTATAACAATGGCTAGGGGTAGAGAACCTTGTGGGCACAATAATGTCTAGGGGTTGATAACCCTACAGGAATATCAACCTTATATAGTTTATATATGTTAATAGTTTCACACTTAAAATATGTTGTTTTAAGTGAATAAGACATCAAAATTGTATGTATCTAGTTTCTAGTTTTGAATATTATGTTATTGATTTTAAATATCCAATTTTAAATTTCATGTTCTGGAATTTGATGATGAATTTTTTTATTCTTATATTTAAATTTTTAATATCATGTTTATCATATTGAATCTTATGTTCGTCAAATCTTGTTTATGCATTTTAGATTTCGATTGAATGTTTTTTATTATAAATATGAAGCCTCAAATATCAAGATTTAAAAATATAATTATCTAGATTCCAATTATGGATACTAATTTCTAGATTCTAATATAAATTTTCTAATAATAAATATTATTTTTAATTCAGTTTCAAACTTTTATAGTTTTATCAGATTTGAACATGGTATCAAACATTTCATCTATAAAACTGATGAAATTTTGGGTCTATGATATTGATAGATTTATCTCTTGAAATTTTAATACATTATGTTTCATTTCCAATTGAATCTCATTTCCATTTATGATGGAGATAGTATAATATGTTCATCTTTGAGTTAGTGTCACTCTTAATTGAAATTTGGGTCATTATCAATGGTTTTTGGCCATAAGTAATGTGTCAATATTAATTGAAATTAGTGATTGTGGGTTTTTATTGAAGGTTTATCTTGGTGGAACTAATGTTAGAGGTGGACAAAATGATGCAGTTGTCGCGGGCTATGAGACAATGGGCATATGTGTTGTTACTATATTCTTGATATGTCAACAAGGATGATGACGAATGATCACTATCCAATCCATTTTTGAAGCATCTTTATATTTTGGATTCAATTCATGTAGATATTTTTCATTGATTTGAGTTAGAGTTGGCTTGGTGGTCCTAAGGCATGAATGAGTTGATGGTCCCTAGTGTGGCATGGGTGAGCAAGATTTGGATTGCTGGTCCAAGGTCATGGATGAGTTGCGGGTGATCATTGGACCCTGGTTTGTCATGGCTGGATGGTGATGGCATGGGTGGTGGAGGGGTTATCGTGGGGTGGGTGTGTGTGTTGGGGGGATAAATTTTGTTTTGATGGATGTGATGGATCTGGTAGGGGATGATTTTTGTATTGATAAATTTTTTATTAAATTTCATTATTAAAATAATTATTTTTTTATTCTAATTTTCAACATGTGTCAAAATTTTCTTTTATTTTAATAATTAAAACAGTTGAATTAAATATGATAAATTAATAAATATAATATGAAATTTAACTAGAAAAAAATTATAATTTTTATTCAAATGTAATTTATAAACTAATATTATATGTTAATAATATTATTACCAATTGAAATTTATTTATTAAAGTATATTTTTAAACATTTTAACCAACATATGTATTATTTTTTGGTATTATTATAATTTTAATAGAATGATTTTATCTATCAGAAAAACATTATTGACAGATTTTTTACCAATAGTTTAATTATTGGGATATATATGTTGGTAAAACATTTTACCAATAGAAAAAGTACTTTTACCAATATGTGTTCCTTTGTAGGAAAATATGAAATATTTTGTAGTGATACCTTATAAGATTCATTATTCTTATTGAATAATATATCACCTAAAATGGAGATTAAAAAACAATTTCTCTTTGTTTTTGAATTTATTTTGTAATATTCATATCTAAAACAACACCCCCAAAGTCATATAGAGTTTATATTCTTATAACAACTCATGTACATCTAGATCCTTGAATTCAAAGAAGACAAACCTTCTCTAACTATCTAAAAATAGAATTTATTTTCTCTTATAGAAATATAGTCAATCACATTACTAATACATTTCTGTATTAGGGATAGTATTATCCATGGTAATGTGGGATAATTAACTATGATGCACAATTTTTTTCTATATACATGTATGTTTTTAAATTAACCTTAACAAATACTTCACATAAAAAAACATGATTCTATAAAAAATTGGTTTTATTTTATATTATAACTTGTCGGATATCTGTTATTTTTTATAGTTGGCATATGGTTACAGTGATAACTTGTATATTTCTGAAATATGTCTCAAATTAAGTAATATATAAATTTCAATACTTAAAAGAATCGTTATCAATCCTTTTTTACTAACATCATCACAGTAATAATGATAAGGTAATTTGTGTTTAAAAATAAATCTAACCAATATATTAAAGGATCAATGAGTTCTTGTTTAAGTTATTCTTAGTCTCAACCATCCAAATCACATTATATTTTACCAAGTGTATTGTTTTCCAAACCATATATTCCTAAAATATATAAAATTAATGTCATGATATATATGAATTTACTTCTAGATTATCCATATAATATTTCAATCAGATTTTTTTAAAATATATATAAATTATTTTAGAAATGAATCCTTTACATTTTAATGGTTTCTTTGTCTTAAAACATCATAAGAAATAATGTGAAAAAACAAAGAAGTTTCATTTCTAAATATGCTAAACACACTGTTGGGTATATCCTTGATATTGAATATTAGTTTCACATGAAAATAGTTATATTTTTACCATTTTGTATTATTTTATTCTTATATTTTACATTCCCCAATAAATATTTATATATAGAAATTTGTGATTCCATTGTAAATAGATAATTAATTAAGTATGTTATAACATAAAAAATTCAATTATAATATGAAATAATGTATAACTTTCTCTAAAACTCAACCATGAGAAAAAAAATTGGTAACACTAAATACAAAATTATAGTTTAATGATAATAAATCCACTAATACATCATTAAGGCATGATCTTCTTTAGTCGATATATGAGTCTGGTCCCATAAATTACATTAATACTATCCTTAATTCTTATAATAATTATCTCCATTCATGGTTTAAATATTTGTATATGTATATGTGAATAAAATTTAGAATTTAATAATAAAGATGAGGATTATAAATATTACATAAAATGATCATACCCGGTATACAACCAGAAATGAAACCTAATTAGAGTCTCCACCAACCCTAGGGGAATCATCAAACACTATATGAAGATGAAAATTCATTAAAGGTATCGTTGAATAATCAATGGGGATTGTTTCTCCCAATGGATGACTAAGAAGTTTTTCATTATTTTCAGAATCTCGATATGACCAACTCTAAATATGAGTTTCATATAAAGAAGTAATTAATAAGAAAAGTATCAACAAACAAGAAAAGAGTATGAAAATAAACATATAACTAATAATAAATAAAATAAATGTAAATAAGATCTAGATATATGAGGCTATACTGGATGGAAAAACTAAAGTACAAACTAAAAAACAAAATACTCAAAAATATATCGGAGTGACCTCCTCGGTCACCACCCTTCTGAAATATAATTTGTCTCCATGACTGATCCCAAATATGGACAAAAAACTAAAGAAATTGTAGGTTTATAGAAACCCTATTGAAAAATTATGGTGTGATAATAGAACACCCAGTGGGTCAAAACCCCAAATTCCATACATTTCCTTCCCCAAAAATAGAGCATCAACCTTTTGTTGAAAATAAAATACTAATTTTTTTTACAAAAAAAATGTAAAAAATCCAAAATCACACTAAAAACAAATAAAAATAAAAAATGTTACTTATTTAAATATAAATTATCACTTGAAGAATCATTTATAGATCCTAGACACCCCATTTTGATTTGGACTTCAATTTTGAATTAACATTTAGTAGAATCTTTATATATACACCATTTTCAAACACATTATAATCTATTTGAAAAAACAATGTACAATTTTAAAATAAATCCAAAAGGTAGTAACATAATTAAAAATTGAAACATTTAGAGAATGGAAAAAAAGGAACAATAAATTATGTGAGATGTATTAAACCAAAATGTTATTGGAATGAAATAATAAGATATATTTACTCATGGTAAAGTCCAAAACATTCAGTGAGGAGACCATAGACCTACTTGGGTTAGATCCATCCTCCAACCTAGTTGATGATTATATGTTTATAGGCACCAAAATACTCCCCACTATCCTTTCTAGTGACACAACCCTTATGGACTTTGAATCCATATGGGATCTAGTCAAGCTCTTTAGTACTAGTTAGAAACATCTATTTACCCTCACTATGATTCTTAAGATCCGTAGATGATAAATAATGTGAGAGGTGACATAACCAAAACATAAAAGTTACCAAGAAGAAATCCAAATAATAAAAATAAATTTATCATCCCATATCCCTACACTCTTACATGAGAACACATTATTATAATAAATTCATCCATTAGGTTCATTAATTTCATATAAATGTTTTAATGGTTCAAACTAAACCATAAAATTTGAAATAAGTAATAGATTTATCTTTCTATTAAATCCATTTCAAACACATAGGTATGCATAAAAACCCTTTCTAAAGGAAAATATGGTAATTAAAATATTCTTTATCAACTAATAAATTTAAAATACTTTTGAAAATACATTAAAAATCCCTAAAATTTTGAGAATTACATATTTTATGAAATATATTTTAGTAACTGAGAAGTAATTTGGAGAACCCATGATTAATTTAAGAAACTATTTGAAATTTATATAAATATATTACCATAAAAATAAATTTGTGATAATTAATATATGTGTGTGTGTGTGTGTGAGTGTGTATCTATGCTTATTTATATATGTATGTGAATCTATAAAATTAAAAAGAAAACAAGAGAAGAGTGATATTAAAGTCACACATAGAAGTGTGATAAATTCCATTAAAATAATCATGTACCAAAAATGGTACCAATATGAACATATCATAATTAAATTTTAAAAAAACTGAAAATTATTTTATTGATGGATAAAAATCTATTTAATAACAAACTCTTTTAAAAAAAACATCTCATAAGAATTTCAAAAAACACATAGCATCATAAAACATTTAGAATAATGGAATAAATATTAAAAACCCTGGAGAAATTTATTTTAGACCAATCCATTGAATTTATAAATTTTTCGAAAACAATATAAATGAAACCACAATATTCTCCTAGTGTGGTCTAGAGAGGTAATGGACAGAAGGGCCTAACTCATATGTATGCATATGCATTGAAAAATTCAATTATAGAAGGAACAAAGACTAACGAATCAACTATACTCCCTAAGGTAAAAATAATCTACACATAAAATCCAACACATTCCCTAGAATTTTTATTAAAACAATCCAATTCACTGAGATGAATAGAAATAAGAGGAATGGTATAAAATAATGAAGATGTAGCCTTACCATGGAATGAATCAAAAAAACCCAAAAGAATATTTCTTATAATAGGAGGAGGATTATGGGGGTAGGATTCTCTTAGATTGTATGGGTCGATGAAAATAAGAGGGTGGAATTGAATTATAAAGGGGTATATTTTCAAGGGAGGGAAGAATAAATAATTCCAAATATGTAAATACTGGAAAATTCTAATGATTAGGCTAGAAAATTTACTAAAATATGTGCCAATTTTTCACCTTCCACTAGATAAAAAATCACCATATATATATTTAGGCTAATTGTAATTTAAAATGTGTGTCAACAGTGGAAATGTGTTTACTAGAAACTTCAAACACAACGCACACACTTCACATAATTTTTACACATCACTGCAGGTGGAATTGATTCAGGTGAACGAGCAATGTATCACGGTGAAATTGTGGTGCAGAGGTTCTTATATTTTATTTTCCATTGTCTATGCCAGCTTTGATGGTCTAATTAGAAGGGAACTATGGAATTATCTTGGGTCCTTTGATGTGAAGGATTTTCCATGGTTTGTGGGAGGAGACTTCAATGCGATAACTGAAATTTAATAGAAGAGGGGAGGGACTCTAATGTTCAACAACAGTATGCTTGATTTTAATTGCCTTTTTTTCTAGCATAGGCTTTCTGGATTTAGGATTTAGTGGGAGTAAATTTACCTGGTGAAAAACCCACAAAAGGGGAAACCATATTTGGTGTAGATAGGATAGATGTTTTGCAAATATTTAGGGGCTCAATTCCTTCTCAGGGGCTTTGGTGGTTATTTTACCCCCAAGGCCTATCAGACCATTCTCCAATTCTGGTGAGGCTCAAGCAGGATAACCAGCCAAACATCTGTTTTTTTGTACTCGACAGATTAGCATATCAAGGAGGGAGTCTCTCAAATGATACAAGTATAGTGGTCACAAGATACGGATGGAAGGGCTTGGGTCAGTTTGTCTAGTCGACTTAAAATATTGAGGGATGATAAATGCAAATTGTTTATGGATCACCCATCATTAGAGGACCCTATAGAGGTACTCCAAAGGGAGATTGAATGTTTTGAAGAATCGCGACTTCAGAACTGGGAGGATGGTAACTTCATTTTTTTATGAGGCAAGTGGGAGATATTAATCCAGAGACTGTTGGAGGTTGAGAGGGACTATAAACAACGTGCTAGAGTCAAGTGGAAAAAAATAAGGGGACAAAAACACTGGTTTTTTCCATGCCTTCTTGAAAGAAAGGCATAATTTTTAACGAACCAAAGTTTCATTAATGGAAAATCCTTCTTGATCTTATTAAATGTGTCTTTATATAAATTTTTTTTATAAAATTTCAACTTCATTGGTTTTATGATAATAATTTTGACCATTACTTTTATAGTCGTTGAACAGCGATCACATGATTAGTATAAATATAGGGCTTTAACACATCCAATTTTACTTAGACAAAGGAAGTGATGGACTCATCCAGTAGAATTTCCCCATACGAAGCCCATTTATTGGAGCTCGAAAAAGAAGTGGCATCCTTAGGATTCTCTCTTGACCAAGCCCAAGCTGAGCTTCACCATGTTAAGCTCGAACGGGACCATCTACGGGATAAATGGAAGTTGATATAAATTACCACTCGAGCGATGTTATCTGAGCCACCCCAAGATTCTGTCACCATCGCACACCTTACCCGTAGGTATTATGCGGCTATTTTAAGGGGTTATGTAACTAATTGATAGTACTATGTTCATGTACATTATTTTTGTATATAATAATTAATATAATTTCTTGTCATTATTGATACATTGTAATTAGTTTTTAAAGTACAAATGGTGTTTTTAGTTATTATTTAATTAAGAAATCTATTTTATTAAATTTAGGGTATTTTGAATTAAATAATATTTTAATAAAATATTATTATTATTATTATTATATTAATTTTATTATATATAAATGATAATATAATTGTATGAATGCAATTATACTATCTATTAAGGATTGAAATCCATTTTTGTCAAAACCCGTGAATTTTTTATAAATGTCAGTTTTTATTTTTAAATTGAAAATTAACATATTTAGAAAATTATTTAGATAAAATAAATTTTATTATTGGAATCAGGATGTCAAAATTATCCAACGGTGAATTTTTCATAATTTTCTGATACAGTCAAATTTTTGAGTAAAAATTAAATACTGTTTAAATATATTATGTGTTTTATGACATCATTATGACCGAATAATGATGTAATAAAATACTATAATCTTTATGTTAGGCAAATATATGTTTTAACATAAAAATAATGTGATTTTGGGTTTATTTGGCTTACTTTTCAAAACATTAATGGACCCCTCAACACTTATTAAACACCTTGTCTTTTTAAATTAATTTCCATGGGAGTGTGACTCACCTCCACATAAGCAACCCTATTATTTTAAGAAGTTCGGACTTTGGACTCATAAAATATTTTTTTCCTCTTCCCTTTGATAAAAACCATGGGATGGTTTGTGGTTTGGATTAATTTAATATAAGGGGTCCCAAACCTAAATAATAAAGAATTCCCTCACCTTTCCTATATAAACCCACCCAAGCTCCCACTTCCTCCTAAGTCAATGCCTTTATAGTTAGTCCAGCCTCTACCCTACTCTCTCTAGAATACTCCCAAGGTGCCTCAAGCTCCCAAGAAGCCTCTCAGAAGCCTCTCTTTAGCCTTTGGAAGCACACTTCCAAGTAACGGTTTTTTCGTCCTTTCTCATTTATGTCCAATTTTCTTTAAGTTGTTTTTCCATTTTAATTTCAATTATGAATGTTGGGGTGTGTTTTTTCACCTCCCTCATAATTCCCTCTTCATTTTTGAATGATGGTATACCATTTCTCTCTCATTAAATGCCTCCCATGTACACCCGTTACAATGCCGAAATTCCGAAAGGAACTTCTCTCTCCTCTTTTACATTCAATCAATACTTTTTTATCATGAATCTAAATTACATTAAAATTGTTGGGACATGTATCCATATTACCTCATTACTTTTCATTACATGTAAATATGATGAGGACCCTTTTCTCCCTCATCAGCCATTTTTATGAATTATTATTTTACGCCGTTAGGTTGCTGAAATCGCACTGATTTTCTAAGCCAATGTCATTGTGTAGTGAATACTATGCCCATTTCTCCATCAAGGGTATTCACCATTATGCACATTTACATATTAATTATAAAGTTTCATGTATTAATTTCACATTACTTTATCTGGGAATAAATTATTATGTTTTATGAATCCATGTTTTAGGATCCATGAGGCACACTTATGCATGAAACGAAATGTTTAAGAAGGGTGCGCCCTTATAACGCTCCAATGCATTGGGTAAAGTATAGTATCATGATACGTCATGTTCAATGAGTGTTGAATCATAATAATTCAAGTTCAATGAGGGTTTACTCGTGCTTTATGTTCAATGATGATTTACTCATGCTCCATGTGCAATGGGCCTTGGCTCATGCTAATTCCATGTTAAGTGTTGTTGCCACATTTCCATGTTATGATTATCATGCATTATCATGCCTTTATGTTCATGTTTTTCTTGTGCTCTATTGATATTCCTAATGTATAACATGTATTTTACTCCTCATGTTATTCCATGTGTATTCCCTTACTGGGCTTTATAGCTCACTCTTTTCTTATGCATGTCCTCAGGTTATCCCATGCAATGCTAAGTACGAGGGAATGTAGTGGTCATGTAAAGAAAGTTTTCAATAAAGATGTTTTATTTCATGTTTTAAGTTTTTATGTAATTATCCTAAGCCCCATAGACACTAAACCTCTTGATATTGTTTGTTTTATCAAGTTAAGTTTTATGTTATAAACCATGTTTAAGTTTGTAATAAAAGCAGGGTTGTCATAGCTGGTATCAAAGTATAGGTTTGGTTATTTTTGGGATTAGGATTAGAAAACCCTAGTAAAGCCTTAGATATAAGACTAAGTACAATAAAAACCTCCCTTAGTTTTGGTGAGTATTCAGTAAGTGGGTTATCAAGCAAATACATCCCTGTCTGGATTCGAGCAGGTAGAGGTGGCTCTAGCATAGATGAATCCTAGGGGTAAAACCCAAAAACACCACTTTGAGCTAGACTCGAACAGGAACTGATGCACGACAACGGAACTTGCGGCACTCTTGGTTACGAAACTTCTGGGGGATATGATTTGGTAAATTCACAAGCTTAGTATAAACCCTTATTAAGGGAATTAAAAAAATTCCCCTAAGAATATATGTTATAATGTAGATCATGAAAAGCCTAGATTGAAGCCTATAGACTCATGAGTTATGGAAATGAAAGTTTATTTATAAGTCATCAAATTTTTTCATTGGATTACCCTTTATGTGTTACCCCTAACTTTTCATTTATTCCAGCCAATTGTCGGTAATAGGAGGACTTGGGCTAACAACCATTGTCAAGATCAGTGTGATGACTGTACTAATTAGATGCCCAATCCAATGGGAGCGGGAATCGTGAAATTTTTCACGGTTCTCTCTCAACTAACTCAAGTTTTGAATAGAAACACGGGTCAAGAGGAACGTTTAACCCACCTAAGTAAAAAGAAGTCACTATTGATAGCTTCATAAGACAAAGGTCTCCAACTTTTAGTGGATCATCTAATCCCACAATTTCTGAACAATGGATCAACTCCATTGAAAAAATCTTATCCATCCTTCAATGTTCTGAACAAGGGAAGGTTCTCATGGAGGCTTATCATATGGAGGGTGAAGTTGATCAATGATGGACGTTGATCAAAAATATGAATCCTGATGAGGACATCAAGGCATTGGAATGGAAGGATTTCTAGAAGATGTTTTTCAATAAATATTTTTTGCGCACCCTCCAGCTTAAGATGTAAAGGGACTTCATTTCCCTCAAGAAAAAGATAAAGAATCTATTGGGGCTTAAGAGGAAAAATTCACATGGCTTGCATGATATGCTTCCAGCCTTGTCGTTACCCCAGAATGCAAAGCTGACCGCTTCTTTGGTGGGCTAAAGTCTAGCCTGTGGAAAGCATTGGCGATCTGTGACTTCAACAGCTATGAGGAAATTGTCTGATGTTCCCTCAAGGTTGAAATGGAGATCATAGAATCACAGGGGTATCACGGGGATAAGAAGCGTAAGGTGGACTTCATTGCTGGTGGGCCGATGGATAAATCCAACGGTGCTATGAAGATCCAGCACCCCACTTGCCAAAAGTGTGGAAAGAAGCACCCTGAAAATTGCCTTAAGTGGATGAGGAAATGCTTTAGGTGTGAAAGGGAAGGGAACCTAGTTGTTAACTACCGGAAAGAATTACCCGCGACTACGATAGAGGAGAGGAACTCTCCATTCGAACCTCAATGCATTGTTCAATGCTACAAATGCAAATAACTGGGTCATTTTGTAAATCAGTGCCCTAAACTAAGGGTTTTCGAAGGCAACCAACAACCTCCAAGGAAGAAAGGAAGAGCTTTTGCCATCACTTCTACCGAAGTGAACCCCAAAAACGAAGTGGTGACAGGTACACTAGTTATTCATTCAAGAATAGTGAACCTACTTTTTGATTCAGGTTCTATGCGTTCTTTTATATCTCGAAATTTTAGTAGAACAATCCCATCACCACCACAAATCATGGAAGTGAAGATGTCGGTGAGTATGGAAAATGGGGAAATTATTTCATCCCACGACTATAAGTCCTCCCCTATTATAATCTGTGGATTGAATTTCCCAGTGAACCACGTCATACGTCCTTTGGTTGAATTTGATGCAATTCGTGGCATGGATTGGATTTCCTTATATAGAGCCAACATAAATTGCCAAGAGAGGGAAATTACTCTCCATATGGAGAATCAACCCCCAATTCTTTACAAGTGTAAGGAGGAAGATGAATCTCATTTATCTCCATCATCTCAAACATGGATATTACTGCCCTACGAGCATGCGTATCTAGCTCAGATGATTGAGTCCAAGGAAGAAACCATCCTTGAAGAAATGCCTATTGTGAGGGAATTCGCTGAAGTGTTTCCTGATGAACTTCCTGGTCTTCCTCCTAGAAGAGATTTTGAATTCTCAATTGAACTTATACCCGGGGAATTACCAATATCAAAGACTCCATATAGAATGGCTGTTGTAGAGCTTGAAGAGCTGAAGAAACAACTATAGGAGAATATGGATAAAGGGTTTATATGCCCAAGTGCTTCACCATGGGGTGCACCAGTCCTCTTTGTCAAGAAGAAGGATGGGTCAATGCGCATTTGCATCGATTATCGTGAACTTAAAAACATCATGATAAAGTACAAGTATCCTCTCCCACAAATTGATGACTTGTTCAATCAGCTGCGTGGAGCACAATACTTCTCCAAGTTGGACTTGCGGTCGGGATATTATCAAGTAAGGGTGAAGAAAGAAGATATCCCCAAGACTACATTTCATACAAGATACAGGCACTATGAATTCATAGTATTGCCTTTTGGACTCACTAATGCTCCAAAAATCTTCATGGACTTAATGAATAGAGTCTTTAGAGATTGCCTAGACAAATTTGTGGTAGTCTTTATAGATGATATTCTATTATACTCCAAAACCAAGGAGGATCATGAGGAGCATTTAAGAACTATACTAGAGACTTTGTGCAAGGAGAAGCTCTATGAAAATTACAGCAAGTGTGAGTTATGGTTGAAAGAGGTCTCATTCTTGGGCCATATCATCACATGCAATGGCATAACTATGGATCCCTCCAAAACAGATGCAATTGAGGGATGGCTGAGGTCAACATTGGAAATAGATATTCGTAGCTTCTTGGGGTTAGCTGGATATTATCAACGATTTGTGAGAAATTTCTCACGATTGTCCAACCCTCTTACCAATCTAACTCAAAAGGGATTAAAGTTTTCTTGGAGTGATGAATGTGAAGAAAGCTTTAAGGGGTTGAAAAGGAGGCTTAGCACTGCGCCCGTGCTCTCTTTACCCATAAGTGGGGAACATTTTGTGGTATTCAGTGATGCTTTAAAGAAGGGATTAGGATGTGTGATGATGCAGAATGATAAAGTGGTATCCTATGCCTCGAGGTAGTAGAAAATACATGAGTGAAACTATCCAACGCATGATCTGTAGTTGGCAGCGTGATCTTTGCCTTGAAAATCTGGCGGCATTATCTCTATGGGGAGAAATGTGAGATATATACTAACCACAAGAGTCTTAAATATATATTCACACAGAAAGAGCTTAATATTCACTAGAGAAGATGGATAGATATTATCAACGATTATGACTATTCAATCCATTACCACCCTGGGAAAGCAAACAAGGTGGCATATGCCCTATGTAAAAAGGATCCAGCGATTCTATCAATGATGAGAATTGAGAAGGATCCAATATTTTTATAATTGATGAAAATGGACATGGGAATCATAGAGAAGGGAACATCATCAATCCTTTCACAAATGATTTCTCAACTGTCTCTTTTGGAAAGGTTAAAGGATGCTCAAAAGGATGATTTAGGAATTCAAGAAAAAGTGTAAGCTATCAAAAAGGGGAAATCATCAGAGTTTAATGTTAATAAAGAAGGAATTGTGTGGTTTGGGAAAAAACTATGTGTTCCATCATGTCCGGAGCTGAAGAAGGAACTTTTGGATGATGCACATAGATCAAAATTATCTATTCACCCAGGGAGCACAAAGATATATCGAGATCTATGAGAAAAAATTTGGTGGGATAATATGAAGAAGGAGATTGTTGAATATACATCAAATTTCTTGGTGTGTCAGTAAGTGAAGGCAGAGAGGCATAAGTCTAAGGGAATGATGCAACCATTTCCCATACCAGAATGGAAATGGGAGAACATCACCATGGACATTGTCACCGTACTTCCCAGGACATCCAAAGGCAACAATGGAATTTGGGTTGTTGTGGATCATCTTACAAAGACTGCACACTTCATTGATATTTGGGAGGATTTCTCTTTGGATTAATTGGAACGGATATATATCAGGGAATTGGTAAGGTTTCATGGATTACCACTGTCTATTGTGTCTGACCGAGATCCAAGATTCACCTCTATGTTTTGGAAGAGTATTCAACATTCTTTGAATACTAAACTGAACTTCAGTACGGCCTATCATCCTCAAACTAATGGCAAATCCGAGCGGACTATCCAAACACTTGAGGATATGTTGAGAGCGTGCTCAATGGACTTTAAATGAGGATGTGATCAACATCCTCCTCTGGTTGAGTTCTCTTATAATAACAGTTTCCACTCAAGCATCCAAATGGCACTATATGAAGCTCTGTATGTGAAAAGGTGCAGAACACCGGCATGTTGGGATTAGGTCGGTGAACGTAAGATGCTTGGACCAGAAATGGTCAAGGAAATGGTGGAGAAGTTGAAAACCATTCATCATCATATCAAGGCAGCCCAGAGTCGATAAAAGAGTTATGCGGATAACTCTCGACGAGACCTTGATTTTAAAGTTGTAGAAATGGTTTTTCTACGCATATCTCCATGGAAGAAGGTCATGAGGTTTGGAAAGAAAGGGAATTTAATTCCAAGGTACATTTTCCCCCATTGAGATTCTTGATCATGTCAGGGCTGTGGCCAATCGACTAGCACTTCCACCTACTATGGCCAAAGTACATGATGTCTTTCATGTATCCCTCTTAAGGAAGTACATACCGGACCCTTCACATGTACTCTCTTCTAAGGTGGTACAATTGGAATGTGATCTTTCTTATGAGGAGCAACCAGTGAAGATCTTAGATCGTAGAGAAAAAGTTCTACGAAATAAGATGATGCCCCTCATCAAGGTGTTGTGGAGAAACCACAAGTTTGAAGAAGCAACTTGGGAATCGGAGGAAGTGATGAAGCTGAGTTACCCACATCTGTTTTAGTGTGGGAAAAGGAAAATTTCAAGGGAGAAATTTCTTAAGGGTTAATGTTGTAACGACCCAAAGTTTCATTAATGGAAAATCCCTCTTGATCTTATTAAATGTCACTTTATATAAAATGTTTTTATATAATGTCATCTTCATTGGTTTTATGATAAGAATTGTGACAGTTACTTTTATAGTCATTGAACTGTGATCACATGATTAGTATAAATATAGGGCTTTAACACATCCAATTTTACTTAGACAAAGGAAGCGTTGGCCTCATCCATTAGAATTTCCCTGTACGAAGCCCATTTATCAGAGCTCAGAAAAGAGGTGGTGTCATTGGGCTTCGCTCATAACCAAGCCCAAGCTGAGCTTCACCATGTCAAGCTCAAACAGGACCTTCTATGGGAGAAGTGGAAGTTGATATAAATTACCACTCGAGTGATATTATCCGAGCCACCCCATGATTATGTCACCATCGTACACCTTACCCTTAGGTCTTATACGGCTGTTTTAAGGGGTTATGTTACTAATCAATAGTACTATTTTCATGTACATTATTCTTGTATATAATAATGAATATAATTTCTTGTCATTATTGATACATTGTAAATAGTTTTTAAAGTACAAATGGAGTTTTTAGTTATTATTTAATTAAGAAATATATTTTATTAAATTAATGGATTTTTTAATTAAATAATATTTGAATAAAATATTATTATTATTAGATTAATTATATTATATATAAATGATCATATAACTGTATGAATGCAATTATAATATTTATTATGGTTTGAAAGCCATTTTTGTCAAAACCCATGAATTTTCAATAAATGTCAATATTTATTTTAAAAGTGAAAATTAACATATATAGAAAATTATTTAGATAAAATAAATGTTATTTTTGGAATCAGGATGTTGAAATTATCCAACAGTGAATTTTTCAAAATTTTCTGAGACAGTCAAATTTTTTAGTAAAAATTAAATACAGTTTAAATATATAAAGTGTTTTATGACTTAATAATGTCCCAATAGTGATGTAATAAAATACTATAATTATTATGTTCGGAAAATATATGTTTTACCATTAAAATAATGTGATTTTGTATTTTTTTATCTTACTTTTCAAACATTATGGACCCTTCAAGACTTATTAAACATCGTGCCTTTTTAAATTAATTTCCATGGGAGTGTGACTCACCTCCACATAGAAACCCTATTATTTTAAGAAGATTAGACTTTGGCCTTATAAAATATTGTTTTCCTCTTCCCTTTTCCAAAAACCATGGGCAAAAACCATGGGATTGTTTGTGGTTTGGATTAATTTAATATAAGGGGTCCCAAACCTAAATAATAAATAATTCCCTCACCTTTCCTATATAAACCCACCCAAGCTCCCACTTCCTCCTCACTCAAAGCCTTTGGAGTTTGTCCAACCTCTTCCCTACTCTCTCTAGAATCCTCCCAAGGTGCCCCAATCTCCCAAGAAGCCTCTCACAAGCCTCTCTCTATCATTTGGAAGCACACTTCCATGTAAGGGTTTTTCTTCTTCCGTTCTCATTTTTTGTCCAATTTTTATTAAGTTGTTTTGCCCTTTTAATTTCAATTATGAATGTTGGGGTGTGGTTTTTCACCTCCCTCATACTGCCCTATTCATGTTTTGAATGATGGGAGACCCTTTCTCTCTCATTAAATGCCTCCCATGTACACCTGTTACTGTCCATTAAATGTAAATATGATGAGGAGCCCCTTTCTCTCTCATCAACCATTTTTATGAATTCTTATGTCATGCCATTATGCTGCTGAAATCAAACCGATTTTATAATATAATGTCATTGTTAATTGAATACCATGCCCATTTCTCAATCAAGGTTATTCACCTTTATTCACATTTACTTATTGATTGTAAAGTTTCATGTATGAATTCCATATTCCTTTATCATGGAATAAATGATTATGTTTTATGAATCCATGTTTTATGATCCATGTGGCACACTTATGCATGAAATGATGTTTTTAAGAAGTGTGCACCCTTATAGCGCTCTAATGCATTGGGTAAAGTATAGTATCATGATACGTCATGTGCAATGAGTGTTGACTCATGCTAATTCAAGTGCAATGAGGGTTTACTCGTGCTTTATGTGCAATGAGGATTTACTCGTGATCCATATGCAATGGGTCGTGGATCATGATAATTCCATGTTAAGTGTTGTTGTCACATTTCCATGTTATGATTATCATGGTTTATCATTCCTTTATGTTCATGTTTCTCTTGTGCTCTATTGATATGCCTAATGTCTAACATGTACTGTACTCCTCATGTTATTCCATGTGTATTCCCTTACTAGGCTTTATAGCTTACCCTTTTCTTATGCATGTCCTCTGGTTATCCCATGAAATTCTAAGTACGAGGGAATGTAGTGGTCATGTAAATGAAGTTTTCAATAAATATGTTGTATTTCATGTTTTAAGTTTTTATGTAATGATCCTAAGTCCCAAAGACACTAAATCTCTCAATCTTCTATGTTGTATCAAGTGAAGTTTTGTGTAATAAACCATTTTTACGTTTATAATAAAAGAAGGGTTGTCATAGAATTATAATGTAAACATTAGGTTGGAGGACGGGTCCTTATCCTCCGACCTCAATGAAGCTGAAAAATTGGCTTATCTAACTTTGAATGATTATGGAAAGGTGAGAATCAGCGAATCTCAGAAGATGAGAATTTACTACCTGACCAATAATCCTTTATCGAGAACATTTCTAGGAGTGTGGGATCTGAGGATAATGAAGGTTTAATATCTGTAGATCAATAGAAGGAGATATGGGAGGTGGTTCATGGTTTTCCCTTGGATAGTGCTCCTGGTCCCGATGGATTTCTAGAGGCTTTTTATGTGACAAATTGGGGGTTTGTGGGACCTTCAGTGATCGAGGCCGTGAAGAATTTTTTCATAGGTGGTCCCCTTAATAGGGGATCTTGTGCGTCTATAGTGGTGCTTATTCCCAAGTTAAAGACCCTTGTTCTATCATTCAGTATAGATCCATCTTTATTTACAATGTTTCCTACAAAATCTTTCCATCTATTATCTCCAGGAGGTTTAGCAAGCTGCTTCTGAGGATCATTTCTCATGAACAACAAGGATTTATACAAGGAAGAGGCATCCAAGGAGCCGTGGGAGTGGCACAAGAATTATTAGAGGATTTTGATAAAAAGTTTATTGGATCCAATGTTATTATTCAGGTGGACATGGATAAAGCTTATGACAAGTTGGAATAGAGTTTTATTATCCTGTTGATGAGGAAAATGGGATTTTAGGAAGGGGTTTGTGAATTGTGATTTCGGTGTTATTCTTCCCCTTGGATGTCCATATCTCTATTGGGAAAGAGTTTTGGTTTCTTAAAAAGTGTGAGAGGAGTCTGGTAGGGTGATCCTATTTCCCCATCCTTATTCATTATTTATCAGGAAGCCCTATCTCATAATTTCCAAAATCTTCTTAAGGGTCAGGAAGATATGACCTTTTCGGTCTAAATTTTCAGATATATGTTCCAACATTATGTTTACTGCTGAAATTATAATATTTTTTAATGGCAGGAGATCTTCCTTGGCTACCTTCATGCATCTCATGTTAATTTATGGTAGCCTAAGCGAGCTGCAGTTGAATCAGGGGAAAAGTAACGTGTTTATTTCTAACAAATGATCAAGGAGAATGGATCTAGCTATTCAAGACATTATGGCAATAAGCCGGAGACAGTTTCCAATGACTTACATAGAGGACCCTATTTCGAATGGTTGGGTAAAGAAGGTTTTCTTCGAGGATCTTTTATGTAAAATGACTGGGAGAGTCCTAAGATGGAAGAATAGGTTCCTATCCTTTGGGAGGAGGGTGACTCTTATCAATAGTGTGGTTTCTTCTGTTCCAGTGCACATGCTATCTATTATCACTACTCCCAAGGGGACGATTGAGGCGATAGAGAAAGTGATGAACCATTTCATTTGGTATGCGAACCTGGTGGGAAGATCTAATTATGATGCTTGGTCTAGGATTGCTAAACCAGTGGAGGAGGGTGGTGTAGGTCTGAGGGACATTTTTGCTACTATGTAGGCCATGCAAGCTAGACTTGCCTGGGATTTATTGGAGGGTAGGTCATTGTGGGATTAGGTCATCAGTAGGAAATATGGGAACAGTTGGGAGGATTGGGAGGTTAGGAAGCTTTCTAGGTTGGGGAATACTATTAGGTCCCAGCTGGCTTTTCTTCAAGATTTTGGAAAGTGGGTGTTGGGACAAGGTAATGTCAATTTATGGAGGGACAATTAGCTGGGAGAGAGGATGTACTTTCCCCTCTATTTGGTTCCATATTTACCTGTGAAGGAGTTTTGTGCTTATCTAAGTCTGTAAGAATCCATACTGAATAGAGACCAATTCCAATATTTCAAGGAAATTAATTTTTTGGAGGAGGAGGATAAATTCCTTTTTATAGAGGAAAATTTGGGTCATTTCAATGGGAGGGATTTTCGCCTTTTAACGCAGCAGGACAGAGTGAGGGATGAGTTGGGGGCAGGGTTGTGGTGTAATGAGATCCCAACCAAGTTCGGTTTTCTGGTCTGGCGCGCCCGGAAATCTGCTCTGCCTACTGATGAAAATGTCCAGAAGAAAGGGGTCCAGATGACTTCGAGATGTTTTTGTTGTGATAGTCCTCATGCTGAGTCGGCTTCTCACTTATTCTGTCAGAGCGATTGGGCGCATGAGCTTTGGTCCAGCACGGCTAGAGGGGGGGTTTTGGTCGGGGCTTGTGATTCTTTATAGGATATCTTCTCGGTTTGGTTTTCAAGGACAAAACCGGAGTAGATGGAATCAAAAATATGGTGCATCATTGCTTTGGTGGTCATCTAGTCTATTTGGGAAGCTAGGAACATGGCTAGACATGCGAACCAGCCCTCGATTTGCCTGCTTTAGCTGAGGATGTGAAGCCTAGTTCATGAGATAGGAATTCTGTTTAAAAAACGTATGTTCTCTCTTTCTCTTTGCAACTTACTCAACAGGACAGTAGCGTCTCCGAGGTTTTAGGGACTCTAGATTCGCTGGAACCCTCTGGTGGAAGGGCTAAAGCAGATTGTGGATAGTTCTCTACTTTAGGGAGTTATGCGTGGAGGAGGGATGGTACGGGATTGGAAAGGTTATATTCATCTGGCCTTTAGTAGCTACCACGGGATTGGATGCTTCTTGGGGGTTGAGGTATGTGCTCTGATCACTGGGATTAAACTATGTAATAGATCCTTCTTGAACTGCACTGTTCTGGAATCTGACTCGGAGGTGCTGGTCTGGGAGCTCATGGATAAGGGTGAGGAACCGTGGCTACAGATATATCTAGTATGTAGCTGCAAAATAGAGATGCCCAGAGGCTGTGTCGTTCGGCATGTCCCAAGGGAAGCCGATTTTGCTGTGGACTCTCTTTCTCGTGGGGGCAGACCGGAGGATCCTTTGGTGATTCATTCTAGTTTGGGTTTTTTACCCTAGGAATGTAATTTATTTGTCCAAGGGGATGCCTTAGGGCTTCACCACTTTAGACCTACGTGACTTTTTGGATCCTGTAGGGCGTCTGCCTGTTTATTTAAATAAAAAAACATTTTCATGATGAACATGCTCCCAAACACACCAAGATCTCACTTGATTTCTTAGGGGTTATGATTTGGAACAAAAAATGTTTTACCCATGCACAATACCCAATTAAAAAATATTTTGAACTAAAATCACCTTAATTATGGTGGTATCATGGTTTATCCTAAATTGTGTGTACTGATAGTTCATAAAGGAAAAAACATCCTAGAAACTCAAAAACATAATATTTTGACATTAATTAGTCCTGAATCTCAAGAGAAATATAAAATTACAATATATAGATAACATAATAAAGAATATAAATGTTTTGAAGTGAATATTATCCCCTCCATAGCTATTATTTCCTCAATAATGTCATTAAATTCAAATGGGTCATAGAAATAAGGGAAATTAATCCAAGGGTATAAATTCCCCAAATGATTATCTCTAAACCAAACTAAAAAATGACAAAACTTTAAACTGATACATGAATCATAACTTCATAACTCTAACACATAATGTGTCTCCCAATCATTTAAGGATTTAGTTAGGTTGGTGGGTCTACAAAATAAGTCACATGATAAGATATATTAAAAAATGACAGAATATTTCCACCAGAGAACTCAAACAGTTATCCCAACTAAAAACAAATAATTTAAACAAGAATAAAATTTATATAAATAGGAATATGATACATAATCACCTAAGAGAAAATGACATATTAGGAATAAATACGGAAAACATTTAAATAAATAATAGAATGAAAAAGCTACAAAGGGGTACCTAAAATGATCTAACATGAGTGCAATCAAGAATTCGATGCTGTAAATGATTTAATTTTAATCAAATAATATCCCGATACACATAATGTCTGATAATTATGACACTATGATTTAATATTTAAATATAACTCAATAAATTGGGATAATAATTTCCAAATTAACATCATTGGAAGTATTATTATGAATTCTTCTTTTTAGTAGAAGAAAATATATGTGATTGAGGATCATCAAAAACATATTCCTCAAATTTTTTCATATTAATAGACTAGGAACCATTATTAAGATCCGAATAAATAGAGATTAAACCCTTCATACATCTCCTTATATAACCCAAATCATCCAAAAATTTATTTTCCTCTAATTCCTTAAATGAAAATAGCTCAGATGAATGAAATTAATTAATAATATGTGAATGAAGAATCTTCATGAACTAATTAAATTTTAATGAATTTCTCAAAAACTATAATAAAAAATGAACCAACTACCCAAAGTGTCACCATCTGTTGGCCTTATTCAATGACCATAAGCTCCACTAAATACATCACATTCTCCATCCTGTTAAATAACCACTAAATGAATGTGGTCTTGAAGAACCCTCATTCCATACCATCTTGTAACAAGGATAGAATGACTATCTTCCACTGATAAATACAGTGTAAAACAATTATACCCCAGACAACTCTCAATCTCATGGATTCTAGAGTACCTAGAGACATAAATTTCAGTTCAATTTTCTCTAGGCACTCCATAACCTCTAGACGAAATTTCTGTCCACAAAAGTCATGCTACAATTTAAAAGAGTTTGGATCCACTACTCTACTGCTAGTTTAGGTGGAATTATCTACTCGATGAGACATTAGATGATCCTTTATAACCCCCCTTATCAGTATTCTATAAATAACATTCCAATATAAAACCAAATAATATACCATAAAAACAAAAAACATTCCCATTAATAAATAAAATTTTAACTCAAATTAAAAATTACAAAGGATTATAAAGTGAAAAAAAATCTAACAATCACTTAAAACAATTTAGAAATCCCACTCATTGCATTAATAAAATCATCCACCCATTCCAAAAATTCGCAACAATTTTAAATTCATGAATTTAAATTTATAAGTCTCAATTTCTATTTCAAAACAACTATAAAAATTCAAATGACACCTTTTAAATACCTAACTCTCAAATTTCCCTTAAAAACAAAATTTTGGACATAAAATAACCTTCATCAACTTTTAATGACAAAAAAATTATTTTAAAACCAACACCCATCAACAAGAAATAAAATTCAATAAATTCACATGATGTTAATGTTTTATTAATAGGGATTATTTGTTTTGGGTAATTTGGAAATATGGTTTACTATACCATGTTCATATCATAAAACTCCAAATGGAAATAGTACTGATCCAACTAATTGATCCCCAGATTGTTTTATAGCTCATCCAGGATCACTAGGTAACACCATTTGAACTTCAATTTTCATCTACTAAAATACATAAACCCATGAAACAATTCATAGAACCATTAATATGTTCAAAAATATAACAAAATTCACTATTTAAGATTCAAAAACTAGCTTTGCACGGTTATTCAAGTCTCATGGTGAGAAAGATCTCCTAGAGCTCTCCGTGTATATACCTCTTATGTTTTGAAATCCCTACCACAATCTCCCATTACTTGAAAAATAATAATGGGTTCTCCAATAACCTTGTCCCTTTTATGAACCTAGACTCTAATTGTATTTTTAAGAAACTGGCCTCAGCTTCCACCAGAACCAACACACCACCTAGATCGATACTGACCCTAGGGGTGTCCTTCATCCCCACTAGATGACAAAAGGGAGACATAATAATCACAGTATAACCAATAGGTACAATATCTCACAATAAATAAAAATGATTCATGACATTCATCCCTGAATCCCTACATAGAAAAACAATAAATTTGAGTTAGATGAATAGAAGAAATAATCAAGACTATTAAAAATAACCAATAAGAGAATACCAAAATAAACACATAATTACTAATAAATAAAATTTTCTACCACATGATCTAGATAGAGGAGGTTGGATTTTACAATAAATATAAAGTACAAACTCAAAACCAAAAATCCCAAAATCACATTTGTTTGACCTCTAAGGTCACCATCCAATGGAAATGCTGACCTGATTTGAGAGTGACGAAAATCATATTCATAAAACTAAAAAACGGGTTGGTTCTACCAACACCATGTGGAAGGCATAAGGTGTGGGCATTAACAGCTTAGTTGGTAATCCCTAGAGAGTATAAAAATCCCAATTCTCCAAATAAAATAAAAACCATATTTTTAAAATATAACATAAAATTAGTTTCTACATAATAATTCTTGAAATACAATAAAATTAAAAACATTTCACAAAAACCCATTTCAATAATTTAAAATGAAAATAAACACTTAAATAACCCTTTCCAAATAATTGTCCCCTTTTTATAAAAAAACAACAATTTGAATCAAATATGAGATGAATCTTAAAAAATACACCATTTTAAAACCCTGTGGAAGCATTTTTGAAAAAAATCAATGTCCATAGAACATATATAAAAGGAAGGAAAAAATTATAATAGAAGGTAAAAGAGAACGACATAAAATATCTATATAGAAGGGAGATCTAGATAACCCAATATTAAAAGAAAATTAGTTATTAGATATACATAATCATGGTATATTCATAAACATATCATGAGGAGACCCTAGTCTTATGGGGTTGGTAAAAGTCTTCCACCATAGTTAATTATCTTATTTATATACCCATGCAAATTCTCATGACTATCCTCACCAACGGAACACCCCCCTGTGGTCTCTGAATACATAGAGGATCTACTTTGTCTCATCAATAATATATAAAAACATCTCTTAAACCTCACTAAGACACCTATGATCCTGTAAGGATAAATTAAGTGAAGGATGAGGTATCTCTCACATCAATCCTTCAAATAAATATTCTACTGAATCAAAATACCTTTTTCATTCCATATCCCAACACCATACATGTTAATATCACCTTAAAAGAGAATTATTCCATGGAGGTTCACACATTTCAGTGAAATAGTTTAAAGGATCCAACCTGAAAATAAAATTTTACATATGTAATAGATTTATGTATACATTAAATCCATTTCAAAACAAAAGGTAATATTCAACCCCCTTTATCAAGTGAAAAACATGATTCCAAAAACCCACATTTTAATCCTCTTTTAAAAATAATCATTGAAACCAAAACCATATGAGGAGACCACGTAATTTGAAATACATTATAGGAACATGGATGTAATTTTTAGAAACCATGATTAAAAATAGATGGTCTATGAAATTTCAAAAAATATATCCCCAAAAACAGATTATATTTGTATATATTTACATGAATATATATATATATGTCTGTGTGTGTGTGTAAATTCATATGGTTCCAAGAAAAACCAAAAAATGACAATATTAAATTCACCCATGGAAGTGTGAGAGTTTCCTAGAAAAAAACAAGGATCAAAAAAATATATTAAAACCAAATTTAATAAAATTTAATTGAACAAACAAACTCATAAAAATTCATTTAAGGATAAACATAAATTGAAACATCAAAATCATTTGAAAAAAGGCCTCTTAAGAATTTTGGAAAACACATAAAAAACTTATTCTTTTATCATAAAGGAATAAATATCTAAAACATTAGAGAACAATATTTTAAAATAATTCATCGACTTTAGAACCATTATAAATGAAATTAAAATGAATTTTTAAAGAGTCAACCATCTCATGGTATGATTTGGAAATGAAATAGATGGTAACATCAACCTCATATGTGTGTGGATGAAATTAAAACAAAAATTATTGATGGAATTATGTCTTAAAATCCACCACACATCTTTATTTAAAAATATACAACACAAAAAACATAACCACCACCGTTGTGTTTATAAAAATATGAAAAAATTATAAGCAGAAAAGGGGAATCAAGAGGAAATGGAGAAAATAAGGAAGACGAAGCCTTACCTTGGAATGAATCACCAAAAATCAAAACAATAATTACCAAATTTGAAGGGTAGGCCTAGAGGAAGGCTTCCCTTGGGGAAATTTGTTCAATAATATTTAAAGGGAGGAAGTGGGGTCGAATGGTGTTAATTTTCAAGGAAGGGTGGAATATGTAATTCCAAATTTTTAATAACTGGTAAAGTCGTACATTTAGGATATAAGGTTTTCCAAAAATGTGTTCCAAATGTGTTCCCTCCAAAATATAGAAAAAACACTAATTCATGTCTCATCCTTATGGTTAATATATCTTGTTCCAATTATAAAATATGTTTCTTTCAAAAAAATACTAACCCTTCACATGTTATTCAAATTTTTTGTAAAAAAAAATTTCATGACAAGCACTATATCCTAAACACACAAATATCTATCATGGTTTCAACTTGGTTTTGTCATTTTTTGGAATCAATCATGAATTACACATGAAAAGTAAACCATTTAATAAAAATTCCAGATATGAATTTTTATATATCATGTTATCAAAATATTTATTCTAAACCATGAATGCCAACTGTGTATCAAGAGAAAACATCTGGAAAATTCCAAAACATCATATTTTCCTACAAATTCAACCAGAAACAAATGAAAAACATTAAATACAAATAATTAATTAAATAATTAATAATAATAAATTTGGGATGTGTATTATAAACACTATTGAATAATACATAAGTATAATCATTTACTTACTTCTAATTCATGTCATTATAATGCATCTTTCAGTGACCTTTCATTCCACATGTGAATTTCATAGACTTTTATTAATTTATATCCCTTAAAATATTTTTATTCTTTGTAGAACATTGTGAAATCCCCATTTAATCTTATCTTGGAATAATATTTTCAACCTTGTCACCATATCGATTCACGATATGCTGTGAGGAACAATTATCCCAGTAATTGTAATCAAATTAGGGAAATGTTGGGAAAATAATATTGAGTAAAGTCTCTATTATATTAATTTTATTATTATTAATAAATATAGATAATCAAGGTTTTATTGATGATAATATGAGTTTAATGGATAATTTTATATTTATACAGAGGCCCTAATTTCCTAACTGATCTATATACTTTAATATATTAAGTACATGATCTCTACCAATGTATAATTCTTCCATTTTACTCAAATTTACTTCATTGACTATATCATTTATATTTTCATTATCTGTACCATTTTCTTTTTTCCTAGAGATGAGTTATCATTTTGTTTTCATATATGTATTTATGTAACAGATTTATCTTTCTAGAAATAGATTATAACATTATGAAATAATCATATGATTTATTCCACATGTTCATTATGTTGGAATCCTTGTAACCCTCACATGCTTTATAGGGTGATTTAATAGGAAGAGGGGATTCAAACAAATAAAATAAAATTTCTTGAATTAGTAAAATGAGCAAGAGCATATACAACTATTAGAATTCTATATTGGTGAAAAAATTCTCATTCTCCATAAAATATCATAGTGATTTTGTGGGTTTTAGTTCAATTTTATACAACTAAATAAAATAAGATTTTAAAACATATTACTGATTACTAATTATTCCTTAATTAATTTATTTAATATTACACCTCTATATTATAAAATCCCAATCGCCATCACCATTTGATACAGAATTCTTAGTCACTAAAATATTGTAGTTTCAAGGATCTATAATACCCTTTAAATAAAAAAATGAATGAATTATCAAATTATATAAATTTATTTAGGTAGGCCTTACTTTCTAACAAAATTTATCCATAACTCATTTATTGGTTATGTATACATCCCAATCCTAAAATCTAAACTCATATATTCCTGAATTTTGTATTTAATATACACCATGTCTTATAGAGGAAACTACACATGATACTAACATGGATAGGTCAATCATAGACAACGTTACAACTCATCAACAATATAAGGTATCAATTCAAGGAAGAGACTAATACATTGTGTTGTGGTTTAATTATATTTGAATTGATGGAAGTATCCTCTATGTTGTATAAACCCTTAGATAAAACTTTTTTTTGTAGTGGTAACCACTATTTTCATAATCCACTAGGCTCTATCATATATCACCATGTATCACCATCCATTTATATGAATCCATTATTAACAATCCACTCAATATCCACATTCATTTCACTATATCATTTATATAGATACAATATTTTTGGTAACAAGGCCCATGTTCGGTTGAGTAAAAGTGAATTCTGTAGAATGCCTAAAAATCTCAACAGAAATACCACTCAACGAGAATCCCAAATATACGTCATATGCGTAAGTGTAACCAAGCAGGTCAAACAAGTGTCTAGATATTATTTATATATATATGATTAATATAAATAAAAGGATTTATCATATATAATATTATCAACAACAAAAATACATATGGAACGAGAAACCATAGGTGCTTAGAACACTGAAAATTCTATGATGTCTAAATTCATTAGCAAAGTCATATTCCAAATCTCAATGGAATCATAGGGTTGGATCAGAAGTTAAAAGTCTCAATGAATCCAACACTGATCATCCCTTATTACTTCCACTATGCTTATAAATTTCTAAAGGTGGTACTTTTCATCATTGAACCACGATCCCATGTTAAGGGAATACTCAACCCTCTAGATTATCCATATAGTGCCACCAAAATAGAATTAAAACTACCATTTCTAACCCATTTTTGTAACCTCTTAGAAATCAATAAAGGATAATATTTACCTCATTGGATGAAACCAAAACATAGGGATTAAATCCTATAGATAGAGGAACCCCACATGGAGGTTATAGGGTGGATACCTGACCCTACATATAGGTTGAGATAGAAGTTATTGATCCTCGTAAATATGTGGCGAATAACCAAACCTATAAGATCCTATATATTCTATGAGGGTCAAACCCATTTAGTTTTAGTTTATTTTGTTGTTTGTGAACTAATATATATTACTAATGAGGATTTGGTGGAAACAAGTGTGTACGAGTCTTGTTATGATCCCAAAGACCATGTTTTTCGATAAGGAATCTGGTCCTCATAGTTAGTAGTAACTTTTAATCCTTGGAAAAAAATTGAGTATACAATGAGGGTTCATTCTACCCACATTCTAGGGACTCACGGTTTGATGAAAAAATGTAACTATGGTCAGACATCTGTACAAATTTTGAAGACTTTTTTATAAAGGTAAGATGCATGGTCATCACATGATTTGTCTAATAGTATTTTATGAACACGGGATGAGGGAGGGGTTTATGGACAAAGATGTGTGAATGGATGGTGCATGGTTATTTCAATCATGTAGGGAAACCATTTGACCCAAACTTTTGAGGGAAAATTACCATTTTCCTTACTGATTAAAATTATGAACCCTCATTCTCTTATTTATTTTTATCCATTGGGGGAAAAATCCCTATTATACCATTGATATCCACAAGATTTCTCCTAGCATTTTATATGATTCTTCAATATGATATCATATTCAATATTTTTTCATCTAATTTGATCCACACTAGTGAGTCCTTCCTTCTTTCACTACTCGTTTTTTTCTTTGTTATCAATTATGTGAGATTAGTGTAGTCTATTATTCCCTATTTTAGGTAATTTTTCAGTTCATTCATTTTCTTTTGATCTAGATCAAATTATAGGTTGATAATAGATGATTATTCCTCTAATAAGCTTTCATAGGTGTTATATTCATTTTCCCTCAATATCTCATTATTTATATATTGTTTCCATTATGATGCACACTATAAATTTCAGGATACAATTTCAAAATTTATTGAACCAATGGTAAATTGATATAAATATGTTGATACATTCCATTGATGACATTTGTTAAGGTTTTACGTGGAAAACTTCGAAAAGAACCACCCATAGGGTGGGTTCTACACTTTTATCACATAAATTCGACCTTCAGGGTTTGATGAGATCACCTTTTATAATTGATTGTTAAATGTGGTATTAAACTAAAATATTAAAGGTTGTAGGAACATTGTTGTACCTTGTCAATTGTAATTTAATTTAATGTAATGGATAAGCCATTTAATTTTTTATCTTCAAGAAGTTATTAGTGATATGATTAATGGAATGGTTAATTATTTGGTATGTGGATTGGATCGGATGTCTTAGACATTCCTACTCTTTGAATATGACATCCATATCTAGATTACAAGGTCATTTTTCATACATAGATATTCCTTACATGGATGGTTAGACATTTGTAATCCTTGGATCCCATTTAATTGACATATTGGGATGACTTGGAGATTTCTAATCCTTCGATCTGATTGAATATAATTGTTAGGTAACCTCATTCATTTCTACTACTTGGATCCAATGATCATTTTAGGATGCTTTGGAAATTTCTACTCCTTGAATCCCTTTCATTAGAATTACATGAATTTCTAGAACATTTTGACTCTAAGGATACAATGTAACTAGTTTATAAGACATTCTAGGATGCCATGGAAATTTATACTCATTTAATATAATGATTTATTTCATATTACTTGTTCATTTTTTCCTCTTAGATCCAAATTAATTGTTCTATATAGATTGGTTGGTTTCCAAGGACAATTCTACACTTTGTTCCTTTTTCCAAACATGCCTTAAAAATTATTAAATTGCATATGGTATTGTTTTTTAGGCATTCTATGATTTAAATATATACATATGATTTAGTTTCTTGATCAAAAAGAGAAATGATATACTGTATAAAATATCTTCTAATGTTATTTCATGTACATTTGTTATATATTTACACTACATTGGTTTATATATGTAAACATGACATTGTGTAGACACTGCAGGCATTGTAATACTAAGTGTAATCTCACACTTAGTTTATGCCACTACTGGGAACCCAGAATGGCTTCATGGATGCAAGTTGGGATAAGGAATTCACCCTATTACTGACGCTTCATTGATTTGGGAAGAGTAATCTAGGAGAATAAGACTAGGATTTTGGATCTTAACATTATATGGGATATTTTCTTTTGGTTTTTTATATAATTGAAAAAATTATTTTACTAGTTGACCATTTCTATGTATTACATGTCTTTTGTAATGAATTTCTTAATAATTATTTTATTTTACACTACTAGATGGGATTACTTAGTTTTTTATATGATGAATTTTCATTCCTCTGATGCCAAGTTATTTTATATTCATATTTTATTTTTTGATATGATTACATCACAATTATACACTTTTATCATGAGGCTACAATCTCCCCACTATTCCACCATGGACTCTCAGTACTGGTTGGAAGCCACATGCCTATGGGGAGGCTCTCATGACGACATGTATCTAATCATGTTTGGTTACTATTGAGTATATTGTGTCTGAGATATCACAAAACCTATATATAAACATTACAAGTAATATAGAAATTCATTCCTTGAGTCATAGGGGATACATGACACCACATATTGTTTTAGAAAGAGAATCTTCCTCTATGAAAATATTAGGGGATACCTAACCCTATCTGTAAATTGATATATAAATATAAGACCCCATGACCCATGTAACATGAGAGATACTTGACAAAACAAAATGGATGATATAGAGGATCCCACACCTAGGTCCATGGGGGGATACCAGACACTACTTGTAACTAACCCATAGGTAGAGTATCTCTTTCACCATAAATATGGGGTAATAATTTAACAAACCTTATGGATAAAATTTATTTCTAATATGTTCTCATATTCACTATCATCAACTATATGAGGATGAAGATAATTAAATCACTTTATTTCCTTAGATCACATCATTAATATTGATGAAATTGGATTCATCTCATTCTATATGAAAAAATAATTAGAAAGGATATATACATTCCATAATTTGAGACTCTAGAATAAGATTTGAAGATCCAAATTTTCCAAAAAATTTATATTATGCTCATTATATTGGTACATAACATGTAATAACTTACCAAACATTTTTCCATGTACTACCACATGACATGTCTTAAAAATGATAACTAAATGACGTGAATGTGATTTGTTATGACATTTACAACTAGGTAGTGTGATTGTTATGTTCCTATGGAACTTATGTCATGTGACTCTAAAGGTATATTGCGTTTTTTATATGGGTACAAAGTGTAGAGCTCCAGATTTTTACTCATTGTGTACCACCATGGGAACCAGGTCATATTCCCCAAGAACATGGTGTGCGGTCATAAACACATACAATATAAGGCCAAAAGTACACCTTGTCATGTACTACCTCTATACACCATGTAGTCTTCTTGGGGTACATGGAATGTTCCATAAATCAAAAAATGTGTTATATTTAACTTGGGAAAAAATCATAGCCACTATACTACACAAAGTACATGACTTAGGTTCTTTAAAACTACACACTATATAGCAGGGATGCCATGAAAATTCAATTTTTCTCTATATGTTCATGCTAATTTCTCTGATTCTACCATTTTTTGTGTTATAATATTCACTAATAACATTGTCGAATATTTTTAGAGTATCTGATGGTCAATTTTCATCCATCCAAATATATAAAATAGATATTAAATCCATTTTTTCATCACCAACTCCCACCACATACAACTAAAATCCACCATAGGACTAAATCACTCATTCTGTATTCGTATTCAATGAATATCACTTGATGGATATTCCATACCACAACCATAATTTTTAATTCCAAAAAAATAATCACTACCTTGAATTAACCATGCATTGAGATAGTCCAAAATTATTATATAAATCAACTATATCGACATTTAATTATGATAATATGAAGAAAAATGATGGAAAGTCATAAAAAATTAAATTTATGTTTTATAATGTTCGTAATAAGAAATGACCACTGAGCACTGGTGTTAAATACATGAATATGAAATAGGCCATGAAATCCTGAGTATCACAATGAAAATTAAAAAACATAAATTGATTGACACATTCAATATAAAAATAAATTAATGAATAATCCTCCCATACATGATGTTGATGAAAAACAACAATTTATGATAAAAAATCAAAACCTATTGATGTAATGTATGTGGCTTTGATACATTATCACAACCATGTGATATATTCATTAATGTCACTGTCGATCTAGTTCTTTTTTTATATTGTGAATTCATCATCACTAATAAATCATTCTCTCCACATTATCATTAATCAATATAGGCATCATGGTTGATAATTTTAGTGATAGATTTTATCAACATATATATGGTTTTAAAGTCATGGGTTCTTCCTTTAAAATAATTAATTTTTAGTTAATTAAATAAATTAATAGACTCACTAATTTAATAAATTAGTTTAATAAACTAATTCGCCCACAACTGTGGACACCCAATGTTCCTAATTAAAGTGTCACTAACTCTTGTACTAGGGTAGACCACTTGTTTTAGACATAACTATGATATTTCTTTTTCTATTTGGAGATCTATTTAGAAGATATAAGCATTTCATCATTTCCATACCTGTGTTGAATAGAATTGTAATTTTTAGGCTTAATTTATTTTTATCTAGAATTCCCCATGATTCAAATATTACACAAGCCCATCTTGGGATTATTCATCAAACCGCATAATCAATGATATCATTAAATAATATTTCATAGGTTATCAACTAGTTTAATTTTATCATCAACCCCTTGGGAGGACTAGAGAAAAATAAAAACCTAAAATTGAGTAATGTCTCAATCATAAGAAATTTGGGTCACTATATTCTACCTACCACTAAACCATTTCAACCTCAAAAAATAAAACAACCACGAATTCACTATAAATATGATAACAAAAAATTTGGTTTTAGAAACATCCCACCATAACAATTACATTTCCTTTAAAAACCAATCTCTAAAAGAATATGAGATATAATTCTTCATTAACAGACACATTGTATTTCATTAATAAAGATATTGTATCAATCCCATAACAATGGAAACATACATACACCCAAGGAAAGTTCAAATAATTTTATTTAACTAAAAGGATTCATTAAAATTGTCAACATTTGTTGGAGTGCTTCTCTCCCCTTATTTAAACAGGGTTCTAGATGATTATTTTATAAAACTAATACATATAATACACATCCCAAAAATGAGTGCATAATAGATTCAATGCCATAAATGGAAAATATGTATGTCTAGATGAACTTTTGGATCCACATAATCTCCTATTAAATCACCTTCAAATGAGGCATGGACACTATAATCACTAAATTGAGGCACAAGAGAAACATGATCCTTTATCCAAACCATATACAAAAACATCTACATGAATTACCTGTATGTATCTCAATACACAATAGACACACAACCACATCACAGATAATCTTGTAATTTCATATTTTAAAATTAATCAAAGATATCAATAAGAAAATAAGTATAAAACAAACCCTATCTCAATTTTCATCATCATACCATAGCCCTTAGAGTAGAAAAATCCACTAAAATATACAATTTATAATCCAGACTATTTAGAAATCCATGATCTGTCAGCTCCATACTATAGGATAAAATTCTTCCAATAAACTAATAAACACAACCTCTCAATAATCATCTTCCATAAAAAAAATAGGATTTTACTTGTGGTGGTTAAACCCACAATGATTCATTGGTAATTCCTGGATGAGGACCACACACTACTAGATATTTCATCACTTAAATTTTTTTTCATCACATCCAATACAAGTACTATATGATGAATAAAATATTCTAGGGGGAGTTATTGATATCTCCACACATTCTGGGAAACTCATATTATTCCAATTTTTTTATTAAATCTAGTAATATAGAGTAAAAAAGTAAATATCATCACCACCACGATCCTCTATAATATAGTGGGTGAATATGTGGCCACCACCACTAATTTATTATAGTAAAAACTCATATTTTCATTGTAGAATCAATTTCTTTGATGAAATATCATCACCCAACTTCACTATCACCTAGACACAAGGACCTCTACATAGAAGAAAAAAACCATTCCATTTCTACACTACTCTAATATCATCATCTACCATGGATTCGACATCTTGAAATCCAATATTTTTAAATTAATATATAATTCACATTATAAGAGTTTACTATAAAGAATATATTATTATAAAATGATTATAGAAATCCCTAAATTATTAATAGGCTCCACCTTGAATCACCTAAAGTGAATTTTTTGATCGAAAACTTCAGAATATCCAAAAGGAAGTTCACCATTAAATTTAATGACATTGAACATATTAGTTAAAGACCAAACAATTGTGTATACCATCCCATAGAAAATTTTTATCTATAGGTCACCCTATGGAAGCATTCATTCATTCTCAAAAAAATTATAGGAAGATAATATTCACTTTCAAAACCAAGGTAAAATCCTTGATAACTAGATGTTGGTATCTTATCTTAACTTCCAAAGGGATAAATCTACTCAGTAAACCTAAGGGTTGTAACTCACTTTTATAGAAAAAACATTCCCCATATACTCAATCACTAACACCTTTTTACAGTAGTGATGGGTAACCATTTCATAAAAATATTTGAATCAAAAAAAATCTTATACACATCAAGAAATATTTATGATGACCTAATTAACACACATTGATTGACTCACATCACCAAAAGCAGTGAGATAATAATGATCACCATTAGTGAAAGATCCCTAGATATCAAAGGATATGACAAAGATTCCATTAAAATCTTCCTCTCCTATACATAAACAACACGATGAATAAATAAATCCCACATTGAACAATATAAGACTCAATGAATAGTGGTAATAAATTAATCTAAAACTTACACGTTCTATTTCCGGACTATAAGAATATCATCCAAATTTCACCCCATATCTCTTATTATGATAACTCTTCCCTAAATATGATCTATACCATGATGGTGAACATGGGAGATGATTAATCCATCAAACGACTACAGAAATTCTCGCACCACTTGATCACTACTATAAATTTCATTAGTAGTATGTAGGGTCTACAATAAGAAAGTGCATTGTATCATAAATAACCATCATGTGGAGGTCCGTATGTAGCCCCAATTTAATTGCCTTCAATTTGAATGATATATAACTCCCAAAGTTGGTGTTCAACCACAAAATAAATTCTAAATTTTGATATGATCACTTATAAGACTCCAGAATATGTAGTGTTATAGGAAATTGACACTAAGAATCATAATATCTCCCTATGGAGTACATTATGAAACCACTGATCTCTAAAACATCCATAAAAACATTACCAAAAGTAAAATCACTACTTCAGTAGGCCTTGATTCATTTACAAATATGGATTCACCAACCATAAAAAAGACACCATCCTTTATAAAAATTCTATTGAAAATAATGTGATCAAGGTCCATCCACGGTAGTGTAGTATTTTTATTATTTCAATAAAAATAAAATCACCCCCATATCGCTTCCAGATCCATGTGATAATATCAATGAAATAATCATTAGCTGGTCAATTCAATTTGAAACAGCTGGATATATGAGTCACATATTCCAAATGATTCTCAATTACTTGAGGAACGGGATCATATCAATCATCCTAAAGAACACACTATATTCAACCATGGGATGTTACCACTCATTCAATATACAATAATATCTAGTCTATGATAATTATTAATGATGTATTAATCAATGATAAGCACCTAAAATCCTAGGGTAAGAATATCTATCAGGAATATTCCAAAAAAACACCACATCACTCGGTATTTGGTAGTGGAATGTCTTAAGTACATGAATATTCTCATCATAACCCTACCCATAAAAACTTTTTTTCTATTTCTGGCTACCACCATTAATTACATTGGATGAATTCAAAAGTTTAATATCATATCTATATTTTCTCAATGTTAAATTAAATGAAATATCAAAACATATTTTCACATGATGAGTGCAATAACTTTCATTTACTGTATAATTATTCATCAATGTTCTGGGTCCAATATTAAGTCATCAATGTCCCATATAATGGTTACATTAATCACTATAACTATAATAATATCCCTAGTTTGATAACTAATCTCGTGACCTCTTTTAAATCATTTCCAAAATTATCCCAAAACAATACTCATTACATTAAAAAATCGAAATCTCCTACCCTATGACAACCAATTGTCTTACCACTATTACATAACATCACCCACTATCCCCCACCCACGGTTTAGATGTTCTCTAAGAGTGACACCCAAATCCCACCATTAATATTCCAGGTTTTGATGAGTAGCACTACGTAGTCATATCTCACAACATGTAAAGGCTTATCCTTTCAAAACATGCAAAAAACACATCTCTTACACACAAGATAACACAAAAATACCAAAAGAATATATAAAATAAATTAAATATTATAAAACTCATACATGATAAATGAATAAATGTTCATAACACATGGTAATTTTAAGGGAAACAATTCACTTTACAAGTCAATATAATATAAGTAATATGAAATATTACACATGATGCATGCACCCTAATATCACACTCCATGTGAAGTAGTCACAAAAATCATCATTAACCATTAGGCTCCATAAAAAATCACCATAAATCACCAAGTGTATCCACAAATCATGTACAAATGATACAAACAAGATCCCCATCTAATAAAATTGTCTTCAATCTGTTTATCATCTATACAAAATCAATATTTGTTTGAATTATATATGTACAGTGGTGTGTATAAACATAGTTGATGGGATATCCTAAAATCACCATGAAAATGAAGCACAATAATTCATCTCAAATATTATATATATATATATATGTTTGTGTGTGTGTGTAAGAGTGTCCAAGGAGGCCAATATAGAGTCTATATATTCGATACTTCTAAGATTCACTAGAAAACAATTACATTCAAAATATCATATCTATAACACCCGGAATACATAGCAATAAAAAAACAACAGGTTCTAGGAATACTGAGGTGTCTACTAAGCTTGATTTCATTATGCAAGTTGTATTATAAATCCCAAATAAAACCAAGGGACTCACAAGAAGTTAAAATTCCAAAAAATCCCCACACTACTCAACCCTTAATAATATAGACACGCTTATATAACTCAAGTGGGGAATCCTTCAAACCCATAATGTTTTCCGACCATTTTAGGGAATAACGTATCTTTTAGTCTATCCATATTATACTATCAAACAATGATCATAACTATCCATTCTATGAAAATTGGGTAACCTCATTAAAATCAAAAAATGAATATCTCCAATTTGATAAAAGACACCAACAACAAGGGATTATGTGCTGGGACCAGGTTGAATGAAGATGAAAGTTTGAAGAGTTAGCTTTTGCAGAGTGTTGTATTTTGTTGTCAAAGGCGACAAATCAATTCACTTTGTAGAAGGATCATAAATCATACGATGCTTTGCTGGTATGTATTTCACACAAATCATGAGTTAGGAGAACTTGTGATGCAAGCCTTATGAAGGAAAGGGGGAGAAATGATGATGCCAGTCATATAATGTTTTGATTGTAAGGAATGATGTTGTTGGATGATAGGAAAGATTCAATTCCCATTGCAACTCTGACGATGCTTAAGCTGATCTATCAAAGGATAAATATCACGATAGTGGGATTCGTGATAAGAGCAGAAGAATGGTTATAGGAAGCAGTAAAGAGATAAAATGTCAAAGCAATAGACAATCTGGGGATGGCAGAAAAGCACCGTTTAAGGTGGCGCCGTTTTCCAGTGTTTGCCAAATTTTAGGGCCTGAAAATCAGGAGTTGAAGAAATGTGCTTGGCAATGGATGTTGCGCATAAGATTGAAGATGGTTTATACGTGAAAAAGAGTTATTCAAGGTCATAATGTTGAAAAATGACAAAGGAATGGAGTGCGCGGAAATTTAGGCATGTTTCGCGCAAAAATAAAGTGGTGCGCGCAATATCTGCGGGATGCGCGAAATAGTAGCGGGTTGCGCGAAAAATCTGCGGGATGTACGAAATATTGGCATGGTGCGTGAAATTTAGGAATGAATTTTTCAAGAAAATGATGGTTCGAGATCAGAAGATCAAAAATTGTCAAAGGCATAAAATGCGCGAAATATTGGAGCAGTGCGCGAAATCTGATGTTGCAGGAAAGATTGGGTTTGCGCGCAATATGGAACGCGGTGTGGAATTTTGCGCGCAATTGGTGCTTCATGCTTAGAAGGATGAGAAATGGAAAAGGCATGAGGTGCGCGAAAACTTGAAGCATGGCGCGAAATATGAAGTTGCATAAAAGAGTTTTTACGCGCATGGAGGAGGTTTTACGCGCGGATTAGTGTTTTTCGCGCGGGTTCAAAAATGCCTATAAATATGAGGCTAATCCTTTTTAGTTGTTAATGCTCGACACTTAGAAGAAATCTCGAGCTCTGGTGCGCGTAAATTATATGCTAAGTGAGTTGCGCGAAAAGGAAGAAGTTTGCATGAAAAGAGGATAGTTTCACGAAAACTTGAGAAGTTGCGCGAAAAGAGAAAAAGTTGCGCGCAAAAGGAAAGGTGCGCGAAAACGTTTTTCGCGCCAAAAGGGTTTTACGCGAAAGTCATTTGAATTGCGCGCAAGTCACCCTAAAGGCTGCGCGAAACATTTGGGGTCTTCGCACGTATTCAGTTTTGCGTAAGAGGGTTCTTACCGGCTTCTGGGTAAGAAAGTGAAGATTTGTACTTCAGAGAATACATCTGTTCAATTGTAAAGAAGCACTGAAACATTGTGTTACCCTATTTGTGCTAAGAGGGAGCACATGCACTATTAGATTGTTTTTTAAAGTGCTCCACGAGTGTAAGGGTATATCCTACTCGTTGTATTCCACATCAAAGGATTGTTTTCTAGTGGATTGTGTGGTACTGGATTGTTTCCGTACCATACCAAGGACGTAGCTACTCTTGTTGAGTAGTGAACCTTGTAAATCTTGTGTTCCTGTGGTTGTGTGTGTTCAGCAGGGATGAAACTCTTTAACAGGAGGCGAAGGTTGTTTCAAAAAAGGGGGAAACTTAAAAAGAAAAAGATATCACTGATTCACCCCCTCCCCCTCTCAGTGATACTTATATCCTGATTGGGAACTTCATTATGAAAGAAATATAGAGGATCCGACACCCTGAGGTAATTGGATGAATACTTGACCCTAACTGTAGGTTGAGATGGAGGATCCAATTACATGGAAATATGGGAGAAATACCGAATAATATCAATAAACCATCAAATAAATAGATAATATTATTCCATGAGTAATAGGTGGATACCCATCCATACATATGGTTAGGATAGAGGATCCCATAACCCATAAATATATAACAATTAATGGTTGTATCTATTAATTGATTTATAGATATAACATCCCTCACCTTGAGTAATAGGGGTCACTTGGTCTTATATATAACCAACCTCTATAAACAGGATCCAACACCTTGAATGTATAGGGGATGGTGGGATCTTCTTGACCCTTCAAATTAGATAATAATGCACCCATTTCTATGAACATATCCACCACCATCAGATATTCAAGAATAATGAAAAATAGACCAATCATATCCCATTTCACCACATATCTAATATTATATAAAATTCCATCATAATGTTCTAGGTAGATAAATTCTCTAGATACACTATCCACATTCTCAAATACATATCCAATTAAAATTATATGTTGATCCACACGTCTATGAAAATTACATAACTTAATATATAATGTAGAAAAAAATAATATAAACCCCCTTTATCTATCATTATATGTACTGGTGCACCACAAATAATGTAGGGAACAACTACATAGTATTTATGATATCTTACATGGTGTGTACAAATAGAAGAGGTACATAGTGTGTACCACTAGAACCTAAGTCATTTGAATCCAAAAGTACGTAGTGTTTATAAAAAGGGTACATTCCATGATTATATTGTTTGTTACTTAGCATGCATAACATGTGAAAACTATGTCAATTTTAATCTATACATAGTGTATTGTATTGACCACATCGATTGTAAGAACAAAAAATGGTCGTTAGACATATACACCATTTACATTACGTATATTCAGCTAGGGGGTATGTTGTGTGTGATAATCTACTAGAAAAAAACACTATCCACCCAAATACACAAATTACACGTTGTGTGTTATTCTAAAATACATGTTGTGTTGTTAGGATTCTAATAAAATTACACATTTCTCCCAACATTGAAATAACTACTATATATTCTACCACCAATCATGCTTGAACATTTTTTGATCTTATTTCCTGGGATTGATAGAGCCTTACTTCATTGATTTTAAAATAACCATTGAAAGATAATTAGTTCTCTAATATGCATGTTAATTGTTTTATCAATCCTCAAATCATTGTGTCCCACAAATGGACAACACCATTATGTCTATATTTGTCACTGATCATGGTGTCTTGGTGGTTAATCCATGCCACAACCATTTTTACTAACCCCATACAAAAAACTCAATGCCTTAGAACAACCACACATTGGGATAGTCCAAAATTGGTCAATAAACTTTCCAAATAAAAATTTAGAGATGATAACCAGAAGAAAGGTGTGATAAACACACAAATCATCAAAAGTGAGGTAGATAGATAGTTGGGGTAAAAACAATATAATGATACTTGATGTATAATTCAAGAATAAGAAACTACATGTAACACCCCATAATGATAAAGGGTTAAAAAACTAAATTATATGACTCATGTCAACATGGTGCACCTTTGTTTTCATAAGTCTACATGATTAGAACTTCATAGTTAAGCGTGCTTGGCCTAGAGTAATGATAAGGATGGGTGACATTCTTGGAATCTTTCATAGGGTGTGTGTGAGTGAGGAAAAATCACCCAAGAAAGGATATGTGTTGACCTTTGGGGTCTTTCATTTTTAGATTACTTGTTCAGGCATGTGGGTGGACCCTAGGGTGGGGACCATGTGTATTCTAGGAAACGGGTGGTACCTGGCCAACCTAAGAGTTGACATCCATGTTAAAGCTGGGGTGTATGTTCTATCACTAGGATATAGCGGTTATATTTGGTATCAGAGGGGGTACCCATCCATATGTGTGGTGTACTGCCTGGGTTGAGATGTAGGGCCCACAACGAGAATGTTGTGCTCTAAGGATGAGGGGGAGAATGTAACACCCCAAAATGATAAATGGTTAAATAACATGATGTTGGTGGACCCTAGGGTGGGGACTAAGTGTATTCTAGGAAACTGGTGGTACCTAGCCAGCCCAATAATTGACTTCCATGTTAAATTTTGGGTGTATGTGCTATCACTAGGATCTAGTGGTTATATTTTGTATTAGATGGGGTACCCAGCCGTATGTGTGGTGTACTTCCTGGGTTGAGATGTAGAGCCCACAACAAGAACATTATTCTCTAAGGAGGAGGGGGAGAATGTAACACCCCAAAATGATAAAGGTTTAAATAACAATATGATATGAATCATGTCAAAAAGGTGAACCTTCTTTTTCATAAGCCTATCTTGTTAGAACTACATAGTTAAGCGTACTTGGTCTGGAGTACTGATCATGATGTGTGATGTTATAGGAAGCCCTTCCAGGGTTTGTGTGAGTGGGGAAACAACACATAGGATATGACATGTGTCGGCCTGTGGGGAAAGTCATTTTTTAGATAACCTATTTGGGCATTTGGGTCTTCCCTAGTGTGGGGACCATCTGTCTACAGGGCAACTAGTTTACCTGGCGATCCAAGAACCTAGTGGCCCTGTTAAAGGCGGGGTGTCTATGATATCACTGGGACACAGCTGTTATAGAAGATATGAACACCCTAGTCTCTCTAGATGAATTTAAAATCATAAATTGACAGGGTCATGGAACAAAAAAATTTATAATACTTCCATTAAAAACTAATGCAAATAATATAGAAAAATCCTTAATAACAAATCCCTACGATGTAGATAATATATCTTCACTTTAATCAATTGCCTAAACCATGAAATATACTCATATATTTAACTGATGATCTAGTTTTTTTATCAATTTCATTATTTTAGTCACCTAAAAACTAGAATATCCCCCCTTTCATATCTTATAATGCGGTTCATGGCTTTATAACATAGTGAAAAAGTATAAAAACACATACACACACACACACATATATATATATAATGTGAAACATTAGGTCTCCATTATAAATAAATAAATAAATCAATCAATAAATCAATTGAAGTAAATAATCTATATGAATTGGAGAACACCCAGCAGTCCTAAAATGAATGCAACTAAAATCGATCACTAGGTAAACTCAATGTTCTTATCGGAACAATATACTCTATTTGTCAATTAGAGAATATATATAAGTGATTTAATAATTTCATCATAATCATGAATGTGTAGGGGGGAAACATAATTTTTATACATATGGTTTGTTAATGATGTTCTATCATGGTCATAATATAATGTTGAATTAGCACGGGTGGTAAATTCTACACCCTAGAATCAATAGTACCATCAAAAAAAATTCTGAGGACATCTTCTTGGTAACATTTTTTATTCTACCTCTAATGAGGTTTCAAGACTCTAAACTCTAATAATTAATGTATGGATCAACGGGTAATAATCGAGGTCACTATAGAAAATGTTTTCTGACTTAATGTTTTTATTATGGTATTTTTATGATTTAGTCATAAATATTAATTATTTTATTCTACACAGTCACACTAATTATATGTAGATATTACATAATTAATTAACCATTATGGATAAAATAATTTACCCCTAACAACATTTTTTATTTTTCATTTTAATTTTTTATATTTAATTACTTTATGTGATAACATTTAATTAAATAAATAAATAAACCATGTATCATATAAATAAATAAATATCCATGTATATAAATAATAATATAAATAAGTGAAATGGAAATGATGATTTTATCTTCTAGTTGGTTTATCATGTGGGGAAAACCAACATTGACCTTTGGGGAAATAACCCCTTGATCCTATTACTGGATCAGGTTGTAACATTTCTATATTCTCATACATATTGTCATATTTTGGATTCACCTCCACTCGAGTCCTGAACCTTCTTTTACGGTTGTAAAATATATCAATCAAAAAATTTACTCAAATTAATATAAGGTAATTTTGGGTTTAATATTACAAGAAATAATATTTGGATACAGAGGTCTATATAATATAATGAAGGGGGGGATTATATGAAGTTCATCATATTTAACATAAAATTATTTTACATAAAACCATGCAAAAAATCTAAATTAAATAATTCATTTGAACTAAAAAATATGTTTATTTAAGTTCATTATCAATCAAAACATGCAATTATGACACATTTTGAAACACCGGTATTTATTTATCATCATTTTAATTAAAATAAATTTATTGGAATTAATAACATAACCAATAAATTTACTAGTTAATTAATTATATCAAAATTATAACAAAATACATATTAAAACATAATAGGAGTCCCATGCATTATTATATTAAATAAATTGAATGAGTTAAATATATTTTGTATTAAATTATTTAAAATAAATTACATGACGAGTAATTAAGATGCCTTATAGTGTGTACCTCTTACATAAAATCAAATCAATTTATAGAATTTAATATTTATAGTATGTGTATTTTTACCTTATATTTTGTGTGATACATGCTCTATATGGTATTTGTAGTGTACTATATTCATATATAAAAAGTATTCCAACACAGCATGGCCTAATAAGAATGATGTGTAGTAATGTTGGTCAATTTTAGTAGTCTTCATGTCATGTATGGCCACATGACTTGCCATAAAAATAGGTTGTGTATAAAACTTCTAAATTGTGTGAAGTGCAAAACATGTAAAAAAACCAATACACATCATGTAATTGAACAATTTACATAAGATAAATTATTAATCTTGCATACTGACACGACATGTCAAAAACCACTTAGCATGTAACTATAGTAGGAAACACATGACACATGGTGTGTATAGCCAGCTACACATCTGGTTTTCCTACCTCACTTTTAATTCCTCCTTATGTTGAACTAAATGAAACACGTAACAACATAGTGTGTATCATGCATGGGTTTATATTTGTTACACGGGTAATAAAATTAAGTTACTTATCTTGTACTTATGTCATATAAGGTTGATTGGTTAAAATTCAATACATGGTGTGTAATAATTTCATATACTAACCACAATCATTACTGTAAATTAAAAATTATTAAAATGGTGTGATTTTATGTGACATATACACCACCTATATTCTATTTAATTCCTATCAACTCATGTGTCATGCTAGTAGTCAATATATGGCATGAAATGAATCCATGCACTAACCCCCATGTCTCGTTGATACTTACATGACACGCACCAAGTGTGGTTGACGATGGGTAAAGAGTGTGAAATTTATAGATACAATCTATTTATTTGTGTCATGAATACTACACCCATGGAACCATTATATGAGATTTTCGGACATTATTTACATATCTTATCCTATTCATCGTTATATGAATTTATATGAACATTTTATCTTAAATTTTAAATAAAGAAAATAATCGTGAAATGAAAAATAATAAACAAATGATATAAATGATCCAATAAATTATATTAATTATAATTTAGAAAGTGAAATCTATGATACCACTTGTATGTTTTGGGGAACAAAAAAATTATAGGGAGGGTGCCTAATTTAGGTATTTCATTTATGTCAATAGATAAATCCAAATAACATGACAAACACAACACTAGAATATTCTATATAGGATATTTAATTTTTAATTTTTAATTAATATATAGTAAAAATGACCATGAATGTTATAATATTTATAGTCAATTTACATTTATTCTCTTGATGTAATTTTATTTTAGAGGAGAGCCCAAATATTGATTCCACTAGGTGCATCTGAATTCACTCTATGGTATTCCAGATGACACTTCTAAATCGTTGGATGCTATCCTGATAGATAAAAGTTCTTCCTATCATTCATTGTCAATTTAATAAAGATGTACACCTATTACTTGTACATTATTAAGAGGAAGGATGGTATAACTTTCTCTATATGGTTCATAAAAATCATGAGATTTTTTTTTTTTAACAAAAATTGTCACCCAAAAAAATGATAGAATATATATTTTATACTCAGAGATAAAACAATTGAAAATTGAAAAATCTTCCTCTATCAATATATTTATTCAAATTAATACACATAGAAAAAATAATAATAATAATAATTATACAATAATTAATATTATTTTTTTACATGATATGTATTTATTTAAGTTTCATTTCATAAATAACTAAATTTATATCTATTTCAATTATATTAAATAAAATATATCTTTTTAATCGTTCTATTAACTGAACACATCAATCTTCATTTGGATTTATTGAACCATGAATAATAAAATATTTAATCAAATAAAAATTATCTTTTCAATACATATATAAATATTTTATTCAATAAAATTCTTCTTACACATTCAATAATAAAATATTTATCAATTTAATTTATGTGATCAATAATTCATGAATAATTATTATTCCGTAATTTGTGAGTAATATATATTATTAAATTCAATTCAATTGAAATTAAAGAGATTATAGATTCACTTAGTGTATGATATTTTCAACCATTTTCTTTGTGTTGTTTTGTGAATATACCTAAAGGAAACAATTAATTACATGAAACATGTTGAGGAACCCATTGAGAAAAAATGTTAATGTCTCCATAAAAAACCTCCCTATTTATGAAACTATGTAATATTATCCCTTTGTATATTTATATATCATCATGTAGGATACAAACTCTTGTTAATCTGATAGTTATGTTTCAATCAAAGGGAAATTTATATTTTCTTCCCTAAATATAAAATGGGGAAAATACTTTATTGAATTAGTCTATTAATTCCATATCACTTATGATGAACCAATCATATGCTACCTCACCACAAACACATTTCATCACAATTTCAGTCTATATATCAAAGTAATTGATTCATGAAACACATTAATAAAAATATTTAGTCTATGGAGCAATACACATATTCCTAGATAGAAATATACTATGAAATATAAGTCATGATGAGTTCTATTAGCAATTATTTCATCATGACCTCGCATCATAGAGATTTCTTAGTGTGAAAATTATAAGAAGAAGTCACAATGTCTTATGAGCATTAAAACATGACAAGAACGAATTATTTATATACTATCAGACATTTGTTATTTAGACTATATGATATATGTTTTATAACATTTACATTAAATTTCTTGATTCACATTATAACAAGGGACAACTATAACCTTTTAATGCAACAAATACTCTAAGGAAACTATCAATTTATGTTATATAAAGGATAAATAATTATGTGATGATATGTTAATTAATATATTGGTAATGAAACAGAAAATAGTTAATTATATTTAGGGAATAAACTCTAATAAATAGTACTTTCATGCCTCAGATCAAAAAATAGGGGACATATAATGGGTACCGTTAACCATTTTTTAGAATGGTCTATCATTTACTTCTTCAGTGTATAAAATTTGGACAAATTTATATTGATGTTTGACAACATTATTAGCTAATTTAGTTTGATGTGATCCCCATATTCCTTCTGTCACAATGATTGTTGGAAATGTAGTAATCAAATATCTCTCCCATACTACACTTAACATGTTAATGTTAGAAACCAATATTCACACATAAATCAACATGTATATATCACCTTCATGGATATAATCATTTACATCCAAGTAGTCAGACTATAAAGTGTGAATCAATTGGTATTAACTGCTCCTACTACTAAAACCCTTGGAAAGATTACCTTGATAGTAGAAGAAATTGAATTACTCAAACCACGATTCATAGAAAATAATTTTCATTTTTAAAAGAATCAACATAGAAAAATATTCATGGATTAGTGGGATATAAAATATCTAGGGTCCTATGATATGAGAACTTGAAATATCCAACCATATAAACAATCAATATGAGAATATAATGATATTTAATGGGAGTGGTAAATATGGATGAGGTATCAAGGGAACTATATACACTAGATATTGTCTTCTTTGAATCTCAAATGACCATCTGTATAACAACCCATACTTTAGATACATGGTTATTACATCATAATTCAATCATACTTGTTACAACATATAACAAAACCATGGTAGGACCGTATAGGTATAGCGTCTTTAGAAACTGGGAAACATAAAAAACTGGTTCATAAATCATCTACATTGTCTCTCGCTTATTTCATCATATCTAGAGTCCATTTTTGGAATATCCTACTTAATACCCATCATCCTGACCTGGGGAAAAGAAAACATACAAAAGGGTGAGCTCAAATGCTCAGTAAGGGTAAAAAAAGAAATATCAATCATATCATATTCATAAGAACATATCATTTTGAATATTTTAACCTCAAAAGAGAACAGAATATCATAACATGGGATAAATCATAGTAGTGAAATGTAATCTCAATGATCATTAAATATAAAATGTAACTTTGTGGAATACACACATAATCATAGAAAATCATTTCTTATTAGTCAAGACACATTTCTAAGACTATCAAAGTGGACAAAGTCCATTTCTGAACCGAGTTCACTCCTCGTTTCAATCCTGTATCATTGAACCGGATTAACCTGTCATTCTAGCCATGTCTATCTCATTAGATATAAATCTTTACCTAATGCATTGGAGGTAGATATAGGTCCCACCCATCTCATAATGAAACCATTCTTATGTGGGACACAAAATCATAAATCATACATCATACTATAACCCATGTAATAAAAATGGGATTCTTAAACATCATGACATCATAAAACAATTCATATAAGATAAAGGAATTCATAAAAATAATTCCATCATAAGATAATAAAATCAATGTAATAATAGGGATAGAAACAGAACCCTATATTATCTTAGATGGAAAATAATTTTGATAAAACACTTTAAATGAATTCTTGAGGAAAATATCCTTTCTTCTTCAAAATCATTTTCTTTTCACAAAATGCCATGAAATTTTAAAAGATTAAGATTTTGATGAAGAAAATCATGAAATATTGTAGTGGAAGCTTTATGTAAATAAGGCATTATGAAACAGTAAAAATCTATTCATGCCATATAAGTTAATAAAACATTATCCTCGTACTTTTAATAGAAAAGTCAAAAAGTACCTCGTATGGTAATCAAAAGAAAGATTCCTTACATACCATGTAGTAAAAGTCAAAAATGGGTAAAAAGGACATTAAACATACATGAAGCCATTTTTAGAAAACATGGACATGGATGATAAATATAACTCCAGTAAATACTTACGAATAAACAATCTCGGATAAAAACAAGATTTGAAAAGTTATCCCTTACCTTAAGTTTGATATGCTTCGTATATATCAAAACCACATATATAATTATTTAAATTATGTCATTAAATTACAAAATAATCATATTAATTGTTATTATATCATACTTGGTCATATTCATATCTTCTTATTAGTAATATTTCTTTGCTACTTGTTATTCGGGTGTTCATTCCTTTTTGTTCTTATGCATGTCTTGTCGAATAAATTCTTATTACTCTTTCTAGGTTATAGATAAATTATTTACATAATGTTATAAGTGTAATATATATCATATATATTCATTCTATTCATTTATATAATCATTATTCAGTGAAGATCATGTATAACAAGTCGCATCACATCGTGGAGACGGTAGGCCATACGTACGCACGAGCGATGATATCGATCCCATAACTATTGTATGGTATTGGAGTGGAAGATGGAATTTCTCAGAATTAGTATCATGTAATAATAATCATATATAGTAATTATTTACACCATTATACCCATCCATGTAAGGTGGTGGTGGAAAACAGATTACACCACAGCGTGGAGACGGTATTCCGTACGTACGCACGCGCAGTGATTTCATTTTCCGTAGGATGGATAGAAGGTGAAATAGGATTGTTTCATATTTATAATAACATATCAGTATATGAGTGATACTAATGTTATTAATTTATGATGAAACAAATAAATAAGTATAAGTATAAGAAGAAATAAAATGGAAAGAATCGGTAAAGGATATTACCTCTTCTTTGACGCGCCTCTTTGTAACCTCTTATTGTGGCACTAAAGATGGTCTTTAAAAAAGACCAGGACCTCTAGTATGTTTCTAGGTAAGTGGAGAAGATAAATTTTCAGTGTTTTTCCGAGCATGAAGGCTCAAAGTGGTGAGAGGAGGAGAGGGAGGAGGTGTCCTTTTATAAGGGAGGACAGAGGCACCTTTGGAATTATGAGAAATATTAATTTATAATAAATTCCAACCCCACTTAAAAACATCCAAAAATGACTCAAATAAAAATATTAGATGATATAGGGTTGTAATCTCATCAACTAATAAAATTTATACAAGTTGGGAATTTATTTTAAACATTATCAACTTGATTTATCCTTATATAATTTACTTAATTTTATTTGGGGTAATAATATTCTAAATTTTAAATAATTATAAATAATTACTTATATGTTGTGAATTTTATATTATTGTATACTTTATTACATTTTAGACCATATAAATTTTAATTTATAATTTTTTAATATTTTTATGATTTTTAAACAATTTAATAATATGTAATTTTTATAAAATAACAATAGTGTCAATTTTGAAAATATTCATTTATTTGAATTTAAATAAAATATACACAGAATTTATGTTCAAAATAAAATATTTAATAGATTAATAACATGTCATATTTATATATAAAATTAGTGTATCACATTAAATAGTTCCAATAATATTTATTTTCATACTTTTAAAATCATTTATTTGATAATTTAATCAATAAAATACTTTCAACATCACTATTGTGTCATAATTAATGATAATTATTTAATACCTAAAAATTATAAATAAATTGACATGATGTATATAATTTTATTATATTTCTGGAGACTATTCATGTTCTATGTTTCATGAAGATTATCACTAAATTAAAATTATTATACTTATAAGATTTAAGAGAGTGACATGATGTCACTTTCTTTGGTTTTACTAATAATGAAATTATTTTAATGGGAAAAAGACCATAAAATGAATTTATTATGACCCTTAGGTGATAAGGGTCTACTTTTAGTCATCTAATAGAATTTTGGCAGGTGTTAGGGTAAGTTTATAATCTTATGTTTACCCTTAATTACCATATTTACCTTTAACTACAGTAAATAAAAATTATCGTAGTTGATATTCATAATATCAAAAAAAAATAAAAGTAACCTATTAACATAATTTGGACCCACTTAATACAAATATGGAATCCATTTTTAAAAATTAAAAACACAGAAGTTGCAGTAATTAATTTAAAAATTAATCCCTTTGTTAAGAAAACGGGTTTTAAAAGTTAAAACATTGCAAAACATTGAAATGTTTTTACCTATGAATTCAATGTAAAATTAATGGTGATGACATACATTATGTTAAATGGTAAAAATATATTCTATTTATACATTAAAGCCATTCAATATTATAATTTAACAATATAAATTATTGCGATGAAAGATTTTTTTTAATTAAAATATAACGTGTTTTTACTATTCGTTAAAATATGGAAGTTATCAGAATAATATGAAAAATTTATCAAAAGTAAATTTTTAAATCCTGATTCCAAAAAAGAATTTTATTTTGTTATATTGAACTTATAAACATGTCCAAAACTACATTTAAAGTTGGTGCGCAATCAAAAGGCGGCAAAACTTCATTTTTTTTAAAATACTTACCTTACCCGAAAAATTTATTTTGTTCACATACCATGTTTTAGAAAATGTGTATGATGAATAATAATGTTACAAAATTAAAAATTTAGTTAATAATATTCATAACAGCTAGTCCATAAATATATTATAACAATATATCGTTGTTTAGTGAAACTGGATATTGCGTACAACACACGCTATCGAGGAAGGTTTCTCTTGCGTATAACGCAAGCCAAAGCTAGTGTTGTTTGTAGTGAAAGATTCGGTTGATGTTGCGTATAAAATAAGACCTAAAAAAATATTTCTCATAAAATATCAGGGTATTACAATCTGATTATAATCTAGTTTAAATACCTACAGAAATGTATAGAATAAAACCAAGAATGAACTAGGTAATACTATTTGGAGAGATGAATATGAATATGTTGACCATAAAGGAGCTCGACCACCATGTGATTTTTATATCCCCAATTTTCATTAGAAAAATATATTGTGGATTTCAATATAAGTTATTTAATTTCCAAAATTGGAAACCATAGTAGAATAATATATATCCACTACATTATTGAATTCTATTAAGGATATATGTATTGAAGGAGATTTATTGTCAAAACATGGGACCATGAATCTGACTATGATTCTACGTATGGGTGAAAGGATTTTTAGATTATGTAAGGGGTTAATTTTTGAGATAAATAATGATGAAATATGTCTACCACTTTTGTGAGTCTGTATGACTCCAATGGTGGAGGATTCCTTGGTTCAACTCATGATAGAGATCAAAATACATGGATGTGTGAACCCCTTGATCTCCTCATCCATCCAATGAGAAATATAATTTTTTTGAAGGGTTTACAATAATCAAACAAAAAAAATCAATGTATAAAAATACATTTTATACATATATCCTAATATCCCCATTCTATGAAAATCCAAAACCAAGTAAATATAATATGAATTTTGATTACCTTTCACCATTTTTGTTTATTACTCATATATTCAATCATAGTGGTCTGATAATGATCCATGAGTAGAAAAAAAACATGTCCCACCTGCTATTAAGGATTCATATGCTAATCAGAAACACATTATAATTTTTTAATGACCCTCCTTTATTCCATGATTTAATATTATCTTGAGGGGAAAAGGTAGGAGGAGGAAGCGAGCTGTGGGATTAATTGAATAGAAAGCTTTGGTGAGAATTAAAAAAATTAAAAACACCATATAAATTCATTTTCCTTCTTATATATCCCTTTAGGATGTTCCTAGGCCACTATAACATTTACTCATCTGTTATAAGACATATTAGTAAATGTATTTGGTTACAACCCATGAAAAAATTAACTAAATGATTTAACACCAATATTTAATCATATTAACCATGGATAAATAATTATATCCATATATTGAATAATAATAAGTGTTATAAAATTTTTATACCTCATCAAAGGTAATCTGAATTATAAATTATGATTGAAAATGTCATATGTTATATCTCATTGTACAATACGATTGACTCAAGTAGAGGCTATATGATATCTCCTAATATTATTAAAAGATATACCAATGATACATAAAATTAAAATTATACCATACAACATAATCATATGATACAATATATATCAATAAAATCATCATATGTATATTCTCATCTAGGTCATATGTCCATTAATTTCCTACTTACTGTAATGCCTCTTAGGATTTATTCCAGCTTACCATATATTGAATCGTATATAATAACTTATGAATATCTAAAACACTTATCAGATAAATTAAAAAAATATTTAGATATATTTCATAAACTCTACCTCAATTCATATCATTTGGAATTCAATGAGAATATCCACACAAAACTTATTTTGGATGAACTCTAAACGCTTTTTGAGAATCTCATTGTGTTTTTTGAAACAAAAAACCATTAATTTGACTAGAAATTGTGATGAAATAACATTTTGTCGTGTTAAAAAAATATTAATTTTCTAATCCATCAATTTAACAAAATATCAACATTTACAAAAGAATCAATTATACTAATCATACCAAGGGATTTTCCATAATATTTATTAAAAATATGTATCTTTATACTTGTTCCCAAAGCAGTATCATATAATAGAAAGGATTTTAACAATGTGTCTTTATCTAATAAATCAAGTAAAAATTGTACATAGAGTCTTCCAATCACATATATCTACTCATAAGTTCTTAATTATTTGATTTTAAACTAACTTGGTTGAAAAATACAAAACATGTCTCTAATGAACAAAACTTTTATTAATAAAAATTACTCTTCATAAAATTAAATGTATTATTATGTAAAATAGTTATATATAACATATGAACTTCCTTGGTATTATGATTTTGGATTTTAAAATACTTTTATAAACTATTACAATTGCTAATATAGTCGTTGAACAATGATCACATGTTTAGTATAAATATAGGTCTTTAACAAATCCCATTTACTCAAAAAAAGGATGATATGGCCTCATCCAATATAATTTCTCCATATGAAGCCCTTTTTTGGAGCTTATAAAGGAGGTAGAATCACTGGGATTTGTTCTTAACCAATCCCAATTCTTTCTTCAACATGTTAATCTTGAGAGGAATTTTCTACAGAATAAGATGACGTTAATAGTTATTACCACTCATGCGCTGTTATCTTAGCTGCCCCAAGAGTCTTTCACCATCGCACACCTTACCATGATATCTCGGTCCTCAATTGGGTTGGGGTCAAGGGTATATTTCCCCTCCACCTAGGTTTCTTGAGGTCTTTTGGAATTCCCCATTTCGTGGATTAATTAAAATCAATTTAGATGGTGCTTTAATAGGGAATTCGGGTCCTTCGGGTTTTGGTGTGGTTTCCAGGGACCATCAGGGTGATCTTCTTGGGTGCCTTTATGGTGCATGTGGCAATGTATCATCTCTCGATGCTAAAATTCTTGGGTTTATTAAGCATTTGATCAATCTGAGTAGAGGGGATGGAATAAGATCTTGCTTGAATGTGACTCTATATCTATTTTCCATTCTATTCGGACTGGTTTTTTTGCACCTTTCGTGGAAGCTCACAAATCATTGGATCAGATGTTTTGACCTTATTTTTTCAAAGGACAATATTTCTACTCATTATTATAAAGATTAAAATTCACTGGTAGATGTTCTTTCTATCAAAGGTGTGAATGAGGTGGTTTATCATTGAGATGATCAAGTGTCGGGTGACCTTCTTGTTATTTTTTGGAGGGATTAATGTAAACATTCTACCTTCTGACTTGTGTAAGGTTTTTTCATTAATAAAGTGGTGTTGATTTTCTGGGAGAGAACTCATCCAACTAATAAAAAAATAATATATTATTAATAAATTTCTTTTTATTAAATATAAATGATCTTACACTTTTTATGAATAAAATTGTAATTTTTTCTAAGGTTTGAAAAAGGGTTTTTTCAAAACCCATTATTTTTTTATAAATGTCAGTTTTTATTTTAAATGTAAAAATTTACATATTTAAAAAATTATTTAGATAAAATGATAATTATTTTTGGATTCATGACATCGAAATTATCTAATGTGGAATTTTTCATAATTTTCTGAGACAGCCGAATTTTTAAGTAAAAATTAAATACTGTTTAAATATACATTGTGTTTTATGACATCATAATGATCCAATAAGGATATAATAAAATAATATAAAAGGATTATTAGGCCAATATATGAATTACCTTTAAATTAATATTTTTTTATATTTTATTTATAAAATTTTCAATGCCTTAGTGGGCCCTCCATGACATATAATCTATTTTAACTTTTTAAAATGATTTCCTTCAGACTATGACTCACCTGCACATAAGAAGACATAATTTTTTAATATGTTTGTAAATTGGACATATGAAATATATTCTTCCACTCTATTTTGGAAAAAACAGTGGTCAAAAACCATGGAATGGTTTGTGTTTTTGATTAGTTTAATGTGTACTCTCCAAAGCCTAAATAATTAATAATTCCATCTCCTTTCCAATATAAACCCACTCAATCTCCCATTCCTCATTACACAAAACCTTTGAATCTCGACCAACATATTTACTTCTCTCTATATAATCTTGTCATGTATCCCCAAGCTACCAATAGGCCACGCTCTTGCCTCTCTAATCCTTTGGGATCACACATCCAAGTAAGGGATTTCTTACATTCTCATTTTTGTCCAAATTTCTTTCTGTTGTTATACGAATTTTACAATTAAAAATGCTGGGGTATAATTTAGAACCTCCCTCATACTTACGTCCTTATTATTTAAAGATGATATACATCTTTCTATCTCATTAATGCCTCCCATATACACCTGTTTCCATGTCGTCATTCTGTAAGGTATTTCTCTTTTCTCATTTACATTCAAGAAATTATTTTATATTATGCATTTAAATTCCATTACATTTTTTGGGATATTATGTTCCATAACACCATTACTATCCATTTCATTTATAAATGGTGAGATACCCATTTCTCTCTCATCAAACCATTTTCTGATTTCTACTTGACGTCATTATGCTACCGAAGGTACACCAAAATTTCACATGCCAATATCATTGGCTTAGTGAATACCATAACAATTTCTCTATCAAGGGTATTCTCCTTTAGATACATGTACTTTCTGATTTAGGAAATAAATTTAGATATTCTACATATCTTATTCATGGAAAAAATTATTATGTTTAATGGATCCATGTTGTTTGATCCTTGTAACACACTAATGAATGAAATGAAATGTTTATAAATGGTGCCCCTTGACAACATTCCAATGCATTGGGTAATGATTAGAATCATGATAAATAAAGTTCAATAAGGGTTTAATCATTCGAATTCAAGTGAAATTTGGGTTTACTCATGATAATTTATGTGTAACGAGGGTTTACTCATTCTCCATCTACAATGAGCCTTAGCTCATGCTAATATCATGTTAAGCGTTGCTGCCACATTTCCTTGTTATGATAATCATGCTATATCATGCCTTTATGTTCATATTTCGATTTTGATCCATTGATATTACTATATACTAACATGTACTATATTCATCATGTTATTTTTTTTTACTACCTTATAGGGCATTATTGCTCACCCTTTTCTTATGCATGTCCTTAGGTTATCCCATGCAATGAAAAGTGTGAAGGAATGTTGTGGTCGTGTAAAAATTGTTTCCAATAAAGGTGTTGTGTTTTATGTTCTAAATTCTTATTTAATGTCCCTAATTTCCCAAGACACTAGACCTCTTCATCATCATAGTTTTTATATGTGTATGATTATGTAAAAAATCTTGTTTAAGTGTGAAATAAAGAGAAGGGTTGTTAAAGTTGTTATCAGATGATTGGTTTAGTTATTTTTGGAATTATGATTAGAAACCATAGTGAAAGCCTTAGGGATTAGAATAAGTATAATAAAAACATCCATAAATTTTGGTGAGTATATATTATGTAGTTTATTAAGAAAATACAGCCTTGCCAGATATGAACAATTAGAGGCAACTCTGGCCCAAATTTATCTAGGTGAAAAACATGAAAATCCCGCTTTGAGCTAGAATCAAACGAGAACTGGTGTGCCACAATGTGATTTTTTGGCAACATGGATATGACACTCTCTGGGGAAATGACTTGGTAAATTCATAATATTAACATGAACCACTATTAAGGGAATAAATAAATTCCCCTAAGAATATATGTTTGGAAGTAGATCATGGATAACATAAACTATGCCTACAAATTCATATGTTATGGAAATTAATGAAATTTATTGGTTATCCATTTTTGTCTATGGATACCCCTTTCTATGTTACCCATAAAATTTCTATTATTCCAACTGTTGCAATGTAATAGGAGGACTCAGGATAAAAACTAATGCGATGTTCAATGTGATGACTTTTCTAATGAGATGCCAATTTTGATGGTAGTGGGAATCGCAAACATTGTCATTATACTTTCTCAATTAAATCAAAATTTGAATATATACATGGGTCCAGAGAAACATCCAACACCCCCCCCCCCATGAAAGAACAAGCTGCAATCATGAGCATCTTGTGACAGAGGCCTCCTACTTATAATGGATCATCTGATCCATCAATCACCAAACAATGGATCAAATCCATTGAGAAGATATTCCCTATCCATAAATGATCTAAACAAGAGATGGTTTTTTAATTTCTTATCTTATAGAGGGTGAAGCTATTCAATGGTTGAAATTGATATCAAATATAAAGACTGAGGAAGATATCTAGGCGTTAGAATGGAAGGGTTTTTTGAAAATTTGTTTGGATTAATATTTTCTATGCACCTTCCAAAAAAAGATGGAAAGGTACTAATTTACCTCAAGAAAAAAGATGCCATATCCAACAAAGTGTATGAGGAAAAATTCATAAGGCTTGGATGATATGCCTCTAGTTTTTTTGTTTCACCCCAAATACTAGCTCTAATGCCTTTTTGGTGGGCTAAAACCTATAATACACATATCCCTAGTGATCCGTGACTTCAATAGTCATGAGGAAATTATATGATGAGATCTAAAAGTTGAAATGGAGATTGGTGAATATCATTGTTATCATCGGGATAAGATGTGGAAAGTGGACTTTATTTCTAGTGGTCCAATTGATAAATCCAATAGTGCTTAGAAATTTTAGAACACTACTTTACAAAGGTGAAAAAACAAACACCCAATAAATTTCCTGAATGGGAAGAGGAAATTCTTTAGGAATGGAAGAGAAGGGAACATGGCCATTAACTGAAAAAATGAAAAACAGGCCACTGTGACAGAGGAGAGGAATGCACCATTCGACGCTCAACAAATTGGTCATTCCTTAAACTACAATGAACCAGGGAACATCACACTCTAGTTCCATAAGAGAAGGATTTTCTAAGGCAACCAACACCCTCTAAGGTATCAAGGGGGAGATATTTCCATCACTACTTCCCATGCGAACCCTAACAATAATTCAGTGACAGGTAGACTAGTTATTCATTCATGAATAGTTAATGTACCTTTAGAATTTGGTTCAAAAAATTATTTATATCCCAATATATTAGTATAACAACCACAACACCATAACAAATCATTGATATAGAGATGTTGGTGAGAACGAAAAATGGGGCAGTCATTACATCCAATGAATATAACTCCTCCCCTGTAAAAATATTTTAATTGAAATTATCGAAAAACCATCTCATACTCCATGTGGTGGAATTTTATGAAATTTTCATCATATATTGTATTTTAATATATAGAGCCAATATAAATTATGTGAGTGGGAAATCACACTCCATATGGAGAACTACCCCCTTATTCTATATAAGTGCAAGGAGGATGATCAATCTTCTTTACCGCATTCATATCAAGAATGGATATTACTTCTATATGAGCATGTGTATCTTTCTCAGATAATTGAGTCTATAGAAACAAAAATCCATGAATACATTCATACTGTGAGGGAATTCGATGATGTGTTTTCCATTGAATTTAATGGTATTCCTCCTAGAAGATATGTTTAACTCTCGATTGATCACATACTTGGGGAATTTATTATACCCCATACTCTATATAGAATGGTTATTGTGGAGCTTGAGGAGATAAACAAAAAACTATAGTATAATCTAGATAAAGGGTTTATACATCCAAGTGCTTCACCCTGGGGTGCACTAGTCCTCTTCATCAAGAAGAAGTATGAGTCATTGCACATTTGCATTGATTATCGCGAGGTCAACCAAAACACGATAGAGAACCAGTATCCTCTTCCATAAATTTATGACCCATTCAATTAGCTATGTGGAGCACAATACATCTCCAAGGTGGATCTTCAGTCGAGATATTACAAATTAAGGGTGAAGAAGGATGATATCCCCAATAATTGTTTTCATACAAGGTATGTGTACTATGAATTCATATTAAGTCCTTTCTTAATCACTAATTCTATAGAAAGCTTCATGGATGTGATGTATAGAGTCTTTATAAATTACCTCGACAAATGGTTGGTAGTCATTATAGATGATATTCTAATATATTTCGAAACCAAGGAGGAGCATGAGCAGCATCAAAACACTATACCAGAGACCTTGAGAAAGGAAAAGCTATATGAAAAGTACATAAAATGTGAGTCATGGTTGAAGGATGTCTCATTCCTGGTTCATATCATCACAAGCAATGTGATATATTTGTATCCCTCCTAGACAACTGTAATTGAGGGAGGGATGAGTTCATCATTGGTGATGGATATATGTAGCTTCCTGGAGTTAGCTAGATATTATCACCTATTTGTGTGAAAATTTTGACATTTGAAAAACCCTCTTATGCAGTTATCTCAGAAGGGATTAATGTTTTCCTGGAGTGATGAAGGTCGAGATAACTTCAAGGAGTTGAAAATGAGGCTTATCATTGTGTCCATGCTCACATTGCCTAGAAGTGCAGAACATTTTATGGTATTTAGTGATTCTTAAATGAATGGAATGGGATGTGTGTTCATGAAAAATGTAATTCTTTTCCAATACATCAAGGAAATTTAAGTTTAATGATCATAACTATCAAACACCTGATCTGCAATAGGATATAGTAATATTCAATTTAAAAATATGGTGCCACTACCTCTTTGGGAAAAATAGTGAAATATAAATGGATCCCAAAAACCTCAAGTATATATTCACATTGAAACCCACTCTTATATTGAATATTTATTTGTGTATGAAGAAGAATTATAAGATTCATAGTACCCATGGGAAAATGAGTGGTGTAGAAGTGACATGAAAAAATTCACCATACATTAGGTGTTATTAATGTGGAAATATGGGACACTGACAAAATTTTTGTTCCAAATCCAAGAGGTATCACAGCGAAAAAACCCAATAAAGGATGTTTTAATGAAATAAATATTATTGAATATAATTTAATGGTCACTACATCATGTGTGGAGGAATCATACACATGGTGATATATTACACAATAAAAATAAAGAGGAGTGTGATAAGGCCGATAAAATATGGTTATAAGAAGCAGCTACATGTATAATCAAATGATTTGAAAATTAAAAATCATTTTGCATCTAAATAATATTAATTTGGTCTTACAAACATCGTGGAAGATTATGATTATCAAATTACACCGAGTATGAAGTCAAAAACAAGGATCAAAAAGAAGAATGTTGAACATGTAGTGGTTATAGAAATTTCTTTAAAAGAATCATATCTAAGTGTAATATGGATCATTTATAGTGATTCACCTCCCATATAACAAGATATAAAGATCTGGTCAAAAAATTAGGTACAGTAAGGATGGTATCATAAATTTTGGTATTGATTAAGGAGTGATGTTTTTTGGAATATGAAAACCCATGTTTTGGGGAAGAGGCATGATATATTATGATGTCTTTATTTTTGAATTTCTAAGTCACAACATTCTTACTATCGGTCAACTATGAGACTTAGGATATGCCCAATGATTTTTCAAGATGTTATTTGTCATCAAAGAAAAAAGGGTGCAATTCTTTTGTAAGGAAAGTGTAAAAATGGAAATATCTACTCTCTGAATTAAGAAAGATATAGGTGATTTTTATCCAATTAATAATAAAATAAGTTATTTCTTAAACTTATTGTTTATATACGACAAATTATTGTGTATGATTTGGTGAAATATGATGCTACTCGAGACAAACCTAGATTATCATGAGAACATACTCATAAATTTTATTCTTGAGAAAAAGGTAAGATAATTCGAAATACATATAAGGGAAAAGAGAAAAGGTCAACCAAAATGCTTGATTTCGTGCATATTAATGTATGTGGACCTATTTAACCAAGATATATTGATGGGAGGAGATATTTTGTTCTCTTCACTGATGATTTCATAATAATTTAATGGGATTCAATCATCAACCACAAATATAAGGTGCTCAATTGTTTAAAAAGTTATCATAAGAAATTTGAGAAGATGTTGGGTCAAAAAATTGTAAATATCAAAAAAAGAACAGAGTTCAAATTTATCCATGTGGTCAATTATCGTGAGAAAAATGGATAAGGTGTGATGTTTCAGTAAGAAGAACTCCATAGAAGAATGGTGTAGTTGAGAGAAGAAATCGAATTATCAACAATATGGATTGAACAAAGCTCATTGAGAAATATCTTCAAAATAATTTCTGGGATGTAATGAAATTAGTACACACATCAAATATAGATTTATTAGGTCCAAAAAACTAAAGTCTCCATATGAGATATTTCATGGAAATAATCCAGTATTGATCTTCATTCAATTCATTGGAAGTAAGTGGTTCATCCTCTCTTTAGAGAAATACTTGATGTTTGTATCATTAAATATGAAGGTATATTTCTTGGATTATCATTAAAAATAAATTATTATAAATTCTTTAATATGTAAGAGTGAAATGATGTTGAAATTCATGATGTGTGTATATTATAAATAAATTACATTCTTCATAAAGATCATTATCAATTTCATGAGGATACTGATTAATATATAAACATATCATGGGATGTTCCAGTTCTAGAGGCATATGTCGGTGAAGATTAAAATAATGAAAAAATTTATAAAAATTTTTTTTATACACAACGATAGAAGAGAAGCACTAAAATTGATAGAAATAGCAGAATTTGGTATTAGACGTTATTAGTGATTACAAAGAGGATGAAGATTCAATTGATAGAATCATAATTATCACAAGTAGAGCCTAAATTTTTTAATGAATCAGTTGGATATGAGAATTAGGTTCAAGATATGAATGAGGAGCTTGACCATGTTTATAAGAACTGGACATGGGATACTGTTTCAAGGCTAACAGATAATAATTTCATTGGGACTAAATCGGTCTTTCACAATAAGATTAATGTGGATGGTGCAGTAATTCAAGACAAATCATGATTAGTGTGAAAAGGGTAAACCTAGATAGAGGTTATCAATATTGAATAAAAAAATTCACATATAGCAAGGATAGAGACAATCAACTTATTCTTGTCCATAACTGTGCAAATAATGTTCAATGTTTTCCAAATGTATTTCAAGTCAACATTTATGAATTTAGTTATGAAAGAATAAGTATATATTAAGAAGCTAGATGGTTTTCTCATTCATGATGATGAAAATATATTTTTAAGATGATGAATGATAAAAATTATTTTATGTAACCAAAAAGATCATGGTATTTAAGACAATATTAGTTTCATAAAAATATTGATTTTCATTGTAGTGGAGTTTATTACAATCTGTATGACAAATGTGAAAGTAATCAGAAGATGATCGTACTGGTATAAGATGATGAAATAATCTTAGGTGGATCAGATGAAGCATAATGCAATAAATTCATATAATTCATGAAACGTGAATTTGAAATTTTTATGATCAGTGACTTGATATTTTTTCTCAGTATAAAGGTGACAAAAGGAAATAATACAATAAAAATTTCACAATAAAAATATTCCATGGAGTTATTGAGATTATATAGAATAGATAATTATATATAGAGGAAAACTCAGGTAGCTACCCAGATGAAACTGTCACGAGATGATAAAAGAAATTCAGTTAATATCACTGAATACACGGAAATCATTTTTAGTATTTTGCAAAAAGACCAAATATTTTTTGGAACATGCTAAGTATAATTATATCAAATAAATACCTGGGAAAACCACTTTATTATAGTGAAAAAATTACTTTTTTATACCATGGGAATGGTGGATTTCAGTTTGAGGTATAATAAAAAAAATATAATCTAGAGAAATTGGGATATACATGTATAGATTGAGCTGGTTTATCTGATGATAGAAACTCAACATCAGGTATTGAATTCTATACTAGAAGAATGTGAATTTTTGGGTTAAGAAAGAAACATGATTGAGTTTCACTAATCACCACAGAAGTGGAATATAATTTGGCTACTCAAGCTCTCACATAGTTGTGGTGGATGATGAATGAGCTTGATGATATGAGAGTTTAATTGAAGTCTCTAATTGGTATCCATTTTAATAATTCAGGTCCTATAAATCTTATAAAAATTATAGTATATCACTCATAGATGATGAAAATTTAAATAAAGTATCATTTTTTCATCAAAAAAGTGGATCAAGGGCTTGTAAAGTTATAGTATATGCCTATAGAACTACATATTGTAATAATTATAATGAATTTAATACACAAATAAGAATTTGAATGCCATTGACTAGATCTTAGAGTCCAATTGACTCCCCTCATAAGAAAAGTGTGTATTTAGGACCCCCTCATCCTAACATATGGTGTGTTTTCACTTAATGTTTTAATATATGTTTTTACCCTATTGCATAACTAATTGGTTTGGCCTTTGGGTTCTTTGATGATGCAGGAGAAATTTTAGTATTAAATAGGAGAAAATGTATTAATCACGACAGGGGAGAACATGAATGGGGGTCAGCGGAAGCTAGTAGGGGGAGCAGCAAGATAGGGGTTATATTTTATCGGATGATGATTTAGGTGATTGATCAATGGATATATATCACAATAGTTGTGGATTAAGATGGAATAAGATGGGTGGTTCTGTAATGGAATGAAGTGATTCAATAATGAACATTTCATGTTACTCTTGTTTCTCAAACTGAGCATTTCTCATTTAGGATTCTAGTATATGTTGAGTAAATATTTTATTGGAGTCTAAAGTGAAAGAAGAAAATTTGTGTAGAAGCTGTAATAATGATTAACAATATATCCATATGGGAAGAGCTATTTAAAAACCCAAAGGGGGAAATTGTTGGGGGATAATCCCTCAAGGTATCCTCTTGGTATTTTTGGATGTGATTGTGTTTTTTGACTATGAGTGATAACGGTGAATGAGTATGGTTGGTGTTGGTGAAGGATTTTTTTGGTGGCATAGTTTCTTATGTTTTTTAGAATTTTTGGCCTCAAAATTTATAAATTTTTTTCTTGCAACGAGATATTATTCTATAGAAAAAATTTAGTTATTTGAGAGGAAATTTTCTATGAATACATGGGAGGTCTGCAGAATGGGGATGAAAATTAAAATAAAGTCATGATTTCCTCAAAGCAGTTCAATGCATACCATGAAGTATTCTACGTGGACCGTAGTGGAAAAAATTGTTCATGAGAGTATCTGAGTTCATGGGTGGATTGAAGATTCGTGAGAAGGATGTTGTTTTCACCTAAGTGATGGTGATTTTTTTAGGAGAGAATCGACCACCAGGAATGAAGAAAGAATCTATGTAGACTGCATAGCATTGTTCATGGTGAAGACTGCACCGCATTGATGTTTTGCTGTAAATTGAAATAGCATATTTTTTTATCAATTTTTATATATAAGGATTTTTAATAAGATAATTACATAGAGAGATAATCCCATTAGTAACAATAATCACTCTTGGAAGAATTCAACTATGTATAAAAGAGTTCATGAGGGAGTCCATGAAGGAAAAAAGTGTGCGAGGGAGAATTCTGCAATGGGAGATGTTTTTCATAGTAATAGTCTGTAAAAGGCTTTTGTGGGGCTCTTCACCTCACCTAAGAGAGGCGTTCATGGAAGAAGATATGGTGCAAAGATTAATTGGTCGGTTTGTAGAAGAATATGTGTCCATAAAGCAGTTACACAACATGGTACAACACAGTTCGTGGAGGAAGTAGGATAATTTTTTAAGGACTCAAGGAAGTCCATCAATGGAATAAAATAGTTCACGAAAAAAAATTTAGGAAAACTAATAGTTCAAAAAAAGTTTAATTCATCTATGGGTGATAAATTTACATCATAATTGAATCTACCTACAATTGAGGATGCATGAATTCATGAAAAATAAGGGACCAACAAGTCCATAAACTCTGGGTGAATCCCTTCTAGAGTATGGAATGAAGGAAGAGAAAGATGGTTATCCTTTCCACTGAATGTGTTCCAAAGAAAGTGAGTTATGGAGTTACCCTTAAGAAAGCAGTGATATGAGCCCAAAAATTGTAAAGGCGGTGACCTAGGGTGTTGAATTGATCTAGATATAACCATTAAATTTCCTGTGGGCTTTAGTGGATTTGGTAAATCAGGACATCTCCATTGTATGCTCCTTAGAGGTAGCCTAGTGAGGGGAAATGAGTAAAATTAATCCATCTCATGCATGATTTCAATTATTTCCATACATTTATATGGTAATTAGAGAGAATATTTTTCTTTTTAACGAATAAAATATCCTATGGGGTAGTAGTTTTAATATTTTATACCTTGATTCACCCCCAGGGTATGTAACCTAATTGGAATAACATGGTATCTCGGTTGATTACATATTTAGATCGTAGTTTAATATGATGCATTGAGTTTTTTAACGCAATCCCATACTCATCATATGTGATATTTCATTTTCATATAGGTAATAATTTTTATTATCACTATATCATAAACAATTTATGAATATCTAATTTTTTTCAAACATGGAAACGATGCAGTTTAACATCTTGAACTAATGTTGTTGGGCTCAGTAGTTTAAGGTATAACTACTTAGACATAGGATTCAACTAGTTTAAATTTATTAAGCTCAGACTAATGGGGGGAATAGGTGTCCCAATGATTCTTCTATTGCATGAAAGAGTGATAAACCAATAAACAATAAGGAAAAAAGGTCCCTCTTGTAGAAAAATATTGAAAAAATGTATGCCAGGTCAACATCACATCATTGTGGTAGAGAGTACACCATAATAGGTCAATTTAGTTGTTGGTACTAGGATGGGATATCCGGGAATCTCAAAGTATCCCATGAGAATCAGAATAAATCAACACATAGTTCTATAACATGGCATGGTAAGTGGATAATGAATGTAGGGGGATCTCCTCTTGAGTGAGGTTACAGAATCATCCCAGATTAATATATGAGGCATCACAAGTTCATATGGGGAAAGATAACTATTTAATATCTTGCACTGAGGACATTTTTTTTTCAATGAATATTTTTTATGTGGAATCCCGATTTGTAGATGGGGTGTTTTTTGAAATCCCATACTTAACGTACGAGGAATGATACATTTTTTGTATAGGTTATGTCTATTATTTAACATCATTCTATGAAGATGTTAGTATTTTTATCATCCCATATTTCTTATATTGGGAATCCCTTTTCTGCTTGAGTTATTAATTCTCACTTTAAATGGAATCTTGGTTCTGTAGGGGGTAATGCTAAAGTATAACATAAATTGAAAATGATGTTGGTGGGTAATATGTATCGATCAACAATTTTTATTATTACTCTTATTGGGATAAAAATTTATCTCAACCTGCTAATAAGACAAGGAGAAAATATGGTGATTATAGCTAAATGTAACATCAATGGGAGAATTTCAAGGCTATAGAACCACAAATAAAGGATGGTTTGTGGGGAATCTATGACTTGGCCTAGATACAAAGGGTCTCAGAATCATTAAATATCCCATAAGGATGAGAATCAAACCACACATATTTCTAGAAATATGTGCACACATAGGCTAGCTGGAACAGCAGGGATGTTGTAAAAACTGTGATTATATAAGAAATGCATAGTGCACATGGTTATAGTTATTGGATTGGGGATCATAGTTTGAGGTTATAGAGAACATACCAACTGAAAATAGTTTAATGTAATAATTTATAGACCTGGGGAAGTTCATTAAGGGTAATTTTTTGGGTGAAAAATAGTTAACACCTGACATGAAAGCAGACCAACAGTCCCTTCACCTCATAAATAAATCTTGATGTGGGTTTCCCATAGTTTAGGGTTTTGATAATTTGAACAAGGAATTCCATTAAATGTCATGATGCTTAACTATTGATAAACATCTATTTTTAGGCCATTATAATGATCACACAGTTTTAGATCATAATATATGGTCTGGGGTGAAGGTGTAAAATAGTTTAAATTCATTATTCTTAGATGAGGATGATGTTTTTATCATGGGTTTCTGTGGGGCACAGATGATGTAAGACCCCATTTTAAAGGAGAACATGTAGGGTCACACACCACATAATCTTCCTATGATGAATAAACATAATTTAAGGTCATAACTACTGGATGGTAAATGGGGATAAGATGATGAAGGATTGATATTTTTTTAATGGTATTGAATATGGTAATGATGTGTAGTGAAACATATCTCATGGGAATGGGAAAAATTCCACACGTAGTTTTGAAGGGGAATTTTGGTGGACTACCCACACCCAAAATGGGGGTAATCCTCTCTAATAATGAAATTGAGGAATTCCATGGTTACAATAGTCATCCCATTACTATGACATTGTGTAATGATATAGTTTAATGTTATGTTATGAGAGCATTGATTTTGGTTCTTCTCATATCATATAAGGCATCTGGATTTCAAGTAGTGTATAGTTCTTGAATATCTACAACTTATTGGATGAGTTATCCCAGCTATATATGGGATTGGAAATTTGGACCATACCATTCATATCATAAGAGACACCCCGATTTTATTTTGGGTTTGATAAAAGTTTAATGACCTATGCTAAGGATTTCAAGCTTTGTAGTTTAATGTTGTACAACCCACAATATGGTTACTGTTAATTTAATTTCATCAATATCAGACTATGGTGGTTAAAAATTGATTAAGGTCCTAATCCTTGGACTGATTGCAAATAGATTAAGGTTTTATGACAAGAACACATGAAAATAGTTCAATGTGAGGTTTCATGGACCATGGAAAATAGATTAAATACATAATTCATGGATGATCTACAATATTTTTATGGTAGTACATCCAAGACCCATTTTAAATAGTTAAATATCAAAATTTCTTGACCATCCGCAAATAGTTTAAGGTCGCACTGAATGGACCCTCTGTAGTCATTTTATGCTCATATTGTCTGGACCCTAAAAAAGTTTCTAATGTCATTTTTCATGGACCTTGAATTTTCAATAGATTAAGTTCACAATGATTTTACATGGATTTTTGCATCTTGACCATGTAGGTTCAAACCCTAAAAAGACTCTTAAGCCCATGTGATTCATTCTTGGAGTGTGAAACAAGTACTAGAGAATATATTTCCTTGTCACATTGATTCATATAGATGGTACAAAGAGATATTAGGTTTATAATTTAAAAATTACACTAACATGCTTACTCAACAGGAAAAGATTCATGGAGGGGTAACACCATAGGTGTTGGAACACCACCAAAACATAGGGTGTTGGAAATAAAAATAGTCATATCATTCATAATCTGGACCTCAAAAAGGGTTACTAATGGGAAGGGACCACTATTGACCATTTTAAAAAACCATGCACAACTACAACAATAAAGGATGGGGTGTGAAACTGAAAAATCAACAGTTTACAATGTTTGAAACATTGGAACAATCATCTATTGTAATAGATTTGTAATGGCATGTTTTCAGGATGGGAGGTGATAAAGCTTGTAATGTATCAACCACTATTACAGTGACCATTCAAATTTCAAGGATAATGAGGTTCCAAATCGAAGAGGAATCTAAATATGGAGATGAATGTGGATAATTTCTATATGGAACTCAACACACTATGTTTTATGAAATAGTGAATTTTAGAACCTTAATGGGGGATATTGGAATGTGGTAGTCAAACCTATCCTCAATGATAGGTGTCTTGATGTAGGTCGTGGGTAGAGATTGACTCAACGCATAGGGCTTTAGTATTTCTATATATCCCATTAAACTTGGAATCAATCCATATGTAGATTTGGAATATAGAATGGTAGTAGACTTACACTTAAAATAGTGAAATATATCATGTGGGGGATCATGAAAGTAGGTATTTATACATCATATGGTTGTGATGTGGAGTCATCTCATTCTCTCTGTAAGATGAATATTATGTTCTTCATTATGAGTAAGGCTACAATTTAGCATCAAGTGATGCAGACATTAGGCTTTGTATTTTGAGTTCATAAAACTCATACTAATGAGTTACTTCCAGTTTAAGGTCATCGATATTGGACCATAGGGATGATTCAAGTTTAATGAAATAGTGGTTGGAAGAAATAGGTGCATTTTAAGGTCCGTAAGGTAGAACTAATGATGTTATACAGTTTAATTTCATGCAGAAAAGTTGAGGTGTGTGCCTTTTAAGGCCTTGAAGACATGACACATGATGATATGCAGTTTAATTTCATGCAGCTAAGACAAAGTATGTTCCTTTCAAGGATTTTCACACAAGGCTAATGTTGCGACAATGTTTAATGTCATACTGGTAGGATGAGTTGTGTCTACCATTTAAGGACAAATTTCATTGACTCTGGTGTGGTATAGTTTAATTTCTTGTGACCATGATATTGACCCGAAGTTAAATGTATAGTGATAGAGACAATGGTTGTTTTGAAGTTTATAATTATGAAACTAAGATTCTTGTGAAATTATATGATACATAGTTCCCCCTTTTGGGGAGGTGTTATAATCGAAAAAACTATGACATAAAAAATATCTACGTTGGATCCTCTAGAATGAGATCCCTCAACCTTTATAGGGATCTAAACCTACGTATTATTTTGGAAGATTAATTATCATGTATTCCCCATCCTGATGGATCATGTTTGTTGAGGACCGGTGGGATCCTGCCATTAGATTACACTTAAATTTCCCTATTTTAGGTGTAGATGTTCTCCAAGTGTGGCATTGGATATGTCATAGAGAACATTCAACACGCTATTTTATGGGATATAGGGAGGACCTATGCAGTATCTATTTATCATGAGGTGGACCTCCAAGATGGTTTTTTACAGAAATAGAAGTAGGGAGAGTCAATATAACACACATGAAATATTGTTGGGGTCTCGATCCAATTTTGAAAAACACCCTTTCGATTCCATGGTTCGTATTATCATTCTTGGGAGTCATGGAATCCTTGATTGATTGTTATATGGGGTGATGATTTCTATGTGTCAGGGAAGCCTAGATCCTTGGTTCGATGGAGAGATGGCATGTGTGTGGAGGTCACTGTCAAGGTATCACATTCCTAAGAAGGGGATCTCCTTCTAGGGGCTTATGTTATATGGACATTACCATCAAACATCATTGTGGTTGGAACCTTCATGAGCATTAACCATTATAGAATGTTTTGATCTCTATAAATCCAGTCACTTAAGATGATTTTTGGATCATTGTGGAATGGATTCACTTCTAATAGGATGTGAATCCCCTAACATCTCAGATAGAATGTGTATTTGGGAATTAAATGAAATTAAAAACCATATTAAAAATACCATTATTCAATGAAAATATGAATCAATATATGTAAAAGATAATAACATTTACCTTTCACTATTTTTGGTTACTAGTCTTTTCTTAAATCAATGTGATTAATTATGATCACTAAGGAAAAAATACAGGTTCCTTTATCTATGGTGTATCGAAAATCTGATCTGAATCACCTAAAAATTTATTTTAGATCCTCGTTTCTTCTATGATTTAGTAGTATGTCAAGTGAAAAATGAAGGATGATGAATAGAACTGCTGGATTAATAGAGGATAAGACATGTGAAATGGTGTCACTAATGGACACCTTCATATAAATTCAATGGGATTCTATATATCCCTCATGGATGTTATCAATACACTATTACATTTAACCATATATTATGAAACATATAAGTAAACAGTTTTACTGTAAAATCATGTAACCTTGAACAAAATTATTTTCCCCCATTGTTTTAGTGTATAAAACATTCTTGAATAATGATATCCAGATCTGCGAAATTCCCTAATTCCATAATGATTGGAGGCTACACAAATAATAACATAAATCAAACATTATGGTTTGTAATTCATTAAAATATGTAATATTTTATAGTATTATTTTATTAGGTTAAGAAAATATAATATCTAAAAATATTATTAAATGATATACCCAAATACACACAAAATGCCTCTTATACCAATGATGTCTTACCATATAACAATATAATTTCATATCCTATTATATATACTTCAATAATCCATATGTATTTATGGATTTATGGAATATATCAATAATTTATTATGTTCGATATCAATATATATATATAGGTCCATAGAGAAGAGGTCAATAAAGAAAACAATTTAGTGAATGAAAATTATTGGTGGGGAGGTGAACACCGCATCTATGTGGCATAAAGATCAAAAATCAATTAAAAAATTAATGGGTAATGAAAGATAAATTCCCAGGTCGAGTAATATTCTAGATGATCGGTAGTACACAAGTGAGAACCTACTAAATTTATAAACTATTATTATTATTTTTAATTATTGGCCACCCACTAATTTTATTGGATGTTCTCCCACATGGTTCCCCAAAATACAGAAACCACCCTAATATACACCCCCACTAGAGACATATCGATTACCAACCACATGGAAACTAGAAAAATCGGTTTAACATAGCCCATATGGGACTATAATGGACCTATAACCACTTTAGTAGACTGGGGGAGGCCAAATAAATCAAAAAAAATTAGAAAAACCCAAAAAATATTTTCAAAAATTAAAAATTTTAAAATATTTTTTGTCTGTGTAGTGTTCCACGAGAGAATTAGAATTATTTTAATATTATTTTAATTCATTAAAATTATCTCAAGGTAAAAGGAAATCATTTTTAAATTTTTTAGGAATCATTGTTATTCTTAGAATAATCATGAGGTGGGAATTACTAATATATATTTTCTTGTTGAAATTTAATTATTGGATTGTTTTAATGTAACATGTTTGTAATAATTAATTATCAAATGATGTCCTTTGCATTGTCTCCCATAACCATTAAATTTATTAGGGCTTGACTACCTGTATAATAGTTTTTCATCTTTATCCTGAATTCTTGAGAAACACTCTCTTGTGTGTGGGTAATATTGTATAATAAAGAGTATGAAAGGAGATGTAGTTTGTAACAAGGATTAGTAAAAGGATAAATAGTGGATCAATTAATTATACAAGGTTATTTATATAACATAAATTAGATACACCTCCAAGAATTACACCTAGGGTATCGGTTATTCTAACTTATGCTCAGTGTAATAACCGTTGGAAAATTATCATGACCATTTCATTCAATTTTTATCATATCCATGGTTAATTATTTAGTGAAAGAATTTTTTATATATGATCAAATAAATAAGTTACCAAACATGAAAAGTTAAAATCAATTAATGTGTGATAAATATTTTCTATTTATTATTGGTTAAAATTCAGAGGGTTGTCACATAGCATCAATAATGATAAATATAATTATAATTATTTCATTATGGAAAAAAAAACATAATCCATCGTACTAATATTAAGTTAAATTCCTTTCAACACATGAATGTAAACAAAAACAAAAATCATTAGGTTCTTTTCATCCATAGTTTAGAGTGGCACCGACTATTTTTGAGTTCGTAAGAGATAGAATATTACAAATTTAGAGAAAAAAAAATTGTTAAATTAATGGTTAGGATTGTATGGAGTTTGGAATCCACTCAAAACATCAAGTATTATTATTAAATGTGAGCTTACAGTAAAAATTCTATATTAAAACTCTCTATATTTCATCGTAGTGAAAAAATGGAATATGAGTAAATTTTTTAAGGATCATTTCCACGGGAATTTTCAAGAGACTGAGTATTCTACATACAGTGGTTGATGGTTACAAGGATTTAATAAAGTATTGTGATAAATATAAATATTATAGTAAATCAATACTAAATATAATATTGGTTATCATGAAAAGTACTAATTCTCTAATTTTATTTATTATGGATTAAATAGTAATCACTTTAAATAATACATTATCACTATTATCAATTATGTATAAATAAAATATCATAAATTTTAATAACTACTAGGATTTTCAATGGATTTTTCACATAGTAATATTCAATTAAAATAATATATATATGTTTTAGAGTCCATATTTCATGCTAATTCATATGAGAGAATGAGAAATGTATAAAAATCCTATAATAATTATATTTATGATGTATTTTATGTCCAATTAATCATTTTATCATCTATATTGAGTAAATTATACGAAATAAATGAGTACAAGGATGTATAATAGATAAACAAATACAAGAATTATATCAGGGAAGAGAATGATAAGAAATGCATGGAATAATTTCTTCATTAGTTATGTGTATTTTACTGATCCATATCATTATAGTTTATGAAATCCATAAGAAGATAGAATTTTTATTCCTATAGTAGGGTACGTTCAATGATTTGATACTATGATCCAGAATATGATTTTTAGGACATCTCAAAGAGGTTTTTTTACAAGGAACATGGCCTAGTTGGTATTCCAAGTGATCAGCTGGTCATTGGATTGGATTCTAAGTAACCCTAAAATAGAAAATGATGCTATAGGTAGGGAACCATGGCATAAAACTGAGTTTTATGGGGCAGTGTCTCATGTCTATGAAGGATTGTAATACCCCAGACCCAACTTGAGTATGTAAATACTATATCTGGAAAAATAATGTACAATTCAGACTCTATCAAAATATAATAATCCTTATATGTATTTATTATATAAATTGAGAACTTCTATAATATATATTTAATAAAAATAAATTCTTTTTTTAATTTAGTTTGTAAAATTTTCATTGTGATATTTTTTGATATGTATCAAAAAATAATTGATTTTTGATGTGAATATAGAAAAATTGTGTTTCTACTAAACTATAACATTAACGAATATACTAAAATTTAAGTATAAATTACATAATTATAAAACAATTAATTTTATCAATGATGTATTTATGTAGTAAAACAATAAATATTAAAATACTCATTTGAATTTATATAACCTAAGTCAATAATTTTATAAACATATGAAATATTTTCTAATAAATGAATTCCTCTTTTCCTTTTCATATAATTAATTATTATATTTTTTATAACTAGATTTATTCATTATTTGAAAGATAAATAAACATTATTATAATGTATTTTAAATTATGAAAGTCTAAAACATGGATAATTTTATACTACACATAAATTTTAATCAGAAAGACACAATTTTTTAAAATATGGGTTTTACACATTAAAAGTGATATTGTAAAAATTAATTTATCTCATGCATAAGAATCTTATTTGACAAAAGTGGTATATTATTTAGAAAAAGAAATTTGTATTTACAAAAATTCAATTTTCATCACTTATAAAAGGGGTAACAATCATAAATATAGTATATTTATATTCCTTAAAATTTACTCTTAAAAATATTTAGTTTATATCCCCCTATAATACCCTCCATCATTCATAATCATCTGGTCCCAATTTGATAGAATATGGCCTATATTTAAATGTATATTTCGAAGATATATTTCGAGTTCTTAATTTGATTATTTCGTACTCCTTAGTATATTATTTTAATATTCAAGTAATGAAATTTGTATTATGAACGTAATATAAGAAAATTATTCTTATTAATGTAATGATATTTTATTATATTAATGGATAACAATCATTCCATCCCTTTCCATCAATTATGGAAAACCAAATAACATCCATCATGGGTATGCATTGGCTACCACCTCCACAAAGCGATATGGTTCATCTTTCATCATCACCAGTTAGGGTTGTTAAAAATGTTTAATTTTATAGATTAATAAGTTTTATATGCCCCAATAATGGTTATGAAATGATAATTTATCATATACCTTTATTTTTTCCATTAAATAAGAAATGAAAATGTTAATCATGAGAAACTGCCAACTAACACATCCATGAATGATGAATTTCATTTGTCATCAGGACACAATTTATATAGTTATAAGATTAAATATAAGAAAGATAAAAAAATATTTATGAAAATTTTATGTTTATATAAAATTTACAATATCATTTCATAAATATAATTTATCTCTCATAAATTCATTATTATATACTTTCATTCGGGTTTGTTTTACCCTCAATGAAAAAGATGTTATAATGATTGTATAGTTTATAAATAAATAATATTGTATACATGAAATATCATGAAATAATGGTTTATTTAATTTTTTAATAATTATGGAATATGGTTTTTATTATATAATGTATATATTGATATATTGTGATTCGATTATTATATATGATGAAACTAGTCTACCATAATTTCAATTTTCAATAATGTACATCCATGACTTACAACCAATGAAAATAGGACATAATGAATGATTAAAATGAGATTAATCTATCTTGTATAATAATTTAATAAATAAATTTTAATCGATAAAAGAGTTTTAAAACCTCCATTATAAAACATTTACAAAACAAAATAATAGAATCCAACAACATTCGATGATGAAAATAGAATTAACTAACCAATATATTCATAATTAATTAATATATATGATCGTTATAACTATGGATAATGTTTTTAAATAACTAATTATGATATTTATTTTCACTATATTAGAGATTCAAACTCTTTTAGAGAATTCATGAAATATGGTAAAGTGTTTTTCATTAATATTTGTACTCACTGAGTTAAGATTTATATTTAGTAATTATAAACATTATGTGATGAATTCATTTACATGTATTTTTTTACATATTACACATGAATTTAAATGGACTTATGAGTATATATCATTATCTCTCCATAATATACATTTGATATAAAATTTATCAAAATCATTATAACACCAAATATTTTCCACAGTTGAAAAACCATCACAATTTTTTGTGAATATAAAAGTGTTTATAGATTAATTTTAATTACATATATGTATATATATAGAAAAGTGGATGTGGGTTTGACATATATTTAACTAGGGATAGTAAATCTAAATAATTATACAATATTATCAACTAAATCATCACCCATGGAATGATCAGTGGGACTACTACTATTTACCTGGCTAGATACTCTTATGAGATATGATTTAGATAATTCACGTGCTATTTTAAATCATGAAGAAGGATTTTATCACTATTTCTATGCTATCCTAACATTTCAAAAAAAATAACTCAATTAAAATCTTTTATTGATAACCAATCACTTTGAAATTACCATCAGTACTACCTTATATTTATTTCTTTGATAAGGGTACATTCTATTGCATCATGAATCCTCATGTGGTAGGATCTTTACCTAGTGGACAACATAATTCAATTGAAAAATAAAATGTTTATAGTATGTATTTATTCTATTTCAATGTAACTATATAACAATTTTTATGTAATAATTTTGGATAATTTTCCATAGGGAACATTACGATATGTATTATTTAAGCATCAAATATATTTTTCTGGAAGGGTTATGATGAGATTTTCATTTTTTTACATATGAAAAAATATTTTTGTGTGGCATTTTTTATTTAATTATGTATGTTCATAGAGTTAAGATGATTTTTTTTGTTATTGTTATTAATATATTTAATATGGTGAATTAAATAGAGTTAAATAAGTGATAGGTATTGACCATGATTATATATCCACTCGATGCACTGGTTTGTGTCCTGAGATAAGCGTTTTGGGTATTTCTTCATTGGTTAATAGAAGTAAGAATGATATAATGGTTATGTGTAACTCCCCATGATTTTGAAAAAAAATATTCAATGGATTTTATAATCTACCCATTTAACACAACTTTGCCTCTACTGTGTCTGGAATTTTGAATAACGGTCATCCAGAGTTGTGATCAGTGATTCATTTGAAGTTTGATATAATAAACTTGGTTTTTTGGTGAATAGTAACATACCATTATGAATAGTAATATGAATATTAATATGACCCTTATGAATAGTAAATAATGATATCATTTTATTTTCATAAGGAAATAAGATAATGAGATCTTAATTAATTTTGCAATGTTAACCAAAACTAATTACACCCTTAAAATTGTTATTTTTCGAATCAACTATGACTTTATTGAATAATTAAATTAATATTTATAAGAAAATAATTTTGAAAAATAGAGTTTAATTTTGAATTCTACACATTGAAAAAATTTAGGGGTAATTTTTTGGTAGTTTTCTAAATTTCTAGAATTTTTTATGAATAGTGAAATACGATAAAATACAATATATACAAATTATTTGTTAAATACACTATTCATGACATCACAAGTGATTCAAGGCCACTTGGTTCAAACTCACTTGCACTTATTACTATTAGGGGTCACATGAAACATCACTAATGGTTGTCTTGAGGGAAATAATAAAATAATGAATTAAATATTCAAAATTTACCCCTCTCCTCCACTATAAAAACCCCTCACCCCTCCCTCTTCTCTTCACTCCTCTTAGCCTTGAATATCCTAAATGTTCTTCCCAAATACCCTTCCATAGTCATTCTCTGTGATAAGAAAGCTCTTGGTCTTTCCAAAAGACCAAAATCATTTCCCTTAAGGAGGTTCTCGAGGAAGTTATTTTTAAAGGTAATGCACCTTTGTTTTTCTTTTAGTATCATTTGAATTTATCTTCTTTTGTTATCCCATCCTCAAATCAACTATCCAAATGACCATGATAACTCCAGTATCATCTATATACTGGATTTATATCATGTGAATTAAAGAAAAATCATCAATATTCTTGCTCCCTACCTTTTATAAACGAAATCAACCTCCATCAGGTTCCAATTTATAACCTTCGTGGATGACGAAGTTTCGTACTTCAATATTTCCTTCATTACTGGTCATGAAACCATAATGATGGTTGAACTAGACTATAATATATTTATTAAAACTTAATTAATATTCAATAACCAGTCTATGTACATATTATTAATTTATATGACAAAACTAGTTCATAATAATCCAAATACCACCAAAAAATTGAAGTGATTTTCATATAATGACTCATCCTCATTCCATGTAAAAAATGTTGGAAATGGCCATTAAAAAATATGGAGGTTCATATATCATTTTTAACTTCAATTATAGATATTTACAACCATTCCACATGACCTTATTTACTTAAAAACAAGTGAACCATTTATGAAAATCAATAAAACAAACACTCTGGAACGACGGAATTAAATATAATAAATTATAAATAATAACGTAAATGAACTAAAAAAATTATGATAAACTAAATACATGTCTATTAGGTTCTGAAATAAGTTATTTATATGTATAATTTCATATTCCAGGACATTAATTTCAAGAGGGGAACACATTCAGACTTAAGGTAAGGGTTTTTCCACCCGAACTTCCTTTTCCATTGGGGTTATTTTCATTGTCTAAATTAACTCAATGAAATTATTATGTATAATTATATACTCATCATATATTATTTTTTAGTGTTATATATATGTACACAAAACCACAATCCTACTTTATTTTATGGTTAGTTTCTTGTTTTAAAAGTATCTTTCAAATTGTTTTTGAAATACAAACCTGAATCAAGGGAGTATCTCAATTTCTTACCTATTTTCAATGGAAATCTCTAATCTGTTTTTGGAAACTATTATATCAATAAAATCACTCATTTTGTTTTAAAACTAGTATCTTACTTCACTTCTTGTTTTATACAATGATTTTTCCAAACTAACCCTTCTTTCAAAGTAAAAGAGAATTTTTTTCAAGAATTACTCGACGATTTTATAAAAGTATCTTCTTCTATTTCAAAACACTTATTAATTATTATGTATTATTGGGATTAGTATTCCATAATATCAGATACAATATTCAATTAAATGTTTTATGATTATTTTGGCTATTGATGTTCTATCTTTAAACCATTCATCAGTTTACTTTGAATGGTTAGTGTTTTGGATTAATGTTTGGGGAACGCTATTTTCATTTAATAAATTAATGTGTATGTTTTTTATGTTTATCCCTATTCATATAGATAAATTATTGGATATAGTAAGTGTCGGGTGGGGCCCACTATATCCCCTTGGGGCATTGGTAGGTCTCATTAGACAAACTATGGTCTTGGAATAACTCCTTGACAAAATTATTATTCATGGTCTTGGAATGAGGCCTTGACGGTTTGGATATGATGCCCCACATTATGAATTCCCTCATTATGAATATAGTATTTATAGTTCATGGGGTTATTCGACTAGTATAATACCAATGATTAAGTTATATAAATATTTACACAACTCATATTTCTACTATATTATGTTCAAGTTTATTTCTAAAGGCGTGTGTTTTCAATTATTCACCATGTCTAATGTTTATGTTATTTTCCACTGTATTTCTTACCCTTAGTGAGAATTTGAGCTCACCCATTTATTAATTTTCATTTTCCTAGGGAAATAATAATTCTATTATGAATGACATGCTGAAATAACCTAGGAGTTATGGTTGTTGTCTAAATATTTTCTATGTTGTTTTTCATTTCAAGTTTTAATGACAAACTTACGTATGTATCTTATTTCCAATAATACTAAAATACTTGGTCCTTTGGGATTGTTATTCCTTGTTTTTATGCCAATGTGACCAATAAGGCATTAGATCTAGGCAACTGGGGTCGGGTTCTTATAGTTTGTATCAGAGGAGGTTTTGTAGAATACACGTAAACTAGATTTAGAAAATGTATAATTAGGGAAGAGTACAGAGTTAGTATTTGAGGATATACATACAATAACGTCCTGATATTTTGGTAAGGAATAGATTATGTGGATATTTCAAGTAATACGTCCCTATCTGCATATGAATAGGTAGAGGTGGCTCTGGCACAGATTTATCTAGGGGTAAAACCCAAAAACACCGTATTGAGCTAGACTTGAATGGGAACTGGTTCACGACAACGGGCCTTGATGCACTATTGGTTACAACACTCCTGGGGGATATGGTTAGGATAATTCACATTTTCTTTACAAGAAATTATGAAGGATTGAAATGTAAAATTTTCCTCAAAGAAACCATTTATAAATATGGGATTATCTATGTGTAGGATCTCAATTTTTTCTAAGTATTGTTCTAAGTTGATATTATACATTATGATTCAAAACCTAATCTACTGCATGACATTATCTATAGATGGTGCCAAGTGGAAGGAATGGAAACCACACGATCTCACATGTCCCCTGTAGGGATTTCCCTTTGATGTATGATAATGATGTTTGATCTGGTGCTAAGAAACTCATAACAATACTGGGACAACTTACTTAGGTTATGAGTAATAACCTTACTCGTATGGAGCATCTAGATCCACCACATGGAGGAGCTATGTTAGATCGATTTATGAAACAACAAACTCTATCATTAAATGGGACTATAAACCTGTTTGTAGCATAACAGTGGATATGCTCCCTTGAGAAGATATTTGCCTCTTTGGGATGTAACGAATGAGAGAAGGTTGTCACGGCAGTTTATCGTCAAACAGGTGATGCGGATCAGTGGTGCTATTTATTCTAAAACACAAAGGAGGAGGAAGAAATAGAATATATGTAATGGATGGATTTTAAGGAAATCTTATTAGATAAATATTTCCCTCGTGAACAACGAGCTGATATGGAGACACAATTCTTGAATCTGATGCAGAAGGGGGATGAAAATGTTTCCAAGTACGAAGAAAACATTACAAGGATGGAAAGGCATAATGCGGACTACATACATAATCCAAGGAGAAAAATTTATTGATTTATTGATTGTTTAAAACTATTCCTTTGAAGGGCTCTAGTCTCCCAAATATTTTAGTCATATGATGATATAATCTCAAGTGTTATCAAGAAAGAAAATGAATTCTCTAAGTCTTATGACTTTTAAGGAAATCAAGAGAAAAATAGGGCTGTTAAAAACTCTTGGAAAAGAAATAAGGAAATAGGGAATAAGGGAAGAGTTTAATTTGTATCATGCAGTAATTATGGGAAGAAACACCCCGAAACTTTCCTAAAGGGAATGGTAAACTATTACAAGTATGGACAAAAATTCCACCTATCTTAGTATTTTAAGGGAAAGAAAGAAGATACCAATGTTCTATGATACAATTGTAGAGAGATGGGACATTATTCACATCAATTTCCTAAGCATCAGGGAAATGTTCCCCAAAGAAGGCCAAGGGAGAAAGTCCAAGCTTATGTGGTTAAAACTGTGGAGGTTGACGTTTCTAATTAATTGGTGGAAAGTACATTGATTGTTTCATCCAACATAGAAAATACTTTATTTTATTCTGGATCATCACATTCATTTATATCTTCCCAATTTTCAAAGAAAATTATATATGCCCAATTTGATTTATTAAAGGTGTTTTCTATGAAAACTTCTAGTGGATGTATCATTGCAACAAAAAAGTGTTGATTAGTCCCCCTCGTGACACATAAATGTGCTACAGTTTCTAACCTTATCATCATACCAATGTTTCACTGTGATATAATTCTCGGTATGGATTGGCTATCAAATTATGATGCAAAGATCTATTTAAAGAAGAAGGAAGTTACAATTTTCTAGAATAGTGTAGGATCCTTTATTTTAGAGAAAAAACCTCCCCATGTGATTCTCATCTAGATCCACACCCAGAATCTCTACAGAATTAAATTATTGGTGAGGAATATAATGAAATAAATATGGGTGAGTAGAAGAATATACAGATAGAGGACATACCTATTGTGAAAGAATATGTTGATGTCTTTCTATAGGATTTTCTTAGACATCATCCAGAGCGGGAAAATGAGTTTTCCATTAACATAATTCCTAGTTCAATGCCCATATCAAAGTCCCCTTATAGAATGGCCATTGTAGAGTTAGTGGAACTAAAGAAACAACTAGAGTAATTGAGTGATAAAGTATTTATTCACTCTAGCGTTTCCCTATGGGGAGGCCATGTCCTCTTTGTCAGGAAGATAGATGGATCAATGAGGTTGTGCATTGATTATAGAGAAATCAATCCTATTATATTAAAGAATAAGTATCCTATGCCACGAATTGATGTTTTTTTTGATCAACTTCGTGGAGCCCAATATTTTTCTAAGATTGATCTTTAATATGGATATCATCAATTACTTGTGGGGAAGAAAGACATTCCAAAAAATAGCATTTCAAACCAGGTACGGGCAATTATGAGTTTACTGTAATGCCTTTGCGACTAACTAATGCACCATATGTCTTCATGGATCTAATTAATAGAGTTTTCAAGGATTATCTTGATGGCTTTGTAGTGGTGTTTATTTATGATATCTTGGTATACTTTAAAAGATATGAAGATCATGAAAATCACATGCACACTATTCTGGAGACACTTATAAGAAATAAATTATATGGAAAGTTTATAAAGTGTGTATTTTAGCTCCAATCATTTCCCTTTCTAGGCCACATTGTCTCTATAGATGGAATATCTATAGATCTTATGAAGACAAAGGTTTTGCCAGAATGGCCTACACCAACGAATGTAACTGAGGTATATAGTTTTATTGGTTTAGCATGTTATTATTGATGTTTTGTTCAGAAATTTGATTTTTTAGCCAACCAAATGACCAATCTCACACGAAAAGGGGTTATGATCATATGTAAAAAGGAATGTGAATAATGTTTTGAAGAATTGAAGAAGAGGTTTATTAATGCTCTGATCCTAACTCTACCATCGATGAATGATGGGTTGGTTATCTATAGTGATTCATCATAGAGAGGACTTGGTTTTGTCCTTCTACAGAATGATCGAGTGATTGTCTATGCATCTAGACAGCTAAAAATTCATGAAAAAAACTATCCAACTCATGATAATGAGTTAAAAGCGATAATATTTTCTCTGAAGATTTGTATAAATTACCTCTATGGTGAAAATTTTGATATATATATATAGATCATAAGAGTTTGAATAATATATTCTCACTGAAAGAACTAAACTTCAGACAATGGAGATGGATTGAGATACTCAAAGACTATGATTTCACAATACACTACCACCTGGGGAAGGAAAATAAGGTAGAAGATGCTTTAGGAAGAATGGATCATGGAGTTTTGAATAAGATGAGAGTTGAAAGGGATCCTTTGTTCATGGATCTAGTAAAGATGGATATGGGAATTATCAAGGAAGGTAACACATCACAACTTTTTCAGATACTTGCTAAACCTTCTTTACTTGAGAGGATAAAACGTTCTCAAGAAGATGATGAGGAATTTGAAAACAAAATTAATGTTGTAAATGATGGTAAGTTGACTAACTTCATATGTGAAGGTGGCATTTTGAAATTCAGGAAGAGGCTATTTGTTCCCTATATTCCTAAGATAAAGAGGGAACTATTGGATGATGCACATAGCTCTACTTTCTCTATACACCCTGGTAGCACAAAGATGTATTGAGATAGTCGAGAAAACTTTTAGTGGGACAATATGAAAAGGGATACTATTGATTATACATCAAAGTGCATGGTATGTCAACAAGTGATGGCTGAGAGGAAAAATTATAAGGGGATGATGCAATCACTACCCATACCAACATGGAAGTGGGAGAACATTACCATGGACGTTTTCATTGGGCATCCAAGGACATCCAGAAGAAACAATGATATATGGGTAGTTGTGGATCATCTTGCAATGATATCTCATGTCATCGCGATTTTAGAAGACTTCTCACTGGATCAACTAGAACGGATTTACATCAAAGATGTGGTAAAGTTGCATGGAGTACCACTATCTATTGTATCCGACTGTGATCCTAGATTCACCTCAAAGTTCTGGAAAAGCCTCCAACATGCTCTAAAGCAATGACCTATACATCAGTATGGCCTATCATCCTCAAACTGATGGCCAATCTTAGCGTACTATTAAAACACTGGAAGACATGTTGAGAGCATGTTCTATGGAATTCAAAGGGGGGATGGGACCAACATCTTCCAATGGTTAAATTGCCTACAATAATAGTTTCCACTCGTGCATCTGAATGGCACCATATGAAGCCCTTTAAGGGAAATGGTGAAGAACACCAGTGTGTTTGGATGAACTTAGTGAGCGTAAGCTTCTAGGACCTGAAATGGTTGAAGAAATGGTGGACAAGGTGAAAACTATTCAGAAGTATATCAAGGCATCCCAAAGTCGACAGAAGAGTTAGGCGGTTAACCGTCACTGATACCTTGAATTCGAAGTTACTAACCTGGTTGTTCTACGCATATCTCTATGGAAGATTGTCATGAGGTTTGGGAAGAAAGAAAAGATATGTCCTAGGTATATCGGCTGATTTGAGATCCCTGATCGAGTTAGAGTTGTGTCCTTTCAACTGGCACTTCCACCTACCATGTCGAACGTACATGATGTCTTTCATGTATCCCTCTTAAGGAAGTACATACCAGACCCTTCACATGCACTCTCTTTAGTGTTGGTACAGTTGGAGGATGATATTTCTTATGAGTAGCATCCAATGATAATATTGGAATATAGAGACAAATTTCTACAAAACAAGACTACTCATCTGGTCAAGGTACTATGGAAAAACCATAAGTACGTAGAGGGAACATGGGAACTAGAGGAAGTAATGATGGAAAAGTACCACCACCTTTTGTGGCCTAGATTGTAAAATGAAATTTCGAGGATGAAATTTTTGTAAGGAGGGGAGACTATAACACCTCAAGATTTGGAAAATAAATATTTAATGTGTTTTATAATCTAGCCATTAAACACAACTTTTCCTCTATTGCGTTTGGAATTTCGAATAATGGTCATCTAGAGTTGTGATCAGTAATTCATTTGGAGTCTAATAGAACAAACTTGGTTTTTTGGTGAATAGTGGCATACCCTTATGAATATTAATATGACCCTTATGAATAGTAAATAATGATATTATTTTATTTTCTTAAGGCAATAATATAGTGAGATTTTAATTAATTTTTCAATGTGAAATAAAACTAATTGCACCTTTAAAATTGTTATTTTTCGAATTAACTATGAATTTATTTAATAATTAAATTAATATTTCCTAAGGAATTATTTTTGAAAAATGGAGTTCATTTTTGAATTCTACATGTTGAAAAATTGTAGGGGTAACTTTTTGGGATTTTTCTAAATTTCTAGAATTTTTTATGAATAGTGAAATATGATAAAATACCATATATAAAAATTATCAGTTAAATACACTATTCATGACATCATAAGTGATTCAAGGCCACTTGGTTGGAACTAACTTGAACTTATTACTATTAGGGGTCACATGAAACAAGACTATTGGTTGTCTTGAATGAAATAATATAATAATTAATTAAATATTAAAAATTTACCCCTCTCATCCACTATAAAAACCCCTCCCTGCTCCCTCTTCTCTTCACTCCTCTAAGCCTTGAAGTTCATCAATTTTCTACCCAAATACCCTTCCCTAGTCATTCACCATGACCAATAAGCTCTTGGTCTTTCCAAAAGACCAAAATCCTTTCCATTAATGAGGTTCTCGAGGATGTTATTTCAAGAGGTAAAGCACCTTTCTTTTTCTTATAGTTTCATTTGAATTTATCTTCTTTTGTTAACCTCTCCTCACCTGATCTATCCAAATGACATGATAACTACAGTTTCATCAATATACTAGATTTATATCATGTTAATGTAAGAACCATCATCAATATTTATACTCCCTTCCTTTCATAAACGAAATCAACGTCCATGAGGTTCCAATTTATAACCTTCGTGAACGATGAAGTTTCGTTCTTCAATCATTCCTTCATTACTAGTCATGAAACCATATTTATGGGTGAACCAAACTATAATATATGTATAAAAACATAATTAATATTCAATAACCAGTATATGTACATATTATTAATTTATATGAGAAAACTAGCTCATAATAATCCAAATACCACCAAATAATCGAAGTGATTGTCATCTAATGATTTAACCTAATTCCATGTATCCAAATGATAGAAATGATCATTAATTAATTTTAATGTTCGTAGATAATATGTAACTCGAATTATGGATATTTACAACCATTCCACATGAACTTCTTTACTTAAAAACAAGTGAACCAATTATGAAAATCAAGAAAACAAACACAGCGGAACGATGACATTCAATATAATAACTTATAAATAATAACATAAATGACCTAAATAGAATTATGATAAACTAAATAAATGTATATTAGGTTCTGAAATAAGATATTGATATGTATAACTTCATATTCCAGGACCTTAAGTTCAAGAGGGGAACACATTCAGACTTAAGATAAGGGTTATTCCACCCAAACATCCATTTCCATTCGGGTTATTTTCATTGTCTAAATTACTTCAATGAAATTATTATGTATTATTATATACTCGTCATAAATTCTGTGTGAGTGTTCTATATATGTACACAAACCATAATCCTAATTTAATTTATGTTTAGTAAATTTTTTTAAAAGGATCTTTAACATTGTTTCCGAAATACAATCCCGAATCAAGGGGGTATCTCAATTTCTTAACTATATTCAAGGGAAATATCTAATCTGTTTTGGGAAACCATTATATCTATAAAATCACTCAATTTTTTATGAAAATAATATCTTACTTCACTTCTGGTTTTATACAAAGATTTTTCCAAAATAACTCTTCATTCAAAGTAAATGAGTATTTATTTCAAGAATTACTCAAGGATTTTATAAGAGTATATTCCTATATTTCAAAACACTTGTTTATTTTTATGTATTATTGGGATTATTATTCCATAATATCATATACCATATTAAATTTAATGTTATATTATTATTTTTGATATTGATGTTCTATCTTTAAACCATTCATCAGTTTACTTCGAATGGCTAGTGTTTTGGCTTAATGTTCGGGGAAAGTTATTTACCTTTAATATATTAATGTGTATGTTTTTTATATTTATCTAAATTAATATGAGTAATAAATTGGACATATTAAGTGTCGGTTGGGGCCTGATATAGCCCCTCGGTCCATTAGTATGTCTCATGAGAAAAACTACAGTCTTTGCACAAGGCCTTGACAAAATGATTATTTATGGTCTTGGCATGAGGCCTTGACTATATGGATATGTTGTCCTAAATTATGCATTCCCTGATTATGAATATAGTATTTATGGCTCATGTGGTTATTCAAATAGTATAATAACCATGATTATGTTATGGAAAAATTTACTCAGCTTATATTTCTTCCATATTATGTTCTAGTTTATTTCTAAAGGCATGTCTTTTCAATTATTCACCTTGTCTAATGTTTATGTTATTTTCTACTGTATTGCTTACCCTTACTGAGAGTTTGAGCTCACCCCTTTATTATTTTTAATTTTCACAGGGCAAGAATAATTCAATTCTGAATGACATGCTGAAATAACTTAGGAGTTATGGAAGTTGTCTAAGGAGTTTCTATGTTGTTTTTTATTTCAAGATGAAATGAATAACTTTTGTGTGTATCTTGTTTTCCATAATTCTAAACTACTCAGTCCTTTGCGATTCTTATTCCTTATTTTTATGCCAATGTAACAAATAAGGCACCTACTCCAGGAAACTGGGGTCAGGTCTTTAAATTATGATATTTAAAGTTATAATAATTTCTTATTCAAGGAATCACTAGTAAAGATCATAATTTCGATAGTTAAAAATTACACCACCACGAATTCAGTTATTTTTATTCATGTAGTTATATTCATTTCTATGTTATCATTGGATAATTATCATGCTCATTATATTAATTATATCGATTTTTTATTTTTTATTAACTTTTCCATAATATGTATGTCTGTTATAGTAGATTCTATAAAATTGTACAGTTACTAAGTATTTGATAACAATAATTATTTTGATTAATTAAATAGGGTACCAAGAACTGACCTATGAAAAAAATTAATAATGTAATAAAAGAAATAAGAATGTTTTAAGAACATTTTATTTGTTATTCTGATGACCCAATTTAATATTAAAATCAATAATTTACCTTGTCTTCCTAGACTATTAAACTGTTCAGTCATTTGTGATGTCATCCCTTGTTTCTTATACCAATGTAAAAAAGTAATAAATGACTCTAGGTTACAAGAATTATGAAATTATATTTAGTATCTAATGGAATTTATTAGTAAAATTGGGAACATGATTTCATATAAACATAGATATAACGAGGATTATGATGACACTTTAGGATACAAAATTTATTTTTCTTACATTAGAAATTTAATGGCTCGGTAAGAATCATTCTATGATATAATTAACTATATTCTATTATTTAGTGATGGAACCTAATAAGGGTAATATGGGAAAAGTTATATGTTTATAGAGGATATTAAACATTATTTAACACATACTTTGATCCACCTCTTTTATCCAACATAAATTAAATCCTTGGATTACAAAAGAAGATGAAACCTATGGTTGGAAAATAAAACCTGAGAATAGAGGATTTACCAATTGTTCATGAATTAATTAATGGGTTTTTAGATTAATTTCCATGTCATGCACTTGATTATAAAGTTCAGTTTTCTATTAAAATCATCATAGAATAAAAAAATATACATGTAGATAAGACTATGTAGAAACTAGCCCAAATGGAATTATTGGAGATGAATAAAAAACTGTACGAGTTGTGTGATTAGGAATTCATACACCCTTATGTTTCATCATGTGGAGTCCCCGTAATTTTTGTTATGAAGAATAAATATTTTATGAGGTAATGTTTTTTTATAGGGAGAATAATTCCCTTACTATAATTAATTATTTTCATCTCCCACATATTGTTGAATTATTTGATCAACTCTAGGGAGATCAATATTTTTTATTGATTGATCTTCATAATGACAGTTACCAATTAAGCGTAAAGAATAATCATATATCAAAGTGTAAATTTCATATGTGTTATGTATATTTTGATTTTAGAGTGATTCCATAAGGATTTAATAATGCTCCCTTTATATTTATGGATAAGTTGAATAGAATATTTTTGGTTCCCTTAATGATTAATTGTGGTAGTAATTCACGGAATATTGATATAATATAAATTCTATAGAGAGAATGAGAATTATTTACTGATAATTCTTAATACCATCAAATAAAATTAATTACATTGTAAATTAAATATGTATTAATTCTAGATCCAAGATGTTTCTTTTAATGTATATTTTATCTATAACGATGAAATATTATTTGATCATTAGAAGAAGAGGGAATTCAAGGAATAAACCCACAATGAATAATATGAGTGAGATAAGAAGTTTTCTAATCCTAGAAGCATAATATCAAAAAAAATTAAAAATTATTTTCAATTAGCCAACTTGTTATGAATGTTGATATGAAAAGTAATAAAAGTCACATGGAATTGGAATTTTAAGAAAGTTTTAAGGATATAAATAATTGATTTTTCAATACACAAAAATTGAATCTAGTATTAGTAATTGAATTAATTGTAATATATAGTGATACATCAATGAATGTATTGGGTTGTCTCTTCCAGGATTTTTTTTGAGAGGATTATTTTACATGAAGACAATAGAATATTAATAAAAAACATATCCAATCATGATCTTGAGAGGGAAAATATTGTCATCTTCTTGATGACATTGATGTAATACCTATATGGTGAGATATTTGAGACATATATGAATCACTAGAGTTTGAAATACATTTTCCCAAATGTATCCCTACATGAGACAACATAGATGAGTAATAATTTTCAAAAAAAGTATTTCTAGATACAAACCAAATCTATGAAAGGAAAATTTTGGAAGATTCCTTAAGTATGAAATATCACAAAGTTATTAACAATATTAGGATAGACAATTATCCATTATTTTTAGAGATTTTAAAGATTGAATGGGAATATTTAAAACTGGGAAACAGCCCTCCCCTTCCAAATTATTTCAAAACCCTATTTACTAAGGATTATATAATACTCACAACCTAGATATGATGGTTTTAAAAAGATAATTAAAACAATTATTAATGAGACATTGAAAAATTATAATAAAGATGGTGAATTAATGCTTGAAAAGAGACTTGGTATTCCATCCATAATTTAGTTGAAAAAGGAATTACTAAAAGAAGTAGATAGCTCAAATTTCTCTACAAACCATAGATTGAAATGATGTATTTAGTTTTATGAGAACTTTTCAAGGGATCGTATAAAAGAGGAAATTTCAAACTATATGTTTGGATTCTTGGTATGATAATATGTAAAGGTTGAAATACATTATCCTACAGGAGTCATTAACCTCTACTAATTCCAATATTTCAGTGATACCATGCTAAAATTGTCATTTTCATAATACATGTAATGATTCAAAAAAGGAATAATTCTATAAGGGTCACTGTGAATTGCCTTACTATATATACACATTTTATAGAAAGAAGGGGAGAATAACCCCACAAATGTCTTTAACGATAATATATTATGGAAATTTTGAGACCTCCTGATACACCTATAAAATTTTATCTAGTCATGAACCTCTACACATAAAAAAATTTTGGATCAACCTTTAATAGGATATAAACACTAAGATATATTTAACTTTAATCTATAACACTCAAAATCAGGATAGTCTAATAGGACTATTAAATCATTATAATAAATTATATGGAAACATTCACTCGGACTTATTTGTAAATGAGATCAATGTATACCATTTTTAAAATTTTCAAATAATAATATCTTCCATCCATGTATCAAGATAGAACCATATGAATAATTATACCCGATGATATTTCATACACCATATTTTTCAGATATGGTTGGAGAGCGGATGATACTAGATTTATAATATGTTGAGTACATTACTATAAAAGTGTTATAAATTCATAATCACATTAAGATGGACCAAAATATTAAGAAGAGATATTCAGATAATCATAGAAAGGATATGGTATTTCTAGAGGATTATTATGTCTTCTTAAATGTATATCCACAAAATTGAGTTATAATGTTTTGGAACAAGGGGAAAATAAGTCCTAGGTACATTATCCCTTCAAAATTTTTGGAATGAATTAGATATTTTTTCTAAAGTCTCATTATTCCAACCAACCTCTAAAAAGTGAATTATGTTTTACATGTATTATTATTGGGGAAGTACATGATAAAACCAATGAACTTAATAACTACAATGGGAGTAGAATTGGATCAAAACATGTATTATAATTAAAATTATCTACAAATGCTTTACATTAGAATAAATGTGTTCAAGATTCATAATACTTGACTGGTGAATGTGATTTGGAGAATTAAAAAGTTAGTGGAGGTGTTATGGGAACAAAAAATTGAAAATTATGAATAACTGCCAACATGTGAAAATAATAGGAAATATATAAAATTTCAATGGTGGATTTATTTAAAGGTATAGAATTTAATACCAGATACCCAATTGGAGTAGGTAAACACTATATCTTAAAAATTAGCCCACAATAAGAAAAATATCATAATATAAAGATATGAATTCATGTATATAAGTTAAATATATATGTTAAAGAATATAAATTTGATGAAAGGAAATTATTTTATAATTAATCATGGAAAAATAATCATAGAGTGGTTTTTCTATAATTTTATTAAATAATTTATTTTCGGTGTAAATAGTGAAAAATAATGTTTTCATGAATTTGTAACATTTATAGATATACCATGATGTCAGAATAAAAAAATACGTAAATTTTTTTTCCATGATCATGTTTATATTTAACGAATAAAAAAATAAAATTAAAATAAAATTGTGAATTTATAAAATATATTTCTAATAGTTCATAATCTTAAGTAACATTTTCCAACAAATGAAACTATTTTTAGTATTTTCATTAAATTAAATATCAATTTAGTAGAATTTGGTTTCATATTTATTTTAAAGTAAAATATAATCTATATTAAGCCCATTTTTATAATTAATTTCCAAAACAATAATAATTTTATCCTACCTATAAATGTTATGATTGAAAATAATTATTTTCCAAAAAAGGATATTTATAGGTTGCATGTGATAATGTTAAAATAAATTTTTCTTACACAAAGATATAGTGTTTTATATAATTTATTTAATATTCAAAATCATTATGTATGTATTATATTAGAAGTCCAATTTTATTTTTATTCATTAAAATTAATATTCTTAGGTAACAAATAATCACCATGGTAAAAACCCAAAAATGATAAATGTAAGATAAATGTAAGATTAAAATCCTTGAATGATGTAAAAAAATGTATGAAAATGAGTTTTTGGGTATTTATAAAGAATATATCACCCCAAAAATTTATTATTTCTCACTTTGGATTCATTTAACATTGAATAGTGTCATGACACCATTGAAAAGTAATGAGTATTTTGAAAATATCTATTTTCTTCAATTTTAAAAGGGGATCACGTCCACCACTACATTTTACACTTAATAATCCAAATTTATTCCTAAAAACCCATCAATATTCCACTCCTAAAATCCCATACCAAATTCACTATACTATACTCTTAATTTTTTACCCTAAGGCCTCCATTTTTGTTGATATATCTAAGAAAAATCTCAATTTCTCAATATCTGTATTTATGAATCCTTAGTCTTTTCATCTCATGTTTCCACTTACAAAATATTTCAAGACATCATAATATAGTGAAATATTATTTATTTATATAATTAAATGATATAAAATTATTTTAGATACTGTTATTCAACCATTTCCATCCACCATTAAAAAAATCAACACTGATCGTGCGTACGTGAAGTCTATCGGCTCTCTGAAGCAATGTGGTTCATTTATCACCAACACATCCTAGAATTTGTAAAAGGGATGGATTTACAAAACTAATATATTTTATCTTTTAAAATTATAATAATTTAATTATGTTTTTTCATATACATTCATTACATTGGATTTATTGAGAAATGGAAATGTTAATCAACATAATGTGCATATTACTGTCTCTACGAATAAAGAATTTCATTTTTCAAAACCATCCATTAGGTATGGTTTTAATAATAAATTAAGTGATTATATATGATATAAATTATGTTTTTAATTATCTTTGATTATTATATTATCATTATATTATAATAATTTCCTCTTAATCAATCATTATAACATTCTCCCACTCGGGACATTTTTACCACCTACGTGAATAATGTTATAATGTATATATCATTAATGAATATGGAATATTATATACTAATATTATAATCTGAAAAAAAATTAATTTGTTTAAAAAATATGGAAGCATGTTATTATTATTTTAAATATTTTTTATATATTCCCTTTTAATTGTCAAACACACCGAAACATTTTCAGAATAACATCAGTTTTTTCAAAACTATATCTATATCTTTCACCTAGTGAAAATAACAATTAATGAATCATTAAAAAATTATTATTATATACATAATAATATTTTAATGATGAAATTTTAATCCATAAACATGAATCTACATCACATTGATAAGAAATTATAAACAAAAAACCTGAAACCAACAACATTCAATGATGAATATAAATTGTAAATTACTAATAAATTTATAATGGTTTTCTTATTTTGAAAAATGTTTCCAATTTATTTTTTAAACCTAGTTTACAAAAAATAATTATATTTCCCAAATAAACATTAAAAAATTATATTGAATTTATTATAAAAGAATTATATTTTCAAACTAATTATTATAATGATTTAAATTGGACTTTTATGTCGAAATTTAAATTTCATATTCCAATAAATTATTTAATGGATATATTTTATAATAATTGATGTTTTAAATGTTTTCTATTGTCATTTGGGTCATGAGAAAAAATGAAATCTTATTTAATGGATTTTATATAAATATGTGAAAATATAAAATATATTTTAATGGCTAGTTTTTAATGTGATGTCATCATGAAATGTGTTTAAAATAACTATATATTTTATATATAAATGACTCGACATCTCAAGTGGCTTTCCAGAAGGATCGTTTGGAATTATAAAATATTTTCTAAATGCTTTTTTCTATTTTTTAAACCCTCATGCGCCTTGTTAGTTTTTATTGATATAGATGGTGTCCCTTAGGGACTGCCTTATACTTTGTGTCACATGATCGTTTTCAAATCAAGGATATATCTTAGGAAGGAGTTAGAAAAGTGGGTGACATGTTTAAATTTTATTATTATTTATTATTATAATTACTTATTTGATCACCCATTACTTGTTTTAGTCATGGGATGTTTGGTTCTAGGGTAGGGTAACTTAGTCTAGATGGGAACCCTTAACACAATACATGACTGTGAAGTAAGTTATTTTCCACATATCAATGATGTTTTATAAGAATTTTCCTCTAAGTATGGCCAGAAACATAGTTAGTAATGTTATTCTAGGTTATATAGCCTTAGTAACTATATTATAGATAAAATGAAAAAAATTACATGATTTGTATTTTGATATAGGGGTGATCCCCTTGTTCATTTATAGATTCCCCTAATGGATTAAATTTTTTGATACATGGAATCATCTTATTTTATTTCCTTATTTTATTTATTACATGGTTCCATATCACTTGATAATTCCTTTACTATAGAATGTTCTTTTCTTTGTGAAAGTAATTTTATTTAATGTGTTTAAAAGAACATTTGAAATGGAAAAAATAGTTATTTCTTCTCACGTGTATGATTTTGAAATAAACGTTTTCAAGTGACTATTTTGTTTTTAAAAATTAAATTTTTAATGTGTATAAATCAATTTTTTAGAGATATTGGTATAAAATATAATTATGTTTGAAAAAATATATTTTTTATTCATATATCATTTTAGTATAAAATGGGTCTTTAATTAATATTTTGGGATACAGGAATGTGGTTTTACCCTGTTACGCATGTTTGTGATTAAACCTCATTTATATTTTAGTTTTAGGATTAAGTTGAACTCATGGCTGATCTTGTATCATTTATTAATATCATATTAGAGGTTTATTTCCATTTTATTTATCACATAATTCATGATTATCATTTAATGATTTAGTCAAATGTCCATACCTTTTTATTTCATTTAATGTTTGACCAACTGTTCGCATTAAATGATATATTTACTACTTTTAGTTATTATATTTGGTGATTTTTATAATGTATATAGGACCCTATGGATATTAGTTATTTTAGTTTCTTTGAAAGGAGTGGGGGTGAGCCTATAGATTTCACTTATTTTCAATATTTTAACATATTTATCTATTGTATATTTAAATTGATCAATTGTTTATATCTACTTTATTATTTATATTTAACTAATTTATAATGGATGCCGAGTATATAGATGGGTTATACTAGATTTGTTCTAGAAATATTTCATTATTTATAATTTTATTTATGGGATAAATCAGAATAATTTTTTTCCAGTGCCTAGGAAACAGTTTATCATCTTAAGGGAATTTGGGAGGCCCCTCGGGTACATTACACTATAGTTTAGGATTCTGATAGATGGTTGTCTCGAGATAGACCCTAATAGAAAATGAAAAATATTATATTAATAATATATAATATTTTATACTAAAAATATGTAGATAACATATAATATATATAATGGATAATAGGAATATAAGAATAAATTCATGTCAAATGAGAGACAACTAGTAGAGATTTCTCTTACTGTGACATCAACTAGTTTAGATAAAATTTGTCATCCTATATAAGAAACCATTACATGACATATAATAATTGGAAATATATTTATATTTAATTATCATATTTTTGATCATTTATGTATTTTCCAATTAGTAATTAAACATTTAATATCATTGGAATTCATGAGAAAAGAATAATTCAATAATTACATAGACATTTTAGAGTCATAGGGACATCCCGCACTCTTGGTATATGTGATTAATTTATATAGAATTATGAACTAAATAGTTAGATTATATTTCTATTTTTATCAACATATTTCCAGGATTCCTAATGAATAATTTTATAGGATAATATTGTGTTTAAGAAAATTAATGTGTTATTACTCTATATTTTTGGGCTTCTTAATTTCCTATGATGGAAATTATTAAAATAGTCATCCGAATTAAACTTATATAATTATAAAAGATTATATAAAATTAAAATAATATATTCATACATAATGTAAATTACACTAATAATACAGAAACTAGATGATCAAAAAATAATGTCATCTTCCATGTATGAATTAAAAACAACCATATAATTTTTATAGAAAAGGTTAAAAAGGGTAAGAAAAATTTTATATTTAATGAATGAAAATAATTATATAAAAATACCATTTATTAGTTTATTTAATTTTTTATTAGATGATTAATGTTCCATTTTAAATATAAAAAATGAAATAAAAACATATGTGGATGTAACACATTATTTGAGGAATGTTTTAGCTATGTTGGTAGAACCTTCAATAATTGAGGTGTTGTAAGAACATAATTTACTAATAGTGGGTTAGAGGATATGTATTGGGATTATGGGTCTATTCTAGGTAATAATTATAAAATTATATGTGGTATTCTACTGTCAAAGAGAGTGGGAATTTAATGTTAATTAAAGGGTATTTTGAAATTAAATAATGAATAAAATACAATTTTATTACCTGAAGTAAAATATTGATTTATTTTGGTACATAGATTCACATTTCACAACCCATGTCTAGACCTAACTATTTATTTCCCCATTCAATCTGTTTTTTTATTATTTCACTATTTCACCATTATTATATCAAGTATAACTCATTTATTTGGTTTTTGACTATAATATTCACATAGAATCACTTTAGCCTAATTCTCATTCGAATGTTCTAAATATGAAATTTATTTTGTCAAATTAAATTGTTAATTATAATTAATTTCCTTTTTAAAAAAAATACAATATATTGAAAAAGGTAAAATAATTAAAACCTTTTTTTATGGAATATTTATTTATTATTTTTAATATTCATATATATGTATTATATCAGTATTTTCATATAATCTTGACAAGGACATTTGAATAGTTATGTTTCTAGTATATTGGTCATTTTCCCAATGGAATTGTTACCCATTATAATGATCATATTTCCTCATAATACCCTATATAACCAACAGAAATCATATACCCTCATTCACTACATAATATACTATGTCTTGGTATATATACTGTAAAAATTGTAAATATTTTTATAATCCATTAATTTTATATTATGTTGGTTCCCATAAATATTGGTTTTTTAGGAGACCATGATCCATTATATGTTTAACATCAAAATAGTTCATTTAATAATATATGTTATCTCATTAAAAATTTATTAATAATATGGAATGAATTTTTACATGATTGATAATTCTCTATATGATAGTGAAATAATATATATTTTATTAGATAATATATATGAGTAATATGCATTATAACATATACTTTGCTTCTATGGATTGAAAATAATTAAAGAAAATTACATTTTTAAACACATATATCTAATTCATGAAATTTTAATATTGAAAATTTTAAGTAATTAAATATAATATCACATCTTCATCCCTTAAAAATGTTGTTGTTCATAGAAATACATATGTATGTAGATGATCTTCTATAAGCTCAACCACTAAAAAAATATGATTTTTGAGAAAAATTACTTCTAAAAAAATGGAATCATTATAATGAGTCAATATCTTCTTCTATATATCAAATAAAATATCACATCACATGAATTCATTCAATAAAAAGTTATTTATTGTAGAGAAAAAAAAATTATTTTGTAAACTAAATCCATTTTCCCTTTATAATGCACATTAAAATACCCAAGAATATTTTATAAAAATATTTATAAATGAAAATATCTGAAATAATTTTATTTAACAATAAAATAAATTCCACTTAATTAAAAGTGTAACCCGTATTCAATTTTCAGTATTGAAAACTTTATTTACAAAATATCTAGAATACATTAAAAATTAAAAAAACAATTTTCAATTCATGTTCATCGATAACTATTAACATTTTATATAATATGTTTTTTGTATAAAATCGTCTCACTTAAAAAAATCATTAATTATTATATAATTAAATATTAATATTATATATCCATAAATAATATTAAAAATATTTAATTTATTTAATTAAAATATCATCTTTCCATTAGATTTCTTCTTTATACCATCCAAGAGCCTGAAGTAAGTTTTAACAATTTTGTGTAATGAATTATTAATGATAAATTATATAGGATCCATCAATATCCATAAATATAATTAAAATACATATAAATATGTTTCTAATGTTGTCCATGTAATACCATTTTACATAACATATAAATCTACATTAGAATGTACCTCAAAATTTCTTACCATCCACTAAAATGATTATAGATATGTTTGGTTATTCTAGTAGAATCTTTGAAAACTAATTCAACTAACAGTATAACCTTAAGAATTATTTAATTACAATAAATAATTTCGAATAATTTTTAATATATATCCTTAAAACCCCAAAAATTCAAATACTCTCCTCGTTGGTTTTTTATATTCACTTTGAAATTTGAGAAATATACAACTCTTTGTATTTACAGGGGAATATCAAATGAAATTTGATAAAATATATATAAATGATTCATCCACATATTTCATGATATGTGTAATGGTATGGTTTCATTAGTTTGTAGATGATACCGGTGATGTGGGTTGGGGTTTGGATGGAAATTTTGTCTTCGGTTTAAGTTAATTTTTGGGATTTCATTTTAATATGGTTGAAACAAAGGAAACTACATTAACAATATAATGTATGACATGCATCAATAGACATGATATCATTATATGTATTTAGGTAAAATGGATTTAATATTATAGTTATCATTCCATTATGATTCAATATATTTTTTAAAATTTTCATTTATCATGTTATTATTTTTTTATTGTTATTTAATAATAAATAGTTTATTATACCAAGTGAAATTCTTTTCTTATAATTGTATTTAAAATATTAAATAATAATATCTATTAACTATTTAATAGAGAGGGTAGGTAAGGTATTATGGTAGTCTATTTTACAGTGGATGAATCAATGTCATTTTAGGGTGTTATATATATACTTTCAAACTTATATGAAAAACAGTTCTAAAAACAATTCTTATAAAAATAAAATTGAATTAAAATTATTCTCAATCTATTCCCAATGTTTGTTAGGCCATGTTCATAGGGAATATATCTACTTCAAATCATAAATGATATATGTTATTAGATTGCTCCATCAAAATATATTTGGAAAAATTATCATTCTATATCTTTTTAAGATATTTTATTTTATATTTGACTATATAAATAACCATGATATATAATTAAATTGAATTAAATAATAACTTAATAATATTAAAGTAAAATTTCCCTTTTATGACATTAATATTTTAATTTTTTTCACTTCTTTACAGTTTATATTCATATAATATTGAAGGATGATGTATTTCATTTAATATCACTCCATTAATAACATGGAAGTATCATGTAACAATAATATAGGTATATAAGTTATCATAGAAATATATGTGTGTGTGTGTGTGATTTTTTAATTTTTTACCCCATATTCTTGATTTTTTATGGAATGTCATAACAATTACTATAATTGAAACATGAATGATTGATTATGTAATCCATATATATCATAGGATGAATTAATCATATAAATCAAGACGTTATATGTCCATACACGAGTAATTTTAATAAATATTTTTTGTATATCAAAGTCATGAAAAAATTATAATTATTACAGTGATACTAAATCGAAAATTAACTTTTCTAATGGAACAAATCATAATGAATCATATCGATTTTGAATGATAAATAGTTAATAATAATATTTTTATATAATCATACATATGATTAATTAATATAAATAATAATATTTTCTATTTTTTTGAAAAAAGGGATTCTATATATAAGAATTAAATGACTATCAATGAAACTCTAGACACGAGGCTAGGGAAATATTTTAAGATATTGTACATATTGATTTTAATTATGTATTATTAGTCTGACTTATATTATGTACTATAATTCATTACATGTCTATGTATATCATTAGATTATCCTTTTAATATTATTTTTATTTATTTTTCTTTTCCCTAATATCTAATTGATATTGGGATGAGATGATTTCCCAATATTGTGAGGGGTTTATTTATCTCATCCCCGTTATATATATCATCTTCTTCTTTTATAACATAAGTAAGTTCACATTAGAAATAGTCAAATATACTATATATATTATTTAAAATTATATTTAAAAATGTATCAATTAAAATAAGAGTATCATGTAAGTCTCACAACATTATTTCTAAGGAAAATTTTTGAACTAAGTATAGTTTTCTTGTTTTTACAAGTGGGAATTTCCTGTGTCAATCTGGGTTCACCTCTATGCACATGGTGTTTTTTTTCAATAAAATTTACAATATATTTCATAGAAGATATCATCTTGAATAATTAATTGTAATAATATGTATCTTTATTTTAGTGAAAATATCACATATATTCATTTCATGATTGACTCTATTCCATTTCATTTATTCTAAATTCACTAGATTCCAAAGAATTTGATATCTAACCATGAGATACTCTTCTCTTAATTAATTTCGGTTTGTGATTAGAGAATCATAGGTAATAATTTACTTGAATATGCATCATTTTTCTTATGGATGTGTATGTGATTAATCTATATAGAATTGAGTATAATTTAACCGAATTTAATGGTGAGTTACTCAAGGAGTTTTTGGATAAAAAAATATCCTCAAATCACATATCCTTCAACAAGTATGGTAATCCAAATTATGATATTAGACATATCCTTGGCCACCTTAGTCCTCTTATCTAGAAAATAAAATCACATGCTCTCCCATCCATTTATATCAATTCATGATATATGATAAAAATTAGGGTAAAATTAGTATGAAGGATAACTGGTTGCTAATAATTTTATATTCCTCTATATGCTTAAACCCTATACATATATCTCAGTTTAGCATGATGATACTACATTATATTAGAAAAGAAAATCATGTATCAATGACATTTGTGGATATTGAGTTATAGTTCTCTTCTAATGATTATTATCATGTTATCACATAATCAATGGATGATATATTTTTCTTTTATTCATATCATTAATGATTGTTTTTCTGTGGACAACACAATCATTGGATATTTAATTTTGGTAAAATGTTCATCCTAATGAACCAGTTTTCTCTTCTAATTAATAAATAAATGTTAAATTAAATTATATTATTCCTTCTAAATTATTTTTATTTTCCTAATTTAAAAATAAAAATGTCATCTCCTTCTAGAAATTGAAACTAATCTGTATCTATTCATTGAACTAAAATCAATATCACTCTAAAAGTGTAATCCCCAACTACATTATAGATGCTCGACATTTCTTGGATCAAAGGTTCTCCACATGACCATGGGTGGACCACCCTATACACAAATTGTTGTAGAATAGAAATAAGTGTTTATTCGTTGAAAGTAGGGAGACAATAAGCTCAGATAAAAAATATATATATAATAACATAGTGAAATAAATAATTTAAACATAGTGGAAGCAATAGATTTAATTAAATGAAAATATTGTTCAAAAAATAAAAATAATAATATAACTAAAATCTTTATTTCATTTCATTCATATAAGAGTAACTATAAGTACCCATGGTCTTGTCAAATAAATACATATAAAAAAATAACCAAAATGATAACCTACTAAAAAATTAGGAAACACTTATCCCATATTCCAAATATGATTCCATTGGCTCCATAAAACATCTATATTCCAATTTATAATAATCTCATGATTCCAATCCTTTTCCCTTAATTATACCCTAATCCTAAAATTCATCATGCATTTTGAGTCCCATGTAGTGTATAATTATGAACTCAGTAGGCAACACAAATAGTTTCTCAGGATTATATCCGCCAAAAAACTTATGCATGTAAAAACATAAATAAAAAAATTAATTATATCACACAGCTCTCACATTTGTACTCAATAGCCAAAGGTAAGCCTTTACTTTCCTTGGCCAATGTTGGAGTAGAATAAAAAATACATATATTATTATATTGGATGAACCTTCTTCATTCCAATAAATCACATACCACACAATGTCAAACCAAAACTATAAACACATTTCTGTACATGTCATCTGGATTCCATTTATATGGTCACAAGGACTACCACATGCTTTACCAATCCCAACCTAAAACCTCACAATCCAAAGGAACAATGATATTTTGCCTTTAATAAACCTAGCCCAATTACTCCAACATAATCATAGAGCCTCAAGATTCTTTCTAATAGTCTATTTTTCATCCAAATATGTAATTCTATGATGAGTGACTTTTTTAAAATGATATTCTATACTAACCTGCATCACATAGGTTATTAAGTCTTTTACACATAACGAGGGAACACCACCAACTCATGTGTATTATTCTATGTGAACATGTCCCCAACATCCCCAAAAACTACCATTGGTGGGACATATCACAAACATCCTTTCCACAACTTCAAAAAACATCATCTCCACATAAGAACAACATTAGTCAATCATGGTAGCAGTCAGCACCATCCACTTTATCTTGGATAAAAACATCACATCACTTATATGGATCATCCTCACACATATAAACCTAGTCCACAACAAACATGCTTTAATGGAACATTATCAATTCTTGAATCATGAAGACAATATCAATAAAAGGCATCATTATGTACATCTAAACAAGGAACCCCATATCACACATACCATACTATACCTATACCAAATAAAAAATTACACATAGATGAATAATATACAATATCTCTTAGGTATAAAAAAAACTATTTATATCATTAAAAGTCTTCCTCATACCACCCCATTTATTCCCACATAAAAAATATCTCATAACAAACTTATCATTTATGAATAATCCTGGAAGAATACACCTGGAGTTTTTTGTAATCCACTCATTAGGAATACCATGCTAGTTCATATTTAATCATATGATTTATAAAAATACAAAAATGTCTCTAGAATTAGTTATTTTTTCATTGGGGGATATATAAATATTTAGAAATCTAAACAATAGTCACATATACATAATTATTCTTTCTCATAGCTTCCTCCTATATTAATAAAACACTATTTTGTTAATAAATGATGTTGATCTCCCTCAGAGAAGAATGAGATAAGGCAAGGGGGTGTTGGACAATTTTGGGTGTCATTCCCTTGGGGATATGGAGCTCTGATTTTCTTTAAATATATATTTAAATCATTTATTTAAAATATATAATGTTCTAGAATCTCTATTCAACTATGCCATCCTTACTCAAATGAGTGTTGAAAAATTATAATAACTCAAATGTGTAAGGATAAAATGATCGTTAATCAAAATAGTAAGGATCTAGGAGACATTATTCATATAAGATAATAACTACTCAAATGTGTAATGATAAATGATTTTTATTTAGAATAGTATGGATAATATAACCCATACTCATATTGTATGGATACCAGAAGATTTTTATTTACTATAATCAAAACGAAAATGTGTAGAGATAAATGATCATTACTCAATAGAGAAACGATAAATGTTATATACTCGATTGAATAAGGATAAATGATAATACACCAAATCTGTACTAATGACAAACCCTCACTTAATCTAGTCAGGATAAAATAACCACTTCCCACAGTAGCAAGGATCCTAATAAAACTATTCATTTTATATTATCCTTATCATAATAATTAAGGACAAATGATCATTAATCAATTGAGTTTGTAAAAAATATCCTTACTCAAACTACAAATGAAAAAATCACCCTTACTCAAAATCTAATGAAACTCCTAAAACCCCCCTCAAAACTCCAAAATTTCATTTTTAATGACATCCCAACAACTCTATTAACATTATATAACAAATAAACCATGCTAGAACACCAATAATATAGTTTTTAAAAATTACTTTTTTAGTTCATGGCCAACAACCAAGGATCATTCTTCTATCTATGTGAACACATACACCATCTATACCATGCCCAAACACATTTGGCCAAGATAATAACTATCATTAACCAATTCTCTAAATATTCAAGACCTTAAAACTTCCCCACCACATGATAACTCATCCAACGATATTCTTCTCAATTAACATCTAAATTGAATCTAAAACCCATGCCTCCTACTCTCTCATTACCAAAATACTGATAGGACACTAAACACATCTATCTCATTCCAAAATACTCATACATACCTAATTACCCAACTCAATAAAATAATTCCTTTTATGTAAATCACATACCCAATCATTGGAAATACGTACCCAATCTCACCGCACCACACTTACTAAAAATAATGATTTCATTACATCAGTATATCCCATAAACACAAGCAATCAATATGGATACCATATATCACATATCATCACCATGTATAATTCAAGTGCCCAAATCTCATCTCTTATCAAAAATTATTCCCATATTATCTAATATCATAATTGATCCCACTTGTATCCCAAATTGTACATGATGCGGAATTTAATTCTCGATTCCATCGCATACCACATTTATCATGCATCATATCATATTCAAAAATGTTAACCAACACTCGATTAAATTTAATCCATCTTATGGATTTATACCCCCTAGACTCTTCTCCAAACATTGGGTATCTCACTCATGGACATGTCCAATGTGTACAATAAAATATTAAATACTTGAATCATGTGAAACTTCACTACTTACTAAAATTACAGAATATGTACTGATCCACCAATTACAATCGTTCATGATGTCTATTGATATAACCTCTCAAGATTATACATGAATCCATGGGTATTGAAATCCATTTGTTGTTTATCCCATAGAACAAAAATATATACTAACTATACACACTAAAAACATACAATCAATGATCCACTCAATTATGGTATCATGGCACATGTACTCTGATTTCTCTACTGGGTCTTCTCTTAGTTCGACTTCGAGATACCTAGATAAATGCAACCTACCACATAGAACCCAACATTATATCTTAGTATGGTCACATATATCATGTTTCACTCACATTTGAATTCGTTATTTATTATTTATGAGAATAAGTTAAACCTAAATTTTATTACCAGTACCCTGATAACATAACTAATTATATCATGTGATATCACTTCCCACCATAATTGGAAAAAAGTACAGTAAATAATTAATTATAACTACATAATGAATTATTGATGTATCCCCATTTACTTTTTTCTACAACTGATGTGCATTCCTAATCATGGTGTGTACATTCCCATTTAATATATTCAATTAAAATCATAGATCGATGAGACTCTGGATCCATCCCTTACATAACTGATAATAAATTACTTAATCTTACCATATAACCACTACCCATACTCCTCATGACTCTCTATCTGAACGAACTACCTTGGAACCATAACAATAATATTATGCACAATACAGATATCTCCATTGAGATGTTTAAGATATGCATTGTTGAAATAGTATGCATGGCCCAGTAGCACTTAAACTTCCCAATCTCACCCATTTACCATATCATACGGCCTTTCAAACCCCAATCCACCCATATAATTGTTATAAACCACACATTATAAACATATAAGATCACATATCTTAGATGATTGAGTAAAATTAAATAATTAAATTATACGGGAAAACACTATAATTTTTGTTTCTAACAAATAAAATATTCAAACTACTTTTAATTTTCAAAACCATTACCCATTCTTGGAATGTTGAGCATAATTCCACCAATAGAATATATAAGGAAACCCCCATTTTTCATGTTGTTGAAAATTAAAATAACCTAAGAATTATTTATCCTACTAATAAAACATTAATCACTAGAAACATAGATTTTATATGTGATCCCTATATACAAAACGTGATGCATGAGTACTCCCTCTTGCCCCTTGAGGCAAAGTGTTTGAAACAAAAATCTATAATTTCAAAAAAAATCATAAAAACCAAATCAACAAAAATTATAAAAATTAACAAAAATCATTGTTTACCTAGTAATATAGAATTTATCCCATGTAAGTATAATCTAGAGACACAACGTGACATTAATATTTAGTTCAAACACATGTCCAATATTCCGACCTCTCACAACAAAAATAAGAAACCATTTAGTAATTTCCCAATTTTAATACAACCTGTATACATATAAAAATCACTTTCAACTTATAGCCATCATACATAGGTACTACCTTGTAACAAAATACCCTAATAGATATTTGTAATTCCACACTATCGCTTGGGCACTTGACAATACTGGGACCGACAATACTATATGAGACCTTTGGAATTCCTCACCTTATCTGACATTCATCTAATTTGTATTTATGTTTTATTTGGTGTTAGTGGGAATATGATACCCTGTAATAATGATAATAATATATATATGTCATTATATTCATATAATATTCAACATAACAACCTATGGGAAGGAAAAATATATTAATATATAAAAAAACAAAATGACCACTAACTTGAAAATGAGGAATCACACAAACCATATATGGGAGGTATAAGTCTTAATCGACCTATTCTGTGATAATTTCATCATCTAGAAATAGAAAATATATTCTAAAGACAATATGATTATGAAATTAATATATTATTTCAACTGAAATTTTATTATATTTTAGAAAAACTATTCCATGTATTTTTTCTATTCCATGGGAAATGAAAACATTGTTTGTGCGTACGTTTGGACTTCCACCTACACAAAGTTATGTGTTTCATTTTCCATTATTGTCTCAAAAGTCATAGATTTAATGATTATATATTATAGTTTTAACATTATTATGATTATTTAATGACAATATATTACTTAACATCTTACCATTTTAATCCATTGGGAAATGATAACTTTTCTCATGTGTACATGGTGAATACCACCTCTATGAAGTAATATGATATCATTTTCGTTACCCCATAACATGGTTGGTAAAAATTAAATGATGAATAAAAATGTATTTTCTATCATAATTATAATTCTATATAAGTAAAATTATATATAACTTATTTATGTTCAATTTTTATGAAAATGAAAACATCGCTCGTATTCACATATGAACCATAATCTTCATGATATAATGTATTTTAATTTTTACATCTAATTTCTAGGGATGGTTATATTTTTACTTTCACTTTATTAAAATAATATATTATTTCAAATTATGATTATATATTTTGTGTAACCTTTATACCATTTACCATAATCATCCTACCAAAGTCATTTTTGAATAATAAACCAAATTTCATCAAAACATAAAATGCAAACAGAACCATTTTAGAAAATAAATAAAATATGGTAAAAATGAAAAATAATAAATAAGGATAATTTAATTAAAGAAAAAAATTATTATGATATTTAAAACTAAAATAATTTTTTTACTATGGAGGGTGTAAATACAAATTATGTGAGTTAGGACTCAAGGTAATTGATTTGGTCTATAACCTCATTTAAAAAGTTATAATGATTTACATTAAATATTTTTACTCCATAAACATATTAAAAATAACTATATAAATTGTACATGATTATTTATATTCATTTTATTTTAATTTTTTTTATTATCAAATATTTAATAGGAATCTAATAATTTTTTGCTAACATGACATGTTTTTATTTTTTAAAAATTGTGATAGGAATGTTTTTTAATGTATAAAAAAAGATCATATTTTGACACATTAATGATTATTAATATTTAATGTGAGTCCACTATAATATTACATAGTTTTTCAAAAAAAATATAATTTCAATTTATTTAATGAAACATTCATTATTAGTTTTTCAATGATAATGTATTTTTATCTTTAATTTTATATGAATCCTAAAAAAGTTTCTATATATTGGTTAAAAAGAATATTTTATATGTTTTATGATGGTAATTTATGTTTCTATTTATTTTAAAAAAATTATGGTTATAATAGATTTTTTATTATTATGTGTGAGCTCGATATATCTCTTATGATCGATGATATTACTAGATCTCTCCAATACACTTTTTTAAGTGATGAATTTTACGGGTTATAGGTTACTCCTAAGAGATGTGGGAATTATCAATTTAATTGATTCTATTTTAATATTTATTATAAGGGTTAATATATGGATAATTTATTAGGGAGTATACTTGATATTCTTTTAATGTTTGAGAATGAATTTTTTATAATTTTCAATGGTAAGAAAATATCATTATTATTTTAAGGAATATTTAAGTACTTTAAATAAAATTAAAAGGATTATTTTTCAATAAAATCAATTCTTGGGTTTTCATTTTAAAAAAAAACCCATATGATTATGAATTTTTCCATTATGATTGAATATATATAATTTAATAAAAATATTTAACCAATTATGTTTTTTTCCTGAAAGAGAAAACATATATTTGAGAAAAAAATTTAATTATGAAAAAGAAAAACATTCTTGTGTATTTTTAGGTATAAAAATGTAATAACATGTATATTTTCATTAATTTAACTTTCTATGATATTTTTTTCTCTCCCACGTTTTCAAATGATTTTCTCAAGTATTAATTATGTGTATGAACAATACTAATGTTAGAGTTATAGTTATGAGAGTTACTTTTCATAGAGAAATTCATTCATCAAAAAGAACATATTTTTTGGGGAAAATAGACACTAATTGTAAATGTAAATATTTTAAAATTATAAATTTTATAATTCCACAAAACTTTCATCCTAAAAATATAATTTTTAAATTTTATTATTAAATTTATTTCTAATATCATATAATTTATGGGATGGTTAAGTGTGGGTTTTTATAATCAATAGAGATGAAAGTGTTTAAATAAAATTATAGGTTAGGTTAATGTTAAAGATACTATTAATGGGTTGTAATTTATTATTATGTTATAATGATATATATTTTATGGATTGTAATGTTTTTTCATCTAATACAAGTTTATTTGGAATGGATTTCCTTAGTGAAAACATTTCTGTTGAGGTAGTAATACATTAGGAGGATAATATTCTTTTAAACCAACAACTTATAATTGTTGGAAATAAAACACAGTAGTTTGTAGTATTATTATCTTAGATGAAATAGAATATTAATTTTATCTACCAATTAAATAGATGTAAATATTCATTATATAATAATATTTTAATAGTAGATAAATTTATGAATAAACACTCCTATACATATGATGGATCCTTAGATCTAATGAAAGTTATTGGATGAATTAACACATTGGAGAAGGTATTTGATGTTCTGGTATGTTCATAATAATCAAAGGAAACCCTTTCTATTTATTAATTTTTATATGAATCTGATCAATAGTGTTCATTGATTAATTACACTAATTAAAAAGAAAAAATTGATTCAATGTATTGGATGGAATTTAAATATCACTTCCATTAAAAGGATTTTCTTAATTTTATTCAAATTTGAATGTAAAATAAATTTACATAGTTGATGTATATATATTAGGACTTAATTTCCTCAAATGATTTTAAAGTTACATTATTTTCCAGGTATATAGTAAATATTATTTTGTACCATTGATGAAAAATTTATCAACCTTACATAATATTGAAGCCATGTTTATGGTGGCCTCTAGTGACTCTTGAGTTCAGATGTTATGGTGAAATTGTGTAGTGTGACAACAATTTTGTGTTGGAACGTGTATAATTTTATAAATATAAGAAAGAAATACAATCTTGGTGGTTAGAATTTGGGAAGAATTCATCAAAGAATAATGAATGTAAGAAAATTCAATTACTCAGTTATGATAAGTGTGGAAAGATGAAATCTGGGGAATTACTTATCATATAAAATAAGTGTTATCATTGAGTAAATATGAGACAATTAACATATAGATTCAATGAAAATAAAAATATTATTTTTTAGATCAATAATGAGAAGAATTCAGTGAAATATTGTAATTGTAATGAGACAATCCATTATTAAAAGCCTTGTCGAAAGAAAGGTAAATTAAGTTGTGAAAAGTATATTACTTGTTGACTCTATTTTTTCTAATTTCATATGTGATTCATGATCTTCAAATTCATTTACTTCATTAAAAGTTTCTATTAAATGGATGTATTACATAAATAAATAAAGAAAAAACTTTTGGTAAAAACTAATGGTGGAAGTATTAATGAAAAATAGAATTATGGGATACTTACTATGATAATATGTTGAATGGTTTTATCTACAAATCCTATTATCTTACACTTAGTGTGGTTTTTTGTTATTTTGGTCAATGACTGCGTTTCAATGTATTCGATTAAGATACATTACAGTGTTAAGGAATTTGTATTCAATCCTCAGACTAAATTTAAAATTTTATATAAGAATGTGTTAATAATATTTATTACATATCAAGAAGGTGATAAAATGACTATGTATATGAATGTATTATTCATTACACATTTTATTTAAAAGAAAAAACACAATCAAATTAGTTATTTAAAATTATAAATAAGTATACGGATGTATTTTTTAAGTATTTTCTATGTATTGTTCATAATTTAATGTTCTAATTTACTATTTACTTAGACCTAATCCTAATATAATTTCAAAACATCTATATTTAATGGATTTATATGATTTATTAGGATTTATTATATAGTAATAATATTTTCTAGATAATAGTTACATCTGTGTAATCACCCCACCATGGGGTGCACATATTTTTATGATGAAACAAGGATGTTTCTAGGATACTTTTCAAATATTATAGATAAGTAAATAAAATTAATGTTATAAAAAAATTTCATCTTCCTCATATCTATGGCTTTACAGATCACCTCTAGAGGGAAAAATATATTTTTCAACAAATGATTTCATGTTTCAAAATTGTCAGTGAAAAATTAATGGAAAAGAAATTAAAAAAAATTATTTTATACTAGGTATGTAGATTATTAGTGTTTTGGTAATTATTTTCATGTAAAAAAACACATGATGTATTTATATATCTAAATAATATATTTTTACATTAGTATGGAGCAAACATTTTAGCTACATTTATGAATTATATTCTAGTATATTATAAGATCTATAAAGATCATGAAAACCAAAAAATGGTTATTTTAAAAAACATTAGATGAAATCATGTTGTATTGAAAATATAGTAAATATGAAATTTGGTTATTACATATTTCATTTCATGGAATTATTGATTCTATAAAAGGAGTGACAATATATATTTCCCATTAGAAATTATTGGGTGAGTGTTCAAGGACTATAAATTTCACAGAGATTAAAAATTTCTTGGGATTATGGGTTATTATTATTTTTATTCAAATATTTCAAAATTATTTATCATAATAACAATGTAAACATGAAAATGAGTAATGATTATTTATATGATGGAATGAAATTAATGTTTTTATGAATAGAAATAATGATTTTTTAATGATCATTAATTATAATTACTATTTTGAAATAAGGATATTGTTTTTAGAAATTATTCTTGATTCAAGTTTCTTTGTTGTGTATTTATGTAAAATTATCAGGTTATCATTTATTTATATTTTAAATTTAAACCCCATTATAATAATTATCCTATACAGGATCTTTAGTGTAATATAGTTGTTTATTACATAAAAATTTAGAGGAATCATTCCACTAGAGATTATGTGAAATATATATTTATTATAAATGTTTATAATATATATTCACTACAAATAGTTGAACATGAGATGGAGAATATCTCAAGAATTGATTGATGATTATGATTTCACAATTTCATATCATCAATGTAATGAAAACAAGCTAGTTAATACATTGATTATGATGTAAAATGAATTATTTACTATGAAATTATTGTAATGTAATACATTATTTTTTGAATGAAAAAATGTTTTCCATGGATTTTTTTTTTGAATAAACCCCTTTTGGGGATTGGGATTCAATGTATTTAACTATTTAAAAATTAATTACAGGGATTATAAAGAAGAAAAAGGTTTTCATGAAATATTTAAACAAGTAAAAAAGGTTATGTTGACTCTAATTAGTATTTATTTACAAATTGTTATCATAGTTGGAAAGTTATTATTTATTCTAAGTGATAATTTGTAACATACATGGTAAATGAAGAATAAGATATTTTCATATTCATTAATATTTTTTAATTAAATATTAATTTTACTTTAAAAGGGTTTCAATGTTCGATTGCATACCTGATACGGAACAATGGGTTTCTTTGAAATCTTATGTTGGAAAATAATAATATAATATTATTATTTTAAATATATGTTAACTCCTAGATATTGTATTGGAAGGAATGAAAAAAACTAACTACAATATGATTTTACATGTTTGTTAAATGTATTTACATTTATCTAATAAAATTTAGAGGCATAAAATGTGAACAAATCTAATTTTAAGCATAATTTACATTAAATGGTTGATTTGCTGCCTTTTTATGGTGAACACTCTTTAAATATATTTTTGGTCACTTTAATAAATTCTATTTGACCAAATAAAATCTTTCTTTTGAATGGGGACATCAAAATTTACTTTGTGTAAATTTTTGGAATTTTTCTTATAAAGTTCATTTTTTAATGAATAGTGAATAATATTGTATTTTAATTCAAAACTACATTATAATATAATTTATTTATATGGTTATATTAACTTTTTAATTGGGTTTAAACTTTAATTAGAATATATTTTTACCATTTAATCCATTTTTGGTCATTGAAATTAATTTCCCTTGGAATTTGGACATAAACAAGTGTTAATCTTTTGATAGTTATTGTTACTTAAAAACACACTATTTGTTTTAACAATGAAAATGAATTTTAAATTAATTAATGAAACATATATGTTTAGAATTTGGTAAAATAGGCATCATTTTTTAATTCTAACTATAAAATATATCATAGGCTGAATTTTTGGTATTTTTCTGAAAAAACATCAATTTTTTATGAATAGTGAAACCACTTAGTAGTAGTTAAAAAACTTACATTTTCATTTAAATGAAATTTTAACACTTCTGTAAACTGAATTTAGAAAATATTATATACATGGTTGTTATTAGTAAGTAAAATTTGGTTCAATAATATTAAAATAATTTTTTGTGAACAGCAACTTTTGACTTTTATTTACCGCGATTAATGGTAAATAGGGTTATTCAAGGTCAAAAGAATATTATAATAATTCAAAGTTACCTAAACACTTGTCCTACACTTATTTGATGAGTAATTTACGACCATTGTCATCCTTGGGTCGATTTTGGGACAACATGGAGCCACTTAAGAATGATCATGACACTTTCGATTTATTAATTTAAATTAAAGGAAAAAATGACATAAACAAAAATATTTTTGTTAATTAATATTGATATGGTGTTTTATAGGTAATGTTTTTTACTATAAATATTCATTGTAAATCTAAAATTATTTCTTACATAATGGAATATATTTAATAATGTTTATACATCAAATAAATTAAATTATTTTTGACACAATAATGATGCAGTGTTTACCTCATTTATAAATCATTTAAATAAATAAGATTATAAATATTAAAATAACATCCAAAACCTGTCCAATTCTTATTGGATGATTTTATTTCAACCATGATTCATCTTATCTTTGACTCTTATTATTTTGGGACCTTTATAAACTGAATATAATTATATAATAAAATAATATGTTCAAACTTTCCTAAAGAACACATATTCCCCCTTATAAAAGAAGACCATTTCTAACCAATTGCTCACACCTCTCAAGCCTTTTAGCTCGTCCAACCTCAGCCCTATTAAGATACTTACATCCCTCTCTTCCACCTAGAAGCCTTACCTTAGGCAGAAGTCACTTCAACAAACCATTTTGGTTTAAACCAAAGGGAGTTACCCAAATTAAAGGTAACGATTTCTCTTAACTTCTTTTATTTTATTTTACTTCTCCAATCCCTAAACTCTTTTTATTACTGTCACGAACCAAATACGGTCACCGCCAAAACCGGCACCAAACCCATCCCGTGACATGACCCAAAGGGCGTTCCCTATCCCAATGGGCTGGCACAAGTTCCCGGGTATCATTAATTTAGGTTTGGGAACGATTTACCCGAGTAAGAAAGCATAAAACATTAAAAACAATCCATAATATAAATCTGAAATTTTTGAGCCAAACAAGACTTAAGTGAAAACCAGAACTAAGTAAATTGGTTTAAAGATAATACAAGTGGTCCAAATAAAAATAATTATAGCATCAAGACAGCTCCAAGGACTCCACATGACTAGGGGTCATTGCCCCCAAGCTATCTCCACAACTCCACACCAAGGATGGGGACTAACACCATGAACCGCCATCACCCTTAGCCTTTCCTTTACCTGAATCAAACATAACCAAGTCTACTTACACCCAAGGGGTGTAAGTAGGGTGTGAGCCTATGCCTAGTAGGATACCACCCAATAATTCCAAAGAGTAAGAAATACAATGTGAAAAAGCAAACGGTTTTCAAACGCAAGGAAAAGCAGTGTTAAAATTCCAAGAAATGAAACCTCTAATTGAAAATAGTTTTCAATCCAAAATTTTCAGAATGTTAACACATTAAAATAGAAATGTTATATTCTATGATTTAATTCCAAACACACCCTAAGACATGGGTAAATACTAAAAATCCAATGAGCAACAACATTGGGAACACCCCTTGGCACTAGGTTATCTTGGCCCATATGTACCTCGTACCTCGGTGTAAAGTAACCATAGCAAAATCATTTCTTATGAACGAGCCACTAGTAGGGAAAATACCCAAAACCTAGTGGTCCCAAATAATCATCCACATAGTTTAGTTATAGTTGTCGTTATCCAAATGATAAGTGAAACAGGGACAAAACCCATCCGGTCCACTAGACGTACTAGTACAAATCTGCCCCACCTAGGTACCCAGGCTTCCCCTTTTGTGCTCAATAAATTTCAGCATGCAACATAAATAAATTTTCATATAAAACACCATTAATTTTCAATCACAACCAATACAGTAGCTATCACATTTTATACCACTTAAAACACACAACAAAACACTTAGATTTTTCATAAAACAATTCCTCAAAATCTCGTAGTGTTTCGGACACAAAACACCTTATAAACCTCACTTGAATACTATGTGCACATATTTAAGTTTCCAAAACATAAAGGGAATCCTACTACATTTCAGTGAAAACACAAAATCATTTTTAGGGCAACTCCATATGGTTCAAGAAACGACATCATTGAAAAGTCTCCATTTTTACACAACACAACTCTTAGAATTTCATGTGGTTCACAAACACCATTAAAAACAGATTTTTCAGCAACAAACACAAGGGACAATCATTAAAACCAGTATTTTTATCCCTATTATAGTTCAATAAAATTAACTAGTTACTTATAGGGTAGCCCCAATTAAACTAATAAAACATTTCTATGAAAAACCCCCAATTTCACATGAAATTGGCCTTTAGGATTCATTTTAAATACAAACACCACTAAAACTATATTTTTCAGAAATAATAAAATTCAATAAGCATTAAAATACACTAAAAACATTATCCAATTCACAAATATTTCATACACAATGGAATCACCTACAAAAACCAAGGAAACCCTTGAATCCTTTGTGCGAAAACTCAAACGCACCACCGCCGCACCTCTAGGAAGGTAAACCAGACCTAAAACCAGAATTTAAGACCATGAAACACAAGTTAAAACCTTAATTTTTAAATCCTACTTCCTGGACATTAGGAAACTCAATGATAATGGAAGAAACCCTAAGTAAATTGGATGTAACCCTAAACAAATTAAAAGAAGAAAGGAGGAGAACAACTTACTTAACATATCCTGTAGAAATCACCCCCAAAAATACCAGTATCTGATTTTAAAAATACTCAAACCTTAAAATGAGGTTCGAAAAAGGATAGGTAGATCATTAAAGAATTTTAATGGGGGGAAAAGAGTAAGAATAGAAGGAGTTATGAAGGAAACAAATTACCTTTATAAATCTGCCCGAAATTTGAGTTCTTCAGAAGTTTCGACCTACACCGCGATGCAAATGAGCTGAAAAGAGTGTGGGGGATATTAGACGCGCGGCTGGGTTCAAGGGGCGTGTTTGGTGCTTGGAATCACCGAAAAACCCTTAAAATGAATATGTTATTAACTAATAAAATTTTATTTTTAAAATTGGAATTGGGCTTTCGGGCAGGCCCAATCCCTTAAATAAAAACCCATATACACCTTGGTTATGGATTTCCAAAGGCTCCAAATTTTAATTTTGGTGTTAATATATCATGGGAGGACATTTAGGAGTTGGAATGTGTGAAAAATATTAAAAAATGAATACGTTAAAAAAGAAACAAAATTTATTTTAAAATCTGGAATTGGGCTCACGGTTTGGCCCAATTCATGAAAACTCACCTATTCTCCATAAAAACATTAGAAACCCCCCAAAACAAAGCATTAATAGAAATTAGAATAAACATACATTTAAAATAATCTATGTATGTGACAATTATCCCCACCATGAAAACTTTCCACCTCGGAAAGTCCCAGTAAGGCCAAAGCAACAACCAAACCCAACTAAGAAACCAAGAGGTACTCTCTTGCCAGGTTTCTCCCCCAAAGGCCATGACACCTCCAGTGATCAATGAAGGAAGGAATACTCTCACAAACGTGACTTACACCACTTTACTGAAATAATCATGCACATTCAGGCTTTATCCCAAATGAAAACTCCTCAAACACAATCTGAACAACACTCAATCAATTTACCCAAATAAACAACAACATCGAACAAGGTTACACTTGCCCTACTATAACTAAAACATTGGTAACTCTCCAATATCAATGTTTACCAAAGTAAGATTTAGGTATTTAGATATATCCAAATGATAATACCTACTTCCCATACAAAACCAAGGAAAAATATTAGTTACTCGTATGAAGAGACACAAATGGGCTCCCCACCGTAAGAGACAACTTAAATTTTTTTTCCCCGAGACAGAATCAAGACACTAATAGGGGGAGGCCCAAATAGACTCCCTAGTACAAGGGGTATACATAAATTAGAAATTTAAAAAATAATATACATGATACCCAAAGTGGGTCTTCCCACCGCAAGAACCAACCATCTTAACCGACCGGCGTGGGCCGACACGAAAAGACCCCAAAATTAAGGAGTTGGGATGGTCGCACGATTAGTCTGCACAATTTGTAAAACTGTGCGATACTATGTGGATCCTTATATCTTCATGGTAATTTTTTGTTCATGGTTAGAAATAACCATGTGAAAACCGTGTGCTCAACTTGTCTAGACAAATTTCCAACCATTCTCCAAAGACTCAATGGAAACCAAAGGGGGAGGGAATAACGTTGTGTGAATACATGGGTACAAGATCCTCCACCTATTTCCACCGAATGGGAAAAATAGAAGAAATATTATGACACCATAGGTTTAAACTCTTCCTATCTTTTATACTGAGGATATGACATTGTACAAGGGTTTAAACGACACTGGGGTTTCCCCTGACTACGCGCCAGCTTCTCTCCGGGACCTATGGCTGGAGCTCAAAATATTGAAGCATCTTCGGCCACGCAGTTAGGTTGTTGAAACCCCTATGTGGAACTTCTTCTTTCAGTTCCACAAAAAACTACACCTCATACCCCGATGGGATCATCAAGACATAACATACTTCATAACCCACTTTACCAAAAAGATACATTTCACTGAAACAAGGGATCAGAAGATGCACACATATCACACCTTGTTTCTTTGGGTGAGAAACAACAGAAGGGAAAGACACGTATAAACCCCTTCCTTTAAGATAGAGTATTTGATGTTTTTACCAAGGGAAAAATAATCCCAAAATAACATAGAACCTTAGAGGATTCTGTGACCTTCACCATTATGGTCAAAAGAGCACACAACATCACAATGCGTCACCGAACATGACCCATGCGATTGATAGAAACAATACATGGAACGGGACCATATTCAAAGTCCCTACACAACAGATAAGTCCAAAAAGTTGACACAATATCCTATCATGACCGAAATCTCAAAATTGGTGGTTTAATAATAACTCTTTCTTCAAAGAAACTATAAAGAACCCAGAGGCCCTCTTAGACACCATCAAGACACTCATCCGTACTAACAACGAAAGAACACTCCCACCTTTGATGAATCAAGAAACTTAAGAAATTAAGGTCTCTTTCAGCCTTCCACAAGAACTATCCCACTAGAAGAGGATCCAAAAATCAGATAAATGAATGGGTGTAGACTCAATAAAAAAATGTTCGATAAAATATTTTTTATATTGATCAACTGGAGGATTTTCCAATGGCGAAACAAAACGGGTTGCACTTCAGCTGTGCATTAACCCTTAATGGGGGCGTACCTTATCCAATGAGAGAACCCAAGGACCCAACCAAGCTATTATATTGGTCAAAACATGACACAAACCAGATCCAAACACATAAAGGGAACCACCGTAAAGGCATCCCAAAATGTTTTTCAAAAGAGACCTCTAACCATCCCCACAACACAGCTTACCGACCAAACACAAACCCAAAACATAGTTCAAACAGAAGGGGGTTCTTGAACTCAAAACATCCCACAACATCAACATTTTCAAAAACACTTAATACAAACAATACAAAACTATTCATCAAGACATCATGTTTTTCTTTAAAACCAATTCTTTGAAAACAAACGGTTTAGCAGTAAGTGTATCCACCAATGGTACCCCATGGGCCTCAAACATGCATGTTTTTGTGCCACACCGGGAACCCTCCTCATATCCATCCCAGCACTCATCCAGTCATGCCATCAACCATCCATCATCCCATATAACTCCATGCATGTGGTCACTCATGTAAATACCAAAGCGTAAAACAAAACTTCCTTCCACTTTTCAAAAACAAAATGGTCAACCAACCCAACCTTTTTCTCAAAACTGCTAACAATGAGATCAAAATCCCAATTCACATCTTACAAAACATTTCATAAGGACACAACCATTTAGAAAAGAACTCACTTTCAAGTTATTCACATCAATTTCAAAACATATCATCCCATTAAAACACACTCTAATTGTTTAGAAAACTCTATTGAAAACTCTTTTCAAAACCAAATTCAATATAGTTCCTGCTTTCAAAGAGGTGTAAGCACACCATTTTACATTTCAAAACAATTCTAAAAATTCAGTTCCGCCATTTGATAAACCAAACCATTCCCTCTTTATTTTAAAATCATTTCATAAAAACTTTACGCTTCTTAAAACCAAGTCACCTTAAAACCAAAGTTCTATGATTTCAAAACTAAAGCAAAAAACAATGAAAGAGGAAACTAGTTTCGGTGGGTGACTTGGACATATGGTTGGCAGCCAAATTCCAATCACTTCTCTATCACAGAAGGTATTCTAGGGAAATATCCATGGCTCCACATGGCTTTCCAGGCCCTGCGAGCTCACTGAGATTATTTTCCCAACCCTCTTTTCATTTCCCATAGTCATCATTAAACCAAGAAAACCAAAGGACTCAGATAAATCCATACTTCCCATTGTGACTTGAATCTCGTCATGAGGTGTGCTGGCCAGGAACACTACCCATGACTGAAATTTCAAGTCCCAAAAATCCTAGCTCCAGACTATGCTGACTCTTCCCCAAATAACATGACCCAAGGAGCGAATGTGCTCTGATACCATTTTGTCACGAACCGAATCTGGTCACCGCCAAAACCGGCACCAAACCCAGCCCGTGACATGACCCGAAGGGCGTTCCCTATCCCCACGGGTAGGTACAAGTGCCCGGGTATCATTAATTTAGGTTTGGGAACGATTTACCCGAGTATGAAAGCATAAAACATTAAAAAAAATCCATAATATAAATCTGAAATTTTTGAGCCAAACAAGACTTAAGTGAAAACCAGAACTGAGTACATTGGTTTAAAGATAATACAAGTGGTCCAAATATAAATAATTATAGCATCAAGACAGATCCAAGGAATCCACACGACTAGGGGTCATCGCCCCCAAGCTATCTCCACAACTCCACACCAAGGATGGGGACTAACACCATGAACCGCCATAACCCTTAGCCTTTCCTTTACCTGAATCAAACATAACCAAGTCTAATTACACCCAAGGGGTGTAAGTAGGGTGTGAGCCTATGCCCAGTAGGATACCATCCAATGATTCCAAAGAGTAAGAAATACAATGTGAAAAAGAAAACGGTTTTCAAATGCAATGAAAAGTAGTGTTAAAATTTCAAGAAATGAAACCTCTAATTGAAAATAGTTTTCAATCCAAAATTTTCAGAATATTAACACATTAAAATAGAAATGTTAGATTCTGTGATTTAATTCCAAACACACCCTAAGATATGGGTAAATACTACAAATCCAATGAGCAACAACATTGGGAACACCCCTTGGCACTAGGTTGTCTTGGGCCCTATGTACCTCGTACCTCGGTGTAAAGTAACCATAGAAAAATCCTTTCTCGTGCATGAGCCACTAGTAGGGAACATACCCATAACCTATTGGTCCCCAATAATCATCCACATAGTTTAGTTAGAGTTTTCGTTATCCAAATGCTAAGTGAAATAGGGACAAAACCCATCCGGTCCACTAGCCGTACTAGTACAAATCTGCCCCACCTAGGTACTCGGGCTTCCCCTTTTGTACTCAATCAATTTCAGTGTGCAACATAAATAAATTTTCATATAAAACACCATTACTGGTCAATCTCAACCAATACAGTGTCTATCACATTTTATACCACTTAAAACACGCAACAAAACACTTAGATTTTTCATAAAACAATTCCTCAAAATCTCGTAGTGTTTCGGACACAAAACACCTTATAAACCTCACTTTCATGCTATGTGCACATAATTAAGTTTCCAAAACATAAAGGGAATCCTAATAAATTTCAATTAAAACACAAAATCATTTTTAGGGAAACCCCATATGGTTCAAGAAACGACATCATTGCAAAGTCTCCATTTTTACACAACACAACTCTTAGAATTTCATGTGGTTCACAAACACCATTAAAACCAGATTTTTCATCAAAAAACACAAGGGACAATCATTAAAAACAGTATTTTTATCCCTATTATAGTTCAATAAAATCAACTAGTTACTTATAGGGTAGCCCCAATTAAACTAATAAAACATTTCTATGAAAAACCCCCAATTTCTCATGAAATTGGCTTTTAGGATTCATTTTAAATACAAACACCACTAAAACTATATTTTTCAGAAATAATAAAATTTAATAAGCATGAAAATACCCTAAAAACAGTAGTCAATTCACAAATATTTCATACACAATGGAATCGCCTACAAAAACCAAGGAAACCCTTGAATCCTTTGTGCGAAAACTCAAACGCACCACCGTCGCACCTCTAGGAAGGTAAACCAGACCTAAAACCAGAATTTCAGACCATGAAACACAAGATAAAACCTTAATTTTTAAACCCTACTTCCTGTACATTAGGAACCTCAATGATAATGGAAGAAACCCTAAGTAAATTGGATGTAACCCTAAACAAATTGAAAGAAGAATGGAGGAGAACAACTTACTTAACATATCCTGTAGAAATCACCCCCAACAATACCAGTATCTGATTTTAAAAATACTTAAACCTTCAAGGTAGGTTCGAAAAAGGATAGGTAGATCATTTAGGAATTTGAATGGGGGAAAAAGAGTATGAAATCGAAGGAGTTATGAAGGAAACAAATTACCTTTATAAATCTACCCGAAATTTGAGTTCTCCAGAAGTTTCGACCTAAACCGCAATGAAAATGAGTTTCAAAGAGTGTGGGAGGATATTGGACGTGTGTATGGGTTTAAGGGGAGTGTTTGGGACTTGTAATCACCGAAACACCCTTAAAAATGAATAAGTTATTAACTAATCAAATTTTATTTGTAAAACTGGAATTGGGCTTTCGGGTAGGACCAATCCCTTAAATAAAAACCCATATACACCTTGGTTATGGATTTACAAAGGCTCCAAATTTTAATTGTGGTGTTAATATATCAGGGGAGGAAATTTAGGAGTAGGAATGAGTGAAAACTATTAAAAAATTAATAAGTTATAAAAGAAACAAAATTTATTTTTAAATCTGGAATTGGGCTCACGGTTTGGCCCAATTCATGAAAACTCACCTATTCTCCATAAAAACTTTGGAAACCCCCCAAAACAAATCATTAATGGAAATTAGAATAAAAATAAATTTAAAATAAGATATGTATGTGACAATTCTCCCTACCATGAAAACTTTCCGCCCCGTAAAGTCATAGTAAGGCCAAAGCAACAACCAAACCCAACTGAGAAACCAAGAGGTACTCTCTTGCCAGGTTTCTCCCCCAAAGGCCATGACACCTCCAGTGATCAATGAAGGAAGGAATACTCTCAAAAACCTGACTTAAACCACTTTCCTGAAAGAATCAAGCACATTTAGGCTTTATCCCAAATGAAAACTCCTCAAACACAATCTGAACAACACTCAATCAATTTACCCAAATAAACAACAACATCGAACAAGGTTACACTTGCCCTACTATAACTAAACCATTGGTCACTCTCCAATATCAATGTTTACCAAAGTAAGATGTAGGTAGTTAGATATATACAAATGATAATACCTACTTCCCATAGAAAACCAAGGAAAAATATGAGTTACTCGTATGTAGAGACACAAATGGGCTCCCCCCCGTAAGAGACAACATAAATTTTTTTTCCCCGAGACAGAATCAAGACACTAATAGGGGGAGGCCCAAACAGACTCCCTAGTACAAGGGGTATACATAAATTAGAAATTTAAAAAATAATATACATGATACCCACAGTGGGTCTTCCCACCACAAGAACCAACCATCTTAACCGACCGGCGTGGGCCGACACGAAAAGACCCCAAAATTAAGGAGTTGGGATGCTCGCACGATTAGTTTGCACAGTTTGTAAAACTGTGCGATACTATGTGGATCCTTATATCTGCATGGTTATTTTTTTGTTCATGGTTAGAAATAACCATGTGAAAACCGTGTTCTCAACTTTTATATCCAAATTTCCAACCATTCTCCAAAGACTCAATGGAAACCAAAGGGGGAGGGAATAACATTATGTGATGACATGGGTACAAGACCCTCCACCTATTTCCACCGAATGGGAACAATAGAAGAAATATTATGACACCATATGTTTAAACTCTTCCTATATTTCATACTGAGGATAGGACATTGTACAAGGGTTTAAATGACATTGGGGTTTCCCCTGACTACGCGCCAGCTTCTCTTCGGGACCTATGGCTGGAGCTCAAAATATTGAAGCATATTCGGCCAAGCAGTTAGGCTGTTGAAACCCCTATGTGGAACTTCTTCTTTCGGTGCCACAAACAACTACACCTCATACCCCGATGGCTTCATCAAGACATAACACACTTCATAACCCACTTTACCAAAAACAGACATTTCACCTAAACAAGGGATCAAAAGATGCACACACATCACACCTTGTTTCTTTGGGTGAGAAACAACAGAAGGGAAAGACACGTATAAAAACCTTCCTTTAAGATAGAGGATTTGATGTTTTTACCAAGGGAGACATAATCCCAACATAACATAGAACCTTAGAGGATTGTTTGACCTTCACCATTATGGTCAAAAGAGCACAAAACATCACAATGCGTCACCGAACATGACCCATGCGATTGATTGAAACAATACATGGAACGAGACCATATTCAAAGTCCTTACACAACAGATAAGTCCAAAAAGTGGACACATATCCTATCATGACCGAAATCTCAAAATTGGTAGGTTAATAATAACTCTTTCTTCAAAAAAAAACTATAAAGAACCCATAGGCCCTCTTAGACACCATCAAGACACTCATCTGTACAAACAACAAAAGAACACTCCCACCTTTGATGAATCAGGAAACTTAAGAAACTAATGTCTCTCTCAACCTTACACAAGAACTATCCCACTAAAAGAGGATCCAAAAATCAGTGAAATGAATGGGTGTAGACTCAATAAAAAATGTTCGATAAAAAATTCTTTATATTGATCAACTGGAGGATTTTCCAATGGCGAAACAAAACAGGTTGCACTTCCGTTGTGCATTAACCCTTAATGGGGGTGTACCTTATCCAATGAAAGAACCCAATGACCCAACCGAGCTGGTCTATTGGTCAAAACATGACACAAACCAGATCCAAACACATGAAGGGAACCACCGTAAAGGCATCCCAAAATGTTTTTCAAATGAGACCACTAACCGTCCCCACAACACAGATAACCGACCAAACACAAACCCAAAACATAGTTCAAACAGAAGGGGGTTCTTGAACTCAAAACATCCCACAACATCAACATTTTCAAAAACCCATAATACAAACAATACCAAACTATTCATCAAGACATCATGTTTTTCTTTAAAACGAATTCTTTAAAAACAAACGGTTTAGCAGTAAGCGTATCCACCAATGGTACCCCATGGGCCTCACACATTCATGTTTTTGTGCCACACCAGGCACCCTCCTCATATCCATCCCAGCACTCATCTAGTCATTCCATAAACCATCCATCATCCCATATAACTCCATGCATGTGGTCACTCATGGAAATACCAAAGGTTAAAACAAAACTTCCTTCCACTTTTTAAAAACAAAATGGTCAACCAACCCAACCTTTTTCTCAAAACAGCTAACAATGAGATCAAAATCTCAATTCACATCTTACAAAACATTTCATAAGGACACAACCATTTAGAAAAGAACTCACTTTCAAGTTATTCACATCAATTTCAAAAAATATCATCACATTAAAACACACTCTAATTATTTAGAAAACTCTATTGAAAACGCTTTTCAAAACCAAATTCAATATAGTTCCTGCTTTCAAAGAGGTGTAAGCAAACCATTTTACATTTCAAAACAATTTAAAAGTTCAGTTCCGCAATTTCATAAACCAAACCATTCCCTCTTTATTTGAAAATCATTTCATAAAAACTTTACGCTTATTAAAACCAAGTCACCTTAAAACCAAAGTTCTATGATTTCAAAACTAAAGCACAAAACAATGAAAGAGGAAACTAGTTTCGGTGGGTGACTTGGACATATGGTTAGCAACCATATTCCAATCACTTCGCCGTCATAGAGAGTATTCTAAGGAAATATCCATGGCTCCACATGGCTTGCCAGGCCTTGTGAGCTCACTGAGATTATTTTCCCAACTCTCTTTTCATTTCCCATAGTCATCATTAAACCAAGAAAACCAAAGGACTCAGATAAATCCATACTTTCAATGGTGACATGAATCCCATCATGAGGTGTGCTAGCCAGGAACACTACCCATGACTGAAATTTCAAGTCCCAAAAATCCTAGCTCCAAACTATGCTGACTCTTCCCCAAATAACATGACCCAAGGAGCGAACCTGCTCTGATACCATTTTGTCACGAACCAAATATGGTCACAGCCAAAACCGGCACCAAACCCAGCCCGTGACATGACCCGAAGGGCGTTCCTTATCCCCACGGGCTGGAACAAGGGCCCAGGTATCATTAATTTTAGTTTGGGAACGATTTACCAGAGTATGAAATCATAAAACATTAAAAACATTCCATAATATAAATCTGAAATTTTTGATCCAAACAAGACTTAAGTGAAAACCAGAACTGAGTACATTGGTTTAAAGATAATACAAGTGGTCCAAATAATAATAATTATAGCATCAAGACAGCTCCAAGGACTCCACACGACTATGGGTCATCCCCCCCAAGTTATCTCCACAACTCCACACCAAGGATGGGGACTAACACCATGAACCGCCATCACCCTTAGCCTTTACTTTACCTGAATAAAACATAACCAAGTCTACTTAAACCCAAGGGGTGTAAGTAGGGTTTGAGCCTATGCCCATTAGGATACCACCCAATGATTCCAAAGAGTAATAAATACAATGTGAAAAAGCAAACGGTTTTCAAACGCAGGGAAAAGTAGTGTTAAAATTTCAAGAAATGAAACCTCTAATTGAAAATAGTTTTCAATCCAAAATTTTCAGAAAATTAACAAATTAAAATAGAAATTTTAGATTCTGTGATTTACTTCCAAACACACCCTATGACATGGGTAAATACTAAAAATCCAATGAGCAACAACATTGGGAACACCCCTTGGCACTAGGTTGTCTTGGGCCCTATGTACCTCATACCTCGGTGTAAAGTAACCATAGAAAAATCATTTCTCGTACACAAGATACTAGTAGGGAGCATACCCATAACCTAGTGGTCCCTAATAATCATCCACATAGTTTATTTAGAGTTGCCTTTATCCAAATGCTAAGTGAAACAGGGACCAAACCCATCCGGTCCACTAGCCGTACTAGTACAAATCTGCCCCACCTAGGTACCCAGGCTTCCCCTTTTGTGCTCAATCAATTTCAGCGTGCAACATAAATAAATTTTCATATAAAACACCATTACTGGTCAATCACAACCAATAAAGTATCTATCACATTTATACCACTTAAAACACGCAACAAAACACTTAGATTTTTCATAAAACAATTCCTCAAAATCTCGTAGTGTTTCAGACACAAAACACCTTATAAACCTCACTTGCATACTATCTGCACATATTTAAGTTTACAAAACATAAAGGGAATCCTACTACATTTCAGTTAAAACACAAAATCATTTTTAGGGCAACCCCATATGGTTCAAGAAATGACATCATTGCAAAGTCTCCATTTTTACACAACACAACTCTTAGAATTTCATGTGGTTCACAAACACCATTAAAACCAGATTTTTCATCAACAAAAACAAGGGACAATCATTAAAAATAGTATTTTTATCCCTATTATAGTTCAATAAAATCAACTAGTTACTTATAGGGTAGCCCCAATTAAACTAATAAAACATTTCTATGAAAAACCCCAAATTTCACATGAAATTGGCCTTTAGGATTCATTTTAAATACAAACACCACTAAAACTATATTTTTTAGAAATAATAAAATTTAATAAGCATGAAAATACCCTAAAAACTGTATCCAATTCACAAATATTTTATACACAATGTAATCACCTACAAAAACAAAGGAAACCCTTGAATCCTTTGTGCAAAAACTCAAACGCACCACCGCCGCACCTCTAGGAAGGTAAACCAGACCTAAAACCAGAATTTCAGACCATGAAACACAAGATAAAACCTTAATTTTTAAACCCTACTTCCTGTACATTTTGAACCTCAATGATAATGGATAAATCCCTAAGTAAATTGGATGTAACTCTAAACAAATTGAAAGAAGAAAAGAGGAGAACAACTTACTTAACATATCCTGTAGAAATCGCCCCCAAAAATAACTATATCTGATTTTAAAAATAATCAACCCTTAAAGGGAGGTTCTAACGAGGGTAGTTAGATCATTTAGGAATTTGAATAGGGGAAAACGAGTAAGAAACGAAGGAGTTATGAATGAAACAAATTACCTTTATAAATCTGCCCGAAATTTGAGTTCTTCAGAAGTTTCGAACTAACCGCAATGAACATGAGCTGAAAAGAGTGTAGGAGGATATTGGAATCGCGGATGGGTTCAAGGGGCGTGTTTGGGGCTTGGAATAACCGAAAAACCCTTAAAAATAAATAAGTTATTAACTAATCAAATTTTATTTTTAAAACTAGAATTGGGCTCTCGGGAAGACCCAATCCCTTAAATACAAACCCATATACACCTTGGTTATGGATTTCCAAAGGCTCCAAATTTTAATTTTGGTGTTAATATATCAGGGTAGGACATTTAGGAGTTGGAATGAGTGAAAAATATTAAAAAATGAAAATGTTATAATAGAAACAAAATTTATTTTTTAAATCTGGAATTGGGCTCACGGTTTGGCCCAATTCATGGAAACTCACCTATTCTCCATAAAAACTTTGGAAACCCCCCAAAACAAAGAATTAATGGAAATTAGAATAAAAATACATTTAAAATAAGATATTTATGTGACAATTAACTAATTTTATAACAACACTAGCATCCTCAATATACTAGGATTTTCTTAGGAGAATTATTTGAACTGCACTTTCACAAACCTCCATCTAATGGATGAAGAACATACTGTTTCTGTGGATGGAAAACTAATGCCTCAAGAAATGATGATTATTCGATTATCATCTACCACTTATAATGGGGGGCCATTAAGATGACACAATATTTATAAATGATATATATTATGTTTATTTTTTCTTTATGTTTTTTTTATTTTCCATTTATATCATACCTTTATGGTTCTTATTATGGGTAAACGCGATAATTTCATTTGAGGAAGTGTGGACTACCGCCCCCTCAAAGTGATATGACTTGTTAATGACTTATATGGGATGTATAAAAGATGGATTTAATGATATTATATATGATATTATACTGGAATTATAATATATCTATGTATCATTATATTTTAATTCCATCAAAATATGAAATAGAAATGAAAGTAGCGTTCATGCGTACGTACGCCTTACCGTCGCCATGAATGGTGATATTCATTTCTTACCTCCAAATAATATGTATTGTTATAAATAAATATATATATATATACTAGATACATATGATATATCTGATATCTAAATAATGAATATCATTATGGATATAATGGACTATTGACAACATTGACAACTTGTAAATATAAGGTGTTCATTTTTTACTCAAGTACCAAAATCGAAAAAACAACCATTATTAACATAAATGATTGCATAATGTTTATAACATGGTAATAACTGATATAAAAAGACTAATAAACTTGAAAAAGGTTCTTAAGAAAGTATAAATTAACTTTATTTTGTTATTTAGGATATTTAATAATGAACGGGTCAAGTCGAACATGAGGTAAGGGACTTCGTCTCAATCTCCTTTCATTGAGGCATATTTTCATTAATATACAACTTTAATTTATATAGTGTATAAACCCCTTTTAATTTTACTTTTATTTCAAATGGAATCTTTTTATATGAACCATTTTACTAAACGACAAAAAAAGAATATTCTGTTTAACGTAAGCAGTGACAATGACCTTTTCCGCCGCCTCGAGTATTATTTGATCATTGGCTTCCTCGATAATCTGTAATTTTTTTAAAAGAAAATAAATACCATATAAACTTTTATGGATTTTGGTATTGAAAATGGTTTTGATAAAGGATTACTTTATGTCAATATATTTAAATGATATTTTATTATTGAAATGTGGAAATGTTATCATTCCTTTATAATGGTTTTATGTGTTATGATTTTATAAGTGTACTTGGACATTTGATGGGTGGTTATGTGACAAACCAAATGAAGAGTGGTGCCATAAAAACCAGGATGGGTGGTTACTTTATAACCTCCAATGCATTGGGTATGGAAGTCATCCATATGACTATTCTATTTAGTGATATGTGTGGAAGTCAACTATATGGTAATTCTAATTAAGTATGTTTATGTCCCAAGTTACCTTTATATGTTATGTGTTCTTTATATGGGTTTTATAGTAATATTTTGGTTACTAAAGGGTAAGTAGTGATCTTTTATTCAGTGAAGATTATTTAATTCTTCATAAAGGTGAAAATTAATACTTATGTGAAAGTTTTCATGGTTTGCTTGTTGTTTTGAAAAACTAACAGTTTTACTTCTTTGTGTATCCCATACTATGATTTTTATGCTCATCCCATGTTTTTGAAATGTTTTTAACTGGACTTAAAGAATAATAGTCTCAAGGATGGGATCAAGGAAAAGTCATTCCATCTTAAACATGGAACTGGACATAGAAATTTTTTTCAAGAGTTCTTGTTTTGTTAAAAAATGGAAAATTAGTAGAAGTTTCAACTTTGTAATTTTTTGAAAAGAAATGTAATAGTTATGACCTAATTCTCTAAAACTCCAAACCTGAAAAGATCCTCAATGTGAATTATTAGCATAATTCAAGATTATGTATATTTTAAGACCGGGACCTTATAGTTGGTATTAGATGTCATTTTAGATAACATTAGGAGTTAGGGTATTGTTAAACTAACATCCATAAATTTATTTATGTTAATGATATAGAATTTATAGATTTCCATGTTTCTTCTCCTAAGATATTTTTGTGTTTAGAATGGTTTTCTGTAGAGGAAACAGGTAAGCTGTGTTGGGATGACATCAGGAGTAAAACAATATTCTAAATCAGCAACCTGAGATGGTTAGAATTGGAACTGAATAATTTGTTGCAGTGATGGAAAAATTGAATCAGGCTGTAAATGGTGGTGGTATCCATGCACGAGATCAGCCAGATCTATCGTAGAGGAATATTTCAGTAGTGGAGCATTTCATGAGGAAAAATCCCTCATCATTCAGAGGATCATTTGACACTGTTCTAGTAGAAGGATGGATTAAAGAACTGGAGAAATTTTTTGATGTCATGGGGTGTTCAAAACATCAAAAGGTTAATCTTTCTGTTTATAGTTTTGAAGGTGAAGCTGATCAGTATTGGTCAATGGTGAAAAATATCATGGATAGTGAGGAGATTTATGCTCTTGATTGGGATGAATTCAAAGGTATGTTTCTTGAGAAATATTTTCCTAAGGTGGTTATTATTAGGATGGAAAAGAAAATCCTGTAATTATGGTAGGAGGATGACTCAGGGGCTACTTATGAAGAAAAATTCAGTCGACTAGCAAGGTATGCTCCAAATTTCATCCAGGATTTTGATTGTAAGATAAATCGATTTGACTCAGGACTGAATCTACGATATTGAAGAGAATTAGCCTCTCGTGAGTTCAAAAGTTATAAAAAACATGATCAATATGCAGAGAATGTGGAAATTGAGTTTTTAATGATAAGGTATTCATTGACAAACAACAGAATAAGAGGTCAAGTTGGCAGGCAAAGGGAAATAATTCATCAAAGATGCCCGGAGGTAAGAAAATTCAATATCCAACTTGTGAGAAGTGTGGTAGAAAGAATCCTAGATAATGTTTATCAAAGTCTGGAAAGTGCTTCTGGTGTGGTAAGTCTAGTCATATTGCTCGTAACTGTATGGAATATGATCATGAAGGAAATGAAAATCCATTGGTAAGTTGTTTTAAATTTAATTAAATGGGTCATTATGTAAATGAGTGTCCAGTGAAGAACTCATTTGAGGGAAAGCAGCCAGACTACAAGGAGAAAGGGGTAGTGATGTCCGTTGAAGGTACTTCTGTAGATGTTGGGCCGTAAAATGTAGTATGAGCTCTAGGGCGATCACTATTTTTTGAATATTGATTTGAGGTCGGGGTACCATCAGTTGAAAGTAAAAGAAGAAGACATTCTGAAGACCGTGTTTTGTACTAGATAAGGCTATTATGAATTAGTAGTTATGACTTTTGGGTTAATAAATTCACCTAAAGTATTCATGGATCTTATGAATAGAATTTTATGAGAGTTCATAGATAAGTTTTTGGTTGTGTTCATTGATGATATTTTGATTTATTCTAAAAGTAAAGAGGAGCATGAAAGTCATTTTAGGGTCATCCTACAAACCTTAAAAGAAAAGAAACTTTATGGTAAATTCGAAAAGTGTGAGTTTTGGTTACAACAAATTTCTTTCCTTGGTCACATTGTATCAAAAAATGGCCTAACAATTGATCCTGCTAAAAGAAAAGATATTGAAGAATGTCCAAGACCCACAAATATAACCGAGATCCATAGTTTTCTTGGTTTGGCAGGTTATTACTGAAGGTTCGTTGAGAAGTTTTCACGGTTATCTATTCCAATGACTAAGTTAACTCCAAAAGGTGTTAAGTTCATTTGGACAAAATATTGTGATGATTGTTTTCATGAATTGAAAAGGAAATTGGTGAATGCTCTAGTTTGGGGACTGACTTCCAGAGTTGGTAATTTTTTTATCTATAGTGATGCTTCATTGAATGGACTTGGTTGTGTCCTTATGCAGAATGACCAAGTAATTTCTTATACTTCATTTCTATTGAAACCTCATGAGTTAAATTACCCTACACATGATTTGGAATTATCCGTTGTTGTTTTTGCTTAAAAAATTTAGAGGCACAATTTGTATGGAGTAAAATATGAAATATATACTGAGCACAAAAGATTAAAGTATATATTCACTCAGATAGAATTGAACATGAGACAAAGCGATGGCTGGAATTAATCAAGGATTATGATTTCAAGATCGATTACCATCTGCGAAAAGAATATAAAGTGGCTGATACTTTGAGTCGAAAAAGTAATGCTTCATTAACCATGCTACATTTAGAATGAGATCCTTTGGTTGTTTATTTGATAAACTATGGAATATAAGTTTTTGGTGTAGGAAATTATTTTGTTTTGTTTCAGGTGTCATTGAAATCATCTCTATCAGACAGAATAAAGTAAGCACAGAAGGAAGACAGTGATTTGTAGAAAAAGGTTGAGTTGGTTGAGAATGGTAAGTTGCTTGAATTTAACGTTGATAATGATTGTGTTTTGAGGTTTGGGAAGAGATTATGTGTGCCTTGTGATTCACAGTTGAAGAATGAGTTGTTATGTGAAGCTCATAGTTCTCCGTTTTTAGTTCATCCTGGTAGTACTAAGATGTACAGAGATCTTCAGAAGTAGTACTGGTGGGATGGAATAAAAAGAGATATTGCTGATGTTACTGTGAATTGTTTTACTTGTTAGTAGGTTAAAGCATAGAAGATGTTAACGAAATGGATTCTTTAGTCTTTACCGGTGCCAGAGTGGAAATGGAAAATATATCCATGGACTATGTTGTGGGATTACCAAAGACATCTCGAGGTAATAATGCAATCTGGTTTATAGTTGATCAATCGACTAAATCTGCTCATTTCCTTCATATTCGAGATACTTTGTCTCTAGATCAACTTTCTCAGTCGTATGTTAAATAGATATTCAGGTTGCATAGTGTTCCCCTCTCCACTGTATCTGATCATGATTTCAGGTTTACTTCTAAATTTTGGAAATGCCTTAAGAATTCATTGGGTACTGAATTAAATTTTAGTATAACTTTTCATCCTCAATCAGATGGGCAGTCAGAACGAACAATTCAGACCTTGAAAGATATGTTACGTGCTTTTTCTAAATTTATTATCAGGGATGTTAGGACCAACATCTTTATTTGGATGAATTTTCATATAATAAATGTATTCATTCTAGTATATAGATGGCTCCATTTGAGGCATTATATGGAAAGTGTTGTCGATCTCTAGCTTATTGGGATGAAGTGGGTGAAAGGACGCTGATGGGACCAGAATTGGTAGAAGATATGGTAGAAAAATTACAGTGGATTCAAAAGAACATGAGAAATGCTCAGAGAAGACAGAAAAGTTATTCGAATAATTGGATGAAGGATCTTTCTTTTGAGGTAGGTGATCATGTCTTTCTCAAATTTTCTCCATGGAAAAGTGTGATGTGTTTTTGTAATAAGGGAAAGTTGAGTCCGAATTTTTTTGGACCTTATGAAATCCTGGAGAAATTTGGATTAGTTGTGTACAAAGTGGCTTTACCTCCATGTTTATTTCAGGTACACAATTTTTTCATGTTTCAGTTTTGAGAAAGTATATGCCAGATCCATCTCATGTTTTGAGTCCAGAGGTAGTTCAGTTGGAAGAGAATATCTCTTATGATTAACAACCAGTCCAGATTATTGAACATAGGGAGAAAGTGTTGTGGAATAAGTTAATTCACCAGGTAAAGGTTTTGTGGAAAAACCTTATGGTTGAAGAGGTAACGTGGGAATCTAAAAATGCTATGAGAGATAAATACCACCACTTATTTTGATAAGTGAATAAAAATTGTGAGGATGTAATTTCCAAAAGGGGGGAAGGATGTAACATCCCAGGTAAATGAAGAATAATATATTTCAATAATTATTAATATTTTTGAATTAAATATTAATTTTACTTTAAAAGGGTTTCTATGTTCGATAGCGTACCCAATACGCAACAACAGGTTTCTTTGAAATCTTACGTTGCACACTAATAATATAATATTATTATTTTAAATGTAAGATAACTCCTAGCCATTGTATTTGCGGGAATGAACAAAAATAACTACAGTATGATTATAAATGTTTGTTAAATGTATTTAAATTTATCCAATAAAAGTTAGAGGCTTAAAATGTGAACAAATCTAATTTTAACCATAATTTACATTAAATGGTCGTTTTACCACCATTTTATGGAGAACACTCTTTAAATATAGTTTTGGTCACATTAATACATTCTATTTGAACAAATATAATACTTCTTTATAATGGGGACATTAAAATTTACATTGTGTAAATTTTTTGAATTTTTCTGATAAAGATCATTTTTAATGAATAGTAAAGAATATTGTATTTTAATTCAAAACTGCGTTTTAATATATTTTATTTATATGGTTAGATTATGTTTTAATTGGTTTTAAATTGTAATTAGAATATATTTTTACCATTAAATCCAATTATGGTCATTGGAAGTAATTTCACTTTGAATTTGGACATAAACAAGTGACAATCGTTTAATAGTTATTGTTTCTTAAAAACATGCTATTTGTGTTAACAACAGAAATTAATTTTAAATTAATTAATGAAACTTATATGTTTATAATTTGGTAAAATAGAAATTATTTTTGAATTTTTAATATCAAATATATATTAGGCTGATTTTTTGGTATTTTTCTGAAAAGCTTCAATTTTTTATGAATAATGAAACCACTTAGTAGTAGTTAAAAAACTGCCTTTTCATTTAAATGAAATTTTACCACTTTTGTGAATTGAATTTTGAAAATATGACATAAATGGTTATTATTTGTAAGTAAAATTTCATTCAATAATATGAAAATAATTTTCGGTGAATCATAACTTTTGACATTTATTTACCGTGGTTAAAAGTAAATAGGGTAATTCAAGGTAAAAATAATATTATAATAATTCAAAATTACCTTAACACATGTATTAGCCTTATTTTATGAGTAATTTACTACCATGGGAATCCTTGGGTCTATTTTGGTACCCCATGGAGCCACTTATAAATTATAATTAGACTTTATATTAATTTATTTAAAGTAAATCCAAAATGACAAAAACAAAACTCTTTTAGTAAATTAATATTTATCTATTGTTATATAAGTATTAATTTTTACTATAAATATTCATTGGAAATATAATAATATTTCCAACCTCATGGTATTTTTTTATAATTTTTAGAGATCGAATAAATTGTATTATTTTTGACACAATAATGATGCAGTGTTTACCTCATTAATAAATCATTTAAATAAATAAGATTATAAATATTAAAATAACATCCATAAATAGTCCAATTCTTATGGGATGATTTTATTTCGACAATTAGTCATCTTATCATCAACTCTAATTATTTTTGGACCTCTAAAAATCGAATATCATTATATAATAAAATAATATTTTCACACTTTCCTAAAGAACCCCTCCTCCCCCTTATAAAAGGAGACCATTTTTAACTAATTACTCACACAACTCAAGCCTTTTGTCTTGGACAACTTCTTCCAAATTATGCTCCCTACATCCCTCTATTATACCTTGAAGCCTTACCTTAGGTATAAGGCACTTCAACAAACCATTTTGGTTCAATCCAAAGGGAGTTACCCAAATTAAAGGTAATGGTTTCTCTTAACCTTTTTTCTTTAATTTTACTTCTCCAACCCCTAAACTCTTTTTATTCCCTTATTTTATAACAAAACCAGTATCCTGAATATACTAGGATGTTTTTATGATAATTATTCTAACTACACTTACACACACCTCCATCTAATGGGGGAAGAACATACTGTTTCTGTGGATGGAAAACGAACACCTCACAAAAAGATGATTTTTCGATTATCTCCTACCACCTATCATGATGTCCATTAAGATGAAACTATATTTATATATGATATATATTTTGATTATGTTTTCTTTGTGCATCTGTATTTTCAATTTTTATCATACCTTAATGGTTTTCATAATGGGTAACGCGATAATTTCATTTGAGGAAGTGCGGACTACCGCCCCATCAAAGTGATATAAAGCATTAATTATTTATATTGGATGTATAAAGGATGTATTTAATGATATTATATATGATATTATACTGGAATTATAATATTCCTTAGTATCATTATGTTTTAATTCCATTAAAACAAGAAATATAAATGAAAGTAGCGTTCAAGTGTACGTATGAATTACAGTCACTATGAACGGTGTATTTCATTTCTTAACTCCAAATGATATGTACTGTTATAAATATATATATATATATTTGATATATATTATATATATGATATCAAAATAATGAATATAATTCTAGATATAATAAACTATTTGCAACATGTGCAACTTGTAAATTTTAGGTGTTCATTTTTTGACTCAGGTACCAAATATCGACAAAATGACCATTATTAACACAAATGATTACATAATGTTTATAACATGGTAATAATTGATATAAAAGGATTAATAAACCTGAAAAATGTTCCTAACCAAGTATAAATTAACATAATTTTATTATTCAAGTGATTAAAGAATGAACTGGTCAAGTCAGACAAGAGGTATGGGACTTTGTCTCAATCTCTTTTTATTGAGGCATATTTTCATTAATACACAACTTTCTTTTATACGGTTTATAAACCCCTTTAACTTTTACTTTTATTTCAAAGGGAATATTTTTCTATGAATCATTCTACTAAACAAAAAAAATGTTCCTTTGAACGTAAATGGTGTCAACGAACTTTTCCGCCGCCACAAGTATTATTTGATATTTGGATTCCTCAACAAGCTGTAATGTTTTTAAAAAAAATAAATACCATATACTCTTTTATGTATTTTGGTTTTGAAAATGGGTTTGATAAAGGATTATTTTATGTCAATATATTTAAATGATATTTTTTGATTGAAATGTGGAAATGTTATCATTACTTTATATTGGTTTTATGTATTATGGTTTTATAATGGTACATGGACATTTGACGGGTGGTTATGTGATAAACCAAATGACGGGTGGTGCCGTGAAAACTAGGATGGGTGGTTACGTTAAACCTTCAATTAATTGGGTATGTAAGTTAGCCATATGGTTATTTCATTTAGCAATATGTATTGAGGTCGACTATATGGTTATTCCATTTAAGTATGTTTATGTCCCACGTTACCTTTATATGTTATGTGTTCTTTATATGGGTTTTATGGTAATATTTTGGTTACAAAAGGGTAATTAGTGATCTTTTATTCAGTGAAGAGTATTTAATACTTCATAAAGGTGAAAATTATTAATTATTTTAAAGTATTCATGGTTTACTTTTTATTTCAAAAAACTAACAGTTTTCCTTCTTTGTGTATCCCTTACTGAGCTTTTTATGATCATCCCAAGTTTTTGAAATGTTTTTTATAGGACATAAAGAAGAATAGGGTCAAAGATGGGATAAAGTAAAACTTATGATATCTTAAACATGGAACTATACATGACTCTTTTTTCAATAGTTTTTGTTTTGTGAAAAAATGGAAACTGTGTAGAAGTTTCTACTTAGTAATTTTTTTAAAAGAAATATAATAGTAATGACTTAATTCTCTAAAACATGAAACCTGAAAAGATCCTCAATGTGAATTATTAGCCTAATTCAATATTATGTATGTTTTTAGGCCAGGTCCTTATATTATCAATTAATTAACAAAATTTTTAGTATATCTCATAACCCTCCATTTTCTATTCATCCAAGAAGAACAAATTTGTATAGTGGCCATTAGGAAATTATTTACTCGGAATGTATGAAGAATGAAATAGATGATTTTAACATGAAATTATTTTCCTATCCCTAACTAATGAAGGGGATGACTCTGAATTTTTAGTGATAGAATTTAAATGAAATAATATATACAAAGCTTTTATGATGGAATTACTATATACATCTTGAGGTAATAATGCAATTTGTTCTCTTATCAATCGTTTATCTAATCTGTATATTATTTAATAATTTGAGATACTATATATTTTGATAATATTTAAAGAAATTATATAAGGTTTTTTTTGTTATATAGAGTTCACCTCTCGGTTGTATCTGATTGTGACAAAAAATATTAAATCAAATTTTTAGAAAGGAATTCAGAGCATGATGGGAAATAAATTAAATATTCATAGAACATTTTATCCTCAATCTTATGGATAGTAATATAATATAATTTATAATTTAGGGGATATTATTTTATCATGATAATTAAATTATATTTTATGTTAGGATCAAAATATTTCATTAGCTAAATTTTCTTATAATAATAGTTTTCATTCCACTATTCAGTAGTATCCTTTGATATAACAAATATACTCTTTATTTCATATTTATACATGATTTATTAAACAACTTTCACTTAATAAAACACACATGATTGATATGTCTAGTTTTTTTTTGTCTTAGTAACACTACTTATCATCTTAAAAAATAAAATATGTAATTTTTTTGAAAACATAGTTTAAATAACCACATCATTCATTCATACTTAACACAACATGGGATAAACTAAGGACAGAAGTAAGAAAAGGGTGAACTATAAGGAACAGTAATAGAATAAACATGAAATTAAATTAGAAAGCCCATAAATGTTTTTCAATAGGTATATAAATGAATAATAAAATAAACATGAACATAAAGGCAAGGTATAACATGATAATGATATCATGGAAATGTGCCAACAACCTACAACAAGATATTAACATGAGTCGAGGATCATTGAAAATGGATTAGAATTATTAAACCCCCATTACACATGAATTATCATGAATTACCCTATTTTCACATTAATTATGATGAGTAAAACCTCACTAAAAATGACATATCATGATACTAAAAATTACCTAATGCATTGGAGTGATATCAGGGAAGACCCTTCATAATCATTTCATTTTCATTCTTAAGTGTGACACCTAAATCATTAATTAAAAATCATTATAAATACCATGAATAAGGAATGTGTAAAACATATATTTAACCAAAAAATCAACAATTAAATAAGAATAATTTGAATACCCTTGATTGAGAAATGGATATGGTGTTCACTACACAATGTTTTTGGCATGGAAATCATAGTGTTATTTCGGCAGCAAAACAATGTCAAATGGAAATTCATATAATGGTAAGATGATAGGGAAAAAGGCATATCATCATTTATTCATGAAATTGAAAATAATAGGGATAGGTAAGGACGTATCCCAACTTAAGAAATCAAAAAATTAAATGGAATATAATAAATTAGGTGCTTGAGAAAAAGTAGAGAGGAATAATTCCCTTACAAAATTTCATTGTAGTAATGGATTAGGTAAGGCTACAAATGCGGTTGGATAAATGATTACACATATAAATAAAAAAATTTGATATTAAGTAGTTATTTATAAAATTATGACAATATAACCAATTTTAAACTAAAAAAGACTAATTTCAAACAAGTTTATTATATTGAAAATATGAGAGAAACGTGAGAATCCCTTATGAAATTTCAGTATGGTAACATATTTATATAATGGATCAGGGATGGATTAATGAGAGTGTAAAAGAGTCCTTCGTTTTTTTAATCTAATGTGTAGTATTGGGATTATGTATGAATGTATCCCATCATTTGAAAATTCAAATTAAAAGGATTATCATAAAATGAATATTTTATTGAAGAGGAGAGTAGAAGATGCATTACTTGAATGTGTGACTCCAATGTATTAAGGGAGGATTCATGGAAGCTTGGTGGATACTTGGGAGGTATTTAGGGAGTATATAGTTGTTTTGGTATGAGCATCAAGGACTTTTAGTGAAGGGAAATGAAAGATATGGTGGTTTTATATAGGAAAAGAGGGTGAATTCTTTATTATTTTGGTTTTGGACACTATACAATAAAATATTTCTAACCACAAACCAACCCATAATTTTTTCCCTTGGTTTCTATAAATTTGTATTGGTATAAATTATTTTTAAATTCCAATGGCCAAACATATTAAATTATTTCCTTTTCTTAAGTGGAGGTGGGTCACATTCTTTAAGAAATGAATTTTAAAATCATAAAATGTTATATATTTCTTGGAGGAATCATAATGGATTTAAAAAATAAATAAAATAAACATTTAAAACATTATTTTAAAGATAGTAAATTTATTTGGTTAAAGAAAAAATTTATATTATTTATCACATCATTATTGGTATATTTTGAAGTAATAAAACACAATTTATGTTTATACAGAATTTAATTTTTAATCAAAAAATGGCACAGTTTTAGAAATTTATGAAAAATTAACCATTGGATAATTTAAATTTCTTGATTCTAAATAAAGAATTAATTTTATATAAATAATTTTTTATATATGTTAATTTTCAATTTTAAAATAAAATATATATATATATATATTGAAAATCCACAAGTTTTGACAAAAAAATTTCAAACCTTAATAAAATTTACATTTGTATTCATAAAAGTTATATGATACTTTTTATTTAATAAAATTAATTTAATAATAATATTTGAAAAAAAGATGAATTATTTTAAATGTAAATTTATTCAACAAAATATTTATCTTAGTTGAATATGAATATTAATCGAAAAACATTTACAAAGTAACAATTAAAGAAAAATTATATTCATTATTCTATACAAAAAGAAATAATGTACATGTTACAAATTATAGGGTCTTGATACATGTCCCTTTATGACACCATCATATTCCCTAAGAGTAAGGTGTGTGATGGTGGGGCTTTGATGCAGTAGTTTGGGGAACATGGTTTGGGTTGGGATCTCAATGAGTTTGAAATTATCCTATAAATGGTTTCTATAATTCTTATGTTATTGGACCTTAACTTGGGATTAATCTAGGTAGAATCCCAAAATGATATCTCCCATGTATGCTCCGACAAATGGGCTTCATAGTGTATTATACTACTGGTTGAGGTCATCACATCATTTTTCTATGCTTATTTTTTTTAACTTCTATATTTATACAGGTCATGTGATGACTATTCAATGAATATATTATAAATGTTAATAATACTTAATGGTCATGTAAAACCAATTGGATGTAATAAAAAACGAAGTGCATGTGTCATCTATTTCAATATGAAATTTAATTAAATCAAGATAATGTGAATTCTATTCATAAATGTTTTAGTCATTACAACATTCCCCCCTTAAGAAATTTCCCTATAAAAATTTCCTTTTCCAATACTAAAATAGATGAGGGTAACTCAGCTTCATTACATCCTTTAGATCCCACGTTTCTTCTTTAAACATGTGGTTTCACTACAACCATTTGATGAAGGGAGTTTTTATTTATTTTGTAAAACATTTTCTCTAAAATATATGATCTTCACTATCTCCTCCTCATAGAAAATATTATTCTCCAATGGTACAACCTTTGGATTGAGTACATGTGAGGGGATAGGTATGTACATACTTAAGATTGATACATGGAATGCATTATGTACCTAAGATATGTTTTGGGTGGAGTTAGTAGATAGTCCACTACTCTGATGTGATCAAGGATCTCAAAAAGGGAAGATATAACATAGGCTAAGCATTACCTTCTTCTCAAATATCATCAATATTTTCCATGGAGATATACAGAGGAAAAAAATTTCTCCAAAATCAACATCTAGGTATTGTCAACGATTGTCAGCACAACTATTTTGTCGACATTGAGTATCCTTGATGTGTTTATGGTTAGACTTAAACTTCTCCACCAATTATCCAACCATTTCGGGACATATATGTTTTTTCCCCAACATCATCCCAACATGATGGTGTTCTTCAACACTTCTAATAAAGGTATTAATACGGATCTATTTGGATACTTGAGTGGAAACTTTTTTTAAGAGAACTCCACCAAAGGATGATTTTGGTCCTATACACCTTTGATATCTATTGAGAAAGATCTAAATATTTCCTCAAGTGTATGGATAGTACACTCATATTAGACATCATTTTTATGGTGATAAGACATATTGAAGTTAAGATCCATGTTTAGGGAATGCAGGAGACTTTTCCAAAACCTAGAGGTGAATCTTGGATCTCGATCAGATCTAATTTATTGTGGTACTCGATGCATCATTAACACTTCAATGATGTATATCAGTGTCATTTGATCAGGTGAGAAATCCCCTCGAATAACAATGAATTGTGAAGTCTTTGTAATATGATACACAAAAACCTAGATAACATTATTTATTTTATATATATTCAAGAGTCTGGAGAAAAAGAAAATGGTGATGTTTTCCAATTTACATATTGGTATGGGTAATGGTTGTACCGTAACCATAGAGTTTTGGCTCTCATATTTCACATGGTAACATACAATGCACTTTGATATTTATTCGGTGATCTCCTTCTTTATGTTATACCAACAATAGTTCTCTCAGAGATCTTGATACATCATTGCGTTTCTTGGGTAAATCATGAAGGTAGAACTATGTGCATCATCCAAAAGATCTTTCAATAACTCAGGATTGGATGGAACACATTATACTGACCCAAATATCACAATTTGTTTTTCATTAACATTGAAATCTTAGGATTTCCATTTTCAAGTAGTTTTCACTATCTTATAAATTCCCACATTATCTTTTGGAACATCCTTTAACCTTTTCAAAAGAGATGGTTGAGTAATCATTAGTAAAAGAATTAATGATGTTCCTTTCATTTTGATTCCCATCTCTATCCTCTTTAAATTCAAGAATATTGGATCCTTCTTATTTCTCATCAATGATAGAATCGATGGGTCCTTTCTATTTTGAGAATCTACCACCTTGTCAGCTTTTTCTAGATGGTATTAGTTTGTGAATTAAAAATCTATTACGATCTCTAATAAAATTCATTAGTTCAAATTTAGCTATTTCTTTGTGAATATAAATTTTATAATTTTATGATCCATATATATTTCACACTTATACAAAAGGAGATAATGTAACAATATTTTTAATGAAGATTTCATAGTTGTTAACTCCAAATAATGCATGGGATTGTTCTTCTCATTAAAAATCAACTTCCATGAGTAGTAGGAAAAGACATTGTTATTTTTCATCAACACAGATAAAAATCAAATCATTGAAGCATCACTGAAATTTAAGAAAATATCTCCCCTAATGGGTAGTGTGAGAACAGGGGAAGTGATAATACTCTATTTCAAATCCATGAATATTTCTTAACATTCTTCATCCAAAGATAACTTGACACCCTTCAAAGTTATCTTGGTAAGACGGGTTTACAATCATGAAAAATTTATAACAAAACATCAAAAATATCTTGCTAGACCAAGGAAGAAATGGATATCCATAAAAAATGTTATCCACAGCCATCCCTCAATTTCTTTTGTTGTGGAAGGATCCATATATATCCCATTTATTGTGATGATATTTCCCAATAATGTGACTTATTTCAAATAGAACTCACAATTTTTTTACTTTGCATAGAGATTTTCCTTTCACAAGTTCTTTAACATAGTGCTCAGATAATCACCATGCTCTTCCTTGGTTTTGGAGTATATTAGAATATCGTCTATAAATACTACACCAATTATTTCAAGGTAATATTTACATACTCTATTAACCTAGTCCATGATGATTTTTATATCATTAGTTAGAATGAATAGAATAATTTTGAACTCATAATGCCCATTCCTTGTACGAAATTAATTCTTGGGGATATCCTACTTTTTTACCCTTAAATGGAAATATCATGCCCGCAGATCATCTTTGGAGAATTATTGTGAAAAACATATCTAATCAAAAGATTCATAAATTCAGGGAAAATGATACTTTTTCATTATCGTGATTTTTTGATCTTTGTATTATCAACACAAATGCACATTTACCCTTCTTTCTTCATGACTTATATGACTCGTCCACCCCATAGTGAAGCACTAGGGTGTATAAACCCTCTATCTAGATTCTCCTATAGTTTTTTCTTCAATTCCTCGTGTACCATAACATCCAATATATAAGGAGTCTTAGATATTGGTAATTCTCAATGTATAAGCTCCTTTTAAAATTCGACCTCTCATCTTGGAGTAAGACCTGGGAATTACTCAAGAAACACATTAGAAAATTCCCTCACAATAGGTAGGTCTTTGAGAAAGGTTTTCTCCCTAGACTCAATCATTTGATCTAGATACTTTTTCTCATAGGGAAATAAGGTCCATGCTTGAGATTATGGTGCTAATAAAGACTCATTCGCCTCCTTGAACTGGTATAGAATGGGGGTCGACTCCCCATATCGAGATTGATTTCCCTATTATGGAAATTTATGGTGGATTTATATAGGGAAATACTATCCTTGCCTATAAGAGAATAAAATACCATCAAGTATAGTATTACAAGGTTTAAAGGTAAGTGCAATCCAAAAATTGTGACATGTGAGGAGTTATATACATGACATGCAATAATTTCCCCATTTTCCATATTTACCAACATATATACTTCCTTTATTTATGGGGATGTTTGAATAGTTCTTCTAATCTTTTATGGAATAAAAGAATGTGTAGATCCAGAATCAAAAACTGCATTCTCTATTCATGAATGAATAACTAGATTACCTATCACTACTTTGTTTTCAGGATCTACCTCTAAGGTGATGATGAAAAATGATCACCCTTGTTTCCTTATAAGTTGTAGGTTTCCTCCAAAAACCCTAGTCATAGGGAAATGGTTCACAAAGTAACTCTTTCCTTACAGTGGTAGCAATGAACAATGAGTTTTGGGTTGAACAGAGCATTCCATTCCTCTATCACATTGATGGGTTTATCTTGTTGGAAATTATTGTCCAGGTTCCCTTATTTTTCACACCAACATCATTACCTCAATCCCCTTAGTCAATTTATAGGGTGATTCTTTCCTCAACTCTGACAAGTGGGGTGCTATGATTTCTTATCATCGTTGGATTTATGCATTGGACTACTAGAATTAAAGTCCAATTTCTTCTTTTTATCCACATGATTACCATGATATTCCTCGGTCTTCATCTAAACATTGAGGGAACATTGGACAATTTATTAGTAGCTATCAAAGTCACAAATTTCCATGTTTTTTCATAGGCTGGGCTTTATCCCCCAAAATAATATATCAACCTTCCATTCAGGGGTAATGATAAATCCGAAGGCGTATCATGAAAGAATTCTAAATCTTTACTTGTATGGCCTAATAGGTTCATCATCCTTTTTTTCATGAAAATCTATTTACATATTAATATGGAGGGTGTAGGGAAAATATTTATCAAAAAACATTTTACGAATTTCCATCCACTCCATTGCTTTGATATATTCCTCAACCATCATATTCTTTATCAATGTTCACCACTGATCAGCTTCACCCTCAATAAGATAAATATCCAAAATAACCTCCACTTGTTCATAAAATTGAAGGATATGGATGATCTCTTCAATGGAATTGATCCATTGTTCCATGATTAATGGATCATACGATCCATTGAACTTAGGATGCCTTTGTCTCATGAATTTCTCAACTGCGTTTTGCTCTATCTTGTGGTGGGGGTCAATCAATCCTATTAGTCTATGTTTCAATTCAATACATGAGTTAATTGAGAGAGTACGAGAACAAATATTTTGATTCTCTCTCCCATCGGGTTAGGCATCTCATTGGGGAATTCCTCACATGACCCTTTGCATCAGTTGTTAACATGATTCCTCTAATTACCATCCATTGACTAGAATAAAATTAATATTACAGATCAATATCTTAATTATATAAAAACATAAAGGGAATCCAATAATAGTAAATGTATAACTTATAAATTTCATTTATCTCTAAAACATATGTGTTTCTAGGCTTCAGTCTAATTTATCCATGATCTACATACTAACATATATTATTATAGAAATTTTTTGGTAACATTAATTATGGTTTGGAAATTATTTTATGAATTTAACAATACATATCCCCAAGGAGTGTCAAACTAGGTACATAATATGGTTTGTTTTCATGTATCAGGTTACCCCGAGTGAAGCCCAGAATAACTTTTCAGAGTTGTTACTCCTAAGTACATCTAATCTAGAACCACATCCACTTGTAATATCCCAACATGAATGTATTTTATTTATAAACCACTTACTATATACTTACCACAATTTGGGGATGTTTTATTACACTTACTCTTTTCCTGAAGGGTTTCCACTAGCGGTTTCTAATCCTAATCCCGAAAATAACTAAACATATCCTCTAATACTAACTATTACAATACTTATCTTTATTTCATATTTAAACATGATTTACCATGTAAAATGAACATAATACAACTCAAAAGGTTGAGAGGCCTAGTGTATTTTGGGATTAAGATCATTAAATAACAACTTAAAACATAAAATACAACATCTATTTTGAAAACTTCTTTTACATGACCACAACATTCCTTCATACTTAACACTACATGGGATAATTCGAGGAAATACATAAGTAATGGGTTACCTAAAAATTCTAGTAGGTAATTGTAACACCCCGACCCTAGATACCTAGAGTCGGTGCATTATTATATAACATTGGCATGATCACAAAGGATCAAGTCTCGAAAGACCGATTAGTTTAGTAGTCTTGGAAACACAAGATATATTCATAAGTCTTACATTACATCATAAGGTAAAAAAAACTACAACAACATCTTGTCTTCATATCCCCTCATACTGTCCCTGCAGGTCATTCATAAATTACTTCTTCATAATCCTGGGAAAAATAAAACATTTAAAGGGGTGAGCTCAGATGCTCAGTAAGGATAACATTATAGTAGAAGCTTTCATATATAAGCATAAACACTTAAGGTAGTTTATAACTAAAATGAAAGCCTTTTAAACTTGAACTTCAGAAAAGATAAAATAAAATAATGCCATTTACTTACTCACATGGATATTATACTAGTCGAATGATCACATGCAATATCAATAACCACTTTCATAATGATGAATGCATAATGCCAGACTATCATAACCACAGAGCCAAGGCCTCGTGCCAAGACTACAAATAAGATTTTGCCAAGGCCTTGTGCCAAGACACTAGTTTGTCTCATGAGACCTACCGATGCATCAAGGAGCTGTAGAGGGCTCCACCCGTTACTTATTAAGTCAAATTCATTCCTCGTATGGACAGGTTTAAACATAACATAAATATTCATATTAAAACTAGCATACGAAATGTCAATACTTTAACAACAAACCATGAATGGTATAAAAATATCACATCCACAGTCAAACATAACTCATTCGATACAATATGGAAGATTGTATTGTATCACATTATCCTAAATCAAGAATAATTAAGTATGTTGACATAGATGAAAATAATTATCAAAACTATTTGAGAGAAATATCCCCCTTTTTCTTGAAATCATTTAAAAGTCACACTATTTTTCAAGAAGCCATTTAAAAATGGATTTTTGAATCAAAGTGTCCCATACCACTTTGAAACTTTTAAAAGGAGTTTTAATTTTAAAACTTTAATGTCCATATAAATAAATCCATAAAACCATTTTTTTAAAACATGGACATTAATGATTATTATTTAGAATAATAAGTCTTTAAAACATTTAAAAAAAGTATTTTAGTTAGAGATTCTAACCAAAAGAGAGACACTTGAATACAAATAATTGAGGTAATCAAAACTTTGTAATATCATGAGAATAAAGGGATTCATGATATACTATGTCAAAGTACATTATATACACCACATAAAAGTGATTTGGTGTATAAAAACAAAGAAGTCTAAATGGAATTTAAATTGAGATGAAATCTCTCATAAAGGCCGTATCCCTAGGTTAAGGATAAATCAATGATATAGTTATGTTTGAAAAATATAAATACACTAAATATGATTGGATATTCAGTGTAAAACAATAAAAGGATATTCACACATAATCTTGTAAAAACAACACCAATGAATTGTATGTTTAACTCAACAAATGGAGAATGAGTTAAAATTACTCTTATCAAATTCATATCGATGACTTGAGAAATTATCAATTGAGTGATCATGTGTATCAAAAGTATATCCACAGAAAAGGGGAGTGGAAATTATTACATAAAAAATGAATAGATATTCCACACATAATCTCGGAGTAAAATAATCAATAAAGTTTGCGTAAAGCCGAATAAATGGAAATTGAAATTTAAAATTGTCTTATCGATTAGGTAACTTATAAAACATACACCCATTAAATAAGGATCATAAAATGATGATGTAAATACCTATAAATTAAAGTATAATATAAAATGAATACAATTATGGGTGGTACACATACACCACATGCAATAAATAAGTGGTGAACAATAGAATTCTCACGAAATTAAGAGTGAGATAAGAAACCCCTTACCTTGTACTTTTCCTTGGTTGGGGGTAGGTTAACCTCCTGTATAATGTTGAAATAATTGTTATTAAATTATTCATGAATCATATACATTAATATGATATCATATATGATCTTTTAACATTGCTTTGTTAATAATATCTTAGAATTATCGTCGTTTCAGGTGTTAACTTACTCGTTTTCTTTTATATGTTTTGTTACATAAGACATGTTTGCCATGGATAGGTTGTATCTTATTCATATCCATAATGATATAAAGTTCTTAAACATTATTTTTAAATCATAAAATGATAATTATACTTTAATGGATATGATGGAGAATGAATCTCATCGCGTTTGTGGAGACGGTAGTCCGTACGTACGCATGAGCGACAATATCATTCTTTTGATATTAAAATAATATATAAATGGATGTTATATCATAAATACAGAATCATTATAATGTTACATTTATTATTTAAATGAATTACACATCATTATTATACCCATCCAAATAATAATTTATTGAATAACAATTACACCACGACGTGGAGACGGTAAGCCGTACGTACGCACGTATGATGACATGTTATTCAAAGGATGGATAGAATACTGAATATGGTTGTACCATATTTATAATAACATAACATTATATATATGATACTGGAGTTATTATTTTAGAATGGTAACAACAAAGGAAGAAGAAGTGGAAGAAGAAAGGAACTTGGAAAAGGGTGGTGAAATTATTACCTCTTCTCCGGGCTCTTCCTTTTGATTTGATCAAAAGGGCTCCATAGGTTGGATTTGTGATCAAACTAAGGCCTCTAGGTTTTAGTGAGTGAAGTTGAGAGAGTATTTTTCCTGGGGTTGGCCGAACCAAAAATCTTTGAAGGTGTGAAGAAATGAAAAGGAAGAGTGCCCTTTTATAAGAGGGGTGAAGGGCAGCTTTGGAAAATCTAGAAATATTAATTTATAATAAATTCATATTCGGTTTATAATAGCTCCAAAGTTGATTATTCAAAGTTTAATGTGGGGATATGTCTAAAACTATTCAACCAATAGAATTTAGACCGGTTTGGGTTACTATATTAACCTTGTATTTTAGTTTTAACTCTTAGTTAATTAGTTTGACATTTACCATGTCACTTTGTATTTTTATATTATATAGTTAATAAACATACTATATACATAAAAACGACCCCCAAGTGGTCCATTAATGATATAAATATCATTATATAAGTCTCTTGGCCTAACCTTAGATTTTTAGGAATTTAATATAAATTAATAATATAATATTTGTTTTAAAAACTCTTTTATGTCAATTTTGACACTATTCAATAGTTTATTTTTGTGAAACTCATAAAAGAATGATTACTTCAAAAAAAAGTTAATTAAATAAATACTAATAAGTCATATTATCCTATAAAATTATTTTAATTCATTAAAAGTCTTAAATAATATTTATTTGGGTATTTATAATATCAATTATGTTAATGTTTCACTATTAAGGTAATTACTGCATCATCGTTGTGTCATAAATATATTAAATTATTTAATGTTGAAAAATTATAAATAAAATATCATTATGTAGTAAATCTTATTAGATTTCTAATGAATATTTACAATCTAATTTATCTTATGTATAACCCTATATTAAAAATGTTTTAGTAAATAAACTTTGATGTTAACTCTTTTAACTCTTTTTTGAATTAAATAATAATAAATGTCCTAATCTAATCCAAGTGGACCTAAATGATAATATTTTATTCCTAAGGTTGCTTTTGGTAAATATACACTTGTCCAATAGAATTGTGACATGTGTTATGGTAATATTAATATCATTTTTACCCTTAATTACCCTGTTTACTTTTAACCGTGGTAAATAAAAGTAAAACGTTACTATTCACCAAAAATTATTTTCATCTCATTGAACCACATTTTACTTATTGATATTAACCGTGTCTCTCAGATTTTTAAAATTCCATTCACAAAAGCGGTAAAATTATGTTTATGAAAAATTCAGCTTTTTTAACTACCACTTAGTAGTTACACTCTTTATCAAAAATTGAAGTTTTTCAGAACAATGCCAAAATGTCACCCTATGCTATAATTGATTTTCCAAATTCAAAAATGATGTCTATTTTACAAAATTATAAACATATAAGTTTCATTAATTAATTTTATAATTAATTCCCACTGTCACAACAAATAGCGTGTTTTTAAGAAACAATATATATCAAAAGATTGACAATTGTTTAGGTCCAATTTCAAAGTGAAATAAATTCTAATGAACACAATTGTATAAAATGGTAAAAATATATTCTAATTAAACTTTAAAATAACTCAATAATATAATCTATCACTATAAATTATTTTGATTTAAATAGTTGTTTTTAATTAAAATTTAGTAATTTTCACTATTCGTCAAAATATAAGTCTTATCTGAAAAGTTCCAAAATTTTACCCTCGGATAAATTCGATATTCCGAATCCAAAAATGAAGTCCATTTTGAGAGATAGAATTTATAAAATTTCAAAAAGTAGGTATTACTATTCATAACGTCTAGTTTGATTGGTTGTGGTGTGTTAGAATCTCGAAGTTGCGTACAATGCACGCCATTGCGTTATTCGAAGGGAAACGTACCGTGGAAGCTTGGGGTGTTACATTCTCCCCTCCTTCAATAAATTGCATCCTCGTAATTTTTAAAATTGTGCTTGGGAATATAATGGAGAGTCCCACATCGGAAAAAAAAAATCAATAAAACTATCACTTTAAAAGAAAGAAAGAGAGGTATAAAGGTCAACCAAGATAACCCATACTCGGATTCCATGTAGAAAAACATGGGTATGGATGATAAACTAAGTGTCAAGTTATGATGGAGAGGGATAGAAATCATGATCAGGATAAAGTTAACAATAAGAAAACCACAAACTTGTATTGGGACAAACGGCCATTAGTCTCCTAGTATGAAAGTAAACAGACAACATTTTTTTGTTTTAAGTTACATTACATAAGGATGAGGAATTATTTTATTATATTGACTAAGAATATAAAGATATATACTTAAATTTTAAGTATAGTTTCATTCTTTAATAAATTTCCACCACTAACTCATTTTTTTTAAACGATGAGTATTCAAGAAGACTTGGTCACACTGGAAGAGCTAGAATAAACTTCTATAGAATCACATGATCCATGCAGGATGAACTATATATTTACATTTTCTTTAGAGATTAATCAAAACCAAAATGGTTAGTACAAGATCTAATGATCCCCCAAAAGTATATTCCTTGAGAGAAATAAACACTAATCATAATTTCCAAAATTAAACCATCAATACCCCAAAGTTAAATAAATACCATTCAATAATCAATTACCCTTAGAATCCTTTAATATAATCAAAACTAATATTGAAAACCAACACTTATTAAGAATGTAGTCTTCCACGTTAAATTGAATCTCCAAATGACATTAATTACTCTTAAAGTCACATACTTAAAAGTAATTAACCTAATCATTTCCATAAATAACCCAAATCATTATAAATCCACAATAAAAACATAGATAAAAATCCATCATTACTCCTCAAATGAAATCTCATACTACTCTATTTTCCTTTGTCATATAGTGTTCTCAACAAAGCGAACAACTTCCAAAATAACATTTATCACTTAATCACTAAATCATTTTCCTATACTAAGGGTATTCATTTGATAAGACATAAGATCCCAAATCAAATTATTATTGATCAATAAAATCATTTAACTAAAAATAATAGTCACACTAACCAGGGACTTCACGTAGTCCAGTGGTAGGCGATAAATCCCAATCGAACTTTGGTTGTGGGTTCGATTCCCACAGCTTTGTCCGACGCGACGGGTTGTCACACGATCTACGTTTTGTCCTTTTTCAAAAACTATATTTTATAACATTACCAAAATGAGATAAATTCCTCAAAATAACCAAACATAATTTAACCACAAATGTTATCTCATACCTTTCATTTTCATCCCAAATTATAATAATTTGTAATTTCCTCAAACCCAATGATCATATAAAACCAAATGGTTATTTAAATCTATATCCACAAGAGAAAATATAATTCTTCCATAAATATTATTCTCACATGGAAAACATTAGGGTTAAAAATACAAGAGAAATTTATTCCAAAGTAAACCCTTCAATAAGGATCACTAATAATTTTTAAACATTTATCCAACCATTTATTTCCACATAGCTTCTTCTCTGACCAAGAAAGTACCCTATAGAATAGGACATTCACTCGGGTAATGGTCAGGTACCCTACATTTACGGCAAATGACGGTAAATAGATTCTTGGGACCATTTTTATCTTCTTCCATAGTAATCTTCATTTTTCTTCGGAAATTCTTCACTTTATGTCCTTCCCGCACGTAAAGCATTTCTTTGTCCCATTGAGACACTTTCCTGGGTGTCTCCTTCCACATTTCCTGCATGATGGAAATTGAGGATTTCTTTCTCCATGGTCTCCACTACTGGATCTCTTATCATTCATCACATTTCTATTCTTTGTTGAGTCCGGTAATTGGTTAATATATATATTGTTGATCATATTTTTGGAAAATTGATTTGGCATAAAGACGATATCTTTTACGCCTATCAACATTCCATTTTGTTGCTCATTGCCACCACCGTTCCCACCTTGTACATCATTCTCAAAGTCACTATGACTTCCTTGGAATCCAGCCATTGACTAAAACCAGAAATCATTGTGTGAGTAATAGTAGTCATACAATCATTTAAAGATTAACATGTCACCATATTCTCAATTTGAAACACATTAGGATTAACCAAGGTCACTTACTCTCATCTTATATATACAATACTTTAAATCGGTTTGTAAAGAAAATGTAAATTATCATAACCATATCCCCCGGGAGTGTCGTAACCAATAGTGCAGCAAGGCCTGTTGTCATGCACCAGTTCACGTTCGAGTCTAGCTCAAAGCGGTGATTTCAGGTTTTACCCCTAGGTACATCTGTACCAGAGCCGCCTCTACCTGCTCGTATCCAGACAGGGATGTATTGCTCGAAAAACTCACAAAATCTCTACAATAACAAAATTCTAGAAGTTATTCTATACTAATCCTCAAAGTTCATCTTAGGTCTACGTGCTCTAATAAAGTTTATCTAGATCTAGCATCCAAGGTTTGTACTAAACTTCCTCTGATACCAACTATAACGCCCGGACCCTAGATACCCAGAGTCTGTGCATTATTATATAGCATTGTCATGATCACAAAGGATCAAGTCATGAAATACCGATTAGTTTAGTAGTCTTGGAAACACTAGATATATTCATAAGTCTTACATTACATCATAAGGTAAAAAAACTACAACAACATCTTGTCTTCATATCCCCTCATACTATCCCTGCAGGTCATTCATAAATTACTTCTTCATAATCCTGGGAAAAATAAAACATTTAAAGGGGTGAGCTCAGATGCTCATTAAGGATAACATTATAGTAGAAGCTTTCATAGATAAGCATAAACACTTAAGGCAGTTTATAACTAAAACGAAAGCCTTTTAAACTTGAACTTCAGCATAAAATGGAAAATATAAAATAAAATAATGTCATTTACATACTCACATGGATAATCTACTAGTCGAATGATCACATGCAATATCAATAACCACTTTCATAATGATGAAATTCATAATGCCAGACTATCATAACCACATAGCCAAGGCCTCGTGCCAAGACTACAAATAAGATTTTGCCAAGGCCTTGTGCCAAGACACTAGTTTGTCTCATGAGACCTACCGATGCATCAAGGAGCTATAGCGGGCTCCACCCGTCACTTATTAAGTCCAATGAATTCCTCATATGAACAGGTTTAAACATAACATAGACATTTATATTAAAACTAGCATACTAAATGTCAATACTTTAACCACAAACCATGAATGGTATAAAAATAGAACATCCATAGTCAAACATAACTCATTCGATACAATATAGAAGATTGTATTGTATCACATTATCCTCAATCAAGAATATTTAAGGATGTTGACATAGATGAAAATAATTATCAAAACTATTTGAGAGAAATATCCCCCTTTTTTCTTGAAATCATTTAAAAGTCACACTATTTTTCATGAAGCCATTTAAAAATGGTTTTTTGAATCAAAGTGTCCCATACCACTTTGAAACTTTTAAAAGGAGTTTTAATTTTAAAACTTTAATGTCCATATAAATAAATCCTTAAAACAATTTTTTTTTAAACATGGACATTAATGAGTATTATTTATAAGAATAAGTCTTTAAAACATTTAAAAAAAGTATTTTAGTTAGAGATTCTTACCAAAAGAGAGACACTTGAATAAAAATAATTGAGGTAATCAAAACATTTTAATATCATGAGAATAAAGGGATTCATGATATATTATGTCAAGGTACATTATATACACCACATAAAAGTGATTTGGTGTATAACAACAAAGAAGTCTCAATGGAATTTAAATTGAGATGAAATCTCTCATAAAGGTCGTATCCTTAGGTTAAGGATAAATCAACGATATAGTTATGTGTGAAAAATATAAATACAATAAATATGATTGGATATTCATTGTAAAACAATCAAAGGATATTCACACATAATCTTGTAAAAACAAAACCAATGAATTGGATGTTTAACTCAACAAATGGAGAATGAGTTAAAATTACTCTTATCAAATTCATATCGATGACTTGAGAAATTATCAATTGAGTGATTATGTGTATCAAAAGTATATCCACAGAAAAGGGGAGTGGGAATTATGACATATGAAAATGAGTAGTTATTCCACACATAATCTCAGAGTAAAATAATCAATGAAGTTTGCGTAAAGCTGAATAAATGGAAATTGAAATTTCAAATTCTCTTATCGATTAGGTAACTTATCAAACAGACACCCATTAAAGAAGGATCATACAATGATGATGTAAATACCCATAAATTAAAGTATAATACACAATGAATACAATTATGGGTGGTACACATACACCACATTCAATAAATAAGTGGTGAACAATGGAATTATCACGAAATTAAGGGTGAGATAAGAAACCCCTTACCTTGAACTTTTAGTTGGTTGGGGTTAGGTAAAACTCTTGTATAATGTTTAAATAATTGTTATTAAATTATTCATGAATAATATACATTAATATGATATCATATATGATCTTTTAACATTGCTTTGTTAATAATATCTTAGAATTATCGTCGTTTCGGGTGTTAACTTACTCGTTTTCTTTTATATGTTTTGTTACATAAGCCATGTTTTTCATGGATAGGTTGTATCTTATTCATATCCAGAATGATATAAATTTCTTAAAAATTATTTTTAAATCATCAAATGATAATTATACTTTAATGGATATGATGGAGAATGAATCTCATCACGTTCGTGGAGACGGTAGTTCGTACGTACACACGAGCGACAATATCATTCTTTTGATATTAAAATAATATATAAATGGATGTTATATCATATATACAGAATAATTATCATGTTGCATTTATTATTTAAATGAATTACACATCATTATTATACCCATCTAAATAATAATTTATTGAATAACAATTACACCACGACGTGGAGACGGTAAGCCGTACGTATGCACGTATGGTGACATGTTATTCAAAGGATGGATAGAATACTGAATATGGTTGTACCATATTTATAATAACATCACAGTATATATATGATACTGGAGTTATTATTTTAGAATGGTAATAACAAAGGAAGATGAAGTGGAAAAAGAAAGGAACTTGGAAAAGTGTGGTGAAATTATTACCTCTTCTTCAGGATCTTCCTTTTGATTTGATCAAAAGGGCTCCTTAGGTTGGCTTTCTGATCAAAATAAGGCCTCTAGGTTGTAGTGAGGGAAGTTTAGAGAGTATTGGGGCAGGGTTTGGCCGAACCAAAAGGCTTTTAAGGTGTAAAGAAATGAGAAGGAAGAGTGCCCTTTTATAAGAGGGATGAGAGGCACCTTTGGAAAAGCAAGAAATATTGATTTATAATAAATTCATATTCGGTTTATAATAGATCCAAAGTTGATTATTAAAAGGTTAATGTATGGATAGGTAGAAAACCATTCAACCAATAGAATTTAGATAGGTTTGGGTTACTATATTAACCTTATCTTTTAGTTTTAACTCTTGGTTAATTAGTTTGACATTTACCATGTCACTTTGTCTTTTTATATTATATAGTTAATAAACATACTATATACATCCAAAAGACCCCCAAGTGGTCCATTAATGATATACCTATCATTATATAAGTCTCTTTGCCGAACCGTATATTTTTAGGAATTTAATATCAATTAATAATATAATATTTGTTTAAAAAACTCTTTTATGTCAATTTTGACACTATTCAATAGTTGATTTTTGTGAAACTCATAACAGAATGATTACTTCAAAAAAAGTTCATTAGCTCAATCCTAATATGTCATATTATCCTATAAAATTTTTTTAATTCATTAAAAGTGTTTAATTATATTTATTTGGGTATTTATAATATCAATTATTTTATTGTTTCACTATTATGGTAATTACTGCATCATCATTGTGTCATAAATATATTAAATTATTTAATGTTTAAAATTTATAAATAAAATATCATTATGTAGGAAATATTATTTTCTTTCTAATTAATATTTAAAATCTAATTTATCTTTTGTATAACCCTATATTAAAAATGTTTTAGTAAATAAACTTTGATTTTAACTCTTTCAACTCTTCTTTGAATTAAATAATAATAAATGTCCTAATCTAATCCAAGTGGACCTAAATGATAATATTTTATTTCTAAAGTTGTTTCTAGTCGAGATACACTTTTCCAATAGAATTAGGACATGTTTTAGGGTAATATTAATATCATTTCTACCCTTAATTACCCTATTTACTTTTAACCGTGGTAAATAAAAGTAAAAAGTTACTATTCACCAAAAATTATTTTCATCTCATTGAACCACATTATACATCTTTATATTAACAGTGTCTCTTGGATTTTAGAAATTCCATTCACAGAAACGGTAAAATTAAGTTTTATCAAAAATTCAGTTTTTTTAACTACCACTTAGTAGTTTCACTATTCATCAAAAATTGAAGTTTTTCAGAACAATGCCAAAATTTCACCCTAAGCTATAATTGATATTACAAATTCAAAAATGATTTCTATTTTACAAAATTCTAAACATATAAGTTTCATTAATTAATTTTATAATTAATTCTCGTTGTCACAAAAAATAGCGTGTTTTTAAGAAACAATATATATCAAAAGATTGACAATTGTTTAGGTCCAATTTCATAGTGAAATAAATTCTAATGAACACCATTGGATAAAATGGTAAAAATATATTCTAATTATACTTTAAAACCACTCAATACTATAATTTATCACTATAAATTATTTTGATTTAAAAAGTTGTTTTTAATTAAAATTTAGTGATTTTCACTATTCATCAAAATATAAGTGTTATCCGAAAAGTTCCAAAATTTCACCCTAGGATAAATTCGATATTCCGAATCCAAAAATGAAGTCCATTTTGAGAGATAGAATTTATAAAATTTTAAAAAGTAGGTATTACTATTTATAATGGCTAGTTTGATTAGTTGTGGTGTGTTAGAGTCTCGAAGTTTCGTACAATGCACGCCAATGCATTATTCGAAGGGAAACGTACCGTGGAAGCTTGGGGTGTTATAGTAATAATAACTTCATAACATAAGGAAGAAAATACATTTTAGGAAATAGTAATATCAATAGAGCATAAAATAAACATGAACCTCAAGGTGTGATATAGTGTGATAATTGAAACATGGTTGATGATGGCCTTGCCAACAAGAAGATCAATCAAAATAATATTTGGCTGGAAGATATTCCAGCTAATTTACTCCCCCTTTATAACATGTATTGTAATATATTTACATCATTCATAATTTTTTAATCTATTTCTTTTATAATATTTGTGCCTTAGTTTTTTGTCCAAGGCACCATCCTCTTTAAAAAAATCGAAACATGGAAATATGGAAACAACTTACAACCTGATATTATCATGATTCAAGGGACATTGAACATAGATTATTATGAGTAAATCCTCATCTCAAATGAATTCCCATGATTAAAACCTCATTTCACATGAATTTACTTGAGTATACCCTCATCGTGTATGACTTATCGTGATACTAAACACTACCCAAAGCATTAGAGTGCTATCAGGTCTCAACCTTCACAATCATTTCATTTTCATATTTGTGTGTGCAACACATATCATTAATTAAACATTATAATCATTCCCATTAATGAGGAATTAGGATACATAAATTTAATTCAACAATAAATAAGTACATGAGAATAAGGTGAATACCCTTAATAGTGAAACATGTTTGGTGGTAACTAATTGATAATTTTGTTATGGAAATTGTAGTATAATTTCGACATCATAACAACATAAAATAAAAAGTTTTAAAGTGTTTAAATGAGAGAGAAAGGGGTCTCAAATAATTTATTCATGAAATTTACAGTAAGGGGGATAGGTAATAATGTATCCCAACTTATGAAATTGGATAATTAAAGGGAGTATCATAAATGAGGTGAGTGATAAAAAGAAGGGATATAGAAGTCCCATACAGAATTTCGGTATAGTAATAGCTTAGGTAAGGGTTCAAATGGGGGAGGAAAATGATACCTCATTGAAATAAAATAAAATGGATTGTGGGGAAAGTATTATAAATTTATGACAATATAACCATTTTGAAACTATAAAGACTAATTTCATACAAGGTTCGTGAATTGAAAAGTGGAGAGGAATGTGAGGATTCCTTATGAAATTTTGTCATGATAACAGATGAATATAAAGGATCATGGATTGATTAATAAGAGTTTAAAAGAGTCCCTAATTATTTATAAATAAAATGTGTTTTAATGGGAGTATTTATGAACATATCCCAACATAGGGAAATTGAAATTAATATATATATCATAAAATGAGTGCTTGATAAAAGATGAGAGTGGAAAATCCATTACATAGAAGTGTGACCCCAAAGACTTGGTAAAGAATTCTTAGGATCCTAGGGGAGCCTTGAGAGGACACTAGGGAGTAGAGAACAATGTTTGGATAATCATTAAAAAGTTTGAGTGAGGTGGAATGAGATATTGGGTGGGTTTATATAAGAAATGGGGTGATTTATTTTTTATTTTAGTTTTTAACCCTACACAATAAAATATTAAAAATCAAAAACCAACCCATTATTTTCCCATGGTTTCTATAAATGTGGAAGGTATACATTAAATTATTATTTCAATGGCTGGAAGTAATAAATTATTTCCCTTTCTTATGTGTAGGTAAGTCACATTCATAAATAAATGAATTTTAAAATCATAAAATATATTTTATGTGTTTGAGGATTCATAATAGATTTTAAAAAATTAAACATAAACCACATTATTTTAAATTGAAAAAATTATTTGTAATAATATACCAATTATTGTATTTATTACAGTATCATTTATCTATTATGATGTCACAAAACACATCATATATTTATACAATATTTAACTTTTACCAAAAAACTTGACTGTTTCAGAAAATTATGAAAAATTTTCTTTGGGATAATTTCAATTTCATGATTCTGGTAATAATATTCATTTTTAATAAATTATTTTATAAATATTTTAATTTTTTTAAACTAAAAATGAACAAATATTTCAAATTGACATGCATTGAAAAAAACAGTTTTCATACAATTATAAAAATTAATTTTGACTTCATAAAAATTATATGATCATTTGTATTTAATAAAAGTAAATTAAAAGTTAAATTTTAATAAAATATTAATTATTTAAAAAATACATTGATTCATCAAAATAGATTTCTTAATTGAATTTGAATATTATTAAAAAAATAATTTACGATGTAATAATAATAAGAAAATTATTTTAAATATTATATAGAAAAAATAATGTACATATTACTAAGTCCAGGTTCTTGATACATATCCTTTTATTACAATATCATATTTCTTAAGAGTAAGGTGCGTGATGGTGGGGATTTCATGGGGCCGTTCGATGAAGACGGTTCATGATATGATACTGATGAGCTTGAACGTATCCTGTAAATGGTTTCACTTAGGCCTAAGTTATTGTATATAGGTTTGGGATTGGTTTAGGGAGAATCATTTAAATGATATCTCACTTGGAGGCTCCGATAAATGGTATTCAAATGGTATGATCCTACTATTTGATGCCATTACTTCTTTTGTCTGTTCCAAAAAGATTCGTTAAAACCCTATATTTATACTAGTCATGTGATCACTATTAAATTGCTATATTATCAATGGTAGTGATACTAAACATTTATTTAAATACAATTGGATATAATAAAAAAATTACTTGTTAATTATATATCCATAATATAATTAATTAAATCAAATAAAAGTTAATTTTATTCATAAATTTTTGGGTCGTTATATTTGAGTCATTATATGGAAAGTAGTGTCTAATTATAGAATATTAAGAAGTTTTTAGTTAGAGGAAGTAATTGGGAAAAACATTTGTATAAGAAATGGCTATGAAAGAAATTTTTATTTAGAAAAAGATGAGGAAATATTGAAGGATAACAAAAGGGTGGGAATATAATCAGATGAAGGTCCATTCATTTGTGGTAGGTGACTATGTCTTTCTTAAAATATCACCATGTAATGGTGTAGTTTTTTTTGGTAAAAAATAATTTTTGGGCCAACTATTTATTGGACCCTGTGAAATTATATATACAATGGTATTAGTTCCTTACTTTATGTACATAAATATGTTTTTATCTTAGGTACAAGATTTGTTTCAAATTTCATTTCTATGGAAGTATTTAACTAATGAATCTCATGTTTTGAGCTGAGAATTAGTATAGTCAGAGAAGAATTTATCTATTATAGATTGAACTATAGATGTTCTATATCATAATGAGAAGTGTTTTTTGAATAATAATTCTTTCCTTTTCAATGTTTTATGGAAAACCCATATGATTTAAGAAGAAACATGGGAATTGGGAAAAACTCTGAGGTAAAAATACTATCACATGTTTATATAATGAATAAAATTACAAAGGAAATTTTTTATTCAGGGGGAAATAATTTAAACCCCATGTAATTACAATAACAAATAAATACCATGTATTATTATTGTTAATAAATATATTTAATGGAATCATATAATTTTTTATTATTTTTTATTATTTTCTAGTTTCAAAAGAAATGGTTTTATTCTAGTTGATATGTTAACCATGATATATATGATTTCATTTAAAAATCAAATTGATAAATTTTACATTTTTGAATTCAAAAAATGAAGTTCTTTTTTGGATTCATTACATCAAAATTTACTTATGGAAAATTTTATGTAATTTTTTATAAATATTGATTTATTAGTACGTAGTAAAAATATGTATTTTTATAAAAACTATAATTTCTATAAAGTTAATAAGAAAGTACCATTTGGTTTTGGATTTGTATTGTAGGTTTATAATTACTATTTCAGTTAGAGAAAGCCAATTAAATCTAAATTAAACAAATTATATTTTATTTTGGTATAAATTTTTTTAAACAAAAAATTATATATTTATAAAAAAAATCATTGCATTTTGTATACATATATTGAAACTAATTTATTCTCCATATAGAAAATAAATATTGAAAAATGAATTAATATTGGAATTTTTGACTTTCAAAATTTTTAATGTGATAAATTTAATTTTTTTTTTCCTAATCAATAGTTACCATGGTAAAACATTATAACCTTGAAAACGTTTAACCATTTTAATAGGGGTGGGGTGAACTAATAGATAAGGTATAAGATGTCTCTTAAACATGGAACAATGAGATTTTTTGAGTGCATTTATACTTCAAACTATATTTTATTTTTAATTTTTAATTTTTGTGCCACTTTACCTTGATAAAGAAAGTAATTATACTTAAATGATTAATGTATTTTCAAGCATTCCACTCCCATCAGTTATAAAATGGTACCATAAATAAACACATATTCACACAATTTGAGCCACTTACCTCATCTAAGACATTCCCAAACCCATTAAAAAATCCTTCCCATTTTATAGATTTATTTTTCTTCTCAAGGGACTAATTCTAGAATGATTAATTGGTAATTCAAAGGGAGATATCTGAGGATGAGGGACAAGTCCTAATCTACCAATTTCAATTTTTTATTCTTCCTATAACTCCTTAAATCCTATTATAACCATTATTAAATAATTAAATTATTATATTAACAAAAATTAAATTTTATTACATTGATATTATTTTTATTTTTATTTCAATTTTATGGGGAAAAAAATCGCTTATGCATACAGGTAGACTACCACCACCATGAAGTAATGTGTTTAACTTTCTATCACGGCCTCACAAGGCTGGTTAAAATGATGTAATTAATGAATATTTAATATTATCATGACTTTCTTATAAAATTTTAAAGATAATAAACTACTTACCTTCTTACCCATTCTATCTATTGGAAAATGAAAATGTTGATTATGCATTTTTCTGAAATACCTCCTATACAAAGTGATGTTATTTATTTTTCTTTACAAACTCACTTGATTGGTTTTAATGATAAAAATAATGAATAAATAGAAAATTTATAACATGATTATGATTTTGGAGATGCAAAATATTGTATACCTAATTTGTGTACCTTCTAATAGAAAAATAGAAATGTTTCTCATGTGTAGGATTAGACTACACCCTTTGAGATAAAATATATTTCATTTTTCACAACCACCAAGAATGTATAGTTATAAATATTATTTTAATGTGTTATAATAATTTTTTTTATTCATTTATATTCTATATAATGTGAAAAAATGATCGCATTAATGAAAGTCAACATAATCAATTCGTTTTGGACTAGTAAACTGAATGTCCTCAAAACAACCAATATGAAATAAACAATTCTAGTAACTAAATAAATAATTAAAAAAATTAATGAAGTAGATAATGATAATTTAATGAATATAAAAAATTATTAATAAAGTAGATCAATATCATAATTTTACTACTCGTGAGGGTAGATATATGAATGATGTGAGTTGGGACTCAATGTTTTTGATATTATTTAAAACCTTATTTCCAAACATTTATTGGATTTTCACATCTTTTTACTCAAAATAAATATTGTAAAAATAAATTTAAATTTCCATGATTTATTATTTACATTAATATTTGAACATGTTTTTAGTTTTAATTTTTTTAAAATAATCCCTCTGTTTTTTTTTTCAACAGAACAACAATTGAATTTCATTGTAATGTATCAAAATAATATTTTTTAACATATAAACTATGTGTTTTTTCTATTTTCATGACCATTATTCTTATGAATATTCCCTGATATTATTTCAGAGTTTTTTAATATAAATCATATTTCTTATTCTTATATGACATTATCATTTTATTATTTATCAATGAAAAAAGATTTTAATCCTTAATTTTTACGTTAATCATGAATATATTTCATTATCTGTGTTCAAAAAAATTATTTTATAAGGGTTTATGATGTAAATGAATGATTATATATATATTATCCATGTTCAAGTAATTAAAAATTTTATATGATGAAATGTAATTTAGATATACCTCTAATGATGGGTGATCATGACATTACTATCCATTGCATTGGGTAAAGTGATGAAGCGTAAAATTGGTTCTTTACTCCTAAGATATCGGTAATATCCAATTAGGTAATCCCATTATAATGGTTATTTTATGGAAGAATATAATGGTAATGACCCATGGAAACTACAATATTTGATTGAAATGGTCTATGAATGAAAATTTTGGATTTAAAATGATAATAGAATTTGTTTATGTTTTATGGAATGTTTAGAAAAAAACATTAATGAGAAATTATTATTTTTAAATTAATGTTATTAATGAGTTTTTATGTCTTTCAGGAATCCCTTAGTAATATAATTTTTATTTTATAATTGTATATGAAATTGTTAAGGAAATATTTTGATAAATTTTGTCGTATTCGTCGAAATGTATATGGATATTTGAGCTCAAATGTTTATTATGAAAAAGGAAACTTTTATTATGTATTATACAAGTATACAAACAATATATCAAGATTATTTTATTTTGTTGTCCTTAATGGGAATTTTTTTCTCATTCTTCATATTCAAAAAACGTTGTAGTTCATAAGGGTGAGTACACAAATTAATAAAGTCATATTTATATGTAGGGATGTTATACTAATAAATGAAATTGTTTTTTAATAATGAACATGTTTTGTGGAAACAATAGACACTATGTGGAAATTTCCACTCTTTAATGTATCAAATTTTATAAATAAATAGTTCTCTAAAGCTAAAAATTTATTTATCAAATAATTGATTGAATATATTACACAACTCATGTAATTTAAGGTGTCATGATCTATCCTCGATCAACCCAAAACTGGTCAACTGAAATGATCTAGGGAAAGGCTTGAGAGGCATTCCCGATCCTCTAGGATGGTGATAAGTGCCAAGGGAATCCTTGGAGACAACATGAATAGTTTCTCACAACAAGAATAAATAAAAACATCCAAATATATGAAGGAAAAGAAAAATAAAAATGGATTCAAATATTTTTACACCATTCACTATCCAAATGGGAAATACAATAATTGAAAAATAAACATCACAAGAAAACCCAAATGGAACTTGAAAACCACAACTTCTCCATGTAACCCCAAGGTTCACACTCCAATCATGTTCTAAACATCACTCTAGATTATTTAACCAATGATGTAACTTGAAATAGGAACTAAAAAACTATAGGCATGAGTCTTATAAATTAATAGGTATTCCAAAATAACTCTATTCCTAATACAAATATTTTTAATAAAGAATAACTTATTTTTAGGTTTTACATAAAATATATAAAATTGGTTTTCCACAATTTTCAATTTAAATAATACAAATCACAAATCCAATTCCCTCACAATTTTGAAATCCACTTCAAATGTGGTAGAGAGTTAGGCTCCTTGAGAGGAAGTAAAAAAAGAACAATTTTGTAAAAATATATTTTTCAATAAAGAGTAAAAGAGGAACACTTATTCTTTCTAACATCTTTCTTGAATCCTTTTTAGCAAAATAAAATTTCACAATTTACAAAAAGAACACAATAAAAAGACAATGATCTTGATTCCACACAAAGAGGTCCTAGGTAATAACGGTAAAAGAATCTAAGAAACATGGTAATACCTAGGATATTAGAGGAGAATTTGAACATAATATATATGTGACTCATTTCAAATGAATTCCCTACCTGATTATGTCATAATGCAAAATTCCTGATCATCTCCCTACCTAGTCTAACCTAGGGGCCCAATCCAATAAGAACAACAATAAGAAAATATTCTCCTAAATGGCCCACTATCCAGTGCGTAATCTAAAATAGTGAAACAATCATTCTCAATAATCATTGTAGAGGTTCTTGGTTCCCACTCTATATTAATAATGGGTTGTTCTAAACAATTCATAAAATAAGGTATAGATAAAATTAATCTTACCATTATACAACTAGCATCAACATGGCCCTTCAAGTATAGTAAATTGCATTAAAATAATTATTACACAAGGGATGTACCATACTAAAGACCTCCCATATTATAATCAACCAACAAAGCAAGTGAAGTAACCTGAGAGGGGTTTTCCAAATAACCATTCTGATTTACCAATTGGGATTTACAACATTTCCATATAAAAAACACTTTCACAATATAACCATGACAAACCATTTTCCAAACAAAATACACCCTTTGAAAACAATTTATCTTTAAAAGCCACAAATTTCACAAACCAATACCAAACATTTCTAGGAAAAATCAATTTTCCATAAAACAAACCAATTCGAAATTTACACACTCACCAAAACTACTTTGAAAACCTAAAACATAGAAAAATCATTTCAAAAATTATTCGCATCACCTAAAAAATTAAATAAATCATATAAACTATTAAAAACCCATTTCAATGAAACACTATAAGGTTTTACTCCCAAAAATACTTCCATAATCCTCCCTCTAGGTTCAATCACACATCAAAACTACCTAAAATTATGATTCTCAGTATCTAAAATATTTAATAAACCATTTAAACAATTTATTAAATATTGGTATGAAGCACAACAAGCTCTTCATAATATATATACCAATTTCACAAGAAAAATATCATTTTCAATAAAATTGCACATGAAATAATTATTCTAAAAATCATAGGTCACTAATTAATTATCGAGGATCATGTGAAAAAAAAACAAGATATAAATGAAATCAAAAACATAAAGGTTATGTGAAAAGGGATCCAACATCAAATTAAGATGGAATTCCAGAATCTGGTGTGAAATCATAGCCGCACATCAACTACACCCAAGGGAAGAAAAACACAACCTAAATCATTAAGATTAAACCTGTAATTTTAGGATTCATCCTCTAAAATTGAACCCTAGCATCTAGAAATTGGAAAAACAATAAACCTAAATAAAGGAAAACACTAAACCAAAGAAATGTGTAAGAAAAATACTATATGGGAGTAGTCGGCCACAATGGGGAGTCGCTGGTGCCAGAGGAGGGATGCCGCCCGAAGAGAGTGGTGCACTAGATAGGAGTTGGCTGACCATGTTTCACGTGAGTAGGGGGTCATCCGGGCATGGTTGTGTCATCCGGAGAGGAGGCTCTAGAGGTGGAGTACATTGGAGGTGGAGGCCGCTAGTGGTGAGATCACCCGAGTAGGGGTGTGCAAGGGGTAGGTGCGTGCTGCACATTGTGAGAGAGGGGATATGGAAGTGAGGGAGAGGGGGAGAAGAAAGGGGGAACCCTGAAAAATAAAATGGAATTATTAACAACCTAATAATAATAGTTATAAAAACAATAATAATAATAATAAAACAAAAACAATAATACTAATAAAATAACATTTATAATAAAATTATGGATAATAATAATAATTAACATTTATAATAACTATAATAATTAATTATAAAAATTATAATATGAATATTATAATTTTAATTAAATAAAATTTTTATCTTAATTTATTTCTCATTAAAAAAATTATTTTAAACACTAGGAAACTGTGAAGTTACCCACATGGCTCAAGAGGCCATGTGTGAACCGCGCGTTAGGTTCTTCCCATTCCAGAAGGGTTCGCACGGGTACCTTGGATGACTACACTGTTTCCACTAATTGTGTGGTTCCCACGCTCCAGCCACCACTTGTTCCCAATAAAAAAAATAATAACAGGGATTATTAATAACTTTTTTAATATGAGAAATAACAATAACAATAATAATAATATAATTATTATTTTTATCAATAATAATATTTTCATTATTATTATCAGAAAAATACTTTTATTTTTTATTTTTCTCTTTATTATTTTATTTTATCATTCATTTAACATTATTTTATAACTCATTAAATGGTGACCAGGGCATAGTCGCACAGTCTCTAAATGATTCTTTAGGTATGCGTGAGATTCCACTAATCTAAAAACACCCAACATTAAATAAAAACTCAAAAATAAAAATAGGGACTCTACTCGAACCCCGAAATAGTTATCCAAAGACGAAAATAATAACAAAATATATTATATACAAAGGTATTAGGGTGATAATTCTCCACACCATAACGGTGTATACCACTAGACTGCCACTAAAAGGTTTAACATGGAAAAAATTTATACTTTTTAATAGATTATGGAGATACCCACAAATTGAAAAATATGAAGAGTAAAAATCACTATCAACATAGGAAGAGACATATCAAATAAACTGCAGGGGCCTAGAATGGAATATCCACTAAGTATCACCGGCCCAAAATGTTTAAACACCACCAGCTGATATGTCCAAAAGAAATAAAAAATTTTCAATACTAAATCATTCCTCAATACATGAACATCTTAAACATCACCAAGCGGAACATATACAATCCATTCAAATAAACGAAAAAACTCAAACCCCATCACAAAAATTCCTTTATAACAATAATCCATCCAAAACCACCGGAATAATCCCATCTCTACATTTCCTCAAAGAGAGAACATATAATTAGGTGGTTACGCACAAGACTAACCACCACCAACCAAATACCAAGAATGAAGCTGAGATATTGACATGTGGTGGCCCAAACAGACTCTGCATCATAATAAATAGGTTAACACTGAATTAAGTAGGACCCAGGTTCAGTCTCCACAAAATATGAACTAATAGAATTAAATGAACTGGAAAACATTGCAACAATGTCAAAAAAAACCCAGCATAAGGGTGGGGGATGAAAGGTCCCATGTAATGAATCATTAAAACCATATATTACAATATACCAAAAACTTCACACCCTTAGAATAATACAAATCATGCCACACTCGATTCAAAAAAACAGGAAACATAATGCCACTTTAATAAAGGCCTTCACCTAGTGAGACACAACTATCGAAATTTTTAGAAGAATAGTTAGTTACACCTCCTCATACCCATGAAAAACTCTTACACCCAAACAAGTCATGATGTGGAAATGGGGTTCTCACTCCTCCATCAACCAAACAGAAACAATTATAATAGAACATCTACATTAGTGTCTTAACTATCTCCATCTCCCATTCAATGAATAGAATTCATACCATGGCCTTCTCACACCACTGGGGTTCTAATTATTATGTTCTAGGTTCCTTATAGGTCTTATGGATGGTTTTTTTATTATTCATGTTTCTATTGCATAGTGGTCAGGCACTAGAAACCCACAAATTGATAACATAGATAAAATATTAACAAAACGCACTTCCATTAAAATTGAATTTGTTTAGGTTTCGACAAAACCCATCCTTACAATTGAAAAATAAATAAACATCAAAATACATGACTATTACATTCAAGGAACACTACTAAAAGAAAACCAAAATCTAATACAAAACATCACCCTACTCATGAGGATGGGCTTAGGTGACCTTAGAAGATTTGGGCCTAGCATCATGGATCTTATTGTAAACATCCTGAAAGAACCACTAAAAGTGACCCATGACTCCCCAACTGTGGCAGTTTCTTGGATAACTTGAGCTTGAATACCTTTTATGACCTAGGTTACCACAATAATGACAGATCATGACATTGTGCTCTAATGAAGATTACTGGAGGTCTAAAGGCCTCTTAATTCCCATACCAACACCACCAACATCAGGTTGTTTCCCATTATTATTACCATCATTCACTTCACAACTTCAATAGATAATAAGAGGATTCTCCATTCAATTTCCTCTTGGAAACTCTACTTCGACACGAAAGGATTGTCTCACCAAAATGGGGACAGTGGTTAGGTTGACCTCTTCGACCTTTGAGTGTAGTTCAGGTAGAAGCCTAAAATCATTGATTCAAGCTATCATGGGATCATTTTTAACATACCCAACGACATATGGAACTAGATCAAAAAATAATCGATATAATTATAATACCGATATAACACCCTACTAAAAACCACACAACCCCATTCTCGTTCTCACCAGCATCATCTCAGAGGAATACTATTTGATGAACAATTAATTGAAGAAATCCATGTTGAGATCATCCTGAGGCTTTCTTAGAGACACAAACATCCACCAGTTCAAGGTTTGAACTTTGAGAATGAAGTTATAAAGCATTGAATTTAATGACTCGAGAAACACAGGGAATATAAAGTCTATCTCAATCCTCCAAATCAACTACTCCGCCTCAAGAGGTTGAACATGACCATAAATTAGAGGATGGTTCAACTTTTGAAACTCAAGGACATAGTATATGGAATGATAAACCGATGTGTTTTCTAAAGATACACCACCCAATGTTTTACCATGATCATACTTAAAATATTTGAAGTGTCATAAACAAAGAATAAAGAAAAAATGACCTCAATCAAAACAAAGTCATTACCATTTTAAATTCAACTTTCCACAACTCCAAAACAAAATTTTACAAAGCAATATTCCGAATTGAGGAAGTTCCAAAATATTTTACAAGGGGAAAGTAGTGTCTATGGGTGACTCAGACTTATGATTAGTAGCCATATTCTAGTAACTCCACTAACACAAAGATCATTATAGGGTAATTTCCCCAACTCCACATGGCTTTCCGGGACCTAAGAGCTCATGTAGTCAACTTTACCAACTCAATTTATTTTCCCAATACAAAACAATTGATAAGAGTTAAAGGATTCCCATAGAACATGATATCCCATGGTGACTCGAGGATCAGATTGAGAAATAGTTCATAATTCCATTCCCATTCAAACAACTTGAGTCCCAAAAATCATACTGCTTCTACCTTAACATCTCCCACTAAAAATGGGCAGTCTAAAAAATGGTCTACTAAAGAGCTGACCTTTAATGATACTATTTTATCATTAACCAACCCAGGTTGACCCTATACACGTTACTAGTGCCGATCGAAGGATATTTCCCATAAGCATCCCAATCATCTCGGACAGGAGAAAAGTCCCAAGTGAATTGTTAGAGACAACGGGAATGGTTTCACCCAACGCAATAAATAAAAGAATCCAAATATAAGAAGATAAACTAAAATAATAATTGATTCCAGTATTTTTACATAATTCAAATTGCAAATGAGATATAAAACAACTGAATAAAAAATACATAAGGACCCCAAATGAATCCTCAAAACCACGACGTCTCCCTGTGACCCTGTGGGTCACTCTCCAATCCAGTAAAAAACATCACCCAATGAGATTGAACAAAATATGGAACTTGCAATATAAACTAAAACATAAAACACTATAGCCATGAGTATTAAAGCATAATAGTTATTCCCCAATACGTCTCTTCCCCATAAACATGATTTAATTAATGAGACATTGATTTTAGGTATGAAATAAAATATATAAACATAGAATATCTGGAAATTTCATTTTAAGGAAACAAATGACAAATCCATTACCCTCAAAATCTTGAAATAGGCTTCACATGTGGGGGAGAGTTAGGATAAAAATGAGAAATGAAAAAAGAACCAATTTGGAAACATTTATTTTTCAAGATGGATAAAAAAAGGAACACTTGTTCATTCAATCATTTTTATTGAATCATTTTATACAAAACACACTTTCTCACTTTTCCCAAGGAACACAAAAAAACCAAGCATAAGGATCATGAGTCTATAAAATGAGGGAAATAGAACTAATGATAATAGAATTGGAGAAGGACAAGAATACCTAGAAACTTATAGGGGAACCAGAATATAATATACATGTGACTCATCATGAAGTAATTCCCTACCTAATAACATCATAATGCCTATGAACCCAATCATCTCCTTAATTATTCTGACTGATGGGCCTAATCACATAGCAATAATAATAACAAAATATCAACGTTATAGGAGCCATTATCTAGTGCATAATCATATCTATTGAAGTAATAATTCTCATTAGTCCTTGTAGTTACGATTGGAACCCATACTATGTTCACAATGGTGTGTGTCAAACAATTCAAGCAACAAGGAACACATATATGTTATGATGCCATTACACAAAAGGCACCACCCCATCCCCCTCAAGGGTAGTCACATTCAATAAAATAATTATTACACAAGGAATTTTATATACCAAAGACCCTCCAATATTATGGGAAACCAAAAAGGTAAATGACCTAACCAAATAGAGATTTTTCAAATAACCATTCCAAAGCGCCAAATGACATTTACAACTTTTCCATAAGAAAACCACTTTCTCAAAGTAACCATGCCAAACCATTTTTAATATCAAACACACCCTTGGAAACCTATTAATAATTACAAACAACAAATTTCATAACCCAATACAAATATTTCAAGGAAAACAACATTTGTTCATAAAAAAACCAAATCCCATTTTACACAGACACACCACAAACCCTTTTAAAACAAAACACACACCAAAACCATTTAGAACATGATTTGTACCATCTAAATAATTCAATAAATTATTTTAACTTTTATGAAATCATTTCAAAGAATCACCATAAGGATTTAATCCCAAAATACACACAAAATACACTTTTTATGTTCAAACTAACATAAAAACTACCTAAAATTATGATTCAGAATATCTAAATAATTTAATAAATCATTTAAGAAAATTATAAAATATTGGTATGAAACACAACATTATTTTCATACAAAATATTCCCAATTTCACAATTTAAAACTCATTTTTAATCAATTTTCACATGAAAAAAAATATTCTAAAAAACATAGGTCACTAATTTAGTATCAAATAAGATGTGAAAAATAAGAAATAAATGAATTGTAAAAAATAAAATCTATAGGAAATTTGTTTATACCTTGATATATTATCAATATCCATAATCTACTGTGAAATCTAAATCGCACATCAATCTGACCCATGGGAAGTTAAACCCAACCTAAATAATTTAGATTGAACCCAAAATTTTAGGATTCAACCCCAAAATTGAACCCTGTAATTTAGGGTATGCATAAACAATAAAAATAACCATGGGAGAACCCTAAAAAAAGGAATAAAGGTATAAAATTATCGTAGGAGAGTAGCCATCCATGCAAGGGAGCCATCTCCCCCGAAGGAGGTTGGCCACCGGAGTAGGGTGTCGTGCTAGAGAGGGGTCGATTGAATGGGATGCGCACGAGTAGGGGGTTGTGAGGGATCGGTGGTGTATGCTGAAGAGGAGGTGCTAGAGGCGGAGGTTTCAAGAGGTGGAGGTCATCGAATTTGGTATTCTAGGAGTAGGGGGTGTGTAAGGTGTAGGTTCATGCTGCACATGGTAAGAGAGGGGGAGAAGGTAGTGTGGGATATAGGGAGGACAAAGGGGAAACCATAAAAAAGATATTAAAAATATTAACAATCAAATAATAATAATAGTTATAACAGTAATAATAATATTATAATAATAATAATAAAATTATTTATAATAATAATAATTAACATTCATACTAATTATAAAAATTACGCATAATAATGATAATATTATTATTATTATTGTTATCAAACATTGTTTTTATTTTTATTTATTTCCCATTAAATTTTTTATTTATTTTAAACACTACGAAACCACATGGTTACCTCACGTGGCTCAAGCGTCCATGGGCAAACCATGTGGTAGCTTCTTCCCATTCTAGAAGTGGTCACATGGGTACCTAGATTCATCGCACTATTTCTGCTAACCATGTGGTGCCCACACACTAGCATAGAATCCACCACAAGTTCCCAAAAAAATTAATAACAATTATAATTAATAACATTCTTAGTATGAGTAATAATAATAATAATAATATCCCCAATTATAATAATAATAATAATATTTTTATTAAAATAATAATTTTATATTTTAATTTACTTTTTATTATTCTATTTTAACATTCATTAAACCTCATATTATTATTATTATTATTATTATTAAAACAACACTCTTCCAAATATTTGAAAATATCTCAATGTTGTATTCCTCCCATAAAAAATCTTGTATGGTTTCATTTCATCTCTTTAACACATCATACCTCAATTAGAAATATAAACTAGAGTACGCACTACATCCTTAAAAAATTATTTTGTTCTTATTTACAAATATGAGTAATTTTGTACGTCTAGTTCATAATATGGTTTCTAATTTATAGTATATAATTTTTTTGAGTAGTTTTAAAAATAACTTGACCCTAGTAGCCCATATTTTTTGGTTATATTATTACATTGGTGTGAGATAAAATTAATTAAATCAAAAGTGCTGAATAGTTTAGAAGTATTCAAAAAATAGATAAATACTTGAATTTCACATTACATTTTAAAGCAGAAAATAAAACATAGTATATTAATTGATAACACAATCATTACCTTTAGCATATCTCTACATAAAAATCATATTATATTTCCTTGAATCCTGGGGAAAATAAATACAATAAAGGGGGGGTACAATGTCCCGAAAATGGTATACACACTTAAAAATATATGATGAATATATTACTCATAATCAATATAGAACATTAAATAGTTAAACATATTATATTTAATAAATAAGTTGAGAATGAGGAATAATATTACATGATTTAATGATAATCAAATAATTCCATATAAATAACCACTTGATGATAAAACATAACAATGGAAATCAAAAATATTCAAATAATCACATGGACCTAAATAACTAATCTTATAGTCAGAGAATACGTCATTATAGACATAATTAACAAACCATAAAGGCCCCATTCCAGGAAATATTACATAAATGGGTAAGGCCTTATACAAGAACTCGAATGTTTTTCAATCATGAGACCTATAGATATAACAAGGTTCTATAAGGGGACCCACTGATCACATGTTATGTTAAATTTATTCAAATTATAAAAGTGGGTAATAACAATCCAATAAGTAATAAACATGAACATTAATACAAATAAACTAGAATAAAAAATGATAATACTTCTCCTTGTCATACTAATCATAAATCATCTAGAGAATGTATGAGGATGGCATCATTACATAATAAAAATAGTGGATCATAAGTAAACTGAATTATTCTTTTAAATGGTTAATATAAATTCCATAAAAGTTTCATTTAATACATTTTTGAGTAAATGTTACTTTTCCCATTGAAAATCAATTTTAAAAACTAAAAATTACCAGAATATTTGAAAAAAATATTTAAGTAAAAATCTTTGAAAACATAAAATGAATACTTCAAAAAAATGGTCAATTATGATGGTGTTAATATTTTCTTCAAGAATATTATGTTAAAAAAATATTTCATTAACATTTTATGTAAAAAAGAAAGAAGTATCCTTTTATGAAAATGAAAAAATGATTCTTTTTAAATCATTTTAGAAAATGAATATCATGTGTAAACAAGAATATAATATATAATACGGTATTATTAAAATATTCCTTATAATATTTTATATAAAATATAGTAATGAAAGAAAAATAATTTTTGATCTAAAAGAGAAATAATGTTGGATTTTCTTAAAAAAATCCAGAATTATTTTAAGTACTTAAGAGTGGAAAAATTCAAAATTAATTTAAAATTCCATAAATTACTAGAGGATAATAATTTGAAAGGGTTTTAGTATAAAATCATCAAAATATTTTCTTCAATGTAAATTCAATCATAAACAATCCGAATTAAAATGTGATTGACGCATAAACCATTAATTCTTTAATAAATTCAGAATCATAACCCCCCCCAATAGAAGCAGAATAAAATTAAACATTATATAACATGAATATAAAGAGATTCCTGATATAAATTATAAAATTATTAGCAGATAAACCTCAAAAAGTAATATGACATAACATATGTCTCAATGTACACAAATTGAGATAAATATCCCTTAAAATGATCATAATGGTGAAGTGAGAATTAATCAAAGAATTTTATATGTTTATCAAATTTAAATCCATATAAAAAATGGAAATAAAACATAAAATAATGAAAATCCATTACAAAAAAAAATTATTTGAATATCGATAAATATGAAGGAGTAATATAACCCAATGAAAATAATTTCAGTTATGAAACGCATTATTACTTCATAACTTTTAAGTAAACCCCATTTTTAAGAAATAATATTAATTGAAACATAAAAACACTTTAATTTTAAATGATTCATGATATAACAAGTAAAATTTTACAAAATAAACAATTTATAAATTGATTAGGATCATAATAATAAAGTATGCCTCAATGAAGGAAAATTATGAAAAAATCATGTTCCTCTAGTCTGAATCATCGTGTACATTTTTGTCTTCATGGAATATAAACATATGTTCATTATATAATTTCATAAGAATATATTTTAGTTTTTTTTAATTTAATTTTAAATAAACTCATATTCCATTTATTTACATAATCAGTTTTTTTTCCATCAACGGTTTGATGATATTCAATTCATATGTCCAAAATGACCTGGGAAGGTTGACTTTGGTAAAATATTTCATTGTTCAAACACCAATAGAAGAATAACCTCAAAATTATTATCATAATTATAAATAAATTATAATTTTATAACTACTCATGAAATATTGTTATGAAAACTGAACTATGTTACAATCATAGAGATGGTTTTTCATACGTATGCATGAGTAAAATTTCCATTTTTCCACATAGTTATGTATTGATTTTTCATTATAAAATAATAATTATATCATAAAAAACATATTATTTCTATTAATATAGATATATATATATTCCATGTAATGTGGGTATGAATAAATAAACGCATTATCTTGTGGAGGTGGTAGTCTACATGAATGCATGAACGAAATTATTATTATTTAGTGAATATATAGGTAAGAAAATGAGTGATATATTATAATTTTATAATGTTAAAAATTTAATGAATATAATCTATATATATATTGTAAATCAATCCTTAAAACAATCCATGGGTATTGGTAACGGAAAATGGATTACATTGATTCTTGAAGTGGTAGTCCCCCTTACACAAGAATAATGATTTTGTTACCCATTTGATAAAGAGGAAATGGATATAGGGTACTATGTTATCATAAAAAAATAAAATTATATGGGATATAATGATATTTTTAAATAATCATGCTTAAATAATAATATAATAAGGTGTAATAAGAAATAAACCAAAAACTCTCAGCTAAGAATGATACATCTTCATGGGATAACCTCTTTAGGTTAAAACATATAGTCTCCCAAAAAAAATTTATAAATAAAATTAATAGATGTTTTTTAGATTTATTAAAAGAAATTATTTTTGTATTTTTTGAAAAAAAATGGGATAAGGAATTGTGAAGAGGTTTGGATTGGGGGTTTCCTTTTATAAACATGGGAGATGACATAGTTGGAAATTTTTGAAATTAATAAAATATACCCCCATTTTTTCCACAAAATATTGATAAACAATGAACCATTTTTGTTCTTTAGATAATATAAATTATATTTATGGAAATAAAAAATAAATTTGACACTTTTATATGTGATTTTATTGAATATTGATTTAATTTAACCCCTACAAATCATTTTTAATCATTAGTTATGGTAACTGATTTAGACTGTTTTAACTATTCATTATGACTAAGAATTATGTTAAACTTATTAAATAGTATTAATAATTCTAATTAAAAATATGGAATTTAATTTATTAAATTTAATAGAATAATTTGGAAGAAATAATTTGAAATTAAATATGGGAAATGTGTCGAAAAATAGGTTTTCAGGGAATGCATTTTTCAGGCATAAGATGATCATACTTTAACTATATGACTAGTGATAATAATTATATGATTATAAATTATTATAATTAGATATATAATATATAATATTAATTTAAATTATTCATTTTCTATGATTATCTTAATTAAGTAATGTTGATATACATTATCCATTTAAAAATTGTTTTCTATAAAATGTAGCATTTTCACTATTCATTGAAAGAATAAAACCTTTCATAAAAATAAGAAAACATCAATATAAGAAAATTTTCATATGATGATTTAAAAAATAATGATTATTTTATAATATAAATTTTCAAAAATTTGAAGGTATTATTTAAATTATCCATTTGAAAAACAATAAATTTCATTTGTGAATAAAACATATTTCTAAAGCATAAAATGACTTTATTAAAAATTATGTTCTTAATAAAAATGAATTAATAAATAAATTTTTATATATTAGTAAACTCATAGATATATTAATATCATAATTGGTTTAATTATATTTTTACCCTATATTGGGTTTGGTTAACTAGAACCATCTTCTTTTAACTCTATGATAAACATGTATTCATTGTTTTGAATATTAATAAAATATTTATCATATTATTATTATTCTTCTACATGACATTATTTTTGATAAATTTATAATAGTATATGTCACACTGAATGTTTATAGCATCTCTCCACTATGATGGGATCCTAGAAGTGCTACAACACTATTCAGGAATAAATGTTATATAGCCGGATGATATCATTTGAGGGACATATATAATACAGGTAGTCAAGGGTAGAGACTCGTAGATAATTGAGAAAACTTCTCATGGTTTACTCCCTTGGTAGTATCTTTTAGGATATTATGAGAAAAAGACCCTCTAGTAGGAAATCGACATTTCTATGTTTCATTGGATGTTCCTATCTATCAATGTGTGTATTGGTCCATAGACTTTAATATTATTATTAATGATTATTATGAGTCAATAAAATAGAGGTATTTATGAAAACAATGATGACATATGTTTGTATTCATGTATAATATATTGGTTGTGTTATTAGTAATATTTCATTAATCCACAATGTCATTAAGGATTTATCCCATATGTTCATTAACAAGAGTAAAAAGATCTATGTCCCTTTGATGGAAATGATATAGACAAAATAAATCCATGGTCATGCTATGTTATAATAATGTTCTATTTCATTAATGTCAAAGAAAGAGATATCTGGAATATAGGATGATTTCACTGGCATGGAATCTTCTCAATTAGAGATATTATGATAAAGGAATTATATTAAATGGTAAGAATTCATATGACGTGACCTGCCTTTTAAGCATTCACTAATTTATCTATTGGTGTCATGGTGTGTTTCTAGATGCTAACCTTATACATTAGGCTACATCGCCTATTGCCACTGAAAATGAGGCCTAGAGGGTCACACACTTAGTTTTTCCAAAATATCTCTTAAATAATATATTTTTATTTATTATTTTATAGGTTCAATAAATATTACTCTCCTAGAGGGTATAATAATTATTTATATATATGATTTATCACATATAAATATATCTTTTTTATAAAATATTATATTTATTTATCTATTAGTGAATAATGTTGTGATATTTATTTAATAAATAAATAGATATTATTCAAGATCCAATAAATATTATGGGTGAATGGTAGGACATGCTTAATAGTCCGGTGAGAAATAATAATATTGACTATTATTTTATTAAAAAATATTTAATTATAATTTTCATGTTAAGAAAACTTCAAGAAGTAAAATTATTAGTATTATTACTTTAAATATGGATTTAGTAGGATTAAAGAAATAATCAATGGCACTTGTGATATTATTTTATTTTAACCATTGAAATATAAACACTCAGTTATGTTGTTTTCTCTAGATATCCAATTCATTTTTTGTATTCTACACAACAATATTAGAGAATCATGTCAAGCCTAGAGATAATCATTTCAATAAGAAGGATAAAAAGAATGGAGAGAAATCATTTTATACTAGATCATTAATAACGCTTTGGTATCAGTTCTTGAAGAAATCAAAGGAATATGAAGTATGCATAATGATCTTTTCTGATACCCTTCAAAGAAACCATGAACAACATATAAGGAATCTTGGAACATGTGTTGATAGCCTCTAAAGTAAACATACACTTTGTTTTTATAACACAACACAGGTTCACCATAGATCTATCACCGATTCATCAATGAAGAAATAATTGATAAGAGGTAATTGTTTATATAATTAAATTAATTATGAATAGTATCTGGTGATATCCTCTCTCTCAGTTTTAGAACAATTATTCTTTTTCAATTTCATTAACTCCATTTGGTGGATCATGACATTCATCATCGTATAGATCTAATATTGACCATTGATTGTGAAAAAAAAAATAATGTTGGGTACCACTCATCATATGCTTCAGCTATGCTCATAACATATAAGTGAAATCAATTGAGACACGTTATTTTTTAATATTATTTAAAAAACATTGGCAATTTTTTCATTTGTAATTTTGTTTTTCAATTCATGTTTAATCATTCATTTAATCTAAATTGTGAGATATTTTCCTTCCTCATTAATTACTCATCGGTCTAATTGAAATGATTAATTTTATAATTAAAATGATATTGGGGAACTAATCAGGATGTTCCAAGGTTTCATTCCAGAGAACAAAAGACTACATGTCATGTAACTAGTGTTACACTTTCTGTAATCATGCTCAACACATCAGATTTAATTTGAAGGTCTATTAGATATTATTCATTGATTATAGAATTAATTACTCCATTTGTTGACAAGGATTAAATGATGAAATATCATCTAGAAAACATGTCTTGTGGCCCATTAGGACTTGTTGTATACTCCCTTTGAGCCAGATATGGGCCATGTATTCCATACATGACCTACCTGACCAGTGATCATGTGACACAAAGTTAACACAGTGTGTAGCCCATTTGACATGTTGTGTACTCCAATTTTTTTGAAAAAAAGACTACATGCTGAGTCCCTAGTCATATTTCCTAGATATACTGGGATAGGTGTGTATTCCATTTAGGTCAGATCTACATGCCAAGTACTTAAACCAAGTAAAGTAGATTTAAAATTTATTTATTTTAATACGAAAACCTTGATATATATACTTGCATTTGGCCATAAATATTGTAAATTCCTGGTGATTGGTTTTATTATATAGAAAATTTTACATGTTTAATAAAAATCTCTATTATGTCTAGATATTTATATCATGTTTTAGATTTATTACATGTTTTTACTTATGTGTATTTCAGTATAAAACGTGACTGAAAGATTAGGTAATTTTTATTATCATACATGAAGTACATGTTGTTAAAGTATATGATAAGTCATTTATTCCATATGTCCCAAGATTAAATCAGTATATTAGTATAATATAATGTTGGTAGAATAGATAGGTTATTCCCCATGTTACCTTCAAGGTACAGGTTATGTACAATGTTAATATTAAATGAATTTATTTAATTTGTTTGAAATTTTAATGTATGATAATATCAAAGAATTTAAAATAATAATTAAGATAAAATTATTGATTAATTAAATTTAATAATTAATAGATTAAAGCATGATTTATCATAAAAATAATTATTAAGAGTTGAATTCTAGTTTAATTATATGTGTATTTAATTGCATTCTAGTGGATGATCATGATCTAGACCTGATATTTTTTATGTGATTGGTTTCATTTAATTTATTTTTAAAATAAATTATTGTCATATGTGCCATTTCTCCTCATTATTAATTATGATATTCATATACATCATTTTTTTATGTAAACAGATTTGTCCCCTAACATGCATGTTAGTAAAAGGCATATGTAATGGATGGAGATCCCAAGCTAGTGGAGGTGGTTCATGTATAGATCCAAGGAGAATCCAATCAAAGGAGATACAAAGGTGGAATTTAGAAATTTGTAAACATGAACTTCAACTAGTTCGTAGTGTTTCTCCCCTAGGTCAATGGTTAGTTTATCAACCACTAGTTAATATAACCATTATTATAAGCTCATTACCATGCCCAATATTTTATTTTACAATTTTATTCATAGTTATTTAAGTAGTTATTTCTTTTCTCGATCAAATAATTAATTAATTAACAATATTGAAAGATGGATCTAAAAAACAGGCTAGTACATAAATATTATCAAAAAAATGGTTATTCAAATAATTAATACCACTTAATATTAACATGCATGTATTAAAGATAATAGTTGTAAAATTATGCATATAAATGGAAAAAATACCTCAATATAACATTAAGCTGGTATAGCCTTCCATTACATCAGTTAAAATTGAATCGTAGTTAAAAGTTCTTGACCAACCAGTGTTGGGTGCTTTCAATTATCGGGGAATTCTGACATGAGTTGTTGGGTTGTCTTAACATGGTTGACATAGATGGTTGACTAACAAAGAATGACATAGTGTAACTTATATATAGAGTTTGAGGAAATCAAAATTAATGATTTTATTATTGGGGAGTCCACTCTACAGATCAAGTAACTTTAAGGATCCAACATTAAACATTACATAATCTTGAATTAAATGAATAATTCACATTGACCGTCTTTTCAAGTTTAGAGTTTTGGAGAATTTGGCCATAAATATTTCATTACATCTCAAAAATTACATGTTAGACACTTCTATTCAGTTCCCATTTTTTTCATAAAATAAAAACTCTTGAAAGAAATAGTCATGTCTATACCCATGTTTTAGATAGCATGGTTTTTCCCTATTTCTATCCTTGACCCTATTCATCATCAATTCCTATGAAAAAAAATTCAAAACATGGGATGAACCTAAAAATATCAGTAACTGTTATAAAATAATGAAAGAAAACATTATTTCATCAATACATACAAAACATAACCTCTTTATCATACCTCATGAAATCATAAGATTTACATAGTAAACACAAATCATAAAGGTAACTTGTGGCATCCATAACATACTTACATTGTTTCTTTCGCTTCTACATAGGGAGTAACATTTGGAATAAACATCACAAACTATTCCCTAAATCTATTATGAGAAACATTCACGTTTACCTCCATAATTTTACCCAATGCATTAGAGAGTTATCTTAGGCTCACCAGACCTGGGATTATCACGGAACCTCCCATGTACGTAAAAATTTTCAAGAACCATAACATATTCATAACACATAAAACAAATATAAAGGAAAGATAAAATTCCCACATTTCAATCAAAACATATCATTTAAAAATATAAACATTAAAAACCCATTATCAAAACCAATTTCAATACCAAAATATGTAACATAGTATATGATTTTTTTTTAAACATTACGGCTACTTAAGAAATCCAAAAGATCAAATAATACTTGCGGTGGTGGAAATGGTCGTTGTCACCGCTTACGTTGAAAGAAACATTCATTTTGGTCTTTTAGTAAAACACCTCGAAGAAAAAGATTCCCTTTGAATGAAATTAAATGTCAAAGTTTTTTATACAGCGTATAAAATAAAGTCGTGTATAAAACAATATATACTTCAATGAATGGAGATTGAGACGAAGTCTCATACCTCATGTCTGACATGATCCATTCATTATTTAATATCTTGAATAATAAACTAAATTTATTTTATACTTGCTTAAGAACTTTTTTCATTTTTATTATTCCTTTTAAATCACATATTTCTATGTTATAAATATTATGTAGTCATTTAATTTAATAATGGTCATTTTGTCGATATTTTCTACTTGAGTCAAAATTGGACTTCTTATAACTACAAGTTGTTCATGTGGTCAAAATTTCATTATATCCAGAATTATATTCATGATTTAGATATCATATATATCCTATATATCCAGTATATACATATAATTATAATAGTACATAACATTTATATGTATGAAATGAAATGCACCTTTCAAAGAGACAGTAATTCGTATGTACGCATGACTGTTACATTCATTTATATTTCATATTTAATGGAAAGAAAACATAATGATATATAAGTATATTATAATTCCATTACAATATCATATATATATATATAATCTTAGTAACTCCATTTTTTATATGTTCCACGTTTGGCATGAACGAGTCACGTCACTTTGAGAGGGTGGTAGTCCCCACTTCCTCAAATGAAATTATCATATTTACCTACTATGGAATCCATAAATTTATTCTATAAATGAAAAATACAGAATCATAGAAATAATATAAATGTAATATATATAATATATAAATATAGTTTCACCATAATGGCCACCATAAGACGTGGTAGGAGAAGATTGAACAATCCTCATTTAGTGAGGTGTTAGTTTGTCATACATAGAAACAGTATATTATATACCCATTAGATGGAAGTGTGTGTCAATGTAGTTAGAATAATTCTCATAAAAAAGACCTAGTATATTTAGGATACTAGTTATGTTATAAAAGAATTTAATTAAAAGAGTTTAGGTGGTTGGAGAAGTAAAATAAAACAAAATAACTTAAGAGAATATGTTACATTTAAATCGAGTAACTCCCTTTGGTTTGAACAAAAAAGACTTAATGAAGTGCCTTCTGCCTATGTTAAGGCTTCTAGGTGGAAGAGATCAACCTTGAAAAATTATTTGGATAGAGGTTGGAAGAGCCAAAGAACATGAGAGGTTTGAGTAATGGGTTAGAGGTGAGGTCTTTTTATAAGGGGGTGGAGGGGATCATTAGGAAAGTGTGAAAATATTATTTTATTATATAATGATTTTTGGTTTCTAAAGATCCAAAACTAATTAACGTTTAATATAATATAACTCATGGTGGAAATAAAATCATCCAATGATAATTTTATAGGTTTTGGATATTGTATTAATCATTATAATATTATTTATTTAAATCATTTATTATTGAGGTAAACACTTCATCATTATTGTGTGATAAAAAATTTATTTTATATGATGTCTAAAAATAAAAAAAATACCATGAAGTAGTAAATATTTTTATCTTTACAAATAAATATTTATATTTGAATAGATAACTTATATAACACTATGTAAAAATTAATTTACTAAAAGATATTTTTTTATGTCATTTTGACTTTACATTAATTAAATTAAAATAAAGTATCAATATCACTCTTATGTTGCTCTATGGGGTCCCAGAATAGACCCATGGATGCCCATGGTCGTCCATGACTCATCAAATAAGGTTAGTACAGGTGTTAATATAAATTTTAATTATTATTATATTCTTTTTACCTTGAATTATTCAATTTATCTTTAACCGCGGTAAATAAAATTCAAAAGTTACTATTCACAAAAATTATTTTCATTTTATTGAACCCAGTTTTACTTACTAATAACAACCATGTAGGTCATATTTTCTAAATTCAATTCACAGAAATTTTAAATTTTAATTTAAATGAAAATGTCAGTTTTTAATTATAACTTAGTGGTTTCTATATTCATCAAAAATTGAAGCTTTTCAAAAAAAATACCAAAACTTCATCCTAATCTATATTTGATGTTCTGAATTAAAAAATTATTTCTATTTTAAAAATTTTTATAAATACAAGATGAATTAATTATTTTAACATTAATTCCATTTGTCAAAACAAAAATCGTGTTTTTAAGAAATATTAACTACCTAAAGATTGACACTTGTTTTTGTCCAATTTCAAAGTGAAATTAATTACAATGACCAATATTGGATTAAATAGTAAAAATATAATATAATTATGCATAAAACCAATTAAAAATTTAATATATACTTATAATTAAATTAGATTAAAAGGCAGTTTGGAATTAAAATACAACATTTTTCACTATTCATTACAATTTGAATTTTATCAGAAAAATACCAAAAATTTTACCAAAGTAAATTTTGATGTCCTGATTATAAAGTAGAATTTTACCTAGTCCAATATAGAATATAAAAGTGAAAAAAACAAGATTTAAATAGGGTTCTCCATCAAAAAGAGGTAAATCATTCTTTTAATGTAAATTATGCTTAAAATTAGATTCATTCAAATTTTAAGCCTTTAACCATTATTGGATAAATGTAAAAACAATTTAACAAACATGTATAATAATATTTTAGTTATTTCTCTTCATTCTTCCCAATACAACTACAAGTAATTAACTATCATTTAAAATAATAATATTATATTATTAGTGTGCAATGTATGATTTCAAAGAAACTTGTTGTGGCGTATCGGGTACGCCATCGAACATAGAAACACCATTAAAGTAAAATTTATATTTAATTGAAAAATATTAATAACCATGAAAATGTATTATTCATTATTTACTTGGGATGTTATATCCTTCCCCCCTTTTGGAAATTGTGCCCTCACAATTTTTATTCACTTATCAAATAAATAGGGGTATTTATCCCTCATTGAATTTTAAGATACTCACATTTCCTCTTAAACTATATGGTTTTTCCACAAAATCATTACCTGGTGAATTACCTTATTCTAAAATAATTTCCCTCTTCGTTCAAGAATCCGGACTAGTTTTTCCTCATTACAGAGATTCTCTTCCAACTGAACTATCTCTAGGCTTAAAATATGAGATGGATCTGGCATATACTTTCTTAACATTGAATCATTAAAAACATTGTGTACCTAGGACAAACATGGAGGTAAAGCCACTATGTATGCAACTGATCCAACTTTCTCCAAGATTTCATAAGGTCCAATAAACCTCGGACTCAACTTTCCCTTATCTCTAGTGGAAAAAATGTTTAACATGTTGGTATTTTTCTCGTCGGTTCTATATAACCGACATGCAAAGCTGTAAAAATAAATTTATCACATTGATTATTTTATAACCGATGTGATAAGTCGATGAGAATCAATTTTTTACAAGTATTATTTTATAAAAAACATAATAAAAACTGTGATTAGTTTATTACGTCAGTTATTTTATAACTGATGTGATATATCAAATCTCAGTGCTTTATCACATCAGTTATAAAATAAAAAACATGATAAAGATAATCTTGGAAATTTATCATGATGTTTATCAAAATAACCGACATGATAAAGAAATATTTATCACATCAGTAATAAAATAAGCGACATGATAAATTCTTTTCTATGTCGGTTATTAAATAATTGATTTTATAAACATTAAAAAAGTAGTTTACCACGTCGGTTATTAAATAACCTACCTGATAAAGCTTTTAAATGATTTATTGCACCCCATATTCAGTGATTCTATTTTCTTTGATCAGGTGATCTGCGACTCGTCTCTCTCATGCAGAAAACCTCGAAACGATTCTTCACAGTCGTTCCCTCCAATCTTACTTTTTCAACATCATTCTTTATATTTATTATCATCAAATCTATCAGGTCAGCTCGCAACACTCAAGTAAGCCTCACATGGCTCGGTTTCAGTTCTTATTTTCCGCGATTCCCTGAACTAAATTTTTGTGATGTTATTTTTCTTTGTTATTGCTATTATGGTAAGTTTCATAGTGTTTATTTATACCATTCTAAATTATTTTCTGGTAAAATAAAAAAATGGAAGTGATATCATTCAAGTTTACTATTTTTTTGTGTTCTATAATGTTTGTGTGCGCATACATGGGGTTTCTAAAGGTGTGGGGGGCAGTGAAAGTGGGTGGGTGTCCATGGGGGTGGGGGATGTCTAGGGGTGGGGGTTTCCAGGGGGTGACTGTGGTGTCCAGGGGGAGCGGGGGCTGTCCAAGGGGGTTGTGGATGTACAAGGGGGTGGGGGTGGTGTCTAGGGGGTGAGGCGTTGTCCAATGGGGTAGGGGTGTCCAGGGGTGTGGGGGTGTGGGGGTGGTTTCTAGGGGGTGAGTGGGATGTCCAAGGGGGTAGGGGTGCCCAGGGGGTGGGGGTGTCTATGGGGGGTGGGTGGGGAGGCTATCCAGAGGGATGGGGGGCTATCTAGGAGTTGAGGGGATGTTTGGAGGGTTGGGTTGATGTCCTGGGGGTTGGGGGGGTTGTCCAGAGGGGTGGGGGATGTCCATGGGGGTGGTGGTGTCAAGGGGTGTCCAAAGGGGTGTGGTGGTGTCTAGGGGGGTCAGGGGGTGTTCAAGGGGGTAGGGGTGTTCAGGGGTGTGGGGGTGGGGTCCAGTGGGTGAGTGGGCTGTCCAAAAGTGTAAGGGGTCCGGGGGTGGCGGTGTACATAGGGGGTGGAAGTCTAAAGGGATGGGGGGCTGTCCAGGGGGGTGGGGGCTTTCCAAGGGGTGGGGGGCTGTCCAAGGGGGTACTGTAAAATGAAATTTAGAATATTGTCATTGTAATTGTGTATTTGGTAGTTGTTTAGGTTGGATTTAGGTATTTTTATCCGACATTGTACGTTTTGAATGTTATATATGTGAATGTTTAATTTTTTTCTACTTATTGTTTTGGTCTAGTTCTAATGGTTTTTTTGGTATTGATTTTGGTCTTCGGGGGGGGGGGGGGTTCCATGGGTGTGGGGAGGGGGTTTATAGGGTTGTGGGAGGGTTTTCCAATGGGGTGGGGGTAGCCAATGTATCCATGGGGGTGGGAAGGTGTCCTAGAGGGCGGGGGTATCCTGGGGTGTGGGGGTGTTTAGTGGGGTGGGGGGGTTCTAGGTGTGTGAGAGGCTTGTCGAGTGGGGGGGGTGTTCGGGGAGTCCAGTGGGGGGGGGGGGGGGGGGGGTTGAGTGTCAGAGGGATGTCTAATGGGGGGTGTCTCATGGGATGGGGGTTTCAAGGGTGTGGGAGGGATGTCTAGTAGGGTGAGGGGGTCTCGGGTGTCCAAGGTGTCCATGGGGGTGGGAAGGTGTCCAAAAGGGTTGGAGGGCTGTCTAGGGGAGTGGGGGGTTGTCCAGAAGGGGGGGGGGTCCAGGGGGGTTTCAAGTGGTGTCCGGTGGGGGGGTCCAGGTTTGTGGGAGGGGTTTATAGTGGGGTGGGGGAGTCCTGGGTGTCTATGGGGGTGCGAGGGTGTCCATGAAGGTGGGGGGATGTTCAGGAGGGTGGGTGAAATCTGGGGGGTGTCCAGGGGTGTGTCCAGTGGGGTGGGGGTTTTCAGGGGTGTGTGACGGCTTTCAAGTGGGATGGGGGTGTCCAGGGTGTCAATGAGGGTGGGAGGGTGTCCATGGGGGTGGGAGGGTGCCCAGGATGGTGGGGGATATCTAGTAGGGTGGGGGGTTCTCAAGGGTGTGTCCAAGGGTGTGGGGGTGTCTAGTGGGGTGGGGGTTTTCCATGGGTGTGGGGGGGGTGACTAGTGGTTGGGGTGTGTCCAGGGTGTCCATTTGGGTGGGAGGGTGTCCAAGAGGGTGGGAGGGCTGTCCAGGGGAGTGGGGGGATGTCCGTGAGGGGTGGGGGTTCTAGGGGTGTGGGAGGGGTGTCTAGTGGGGTTTGAAGTGTCTGGGTGTCCATGGGGGTGGGAGGGTGTCCAGGAGGGTGGGGGCTATCCACGAGGGTGGGGGGATGTCCAAGGGGTGTCCAGGGGTGGGGGTTTCTATGTGGGTGGGGGCTTCCTGGGGTGTGGGAGGCATGTCTAGTGGTGAGGGGGTGTCCAGGGTGTCCATGGGGTTGGGAGTGTGTCCATGGTGGTGGGAGGGTTTCTAGGAGGGTGGGGGATATCCAGGGGTTGGGGGCTATCCAGGGGGTGTCCAAGGGTGTAGGGAGGTGTCCAGTGGGGTGGGGGTCCATGGGTGTGTGAGGGTTGTCTAGTGGGGTGGGGGTGTCCCAGGTGTCCATGGCGTGGGATGGTGTCCAAGAGGGTGGGAGGGAAATCTAGGGGAGTGGGGGCTGTCCAGGAGGGGTGGGGGTAGTATAGGGGGTATCTAGGGGTGTGGGGGGTCTCCAGTGGAGTGGGGGGGGGCTCCAGGGTTGTGGGAGGTGTGTCTAGTGGGGTGGGGGTGTCTTGGGTGTCCATGGGTAAGGGAGGGTGTCCAGGAGGGTGGGGGATGTCTAAGAGTGTGGGGGTGGGGGCTGTCAAGGGGGTGTCCAGGGGTTTTGGGGTGTCTAGTGTAGTGGGGGAGGGGGTTTCCACGGGTGTGGGAGGGATATCCAGTGGGGTGGGGGTGTCCAGTGTGTCCATGGGGGTGGAGGGTGTCTATGGGGGTGGGAGGGAATTCAGGAGGGTGGGGGATGTCTAGAAGGGTGGGGGCTATCCAAGGGGTGTCCAGGGGTGTCGGGAGGTGTCTAGTGGGGTGGGGAGGTTTCGAGGGGTGTCGTAGGGTTGTCTAGGGGGTGGGGGAGTCCAGGTTGTCCATAGGGGGTGGGAGGGTGTCCAGGAGGGTGGGAAGGCTATCCAGGTAAGTGGGGGTTGTCTAAGAAAGTTTGGACATTGTCTAGGGGGTATCCAGGGGTGGGGGTGTCCAGTGGGGTGGAGGGGTTTCCAACAGTGTGGTAGGGTTGTGCAGTGGGGTGGGGGTGTCCAAGTAGTCCATTGGGGTGGGAGGGTGTCCAGGAGGGTGTGGGCTATCCATGAGGGTGGGGGTTTTCCAGTTGGTGTCCAGAGGTGTGGTGGGGTGTCTAGTGGGGGGGGGGGGTTCCAGGGGTGTGGGAAGATTTCGAGTGGGGTGGAGGTGTCCAAGGTGTCCATGGGGGATGGGAGGGTGTCCAGGAGGGTGGGTGGACTGTCTAGGGGAGTGGGGGCTATCCAGGAGGGGTGGGGTGGGTTGTCCAGGGGGTATCCAGGGGTATGGGGGTGTCTAGTAGTTTGAGGGGGTTTCCATGGGTGTGTGAAGGTTTTCTAGTGGGGTGGGGCTGTCTAAGAGGTTGGGGATGTCCAGGGGTGTGGGGTTGGTGTCCAGTGGGGTGGGGTGGGGGGTTTTAGGGGTGTGTTAGGGCTACCCAGTGGAGTGGGCTAGTTTTTTTCTGGATTTGGTTTGGTTTAGGTCTGGTTTTGTTCTATTTTTGGTCTGTTTCTATTTTGTTTCAGGTTTTCTTATGCCGAGCATACTTGTGGTCAAACTGTTTTATTTAAAAAAAATTGGTTTTTTACATTGGTTATTTTATAACCGATGTAAAAAATGCATGTTTATGGGTTTTAATATCAGTTATTTGAAACCCAACGTAACAAATGCATGGGAATGGGTTTTTACGTCGGTTATTTCATAACCGATGTAATAAAAGGAACAAAAATAATTTTTTATGTCGGTTTTTTTTATACCGACGTAATAAAATGTAATGAAATAGGTTTTTACATCTGTTATTTAATAACCAAATTAGTCTATTTTTTCATGTCGGTTATTATTTATACGATGTGAAAACCCCTGGGAAAACTGGGTTATCACGTTAGTTATGAACATAACCGACATGATAAACTCTTCGGAGGCATAATTTATTACATCGGTTATTCTATAACAGAAGTGAAAAAGTAGATACCACGTAGTTTATTTAAAAAACATCATAATAAATCTCAACTCTGAAGCATTTTCCAAGTCGGTTTTTGAGGAACCAACATGAAAAACCCTTCAGATTATTGTTTTTCTACTTCGGTTTTAAAATAAGCACCATAAAAAACAATATTTATTACATCTCCTAAAATAATTTCGGCCAAAAGAAGATGTAAAAAATAAAAAATAACCACCATAAAAAAATTTCTACCCTAGTGTCTTACAAAAATGCATCCCACTCTTCCATGGAGAAGTATTTAGAAAGACATGATCACCAATCTTAAAAGAAAGATCCTTCCTCTAGTTATCCACATAAATTTCTTGCCTACTCTGAGCTGTTATAATGTGGTTCTAAATCAGCTGAACTTTTTCAACCATATCTTCTATGAATTATGGTCCCATCATCTTCATTTCACCTACGTCATCCCAAAAACATTGAGTTCGACACCACTTCCCATATAATGACCTAAATGGATCCATCTGTATACTAGAATGAAAAATGTTATTATATGAAAATTCAACCAAAGAAATATGTTGGTCCAAACATCCCTTGTAATTCAGTGGACAAACACATAGCATATCCTCCAAGGTCTTAATTTTTTTCTGATATCCCATCTGATTGCGGATGAAAAGTTGTACTAAAATTTAACTCAGTACCCAACGACTTCTTAAGGCTATTCCAAAAGTTAGAAGTAAACCTGGGATCACATTCAAATACAATAGAGAGGGGAAATCCATGTAACATGACTATCTCTTTAACATAAAACTGAGAAAGTTGATCTAGAGAAATACTATCTTGGATAGGATGGAAATAAGTTGATTTAGTCAATCGATCAATAATAACTTATATTGCATTATTACCTTGATATTTCTTCGTTAATCCCACAACGAAGTCCATAGATATATTTTCCCATTTCCACTTTGGAACTGGTAATGATAGGAGTATCCCTTTCGGTAAAAGACACTCTGCTTTAACCTAATGAAAAGTCAAAAATGACACAGTAAAATCAGCAATATCTCTTTTCATTTCCATCCCACCAGTAATACTCCCGAATATCTCTATACATCTTAGTGTTTCTAGGATAAACTAAAAATGGGGCACTATGAGCTTCACATAACAACTCATTCTTTAACTATGAATCACAAGGCACACATAATCTCTTTCCAAATCTCAAAACACAATCATTATCAATGTTAAATTCAGGAAACATACCCTTTTAATCCACTCTACATTTTTCTGCAACTCTCTATCTTCCTTCTATGCTTTCTTAATTCTGTCTGATAGAGATGATCTTACAAACACCTGAAACAAAACATAAGAATTTCTTACACCAAAAACTACTTTTCCAATGATCATAAAATCCAAAAAAAAGGATATCATTCCAAATTTATCATGGTTAATAAAGCTTTAATTTTTTGAATCGAAGAATCAGCCACTTTATTTTCTTTTACCGGATGGTAAAGAATAGTGCAATAATAATACTTGATTAATTTCAACCATCACCTCTGTCTCATGTTCAATTCCTTCTGATTGAATATATACTTCAATATTTTTTGGTCAAAATATATTTCATATTTTACTCCATAAAAATGATGGCTCCAAATTTTTAATGCAAAAAAACAGCAGCGAATTCAAAATCATGTGTAGGGTAATCTAACACATGAGTTTTCAACTAACGTGAATCATAAAAAATTACTTGATCATAATTCATAAGGAAACAACCATTTCCTTTCAATGATGCATCACTATAAACAACAAAGTCACAATTTCTATAAGGTAGTTCCAAAATTTGAGCATTTACCAATCTTATTTTCAATTCCTGAAAACAATTATCACATTCTTTTGTCCAAACGAACATAACACCTTTTCGAGTTAACATAATAAGTGGGATAGATAATTCCAATAATAACCTTCAAAACCAATAAGACTATGAATATCAGTTATATTTGTGAGTCTTTTCCATTCTTCAACACCTTTTTTTTGCAGGATCAACAGTTATTCCATTTTTTGAAACAATGTTACCAAGGAATGAAATTTATTGTAACCAAAACTCGCACTTCCTAAATTTCCCAAATAGTTTCTTTTCATTTATTTTTTGAAGGAAAACCCTTAAATGACTTTCATACTCCTCATAACATTTAGAATTAACCAAAATATCATCAATGAACACAACCATAAACTTATCCAGGAACTCACAGAATATTCTATTCATAAGATCTCTGATTACAACACGTGCCTTGGTTAAACAAAAAGGCATAACTAAAAATTAATAATGGCCATATCTAGTATGAAACGTGGTCTTAGGAGTGTCTTCTTCCTTTACTTTCAACTGATGGTACCCCAACCTCAAGTCAATCTTTGAAAAATACTGAGCTCCCTGGAGTTGATCAAACAAATCATCAATTTGTGGCAAAGGATACTTATTCTTAACAGTGATGTTATTCAATGCTCTATAATCAATTTAAAGTCTCATTGAACTATCTTTATTTTTAAAAAACAAGACAATAGCACTCCATGGTGATGTTCTTGGTCGAATGAACCATTTATCTAAAAACACCTGCAATTGCTTCTTTAACTCTAAAAGTGCAATTTGAGATATTCAATAAGGGGGTTTTGAAATTGGATTATCTACAGGAACTAAGTCAATAGCGAATTCAACTATCTCGATCAGGTATAATACCAGGAAACTCATTAGAAAAAACATCAAGATACTCATTTACCACTGGCACATCATTAATCTGAACAGTTCCTTTGTTTTCAAAAATATGTGCAAGGTAACATTCATTTCTATCTTTTACTAGTTTGTCAACTTCATGATAGTTTATCAAAATTAAGGGTTCATTATTGTAAAAAAACTGAAAATCATTCTAAAAGGATACATCAATTTCTCTAAAGTCAATCTTATCATTATAAATAGATAGCCAATCCATACCCAAAATTACATCAAACTATACTAGAAGAAAAACAATAAGGTTTTCAGGTAGATTCTTTACACACACAAGGATAAGAATTATTTTATAATTTATTTTTGTCTCAACATTTACCCCTGGTATTTTTACCATATGTTCAGGATTCATATCTTGAGATTGAATTCCCAATTTACTAGAAAGCTTCTCAGAAATTAAGGAATGTGTAGACCCTGAATCAAATAATGAATTGGCATAATATAGAAAACAAATAGTGTAACTAATACTACTTAATTTGATAGCCCAAAAACTACTGAAGTAGTATCAAAGGACTTTACTTCCCCTTTCTACTTGTAGTCTGGTTGCTTTCCCTCATTTGAGTTCTTGATTGGACACTCATTTGCATAATGAACCATTCCATCGCACTTAAAACATTTTACTGACAGTAAATCAGATTTTGTCTTACCATTACCCTAATCATTTTCGGTGCAATTACGATCTTTATATACCATTTTACCACATCATTATCACTTAACAGAATTTCAAAGACATTCCCTAGCATTATTTTTACCACAATTTTCACAAACTGTAAACTTATGTTTCTTACCATCAGATTTTTTCGAAGAGTTCCTCCATTTTTTCTGCCACCTTGACCTCTTATTCTATTTTTTTTAAATAACACATGATCATTGGCCAACTCAATTTCCACCTTCTCTAAACATTGAACAAGTTTTTCATTAATTATGAACTCACAAGAAGCTAAATACCTTTGATACATTTTATTTAATCCTGAGTAAAAATGACTAATTTTACTATCAAGATCTCGTATGAAATTTGGAGCATACATTTCCAGCTGAGTGAATTTTTCTTCATAAGCATCCACTAAGTCATCCGCCTACCTAAATTCCAGGAATTGTTTTTCCATCCTAATAAGAACCACCATTGGAAAATATTTTTCAAGAAACATACCTATGAACTCATCCTAACCAAAAGCATAAATTTCCTCACTATCCCTGATATTTTTCACCATTGACACCCACTGATCATCTTCACCTTCAAAATGGTAAATAGCGAGACAATCCTTTTGATGTTCTGAACACCCCATGAAATCAAACAATTTCTCCAGTTCTTTAATCAACCCTTCATCTAGCACATGGTAAGATGATCCTCTGAATGATAGGGGATGTTGCCTCATGAAACTATCTACTATTGATATGTTCCTCTGTAGTTAATCTATATGATCCTATGCATGGATACAACCACCATTTATAGCCTAAGTCAACCATTCCCTCACTGTAACAAAATATTCTGTTCCGATTCATACAATCTTAGGTTTCTAATTTGGAAGGTTTTCTTCCTCTTGATGTCTTCCCAACATAGATTCCTTGTTTCCTCTATGGAAAACCATTCTAAACACTTATATATCTTAGTTGAATCGACATGGTAATAATTAAATGATATCATTCCTATATTAACATATATTAATTTATGGATATTAATTTAACAATTCCCTAATGCCTAAAGTTATCTAAATCGACCTCTGATACCAACTATAAGGACCCGACCTTAAACATTACATAATCTAGAATTAAATGAATAATTCACATTGAGGATCTTTTTAGGTTTAATGTTTTAGATAAATAGGTCATAACTATTTCATTACATCTCAAAAATTACAGGGTAGACACTTCTACTTAGTTTCCATTTTTTTCATTAATTAAAAACTCTGGAAAAAAGGGTCATGTCTAGTCACATGTTTTAGACAGCACGACTTCTCCTTGATCCCATCCTTGACCCTATTAATATTTAAGCCCTATGAAAAATATTTCAAAACATGGGATGAACATAAAAATCTCAGTAATGGTTATAAAATAAAAGAAAGAAAACATTAGTTCCTCAATACATACATAACATAAGATCTTTAACATACCTTATGAAATCATAATATTTACATAGTAAACACAAATCATAAAGGTAAATTGTGGTATCCATAACATACATACGTTGTAGCATTCAAAGATATATAGGGAGTTACATTTGGAATAAAAATCATAGTATATTCCCTAAATCTCTTAGGAGAAACATTCACATTTACCTCTGTCATGTTACCCAATTCATTAGAGATATATCTCAGGCTCACCCGCCCTAGGTTTATCATGGAACAACCTGTATTTGTAATAATTCTCATGAACCATAACATATTCATAACACATAAAATAAATATAAAGGAAAGATAAAATTTCCAAATTTCAATAAAAATATATCATTTTAATATATTGACATAAAAAATCCATTATCAAAACCATTTTCAATACCAAAATATGTAACAGAGTATATGGTATTTATTTTCCTTTTAAAAACATTACGGTTTGTTAAGGATGCCAAAAGATCAAATAATACTCACGACGGTGGAAAAGGTTGTTGTCACCACTTACGTTAGAAGAAACATTATTTTTTTTCTTTTAGTAAAAGGTTTCATAGAAGAAGATTAACTTTGAATAAAATGAAATTTCAAAGGTTTTTATACATCATATAAAAGAAATTTTTGTATAAAAAAAATATGCCTCAATGAAAGGATAATGAGAAGAAGTCCCTTACCTCGTGTCGGACTTGACCTGTTCATTATTTAATCTCCTAAATAATAAACTAATTTTGATTTCTAATTGATTAATAAACTTTTTCAAATTTATCATTCCTTTTAAATCACTTATTTCCATGTTATAAACATTATTTAATCATTTATGTTAATAATGGTTATTTTGTTGATATTTGGTACTTGAGTCAAAAATGGACTTCTTATAATTACAAGTTGTTCGTGTGGTCAAAAAATCATTATATTCAGAATGATATTCACGATTTAGATATAATATATATCATATATATCCAGCATATTCATATATTCATTATAGTATATAACATTTATAGGTAAGAAATGAAATGTAGTGTTCAACAAAATGGTAATCAGTACGTACGCATGACCACTACTTTCATTTCTATTTCATATTTAATGGAATTAAAACATATTGATACATTGGTATATTTTAATTCCATTATAACATCATATATATAATCTTAGTAAATCCATCTTTTATATGTTTTATTTATGGCATGAATGAGTCACATAACTTTGAGGGGGTGGTAGTCCGCACTTCTTGAAATGAGATTATCTTATTTATCTACTACGGAATCCATAAAGTTATTCTATAAATGAAAAATAAATAAGCATAAAAATAACATAAATATAAAATATATCATATATAAATACAGTGTCCTTATAATGGCCACTATAAGAGGTGGTAGGAGAATATTGAGCAATCATCGTTTCGTGATACATTAGTTTGTCATCCACAGAAACAATATGTTCTTTACCCATTAGATAGATGTGTGTTTAAGTTTAGTTGTAATACTTATCATAACAAAAAACCCTAGTATATTTAGGATACTGTAGTTGTCATAAAATAAAGTTTTAAAATAGTTTATGGGGTTGGATAAGTAAAATGAAACAAAACAACTTAAGAGAAGACATTACCTTTAAATCAGGTAACTATCTTTTGTGTGAACCAAAAGGACTTCTTGAAGTGTATTCTGCCTAAAATAAGGATTCTAGGTGGAAGAGAGAGATATTTAGAGCTTATTTTGGTAGATTTTGGATGAGACAAGGGGCTTGAGAGGTTTTAGTAATTGGTTAGAGGTGTGGGATTTTTATAAGGGGGAGGATGGGCTCTTTTGGAAAATGTGAAAATATTATTTTATTATATAATGACTTTCGGTTTCTAAAGGTCCAAAACTAATTAATGTCGAATATAAGATTACTAATGGTCGAAATAAAATCATCAAATAAGAATTGGATAGGTTTTGTATATTGTTTTTACTCTTTGTAATATTATTTGATTAAATAATTGTTTGATGAGGTAAAAAAAACTTCATTATTCTGTCATAAATAATTTAATTTATTTTATGTCTAAAAATTATAAAAAAACATTATGATTTAGGAAATATATTTATCTTTCTAAACAATATTTATAGTTGAAAAGATAACTTATATAACTCTATGTAAAAATTAATTTACTAGAAGATATTGTTTTATGTCATTTTTGTCATTACTTTAAGATAATTAAAATATAGTGTCATTATCACTCTTAAGTGGCTTCATGGGGTCCCTAAATAGACCCATGGATGCCCATAGTCATCCATGACTAATCCAATAATTTTAGGACAAGTTTTAGGGTAATATTCTATTTTTATGATATTCCTTTTACCTTGAATTACCCTATTTACCTTTAATTGCGGTAAATAAAAGTCCAAAGTTATTATTCACCAAAAATTATTTTAATGTTATTGTACCAAATTTTACTTACTAATAACAACCATGTATGTCGGATTTCTGAAATTCAATTCACATAAGTGGTAAAATTTTATTTAAATGAAAAAAATTAGTTTTTAACTATACTTATTGGTTTCACTATTCGTCCAAATTTGATGTTTTTCTGAAAAATACCTAAAATTTAGCATAATCTATATTTGATATTCCAAATTCAAAAATTATGTCTATTTTACCCAATTAGATACATATAAGTTATATTAATTAATTCAAAATTAATTCCCATTTTCAAAACAAAAAATCGTGTTTTTAAGAAATATTAACTATCAAAGGATTGACACTTCTTTATGTCAAATTTCAATGTAAAATTAATTATAATGACAAAAATTGGATCAAGTGGTAAAAATATAATAAAATTACACTTTAAAACCAATTAAAAAGATAATATAACCATATAAATAAATTAAACTAAAAGGTAGTTTTGAATTAAAATACAATATTTTTCACTTTTCCTTAAAAATTGAATTTTACAAGAAAAATACGAAATATTTATCCAAAGTAAATTTTGATGTCACTATTCTAAAAAAGAATTTTATTTGATCAAATAGAAAATATAAATTTACCGAAACTATATTTAAATAGTGTTATCCATCAAAAGGCGTTAAATTATCTTTTTAATGTAAATTAATTCTTAAACCTAGATTCATTCACATTTTAAGATTTTAACATTTATTGGATAAATGTAAAAATATTTAACAAATATGTATAATCATATTTTATTTAGTTCTGTTAATTCTCTCCAATAAAACGGCTAGGTGTTAACTGTCATTTAAAATAATAACATTATATTATTATTGTGCAATGTAATATTTCAAAGAAACTCGTTGTTGAGTATCGGGTATGTCATCCAACATAGCAACCCCTTTAAAGTAAAATTAATATTTAATTCATAGATATTAATATTTTTTAATATGTATTATTCTTTATTTACATGGGATGTTACATGAACTGTGATTTAAAGCAGTTGGAATTTGGAATTCCTATATAAAACCATTCTAATTACTAAACAAACCAATGTTGGGGTAATTAGAATGGGAATATGGATCATTAACAATAAAAAATCCCAAAAATAGGACATTCCTAATCCAATGGTGAGGGATATTGTTTTTCGATAAAATAGTGGGAGACTAATAAATATAATATTTTTTAATTGTCTAAATTTTATCAAAAAATGTACAAAAATTATTATTGTATAATTATGTTGAAATATAAATAAAATTACATCAAACATATCATTTTGATCTATACTTGAGAAGTAAAACATTATCACCGACACAAATTTCCATAAATGGAAAATTCTTTTTTTGCATCATCCTTTTGTATGAAAGGAAATAATATGTTATAGAACAACATTTAATAGTTTCATGTGGAAATTATGAAAGTTATGAAGAACTATCCCTCCATGAGAAACATTTTAATTATGCTACAAATTTCTAGAGCTTCATGCGATCATCCACGCCCAATGAGATTTTGATGAAAAGTGATGATATGGATTCCTATCGTATGATGGATTTCCTTAACAAAATCATATTTTTAGTCTTGGCGCCAGGCCTTGTCTATGTGGTTATGATGTCTGAAAATATGAATTCTATCATTATGAATTTAGCTACTAATATTACATGTGATTATTCAACTTGTAGAACATCCATGTGAATATGTAAACGAAATTATTTGATTTCTAATTTCCTTATTATGCTTAAATTTATGTTTGAAAGGCTTTTGTTTTAGTATTATACATTTCCTTAATTTTTTATGCTTATTTATGATATTTTCTACTATATTGTTATCCTTTCTGAGCATCTGAGCTCACTCCTTTCTTATGTTTTCTTTTTTTCCTCAGATATGAAGAGGTATATTATGATTATCCTATATGGATAGGCCAAAGGATATGGGTGTGTTCATAGGGGACACAATGTCGTTGTTTTTTTATTTCATGATGTAATGTAAAACTTATTTATGTTTCTAGTACTTCCTATGTAACACCCCAAGCTTCCACGGTACATTTCCCTTTGAATAATGCAATAGTGTCTGTTGTACGCAACTTTGAGTTATAACACACACCACAACCAATAAAACTAGCCATTATGAATAGTAATACCCACTTTTTTAAATTTTATAAATTTTATCTTTCAAAATAGACTTTATTTTTGGATTTGGAATATCGAAATTATCTTAGGGTGAATTTTTGGTATTTTTCTGAATACATTCAATTTTTGATGAATAGTGAAAAAACACTAAGTTATAGTTTAAAACAAAAATTTTATTTAAATAATTATTTATTTTATTTAAATTTAATTAATTTCAAAATAGATATATAATATCTATATAATATTAATTTAATTCATTGGATTTAGTTTAGAATAATTTTAGATATATAAAAATTTTATTGAACTTTTCATTGTCTTTTACCCACCTCCAAGGAGAATTTTGAAATTTCACATAAAACTTAATTTTACCTCTTCTGTGAGTGGAATTTAGAAAATATGAGGGACATGGTTAATATCAAGGAGTAAAATTTGGTTCAATGAGATGAATTTTTTTTTGTTCAATAGTATCCTTTTACTTTTATTTACCACAGTTAAAAGTAAATAGGGTAATTAAGGGTAAAAATGATATTAATATTACCCTAACACATGTCCTAATTCTATTGGAAAGGTGTATCTCGACCAAAAACAACATTACGAATAAAATATTATCATTTAGGTCCACTTGGATTAGATTATGACATTTATTATTATTTAATTCAAAGATTAGTTAAAAGAAATAAAATCAAAGTTTAATAACTAAAATTTTTTTAATATAGGGTTATACATTAGATAAATTAGATTATAAATATTCATTAGAAATCTACAAATATTTCCTACATAATGGTATTTTATTTATAATTTTAATGCATTAAATAATCTAATTTATTTATGACACAATGGGGATGCAATAATTACCTAATTAATGAAATATTAAAATAATTGATATTATAAATATCAAAATAAATGTAATTTGAGAGATTTTATGAATTAAAATAATATTTTTAGTTAATATTACATATTATTATTGGTTATAAAAAACTTTTTTGAAGTAATAATTCTATTATAAAATTATCAAAAACAGAATACCCAATAGTGTCAAAATTGACATAAAAGAGTTTTTAAAACAAATATTATATTATTAATTGATATTCTATTCCTAAAAATATAATGTTCGGACAAATGACTTATATAATGATAGTTGTATAATTAATGGACCACTTGGGGGTCTCTTGGAGGTATATGGTAATATTATTAACTATATAATATAAAAATACAAAGAGACATGGTAAATGTCAAACTATTTAACTAAGAGTTAAATATAATTTATAAGGTTAATATAGTGACCCAAACCTGTATAAAATTTACTTTTTGAAATGATTTAGACCCCTCCACACCTTAACCTCTAAATAATATACTTTGGATCTATTAGAAACTGAATATGAATTTATTATAAAATAATATTTCTAGCTTTTCCAAAGGTGCCCCTCACCCCTCTTATAAAAGGGCACTCCCCCTTCTCTCTAATTCACACCTTCAAAGCCTTTTGTCTCGGCCAAACTATTCCCAAATATCCTCCCAACTTCCCTCAATTTATCCTAGAGGCCTTAGTTTGATCATAAATCCATCCTAAGGATCCCTTTTGATCAAATCAAAAGGAAGAACCCGAAAAAGAGGTAACGTTTTCACCACCCTCATTGATGTTCCTTTCTTCTTCAACATCTTCTTTCTCTATTATTTCCATTCTAAAATAATAACTATAGTATCTTATATATACTGTGATGTTTTTATAAATATGTTACAACCATATTCAGTATTCTATCCATCCTTTGAATGACATGTCACCATACGTGCATATGTACGGCTTACCGTCTCCACGTCGTGTTGTAATTGTTATTCAAAACATTATTATTTATATGGGTATAATAATGATGTGTAATTCATGTAAATAATAAATATAACATGATAATTATTCTGTATATATGATATACCATCCAATTATATAATATTTTAATATCAAAAGAATGACATTATCGCTCGTGCGTACGTATGAACTATAGTCTCCACGAACGCAATGAGATTCATTCCCCATCATATCCATACAAGTATAATTATCATTTTATGATTACAAATAATGTTTAAACACTTAATATAATTCTGTATATGAATAAGATATAACCTATCCATAACAAACACAACTTATTTAACAAAACATATAAAATAAAACGAGTAAGCTGACACCCGAAACGACGTTAATACTAAGATATTATTAACAAAGCAATGTTAAAAGATCATATATGATATCATATTAAGGTATATGATCCTTGTATAATTAAATAAAAATTATTTAACCATTATATAGGAGGATAAACTACCCTCGATGAAGAAAAAAGTACAATGTAAGGGGTTTCTTATCTCACTTTTAATTCCGTGATATTTCAATTGTTCACCACTTATTTATTGTATGTGGTGTGTTTAATGCCCATAATTGTATTCATTGTGTAATATAATTTAATTTGTGTATATATTCATCATCATTTTATGATCCTTATTTCATGAGTGTATGTTTCATATATTACCAAATCGATAAGGTAATTTGAAATTTCAATTTCCATTCATTCGGCTTTACGCATAATTCCTTGATTATTTTACTCCAAGATTATGTGTGGAATCACTGTTAATTTTATTATGTCATAACTTCCACTCCCCTTTCTATGGATATACTTTTGATACACATAATTACTCCATTTATAATTTCTCAATTCATCTACATGAACTTGATAAGAGTAATTTTAACTCAATCTCCATTTGTTGTGTTAAATATCCAATTCATTGGTGTTGTCTTTAAAAGAATATGTGTGAACGTCCTCTGATTGATTTACACTAAATATACAATCATATTGAGTGTATTTATATTTTTCACAAATAATTATTCCATTGATTTATCCTAAACCTAAGGATACAGACTTTATAAGAAGTTTCATCTCAAATTACATTCCATTGAGACTCCTTTGTTGTTATACACCAAATCAATTTTATATGGTGTATATAATGTACTTTGACACAGTATATCGTGAATCCCTTTATTCTCATGATATTACAAAGTTTTTATGACCTCAATTATTTATATTCAATTGCCTCTCTTTTGGTTAGGAACTCAACCTAAAATATCATTTTAAATGTTTTCAAGATTTATTATTATAAATATTTCTCATCAATGTCCATGTTTTAAAAATGGTTTTAAGGATTTATTTATATGGAAATTAAAGTTTTAAAATTAAAATTCCTTTTAAAAGTTTAAAATTGGTATGGGACACTTGGATTCAAAAATTTATTTTAAACGGCTACTTGATAAATAGTGATACTTTTAAATGTTTTCATAAAAATGGGGATATTTATATCAAATAGTTTTGATGAATATTTTTCATCTATGTAAATATCCTTCATTATTCTTGATTGAGGTTAATCTATTACAATACAATCTTCCATATTGTATTGAATGAGTTATGTTTGACTGTGGATGTGTTATTTTTATAACATTCATGGTTAGTGGATAATGTATTGACATTTCGTATTCTAGTTTCAATACGAATGTTTATGTTATGTTTCAAAAAAATTTGTAAGAGTAATGCATTGGACTTTGTAAGTGACGGGGGGATCCTGCTATAGATCCTCGATGCATTGGTAGGTCTCATGAGACAAACTAGTGTCTTGGCAAAAGGCCTTGACAAAATCTTATTTGTAGTCATGGCACGAGGCCTTGACTCTGTGGTTATGATAGACTGGCATTATGCATTCCATCATTATAAAAGTGGTTATTGATATTGAATGTGGTTATTAGACTATTAGAATATCCATGTGAATAATTAAATGGGATTATTTAATTTTATCTTTTCCATATTATGCTAAAGTTCAAGTTTAAAATTCTTTTGTTTTGTTATAAATTGCCTTAAATGTTTATGTCTATTTATGAAAGTTTCCGCTATATTGTTATCCTTACTAAGCATATGAGGTCATCCCTTTCAATGATTTATTTTTCCCAGGATATGAAGAAGTAATTTATGAATGACCTGCAGAGATAGTGTGAGGGGAAGTGAAGACAAGATGTTGTTGTGGTTTTTTTACTTTATGATGTAATGTTAGACTTATGAATATATCTAGTGTTTCATAGACTACTAAACTAATTGGTCTTTCGAGACTTGATCTTTTGTGATCATGCCATTGTTATGTAATAATGCACCGACTCTGGGTAACTGGGGTCAGGGTGTTACAGTTGGTATCAGAGGAAGTTTAGTACAAACCTTGGAAACTAGATTTAGATAAACTCTGATAAGAGTGCATAGCCCTATGATAGACTTTGAAGATTAGTATAGAAGAACTTACTATAATTATTTTATTGTATAGATTTTGTGAGTTTTCTAAGCAATACATCCCTGTCTGAATATGAGCAGCCAGAGGTGGATCAGGAATAGATGTACCTAGGGGTAAAACCTGAAAACACCGCTTTGAGCTAGACTCGAACGGGACCTGGTGCACGACAACGGGCCTTGCTGCACTCTTGGTTACGACTCTCCTAGGGAATATGCGTAGGATAATTTACATTTTCTTTATAATCAAATTTGAAGAATTTTAATATAAGATGAGAATAAAGGACCTTGGTTAATCATAAGGTGTTTCAAATTGAGAATATGGTGTCATGATATTCTCTAAATGATTTTATGACTACTATTACTCACACAATGATTTTTGGTTTTAGTCAATGGCTGGAGTCCAAGGAAGTCATAGTAACATTGAGGATGATGTACAAGGTGGGAACAGTGGTGGAAATTAGCAACAAAATGGAATGTTGATAGGCGTAAAAGATATCGTGTTCATGCCAAATCAGTTTTCCAAAAATATGATCAATAACGTATATATTAACCAACTCCCGGACTCAACAAAGAAGAGAATGGTGATGAATGATAAGACCTCAAGTAATGGAGACCATGGAGAAAATAATCCTAAATTTCCATCATGCAAGAAATGTGAAAGGGGACACCCAGGAAAGAGACTCAATAGAACAAAGAAATTCTTTACGTGCGGGAAATAAGGACATAAAGTGAATAATTGCTGAGGAAAAATGAAGAGTACTATGGAAGAAAATAAAAATGTTCCCAAAAATCCATTTACAGACATTTTACAAAATTTTAGGGGACCTAGCCATTACCTGATTGAAGGCCCTATTATATAGGATATTTAATTGGTCAAATAAGAAGCTATGTGGAAATGAATGGTTGGAGAAATGTTTAAAAGTTTTAGTGATCCTTGTTGATGGGATTACTTTGGAATAATTTTCTCTTGTATTTGTAACCCTGTAGTTTGCCTTGTAAGAATGATATTTGAGGAAGTCTTATCTTTTCCCTTGTGGATATAGTTATAAATAACGATTTGGTTTTATATGATCATTAGGTTTAAGGGAATTACAATTTATTTTATTTTGGGATGAAAATGCAAGGTATGAGATAACATTTCTGGTTAAAATTATGTTATGGTTATTTTGATGATTTTATATCATTTTGGTAATGTTATAAAATATAGTTTTAGAAAAAAACAACACGCAAACCATGTGACAACCCGTCGCGTCGGACAAAGCTGTGGGAATTGAACCCACAACCAAAGTGCGATGGGGATTTATCACCTACCACTGGACTACTTGATGTCCCTGGTTAGTGTGACTAATTATTTTTAGTTAAATTATTTTATTGATCAATAATAAGTTGATTTGGGTTCGTATGTCTTATCAAGTGAATACCCTTAGTATAAGAAAATGATTTGGTGATTAAGTGATAAATTTTATTTTGGAAGATGTTCTCTTTTTTTGGAACCCTATATGCCCAAGGAAAGTAGAATACTATGGGATTTAATTTGAGGAGTAATGGTGGATTTTTATCTAAATTTTTATTGGGGATTTATAGTGATTTCGGTTATTTATTGAAATTATTAACCTATAATAGAGAATATGTGATTAGGTTAATTACTTTTAAGTATGTGACTTTAAGAGTAGTTGATGTCATTTGGAGATATAATTTAATTTGGAAGACTGCATAACCAAATTCTTCTATGTTTTGGGTTTCAATATTAGTTTGGATTATATTGAAGGATTTTAAGGACAATTGTTTATTGAATGGTATTTATTTATCTTTGGGGTATTGTTGGTTTAATTTTAGAAATTAAGATTAGTGTTTCTTTCGCTAATGGAATATCCTTTTAAAGGATCATCAGATCTTATACTAACCATTTTGGTTTTGATTAATCTCTAAATACAACGTAAATATATCGTTTATCCTTCATGGATCATGTGATTCTATAAGAAGTTTATTCTATCTCTTTTAGTGTGATCAAGTCTTCTTGAATACTCGTCGTTTAAAAATGAGTTAGTAGTAGGAATTTATTAAAGAATGAAACTTTACTCAAAAAGTATGTATATCTCATTATGTTCTTAGTCAATATCAGAAATGAATTCCTCATCTTTATTTAATGTAAATTAAAACAAAAAAAATGTTGTCTATTAACTTTTCCTAATGGGAAACTAATGACCATTTGTCCCATCACAAGTTTGTGGTTTTCTTGTTGTTAACTTTGTCCTAATTAGGTTCTCTATCCCTCTCCATTAGAACTTGACACTTAGTTTATCATCCATATCCTTGTTTTTCTACATGGAATCCTAGTATAGGTTATCTCGGGTGAACTTTTTACATCTCTTTCTTTCATTTAAAGTGATAGTTTTATTGACTCTTTTTCTGATGTGGGACTTTCCATTATATTCCCAAGCCCAATTTTAAGAATTGCGAGGAAAACATTTATTGAAGTAGGAGAGAATTTAACACCCCCAATCTTCCACAGTACGTTTCCCTTTGAATAATGCAATAACGTGTGTTGTACGCAACTTCGAGTTCCAACACACACCACAACCAAACTAGCCGTTATGAATAGTAATACCCACTTTTTAAAATTTTATAAATTTTATCTTTCAAAATGGACTTCATTTTTGGGTTCAGAATATTGAAATTATCTTAGGGTGAATTTTTGGTATTTTTCTGAAAACATTCATTTTTTTATGAATAGTGAAAAAACACTGAGTTATAGTTTAAAATTGAATTTTTATTTAAATAATTATTTGTTTTATTTAAATTTAATTAAGTTCAAAATAGATACATAATATCTATATAATCTCAATGTAATTCATTGGAGTTAGTTTAGAATAATTGTAGATATATAAAAATTGTATTGAACTTTTCACCGTCTTTTACCCACCTCCTTGGAGAATTTGGAAATTCACATAAAATATAATTTTACCACTTCTGTGAGTAAGATTTCGAAAATCTGAGAGACATGGTTAATATAAAGGAGTAAAATTTGGTTCAATGAGATGAAAATAATTTTCGGTGAATAGTAACTATTTACTTTTATTTACCACAGTTAAAAGTAAATTGGGTAATTAGGGGTAAAAATGATATTAATATTACCCTAACACATGTCCTAATTATATTGGACAGGTGTATCTAAATAAAAAACAACCTTGTGATTAAAATATTATCATTTAGGTCCACTTGGATTAGATTAGGATATTTACTATTGTTTAATTCAAAGAATAGTTAAAAGAGATAAAATCAAAGTTTAATAACTAAAAAATTTTAATATAGGGTTATGCATAAGATAAATTAAATTATAAATATTAATTAGAAAGATAAATTGATTTCCTACATAATTGTATTTTATTTATAATTTTTAGACATTAAATAATTTAATTTATTTATGAAAAAATGGTGATGCAGTAATTACTTAATTAATGAAATATTAAAATAATTGATATTATAAATATCAAAATAAATGTAATTTTAAAGATTTTATAAATTACACTAATTTTATAGGTAAATATGACATATTAGGACTGGTTATATAAATTTTGTTCGAAGTAATAATGCTGTTATGAAATTATCAAAAACAAAATTGCCAATAGTTTAAAAATTGCCATAAAAGAGTTTTTAAAACAAATATAATATTATTAATTGATATTCTATTCCTAAAAATATAAGGTTTGGCCAAAATACTTATATAATGATATTGGTATAATTAATGGACCACTTGGGGTCGCTTGGAGGTATATGGTATGTTTATTAACTATATAATATAAAAATACAAAGAGACATGGTAAATGTCAAACTATTTAACTAAGAGTTAAATATCAATGATAAGGTTAATATAGTGACCCAAACCTGTCTAAAATTTTTTGGTTGAAAGGATTTCGACCCATCCCCACATTAAAATTTAAATAATACACTTTATATCAATTAGAAACCGAATATGAATTTATTATAAAATAATATTTCTAGCTTTTCCAAAGGTGTCCCACACCCCTGTTATAAAAGGGCACTCATCCTTATCTCTAATTCACACCTTCAAAGACTTTTGGATCGGCCAAACTCTGCCCAAATATCCTCCCAACTTCCCCAACTTCAACCTAGAGGCATTAGTTTGATCATAAAGCCAACCTAAGGAGCCCTTTTTATCAAATCAAAAGGAAGAACCCGAAGAAGAGGAAACGTTTTCACCACCCTCTTTCTAGTTCCTTTCTTGTTCAACATCTTCTTTCTTGGTTATTTCCATTCTAAAATAATAACTCCAATATTATCTATATACTGTGATTTTATTATAAATATGGTACAACCATATTCAGTATTCTATCCATCCTTTGAATGACATGTCACCATACGTGCATACGTACGGCTTACCGTCTCCTCGTCGTGGTGTAATTGTTATTCAAAACATCGTTATTTACATGGGTATAATAATGATGTGTAATTCATGTAAATAATATATATAACATGATAATTATTATTTATATATGATATACCATCCAATTATATATGATTTTAATATCAAAAGAAAGATATTATCGCTCGTGCGTACGGACGGACTACCGTCACTACGAACGCGATGAGATTCATTCCCCTCATATCCATACAAGTATAATCCTAATTTTATGATTAAAAATAATTTTAAGGACTTAATATAATTATGTTTATGAATAAGATACAACCTATCCATAACAAACACGACTTATGTAACAAAACATATAAAAGAAAACGAGTAAGTTAACACCCGAAACGACGTTAATACTAAGATATTATTAACAAAACAATGTTAAAAGATCATATATGATATAATATTAATGTATATGATCCTTGTATAATTAAATAAAAATTATTTCACCATTATACAGGAGGATAACCTACCCTCGACCAAGGGTAATGTACTAAGTAAGGGGTTTCTTATCTCACTTTTAATTCCATGAGATTTCCATTGTTCACCACTTATTTATTGTATTTGGTTTGTGTACTTCCCATGATTGTATTAATTGTGTAATATAATTTAATTTTTGGATATCTACATCATCATTGTATGATCCTTCTTTAATAGGTGTATGTTTTTATATTAACAAATTGATAAGGGAGTTTGAAATTTCAATTTCCATTCATTCGGCTTTACGCATAATTCATTGATTATTTTACTCCAACATTATGTGTGGAATCACTATTCATTTTCTTATGTCATAATTTACACTCCCCTTTCTATGTATATACTTTTGATACACATAATCACTCCATTTATAATTTCTCAAGTCATCTATATGAACTTGATAAGAGTAATTTTAACTCAATCTTCATTTGTTGTGTTAAATATCCAATTCATTGGTGTTGTCTTTACAAGAATATGTGTGAATGTACTATGATTTATTTACACTGAATATCCAATAATATTGAGTGTATTTATATTTTTCACACATAATTATGCCATTGATTTTTCCTTAACCTAATGATACAGTCTTTATAAGAAGTTTCATCTCAAATTACATTCCATTGAGACTCTTTTGTTGTTATACACCTAATCACTTTTATATGGTGTATATAATGTACTTTTACATATCATATCATGAATCCCTTTATTCTCATGATATTATAATGTTTTTATTACCTCAATTATTTGTATTCAAGTGTCTCTCCTTTGGTTATAAACTCTAACTAAAATATCATTTTTAAATTTTTTGAAGATTTATTCTTTTAAGTATTTCTCATTAATGTATATGTTTTAAAAATGATTTTAAGGATTTATTTATATGGATATTAAGGTTTTAAAATTAAAATTACTTTTAAACATTTCAAAGTGGTATGGGAAACTTTGATTCAAAAATATATTTTTAAATGGCTTCTTGGCAAATAGTGTGACTTTTAAATGATTTCAAGAAAAAGGGGATATTTCTCTCAAATAATTTTGATGATTATTTTGTTCTATGTCAATATCCTTCATTATTCTCAATTGATTTTAATCTGTTATAATACAATCTTCCATATTGTATTGAATGAGTTATGTTTGACTGTGGATGTGTTATTTTTATACCATTCATGGTTAGTGGATAATGTATTCACATTTCGTATGTTAGTTTCAATATGAATGTTTATGTTATGTGTCAAAATTTTCATAAGAGGAATGCATTGGACTTAGTAAGTGACGAGTGGAGCCCGCTATAGCTCCTCGATGCATCGGTAGGTCTCATGAGACAAAATAGTGTCTTGGCACAAGGCCTTGACAAAATCTTATTTGTAGTCTTGGAACGAGGCCTTGACTATGTGGTTATGATAGTCAGGAATTATGCATTCTATCATTATGAAATTGGTTATTGATATTACATGTGGTTATTCGACTAGAGGAATATCCATGTGAATAAGCAAAATGAAATTATTGCATTTTATCTTTTCCATATTATGCTGAAGTTCAAGTATAACAGTATTTTCTTTATTTATACATTGCCTTAAATGTTTATGGTTATCTATGAAAGTTTCCTCTATATTGTTATCCTTACTGAGCATCTGAGCTCACCCCTTTCAATGTTTTATTTTTTCCAGGATGTGAAGAAGTAATTTATGAATGACCTATAGGGATAGTATGAGGGGATATGAAGACAAGATGTTGTTTTAGTTTTTTTACTTTATGATGTAATGTAATACTTATGAATATATCTAGTGTTTCCAAGACTACTAAACCAATCAGTCTTTTGAGACTTGATCTTTTTTTATCGTGGCAATTTTATGCATTAATGCACCGAGTCTGGGTAACTAGGGTTGAGGTGTTACATCCTAGGCTACTAAATTATCGGTCATTTGAGACTTGATATATTTTGATCATGCCAATGTTATGTAATAATGCACCGACTCTGGGTAACTATGGTTGGGGTGTTACAATTATCCCAACCCATCACTTAATATGTATAATTTATTGATCATAGGAATTAAAATCAAAAAAAATACATACTCAAAATAATAATTTGAATTAAGAAACTAGCATACACAATATAATTTTTTCCCAAAATTACATATTATAAACCATTTTGAAAATAATAAAGAAGGTATCATTTGAATATATTCCCTATAAATCATAATTAAAATAAAGGATTTTTTGACATCGATGAATAGAAATTCCATAAAGCATCCATTAAATATATTCTTGAGTAAAATTATATTTTAATCATGAGAATCAATTTTAAAAACTAAAAATTTCCAAATTATATGGAAAATTATTTATCTAAATTGAATCCTATAAAAATTTATACAGACCTTCAAAACAATGAGTTTTCATGGTGGTGGGTAGATTCCAATCATGCCAAGTTTGTTAAAATATAGATTACTTTCACTTTTTGGGTAAAAATTCAATGAGTAACATGTTCATATAGTTAGAAGTAGATTCTTTATAGACCAATTCCAAAAATTCAAAACATGGGTAAAATGTATTTAATAAATAATAACTGAATAATAAAAATATTCATTAAATAAATTTACGGATAATATGGATATGGATGGAAAAACAATTTCGACCAAAAAAAGAAAAAATGTTGGATTTTCTTTAAAAAGTTCTCAATAATTTTAAGTACCAAAGAGAGGATAATTGCACTATTTTTTGAAAATTTTATAAATAAAATAAGGAGAAAAAATATTAGGGGTTTATGATACAATGATAAAATTATTTCCTTCAATGTAAATTCAAGAGTAAAAAACCTGATTAAAATGATATTGAAGCATAAACCTATAATGATTTTACAAATTTTTCATCATAACCATCATGATAGAAATAACAATAAATTAACCATTAAATAACATTAATATAAATATATTCTTGATAAAACATATAAAATTGGTTGTAAATGCACATCATAAAAGAAGAGAAGATAACATTTTTCCTAAAACTATAATTTGAGATGAATAATACTTACAACAATCATACGTTGAAGTTTTTTTAAAGGATGGGGATAAAGCCCCAATTTATTATTAAATAAAAGACCTCTTTATGTCTTGGTAGAGGGAGACCCATTACGTAGCCTGAAGGCCCAAGGCCAAGTGGCCAGAATACAAGGCATGAAAGCCCATTTATTGGCTCATATGACCCCTCACTAAATAGTTCTACTACAGTAGCCATGATGCTACAGTACCTGCTACAGTAACACCTCCGTTTTAGTACCATGAAACAATGCCTCTGCCACTACAGTGCCACTGTTGCTATAGTTCTTCCGTTTCTACTATACTGTTGTTGTTCCTCACTACAGTACTGCTATAGTAACCCAAAAATTCACCCATACAAGGATTTGATCCTGGTTCGTTTGAAGTGACAGTTATTTATTTAATTGAATTTTTGTTCCAAATTTCAAACTCATAAAATATTGTAAATAAAAAATAAAATAATTAAAATTCATTGCACACATAATCTTAGATTATAAAATACAGTGTTGATGTAATATATCCCAATAAAAAAATTGAGTTATAAAACCAGTTACTACTTGGTAACATTCAAGATAAATCTCTTTCAGAGATATAATTTTTATTGAAACATAAATTTCCATGAATTATTATTTATTTAAGATATAAATTTTATAGGGATGTATATACTCTATATAAAAGCGTATAGTGTCATAACAACAAATTATGCCTCAATAAAGAAAAACTGAGATGAAATCCCTTACCTCAAGTCAAACATGTAACATACATTATTTATCTTCTGAAATAATAAACATATGTTATTTATTTAATTTATTGAGAAATATTTTAATTTTCATTTTCCATTTTAATATATTTAACACCATTTTATAATTAATTAATTAATCAATTATGTTCACATTAGACATTTTATTGATATTTAGTTAATACGATGAGAATAAATTCAGTAGTTTGACGATGTAAAAAGGGGACATTTTTCCATAATCTCTATAATAATAAGAAATAAATAATTATGAAATTTTATTTTATAAGGATCCATGAATAATTTTTAAGAAAAATGAACAAATTTGCAATCATTGAGATGGTTGTCCGTATGTATGCGTGAGTATTATTTCAATTTTTCAAAAAATAATAATGAAAGTATGTAAGTATTACTTTATCATTAAATAATGAAAATTATACCATTAATTCCATATTATTTTATTAATATATATATATATATATCATCCATCTAATGTGCTGATGAAGAACGAATCAAATTTCTCTCTGGAGGTGGTAGTCTACACAAACACATGAACTATATTATCATTTTCATTGAATGGAAACGAATGAAATTAAATGATATATTAAATTTTGATAAGGAATAATATGTAATTTAAATCATATATATATATATATAGTAAATAAATAAATTAAACATATTTTGAGTGGTGGTGATGGAAAATGAATTACATCTATTTGCAAGGTGGTTGTACACCGTACACACGAACGATGTTTTTGTTACCCATTTGATGGAAGATGAAATGGATAACCTATATTAAATTAAAAAAATATCATAATATTATAGTAATTATTATATTATATAATAATGTATTAATAATATTTTAAATATATGGAAGATGTATGAATAAAAAATCACACATTTGAAAAATATACCACTTCTTTCAACTACCCCATTTGGTTTATACCAAAAGCTTTCGTAAAATAGTTTTATAATAAAAATATAATCTAGGTAATGGGAAGGTATTTAAGGAAGGTAATTCTGTATTTATTTTTTTTACCAAATTTCAATTGAATTTTGGATAGTAGAGGAGATGCAATGGACTTTTATATGTCAGGGAAAAGAACAAATGTGGAATTCTTGAAGAGTCTAAATTATACCCATGTTTTACACAAAAAAAATGGATACAAAATGCCCCATTAATGAAAATTATTTGAAATATTGTTGAAATATTTCAATAAAATATAAATTATACAATTATATTTTCCATTTTAACCATTATAATTTTAGTTTAACCCATAATAAAATCATTTTAACCATAACTATAGTAATCAATTTTCACTATTTTTAGTATTCCTTATAAAGTAACGATTAATTTAATATATTAGATAATATTATTTATTATGATTCAAAATATATAGTATTTTTTATGAAATTAAATTCAAATTAGTGGAAGAATATGATTTAAAAAAACATGAAAAATGTGTTGAAAAAATGATTTTTCAAAGAATGCATTTTTCAAACCTAAGATATTCGTATATTAACTATATGATGATGGGTCATCATTTATGGAATCAAATTCATATAGTTACATATATAATATAAAAAATTAAATTTCATTATTCTTTATTATTGATAAATTTAATTTTAAAATGGATATATATCATTCATTTAAAAAAAGTTTTGAATAAAAAGATCATTTTCTCCCTCTTGGTTGAAAAAATAAAACCATTTCAAAAAACCCGAAAGAATCCCCCAAAGAAAATTGTCATATTTTTATTTCAAAAAATAAATTCATTGTATCATATACTATTTCTAAAAGTTTAATAAAATTATTATATTTTACATGCACAAAAAAAATAATAAAAAACAATTATGATGGAAACATATTTCTAAAAGATCAAATGACATTAATAAAAATTATATCCTTATTTACTAATATTTAGTCAATAATTTTTTATTTATTATGAATCTTATATATATATTTCATAAGGATTATTCATATATATATCCTCTAAATCAATGTATAGGGTATTTCTGTTTTATTTAAATAATAGATTTCTTGTTCCGTTTAAGCTCAGTGTTGTGTGTCATATACGCTATAAAAAATAACATTACCAATTTAAATTATAATGGTGTTAAAAGTTCTAAACACCATAACCTATTTATTTTTTCTAAGAATTTGAGAATAATCCTCTTTTTGGATGTTAGAAAACACAATTCCATTATGGGTCTTGAATATTTTAATTTTCTAGCCCCTCATTCTTCCTAACCTATTATAATATTTTTTTTAATGCAACATAACACCATCGAATTGTGATTTATGACCATAAAAATTTAAATAATGTTTTAATCATCATCGAATAAAACAAAATATCTCTTATCATAAATAGATATTGGCGAAATCTTCTCTCACTCATCAATATATATTAATTCAAGCAAAATTTTGGACTTTTTTCAATAGACTTATATGTCTTATTAACAATAGTATATTTTTGGAATACATGACTTGTATGTTTATAATCACATGATAGTCATGGAATATCAAGATTTCCATTATTCTATTCCTCATCATCAGATGAATTTTTTCTCATGTGACAAAAACTTTTATATGAAAATCCATTTCATTTCTACTTGGATAGTAAAAATATATATTCTACTCTATATATGAGGTATACATTCAACATTATAACATTAAATTTTATAAAAAAAATTATATCCTTCCTGTTTTTTATATAATTCATCTTGGTGAAAATCAATTCATATACCAAGTCACATAGTTGGCTTAAACATAGAATTTTGTGATTAAGACCACTAATAAACTAGACATATACATGTATCTTGTCACTACCATGAAAAATTTCTTTTTTTCTTAACTAATAATAAATAAAGCATTAATATTGAAAAAACATAACAAAATCATATTTAACATAATTTATTTTTATGAATAGATCCTTTTTTATCCCATTTGAAGTGCATCAACTATCAGGAATCCATACACCATCATGATATGATGATTTGAAAAAAGATAACCACAAAAAATTAATTCTCTACTATTTTATTTTTGATAGATGTATTTGAAATCATATAATTTTTTGATCGGTATGTTCAATCCATGCTTTAATAATATAAACCAACATCATCCCTCATAACTAAAAATTCATTTTACATCTTCATCACATTTTATTATTCCTTGTACTACTGTGTATGAACATATTTGGACTTTATGGGAACATTAAAAATCATCATAAACAAAAAATACCCTGATATGTGACTATATTCACTACACCATAAATAATTTAAATCAAAATAATACTAGAACTATAGATTTATCCATGGATTTATTTATTTATATTCTACAATATTTTACCTCTTAACTATTGAACATGTAATTTGAGTATTTCCCGAATTTTAACTTAAATGACACAAGATACAAGGTGCATTCTTATGAGTTTTCAATGTAGATCCTATATATAATTTTTCCTTTTGAGTGATCTAAATTTGAGTCACAAACAAATTAACATTTAACATTGTAGTGTGTGGTTGTGACATGGAATTATACAATACAAAATTAAATATGAAATCATTCCCATTCCATATTTTTCATTTTTATTTGTTTTTGGATTTCTAAAAAGATATCTAATAATATTTTTGAGACTCTTAGATTATCATTCAATGTTTCTACTACTCATTAGATCTAATTTACAAATAAAATAATATGATCTAATATTATTTCTTCATCTTTGATCATTCACCAAAAAATGATGAATTCTTCATCAAGATAGTTGATATGTTTACTTGATCCTTCAATATGTTAGTAAAACCATAAAAAATCTTGGTGTTCTCTTTGGTATTTATCATATAATTAAAACAATAGTTTTAGATATGTATATTTTTATATTTTAGATTTTCAATTTCTATATTTACCAAGGACATTTCTTATTTTCTAATACGATATGAAGAGTTTTGGGCAATAAGACACTCCATTGGATTACTTTATCAGAATTAAAAAATTGACTATTTGTGTTGTGGTATTTGTAATAGAATCGCATTGTAAATACCTCTTCACCCAAAAAAGGCATCATAAATTTATTCTTTTTGTGATGATCTATCAAAAAGATATATATTTTATGATGATAGGGTGGCCTTCCATAAAATATTATTTGAAAAAAAATATTTAAATAGGTATTTTCAATGGGCCAAGTGACCAAAAAAATAATTATATGCAATAGTACTACAGGTCATCAGAAACAACTTAATAAAATTAAATTTTTAAATATTATTAAAAAATATGAAAAATAATTTAAAACAATGTAGTAAATAAAATCATAAAATTTTAAAATAATAAAAATATGACACAAATTATTTACATTAAAATATTAGTATAATAAATGTGTACATCACATTGGAGGGGGGGTTGGAGAAACTGATTTGGAAGAGGATGGGGTGGGAACTTAATACCAACACCCAAATCCATCCATCACATGTATGCCATCATCTGATCATGCTTATACTGGTTTTGTCTTTGCAACTCCTCCTAATACAGTTGGTGTTGTCAAATGAGATCTTCATGCTCCCTACTCATGGACTATATATCCTCACTATGATCTTGAAACTTATCCTCATACTATGAGGTCATTACTGATGAATCTCCATGAGCTACCATCAATTTGGATACGAAACATGTACTCATACCATAGTAACTATCAGACATAAATCAATAACTGATACCAACAACTCAACCCTTCATGAAAGCTTACTATATCGCATGTATCCATATTGCATTATCAAATCCTACCACACTGGTGGATTGACTCTTAGAATCATTTTTGAATATTAGGCTAAATATGTGAATTAACTTCCACATATGACTCCATCAATTGGAATATCAGATAAATGTATTTTAATATTAATCTCAGTTAATTTTAAAAATAAAAATAAAACTGACCAAAATCTGACATTGGTGACCACCTGTAATCCATCCGGTGAAAGGATAATTCTACATCCACTTATAGACATAGAACTCCATATTATAGGGATTCTCAATAACCAATATGATTATAAAATAAAAATTATAAATTTACATTTATAAAAATTGTTAAAAATTGTACTTACCAAATGTCGTCGATGAGTACTGAATGCACTTATTCCAACTTGATGTATCACATGCCGCATCACCCATTTCTACCTACCTAATTATTCCCTCATCTAAAAATATCTTCTATATTTTATGAACATTATTCAACACAAAATATAAAGGATATGAAAAATAGTCAGTGGGTGTAGTAATATTGAAAAAATCTATCAATCCAACATTCTTCATGGTTTTCCTTCTGAAATTTTGAAAAAACTAATGCCAATGATAACACATAAAGACCTCCCAAGCCTTCTAGAAGTAAATTTTCATGCTATCATAGATGGGATACCCTAAAAACTATAAATAATTAACACCAAGTAGTTAATAAATAAATAAATTCAAAATAAAAATAATTTATTTACATAACATCTAATGATCAAAATTGCGGTGTAAAGCATTAATTGGAATCAGATACCACATCACCCATGATTCAGTAAAATAGTTCCTCAAAATAGCAGTCCCATTTCCAATTACTATATATGTAAATATGTGTAAAAATAGAACAAATAATCTCTAATTAGTATATAAAAAAATAATGACATGTAATGAACACTAAGAAAGATACACAACTGAACATACCTCCACATGACTGGACCAGACTAAAGACATAGAGATCCCTCAGAAATAGAGTTGAAAATCATCAATCTTTCTATCCTTAAAGCCCTTATAGCTGATGATAAACCACTAGTATCTTAAGGTTTATATGATAAAGAATTATTCTTGTCACCAGGTAGTTGAACCTCGTCGAGGATTTGGAGATATTGTCATTAGTCTTGTCTTCCATCTAAAACATGAAAATAATTTTCTCAGTAAATAATTGAAAATGAGTATTATATATATATTTACTTATTTTGACTATAAATAACATGTAATTGTTTCACTCTTCATTTTCATACTCATCATTATACACAATAGTGTCCATATCATCATCGTCCTCCTCAATATCATCAATTTCCATCAGATTTTTAGATTCATCATCACTTGTTAATTCAAATTCATTTGTCACATCATCAACATCATCTTACCCATTAACCCATAACTATTGTGCATCATCATCGATATTCATGTCTCTTGGTTGAAATATATATATTTATAGTTTTCTTATGAAAACATTAAATTCCTTGCATCATAATAATACCATATCCACATTTTATAGGTTGATATTCCAAGGATTTATTTTTTATTATTCTCCACCAATCAATTAACTCTCTTGAAGCAGAATAATAATTGGAATAATATATTTAGTTTACCTAATGATCCAATAAAAATGGTAACATTACTACATGAATTATTTTATATTTAATATCAATGATTACATAGTGAAAATTAACACACATGCCTCTACCAGTATATAAAAATTTAAAATAAAACATCACTACACAATTGGGTTCTAGATAACATGGCTCAATTATTTCATCCAACATGCTATAAAAGTCAACTCCACTTTTTTTATGATGATATCCTTTCAATACAACACCACTATTAATTTTTGTTTCATCATATGCACATTTATGAAATCAAAAACCATTCAATGCACATGAATTATAAGATTTTACTATTTAAGATTGTGGGATACCGAATAGAGACCATAGATTGTAAATTTTATCAACATATTTTGATACCTAAAAAAATGAAAATCAATTTACAATATAAAAAATAATAAATTTCTTTCATATGTTAAACCATATAGAAAAAAATTTAACAGTATTTGAAACTATTAGGAAGGATTAGGTTATTGATGTTCCTCAAGTGGAGTAGTTGTATGATGTGGAAATTTGTATCATTATATCATTATCATATAATCTATATTTAAAATAATTTTGATTTATTTAAAAAAATTAAAGAATATTTGGTATTATAAGTCACAATGAAAATCTTGTTCTTTCATCACAGTTGATCATAACAAATGTATGGACATTTGGGCTGTAAAGCCCCAATTTTGGGAGCCACCTAGAGGTTCCCCATACCCGGTTGGTCACATGGCCTCAAGCGCATTTCCCCAAATGACAAAGGCTTCTGACTAGAAGTGTGGGACTATGGTGTGATAGTGGGGGAAACTATTTCCTCATTGGAAGTGTAATGCAGTGGAAGGAAAAAATATAACAATAGAGGAAGCAGTAATAACATGAAATAAGTAAACAGCAGAAAAATAGAAGAAATAAACAACTAGAGAACACATATATAAATGAGGCATGATAAATATGTCTAGTAATGAATCCAAAAAAGTCACAATTCTAGAATACAGTACTAAACCCAAGTACAAGGAAAACAAATAAACTCCAACAGCATTACAAGCCTTATCTTGTTCCCATGCTCTCTAGGTCCACAACAATCAAGTACCTGAAGTAGAAGGGTTCTTTCCATTATATATACCTATAGAAATATTATTTTTTTGGGCCCAAAATCATGACCTAAACAGGGTGTGAGAGGAATCCCAATAAGCAACCACTCGAAGATCTATACCAAATAGTCAGTTAATATATATAGCATGAAATATAAAAAATGAAGCAGTAAGCAAGGAAGTACTAAAAAGTAATCAATCCTACAGTTTCAATTGCATTTATTTTCATATATCAAGTAAGAATCTAGTAAAAAATAGGTAACCCTCTTTGAATTTCTCACAGCCTATCCCCTCTGGTTCAACCAATCAAAAAAATCAACCCTCTAGGAAGTACTCACAGTCTAACCCTTGTGATCAGCTTTAGAAAACACTATCTAAGGAATCACTCACCGTCAATTCACTCTGTGGTATTTTTATCGGTAAACTACCGACACTCTAGGGAAGAAATAAAAGTAAAATTACCCATATGGTCTTGCAACGTGGATCTACCGACACTCATATGTAACACTCAAGTCCATCCCCCCTATGGTATCACAACATGAAAAGTAAACAGACACTCAGTGGAAGCCCTTAGCGTCCATTCCCCCTATGGTTTACAACACCAGGTTCCCACAGCCATATATATGTTAATCATCCACAAAGATGTTAAATAGCCAAATTAAACCATAATAACTACATGGATAACAACTTTCATGAACTACATGGCTAAACATATACAAGTATATAACAACATCAGATAAAATCACTCCATCCTAACAGTACTAGGCATGGAAAGAAAGCAGCCTCACTGGAAAATCTAGACTAAATGGTCAAAATCCAAATGAACTTGGGAAAGACGTCCATGGCATGTAAAAATAACCATATTCATAATCCAAAAACCTCTACTCAGGAACACAAGTCATAGCAGGCAATAGCAGGTCTAAAATCTCTAAACACACAATACCCTGTTCTAGGGTATTGGGCACTTTTTCTCATAATATTCAACGAATAACTACAAAAGGCCCAAACAACCTACCTCGACATTGTACACTCGATATAGTTTAATTCGATCCTTTTAATTGACCTAGAACTCCATAGATTTAAGAAAACATCTAAAACACTAAACCAGGAATATATAATGAGAGGGGATAAGTCAACAAATGATGCACTGGAAGAAAGAGGAACTCACCGTGGCAAATCCAATGCAATCAACAACGGTCGATTTGGAGAACAGACAATGGGTCAGTGGTACGGAGATGATTTGTTATCTTCGGTTGATCCTGGAAAATACACGCCATGAAGAAGGGTTGTCTGTGAACGAGACATGACCCTAGACAGATAAAACAATTAAAAAGAAAAGTACTCGGCATGTAACTTTAAAGAACAAGGCATTTACTTTATTTAATTGGGTCCCTCTTTAAGTGGTCCTTCCACATGGTCAGATGGTTGTGTATGAGGACCTAATATGACCAGACACTGCCTAGACATGAGGGCAGGTTACACGACATGAAAAAGGAAGTACACAACATGTACTCCTAATATTTTCCTTCTTCACATTTTTATTCAAAATCAACTTGAAAATAAAAACATATTTGAAAGGAAGATCTAGGTGTTGAGATAGTATTTTTGAGTATGATATAATCTATAATACCAAATGTAGGATCGAAATAAAAGAGATACTGAGTAAAGAATCTAATGATTCTAAAAATACAATAGGGGGTGAATTTTATAATTTAAAAAATTCCTTTGGAACTTTTAAAGAGGATTATGTTTAATATGTTTAAAAAAGGTAATTCATAATACTTCTATGTTCTACACACTTTCTTGATTCAGGAAATATGATTCCGAGAAATAAATTCTGGAGAAGTGATTCTGGAAATGAAACATAATGAAAGTTTACAATGATAAATATTCTACCTTAAAGTGTATAGAATCTAACTAAATTAGAGTACAAGTATAAGGAAGTATAAGATAGTTAAAAATTCCTAAACAATACAAATGCAGTGAGAAACTTGTAATAAAACAAGTAACAGGTAGTAAATCTTTTAACCCAAAAGTAAGGGTATCCAATAACCTTAAACAAAGGTCCCTTGATTTATACTTTAAAGAAAGTATGTATTACCCACACTAGGGTAATCCATCTATATGAAGATCGAAGTCTGTCTTGCTATCTTTGCAATCCTTCAACTTCAAGGTAGTCGGTACCTCTATCTTCCTCAGCAAGGAAGCCCTCAACTTCAAGGTAGTCGGCACCTCTATCTTCCTATCCCCGGAAGCCCTCAATTGTATAGAACAACAATCAGAGTCGCACAAACCAAATCTGAACCAGAATTTCAGTACACACTAAGCATGAGAGAATCTCTCTCTAGAAATCACTTCAGATCAAAAAATTTCCAAACGTCTTTATTAAGTTGTGATCTCTTTAAAATGAGCTCATATTTATAGGCATGGATTCACCGGTTGGCTCCCTCCTCCAACGGTCATATTTTTCTTTGAATTTCTGAGGAACCTGTACACCTATCACTCAAAAAATGGTTAGTTAGTAACAGAAACCATGACATCATTTTATAACAAAACAAGTGTTAGAAAATATATGGTTACATAACTAGAAATCCAATTTTAGAAATGTAAGAAAATGAAAATTCGGTGTCTAACCAAAATTGAATTCGGAGTCTATAATACAAGGATATTCATATTCTGTTTTCTATGAATTAGAAACCTGAACTCTATAGAATTCTAGAGTTAGAATTTCAAGGAAATTCAGAATCTGGATTCACAAGAATTCAGAACCAAAACTCACAACGTTCGGAGTCAGATTTCATGAGAGTTTAGTGTCACAACTCATAAGAGTTTGGAGTATGTATTCAGAGAACTCAGTGTCAGAACTCATTGAAGTTCATAACCAGAATTCGTAATCAGAATTCAGAGTCAGAACTGAGAAACGTTCATAACCAGAATTCGTAATTAGGATTCGGAGTCAGAACTGAGTAGAGTTTGTATCCAGAATTCGTAATCAGAATTTTGAGTCAGAACTCAGATGTGTTCGTATCCATAATTCGTAATCAGAATTCAGATCATAAAATAGAATGATTTATATCTAGGTAATTATAGGATTCCGAGGTTTTGGTTTCAAACCAAATTTTACACTTATAAATTTATGATATGAACAATGAAAACATGGTAAGGATAAATTTCCATGGGAAAGGAAATTATTCCTTATAGAAATAAAATATAGGGTAAAAAGAGATTTGCCTTGAGATAATGTGTTTGTGATTTTCAAATCAATAAGGAATGGTAAAGTCATACAGAAACCTTAATGACTCAACAATATCCCCCAAGTATGAAGGAATGGAAAATTCATAAGGAAAACCTTATTGACTCAATAATCTCCCCCTTTTTTGAAAGTGCAAACATCATTACGATAAATAATGTAAGGACTTAGAAAATCTTTTCTAGATTTTGAAATAAAACTTATCTCCCTTTATAAATTGGCAAAGATGAATATGAATAACTCCCCCTTAGGCATTGGACAACTAAGGATCATATTCTCAATTTCCAGAATGAGAATTTTCATTTAGTTTGAATATTGAAATCTTCGTAATGATAACTCCCCCTTTGATAAAATCCCTATTACTTATGGACATTTCTTATTTACTTAGAATTATTTTTCCTTATCCCCCTTTGTGATTTTCAAAAAGAGTTTGAGGTAATGGAAAAAAAATATGATACCTGAAATATTAGTACAAACATCCAAACAACAACGAGCAACCAACAATTTCATTAATATTAGAATAATTTGTGCATGGGATAAAATACAACAAAAGACCAGATTAAGCTATTTTTCTTCCTTCTCCTTGGGTATCAACTTCTTTACTGTGGTTTTCAGCTTCTTTAGCTCATTGTGATCTTCTTCTACTTGCTTCTATAAGGCTTATATCCTATCATCCTGAGCCTTTAGAGTCTCTGCCTGAACCTTCAACAGGTCATCTTGCTTCATTAACTTCTCTTCAATCTTGATCTGGAGATACCTTTCTATTTTCAAACTTTGGACAACATAATTCAACTACCCATTCAGATCTTTGACATCCTGAATCTAAGTATTCATCTCAAGATTTAGCTTTTTCTCAATGCTATTTGTGAGATCCTTGATTCTTCTATCATCATTATCAAATGCAGTCTTAACATCACCTCAAAAGTCATCAAGCTCTCTCAAATATTCAACTATATTCTTTGACCAGCTGACCATTTTCCTACAAGATTTTCTATGGGCTTCATAGTTGATAAGGAAGTTATTTTGATCAGCCTCAACCTTTACACACATATCCATCACCATGGATACAGAATCTGATTTCTGATTCATGCTATGTTGAATCATATGACATCTGGAGTCAATTGTTGGAAAGATCAGAATTGTTTCAACAGGCTTCTTCAGAGATTGAATTACAAAATCATGTCTCATAGCTGATGATTATGAATCTAACACTTTTCTTGGTGATGGTTCTTCCTCTAGCTCAACCAGATTCCTTTTAAGAAGATACACCAACTTCCTTCTTCCTTAAAATTTCTCTCATAGGTGTATCATCAACCACTTGTTTCCCCTTGTTAGTTTTCGGAGCAGCTTCCTCATCGGGAGACTCATGCTTGCTTTTAGACAACTGAACAATATTATCTTCACCAATTTATTCTTTCTCAGCTCATACCTCAACATCTTCAGGAATAATGTAGTCATTATTATGACTATCTTCCTCAGATAACTTGTTCACTTACTCTTCAACCTTCTCATCAATTCCAGGAGTAGCATGTTTTGAAGATTCGTCTTGAGAAGTCCTGATTGATAATTTTTCAGATGGACTTTCCTTCTCATGAAAGTCTTCAACTTACTTTACCAGGTTAGATATATCATCACTTCTTTCAGATTATTGTACTTCTTCCATAGTTTCCTTTTCAACATCCTTCTCTTGGACTTTTTCCAGAGTCATGTACTTCTTCCTCAGAGTCTTAGGTAATGGTTCTACTGCGAAATTTTTCGGTACAGGAATATTTTCGAATGCAATTTTAGTGTCCCTAAAAAGATATTGGAAAATTTTGGCCTTAGAAATTTTCTTCTTAAGATTCTTCTCTTTGGATTGCTTCTCAAGCTCTTCATCAATCTTTTCTTTTAGATCCTTGGCCTCAGCAGTATCTTGACCAAACTGTGGTTCTCCTTCCTTCCGATTCTTTTTATCATCCCTCCACTTGGAAACCACCTCATCTGGATAGGATTTCTATTTCTTGGGATTTGGAGGTGCAGCTTGAGCTTCCTTAGATTTAGGGTTTTCACCTTAAGCTTATACTTCCTTCTATTTTCTTTTCTTTCCAGCCTTCTTTCACGGTACAGCCTCTTCTGCATTTTTCAGAACGTCTTCTGCCTCTTCCACTGGTAGATCAAAAAACTCTCTAGAATCATTATAAAAGCCGACATTTATTCTTTTAAAAGTGTCATCACTAACTAACATAACTTTTAAATTCCTCGGCTTGGAACTGCAATGAATCTTGATAGACTCAAGACACCGAAGAATCAACTTGGAGAGTAGGGAAAGATATATGATTACCTGTGCTCTCAAATTCCCATTCTTGATATTCTCTAAGATAATGAGAATATGCTTCATCAGATTGATCATTCTTATATTTACCAAAAAATATATGGTATACATATCACTTTTATTCAGGGTGTCCTTGTCACCCTTTCTCGGTACGATAAAACCCTGAACCTGTAACTCAAGGATCCGATTGTTTGTAGACAAGTGATCAATCTTTTCAGTCTTGACATCGATAATTCCAAGACATTGCATAACCTTCACTTTTACAAAACTCCCTTGAACATCTAGATACTTGTGGGAACAAAATTATGCCTCTCCTTCATAATATAACCCTACCAAGCTAGAAGCCTTGGTGTATGAAAGTGCATATGTTTTTCCATAGCTTTTGAAGGAAACTTTTTCATTGCTATCTTCCATGAAAAAACAAACTGATTCATAAAATTCTATCAACAGATCTGGACACACAACATCTTGAGCCACTAGATTTGATATAGATACACTCTCCCATCCATTAATCTTGAAATTATTTGAAATAATAGGGTCATACATGCTGAAGATGTTCGGATGTACCAAACTCTCCATGTATACTTGCCACTCCGAAATCGTCTTTACAGTAGATATATATTGAGAAGGAACTTCACCAGACATTCAGAATTGATAATCCATTGAAAATTATGAGTGGGATTTTGAAGTGGGGTAGAGATTTGACACACAAAAGCTAGAAAACTGATGTGGGACAACCATCGGGGGTCCCCTTTTATAAGAGATGATGCGACGGTTCAACTTCCCATCTCAATCCAATGGCTGAGAATTCTTCTGATTAGATCTGATGGTTGAAATTAAAGTCGTAAGGAAAATTTTGTAGGGTCCGATGTTTTTCGGTTTTTAAAGGAAAAGATTCAGATTTAAGGAAACTAGAATCCAAGAAATTTTAAAAACAAAAGAAACTAACAGCAAGTAAAAGGTTATTATGAAAACTCAAGGAAGAATCATACCTTTTGGATTGTCAGGAGAATTATTCATATTGAGGAAAATTCTTCTTTAAGGACTTTAGATTCCAAAAAATCATGAGTATGAAAAATAATTGAGTACACAGATCTTCATTATGAAAATATTCATTAAAAAAATCTCAAGAACGAAAAAAACATTACGAAAATTTCAAGTAAGAAAACTTCATTAATAAAATTTCAAGTATGAAGAATTTCAATACGAAAATTTACAGTACGAAAAAATTAATTATGAAAATTTCAAGTACGAAAAAAATTTCATTAAGAAAATTATAAAAAACTTCATTAAGAAGAATATGAAAAACTTCATTATGAAAAATATGAAAAACTTTATTATGAAAATATGAAAAAATTCATTACGAAAAATATGAAAAACTTCATTACAAAAAATATGAAAAACTTAATTATGAAAAATATGAAAAACTTCATTACAAAAAATATGAAAAACATGATTACAAAAAATATGAAAAACTTTATTATGAAAAATATGAAAGACTTCATTATGAAAAATATGAAAAAAATCATTATGAAAAATATGAAAAACTTCATGACGATAAATATGAAAAACTTCATTACGAAAAATATGAAAAACTTCATTACAAAAACTATAAAAAACTTCATTACAAAAAATATGGAATATATATCAAACAAATGAACTCCCCCTATGAAAATGAGTTTATTACTGTAAAGATATTAGTTCAATGAGAAGTTAATGAAGAATATTACCTTATGGTTATCATTCCTAACTTCTGTTTAATGTATTCAAATCTATCGGAGGGTAAATATTTTGTGAAAATATCAGCAAGTTGATCTTGCATTCCGATAAATTGAAAAATGATATCTCTTTTTTGTGTGTGATCCCTAAGAATGTGAGGCCTAATTTCTATGTGTCTTTCATGAGAGTGATGTGCAGGGTTTTTACTAAGGGAAATGACACTTTTATTATCACACAAAATGTGTGTTTTGGTAAAACTCATACCATATTCTGTGAGTGTGTGTTGCATCCACAACACTTGAGCACAGTAACTTCCAGCTGCTACATATTCAGCTTCAGCAGTGGAAAGTGCTACTAAGTGTTGCTTCTTACATGACCAAGAATCTAATGAATCTCCTAATAAATGACAAGTTCTGGATGTACTCTTTCTATCCATTCTATATCCCCCAAAGTCAGAATCCAAAAAACATTTTAAAACAAAATCTTTTCCAGAAGTATAAAAGAGTCCAAAATCCATGGTTCCCGTTAAGTAGAAAAAAATTCTTTTCACTGCCTTTAAGTGAGATTCCTTAGGATTGGATTGAAATCTTGTACATAAGCATACTAATAACATTAAGTCTGGATGACTAGCTTTCATGAAAAGTAAACTTCTTATCATACCTCTAAAAGATGTTTGATCTACAGGTTTCCCAGCTTCATCAAGATCAAGTGTGTTTGTGGTACTAGTGGGAGTACTTATACTTTTAGTGTTTTTATATCCAAACTTTTTAAGAAGATCCTTGATATACTTACGTTGGGAAATATAGATTCCTTCTGGTTTTTGAGAAATTTGAAAACCATGGAAAAATGTTAACTCGCCCATCATACTCATTTCAAACACATATTTCATTAGATCCTCAAATGAATCAGTTAAAGATTGCTGATTTGAACCAAATATAAAGTCATCAACATAAATTTGAACTGTCAAAACATTTTTCTTATCATTCTTTATAAAAAGGGTTGGATCTGCATTTCCCTTAACACAACAATTTTGAAGCAAAAATCCTGTAAGTTTATCATACCAAGCTCGAGCGGCTTGCTTAAGTCCATACAAAGCTTTGGTAAGTATAAAAACATGATCAGGATGTTTTGTGTCTTCAAAACCAGGTGGTTGTTCAACAAAGACTTCCTCTTGTACATAACCGTTAAGGAAAGAAAATTTCAAAACCATTTGAAAACGTTTGAAATTGAATAATGCTTTAAAGTCAAGTAGGATACGAATAGAATCAAGTCTAGCTATTGGAGCATAGGTTTCTTTATAGTCTATTCCTTCTTGTTGATTATAGACTTTAGCAACTAATCTTGCTTTATTTCTAACAATTATTCCATTTTCATCACCCTTATTTTGGAAGACCCATTTTACTCTAATAATAGAAGTTTTCTTAGGTCTTTTAAATAATGTCCAGACTTTATTCCTTTCAAATTCATTTTGTTCATCTCGCATGGCTTTAATCCAATCATCATCACCTAAAGATTCATCAGTGCTTTTTTATTCTAATTGGGAAAGGAATGCTAGATGTTCTACTTCATTCCTTAAGGAACTTCTAGTCCTTATAGGTTGATTCACATCACCAATGATTCTATCACTAGGACGATTCTTTTGAAACAACTGATTTGGGTTTTGAAAAACATGTTCATCAACATAGGGTAGGAAATCATCTGGCGTAAATTCTTCAAAAACATTTTCTTGGGCGTTTTTCTTATTATAATGATCTTCTATTAATGGTTGATAATTATTTTTTGAAAACACATCCGAGGATGTAGGTTGGGTTTGTTTAAAAACAAAAGGATCAGTTTCATTAAATTGCACATGTACCGTCTCTTCAATAGTAAAAGAGTTTTTATTGAAAACTCTATAATCCTTAGAAGTTGTGGAGTAGCCTAAGAAAATTCCTTCATCCGATTTTGGTGCGAATTTGTATATATTATCATTAGTATTCAGAATGAATACCTTGCAACCAAAAACCTTAAAGTATGAAGGTCTAAGTTTTCTACCATTCCATAACTCATAAAGAGTTTTATTAAGAAAATGTCTAATAAAAACTAGATTTATAGTATAACAAGAAGTACTAACAGCTTCAGCCCAAAAATGTTTGCCTATAGAATACACACTCAACATGGTTCTAGTTATCTCTTGAATAATTCTATTTCTTCTTTCAACAACACTATTTTATTGAGGTGTTCTGGGTGATGAGAAGTTATGAGTAATGCCTTTTCTACTACAAAAATTTTCAAAATCAGAATTTTGAAATTCTCCACCATGATCACTATGAATAGTTTCTAATGGATGGATTTTCTCATTTTTCACTTGGGATCTAAAACTTTTAAAATATGGAAAATCATCAGACTTCTTTGCTAGAAAATGGACCCACGTAAATCTAGTGTAATCATCAACCAAGACAAATACATAATACTTGCCTCTAATGCTTCCAGTTTGTGTAGGAATGAAGAGATCCATATGCAGTAGCTATAATGAATCAGTGGTTGAGACTTCACCGACTGATTTAAAACTTGATTTATGTTTCTTTACATATTGACAAGGGTCACAAACTTTTGAAGAATCAAATCTAATCTCCAGTATATCCTTAAATAATCTTTTATTAGATAGTTTTTATAAGATACTGAGGTTACAGTGTCCTAACCTTCTATTCCACAACCTTGAATAATCTTCCATTCCACTAAGCAATGTTCATCTTGGCTCCTAAGGTCTTCTATGTTTAGTGTGTAAAATTCTCTTTCCTTTGGGCAGAAAGAATAAATTCTTCCTTGGAATTGTGTACTAAGCACATATCATTCCTAAAATTCACAAGGTAACCTTTATCACATAATTGGATTATGCTAATGAGGTGTTTCTTAAGACCCTTAAGGAATAAAACATTTGAAATCAATGTTTTTTCAAGAAGATTGATGTTACCTATACCAATAATTTCTCCCTGAGAATTATCTTTGAAAGTTACTCTTTCTCCTTTCGTCTTGATAATCTTTTCAAAATAGTATTTGTTACCAGTCATATGCTGGGAACATCCACTATCCATGTACCATGTATTTTTGTTGGTGCCTTCTCAATTTTCCTAAAAATAAGAAAAATTTATGTTTTGAGAATCTAAAATTTCTTGGATCTGTAATTATTAGAAAGAAAAATTTTAGGCACCAACATCTTTGTAGAAAAATTTGATTTATGAAATCCTAAAGACTGGGTTTTGTTTAAGGAACAATTTTATGCCCAGTGTCCACCACACTAACACTTTGTACATAATGGAGCACTTTGAGGAACAAAATAATTGTTACTAAAAATTAGTATAGAACCAGTATAACAAAAACCAGAAAAATTTCTTAGAAGTTAGATTTGAGAATACATTTTATCAAAATTTTCCTTACCTAAGGTAAATTTTGACCAACACTTCCTCAAGGAAAATATTTCGGATTTCAGTTTGATAACCAAGTTATTGTCTTCTAAAACATTTGATTTTTAACTAGAGCTAGGATCGAAAACATTTTTCATAGAAATTACGATTTCTAGATCATTAGAATGTTTATTCTTTTTAGAATTTAATTCCTCAAGATTTTTTGAAATACTTTCAAAATAAATGTTTTTCTTATCAAGATCTTTAGAAGGATCTGATATTTCCTTAGTAAGAATTGAATTCCTAGATTTTTCCTTATCATGTTTTTTCATGAGTTTTGAATTATCAATCTCAAGGAGTTTGGAAAACCTAGAAACTTCTTTATAGGAAGGTAAAGGATCATCTTCATCAGAAGAAGATTATTCATCCGAAGAGTTATAATATTTACTATCATTAGAATTCAGAGAAACATTGGTCATTGATGTAGCATTGTGTACCTTAGCCATTAAGAAATGATTTTCAATAGGTAGTCTGGTTGTTAGACCAAGATTCTTCCATCCAGAAGATTCTTAAACTGAAGATAAATCTAAAGAGTCGCCACTATTGTAACTACAGGTGTCATTAGCTTTCAAGACTTTCTTAGCTTTAGCCTTGTAATACATCTTTCTATTTCTCTCATAATTCCTTTCCTTTCGTTCTTTTCTCCCAAGCATATGAAAAGCAGGTCTTATATGTCTATCTCTCTTGCATTTATATCATGTGACTTATGAATCTTTATTGTCTTTCCTTTCCTTCTTCTTATATCTGGATTGAAAGTTCCTATGTCCAGTTATCTTGTTCGTCCTTCGAGCAAGATTTGATAACACATTCTTTGACAATTCACTTCCACTAGATTCAGATTAGATAACAACTTTATTAGACTTACATCTAGTAACTCTCTCTGGAGTCTTAGCTTTTATATGATTTGTTGTAGTAGTAAATGCAACACTTCCATTCCCATTATTCTTCTTAACATTATCAGCATCTCTCTTCATTCTAGTCTCATGTTGAAGAAGGGTTCCAAACAGTTCATATAGAAAAATATGAGTAACCTTTCTGTTCTCATCTATTTTTGTCTTCTTGGATTCCCACTCATTGGGCATGATGTCTACGATCTTATCAACAAGATCTTCCTCATATAATCCTTTCACACCCACGGATTGTAAACTATTCACAATAGTCATGAATCTTTGTTGCACCTTACATATGGGTTCTCTTTAAGGAAAGTTAAAACCATGATATTTATCTCTATGCATGGATCTTCTTGTTTCAATAACTTTTGAAGTTCCAATGTGAGAAACTTCAATTTTCTTCCATATACAATTTGCTGCTTCACAAGAGGAAATTTGGCTATATATATTTCTAGTCATGGAGCAAAGAAAAGTATTGCGTACCTTATAATTTAGTTGATATTCATGCTTTTCTTGATTGGTAAAGGTACTAACTTCATTATCAGGGATTTTTTATCCTTTAGTTAGCATAACAAAATTATCAACACCAGTATTGATAATGAATGTCTTCATGCGATCTATCAAGTATTCATAATCATTTCCATCAAAGATAGGTGGTCTAGTTGGATTAAGATTGTCTATGGAACCAATGATGATTCCTTCCATCTTATAGAAAAATCATTCCAAGCAAACTTTTTTATAGGAAATGTTTGTAAAAAAGGAAAATATTCCTAAGAAAGGAAAATATAGAACAAGAGTATCTTTAAGAAAAAATGAATCAGAACTTTATGAGTCTGAAAAACTGATTCCGATAAAATAATGAGGTGAATTATCTTTTGAATCTAATCATGCGATTAATTCAGATTGAACCAATCCTCTGATACCAATTGTTGAGATGGTATGTCTGAGTATGATATACTCTATAATACCAAATGTAGGATCGGAATAAAATAGATACTAAGTAAATTATCTAATGATGGTCAAAATACAAGAGGTGGGTGAATTGTATACTTTAAAAAAATGGAACTTTTAAAGATGATTATGTTTAACAAGGTTAAACAAGGTAATTCACAAAACCTCTAAGTTCTACACACTTTCTTGATTCCGGAAGTATGCTTCTGAGAAAGCAATTCCAGAAAAGTGATTCTAGAAATGAAACTTAATGAAAGTTTACAATGATAAATATTCTACCTTAAAGCATATAGAATCTAACTAAATCAGAGTAGAAGTACAAGTAAGTATAAGATAGTTATAGTTTCCTCATCAATACAAATGTAGTGGAAAACTTGTATCAAAACAAGTAACAGGTATTAAATCTTTTAACCCAAAGAGTAGGGTATCCAACAACCTTGGATAAAGGTCCCTTGATTTATACTTTCAAGAAAATCTGTCTTACACACACCAGGGTAAGCCCTCGATATGAAGATCAGAGTCTGTCTTGCTATCCCTGCAAGCCAACAACATCAAGGTAGTCGGCACCTATGTATTCCTCAGCAAGGAAGAAATCAACTTCAAGGTAGTCGGCACCTATGTCTTCCTATCCCCAGAAGCCCACGATTGTACACATCAACAATCATAGTCGCACAAAAAAATCTGAATGAGAAGTTCAGTACACACTAAGCAAGAGAGTATCTCTCTATAGAAATCAATTCAGATCAAAATATGTCCAAAAGTATTTATTAAGTTGTGATATCTTTCAATTGAGCTCTTATTTAAAGGTGTGGCATCAATGGTCGGCTCCCTCCTCCGACGGTCATATTTTCACTTGAATATCGGAGGGACCTGTACACGTGTCACTCAAACAACGGTTAGTTAGTAACTAAAAGAACGACATCATTTTATAACAAAACAAGTGTTAGAAAAAATATGGTTACATAATTATAAATCCAATATTCGGAATGTAATCAAATTAAAGTTAGGAGTCTAACCAAAATTGAACTCGGAGTCTATAATACAAGGATTTTCGGATTTTATTTTCTAGGAATTCGGAACATGAACTCTATAGAATTCCAGAGTCTGAATTTCAAGGAAATTCGGAATCTGGATTCACAAGAATTCAGAACCAGAACTCACAAAGTTTGGAGTCATAGTTCATGAGAGTTCGGAGTGAGAACTCATAAGGGTTCGGAGTCTGTATTCAGAGAACTCGGAGTCAAAACTCAAAGTGTTTCGTAACCAGAGTTCATAATCAGAATTTAGATTCAGAACTCAGAAAAGTTTTTAACCAGAATATGTAATCATAATTCGGAGTCAGAACTCAGAATAGTTCGTATCCAGAATTCGTAATCAGAAGTCGGATCCTAAAACATAATGCTTCATATCTATGTAATTATAGGATTCGGAGGTTTTCGTTTCAAACTGAATTTTACACTTATAAATTTATGATATGAAAAATGAAAACATGGTAAGGATAAATTTCCTTGGGAAAGTAAATTTTTCCTTATAAAAATAAAACATCGGGTAAAAATAGATTTTCCTTGGGATAAGGTGTTTGTGATTTTAAAAACAAGAAGGAATGGTAAAGTCATAAGGAAACCTTAATGACTCAACAATCTCCCCCAAGTATGAAGGAATGGAAAAGTCATAAGGATAAAACTATTGAATTAACACTAGGTTCTTAAAAACTTCCCCCTTAAATTTTTCTCCCTGAATCTACCTATAAATGTGGTTTAGAAGAAGAATCGTGAAGCAGCTCTAGCCAATGTGATCACACATCGACCTCCCTCTCCCATGTATTGTCTTGTACTCGCCCATGCTGGCATAACACCCATACCAGAGGAACATAATAGCCATAGAGAATCTTCGCGATGTGATCAACAATATGGATAGATTGCTCCTCGAATGAGGATTCAACCTCCAACTCAACCTCCTTGGGTTGAAAAACATGAGATGAGTCTGAGAAATAACGTTGTAGCTAAAAAACGTGGAAGATGTCTTGCATAGCCTGATACTTATGAGATAACTATAACTAATAAGAAACCATCCCAAATCTCTCCAAAACCATTAATGGTTTAACATATCTTGGTGAAAGATTTCCCTGTCTCTTAATCATCATGTGTCCCAACCACAGTGTGACTGGTAGAAAAAACTGATCTCTGACCTCAAACTCCGTTGGTTATCTCCTTCGATCAGCATAAGACTTCTTCTGTGATTGTATAGTATCCATCTACTTCCAAATCAACCTCACCTTATCTATGGTCTTTTAGACAAGATGAGGCCCCAACATAGCTGCCTCTCCTACCTCTAGCCCACATAAGGGTGATCAGCATGGCCTACCATACAAATCCTCATAAGGTTCCATTTGAATAGTTTCATGAAAACTATTATTGTAGGAAAACTCCACAAGAGCTATGGTATTCTCCCAATAACCACCAAAATCTAGAGCGCAAGCTCGAAGAATGTCCTCTAGCACCTATATCATATGCTCAGACTAGCCATCAGTCTGGGGATGGTAATCCATAATCAGAAGTACCTGTGTACCCAAATCCCTCTGTAGTCCCTACCAAACCTGAGAAATAAAACATGCATCCATGTATGAAACAATAGAATGTGGAACCCGATGTAGACATAAAATATCTCAGATATAAAGCCTTCACAACACATCTACACTGAAGGTCTATTTATTAAAATGGCCTGAAGGTCTTCATTTTTATTGATTTTTGATAATCCACCTTTCAAGGGGTGAGGTGGAACCCTTACCAGGACCGTAGGCGTAAGTATTACATGGCCCGTAGGCCTTATAAGAATTCATTGCATGTAGGCTTCAAACATTACATAAAACCCAGAATAACTACTTAGAACTGCTCCTTCCCAGCATCTTCATCGTGAAATAAGCTCTCCACCTATGCATGGTTGTTCGGTTAGGATTTCCCATGCACAGACAGGCTTTTCCTAATGGCAGGTTCCATACCATCTCATTCTTGCTATCTTTTTAGCTTCTGCTATGATAAAAGCTCCTTTCTCCTCCTCCTTCTAAATTTTGTTCCTTTGTAGGTTGTCTCTTCGATTGGAAATAAGTTTGAGACCTTCAGGAGTCTTCCAATTAAAACCCAAACTGCATTATTCCCTCAAGGAAACCTTGGTAAACCTGTCATGAAGTCCATCGTGACATCATTCCACATCCACTCAAGAATGGGTAACTACTGTAAAAGCCCTACTGGTCGCTGATGCTCCTCCTTCACCTACTGACATGTGGAACACCGCATGAAAAAACCAGCAACATCTCTTTTCATACCTGGCCACCAATATTAACGGTGCATATGTCCATACATCTTGGTGACACAAAGGATGAACTTCCCAAACTGAGAAATGAAAGTCTTGTATCAGCTCCTCGCATATGTCTGTTGACACACATATGTGCCCATGAAAGTGCATGACCAGATCCTCACCTATGGTCCATCCAGAAATAGGTTCCTCTCCTGACACACTCTCTAGGAGGACTAGGCCTTCATCATATTATAGCTTCCTCATTCACACTCGATCAGGTTGAGTACAGATAATAGCTACAGAAGAAATATATGTCTCCCCCTGTCTGTTATGCACCTCCAAATGCATCTCAGAGAACATAGCCATAAGCATCCACTCACTAGAGGCCTCATGAACTTCTTGTATCAGAGTCCTCATGCTCATCACATAAGCTACTGAGTTTCCTTTCCTAGGCATGTTGGAATGTTCAATGTCAAAAGACTAATGGAACTCAACCCACCTTCATTGTCACAAATTCATATCTAACTAAGTAAAGATATACTTGAGACTTTTGTGGTCGGTGAAACAAAAAATTCTCTCCCAAAAGATAATGTCTCCAACAATGTATGGAATGAACAACTACAGCCAACTCTAGATCATGTGTCGGGTAATTCATCTCATGTGGAATCAACTGCTGAGACCCATATGCAATGACTCCTTCCCCCGACATAATAACTTCTCCCAGCCTGATACCTAATGCATCACAGTATATAGTATAGATCTTGACCGGATATGGAAAAAATAGTATCGATGTTGAATTCAACCTCCCTTTCAGCTATTAAAAGGCTGACTCACAAGAATCTCACAAGATGTACATTGCACCCTTCTTGGTCAGACCCGTGAGTGGTGTTGCTAAGTGGGAAAAGTCATGCATGAAATATATGTACTAACCAGCCAGCCCAAGAAAACTATTTTCCTCAAATACATTCTTTTTTGGCTCTTAGGAAATTACTGATCTCTCATTTTTTGGGTCTACTAATACTCTTGCCTCTGAGATAACCTGACCCAAGAGGTTAATCTGGTCCATCCAAAAGTGAAATTTTGAGAGCTTAGCATATAACTGATGCTATCTTAGTGTACTCAAGATGATATCAAGATGTGTCATGGTTGTGTTTAGTATGATAGTACCCCATGATATCTTCCACAGAAAACACCACAAAGGAATCCCAGTTAGGATGGAACACTCATTTCATCAATTCCATAAAAACTGCAGGCATGTTCGTGAGGCCGAACGGCATAACCACATACTCGTATAGACCATACCTGCTTTGAAAGGCGGTAAGAGGTATATCTGATGGTATAACATGTAAATGATGTTAAATAGATCTCATGTCAATCTTCGAGAACACCCAGGGTCCTCAAAGATGATCAAAGAGATCATCAATACATGGAAAGGGATATCAATTCTTGACCGTCAACTGGTTCATCTCTCGATAATCCACACATAGTTTGAGGGTATCATCCACCTTCTTCACAAGCAGGACATACAAACCCCAAGGAGAAGTGTCAGATTAAACCCTTCGCCTACAACTCCTCTAACTACATCCTGAGATCCTATAATTCATGTGTTTCCATACTATAAGAAGGAATGGACACTATTTCTTCACTTGGCATAAGTTCAATAGATAATTCAACCTCTCACTCTGGAGGAAAAAGATATCAAGAAATACATCCCTAAAACAGTCGATCACTGGAGGAATGTCCAACTGTGAAGTCCTCTTGTCATCCAGATACAGACTAGCAATCTAGATTGTAACTCCTCTCAACCGATTAGTCATGGGTCCTACTCAGCATGCCTGAACATCCTATTTTCCCTTACAGAAAAAGATCTGCCATCTGGTGATGTAAAAAACACCCTACACTGATAGAAATCAATAACATCATGGAGGGAAATATCTAGTCCATCCCAAGAATGACTTCATAGATCGTTATCTCTAAGACATAAAGGTCCCATGATAAGTGACACCATCCAACCTCAATAGGTCACTCCTTTCACTGACGTACACTATCTTTTACTGTCCCCAATAGAGTGTCTAGCATCAAGAAATTAGTAGAAGTAAAGATACATATCCCAAGGCACCCCAAAACAGAAACAAATATGAAACTATGGGAATCCCTTGTATCGAAAATTGAAGATTCTAGAATTGAGCCAATAAGAATCTTACCTCGAACTATAGACAGTTCCTGATTCTTCTCCTACTGTGTCTGCTCCACTATAAAATTCTAGCATGAATCGCGACCCTGTTACCCTGCCTGACAACCCTAAGCTGATCAAGCCTATTGGCCCTGAATGCCTGCTGACTGGATACCATGACCATGTCCTCCACCTTAGCCTGAATGGCCGAATGATCTCCAGTTCCCAGACTAATGAGAAACTGGTGGCCCTTCTATTGTACGAGGATTCGAAACATAACCTCTATCACTAGTTGTTGGTGAGAAAAACTAACATAAACGCTGAAGATGACTCATCTTTCTGCAAGATCAGAACTCAACTGGGTCTCTCATGCAATGTGGCCTCATATTCCAACTATTCCCACACTGGTAGAACGCCAACTAGCCACCAGAAGAAGTATTCCTCATACTAGGATCTCAACGTGTACACTATCTATGACGCTTCCTACTGTCATTTAGAGGGGTGCCAACTCCATATGCCTAGCTGCCCTGACTCACTACCCTAGAACCCCTATGATTGAACTCTGTGATCAGTGCCTGGTTGACTATTGAGGTGATGGAAGTCAACCAGAAGATGTTCACCTGATATCGTATGTCATTTCTGAGATCATCCTCAAACGTCCTCGCCAGGAATAAATCAGATCCTCTTGGAATAGGTGTGAAGCACTGCAGATCTGTGAAGTGATAAGAATAATGAATGAATGAGATAGTACCCTGATCCAAACCCATGAACACTTGGCTCGATCGACCCTCAAAGTCTCTGGGTAGAAGTAATCATATAAGTTATGATGGAACTCATCCAAATCCATAACCTACTGGTGACCTACTTGCGAGATGACCTCCCACCATCTGTTGGTGTAATCCTGAAGCATATATATAGTGAGATTCACCCAACTTTCTAAAGGTGTTTCCAAATTCTAGAAGATAGATAGCATGGTATCCAACCATGACTCAACAACCTAAGGTCCTTCATCCCCTGTAAAGGTGGAAGGATGTTGCTGCTGAAAAAACCCATGTCAAATATGCCATAGATGGGGCAGGAGGTGTTACTCCTCAGAAGTTCTGCATAAACTTCATGAAGCCTTATCAGAATAGTTCATTGGAACCTGTATCTGGAATAACGGCTGGTGCCATGATGAGCACGACTGGAGGATCAACAAGCATTTCCTGATCTTCCATGTCTGGTGTCTGGTCACTACCCTGTAATTGGCGTAAAACCAGAGGTCGTCTCGGTGTCATGACTCATCATGGTCAAAAGCACACCTTAGATCATGATTAATAAGGACTAAATCTTATAAGTGAAAGAATATAATTGGAGAAGGAAAGAATTCATGATTTCTAAAATTTGTATACACGACATGTACAACTCCTACATGGCGTGTTCCATTAAGCTTCACATGGGCGAGTATTCCTGCCAATTCTGGTCATGTAACACCCCATACACATGATGTGTTCTCCCAAGACATGACATGTGCATGATTTTTTTTCACCTTCCTGAGTTCTTCTACATGACTAACCCCCACGGTTCTCCAAGAACAAGACTACATAATGTGTTCATGCCAGACATGACGTGTACTAACTACCCATAATCCACCCATGTCATTGGTCACACGGTTGGACACATGGTCTATACACATGGACTGTATGTCCAGTACACAATGTGTTTCACCAATTATTTCTCAACCCCATGTCTCTTCCCACATAGCTACTGACATGGTTAGAGACTACACGACTTGTATATATAGTACACAACATGTACATAAGAAAAATAGTTCCTTCTCGAACAGAAGGACAATTGGCATGTATTCTACAATACACATCGTGTATTCTGAGTTTTTCCATACATTAATCCTTAGAAACTATTCTAGAACCTAGAAAAACACTAAAACGAACATTAAAGTGCCAAATTATGATCTGTGGGGGCCTATAATCCCCAAAAATCAAATGATGGAATCATATTCATGTCATATACAAGGAATTACAAATAAATGATCTACCAAATTATGATCCATGAGTTCCCATAACACCTCAAGAACGAAAGTTTGGTGCTCATTCAAACGAAACCTTACATATTAGAAATACCCTATCAAATAGTTTGTATTCTATCAAGGCGTCTATCATAAAATCATGCATATCTTGCACAACATCTATCAAAACAACATGAAATCAGTAATGCACCCTATATGGCATGACAAGAATGAATGACATGTGATCTCTATCAAGTTCTTATATGATGCATTCGATGACATTCCTTCATCTCATTAGGTTTCAATAGAAATAGAACCTCAATAATATCAACAATAATAGCACAAAACATTTGAATCACCCAATGGTTAAATAAAATCCACTATAATAATTTCAACCCCAGAAAATCACAATATAAGAGATAAACTGGATTCTCCCTATACATGGGTTAGCTACTCTCGGGCACAACTTATTACCAACTACACTTTCCTTCTTATACATGGGAATAGGATCCAAATACTATGTCGAGAAGAAAATAATCCCTCTGATACCACTTTCTAATGTTCTTGTTCCATGAGCTACCCAAAGTTTCCTCGTACCCAGTTGGTCACATGGCCTCAAGAAGATTTCCCCAAACACAAGATGTTGTTGACTAGAAGCGAGGCCATTGTGTGTGATAGTGGGAAAACTATCCCTCCTTTGTATAGTAATGTTGTAGAAGGAAAAAAGATGACAATGGCTTAAGCAGTAATAACATGAAATAAATAAACATCGGAAGACTAGAAGTAATAAAAAAACTAGAGAACACATATATAAATGATTCACGATACAAATGTCTACGAAATAATCCAGACATGTCACAGTTCTAGAATATAGTACTAAACCTAATTTCAAAGAAAAGAAATAAACTCCATCAGCATCGCAAGACTCAGTTTGGTTCAATGCTCTCCAGCTCTACAATAATCAAGTACCTGATGTTGAACGACACATTCCATTTTCTATACATGCAGCAATATAATCTGTTTGGGCCCAAAAGCATGACCCAAACAGGGTGTGAGACGAAACCTAGTAGGCAACCACCCAAATATATGTGCCTAACTATTAGTGAATTTATATGGTAGGGAATAACAAAATGAAGCAGTAAACTATGAAGTACTAAAAAGTCAACAATCCTAGAGTTTAAATTGCATTCATTTTCATATATCAAGTAAGAAGCTAATCAAAAACTTGTAACCATATGGGATTTACTCACAACCTATCCCCTATGGTTCAACCAATCACACACAAGTAACCCTCTAGGAAGTACTCATATTCTAACCTCTCTTGTTCAGCTTTAGAAAAGACTCTATGAGGTAGCACTCACTGTCAATTTTCCAAGTGGTCTCTTATTAGTAAACTATAGACACTCTGGGGAAGCACTCAATATCCAATTCCCCTTGTATCCTCACAATGTGGATCTACATACAATCTTAGGGAGCACTAACATCCATCACCCATATGGTCTCACAACGTGATAAGTAAACAGACACTCTAGGGAAGCCCTCAGCATCCATTCCCCCTATAGTCTACTATACCAAGATCACACAGCATTGTATAAGTCAATCATGTATAACAATTTTAAATAGCCAAATTATACCTTAAGAACTACTTGGAAAATTGAATTCAAGCACTACTTAGCTAAATTGCTACAAGAATATATCAACATCAGATAAAATCACTCCATCCTAACAAAACAATGCATGGAAAGCAAGTAGTCTAACTAGAAAATCTAGACCAAATGGTAAAAATCATAACAAAAATGGGAAACACATCCATAGAATGGAAAAATAACCCTGTTTACATTCAATAAACCTATACTTAGGAACACATTTCATAACAGTGAATAACTTGGATAAAATCCTTAAACATGCAATAACTCATTCTAGGGTACTAGGCACATTTTCACAGAATATTCAAATACATACTAAGGAAAGACACAAACCACCTACCTCAACAATTTATGATTGATATAGTCGAATCCTATCCATTGAATCGACTTATAACTACATAGATCTATAGAAATGTCGAAAACACTCAACAAAGAATGTATCACGAGAGCGGATAAATAAATGGATGAGGATCTAGAAGAAAGAATAACTCCTTGTGGTAATTCCAATGCAATTGAAGGTAGTCTATTCGATGAACATACAATAGGTCGGTGGCTCGTAGAATATTCGTCATCTTAGAGTGCTCTTGGATGAGACATGCTGAGAAGAAGGGTTTTTTGTGAATGGGACAGGACCCTGGCCAGATAAATCAATTAAAAATAAAAGTAAAAAGCATGTACCTTTAAGGAATAAGGCGTGTACTTTAATTAACTGGGACCGGCTTTAGGAGGACCTGCCACATCGTCACATGATCCAATATGCAGTCGTGACATAGCCAGACCCGGCTAGGACTCGGAGGCAGGGTACACTATGTTTACAAAGAAGTGCACGACATGTAATCCTAAAATTTTCCATCTTCCAATTTTTCCTTAATAATAACTTGAAAAGAAAAACATACCTGAAAGTAAGACCTATGTTCTTACAGTGATTTTCATCTTTTGAAAGACATCGTTTCAGATCTCCACTACAGACAAGTTCATTTTGATCAAAAAATTATAATTTAATGTTCAATGCCTCGTCGAAATTTCCTTACTTATGACCCATTCAGTTATGCTTTGAATGATAATCAGGTTCAAAATAATGGTAGGTGAAATAATATATTACCTTCTATAAATAAGCTTCTGAAATTGACCATTCAACTGATTCTTCATTACATACATTTTTTCTTTAGTTTTGTATATATCTCTCCTATGGACACATTCATCAAAACATTAGTGGCCCTCCACATTTTTAATTATATGAAAAATGTAATATTAAATGTTCTATTGAATAAAATAAATATATGGTAAATTTTTTCATAGTTAAAATAAAATTATAACACCAAATTTTTATAGTCTATTAAGTGTATCATAGTCTATTTTTTACACAAATTTACCTTAAAATGATATTTATATTCTCACATCCCAAATAAAATAATTCAAGAGGACTCTAAGTACAATTCATAGAATATATTCAGATATAGAATGTAATCAAGTCATTTTAATCTTGTAAAATGATTGTTCCTGAAAAATATAGGAAAATTAGGAACATAACAACATGTTTGTCTGAAATCTACTATACAATATTAAAACAATAAAATGTTTGATTTGGAAGTTTTATAAGATTCTTTGGGATTCATTAACTTTTATTATCTGTCATTTTCAAAAAACTCAAGGTATTATCTCCTATAAATTTGGGAAAGATGCAATCATGCATTTAATTTATCTTTTTTCTTAACTTGTGTGTCCAAAAATGTATAAAATACATTATTACAATATTTATTCCCAATATTTAGGAAATCCAATGTGTGATGGAAAAACAAATCATATGAATATTGAAGATCCCAAAAAATCCTTTTAATCCAATTGTGATATTTCTCATATCAATCTTTTTTATTGGTTTATAATTTCCCCAAATGTAATTGGTGGTAATGAAGAGGAAAAATCTTTTAAATCAATAAATGATATTATTTCTAGAGGTCTATCCGTAATGACCCAAAGTTTCATTAATGGAAATCTCTCTTGATCTAATTAAATGTCTCTTTAAGTTTATATAAAATGTAAACTTCTTTGGTTTAATGTTAAGAATTCTGACCATTGCTAATATAGTCATTGAACAGTGATCACATGATTAGTATAAATATAGGGCTTTAGCAAATCCAAATTTACTCAAACAAAGGAAGCGATGGCCTCATCCAGTAGAATTTCTCCATACGAAGCCCATTTTTCGGAGCTCAGAAAAGAGGTGGCATCCTTGGGCTTCGCTCTTGACCAAGCCCAAGCTAAGCTTCATCATGTCAAGCTTGAACGGGACCGTCTACGGGAAAAGTGAAATTTGATAGAAATTACCACTCGAGCGATGTTATCCGAGCCACCCCAAGAGTCTGTCACCATCGCACACCTTACCCTTGGGTCTTATGTGGCTGTTTTAAGGGGTTATGTAACTAATCGATAGTACTATGTTCATGTACATTATTTTTTTTATATAATAATGAATATAATTTTTTATCATTAATAATACATTGTAAATAGTTTTTAAAGTACAAATGGTGTTTTTAGTTATTATTTAATTAAGAAATATATTTTATTAAATTAAGGGATTTTTGAATTAAATTATATTTTAATAAAATATTATTATTATTATTATTAGATTAATTTTATTATATATAAATGATCATATAATTGTACGAATGCAATTATAATTTTTATTAAGGTTTGAAATCCATTTTTGTCAAAACCCGTGAATTTTCGATAAATGTCGGTTTTTATTTTAAAAGTGAAAATTAATATATTTATAAAATTATTTAGATAAAATTAATTTTATTTTTGGAATCATGATGTCTATATTATCCAACGGTGATTTTTTCATAATTTTCTGAGACAGTCAAATTTTTGAGTAAAAATTAAATATCGTTTAAATATATAATCTGTTTTTATGACATCATAATGAACCAATATTGATGTAATAAAATACTATAATCTTTATGTTCGGCCAATATATGTTTTACCATTAAAATAATGTGATTTTGGGTTTTTTTTGGATTACTTTTCAAAGCATTAATGGACCCCTCAAGACTTATTAAACACCTTGTCTTTTTAAATTAATTTCCATGGGAGTGTGACTCACCTCCACATAAGCAACCCTAATATTTTAAGAAGTTAGGAATTTAGACTTATAAAATAATTTTTTCCTCTTCCTTTTGACAAAAACCATGGGATGTTTTGTGGTTTGGATTAATTTAATATAAGGGGTCCCAAACCTAAATAATAAAGAATTCCTCCACCTTTCCTATATAAACCCACCCAAGCTCCCACTTCCACCTCACTCAAAGCCTTTGGAGTTCGACCAACCTATGCCCTACTCTCTATAAAATACTCCCAAGGTGCCCCAATCTCCCAAGAAGCCTCTCACAAGCCTCTCTATAGCCTTTGGAAGCACACTTCCAAGTAAGGGTTTTTTCTTCCCTTCTCATTTTTGTCCAATTTTCTTTAAGTTGTTTTTCCCTTTTAATTTCAATTATGAATGTTGGGGTATGGTTTAGAACCTCCCTCATACTGCCCTATTTATGTTTTAATGATGTGAGATCCCTTTCTCTCTCATTAAATTCCTCCCATGTACACCCATAACTATGCCAAAATTCTGAAAAGAACTTCCCCCTCCCCATTTACATTCAAGCAATACTTTTGTATCATGAACCTATATTCCATTAAAATTGTTGAGACATTTATCTATACTACCTAATTAATGTACATTACATGTAAATATTATGAGGAACCCTTTTCTCTCTCATCAACCTTTTTTATGGATTCTTACGTCACGCCATTACGCTGCCAAAATTGCACCAATTTTCTAAGCCAATGCCATTGTGTAGTGAATACCATGCCCATTTCTCCATCAAGGGTATTCACCATTATGCACATTTACTTATTGATTATAAAGTTTCATGTATAAATTCCACATTCCTTTATCATGGAATAAATTATTATGTTTTATGAATCAATGTTTTATGATCGATGTGGCACACTTATGCATGAAATGAAATGTTTAAGAAGGGTGTGCCCTTATAGAGCGCCAATGCATTGGGTAAAGTATAGTATCATGATACGTCATGTGCAATGAGTTTTGAATCATGGTAATTAAATTACAATGAGGGTTTACTCGTGCTTTATGTGCAATGAGGATTTACTCATGCTCCATGTGCAATGAGCCCTGGCTAATGCTAATTCCATGTTAAGTGTTGTGGCCACATTTCCATGTTATGATTATCATGCATTATCATGCCTTTATGTTCATGTTTTTCTTATGCTCTATTGATATGCATATTGTATAACATTTATCGTACTCCTCATTTTATTCCATGTGTAATCCCTTACTGGGATTTATAGCTCACTCTTTTCTTATGCATGTCCTCAGGATATCCCAGGAAATGCTAAGTACGAAGGAATGTAGTGGTCATGTAAAGGAAGTTTGCAATAAAGATGTTGTATTTCATGTTTTAAGTTTTTATGTAATGATACTAATCCCCAAGGAGACTAAACCACTCATTCTTCTTTGTTTTATCAAGTGAAGTTTTATTTAATAAATCATGTTTCTGTTTGTAATAAAAGTAGGGTTGTCATAGTTGGTATCAGAGGATAGGTTTAGATATTTTTGGGATTAGGATTAGAAAACCCTAGTAAAGAAATAGAGACAAGACTATGTATAATAAAAACATCCCTAAGTTTTGGTAAGTACTAAGTAAGTTGTTTATCAAACAAATACATCCCAGTCTGGATACGAGCAGGTAGAGGCAGCTCTCGCACAGATGTATCCTAGGGGTAAAACCTGAAAACACCGCATTGAGCTAGAATCGAATGGGAACTAGTGGACAACAAGGGGCCTTGCTGCACTCTTGGTTATGACACTCCTAGGGGATATGCTTTTGTAAATTCACAAGCTTAGTATGAACCCTTATTAAGGGAATTAAAAAAATGCCCCTAAGAATATATGTTAGAAAGTAGATCATGAAAATCCTAGATTGAATCCTATAGACTCATGAGTTAAGGAAATGAAAGTTTATTTATAAGTCATCAACTTTTGTCTTTTGATTACCATTTATGTGTTACCCCTAACTTTACTTTTATTCCATCCAATGGCTAAAAATAGGAGGACTCGGGCTAACAACCGTTTTGAAGATCAGTGTGATGACTGTACTAATGAGATGCCCAATCCAATGGGAGCGGGAATCGTGAAATTTGTCACGCTTCCCTCTCAGCTAACTCATGTTTTGAATAGATACACGAGTCAAGAGGAACATCCATCCCCCCCTAAGAAAGAACAAGTCATTATCGAGAGCTTCATGAGACAAAGGCCTACTACATTTAGTGGATCATCTGATCCCACAATCGCTGAACAATGGATCAACTCCATTGAAAAGATCTTCTCCATCCTTCAATGTTCTGAACAAGAGAACGTTCTCCTAGCGGAAAATCGTATGGAGGGTGAATCTGATCAATGGTGGACGTTGATAAAAAATACAAATCCTGAGGAGGAGATCGAGGCGTTGGAATGGAAGGATTTCTGGAAGATGTTTTTCGATAAATATTTTTTGTGCACCCTCCGGCTTAAGATGGAAAGGGAATTCATTTCCCTCAAGAAAAAAGATGATGAATCTGCTGGAGCTTACGAGGAAAACTTCACAAGGCTTGCATGATATGCTTTCGGCTTTGTCGTTACCCCAGAATGAAAAGTTGACTACTTCTTTGGTGGGATAAATCCTAGCCTGCAGAAAGCATTGGCAATCCGTGACTTCGACAGCTCTGAGGAAATTGTTTGATTTTCCATCAAGGTCAAAATGGAGATCAGAGAATCACAAGGGTATCATGGGGATATGAAGTGTAAGGTAGAATTCAATGCTGGTGGGCCGATGGATAAATCCAACGGTGCTAAGAAGATCCAGCACCCCACTTTCCAAAAGTGCAGAAAGATGCACCGTGGAAATTTCCTTAAGGGGACGAGGAAATGCTTCAGGTGTGGAAGGGAAGGACACTTAGCTGTTAACTGTCGGCAACAAAGACTCGTGACTGTGACAGAGGAGAGGAATGCTCCGTTCGAACCTCAACGCATTGTTCAATGCTACAAATTCAAATAACCGGGTCATTTTGCAAATCAGTGCCCTAATCCAAGGGTTTTCGGAGGCAACCAACAACCGCCAAGGCAGCAAGGAAGAGATTTTTCCATCACTTCTTCCGAAGTGAACCCTGAAAAAGAAGTGGTGATAGGTACGCTAGTTATTCATTCAACAATAGCGAATTTACTTTTTGATTCAGGTTCTACGCATTCTTTTATATCTCAAAAGATTAGTAGAACAATCCCAGCACCACCAAAAATCACGGAATTGAAGATGTCGGTGAGTATGGAAAATGGGGAAATCATTGCATCCCATGAATATAAGTCCTCCCATATTATAATCTATGGATTGAATTTCCTGGCGAACCTCGTCATACTTCCTCTAGTGGAATTTGATGCAATTCTTGGAATGGATTGCCTTTCCTTATATAGAGCCAACATAAATTGTCGGGAGAGGGAAATCACACTCCATATGGAGAATCGAACCCCAATTCTTTACAAGTGTAAGGAGGAAGATGAATCTCTTTTAGCTCCATCTTCTCAAGAATATATATTACTGCCTTATGAGTATGCGTATCTAGCTCAGATGATTGAGTCCAAGGAAGAAACCATCCTTGAGGAAATGTCTATTGGGAGGGAATTAGCTGAAGTGTTTCCCGAGGAACTTCCTGGTCTTCTTCCTAGAAGAGATGTTGAATTATCAATTGAACTTATACCAGGGGCTCAACCACTATCCAAGAATCCATATAGAATGGATTTTTTGGAGCTTGAAGAGCTGAAGAAACAACTATAGGAGAATCTGGATAAACGGTTTATATGCCCAAGTGCTTCACCATGGGGTGCAGCAGTCCTCTTCCTCAAGATGAAGGATGGGTCAATGTGGCTTTGCATCGATTGTCATGAACTTAAAAAACCACGATAAAGAATAAGTATCCTCTCCCAAGAATTGATTAGTTTTTTGATCAGTTACGTGGAGCACAATACTTCTCCAAGGTAGATTTGCGGTCGGGATATTATCAAGTTAGGGTGAAGAAGGAAGATATCCCCAAGACTGCTTTTCCCACAAGATACGGGCACTATGAATTCATAGTAATGCATTTTGGACTCACCAATGCTCCAAAAATATTCATGGACTTGATGAATAGAGTCTTTAGAGATTACCTAGACAAATTTTTGGCAGTCTTTATAGATGATATTAAAATATACTCCAAAACCAAGGAGGATCATGAAGAGCATTTAAGAACTATACTAGAGACTTTGCACAAGGAGAAGCTCTATGCAAAGTACATCAAGTGTGAGTTCTGGTTGAAGGAAGTCTCATTCTTGGGCCATATCATCACAAGAAATGGGATATCTATGGATCCTTCCAAAATAGATGCAATTGAGGGATGGCCGAGGCCAACATCGATAACAGATATCCTTAGCTTCTTGGGGTTAGCTGAATATTATCGACAATTTGTGATAAATTTCTCACGATTGTCCAACCCTCTTACCAAGCTATCTAGAAAAGGAGTAATGTTTTCTTGGAGTGATGAATGTAAATAAAGATTCAAGGAGTTGAAAAGGAGGCTTATCACTGCACCCATGCTCACTTTACCCACAAGTGGGAAACTTTCTGTGGTATTAAGTGATGCTTTGAAGAAGGGACTAGGATGTGTACTGATGAAGAATGATAAAGTGATATCCTATGCCTCAAGGTAGTTGAAAATCCATGAGAGAAACTATCCAATGCATGATCTATAGTGGGAGGCGGTGATCTTTGCCTTGAAAATCTTGCGGCATTCTCTCTATGGAGAGAAATGTGAGATATATACTGACCACAAGAGTCTCAAATATATATTCACACAAAAAGAGATTAATATGCGCCAGAGAAGATGGATAGAGCTCATCAAGGATTATGACAGTTCAATCCATTACCACCCTGGGAAAGGGAACAAGGTGGCATATTCCCTAAGTAGAAAGGATCCATCAATTCTATCAATGATGAGAATTGAGAAGGATCCAATATTCTTAGACTTGATGAAGATGGACATGGGAATCATAGAGAAGGGAACATCATCAATCCTTTCACAAATTATTGCTCAACCGTCTCTTTTGGAAAGGTTAAAGGATGCTCAAAAGGATGATGTGGGAATTCAAGAAAAAGTGGAAGCTATCGAAAAAGGTAAATCCTCGGAGTTAAATGTTAATGAAGAAGGAATTGTGCAATTTGGGAAAAGACTATGTGTTCCATCAAGTCCGGAGCTGAAGAAGGAACTTTTGGATGATGCACATAGTTAAAATTTCTCTATTCACCAAGGGAGAACAAAGATGTATCGAGATCTCCGAGAAAACTTTTGGTGGGATAATATGAAGAAGGAGATTGCTGAATATACATAAAAGTGTCTGGTGTGTCAGCAAGTGAAGGCAGAGAGGCAGAAGTCTAAGGGGATGATGAAACCATTGCCCATACCATAATGGAAATGGGAAAAAATCACCATAGACTTTGTCACCGAACATCTGAGGACATCCAAAAGCAACAATGCAATTTGGGTTGTTGTGGATCTTCTTACAAATACTATACACTTCATTGTTATTCGAGAGGATTTATCATTGGATCAACTAGAACAGATATATATCAGTGAAGTGGTAAGGTTACATGGAGTACCACTATCTATTGTGTCTGACCGAGATCCAATATTCACCTCTAAGTTTTGGAAGAGTCTTCAACATGCTCTAAATACTGAACTGAACCTCATTACAGCCTATCATCCTCAAACTGATGGCCAATCCAAGCGGACTATCCAAACACTTGAGGATATGTTGAGAGTATTCTCACTGGACTTTAAAAGAGGATGGGATCAACATCTTCCACTGGTTGAGTTCTCTTATAATAACAGTTTACACTCGAGCATCCAAATGGTACAATATAAAGACCTGTATGGGAAAAGGTGCAGAACACCAGCATGTTGGGATGAGGTCAGTGAACGTAAGATGCTTGGACCAGAAATGGTTGAGGAAATGGTGGAGAAGGTAAAAACCATTCAGCAACATATCAAGGTAGCCCAGAGTCGACAGAAGAGTTATGCAGATAATCATTGATGAGACCTTGAGTATAAAGTTGGAGACATGGTTTTTCTATGCATATCTCTGTGGAATAAGGTCACAAGGTTTGGAAAGAAAGGGAAGTTAAGTCCAAGGTACATCGGCCCCTTCGAGATTCTTGATCGTGTCGGGGCTGTGGCCTATCGACTAGCACTTCCACCTACTATGGCCAAAGTACATGATGTATTTCATGTATCCCTCTTAAGGAAGTACATACTAGACCCTTCACATATACTCTCTTCTGAGGTGGTACAATTAGAATATGATCTTTCTTATGAGGAGCAACAAGTGAAGATCTTAGATCATAGAGAAAAAGTTCTACGAAATAAGACAATGCCCCTTGTCTAGGTGTTGTGGAGAAGCCACAAGTTTGAAGAAGTGACTTGGGAATCAGAGGAAGTGATGAAGCTGAGTTACCCAGATCTGTTTTAGTGTGGGAAAAAGAAAATTTCGAGGGAGAAATTTCTTAAGGGGGGAATATTGTAATGACCCAAAGTTTCATTAATGGAAATCCCTCTTGATCTAATTAAATGTCTCTTTATGTTTATATAAAATGTCAACTTCTTTGGTTTTATGTTTATAATTATGACTGTTGCTAATATAGTTGTTGAACAATGATCAAATGATTAGTGTAAATATAGGGCTTTAACAAATCCAAATTTACTCTGATAAAGGAAGGGATGGCCTCATCCAGTAGAATTGCTCCATACGAGGCTCATTTTTCGGAGCTCGGAAAAGAGGTGGAATCCTTGGGCTTCACTCTTGACCAAGCCCAAGCTGAGCTTCATCATGTCAAGCTCGAATGGGACCGTCTATGGTAAAAGTGGAAGTTGATAGAAATTACAACTCGAGCGATGTTATCCGAGCCACCCCAAGAGTCTTTCATCATCGCACACCTTACCCTTAGGTCTTATGCAGCTGTTTTAAGGGGTTATGTAACTAATCAATAGTACTATGTTCATTCACATTATTTTGTATATAATAATTAATATAATTTCTTGTCATTATTGATACATTGTAAATAGTTCTTAAAGTACAAATGGTGTTTTTAGTTATTATTTAATTAAGAAATCTATTTTATTAAATTAAGGGATTTTTGAATTAAATAATATATTAATAAATATTATTATTATTATTAGATTAATTTTATTATATATAAATGATCATATAATTGTACAAATGCAATTATAATTTTTATTAAGGTTTGAAAGAAATTTTTGTCAAAACCCATGAATTTTTGATAAATGTTTCTTTTTATTTTAAAAGTGCAAATTAACATATTTAGAAAATTATTTAGATAAAATAAATGTTATTTTTTGAATAAGGATGTAGAAATTATCCAACGTTGAATTTTTCATAATTTTCTGAGACAGTCAAATGTTTGAGTAAAAATTAAATACCGATTAAATATATAATCTGTTTTATGACATCATAATGACCCAATAGTGATGTAATAAAATTCTATAATCTTTATGTTCTGCCAATATATGTTTTACCATTAAAATAATGTGATTTTGGGTTTGTTTGGTATACTTTTCAAAGCATTAATGGACCCCTCAAGACTTATTAAACACCTTATCTTTTTAAATTAATTTCCGTGGGAGAGTGACTCACCTCCACATAAGAAACCCTAATATTTTAAGAGGTTCAGACTTTGGCCTTATAAAATAATTTTTTCCTCATCCCTTTCCCAAAAACCATGGGCAAAAACCATGGGATGGTTTGTGGTTTGGATTAATTTAATATAAGTGGTCCCAAACCTAAATAATAAAGAATTCCCTCACCTTTCCAATATAAACCCACCCAAGCTCCCACTTCCTCCGCACTCAAAGCCTTTGGAGATCATCCAACCTCTTCCCTACTCTCTCTAAAAGCCTCCCAAGGTTCCCCAATCTCCCATGAAGCCTCTCACAAGCCTCTCTCTAGCCTTTCGAAGCACACTTCCAAGTAATGGTTTTTTCTTCCTTTCTCATTTTTGTTCAATTTTCTTTAAGTTGTTTTGACCTTTTAATTTCAATTATGAATGTTGGGGTATGGTTTATAACCTCCCAAATACTGCCCTATTTATGATTGAATGATTGGATACCCCTTTATCTCTCATTAAATGCCTCCCATGTACACCTATTACTATGCTGAAATTCCGAAAGGAACTTCTCCCTCCCCATTTACATTCAAGAAATACTTTTGTCTCATGAACCTAAATTCCATTACAATTGTTGATACATGTATCTATACTACCTCATTACTGTACATTACATGTAAATATGATGAGGAACACCTTTATATCTCATAAAACTTTTTTATTAATCCTTAGGTCACGTTGTTACGCTGCCGAAATTGCACCGATTTCCTAAGCCAATGTCATTGTGTAGTGAACACCATGACCATTTCTCCATCAAGGGTATTCACCTTTATGCACATTTACTTATTTATTATAAAGTTTAATGTATGAATTCCACATTCCTTTATCATGGAATAAATGATTATGTTATATGAATCAATGTTTTATGATCCATGGGGCACACTTATGCATGAAATGAAATGTTTAAGAAGGGTGCGCCCTTATAGCGCTCCAATGCATTGGGTAAAGTATAGTATCATAATACGTCATGTGCAATGAGTGTTGACTCATGCTAATTCAAGGGAAACGAGGGTTTACTCGTTCTTTATGTGCAATTAGGATTTAATCATGCTCTATGTGCAATGTGCCTTGGATCATGCTAATTCCATGTTAAGTGTTGTTGCCACATTTCCATGTTATGATTATCATGCTTTATCATGCCTTTTTGTTCATGTTTTTCTTATTATCTATTGATATTCCTATTGTATAACATGTATTGTAATCCTCATGTTATTCCATGTGTACTACTTTACTGGGCTTTATAGCTCACCCTTTTCTTATGCATGTCCTCAGGTTATCCCATGCAATGCTAAGTACGAAGGAATGTAGTGGTCATGTAAAGGAAGTTTTCAATAAAGATGTTGTATTTCATGTTTTATGTTTTTATGTAATGATCCTACGCCCCAAAGACACTAAACCTCTCGATCTTATTTTTTGTATCAAGTGATATTTTATGTAATAAATCATGTTTAAGTTTGTAATAAAAGAAGGGTTATCATACTATCACATTCAAATGTACCTTTAATGAAATGATTTCTATTCCTTTAGAAATTATGATCAATAGTAATTAATTTCTATGATTGCTTAAAAAAAATATTTTCTCTCATTGAAATTGTAAATTAGTTTCTTCACTCATAAATTGTAGACATGATTTTGAACCATGTTTACTCTATGTAGAAAACATTTTATATACCAGAAAGTAACTAATTGGCCACATTAATGTATATATTTTAAGAATTTTGTTTTCTCACAAATATCATATGTACCGACACCATTACTTCATAATAAATTTTACTCATAAATCAATGGATTCAAATATTCATTTATATTATTTTTTTATTTCCTAGAATTAATAAGGACAAAACATATATGGATCATTCATCAACATCTAAGGAGGTATGGTGTATAGAGTTATAATGATATGCCAATAATAATATTAACCATTTTAATAAACCAATGGATAGAGACCATCAATAGAAAGACCCAATAATAAATTTTATAATTATAAAACAATATATAGAGATAACATGTCTAGATATATACATTATTAACCATCAAAAGTGAGATTTAATATTTTACCTGTTGATTTTTTTCCTTCCTTGACATCAATGGCACAGTGTTTTGAGACCAAAAGAAAATATACAATCTGGTTGTAAGAGAAAAATACCTCAAATTCTAAACAAGAATCAATCTTGACATACCTAGTTGACCTTATGTGAACCTCTATTTCCCACATGTTGGACAATAAAATAATAACTCATTTTCACCATAATATAAGATACAATCATTGAAAAAGATTTATTTTTCAGATAAAAAATACCCAAATTACAATCCAGCCTCTTGTTCTCCTAGAACATTTTCTGAAGCACATTTCCATATGATAATAGTTCTTTAAGAAATGATATATCCACTAAAAATGGTAATTTGACATTCCATTATCTGATTTAAAATCCATGAATATTCCAACCTCTTCAAATTTTATTCTCTTACAAGCATGATATAAAGCATTATTATAGAATATATAAACATATTAAATTGATATGGTACAAAATCAGGATTGAAATAAATATCATCATGATTTTATTGAATAGACGGATCAACAAAATCATGTATAATTGTTTGGAACCATGATTGATCTGGAACTTAATTATTAATATTTTTTCTGTAACTGCATTCACTATATTTATACCAAAAAATATATTTTTTTCAAATACCATAATTAAATTGATGACCCCTAACATTTCAAATGTGTCAAATATCCTTATAACACATTTATTACAAGAACACATAATAGTCCCTTCAAAAAAATTTTAGTTTTCATGATAGAAATGATATTAAATATTCAACACCTGCAATGTATAAAGATTTTATAGATGAATCGTTTTTTATTTATGTGATGATTTATCTGATATCAATCAAGTAACAAATCTACTTTCGACTTCCTCATTCCATATTTCACTAAAAGATATTAAATAAAATAATTTCTTATGAAGACTTTTATATAGGAAAATGACGATCCAAAAAAATTATAATATTAATAAATTTTAATTTATTTGTAAATGTTATAAATTTTATTGAATTAGAAGAGATGTTTACTAATTAGGGTTATATTTTACTAAGTACCATTAACTATAGTGAATTGTAGGTAATTGTTCCTTTGTTACAAATAATATTTCATAATAATAGTTATTTTTAGTAGTTACTACTAATTAAAACACATTTTTAATAATTAACTATAATTTTTACTAATTATCACTAATTCTACTAATTAATATAATGTTTTATTAATTACCCTTATTCTTTAGAAATTAGACATAATTTTTAGTATATATGAATAATTTTTATTATGCATAGCACGTTTTTACTATAAACCGCTATTTTTTAGAAATATATGATAATGTTTACTAAATAACCCTAATTAAATATAACTACCACTAATTATGGATAATTACATGAAATTATTACAAATTATTACTAATTGTTACTAATTATTACTAATTATTACTATTTGTTACTAATTATTACTATATACTAATAATTACTAATAATTATTGCAATGTACGACTAATTGTTACTAATTATTTAAAAAAATTAATATGTACCGCTAATTATTACTAATTAGTAGTATATATTACTAATTATTACCAATTATTACTAAGTATTACTAATTGTTACTAATTGTCACTAATTATTATTCATTATTACTTATTATTATTAATTATTTAAAATTATTTAAAATTATAATTATGTACCACAAATTTTTTTTAATAATTACTAATTACCACTAATTATATCTAATTATTACTAATTAACAAAAATTATTACTAATTTTAAATAATTGTTACTATTTTTTACTATTTTTTACTCTGTACCACTAATTTTTACTAATCATTTCGAATTATTATTTTTTATAACAATTTATTACAAAGTACCCCAAATTATTACTAAATATTTCTATATACCTCTAATTATTACTAGTTATTACAAATTAGTAATAATTATTACTAACTATTACTAATTATTTCTAATTGTTAAGAATTGTTAATAATTATTACTAATTGTTACTAAGTAGTAAAAATTATTATTGTTTGTTAGATGTTATTACTAATTATTACTAATTAAAATCATTTTACACTATTTTTTAGTAATTACCACAATATTTTAGTAATTACGACTAATTTTTGTTAATTACCAGTTCTTTTTACTAATTATTAAATATTATTACTATGTACCACTAATGATTATTAGCAAGAAGATCAGAATCTGGTGTGATCCGGTCCTAAAAATAATATATAAAAAGGAAAGTGTCAGGCATACAAGGGGTTATTACATAAGCGAGTGTACAATACACCACATCTATCTGCATCAACCATTGGAACACAATTATCAGGGGTCGTGAAAGACCACATCATATCAGGATCAAGCATAGCCATTTTTTCCAATGTATCAGCAACTTGATTGGCCTCCCTATACACATAAGAAACAACCATGTGTATTTGACTGGATTGTTTGAGGCACTCAACCCACTAAGGAAGCACAAGCCAAGGAACATTACGCGTTCTAGTATTTAATATGTGTACTGTAGTCATAGATTCATATTCAATCCAAATCCATCTCCAGTTAAATTGGAAAGCATACCTTATAGCATAAATCATGGCCCATAGCTCAGATTCAAAAGCGGTGCCAAGGCCAATGTAATGATAAAAGGATCCCTTGACGAACCCATGAAAAGTGCGGAAAACACCTCTTCATCCCGATGGACCTGGCGCACCTGACGCAGCTCCATCAACATTCTCTTTGAGGCATGGTGTAATCTGCGGTATCCATATGATATGTTTAAGAATCCAGGGTTTGCGGGGTCATCCAGAAACTCCATGAAACCTCAGAGTTTGAAGGTCAAAAATAGTGGTAGCCATCACACCATCCTGGATCACTGAAGCAACGTACACATCCCTGTGGACGGAGATCATTCCCTTACAGACAGCATCATGCTCACCATAAAATAAAGCCATGTTTTTTTATTCCCACAAGGACATAATTATCGCCACAATAGCAGCAGTGAGAAGGTTGCACAACTGCTCATTGCAACGCATATGCAGCAAACCGAACAACAGGTCAGTAAGTAGAATGTCAGAGTCCACCATGAGCCTGAACAACATTCCCAGATAATTCTAGAGTTTTCAGGCCTGGCCACACTCCATAAACACATGCTTCATGGTGTCCTCCCTAGACCTATATAAAGCACACTTGGAGGCCATCTGAAAACCGGCTTGCTTCAAGTGTTCAGATGTGGGAATTCTGTTCTTCCATATTATCCAAAGCAGGAGAAACCGGGATGGCCGAATGAATGGGGACCTAAATTTCATGATCCATGTTTGGGCATGGTTAGTACCACCACATGAAATCCTGTAGAACTCCTTGGGGTAAAAAATACCAGTCCTTATAGGAAACCAGATTAGTTTGTCACAATCCATAAATGCATAATTATTAATTTGAGACAACAAATATTCAGAGATATTCAAATCATGAAAAATCTGATGGGATAGAAAGTCTGAAATGGACAATGAAGCAGCTTCAAATGAAACATTCATAGAATTCAAGGGCAGATCCGGCCACAAGGTGTTCCAACAGCTAAGATTAGAGTCTCTACTAACCATCTATTCAGTATCCTACATCATCATTGCATAGGTCGGCTTGAGAGAATCCCATATAGAGGATTGAAGGTAGTATTTATATCCATTAATGAGCCTTTTTGTGAACCTGGTCGATAGAAACTCATCAGTAATATCATTTGATATCAACCTCCAAGTGAATTTTCCAATCAAACCATTATTAAAGGTTTGAAGATCGTTGACCCCTAATCCTCCCATTTCCACGGGTTTTGTGCAATCTTTCCACTTCACCATGACCAAATTCCTTTCAAACATTGATCATTTCCAAATAAATTTTCTAACCAAGCTTTGAAGTTCCTTAATAAGCCCTCGTAGCCATTTGTAAAGAGAGAAAGAGTAAACAAATTTTCATGTAAAAACTGAATTCATGAGACAAACCCTTCCAGCTATAGACATAGATTTCCCTTTCCAATTGGACAGCTGATAATTAATATCAGAATAAATTCCTTTCAGATATTTTTGTTTCACCTTTCCCTAGAAATGAGGAACCCCAAGATATTGAAAGGGCAAGGATCCCCTCTTCACCCCAAGGTATTGAATGATCTTTTTCTTCTTTCCTACAAAAATTCCATTGCCAAAGACAATTGAAGATTTATCCCAGCTTATGGAACGTCAATCCATAGCCTCATAATGAGAAAAAAGATCCTTAATGTAGGATATGGTTCTCTTTGAAGCCTGCCCTAGAAATAAAATGTCATTAGCATAGAGGAGATGGGATAGAAAATGATCATTAATACCAGCTCTAATCCTCTTGTAAAAACCCATATGAGCAAGCTCATTGAAGCATCGACTTAGGTAATCCTCCGCAATAACGAACAGAATACCCGATAAAGGGTCACCTTGTCGTACACCCCTTGAGCAAGAGAAGAACCCCATCGGTATGTTGTTAACATGAATTGACATTCGTGAGGATCCAAGAATAGTATTAATCAGGTTTATAAATCTATCTGAAAACCCATGCCTGTGAAGGATCTCAATGAGAAAACTCTATTTAATGGTGTCAAAATCCTTAGAGATTTCAATATTAAGAGAAAAGATCCCATACTTTGACTTCTATTTCATGATATTAACACTCTCTGAGGCCATGAAATGGCATTGATGTATGTTCCTTTCAGGGACAAAACCAAATTGATTTGCAGTGATCATACCATCAACAAGCCCACATATCCTGTACATGATGATCTTACTGATGAGCTTAGGTATTGTATTCCCAAGGGCAATAGGTTAGAAGTCTTTAATGTCAAGGTCATTATCTTTATTTTTAATGATGGCAATGAAGAATGAGTTCATCCCATGGGGTATATATGAATGACAGAATAAATCTCTTATGGCATGCTCAATTTCATACTACAAAATATCCCAGAAGAACATAAAAATTTTATTAGTGAAGCCATCTGGGCCCGGTGCACTCTCAAGATTAAGAGAGAGGAGAGCAGATCAGATTTCCCCTTGGAAGGTGGGGCTATGATAAACTGATTCATATGCTCATCCATATAGGGGCTAATGTTATCCACCAGGTTAGAGAAGCATGGCTGCCCATTATCAGGGTATATTTTTTTAAAATAGTCAACAACATCTGATGTAATCTTATTATCATCATAGTAAATATGGTTACCAATTTTGATCACCTTGTTTCCAGTACGTGCTTGCCTCTCCCTATGGAATCTATTGAAGAGATTAGAATTTATGTCACTATCCTTAAGCCATTTCACATCCAACTGATTCCTAACTAGTCTATCCTTCACCATGAGAAGATCATGCAGCCTATTCTGCGCCATGATTTCATCCCTGGATATAATGGGTTGATGTCGTCACTACTAAGTATACCTAATTATTTATAATTTTTACTAAGTGTTACTAATGACCACTAATTATTCCCAATTAAGTCTAATTATTACTAACTATTACTACTGTAATTTATTTATTACTAATTATTATTAATTACCTATAATTGTTACAAATAATGGCAAATTATAAATAATTGTTTTTAATTAACACTAATTATTACTTATTAATACTAATTATTAATAAGTTCCACTAATTATTAATAATTTTTAACTATTGTTTCAAATTATTACTAATTATTTCTATGTATGACTGATTATTAATATGTACTAATAATTATTACTAATTATTACTTAGTACCACAAATTTTAACTTATCATCACTAATTATTATTTATTACCACTAATTATTTCTATGTACCACAAATTATTACTAATTCTAACTAATAATTACAAATTATTACTAATCAACCTTAATTATTAATAATTCATACTATTTACCGCTAATAATTATTAATCACCACTATTTATTACTAATTACTGCTAATTATTACTAATTATTTCTAATTATTAATAATAATTCTTAATTATATCAATTTATTACTAATTATTCCAAATTATTTCTAATTATTTCTAATTATTAGTAATTATTACTATTTATTAAAAAAATACTAATTATTTCTAGTTATTGAAAATTATTACTAGTTATTACTAATTATTACTAATTAACACTAATTATTGCTAATTATTGCTAATTATTACTAGTAGCACTAATTATTACAAATTGTTAATAATAATCAATAATTATTACAAATTATTACTAATTATTATTAATTATTAATTATTGTAAATAAATACCACTAATTATTAGTAATTATTACTAATTATTGCTAATTGTTACTAAATATTACTAAGTATTACTAATTATTACAAATTTTTTCTAATTATTACTAATTATTACTTAATACCACTATTTACCACAAATTATTACTAACTTGAAAAAAATTATTACTATGTACCACTAATTATTACTAATTATGAAAAATTATTATTAATTATTACTAATTAAAACTAATTATTACAAAATACCTCTAATTATTTCTAATTATTACTAATTACTACTGAATATTCCAAATTATTACAAATTATTTCTAATTAAAACTAATTTTTACTAATTTTTACTAATTCACTCTAATTATTATTAATTATGACTAATTATTACTATGCTCCACTAATTATTACAAATTATTATTAATTATTAAAAATTATTACTGACTATAACTAATAATTACAAGTTATTTCTATATACCACTAATTAATACTAATTGTAACTTATTATTAATTATTATTTATAATTATTTACTACTTCTTCAAATTATTACTATATACTGCTAATTATTAATAATTATTACTAATTTTTACAAATTATTACTAATTATTACTATATACCAATAATTATTAGTCAAAATGACTAATTATATCTAATCACAACTAATTATTTCTAATAACAACTAATTATCACAAATTACCACAAATTATTAATAATTAACACTAATTATTATTAAATACCACTAATTATTACTAATTACCACTAATTATTATTATATAACTATATATTAATAGTTATTACTAATTACATACTACTAACTAAAACCAATTACTAAGAATTTAAACTAATTACTTCTTATTAAAAATTATCATTTATAACTAAAACTAAATTCTTCTAATTAAAAATAATTACACGCACTTAAATATAATTACTGGAAAATAAATGTACTTCAAATTAAAACTAATTAATTCTAATTATTAATAATAATTTCTAATATATAAAAAATATATTAATTGAAATATAAAAACTTTAAATAAATATTTGAATACTATACTTATTAAGAGACGGAAAGCTGTAAATGTGATTCCCTCAAAAAGTTGAAACATATAAAATTGATTAATTTTGATGGGTTTCCCATTGTAAATAGTCATAGTTGCAATGACACCCGTCACAATTACTATCCACAGTTAATTACCATGTCGGAGATTAAAATTGTAACTGTGATATGTCCTTTCGCAAATACACTTATGGTGATGGTTTAATTGCAACCATAATTAATATGAGTCACAAATAACAATAATAACATAAGGTATTTGTGATGGTGCTTATATTCCCATCACAACTACATTTCACACGGTTTTCCACACATGTCATGACAATGGTATTTTCTACAAGCTAGTTTTCTCATCAAAAATAGTGATTTATTAAGGATTATTTTCTATGTGATTATTTCCCATTGCCAATAGACCCTCTACATTGACTATTTGCGAAGGATGACGAGCCCATCACAAATAACATGTTGCGAAAGCCTATTTTCCCCATACTGTATTGTTCTTTCTAAACATCTATTTCTTTAAGTATAGCCTTTTAATCCTCTTTGATATCAACTCTCCCTTCCACATCCATTTAATTATTGTGACTAACATCCTTTTTTTGACTTATCTATAATAGCCACTTGAATATATTCACTGAGATAATTTCACTCCACAATTTCTTCCAATTATGTTTCATATGAACTATTACCCTCCATTATAAGATGAGTTTCATTCTCTGAAATAATTTCTTACAATGTAAATTCATTTCAAATCCTCACATGATTTATTTATAGAAACCCCATCATCTCTCACTGGGAATCACTTTGTATGATTTTCCATTAGGTGAAAACCATTCCACATTGAAAGAATTCATGTGAAAAATTTCATTTCAACATTATTTTTTTCAGTTTATGAATTTTACTAAAATAAAAATGTTGTTTCCCTTACTTCAACTTATTCTAAATCATCCTTCAATGAGATCTTTTTCATTTACTTTAATGTCAATTCCTATGATTTTCCATTTTCCATAACCTCTTTATTAATGTTCCTTATCTCATATACAATTAGATTTCTATGAATACTATCTATTTTGATTTTCTTTTCACCACCTTCATTGAGACCTTTCCGTTTTGGATTGACTCAATGTAGAAATATTATTTGAATTCACTTTAAAATCATAATTTATTCTATGATCTCCCTAGGGACTCACATGTCCTTCATAATCTTGTTTACCTAGTTGAATAATAAAAACATTTTTTCATTCATGTTCATACTCATGTTTGTATACATGTTCCATGGAACTTGTTGCTTAGCATCATGAAACATTGAGTTTACATTATATATGTTAACAGTCCTTTCCCACATGGTGTGTGGGGATTTATATGACAGTATTATCAAGTTTATTATGTAACATCCATGGTATCTTATTAAGGTATTTTATATTTTATTTTTATTCATTCATTTATTACATGGATTTCCTAGGTGATTATGATGATAATGGTAGTTATTGGGCCAGAAAGGAAGCGTATGGTTAGTACTTGGTTAGGGGAAATCATGTTCCAGACTAGTGATAATAGTGTTCCATGGAGAGTTAAACTATTCAAGTCACATAGCTGAGTGCACAACCATGCTTCCCTCTAGGGATAATCAGGTGCTTAAGATAGTGGCATTGTTTGGGGTTCAGGGCTCAGTGCATGGGTTTGTGCCACCTCTAGGTAAACAATATGTTAAATTTTTCACTTGGAAAAATTTGTCGCCAGATTATGCAAAGTTTTGAAAACCATTCATCAAAACCTTGGAGCCTTATATATCGTTAAAAATATTCAATTTCCTAAAATAATCCTATTAGAATTTAACCCCAAGTCATCTATTTGTCTCCCCATTCATTCTCTCCAATGTTAGGCACCTTCCAAAATCCTCTTCCTCTTCCTTAGGACAAAATCATGGGTGGATTTTTGTGGAATCTTCACAAAATCTCCAATATTCTCCTCCTTTCCTATTTTCTTTTGTATTCTTAGTCTATTCTCCCATAATTATTGTGTTCAATATCTCCTGTAATTTCTTGGACCTATTTTGGGTTTGAATCTCCTTTATGTGGGTAAAATCATGATTTTTACTGTGTCATATTTCTTCCTTAAGGCCTATCTTTAGTGTGGTTTGTGGTTTCCATCATGATATGTGATATTTTCTAGCTAAAGGAAGGTGGTTCCAAGAATTTGCATTGATTGATGAATTTTGTATGCTTTCATTTAATTTTAAAATGGTTCTATAAAATTTGTGGGTGGTATGAATTATGTTTACCAAGGTTTTTGGTGTGTATAAGTTTTTAATGAAGATATAATATTATTAATGGTATCAATTAATTTGTGTTTAATTATTGTAAATGAGTTTGTGTAAGACTTAATTCATGTGACAAAGGATATGGAATTGATCAAAAGGGAATCCTAGGTATCTAGGTGGACATACTAGGTATAGTATGTCAGGTGATATAATAGGGTTGAGGGAAGGTCTCTCTAACCAGGATTAACATAATATCACTGAATAAAAATATATGTGATAGAGATTGGAGGATTAAGAATAAATTTTATGTCTGGGAGATGTGTTAACTAAGTGTATGAGGATCCTATAACCCAGCTAAACCTAGTGCCTTTTGGATTTTTTTTGGTTCTCATGTTATGGCTGTCATTCAACTAGTTATTGTAATTATTTTCCCTTTTAATTTTAATTAATGTTTTATTTTATATTTCTTCTACCATTTTATTAAAAACAAGAAAGTTATTTTTAATAAAATTTATTTTAATGGAATCTGTTTTTGTAGTACCCAACTAATAACTTTCTCCCACACCCTACACACACCCTTAGGTGTATATAGAACTTATTATGTTGGACACATGTAAAGTCAAGGATTCCCATGGAGGTGATTGTGTTCCTATGATCTAGTTGTTCGTGTGGATAGGTTTTGGGGCGGTGGTGTGAGGGTGTGACCAACATGTTTCAAGGAGGCTTGTTATTTTAGTTCTACCCTCCTTATTTTAGTTAATTTTGTTTTGATGTAATGGTATAGTGCTTGAATAAACTTCGATCATGTGTGTTAGTTTATTATATGCCTTGGGTTTTGTGTATTTTTGGGCTATAATTGTTTATTGATATAGTTTATTCCCATGGGAAAAATAATTCTCATATGATTTTCTTGGTTCATTGGAACTAGTTTTTAGATAGTGGGGATATATAACATGTTGTGGGACTTGACATGGGTCAATATAGGTGTTGGGTTTTATTTAAGTCCATCCATGTTCATGAAGATATGGTTTTAGTAGAGGGTTCTCTGTTTCATTTGGTTATGTTATTTGGGAAATTCTGGATTCTTTGGATCTAGGACTATCAAGGATTAAGGTTATGGTTGAATGTGGGGTTTCTATCCAATACACTTCATGAAAGACATTGAGTCACCATGGGACATTCAGGATTTTGTTTGACCCCTTCTCCACTTGTGATGTGATGGCTGTAGAATGTACATATATACTGATCGAGGGTGGATTGTTTTATTTCTTTTTTCTTTTTTTTTATGAAATTGTAATTTATGGGAATGAATAATTCTTGTTACTACAAAAAAATTTCTAGTGTGACCTAATGATGGTTTATTTATCATTTCTAATTGATTTAGCATCATTCCCCCTTAGAGGAATCATGTGAAACTATGTGAATGGGCTAGAGGGAATCCTACCTCACTAGGTGATCAGAGATTAGTGGAAGTGGTGGTTTTAGCACTTTGATCATTGGATTAGAGAGTGGGATTTGTTCTTGGTAATTCAAAGAATCCAAACCCAATATGGAGAAGGAATTATATTATGTGTTAATCAAGAATAAGACTGCTTCCATACACGTTATAATGAATCCCCACGTGGTTGATGAGTGGGTTTAGGAGGTTGAGATTATTTTTTAGTTCCTTGGAAATCTTGAGGTTGTTAATGAGAAATGTGCTTCATTCATGTTGGATTTCCCTAGTAACAGGTAGTGGGACTCTATAGTAAACGTTTGGAAGTATAAGAATATGAGTTGTAAGGAATTCAATGTTGTCTTTAACAATAATTGTTTCCAGGATACATTTTCCCTTTTAAAAAAAGTATTTTTTCGTGTTCTCTCTTAGGGGGATCAAACTATTTTAAAGAATGTCAGTTGTCTTGCAGAGTCGGTATCCCCAGTTAGGGGGAGCTAGACCACCACTTCAAGAGTTTGGTAGCCTTACAATCCAGGTATCTTCTCTTACGTGTGAGGATGATTATACAAGTTCTAAGAATGGGTTTTCTCATATAGTAGATGAGGTTTCCGAGGTTTGTCTACTTTATTTCTTGGGGTATTCCTCTCAAATATGATTTTGGGTTTACTATTTATTTGGTGTTGGGAACGTTGCTGATATTTTCTCCCTTGTATCATTTGGATCCCACATAGTTGAGGGAATTAATGACACAACTAGATGATTTGAAATCCAAAATATTCATTCACCTGAGGATCTATCCTAGGTCTTCCCTATTAAAATTTTATAAAAAGTCTAATGGATCACTCTAGCTATGAATTGATTAATAGATGGTTAAAAGAGACAGAATAAAGTATAAATACTTATTTAACCACATTGATGACTTCATTAATTAGCTCTTGGGGGCATGGTGGTTTTCTATGATTGACTTGTGTTATGGGTATCACCAGATCAAGGTCAAATAGTAAGATACCCCAAATATTGATTTTTAGAGTATGTATAGAAACATTGATTTTTTTATATACCTTTCAAGTTAAAAAATTATTTGGATGAATTTATATATCTTATGAACCACGTATTAAATTGGTACCCTGAATCCATTATTGTAGTGTTTGTGGATATTAACACGGTCTGCTCTAAAATAGAGGGTGATTATTAGATTCCCTTTATAGTTGTTCAAGTCACTCCTCAGGATCACTTTCTCTATGATAAATTCTCCAAGTGTGCTATTTGTATTTGGGAAGTCATGTTTTTAGTCCATATTCTTTTGGATCATAGAGATTCAGCATACCCTATGGATATCGGTGTATTAATGTCATGGGAGCAGTTGAGGAATGTTTTTGAGATCAAGATATTTTTGGTATTAGCGGGATATTATATGTGATTTTTCTGATATTTCCCAATATATTTATTTATCTATGACTAAACATACCCATAATGGGATAATGTTTTAATGGAGCCCAAAATGTTGGGAATCTATTGAGGATATTATGTGGTGGTGGACTACCACCCCCGTTCTAACCATACCATAATCCTAAAAGGTATTTGTGATGTATTATAAGGCTTCAATTATAAGTATTGGGTTAATATTGATGAATTATTACCATGTTAGGCATATGGATCTCACATAAATTGACCACTTGAGTGAAACTATCCAACCCATGATCTGTAATAGGAAGCACTGATGCATACCTTGAAGACAAGGAACTATTATCTCTTTGTAGAGAAATTTATAGTCAAATCATATCATAATAGCTTGAAAGACATTTTTTATCATAATGATCTAAATTTGAGGATGCATTGTTTTATTGATAACCTTCAAGGTTATGATTCTGATATCATATATACCTCGAGAAAATGGAACGTGGTAGCAGACACCCATAGCAGTAAGATTCCTATTAAATTAGTAAAAGAGTCTAGTGATGAGAGGAATTTTATGGGACTCTTTTCCTAGATTCACTTAGAATCTCAAGAGTAGTGTAGATGAAAATTCTTTTCTATTATATAGTTGATTCCCTCTCTTCCATAGAAAATTTAGGAATGAAATCTTAATGAAGGGAAATGTATTAATTACAGTAAGCTCTTAAATAGTAGGGAGGTATCCACTAAAATGTTATTGTATTCTAAGTGAATTATTGGTTTCAAGGGGTTTTTTGTGGTGTTGATATCTTCATAGAAGTTAGTGATACAGGATATCAATCAGTCTTAGTGGTCCCTTAATCCCGAGACCACCAATATGTCTTATGTTGTGCATCATATAAGTTTTTAGCCTTGTATGAGATGATATATATCTTACTTTGAATCTAGGTGCTATATGTGTCACCTAGTTAAATATGAACCCCAAAGGCCCTCTGGTTTTCATTATCTACTTCCCATTCCTACCTAAAGAGGGACAAGGTCACCATGGTCTTTATCATTGGATTACCTCATACACCCCTGGGAAGGAATTCAATATGAGTGGTTATTGACTGCCAAACCAAATCATCCCATTTCATTTTGATCAAGGACTCAATGAAGGTGGATGGGCTGGGTCAGTTGTAAATTTAGGGGATAGTGAAGCTTCATGGTGTTCCATCAATATCGTTCTAGAAAGGGACACTGGATTCACCTCTATGTTTATGAAATGGATTTAAAAGGAAATTGGATATTGAGTAATGTGGAGTATAGAATATCATACCCAAATGAATTTTCCAAAAAAGAAAATAATTTTTTTAATTGATTCTTTTTTCATGTGTTTTAGATTATGGAGGATCATGGGATAATAATTTGAGATTTGGGGAATTCTATTACAATAAAATTTAAAAATACCTGATTAAAATCAATCTCTTTGAGGTGATCTATGGTCATTTATGATGGTCGCCATTGTGCTGGATGGAAGTATATGATACTACTTTTTGGGGATAGAGACTTGTTCAATTGAAATTTAATAATGTTTGGATGATTTGAAAGTAGTCTTTGATGGTGTAGAGAATCCAAAAGTCTTATATTAATCAATGGTTTCATTACATGGAATTAATAGTGGGTGATTGGATGTTTCTGTAGGTGTTCTCCCTCCTATTTCACCGCCATCTTAGTATGAATGGGAAGATGATGACGAGGTATTTCATACACATTGACATTACCAAAAAAAATTTAGCGAGGTGGCATACCAGTTAGAATTTCCAACATAATTTCATGTATTCATGAGTTTTTTCATATATTGTAATTAAATTTGTATAACAAGGTCCCATAACATGTGATATATTGGTAGGATTTGGTACTAGAATCTGAATTTCATATTCTTGAGCGACCAATGCTGATTGTGGAATCCAAAAATAATGCTATTTTGTGGAAGTACATACATCTAGTTTGTATCCATTGGTAGCACTGTAATGTTGAGAATGAGATTTGGTAGTTAATATATTGGGTGGAAGAGAAATATCCTTATTTATTCACTAATCACACATTCATTTGACATTATGAGAGTGAAAATTATTAATTGTTGGGGGGAATTGTAACCTTTTTTGTTCCATTTTGTGGTATGTTATCTTTTATTATTAGTCTTAACATTAATATATGGATTTACATCAATTTTCTAAGTAAAACAGTGGTTTTAATCTAGATAATAGGAGACACGTGGTTGGAATATGATAAAGGGAGACAATGTGCCACACTAGTGAGAACCTAGTGCCCCGTATTATGGCATTGTCTAAGGCGTATATCCCAACACATAGTTATGATAACCTTTTGGGATAACCATGTGATAAACATAGGGGAACTGTCTAGGGGACATGGTTTATGATCATAGGTCTGCTCCCCCTTTAGGTAAATCATTTGGTATGTTTTATTCATGGAAATTGGAAACACATGATTTTCACATGATTTTTAACACCATATGGAAAATCCATGCAACCATACAAAAAATTTAAAATCATTAAATTTAGACACTAACCCCCCCCACCCACCCAAATTTTAACTACAATTAACCCATTTATCTCCTCATTCAAACTCTACACCCCTATATTTCTCACCTTCTCCTATCCCACTCCATTGCACTCCAAATCATGCATGGATTTGGAAGGAATATTCATGAAATATACATGTAAGCATTTCTTTTCCTTTTTTTATTCCTTCTTATTGAAATATTTTCCAATATATATTCAGTTCACAATCTCCAGTAAGGGTATGAACATAGGTTTGGTTTTAATATCCATCAATTGGGTTAATTATCGATGGTTATGGTGTCCTATTGCTTCCTTAGGGTCTCTCTAATGACCCAAGCTTTACATACATGGATATTACATTTATTTTGTGGAATACATAATACATTACACAATTTCATTCCAAAAGACTATATTATTTTAGTGTATTTTGAGACACAGAACTCATTATTGTGGCTTGGTGAAATATAATAAACATCTCCCATAAATATATTCCCTCAATGATTTCCTACAAAAAACATTTATTTATATCATAGGGAAAAAAACATATGGAAAGGGGAAATTAAATGAAAAGTAAGGTTATGCATGGGAAACATCATACAAAACCTAAATATAAGAATGTAAAAACAAGAACATAACTTTTGAATATAAAAATCATAAGTTATGGAATAAATCTTGGTAGTACGTGTGGAATAAATAATAATGAAACATTATTCATGATAAAATAGAATTAGAATAAAAAATGAACTTTTTAAAAACACATAAGAATACAAATTCATTTCCATATTTGTTAAGGCTCATAGCCAAGACCATCATAGCGAACAAATTCCATTACTGAACCGATTTTACATATTGTGTTAGCAATGCATTACTGAACTAAATTTACATTCTGTTTCAGTCATGTCAATATCAGGATATAGGAATCATTACCCAATTAATTGGAGAGATATATAGGTCACACCTATCTCATAATGAAATAATTTTTACATGTTTCAGGAAAACATAAACCATTAACCACACCATAACCCAAGGAACAAAAAATCGGTTTCTTAAACATCAGTAAATGATAATCCATTTAAAATAAATGGATTTTATAAAAATAATTCCATCATACCCATAATAAATTAAATTTAATATTAGCGATATAAACATAACAATATGTCATCATATATGGGAAATAATTTTGATAAAATAGTTGAAATCAAATCTTGAGGAAAATAGACTTCCATCTTCAAAATCATTTTGTTTTCTCAAAATGACATGCATTTTTTAAAAAAAAATTAATTCAAAATACACATAAAATCCTGTAAATAAATATTCATGGAAAAACATCATTATGGAAGCATAATAATCCATTCAAACTATATATGTTAAAAAACATTCCCCTCGTACTTTTTCCAGAAAATTCAAAAAAGTACATCGTATCAAATAACAAAAAAATATTACATTCATACCGGTTATTAAAAGGTTAATAATGGAAAAAATTGACTTTGAAATTTTTTATAATAATATAAATAGTATTTAATATTTCTGAAACATTGATATGGATAAGAAATATACCCCATTAAATATTTACGTATAAACAATCTCAAATAATAACGAGATTGAAAAATTAACCCTTGCCCAAGGTTCAATATCCTTTATATTTATAAGAAACTCCTATATAATTATTTATATAATGTAATTGAATTATTATTGTATAATAATAATTTTTATGATATCATATATGATTATATTATCATCCATTTTTAGTAACATTTCATTATCACTCGTTATTCAGATATTAACTTCTTTATGTTCTTATGAATTTTTGTCAGATAAGATCTTGTTAAACATTATAAATTATGGTTATATCATTTATTTAATTATATTAGTGTAATATATATCATATTTTTTCATTCCATTAATTTATACAATCATGGTTTAACATAATATCATCTAGAAAGAATCAAATCACATTGTGGAGATGGTGTGTTGTACGTACGCAGAAGCGACGATATATTTCACTTAATGACTAATAGGTAAGGAATTGGATGGTATATTAATTATGTATAATAATCATCATGTTATATTAATTATTTAAATTCATTATACTCATCATTATACCCATCCAAATTAAGTATTGGTGAATAACAAATTACACGATGGCCTGGAGACGGTAAGTCGTACATACGTACGCATAGTGATATTTTTATTCATAGGATGGATAAAAGAAGGTATAAGGTTTTACCATTATTATATTAACATATAATAATGTAGAATATACTGGATTTATTACTTTATTATTAAAACAACATAATAAGATAAAGTATAAGAAGAAAATAATTTTGAATGAGGTGATAAAAAAATAATCTCTTTTTTGAGTATCTACTTTTGATTTGAACAGAAGGTCTCTATTAAAGGGATTTCAGCTTAATGATTTGTCTCTAGAAGTAATATATTTAATTTGTTAGATTATTTGATCATATGTTGGGATATTCGAGGGTTTTAAGCGGTGTGATTATGTGTGCTGAGGTGGTCGTCTTTTATAAGAGGGGGCCACTTTTGGAATGTCTTGATATATTATTTTTTTATAAATTTATTTTAGATTTATAATATCTCCAAAGTGATATATTTCTAGTAGAAGATGAGGATGGGTCTAAATACTATAAACCAATATATTTTATAGATTTTTAGGTAACAAATTTAACTATATCTTTTGTTTTTCACCTTTAGTTAAATAAAATAACACTTACCATGTCTTCTTGTATTTTTACACTATATGGTAAATATAGTTACTCTAAAAAGACAATAGAAAATTAAGTAGATAATTAATTAAATTTTTAATATTATCTATGTCAGTTGGAAGAATTTTATATTTTTATGACTATTATATCACTTAATAAAAAATTATTTGTTTACAAAATCATTTATGTTAATTTTGACACTATTTAGTAATTGATTTTCGTTAAAGCTATAACAACTTGAATTATTCGAAACAACTACATTAAATAAAAAAAATAACATGTCATAATCATTCATAAAATTAATGTATGGTATAAAAGTTTTCAAATTACATTTATTTTATTACATAGAATATCATTTATTTCTATCATTCAATAATAATGTAATCAATGCATCATCATTATGTCACAAATAAATTTATTTATAAAATCTATTAAAATTTTAAAAAAAATACCATGATATAGGAAATATTTTCATATTTATAATTAGTATTTATAGTCAAAGATATCAATTATAAAAACCCCACTTTAAAGTTTTTTAATAAAAAGATTCATGTTTATTTAATATTTCCCTTTACTTTAAATATATTATTATATCATGTCATTTTCAAACCAAAGTGGCTCCCAAATTCCAATGTTTCAGTAGAAGAACGGTTTTGGTCTCCAATTACTCATAAAGTAACATTAGTACATGTGTTATGGTAGCTTTATGGTATTATAATATTATTTTACCCTTATTTACCTTATTTACCCTTTAACGGGGGTAAATAAAAATTATTAAGGAAAAAACTATTCATAATGTCAATAAATTAAAAGGTACCTATTTATATAATTTTAACTAGTGATTCAAAATAGAAAATACCTTTCTCAAAATTCATAATCAAGAAATTTTCTAAATAATTTTAAAATTAATTCTCGTTGTCAAAACCAGAAAGCAGGTTCTTAAGAAGTAAAAAATATAAAATGATTGAAGTGTTTTTATGTAAAATATACAACGAAAATTAAATATAATTAAAAAACTGAATTAAATGAAAAAATAGTAATCCAATTACACTTTAAAAGAAATTATAAATATAATATAACTATATATATAAATCAGGCGAAAATACAGTTTTGAATTAAAATGCACGGGTTTTCTCTATTCATTAAAATATGACTTTGATCAGAATAATACCAAAATTTCAAACAAAGTAAATATTGATATCCCACTTTCAAATTAGACATTTATTATGTCAAATAGAACTTATAGAATGTTAAAAAAATATTTAAAATGGGTTTTCCATCAAAAGGTCTTAAAACTATATTTTTAGAGAAACAATCATTTTATCGATAAAATTGAATTAGTTCTTAAATAATATCTTGAAAAAATATAAGATGAATTTAAAACATTAAATTTTATATATTACATATATATTTCCCTAATAAAATCCATAAATATTGATTTTATTTTTTTATAGATTCACTTATTCTTATTTAAAAAATTTGAAGGAAGTTAATACCATTTATTACATTGGTTATACTAACTAGGTTATAATATATAGTTATCTCCTATACTCAGTATTGATTGAAATTAATTATATAAAAAGAACATTAAATTTTGTGTAACAAAATCCAGGAATAGTGTTGTGTTGAATATAAGCTAATATGGTGTTGTGTATAACACAGGGTAATCATGGTGTAGTGTAAAACACTACACATAAAAGAAATTAAAAATGATCTATGCCATAAAATCTCTTGGTCTTACATTCTATACCCCATAAAATTAATTTCACACATAAAATTAATTGAGGTTATAAATGGTTTACTACATTAAATTTTCATTCATAGAAACCCACACTGTAAAAAGAAATACTAAAACATCATTTTAAAAAAGAAATTTTTTAAACATATTGGTTACCCAAAGTAAATCATCCTTGGGTTTCTATATAGGATAACATAGGTGCAAAGTAAAAACAATAATATGACAGAAAAATATAGCCATCATGTTCTGATGGATAGTTATAGAGAATAAGGATGGGAAAAAGTTAAAAATAAGAAACCCATATATTTGTGATGATTTAATGGACCATATGATTCATTAGATAAAAAGGTACTAAGATAAAATTTTTGGTTTTCAAGATCATATCCCTAATGTTTAATAATATGAGAAGAAATACACAGTTGATTTTAGTATAATATCATCATTGGTCATTCCTTTATCAATTTCCACTTTATCTCTAATTCAAAGAAATAAAGTTGAATTTTTCATTCATAATGTGTTAGGAGATCATGCGATCCAGAAATAGAATGATCAGATATTCCATTTGTATCACCAAAAAGGTTATCACATGTTATCAAACATGAATAGTTCCTTATCTAGTGATACAATACATTATTATTTAAAACATCATATGATTCATAACATAAACTTCATAAAAATTTGATAACCTTACAATCCTTATGAAATATGAAAATCCAAAACTATATAAAATGATTCAAAAACTCATCTTAACATTGATCCCCCATATATGATAAGGAATATCTGGTTGGACACATTCCAATAACATGAACACCTTCATCATGTATTCTCATTAGTTGCAGTAACAACCTGAATTATCAGTTATCCTTATTAAAAACATGCATGTTTCTTTGTTACAGAACATATTGGATTTTCTGTAAGTCCTAAAAAGTTGTATACTCCATCCATGATAGCATAATACTCTTATCAAAAGCTCTATAATTAGTTCCCAAGAAACAACCATCACCCAATTCACATATTCAAATATAAAATATCTTTATCCAAACATCATTATCATAACATAAGGGTCATATTATGGGTTATACTTCCCTTAATCATGTATTCTCTAAGTATACCAACTTACCCTTAAATCACTATTGGCTACTTAGAACTATTCAATGTATCCTTTCCAATCCTTAATGATAACATATACTAAAAAATCACATATTTTTCATGACTTGTATAACATAATCATTGAATTCCAAAACATGTACACCTCAATCATCCAACATTATTCTTAAAACATTACTCAGGATCCATCATCTTCATCTTTCCTTAAATATAAATCATTTCTTAAGGTTTCTCAACCTCCAGATTCTTAATATTGATGTAAACAATATTTTAAGAACATCACATACCTTTCACATTTTTTTTACGATCTCTGTATCCTAAGTAGTATTCCCAATAATCATATCATCATCATGATTATCTTTATGATGTTTCCACATAGAAAATGAATATTCATAATTCCAATAATTTTCACATATGAAACATTTCATGGTTAACTATGTTGTCTGTAGTTCTCTCTTTTGAGTAATACTATAATGAAAAGTGTGAGAAAAATATATTCGAGATTAGAAACACATAATTATGTTAATTACTTACAATTTTCAATCTACGATTTCTTCGGTTTAACCCTATGTTTGTAATGATTTTTACAAAAAACCTAGGATTATAACTTATACTTATCTTATACTTAAGAAATCCCTAGAAACATCCTTTGAAATATCTTTTTGGATCTCAGTGATTTTTTTTCATCCAATTTTCCAATGGTTTACTAATCCTTCACTCTGATGCAAACTCTAATGACCCAATCTATACGTACCTAGACATTAAATTTCTTTTTCATAATACATAACACATTACAAAAATAGATTCCCAAATGCCATATTAGTTTTATTATTATGGAAAATCAGAACTAATTCTTCTATATTGATGAAAGGTCATCAACATCTATCCTAAAGATCACCCATATTAGTTTCCCAAACTAAAATCGTTCTTTATATCCTGGTAAAAAGAAAATATTTGAAAAGGGTGAGCTCAAATGCTTTTTAAGAGTAAGTAAAGAAAACATCATACAAAATAAAAACATATGAATGTGAAAACCTGAGCATAACTTTTGGAGATCAAAATCATGAGTTATGAAATAAATCATGGCACTAAGTAAGGTATAAATCATAAAGGAACATTAATAGTGATAACATATCCATCATATAAAACATGAACATATATCAAACATATAATCATACCAAATCATTTCGATATTAGCGATGGCTAATAACCAAGACAATCATAGTTGACAAAGTTGATTACTAAACCGGTTTTACATGTCTTTACAGCCCTGTATTATTGAACCATAATTAAATTCCATTCCAGTCATGTCTATCTGATGAGATATTAATATTTACCTAATTCATTGGAAAGATATATAAGTCACACCCATCTCGTTTTATTTTCTAAAAATTCCACGCAATATTAAAATAAAATAATTTAATTTAAAATATAGTTGGAAAAATGAAAATTAATCTACCTAGAAATAATGTGTTATAAAATCATAAGAATCCATTCATTCTATATATGATAAAAATCATTCTTCTCATACTTTTTCCAGAAAGGTAAAAAAAATACCTCGTATCAAATGACCACAAAATATTCCTCTTATACCATTTATAAAAAATTAACCCATGGGTAAAATTAACTTCAAAAAAGTGTATAATAATAGAAATACGATTACATATTTATGGAACATAAATTTGGATAATAAAAATTCCATATTAAATATTTATGTATAAATAATCTCAGATAATAATGACATTGAAAATTATACCCTAACCCAAGGTATGATATCGTTCGTATGTATATAAATATCTTGTATAATGATATAAATAATTTTACTGAATTATCAATTTACTAATAAGTTTTATGATACCATATATGATTATATTATCAATTTTTTGAAAGTAACATTTTATTGTCACTCATTATTCGAATATTAATTGATTTATGACCTTATAAAATTTTTGTCAGATAAGTTCATTTTCCACTTCTTAGGTTATAGTTATATCATTTATAGAATGATATTAGTATAATATATACCATATTTATCCATTTTTAATGTATATAATCATGTTTTATTAAATATCATGATGAATGAATTACATCACATCTTAGAGAGGGTAGGCCATACAAATGCACAAGTGGCGATATCATTCACTTAATGATTAAATGGAATGGAATTGGATGGTATATTAATTATACAGAATAATTATCATGTTATATTAATTATATAAATCCATTCTTATCATTATTATACCCATCCAAATTATGTATTTTTGAATAACAAATTACACCACAACGTGGAGAGAGTTAGCTGTATATACACAAGCATGGTGATATTGTTTTTCGTAGGATTGATAAAAGAAGGAATAAGGTTTTACCATTAATATAATAAAATATAATAATGTTTCATATAATTGATATATTAATTTATAATGTAAAAACATAAGAATAGGAAGTACGAGAAGAAAATAATTTTGAAAGAATTCATAAAACAATTATCACTTTTTCGAGTATATCCTTTTGATTTGCACAAAAGGACTCTTTAAAAAGACTTTCTGACCAATGTGTGGTATCTATGATTAATTTAGGGATTATGGGAGCTTATTTTATCATAATTTGGTCTATCCAAGGTGCTTGAGCTGTTTGAGTAAGTGGGTCGAGGTGGTGGCCTTTTATAAGATGGAGGAGGGTCAATTTAACATTGTCTTGAAAAATAATTTTATTATAAATTGATTTTTGAATAATAATAGATTCAATGTGATAATTTTATATTATATTATTAATACGGGAATATATAATCCAAACCTACTGGTTTTAGTAAATTTTAGGTAACAAATTTAACGTTATTTTTTTTATTTAACTATTAGTAAAATAAATTATCTCTTACCATGTATTCTTGTATGTTTACACTATATGGTCAATATAGTTTCTATAAAATCCCAAGATAACCTCAAGTGGATAAATAAGGACATTTTTAACACTATCTACATCAGTTGGATGAATCATAGATTTTTATGAGTATTATATTATTTAATAAAATAGTAATTTTATTAAAAGTCGTTTCTATCAATTTTGACACTATTTATTAATTGTTTTTTGTTAAATCAATTAAAACTAGATTGGTTAAAAAAACAAAATTAACTAAAATATAACATGTCATAATAATCAATAAATACAAGTATGGAATCAAAATTTTCATATTACATTTATTTTAATATTTATAATATCATTATTTGAATTTTCATTAATATGGTAATAACTAAATAATCATTATATCATAAATAAATTTATTTATTTAATGTATAAAAATTATAAATAAAATAAAATTATGTAGAAAATATTTTTAGATTTCTAATTAATATTTATTTTTAAAGTGATTAATTATATATCTCCACATTAAATAGTTTCTGTAAAAACATTCATGTTTATGTTATATTTCCCTTTACTTTAAATTAATTATTATAAAATGTAATTATCACTCCCAAGTGGTGCCAAAATTAATTAGGTTGGGCATAAGGATTTTTTTGGTCACACATGAATCATAACATAATATTATTACATGTGTTAGGGTAGTTTTATATTATTACAATATTATATTTTCCATTATTTACCTATTTTAAACATTAACAGTGGTAAATAAAAATAATTACTGAATTTATTATTCATAATGTCCAAAAATAAAAGGACCCTATTTACATAATTTGGACATTATGATTCTTAATAGGGAATAAATTTTTAAAAATTTGAAACATTAAAGTTTAATTAATTAATTAAAAATTAATTCATATTTTCAAAACTTGAAAGTGGGTTTTTAAGAAGTAAAAACTATCAAAAGATTAACATGTGTTTATGTCCATTTTTAATCTGAAATTACATCCAAAGAATCGAATTATATTAAATGATAGAAATATAATATAATTACACTTTAGAACTGATTAAAAAATATAATCTATCTATATAAATAAATTAGAAAAAATGACAGTTTTAAATTTAAATGTTCTATCTTTTACTATTCATTATAAGATGAATTTCATCAGAAAAATAACAAAAAATTCCACCAAGGTAAATTTTGATTTCCCACATCCAAATAATATGTTTATTATGTTAAATAGAACTTATAAAAGTTCAAATAAACCATATTTAAAATTTTTTCTCCATCAAAAAGAGTTAAAACTACATTTCTATATAAACGTTCATTTTATCTATAAAATTTAATTTTTGGTTATATAATATCTATAAATCATATAAAATAAATTTTACAAATTAAATTGAATATATTAGATATATATTTCACTAATAAATTCTATAAATATTTATTTTATTATTTTACAGACACGCTTATTTTCATTTAAATGATTTTCTATAAGGAATATTATACCATTCATTCCCTTCATTAAAATTACTAGGTTTTAATATTTAGTTATAACATACCCTCAATTGTGTGTGAAATGAATTCAATTAAAAAATAAAATTGTGTATAACACAATCTAATAACAGTGTTTCATAAACTTGAAGAAAAGACGATGTTTCTTATAGTTCAAGGTAATCTTGGTGTAGCGTACAACACCACACATCAAAGAAATTAAAAATAATTTATCTTATAAAATCACAAGGTGTCATAGCCTCTTCTTTTTTCATTTTGTGGATTCCACATAGATTTTCGAATTTTCCAATATAAAGCAAGGTAGGTCCATGAGTCGACCATGTTTTATTACTTTATTATTATTTATTTGAATTTAAAATGGTTCAATAAAATATAGGTGTTGTGAGAATCATGATTCTAAAGGGTTGTTTAGTTTGTAAGGGTTTAATGATTATTTTCAATTATTAATGGTTTATTTTTATTTGAGATTAATTTTTATAAATTTTGTCTTGAATTTGGGGTTTCATGTGACATTGAAAAGGGATTTGAGCCCAAGGTAATCCTAGGTATCTATGTGGGAATACTAGGTCTAGTATGTTAGGAATTTTTACATCATCGAGGCCTGGTCTCTCAAATAATGATTGTTGTAACAATTCAAACTTAACATATAATTGCAATATATTGGACGCTCGAGCAAGACCTTCTAGTCTAAGAGATGTGATCCCAAATAGTTTGATAATCCTAGGACTACTCAAACCCTTGTTCCTTGAGTATTTATTTTGGTCCCCACAATTTTATTTTTATTTAACTTGTTATCATATTTCCAATATATTATAAATTCAATGCCTATCTTATTTTTATAAAATTCATCATTTTTATTTAAAAATAGATTTTAAATTTGAAATATAATGAATTTTCATGGAATATATTTTGGTGGTATCATACAAGGAACTTTTTATCACACTCAATATACACCCACATCTGTAAGTAGACCATGTTATGTTTGACCCTGGTAAATTCAAAGATCCACATAGAGGTGATTGGGGTTTTATGTTTCATTGGTTACTTTCAAAATTTTTTGGTGGTGGAATGATGGTGTGGCCTACATAATTTATATGGGGTTTTTTAGTATTACCCTCTCGATTTTTGTTTTTTTAGTATTTAGTTTGATTGAAATGTTTTTTATTCAAATATTATCTTAGATGTTGGTTTATTATATTACTTCGGTGTTATTTAGTTATATGCTATTATTTTATTATTTTTTATAGTTGATTCTCATGGGAAAAATCATTCTCAAAGGTGTTGATTGCTGCTTAGGAACTAGTTTCTAGCATGTGCATACCAATAATTCCCATAAATCAATCCCATGGTTTGGGTCTACTGTTAGGTTAGATAGAAGCCCAACCTGATTCATGATAAATTATGTTGTATAAGGCTCTCATAATTTATTGATTCATCTGTCATTGGAATGAAATTCGTTACAATTAAAATCATATAAAACACTATTTCCCACATAAATTGAAATTCTATAAATAATATATGTATAAGAATTCTTGCCTTGTGATATGAAATAGTATTGTTTCTGATTCTTTCAAAGATGAATATTATTTTAATCAGAGATATGATTCCCTTTTTGATTCTATAATACCATGACTTTAACTTCTAAAAAACACAACATACATAAATCTTTAGCATTGATACCACTTAATAGCCCTATACAATGTTGAACACTTTAATAAGGACTTTGAATTAGTGTATGAATGTTTGAAAATATGACCATTATAATCTTATTCCATCATAATGAAAAAAAACAGTTCCCACTTTATCTCACACCAATATATTATTGATATAAAATTAATACTCAGGAATAATAATTTTTATATCATTTTCCCGAACTAGGATATGTCTAATTAGTATAAAAAAAAGTTTTTATAATGTACCAAATACACTAATGTGAACTATTTATTTACATTGTTTGGGTAAAACATGTTATACACCAATTTTACAACCACTTGAAATATGATAAACCAATACTATATATATTGAATCATAGTCATTATTCCATTATATGATTACATATGTGAACTGAATTTAATATTTTTGACACAGTAATTGGTATTTAATAAATATATTCCTAAATATGAATGAAGTATTACAAATTACCATAAAATATCATGGAATTTTAGTTATGTTTCAACAAAAACACCTTTTTAAGAGAACTGATTTTCTCATAACGTACATTTACATAAATACATTTTCATGAAATATCTATTTTGGCATAAATTGCTTGTTCTGTAAATGAATCCATTATTAAATACACTAACAAAATGCATACATGATAATAGAGAACATAGTTCTCATAATCTTCCTAGATGTATTCTTATCTCAATTATATTATTATATTAGTTCCCAGTTTATAGAAAAAAATCCTTCTAGAAAACATGCATGGATAGAAAATCCATGATTATATAAAGCACATTGCATCAAATCTCCACGAAATAATCTGGAACATACTTTAGAATCCAGTAGATATTTTCCTTAATCTATGCCTAATTTTCATGTCAACTCTATAACATTTTCATTATGATTTTTCAGAAAAACAAACCCAAAATATCTAAAAATCTTTTCTTGAGTGATTTTTTATAACACATTTAGTAGTGACTGGTTATTCTTCCATAATTCCACATATAAAAATCTACACCATGTCACCTATATAAAATGAACCAACCTACTCTATAATCACTAATATATATATTTAAATATAGAATCATTAAAAATAACTAGGGGTATACCATGACATAAGTTCTCAAGTATGGTTGAGATTAATTATATAATGAGATCCATAAATTACTAGAAAACCCCATCGAATATTCTGTATGAAAAATAAAAAAAATAAATTAGGATGTATAGTGATAACCTCCTTGTGACACCCAGGATATCAAATATTTTCACATATTTTTTTATTTTATAATTAATTATTTTTTATCAGTTACATGATGAAAAAGGGTAAAAATCGAAAACATTTATGAGTTTTATGGCCATGATACATGGTTTTGAACATATTTGATTGGGCCTTTTAGTGGATGGATTCTAGATGGTGTCAATTTCATATTTTTCTCACAGCCCATGTAACCATGTAGACAGGTCATATAGGAATATAAAGAATATATATATATATATATTCATTTTATAAACCTTTTTATAGTTATATACTTATTTCTTCTAGAGGGTTTGAAGGATTAATACAATTTTTCTCCAACTATCATACTCATGTGAAATGATTAGGAAATCATTATACCTCTCATAATTTATTTTTCTTACTTAATTATATTTTCTTATTCTCACACCATCTTCTTTTTCAGTCCCCTTAATATCTATAGTGAAAAAAAGTAAAATTTAGGTATGATCTGAATGCAGTGTTTTTGGTTTTTATTTATTCAATCAGTTATCATGATCCCCAATACTTTATCCTTTCATTATTATAGACAAATCTTATTGGCATTGGGTAGGTGTTTCTATGAATTCAGCTTATACATGGAATACTAATTATTTTGGAATTTATGGCATATTATTTCAATTTAGTAGTTACCATATCTTTTATTATTAAATTAATGATAATAATTATTCACTGATTATCTGCTTTTGTTTTGGAAAAAAATCAATTTAAATTATACAATAATATTACATTATAAAATAATGCTTTCATATCAACACGGTATTTTATAAATTGATTTTAAATGTTTTCCTTCTTTAATAGAATATATAAATGATTTTTTGAGTTGTGTTAGATCATACTAATAATAGTTTCATATTTTCAAATTATGCTATTATTGATTAAAGGTATTTGAAAATATTTTTTTTATAATTTATGATTTTATCTATACTAAAATAATTATTCAGTGTTTTTTGTAATTTTTGATGGAGGAAGTTCATAATTTTACTATATATTGAGGCATAACTAATTAAACAGGGTAACCTAAGGTAGGTATAAAGATAATTTAGATGAGTTCTATACTAAATTTAATTACACAATAATTAATCTTCCATTTTGTAGTTAAAGCCTTGTCTATGGTGTTACTACATGGCATGGACTATGAACGAAAACCGGGGTTTGTGATTGATATGATCACATCATACACCCTCTTGTGGATAAATATTTATGGAGATCCTAGTTTAAATAAATGGATAATTGTTTTCAATATGACATTCTGATATTTTTTTCTATCATTGTTTACTCTTCATGATAATTTACCTTATGAGTATTCTTTATGTGATTAATTGGATTTCTCCATCATTTCATAAACTAATTACATGTTATAAAATTGTATATTTTATATAGAATAATAATATTTATTTTATTTTTCCTATTTATATAAAGAAAAAAATAATTTCAAGGTTTATTACACACCAGTTCATTAATATAATATTATAAATATTTTACATTAAATATTAGTAGTATTATAAAATTCATTAGTTCATGCCCTATATACACACACTCATGTGGATATAGGCTTGGTCATATTTGATACAAGTAAATAAAAGGCTTTAGACTCCATTAATGGTGTTCCATAGTCTCTTACATTAGGATCCAATGATGATTATTTGGTAGGGATAATGGTAGATAGTGAGATACTTTAATTAGTAATTTGGTATGGGTAGAACACGATTAAGATAGATGATGTGTCGAGAAAATTGTTTATCTGTTTATTTTGATGTTTTATACATTTTAATATTATATATTAAATTAAATTTTATAGAGAGATACATTTAATTATTTTTCTCATTATTCTTTATGTTAGGAAAAAATATCTCAAGGTATCACTGAATAATGTTTGAGGTGATTCTGTTTGTTGACAAAGTGGGCCTACGTGTTGTGTTTGTTGACAAAGTAGACCACGATCTTCAAATTAGATGACTAAGGGGGTTTACATGGTGAGTTTTTGAGTTCAATAGATGTTGTTGAAAATCCTTTATTGGAAGAAGAACCTCGAAAATGGAATGGATGATCTGGAGGTGGTACAAAAAGAGCAGATACAAGGTGGAACTGTTTTCCAATGTTTGCCAAATTTTTGGGCCTCTAGATCGACAAATCGATAAAAGTGATTTTGGAAAATGGAATTTCATGCCAGTGTCTTGGAGTCTTGGAAAGTTGATCTCCATATGTTTTTGAAGATGATAACATCAAAATATGGAAAATGAAATAGGGGCACTCATGATTTTGTTTGGGTGCACAAGGGGACTAGGGTGACAGAGGCTAAGGTAGCAGGACATGCGTACTAGGAGGAGACTTGTGCACCGGTGATCAGGGTGCCCAAAATGACTATAAATAAAGGGCTACCCCTACTCATTTTTTGAGAATCGCAATAATTAGAGAAAATTTGAGCTCTAGTCATGCATGTGTTTTGGGAACGCATATGGTGGTTTGGTCGCACAAGTATAAAGATATTCCTAAGTTGCATACCAGTTGATAGTTGCGGGCTAATATTAGTTTGGCAATAAAATGGTGTGGGTCTCCCAAGTTCCTAGTTGGTGAAGGGAGTGTCATGAATTTGGATTAGTGACACATTCATTCTAGGCTTATATAAGCGCTCCATTTGTTAGTGGCGCACCAATATTGGTTTGTGTGTAAAAGTGTATGAGTCACCCATGTTCTGAGTTGGAAAAGGTAGTGTCACACTAGTGGTTAGGTTACACTTGTGCACCATGAATTGAGAAGCACTATAGGCTTGGAGAATCATGAAAATCATTCTAGGGATGGGTGAATGTTGGATGATTTCCCAGTACACCTGTAGTAATGTTGTATTAATCAGTGGATGAAAGGGTAACTTCAACAGAGCATTTACATATAGAAAATGATGTATTAATTTCTAATAATGAATGGATCTATGGGTCTGTAAACTATGATTGGATCATTTCTAGAGTATTGAGAAAAGGATGAGGAAAAATATGATCCTATCTAATAGTAGTGATTAAGAGGGAGAAATAGGGTGTGACCCTTGGGAAAGTAGTGAGCTAACCTTAAACGTTGTAAAGGCAGTGAGCCTGGGCTTAAAAGTGATCTATCATGAACATTGAAAATTGGCAGTGAGATTTAGTGGATTTAGTATAGCGGCACATCATTGTTGTCTCCTCCTTGCACGTAGACCAGTGAGGGTGAACCATGTAAAAGAATTTGTGTCTACCTACTTTCTTCCTTTCATTTCATCCAAAGCATTATTCTCTGATAAATAATGAAAGAACAAGATAAACGTTAACAACATAAGAGAAAACAAAGTGACCCTTATAAAAGGGAGGTAAAGATTCAGTGGGGCATGAATAATGTTGAAATATAATATCCATACCCTGATTACCCCCCCCCCCCCTCAAGGTATCTAGGACCCTTTTGGTCCTAAAACATTACATGTCTGGTTTGGTTGAATTTATGAAAAAAAATATTTGATTAAAATTAGGGATTAACATGGGATTAATATTTGGTGGATTATAATTAAGAGTTTGTTATTTTGGATGATATATATAATGTTTTAAATAAATGAGTTTGTTTAAGTTTGATAACATCAGTGCATTTCACTTTCCCATGGAAATTGATAATAAAATTTACACATTAAGTATAGAAAAATTGTGAGAAATACTAGGTTGAACACATTTGGTTCATTACAAAATTTTATCATAGAACTATTTTTATTTGGGGAGAAAAGAAAAATTGTATATAGGACTGTTTAAACTAACTAGTTAGGTATATGAGAGTGTGTGTCACAAACCACCCTGGTCGACGTTGAACCAATCAACCGAGTCAGTCGGCGACATGGCCCGAGATGAATTCTCGATCCTCCTAGGCTGGTGATAGGTAAAAGTAGATGAAATAATAATGAGAAACACAGAATAAATAAACCAAACAAACCAATAAACAAGAAACCAAAGAAGATAAAAACTAACCAAACTCAATGACTAAACTAACTCCAGGTGACCCTGTGGGTAACTCTTCGACTCAATGATCAAATGTCTCCCAAGGCAAGCACACCCAAACTAGAGCCTACACAAACACTAAAAATAGAAGAGAACTATATGTTTGGGTATTAAAACTCAGTAGTATAGCCCAATATCTATTTCCAATGCACTATATTTAAATTAAAAGAAACACCATTACAAGTTTGAACTAAAATTTATAAAACTATGTTTTTCTAAATATTTTACTTAAGAACAAACACGAAACATTGCACTTAACCATTTTAAAATATAGATTATCTTCATTAGTGTCAAGAGAATTTTAGACATGGAATGTGATGTTTATATTTTTAGGTTTGTACAAAGAGGAGTAAACACATTCATTTGAAACCCATTTTTAGAAACCTAATTAAAACTAGTTTACCACTTTCAAAAGAAAACAATACACACAAATTCACAAGAGTAAGTACATAACAAGGAAAATTTAGATATGCATACAAGTACAATATACATCACCAAGTAACTGAAATTCAATGGACATGGGTGATCCTAGGAGATCAAGAATAAAACAGAATACACCAATACATGAGACATGATCCTCATTGACATTTCACACATGATGAAATCAAAACCCCCAATACACTCAACCATCCTTTCTCCGGAAGGATGAGGGAAAATCCCATAGTAATTAACCAAATATATCCACCTACTATGGGCCACTTGTCAGAACCATAATCTACCATTGTAGTTATCATTCATATAATATTCTCTCAACATGCCAGATTCCTATGTCTCAAGTATTTGGAAAGGGGGTGAGCCATCTGATTCCATCCAAGCATCCAATCACATACTCACACAAACACACACAAATATATATATATATATATATATATTATAATAATAATTCCCAACAAGCATCACCCTGGGCCACTCCATGGGACAACCTGTTACCTTTTAACCATTCGAGCACCCAGGAGCCTCTAAGAGTGGGCCTCCCAAACAATCAGCTTCAACCAAGGAATGAGTGTTATCCTAGTAGGGTTTTCATTAAAATAATTTCTTCATTTTCTATAAGGTTCTAAACATGCATTAAACTCATTTCACAATCACCACTTTAAAAATAATTAAATTCTTTTTCCCAGAAGGGGGAAAACCCACCACTTTCTCTTTCACAACCATTTAAAGAAATCCAAATTCCTTATAAGACCAAAACCTATTTGAAATATTTTAAGGCGCCCCAAAATAATACTTCAAAAGTTTCAAATATTATTATAAAACCAAAAAAAATAATTTTATTTTTCCAAATAAAACGTAAGAGCCAACCGAGAAATTTATCGGCGACATAAATAACATTTCATAAAATAGTTTCCTTTTATGACTCAATCAGGTGAATACACCAATTCTGTGGCATGAACATAATTAAATTGATAACCCAGGTGCGACATTAATAAAACTTTTAATTGATAAATTACTGTGTACAAACATAACAAAACGATAACATTTTTCACTCCACAAGAATTGAATTATAAATTTGCATAATAAATGAACTAATCACAATATGCATAATAATATTTAGCACACATATATATTGGGTGCAAATAGAAAAAAAATAATGCAAATTAAATTTTATAATGCAGTGTATTTGGAACCTACCTTGAGATCACCGTGTGATGACTACGCAACCTCGGAACCAAGCCACGATGACAACTCATCCTCGGAACCAAGCCGTGACGACAACACAACCTCAGAAACATCCTATGTGGGTCCTAAAACATCAATTCTATTGAGAACAGCTATTAATTGACAAAAACCCCTAGTAGAAAAAAGAAAATAACAAGAATAAAGTTGGAGGTAGAATGTTATACTAATAATGAGAAAACACATTAGTGGAGGACGATGTCGGGGAAGTGCATGTTGATCGGGCAAAGGTCGGGAAAAAGCAGGGGATAGAGCACCAAGGGGAGGGGTCTCAATGGGGTGTTGTCCTGGTCGCACTTTGTAAAGGAGAACGGTGTCGACTTCTGCACGCTGAGAGGTACAGAGGCTGAGGGGGCTGATGCCAGAATGGGAAGGAGGTCGGGGCAGGTTCGCGTCGGACTGCAGGGGCCCAGCTGAAGGAATCATGTCGGGGTGGAGGGTGGCGAGTGCACCAGTGCAAGGAGAGAGAAGTAGGTTGGCAGCACATCAAGGGGAGAGGGGATCTGGATGTGCTGCTGTGAGTAGAGTGGAAGAAATGGGAGAGGTCAGGTGCTTCTGTTTGGAGCACGCAGAGCAAGGAGAGGGCATTGTGGTTTTCTGTTGAGAAGGATGGGGCATGCCAGACCGCCACACTAAGAGGAGGCACTACACCAGGGGAAGTTGCACTACCAAGAAAGGGGAAGGGGGTCTGTTTTCTTTCTGCATGAAGAAGGCAGAGGGATAACCAAAATCTTAAGAAAATAAAACAAAAAAAACTAATTAAAATGTAACCACAATAATAATAATAATAATAATTGAAATAATATTAAGGTTAAAATTCTAAGTTTCTTTTTCACCCAGTTATATATATAAATTATAAAGTTCTTAATAAACAATTAAATTTGTTTTAAATTAGAAACTTTTTAATTTTAATAATAATTAAAATTTTAACAACAATAAAAATTTTAAATGAAACCATTAATTAAGGTTTATTAACCCAATTTAGTTCTTAGAATATAAAAAGGCCACGTTGTTGCTTATAAGAAGCATCTTGGCATCGCGCTCTACCCATACATCTACCAAGGTCGAACCCAAAATGCGAATTTTTTTATCAAAACTCAAAAACGTTTTCGGAGACTCACCCCGGACCGCAACAAAAATATATAAAGGAAAGAAAAAAATTTAAATTAAATAATCTCATAGGTCGGGGTGTAACAATTCTCCCCACCATAATGCTTTCTGTCCTTAGAAATCCAGAACACCATCCAGCCGATCGATCAACACCTAAGGACTCCACATTAACACGATCTAATCTCTTAACCCAAGGACATTCCACCGACCATCTACAGGACTCAACCTCATTTTCCCAAATCAGATCACCAGTAGAGGGCATTCCTAAATGGACTCCCAACTATAAGGACTCAACTGGCACCTGGTAGCGACATAAGAGAAGACCCAAATATATGGTGGGTCTCCCCACTATAAAGAACAAACCTACTAGAGACCAACCAGAAATCCAACTTAGGCCAGCACCCGGCCTTACTCAATCCAAAAGAAGCACATCAAGAACATTCAAACCACTCACTCATGTCCGAAAGGGATAAGATCATAAAGAAAAACTTCATAAAAACGATAAACCCTAACCCAATAGGCACAAAGGGAGGGCCCAAGGATTGGATAAATGAAACTATGATGGACAACTACTCATGACTCTTCACTTCGGGATGGACACAATCCAAATTCGGAATTGATCTATATGGGTGGTCCACTCAAGGTTACTGATCGATGACTCAAATCTAAGAAGGCACAATTACTAACAGTGCACGATAGATAAGTCCATCGTGCTCTTTGCGAGAAGAGTAGAATTACAACAACAAAGAAACTACAACAGACATGCAAAAAGTGCCTCACTACAATGATAGAGGAACAACCTTAGCCAAGCTTTTAAAATTCCCCCAGGGTTCCTGACTACATGCAGGCTTCACTCCGAGGCCTTTTTGCTGGAGCTCTAATGGATGAAGTGTCTCCTGCATCACAGTCAGGTTCTGATATTCCCAATTTGAAACATACACCTTTTGATTTGAGCAATGAAATGACAAGATTTTAAAATGAAAAACATAATGGCATTGAAGACCGTAGATCATCAAAAGAACCACGAAATTACAATACATTTTAAAACCCAAACACCGTCAGTACACTTTAACGATAAGAGATCTCTATCACGGGAAGGAAACATACACATGAAAAATTAAACAAAACCAACAACACATCACTTTTTAGAACTTCCTCCATGAAATTTTCTAGAAATTCCCTAACAGAATCATTGTAAGTAACCCAAACTTCTACAACCATGATAGGGCATAAGAGTACTTGGGCATGAGGGCTTCTTGTGATCTAGCTTGCCACACTGATAACACACGAGGATCTCTCACTCTGAGGAGGTTGATGAAAGATACAGAGGTCTTTTGATTCCATGACTTTCTTCACCTACTTAAAATTTATTACTCATCCCCTTTCTAGAATCTTCACCACTTATCATAGTGATTGAAGGAGGGAGGACTACTTCGAGCCATACCGCCATCATAGCTTCGACATGAAAATATTGTCTCTCCACATCAACAAAAGAATTTAGGTTGGCCTCTAACACGTTTGAATTTAGATCGGGGCGGAGGCCCTCCTCGAAGCGTCGAGCCTTCATGGAGTCATATGTGACATACCCTATATCATAAAGGACAAGCTCTCCAAAGCACTGAAAATATACCAACACGGATTTGTCGCCCTGATGCAAAAAACACATCTCCATCCCCTTTCTCATCCTTTCTTCCTCGAATAAATACTGAAGAATGAAAAAATCCATGAAAAACTCCCGAGTAAGATCTTGATGGGGAATTTTTCGAGACACTGACTTCCACCACATCCACGGTGAACCTTCAAGCATAAAGGATGAAAACTTGACCTTTAAAGACTTGGGAAACTCAATGAGGTTATAGTTCCTTTCAATATTCTACATCCACTCCTCTTCTACGGAGGGGTCTGCTTGAACATAAAGGAGAGGTGGATCTTGCTTCAAAAAACTCAAGCATAAAATCCTAAGGCTAATCAGTTGTACCACGATCACCCATTGAAGCATCAAGGTGATAACCGCTGGACAATAAAAGTAAAGAACCCAATCAATTCCAACTCAATAAATAAAAATCCTCAAAAACAAACACTACATATATGAAAATCTATAAACACAAGAAAACGAGCCATCATAAAATCAAAGCATTTATTTTGAAAACTTATTTAATTTAAAACAAGCTTGGTCGGTTAAACCCTCTCCACTGGTATTCTTTAGAGTCCCAATCACATGCATATATTTGTGCCTCCCTGGGCATCCATCCACCACGCCAGAAATTAGTTCGTATTTCAACATACCATTGTGCATCTGGGATCCCATCGTAACACCAAGGCCAAAACAAAACAACCTTATTTTTTAAAAAACAATTCTTTCACCCCATTTTCTTTAAAACATTCCACAAATTAAAAATGTCATTTCAAACAACCATTTTTCAAAACTAATTTTTTTGATTCAAACCACTTTTCTAAGTCACATGTGACTCAAAACAACTCAACAGAGAACTAGTGTCAGTGAGTGACTTGACCATATGGTTGGTGGCCATATTCCAAACACGTCACCAACACAAAGAGCGTTTTAGGACCATGAACCTTGCTCCACATGGCTTTCCAGGCCTAACAGATTAAGAGGACCATTATCCCAACTCCTTTTATCGTATCCTAAAAATAAAATGTTCTATAAAAACACAAAGAAACTAATTAAACCAGATATCACATGGAAACCAGAGGATCAAAACGAGCCATAGTTCACGACGTTCTTCCCACACCTACCCCTTGAGTCCCGACAGTCCTACTATTTCTACCTTAACATCTCAAATAACAAAGGGCACTCTGAAAAGTGAGGTCCTCTAAGATCCGACCTACTCTGATACCATTTTTTTATGAACCAACCTAGGTTGACCCTGAACTGATCACCCGAGTAGGTCTGCAAAATGACAGAGAGGCGTTCCCGATCTTCCTGGGCTAACAACAAGTGATAGAGAATCAATAGAGATTGTGGGAATGGTTTCACCCAATACAATAAATAAAAGCAGAGGAAATAATAAAGAGCATCGCAGAATAAATAAACCAAACAAACAATTAAACAAAAGACTGAAGAACATAAAAACTACGAGAACTCAATGACCAAACTTACTCCTTGTGACCCCAAGGTTCGCTCTCCGACTCAACGATCAAATGTCGTCCAAGGCGAGCGCACCCAAATCGGAGCCTGCATAAACACTAAAAACAGAAAATAACTATAGGAATGAGTATTATAGCTTAGTAGGCTAGCTCGATATCGATTCCCGATGCACTACCATTAAAATAAAAGAAACACTATTTCACGTTTGGAAAAAAATTATAAAAGTAAGTTTTCCTAAATATTTTAATTAAGAACAAAGTATGAAACATTGCACTTAACTGTTTTTAAATCTAGATTTACTTAATTAGTGTCAATGGAATTTTTGAAAGGGAAATTGATGTTTATATTTTTAGTTTTACATAAAGAGGATTAAACCCAATATATCCCCCTACTATGGTTCATTGGTTAGTACCATAACCTACCTGTGTAGCAATCATTCTTAGAATATTCTCTAAATAAACTAGATTTAAATCTATCAAGTATTTGGTAAGGAGTTAGCCAACCGATTCCATCCAAGCATCTAATCACATACAGACACACACACACACAGACACACAAATATATATATATATATATATAATGCACAACATGAATCACCCTGAGCTACTCAATGGGACAACCTATTTCCTTTAAACCATTCGAGCACCCGGGATCCTCTAAGTGTGGGCCTCCTAGAAAATAAATCACCACCAAGGTAGGAGTGTTATCCTAGGATTTTTTTCCATTAAATCAATTTCATAAATTTCCATAAGTTTCCAAATGGAAATTAAACACATTTCAAAATAACCAATTTAAAAAGAACCAAATTATTTTTTTCAAGAAGGGAGGAAACCACCACATGCTCTTTTGCTACCATTTTAAAAAATCCAACTTCTTTATAAGACCAAAACCAGTTTTAAAAAATTTATGGATCCTCAAAATAATACTTCACAAGTTTCCAATACTATTATAAAACCAAACCAAACCATTTTATTTTTCCAAATAAACTATAAGAGCCAACTAGGAAATTTATCGGCGACACATTGAACATTTCATAAAACAGTTTCCATTTAAGACTCGATGAGGAAAAAACACCAATTTCATGGCGCGATATTATTTAAATTGATAACCCAGGTATGAAATTAATAAAACATTTAATTAAGCAATTAGTGTGCGTAAACATAACGAAACGATATCATTTTGTACACCACAAGAATTGAATTATAAATTTGCATAATAAATGGACTAATCACAAGTTGCATTATAATATTTAATACATATATATAGGGTGAAAATATTAGGAAATAAGGCAATATAAATTTTAAAATGCAGTGAAATGGGAACCTTCCTTGAGATCACCGTGCGGTGACTACGCAACCATGGAAGCAAGCCATGATGACCACACAACCTCGGAAACAGTATGTGTGGGCCCTAAAACATCAATTCTATCGAGAAAAATAAAAAATTGACAAAAACTAATAACCGAACAAAGATAAAAACAAGAATAAAGTAGGAGGTAAAATTTTATACCAACATGGAGAAAACACATTAGTGGAGGGAAATGCTGGGGAAGTGTGTGTTGATCGGGAAGAGGTTGGGAAGGAGAGGGGTAGAGGGAAACAAGGGGAGGGGGGTATCGATGGGGTGTCGCCTGGCTAAAAGGATGTAAAGGAGAAGGGTGCTGACTTCTGTGCACTGAGAGGGAGGGAGGCCGAGGGTCCTGACGTCAGAATGAGAAGGAGGTCGGGGTAGGGTTGTGCCAGACTACAGGGGAAGCACCAGAGGATTCGTACCATAGTGGAGGGAGGCGGGTGCACCAGTGCAAGGCGAGATAAGTATGTTGATAGCACTGCAATGGGAGAGGGGTGCCTGAAGTACCACTGTGAGTGGAGGGAAAGAAATGGGAGTGGCTAGGTGCTACTGGTTGGAGTGCATAGGGCAAGGAGAGGGTGTTGGGGTGTTCCGCTGAGTAGTACGGGCCACTCCAGACCGCCACACTAAGAGGAGGAGTTGCACCAGTGGAAGTCACGCTGCCAAGAAAGGGGAAGGGGGTCGGTTCCCTGAAACTTGAATAAGGGAGAGGGATAACTGAATCCCTAATAAAAATAAAACAAATAAAAAACAAATTAAAATGTAACAAAAATAATAATAAAAATAATAATAATAATAATAATAATAACAATCATCCATATAATTCAAATAATAATAAGGTTAAAACTCAAAGTTTCTTTTTCAACCAAATTATATATATATATATATATTATAAAGTTATTAATAACCAAGCACATTTGTTTTAAATTAAATATTTATTAATTTTAATAATAATCAAAATTTTAACGACAATAAAAATTTTAAATAACACCATAAATTAACATTTATTAACCCACTTTAATTTTTAGAAGATAAAAGGGCCACATATTTTCTTAAGAGAAGTTGTGCAGCATCGTGCTCCGCCCGTGCATCCAATGACGTCAAACCCAAAACAATCACTTTTTTTCAAAAATCAAAAACATTGTCCGAGACTCACCCCAGACCGCATCAAAAATATATAAAGATAGGAACAATAATTAAAAATAAAATAATCTCATAGGTCGGAGTGTAATAGTGTGATACCAATTCATTCATAGGATGATCCTTGAGTTTCCATTTATTTTCATTATATGTAATTTTTATTCAATAATTAGCTTCAATTATTATCCATATACTTTTGAATTTACCCTATATTATTTTGGACTATATAAATATCCAAGGGTTTTGTGGGAATTTATAATTACTTAGTGAAAAATATTTTGAATAAATAATGTCTTATGATCACTATGATGGGATATAAATAACTCATATGGGACTATTCATCATATTATAAAGTTTCCAATTGGGGTTTCATGGTAATACAGACAACCTGGAGAATGTCAGACACCCAGATCCACACTCCCAAATCCAGTGATGAAAACACATTCTTTGCACTTTATTCTGTGAAATAATGTGTCATTACTTCAGTTAAATATACACATTTTTACATAATTTAAATATTTTTTAAGGACATATTATTTTAGTAAATACATTTCCTTAAATAATTTTGAGTATGTTGTCTTAGATGAAACATAAAACTAAAAAAACCATAAGATGATAATAAAAAAAATAAAAATATCCTATATTATATCTATAAAATTGGAGATTATAAATTGTAGTGGACACCATATAAAATTTATGAAAAATGGTGTAATAAATCGAACTTTATTTTATTCAAAAATCTTTTTCAAAAAAAATGCCTTCACAAATTAAGTGCACTAATGTGAAATATTTTTTTTTCAAATCCTTATAAATATTATTTCAAAATATGAATTATATTTTTGGAATCAGTAATTACAAATTGTATTAAATTTTCCATTTAATTTTTATTCATAAAAAATATTACTAGAAATAATGTTAATTACCATTGATATAGTAAAATAATTATTTTTCAATGAACACTTTTATTAACATTGTGAATTTTTTATCAATTAAAATAAATTATTCTAATATATAAGACGAATCTAATGTATTTTTAGACACATATATAAATATATTAATACTTATTCAATTTGTAAGCTGTATGAATTAGTATAAGAAAACATAGTGTAAAAAACATAATTTATATGCAAAAATGTATATATATATATATATTAAATTTTTTAATATAAAAGTCATTTTTTTTATTTATAAAATAACATAAATTTAGGTTTATAGAATAAAAAATTGGTGATAAGGGATACCTATTATGTTTCAATAAAATATCAAATACTTTGTTAAAAACATGTTACCAAGGAAAATACTAAAATTTTAAATTGTAAAAATCTAGTTGTAAATGATTTGAATTGTATTTAAAACATGTAAAAAAATAATGGAAGAGTCCTTAAAAAACATATATTATGTAAAAAATCCTTATTTACCACTTTTTATCAATTTATTCTTTTATATTGTATTGAAATCATTGATGTATTAATGTATATATATAAAAAATCCATTTTTTCACATAAAAATGACATAACTTCGACCACATTTCCAGTAACGACCCAAAGTTTCATTAATGGAAATCCCTCTTGAACTAATTAAATGTCACTTTATGTTTATATAAAATGTCTACTTATTTGGTTTTACATTAATAATTCTGACCGTTGTTAATATAGTCGTTGAATAGTGATCACATGATTAGTATAAATGTAGGGTTTTAACAAATCCAAATTTACTCAGACAAAGGAAGTGATGACCTCATCCAGTAGAATTTCCCCATATGAAGCCCATTTTTCAGAAATCAAAAAAAAGGTGGCGTCCTTGGGCTTCGATCTTGACCAAGCCCAAGATGAGCTTCATCATGTCAAGCTCTAACGGGACCGTCTACGGGAAAAGTGGAAGTTGATGGAAATTACCACTGGAGCGATGTTATCCGAGCCACCCCAAGAGTCCATCACCATCGCACACCTTACCCTTAGATCTTATGCAGTTGTTTTAAGGGGTTATGTAACTAATCAATAGTACTATGTTCATGTACATTTTTTTGTATATAATAATGAATATAATTTCTTGTCATTATTGATACATTGTAAATAGTTTTTAAAGTACAAATGGTGTTTTTAGTTATTATTTAATTAAGAAATCTATTTTATTAAATTACGGGATTTTTGAATTAAATAATATTTTAATAAAATAATAATATTATTATTATATTAATTTTATTATATATAAATGATCATATAATTGTATGAATGCAATTATAATTTTTATTAATGTTTGAAAGCCATTTTTGTCAAAACCCGTGAATTTTCAATAAATGTAAGTTTTTATTTTAAAAGTGAAAATTACCATATTTAGAAAATTATTTAGATAAAATAAATGTTATTTTTGGAATCCGGACGTCGAAATTATCAAACGGTGAATTTTTTAGAATTTTCTGAGATAGTCAAATTTTTTAGTAAAATTAAATACCGTTTAAATATATAATGTGTTTTATGACGTCATAATGACCCAATAGTTATGTAATAAAATATTATAATATTTATTTTCGGCCAATATATGTTTTACCATTAAAATAATGTGATTTTGGGTTTGTTTGGATTACTTTTCAAAGCATTAATGGACCTCTCAAGACCTATTAAACACCTTGTCTTTTTAAATTAATTTCCATGGGACTGTGACTCACCTCCACATAAGCAACCCTAATATTTTAAGAATTTCGGACATTGGCATTATAAAATGTGTTTTCCCTATTCCCTTTGCCAAAAACCATGGGAAAAAACCATGGGATAGTCTGTGTTTTGGATTAATTTAATGTAAGGGGACCCAAACCTAAATAATAAAGAATTCCCTCAACTTTCCTATATAAACCCACCCAATATCCCACTTCCTCCACACTCAAAGACTTTAAAGTTTGTCCAACATCTGACCTAGTATCTATATAATCCTCCTAAGGTGCCCCAAGCTCCCAAGAAGCCTCTCACAAGACTCTCTCTAGCCTTTGGAAGCACACTTCCAAGTAAGGGTTTTTTCTTCCTTTCTCATTTTTGTCCAATTTTCTTTAAGTTGTTTTCCCCTTTTAATTTAAATTATGAATGTTGGGGTATGATTTCTCACCTCCCGCATACTTCCCTCTTTATTTTTGAATGATTTGAGACCCCTTTATCTCTCATTAAATGCCTCCCATGTACACCCGTTACTATGCTGAAATTCTGAAAGGAACTTCTCTCTCCTCTTTTACATTCAAGAAATACTTTTGTTTCATTAATCTAAATTCCACTAAAATTGTTGGTACATGTATCTATATGACCTACTTACTATCCATTACATGTAAATATGATGCGGAACCCCTTTCTCTCTCATCAACCATTTTTATGAATTCTTAAGTCACGTCGTTACGCTGCCGAAATCGCACCGATTTTCTAAGCCAGTGTCGTTGTGTAGTGAATACCACGCCCATTTCTCCATCAAGGGTATTAACCTTTATTCACATTTACTTATTGATTATAAAGTTTCATGTATGAAATCCACATTCCTTTATCGTGGAATAAATTATTATTTTTAATGTATCCATGTTTTATGATCCATGTGGCACACTTATGCATGAAATGAAATGTTTAAGAAGGGTGCGCCCTTATAGTGCTCCAATGCATTGGGTAAAGTATAGTATCATGATACGTCATGTGCAATGAGTGTTGACTCATTCTAATTAAAGTGAAATATTTATTTTCTCATGCTTCATGTGCAATGAGGATTTACTCATGCTCTATGTGCAATGGGCCATGGATCATGCTAATTCCATGTTAAGTGTTGTTGCCACATTTCCATGTTATGATTATCATGCTTTATCATGAATTTATGTTCATATTTCTATTATGATCTATTGATATGCCTATTTCCTAACATGTATTTTACTCCTCATGTTATTCCATGTGTACTCCCTTACTGGGCTTTATAGATCACCCTTTTCTTATGAATGTCCTCAGGTTATCCCATGCAATGCTAAGTACGAGGGAATGTAGTGGTCGTGTAAAAGAATTTTTCAATAAAGATGTTGTATTTCATGTTTTAAGTTTTTATTTAATGATCCTAAGCCCCAAAGACACTAAACCTCTTGATCTTCTTAGTTGTATCAAGTGATGTTTTATGTAATAAATCATGTTTAAGTTTGTATTAAAAGCAGGGTATTCATAGTTGGTATCAGAGGATGGGTTTAGTTGTTTTTGCGATTAGGATTAGAAAACCCTAGTAAATCCATAGATACAAGACTAAGTACAAGAAATATGTCCCTAAGTTTTGGTGAGTATTGAGTAAGTGGGTTATCAAGAAAATACATCCCTGTCTGGATACGAGCAGGTAGAGGCGGCTCTGGAACAGATGTATCCTAGGGGTAAAACCCGAAAACACCGCTTTGAACTAGACTCGAACGGAAACTGGTGCACAACAATGGGCCTTGCTGCACTCTTGGTTACGACACTCCCGGGGGATATGCTTTGGTAAATTCACATTCTTAGTATGAACCCTTATTATGGGAATAAAAAAATGTCCCTAAGAATATATGTTAGAAAGTAGATCATGAAAAGCCTAGATTGAAACCTATAGACTCATGAGTTAAGGAAATAAAAGTTTATTTATAAGCCATCAAATTTTTTCTTTGGATTACCCTATATTTGTTACCCATAACTTTCCTTTTATTCTAGCCAATGGCCGGTAATAGGAGTACTCGGGCTAACAACCGATGTGAAGATCAGTATGATGACTGTACTAATGAGATGCCCAATCCAATGGGAGTGGGAATCATGAACTTTTCCACACTTCTCTCTCAGCTAACTCAAGAATTGAATAGAAACACAGGTCAAGAGGAACTTTCAAACCCCCCTAAGAAAGAACAAGTCGCTATCGAGAGCTTCATGAGACAAAGGCCTCCTACTTTTAGTGGATCATCTGATCCCACGATCGCTAAATAATGGATCAACTCCATTGAAAATATCTTCTCCATCCTTAAATGTTCTGAACAAGACAAGGTTCTCCTAGAAGCTTATCATATGGAGGTTGAAGCTTATCAATAGTGGAAGTTGACCAAAAATACAAATCCTGAGGAGGATATTGAGGCGTTGAAATGGAAGTATTTCTGTAAGATGATTTTCGATAAATATTTTCCCTGCACCCTCCGTCTTAAGATGGAAAGGGACTTTCTTTCCCTCAAGCAAAAAGACGAAAAATCTGTTGGAGCGTACGAGGAAAACTTTACAAGGCTTGAACGATATGCTTCTGGCTTTTTCGTTACCCCCAAATGCAAGTTTGACCGCTTCTTTGGTGGGCTGAAGACTAGCCTGCGGAAAGCATTAGTGATCCATGACTTCGACAGCTATGAGGAAATTGTCTGATGTGCCCTCAAGGTCGAAATGGAGATCGGATAATCACAGGGGTATCATGAGGACAATAAGCGTAAGGTAGAATTAAATTTTGGCGGTCCAATGGATAAATCCAACGGTTCTAAGAAGATCCAGCACCCCACTTTCCAAAAGTGCAGAAAGAAGCACCCTTGAAATTGCCTTAAGGGGATGACGAAATGCTTCAGGTGTGGAAGACAAGGGCACCTAGCTGTTAACTGTCGGAAAGAAAGACCCACGGCTATGACAGAGGAGAGGAACACTCCATTTGAATCTCAATGCGTTGTTCAATGCTACAAATTCAAAGAACCGGGTCAATTTTTAAATTAGTGCTGTAATCCAAGGGTTTTCGAGGACAACCAACAACCTCCAAGGCATCAAGGAAGAGCTTTTGCCATCACTTCTGTCGAAGTGAACCCCGACAACAAATTAGTGACAGGTATGCTAGTTATTCATTCAAGAATAGCGAACGTACTTTTTGATTCATGTTCTACGCATTATGTTATATCTCGAATGATTACCAGAACAATCCCAGCACCACCACAAATCATGGAAGTGAAGATGTCAGTGAGTACGGAAAATGGGGAAATCATTGCATCCCATGAATATAAGTTCTCCCCTGTTATAATATGGGGATTGAATTTCCCAGTGAACCTCTTCATACTCCCTTTGGTGTAATTTGATGCAATTATTGGCATGGATTGTATTTCCTTATATAGAGCCAACATAAATTGTCGGGAGAGGGAAATCACACTCCATAAGGATAATCGACCCTAAATTCTTTACAAGTGTAAGGAGGAAGATGAATCTCCATTAGCTCCATCATCTCAAGCATGGATATTACTACCTTATGAGCACACGTATTTGGCTCAGATGATTGAGTCCAAGGAAGAAACCATCCTTGAAGAAATGCCTATTGTGAGGGAATTCGCTGAAGTGTTTTCCAAGGAACTGCCTGGTCTTCCTCCTAGAAGAGATATTGAATTCTCAATTGAACTTATACCCGGGGCTTTACCAATATCCAAGCCACCATATAGAAAGGTTTTTTTATAGCTTGAAGAGCTGAAGAAACAACTACAGGAGAATCTGGATAAAGGGTTTATACGCCCAAGTGCTTCACCAAGGGGTGCACAACTCCTCTTCGTCAAGAAGAAGGATGGGTCAATGCGTCTTTGCATCGATTATCTTGAACTTAAAAAAATCATGATAAAAAACAAGTATCCTCTCCCAAGAATTGATGACTTGTTCGATCTACTTTGTGGGGCACAATACTTCTCCAAGGTGGACTTGCGGTCAGGATATTATCAAGTAAGGGTGAAGAAGGAAGATATCCCCAAGACTGCTTTTCGCACAAGATATGGGCGCTATGAATTCATAGTAATGCCTTTTGGACTCACTAATGCTCCAGCAATATTCATGGACTTAATGAATAGAGTCTTTAGAGATTACCTAGACAAATTTGTGGTAGTCTTTATAGATGATATTCTAATATACTCCAAAACCAAGGAGGATCATGGGGAGTATTTAAGAACTGTACTGGAGACTTTGCGCAAAGATAAGCTCTATCCAAAGTACAAAAAGTGCGAGTTCTGGTTGAAGGAGGTCTCATTATTGGGGCATATCATCACAAGTAATGGGATATTTGTGGATCCCTCCAAAATAGATGCTATTGAGGGATGGTCGAGGCCAACATCGGTAATAGATATCTGTAGCTTCTTAGGGTTAGCTGGATATTATCGACGATTTGTGAGAAATTTATCATGATTTTCCAAACCTCTTTCCAAGCTAACTCGAAAGGGATTAAAGTTTTATTGGAGTGATGAATGCAAAGAAAGCATCAAGGAGTTAAAAAGGAGGCTTATCACTACGCCTATGCTCACTTTACCCACAAGTGGGTAACTTTTTGTGGTATTCAGTGATGCTTCGAAAAAGTCTTAGGATGTGTGCTGATGTAGAATGATAAAGTGATATCCTATCCCTCAAGGCAGTTGAAAATCAATGAGCGAAACTATCCAACGCATGATCTGGAGTTGGTGGTGGTGATCTTTGCTTGAAAATCTGGCGGCATTATCTCTATGGAGAGAAATGTGAGATATATACTGACCACAAGAGTCTTAAATATATATTCACACTAAAAGAGATTAATATGCGCCAGAGAAGATGGATAGAGCTCATCAAGGATTATGACTTTTCAATCCATTACCACCCTGGGAAAGCGAACAAGGAGGCAGATGCCCTAAGTAGAAAGGATCCAGCGATTCTATCAATGATGAGAATTGAGAAGGATCCAATCTTCTTAGACTTGATGAAGATGGACATGGGAATCATAGTGAAGGGAAAATCATCAATACTTTCACATATGATTGATCAACTGTATCTTTTGGAAAGGTTAAAGGATGCTCAAAAGGATGATGTGGAAATTCAAGAAAAAGTGAAAGCTCTCAAAAAAGGGAAATACTCGGAGTTTAATGTTAATGAAGAAGGAATTGTGCGGTTTGGGAAAAGACTATGTGTTCCATCAAGTTGGGAGCTGATGAAGGAACTTTTGGATGATGCACATTGTTCAAATTTCTCTATTCACCCAGGGAGCACAAAGATTTATCGAGATCTCTGAGAAAACTTTTGGTGGGATAATATGAAGTAGGAGATTGCTGAATATATATCAAAGTGTCTGGTGTGTCATAAAGTGAAGTCAGATAGGCAGAAGTCTATGGGGATGATGCAACCATTGCCCATACCAAAATGGAAATGGGAAAACATCACCATTGAATTTGTCACCGGACATCCGAGGACATCCAAAGGAAAAAACGCAATCTGGGTTGTTGTGGATCGTCTTACAAATACTGCACACTTCATTGCTATTCGAGAGGATTTCTAATTAGATCAACTAGAACAGATATATATCAGGGAAGTTGTAAGGTTTCATGGAGTACCACTATCTATTGTGTCTGACCGAGATCCAAGATTCACCACTATGTTTTGGAAGAGTCTTCAACAAGCTCCGAATACTTAACTGAACTTCAGTACCTCCTATCATCCTCAAACTAATGGGCAATCCGAGCGGACTATCCAAACACTTGAGGATATGTTGAGATCATTCTCAATGGACTTTAAAAGAGGATGGGAACAACATCTTCCTCTGGTTGAGTTCTCTTATAATAATAGTTTCCACTCAAGCATCAAAATGGAACCATGTGAAGCCCTATATGGGAAAAGGTGCAGAACACCGACATGTTGGGATGAGGTCAGTGAACGTAAGCTTCTTGGACCAGAAATGGTGGAGAAGATGAAAACCATTCAGCAGCATATCAAGGCAGCCTAGAGTTGACAGAAGAGTTATTCAGATAATCGTCGACGAGACCTTGAGTTTAAAGTTGGATACATGGTTTTTCTACGCATATCTCTGTGGAAGAAAGTCATGAGGTTTGGAAAGAAAGGGAAGTTAAGTCCTAGGTACATCGGCCCCTTCGAGATTCTTGATTGTGTCAGGGTTGTGGCCTATCGACTAGCACTTCCACCTACCATGGCCAAAGTGCTTGATGTCTTTCATGTATCCCTCTTAAGGAAGTACATACCGGACACTTCACATGTACTCTCTTTTGAGGTGGTACAATTGGAAGATGATCTTTATTATGAGGAGCAGCCAGTGAAGATCTTAGATCGTAGAGAAAAAGTTCAACGAAATAAGACAATGCCCCTCGTCAAGGTGTTATGGAGAAACCACATGTTTGAAGAAGTGGCTTGGGATTCGGAGGAAGTGATGAAGATGAGTTACCCACATCTGTTTTAGTGTGGGAAAAGGAAAATTTTGAGAGAGAAATTTCTTAAGGGGGGAATATTGTAATGACCCAAAGTTTCATTAATGGAAATACCTATTTATCAAATTAAATGTCTCTTTATGTTTATATGAAATGTCAACTTCTTTGGTTTTATGTTAAGAATTATGACTGTTTCTAATATAGTCATTGAATAGGTATCACATGATTAGTATAAATATAGGGCTTTAACAAATCCAAATTTACTCAGACAAAGGAAACGATGGCCTCATCCAGTAGAATTTCCCCATATGAAGCCCATTTGTCGGAGCTCGGAAAAGAGGTGGCATCCTTGGGCTTCACACTTGACCAAGCCCAAGCTGAGCTTCATCATGTCAAGCTCGAACGTGACCGTCTATGGGAAAAGTGGAAGTTGATAGAAATCACCACTCGAGCGATGTTATCTGAGCCACCCCAAGAGTCTGTCACCATCGCACACCTTACCCTTCGGTATTATGCGACTCTTTTAAGGGGTTATGTAACTAATCGATAGTACTATGTTCATGTAAATTTTTTTTATATAATAATGAATATAATTTCTTGTCATTATTGATACATTGTAAATAATTTTTAAAGTACAAATGGTGTTTTTAATTATTATTTAATTAAGAAATCTATTTTATTAAATTAATGGATTATTTAATTAAATAATATTTTAATAAAATATTATTATTATTATTATTATATTAATTTTATTATATATAAATGATCATATAATTGTATGAATGCAATTATAATTTTTATTAAGGTTTGAAAGCCATTTTTTGTCAAAACCCTTGAATTTTCGATAAATGTCGGTTTTTATTTTGAAAGTGAAAATTAACATATTAAGAAAATTATTTAGATAAAATAAATGTTATTTTTGGAATCAGGATGTCTAAATTATCCAACGGTGAATTTTTCAGAATTTTCTGAGACAATCAAATTTTTGAGTAAAAATTAAATACCGTTTAAATATATAATGTGTTTTATGACATCATAATGACCCAATAGTGATGTAAAAAAATACAATAATCTTTATGTTCGTCCAATATATGTTTTACCACTAAAATAATGTGATTTTGGGTTTGTTTGACTTACTTTTCAAAGCATTAATGGACCCCTCAAGACTTATTAAACACCTTGTCTTTTTAAATTAATTTCCATGGGAGTGTGACTCACCTCCACATAAGCAACCCTAATATTTTAAGAAGTACGGACTTTGGCCTTATAAAATATTGTTTTCCTATTACCTTTTCCAAAACCCATGGGCAAAAGCCATGGGATGGTTTATGGTTTGGATTAATTTAATGTAAGGGGACCTAAACCTAAATAATAAATAATTCCCTCACCTTTCCTATATAAACTCACACAAACTCCCACTTCCTCCTCACTAAAAGTCTTTGGAGTTCATCAAACCTCTTCCCTACTCTCTTTAGAATCCTCCCAAGGTGCCCCAAGCTCCCAAGAATCCTCTCACAAGCCTCTCTCTAGCCTTTGTAAGCACACTTCCAAGTAAGGGTTTTTTCTTTCATTCTCATTTTTGTCCAATTTTCTTTAAGTTGTTTTTCCCTTTTAATTTCAATTATGAATGTTGGGGTATGGTTTTGCACCTCCCTCATACTTCCCTCTTTATGTTTGAATAATGGGAGACCCCTTTATCTCTCATTAAATTCCTCCCATGTACACCTATTACTATGACGAAATTCCGAAAGGATCTTCTCTCTCCTCTTTTACATTCAAGCAATACTTTGGTATCATGAATCTAAATTCCACTACAATTGTTGGGAAATTTATCTATATTACCTCTTTACTTTCCATTAAATGTAAATATGATGAGGAACCTCTTTCTCTCTCATCAACCATTTTTATGAATTCTTAAGTCATGTCATTACGCTGTCGAAATCGTACCGATTTTCTAAGCCAATGTCATTGTGTAGTGAATACCATGCACATTTATCCATCAAGGGTATACACTGTTATTCACATTTAATTATTGATTACAAGGTTGCATGTATGAATTCTACATTCCTTTATCGTGGAATAAATGATTATGTTTTATGAATCCATGTTTTATGATCCATGTGGCACACTTATGCATGAAATGAAATGTTTTAGAAGCGTGCGCCCTTATAGCGCTCTAATGCATTGGGTAAAGTATAGTATCATGATACGTCATGTGCAATGAGTGTTCACTCATGCTAATTCAATTGCAATGAGGGTTTACTTGTTCTTCATGTGCAATGAGGATTTACTCATGCTCTATGTGCAATGGGTCATGACTCATGCTAATTCCATGTTAAGTGTTGTTGCCACATTTCCATGTTATGATTATCATGCTTTATCATGCCTTTATGTTCATATTTCTCTTATGATCTATTGATATTCCTATTGTCTAACATTTATTTTACTCCTCATGTTATTCCATGTATACCCCTTACTGGGATTTATAGCTCACCCTTTTCTTATGCATGTCCTCAGGTTTTCCCATGCAATGCTAAGTACGAGGGAATGTAGTGGTCATGTAAAGGAAGTGTTCAATAAAGATGTTGTATTTCATGTTTTAAATTTTTATGTAATGATCTTAAGCCCCGAATATACTAAAAATCTCGATCTTCTTTGTTGCATCAAGTGAATTTTTATATAATAAATCATGTTTAAGTTTGTATTAAAAGAAGGGTTGTCATATTTCCTACCATTTTCATTGATTTATCTTTTGAAAAACTCATACCTTTTCTATAAGAATCTCCAAATCCACATTTTTTAGGACTTGGTCTTTCCAAAATACCACCCATTGCATCCATGAAGTGTCACCCAAGGGATAACATCCAAAGAGAGCGGTAATGGTATCAATCAAGATCTATAATTTAATTTTTTTTCTACAACATTCAAAACTACTCTATGAAAAAACTTATGATAAGATATGTATTAAATATATACTTAAATTTTATTATAATAATGTAATATTCTTTTATATCGACTTTTTAACCATCTGAATAATGATATATAACTTATGTTTTGGGAATACTATTACCACAAAAAATGATGGGATCTTTTTGTCATAACAAATTTTCATGCACTATTCAAACTGGTTATTTAATGAATAAATATAAATATTTAAACATTATTAATATTATGAAATTATTCTACCAATTTTTAACTCCTTTAAATTCTATGTAAATGAACATGTCACTTGTGCATATGTGCATAATACTTATTAAATTTTGTTTTTCACTATTGTATTTTCATATGTATCAAAGTATCTTTTCTTGAGTCTCGAGTTGTTTTGACATTCTAATTGGACTTTTTGTTTTGGAAATAAAAAATTACTTATTTTTTTCAAATATGTTATTTTTTAATCATAATCACATATATCGTAAACACATATATCGTAATCATATACTGTTGCTTTACATTTGTAAAGGTGGGTTGAGGATGTGCCCGAAAAGGGCTCAGCTAGGGTTCTCTCCTCCTTCTCATCACCGCTGCTTTCTTCACTGCAGGTAGATGCGGCATCTCCCTTCACTATTGGCTGGATGGGCTGGTTTTCTCCACTGTAGTGTTATCGGTGGTTCCGTGGACGGTGTTCCATCGTTTCTGGCCTGACCTTCGGTCAACTCCTGCACAAACGGATATGGCTCCTTCGGTAGAGCGGGGAAAGTTTGAGAACATGTTAATGCTTCTGCGGTCTGTGGTATTTCGGCTATCTGGTGAGAGTGTTGGTGTCTTTCATTTTTCTTCGGTGGTTGAATCTTCAGCGGTGATGAGTTTCCCTGATTTGGGTCTCTTCTACTGGTTTGTTATTGGTGGTCTCTGTCTTTCTTGAGACGCTTTGGTTTTGTGAATCGCGTGATCTGGTGTTGGTTTCCTTAGATCTAAAGTTGTGGGTTCTGGTTTCCTAGTTTTTTATATCGTTGATCGCTTTCAATTCTTGGTTTGGATCTGGTTTCGTTTTGTTGTGATTTGGAGGCGGGTTTCGTAGCCCACGTTTGCTCTGATGGTCCGATGTCGGGGGTCGGCTGAATCTGTGGGATGATAGGATGTTTCATGCTCTGCTTTCAGTCTTGACGGTTTTTTCCTTCAACGGTGATGGTATGATGGTCACCGGTGATGGCGGTTTGAATCTCTAGTGGGACGTGATGAAGGTGGTGGTCCAATCTGAGGAGGATGCTCCGGAAATTGCGAGGTATGCTGCTCTCGCTGGTGACCTGCAATGATGGTGACATTTGTTGATGGGCTCGCAGATCAATACTGAGGCATGTGTATAGTGTTCTAGTTTTTGGATTTTGGATTTTGGATTTTGAATTTGCATGAATAGGTGCATGGTGCGATGGCAGATCCGCGGTGAGGGAAGTTATCTCGTTGATTTTTGTTTTTGAAATTTGAATTTTGAATGTGCTCTTGTTGTTATGAAATGGTGAGGTGGAAATGGTGAATTTTTTAATGGGTACCTGCAACCCTTAAAAAGACCATTTGAAAATGAAAAAAAAATGATTAGCAGCAATTGTAATAAAAAATCTGTTTCCCATCTTAACCACACATGCGGTTGTTCTACATCGTAGTCATATGCTCTTTGTTTCCATTTGTAATCACATATTTTTTTCATATCACAAACACATAAATATTTTTACAATTGTAACATCATATGATATTTTCGTAACCATATACATCGTAACCCGGTTATGTATCATATTTATATTATTCATCATAATCATGCATGATAACCAGGTTATGTATCATATTCATATTATGCATCGTAATCAAGAATTGTAATCAGGTTATGTATAATATTCATATTATTCATCGTAATCAAGAATCATAACCATGTTTTAAATTGTAATCACATTTTTCATCATAGTAGGGTTATGTATCGTAACCACGATATGAATCGTAACCACAATATGCACCTTGTCCATATTAAGCATCATAACAAGGATATGTATTGTACTCATGTAATGCATTTAACTCATGTCTTAATCCAATACTACATGCATGGTTTTCATTACATTTCATCATTCTCATTGTTTCATTATTATTCATTTAATATATTATAACCAAAACGATGTTGTGAAGTTTGTTATATACCAATCAAAATGATGTTGTGTGTTCTGTTTGTTTTGACTGTTATAATGCTAGGAGTCCAAGTCCCTCCAAATATTCTAGAGAAATATTATTGTTGTATGAAATGTGACGGTTTGATCCTAAGGCCTATAAATTCGAGGTTATTCAAACCATTGAGTAGAAATTTTTCTACATCCAAGTTTTAGAGAGATTGGTGTGACATCTCTCTTTCTTCATGAAAAATCCTTGAAATTACAAAATTTGAACGGCTCATTCTTAGTTTTTGTATTTCAAGAAGTGCATTGTTTTTCATTGGGAAACGGATCATTGTGATAATGATCAAGGTCTTCAATGAATAGGAAGATGGTTCTACCAATCATTGTATTGATGGATTTCATGGAATTGAATGAAAAAGGTGTCAATTACCTTCTTAATCGAGGGATTTCTGGGATAAGAAGTCTGATATGTCTATTATCGTATCAAGGGCTTACCCTGGTGGTGGTAAGATATACCTTTTATACTAGGTGAATGTATACTCTACTCTTTGGGAAAAAATAGATGTATTACATTTTATTTTCTGCTATTATTTTTAATAGAAAGGGAATTGTATTGTTTCCTCTATTTATTCATATTATATTCTATTGTAACTGTTTTAATTACGATACATTCATTAAAAATTGTATTAAGAGATTCAATATGATGTATGGTGGAATCACATACATTTTTTTAATATAATCATTGTATTCAATAAAAATACAATTGTTTCAATAACCTATCATTTCATATCATATTATATCCATCGGATCCAGGACCCTTAAGGAAATCTGTATTTGTTGTGAATTGAGCTATTTTTAGACCTATTAAATTAATAATTTAAATACAATGATTTTAAACCATATATTCATCCCCTATTGTATTATTCCATCTCATAACGATATACATCTATATTACGATCCGAATATTGGTGTTAGAGCAGGTTTTCACTGATTTGTTTTACCTGATTTATTTCGTTCCATAAAAAATTGTTTTTATATAATAATTTTATTTATATTTACTTGCTACACTAATGTGTGCAGTGGAAAATTATTGTTTTAAATATGAAGAGAATTAATATTGGCTCAATTGACAATATGAACCTAACTAGACCACCTATTTTTTATGGGAATAATTACGAGTACTGGAGAGATCAAAAGGAGACTTTTTTATTAATACTCGAGTAGATAATTTTTTAATGCTCACTCGAGATTACAAAATTCCTGAAAAGGAAGTCAGAACCTTCACTAACTAAGAGAAACTAGAATATCAACTAAATTACAAGGTATAAAATACTCGTTTATGTTCTATGACCCGGAATATATATTGTTGGATATCATCATGAGAAGTACCCAACTGTATCTAGAAGAAATTGGAAGTCATTCATTTTGGTACATCTAAATTTATAGAAACAAGAAGATCCATGCTCCGAGCTGCAGATCATGGTTTGGTTTTTCTCTATGGAGAACCAGTATGCACGATTCAACGATGATTTATAAAAATTATTTATAGTGTACAATTTATGTTAGAAAATGATCTTGATGATGAAGTTCTTGTGGACATGATAATAGATATAATTCAAAATTAATTGGAATAAAAAATGAAAAATATTGATTAGAATAGGAATGTTTCTCAAATTACTCATGATGAATAATTTGGTACTCTCTTATAGTACGAGACAAGAATGAAAAAAGATGAATATTTTAATAAGTAGAATAATGGTAATAGAAGTGTATCACTTACTACTACATCTAATGCCAAGACACCAGAAAGGGTTACAAGATCCAAATCTAAGAATGTTGGTGTTATATCTGAATCATGTTGAAGTGATCATTCAGATAATGAATTATCCAATACATCTTGATGAATGAAAAAGATTTTGAGGAATAAATACTTTTACTATATATTCAAAAATAAAGATAGAATGGACAAGAAATACTCAGAAGTAACTTGTTATGAATGTAAAAGGGCGAGTCATATTAGATCAGTTTTCCCTTTTCTTAAATGAAAGACAAGAAGGAGAAACATTATGAAAGAAACATGAAAAGGTATTTCATGTCTAACATTAATAATGTCATGAAATAAAATGATACTTGGAGTGAAAGTAGTGGTGACTCATTAAATGAATCTTTTGAATATGAATATTCTCATAAAAATAATATTGGAAATTTATCTAGATTACCTATTTAAAATCATTGCCTCATAGATAATGTACACAATAAAGAATCTACTACAAATTTATATTTAAATTCCAATTACCCTAATGATAAATATTCATACACTTTGAATGAAGAATCCTACTCAGTAGAGGATAATTTACCTTCTTTTGAAAAAGTATCCAGATTTTTCCAAATTACTTGAGAATGAAAACTCCAAATGCAAGAAAAAATTGGATAAAGGAAAATCTAGAATATATATTCCTACAAAAGAAGTATCAGATCCTTCAAATGATCATTATCATAAAACTCATGATTTTAAAAATATTTCAAAAAACCTTATGTAATTAAATTCTGAGAAGGACAAAAATTTTATAGACTTTGAATAACATGTTTTAAATAAAATTTTTTTTTAAAACAAAAAACAATTCCAAAACAATTTCATGTGAGAATGAGAATTTAGTCAATAGACTAGAATCTAAAATATTTTCTCTTAAGAAAAATTTGTCAAAATTTACTTCTGGAAACGAAAATATTGACAAGATGTATTCTAAAATTCATACTCTTTTAAATAATTTTGTAATAGGTTATTCCTATTTAAACCCTATTTTTAGACATAATTATTTGGTACTTAAAAGTGCCCCATTTTTTACTAAATGTCAGAGTGGTGGACATTGGGAAACAAATGGTTATCATAATAAAACTCAATCTTTTTAGATTTCATAAAGCCCACTTTTCAAAAAAAATGTGGATTATTAAAGTTATTTTATCTAGTATACCTATATCCATACAAGTTTGGTTCTAAAAAACTATGTATGTCATTTTCATTATAAGAAAAAGTGTACCAACAACAAGAATATTTGGTAGAGGCATAGTTCATGTTCTCGACATATGACTAGAAACAAATATTTATTTGAAAATATCATTGAAATTAAAGGATTAAGAGTTACCTTCATAGATAATTCTCATGGAAATATCATTGGTATATGTAATATTGTTCTTTTTTGAAAGGTTTTTATTTCAGATGTTTTGTTTTTTGAAGGCCTTAAGTACAACCTTATAAGAATAATTCAATTATGTGAAGAAGGTTACCTTGTAAATTTTTGGAATGATAAATTTTTATTTCATAATTCCATGGATGGACTCATTCTCTCTACCCATATGAATGATAATGTATACACACATAATATATAAGACTATATGAGTAAATAGTTAACTTGTTTATGTGGATTAGAATAACAAGCATGGTTATAGAATAAATGTTGGGACACTGTAACCATAGGAACCTTTGTAAAATCTCACAGAAAAGACCTTTTAAGGATCTACATGATCATAGAACTGATTCTTAAAAATATTGTGACCCTTTTCAATATCTAAAGAAAGATAAAAATATTGTTAAATCAAGTAATTAAGTTTGATCTTCTAATGAATTATAGTTTGTGCACATTGATCTTTTCGTTCGTACACAAAATGGATGTATTAGAGGCATGTAATATGTATTTGTTTTAGTTGATGACTACAACATACTTACATGGGATACTTTTATAGAAAAGAAATATAAACCATTATTCTATTTCAAAAATGTTTAGAGACCAAATTAAAAATGATAAAAACATACCAATGATAACTATTTTAAGTGATCTGGGTTGAGTATTTCAGATTTTGGATTTTGGAACTTTTTGTAGTAAGTAAGGTATTACTCACAACGTTTCATCTCTAAGAACCCCTCAAGAAAAATGATGTTGTTGAAAGAAGAAATCATATTCATCCAGAAATGATAATAACCATGTTGACTGAATAATAAATTGCTAAGAATTTCTGGGATTCAGTTGTATGTACGACATGTTATTCTATAAATAGAGTTTTAACTAGAAAATTTCTTAATAAAACACCTTATGAATTGTGGACATGCCAAACACCATAAGACATATCCTTACATTAAGTTACTCTTTTTCAAAGTGTGAGTATACATCACTTTTATTGGTTATACTTTTTACTAGTTATACTTTATAATTGTTTTCAGTTTTATCAGTTTTACTTATTATTAGTTATATTTTTTTTAATCGGTTTCACTTGTTATCAGTTTTACATTTTATGGGTTTCACTTTTTACCAGTTTTAGATTGTATCAGTTTTATATTTATCGGTTTCATATTTATCAGTCTCATAATTATCATTTCCTTATCTATGTTTTCATAATTATTAGTTTCATTTATATCTACTTCATGGTAATCAGTTTTATGTTATCAGTACTATATTATTTTATCGCCATTAGAAAATTTTATCGGTTTTGAAATTCTTATCGGTCTCATGAGATTTTTAGTATTACAATTTTGTTTTCATTACTATCATAAGAACAATATATGAAAAGCAATATATCTATCTTCATAATCATAAAGATACAATTTCTAAAACCTTAATTTTTTTTCAAATAGTTGTTTTTCAATTCATTCTTTTATCTTTTAATAGGATTCATTCTGAATATGATTTTCTTTTAAAGAAAACCTCATGATTTCGATGTCATTCTCAACCATTGGATCTTTTAGATCAAATCCATACCATCAATTTCTTTTTTTAAACCCCTCTCTACTTATCCCAAATCTAATCACACTAAACATATCTCAAGTACTAGTTCTTTATAAATACCCCTAGTGGTTCGTAATCAGGTTTTACTTCTATTTTCATAATTAGAGATCTCCTCGGCTTTTATAATCATGAAAAATATCAAGGTTATAAATATTCATTCATGTCTGAGTCAACTGCTTCATCTCCAAATAAAATGTATCCAAAAAGTTTCTCTTCTATGAAATTTAGAGTTGAATGGATAGTCTCTCGATACATTTATGGGACTTTTGATTCATCATTGAAATGTAAAACAAAATTACAAGGGTGGGAATCCATTTTTGTTGAAAGGCCAGATTAAGATCTAGATTTTGTATATTATAAGGATATTTTTCAATTCTATAAAACAATGGAGATAGAAAATGATATTTGGATTTCTTTTATGAGGTATGATAATAAGTGCACAATATTAGTAAAATAAGCATCCACATTGGTAGGATTTCCATGTGAGGGAGATTCTATTTTTCCATCTCATAAATTACCTGAACAGGATGTAACCTTTTATAAAAGAAAGGATAAAGCATATATTTTTGAGATTCATGTGGAAAAGAGAAAGGTAATTCATTTATCAGGAGATAATCAACTTATATCCCTCTGGATGAAAGGATTCCTAGTCTCGAGAAAGGGTGACAAAAAAACTTTTAAGGTTTAAAATTTTTATGTGGTTGACTATAAAGTGAATATGAGGATTTTTAATATAATGGGATCCATTTACATTTAATTCTAGAAAATTAAATATGGTTCCATAAATTCTTATCTGATCATTATTCCACCATTCTTATTATATTTTAGAAATAATTCGTCAGTTTATGAAATGATTCAATCATGTCAGATCTGATATCTTTCAAAGAGCCTCTCATCATTAAGGATACGACAAGGATACTCATGTTTTAATTCAATCCTAAATCCAACTAATTAGAGAAATATCAGGAAGATGACAAAGGAAAGAAAGTATCAGAAGTGATAAAAAACCTTCTAATCCATCCATACCTACTTAAATAAAAAGAATGGTTTTTATGAAAACAACTACTAATAAATCTAATAAACAAATGGTATTTTCTGGTGAGGTTTCGATGGAGTGGAGGAAAAACCAAGATGAAAGGAAAGAAGGGGTCCTCAATTTGGATTAGATCCATCTAAATCCCTTTCATAGAAAATAATATCTGGAAAAACATTAAAAGAAGATGAAAAGGAGAAGAGAATATGGAAGATAAAGGCCCAAGATATTGACAGTGATAGTTTTCTCAAAATAGATGTGTAAGTCAGAACCAGAATTGTAATAAGGGAGCCACCTGTTCAGACTCAATAAGATCTAACATTGAAAGGAAAAGAGAAATATGAATCTGAACAATTGGTTACACAATGTCTCATTCAAGAATATGAAGATAAATAATAATAAGAATAATAATAAGAAAAAGTAGAAGAAAAACATGGACAAGAAGAAGAAATGGAAGATAATGAAGATGAAAACAAGAGAAATCCTTTAGTATAATCATCAGAAGTTCCATATTTTAAATTTCCATCTCCTAGTCCTCAACCATACATGGAAGTTTCTCAAAGGGTTTGTTCCATGAAATTCGTTCCAATTTTAGATAATGAAGAAGAATAATAATCAAATAATACTCGGTATCGACCAGATCAATTTATTGGTACCGAGACACATTTTAGAGATCTTATTGAATACTCTAAATATATGGATTCAGAAATAATTATAACAGCGAAGGGTATTCAATACATCGAACAAGTTTTGGAAAAATTAAAAAATATTATAACATTCATTACAATATTTTAATCCATTTTATAAATCATTTATAATTTTCATAATGATAAATTTACTCTATTAGTTATTTTATGGAAAGGATTATGAATATTGAATCCAATTTAAAGATATTCAAGGAACGTGTTGTTGATAATAGCAAGGCTTGTAATAATTTTTTTAGGTGGTCATACAACATTGATGATAATCTCAAGTATCATGTAGATAATCTTGATGAATTGTTGAAGAGGGTAAATGATATCAATTCACTCTACCAAAATATAGTCGCTAATTTGAATGAAATACATGAAGTCATTCAAATACTAGGTAACTCAAAACAAATACCCTCTGAATAGAATGATCATATAAAGGAAAAATTTGATAATGAATTTAAGGATATTGTTTTACTATCAAAAGGAGTTGTAATTTTGTAGAAGGCTTACATAGTTAGATTTGAATATTTCAATTCCTAGAAAGCAAGTCTTAAATATCAAGAAGTAATCAATTGGCTTCTAGAAAACAAGATCCAGATGTAAGAAAGAATTATTGAAGAACAATACGTGATGATAAGGACTCAATAATATGCCCTTGAAAAATTTTATAAGGATAGAAAATAATTCAAGAATATGAATCATTTGATGTTTAACCTCTTGGAAAAAAAGGGCAAATAATGAAATTTTGAACTCTTGTTGTAATAAAACATTATTTCAGTCCATGTAATGTCTCTTGTTTTTTAATTTTTATTCTCTAATTCATTACAGGAAATGAATTTTTTCCCTTATTCTTTTTTAAAATAACAAAAGGGTTGAATTATTTTGAAAAGAAAAAGTTTATTTCATAAAAAGGAATAAGGCTAAATACCTTATTAATAGGGAGAACTCACAAGTAAAATAAATAGAATATTATCCATAGTGATAATTTTATCCTAGGGTGGAAATAGTCGTATTCACTATTACATTAAGAAGAGTTACTAAACTCATGAAGAGATAAATATTTATTGTTTGTTTTGTTTTGTTCTTTCCAAAAAGGGGGAGATTGTTGAGTCTAAATGTGTTTCGACTTTCGCATTGATTTTTTGTTATGGAAATCCCAAATTAATTATTGTTTATCAAATAGGTTGGTTTAGAATAATAATCACATATATCGTAATATCACATATGGTAATCAAATATTGTTTCCTTATAATCGTAATCACATATTTTGTTTTCCATCGTAATCACACATGTTTGTGTTCTACATCGTAATCATTTTCTGTTTTTTTCAATCGTAATCACATATTTTGTTTCTCATTGTAACTAAATAATTTTTTAAAAAATTGTAACCACATATGATGTTTTCATAACCATATACATCCTAACCAAGTTATGTATCATATTCATATTATGAATCGTAATCATGCATCATACCCTGGTTATGTATCATGTTCATATTTTTCATTGTAATCTTTTATCGTAATCAGGTTATGTATTGTACTCATTTTATACCTCATAACAAAGCATCATAACCAGGTTATACATCATAATTACATTATGAATCGTAACTGTGTTATGTATCATAAACACAATATGAATCTCAACCATGATATGAATATGATCCATGTTAGGAATCGTAATCATGTAATGTATCATACTCATGTAATAAATTGAACTAATATCTTACACTAATACCGCATACATCTTTTTATTATATTTTATCAAACTCATTGTTTCATTATTATGAACTTACTATCTTCTAAACAAAACACTATCATGATGTTAGTTATATACAAATCAAAATGATGTCGTGTATTTTGTGTGTCTTCATCGTTATAATTCTAGGTGCTTAAGTCCCTCCGAATTTTCTAGAAAAATATGACTGTTGGAAGAAATGTGACCATTGGAACATGAGGCTTATAAATCGGAGGTCATTAAAACCAATGAATACTTCTTTTTCTACTTCCATGTTCTAGAGAGACACTGGGTGAAATCTCTCTTACTTTGTGGGAAAGCCTTGAAATTACAAAACGTTAACGGCCCATTCATAATTTTTTTATTTCAATAAATGATTTGACTTTTGTTGTGAGACCGATAATTGTGAAAATTATTGGGGGCTTCTAGGGATAGGAAGACGGTGCTACCAATCATTTTATCGAGGGAATTCATGTAATCGATAGGCAGAGGGGTCGATTACCTTTTTAATCGAGGGCTTATGGGGGTCAGAAGATATATGTTCCAATCATCATATCGAGGGCTTACCTGGGTGGTGGTAAGACATTCCTTTCATCCGAAGGGAAATGATACACTACTATTTGAGATAAAAGAATCATAATACATTTTATTTGGAGGAGGTATTTGTAATCTAAAGGGAATTTTATTGTTTCCTTATACTATTCATATTGTTTTATATTGCAAATGTTTTAATTACAATACATTCAATTCATATAGTATTAAGATAATATATACATTGTATGGTAGAATCACTTACATCAATTTTACTCTAATAATTATATTCGATATAAATATAATTGTTTTAATAACCTATCATTTCATCTAAAATCATATCCATCAGATCTATGACCCATATGGTCATTTGTATTGGTTGTGAATTGTATTCGTTAAAGACCTCTTAAACTAAGAATTTCAATATAGTGTTTTTTAAAATACCATTCACCACTCTTGTTTTGTGCCATATCATATACATATACATCTATATTATGATCCAACATCATTAAATTAGTTTCACAAACTTAATACAAAACCATTTATTAAAACATGTTCCTATCTGGGTCTATTTGACAACCGACTTTAACAATGTTATAATTTTCTATCATTTATAAATATTTAATTTTAATTAATATTATTATAATAAATAAAATTAAAAATATATTTGTTTTATGGTTCTCGTAAGATTATAATATTAATAAATATCTTATTATTGTACCACATTTTTGTTAATTAAAATTACTAAAACAAGATCTTTATCAAATTTATTATCATGAATCATAAAAATAATACAAATGAAATGAAACTAGATCATTATAAATAATTATAAATTATCTATTATACTACTAAAATGGTATCAGAATTATGAACATTGAATATATAAATGATAACTGACACATACATTAAAAATATAGTATTAAATAAATAATCAAAGATAAAAAAAATTCAACGATGAAACTAAAATATAACTAGCTAATATATGTCTAATATAGAATTAAAAATTAATTTTATAAAATGTTATAAATATGAATATGATTCTATAATTGGTGATTAATAAATTTATTTTTATATAAAATGGTTGGAGACTTTTTGTCCAAGTGAGATTTAAGATAATGGGTTTCTCTTGAATCAACATATTTTATTGGGTCATAATGATTAATTTTTGACAATGGTTACTAAAATGTGGTTTTATTTTTTGTTATATGATTATATTATTATGAATCTCCTTCTTATTTTATAGGTAATTTCATAGATGAACTTATTTATTCATAGAAGTATATGATTATAAGAATAATTCCAATTATAACTAAATAATATATTTTTCAACCATTTCCATATCCAATTAGATAAATAAAAGTCCACTTTATTATTTTGAAATGAAAATATGTTTTATTTATTTTAATATTAAATTTAATCTATACACCTTTTAGAAAAAAATGATTTTTGACTCTTTTTACCATGTGAATTTCAACAAAAGTATTCTAAAAATGTTAAAAAATATTTCTCTTTCATGTTTATGTTTTAATATTTCACTCCACAACCCTTTGAAAACCCATTAATATTTTTTAAGGGTCCATTATTTAGATAATTTTTAAAGTGTATTTTTAAAAAATTAATTTGACCTTCATGAAATTGATTTCTGGATGTGATTTTTACTATTATCTTTCTATGATTATGTAAGGAAATTTAATATGAAATAACTTTTTCAAGGAATAACATCCATTTTAATATTAAATAGATCTAAATCATATGGAGTTATGTTTCATGAATAACAATAAAAATGATCTTGTAATTACTTCTTTTTTATTGAATATGTTGTATCGACAAATCTAATTCATCAAGTCAATATGTGTTGTTCCATTTAGAGATTTTAAAAAACTCCTTTAAAATATATGTTTTATTTATTATATGACGAATGATTGCTTTCAAGTCTAAAAAATGTGTATGGATGATTGATTTTTGGGGTCTAATATTTCCCCCAAATGCATTAATTAAGAATTTATATCTCAAGAGACAATGATGTTATGTGTTGATTTTTTTTGTTGCCACCATGAAGCCTGAATGATTTTTTTCATTAAATTAAGCATAGACATTTTATTTTATCACAATAATAATAGTGAATAATTTATTTTATAATATCATGAATCATATAAACTTTATTTAATTAAAATTATTGAATTTTATAATTCACATCTTTACCCAAATGTTCTTTTTTATAATATGTTTCAATGTTATAATAAATTTCAATGCCTTATTCCTGTGATTATGCTTCATTCATCAATTTTATAATTTTATGATTCTGAACTCCTTTTCGAGGTTATATTTTTTAATTGGAGGTTAAATTTACTCTCATAATTTGGGAAAAAATATTGTCGTTTTACAATATTTTTATTATGAAATTTTTCTCTTCTCTTGTTTTATCATATTCTTATAATCTTCTTCTTACTGACCTATTGATATTTTTTTCTTTTAACCATCATTTTGTTTCACCTCTTTTCTTATGTTTCCATTCCCATAGTTATGAATATGATTATAAATTATGGGATATATAAAATGGATACTAGTATGTCCCAATTTTGGAAAAATGTTCACAAGTGTTGTAGAATATGTTTCTTATATAGCTTGTCCTTAATGACACAAAATCTTCTATTATTAAGTTTGTTAGATTGATAGGATTTTTAATATTGAAATTATATAAATTATTTGAAATTAAGATATATTTATATAGGGTTGTTTTTTTTGGTAAAAGATACATGTTTTTTTATTTTTATTATGACTTTATATATTTTTATGGAATAGTACAAGATAATTTTATGGGAAACCTTAAGGAAAATTATAAGGGATAATTCTAAAACTAGTATAATATGGATAAATTTTTGTAATGTTTAGAGTATTTGGTTTTCTTAAAAACTACAGCCCTGTCTAGATACCTGATGTTGGATGTGGTACTATAATAGATTAAACTAGTTGTAATTACCATAAAATGTATAGTGGAGTATCAACTTGAGCTTCACTCAGCACTCGAAGAGTTGGCAAAAGAATGGACACCTGAATAGACAATCCTAGTATATATTATTTATAAATAACCTTTACAATTATGAAACATTATGAAGGATATGAGAAAATAATTATGGTATTGTTAGATAACCTAATAGGAGTAAGAATAGAATAAACTAGATTTGTATCATCCTGACCCGGATCTACTTAACTCGTTCCCCATACTGATTGGTCACATAGCCTCATTCATGACTCCATGTATGCCAAAGGCTGCCGATTAGTGAAGAGAGTGTATAGATGGTAGGATGAGTAGAATATATCCTTGTATCAGAGTGTCATAGTGGATAAAAATAAAAAAACACAATAATAGAATTTTATAGAAACATATATAATTATAAAAAGTAGAAGACAAAATGACTATGTAAATAATAATCAAATTTCTCTATGAAGTGTAACATACAAGGATGCATGAATTTTTTATATATAAAAGGGGAGTAAGAGACATGAATATAAAATCAAGCTATAATGAAGTACTAAATGAACAAAAAGATTCTCCATTTTTACCTCAAATGTATACTTCGCCCTCTTATTATATGATCCATATAAAGGTAAATCATATCAAAGATCCATAGAATGATATTTCCATATAATATTTCAATAAAACATGAAACAATTGTGGGGCCTTACCACCCTCTAATAATTCACTCCCTATAAAACATTGAGTTTATATAATTAAATGAAACTATCATGAATATGTCATTCCATATAGTAAATGGATTCAATTTAGTAAAACCAGGAATTTCATTTTTTAGGTTTCAAAGAGTCATTTACAATGTGTAATGGTCAATAGGTCAATTACCTACATGGTAAATTCCAATTACAAGTTAGTCAAAGTTCTTAAAAGGCACCGCATTTTTTTTAAATTATTTTGAAAAGAATAAATTTCATTAAAATATAAGTTTAACACTTAGAAGAAATAACATAAAATTAAAAAAATTTCTATAATAGGAAATTAAAGATGAAACACACAAGGTGTGTCTATTAATGGGGGATAAATAATCTAATTTACTAAATAATAAACCTAAAAAGTTATACAAGGTGCCCAGATCAATTTAATATCAATAAATATGTTAAATAGGAATATACGACAGAGGATGATCTATGGAAGAACAATAAAAATATGAAAACCCCAACAGACATAGGGAAAATAATGATACTACATACCTTAGGACCATTGACGACCCATCATCCGATGGAGGCCTTATATTTCAAGTATGTTGCGAGAAATCTGAGAAATGGTACAAAGCCCTAAAAATAGGGATAGAGAGATTGAACCTAAATAGAAAAATGGATTTGAAAATAAATTTATATATGAAGGGATATAATTGAATATCATACCCTTATCTACGCAGTGCTACCTTAAGATATTGATTTTGAATTCAGATCGAGAATATTCTTCCATGCTAATGTTAATGGAGAAGATAATATATGGGAGGAGGAAAATGATTAATCTATTGGAAAATGGTGATGTGAAATGATAATCCGGTTTAAAAGGCCATTAAAATAATTTTAGGGTTTTTACCCAGAAAATAAGAGGCACATGATTTGGTTGCATTGTTTGGAAAAACTGTGTGCAAACCATGCTCTATACACATCCCTAATTGAGACCATGCACAGATAAGGCACAAAATTTCCCTAACCATGTAAAAACCATATGAAATTCCATTTCCCAGTTTATGAAGTTTCTTACAAGGTCATGTTCTTGGAGTTACATGATTGAAGATAAACTATGCAGATCCTGATTCACCTATATAATTTATAGCAAGGTTAATAGAGACCGTGCGGGCTAGGTCATATGGTTTCTACTAACTATATGACCCTATTTATGTACTAAAATCATAGATTTTTTGGTTCTAAAATCCCCAGACACCCTCAAAACTCATGTGACTCCATTGGGTAACATTATATGGCCTTTTAAAGAATTTGAACTACAAAGTAAAATGTAGTTTCTTCATGAAAAGAAGGATATTTTGAACTTCCCCTCCTTAAATAAAATCATCATAAACATAGATTTTTAGGTTAAATAGGTATCATTTGAAAATATCCTTAGACAGTGAGCTTATATAATTTCTTTTCACTCCCAGGTCTCATACTACCCTTGACCATAAATCTGAAGCACTTATGCCGAAGAAACAAACCAACCTCGTAGTTTCTTCATGCTTTGTTAAATAATATGAAGTGAATACTCCTAGATGGAAGAATTCATCTCTAACCAACCTAATATGACTACAATAAATGTTATGGGCATAGATAAAACCAACAAATTTGTGATACATAAAATACATAAGGTATAGAATAATATCACTGATTAAGTTCTATCTAGTAGGCCACTGGTATGATTTGTTTCACTACCTAAAAGGATAAATGGAATTAGGTATGACATTAACCTCTCTGTAAATACATTTATGCCTCAACATAGGAGATAGTCAAAAGAAAACCCAGTCTCCAACCATGAACTCAAGTGGTCTTCGATGTCTATGGGCATAAAACTACAGTTTGTACTGATCAATCATCGTGAAGATTATGATCCACTAGACATGATCTATAGTCTCCCGAATGAGTTGTGTTCCATGAATAGATTCCTCCCTTACATCTAGTCTGAACAGAATTTAATGAAAAACCCTACCATATATGTCTTCATAAGGATTCATCTTAAGAGTTTTAGGAAATATATTATAATTGGAAAAATAAAGAAGGGTAATGTGTTTCCTCCAGAAACCCCAAAAATAAAGGACAAATGCATTGAGTATGTTTTCTCACACCTTAATCATACACTCCATATTTCTATGGGTTAGAGGATGATATTACATTTTTAAGGGCACATGTATACCAAAGGCCTTCTGTAACCCCTATCAAAACCATGAAGTAAAGTGAGTGCCTCTCTCAACATGATTAATGTATAACCACACTAGCTAATCTACCTTGAAGGTCCATCAAAAAAGTAATAAGTGTGTGATTTTTATCAAACGATCAATAAAAATACACAATATTGTTTCCATGGGGTGATCTGTGTAAAATAGTCACAAAACCCCTCGAAAGATCATCCCATTTTACTTGATAATGGAAACTAGATAAAATAACCCTACCAGATGCTAATGTTATACCTTAACCTGTTTCAAGGTGGAAATATGAGAGATGAAGTTTGAAATCTTGCAGTTCATACTTTTCCACCAATACTAGAATTTTAAATGTGATACATAATTTTGGAAATAGGGTGAACAAACCAAGATGATCCATGATATTCAAAAATAAACTAATTTATAATGTCTTTTAAGAACCATATTGGCACATGTAATAGTAATTTATCATCCTCATCCACGGTCCACCTTGATGATGAATCCCCATGTGTCTAAGACTTTCTTATCAGAACATCAAAAACTGCATTTCCTTTCCTAGACATGTAGGAATTTGCGGAATCGAATGACTATAGGTATTCAACCAACCTATGCTAGCTAAGATTCAGATCCCATTGTATGAAAATATACATGAGTAATTTTTGATCATTTTATACCACAAAACACCCTCTATGTAGATAGTGACACCAACAACATAGAGTGTGAATTAAAATAGTTATCTCAAGGTTTCTTGTCAGGTAATTCCATTCGTGAGGCCTCAACTGATGAGACTCGTATGTGATGGCTCACTCATCCTACATCATAACATCCCATTGATCAATAAAAAATGCATTACAGTATAATGTATATCTCTTGGAAGGATTCATATTAATCAATATCGATGTTGAATTCAAATGACCATTCATACTATAAAATACTTCTTCACAATCATCTAGACATGTTAATTTCTCAACCTTCTATATATAGCCCATAAGTGGCCCCGTAAGGCATGATAAATCCTAGATAATGTATCTATAAAATCTGGATATCCCTTAGAAACTCCAAATGTTGAAAACATTCATGGGATTATTAAAATAATCTATATCTCCCACTTTAATATGGCCTTCTAAAACATCTTACTCCAAGATAAAGTGACATAAAAAGAGGACTTGATTAGTTCAAAAGTGTAATTTACGATGCATATCATAGAGATGATTCCCTCTTTGTGCATTCAGCATGATCTCGATATGGTTTTCATTACCATGAATAGTGTGTGAATAAAATAATATATATTCATTAAATAATTCCACATATAAATCTAGATAAGTGTGGGAAACCTGATTTATTATATTCATTTAAATTGAATTGGTGTTCCTAAGTCTAAATGGGATAACTAAGTACTCGTATAAAACATAAATGCTCCTAAAAGTTGTGCGATGTATATCTGATAACCTAACAGACACATGACGATACCCTGGCCCCAAATATAACAATAAAAACACACACTCTCCTCAAATCTAATTAAAGAGCTCATCTATTTGTGATTTTGGATACTGATTCTTTATCGTGTGATGGTTTAGTCGACAGTAATAAATGAAAATCGTTTAGGTAAATACCAGGATTCTTGAACAAATGTGCCAATAAACCCCAACGATATGTGATGGGGTGTATAAAATATATATCCTCTAGATCCTTCCACTACTTCATTCACTCCAAATGTTCCACAAATACCATCTTATAATGAAGAACGATCCCTGGTGTTACTACTTCCACAATCTCAATGGTAAACACTACCTGTCATAATATATGAATACTAGAGAAGTCATCAAGGAAAACATCCATGAATAACTCTATTAAAAAGAGAAAACAATTGTTCATAATCCCTATATTTCCATGAAATGTCGTGTGATCTCATCTTCACAATACCCAACCTCTTTTTCTCGGGTCCAACTCGTGTCTTAAGAACACCACATTCTCCATTATTCACATGATTACTTCCCTCTAGTGATGTATACATAACCCTAGGAATATATATGTCTATATAGTCTTGATATGGTACTAACTAGTCCATTTTAGAATTATATCAAAGCCCGACAAGTCAATGAAAAATAGATTTCATATGTGTATGAATTCAACTATCTATAGGGATAATCCTTTTAATGGAGATAACCATATTGATTGGATACCTAACATGGTATCTAGAAACATAAAGCCATAGAATTTCTCAATTTAGAGTGCCAGACAACCCAATATAGTCTCATATATAAAGGAATGGGGTGCTCTTAATTCAATTATAGTAGACACTAATGTAAAGAATACTAAAATAGAACCTCATACAGTAAAATTTCTATTGATCTACTCCTCCGACATAAGATGGACTACATGTAAATAGTTATACCAAAACAAGGATTCACTGCCTGACTACCTTGAGCAAGCCCACTGTACTGTTTCTTAGAACCATGAGTCTGATTACCTCTACCTCAACTACCACCTTAGTGTGATCGTCCAGTGGTATTCCAATTTTATAACTAGTGTGATCATACTAGACTCTTTATTGAATGTGGATTAAGAGTATATCCACACACACTAAATGCTAATGTAAAACATCTACAGAAATTATGTATATTGCCCATCATACCACAACCTCTTCATTCCACTAAAACAAGTAATCACAATGGTTTCATATTCCACAACATCCCACACTAGTGACATATCCAAATGTTCTCAACCAAAGGAGCTTGTTGCTGCTACCAGCACGAGTAAAATAAAAATGTCTCCTTCACATGGAAGAATAACCACAGATTGTCCTAGTTGATGAACCATCCTAACTCGCACCATCAACTTACCACAATTTTCACTCCAAGATAAGGGATTAGTTGAAATTTTCATAAATAATAGTTAGTATGAAAACATTGACCTCTGATTGGATGGAATAAACTATACCATCCTAGAATATCATGTCGATCATAAGATCATCACCATCTATAGTATGTGTGAAACAATTCATTATAGTAAAATTATTATAGTACCCCATAACATTCATACTTCCCTGTTGAAGGTTCATGAATTTTATATCTTTTTCAGCACTCAGAGTCTGGGGAAATAAATAATCATAGATGACAGTATAGAAATATTCCATGTTTATATTATGATGCTGATCCACATGGGTAAAAAAGTATCACCACATATTGGATGAATCCTATAATATATACACAATAATTTTGACCCTCCACTCTGGAGGTATATTCATATGATGTAATATGGAAAGAATATCTTCGATCCATGACTCACCATCATGTGGGACACCACCCCAGAAAATATAGGAGGATTATACTTCTAAAATTCCTGGGTAAACACTACCATACTCAAAGTAGATCGATCAATACCAAAATTTTTATGAAAGATATATACAAATTTTTATTTAATTTGAGAATCAATTATCATATCGGGAATAGGAAGAGGTAAAATATGTGGAACTACAAGAGGAATCATTGGTGTCTCATGGTCCACCAAATCATGTTCATGGTCATCACCTCCACCAGGGTGTACGACTAGAGTAATTCATTAAAATATGATACTACAATGATAAAATTAATCCTTAGAATAGATCTTAATAGTTTATAGGATTGCAGATAGGAAACTAGGATTGGTGCATAGCCTTCTGGTTGAAAAATAATAAACATGTGCTTGCTCCAACAACCAAGACAGGGTAATATAGATATACCACATTAGAAAATTAGAATATAGGAGTTGAGAAAACTACCCACTACTAAGGCTGGGGTCAGGTATGAGTCTCAGTTTCACATGTCTTGGAAAACCGAATTCACTTTAAAAGTCATATTGATTTTCTATTTATACTTGTTTAAATATTTAAATAAGATTAAAGGGTTAAATTATGGTTATTACCATTTCTAATCCATAAGGTCCCATAATCCTTATAAACCAATATATATTATCCACTAAACCCACACAATAACAAATCCAGCCCATGCGACCAATGGTCAATATCTCACTATTCCATAATTAATAGTTAATTATGTCTTCTTTAAACTATGCAAGAAATTACTGTTAGGTTATGTTAGTCATGTTAACTGTCAATTATTTTTTATAATCCCAAAATAAATATCGTAACTATTAAATACATATTCAAGGAACTATAAATATGCAATTGGAATATTCATGATGAAAATATGCGTGTCATATAAAAAATCCTATCATATTTTGCCTATTTCACCTATTATGATGCATGTAATGAGAAAACCTCATTTCATCAGTCCTAGTTAAAAGAAACCATCACTCCAATAATATAAAAAATAGGAACACAATAAAACACATGCATCATGAACTGGTGAATTCATATTCAAATTAAATGGAATAATATATAACTAGAATTTCCCATCCCATGTAATTTGTGTTTCCCTCATACATGGGTTAGTTACATTTATGAACAGGGTCAATTATAAATCCCTATAACTTCTAGTCACCTATATTATGTGCAAATAGTAAAAAAAAGGGAAAAAAATTGTTATAAAACTCTATAACATCATCATTCCAGATCCACTTAACCTATTCCTCGAGCTGATTGGTAACTTGGCTTCATGTTCACCTCTATGTATGTCAGAGGCTTCCAACAAACAGCGAGGGTGTTAGAGTTGTATGATGGGGATATTATACCCTCACACAAGGGTGTCAAGATAGATACATTCTGAAACATAAAAAAATAAGGATATATAAAAATAAAAAATAATAAACATCATAAGAACATATATCTGAGAAATTTAATAATAAAAAATATACTAGGCAGTGTCATAAACATGGATGTATGGAATAGTTATATAAAAAGGGTAAACTAGTACTTTCATATAATATCATGATATATAATAAAATTTAAAAAATAATAAAGGTGCATCCACTATCATCTCTAGTATATTCTCCATCCACTTCTCCTATACTCCATTAAAAGGTAAACCATATGAAGAATCTATAGTGGGGAACTTTTCTTTATCCCTACCTACATACATATAATAATATCAGGTATAAAATGTATATCGAGTAGGTTGTTTTATAAAATATTAGGGTGCCACCACCAATGGTTTCTATATGTAATCCAATCGATGTTTATATTTAAACAAAGTTCTTTAATATTAAATATGAAACAATTCTGAAAGAATAAACACGAGCCTTCTTAGGATCATAAAGGACACATGGTGGCTCTACCATATAGGATCATGGCTGAAATGTGTGTCTATTCAATATCTGTATATATATACAGTAATAATATTTATATATTTAGTAATAATATGTATATATATCATAGTAATGTTTTTCATCCAGCTATATTAACCAAGTACGTGCGGGCGTAAGGGGCTATATACCTAGAATACTAGGTTTTGGCTAGACTAGGGCAGAACTCCTACATCAATGACTAGTCAAAATGGGCCTATAATCTCATGTAATATAGTACATTACCTACATTCCATAATGAGTAAGAGATGTCATTCTCAAAAATTGGGACGATGAGTGAGTCATCATGTCAACACTGAAATCATGGGATATGGTTCATCATTCCCACCATAAAAATAGTTGCAGTAGTGTGATTTTTCATGCTCAACAGCTGATGTAAGGGTGGTTGTAACCATAATTCCCAAAAAACCATTACCATATTTCCACATAACATATCAAGGCATAATGATAATAATGTTATCATCCATAAATATTTACTCTGATGGATCAATGTTACCAATCCATTATAATTAGGTCATATCATTTCAATGTAATCATTCTACAAAACAAGAAACAATGTTGTGGAATTTCTACACTCTCATAATTCATTAATTTAATTTAATTCTATTTATTTAAGGAATTAAAAACATCATGAATAATCCATTACATATATTTAATCCATTATATTAACTAAATCATGGTACTTTGATTTATAAGGCTTAAAGAGTCATATAGATGGTTTCATTGTCAATTGGGAAATTACCTACATGGGAAGTTCCAATTATAAGTTGGGCCAAGTTCTTAGAAGGTGACTTGGTATTATTTAATATATTTATAATAGATGATAATACATTATAATCTAAGATGAATGCATAAAATTAATTATAGGAAATTAAACAATTAACTATAAATGGAAATTCACGTTGTCACACCATGGTGAGTGACCATGAATGAGGTTGAAATATACTAATTTACTAAAAATCCTTGTGAGTTAGACAAAGTGCGTAGATCAATTTTACATAAGTAAATCAGTTAAAAGGTAACATGAATGAATGGTTGGAGTGTGACATAATTGAAAATCTATGAAAACACCATAACTCTTGGGGAAAATAATGACACCACCTACAACAGGGTCGTTGATGATTTCTCATTGAATGGGGCCCTCAAATATGAAGTAGTTTGGGATAAAGATTTGAAAAATTACTATTACATAAAAATAATGAAAAATAACATTCACCCAAATAGCAAAACAAATCTGAACATAAAATGAGATAAGAAGGGTTGGACTGTAGATCACACCTCAAATCATCCAATGCTTTCTTCAGATCTTGATTTGGACATCAAATCAACAATTCAACACAACGATTTAGATGAAGGAGAAGATAATATATGGGAGCAGGAAACCCATTTAGCCACTGGAATTGGGAGAGGATAAATGAGAAACACGTTTAGAACTTTAATATGGGAAATTTTTACTTTTCTCCATAAAAATAGGAGGCGAACAGTTTAGACATAGTGTTTATCCAAACCATGCTCAAGACAATTCCAAAAGAGAGATGTATCATGTTGAATTGAACCTTTTCCCTAACCATGTACAAACCATATGAAATACCACTAACCAATTTCTATAGTTTCTCCCACAGATGTGATGCTAGAGTCACACAGTTTCAGAAAAACCATGTCTATCCTACCACCCCATTGTTTTTTCCTAAATCGTAATTAAGGACCATGAGGGCTGGGTTGCATGGTTACAACTAACTTTGTGGCCTAGTTTATATTCCAAAATCTTGCAGTTCTTGGCTCTGAACAAACCCCAAACACTGTCATGACCATTGTGACTCCATTAAGAAACATTATAAGGTCCTATTAAATAAAATAAAATAATGAACTAATGAACCAAACAATTTTTAAAATATGGATCTTGAAAATATTGAATCCTAAAAATATATAATTCAAGGAATATATTTCATTTAGGATTTGTTCCTTTTATTTTATAATTATTACTTTTTAGATTAATAATTTTATACATAAAATTTTTATAGAAAATGTTAGAGAAAATAGAAACCAGGATAGAAATTGGTGGGATATGAAATGTGATGATTGAACCAATTTGGAAAAAACAAAATGGGAGTATGAATTTGAACTCTTTTTCTCATTATCACTTAACATTTTCATGATATAAATAATATCATAAAACATGTTGACCTCCTAAAAATACCAAAGAAGGAAGAACATTCATTTGATTATTTCATGAAACAATGTCCACCATCCTTCAATGTTTATTACAATCCAATTATTTCATATAACGTATCAATGTGATGGAAAAGATATTTTGAGTTCTATATTACTCACAACATGAGCAGGTTATGTTCTCCATTTATCATTTAGAAGGTGAGGCTAACCCATGGTGGACTCACACTAAAAATAAATTATAAAAGGAGAATTTAGACCCTATAGAATATGGGTAAATATAGATATTATTCATCACTAAGTATTTACTTAGACTGTTCAAATGAAGTTAGAGATGGAATTCTTTTTATTCAAATAGAAGGGGTGAATCAATTAAAAATTATGAGGAAAACAACATATGTATCACAAAGAAAACATTTGTATTTATTGATGAAAATGATAGTAAAATTTATAGTTTATTTAGTGTATTAAAGAAATTTTTGAAAAATACATTATCTATAATAGACATTGGATCCTATGTAAATTTTTTTCAATGTTTATGAAAGGTAAAGATGAAAAATATAGAATCTCATTATTCTAGATAGAGAAATAAGAATGGAGAATATCATGGAAACAGTGATGACAAGTCACATTGGATAATGAATTTTTGACTACCTATATGTAAAATATTTCGGAATAAACCCCTGATTTATTATGTCTATAGAATAAATAAGTGTTTCATGTTTGTAGGGACTAGAAAAAAACTATTTATTTTCATATTAGGATGAAGAGTCTAGTAAATTCATTCGAGGAAAGGAATTCCTAAAATAATATTCCACCCACTATTCAATTATTGAAATTCTAGGAGTTTTGGAAATAAAAAAATAAATTCCCTAACCCTACAATTAATAAATATAATAGGACCCAAAAACCTCCTAAACCATGGTAGAAAGAAAGATTTTATTCTATCACTACCATTTAGGTGGATCAAAATAAGTAATTTATTATAATATCACTAATTTTATACTCTATAATAGTGGATTCCTTATTTCATTATAATTTATTACATTCTTTCATATTATGCATTTTTTAGAGGAGCATTGATTTACCACCTCATGTGTTTGGTACTGAACCTTATATCAAAAAACATGGTGGCATAATGATTTAATCTGTGGTTTATAAATATTCACTAATAGAAGTATAAAGTATTATACTTCCAATAGATCTATTTCTTTTTTACCTTGGTTGATGTTCACATAATATTGGTTATATATTGGCTTTCCATACATAAATCATATATCAATATTTCTGATAAATAATTTTATATCATATCCAGAATCATCCTGTTATCAAATTTTTATATAAGGATAATCATTAACCCCCTCTGAGATAATATTCAATAATATGGTTCAAGACACACAAAAAATTAAAGAATTTTTAACAAAAATTATCAGAGAGGAAGCCAACATTGGTGACATGCTTCTCTTATGGGAATATACCGATGTATTTCTAGATGAACAACCTTCTCTTCCCACAAAGCATGCGATTGATTATTATATTGAACTCATACCCAGATCAAGGCCCATCTCAATGTTTTTTATTGAATGTATCACCTTTAATAGGATAATTTAATATAACTATTATAGGAGAATTTAGAAAAGGGTTTCTTATTCCCTAGTACTTCAATGTGGGGTACACCAGTCCACTTTTATTAATAAGAAGGATAGATCAATGAAGCTTTTCATTTAATATCATGTGATTAATAAAACCATGATCAAGAACAAGTATCTTAAACCATGTATCGATGAACTATTTGATAAAATAATAAGACCTTAATAATTCGGATATATTTTATTTCGATCTAGATATCATTAGTAAAAGGATAAATTAGGAGTAATTACTAATAATGATTTATGTATGAGGTATAGACACATTGAGTTTCAAATGATTCCATTTGGATTTATGAATACTCTTCATTATATTCATGAATATAAATAAATTATTCTTTTAATAAAACATAGATCAATTTTTGGTTTTATTCATTACTGATATTCTCATATATTTCAATAGAAAGGAATATCTTAGGAATCATTTTGATATTTGGTATTATGGGGTTAATAAAAGATAAACTTAATGAAAGATTTATAAATTAAGAATTATGTAAGTGGAAGGTATCATTCTTGGGTCATGTAATCATAAGAAGGGAAATATATATTGATACATTAAAGAGATAATTTTATTATGAAATCGGCCACACCAACCATACTAATCACGGTATATAGTTTTCTTAAGTTTTATTGACACTATAAACACTTTTAAATTAATTTCGCATTTTTATCAAATCCAGTAGTGAAGTTAATTGGGAAGGGGATAAATTTCCTTTTGATAGAGGAATGTGGGGAATTTTTCATTGAAATGAAGAAGGATTTGGTCACTGCACCAGTTCTTGCATTACTAAAAAGTGTGGATGGGTTTTCAATATATAGTGATGATTAATTAAATGGATTGGGATTCATTCTCAAAAATCATGATATGGTATTTTATAATGCCTCATGAAAATTAAATAGATATGATAAAATTTATCTAATGAATGATTTGGAGTTGGAAACAATGATATATTAATTAAATATTTATTAGAACTATATCTATAGTAAAAAGATATATATATATATATATATATACTGATCAAAATACCATAAAATATATAATCACACATAAAGTGTTTAACTGAATCCCAATGATATTGTTCAAATTGATAAAATATTATGATATATCAATACCTTACCACACATTAAAGGAAAATAAGTGTTATGATTCTTTGTGTAGAAATGACCATGATAACATATATGTAATAAGTATTGAAAAAGGCCCAATAATCATTGATTTCAAGAAAATAAATCATAAATTCGTAAGGGGATATAAGAAATAATATATTTCCCAAATGACTACTCAAACATTAATTCATGTGGAGCCCATAGCTTCTGATAACGGTGATGTGGAGCTATAAAAAAAGGAAATGGGTATTCCATCGTTGATCTATAATAAAAATGTAATATGTGTTGAAACTCAGATAAGTGTCAAATTGAAACTGGAACTAAATAAGGAACTTTTTGAATGATTTTCATAACTCATCCTTATCTATTCATCCATGTAGCATGAAGATGTATAGAGATATATTGAAAATTTTCACATTGGATAAAATGAAGAGGGATATTAAAGAAACTTGTATCTCTATTCTTGGTATAAAATCAAGGTATGGATGGAGAATATATGTATAATGGGACGATGAAATTATAACCCATAAAATTATGTAAATAGGAAATCATCCCAAATACTTTCTCTGTATGACTCCCTATGATATTTAAATTCTATAATTCCATTTACGTTATAGTAAATTTCTTTAAAAAGTTAGAATAATTAATTTACATCCAAAAAAAAATTTCACTTGTTCATTAACAAATATATATATATATATATATAATTATCTTTTTATAGAAATTTAGAAAATATAGAAACCTATTTATAACTAGGAAAGGTGTAATTTTAATCTGATGAAGAACATTCTTCATCAGAATATGCAGCACTATTATCATTATTACTATCAATATAATTTAAAATTAAAGTATTATTTGTCAGAGATTCATCATTTACATTATCCATAAAGCATTTCATAACTATGGAATTTCTTTATATAATCTAATATTCTTTTTATATGAACATTCATTATCAGATGAATTATTTGTTTAGTTGTCTCTTTTGATATCACTCTAAGTATCTAAAGCTTTCATACTCTCCTTATTTTCATACTTATTATACTTCTTGGAATTACTATATAAATTTTGATTCTTAATATTAAATATTTTCATCTTAGGATAATCATATCTGATATTCCCATTCTTCTTACATTCATAACATATAACTTATGTATAATCCATTATATCACCTACTTACTTGTGATTAGTCTTATATCCATATTATATATCCTTCTTTCTTACATCATTATTCATTATTTTCATAATAATTTGGAATTAATTTCATTATTTTCATGATGAATTACTATATAATTTATTTATTTAATTACTCTTCATTGAAGACATATAAACCCTTTTAATAGAATAAAAATTAATTCTAGAATTTATATTTATTTCTAAAAAAACTCATCCTTAATTGTTTTTCATTTTTTAAAATATTTTCAATATTCACACATTTTGAATAATAGTTCCTATCAATTAATAAATATTTAGATGCTTTTTCCATCAAATATCATCCAGAAATGTTTCTTAGATTCCTATTATATATGCATTATCTCAATAATCATTTATACTAATATTTAAACTGTAATATACTTCTTACTAAGAGATTGTAAACTATTTAAAATAGTCATGGATCCTTGCTTCATCTTAACAACATACTCACCGGGTAGGAAATCTAATTCTTGGAATAAATCTTGAAGTATATCTCTTCTAGTGTCAATATCCATAGAAGTCACTAGGTGACTTAGCTTCAACGTCTTCTAAATACGTTTTCCAATTTCACTAGAAAATATATAACTATAAATTTTTATATTCATAAAACATAATAGATTATTCATTAATTTGCAATTCAAATTGTATTATAAATTATAGGAATTAATACAATTATTAACTTCCTTCTCATGAATCTTATAATTACTTGAAAAAATATAAATGTTTTCAATAATATTCTTTATAATAAACATCATCATCAGATATCTCCAATATTTCTAATCAAAACATTCAATGATTTGTGGAATATGTGGATTGAAATTTTTGTGGATATATATTTAATCCAACAATTGTATAGAAAAAAACAAATTCTACAATGTACACATCAGTGTAAAAAAAATTTAAAAAAATGTATAAGAAATACAAAAAAAAATTATTACATTTAAAGAAAAGTCACAGAAGGTAAATCTACATAACTTACTCTGATACAAATTTTTGGATAGTAAGAGTATTATATGTAAATAATGTGGGAAGAATTTTTATTTAAAAAATTAAACTATAAAAAAACCCAATCCTTTTTTGTAAAAAATACTTTTCAATAATATTTTCCAATGATAAAAGTATATGTATCAAGATCAGAACTCAACCGATAAATCATATTTACTAAATGAACTAATATATAGTTTGGTTTGGAAAATTTTATAATGATTTATTATAAAAAAAAATTATAATATAATCTTCATAGTGGATTATGATATCTATTAAAAAAGTAATATGAATTTTTATATTAATGTAATAATGACTTATATGTTTTATAAATGATATTGTACTATTTAACTGTAACTGTTACAGAATTTTTATACCCTAAATCTTGATACTAATAGTTTTTGACCAAAGAGTAATGTATTTATTTTGAATAAATAAATCCATTGATATGAATATAGATATAATATTTATCTTTATTAACCAAGATAGACGTTGATACAAATATCAGTATCAACTATATCTTCCACCACTCTTGAGTCACTCGATCTACTTGATTAGTATTAGAAATATTCATGTCTATGGAATATATTAAATATAACCAAAATCAGAAGAAGTTAATAGAGAAGAATTTTTTTTAAGGATTTTACAATCCTCAATATAAATAGTTAAAAAAACCTCTGAAAATTAAAAATCATAAGAATGAGATATTCGGGAAATTAAATCATCTAACCTGTTGTGTTAAAAAATGTTTTAGCTACTATATCCATGAATGAAATAATATTTATATTATTTAATCCAATGATCATATATCTTTTATTCTTGTAGTAGTTTTCAACAACATCATATGAGATCCATATTGATTTCTAAGAAAATGTATCTCAATCCAACATTATTCAAGTAAAACCATAACAATGATATTATATATTATACCTGATAGAAATAATTCCAGAATTATGGTTTTATTATTTTGATTGTTTGATGGACTATTATATTATCAGTATAACAATATAAACATCAGTCACTCTGATGGATAATAATTCAATTGGCCCGATGGGAATAACATTATGAAATTTGATGGAAAAGCCACTAGTTTGACTGATGGATCAAATTCTTGGTAGTCTTATGGACTAGACACTAGTCAATTTTAGAGACATGACTTTATTAAAAAAATTATCTTCAATAGTTTTTTAATGGTTTATACATTTAGTAGGAAAATATTTTCTCTAAAAAAATAATATATCAAACATTGGGAAATATAATGTCAATAAAATAGGGTTTTTAGAATGTATTTTTGATTTCAAAAACAATGGATTGGACTAGTAGAATGTATAAACTATTGACTTAACATATTCAACTCATTCTAGGTTAATATTCAATTTATACTTTTATGATCATTATATGTTTCACACCATTCTCTAAAACATAATTCCACCATATCTTTAGTTCAAAAAAATACCCCAGCTAACTTCAAATCATGAGTTGGGTGATTTTCCACATGAATCATTAATTGTTATGAGGTTGAAAAAATAAAAATAACATTCTATAAGAGAAAAAATATCAGCCCTTTATTTTAATAATCACTATAGATTGGAAACCATTCTCAACTATAGAAATTTATATGTACATGTAAAATTACCATTCATTTCATCGGTTCCTTGAAATTCTGTTCACATTAATCAGCCCAATGGAATTTGAATCCTTTCCCTATTTACTTGGTGAGTGAGTTGGGATGTTCTGATAAATTCTCCAAAAAACCCATAATACCCATATAGAATAAGAAAACAATGGATCTCAGACATAATGGTTTGTATAGTCTAACCTTTAATAACTTTAGTCTTTTATGGATCTACCAATATACCCTCGCATGAGATTATATGACTCAAAAATTAATCATTCTGATGAAAAATATCACAATACTTAAATTTTTTTAAAAAACATTCTTCTATATGGTCCTTAGAACAATCCCAAAATGATTTCCATGCCCATCCTTTCACTTTGAATATATAATAACATTATCAAAAAAGAGTATAAAAACTGATAAATGTAATCTCTAATGAAATTATTCATTAAATCATTGAAGATATCTTAGTCCTTAGTATGAACAAATTGATTCATAAAAAATCATAGTATCGATTCCTTTTATGGGATTCATATATAGGAAATCATTTCTTTTATGACCCTCGATCTATAATATCCAGAATTAAGGTCAATCCTAGAAATGTATTAATATACATGAAATTGATCAAAGAATTCATCAATATGAGGAAGACGATTGTTATTATGGATTATAATATTTTTAAGTTGTCGATAATCAATTCAATGTTGCATTGATCCATCATTATTCATAAAATAGAACTATTTTAACCCATGGTGACCCACTTAGATGAATCATTCCCTTGTGAAAAATCTCCCAAAAATTATTCTTTAATTCTTTGATTAAATTGTGACAATTATATATATAGACTTTGAAATATGTGTGGAATTAGTTATTACTTCTCTTGAGAAATAAATATCATGATTCAGTGGAAGAATAGAAAAATATTCCAGAAATATATATAAAACTCCATAAAAAAGAATTTCTTAGATGTTTAGTTTCTCCCCAACAATATGAGATAATTAACACTTTTTAATAAGAATCACTTCCAATAAGATTTCTGTAATTTCCATGGAAATTCTATTTCTCTCATCATAGAGAAATATTAGTATATGTTAGTTTAGAATATAAATAATAACATCCCTTCCTTAGAATTTGATGTGGTATTTATGTAACCCAATCAAATTCATGCCCAAATTTATAGTGAATTCAACTATAGGAAGAATGAAAATATTTTTAGGAAGTAAATTCCCATAATCATTAATAATAGAAGAATTATAGTCTTGTGATGTGATCATCATAAAATTATGAGTTTTTAAAAAAAAATCAACATCTAATAATTGAGATGGTACTTCGATAACATTAGAAAAATATTCATATATGATTGAGTGGGTAGATACAAAAACAGGTAAGACATTATCTTTTTTATAGTGGATGGTATGATTAACTTTCACCAAAACATTATCATATACTACATCACCAATAGTAATCGCATTATATTTCTCTATAACTCTAGGCTTAAAAACGATGCCAACATCGATAATCATCATTTACCATTAATATTGATCGGTGGTTATCTTAACCCACATAATCCTTTCATTTGAATCACTATATTGTGGTTGGGGTATTTTTTAGATATTTCTCCTTATTCGAATAATTATATAACTTCTTCCCTTGAAATTGATATTTAATTTACCAATGACCTTTATTTCCACACGTAAATAAATAACAACCCATTATGATGATTTTCTCCATGTTTATTTACATAGTTTGATCATATAGGAAGACTCAGTATAATAACCATTCTCTTTATTTCAAATATAAAAAAGATTTATTAAATCAAATTTCACATAATACAATATAGAATATCAAGAGATCTAGTTTCTTTTGGGGAATAAGTACATTTAATCAAAACATAAAACATTAAATAAAAAATATTTATTGAAAAATTATTATACATTATAAAAAAATTCCTTTATACATAACAATTCATGGGATAACCTATGGATATACATAAGAAATGGGTGAGCAATAAAGCCTAATAAGGGCATAAAAATTGCATAACATGAATATAATACAACATGTTATACAAGGTATATCAATGAGGAATAAATGATCATGAATAATAAAGAATGATATAGAATAATAATCATAACATGGAAATGTGTCATCAACATACAACATGATATTAGGATGAGTATGAAACCCCATTTCACATGAATTATCATGAGTAAACCCTCATTGCACATGAAGTAGCATGAGTAAAAACTGATTGGACATGAATTTTCATAAGTAATACCTCATTTTACATGATGTAGAATGAGTGAAAACCCATTGAACATGAATTAGAATGTGTAAAAAATCATTACACATGACGTATCTTGATAATAAACATTACCCTATGCATTGCAGTGCTATCAGGGAACACCCTTCATAATCATTTCAATCTCATGATTATGTGTGTTATATATATCATATAACAAGTAATAATTCAACATCATAAGTTATTCCATAGTCAAGTAATATGTAATAGATACATGTAAGTTCCCAATAAATATTTATATTAGCTTAATGGTTAATACCCTTGGTAGATAAATGGGTAATATATTCACTACACAATGGAAAATCATAGTGTAATTTTGGTAGAATAACGATGTTAAATCGAAATTCATAACATGGGATGATGGGAGAGAAAGGGGTATCTCATCATTTATATGTGAAATGTATATTAATGGGGATAAGTGATAATGTATCCTTTCTTATCCAATTGTAAATTAAAGGGCATATCATAAATGATGTTCTGGATAAAAATATGGGAGAGAGAAATACCTTACGGAGTTTTTGGAGAGTAATGAATTAGGTATGGGTCCAAACGGGGAATGATAAATGATCCCTAATTGAAATAAAATAAAATTTATAGTATTTAATTGATAATAAACATATTACTATAAAACTAATTGAAATTAAAAATACAAATTTTAAACAAGGTTGATGAATTGAACGGAAGAGAGAAAAGTGAGGATCCCTTATGCAATTTTGGCATAGTAATCGGTGTACATAATGGTTAATAAGAGGGATAAATGAGAGTGAAAGGGGTTATAATAATTTATACATAAAATTTAAAGTAAGGGGTATGTTAAATAAAATATCCCAACCTAAGAAAAATCAAAATTAAAAAGACATAACATGAAAGGAATGCTTGATAAAAGTGGATGGTGGAAGATCCCTTACTTGGATGTGTGACTCCAATGTCTTGGGAGAGAATTCTTGGGAGCTTGGGGGAGCCTTGGTAGGACTCTATAGTGTATATGATAGAGTTAGTATGATATTAAAATATTTTTAGTGAACAATAATTGGAGAATGGGTGGGTTTATATAGGAAATAAGGGGGATTTTGTTATTATATTGTTTTGGGCACTACACAATAAAATATTAAAAACCATGAATCATCCCATGGTTTTTTACTCTGGTTTCCAGAAAAGGAAAGAGGTATAAAATATTATATATGTTAAAGGGCCTAAGATATTAATATTTTTTCTTTCTTATGTGCAGGTGAGTCACACTTTCAAGGAAATTATTTTAAAATCTTAAAATATATTATGCATCTTTGAGGATTCACTATGGTTTTGTAAAATAAATAAAATAATTATAAAATAACATTATTTTAAAGTTATGACATATATTTGGCCGAATATAATTTTTATTGTATTTATTACATCATTATTGGGGCAATATGATGTCATAAAACACACATTATATTTATACGGTATTTAATTTTTACCCAAAACACTGACAGGCTCAAAAAATTTAGAAAAATTTAGAATTGGATAATATTGATGTCCTGATTCCAAAATTAATATTAATTTTATCTAACAATTTTTCTAAATATATAAATTTTCACTTAAAAACCCTAAATTTATTGATGGTTTTTGAGAAAAATACTTTTCAATCTGTAATAAAAATTACATTTGACTTCCTAAAAATTATATTGTTATTAGTATTTAATAAAATTAATTTAATAATATTATTTTATTAAAATATTATTTATTTCAAAAAATAAATTAATTCATAAAAATATATTTCATAATGGAATTTGAATATAAACAAAAAAACTATTTTTGATTTAGAAATCATTTATAAAGTAACAGTAATAGAATGAATGTATATTCATTATTCTATACAGAAATAGTGTACATAATATAATTACTAAGATCTTTATAAATATCCCTTTATTACACCAACATACTCCCTAAGAGTAAGGTGTGCTATGGTGGGGCTTTAATGGGGTCGTTCAGTGAACATGGTTTGGACCGTGATATCAATGAGCTTGAACTTCTCCCAAAATCAGTTTTTCTCATGCTTGTGATATTGGATCTCATCTTGGGATTGGTCTAGTGCAAAGCCTATAAATGTTATCTCTAATTCAAGCTCCGATAAATGGTCTTCATAGGGTACAATCCTACTGGTTAACTCCATCACTCCCTTTTTCTGAGTTGAAAGGATTTGTTAAAACCCTATACTTACACTAGTCATGTGATCAATGTTCAACAAATATATTTTCAATGGTAAAGATACATAATGCTCATTTAATATAATTATATATAATAAAAAATAATTTCTTATGAATAAGACATTTAATTAAATATAAAAAGAAATTTTATTCATAATAGTTCATGTCATTACCCTTATCTTATTATTTTTAGAGTTTCCTTTGATATCCATATTTCTTTTTTATAAAAAATATCATATTGATAGGTAAATCTGATGTTAATTTATTCCTTTATATCACATAGTATTATTTTTTCATATCTAATGAAGTCTTTTATGGATAATTCCATTAAGATACTTTCATTTTAGACACTTAATAATCGATCAACCTTGATTTCAAGATGGATTATATTACCAAAATCATACCTTACTAGACATGTATAATTTTTTTATAAGTACTAACAGAATCATTATCCAAGAAATTTATCGATTTTAGTTCCTTATCATTTTTTGTATGAAATATAATAAGAAATTAAATACCAAAATATAATCTCTCATACTATTATTACTTAATCAAGTCTATTTATTCTATTTTCCTCATATTCTAGATTATATTCGACTATTGATAAGCTTCACCTTCCAAATGATAGATATTCAAAATAGCATTCTCATATTTTTAATACTTGAGAATGGAATATATGTTTTCAATGGTACTAATCCATTTCCCAACAATAAAGTGAATTACAAAAACCACTAAAATAATTTGGGTATTTCCCCATGAAGGAATCAACTAGGAATTATTACCTCAATTTTTTCATTTTTATTCTTAGTAGGATACAAAGGTTAAGAATTTTTTGTTTCCATAGAAAAAATATTTTTCATTCCATATCCTTTAACATTTGTCTTATTTGGAGGAATCTCATTTCGTGTCCAATCATATTAAACATTAACACAATTTCATAAGGATATCTCCATTAACAAAAAACAAAAAGAATAGTTCAAGAAACAATAATCAAATTATAAAACCAAATAATTATGAAAAAAATTTATAGGATTTAAAATTAGAAACCACTTTTAAAATATACAAAAACTTAGGTTTAACCTAGGTCATTTAGGATCATTAATAAAATATTATGATATAATCCAATATATAGACTTATCCCTATTCTACCCATTAATGTTTTCGTAACCTAGTTTCCCAGAGGTTAACTAAAACTTTCTCTAATTCCAACTATAGTAACCCATAATTTTCAAATATGGATATCACATATTAATAGGTGAATTTTAAGTACATAACATAATGATCCCTTCCAAAAACATATAGGTCTAGTACCTTTTAAATAATGGATACATAAAAACCAGTCTATAAAGTAAATACATCATCTCCCACATAGCTCTTCATAACTATACCCCATTATATATATATATATATCATATTTAAAAAAAATTCATAACATAGTGAATAGAACTATAATAATGTGTGATCTCAGACGCTTAGTAAGGGTAAAAAAAGGGATATAATAAGGATCCCTTGAGAAAAATGGGAAGATAAAGATATAATGACATATGAATAACTTTTTAAAATAATTTATTTCATATCACATATCATAATATTGAGTCATAGTGTAAATCATGACAATTAATAAGACATTAATCATAGATGAATAAGATAAAATGATATGTGAGTTCATAACATTGGAATAATACCAAATATTTTAGAAGATAAATAAGTATAGATAAATAATTTCCTTAGTGGTAAAGGTTCATTTACAGGACTATCATAGTAGAATATTTTCTCTCCCAAAGCCATCATATTTTTCTTAGAAAACTCCCAATACTATCATAGTGTATAAATTATGTTACTAAATTTGGTTCACTCCCCATTCTAGTACTGTTTATCACATGAGATATCAATATTTTACATAATGAATTGAAATGATATAAAATTCTGAGACCACACTTCACATATTGTAAATCATACATATTAGTGAAAAAATATCATAGACAAGTAATAATATCATTTCCAATAAAAATAAATGGTTTTAATGAGAAATTAATCATATAAAAACCTTTGGAAAAGAAATTGTTTCATAATTATTTCATCAGTTCATCATAACATAAACCATGGAAAAGTAACCAAGTTTATAAATATCATTTCATCATAATAATAAAAAATTGAGAGAAAGAATATGAGTAGTATCCTTGGATTATATCCCTAGTAAATCATAACTGAAATCAAGGTTCTTTCACATTGATGAATTGAAATACCATTATAAAATCAATAAACATTATCAATGGAAATATTTATTCCACTATTAAAGTCACTTTTAAAAAACTAAATCTTCAAAAAATATTGTGATAATAATTGTAATTTAAAATATATGTGGGAAATTATAAAGTTTGATTTACATTAGTGAGTGGTAATGAATGTATTAAATTTCATTCATGTTGTATAAGTCAAAAAAATATTCCATTTACATTTTTTAAAATAGTAAAAAAGTATTTCATTTTGAAATGACCAAAACATTCATTTTAAACAATTTCATTAAAATAAAAACTTCTTAAAAAGTCATTATAAAATCATATGATAATTTCAAAATCCTTATTAAAAATAATTTTAGAAAACATAGATATTGAAAAATAAAATTTGACCCATGAGAGAAAGAAATTTTATTTTTCTAAAAAAACATAATTTTGATATCTATAGAACATAATTAAAATTAAATGAAAAGAAATATTAATTTTTATATAATAAATATAGGAAAATACAATTCATGAGTTTTGGAGAGATATATCATAATATTTCTTCATCAAAACATAACTATAAACAATATCAATAAATAATGACATCATGACATAAAATCCATACCACTTTGGTAATTTTTTAATACTAATCCTCTTGAAAAAGTAAAAATAGCCGGAAATTTAAATCATTACAAAATTCTTAGTAGGAATCATAAAATATATTAATTGAATGTCTATACACCACATAAAATAACATTTTTTGAATATGGAATGTGTCTCATAGAAATAAAAGTTAGATGAAAATCAATTACTTTGAGTATGACTTGATTTGAAAGTGCTTTTGTCTCTAGTATAATATTTTTACGTTTATTATCATTACATAATATATAATTTTATATACTTATAATATACTATAAAATTCCCTTATATTATTTCAATATCCTTTTATTAATTATCATTTATTAAAATCATCATTTACAGGTGTTAACTATTTCATTATTTTATAACTATCTATGTTCATTAGTTTCGATTCATGTAATTTAATCATGTTTAAATGATTTTATTAATGTTTTCCATTGTATTAATTTAATATATATATATATTAATATATTCATTATAAACATATTAAATTTCATTTTTAAAAGTTATATATAGATAATATAATTTTAATGTTCATCGACATGGTAGACCATATATATGCAAGAATGTGGTGTTCACTTTTCCACGATTGGACAGAAATAAAGGTAAATGTTAATTCACCATAAAATATAATTATTATATAATATATATCATATATACTCATTAAATCCATCCTTATTACTATCTATGTAAAATGGAAATGAAAAATTAATCACCACACTCCATAGAGGTGGTAGTCTACTAGTATGCACGAGTGACATTATTGTTTTCTATCAGATTTAACGGTAATAAGGTCGAAGTGAAATTATTATTAAAGATGTATAATTATCTAATTTTTATCATATATAATCTTTTCACTACACATAATAAGGATCCATGAAATATGGTGATGAAAAGTGAATTGTATCTCTACATGGAGAAGATAAGTAATACGTACAAACGAGCAACACATTCACATCTCATTTGATTGATTGAGTGTGAGTATATTTATATTTATAATTATAATAAAATTTCATTATATTTCGGATAAAATATTTAATTCATTGTGAAGAATATAAAATATTTAGATGAGGTAAAATGAAAAATAAAATGATTGTGATTTGTTAAGGTTACCTCTTCTTTGAAACAACTTTGATAGATTTTTACTGAAGGCCCCTAGGGATGCACATTTTCCAATAACATCACGAATACAATATATCTAAAGAATAATAAAAGATTTTTAATAAGGTTATGGTTTAGATATAAAATTAAATGTTGTTTAATATAGTAATGGAGGAGGTCCCTTTTATAAGTGAAGCAAGGGGCACATTTAAAATTTTTAAATGAATTAAATTATAAAAATGTAACCATATATCCCAAAATAAAAATAAATTTATTTATTTTGATCCAATATAGGGTAGTGTTGAAATAATATCTACCTATAAAATTTGTATAGGTTTTGGTTGTGTTTTAAACCATCTGATATGGATTAACCCCTTACTAAACCAATTTTATCATTAACTGTTGTAACATCTTTTTCACTATTAATTAGTTATTATTTTGTATATAAGGTGAAAATTGATACATAAATTTACTAGGTATTAAATTTTTATCTATATATCATTTAAATTTTCTTCTTTAAATATTTTTATGAGTTATAGATTATTTTTAAAAATTTATTTTTATAAAATATCATCAATGTCTTTTTTAACATTGTTCATTTAAATTTTCAAAAAATAAATAAATACAAAGTCTTAATTTGAACCTAATTCATTAAAAGGATGATAATATTTCAATTTAATATAAAAATTTCTTGGAACACAATAACTTAGGGATATTATATCACTTTTAATATTTTTAATATAATTCGTTTCTATTATTTGAATTAATACCATTTCAACATTGAGTAAGTATGGAAGGTAATTATTTAATACATAAAACTGTAAATAAATTTAAATACTTAAACTGTTTTTATTACCCACAAAATAAAAACATTCATTCATTCGTAACCTAATTTTTCTCCATAAGTGTAACATCCCAGGTAAATGAAGAATAATATATTTTCATATTTATTAATATTTTTGAATTAAATATTAATTTTACTTTAAAGGGGTTGCTATGTTCTATAGCGTACCTGATATGCAACAACGTGTTTCTTTGAAATCTTACGTTGCACACTAATTAAAAAATATTATTTTAAATGGTAGTTAACTCCTAGATATTTTATTGGCGGGAATGAACAAAACTAACTACAATATTATTATACATGTTTTTTAAATGTATTTACTTTTATCCAATAAAAGTTAGAGGCTTAAAATGTGAATGAATCTAATTTTAAGCATAATTTACATTAAAAGGTCGATTTGCCGCCTTTTAATAGTGAACCCTATTTAAATATAGTTTTGGTCATTTTAATACATTATAATTGACCAAATAAAATCCTTCTTTTGAATGGGGTCATCAAATTTTACTTTGGGTAATTTTTTGGTATTTTTCTGATAAATTTCATTTTTAATGAATAGTGAAAAATATTGTATTTTAATTCAAAAGTGATTTTTAATCTAATTTATTTATATGGTTATATTATATTTTTAATTTGTTTTAAGTTGAAATAAATATATATTTTTATGATTTAATACAATGTAGGTCATTGGAATTATTTTCACTTTGAAATTGGACATAAACAAGTATCAATCTTTTGATAGTTATTGTTTCTTAAAAACACGCTATTTGTTTTGATAACTGGAATTAATTTTAAAATTAATTAATGCCATTGCTATGTTTTGAATTTGGAGAAATATAAATTATTTTTGAATTCGGAATATCAAATATAGCTTAGGTTTAATTTTTGGTATTTTTCTGAAAAACATCAATTTTTGATGAATAGCGAAATCACTTAGTAGTAGTTAAAAAACTTACTTTTTCATTTAAATGAAATTTTACCACATCTGTAAATTTAATTTCAAAAATCCGACATACATGGTTGTTATTAGGTAGTAAAATGTGGTTCAATAAGATGAAAATAATTTTTGGTGAATAGTAACTTTTGACTTTTATTTACCACGGATAAAGGTAAATAAGGTGAATTCAAGGTAAAAAGATTATTATAATAATTTAAAATTACCTTAAAACTTGTCCAAACATTATTGGATGAGTTGCGGCTGGCCATGGTCATCGTTGGGTCGATTTCGGGACCCCATGGAGCCACTTATGAAAGAAAATGACACTTCGGATTAATTAATTTCATGTAAAGGCAAAAATGACAAAAACAAATATCTTTTAATAAATAAATTATTATATGGTGTTATATAAGTCATTATTTAGACTATAAATATTATTTATAAATCTAAACATATTTCTTAAATTATTGTAATTTTTTTATAAATTTTAGACATCGAATAAATTAAATTAATTATGACACAATAATGATGTAGTATTTTCCTCATTAAGAAATGATTTAAATAAATAAGATTATAATGATTAAAATATTATCCAAACCCTATCCAATTCCTATTGGATGATTTTATTTCGACCATGAGACATATTATCTTTGAATATAATGATTGTTGGACCTTTTGAAACTGAATATCATTATATAATAAAATAATATTTTCACAGATTTCTAAAGAGCCCCTACTCCCCCTTATAAAAGGAGACCATTGTTAACCAATTACTCACACCTCTAAAAACTTTTGGATCATCCAACCTCTGCAAAATTAATCCCCCTACATCCCTCTCCTCATCTTAGAATCGTTACCTTAGGCAGAAGGCACATCAAGAATCTTTTGGATAAAACCAAAGGGAGTTACCCAAATTAAATGTTACGGTTTCTCTTGAATTGTTTCCTTTTATTTTACTTCTCCAACCCTTAAACTCTTTTTATTACATTTTTTGTATCAAAACCAGTATCCAAAATATACTAGGATTTTTTTATGCGAATTATTTGAACTACACTTACACAAACCTCCATCTAATGGATGAAGAACATAATGTTTCTGTGTATGGAAAACTAACGCCTCACGAAATGATGATTGTTCAAATATCTCAAACCACCTCTCATGGTGGCCATTATGTTTCCACTGTATTTATATATAATATATATTATGTTTATGTTTTCTTTATGCTTTTTTATTTTCCATTTATATAATTCCTTTATGGTTTCCATTATGGGTAAACTCAGTAATCTCATTAGAGGAAGTGCGGACTACCGCCCCCTCAAAGTGATATGACTCCTTCATACCATATGTGGTATGTATAAAGGATAGATTTAATGATATTATATGTTATAAAATACTATAATTATAATACTACTATGTGTCATTATGTTTTAATTCCATTAAAAATGATATAGAAATGGAAGTAGCATTCATGCGTACGTACGACTTACTGTCTCCATGAACGGTGCATTTCATTTCATACATCTAAATGTTATGTATTATTATAAATACATGTATATACTGGATATATACGATATATATGATATCTAAATCATGAATATCATTATGGATATAATTTACTATTGACCACATGAACAACATGTAATTATAAGAAGTCCATTTTTGACTTAAGTACCAAATATCGACAAAATGAACATTATTAACTTAAATGATTACATAATGTTTATAACATGGTAATAAGTGATATAAAAGGACTAATAAACTTGAAAAAAGTTCTTAATCATGTAGAAATTAACTTAAGTTTATTATTCAGGAGATTAAAGAACGAACGGGTCAAGTCGGACACGAGGTAAGGGACTTTGTCTCAATATCCTTTCATTGAGGAATATTTTTTTAATACAAGGATTTCTTTTATATGCTGTATAAACACCCTTGAATTTTCAAAGGGAATATTTTTCTACTAAGAATTTTAATAAATGAAAAAAATGAATGTTTCTTTTAACGTAAGCGGTGACCATGACCTTTTCCGTCGCCGTGACTATTATTTGATCTTTGGCTTCCTCAACAAGACTTAATGTTTTTTAAAAGAAAATAAATACCATATACTCATTTATGTATTTTGGAATTGAAAATGGATTTGATAATTGATTTGATATGTCAAAATATTTATGTGAAATATTGTGATTGAAATGTGGAAATGTTTTCTTTCATTTATATTTGTTTTATGTCTTATGATTTTATAATGGTACTTGAAAATTTGATGGGTGTTTATGTGATAAACCAAATGAAGGGTGGTGTAGTGAATACTTGGATAGGTGGTTACGTTATAACCTCCAATGCATTGGGTATAGAAGTCGGTCGCATGGCTATTCCATTTAGTGATATGTGTGGAAGTTGACCGTATGGTTATTCCATTTAAGTATGTTTATGGCACAAGTTACCTTTATATGTTATGTGTTCTTTATATTGGTTTTATGGTAGTATTTTGGTTACAAAAGGGTAAGTAATGATCTTTTATTCAGTGAAGAGTATTTATTACTTCCTAAAGGTGAAAATTACTACTTATGTTAAAGTATTCATGGTTTACTTGTTGTTTTGAAAAAAACTAACAGTTTTCATTCTTTATGTATCCCTTACAGAGTTTTTTATGCTCATCCCAAGTTTTTGAAATGTTTTTCATAGGGCCTAATATGGAATAGGTTCAAGGATGGGATTAGGGAAAAGTCATGCTATCTTAAACATGGAACTAGACATGACTCTTTTTTTCAAGAGTTTTTATTTTGAGAAAAAAATGGAAACTGTGTAGAAGTGTCTACTTTTTAATCTTTTGAGATGTAATAGTTATCTCTTAATTCTCTAAACCTCTAAACCTAAAAATATCCTCAATGTGAATTATTCATTTAATTCAAGATTATGTAATTTTTTAAGGCTGGGTCCTTACAGTTGGTATCAGAGGTCGGTTTAGAAAACTTTAGGAGTTAGGTCATTGTTAAATAAATTTCCATAAATTAATTAATGGTAATATTGAAATGACATAGAATTTACAGATTACCATGTTTCTTCGCCTAAGATATTTATGTGTTTAGAATATTTTTCTGAAGAGGAAATAGGGCATCTATGTTGGGATGACATCAGGAGGAAGAAAACGTTTCGAATCAGCAACCTAAGATGGTCAGAATATGAACTGAATAGTTTGTTACAGTGATGGTACAGTTAAATCAGGCTATAAATGGTGGTGGTATCCATGCATGAGATTAGCCAGATCAACCGTAGAGGAACATGCCAGTAGTAGAGCATTTCATGAGGCAACATCCTAAATCATTCAGAGAGTCATCTGACCCTGTGCTAGCTGAAGGGTGTATTAAAGCACTGGAAAAGATTTTCGATGTTATGGGTTGTTCAGAATATCAAAAGGGTAGTCTCGCTATTTACCGTTTTAAAGGTGAATCTGATCAGTGGTGGTCGATGGTGAAAAATATTAGGGATAGTGAAGATATTGATGCTATTTATTGGAATGAATTCAAAGGTATGTTTCTTGAGAAATATTTTCCTAATGTGGTTCTTCTTAGGATGGAAAAAAAATTCCTAGAATTGAGGAAGTATGATGACTCAGTGGCTGCTTATGAAGCAAGGTTCACTTGAATGGCAAGGTATGCACCAATTTTTTTTCTGAGATCATGATAGTAAGATAATTCGATTTTACTCAGGACTGAAGACACGATATCGAAGAGTGTTAGCCTCTCGTGACATTAAAAGTTATGAAAAACTTGTTCGATGTGTGGAGAAGGTGGAAATAGATTTTATCGATGATCAAGTGTTCTTTGAAAAATAACAGAATAAGAGGTCCAGTTGGCAGGAAAAGGGGAAGAATTCATCAAAGAATCATGTAGGTAAGAAAATTAAATATCTAACTTGTGAGAAGTGTGGTAAAAAGAATCCTGGAAAATGTTTATCAAAGTCTATAATGTGCATCTAGTGTGGTAATTCTGATCATATTGCTCGTAACTGTAAAGAAGATGAACAATCAGGCAATGAAAAGCCATCGGTCAGATGTTTTAAGTGTAATGAAATGGGTCATTATGTAAATGAGTGTCCATTGAAGAACTCAACTGAGGGAAAGGAGTCGGACTACAAGTAGAAAGGGGTGGTGAAATCCTTCGCAACTACTTTAGCAGATGTTGGGCCATCAAATGAAGCAGTATCAGGTACACTGTTTGTTTGTTTAGATTATGCCAATGTGTTTTTTGATTCATGGTCTACACACTCTTTAATTTCTGATAAGTTTTCTAGTAAATTGGGAATTCCATCTCAAGATATGAATACAGAACTTACGGTAAAAATACCTGGAGGAAATGTAGAGACAAAAAGAAAACATAAGAAAATTATTTTCCTTGTGTGCGGAAAGAATCAACCTGTAAACCTTATTGTTTTGCCTCTAGTAAGGTTTGATGTTATTTTGGGCACTGATTGGATTTCTTTTTATCATGCTAAGATTGGCTATAGAGTTGAAGAGGTTTCTTTTATAAAAGATTTTCAGTTTGTGTACATGAATGAACCCTTGTTTTTTATAACATATCAGGAAGTTTAAAAACTGGTAGAAGATGGAAATGAATGTTACCTTGCACATATTGTTGAAACAAAGGGACTTTTCAGATTACTGATGTGCTAGTGGTAAATGAGTACCTTGATGTTTTTCCTGATGAGTTTCCTGGTATAATACCTGATCGGGATGTTTAAATTACTATTGACTTAGTTCTTGATGCAAAGCCAATTTCAAAACCCCCTTATCGAATGGATCAAATTGAACTTTTAGAGTTAAAGAAAAAATTACAGCAGTTATTAGATAATGGTTTCATTCGACCTAGTGTAGGATTGAAATAAAGATGTAGATTCTCAATATACAAGAGGGGGGTGAATTGTACACATTAAAAATTTCCTTAAATAAGGAAAGATCTATGTTTAACAAATTTAAACTAAGAAAATTCACAACACCTCTAACACCAATTGAAATATTAGGACAAAATATGAAGTTACAAACTTATAGCTCTATAAACTTGCTTAAATCTGAAAAGTGATTCTGAAAAACTGGTTTTGGAAATATGGATCCGGAAAATGAAACTTAACCAAAGTTTACAATATGAGATTCTACCTTAAAGTTTATAGAATCTAAATTAATCAGAGTACAAGTGTGAGGAAATATAAGAAGATTATACTTTCCTTAGAATACAAAAATTAGCGGAAAAACTTGTAACAAAAACAAGTAACAAGATATAAATCTTTTAATCCAAAGAGAAGGGTATCCAACAACCTTGGATAAAGTTTCATTGATTTATACTTCCAAGCAAGTTTATCCTACCCACACCAGGGTAAGCCCTTGATATGAAGATCAGAGTCTCTGTCTTGCTATCCCCACAAGCCCTCAACTTAAAGGTAGTTGGAACCTCTTTCTTCCTCACCAAGGAAGCCCTCGAACTTCAAGGTAGTCGGCACCTCTGTCTTCCAATCCCCGGAAGCCCTCGATTGTAATCAACAAAAATCAGAGTCGCACGAAGCAAGTCTACACAAGTAAAAGTTTTAACAAGTTGTTCGAACTTTCTACCCGAAGCATGAGAGTTAAAAAGAGCCTCTCTGTCTAGAAATCACTTCAATAGCATGTAATCACAAGTTGTGTCAAAGTTGTTGCTTCTTTTCAAATGATCTTCTATTTATAGTCTCGGTTGGAACAGTCGGCTCCCTCCTCCAACAGTCATATTTTTCCTTAAATTTCGGAGGGACCTATACACATGTCACTCAAACAACGGTTAGTTAGAAACATAATGGATGACATCGTTTTATAAAAAAACGTGTGTAACTGAAGGCACAACATCGTTTTATAATGAAACGAGTGTAAGAATAATAAAAACATGAAGTTAGAAATGTAAGAAAATAAAATTCCGGATTCTAACAAAAATGGAATTCAATGTCTATAATAAAAGGATATTCGGATTCTGTTTCATAGGAATTCGGAACCTGAATTCTGTAGAAATCCGGAGTCTGAATTTCTAAGGAAATTCAGAGTCTGGTTTCACCAGAATTCAGAATCTGAACTTATAGCATTCAAAGTCGAACTTGTAGAAGTTAGGAGTCTAACTAGTAAAAGTTCAGAGTCGAACTCATAAAATTTAGGATTCAAACTAGTAAAAGTTTAGAGTCGAACTCATAGAAGTTCAGAGTCGAACTCATAGAAGTTTGGAGTCAAACTCATAGAAGTTCAGAGTCGAACTAGTAAAAGTTCGGAGTCAAACTCATAAAAGTTCAGAGTCGAACTAGTAAAACTTCAGAGTCAAACTCATAAAAGTTCAGATTTTAACTAGTAAAAGTTCAGAGTCAAACTAGTAAAAGTTTAGATTCGGACTCATAGAAGTTCTGAGTCAAACTTTGTTAGAGTTCGTATCCATAATTTGGAATGGAACTTTATTAGAGTTCGTATCCTGAATTCGGAGTGGAACTTTATTATATTTCATATCCTGAATTCAAAGTGGAACTTTATTATAGTTTGTATCCAGAATTCGGAGTTGAACTTTATTAGAGTTCGTATCCAGAATTTGGATCATAAAACAGAATGCTTCATATCTAAGTATTATATGATTCTGAGGTTTTAGGTATAAATATAATTTTTAAACTTAAGTAAAATATTGATATGTGTAAGGAAATCTAGGTTAGGGTAAATTTCCTTAAGGAAGGAAATTTTCCTTAGATAAGTAAAATATATATTTTCTTAACTATAAGGTGTTTGTGATTTTCAAAACAAGAAGGAATAGAAAAGTCATAAGGAAAACCTTGTTGACTCAACAATCTCCCCCTTTTTGGAAAGAACAAACAACCTTACGAAAAATAATATAAGGACTTTGAAAATTCTCATCAGACTTTGAAATTAAAATTTATCTCCCTTTTTTCATGGATAATGATGAATACAACTAACTCCCCCTTAGGCATTGAAACTCTAAGGATTGTATTCTAAATTTCTAGAGTGAAGTTTTCATTATCATGGGAATGAAAAACTTTTTAATGAGAAACTCCCCATTACTTTAAGGATATATTCACTTAGAAAGTTTTCCTTCTCCATTTTAAATTTTTCCTTCTCCCCTTTTAAGTAGTTCTTTTTCCTTCTCCCCCTTTGTGATTTTCAAAAATAATTTAAGGGAATGGAATGGAAATAACATACCTGAAACATTAGTAAATAGTAAAACAAGATACAACCAGCCAAAATTTCATTATAGTTGAAAAAAAATTACAAGGAAAGACAAATGACACAAAAGATCAGATTGAGTCTATTTTTCTTTATTTTCCTTCAGGATTAGCTTCTTCAACGAGGTTTTCAGCTTCTTCAAATGTTTCTGATCCCCCTCAACTTGCTTCTCCAAAGCTTTTATCCTTTCATATTGAGCTTTCAAAACTTCTGCCTGAGCCTTCATGGCCTCTTCTTGCATCTTCAGTAACTCATCTTGCTTTACAAGCTTTTCTTTGAGCTCAATCCAGAGATCTCTATCCGTTTTAAAATTTTGAGCAAAATAATTAACCTTCCCATTCAATTCCTTTACTTGTTGATTCTGAGAACATTGCTCAATGATTATATCATCCTAAAGATTCTAAATCATGGAGTCTTCGGTGTCAAAAGCATCTTTAACATCAATCTGAAAACGATCAAGCTCAGCCATGTAATCTTCAACTTTCTTAGACCAGAAAGTGATTTTGTTGCATGATTTCCTGTGAACATCATAATTGATAAGGAAATTTCTATGATCATCCTCAATCTTCACACACTTATGCATCATCACAAATAAGGATTATGACTTCTGATTCAAGCTATGTTGCAGCATCTGTCATCTGGAGTCTATAGTGGGAAATATCAGAATGGTGTCCACCAACTTTTTCAAAGACTCGACAAAAAAGTCATGTCCCTGTGCTGATGATTCCGAATCAGACACTTTGCATGGGGATTGTTCTTCTTCAATTTTCACCAGCTTCCTTTTAGAAGAACCACCAAATTCTTTCTTCTTGATGATATCTTTTGTTGGTGTATCCATGAGAACTTGCTTACCTTTATCAGTTTTCAGAATGGGTTGATCATCTGGAGATTCTTCCTCACTCTCTGATAGTTGAAAAATAATGTCTTCATCTATTTTCTCCTTTTCTTCTCATTCCCCAAGAAAATTCTTCTCATATTATTCTTCTTTAGATAAAACATTTTCCTTCTCTTCCTCTTGCTTATCATCATCCTTCCTACCTTTTTTCTCAACTCCCTTTCCCGGAGTGACATGTTTTGCAGATTCAGTCTTTTCATGATAATCCTCTACTTGTTTAATTAGGTCATCTAGATCAGAACTTCCTTCTTATTCTTCTTCTTTTCTTTCAACAACTTCTTCTTCCACTTCTTCACCAGTTGTTTTCTATACTTCTTTAACAACCTCTTTCCCTTTGGATGTTTCTGGAGTGGAGTACTTTTTCCCAGGAGTCTTTGGTAATGGTTGGACATCAAATGTTTCCAGAATGGGGATCTTCTCATAGGATACTTCTGTATCTCTCAACAGAGATTGTACAAGCTCAGCTTCAGATATATTTTTCTTTATCTTCTTTTCTTTTTCTTGTTTTTATAACTCATCAGAATCTTTCTCTTTTAAGGCCTAAGCCTTAGCAGGATCTAATCCTAATTGAGGGTCCCCTTCTTTTCTCTTCTCCTTGTCTTCCCTCCACTTAGCAGCCACTTTATTTGGGTAGGATTTTTGTTTCTATGGCTTGGGTGGTGCAGATTGAGTTTCCTTAGCTTTCTGGGTCTTGTCTTTAACCACCACTTCTTTCAACTTTCTCTTCTTCCCTGCCTTTTTAGATGGTTCCGAAGTTTGTTGATCTTTCTGAGCTGCCTCAGCCTCTTCATCTAGTAAAGGGTAGAATTCTCCAGATTCAATAGAAAAACTCATCTTCATACTCTTTAATGTACCATCACTAACCGGAATTACCTTACAATTTCTTTTCTTGGAAGTGTAAGCAACTTTAAATGAATCAAGACATCTGATAATAATCTTAGAAAGAAAGTCCGGATACATTATGATCTGAGCTTTCAGATTCCCTTCTTTAATATTCTTAAATGTAATCAAAACATGCCTCATCAAATTCAACATCCTTAGATTTACCAAAAAATCTAAGATGTATATATCACTCTTCTTGAGATTATCCTTATCACCCCTTCCTGGTACTAAAAATCCTTGTACCCACAGTTGTAGAATCTGATTGTTCGGAGAGAGATGAGGAATCTTAGCAGTCTTGGCATCTTTAAGTCCAAGGCATTTCAATGCGTTCACTTTGTTAAAACTTCCTTGCTCATCCGGAAGCTTATGTGAACAATACTCAACATCACCTTCATATGATAGACCCACCAAGCTTACAACCTCGGTGTAAGAAAGCATATAAGTCTTTCAATAAGATTTGAATGAAAACTTCTCTCTCCCATATTCCTTATGGAAGGAAACAGACTCGTAAAACTCAATAAGAAAATCTATATAAACCGGATCCTATTTCACTGGCCTTGATAAGTAAACATCCTTCCAGCCATTCAATCTGATATTCTTAGATATAAGAGAATCATATTTGTAGAAACTCAGATGCACTAACCTCTCCCTGTAAACTAACAATTTTGAGATTGGATTTGTAGTTGACATATCCTGAGAAGTATCTTCAACAGACATTTGGAATAAAGAGCTCTAGAAGATTCGGAACGAGCTTTAAGAAAGGAGGAAAAACTTCAATACGCGAGAAATTGAAGATCGATGTGGGACAACCATTGGGGGGTCCCCTTTATATAGGTGATGGATATGACTTTTGAGCTTCAAAAAACCATCTAACGGTTGAAAAACTCTCTGATATTATCTAATAGTTGAAAACATACCCTCAAGGATATCTTGAATCCGATCTTTTGTGGTTTTAAGAAAAACAATCAGATTTAAGAAAACTGGAATCTGAGAAATTTTAAAACTCATAGGAAAATACCAATGAGTAAAATATGAGTATGAAAAATTTTGTAAGGAAATCATACCTTTCGGATTGGCCATGAAGTTTATTCATAATAGGTGATATTATTCTTGAAGAAAAATTTGACTATGAAGAACTAACTACAAAAAACTTAAAGTTGAGAAGACTTTGAGTACCAAAACTCTAGTATGAAATGTATGAGTAAGAAAATCCCAGAACGAAAAGTTTGAGTACAAAAAATTTCAGTACGAAAATTATGAGAATGAAAATTCTCATTACGAAAGTTCCAGTTTAGAAAATTTCCATTATGAAAATTTCTGTTCTGAAAACATCATTACGAAAATTTTAGTTACAAAAGTTTGAAAAACTGACTACAAAAATTTTGATTACAAAAGCCTTAAAAACTGACTACGAAAATTTGATTACAAAATCTTTAAAAAACTGACTACGAAAATTTGATTACAAAAGCCTTAAAAAACTGACTACGAAAATATTGATTACAAAATCTTTTTTTTAAACTGACGATGAAATTTTTGATTACAAAAGATTTTTTTTAAAAAAAATGACTACGAAAATTTTGATTATGCTAACAAACAAATGTACTCCCTCTATGAAAATGAGTTTATTACTGTAAGGATAATTGTTCAACAAGAAGTTAATGAATAAGGATTACCTCATGATTATCATTCCTAACTTCTATTTAATGTATTTAAATCTATCGGAGGGTAAATATTTTGTAAAAATGTCAGCAAGTTGATCTTGTGTTCTGATAAACTGTAGAATGATATCTCCTTTAAGTGTGTGATCCCTAAGAAAGTGATGCCTAATATCTATGTGTTTTTTACGAGAGTGATGTGCGGGATTTTTACTAAGGGAAATGGCACTTGTGTTATCACAAAAAAAATGAGTCTTAGTAAAACTCAAGCCATAATTTGTGAGTGTGTGTTGGATCCACAACACTTGAGCACAACAACTTCTAGCTTCTACATATTCAGCTTCAGCAGTGGAGAGTGCTACTGAGTGTTGCTTCTTGCATGACCAAGAAACTAATGAATCTTTTAAGAAATGACAAGTTCCAGATGTACTTTTTCTATCCATTCTACATCCACCAAAGTCAGCATCTGAAAATATTTTTAAGATAAAATCATTTCCAGAAGTATAAAATAATCTTATATCCATGGTACCCTTTAAGTAGCGAAAAATCTTGTCACTGCCTTTAAATGAGATTTCTTAGGATTGGATTAATATCTTGCACATATGCATACTGAAAACATCAAGTCTGGTCGACTAACTGTCAAGTAAAGTAGACTTCCTATCATATCTCTAAAAGATGTTTGATCTACTGGATTCCCAGCTTCATCAAGATCAAGTGTGTTTGAGGTACTAATAGGAGTACTTATACTCTTAGTGTTTTCATACTCATACTTTTTAAGAAAATATTTAATATACTTATGTTGAGATAAGTATATTACTTCTGGTTTTTGAGAAATTTTAAAACCAAGTAAAAAAGTTAACTCACCCATCATACTCATTTCAAACTCAGATTTCATTAGATCCACAAAATAATCAGTTAATAATTGTTGAGTTAAACAAAATAATGTCATCAACATAAATTTTAACAATCAAAACATGTTTCCTATCTTTCTTTATAAAAAGGGTTGGATCTTCATTTCCCTTAACATAGTTATTTTGAAGCAAAAATCATGTAAGTCTATCATACCAAGCTCGTGGGGCATGTTTAAGGCCATACAAAGATTTGGTAAGTCTAAAAACATGATCAGGATGTTTTTTATCATCAAATCCAGGAGGTTGTTCAAAAAAAATATCCTCTTTAACATAACCATTAAGAAAATAACATTTCACATCCATTTGAAAAAGTTTAAAACTGAAGAATTCTGCAAGGGCAAGTTAGATATGAAAAGATTCAAGTCTAGCTACAGGAGAATAGGTTTCTTCATAGGCTATTCCCTCTTACTGATTATAGCCTTTAGAAACTAGTCTAGCTTTATTTCTAACAATGAATCCATTTTCATCACATTTATTTATGAAGACCCATTTTACTCCAATAATAGAAGTTTCCTTAGGCCTTTCAACCAAGGTCCATACATTATTCCTTTCAAATTCATTTAACTTATCTTGAATGTCTTTGATCCAATCATCATCACCTAAACCTGCATCGGTGTTTTTTGGTACTAATTGGGAAAGAAATGCTGGATGTTTTACTTCATTTCTTAAGGAACTTCTAGTCCTTATAGGTTGATTGACATCACCAATGATACTATCACTGTGATTATTCTTAAGAAACACCTAACTTGGGTTTTGTAAAACTTGTTCACCAACAAAGGGTATAAAGTCTTCTGGGGTAAATGTTTCAGAAATAATTTCTTGAACATTTTCCTTATCAGAAGGATCTTCTATCAAAGGTTGATAATCAGTTTTTGAAAACACATCCGATGATGTAGGTTGGGATGGTTTAAAAAAAAGGGCCAGACTCATCAAATTTTACATGTACTGTTTCCTCAACAGTACAAGTGTTTTTATTGAAAACTCTATAAGCCTTAGAAGTTGTGGAGTAGCCTAAGAAAATTACTTCATCAAATTTTAGTGCAAATTTGTCTAGATTATCTTTAGTATTCAAGATGAATACCTTGTAACCAAAAACGTTGAAGTAGGAAAGTCTTGGTTTTCTACCATTCCATAACTCATAAAGAGTTTTATTAAGAAAAGGACTAATAAAAACTCGATTTATAATATAACAATCAGTACATACAGCTTCAGCCCAGAAATGACTAGCTATAGAATATTCACTCAACATGGTTCTAGTTATCTCTTGAAGAATTCTATTTCTTCTTTCAACTACACCATTTTGATGAGGAGTTCTTGGTGCTGAAAAGTTGTGAGTAATACCTTTTCTACTACATAAGGTTTCAAAATCAGAATTTTGAAATTCTCCTCCATGATCACTATGAATTGTTTTTAGTGGAAGGTTTTTCTCATTTTTAACTTGGGCTATAATACTTTTGAAATAAGAAAAATCTTTATACTTCTTTACTAGAAAATAGACCCATGTAAATCTAGTGTAATCATCAACTAGAACAAACACATAGTATTTGCCTCCAATGCTTCCAGTTTGTGTTGGAACAAAAAGATCCATGTGTACCAACTTTAACGCATCAGTTGTTGAGACTTTACCGATTGATTTAAAACCCGTTATATGTTTCTTTACATATTGACAAGGATCAAAAACTTTAGAAGAAACAAATCTAAGCTCTGGTAGATCTTTAACTAAAACTTTCTTAGAAGGTTTACAAAAGTTTCTAAGGTTACAGTGTCCTAACCTTCTATTCCATAACCAAGAATGATCTTCCATTTCACTTAGGCAAGGTATGTCTTGGCTCATTAGGTCTTCTATGTTCAAAGTGTAAACATTATCTTGCCTATGGGCAGAGATAATAAACTATTCCTTGGAATTGTGTACTAAGAACTTATTATTCCTAAAATTCACAAGGTATCCTTTATCACATAATTGACTTATGCTATTGAGGTTGTGCTTAAGACCCTTAACAAACAAAACATTTGAAATCAATGTTTTACCAAGAAGAACAATATTACCTATACCAACAATTTCTCCCTGAGCATTATCTCCGAAAGTTACTTTTCATCCTTTCGTCTTGATAATATTTTTGAAATAGTTTTTATTACCATTCATGTTTTGGGAACATCCACTATCCATGTACCAAGTATTGTTGTTGGTACTTTCCCTATTTTCCTGAAAACAAGAAACACGTTAGGTTTTCATAATCCAGACTTGCTTGGATCCGGAATTGTTAGACAACAAAATTTTAGGTATCCAAATTTGTTTAGAAAAATATGCTTTATGAAACCTAAGAGATTGAACTCTATTCAAAGAACAGTTTTTCTTCCAATTCCCACCACTTTGACACTTAGTGCAAAAGGGGGCTCTAAAAGGAGCAAAATAGTTGTTTTTGAAAACTGGTTTTTGGTGAGTATAACCTAATCCAGTAATGTTTCCTTGAGGTTTAATTTGAGAATACATCTTGTCAAAATTTTCCTTCCCAGAGGTAAATTTTGAAAGGAGCTTCTTTAGAGAAAAAATTTCATATTTTAGTCTGATGACTAAATTCTTATCCTCAGGAATCATTTCCATAGAGTTAGATTTTTCCTCAAGAACTTTCATCTTTAAAATAGCATTCTTAATATCTTTAGAAAGTTCTTCCCTTTCATAATTTTCTTTCTCAAGGTCTTTAGAAAGTTTTACTAAAATATTTTCTTTATCTTTAAGATCTGCAGAAAGATCTGAAATCTCTTTTGTAATAATTTCTTCCCTAGTATTTTCCATGTCTAATTTCTTATAAATTTTACAATTTTTTGTTTCAAGTAACCTGGAAAATCTGGATACTTCTTCATATGAAGGTTCTTCATTTTTTAAGGATGAAGTATCTTCATTAGAAGTTCTATTTTTAGAATAGTAATTCTTATCAAGAGATAAATTTGTTAAAGCCTCGGCAGAGCGTACCTTTTCCATAAGACATGTATGTGGAAAAGAAGTATTAGCAATGAATCTCATATTCTTCTGAGCCGATGAATCATATTCTGAGGATTCACATTCTGAAGAGTCTCTACAGCTAGCACTCCAAGTAGTATTAGCTTTCAGATTTTTCTTAGCTTTAGCTTTGTAGAACTTCTTCCTATTCCTTTCAAAATGCCTATCTTTTCTTTCTTTCTTTTTAAGAATAGGGAAATTAGGTCGTATGTGTCCACTTCTCTTGCATTCATAGCATGTGACTTCTGAATCTTTCTTATCCTTCCTTTCCTTCTTCTTATACTTGGATTAGAAATTTATTTGACCAGTTATCTTGTTCAATCTTCAAGAAAGATTTGTTAACTCATTCTTTGAGACTTCACTCTCACTAGATTCGGATTGGATAGTAACCTTCTTAGACTTGGATCTAGTTACTCTCATAGGAGTCTTATCATTCATGTGATTTGATGTTGTTGTAAAAGCAACAGTACCATTCCCATTATTCTTTTTGATGTTGTCAGTATCTCTCTACTTCATTGTTTCATGTTGGAGAAGAGTTCCAAACAGCTCATCTAAGGAAATTTAAGTGACCTTCCTGTTCTCATGAATTGTTTTCATCTTGTATTCCCACTCATTGGGCATAATATCAATAATCTTATCCATAAGAACTTCATCCTCCAGAATTTTCTCTCCCATAGATTGTAATCTATTCAAGATAGTCATAAACCTTTGTTGTACTTTGCTTATAGGTTCTCCATAAGGAATGTTAAAACCATGATACTTAGCTCTCAACATATCTCTTCTTGTCTCTATGACTTTGGATGTACCAAAATGAGTAACTTCAAGTTTCTTCCATATACAGTTAGGTGTTTCATAAGAAGAAATTTGGTTATATATGTTCCTAGTCATTAAACATAGAAGAGTATTGCATACCTTATAGTTTAATTGATAATCATGCTTCTCTTGGATTGTGAAAGCACTTACTTCCTTGTCATGAATTTTATAACCACCGATAAGCATAAAAAAGTTATATACTCCAGTATTGATAACAAAAGTCTTCATTCGATCTCTCCAATACTCATAATCATTGCCATCAAAAATTGGTGGTCTTTTAGGATTTAGGTTGTCGATGGAGGAAATATTTAAACCTTCCATCTTAAAAAATCTTACTACACAAAAACTTGTTAATAACAAAAGTTCAAATTCAAGGAGAATATTCCTATGCAAGGAAAATATAAAACAATTAATAACTAGGCAAGAAAAACTTATATGTGAGTATAATAATTTCAGAGACCTTCTTTGATACAAATTGTAGGATCGAAATAAAGATGTAGATGCTAAATATACAAGAGGGGGGTGAATTGTACACTTTAAAATTTTCCTTAAACAAGGAAAGATCTAAGTTTAACCATGTTAAACTTCAAAAATTCACAACACCTGTAACACCAATTGAAATATTGGGACAAAGTATAATGTTACAAACGTCTAGCTCTATACACTTTCTTAAATCTGGAAAGTGATTCCTAAAAACAGGTTCCGAAAATATGGATCTGGAAAATGAAACTTAACCAAAGTTTACAATATGAGATTCTACCTTAAAACATATAGAATCTAAATTAATCAGAGTAAAAGTGTAAGGAAATATAAGAAGATTATACTTTACTTACAATACAAAAATAAGTGGTAAAACTTGTAACAAAAACAAGTAACAAGATATAAATCTTTTAACCCAAAGATAAGGGTATCCAACAACCTTGGATAAAGGTCCCTTGATTTATACTTCCAAGCAAGTCTGTCTTACCCACACCAGATTAAGCCCTCGATACAAAGATCGGAGTCTCTGTCTTGCTATCTTTGCAATCCCTCAAGTTCAAGGTAGTTGGAACCTCTGTCTTCCTCAGCAAGGAAGCCCTTGAACATCAAGTTAGTCGGCACCTCTGTCTTCCTATCCCCAGAATCCCTCAATTGTAATCACCAACAATCGGAGCCGCATGAAGCAAGTCTGTACAAGGAAAATTTTGAACAAGTTGTTCAAACTTTCTGCATAAAGCTTGAGAGTTAAAAAGAGCCTCTCTCTCTAGAAATCACTTCAATAGCATGTAAACACAAGTTGTGTCAAAGTTATTTCTTCTTTTAAAATGATCTCCTATTTTTAGGATCAGTTGGAACGGTCAGATCCTTCCTCCAATAGTCATATTTTTTCTTAATTTTCAGAGGGACCTGTACACATGTCACTCAACCAATGGTTAGTTAGAAACAGAATGGACGACATTGTTTTATAACAAAACATGTGTAACTGAAGGCACGACATCATTTTATAATGAAACGAGTGTAAGAATAAGAAAAACTTGAAGTTCGAAATGTAAGAAAATAAAACTTTGGAGTCTAACCAAAATGGAATTCAGATTCTATAATAAAAGGATATTCAGATTCTGTTTAATAGGAATTCAGAACCTGAATTCTGTAGAAATCCGGAGTCTGAATATCTAAGGAAATTCGGAGTCTGGTTTCACCAGAATTCAGAATCTGAACTTACAGAGTTCAGATTCCAACTTGGAGAAGTTCAGAGTCGAACTAGTAAAAGATCAGAGTTGAACTAATAAAAGTTCGGAGTTGAACTAGTAAAAGTTTGGAGTCAAACTCATAGAAGTTCAGAGTCTAACTCATAGAAGTTCAGAGTTGAACTAGTAAAATTTCAGAGTCGAACTCATAAAAGTTCGGAGTCGAACTAGTAGAAGTTTGGAGTCGAACTAGTAAAAGTTCTGAGTCGAAATCATAGTGGTTCAGAGTCGAACTAGTAAAAGTTCAGAGTCGAACTCATAGAAGTTCGGAGCCAAAAAATTTTAGAGTTCGTATCCATAATTCAGAATGGAACTTTATTAGAGTTTGTATCCTGAATTCGGAGTGGAACTTTATTAGAGTTCGTATCCTAAATTCGGTGTGGAACATTATTAGGGTTTGTATCTAGAATTCAGAGTGGAACATTATTAGACTTTGTATCCAGAATTCGGATCCTAAAATAGAATGCTTCATATCTATGTATTATATGATTCTGTGGTTTTAGGTATGAATCCGATTTTTATAATTAAGAAAAGTATTGATACGTGTAAGGAAATCTAGGTTAGGGTAAATTTCCTTAAGGAAGGAAATTTTCCTTAGGAAAGTAAAATATATATTTTCTTAAGTATAAGGTGTTTTTAATTTTCAAAACAAGAATGAATGGAAAAGTCATAAGGAAAACCTTATTGACTTAAGACCTAGAACATCACCTTGGGGTGATCCTGTATTGTTTGTTAAAAAGAAATATGGTTCAATGAGACTTTCTATTGATTATTGTAAAGACCTGTAAAATTCAAGGGAAATTTTTTCTTAGTTTTCTTTGGGATTTTACAAGTACGTAGTTTCTGACAGCACCTGATTCTGAGGCCCGGTGTGCCCGGAATCAATTTCCGAAGTTTAGCTCGGGTACGTTCAGTGAACGAACGAGCTGGTTTTTCTATCTTTTGAACCGGTGCTCAGAATCAAAATCTGAGGGCACTGATTATTTTGCAACTCCTGTAATTTCTTAGGAACACCTTTTCCTAAGATGCATTTCCTCGGGTGGCGATGTTAAAAAAGTGAGGAATAAAAATATAATTGTTTTATTTTTATTTCTTTACTAAGTGGTTTAAGTGAAATTAAGTTGTGTCACAACTTAATTTCTCTCTACTTTTTGGTTAACATACATGTGAGGGAGTTGGGGTGGGGCCCACACTATCCCCCACCTTTCAATTCTCTAACTCCCCATTAATCACCCTATCACTTTTAATTTTTTGTAACACACCCGCACCTCCCCCCTTTTAATGTCAAGTCAACTCAAGCATTTTTTCTTCCACTTTAATTACATGCCAATAAAATGCCTAATTAATTGGATAACGTGTGTTAATTAATTTGATGAATTCATTTGGAATTTCAAATTAATTATGGGCTGTGAGTGTGTAAATTAAATAAGATAATGTCTTATTTTATTGGGGTGATTCGTTGTGTGGAGGAGAGAACCCTCGAAGATTTTCTCCTTCCTTCTTGAAGAATGCGAAGAACACTGAATTTGCAATGAAGAATGTCGTCTCATCTTTTCATCTTATTTCTACGTTGAAGGAAGCAAGACGTCGCATCCTTCATCGGGCGAACACCGACGACATACAAAGCCTCTTTCCGCGACGCCGTCTTCCGCGACGCCATTTCTCCGCGATGATCATCATTCGAAGACTTCTTCCAGTTAGGGTATTTTCATATAAAGTATATGTGAATTATCCCCTTGTGCATCCATATTATAATTTCAGGATGTTTGAATATTTTAACTTCAATAAATTATACCATCTTCTAAAGCATGTCGTTTAATGTTTTCTTTTTGAAAAACACTTAACGCGGAGGGTGTGTGCCAAACAAACACGGCCCGACAACCCTCCGCAGTTTGTTTATTGGTGTGCGGATCTACGGGAGATGCTGAAGCAGGCTGCAAAGGCATCTTTACCCCTTCACAGTAATCTATGGGTCCTGGGAGAGCCACAGGCGTGAACGGTGGGCAAAATAGACCACCGGAGCGCGTCCGGTGGTCCACGGAAGGCGTTGTCGGCGTGCCGCCGCGGCTAAATCCGCGGCCGCGTAGGATCCGGGGAAGATGCGACGACCAGCGCCCCGTCCGCTGGCAAAGGGGGGGACCGTATCCTCCCTCCCAGCTCAGCTGTTGGCCGATCCAACGGGCCCCCCCCTGGCCGGGCCGGGGTGGGTCGCGCGGACCAGGCCGGGCCGGGATGGGCCGCACCGGGCCGGGCCAGGCCCAGACCCCCCATTTCAGACTATTTTCAGTCATTTTCCCATATCATGGGATTCGGAACTCTGATATATCCACCATCAGTTAAGTTGGGATCCTTGGATCGAGGCGGTCGTTTCGGTATATCACAGTCAAGGTTTAGGAGAACTTTGGGTACGACTTGGTTGGTTCAAACACGAAACCAATCGGGCCCTCGGAGCGGAAACAATTATAACTTGAGCACCGGACGTCTGATTGACGTCTCGTTGAATTTTTTGGATTCCTCTTAGTGAGATAGACCTTTTTTCTTACTCTGCGCAAGGTTTGGATGTAGTTGGAGTATGGTCGGTTTGGTTTTGACTTAAAAACCAACAGGGCCCCTGGAACGAAAAAGCCAATAACTCTCAGACCGGGCGTCCGATTGACGCGCCGTCTGTCACATTGAGTTCCTTTTGTTGAGATGGAACTTTGGGATACATAAACTCCGGAATACGTGTCAGTTGATGTATAGACCCCCCCTTGGCTCGTGGAGCAGACCCTCCCGGAATCGAGCATGCTGTGTGTGGGAACCCTAGAGCTGGCTGCGACTGCGACGACGATGAAGACTGCACTGAAATCCTCCATGGGTTCGGCAGCGACGACGAATGCACTAAAGTCTTCTGTGGGTTCAGCAGTGATGAAGACCGTACTAAAATCCTTCGTGGGTTCGATGGAGATGAATACTGTTCTTGTATCCTACGTGGGTCTGGCAGTACTACTGTTCTTGTATCCTATGTGGGTCCGGTAGTATTTGACCTCTGTTGTAGTATCCTACGTGGGTCTGACAGAGTAGCTGGTCTTGTATCCTATGTGGGTCCGACAACTTAGCGGGTTTAGTATCCTACGTGGGTCCCAACTTAGATGAATCAGTGGCTACATCTGATCATCGCTATCACCTTACAAAGAAGTATACCTGTGTGAGCTGAGTCTTGACTTTGAATCATTATCTTAGATATGATTGACTTGTTTTCCTATGTGGAATTGGGTTGTTCTTTACTATGTGGATTGGGTTGTACTATCCTATGCAGACGTGATCGAACTTGGGCTTGGATGTTGGAGCCAAACTGGAATTGATGACTTAGATATATATATGGGAATATACCTAAGTAGTGTTGGATGTAACTTCGTGATTGTATCTTTCCTTTGTGGATTATACTTTTTGGATTCTGGAAGACCTTCGGGGTCTTGGGGTCCCTACTGAGTAGCGTATACTCACCCCTACACAGGCTATGCCCACACTACATTGTGATGGATGGAGACGAAGGACAACACTGATCGTGGTTGAGGCTTGTGGAGCAGTCGGTACCTGGAGGTGGACCACTGGGCAGGATGTACACGGAGCGGACGGCTGGACCTGAGGAGCTGAGGAGGCTATCTGTACCCACCCATCAGGTAGGACTTCTAGTGGACGGCTCGACATTGCTTCTTTACTTTTAGTTGCTGTACTTTCTTTCCAGTTGTACTTACTTTCAGTTTCGGTTTGTATTCTGGCCCATTTACTTTCCGCACTTACTATTGTACTTAGTTTACTTAGTGTTTACTTCTGTTGGCTTACTCTGTGGTGTTTGTTTACTTTATAAAGGCAATGTCTTCCCCTTTTTTTCAGGATTTACGCCTTGGTGCAATTCACCAGCCCCTGGCCTATGGAAGGTGGGCTCGGGGTAGTCACGACACGAGTCTTGAGGACGGGTCGTGAAAAATTGGTATCAGAGGAGTTCGGTTCTATCGCAGAACTCAGGACTCTGATCTTTCTTCTTTATGAAGCAATATTGTTAAGGGTATTGAGTGTGGTTATCAGTCTAGAGAGTCCAGTGTTGGTGCGGCGGTCGACGTATATGTACACCAGGACCCTGACTTCTGATTTCCAACTCAATGCGTGAAAACATTGATTGCATGTGTATTTCAAAAGTTTTCTCTGTGATTACTTGTGTCATCTCACCAGGTATACTGTTTTGACCGTGGAACACGTGTTTCTTTTCAGGATGGCCCCACAACGGCAACCAGCTAGGGTTCAGAGATTTGTGTGAGACGACAACCCACCGAGCGATGAGGCCTCGGTGCAGGGACCTTTTTCAGCGGAGGCACCGACGGTACCTCTACCCGCTGAGCCACCGATGCTCCCAGCCCCAGCCGCTGAGAGTGCACATCGCCTTAGTGCACTGCACGAGTTTCAACGTCAGAGACCGCCCAGGTTCCGCGAGGAGAAGGACCCTCAGGCAGCCGAGGATTGGATGATGTCTTTACTTCGAGTTTTCAGGCTAGTGGGGACACCAGATGACCTCATGGTGATCCTTGCAGTGAGCCTCCTACACGCTGCAGCAGGCAGATGGTGGAGCTTGATGCTCCAAGTTCACAACGAGGCATCTCTTCTCTGGACGGACTTTGAGAGCCTCTTCCGCTCAGAGTTAGTCCCAGCCACCCTCCGTGCGGTGTGCATCCAAGAGCTACTACAGATGCGATAGGGCAACATGACGGTAGCACATTACTCGATGAGATTTACTGATCTCTTGCGCTATTCGACGGACATGGTACGAGACCCATTCTTCCGGGCCTGGACATTCGAGCAGGGACTGAGGATTGAGATCAGGGCATCGATTTGATCTCCCTCAGCATTCCAACACATGAAGGAGTACTGGAGTGAGCCCTTCTCATAGAGAGCTTTCTTGCTGAGCCTACACCTGCAGCAAGACCTACTGCAGGGAGGCACGTAGCAGAGTCTTCTGCATCTGGCAGTCGACGGATGTTACAGGGGTCCAGTCGGACTAGACCATCAGGCAGACAACCTTAGGAAACTGTCTCAGAGGTGCGGGGCACCCAGCGCAGAGCCAGCCTTCCGAGGAGAAGACAGTGCTACGCATGCGGCGTTCAGGGCCACATGTCTCATGACTGCCCGACCCACCGTGCATAGGAGCAGCAGAGAGTTGAGGGGCCACCCAGGTAAAGGTAAAGGGTTGATCGTGGAGGTCCGCAGGGAGTAGGCAGATGAGGCAGAGGAGCTGGACGAGCAGCAGGTGGTAGGAGGCGCTTTGTGGCTTTACAGCCACCACCACCAGGAGGTCCACCCTGACCACAGGGAGCTAGCGGACAAAGGCAGGCTCAGCTTCAGGCAGCGGAGGCCTACGACCACGGCACGCCAGAGATGATTCGAGGTACTATCTGTGTCTACTCCACCCTTTCTGTAGTTCTTATTGACACAAGAGCGAGTCATTATTTCATTGTCGATGCCCTTGTTCGGAGCTCGGAGATTCCGATGGAGCCGTTGGCTCGATCCTTACGGCTAGAGACTCCAACAGGAGAAGACTCGACAATTACGCACTGGTGTCGGCAGTGTGAGCTTACTCTAGGAGGTGAGAGCTTTGGCTGGGATCTTTTCGTAGCGGCGTCGAGGCCTTATGACGTCATCTTGGACATGGATTGGTTATCTACAGTCCTTGATCAGATCGACTGTATTAGGCGTAAGGTGCGGTGTGTCCGCACCGACGGGAGCAGGTTTACCTTAACCGGTGAGAAAGGAGCCTTTGCAGCGCTGGATGGACTCACGTAGAGGAGAGGACAACGCATCACTCATCAGTTGGCTAGCCTTATCCTAGGATCAGTTGATGTGCGGAGTCCTAGTTTTCCTACAGTGGTGGACCAGTATGCGAATGTTTTTCTTGATGACATTCCAGGACTACCTCCTCACATAGAGGTAGACTTTTATATTGACCTATACCCCGGGACAGCCCTGATATCCACTCCAGCATATCGGATAGCTCCCGCTGAGCTTCGAGAGCTGCGGGTATAGCTGGAGGACTTGTAGGGAAAGGGATCCATACGACCTAGTGTTTCACCCTGGGCTTCCCTAATTTTGTTTGCCAAGAAGGCGGACGGGAGCTTGCGATTATGTGTCGACTATCGTCGCCTAAACCAGGTGACCGTGAGGAACAAGTATCAGTTACCAAGGATTGTCAACCTCTTCGATCAGCTCAAGGGAGCACGGTGGTTCTCGAAGATAGACCTCAGGTCAGGCTATCATCAGCTCAAAGTTCAGGATGAGGGCGTGCAGAAGACGGCCTTCAGATGTCGGTATAGACACTATGAGTTCTTGGTAATGCATTTCAGCGTGACCAACTCTCCAGCAGTGTTCATGAGTCTCATGAATAGGATCTTTCATCCATACCTCAATCGATTTGTCGTGGTCTTCATCGATGACATATTGATATACTCGACCACTAAGGAAGAGCACGCCCACCACTTGTAGGTCATACTGGACACACTCCGAGAGCACCAGCTTTATAGTAAGCTCTCTAAGTGTCAGTTCTGGTTACGTGAGGTCCACTTCTTGGGACACGTCATCTCTGAGGTGGGAGTTGCGGTGGATCCTACGAAGATTGAGGCAGTGCTAGCTTGGGAGCCAACCAGGAGCGTGAGAGAGGTGCATAGTTTCTTGGGGCTATCTGGGTACTACCAGAGATTCGTTTCAGACTTCTCCAGAGTTTCAGCACTGCTCTCAGCTTTGACAAAGAAGGGGAAAACCTTCGTGTGGTCACACAGATGTCAGCAGATCTTCCAAGAGTTGAGACAGAGATTGACCAACGCATATATCTTGAGGCTATCGGAGGAGGGAGTAGGGTACGTAATCTACCTAAATCTCTATCCTCCTCCTAGAAGCCTTAACTTAAGCAGAAGGCACATCAAGAATTCCTTTGGATAAAACCAAATGGAGTTACCCATATTAAAGTTAATATTTTCTCTTAAATTGTTTTCTTTTATTTTACTTCTCCAAACCCTAAACTATTTTTATTACTTTCTTTTGTAACAACACCAATATCCTCAATATACTAGGATGTTGTTATGAGATGTATCCAAACTACACTTACACACACCTCCATCTAATGGATGAAGAACATAATGTTTCTATGGATGGAAAACTAACACCACACGAAACGATGATTGTTCAAATATCTCCAACTGCCTCTCATGGTGGCCATTATGATGGCACTGTATTTATATATAATATATATTGTGTTTATGTTTTCTTTATGCTTTTGTATTTTTCATTTATAGAATGACTTTATGGTTTCCATTATGGGTAAACGCGATAATCTCATTAAAGGAAATGCGGACTACCACCCCCTCAAAGTGATATGACTTGTTCATACCATATGAGGTATGTATAAAGGATAGATTTAATAATATTATATATGATACCATACTAGAATTATAACACTACTATTTATCATTATTTTTTAATTCTATTAAATATGAAATAGAAATGGAAGTAACGTTCATGCGTACGTATGGATTACCATCTCTATGAACGGTGCATTTCATTTCTTACCTCTAAATGTTATGTACTATTATAAATACATGTATATACTGGATATATATGATATATATGATATCTAAATCATGAATATCATTCGGGATATAATAGACTATTGACCACATTAACAACATGTAATTATAAGAAGTCCATTTTTGACTCAAGTACCAAATATCGACCAAACGAACATTATTAACTTAAATGATTACATATTGTTTATAACATGGTAATAAGTGATATAAAAGGAATAATAAACCTGAAAATGGTTCTTAAGAAAGTAGAAATTTACATAATTTTATGATTTAGGAGATTAAAGAACGAATGGGTCAAGTCGGACATGTGGTAAGGGACTTTGTCTCAATCTCCTTTCATTGAAGCATATTTTGTTTTAATACATGACTTTATTTTATACGCTTTATAAACAAAATTGATTTTTAAAAGGGAATATTTTTCTATGAAGCATTTTAATAAATGAAAAAAAGGAATGTTTCTTTTAACGTAAGTGGTGACAACGACCTTTTCCGCCGCCGTGAGTATTATTTGATCTTTGGATTCCTCAACAAGCCGTAATGTTTTTTTAAAAGAAAATAAATACCATATACTCTTTTATGTATTTTGATATTGAAAATGGTTTTGATAATGGATTTGATATGTCAAAATATTTAAGTGATATATTGTGATTGAAATGTGGAAATTTTTTCTTTCCTTTATATTTGTTTTATGTCTGATGATTTTATAATGGTACTTGGACATTTGACGGGTGGTTACATGATAAACCAAATGACAGGTGGTTATGTGAATACTAGGATGGGTTGTTACATTATAACCTCCATTGAATTGGGTATGGAATTCGGTCGTATGGTTATTCCATTTAGTGATATGTGTAGAAGTTGACCATATGGTTATTCCATTTAAGTATGTTTATGTCCCAAGTTACCTTTATATGTTATGTGTTCTTTATATGGGTTTTATGGTAATATTTTGGTTACAAAAGGGTAAGTAATGATCTTTTATTTAGTGAAGATTATTTACTACTTCATAAAGGTGAAAATTATCACTTATGTTAAAGTATTCATGGTTTACTTGTTGTTTTGAAAAAAAAACTAACAGTTTTCCTTCTTTGTGTATCCCTTACCGAGCTTTTTATGCTCATCCCAATTTTTTGAAATGTTTTTCACAGGACATAATGTGGAATAGGGTCAAGGATGGGATCAAGAAAAATTCATGTTATCTTAAACATGGAACTAGACATGACTCTTTATTCAAGATTTTTTATTTTTTGAAAAAAATGGAAACTGTGTAGAAGTGTCTACTTTGTAATCTTTTAAGACGTAATAGTTATGTCCTAATTCTCTAAAACTCTAAACCTGAAAATATCCTCAATATGAATTATCCATTTAATTCAAGATTATGTAATTTTTTAAGGCCGGGTACTTATAATAAGTGGGAACATAATATATATATATATATATATTTATTAATGTAAGATTGTAACGTTTTGTAACATTGATGGAATTAAATATTATATAGGTGAATTTCATTGACAAGTGTCCATTAAACAAATAAATATTCAGACAAAGGTGATTATTTTTAAATTAACTTCATAAAAAAATAATTTGGATGAAAAATTATAGATATATAAGTAATTTTATTCTATATTAACCCAATTTATTGTTTAATGTGGTGATAAATTTTACCACAATATCTTTTTTATGTTGAATAACATATAATAGGTATACATAAAAAATTTAAATCTATAGATAATAGATATGGCATAAATTTTATAAAAATAAAATTCTGTAAGTTTCAAAAATTAATTTCAAAAAAACACACTAAACATGATGAAATAATATTTTATAAAAATATATTTTAAGAAAAAAACTAGGTTTATTTTTAACACATTCTTATAAAAATATTACATTACTTTTAAATTATTTATTTGATTTATAATAAATAAACATATTTAAAACAAATCAAAATAAGTTATTAATTTAATTTACCAATATAAATATAAATTGTCCTCATAAAAGAATTTTTTCATAACAATATCCTCATTACATACAAATGATTTTTACTTATATTTATAATTCAGTTATAACTGCATAATTTATTTTAGACATATTTAAACCATTATTGTTCATAAATTAGTTAACCCATTTCAAACCCACAAATCCAATAGTTAGATGATCATAATATTTCAATATTATATCATGTTTTGTTTAATCAGAGAGCTCCATGTAACAAAAGTTATCTACGAAAAAAATATTTATAAAGAAATATATTTTAAAATCAAAGGGTGTTATAGTTTATCTATGCATTATTTAAAGAAATTGGTTTTTCATTACTCAACATATATTCATGATTCTTACTTACACATTTTTTTTATAGTTACTATAATATTATAATATTATATTCTATTGAGATATAATAATCCTTTCCCATCTTATGTTCAAGGTAATTATAATGATGAAATTTTTTCTTTATAAAAGTCAAAAATGTTAAGAATTACTCTCATTCTCTCTAAAAAATATATTTTAATTAATTTTTAATAGTCAATCCTCCATATATCTTTATCAAATAATATTTTTATGATTTTTTTTTTAATTTTGGGAAATATTCAATTTTTTATTTTACTTTATCGAATTGAAATATGTTTTCACTCTTTTTACAATGTGGATTTCAATAATTGTAATTCAAAAAATTTAATAATTATTTTCTTTTCATGTCTATATTTATATATTATAATCCACATTTTCTATATAAAACATTTATGTAAATTTTAAGGGTCCATTATTGATATTCCTTTTAAATTGGTGTCTTTATTTATTATATCGCCTTCATGATTTTTAGTAAATTGATTTGTAATTTTTTCTATCTATGATGAAGTTAAGAAATTTATTCTAAAATATAATTTTTATGGATTAACATCCATTTCCTCATTAATAGTGCTAAATCCCAGGGATTTATTTTTTATGAATCACCCACAAAATGATCTCATCAATTATTTATTTTGGTTGATTTATCATTTGGTATCAACCAATCTAGTTATTAAAGTTTATATCTATGATACAATTTTTAAATGTTAAAAAATCCATTTTCCTTCCATGGGTTCTTTATTATATAATTTATGATTAATTTCAAGTGGAACACATTTTCACATATGATTTAAAGGTGGTGTCTGATATATTCATCCATTGCATTAGTTAAGGATTTCAACCTAACAATATATGGATGTTAATTATAGAAATGTATTTCATTTCTTATCATGAAGAATACACATTTTTTATCAGAACATGAAGGGTGAATATTTTATTAATTAATAATATGAAGCGTAATGATTTTGTTCAATTATGATACGAAGAAAGTAATTTTTTTCTCAATGTCATAATTTTCCTATACATATTTCTGTGGTAATTTTTTTAAGATATTTTTCAAGGGTATTTTACATTTCTCTGACTTATACCTATAATTAAGATCCATGAATCATGTTTATTATCCCATGATTCCGTATTATATTTCTATGCTATATGTTTTTTTATTTTATATTAAAAGAACTTATATCATGATTAATTGAAACTTATTATTAAATCATTATATTTTTATTAAAAAAATATACCATACTCTTGTTTTATCATATGTTTTTAATCTAACTCCTGATGACAAGATGATATGCTTTCTCACTTACTAAGAATATGTGCTCACCTATTTTCTTATATTACTATTCTTTGAGTTTTTAAGATTATTATGTTAAATTTGAAGTCTATATGGGACCCTAGTGTTGAAAATTTATGGCATAATGTTCACAAATATTGATGAATATGTAGCTTATTTGGATTTTCCTCAGAGACACTAAACCTTCTACTATTGGGATTGTGATATGATATGGGATTTTCAAATTTTTCTTATGTAAATGATGTGAAATTAAAATATATTTATATTATTTTGTTTTACTTTTAAAATGAAAAAATTTTTACAATCCAAGAATCTAAATGGATTAATATATATTATGATTATATATATATATAAATACTATTTTTATGATTTTAATTATTTATACATAATCACACCATACTAGATCCCCTTTTAGGCATATCTAAGGTTAGATTCATATTTGTAACCTAGAAAATGGAAAATAAAGGAATGGATTGAGCTCAAATCACAAGTATTGTATAAAAACCAATAATTATATCATAAATTGTTTTGTTATAAGAATATGAGAAGTAATGATCATGATAGAAATATCTTATTAAAATGATAAATGATTCAAGAGATTTATCTTAAAATTATCATAAAATATCATGTTTCTAAAATGATTAAACATATAACATGTAATAATAATATAAAATCATGAGAAAATACACATTATCCAGGGTGAATAATATACTAATAGAGAATAAAAAAGAAATATGGATTAAGATTGACCATTGGAAATCCCAACATTTTGAACATAAAAAGTCGTATTGTGTCTATGCTCAATGTTATGTACAAATATCACATATTCATGTCCATGCTCATAAATATTAACATAGTTAACCACATTTTTTTCAAATTTATATATATTTCATTTTATATAACATAAAAATATTTTATATGTATTTATTTTGATAAAAATATAGCGTTTTATATAGATTTCCTTACACATAACCCTGAGTCTACATAAACCATAATATAGCATACTTTCATAACCTTTCCATTACATTGTATGGTATTAATAATAATAATGAAATTTAAAAAATTATAAATGTTCTAAATAATTCAAATATATTGATTAATTTATAAGTACTCGTTTTTTAGTAAAGTCAATTTATGTTTTCAAAACAAATATCTTCCAAAGATGGTTTTTATTTAATGAAGTGAATATAAATTATAAATAATTTAAACACATTTTGGAATTTTTTTAGATAATTAATTTTATATTTTAAATATTTATGTAAATATTATATTATGTTAATGTTTTAGGATTTTTCTAAAAATATATATTTTATAGTAAATAGTAAAAATACCGAGTTTTTAAAATAATCATTTCTTTTCCATAAATCATGTATTTTTAAAGTACTATTATGTTTTTAATGTTTTATTAATTTAAAACAACTCTAATTTTATTATAAATAATAAAATTAATTATATTTGAACCATAATTATTCTTTATTTTGGAATAAGTTTAATTTTTGGTTAAAAACAAATTTTTCTAAAAGTTGTTTTTATGCACGCAATGTATTTTTATCTCAATAGATTAAATATATATCCATTTATTAATTTATTTAATTAATTTTATAGATTATATATTAAAGAAAATATTTAAACATTTATTTGATAGTTTTTACAATGAATGGAGTGGAAGTATATTCTGTTTTCTGCATAAAAATTCATTTATCTAAAAATGGATATTCGTTTCATTTTGTGCTCTTATTTTAAAAAAAATCCCCTAATTATAGAAATTGAATATATTAAAATAAATTTAATATTTTTAATCAGAAAAAATTATAATATTTAATAAATTTAACATAATTTATTTTACTAATGTATAGTAAAAACATGAAATTTTTGTTGATATAGTTAAGTTTAAAATAGGTTTATCGGGGGTTAATCTAAGAGATAATGGTAGTAATGCCACATAAACATGTATAATTTTTATTTATGAAATATAATAAAATAATATGATATCTTATATTCTAATTTTTTTCTATTTTTTCACTTTTCATTAATGTGACTTGATATTATTTAAATATTTTATGTGATTCCATGTGTGTCTGTCCATCACTTAAAAAAGATCACCTATTCTCCACCCTTAATTACAAATTTTGAGAATTATATATCACAACATATCAAAACCAATATATTTCTATATTCCTTTACTTCATCATAAATTTTCTTTTCTTCCCTCAAGTTTATCCTAGGAAGGCTTAAGGTGTAAGCTAATGGAAGTCTCTCAAAGAAGAAGTACAAATTATAACCGATCTCTATAAAATTTATATCATTTTACAATATATCTAAAAAATATTTATTCATTAATAAAAAATTAATCATGTACTATATATATAAAAAGACTTTATTATGATTATTTAACAACCATTTTACACCTTTATTTCATAAAATGATAAATGAAAGTATCGCTCAGGCTTATGGGTGGACTACCGCCTCCACATAGTAATATGATTAATTTTCCATCACCATATTTGATGGTAGATTATTTTGATGGATTTAATTTATATATATGATATTTATTGCATAATAATGTTTATAAAATTATACTATAATATCTTCCTTCATAACATCACTTTCGTTCGAAAATGATAACATCAATCATACATATATTCGGACTACCACCTCTATAAAGCGATGTGATTAACTTTTCCTTTCCACATTGCATGGATAATAATAAAAACAGATTTAATAAATACATATTATATTTATTTTATAATAATTAATCCTAAAATATAATTACTTTTCTATATTTATTTCATTCTATCCGTCGAAAAATGGATACATAACATAGGCATATAAATAGATAACCTTCACCCCAAAGTGTCACAATTCATTTTTCATCAAAATTTTAAATGAATGGTCATAAAAGTTAATATAATTATTAAATATAATATAGATTAATGTACTGAAATTTTACATATGATTTAACCATGATCAGGGTTAAAGAAACATAACTATTAAACAAGATCATATATGAAAAATTACATAGTTAACGCTAATAAATGATAGTTTTATTAAAAACTTATTGACAAATGGGTTTCAAAATTTAACAAGTGAAAAATATATGATATTATAATTATATTTGTAGTTTATTAATAGAATTATAATAATTTTGAATTTATTATACAGTATGTTAGATCACTTATGATGAAAACAAAACATAAGGTAATAGTTTTATGCTACACTCTAACTTTTTATCAGGATTGATTATGATTAGAATTATAATGATGAAATATATGGTATATAAAAAATAATATATATTCTATTTTTTACTCCTATGGTTGTTCCATGAAACTAAAAGTTTTCCTACCATTTTACTCTCTATAGGTACTCAAAATTATTAACCAGTGCTTTTGGGTAAATCCAACATTATTTCAAACTTGAACCGGGAATATTTTCATCCATTAATATATTCAGTTATATATTTTAAGAAAAATTTATTAATACTATATAAATACACAATAAATAATTTTTTTTACCATTTTTTCATTCTTATAAAATATTTCAATGGAATATTATTATAATTTTCTAAATAAGATACTTTTTATAAAAGGTTTGAATGAAATCATTGTTTTAACATACACCATATAATATAATTTTACCTCTATCAAGAATAATATTATATTTTAATCATACATTATATGTTTCCATGTCTCATTTTAAATAGAACTTTATTTACCAATTTTTTATATTTTTTATATTTTAAAATTTTTTATTTCCAAGAAAAAAGTTTATTTTCCACAGGAAATTTTGTAGTGATCATTAAATGGGGTTTTCATATAAAAAATTACAATGATGTTTCTTATGATTTAATTGGATATGATCCAATGTTTATATCACCACTATTGCTATGGATGGTTATTGATTATGAGGATGAAATATTGAGGAAACCTGTTTTTTCCATGGGTTAAGCTATAAAAAATGATATATTTGTTCAGGATCTTATAGAATATATATGAATGGATTATGATTGTGTGATGGATGGTTCCTTTATATACATGAATGTTTTAGGTACAGATCAATGGTTTATGAGATACATGGATACATGAGTGGTTATCTCACATTTTGAAAAGGATACATGGTAGGTTTTTCTAGGAATGAAATATGTTATATTATAGGTTATCCCAATCCTGAAAGAGGGTACATGACAGGTTATCCATTAATAGAAAGTTGGTACACCATAGGTTATCCTAAGATCAAAGTAAGATCATGGGTGGAAATACCAAGACTAAAAATTGATTAATGTATTCTTGGATAGAATTGACATAATATATATATTATTATGATTATTCCACACTTTATACATAACATTTATTACATGATATTCGAAAAATGTTATGCTCACATCAATCATGTTCTTTGATTCCTTTATGATTCATGTATTGTGGACTTCACAGATTTATACCATGACTCAAGATTATGATAAAAGAATTATTAGGTGTGATTTATTAATGTTAATCTCATGTTATCATAACATTATACAACTGTTATGATTAAAAATCATCATTTATTGATAACCCCCTTTATTACCCTTAATGATCATATGAGAACACCCTTTATTATATTTAATTTTCCCTCGAAAATGAAGAAAGGTTATATGTATGAAATTTATATGAAGCGTTCTAGTTGTGAAGAAGTTAGTGGGAGGTTATATATGCCTTTTATGCACCATTTTTAAGCATCCATGTTCCCAAACACACTAAACCTTAATAGTTAGGGATTGGATCATAATTATATATAATTAATATTCACCTAATAAGATTTAATAATTATGTATGTAATGTTTTAGTTTTCTTAGTGCGTATGAGAACACAATTTTTTTTGAATACAGGTATTAGAAAACATTAGTGAAAACCCATAGTATATGAGTATTTTTATGAGAAAAGCAATTTTTTTGGAAAATTAAGGACTGAGATCTTCAATGAAAATATGTCCATGTCTATATAATAACATTTGGATGAGAGTGTAAAATAAATTTAACTATGTGTCACAACTATGAAATTTGAATATTGGGTGTTTACTAAATCTCCTTATGTGCATACTAAGTGGGCCTAAGACTGCACAACCATCTTGACACACCTATAGAATAATCTTGGATTTAATGAAATTTTCGTTATGAACTATTATAATGGATTTTAATGGATACTGAACATGGATTATCTTGGATAAAAATATGAATTAATAGATTAAAAAGAAGGTGTCACTATTTTTACATACTATATATGATTTCAACGAGTAAATTACTTCTCACTAGTATAATTTTTCCTCAAAATATACTTTATAGATTCAATCAATGGATGGAATTATAAGGATATATGTTAACAATGAACGTGATAGAAAATGTAATGATTATCCTCTTTGGAAACATAATTTTATAATAGATATAAAGTAAAATATCCATAGAAAAATATATAAATTTCTTCATCATGTGAATTATTTTGAACATAAAAATTATAAAGGGATCAAACAATGTATTATTGAGTCCTTAATGAGGAAAAATCCACCTTTATATAGTGGGTACACTGAAACCATAATTTATGATAATTGGACCAGTACCACTAAAAATAATTTTTTTTGTTCTCTAATACTCAGAGTATCCAAATGTTATCTTGGTCGTTTATTATCTACATAGAAAATCAGATCAATAGTGGATTCTTATCAAGATTAAATTGAAATTAGAAGATAATTAATCAATGGGGTGGAATGAATTTATATGTTTATTTCTCACTAAGAATATTACCCATAATATTCAAATGAAAATGGATAATGAATTCCCAGATCTAAATTAGAAGGTTAAAGAATCCATTAGTACAACTGAGGAAAATATTACCAGAAATTCAAGTTATACATATAGTATTATTATTGAACTAGAATATAATATTGATCTATTATTCATTGGCTAAAACCAAGTCTCTATAGGGTGTTGTCCATAATATACTTTGGTAACTATGAAGAAATAATTAAATGTGATATCAAGGTAGAAATAAAAATAATTCTCACCAATCAATATCATTGTTTTGATACTAAATGAATGGTGGGATTCAAAAGAAATTATAATAATAAAAACCATTAAGGAAAGTAGATGAGTATTTTTTTATTCCAAAAGTGCAAAATAAATCCAAAAAGAAATTATCTTAAGGGGACTAGTAAATTATTTAATTTTGGAAAGTAGGGTTATCACGAAATCGAATAATGATGTAATGTGAATATATTAGCTGATAATATGAAAAGATAGAAAGATCCATAATAAAAAACACACACACCCAATGTTTCAAATATATCATGTATTGGAATTATGAAAAAAATGGAAAATATAGGGGTTAATGAATATAATAGATGTTAGAATACTATTAACCATAGAGATTAAGGAAAATTTAATATGGTCACTATTTCCTATCTCGGGTATTGTATTGAAGGGGTGAAAGGTACATATACTATCCACTCTAGAACTATTAATGTATTATGTAAGGAAGGTTTCACTAAATATTTTATTTCTGATAATTTTATAAAGGTATCATAGTAGCCCACACAATAATTAGATATAAAATTAAAAGTATAAATTCATAGTGGTGGGATGATCACTTATCAAGTATATGATTATTCCCTAATTAATGTATGTGGGATTGTGATTACTGAAACTATTGTTATTCATACTCTACTTGAATTTTATAATATTTAGTGAACATGTTGGTTTTCTTTATAAATATCTCATTTTAATTTCTTAGGATCAGAAGTTACATTTTATATTCCAAACCATCATATGATTGTTTATTGGTGGGAGGATAAATATTAACTTTTGAATGAAATTACATCAATTTCATGGGTCATGATTCATATTTAAAGGGAATATTTATCTCAAATTGTTGGGGATAAACTAAACATCAAATATATTACTATAAAACTAGTCTCTTTATTTATTTAAATATGTGTTTCCAATTCTTGCCCCTAATCATCGTCATGATTTTTCAATAGAAATTATATCTTGTGAAACACTTATTTGAACAAAAATATATAGAATGGACCTAAATAAGTTTCATGAATTAAAGAAGAAACTCCAAGAAAATCTTGATATGTATTCATTTGGCCATGTGCATCACCTATGGGTTCATAAATATATTTTTTAGAACGAAGAATGATTAATGAGAATTTGTACCAATTATTGGAAAAATAATAAGATCATGACCGAGAATAACTATTATCCTACCATTATTCATGATTCCATTGATCAATTATGAGGTGATAAATATTTTCCATTATTGATCTTTCATTTGGATACTATCAGTTAAGGGTCAATGTGAGTATATAATCCAGACAAAAGTACATTCCATGTATGGACACTACAATTTCATAGTTATGGAATTTTTTTTTACTAATCCCCCTCAATAATCATGGATGTAATAAATTGGGCCTTTAGATATTACTTTGATCAGTTTTTGGTATTCTATAGAGATGATATTGTTAAATATATCATGATAAAATAAGAAAATGAAAATCAAAAAATGATTTTATTGAAGCCGCTATAGATAGGGAATCTATTTAAAAAATTACAATCAATGAATTTTGGTAATAGAAAGTTTCTTTTTTGGTTTATATAATCTCAAGCGAGGTTATATCAGATGATCCATAAAAATTGAAAGTTATAGAATTTTGGCTCAGACAAAACATGGTTATTGATAACTATAGTGTTCTTAGATTAAATAAATATTATAAATGATTTGTGAAGAATTTATAATAGATATATAATACACTCACCTTCTTTAGTAGGAATGGATTCAATATTATTTTAATGGATTAAAGTTATGAAACTTTTATGGAAATGAATAGAGTATTGGTTAGAGAACATGTCCTTACAATACCTTATAGTGGAGAAAAAATTGTGATTTATAGTGAAGCAGTTCATAATGTGATGGGATGAGTTATTATGTATAATGATATAGTAATAGATTTTTTCATTAGACAATTAAAGGTTCAGGAGACAAATTACCTGACTCCCGATTCAGAGTTACCTATATAAATTTCTTCTTTGAAGATATATAGACCCTCTCTATATAGTGAAACATGTGATATATATACTAATCATAATATAATGATGTTTATATTAAAAAGAAATAGTAAATTATACACCCAATAATATGGTTTGAGTTGATTAATGATTATGATTACTCTATACATTTCAACCATGAGCATGTGAAAAATGTGGCTTATGCATTGAGTAAAAAGGATCATGTAATGTTTTATATAATGAGGATCATAAATGTTTCAGTGTTTAGGATTTTGTAAAGGATGGAATTTTAAAATTTTACATAATGGAGAAAATATCATCATTCATATGGTTGTGTTAAAGCATATATCCATGTGAAGATTAAAAATGTTAAAAAGTAGGTTATAATGATAAAAAATAAGGTGGGAAATTATATAGTGTTCAACCTTGATTGTGATGGAATGAAAATGTTAAGGAACAGAGTATGTGCCTCATCAGTACCCAATATAAATAAATATCCATTAGAAGAACCACATATCTCACCATTCCTAATTCATCATGCATGTGCGAAGAACTATTGAATATTAAAAATAATTTTTGGCGAGACAACATGATGTGAGATATTGTATAGTATGTATCTCAGTACATTGTATGTCATCCAGTTAATGGTGAGAGATAAAAATCTAAGAGGGTGTTACAACAATTACCTATACCACAACGGAAATTGGAATACACTACCATGGATTTCAACATCAGACTCCAAAAATCAATTAAATTCCATAATCCTATTAAGGTGGCCATCGATCGCCTTACGAAGTCTACAGAGACTGTTTGAAAATACGTTTAGATACATTTTTTCCATGTTTTCTAAAAATGCTGAGAATGATGAAATTATAAATGTTTTTTCAAATACATCACTAAATTATGATTAGTTTTAAAAACTTTTTATAATTTTGATGACTTTTAAATTAGGGATGGTTTTTAAAAAGTGTGGATAATTTAACTATTTTTAAATGAAAACATTATTCTATATATATATATCATTGTGTGTGTGTTTGTTTGAAATATATTTCTATTTATTATTTTCAACAATACATATCAACTTGTTTGTTATATAATATATGACATAAATATATATTTAATTATATAATATAATAACAATAATATATATTTATTAAATTAATATATAATTTATGATTAATATATTTAATTATTTTAAAACATTGCAAATATATGTGTGTCTGCATGTCATTACTAAATATATAGCTAATATGTGTGTATGTGTGTGTGTCTATGTTATTTTTAAATATTGCTAATAAATATTTATAGTTAATATGGAGAATATATAACTAATATATTTGTGTGTTTGTAATTATTACATATATTAAAAATAAATTATTAGTTTTAATATTATATTATATATCTAATAATAAATTATATATATTATATATATTAATAATATATATATATATATGTATTATATTACATATTATATATATATATTATACTAATAATATATTAATAATATATTTATGTTATATATTGACAATATATTATATATATTATAAATTACAAATTATATATATGAATAATATAATAATTATAATATTAATAATAATATATACTAATAATATATATTAAAATATATTATAAATTTATTTATATATTAATAATATATTAATAATACAAAGAAATATATTTAGTTGAGGGTTGTTTTTCATGTATGACCCCTTCCTATCCATCCATTGTAATTATTTTTTATTCAATAAAGGGGAATAAGTATTTGACTCATAGCTCGACCTATAATTAGTAATATATTAATAATAAATACATTAATAATATAATGATAATATATATATATATATATATATTAAGAATATATTAGTAAAATATTAATAATATATATTATATTATTAATATATAAAAAACAACCATATATATTACATATAATAATAATATATTATTTTTTTTATAACATATTATATATATTTATTACAAATTATATATAGAGCTAATATATATATATATACATGTTTGCTAATATATCAAATACATATTTGTGAGTGTTATTACTATACATATATATATATATATTATATATATTATATATTTAGTATTAATAGTATATGTGTGCTATATATTAAGAATATATTATATTATATATATTATATAGATTATATTATTAATATTTTAAAATTATATTACATATTATCAATATATTACACATATATATATATATATATATATTTTTATTTATATATTTATAATAATATATAATATATAATATATGTTAATAATATACTATATTTAGAGTATATGTATATAATATATCTAATATTATTAGTTAATATGGGTAATATATGTGTGTTTGTGTATTATATATACATATATTAAAAATATTGTGTATATATATATATATCAATAATATATATTATATAATATATTAAAAATAAATGGTTGTGTGCATTTGGTGGTAGTCTGATAACAAAACTCAACATTTTATTTCCATCTCTTAATAATTAAGTTGAGGAGAGGTGGTGTTCAACATTCAAGGGAGGTTGGAGAAGTGGTTAGTGTAGTCCCTTTCACAAGAGTGGTGATGCAGTCACTGATCAAGTGCTTCAATCATTTGAGGTAGTCTTCAATCGATTTATGTTATACTCCGGGATAGTTTTGGATATTGATTGGGTGCACTACATGGTGTTTTAAATTGAGGTAGTATTCCCTCAAGATTAGGGGTGTTTATATAGTGTTTGTTGATCGGGTAGGGAGTAGGGAGTGGGGATGAGGCTAGTAAGGTTTGACGATCAAGGGAGTGTATAAGGGATACGGCTAGAGGGAGTTCAAGAATAACGATGAGTTGTTGTGATTGGTGTTATTTTTTAGAAAAAAATATAACAGTAATTTACCAACATTAATGAAAACTTTGTGAAATAAAATGTAATTACCGATACTTATAAAAACATTAGTATGTGATGGATACTGTGGAAATTATTTTCAAAAAATAAAAAATAAAATTTAATTTACCCTCATTTAAAAAAATCGGTTAATAAAATTTAATTTACATAGATTTTGAAAATGTTTGAAAAATTAAATGGTTGGTGTTGTAGTGAATTTATTTTAAAAAAATAAAATTTTAATTTACCACATTTTGAAACAAATGTAAATAAAATTTCATTAAATTATTTTTTAAAAATGTTGGTAAATAACTCATTATCTATGTTTACAATCTTAGATAATTAGTTACACCACATTTCCTTATATTTTTTAGAAATGTAGGTCAATTAATTGTCTTTATTTTAAAACATGGGTAATTCAAACTATGTTGCTAAGATACATTTTTCTTCTAGTAAAACATCATAATAATACATGAATATTTGTCAATTGAAAATATTTATAGTATATATATTATGGAAGTTTTATGGTTTCATTAAGTACCATATTCTATTGTACCTGATTGAGATTTGAGCTTTACCTTAATGATAAGGAAATGTTTTTAACATGTTCCTAATACAAAGGTGTGATTTAGTAATTTTAATCATCCTCAGATAGATAGAAGGTATTATGGGACAATTAAATATTGTTTGTCTATGTTGTGATCCAATTCTCTAGATTTAAAAGGTTTGTGGGATCAAGAACATCCTTTAGTTGAGTTATCATAAAACAATAGCTTCAACTAAATTATTTATATGTATACTTATGAAGCCCTATATAGAATTAGGTAAAAAAAATATGACATTCATGGATGAATTTGGATATATAAATATATTGAGACCTAGGATATGTATTTAAATATAAGAGATGTTTGGAGATATTCCATAACACATAAAGGTGCCTTAGAGTCAAAAGAGTTATGATGACAGTCATTAGTGAGGCCTACAATTCAATTTTTGTGGGAAGGTATTCCTATGAATTTCTCTATGTAATAACGTTATGAGATTCAAAAAATGGTGAAATCCATGCCCTTGGGGAATTGGTCAATTTGAGATTCTTGATCAAGTAGTTATAATAGATTATCATTTTTCACTTCCACCAATCCTCTCTCACGATTACGATGGGTTCCATGTAACTTTTTTGGTAAAGTACATAGATAATCATTTACACATAATGAACTAATATGTTTTACCATTTTAGCTTGATACTTATTATGAATAACAACTAAAATAAATCTTGTATTCAAGAGATAATGTTATATGGATCAATATTACTCACATGTTTCATGTTGTTTGCATGAATCTAAAATTTGAGGAAGCATCATGGGAACCTTAGGATGCTATGAAATGAAGATATCCTATGTTTTTTTTGTATTAGAGCAGTGTAATTTTGGGATTGAACTTATTTTTAAGGGGGTATATGGTATCAATTGAATATTTTATATAAATTTTCTTTTAAATAATATTTATGTGTTCAATCCTTATATGCTACCCCGAGTCTATGTGAACTTTGATATAGAATACTGTTATAACTAAGCCATTAAATCAGTATGTATAAATAGTAATATCCAAATTGTAGATCATTAGTATAAATTTATTACATAATTTAAACGTATTGATTAATTTATATGGAATAAGTACTCAATTATCAGTAAATTCATTTTATACATTTAAAATTTCTTTTCACTGAAAATGATTTTTAACAAATTTTGGGATAATAAATTAAAATTATATTCAAAAAAATTTAGAAAATTTATTTGATAAACTTGATTTTCAAACCATAAAATAAAAAATATATTATGATTAATTTTTATTTTTTTTCAAAATAATTATTTTCTAGTGAATATTAATAAATACCTATTTTTCTAAACACTATAATTTCAGTTTAGAAGATAAATTATATTAAAAGAAAAAATTGTGTTTTTAATTTTATATTATATTAATATAAGTCTCCTTGAATTATAAATATTCTAATTAATTTCTTTTCAATAGAAATTATACATTATTTTTGGTATTAGTTATTTTTGGGTATAAAAACATTTTTTAAATATTGTTTTTGTGTGCACAATGTGTAATTATCATAATAAATAAATTGTTCTATATTTTTTAATGGTTTTAATAATATTTATATGTTATATATTATATTAAATTTTTTAATTTTAATTTTTTATTTTTTACAATGCATGGAATGGATTTAAATTCATTTTAATTCTTAAAAATGCCTTTTTTCTATGAAAAATTCATTCAATAAATTTAGTATTCATAATTAAATTTAAATTATTTATAATTAAAGAATTTAAATGTTGTAAAATGGAATCAAAAATTTGAATCATAATAATTAATTTAATTTAATAGTCTTAATATATTTTTTCCCATAATGGATTGTAAAAACATAAAAATATATTTATATTAGTTAATGTTAAAATGGGTTTGTTGAGGAAAATTAAGATGTTGGGGTATTAATTGCGCATAAAAAAATTTTAATTTGAAATTTATGAATAAATTTTAACCATATAAAATATTATATATTAATTATTTAACATTTTTTACACTAACTCATTAATGTGACCATATATTGTTGAAATCTTTTAAAGAATTTCATATGTACCCCACCCCTCACTTATAATTGGGTACCTCTTCGAGTCCCACATTCAAATTTATGATCATTATAGATCAAATAATCACCACACTAAAACCTCACTACAATCCTTACCTTCATCTTATAACTTATAGTATTCCCCTAAGAGCATCCATGGAAGGTCTAAATTGTATTCCAAATGTGGTGACTCAAAGAATAGGTAACTCCTTTCTAAGATCATTCAATATTATTTTCAATTAAAAAATTCTAAATATTTAGTATCCATCATACCATGATTAATTTAATGTCATAAAATTACCAACATTTTGTTATGATTGTTTCACAAGCATTTCCCACCTCATTTCAATCATATGGGCAATGAAAGTATCACTCAAGCCTACTTTTGGACTTACACATCCATGTAGCGATACGATTAATTTTCCATCACAATATTAAATGGATGGTTATTATAATGGAATTAATGTATATATATTATATTTATAACATAATTCGTCTTCTTTAACTATAATATCTTATCTACCATTCTATCTTCCCATCAGTTGGAAGATGATAAGATCGCTCGTTTGTACATGTGGACTACCACCTCCATGAAGTGATGTGATTCGTTTTTCATTGCCATATTACATCAATGATAATAAGATTATAATTAATTAATTTAATTATATATATGATATAGTAATAATTTTTAAATGATGATTAATTATTTACCTTTAGTTTTTTCCATCCATCGAAAAGTGGAAACATCCCTTGTGTGTATGTACGGACTACAGTCTCCACTATGTGATGTATTTTATCTTTAATCACCACATTAAATGATTGGTTATAAAGGCTTATATAATGATTAAATATTATATTTATGAAATTATTATATTTGTTTATACTATTTATGAATGATCAATGTGAAAGGACCATAACTTCTGAACAAAAACTACATGAAAAATTAAATAGTTAAATCCATGAAATCGTGACTTTAATAAATAATTATTAATAAATGAATTTTGAATTGATTTAAGAGGAATATACATGATATTATAATTATGTATATGTTTATTTTAATGAATTATAATAAATATAAATTTATTTTGCATGAGGTTAGATCTATTACAAAGTAAGTATAACTTTAAGTAAGATTTTTATTTTATAATATCAACTTTTATCTAGATTGTATATGCATATATTCTCTTTAATGAAATTATATGATAGATCATTGAAAAATAAAATAAAAATCTATTATTAAGATCTTATTTATTTAAATTAAAAGTTTTCATTTCATTTTATACTATATAAGTACTCATAAGTCAGAAGGAATGTTTATAAGGAAAACCAACATTATTTATTTATTCGGTAGTGAATATTTTATTTGATGAAAATATTTATTTTAAAATGTTTTCAAGGATGTTTTTACTATTACAAAAATATTTATTAATATCATTTTTTCCCATGATTTATTTTATATAATATTTTTAAATGGAATTTTTTTAATATTTTGAGTGAGGCACTTTTTTCTAATATTGTGGATAAAATCATTATTTTAACAAACACTACATGGATCAGTATTACATAAATCTTGAATACTATTTTATTTTACTCTAAATTTAAATGTTTCTATGGTAATTCTCAAATAAATTATTTTAATTAATATTTTTTAAATTGTTTTCTTTTTTTATAATTGATTTAAAAATGAAAAATGTATTTTCCTAAAAATTTATTCCAGTAATATTTTAATATTATTTTCATCAATAACAATTTACATTTATGTGTATTATAATTTAAGGAGGATACGTTCTGATGTTATGATATTTTTTATTTCTCAAGATGGGTTATGATTATGATGATACAATCATGATGAAACCCATTTTATTTTTTATATGTTGAACTATGATGAAATGATAAATGTTTTCATGATCTTTTGGTATACATATGAATGGATAATGATCATGTGATGGGTGGGTCTGCTATAGACTTCATATGAATTGGATAAATATTAATATTTTTTACACTCATATGGTAGATGACACATTATCCCAAGCCTAAAATAGGTTACACAAAAGGTTTTCCAAATCCCAAAAGAGGGTAAAATAGGGGTTATCCAAAGTCTAAAGAGGTATATGTGTGGTTATACAATTAATAACATGTGATTAACATCTTATTGGTAGAATTGAATAAAATATTTTCATGATTATTATAATTCCACACTTCATGCCACTCTATTATGACATGATATTATGGAAATGTTATTCTCTTGTGGATTGTGTTATTAGAATCCCCTATGATTCATGTCTTATAAACTACCAAGATTGAATCAATAACTCATGAGTATAGTCTATGAATTGATGGGAATGATTTCCAAATTCCAATCACATTTTCTCATTCTGGTATAATTTTGTTATTCTTATAAAATATCATTTATTGATATCACCCTTATTTCCCATTATAGTACATCTGAGATCACCCTTTATATGGATTCCTTTTACCCATCATATGAATATTGGTTCTACATATGATATGTCTATGAATAGTTATTTTTTGGAAGAACTTATTGGGAGATAATGTATATTTTTTATGAATCTATTGTTTATGTGTCCATGTTTCTAGAAAAACTAATACATTGTAGTTATTGAATGGATTGTAATGATTTGTAATGAATATTAATGTAGAAAGATATAAAATTTATGTATGTAATTATTGGGTCACCTCATTACTAACCACATCGTACACATTAACATTATTGTAAACATAACTCAATGCATATTTTCCACTCTTGATATTTTGAACATAGATAACACTATTATTTACACTCTCAATGTTCTACTCATAGAAAAGTGCATCATGAAAATTTTTAATATTAATATCTCAAAACATATTGAACATTATTCAATTAATTGTAAGGATATAAATTACCCTTACCATAAATATTCATACATATGTGTCACATAAGATATCAATAATATGTCACACCATGAAAAATCATGGAAGGAAGCAGGTTTCATATAATTTCCATATACTATAACATATATTTATATGAAAAGTATATCAATCGATACCATAAATTCAGTCACACAAAAATAGTATTTTATAAAGGTAGTTAGAGGTTGAATCATAAATCATGACTTCATAAGAGATACATCTTTTGTAAAAAAATTAAAAACTGATACAAAACATCAAAGGGTGTTTTAAAAAAATTATTAACATTATAATAAAATAAAATGTTATGAGTAACTTTATAAAATATAATTTTAGAGAAGTTTTCATAAATAATTTTAAAATTATTATTTTATTAATAATTAGTAATAAATAATATTTCAAAAATAAATAAGTTTTTCCAATAAAATAAATATGCACTTGAAGATAAAATATTTGATCATGGTTAAATGAATTTTATTAAAACCTACGATGGTAAAAGGAGTAATAAATATTAGGTTGTAAATTATTTAAAGATAATTATGAATATTACTAGAATAATACATATCTTCATTTTATAATAATAAATGAGGACTTTGTTTTGGAGAAAAAAATGGGAGTGGAATAAAATGTGACATTAGAAAGGGAATTAAATATTCTTAACGATGTAGATTTTTTTGGAAGATGTGAACTAATAAAAGTGAAATATTTTGATAATAAATTGTAATTTCAAGTAATGGAAAGTGAAAAATTATATAAAATAGGAAAATGGATACATAAAAGAAACTTCAATGATCTTATCCATGAAAATAATTTATCACATAATGAATGAAAATCGAGTCGATGAAAATAATTACGATGGAACCCTTCAAATTAAAATGAATTGTGCAATCCAATGTAATAACTGTAGACTCATATATAATATATTTAAAAAAACACATTGATATTTATTACATTTTTAATAATTATTTATTTTGATTTATTATATAATTTGTACTTATTTTAACTTAGTATTTTGCAATGGTAATTAGTTTTTTTAAACATAACATTTTTGGAATAATGGTTCCTGTTATCACTCAATTTATATAATTTATTCATATAAAAAATATTAACTCATATGGAAATATATATTTTTAATTTTTTAGTAAGTTATATTTTTATACTATGGAACCTTGATGTATGAATCATAATGAAAAAATCAAAAGTGTGTTTCTTTTGGTAACCATTATCGTACAAAAGGTTTTATATCAACATTGAGATATAACATTTATATTAAAATTCCATAAAAAACCTTATTTTTATGTAAAGATAATATATTATTAAAAATAATGTTCCCATATCCATCCATGATAACAATGTATATCATATTTCATCTTGGAGGTTAAACAGATCAAAACAATAACATTCTTTAATTAATTTAATAATTATAATTATTAAATGACTTTTTAATTGTTTAATTAATCCAAAATAATGATAAAATAAATAATTATTATATATTATATATTATTTTAATTATTCAATATTTCTTAATCATTAATGATATAATCATTATTTTGTTGTTCACGTAGTTGGAAAAACCAACCAAAACAAAAGCGTCTTATGATAGTGAAATTAATAAGAAAAATATATTTAATAATGATAATATTAATTATATAGAATATTAATGACATTAATAAAATGATAATATTGTGATGAATAATATTTAAAAATATATTGTATAATGATAGATGCAATAATAATAATATATTAGAAAATAATTTTGTAAAAGTACATAATCTTCTCTTGGAAACTTTCTTAATTTAGAAGTGATTTTGGAATTCTCTTATGTCCCGAAGATCATGAACATGGGATAATATTGTTTGTGAATGAAATTTTATATATTATATAGTATAATTATAATTTTTTTGGTGGATTTTATTTGGTGGTGAAAGTATCCTTTCATAAGTGGGGGGAGTGGGACTTTTCTAAATAATTATAATATAAAAATAAAATAACTCCATTTTCAAGGGAAAGTGGAATGAAATAAGACCAAAATATATTATTAGTAGGTATAGGGTCTATATAAACTCAATAAATAAATCTGGGAATGTTTTAGTGATTATTTTTTCCTTATATCTGATGTTAACCCTTTGATCAATCCTTCTGACCCTTACCTTGGTGAAAAACATTTTCCTTGGAATATTATTTCTATGATCAAATTTAAATTTTTATTATTACATAATATTTATTATTATAATTAAAAATATTCAGTTACAAGTGGTGGTGAAATTTAATATTTAAATATGTATGAAAACTATAATAATAAATTATTTTTATTGTCTTTTAATCATAAAAAATGGATTTACACCAAAATAATGTATAGAATTGATTATTTGACAATAATTTATTTATTTAAAAATATATATGATTTATTTTACTTTAATACCAACCAAATACTAAATTTTACCTTTTAATTAATTATTTGTGGAAAATATAAAAATGGTGATTTTATTAGAATAAAATCCCATTTATTCTCTAAAATGTATAATAAAGATTTATTAATCCGAACGAATATTTTTAGATAAATTATATTACTTCATTGAATGTATAATTTTATTAAAAAGGAATCATAAACATTTATTTCTATCTTATATCATGATAATTCATTAAAATTAATTGTATTTATAAAACAATTATTTTCATTATTCACTAAAAAATCAACCATTTCAAAAAATTCAAAAACATTCACCTTATGGTAGTTTTTATCTGATGAATGTAAAAATAAAGTACATTTTATGGAATTATAAAAGTTTCAAATACTAATTCTATCATAACAACACAAAATGTGGAAATACAATTTCCAAAATTAATATTTTTTAGCATAAATATAATTTAATTTTTTACATGATAAGTAATGACTATTGGATATATGTTTGTTTGTTCACTTTGAAATAAATATCAATTCATTTAAATAAAATCATAAATTTTCAAAGGTAGTTTAAAATAAATAAAATTAAAAAATAGTTCTTTAATAAATTACTTTTATTTGAAATAATCAAATTCTTTTAGAATTAATTATTTATATTCTAAAATTTATTTTTACTAATATATTTATATTAAAATATATTATTGAATATTATAAATAAATCAAATAATAAAAATATTAGGCTCAAAGATATATATATATTATAATAATATATTTTTATTAAAAATTATATATTTTTTATTATTGTTACATTATTAAAATGTATTAATGATCATCTAGAATTGAAATATTTTATTTCACTAAAATAAATCACTATTTGTTTTAGTTATGTGTTTCCTATGAACGAAGATTGGTAATGTAATATTTATTTAAAGGGAAATTAATTCTAAAATATTATGGTGTTTCATTATTCCCTCTTAAAAAATCACATCCTCTTAATTTTATTTACTTTTCACTAATGAAAATAGTTTAGTTTATTCTATGATAAAAGAAATGAAGAAATAATTTCCAAATCACTTTAGTGGTTAATACTTTATAAGTCATGCTTACATTTATAATAATTATATATTGATATTCCCAACCATTTGTTCCAAACATTCTTCAATAAATATGTATATGTCTTATGAGTTTCTAGAGAAATATAATTAACCACTTTATTTAAAGGATCCCGATTTTAACCAAATAATAAAATACAATGGTTATGATCCAATCAGATTATATGAGAGTTCATCAATTATATGAAAAATTAATACTAATATTTCTCATCCATTGTCACCATAATTTCATCATATGATACATTATCATAATTTTATTGTCGGTTTATCTATCCAAAATATATTTAAATCAATCATAACAATTCATAATGATAATGGGAATCACCAAATAATTTCCCTTATGAGTGTTAAAATAAGTGTGTAGTTAAGCCTATTTTTCATGAACCATGTGATGATCGATGTAATAACCAACCAACCATTTTCATGTTTATTATCCATTGGTGCATTTGTGCAAGATATCACATCCACTTGTTTGTATCCAAAAAGAGAGTTCATTTTTATGAAACTAAACACTCTATACATTATAAAAAATTTACAATATTCTTACAATAATCATCCTTATTATTTTTAAAAATGTTTTCTTTTCCAAATACCTAAAAAACAAAACAAATTCTAAAAAATAACTAAACCCTAATCTATTACCAATTGTGATACCCCAGACCTACACTCATATATCCACTATTAAAAATAAATTATTTACACATTACAATTGATACCAAGTGAGATTAATTAGTCCAAACATACATATATTTAAAAAATTAAAGTATTTAATCTAATATGTACTGTCACAATCGTAAAACAATAATGGTTTAGTGTATTTTCATATTATCTATATAAAAATAGTATTTCTCTGAATTGATATCATTTATCCATAACCACATCATACTATATCCCATTATTGGTGCCTCTATAAATACACCAACATCTTATACATAAAAATCATATATAAATAGATGGATATTCAATATAGGACATAAAATACATGGAATAATGGTATATGTTTTTTTCATCCATCCAATTTCAGGAACTATATTTCAAAAGGAGAGGCCCAAGGTCCGTAAAGATAAAGGAGGCCTAAAATAGTGCAATCACAGGGCATCAGCCCAAACAATATTGACACATTATGGGGGAAAGGAACCAATTATAGAAAAAATGGTACTCGGGGAACTAGTTGATGCCTAGGAGGCCAAGAAATCTCCAACCATGTTACATTCTCATCAGGTATGGGTAAGATGGATACCATTCACAAGTAATTCCCTACATTAAAAATAGTATATGTGATGGACTAGGGGAGGATCTCACTCCTTTGATTGAGTTGATTAGAATTAATGAATCATATTCCACTCTAGCAAGAGAAAAACAATGGGAGTGACACAATGACAATCCCTTAAGTAATGTAATAGCCTCATCATGAAGGGATTCGCCTAGCCCGAGGAAAAAATTAAAGAAATATATACCAAATTGATCATGTCCTGTAAAACCCATCCACCTCATAGGAGGCTATATTTTCACAAGTTGTTAATGTTCAGAAAATGCATTACACATGAGCAGTCCATATCACCCAAGTGTCATGGGAGAGTCGCCCTGGTACCTAGATTCCCTCACTGATAACATCTGATATCTATCGAAGAGAAGGAGAGAGCTTCGACTTCTTCATTAAAGGAGAAAGTTCCATATTCAGAGCCCTATCCTAGACTCTAATAGATAAATGAGAGCTATTAGAACCGTCAATTATGGATTTATTTGGAGATGACCAGATAAAAAGACACCCAACCACAATGAGAGTCACCCGGGACACATGTTCCTATGAGAGATCATCCAATCTAGGGAACAAATAATATATGAATGAATCACTTGAATGTCCCTAGAATATGTTTCCAGGGATATGATCTAGATCCTACAAGATGATGTGCCCCCAGTCAATGAGGAAGAACAGATACTTATTGGAATCAACAAGTGGGATACAACAACATTCATATTGAGAAGTAAGGGAAACACCTTTGTGATGCACCCCCTCATCCATGGGTAAAGTGTGATTGTGAAGACGCCAAACCAGAAAGTTATATTTAGAAGGAAATTTTTTACACCATAAGACAACACCCCTAATATATGAGGTAATTCATGTATGCAAAGAGAGGTGATATGCTTTCAAAGATAATGTTTGAGATGAAGATCCAGAAAACACCAACCAGTCTGGTTAAAAGGAAGAGGAAATATGATGAAGAACCTCCTTCTATTGAGGTTTGGGAACAAATTGGGTAAAGGTGAGGAAATTGATCACCTCAAAAAACATGATTTTAGGCACTCGGTAGATGGGAAATTTAATAGAGTACTCTACCCAGTTATCATTACAGATAATAATTGAGTAGCTACCCACAATCCATTTTGAGTGTTGTTGATGGTAGAAAGTTTCTATGGATAACCACTCACAAATCGGTGCATCTACCATTAGTGGATTCCAAGAATGGTTAGTATTTATGATTCATGAAACTGGCCCAATGATAATTCCCTTCCATCTCATCACATACCTTCATTTCTTCGAGAATGTAAATGGTTCCCCTAACATTCCTGAGATTGAAACCCACTTCCTCAGTAGCCCGTGCCATTCTATACCTTGATGCCCAGTAATATCTCCCCTATACCTGAGCATCCCCTGTAAAACTATCAATGATGCTCTATAAGTGCCCAGCCTTAAACCTTACTTAATCTTGAGTTATTACAATAATACACATTGAGGATCTTTTCAGGTTTAGAGTTTTAGAGAATTAGATCATAAAACTTGCATTACATTCCACATATAAACAAAGTGGTTACATAAAGATAGTATTCTTCTTTCCCATCAATGGAAAGATATTTAAAATAAAACATGGATTCTTTCTTGACACTTCCTTGACACTATCATCATATCATGTACCTTTCCCTTGACCTGTGAAAAACATTTCAAAAAAACTTGGGATGAGCATAAAAAGCTCAGTAAGACACATAAAAATATATGGAAAGGAAACATGGGTACATATATACATAAGAATGAAATCATACTTTACCCATAAAACATAAGCACTTCAACATACCTCATAAAATCATGAATAAATCATATAAATCATAAGACGTAAAGGTAACTTGAGGCATTCATAACATTCTTACGTAGGGAGTAACCCTCTTGGTTTCGTTTGGAATACCCATCACAGTATATTCCCTAAATCTTTTCGAAGAAACCTTAAAGTTACACTCCTTCGTGTTACCCAATGCATTGGAGAGATATATCGGGCTCACCCGCCTTTAGTTTATCACAGAACCACCTGTCTTCATAATAATGCCCAAGAACCTCAACATAATTGTATCACATAAAACATGCATAAAGGAAACATAAAATTTCCACCTTTCAATCACAAGATATCAATACAACACATTGATAAAAAAACATTACGAAAACCATTTTCAGTACCAAAATAAAAGAAAAGTAAAACAAGGTATTTATTTTTCTTTTAAAAAAACTGTATGGCTTGTAGAGGAAGCCGAAACTCAAATAATGGTCACGGCGGCAGAGAAGTCGCTGTCGCCGCATACGTACGACAAAAACATTCCCTTTTGTCATTTAGTAAACATTTCGTATAAAAAATATTCCTTTTGAATAAACGTAAAATTCAAAGGGGTTTATACACCGTATAAAATAAGGTTGTGTATAAAACAAAATATGCCTCAATGAAAGGAGATTGAAAAGAAGTCCCATACCTTGGGTCCGACTTGACTCGGTCGTTCTTTAATCTCCTGAATAATAAACTTGAGTTAATTCCTACTTGTTTAATAACCTTTTTCAAGTTCATTATTCATTTTATATCACTTATTGTCATGTCATGAACACTATGTAATTATTTAAGTTAATAACGGTCGTTTTAACGATCATTGGTACTTGAGTCAAAAAGAAAACTTTTATAATTACATGTTGTTCATGTATCCATTATATCCAGGATGGTATTAATGATTAAGATATCATATATGTCATATATATCCAGTACATGCATGCATTTATAGTATTACATAATCATTTAGAGGTAAGAAATGAAATTCACCGTTCATGGAGACGGTAAGCCGTACGTACGCATGAACGCTACTTTCATTTCTATTTCGTATTTTATAGAATGGAATCATAATGATATAAAAGTATATTATAATTCCAGTATAATATCATATATAATATCATAGTTCCATCATTTATACGTCCCACATATGGTATTTAACGAATCAAATCACTTTGAGGGGGCGATAGTCTGCACTTCCTTAAATGAAGATATCGCGTTTACCCATAATGGAAACCATAAAGGTATGCCCAAAATGAAAAATACAGAAGCTTAAGGAAAACATAAACATATTATATATCATATATAAATATATTGACATCTTAATGGCCACCTTTGAAGGTGTTAAAAGAATGTTGAACAATCATCGTTTCGGGAGGCATAAATTCACCATCCATGGAAACAGTATGTCCTTCAACCATTAGATGTAGGTGTGTGTAAGTGTAGCTCGAATCCTTCTTATAAAAACATCCTATTATATTGAGGATACAGGATTTGTTACAAAAGAAAAGAATAAAAAGAGTTAAGGGGGTTGGAGAAGCAAAATCAAACAAAATGACTCAAAAGAAGACATTACCTTAAAATCGGGTAACTCTCTTAGATTTGACCTCAAAGGCTTCCTTGGGAAGACTTCTGACCAAAGTGAGGATTCAAGTAGTAATAGAGGGATGTGGAGAGCCAAAATGGGCAGGGGTTGGACGAGAAAAAGGCTTTGGGAGTGTGGGTAAGGAGGTAGAGGTGGGGGCCTTTTATAAGAGGAGAGGAGGGGCACTCTTGGAAGGTAAAGAAAAGTCACTTTATTTTAAAATGGTATTCGGATTTAAGAGGTCCCAAATTGATGTGTTTCGAATATAAGGTGATAAGGGTTTGAAATCCACCCATAAAATATGTTTTGTCCATGTGTAGGTCTTATATTTTACATTATCATTCCATTTTTTTAAATCGTTAAATAACGAGGTCATCGCTGCATCATCATGATGTCATAAATAATTTAATTTATTTCAAGAATAAAAATTATAAACAAAATACTATGATGTAGGAAATATTTTTATCTTTCCAATGACTATTTATAATCAAAACTCTGATCTTTATAACCCCATGTAAAAATTGTTTTAGTAAAACATCTCATGTTTGTGTCATTTTTACTTTTACATTAAATAAAAAGTTATTTATGTCATTTCCCAACCAAAGTGGCTCCATGGGGTCCCCAAGTTGACCCATGGATTTTCTTGGTCGGCCATGACACATCCAATGAGGGTAGGACATGTGTCAAGCTCATCTCATTTTATTAAAGCATTATTTTTACCTTAAACTACACTAATTACCTCTAATCGCGATTAAGAACTTAAGAGTTACTATTCACCAAAAAATTATTTTAATCTCATTGAACCACATTTTACTTCATAATGACAACCATGTATGTCGGATTTTTGAAATTCAAAACACAGAAGTGGTAAAATTTCATTTAAACGAAAAATCAGTTTTTATAAGTACCACTTAGTGGTTTCACTATTCATCAAAAATTGAAGTTTTTAAGAAAAATACCAAAAATTCACCCTAAGATATATTTGATATTACGAATTCAAAAATGAAGTCTATTTTACAAAATTCAAAACATATAAGTCACATTAATTAATTTAATAATTAATTCCCGCTGTCATGACAAATAGCGTGTTTTTATGAAACAATAAGTATCAAAAGATTGACACCAGTTTAAGTCCAATTTCAAAGTGAAATTGATTCCAATGACCATAAATGGATTAAATGGTAAAAATATATTCTAATTTCACTTTAAAACCAATTCAAAAGATAATCTAATCATATAAATATATTATATTAAAAAGCAGTTTTGATGTAAAATGCAGTATTTTCACTATTCATTAAAAAATGAACATTGTCCGAAAAATACCAAAAATTCACACAAAGTAAATTTTGATGTCCCAATCATAAAGAATAAGTTTATTTTGACAAACATATATTATAAAATTGTCAAAAGATAGATTTAAAAATGGTTTTCCATCAAAAGACAGTAAAACTATCTTTTAAAAATATTAGTGTATTCCAGGCTTAAGATTGGATTTATTTTCATTTTAAGCCTCTAAAACACTATCTATTTCATTAATAGACATAGATAAAAAAATCTATTATTCATTTCTTACTTGGGATGTTACATCCTTCCCCCCTTTTGAAAATTACATCCCCGCAATTTATTTACTTATCGAATAAATGGGGGTATTTATCCCTCATTTCATTTTCAGATTCCCATGTTGTCTCTTCCATAATGTGGTTTTTCCACAAAACCATTACCTGATTAATCACCTTATTTCGTAACACTTTCTCCATGTGGTCAAGAATCTAGACCGGTTGTTCCTCATAAGATAGGTTCTCTTCCAACTGAACTACCTCTGGACTCAAAACATGAGATGGATCTGGCATATACTTTCTCAACATCGAAACGTGAAAAACATTGTGTACCTGAGATAAACTCGGAGGTAAAGCCACTTGGTAAGCAACTGATCCAACTCTCTCTAGAATTTCATATGGTCCAATGAACCTTGGACTCAGCTTTCCTTTCTTACCAAATCTCATCACACTTTTCCAAGGAGAAACCTTGAGAAAAACATGATCACCTACCTCGAAAGATAGATCCTTCCTCCGGTTATCCGCATAACTCTTCTGCCTGCTCTGAGCTGTTTTCATGTTCTTCTGAATCAGCTGAACTTTTTCTGCCATCTCTTCTACCAATTCTGGTCCCATCAACTTCCTTTCACCCACTTCATCCCAGAAATCTAGAGTTCGACACTGCTTCCCATATAATTCCTGAAATGGTTCCATCTGTATACTGGAATGAAAACTGTTATTATATGAAAATTCAACCAAAGAAAGACGTTGGTCCCAACTTCCCTGATAATCCATAGATAAAGAACGTAGCATATCCTCCAAGGTCTAAATTGTTCATTCTGACTACCCATCTGATTGAGGATGAAAAGTTGTACTAAAATTTATTTCAGTACCCAACGACTTCTGAAGGCCTTTCCAAAAGTTAGAAGTGAACCTGGTATCACGATCAGATACAATGGAGAGGGGAACTCCATTTAACCTGACGATCTCTTTAAGATACAAACGGGAAAGTTGATCTAGGGAAAAAGTATCTCGTATAGCAAGGAAATGAGCAGATTTAGTCAAGCGATCAACAATAACCCAGATTGCATTATTACCTCGAGATGTCTTCGGTAATCCCACAACAAAGTCCATGGATATATTCTCCCATTTCCACTCTGGCACTGGTAGAGGCTGAAGCATCCCTTTCAGTAACTGTTGCTCTGCTTTAACCTGTTGACATGTCAAACACTTCACAGTAAAATTAGCAATATCTCTTTTCATTCCATCCCACCAGTAATACTCCTATAGATCTCTGTACATCTTAGTACTTCCAGGATGAACTGAAAACGGAGAACTATGAGCTTCACATACCAACTCTCTCTTCAACTGTGAATCACAAGGCACTCATAATCTCTTCCCAAATCTCAAAACGCAATCATTATCAATATTTAATTTATGCAACTTACATTTCTGAACCAGCTCTACCTTTTTCTGCAACTCACTGTCTTGCTTCTGTGCTTGCTTGATTATATCTAATAGATATGATCTCACTGATACCTGAAACAAAACAGAAGAACTTCCTGCACCAACAAATTCTATGCCAAAGTTCATAAAATCCTTAACCAAAGGATCACGTTCCAAGCGCAATATTTCTAATGAAGCATTACTTTTTCGACTCAAAGCATCAACCACTTTATTTGCTTTTCCCGGATGGTAATTAATTGTACAATCATAATCCTTGATTAATTCCAGTCATCTCCTCTGTCTCATGTTTAACTCTTTCTGAGTGAATATATACTTTAAACTTTTGTGATCAGTATATATTTCACAATTTACTCCATACAAATGATTCCTCCAAATTTTTAAAGCGAAAACAACAGCAGCTAATTCCAAATCATGTGTAGGGTAATTTACTTCATGAGTTTTCAACTGTAGTGAAGCATAAGCAATTACCTGATCATTCTGCATTAGGACGCAACCAAGCCCTTTCAATGAAGCATCACTGTATATAACAAACTCACCATTCTTGGAAGGTAGTGCCAAAACTGGAGCATTCACCAATCTTCTTTTCAATTCCTGAAAACAATCATCACATTCTTTTGTCCAGATAAACTTAACACCCTTCCGAGTTAGCTTATTCATTGGACTAGATAACCGTGAAAAAATTCTAACAAACCTTCGGTAATAGCCTTACAAACCAAGGAATCTAAGAATCTCAGTTACATTTGTGGGTCTTGGCCATTCTTCAACAACCTTTGTTTTTGCAGGATCAACAGTTATCCCATCTTTAGAAACAATATGACCAAGGAAAGAAATTTGTTGCAACCAAAACTCACACTTGCTGAATTTTCCATACAGTTTCTTTTCTTTTAATGTTTGCAAGATAACCCTTAAATGTCTTTCATGCTCCTCTTTACTTTTAGAAAACACCAAAATATCATCAATGAAAACCACCACAAACTTATCCAAGAACTCATGGAAAATTCTATTCATTAAGTCCATGAATACAACAGGTGCATTGGTTAGCCCAAAAGGCATTACTACAAATTAATAATGGCCATATCTTGTACAGAACGCGGTCTTCGGAACATCTTCTTCTTTTACCTTCAGCTGATGGTACCCCGATCTCAAGTCAATCTTTGAAAAATACTGAGCTCCCTGGAGCTGATCAAACAAATCATCGATATGAGGCAAAGGATATTTGTTCTTAACAGTGATGTTATTCAAGGCTTTATAATCAATGCAAAGTCTCATTCAACCATATTTCTTTTTAACAAATAAAACAGGAGCACCCCATGGTGATGTGCTAGGTCGAATGAAACCTTTCTCTAATAAATCTTGCAATTGCTCCTTCAACTCTAAAAGTTCAATTTGAGCCATTCGATAAGGGGGTTTTGAAATTGTCTTAGCATCAGGAACTAAGTCAACCGTAAACTCAACTTCCCGATCTGGTATTATTCCAGGCAACTCATCAGGAAAAACATCAGGATAATCATTTACCACTGGCACATCATTAATCTGAACAGTTTCTTTATTTTCAACGATGTGTGCAAGGTAACATTCATTTCCATATTTTACAAGTTTCTTGGCCTCTTGATAAGTTATCAACAGTAAGGGTTCATTATTGTACACAAAATGAAAGTCTTTCTGAAAAGAAACTTCTTTAGCTCTACAGTCAATCTTAGCATGGTAAATAGAGATCCAATCCATACCCAGGAAAACATCAAACTCTACTAGAGGTAGAACAATAAGGTTTGCATGTAGGTTCATTCCACAGATAAGAATAGGAAGATTCTTATAAATTATTTTTGCCTCAACATTTCCCCCAGGTGTTTTTACCAAAAGTTCAGGAGTCATTTCTTGAGATGGTATTCCCATTTTACTAGAAAATGTTTCAGAGATGAAAGAATGTGTAGACCCCGAATCAAACAACACACTGGCATAATCTGAAAAAACAAACAAAGTACCTGATAAAACTTCATTTGATGGCCCAACATCTACTGAAGTAGTTGCAAAAGATTTCACCACCCCTTTCTTCTTGTAGTCTAACTGCTTCCCATCACCCAAGCTCTTTGTCGGACACTCGTTTGCATAGTGACCCATCTCATTGCACTTATAACATTTAACTAACTGTAAATCAAATTTGGTCTTACCATCACCCTGATCTTTTTCAGTGCAATCACGAGCCTTATGTCCCATCTTACCAAATTGGTAGTACTTTCCAGAATTCAGAAGACATTCCCCATCATGCCTTTTTCCACATTTATCAAAAACTAGAAACTTAGATTTCTTACCATCATACTTTTTTGAAGAATTCATACCTTTCTCCTGCCACCTCGGTCTCTTCTTCTGTTGGTTGTTATAGAACACTTGATCATCGGCAAACTCCATTTCCACATTCTCAGCACATCGAACAAGCTTTTCGTAACTTTTAAACTCACGAGATGCTAATTCCCTTCAATATTTTGGTTCTAATCCTGAGTAAAAATGATTGATTTTACTATCAAGGTCTCAGATAAAATTCGGAGCATACCTTGCCAATCGAGTGAACCTTTCTTCATAGGCAGCCACTGTGTCTTCCTCTTACCTCAATTCCAAGAATTTATTTTCCATCCTAAGTCGAACAACCTTAGGAAAATAATTCTCAAGAAACAAACCTTTGAATTCATCCCAGTCGAGAGCATCAATCTCATCAGCGTCCATGATATTTTTAACCATCGACCACCACTGATCTGCTTCACCCTCCAAACGATAAATAGCAAGACTAACCTTTTGATTGTCTGAACACCCCATGACATCAAAAATCTTCTCCAGTGTTTTAATCCATCCTTCAGCTAGCACAGGGTCAGATGATCCTCTGAATGATGGGGGATGTTTCCTCATGAAATGTTCCACCACAGACATGTTCCTCTATGGTTGATCTGGCTGATCTCGTGTATGGATACCACCGCTATTTATCGCTTGAGTCAACTGCGCCATTACTGCAACAAACTGTCTAGTTTCAATTCTGACCATCTCAGGATGCTGATTCGGAAGGTTATTTCCTTCTGCATGCCTTCCTAGCACTGCTTCCCTGTTTCCTCTGCGGAAAACCATTCTGAACAAACATGTCTTAGATGAAGCAACATGGTAATCTTCAACTACTATATCACATCAATCTGACCATAAAAAAATATTTTTGGATAATCATTTAATATAATTCTAACTCCTAAAGTTATCTAAACCGACCTTTGATACCAACTATAAGGCCCCAGCCTTAAACCTTACTTAATCTTTAGTTATTACAAGAATACACATTGAGGTTCTTTTCAGGTTTAGAGTTTTAGATAATTAGATCATAAAACTTGCATTACATTCCACATATAAACAAAGTGGTTACATAAAGATAGTATTCTTCTTTCCCATCAATGGAAAGATATTTAAAATAAAACATGGATTCTTTCTTGACACTTCCTTGACACTATCATCATATCATGTACCTTTCCCTTGACCAGTGAAAAACATTTCAAAAAAACTTGGGATGAGCATAAAAATCTCAGTAAGGGACATAAAAATATATGGAAAAGAAATATGGGTATATATATACATAAGAATGAAATCATACTTTACCCATAAAACATAAGCACTTCAACATACCTCATCAAATCATGAATAAATCATAGAAATAATAAGACGTAAAGGTAACTTGAGGCATTCATAACATTCTTACGTAGGGAGTAACCCTCTTGGTTACGTTTGGAATACCCATCACAGTATATTCTCTAAATATCTTCGGAGAAACCTTAACTTTACACTCCTTTGCGTTACCCAATGAATTGGAGAGCTATATCGGGCTCACCCGCCCTTAGTTTATCACGGAACCACCCATCTTCATAATAATTCCCAAGAACCTCAACATAATCGTATCAAATAAAAAATGCATAAAGGAAACATAACATTTCCACCTTTCAATCACAAGATATCAATACAACACATTGATATAAAAAAATTATGAAAACCAATTTCAATACCAAAATAAAATAAAAGTAAAACATGGTATTTATTTTTCTTTTTAAAAAAACATTATGTCTTGTAGAGGAAGTCGAAACTCAAATAATGGTCACGGTGGCGGAGAAGTCGTTGTCGCCGCATACGTACGACAAAAACATTCCCTTTTGTCGTTTAGTAAACGCTTCATATAAAAAAGATTCCTTTTGAATAAACATAAAATTCAAAGGGGTTTATACACAGTATAAAATAAGGTTGTGTATAAAACAAAATATTCCTCAATGAAAGGAGATTGAGACGAAGTCCCATACCTCGGGTCCGACTTGACTCGATTGTTCTTTAATCTCCTAAATAATAAACATGAGTTAATTCCTACTTGTTTAAGAACCTTTTTCAAGATCATTATTCCTTTTATATCACTTATCACTATGTCATGAACACTATGTAGTTATTTAAGTTAATAACGGTCGTTTTAACGATCATTGCTACTTGAGTCAAAAAAAAACCATTTATAATTACATGTTGTTCATGTATCCATTATATCCAGGATGGTATTAATGATGTAGATATCATATATGTCATATATATTCAGTACATTCATGCATTTATAACATTACATTATCATTTAGAGGTAAGAAATGAAATGCATTGTTCATGGAGACGGTAAGTCGTACGTACGCATGAACGCTACTTTCATTTCTATTTCGTATTTTATAGAATGGAATCATAATGATATAAATGTATATTATAATTCTATTATAATATCATATATAATATCATAGTTCCATCCTTTATACGTCCCACATATGGTATTTAACGAATCAAATCACTTTGAGGGGGCGGTAGTCCGCACTTCCTTAAATGAAGATATCGCGTTTACCCATAATGGAAACCATAAAGGTATGCCCAAAATGAAAAATACAGAAGCTTAAGGAAAACATAAACATATTATATATCATATATAAATATAGTGACATCTTAATGGCCACCTTTTAAGGTGTTAAAAGAATTTTGAACAATCATCGTTTCGGGAGGCATAAATTCACCATCCACGGAAACCGTATGTCCTTTAACCATTAGATGTAGGTTTGTGTAAGTGTAGCTCGAATACTTATTATAACAACATAATAGTATATTGAGGATACTGTAGTTGTTAAAAAATAAAAGAATAAAAAGAGTTAAGGGGGTTGGAGAAGCAGAATCAAACAAAAGGACTCAAAAGAAGACATTACCTTAAAATCGGGTAACTCTCTTAGATTTGAGCTCAAAGGCTTCCTTGGGAAGACTTCTGCCCAAAGTGAGGCTTCAAGGAGTAATAGAGGTATGTGGAGAGCCAAAATAGGCAGGGTTTGGCCAAGCCAAAGGCTTTGGGATTGTGGTTAAGGAGGTAGAGGTGGGGGCCTTTTATAAGAGGAGAGGAGGGGCACTCTTGGAAGGTAAAGAAAAGTCACTTTATTTTAAAATGGTATTCGAATTTAAGAGGTCCCAAATTGATTGTTTTCGAGGATAAGGTGATAAGGGTTCGAAATCAACCCATCCAATAGGTTTTGGCCATGTGTAGGTCTTATATTTTACATTATAATTCCATTGTATTTAAATCGTTAAATAATGAGGTCATCGCTGCATCATCATGATGTCATAAATAATTTAATTTATTTAAAGTATAAAAATTATAAAACAAATACTATGATGTAGGAAATATTTTTATCTTTCCAATGACTATTTATAATCAAAAATCTGATCTTTATAACCCCATGTAAAAATTGTTTTAGTAAAACATCCCATGTTTGTGTCATTTTTACTTTTACATTAAATAAAAAGTTATTTATGTCATTTCCCAACCAAAGTGTCTCCATGGGGTCTCCAAGTTGACCCATGGATTTTCTTGGTCGGCCATGACACATCCAATGATGGTAGGACATGTGTCAAGCTCATCTCATTTTATTAAAGCATTATTTTTACCTTAAACTACATTAATTACCTCTAATCGCGATTAAGAACTTAAGAGTTACTATTCACCAAAAAATTATTTTAATCTCATTGAACCACATTTTAATTCTTAATGACAACCATGTATGTCAGATTTTTGAAATTCAAAACACAGAAGTGGTAAAATTTCATTTAAACGAAAAATCAGTTTTTATAAGTACCACTTAGTGGTTTCACTATTCATCAAAAATTGACGTTTTTCAGAAAAATACAAAAAATTCACCCTAAGCTATATTTGATATTCTGAATTCAAAAATGAATTCTATTTTACAAAATTCAAAACATATAAGTCACATTAATTAATTTAATAATTAATTCCCGTTGTCATGACAAATAGCGTGTTTTTATGAAACAATAAGTATCAAAAGATTGACACCAGTTTAAGTCCAATTTCGAAGTGAAAATGATTAAAATGAACATCATTGGATTAAATGGTAAAAATATATTCTAATTTAACTTCAAAACCAATTCAAAATATAATCTAATCATATAAATAAATTAGATTAAAACGCAGTTTTGATGTAAAATGCAGTATTTTTCACTATTCATTAAAAAATGAACATTGTCCGAAAAATACCAAAAATTCACACAAAGTAAATTTTGATGTCCCAATAATAAAGAATAATTTTATTTTGACAAACATAGCTTATAAAATTGTCAAAAGATAGATTTAAAAATGTTTTTCCATCAAAAGGCAGTAAAACAATCTTTTAAAAATATTAGTGTATTCCATGCTTAAGATTGGATTTATTTTCATTTTAAGCCTATAAAACACTATCTAATTCATTAATATACATACATAAAAATATCTATTATTCATTACTTACTTGGGATGTTACGTGCTCTCAATGGTGAAAATGACCAAATCGGGTACAAAAGTGGTAGCAAGAACATGCATAATAATTGAAGTTAAAACACTGTTGACAAGGGTGAGGAGGACTAAGAATTACAGAAATTCATTTTTCCAGTTGATAATATGGGAATAAATATTTTCAAAAATTCTATCAATGTGATGGATATAGATTATACCTAGGGAAATATGGGCCCCTATATACTCCATGATAAACTGTCTTCTAGAGATCTCAATCCACCCTTAAATTTTATTTCCTTTATTTATGATCATATTTTGGAGCTAAAAATACTACTATTTTCACAGTTAATGAGATTCCCACTCCAAGTCCAATAAGTGTCCAAAATCTGGTTAAGATCTTGATGGTTTATGCTAGCTCCATTGTTAAAAATTATAAGATCATCAGTAAAAAAATGTTTGAAATCCCATTAAGGTTCATATTTCACCTGAAAGGCTGAATAATTCCATCATGGTTACTTCTAGTGTGTTACCGACTAAAGTCATCTTGAATCATAATGAAAACATTGGGGGATAGAGGATCCCCTTATTTGAGTCCGCTGGAAGATTTGAAGAAGACATAGTTTTTACAATAAAAAAGTGATATAAAACCATAGAGATCCAATAAACATGAAAATAATATCAACCACCTTCTCATTGAAACCCATACTTCTCATGAATCTGATGATGTAGCTTTACTAAACTATTTTATATTAATTATCCATGTTGAGATGAATTGATATGTATTATCCTGGGACATTTTTTTGAATATCACTAATCATTTCATGGGCCAAGTCAATGGCTGTTAGAGTGGAATGACCAAAGAAAAAACCTTATTTCTCCTCAGAAACCCAAAGGTGAAGAAAGCATGCATGCCTCCGATTGATCACATCCACAATGACTTTATAAGGAATATTTCACATGATGATAGGCCTGAACTATATCAAAGAAGAGGGGTATTTTACCTTGGGAATGAGGATAAGCAAGGTGGAACAATCCACTTTGTGTAATCTCACTCCATAGAAAAATCCTCGATCATATCCACCAATTCAGACTTTAAGAGAGACCAAAACATGATATAGAATGTTCCGGGATAGATATCTAGAAAGGGGGCATTCCCATGGTAAAGATAATACACAAACCCAAGCATCTTGATCATCTGGAATCCTTTGAAAGGAAGCACTAAGATCAGAGGAAACTATCTGAGGTACATAGTCGAACCAAACACTATGGTCACTAGGATAACCACCCTACATTAAAGGGTTAGGATCTTCATGAAGTGAGTGAAAATGAGACAAGGCCATACCTCCAACAACCTTGGGGTCATAGGAAAAAGATCTGCCTTGCAAGACAATATTTAGAGCATTCCACCATTTCTTTTTCTAGATGCAAGCATGGAAGAAGTAAGAGTTTCTATCTCCTTCCTTATGCCATGTCTCTTGGGATCTCTCTCAGGAAACATTCCCTCATTCAATAATAATATCAGTAAACTGATTTTTCAAACTATCCAAATTGATGAGAACATCGTCATCCCACACCTCTTCAAGGACTTATTTTGCCTGTTCAATCTCTTCTTTGAGGAAATCAAGATCAAGAAATAGAGAGGGCCTATAATTATCCTAGATGCAGAGGTCTTCATTTAACCTCCAGAGCACATGGTGAAACTCCAACCAAGAGCCAACATGCATGCTTTTCTCCCAGGAAGAGAGAACCATATAAGAGAAATCAGGATCTCCCTCCCATCTACTAGAGTAAAAGAAACGGTCAGTCTGAGAACAAGTACCTTACATACTGATTAAGAGAGGACAGTGATTAGAGAATGCATGAACCATGTCTTCCAACTTGGCATTAGAGAAATTAGAAAAAACTAAAGATTATAAAATTATCATTCAAGCAGGCTCTACACCCGATGTTGTCCTTTTAGGTTATTGCACCATGTGAACATGTCACCTGAGTACCCCATATCAAGTAGGCCATTTTAGGATGCCAAGCATGAAAATTCATATATATCATTCAAGGGATTATCCCCTCCACCTTTCATTTTCTCCAGGTCTAGAATGGAATTAAAATCCCCTCACACTAATAAGGGCCCCAGCCTCATGTTGAAGATGCCCAGGTCCTACCAAAGATCACCCCTACCCTTCGGGTCGTATATATCATCAACAATAGAAAAGAAACAAGAGATGATACCAAGCTGAATCATTGAGAAAACGTGCTGACTTGATTCTACAACCATATCCACATAGATACTATCATTCCAAAAAATCAAAATATAATTAATCTCATACTCCCCATGCATGAAATTTATGAGGCCCAGAATATGCGCAAATCCACAAATTTTAGGGGAACATTGCATGTGTTCTAAAAAACCCACTGAAGAAATATTGGAATGATGAACCTCATAGGATATAAAATCTATCATCTCCCACGACCCTAGGACCCGATCCTTCCAAATGAACATGGAAATAATTGAAAAGAGGGGTGTCTGGCTTTGGACCCTGACGCTGACATGGTCTTAAATTGTGAGGAAGCATAAGCATGATCTAGCTTGGAATGTGCAGACGTACGTACACCACTAATAGAGGTTGAACACTCACTGGGATCCATACCAAGATCCACATAATAATGATCAACAAAACCGTCCATACATGATTCATATTTTTTATAGGATTTATGTATTAATATATAATATAGAAAATCATAGTTAAGTGATTATAAAAATCATTGAATGATTCTAGTGCCTAAATTTAATATTCATGATGTAGTGTTGTATTTATATAAAAAAATACGTATAAAATACTTAATACTATTTTTATGATGGTACTACATTGAGAGAATTTTATTTATTTATTCATTTAGTTGTTTGTGGTATATAAACACTTCCTATTACCATGTTAAAATTTTCATTGAGTAATAATTGTCTTTTTATTTTATATAAATATGTTTAAGGATATGGATTACCTTTAGGGTTTATATGGTCTTTGATTTTGTGGTAGTTATGGGTACTTTTTAGGATTTAATATAAATTGTATGAGATAACCTCTGATGTTAAAATATTTATTTAAAATTGAATATATTATAGTTATTTTTTAGGATGTTTATCAAAATTATAGAAATTTTATAAGGAATACATTTTATAAAAATGGAAACCCATAGGTCAGGTGACAACCCATCCCCTTAGAAATATCTATGATGCATGAACCTAGAAGCGAAGGCGACATGTGTGCATTACTAACCACTAGCTTACGTGATGTCCTGGTTAGTATGAAATTGTTTTTATTTATTTTAAAGATCTGAAATACATATGTTTTCTTAATTTTGGGAATAGGTATTTTATCATATACATTACCATAGTATTTGAAATTGATTTGGTGATTAAATGTCTAAATTTATTTCAGAATATGGTCACTTTAATTTTTTTGAGAATTAAATGACTATGTTAAATATAATAAAATTGGATTTTATTTTATAAATAAAGGATGAATTATATTTTAGAATAATATTTGATCTTATTGTGGATAATGTTGATTTAGGATATTTATAGAAATTAACATCATATCATAGAGATTATGTGATTTGGGAAATTACAATTTTGGTATGAGACATTAAAAGTGATCGATGATATTTTGAAAGATAAATGTTAAAAATAAAATTGTAAGACTATGTGATCAAATCCCTATAATTTTTTAGTTTTAATATTTTTCAATTATATTTTTTAATAATTATAAGGCTACTAATTTTTTTATGGTCTATGTTAAACTTTGGGTATTGTATTCAAACATTAAAGATTAAATTATTTTATCTTTATATGATGGTTTAACATTTTTTTGAAATTTATTACCATACTCTAAACATTTCGGTTTTTTTTGTGAAGAAAGATAGGAAGAAAATATTTTTATTCTTTTATGGATTTTTGTTTCCTATATGTTTATTTTAGTGCATAAATACTCATCATTTAGAGAAAAATATGAGATCATTGTGGAAATATATTAATCCATTAATTTATACATGTTAATTTAGTATATTTATTTATGTTGATAGTCTAGGATGTAAAATTTTTCCCAAAGTTTTGGAAAACAAGTTTGAAAATGTGAATTTAATCTGTTTTCTTTTCTTACTAAGAAATCAATGGCTTTTTAACCGATTATATATTAATTAATTTTTATGGTTAATGTTTCCAGGATGATGTACTCTGTCACCTTTAAATATACCTTCAATGTCAGGTTTTTATTATAAATCCATGTTTTCCCATTTAAATTATTTTATAATACATGAAAACAAACGATTTTTTATTCCATATGGCCATCATATTTCCCTTTTCCTCAATTCAATTGGATGTTTTATTGACCATTTTTATGATGTGGGTTTTCAACCACGGTATTTTGAGAAGCTAAAGCCTAGTATAAAAATCCAAATTAAAATTTTGAGGAAATAATTTCTTAATAGGTGTGGGGAACAATTTATTATCATTATATTTTTTAAAAATAATGTCTATGTTCGATCGAGTATAAGATAGAAAAGATAGATCTTAAATAAAAAAATATTATTATTTTTACTTAAACATTATAACCTACTCATTGAATTGGTGGGAACGTTTAGTATTAACCACATTATAATATATGTATATATTTATATATATAATGTAACAACTATTTTCTATTATATTAATTAATAATATTTAAATAAGATCACAGTTTTTAGTAAATACATTTTATTTTAAAAAAATATGTTTTTCATGAAAAATAAGTTTTTATGTTTTTTACGAGTGAATATTATCATTATTATTCATAAATTTTGTACAATTTATTAGAAAAAATATATTTCATTTCGTAATTAATAATTTAAAAATTATCTTAGTAATAATTATTTATAATTTTTTGAAAATATTCACTTTATAATGAATTGTAAATAATATTGAATTTTGTTGATAATCTTATTTGGTTTAATTTATTTAAAAAGTAAAATCATATTTTATATTAGTTTTAAAATTTCATTACATATTTTTCATAATCAAATTTTGGTATCTGAAATGGATTTTATACATTAATTTTGTAAATAAACATTTAATATTTTAAATGGTGATTTTTCTGAGAATCAATTTCCCATCACATTTTCCATGTTTTATATTAAATTAAAATATGATTATCACATTTTTTCAATTTTGTGAAATTGATTCCATATTTTCAATTTGTGTGTTCAATATTTTTAAGTATTTATGTTTTTTTGTCAATATAAATAGTAACGTTAGAAATTTTTGTTACTATAGTAAAGGGTAAATTGTGTAATTAATGATAAAAATATAAGGATATGAAATATAAAATTTCGATAAAACTTCCTTGAAGATTATTGGATGATTTAATTTCATTCATATGGATACAATATTCAGTTATTTGGATGTTTGATATATTTTGGTGTCATTAAATTCATTATAATATTTTAATTAATGAAATGTTGGAAATGTATCATTCTTCTTTTTAATAACTATATTATTTTTATCATATGGTTAATGAGATGATATATTTGGTTATAAGTATATATTTGAAAACTAAATTATTTATATTGATCTAGGTAATTTATTTTTATATTTTAGTGAAAACATAATTACCTTAAATATTTCCACAAATTTGACACGGTAATTATTCCATTAATAGAAAAAGTAGAATAAATGATATTAACTAAAATATAAACAATATAAATTTAGATAATTAGTCTGATGCATGATTTTTATAGATGAAATTTATGTTCTGGGGATTTATTAAAATATTGGGTTCTTTTTTTAATTGTTGTCATGATATTATTAATATCAATTTAATGAATAGTTATAAAAATTAACATTAATGATATATTGTAGTAAATACAATTTATTTAAAAGGTATGAAATTACTGAAACTCATAAAATTGGCCAACTGATTAGGGATATTCTTAAAATATAATTCATGGTACCATTATGGGCCTTTTTTATTTATAGTAACTATATTAACCCTCAATGAATAAAAATTATTGTTGAAGGCCTAAGAGTGGAAGGGGTTAATATTTGTTTAAGTCCAATTGATAAAGGTACAAATGTGTGATAAACTTGTTAAAAATTAACTTATATGATAATTTTAACCTCTAATCATCATATATTTTTTATAAACCTCTTTTTAATAATTTTTAATTGAAAATTAATTTATATAAATTTAATATTTTGGGGAATTCCATGAGTGTCCCTTCATTCTCATATGAATGGGAACCAGTTCTTTTAATTAATTGAAACATAAATACCGTTTTGTTTTAGTAAATACCTACCCAAATATTGTACTACAATTAGAACCCTCATTCTAGAGGTTTTATATTTTACAAAACACTATCCATAGTAGCCTTTATGAGTTTAGCAATGAAGGTTGTTCAGTGAAGAGATATTTTTTTAATCGATTGATTCTGTTTTATTTCTTTTCCCACCTCCTTATAATCTACTTAAATCATGAAAAAATAATAAGATAGTATAATCAATATAATAATATGATATTATCATAATACCATAACGGCTATCTATCTATTATTCCATCATATGATAAATGAAACCATCATTCATGTGTATGGCATCCTACCACCTCCCAAACTGGTGTAATTATTTTTTTGATCAACATATCTCATTGATGGACTATAATAATGGAATAATTATTTTTGTTGTATATTTATTAAATATTTTTCATTATAAAATGATAATATATAATTTACCTTATTAAAATATCATTCTATGAAAATGATAATGTCGTTCCAGCAAATGTGTAGACAACAACCACTATGAAGTAATGAGATTTGTTTTTCATCACCACATCTCATGGAATATTTATATAAGTATATTTTAATTATTAATATTGTATTTATAATATTATTGTCACTTTGTAAAAATGAAATAATTCATATCGTGTTTCTACAATATGGGTTGAAAAGGGGAAACATTATTTATGCGTACGTATGACCTATCGTCTCCAATATTGTGATGTAGTTAGTTTCTCAATACCATATTTAATGGTTTTATTTAAAATTATAATTGTTTTATAAAATGAATGGTTATTTAATTACTATTACCATGGTGATGATGGAATGATATACAATTTGACCACATTCAACATTCTAATGTCATATCTAATGGTTGTGCCAATAATAGTTGAAATATTAGATGTGAATTTAATTGATTATTTAGTTATATAATTCATAGAATAAACTGAAATAAAGGATTAATAAACATTAAAATTATTCTTAAGATAGTATAATTTTTTTTTAAATTTATTATTCAGGAGGAAAAATAATGTATCTGGTGGTTTAGTCTCATGGTAAGGGACTTTTTAAAAAAATAAACTTTTAAAGTCCATCATTCAACTCTTTTTACAGACATCAAAAGGAATGTAAATTTTTATATATAAAAAATGAATATAATTTCCCTCCATCTTGAATCCTAAATACTTTTATGTTTCCTCTATTTGAATCTATAGTTATGTATTCATTTTTTGATCAGTTTTTATATATTATGAATATATTTCATTATCTTTTTTTCAATGATTATAAAAAGGAATCATTGAATAGTATTTTTTAATTTCATTGAAAAATATAAAAAGGTGTGTTCTGTTTTAAAATATATGAAGAAAACAACTTTTCTCAGTGCTATAATATTTATTTTATTTTTAGATTCCTCTACATGAATTCATGTTTTCTTCTATTAAAAATCTTCTATCCCTTATCCAGGTATTAAGGTATATAAAATTAGGTTTTAATAAGAAATGGTATTTTGATATATGGAATGTTTTTCACATGGTTTTAAAATATATTTTCTAGTATAATTTCGTGGATTTTTTTATGGATGTTTTTTATAAAGAGTTAATCCCCATTATACCTCACAGGTGAGAGTAATATATTTTGTATTATTGGTGTGCCCAGAAAGATCCTCGTAATCCTATTATAGATTATATGATGAGTGCATCCAGATCACGATCTAATGCATTTGGTAATTATTATGTTCACCTAAGAATTATATTTTTTGTTGGATAGTATGGTTATTCCGATTGTAAGGGTTTTGTAATGGTTTTATATTGATTATTTCATGAGGAAACTACATCAAATATCTATGAATTCTAATGACAAGTCATGGAAATAATTTTATTTAAAAAGATAATATATTGTAACTTTTAAGTAAAATGATTCTCTTTTCCAGTATAAAGATTAGTTATTTAATGAATCGTTTTTCATACTTTTTCGCAAGACTAATATATTTTTTCCTTATATACCTTACTATGATTTTTTTCTCATTCGATATTTTTTAAAAATATAAAATAAATTATGGATGGAATATAAATAAGAAGAGGTAATATTGAGGTCCTGATGATTTCTCATGAAAAGAAATCATTTTTTGTTTTAGTTCTTTTATATTGTGTAAACAAAAGATAATTACTAGAATTTTCCGATTAGTAATATATGGATTTTTATGCATGTGTTCTCATTAAATTCTTTATATCCTTGAACCTAAATGATCCTTGAGAAATTAAAATGTTAATTCTAGTCTAAAGACACTAGATTATATAATGTTTAAGGTAAAGTATTCACTTAATAATTTATTCCAATGTTATTAACTAGAATATTAAGAATATAACCGAACTATTGTATGTTTTTAAACCATTTAAAAATAAAATAGAACATTTTAAAGTCATAAAAGGAAATTATAATTTTCATTAAAATCATAATTTTTCACCATTAATTCAAAAAACAAATATTTTCAAAAATTCTCAACAATTAACTAAAAAATAATTTGGACATGGTGATTTCAAAAATGATGTTAATTTTGTCAATGTTTTTTTTCTCGAATTGGAAAACGTAAATATAATATTTTCTCACAGAAATTAATAAAAACAATTTTTGGGGAAAAATATATTTATAAATCATAAAATGAATTTACTAAAAATTGAATTCATATTTACCAAAAATTAATCAATAAATTTGAATTGAGTATGAAATTTATTTATATATTTCATAATGTGTTTGTTTCTATTTATATCCTCATATTTAGTTTTTAGGTTATAATGGTCATTTTTATATAATAATATTTCATGGTTGTTTATTCTTGGTATTGTGTGTCACATACTCTGTCTAACATAGTATTTTTTTAAATCTCAGGGTATTACATTATTATTAATTTAATATATTGATTCATTATATTTTCATCGCATAATTAGTATATCAATTGTTTAATATTCGAATGTCCCATTATTGAAAATCCGCATCCTAAAAAAGGTTAATATAACATCCTTTTGAAAATTGGAAGAATATTTTATGATGTTCATTATGAATAACACATATATTAGTTCTAAAATAAGATAACATTACATAGAAATAAAAATATGGAAAGAGAGGTGAAAATAGCAATTACGACATAATAGAGTGGGAAAAAGAACATGATAAATATTAAGTTAATTTCTTCAAAAAAATAAATAAATATGGGATATTAAAGGGAAAAAATTAACAATAAATTATCTTATAAGAATAAAAATTTTATTTGAATATCATTTTCCATGAAATAACAAATTTTTTTAATAACATTATAGAGAATAGGATAAAATATACTTACATTGTTTTTCCTCCGTTATTAAGAAAAATGATCATTTTTTGGACGTTCGTCGATCAATTTTATCTTCTATCTAATCTCTTATTATAATAAATTAATATTTGAAATCTAAGGACCGGAACATAAATGATTCATATTAAAGTTATTTTAAAACTAGAAATCATTTTTGTTTCCAAAAGTTCATTTAGATTTAGGGTTTTGGAGAATTAGGTCCAACTATTACATAGTAAACCCATACAATAGATTTGGAATATTATACTCAGTATCGGTTATTTTCCACCAAATGAAACCTTTTTAAAATAAAGCATGATTTATTTTCGTGACACGTCTTTTTTACTTTCATCATGAAAATATTTTTTCCCTTCCCAAGAATTTGATTTTTTTAAAAACATGGGATTATCAAAAAAAATTACACTAAGGTTCATAAATAAATAAAATCATTAGAGAAGTAGAAAACATAAAAAACCATTTATTTTCTTTGAGTGAATAAAAAATTTCTTTTTAACATGTAAAAATATTATTTCTACTCAAATAAAAACATTAAAATACATAGTAAACAAAAATAGTAAAGGTAACTTGTAAAATCATTTTCATATCAAACTTATATATACTATATATATCTTAAATATTGTAAATTTATCGGTCATATATAAAGTAATCGTCATAGTTACATTTGGAATAACCACCATAGTATATTCTTAAAATCTCTTAGGGCAAAATTAATTGCTTTACTCCATACCATTACCCAATGCATTGAAGAGCTATAATGGGATCACATGACCTCAGTTCATAATGGTAGAACCCATATTCATTAAAAAATCCTAAGATCAAAAACATAATATTAACACATAATAAGTCAAAAAATGAACTTTCTTAGGGAAACAGAATTTACCATTCTGAAATCACTTTTATTTTATAAAAAGGCACACAATCACAAATGAAAATATATTATTTTAAAATAAAATTATAAAGACGTAAAGAAAGCTCTAAAACAATATGTAATCTATAAATAAATAAAATACCTTAATTTTTTATAAGATTAAAAACGTTCATGATTACTTTTGTAAAAATAATTGAATGTATATTTTTAAAAGGGTTTTTTAAAAGATATTCAGTTACGTAAAACCATAAAAATATCCATTTTTGAAGTCATTTGTAAGAAATTTGAAAATTTTATTTTATGATATTCATGTCCGCATAAATAATTTATTAAAAATAATTTAAAAACATAGACATTGAAGATTAATATTTAGAAAATTATTCTTTTAAACATATGATATGATGTTTTAGTTTAATAGTCCATTACATTGAGTCTAACTCATGACGTACATTATCCTTCTTCCAGAATAATCAACATAGGATAATTTATAATTCCAAAAAAAATTCATTTTTATTATTATATTTATATAACTCATTTATACATTATATATGATTACATAATCTTATATGTTCATATTGTAAATTTTGACGATATTACATACCAAAGTACAAAAGTAATTTGGTATGATTTTTATACTCAAAGTGTCTATTAGTAAATAATATAAAGAATAATAACAAAGAAATAATTATCATTTTTATATATTATTTATATTTTTAAATCTATCCATTACATATGAATATGAAAAATGAAATATTTTACAGTAATGGAGACGGTAAGTCATACGTACACTTGAGTAACTTTTACATTTTCAATGATCATTATGGAAAGATGTAGGTGTATTTTTATATTTCATTATTTATCATAATATATTAAATATCATAATAGTTCTCTATATATACTTATATATACTATTCATGTGATGTGGTGATAAAAAATGAATCACATCACTTCGTGGAAGTGATAACTCCTACGTACACATGACCGATGTTGTCATTTTCTTGTGTAAGGAAACGAATGAATGTAAATGATTTATTATATTTTAATAATGATAAATTGGTAATTAATATCCTAAATAAATGTTAATTCAATCATTTTAACAAGTTTGGGGAGGCGGTAATGGAAAATTAATTACATCAATTCACGAGGCAGTAGTCCACCTTACACATGAACAGTTAATTATTATTCCATTTTATGAAATTAGAGATAGATAAAGGCCATGAAACTAATTTATAACATCTTATAATATATTGAATACATTATATATTATTTTATAATTTTTTGAGATGTTTTTTGAGATTTGTATGAATAAAAAATATAGAAATGCTTAATAAAAAATGAAACCTCTTCTTCGGACAATATCATTTTTTTAAAACCATAATACCACTATGGGTGGTGTTATACCAAAACCAAGAGCTCAATAATGAGTGTAAGTATTATATAAAGGTACTTGGGATGAGATTATTCAAACAAATATGGGTTTTTTGTGGTTTTTTATGAGAATAATAGGTTCACTTTAATATGATAGGGGAGGGGAAATCACGAAATTTCTTGAAATATTAATTTAATATAAATTATTTGTTTATTTAAAATGGAACCAAAGTGATTATTTTCAAATATAATAATATTTTGGGTCTAAATACTATAAAACAATATGAACAATTTGGAAAAAATGTCTACACTTATCCTATGGTTTTAACCATTATTTAACCTATTTAACTATTATTATGGAAAAATATATCATTACTCTTTGAAGGTTAATATAGTTACTATAAATTTCTAAAATACCAATTAATGTATCATGAATGAAATTTTAAATAATATCCCAATTATTTGTGTGTAATATATGATTTTTATCAATTTTATATCATTTCATAAAATTTTATTTACTATAAAATAATCATTATGTAACTTTTATGGACTATTCATTAGATTGACATTAATATAATAAATAAATAAAGATAAAATTGATTAATATATTTAAATAAATACCTAAAATATCAAGGTAATCCTAAACATTTCATGAATGTAATTAATTATCACAAATTATAATTATTTTAATATTTATAATAACATGTATTTGATATTTCAATTTATTTAATAGTTAATATATGAACATTGTGTAATCATTTATAGAATTTATTTATTCCATAAAAATTATAAAGTAAAACTTAAAAATGATTATAAAAATTTTATATTTAAAAATAATGTTTATGGTTGAAGATATATTCTTGATAATCATTTCTTGAAAATGTTAAAATTATTAAAAACAATAGTGTGTCAATATTGTATTTTCTTACAATTAAATACTATAAGGATATTACTATCATCCATTTGGCTCAAATAGGTTCTAAATTCAAAAAATAGTTTATTTGGTCAACACTATGTCATGAAATTAAATTAGGAAAAGTTTTATTTAAATTCTATCACCCTTATCATAATTAGTTTTACCCTTAATTACCAAATTTACCCTTAAATATGGTTATAAAAATCACTATGATTGCTAGTCCGATTTTGAAAAAATTAAAAGGACCAATTTAAAAAATTTGGAACTTATATATAGAAATATTGAATCTATATCTAAAAATATTAAACACATTATTCTATAAATTAATTTCATATTTATCAAATAAATGGGGTTCAACAAAAAGTTTTTAAAGTAAAAATGATCAAACGTTTGAAATGATTTTATATTTAATTTCAATGCGAAAGTGTTTCAAATGACCTAAATTGGATATATATAAATATAATTTAGTTAATAATAATTTAAATTAAATTTAAAATATAATTTGACATTATAAATTATTTAGATAAAAATTAATATTCCATTTAAAATAGAATTTTTTTACTATTCATTAATAAATGAATCATATCATAAAAATAACAAAAATACATCAAAATTATATTTTGATATTATTATATAAAAATTATTTTTTATTTTGTAAAATAAAATTTATGAATGTTTAAAATTTTATTTTTAAAATAATTCTTCCATTAAAAGGTTGTAAAAAACAATTTTTTTTAAAAAATAGAGTTTTTAAGCGTAAAATGGGATTTATTTTTATCTTATTCCTATTAAATATGTTTTATAAATATTAACAAATATATAAATTTTTATAAGAATAATATAGTTATTCAAATTCATAGCGACTAAAATAATAGAAATATAATAACAATCACATTTATATAATAATATGAAGTTGATCATTTAATCTCATTGTGGAATATCTTGTAGTATATCAAACATAGGCAATATAATAAAATTATTAGGATGTTAAAATATACCCCTTAAACAAATTAAGTCCTCAAAATTTTAATTTGTAGTAAAAAATAGGAGTTTTAATTATCAAAATAGCACTATAGAAATACCACATCGTAAAAAGGATCAACAAAGATTCCATTTGAGAAGGGTAAAAAGAAAGTACGAAGGTCACCTAATATAAAAAATGATATGGTTTCATATAGAAAAACATTTAAATGGATAATTAAACATATGATTATGTTAATATAAATATTTATAGAGAACATGATCATGAGAATTTGAATAATCACAAAACAATAAATATGTGATGTGTTAAATGGTTATTGAACTCACAGTAAGAAAAGTAAATGGATAATGTTTTTTTTATGATAATTTTCATAGAGTTGAAGAATTATTTTCATACATGGACTAGGAACATTAGGAAATATACTTAAATGACAAGTATGCTTTCATACTTTAATCAATTTCAACCATAATCTCATATTTTTCTTTAAACGATGTCTATTTAAGATGATTTTTTTCTTGCCTAAGGCACTAGAACCAGCTTTTATGGAATCAAATAATCCCCAAATAATTAACAATAATTTTCTCCTATATTAGAAAAATTGGAAAGAAATGGTTAGGAAATGATAGTGCAATTCCCTAAATATAATAAAACATTATATGATGAAAAACTAATTTATTTTATATAATTAAACAGTGATGCGAAAAATTAAACATATATCATTGAAAAATTAAATATCCTACAAATTATTTGAAAATATTATATACAAAGATTAAAAAACAAAAATCATAATCATTTTTTTTCATAATATTCCATGATGAAATTACTATTTATCTCCACATAATATCAACGAGTCTTATAGTCCCATATCAAAATATAATTTCCTAAATAACATAATATCCCACATATGTAAACCATTTCAATAAATAACCCAAATAAACATAAATCGACAATAAAATTCAAATATTTTTCAAAATAATAATTCATCCATTTTTTCTAATTTAAAATACAATAGTATTCTATTGACCATAATAAAATAGGATTCAAAAAAATAGTGAACCTTTTATGATATAACATTAATCATACTATAAAAAAATAAATTTTCAATCTCATGGTAATATATTCAACAATACATATGTTCCCAAAATAATATTATTCATCATCAATAAAAATTATTATTTTAAAATAAATAATTCATACTAACAGGGAATTAATGTCAACCAGTGGAGGGTGATGCCCCATTGTCTCCATCCAGTAATAGGTTTAATTACCATTACCTTGCTGGATGTGATAGGTTGTTTCCCAAATTTTTGGGTTTCCAATTTCTATATTAATACAATTATTAGAAAATTAATATAAATTTGATAAAAATCCTATAAAATTATCATCAATATGTTTTAACCTAGATTTTTAAATAATAAAATTCATTTTTTATTCCAAAATGGAAAAACCTATAATTAAAAAAAATGACTTAAAAATTATCCTTACACACCATAAAATTTCTCAAAAAAAGCCCAAAATTTGTTCCTAAAACTTCTTTTAATGATCAACCTATAATTATAAACTAGTGATTTTATCTCTAACTCTTCGGATAACCTAAAAATAAAAAATTCTCAAATAAAATGTTTCTTAAACACTAGTCTAACACAAACTGTATAGACCCAAATTTAAACAATACATATATTAGTTATTAAAAAAATAGAGATCATTTTCATTTCCCATGTATATTTTAGGATTTTAGTTTTATAAAAATATGAAAAAAAAATCATAGTAAAACCATACATTATAAATGGAAACATAAAATAAATATCCATTTTTTATTGAAGGAATCCCTTTTAAAATAAAACATGATTTCTTTTCATGGATCATTTTTAATATTTTCATCATGAATTTTTTTTTCAAGTTACCAAAGCTATGAAAACATTTTAAAACATGGTATGAGTAAAAGAATATTTGTAATATACATAAAGAATGGAAATCATTAGTCTGGTGAAAACATGAAATCCATTATAAAGGTATTTGAGAGAATAAAAAATCATTTTCAGATGAAAAAACACACATTCTACTGAATGAAATACTTTAAAATCCCTAGCTAGAATAAATAATAAAAATTTATTATGTAATAACATTAATATAACTCATACATATAGTTTAGCTCTCGTGTAAGTTGTAGCTATATCAGCTACATAGGTAGTAACCATCATAGTTATATTCAGAATATCCACTATAGTGTATTCCAATAATTTCATAGGACAAACATAATCGGTCAACTTTGTAACATTGCCCAATGAATTAAAGAACCATAAAGGGACAAACCACCCTCATTTCCTAACAGAAAAACTCATCCTAATAAAAAACTCCCAAGAAACATAAAATAAGAATAATACATATATTTTAATAAAATAAACATTCTTGAGGGAAATAATTTTTCCATTTTGAAATCACTTTTCATATTTAAAAATCTGCATAGTCATAAATAAAAAAATGAATTTGAAACTAAAATTTCAAAATTTTAATTGAGGCTTAAGAAAATTAAGGATTCATGAAATTTAGAAAATTTCTTAATTACATATAACATATAAAACATTCCTTTTTATTATTTTAAAAATAGTTGAATGAGTAACTTTAAATTAGGGTTTCTAAATGATTGTCAAGTACGTAAAAACATAAAAAATGATCCATTATTGAAAACATTTTAGATAAATATGAGACATAAATTTTTATAATTTTCATTTCCATGTTAATTATATCTAATAAATAATTTTGAAATCATATACATGAAATTGAAATATTTATAAAATTAATCTTTAAAACATTTTAAATTATTCTTTAGTTAAGAGTATCTTACCTTGAGTAAGACTTGTCATATACATAATTTATCTTCCTAAATGAAAAATGTAGGATAATTTATACTTGATTAATAATATCTTACATGTTTATTATTCCTTATATATTACTAATTTCTATGTTATATATATTTAGTTAATCATTTAACTTCATGTGTGACATTTTGATGACATTTTATAACTATGTCCAAAATGACTTTTGTATAATGATTATAAGCAAAGTGTTAAATAGTAAATAATATCCAAAAAATAATAATAATTAAATAATTATAATCATTAAATATCAATTATAATTTTAAATCCATCCATTACATATGGATATAAAAAATGAACTATGTTACAATCAAGGATATGGTTGGAAAACTTACGACTGAGTAACATTTCCATTTTTCAATGATCATTATGGAAAGTTGGTGTGTATGATTTTATCCTAAAATAATGATATTAATATCATAAATATCATATTAATTATATTAATATATTTATATATATTATTCACATGTTTTAGTGATGAAAAATGATTCACATCGCTTCGTAGAGGTGATAATTCACACATACGCAGGAACAAATTTTATCATATTTATGTTCTGGGAAATGTAATAATCTAAATGATATATTATATTTTTAAAATTGATAAATATGTCGTTAATATCATATATAATTATTAATTAAATAATTATAACCGGTATTGAGAGACGGTGATGGAAAATGAATTACATTAGTTTATGAGGCGGTAGTCCACCGTACACACAAACAATTAATTATTTTCCAACTTTATGGTATTATAAATGAAAATAGGTCAAAAAACTAACCTAATAACATAAATTTATATTATGGATACTAGATATATTATTTTATGATGTTTGAAAAAAGGTCTTATTGTAGTGAAATAATAAACAAAATAGCAATTATTGATTAAAAATGATAGATCTTCTTCGATTATTCTCATTTTTTTAACAACTTAATACCACTAAGGGTGAAGTTACACATGAAAAAATTCATATATAATGTTGTTATGTATTATAAAAAGGAATATTGTTAGATATTATTTGATCTAAATGGTGTTTAAAGTGTCTTTTAATAATATGAAGGGGTGACCTTTTATATGATAGGGGAGAGTCACACTTGGAATTTCATAAAATATTATATTAATTTAAATTAATTTTATTTTAATAATGGATTTGAACTGATTTATTTTTAAGATAATTTTATTTTTAAATATAAATTATCTCATCCAAAACAAATTAGATCAGTTTTTTCTAAATTTCTACCCCTATTTAACCTCTTTAACTCTTAATGTGTCAACACGTGTTTTCACTCATTGATGGTTAATATAGATACTATAAAATCAAAAACAACTCATAAATGGATCATGGATTAAATTTTATACGTTATACCATTTATTTGGATGATTTTTTACTTTTTAATAATTTTATATCATTTAATAAAGTATTATTTACAATAAAAAGTTTATAATGTTAATTTTAAGGACTACTCATTACATTGACATTAATAAAATCAATAATGAAATATAACTTAAATAAAATATTTTAATATTTCTCTAACATGTCCAGTTAATCTATCAAATTCATGTATGAAATATATTATCTCAAATTATATTTATTTTCATATTTTTAAAAACAATTATTAGAAATTTCTATTTATTTAATAATTAATGCTTCAACATTATGTAATAATTTAAGGTTATTATTTCCTCCCAAAAAAATACATTATGATAATAAGTATTTTATATTTATAAATACTAATTATAGTCAATGTTATATTCTATATTACCAAATATTTAAATTGTTTTACAAATTGGAAACAGTAGTGTGACTAGTTTTACTTTTCTTAAAATAAAATACTATAAGGGGCCTAAGATATCAACGTGGCTTCAAGAGGTAATATATTCAGTATAAGGAGGATTTTGGTAAAAAATAACTTCCAAAATAAAATTTTTACAAGTGTTATGGAAATTTATATTCTGTATAATAAATTTTTTACCCTTAAATGTGTTAATAAAAGTTATTATGTTTACTATTCATATTATCAAAAAATAAAAAGAACCAATTTAATATATGTGAACACTAGGATTCCAAATATTTTATAAATTTTAAAAAATTCAAAACACATAAAGGGATAATATTAATTTAATATTAATCCCACAGACTGGGATAAACAATGGGGTCTTAAAGTATAAATGCCTAAAAGTTTGAAATGTTTATATATCCAATTTCTATTTGAAATGATTAAAAAGAAATAAATTTGTTCCCTTAATTTATAATTTAACTAATTATAATTTACAAATATTTTAATAAGAAAATTATTATTTTAAATTTTTTAGATGAAAAATTGGTTTTCATTTAAAATGCAGTATTATTCACTATTTATACAAAAAATGAATCATATCATAAATATAAAAACAATTAAACCAAAGTAAAATTTTAAATAATAATTTAAAAATGGAAGTTTATTTTTAAAATTTATAAATATTTCATAATGTAGTTTTCAAATAAGTGCACAATTATAAGACATTAAAATTTGTTTCTAATATATACAATTTTTAAGCATAAATCATGATTTATTGTTATCTTATGCCTATAAAATATATTGGATAAATGAAAAATTATTTATTAATTATTGTTAAAACAACATATTTAGTCCTATTCACACCCTCTAATATAATGTCTTAGTGATAATGATCACATTTAAATTATAATATTTAGTTATTCATTTAAGATCGACATGGTATATCTTATCGTCTATCAAACATAGTATTTCCATTTAAAATATAGTATTGTTACCTAATATCAATTTTTCAATCATAATGTACTAAAAAAACTTATAATGTATTATAAAATACATAAAAGGATAAAATTTTTTCCTCATATATTTATACATTAACTAAAACCAAAATGAACCGCACAAGATAAGTTAATATCAAATATGAATAAATCATCAAACATTGAGCTATAAAATATCAACAATACCAACTGATGTTTAACATAAATTATTTCCTAAAAAATAATCATTAAATTATTTAAAATATTTATGACCAAGGTATAAACACAATAATGCGAATGATTTTGTCACATATTCTTTTGAGATCATTTTATCATTTATCTCTAATCACCATTTAGTCACTCATAAAGGTATATATAAAAAATATATTCATTAATCATATAATCTCTAAAACATGAAAATATTTTAAATGAATAACCTGAATTACTATAATTCCAATGTAAAATCATATATACTTCATAAAGGTTATTAATTGTTTATTAATAAATTAAAAACCCATCATAGGCAAAAATATTTCCATTTAACTTAATCACATAATGTTCCTAAAATTGTTAATTTATTCAAAAAATAATAGCATTAGTCACATATTCACTAAATTAATTTTCCTTCCCAATGTAATCTATATGATATATCATATTTTTAGAAAATTTAATTACCATTTGATCCCAATTAACCATATTTATCTCAACATAAAATATCATCAAAACCCTAGTGTTTATGAAAAATATTACACTATTGTATATAAAAAATAAAACCATTATACCTCAAATAACTCTTCCCCTAGAAATATGCTAAAACTAATTTTATTTGTTATTATAAATGTTTCCCAAAATACTTATAATCATCTTAAAATCTCATCTCTTAAATCCTCAAGAGGGGTGTCTATGCCTTTGAACTTATAAACAACTTCAAACTTATAAATCCATGATGGAATCCATAACTATTAAGACAACCTGATTTGAAAACATCCAAAAAATTAGATTCATCTAAGCCATACTATGATAGAAAATATAATACCATTGATACCGCACTCCCTAAATTCTGTGCTTTAAAAATAATGTTTAATTTTATTGATTTTATTCCAATAAATGTACCCTAATTTTAAAAGTCCAATATAAAAAATACATAAATATTTGATGTAACAAACCCAAATATTTTAACATGGGTAAGATGTATGCATTATTAAAATTGAATATATACAAGTAATATAATCCCAAAGGACTGATATGTTTATTATACTTGGAAAAATAAATACAAAAATGATACCCATTTTACATTGGGAACTATATATAAAAACTAAAAACAATAATTTCTTGACATCCTTAAAAATAATACAATGATTTCTTCATCATATATGAGGGAAAGTAAAAATATAAGGGAGAGATAAAATACATATAAATAGTTATATAAAATAGAATATATCATGAGAAAATAAGGAATTGTAAACATGAAAAGGTATATAATTTAAAACACATGCAACTTTATCAACAACCCGAGCACAAAATGCATCTATAGATAATATAAATGTAGTAATCTCATATATAATAATAACTAAAATATAAATAATGGAAATTAATAATATTTGAAATCATGATCTTATAAATCATGATATATATATATATATCATTATAACATTTCACTTATATGGATCAAATTATGGATTGGTATACACAAAAAACACATTTATTTTAGATTATTTATTTGTCTGAGGAGACTAGTCGATTAATGAAGGGGTTATCTATAATTGGTCCACACCAATCAATACAAGTCCAATGCATTCCTCATATATTTAATGTTCAATTAAAATCATAAAAACCTGGTTTACTGATAAATATATGTATTTAGTAAATAAAATGGATTTATGAAGACTTTCCACATTCAATCAAACGAAATTCATTATATAACACATATTAAAATATGGTATATAATTTTTGAAGTAATCATATCCATGAGCCATAAATTATGGGTCTTAAGTGATATTTATTTTTAAATTATCACATGAATGTGAATGTATTACGAGAAATGTAATGAACAAATAATTTATAAGAAATAAGACATGAACATCAATTCGTATTTGAAATATTGGGTTTTGAATAAAATCATGTAATTTTAAAAAATAAATAATGTTGATGTGAAATATTTAAATATGATTTAATTAGAGAGTTTTTATTTGTAAAATACATGAAAACATATAGATGAATTTAAATATTGTATACTTTTATAATAGAGGGTATGTTTTTTAATGTTGTATACATGAAATATTTATTTTTTGAATTTTTTTAAGTATGTAAAACATGATCCTTTAAGAAAAATTATAAATACTCCTTTAAACCCCCTGAAAATTCAATTTCAATTAAAATTTCATTAATAAATCATTTTAGCAATAAAAATGACTTTTGTAAAACAATTTAAAAAAATATCGGCATGAAAGAATAATATAATAAACTAAAAAATATATAAAATCAGTTTTTATATTATTATTTTTCTAGATTAAATTTAAAAATAGAGGAATATTGTGAATAAAATATTTAAAATCCATAAATATATTGAGGAAAATAAAATTTATGGACTTTATGATGGATGGATTATAATATTCCATTAACAAAAATTAAGGCAATTCCAAAAAATAATATTGTTAAATAAATACTTACATATTAGGTAATTTTTAAATTATTACCCATTAAATTAATATAAATTAATTAAAACTTAAGTCATCATTAAGTAATATTTATTCATGGTAAAAATATCAATTTGGGTGTATGTACACCACATAAAGGTAAGTATATTGTTCATATCAAAGGTGACTTAATGGAATGAGAATTAAGATATAATCCCATACAATGTTAAAGATGTTGAAGTGAAAATTAACCAATGAATTGATTATGTATAATAATTTTAAATATAGATAAATTTTTAAATATAGTGGAAATAAAAAAAATGCATTTCACACATAATATTGACATAATATTGCCGATGAAGAGTTGATATAACCTAATGAATGAAATTTGAGTTACGAATCACTTATAACATGTTAACATTAATTTAAAATCCCCTTGGAAAAAATAATTTGAATTCAAATATAAAATAACATTAATTATGATTTCTTCCTGATATAACGTGTAAAATTGTTAGAATATACATCTTATAATTGTAATTCGGTACGTAACATTAAATTTTTCCTCAATGAAAGGAAATTGAGACAAAATCCATTAACACATTATTTTCTTTAGATGAACAATATTTAACATCTTGTATAATGTTTTTAAAAGTTAGTTCTATACCATAGCCAAATTAATATTTATAATATATTATATGATCCTCTTTTAATATCTTCTCACCTGTTCATTTATAATGTTTCATCATTATCATTTTTTATGTGTTAATTGTTTCATTATCTCATGCATGTTGATTCTTAGATGTTCCCATTCACAAAATATGAAATAGTTTCATAATATCTAGAATTATATTATATTAATAATTTTGATATTTTTTTATAATAAAATTTATTAGATTCATTTTTTTATTTCAACATGGAAAATGAATCACATCAATTCATGAAGATGGTAAGTAGTATGTGCGCATGAGTGATGTTATCATTTACTTAATGGGTGAAATGGATAACAAGTAGAATATATATTATCTTTATAGAATAAATAGTATTTAATTAGTTTCATATATATTCATTGGTTCCTTCATTATTACTATCCATGGGAGTTGGTGATGGAAAAAAATTGAATCATTTCACGAGGCGGTAGTCCATTCTACAAAAGGTTGATGGTTTGGTATCCCATTTTATGGAGAAGTAGATAGATAAATATTATAATATAAAATTAATAACATATATGTATTATTTATATACAATTATTATTACATTGGTGTCATTATGGAATAATTTGAGGTTGAAGAATAAGAATTATGAATAATGATCTTGGTGAATGTGATTACCTTTCCATAGGTAACCCACCTATGTATATCTGAATAAGAACCCTAGGGTTGGTATTTTTCAGAAACATAATCTCTATAATGTGTATAAGGATGTTGGAAATATTTTTTATGGTCTATTATTATTATTTGGATCAATAGGTGTGAGGAATTTATGAGTGGAGGTTCTATTTTATAAATGTACTGAGTGGCACCCTTGTATTCTTTAAAAATTTAAAAATAATGTTAATTAACTTTAATATAAAAATTTATCCAAATGGATTATATTATAAGGTGATAAGGATGATATCACAATACAATAAAATAATGGTTTTTTAGAATGTTTTTACTTTATTTAAACCCTTATACTATAAGATTAACCCCGGGTAAAACTACTTTGACCATAAGTGTAGTAATTAATTTATTAAGTTTTTACTATTCAGTATGACTGAAAATTAGGTTCACCATATTAATTAAAGATAATTATTTTGATTCAATATATGTAATATATTTTAATAAATTCAATATACTTAACTGGTAGAATATATATGAAAAATCAACCCGCAAAAATTTATTGGAAAATGGTTTTCCATAAATTCATGTTCCAAGAATGAGATGCTCTTACATTAAATATATGTCTTCTAATATCAATTATATGTATTTTTTCGTATATTCATATATATATATATATTGAATTTTTTTGAATTCATTCATCCTTATTTATTATTTTAATTAATTAAAAAGGAAAGACATTATGATTATTTTTAAAAATAGTTTTCTAATAAAATTCCCAATTTACCTAAAAATCATCTTATATTTATTTCCGTAAAATAAATATTCAATAAATTAAAAATTTTATATATTATAAATCATTATTTCAAATAAATGGACGAATAATTATATACTAAAATTTCAATTTTAAAAAAAAATATATTATTTGTAAGGGAACATTTTAAAAGCATATTCTATGTCTATTTTGACCACGTAAAAAATACATCCTATCAAATTAGAATTTTCTGTGAAATGACATTTTAAAATATTCATTGTATTATTTTTTTATTGAAATATAATTTTTACTAACAAAAATTTAATCTCAGGTGTTATATTTTTTCCTCCTACAAAAATTTTATCCTTTAGATTTATATGGATATTATTTTCTAATCAAATGAGGGTGGTTCTTATGCATAACATCCTATGGTTTCTAAATTTATTACTATATTTTATAATTTATCTAAATCACCTTTATCAGAAGAGTCATTTGATTCATCAACAATTGATCTATAGTATCAATAATCATGATATGATATTCATAATATGAAAAATTAGGGTCCAATTTTATTTATTCATAAGTGATCACATGCATTAGGCATGGAATCTACCACCATTAAAATGAGATTTATAACAAATTTTGTACATTACTGAGGCTCATATGCATCGAAAAATGTTTTTTCAACTCTCTTTCCTGGGAGACACTATGATCAGTTCCCCATGATGGGTCACTACATGACCACGGGCTTGCTTCCCCATATGCCAAAGGATGTCGACTAGTAGTGCGGGTGAAAAAAGAACATGAGTAGTGTATGCCTATATATCTGTGTAAAAAAAGAAGATGAAAATAATATTTATAGATGTAATAACCATAATGAACTATAAGTGGACATCAAATGGAAAATTAAATCTACTCACCATATTACACATGCTCTTAAAATTTGATGAATACACTATATTTCAGGCAGTTATAAGGTATAAACAAAAAATTCCTTATCTAATAGAAATACTCCATCATTTCTGGATCTCAATCCCAATCATGATATCCCATGTTCCAACCCATCATCCCACACAAAAACCAAAGACTTAGCCCCTCCCCTAAACCTATAAAAGTTAAAAAGTATAATATTCTTAGGTACCCATGTTCGGTAAAGGCCCATGCATAGTGTCAGTAAAACTCTATAGGCCACTAGAAATGGTTTCTAAAGCAATATACAATCTAAAATAAAATTTATTCAGATAACATAGTTATAGTGAATAAACATTGAAACAAAATATACATATTTTACATATAAATAATATTAAATTACCATTTAATCCATTTTGGAAACATTAGGTTAACCAAAAAACCAATCTTTCTCAATCCATGTAAGGATCCCACAACAAATCATAGGGTTCACATAATTTTAACAGTAAATCTTTGCTCACTAATTAGTTCTATTTATCATCCTTCTCTAGAGCCTTATTCAAAGTAATCATCTTATGTCTATGTGTTAGGAGAATAGATCAATAATTTGAGATCCTAACCCATGAAATACATTGGTGGGGCACAGAAAAACATCCTAGACCGACCCAATAATGAGGATCCTTAGTACAAAATCCTAGTCAAACAATATAATTTTGCGGCCTAGAGTATCAGTCTATCCTAACCAAAAGATTAGGAGCATCAATCCAACATTTCAACCATGAAATACATCAGTTGGGCCTATAGAATCAATCTATCACGAACCATGGGAGTAAATCCCCAATCCAGTAACCCATTAAAAATAAGTACCTCAAAAACATTCTTTTTTAATAATTTATCACATTTAATCACATTACAAGACATTAATCATTTATATTTTCAAGTTTATAAAAATATCCATTTTTTAACATTTCATTTCTCATTTATAAATTACATCATGATAGATATAGACCAACTACCCTATTTAAAACCACTCAAGGGCACCCATTAATACAATGGACGTTCATTGAAATCCAAATAAAGCCCTATATCGTCATTTCCATGAAAACCATTCAAATATTCCCTAGGGAATTTTCATATTGGAAGGAGAGACAAACCTTAATTTTGAATAATAAATTTAAATATTTTAAGGAAAACAATTATTAAATCACTATGTGGCCAACACCACCTTTTAAAACATTTCCCACATTCAAAAAATAATTTTTGATCATAGAAATCCATGAACTGATCAAAATCCAAAACAACCCATTTAATTCATTCCATATTCATTCAAGGAAATTTTATAAATAGAGAATATAAAAATTTAGAACATCTATTTAACCTTGAATATTATCTATATACCAACTCCTACACATTCATTCCCATAATTTTCATATCTCAAATTTTAACAATTCACATAAAAATTTTCAATGGTTTGGAATACCCCAAGGGTAGCCCTAGGTTTGGCCTCTCATCATCAATGGACACAAATGTATATTTATGGTGTCTCACTACTCAATTAGATCCCCAAAAACCTCCATTATTGAATAAAAAACTAAATTAAGAAAATTAGTACATAGGAAAAATTACATACACTTACAAAATAATAATACTATGCAGAAAATCGTGAAAACCACCAACCTCATACCCATAGAAAACCTCTCATCCATCATTGGATCCTGATTATATCTCAAAAAACATTCAAAATCTAAGGATAGAATTTTCTAGAACAATAGGGGGAATAGGGATTCAAAAGGAATGAAAATATTAAAAAAACCTTTTCTAGAAAATGGAATGATTTAGAGTTAGAGACTTACATAATGCTTTCATTAAAAACCAATGACACTCCAAACACTTATGAATTGATTGAGAAACACCCCTGGAGTATGAGAAGGCTATTGGTTTTTACCCTTTACACTAGGGGTACAATAGTTTTTAAAAAATGGGGCATAAATAAATAATATTAGAAGAAAAAAATGCTATAACTCTACCCTTTAAGGTGGATCAAGTTTTGGAAGTACAATTTTTCAAACTGTTCACCAAACATTAAGATACCTCTATCCAAGAGGAAAATGAGATACATGGTTTTCATTTCCACCCATACGGTTTTATGATCTGTGTGGAGGTTATTTCCTCACCACTATCCAAGGAGAAACTAGGACTCCAAGTTTTTTGGAGGTACTCCAAGCTATTTCCCCAACTATGGACCACCTTCTACATGTCGCGATGCTATGGTGAAATGTTACTACTATCCAAAATCCTTCCCTAATCATAACACTTATTGGACTATATTTCATAATTTTCTTGTTATGAACCCCCAAAACACCTTCAAGACCCATCGTACTCCCAAAAATAATTTGTCAAACTACAAATTCAATTCAGAATATACCATATCTTAGGTTCAAGATTTACAATATCCTCATATTTTAAAATCTCACCCTTGAGCTACATTTACATTAATCATTAACATTTATAGAAAAAATGTTAGGTCACAGGGCCCACATACCAACCTTACTCTTCCAAGATTCATTTTAAAAATGGTTATGATGTCATAACAATCAGAACAAAGAAGCAATCCTATCTCAAATAAGTTTCAGGTTCTGATCTACAACAAAAACATGATGCTCCTCAAAGGACACATAAACAATAACTCAACATTATCATAATCAACTATATGATCCACGTGTTATATAATCAGGTTGATGAAAATGGAATTTTTTAATGGGAAAAAATTGAGTGAGAACTAAATATGAATGAGAGAGCTAATCCGTAAACCCTTTTTTATATTCACCCCACAACTCTCATTCAGAACCATGCACTTCACATATACTGAAGAAACATAAGATTATCCAACTATACTACATATCTTACTTTAATCAAGAACTCATGTATTAATAGACTCTTTCCACAAAAAAACCCCAAAACACACCCAAATAAAAACATTCTTCTCATGGAACTCAATAATTAAAAACCCAAACCAACTCCAATTACCAAAAATGAAACAACAGGATGGTACATACCCATGTTGATCCAACAAGTAACACTAATTATGTCATCCATGGACCACATTCCCACTCTGGTTCTACACAATATATGCATTATCTCACAACCCCCTTCTTCTAATTTTTGATATCAACAACATCAGAAACAGTCCCCTAAAACCTCATCTCAAGCTCCAAAAAACCCCTCGATACATTCTCCAACTCACCACAACCAAACAACCATTAAATTGGTCTCCAACCATTCCATCAAAACTGAATAGAATGGACATGACTCCACCATCTACGCATCAACTAAATAAAAATTGATTCTTTCTAAAAACCCATTTCAATTCCAAAAAATGGACATATAATGTAAAAATTTCAAACCATGGTGGATTATAACTCACCACATCGATTCCTTTTCAATAGTAGAGTCAATCCTTCCCCTACTAATGCATCCTAAAAAACCCAACGTTAATTATTTTTCTACCAACACTTTACTCGGTCATGATGCCTTTATACATAAGGATATTCTAGGATCATCCAAACACACATACTAGTGTCCTTGATCAACTCCCACTGAGGCTCTCGAACCGACATTCATTTCTTAAAAACCATTGTTATTCCCTATTGATCTCATCAACGAATCAAACACATGAACCTTGGATTTGTTTTAGAACACCCCGATCTTCAATCCAACACATTGGTTGATCAAAAACCACATAAATGACACACCTAGACTTCCCAATGAATTAAAACATGTACATCATGCTTTTATCAGTCCCATCCAGAAGCCACCACATCCAATCTGTGGTATTCATACACATATAAGGAAGACATACTGCTCCCCACCTTAGGAGTGTTGTTTTTACTACAATCCTCAATAAAATCCAACCACCATGACTTATTATCCCATATTTTTAGATCCAAAAAAGTTTCCATAACTATGCCTCACACACTTAAGTGTAAAGAAATTAGGAATCAAGAATTCTTAGATTCCAAGATGGACACCTTCATCATTTACCAACAAGAAACCACCCAACTAACCTCACTCAGGGATGGTCGGTGGTGATACACCCCCACACATCTTCACCTTAAACATTATATAAGGTCAAATCCTCTAATAGTTCCCTTAATCCCACCATAAAATACATTATGTTTGTTTGGAATATATCCAAATATATCTTAGTGTACTATGGACTATGTCATGATATTTTCAAAATCAACAAAATTCTGTAAGTACACCATGATATAGATGGAATAACCACAAAAACTAATCCACCATTGATGTCACCACACTCTATGGGGACACAATAACCCGTCAAAAGTCTTCTCTTATCTATATTAAATCCACTCACCAACACCCTCAGAAAATAAATACCAAGAGAGATTTTTTAACTCAATCTTGTCATTGCCTCATGAAACTCTTCCAAGAAGTCATGTCCCAACATTCCCTTTCTCACTTCTATCACCAAAACACTTGATATCTTCCAACATGATCCTTGTAACCCAAAATGAAAACATAAAGATCCATTATAATGATCCAAAACCAAATATCTCCCTCCACACCCAACTCTTCACACATTGATTTCTCAAAAAAATATAGGGAATCACTCTCAAGAAACCAATTTACATGTCCCCAAACAGCCCCATGCATATCTAGAACATCCCCAAACCCCTAGTCACAATTATAACCCTCAATTCTACACACATTCATACAATAATTCGTTGAAATCAACCCAAGATCTTACAAAATTCCTATCACAGGAGGTCGACCCAAATTCCCACTCACCCACCATTCCATGCCTCCTAGTCCATCATCCTTATCAGACTCAAGGGAAGCTCAGTGTTCTCATCTGAAAAGTTATAATTCACAAAAAATTTCCAACCAATTAACCACCATTACTTCGTGATTGAATTATTAACCTAGAGTATTCTATCCATTCTCTAGTTATCCACATCTTGTCCGTCCATATTAAAAATTGATCCCTGAATCGACACCATAAAATCCATGGGACCCGAATCCTGAACAATCCTAACCTTTGAAATTAAATTAAAACCAACCATATGAACTAATGTGATTTCCTTTGAAAGAAACTAATTAGTTTTAGTTAATTATTACCAAAACTCTATAGCAAATATCATGCATCAATTCAACCTCTAATACATGCACATGTGCTTCACATCCTAAAGCCCTCACGTCACTGGGCTAACCTCGCTCATAGATACCTTCCATAATTGAATCCACTAACTCATTTCCACCACTCGGGTCATATTTTCCAAAACCGCTAGTGTTCCCACCCAGACTAGTATAGTAAATACACTCTATTTTTTACATTCAAGGACCATAATATAGAAATTTTCCTCAAACATTATAACGAATTTACAACTTGATCTAACTCCCTCACATGCCATCCTACATGATCAAACAAAACCAAATCCCCAAATTGGATTCACATGTAACAAAGGCCACTGGATTTATCTATGATCCTATATATCAAACCATAATAAATCTATACTCACATGCAGATAAATTACCCCGGTTTTAGCCCCCAATTTCAAATATACAATGATTAATAACTTACATTAGGTTCCATTCATAATGAAATAGAACCACTATAAATAGTATCATAATTCAAGATCTCCATTTAAAGGACCAACAGAAAACCCACACAATCACAAACCACAAGGTTTGTCATATCTAAATTACTGGACAAAATCTCCCATCCCAAAGGCCATAACCCATCCAAAAGCACAACAAGAACATCCCTTCAACCCCACATCAAAACCCAACATGCCTTACGACCCAAAACTAAGTACTAAAACTAGGGAACAATCACAATACAAACCATACATACATAAGGTATGATCAAAACACTATTCATTGTAACACCCCAAGCTTCCACGGTATGTTTCCCTTTTAATAATGCAATAGTTTGCGATTTACACAACATCGAGATTCTAACACACCACGACCAATCAAACTAGCTGTTATGAATAGAAATACTCACTTTTGGAAATTTTATAAATTTTATTTTAAAAAATGGATTTCATTTTTTGTTTCATAATATCTAAATTATATTAGGGTGAGTTTTTTGTATTTTTCTGAAATTGTTCAATTAATGATGAATAGTGGAAAATACTAAATTTTAATTAAAACACCTTTTTTAATCGAATTAATTTATTATGATAAATTATATATTTTAGTGGTTTTAAAGTATAATTAGATTATATTTTTATCATTTAATATAATTTAGGACATTGGATGTAATTTCACATTTAAACTAGACATGAAAAAGTGTCAATCCTTTCATAGTTATTATTTCTAAAAACACGCTTTTTGTTTTTACAACAGGAATTAATTTTAAATTAATTTATTCCACTTCTGTGTTTTGAATTAGGAAAAATTTATTCCATATTTGGAATCAGTGGGTACAAATTTTGTAAATAGATATCTTTTATTTTTAGACATTATGAATATTTATTTCAGTAAATATTTTACTTACCATGGTTAAAAGGTAAATCTGGTAAATAAGGGTAAACAATTATTATTATTATAATATTAAATTACCTAACATGTGTCCTATTTCTGTTGGTTGATACATGTCTGACCATGGGCATCATTGGGTTGATTTTGGGACCCCATGGAGCCACTTGAGAGTGATAATTTCACTTTATAATAATTAATTAAATGTAAAGGCAAAAATGACATAAACATATATCTTTTAGTAAAATAATTTTTACAAGGGGTTATATAAGTTATATTTTTTACTATAAATATTCATTTGAAAGATAAAAAGATTTCCTAAATCATGGTTTTTATTTTATAATTTTATTACATTAAAATAAAAAAAAAAATTTATGGCACAATAATGATGTAGTGTTTACCTCATTAAAGAATGATTTAAATAAATAATATTTTAAAAATTAAAAAAATATCCAAAACTTGTCCAATTTTTATTGGATGATTTTATTTTGAACATGATACATTGTATCATTGACTTTAATGAGTTTTTGACCTTTATAAACCGAAATAATTATATAATAAATTAATATATTCATACATTCCTAAAGGGACCCTCCTCCCCCTTATAAATGCCCTCATCTCTAACCCATTTCTAACACCTCTCAAGCCCCTTGTCTCATCCAAAATCTACCCAATTAAGATCCCTACATCTCACTATTCATCTTAAAATAGTTAACTTAGGCATAAGGAATTTCAAGTAATCCTTTTGGTTGAAACAAAAGGGAGTTACCTGATTTAAAGGTAACATCTCCTCTTAAGTTCTTTTCTTTTATTTTACTTCTCCAACCCCCTAACCTCTCTTTATTACTTTATTTTCTAACAATAACAGTATCTTAAATATACTAGGTTATTTTTATGAGATTTATTTTAACTACACTAACACACACCTCTATCTAATGGGTATAGAACATAATGATTCTGTGGACGGCAAACTACTGCCTCACGAAACGATGATTGTTCAATATTCTACTACCACCTCTTATGGTGTCAATTATGATGGAACTGTAATTATTTATGATATTTATTTTATTTATAATCTTCTTTAATTCTCTTTTATTACATACCTTTATTCTTTTAATGTTGTATGTATATGATAATTTTATTTGAGGATGTGCGGACTATCGCCCCCTCAAAGTTATATGAATCATTCATACTATACATGGAACATATAAAGGATGGTGTTCATGAACATACATAACATATATAAAATATTATATTATACTGGAATAATAATATACCTATGTATCATTTGGTTTTCTTTCCTTTTAAAATAATAAAAATGAAATGGAAGTAGCGTTCGAGCAGATATACGGATTACCGTCTCCACGAACGCGATGAGATTCATTACCCATTGTAACCATTCAAGAATAATTTCCATTTAATTATTAAAAATAATTCTGGATATGAATCAAATAAATTCAATAAATACCAATCATGACATACATAACAAAACATATAAAGAAAAATGAATCAGTTAACACCCAAAACAAAGATACTGCTAAAATATTATTAACAATAACAATATTAGAAGATAATATATGATATCATATTTATGTATATAGTTCTTGTATAATTTAATAAAAATGATTTAACTATTATACAAGAGGTTAACATACCCCTGACCAAGGAAAAGTACAAGGTAAGGTTTTATTCCTCAATCTCATTATTATCCAAGATTGTTTATGTGTAAGTATTTATTGGGAAATTTTTAACATCCATGTCCATGTTTCATAAAAATGTTTTCAAAATGATTGTTTTAATGTTTTTTGGAAGATACTATTTATAAAGATCATCAATTTAAATGTTTTAATGATTTATTTTTGTAAATATTTTTAATTAATGACCATGTTTTAAAAATGATTTTAAAGATTTATTTATATGAACATGATTGTTTTAAAATGTTAATTCCTTTCAAAAATTTCAAAGTGGTATGGGAGACATTGATTAAAAAATTTCTTCTAAATTTCTTCCTTTCTAAATTGTGTGACTTTTAAATAATTTATGGAAAAAGTAATAATTCTCTCAAAGAGTTTTACTGATCATTTTCAACTATGTCAACATCCTTTACTATATATTATTCTTGATTGAGTTTGATTTATTATAACACAATATTCCATATTGTATTGATTTTTTTTGATATGTTTGACTGTGGATTTCTTATTTTTATACCATTCATGGTTTATAGTTCATGTATGAACATTTTGTATTCTAGTTTTAATACGAATATTCATTTTATGTTTCAACCATTTCATATGAGTAATGCATTGGACTTAGTATGTAATAGGTGGAGCCCGCTATAGCTCCTTGATTCATCGGTAGGTCTCATGAGACAAACTTGTGACTTGCATAAAGCCTTGAAAAAATCTTATTGTTAGTCTTGTAATTATACCTTGATTATGTGGTTATGATGTCCAACATTATTCATTTCAACATTATGAAATTAGATATTAATATTAAATGTGATTATTTGACTAGTAGAATATCCATGTGAATAAGTAAATGGCATTATTTGATTTATATTTTCTATATTATGTAGAATTTTATGATTAAAAGGATTTTGTTTTATTTTATTACATTTCTTTAAGTGTTTATGTCTATTTAGGAAAGTTTACTCCATACTCTTATCCTTAATGAGAATATAAGATCACCACTTTCTATGATGTATTTTTTCAATGATGTCAAAAAGTATTTTATGGTTGGTCTGTAGGGATAGGATAAGGGATATGAATGTGGTTAGTAGAGATAAAATGTTGTTAGTGTTTTTATTTTAGGATGTAATATAAAACTTATTAATGTATCTAGTAATTTCAAGGCTACTAAACTTAACGGTATTTCAGTATTTGATCCCATGTGGTCATGCCAATGTTATGTAATAATTCACTACCTTTTGGTAACTAGGGTTTTGGTGTTACAGTTGGTATCAGAAGAATTTTAGTACAAACCTTGGAAACTAGATTTAGATAAACTCAGATTAGAGCACATTACCCTAAGATAGATATTGAGGATTAGTATATAAGAACTTCCTTTCATTTTGGTAATTTAGATATTCTGTGTATTTTTCAAGTAATACAACTATGTCTGGATACAAGTAGGTATAGGAGGCTCTAGAACATATGTACCTAGGAGTGAAAACTCTGACAAGAAGTTTCAGGCTTGACCTGGGGTATCCTGGTACATGAAAACATGCCTTGCTGCAATCTTGGTTACGAAACTCCCAGGGGATATTCTTAGGATAATTCACATTTTCTTTACAAACCATTATGAATAATTTATGATTATAAACCCTCTAAAAGAAAACATATTTCTAATTATGTATTACATCCATAAACATTTCAATTTATGTTAATTGTTTTACAAGTTTGGAATTATCTAATACAATTGATAAACTAATGTAGTGTATGATATTGTTTAGAAATGGTCCCTAGTGGAAGTAATGTGAACTGTATCAATGCATGTAATCCATGTATGTTTTTACCTCCAACCCAATATAATTATAGTGTTGCTGGTGATGCAACTGATGCTTATCAGCTTATCACTATACTAGGACAACTCACTCAGGTTATGAATAAAAACCTTACCTGTATGGAGAAAAAAATCCACGACACAGAGGATTAATGTTAGACCGATTCATTAGGAAACAACCACCAAAAATTATTTGGGACTAAAAATCCAATTATAGCTAAGAAATGGATATGTTCCATGGAGAAAATATTTCATTCATTGGGGAGCAGTGAAAGGGAAAAAGTTGTCATACAATTTTATCACCTCACGAAAGATGCAAATCAATGTTGGTCATTAATTTAAAACACAAAGAAAGATGAATAAGTATAAAATATGTAATGGAGGTAGTTTAAAGGTCTTTTATTAGAAAAATACTTTCCTCGTGACCATTGAGTGGATATGGAAAGACAATTTCTAAGTCTAAGGAAAAAGGAGGATGAGAATGTCACAAAGTATATGACTAACTTTACAAGGATAGAAAGTCATGCAAGAAATTATATAAGTAACCAAAGTAGTAATATTGATCGATTCTATGATGGTTCAAAACCATTTCTTCATCAAGAATTAGTCTCACAATCCTTCTCATCATATGATCATATTGTCTCATGTGCCATCAAGAGAGAAAAGGGATTATCTAAGTCACACAACTTTAAAATAAAGAAAGAGAAGAAGAGATATGTTGAACACTCTGAAAATAGAAATAAGGGGAGGAATGGAATATATTAATACCCATACTATGGTAAATATGGGAAGAAACACCCCAGTAATTTCCTGAAGGGAATGGGATCATGTTAATAGTGTGGTGAAAAAGGCCACCAATCTCGTGATTACAAGGGAAAAAAGAGGATGTCAATGTTGAATTCTAAAACTATAAAAAAATGGGGAATTATGAAAATGAATGTCCTAAGCACCACAGTAACATACCTTAGAAACAGCCAAGGGAGTATGTCCAAGCTTATGCGATCACTACTACCGAGTTTGAAGCTTCTAAAGACATGATGGCAGTAATTTAATGGCTTCCTCAAGTTTATCCAATGATTCATTTGATTTTGGATCATCACATTATTTCATATCTTCCTAGTTTCCTAATAAAATTATATATTTCTAATTTTATTTAACAAGGGATTTATCAGTCAAAACATATAAGGGAAGTATCATTGCAACAATGTTTGATGAATCTGTCCCCATTAGGGAATATAAATGTTTTTTATCTGCTGATCTCATTGTTATACCCATGATTTAATTTTATATAATCCTTGGTATGATTTGTCTTTTGGAATATGATGTGAAAATTTATTATAAAAATAAGGAGGTTACAATTTGTGGTGATGATAAGGAATACCTTGTCTTTAGAGAAGAAATGTCACCATCTGATTCCTATCTAGATCCATCCCCATATAGTTATACTAAATTCAATTATTTTGGAGTAAAATAGTGAAATAACTATCGGTGAGGAAATTAATGTTCAAATATAGGATTTTCTTATTGTACAGGAATATGTTGATGTTTTTCCATAGGATTTACCTAGACATCCTCCACAACACGAAATTGATTTTTCCATTGATTTAATTCCTGGTTCAAGGCCCATATCAAAGACCCCTTATATTATAAGGCCCCAACCTTAAACCTTACTTAATCTTGAGTTACTATAAGATTACACATTGAGGATCTTTTCAGGTTTATAGTTTTAGATAATTAGATCATAAAACTTTCATTACATTCCACATTTAAACAAAGTGGTTATATAAAAGATAGTATTAATTTTTCCCACCAATGGAAACATATTTAAAATAAAACATGGATTCTTTCTTGACACTTCCTTGACACTATCATCATATCATGTACCATTCCCTTGACCTGTGAAAAACATTTCAAAAACTTGGGATGAGCATAAAAAGCTCAGTAAGGGATATAAAAATATGGAAAGGAAACATGAGTACATGTATACATAAGAATGAAATCATACTTTACCCATAAAACATAAGAACTTTAACATACCTCATAAAATCATGAATAAATAATAGAACTCATAATACATAAAGGTAACTTGAGGAATTCATAACATTCTTACGTAGGGAGTAACCCTCTTGGTTACATTTGGAATACCCACCACAGTATATTCCCTAAAACTCTTCGGATAAACCTTAAAGTTTCACTCCTTCACATTACTCAATGCATTGGAGAGCTATACTGGGCTCACCCGCCCTTAGTTTATCACGGAACCACCCATCTTCATAACAATGCCCAAGAACCATAACATAATCTTATCACATAAAACATGCATAAAGGAAACATAACATTTCCACCTTTCAATAACAAGACATCAATACAACACATTGATATAAATACATTATGAAAACCATTTTCAATACCAAAATAAAAGAAAAGTAAAACATGATATTTATTTTTCTTTTAAAAAGAAGGTATGGCTTGTAGAGGAAGCCGAAACTCAAATAATGGTCACGGCGGCGGAGAAGTCGTTGTCGCCGCATACGTACGAAAAAAACATTCCCTTTTGTCGTTTAGTAAAACGCTTCGTATAAAAATATTCCTTTTGGATAAACATAAAAGTCAAAGGGTTTTATACACCCTATAAAATAAAGTTGTGTATAAAACAAAATATGCCTCAACGAAAGGAGATTGAGATGAAGTCTCATACAAAGACGGTATCCTTGGATTAAGGATAAATCAGTTACATAACTATGTGTGACAAACAAATACATGAAATATAAGTGGGCATTAAGTGTAAAAAAATCAGAGGACATTCACACATAATCATAGAACGACATATTCAAGGTGTACAAGTTTATCCAAAAGAATCGAAATTGGGTTAAGAAGTTCCCTTGCAAAAATTAGACAGCCTAACGGTGTCACTTCTAAATTAAGAAAAAGAGTTGATGAGAGATAAAAAGGGTATCTCATCACTTGGACATAAAATTTACATTAATAAGGATATATAAGAACATATCCCAAAATAATATTATGTGAATTAAAAGACATAACAAATTAAGTCTTTTAAAAAGAGGAGGGTGAAAGGTTCCCTTACCGACATGGGTATCTTTCGAAACATACGCCCCGTGAAAGAAGGACAATACAACATTGATGTAAATACTCATAAATGAAATAATATTACACAATGAGTAAAATAATGGTCATTACATACACCACTCAAAGGAAATTTTGGCAAATGTAGCATAAATCTCACGGGAATAAAAATGAGATGAAAAATCCCTTACTAAAACTCGGCAGCCTAACGGTGCCACTTAAAACTTCCAAAAATGGATTGATGAGATCAAATAGGGTATCTCATCATATTACAATAAAATTTACTGAAAGAGGAATATAAAAGAACATCCCCATCATAACAAATAGGAGTTTAAAATAAGTGACATAAAAGAGAGTACTTAAAGAGAAAGAGAGAGGTTAGATCTCTTATGAAAATTCGGCAACCTAACGGCGCCACTCAAAACTTCCAAAATGGATTGATGAGAGAGAATAGGGTCTCTCATAATATGAACATAAAAATTACAGTAATATTAATATAAAATAACATCCCAATAACAAGAAAGATGATCTTAGAAGGAATGACATAAAAGAGTGTACTTAAAAAGAAAGAGAGGAGTAGGATCCCTTACCTCGGGTCCGACTTGACTCGATCGTTCTTTAACATCCTGAATAATAAACTTGAGTTAATTTACACTTTATTAAGAACCTTTTTCTAGTTCATTATTCCTTTTATATCACTTATTTTCATGTTATAAACATTATGTAATCATTTAAGTTAATAATTTTTATTTTGTCGATATTTGGTTCTTAAGTCGAAAGTGGACTTCTTACAATTACATGTTGTTCGTGTGGTCAAATGTTCATTATATCCAGACTTATATTCATGATTTGGATATCATATATATCATATATATCCAGAATATACATTTATTTATAATATTACATAATCATTTAGAGGTATGAAATGAAATGCACCGTTCATGGAGACGGTAAGCCGTACGTACGCATGAACGCTACTTTCATTTCTATGTCATATTAATGGAATTAAAACCAAATGAGAGGTATGTATATTTTAATTCCATAATTATATTCATCATTTATATGTAATATACATCATATATAATAACTTTAAATCCATCCTTTATACATCACGCATATGGTATTAACAAATCAAATCACCTTGAGGGGGCGGTAGTCCGCACTTCCTAAAATGAAATTATCATGTTTACCCACAATGGAAACCATAAAGGTATGCCACAAAAGAAAAATAAAGAAATATAAACATATTATATATCATATATAAATATAGTGACATCTTAATGTCCACCTTTTAAGGTGTTATATGAGTGTTCAACAATCATCGTTTCGTGAGGCAGAAATTCGCCATCCACAGAAACAGTATGTTCTTTAACCATTTGATGTAGGTGTGTGTAAGTGTATCTCGAATGATTCTTATAACAACAACCTAGTATACTGAAGATACTGTATTTGTTACAAAATAAATGAATAAAAAGAGTTTAGGGGGTTGTAGAAGCAAAATAAAACAAAAGAACACAAGTGAAGACATTACCTTAAAATCGGGTAACTCCCTTTGGTTTGAGCTCAAAGGCTTCCTTGGGAAGACTTATTCCCAAAGTGAGGCTTCAAAGAGTTAGAGAGGGTTGTGGAGAGACAAAATGGGAAGGTTTTGTCCAAGCCAAATGCTTTGGAAGTGTGGGTAAGGAGGTAGAGTTGGGGGCCTTTTATAAGAGGAGAGGAGGGGCACTCTTGGAAAGGTATAAAATGTAACTTTATTTTCAAATGAGTTTCGGAATTTAATGGTCCCACATTGATTTGTTTCGAGGATAAGGTGATAAGGGTTCGAAATACACCCATACAATAGGTTTTGGACATGTGTAGGTCTTAGATTTTACATTATATTTCCATTTTATTTAAATCGTTAAATAATGAGGTCATTGCTGCATCATCATGATGTCAAAAATAATTTAATTTATTTAATGTCTAAAAATTATAAAACAAATACTATGATGTATTAAATATTTTTATCTTTACAATTAATATTTATAGTCAAAAAGATCATTTATTTAGACAAAATTAAAAATATTTTACTTAGGTGATACATTCTTTGTTACATTTAACATTCTTTAAAAATAAAAAGATAAAAAGTCACTTTCTCACAAAATTGATTCCATGGGGCCCCCAAGTTTGGCGCAAGGAATACCATGGTCGTCCATGAGACAACTAGTAGCCTTAGGACACATTTTGTGGTCATTTTATATTATTATGATATTATCTTATTTTCTTTAACTACCCGATTACTCATTAATCAAGATAATTAAAGATAATTACCGTTGTTACTATTCATAATGTCCAAAAACAAAAGAGTATTAATTACATAATTTTGACCTTCTAATTTCAAATATGTAATTAATTTTACCAAATTCCAAACACATAAATTGCAATAATTAATTTAAAAAAACTTTCCGTTGTCAAAACAAATAGCGGGTTTTTTGAAACAATATTTATGAAAAGTTTGGTACTTGATTATGCCTAATTCCAAAGTGAAATTAATCCCAATGACCATCATTGAATTACATGGTAAACATATATTCTATTTACACTTTAAAACAAATTAAAAATATAATATAACCATATAATTAAATTATATGAAAAAGCAGTTCTGATGTAAAATGCAGTATTTTTCACTATTCATTGAAAAATGAACATTGTCAGAAAAATACCAAAAATTAACCCAAGGTAAATTTTAATGTCCCAATAATAAATAATATGTTTATTTTGAAAAAATAGAGCTTATAAAATTTTCAAAAAGTGGATTTAAAAGGGGTTCGCCATCAAAAGGCGGTTAATCAACCTTTTAAAGAATATTAGAATGTTTACGCTTAAAAACTGGATTCATTTGCATTTTTAATCCTCTAACATTTATTGTAAAGAGTAAAGATATTCTACAAAAATATATAATCATTTTGTAGTTAGTTATGTTCATTCCCGCCATTACAACGGATAAGCGTTAACTACCATTTAAAATAATATTATTTTATTATTAGAGTGCAACGTAAGATTCCCAAAAAACTCGTTGTTGCGTATTGGGTATGCCATCGAGCATAGTATCCCCTTTAAAGTAATATTAATATTTTATTCACAAATATGGATAAATATAAAGATGTCATATTCTTTATTTACCTGGGGTGTTACATCCTTCCCCCCTTTTGGGAATTGCGTCCTCGCAATTTTAAAATTGGGCTTGGAAACATTCTTGAAAGTCCCACATTGGAACAAGAGTCGGTAAAACAATCACTTTAAAATAAAGAAATATAAGTACAATGGTCACCTAAGTTAACCTATACTAGGATTCCAAGTATGAAAATATGTACATGGAGGAAAAAAACAAAGGGTCATGTTCAGATGGAGAGTGATAGAAAACATGTTTAGGAGAAAGTTAACCACAAGAAAATCACAAACTTGTGATGGGTTAAACGGTATTCGATTCCCCAGTAGGAAAAGTTAATAGACAACATTTTTGTTTTCAGTTAATTTTTATTGAGGAATTTATTCATAAGGAAACATAATCACTTATCATGTTGACTTTAAACTTTTATTAGATTCCTTACACAAACTCATATTTTCTCCAAAAGACGAGTATTTGGGAAGAGTTGTTCACATTTAGAGTACTATAATAAACTTATAGATAATCACCTAATCCACAAAAGAGAAATATATAATTCCCATGTCTTTAGACTTTAACCAAAACCAAAACCAAAAAGGTTGGTACAAGATCAGATAGTCCAGAAAAGGATAACCCTTTATAAAAAGAAAATCTATTCTTAATCTCCAAAATTTGTCCAACAAAACCCAAAGTTCAACGAGGACCATTCTATAATAAATTTTTCCATAAAATTCATCAAAGTAAACCAAACTAAGATTTAAACCCAAATATTTTAAGGATTTAGTCACATAGTCTTCCAAGTTAAATCGTAACATTTATCTCCAAACAACATCAGTTGCTCTTAATGTCTCATATTGAAAAGTAATTAACCTAATCACATATCCTCCATGATAGGTTAATAAATATCCATAGATAACCCAAAATCAACTTACCCTTAATTCATAAAATCATCTAACTAAAAAGAATCAGTCAAACTAACCAGGGACTTCACGTAGTCCAGTGGTAGGCAATAAATACCAGTTGCACTTTGGTTGTGGGTTCGATTCCCACAGCTTTGTCTGATGCGACGGGTTATCACACGGTCTGCGTGTAGTCCTTTTTCCAAAACTATATAATTCTCAAATCATTCCCCAAAAAGAGATAAAATCATCAAAAATAACCATAACAAAATTTAACCTCAATTTTATCTCAATCCTTTCACTTCCATCATAACATATAGTAACCCATAATTACCTCAAAAGTAAGGATCATATAAACCCAAATGGTTCTTTATAACTATGTCCACAAAAGAACAGATAACTATTCCTTGAATAAAATTTTCATATATTAAACATCAGGGTTACACATACAATAAAAAGTCTTCTAATGTAACCCCATCATCAAAAGAGACTTAATACTCTTAAGAATTTCACCATAACTCTTGAAGCCCTTATATGTTGACATCTTACTCATTCAACATTCTTCATGACCCATTAACCATTCCTTTCCAACTTATTATGAAATACTTCTTTCCTACAAACAAAAACATGAATCATATCTTAAGATTCCAAAATATGAAAACAATAGTTATAAAATAATACATACCTTTGATTGGTCATTTTTAGTTTCTTCATCCTCAATCGGAATGGCATTAGGTATTGGTAAACGAACATTTGTACGATCTTGGTGATCCCATTCATGAAACTTCTTTATAGGACATGTGTTTGCATAATGACCATGCACACCAAATTTAAAACATTCAATTGATCCCTCATAAAGAACTTCTTTCCCTTTCCTCGAGTCAACTGGATGCTTCCTTTTTCCATGGAAGGTTCTTGCTTTATGACCTTCATTTCCACATCTATAGCATATTTATGTCCCTTTGAAACATTTTCCTAGGTGTTTCTTTCCACATTTTTGACACATAGGTTTTTGAACACACTTACCTTTATGATTATTACCTGTAGTTCCGTAGGGATTTGTTTCTCGCATATATGATGCCTTAGAGAAATCAACAAGGTTTAGGTGGTCAATCATGACTCCAGATAGTTGGTTGAGGATAATCACAAGAGTTCTCATTGCAGCTCCCACATCATTCAGTTGCTTGCTCAAAAAATTGTCATAGTTTCCTTCATATCCACTGTTATTTTGGTGCCTACTAGATCCAGCCATTTACTAAAACCAAAAAGGTCAGTGTGCGTATATCAAAAAAACCATCATGTACTAATGAGGAAGATAAACACTAAGATATACTTACTCATTCACTTTATCTAAAACTAGGACTCTTTCTGAAATCTTAACCATTATGGTAATGTCACTTATGCTTAAAGAATACCCTAACCTCTAAAGTTATCTAAACCGACCTTTGATACCAACTATAAGGCCCCAGCCTTAAACCTTACTTAATCTTGAGTTACTACAAGATTACCCATTGAGGATCTTTTCAGGTTTAGAGTTTTAGATAATTAGATCATAAAACTTGCATTACATTCCACATTTAAACAAAGTGGTTACATAAAAGATAGTATTCATTTTTCCCATCAATGGAAACATATTTAAAATAAATCATGGATTCTTTCTTGACACTTCCTTGACAATATCATCATATCATGTACCCTTCCTTTGACCTGTGAAAAACATTTCAAAAACTTGGTATGAGCATAAAGAGCTCAGTAAGGGATATAAAAATATGGAAAAGAAACATGAGTACATGTATACATAATAATGAAATTATAATTTACCCATAAAACATAAGCACTTTAAAATACCTCATAAAATCATGAATAAATCAAAGAAATCATAAGACATAAAGGTAACTTGAGGCATTCATAACATTCTTACGTAGGGAGTAACCCTCTTGGTTACGTTTGGAATACCCACCACAGTATATTCCCTAAATCTCTTCGGAGAAACCATAACGTTTCACTCCTTCACGTTGCCCAATGCATTGGAGAGCTATATCAGTCTCACCCGCCCTTAGTTTATCAGGGAACCACCCGTCTTCATAACAATGACCAAGAACCATAACATAATCTTATCACATAAAACATGCATAAAGGAAACATAACATTTCCACCTTTCAATAACAAGATATCAATACAAAACATTGATATAAATACATTATGAAAACCATTTTCAATACCAAAATAAAATAAAAGTAAAACCTGGTATTTATTTTTCTTTTAAAAAGAAGGTATGGCTTGTAGAGGAAGCCGAAACTCAAATAATGGTCACGGCGGCGGAGAAGTCGTTGTTGCCGCATACGTACGACAAAAACATTCCCTTTTGTCGTTTAGTAAAACTCTTTGTATAAAAATATTCCTTTTGGATAAACGTAAAAGTCAAAGGGGTTTATACACCGTATAAGCGAAAGTTGTGTATAAAACAAAATATGCCTCAACGAAAGGAGATTGAGATGAAGTCCCATACAAAGACTGTATCCTTGGATTAAGGATAAATCAGTTACATAACTATGTGTGACAAACGAATACACGAAATATAAGTGGGTATTAAGTGTACAAAAATCAGATGACATTCACACATAATCATAGAACGACATATTCAAGGTGTACAAGTTCATCCCAAAGAATCGAAATTGGGTTAAGAAGTTCCCTTGCAAAAATTAGATAGCCTAACGGCGTCACTTCAAAATTCAGAAAAAGAGTTGATGAGAGATAAAAAGGGCATCTCATCACTTGGACATAAAATTTACATCAATAAGGATATAGAAGAACATATCCCAAAATAATAATATGTGAATTAAAAGACATAACAAATTAAGTCTTTTAAAAAGAGGAGGGTGAAAGGTTCCCTTACCGACATGGGTATCTTTCGAAACATACGCCCCGTGAAAGAAGGACAATAAAACATTGATGTAAATACTCATAAATAAAATAATATTACACAGTGAGTAAAATAATGGTTAGTACATACACCACTCAAAGTAAATTGTGGCAAATGTAGCATAAATCTCACTGGAATACAAGTGAGATGAAAAATCCCTTATGAAAACTCGGCAGCCTAACAGCGCCACTTAAAACTTCCAAAATTGGATTGATGAGATAAAATAGGGTATCTCATCATATTACAATAAAATTTAAAGCAAGAGGAATATAAAATAACATCCCTCATCATAACAAATAGGAGCTTAAAAGAAGTGACATAAAGGAGAGTACTTAAAGAGAAAGAGAGAGGTTAGATCTCTTACGAAAATTCGGCAGCCTAACGGCACCACTCAAAACTTCTAAAATGGATTGATGAGATAGAATAGAGTCTCTCATAATATGAACATAAAAATTACAGTAAGATTAATATAAAAGAACATCCCAATAACAAGAAATATGAGCTTAGAAGGAATGACATAAAAGAGTGTACTTAAAAAGAAAGAGAGGAGTAGGATCCCTTACCTCGGTCCGACTTGACTCGATCGTTCTTTAACGTCCTGAATAATAAACTTGAGTTAATTTAAAATTTATTAAGAACCTTTTTCTAGTTCATTATTCCTTTTATATCAATTATTTCCATGTTATAAACATTATGTAATCATTTAAGTTAATAATGTTTGTTTTGTCGATATTTGGTTCTTAAGTCGAAAGTAGACTTCTTACAATTACATGTTGTTCGTGTGGTCAAATGTTCATTATATCCAGAATTATATTCATGATTTGGATATCATATATATCATATATATCCAGAATATACATATATTTATAATATTACATAATCATTTAGAGGTAAGAAATGAAATGCACCGTTCATGGAGATGGTAAGCCGTACGTACGCATGAACGCTACTTTTATTTCTATGTCATATTAATGGAATTAAAACCAAATGAGAGGTATTTATATTTTAATTCCAGAATTATATTAATCATTTATATGTAACATACATCATATATGAGTGTTGAATAATCATCATTTCGTGAGGCAGAAATTCACCATCCACAGAAACAGTATGTTCTTTAACCATTTGATGTAGGTGTGTGTAAGTGTAGCTCGAATGCTTCTTATAACAACATACTAGTATATTGAAGATACTATATTTGTTACAAAATAAATTAATAAAAAGAGTTTAGGGGGTTGGAGAAGCAAAATAAAAACAAAAGAACACAAGTGAAGACATTACCTTAAAATCGGGTAACTCCCTTTGGTTTGTGCTCAAAGGCTTCCTTGGGAATACTTATACCCAAAGTGAGTATTAAAGGAGTTAGAGAGGGATGTGGAGAGACAAAATGGGTAGGGTTTGGCCAAGCCAAATTCTTTGTAAGTGTGGGTAAGGAGGTAGAGGTGGGGGCCTTTTATAAGAGGAGAGGAGGGGCACTCTTAGAAAGGTATAAAATGTAACTTTATTTTCAAATGAGTTTCAGATTTTAATGGTCCCAAATTGATGTGTTTCGAGGATAAGGTGATAAGGGTTCGAAATCCACCCATCCAATAGGTTTTGGACATGTGTAGGTCTTATATTTTACATTATATTTCCATTTTATTTAAATCGTTAAATAATGAGGTCATCGCTGCATCATCATGATGTCATAAATAATTTAATTTATTTAATGTCTAAAAATTATAAAACAAATACTATGATGTATGAAATCTTTTTATCTTTCCAATAAATATTTATAGTCCAAAAGATCATTTATGTAGACAAATTTAAAAATATTTTACTTAGGTGATACATTCTTTGTTACATTTAACATTCTTTAAAAATAAAAAGATAAAAAGTCATTTTCTCACAAAAGTGATTCCATGGGGCCCCCAAGTTTGGCACAAGGCATCCCATGGTCGCCCATGAGACAACAAGTAGCCTTAGGACACATTTTGTGGGCATTTTATATTATTATGATATTATCTTATAATCTTTAACTACCCGATTACTCATTAATCAAGATAATTAAAGATAATTACCGTCGTTACTATTCATAATGTCCAAAAACAAAAGAGTCTTAATTACATAATTTGGACCTTTTGATTCCAAATATGTAATTAATTTTACCAAAATCCAAACACATAAATTGCAATAATTAATTTAGAAAAACTTCTCATTGTCAAAACAAATAGCGGGTTTTTTTGAAACAATATTTATGAAAAGTTTGGTACTTGTTTATTCCTAATTCCAAAGTGAAATTAATCCCAATGACCATCATTGAATTACATGGTAAAAATATATTCTAATTAAACTTTAAAACAAATTAAAAAGATAATATAACCATATAATTAAATTATATGAAAAAGCAGTTTTGATGTAAATTGCAGTATTTTTCACTATTCATTGAAAAATGAACATTTTCAGAAAAATACCAAAAATTAACCCAACATAAATTTCAATGTCCCAATAATATATAATATGTTTATTTTAAAAAATAGAGCTTATAAAATTGTCAAAAAGTGTATTTAAAAGGGGTTCGCCATCAAAAGGCGGTTAATCGACCTTTCAAAGAATATTAGAATGTTTACACTTAAAAACTGGATTCATTTGCATTTTTAATCCTCTAACATTTATTTTAAAGAGTAAAAATATTTGACAAACATATACAATCATTTTGTAGTTAGTTCTGTTCATTCCCTCCATTACAATGGCTAGGCGTTAACTACCATTTAAAATAATATTATTTTATTATTAGAGTGCAACGTAAGATTCCCAAGAAACTCATTGTTGCGTATTGGGTATGCCATCGATCATAGTATCCCCTTTAAAGTAATATTAATATTTCATTCACAAATATGGATAAATATAAAGATGTCATATTCTTTATTTACCTGGGGTGTTACATATATAATGGGCATTGTGGAATTATTGGAGCCAAAGAAACAACTAGAGGAGTTGAGTATTAATGGATTTATTAACCCTAGTGTTTATCCATGGGAAACCCATGTACTTTTTGTTAAGAAGAAAAATGGATCTATGAGTTTGTGCATTGACTACAGGGAGATCAATGTAATAACAATAAAGATCAAATATTCCCTACCTCTCAATGATGATTTATTTGATCATCTTCATAGAGCTCAATATTAATCAAAGATTGACCTCTAATCTAGATATCATCAGTTGTGTGTGAAGAATGAATACATTCCAAAGACAGTATTTTGAACCAGGTATGGGCATTACGAGTTTATAGTAATGCCTTTTGGACTGACTAATGCACACTCTGTCTTCATTGATCTAATGAATATAGTTTTCAAGGAATAAATTGATGACATTGTAGTGGTATTTATTGATGATATCTTGATATACTATAAAATCTACATGGATAATGAATATCACCTGCACAATATTCTAAAGACTCTTAGAAGTAATGAATTATATAGGATGTTCAACAAATTTGAATTCAGGATTTATGAAATTTCTTTTATAGGCTATACTGTCTCTAATGATGGAGTCTCTATTGATACTTCTAAGACAAGAGAAATACTAGAATGGCCAGCACTGACAAGTATAACTGAGGTATGCAGTTTTATTGGTTTAGCAGGTTATTAAAGGAGTTTTCTCCAAAAACATTCCCAATAGGCTAACCCATTAACCAAGCTCACATGTAAAGGGGTTAATTTTTTTTGGAAAAAAATATTGAAGAATTTTTTGAAGAACTGAAGAGAATATTAGTCAATTCTCTCATATTGACTCTACCATAGAGGAATTTTGGGTTTATTATATATTGTGATGCCTTAAAGAAAAGACTTTGTTGTGTCCTTATGAAGAAAGATAGGGTTATTTCTTATGCATCACAACAGCTAAAAATCCCTGAACAAAAATACCCCACTCAAGATCTTGCGTTAGCTGCTGTAATCATTTCTCTAAAGATATAGTGAAATAATCTCTATGGTTAAAATGTTTTATTTATACTGATCACAAGAGTTTGAAGTATATTTTTTCACAATAAGAACACAAAATGAGGCAATGCAGATGGCTCAAACTACTCAAGGATTATGGTTTCACCATACACTACCAACCGGGGAAGGAAAATAAGGTGGAAGATGCTTTGAAAATAATGGATCATGGAGTTTTGAACAAGATGAGAGTGGAAAGAGATCTTGTGTTCATGGATCTAGTAAAGATGGATATGGGAATAATCATGAATGGTGATACATAAATTCTTTTTCAAATGGTTGAAAAACCATATTTACTATAAAGGATAAAAAGTTTTCAAACTGAAAATGTGGAGTTTCAAAAGAAAAATAAAGATGAGAATTATGGGAGATTGATTGACTTTGTATATGAAGTTGGGATTTTGAAATTTGGGAAGAGACTTTGTGTTCATGACATACCTAATCTAAAAATGGAATTTTTGGATGATACTCATAGCTCAAATTTCTTTATACACCCTGGTAGTACTAAGATATATAGAGATTTGAAGAAACATTTTTGGTGGAACAACATGAAGAAGGAGATTGTTGATTATGTGTCAAGATGTATGGTTTTTCAACAAGTGAAAGTTGGAAGAAAACATCCTAGAGGAGTCATGCAACTTATTCCCATACCTGAGAGGAAATGGTATGGTATTACGATGTACTTTTTCATGGGGCTACCAAAGACTCCTAGAAGGAATGATGCAATATGGGTCATTGTTGATCATCTTTCCAAGTTATCTCATTTTCATGCTCTAAGAGAAGATTTACCACTTGAACCTCTCAAAAGACAAGATATTAATGAAGTTTTAAGACTTCTTAGAGTACCCATATTGATTTTTTCTGACAGTGATCCCTATTTTACATCAATATTCTCAAAAATTATTTAGAAGGCCTTGGATACCGAACATCGTTTGAGCACTACCTACTACCCTCAAACTGATGGGCATTTAGAATGGACTATTCAAACATTAGAAGACATGTTGATATATTTCTCACTTGACTTTCAAGGTATGTGGGATCTATATTTACCTCTGGTATAATTTTTCTATAACAATAGTTTCCATTAAAGTATTAAGATGGAACCATATAAAGAATTATATGGAAAGAGATGTGGCACACCAACTTGTTGAGACGATGTTGGTGAATGAAAACTCATAGGCCTAGAACTAGTTGAGGAAACAATAGAAAAGGTGATGTTTATCTAAACCAATATCAACTCCTGTTAATGTAGGGAAAAGAGTTATGACAACAACTGAAGGAAAAATTTGGGATTTAAAGAAGGAGATCATGTTTTCTTGAATGTATCTCGATGGAAGGGTGTTATACGATTTGGTAAGAAGGGTAAATTAAGTCTCAGGTACATTGGAACTTTCAAAATTCTTGATCAAATTGGGGTGGTAGCTTACCGTTTTGCAATGCCACCAAGTCTCTCTCAAAGTTCATGATGTGTTCCATGTATCATTGTTGAGAAAATAAATGACTGACCCATCACATGTTCACCTATGAATAAATAGAACTGGAACCCGATCAGTCTTATTACAAAGAGCCTATCATAATTCTTGATTCCAGAGAACAAGTGTTGATAATATAGATGACTCATCTAGTGAAGGTTCTAAGGGAAAATCATAATATGGAAGAGGCAACGAGGGAACCCGAGGAAGATAAGATGAATAACCACTCGAATAATTTTATGTAGTAATATTATAGAAATTTTTAGGATTAAGTTATTTTAAGGAATAACGAATATAACACCCCAAGATTCCACTGTACGTTTCCCATTGAATAATGCAATAGCTTGCATTGTATGCAACTTCGAGATTCTAACACACCAAGACCAATCAAACTATCCCTAATGAATAGAAATACCCACTTTTTCAAATTTTATAAATTTTATTTTTCCAAATGGATATAATTTTTGGATTCAGAATATCAAAATTAAATTATAGTGAATTTTCGGTACTTTTCTAAAAACTTTCCATTTTTTGATGAATTAGGAAAAATATTATATTTTAACTAAAAACTACTTTTTAAATCGTAATAATTTTATAGTGTTAAATTATATATTTGAGTGGTTTTCAAGTATCATTATATTATATTTTTATCATTTAATTTAATTTAGGTCATTGGATGTAATTTCACATTTAATCCAGACATAAAGAAGTGTCAATCTTTTGATAGTTACTATTTCTTGAAAACACGCTTTTTTTTTGACAATGGGAATTAATTTAAAATTAATTTATGCAACATCTATGTTTTTAATTTAGAAAAATGTATTCTATATTTGGAATCAAGAGGTCCAAATTTTGTAAATATGTAACTTTTATTTTTAGACATTATGAATTTTTACTTCTGTAAATATTTTATTTACCATGGTTTTTGGGTAAATCTGGTAAATAAGTGTAAAAAAATATTATTATAATAATATTATATTACACTAAATGTGTCTTATTCCTATTGGTTTATAGATTTCCAAAAATTGGCATCCTTGGGTCAATTTTGGGACCCCATAGAGCCACTTGTGAGTGATAATGACCCTTTATATTAATTAATTTAAAGTAAAGACAAAAATGACAAAAACATATATCTTTTAGTAAAAAATATTTATAAGGGGTTATATAAGTTATCATCTCAAATATAAATATAAATTTTAAAAATAAAAAGTATTCCAATATCATGGTATTTGTTTATAATTTTTAGACATCAAATAAATAAAATAATTAATAACACAATAATCATGCAGTGTTTACCTTATTAAAGAATTATTTAAATAAATGAGATTATAAAAATTAAAAAAATATACAAAACCTATCCAATTATTATTGGATGATTTTATTTATAACATGAGTCATCTTATCTTAGACTTTAATGAGTTTTGGACCTTCACAAATCGAAAATCATTATATAATAAAATAATATTTTCAAACATTCCTAAAGAGCCCCTCCTCCACCTTATAAAAACCTCTCAACTATAGCACATTTCTCACACCTATCAACCACTTGGATCATCCAACCACTACCCAATTATTCTATGTACATCCCTTTATTCCTCTTAAAAGCCTTACCTTAGGTTGAAGGGACATCGTGGAAACCTTTTGGTTCAAACAAAAGGGAGTTACCCAATTTTAAGGTAACATCTTCCCATAACTTCTTTTATTTTATTTTACTTCTCCAACCCCCTAAACTATCTTTATTACTTTCTTTTATAACAAAAATAGTATCCTTAATATACTAGGTTGTTTTTATGAGAAGTATTTTAACTACACATACACACACTTCTATCTAATGGGTATAAAACCTAATGTTTATGTGGACAATGAACTACTACCTCATGAAACGATAATCGTTCAATCTTCTACTACCACCTCTTACGGGGGCCATTATGATCGCACTGTAATTATATATGATATTTATGATATTTATTTTATCAATAATATTATGTAATTATCTATTATAAAATACCATTATTCTATTCATGTTATAGATATATGAAAATTTCATTTGAGTAAGTGTGGCCTACCGCCCTTTTAATGTTATATGATTCGTTCATACCATACATGGAACGTATAAAATATGGTGTTAATGAACTTAAGTAACATATATAAAATATTATATTATACTTGAATAATAATATACCTATGTTTCATTTGGTCTTCATTCCTTTTGAAATTAAAAAATGAAATGGAAGTAGCGTTTGTGCATACGTACAGATTATCGTCTCCACGAACTTGATGAGATTCTTTTCCCATAGTAACCATTAAAGAATAATTTTCATTTTATTATTAAAAATAATTCTAGATATGAATCAAATACATCCTATCCATAAAAATCATGACTTAAGTAACAAAACATATAAAGGAAAATGAATTAGTTAACACCCAAAACAATGATACTACTAAAATATTATTAACAAAGCAATATTAGAAGATCATATATGATATAATATTTATGTATGTGGTTATTTTATATTTTAATAACAATGATTTAACTATTATAGAGGATGTTAATGTACCCTCAATCAAGTAGAAGTACAAGGTAAGGGTTAATTCCTTAATATCATTATTATCCGAGATTGTTTATGTGTAAGTTTTTACTAGGACATTTTTATCATCCATGTCCATGTTTCATAAAAATATTTTCAAAATGAAACTTTTAATGTTTTGTGGAAGGGAATATTTATCAAGATAAGCATTTTAAATGTTTTTATGATATATTTTTCTAAAAAAATTTAATTAATGTCCACGTTTTAAAAATGATTTTAAGGATTTATTTATATGGACATGATTATTTTAAAATTTTAATTCCATTCAAATGTTTCAATGTGGTATGGGACACATTGATTCAATAATGTCTTTTAAATTTCTTCCTTTCTAAATTGTGTGAATTTTAAATTATTTCAAGAAAAAGGGATATTTCTCTAAAAGAGTTTTACTGATCATTTCCAACTATATTGACATCCTTTATTGGATATTATTCTTAATGGAGGTTGATTTATTATAATACAATATTCAATATTGTATTAATGTTTCTTTGATATATTTTACTATGGATGTGTTATTTTTATACCATTCATGGTTTATTATTCATGTATTAACATTTTGTATGCTGGTTTTAATATGAATATTTATGTTATGTTTCATCCTTTTCATATGATGAATGCATTGGACATGGTAAGTGATTGGTGGATCCCGCTACAACTCCTTGATGAATTGGTAGGTCTCAAGAGACAAACTTGTGTCTTGGAATAAGGCCTTGAAAAAATGTTATTTCTAGTCTTGGAATGAGGCCTTGACTATGTGGTTATGATGTCCATCATTATGCATTCCATCATTATGTAATTGGAAATTGATATTACATGTGATTATTCAACTAGTAGAATATCCATGTGAATAATTAAATTGAATTATTTGATTTATCATTTCCATATTATGTTGATGTTTAAGTTTAGAAGGATTTTGTTTTAGTTTAGTACATTGTCCTAAATGTTTATGTTTATTTATAAAGTATCCACTATACTCTTATCCTTACTGAGCATCTAATATCACCCCTTTATATGTTATATTTTTTCCAAGATGTGGAGAATAATTTTATGGTTGACATGCAGGGATAGGAGAAGAGATATGAATGTGGTCAATAGAGACAAAATGTTTGTGTTGTTTTTATTTCATGATGTAATGTAAACATATGTATGTATCTAGTACTTCCAAGGCTACTAAACTGATCTATCTTTCGGTATTTTATCCCTTGTGATCATGCAAATGTTATGTAATAATGCACTGACTATGGGTAATTGGGGTCGGGGCATTACAGTGATACACATTTCTATTCTCCCTATAGGTTCAATAATTAAACATTATTTTTTTTATTTGATGTTACCATTCAAAAACCATTGATTATTCATTTTAATAAACTTTTATTACCCTACATTTCAAAAAACATAGATTTCATTCAAAATATTATATGAAAACATATTCTTTATAAAATATTTAAAGGACACGACTCCCCAAATTCTAGAGTTTGTTCACTAATAGAGAGGGTCTAAAAGGAAACATGGGGAGATTATTCCCTCTGATCAATGTTAAAAAATATTATAAATAACATCAATAAGTATAAAAAATTGTAGGAACAATAAATGTACAATGAATGGTGATAGCCAACTAGTCATCAAGTAACACAAGACATAACAAAATTATAAATAACATAAATGTTTTGTAGTCATACAAAATAAACAAATGGCCATATTTATAAACCCCCCCCCCCCAACACAATCACTTCTCAATGCCTGATCTTGACATCCCCTGATATAAACCATCATACCGTCCACAAACCAAAGACCAATTCATTGTGATGCACATATTCCAAAAAACAAGTACCATCAACCGAAGAACATAAGTTCCATGGGGTCCTGAGTAGGGTGTGAGTACAACACCATAGGGAACCAGAAATGGTGTCTAAAGAAATAGATAGTCTAACAATATGTGTTTGTTGATAATCAAGGTACATCGAATAAATAGGGTAAAAAGGAGATATGTTTAACTTTTAAAATTTTTTAGTTGTGCATTTTATCTATTTATGTTCCATCTTACTAACCAAAAAACTTAAATTTATCTATCCATGCATAGATCCAAAGTAGAGACCCAAAGCTTGACGTACATGGACATTACATTACTTTAGAAGAATACTTAATACATAACAAAAACAGACACACAAGGACCGTAATAGTTTAGTGTCTTTGGAAACTTGGAACGTAATCTTCTAATCGTGGTGAAATATCTTCAACATCTCCAATAAAGATCTTCCCTTTTTTTCTTACCTAAAACCTTTCTTTATATCCTGGGGAAAAGAAAACATAAAAAGGGTGAGGTCAAATTCTCAGTAAGGGTAAGCATGGATAAAATAAAACATACCATGTACATTTGAACTTAAAAACATGAACATAATGTTTAAACATCAACAGCTTGAAAAATGACATAAAACATGGAAGTACGTAAGGAAGAGATCATAAAGAAACATTAAGGATGAAAAAATAGCATGGGAATAAAACATTTAATTGTGGTAACCATTAAGCACATGATATTATTTCCATAGTAGCCAAGGCATTGCTGCCAAGACCATCTTAGTGGACAAAGTCCCTTTCTGAATCGAGTTCACTCCTCGTTCCAGTCCTGTATTACTGAACTGGTTTAACTTTCCGTACCAGTCATGTCTATCTCATGAGATATAAATATTTACCCAATGCATTGGAGGGAGATATAGGTCCAACCCATCTCAAAATGAAATCATTCTTTCTTGTGCCACAAAATAAACATACATCATTCATAAAAACCCAATAAATAAAATGGGTTTCATAAACATCATCCCATCATCACATAATCCATATAAAAGAAATGGATATCATTTCATAATAATAGAAGTGAAACCATGTAAATCATAGAGACATTGTACTTGAAACATACACATATGAAATAATGTTATCTTAGATGAAAAATGGTTTTTGATAAAACACATGAAATGAATTATTGAGGAAAATATCCTTTCTTCTTCAAAATCATTTTATTTTCACAAAATTCAATGAAATTTTAAAAGAATAGGATTTTGTTTAAAATATTCATGAAATATTTTGTAGGAATCATCATGAAAATAAGGCTTTATAAAATAGTAAAAATTTGTTCGTGCCGTATAAGTTAAAAAAAATCTTTTCGTACTTTTGCCGGAAAAGTCAAAAAGTACCTCGTAATGTAAAAAAAGAAAGATTCCTTACATACCATGTAGTAAAAGTCAAAAATGGGTAAAAAGGACTTTAAACATACATGAAAACATTTTTAGAAAACATGGGCTTGGATGATAAAGATAACCCCAGTAAATATTTATGAATAAACAACCTCGGATAAAAATGAGATTGATAAATTATCCCTTACCTTAGGTCCGATATGCTTCGTACGTATCCAAACCTTTTGTATAATGATATAAATAATGTTATTGACTTATTACAGAATCATATTAATTGTTATGATATCACATATGGTTCACTTATGACTTTATATTACCCGTTCTTTTGTAAATTCCATGTTAAAGAGCGTTTTGGGTAAAATCGTTTCATTTTTTGTCCGTGTTTTGACTTGTAATTATCCATATGAGTACTTAGATCATGATTACTTACATCCAGAATGTAAAAAATGATTTAAATATAATATATATTCATAATATACATATATATAATAGATCGATAAATGGAAAGAAATACACCGTTCATGGAGATGGTAGGCCGTACGTACGCATGAACGTTGTTTTCGTTTCCTCATTGAATTGAATGGAATTAATTGGATGACATAAATATATATATATATATATATATATACATAAATCCAGTATCATTATTATGTCATATATTTCATTATTACTTATTATATATACTTTATAATCATTTATGAATGGTTAATCATTGAGAATGAATCTCATTGCGTCGTGGAGACGGTATTCCGTACGTACACACGAGTGATGATATCGTTCCCATGATCGTGGAATTTTATTGGAGTGTATGTATACTATTACAGAATCAATAAAAATTTACAATAATCATATATATTTATTATTTACACCATTATACCCATCCAAGTAAGGTGGTGGTGGAAAATAGATTACACCACGGCGTGGAGACGGTATTCCGTACGTACGCACGCGCGGTGATTTCGTTTTCTGTAGGATGGATAGATGGTGAAATAGGGTTGTTTCATACTTATAATAACATATAAGTATATGATTGATACTGATGTTATTACCTCATAATGAAACAACCTAAGAAGAAGAAGTGGAAGAAGAAATAAAGGTGAAAGAATCGGTAACGGAAATTACCTCTTCTTTGAAGCGCCTCTTTGAGACCTCCTCTTACGACACTAAAATTGGTCTTTGAAGAAAACCAGGACCTCTAGGATGTTTTTATGGAAGTGGAGAACAGAATTGGGCAGGGTTTGGCTGAGCTTGAAGGCTCAAAGTGGTGTGTGTAATAGAGGGAGGAGGTGCCCTTTTATAAGGGAGGAGAGGGGCACCTTTGTAATTCTTAAAAATTGTAATTTATAATAAATCTAACCCCACATAAAAACCTCCAAAAATGACTCATATTAGAATATTAGATGATATAGGGTTGTAATATCATCAACCAATCAAATTTAGACATGTTATAAATTTATTTTAAACATTATCAAATTGATTTATCCTTATTTAATCAATTTAATTTTATTTGTGGTAATAATATTCTAAATTTTAAATTATAAACAATAATTACTTATTTGTTGTGAATTTTCCATAATTGTTTAGTTTATAACATTATAGACCATATAAATTTAAATTTATAATTTTTAAATATTTTTGTGATTTTTAAACAATTTTATAATATGTTATTGTTATAAAATAACAATAGTGTCAATTTTGACACTATTCATTTATTGGAATTTAAATAAAATATATACAGAAGATATGTTCGAACTAAAAGCTTTAATAGATTCATAAAATGTCATATGTATCTATAAAATTAGTGGATCACATTAAATAGTTCATATAATATTTATTTTATTATTTTTAAAACCATTTATTTGGTTTATCTCTTAATAAAATAATCACTACAACATTTTTGTATAATTATTTAATATACTGATTTGTTGCATAAAAATTAAAACTAAAATCCTATGATGAAGATACATCTATTACCTTTCACAATTATACTTTTACTCTAATTTATCATCTTAAAATCACAATATTTAAATTGTTATATTTATTAAATTATGAAGGTGACAACTTTGGCATCATTTAAAATAAAATAATATAAGTGTCATAATCACTTTTATAAGGCTCCAAACGGTTATATATTAGGTAATTGGATGATTAAGGTGTATATATACACTACCAATAAGTTTTGGTCTGGTTTTTGGGTCTTTTAATGGGTATTATTATTTCAATAAAAACTATATTACTTATTTTCCACTTAATAAATAATTTATGTATCATTAATGTATCACCATTAATGACAATTATTTAATCACTGAAAATTCTAAATAAATTATCATGATGTAGATAAGTTTATTATATTTCTTTAGACTATTCATGTTCGAAATTTTATGATGTTTATCACTAAATTAAAATTATTATACTTATAAGATTTAAGAGAGTGACATGTTGTCACTTTATTTGGTTTTAATAATAATTAAATTATTTTCATGGTCAAAAGTCCATAAAATGAATCTAATCCGGCCATTAGGTTATATGGGTCTCGTTTTAGCCATCCAATAGAATTTTTTCATGTATTAGGGTAATTTTATAATATTTTATTTACCCTTAATTACCCGATTTACCTTTAACTATGGTAAATAAAATTTACCGTAGTTACTATTCATAATTCCCAAAAATAAAAAGTAGCTTATTAACATAATTTTTACCCACTGATTCCAAATATGGAATCCATTTTTCCAAATTCAATACACAAAATTTTCAGAAATTAAATTAAAATTAATCCTTTTGTCGAAAGAAAACGGGTTTTTCTTTAAAACATTGCAAAAGATTGAATTGATTTAACCTACGAATTTAATGTAAAATCAATTCTAATGACATACATTATATTAAATGGTAAAAATATATTCTATTTATAATTTAAAAACATTCAATATTATAATTTAACCATATAAATTATTGCGATGAAAAAAGTTGTTTTTAATTAAAATATAGCGTGTTTTTACTATTCATCAAAATATGAAAGTTACCAGAATAATATGAAAAATTTATCCAAAGTAAATTTTAATTTCTTGATTCCAAAGAAGAATTTTATTTTGTAAAATTGAACTTATAAACATGTCAAAAACTACATTTAAAGTGGGTGTGCCATCAAAAGGAGGCAAAACTGCATTTTTTGAAAAATACTTATTTTACTCGAAAAATTTATTTTGTTCTTATACCATGTTCTAGAAAATGTGTAAGATGAATAATAATGTTATAAAATTCACAATTTAGTTAATACTATTCATAACGGCTAGTTCATAATAATATTATAATAATATATCATTGTTTAGTAAAACCTGGTATTGCATACAACACACACTATCGAGGAAGGTCATGATTGCGTGTAATGTAAGCCAAGTCAGGGTTGCGTGTTGTACCGGAATCCTTCGTTGTTTCGTATAACAGAATCCAACCATATTTCATTGAATATATATATATATATACTCAATGTTACGTAGAATAACTATTATCAAAATTGTGTGTAACACGATCCAAGAGTAGTGTTGCGTATACTGCAAGCTAATACGGTGTTGCATATAGCGCAAGTTAATCTTGGTGTAGCATACAACACAAGACATTAATGAAATTAAAAGAATATTTTTCATAAAATCTTAGGGTGTTACATTCTACCCCCCCTTAAAATGAATTTCGCCCTTGAAATTTGTTAGGGTTATAAATGGTTTACTACTCGAAAGTTTGTTTTTAATAGAAACCCACATCGTAAAAAGGAATACCAAAACATGGCTTTAAAAACTAAAGTATAAAATGTAACGGTTACCCAAATTAACTCATCCCTGGGTTTCCACATAGGAGAACATAGGTGAAAATATGGATATGGAAGAAAAATCTAACCATCATGTTCTGATGGAGAGTGGTAGAGAACATGGCTATGAAAAAGCCAACAATCAAAAAGCTATTGATTTGTGATAATCTAAGGTAACATCTGATTCATCGGATATAAGGGAACTAGGACAAATTTTTTTGTTTTCAAGATCATTTCCCTAAATTTGATGAATTAAAGGAAATACTTGCATGATTTTGGTACAATCTCACTGTTGTTCATGAATTGAACAATTTCCACTTCATCCCTTAAAGAAATGAAGTTGAATTTGTTATTCATGATGTGTTAGCAGATCATGTGATAGAATTATGGGTCTTTCCATCTCTTTCAAAAAAAAGGTTAGAAAAAGTTATAAGTCCATCTTATGGTTAGATTAATCGTATATGGTTCCAAAAATGAACTTATACTTCATATGTCATACCGCTTTATAAAATAAAACTAGTTTCTACTAACCAGGGACTTCCTATAGGCCAGTGAGAGGTGATAAAGGCCAGTCGTACTTCGGTTGTGGGTTCGATTCCCACAGCCTTGTCCGACGCGATGGGCTGTCGCCCGTCCTGCAGGTTGTCATTTTTCTAAAACTATATTACTATAACATCTCATCAATAATATCGAAAAAACTTCTATCCTTAAACAATACTAACTTATGTCCAACATAATCCATTCTAATCTCTAGGCTTATCCATAATACTGCAGTCCACTCACATAATATAGTGAAAATGATTACCAGAGATTTAATACCATCGTTGATCCCCATATATCATAAGATATGTCTTTTTGGTCACATTCCAAACATTCGAAGGCCTTAATCATGTATTCTCTTGAAAAAATGAATACCCATTGAACCTTAGTGAAAACATGAATGCAGTTAAAATTTAACACTTTCCTCATACCAAAATCCTCAAAATTCTATATACTCAAACCATGATATCACTTAGTCCTTATATCAATCATGAGATCATGAATACAATCAAACATCTCATTATCTTTTTATTCCTTCATTATGCACATATCATCTACTTTACAAAAATATTTGAATAACCTTCCATGGTTACTGGTACCATTCAACATATACATTCAAATAATTTTAGGAAAAACAATAGTGTAGCAATCCTTAGATGATTCTTTATTTCATAGTACCATTAACTATACAACATAACTCTCGATAAACATACAATCATTCCACTACCTTCTAAAACAACCGATTGAGCTTCAACACTTCTTTCAGCTCATATATCATTTGTAGTCTCCTTATCATCATCCACATAAATACTACCCATATGACCAGGCTGATTCTCTTCATGAGATTTTCCATTAGGGAATTGGTTTTCATAATGCACGTACATTCCACATTTAAAACATCTAATCATTGTTGATGTCGTAGAAATACCATTATCCTTGTCCATGGTGTTAACTGAATTTTCCTTTGCTATTACTGGCTTTGTGTCCTTCTTTTCCACACCCAAATCATCTTCCAGTTCCTTTGAAAATATCTCCCTGATGCCTCTTCCCACATGATTTATATGAGGGAAATTGAACTTTCTTTCCTCTATGATCATCATGAAACTCCATATTTCTCATATTATCTAAGTCGGGAAACTTACCAAAGTTGAGATTATTGATCATATTATGAGATTTCTGATTAGGCATAATAACAATGTTTGTACTTCCAGATCCCGTTTCATTTGGTTTCTCATGAAGAAAATCATTCCATTGTCTATCATATCCTCCATTATCGTGAATCTTCCTGTTTCCATCCATTTTCTAAAACCCAAAAAGAATAGTGTGAGAGGAAAAAATCATTCTAGGGAAAACAACATAGTAAAGGGGGAGTATCCTCAATATATAACATCTTAGGTTAAATTCTATGATCGTTATCGTAGTTCTAGGACTGTATCCTATATGTATACTTATCCTTAGGGACATCCCTAGACATACTTTAGAAATATCTCTAGGGATCTCACTAATGTTTTCGCATCCTAGTTTCCAAAGGTTGACTAAACCTTTCCTCTGATACCAACAGTAGATACCCAAAGCATGACGTACATGGACATTACATTACTTTAGCAGAATACTTAATACATAACAAAAACAGACACACAAGTACCGTAATATTTTAGTGTCTTTGGAAACTTGGAACGTAATCTTCTAATCGTGGTGAATGATCTTCAACATCTCCCATAAAGATCTTCCCTTTTTTTACCTAAAACCTTTCTTTATATCCTGGGGAAAATAAAACATAAAAAGGGTGAGCTCAAATGCTCAGTAAGGGTAATCATGGATAAAATAAAACATACCATATACATTTGAACTTAAAAACATGAACAAAATGTTTAAACATCAACAGCTTGAAAAATGACATAAAACATGGAAGTACATAAGGAATAGATCATAAAGAAACATTAAGAATGATAAAATAGCATGGGAAAAAAACATGTAGTTATGGAAACCATAAAGCACATGATATGATTTCCATAGTAGCCAAGGCATTGCTGCCAAGACCATCTTAGTGGACAAAGTCCCTTTCTGAATCGAGTTCACTCCTCGTTCCAGTCCTATATTACTGAACCGGTTTAACTTGCTGTTCCAGACATGTCTATCTCATGAGATATAAATCTTTACCCAATGCATTGGAGGGAGATATAGGTCCCACCCATCTCATAATTAAATCATTCTTACTTGTGCCACAAAAGAAACATACATCATTCATAAAAACCCAATAAATAAAATGGGTTTCATAAACATCATCCCATCATCACATAATCCATATAAAAGAAATGGATATAATTTAATAATAAGAGAAGTGAAACCATGTAAATCATAGAGACGTTTTACTTGAAACATACACATATAAAATAATGTTATCTTAGATGAAAAATGGTTTTTGATAAAACACTTTAAATGAATTATTGAGGAAAATATCCTTTCTTCTTCAAAATAATTTTCTTTTCACAAAATGCCATGAAATTTTAAAAAGAATAGGATTTTGTTTAAAATATTCATGAAATCTTTTGGAGGAAGAATCATTAAAATAAGGCTTTATAAAACCGTAAAAATCCGTCTGTGCCATATAAGTTAAAAAAACATTCTTTTCGTACTTTTGCCAGAAAAGTCAAAAAGTACCTCGTAACGTAAAAAAAGAAATATTCCTTACATACTATGCAGTAAAAGTCAAAAATGGTTAAAAAGGACTTTAAACATACATGAAAACATTTTTAGAAAACATGGGCTTGGATGATAAAGATAACCCCAGTAAATACTTATGAATAAACAACCTCGGATAAAAATGAGATTGATAAATTATCCCTTACCTTAGGTCTGATATGCTTCGTACGTATCCGAACCTCCTGTATAATGATTTAAATAATGTTATTGAATTATTCCAGAATAATATTAATTGTTATGATATCATATATGGTTCACTTATGACTTTATATTACCCGTTCTTTTGTAAATTCCATGTTAAAGAGCGTTTTGGGTAAAATCGTTTCATTTTTCATCCGTGTTTTGACTTGTAATTATCAATATGATTACTTAGATCATGATTACTTACATCCAGAATGTAAAACATGATTTATATATAATATATATTCATAATATACATATATATAATAGATCGATAAATGGAAAGAAATACACCGTTCATGGAGACGGTATGCCGTACGTACGCATGAACGTTGTTTTCGTTTCCTCATTGAATTGAATGGAATTAATTAGATGACATACATATATATATATATATACATAAATCCAGTATCATTATTATGTCATATATTTCATGATTACTTGTTATATATACTTTATAATCATTTATGAATGGTTAATCATTGAGAATGAATCTCATTTCGTCGTGGAGACGATATTCCGTACGTATGCACAAGCGATGATATCGTTCCCATGATCGTGGAATTTTATTGGAGTGTATTTATACTATTACAGAATCAATATAAATTTACAATAATCATATATAGTTATTATTTACACCATTACACCCATCCAAGTAAGGTGGTGGTAGAAAATAGATTACACCACGGCGTGGAGACGGTATTCCGTACATAAGCACGCGCGGTGATTTTGTTTTCCATAGGATGGATAGATGGTGAAATAGGGTTGTTTCATACTTATAATAACATATCAGTATATGAGTGATACTGATGTTATTACCTCATAATGAAACAACCTAAGAAGAAGAATTGGAAGAAGAAATAAAGGTGAAATAATCGGTAACAGAAATTACCTCTTCTTTGAAGCGCCTCTTTGAGACCTCCTCTTAAGGCACTAAAATTGGTCTTTGAAGAAGACCATGACCTCTAGGATGTTTCTAGGGAAGTGGATAATAGAATTGGGAAGGGTTGGGCCGAGCTTGAAGGCTCAAAGTGGTGTGTGGAAGAGAGGGAGGAGGTTCCCTTTTATAAGGGAGGAGAGGGGCACTTTGGAATTCTTAAAAATATTAATTTATAATATATCTAACCCCACTTAAAAACCTCTGAAAATGACTCACATTCGAATATTAGATGATATAGGGTTGTAATCTCATCAACCAATCAAATTTAGACATGTTTGGATCTTATTGTAAACCTTATCATTTGGATTTACCCTTATTTAATCTATTTAAGTTTATTTGTGGTAATAAAATTCTAAATTTTAACTTATAACAAATAATTACTTATTTGTTGTGAATTTTCCATAATTGTTTACTTTATAACATTATAGACCATATAAATTTAAATTTATAATTTTTAAATATTTTTGTGATTTTTAAACAATTTTATAATATGTTATTTTTATAAAATAACAATAGTGTCAATTTTGACACTATTCATTTATTTGAATTTAAATAAACTATATACAGAAGATATGTTCTAAATAAAAGCATTAATATATTCATAAAAGGTCATATGTATCTATAAAATTAGTGGATCACATTAAATAGTTCATATAATATTTATTTTATTATTTTTAAAACCATTTATTTGGTTTATCTCTTAATAAAATAATTACTACAACATTTTTGTATAATTATTTAATATACTGATTTGTTGCATAAAAATTAAAAATAAAATCCTATGATGAAGATAAATCTATTAAAATTCACAATAATACTTTTACTCGAATTTATCATCTTAAAATCACAATATTTAAATTGTTATATTTATTAAATTATGAAGGTGACAACTTTGGCATCATTTAAAATAAAATAATATAAGTGCCATAATCACTTTTATAAGACTCCAAACGGTTATATATTAGTTAGTTGGATTATTAAGGTGTATATATACACTACCAATAAGTTTTGGTCAGGTTTGTGGGATTTTTAATGGGTATTATTATTTCAATAAAAACTATATTACTTATTTTCCACTCAATAAATAATTTCTGTATCATTAATGTATCACTATTAATGACAATTATTTAATCCCTAAAAATTTTAAATAAATTATCATGATGTAGATAATTTTATTATATTTCTGGAGACTATTCATGTTCGAAGTTTTATGATGTTTATCACTAAATTAAAATTATTATACTTATAAGATTTACGAGAGTGACATGTTGTCACTTTCTTTGGTTTTAATAATAATTAAATTATTTTCATGGTCAAAAGTCCATAAAATTAATCTAATCCTACCCTTAGGTTATATGGGTCTCCTTTTAGCCATCCAATAGAATTTTGGCATGTGTTAGGGTAATTTTATAATATTATATTTACCCTTAATTACCCGATTTACCTTTAACTATGGTAAATAAAATTTACTGTAGTTACTATTCATAATTTCCAAAAATAAAAAGTAGATTATTCACATAATTTGTACCCACTGATTCCAAATATGAAATCCATTTTTCCAAGTTCAATACACAAAAGTTTCAGAAATTAAATTAAAATTAATCCTGTTGTCGAAAGAAAACGGGTTTTTCTTTAAAACATTGCAAAAGATTGAATTGATTTAACCTAGGAATTTAATGTAAAATCAATGCTAATGACATAAATTATATTAAATGGTAAAAATATATTCTATTTATACTTTAAAACCATTAAATATTATAATTTAACCATATAAATTATTTCGATGAAAAAAGTTGTTTTTAATTAAAATATAGCGTGTTTTTACTATTCATAAAAATATGAAAGTTACCAGAATAATATGAAAAATTTATCCAAAGTAAATTTTTATTTATTGATTCCAAAGAAGAATTTTATTTTGTCAAATTTAACTTATAAACATGTCAAAAACTATATTTAAAGTGGGTGCGCCATCAAAAGGTGGTAAAACTGCCTTTTTTGAAAAATACTTATTTTACCCGAAAAATTTATTTTGTTTTTATACCATGTTCTAGAAAATGTGTAAGATGAATAATAATGTTATAAAATTCACAATTTAGTTAATACTATTCATAACGGCTAGTTCATAATAATAATATAATAATATATCGTTGTTTAGTAAAACCCGTTATTGCGTACAACACACGCTATCGAGGAAGGTCGCGATTGCGTGTAATGTAAGCCAAGTCAGGGTTACGTGTTGTGCAATAATCCTTCGTTGTTTCATATAACAGAATCCAACCATATTTCATTGAATATATATATATATATACTCAATGTTACGTAGAATAACTATTATCAAAATTGTGTGTAACACGATCCAAGAATAGTGTTGCATATACAACAAGCTAATACGGTGTTGCATATAGTGCAAGGTAATCTTGGTGTAGCATACAAAACAAGAAATTAATGAAATTAAAAGAATATTTTTCATAAAATCTCAGGGTGTTACATTCTACCCCCCTTAAAATGAATTTCGCCCTCGAAATTCGTCAGGGTTATAAATGGTTTACTACTCGAAAGTTTGTTTAATAGAAACTCACATCGTAAAAAGGAATACCAAAACATGGCTTTAAAAACTAAAGTATAAAATGTAATGGTTACCCAAATTAACTCATCACTGGGTTTCCACGTAGGAGAACATAGGTGAAAATATGGATATGGAAGAAAAATCTAACCATCAAGTTCTGATGGAAAGTGGTAGAGAACATGGCTATGAAAAAGCCAACAATCACAAAGCTATTGATTTGTGATGATCTAAGGTACCATCTGATTCATCGGATATAAGGGAACTAGGACAACATTTTTGGTTTTCAAGATCATTTCCCTAGAGTTGATGAATTAAAATAAATACTTGCATGATTTTGGTACAATCTCACTATTGTTCATGAATTGAACAATTTCCACTTCATCCCTTAAAGAAATGAAGTTGAATTTGTTATTCGTGATGTGTTAGCAGATCATGTGATAGAATGATGGGTCATTCCATCTCTTTCAAACAAAAGGTTAGCAAAAGTTATAAGTCCATCTTATGATTAGATTAATCGTATATGGTCCCAAAAATGAACTTATACTTCATATATCATACCGCTTAATAAAATAAAACTAGTTTCTACTAACCAGGGACTTCTTGTAGGCCATTGGTAGGTGATAAAGGTCAGTCGCACCTCGGTTGTGGGTTCGATTCCCACAGCCTTTTCCGACGCGATGGTATGTCGCCCGTCCTATAGGTTGTCCTTTTTCTAAAACTATATTACTATAACATCCCATCAATAATATCGAAAAAACTTCTATCCTTAACCAATACTAACTTATGTCCAACATAATCCATTCTAATCTTTAGGCTTATCCATAATACTGCAGTCCACTCTCATAATATAGTGAAAACGATTACCAGAGATTTAATACCATCTTTGATCCCCATATATCATAAGATATGTCTTGTTGGTCACATTCCAAACATTCGAAGGCCTTAATCATGTATTCTATTGAAAAAATGAATACCCATTGAACCTTAGTGAAAACATGAATGCAGTTAAAAGTCAACACTTTCCTCATACCAAAATCCTCAAAATTCTATATACTCAAACCATGATATCACTTAGTCCTTATATCAATCATGAGCTCATGAATATAATCAAACATCTCATTATATTCTTATTCCTTCATTATGCGCATATCATCTACTTTACAAAAATATCTGAATAACCTTCAATAGTTACTGGTACCATTCAACATATACTTTCAAATACTTTTAGGAAAAACAATAGTGTAACAATCCTTATATGATTATTTATTTCATAGTACCATTAACTATACAACATAACTCTCGATAAACATACAATCATTCCACTACCTTCTAAAACAACTGACTGAGCTTCAACACTTCTTTCAGCTCATATATCATTTGTAGTCTCCTCATCATCATCCACATAAATACTACCCATATGACCATGCTGATTCTCTTCATGAGATTTTCCATTTGGGCATTGGTTTGCATAATGCCCGTACATTCCACATTTAAAACATCTAATCATTTTTGATGTCGTAGCAATACCATTATCCTTGTACATGGTGTTAACTGAACCTTTTCCTTTGCACTTACTAGATTTGTGTCTTTCTTTTCCACACCCAAAGCATCTTCCAATTCCTTTGAAACAATCTCCCTGATGCCTCTTCCCACATGATTTACATGAGGGAAATTGAACTTTCTTTCCTCTATGATCATCATGAAACTCCATCTTTCTCTTATTATCTGGGTCGGGAAACTTACCAAAGTTGAGATTATTGATCATATTATGAGATTGCTGATTAGGAATAATAACGATGTTTGGACTTCCAGATCCTGTTTTATTTGGTTTCTCATGAAGAAAATCATTCCATTGTCTATCATATCCTCCATTATCGTGAATCTTCCTGTTTCCAGCCATTTTCTAAAACCCAAAAAGAATAGCGTGAGAGGCAAAAATCATGCTAGGGAAAACAACATAGTAAAGGGGGAGTATCCTCAATATCTAACATTTTAGGTTAAATTATATGATCGTTACCGTAGTTCTAAGACTGTATCCTATATGTATACTTATCCTTAGGGGCATCCCTATACATACCTTAGAAATATCTCTAGGGATCTCACTAATGTTTTTGCATCCTAGTTTCCAAAGGATGACTAAACCTTTCCTCTTACACCAACAGTAGAGACCCAAAACTTGACGTACATGGAAATTACATTACTTTAGAAAAATACTTAATACATAACAAAAACAGACACACAAGGACTGTAATAGTTTAGTGTCTTTGGAAACTAGGAACGTAATCTTCTAATCGTGGTGAAAGATCTTCAACATATCCCATAAAGATCTTCCCTTTTTTTTCTTACCTAAAACCTTTCTTTATATCCTGGGGAAAAGAAAACATAAAAAGGGTGAGCTCAAATGCTCAGTAAGGGTAAGCATGGATAAAATAAAACATACCATATACATTTGAACTTAAAAACATGAACCTAATATTTAAACATCAACAGCTTGAAAAATGACATAAAACATGGAAGTACGTAAGGAATAGATCATAAAGAAACATTAAGAATGGTAAAATAGCATGGGAATAAAACATGTAATTGTGGCAACCATTAATCACATGATATGATTTCCATAGTAGCCAAGGCATTGCTGCCAAGTCCATCTTAGTGGACAAAGTCCCTTTCTGAATCGAGTTCACTCCTCGTTCCGGTCCTGTATTACTGAACCGGTTTAACTTGTCGTTCCAGCCATGTCTATCTCATGAGATATAAATCTTTACCCAATGAATTGGAGGGAGATATAGGTCCCACCCATCTCATAATTAAATCATTCTTACTTGTGCCACAAAATAAACATACATCATTCATAAAACCCCAATAAATAAAATGGGTTTCATAAACATCATCTCATCATCACATAATCCATATAAAAGAAATAGATATCATTTCATAATAAGAGAATTGAAACCATTTAAATCATAGAGACATTTTACTTGAAAGATACACATATGAAATAATGTTATCTTAGATGAAAAATGGTTTTTGATAAAAACACTTGAAATGAATTATTGAGGAAAATATCATTTCTTCTTCAAAATCATTTTCTTTTCACAAAATTCAATGAAATTTTAAAAGAATATGATTTTGTTTAAAATAGTCATGAAATCTTTTGGAGGAAGTATCATGAAAATAAGGCTTTATAAAATCGTAAAAATCCATTCGTGCCATATAAGATAAAAAAACATTCTTTTCGTACTTTTGCCGGAAAAGTCAAAAAGTACCTCGTAACGTAAACAAAAGAAAGATTCCTTACATACCATGTATTAAAAGTAAAAAATGGGTAAAAAGGACTTTAAACATATATGAAAACATTTTTAGAAAACATGGGCTTGGATGATAAAAATAACCCCAGTAAATACTTACGAATAAACAACCTCGGATAAAAATGAGATTGATTAATTATCCCTTACCTTAGATCTGATATGCTTCGTACGTATTCGAACCTCCTGTATAATGATTTAAATAATGTTATTGACTTATTTCATAATCATATTAATTGTTATGATATCATATATGGTTCACTTATGACTTTATATTACCCGTTCTTTTGTAAATTCCATGTTAAAGAGCATTTTGGGTAAAATCGTTTCATTTGTCGTCCGTGTTTTGACTTGTAATTATCCATATGATTACTTAGATCATGATTACTTACATCCAGAATGTAAAACATGATTTATATATATTATATATTCATAATATACATATATATAATAGATCTATAAATGGAAAGAAATACACCGTTCATGGAGACGGTAGGCCGTACGTACGCATGAACGTTGTTTTTGTTTCCTCATTGAATTGAATGGAATTAATTGGATGACATACATATATATATATACATAAATAAAATATCATTTTTATGTCATATATTTCATGATTACTTATTATATATACTTTATAATCATTTATGAATGGTTAATCATTGAGAATGAATCTCATTGCGTCGTGGAAACGGTATTCCGTACGTACGCACGAGCGATGATATTGTTCCCATGATCGTGGAATTTCATTGGAGTGTATGTATACTATTAAATAATCAATATCACTTTACAATAATCATATATAGTTTTTATTTACACCATTATACTCATCCAATAAAGGTGGTGGTGGAAAATAGATTACACCACGGCGTGGAGACGGTATTCTGTACGTACGCACGCGCGGTGATTTCATTTTTTGTAGGATGGATAGATGGTGAAATAGGGTTGTTTCATACTTATAATATAATATCAGTATATGAGTGATACTGATGTTATTACTTCATAATGAAACAACCTAATATGAAGAAGTGGAAGAAGAAATAAAGGTGAAAGAATCGGTAACGAAAATTACCTCTTCTTTGAAGCGCCTCTTTGAGACCTCCTCTTAAGGCACTAAAATTGGTCTTTGAAGAATACCAGGACCTATAGTATGTTTCTAGGGAAGTGGAGAATAGAATTGGGCAGGGTTTGGCCGAGCTTGAAGGCTCAAATTGGTGTGTGGAAGAGAGGGATGATGTGCCCTTTTATAAGGGAGGAGAGGGGCACCTTTGGAATTATTAAAAATATTAATTTATAATAAATCTAACCCCACTTAAAAACCTCCTAAAATGACTCATATTCGAATATTAGATGAGATAGGGTTGTAATATCATCAACCAATCAAATTTAGACATGTTTGGATCTTATTTTAAACCTTATCATTTTGATTTATCCTTATTTAATCTATTTAAGTTTATTTGTGGTAATAAAATTATAAATTTTAAATTATAACAAATAATTACTTATTTGTTGTGAATTTTCAATAATTGTTTACTTTATAACATTATAGACCATATAAATTTAAATTTATAATTTTTAAATTTTTTTGTGATTTTTAAACAATTTTATAATATGTTATTTTTATAAAATAACAATAGTGTCAATTTTGACACTATTCATTTATTTGAATTTAAATAAAATATATACAGAAGATATGTTCGAAATAAAAGATTTAATAGATTCATAAAAAGTCATATGTATCTATAAAATTAGTGGATCACATTAAATAGTTCATATAATATTTATTTTATTATTTTTAAAACCATTTATTTGGTTTATCTCTTAATAAAACAATTACTACAACATTTTTGTATAATTATTTAATATACTTATTTTTTGCATAAAAATTAAAAATAAAATCTTATGATGAATATAAATCTATTAACTTTTACAATAATACTTTTACTAGAATTTATCATCTTAAAATAACAATATTTAAATTGTTATATTTATTAAATTATGAAGGTGACAACTTTGGCATCATTTAAAATAAAATAATATAAGTGTCATAATAACTTTTATAAGGCTTCAAACGGTTATATATTAGGAAATTGGATTATTAAGGTGTATATATACACTACAAATAAGTTTTGGTCAGGTTTGTGGGCCTTTTAATGTGTATTATTATTTCAGTAAAAACTATATTACTTATTTTCCACTTAATAAATAATTTCTGTATCATTAATGTATCACCATTAATGACAATTACTTAATACCTAAAAATTCTAAATAAATTATTGAATCCATTTTCCAAATTCAATACACAAAAGTTGCAGAAATTAAATTAAAATTAATCCCGTTGTCGAAAGAAAACGGTGTTTTCTTTAAAACATTGCAAAACATTGAATTGATTTAACCTACGAATTCAATTTAAAATAAATGCTAATGACATAAATTATATTAAATGGTAAAAATATATTATATTTATACATTAAAACCATTAAATATTATAATTTAACCATATAAATTATTGCGACGAAAAAAGTTGTTTTTAATTAAAATATAGCGTGTTTTTACTATTAATCAAAATATGAAAGTTACCAGAATAATATGAAAAATTTTATCCAAAGTAAATTTTTATTTCTTGATTACAAAGAAGAATTTTATTTTGTCAAATTGAACATATAAACATTTCAAAAACTATATTTAAAGTGGGTGCACCATCAAAAGGCGGCAAAACTGCATTTTTTGAAAAATACTTATTTTACCTGAAAAATTTATTTTGTTCTTATAAAATGTTCTAGAAAATGTGTAAGATGAATAATAATGTTATAAAATGAAAAATTTAGTTATTACTATTCATAACGGCTAGTTCATAATAATATTATAATAATATATCATTGTTTAGTAAAACCATGTATTGCGTACAACACACGATATCGAGGAAGGTCGCGATTGCGTGTAATGCAAGCCAAGTCAGGGTTGCGTGTTGTGAAAGAATCCTTTGTTGTTTCGTATAACAGAATCCAACCATATTTCATTGAATATATATATATACTCAATGTTGCATAGAATAACTATTATCAAAATTGTGTGTAACACGATCCAAGAATAGTGTTGCGTATACTGCAAGCTAATACGGTATTGCGTATAGCGCAAGGTAATCTTGGTGTAGCATACAACACAAGACATTAATGAAATTAAAAGAATATTTTTCATAAAATATCGGGGTGTTACATTTAAAACCATAGCATAAGGCTCATGTACTGTTAGTCATAGTGAGGTGTTCTATAATCAATTAAATTTATCAACATACCTCATAGCCTCAGTCTAGGTAATCATCTCATGTCCAAGTGTTATAAGCATAGATCCTCAGTTCAACATCATAACCCATGAAATACCTCAGTGGTGTCACGAAAATTATTATAGACTGATTGAATGATGGGGATACTCATTCCAACATCCAAGTCAAACAATACATTGGTGAGTCATAGTACATCAGTCTATCATGACCCAAATATGAGGAGCCTCAGTCCAACATCAAAGACATGCAATACCTCATTGGGGCCTAGATAATTAGTCTAGACAGATCCAAGGGAGAAAAAACATAGTCCAATACCCCACTCATACTATTAAAGATATAGACATGATTGTTGGTCGGAGTGGATACTCAAGAGGGGGGTGAATTGATTTCCAATTAAAAAATTTTGTTTAAAAGATTTATATTGAAATCCTCCAATTTAAATAACAAACTAAACTGTAGTGAATTTCCAATACAGTAAAAGTTCAGTAAGGTTCTCAAGAGATTTATTAGTTCTCAGTTAATCTAATCTGAAGATTAGGTTATCTTTTGAAACTAACCTACTGGTTTACAGTAAATACAAACACTTGGTAGTTTAACTATCAGAGTAACTTTAAAATAGATTTATATTTAAAGTATTTAGTAGCGTAATGAAGAGAATAGTTTAAACTAAAATAAGATGAACAACATATTTAACGAAGAGGTTCAGTCTCAAGCAGAGACTTAGTCCTCTCAAATAGTTTATATAAAACTTTGATCCACACCCTGGATCGGGGTTTACAATAGTACTCAGACTGTCTAGGTCCTCAGACCTCTACCAAAGTTCTATGTGGGAAAGAAATAACAACAATAGCTCACAGGCTTTCCAGGTCCTTAGACCTCTACCATAATCCACAGTGGGATACAAGAGTGTAACGAAAAGATTGAGTGAGGATTTAGAAATATTCCATTTCAGCTTAGGATTTAGTGAGTGTTCAAATAGAGAGAAGCACACACTACTCATAATGTAAAGAAAAAGATGATAATAGTTGATCAAGAATATAGAGATGAGTTTAGAATTATCTTGTGTGATGTCAATGCAGTTCTGGACTCCTTTTAATTGAAGCATATGAAGTTTTGATTCCTTCTCTTGAAGTTTTGTAGAAAATAGAGTGTCGTAATTCTTCTTGTGTTCTCCTTGTGGTTCAGTCGAGTGAAGATGTTCTTTAGGCTTCAAATATGCTTTGTATGTTCAGCCGTGTCAAGTTGCATGTAGTGTGCCTTTCTTCTAAAACTTCCTCCTAGTATGTTCCTCATTCTTGTCCTCACTACCTTATTTTTTGTTTTTGTATCACGCTCTATATGAGTCTTGAATACACTTCATTTTTAACTTGGAATGCATGGGTTGGAGGCAACAGGTTGCAAGTGTTCTACACCTCGTACCTCATACTATCTGATGATATGTCTACAATGAAACATTAATTATGTCAGTGCATTAAAGTCATCAAGTATGACCGTTAGAAATTAAATTGAAAAGCGACATAATAGTTTAAGAAACAGTGTCATAGTAAGTCATTGAAACGGTGTCTCCTTCACATGGTGTCTAGGTTGATCACGGTATCTGAGTGTCACGATGTCTTGTTCATGGTGTCTCATGGTCATGGTGTCTTAGGGTCACGATGTCTTAGGGTCACGGTGTCTTAGGGTCATGGTGTCTAGCTTCACGGTGTCTGGAATCACGGTGTTTGGATTCATGGTGTTTGGCTTCATGGTGTCTGGCTCCACGGTGTCTCGCTTCATGGTGTCTGGATTCACGGTGTCTGGCTTCATGGTGTCTGGCTTCATGGTGTTTGGCTTCACGGTGTCTGGCTTCACAGTGTCTAGCTTCACGGTGTCTGGCTTCATGGTTTCATAAATGCATATTCATTGGAAGACTCATAGTGCCTTAGACTATCCAATGTAACTATTTTCAGACATAAATAAAGATAATAAAATAAAGGATTATACTTAAGTATTTGTCAAATAAGGTAATATGAGAGTATATTAAAGATAGTATAAAGTAAGTAAACTGAATATAGAGCAATTAAGATCTTGCATGTCTCTTCTTCAAGCATGATAATACTTTAAACATAAATACACATGATCAAGATTGAATAAGAGTTGGAATCATTAATACATGATTAAATAACATTTGTGATCATTAAAACATTCTTAAAACATGAGGAGTCCAAAAATATCCCCCTTTTTGATGATCAAAAATCATATATAGTTAAAGAGTATATAGGATTCAATTATAAAGATAAATTTCTAACATAATTTATATAAACTTTTCCCCCTTTTGGGATTATAAAAAAGATGAACTAAGAGTGGGAAAAAAGATTCACAGTCCATTAGTAAAAAATAAGGGATAGTACACAACAAGATCAATACAAAAACAATACACAACCAATAGCATCCCTATCAAAAAGGGTAAACATTGTTCTTATGAAAGGTTCGGCCTTCTCTTTGCCTTTTGCAGTAGCATAAGAGGAAGCCATAGGGGAAGTGGTTGAGGTAGAAGAACACAGAGATGTGATTGATAACGAAGGTAAAGGAAGGACTTCAAATATTAAGGGAGCCAAGGTAGGATTAGTAAAATATCTAGGCAGTTGTTGATCAAGAATCACTGGCCTGATATGACTGAGTTCTTGGCCAACAGACATGGTGGTTGAGGCTAGGGCAGAGGTGAAGGTAGGCAACCCTGGTCTGAGAGGTGTAGCTGCTGGAGAAACAATGGATGTACTCTAAACATGAAGATAGGGCTAGAGAAGTATGACGAAATCTATAATGATCTCTCCACCATACTGTGTGACTTTCTCAAAATCTTCCTTATTCTCCATAAACTTATCCAACAAACGAGTAAACTCTGTGAGTTTCTGGACTTGGTTCTTGAAATCTTGAGTCATAGGAGGAATCCGCAGATTTTCTACAAGGTACATGAAATGATTTTTCATATCAAACTTTGAGAAAATTATGTTGAAGTGGAAATCCACTTTCTTATAAATCTCTTGCTAAAAATTATTTGAAATTTTGGAGTGGATTTGTACTAACTCAAGAACTCTGCCACTATTTTTGAATACTTCATATAAAGAAGATGCATTAAATATGTTGAAGACATTCTGAAGCTCTTCTTTAACTATAAATCTGAGCAGATCGCTGTCCAAGGAAGGTGTAGAGGATTTATTAGATGCTTTGACAACTGTGGTCAGGGATTTTAGTTGATTCATTACCTTTTTAAGACATCATGTGTACTCATCAGTGAGTTTATTAAGGTTGGAAACAAGATCTTTCATTTCCTTCACAATTTTCTTGTTTTTTTAGTAATATTTTCATCTAAGGATTCAAGAAAAGGTTGAATCTGAGACACACCAACTTGTGGAATTTTAGGAGTAGCAGATTCTACAGGAGGAGCAACAGATTCAGATCTCGAATGCATCTCTCTCTGCATGTCTTCAACCATACTTCTTAGGGACTTAACTTCATTACTGAGTAGTCTATTTTCAACTTTTACCTCTTGAATCTAATGGATAATCTTAGGTTGTATTTTCCAAATAATCTTTTCCAATAGTAGTGAGGCATATCTCTCACTTAAATTCGTCACAGGAAGATGTTAGGTCTTCACGACTTTCTCAACTCTAGATAAGAGAGTATCTCCAAATTCCTTTAGATCATCCTTACTCATAAAAGATGGATGTTCAGATAAAGGTTCAGGAGTAGGAACTGGTATAAGTTCAGGTTCAGGTTCCTTATCAGGTGCAAAGATTATGATTGACTTCAATAGAAATAGGGAGGAAATATCAAGCCCAGTTACTGTAACCTACTAAGACTCACTCACATCATAGAAACTAGGAAATTTGAACATAATGTCTACAGGACTTGACTTAGTTGGATGTGAGGCTTCAAAAAATTCAAGATTTGGGGTTTTCTACCCCTCAACAGGTTCCTCCTCAGTAATGAGAGGCTCAGGAGCTTGGTCTAAATCACCAGACTCAGATCTTAGTTCCTCACTCATTTCCTGTCTAGCTAGCTGAAAAGCTAGCTCCATCCATTCTTCAGAAAAGGGTATGATTTCAGGTAACAGATTGTTCCGTAGGGGGTTCCTCAAGATTGACCTCTTGCACAATAGGTAACTCTTCCTCTATAGGCTCTTCTATTGTAGTTTCTTCCAAGGAATTCTTTTCTGAATCTTTGGCAACTGATTCTGTTATAGCCTCGGGTTGAGTTTCCAAACTAACAACTTTATCAGGAGTAGGAACTTCTTCTTCATGAACATCATAAGAAACAGTAGTTATATCTTCCTCAACAACAACATCCTCCTTAGGTGGCACTACAACCTCTTCTTCTTCTTCTTCAGAATACTCAACAAGCTCATATGTTTCCAAACCAAGATCAGAAATGTCCTTCGACCTTGAGGGATAATCCATAGGATTGAATTTCTCGTAAACCTTGTCATTGTCTTCCACCCATTCCTTTTTCCAAGGATTCTAGTTTATCTTCGTTATTTTTATGGTGTCTTTCGAGAGACAGTATTCATAGTCCATAATTACTTCCTCATTAGGTCCAACCACACCTTTTGCAAGAAGCATGGCTGATATAAGCTGAGAGTAGAATAGAGAAGTGGACTTGGATGTGACTTTTATCAACTCACACATGTGGTGTATGATATACTTTCACAGGTTGATCTTGTGTCCATTTTTCATGAGGTGAATCAAAAACACATCTTGATACTTTAACACATCAAAATCACCTTTTTTTGACTTACTTGACTCTGTAAAAACCTAAACAGAAGCGTTGTTTCTCCATCTAATTCAACAGCGATGGCTCTTCTCTGGGTGCCATTTACAGTTAGGGTTTTCAGAGCATATTCTAAATCGAAGAAATCGGTTGATGGTGGAGGTCCCTTTTGATAATCATCACAAATTCCCTCATGATGTATCCTAAGGAATGCAACTCATAACCTCAAAGAAAATGAATATCTCTGGCCATTGACCCAAATCTTTACAACAAAACATTCACCAGAATCAAATGATAGTTGAACATACTGGTAAAATTGAGCCACTAACCTAGGATAGATGGGTCTATCCTCCTTAGAGAACCATTCCAAAAAACATTGTTGTTCTAATACTTCCACTACCAACAACTTACTAGACAGAAGCCACTTGGGTAAAATTTCTTTCTCAAGTACAACACTGCAGTTTACCATATTCGGATTTAAAGGCACTTCAGGTGTCATCTTAGGTGCAATCTTCTTCTTTTTCAAGTTGCGCTTCTCAGGTGTCGATGATGATGGATGCTTCATCCTTGGAATTCACTGACGGTTCAAGTGAGAGAAAGTCTACAAGGATTAAGGAGGGTTTGAAAAGTGTCGGTAGAAGAAGTCTCGACTGAAGAATTAAGTGATACTTTATTTTTTTAATCATTTAGGAATGTCAAACGTTACAAAAATAAAAACGTGGGAAAATAAAAGAGGTGAAATAAGAATTATGGAGATATGGGTTAAAAAAATATAAAAAAGACTTTTATGATGATACCATGAGTGGTCATTAAGGTGAGATAGTGATCAGTCGTTACTATGAGATAATGAGTGAGTTTTTTAGTGCACGTTATAGTTAGACAGTAAACATTAGATCGTAAGTAAAAAATGCTAACGGTGAGACCGTAAATATAAAACTTTACAGTGAGATAGTAACTGAGAAACCGTAATCATGAAATAGTAAAGTATAACACATTGAGATATCGCACAGTAAGACCTATAACAGTAACAAGTAAGATATCTATTTGAGATTTATCATGCCTAGTTCATGTATAATGTAGTCTATTCTCTCAGAATTTAATGGTTTAGTGAATATATCAGCAAGTTGATATTCAGTACCAATGAATTCCAAAGTGATATCCCCTTTTTAATAATGATCTCTCAAAAAGTTATGTCTTACATCAATATGCCTTTTCCTAGAATGTGAAACAGGATTCTTTGAGATGTTTATAGCACTTGTGTTGTCACAATTTATAGGTACATGTCCGAATTGATATCTATACTCTAGTAATGTGTGTTTCATCCAAAAAATTTGTGCACAACAACTGCCAGCAGCTATGTATTTATCTTCTACAGTAAATAATGCAACATAATTTTGTTTCTTACTACACCATGATAATAGTGACTTTCCTAAAAGGTGATATGTTCTAGAGGTGCTTTTTCTATCTAACTTACAGCAACTAAAGTCAGTATCAGAATAACTAACTAACTCAAATGTTTGTCCTTCATGATAAAATAGTCCTAGATTGGGTGTATACTTGAGGTATTTTAAAATTATCTTTACAACATTTAAATGATATTCCTTAGGGTTTTCTTGAAAACAAGAACACATACACACACTAAACATAATGTTAGTACAACTAGTAGTTAAGTAAAGTAAACTTCCAATCATTCCTCTATAAGTGGTTTGATCAAAGGATTTTCCATTTTCATCAAGATCCAACTTACAAGTGGTGCTCATGGGAGTGTCACTAATTGTAGTGATATCCAATACAAAACGTTTTAGAAGATCCTTTTTATATTTACTTTGATTTAAAATAATACCATTTTTATTTTGAAACACTTTAAATCCAAGAAAATATTTGAGTTCTCCCAATAAAATCATTTCTAATTAATTTTGCATCATTTTAGAAAAATCAACACATAAATAATTTTTCGAATATCCAAAAAAAATGTCATCTACATAAATTTGAACAACTAAAACATCATTAGAAATTAGTTTTATAAAAAGAGTAGGATCAGCTATCGGTTTTATAAATCCTTTAGAAATAAGAAAAGTACTTAATCTACCATACCAAGCTCTAGGAGCTTTCTTTAAACCATATAAAGCTTTTGATAGGTTAAAAATATGATTTGGAAAATGAGGGTTTGTAAATCCAGGGGGTTGTTCAACAAAAAACATCCTCAGCTATATACCTATTTAAGAATGCACTCTTAACATCCATTTGATATAGTTTTAAATTCAGATGTGTTGCATAGGCAAGCAAGATTCTGATAGCTTCAATTCTGGCTACTATTGCAAAGGTCTCTTTATAGTCAATTCCTTTTTCTTGACTATAGCCTTGTGCAACAAGTGTAGCCTTGTTTCTATCTATGTTACCAGCTTCATCAACTTTATTCCAAAAATCCCATTTAGTGTCTATGGTCAAAGTGTCCTTAGGTATGTCTACTAATTCCTAGACTTTATTTCTTTCAAATTGATTTAATTCTTCCTACATATCCATCACCTAAAATTCATCATTGATTGCATCATTGATATTTTTAGTTTCAAGCTGTGAAAGAAAAGCTTGATGTTAAACCTGATTTCTTATAGAATCTTTAGTTTGTGTTTCTCTATCCAAAACTCTTAGTACAACATCTAAATGATGGTTTTTAAGGGTCCTAGTTGGTCTAGAAAAGATAGGGCTAGAGATTTTAGTAGGTTCATTTACAGGTTTGGGTTCAACAGAAGCAAATTTCGGAAAATTTTCAGAACTGGTTGTCTTAACAACAGGTTCACTATTTTTGTCATTAAGTTATAGAATGGACATATCTTCTTCAATATTTTTAAGTGGGGTCTTAGGTTCATGTGGATTAGTTTCATCAAATTTCATGTGTACAGATTCTTCCACACATTTGGTTCTCTTATTGAATACTCTATAGGATTTACTTGATATTGAGTAGCCTAGGAGAATTCCTTCATCACTTTTGGAAGTAAATTTGTCAAGATTATCTTTAGTATTAAGGATAAACACTTTGCAACCAAAAACTCTGAAGTAGTTAACCTTATGCTTTCTATTGTTCCAAAGTTCATAAGGGGTTTTTTTAAGAATTGGTCAAATCAAGACTCTATTGATAATGTAACAAGTTGTATTAACATCTTCAACCCAAAAGTATATTGGTAAATCATATTCATTGAGCATTTTCCTAGAAATATCTTGAAGAGTCCTATTTCTTATTTCTACTACACCATTCTGTTGAGGTGTTCTAGGAGCAGAGAAGTTGTGACTATAGCCATTATGTGAGAAATAATATTCAAACACTAGATTTTCAAACTCACGACCATGATCACTTCTCAAGGACTTGATCCTAAGTCCACTAATGTTTTCTATAGACGTGGAAAATTTAATAAAGTAAGAACTAGCTTCACTTTTTTGAGCTATAAAATATACCCAAGTTTATCTAGAAAAGTCATCTACAAGAACATAGACATAGTGCTTCCCATTTAAGCTAGAAACTCTAGATTGTCCAAATAAATCCATGTGAACCAACTTGAGAGGTTGAGAAGTTGAAACTTATTTCTTTGATTTAAAAGAAACTTTATGTTTATTTCACTTTTGAAAGGGATTAAAAATATTTTCAGCTGGGAATTCAAGTTTAAGTAGGTCCCTAACTAAGTTTTTCCTAGTCAGTTTTCTATGTGAATGTATATTACAGTGTCCTAGTCTTCTATGCCAAAGCCAAGATTCTTTGTGAAAGGCATTTAAATAGGTAATATTTTTTAGCTAAAGAATTCAAATCCATAGCATAAACATTTTCATTTCTCAATGAATTAAATACAAAAATATTTTTAGAATCAAATACATTGCAAGAATCATTTTCAAATTTATCATTGAAACCATCATCACACAATTGAGAAATGCTTAACATATTATACTTTAGTCCATCAAAAAATAAAACTTTGGAAATTAAAATTGAATCAGTGTTACCAATCTAGCCTATTTCAATGATTTTTTCTTTTGAGTTATCACCAAATGTGACATATCCTCCATCAACTTTGATCAATCTTTTGAAGCATGAAAAGTTTCATGTCATGTGTCTTGAACATCTAATGTCCAAATACCAAGTCTTCCTACAGGAACTTTTTAAGAAGGCTTACTACAACACAATTTTAGATAGAAAATGATTTTGGTACCCAGATTTTCTTAGGTCTAGATAGGTTAGAAAGCAGAAATTTTGGTACCTAGATTTGTCTAATGGGTTTCATATAATCTGTAGTTTTAAAATATTTCAAAAGATAAACTTTGTTTGATCTATATCTATGTGAGTATCTAGTTGAGACATAAATATTTTTAGAACTAGAACTAGCAGCATACTGTATAGATTTTGGAATAAATATATTCTATGTAATCTATCTTTGTCCAACCTGGTAGCCTAAACCAATAGTATATTTTGGTGATAATTGTTTTCCTATCATTTGTGTAAGAGTGTCCTTTCCATTAGTAATTTTTTCTAAATATTTCCCGAGTTGCTCATTAGATAATTTTAGTTCCGTATTCTCTTTGAGTAGTTGAGCATTCTTTTCCTTTTCTACTTCTAGTATAGATTTTACAGTGCTAGTTAAAGCATACTGCTTCTTTAAGGCTTTATACTTTCCCTTCATCTAATTGCAGGTATCCTCTAGGATGTTACAGTATTCCAATAATTATTCACTAGACAAAATTTCAGCATCAGAATCAGAATCATCTCCTGAATAATAAGAGTTTAAAGTAGGAGTATCCAATGTTACCTCAGATGTGTTTGTCATGGAACATATATTAGATTTTTGAGATTTTTCATCCTAAGTGGAATCAAAATCACTTGAACAGTCATCTGAAGCACTCCAGGTTGCTTTCATAGATTTTTTGTATTTTTTGTCCTTGTACTCATATTTATTCTTATACATTAACTTCAGATAGTAATCTTTCACATGTCATTTCCTCTTGCATTCATAGTAGACTATATCTTCATTTTTATCAGTCTTTTTCCAATCCTTCTTCCAATGACCTTTATTTTCATACTTTCCCTTGTAATTTTATTTTTTGAAAAATTTTGTTTTCCTATAAAACTTCTTAAATCATCTGGATATCTGAACCATTTTAGCATCACTATCAGATGCACTTTTCTGACTACTTGAATTATCACTTGTAGCTTTAATTATCTCTTTTTCCTTGATTTTTGAAGCAGATGTCTTGAAATCTATAGAATTCTTCCTCAGTTCATCATATTCTTCTTTGTTTACTTTCAATTATTCTTCATACATCATCAACTTACCAATAAACTCCTTGAAATGTAGCATGCCAGTGTCACATGATTCTCTTATTGAGACTGATGTGCCTCTCCATCTTTCTGGAAGGCATCTTAGTATCCTCATGATTTTCTCCTTTACTGGAACAACTTTTCTTAGTGAGCTCATTTTATTAACTATCTCATTAAACCTGAGATACATATCATAAATAGATTCATCAGATTTCATTTTAAAGTAATCATACTTAATAGTGTAGGTTTTTCGTCTCATTTCTTTAACATTGGTTTTTCCCACATAGGAAATAGCTAAAGTATCACAAATTTCAAAAGCAGTTTTACAAGTAGATATTCAGTCAAATTATACATCTACTAAAGCACAATACAGGGCATTCATTTCTTTATAATTATTATTGCAAGCACCTTTAGTAGGTTCATCTCAAGAAGCTCTAACAGTTTCTGGAATCTTATAATGAGTCTCTATTATAGTCCAAATGTCAAATCTCATACTTTCTAAATGAATTTTCATTTTGATTTTACATTGGGCATAATTTACACCATTAAAGAAGGGTGGCCTATTGGTAGTTACACCTTCTAGTCTATTATCCATAATTATATTTTAGAAAATATATTTAAAGAGATAAAATTTACAAATAACATAAATTTTGAGATCTCTAAGATATAACTAAAATCATGGTTGAAAACTTTTCACAAACAAAGATTTTTTAAAACCTTTTAACAATCCTTTGATACCAAATGTTGGTCGGAGTAGATACTCAAGAGAGGGGTGAATTGAGTTCCAATTCAAAAATTTTGTTTAAAAAATTTATATTGAAATCCTCTAATTTAAATAACAAGAAAAACTGTAGTGAATTTGCAATATAGTAAAAGTTCAGTTAGGTTCTGAAGAGATTGATTAGTTCTCCATTTATCTAATCTGAAGATTAGATTAGTTTTTGAAACTAACCTATTGGTTTACAATAAATACAAACACTTTCTAGTTTAACTATTAGAGTAATGTTAAAATATATTTATATTTAATGTACTTAGCAGCAGAATAAAGATAATAGTTTAAAATAAAATAAGATGAAATGTAGATTTAACTAAGAGGTTTAGTCTCAAGGTGAGACTTATTCCTCTCAAATAGTTTCTATAAAACTTTGATCCACAACCTGGATCGGGGTTTACAACAGTACTCAGACGGTCCAGGTCCTCATACCTCTACCATAGTTCTACATGGGAAAGCAATAATAAAAACAGCTCACATGTTGTCCAGGTCCTCAAACCTCTACCACAATCCACAGTGGGATACAAGAGTGTAATGAAAATATTGAGAGTGGATTTAGAAATCCTCCAGTTCATCTTAGGAGTTAGTGAGTTTTCAAAAAGACAAAAGCACACACTGCTCGTATTGTAAAGAAAAGGATGATCATAGTCGACCAAGAATATAAAGATAAGTTTAGAATGCTGATATGTGATGTCAATGAAGTTCTGGAATCCTTTGGATTGAAGCAGATGAAGCTTTGATTCCTTCTCTGGAATTTGTGTGGAAAACAGAGTGTTGCGATTCTGCTTGTGTTCTCTATGAGGTTTAGTCGAGTGAAGATGTTATTTAGGCTTAAAATATGCTTTGTATGTTCAGCGGTGTCAAGTTACATATAGTGTGCCTTTATTCTGAAACTTCTTCCAAGTATGTTATTCATTCTTGTCCTCACTACCTTACTTTTTGTTTCTGTGTCACACTCTTAATGATTCTTGATTACACTTCATTTTTAACTTGTAATGCACGTGTTGGAGCCTACAGTTTGCATGTGTTCTGCACCTCATACCTCGTACAATCTGATGATATGTCTACAATGAATCATTAATTATGTCAGTTCATTAAAGTCATCAAATATGACCATTATAAATTAAATTGAAAAGTGAATGAATAGTTTAAGAAATGGTGTCATAGTAAGTCATGGAAACGGTGTCTCCTTCACACAGTGTCTAGGTTGATCATGATGTCTAAGTGTCATGGTGTCTTGTTCAAGGTGTCTCAGGGTCACGGTGTATTAGTGTCATGGTGTCTTAGGGTCACGGTGTCTTAGGGTGACGGTGTCTGGCTTCACAGTGTCTAGCTTCACAGTGTCTGGCTTCACAGTGTCTAGCTTCACAGTGTCTAGTTTCACAGTGTCTAGCTTAACGGTGTCTAGATTCATGGTTTTTGGCCTCACGGTGTATGGCTTCACAGTTTCATAAATGCATAGCCAGTGGCAGACTCACGGTGTCTTGGACTTTTCAAAGTAACTATGTGCAGACTTAAATAAAGATAATAATAGAAAGGATTAGACTTAAGTATTTTTCAAATAAGGTAATATGAGTGTAGATTAAATATAGTATAAAGCAATTAAACTGAATATAGAGAAATTAAGATCTTGTGTGGCACTTCTTAAAGCATAAGGCAAATTAAAACATAAATACACATGATATAGATTTAATAATAGTTGGAATAATTAATACATGATTAAATAAGATTTGTGATCATTAAAACATGCTTAAAAAATGGGGAGTCCAAAAATGATTATTTAATCATTTTTCACTTTTACCCACAATACAATACATAAGTTATTTTACACTTAATGTTGATCCAAACATCCTTATATGTAACTCCTCATCTCCCTTTAAAACATTTCATCATGAACTAATTGGAAAAACAACCGTTTTTAAAATATTTTTAAGACACCCTTTGAAACGTAGTTCTTCCTTTGAAATCCAAACAAGGTACTAGAACATCATTTCTAAACAACCATTTAAAATATTCCCTATGGAGTTTCACCAAAAAAAGGAGAGCCACACATTCATTTCAAATATTTTTTTGAAATATATTAAGTTAACCCATTATTAAGTTACCTTGATGGTAGATCCTCCTTTTAAAACATTTCGCACTTTCCAAAAGTTATTTACGTTCATTAAAAACCGTAACTAGATCAATATAAAAACATACTATTACATCCATTCTTAAATATTCATAAGATATTTCAAAATACTAATATACAAGCATTTTAATCATCCCAATAACCATACCTATTCCCTAATACCGACTCATAGTCATTCAATCATAAATTTCCCAAAATATACATTTACAAATTAATTTTACAATTTTAAATGGGTTTTCATAACACGTGGGTAGCCCTGGGTTTGGTATCACATCATTAATATACCCAAAGTGGTCTATGAGGTGTCCCACACCTCAATTATGGCTCAAACTACCTTCCTTATTCATGGACACACAAAACATACTAAATAAGTACATATAAACAACCAAATACCATTATGAAACAATAATACTATGGGAAATGACTATAAAACACTTACCTCACGTATGTAGACAACCACTCATCCAACCTTGGCCATTGATTGTATTAAAAAAAGTATATATTTCAAACATTGAATCTACTATAAAAACATGGTTTTAGGCCATTAGAAAGTGAAAAAATACACAATATTTCTTCCTCCATAAAATTGAATGAAACTGAGTCAGAGAGATACATTGAGAATTTATTTTAATCCAATGACACTCCAAATGACAATGAATTTAAGGGAAACAACCATTGAGAAAGAGGTGGTAGATAGTTCTTCCTCCTAATTGGTGGGGTTGAATTGGGTAAATAAGTGGGCGATAAAGAAATAATTTTGGGAGGGAAATGGTAAAAAACAATCCATTAATAAGGTGTACAGTTTTTCGAACCATGAGACAACCATATGGTTCCCTTGGTCTACTATCAAACCAAGTCACACCATTTTCCTTTACACCCATATAGTATGAAAAATCATTTAGAGGACATGCAATCACCACTATCCAAGAGGAAACTGGTCTAAATAGTTTCATATGGGTACATCACTAGGGTTCTCTAACCATGAATCCGCTACAAAATGTCTCATGATTGTATTTCACGGATACTAATAACTATGCACCATCCCCACTCTTAGTAATGATTAGCCTATCTTCCCTCTTTTATATGTCCCAAACCCTATAAGACCCACATGATCCATCATACTCCAAGAAAACATTATATAAACCAAAAAATAAATCTAGGGTGTACCTTTTCCTAGGTTAGGGATATTACATTAATCCAAAACACTAATTATTTCCAAATCATTAAAATTAATTGTGTACTTGGGGATCAATTTATATTTCATAATGATCATTATAACACCCTTCCATGGAGATAATTTCCATAAAACATGATCTCCCATGTGAAACACTAAATCATTCCTTAAGTTATCAACATTACTCTTTTTCATATATTGATATTCTTTAATATGATTCTTAATAAACATTAACTCAATCATTATCTTCTTAAAATGTTCTTAGCCTACAAGAATCACTTCCCTAGAACCATCCTAACAAGTTGCAGTGTGACATCACTTTCCATATAAGGATTTATATAGTTGTATTTGAATACATTAATATAATTATTTATTAAATTTATAATCTATCAATAGAAAATATTGATCCTATATACATGGAAATTCATGTGATAATGAACTCAAAATATCTTCCAATGCATGTATATTCATTTCGGGATGACTATCAATTTGAGGATGACTGGTGGTTCTAAAATGAATCTTGGTATCAAGATCCTTGTGCATACTTTTCAGAAATATCAATGTAAATTGTGGATTAATGTTAAACTCATTTAAAATAGTTCCACCATGATGTTTTACAACATAATTAGTATAAATATTTTCTAGGCTTCCAAGAGGTAAATCTTTTCTCATTGTATAAAAATATGTAGATTTGGTTTGGTGGTCATCAATGACCCATATTGCCTCATTAATTATAGGACTAATTGATAATAAAATGTAAAAGTACATAATAATGTCATACCATTTCCACTTAGTAATATGTAGAGGTTTTATGAATCATTTAGGATGGGATCTATCATCTTTTACCTATTTAAAAACCATTCATCTGAATACATAATTAGTAAATCAAATATTCATATTATCGAAAAATGTATTTCTTTACATAATATAAATCATGGTGATACTATGTTGTATAGTGAAATTCAATCTATCAGAATCATATAATAATTCCCTATTTAGTTTAGGTATATATGGAACACATAAACACTTTCTAAATTTAAGAATGGTGTATTTGTATAAAAATTCTTCTAATTTCCCATCATTCACATCTTTAATTTTATTTTAAAAAAATCATACTTAGGGTATGGAATTTTAATCATTTGTTATAAATATTTTTTGTAAATAATTTCAAAATTAAGTTATATTTCCACTTATTTGATATATCTTACATTTATCATTTTAAGATACATGAATCCATGATTCCCGTCAATAATAATTTTGTTTAATACTCCATGATTTTTCCTTATTAATGAAACGAATACCTCATTTTCTTTAAATAGAGGGTGTTGTAGTGATAAACCAAATTACATGAGTAGTTTTATGCACTAAAATCCAATCATGTTGATATCTATTCCTGAAAATGTGTATTTTAAGATCTTATAGTTTGCGTATATCTCACATCTTTCACTGTAGAGATAATGATTACTTATCTTCAACTAAATTATTAAGAATAACAACTTAGAATCATGAATTGGATTGTACTATTCTAGATTCATTAACTTCCTTAATGAATAAGAGATAACATTAGTTTTAATTATAGGGACTCAATGATTTATTTCTTTAGTTTATCACTGTATATTAAAAATAAATCATTTTATGGTGGTAGAATCAAAATTGGATCACTGAAAAAATTTCTCTTTAATTCATCAAAACAAACATCGTAATCATTTATTTCATGGGATCATAAGCCATAAAAATATAATATTAGTTAATGGGATAATAAGTTGGGTAAAATTATGAACAAATCATTGATATTAACCAAACATACTAATAAAACTATATACCACATTAATATTGTTAGGTGTAGTCATTCCATGTCTACCATTTTTTTCCTTGGATCTACTGAGATTCCATAATTGGAAATAGTAAGTCCATGAAAAGAAACATTCTAAATCCCTAATTAAAACTTACTAACTTTCATAAGAGTCTTAATAATGATCCATAAGTGAATCATGTTGTCTTTAATGGTTTTTGAGTACAATAATATATCATAAATAAATACCTCAACCAAATCATCAAGATATTACTTGAATAAATAGTTTATTATATCCATAAAAACAAATAGTTAATTTTGTAAATATAAATTGAATTACTTAAAATTCATAATTTTCAAACCACATTCAAAATAATGTCTTCAGAATATCTCCATAATTTATTAGAAATTGATTATACCAAAAACAATTATTGATATTTGAAAAATATTAGGCTCTATAAAGTTGATTGAAAAAGATTTCAATATAACGTAGATGATACTTTTTATTTATCATAGCAGCATTAATTTTCCTATAATAAATGCAGAACCTCATAGATCCCACTTTCTTCTTAATAAAAATAATAGGGGATCCTCAAGGTGATAAAATAGGGTATATAAATCCATTATTAAAAACATCATCTAGTTTTATCTTTAAATCTACTAACTCAATAGTCATCACTCAATAGGGATACTTTTTTATTGTCCTTGTATTGAGGAATACATCAATGGAAAACTCAACTTCACACTCTAGTGGATGTAGGATTAATTCATTAAGAAATAAATCAATCTATTATTATAAAATATATACATAGTAAATTTTAAAATTTAGTTTTATATCTATTTTTTGTCTTTTATTCTTCCCTAAGAATATTATTTAGAAGTTCTAAAAGAGGTGGGTGTAGACAGGGAATAGATAATGATTTATATCCTATAAATATATGAAATTACACATCTTCAAATAAATCATAATTTTCCTCTCTTTATATTAAACATTTTCACAATTTTTAGAAATATATTCCATTACAAATATTATATAAAAGATAAGAGTAGTTATAATAATAATTTCTATAAATAGTGCTTGTTTATGATTCAAAAAGGGAACTACCTGACACATCGCTTATCTAGTGTGACTTCCACTAGGTTTTGTGACTCAAAACATCCTTGTTAATGCGACAAAGAAAAATCCAAATTTCTATCAAAACATGGAATATATAAAAGAGTGTGAATATCCTAAATTAAATAAATAATTAGATTAATTTAAAGATATAATTAATGTACCCACCACTACATCTTTAGGAACTTTAACCTTTTCTCTAGTGATCGCATAAACTTATCAATCTTCCCTCAGCCTCTTCTGAAATATGTTCCCCTCATGATTAGTAAATTCATTTAAATATTTACTCATTTAATTATAGTTTATAAACTATATATTATTGGTCACTTTCATTATATTATATTCATTTGTTATATCACCCTCATCTCTGCACTTTTAATAAAATTCCACACCCTTCATGAAATTTATAAGATGTTTCTTTCCACAATTATCACATTAGGGAAATTGCTTTGTTTTATTATTCTTATTTGACGTGTTCCCTTATTCTTTGGGTTTAAATGACACCTTATTCTATTTTTTCCCTAAAATTTTTTAGAACTATAAAATTACATCTCTTTTTTCATGGGGAAAAAACAATTTTATCAATTGATGATTTTTCTGAAAAAAAAGAGTTCTCTTTAGAGACATATATTAAAAAGTTAATGAAAAGGTCAATATTTTAATCTATATTACATATATAATCAATAACATACATGGATTTTCCTAAAAAGGTATCCACATAGTTTATTATAGTTTCTTATTCCTTTTCCTTATAAAAATTAACTTCCACTTCATTTTAGGTCATTTATCATGAGGGAAATATTTATTGATGATTATTACATTTTATATTCTTCATTCAAAAAGTTTTATTTCTTCTCCTACCACTGTATTCTAGGAAAATGCAAACCCTTTATCAACATCACCAGTGAGATAATATTCTACAATTATAACATTTTCCCTTTCATCAAATCCCTAGTCTATAAATATCTTTTCTAGGGATTTAATCTATTTCTCGTCTACCACCATACTAGTAGTTTAACTAAATTATGGGGGGATTCTGTCACATGAAACGGTCCAATATAGTTTTATCATTCAATCAAACTGTATTTTTAACAATAAATACATGTTTATAAATTATAACCTGGGTCATGTTATATAATATGGTCATGATCTATTCAACTCTAACACCAGCTATGTTGGATTACTCATCAAGTAAACTTATTCATTAGCGATGAGTATTGAAACCATTATTTTTGTTAAGATCCACTTATAAAAAATGACATATACTTAATTTCTTCAAAAATTTATTAATATTGAATCATAAAATATATTTCTAAATCCTCTATATCACTTAACATAAATAGAAAATTTATGTGTTGTTAATATCATAATCATTAACTTCTTTTTGGGGTTTCTTTAAATCATTAAAAATATTTTCAAATCTTTAAAAAAATTGAAATGAAATTGTGAATTAACCTAAGAAAATTCTCCAGGAATATAAAATTTGGATTATAGTAGGAGAAAATTCACAATGAACCAGAATGATCAGAAATATATACTGCACTAATACATTTTTTTGTTATTACCAATATTTGAATCTTTTATGTAAACCATATTTATGTATATTATCGATATAAATAGGGTTTTCAACGAAAAACACATAATATATACATTACCAAAATAGTTATGATATTAATCCACAATAAGTCATGTCCCCAACGTGTATCATAGGGTTATGTTCCCTATACATGGTATTCCTAATTCTATTTCTCATGGTTTCCACTGAACATGATTGGATACTGACTATAATAGCCTCAACTATTGAAACTCAGAGCCAATGTATGATTTGTTACATAGGCATAAATATCAAACATATAATTTTAAAAGACTGGTCAATTTATTTTCCTTGTTGATCCAGATACATACATGATACTACCTTTACATTGAAAATAATATTTGAAACATAACAAAAGAATATTCTCACTTCTATAAAACTCATTCAAATAATCCATTATCATATATTAGGGAAAGATAAAAAAAATATGGTTCAGATAAAAATATCAAAATGTGTTACGTACATCAGTATTTATCATGAATGAATTAGGATTAATAAATTTCGTATGATAAATAACTAAAAAAACATTCCATTTAATACATATCATTAGCACAAAATCCAACCATTGATAATATTAATAAATTAATCTCATGAATATTAATTACTAGGAAATCAATAAATAAAATGAGTAATATTATATTTCATGATCTAAAAAATCATGATATCCATTATTTTAAAACCTTTTGTTAAGGAATTTTAATTGATGAATAAGAATACAATAAAAAACCCAATTAAATTGTCCATATAGTTTTTATCATGATAAATGTTGATTAATTAAGGGGATATCATTGACTAGGCCCCACCCACCACTATATTTCTAAATATTTCCTAATATATTAAACTATTAATTTAATTCATGTAAAACATGTTTTGTAAATAAATATCTGTATTGAGTAAATTATATTTATTTATTATGATTTTTCTAGTCAATCAAATAAAATTCATAATAAAATAGTGTATGTAAAAATGGTGTAGAGTTTAGAAAATAATCATATAAATGATATAAATAATATGAATATTTAAGAGAAATTTAGATGATGCATTAAATATGATTGAAAAATATTATTTCATAAGTATCATATATATTATTTATATCCATATTTATTACTATTCTTGTGACTTAGTATTGGATAATAAATTACATTGGTCTACGAGGTGGTAGTCCACTATACAGACAGGAAATATTTTTATTTCCCATTTTATAGAGAATTAGATCGATACATATTATTTGTTAAATATAATAACATGAAATTATATGTTAGATTATATTGTAATTATATTATAATTATTAACACATAATTTAAGGTGTTAAAAGTATAATTAAGAAGAAATATATTTGGTAAAATGATTACCTTCTCATAAAAAACAGCTTTTGGATATCATCTTAAGAACCATATGGATGGTATTTTGGGAATAAAAACATCACTTGAATGTGGATAAAAATATTTTATTGGGATTTTGTTTTTGTTTTGGTCAAGATTAATTTCTCAAGAGGTGTGATGAAGTTAGGGGAAGAGGTGCCCTTTTTTAATTGAGGTAAGTGAAACAATTGTAAATTTTCATACTTTTAAAAAAATGTCATGTTAATTTCATGTGAAAATTTCTCAAAAATGGATTAAATTATATTTCTATAGATTTATGTTTGAGATAATACTATCCTATGAAGTTTCCTTGTGTTTTAAGGTTATTTTAACCCCTATAATTTTATATTAACCCCCGATATATCTGTTTCGGCCTATATTTTCTATTCATTAAAATAAACATTATATTTTTCTTATTACCTAATATTTATTATTAAAATTTAAAATATTGAACAAATTTTTTCAAATTAAATTAATAGAACTCTTACATATAAATTTTAAAATAAACCCATAAAATGTTTCAAAAATATATTTTTCACTCAGAGCTCACTTTTTTGTTCAAGAATTGAATTTTTTAAGAATTTGATAATCTTTAATTAATTATATGCCTTTTAATAATCCCTGTATGGATTTAAATTCATTTATTTAAAAATATATTTTATACATTTAATTTAAATAATTCTTCATTACTTTTTATTTCGGTCAATTAAAATGGAAAACATTATGTTTAAAAATAGTTTTTTTGAAAAGAAGCCCATTTTAACTCCAAATGATCTTATCTGTATTTCTATAAAATATATAGTCAATAAATGGTTAGTTATTAAAAAATTAAAATATATTTAAAATAAAAGTATGATTTGTTGAACACAACACTTTAAATTATTCAATTAATATTATATCTGAGGGGAAATGTCAAAAACTCATTATAGGCTGATTTTGACCATGTAATTTCAAAACTAATTTTCATCCCATAAAACTAAAATTTTTGTGCCATAAAATATATAATTATTTATTATATTATTTTTATTAATATAATATAATGTTCGTATACTATAGTAGTATCTTTTTTGTTTCATTGGATCACTTACAAATACACACACCTTTTGGGTTTAGAGTTTTATAAAATTTTGTTGAACTCATTCAATGTAGAAACATAAAATCAATATCCATTTTCCTATAATATAACTTTTTTAAAATGTAAAATGTTTTATTTTCATGAATAAAATTCATACCATTAAAATTGAATTATTTGTCTCCATACTCATCCTTAAACCCTTTGAAAAAAATTTAAAATTTTGGGATGAGCACAAAATACATAGTTAGGGATATAAAATTATGAAATCCATTATTCTGGTGAAAACATGAAAACCCATAAAATTATTAACTTTTTTAAATTACACTTAATTATTTTTAAATAATACACATCAAAACTTGTATAAAAATTTCATAAAAAAAACATAAACCCCCAGAGAAAGAAAATTTATAAACGTATTATAATATTAGAGAAATATATTTATAACATGTGTTCAATAGTTTCGAAAATAAATATAGTTTAGTTAAATCCATAGGATAAACCTTAATAGTTAACTCCCTCTATATTTATTTTATATATAAGAAACATTACCCAATTTAGTGGAGATATATATCAGTCCCACCCATCTTATAAGTTATATTATGATCACCTATCAATTAAGATGTATTGATATCAATCATCAACATCTATAATGATAAAGAATAATTTCATTAATAATTTTTTTTAATATTTCTCATTTTCATCATAAACTCTTGAAAAACTCTTTTGAACCCATATCAAAATACACATTCCTTTTAAAAAATAAAATTTTAAAACTAAATTACCCATAAAAAATAGAATGAGGGATTTTATTTTAAGAATAAATGTAATATTAAAAATTAATTCACATATAAAATATTATTAATGGTCCTAGGAAATTAATTTGGAATAATTTTTGTCAAAATGGGACATTCATGATCTCTTTTGTATATAATGTCAATAAATTCCATATATAAAAAGTAAAAAATATGTATTTTGAAAAGAATTGAAATAAAGTAAATTAGACATAATATTTACTAAATAATTAAATTATTTCAAAATAAATATATTCATAAAAATTTAATAATAAGTACATGGAATAAAAAGATTTAAGAAATAAATCATTAAAACATTTAAAATAAGGTTTTAAGGTAATGTGTCCCTTACGATGTGATAAATGTTAAACTAATAAAACATTGAAGAAATGAAAATAAATTCGATTTAAAAAAATTAATATTCATAAATTAATGAAAAAATAAATTCATAAGGTATTTTATATAGATGAAAAAATAAAACATGTGGTTAACCAAAATAAAAAGAGTTGAGACTAGAAATCCCTTACTATATCACCAAACATGACACATATGTTATTTAAATAATTTAAATCAAACTTATAATAATTATTTAACATATTAATAACCTTTCCTTGGAAAAATAACTTGTCATTAAATCATTTATATATTTAATTTAAAGGTATATTTAATTACACAATTACATAAGTCCACATTAGCTGTTTTGGGGATGTTCAATTCAGAATTTCAAAATGACTTCGGTTTCTTGACCATGTTCAATGAATTTAGGGTTCCATAATATAAAAAAATATTAAAATAATTATCATTTTTATACATTAATTATAATATTGAAACTAAATATGAAATATTTTCATGAACAATGAATTATGTTAAAATCATGGAAATGGTAATCCATACAGACGCATGGATAATGTTTCCATTTTTCAATGAACTAGATGGAAGAAAGGTAAGTATTATTACAAATTTATATAATTATGATTATATATTAAATATAATATAATCTATATAAATAAACATATATATATAATCAATGTGATTCAGTGATGAAAAATAAATCACATCACTTTCTGGATGTTGTAATCCACCCCTATGCATGAGTAACATAATCATTTTTCAATGAATAGAAATGTTATAAAATTGATGATATATTATAATATTATAGTTATAATTATTTAATTAAAATAATATATTTATATATTAAATCCATCACCATTATCAACCATTACAATCAGTGACAGAAAAAGAATTACATCGTTTCTCAAGGTAGTAGTCCACCGTACACAAGAACGCCAGTTTCATTTCCCATTTGATGAAAGAGGAGTTAGATCAAAGATATGAAATAAAAATAATAGAATCACCATATATAGGAGATATTGGAGTTATTATATTATAATTATTCAGATATTTTCAAATTTGGTACAAGAAGTAGTAAATATTAAGATCTTAGTTGAGATAATTATAGTCTCATATGGAAACATTATTAGTATATCTTCATAAGAACACTAAGGATGGTATTTTTAGATAAAAAAACATATAGAGTTATTATAGGAAATTTTAGATTGTATTTATCTTGTTTTTTCAAGCTAATGGTATTATGATGTTTGAGGAATAGAGGAAAGGTTGTTTCAATTTTAAATTGAGGTAAGGGGCATTCTTGAAAACACATGAAATATAATAATATAATTACTGTCTAACTAAATACAAGTTATTCCAAAATGTAATTTTTTGAATAAAAAGAGGTTAATACAATAATATAATCATCCAATAATATTTATATTGATTAAAACAACTTTTGAAAACATTAAATTTTTATTAACCACTTTGTTAAAAAAAATTAACCTTAATCATGATAATAATTTTTTCAAACTTAAATGGTTATAAATATTATATCAAAGTAAAAAATTTCATAAAAAATGTTCATGGGATGATAATTTATACCACATATAATCTAAATTCTCATATTTAATTATTTTTATTAATTTTAATATATTAAATGAATTATTTTTAAAAAAATCATATAAATTTAATTTTTGACACTCTTACTTTAATTAAATTTTAATGACATGAATATAGTAATTGAAATCGAATTTAAATTTTTGAAAAAATAATAATTTACATTATTTATGTATAAAAATAATATAACACAATTATTCATTAAAATAAATATACTTATACTTTTTTTAAATCATTTATTTTATTTTTATATAGTTTCCACATGCATTTTTTCATTGTTGAGTAAGTATTTAAGGTAATTATATAATAAAAAGATAAAACAAAATTTCAATATTAAATTTTAAAAATTGATATTAAAAATAACTATGTATAATATAAAATAAAATATTTTCATTCCTATTGTAATATATTATAGATATTAATGTAATGAATGTGACATTTTGTATTTATTCATTACTTAAAAAAAGGAATAATGATATTTGTAGAGCGAGGGGAGATGAGCCGATAAGGGGATCCATGATGCTAAGGTTTACCCCTATCGCCGCCTTTATCTCCTATGTCCCAGGTCGGTGGTATTCTCCCCTCTGCTTGCTTGGTGGCTCGTGACGTGTGGCTCGTGACCTTGTGGCCTCGATCATACGATGGTTTCACTGTTGCCTGGACTCCTTGCTCTATCTCGAAATCTAATAGGGATTTTTTTGGAGACATGATGAAGGATTCTTGTCGAGATCCGTTTATGTTGGTTTCAGCCTTGTTTCGGTGTCTACTGAGGGTGTGTTGGGAGATTCAATGTGGGCTTTGAGTGCGGTTATAGAGGCGGTGATAGGATTGTGGGTCTGGAATGCGGCGGGACCATCTTTCTGGCGTGTTGGCGTTTGGGTGGCTGATTAAGGTGATGGCCTTCAACCCATGAGTTCTTGAATCGAGTTAAGGTTTTGGATTCGATTTGCTGTGAGTCTTGAGGTGTGCTGTGTGATTCTTATATTTTCATTCTGGTCGAAGCGTTTTTTGTGCATCTGTATATTCTTCTCTGGTTGGTCTGCATTTTTTGAAAGGTTGTTTCATTGCTCTTGTTTCTCTGGGCTTGGATGAAGCCATTGGATCTTAGCCGAAGAGTTTATCTATAGGGAAGGAAAGTTGAATTCAATTGAAATTGAAATCGATGAAGGATTTAATTTCTCCTGGACATCAATTAGAGAAGTTGTGGATAACAAAGGGAGTCTACAATTTGAGGCAGCATTAATGTTCTTGATTGATTGTTGAATTTTGGATATGTTTGTTACCAGCACACTAGATGGATCTACGTCAGATGAGGATCAGAGAATATGATTATGTAATGATTTTATTATAGTATTATCATTAAAATTAATGAAAAAATAAAAAAAATATCATTAATGAATAGTAATAACTTTTTTCTTAATCAGTCATGTTATAATCCTTATAAAACTAATCCCATATGTTTTAAAACCTACTCCAATTTAATAATATTGTAATGACTTAAGGAATAATGAAATTTAATTAATTAATGGGAAAATTAATTTTAACAAAGAAGATTCATTTGGAAAATATGATTATATAGTGGTAAATAAGATTTAATAAGAGGTATAACAAGAAGAAATGTAATAATGAAAAGTCATTATAAAAGATTAAATAGGATAATTTAACAATCACTTAGAAATCATATAGATTTAAAGGGTTCTTGGGAAATTTATATGGCCTAGAAGCTCAAGAAAATTTGAGAGGATTGTTTCGAAAGTAAAATATGCATATCATTAGGGAGAAGTACAATATTTAGAGTCCATTTGAGGGAGTGGTGTAAGGATAATTTTATAAGTGTGGGGAGTGGAACTCATGTAAATAAATATAACATTAAAATTATTTTATTTTATTTTTAAGGTAAAGTGGAAAAAATTAGACCCAATTAGATGAAATGTCACAGAAAGATCAACATAAATGAAACTAACCACTTTAAGTCGTGTTTTTTTTATAAATGTAGCCTTATATCTTAGATTAATCCTCTTTAGACCCTTTTATGTCATACCATGATAGAAAACATTTACCATGGTAAATTATATCTATACAAAAAAATTAAACTCAACTAATTAATAAATATTTATTATTTTATTTAAAATTTTTCAATATATCTTATAATATTTATTTCTTAAAGGTATTAAAAATTAATTTTAAAATATGGACGTAAAACGCAACGAAAACGGGTTATTAAATGTATTTTTAAGAAAAAGAAATATTTTTACTCCAAAATTATGTATATAATTGATTCCATAACACTTATTGGTTTACAAATAAATAAAAATATTTATGTGAATTTAAAACCTGTCCTAAATGGAATTTATCCTTGAAATCAATTAATTGTGTAAGGGGATAAAAATATGTGTTTTTTAAAATAAAATTCAATTTATGTACAAAAATTTTAAAAAATATACATAGATCTAAATTAATATTTTCAAATATTTAATTTCACTCTATTAAATTAATATATTTTCAAATAAAATTATTGTTAAAATTTTAATACATTCTTATATAATGATTATTCCTTAAAAGTGATGATATTTATATAAATGTATTTTTAACTATTTAATAAAGAATCAACCATTTAAAAAAATTATTGAAAATCCACTATAATATATGTCTGATATTATAAATTTATAAAAGAAGTCTATTTTATAAAATTAAAAAATAAAACTGATAAAAATTAATTTTATTCTAATTACTCATAATATCGACGGACAATATAAAAAATAATAATATTTAGCAGAAAATAAATTTATTATTCTTTACTTTACTATTAATAACTATTGGATGAATTATAATTTTTTATTATTAATATTGTTAATAAATTTATTTAAAATAATTTTTAGTCAAGGATAATTAAAAATAAAAAACACATAAAATTAAGTTATTGGAAAAAATTATTAATTGTATATTAAATAATCAAATACAATTAAAATGAAATGTTTATATTATGAAAATTAAATTCTTATTAATCCATTGATATTATAAATATTTCCTTTTATTTTAAATTTTTAGATTATAATATCAATATGTGACACATAATGTGTATATATATATATAATGAAATATCTAAACTAAATAATATATTTTTGTTTTATTATTTCATTATGATAATGTATTAAGGTTTATCTATCATTGAAATATATTAACTCAATAAAATGAATCATGGTTTTTTAATTTGTTTTTTCATGTGTTAGATGATATTAAAAATAGATTTTTTTAATGGATATTAATACAAAATCTCAAGGTGTTATAGATCGAGCTTTCTAGACTCTACAAATTTAGAAAACACACCCAGTTATTTAATTTTTATTTTTTATATTTTTAAAAAACCTCATTTATTGGTTATTACATATTCAAGTTGAATGATAGAAAATTTCTATGATGCATTAATATTATCATGTTAAGTGATTTTTAATTTAATTAAACATTGAAAATTAAAATATTTATTGAAATATATTCTTATTACATAATTTAATTGAAAATTCCCCTAAAATGTCTATTGCTGATCAATTCAGAGTGAGTTATAGATAAAAATCTAGAATTAAAACCTAATGTAAATCAGATTCCAATTGTGTAGGAAATTAAACTTTACAAACATTAGGTTGGTAACGTGAGAGAGATCTAGATCAGACTATAGATCCTTATCAATATTTAACTTGACCAAATCTACCATCCTTCCATTATGACAAAGGACCACAAGAATATGAAGAATTATTAATAAAAATTAGACATATATTAAATTTTATAAAAATTTATAATATTTAAAAATTAATTTGTTCTACCAATATATTAGAAGATATAATATTTAAATAATGCGAGTTTTTCATGTTGGATAAAATGAATTAGGACCTACCAATAATGGGTTTCAAGGGTGTTTACAATATAAAATTCTACACCGAGTCGTTTTAGATTAATATTAACTCGGAGATCCAGATTCATGAGAAATGGAATTATTATGTGACAAATAATCAATATCATTTTCTAATGTTTATCCGAAATTCTCTTGGGAAATATTTTAATAATATTCTAAATTATTATTGGATTGAAATGGGTTAGAGAAATAAAATTTAATACATATATATTTTATATTTCTTTCCGTTAAAAGTTGAGGTGGTTAATAAAGTAGAGTTGGATGAAACTCATAATGATCAAATTATAGGTACTAGAGGATCATTAATTATTGATAATAAAATATATTGTTCTTCATATAATTTGAAAAGTATGTTGTAGGAAATATTAACAAGAATTGACTGGATTTTTTATCACTAAGTTTATTGTACTCCCATCATTCAATTGGGGCATAGAACACTGATATGTTTTTATTGATATTCTAAGAAATTAAAAGCTAGATTCTTATGAAGCACTAAATACATGTAATCATTATTGGAAATTTAATCATTTTCTCTACATTTAAATGCATTATCTTTCTCAAGATATAAATTTTTTTCCCTAAATAACATGAGGATCTAATAGTATATTGATACATACATGGTAGTAAGATCTCATTCTAAGAGAAGAGAAGAACATAGTTATTTGAATTTTAAATCACATACAGATACTAATCCGCATGGTAAACCTAAATCATGATGCATATATAAATTAAACCATGCACTTATAGAATTAGTTGTTATCTGAATGAATGTTTTATTAATCATGCTTATATCCTTAAATATTATTTTGGATTTATTTTTTTTAGGATATTTATTCTCATTTACATCGTAAAAAGTTTCTAGTAAACTAAATTTTCAACTATATCTTACACATTATGAGATGGATGTGTTGAAATTCTATAAATAATGACTTTATTATTTCATTAAAAGGCATATTCTATTTTTATCTTATGGAAACACTCATGTATTTCTAGGTTATAGTGATACAATTTCATATTTTGAAAATCCTCTTATTCCATATATTGGGGAAATTTCCTTTCATATATCATGATTTCCCAAGGATTTTATGTAAGGGGAAATAATTGATCATTTTCATAAATTCATTGATAGGAAACTAAAAAAAATGATGATTTTTGAAGACTAATACCATAATAGAATTTTGAATTATCTATCTATTTTTAGCTAAAAAGGAAATATATAATTTACATCATATTAAATTTTTATTTTTTACTAATGGATAGAAGATACAATATGGGTATTATGAGAGTTACTATTTTATACATTCTCGTTTACAAACAATGGTCCCCAAAATTCCATTTTTAAGATGGGAGAAGAATTTATGTGACATTAAATTAATTTTTAAAGACCCGTAAAATTCAAGTGAAATTTTTTCTTAATTTTATTTGGGATTTGACAAGAACTCAGTTTCTTACAGCACCTGATTCCGAGGCCTGGTGTGCCCGAAATCATTTTCCGAAGTTTGGCTTGGGTACGTTCAGTGAACGAACGAGTGGGTTTTCCTAACTTTTGAACCGGTGCTCGGAATCGAAATACGAGGGCACTGATGGAATCGCAGTGCTGATAATTGCTTAGGAACACCTATACCAGAGTTGCGTTTACATGGGAGGAGTTGTTTAAAAATTGTGGAAGTTAAAAAAAATTAAATACAAATTTTATTTTTCTTTATAAGTGGTAGTCCTTTGAGTGGAAGTTGGGAACCACCCAACTTCCCATGAGAGGTTATGAGGGCGTTGGGGCCCATACGAACACCACCCCTTCATATTCCCTAAAATCCCATAACCCCCCTATTAAATGACACATGAGTTATTTAAGTGGTTTAATTCAATTTTTGAATTTGAAACTTGAGTCATGAGTAATAAAATAAGTGAAACACTTATTTTATTATTGTGGGGATTGTTGTGTTGAGTCTTTGGGAGAAAAAGAGAAGTCTTGAAGTTCTTTGTTCTTCGTCGAAGAACGCACCGCTTCCAACGAAGAACGCCGACCTCCGACGACGGACGACGGCAAGGGATGCCTTCCTCGGAGATCAAACGCCAACAATGCTCTCTTTCCATGATGCCTTATTCCGCAACGGTTAATTCCGCGACGAACCCTCGCTCAACGAATTCGACGAGGTAGGGGATTTTGTTTTTGTTCGTGATTACTTCCATTGTCGTTCTTCTTGAATCTTTGCCGCTTGCTATCGATTAATGGGAGGGGGTCGGACCACACAAACACGGCCGACCCTCCTCCCTTCTCTTTTAGTTGTTGTGGTTCGAAGGAAAGCGGTGCGGTGCAACGGCACCACGCGGGATCATACGGCAAGGGTGTGCGGCACTGTTGTGCCACGTCGTTGAAGTCGAACAAAGGTGTGGCGCCGTCGCGCCGCGCCGGAGAATCCCGAAAACACTGCGGATGGAGCGGGGCCACGGCGGAGGGGTGCGGCGCCGTCGCGCCGCGCCGGACGGACCAAGGTCACGGCTTAGGCTGCGGCGGAGCAACGACCGGTGGTCGGTTCCAGGCCGCCGGCGTTGGAGCAGGGGGACCGGCCCATGCCAGTCCCGTGGCGGCACCAGCCGGCCGGCCGGAGGGGGCCGGCCAGTCAGAGGAGGAGCTGGAGGTTACGACCCCTGGCTGGACGGACAGCAGCCCCCCCCCCCCACATGGGGGCCGCTGTTACAAACAGGCGGGGGGCAGCGCGCCCCCTCGCACCCCAAACGCTCAGCCATTTCGGCTGAGCCACCTGGTCAGCGCGCCAGCGCGCCGGGACGGGCCACGCCCAAGAGAGCTGGACCCGGACCTGGTTCGGGCCGCCCCAGGGGGGGTCTCGGGCCGGGTCGGTCCGGGCCCAAAACCCCCACTTCCGGACCTCTTACGGTATTTTGCCCATAACTTGGGCTACGGACCTCCGATCGACGCACCATCAGCTGCGATGCGATCCTTTTATCAAGACGGTCGTTTCGGTATATTACAATCAAGGTTTCAAGTAACTTTGGGTTCGTCCGGGTTGGTTCGTACATGAAACCAACCGGGCCCTCGGAGTGGAAACCCTTATAACTTGAGCTCCGAACGTCCAATTGATGTGCCGAAGACTTTGTTGGATTCCTCTTAATGAGACGGACCTTTTGTATTACTCCGCTCGAGGATTGGATGCAGTTGGAGTGCGGTCGGGTTGGTTTGACTTAAAAACCAACCGGGCCCCAGGGACGAAAAGGCCAATAACTCACAGACCGGACGTCCGATTGACGTGTCGTCTGTGACATTGAGTTCCTGTTGACGATACAGAACTTTTGGATACATAAACTCCGGAATTCGTGTCAGTTGATGTATCAGCCCCTCAGCTCATGGAGCAGACCCTCTCGAACGAGCTTGTTGTGTGCGGGAACCCTAGAGCTGGCTGCGACTGCGACAACGATGACGAATGTACAGAAATCCTCCGTGGATTCGACGATGATGACTACAGCACTCATCGATCCTACATGGGTCAGTGCTAACGATCCTGTGTGGGTCAGATCCTGTGTGGGTCAGCGCTCAACAGTCCTGTGTGGGTCAGCGTATACCGATCCTGTGTGGGTCAGATCCTGTGTGGGTCATTACGGGGGTTAGTTATATGTCGATCCTCTGTGGCTCATTGCGGGGGTTAGTACCCATTGATCCTGTGTGGGCCTGACAGCTTAGATGAATCAGTGGCTACATCTGATCATCTCTATCGTCTTACGAAGAACTATACTTGTGTGAGATGAATCATGACTTTCAATCATTATCTTCGATATGATTGACTTGCTTTCCCATGTGGATTGTGTTGTGATATCCTGTGTGGACGTGATCGAACTTTGGATCAGATGTTGGAGCTGAACTGGAATTGATGACTTAGGTATATGTATGGGAATATACCTAAGTAGTGTTGGATGTTACTTCGTGATTGTATCTTTCTTTTGTGGATTATCCTTTGTGGATTCTGGGAGACCGTCAGGGGTCTCGGGGTCCCTACAGAGTAGCTTATACTCACCCCTGCACGGGCTATGCCCGCACTACGTTGTGTTGGTTTCAGACGACGGACAACGCTAATCGTGGTTGGGGCTTGCGGAGAAGGTCGGTACCTGGATGTGGACCACTAGACGGGACATACTCGGAGCGGACGGCTGGACCTGAGGAGCTGTGGAGGCTATCTGTACCCACCCTTCAGGTGGGACTTCCAGTGGACTGCTCGACGTTGTGGCTTTACTTTCAGTTGTTGTTTTCCCTTTCCAGTTGTACTTTACTTTCAGTTTGATTTTGTATACTAGCCCACTTACTTTACCGCACTTACTATTGTACCCAATTATTACTTAGTGTTACTTCTGCTTGCTTACTCTGTGTGTGTTTGTTTACTTACAAAGGAAATGCCTTCCCTTTCATCGGGAATTACGCCTTGGTGCTAGTCGTCAGCCCCTAGCCTATGGAAGGTGGGTTTGGGGTAGTCACGGCACGGGCCCTAAGGACGGGTCGTGACAGATTGGTATCAGAGGAGTTCGGTTCTACCGTAGAACTCAGGACTCTGATCTTTTTCTATGTGAATCAATATTGTTAAGAGTATTGAGTGTGGTTATCAGTCTAGGGAGTCCAGTGTTGGTGCGGTGGCTGACGTATCCGTACACCAGGACCCTGACTTCTAATTTCTGACTTAGTGCATGGAAACATTGATTTCATGTGTGTTTCAAGTTTTCTTTGTGATTACTTTGTGTCAGCTCACCAGGTATATAGTTTGACCGTGGCGCACCTATTTCTTTTCAGGATGGCCCCACGATGGCAGCCAGCTAGGGTTCCGAGTTTTTTACGTGACGACAGCCCACCCAGCGATGAGGCCTCCGTACAGGGCCCTCTGATAGTAGAGGAACCGGTGGTACCTCTACCCGTCGAGCCACCGATGCTACCAGCCCCAACCGTTGAGAGTGCACATCACCTTAGTGCGCTGCACGAGTTCCAGCGTCAGCGACTGCCCAGGTTCCGTGGGGAGACGGACCCTCAGGAAAACGAGTATTAACTGGAGGAAGTTGTACGAGTTTTCTGTTTGGTAGGGACACCATCATTCCTCATGGTGATCCTTGCAGCAAGTCTCTTGCAAGCGGCAGCAGGCAGATGGTGGAGCTTGATGCTCCAGGTGCACGACGAGGCATCACTCCTCTGGACGGACTTTGAGAGCCTCTTCTACTCGGAGTTCATCCCAGCCACCCTCCGTGTGGTGTGCATCTAGGAGCTTCTACAGCTGCGGCAGAGCAGTTTGATGGTCGCCCAGTACTCGGTGATATTTACAAACCTCTCGTGCTATTCGACGGACATGGTACGGGACCCCTTCTTCTGGGCCTGAACCTTCGAGAAGGGACTGAGGCATGAGATTAGGGCATCACTGATCTCCCTCAGCATTCCGACACAGGAAGGGGTACTGGAGCGATCCCTTCTCATCGAGAGCTTCCTTGTTGAGACTACGTCAGCAGCGAGACCTACCACAGGGCAGAACGTAGTAGAGTCTTCTGCAGTAGGCAGTCGATGGATGACACATGGATCCAGGCAGACCACACCCTCAGGCAGACGACCTCAGGACACTGGCTCAGAGGTGCGGGTCACTTAGTGCAGATCCAGTCTTTCAAGAGGCAGACAGTGCTATGCATGCGGCGGGCAGGGCCACATGGCTCGTGACTGCCCAACCCGCCGTGCAGAGGAGCAGAAGACGGTTGAGGGGCCACCCAGGCAGAGGCAGACGGTTGACCGTGGTGGTTCGCATGGAGCAGGAAGACGAGGAAGAGGAGCTGGCCGAGCAGTAGGTGGTGGGCGACGCTTTGAGGCTCTACCACCACCACCACCAGGAGGTCCACCCCGACCACAGGGAGCTTGTGGGTAGAGATAGGCACAGCTTTAGGCAGTAGAGGCCTATGACCAGGACGCTCCCAAGATGATTCGAGGTACGATCTATGTCTATTACACCCTTGCTTCAATTCTTATAGACACAGGAGCGAGTCATTCCTTCATTTCCGCTGCCCTTGTTCGGAGCTCGGAGATTCCGACAGAGTCGTTGGCTCGATCCTTACAGCTATAGACTCCTATGGGAGAAAACACGACGATTACGCACTGGTGCTGGCAGTGTGAGCTTACTCTAGGAGGCGATATCTTCGGCTGAGATCTTCTTATAGCGGTGTCGAGGCCTTACGACGTCATCTTGGTCATGGATTTGTTATCTACAGTCCATGCTCAGATTGACTGCATTAGGCGCAAGGTGCGGTGTATACACACCGACGGGAGCAGGTTCACCTTCACCGGCGAGAAGGGAGCCTTTGCAGCGCAGGATGGACTCACGCAGAGGAGAGGACAACCCATCACTCATCAGTTGGCTAGCCTCATCCTAGGATCAGTTGACGTGAGGAGTCCGAGAATACCTGTAGTGGTGGATTAGTATGCGGACGTTTTTCCCGACGACGTTCCTGGACTACCTCCTCGCAGAGAGGTAGACTTCTATATTGACCTTTACCCCGGTACAACCCCGATATCCACTCCAGCATATCAGATATCCCCCACTGAGCTACGAGAGCTACGGGTACAGTTGGAGGACTTGCAGGGCAAGGGATTCATCCGACCTAGTGTTTCACCCTAGGCTTCCCCAATATTGTTCGCCAAGAAGGCGGACGGGAGCTTGCGACTTTGTGTCGACTATCATCGCCTGAAACAGGTGACCGTGAGGAATAAGTATCCACTACCGAGGATTGATGACCTCTTCGATCATCTCAAGGGAGCACGGTGGTTCTCAAAGATAGAACTTAGATCAGGCTATCATTATCTTAGAGTTCGGGACGAGGACATGCAGAAGACGGCCTTCAGATGTCGGTATGGCCACTATGAGTTCTTGGTTATGCCATTCGGCATAACCAATGCCCCAGCAGTGTTCATGGGCCTCATGAACAGGATCTTTCATCCATACCTCGATCGATTTTTCAGGGTCTTCATTGACGACATTTTGATATACTCGACCACTGAGGAGGAGCACGCCTATCACTTGCGGGTTGTACTAGACACACTCTGAGAGCACCAGCTTTATGGAAAGCTCTCGAAGTGTCAGTTATAGATACGTTAGGTCCACTTCTTGGGACACGTCATCTCTGAGGTATGAGTTGCGGTGGATCCTACGAAGATTGAAGTAGTGCTATCTTGGGAGGCACCTAGGAGCGTGACAGGGGTGCAGAGTTTCTTGGGGATAGTTGGATACTACTGGAGATTCGTGCCAGAATTTTACAGAGTTGCGAAACCACTCTCAGCTTTGACGAAGAAGGGGAAACCCTTTGTGTGGTCAGACAGATGTAAGCAGAGATTCCAAGAGCTGAGACAGATATTGACCAACGCGCCTATCTTGAGGCTACCGGAGGAGGGAGTAGGGTTCGTAGTCTACTGCGATGCATCAGGGACCGGACTCAGATGTGTCCTGATGCAGGAGCGGGCTGTGATCGCCTATGAATCATGTAAGTTGAGGAAGCATGAGCAGAACTATGCTACCCATGACCTAGAGTTAGCAGCAGTGGTCTTCTCTCTGAAGATGTGGCGACACTACCTGATGGGCGAGCGCTTTATAGTCTACTCTGACCACCAGAGTCTCAGGTACATCTTGTCATAGAAGGACCAGAACCTGAGACAGCGGCGATGGCTCGAGTTCCTCCAGGACTATGACTTTGAGATAGTCTATACTCCTGGAAAGGGGAACGTAGTATTCGATTCTCTCAGCAGGAGGACGGGCATTCAGCTACTTGGGGAGGCGACAGAGCAGCTATCCGCTTTGCAGATATCCTTCATGGATAGTGATGGGGCAGCCTTTCTGTAGTCACTCTTCCACTTCTACAGTGGTTCAGAGAGGCACAACATGGGGACGATGACTGTGAGACACGGCATGCATAGATATCCATAGGATAGGCACCTGATGGATTCTCTATGGGAGGAGAGCACGTCATCCTTTTCAGAGGACGTACCATGGTACCAGCTTCCTTACAGGAGGAGGTGCGGAGGGAGTTTCACACTTCCCCTTTAGAGGTACATCCAGGAGTGGCGAAGATATACCAGGACCTCAGACAACAACACTGTAGCCAGGTATGAAGAAGGTTGTGGCAGATTTTGTTTCTCTATGCCTCACCTTCTAGTAGGTGAAGGAAGAGCACCAGGTACCAGAAGGCTTGGTAAAGCCTTTGGAGGTCCCAGAGTGGAAGTGGGACGAGATATCTATGGACTTTGTTACTGGACTTCCACAAAATTCCAGAGGTCACGACTCCATTTGGGTGATTGTCGATTGACTCACCAAGTCGGCACACTTCTTACCCATCAGAGAGCAGGGATCAGTGGAGAGCTTGGGACGTCTCTACATTCAAGAGATTGTACGGCTTCATGGTGTGCCATCATCTATCGTTTCCGATCGAGATTCTTGCTTTACTTCCCAGCTTTGGAAGGGGTTTCGGGAGGCGTTTGGGACGCAGCTACATCTGAGCACCGCCTTTCACCCTCAGACAGATGGTCAGATGGAGAGGACTATTCAGACTCTCGAGGACATGCTCTGTGCATGTGTCCTCGACTTTTGTCGCAGCTGGGAAGACCACCTACCCTTGGTGGAGTTCACGTACAACAACAGCTACCATGTAGAAACCCGAAGATTTACGTACATAGATATTACATTACTTTTTCGGAATACTTAATACATAACAAAAACAGACACACAAGGACCGTAATAGTTTAGTGTCTTTGGAAACATGGAACGTAATCTTCTAATCGTGGTGAAAGATCTTCAACATCTCCCATAAATATCTTCCACTTTTTGTTTCCTTACCTAAAACCATTCTTTTAATCATGGGGGAAAATAAAACATAAAAAGGGTGAGCTCAAATGCTCAGTAAGGGTAATCATGGATAAAATAAAACATACCATATAAATTTGAACTTAAAAACATGAACATAATTTTTAAACATCTAAATCTTGAGAAAAGACATAAATCGTGGAAGTACATAAGGCATAGATCATAATGGAACATAAATCATGATAAAATAGAATGGGAATAAAACATGTAATTGTGGCATCCATTAAGCACATGTAATGATTTCCATAGTAGCCAAGGCATTACTGCTAAGACCTTCTTAGTGGACAAAGTCCCTTTCTGAATCGAGTTCACTCCTCGTTCCTGTCCTGTAATACTGAACCGGATTAACTTACCGTTCCAGCCATGTCTATCTCATGAGATATAAATATTTACCCAATGTATTGAAGGGAGATATAGGTCCCACCCATCTCATAATGAAATCATTCTTACTTGTGCCATAAAATAAACATACATCATTCATAAAATTCCAATAAATAAAATGGGTTTCATAAACATCATCCCATCATCACATAATCCATATAAAAGAAATGGAAATAATTTCATAATAATAGAAGTGAAACCATGTAAATAATAGATACATTATACTTGAAACATACACATATGAAATAATGGAATCTTAGATAAAAAATGGTTTTGATAAAACACTTGAAATGAATTCTTGAGGAAAATATCCTTTTTTCTTCAAAATCATTTTTTTTCACAAAATGTCATGAAATTTTAAAAGAAAAGGATTTTTTTGAAAATATTCATGAAATATTTTGGAGGAAGCTTCATGAAATTAAGGCTTTATAAAACTGTAAAAATCCTTTCATGCCGTATAAGTTAATAAAACATTTTTCTCGTACATTTGCCAGAAAAGTCAAAAAGTACCTCATAAAAGAAAGATACCATGTATTAAAAGTCAAAAATGGGTAAAAAGTAATTTAATCATACATTAAAACATTTTTATAAAACTTGTACATGGATGATAAATATTACCCTAGTAAATACTTACGTATAAGCAATCTCGGATAGAAAACAATTGAGATGGAAACAGTATCCCTTACCTTAGGTCTGATATGCTTCGTACGTATCCAAAACTCCTGTATCATGATTTAAATAATGTCATTTACTTATTACAGAATCATATTCATTGTTATTATATCATATATGGTTCACTTATGACTTTATATTACCTGTTATTTTGTAAATTCATGTTAAAGTAGCGTTTTGGGTAAAATCGTTTCATTTTTCGTTTATGTTTTAACTTGTAATTATTCATATGATTACTTAGATCATGATTACTTACATCCAGAATGTAAAACATGATTTATATATAATATATATTCAGAATATATATATATATATAATGGGTCGATAAATGGAAATAAATACACCATTCATGGAGACGGTAGGTCGTACGTACGCATGAACGCTGTTTTTGTTTCCTTATTGAATTGAATGGAATTAAGTAGATGACATAAATATATATATACATAAATCCAGTAGCATTATTATGTCATATATTTCATGATTACTTATTATATATACTTTATAATCATTCTTGAATGGTTATCATGGAGAGTGAATCTCATCGCGTCGTGGAGACGGTATTCCGTACGTATGCACGAGCGATGATATCATTCCCATGATCGTGGAATTGTATTAAAGTGTATGTATAATATTACATAATCAATATCAATTTAAAATAATCATATATATTCATTACTTTCACCATTATACCCATCCATGTAAGGTGGTGGGGGAAACTAGATTACACCATGGCGTGGAGACGGTATTCCGTACGTACGCGCGCGCAGTGATTTTATTTTCCGTAGGATGGATAGATGGTGAAATTGGGTTGTTTCATACTTATAATAACATATCAGTATATAATTGATACTTATGTTATTACTTCATAATGAAACAACTAAATAAGAATAATCGGAAGAAGAAATAAAGTTGAAAGAATCGGTAACAGACATTACCTCTTCTTTGAAGTGCCTCTTGGAAACCTACTCTTAGGGCACTAAAATTGGTCTTTGAAGAAGACCAGAACCTCTAGGATGTTTATAGGGAATTGGAGAAGAGAATTTTTCAGGTCTTGGTCGATATTGAAGGCTGAAAGTGGTGTGAGGAAGAGAGGGAGGAGGTGCCCTTTTATAAGGTAGGATAGGGGCACCTTTGGAAATATAAGAAATATTAGTTTATATTAAATCCCAAACCCACTTAAAAACTTCCAAAATGACTCATATCTGAATATTAGATGATATAGGGTTTTAATCTCATAAATCAATAAAATTTAGACATGTTAGAAATTTATTTTAAACATTATCAACTTGATTTATCCTTATTTAATCAATTTAATTTTATTTGTGGTAATAACATTCTAAATTTTAAATTATAAAAAATAATTACTTATTTTTTGTGAATTATACATAATTGGATACTTTATAACATTTTAGACCTTATAAATTTAAATTTATAATTTTTAAATATTTCTGTGATTTTTATACAATTTTATAATATGTTATTTTTATAAAATAACAATAGTGTCAATTTTGACACTATTCATTTATTTGAATTTAAATAAAATATATACAGAAGATATGTTCGAACTAAAAGTTTTAATAGATTAATAAAAGGTAATATTTATCTATAAAATTAGTGGATCACATTAAATAGTTCATATAATATTTATTTTACCATTTTTAAAACCATTTATTTGGTTTATCTCTTAATAAAATAATTACTACAACATTTTTGTATAATTATTTAATATACTTATTTGTTGTATAAAAATTAAAAATAATATTCTATGAGGAAGATAAATCTATTACCTTTTACAATAATACTTTTACTCGAATTTATCATCTTAAAATCACAATATTTAAATTAATATATTTATTAAATTATGAAGGTGACAACTTTGGCATCATTTAAAATAAAATAATATAAGTGTCATAATCGCCTTAATAAGGATCCAAATGGTCAAAAATTAGGTCAGTGGATGATTAGGGTTTAAATATACACTAATAATAAGTTTTGTTCAGATTTTGTGGCCTTTTGATATGTATTACTATTTCAAGAAAAACTATATTATTGATTTTTCACTAAATAAATAATTTCTGCATCATTAATGCATAAGATAATAAGGTAATTAAATAACTCTAAAAATTTACAAATATATTACCATGACAAAGAAAAACATTTCATATTTCAAATGAGTATTTATAACCGAATTTATATTTTTTATAAACTTATATTAAAAATACTTTAATTATTAAAGTTGAGTGAGACATATTTCACCTTCCTTTAAATAAACTAAAGGTCTTAATCACCTCCAAGTGGGTTCTAATGGATTCCATTTCGAGCCAAATATGAATTAGGAAAAATTATAATCATCCAATTTTATTAATACAAGTATTAGGATAATTTTATAATATTATATTTACCCATAATTACCCAATTTACCTTTTACTATGGTAAATAAAATTTACCGTTGTTACTATTCATAAAGCCCAAAAATAAAAAGTAGTCTATTAATATAATTTGGACCCACTGATTCCAAATATGGAATCAAGTTTTCCAAATTCAATGCATAGAAGTTGTAGAAATTAAATTAAAATTAATCCCGTTGTCGAAAGAAAATGGGTTTTTGTTTAAAACAGTGCAAAAGATTGAATTTATTTAACCTACGAATTCAATGTAAAATCAAGGCTAATGACATACATTATATTAAATGGTAAAAATATATTTTATTTATACTATTAGACAATTAAATATTATAATTTAATCACATAAGTTATTACGATGAAAAATAGTTGTTTTTAATTAAAATATAGCGTGTTTTTACTATTCATTAAAAAATAAAAGTTATCAGAATAATATGAAAATTTTATCCAACGTAAAATTTTATATCCTGATTCCAAAATATAATTTTATTTTGTAAAATTAAACTTATAAACATGTCAAAACTAGATTTAAAGTGGGTTTTCTATCAAAAGGCGGCAAAACTGCATTTTTTTAAAAATACTTATTTTACCCGAAAAATTTATTTTGTTCTTATACCATGTTTTATAAAATGTGTAATATGAATAATAATGTTATAAAATTCAAAATTTAGTTAATAATATTCATAACGGCTAGTTCATAATAATATTATAATAATATATTGTTGTTTAGTAAAACCCGGTATTGCGTACAACACACGCTATCGAGGAAGGTCGTGATTGCGTGTAATGCAAGCCAAGTCAGGGTTGTGTGTTGTACAAGAATACTTTATTATTTCATATAACAGAATCCAACCATATTTCATTTATGCATTGAATATATATATATACACACTCAACGTTACGTAGAATGACTATTATAAAACGAACTTGAAATTGTGTGTAACACAATCTAAGAATAGTGTTTGTGTATACTTCAAGCTAATAAAGTGTGTCATATAGCACAAGATAATCTTGTTGTAGCATAAAAAACATGACATAAAATAAATTAAAAAGAATACTTATCATAAAATATCGGGTTGTTACATTCTACCCCCCTTAAAATGAATTTTGCCCTCGAAATTCGTTGGGGTTATAAATGGTTTACTACTCGAAAGTTTCTTTAATACAAAACCGCATTGTAAAAAGGAATACCAAAACTTGGATTTAAAAACTAAAGTATGAAACGTAATGGTTACCCAAATTAACTCATCACTGGGTTTCCACGTAGGAGAACATAGGTGAAAATATGGATATGGAAGAAAAATCTAACCATAAAGTTATGATGGAGAGCGGTAGAGAACATGGATATGAAAAAGCCATCAATCAAAAATCCATAGATTTTTAATGATCTAAGGTACCATCTGATTCATCGGATATAAGAGCACAAGGACAACATTTTTGGTTTTCAATATCATTTCCCTAAAGTTGAAAATTTTGAATTAGAAGAAATACTTGCTTGATTTTGGTACAATCTCACTGTTGTTTGTGCTTTGAACAATTTACACATTATCTCTTAAAGAAATGAAGTTGAATTTGTTATTCGTGAAGAGTTAGCAGATCATGTGATAGAGTGATGGGTCATTCCATCTGTTTCAAGCAAAAGTTATCAAATATACATAAGTCCATATATGGTGAGGTTAATCATATATGATTCCAAAAATGAACTTATACTTCATATATCATATCACTTAATAAAATAAAACTAGTTTCTACTAACCAAGGACTTTCTGTAGGCCAGTGGTAGGTGATAAAGGCTAGTCACACTTCGGTTGTGGGTTCGATTCCCACAGCCTTATCTGGCGCGATGGGCTGTCGCTCGTCCTGCAGGTTGACCTTTTTCTAAAAATACCTTACAATAATAATATCGAAAAAAATTCTATCCTTAAACAATTCTAACTTATGTCAAACATAATCCATTACAATCTTTATGATTATCTAAAATACATCGGTCCAAGCTCATAGTATAAAGAAAACAATTACTAGAAAGGTTATCTACCAAGAATGTGAATACAAGCATTTTTCCAACATATATCGTAAGATATATCTTGTTGGTTTCATTCCCAACACATGAATACCTTAGTCATATATTCTATTGAAACATAAATTACCATATAACCTTAGTGAAAACATGAATACTATCAAAAGGTAACTCTTTACACATACCAAAATCCCAAAAAATCTATATAATCAAACCATAATTTCACTTAGTCCTTATATCAGTCATGAGCTCATGAATACAATCAAAAATATCATTATCTCTTTATCCCTTCATTATGCGCATATCATCTACTTTCCAAAAATATTTCAATCACCATTTCATGGTCACCAGTACCATAAAATTATTGAAAACCAATACATAGATATTCCAAAATTCCACAATACCTTACATGAGATTCCATGATACTATTTTCAAATCCCATTACATAAACACTTAATCACTACACAACATCATTTTTATACTCAACATCACAAATATTGATCACATGAGACTTCCCTTTATCCTTTTCCTTAAGAGGTTTCTCACATTGATCATCATTAACCCATGGATTAGGGAATTTATTAGCATAATTTTCCATTTCCTTGCACTTGAAGCATTGAAGTGTTGGTGGAGAGTTCTCTGTAGTCTTTTCTCTATTCACATCATTAGCAACCTTTTTCCCATTTCTTCGACAATCAACTGCTCGATGACCTTCTTTTCCACACTTAAAACATTTTCTAGTACCTTTTAGGCAATCTCCACCATGATTCTTTCCACACTTTGAGCATAAAGAAACATCCATCTTCTTTTCACCATTGTTCTGAGATTTCTCCTTGAACTCCATCTTTCGTTTCTTGTCAAAACCATGAGATGGATATATTACACCAACTTCCAGTTATACCTTGATAGCACAATGCACAATTTCTTAATAGCTAGTGAAGTCTCTTATAGCTAATGCCCTTCGAAGACTTGGTTTTAAGCCACTGAAAAATTGATCAACTTTACTTTCAGGTTGGATGATAAAGCCAGATGCATACCTTGAAAGTCTTGTAAAATTCGCTTCGTATATACCAACAGATTCGTCATCCTTCTGCTTAAGCTCAAGAAACTCCTTTTCCATATTTGTTCGAAGAATTAGAGGTAAGTACTTACTGAAAAACAAGTTCTTGAACTCTTCCCATTCCATGGACTCAATTTCATCTATTTGCCTTGTATTCTTGATAATATTCCACCATTGATCAGCATCACCTTCCAAACGATATACTGCTAAGATGAATTTACCATGCTCAGAACATTGTAGAACTGAAAATATCTTTTCAGTAGTACTGATCTATTGTTCATCCACTAAGGGGTCAGAAGACCCGCTGAATGAAGGTGGACGCTGCCTCATGAAGGATTCAACAGAATGTTGCTCTTTTCTCTGCTCATTTTGAAATCCAGAATGATTCATAGCTTGTGTAAGTATAGAAATAAGATTGTGCACTCTATCTCCCATGACATTGGTTTGGTCAGGAGGAAAATCATTGAATTGTCCATTAAATTGATCAACACGGTTCCTTCAGGTACCATCCATCGCCTAAAACCCAAAAATAATAGTGTGAGAGGCAAATACCATGCTAGGGAAAACAACATAATAAAGGGGGAGTACCTTCAATATCTAACATCTTAGGTTTAATTCTAAGATTGTTAGTGCAATTCTAGGACTATAACCTATACGTATACTTAACCTTAGGGACATCCCTAGACATACCTTAGAAATATCTCTAGGGATCTCACTAAAGTTTTCGTATCCTAGTTTCCAAAGGTTAACTAAACCTTTCCTCTGATACCAATTGTAGAAACCCGAAGCTTGACATACATAGATATTACATTACTTTTGTGGAATACTTAATACATAAAAAAAGCAGACACACAAGGACCGTAAAAGTTTAGTGTCTTTGGAAACTTGAAACGTAATCTTCTAATCGTGGTGAAAGATCTTTAACATCTCCCATAAAGATCTTCCACTTTTTGTTTCCTTACCTAAAACATTTATTTTAATACTGGGGGAAAATAAAACATAAAAAGGGTGAGCTCAAATGCTCAGTAAGGGTAAGCATGGATAAAATAAAACATACCATATACATTTGAACTTAAAAACATGAACATAATGTTTAAACATCAAAATCTTGAGAAAAGACATAAATCGTGGAAGTACATAAGGAATAGATCATAATAGAACATAAATCATGATAAAATAGCATGGGAATAAAACTTGTAATTGTGGCATCCATTAATTACATGTAATGATTTCCATAGTAGCCAAGGCATTGCTGCAAAGACCTTCTTAGTGGACAAAGTCCCTTTTTGAATCGAGTTCACTCCTCGTTCCAGTCCTGTAATACTGAACCGGATTAACTTACCATTCCAGCCATGTCTATCTCATGAGATATAAATCTTTACCCAATGAATTTGAGGGAGATATAGGTCCCACCCATCTCATAATGAAATCATTCTTACTTGTGCCACAAAATAAACATACATCATTCATAAAAACCCAATAAATAAAATGGGTTTCATAAACATCATCCCATCATCACATAATCCATATAAAATAAATGGATATAATTTCATAATAAGAGAAGTGAAACCATGTAAATCATAGATACATTATACTTGAAACATACACATATGAAATAATTTCATCTTAGATGAAAAATGGTTTTGATAAAACACTTGAAATGAATTCTTGAGGAAAATATCCTTTTTTATTCAAAATCATTTTCTTTTCACAAAATGTCATGACATTTTAAAAGAAAAGTATTTTGTTGAAAATAGTCATGAAATATTTTGGAGGAAGCTTCATGAAATTAAGGCTTTATAAAACCGTAAAAATCTTTCATGCCGTATAAGTTAAAAAAACATTCTTCTCATACTTTTTCCGGAAAAGTCAAAAAGTACCTCGTAAAAGAAAGATACCATGTAGTAAAAGTCAAAAATGGGTAAAAAGGACTTTAAACATACATGAAAACATTTTTATAAAACTTTTACATGGATGACAAATATTACCCCAGTAAATACTTACGTATAAGCAATCTCGGATAGAAAACAATTGAGATTGCAACATTATCCCTTACCTTAGGTACGATATGCTTCATACGTATCCAAACCTCCTGTATAATGATTTAAATAATGTCATTTAGTTATTAATGAATCATATTCATTGTTATTATATCATATATGGTTCACTTATGACTTTATATTACCCGTTCATTTGTAAATTCCTGTTAAAGTAGCGTTTTGGGTAAAATCATTTCATTTGTCGTTCGTGTTTTAACTTTTAATTATTCATATGATTACTTAGATCATGATTAATTACATCCAGAATGTAAAACATGATTTATATATAATATATATTCAGAATATATAGATAATGGATCGATAAATGGAAAGAAATACACCATTCATGGAGACGGTAGGCCGTACGTACGCATGAACACTGTTTTCGTTTCCTTATTGAATTGAATGGAATTAAGTAGATGACATAAATATATATATACATAAATCCAGTAGAATTATTATGTCATATATTTCATGATTACTTATTATATATACTTTATAATCATTCTTGAATGGTTATCATGGGGAGTGAATCTCATCGCGTCATGGAGACGGTATTCCGTACGTACGCACGAGCGATGATATCATTCCCATGATCGTGGAATTGTATTAAAGTGTATGTAAAATATTAAAGAATCAATATCACTTTAAAATAATCATATATATTCATTACTTTCACCATTATACCCATCCATGTAAGGTGGTGGTGGGAACTAGATTACACCACGGCATGGAGACGGTATTCTGTACGTACGCACGCGCAGTGATTTCATTTTCTGTAGGATGGATAGATGGTGAAATAGGGTTGTTTCATACTTATAATAACATATAAGTATATTATTGATACTTATGTTATTACTTCATAATTAAACAACTAAATAAGAAGAAGTGGAAGAAGAAATAAAGTTGAAAGAATCGGTAACGGACATTACCTCTTCTTTGAAGCGCCTCTTCGAAACCTACTCTCAGGGCACTAAAATTGGTGTTTGAAGAATACCAGGACCTCTAGGATGTTTCTAGGGAAGTTTATAAGAGAATTTGGCAGGTTTTGTCCGAGATTGAAGGCTCAAAGTGGTGTGAGGAAGAGAGGGAGGATGTGTCCTTTTATAAGGGAGGAGAGGGGAACCTTTGGAAATATAAGAAATATTAGTTTATATTAAATCCCAAACACACATAAATATTTCCAAAATGACTCATATCCGAAGCTTATATGAGATAGGGTTCTAATCTCATCAACCAATAAAATTTAGACATTTTAGTAATTTATTTTAAACATTGTCAACTTGATTTATCCTTATCTAATCAATTTAATTTTATTTGTGGTAATAACATTCTAAATTTTAAATTATAACAAATAATTACTTATTTGTTGTGAATTTTCCATAATTGGATACGTTATAACATTTTAGACCATAAAAATGTAAATTTATAATTTTTAAATATTTTTTTGATTTTTAAACAATTTTATAATATGTTATTTTTATAAAATAACAATAGTGTCAATTTTGACACTATTCATTTACTTGAATTTAAATAAAATATATACAGAAGATATGTTATAAATAAAAGCTTTAATATATTCATAAAGGGTCATATGTATCTATAAAATTAGTGGATCACATTAAATAGTTCATATAATATTTATTTTATTATTTTTAAAACCATTTATTTGGTTTATCTCTTAATAAAATAAGTACTACAACATTTTTGTATAATTATTTAATATACTTTTTTTTGCATAAAAATTAAAAATAATATCCTATGATGAAGATAGATCTATTACCTTTCACAATAATACATTTACTAGAATTTATCATCTTAAAATCACAATATTTAAATTATTATATTTATTAAATTATGAAGGTGACAACTTTGGCATCATTTAAAATAAAATAATATAAGTGTCATAATCACCTTAATAAGGATCAAAATGGTCAAAAAGTTGGATAGTGGATGATTAGGGTTTATATATACACTAATAATAAGTTTTGTGCAGATTTTGGGCCTTTTGATATGTATTACTATTTCAATAGAAACTATATTATTGATTTTTCACTAAATAAATAATTTCTGCATCATTAATGTATAAGATAATAAAGTAATTAAATAACTCTAAGAAATTAAAAATATATTACCATGACAAAGAAAAACATTTTATCTTTCAAATTATTATTTATAACTGAATTTATATTCTATATAAACTTATATTAAAAATACTTTAATTATTAAAGTTGAGTGAGACATATTTCACTTTCCTTTAAATAAACTAAAGGTCTTAATCACCTCCAAGTGGGTTCTAATGGATTCCATTTCGACCCAAATATGACTTAGGACAAATTATAATCATCCAATTGTATTATGAAAAGTATTATGATAATTTTATAATATTATATTTACCCTTAATTACCCAATTTACCTTTTACTATGATAAATAAAATTTACCGTTGTTACTATTCATAAAGCCCAAAAATAAAAAGTAGTCTATTAATATAATTTGGACCCACTGATTCCAAATATGGAATCCATTTTTCCAAATTCAATACATAGAAGTTGCAGAAATTAAATTAAAATTAATCCCATTTTCGAAAGAAAATGGGTTTTTGTTTAAAACATTGCAAAAGATTGAATTTATTTAACCTATGAATTCAATGTAAAATAAAGGCTAATGACATAAGTTATATTAAATGGTAAAAATATATTCTATTTATACTCTTAATCCATTCAATATTCTAATTTAATCACATAAGTTATTATGATGAAAAAAAGTTGTTTTTAATTAAAATATAGCGTGTTTTTACTATTCATAAAATATAAAAGTTATCAGAATAATATGAAAAACTTTTCCAAGGTAAAATTTTATATCCTGATTCCAAATAATAATTTTATTTTATAAAATTGAACTTATAAACATGTCAAAAACTATATTTAAAGTAGGTGCGCCATCAAAAGGCGGGAAAACTGCATTTTTTAAAAAATACTTATTTTACCCGAAAAATTTATTTTGTTCTTATACCATGTTCTAGAAAATGTGTAAGATGAATAATAATGTTATAAAATTCCAAATTTAGTTAATACTATTCATAACGGCTAGTTTATAATAATATTATAATAATATATCGTTGTTTAGTAAAACCCGGTATTGCGTACAACACACGCTATCGAGGAAGGTCGCGATTGCGTGTAATGCAAGCCAAGTCAGGGTTGTGTGTTGTGAAAGAATACTTTATTATTTCATATAACAGAATCCAACCATATTTCATTTATACATTGAATATATATATATATATACACTCAATGTTGTGTAGAATGACTATTATAAAATGAACTTGAAATTGTGTGTAACACAATCTAAGAATAGTGTTGTGTATACTTCAAGCTAATACAGTGTGGCGTATAGCACAGGATAATCTTGTTGTAGCATAAAACACATGACATCAAATAAATTAAAATGAATACATATCATAAAATATCGGGTTGTTACATACCACTCCACTATCAGGATGGCACCATATGAGGCGTTGTACGGCCGACCTTGCAGATCACCTCTGTGCTGGACAGACCCTGGGGAGTCAGCACTTGTGGGACCGGAGATGGTCCAGGCCACGACAGAGAAGGTCCAGGTCATCCAGGAGTAGATGAGGACAGCTCAGAGCCGGAAGAAGCCTTATGCTGACAGGAGGCGGAGGCCACTGGAGTTCGAGGATGGCGACCACGTCTTCTTGCAGGTCTCACCTCGACGTGGATTACGGAGATTTGGTCGAGGCGACAAGTTGTCTCCACACTTCATCGGACCATTCCAGGTCCTCAACAGGATTGGCGAGGTGGCTTATCGCCTGGCTCTACCACCTCGGTTGCACCGGGTGCATGACGTCTTCCATATATCTCAGCTGAGGAGATACGTGCACGACCCGATGCATATCATTGACCATGGGGAGATGGACATTGATGATGGGGTGACTTTTGAATAGGTCCTAGTGGAGATCGAGGATCGACAGGAGCGGGTCCTACGTGGATGGTCGATTCCTCTAGTGTGCATCAGATGGTAGCACGGGAACCTCCAGGAGAGCACTTGGGAGCGGGAGGCTCAAATGGGTGCTCAGTACCCACATTTGTTCACCTAGTTTATGATGTATCTTTACAAGGACGTAAAGCCCTGAGGTGGGAGTAATGTAAAGACCTGTAAAATTCAAGGGAAATTTTTTCTTAATTTTCTTTGGGATTTTACAAGAACGCAGTTTCTTACGGCACCTGATTTCGAGGCCCGGTGTGCCCGGAATCATTTTCCGATGTTTGGATCGGGTACGTTCAGTGAACGAACGAGCGAGGTTTCCTAACTTTTGAACTGGTGGTTGGAATCGAAATTTTAGGGCACTGATGGAATCGCAGCGCCGGTAATTGCTAAGGAACACCTATACCGGAGTTGTGTTTACATGGGAGGAGTTGTTTTAAAATTGTGGAAGTTAAAAATAAAATTTAACTACAAATTTTATTTTTCTTTCTAAGTAGTAGTCCTTTGAGTGGAAGTTGGGAACCAGCCAACTTCCCATGAGAGGTTATGAGGGCGGTGGGGCCCACACGAAACCCACCCCTTCATATTCCCTAAACTCCCATAACCCTCCTATTAAATGACACATGAGTTAATTAAGTGGTTTAATTCAATTTTTGAATTTCAAACTTGAGTCATGAGTAATAAAATAAGTGAAACACTTATTTAATTATTGTTGGGCTTGTTGTGTAGAGTCTTTGGGAGAAAAAGGGAAGTCTTGAAGTTCTTTGTTATTCATCGAAGAACGCAAAGAACACACCACCGCCAATGAAGAACGCCGACCTCCGACGACGGATGATAGCGAGGGATGCCTTCCTCGGAGATCAAACTCCAATGATCCTCTCCTTCCGCGACGCCTTCTTCCGTGATGGTTAATTTCACGATGAACCCTCGCTCAACGAATTCGACGAGGTAGGGGATTTTGTTTTTGTTCGTGATTACTTCCATTGTCGTTCTTCGTGAATCTTTTCTGCTTGCTATCGATTAATGGGAGGGGGTCAGACCGCACAAATAGGACTGACCCTCCTCCCTTATCTTTGTGTTGTTGTGGTTCGAAGGAAAGCGGCACGGTGCAACGGCACCGCGCGGGGTCATACAGAAAGGGTGCGCGGCATCGTCGTGCCACGCCGGAGAATCACGAAAACAACGTGGCCAGAGCAGGGCTGCGGCTTAGGCTACGCCAGAGCAGGGACCGGTAGCCGATTCTGGGCTGCCGGTGTCAAAGCAGGGGGACCAGCCCATGCCGGTCCAGTGGCGGCAGAAGCCAGCCGGCCGGAGCGGGCTGGCCGGTCAGAGGAGGAGCCTGGGGTTATGACCCCCGGCTGGCCGGACAGCAGCGCCCCCCCCCCCCCCACATGGGGGCCATGGTTACAAACAGGCGGGGGGCAGCACGCCCTCCCACACCCCAGATGCTCGGCTGTTTCGGCCGAGCCACCTGGCCAGCGCGCCGGGTCGAGCCGCCCAGGTCGGGCCGGGCCGCGCCCAGGCTGGGCCGCGCCACACTAGCCGGGTCGGGCCGTGCCCAAGCAGGCCAGACCCAGACCTGAGTCGGGTCAACCTGATTCGGGCCGACCCAGGGGGGGTCTCGAGCCGGGTCGGTCCGGGCCCAAAACCCCCACTTCCGGACCTCTTACGGTCATTTGCCCATAACTTGGGATACGAACCTCCGATCGACGCACCTTTAGCTGTGATGTGGTCCTTGGATCGAGACAGTCGTTTCGGTATATTACACTCAAGGTTTCGGAGAACTTTGGGTTTGGCTGGGTTGGTTCGTACACGAAACCAACCAGGCCCTCAGAGCGGAAACCCTTATAACCTGAGCTCCAGACGTCCGATTGACGTTCCGTCAACTTTGTTGGATTCCTCTTAGTGAGATAGACCTTTTGGATTACTTCACTCGAGGTTTGGATGGAGTTGGAGTACGGTCGGGTTGGTTTGACTTAAAAACCAACCGGGCCCCTCGAACGAAAAAGCCAATAACTCACAGACCGGACGTTCGATTGACGTGCCATCTGGGACGTTGAGATCCTATTGACGATACAGAACTTTTGGATACATCAACTCTAGACTTCATGTCAGTTGATGTATCATCCCCTCGGCTCGTGGAGCGGACCCTCCCAAACGAACTTGTTGTGTGTGGGAACCCTAGAGCTGGCTGCGACTGCGGCGACGATGACGACTGTACAGAAATCCTCCGTGGATTCGACGGTGACGACTACAGCACTCAGCGATCCTACGTGGGGCAGTGCTACCAATCATGTGTGGGTCAGATCATGTGTGGGTCAACACTCAGTGGTCCTGTGTGGGCCAGCGTATACTGATCCTGTGTGGGTCAGATCCTATGTGGGTCATTGTGGGGGTTAGTTACCAATCAATCCTTTGTGGGTCATTGCGGGGGTTAGTACCTATTGATCCTATGTGGGTCTGATGGCTTAGATGAATCAGTGGAAACATCTGATCATCTCTATCGTCTTACGAAGAAGTATACCTGTGTGAGCTGAATCTTGACTTTCAATCATTATCTTCGATATGATTGACTTGCTTTCCTATGTGGATTGTGTTGTGATATCCTGTGTGGACGTGATAGAACTTGGGCTCGGATGTTGGAGCTGAACTGGAATTGATGAATTTGGTATATGTATGGGTATATACCTAAGTAGTGTTGGATGTTACTTCGTGATTGTATCTTTATTTTGTGGATTATCCTTTGTAGAATCTGGGAGACCTTCGGGGGTCTCGGGGTCCCTACTGAGTATCTTATACTCACCCCTGCACGGGCTATGCCCGCACTACGTTGTGTTGGTTGCAGACGACGGACAACGCTGATCGTGGTTGGGGCTTGCGGAGCAGGTCGGTACCTGGAGGTGGACCACTGGACGGGACGTACTCGGAGCGGACGGCTAGACCCGAGGAGATGTGGAGGCTATCTGTACCCACCCGTTAGGTGGGACTTCCAGTGGATGGCTCGATGTTGCGGCTTTACTTTCAGTTGTTGTTTTCCCTTTCCAGTTGTACTTTAATTTCAGTTTGGGTTTGTATACTAGCCCACTTACTTTATCTCACTTACTATTGTACCCAGTTATTACTTAGTGTTACTTCTGCTTGCTTACATTGTGTGTGTTTGTTTACTTACAAAGGCAATGCCTTCCCTTTCATTGGGAATTACGCCTTGGTGCTAGTCACCAGCCCCTAGCCTATTGAAGGCGGGCATGGGGTAGTCACGGCCCGGGCCCCGAGGACGGGTCGTGACATAATTATTTAATATTTAATTATAAAATCATAAAATATAATTTTCTATTCCCGTAGAATGAAAATTTAATAACTTTAACCTTTCTTGAGGAATGGACATATAAAAAGTTTTTTGGTCCCCATGTAATAATCTTAGTGGAATATTTTTCCCTAGTAAGAGAGGCATAATGTGTGGTTTAAGGGACTATAGGACTGAAATTTTGGAATAGGCTAGTCTTAGGTCTACCAGCTAGCCTGTGAGGGGCCACCCATTAATTGTTGTGATGAACAGTGTCCCAATAAGCTACCTAAAGACACAATATGGATATTTGAGGTCCAAAAAATCACTGAGGGCACCTTGTGTGATTATTTTTCCATTATAATCCAGGTAATTGTACAACTTAAACCTTTTATGTTTTCCAAAATAGTTCCCCTCCCATTCATCTAGTAGAATCCTTATGCCACTCCATCATTTCACTTCTTCGTGGAGGCTATACATGTATCCTTTGGTTATAAGGGTTTATTTAGATGTGATTCATGGAATTTGTTATGGAAAAAACATTTTATTATATCCTTCTTTATTTCATTCACATTCAAGTGATATCTAAACATTTATGTATAATATGCCTTATTTCCAAGGTTGTTGTTAGCTTAATGAAATGCTTCCATTTTATCTCAAACCAATGGATAGAAATGAATGAGTGGACTTCTAAGAGGATAATATTGGTGATACCTATGCTTTAACAATGTAATTTCATAAATTTCATGTTCCTGAGTCATACAATCACACCGACATATTATTCATTCCCTCATGATTTATATTGGAGCCTTAAATATTCCATTTCTATTTTCCCATTCCCTAAAATAAGATACTAATTTATTACCTTAAAGGTAATCTCTTGGGGATTCCTCATTTGAGGTTTGTAACCAATGATATAGTGATGTTATGTGGGAAACCATAATCACTATTGATTAATTTGAAATAAGAAAACATATAAAACATAAATGATTTTGTGGGTTGTGTATATAATTATCTTATCAAATGGTAATTAATTAAAAGTGACTAAAATTAGATTGGTGTATTATGATATAGTAAATTGATCAATTATGCCTTAATAATGTTTTCCCACGTCAGATTCCTTATTTATTATGTTAGTGATCCTACATTAAGGGTGATCCCTCTGGGATGACCTATTTAGAACATGACCCTTGATTCTGAATACTGGGATGGTAAAACATTATGTTAATTTTAAAAATTGATGAGGGATAATTTTTTGGGAATTTTTATAGGATAATTGATTTGAAAAAAATTATTTAAAAATTATAGGAAAATATATTTATGTTATATAGTGATATTGAATTAGAGTGGCCTTCATAAATTGAAATTATAAACAATGTTTTTTATTTTTAATTGATAATGAAATATTAAATTTGGATGGTATAGAAGGAATTTTTTCATGAAACTTGTAAATTCACATTGGGTGTTATTAATTCCTCCTGTATAAAATTCCATTATAGTGATTTTAAAACTATGAGATCTAAATGCTTATAGAGAAGTCGTGTAAACTAGCTGATTTCAGTCTTGATACAATAAAATTAAAAAACTCGAGGAGTTTTCATGTAAATTTTATTGGAGGTTTCATGAAACCATGAAATTAAAACATCTATGGAACAGTAATGTAAATTCCCACTGTTTTTCTTATTAATAATGAATGAAAAAAACCTGGGGTTATGTCATGTCAACTCTCTTATGGTGGAATGTATTTTGTGAAATGGTAATCATTCATGATCAATTTTTGATATAAATATCTTGACATGGTCCTATTAGTTAGTTAGTGTCATCCAATACTTTCCAAAGTAGGTATTATATATGGTAAATGTTCTAGGTTAGGATATTATCCCCTTATATATTTACATATAGTTGGAATTTTCCAAATACATGATCAATTATATTCACCACAAGAAAAAGTTGATATTTATGACATTGAGTGTCACCTTGGATCTTGTAAAATGTTGTTGTTTAATTTTTCTTATTATGAGATTTCATTTTGGAACTTATCATTCACTTATATCTTAAAATATAATTTATGGATTCAGTTAGTCGTGGCCTACTATGTTTTTTTCAACCCTTATTTTGGAAACTAGTTTGTAACCAAGAATACATTATGAATGTTGGGTTGGAAAAGGGTCTATGTCCAATGAATTATGTTTGTTTTTCTAGCATTGATGGAGTTTGTATAAAAGTACTAGATTGGGCTGATGACCAGTTTGGGGGGAAAGCTTTTGGTCTTTGTTTCTTTTTCTCTTTTTTATATTATAAACATGATCAAACCACGAGGGATCCTTTTTTACTTGTATTACATGTTAGCATGTATGGAATACTTGATTTTGTTATATAATGTGATGTTAAGATTATTTATTGACACATTCCTCTATCTATGACGTTTATCTATTGGTTTTATATATTTAATGTTAATTATAATAATATTTATTATATAATGAGAGGTAATAATATCCCCATGTTATCCTTATAGACCCTAACAACTAGTTGATATGGTGTGGATAAATGGGGGCACACCTGAAGGCCTATAACTATCTTGTCTGGTTAATATTCATAGGGGACCAGGGTGGAGGTGTAACAAATTGGTATCATAAAATCATTCCATTTTCAAACTATTTGAATAATGTAGTTATGAGTTATGGAATATTTGGAACGTGGTGTTTAAATGTTTCTTAAAATTTTCAACCATATGGATAAGAGAAGTCTACATTTCCATGTATAGTATTCTTATTCATATTGTTCACTTTTAATGATGACATATTTCCCCTTGAGTGATATATATGATTTTGAGGTTATTAATTTATATAATTTTTTAACCTCATGGTTATAGAAGTTAATCAGGTGTTCTGGATCATATCAGTCACATATGATTCACATGTATTTTTTGGGATTTTCTGTGTTTGGTAACATTTACTATGATATGGGTCGGTTATTTAATGTGTATGCAGTGGATTATACACCATATTTTTGTATATGTGTATGGTGTAATCTTACATAACTGATATTATAAATGGATAAATGTCTATTATGTGACCACTTATATATAGAATTTTGTTTTATAATATAAATAAAATTACAATTCCAACTTATAAATAATTTTCCTCTATATACTGTAATTTATATTTCATCTAACTATGTTTTGGTTTGGAAAAATTATGGTAAATGAAAAATGAAAGTGAAAAATAATTAATCATATATATATATATGATGTGCACTAAGTGTGAATATGATGTTAGGCCTAAATATTAGTAGTTATGAATATTAAGAGTTTATGAGCTATGAGATTCCTATGATATGAGATGTATAAAATAGTGGGGGTGCAGGGCTTGTTATACATTTCCACAAGAAATTATGTTGAGAATCTAAGAAGAAATTTTATTTGGTATCAGTAATAGTTTCTAATTATTGATCATGAGAATGGGTAAATAAATCTAGATAGAGAGCATAAAATGTGATACCCATTCTTTCTAGGACATGAGGTAAGTGTCTAACTTGATTTCTGTCACCACATTTCCATTGTTATATGGGAGTGTGATTTTAAGATAACCTTGGAGTTGTTAGTTGGCCAGATTGCGAGGTTCTTAATGTATTTACATGTGACTGTAATACTCCAGTGGGTGAACCCCAATGTGGAGGCCTTATATGGATCTCTACCTTAAGTATCCTGATTGTTTGGAATAGGTTTTACATTGTTCATAGTTATATGTGAGAGTCTATAGTAGAAAGTTGTGGACTATTAAATGTCTTGATCCATGGAATGGGTTCATGGTTGATTCCTTTGTGTTTTGGCATATATGATTCCATATTAATAGTACTACGTGTAGGAGAATAGTGGAATTTGTGATGAGGTTCATCATAGTTGTGAGTTAGTCAGTTTTATTATCAAGGGTGGCCATATAGAGGGGTTGTAAATGGAAGACAAGTTCTTTTTGAATGAGTAGAATCAGTATATGCCCACATTAGAGACCAATTCATAGGTGGTGTTTTTATTGTATAGAAAAATATAGTGAGATTCTTTGAGAATGTTTATTCTTGGGTCACCCTAGGTATTTGTAACCCCATTGATGGGATTCAAGACTTGCATGTTGATGCCATTAGGTGTTTTTGTTATTGAGGCTAGTTTTGGAGGGATGAATTCTTTGGATTTTATTAATTTTCTATTACTTGTTTAACTTTGATGTGGCATTCAATGATCATAATGGATGGTTTAATTAAGGGTGAGTAAAACATTGATAAATGATTTATATTTTGGAACAATTCCCAACATATGGGTGGATGTGTGAGGGGTTTAGCTTGTTCCATTCATAGGTTTTAAAAAATGTTGAGGATGATTTTTTCACCATGAGAGGAGTTTGTTGTTGAGGATGGGATAGTGTAGTTAGTGTGTGATACTAATTATAATAATATGTGACTCTCAATATCATTATTCTATTTTTCATGATTAAGTTTTATAAAAGCATTAAACCATTGAGATACAATATGCTTAGGGATCCCAGTGCATGTTACAGGTGTTCTATACCTCATAGATTATGGTTCGGGTGGTATGGGAGTGTATCTTAATTATGAAAGAAAGATATTATAGATATTCATTATTATCATTCATGATAACTATTATGTTTTATTTAGTGAGAAAACATGATTATAGGATGAGGAATGATGTGAATCCAATGAGAGGATTATGAGTATGGAGTCTTGTGTTTTTCTAGCTTTGATTCATGATTTCCTTGTTCTTGGGAATGTAATCAAGGATAATTAAAGAAGAAGTTGTATGGTCGATATGATTTTAATATAGGTTACAGATTTACATGGTGGAATAACATGGATCAGGAGAAGAAACACACATGTGTTTAAAGTTGAACCTATCAATGCTCCGTATGATGAGTAAAATATTTACATCATTATAATGGGGAATTAAACATTAGTATGTTAAGAGTAACACCCTAATTTTTAATGATATGTTTATATATTAGATGGATAATGATCATGATAATCTATGAGTGGGTGGTGGTCTGTTTCTCATCATTTCTCTTAGGTATAAGAGATGTCATGAACCAACCTGGTTTTTCCTCGATCAAGCCACCCGAGCAGGCCCATTACATATCTCTATAAGAGTTCCCAATCCTCTCAGTTTGGAAACTAATGTCAATAATAAATTATCACGTACATGGAAAATATATATTACATGAAAATAATCTAGAAATAAAATAATTCCAAAATAAATAATGAAAAAATATCTATGTCAAATAATCATAAACTAAACATACATCTGTGAGACCCCAATGTCACCCCCAACCATTTAATCACACTCACTCTATGAGAAAAAAAATCTAAACTAAAATTCAAACTAAAAAGATAAACAAATCATAAATACTATAATGATCAGTAGGGATGAAAATAGAAAAACCAATCCCTATAAATTACCTTATATATAAACCCTTTTCATTCATGTTTCTAAATAAAAATACTCAAAATTATTATTATTTTTCCTTTGAATCCAAATTTTAGTAGATAAATCAAAATACCATTGTCACATTTTTTACCCTAAATGTTTTTCTAAATAAGGAGATCTTTTCCAATAAACAATTTATAGGAACAAAAAGGTGACATTGTAAGAGTTTCAATAGGAAATCCAAAAAGTGGATATTATATTATAAAAGTGATACAAAATAGTGGAAATTAAGAAGCTTATTAAATGGAGATCATAGAAAATATTGAGATAGTTCAGATAGTCTATGAAAAAACTATCATCATCCTTACACAAAAATCAATTGGTTCTAGATAATAACAATTATTGTACCACATCACTCAACATCACCTTCACTAGTTCAATCAAGGGGCTTATCCGATTATTAGAAAAATTTTATCCCAAGGACACTTTTTTGGAAAAAATCCCTGAAGTAATCATTGATGCATTTTTGAGGTGATTGTGTTTGTTCACAAAGTGGGCCTCCATGTTGTGTTTTCTCACAAAGCATACCATGATGTAGAATTTGTTGACAAAAAGAGCAGATACAAGGTGGCACCATTTTCCAGTGTTTGCCAAATTTTTGGGCCTGAAAATCAGAAAATGGAGAGACATGTTTTAGGCAAATGGAGGTGCATGAAAAAGGAAAGTGGTGCAGAAAATATTTGTGTTGTGTGCAAAAAAGGAAAGTGGTGCGCAAAATAATATCGTTCTATGCAAAAAAGAAAATGGTGCGTGAAATATTAATGTGGTACATGAAATAGAGGATTGGTGTTTTTTGAGAAAGAGGTGTTTCGAGACTAGAATCTTGAAAATTGGCAAAGCCATGAGTTGCGAGAAAAATTGGAGCATTTGCGCGAAATATGATGTTGTGTGGAAGATTGGTTTTTCGCACTCGAAGAGGATTATGCGCAGAATGAGGGTTTTTTGCACAGGGGTCAATTTTGCATATAAATATGAAGTGACCTCACTCAATCTAAGATTCTCAATACTTAGAGATTATCAAAGCTCTGGAGTGAAAAATTGTTATGAACAAGAGAGTTGTGCAAACACAACAAGTTTGAGTGTAAAGGAACAATTTTCATGAAAAGAAGAGGTTTCACGGAAAAGAATACTGTTGCGCGAAAAGTGGATAGTGCACAGAAGAAGAAAATAACGCGCAAGGCAGTGTATAAGCTATGTGTAAAAAAGAATTTTCATATAAAAGAGGTGTTGTGAGAAAAGTGGAATTTGTGCAAAAGAAGGGAATTACGCCCAGGGCCCAGATATGGTTACGTGTAAAAATTAGGGTTGCCCGATACACCCGTTTAAGTGAGATTTATCTATAGGTGAATTTTAGATGTCAATGGGTCATCTATTAACATTTAAGGATAAAGATTTTATTAGAGATAATGAAGATATCTGCAGGTCTATAAATTGTGAGTTAATCTTCTGAAGAAGCAGTGAGTTCACTTTAGTTTAGAGAGTCATGTGTTCTCAAATTTGAATGGTTATAAACCAAGAGGGATAGTGAGTCTGCTTCAGACTTGTAAACAGTAGTGCGCTTATATAAGATTTGGTACATCGGCATATTGCTGGTGTATGCTCCTTGGACGTAGCCGAGTGAGGGTGAAATAAGTAAAATTGATGTGTCATGTGCATGCTTTAAGATTCATTCATACTCTACAATGGGAAGGAGAGAGAGAAGAGGGTCTTGTCAAACAACAAAACAAGATCAAAAGGGGTAGTTGTTTTAATTTTTCATACCCGGATTCACCCCCCTCTCAGGGTATCTAGCCTAGTATACCAAACAAAACTAGCTAGAGCATAATACTAATGTATACCTTGAGAACCCTCCAAACTACCCATGGAATCCAATGAAAAATGAATGGATAGGTTATTCCAAAATTTATAATTTAAAAATGTGTCATATAATTCACAGAAAATTAAACAATCTACTTCGTTACCTCGGAATTTCATTTCTAGTTAAACCCCTATTTCTATTTCACAAACATAAACATTACCCAATCCCCATTTTAGGAATGAATCAAATATCACAAATTAAATAGACATACATGTTTTATAATCTTATTTTATGATTTAAGAGTGGTTGTAATTTTCAAACTAATACCTTAAAGAGAAAACAAGGCCTCATCAGTTTAACATAAACATTGATCAATTGAAAACCATTTAGATGAAAAATATTTCCACATTCTATTTTACTTTTTTGCAACCTATACACAAAATAACCTCAATATATATATATAATCTTTATCCCAATGTACATATTCACATATCATTGTATGAATATTTACCAATAGTATACCTATATATATGTATATATATCCATATTTGAATATTTTTTTAAGTTATATTTATAAATGAACGTGAATTAAAAACCTATTTGATGTTTCTTGGGAATCAAACATGCCATTAGGAATTGAAAAAATAGAAATAAAGACTAAAAAATAATGAAAATAATAATTTACTTGATAGAAACCATTTTTAAAATCAATCACACTCTTAGGGTGCTTGACACATCAAAAAAGGTATAAAACCATGATTTCATAAAGAACTCTAATGGAGGAATCTTACTGAAGATATGAAAAAATCAATGTAACCAATTACTATAGTCAAAACCATTTTTTATAATCTCTTTTCTTCATAATATAATGAATATACCCAAAAAAATCATCAATTTATAATTTTTAAATTTAAAGGCTCGAACATATGGTAAACAATCGTAAAATAGAGTAAAATCCATCACATTCAAGTAACATTGTATAAACATGCCCCAAATTGATCATTGTGAACCCAAGGTACTGATAATCAACAAAAAACACCTATATTTGGTTATTATTAACCTTGGTCATGCGTAACATGAGGGAGTAAAAGAAAACAAAATAAATAGTGATAAAGAAGTTTGAGGAGAAGAAAAGTGCCAACATAAGTTTACCATACCAAAAATCATGGAATGAATCAACCAAAAACCCAGGGAGAGGGAGTATGTGATCCATGATGTTTGGATCCAAACCTAGATGATTCAAGGAAGAGGTTTGAGGTGCCCAAATAAGAGTTTTAATCTATTAAGGTAAAAAAAAGAATTTTCAAAAAAAATATACCATTGGAAACTACACACGGTTTGGATAAAGGTTCGGTAAAACCATGTGCTAACCATTCCTTATGAATAATAAATTATAGAGCACCTCAATAGGTCCAAGTTCATGGTTAATAAAACTTTGTTCTAGCCATGGACCCCCTTTATAAATATTACAGACACCGTGAATCAATTTTCAAAAATTTATACTTACCACGCACTATAGGTGCACATGTACCAGAAATCTTATATAATTTAAATTTTAATTTAGTTTAGTCCAAAACTCAAGAATGAGAAAAAAAATATTTTTTAATTAGTCAATATAGTTAATAAATTAAGGGTAGGTTGCATCATTTTCCCCCAAAAGGACTATTTATTCCTCTTAGAAATTCCAAATAGTTTCAATTGACCCTGGTAAAATAAAAAATATACCACTGCTCAAGATAAGACTTATTGAACTCAAAGACTAATGAAAAAAATAGTCAAATTACCTTAAAAAAATCATAATCCCCAAACTTAATAAGTGGTTATTGAGATAATCCTCAATAATCATAATAAACAATATAGGATAAATCTAGTGAAATGATGGGACATGGATAATCAAATAAAAAATGAAAAGAGTTGACACACACCTTTAAACACAAACCTAATAAAACGAACATCATTACTACTAAAATAGAAATCACTAATGAAACTAATCATGTTCTGTTTCGGATATCCATGAGAATCAATCAAATGACCCACATTATAGGCTAACCAAACAATAATGATCATGTTTGTGTGTGGTGGGGATAAATAATTACCATATAAAAAAGATTTTAAGATTAGATTACCCTAAGGTCCTTCTATTATGGTCTCGTAAACATTTTAAATTTTATATTACACGTAACATATTGAATCAACAAAACAATATGGATCAATCGAAAGTAAATAAACCAAAATAAGGAAAAGGGGAAGGATTTTTCCAAACCAAAATTTTATGTCATTAAATGAAAATAAAAAATGATTATAATCCACCACACACTCCCCCACTACCAAAAAAACACACCATTCAGTACATCATCCAAAATAGATAAATATTACAACAAGAGTAACTTAAGGTATATCACACAAAAATGCATGTTCATCGAATTAAACTTAGTGATTCATTAACGGGGTTGATCCAAATCCACATAACCTCCTTGAAACAACCCTAATGAAACGTTTCAAATTACCATGGAGTGGATATGTACCACAAATATTTTTTGATTCATAGAATGAATAATTATTGTTTCCAAACATCCATCATTGATGGAACACCCTAATATTACTGCTGGATAAATATTGTGAGAAGAAACATAACTTCCTTTTCATCACTCTCCCCAATAGGCATGTCCGTACATTCATTCCCTTCCCTTTACTAGAACCATGACCACCACTCCAAAGAATAATATATAAACCAACTTCCTCAATATACCAATAAAAAATATATTTGGACTGAACCATATACCACCCCACATCTTCATAGGTGTTAGGGTTAAACTATGTCACTACTAGAAGATGTTTTGTTCAAATCCCCCTTATAATGGAACAAAAAATTAAGGATTCCTCACCTGAATGATATGGTATATAAAATAAAAACATGGAAAAATATTTTCATAATGAAATACAATTGAATCACCTTGTAGGAGAAATTACCATTATATTTCCATCTACGTCCTTATAGTTAAAAAGTTTTATTTTTTGACGAATAAATATCTAAACCATTCCCCTGAGTAATATTTTTGTGGTTTGTTCAGGATAATATACTTCCATCATTTATAACTCAATAATTATAGAATAAATGTAGCATACTGGATCATAGGAGTATAGGGAAGATAAAATGATTGAAGATGGCCTCAATTCTTCAAATTTATTCCATATCATTTTCAATATAAAACTATTCAAATAAATGAGGAGGAATAAACTCTCCAAACTTATGGAAAAATTCATGATACTATGCCATTTACTAGGGACCACCCAACTTCTTATCAAATATGTTAGGATTTACCAAAAAATTGATATTGGACTACATATTCCACACTCTGTAAGATAGACCCATATATATCTTCTTCAATATTTCCTAGATTATAGTATGGGAATACCCTAAAAATGACCACAAAATTGAAAGAAAAAAATAACTAAATTGAAAATTCACACCCCAAATAATAATAAATAATTCAAGCTCAAAAATTATTTCAAAAACACTCCTAGTATAAAAAATCCATTATTTCCAAAAAGGGAACCTCAAGAAACAAAATGATTTTTCAAATAATTATCATTAATTAAAGCATAAAAACCACCTTCTTGAAACCACTTATTAACGATATCATTTTTAAGAAATTATAAATTAGAAAATGGTATTATATGAAGATCAACACACACACACACACACACACACATATATATATATATATACTAGTTCACACATACAGTCAGACCCACATAAATATATAAGAATATACATTCCACACACACACACACATAGATATATATATCTATTTTTGTGTCTTTTTTTGTGTTTTCATATGTGTGTGTGTGTTATCATTTATGGGGAAAAAGAAGGGTCACATTACAATTTGTTTCTTAAATGATCCAAATAAATTTTGAACCCATTTCTTCCCTAAAAAAATTATAATTTTTTCACATTTGACATTTAATTCATCATTTTAAAAATTTTAGAATTCACAAATAACCTCATTTCACTTCTAAATAAACTAAGGTTATTTTTTTGGAAATCAATCATATAAAAATAGAAAATAATTTAAATCTCAATAGAAATTCTCAAAAATCAACAAAACAAATTTGAAGAATGAGTAAATACAACCCAACGCTTAATGATAAAAAACTCAAAAATTTATAGGAAAATATATTTTGAATAGTTTGGATGATATTTTTTGAAGTGTATACATTTGGCTATGTGAAGCTTGTTAGAGGTTAATATAGGTGAATGAAAAATCTACTTATTGTTTTCTAGACCATGCACAGTGACCATTTTCCCTATGAATCCCTCCAAAAATCTACTCCAAACATTGAATCTATTGAAAATAACCCATTAAAAATAAATTATAATCAGAAAAAATAAAAGAAATAGAAAACGTAAAAATACTCTATAAACTATGCTTGGATATAGAAAACAAAATTCATGACAACCAAGGATTCTCAAGCATCCATCTGAATAATTTGTGATCAAGAAGCAACCCCTAACTGAAAAATATAATTCTAAAAAAAATTCATCTAAACTATAGTAAATTACAAAATAGAAATAGAAAACCTACACTGTAATAATTTTTCATTGAATTAAATTGAGGTGACCCTGAACCAAGAACATTAGCTAGCCCAACCAAAGGCCAGAGAGGAGTTCCCAGTCCCATAGAGCTAGAAATTGGTGTCATACAATTGGAATAACATAATAGGGAATGATTTAGACATTGAAAAGAAATTTTTAAAAATAATAACATAATAAATATATAATAAAATGAAATTGGAAAATAAAAATCAACTAAACATACCACCATATGACCTCATGGGTCACCACAAACCATATAATCACACTCACTCCAAGAGAAACCAAAATTAGAATATAACCTGAAACTAGAATGATAAATTAATAATGAAAACCAAGATGTTATTACTGAATTACAAGACAAAAACCGTGTACGATGAATTTCCTTTTAAGAGAAAATAACTTATTTTAATTCATAAAATTTGAAAATTTAAAAGTATGCGTTTTCTTTGATTTAAAAAAAATAATAGGTAGATAAATCCAATGAACCCTTTTATTTTTTTACATTAAAAATAGTATTTAAAAAAGGATAGTTTTTATAATAATAAATTTATAGGGATAAATATGTGATATAAATATATTTTTATTATGAAATAATAAAAGTTAAAATAATTATATAAATGTTACATAAAATATTGGAAAGTATAATACATAAAAAAAGGATATCATAGTAACTCAGAAGCATGTCGAGATATTATTGTACAAATCTATCAAGATCACAATAAAAAATAACCTTCATCATTGAATAACAACATTCACTGTACCCCAATAATCATCATCCCCCTCATTGGTTCATCCATGGGAAATATCACATTAGGATAAAAATTATACCTCAGGGATACAAGTAAAAGAATAATAATAAACTAATGAAAATGTATACCTATATCTCTCGACTAACTACCCAATTCTTATTGTAGAATATAAATAGATCTGACTTTTTAAAATTTATCAATTTCTTATGTGTTATTTCTTTCACACTAAAAAAATCCACTTTCTCACATTTGAACTCCATTTTAAGCATTTATCTTATTTCAGTTTCACAAAAATACATTTCCCAAGGCCTTCACTGGGCACACATCACATGCTTGAAATTAAATACACATCAATGCTCTCAAACAAGGATCATACATTTTTTGGGGTTTTAATTTGAAAATAAAAACCCCAATATGAAAAAGGTTCCTCAGTAGTTTGAAATAAACATTAATCATTTGAAACACCATTTATGAGACAATTGTTTTTATATCCCCAGCCACTGTTTTAAACTTATACAAAAATTTACCTAAATATATATACATGTTTTCCCAATATAAATATCCATACAAACTTGTGTGAATATTTACAAATATTATACAAATATGTATGTATATATATATATATCCATTTTTCTATATCTAGAGGAGTCATATTTATAAATGATATGTAATTTGAACCCACATTGAATAATTTGTGAAATAAAACATGCCATAATCCTTTCAAAGAAATCAGTTGGAATAACAAAATAACCCTAAAAATCCCAATTTAAATAATATAATCCATTTGAAAAATAAATCATAATCTTATGGTGCATGAATCCTCAAAATAGGTTACCAAATATGATTCTATAAGAGAAACCCACGATATAAACATAGGGAAAATATTAATAAATAATTGTAACCAATTCTAATCAACAAAAAAATTTATAAAAATATATTTTATTCATAATATAATATAAAAACTCATTAAAAACCTAAATAATTATTTTTTTTATAAAAAGTATCATACATTGGGTAACCTAACTCAAATAGAGTGGAACCCATTTCCTCTATTGAATGTCATACGAAAATGCCCCAAATTGATCCATAAAACCCATAGGGACTGAGAATATATGAATAAAACCAAAATTGGGTTAGGGTTCAATTTGGTAGGACACAAAATAAGTGGGGGAATAAAAAGGATATAAAGAAGGTGGAGGATGAGAAGTAATTACAACATGAGGTGATCAAACCAATAAACATGGATGAAATTGGCCAAAAATGGTGGGAGAGAGAGGGGGAGAGCCATAAAACTAATATCCCATATTGGCTGAGTCATTGATTGGGTGAGGATTATTGAGGGGGAAATTTATGGGTTTTAATCCATTAATGTAATAATTAGATTTAAAAAAAATTAATAACCTGGACACTATCCATATTTGTCCAAACAATACATAAACGATTCACTGCACCCTAACCATCTTGGAGAATGTTACATGCTTAGGTATCAAGGTTAGGAAAACTGTGTTTTAACCATACATTATTTTTTTAAAAATTATATACTCCCTCATAAAATTTTCATTGAGATTCTACCAACCATGCTTGATCACTGCACATGTGACAGAGATCCCTTTTTTTAAAAAAAATTCCCCTATTCAAACTGAAATTCATGAATGAGGGTATATATAATTATATAAATAATCTTAGGTAAAAAATATTGGTCCAGGTTTGAAAATAGTTTAATCTACATTTGGTCATTACATTAAGTAATTTTAGGAGGGTGGACCATGGAGTCTAGAGTTAAGGTTTTATCAGTTGTTAATGAGGTGACTCTATTGGTTGGGAGTATCGAATCAGTCACGAGTGAATGATTTCATGTGGGTAGGATCATATATGAGGGGAGACTAGTTAGTAGCTAATCGAAACAAATATCAGATGTTGGTGTTCAATGAATTAGGGATTTATCTTTTTTTAATAGATATTACTAGATCTACAATTTACATGTGGTGATGGTTATAGTGTTAATGTTAATATTATTATGGGGGAAAATTTTGATGATTCAAGTGGGAGTCAGGTGAATAGTGCAATGGTATTTGAGGATTAGACCTACGTATGTTTTGGTTGGTTAAGGATATAGTCAGTCAAAAATATAAGATTCAAGATTGAACTAGAATGTGCCTACTTTAATGGTCTCTGAAATTATTTGGAAATTAAGGTATGTATATTGGGAGATTACATTGCATGTTATTTAGTGTGTCCATGTGATTTTAATGAAATGTGTATAGAGGAGGTTTGACCAATGATGCTTTATATTTCTGTATGTACTGTGGTGAAAACCATGCTGGGTATAATATTAGAACATGTGATTTGTGTTTTGATACTTGATTCCTATGGTGGGGAGCACCATATTAAAGAATTGGCCTTTTAAGTTTTATATTATAGTGGTGATGTTATAGTTCATGTGAAAAAAAAAATTATGGGTTTTGGGTAGAGGTTGTGTGATCAATATTGGAGATTTATAGTTTCTTTAATAACATATGAATTTTTGTAATCATTCACGGAAAAATGATATAATTTGAATCAAGAGTGATACTATGGGTTTGATGAATTAGTAATTAAAGTGTCCAACGATAATTGTGGCATAGTGGTGGTATTGGTTGGAAATATTGGTATCATTATGCATGATACGGTGAGTTTTTATGTGATGGAGCTCATTAGTGTGGCTTTGGCGTGATTATAAGTAGTGGGAGGTCAATAATATATATCATGAGTTATATTCATCCATTATGGATCATCATTTTCATAGAATATATGGTAGTGAGATGAATCTTCATGGAATGAAATTATATATGGTATGAGTGCAGTGGTAACACAACATTATATTGATGGATACATGAAGAGAGAGTCATAAATTCAAGCTCAGTGGATGTAGTTTTCACCAAAGAGGCTTATTTATTCATGGGAATATAGCATGGGGATGATATATTATATGATGGAGAGTTTCCAGTACCCTTCCCCTACATTTAGTTAAGTAAATATCAAAAATATTTCTATACCTCTTGTAAAACATTTGGGGAATATGTTTTCAAGATTATGAGAGGGATTAAGAGTAATTCATGGGATTGGAGGACAAAAATTTTATATTAGGCCACATATATGGCCATTTAAGATCATGTGTACTTGCCAGGGGCCTTGAGGATTCATGGATCCTTTATATAACCGAAGGGATCAGGGGTGGTTTTATTTTAAGAGAATACTAGTATTTTTACTATAATTCTTTTTTTGTTTCCCTTAATTTTACCATCCCATTAGGCCATTCACAATGCCTAAAACACTTCCTAATATTCACTTACCCATAGAGGATATCTGTTAATCCTACTCTTTTTTGTGTGCCATTATTGGTTATTCAATGTAAAAGGTATTCAATTACTACCCCTACCCTATTTATTTAATTCTTTTTCAACTGATGTCTTATCATTTATGTCTTATATGCCTTATTTTTAGTGAATTTTTAAACATATTTCATTTCACATATTTTAGCTTAAACCCAATGATAGTAGTGAATGAATGTAATTTTATAAGGGCAATGTAGGTTGTCCCTATGTTTTTAATATAGTCTTACATTAATTAAAAGATCATGTTTTTTGTAGTCAGACTGATGTATAGAGTGTTAACCTTTGATTTATATCTAATCCTTAACTATTGCATTGAATATTTATTATAAACAAAAATTTGTTCCTAGTTGATTTCCATGGTGGTGATCTAAATTGGAAGACTCAATTGATGTGTTGTACCTATGAAATTGTGATGTAATGTGGGAAACTCAAATGGTTAGGGATGAATTGGAATTGAGGAAAACTATAAATGGTTAAATATGTTGTTGGTTTGGTATATAATTATATTGTGAAGTGGTAAATGATGAAATTTTACATAAATTAGATTGGTGTATTGGGAAATGGTAAATCAATTAATTATTCCTTAATCATGATTATTTCTTATTTAAAACATTAGATATATGTTAATGATCCAATGTGATGGGTCATCCCAAAGGGAATCCCTCATTTAAACATCATCCTATAATTATGCAATTGGTATGGTAAAGATTATAGTTAATTTTATGTATGGATAGCCGATATTGTGATATGAAATTTGTATCAGATTGTTTATCTAGTAAATAATTATTTATAAATTATAGAAGAATTTAATTATGTGACATGTTGATTTGACTTAATGTGGCCATTATAAATTGAAATGTTAAATCATTATTTGTTTTTTTAATTGATAAAATATGGGAAATTGTGATGGAACAACATTAATTTTTTTTGATTTGATGTTGATTAAAATTATCTTAGAGTTCATTATGAATTATTTCATAAACCCCCTCATAGAATTCATGATATTGTAAGAGGTAAATTCTCATGGAGCAGTTCTGTAAATGCCCTTGTGGCGGTCATGATACTATGAAGAAAAATAATCATGGATCGCTCATGTAAATTAACATGGGGAGGTCCTAATATTATTAAATGTAAATTCTTGTGGAGTGGTTTTAGACATTACGCTACAATGTTTATATTAATATGAAATGAAAACAATCAAGGAGTGGTCATGTAAATACCATTTTGGATTTTGTTTATAACAAAAAGTGGTAAACACTCATGAATTGGTTTTGATACAAATGGGTTGGAATAATAATTATACATTTTCATAGATATTTTAAACAGACTGATGTTGGTATACTATTATTTATTTTTATCTGGGTAGTTATTGGCCCCCCTATGTGGTTACTTATAGTTGGAATGATCTTGATACATGATTACAGGCATCAGACATAGACTGATGTTGGTATGCCTAACCTAAAGTATCACCGTAAATCCTAGAAAATGGGGTTATTTTTATTTCTTACTGAATTCAATATTTATAGAACTTTTACATGGATTACTCATACTGAATATTTAGGGTCACCATTGGTGGTGGACTGTTGAGTTTTACAAGCAACCAGAATAGAGAATCAGTTAGTACCTGATCATAATTTATGGTTTCTTGTAAATAAAATGGTAGAGGATTGATTCTTGGTGATTGTTTAGTATATATAGAATGGAGTGTAAATAAATTGATCAGGTTGGAGGCGGGAACATTTTTGGGGCATCATTCCGGTCATGTTCCTATTTGTTCTTTTGTTCCTTTTATACGTGACCCTCCCATGGGGGATCCATTTTCACTTGTATGAGTGGTTTTCAAGTATGGAATACTCTATTATGTTATATAATGTGATTCTATGATTATTTATCAACACATAGATATCTCTATGTTGTTTATCTAAATTGGTTGTATGAGTTGAATCTACTTATAATTCTTTTAAAAATATAATTTGATTGTATTTTGTCACCCTTATATCCTTCCAAGCCCTTAATGAGAGTTGAAAACCTATAATATATTATGAGTCATTCCTAAGATCTCATAACTATCTTGTACTTTCAGTATTCATACCATACTGGGGTAGGTATTACAGGATAAATATGGTTTTCAAACATTGAACTCAGGATATGATTTATCTAGTTGATACATAATAGAGCATACATTACTATGAAAATATTTTGATATAAATATGATAATTATAAATATCTTGTCATTCCTTTAGTATTGTTAATTCCCCTTGAGAATTCGTGGATCTCATGAACTATATCTTTTATAGTTTCTTTAATACCTTTAATTATTTATGTATATGAAATTTTCTTAAAATCCATGATAGGAGAGGATCATGAGAACCTTTTAGATGTCATTTTGAGAATATTTAATGATCATTACATATATGATAAATTAACTATATTTCTATTTTAGAATTTTAGTGTCCAATATATGGGTCATGTAATATCTAAAAATTCAACTCTATAAACCCTGTGAATATTTAATGGGAAATGGCTTGAGAAAATCCCAATAATTTGTATGATTTGAAATTCATTTTTTAAACCAATTATATATTATTGGTGGTTCATTTAAGGATTATTAAATAAGGGTTTTTTCATTACAGATTTGATCTAAAAGATATTAAATTATAAATAATGGGAAACATTATAGAATTATAATGATTATATGATGGGAAATTATAAGAATTTTATTATAGAGATTATTATAAATCTTGAAGGATGTTATAAAATGTATTTTCATTCCATGTGTATATTATTGGGGTGTTTTTTGATGCAAACTGATATTTTATTAGTGCATATGTGTCTCTAATGACATGCTATGAAATGGAATTTTCCCACCCATAACATCGATCTATCATCCATTTTGTATGAATATAAGAAATGGTGCCACTATCACTATGGTGAAATGTTTATAGTGTATAGGAATCACAAAATGTTGAATCATTTTTTCTCCCATAAATATTTACACATTCATGAGATACAAGTGTATGAGTATCTCTAGACATTCGATTTTATCCAAGGAAATGATCTAGGTAAGGGAAATGTTATTTTCAATTCCCTATATAAGAGGCTTACAAGTTATATGGAAATGTAATCCAAGGAGTAATGACACGAGATATAATTTTCACAAATGAATGTAGATATGATATAAGAAGATAAATAATATTCTTGGTTACAATGGATGTTACCCCATCCTTCGATGATTTATTTCTATATGAACATTTATTTGATCCCTAGTTTCATCACATAAGTAGAATAACAAATAGAGTTAAAAACATGGGTGATTGGTTTCAATAATTAGATGGAGTTTTATATTTCGAGAAGAGGTTTGTGGTTTCATTATAATTGATATGGGAATTCCTTGATGATTTCTATCACTCAATTTCAAATTCACACCCTAAACCACTGAATTGTTTTATTATATTAGAAAATGATATTAGTGGATTCCTATGGTGACGGTGATTGATGATTTTTTACCTCATTTCCAAAACTATAAAAAATAAATTTCTAAGAATCAAAATTATGTAAGTTTATTATATCCCCTTCCAAATCTTATATATAAGTATGATGAGATCTATGTGGATATTAAAATAGGAATATACTAATATTTATAATGAAATAATTTCACATGGGTTATTATTAGTTACTTAAAAATCATCCCAGTTTCATTCTATTGAGGAGAACACAATGGTTGATGAATTTAGAAGTCATTACATAAAATTAATTATCACGAGTAAGAGGATTCCATTAATATATTTTTCAAAACATGACAAAATATTTTCCCCTATTTTTAATAATTGTATACAATATGTGTTTTGAAATAAGTTTAAATTGATAATTAAATAATATATATAAATGGATGTTTTAATACTGTGGTCATTTTGTATTCTTAATAGTATTCCATTATCCTAAAAAATCAATATTGGAATCAATGACGAAAAAACATATGATTTATTTTTCTTATAATAATAGTTAGTAATCATTTACTGCCTTAATTAGGTAGTATATATTTTTATGTAATAGAAACTCCTACTCTAGATTCACATATTTCTCATTCAAGGGATTGTGAAGGTAGTATGGTACTATTAATGATAGAAAATGAGGCCTAGACATCACGGTCCATGGGAAATTTTTTTAATAAAATGATTCCCCTAATCATAGTTCTAAAATGTAATGATAATAATTTCATGGTATATGATCTATACATGTTTACAATTAGAGTTATAGTAATCACATTTTCTTCATTCCCATTCTATCATCACTATGTATTTCATGTATAACCACTATTTTATATCTTTTAAGGTTTTTTGATATTTTTAGGAAAAAATACTTCTTTAGATCTAACTGGGTTACTAAACCAGAGTTATTTTTTCATAAACCAATATTTATAAAATGAATTTTCCCATGCATGGTCAATTTCTTATCACCAATGTGATAACATGTTTTTCCTTATATTCATGTGGTTAAGGGATTTCAAAAAGGGTTTCAGTAGTATTTGAGAGACACTACAGATTTTATTTCTAAGTATTCCTATCACATTCTATAATCCTTTAATCATCAGAAGAATCAATAATCATATTTGAATATTTATATGGATTGATGAATCCACAAGGATCTTGAAATATAAATCTAAAATTTTTATTTGTATCAATATAGATGTTTCATTAACTCTTCACATTCACATCATGTTTATGTTAAAAAACAACGGGCATTGGTATTATAATCAATATGACTATAAGATTTTTTTTCTTCATGAAGTTTTATCTTCAAGGCCACTAGATGGATGACAACAACAATACCACAGGGATTTTTTATCCTAAGAACAAAAATAATCTTTTAATTTTTAACTCAAATAATCCAATAAATCAATCAATTGAAGAAAATGCCTAGTTTTTGAGTATTAACTTTTATTCTTATGGTAGTCCTATGGATAATGAAATGAGAAAAATTTCCATTATCACTATCTTATAAAACTATGCTTTCTATGAGGATATACTTGGAATCCTTATGCTCTAATATTTTATATTTTTATGGAATTGGATTATTAATTCTCTATTTTTGTAGTAGGTGATTAAACCAAATTTTATAATTAGTTTTTCTAATTCATAATCAATATAAAATATGTAAACTAAACATAGATATTTCTTCCCTCAGTCTTTGGTGGTCATCTGAGACTTTAAATCAAGAATGACTCTAAAAATAGTCAGATACACATCTCTTTGAAATCCTAATAATGTTGTTGTATATTTCATGTCAAAAAATACTTAAGGAATACTTATTACTTAGTGCTATAACTATCATGGTTTTAGTGAAGCAATAATGGTAAGTTAATCATTAGTCACTAATTGTTATCATATCAAATATGATATGTATTCACTAGCTCTTATGGATCATTAATCCCTCCACATGTTTTATGTTGTGGGTAATGTTATCAAAAAAATTTATCAACATGTTTATTGTGTCCATTTTAGAACTAATTATTCAACATGTCATTCCATTGATAAAAATATTGTTAAAAAAATTCTATTGTAAATATTATTCATTCTATATTGTGATACAATGTCAAAAATAATTTTTTATTTTTATCTTTTGGTAAGAAAGAATTTTATAACTAGGGAATAATCTAAGATGGTACCTGAAAAAATGAAACATGATCAAGGAAGGGGATCTATACTGCTAATATGTTTTTAAAATGATGAAATTTTTCTCTATAATTTATCCTCATCCCAAATACCTCTAACTTTTCATTTTAATGGTAGAATATGCCATGAATAGTAACTACTAACGCATAGAAGATAGAAGTTTTATATGAGAATGAAAATTTAACTCCTCTTTATATGATAATTTTATTGCTATTATTTAAATTAGTTAATTATTGAGAGGGTTATTAGATAACCATAGAAATATTATTATTTATAAAAAATCACAATAATTAATAATAATTGATAATTATTTCTATATTTGTTCCTTTATAGTTGACAATGTATTTAAACTCTTTATAGAGATGAATAGGTTGAATGTTCTTTGAATAAGTAGATCATTATTCAAAAAACAATAAGAAATATATAACTGATTCATAAATGTTTTTATATGGATCAATGTCACACTTAATCATACTTTTATTAATATTGTTTTCCATTGGAATTTATAATTTTGAATCATGTGTTTATCATAACATATCGAAAACATGGACCCAAAATACTATAGAATAAGGAAAATTATATAAAGATTTGGTGAAACATTTTATGTTATAGAACATCTACTAAAGGTGGAATATATATTTCCTTACCTCAAAGGATTATGGATACTTAATATGAATTTAATATGTCATAATGGAATAAATACAATATTAAACCTTCAAACATGGTTGAATGAGAATATCTAGTCCTAGAGCTTGATTCCATAACAGTATAAAAAGCTACTCATATTGATTATTAATTTAACATATTGTTAAGAGTCATATCTATTACTCAATTCTATTGGCTATAAAAGCATGGTAAAAATAAACATTACACAAATGAGTGCGAGGACTTGATTTGGTAAAAATAGCCTCGTCCATTGTTAAAGTAATAGGGACATTGAATTTATCTGGGTAGAATGTGGAACGTATAGTAGAATTTGACTCCCAGGATTCCATGAGTATTGATTAATTTTTTTATTTATTTCATTCATTTATTTATTTAGATCACAAAATCATAAAATATAGAAATTTTTCTAAGTGTCACGTTCTAGGTGTACAATCTCATGGGGTTTCAATTTGAGCCATGTGAGGGGGGTTCTCAATTTTAGTGGTTGTATGGTTCTTAAATTTCCAATATGAACATTTAATCATGTCATCTATGTTTCTAAAAATATTTTATTTCTTTATACAACTTCTCAAAAATTATCTCATTATTTATTCTCTTGATTACAAGGTACTCACATATTGGTGTTCCAACCAGTATCATCACATCCTCTCTGAATATTGGGGAATCTCCTCTAATTAAAATTTGACTCTCCAATTAAATATTTCTATATATCATCAATTCTTTATTTAATTTATCATCTTTTATATTCTCATTCCTCAATCTTCATTGTGATTCTTCATAATTAGCCATGGTTTGATATTTTACTATCATGTTGTGAATAAATATTAGGTTTTGGGTTTTTTATATTCTTTGGGTCTTATTTATCCATAATTATTTAACATTAAAATAATTACAATTCATATTATTATAAAGGGTTATGCTTTTCTCTATAAATTCCAATTATTTTTAATAGTCGTGAGAAATTCATTTACAAAGTGTTATCTCAATTTAAGAAGTAAATTTATCAAGTATCCTTTAATGGAAAACTATTATTATCCATGTATTCAGTGCTTTTTTTAAATATAATGTGTATTTCAATGATATATATTTGTTACATTTTAAAATATAGTTGTTATAATGTTTCAAACTATTATTTTAGTCGAAATAAAATTATATATGAAGTTTTTAGTGGTGAATGATATTTGGAAGTATTATTTGATATTTACTAATTATATTACATCTAAAAATGTATAATTTGGATTTAATTTTATTTCCAATAACTTATATATTTATAATATACATATTATTTCATTTTATTTTAATGGTTGGAGTTTTTAATTTGATAAATTTACTACAGACTGAGGTATGAATTGTTTTTCCCAATAATTATGGGTAAGGGTATTAATAATTGGGTTGGGTGATACACAAGATAACATTATTCAATATAGAGTTTCATCTAGTTTATACAATTAAATTACTAAAGGTTTTATTCCTACTAATTCCAATGATGGTGATATATAGTTTTTGTGACTAATAGGATAACATTGAAAGCATGCATGGGGTCCATAATTACCAAGGTATTAGGTTATCCCATATGATTTAAGTTCATTATAAAATATTTCAAAATGATTTATAGTAGGGATTAAAAATATGATTATTTAAATTGTTTTTTCTATTTATGGGATACTTGGTGGTTTCCCACATATCTTTACTTATACAAATTTTTTAAATTTTTTGTTTTTTATATGAAATGTGTGGTTTTATTTCTTTTTCCCATTAATTTAATGCAATGAAGAAAATTTGTAGTTTTATTTTTGGTTAGTGGATAGTGTTTTAATAACAATACAAGTTACATTGATTCTTTATGGTATCCTACTTGACATTAGCTCACAGCATACGCACACATGCTTGTATGTATATAGACTTGTTCATATCCAAAATAGGTAAAGAAAATTTTTTATATTTGTTTATTAGTGTTCCCTAGGGTTCTTATTTATGATTCAATGTTGAGTATTAGTAGTTGAACATGTGACAGAAGGATATGGTTAATTTTTAATTTTTGGTGGTTTTATCATGTTTGAGACTCTTGATGTTTTATTAACATCAATTATCTCATTATTTAGATCATTTTTCAGCTTTCTATTTCTCAAAAAAAATCCCCTTTTTTATAAATCTATGTATGATGGTTATTTTTTGTTATTATTACTCATTTCATGTTTGGAAAGATTTTTTTTTCAGGATTTTATTTAATTTACATCATTTATTGTTTGACATAAGAATACCTCATGCAAAATAATTGATGAAAGATTGTTATTAAAGATGATGGATTTTGATGGAAAATCGATGTCAATGTCCTTTTTTATTTCTGAAAAAACTTCACCATCACAGTATGATGAGGAATTACATTTGTAGCTTTTAGCAAACCCACATCAAGGATGTGGTTGGTTTACACGAGTAGGGTTATTCCACACTATCCTAAATACCACTCATGTTTTATATTGGTCATGATATCATTTGGGATAGTTCCTCATCATTGGTTTATACAACACAACATATGATTCCAAATCATTCATGTAGTTTATATGAAATTTCACCACAACTAACAATGTTCGTGAAGAAAAAATCACCAAACTGTGGATTAAATAATAATTTTTTATCTATTATATATTGTAAATAGAAAATTTTTTGTCACAAAATAATGACCATTTATGCCTATTGAAAGAATACGACAACCACATTTCAAATGATCATGAAATATATATGTATTCAATAAATCAGAAACACATCATGTAATATATCTATATTACTATATATAATATAGTGGAATATAATATGATATAACTATCTCACCTATAAAAATATAATCCTATGGAATATATCACTTCAAGTGATATAATCATTCAATAATTAGAGATATAAATTAAATAAGACATAATACTTACAACAATTTCATATCAGATAGAAAATCTATTTTATTCGTCATTATAATATCATTATAAATTGATCTTAGCGATTTTAATGTATGAATGTGGCTATTTAAAATTTAAATATTCATTTTTTATTAATATTAGAAAATAAAATATAAATTTAAAAACACTTAATAAGTAAATATTATTTAGATTAATTACATGGAAATAAATATATACATGGATTGTCAGAGGATTTCTTTACAAGTATGATCAAAATAATATGATTTATAAGCTATCCAATACATTGAATCCAACATTAGTATTTATCTCCTTATTTTTTAACAAAATTTATTATCATACTGTGAGATTTTGATTAATCATTCAAAAAGATTTTAGAGATTCACTTTCCTTTCTAATGTCTTCTGGGACACCAATAATTTTACTACTATTATGATATCTCCACTAAGCACCAAATAATGACATGAAATTATCAGAAAACCAAGTCATCCTATTTATTATATTAATTTTTATAAACCAAACATTTTAAATATTATGTAATTGGATTATGTTTTAAAAATATGAGATTTTATGATATATTTTTCTAAATAAATTTACTTTCTTTGATATCTTTCTTTTTATGAAACACTATTTTTTAAGGAATCATAAATACTATTGAATTATTATAATATCATTTGTTAGTTATTGCATAACATTTATGTTATAACATATGAATTATACTATCTAAATTTATATAAAATATTGTTTATACATGTATAAAATTAATTCATTAGTTATCAATAGGATATAAATTTAAATAAATGAATTTGAACCTAAAAAAGATGTTATTTTAATATTAGTTTTAATGCACACAATGTATTTTTATCTTGGTAAATAATTTTAATATCCAATGATTAATGATTATAATAACTTTTAAATATTATATATTCACTAAAAAGTTCATATTAATATAATATTTTCATCATGAATTGGAATAAGAATATATCTAGTTTTATGCTTAAAATGAAATTTTTATAAAAAATAGTTTTCATGGCAGTTTATATGCTCATTTCAGAAATAATTTATAAAAATTATACTAATTTAAGGTTATAAAATTGATAAAAAAATATATAAATATCATAATTAATATAATATAATAATTTCAACTAAATTTTTAGTCATAATAAATAGCAAAAATAGTAAACAAATTCACCATTTCCAGGTTTAAAAGGGTTTAATGGGGGTAACCTAAAAATGGATTAAAATATAAAAAAATTACATTTATTGTTTCATGGTATTTCAAAATTAGTATTCCTATATTATGTTATTTAGAATTTTGGATCCAATTTTCTTGAGTAAGACATTATTATATATTAATATTTTTGAAAAATTCCATGTGTGTCCTCTCTCTCCCATATAAATAGAAATCACATATACTCTGTTCCTCACACATTAAAAATAATTTATCGTGAAAAATTACTAAACTAATACAATAAAAAATGCTTCCCCATGTCCGAGAGTTTCTATTTTGATCAAAATTATATCCATTCAGGTCATAAGCTCTAATCTAAATGGCATTTCTCAAAGAATAAATATAACTCTTAACCAAGTAATTCCAAATTCAATTATTCATATACCTTCTATAAGAATATATTATACATTATAATATAATTTCATAAGTATACAATATATAGTTAATTATTATTATTATTATTGATCAACCATTTTCCACCCTCTTTTTATCATGGGGTAAATTAAGGTATGGCTCCTGCATATATGTGAACTACCACCTCCACATATTGATATGATTAATTTTCCATTTCCATAATTCAAGGATGGTTATAATTATTAATTTAATTTCTATAGGTTGTATATAATGAACCAAGAATGACTTATATGAATATTTTATCTTGTTAGATAAATATTAATCAAATTTTAAAAATGCACGCCTAAGGACCTTAATAGTTTAGTGCGTCTGGAAACATGGAATACGTTCTCTTAAAATGTGAAATACATTTAACATCTCCCATTAAGATATTACACTTTAGTAATACTAGTTTTATGATTTATTTATAACTTGATGAATTGAAACATAATAAAGGGTGAGCATATATTCTCATTAAGGGTAAGAAAATAATAGATGAATATAATAATCTTAAAAAACCAGAACAAAAATTTTGAATATCAAAATCATGAGACATGAAATAAATCATAGTAGTTCGTAAGGCATAATCATAATGAAAAATAAAACATGATAATATTGAATTGGAATAAAACATGAAAAATTTTTAAACACACAAGTATAGAAAATAATTTCCATATTAGGTGATGTTCACATCCAAGACCATCGTTGAGGACAAAGGCCATTATTAAATCGGGTTTACATGCCATTCCGACCATGTATTACTGAACTAGATTCACATGACACTCCAGTCATGTCTATAACATTAGATATAAATCTCTACCCAATTCATTGGAGGGAGATATAGGTCCCACCCATCTCATAATTAAATCATTCTTACATGTTCCATAAAAACATAAATCATTCATCATAGCATAACCAAATAATTGAAATGGTTTTGTTAAACATCATTCCACCATAACATAATCCATATAAAATATTATTCAATAATTAACACAATTAAATCATTAAAAATAATAGGTATAGAAACATAACTCTATTTAAAGATCATCATCTTAGATAGAAAATAATTTTGATAAAACACTAGAACTTAATTCTTGAGAAAAATATCATTTCTTCTTCAATTTTTTTATTTTCTCAAAATACCGTGTAATTTGAAAAGAAAAAGAATTTAGTTGAAAATAAACATGTAATTATGTAAAGAAATAATCATGGAAATAAGGTATTAAGAAGATGTAAAAATAAAATCATTCCTTAAAAGTTAAATACCATTCTTCTTGTACTCTTTTCAAAATAGTTAAAAAGTAGCTTGTATGGAAAATGAAAGAATGATGCCTTCCATATCATTTAATAAAAATTCACCAATGGGTAAATATGACATTAAAAAATAGTATATGAATATAAATAATATTATATATTTAGGAAACGTTGGCGTAGATGATAAATATACCTCAGAAAATACTTATACATAAAAAATATTGAATAATAATGAGATTGTGAAATTATCACTTACCTTAGGTCTGATATCTTTTTTATGTATCTAATATATTTTTTCGAGTATCGCCTTTTGATTTTCACAAAAGGTCTCTATAGGATGATTTTGTGCCAAAATTGTGGCCTACGGAAGGATGATATTGATGTTGTGATCTTATTTGAGAAGAATTTGGACACAATAAGGGGCTTGAGAGGTTTGAGTGTGAGGGTAGATGTGGTGGCCCATTATAAGAGGGAGGAGGGGAACATAATAAATGTCTCAAAATATTATTTTATTATAAATTTATTTTCTAATTATAATAACTATACAGTGATATATTTCTAGGATAATATATGGTTGGGTTGAAATCCTTTCTACCAATAGGTTTTAGTAATGTATTGGTCACAAATTTAACCTTATCATTTGGCTTTAACACGAAAGTAAATAAATTTACTCTTACCATAGGTTCTTATATTTTTTACACTATATAGTCAGTATAGTTACAATAAAATGAGAATATAACCTCAAGTGGTTCATTAGTGACATTTGAAACATTATCTATGTCATTTGGAAAAATGTTATATTTTTAAGACTATTAATCATTTTATAAAATAGTATTTGTTTTAAAAACTCATTTATGTCAATTTTGACACTACTTATTAATTGATTTTTTTATAGCTATAAAAACATTATTGATTCAGAAAAACTATATTAACTAAATTATAACATGTAATAATAATCCAAAAAAATCATGGATGGAATCAAAATCTTCAAATTAAGTTTATTTTAATATTTATAATATCATATATTTGAGTCATTCATTAATAAGGTTATCGCTGCATCATTATTGTGTCATAAAAAATTTTATTTTTTTAATGTCTAAAAATTGTAAAGAAAATACCATGATGTATTGAATCTTTTTATATTTAAAATGACTATTTATAGTCAAATAGGTCAATTATATAACCCCTATATGAAATTATTTTATTAAAAGGATACATGTTAATGTTTTAATTCCCTTTACATAAAATTAATTATTATAACGTGTCATTTTAACACCCAAGTGGCTCCCAAATGGAAAAATTCCGGCCTATAGAATGTTTTGGTCTCCCATGTCTCATAAAATAATATTAGGACATGTGATATGATATTCTTATATTATTATAATATTATAATTACCCTTATTTAATAAATTTTCTATTTAAACGTGGTAAATAAAATAATAATTACTGAAGTTACTATTCATAATGTCAAAAAATAAAACATATCTATTTAAATAATTTATACCTTCTTATTCCAAATACGGTATACATTTTTCCAAATTCAAAACATAGAAGTTATATTAATTAATTTAAAATTAATCACTGTTGTCAAAACTAGAAAGCATGGGTTTAAGAAATGAAAACTATCAAAATATTGACATGTATTTATGTCCAATTTAAATGAGAAATTACTTCAATGAACCAACAATGGATTAATTGATAAAAAAATAATAAAATTAAACATTAAAACCAAATAAAAATATAATCTAACTATATAAATAAATTAGATGAAATTTCATTTTTGAATTAAAATGCTGTATTTTTTCACTGTTCATTAACATATGAATTTCAAGAGAAAAATACCATAATATCAAACAAGGTAAATTATGATATCCCAATTCCAAATAAGAAGCTCATTATGCAAATATAACTTAAAAAATTGTCAAAACTATATTTAAAAATGGTTCTCCATCCAAAGGAGTAAAATTTGTATTTTTAAAAAAAATAAATCTTTTATCAGAAAAATTGAGTTTGTTTTTAAATCATATCTACAAAAAATATATGATGAATTGAAGAAATTAAATTGAATATATTATATATATATTTCTCTAATGAAACTTATAAATAGTTATTTTATTAGTTTATAGACTTACTTATTTTCATTTTAATAGTGTTTTAGAGTCAATATTATTCACACCCTCCATTATAATCATTATGTTATATTATATAGTTATCAATTATACACAGTATTTCTTGAAATGTATTATATCAATCCTGTTGTGTGAGGGTATGTTGGAGGGTTAGATCGGCTCAGATGGGCTTGAGCACACTACTTCCTTCTTTGCAGGCCATTTGGGATGTGGCTGATACAGAGGGACGTCTTGCCATCGGGATGGACCGTTCTTGCACGAGATCATCGTGTGGTCCTTACTTGGAGTTAGCGGTTGCTGCTTATGCTTGGATGAGGTTGGTTCTGTTTATGTTTATTGTTGTTTGGTGCTTGTTAGAACTTATGGTTTCTGACTTTTACCCCAAAAGTGTTGCTCTTATAAAAAAAATAACTTTCATTCAGTCAGTATTATATCAAAATTACTTAAAATTGTGTGTACAAAAAGCTAAGAATAGTGTTTTGTATACTTCAAGATAATAGGGTGTTTCTTATAGTGCAAGATAATCTTGGGGTAGCGTACAACACAAGGCATAAATGAAATTAAAAAAAATTATATCTCATAAAATATCGAGCTGTTGCATTATATTTAAGAAATAATTTGTCTTCAATAAGTTTTATATATTATCTAATTTTTTACCTTTTTATCCATTGGATAATGATACCCTTGCTCATGCGTATGTGGGGACTATAAATTCTTTGATGTGATGCGATTATGTTTCCAATTCCACTTTCAATGATCATTAATATAGAAATATTTAATGTATATATACATATATGAAAATTATGATATAATAATTATTATATATAAGTGAATTATTACTTCCCATTCATTCATTCCATCCATCAAAATGTTGAAGCATCACTCATGCATACATACAAACTAATGTATCTATGATGTGATGAAAAAATGATTTCATTTTCGTTTTATATGAATGAATATGAAAATATTATAAAATAAATAAATATTAAAAATATTTTAGGATTAATATTTTTTACAGGATTAAATAATTACTAATGTGAATGGTCCAAAATGATCAAACTGAAACATACAAAGAAAACAATCCATTATTAACTAAAATGTTCATTTAATTTAGAAATTTTTAACAAAAGGATGATTTGATATTATAATGGAATGATACATAGTATGTTATGTATGAATATAGTTATATAATATAATTATAATAATAATATATTCATTATACAAGTTATTTGAACACGTAAAAAGTAATACAGGACTAGAGGTCGAGGGTTTATTTTACAATGTGATTTCTTTTCAAGATTTTCGATCTAATGTTTTTATTGAGGAAAATTATATAGATATTATAATTTAAAACACATATATTTTTGTCTCCTCAATTTATTAATATTTTTTATTAGTACAATTTTAACTTCTTTGAAACTAAAAATGATCATGATTTTAAAAAAAATCCATCCTTATTTCATTATTAATTGATAAATTTTTTCTTCCATATATATGTTTATCAAATTTTTGTTATAAATATTATGACCAAAAACATAAAATATTATTAAGATAAATTTTCACTACCATTTATTTTATTTATAATTGGTTTAAAAATATTATTTTTAAAATATTGTGTTTTCCAACAAGATATTTTATAAAGATGTGTAAAAAGAATGTTTTGTATTAGCATATATGAATTGAACAAATTTCCCAACTATACTGACCATTATTTTCATTGAATATTCTGATATATTTTCACTTATATATTATCAAACAAAATTATTTTATTAATATTTTGTGAATTTTGAGTTAAAAGTTTTTAAAAATGAAATTATATTTTCTCTTGTTTTTAAATAATGGTTTACATGAAATTTTAAAGGTATTTGCATCTATATTAACATCTGGTAATGATTGATATTATTTAATTGTGATATGATATTATGATACCATACACATTTGTTCTCTGGATAACTTATAATAAATAATATTTATAAATGAATCCATGGAAATAATATCTTTCCCACTAGTACAAATATGATAATACAATGAAATGTTTATTAAACCCATTTCACTTTCATGGGTTATGACATGATTATATGATGATCTTTATGAACTTTAGGCTTACATTTTTATGATTTTCATTATTTCATGGGTGAGACTTGATTTATATAGCCCTCTAATACATTTGGTATTGATTAGGAAGTTGAGAAAATCTGATTAGAATAAGGAGTTAATAAAATCATAAGAGATGAATAAGTTACCTTTATGGATGTTACTCCTAAGAGGATGTTGTAACTGAGTGGGTCAGAATATACATTATCAAAAAAATTACAGAATGATAATTAAGTGAGTGAAACCTAACTGAGGAAGTGATTTAATATGATTATGTGTATTCTATAAATGTATTTTTTATTCTATGGATACGTTCTCATGGCATATGGTAAATTATTGATTATTCCACACATTTAAGTTTTTTGTTTTTGCTATGTCGACGATTCACTACATGTCTTTTTATTAATGATCCTTGATGGAATCAATATTATTATTGTAAACAATGATCATTTTATCAACCCCTTATTCGTATATTATACTAACCTAAGATAGTTGATTGATATATGTTAGGTTTACCATTACTCAGAATATAATGAAACCCTTTCTATGTTTCATTTCCCTAGGTTATGAATAAATATTTTAAGTAGTACATTTCGTTGAATTGTACCATGTGAAAAGAAATTTACAGGAGATATGGAATATATTTCAAGAAATAAGAATATTATATAACTATTCTCAAAATACATTAAAACTTTATAGTTCTTGGGTGTTAATTATTTTGAAACATATTGAATAATTATATAAAATGATGAAATATTAATGTATGAAATGCTTGAGTCTCAATAGTTTCTATCAGATAAAGGCTCATTTATTGTAATAGATTGGTATTAATGGATTTTTTTGAAACCCATGGTAATATGTTTATGTTTCAGATAAAAAATAATAATCTTTGGTAATGTAGTGACTTCATGGTTTTCCTAGAAAGTAAATCTATGTCTATATACTGAAAAGAGGATTTGGTTGTGGTTTATATTTCCCTAGGTGAACAACTATTAAAGGGGTGGATTAAGTATTAACTCAATCATCACTGGTGCGTGATGAGTGGGTCTAGTACTGAACCCCTTCCAATAAAATCTTGGGGGATATTCTTGGGTTAATTCATATATTCTTTATAAATATTATAAATGATTTAAATAGTTGATAACCCTGAAGAACATAGCCTAAAAATATGGTGTCATAGATTAAAAAATATGTTTCATGATTTAGTCATCCTATGGATGATTTTTCATAGTTACATGATTAATAACTATGATTATTATTGATCACACTATTCATTTTTTTGTTATTCAATGGATGGAAACATGAGGAATCAAGTTAATGATAAATGTGATGGTAAATTCAAAAAAAATACTCCAGAGAAATGAAATGAAATACAAGAACATATGTGATATATTGTCAGTATGCTCACCCTACTCAATCATGTTATGAATGGTAACATGGATCATTATGATCCTAAAAATGACCAATATAAGGAATTAATCACCATTGATTCCTTTATATAGAATATTCCACCCTTATTCAATGGTTCATATGATCCACTAATTACTAAGTAATGCACCAGTGCCACTAAAAACAATATTTTTTTATTCTCTAGTTTTTGAAACAAGGAAAAAAACCCTGGATATAAATCATTTATAAGGATCATACGATCAATAGTGGAATCAAATAAAGAATATAAGGAAAGAGAAGTAAATTGACTTAATTTCCTAAGATGTGTTTAATAAGGTATTTTTCAATTTGTATTTTTCTGAAACTATTTTCCATAATGTGGGAATGTAATTTATTAAACTAAAGACAAATTTTATAAAATCCATTACTACCTATGAGGAAAATATCTGTAGACATTAATGTTATATTATTGGGTTTATCATTGATCTTGAATGAAAAGGTGATTAATTATTTAATGTCTTAAGAACAATAATTTTAAAGGAATTGGAAATAAGAGACGTTGATATCAATGAAGAATCCATCTAATGGGCTCTCACAATGGAATTATAAATTAGATATTCTTAATGATCATTGGATTTTTGGGAAAAAATGATAAATAAGGAATAAATATAAAGTTATAACAAAAAATCACTTAATAAAATAATAATTTACTTTATGTTAGAATTTTTTTTGGAATCTTGATAAAAATACACTTATGGGCTTTGGTAAAGGTTTCAGGTTTAGAATTGATGTCCATAAATAAAAATATTTCTAAAGTGATTTGAACAGTTAAATCAATTAATTAATTGGGGAAAATCCAAACTAAATGTTCCACTCACACACAAATGAAATATTTTCAAGGATTATGAAAATTATGCAAATTAGGGATTAAAAAAATGTTAAATGAAGAAATTATTAATTAGAATCTTCTTAAGCCTCAAGAGAAGGGGGAATATCATGCGATTATAATTGTCGATGTGGGTCATGAGAATTATGTGGGTAATTATTGACATACCATCAACTATATAATTGAAAAACTAAATATTCAATTCTAGTTCTACCCACTAGTTTATATCTAAATAATTCTCAAAGATTATCACGTCACCACTTCCTTGAAATATGTTGTGTTAGTAGTACAAACTCCAAATTGTACTATAAATGCATCTCAAGTCGATATCTCCTCTCTAATAGATGTTTTCATAAATGTGTTTCCTAATAATATTGTGAGTCTCCCTCTATTTTAATTTGATGTTATTTTTGGGAATGGATGGGCTCTCTCTATACAAATCCCATTTCAATATACATGGTAGGGAAATCACATTTTATACATCTAATAAACTTATGATTGTATTTCAATGTGAGGATGAATATGAAATTAAAATGGAAGTAACATTCATTGTATGGATATTACATCCTATTTTTTAGGGATATTTATCATAAATGTTTTGGTTTAAACAAAATATAAAAGATATTTATGTTTTTCAGGATTATGTTGTTGTATATTATAAATAACCACACCATCTTCCATAGACTCATGAATATAAGTGTTTAATAAATATATTCTACTAGGTGTTACACCTTTTGTAACGCCCCGACCCCAGCTACCCAGAGTCGGTGCATTACTTCGTAACATTGGCATGATCACAAAAGATCAAGTCTCGAAAGACCGATTAGTTTAGTAGCCTTGGAAACACTAGATACATTCGTAAACGTTACATTACATCATAAAGTGAAAAACTACAATAACAAAGTCTCCATAGTCCACACTCATATCCTCTTCTGACTATCCCTGCAGGTCATTCATAAAATACTTCTTCACATCCTGGAAAATATTAAAACATTGAAAGGGGTGAGCTCAGATGCTCAGTAAGGATAACAATATTGCGGAAGCTTTCATAGATAAACATAAAGATTTAAGGCAATGTATAATTAAAACAAAAGCCTTTTTAAACTTGAACATCAACATAATATGGCAAAAGTAAAATGAGATAATGCCATTTACTTCTTCACATGGATATTCTACTGGTCGAATAATCACATGCAATATCAATAACCACTTTCATAATGATGGAATGTATAATGCCAGACATTCTGAAACATTTTGTCAAGGCCTCGTCCAAGACGTCTAAAATGATTAAGGCCTCGGCCAAAACCATAAATCAAAATTGGGAAAGGGCCTCGGCCAATTCCACGTCTAGTTGTCTCATGAGACCTACCGATGCATCGAGGAGCTATAGCGGGCTCCACCCGTCACTTATTAAGTCCAATACATTCCTCATATGAATAGGTTTAAACATATCATAAACCATAACATAATCGTATCACATAAAACATGCATAAAGGAAACATAAAATTTCCACATTTCAATCACAAGATATCAATACAACACATTGATATAATAAAAAAGATTTCAAAACCTTTTTCAATACCAAAATAAAAGAAAGTTAAAACTTTGTATTTATTTTTCATTAAAAAAAATGATGGCTTGAAGAGGAAGCCGAAACTCAAATAGTGGTCACGGCGGCGGAGAAGTCGTTGTCGCCGCATACGTACGACAAAAACATTCCCTTTTGTCGTTTAGTAAACGCTTCGTATAAAAAAGATTCCTTTTGAATAAACGTAAAAGTCAAAGTGGTTTATACACCGTATAAAAGAAATTTCTGTATAAAACCAAATATGCCTCAATGAAAGGAGATTGAGACGAAGTCCTTACAAAGATCATTTTTAAAATAAAATAGATATATTATGTGTATTCACTATAGGTACACATAAATAAAGTAAAAATACAAAATAAGACATAATAATATCATGACATAATTTGAAAGTAGGAGATTAACCCAAAGAATGGAAGTTGGGTTAAAAAGTTCCCTTACCTTGTGTCCGACTTGACTCAACCGTTCTTTAACCTCCTGAATAATAAACTAGAGTTAATATCTACCTTATTAAGAACCATTTTCAATTTCATTATTTTTTTTATATCACTTATTACAATGATATGAACATTATGTAATTATTTAAGTTAATAACGGTCGTTTTGTCGATCTTTGGTACTTGAGTCAAAAATAAACTTCTTATAATTACAAGTTGTTCATGTGGTGAAATATCCATTATATCCGGAATTATATTCATGATGTAGATATCATATATATCATATATAAAGTATATACATTCATTCATAATGTCACGTAACATTTAGAGGTAAGAAATGAAATGCACCGTTCATGGAGACGGTAAGCCGTACGTACGCATGAACGCTACTTTCATTTCAATTTCATATTTAATGGAACTAAATAATAATGATATAAATGTATAATATAATTCCAGTATAATATAGTGTATAATACCATTTACTCCATCCTTTATACATCCCACATATGGCATTAACGATTCAAATCACTTTGAGGGGGCGGTAGTCCGCACTTCCTAAAATGAAATTATCGCATTTTACCCATAATGGAAATCATAAAGTAAGCCATAAATGAAAAATACAGAAGCATAAGTAAAACATAAACACATTATATATCATATATAAATATAGTGACATCTTAATGGCCACCTTTGAAGGTGTTATATGAGTGTTGAACAATCATCGTTTCGTGAGGCAGAAATTCGCCATCCACAGAAACCGTATGTTCTTTAACCATTAGATGTAGGTGTGTGTAAGTGTAGCTCGAATCCTTCTTATAACAACATCCTAGTATATTGAGGATACTGGTGTTGTTACAAAAGAAATGAATAAAAAGAGTTTAGGGGGTTGGAGAAGAAAAATAAAACAAAACAACATTATAAAAGACATTACCTCAAAATCGGGTAACTCTTTTTGATTTGAGCTAAAGGCTTCCTTGGGAAGAGTTCTGCCCAAAGTGAGGATTCTAGGAGTAAGGGAGGGATGTTGGGAGAGTATTTGGGCAGGGGTTGGCCGAGCCAAATGGCTTGAAGTTGTGAATAAGGTGGAAGAGGTGGGGGCCTTTTATAAGTGGAGAGGAGGGGCTCTTTTGGAAAGATTGAAATGTTACATTATTTCAAAATGCTTTTCGGATTCTAAAGGTCCCACACTTATATAATTCGAGGCTAAGGTGATAAGGTTTCGAAATATCTTCATCCAATAGGCTTTGGACAAGTGTAAGCCTTGGATTTTTAATTATCTTCTCATTTTATTTAAATCGTTAAATAATGAGGTCATCGCCACATCATAATGATGTCATAAATAATTTAATTTATTTAATGTCTAAAAATTATAAAACAAATACTATGATGTAGGAAATCTTTTTAGATTTCTAATGAATATTTATAGTCAAAATTTGGACTTGTGTAACCCTACTTAAAAATTGTTTTAGTAAAACAATTTATGTTAGTGTCATTTTCACTTTAACATTAAATAAAAAGTAATTTATGTTATTTCCCTACAAAAGTGGATCCATGGGGTCCCCAAGTTAGGCCATGGCTTGTCTTGGTCGGCCATGACACAACCAATAAGGTTGGGACATGTGTCTAGGTCATTTCATATTATTAAAGTATTATTTATACCTTAAACCACACTAATTACCACTAATCGCGATTAAAACTTAATAAGTTACTATTCACCAAAAAATTATTTTTATCCCATTGAACCACATTTTACTTCTTAATGACAACCATGTATGTCGGATTTTTGAAAATCAAATCACAGAAGTGGTAATATTTCATTTAAACGAAAAAAATCAGTTATTTAACTACAACTTAGTGGTTTCACTATTCATCAAAAATTGAAGTTTTTCAGAACAATGCCAAAATTTCACCCTAAGCTATAATTGATATTCCGAATTCAAAAATGATGTCTATTTTACAAAATTCCAAACATATAAGTTGCATTAATTAATTTTATAATTAATTCCCGCTGTTACAACAAATAGCGTGTTTTTAAGAAACAATTTATATCAAAAGATTGGCAATTGTTTATGTCCAATTTCAATGTTAAATTAATTCTAATGACCACCATTGGATAAAATGGTAAAAATATATTCTAATTATACCTTAAAACCACTAAATAGTATAATTTATCACTATGAATTATTTTGATTAAAAAAGTTGTTTTAAGTATTTTTCACTATTCATAAAAAATTAGAAGTTCTCAGAAAAATACCAAAAATTCAACATAGGCTAATTTCGATATTACGAATACAAAAATGAAGTCCATTTTGAAATATAAAATTTCTATAATTTTAAAAAGTGGTTATTACTATTCATAACGGCTACTTTGATTTGTCGCGATGTTTTAGAACTCGAAGTTGCGTACAATGCAAGCTATTGTATTATTGAATGAGAAGCGTATCATGGAAGCTCGGGGTGTTACATTCTCCCCTCCTTCAATAAATTGCGTCCTCGCAATTTGAAATTTTTCTTTGATAATAAAAGGCTGAAAATAGAAAATACCTTTGTGGAAAACCCACATCGGAAATAAGGTTAATAAATATATAACATTAAAAGAAAGCAGGATAAGTACAAAGGTCACCCGATATAGCCCATTCTAGGATTCTATGAAAATATGGATATGGAAGAAAAACAAACCATCAAGGTCTGATGGAGAGTTATAGAAAACAGGATTAGGAGAATGTTTAACCATAAGAAAATCACAAACTTGTGATTGGTTAAACGGTCATTGAATCCCCAGTTGGAAAAGTTAACCGACAACATTTTTGTTTTAAGTTACCTTTTATAATGTTGAGTAATTTATTTATGAGATTTACTAAGAACGTAAGGGAATATACATACTTGTTATGTATACTTTCATTCGTTAATAAATTTTTACCACAAACCCAACTTTTACTCCAAATGGTAACGGAACTCAAAAATATTCTATTTATCCTAATTGTATAAGGTTCCAAATGTTAACACATACCATTTAGATCAGTAAAACTATTTTGTAATAACCAGGGACTTCCTGTAGGCTAGTGGTAGGAAATAAAGGCTTGTCGCACTATGGTTGTGGGTTCGATTCCTGCAGCTTTGTCCGACGCGACGGGTTATTCCCCACCCTGCAGGTTGTCCTTTTCCTAAAAATATAGTACTATACTATTCCAAAAATAATCTTCATAAATGTTTTAACCTTAAACAATACTATCCAAAGTTCAACTTAATCCACTCCAACCTTTATAGTTATCCATAATACCTCTATCCAGACTTTCTCTAAAAGGTCTCTTAATTCCAAAATCAATTTATCAGATTCCCCAAACAAAGTAAAGTTTCTTTTATTGTCACATACTAAAAATATAATTACCTTCATCATATTACAACCTTACTGAAACCAACAAGTACTGCAGTACAATCCTTATATAGATCACATTATTCTAATAACCAGAATATAATCCATGAGTCCAAAAGCACCAATACATTAGTTATTCTGCTTCAACTGTAGTAATAGCATAAGATTGTCCTTGATCCCTTGGCCTTTTCTGAGGTAAGTTTCCTTGACGCTTAGGACATTCATTTGCATAATGACCCATTTCTCTACAATTGTAGCATTCAACTTTAACAGCCTCTTTCTTTCCCTTGCAATCACGTGCCTGGTGACCTTTTTCTCCACATTTATAACAGACTCCCATTCCTTTTAGGCAAGTACCAGGGTGATTCTTCCCACAATTATCACATAATGGAAAATCCTTCTTTCCCTTTTTCCCTTTATCTGTCTCTTGTTCCACCGTTCTCTTCTTCTCTTGCTTTACTTTGTTGTCATAAGACTTAGAGAATTCCTTTTCTGTCTTGATAGCACATGAGACTATATCTTCGTATGATGAGAAGGATTGTGATACTAAAGCACGACGGAGAAATGGTTTTAACCCATCAAAGAAACGATCAATCTTACTCCTTGGGTTACGTATATAATCGGCAGCATGCCTCGCTAACCTTGTAAAGGTAGCCTCATACTTTGCGACATTCTCATCCTCCTTCTGCCTCAAACTCAGAAATTGCCTTTCCATATCTGCTCGATGGTCACGAGGAAAGTATTTTTCTAAGAAAAGATCTTTGAACTCCCTCCATTCCATATTCGATACGTCATCATCTTCCTTTGTGTTTTGAATCAGCGACCACCACTGATCGGCATCTCCAGTGAGGCGGTAAACTGCCATGACAACCTTCTCCCTTTCACTACTCCCCAAGGCATGGAATATTTTCTCAAAGGAATTTATCCATTGCTCAGCTACTGTAGGATTTGTACTCCCATTGAAGGTTGGCGGTTGTTGCCTCATGAAACGGTCTAGCATTGATCCTCCACGTTGCGAATCAGGGTGCTCCATACGAGTAAGGTTGTTATTCATAACCTGCGTGAGTTGTCCCAGTATGGTATTAAGTTGATCAGCACCAGTTGTATCTCCAGGTCCACAATAATTATCTTGAGCAGGAGGGCAATCCCTACACGGAGTGCGTGCATTGATACGGTTTCCATTCCCTCCACTAGGCGCCATTTCTAAACAATGGCATCAACTAGATTAGTTATGAATCAAAATACATAATCTCATACTTATAAAACACTTAACTTAAATTGAACTATTTATGGATATAATCCATAATCATAAAAGAAATGTTTTCTTTGAGGAAGTATATACTCATAAACCCTTCATAATGATTTGTAAAGAAAATGAGAGTTATCCTAAGCATATCCCCCGGGAGTGTCGTAACCAAGAGTGCAGCAAGGCCCGTTGTCGTGCACCAGTTCCCGTTCGAGCCTAGCTCAAAGCAGTGTTTTCGGGTTTTACCCCTAGGTACATCTGTGCCAGAGCCGCCTCTACCTGCTCGTATCCAGACAGGGATGTATTGCTCGGAAAACTCACAAAATCTCTACAATACCAAAATTCTAGGAAGTTCTTCTATACTAATCCTCAAAGTCTATCTTCGGGCTATGTGCTCTAATCAGAGTTTATCTAAATCTAGCTTCCAAGGTTAGTACTAAACTGCCTCTGATACCAACTGTAACGCCCCGACCCCAGCTACCCAGAGTCGGTGCATTACTTCGTAACATTGGCATGATCACAAAAGATCAAGTCTCGAAAGACCGATTAGTTTAGTAGCCTTGGAAACACTAGATACATTCGTAAACGTTACATTACATCATAAAGTGAAAAACTACAATAACAAAGTCTCCATAGTCCACACTCATATCCTCTTCTGACTATCCCTGCAGGTCATTCATAAAATACTTCTTCACATCCTGGAAAATATTAAAACATTGAAAGGGGTGAGCTCAGATGCTCAGTAAGGATAACAATATTGTGGAAGCTTTCATAGATAAACATAAAGATTTAAGGCAATGTATAATTAAAACAAAAGCCTTTTTAAACTTGAACATCAACATAATATGGAAAAAGTAAAATGAGATAATGCCATTTACTTCTTCACATGGATATTCTACTGGTCGAATAATCACATGCAATATCAATAACCACTTTCATAATGATGGAATGTATAATGCCAGACATTCTGAAACATTTTGTCAAGGCCTCGGCCAAGACGTCTAAAATGATTAAGGCCTCGGCCAAAAACATAAATCAAAATTGGGAAAGGGCCTCGGCCAATTCCACGTCTAGTTGTCTCATGAGACCTACCGATGCATCGAGGAGCTATAGCGGGCTCCACCCGTCACTTATTAAGTCCAATACATTCCTCATATGAATAGGTTTAAACATATCATAAACCATAACATAATCGTATCACATAAAACATGCATAAAGGAAACATAAAATTTCCACATTTCAATCACAAGATATCAATACAACACATTGATATAATAAAAAAGATTTCAAAACCTTTTTCAATACCAAAATAAAAGAAAGTTAAAACTTTGTATTTATTTTTCATTAAAAAAAATGATGGCTTGTAGAGGAAGCCGAAACTCAAATAGTGGTCACGGCGGCGGAGAAGTCGTTGTCGCCGCATACGTACGACAAAAACATTCCCTTTTGTCGTTTAGTAAACGCTTCGTATAAAAAAGATTCCTTTTGAATAAACGTAAAAGTCAAAGTGGTTTATACACCGTATAAAAGAAATTTCTGTATAAAACCAAATATGCCTCAATGAAAGGAGATTGAGACGAAGTCCTTACAAAGATCATTTTTAAAATAAAATAGATATATTATGTGTATTCACTATAGGTACACATAAATAAAGTAAAAATACAAAATAAGACATAATAATATCATGACATAATTTGAAAGTAGGAGATTAACCCAAAGAATGGAAGTTGGGTTAAAAAGTTCCCTTACCTTGTGTCCGACTTGACTCAACCGTTCTTTAACCTCCTGAATAATAAACTAGAGTTAATATCTACCTTATTAAGAACCATTTTCAATTTCATTATCTTTTTTATATCACTTATTACAATGATATGAACATTATGTAATTATTTAAGTTAATAACGGTCGTTTTGTCGATCTTTGGTACTTGAGTCAAAAATAAACTTCTTATAATTACAAGTTGTTCATGTGGTGAAATATCCATTATATCCGGAATTATATTCATGATGTAGATATCATATATATCATATATAAAGTATATACATTCATTCATAATGTCACGTAACATTTAGAGGTAAGAAATGAAATGCACCGTTCATGGAGACGGTAAGCCGTACGTACGCATGAACGCTACTTTCATTTCAATTTCATATTTAATGGAACTAAATAATAATGATATAAATGTATAATATAATTCCAGTATAATATAGTGTATAATACCATTTACTCCATCCTTTATACATCCCACATATGGCATTAACGATTCAAATCACTTTGAGGGGGCGGTAGTCCGCACTTCCTAAAATGAAATTATCGCATTTTACCCATAATGGAAATCATAAAGTAAGCCATAAATGAAAAATACAGAAGCATAAGTAAAACATAAACACATTATATATCATATATAAATATAGTGACATCTTAATGGCCACCTTTGAAGGTGTTATATGAGTGTTGAACAATCATCGTTTCGTGAGGCAGAAATTCGCCATCCACAGAAACCGTATGTTCTTTAACCATTAGATGTAGGTGTGTGTAAGTGTAGCTCGAATCCTTCTTATAACAACATCCTAGTATATTGAGGATACTGGTGTTGTTACAAAAGAAATGAATAAAAAGAGTTTAGGGGGTTGGAGAAGAAAAATAAAACAAAACAACATTATAAAAGACATTACCTCAAAATCGGGTAACTCTTTTTGATTTGAGCTAAAGGCTTCCTTGGGAAGAGTTCTGCCCAAAGTGAGGATTCTAGGAGTAAGGGAGGGATGTTGGGAGAGTATTTGGGCAGGGGTTGGCCGAGCCAAATGGCTTGAAGTTGTGAATAAGGTGGAAGAGGTGGGGGCCTTTTATAAGTGGAGAGGAGGGGCTCTTTTGGAAAGATTGAAATGTTACATTATTTCAAAATGCTTTTCGGATTCTAAAGGTCCCACACTTATATAATTCGAGGCTAAGGTGATAAGGTTTCGAAATATCTTCATCCAATAGGCTTTGGACAAGTGTAAGCCTTGGATTTTGAATTATCTTCTCATTTTATTTAAATCGTTAAATAATGAGGTCATCGCCACATCATAATGATGTCATAAATAATTTAATTTATTTAATGTCTAAAAATTATAAAACAAATACTATGATGTAGGAAATATTTTTAGCTTTCTAATGAATATTTATAGTCAAAATTTGGACTTGTGTAACCCTACTTAAAAATTGTTTTAGTAAAACAATTTATGTTATTGTCATTTTCACTTTAACATTAAATAAAAAGTAATTTATGTTATTTCCCTACAAAAGTGGATCCATGGGGTCCCCAAGTTAGGCCATGGCTTGTCTTGGTCGGCCATGACACAACCAATAAGGTTGGGACATGTGTCTAGGTCATTTCATATTATTAAAGTATTATTTATACCTTAAACCACACTAATTACCACTAATCGCGATTAAAACTTAATAAGTTACTATTCACCAAAAAATTATTTTTATCCCATTGAACCACATTTTACTTCTTAATGACAACCATGTATGTCGGATTTTTGAAAATCAAATCACAGAAGTGGTAATATTTCATTTAAACGAAAAAAATCAGTTATTTAACTACCACTTAGTGGTTTCACTATTCATCAAAAATTGAAGTTTTTCAGAACAATGCCAAAATTTCACCCTAAGCTATAATTGATATTCCGAATTCAAAAATGATGTCTATTTTACAAAATTCCAAACATATAAGTTGCATTAATTAATTTTATAATTAATTCCCGCTGTTACAACAAATAGCGTGTTTTTAAGAAACAATTTATATCAAAAGATTGGCAATTGTTTATGTCCAATTTCAATGTTAAATTAATTCTAATGACCACCATTGGATAAAATGGTAAAAATATATTCTAATTATACCTTAAAACCACTAAATAGTATAATTTATCACTATGAATTATTTTGATTAAAAAAGTTGTTTTAAGTATTTTTCACTATTCATAAAAAATTAGAAGTTCTCAGAAAAATACCAAAAATTCAACATAGGCTAATTTCGATATTACGAATACAAAAATGAAGTCCATTTTGAAATATAAAATTTCTATAATTTTAAAAAGTGGTTATTACTATTCATAACGGCTACTTTGATTTGTCGCGATGTTTTAGAACTCGAAGTTGCGTACAATGCAAGCTATTGTATTATTGAATGAGAAGCGTATCATGGAAGCTCGGGGTGTTACACCTTTTTCAAAAACTCCATATAGAATTTGTATGAAAAACCATATATTTTATATTCTTTCTTTCTTGAATTTTTATATAATGATACACTTAATACAATCCCAATAGATTGATAGGCCTAGTATGTTTGGGTAATTATATATATAATAGTATAACTTATAGAGATACCCTATCATTATATAAAAATCACCATAATATAACCATAAATTAAATTGACATTATAAAACTACATGGTAAATCCTTGGATTGTACATAAGATAGGGATGGGAAATAAATCGTAATAATGGAATAATTAAAACATATCATAAAATAAAGTAGAAAATATGATTGAACATTTATTACATGATGACCTTTAATTGTGAGAATCATAAGATATAACATTTAAGAAATATATAAGATGATAAAAATCAAAGAATTCATAGGAATGTAGAAACAAAATAAAATCATCATAAGCATATATCAAGGATAAACCTTGAGAAATCCTAACATAGTGTCAATAGACATACCTTCTATGAACCACACATTGTAACTCATAAGATAAAAAAAATTCCAATTCATTGAAATGCAAAATAATTTCGGGTCCACCCAATACATTCATTTAATGTACATCCATTTGAGTCTGAGACATATAAAACAATATAATAACATATTTAATCAATTTCTATCACACGATTAAAGAGTTTGAATCATATATATGGAAGTCCTTAATCAATTAAATAATGGTACATCTAAATGAATACCCTTAATTGGAAATAATAATGGGTATTCACATCACAAAAGTTAGGAATGGAAAATTTTGTGAGAAATTCGGAAAGATGTTATAGCACATAATGGCCCATGGAAGGGTTTAATGATAGGAAAATGTGGACAATAATTAAATGGGTATAACAAGTAATGTAATTTTATGTTTAAATCCCAATAAAAAATAATAATTGGAAATAAAATGGATTTATAATAAGAGTGTAATTGAATTTAAACTAGAGGAAGAGAATAAATTACTTTGAGTGGGTGATTCTAAAATCTTGGGAGGAGTACCATAAAAGACTGGATAAACCTTGGGAGGTGTGAAAAGAATAATATAAAGATTAAATTCATGCTCAATTGGTTTTTACTAAATATGTATGAGAGTTTGGGTGGGAATTTATAGTGAAATAGATCAGTATTATTTATTAACATCAAAACATTATATTCAATTTTCTACCTTTTAAAAAAAATCAAAAAATTGGATTCAGTCTCCAAAAAATAATCAAAACCACAGACCTTCATATGGATTTTCCCTCGGTTTCTACAAAAGAGGAGTGGATTCCAATTTTTTATTATCATTAAAACATAAACACTTATTATAATACCATTGTTGATGCGTAAGTGATTCGTGACAAAAATGAATTGTTTTTAAAAACATAAGATAAAATATAAGTTTTGAGAATTAAATATTGGTCTGTAAATTTAATCAAATAAATTAAGAAACCCATTATTTTAAATGGGAATTTTTTTGTCATGGATTTACCTTATATTTATTATTAACTAATCTTTGGTCTATTATGATGTAATAATATAAACTATATAATTATATATTATTTAAAATGCACCCAAAAATTTGACTATCTCAGAAAATTTAAAAAAATAAATAGAATATAATTTTTAAATTATGTTTTCAAAAATAATATAGAAATTACTAAAATAAATTTATAAATATAATAAATTAAAAATTTAAATAAAAAACATAATTTACTATGAAATACTATCTTTTACGACGATTGTAGCTTTTTTAAACTTATTGAAATTACATTGGATTTAATAAAATTTTATTATCATTTATATTTAAATAAATATTATATAATAATAATGTATAATTAGCATAATAATTTTTCCAAAATTCATGAAATTATCAGAAAGATTTTTTTTGTTAAAACTAAATATTTCCCCAAAATGAAACTTTTGTTTCATTGTATCAAAATTTATTTCATTAAAAATCATTATATATTAACAAATATAAATTAATAATGGTAAAATATTAATATAATAATTATTTTAATAAAAATAAAATATTATAATTTATACTACAATGTTCTAAAATGTAAATGCCTTATTACACCCATGTATTCCATAAGGGTATGGTGTGAGATTTTAATAGATTCTTGGAGTGGTTCGAAATAATTTTTTCGGCTGTGATATCAATAAGATTGAACTTCTCCAATAAGTGCTTTCACTTGAGTTCCAATTTTTTAATCTCAACTTGTGGTTGTTCAAGGGAAAATCCATGTGATTTTATATTCCTCCAAATATCTGATAAATGAGTTTCATTGGTAGATCCTATTGGTTTTGACCATCCTTTATTATCTCAGTGTCAATTTGACTTTATCATATCCATTAATATAAACCAATCTTAAAAATAAATGGTGAATGACTTTATTAACTATGGTTATGATACATAATATTCTATTGAGCCCCAAATACAATTATTGTACATATTTTATAGTGGTACTTAATTAAAAAATGAAATATTGGTCATATGTTTTCTAAAATGAAATTATTCAATCAAAAAACAATGGGGTGGGGAAAGTGGAACTAGGATATTATCAAAGAGGGGAACCAAGTCATAGAGTAAGGTATCATTCCTCAAAAATAGATACAAAATTTCATCATTCCTTCCATGATTCCATGGAAAAATAAAACTATCATCTTGTGAAAACTTTATATACATATAATCGAGAATACCAAACACATATAGTGAAGGGGAATATGGCTCTGGTGTATGTTCTCATTCCCCAACAGAAATATTTATATTGGGAGAATAATGACTCCATCAATAGAAGATGTCATACCCTATAATATCTGTGGGATACTAACCTTTTTTTATTTATAGGTAGAGGATCCCACATGATAAAACCATGGGGGTATAATAACCCAAACTAGGTATGGTGAGAGGTAAGTAAAACATGATGTAACCCTATTATCAGGGAAGGATTACATTTACCATTAGGCCTTATTTCAAATCCTAATCCATATAATGTTGATGTAGTATATCATGCTCAATTTAAAAATTTCCATACATTTTTATTCATATATTAGTCCACCATCATGTTATGTTACAATAATATCAACTATAGACTAATCGTGTGCTAAAATTTTAGTTTAAACAAGGGTATACAATCAATTGATAGTTCTGGGAGAGGTACATGGTGTATCCTCTAGAAAAAATGGCTCGTAGCCAATAAGTCTAACCTGGTCAAATATTTGAACCCACATGGATGGTAAAATATCCATATAAATAGAATTTTATATGAGTAAAAATATTATGATTTGAGGTTAATTTAATATGGTACTAGAAGGGGTATATGGAGTTTCCAACAATTCTCGAGTCATTTTTGATAAAGGATACATGACATGTGGTTTTTTTACACGTGTCATGGGAGGCCGCTCGAGTTCCTGGGTGTGCACCTTTTGTACTTGTTGATCTAGCAAACTAGGGTCACATCATGTGTGTGTGTGTGTTTTTCTAGGACACATGAAATGTGATAATTTTATCTAAATGAAATGAACATGATGCAACACATGGTTTACATGACATGTTTTTTTATGAACTACTTGTAATGTAGTCAGGAATTTTGAACAATGTTCATCCTTCTCTTGAATATTTTCCATAAGAAAAAAGCCACATCATTTTTAAGAATTATATCCCAAGAAATTGACCACATCATCCAAGGTATTTCAACAATTGATGATTAGATTCTAGAAATATATATCTTGAAAAATAGATCCTCACTCTTCATTTGAGATCGCGATGCCCAAACAAGTTTCAACCTAGAATAATATCATGCCATCTTAATTTCACAATTTATTGTCACCCATGATTTTAAAACTGAACTATAATACCTTATTTTAAATGCACTATTATTATATATGAAAAAAAAATTAAATATGTAAATGACATGATCTTTGGGAATAGTGGAATCACCAATTAAAAATTAAAGGCTTGAGATGAAGGATTCAAAAATAGATTGATAATACCAAGGAACTATAAAATTGTATAACTAATATGACCACACATAATAATTCATAAATTAATATTATTAAATATAACCAAATAAAGGGATAATAATAATTTAAAGAAAAAATAGGTCATAAATAAAATTTTTAGGAAATGTATATGTTCACATGGACATGTGAATTTAAATATGAAATTTAAAACAAGTAGGATAAATATATAAACTCAAACATATCAAATATTGGGTAATAAAAAACAACAGTAACAACTACCTCGATTATGATCAATTTTTTATGAAAGATATTCCCAATTCATTATTATTTGAAATCCTAGGGAGGTTGTCATTGATTCTATCAATAATGCTTGATTACCCTCCTTGCATTCCACTAAGGAAGGACTATCTCAAATACTAGTATTACATGGATAACCCTGTGGATTCACAAAAATAGAGTATATTTAGATATAATCTAGGTGAATAATTTAATTAAAAAAGATAATTCAATTATATTAGAAAATAACATTGACCCCCCAATGACAGATCCCAACCATGGTTCTTGATTAAAATGAAAATTATGTTTCACATAGGGTAAATCCCATGATAATGACATAATATTGGTCTCAATTCCCCCATTTTAAACCCCATTAAAGATATAAAATACTATTTGGAAAACATTTCAAACTAAAAAAATAAAATATTCATATTTTTTATTTATTTAATATTTAGGTTCCAACAATAATTGATATATATACCCACACAAAAAAATTAAATGGAATCCTCATAAATATTCAAATTATATAGACATAAAAAGTATATTTTTTACATGTAACTCCATATGTTTGATTTTTAAAATATTTTATTATTTGTCATTATGTTATTAAGTTAGTGGCGTTTTGTTTCTAGAAGATTCAATGTATTTATATAGATTTTGGATGGAATTAAAAGAGCACATATTTGCATCATGGGTAGGGAAAACCATGAAGAATTTTTATGTAACATTGTTGGTTCAAATGGTGGTATAGGTGCTAGTGTGTGGTGGTTACATGATATGTGTGAACCATACATCCAAACCATTCAGTTTTGGATTTTCCACAAAATTTCATCTATAAATTTCATTCAATTCTTACCAAATGTATGGAGCCTAACCTTGTATGATTTCATATTGGATTGAAAATTATCTTTTTAAAATGACAACTCTAATGAAATGCTCATTTTATCCTACATTAGTATGACCATCGAAAAAATGGTTCCTTTATGTAATATAAGATATAATTTCTAATATATAGCTGGTTTATTATTTATTATTAGAGTATTTTACCTAGGAAGTAAATATAATAATATTGTCTCTCATTCTTCTCTTTTATCATCTAATGTTTGATTCGTAGAAACCCTGCTATAGAGTTTACATGAATTTATCATTTATTTATTACTTATTTTTGATGGGTTTTTTAATTCAATAGTTTAAGGATGTAAAATTTAGTATCTACAAATTTTTTAGGTTGGTGGATTTATATAACTATACTTATTTGATGAAGTTAATGGATATTGTAATCATAATGTTTAATGTCTATGTTAAGGGGTGTAAAAAAATTATAAAACCTTTTTAGGATTTTAATATTTATGTATGGATTCTTGAAATTAGGGTAATGGTAAACTCCCATAACATGTTTGGGGAAATGACTAAGTGGTTATTGGGATGAAAAATAATGGTTTTTTTAATGTGTAAAATTGGAAGAACCATGGGTTAGTGTGTATTCATGATTAATATTGATGGGGAAATTTTTGGTTCTAAATTGTATGCCATGTTGATAATGGGGAACATTGTATTACACTACCATGTGATGAAATGGGCCATGAGGAATGAGTTTTTTCTCATAAGTTTTGTGTATTCGGTGAGTTCCTCTTTGATAGGTGATACATTGGGTTTATGAAATGGATCATACATGGGATGTTTTGTTGAATTTCATGTGTGTGATATCATGATGTATTGTGTATTGTGGTGTGATAGTTTTACACATATTTGTTTATATATATACATATATCTTGTCCACAAGTTTTTCTTCTAATATCCTGTTTATAAAAACATTCTTTCTACGTTATTCTTTTCATAATGGAATGTATATGATGTATTTAGGAAACCAAAATATATATTTTAATACTCACTCCCATTTATATGAATATTGATGTTTATGAAAATATCTTTTATCATGATATGTGCAAGGGGGAGACCACTTACTCCTTTATTAGAACATTATGATGTTCGGGTCACTAAGGATGGTGGTGGGTGCCTCAAAGAAGCTATTGTATTGAGCTAGGTGTGGTGACTTCTGTGAAATGTAACTTTTATATTTTTAGTTTTCAGGTTTATAGTTCCACATTTTATAATTACTGAAAAAAATGATTTTGGTTATTATTTTGTTATGTATTTATCATTTATCTTGTTTTTATGAGGCAACATATTTATATTTTTTCATTGTACTTTCTTATTACTTTTGTGTAATAAGTATGGGTAGTTCTCCCCAAAATACTAACAATATTATAATCATGTCTAAAAAGATGGTCTAGTGTTGGAATGTTGAAAATAGTACTAGTTTTGGAGTGTTTTATCAATCATGATTGTAGGCATGGAAATTGTATTTACTGAGAAATGAAATATAGGGTATAAATGGGTTTAACTAACATATTTATACCAATATTATAGTTACTGGAGTAGTATGTCTATCAATAGTATTGTTCAACACTATTAGGTGTATTTTCTCGACATCTTCATGGGTTTAGATAAATATTTTTGGGTATCATCCATTGGTAAATCGACATCCTAATTGGATATTATCATTTACATAATATTACTAGGACCATTTTTTTGAATTTTTCTAATATAGAATTTCATGGGGTTTTTTGGTCATAGATTGGTGGGTTTTCTATTGGTATAGGGAATTGGCACGTTCTAGGTGAATTAAAAATCAATAAGAGGGAACCATTTAGAATTTATTTCCACACAAACGAGTATTAAACCCTATTTTTTTAGAACAATTGTGGACTGTTTTTATGTTTTGGAAATGAAAATTTGACTAGGGAACCATGTTATGTGGATATGTTACTGTAATTTCAATGGTATAACCCACAAATAATTCATATTGGCATAGGATCTAATAAGTTGTATGAACATATTTGTAGTATTAATTAGATCTCAATTTTCTATAGTACACTACATGACATTAATGTTATGTTAACTGAGTAGGTTCATGAAAACATGGAATGAAAATTGTGAGATTTATCTCATTATGTTAAGGTTAATTAATACGTCACATGGAAGGAATATTTTGTTTTTGTAACAAAAAAATATCTCTTAATACCTTATGGGTTTTTATGAAAAGAAATTTCATTGATCATAAAAAATATGATCTCTTAGTTATGGAACATAGAGATCTATTTACTAAAAATTTCACTTATCTCGAGGCATTTAGACTAGTGAATCATTGAAATCATTAATGTATTATTAAATTTTATTAATTGATATTATCTCTAATGTATTTTTAATATTTATTCATTACTACACTTATATGGTGAATATAGAGATGGTGGTATAAAACGACATTGCATGTATTTTATGTTGAGGTAACACTTTTTCCACCTAGGAATATTGTTGAAATTTTGATTTTTCAAAATAATGGAAAATTTTAGAGTTTCTCATTGGTTCGTAGAGAAACATAAAACCAATCAATATTGGATGTTATCCTCCATGTTGTAATAAGCATCATTGTTTCTTTCGATGTTTCTCCTTGAAGCATATTAAATGGGAATATATGGAACCACATGAGCATTGTCACTATAGTATTCAAATCGGAAATCTAAAATGTTTTTTTTCACCTATAATTCAAATTAAAATTGTTTAAATGGATATAATGTTACTGAGGCCAAAAATGATCAGCCTATATGATCTCAATGGAGTTGTCTTTATAGTAAAGGTTGGTTCCCTATAATTAACTAAAAAGTAATTTTTTATTAAAATTCCTTGGATACAATTATCTATACATCATGTACCTATACATTTATAGTGTTGAAATTTTGACATCCACTATTTAAAGAGAAATTTCTATAGATTAATTGTTTTATCAAAATTTTATAACAATTCCCATCCGATAATAAGAAACTCAAGATACTACAACATTAATAATAAACATATGTCTCAAGTTCTAGATATTTCATAATGAATGGACATAGTGTATGTCTTGCTATTAGATGCAGGGGGATCAAAAGCATTGAGACTTATTCTCATGAAGATCAGACTTGATGTTCTCTAGTAGGTGAGATCATGAAGATATATAGGCTAATAAGAACACAACAGGTTTTAGATGTCATTAGATGTTTCAATTTACTAACATCTATATTAGTATACTGAATAGATATCATTATCAATGTGTTCCATTTGATCACATACTTTTATGTAAGGAATAATCCTCGACAATGATGTTTTGGTGAGGTAGCTTATGTTGGGTGCATCATTGGTGGTACTTCATTTGTTAAGAGGTAACGATATAACTTTTCTCATCCAATTCATGGAAATGATATCTCAGACCTAGTTGATTAGGATGGTAGTGCCAGCATAAATACATGGCCAATGTAGTCAATGGTAAGTCTGTCTAGTAATATCTAAAAATATGAACACATTAATGGTTGATGACATAAGCAGTGAATCCTTTTGATGTGATATCATGATACAATGAGATTATATTACACAATATGTGTCCATGGGAAATTTTGTCATTTCTATCAATTTTTTATATCTCTTTAGAGGCCTTTATAGGTTGCTAGACTATGAAGTTGGACCATGAATATTATTCACTCCTATATAGAGAAGGTCTTATAATGTTAAACACAATCATGTATTCTAGAGTCTTCCATATTTTGTTGAATAGGTATATAAGACATGGTGGTCCCCACCATAGGGTCTGAGATTTGTCTAAGTTTTATGGATTAACAAATAATATTTAAATACAATAGTATTCGAATATATAATAATAAGTTTGAATTTATTTATTAATACTATGATTTTTTTTGGATGTTTGAAAATAATTATATAAGTAAAAATTATATAAATATTAAATTATATTTTAATATTTTAGTAATTAGAAGTCGAATTAATGACTCATTTTTATCATGTAATAAATTAACATATTACATGTTTGTGAAAAAAAATTAAATGACATTATGAAACAGTTTTTCATCGTAATGTGTCATGTGATACTTATTTAATGGGTTATTTATTTCCTTGGATAGGGGACCCCTTTCAGAGTATTTAATCTTTCCACTATATAAGAAGAAGAGAGACACTCAATTAATTATTATGAATTCTAAAGGAATGATAGAAACATTCACCTCCCATAATAAAGAGAGAGAAAGGAATCATGTGACTATTCAATCAATGAACGGATTCATGCCTCCAAGGAATTAGATCAAGGTGATTTTCACGACATCAATAGAATTATATATGTTCTACTAGATCTCCCAGAATTCAATGATTGGTGAACACATGGACTCTTATAGCATATGGGGAAGATATAGAAGGTTTCATATTTGTATCCTTCAAGCAATGATCATTGATGATGATATACAGTCAAAATCAAAAATTATTGGAATGAGTTACATGTTTTGTTTTAATTTTTGTGGTTTGGAAAATTTTCATGAGATAATGGAACCTTCCATGGGATTGAATTAACTGAGATGATGAAGTTTCACTAATTCATTGATGAAAAATTTTCAATCGCTGGCCAAATGGATTTTACTAAACACCCAATACCATCAATTAGTAACATATTGATCACATGAATTTTCTCAATGAATAAAAAAAAATTTAATGAAATTAAGTAGATATTTTTAATCATGTCCTAACAGATCTAACTACTATTCAATGAGAGCATGGACGACCATGTTACGGTCATCCGAAAAACAATTATGGATTGAATGAGGTGTTTTAATGTATTAACATTATACTACATATATGTGTGTGTGTGTGTGTTTAACAAGAAAATATATTTCCGGTCATTTACAGAACATTGGGAAAACTAATGGTGACCAAAAAAAATTACTGGTTGGCTATAAATTCCACTAGTTTTTCGAATTTTGAATAAATAAAAATAATAATAACATTTATCTAATGCATGAAATTTAGGTTGACAAAAGAAGCTTCACAATAAAATGGGGGTGGGATACCCACCCTATGCAATTCCCCTCCTCACAGATTATGAAAGGCAGAGCACCCCCTGATTGAATACACATGGGATGAAAGAAAGAAAAAATTCATTCTCAATAAATTATGTGTCATATTTTCCTAGTCATATTTATTCACTATTCTAATTTTCTCATTTAAATTCTTATTCTCAACATGTTATCATCATGAATGGTCAAAAATAAGAAAGGTGTGTTTTAATTTTTATTATCACCACCTATTTGGATTGTTATAATTACTTATTGTTTTTATCTTCAAATGACCGCCAGATTTGACGATTTATGTGATTTGAATTGATTTATTTTTCCATTATTGATTGGATGGTATAATTAATAAATCATTACAAACAAGAATGTTTTAAATGAGTAATGTGATGTATTGATTTATTTATTTCCAATCCCCACATGAAATATTTATTAAATGATTATGGTGGGATATATATATATAATATTGAATAATTGTATTAACCTGATTTTAATGTTTTGTAATTATCATCATCTCAAATATAATGAATCTCTAATTCACCAATATTGACATTACCAAAATAAATTTCATGTTGTGGACTACGGATGTGTGAAGGCATGTTAATCCAAGGATCTCACAGAAACAATTAAAAAATATAATTTACAAACAATCCAAAATAAAGAAATGGTGATGATATTCCCCATAAGACATCTCTATGAAGGTTTGAAATTTAAATAACTCACAAAAAAATATCCATACAAGATCTGGAAGTGTTTGAAATAGAGGTATGATCATAAAAAATAGGTTGTTCTTCCAGCAACCTGTGATGAATGGAATGATTTACACTTCCAAGAAATTAAAATGGTCATTGATTACAATTCCTCCACGTATAGATTTGTATCACAACTAATGTACTTTGAAATTGGGATTACAGATGCCGATAATCTTGAAAATAAATATATGAAATTTAATGAATCTCACATAACCCTAAAACAACAATATCGATTATAAGGTTATTTAAAATATGCTGATCTCATGTCATCATTACTTATATCAGATAAGAATAGTGAGTTATTGATTAAAAATCATAAGTCTCATCTTACCAGTTTAGTGTTATCATTTCCTGAAGCAAATGTCATATTTCATGAAAAATAATCATGAAATAATTTAGGGACACGATTCTCATGGTGGTCATGGTTTTGGTGGAAGATGCGGTCGAGAATGTGGTCATAACCATGGGCCTTCTAGAAATGAATATCAGAATCAAAGAAACATCATATCAAATACTCTGAGGATTCCTAAAGATTTATACTATATGTGTGCTTCTAAGGGACATTGGTCTTGAGTTTTTCGAACCCTATAGCACTTTTTAAGCTCTATAAAGTATCTATTGAAGCAAATAAAAATGAACCACACTTTTCTGAGACATATTATAAAGAGAAAGAAAATGAGATGAATTTCAATGAGAACCATGAGCCATCAAATGATTATTTAACTTACCTTAAAGTGAGTGATTTTACATGTGAATATGATGAGATTATAGTTGGAAATAATTTGGAAATATTACGGTTGTTATGATATTTCATTTATTATGTATGTTTTATATTTTAGATGTTTTATTATTTGAATTTCACAAGGTGTTTATTATAATATTATTCTCATTACTTTGAAGCACTGCAATCAATTACATAAATGGGATGGATATTTTCATACTAGAGAGTGGAACAACACACATAATTCGAAAGATAAACAAATTATTTTTCTAACGTTAAATCAACAAGATATATCGTGAATACTATATCAGGTCCTTCAAATCTGATAGAAGGGTCTTGTAAAAAGATTTTTTCTTTAACCAATGGGGTATATTTTTATATAAATTATTTTTTCCCCAAATTCTAAAAGAAACTTGTTAAATTTCAATGATATATACTAGAATGTGTGTGATACTCAAACAATATATGATAGAAATAAAAATTACTTGTGTATTACCATTAATAAAATTGGTAAGATTCATTTACTTGAAAAATTACCAAAATTATCATCTGCATTGAATTATACAAATATAATTTCAATCGAATCACATATGAAAGTAAAGAGTGGAAAAAATCGTTGATTTTTGGCATGATCGACTAGGTCATCCTAGTTCATGAATCATGAAAAAATAATTTAAAGTTCTGATGGACATTCAGTAAAGGTCCAGCAGATCTCTCCACTATGAAAAATTCTATCTGAGTCTTGTTTTCATGGAATAATGATCATTATACCATATCAAGCTAAAATGAAGGCTGAAATGCCATAATTTATTGAAAAAATTCAATGGGATATATTTACACCAATTCATCCATCATGTGGGATAATTAAATATTTTATTTTATTAATTGATTCATCCACCATATGGTCAAATGTATGTTTTCTCTCAACTCATAATGTTGTGTTTTCATTTTTTTATCAGAAATAATTAAATTGAGATCACAATTCCATGATCATTTCATCATGGAATTAAGGATTGATAATTCTTGAGATTTTACCTCTAAATCTTTCATTGATTATGGTACTGAAATGGGGATTATTGTGGACCATTCAGTCATCCATGTGAATACACAAAATGTTTTATTTGAATCACTAATAAAACACCTCCATCATATTTCTAGACCATTAATAATGATAAAACTTTTGTTGATCTCTATATGGGGTCATGTAAAATTTCTTTCCATGACATTAATTCACATCAGACCATGTGTAAATCATAAACACTCTCCACACATATTTCATTTTGGCCAAGATTCTGATATCTACCACTTAAGAATATTTGGTTGTGTAGTATATACACCAATTGCTCCCCCTAAATTTACTAATATGAGACCTCAAAGGGTGATGGTAATATATGTAGGATATGAATCCTCACATCATAAAATATCTTGAACCAAAAACTAGTGATGTATTTAATTAACTTTTTTCTGATTGTCACTTCAATGAAGATGTATTCCCATTATTAGGGTGAGAAAATAAAAAAAGGGAGATTTTTTGGAATGTGAAAGCATTATCTTTTCTCGATCCTATCACCCGATAGTGTAAGTTGTAAGTGAAAACTATTTTACATTTTCAAGAACTATAAAATCAATTTATTGATTCATTTAATAATTAAAAGGGGCTGACTAAATTGCATATACCAGTTGTAAATACACCAACTAGAATTTATGTCTCGAGAAACATTTACCAAGTGATGTTACAGAAATCTCAAAAACAAGCCTGAAGCGTGGAAGACCAATAAGATATAAGGATAGAAATCCTCTGAACAAAAATGGATGATGATAATTGAAACCCCCCATTAGAGATACATGTGTTCTAGAATAAACACATATGTAATTGTTCTTAAAGAAACACATGATGAGAATCACAAAGAGAATTCACAAGATATAGAAAACCCTGATTCTTTGGAAAATAATGAAATCTCTCTTAATTATAAAACTACAGGTGATATATGGAATTCGAGTAATATAGAAAACCTAAGTGAAATATTTTCATATTCTATGTAACATGATATAGAAAATGAAGATCCAGAACCAAGGTTTATTATGTAATGAAAAAAATGTCTTGATTAGAATAAATGGAATGAAACAATGAAATTTGAATTAAATTACAATAATAGGAAACAGGTTTTTATAAATATCATTCTCAAACTATAATGTTTGAAGCCTTTTGAATATAAATGGGTTTTTATACGTAAGACTAATGAGAAAAACAAGACTGTAAGATAAAAATATCCTCTTGTCACACAAGTTTTTTCTCTGAGACTTGTAATTGATTATGAGGAAACAAATTCTCTTGTTATGGATATTATTAATTATTGATATCTAATCAGACTTTCAGTAGTTTAGAAGGCTAATATAAATCTTATGGATGTTGTTACAACTTATTTATATGGGTCACTTGATAATAGTATATATATGTGAATCCCTATTGGATTCAAAATACCTGAAGTATTGAAATCAAAACCCTATGATCTATATTAAATTAAATTGAAGAAGTACATGTATGGATTAAAACAATATGGGTGTACGTGGTATAATATTTTCTATTAATGTTTTTTAAATAAAGGGAATGTAAATGACCACATATTCCTATGTGTTTTTATTAAGATAACAACATATAGATATATAATCACTGTTATTTATGTTGATGATTTAAATATCAATAGAACCCAATAAGGGATAAATTACAAAATGAAAAAAATAAAGGATTAATTTGAAATGAATGAAATTGGAGAAACCGTGTATTATCTTTGATTAAAAATTGAGCATATGTTAAGCAGTATATTTTTACATAAGTCAATTTACACTAAAAAGGTCTTAAAATGCTTTAATATAGATAAAGAAAATCCTTAATGTACTACAATGGTTGTTCGGTATTTAAATATTAAGAAAGATCAATTTGGACCATGTCATGAAAATGAGGAGTTAGTTAGTCCAGATGTACCTTACCTCAGTGTTATTCGAGCGCTAATGTATCCTTCAGACTATACTCATCCTGATATATCTTCTTCTTCTATTTTTTTGGAAAGATTTAGTTCAACCCATAAACAATGACATTGGAATGGTATTAAAAATATTTTTAGTCACTTTTGGGGAACTATTAATTTTTTTTTATTCTATTTATACAAATTAGAAAGGAAGATGGGTGATTTTTCAGATTCTGTTTATTTATCTAATCTGCAAAATGTGTGATCACAAACTGGTTATGTGTTGACATTAAGCGGTACTGCCATATCAGGGAGATCAAAAAATTTGACACTCATCACAATATCTTCAAATCATGAATAAGTTATAGAATTACATGAATCATGTTGAGAATGTGTTTTTTTACAGTCTATGAATCAATGCATTCAAGAAGCATGTGTATTTTCTTTAGATAGTAGCCCAAAAATTTTATTTGAAGATAATGCTACATGCATCACAGAATTTATGGAAGGCTTCATCCAGAATGATCAGAAAAAACATATACAACTGAAATTTTTCACTTTCACACAAGATTTAATGAACAATTAAGATATCAGTATGAAATATATTTGATCAAGCGACGACATTGATAATTTTTTTACAAAGACACTACCAACATTCATCTTTAGAATGTTTTTACATAATATAGGGATGTGAAGATTGAAAAATTTGTATAGTATATTTCATGGGGAGTCTACATGATTATACTCATTTCTATATTCCGGTTTTATCCCACTAGGTTTTTTTGGAAAAGGGTTTTAATGAGGTAGTATCAAAACACATATAAAATTGACAGTGGTGTGCATCTCAAGGGGGTGTTAGGAAAATGGTGGAATCTTCACAATCTAATGGGGGTGAGATTCCCACCCCTACAAATTTCATTCTTCACTACCTACAAAATGCACTACAACCCCCCCCCCCCATATATATAATACACATGGAATAGAAGAAGGAAACAGTTTTGATTATCAATAAATTATATTTATTCATTTCTTATTCATATATATTTTCGGTTACATTTCTCTGATTTTAATTTTTTTCTCAGAAATAACTAAATTATCTTAGGGAAAAACTTAAATATAATATGGGAGGGGTGGTGGATATCTATTCAATCAAATTCAATATAAAAAATATATATTTGTTCAATTTAGTTTTAAGTTATAAAAAGACTGTTTAGTAGGCTTTTAGGGAAAAGGGTAAAAATTATAAAGGGGATTGTCACGACCCGTCCACGGGGCCCGTGCCGTGACTACCCCAAGCACGCCTTCCATAGGCCAAGGGCTGGCGACTAGCACCAAAGGCATAAATCCTGATAACTAGGAAGGCATTACCTTTATAAAAGTAACAAAACACCACAGAGTACAAGCGGAAGTAAAACACTAAGTACAAAAAGAAGTGCTGCAAAGTAAATGGGCCAGAATACAAACCCAAAATAAATTACAACTACAACTGAACAAATTACAACAGAAAAAGACAACAGCTGGAGGGACGGAAGCGGCTCCTGGGTCCTCCTCCTCGGATCCTACCTGAAGTGTAGGTACAGATGGCGCAGCTCCCCGATCGTCCACCATGAATCCTACCTGAAGGGTAGGTACAGATAGCCTCCACAGAGCTCTCGTCTGTCAACCTCCTCCGAGTGTCGTCTCGCCGTGAAGTCCACCTCCGGACACTGACTTGTCGTGTAGTCCACCTCCGGGTACCGTCCAGTCCTCGAACACTCGGCCTCTGTCAGCACTGCATGTCGTCTGCAACCAACACAACGAGGTGCGGGCATAGCCCGTGCAGGGGTGAGTATAACGATACTCAGTAGGGACCCCGAGACCCTCAAGGTCTCACTAAATCCAACAAGGATAACCACAAAGAAGATCTCAACAGATAACCTCTACTTAGGTATATGCCCATACATATACCTAAGTTATCAAGTAACCCATCTCAATCATGAGGAAACACAAGGATCATGAGATCAGCGGATAACCACTACCCAGGTATATGCCCATACATATACCTAAGTTATCAAGTAACCCATCTCAATCATGAGAAAACACAAAGGTCAAAAGTCTCAGCTCAAACCAGGATTTTCATTATCGAAACCGTAACTGCTGAAGAGCTCCGTCTCTAGAGTGTACAGTGGTCCTGTCACGACTCCGAGGTACTGCTCACTAACCTAAGACTGCTGAGGTACTCCTCCTATCGAGTACCGCGGGCTAGCCACCCAAACAGAGTAGTGCTTTCCGCCGAGGTATGTCACCCAAACACAGTAGTGCACACCCCCTAGTAGCCTGCAGAGGTACTCTCCGGACGAGTACCGTGGGTCTGCACTATCACACATGTAGTGCTCCGTCCGCCATGGGTCTGCACCCAAACAAAGTAGTGCTCCATCCACTGGGCTAGTCGACTCACTCCAAGTCGAGTCGGTCAAGCAGTCGTCAGGTCTCAGTCGGTTACACGGTCTCCGTACTCCGCACGCTCGTCTCTGGGAGGGTCCGCTCCACGAGGTGCAAGTCGATACTCCAAGTATCTCAAGGTCCAACGAAGAAGTATCCCAAAGGACCACCTCGTCACAGGGGTCTCAACGCAACAGACGGCGCGTCGATCGGACGCCCGGTCTGTGAGTTATTAGCCTTTTCGTCCCAGGGGCCCGGTTGGTTTCGTGAGCGAACCAAACCCAGCCGTATCTCAACTGTACCCCGATCTCTCATAGGGTCTACTCATAGGGACCGTTTCTCAACGTGATCGTCAACGCCGCTGACGGTTCGTCAAACGGACGTCCTGTCTGAAAGTTATCAGCTTTTCCGTTCCATGGGCCCGGTTGGATTTCGGGTGCGATCCAACCCGGCCACTACCAACTGTATCCAAAACTCGGGCGAAGGATGCCAAAAGTTCCGTATCGTCAACAGGAACTCAACGCAACAGATGGCGCGTCAATCGGATTCCCGGTCTGAGAGTTATTGGCTTTTTCGTCCCAGGGGCCCGGTTGGTTTTTAAGGCAAAACCAACCCGACCGTACTCCACTTGCATCCAAACCTCGGGCGGAGTGAGCCAAAAGATCCGTCTCACTAAGAGGAAACTAACAAAGCTGACGGCACGCCAATCGGACGTCCGTAGCTCAAGATATGAGCGTTTCCGCTCCGAGGGCCCGGTTGGTTTCGTGTACGAACCAACCCGGCCAAACCCAAAGTATTCCGAAACCTTGAGTGCGATAAACCGAAACGACCGTCTTGCTCCAAGGATTGTGTTGCCACTGACGGAAAGTCGTTTGGAGGCCCGTAGCTCAAGTTACGGGCGTTTGAACGAAAGTCGTCCGAAGACGGGGGGTCCGGGCCCGGGCCGACCCGGGCCGACCCCCCCCCCCCCTGGTTGGCCCGAACCGGGTCGGGTCCGACCCGGTTGGCCCGGCCCGGCCCGGCCAGGGCCGGTCCGGCTCGGCTCGGCCGAGCGGCCGGCGCGGGGGAAAGCCGCCGCCCCGCGTGACACCCCCGCGGCACCCGCGGGGTGTTGGCCAGACAGCCGGACGCGCCGCGTGACAACCCCGCGGCACCCGCGGGGTGTCGCCCTGGACACCCGCGGGGTGCCGCGTGACAACCCCGCGGCACCCGCGGGGTGTCGCGCTGGACACCCGCGGCACCCGCGGGGTGTCGCGCTGGACACCCGCGGCACCCGCGGGGTGTCGCGCTGGACACCCGCGGCACCCGCGGGGTGCCGCGCTGGACACCCGCGAGGTGCCGCGTGACAACCCCGCGGCACCCGCGGGGTGTCGCGCTGGACACCCGCGGCACCCGCGGGGTGCCGCCGGAGTCGCTCCGGTGGCCCGTTTTTCTTCCCGTCTGCGTCGTTGTTCCTCCCGGGTTCCGTTCTTTACTGCGGGATCATCAAATTGCCCTTGCATCATATTTTGCCGTCGCCCGCCAAATCCGCAAAACACGAAGAACGGCGGAGGGTTGTCGGGCCGTGTTCGTTTGACCCGCACCCTCCGCGTTAGATAAAAGCAATGGGAGAAATTGTTCAACGCATGAACCGAAAATTTTAATAAAATAAAATTGTTCATTTGAAACCAGTTCTTTAATTTTTAAAGAACGTTCACGGGAATATAAAGAGGGGTATTCCAAAATTATAAAATCCCTACCTCGGAGTCGTCGCGCGTGAGCGTTCTTTACGGAATTGTTTGTCGCAGAAGAGGGGGGATCGTCGCATCGTCGCGGGAAGGCGTCGCGTCGTCGCGGAACACGGCGTTGAGTCGGCGAACTCAAGCAGTCGATCAAAGACCCGTCGCGGAGGAAGAGACGTCGCAGAAGAACGTTGTCGGCGTCGCGGATCACGGCGTCGCGTCGTCGATTTCCGGGTTCGGCTTTCTTCGCGTTCTTCGCGTTCTTCGCGTTCTTCGCGAAGGAGGAAGAAGATACAAGGATTCTGTCTCAACGAGAAATCCTCCAAAAAAAGATAGGTTGGTCTTATTTTATTATTATGCCAACACACGAAAGGGGGGGTAAGAAACGATTGAATTAATTCGTTGAATTAATTCAACGAAAGAAACAGGCCATTTAATTCACGAAAGAAACAGCCCATTTAATTCACGAAAGAAACAGCCCAATTAAATGGTCTGTTAAGATTTTAAGAAACGCGTCAGTTGACATTCATTAAGATGGGTTTTCACGGGTGCGTTTCTTAGCGGAAAGAAACGGCGGGGCTCGTGCGGGCCCCACCTCACCAATATCCTACCAAGAGGGTAGGATATTTCTGGATAGTATCCTATCCGGTTTAACTCAGTTTAAGCCGCTTTTAAGTGGCTTCAAGTGGCTTCCAAGTGGCTTAAGCGAAATAAAATAAAGTTGTCGCAAAATTATTTTATTTCTTAACTTTAATCCCGAGAATTAAAAACCACACCCGAGCAAACGCAACTCCGGAAGAGGCGTTTCTAAGCAAATACCGGCGCTTCGATTTCATCAGAGCCCTCAGAATTCGATTCCGGGCACCGGTTCAAAAGTTAGAAAAACTCACACGTTCGTTCACTGAACGTACCCGAGCCAAACTTCAGAAAATGATTCCGGGCACACCGGACCTCGGAATCAGGTGTCGTCAGAAGCTGCGCTCTTGTAAAATTCCAAAGAAAATTAAGAAAAAAAATTCCCTTGAAATTTACGGGTCTTTACATTACTCCCACCATAGGGCTTTACGTCCCCGTAAAGCTCCAACACAAACTTAGGGAAACAAAGGTGGTACTGAGCACGCATCTGAGCCTTCCACTCCCAAGTGCTCTCCTAGAGGTCCCCGAGCTGCCAAAGAAAGTGCACAAGAGGAATCTACCGTCCTCCTAGGATCCGCTCTTGTCGATCCTCGATCCCCACAGGAAACTCCGTAAAAGTCACCTCATCACCAAAGACCAGCTCCCCATGGTCAAAGATTTGTGTCGGGTCGTGCACGTATCTCCTCCGCTGAGATACGTGGAAATGTCGTGCACCTAGTGAAACTGAGGTGGATGGACCAAGTGGTAAACCATCCCACCTACCCAGCTGAGGACCTAGAAAGGTCCATTGAACCTCGGAGATAACTTGCCGCCTTGGCCACATCTCTGCAACCCTCGTCGAGGTGAGACCCGTATAAGGACGTGATCGTCATCCTCGAACTCCAGAGATCTCCAATTCTTGCTGGAACTGAAACTCAAAACGACTGCTGCCACGAGAGATTCCAACCAGAACTCTCGCCTCGAGGGTCTGACCACACCGTCGGCGTAAGTGTGATTATCAAGTCTCCTCTCAAGGTATCTCCAGACGTGAGGGTCAAGTCCACGGCTTACCGAAAACTCTAGGTCTGGAACAAGATTCGTGAAAGTGAGGAATGATTCATATCAACGTCTGTTACTACAGCAGCTAGTAGTGGACACAGACTGTCCCTTGAATCATTTCTAGAGCCATTGGGTCACACTTCTTGACCACATGCAGCCGCATTCTTCCACCGCCCTCCAGCTCCCTGATCCTGGCGGTAATAACTAAGGCGGGTGGTTGTACCATGTTAGGATGTACACCACCTCATGCTGCTCACCTAGCTGTGCCTCCACGTCTGCTGCTTTGTAGACTCATCTCTCCTTTAAGCTTCCTCTTCTTGAAACATTTAACACGCCCGAGTCTCTAAGACTGGCACTGGTTTCCTGTTTCTTACTGCACTGTGCAGTCTTCATCCGCTCCTAGATGAACTGCACCTCCTTTGCATACGATCTGGAAGAGCTACTAAAATTTCTCCTTTGACGAAAAGAGAAACCCGGTCTCATCCCCTCTCTAGATGAACCACGCCCATTGCCTAATACATTCAATCCTGGCATGAAGGATGCATTCATGCCATGGATGACGTCGTAAGGCCTCGACGTAACTACTAAGAGATCCAACTGTCACTCTCGTCTCCAAGGGTCGAGTCACACTGTCGGCATCAGTGTGAGGTCACTGGGTCTCCTTCAGTAGGAATTTAGAAAGTGAGGGTCAAGTCAACAGTCTTAACTAGGACCACTTAGTAACATCACAAAAGAGGACAGGAAATCAAACATCACAAGATAAGTGTCTTTATTTTATTACAGCTCATGGTACAAAGACACAAAAAACAACATCAACATGGAACTAGAAGTACAAGAGACGTATCCACTAGTTCCACTCCTGTCCACCTGCTCCAGGAGCTCTACTGTTGCTCAAGCATTCGTCACTGCCTCTGCCTCGGTGGCTCCTCAAAATCCTATGGATCAACTATACGAGGAGTCGGACAGTCACGTTCCAGGTGCCCCTTTCCACCGCACGAGTAACACAGTCTGCTTCTGGCACTCCTGGCTCTGACCCCACCCTGGGTGCCCCGCACCACCGATCCTAAAACCCGAGATCGCCCAACTGCTGGTCTGGTCCTCCTGGACCTCTGCATCATCTGTCTATTGCCCATAGATGACTCGGCTTCTGATCGAAAAACACGTGGCAAAGGCAGCAGCTCCTGAACACGCTCGGGGTGTAGAGCTACTGGCACAAAATCCACCCTGAAGAAGGTCTCGAAGTCTTCCCATGTGAAAGCCATCCCATCGAAAACTGGAACAAGTGGCTCCACAACCTGCCTGCTGCTGCCTGAAGAAGGCTGGCAGCAAAGGTCACCATGAAGTCTGATGGTGTCCCCACTAGCCTGAAGACTCCCACCACAACCTCCAGCCAATCCTCAGCTGCCTGCGGGTCCGTCTCTCCCCCGAACCTGGGTGGCCTCTGGTGCTGGAACTCATGCAGTGCGCTCAAGTAGCGGGCATCGCCTACTTCTGGGGCTGGTGGCATCGGTGGCCCAACGTATGGTAGTACCGCTGGCGCCTCTGCTGGTGCCTCAACTGCAAGAGGGCCCTGTACCGAAGCCTCGTCACTCGACAGGCTGTCAGCACGCACATCCCTCTGGGCTCTAGCTGGTCGTCCGAGAAAAGGAATCCTGAAAGAAACAACGTAACACGGTCAAACGATTATACCTGGTGAGCTGACCTGGTTTGAGCTGTTTTAAGGGGAAACCTTTGAAAACACACACGCAAACAGTGTTTTCGTGCACAAAGTCGAAAATCAGTTGCCAGGGTCCTGGTGTATGGATACGTCGGCCGCCCGCACCAACACTGGACTCCCTGAACTGAAAACCACACTCGGTACCCTTAACACTATTGCTTCATAGAAAGAAAGATCAGAGTCTGCGGTAGAACCGACCACCTCTGATACTAATTTGTCACAACCCGTCCACGGGGCCCGTGCCGTGACTATTCCAAGCCCGCCTTCCATAGGCCAGGGGCTGGCGACTAGCACCAAAGGCGTAAATCCTGATAATTGGGAAGGCATTGCCTTTATAAAAGTAACAAAACACCACAGAGTACAAGTGGAAGTAAAACACTAAGTACAAAAAGAAGTGCTGGAAAGTAAATGGGCCAGAATACAAACCCAAAAGAAATTACAACTACAACTGAACAAATTAAAACAGAAATAGACAACAGCTGGAGGGATGGAAGCGGCTCCTGGGTCGTCCTCCTCGGATCCTACCTGAAGGGTAGGTACAGATGGCGCAGCTCCTGGATCTTCCACCACGAATCCTACCTGAAGGGTAGGTACAGATAGCCTCCACAGTGCTCTCGTCCGTCAACCTCCTCTGAGTGTCGTCTCGCCGTGAAGTCCACCTCCGGACACTGACTTGTCATGTAGTCCACCTCCGGGTACTGTCCAGTCCTCGAACACTCGGCCTCCGTCAGCACTGCCTGTCGTCTACAACCAACACAACGAGGTGCGGGCATAGCCCGTGCAGGGGTGAGTATAATGATACTCAGTAGGGACCCCGAGACCCTCAAAGTCTCACTAAATCCAACAAGGATAACCACAAAGAAGATCTCAACAGATAACCTCTACTTAGGTATATGCCCATACATATACCTAAGTTATCAAGTAACCCATCTCAACCATGAGGAAACACAAGGATCATGAGATCAGCGGATAACCACTACCCAGGTATATTCCCATACATATACCTAAGTTATCAAGTAACCCATCTCAATCATGAGAAAACACAAAGGTCAAAAGTCTCAGCTCAAACCAGGATTTTCATTATCGAAACTGTAACTGCTGAAGAGCTCCGTCTCTAGAGTGTACAGTGGTCCTGTCACGACTCCGAGGTACTGCTCACTAACCTAAGACTGCTGAGGTACTCCTCCTGTCGAGTACCGCGGGCTAGCCACCCAAACACAGTAGTGCTTCCCACCGAGGTATGTCACCCAAACACAGTAGTGCACACCCCCTAGTAGCCTGCAGAGGTACTCTCCGGACAAGTACCGTGGGTCTGCACTATCACACAGGTAGTGCTCCGTCCGCCATGGGTCTTCACCCAAACAAAGTAGTGCTTCGTCCACTGGGCTAGTCGACTCACTCCAAGTCGAGTCGGTCAAGCAGTCGTCAGGTCTCAGTCGGCTACACGGTCTCCGTACTCCGCACGCTCGTCTCTGGGAGGGTCCTCTCCACGAGCTGCAAGTCGATACTCCAAGTATCTCAAGGTCCCACGAAGAAGTATCTCAAAGGACCACCTCGTCACATGGGTCTCAACGCAACAGACGGCGCGTCGATCGGACGCCCGGTCTGTGAGTTATTAGCCTTTTCGTCCTAGGGGCCCGGTTGGTTTCGTGAGCGAACCAAACCCAGCCGTATCTCAACTGTACCCCGATCTCTCATAGGGTATACTCATAGGGACCGTTTCTCAACGTGATCGTCAACTCCGCTGACGGTTCGTCAAACGGACGTCCTGTCTGAAAGTTATCAGATTTTCCGTTCCAGGGGCCCGGTTGGATTTCGGGTGCGATCCAACCCGGCCACTACCAACTGTATCCAAAACTCGGGCGAAGGATGCCAAAAGTTCCGTATCTTCAACAGGAACTCAACGCAACAGACGACGCGTCAATCGGACGCCCGGTCTGAGAGTTATTGGCTTTTTCGTCCCAGAGGGCCCTGTTGGTTTTTAAGGCAAAACCAACCCGACCGTACTCCACTTGCATCCAAACCTCGAGCGTAGTGAGCCAAAAGATCCGTCTCACTAAGAGGAAACTAACAAAGCTGACGGCACGCCAATCGGACGTCCGTAGCTCAAGATATGAGCGTTTCCGCTTCGAGGGCCCGGTTGGTTTCGTGTACGAACCAACCCGGCCAAACACAAAGTATTCTGAAACCTTGAGTGCGATAAACCGAAACGACCGTCTTGCTCCAAGGATTGTGTTTCCACTGACGGTGAGTCGTTTGGAGGCCCGTAGCTCAAGTTACGGGCGTTTGAACGATAGTCGTCCGAAGACGGGGGGTCCGGGCCCGGGCCGACCCGGCCCGACCCCCCCCCCCCCTGGTTGGCCCGAACCGGTTCGGGTCCGACCCGGTTGGCCCGGCCCGGCCCGGCCAGGGCCGGTCCGGCTCGGCTCGGCCGAGCGGCCGACGCGGGGGAAAGCCTCCGCCCCGCGTGACACCCCAGCGGCACCCGCGGTGTGTCGGCCAGACAGCCGGACGCGCCGCGTGACAACCCCACGGCACCCGCGGGGTGCCGCGTGACAACCCCGCGACACCCGCTGGGTGTCGTGCTGGACACCCACGGCACCCGCGGGGTGCCGCGCTGGACAACCGCGGGGTGCCGCCGCCTCCGGCCGCTGGCACCGCCGCGCCGGCGACCCGCGCCACCACCGGCTTCCGCGGTCTGCCGGAGTCGCTCCGGTGGCCCGTTTTCCTTCCTGTCTGCGCCGTTGTTCCTCCCGGGTTCCGTTCTTTACTGCGAGATCATCAAATTTCCCTTGCATCATATTTTGCCGTCGCCCGCCAAATCCGCAAAACACGAAGAACGGCGGAGGGTTGCCGGGCCGTGTTCATTTGACCCGCACCCTCCGCGTTAGATAAAAGCAATGGGAGAAATTGTTCAACGCATGAACCGAAAATTTTAATAAAATAAAATTGTTCATTTGAAACCGGTTCTTTAATTTTTAAAGAACGTTCACAGGAATATAAAGAGGGGTATTCCAAAATTATAAAATCCCTACCTCGGAGTCGTCGCGCGTGAGCGTTCTTCGTGGAATTGTTTGTCGCGGAAGAGGGGGGATCGTCGCATCGTCGCGGGAAGGTGTCGCGTCGTCGCGGAACACGGCGTTGAGTCGGCGAACTCAAGCAGCCGATCGAAGACCCGTCGCGGAGGAAGAGACGTCGCAGAAGAACGTTGTCGGCGTCGCAGATCACGGTGTCGCGTCGTCGATTTCTGGGTTCGGCGTTCTTCGCGTTCTTCGCGTTCTTCGCGAAGGAGGAAGAAGATACAAGGATTCTGTCTCAACGAGAAATCCTCCAAAAAAAGATAGGTTGGTCTTATTTTATTATTATGCCAACACACGAAAGGGGGGTAAGAAACGATTGAATTAATTCGTTGAATTAATTCAACGAAAGAAACAGGCCATTTAATTCACGAAAGAAACAGCCCATTTAATTCACGAAAGAAACATCCCAATTAAATGGTCTGTTAAGATTTTAAGAAACGCGTCCGTTGACTTTCATTAAGATGGGTTTTCACGGGTGCGTTTCTTAGCGGAAAGAAACGGCGGGGCTCGTGCGGGCCCCACCTCACAAATATCCTACCAAGAGGGTAGGATATTTCTGGATAGTATCATATCCGGTTTAACTTAGTTTAAGCCGCTTTTAAGTGGCTTCAAGTGGCTTCCAAGTGGCTTAAGCGAAATAAAATAAAGTTGTCACAAAATTATTTTATTTCTTAACTTTAAGCCCGAAAATTAAAAACCACACCCGAGCAAACGCAACTTCGGAAGAGGCGTTTCTAAGCAAATACCGGCGCTGCGATTTCATCGGAGCCCTCAGAATTCGATTCCGGGCACCGGTTCAAAAGTTAGAAAAACCCGCACGTTCGTTCACTGAACGTACCCGAGCCAAACTTCAGAAATTATTCCGGGCACACCGGGCCTCGGAATCAGGTGCCGTCAGAAGCTGCGCTCTTGTAAAATTCCAAAGAAAATTAAGAAAAAAAATTTCCTTGAAATTTACGGGTCTTTACAGGGATATTCTGGATTAAAGGTAATTTTCATTTAAAAATATAACTAAGGTGGGGAGGAAATATTTGGTTAAAAATAATTCAATACTTTAGTGTGAATCATTGACCACCGCCACCAGACTATAGCCTCCACTAGTTATATTGTGAGATTCTCTTCTTCACTGTTGGGAGCTCCACTACCCGCCCACTCAACTACAATAATACCTCCACCTGCTGGCATCCCACCTCCATTATCTGGTGTGCACCTACTCTGGTTGAAATCCCTCATGAGAGATGCCCCAGTTTTGACCTTTAGTAGTCCACCTTCAGCCAGGACCTAGCCTCCCACCGTGAATGTTTCCATTTGACTAGCCTCCCTCTTCCATCCTCGCATTTCATGCTCGATACCAGTGCCATAAGATTCACATACCATATCCTCTGTATCCCATACCATGTCTGGAACATCCTAGTTCATATCCATCTAAATGGTAGATAGATTGTATAATAGGGTTAGACTGATCCAATTCAAGTCATGGTGGGTTCAGTGTGACCTAAAATGCGTCTGAGTGGGCTTGAACGACCTATAATGACCTTCATGGGTTCTTCCCAACTCAAAACGGACCTTCATAGGGTTTTCCCAACATGCAATGTTTCTTGTAAGGGTTTATAGGGATTGAAAATATTCTGAAATTTTAAAAATTTATTTTTATTAGATTCTGAATTATAAACAATAACAATTTTAATAATATAAAAAACTAATTTATATTTTTTCTAAAATTACATTATTTAAATCATTAAATTTGGGAATAAAAACATAAATTAATAATTGAAAATAATAAAATACAATAATTAAAATTTAAATAATTCATTCAATATATTAATTTTTTTAATACTTATATTTATTGAATTTTAATTTTTATCATGCTTTTGATTAACCCATATAATAGTCTTGAGCATCAACGATTCATGATTTGTTTTGTTTAATTATTTATTACATGCATGTGATGTATGTAATAAGTAGTTAATATTATGATGATCTGTTCATTATCATATTTATTTCAATATGCATAAGGTTTTGTGCCTCTATCATTTAGTGTATGTACAATACACTTCCTGATACCTCCATCCATTCACGTGAGTACATTTTTTTATGGAGATGATGATGTAAGACATAGAATACACCAAGTCAAGTTGGTATAGAAAACATGCAATGAAAGTGTTAGACCATGGGTGAGCTTCATCACAAGTTACGATCTGAGTCAGGTATGAAACCCCTATATCCCCATTGATCCATTGACTTTAAAGGGATTAAAAAATGTAAGATTCACAAGACCAATCAAGTAATTTCTTTTCTTTATTAATTGTTTATTATTTTATGTGTTTTCATGATAGAGGTAAACACATAAAATAATAAGAATAAAAAAACATAATGATGTAATGAATGTATTATATTGATGTATGTTAATTTGTTACTGTGACAACATAGTATTATTACATTTAATAGAAAATGATTACATTCATCTAGAAATTTTAAATCACTCAACGAAATATTATTTCACCAATTCCTTCCTACGGTTGAATTTGAATAGAACTGGATGTAGGAGTTTCTTGTTAACCACTATTGAGGGTTCCTCCTACTACTGGGGACTTCTTATAAGAGTGAAGGGTTAACTAAAATAATGCAGGAAGAAAATAATTATTCAAATATATCTTGTTATATATTTAAATGAAATCATTTTACAAATAAATTTTTTTATTTTATAGGTTGTGATATCCCTGAAAAGATCAAGGAACCAAGAGTTAATGTGGTTGGCCAATCAAACACCTCCTTTCAATTAACTGAGTAGCAGTATATCCAAATCTTATAGACTATGAGGAGAGGTTTCATAGATCTTTTCCATTAGAACAATAAATAGACAAATTATTCCTATTCAAGTATAGGGTATTTCTAGTGTATGATAAAATAGAGGGAGATATTTAATGATTTAATTAGTTAATTAATAATGTCTAAATATTTAATCAATATAACAACACTAATCTGCATGATTTTATTTAAGTTAAAAAATAGAATGTAAAATAAAAAGTACACAGTGATTAAATCTGGAAAAGAAATTATCAAAACTAGGTTGAGTTTTGACATATTTTTATAGTACCTTCTGCAAAGTACTACAACATTAGGAAATCATGCCGCTAGTGTCACTAAAACAATTTAAGAACCCTCAGATAGAGTGGGAAAGAGAAAAATTGTACAAGAGTATCATTTATGAAAAAATATGATGGTTATTTCATAATGATGTCATCAATATTCAATGTGATTTGTAGATACAACATCATCACATGGCTGATTTTACATATCGTCTCATCTATGAGATGATTATAAGTAGAATGTGAAGTGAGATATTAATGAGTGATGATTCCACTGGATATGTGCAACTTAAAAGGTGTATCATGATCTTTCAATTCATCCCATTATATTATCATTTTTACAGATATAATTAAAATTTTATAAAGATTATAAAACAAATACTAAATAGATAAAATGATTCATTACAATTTGGTTAAGGATCTCTATGAAAATAAGTAATTAAAAAACGTTTAATCATTAGTGATTATGTATAACAAGTTAAAAGAAAAGGAGAAATGTCCAATGGAAATAGTGACACCAATCGATCCATCATAACAACTTTCAATGAAATGATTTTTGTTATTATATAGTAGATTATTTTATTTTCATGTCATGAAATAAATATTTGAATCCTTAATTTCAATGAATAGTAATGAAAAAAAATGTAGTCATTTCTTTTTCAGGTAAATTCATTAATTGTATGTGATTTTTCTTTTTTATTTATTGGTTTTTAAATACATTATTTCTAACACATATGTTTATTTAATACTCTAAAAAATTATATACATAATCATTATAAGAAGTAAGATATTTTTTATATGTGGAAAAAAAAGGTTGACTCCTATGTCAGTAGTAAGATGAAATGAAATAATAATTTCCAAGCATAATAATTCTTTATAAACTTTTGTTAAGTATTACCAAAAAATTAATATCATGTTTCTAATGGGTAAAAAGAGACATTATTCCTATTCTAGAATGGATTTTTTTGGTTTTTAATACACAACCAATTTTTTTAGTGATTCATGAATCATAAAAAATACATGATTAATATAAAATGCATGAATTATATAGAAATTTGTTACAAGAAAATTATTTTTAATGTAAAATTAAAATTGTCCATCAAGGATATACCCATTATGGTATTTACACTCATTTGACCTAAACACCTTATGTATTATTGATTTATATACTTATTTAGTTTGAAAAAAAATAAACCATTAGAAATATAGGTATTCCACAAAGAATTCAGAATTAGTTTAGATAGAGAGCTTAAAATTTTACAATGGTACGATAATATTAACTATAATTCACTGGATTAAATTAATTCTCTTATAAGGGATATTGATATGAATTATGGAATATGAATGGACAAAAGATATGAGTTTCTCTGGGATTCTGTCCCCAAGAATATATTTACCAAGCATTCATCGATCTATATAAAGTATCATGGATTAATTCATAAATTCCCATTATCCTATACACATCAATTCTATGATATAAATAAAGAGGATCAACGAAAAGTCATACGTGTTAAGATAGTTCAATATAATGATGTTTGGATTAATTTATAAATGAAAATTTTCTTATAGACATCAGAGCCACGATGTATGTAAAAAAGAATCAGTGTTCCATCTTTTATTAATTGGAGATACTTCCATTAATATTCAAGATGCATATAAAAAATAATGACATTATCCCATAAAAAATTCATCTATAATAAAATATGGATAAAATATTATTTATAGTATGTTGGAAACCCATTATTCATAATAATATGTGTATAGATGAAAATAATTTGTTGTGGTATAAACAATATTTAATAATAAAAAACACATTGTGTATAAATATTAATTATATAAAAATTTATTAGGATATTACAGAAATTTCATATTCAAATGATAGACCACACTTCTATAAAATGGTTTACATATTCTCTTGAGATATATTGAATGATTGAATCAGAATTATAAATTATAGAGATTTGAAAATATTTTACAAAGGAACGAGTTTCACAGGAGGTGTGGAAGATAATGTTATAGAGACATAAAATATGTGGGAAGGATAAAACCATGTAAGTGATTTTAATTCACCATACCTGATGATATATAATTTATTCATAATAATAAGTCCTACAAGTAGTATATGGAAACAAGATATTATTGGAATGATAAATTAAAATATTTTTGATTTATTTTATGTATCATTGTAAATGGGGATTAATATTTTGAATATTATGGTAGGAATTTAGGTGAAACTATACATGGATGGCACATGTGTGGTTCTAATGAGGCTTGATTGGTAACATGTATCATTTATTATTAAATAAATTATAATTTTACATGACATAACTACATTCTATGACCATTAAAATTTGGAATTGTATGTCATGACCAATAATCTTGGACAATGTCTATATGATGCAACATGAAATAGTTGGTGACACTATAGAATACCAATAATGTGTGAATTTTATTTAAATATAATTATTATTAATATATGAAAAAGGTAATAGAATATTAATTTAGCGTAGCGACCCGACCCTAGATATCTCGGATTCAGATTCTAATATCAATTACATTATCTTGATTGAATGGAATCAAATCCCAAAGGAATGATAGTTTAGTTGTATGGGTATGCTGGATATCTAAAAGAGAAAAGAATACACTACTAAAAAATTATTTCTTCTATATTTATAAATAAATAGATTTGAGAATAACTATAATACATATAGTAAATCCATTCACACCATTCATAGTATGCTTCTTGGATTTATGGGGAATGAAATATAATATGGGAAAGCTCAAATGATCAGTAAGGAAAAAATATAGTGTTGGAAATATTTAATCAATGATAATAGTCAATAGGGAAATTTAAATAACATAACACACATGCCATCTAATTAATAAACTGAATGTAAGTTCATAATAAATATGTCATGATAATAACTCGAAACACTTTCTGTTAAAATAACAATATAGTAAAAATAGATATGGAAATGTTAGAAAATTAAACACATTCCATCTAAATAACTATAAATGAAATGTATTTATAGATACATCATTGCAAAATCACATGGATGACTAGTAATTGAAACTAAATAAGGGAAATTCTTAATTATTAGATGTCATGACTGAGGCTAAAGAAAACCTATTACCATCAATACCTTTCACAATATGGTTTAAAATTTTCTTGATTTGTGAAACTAATTTGTCTCATGAGAACCCTTCGATGCATGATGAAGCAATATAATGTCTGAGTAAATTCAATCTTCAATGATCATTGGACATTGAATATTTTTAGGGGAATAAAAAATCATTCCAGTAAGTGAATGTGAATAATATCCTTGTAAAAATAACTAATAAACAATAAAAAGGAATAATATAGATGGAATTATTAGAAAATATAGGATGTGGTGTAAAATAAAGGGTTTTTGTCATTGATTAATGGAATTATTATAAAAATATATTCTAAAATCATTCATGAAGAAAATAAATTTTTATTATTTAATAATTTTCAAAAAAAAATTATTTGAATATCACTTTTGAAAACATTTTCTATAAAAATTTACCTTTTATATATGAAGTTGTAAATTCAAAAAAATGATGACGAGTAAATATGTACTTTTCATATGAGGTAAAATATCATTCCTTTTGTACTGTAAAAAGGTTTTAAAAATTCCTTATAAGAAAATAGATAACAAGATTCCATTTAAAACATTGATAAAATACATAAAGGGTAAAAAACACTTAAAACTCACTTATAAAAAAATTTTAAATCCTTTTAATAAAACAAGATTTTAGAAGAAAATAGGTACTCTGACTAAAGAGGGAAATAAAGGTTGGTTTTCATAAAAATGTTTTATAAATGATTTTGAGTACCAAAGAGTGTAAAATGTTACTAATATTAAGAAATGTTCATGAATAACTAGATTATAATGAAAGGTATTATTTAAAAATGTTTATGTAATTTCGTTGAATGGAAATTCCATAGAAAGATCATTAGGATTATTCATTAGGAAAACCATATTTAAACATTCTGATGGGTACCATACCACATTGAAATATGTTTAATAATTAAACTCATTATAAATAATATTAAATGAACATTTAAAATTACATGAATATAAAATTATTAATTATATAATATAATAAATGGGGCATTAGATACACCACACAGAATTTGTATATGGTGAACATGGAATTTATCTCACGGATGTAAAAATTTAGTTGAAATTCATTTACCTTGACTTTATATTCAGGTGAAAATCCTTTAAATTAATTTATAATAATCTTATGTTAATTTTATACTTTCTTTAGAACCATATTATTTTTTTCATTAGTTTTATTTCACTTTTATTATGTTGTAAACAACTACTTAAATAGTAATGTATACATTAGTTTTTTTGAACAAATTTGATATATTTGTAATAATTAACATTGGTAGGTCAACTATGGTCAAATGATTCATTAAATAACATTTCCAGAATAACAATCATGTAATGATTATAAAATTTATAACTCAATTATAATATTAAGATGAATCATTAAATATAGTTATGATAAATGAGCCAACGTTAAAATCATGGAGATGGTATGATGTACGTATGCATGAGTAACATTCTCAATTTTCAATGATCGATATGGTAAGAAGGTAAGTGAAAAAATATCTTTATAGAATGATAATTATATCATAAATAAGATTTTATTTAATTAAATATATTTATATATATAATTATTGTGATGTAAAAGGAATCTCACCATGTCGAGGAGGCGGTAGTCCACATATCCACTAATGATGTTATCACATTTTATGTGTGTGAAAGGGTACTAAAGAAAATGATATATATACATTTATATTGTATATTTACGTAAATTTTAATATGTAATTAATATAATATAAAGGTTTTTTTGTAAAATATGTTTAATTAAAACCAACCTTTATGTGTTCCATGTTTAGTGTGAACAAATCACATCTCTTCGAGGGGGCAGTATCTAACAATTCTTCAAATGATGTTATCGTATTAACGTAAAATTGAATGTATTAAAGGTATGTGTAACAAAAAAAATAAAGAAGTATAAAGGAATAAAAAATATAATATGTATCATATAAAAATATAGTTTCAATCATAATGGAAACCATGAGAGCTGGTAAGGGAAAAATGAGCAATAATCGCTTCGTGAGGTAGAAATTCGCCATACACAAAAATAGTAAATTTGTTAGCCATTAAATTGGTGTGTGTGTAAGTGTAGATTGAACCCTTTTCATAAAAAAGTCCTAGTTTATTGAGGATAATGTTTTTACTAAATAATATTTTAATAATAAGATATAAGTATTTGGAAATGGGAAAAAAATTAAAAATATTGAGAGAGGATGTTACCTCTTAAACAGGTAACTACTTTTGGTTTGATACAAAAGGATTCCTTGAAATGATTTCATTGTAAATGGAGGATTCAATTTATAGGGGAGTATTTTTTAGAAGATGTTTTTTTAGGGCTTGATCGAGCCAATGCTAGTTAATATATGTGTGGAAGTGTAGGTATTGTATGCCTTTTTATAAAGACCAGGAATTTCCATGTAAATTTATTTTTAATTAAATGGGAATTTTACAAGTACGCAAAAATTGACAGCACGTGATTATTATGCCCGGAGTTCCCAGAATGAATTTCTAAACTTTTGTTCATGTACGTTCAGTAAATGTGTGAGTGTTTTTTCTAAATTTTGAACCGGTGCTTGGAATTGAAATCCAAGGGTACCGTTGAACTTGCAGCGCCGATATTCGCTTAAGGAGACTTTCACCTCGACCGCAGTAGGTTGAGGGTGGAAGTTATCTTTTCACATATTCGTGAAAGAATAAAATAAAATAAAATGGTGTAACATTATATTTTTATTTTATTTTGAAACTCCCATGTGGATATTTCACTGGTGGGGACCACCTGAACTAATAAACTCCCATGAAAGGTTATAGAGGTGGGGACTACTGATCCTATCCTCCAATTAGAGGTTATGGTGGTGGGGACTAACCGAGGCTTAAACCTCTTGAACTCCCTCTATAAGTGCGTGGAATCCTCTTAATCTTCTTCCACTTAAATGGTGTCACCCCCCATTAATTTATTTTTTCAACCTATGTAATTAATTAACCTAATTTGAAATTGTTCCAACAATTAAATTTGGGGAAACACAATAGTTGGATATTTTTTATTTTGGGGAAAGTATTGGTAAAGAGGAGAGCTCTTGGAGGCTTACACTTCTTCCAACGAAGAACTCCAATTCATGACTTCAACTTCTTCTTCGGAACATACTCCAATGAAGAACACCATTGAAGAACATTCTTCTGAAATCAAGGAAGAGTATGACGAACGAGCCCGAAATTGAAGCACGGTTTCAGAAGTGATGATCATAGGAACTCTCTTCGCATTCTTTGACCTCCTTCTCATGCCAATGTCAACGAAAAATCTGAGATTGGGTGGTTGTTTTAAATTCTTCTCTCTTTTAATTCTTGATAATTTTTCATAATTCAAGAAGGAATTATAGCCACTCGCTACCACTCTAACACAGAGAGTGTGGGCCAAACAAACATGGCCCGTCCTCTCCGTAAACCTTGTGATTAATTTTTGATCGTGATGGAGGAACAACAACGAACCACAGTGGGGCACGAGAATGGCGGTCGACACCACCATCAGTCGCGACGAAGGCGTCGGTGCAACGGCACTGCCCCACAGCCACTGTCGCCCCGCGGCCTCCGTGCCCCGTGGTACCGCCATCTGTAGCTTCCACACCATCTGCAGTTAGGCCGCTATCCCATGACTAAGTTGTCACCCTTTGCGACTTTTCGTTGTCCATGGCCAAACCCCGCGACTGATCTGTCACCCCGCGGCCGAGCCATCGTCTGAGGCCGAACCGCCCCACAGCCTCCGCCCTTCCGGTCGAGCCGCCCCGGGCCAGGAATAGCCACCCCGTTCCCTCACGGAACCCCCCATCCAAGCCGCCCTATAGCCTCCACCCTCCCATCCAAGCCGCCTCACACCCTCGCGGCACCACCACGGTCGAGCCGTCATCCGCAGCTGAGCCGACCCACGGCCTCCGCCACCACGTGGCACCCGTGGTCTCTGCGGCCCCTCGCTACCCTCGCGGCCTGCTGGACTACCCAGTGGGCCTAGCTTCCCAATGGTTCGGGCCGCACCACGGGCTTGGTCGACCTAAACCAGGTCGACCCAGGCTAGGTCGGGTCGGGTCGGTCCGACCGTGTTAAACCGGACCCGAACCTTATATGAACCTATACTTCACTTAGCACATAACTTTGGCACCGGACGCCCTTTTGATGAACCGTTAGCGGTGCTGGAAATCTTGGAGCGAGACAATCTCTTTAAGTATACACCACTGAAGTTTTGGGTAATGTTGAGGTACGGTCGAGTTGGATCAAGCACAAATCCAACTGGGCCCCGGGACTAAAAGGCTAATAACTCACAGACCAAGCGTTCAATTGACGTGTCGTTTGTTGAATTGAGACCCCTATCACTTGGTGGACCTTTGAGATACCTCTTCGTGGGACTTAATAGCAGTTTTAGAATCGACCAGTGACTTGTGGAGAAGATCCTCCTGGAGACGAGCAGACTTAGTGTAGCAACCCAGTAGATGGTTGTGACTAGAAGAATGAAGAGTGACCATGTGTGGTTTGGTACCTAGAAATACTGTGTGGGTCATATCCTAGATATCATGTGTGGGTCAGCTCCTAGAAATCCTGTGTGGGTCAGCACCTAGTGATCCTGTGTGGGTCAGCTCCAAGTGATCCTCTGTGGGTCAGCTCCTAGTGATCTTGTGTGGGTTAGCACCTAGAGATCCTATATGGGTCAGCTCCTAGAAATACTGTGTAGGTTAGCATCTTTACAGAGTAAGATGATTAATTAGTTACATCTAATAATCTCTACTACTGTACTTAAGTTATACCTGGTATGAGATGAGTTCATACCTAGGTGGTACTTTCCTTCGTGGTATTACCTTGGTGGTATACTCCAGTGTGGAATACCTATGTGGTACTTGACTTTGTGGTTTTCCTTCCTTTGAGGAATAGTTGAGATTTGAGCATTTGGGTTGGACCCTGTGTTTCCTCATGATTGAGATCGGCATACTTGATAACATAGGTATATGAATGGTCATATACCTAAGTAGGGTTGAAAGTTGATTTCGTGCTTTTTGGATTATCCTTTGTAGATTTTGTGAGACCTTGATGGTCTCGGGGTCCCAACTGAGTATCGTTATACTCACCCCTGTATGGGATATGCCCGCACCTCGTTGTGTTTGATGTAGACGATGGACAGCATTGATCGAGGTTGAGAGTACCAGGACTGGACAGTGCTCGGAGGTGGACCACACGATGTGTCGGTATGCAGAGGAGACGGGTGGATGTGGAGTGCTATGAAGGAGATATGTACCCACCCTTAAGGTATAAACCTGGAGGATGACCCATTGGTTGTCTTTCTTTTTCTTCAGTTGTATTGTATTTCAGTTGTACTTGTACTATTACTATTGGGCTTGTATTTTGGCCCCTTTTTACTTTCAGCACTCTATTTTCTATACAATTGACTTGCATTCATATCTTGATGTGTGATTGGTTGCATGTGTTTGTAGGTTATAAAGGGAATTCCTTCTCAGTTTTAGGGAATACGCCTTTGGTGCTAGTCTCCAGCCCCTGGCCTATGGAAGGCGGGCTTGGGGTTAGTCACGACACGTGCCTGGGGAACGGGTCATGACAAATTGGTATCAGAGGATTTAGTTCTACTGTAGAACATAGGACTCTCATCTTTTTAATGACAATATTGTTAAGTGTATAGAGTGTTGTTATCAGTTTAGGGAATCCAGTGTTTGTGCGGTGGCTGACATATCCATACACTAGGACCTTGACTTCTGATTTCCGACTCAGTGCAAGAAAGCACTGATTGCATGTGTGTTTTCAAGAGTTTTCTTTGTGATCTCTTGAGTCAGCTCACCAGGTATAACTTAATGACTATGGCGCACCTGTTTCTTTTTAGGATGCCTCCACGAAGACAGCTATCTAGGGTTCCGAGAGTAGTACACACTGATAGCCCACCAAGCGATGAGGCTTCGGTGCAGGGCCCTCTTCTAGTAGAGGCATCAGCAGAGGCACCAGCGGTACCATGACCTGTTGGTCCACCAATTCCACCAGCCCCAGTTGCAGAGGGTGAATGCCACTTGAGCGCATTGCACAATTTCCAACACTAGAGGCCACCCAGGTTCAGGGGAGAGACAGACCCACAAGCGGCTGAGGATTGGCTAGAGGCTATGGTGAGAGTGTTCCGACTAGTAGGGACATCGGCCGATATCATGGTAATCCTTGCCACCAGCCTTCTACAGACAGAAGCAGGCAGATGGTGGAGCTTGATGCTCCAGGTTCATGACGAGTTGACGCTTCTCTGGGCAGACTTTGAGAGCCTGTTTCAGGTAGAGTTTGCTCCAGCGACTATTCGTGTAGAGCACATACATGAGATTCTTCATCTGCAACAGGGAATCATGACTGTAGCTCAGTATTTAGCGAGGTTTACTGACCTATCACGTGAATCCACGGATATGGTATGGGACCCATTCTTCAGGGCCCAAACCCTCGATAAGGGGCTCAGGTGGGAGATCAGGGCTTCGATGATCTCACTCAGCATCCCAACGCAGGTGAGGGTGTTAGAGAGAGCCCTCTTAGTGGAGAGTTTCCTAGATGAGCAGTCTCCAACAGCAAGACCCACCACCAGTTGTCATGTAGCATAGTCTTCTGCAGCTGGTAGCAGACATATGTCGTAGAGGTCCAAGAGGACCAGACCTACAGGTGGATAACTGCAGGATTCAGGGTTGTTTGTGTTGGGCACACGATACAGATCCAATAATTCCAGGAGGTGACAGTGTTATGCATGTGGCGGGTAGGGTGACATGCCTCGAGACTGTCCAACCCGTTGTACGGATGATCATCAGACGGTTGAGGGAGCGCCCAGGCATAGACAGAGATTCAATCGTGGAGGTCCGCAAGGAGTAGGTGGATTTGGTAGAGGAGCTGGCCATGTAGCTAGCGGTGGGCGATGATTTGAGATGTTACCGCCACCACCACCAGGTTTTCCACCCTGACCACAGGGTGTAGGAGGACAAGGGTGAGCTCAGCTCCAGGTAGCAGAGGCCTATGATCATGGAACTCTAGAGATGATACGAGGTACGATCTATGTCTATTCCACCTTAGATGCAGTACTTATAGACACAGGTTCCAGTCATTATTTTATTTCCACTACCCTATTTCGGAGCTCTGAAACTCCGATGGAGTCGTTAGCTCGATCGTTACATCTAGAGACTTCTACAGGAGAGGATTCGATGATTACGCACCAGTTCCGACAGTGCGAGATTACTCTAGGAGTGGAGAGCTTTGGATAGGATCTCTTAGTAGTGGCGTCGAGGCCTTATGACGTCATCTTGGGTATGGATTGGTTATCTACATTCCATGATTAGATTGACTGTATTAGGCACAAAGTGCAGTGTGTATGCAAAAATGGGGGTAGGTTTACCTTCACTGGCGAGAAGGGAGCCTTCGCAGCACAAGAAGGACTTACCTGGAGGAGAGTGCAGCATATCACTCATCTATTGGCCAGCCTTACCCTCAGAGCAGTTGATGTGGAGAGTCCAAGCAATCCTATAGTGGTGGACCAGTATGCGGATTTCATCCCTAATGATGTTTGGGTCTACCTCCTTGTAGATAGGTTTACTTTTACATTGACTTGTACACCAAGACGACAATGATATCTACACTAAAATATTAGATGGCTCCCACAGAGCTTTGTGAGCTACGGGTACAGCTAGAGGACTTTCTGGGGAAGGGATTCATTCGACCCAATGTTTCACCATGGGCAGCCCCGATTTTGTTTTCCAAGAAGGAAAATGGGAGCTTGAGGCATTGTGTTGACTATCATCACCTGAATCAGGTGACCGTGAAGAACAAGTACCCACTTCCGAGGATTGACAATCACTTTCATCAGCTGAAGGGAGCACGGTGGTTCTCAAAGAAAGACATTAGATTATGCTATTACCAGCTCAGAGTACGAGATGAGGATGTGCAGAAGATGGATTTCAGATGTAGGTATGACCATTAAGAGTTCTTGGTTATTCCATTCAGTGTAACAAATGCTCCAGCAGTATTCATGGGACTCGTGAATAGGATATTTCATCCATACCTTGATTTATTTATAGTAGTCTTCATCGATGACAGTCTAATATACTTGGCTACTGAGGATGATCATGCCTATCATTTGCAGGTAGTACTGGACACACTCCGAGAGAACCAGCTTTTTGGTAAGATCCTGAAGTGCCAGTTCTGGATCTAAGAGGTTTGCTTTCTAGGACTGTCATATCAGAGGCTGGAGTTGTAGTGGATCCAGCAAAGATTGAGGAGGTACTTGTTTAGGATCCACCCATGAGTGTGACGGAGGTACGGAGTTTCCGGGGTTTGGCTGGATACTACCACAGATTTGTGCCAGATTTCTCTAGAGTTGTCTCACCACTTTCAATATTGACGAATAAGGGGAAACCCTTCGTGTGGTCGGAGAGATTCCAGTAGAGTTTTTGTGAGCTTTGGCATAGGCTGACTAGTGCCCCCATCTTGAGGCTTCTAGAGGAGGGCGTAGGGTATGTATTCTACTCCGAAGCATCAGGGATCGGACTTGGATGTGTCCTGGTGCAGGAGCGAGCAGTTATCGCTTATAGTTCTTGGTAGCTGAGAAAGCATGAGTAGAACTACACTACCCATGACTTTTAGTTTGCAGCAGTGGTCTTCGCCTTGAAGAAGTGATGACATTACTTGATTGGCTATCATTTTACAGTGTACTCTTATCATAAGTGTCTCAGGTATATTTTCTCTCAGAAGGACATGAACCTGAGAGAGTGACAATGTCTTGAGTTCCTCCAGGACTATGAATTTCAGATAGTCTATACTCCTAGGAAGGGGAACATTGTTCATATTCACTTTGTAGGAGATCTGGTATATAGCGGTTAGCTGAGGTGACAGAGTAGCTGGCCACTTTGCATAAATCATTTGTGGATAGATATGGATCATATTTTCTTCAGTCTCTTACAGTCACTACCCAACTTCTTCAGCGAGTCTGGGAGGCGCATCGTGGGGACACTGACAATGAGACGCGATGTGCTCAGATATCTATAGGACTAGAACCTGATGGATTTTCTGAAAGTGGGGAGCATGTCATCCTCTTTAGAGGACGTACCATGGTACCAATGTCACTTCAGGAGGAAGTGTTGAGGGATTTCCGCACATCCCCTATAGCGGTACATCTAGGAGTAGTAAAGATGTACCAGGATCTCTGACGATAGCACTGGTGGCCGGTAATGAAGAAATCAGTAGCAGAGTTTGTCTCTTGGTGTCTCACTGGTCAGCAAGTGAAAGTAGAGCATCAGGTACCATCAGGATTGGTTCAGTCTTTGGAGGTCCCAGAGCGGAAGTGGGATGGGATATCCATGGACTTCAAGACAGGACTTCCACATACATCCAGGGGTCTTGACTCGATTTGGTTGATCTTCTACTGACTCACCAAGTCTACCCACTTCCTAAAGATTAAAGAGCAAGGTTCTATAGAGATCTTGTGACACCTCTATGTGCAAGAGATTGTGCATCTACATAAAGTACCATCAACGATTGTCTCCGATCATGGTTCATATTTTACTTCCCAGCTATGGAAGGGGTTATATGAGGCTTTCGGGACACAGCTTCATTTGAGCATCACCTTCCACCCTCAGATGGATCATTAGACTTAGCGGACCATTCAGACCCTCAAGGACATGCTACATGCTTGCGTCCTCAATATTGGTCGTAGGTGGGAGGATCACTTACCTTTGGAGGAGTTTTAATAAAACAATAGTTATCACTCCACCATTGGGATGGAACCTTTTATGGTGTTTTATAGTCGACCTTGCAGATCACCTTTGTGCTAGACTGACCTAGGGGAGTCAGGACTAGTGGGACCAGAGATGGTACGGGCTACCACAGAGAAGGTGAAGATCATCCAGGAGCGGATGAAGACTACAAAGATCGGGAAGAAGTCATATGCTGATAAGAGGCGGAGACCTCAAGAGTTTGAGGATGGTTACTACGTCTTTCTACGAGTCTCACCTCAATGAGATTTGTGAAGATTTGGACAAGGAGGCAAGTTATCTCTGAGATTCATCGGACCATTTCAGGTCCTCAACAGAGTTGGTGAGGTGGCTTACTGCTTAGCTCTTCCACCTCAGTTGCACCAGGTTCAGGACTTCTTCCATGTATCCTAGTAGAGGAGATACGTGCATGACCATTCCCACATCATCGACCACGGAGAGCTGGACGTCAATGATGGGGTGACTTTTATGGAGGATCCAGTAGAGAATGAGGATCAACAGGAGTGGGTCCTTCGTGGGTGGTCGATACCTCTAGTGTGTGTTCTCTGGCATCACAGGAACCTCCAAAAGAGAACATGGGAGCGGTATGCTCAGATACGTGCTCAGTACCCCCCACTTGTTTTCCTATTTTTGAGTTGTGGCTCACAGGGACATAAAGCCCTAATGTGGGGAGAATGTAAAGACCTGTAATTTCCAAGTAATTTTTTTTTAACTAAATAAAAATTTTACGAGTCTTGGAAAATTGACGGCACGTGATTCCGAGGCCCGGAGTGTAGGGAATGAATTTATGAACTTTTGTTTGGGTACGTTCAGTAAACGTGCGAGCGGGTTTTTCTAGCTTTTGAATTGGTACTCAAAATTGAAATCTGAGGGCACTGTTAAACTCACAGTGTCGGTATTCACTTAAAGAGACCTTCACCTCAACCGTAGTAGGTCAAGGGTGGAAGTTATCTTTTCACATATTCGTGAAGGAATAAAATAAAATAAAATGGTGTAACATTTTATTTTTATTTTCTTTTGAAACTCCCATGTGGATATTTCATAGGTGGGGACCACCTGAACTAAAAACCTCCCATGAGAGGTTATGGAGGTGGGGAACACTAAGCCTAACCTCTCATGATAGTTTATGGTGGTGGGGACCACCTGAGGCTTAAACCTCTTAAACTCCCCTTATAAGTGTGGGGAAGCATCTTAAACTTCCCCCACTTAAATGGTGCCACCCCCCTTTAATTTATTATGCCAACCTATGTAATTAATTAACCCAATTTGAAATTGTTCCAACAATTAAAATTGGGGAAACACAAGAGTTGGATATTTTTCATTTTGGGGAAAGTATTGGCAAAGGGGAGAGCTCTTGGAGGCTTACACTTCTTCCAACAAAGAATGCCAACGCACGACTTCGACTTCTTCTTCATAACATCCTCTAATGAAGAATTCCATCGAAGAACATTATTTATAAATCAAGGAAGAGGATGACGAATGAAACCGACATCGAAGCGTGGTTTTGGTAGCGAAGATCATAGGCACTCTCTTTGCCTTCTCCGACTTCCTTCTCGAACCAACGTCAATGAACAATATGAGGTAGGGTGGTTGTTTGAAATTATTCTCTCTTCCCATTAATGATAATTATTCATAATTCAAGATGGAGTTATAGCTGCTTTCTACCGCTCTAATACGGAGAGTGCGGGCTAAACAAACATGGACTGTCCTCTCCGTAAACCTTGTGATTAATTGTTGATCACGATGGAGGAACGACTACGAAGCTCGGTGCGGCACGAGAATGGCGGCCGACCCCACCACCGGCCGCGACGAAGGTGACGGTGCAACGGCGCCGCCCCACGGCCACCGCCACTCCATGGCTTCTGCACCCTGCAGCACGCAGTTCACAACCTTTGCACCCTGCCGCACCACCCTCCACGGTCGGTCCCCCGCCCCACGGCCGAGCCTCCACCCTCCGCGGTCGTGCCGCCATCCACGACTGAACTCTGAGGCCGAGCTACCACCCCGTGGCTCCACTGTCCATGGCCCCACCGCACTTCCCACAGATTCTGCTCTATCGGGCGAGCCTCCCCACGCCCTCATGGCACCATCGCAGAAGAGCCGCTGTCAGCGGCCAAGCCGACCCGTGGCCTCCACTGCCCCGTGGCACCTGCGGCCCCTCACAACCCTCACGGCCTGCCGAGCCACCCAGTGGTCCAGGCATAACCCAGTGGGTTAGGCCGGGTCGACCCAAACTGGGTCGACCCATTCAAGGTCAGGTCAGGTCAGACCAGACCTAGATCTGATACGAACCTATACTTTACTTGGGCCATAACATTGGCACCAGACGTCTGTTTGATGAACTATCAGTGGCGCTGGAAATCTTCAAGTGAGACAGTCCCTTTGAATATACACCACTAGATTTTGGGGTAATGTTGAGGTACGGTCAGGTCGGATCAAGTATGAATCCAACCGGGCCCTCGGGACTTAAAGGCTTATAACTCACAGAATGGGCGTTCGATTGACATGTCGTCTATTGCATTGAGAATCCTATGATGTGGCGGACCTTTGAGATACTTCTTTGTGGGAAATAATAGAATTTGGAGTATAGACCAGTGACTTGTGGTGTGGATCCTCCCAGAGATGATCAGGCTTAGTGCGGGAACCCAGTAGTTGGCTGTGATGAGAAGAATGAAGAGCAATCATGTGTAGGTCTGCACCTAGCGATCCTGTGTGGGTCAACTCCTAGAGATCCTATGTGGTTCATCTCCTAGAGATCCTATGTGAGACAGCACCTAGAGATCCTATGTGGGACAGCTCCTAGCAATCTAGTGTGGGTCAGTTCCTAGCGATCCTATGTGGGTCAGCTCCTAGTGATCCTGTGTCGGTCAGCACCTAGCGATCCTGTGTGGGTTATCTCCTAGTGATCTTGTGTGGGTATGCTTATTTATAGAGTAATATGATTCAGTAGTTACATCTAATCATATCTACTACTTTACTTATGTTACACCTGGTATGAGCTGTGTTCGTACCTGTGTGGTACTTTCCTTCATGGTAATAACTTGGTGGTATTCTCTAGTGTGGGGTACCTGTGTGGTACTTTCCTTTGTGGTTTTCTTTCCTTTGATAAATAGTTGAGCTTTGGGATTTTGGGTTGGACCCTGTGTTTCCTTATGATTGAGATGGGTATACTTGATAACTTAGGTATATATATGGGCATAAAACTAAGTAGTTTTGACAGTTGATTTCATGCTTTGTGGTTTATCCTTTGTGAATTTTGTGAGACCTTGAGGGTCACGGTGTCCCAACTGAGTATCATTATACTCATCCATGCACGGGCTATACCTACACCTCATTGTCTTGGATGCAGACGACAGACAGTGATGATCGAGGTTGAGAGTACCAGGACAGGACGGTGCTCGTAGGTGGACCATATGGAGTGTTGGTATGCAGAGGAGACAGGTGGACGTGGAGTGCTATGGAGGAAATATGTACCTACCCTTCAGGTAGTAACCCAGATGACAACCTAGTAACTTCCTTTATTTTTCTTTAGTTGTATTGTATTTCAGTTGTACTTTTATTATTACTCTTGGGCTTGTATTGCATCCCCTTTTTACTTTCATCACTGTATTTTATATACAGTTGACTTGCGTTCGTATCTTGATGTGTGCTTGGTTGCGTGTGTTTATAGGTTATAAAGGCAATGCCTTCCCAGTTATAGGGAATACACCTTTGTTGCTAATCGCTAGCCCTGGACTATGGAAGGTGGGCTTGGGGTTAGTCACAGCACGGGCCCCGAGGGACAGGTCGTGACATTTTTATACTGGAGGAGGAGTGACACTCTTATAAATGTTGGCAAAGTGAATTCCACATACATTTTTACCATTGAAATTTGATCAAATAATGGACAAAACAAGATAAAATAGAAGAAATATTAGAAATATGTCCATCCAATGGCTCATGGAAAATATTATAGGTCATTTTGTGCACTAAAGTTAAACATGTGTCCCTTATTAATCATAATTTAACATTAATCATTGTAATTAATTTTAATCACATTCACTATCATATTTAGTCGAAATAAAATTTGGCACTATTATAAATTATAAATTATTTTTATTACAATTTTCTATTCCAACTTTCCAAATCTCAATCACCTAAGTGGAAAAATTACTTTAAAATTCATCTCATTGGTGGGATGACAATGTAGGTATTTAAAGTAAAAACATCCAAATGTTTCATATATTTTTACATTCAATCAAAAATAGAAATTAATCCAAATTAAATAATTTTTATCAACTGATAAAAAAATAATCTAATTAAGCTTTATAACCAAATTAAAAGTATAATTTGTCCTTATAAATAAATTAGATGAAAAACCATTTTTGAACTAAAATTCTATTTTTTAATTATTCATTAGAAAAGGAAATATTTCATAAAAATGTAAAAAAATCACCCAAACAAAATTATTATTTTTCAATTTAAAATATAAAGTATATATTGATATATTTAATCAATTTAAGTGTCAAAATTCAGATTTAATATGGGTTCTATATTAAACAGAGGTAAAATTGCCTTTATAAAAATACAATTTTTTATGTGTCAAGTAGGTTTTTTTCTTATATTATTTCAATAAAACCTAACATATGAATATTAAAAATATTTTATTTAATATATGACATAAATATATAATTAAAATAATTAAATGATGGTAATTAATTATTTTTATTAGGTAAAAACTCTTTTGAAATCATATATATTATAATATTTCTTTTTATATCCAATTAGTGCGTATTTTTGTTTGTAATTAATTAAAAACCAATGAATTAATTTTATATTCATATACACCATAAATTATCATGAATTATTTTATATTATTCATAACTATTAACATAATGGAAGGTTTATATTATATTATTTTATTTTATTTTATTTTTATAATAAATCATTGTTTGATGAAACTCGGTCTTGCGTATAATGAAATCTATGAAAAGAGTTATCTCTTGTGTGTAATTGAATCTATTAATTAAGGTCTCTCTTGTATGTAGCACAATATATCGAGTAAGTACACTCTTCCATTTAATGTAAGATAACTCTATGTTGCTTGCATTACAAGATATACTATGTATGAAATTTATTTAAAACTGTAAATATATAGTAGAGTCTTAGGATATTATATTCCCTTACCTTATTAGTGATGTGTTTCATAGAAGCTATCAAATAAAAAGTTGTACATTATAATTTTAGGTGATTACATTTTTCCCACTTTAATTAAATTGTGTCCTCACAATTAAAATGTGATCACGGTGATAGATTGTCTGATGATTCTTATTTTTATGTCTGACATCGTGAGAAGAGTCTGTAAAATGTCTTCTTCAAAAGAGAGAATCGGGAGTACAAGGGTCACATGGAATAACATATAAATAGTTCTCCATATAGGAGAACTTTATTTGAAAGTGAAAATACTTACTTTGAGGAGAATTAAAAATATTTATATGGAGTAAATGAAGTCATCTATAACAAACAATTAAATGATCAATAGTAAGTTGAGGCACTCAAAGAATTAATCTTTAATGAATTAAAAGACCATTGTTTTAACAAAAATTAAGGTATTAGGAAAACATCTAATTTCAAAGAAATTATCCTTCTATTTGATAATTTTTTTACTCCCTAAGTATATAAGGAAATATTCTTACATGATAAGTTTCTATTTAATATGAGCATTCCTTACATTTTTTCTTCTTCAATTAAATTTTAATTCCTACCTTTACTACTATAAATTAATTACAAATTAAAAAAATCATGCCTGAAGCCCAAAAATTTAATTTTAATTGATTGTAAGTCCTTTAAAAAAGTAACATGTATAACTATTTGTCTTAGAAATTTTTTCAAAACCAATATTGTTCATAGATTAATATCTAATCCTAAAAATGATAAAAATGTTTCATCATTAACATTTATTCATCAAATTTTTTATCTAAAAACAATGAAAAATTAAAAATTATATTGTGTAGGTCAGTGGTTGGAATGAAACCCTTATCATCCTTAGATCATAGGTTCAAGTCTCGCAGCCTTTATAGATTTGATTGGTTATCACCCGGCTTATAGGTTTTCATTTTCTAAAACACTATTAATATAATTTCCAAAATATGATGGATATCCATGAAATAAGGTTAATAAATAAATATAATTTTAACTATATTTTCCAATAAAACCTCTATACATTATTAATTCATCCATTTATTTTCCTCATAGGTCATTCCTTGGTAACGGGTTTACCCATAATATCATTTATAGGATTTTAAAATCAAGACACCTCTTATTTAATCTCAAAGACCATATGATTAACATAGGTTATTCACTATCAAATCCATCATAATGGTTTGTAAAGAAAATGTGAATTATCCTATGTGTATCCCAAGAGAGTGTCAAACTAGGTGTATAGTAAGGTTTTTTGTCATGTTCTAGGTTACCCCATGTCAGACATGGAACACCTTGTTAGTTTTGTTATTCCTAGGTACATATGTTCTAGAACCACATCCACATAAAGTATCTAGACATTGTATTATTTCTCAGAATACCCCCATAATCTCCACCTTAATAAAATATCTATAATTTTCTAATATACTTATCCTCAAATTCTACATTAGGGTTATGTTCTATAACCTATTTTTTCTAAAATATAGATCACAAGGTTGCCACTAAACATCATTTGATACCAAATGTAGATACCCAACCCCAGATAGGACAAAGATGGAGGCTACTATCAATTAAATTTTAATGATTATAATTAAACAAATCAGAAAGGAATAAGAGTTTAGTAGTATTGGTAAACTTGATATATACATGAGAAAAAATAAACTAATTAAAACATAATATTTTTCATATTTCCCAATAAATATCTTCCAGAATAACTCTCCACCATCTAGTAAATCCCTCAATATCATTCATAGTACACTTATTAGATTTATAGGGAAATAAACATAATAAGGGTGATCTCAGATGCTCAATAAGGGAAAAATATAGCAGAAGCAATATTTAATTAATGATGATAGTCAAAATGGAAAGGTAAATAACTCATCACACATGCCATGTAATAAAAAAACTAAATGGAAGTGCATAAAAAATATGGGAAGGTAATAATAGGAAACAAATTCCATTCAAAAAAACATGATAAGGAAAAATAAATATGGAAATATAGAAAACTAAAATACAAGCTATCGAAATAATTGAAAATTAAATGTATACATAGATATGTCGATAAAAACTCTCATGGATGAATAATAATTGATACTAAATGATGGAAAGGCCTAATTGTGGGACGTCATGTCTGAGGAACATGAAAACCTATTACTATGAAGGACCATCACAATATGGTTTAAATTATTTTTATATTCATATCCAATTTATATCATGAGAACCTATTGATGCATTGAAGAGATATATAATGTTTGGGATCCACTCGTTAGTACTATCCCAATGCATTGATCATATATAATAACAAAATTAAGTAATATGCCTTGTCAAATTTTCATAATTAATATAGGATACTAATTATCAATATTTCCCCAAATAATCAAATAACTATCAATTCAGTCATTTTATATAAAATGGTATTCAGTTTAAGAAATATTAATATTCATGATAAAAGAAATGGATATTCATGGGAAAACTCAATGTTAAATGATCAGTTGAGATTGATTATTTCAAGAAGAATAAAAAATTATTCAAGTAAGTGAATGTGATTTATATACATGGAAAAAAAATAATCAGTCCAAATGAAGAATAAGGCTGGTATAAATACAACATATCCCATATAAAGTAAAATAAAGGTTTGTTGTCGTCGATGATTAGAAATATTATATAAAGATATTTTCAAAAACATCATGAGGAAAATATCCTTTTATTAAGAAATTACTTTTGAATACCATTTATTTGAAAATAACATTTGAAAAAAAATATAAAAATTATCCTTTTAGAAAATTAATAGAATCTTTTATAAAATTACAACATGTAAATCTGTAATTTTTATATGAGTTGAATGATGATTCCTTTGGCATGATAAAATGTTTAGAAATATTCCATACCTGGAAATTAAAAAGTGGATTCCATTAAAAACATTAGTCAAAGAAAATAAGGGTAAAAATTTCTTTACCAAATTATTTTAAAAACATTTTTGATAACATTTTAATAAAACATGGTTTTTAAAAGAAAACAGGTTCTCGGACTAAAGAGATAAATAATGTCAGGTTTTCTCATAATCATTTTCTAAAAAAAATATTTAGAATTAAAGAGTGGAAAATGGTAATAATACATGAAAATTTTCATTAATTACAAGATAATAATGAAATGTATTTATTAACAATGGTTATATAATTTCCTCGAATGAAAATTCAATTGGAAGATCATTAAGATTAGTCTTGAGGAAAGTAATCATTAAACATTCCAAAGTGTCCCATACCACCTTGAAACATTTTAAATAGTAATCCTAATGAAAGAATAATATTAAATAAAATTTTAAAATACCATGATGATAAACGGATTAATGATGAAATATAATAAAAGGGGTAGTAGATACAACACAAAAAATATGTAATTAGTGAAAATGACATTTATCTCACTGATGTAAAAAGTTATATAAAAATCAATTACCTTGAGTTTCCTTTATGGTGACACTCCTTTTACATCCTGTATCATAAAATTATGTTAATTTTATAATTTCTTGAGAAAAAATTTCATGTTTATCATTACTTTTACTTCAATTTTTATTATGTTTTATACAATTACTTAAATAATTATGTTTACATTGGGGGTTTTGACTAAATTTGGCTGATTTGTCAAAAATAACTTTGATAGGTCAAATTTGTCAAAGGTTTCATTACATAACATTTCCAGAAAAATATTCCTGAAATAATTACCATATATATATGTAAATTATATTTTTATGATCAATCATTATATGTTGTTATGAAAAATGAAACAATGTTATAATCATAGAGACAGAAGGCCTTATGTATGCTTGAGTAACATTCTCATTTGTCAATGATCATTATAGAAAGAAGTTAAGAAACACCATATATTTACAAAATGATAATTATATACTGAATAACATGTTTTTTTTAAGATATATACTTATATTTATAATTACTTTGATGTAAAATGAATACAATCATGTTGTGGAGGTAGTAGTCCAAACGTCCACGAACAACGTTATCACATTATAAGTGTTTTAAAGGGTTATAAAAAATCATATATATTTATATAGTATTTTTAAATAAATTTAATTATGTAATAAATAACATATATAAGTATTTTATTTAACTTATTTTTAATTAAAACCATACTTTCATGTGTTCCATGTTTAGTGTGAATGAATCATATCGATTCTAGGGCCTATAGTCCACACTTTCTCAAAAGATGTTATCGTCTAAACATAAAATGAAAATTATTAATGGATTATGAAATAAAATGATTAAATAAGTATAAATACATAATAAATATCATATATTTTTTATATAAAAATGTTGTATATCATAATTTCCACTTAGAAAGGTGGTAAGGGAAAAATGAGCAATTATTGTTTCGTGAGGAAATACTTCACCGTACACAGAAACAGTATATTCCTTACCCATTAGACAGAAGTGTGTGTAAGTGTTCGTCAAAATATTTATGAAAACACATAATATTATATTTATTATACTATTTTTGTTTCATAATATTGGAATAATAAGATATTATGTGTTGGATAATGTAAATAAATTTAAAAATATTGAGAGAAGTTGTGACCTCTAAATCGGGTAACAACTTTTGGTTTGAACAAAAAACCATTATTGGAAGGATTTATGAGAAAATTTAAGCTTGAAGGTCAAGGTTAGGATTTTTTTGAATCTAATTGGGATGATATTGGATGATCCAAATTGTTCCGAGAGGTGTGATGAATTTGGAGGAGATGAGGCCTTTTTATAGTGGAGGTGGAGAGACACACTTATAAATTTTGGAAAAGGGAATTCCACCCACATTTTTTTCAATTTAATGTGGATAAAATAAGATTCCAAATTATATACAAGGGGGTATAGGTTCTATGTATTTCCATAAAATGTCTAATGGATTAGGATATAGGTGGTTTTTGGCCCTAAAGTTATGGTTTTGTCCCTTATTAATCTTAATTTAACCTTCAACTGTGTAATTAATTTTATTCACCATCCCAAATATTTTTTTTAAAATATGGTTGGTCATATTAGACATATAAAATTATTATTATTAAAAATATAGAATAAATTTTTAAAAATTATAATCATATTAGTGGGATAAATTAATTTATAATTCAACCAGTAGGGGGGACGACAATGCAGGGTTTTAATGTAAAAATATCAAAAAGTTTGATAAGATTTTTCATTCAATTACAAAGTGAAATTGATCCAAATTACCTAAATTTTATTAATTGATAAAAATATAATCTAAATAATCATTAAAAGCAATTATATTTATAATTTATCCTTATAAATAAATTATATGAAAAAGATGTTTTGATCTACAATTCTTTATTTTCAATTATTCATTAAAAAGTGAAATGTTTCAGAAAAATATAAAAAATTCCCCTAACCAAATTATTATGTTTCTCCTTCAATTAATATTTTTATTTTAAAATACTTAATCAATTAAAGTTTTAAAATTTATATTTAATATGGGTTCTTTATTAAATGGTGTTATAATTTCCTTTAGAAAAATATAAGTTTTTTGTGTAAAGTAAGGTTTGTTCATATCTTATGTCAATAAAAATTAATGGATGAATATCAAAAATATTTGATTCAATATATAAAATATATATTTCATTAAAATCATTCACTTATTTTAATTAATTATTTTTATTAAGACAAAACTCTTTTGGAATCTTAAATACAATAATATTTGTTTTTATATCCGATTAGTTATTCTTTTCTTTTGTAATTAATTTGAAACCAATGAAATAATTTTATATTTATATAAACTATAAATTTTTATATGTTAGTAAATATTACTCATAATATTTATCATTACATTTATTTTATTTTATATTTTATTAAACAATAATATTTTAATAATATATCGTTGTTTGGTGAAACTCGGTCTTACGTATAACATAAGATATCAAGGAATGTCTCTATTGCATGTAACAAAACTTATTGAGGATGTTTTCTCTTTTGTGTAACATAATATGTCAAGAAAATTCTCTCTTGAATTTAATTCAAGCTAACTCATTGTTCTGGGAAATATAAGTTATAACATTAATTGAATTTATATACAATAGTAAATATATAGTAGATTCTCATGATATTAAATTACCTTACACACTTGGTGATGTGTGTTAAACATACTATCAATTAAAAGGTTTTAATTTATAATTTTGGGGTGTTACATTTGGAATGAATATCCTCCATATATCCATAATTGGTTATTGGGTGTGCCATGTTTTTCTAAGTAAAATATGTTACGTAACATATGGAAAATAACTATTTTTCTTACAGTTAGTTACAAACAGGATGAATGTAACTATAAAAATATTGACTTAAATTAGTGATCTATGTTCTTAGGAATAAGATATACTATGGTAAATCTAATTTTTTTTCTTATACATATTCAATGATACATATACTAAAATAGTATTTAATAAAATATATGCTGAAACAATTCAAGAGAGAATTATTACTAGTGTCACATGGAATAAATCTCTCCAAGAAGACATGAATGGGATATAAGAGGGAATTAGTGTTTTAATTTTAATTATATAAAATTTTGCAATGGATTAATCACATATACATTGATATGTACAAGATGTGTGTTTTCATAAAATAATTTATTATAGGAAAACATCCTTTATATCCTAGATAACTATACAGGATGAAGTTATAACTTTACAGTTGTACTTGAACAAGTAAGAAATCTATATACTTGGTGTATGGAGAGGAAGGGATACTAGTTACAAGGGGACACAAAATAGTTTTCCTTTAAATCAATATGATCATATATTATAGTTACGCTAATGTAAATAGAAAGACAAGAGAATAAAATATGGTGATAGAAATACCTACAAATATCAAGTATGTTGCATCTTATATGGTAGTTAAATAAGTAGTGTAGATTGCACAAAGATTTGTTCAATTTAATTGAAGAAAACCCCATCAGTAATTTTTTATCATTATAAAAATTATGATTATTTTTTTACTAGTGATTTCCAGGATTTCACTATAAGTATGTGAACAGAAGGATTTATACTTGAGTTTTGTATCTCTTGGGGAGTCTTAATAATGGAGGTGAGGTCATACATAGTATAGTAGCAACACCATATATATTTGGAAGGCCTATGAATTAATCCATAACTCATCAGAAACATTATCTTAGAATTTGAGATCTAACATGGATTTTTATCAAGTTTGCTCAAGTAAAAGTTATAGATATTGTAAAATTTGGTTCCCCAAATCCATCTAAAGAGAAATTTTCAATTACCAAAACATGTATACACTGAGTTATAACATTAGTCATAAATTTATTCCCTATGATCTATATAAATCATAATTACTAGAAAATATTGATATATCACTATTAAGTGTTGTGGTATCATTATAATTGAGACTTATTCTTATAATGTTCACATTAAGTTACCTCTTTTAGGTGAGAATATGAGGATATACCCTCTAATAAGAACATAAATGTTCTAGGTGTCATTGGATGTTCCAATATATGATCATGGGTATTAGTATATTGACTTTTGATAATTATCAATGTGTTCCATTTTATAGCTTACATTGATGTATGAAAAAAACCATGATAATGAAGTCTTGGGGAGGTATATTGATTTGGGTGCGTCATTGGTGGTATCGAACTAGTTTATTGGTCAAGATAGAATTTATCTATTTTATGTTGAATAGATGATATCTTAGGCCTAGATGATCTAGATGTTAGTACCTTTAAAAATACATGGCCAAGGTAGTATATGGAATTTTTTTCAGTTAGATCACAAAATAATAATGATATAATGGATGATGAAATAAGCTACAAATCTTTCTTTATGATATATCTCAAGAAATAGATATTATAATACATAGCATGTGTTCGTAAGAATGTTTGTCATTGTTGTTAATATCTATTATCTCCGTAAGGTCATTTATGGTTTTCTATACTCCACTCTTAGTCTGTGGATATTATTCACTACTATCGAAATAAGGGTCTAGATCTTCACACACAATAATATAATCAAGAGTTTTCCTTATTCTGTTAAATAGGTATATAGGACATAGTGGACCCCACCACATATTACATGATTTTCCCATGTTTTATTAGTCACCAATAAATTACTAAATTCATTATTAATAAAGTATATAATAATTGGATTGAGTTTATTTATGAAAATTATTCACATAGTATTTATGTGAATACATTAAAAATAATATATGAACAAATTTTATTTTAATATTAAATGTTAATTTAACATTGTGGGTATTGTGATTATAGTTTAGGGCTCTTTCTTATAACATAATATATTTAATATATTAAAATTATGTACTAAATATATAAAGAATATTATGATGTAGATGGTTTTCCATAATGTGTCATTTAATATATATATATATATAGAGTGTGTTTTATTTCAGATTGTAGGGTACCATTTCTGTGTATTCGAGCCTCCCACTATATAAGTATATTATAGAGACTCAATTCTTAATTATTCATTCAAATTGAATAATAACCATTATCCCCTCCTTCAATTTTAAGATATAAATTCATCATCTAAGAATTTGATCTAAGAACACATTTATGGATCGAAAGGACCTGATCATGGTGATCATCTTGTTCTTAAAGGAATTTTCAGAGCTCTTCTCTTCTCCCAAAATTTATCAATTAAAAAACATGACAACTATAGAAAAAAAATTATGATGTAATGTTGTTTGGATATGAATAATTTAAAAAACACTCTCCAGTGATGATCTAAAGTCAAAAAATACAAGGATTTGAATTAATTATATGTTCTTTTAATTTATATTCTTTGAAAAAAATCTCATGAGATCCTTAGACCTTATCAAGGTGTGTATTTTCTGAAACCATGATTTTTCATCACATTGGTGGTGAATATTTTAATACCAATCCCACCAAATTCCACTTAAAACCATGGTACCATTACTTATAATCATAAATATCAACTTAGTTATAGTGATTCTAGGAACACCCCAACATCCTAGATGGAACAATATCAGTGTGCTGTAGAAATAATCCATGAGTGTTTGACAAAAAAAATGTACAGTCAAGATGACCATGGAAAATAACGAACAAGGTCATCTGATGTTGTGAGGTTCTATTCTTAATGATTAAAATTTAATCCATGTTTTTTTTTACAATAAAGTATTCAACTATTATATTTCATATAAAGTGGTATATCAAATGGGTTTGTATATGAAAATGATTTCTCATGTAATAATCCTTAATACACCACTTGGGAAATGAGAGTTTAGAGGATTTATTTTTTCAACATGTTTTTGACCAAATATATAGTATGGTTTTTTTAAATTTTAATATGTTAGTGATGGAGACATTTGATATAATGATAGGAATACACTACTTATTAACATTTAAATCTCTTATTAACTACTAGGATCTCTATTTTTCTTTTATATATCTTTATGATTTTTTCCATCTATTTAAATTGGAATCCGATATGATTTTTTGAAAACTATGAACTTAGTAAAACTGTATGGAACTATATATAATTTGATGTAAATTGTAAAATTGTGGGTGACAGATGGAATGAAAATTGGGTATATTTCTAATATAGTATATTGACACCCTAATCTATTTTTGGATAATTTTTCTAGACTACCACCTGAATTGGATGTGTAATTTTATATCTTCCCACTCTTTGTAATGAGTCTTATTTCACTTCCATCATATAAAATAGAGCTAATAGAATTACACAAACTAAAAGTATTATTGGAAGATGTTTAAATAGAATCATGTCAATAGATTCAATGAATATTTATTTATAATACTAATCTACAATGTATAGATGAATTAATGGATGAATCCCTAAGGGAATAACTTTTGTTGTATCCAATGAAATCACACTAAATATCAACAAAAAATAGATAAAAAACAAAGATGATATTGAAGGATTTTGTGTTATCTAATAGGAATGAAATAGGAGATAATTTTAATATTAAAAAAAATTAGAAATGATATGAATAGAAAAATATTGAAGAAGAAGTCTCAATTAGGAAATCACAAAGGAACACTTATTTGATCAGTTAGGTGGATTTCAATTGTCTAATTTTGAAGTTATATTGCATCCTTAGTGCATTTATTTACTCAGTAAAAAATAATAAATAGTCTGTCAAATTACTCTATGTGGGGATTACAGGTTTAGTTTTAAATAATGTAGTCTATAAACTACAGAATCCAACACAACTATAATAAATAAGTGAAGTTATATTTACCAATATTGGACTTTAATCGAACCATGGTATGAAACATTTATGTTTATTTTGAAAATTTATTGTTGGATGATTTCAAAAACATGGAATGTTCTAAGAATTTCTATTTTTAGATAATGACCAGAAATCATTAAATCTTCAATAAGAATAAAGTGATTTATATCAAGGGAAAAAAGAAGAAGAGTATATTTCCCAATTATAAATGGAATAAAAAATAATGTAAATTATGAAATCTTTAAAATCTCATTCCTCAAGAAATTTTTTCCAAAAAAATAGAATTTAAAATAGTATAATGTATCTATATAAATTGTAAAAGAAACAATTAAAAATGAATAGTTATTGAAGGATTATTACCTATCATGTATGCTCCACCATCAAATATCCTTTTTATCTTATCCACTTCCCTTGATCGATCCATAAAAGTATTTGTGTGTCCTTAATCCTTGTACTTATCTGGAAGATTGATCATTAGTTGATTTAAAATATTTCAAGAGAACCCCATTTCTAATTTTTTCTCCTATTAAATTACCTTGATCACTAATTTAAAATCATGAAGTGCCTTCAGTTCATTTTTCAGGACCTTTACTCACATTTTTATAAATAATTTTATATTGTTCATTTGAAAAATAATTTTCAAAAAAACCCTCAAAATTATTTCACTGTCCATATTGCAAAACAATATATTCCCAAAAAAGTGTTCCTCTTATTCATGTTTCTAAATACTCCATTATTTTTCATTGATAACATATATTTTTAAATAATTAAGACATAGTTCATTCCTCAGCTTCAATAATAAAACTCACATGAGTAAAACCATTGAACCATTTGGAAAGTACAATCATACCCATTTGCATATCAATATCAACAAATTGGTGGATCCATTTTCATATTTTATTCATGCTCAGGATGCAGGTTTCTAATAAACTAAACCTCAGTGGACATCATATCCTCACTCAATCCAATAATTATATCCATTATCAATTCCAAGAACACAAGTGGATCATGAAAATATCATACCATAAAAAAATTGATTCCTAAATCTTACCCAAATACCAAAATATAATTGTTGTCCACGATCATGGAAAATCTATCATCTACTCACCTATTGACATGGAATTGAAGATTACCTATCAATAATCATTATAATTTCATCTAATATTCATTGTTCTAATCATTTAATATATTATATCTTCAAATACTTATCAACCCTCAAGAATATTCATCTGGTGTTTTAATAGAAATTCTTATATGGACTAATTTATTTTTTTCAAACATGGTTTCCCTATAATTCAACATTGATATCAAGCTCCCTTTCACATAGTTCCTTCCAAAAAATGTAAACCATAAAATTAGAAGAGGTTAAGTAGATGAATCTATTATTATTTATATCTATTCTCAAACTTCACATGCTTCAGTATTTTAAAAATATATATTTTTTTCATTCTCAAATATAACCATAAATACTTCATAGAATATCGATCAACATGTTCAATATATAAAGTTAATCATATTACCTTTAAAAAAATTTAATGTGAGCCTCAATTTGATGTATTTTCACTTAGGATTATCGACCACCATAGAAATAGTCTCCTTTATTGAATTGGTTTGAACATCATATTTTGAAGTTCCCAGAAGAAACATGGTTATATAATTTCTATTCATGGTAGAACCCATGCTATCCACTTTAACCGATACCAACATCTATAGACCATCATTATTGTATTTCACTAGTATAATGTGTCATTCATCTATGAAACTCATACCTCCATTATAATTCATCAATCATTGATCATATCCAATGACCATTTTTCACATCAATTTAAGATGAATACCATTAACCTAGAACTTATCTTTATAATATATACCCACAATATCGATGTCTTCATATTACTCAGAACGTTTCTATAGGAAACACCTCTAACCATTTATTAATAAAATAAAATTTCAGAAAACAAGTGACATAGACCAAACAGAAGAACTACATACCTCCAAAATTAGACCCATCACCATCACTATGATAAAAAGATTCATCTGCATTCATCGACTCCTATTCCAAACATTCATAATGCTTTAAGACTTTGTAATATTTCCTTCTAAGGTTCAACAGCTCCAATTAAATGAATTATTTACTAATTGACATAACATTAGATCTTGTGGACATTGGATTCGGAAGATAGGAGTAATCCTTCATTTCTATTCATCGCGGGGAAGCAGTAATATCCTTCTGATTCCCAAACAGCATCTTCCTCACTCCCTGAACGATGTCACTAAAAGATGGCTTGACCATACCACCCTTGTTTTCTTTCTCACTATGAGAAATTTCCCCCCACTTTCCATGGACCTGCATATCTTGATACTGCACAATCCGATTTTGCTAAACCTGGCAATTCGCATCAATCATAGCAAGAGAATTCGGGTATCCCACCATCTCCTGACCCGCAGACATCCCATTTCCTATTTATTTATTCACTACAACCCCTTCCTAAGACCCAACCTACAAGTTGGTTATCATTCCCCCATGCTACATCCCTTGGAACCGATTCCATGTAGAGACTGTGACTAACACACCACTATCCTCACTAGCCTATCCACTATTCCTCATTGGAGCAGGCAGCCTGTTGTCCTCCAAGATACACCCCTGCTCCCCTTCAGACACACCACCATTGCTGCATTCTTTCCACTGACCAGCCACAGTAGTATCCCCCTCAACAAGACCACCCTCCGTTAGGATGACCTCAAGATGGGTTGATGTCTCCTATTGCCTTTCCCCTACAGCCAAAAACCTATGTGAGGCCATACCATCAGTCTCAGCAGCACTCATGTTAGCGTTTCCTTCACCCCCAGACATAGAAACACCCATGACAGCAACCTCAACCCCATCCCCCCAGCTCAGATCCTACTTGAGCCTATTCAGTATAGTAGAAACCAAAGGGTTTTCTAGAATTTTTGTTGGCTGTTCCAGAACCGCTTCCAAACTCACATCAGGTGTGTTTTCAATCTCACCAGATGCATTAGGCATCCTCCTCCCATCATCATTTTTTCCTAGCCTCCTATCCATACCATTCGTCCTCTTGTTCTTATCCTTACAATGACACTTATACTCTAAGTTCCCCAGTCTACTGCAGGCTGAGCAATAGTCAGTCCATGATTCATATACCACTGCTTGCTTCCATCTGAATTTCGCACGCACCGAGATCCAGACCCAATCAACAGGAGACCTCAAAACATCTACTTCAACACTCAGTCGAGGATTGATCGGATGAAAAATAGTGGATGTACAAGAATCATATCATAGGAAACGACCCACCAGGATCCACAACATATGAATAACCACTATATTCTAGAAAGGTAAAGGAAAGTGAGGAAATCTTACCCAGATCGGGATGGAGGGAGGGTCACGATTCATGCAAAGGTCGAAAGTCCATCGGAGAAGAAAATATTTGCAACTATTGCAACGCCTGGGAGAACTGGACCATGCCCAAATTAGGTTTTCCTCCGAGGCGAATAGAATCATAAAGTGTCGACTATCCATAAGTTCGATGACCGCGTGCTCTTTCAGATCCCATTTTCCAAACACAAACTGATCGAAATCATCTATCAATGGTCTTAGATCATTAAACTGAGCTACCAAAGTTAGATCAAGGTGAATATTCACTTCAGCGAACTCCAACGCCGATATAGGGAGCTAAGGGTTACCAAGATGAAGATCATGCACTTTTGGGCTTAGTGCAATCACTGGGAACTCCGGGAGGTAATTAAGATTGGAGAACAGGATAAATGGGATTCGTGGCTTCAGAGGTGGAACCTTATAAATATGGTGAAATGAACCTTATGAAAATAAAAAAGTTATTAAAATGATATCATTAGGAAATATGGAAATTTAGAAAATTTGGCACCATATAAAAATAATCAAAATTAATAACAAAATTTAATGAAAAAAATGTAACTTCTTTGTATAAATCGAGGATACATAATGGGAAGACCTAGATTTCATTACAATTCAGGAAACCCTTAATAGTAAGACGATTAATGATTAATGGTAGAAGGATTACAATTCAATAATTGTATTTCGATATTTAATAGTATTTCCAACATATAATAAGGAACATCATCAAGATTTTTATCACCATTTATGGATATTTATTCACCTAGGTATTTAGAAATGTATAAGGAAATGAAGAACCTTTTGTGGAGGTATAGTATAAAGTGAAAGGTGGAATAACACGTGATAAAAAGTTTAACATATCAATAAAAGTATTTAGATCACCAAAAAACAACTAGAATGGTACAATAATTAATTATACCTATACATAAATGGGATAAACGTTATATAGACATTTTCACTATATTACTAAGGATTGTTCAAAATCATAATTCTATTTTGGTTTTTTTACCAACATAGCATATAAGTACACTGTATTAATATTTTTGAGTTAAATTTGGTTGAGCAATTGATGAAGATATATATTTGAGAATTGGAGAAATGAAATGGGTTATTAAATTCCGTTTTCCCATTCAAAAAACCAATATTTACATAACAGTTATGATAGTCTTTTAATCAAGATTACTGAACCCATATGACCATGATCATGGAATACTATCCTTAAATAGATGTGTAGTCATAGTGTACAATATGAACAGTTGAAGAAATATTCATATAATTTTATATGTACTATAATGTTTTATGGGAATATAATGTTTCTTTAATGGATATTTATATTACAATAGTTATCAAAATGATTTAAATATGGATTCACTGGAATTATTGTATGTCGATCCTTGTCACTCTTTATTTTTTAGGGTAAAGCCTGGAGAAACATCACCAATTGGACCTAGTATTGTAAATCTTAAAACATATAAAATTCATTTTATTAGGAAATTAATAGAAATTCCATTTATTTTTCTAAAATTATATACATATCATTATTATCATCATTTATCTTTTTGAGTGGTATATTATTTATTCTTATTATTATCTTTGAGGTAAAGAAAAAACCTACTAGGGAAGCATGGGATATAATCTCTTGGTATATTGTGCCATTTTGGATTCTAAATAATATAAATATATTTTTATATATACATGGATTACCTAAAAAATAAATATTAGTTTTTAATTATTTCATTATATCTCAACTAATAATGAACTAACTCAACCCAACACATGTTATTAGCTAGAATCACACAACACTTGAGTCAGATGAAACATTTACCCACACCCTAATAGATATTATTTATTTGTAGGATAATAAATTCCAAGGAAGAATAATATCATTAGTGTGGGTATGATAGAATAATGGCTAAATTTATGAAGAGATTTTACAGTTTGATAGGATTACACAAGAAAAATGGTCCAAAATATTCTAAGATGCAAAAATCATTCATATTTCCAAGGAAATAAATCTTAATGGAAGGAAGAATGTAACACCACCAATTTAAGGTATTTTAATATATTATTATGTATTTTTTACTTATTAATATATTATGGTCATTATTAGTAATATATATAGTTTGTTTAATTTTTTTTGAATAATTTAGAAGGGTGGTCAGTTGGAGCTGGTTAGGGTAAACCATTCTGAATCCACAAGTAACTATATTGGGTAAAATGGTGTTCTAGGGGTAGGTTATTTATTAGAATATTAGTTCGGTAAACCATGTAGATAATTTGGGTGGTCCTATAAATTTTTAGAAAGTGGAATCTACATGATTGGAAAATAGTTTTTCAAACTATGCAACCCACCCATTCATGATTTTAATGCATAAACACTATATTTTTATAAATACTAATCCTAGGAAACACTTGTTTAATCCATCATATTGATGGATATTGAACCAAAAGACTCCCATTAAAAGTTTTTTTGAACCTCTGGACTCTTGATATAATTGTTCTTGTATTATTCAATCACTTTTCATATGAATCAATGTTATGAATCTTTTCAATTCTTCTATATGGTTCCCCTGTATTATTAAATTTGGAGAAAAAATATTCTAGATATTCAAATATAAATTCATTAATATATTGTTTTTAATGGTTATTCTATTATTATTTATTTTATGAATGTTTTTATATCTTTAATATATAAGTATATGGTGTGGTTCTTTGGGATTATTATGTATGAAGTTGATAGACTAATTATCACATTATTTCTACTAAAAACCGACTGATTTTGGAAAAATAATGTTAAATTTTTATTTATTGGTATGAAATCCTAGGTAAAACTTTTTTGAGGTATTTTTTGTGTTTATATGGGTTTTGTAAAAACATTTATGTGAAATTATGACATAGTTTTTAGGAAAATGGATAAGTGATTTTTGGGTTCAAAAAAAATTATTGGTGTGTGTAATCCCAATATTTTCATGGGACAATGTGTGGTTATAATGTATAAGGATGAGGCCTTGTAGGTATGGGCTTGGATGTTTTTTTAAAATTAGGACATAATAGATTTCATTAATATTTCTGACATGGGTATTGGGAAATATGATTCTATTTATTTGTTTGGTCCGTTTATAGATTCACACATTGAAAAATGATGCATTGTGTTCCTAAAATAACTCATAGAGTATAGGATTTTGGTGTATTTAATGTGTTCCCAAGTTATTGTAGAGGTATGTGTTTGGGTGTAAGATGTTTATATTTATTTATTTATGTATATCATTTACAATATTTTTTATTCTTATGTATTTTTTATAAAATAAATGTGAGCTATCTTGTTATTATACTAGTGGAATTTGTGGGTAGTCTTTGGGGGATTATAAGCTTGGTTTGTATACTCACCCCTTATATATACATATTTATATGTATTAAAATGTTGTTCGCCATTATTTTGGTAAGTTGAATATCTATTACATCTCTATAATAGAACCATCTTATTGTGGTCATTGGTGAAAAAGGTGTGCGCCTAGAGGGAATAGTGGTCTAATGTTTTGTATAGTTCCCTGTTTTGAATATTAATTTATATTTCTATTTTTTGTATCATTTTGACTTATTAAGTGTTATAATTTAATTTTTAACTCTTGTTATTATTATAGAATATATTTTCTCTTTTTATTTATTCTATCATAAATCATTTTTATATACTTTTGTTTGAGATTATAATTTCGGTAGTGTTATAAGTATGGATTTATCATCCTCTAATTATATCTTCATAACCTATTATTTTATGACCATAATTTGGTGTCATGGTGATTAACAAATGTTTTTTGGAATTCTGATCAGATTTATGGTGATAGGTTAGGGTGTGGATGTTAAATTCCCCCCACATTCTATGGGCTCCCTATTATCATCATGGGTTTGATGAACATTTTCAAGACATTATAAACTCTAGTATCATTGCAGTATGTCAAAGAAATAACTAAAAAACCAAAATAATAATCACATTAAAGTGTAGAAGATATAATTAAAGAGTATTTAAAAACATAACGATTACATATTTATAGTGTATATAAAGTTACATTAATGTAGTTAAGTCATAAACCTCATCACAGATCATTGAAGGAGATAATCATAACCGATACATGATAAAGTATAAATAAATGTTAGGGAGAGCCAAAAACTATCTTCATCCTCACCATAGACTTATCTTAATACCCATATGAGCTCAATACTCTACTCTACCTATACAACATCCATATCCTAATAATTTATTGAAATCAAGAAGTTCTTATTTAAGGCATGTACATAAAACTCATCTAACCACCACAAATAGTGTCCCAAATATAAATATGTATATATGTGAATTTTTTTATTAAATAAAAATAATTTCATAAACATCACATAAATACACCCCTCACACCATTTATTACTCATGGAGCTATTGTGATGATTGAAACGTGCATTATTTCTAGTCCCAAAATGGGATGATCCTCCCTTAATATAAAATAAATATGTGTGTGAAAGATCTACCAGTAATCATTCAACTATTTAGGTGAAAAAAAATCAATTACTAAAAGAATTTATGCTGAAGAATGAATTTTCGTGTGAATTATATTTAACCATTAATATACCCTGGGTGAATTATGTCCCTATAAAATATAACTCATAGGTGAATAAAGCATCACTAAAACAAAACCCTCAATTGTATGGTATATTATCTAATCCCAATACCATGGTTTCATGACCCCCTCCCTCTAGATATAACCCTCCTGGGATAGAGATGAAGATATGGAGATAATGATCCCTGATTCCTAGCTCTAGTAGGACCTGAGATGGTGACTATCACAAAGGGTGTGCAGATCTCAAAGTATGGGAGGCATTACCCTTTATAATAAACAACATTGAGAGATAGAATGACTCATACACAATGAATACAAGTGATTATATAAAAGATAAACACAAACCATCCAACAATCATGCATAAAATAAAATTAATATAGATACATTAATGTTTTAATGTAAATTCCCAAATATGAAGATAATATAGAAACAAAAAACTATCATGATCCAAGATGGTAAGGTCCAGCGAAGCCTGTGAAATCATACTCAAATTATTAAAAAAATTATATATATAGGGTGAGCGTACATGTATACTCATGAATAAAATAAAATTCTCTCATTCACATGTGAAAAAAGCATACTAATGAACCTGCGAGAAAACAAAAAAACCAATCATCACCTAAATAGGTATACTAACCATCCCAAACTCACTAACTCATGCTCAAAAAAAATTAATTCCATGTAATATAATATGATATAAATCACATCAATGATAAGGTACCCCATACCAATTTTCCTCTAGTATGTTGGTATTTCCCAACATTATACGTCATGGATCTCATCCATTCTGTATTCCACATCACAACATTCCCACACACACCTGGTAACGACAACACATCCCTCCCACAGACATTGGTACCTCACAATACATCTCACCCATAGACACCTGGGCCTCACACCACATCATGCCCGAACACACATGGTCCCCACAACAAATCTCACCCGTAGACAACTGGGCCTCATAACACATCCTACCCCGACATTCATGGTCCTCACAACACATCGCACCCATAGACACCTAGGCCTCACAACACATCACATATCATCCTGAAGACACCTAGGGAAGAACTTCACATCTCACCTTGAAGAATCATGGGAAATCACATCTCATCACAACTCATCCTGAAGACACCTATGATACCATATCAAAACCACCATCTAATACACTAACATACATCTAGACATCACATCTTGTGCAATACCTACCTTTCCTGGAAGAGAGAGAAGAACAAAGTGGTTACAAATCCTTCTGTACTTCTAACTGGATATTTGTAAAAATACCCCCCGCATGATGATGGACGTGTTCAGAACATAGTTCTCAATATAGGTGGGGTTTGTATAGAAATCCCAAGTAAAATACAATTATATATAGATATAATAAAAATACTCAAGTCCCACCTACAGGTTCTTAGACAAACATCGAACTCACAGTGTTTTCACCTTCTCTACTACCTCTAAATTCATTTTTTTAATATTTACTATTGTCATTTCAGAAGGCCAAGAGCCCTAATTAACTATTATTTCTTCACATTTCCTCCACATTTAACACCCATTCATTTCATTATTTATAATCAAACACCTTTAACCACACAACCCATAATTTTAATTATTTCATGAAACATTTCCACTCCATTAACCACACCAACCACGACATTCAAAACATTATTAAACAATTATTCATTTATTTAATCAAAAAATAATCAAGAATATACATGAACACAACCACATTCCACAAACGACTCAACATACCATCACCTCACTACCGCAAAAGCACAGCCAACCATTCTATCATCCCCACATGCTATATCCACACATCACCATCCCACAAGGACAGACACACAACCTTGTTGTATCATGTTCATTTTTCACATATTTAAAAAGGATCCTTTCTCACATACCACTTTATTTTAGCGGTGTTATAACTAAAATCAAAATCTTGGGAAATAATTTTATTATCCAAATGTATCTTGTTAGAAAACTTCCATTTTAGTGTGACACCAACAAATTTCAACCAAAACAATCATAGTAGGGATATTTAGGACAAACTAATCCAGTAACAACCTGAATTTTCCCTGGGGAATCAAGTCCAATCAATCAAAATATAGAAATAAAAAATAATGTTTAATTATCATACAGACCAAACCCCTTTACCCCTTTCAATTTCAATTAAAAAATTGTTTATATTTGATAAATCTAACACAAACATATTATATAGATAATAAAAGTAAAAACCCTACCATCTGATGCACAAATAATGAGAAATGAGAGAATCTATACCTAAAGGAATCTTTTCCAACTCACTGCTCATCACATAGTGAAGAAGAAATACCGCAATCTGCAACCTCACCATGAAACTGTTGATCAATCTATACTACATCAAGGATTCATCAAAACAAAACCTAAATGCACACACAAAACAAAGAAACACCACAGAATCAGATTCTTGGGGGAAGAATGGAAGAAAAAATAACCAAGAAGGGGGATGAAATCCCCATAGATCAACCACCGATGGTCGATGAATAACCACCAGTATTGATGAATATATGTGGGATGAATAAGGGCTACAAGAACACCTTAGGGCACCTAGGGTTTTCCAAAAATTAGAGGAAAGATAAACTGTGGCCTAGTGAATGAGTATTGGTTGGAAAATAATTTTAAAACTACAATGGGTCATTGTATTACTTGATGTGTAATTAAATTTCTTGTCATAAAATCCCTAGGGTTTAGTTTCTGCCAAAAAATTCATCGACTCTTCATTTTATTATTTATTGAACACTAAAAACCTACTCGATGTGATCCTACCCTAGACATCATGTAAAATGAACTTTAATTTCATGGATTCCACATACACGACGTGCAATTATTGTAGCATCTCTGTTTCACCACAAACTCCCACCAAAAAATCATGTAACATCCCGTGAACACCTTCAACACTTAAAACTAGCGAAGTAACAGATCAAGATGAAAAACCCATTACCTCAGATACCTCTCAAATTACTCTCAACATCAATAATCAAAAACCATACCCATATGTAAAGGGTTCCAAACACCTATCATGAAAGATAACTCTCCAGGATCTAACCATACCTAAAACAATACCTCCAAGAAAAAATGCCAACCCTAACAGCCACATAAAACATTGAAAACCCACAAACCACCTCCTTTCACACAACCAGACTGTCACATCACCATTGCACTACTATATGAACTTCTATTCAACCCAAACCAAAATCCAATACCACCAACAGACCATAGTTTTTTGGACACATGGATTAGGTAATTTTATCCTCCATGTAATGATATTATCCACTTTGGGTGGCACTAACTCACCCATATGGATTTAATCGCATAATTGTTAATGAATATTTATTATTAATCAGGTCCTTCCCTATTGATTTTTCAGTACATTATGACACATAACACCACACACATCATAAAGCAAGTAAAAAACTATTCTCATAAAACAGGGTTCAAAAACTAGATTATAACGAAAAATATAGAAAAAGAAAAACGTAAAACAAATCTGGGTACTAAGATTTCATTTGTTTCTCTCACTCCAAAACACTCTCCTCCTGGATACCATGCCTCCATAACACATTAACCAAGTGAATGGTTCATCCACAAAGTTCCATATCATAAAAATCATGGATATTTATTGGATTCTCCACACACATCACATCATCGCTGATATCCAAATCTCCCTAGTAAATGAAATGTGAGTAATTATGAAGATACTGACGAAGCTGAGATCTGTTAAATACTTCAAGGATCCTTTCCAGCTATAGTGGTTATGAAAACTAATACACAACCATTCCAACTTACCAATACACATCAAATGGTCCAACAAATCTAGAATAAGTCTTACTCCCTCTCCCATACCTATAATCCCCGTGTTAATGGGGAACCTTCAAGAACATGTGGTCCCCATCCTCGAACTCTAAGGGACACCTCTTGGGATCAAAATTACACTTCTTCCAATGATAGGCTAATTTAAACCTCTTATGAAAAATTTGATCTATCTCTGTCGGTATTTGAACCACATTGGGACCAAAAACAACTATATCCCCAACCTTCATCCAGCACAATAGAAAAAAAAGGATAATTTGTAAAAATCCTGAAATTTCTACATGCCAATGAACGAATAATGTCTATTATTATAAGAATAATATACCAAATAATGTTTCTTTACACGATTTCACAAATTTCAATGATGCATGCCCCCAACATATCCATCAACATCTAGATATTCTGTTCCGTCTACCCATCTGTCTGAGGGTGGAATGTAGTACTGAGGTGTCACTAAGATCCAAAATCATACAACAATACCCTCTAGGCTCATGAGGTAAAACTTTCATCCTGATATGATACAATGGAAATTGGAACACCATGAAAATGCAACACCACATCCACATACCTATTTTCCTAAGAATCCCTGATGACTCACTCCTTGATTTCTAAGATGTGAAATGATTTCATCAAGTGATCCAAGATCACCCAGATAGCATCACAACCCCCCTAATATATAGGTAAATGTGTGATGAAATAAATCAATATTTAATCCCATTTACACTCGGGAACATGTAAGGAATATAAAAACCTACCAATAGCATGATGCTCAATTTTTACTTGATGGAAAACCAAGAACCTTTCCACAAACTCTGCAACTCTCCGTTTAATTATGGGCCACCAAAACTACATCCTAAAGACATAATACATCATAAAAACTCTTGGGTGTACCTCAAAATGTGATATATGAATCTCATGAAGGACTCAATTTTACATTGATATTGGAACAAACAACCTTACCTGAAACAACATCGAGTTTTGACCATCCTCTGACTGTCCCTCTGGGGCTTCACCATAGCCAACACGATCATGCATCAGCTTTGCCACTGAGTCTCTTCAATGAGTATCATCCACTTACTTTATTAGAGATGACTGAACCATCCTCTATAACAATCAACCTTTTCCAAAATCCAACATTTGATCTAAGTGAAAGGATCCCAACTCCTCCATTTCTCTCCAAGCATCCCACGAATCTCAAAAAACATCCTTTTGTGACATTCTTCTCAAATAATTGACCGCAACATTCCACTTTCATGTAGTAGAGGATATATAAAAATTATAGTCATGAAATAACACCATCCATTGTCACTAGCACTATTCAAATATTTCTAAGAAATTATATACCTCAAACTATTATGATCCATGAAGATCACAATGTGCTCCCCAATGAGGTAATGCTGCCACAACTTAAGTGTAAAAACAAACGATTAAAGCTCCGTACCATGGGTGGAATGGTAAAATTCATGGGTAAATAACATCCAAGACCCATAAGAGATCACTGAATACATCGGAATCAGAACTCATCCAAAGACAAAATCAGAATCATCGTAAAACACCTTAAACCTCACCCCTTCTTTAGGAAACCGGATCATTGTAGCACTAACCAACATCCCCTATAGATAACTAAACATTTCCTAAATATGATAAATCTACAAAAAATAATGTTCCTTTATATTTAAAGTTGTCAATGGTGATAAAACTAGAGAAAAATTGGGTACAAACCTCTGATTATTTCCTAGGAGACCAAGAAAACTGCGTAGCTCGGCCACGTTCTTGGGTGATGCCCAAGAGAGAAGTTCATCAACCTTCAATAGGTCCACTTACAAACCCTACTGAGACACCACTTTTTGGTGTAAACACACCTATCATGTCCATAACATACACCTGGAGAACTTTGGATAGAGCCAGCACAATCGAAGAACATGCAGGACAGTTTTGAGACGCTCGAAATGATCCTCCTCTAACTTCTTGTACATTATGATATCATCGATGAATAAGCTAATAAACCTATCTAGGAACTCATGGAATACTAAGTTCATAAGAACCATGAACAATAATGGTTTGTTATTAACATTGAATAACATCACTACAAACCTGATGTTTCCATACATGTGTAAGAAGGTAGTCTTCTTGATATCACTCTCTTTAAAACTCAATTAATTATATCTGAACCATAGACCGATATTAGATAAACAAATCACACACCTATGATGGTAAAGAGGTCATTAATCCTTTGAATAGGTTAATTGATTTTTACTGTTACCATATTTAACCTCCAGTAGTCTATACACAGCCTCAAACCACCATTAGACTTCTTTGTGAACAACACTGGAGAACCCCATGAAAACAAACATGGCATGATAAAACCATTTTGAATGAGATCACCAGTCTAAATCCTCATCTTATAAATCTAATAAGGTTATATCTAATATGGAGACATTGAAATCGGAGAAGCAACAAGATGAATTTTTATCCTGGACTCAACATCATTTCGAGGGGGTAGCATTACAACCTTCTTAGTAAAATCATCTTGGTAGTCTCCAACATCTCTAGGAACCTCCACTCTCACACCAACAACTGATTCAACTAACAACTTAGCTAACAAATAAATAAGAGGCTACACACACTGACTTTCTAGATAACAGCCCTACTCATAAAAAACCACATTTTGGTCATCCACATATGAAATGATGACTCTGCTCCCTAAGAAGTTGATAAAATCACATAAGGAATATAACCTATTGATGATGAGGATGACATTGTATAGTAGCATCTATATTAAAAAAGGATATTCACAAGACTTATGTGGTCCCATCATCAATCTGAATCCCTGGAACACATCAAACAAGATTTTCTAGCCTCTTACTGGCATACTCAACATTAGGGGAATGGAAATCCTTTATACCATTAGTACCAGATCATGGGATAGAGTAGGTAAAACAAATTTGTGCAATGATTTTGAATTAAACGAGGCACAAAAAGCATACTAAACAATATGATCGTACCTCTGATGATATCTGTCCCCTAGGTAACTGATTTCTCTACTACAAGTAACTTAAAAAACCAGCTCTATAGCCTCTCTACTAGTGACCTCTTCCATGGTCATTCTTGGGTTGTTGTCCCTGAACACAGGGAACATCCTATGTTCGAACTCTACCAACTCTATCTCCCCTCGGTGGAGAGAAATCATATTGCAGCTGGTAATAGAACTGACTCACTAAAAACTAATTTTGAAGATGGCACCAAACCTGTCAACCTACACCAAACTAAGCTTGGTGAACCAAAAGGCATTGGTTTTGTGATTACCATGAACCCCACAACCAAAACATAGTAGAAAAAAGATACCAATAAAGTCATGGAAACCACTGGAACCAAAATCCTGGAAAAGAAGTTGCTAAGGTCAAATCCTTTCTAGTTGAATCCTTGATTTTCATGGATCGTTAGATCTTCCACTGAAAACATTTCCCCTTAAAGAATGCTACAGCCTCAACTCTCTTAGTAAACCACAACACAAGTGCATCTTCTTGATCACATATGACTTCTTTTGAACCTCTAGATACATCAACAATGTAAAAGGAGTAATTAAATACCTTAAATATAGAATAAGTTACTCATAGGGACATCTTTCACAAGACTCGTCATTAAGATAATGATTCAGGAAAAAATACAGAAGTTCCATGAACATGATTTCCATCTCTCACACAAAAATGCTCTCTTACTGAAGAGAAATAATCGCATGCCTCTTTACTAACTCCATGGTCGATGAAAGGAACTCTACTCAGAACACATTCTTGATGTCGACCCACAAAAATATTCCTCTTTCCACTCTCCTAGATATAGAGTCCACCCCTGTTGTGCAACTCACAACATATGACTAACTTCCAAATAGATCCAATAATCCATTAGGGCCCAGATCAAACTGAAAGTGATCTCGAGCTCCTCCTTCAACCTCTCTGTCTTCACATCTGAAAACCTGAAATAATAATTCCCTAAATACTATTTTTTAAAATCAAGAAACCTCTTATTCCAAAAATTATCCTCCTCAACTGGATCAAGCCTGTGATGATCAATCAGATCATCCCCCTAAACATCCACTTCTTGATCCACATGAAGACGATGACCAGGGTCCATAGATGAAATGAAAATAAGGATTTCCTAAGAATGAGTAGTATTTAATTTTATTAAGATTTATTTTTTAAATCATTTCATTAATTTTATCCACTTTAACATTCCCCAAAAAACCAAATTATAAAAGGAACAGAAATCATTATGATCTGTGTACCTTTACTAGGTCTCTACCCTCAATGATATTCCTCCTCACTTGACAATTCAATAAGCTTAGAGTCTATGCAATGGATCCTGGGGGGACCCAAAATATCATGTCTTTGCAGTCTCCCCGGCCCATTTCACACACCAAGTTCAATTGGAACTATTTCCATTCCTACCCATGCAATATTCAGAGTGCCTCACTCTAAACTCCATCCTATATCTCAACAATCGGCTTTGATACCAATCTGTGAAGACCCCCTTCCTCCAAATATAACCCTCCTAGGATATATAATACTAAAGGGATAAAATTACTCCCTGAGTACCGCCTCTAGTTGGCCCCGGTTTGGCGACGAAAACCAAGGGTGTACATATCTCACAATATAGGAGTCTTTACCCATTATAAGAAACATGATTGGGGGATAGAATTAATCATTAAAAACAAATCTAAGACATGATATAAAAGTGAAACCCAAACCATCTCACAAGAATGCATAAAATAAAAATGATACATATACATTAATGTCACCAATGTAAATACCCAAAAGTAAATCTTAAGTAGTAACAAAAAAATTGTCATGATCCGAGTTACTAAGGTTCATCACGGTCCACGAAATCCTAATGGAAACCTGAAAACAAATATATACATAGGTTGATCTTATAGGTATACTCAGTAGTGAAACCAAAGTCTCTCGTGCACATGTGAAAGATGTATAATAATGCACCTACGAGAAAACAAAAAAACAAACAACACAAAAATTCCATGACAACCTCACCAAGCAATGCTCACCAAATAACATAAGACCAGAAATATAATAATATATATATCACATCAATGATATGGTACCCCACACTAATTTCCAACAGGTATACCACTCTCTCCCAAAAACATACATCATGGAACTCATATCCCTTCTATATGACACATCATATCCTACCCATGAACAACTTTACCTCACAACACATCCTACCTACAAACACATGGGCCTTACAACACATCCCACCCACAAAAAACTATGCCTCACAACACATCCCACCTGTAGAAATTTGTGCCTCACAACACATCCCACCTACAGAAAAAGGGACTCAAAACACATCCTGGCCATAAACACATGGTCTGCACATCACATCACATATCATCCCGAAGTCACATAGGAAAGAACATCACATGTCATCCCAAAAAAACCTAATAAAGAATGTCCCATCAAAACTCATCCTGATGACACCTTTGATCCTATATCACAACCACCATATAATGTACTGAAATTCCTCTGACCATGACAACCTATGATATTCATTCCTCATGTGGAAGAGAGAGTGGAAAAGTACAGGTACCCAACCATCCGTACTCCCCACCAGATGTCGTAAAAAACACCCCTGGATGATGATGAAGGGGTTAAGCACAGAGTGATCAACATGGGTGGGGTGTTTATATAAATACGAAGGAAAATAAAAGTATATATATATGATACAAAACACTCAGGCCCAATATATGTGTTCTCTGAAAAACATCAAACTCACAATGATGTCACCTCCGTTGATACTTCTGAATGAATTTATTAATAACTACAACATAATTTTAGAAGGAGAAGAGCTCTCAAAAACAATAATCTTCACATTTCCTCCATAGTTAACACCCGTTAATTTCATTATTTAACATCAACCACATTTAATCACAAAACCAAAAAATTAAATTATTTTTTTAACCATTCCTATTCCACTAACAGAACCATGCCATGCAATTTAAAAAATTATTAAAAAATTATTCATTTCTTTTATCCATAAGTACTCAGGAATCCAAAAAAACATAATCAAGTCCCACAAATAGATTAATATACACATAACTCACCACCCAAAAAGAACATCCGAACAAACTATCATGCCCCACATGCCCCATCCACACATAGTCAACCCATAAGAATGTCCCAAAAACCCCATCAATTCAAGTTCATTTTTCATATATTTATAATGAATATTTTATCACATTCCACTTTATTATAGTAATGTTATCACACATATCATAATCTTGGGGAATCTATTTAATTTAAAAATTGTACATGGTCAGCTAAGATCCATTTTAGGCTAATTCCATGAAATCTAAACCAAGAAAAAGACAATGCAAGGATATCCAGTGAAAAAAAAAGACACCAAACACCAAAATATTTTGTGGGGAATTAAGAATGATCAATAAAAATATCATAATAAAAAATAATATACAAAAAATGTGAATCAAACAACATTAACACTTTAAATTTAAATTAACAATTATTTATATTCGAGTAAATCGACACAAAAATAATCCATAGAAAAAAAAGTGAAACCCCTCAAACATGGTTCAAAAATAAAGAGAAATATGGGAATCCCTACATCAAGGAATCTTTTCCAAATCATTGCACACCATAGCGAGATGAATAAAGCCCATGAACCAAAAACACACCATGAAAAATGTGGATAAATCTATACCACAATAGGGATTCATCAAAAATAAACTAAAACACACCCCAAAACTGAAGAAACACAACAATAGGGGATATCTAAAATAATAACAGAATAAAAAAACAATGAAGCGGGAATAAATCACAGGAGATCAACCATAGATCACCGACGAATGACCATCGGGATTCATTGATTTAAGAGGGATGAAAAAGGGATTTAAGAATACCTAGAGGGGCCTATGGTTTACCTAAAAATAGAGGAAGGATAAATTATGTCCAAATGAATGAGTGCATATAAAGAAAAGAATTTTAAAAATGCACTGAATCGGGGTATTAATCATCATGTAATCCCCTTTCATGTTCTATAGTTCCCAGGGTTTAGTGTCCACTGAAAAATTTGTCGCCTTTTATTTTTATTATTTATTTAACCCTGAAAACATACACATAATGAAACAACCCTAGATATTATGTGAAACACACATTCACATCATCTAATCCACTTGAATTATGTGAAATCACTACAGCAGCTCTGGTGCACCTCCATCTGCAATGAAAAAACTCATAGAACTTCCCCAGACCACCATCAATACTAATAACATGAAATGTAACGAACCAGGAGGGATCAAACAATTACACATGGTGTGTGATATATTTTTGTGTTAATATTATATCACTAATCACAAATCATATGTGAATGATGAATCCCTAAAACCTAAACCATGGATGAATAATGAATCCACAAAACCTAATCCCTATGTAAAAAAATATCATTGAATCATGATACCAATGCATAAAGATGTATTTATATGTGAATGATATATCATAAATCATAAACTCCATGTGAATTATATTTCACCAAAACAAATATCTCATTGATTGATTCATCACTGAATCATATCCCCTGGGAGAGTGATATATAGAACCAAAAAATATTCCCAGGTTAATGATATTTCATTAAAACATATCAAAAGGGGAATGAAAAATAACATAAATATACCCCTAGAGGAATAATTTATCACTGAGAAATATCTCATATGAGATTAATCTATTACTTACCCACAATCCACAAGTGAATTATATATCAAAGGTACCACACATAAGGAGATGGATTTATCACCACATGATTAGGAAACCTATTCAATGAAAACACCACTAATTTAAAATATATCATTTCTATGTTAGATGAGATATCATACTAGGAATGGAATTCACCAACCAAATTCCACATTTGTACACAGACAACAATAACATATTATACAATGTACCTCTATACAAATCTTAAACCATCCCTAGAATGAAATTGGGATCCATAGCATCACTAAACTCATAAGATTCACACAATATAATAAAATCATCATTCCTACATCACATCAAATGGATAGAGTAATACATATGTTTTATAAGAGAATAGAATTCCATAAATATATATAATAACATTTCTTACATGGAACAACAAACTAGAACAAAAATGTCAAATGTTTTGTTGAGATAAAGTATAAAAAATTAAATAAGAATTAAAAATTTATTAGACTGAAATATAAAACACCATTATGATAATTAATATTGTAATAATAAAAAATTAAATAAAAAGGCTTCAAATATGAAATCTCAATAATTGTGGTTATCCTTGAAGATATTACCAATAATTATAACAATGGAAAGAATAAAACACATTAGAAATATCTGATACATTTTGAGATAAAAATAAATGAACTTGTTGAATGAATTGTATTGAAACTTTTGAAGTCTAATTTAGGAATTTAATATGATGTTTATATAAATATTCATTAGAAACATTATCATTGAATATATGATCATTAGATAAGTGTAAATTGGGTATACATGAATCCAATAGCTATATTTACTATTTCTTAGTTAAAATTGAAAAATGTGTAAAAAATGTATTTCATATAATTAATATAAAATGAATAATATTTAATAAAATTAAAAAATAAAACTGAATTTTGGGAAACAATAATATTTTTATTTTCTTACATAATGTATTTTTAAAAAGTCCCAATGGAGAAATATTACAGTGGTGACCATGTGGTGTATCGGGGAGGTCTCAAGTTTGAGTCTCCCAAGTATCATGCATGTGTGTGTTGTGAATTTGTTTTTTATATTTATAACTCCACTTCACAAACCATTTTAACGTATTTTGAAACAACTTTATTACTTTTAGAGAATTATTTTAATTAAATAGATTGAGAAAATACATTACATTATATTAAATGAATTGATTTATGTAAAATAAATAACTAATAAATTAAAAGATATATATGTTTAATGAATCATAGTCCATATAATTTATTTTATTTGAAAATATATTTTTTAATTAATATTTTATGTTTTTAATTAAAAGATAAATCTCAGTTATTTAGAGTACAAAATTTGATGAAATTTATCTATTTTATAAACATTCAAGTAAACTAACATTCCTATAATATATTTAATAAAATTTATTTCATTTTTTGTCTTAGGAAATTCAAATTAAGTTTGTGGTTAAATATCAATTTAACAAAAAAATTAAGTAACTGTGGTACAATAAATTAGTTACCGTGAAAATGTAAAATTATGTCACTATTAGAAATTTAGCCAATACTAATAATTTTGAACCATTTTTATAAGGTAAAAAAAATTTATAGCCCAAAAAAATGGATTGATGAACCATTGGGTGAAAAAAAAATGTTGGTATAAGGTTGTACCAATGTTTTAAGAAATCTAATGGTATATGTACTATAAAAACTGGAAACTTTTGAACCCAAGAAATCTTTATTCTTATTGAATGACATAACCACAATTCTATAAAAAAATTGGTATAAAATTATATATACATATATATATGTATGTATAAAGATAGTAATTTATTTTTGAATTATTTATTTTTATTATACATAAAAGTGTATTCAAAGGAATACCATATCCCAACTATTTTATAAAACCATTTGTATAAGTATGTTAAAATGTTTTTCCAAAATTATTTTTATAGGTATAGAAATTATTTTGTACAATATAAACTGTTATAATAAACTATTGTCACAGGAAACATATATAGATGGTTTTCCCAAACCATTGGTATAAATATTGGAAAATATTTGGACCTATACCAACATTTTGGAAAACCAATGGTAAAAGTGACACTTTTAGCAATAGTTTGTTCAAATTCTTAGTATTATTACAATATTGTAATGCTTCTCTTAACTATTGGGATAAGACCATTATTATAGACTTGATTTAAAATAGTGGGTAAACTGGTTATATTAAGGGGTAAAATCCCAAAATATCTATGAACTTGTCTTTAAATAATCAGGATGATAATATTCACTACCCATATCCATTATTTTTCCACATTGGATAAACATTCCTTCTAAAATTTCATTCCTTACACTTTATTACTTTTGTATTTGTGTAAATTCCATGGAAAAACTCATAGAAAATAACACATCCCCTACCCACTTAAAACCAATCATTTTCTTTAGTTTCCACTTGAAATTTTATCCGTATATCCTCTAATATTATCTTACTTCACATATCATAGGATTTTGTTCTAGGAATGACATCTAAATACATATTTTTAAAGGAATCTTATTTAATATTATGAAAATTGATCAATGTAATTATCTATCAATCCTACCCATTTACCTTCGTATCTCAAGTATTCATTAAAGTAATTCACCACTATAATTAATTTCTGTAAATGTCATTATACTAAAAAAAATGACATTACCATAATATAACTATAAAAATATACCCATTATTTTTTATAACATGTTCTTAGTTGGATATTTTCAATCAGTTTCATGTACTATGATATACTATCTCAACTATTTACAATATGAAGGAGAATTAAGACATTAATATAGAGTCCACCCCTGTTGTGCAACTCACAACATATGACTAACTTCAAAATAGATCCAATAATCCATTAGGGCCCAGATCAAACTGAAAGTGATCTCGAGCTCCTCCTTCAACCTCTCTGTCTTCACATCTGAAAACCTGAAATAATAATTCCCTAAATACTATTTTTAAAAATCAAGAAACCTCTTATTCCAAAAATTATCCTCCTCAATTGGATCAAGCCTTTGATGATCAATCAGATCATCCCCCTAAACATCCACTTCTTGATCCACATGAAGACGATGACCAAGGTCCATAGATGAAATGAAAATAAGGATTTCCTAAGAATGAGTAGTATTTAATTTTATTAAGATTTATTTTTTAAATCATTTCATTAATTTTATCCACTTTAACATTCCCCAAAAAACCAAATTATAAAAGGAACAGAAATCATTATGATCTGTGTACCTTTACTAGGTCTCTACCCTCAATGATATTCCTCCTCACTTGACAATTCAATAAGCTCAGAGTCTATGCAATGGATCATGGGGGGACCCAAAATATCATGTCTTTGCAGTCTCCCCAGCCCATTTCACACACCAAGTTAAATTGGAACTATTTCCATTCCTACCCATGCAATCTTCAGAGTGCCTCACTCTAAACTCCATCCTATATCTCAACAATCGGCTTTGATACCAATCTGTGAAGACCCCCTTCCTCCAAATATAACCCTCCTAGGATATATAAGACTAAAGGGAGAAAATTACTCCCCGAGTACCGCCTCTAGTTGGCCCCGGTTTGGCGACGAACACCAAGGGTGTACATATCTCACAATATAGGAGTCTTTACCCATTATAAGAAACATGATTGGTTAAAAAAAATCTAAGACATGATATAAAAGTGAAACCCAAACCATCTCACAAGAATGCATAAAATAAAAATGATACATATACATTAATGTCACCAATGTAAATACCCAAAAGTAAATCTTAAGTAGTAACAAAAAAAATATCATGATCCGAGTTACTAAGGTTCATCACGGTCCACGAAATCCTAATGGAAACCTGAAAACAAATATATACATAGGTTGATCTTATAGGTATACTCAGTAGTGAAACCAAAGTCTCTCGTGCACATGTGAAATATGTATAATAATGCACCTACGAGAAAACAAAAAAACAAACAACACAAAAATTCCATGACAACCTCACCAAGCAATGCTCACCAAATAACGTAAGACCAGAAATATAATAATATATATATCACATCAATGATATGGTACCCCACACTAATTTCCAACAGGTATACCACTCTCTCCCAACAACATACATCATGGAACTCATATCCCTTCTGTATGACACATCATATCCTACCCATGAACAACTTTACCTCACAACACATCCTACCTACAAACACATGGGCCTTACAACACATCCCACCCACAAAAACCTATGCCTCACAACACATCCCACCTGTAGAAATTTGTGCCTCACAACACATCCCACCTACAGAAAAAGGGACTCAAAACACATCCTGGCCATAAACACCTGGGCTGCACATCACATCACATATCATCCCGAAGACACATAGGAAAGAAAATCACATGTCATCCCAAAGAAACCTAATAAAGAATGTCCCATCAAAACTCATCCTGATGACACCTGTGATCCTATATCACAACCACCATATAATGTACTGAAATTCCTCTGACCATGACAACCTATGATATTCATACCTCATGTGGAAGAGAGAGTGGAAAAGTACATGTACCCAACCATCCGTACTCCCCACCAGATGTCGTAAAAAACACCCCTGGATGATGATGAAGGGGTTAATCACAGAGTGATCAACATGGGTGGGGTGTTTATATAAATATGAAGGAAAATAAAAGTATATATATATGATACAAAACACTCAGGACCAATATATGTGTTCTCTGAAAAACATCAAACTCACAATGATGTCACCTCCGTCGATACTTCTGAATGAATTTATTAATAACTACAACATAATTTTAGAAGGAGAAGAGCTCTCAAAAACAATAATCTTCACATTTCCTCCATAGTTAACACCCGTTAATTTCATTATTTAACATCAACCACATTTAATCACAAAACCAAAAAATTAAATTATTTTTTTAACCATTCCTATTCCACTAACAGAACCATGCCATGCAATTTAAAAAATTATTAAAAAATTATTAAAAAATTATTCATTTCTTTTATCCATAAGTACTCAGGAATCCAGAAAAACATAATCAAGTCCCACAAATAGCTTAATATACACATAACTCACCACCCAAAAAGAACATCCGAACAAACTATCATGCCCCACATGCCCCATCCACACATAGTCAACCCATAAGAATGTCCCAAAAACCCCATCAATTCAAGTTCATTTTTCATATATTTATAATGAATATTTTATCACATTCCACTTTATTATAGTAATGTTATCACACATATCATAATCTTGGGGAATCTATTTAATTTAAAAATTGTACATGGTTAGCTAAGATCCATTTTAGGCTAATTCCATGAAATCTAAACCAAGAAAAAGACAATGCAAGGATATCCAGTGAAAAAAAAGACACCAACCACCAAAATATTTTGAGGGGAATTAAGACTGGTCAATAAAAATATCATAATAAAAAATAATATACAAAAAATGTTAATTAAACAACATTAACCCTTTAAATTTAAATTAACAATTATTTATATTTGAGTAAATCGACACAACAATAATCCATAGAAAAAAAAGTAAAACCCCTCAAACATGGTTCAAAAATAAAGAGAAATATGGGAATCCCTACATCAAGGAATCTTTTCCAAATCATTGCACACCATAGGGAGATGAATAAAGCCCATGAACCAAAAACACACCATGAAAAATGTGGATAAATCTATACCACAATAGGGATTCATCAAAAATAAACTAAAACACACCCCAAAACTGAATAAACACAACAATAGTGGATATCTAGGATAATAATAGAATAAAAAAACAATGAAACGGGAATAAATCATAGGAGATCAACCATAGATCACCGACGAATGACCATCGGGATTCATTGATTTAAGAGGGATGAAAAAGGGATTTAAGAATACCTAGAGGGGCCTATGGTTTACCTAAAAATAGAGGAAGGATAAACTATGTCCAAATGAATGAGTGCATATAAGGAAAAGAATTTTAAAAATGCACTGAATCGGGGTATTAATCATCATGTAATCCCCTTTCATGTTCTATAGTTCCCGGGGTTTAGTGTCCACTGAAAAAATTTTCGCCTTTTATTTTTATTATTTATTTAACCCTGAAAACATACACATAATGAAACAACCCTAGATATTATGTGAAACACACATTCACATCATCTAATCCACTTGAATTATGTGAAATCACTACAGCAGCTCTGGTGCACCTCCATCTACAATGAAAAACTCATAGAACTTCCCCAGACCACCATCAATACTAATAACATGAAATGTAACGAACCAGGAGGGATCAAACCATTACACATGGTGTGTGATATATTTTTGTGTTAATATTATATCACTAATCACAAATCATATGTGAATTATGAATCCCTAAAACCTAAACCATGGATGAATAATGAATCCACAAAACCTAATCCCTATGTAAAAAAATATCATTGAATCATGATACCAATGCATAAAGATGTATTTATATGTGAATGATATATCATAAATCATAAACTCCATGTGAATTATATTTCACCAAAACAAATATCTCATTGATTGATTCATCACTGAATCATATCCCCTAGGAGAGTGATATATAGAACCAAAAAATATTCCCAGGTTAATGATATTTCATTAAAACATATCAAAAGGGGAATGAAAAATAACATAAATATACCCCTAGAGGAATAATTTATCACTGAGAAATATCTCATATGAGATTAATCTATTACTTACCCACAATCCACAAGTGAATTATATATCAAAGGTACCACACATAAGGAGATGGATTTATCACCACATGATTAGGAAACTTATTCAATGAAAACACCACTAATTTAAAATATATCATTTCTGTGTTAGATGAGATATCATACTAGGAATGGAATTCACCAACCAAATTCCACATTTGTACACAGACAACAATAACATATTATACAATGTACCTCTATACAAATCTCAAACCATCCCTAGAATGAAATTGGGATCCATAGCATCACTAAACTCATAAGATTCACACAATATAATAAAATCATCATTCCTACATCACATCAAATGGATAGAGTAATACATATGTTTTATAAGAGAATAGAATTCCATAAATATATATAATAACATTTCTTACATGGAACAACAAACTAGAACAAAAATGTCAAATGTTTTGTTGAGATAAAGTATAAAAAATTAAATAAGAATTAAAAATTTATTAGACTGAAATATAAAACACCATTATGATAATTAATATTTTAATAATAAAAAATTAAATAAAAAGGCTTCAAATATGAAATCTCAATAATTGTGGTTATCCTTGAAGATATTACCAATAATTATAACAATGGAAAGAATAAAACACATTAGAAATATCTGATACATTTTGAGATAAAAATAAATGAACTTGTTGAATGAATTGTATTGAATCTTTTGAAATCTAATTTAGGAATTTAATATGATGTTTATATAAATATTCATTAGAAACATTATCATTGAATATATGATCATTAGATAAGTGTAAATTGGGTATACATGAATCCAATAGCTATATTTACTATTTCTTAGTTAAAATTGAAAAATGTGTAAAAAATGTATTTCATATAATTAATATAAAATGAATAATATTTAATAAAATTAAAAAATAAAAACGAATTTTGGGAAACAATAATATTTTTATTTTCTTACATAATGTATTTTTAAAAAGTCCCAATGGAGAAATATTACAGTGGTGACCATGTGGTGTATCGGGGAGGTCTCAAGTTTGAGTCTCCCAAGTATCATGCATGTGTGTGTTGTGAATTTGTTTTTTATATTTATAACTCCACTTCACAAACCATTTTAATGTATTTTGAAACAACTTTATTACTTTTAGAGAATTATTTTAATTAAATATATTGAGAAAATACATTACATTATATTAAATGAATTTATTTATGTAAAATAAATAACTAATAAATTAAAAGATATATATGTTTAATGAATCATAGTCCATATAATTTATTTTATTTGAAAATATATTTTTTAATTAATATTTTATGTTTTTAATTAAAAGATAAATCTCAGTTATTTAGAGTACAAAATTTGATGAAATTTATCTATTTTATAAACATTCAAGTAAAATAACATTCCTATAATATATTTAATAAAATTTATTTCATTTTTTGTCTTAGGAAATTCAAATTAAGTTTGTGGTTAATTATCAATTTAACAAAAAAATTAAGTAACTTTGGTACAATAAATTAGTTACCGTGAAAATGTAAAATTATGTCACTATTAGAAATTTAGCCAATACTAATAATTTTGAACCATTTTTATAAGGTAAAAAAAATTTATAGCCCAAAAAAATGGATTGATGAACCATTGGGTGAAAAAAAATGTTGGTATAAGGTTGTACCAATGTTTTAAGAAATCTAATGGTATATGTACTATAAAAACTGGAAACTTTTGAACCCAAGAAATCTTTATTCTTATTGAATGACATAACCACAATTCTATAAAAAAAATTGGTATAAAATTATATATACATATATATATGTATGTATAAAGATAGTAATTTATTTTTGAATTATTTATTTTTATTATACATAAAAGTGTATTCAAAGGAATACCATATCCCAACTATTTTATAAAACCATTTGTATAAGTATGTTAAAATGTTTTTCCAAAATTATTTTTATAGGTATAGAAATTATTTTTTACAATATAAACTGTTATAATAAACTATTGTCACAGGAAACATATATAGATGGTTTTCCCAAACCATTGGTATAAATATTGGAAAATATTTAGACCTATACCAACATTTTGTAAAACCAATGGTAAAAGTGACACTTTTAGCAATAGTTTGTTCAAATTCTTAGTATTATTACAATATTGTAATGCTTCTCTTAACTATTGGGATAAGACCATTATTATAGACTTGATTTAAAATAGTGGGTAAACTGGTTATATTAAGGGGTAAAATCCCAAAATATCTATGAACTTGTCTTTAAATAATCAGGATGATAATATTCACTACCCATATCCATTATTTTTCCACATTGGATAAACATTCCTTCTAAAATTTCATTCCTTACACTTTATTACTTTTGTATTTGTGTAAATTCCATGGAAAAACTCATAGAAAATAACACATCCCCTACCCACTTAAAACCAATCATTTTCTTTGGTTTCCACTTGAAATTTTATCCGTATATCCTCTAATATTATCTTACTTCACATATCATAGGATTTTGTTCTAGGAATGACATATAAATACATATTTTTAAAGGAATCTTATTTAATATTATGAAAATTGATAAATGTAATTATCTATCAATCCTACCCATTTACCTTCGTATCTCAAGTATTCATTAAAGTAATTCACCACTATAATTAATTTCTGTAAATGTAATTATACTAAAAAAATGACATTACCATAATATAACTATAAAAATATACCCATTATTTTTTATAACATGTTCTTAGTTGGATATTTTCAATCAGTTTCATGTACTATGATATACTATCTCAACTATTTACAATATGAAGGAGAATTAAGACATTAATATAGGTAATATTTGATATTAAATATTAATTTATGTTTTGAATTTTTTTTTAAATTTCAATAAAAAAATAAAGGGTTATTATTATATAAGTCGTTGATATCAGTAAATTACCCATAACATGGTCATTATGAATTCATTTTCATGAAACATATCAATACCATTAATCAAACTAACATGTGATATAATAAATCCTTTAAAAAAATGATTCTATTTCCTCTAAAAAATATGGTAATGTTAAATTATTGATCAATTAATGAGGATTGACATCTCCGTTACAATACTTATGGAAAACCAAAAATAATTCTAACATATATTGATGAAAATAAACAATATCTAGATATTAAATATTTAATAAATGATTAAAATTTATTACTATAATAGTAAATATTTATGAATTAGTCTATTAAACAATGTTTTAATATGGTGATGTTTATTATACTTGAATTTGAAGAACATTCATGGGATTCATGAGTATAGGAAATAGGTTTTCATCTCAACCCAATTTTATTGAGATATTAACCACATATTGTTTTTCATAAGATATATATACTTCCCTCGGGATGTTTTATACCATAATGTTCTTAAATTAATGGGATTTACATTTCAATATTTTTTGCAATTATTTTTTTATTGAAACTCTACCAAAATTGAAAGGGTATTTTTAAAATCACCAACTGAAATCAATGTTTTATAAGCCTAATTTTCCATGATAGTAAATTATATAGTCCATCTCACTAAAACCCCAAATATTTTGACATACTCTATTTAGTTTTTGGGTTTATATGTATTTTTAAAATTTCTCATAGCATTGATTCATAATAAACCTAAAATTATTCGTGTAAGTGGAATTGAAATTGTCTTAAATTGATGGATGGAATATTTCCATTAAATATTCATATTCTTTATTACATGTCACATAAGAAATATATTTCCTTAACTTTACTTCTAATATTTCATAATATCAGTTTCCAGTTACTTTATATTTGTTTTACTAAACTGTTAATGTAATTTTTTTTCTAGAGTTTTAAAATTTGTTATATTATCTTACTCCATTATTCACTATTAAATACAATTATTTCATTCCATGTTTTCATTTTTCATCAAAGTAATTTTTATTTAAATTAAAATTATTTCTACAAAACCAACAATGTATTAATTGTATGCTTTTATATTTAAGGTTATAAAAAATATAAAGTTTATTTAATCTTATGTTTTGAAAAAAAAATCTACCATTATTTCTTATTCTTCCTTGTTCCACCAATAAAATTGAATGTGTGGCATGTTTCTCTATGGATATTATTTAAAAAAATCATCTACTTTATCTATTTTTATTATTTATGTATTCATTATGTCAATTTTTAGGATATTGTTTTCTTTCTTGGGAGTTATTTATGTGATGTTTAATTTATAAACAAGATCATGTCCATGGGGAAAATATATATATGGTTTATAATTTTTTGGGAAAAGGTAATAGATTTATATATCCACATAATTCAGTGGAAAAATATGTATATCTCATAAAATGTTTTGTTAGGGGGATCATGTGGTTAGCTTAGTCTATTATATTAAGGACCATAGGGTTTTTTCCTTGTAAACTATTTTATGAATGTGCTATTTGTCAAAATTTACATAATTGATGAAATTATATGCTTTTGTTTGTTCCATATTCATATTTTATATATGTAAGGCTCATGATTTCCATCTTATGATTTCACCATTTTATGTTGTTCTAATAAATTAAGTTTCATGTATTGTTCTTACACCTGTGGGTATGAATATACAATTATGTTATCCTGGATACATGTTATTTTTATTCATAATATATTATGATCATATTTATAATTAATTATGTTGACTATATTTATATCCCATATGTTATACCCCTTACTGAGCATTTGAAATCTCCATTTTCTTGTGTTTTTATTTCTTTGGTAATGAATAGGAAAATTGTAACACACCTGGTTTGATGTATGTTCAACTATTCTATGAGTTTTCTATCAAATATTCTTTTTTCTATTAGTATTTAAATGTTTAGAAGATATTTCATTTATTTTAAGAAGATTTTTACAAGGAACATGATTAAGGAAAATTGTGTGAATTTAAAAGGTAATCAAGCAACTGGTTCGGTAAGTCTAAGGGAGGAGCACAATTGGTGAACTATTAGGTTAAATTATTTATATTTAGAAAGTAAACTTTTGACATTGGGTGGATAAATTTCATAATTTTTTTCATTTGTTTCCAAACCATGAAGATAATCCAAGTGAGTTAGGGTTTCAGGACAACAGGGGCTACACAATTTGTACCCAATATAGAAAATTGTACTGTCAAAAAAAGAAACACAATTAATTAAATCAGGAAAATTGAATTTTAACTCAAAATATACCCCAAAATACTTTTTCTAAAATATTTTTTCTTTGATCTCAACTCTCCTCTATGATATTTTGGGGATATAATCTATTTTAGAGGCTAATTTTAATGGATCATTGTTCATTAGATCTATTAATCAATTGTTTGAATTTTTATCTATGTTATCCTCCATGATCTTCTCAAAATATCGTATAATTAACCATTAAATAGATATTTCTTGGGTGGATATATGGTTTGAATCATGTTTTGTTGAGATTTATTTTGGATCTAATAAATTAAAATGAAATGGAATCAATATCTACCAAGGTCATTGTGTTTTGATTCACAAATGGAATTAGATGGAGGAATATGACTTCACTCTATATCTATCACTACACATTTTATAAAATGTGAATGATTTGGATGTTTATAACTCTTACTTGTGATTTTAAATTAATTTATTTTTTGAATAATTATTTTAAGTTCTTTTGTTTCATTTTTTTGAATGATTCACACAACATGATTACTTAAATTCAGAAATACAAAAGATAAAAAAAGGATTTTTTGGAGAAAAATTTGAATATATGGGTTGGTTTATTTTCATGATTTCATTGTATGAGGCCTTTTGGGTTCAGATATTGATTCAAGTGTCATTGTAAAACATATTGGTTATAACCAAGTGATTATTTTTTTGTAGGTTGGTTCAATACTTCTGAGTATTGGGAATTCCATTTGACATGAATGAGTGTGTGTGTGTGTGTGTGTTTTTATGGAATGGGTTTGCCAAGGAGATTATGATTATGTTAAAAACATTTCAATATTTCACTGATATTGAAATTTTTTTATATAAATCATTCTTGATTTTATATGAAACACTTATGATAAATATATTCATATTACAACTAGTTTTATGTAAGTTACGCTAACTTTTTATGTTCATAGTGGCATGTGTGTGATGACTCTCATGGATTTTATACAATGTTGTATACTCACTCCCTATATATGCACCATGGTACCATTAAAGATTCCCTTTCTCATGAAACAATCAAGCATAATATTTCATATTTTTCAAGAAAATCATCATGATGACATTGTGAAAATGGTTTTTATAAAATAAATTGAAATAACCCACTAACTTAGATTTATTTTATTAACCCCACCCCCCCCCCCCCACACACACACACACACAATTACGTGATGTGTAATCCCTTTACATGACAAGTAAATGTACTCTATTTTATTTTGAATACCTCATTTCCTTTTAAACAAAACAGACCTCTTTTAATGTTTCTCAACTTACCAAAAGAACATGAAACACTTAACCCACTTATACTCAGACTTCAATCATAGAAATGATCATAAAACCCAAACATTATGTCATTTTCTCCAATAAATCTCTCTTTTAGGATACTCTACTATTATTATCATGTTTTATAAAAACCTAATAATATGTTTATTCAAATAAAAAATTGTTATGATCAAAATAGAACTGAAATAAAATATTAACAAAAAACTCATAGGGATACAAACCTGAAAAAAAATATAGGATCTTAGAATGGTTTTAAGGGATGGATATATTATATTTAAAAATATATTCTGAAATTATGAAAAACCTCTACCCCATTTGTTTCTTCTTCACCCTTTATAGATTTATTCAAATCCTATTTAAGTGAAGGGTGATACCAAATTTTCTTTTAGAAATGTTACATTAATTAATATGCTCTATGTCAACATGGGATAACAGTATGTTGAAAATAGTAAAGTTCAATTTACCAAAAAACATTCTATTAGTCACTCACAATGTGATATGAACTCTAAATACACTATTTTTGTAGACTTTATCTATAATTAAGAACCACATGTCAATCATTAATTTTTTTAAGACCATCAAGAATTAAATATTTATATAAAATAAAAATTTTCTATCAGAATTACCGCTTTGAAGATCTGCCCATTAAGGGATACTCTACAAAATTATTCAAATTTGTTTTCTATATAGATAATACTATTAATAATCAATATTTACCATGATGTATTTAAATTATTCATTTTTTTAGTTTTACAACATTTTTATAAATCCTTTTTACCATTTCCATTCAATTCCCTCTTCTATAGTGCACACAAAAATTGATATAGGAATAAGGTCGCCCTCCATTCAAACATCAATGTAAGAAACATGGCTATGTCATGTCTCCCAAACCATACAATACATTAAATACAGCTTTAATATGTTTTTAACTCTCCATGTTTTCTCCCTTCATGTTTTTGAAATTCTTTTCCTACATAGGAAACATGGATTACTTCTCTTTTTGATCATGTTGTTAGGACCAAGCTGAAGGAAGAGATGGGTTTCATGGATTGTCTTTTGTTGAGCTTCAGGAATTTTTCATAAAGGAAAGAGACCAAGAATATTCAACATTCAGAACTTGGTGTTCGAAGAATTCAGAATCTGGAATTCAGAGTCTGAAAATTGAGAAGTTCGGAACTGAGAATATTGAATATTTGGAACCTTGTGTTCAAAGAATTTGGAGTCTAGAATTTGAAAAGTTCGGAACCGGGAAATTGAAAATTCTTGAAAGATGGCTGATAATAGATGTGAAGGCCCTTATTGTGACGATGCTTTGCTGTTTTGTAAATCTAAATTGTGAGTGTATGCAAGTACTCACGATGTAAGAAAAATTTGGTAGGACAAGTCATTCTGAGAATCAGGAAGAGCTGTTCCGAGAACCGGTGAAGTCACAACGAGGAACAGAATTTGCGGAGTCTACTTCCTGAACAGAATTTGCAAAGTCTACTTCTTGAACAGAATCTGCGGATTCTACTTCCTGAACAGAAGTTCAGAGTCTACTTCCAGAGTCATAATTTCGTTAACAGAAGTTCAGAGTTGACTTGCTGAAGAAGAAGTTCATAGCGGAAAGTTCAGAGTCGACTTGATGAAGAAGAAGTTAGTAGCGGAAGTTTCGTAGTCGACTTGCTGAAGAAGAAGTTCATAGCGAGAAGTTTGGAGTCGACTTCCTGAACCTGAAGTTTGTAGCCAAAAGTGTGGAGTTATGCCGAGAATTGAAGAGTCATACTAAGAACCATAATGTCGTACCGAGAATTAGTGAAGTCGTAACGAAAATCCATTACGATAATTGATGAAGAGTTATACCAAGAATTGAAATTGGAAGTGATGCCGAGGACTCAAGAAGAGTGGATCTGAGAAAGTGATGTTGAATAATCAACAAGGGAGAATCTGAGAAAGTGATGCCGAGAAGACAGATGAGTGGATCGGAGAATGTGACTCCGAGAAACCTGTGTAATAAGGTCGTATTCGGAAAAGGAAAAAGCCCTAAATCAAGTGAAGGGGAATAATATTCAAGAAGATTATAGAAGCGTTGAAAAAAGTCTTAATTACTCGGAGATTTCAGGATAAATTAAGATTTGGGTGAATTTAAGTGAGTGGGAAAATATTTTGGTTTCCTGCCTAAGCATACTTGGGAGCACCTATAAAAGGAGATCCAGGTGCTAAGTGTGTGATGAAAAAATAGAGAGAGAAGCTATGGTAATCTAGATAGAGGAATAAGTGTTTGGTCGATAGAGTTTCATTGCAGTTTCAATCGTAACGAGAATTTGATACTGGTTGACACCGTATTAAGTCTTTCTGATTGAATAATTAAGAGTGAAGTATTCGGAGTGGATACTTGAAATGGGGAATCAGTAATGGATTTCATCGTATTGAGTTTCTCAGACTGAGGAAGAATCGTATTGAAGAATCAGAGTGAAGAATAAATTAGGAGTGAAGAATTCGGAGTGGAGATTTGGAGTGAAAATTCGGAGTGAAGAATTCGGAGTAGAGATTCGGAATGGGGAATCAGTACTGGCTGTCATCATATTGAATTTCTCAAACTGAAGAAGATTCAGATTGAAGAATTGGATTGGGAAAATTTGGAGTGGATATTTGGAATGGGAAGTTCGGACTATAATTGATCTATCTCAACTCCAAGGATTCCATTCCTTTCTTCTAGTTAAAGGAAGTGAAGATTTTCTCTGAACTTGCTTACACTTGTGTATTTGAAAGGAAGTGCAGGTAACATAAGTTGTTATAAGGAAAGAGACTTTTCCCTATTGTGTTAAGAGGGTGCACACGCACTGGAGTGATTGTTTCACAGTGATTCACGAGTGTAAGGTTATATCCTACTCGTTGTAATCCAAGTATTGTTTTCTTAGTGGATTTTATGGTTCTATATTGTTTCCAACCATACCAAGGACATAGCTATTCTTATTGAATAGTGAACCTTGTAAATTGTTGTGTTCCTTTGGATGTGTGCTTGTTTGTTTCTCAGTAGGGAATTATATATTTAATAGGAGAAAAAGTTTGTTCTCAACATTAAGAGAACAAAAATGAAGAAAAAGGGGTACCATTGATTCACCCCCCCCCCCCTCTCAGTGGTTCATTACTCCAGCTGGGTCCTTACAAGTGGTATCAGAGGGAGGTTGCCTTTGTTTTCCTTGCTGATAGAGAATCTGAATTGTGTGAACAGTAAAGGAATTATGATATTAGATGGGAATAACTATCACATCTGGAATGATAGAATGCTACCATATCTCATGTCTATCAGTTATGAAGTTCTTGAAGCTACAACAGTTGGTTTTCCCCCATCGAAGAAAATGTTCCACTTACACCTGTTGACAAGAAGTTTCTTGAGAATGATGGAAGAGCCAAGAATGCTATATTGTCTTCACTTTCTGAAAGTGAATTTTTGAGAGTAAAAGGAGTGGCCACATCCAAAGGTATATGGGACAAACCAAAAAACATATATAAAGTAAATACAAAAGTCAAGAAGGAAAAACTTCAAATCTGGAGATTGAAGTATGAAGACCTGAAGATGGTAGAGCATGAATCTGTTGGCGATTTCTTCACCAGGGTAAAAGATATTGTTAGTACCATCATATGTCTTGGTGAAGAGCTGAAAGACTCTACTATGGTGGAAAATATCTTGAGGATTCTTCCTAATAAATTCGATGTGAAGGTATCTTCATTATAAGACAGAGACTCAGAGACTCTATCTCTTGATGATTTGAATAGCACACTCATTACTTATGACATGAGAAGGGAAAAGGCTATGAAGACCAAGAAAAAGGTTGACAGAGAATTATCTTTCAAATCCATGAAGAAAGAAAAGTCTAATAAAATCTTGATTGAAGAAGATGGTGGTGACCCTGACTCTGAAAGCGAGGTATGTAAAAATCTTAACAATATTTTATCCATGTTTTCAAAAAATGATAAAAGAGGCACAGGTAAATACAAGGTAAAACATCCCTTGAAGTGTTTTGAATGTGGAGGCACTGGCCACTTTGAGGCTAACTGTCCTCGAAGGGAGAATGAAGAATATAGTGATGAAGAAGAAAGAAATACAAGAAAGTTATGGAAGAAGCAAGGTGGTAAAGGAAAGTTAGGGAAAGAAAAGAAGTTCTTCAAATCCAAGAGAAAATGTCTTCTATCTATAAATGAATAAGATGAAGAAAGTGATGTTGAATCCGAAAAATCAGTTGAGCATGGTGTTGAAAATACTTTCATTGCAACAATGAATGATGAATATTTTAGAAGCAGCATCTCGGAAGAAGAAGAAACTCATCTTAAGATGCATCTAAAAGAAGAATTGAAGGAATGTTTAACAAATATCAGAAGGCTGGAGAATCTTAACAAAAATTTGGAAGATGAATGTTCCTCAGTATCCAATCAATACAATGATAAAGAAGAACTTGAGAAAGAGCTTGATGACTTGAAGAAGTCTCTTGAAGATGAGAAAAATCAAAATGAGCACATGAGAGTAAAGATGAAGGTAAAAGAGGAAGAATTAGAGGTTATTCAAAATAATCTCTCAAAAGTTGAATAAAAAAACATTTGTTTTAAAAACTCAACTACTGATGTTGGTGAAGGCTCTCAACAAGAACATTCTGAGAAAATTCAACAGAAGAATAAAGTGGATGTTGTGAAGAATAAAGATGAGAAAGTTTCTTATATGGTCAAGACCAGCATTACTGGAAACACTGAAGTTTCAAGGAAACCTAAGTCTAACACCGGGGAAAAACAACCAAAATCAGAGAAGGCAGAATTCTAGCAGAGCAATTTTGCTAACAAAAGAATGGTTGGTGGGGCTGAATAAAGAGCAACAAAGAAGTATCAGAACAAAATCTTTAGAGGAAGGTACTCCTTCTATGGGTACTGTTGGTATTGTGTTGGATTGGGGCATACAGTGAATATTTTTTGGTTAAATAAACATTATTACCACCACTCCACAAATTATGAAAGGCAGAGATTGAGGGGGATTCAATCTCATCAAAGGAAGAAGAATGAAAAGGTTCTCTTGAAGAAAGTTGAGAAGAATGAAGTCAAGACAGAAAATATGTTCCAGCCTCTGGAGACTATTTGCGAAAGGTGTGAACAACCTGGACATCTTACAAAAGGATGTCTTGTGTTGTTACCAGCTCAAAAAAAAGTTCTTAATTCTCAGAATCTGAAGGAAAAAAAGAAGTGAAAGAAGAAAAAGCTCTTGTTGTTGAAAATTCTCTAAAAGTTACAAAGGAAGAACGACCATGGATACTTGATAGTGGGTGTTCTTCACATATGACAGGAGACTTGAAGTTTCTAAAGAATGTGAAAAAGTTTAAAGAAGGCACTGTGACATTTGGAAACGATGAATCTTTAAAAATCAATGGTGTTAGATCAGCCATCATTGGGAAGGAAAAATTTAAGTCCAAGAAAACTCTGTATGTTGATGGGCTGAAGCACAACTTTCTGAGTGTATCACAATTGTGTGATGGGGGTAACAAAGTTATCTTCAAGAAAGATGGATTTTTTGTGAAAAGTGAAGAAGATGGGGAGATTGTTACAAGAGGAAATGAACTAAAGAAAATCTGTTTCAAGTTGGAAATTCACAAAACTCTTGTTACATGGGCATAGTGGAAGAAAATCAGTTGTGGCACAAAAGACTTGGACACATGCGTTAGAGAAATATGAGAACGTTATCTCAAAGAGATAGATTTTGAGATATTCCAGATTTTCCAAGAAGAAGAGATTGGTGTTACACTACCTATCTGAAAGGAAAGATTACAAGTGTTGTGTATAGGAATATTGAAATTTGTTCTAAACAACACCTTGAACTAATACATTCTGATATATGTGGGCCAATGAGAAAACAATCAACCAAAGGAGACAAGTACTTCATCACTTTCATTGATGATTTTACTCGCATTACATGTGTTATGTTTGTGAAGCACAAGTCAGACGCCCTGAAAATGTTTAAAAGCTTCAGAAGGAAAGATGAGAAAGAATGTGAGTACTCTGTGAAGAAGTTGAGAACAGATAATGGTGGTGAGTATAGAAGTGAAGAATTTGAAGACTATCTTGAGAAGCATGGGATTCAGTATAAATATAGTGCTCCATATACACCTCAACAAAATGGGGTTGCTGAAATGAAGAACAGAAGCTTGGTGGAAATGGGAAGAACCATGATGCTTGAACATGGCCTTACTCATTAATTTTGGAGGAAAGCTACAAGTACAGCTGTTTATATTCAAAATCTATGTTTCTAAAGGACTCAATCAAACAATACTCCATATGAACTTTTCTATGGAATTACTCCAAGTATGAAGCATGCTAATGTTTTTGGGAGCCCATGCATTATAAAGAAGAAAGGTGGAAGCAGTGGAAATTCAAGCAGAAAGGAGAAGATGGAATTTTTCTTGGATATGCACTAGAACGAATAGGTTATAGATTCTTTAACAAAGAAACAAAAGGAATTGTGGATGCAGTTTATGTAAAATTCATTGAAACTCTGGTAAAATATAAGCATGTCCAGACAGACAAAGAAGATGAGGAAGATGAAGTTCACGATTCTGATAAGGATGCAATTAAATGTAATCCTAATCAAGATAAAGAATCAGATTCAGCCATATCAAGTGATGAGGAAGGCACACGAAAAACTCATCCAAGGCTAATGAAACAAGTGCAAGCTCAGAATATTATTGGTGATCAACATCACACGGTTCAAACAAGAAGAACAATTAATTCTATATCACATAATTCCTTGTATTTCAAAGTGGAACCAAATGATGTTAAAGAATCCTTTGAGCATCCGGAATGGGTTCAAGCCATGAATGAAGAATTGAATCAGATTGAAAATAATGACACATGGGAACTCATACCCAATCCTGAAAGTAAGAACATTATTGGAACTGAATGGGTCTTCCGGAACAAGTTGAATGAAGAAGGTGATGTTATTAGAAATAAAGTAAGATTGGTTTGCAAAGGCTACTCTCAGATTGAAGGAATTGACTTTGAAGAAACTTTTTCTCCGGTAGCCAGATTAGAAACTATCCGAATATTTCTTACTATTAATGCACAATGAGGCTACAAAATTTTTCAAATGGATGTTAAATCCGCATTTCTTAATGGTGATCTCAAAGAAGAAGTTTATATTGAGCAACCATGTGGATTTGTTGTTGGTAAGAATTAAAGTTATGTGTGTAGGTTGAAGAAAGCCTTGTATGGGATAAATCAATCTCCAAGAGCATGGTAATACAAACTAGATACCTTCTTAAAAGAGATAAACATCAAAAAGGGAAGAGTTGATAGAAATCTATACATAAAGGAAAGCCAACATCTTTCTCTCATTGTGATTTTCTATATTGAAAACATTATTTTTGCTGGAAATGATGAAAGAAGATATGAAAGGTTTTCTGAAGAAATAAATAATGTCTTTGAGATGTCCATGTTGGGTGAGATGAGATACTTTCTTGGGTTACAAATTTTTCAACAAAAAGAATTCATTTTTCTCCCCCAAAAAAGTATGCTAAGGAACTTCTTAAGAAGTTTGGGATGGAAAAATCAAAACCTGTATCAACTCCTATCTTAGTGGGAACGAAGCTAAGAAAAGATGATGAAGGAAAATAAGTTGATCAGAAAGAATATTGAAAGCTGATTGGGAGTCTGTTATCCCTGACTACATTAAGACCATATTTTTTTTGTTTCTACCTTATGTGCAAGATTTCAGAGTGATCCTAAAGAATCACATCTTTTTTCTGGAAAAAGAATTCTCAGATACATAAAAGGAACAATAGAATTCAGAATCAAGTATAGTGGCTCAAATAACATTGATTTGCTTGGATATTCTGATGCAGATTGGGCAGGAAATGTTGATGATAGAATATCCACATCTGGTGGAGTGTTATTTATGGGAAAAAGTTGTGTTGGCTAGCACTCGAAGAAGCAGAATTCTGTGACAATCAGTACAACTAAATCTGAATATGTTTCTGCAACCATGGCTGCTACTCAACTTATCTAGATGAAAACACAGTTGGAAGATTTATTATTTTAAGTGAATTTTTCCTTGCTCTTGGGTTGTGATAATCAAAGCATAATTAATCTTACCAAAAATCCAGTCCAACATTCTCAATCGAAGCATATTGGCATCAAATATCATTTCATCAAAGAGCATGTGGAAAATAATGAACTGAAACTTGAATATGTTTCATCTACAGAACAATTTGATGATATTTTCACGAAACCCTTGCTGAAGGAATCATTCTCAAGATTGAGGTTGAACGTGGGTGTCCAACCTGTTTCTCTTCAAGGATAAGGTATGTTGTTCTGTCCCCTCTCTCTTCTTACCTTTGGATTGTTTTGTCAAGGGGGGTAAGTTGTTTGTATCATAAATATATTTTTTTAAAGAGAGAGTTGTGGGTAAGCTGTGAACTCAGCATTGTTTCTGTATGTGAACTATTCTAACTGTTTGTTGGAGTGGTTGTAGGAAAGAACTTGAATTTGTTTACAGGATGTATGAAGTTGAAGATGTCATTTTCACTACCTATGGACAGCATGGTTTTGTTGTCAATGATTTTTGTTTCCTACAATGAGTTAGATCACGTAGGCTTAGAATTATTGATAAGTAATCTATTGCTTGAGGTTACAAAGTTTGGTGATTTATGAAAACTTGGTTGACAACAAAATCCAAAGGGGGAGATTGTTAGGACTAAGCTGAAGGAAGAGATGGTTTGCATGGATTTTATTTTGTTGATCTTGAGGAAGTTTTCATAAAGGAAAGACACCAAGAATATTGAACATTTGGAACTTGGTGTTCGAAGAATTAGGAGTCTGGAATTTGGATTCTGAAAATTGAGAAGTTCAGAACCGAGAATATTGAACATTCGGAACCTTGTGTTTGAAGAATTTGGAGTCTGGAATTTGAGAAGTTCGGAACTGGGAAATTTCAAATTCTTGAAAGCTGGCTGATAGGAGATGTGAAGGCCCTTATTGTGATGATGCTTTGCTGTTTTGTAACTCTAAATTGTGAGTGTATGCAAGTACTCACGATGCAAGAAAAATTTGGTACGAGAAGTCATTTTGAGAATCAGGAAGAGCTGTTCCGAGAACCGGTGAAGTCGCAATGAGGAACAGAATTTGCAGAGTCTACTTCCTAAGAGAATTTGCAGAGTCTACTTCCTGAATAGAATTTTCAGATTCTACTTTATGAACAGAAGTTCGGAGTCTACTTCTAGAGTCAGAAGTTCGTTACCAGAAGTTTGGAGTTGACTTGCTGAAGAAGAAGTTCGTAACGGAAATTTTGGAGTCGACTTGCTGAAGAAGATGTTCGTAGCGGAAAGTTCGGAGTTGACTTGCTGAAGAAGAAGTTCGTAGTGGAGTCATGCTGAGAATCGAAGAGTCGTACCGAGAACCAAAATTATGTACCGAGAATTGGTGAAGTCATAACAAAAAGCCATACCGAGAAGTGATGAAGAGTCATACCAAGAATTGAAATTAGAAGTGATGTTGAAGACTCAAGAAGAGTGGATTTGAGAAAGTGATACCGAATAACCAAGAAGGGAGAATCCGAGAAAGTGATGCCGAGAAGACAGATGAGTGGATCCGAGAATGTGACTCTGAGAAACCTGCGTAATAAGGTCGGATCCAGAAAAGGCCAAAGCCCTAAATCAAGTGAAAGGGGAAGAAGATTCGAGAATATTCTAGAAGCATTGACAATGTCTTAATTACTCTAAGATTTCAGGAGAAATTAATATTTGGGTGAATTTAAGTGAGCGGGATTTTATTTTGGTTTCCCGCCTAAGCATACTTTGGAGCACCTATAAAAGGAGATCTAGGTGCTAAGTAAGTGTGTGATGAGAAAATAGAGAAAGAAGATCTGGTAATCTAGAGAGAGGAAGAAGTGTTTGGTCGATAGAGTTTCATTGCAGTTTCAATCGTAACGAGAATTTCATACTGGTTGACAGCGTATTAAGTCTTTCTAATTGAAGAATTTGGAGTGAAGTATTCGGAGTGGATACTCGGAATGGGGAATCAGTACTGGCTTTCACCATATTCAGTTTCTCAGACTGAGGAAGACTCGGATTGAAGAATCAGAGTGAAGAAGAAATTAGGAGTGAAGAATTCAGAGTGGAGATTCAAAGAGAAAATTCGGAGTGAAGAAATCGGAGTAGAGATTCAGAATGGGGAATCAGTATTGGCTATCATCGTATTGAGTTTCTCAGACTGAAGAAGATTCATATTGAAGAATCGGATTGGGAAAATTCGGAGTGAAGATTCAGAATGGGAATTTCATACTGTAATTGATCCATCTCAAGTCCAAGGAGTCCTTTCCTTTCTTCTAGCTAAGCAATTGAAGATTTGTGCTGAACTTGCTTACACTTGTGTATTTGAAAGGAAGTACAGGTAACAAAAGTTGTTACAAGAAAAGAGACTTTACCCTATTGTGCTAAGAGGTTTCACATGCACTGGATTGATTGTTTCACAATGCTTCACGAGTGTAATGGTATATCCTACTCGTTGTAATCCAAGGATTGTTTTCTTAGTGGATTGTATGGTGCCGGATTGTTTCAAACCATACCAAGGACGTAGCTATTCTTATTTAATAGTGAACCTTGTAAATTGTTGTGTTCCTTTGGATGTGTGCTTGTTTGTTTCTCAGCAGGGAATTATATATTTAATAGGAGACAAAGGTTGTTCTCAACATTAAGGGAACTTAAAAAGAAGAAAAATGGGTACCACTGATTCACCCCACCCCCCCCCCCCCCTCTCAGTGTTTCATTACTCCAGCTGGGTCTTTACACATGTTACTTACATTTAATGTCCTTCGTTTCTTGAGAAATCAAGTAAAATTAACCCATTTCATCATTTTGAATCTTTTCAATAAAGTCCAATTATTCAAGATATATGATTAATCCTTCATTAGGTACATTTCAAACATTATTATTGATTGTGGGCTCATTTGAAATGGCTTTAATATTTCAAGGATTCATAGTTGATTTTTCATTGTTCATTATCTAACTAGATATTCATGTAATTCATTTGAATGAACTATGAAAAATTAGTTTTCAACATCCTCACACGTCTTCTTTATCACTCTTGTTACCCTTATTGTGTGTCCATTCAATCTCTAAATCATGTATGTTTATAACTATTCCAATCTTGTTATCTCTCTATTATATGAATTCCCTTTTTGGTTTAATCATTATACAATTTAAATTGATATTTTTCAATATCTCAAAATAGTAAATTATGTTGACTCTCTTGAAACCATAAAATAATATCCTCATTGGTGGGACATCCACATAAAATTTATTCACTATCTTAATGATAATATATTGTTTAACTTTCTTCTTTAGAGCATTCTATAAGGAAGAGTTATATATAATATTTCTCACCAATTTTTTTTGAAAATTTATTTCTTTTCCTCACATAAGTATATGTGTTTTGTTAGGTTGATATATTCCATGAATATTTATAATAGTGTTTAAATTTGTTAAAATATTAAAAAACATTATCAGATCATTCAAATCATTTTCTCATAGAAATATTTCTCACATTCTCTAAAAACTAATTTTCCCTAGAATATGTTATTTTATGTACATATCTAACTATTTTTTTTAGGGATTCAATGTCTTTGACATATTAGAATATTCTTGCAGTAGTAAATGTTCATATATCAAAACCTTAAACATCACCAAATATGTACAAAAATCTTATCCCACTTCTCTTTAGGTGTAGTCTATCTAGAATGTGAACCATGATTTTTTAGTGGTTTCACTAGTATTTGATATTGGTTTAGGGTAAAACAATATTTAGACATGCCTATATTCAAGAATTATGATGGGATAAGTTAAGGGTCGTTTTCATCCACCCATTTTTTTATATTTTTTCAACTAAACCGTGTATAGTAATTTGAAATTCATTAAGTGAAAAATCAATTTAATGGGTTTAGGGTACATTCTTCCATGAGATTGAGTTTGGTAATCTTTAGTGGATCTCAATTACATTTCTGGATCCAATTGGATTCTTGTTTTAAGAATAAATCTAATATTATTATCTCTTGGAAGACTTATTTTTCAAAAAATCATGAGAAGTTCTATATTTTGACACTTATAGACTTTCCAACATTATTTCCAGATCATGGAATTTTAGTGTGATGATATTCTTAATAGCCTCCCCTAAATTCAAATTTTATTTCTAATTATTCATCGTATTTTGATCCTAATAATTATATTTATCTCAATAAAGGAGTTATATTGTTCTTTAACACTCTTTTCCTTGACTTTTAACTATGAAATTTTAAAATCCATCGATAATTTTTTCAACTTTTCAAAATCACGGATCAATTCAATGACAATATACTTAAATATAAAATTCTTATAAATAAACCATTGTAATTATTCATCAATCAGAGAGAATTTTTCATTATTATGTATATAAGATTTATCCTTAGCTCCAACTAGATATGTTATTTTATTTCACCTACTCAACTTTCTCACAATTTCTTCATCCATTAAATCAGACTCCTTTTCCAATAATGATACTTAATCTCAAAATCACTTGATATATGTAATTTTTTTTGACCACATTAATATAACTTTATTCATGTAATCATATTCTTCCAAATATAAATAACTTATTGATTCATCAATTTATCTTGCATATATTTCGAACTTTATTTACTAGATTAATCATAATCAATAGATTTATCCATTCTTTTATATTTATTACTACATTCATTTTGTGGTTGTTCATCATTTTTCATGGTGACTTTTCATTATTTTTTTCAATTTGATCATTATTTGTATACTCTAGGTTGAAACCTCTAAATCAGCTATGGTAGTGATAAAAATAGATTCTTTCATCTATGGTTCTCCCATTTCAAATATTTACTTCAAGTAAATATATAAAAAAATAAAAATAAAATAAAATCCAACCATAGGAATCCAAGGACATTATAACAATTTTCACTATCAGTGGACAGGTGCAGATATATCTAATTGGGGAGGTGAATCAGTTATGGTTAATGTTTTTTAAAAAAAATGGAATATATATTACTATTTTAACCCCATTTTTGATTAAGATAAGTATATCTATTCAATGATTAAGTCAAATATATTTACTATATGAAATGAATTTGATGTTGTAATGTTTGAAATAGATATGTTTACATGGTTTCATCCTAATATTAGAAACATACTCCTTGTTGAGATATAGTTTCACTACATCATTGATTCTCTACTATAAAATAATTATTGTTTATTTTGGGTTGTTTGGGGATTATCTGAAATCCATGTCACACTATATTACATATTTTTCGGTTTATAATACTACATATATAAAAAAATGTTTCATTCTATATCACCTCTCAAAGCTAGAATCTCATTGTAGATATCTTAAAATACATTATCATTATTGGAGTATATCACCAGGTATATCCATGATGTCACTAGATCATAAAAATGGGTCTTCTTCCTAAAAAATAGAGCCCCTAACTACATTTATATATTTTTATCAAAACACTTTCATATTTTTATATATATATCTCTTAGAATTATAGTTATAATATAATATATTTTTTTGATACACATAATATTGAATCTTAAGAACACAACTATTGAAACAACTATATGGTTATTAAAATGGAATGTACAAAATAAATACTTTATATATTATCTTTCTCACTACAAAGAGATTGACTTCAACCTACAACTACTCATTTTATTATAAATTAATTATTTTTCAACATGACCAAAACTAATTTTTTTCATTTAAAATTGGCTTAATAGACCCTTATCTTCATCATTTATAGATATTATACTCTTTTATATTATTCTTCATTAATTTATCTATGATACAAACCTGATTTAATACATTGAAAAATATCAAGGTCTCCATAATATTCTTCAAGAGATTATCTTTTTCTATAAATTTACTATAAAAACTACCCATATCCTCACTTCATCTTACATGTACATACATATATTATTCACATTTTTTATTTCCTAAATAATAGAAGATAACCTTTCCATAAGAGTGTCATTCATTTTTAAAAATAATAATATATAGAAGTTATCATATAAGTTATGAAAATTAGTAACACCATCCTTTCAAGAATCCACATTCTTCTAAATCTATCTTTTTTATAACACAGATACTATTATAATAATATTATTCAATTATTTCTATATTTTTTCACATATATTTTTTATCCACTGAATATTTATTCATTAGATAGAATAGAATTTATTGTATTCTTTAAATTAATATTCACTAGAAAAAATTTTGAAATCATTTGTTAAAGGCTATATCAAATATATTGACACAATAATAGTGCTTTGTAGATAATATGATTTTAGCTTAAAATAATCTCAAGTTATTTTAAATAGAATCATGAAATGTCATTAGTTTCTAATAAGAAATAGAATCAATAATATATTTCTTGAAACATAAACCAATAAATTTTATTATATCTTTGAGGAATAGAATAATAAATAACTTGAACAATTTTTTCATTATTGTTTAAAATATATAAAAAAATCATCTATTTTTTTCACAAAAATCATCTCAAGAATGATCATATAATTTTCATTCTTATAGAATATATAACTTATTCACATGGATAGAATCAATGTTTGTTTTTTTATTCAAATCACTAAAGATAAAAAAAACAAGGATCGGTTGACTTAATAATCATTTTTAATAAAATTTGTAGAATTTAAAATTTTCTCATTTGAAATGTAATAATATTAAAAATTATGATATAATCATTTTATTCGCCTTTTATTTTTCCAAATATAGTGATTTTATAATGGTTTAATAAGTTACATGATCATTTGGATATGATATAATTGTATTGGAATCATCTGATATCATTTCCACATTAAAATAGAAAATCAATAAAACCAATAAATTTCCCTTACAAGACTTTTTATAACCATAATAAAAAGTGAAATCAATCTTACATAGGGTGATTACTATTTTGGGGGTACATATGTAACAACCATTATGTTCACCTAAATCTATTATCATGATTACATATAAGAAAATAATTCTTTAACTAAGATGAATAATGTATATACTACCCTAAATGATTTTTATGCAATATATTATCATGATTACCTAGCCAAATGATGTTTACATGTATAACCAAACATGTTTAAATATCTCAATTGAGCTTTACGATGATCATTCTTTGGTATTTATACATTGTTGAGTTCATCATTAGGATATCTAGAATCATGATTACATAGATGAATAACCCATATTTAAATATCATTAAATGCCTTTTTTCATATTCATAGACTAAAAATTATTTTTATGGAGTATAGGGTGAATTATTCCATTGTGAAATTTCATTTACAAAAAAAAAATTCAGACTTATTTATATGATGCTTAAATCCTATTAAAATCATTCCAAGGCCTTCACAAACACATAAAAATAACCTCAAAAAGGGTTCAACTATCTATGAATTATTTTAATAATTCCAAAAAAAATAGAAAACTTATTTGATACTTTGTATTTTATATAATCATTATAGAGTATTTTGTGTACTTTTATTCCTTCTCAATTTCTCAAATATAAAAAATCTATCCAAGTGAAATTGATCACTAAATACATTAACCATCATTATCAATAATACATGAATGGTTTTTCCACAATTTGGGCTATCTTCCACCATTAAAAAGTATATTGTTAACACTTGTTAAATAAAATTATACAAAAAATCCAGATTATGTTCTAAATATATCTTCTTTTACCTCAAACTCTCCATTTTTAAAATGTTGTTGATAGCTCTCCTTAAACATATTTAGAATATTTCATAACCATATAGATCAGCTAGAAAAATACTCAATCATTCTCCCCATTTCTATCAAACCCATTGTTCTAAATAGTAACACCATTTATGTTTACCCAAATACAAGGGTATTCCTCTTCAAATATTTTAAGAGGCTTAACATTCCACCACCCAACCATAAATATTGCATAATTAAATTGAAAACATTATTGACAGCATGAATAAATAATAATAATAATAATAAATTCAATATATAGGTAAATATATATTCATAATTCTTGAAAGATATATCTTATCATTGCATGATGAAAACATTAACAATAAAAAATTTCTATTTGATAACAAAAATAACAACATTGTGATTTTTACCACATTAGGATTTATATATTAATGAATATATATAAAAATATACCGCAATCCCTCAATGCATAATGAATTTATGAATAACCTTATAAATAAATACTAATATATATCATATCCATTGAAAATTATTATTATATAGACATTCACAATATTTAGATAAATATTTTTAACCACATTTATTCCTTATTTTAGGGATTACTATATGTAAATTTGGGGAATTATATTATTCAAAAGGATTATGAATTGTCAATTTTTTAACTTGAAGGAAATATTATAGTACTGAAAAAAAATCATTGCTACCTAATAAATAAATAGATCTGGAATTATTTATATCAAATAGTCCCATAACAACATATAAACATGTCCATCAAATTAATTTTAAAAAACCTGATTACTTATATAATCCATATGTATTAGAAATTGATTCTAGCTAATAGAAATTTAATCTATAATGTAGTATAGGTTGGCTCATATATTCTCGATTCAAAAATGTAGATTAACAAGATTTAATGAATACATCACACATAATTCATTCATGTATACTTGCACATCACAGAATATATAAATTCACATTGACATAAACATTCATTATTTAATTCAATTGAGGAAATGTATTCTATAAATTTCTAAATCGTTATAAAAAACTCTTTAATTATGAAAATCATACCCAAAAACCCAATAATTATTTTAGTATCATAGAACATATACGAAATGTATCAATGTTTTAATGTTCCCAATAGATAAATGTTTTTGACATATGGGGATGAATATTCACCAAATGAATAGACAAATATTTTTATCTATGACCAAATATATTACACGCTATATAATAAACATTTATATTAATTTATAGATAATAAGTTATTATTAATATATAATGAATAAAATAATTATTTTTTATTATCATCTACTCATAGTAATCATAACATATCATCATAACCCATATTATTGCCTAATGATCACTAATTAGGGATAATTGAAATGCATAAATTGATGAATTTTTATCATTAATCTCTCATATAAAATGAATTTCATATATGTATGATTTATTAGTATATATTTAATCTATTATAAAGCATTTATTCATTTATATTGAAAAAATATATTACATGCAATCTCGCATATATCTGATGTGTAGATATATTACATGAAAATAATGCTTCAATTACATTAATGGAATTACTAATGGATTTTCTATGTTCTCCTTTAAAGATACATAAATAAGACTGATATCATCAATGTTAATACTTAATTAAAAATTATATAACACTAAAAAGAAATATTATACCCATTAGTAAGACTAGGGTTCCTTGGAAATAATTTTTTTTTCAAATTTCATCCTAATATAGCATCATTTCCGCTAGTATTCTTTGAACCATACCATATTGTATATTAAAATTCTTGATCCATACAACATTCTTTAAAAAATCTGATGCAATGATGTAAACTACCTTTATTTTTTAATAAATAATGGTGTGTTTTTTTGGATGTGTCATATTTAATAACTCTGCCAACAAGGAAAGAAGGAAACCATATAACGATCCAGAATAGTTTTTTTCAGTCTATAAAATGAAATTTATATAACCCACTACTATGAGATATTCATTACATCAAATGACAAAGAATTACACTCTTATTATTATCGAGTAATTATGTATTTTAATTATTAAAATGAACTCAATGTCACTAAGATTGGATTTATATCATCTATTTTTGTTCAATGTATAAAATATATAAAATCATGTATAAAACATGGTTTATATAATTGATCTAATTACTAAAATATATAGAATTAGATTCATGTGTTCCTTACATGTCTCATTAAAATGGAATTAATCCTCTATTGGACTCCAAAAATATAAAAAAAAGTATATAAACCTTCATGTATTACTCAAGGAAAACTATGTCAAAACATTACAAATGAATATGTTTCAACTCAAACTGAGAAACCTATTTTATTTATCTCTTTACAACATGATTGTTACCCTTTTATATATTTTTAAATCATTATACCTACCCAAAAATTATAATATGTAAATATTCAGTACCATATCCCTTTTATACTATTTCATTCCCAAACAAAAATAGAAATACTATAACATTCCAATATTCCCATATGTATATTCAAGAATAATCGACATTGATAATTAAAGAAAAAAAATTCATTGGAACGTAAAAGAATATATAATAAATAATTACGAAATAATTAAATATATGAAAGTATCGTTTCAATTTTGCAACAATAGAATCATAATATTGATCCAAAAACCCTTATATATATTAATTAATTTCACTAAATATGTTCTAGTTAAGGAAATTAATTTTTACTTCTGTTTAATATAAATCATAATCATAATGAGTTTCCCTGTCCAAAAATAACTTAGTGAACATTATGAAAAAAACTAGTTAAAATTCCTCTTAATAATCTATACAATTAATATTTTATTCCTTTTCCCAAGGAAGTGTTGTTAATAGAAAAAAATATAACATCCATGTCTATTTTCTTATAGAAAACTCACATTCATGATATAGGTCTCATGCTATATCCCTATAGTTCAAAACTATGTTATAGAACACGGATAATATCTTATTCCTCATAGAATATAACAATTTAATAGAATTATAATTCCTTACTTACTATTTATATATTTTAGGTTCATCTTATTTGAATTTTACATTAATATTTTTTTTAAAATAAATCAATGTCTCTTAGGCTTCATCTGCGTCATAATAGGCCTTATTTGTTCAAGTATATGAAATTTTCATTCAATTAATAAAAATTATTATCAATAAAATCAATTTTTATATCAATAATAATTGATATTTTCTGATCTAAAATTTCTATAAGTTCTATTTTCATCCAAATAATCATATGATTCATGTTATTCCTCTAAATTAGAAAATTATTTCTATATAGAAGCACTTTATGTTTTAATAGACAAAGAAAGCATCCATTATTTATTTTAGAGAACTAAAAAAAATTCTAATAATATATTATTCTACAAATATATACAACATTACTTTTTATATATGTTTGAAACCCAAATTTTTCATTTAAAAAAATTTGGATTCCTATTAGTTTATATTTCACATGGTGTCTTTATGACTGCTATAAATTGAACTCAATTTCATATAACTGGTTTTTTTTTTTGGATTATATCTCTTGAATGGTAAAATAGGTTCATTTAATTAATCATCAATCGAACCATGTTAAAATTAGTAAAGTGAATCCTTTGAAACTCCCAATTAAATTATCATGTTCCTGGTGGATTGACTTGTTAAACTATTTTATAATTTCATTATTTAGTAGTAATTTTTGGTTCATGTATTAAACATATTTATTTGATTGAAATAAATTATTTCATTTCTCTAGTTTATTATAAAAATTTATTTTAAACGATGGTAATTATTTATATTTTTCTTATATATATCTCATTAGAAACACAATACCATTCATATTGAATTCATCATTAAATGTTACAAAGAATATATTCTAAAAAATTATGTACACATTGGTTTATATAGATCACGTTATATTTATTCTAAAATTCCATTATCCCTATAATAATTTCCTCTAAAATGTGTGTTGTTTATTTTTTATGAATAAAAAATAATCACATTTATGAAATAATTTATAATAAATATTTTTAAAATTTCTTCTCTATGAGATTTTTTAATGAATTTTTCATTTAAATTTCAAATTAGAAAAATAAAAAGATAAATGATGACATAATTGAAAACCTCTAAATTATTTTCAGGAATATTAAATATTTTTTATTCACATTTGAAATATATAAACCATTTCAAATATTCCCAAGTTTAATAAAATATTTTATTCTTTTATGTATAAAATAATTTTCTTCGTAATAGTGATAAAAAATCCATTTTGTTCCAAAAATTATATAAAAATGAAATTAAAATTTATGTCTAGCACAAATTAACAATTATATAATTTTAAAATAAATCCATAAGATATATATTGATCATATATACCCACTAATAATGTATATAATTTTACCACAATATCAACACATATATCCACATTACCATTCATCATTTTTATTATATTTTTTAATAAATTCACATTAAGAAAAAAATTAGATAGGAAAATAGTAAAAAAATTACCCATGAGTTAATTTAGAAAAAAAGTAATTTTATAATAATTATATAATTATGCTATGAAATCATTCCCCCACAGAGAACACTTAAAAAAATTATATACCAATATATTAAACAGTAGTTCCAAAATAAAACATATCTCATTATGTTTTCATGATTCATGGTTTAATCTATGAAAATATATATTTATTAGGTGGGTAACACTTTCATATATTTTCAATAACATTATTTACTGAATGAACTATGAATAAACTGATGACCTTAAGAGACATATTTATTAGTTATACAAGATCCAAATTTCACTAAGAATTAATCCCATAAAATTTTTACCCAAAACATAATTGTATACATATAAAATCATTTTAATCATATCACATATTACTCTTCGATAGATATTTAAGAATATACTTATCCGAATTTACTACATGATTTTCCCAATCTATAATACATTTATAACCAATGATTTTGAGTTAGTTATATATGTGTAACACAAATATCATAAAAGGACATGGTTTCAAAAGTGTTTAGCTTACATTTATCCTCCAAAACATACAGAAGATAATGTGTGGGTGAAAAATAAGGATATCATAACATGAAATCCATGTATATTATATTATATTATATGAATATTAAATAAATATAATAATAATTCACACCCTTAAACATTAATATTTAGAGAAATTTGTTATTAGCTACATAAAAACCATATATTAAATGCCTTAAATATTTCCCTTATGAAATATTCACTTGAAACATCCTTTCATGACATATAATTCTTTATATCCTTCTTCATAACCTGGTTAAATAGAATCATAGTAAAGGGTGAGCTCAGATTCTCAATAAGGAAAAAACATGGGAGATATCAGTTAATGATCATAATTGAGCATAGAATAATTGCGTTCAGATGATATCATAGAAAATTTGGTTGAAATAATATAAGAAAATAATACCCAATAACACACATATATTAATTCATTAGTCATGGAATCTAAATCTTAATTCAATAATCATGATACAAGGTAGCATACAATAATCATTATAAATTTTCATTAACATAAACATATAAATCATATATCTTTTATACCAACCATAACATTAACTACATATTATTCATGATATATCCATTAGTGTACTATCATAGGCCTAGAATATCACTCATTTACCCTGTTATAATTTGATTAATCCAATTTAAACTAATGTGATTGGGATAAACAACCATGTACCCTCTAGAGCATGGGATAAATACATAGTTACCCTATGAAATATTCATATGTATGCTATAAAAAATGGGTACATTCACCATTCCGTCAGGTCTTAATTAATATGCCGAAAGGAAACGAGTTTCATGAAAATTTCCTTAAAACATCATCATAATCCATATAGTGAAAGAATATGGATGGTATAAATAGAACATATCCCTATTAAAGATTTATCATTATTAAATAATTTTAAAAAATATGAAATATAATTTAAATAAAGCATTGGAAATCAACTTTGAAAAATAAAACAGCGTAATTTTATTTGTGTAAATTTTAGAAATGAAAAAAGAGTAGAAAAAAATATTATATTCATTAAAAAAACAAGGAAACATGGAAATTAAGGTTAATATATAATAATATTCATGAAGGATGAAAAATGTGGTCTAATGTAAAATTAAAAAAACCCTTTATCGCTTTTATAAAGAAATTCAAATGTGACCTATACGAAAAAAAAATTAAAAAGATTAAGTTTAAATATATTTTAAAGAATGGAAATAATTGAAATGAACTTATAAAATAATTGAGATATAATGAATATAATTCTCTAAATAGTATGAAAAATATGGATATATAAGAGAAATATTTAGTCAACAGACTTCAAAACATTTGTAGAAATGATTTAAAATAAAATCCCTCATGGATTTTAAAATAAAAAAAATATTTGAAATAAAAAACATGGTAATGAACCAAAAATACTATTATTATATAGAGTTTTCATATTTATTATGTCAAATAGGTAGTGTTTACACCAAATAAATTATTATGGCTATATATTATGAATTGTGATTCAATGAAGTGAAATTTAGATTCAATAATCTAAAATTAGACATCTGCTTGGTTGGACATTCTATAAACTCATTGAGAGTTTGAATCCTTTCAGTAATAAATTCATGTAAGTGAGAGTTTTATGAATAATTCTTGGGACTAGAGGATATAGAGAGCAGGCCAGATTTACCATTTGGGAGGGGGGCTGAATCAGTTGTAAAAGTTTACTAATTATAATATTTTTTATTCTTCCTCTTGAACATTTTATGTTTATAGATCCACTCAATGATACCTCACACTCTCACATAATTTCTAGAAATAATAATCGAGAAATAAAAACTATATATTTATATGGTTTGGAACTTTGAAATTCTACTTTGAATACTAGTTATAAACCCAACATGAATTCTCTACTATAATCTTATTATCAATTGAAACATTTTATGTAGTTAGTAATTATACACCCACTATCCAATCCACCAGTTGATCCTGGTTATACCCCTAGTAATCTAAGAATTTTCCATAATTTGGTTATACCCTAAACCATCATATCATCTACTTGAAAAGATATACCCACAACGTCAATCCTCTTCATCAATTGATTATAAACCCATTCAAAAACTATTTATTCATCTATTCAGAATATTCAATCCTCTATATAATTTTGTTTTGATTATCCTCCTCTATGATACTATTAGATAAATATTTCTCATATACTCATCACCATCCTTTATAACATGGTGTTTTGGATGAAATTATTTTGATCACTTGCGTAATATTAGTTTCATCAATAAAAAATACTCAGGAAATTATACCATTGGTTTGATAAAGTCCAAACCACACATATCTTCACACTATTAACAAAATACATGTTACATATAGTTATTACAATTATTTTATGTATGAAACAATGTGTCATATTCTAAAAGGAAAACCTAGCACACATATGTTCTTTTTTATTTTATTTTATTTGTATTTTTCTTCCATATTCACAACATGTAAAACCTCACAATCATAATACCTCATGTATGTACATATTACACAGAGATTAGCATACCTCCCTATTATAAAGACCCTTCTTATAATTTTTTCACATGATCTTCATGATTCATCTTCAAACAATATAACACATTATCCTAGAAAAAACCACCCTAACTAATGAGGCTTTGTAGTGTAGTTTTTCGACCAAATAAATTGTTTTTATATAATTAAATTCACATTATTTATAATGATTAATAAAATATTGAAAATATTATTACATGAAAATCTTCTTCATGTAGCTGAATAAGGATCATGGGAGTCCCTCTTAATAATTAAAGTGTAGAGCTATATGTGGTTTGTTCTTTTCAAGTATTGTTTTTTCACATCCTTGATTCTCTATAAAATGAGTTCATCTCTTATGTTATAATAGTGTATTTCCTTCATGGTCTCTTGATAATTATTTAGAGGTATCCACCACCTCCCTTTTGTGCTTCATAAAACATTTAATGTCCAAGAATTAAATTTTTTCAAGGACATTTTAATTCAATTTAACATCATAGATTTTCTCAAATACTGTAATGTTAAAAAAACAGTGTCTTCATGATGAAACCTCTTTCCTAGAATCACCCACATTCTTATTTCATCATGATCATCTATTAAATATTAAACTAATCCGTTCACATAGTGAGATATTTGAGATATCTTTCGGATACTTCATTTAACAAGTGACAGTATCATGTTCATTAAATTATGTCATACTTGAAAAATGAATATTTCATGAATGGAGTGAGAATAATTGAGAAAGTATAATTCTAAAATTTTCTACCCTTATGTCAGAAGGATTTGAAAAATGGCCTTACTGAAAATGTTCCATGATCACATATATAAACCCTTTAGAGGCCAGATCTTGTAGATGAATGATACCTCACATCGTGTGATCCACCAGATGTCAGAGGTTATTTTCATTGAGAGAAGTTCATTTTTTCAGTATCCCTTTAGAAAATAATCAGTTCTTGGACCTTAACATATTCCACATATATTTTTAGTGTTTTTAAGTGATTCAACATATTACAGTGAGTTTCATCCCCATGTTGAGTCAACACCGAGGTTCTTACCCAAAACACATTTGATTGACATCCACACTGGTCTACACCCCATATGAACCATCTAACCAGGAACTTCCATGCACACATACCTATGTCCACCATGTGGGTGATTTGTGCCCAAATACTCTGAATTTCATGCTTAGATGTTAGGGATAACACTTTCAAATTGATAAGAATGCTCTCACATGTGTTGGATTGAGGTAGCCTATATGGTTACCTATGGATGGGTAATTTTTTTATTAACTACTACTTTAATATACATAGTAAAATTATAAAGTAGTCTCCATATCTGACCCAAATACCTTCCATCCTCAACATAATTCTATCAAAACATATACATTCATAATTATAGGCATTAATCATGGCCTTCACTATACATTAAATTTTTCCTCAAAAAATTACAGCATTGAAGAAAATTTTTACCTGGTCTTACACCTTTTCCATTATATAATCAATTTGGAACACATTTTCAAATGTTATAGAAACATTTATACTAGTTTAATAATATTCATTGTTATAGAGACATTATACTAAATAATAAAAGAAACATTGGAATCTTTCTTCAACAACCAATGTGTTATAACTTATTGAAAAAAGCCCAATATATCATCACTTATCTCAATAATCTCTCACTTTTAATTTAGTGTCAATACCACCAAAAAATTCATCATTTAAATATGTGAGTCATTTTCTATTTTTTTACCTCATTATTGAAAATCAAAAGAAAACTATTTGTGGGGGTATTCATATAACATAAAATTTCAAAAAACATGTTCCTATCCCTTATAATATTATTTTATAAATACTTATGGGAGTTGGATGATATCATATGATTCTCGTAGAAGAGAGAATTTAGTTAATCAACTCTATGCCTACATATAAAATCTTGATGTTAAAAATAATAGAGATACAACCATTGATGTCATGTTTCATATAAGCTACCATGTATGAGAAATCGTGCTTATAAATCCTCAAATCTCATTTTCGGTCTTGTAAGTAATAATATTTGTTAATAAAATGGAAAATTTGACAAAAAAAATCAAAAATTATATTATAATATTCATGTGAAAAGATATATACTCCATTATTATCTCAATATAAACTCTCCTTTAATAGTTATTACAAATTTAATTAGATTCGGGATAAGGGATATATTGTTATACCTCATCTTCTAATTTTACAAATCTCTTTTAGATATTTCACATTCATTATCTAGTGATGAATTAATATACTTATCTCATCAATTCCCCCCCCCCTCAAGGGAGACATCCATCTCTAACATTTACCTACTTGTCAGTAAAATATCTTATATATATAAGTAAATAAAGAGGAACCTTCTTGATCTTCAAGAGTTTAATTATATATAAAATATATATCTCATCCTAATACATTCTATTTTCCCAATCTCGATATTGGAGGATATGTTCAGACACATATTTCTATTTTTATTTTTATTTGTTTTACTATATCCTTTCTTACCTTAAACTTATTATTTGTGTGGAAGAAATTTTTCCACCTCAGGTTCTGAAATTACTTTTTATCTATTGTATTGAGCCTATTTTTAGGATTCCTATAATTATATATCCAATTTTAGTTGATTTCTCCATAAAACTAGGCACTAATTGTTTCCAATTTATTCTTTCCTATAGTGTAAAATATTTTTTACATTGTATCCATTTGATCATATGGAACACCCAGTTCATTCTCTTTATTTTAGAATAACTACTAAAATTTTGGAATAATGTTCATGAAGTAGTATCTAGGATGAATAGATTTATCAATCCTATTTTTCATGCTACCATATTTCTTCATTTTTTCATTTATTTTTATAATTTTTTATCTCTTTTCATTCCTCAGAGTAATGAGATTATCACTTCGCTTTTTTTTACTAAACACAGCTGACTTGTCACCTTATTTTCTTAACTACCTATATTTTTGTAGTGATCTTATATTAAAATTTTCATAGGTTTTTTGAATGATTAAATATACTTGAAATCATCATAATAGTTACCATTTCAATTGTAATATTCATGAAAATATTTAAATAATTTCAATATTTTCTTTATAGATAGATTAATTCTATATGGATTTAACTTATTAAATATAGTTATTCTATTTTCATCATCTTTGATCACCCTAAATGCATACTTATTATTATTTTCATTAATTTTTATATTATTACATCATTTCAATGTCTTATACCTGAAATTAAACGACACAAATAATATCTTATAACTATTCTTCTTTTCTTTTTTAGCATAGTCTATACGGATTTCATAGGGAATGTACAATGATTTTTTTTGAAACCACCTTTATTTGGGTAAAATATTGATGAAAAAAAATCACACATATTCTTGCATACAATATTTATGTGGTGGGTTTATCGGTGTTTCTTACTAACCATAAATTCTCTGAATTTGGATTAAAACAAGTACCTGTAAATGATACATTATTTATAAATTATAAAATTTCTTTTTTATGGGATTGTTTCTTTATAGATTATGTTTCCATATTGTTAGTGGATGATCCCATTATATTATTATAGTCATGACCCTCAATGCATGCTTCTATAGCAGGATCATTTTTTTAAACATGGGAAGTTATAGCTTATGGTGATTCCTAATTCTTCAATCTCACCACCAGCTCTAAACACTTCATATTGATGGAGTTATTTTCATCCTCATAAATTCTGACCATGTCTTCCAATGATCTTATAAATTCATTAATTGTTCTTCTTGCCTACATGAATTCATTTTGTTTGACATATTGTTGAGTATCTTTGATATCCATAGAATTATTTTTCTATTTTTCATGTACATGGAAAATTATATGAAAAAAATATCAAACATTACATTCTCAAAAAAATTACATTTCAATTATCAAAAAACTTTAGGATATTGTTTATTTAAAAGATAAATTGTTTCATCCTTTTCTCCCACATGTTTTGTGAGAGTTTTTTATATACCAATATTTCACCCAATGCTTATTTCATAGAATTACCTACTTCTTAAGGCTGTAATTTTTCATTATGAAGAGCCTTCAAACCTTCATCAATACAATTTACTACTTCTTTGTGAACATTTTATAAATTTTATTTGAATTCAGTATGAAAATCACTATTTAATTCATCATCATCATATCTTTAGTTTGACTATTTAGAAGAATCATAACTAAGTTAATTATTCAAACATATAGGAAGTTGATTTCATTTATTTTTTTGTATCTCTACCTTTATTGTAAACATTTATTTAGCTTCCTTTCATGTATTTTAATTATATTATTCTATGTCTTGAAAATCATATATAGATTAGTATCCTAATATGTTTCTCTCATTTTTTCAATATGAGGTATCTCATGTATTTTCTTAAATTCTTACTTAATAATACATCATTTGGATATTTAGAGGGATGTATGCCTCTTATTCGAATTATAGAGCACCCAAATGGATTAAAAACTCAGGACGTGTGGGGTGGGGGTTAATATATAGTTTAATTTTATGATTTTTTTGAATTAAACCTCACAAGTCTTATAAAGGTATTGATACACTCAGTGATTTCTCAATGTCTCACCTCATATACATAAATACTATGAGGTAGTAATGAACATTATATTTACCATGTTAACTACTAAGACTAACTCATTTCCTTGTTGGTTATAACCCCCAACAAATATTATCCACTATAATATTATTATCAATTAGAATGGTTTGGTATTTAAAATGTTATACACCCTATAATTCAATCATCCAGCAGATCTAGGTTATCCCCCCAAACAATCCAAATCATCTTCCTCAGTTGTAAATACTCCCCAATAATATTCTCTTCTTATATACTAATTATACCTTAATCCTCAAGGCTCATCAATAATTTTTTTACCCTTAGTCATAATATAATTATTACTCTCTTTATGGGATATGATCCATTATAGAAGGATATTTTTAATATCCTTCTGTATGATCTTACTGGATCACACATTCTTGTCTGCACATCAAGAACCTTTTTACCATGATGGTATTTCTCAAATAGTTCTGATAACATGTGTATGATCAGTTTCCTCTATGTAACAATTCATGGGGAATTATTCTTTTAGTATGATAATGTCACGACCTCACATAGATGCACTCTATTCATAAAATATATACTTCATTTATTTCTCAATATTCATTAAATAATGAAACAATGTGTGTTCATTTCAAATTATAACTGATAAGTAATATTTTATTTATTCTGTTATGTGATTTATAGTTTCCAATTTTATTCTTCACATATAAATCTACACATGTATAATACCATGTTCATGTATGTATCACACACTAGTTTAGGTATCTCAAATTTCTCAAGATCATTTACGTAACAGTGTCTTGTGATCTTCTCCCATTCTCTTCTCAAAAGTGAGCACTGTATCTTTGCATAGTTTACACAATCCATTGAGGTTTCAATGAATATATCTTCATGAAAATGAATAGTATGTTATAAACTCGAGTAATAAGTATTTTAAATGATCCATAAAGTCATTAGATATTGATTGAATCTTACCTCTTTCACACAGCTAAAAAATGATCATCGGAGACCCTCTTCTTTTATGTATGTAAACAGTTCCATGATATCTCTTATTTGTAAAATAATGTTTTTTGGTTCACCATTTATCCATAAAATTAAATCTTATCTCAAGAAGTAACTGTTATTTTCCTTCACTATCCCCCATTATTTATAGAGAGGTCTCAACATCCTATATTATTAGAATCATGTTAGATACATTTTCTAATAATTAGTCAATGTCAAGGCTATTTTAATTCACTGGAACATCAGAATGTTTATCAAATACATTTACACTAAAAACACTGTGTCTTTCTAACAAACTATATTTCCCTAACTCACATTCATGATTATTATCTCACTAGCCTATCATAAATCGTGAACTCATCTAAGCATAAAAACATATATTTGAGAGATACTTATAATTATTCTTTAAATTAGGTCATTCATGCATGAAAAATATTTTCAAACTTGGATTTATGACAAGAATGAAAGTCTCATTATAATATTTTCTCAACATGATGTGAGAATGAACGTAGAAAAGGCCAAATGCCAAATGTTTTGATCTCTTATAAATAAAACCTTCAAGGGACAATTTTTGAAGATGAACGGTATTTCATATCTCCTGATAAATTGGATTATATAGATTATTTTTTTTGGAAACTATGAATTTTATTGGTATCCATTTAATGTATAAAGAAAATGTGACTCTTTTGATGTCCCATATTAGATTTCAGAATGGTTGAGCGCATTAATTTATTAGATTATGTTAGGTACATATCTTGATCCAAAATTAGGATCAACACCTAAAACACATTTCTAATGCACCCCCGCCTCATTTCACAACACATGTGTGGTCTACTAAGTCACCTCCATGTGTCCATACCTATGTGAACCCTACAATCATTATATTCCATCTTCCTACTACATTCATGGCTATATAAAATGGTTATCTCTCCCATGTTTTTGAGTGTGCACCCACATATTTGGTATTAAAATTTCATGGATTGTTAGATTTGGATAAATATTATTTTTATTAACACCCATTTTAATATAAGTATTAAAATTACTAAGTAATTTCCAAGACAACTCATATAAATTCGCTTCTAAATATAATCTTAACAAAAATTCTTCATGCATAATTTGAAATATTTTGTTGATTTCATTAATTTTTTTATTTATTCTTAAAAATCATTGATTCATGAAAATAAATACTTTTGTGGTATTTGAAAATAATAATGTTGTGAAAATTTGAAAAAAAAAATTGGGATCAAGTAGACCAGTTCAACAATCATAATAATTATAATTACTGAACACTATTTAGAAAATCACATATTGAAATCAACATTAAATAAAAAATGTGTTCTACCTATTGAAAAAAAAACGAATCAAACTCTTCGTTATCCTTAACAATATCCTCTTTGAATTTTTTATCAATACCACTAAACAGTTCATCATTTCAATATGTGAATCTATATATGTTTCTTCTCCCCTATATTTTAAATAAGTTGAAAAGGATAAGTAGGGGTATTATTATATCATCAATTTTCCCTAAACAAGTTATCCTCCATTATATGATTGTTTCTTGAACACTTCTCATCAAATAATGATATCAAATGTCTATCTAAGAAAAGAGACTCTAGTTAATCAACTCTATTTATATTTGGGAAAAATCAATATAGAAATAAAGAGAGATATAAATAATGTTTTATATAATGTCTATATGCTTCCATGAATTTTATATAATTCTCATAATTTATCAATTCTCATTTTAGGGGTTGTAACTAATTATATTATTCAAAAAATGATAAATCCAACACACGATTCACCAAAAGCATTAGAATTTTTCAGTGAAAAGGATATAGATCCCCTTTATTATATCAATTTCAACTTCCCTTGATAATTATTATCAATTATATACGAGTATTGATAAGTGAGTTATGTTCATACCACCTACACAAATTTTAAAATTCCATTTTAAAGATACGAAATCACTATGTAGTTAAGATTTAGTAGGTTCATCTAATCAATTCCTCCTCTTAAGGGATAAAATCATATATTTCAATTACATATATATATATATGTTGTAATAATTAAGAACAATATTTTATTATCATGAGTGACAATCAGGATGAGATGTGCCTCTCAACATGGGGTATTCATTTCTTCCAATCATAGTTTGGGAAAATTACAATGGACTCCCCTTTCTATTTTGATTTTCATATGGTGGACTATAATATTTCATCCATTGAACTTCTTCTTAGCACATAATAACTTTTTCCACCTCAATATTTAAATCATATTTCTTTCCTTTGGATTTAGTTGGTTTTCCAACTTCCTCAAATTTTTTATCCAATTTCAATTGATTTATCTAAAAAAATAACTCACCCTTTATTATTTATTCCATTACATTGTTTGGGATATATTTTCCATTTTAGTAATTTGAGGATATATAAATCTAGGTAATTTCTATTTATTTAAGTATATATAATACTATTAAGCTAGAATCTTCAGGTAGTAGTGTGTATCATTTCCAGATTTACCACACCATTCACAAATTTCACTATCATTATGTTAGTTTCCACTTATTACTGTATATTATAATTTAATTGTCTTGTTGGAAGTAATTAGATCAAAAAAATTATTTTTTACTCCTCAAGTATGACTCTTAATCTTTTTTTTATACCTATCTCTCTTTTATATTGTGGACTCCTCTTCACATTATAGGATTATTTTTGTGTGATTGATAAATACAAGTACTCTTCATAACAATAAACACATATATTTAAATAAATACATAAATATTGAATGAATTCAAATATATTTGTAGGTGGATTAAATTTTTGTGGATTTGTATTCTCTAGTTTAGGTATTCTCTTTTCTTTTTCATTTCTCACCCTAAATGATGTCCCTTTGTTTTTCTGCCCATTTTTCATGTTCTCCCTACATTTCAATGACTTATCCCAAACATACAGAAACATGAATAGTATTTATGAATCTTATTCACTTATTTTCTAGTGTTGTGTGTAGGGATTCCATAGGGTGTATAGATTAATCTTTTTGTGTGATAACACCATTATTCAAGACACTTTTTGATATTTTTTTATAACTTCTCTCATCCAACCTTTATGTGGTGCATTTATTAGTATTTTCACAATCCATAATATCCCAAAATTCTGTTGATGAAAATTACCAGTAATTAAAACATCATTAGTACAAAGGAAGGATTTTGGTTTAGGTATACCTTCTTCTTTGATGATGTTCCTATTCTATTAGAGTATGATCCGATTCTCTTCTTGAATTCATGATCCACAATTCATACTTATGTAGAAGAATCTATATTTATCATAACATGGGATGTTCCATCCTGTCGTGATTCATGATTCTTTAATCTCACCTCCAACTCCAAACACTTCATGTTGAGGGATTTGTTTTCAAAATCCTTATTAATAATCATATATTATAACTAGTCCTCCTTCGGATTTTTCATCTATTCATAATGGTTTTTTAGGATTATTTAAGGAATTTATAGGATCGTTGAGCTTGTTTTATTTAACCACTATGTGAGTATCTTTGACATTCGTAGAAACTTTGTGAAATTTGTTCAAGTTCATGTAAAATTTCTATAAAATCAATATAAAAAATATATTTCTCCAAAAATTACTTTTTAATTCATTATTTACATTAGAATATAATTAATTACTTTTTTATTCAAATGAGTATTGAAATATCTGAAAATAAAATTATAGAAACTTTGGGATTTATGTTTAGATATTATTTTAATTCAATACTAATTTCACTATGTTAGAAATAATCATCATATATTTAGTAGGCTCAATCATAAGAATCAAAATAAAGAGAATTATTTAAACATTTACCACATTGATTACCTTGAGTTAGTGGTGTATCTTCCATTTCTGTATGAATACTCTTCAACGTCCTTGACTATATTTTCATTTAGTTCTTCTAATTATATATATAAATATATAAATTAGTATCATCATGATAAAATTATTTTTCTTCTATATGTGATAGCTAACACATTACCATAAATATTCACTTAATATAAACTCATTTGGATATTTTGAGGGATCTATCCTATGATACAAATTGTGGATCCCTTGGATTGATTGATGCATGGGATGAATCAACTATTGAAATTTAAGATTTATTTTATTCTAAATTAACCCTTATGAACTTGTTTAGTTTCTCAATCCAAACAGTGATATCTCACAGTCTAACATTGTATAAAGAAATACTAAAAGAGATAACAATACATAATATTTAAAAGGTTAATTATAATGTAATACTCTTTTACATGTTGGTAATACCTTAAAACGTGTATTCTACACAATAATCTCATTATCAGTTAAAATATATTAGGAATAAACTAGTTATAAATCCTAGTAGTTGATCCACCCGTAGATCCCGGATGCACCCCACGACATTCTAACTCTTATACCATAGTTTTTTATTCCCATCAAAAATCATATCTTCTTATTTACTTTTAATACCCCAATCATTAAATCTCTGGAAAAATAGGATATTTCCTTCCAATGAAATACTCTTTCTTCTTTTATTTATAAGACTTGATCCACCATAGAGGGATGTTTTCATGATCCTCCTCCATGAGATTATTGGATAAATATTTCTCAAATGCACATCAAGAACCTATCCATCTTATTGGTCTTGCTAAAATATTTTTTATCACCCTTGTACAATTATTTTCCTTAGTGAAATAAAGCATGGTAAATTTTTCCCCTGGTATGATAAAGTCATAGCCTAACTTAGCTGGAAACAATTATTACCATATATGTTTCCTAATGTTTTCTATATTCACGCATAAATGAAACAATTCTTGGTCTTCTCAAATGAATAACAAGAACAACTATTTTATTTTTTATTTTATGTTATTTTTCATTTCGACATCTTCTTATTCACATGTAAAACCACACATGCATCATAACACATGTATGTATGTTTAACACATAGGTTTGGGTATATCATTGTTCTTAAGCTCTTTCAAATCAGTTCATCAGTTTATCTTCTTCCTTCCACCTCACAAGAGTATGTGGTAACTCCAAAAAATTATTACAAACCAGTTAGGATTTACAGAAAAATACATCATGAAAATGAATATTATGTTATAAAATAAATTTTCAAATATTTAAAATGATCAATGAACATGAAATTATACATGAAGGATCATATATTTCATATATAAAAAAAATTCATCCAATTCCTTCTTTATTTAAGTATTTAGATGATAATGATATCTTCTTCACGAAACAATGTTCAATGGTTCTTTGTTCCCCAAGAAAATTAGAGCCTATCTCCAAAAACATTAACCAGTTCCCTTGATATTCACCTGGTATTTGTAATGAGGTATAAAATACCAATATTTTGAGTTTCATTCAACATTAAAACATTGAAAATTAATTCATTTAAAGGAAATTTTAAATCACATGAATATCACAACATTCCCCAAATACTTTTATATTGAAACATTTTATCTCTCCATGATGAACCCTCCTGTATGGACTCACATGAATACTTATTATCACATTATCTTACAATAAATTATATAATCAGACACACATGAATATAGATATGAGAGAGAGCCTTAAAATTCTTTGTTACAAAGATGAAAATATCATATTCATTGAATTTTATCTTCCATGCGAGATGATGATTGCATGAATGGATTATGGAAAATCCTATGAGTCCAATTCTCATATTTTATCCCATTATGTTGACTTGATCATAGAAATGGATGGTTGGTGGAAGTTCTAATGTCACCTAGAGAAACACTTTAGAGGTTTAAGGTAAAAGTGGAATTATCATTTAATTCATAGGATCAATCAGATTATGGAGATCATTTTTATTTAGTGGCATGCATTTTATATGTATAATTTTAATGTATTAATAGTGAACATTTCTTCCTATGTCTCACATTGGTTTTTCGTGATTTTGAGCACTTAAATATAATACAATGTGTTCCATATACGTCTCAAGCTGCTACCAGGGTCATCTCCTGAAAAATATTAAATATGCACCTTTACTGGGATATGCCACACCTATATAGCCCACTCATCTACCTACATGCATGTATACCCAGGAACACCTTACATATTATATGGACTCACTTCCCTCCACAACAATGGATAACTTTTATATCTTGATATTCTAAGTGGTTTATCATACTCCCACATGTGTGTAGAAAATATAGCCTAGCTATTTGGCTATAAATGTTTAATGTTTTCATAAAATCACATTTGATATATTGATTAAAACTTTAAACTAATTTCCAATCCAACTAAAATGATTTCCCATAAAAATATTCTCTTTTTAAAACATATTCAAGCATAAATATAAATATTTTTCAATTAATTAATTATTATTGAAATTGTTCTTCAAAAAAATTACATCTGAAAATAAATATTTTATTATTATTCCAAAAATTATAATGTTTTAAACAATGAGAAACATATTATAACATGTTCTTGAAACATGTATACCAATTTGACAATCATTATAAATAGGTCCACCTAATACTAAGTATAAATTCACATATTTTCATCCTTCTTCAATCACTATGGTGGAATATATTTTTGTCACAAAATGAAACTCAACATTTATTAGTCTCAACAATATCCCACATTTAATTTCGTGTCAGTATCCCTAAAAATTTAATATTTTCAATATGATAATCTTTCTCTCTTTCTTCCCCCAAATTTACTAAAAATAAAATTCAAAGGATAAGTGTGGGTATTAATATCTCATTAATTTTACCAAAATATGTTTTCCTCCCATATATGATTGTTTATTAAACTATTATAAGAATGGGATGATATCACATAGTTTTCATAGCAATGATCCATTAGATAGTAAACTCAAAAACTACAAAGTAAATCAAAATGTAGAAAACAATAGCTATATAAATAAGGTGGAATATATTTTTTATAAACTGACATTCATGTAAAACAAAGCATGGAAATTAACAATTATCATTTTAGGGTTTGTAGGTAATAAAATATATGAATAAAATGATAAATCCTAAACATAATTTAATAAAAAGATCAAATGGTTATTGTAAAAAATATATATTTCCAAATTTTTCGCTCAATATATGCTCCCCGTGATAATTATTATCAATTCAATCAATTTAGGGATAATGGAGTGAGAGTCATAAATAATCTTTCAATTTTATAATGATGTTAAATAATTCCACACATACTATGTAGTAATTATTTAATAGCTTAAACTCATCAATTATCCCCCTCAAGGGATACAAAAAACTCTTTTAATTCCCTACATGTTAGTACTCAAAAATATATATAAAAATAATTAAGGAGGAACCTTCTTATTCTTCAAAAATAACATCCATATTGAGTTCTACCTATCAACCATGGGAATTTATCTATCCCAAAACAATAAGTGATTATTTTATTGTTATTCTAATTATATTTTGAGTATCTTGTATTTGACTATCATTTTTCTTCCCCTAAACAACTTCTTTGTGTAAAATACATTTTTCTACTATAACTACTAAATCCATTTACATTAATTTGGATTTAGAATGTTTTTGTGATTTTTCCAATTATTTATCCAATTTCAATTTACTTGACCAAATAACAAGGCACCATTTGTTTTATATTTCATCCTTTATTATTTTGGAAAATCTATATTTTTATTGTAGTCATTTGAGCATTTGGAACACTAGGTAATTTCTTTATTATTAACTCTCACTTTTTAAATAGAAACTCTTTGTATTTTTGTGGAATGTGTCCATATTAATCTCAAATTTCACACAAGTCAACATTTATCTTCATGTTTCTACTTATTTGAATCTTTTATTCATTATTTGACTTATTACAGTAATAAGATATTTAATTATATTTTTTACTCCTTAATATTGACTCGTCGCATTATTTTCTTACGTGCCTTTATTTTTGTTGAGGTCATATCTTCACATTATTAAATAATCTATGATTTAATGATATAAATAAGAACTAAATATAATAGTGACAAAATTTATCGTGATTCACATAGAAGTATTTTAAGAATTAAATTTTTTATTTCTATATTGATTCATTTTCAATGGATTACTTTTCTATGGTAAAATTCATATCATGTATTCTTCATTACTCCCCCAAAATACATTCTTTTTTTGTTTTCATGAATCGTCATGATATTCAATCATTTCAATGCCTTATTCCAAAACATTAAATAACACCAATAGTATCCTATGAATCATATTCTCTTATTTTATTTTGTAGTTAGTCTGAGATTAATAGGGTCTAAAACATTTTTTTTAGTAAAACCACCACTCTATATGACAAATATTGAGATAAAATGTTATATATATTTTCTATCATATACATATTATGTTATGGGTATATTATTGTTTTTCATCGTCCATATATTGCATGAATTTTGATTAAAAATGTATCTGAAATTGAAACATAATTAGAACCCATAATAATATCTAGCTTATTGAATATCATCATCTAATATGATGTTCAAATATTGTTTGAGTATGTTCTCAATCCATTATTGGAGTCATGATCCTCAAATTATTATTTTTTTGGTGAATATATTTTTTTGAGATACTCGAGAAGTTCCATCTTTTAGCGATTGGGATTAATTAATCTCACCTCCAACTCTAAATACTTCATGTTGAGGGAATTTTACCATCCACAGATATTCTGATATTGTCTTCTCAATCCCCCTTCATCTTCTTCATTTGTTCATTCATGATTTTTTTCATGTAAATAATTATAAAGATCCATTTTTTTATTTACTATAACCATTAATTGTGGGGGTATTACATCCATAGGGACACTATGAAATTTCTAATGGGGATTGAAAACATATATAAAATAAATATCAAAGATATTTTTCTAATCTAAATTACTCATAAATACATTAGTTACTTCATCATATATTTCATTGGAATGAAAAAATGTTTCGTACTTTTATTTGAATTTTTTTGTGTGAGTGTAAAATTTACAAAACTATTTATCCAATGATTCATCATTATAATTAGAATCATCTTCTAATTATGATTTTTCATTCTGAAGGGCCTTGAAACCATAGAAAATTCACTTTAAAACACCATTTGGAACATTTGTTAGGCATTAATTGATTTCAAAATATATGTCATTATGTGAATCCTCATCATCATAACTTGAGAAGGGTTCTTCATAAGAATCATATTTAAGATAATTATTTTAAAATATACCACTTTGATTGCTATAAATTAGTTGTTTCTATACATTTACTACAGGATTCTTCTTCATATTACTTTCTTATCTATTAATTCCATTATTTTGAGTCTTGGTATAATATATAGTTAAGTATCCTTAGGTGTAAATTTCTTTTTCTCTTTAAAAGGTAATCAATCATTTTATAAAATCTGTACATTATTAGAAACTGTTTTGATATTTATAGGGTATCTTTCCTCAGATACAAATTATATATCCCCATGACCTATTAAATACAATAGGTGTAGGGGTGAATCAAAGGATAAATATTATGAATTAGTTTCCTTTGAATTAAACCTATTTAACTTGTTAAGGATTCAGATCCTCATAGTTATCTCCCTATCTCACCTCATATTTAGAAATAATAATAGAGAACACATCACATAGTATTTCTATTTTTTCATTACTATGTCATAATCCTATACATGTTGGTTATACACCAAAACATAGATTATATAATATAATATAATTATTAATTAGAATGGTTTAGGAAGAAAATAATTATAAAACCTAGTATTCAATCCTCCAGTTGATCTTGGTTATACCACCCAACAATCCAACTCTTTTTCCTCAGTTTCTTATAAACCACAAACTTCTTCTCATCATTATGAACTGTTATACCCAAATCCAAAATCTCAGTCATGTTCTCTTTAAAAATTCTTATTCACAATATAATGACCTTTTGATGATCCTCCTCCTTTATCATGATAGATCACACTTTCTCATGTATACTTAAAAAACGTTTTTTTCTAGTCTTGCTCAAATTGTTTTGATCACCTATGTATGATTAGATTCCTCAGTGACAAAATGTTCCGGAAATTCATCCATCAGTACGATAATTCCTCAAACTCACATAGAATCACACTATTCATGAAATATACATTTCATTTAGTTCAAAATATTCATGAATATATGAAATAATAAATGTTCCTCTCAAATGAAACACTATCACACATATTTTTTTATTAATTTATATTATTTTTAGTTCTATTCCTTTTTATTCACATAAAAAAAACTAAAATGGATATTAAAATGTTAATGTAAGTATCAAATATTTGTTCATGTGTCTCATAGATATCATGAACCTCTGTGTGAGTGTGTCACACGATCATCCTCCTTCATATATAAATAAGTGTTTATAGTATCTTAGTGTAGTTCACAAAAAATAGTGATGATTCAATGAACAATTCTTCATTAAAACTAATATAATGTCTTATAATAAAGTGTAAATTATTTAAAATTCATAGAAAAGTCTTAAAAATGTTTTGAATAAGAAACTCTCTTTATCATAGATAAATATGGCTTGCAGGAGGGATTCTTCAATGTTCGTGTAGAGAGAAAAATGATAACTCTTATATGTGAAACAAGTGTTTAAATTTATTTATTTTTATAGAAATTGAGAGCCTCTCTCAAGAGGTAGTAGTTTTGTTCCTTCATAGTACCATAATATTTTTATATAGGTATTGACCACGTCTCTTTAGAGTTTTATAACATATATAATATTAAATAATTAAGTCATGTCATGAAAAATGTAATTTACCCAAATATCACAACATTTGTCAAAGACTCTTGTATCGAAATCCTTGAATATTCATGATGAAAACCCATTCCCAAACACATGTGCATGATTATTAAGACATGATAATATTATAAAGAATTAACTCTTCTATGAATGAAAATAGATATAGGAGAGATCCTTATGTAGCTTCATTGCATCCATTACAATAGCATGATCCTTGAATTATCTCTTGCAGTCAAGATAAAGATTATATGCATGGAGTTAGGAAAATTGAGTGAGTCTAATTTTGATCTTTTATATCACTATTTAAATATGGTCATTGAAATTACTAGATACCATATGTTTCTATATCACACATAAAACCCATCAAAGGCAAAATATTGAGGATGAAATCTCCATAGAACTGTGGGCCCAATCAATGGAATAGATTATTTTGACAAGGAAATGTGAGTTTTATCCATATACATTTAATAGTTAAAAATTGTGTGGCACTTATTGTGTCGCACATTAGTCTTCATCATGGTTGGTCCCTTTAGTATATTACACTATATTCCTTCCCAAGCATGAGCCAACACTAGGGTCGGTATCCAGAACACATTCCTCACATTACCTCACCAGGCTACACCACACATGTGTCGTCCACCCATTACTCCTGTCTGTACATACTTGTGTGCACCTAGTGGGAACTATTCACCCCTTCCTATATATTTTACAATTGGATAGACAAGATATCTCTCCCAAAAGGTTGATCATGGCCCCATGTATGTGGGATTGTTCCCAACTAGCAGGTTTGCTATAGATTCCCAATTTATTGATTAAATAACATTTAATATACATGGTAAAATTAAGATGTTACTACCAAACCAACTAAAAATGCCTTCAATTATCAATATCATCTTCATAAAACGTTATCATGAATAAATATAAATATTTTTTCATGGACTTAAATTCTCTATGAATTCATCTTGAAAAAAAAATTCAACATTCAATTAAATATTTGTATGGTCTTCTACCTTCATAATGTTATAAATAAAGTTGAAAAAATTAGCACATGTTATTGAAACATGTATACTAGTTCAGTAATAATTATAATTATAGCTAGAAAATAATAATTAGATAAACATATATTGAAAACCTTCTTCAAACACAAAGTTTTCATACCTTACTGAACACAAATAGAACTCAAACATCATTGGTCTCAAAATAGGTTTCCAAATGTGAGAAAGGATTACTAGGGATATAATATAGGAATATATTAAAGATAAATTTAAAGGAATTATTTGTGTAGATGTGATTAATTATGGGGTCATATTATAGGTGATAGGGATTCCACCTTTTTAAATACACATAACATTAAAAAAACAATCATTCTCAATGGAAAGAGAAAAAATAGAGAAATTTAAAAGTTATGATAATGGTGGTTTAGAATCCACTAACATAATCGAATTGAGAGAAGTTTTCTTGATATTTATGGACACATCCCCCACCTTTAACATAATGATAACCATTTAAACCATTACCATGGTGTTTAAATTTTACCATGGTAAAATATTTTTATAAAAAACACAAATTTATCATTATTACCTAATTTTATTTTTTGATTCTAAATAGTAAATTTTTTTAATAGATTAAATTTAGATTGGTATTGAAAATTAATTTCAATAAAATTATTCTTAACACATCTGAACGCTCACCAAATGATCATTGAAAAATCTAGAATGGAAGAAATACATAAATAAAGGGTATTATTTTCTACACACAAAAAAGGAAGGTAAGTTGGATGGATTACGTAGATCATGAAAACATTCGAAGGATGAATGATTGTATGACATTTAATAATTCATCATAATGGGTCATGCACTAAATATGATATACTTTTGATCACATCAAGTCCCATTGAATAGCACTCTTATTCATGCGAGGCTATCATGAAAAGAATTTATGATCATGTGTAAGCTTCTAGAAGGATTCCTCTAAATCATGTGATCTTTCAACCAATGACCTCCATAGAAACATACAAACCCCCCTTATAAAATAATGGAAGAAAAAGTTGAAACTATAATGCGAAGGAGAGTTATATAGATATTCATAAAAAATACTCATGTAATTCATAAGACACCATAGATCCCAAGGTGACATTCCAACCATGTCATGAAAAATTATTTTGGTGTGTCACTTTTTCCTTGAGAAGGACCTCATAGACATTTTTTCAATTATATTAAACCTCATAATTACCAAAATATTAAGGAAGTATTTTATGAGACAATGCTTTCACAACATCACAAGATCCATAATTTATAAGAGGACACATTACCATCATGGAAAAGGATTTTCCCCTAAAATCCTGGATCAACATTATAACATATCATTTCATTGTAAACCAAATATGGAAATAATAAACAGGGTAAATGTGGATGCTTCTTGCAAATGTAAGATACACTGATCTTCACATAAAAGTGGTTATATACTCTGAGATACCACCATTGGCCACACAAATACACCATGAAAATCCCTCATGATCTCATGATAGACCATAAACATGTCTTCAAGATCACATGAGGCCCCCTTGACAAGCCACCTTTTTCTCATGGATAACCCTAGAAAAGAAACCTTCGATCACATGAAAGCCTTTTCATGGGAATCCTAATCCTGTAAAGACTCCATGACATAACAGTCTAAACTTGTGAAATATCTTTCATATTTCTATATGGTTAGAGGAAAATCAATTTGATCAGTCGAATTCCCATAAACATGGTTATGGGAAAACATTCATGCGGTCACTAATTATCATATAGCGTCATGGATGACCCACAGTGGGACATGAAAAACATGTGATTCCAAAATAAATCCACAAACTCCAGCTAATATTTGTGAGATATGTTCCTTAAAAATTATTTGTATAACCAAGTTGGTGAGAGATATAAATTTCCCTCACAAATATAAATAAAAAATTCTAACAATAGTAGGCTACTACATGGGAGTGTAGAAGAATACTTCTCTAAGTGGCTAGTCCTATTATCGAAAAGGACTTCTTCTATCTAAAATCCATGGAACGATATAAGGTGTAACACGAAATAGATTAGTTCCTTTCATGGTAACTCTATATAATATGTGATGTACATTCGGTGTGTCATCCAGATTCTATGAAGGAGTTTTTGTGTGATGAATGGGTCATACAAAACCTAACGTAAACTAACGCATGACAAACCATGAAGCAGATATGTAATAAAAACTGGATAAAGTGTAATGTAGATGGAAGGATTATATTGAGAAAGATACAATATTGTTCATGAAATTCACATGACCTACCCAAATCTTGTGAAAACATTAGGGTATGCACCTTTTTCGTGTGAAACTCCTCAAACATACAATTTAGATCACATGACATAACTTGAAAATGTTAAGAATGTTTTGCGACACTCTTCATGCATGAAACCGAAGCATTGTGGAATACTTAAAATAAGTAAACTAGATCTTGAGATGTCCACTAAACATGGATCCCTAGAGAGAAGTTGGACCTAAGAAATATCATCAATGTCTCAAAATACTATACAGAAAAATCATCCAGTTCATGTAATGTCCTCTGCAAAATTCATCTACGTCTTTCGATTTACTCCAGAAAAATAATAAAGATCATGATATTTCCCTAGGATATTTCATCAAAATCATATAACTCCATCTATAAATTTCAACCATGTCATGAAAAACCCTCCATAAAAGTCATCCTTGGACATGTAACATCCTCTAGCCATGTCATCCTTTATCATGTGATATCTTCCAGATATGCCATTAAGATTATGTAAAGTCCATCATAAAATTCAAATGAATTATTTAATTGTATTTGAGAATGTATACTAGTATATTAGGGTATATATGGACACCCTTAAACATTTTATATAAATATAATAGGCATGTCTGATAAAAAATCATGATATATCAATTAGGAAATTAGTACATGTAAGGGAGACATGCAAAGACATGATAACCTTTTCTAGTGGACATGTATTGGCATAATCCCTAACTAAAATATAGAAACTACCATTCTTTATAAAACTATGATACTTAGGATTCCTTCTCAAGGCCCGATATCCATATCAATAATCTCATCAAGGCTTTCTTCATACATAAGTATGCATCCATATGAAATAAGAATGATCCCTTTCTACACCTAGTTTCTCAAAACGTGCATGGATCACATGATATTAGGGAATTGAAATGATCATATCATTAATATTATAAAATTTTCCAAACTAGGGAAATATAAGTGTTTAATCCCTAATATGTGGAATGATATATGTGATTCTACACATGGGAATCAACCTAGAGAATGTCCTGAGGGAATGATCGAACTTTAATGCCTCTTATTCTTATTAAATGAAGGAAATGTTGGAAAACATTATTATGATAAATAAAATTATATGTTGAATAATTTAAATCATATATTTAATTTCAACATGATGTTAAACTTTATGAATGCAATGAACTTTATAAGTTTCAATTCCAATTATAAACATGATACGCAGGATGCCTCATAAAAGTGTAATCACATTCTTGACATATTATTATCCTCTCTGGATGGTAGAAAACACCATTGCGATTGGTTATATGGATTAAAAATATATATGGCTACCCATTATTTATAAATTATGGTAAGTGGATTAAGAAACATAGATACATATATATTGACTCATTAATAGAACACCCATTTATAGAAAAAATAACTCAATGTCTAATCATTTTATTTGGGTAAATGGTCCCATATCAAGATTTTGAATAGATTCACAAAAATATCATAAATCTTTGAGATAATCTAGGAGTAGGGAAAATATTCCCCCAAAAGGTAGTGATGATCCAAATCTTCCATCATCTCTACCAACTTTAGTTCATAAACACCAGTGGGTATGAAACCCCAGTTCGCTACCTACCTTTGGATATCAGTTGTGTACCTAGTTATGGATGTGGGAACCATTGATAGTTTCTTTGTTAGATAAAAATGTTGAACCCAATGAGAATAATTTTATATCACATTAAAACCACCAAAATAATTCATCAGGACCCTAATGCATCATTCCATAAAACAAAAATGGGGAAATCAACATGAATAATTATATAACACATTCAACCACCAACAATGAATTGGTGGGACCCCAAAACATCATTCCATGAAAAAAAATGGAGAACCTAATGAGTATAAATTAAATGATAAAAATGGTTGGATGGAAGAATAAATATAGGGTTCTCATTTAATAATTATATCCTTGATGTGACATGTCCACACAAGTTAAATGTCTGAACTGAGAATAAAGAAAAGGAAATTTTTTTTACCTATGTAGATATGACTGAACATGTATAATACTTGTGACAATTTTCTAATAAATGATATTGTTCTATGCTTTCATTGTGAAAATAGTTAATGATATCACAAACAACACCCTAACCCAAGATCAAGCCATCATCTACTGATTGTTTTAGACAATTAGATGTGGTTGCAACCCCTGCGGGTCTAAAGACAACCTCGTCGACCTACCACCTTCAACGATGGGTGGACAATGAAATAGTCTTTGAATACCATTGAAATTGTAGAATATAAACCCTTGAATATATACATAAGGGTCTCAAAATTGTGAAACGGAGAAGTCATCATCATCCAAATAAAGCTTAAGTGAAACCAGATGTGCTTGTTTCCACAGACAGTTCCTCGCAGTCACCTAATGAGGTAAAAACCCAAAGCATCGCTACCTCTGAAGCTCATGCATGAGAATAAAGTCCAATAAAGTGAGAATCCTCATGAAAATAGAGTGTGGGATCATTTCCCCACTTTTTCTGATGAATCACGGTAGCATATTCAAGGTTTAAATAGTGGTAATTTCATATCCCTAACCCCTCAGATCATATCTATGGGAGTATTTAAACAACAAGCATGGGGGAGGTACATATCCCTTCTCCCATGTATTAATCAAATAATAATATTCCTATGTAATAGGTAGGAAATAATGGGGATCATATCCCTTCTTTAATTAAATACATCTTTTATCACCCACAATTTCTAGTATGTAACCATTTCTATATTCATTTTATTTATGTAATGTATATAGGTGAATTTTATGAGAGTTTGGATAACTTTTGGAGTGTTTTGGGGGATTTTCTATATTTTAATGGTTTGGTAAATCTTTGAAACACCATTATGAAACTTTTCATAGGGATATATGGTAAAAAGTGAAGGTTCATGGGTGGTACATGATTATCTCAAACTATGCATCTTCTAAATAGAAACTCTTCACATTTTAAAATAGGTTATTGTTTTAAAGAATAGTGGTTTAAAAAATTCTGGTGCATTTTTTGGGTTCCGTGTGAGATGATGGTGTTAGGTCCACCCTTGAGGAAGTGAATAATGCATGGTTAGAAAATAGTTTTCCTAACTATGTGACTAATCATGCACGGGTCTAAAATGAGATCTTAAAATTCTACATCTCACTCGTTTTACCCTCTAACTCTATCATTTTTCTCTTATGTAGCCCTATCTCAATTTTATCTCTTCCCAATTGTAAAGGAATTTTATCCCATTGATTTTGAGGCAACCTGAAGTCTTCTCTTAGTGATTTAAGGCCAGAATATTTCCTTAAATATTCATTCTTAGTAGATCTTGATGATATTTCTTATATATACTTCTCTCATTCTCTTGTTTTCATAGATATAAACCTTTTTTGTGTGTATCTAGGTATGTTAATGCCAAATATTTTTATATGTGGTCTTTTTTATAGGTGAAGAGATCTAATGCGGGTTTTTGTGGATTTAACCCAGCTTCATAGACTTTCATCGTGTCGCACTTCATTTTTGTATTAAAATCTGAGGTATGTGGAACCACACTAGACTTATCTATTATATAATTTAAATTAATAGATTAATATTTTTTAATTTATTTTAAATTTATTATATATTCCCAATCAAATTATTTTTGAAGAACCAATTGAGTGACATTTGTGGAAATTTGGAATGTTGGTGAGTTGTTGGAAAGTGGATTTGATAATAGAATTTTAAAATTAAGATTTTAAAATAATTATTGGCTTTTCTACATGGAAAAATGGTTTTCAATAATAAGAAATATGTTTTATTGAAATGGTTTTAACACACTTGTATTTGGAATGGTTTTGGCATGGTTTTGTGGTGCGTGTTCATTTGCAATGGGAAGGATAAGGGTGTAAAGTACCCCCATCAAAAGGCTGGGACGAATATGGGATTGATGTACAGCTGTCTAAGTTGTTCAATATGTGACGTCTCAATGTAATTATAACTCACCACTCATGAGTATAGGGAGTTACATGGATTTCAGGCATTGTAGGGTGTGTGGTTATGTGGAATATAATGGGTTATGCCAATGAGGAATGTTAAATGATTTAATGAATTGTTTATATACTATCCTGGGAAAATGTTGATGATGTGAACTAAATATTGTTGATATTAATTTTTAAACTCTATCAAATTTCATTTATATATATTATTTTTTATAAATGATGCTAAAATTTTCAATGCTGGTGGCATGAGAAGGTATAAAATTGGGGGAAATGTACTAAGTTTTATTACTAACCCTTGCATTGGAACTATGGTGATTATTTAGATATCTCTTATTGGGATACAAGAAAAGGTTATGTATCACACATATTTAGTACTACATCATGATTTTTGGGATTTTTGTAGTTGGATCTTGGAGAATGTTGAGTTTTGGATTCATGTGGTTGTCTTGAGTTTTAATAGTTTTCCTTATACTATTTAAATTGATGATAGTTTGTCTTCCATTGTGGTATTATTTGGTTGGTTTTTATATAAATATAATTTTTGAGATATTTTTCATTTTTTATAATTCATCATGTAGAGTTTTATTTTATTATGGTTTTTTTGTTGGTTGTTTATCTTCAAAGGTAAAGTCACCTCCAAATTTTAAATGAATCCCTCAGTATTTACTACTAGCCTTTTACATCTTGAGAAAGAATATTAAGGCTAGGTATAATTTCTCCAACCTTATCAATCCAATAATTAGTAGAGGGATAGTAATAGTGGTATCATTGTGGTCCTTCATAATTTATTATGGAAAAAGTGGTATGATTCTTGGCTAGTTTTTTGACTTGGTATTGGTTATCGGTCTTGGAGTTGAAATTTATGTTGGTATATTCCTTGATTTGAGTCATATAAAGTATTTGTATTTTCAGGACCTGAAATTTATATCATTAAAATATGTAGTTAACTTTTTTATGATGAAATTCATGTTACCATGGTGTTGGGTACATAAGTATTTTAGAGACACCTATAGGATTTGGAATATCATTATCTTGCGTTTAGCCAATGAAATGAGCATGACATGCATTAGAGGAATGAATTACCAGTATGTGTTCATATATAATTTTGAATAATGTCTTATGATTTTGTGAAAAAGTGTTGATTTTTGAAAATTGGTAATTTTTTTCAAATGTGTAATTTTTTAAAATGCATGAAATTGTGATTTAAAAAATGGTTTTATTTTCAATAAAAATTGTGAATGTTTTCAAAAATGGATGAATGTTGAAAAATTTAATTTTGGAAAGAAATGTTGTGGTACTATGATATTATAGTATTTGAAATTTTTAATAATTTAGTTGATAGAGGGAGAGAAAATTATGGTTGTTTTGGTTAAAAAATGGATCCATCTACACTTCATAGAAACCAACCTGGTGAAGTTGTAGAAAACATGGTGGCACTTGAGCCATAGGTGAACCAACATCTAGTTCAGAGAATCATCCAAATATTTCAGACTGTGCAGATAAGGAACTAGAGGGATAAACCAAGACAATTGGATCATTTATTCTATTTCAATAAGTATAATCCCACCATATTTTGGGGTGATTCCGAAACCGAAAAGGCAGAGTTGTGGCTGAGTAAGATGATTCTTATCTTCAATTTCATTGACACACCAGCAGTGTTGATAGTGAACCTAGAGGAATATATAAAAGATAATATTTCACATTAGTGGTGAAACCTATATGTGTACGCTAAAGTGGTTCCAGGCCTTGGTTAGGAGGATTTGTAGAAATTTTCCAACAAACAATTCTATCTTTAAATGTTTAAGAATCAAATAATGATAGTCTTCTTCATCCTAAATAAGGAAAATCTCTGTTTCACAATATATGTGGCTAAATTCATGAATTTAGTGTTCTTTGAACCTGATGTTCCTTATAGTACATCCTTAAAGGCATAAATATTTGAATTAAGGCATAAAAATGAGATTCTCTCAATGATTATTATTCTCTGTATTATGAACTATACAAAGATACTAAATAGAGAGACGTCGGCTGAAAATGAAATCTCAGAAACTATAGGGGGAAGAAGTATGTTTATACCCATGGGAAATGGTGGGATCACTAATTCTAGGGTAAAGAGAAAGGTAAAAACCTATTTCACAGGTGGTATCATGAATGAAAAGAAGACGGTTGGATCAGTGTACAATCCACCATGTCCTAAGAGCAATTCAATATATTTCTATTGTGGTTATCATGATCACATAAAGTGAGAGTGTATGACCCAACCAATATCATTTGACAACTGAAATGAGATGGGTCATCTTCCATGCTATTGACATAGTGCTCTGGGGTCAGGTGCTCGGGAAACTTCTTAGGTATCACAGGCATCATATGCTTCAACGGGGAAAGGGTATAAGACTCAACTTATCATTTGGATAGATCTATACATGGTGGATCAAGAAATAGAATGAATCCATAGGCAGGACTATCTCTACTGTCCAAGAAAGAGCATAGTATTGCAAGCATGCAATTATACGGAGCTGAATTGGTTATGTAGGATGATCAGTCTAGACCATCTATAGTGAGAGGTATGATTATTTGGAATTCTACCCTCATACAAGTGTTTTTTATACTATTTCATCACATTCCTTTATTTATTCTCATACTGCTGATATGCTGAGTTAAAAAATGATATGATTCCACCTGTTATAAAACCTCAAACTCCTTTTGATAAAAGGGAATGTGAAGCCTTTATGTGTAGAAAATGTTCTATAACTATTGATGGATCTGAGGTGAAATGGTATTTCTATATACTTGAGATGAATGAATGTGATATAATCCTAGGTATGGATTTATTAATAATGTTCAAGGCTCACATCAATTTTTACAGAAGAACAATTAGTTTCACAACTGAAAATGGCATCAAGCATCTCTTTAGAGGAGAAAGGAATGTATGGACAAGTGAAACATTATTATTGGCACCAGAAGTATGAATTATATCATACTAGTTGGTCACATTGAACTTGTAATTGAAGGAATTGATTGAGAATAGTAGTTTCCCAACTGTGGTGGATCGGTTTGTAGATGTGTTTCCCAAAAATTTATCTAGGTTACCACCAGTAAGGGAAGTGGCGTATATGATTGATCTCCTCCCTAGGACCAGTTCTATCTCACTTTTATCTTATCAAACGGAAAAGAAAACAATTATGGTATTTGAAACACTATTGGAAGAGATTGAAAGAAAGGGTTTTATTCGGCTGAGAACGTCTCTGTGTAAAGCACCGGTCTTGTTCGTCAAGTAGTAGGATGGAACAATAAGGATTTGTGAGGATTATCCTAATCATAATCAATATAAAATAAATAATTTGTATCCAGTTCCATCCATTGATTTTATTTCCGATAAATTGAGGGAATCTCATTTGGTCTTGAATATTGATATGCAATCAGGATATCACTAATTGCGATTTATAATAGAGGATATTATGACAAAAGATTTCAGAAGAAGATATAACCATTATGAATATATGAAAATAATTTTTTCTATTATGAATGCACACAAAAATTTTATGGAATTGATGAATTGGATAATTTAGAGATATCTAGATTATTTTTTTGTGTTATTTGTCGATGACATATTATTGTTTTCATGAAAAATGGCTGAGAATGAAAAGACTTGGTGATATTGTTGGGAATCATGAGGGATGATTGGTTGTATTCCAAAATATCAATGTTTAATTTTTTGATAAAAGTGGTACACTCTATTATCCATATTGTTTTAAAAAGTGGTGTTTTAGTTGATCCATGGATGGTATAATATTTTATCTCTTGATAGCCACTAAATAATATCTTTGATATATGAAATTTTCATTTCCTAGAGGGGTATGATAGATTCTTTTTTTAGGATTTTTCACAACTGTATTTACCTATGACATCTTTTAAAAAGACCAATGTTCTATTAAAATGGGATGAGGGATTATAAATATCTTTTCAAGAGATAAAGGTTCTCCTTACATACAAAAGAATAATTATTTTTCCAAAATCAAGATAATGGTATATGGTTTATTGTGATTCTTTGGGATCAAGGTTGAAATGCATTATCAAGTATGGAGATCATGTTATTTCTTATGGTTCAAGGAATTTACAAGTCAATGAGAATATTTATGCAACAAACTATTTGGAGTCAACTGCAGTAATATATGCTCTAAAAACATGGTTTCATTACCTCATTGGTGAGAAATTTATAGTGTTTACATATCATAAGTGCTTGATGAATATTTTATCAAAAAGGGACTTGAAAATGGGACAAAGAAGATGGATAAATTATCTTCAAATATTTGACATTGATTTTGTGTAAACATTATAGAAAAAAAATATAGTGGCATATTAATTATGTAGGATGTCATATTCCTAGATGGAAAAAGAATCATCAGATGATTGGAAGTTTATGTTAGTCTTAGTTGACATGCATCTAGATTGTGATGTCCAAGGTGATGTTATAGTTTTAACTTTTTTTCTCTTGTTCCAGATCTGATAAATATGGATAAATAGGCACAAATATTTGATTTATAATCTATTTTTATGTGTTCAAAACTAAATGGTGTGAAGACCATTGAAAAATGGATGGTGGATGAGAGTTTATTATAGTGGTTAAAAAAATGGTTGTACCTATGGCTTATTTGGAACAACTTATTTATGCTTTCCACCATTTAATATAGTATGTTCATCTAGGAATACATAAGTTTTGTAAAGAGTTGAATGAACAATTTTGGTAGACTGACACAAAACAGAAGGTAGTTGGGTTTTCTTCATGGTGCGTAACATGGAAGAAGGTTAAGCTAGTGCATTATAAACCAACTAGATTGTTAAAGTCTTTATCGATCCTTGTTTGGAAATGGGAGTAAATATCTATTAATTTTGTAATAATCCTCCCAAAATGTTTTGGAAACACGATGCCAAATGGGTGATAGTGAATCTTCTCACAATGTCACCCCATTTCATCAATATTTGAGAAACACATACATGGGAGGATCTATCCAAGATCTATATCTAAGATGTGGTTAAGTGACATGTCATACTAGTTTGGATAGTTTCAGACAGAGATATGAGGTTCACATGTCATTTCTAAAAATCCTTTAAACCATCCATTGGGATTCATTTGACTATGAGTATGACATATCATCATCATAAGGATTGAAAATTAGAACAGATGATAAATATGTTAGAATACATTATGGGAGCTTTTTTAATGGATTTTGGTGGCACATGTGAGGAATACATACCCTTGGAGAAGTTTTCATATAACAACATCTATTATACCTCTATACATATGAGTAATTTTGAAGCATTTTATGGGTGTATTTGTCATTTTCCACTTTTTTGGGTGGAAATAGTTGAGACTTAACTAGTTAGGCTGAGACTTGTCCCTTAAACAGTAGAGAAGATTTAGTTCATCCGAAAAGGGATAGAGACAGCTCATAGTAATCAGAATTCATATGAAAATCATCATCGACAATGGTTGTTGTTTGAGGTGAGTGGTCATTTCTTCTATAGGATATCTCTAAGACTTGTATATCATCATTTTGGGATGTACAAAATGTTATCACCTTGATACCTATCCCCCATTGAGACACTAGAGAGAATTGTATAGGTGAAATATCGGCTGGAATATCCATCACGGTTCGGTGAGGTGAATAATGTGTTTCATGTATCTCAGTTGATGATGTATCACCCTGATCCTAACCATGTGATCAAATGGGATCATGTGGACCTATATCCTGATACTTTATTGGTGCACATAGTAGTTCAAATTTTGGATAATAAAGAGAAATTATTTCATGGAAAATCATCGATCTAGTGCGGGTCTTGTGGTATAATGTTCAGATATGGGAAGATAATTAGGAACGTGAGAATGAAATGAAAGATAAATGACCAGAACTCTTTCAGAGCACCAATGGTTTTTTACTTTATACATATGGAAATTCCAATGGTGGGGATAATTTAGAACCCCTTGCTTCTAGTATGTAAGCCTTTATTTATGATTATTATGTATGTAAGGCATACTGGTAATGTTTGGGAGAGTTTAGAGTACTTTTAGAGTGTTTTGGGGATCTTCTATCAGTGAATGGTCGGTGTACTGTTTGCGAAAACTATGAAACTCCTATAATAAAATGTTAATAGGGAGACAGGGGAAAATATAGGGTACAAAGGTAGTGCACGGTTTTCCCAAACCATTCATCCACCATGTAGAAATATATCACTCTACAAAAGTGGTTTTGTATTTTAAATATAGTGCCTTTGACATGGTTAGTGCATGGTTTAGAAACTATGTGAGATATTTGTTCAAGGTCCAACCTTGATTCATTGACTAAATCATGATCAGGGAATGGTTTTCCTAATTTTTTAACTAACCATACATAAGTTAAAAGTGTGATCCTAAAATTTTTGATATCACTCGTTTTACCCTATAACTCCCATGTTATTCCTCCTATGTGGCCCTAACTCAATTTTCTCTCATCTCAAAGGTCATGGAAGGTTCTCCCTTCAACTTATAGGCAACTTGAATGCTTTTTTTTGTTGATTTGAAGCCAAATTCTTTCAGTAAGGCTTCAATTTATTAGTTCGTGAAGAGTTTTCTTATATAGACTTCTCTATTACACTTGGTTTCATAGATCTATGAGGACTGTGTTAATATCTATGTTTTTTATGGAAAATAAGTTTATATTTTGTCTTTTTGTTCATATTAAAAGATATATAAGGTTTGGTTTTGGATATTTAACCCAGTTTTGTGGACATTCATCATATTGTTCTTTATTTTCATCTTAAAACATGTGGAAGGTGGATTCACTCTCAAATATTCTATTTTAAAATATGAAGGATTTATTTCAAATTGATTTCTTTAATTTAAAATTAATTGTATTTTGATGATGAAATAATTTTTGAAAACCCTCTTGTGTGATGGTTTTTGGAAATTTCTAAAGTTGGTGTGATGTTGGAAAGTTGTTTTGATAATATTATTTTAAATTGATTATTTTAAAAAAAAAATTGGGTTTTATGTATGGAAAAATTATTTTTAATAAAAACAATGTTTTTTTTAATTTTTTACACATGGATTTTTCATGTGTTTGGCATAGTTTCTTATTGTGTTTTCATATGTGTTGGGATGGACCCAGGCGTGAAGTACCCCAATCAAAAGTTTAGGATGAATATGGGATTGAATTATGAACATTAATTTAGTCCCCTAAGTTATATATTAGTGGAAGGATAACTCATCACTCACAAGTATAGGTAGGTCCATGGATTGAATGCGTGGAAGGATGTATGGTTATGTGGAAAGGAATGGGTTATTCCAAATATGAATGCTCAGATATTTAAATAATTGATTATTTCATGTCCTCAGAAAACTATTATGATGTAAAATACATAAATTTTATATACATTGTGAAACTATTTTAAAGGTATTTTATATAAAATTATTAATATAATTTATGTTAACATGTTATATACTAGTGTTGTGAGTAGGGATATCATTGGGGGGGAATATACTTAGTTTTATTACTCACCCCTGCATTGGAAATTGATTAATTTTGAAGATATCATCTAGTAGGATACTGGGAAAGGTAATGTATCACTCATCTTTAGTACTACTTCATGATACATGGGATTTTTGGTGGAGTTATTTCATGGAGCATGATATGATTTGAAATCATGTGGTTGTCTTGAGATTTAATAATTTATATTCTACTATTTACATTGATGTTTGTTTGTCTTCTGATGTGGTTCTATTTTTTTTTTGATAAAAATAGAATGTTTGAGTTATTTTTAATTTCTATAATTCATTATGTAGTATCATATTTTGTTATTATTTTTTGGTTGGTGGTTTATCTTCAAGGGGAAAATATTCCCCCAAAGTGTAAATGAATCCATTGGAATTTATTTCCTGCATTTGGAATCAAGGGGGTGTCTCTTGAGGCAAAGTATCCTTACTCCCTCCTTCTCAAGGTATTTAAATGTATAGGTATGTTACATATCTTCTAGTATATATTGGACATTGAAAATTATAAGTCCTAAATCCATGTGCAAACATTGAAAAAATGTCACTATATTCTAGAAACAAAAAAAATCAACCAACATATTCTATAACTAGTAAATATATGGGGATAGAAACATATTACTATATGTAAATTCATGGTGTAACAATAGTATGATTTTCTTGAACATGTTGATTATTTTTGAGAAATAGAACATTCTTTCTCCTATTTAGGAGGATTATCAACATATTTAGATAAAGCATGAGCCAGCAAACTAGTAATATATTTTCATTCCAACCAAGGCCAACCTAGTGGGAGTAGAACATTCCTTGGGAAAGGTGAACATTCATTTTGAAAAATACTAGTGGCATAATCCAAAGGCACCAGACTAGGATCATTTTCCCTTTCTAATTGGGGCACACCAAGTGAGAGCAGCACATGCCTCATGATAGAATCATAACACTGTCAAAAAAGATTGATGGAATATTCCAAGGATAGAGTATCAGGCACAAATCCTCACCCTAATTAGGTCCCTCTAGGTGAGAGTATTCCCCACCTCAGGATAGGTTCATATTCTTGTTAATAATGTTACATTATATATTTTAGTAGCTCATGGAAACATGGAATCCATACTTCCACCGAAAAATGAATACACCAACATCCTTCATAGGATATATAGAGGGAGTATTATATCCATTCTACCAGGCCAGATTTCTGTCAGTATATTCTAGCAGGGAATATATATTTGGACCAAGCTCATATCCCCACTTCTACCAAGGTTGATCGACATATCCTAGAAACCACCCACAAGAAGGCTCATACTACTACTGATAATATAGATTCTCATCATTATAATACTACATGTTCCAATTTTTGGAATTGTATTACCACAATACTAGATGATTATCAACATGTTTCAGCATCCATCATATAGTAGGCTCATATCCTTACACTACCCCAAAATGCTTGTTGTTATATTTCGTCCACAATTCAGGATGCGACTCATATCCCAATACTAGTGGATTCTAGTTTCCTTAATGTTGTTTGATTCATATTTGCAACACCTTGAGGGTATGTCAACACATAAAATGAATAAGAATATAATCATTAAAAATATATTCCGCTTCATAGTATTGTAGAGATGTATCATAGGGAATATACTCCCGACATCCACCATGGTCAAATTAGATGTGGTAATATATCCCTCAAACAATTAAAACATCCACTTTCTTATACACCTCCATATATAGTGGTTCTCCAAACATTGACCCATTCATATAGAGAGGTGATCGAAACACAAGGGATATCTATACTTATTTCCCCATGGATTACCACCAACCCCTCACCATGGTCAGTAGAAGAACTCTAAATGTGACTTCTATGGCCTAACTAGGAGGAGGCATGTATGTATTATTAAGAGGAGTCCAACATTGATATATAAATAGATTTATCTATAAAAAACATTTCAACTATGTTCTGTCCCCTAACCACGTGTAAATATGAAGTCCCATATGAGCTATACATAGAATTTAGGCCTTATCTATGCTAAATTTGTGGGTAAATCATCAATGATTGATGGATAGTCACATTCCATTTCTAAGATATGAGTGTAACCTTTATTCCATCAATATACTATGTTTTAAATGAGACATGGATACTTTCTCCCTAGCACAGGACCTAAAATGAGAAAAGAACTACATAAATCTACAACACTATTGCCTCCACTGTATAAAAAATATTCAAAAACTGGTCTCTTAATCCTCTTCATGTATTCATATCATATGATTGGGAATGTATGTATAATTACACATCATCACATACCTAAAACTGAATATCCCCTAGATATGAAGTCTTGTAATGTTATATCGTTCATTGAAATCTAGGGACCAGGTAATGTGCGATCCAGTTGGTCATGGTAATAGAATTTCCCCACTTTATCAATTCAAACACACAAAAAATAGATCAAGAGTGCCAAGAACTTGTTATTAGTTCAGGGCCCTCATATACCACCATTGGTTCTAGAAACTACAAGATTGTAGTTCAATAAAATCCAAAAAATAATAATAGAAGTATCCGTAGAATAAATCCATAATGGAACCTGTCCCACCAATATTGGGGAATATTTACCACCACCTTCACCCCACAGGTCATCAATACCTAAAAAGATTCTGGAATTATTGTATGTAGCTTAAAATATACCTCATACCAAATGCCTATGAGATTTTTTATACTATTCACCATCCCCAAGTCCATCACACCCTGAGAGGGTCCTGTAGAAATTAGCAGTGGTTCTAGATCAACCCCAGCCCCACTGGGCTAGGTGGATTTATATCTCAAATATCAGCTTAGGAGTCATCAAATTCTCAACTATAATTATCAAATTATCAACAGTAGGATCAAAAAATTCCGATGGAAACCTAAAATTTTTTACTACCCATAGGTATAATAGAATGTTCATTATCACCATCACAATAGAGGGAATTATTTTTCTCTAGGTTGGGAAGTAAATATCCATAGTAGATATACCATCCATTCCTACCCTTGTAGGATGAACCTTCTCTATTGAAATCATAATTGGCATGCATGACTGGAAACTCCCATAAGGTCATTTTTCATAGATTGATACAAGAGAAGTGTACAAAAGTTTTACTCAATCCTGATGTGGGATATAGACCAAAAATTTCAAATATTGTAATGGGGTAGAAAAACTCCACCGACGAAAGTAGTATTGAATAACCTTGTTGCTTCATGAGTAATGGGATCACCACCATTGATTGTTACACATTAGTAATTGTCATCACCCTCAAATAAAAATGTTGAGGGACATAATAAGGAAAATATACATCAATATAGGGATGATCTGGGTGCATCAACTTAGGTTTCATGAACATGGAATCAAAGGAGGACAATAAACTTGGAACATCCTAATAACGAACAACCTCCACTATGGAAAAAATAAAAATGGAAAAAAAATTAGTGGCTACATCCCAATCACCAATAAGAAGAGTGGAAATTCATTCCATAGAGGAATGAATTTTACAATATGATAATGATATTCAAAATTTTTATAGCTCAACGGGGATATACTCTGTGGAAACATACATGTTTGGTATATTTTTTTCTAGAGGAAAATATTCCACATCCCTCACATAATGAAATATTCAATACCCTTGTGAGATAAGTATTCAAGATTTTCATTGGATCTATAATGAGACAACCAATCTACATAAATTGGGAATTTTAGATGATTGTGACTTCCCACTATTATGATTATATCCGCTCACCCACCATTCCTATCAGTCTTTATTAGAACAAATTGAAAATTAGTAGGAAATAAAAATAGGGACACCTCATCAATCCATGTCTGCTACTTATAGATTGGAGGTAACCTAGATTTAATTACCACTTGAACTATCCAATTTCATCGATTCCATGGTTGTTTGAATGGAATGTATGGAAGGAAAATGCACACCAATGATTCTCGAGAAGAATCCATATCCCGAATGGGTGGATGACAATTTTCCCAACCCAAATTCAGTAATCTTATCTACTCATCCAATGATGGAATCAGGGATATAGAATAGAATAACAAACATTTTGTGTATCAATGTGGTCGGATGAAGTACCCTCGAGATCTGCAAGATGAAACCAAAATGAGATGTTTTGTACAAAATCTCACATGGACATCCTTTGTTTGGTACATCAGTCTCCCAATGGGATCCATTAAAGTATTAGAAGACCTTAATAATTAATTTTTATATTATATTAGCTCCATGACATGGAATATGGCCATTATTGACCTGAAAAACTTCAAACAATGTTAAAATGAGAGGGTTCCTAATTTCATATCAAAATTTAAAGGTCTAACCAATTCACTCAGTATCCATCCATTGCATGATAAATTGTTGGAACTCAGTGATGAAATTTTCTAGGATGAGTTGTAGACACCCCTAAACCCAATAAAATATCTAGGTGGATTCTATGAATTTGTGGAAATGGAAAAATGCTAGGAATATCCTATTTAATAGACCCATGTTACATTTTTACACATTACCCTAGCATATATGAAAAGGATAAGTATAATATAGATTACTACTATTACCCTTAAACTAATAGTAGTGATTGTTCATGCACTAAGAGTGGTCATGAACCACCCAAAATCAAAGATAGAGCAAAAACAACAACAACATATTCCTCAGCCTGATGAAAAAAAATAACCTGGGTCACCTGAGATTTGAGTAACAAATTGATAAAGAATACTCCTTTAGAATTGGATAGGTATCTAGTTATTCCCTTACAGAAAGGTAATATAACCTACATAGCTACCTCATCCTAGGAAACCTAATGATGAAAACCTCACTGATCACTCCAACTACTGACCAGTCTATAGGAGGATATATCACATCATCTATTATTGTTTCATCTTCAAAGACATCTTTATTCTAGGAAGGTGATATAGGAAAATTTCTTTGAACATGAAACCATTATTTCCATTTTATAAGATAGAGGAAGAAGTTGATGGAAAGATATTCCAAAAAGGAATGAGAATAATTTTGATAACTATATGGATAGAAAAAAATTTGACTAAAATCATCCCACCATAATTCAACAATTATGAAAACCGAAAATGATCCCATGTCATATAGAGGTGAAATTTAAAACAACACCTAGAGGTGGAAAGTATTTCTGGAATTTGGATGATATAGAATATGAATAGTAATATTCATCCCATACATAGGACCCAACCCTTTCATATTTCATTCATGTAATGTCAGAATCATGGGGACTATCCTTAAAAAACAGAACCCTCATTAGAAGAAGAACTCATCTTTGCTTCTATTAATATGATACAAAAAATTGAACCCTTATCTGATGATGAATATTCCTCTGGGTATGAGTACCTTATAAATAGGGAGTCATAGGCAACATAATCTAAGGATATATAGGAAAACACAAGTGTGGTTGGGCCCAAAATATCAGTCACACCACCCAAAAGGATATATATGTAGCTAAAACTCAGGGGAAATCGCTACAGTGAGACCAATAGAAACATAGAGGTGTCCCAGAACCCTCCAGTGGTTGTCTAACCCATCTCCGTTCATTAATTTCTATAGAGGGTGTGATTATTCAATCATCACATAAAAAGAGGAAGGACACCAAAAGCTTTTCCAGTAGTAGTATATTCTCTCTCCACCTCTTCACAAGAACCTATTATGTCCATCTCAAACACCACATCCCATGATCCACATAATAAGGAGAAACCCTACCACATGAATCACATACCTCTGGCACAAAATTATGACATTTTGAAACATTTAAGATTTTTCCCAACCACCATATCAATCCTAGATTCTTAATATCTTTCAAAAAACTCACATAATAACTCATTGATTCCTGTCATATACCATGAGATTTTGAGATAAACGTTACTGTAGATGAGGATTATCAAATGGAGACTATTCCATCATAATATCATTTATCCATCTCATTCATAGATTGGGATTAGGAGGAGGTCATCCAAGGACACATAGAACCCCTACATGTCTTTGGAAAACATATTGATGTCGACATCTGAAGGGCTCAAATTGATAACAGTTCTGAGATAAACCTTATCGGGGTTCATGCCCTTCGACATATGAGATATATAAAATGAGATATCTCTCCTAAAAGGATATCCATTCAGGGTTATCATAAGAGTGAGGAAATTCCACTTCAGAATATGAAGCTCAAATATTAGTTTTGATATCTCACAGATAATGTTGAGTACAGAGTTATCCTGTAGGAAACACCATATAATGTCTTAATTGGATGTCCACAACTGCAAAGTCACATGGATGTAACTAAAAAAATCTTCAATTCGTGAAATAACCCATCTATGCAAATATTAGTATACTAAATGGTGATATTCCTAACATCGAGTCTTTTGAATCCATATATGACGAGGTAGATTTATATAAAAGGGAGTGAAAAACTAATGGTGGATTAAAATATATAGGTTGCGACCACCAATGGATTTGGGCTTACCCAAATGAATCCCTTGAGTATACTCAACAATGTTTATATTCTACTTATAAATCTAATTTAGGTAGTATACATAATACTATATGGTTATGCTCATCTTGTCCCCAGTAATAGTGTAAAAGACAATAATCATCTCAAGAATCATTCTACATTGACTCGACTAGTTTAGGGTGACATTAACTCTTTTAATGGCCTCTTTCACCCCAAAAGTGATAATGAATCCCCCAGATTACATTCCATGTCTTAAAATTTTTTCATGGAGTCAATGGATGAAAAAGAGGATTACGCAGGAACTATGCTTCCTAATTTAAGGAAGTTGTCTCTGCCACCATTGATGAATATATGAAGGTAAATTTTGGAATATAAGAAGACTATAAAAATATTTTGATAAGTTCTGTCATGCCTAAATATGATAAAGATATTTATATTTTATTTCAAAACCAACATCAATTTATGTTCTCTTTGAACTATAAAAAAAATCTTGGACTTAACCCCAATGTGGCTACGCAGCATCTCTTTTTTACCTGATACCATTGAGGTTTCATGTTAGAATCCTGGTAGATGCATGCCTCCAATGCTAGTAATGAAGTTTATAAGTTTAAAAATTGATCAAATCCAATTATTTATAGGAATTTAAATACCATATATGTATTTCCAATATCATCACCATCAAGAAAAATAATGGGTATACTACGTTCTTTATTAATTTCACAGACATAAATCGACACTACCCCAAGGATAACATCCCATTTACGATCACATAAATCATGGTCAATGAAAATTATGGCTTTTAAGACCATTATTTTATAGATGTGTATTTAGGGTACAATCAAATAAGGATGTTCCCAAGAGATTAGGAAGGCACTTCCATCAGAGCCCTTAGAGGATCTTTTGCTGTCAGGTGATTCCCTTTGGGTTAAAGAATGTTGGAACTAATTATAAAAATTCCATGTATCCTATAAATATTAAATTATTAATAAAAACATCAAAATTGTATATAGATATTCTGGTTTTTAATTCTTTACAATGATGTGATCACCACACGGTTCATCAAACAATCTTTGACAAGTTGTGACAACATAGTCTGATGATGAATGCATTAAATTTCCCTTTTGGGGTATTTTCTAGGAAATTATTTTGGATTTTTGGTATTCCATTATAACATCATGTTTCTATTTTCATTTACTTCTTGACCCTAATTTTTTTAATTTTTTTTATTTGAGTTTGTATCGGGTGAATTTAATGAGTAATTTTAATTTTTTTTGGAAAATTATGGGTTTTTCGCAATTGGTACATGTTTTTCCAAAACCGTGTGCCCATCCAATGTAAACTATAAAAACCAAAACATAGGGGCCTTCAAATGCTGGTTTATGGTTTAAAAAACCATTCACCCCATCATATAAGTTCACTTTTAGGGTGACAGTTTGACAAACCATGTGGCCTTACCCAGCTAACTCTATGCACCGTATTTTTTAATTTAAAAATTTATTTAAAATTTCCCAAAACCCTATATAACCACTTTAAAAACCCAAAATTAAAGTATAATGATTTAAAAAAATTATAAGGCTCTTAAGGACACATTTTTTATCCTCTAAAATCATAACAATATGGATCAAATCTTTTAGAACCTTGTTTGATTACTCTCTAGTAAGTGATCTTCTCCCATTTCTTCTCTCCCCATCTCTAATTCTTTCCTCTGTAGGGATTATTAAAAAATATTAATATATATGGTAATAAACTATTTATTTGGGATCTCGAATATAGGTATGATATCTATATATCTATTTATATTGTTCATTGTTGTCAATTCCAACAGAGGGTGTTGATTTTCATAATAAAGTAACTAATGTTAGGTTGTTCTATTCAGATTTAGAATGATATAAAACCTTGATTTGAATTATATAAATTAAATTTCAATCAATTTAATTATGAAACCTCAATTTTATGAAATTTGGTATTTTGATTGATCTATTGTTCATTTTGGTTAGAAATCCACAATACCATTGAAACGGGAAGTTGCGGTGTGATATGAAATTTATAGAATTGTAAAATTGATTTGTGACATGATGTTATAAAAAATGGGTTAAATGGATGTGATAAGAACCTATGATTGGTTTTAACTTGAAAAATTCATGAATTTATTAAAAATCAATGTATTTGTTTTAATTGGAACTCTCATATTGAATTGGAAATGGGGTGACTATATTTTATACTATTTCAAATAATATTCCCATTATTAACTGAGTGATTTAGAATATGTGAGCCTTGATAGTTAGTGGGTTTTTTGTACAAACATGATAGGATGGTAATTCAATAAAAAATGGATTAATGCTTGATAACTCTAACAAAAAACATATTTTGGTGGATCTTATACCTATTGGGATGTTAACGGGTCCTCTTTGACAATTGTCTGAGGGACGTTTGTACACATATTTTTATGATCATTAATATGAGATATGTAAGGATCCCATAAAATGGAACTATCACAACTCATGTATGATGAAAATTTTTCTTATTGTGATTAATGTGATATATATGCCACTAATTTTTAAGCATAATTTATCATTCCTATAGATTAATACAGGATGTTTCATATAAAAATATTTACATAAGGAATTTTTCTAAATGTTTTCATGAACTAAAATGAAAAAAATTATTGGTTTTAGATATAAATTTGTACTTCAATAAATATATTTTTTAAATATAATGGTTGATTTGGTTTATTGGTTATGCAATATTATATTGTAACATGTGGTGAGACCCTACATGGATTTTAGATAACACCCTGCCTTTTCAATCAAGAATTCATATATTTTTTTCTTCCATGTTTGAGAAAATGGGAAGAGCCTCTTGGAGGTGGTGATTATTTTTGATATTTTGGACTTGGATTATTTATTTCTATATGTTTTTTGTGTTATATATTTTTCTTCTTTTAATTTTTTTATTTACTATTTTAGGTTTTTTATACGTATTTTAATTTTTTTACATTATTCATTATGGTGTGTCGGACATAATCACACATTCTATTAGATTTTTTTTTCATGTGGAAAAACAAATCCTTCTTTTTTCTTATACAGATTCTGGTGATAGTCTCTAACCCATGGTGATCAGGAATTCCCTTTGGGCCATTTCAAGATCTGATTGGGTACCAGGGTACTAATATATATGGGATGGTTCAAGAAAAAGTGGAATAAATGGTTCGATTTTTTCATCTTTACTTGGTGTTAGTATGAAGTTGAAAAATCATGTCATGAATTAAGAGGTGGTTGTGTGTGTGTTCATGGCCTGATCTCATCGTGATAAGCCTTATGTCACCATGGGTTGGTTGGGAATGATTAATTGATGATTAGTTCTTTTATTTTTCAAAATCTTTAATTGGATATGTTAATATCTAAATATTTTTTATCTATCTTATTGGATTTTTTGTTGTTGATATTATTTGAGTGCTACTATAAGAAATAATATGATATCTTGAATATTTTCTGTTGATGTTGTATACCATTGTTTCTATGAGAAGGTGTACATATATGATCCAAAAGAAATATACCGATGAATCACAATGAGAAAATCCTCTAATTAACTGGAATTTGGTTGAAGTTATTTGGCATGCTATCCAAGATCTAGCGAAGAAACTTTCACCAATTTCCATTTTGTATCTAGTTATGGAACCTCAAATTTATGTTTTTCAGAATGTTGCTCAGTTTTTCCTCCACCATAATCGTTCAGCATTAGATGGATCAAATGATCCTAAAATGGTTGTGGATTGATTGAGGATAATTAATATTTTGATTCTTTTCTTTGATATTATTACTAAAATACGTATAAAATGTGCCACCTTCATGATGTATAGACCTACCAGTAGATGGTGGGGCATGATTTTTGTGGTGAAGAACCATTAGTACATATAGTGTTATGAATATACAATTATTTTCACTAACTAGTTATCTACAATGTATATGGTGTTGGAAAAGGCTAATGATTTTTTCAAACTCAGGTAGGCTGATAGGATAGGATTGAGTATGAAAATATATTTTCTAATAATGTGTATTTTACTCCTAAGATTGTATCAAATGATAAGTGGAAGACATGATGATTTGAGATGGGATTTTGATAAGGTATTATTTCTGTGGATTTCATACTGAATCTATCCTTTTATACTGACATACTGGATAAATCACTAATGTTAAATATTAAAAAGGATAGTATGTCAGGTTTTATAGGAGTTAATTTTTTTCTCAATTGAAGTTCTATAAGATCCTTAAATATAAATAGAATTTTTGGTGGTTATCATGGTGGTTATCAATTGAAGTGTTTTTATAGACCTATTATAGTTCTCGGAATATACCCTTTTAGTTTCTTCAAGTTTGTCAAGCTGGGGAACTCGAAATATGTTTTCGTTGAGGCACATAAGACTTGTGGTTACTGTGGACACTCTAGTCACTTGCATAATTTATGTCATGTCAATTCTTCCCCATGTAGTGGAATGGTACCAACAATGCCTAATAGTTTTATGGTGAAATAAAATTCATCATAGACTAAGGGTTTCCACCCATAGGAATCCACAATGAATCTTTTTCATGTAGTTGAAGAGTCTCTAGAGAAAGAAGATATATATCCAGTGTCGGTTTGAGGTACCATCACTATAGCTTCATATTTAATGACTGATTTTTTTATACTTGAGTATCTTGTTTATTCATTTTGACTCATATTGTGAACATACTAAATCTTCATGTAGATTATTTATCTTATGTGATTGATATTACCAAACCCCTCATAACAAAGAGGGAGTCTGTTCTTCATTATCCTAATTTTGTCTTCTATTTAATAGTGATTGATATTATGAGATATTTTACAATTCAAGAAATTAAACCTATTGATTTTATTTTTTGGATGGATTTAATCATTCCAAAAAAATATTGAATTGATTTTTATATTTTATGGGTTTCCTTTGTTGCACTCTATGGGGAGTGTCATATATTTCAGGGAGAATAGGATCTAAGGTCGAGAATAGTTGCATGTTCTTATACAGATATGGGGAAATTAATATTATTATCCTATTTTGATTTGGTGTTGTAATCATTGAGTGATCAACTCCCTCATCTTTTCACCAAGTATCCTGATGTTTTTATTTCTGAATTCTTTAGTTCCCTATGTAATGATAGGTGATGTTTATATTTATTTAGTACATAATACTTAGAAGGTATCTATAAAATATTATCACCTGGTACTAGCTGAAATTAAAGAGTTGAAGGCTCATTTGTAATATATTTTAGAGAAAGGATCTATACGCTCGAGTGTGTGACCTTGGTCAATTCTTGTTCTCTTTGTTATGAAAATTGATGGGCCACTTTTCCTTTTTATTTATTTATAAAAATTAAAAGGAGTTATGTTAATGAACATGTATCTTTTTCACATATCGATGATATTTTTGAGATGTGTAATGGGTATAATCAACTCTCGATGATTGAACATCGATATTTTTATCTCCCATTGAGAACAAAAGAAGCTGAAATTCATAAAACTGCTTTACAGAGAAGGTAAGGATATTATGGGTACCATTTAATTCTATTTATTCTAACTATTACTCATGAAATAATTATGGATTTGATGAAAAATATTTTTCATGAGTATCTCGATATGTTCAAGGTGGTCTTCATGGATGACATTCTGGTTTAATCTATGTCTAAAGAGGATCATGTTATTCACTTGAGAACTGTTCAGGAATTAGTGTAAAATCACTGAATGTATTCCAAGATATCTAAATTATAAATTTTGATTCAAGAAGTGATGTTCTTGGGACTTGGGGTGTCGGAACATGGTAACGTAGAAGATCATAAGAAGGTCAAAGATTTTATGACATAGGATAACCCACATAATATTTTCAAGATTCAAATATTCATTTGATTAGTTAGATATTATAATCATTTTAAAAAAGATTTCTCAAAGATGGTTTTTTTGATGGATTCCCTAACTAGGAAGGATTTGTTGTTTATTTTGGATGAGAAATATCATAGTTTTTTTTTGAGATAAAATTTATTTGGAAATATTTACTAGTATTGACTCTTTTAGAGACTGGTAAGATATATGTGGTCCTTTTTGATGCATCAGGTTCGGGTTTGTGCAATGTTCTTATACATGGTAGTCATGTCATTTCTTATGGATCTCTGAAGCTTGTTCCACATGATAAGAATTACCCGATCCATGACCATGAACTCACAATCATGATGAAAGTTCTTAGGATTTAGTGAAATTACCTTTTCATAGAATAGATTACTGTGTATCTAATCACAAGTGCATGGGTTATAACTTATCCCTAAAATATATGAATATTTTTTAGTAGTGTTGGGTGGAGAACCTATAGTTCTTTGATTTGGAAATAGCCTATAAACTAGGGAAAGAAAATGCCATTGAATTTTTTTATGTAGGAATCATCCATCCAGGGACATGAAATAATAAGAAGAAGAGTGGAACATTAAGGCTATATTTGAATTCATTTAATTTGGGCATCTAAGAAATAGGGGATGCAGTTGTTTTAGATGTTTTTTTTTGAACTCCTTCATTCATGAGATTATTAATTAAGAAAAAATAGTTGATGATGAAATATGCATCATTATAGACTCTCTTTATAGTGGGGAGGCCATAGTTTACTGGTTGTTATCCATAGAGGATATTGTATGCTTTCATAATCATTATGTTTTATTGTTTTATATGAGAAATAATCTTATAGGGAATTTTGATAATTTATAGTGGAAACTTTTCCTAGGTCCCAAAAAAATGATCTATTAAATGTGACTATGATTATAGTTCCAGATATGGAATAATACATCATTTACTTTGTTTCTTGCATTAATACTTTCTAGTAGGTCAATGTCAAGCACGACATTGTGTGCAAAATTGTATGTGCGATGAGATCTCTATGGATTTTGTGGTTGGGATTGTACATACCTAGATAATGTAGAATGATACATGTTTTGTGGTCAATAGGCTGACAAAATTAGCTCACTATAAACCCATTCATGATTAAAACTTTGTTGAGGAGCAAGGAAATCCCTATGTTAAAGTTATTTGTTCAATTTCATTGATTTACTTCTATAATAGTCTCTAATAGAGATCACTTTTTTAATTATCTCTTTAGGGGAGTCCTTTAAGAGGAATTGGGATCACATGTTCATTTGAATATCGAAGACCATCCAAATATGGATTTACATATATATAAGGCTATATATATTCTTGAGAATATTATTTGTTCCTGCATCCTTGATTTTGGTGGAGCTTGGTATGACCGTTTGGGGAAGGTTGAGTCTTATTATAACAATAGTTACCAGTCCTTGATATTAATGGATAGATTTGAGGACTTTTATGGATGACCATTTAAATATATGTTGTGTTGGATAGATATCAGTGAAATTTCCTTTGTTAGACCAAGGTAATATAAATCTTATGCATATCATCGTCACAGACCATTAAAAGTTTCAGTCAGTGATCAGGTGTTATGACAATTTTTACCTAGTTTAGTTCATCAATGGATTGGGTGGTAATGGAATATTTTTCATCATTTTCTGGAACCATTTGTGGTTATTGATTAGGTGGGAAAATTGGATGACTATTTATCAATTATTCCATAGTTGTCATTGATATATAACACGTTCCATCTACTGCACCTATGAATGTATCTTTCCAATAAATCTCATGTGTTGACCTAGAGTGATATTTATGTTGAGATTAATTTATTTGTGAATGAGAACTTAGTTAGGGTATTTGATTAAAAAAACATAGGTACTTCATGGGTTGAAAATACCTTTGGTTCGGGGGCTATGTCAACCCAGTTTTTATATTCATGATATTTTTGAGAGAGGAACTAATTAAAGACTAGTGGCCTCATCTTTTTGACATGGATACTTCATGAAATGATTTATAAAGGAAGAAATGTTATTTGGTGTAGAGGTTATAACATATAATCATAGTTTTTAGGTACACCATGAGACTTTTTTTAATGAATTGATTTGTGCCTATATTAGTTTTTTCAGGAATAAATTTAAATTTTCTGGAAAATTCTTGGTTGTGGATGGTTGTCACATGGTTTCCCCAAACAATGTACCCACAGAGTGTAAAACATGAAAAAAATAATGGGGGTTTTCACATTTGTTTCACATTTTGAAAAAATGTGTTTCCACCTCATAGAAATTATGAAAGTCATTAAAGGGTCACACAAAAATTGGGGAATAGTTTGACAAAATGTGTGGCCTTATCCATCTAATCATGAAAAAAGGACATCTAAATTATGAAATTTAATTTAAAATTTACCGAACAATCATATAACCTTACGATTAACCCTAGCTCACCACATCTCAATTTCTAATATTGTTAAGGATCTAAAGGATCAATTTTCGCTCCTCAAAACCCCATCTGAGGCTGATTAAAGCTTGGAGAACCAATTAAATTCCTCTCTAGTAGGTGATATTCTCTCATTTATTCTATAACACTCTATTCTTATTTTTTACATAGGGATTCTTAGATAATATTTCTGTATATGGATCTAAAATATTTTTTTGGAAGACAAAATCATGGTTTTATTTCATGACCTATTTTCTCATCATTCTTCATTGTCAATTCACACTACGAGTGTTGAGATTCTTCATACAATGTATAAATTTAGGTGGTTCTGTTGATATTTACAATGTTATGAAACATGATTTTTTATATTTTAATTAAATTTAATTCAATTAAATTATGAATAGAAATTTTTCTGAAAATTGGGATTTGAATTGATTTAGCATGAATTTTTGTGAGAAAACCCCAATTCCATTAATATTTAAAATTGTGTTTTGATTTAATATGTTTGGAATTGTGAAATTTATTTGGGAACTAATTTCAAAAAAATGGATTAAATAGGTTTTAAATAAAAATATTATTGGTTTTATCATTAAAAATGAATTAAATGACTAAAAACTCAATTTTTGTTTCTAAATTGAAACATACATATTTAATATGAAATGGGTAAATTGTATTTAAAAAAATTTTAAATAATTTTACCTTTAATTTATGATTTATTGATAATATGTTAGCTAGTTTGGTTAGTTTTTTATTTGGGAAAAACAAGCTAGGATGTTAATGCCCAATAAATGGATTTATACTTCAAAAGTCTAAACAAAACCTAGTTAGGTGGATATTATCCCTGGTGGGATGTTGATGAGTCCTCTTTGAATAGTTTCTAGGGGATTTTTGTACCCATATTTCCCTGATCAATGATATGAGATGTGTGAGAATCCCATAATTAGAAAATATCGGACCTTAGGGAAGATGATCATGTTTCTTATTGTGATTTAGTTGATATATGTCCCACAAATTTTGAAACAACATTATTCATGCCTAGAGATTTATATAAACTCTTTTATAAAAAAATGATTACTTAATCCATTGTTTGAAATGTTTCCACAAAATAAAATGAGAATCATGTCTGGTTTTAAAAATTAAATTTTACATCCATTCCATTTTTTCATAGAAATTGAAATCATTATTTGGTTTATTTAATATGGTATCTTATAATGGAAAACTTTATGAGACCCTATAGAGATTTTAGATCACACCAACCCAATTTCATTAGATTTTAGTAGATTTAATTTTATCATAGTTAAGAAAAGAGAAAGAGCATATTGGAGGTGGTGGGATCCATTGATCTTTTGGGATTATAGTGTTCATTCCTCTTCGATGTTTGAGGTTTATCTTGTTCTTCTTGTAATTTTAGAAGAACTATTTTGGGGACTTTTTATACATGTTTTAATTTCTAATATATTATTTGTTGTAGAGTTTTGGGCATACTAACCTGTTTCATTAAATTCCATTGGTTTTGTGGAAAAACTAATCCTACTTCTGACTTGTATGATGTTGTGTGCTGATCTCCAACAGTAGGGATTGGGAATTCCATTCGGGCCATGTCAGGATCAGCTTTGGTATCAAGGTACCATGATATCAGGGTTGGTTTTTAAAAGACATTATGGTATCAATGTCATCCCTGAAATGAAAAGTGCAATTATAGCAATTTCATCCCCTCATAACCTCAATGAAAAAATGGGGATCCAAGGGAAACTCACTTACATTCGTAGTTTTATAGCTAACCATACTAGAAAGTCACACCCCTTCACCAAGTTAATGAGAAGGTAGCCTCCTACCAATGGGATGAGTACTAAAAATAAACCTTTAATAGTTTTAATTGATACTTATCGCACACTATGGTCATGATTCCTCTAGTGGATTTAAATCCAATAATATTATATGTGGCTACCATGGAATGATATCTTGGAGCACTCATATCACAAAAAAACAATAAGGGGAATTAGAATAGTATCCACTACATCAAATGGATGATGCTTGGTATTGTGACCTTATATTCTAATGTCAATAAGAACTGCCTTGTAGTAATATTTTTAGTGAAATGTATGATGAATTTTGTGAAAAATAAACTACACTTGGTCTCTCATATTGACCCTCTCTAGTAAATCATTGGTTTCTATATGTTGATCGAGCATTTGGCCTAATGGGAATTTATTCTAAAGTAGTATTAATTCTAGTTCATGTTAAAGAAGGATGTGAAAGTGTTGGACCTAGATTATTCCCGTATGGATTATCTATACATAGTGAGAGAACTATTGGACACCGAGCATCTCAATGAGAAGTTTTTCAATTCCCATGACACTCCCTGAACAAGGGAGATTTATTTCGATAGAGCCTCCTGAATTCCAATTAGTGGAAAAATATAAAACCCAAAATTCAATCGAGTTAGTATAGGGATTGTTTTTATTTCTATAGAAAAATCATTTTTCTGTTATCTTTGTCTCTTCTTGAAGGCTACATGAATAATGAGGCCAAATACTAATCTGACATCATTGGAATTAAACTATCCTTACAACTGTAGATCTCCTAAATGGGAAAAAAATGGAATTTATAGATATAGATAAAGATGGTTAATAGAGAATATTCATAAAAATAGTACCATTGGACCCTATCACTTGTTATTTCAGAGAGATAAGGAGTGTTTTTACTTCTGAACCCATGTTTCATCATGTCCCTCGATCACAAAATGCTCCTGCCAATGCATAGGCTAATTCATCCAAATTTCTGTCTTACCCGAATTAGGATGTGGTATTATTTTGTATCATTCACTGAATGATGATCTCATCCATTATAATCATTGAAATCAAAGAAAAAAATCAAATCAAAACTAGCCATAGTGTGATGAAACTATATCCACCCTTGGATATAAGTATCCCATAATTGATTATCTTCAAAATGGGACTCTCATAATTGAAAAAATATAGAAGGTAACAAACTTCGCACCAAGCATTGAACATTAACCTTTGGGATAGTCTATAATAGAAAAATACATCTATAAATAAGACATCGATGGAATACTCCCATCATGAAAAGTAGAAAGAGTATTTCCCACCATAATCGAAAAATTCCATGATGGATCATGAAATGATCATTAGTCTTGGACCAGACTCTCCCATAAAAGTAGGATGACATGTTACTATTAGAAAACAACGATACATGAATACATAGAATCCACACAGAAATTTCATCCATTCCATATGCATAATAACTTCATCCATCAACCCCTATAACTTCTAAAAATTGCCAAATATTCTCCTCCATTTTCTATATTAGGAATGGGAATTATAGGTCCATATCAACCCACAATAGTTAATCAGTTTATGTAAATTATTTCTACTAGAATATTATTTCCCTAATGGAATTTGGAAATACCTCTTGAGAAAATAGAAACAAAGAATATCATCAAATCCATTTTGTAAAATAGTATAACTATATTTGCATTCCCTCACACAATAAAAATAAAAACTAATAAAAAATTATGTTCTACAAAGTGGAAGAAATTGTACTGGGAGTATGATATCAAGTCAAACCATTCCTCTCGTAATCATACACCAGAAAATGGACGAACTGAGGACGTCAATAATACTTTATAAAATATCCTCCATAGGTTGGTGAATAAGGATAACAATCAATGTAAAGACAATCTCATCAATGATTTCTCATCCACCTACTACACAACATGAAATGCTATACAAGAAACTTCATATTAATTGGTGTATGTTACCAAAGTAGTGTTTCCCATAAAATTACATCTATCTCCACTATGAATATCTATCTGGGGAAAAATATTGAATGATGATTAATCACCAAATAAGTTGTATTAATTGGAATTTATTGATGAGAAAATATTTCATACACTACACAACCTTGAATTCCATCAGAATTAGATCACACAAGACTTCGATAAAATTTATTTACTCAATTCATTATTTTACGTATAATTTGTATTTGATCTTAGAACTCAAATGATAATAGTAATTAACCTTCTAATTCTAGAACCCAAATGTTAAGGGACATAAATTTTACATAAGGTATATCACCAAAGAGCATACTCACTATCCACAATAGAAGGGGAACACACCACGCCCCCACCAATGTTAGATTTATTAATAAATACATCACATATCCACTGTTGAAGTACTACCACCTCCTAATCACATGATGTTAAACTATAAAAATATGTTTAGACAAATTCATTATAAACTATTTGGATATATTCCACTCATAAGATGTTAAACATCACAAATACATCCTGAACACATGATGTTAAACTATAAGGAAGAAGTCCTCATAGAAAGATATTAAGCTGGACATCATCTTTCATCATATTTTCATGCCATTAAATTTCAAGATATGTACTTACCTCCCGATGTTAAACCAAACATAATAAATTCTATCTACATGTTGTTAAAATTTATGGGGAGCATCATCTCACCAATAACTCACCATAGATGATCAAGATTAGTGCAAAAGGGAAATGAAGTTTCTCATCTTTGTGCGTGAATCTTATCTTCATAGAGAATTTCCCAATTTAGGAATTACATGATGCTTGATTTATATCATTATATGATACATAGTGACACCTATATATCAAATATGGTTTCCAACCACAACATATCAATCCAGGTTACAAGATATCTGATTGTGTGACAACATCTCCATCACGTGACATTAAAAGGATGTATTACACTAGGTTCTAAACTAATGATTCCAAGTGAAACTAGATCATGAGTCCTAATATCACAAAAATGGAATTCCTCTCAAAATATGACTTCCTAAATAATGAGACTACATTAATTGGGTTTTAAGACTTCATTATTTTCATATTGGGTAACCTTCTTCCTTACCATATGAAACTAAATTGTACTACTGATTTTCTCATTACACAGAACTAAACTACATAGTTTTTCAATAACTACATATATATTGATTCGTTCCATTAAAAGATATGTAGTGACACCCAATTATCTAGTTTTGGGTCCAGTTACATTAATTCTTTCATTCATGTCGATTCACCTTCATCCTTGTAATATGATGTTTAACTGCATGGATGATGTCCTCACCGCATGATACTAAACACATTATTTTCCAAAAAAATGGAATTATATTCATTTCAATGAGTTATTAAGAGATTCATTAATACTATTTCTTACCATATCCACCATATGATACAAAAAGGTCATTTCCTTTCATTTAATATCCTCTATTTCATAAAATAGTCATTTTTTGATCCATGTTTCTCACACAAATCATAACTCACGTGGGCATAAAAACTCTTGTAAAGGATTCCCCACATGATTGAGACATGTTAGTTCATGACAAGGTTAATTTTTCCTTTTTTAAAGACCATAAAATGAATTCCATAAGTCATTTCCCCATGATGTTAAACTACATGGTTTATGTCTCTTGCATGACATAAAACTATGAATCACCATGGAACTCTTAATAGAGTACCACTATCATTGGTTTTGTCTCCTACCAAACATATTTTTAAGAACTACATGTGGTTTGATTTTTTATATCATAGTATATATAGTGACAAACATATCTCTAGTCCATGGTCCAGATACAATATTTCATTTTCACGTAGGGGAACCTATGTACTTCAGTCATGATTTCAAACTAAAGGTTTTCTTAAAAAAATATGTGTCTCTTTTTTTCTATCATAATTGGATACGTAGTGATTCCTGGATCTCCATCCCTGGGTCTAGATAAAACAACCAATAGGAGAAATTCCCCTCTCGCTATATGGTTCATAACTACACAGAGAATATCCCATTCTATAACTACATGTGTATTGATTCCTAATGTCACAAGATATGTAGTGACACCTGGATCCCTAATATCATTTCCATTCACAATAATAATAAAAAAATATCCCACCTATCTATGCTTGGGTCTGACATGAATATGGAGCATTCATCCAAGATCAAATTGTGTCTTCATTCCTATCATTACATGATATGTAGTGACACCAAATTATCAATTATTATGTTCTTCCGTAACATAAAAACTGGTAAAAATGAACCCCAAAAACATATAGGATGGACCTATATAGTGATACATCTAAATTCCAATCTAAAATAGACTAATTAGATACCCATTCATCCCATTTTTATCACACAGACCATGGATCATGTAATACCCCGACCCCAGTTACCCAGAGTCGATGCATTATTTTAATACATTGGCATGATTACAAGGAATCAATCCCTAAAAGGCCGATCAATTTAGGAGACTTGGAAAATAGATTACACACATGAATGTTACATTACACATTAGAAAATAAAACACAACATAAATGATCCTTTGATAACACCATTAATCCCCTAGCTTAACCCTTCTTATCAATCATAATACCCTTCTTGGAATCCTGGGAAAATTAAAACATATAAAGGGGTGAGCTCAGATTATTAATAAGGATAAAAATATAGCAGAAACTTTCATAAATAAGAATAAACATTTAAGGTAATGTTTAAGACTAAAACAAAAGCCTTTTAAACTTAAACTTCATCATAATATGGAAAAGATACAATAAAATAATTTCATTTACTTATTCACATGAATATTATACTAGTCAAATAATCACATTCAATATCAATATCCACTTTCATAATTATAGAATGCATAATTCTGGACTTTAATTTCTCTGTCAAGGCCTCGTGCCAGGACCTAGGGGATAACTGTAACTAGACCCCAACCCGGAGAGCCTCTATAACCGGACTCCAACCCGGAGAGCCTCTATAATCGGACTCCAACCCGGAGAGCCTCTATAACCAGACTCCAACCCGGAGGGTCTGCTGTAACCATACCCCCACCCAGAGGGATAACTTTTACCGGTCCCTAACCCAGAACATACTAGTCTAATACATTCATCTTATGAAACTTTTGAAATATAACATAAACATTCGTATTAAAACTAGCATACGAAATGTCAATAATTTAACCATAAAAAATTAATGGCATAAAAATAACTCATCCACATTCAAACATATCACAAAACCTTGAATACAATATGGAATATTTGTATCATAATAAATCAACTTCAAAAAAGTGTAAAATTTATCAAAGGATGTTGACATAGATGAAATCAAAACTATTTGAGAGAAATATCTCTTTTTATTTTTTTGAAATCATTTAAAGATACATAATTATAAGAGAAAAAAATTATTTTGAAAATATTCTTATCATCTTGTAAGGGAATATTTTACGATGTTATAATGGCGTAGAATAACCACACCCGCCGTATAAGTTGAAAAAAGACATTCTTACCATAATTTTTTCAAAAAGGTCATAAAGTACCTTATTTGGAAAATGACAAAAAGATTCCTTTCAGAAAATATACGGTAAAATAAGGGAATAAATTAATTTAACCCATTTTCTATTAAATATTAAAAAAATTGAAATACATTTTTAAGAATCATGGATGTGGATGATAAAGAGGTCCCAGTAGATACTTCGGTAAAAACAACCTCAGATAATAAAGAGATTGTGAAATTAACCCTTAACTTAGCCGTTTCCATGGTAGAGGGTAGGTTAACCTCCTGTATAATGGTAAAATAATTGTTATTAAATTATACAAGAACCATATACATTAATGTGATATCATATATGATCTTCTAATATTTCTCTGTTAATGATATTTCAGTAGTATCATCGTTTCGGGTGTTAACTGATTCATTTTCCTTCATATGCTTTGTTACGTAAGTAATGTTTGTTAGGGATATGATGTATCTTATTCATATTTAGAATGATATTAAGTCTTTAAACATTATTTTTAATCATCAAATTAAAATTATTCTTGAATGGATACGATGGGGAATGAATCTCATCACGTTCATAGAGACGGTAATCCGTACATATGAACGAGCGACAATATCATTCTTTTGATTTTAAAATCATATATAATTGGATGTTATATCATATATACAGAATAATTATATTGTTATATTTATTATTTAAATCATTTATACTCATTATTATACCCATCAAAATGATGAAGTGTTTGAATAACAAACAACACCACGACGTGGAGACAGTAAGCCGTACGTACGCACGTATGGTGATATATCATTCCTAGGATGGATAAAATAATGAATATGGTTGAAAAATATTTATAATAAAATAAAATAATAAATAAGATACTGGTTTTATTATTTTATAATGGAAACAACCAAGAAAGAGTAAGTGGAAGAAGAAAAGAACTTGAAAGAGGTGATGAAATATTTACAACTTCTTCGGGTTCTTCCTTTTTATTTGATCAAAAGGGATCATTAAGTTGGATTTATAACTAAAGGAAGACCTATAGAATTAAGGGAGGACAGTTGATATGATATTTTGGCAGGGATTGGTCAAGCCAATTGGCATTGAAGGGGTGGATTTGAGATAAGGAGAAGTTTTCTTTTATAAGAGGGGTGAGGGACACCTTAGGAAAAGATTGAAATATTATTTTATAATAAAATAATTTTCTATTTGTAATAGATCCAAAATGATTTTTTTCGAGGATAAGGTGGGTATGGGTCGAAAACCACTCAATAAAATGGTTTTATATAGTTTTGGGTCACAATATTAACCTTATCTTCTAGATTTAACTCTTAGTTAATTAGATTGACATTTACCATGTCTCTTTGTATTTTTATATTATATGGTTAATAAACTTACTATAAACTTCCAAGAGAACCTCAAGTGGTTCATTAATGACATATATAATATTATTTAATAACTTTGGCCAAACCTTAGATTTTTAAAAATAGAATATCAATTAATAATATAATTTTTTATAGAAACTCTTTTATGTCAATTTTGACACTATTTTCTATTTTGTTTTTTTAATTCATAACAGCATTATTACTTCAAAATAAAATCATTTAATCAATCCTAACATGTCATATTAACCTATAAAATCCTTTTATGGCATCAAAAGTTTCAAATTATATTTATTTTAACATCTATAATACCATTTGTTTGATTCTTTCATTAATAAGGAAAATACTGCATCATCATTGTGTCATAAATAAATTTAATTATTTAATGTATAAAAATTAAAAATAAAATACCATAATGTAGGAAATAGTTTTATATTTATAATTAATATTTATATTTGAATAGATAACATATATAACCCTATGTAAAAATTGTTTTACTAAAATATGTATGCTTTTGTCATTTTTGTATTTACTTTAACATAATTAATATAAAGTGTCATTATCACTTACAAGTGGCTCAATGGGGTCCCAAAATCAACCCAAGGATTCCCATGGTCGGAAATGTATCATCCAATAGGGTTATAACATGTTTTAGGGTAATTTATTATTATTATAATATTATTTTTTTTAACCCTTATTTACCGGATTTACCCTTTAACCGTGGTAAATAAAATATTTACCGAAGTAATTATTCAAAATGTCTAAAATTAAAATTTACCTATTTAAAAAATTTGGACCTATTTATTATAAATATGGAATCCATTTTTCTAAATTCAAAACATATAATTTTAAGAAATTAATTTAAAATTAATTCCCATTGTCAAAACAAAAAGCGTGTTTTTAAGAAATAATAACTATCAAAAGATTGACACTTGCTTATGTCTAGTTTAAATGCGAAATTACATCCAATGACCAATATTGGATTAAATGGTAAAAATATAATATAATTATACTTAAAAACAAATCAATAGTATAACTTAACACTATAAATTATTTTGATTAAAACAGCCATTTTTAATTAAAATTTAGTATTTTTCACTATTCATCAAAAATTGAAAGTTTTCAGAAAAATACCAAAAATTCACCCTGAGCTAATTTCAATATTCTGAATCCAAAAATTAAGTCCATATTGAATGATAAAATTAATTAAATTTAAAAAGGTGGGTATTACTATTCATAATGACTAGTTTGATTGGTTGCGGTGTGTTAGAATATTGAAGTTGCGTACGATGCAAGCTATTGCATTATTCGAAGGAAAACGTACCGTGGAAGCTTGGGGTGTTAAATTCTCCCCTCCTATAATAAATTTCATCCTCTATATTTGAAATTTTTCTTTGAAAATAAAAGGTTTAAAATAGATAATACCTATTTGGAAAACCCATATCAGAAATAGGGTTAATAAAATTTAGTTTTAATAAGAGGGAAAGGGGAATGAGGAATTCACCACCAAATTAGGGTTTTAAATAGGATAACATTGGTGGAAATTAGAGACATTTAATTAGAGGAAAAAAAATAAATATTTATAGGGAGTGATTGATGTCATCAATCATAAACAAGTGAAAAATTGAGGGTCTTAAAGCCATCAATCTATGATGATTTAAAAGAACATCATTTCAACAAAACATAGGGTATTAGGATAACACATTTTTGGTTTTAATATACCTTACCTAAAGGTTAAGAATTAATTTATTCATAGAATAAGAGAATATATATATATATATACCTGACAAGTATAGTTTCATCTTTCAACTAATTTCTACCAAAAACTCATCTTTCACTCCAAAAGACAATAGAACTCAAAAATATTATATTTATCCTAATCATATAAGGTTATAAATATTAACATATACCATTTAAATAAAGAAAACTATTTTGTAATAACCAGGTACTTCCTATAGGCTAGTGGTAGGTAATAAATCCTTGTTGCACTTTGGTTGTGGGTTCGAATCCTGCAGCTTTGTCCGACGCGATGGGTTATCGCCCGACCTACAGGTTTTCATTTTCCTAAAACTATAGTATTATAATATTCCAAAAATAATCTTAAGAAATGTTTTATCCTTAAACAATACTATCCAAAATTAAACTTAATCCATTCATACCTTTATAGTTATCCAAAATTCCTATGTCCCAACTCTCTCTAAAAGGACTCTAAATTCTAAAATCAACATCAAATTACCCAAACAAAGTAAAGTTTATCTTATTGTCACATACTGAAAATATGATTACCTTCATCATATTAAATTATTAATGAAAACAACAAGTACTATAGTATAATCCTTATATATATATGACATTATTCTTATAACAAAAATATAATTTTGAGTCCAAAAACACAAATACATTAATTATTCCACTTCAACTGACGTGACATCATAATCTTGGCCTTGCTCCCTTGGCCTTTTCTGAGGTAAGTTTATTTGGAGCTTAAGACATTCATTTTCATAATGACCCATTTCTCTACAATTGTATCATTCAACATTTATATCAACTTTATTTCCATTGCAATCACGAGCTTGGTGGCCTTTTTCACCACACTTGTAACAGACTCCCATTCCTATTAGGCAAGTATTGGGGTGTTTCTTCCCACAATTATCACATAATGGAAAATAAGTATTTACCTTTTCCCCTTTATCTACCTCTTTCTCCATTGTTCTCTTATTCTCTTGCCTTACTGTATTCTCATAAGACTTAGAGAATTTATTTTCTTTCTTGATAGCACATGAGACAATATCTTCGTATGAAGAGAAAAATTTTGAGACTAATGCTCGATGAAGAAATGGTTTTAACCCATCAAAGAAATGATCAATATTACTCCTTGGGTTACATATATAATCTTCTGCATGCCTTGATAACCTTGTAAAGTTAGACTCATACTTTGCAACATTCTCATCCTCTTTTTACCTCAGACATAGAAATTGCCTTTCCATATCCGTTCAATGGTCACGAGGAAAGTATTTTTCTAAGAAAATATCTTTAAAATCCCTCCATTACATACTAGATACTTCTTCATCTTCCTTTGTGTTTTGAATTAATGAAAACCATTGATAAGCATCTCCAATGAGGCAATAAACTTCCATGAAAACTTTTCCATTTTTCTACTTCCCAAAGCATGAAATATTTTCTCTAAGAAACGTATCCATTACTCAGTTACCAATAGATGTGTACTCCCATTTAATGTTGGTGGTTGTTTCCTCATGAATAGATCTAACATTGATCCTCCACGTTGTGGATCAGGGTTCTCCATACGGGTAAGGTTATTATTCATAACCTGAATGAGTTGTCCCAGTATGGTGATAAGATGATCAGCACCAGTTGTATCACCAGCTTCTCTATAATTATCTTGATTAGGAGGTAAATACATACATATATTACATGCATTGATACAGTTTTCATTCCTTCCACTAGGATCTATTTCTAAAAAATGGCATAAAGTAGGTTAGTTTATGAATTGAAATAAATAATTCCATACTTGTAAAACACATAACATGAATTGAAAAGTTTATGGATATAATCCATAATCATAAAAAAAATGTTTTCTTTGAGGAAGTATATACTCATAAACCCTTCATAATGGTTTTTAAAGAAAATGAGAATTGTCCTACGCATATCTCTCGGGAGTTTCGTAACCAAGAGTGCAGTAATGCCTGTTTTGGTGCACCAGTTCCCGTTTAATTCTAGATCAAAGTGGTTTTTTCGGATTTTACCCCTAGGTACATCTGTGTCAGAACCGCCTCTACCTGCTCGTATCCAAACAGGAATGTATTGCTTGGAAAACTCAAAAAATCTCTACATTACCAAAATTCTAGGAAGTTATTCTATATTAATCCTCAAAGTCTATCTTAGGGTAATATTCTCTAATCGGAGTTTTTATAAATCTAGTTTCCAGGGTCATTGATAAAATTTTTCTAATACCAACAGTAATTCCCCGACCCCAGTTACCCAGAGTCAGTGCATTATTTTAATACATTGGCATTATTACATGTAATCAAGTCCCGAAATACTGATTAATTTACTAGTCTTGTAAAATAGATTACATACATGAACATTATAATACACATTATAAAATAAAACACAACTTAAATGATCCTTTGAGAACGCCATTAATCCCATAGTTTAACCCTTCTTATCAATCATAATACACTTCTTAGAATCCTGGGGAAATTAAAATATAGAAAGGGGTGATCTCATATGATCAGTATGGATAACAACATAGTGGAAACTTTCATAAATACACATAAACATTTAAGTCAATATTTAAGACTAAAACAAAATCCTTTTAAACTTAAACTTCATCATAATATGGAAAAGATACAATAAAATAATTCCATTTACTTATTCACATGGATATTCTAATAGTAGAATAATCACATGAAATATAAATAATCACATTTATAATGATGGAATACATAATTATGGACTTTAATTTCTCTGTCAAGGCCTCGTGCCAGGACCTAGGGGATAAATGTAACCAGAACCCAACCCGGATAGCCTCTGTAACCGGACTCCAACCTGGAGAGCCTCTGTAACCAGACTCCAACTCGGAGAGCCTTTGTAATCAGACTCCAACTCGGAGAGCCTCTATAACCGAACTCCAACCTAGAGGGTCTACTGTAACCAGACCCCAACCCTAAGGGATTACTTTTATCGGTCCCCAACCCGGAACATACTAGTCCAACACATTCATCTTATGAAAAGGTTGAAATATAACATAAATATTCGTATTAAAACTAGAATATGAAATTTCAATACTTTAACCATAAAAAATGAATGGAATAAAAATAACTCATCCACAGTCAAACATATCAAAAAACCTTAAATAAAATGTGGAATATTTGTATCATAATAAATCAACTTCAAATAAGTGTAAAATTTATCAAAGGATGTTGACATAGATGAAATCAAAACAAATTTAGAGAAATATCTCATTCTATTTTTTTATAATTTAAAGATATATAATTTTAAGATAAAACATTTATCTTAAAAATATTATTAAAATATTATAATGTAAGTTATGACGATGTAATAATGGCGGAGAATAAACGCACCCACCTTATAAGTTAAAAAATTACATTCTTGCCATAATTTTTCCGAAAAGGTCATTAAGTACCTTATTTGGAAAATGACAGAAGGATTCATTTCAGAACATATAAGTTCAAATAAGGGTATAAATGACTTTAACCCATTGTATAGTAAATAGTAAAAATGTTTTGAAATACATTTTTAAGAATCATGGATGTGGATGATAAAGAGGTCCTAGTAGATGCATACGTAAAAACAACCTCGGATAATAAAGAGATTGTGAAATTAACCCTTACCTTGTTCTTTTCCATGGCCGAGGGTAGGTTAACCTCCTGTATAATGGTGAAATAATTGTTATTAAATTATACAAGAATCGTATACATTAATATGATATCATATATGATCTTCTAATATTTCTCTGTTAATGATATTTCAGTAGTATCATCGTTTCGGGTGTTAACTGATTCGTTTTCCTTTATATGATTTGTTACGTAAGTAATGTTTGTTGTGGATATGATTTATCTTATTCATATTAAGAATGATATTAAGTATTTAAACATTATTTTTAATCATCAAATGAATATTTTTCTTGAATGGATACGATGGGGAATGAATCTCATCACGTTCGTGGAGACGGTAATCTGTACATACGCATGAGAAACAATATCATTATTTTAATATTAAAACCATATACAATTGGATGTTATATCATATATACAGAATAATTATCATGTTATATTTATTATTTACATCATTTATACTCATTATTATACCCATCCAAATGATTAAGTGTTTTAATAACAAACTACACTACGACATGGAGATGGTAAGTCGTACGTACGCATGTATGGTGACATGTCATTCCTAGGATGGATAAAATAATGAATATGGTTGTAAAAATTTTATAATAACATCACAGTATATATAAGATACTATATTTATTATTTTATAATGGAAACAACAAAGAAAGAGGAAGTGGAAAAGAAAAGATCTTGAAAGAGGTGATGAAATATTTACCTCTTCTTCGGGTTCTTCCTTTAGATTTGATCAAAAGGGCTATGTAGGTTGGCTTTCTGACAAAAATAAGGCCTCTAGAATTAAGGGAGGACAGTTGATAGGATATTTGGGTAGGGTTTGGCCGAGACAAATGGCTATGAAGGTGTGGATTTGAGATAAGGGGAAGTTCCCTTTTATAAGAGGGGTGAGGGGCACCTTATGAAAAGATTGAAATATTATTTTATAATAAAATAATTTTAGGTTTATAATAGCTCTAAAATGATTTATTTAGAGTATAATGTGTGTATGGGTCAAAAAACACTCAAAAAAATAGGTTTTAGGCAGGTTTGGGTTACTATATTAACCTCATCTTCTAGATTTAACTCTTAGTTAATTAGTTTGACATTTATCATGTCTCTTTGTATTTTTATATTATATGGTTAATAAACTTACTTTAAACTTTCAAGAAAACCTCAATTTGTTCATTAATGAAATATATAATATTATATGATACCTTTTTCTGAACCTTATATTTTTTGGAATAGAATTTCATTTAATAATATAATATTTGTTTTAAAAACATTTTTAGGTCAATTTTTATACTATTTGCTATTTTGTTTTTTTTAATTCATAAAAGCATTATTGTTTTAAAGAAAATTCATTTAATCAATCCTAACATGTCAAATTAACCTATAAAATCCATGTATGGCATCAAAAAATTCAAATTATATTTATTTTAACATCTATAATACCATTTATTTTATTCTTTCATTGATAAGGAAAATACTGCATCATCATTGTGTCATAAATAAATTTAATTATTCAATGTTTAAAAATTATAAATAAAAAACCATTATGTAGTAACTCTTTTTATATTTCTAATGAATATTTATAGTTGAAGAGATAACATATATAACTCTATGTAAAAATTGTTTTACTAAAAGATATTTGGTTATGTCATTTTCGTATTTACTTTATCTTAATTAATATAAAGTGTCATTGTCACTTACAAGTGGCTCCATGGGGTCCCAAAATCTACCCAAGGATGCTCATGGTCGTACATGTATCATCCAATAGGGTTATAACATGTGTTAGTGTGATTTAATATTATTATAATATTATTTGTTTACACTTATTTACTGGATTTACCCTTTAACCATGTTAAATAAATTATTTACCGAAGTAATTATTCAAAATGTCTAAAAATAAAATATACCTATTTACATAATTTGTACATACTGATTATAAATATTTAATCCATTTTTATAAATTTAAAACACAGAAGTGGCATGAATTAATTTAAAATTAATTCTCGTAGTCAAAACAAAAAAACGTGTTTTTAAGAAATAATAACTATCAAAAGATCGACACTTGCTTATGTCTAGTTTAAATGTGAAATTACGTCCAATGACCAAAATTGGATTAAATGGTAAAAATATAATATAATTATACTTAAAAACCACTCAATAGTATAACTTATTACTATAAATTATTTTGATTAAAAAAGTTGTTTTTAATTAAAATGTAATATTTTTCACTATTCATCAAAAATTGAAAGTTTTCATAAAAATACCAAAAAGTCACCCTAAAATAATTTCGATATTCAAAATCCAAAAATGAAGTCCATTTTTAAAGATAAATTTTATAAAATTTCAAAAAAGTTGGTATTACTATTCATAACGGCTAGTTTGATTGGTCGCGGTGTGTTAGAATCTCGAAGTTGTGTACGATGCAAGCTATTGCATTATTCAAAGGGAAACGTACCATGGAAACTTGGGGTGTTACAAATCATGTGATATTAGGTAACCTGTAAGGCCACTATGTCTAATGTGATAGTGGCACACTTCATATAGAGAATAACAAACATTCCACGTGATCTTTAACTGTAAGGAAAAATTCCTTATCGTATGACATTAAATTGTAAAAAAACATCCATACTGCATGAAATTAAAACTGTAAGTAAAATTACCCAATTTAATGACAATAAACTACATGATATATATGTCACCACTCCATGATGTTTCAATTTTTAGTACATCACCCATTGTCATTCCTTATAAAAGGTCTATAATAACCTAACCTTTGTCAACTAGAGTATAAGGTGAATTCGACATATTTTAGACACCTTAAATCATAAATCTCACATCATATATTGAGAACATTAGGTTGTCACTAACCATACATGGACTTTGTAAAAGAACATTGGACATCAAGGGACCATTTATTTTACTTTGAATGTATATCCCTAGTTCATGTAATTAATCCACCGGTAGTCAATGAAATTCATTATAACGTGTAATATGGAATTTTGAATCCTTTTTGGACCTAAATTCACTGTGGAGAAACACATAAACTAAAAGTTTTTTGGGTCATCCCCAACAAGATTATCCCATATAAATAGTCACGTACCAAGAACCATGATCCATGAAAAACAAAATTATCACCTCCCCCTCAAAAGGATATTGGGATGCTCTAGACCATGGTAGTCCTAAATAGGATGTTGTACCACAGTCTACTCATACAAGCTCCATGTGCACCATGGTCATAAACTATATGAAAATTTTTCAAGGCTACATGACATTATCAAATGGAATATAATGGTTAAATTCAAATGGCACTAAACTGATATTAAAATAGACATAAAACTTGTCAGGTTGTAAATACTCCAAGGGGGGGCTGAGAAAAATTAATGTCCCCACTCCCTCAACTCTTCAAATATGTATTTATGAAAAAACATAGAGCATAAATGAATGATCCATTATGTTTTTAGGGACCACTTTGTGGCAATATTTAAATATGACCCATTCACGATGGAAAACCTATTTGGGGAAAATGCTATTATAATGATTTTTCACACCCCCTCAAAAGGATAAAATGTACACTACGTGGAGAAACAACTTTTGGGATGCTCAAATCTTTCTTGTGTATTATGTTTTACATAAATCACAATTCCTTCTATGATTGACTCGGGTTGCCACAAGCCTTCCATAGCCCAGGAAAAGGACACTTGAATTTAGGAGACATTTTTTAACTATAAAAGTCTTCTTATGGTTCATTCATTTGATCATCTGACCATCATCCAAATTCTTGACAACATGCAAACAAGGAATTTTTATCCTTGTGTTCCTAACCATCACTATAGTGGAACTCAGCACCTTAAAGTGTTTTAGTACATCCCCGCCATGATTTTTCTGACTAACCACTCAAGAACTAATATCTTTGGACCATGATTTACAACCCACATAACAGGTCTATTCAAGAAGATTTCATACCCTCACTATTTTGTCGATGTGTTTTGGGCCCTTTCTAAATGAATTAATGAGAAAATCCATTGTTGAATTTTTTATGGCCCACACTATGTGACCACAAACCATATAGTGTTGGGCTCGAGCCTCCAACTAAAATAAAAAACTACTATATGGTAATAATACCCTCTCCTGGATAGTCTTGAATTCATATCCAAACGCATTGTGTATTCTTTTAAGACTTCAAAAATACTTTATGTACCCTGGAATATAGTGGGGGTCCTCTTTCCTTGACCCTACATTCATTCCATATAGGCTCATTAATAAGGGATTGTGACCTACCAAATAGAGGTGTATCCTCATTGATGGAGTGGATTTCCAATCCCAATGATCCCCAAAAAGAACATGGAAGAAGTAAATACCTTAGGTTGTTTTGGGTTATCACTATTATTTCTTCCCAATCCCATATTCATCAGTTCAAACTTTTGGGTTGTGAATAACAAAACACATATTCAAACTATCCAGGTGCATGAATTTTTACCTTCCATTTTACCCTAAACCAATACTACCTCCATAAAAATATATGGTCCCTTTTAAAATAGTTTGGAAACACTTTTATAGACCATTCATGTAATTCCTATAGGATCGTGCATAAGGTCTTATGACCAAACAATTAGAGTCATGTCCTCCTATTGAGAAATGAACTCCAATCCTTGTGAGCCCTGACAACTCCACAGTGTAACTCAACACCATAGGGTGTGTTGGGTTATCCTGGTTATTTATTCCCCATTATATATCCATAAATCACATACATACAACATTACATTAGGCTAGACATCATTTGAGTCCTTACAGCATAACTTTAAAACTGTACAACAGAAATCCTTACTGTATAACATTAAAATATACAAAGAACACTACTCTATGAAAAGTATTTTACCAAAAATAGAATGTCCAAGAGAAAATAACATAAATATAGAAATAGAAATTATGATCTAGAATACACTAAAATATAACACATAAATGGTCTACATTTCAAGACCATAAAACCACCAACTAAAAGAGACACAATTATCGACAGGTTGAAAACCCGATAAGGGAATCCTGGGAAAATATCATCTCTCTAGTCACTAGATGCACAAAATACGTATTCTAGGAAATATTGAGAACTTGTGCATGGAATAGGAAAAAAATGTGTTTGGTTAAAAAACTATAAGATGAATTTCTATGAAAAATCAATTTCCATTTATTCTAATCCTTCCCCTATATGATGGTTTGGAAAAAATAGGTCAACATAAATAAGAAGATATATATCTTGTTGGGATAATAATTTTTTCCTAGAAATAATCAAGATAAATAATTAACTATATTGACATAGGAAACATTTTGAGCACCCCCCCCCCCTTCTAGGACATAAATATTTTAACCAAATCAACCTTTTGAATCATGTAATATCTAGGAAAATGGAGAAGATAAATCAATGGGGGAATATCATGTTAGTGGTTATTCACGAGAATTTATCAGGAAAAACTATTTTGATTTAATGAATCAAATACATTCATTCATGTTTACTTGAAAATATAAAAAGGATTGGAATCATTGATGATCCACATGACATCATATCATGAAAATGTCACTAACACAATGAATTAAATAAAATTGGACAATAAAATCGGATGTTCATATAAATTACTCATTTATAAGATGTACATAAAAGGGGGATTCTCAAAATTTCATATCATATCCGTGTAGATAATAAAAACCCAATCATTTGGGATCAAAGTAAATTAATATTTGATCATCTGAATTTTCTAGATCATCTAGAGTATGTCAAGAACTATCAATGGAATTATGAAGTGTCACTTTCTCTGGATCCTCTTCAACCACTTTAAGATGACGAGTCTTGATAAAATATTGTAACTATTTGGAACCTTATTGAGTAGTGCACAATAATAATGATGATATTAGAATATGGGATTTGGGTGAAGCTACACATGATTCATTCTATGATAATTACAAATTCATGAGGTCCATTTGACCTTGTAATTTAATGGTTGTGTGATGAATATTCTCAAGTTCCTCATAAACTTTCCTTAGTTATTGGTCACTAGATTCTTCATCGTCAAAACTATGTGGCCCCTTCTCATTATTAAATAGTTTTTTTGTGTCAATATTATTTATAGCATGATGTCATATAATGGATGGAAATCAAAGACACTTTCCCACAAATCATAAAAGGGCATGAAGAGGTACTCTTCTTGGTCATGAAACCTTTCTAGTTGAGTCTCTATGATAATGGTATGAATCTTATACTACATTGACCTATAATAAGATTAGTCCTCTCCGACAACTAGAGTTGGTACTTATGAAGGGGGAATGATTGGATACACTGATAAAGAAAAAATTGAGGTGGTCCAATGTGTTATTCTCACAAATGATGTACCATATATCACTCGTAATAATGGAACAACTTCCTCAACCAACTATGAAACACAAATTGGATTATAATCTCTTGGATAAAGATGCTTTCTTAAAGGCTCACCCGGATCATGAATCATCTCCATTGTTTCTATAGATATGTTTATTAATGCAACACATGGTTTTTTTACATGATGGACCAACCTATCTAGAAGACCACCCATGTAGGTTTCCACAAAATAAAGTGTATAATATTAATATAGGGAGATAGGGGAGTCAATAAACATAAGTATAATCATATTTTTTTCCGTATAATTCCAATATAATCAAAAACTGGTGAATAATCCATATATTTTTCCCCCATAATCCTAATGAAGGGTGAGGAGAAAGCCATTGTATGTAGCCAAATTGTAATGAAAACCGTTAATGGGTGTATGGTTCACAAATAATAATCTCATCTAGATGGTCCATGAGATCCCCATTCTGAAGATAGGTCTTGTATGACCATTTATAAAGAGATCCAACACCATTTTCAATCATTGGACCGGTCATTGAAGGACATGGAGAAAAGTTGAAATAAGATTTCTATATCAACATGATAATAACTACATTAGGGATTATAGGTATTGCTTCATCCTAAAAAATATTTAAAAAACTAGGGTGGAATTAGGCATCATATTTCTTAGTTTTGTTAGGTTATTTTTAGAAGTGGAAACTCTCCCCTTTCCAACCAAATAAAATTTGTAAAGTGCTATCGATCTTGTAAGTGACATTAAATTTTAGAATATGGATTACGAGTTGATAGAGGAATTTAATAGTTGGATTGGTTAAATTAATGTGTTGCATATATTATAATCTATTATCCATTACAATTATGGTCACTTGAACATCTAGGCGAGTGTCCCAAAATAGGAAAATCTACCCATTTAGAACCATGGCCATGAAACCCACCAGCCAAAGGCATTGGGTTATACCCAACCTCACTCAGTAAACACATGAGGTATACTCCCCTTCCATAATGATTTCCCAATAATAGCATATTCTATTATAGAAAAATCTATTGGGGAACCAGTGACGGAATATATGGGTCATTCAAACTATTCTATGATACATAATTATTTCTATCATGTCCTTAATGGAGAAAAGTAAGTACATATTTAGATAAATCAAAAAACTTCATTTCAAAATGGTATGCATTTCCATTTCCATGACTGAAATTTGTGTGGGGTAATAATTGGAATCCATGATAGAAATAAATTCATCACACATCTCCCAATGGTTTATATCCCACCCAGTTGATAGATTTCTGAATTGATAGTTTATACTTTTCCATGGGTTTGAAAATAGGAATTGGTTTTAGGGAACCAAATACTAATACATTTTTTAAGACGATCTAAATGATGATATATTATGAATTTGGTAATCTATATGGCCTCATAAAGGAAAATAACATGAAACTGATCAGAGAACTCTTATCAGCTCGGTCTAACCCAAAATGACTATTCCTAATCTTTAGAAAAATTTACAATGGGTCACAAATTCCATTTTAAGCTATAGAATCATTTCATATTGTTATGGGAGTGGAAAAATATTCTCTAATATCTATGGGAATTTGGTTGATGGAAAAAAGTGAAATAATCCAGACCTTAATGGGAGATCACTAATGTTTAGGCTGACCCCTGGGACTGCACCATGACCAATTGATCACCTTTAGAAATCACTATTTGAATGTAATATGTAGAAGATTAAAACTAGAAAGATTGAAGTTTCTATTTAGGTGATAGAAAGAAATAATCATATAATATAAGTAATTAATATAAATAAATTCAATATAATAAGGGTTAGCTATAATGTTACGATAATAGAAGCCTATTCAAAACCTCACCATCAGAATTCACATGATACCATGGGTAAGAATTATGATTCATAGTAATCATTTCCCTCTGGATATATGTGGTGGAAGTTATTTGGGAAATAGAATCATTCTGAATATAAGAAATAATTATATATCATATGGGTAATAAATCCTATCAAAAGAGATTCGTGATTATAGAAGCATCCTGAAAATCTCTTGAAAAATGAAGGGATTCACAAGCGCAAAACCTGATACAGGTATTCCAAACCTCATGACCCATAAAGATCTCATGAATATCCTGAACTAATGGGTATAAATCCACAGGATGACTATTTATAGGACTTGTGATCACACGAAAATGAGATGATCACAAGACCTTCAAAATGATCTACTGATCACATGAAATAGAAAAAAGTTCACTCAAAACCTACTACGTGGCCATATGATTCATGATCTGTGTCATGGATCAAGATAATTATAGAGAATTAGTTTTTGTTTTTTTTAACTAGTTTCAATGTAAACCATAGTAAATTAATATATATCATGACATAATTTCATGAAACATTCTTAAGATTATTCTTGCATAATATGTCTCACGATTATATCTAGAAATGAGATCTTAAGAATAAATCAGGTTATAGAAATAAAGAGTAAGAGCTCTGGGAGTTGAGATCACTACTAAAATGAGTATCCCCTTACCTACCTATTTATAGGGTGCTCAATATAATACCAAATCTCACCCAAGAAACCGAATTTCTCCCAAGACACCTATCGGTGGAAATCCCAAAGACTCTAGAGTGCATTTACATTCCCCAAAATAGAGTCTTTGTCATTATGGACATCACTCCTGAGGGGGTGCATTTGTTGATACCCTCCAAATGAGAATTATAAAATCAAGATTGGAAGAAATTACCAAATCATAGTTATTATTTTCTCCACAAAAATGTAAGGGAAGGTAGAAAATTATGTAGTTTTTAAAAACATATAAAATAAATGTGATCACATGAACATTAATAAGTGATGTGAATGGTCCATGTGTACTACATGATCTTATTATCATCATAAAAATACCCATTAAAAGTACCTCATATTCTTATGAGGGTGTCTTGAAAATAATTGATAATAATGAAGAGGCTTCCATATGAGTTCTTTTGAATCATCCACCATGTCAACCAATAGATTCTGGACAAAAATCCAAATCCCCATTATAAAATAAATATATTAAATGGTGGAAGCCTCATGTGATAAATTATTATGTTGATATTCATGTGGAGTAGTCATTTGATTATGAGGAAACCCTAGTTCCCCAGGAGACATGAAACCTTATCACGCAATAGAATGTTGGCATGACACCATTGTCATGTGAAGGAACTCTAACACACCTTTTCATGTATAAGATTCGTATCCAGTTCAATAAGTTAATGGAAGGAATATCCATGAAAATACTCATTTAGTATCATATGTTCCATCATTTATCATGTGAAAAATCTTTAAAAACAAGATATATTTTCCCTGAAAACACTCATTGAACGATGTGAGATATTATCTCCATTGAAAAATAAGGAAGAAAATAATAAAATTGGAAAAGGTTGGAGCTTATTGAGAATGGGATATATGTTTATCATCATGTAAATGGGGGTATATTCCCTGAGTGATCACCATTTATGATGATCGAAAATTCATATTATATCACTTGAATGGCATTCCATGGGCATCCTAACATCACAAATAATACTAAAAAGTCATCAAAACCTTTTGAATAATCATTGAAATATCAACATTGTTAGTTTAAATAAAATTGATTGGATAAGGTACAAGAAACGTGGTGATGGGGGAACATTATTGTGGTCACTAATCATCATGTGGTACCATGGATGACAGATGGCGGCATCATCCAAATAACCTGATACAAAAATCCCTCCACCGACACCAGATCATATTCATGATATATGAAAACCCCAAGGGGGGATATAACTATGACATGGAATTGATATGTACTTTTCTTTATCAATATATAGATCATGTGAAGTAATTTTGGCATGTCATCCAGATTTTGAGAGGGAGTTTTTGCAAATAGAAGGTGTGAAGGAAACCTAAAATAAGATAACTCTTGACAAAACTTGAGTCACATATTCAATAAAAACTGGAAAAAAATAACAAAGATGGAGGGCTTAAGTGAAGATTGATATTATAATATTCACATGATTCTAATTACCTACCCATATCATAGGAAAAAACTATTTTATGTCACCTATGTCATGTGACATCCCACGTACATACCATTTGGATCATATGATATCCCATGAACATGTGATTTATTTTGTGTGATTCCCTCTGTTCATGCCACCTTAGACATGCTAAATCATCCAAGAAAGTGAGATATATCTTGTGATGTCCACCAGAAATGTCTTCCATGTTACGTAGTGTCACTTAGACATGTCATCCAGTTATTGCGATGTCCTCCAGACAAACCAGTCAGATCATGTGATGTCCTCTAGAAAAGTTATCTAGGTATCACAATTTCGTTCATAAAAATCATCCATATCATGTTATTTCCTCATTTCAATTCATCCAGATCTTGTGATACCCTCTAAACATGTAATTCAGGCTATAAAACACCATCCAAACATGTTTAACTTGGTCATGAGATATCTTGTTGACAGGTCTTCCATGATCATGTGGTATCCTCCATACATGCCATTCATATTTATTGATGTCCTTAGAAAATGTCAACTTGATCATGAAATAATCATTTTGAATGATTTCTATGAAATAAAGGTATTCCCCAACATACATATACATGTTATAAAAACACCTCATTTGTGTTATATAGACAAACTTGATATGTCAAGTAGGTAATTTGGAAAAGTCAGGTAAATTTCTTGGGTTAGGAAAACCTTTTCCAGTGGACATATTTGGGAATAACCCCTAACTAAACTATATTTTATCTAATTAATTCCATAATTAAGAAATTTTGGGAACCTTTCCAATGCTCAAGAACCAAATCAAGCATCTCTTTAGGGACACATCAGTAAGTATGTCCCACATTTATATTCAATTAGACCTATGAATTATTATCCCTCGTTAGGAATTCATACTATCTTGGGAAACCGCAGTGTGTAATTCTAAGTTAGTGGAATGATATCACTACCCCCATATAAGGGAATCCACCTCAAGGAAATTTCTAAGTGAATGACTAAACTATGATGACTCTGATTCCTGTCATAAGCATCATACATAGGATTCCTTTCTATGGATTGAACAAAATATCAAATTCTTATGTTCGCACTCATATATGATCATTATACAAGATATTAAACTACATGATTGAAACTAACTATAGAGGTTTTGATTTTTTTTATAAACAAGAAACACATGATTCCTCATAAAGGTTCAATCCTATCCTCGACATATTAATCACCTCCATAGATGTAAATAAACTAAAAAGTTCCTTGTTACATGGCATAAATCTATAAGCACCAACCCATTGTAATTAAATGATGGGAAATAAATGAATAAATAAACACACATATAGATGGACTTGTTAATAGACCCCCCCCCCCCCCCGATTTATAGATTAAAGAACTCAATACTTGGTCATTTTGTTAGAGAAAACAGTAACACATTTGTCTTAGGAAGATATTCATGAACATGTCATAAATATATGAGAGTCCTAGAGTAGGAAAGAACCCCCCCCCCCACCCTAAATGGTGTGATGAGACCAAACTCCCATCAACTTGATCCCTGTTAATTCCTAAGCACTGATGGTTTTGAAACCCAAATTGACTACCTACATTTAGAACGTAGGTAAATTCTTAAATATGGATGAAAAACCATTGGGATTTTCTATGAAATATAGAAATGGTGAACCAAAAATGATGAATTTTGAAACACATTCATCCCCCCAAAATCATGTGTCAGGCCCCGAAAACATATCTATGAAACAACATAACAAAAATATTTTTTTTTAAATTCTATTTTTAATAATAAAAAATAATTTACATCAAAATATTGTATCATTACGATTCCAATGAGATAAAAAATTTATGATTAATAAGAAACGTTTATATTATGAATACATAATTAAAAGAAAATGACCAAAATAGATTATTTTTGGAATAAAATATAACTTAGATTCAAATAAAAAAAATGTGTTTTCAAATTCAACATAATATTTTTAGAAGAATGATTTTATCATTTATACACATATATAATGAATAAATTTTATTTAAAATTTTACAAGTCTCTTTTATATGAAGATTATGTCATAAACGTTTTTGTATTTATAAAAATGGTATTTTGGAATATTCACTGAAAAATAAAATATTTCAGAAGAATCCTAAAAAATCATTCTATGATAATTTTGATATGATAAATCAAAAAATAAATTTAATTTAATGAAATTAAAAATATAACATTTTTCAATATTGATCTAAAATAAATCATATATAATATTAAATAAAGAATAATTTTTTAAAAAAATATTTTGGTTTATACATGAAGAATCAATGTAATAATTCTTATAATTATATAATTATGTCGTGGATGTTAATAATTTTTTTAATAATTACATTATTTATATAAATACATTTTATTAGTATAATTATCCAAAATTAATCAATTTAACCAATATATTTAACATTTTAGATCATTTTTATAAAAGAAATGAATTTTTTCCCATCTTAATCAGACCCATTTTAGTTTAAAATATAATTTATTTCCCTAAATTTATTTTATTTATATTCCAAATAATATTTTTTATTTTTTATTTTATAAAACAAAAAATCAGATTATTTTATTGTTTTTCCACATTACAGTTTACTGAACATGATGAATTTATTCAGCACTAAAATACTTACTAAAATCAGGGGGCTTTACATTATACCCTAAAATGAATTTAAACATCAAAATTACATTAATTTTAAGAAATAAAATTATGATACCTCTACCTAATTAAAACCTGATGTTCCCAAATTTCTTACTTGAAATTTTGATTCCTACTAAGAACCTAAGTAGTGTGAGTATTACTATTTCTTATTGGTTCACCTCTATGATCCATGATTTTTATTGGTTTCACCTCATAAGAAAAATCATAATCTATTTGTATAACCTATGAATTTATTAAATGTACTGGTTCATGTAGGTAATTAATCAAAATTGATACCAAAAACACATCATGAACTATATATATTTTTATTGGAAATCAATGATGATAAGATTCCATTCCAACATGATTGAGGAAATCAAATGAGGGAATGTACCTAAGGATCATTTTGTCCTTATTTACATGTATCATTACCTTATTCTAAAGTTATATTAAATGGGATACCAATTATAAGACATAAAAAATTAAATTACACTGATTATTATTGATATATATTTCTTATTGACTTTTTTTAGTTTTAATATTCCATTGAATTCTTTGAATCATCTATGAAATCTCTTGAGAAAGATCTAGTCCAATCATCATATTCTATCCAACCTCATCCCAACATGTTTTTTTTATAAATATCTTCCCATTCAATGTATTATATGGTGCTATATGAATGAAATAATGGAATATGATTCCATATGAAAAATATTCAAGAGAATATGTTGATCCCAACAACCTTTGATATCTCATAGACATGATATCAGCATGTTTTCCAATGTTTAAATTGTCATACTAGAAAAACCATCAATATATGGATGATATGAAAAGCTAAATACTAATTAAAAAACCCTATTTAATGTTGATAATTTATTAATTTTATTTATTATAAATAATCCTTAATTCGATCTTATAGAGATATATTCACTAGAGGAATGTAAAGACAATTTAAAAAAAATAGTTTTTTTACACTAAAATCATTTACATATATTATATAGTTGTATTTAAAAAGATTAATTTTTGAAATTATAAAATTTTAATTTTAAAAAATGAATATAATTTTATGTATCCAAATTTATAAATTATCTTAGTGTGAATATTTTGGAATAATATACAAATGTTGCTTTTGGGGGGAATATTAGAAAATATTAATACTTAAACTATATATTATTTGCAAGTATTTAAAAAGGAAATAATATTATTAATTGTTATTAAAACTTTATTTATTTATTGTTGATTAAATATTATAAAATAAAATTAATTTGAAAAAAATTAAACATGTATTTTTGTAAAAAAATAGTTTTATACTTAAAAAATGCATTTGTATGGAATGTTGTTTTTCTTTGTGTTAAGTATCTTGATTTTAAAAATAATTTCTAAAACTTATAAAAAATGAATTTTATAAAATGGAAATCATATTTGTACTAATAATTTTAAAATTTGGTAATGATTTTATTTTCATTATTACTAATTATGAATAGCAGTATTTGAAAAAATGTTAATTATTACGGTACGATCAAAAACAGATTAGAAGGGTTTAAACATAAAATATTATGTGTTTAAATGACCTTAAACATTTATATATCCTATTTTTATGTAATATTTTTACCCTATATGATCTCATATTCTATGATGAGTCATTTTGGATTAATGTTTTATGATTAAGACATTAAAATATGTTAATCTTTTGAAAAATTCTAAGTGTATCATCCATCTCAATTATAAAAGGACACCCCCCCCCCATTTCATCACTTATTCAGACATAAATAGAATATTATGTTGGTTAATTCCATATCAAATAATTTTTTCAAATACCCCCACATCCTTTATTTCCTTTATATTTCAAAATACCACCCTTATAAGGCTTTAGGTATAAACAAAAGTAGGTTTTCCGAAGAATAGGTATTGTTCTTAATAGGTTGTTTTCATTTTATTTATTATTTTACCACCATGAAAACTATATAAAAAATTTTAATATAATAACATCATTATATTTGATATGGAATAATTTTATTTTATTTTATTTTATTTTATTTTATAACCCTTTTCATGAATATATCCGACAAATTTTAAATATAAAACATCACTCATGCTTACGCGCAGTCTATCGACACATGAGACAATATATTTCATTTTTCCACACCAACTCCTATGGATTTTCATAACTGTGGATCCAAATGAAATAATTATATATTTTGATAAAAATTTAATTTTTCATTTTTAAAAAAAATTAATTCACTCTTTAACATCGAATAAAACGCTGGTCATGTGTACATGGAAAAACTGCATCGCAAACCAATATATTTTAGTATTTAATACCAACACACATGGACTGTAAATATAGGTGTATTTAAGAAAATAATATTATATTTTTGATATAATTATAATTATTTAAATAAAAAAATTTACACACTTTATTTCCCTTGTGTTCGTTGAAAAAATGGAATCATTACTCATGCGTATGTATATATTACCTTCCCCATGTTGTAACAAAATTAATTTTTCCCGACCATCAGACATGGTTGGTTCTAAAAATATAAATATTGTCTAAAGATTATAATTATAACTTGATTGAGATTATTTAAATTATATAATCAGGATCCATTTGACGATTTTAAAAATGTACCCAAACAATTTTTGACTTATAAGTTAAATGTTCTCAAAACATCTGACTTGAACTTAATCAGTTATATTAGTAATTATAAATTAAATATAAGTTAAATAAAAGGAATATATAACATGAAAATGATATTAATAATCTAATTATTTAACATTATATTATTATTTTTTATGATAAGTAATTTACATTTCAATTCATAATTGAGTACATCTAAGATCACATTTTTTTAATTTCATTAAAAGTTATGAAAAAGTAATTTTATACATATTTTATATGAAAAAATTTTACTTTATATATAAAAACGATAAATGAATGTTTTATTTTAACATATATGATATCAATTTATTTTCCTACTATCATGAACCTTATTTTATATTTGGATTCCATTACAATATTCCATGATTTTTCAAATAAAAACTCATTTTGCCTTTGTTATGTTTCTTTTTTTGATTTTCAAATAGAGGTTAAAATGAAAGGGATATATCAATATCAAAAAATGTTTTTATTTTCGGTTTAAAAGTATATTTTTATTATTTTGTGATTCAATTTAACTATTATATGTTTTTTCATGTATTTTATGGTCCTTTTACAATGTTTATAATGATAAGTAACACCAATGTAGCTCCATACTGAAATAGAAAATGAATATTTTATCTGGAGAAATATGTTGATATTAACCCAGTAGGTTATTCCAATTTTTAGGGTTCTTGTAAGGGTTCAAAAAATATTATTCCCAAATGAACCTATATAACTTTTTATGCTTTCTAATGAGAAATCATAGAAATAATTTTATTTCATAAGGTATGGTAATGATCTTATATTTAAAGGAATTATTATTCCTCTAATTGTTAAAAATGTATGTTTTTATGAAAATTTCCTTCATGGGTTATCTTATTATATAACAACCAAAAATTACTATGATTTTACATTTATTATTTTTATAAATTATTTCATGAAAAAATAGGGCAGTTAATATGATTTCATGTGTGAGAAAATGATTATTTGAGGTCAATGTATATTTAATTAAAGGAAAACACTCTTATATTATCTCATGGGTTTGAAAAAGACTAACATGTTTTTTTCATCATTTATAGATGTCTCTTTATAATAATTTTGTTCTTGTCCACCATTTTTAAATATTTTTTATATGGTATAAGGATGAGTATGAACAATGATAAAGTTATGTTGAAAATTATAAATATTATTCATTAAAAGACAACTTTTTTTAGATTCATTTTATTGTTTAAAATGGATACTAAGTGAATATATCCAATTATTAATGAAAGGGTTTGTTATATAAATATGTAAAAAATTTATCTAAAAAACAAACTATATAGGGTATTTATGAATGTAATAAATCTAACTCTAGATTTAAAACTCAATATTACGGGTTGAATAATGATATGTTCCTTATTATTGGCATCAGAGTAGATTTTATATAATTTTCAATGTTTGGATACCATATGTAAGTACCCTAAATTGATCGTAATTAATTTCTATCATGATATATTATTTTAATATTACCATATTACTTCATTTAAATTATTTCTATTTGGAATGGTTTTCCATAGAGGAAATAGGGAATCTTAATTAGAAAGTTAGTAATAGGACAATATCATTCTAAATCAAAACACAGAATTGTTGGATTTGGAATTGTGTAGTTTCTTCTTTAATGAATTTGATTAAATAAGCTATAAATTGTGGTCATATCCATGAAATAGATAAACCATTTTCACTATGTTATAACTTTTCTATTGTGTAGTATCCATTGAACCAACATCCTCTAGAATTCAGTGGATCATTTGACCCTATGATAGATAAATTTTGGGGAAATAAATTTTTAAGATATTCAAATTGATGGGTTATTCATAACATAAAGTAGAAAATAATTATACTTATAGTTTTTAGGTGAATATTATTAGTTTTTTTCAATTTTTAAGAATATTAGAGATAGAGATGATATTCTTGACTTATAATTGGGTGAATTTATGAATACATTCCTTCAGAATTATTTTCCTAAAGTTGTTTTAATTAGGATAGAAATGAAATTCTTGGAACTAATATAGATGAAGGAATAATCAATAGATGATTTTGAATAAAATTTCGCCTAATTGGAAAGGTACACACTAAATTTTATTCAGGATCTTTATAGTAAAATTACCCACTCTTACTTATGATTATAGTCTAGATATTTAAGTGCATTGGCTTATCAGGAATTCATAAGTCATGAGAATATTTTTTATGTTATGAGATAGTATAAATAGAGTTATTTTATGAACATGTATTACAGTAAAATAAGAATTACAACATGCCAATATGGAATATAATAGGAAAGAAACCATTATTGAAATATAAAGGTACAAAATCATGTTTTTATCTTGTGAAAATTATAGAAAAATGAAACCCAGATAATTTATTTTTATAAATAGATAGTGTTGTTGATGTTATATGTGACTCATCAATGAAAAAAAATTATCACGGTAATTATAACACAAATAATTAAAAACTCAATTTAAAATTTTTTAATTGAAATAATAATGGATTTTATGTGATTACTTGTCTCATTGGAAAAAATAATGGAGATAATTCGTTATGATCACAAGAATAATAGTGTTGAAAAATCTTTTAGGACTACTTCTGTAGATGTTGGTCCATCAAGTGATCTGGTGTAAGATAGATTGCATATTTATTTATATTATAATACTTTATTTTTTCATTTTTGGTTTACAAATTCTGTCATTTCTATGAAATATTTTAATAAATTAAAATTTTCTCCTCAATAAATAAATTAAGAACTTTTGGGAAAAAATATTATTGGTAGTCTTTCAGAAAATATAAATTATAAGAATATTCCTTTTATAGTCTATAGATGGATTTAAAATAGAAAACTTATTTTCTTGCACATTTCATGTTTGATGTTATTCCAGGTATAAATTTGATTTCTATTTATGATGATATGATTGATCATAGAGCTAAATATGTTTTTTTCATAATGGGTTTTATAATTTATATAATAATGAATTCATAATTTCGATAACATATCATGATTCTATGAAATTTTGTATTTATGAAAATGAATTGTTTCATGCACATATTTTTGAGAATAATGTGATATTTAAATTTATGATGTTCCAATAGTAATTTAATATGTAGACATATTTTCAAATGAAATTACTGGTATTATACTTGATCGGTTGATTAAATTCAGTATTAACATTGTAGATTTTACTAAGTCAATTTAAAAACCACTTCATTGATATACTAATGTATATAATTTTAAATTGAGAAATAAGTTATAAGAGATTGTTTATGGAGGCCTAATAGTTCTTGGAACTTAACCATTGGATGATCTTATTTTTTCTGAAATTAGAAGATGGTTCCTTGGGGATTTTCATTGATTATAGATCTATGAATAACATCACTATTAAGAATAACTATTTGTTTCCCCATATTAGTGAATTTTTTTATAAAGTATATGGATCAGGGTATTTTTTGAAGGTAGACATCTAGACTAGGTACAAATAGTCAAAGGGTGAGGAGGATGTAATTTAAAATATGGGTTTTCATATAAGATTTGGTAATTGTGAGTTTTTTATTCTATTTGGGTTAAAAAATTATATAATTGTATATATAGATATTATGAACTGAATTTTCCATTATATTTATGAAAAAATTTATAGTTGTTATTAATGATAATATTTTGGAATATTTGATATGTTATGAGGATCATGAAATACACATGAGTAGAGTTTTGAAAATATTATAAGAAAATTAGTTGTATGGAAAATTTAGTAATTATGAATTATAGTTGTGATAAATTTATTTACATGTACATATTTTAAATAATGTTAAAATAAATTTTTATCCAACTAAAACTATTGTGGTTAATGAGTTTCCAAGTCCTGTAGATTGTACAAATATTCATAGTTATCTTGGATTAATTTTTTAAAAATTACTATTTTTTGAAAAAAAAATCACTTTTATTGAGCCCACAAACTCTGTTAACTCAAAAAAGTGTTAAATTAATTAGTACAGAAGTGTGTGATTAATATTTATTAAAAATTTAAACAATATTTGTTAATGCTCTAGTTTTGATCCATCTATCCACAGTTTTTGTGTTTTTTATCTTCAAAGACGCTTGTTTGAATGGAGTTGGTTATGTTACTATGTGGAATGACCAGGTAATTGCATATGCTTCAAATAAATTGAAACCTCATGTGACAAATTATCATATAAATTTATGTAAAATAGCTCTATAGTTTTTTATTTTAAAATAATGTGGTATAATGTAAATAGATTAAAGTGTGAAATATATTTTGGTTATAAAATATTGAGGAATATATTTACCCTGAATGAGATGAACAAAAGGTAAATAAGAATAATGTAAATGATTAAGGATTATGTATACATGATTCATTAACATCCTTGAAAAGAAAATAGAGTACTTGATTCATTAAGATGAAATTATAGAGCATCATTAAGTATCTTTGGAATATGATCCTGATTTCATGAATATTGTTCTATAAATTATTCATGAAAGATCTTCATATATTTGATATAGTTTTCAGTGAAGTTGTCATTGTAATATAGAATTAATAAATATCTTAAATATTATAGTATTCTATAGTAAATGGTATATTTGATTAGGAATGTTATGATTACTAAAATTATAACTGAAAAAGAAAGTGATTTGAGGTTTTTAAAATGATTATGTGTGCCTTTTGATTATTTCATGAAGTATTAATTATTAATTAAATCTCACAGTCCTCCATTTTCTATTCTTCATGAAGGTATTATGATTTATTAAGACCTTTATGAATAGTATTGGCGGGAATGAGTGAATAAATACATTTTTTATTTTAATGTGAAATGGGTGATTGATCATTTGGTTAAATCTGAATAAAAACTATCTAGGGGAACACCCCAACCATTTCCATTTCCATAATTGAAATGGTAGAATATACACATATATTTCATTTTAATTACCAAATACATTTCATGGACAAACTGCACTATGGTTTATTTCTTATCATCTGAATAAATTTATTAATTTTTATTCTATTCAAGATAGTTTCTCTTAATATAATATTTATATGCTTCATTTTAATGAGATCATTAAATTTCATAGAGACACTAGTGCAGAAAACGTTTTTTACAGCGGTTATTTTTTATTTTTTACATCATCTTTTGGCCAAAGTTATTACAGGAGAGGTTATAAATATTGTTTTTTATGGTGGTTATTTTAAAATTGACATAAAAACCAATAATATGAAGCGTTTTTCATGTCAGTTCATCAAAAACCAACGTGTAAAACGCTTTGGAGTCATAATTTATTACTGCGGTTTCTAAATAACCAATGTGGTATCTACTTTTTCACGTCTTTTTTACAATAACCGAAATAATAAATTGTGCCTTTGAAAATTTTATCACATCGGTTATATTCATAACCGATGTTATAAACCACTCTACCAAGATCTTTTTACGTCAGTTTTTATTTAACCGACTTGAAAACATATATACTACATCGGTTATTAAATAACCAACGCAAAAACCTATTTCATTCCATTAATTACGTCGGTAATCAAATAACCGATGTAAAAAACTATTTTCATCCAATTTAATATGTCGATTATGAAATAACCGACATAAAAACCTATTCCCATGAATTTGTTACGTCAGTTTTTAAATAATCGACGTTAAAAACCCTTAAACATGCATTTTTTACATGGGTTATTAAATAAATGATGTAAAAACCAAATTTTTTTAATAAAACCATTCAACCACAACTATTCCCCACAAAATAAACCTGAAACATACCAAAACAGAACAAAATCGGGCCTATACAAAATCAAAACCAGCCCACACCACTAGACAGCCCTCCCACACCCCATGAAACCCCCACCCCCACTGGACACCCCCCACACACACACACCCCTAGACAGCCCCCCCCCCCCCCCCCCCACACACACACACACTCCTGGACATCCCCCCACCCTCATGGACACCCTCCCACCCCCATGGACACACCAGACACCCCCCCCCCCCCCACTCCCCTGGTAAGCCCTCTCACCCTCCTGGACACCCTCCCAACCCCATGGACACCCCCACCCCACTGGACACCACCCCACACCCCTGGACACCCCCAGGATAGCCCCCCACTCTCCTGGACATCCCCCACCCTCTTGGATAACCTCCCACCCCCATGGACACCCCGAACACCCCCCCCCCCCCACCCCCTAGACACCCCCCCCCCCACACACACACCCCTAGATACCCCCTGTAAATCCCCCACCCCTCCTGGACAGCCCCCCACTCCCCTAGACATCCATACACTCTCCTGGATACCCTCCCACCGCCATGGACACCCTCCCACCCCCATGGACACCCTGGACACACCCACCCCACTGGAAAACCCTCCCACACCCCTGGAACCCCCCCCCCCCCACACACACACACACCTCACTAGAAATCCCCCCTACCCCTCCTAGACAGTCCGCCACCCCCTTAGACAGCCCTCCCACCCTCCTGGACACCCTCTCAACCCCAAGGACACCCCACTACTAAAAATCTGGCCTTTAGCGACCGCCATTGGCGGTCGCTATAGAAGGCCGGCAGATCGGCCTTCAGTGACCGCCAAGCGGTCGCTGCAGCCCCTCTGTCGGGCAGCCTATAGCGACCGCCTATGGCGGTCGCTAGTCTAAAAAAAAAAATTTTAAAAAAAAAATTTATTGAATTGAATATATATATATATATATATAAATATTCATATATATACTATTAAATACAATATTTTAAATATATATATATATAATATATTTTAAATGTTTTAATATATATATAATATATATATATAATATCAAATCATTGTGCTATAATAATTTAAAAACTTCGATTCAAGAAATAATCTCATTTCAGGTCTTTCGGAACACGTTTGCTCCGAATGGGACCGCCGCACGCCGTTTTGGTGTTTTATGGCGCCGGAAACGCGTTTCCGGCCTCCGCGGTCAAACGGCACCTCCGAATGAGGTGTCGTCTTCCGACCATTTCACAATTCATGCCCCGGATGTTGAAGTACGGTTTCGTGGCATTCGGAGGTCGTTCGGGTGGTTTTGACCCCCCAACGCGCCATTTCAGCGCGCGCCGCGCTGCTGAAAAGGACACAATCAGACGTGCCGCGCGCACCGCACGTCTGATGGACGTGCGGCCTCCTCCTGCATCTCAGGAATAATATTTCTATCGTTCCCGTGCGGTTTCAGGTCGTTCGGAGCACGTTTGCTCCGAATTGGACCGTCGCACGCCGTTTTTGTGTTTTAGGGCGCCGGAAACGCGTTTCCGACCGCCGCGGACAAAAGGAACCTCCGAATGAGGTTTCGTATGGCCGACCATTTCAAAATTCATGCCCCGGATGTTGTCGTACGGTTTCGTGACATTCGGAGGTCGTTCGGGTGGTTTTGACCCCCCAACGCGCCATTTCAGCGCGCGCCACGCTGCTCAAAAGGACACAATCGGACGTGCCACGCGCACCGCATGTCCGCTGGACGTGCTGCCTCCTCCTGCATCTCAGGAATAATATTTCTATCGTTCCCGTGCGGTTTCAGGTCTTCCGGAGCACGTTTTCTCCGAATGGGACCGCCGCACGCCGTTTTGGTGTTTAATGGCGCCCGAAACGCGTTTCCGGCCGCCGCGGTCACACGGCACCTCCGAATGAGGTTCCGTCTGGCCGACCATTTCACAATTCACGCCCCGGATGTTTTCGTACGGTTTCGTGGCATTCGGAGGTCGTTCGGGTGGTTTTGACCCCCCAACGCGCCATTTCAGCGCGCGCCGCGCTGCTGAAAAGGACACAATCGGACGTGTCGCGCGCACCGCACGTCCTATGGACGTGCGGCCTCCTCCTGCATCTCAAGAATAATATGTCTATCGTTCCCGTGTGGTTTCAGGTCGTTTGGAGCACGTTTTCTCCGAATTCGACCACCGCACGCCGTTTTGGTGTTTTATGGCGCCGGAAACGCGTTTCCGGCCGCCGCGGTCACACGGCACCTCCGAATGAGGTTCCGTCTAGCCGACCATTTCAAAATTCATGCCCCGGATATTGTCGTACGGTTTTGTGGCATTCAGAGGTCGTTCGGGTGGTTTTGACCCCCCAACGCGTCATTTCAGCGCGCGCCGCGCTGCTGAAAAGGACACAATCGGACGTGTCGCGCGCACCGCACGTCCGCTGGACGTGCTGCCTCTTCCTGCATCTCAGGAATAATATTTCTATCGTTCCCGTGCGGTTTCAGATCTTTCGGAGCACGTTTTCTCCGAATGGTACCGCCGCACGCCGTTTTGGTGTTTAATGGCGCCGGAAACGCGTTTCCGGCCGCCGCGGTCACACGACACCTCCGAATGAGGTGTCGGCACGCCGTTTTGGTGTTTAATGGCGCCGGAAACTTGTTTCCGGCCGCCGCGGTCACACGGAACCTCCGAATGAGGTTTCGTCTGGCCGACCATTTCACAATTCACGCCCCGGATATTGTCGTACGTTTTCGTGGCATTCGGAGGTCGTTCGGGTGGTTTTGACACCACAACGCGCCATTTCAGCGCGCGCCGCGCTGCTGAAAAGGACACAATCGGACGTGTCGCACGCACCGCACGTCCGCTGGACGTGCTGCCTCCTCCTGCATCTCAGGAATAATATTTCTATCGTTCTCGTGCGGTTCCAGGTCCTTCAGAGCACGTTTGCTCCGAATGGGACCGCCACACGCCGTTTTGGTGTTTTATGGCGCCGGAAAAGCGTTTCCGGCCGCCGCGGTCACATGGAACCTCCGAATGAGGTTCCGTCTGGCCGACCATTTCACAATTCACTCCCCGGATGTTGTCGTACGGTTTCGTGGCATTCAGAGGTCGTTCGGGTGGTTTTGACCCCCCAACACTCCATTTCAGCGCGCGCCGCGCTGCTGAAAAGGACACAATCGGACGTGCCGCGCGCACCGCACGTCCGATGGACGTGCGGCCTCCTCTTGCATATTAGGAATAATATTTCTATCATTCCTGTGCGGTTTCAGGTCGTTCGGAGCACGTTTTCTCCGAATTGGACCGCCGCACGCCGTTTTGGTGTTTTAGGGCGCCGGAAACGCGTTTCCGGCCGCCGCGGTCAAACGGCACCTCCGAATGAGGTTCCGTCTAGCCGACCATTTCAAAATTCACTCCCCGGATGTTTTCGTACGGTTTCGTGACATTCGGAGGTCGTTCGGGTGGTTTTGACCCCCCAACGCGCCATTTCAGCGCGCGCCGCGCTGCTAAAAAGGACACAATCGGACGTGCCACGCGCACCGCACGTCCGCTGGATGTCCTGCCTCCTCATGCATCTCAGGAATAATATTTCTATCGTTCCTGTGCGGTTTCAGGTATTTCGGAGCACGTTTTCTCCGAATGGGACCGCCGCACGCCGTTTTGGTGTTTTATGGCGCCGGAAACGCGTTTCCGGCCGCCTCGGTCAAACGGCACCTCCGAATGAGGTTCCGTCTGGCCGAACATTTTACAATTCACGCCCCGGATGTTGTCGTACGGTTTCGTGGCATTCGGAGGTCGTTCGTGTGGTTTTGACCCCCCAACGCGAAATTTCAGCGCGCGCCGCGCTGCTGAAAAGGACACAATCGGACGTGCCGCGCGCACCGCACGTCCGATGGACGTACGGCCTCCTCCTGCATCTCAGGAATAATATTTCTATCGTTCCCGTGCAATTTCAGGTCGTTCAGAGCACGTTTTCTCCGAATTGGACCACCGCACGCCGTTTTGGTGTTTTATGGCGCCGGAAACGCGTTTCTGGCCGCCGCGGTCACACGGCACCTCCGAATGAGGTTCCGTCTGGCCGACCATTTCACAATTCATGCCCCGGATATTTTCGTACGGTTTCGTGGCATTCGGAGGTCGTTCGGGTGGTTTTGACCCCCCAACGCGCCATTTCAGCGCGCGTCGCGCTGCTGAAAAGGACACAATCGGACGTTCCGCGCGCACCGCACGTCCGCTGGACGTGCTGCCTCCTCCTGCATCTCAGGAATAATATTTCTATCTTTCTCGTGCGGTTTCAGGTCTTTCGGAGCACGTTTGGTCCGAATGGGACCGCCGCACGCCGTTTTGGTGTTTAATGGCACCGGAAACACGTTTCCGGCCGCCGCGGTCACACGGCACCTCCGAATGAGCTGCCGGCACGCCGTTTTGGTGTTTAATGGCGCCGGAAACGCGTTTCCGGCCGCCGCGGTCACACGGAACCTCCAAATGAGGTGTCGTCTGGCCGACCATTTCACAATTCACGCCCCGGATATTGTCGTACGGTTTCGTGGCATTCGGAGGTCGTTCGGGTGGTTTTGACCCCCCAACGCGTCATTTCAGCGCGCGCCGCGATGCTGAAAAGGACACAATCGGACGTGCCGCGTGCACCGCACGTCCGATGGACGTGCTGCCTCCTCCTGCATCTCAGGAATAATATTTCTATCGTTCCCGTGCGGTTTCAGGTCTTTCGGAGCACGTTTTCTCCGAATGGGACCGCCGCACGCCGTTTTGGTGTTTTATGGCGCCGGAAACGCGTTTCCGGCCGCCGCGGTCACACGGCACCTCCGAATAAGGTGCCGTCTGGCCGACCATTTCACAATTCACGCCTCGGATGTTTTCGTACGGTTTCGTGGCATTCGGAGGTCGTTCGGGTGGTTTTGACCCCCCAACGCGCCATTTCAGCGCGCGCCGCGCTGCTGAAAAGGACACAATCAGACGTGCCGCGCGCACCGCACGTCCGATTGATGTGCGGCCTCCTCCTGCATCTCAGGAATAATATTTCTATCGTTCTCGTGCGGTTTAAGGTCGTTCGGAGCACGTTTGCTCCGAATTGGACCGCCACACGCCGTTTTGGTGTTTTATGGCGCCGGAAACGCGTTTCCGGCCGCCGCGGTCACACGGCACCTCCGAATGAGGTGCCGTCTAGCCGACCATTTCACTATTCACTCCCTGGATATTTTCGTACGGTTTCGTGGCATTCGGAGGTCTTTCGGGTGGTTTTGACCCCCCAACGCGTCATTTCAGCGCGCGCCGCGCTGCTGAAAAGGACACAATCGGACGTGCCGCGCGCACCGCACGTCCGCTGGACATGCTGCCTCCTCCTGCATCTCAGGAATAATATTTCTATCGTTCCCGTGCGGTTTCAGGTCTTTCGGAACACGTTTTCTCCGAATGGGACCGCCACACGCCGTTTTGGTGTTTTATGGCGCCGGAAACGCCTTTCCGGCCGCCGCGGTCAAACGGCACCTCCGAATGAGGTTCCGTCTGGCCGAACATTTTACAATTCACGCCCCGGATGTTTTCGTACGGTTTCGTGGCATTCGGAGGTCGTTCGTGTGGTTTTGACCCCCCAACGTGCAATTTCAGCGCGCGCCGCGCTGCTGAAAAGGACACAATCAGACCTGCCGCGCGCACCGCACATCCGATGGACGTGAGGCCTCCTCCTGCATCTCAGGAATAAAATTTCTATCGTTCCCGTGCGGTTTCAGGTCTTTCAGAGCACGTTTGCTCCGAATTGGACCGTCGCACGCCGTTTTGGTGTTTAATGGCGCCGGAAACGCGTTTCCGGCCGCCGCGGTCACACGGCACCTCCGAATGAGGTTCCGTCTAGCCGAACATTTCACAATTCACGCCTCAGATGTTGTCGTACGGTTTCGTGGCATTCGGAGGTCATTCGGGTGGTTTTGACCCCCCAACGCGCCATTTCAGCGCGCACCGCGCTGCTGAAAAGGACACAATCGGACGTGCCGCGCGCACCGCACGTCCGCTGGACGTTCTGCCTCCTCCTGCATCTCAGGAATAATATTTATATCGTTCCCGTGCGGTTCCAGGTCTTTCGGAGCACGTTTGCTCCGAATGGGACCGCCGCACGCCGTTTTGGTGTTTTATGGCGCCGGAAACACGTTTCCGGCCACCGCGGTCACACGGAACCTCCGAATGAGGTGCCGTCTGCCGACCATTTCACAATTCACGCCCCGGATGTTGTCGTACGGTTTTGTGGCATTCGGAGGTCGTTCGAGTGGTTTTGACCCCCTAACGCGCCATTTCAGCGCGCGCCGCGCTGCTGAAAAGGACACAATCGGACGTGCCGCGCGCACCGCACGTCTGATGGACGTGCGACCTCCTCCTGCATCTCAGGAATAATATTTCTATCGTTCCCGTGCGGTTTCAGGTCGTTCGGAGCACGTTTTCTCCGAATTGGACAGTCACACGACGTTTGGGTGTTTAATGGCGCCGGAAACGCGTTTCCGGTCGCCGCGGTCACACGGCACCTCCGAATGAGGTGCCGTCTGGACGACCATTTCACAATTCACGTCCCGGATGTTTTCGTACTGTTTCGTGGCATTCGGAGGTCGTTCGGGTGGTTTTGACCCCCCAACGCGCCATTTCAGCGCGCGCCGCACTGCTGAAAAGGACACAATCGGACGTGTCGCGCGCACCGCACGTCCGTTGGACGTGATGCCTCCTCCTGCATCTCAGGAATAATATTTCTATCATTCCCGTGCGGTTTCAGGTCTTTCGGAGCACGTTTGCTCCGAATGGGACCGCCGCACGCCGTTTTGGTGTTTAATGGCGCCCGAAACACGTTTCTGGCCGCCGCGGTCACACGGCACCTCCGAATGAGGTTCCGTCTGGCCGACCAATTCACAATTCACGCCCCGGATGTTGTCGTACGGTTTCGTGGCATTCGGAGGTCGTTCGGGTGGTTTTGACCCCCCAATGCATCATTTTAGCGCGCGTCGCGCTGCTGAAAAGGACACAATCGGACGTGCCGCGCACACCGCACGTCTGATGGACGTGCGGCCTCCTCCTGCATCTCAGGAATAATATTTCTATCGTTCCCGTGCGGTTTCAGGTCGTTCAGAGCACGTTTTCTCCGAATTGGACCGCCGCACGCCGTTTTGGTGTTTTATGGCGCCGGAAACGTGTTTCCGGCCGCCGCGGTCACACGGCACCTCCGAATGAGCTGTCGTTTGGCCGACCATTTTACAATTCACGCCCCGGATATTTTCGTACGGTTTCGTGGCATTCGGAGGTCGTTCGGGTGGTTTTGGCCCCCCAACGCGACATTTCAGTGCTCGCCGCGCTGCTGAAAAGGACACAATCGAACGTGCCGCGCGCACCGCACGTCCGCTGGATGTGCTGCCTCCTCCTGCATCTCAGGAATAATATTTCTATCATTTCTGTGCGGTTTCAGGTCTTTCGGAGCACGTTTGCTCCGAATGGGACCGCCGCACGCCGTTTTGGTGTTTAATGGCGCCGGAAACGCGTTTCCGGCCGCCGCGTTCACACGGCACCTCCGATTGAGGTGCCGTCTGGCCGACCAATTCACAATTCACGCCCCAGATATTTTCGTACGGTTTCGTGGCATTCGGAGATCGTTCGGGTGGTTTTGACCCCCCAACGCGCCATTTCAGCGCGCACCGCGCTGCTGAAAAGGACACAATCGGACGTGCCGCGCGCACCGCATGTCCGCTGGACGTGATGCCTCCTCCTACATCTCAGGAATAATATTTCTATCGTTCCTGTGCGGTTTCAGGTCTTTCGGATCACGTTTCCTCCGAATGGGACCGTCGCACGCCGTTTTGGTGTTTTATGGCGCCGGAAACGCGTTTCCTGCCGCCGCGGTCACACGGCACCTCCGAATGAGGTGCCGTCTGGCCGACCATTTCACAATTCATGCCCCGGATGTTGTCGTACGGTTTCGTGGCATTCGGAGGTCGTTCGGGTGGTTTTGACCCCCCAACGCGCCATTTCAGCGCGCGCCGCGCTGCTGAAAAGGACACAATCGGACGGGCCACGCGCACCGCACGTCCGATGGACGTGCGGCCTCCTCCTGCATCTCAGGAATAATATTTATATCGTTCCCGTGCGGTTTCAGGTCGTTCAGAGCACGTTTGCTCCGAATTGGACCGCCGCACGCCGTTTTGGTGTTTTATGGTGCCAGAAACGCGTTTCCGGCCGCCGCGGTCACACGGCACCTCCGAATGAGGTGACGTCTGGCCGACCATTTCACAATTCACGCCCCGGATATTTTCGTTCGGTTTCGTGGCATTCGGAGGTCGTTCGGGTGGTTTTGACCCCCCAACGCGCCATTTCAGCGCGCGCCGCGCTGCTGAAAAGGACACAATCGGACGTGCCGCGCGCACCGCACGTCCGCTGGACTTGCTGCCTCCTCCTGCATCTCAGGAATAATATTTCTATCGTTCCCGTGCGGTTTCAGGTCTTTCGGAGCACGTTTTCTCCGAATTGGACCGCCGCACGCCGTTTTGGTGTTTTATGGCGCCGGAAACGCGTTTCCGGCCGCCGCGGTCAAACAGCACCTCCGAATGAGGTTCCGTATGGCCGAACATTTCACAATTCACGCCCCGGATGTTTTCGTATGGTTTCGTGGCATTCGGAGGTCGTTCGGGTGGTTTTGACCCCCAACGCGCAATTTCAGCGCGCGCCGCGCTGCTGAAAGGGACACAATCAGACGTGTCGCGCGCACCGCACGTCTGATGGACGTGCGGCCTCCTCCTGAATCTCAGGAATAATATTTCTATCGTTCCCGGTGCATTTTCAGGTCGTTCGGAGCACGTTTGCTCCGAATTGGACCGCCGCACGCCGTTTTGGTGTTTAATGGCGCCGGAAACGCGTTTCCAGCCGCCGCGGTCACACGGCACCTCCGAATGAGGTGCCTTCTAGCCGACCATTTCACAATTCACACCCCGGATGTTGTCGTACGGTTTCGTGGCATTCGGAGGTCATTCGGGTGGTTTTTGACCCCCCAACGCGCCATTTCAGCGCGCACCGCGCTGCTGAAAAGGACACAATCGGACGTGTCGCGCGCACCGCACGTCCGCTGGATGTGCTGCCTCCTCCTGCATCTCAGGAATAATATTTCTATCATTCCCGTGCGGTTTCAGGTCTTTCGGAGCACGTTTGCTCCGAATGGGTCCGCCGCACGCCGTTTTGATGTTTTATGGCGCCGGAAACGCGTTTCCGGCCGCCGCGGTCACACGGCTCCTCCGAATGTGGTTTCCGTCTGGCCGACCATTTCACAATTCACGCCCCGGATGTTGTCGTACGGTTTCGTGGCATTCGGAGGTCGTTCGGGTGGTTTTGACCCCCCAACGCGTCATTTCAGCGCGCGCCGCGCTGCTGAAAAGGACACAATCGGACGTGCCACGCGCACCGCACGTCTGATGGACGTGCGGCCTCCTCCTGCATCTCAGGAATAATATTTCTATCGTTCCCGTGTGGTTTGAGGTCGTTCGGAGCACGTTTGCTCCGAATTGGACCGTCACACGCCGTTTTGGTGTTTAATGGCGCCAGAAACGCGTTTCCGGTCGCCGCGGTCCACACGGCACCTCCGAATGAGGTGCCGTCTATCCGACCATTTCACAATTCACGCCCCGGATGTTTTCGTACTGTTTCGTGGCATTCGGAGGTCGTTCGGGTAATTTTGACCCCCCAACGCGCCATTTTAGCGCGCGCCGCGCTGCTGAAAAGGACACAATCGAACGTGCCGCACACACCGCACGTCCGCTGGACGTGCTGCCTCCTCCTGCATCTCAGGAATAATATTTCTATCCATTCTCGTGCGGTTTTCAGGTCTTTCAGAGCAAGTTTGCTCCGAATGGGACCGCCGCACGCCGTTTTGGTGTTTAATGGCGCCCGAAACGCGTTTCCGGCCAACGCGGTCACACGGCACCTCCGAATGATGTACCGTCTAGCTGACCATTTCACAATTCAGGCCCCGGATGTTGTCGTACGGTTTCGTGGCATTCGGAGGTCGTTCGGGTGGTTTTGACCCTCCAACGCACCATTTCAGCGCGCGTCGCGCTGCTGAAAAGGACACAATCGGACGTGCCGCGCGCACCGCACGTCCGATGGACGTGCGGCCTCCTCCTGCATCTCAAGAATAATATTTCTATCGTTCTCGTGCGGTTTCAGGTCGTTCGGATCACGTTTGCTCCGAATTGGACCGCCGCACGCCGTTTTGGTGTTTTATGGCGCCGGAAACGCGTTTCCGGCCGCCGCGATCACACGGCACCTCCGAATGAGCTTCCGTCTGGCCAACCATTTTTAAAATTCACGCCCCGGATATTTTCGTACGGTTTCGTGGCATTCGGAGGTCGTTCGGGTGGTTTTGACCCCCCAACGCGCCATTTCAGCGCGCGCCGCGCTGCTGAAAAGGACACAATCGGACGTGCCGCGCGCACCGCACGTTTGCTGGACATGATGCCTCCTCCTGCATCTCAGGAATAATATTTTTATCATTCCCGTGCGGTTTCAGGTCTTTCGGAGCACGTTTGCTCCGAATGGGACCACCGCACGCCGTTTTGGTGTTTAATGGCGCCGGAAACGCGTTTCCGGGCCGCCGCGGTCACACGGCACCTCCGAATGAGGTGCCGTCTGGCCGAAGAATTCACAATTCACGCCCCAGATATTTTCGTACGGTTTCGTGGCATTCGGAGGTCGTTCGAGTGGTTTTGACCCCCCAACCCGCCATTTCAGCGCGCACAGCGCTGCTGAAAAGGACACAATCGGACGTGTCGCGCGCACCGCACGTCCGCTGGATGTGCTGCCTCCTCCTACATCTTAGGAATAATATTTCTATCATTCCCGTGCGGTTTCAGGACTTTCGGAGCACGTTTGCTCCGAATGGGACCGCTGCACGCCGTTTTGGTGTTTTATGGCTCCGGAAACGCGTTTTCGGCCGCCGCGGTCACACGGCACCTCCGAATGAGGTGCCGTCTGGCCGACCATTTCACAATTTTCACGCCCCGGATGTTTTCGTATGGTTTCGTGGCATTCGGAGGTCGTTTCGGGTGGTTTTGACCCCCCAACGCGCCATTTCAGCGCGCGCCGTGCTGCTGAAAAGGACACAATCAGACGTGCCGCGCGCACCGCACGTCCGATGGATGTGCGGCCTCCTCCTGAATCTCAGGAATAATATTTCTATCGTTCTCGTGCGGTTTCAGGTCGTTCGGAGCACGTTTGCTCCGAATTGGACCGTCGCACGCCGTTTTGGTGTTTTATGGCGCCGGAAACGCGTTTCCGGCCGCCGCGGTCACAGGGCACCTACGAATGAGGTGCCGTCCTAGCCGACCATTTCACAATTCACGCCCCGGATATTTTCGTACGGTTTCGTGGCATTCGGAGGTCGTTCGGGTGGTTTTGACCCCCCAACGCGCCATTTCAGCGCGCGCCGCGCTGCTGAAAAGGACACAATCGGATGTGCCGCGCGCACCGCACGTCCGCTGGACGTGATGCCTCCTCCTGCATCTCCGGAATAATATTTCTATTGTTCCCGTGCGTTTTCAGGTCTTTCGGAGCACGTTTGCTCCGAATGGGACCGCTGCACGCCGTTTTGGTGTTTTATGGCGCTGGAAACGCGTTTCCGGCCTCCGCGGTCAAACGGCACCTCCGAATGAGGTACCGTCTGGCCGACCATTTCACAATTCACGCCTTGGATGTTGTCGTACGGTTTCGTGGCATTCGGAGGTCGTTCGGGTGGTTTTGACCCCCCAACGCGACATTTCAGCGCGCGCCGCGCTGCTGAAAAGGGACACAATCGGACGTGCCGCGCGCACCGCACGTCCAATGGATGTGCTGCCTCCTCCTGCATCTCTGAAATAATATTTCTATCGTTCCCGTGCGGTTTCAGGTCTTTCGGAGCACGTTTGCTCCGAATGGGACCGCCGCACGCCGTTTTGATGTTTAATGGCGCCGGAAACGCGTTTCCAGCCGCTGCGGTCACATGGAACCTCCGAATGAGGTTCCCTCTGGCCGACCATTTCACAATTCACACCCCGGATATTTTCATACGGTTTCGTGGCATTCGGAGGTCTTTCGGGTGGTTTTGACCCCCCAACGTGCCATTTCAGCGCGCGCTGCGCTGCTGAAAAGGACACAATCGTACGTGCCCGCGCACCGCACGTCCGCTGGACGTGCTGCTTCCTCCTGCATCTCAGGAATAATATTTCTATCGTTCCTGTGCGGTTTCAGGTCTTTCGGAGCACGTTTGCTTTGAATGGGACCCCGCCGCACGCCGTTTTGGTGTTTTATGGCGCCAAAAAACGCGTTTCCGGCCGCCGCGGTCACACGACACCTATGAATGAGGTGTCGTCTGATCGACCATTTCAAAATTCACGCCCCGGATATTGTCGTACGGTTTCGTGGCATTCGGAGGTCGTTCGGGTGGTTTTGACCCCCCAACGCGCCATTTCAGCGCGCGCGGCGCTGCTGAAAAGGACACAATCGGACGTGTCGCGCGCACCGCACGTCCGCTGGATGTGCTACCTACTTCTGCATCTCAGGAATAATATTTCTATCATTCCCGTGCGGTTTCAAGTCTTTCGGAGCACGTTTGCTTCGAATGGGACCGTCGCACACCGTTTTGGTGTTTTATGGCGCCGGAAACGCGTTTCCAGCCGCCGCGGTCACACGGCACCTCCGAATGAGGTTCCGTCTGGCCGACCATTTCACAATTCACGCCCCGGATATTTTCGTACGGTTTCGTGGCATTAGGAGGTCGTTCGGGTGGTTTTGACCCCCCAACTCACCATTTTAGCGCGCGCCGCACTGCTGAAAAGGACACAATCGGACGTGCCACGCGCACCGCACGTCCGCTGGACGTGCTGCCTCCTCCTGCATCTCAGGAATAGTATTTCTATCGTTCCCGTGCAGTTTCAGGTCTTTCGGAGCACCTTTGCTCCGAATAGGACCGCCGCACGCCGTTTTGGTGTTTAATGGCGCCCGAAACGCGTTTCCGGCCGCCGCGGTCACACGGTACCTCCGAATAAGGTGCCGTCTGGCCGAACATTTCACAATTCACGGCCCCGGATATTTTCATACGGTTTCGTGGCATTCAGAGCTCGTTCGGGTGATTTTGACCTCCCAACGCGTCATTTCAGCGCGCGCCGCGCTGCTGAAAGGGACACAATCAGACGTGCCGCGGCGCACCGCATGTCCGCTGGACGTGCTGCCTCCTCCTGCATCTTAGGAATAATATTTCTATCGTTCCCGTGCGGTTTCAGGTCCTTCGGAGCACGTTTGCTCTGAATGGGACCGTCGCGCGTCGTTTTGGTGTTTTATGGCGCCGGAAACGCGTTTCCAGTCGCCCTCGGTCACACGGCACCTCCGAATGAGGTGCCTTCTGACCGACCATTTCAAAATTCACGCCCCGGATATTTTCATACGGTTTCGTGGTATTCGGAGGTCGTTCGGGTGGTTTTGACCCCCCAACGCGCCATTTCAGCGCGCGCCGCGCTGCTGAAAAGGACACAATCGGACGTGCCACACGCACCGCACGTCCGCTGGACGTGCTGCCTCCTCCTGCATCTCAAGAATAATATTTCTATCATTCTCGTGCGGTTTCAGGTCTTTCGGAGCACGTTTGCTCCGAATGGGACCGCCGCACACCGTTTTGGTGTTTTATGGCGCCGAAAACGCGTTTCCGGCCGCCGCGGTCACATGGGACCTCCGAATGAGGTGCCGTCTGGCTGACTATTTCGCAATTCACGCCCCGGATATTGTCGTACGGTTTCTTGGCATTCGGAGGTCGTTCGGGTGGTTTTGACCCCCCAACGCTCCCTTTCAGCGCGCGTCGCGCTGCTTAAAAGGACACAATCGGACGTGCCGCGCGCACCGCACGTCTGATGGACGTGCGGCCTCCTCCTGCATCTCAGGAATAATATTTCTATCGTTCCCGTGCGGTTTCAGGTCGTTCAGAGCACGTTTGCTCCGAATTGGACCGCCGCACGCCGTTTTGGTGTTTAATGGCGCCGGAAACGCGTTTCCGGCCGCCGCGGTCACACGGCACCTCCGAATGAGGTGCCGTCTGGCCGACCATTTCACAATTCACTCCCCGGATATTTTCGTACGGTTTCGTGGCATTCGGAGGTTTTTCGGGTGGTTTTGACCCCCCAACGCGCCATTTCAGCTCGCGCCGCGCTGCTGAAAAGGACACAATCGGACGTGCCACGCACACCGCACGTCCGCTGGACGTGCTACCTCCTCCTGCATCTCAGGAATAATATTTCTATCGTTCTCGTGCGGTTTCAGGTCTTTCGGAGCACGTTTTCTCCGAATGGGACCGCCGCACGCCGTTTTGGTGTTTAATGGCGCCCGAAACGCGTTTCCGGCCGCCGCGGTCACACCGGCACCTCCGAATGAGGTGCCGTCTGGCCGACCATTTCAAAATTCATGCCCCCGAATGTTGTCGTACGGTTTCGTGGCATTCAGGGGCTGTACGGGGGTGCGGGGGGCTGTACGGGGGTGGCAGGGGGCAGTACGGGGGGTGCGGGGGGCAGTACGGGGGTGCGAGGGGTTGTACGGGGGTGCGGGGGGGCTGTACGGGGGTGCGGGGGGGCTGTACGGGGGTGCGGGGGGCTGTACGGGGGTGCGGGGGGGGGGGGGGGGGCTGTACGGTGGTGTCGGGGGGCTGTACGGGGGTGCGGGGGGCTGTACGGGGGTGGCGGGGGGCAGTACGGGGGTGCGGGGGGTGTACGGGGGTGCGGGGGGGGGGGGGGGGGCTGTACAGGGGTGCAGGGGGCTGTACGGGGGTGCGGGGGGCTGTACAGGGGTGGCGGGGGGCAGTACGGGGGTTCGGGGGGGCAGTACGGGGGTTCGGGGGGCAGTACGGGGGTGCGGGGGGTTGTACGGGGGGTGCGGGGGGCTGTACGGGGGGTGCGGGGGGGCTGTACGGGGGTGCGGGGGGGCTGTCCGGGGGTGCGGGGGGGGGGGGGTGTGCGGGGGGGGTGCGGGGGGGGTGTACGGGGGTGCGGGGGGTTGTACGGGGGTGCGGGGGGGCTGTACGGGGGTGCGGGGGGCTGTACGGGGGGTGCGGGGGGGCTCTCCGGGGGTGCAAAGGCCATCCCATTGATTACAAAAGTGAAAAATAAAAGTGATAACATCTAATTAATACATATTTCTTTTATCGATACCATACAGAAATTTATAAAAAATATATTGGATAATACATAATCTATAATATCAGATTTATTGATCTGTTGGAATTAGTTCGACTTTTTCAAATGTAGAATCATTCAAGATTATCTGATCAAAAACTCAATATGTGTATAAAATATTTAAAAGACCACCATGGATGGTAATAATGCATTACTTAAATGAATAAATACAGTACATCAATGTCAACCCTACCAGTAAAAACAAAAAACATATCTCGTGAATATATGGTGCGTCACGCATTGTCATCATTGCTACCTCCTTCTGGTGGGCCAGGTGCCTACAACAAATAAACATTATAAATATTTTAATAACAAAAATAATTTAAATTAAATAAATAAATACAGTATATACCGGCGTCGTATGATCCTCTGTACCATCAGCTCGATGCACATATTCCCGCAGTGCTCTAACCTCAGCTGTCAATTGCGCATTTGTCTCCTCGGAAGCGCGCAGCCGTGCCTCAAAATCTGACATCTGTTGTGTCATATGAGCAACAGCAGGACCGACAACAGCAGCGCGTGACACTACAGAACGAGGAATCCCTGCTCCATAGGTCAACTATATCCATGCCCGTCCCGACCAATAATGCGATGAAAGATCTCATCCCGTCGCATGGGAAGCTGTCGCTGGTCCTCTGGAAGATGTTCTAACTCAGCTTCAAATTGAGCCTGTGAAATATTTAAATATATATTAATATATATATGTTAATATATAGATTTATGTAATTATTGGTAAGTACAGACACTTACTATCAATGCTGCAACCTCTGGATCATTGCGATCACGAGTCCTTATCCACACCGACATTTTATCAGTTGCTGCACCTTGCCCTCGCAACTGTATATTAAAAGAATATAAACACAAAACCATATTAATTAATAAATTAAAAAATGAATAATATATACCTCATGTCGGATCTGAGACACGTGAAGAGTCCCGAGCCTGTGAGCCGGGTCCCTGCAACGCTCGATTCTCCGAATGGCGTGTTGACACCTCCTACATTCAATTCATTCAAATTTCAAACAAATCACATATTCTTGAAAATATATATACAGAAAAATAATTAATATACAAACCGCAACACCCTCATTAGACCAATATGCAACCAAGTCACGCCACTGAGCCGAGAGGACACCTCTCGGGACTTTTTCCAAAATGTCAAGGGCACCCACATTTGGTACCCAGTGGTCCTCTTCACTTTGCCTTTATAATCTTTCCACATCTTACGGCATTTGCTCATACACACGGGCCGAAACACTTCAGGGCATACTTTCAAATTTTGCTATAAAGAAAATAATCAAACATATTAGTATTCTTTATAAATACAAAATAAAGTAAAATTATTTTCTTACCTGAACCTCCCTCCATAGACGATCTAATGTGTCCTGAGGGATAGAAGCCCAATCACGCGTGGTCAATGGAAATCGATGTGGGTCACGTATGATATGGCCCAGCTGACGAATAAATGCCGGGGCATTCGGTCCCACGGGATGAAATACCTCATCAAATGAAACATCTATCGTCGTGTCAGAATTCCATGATAATATGCCACGACCAGGGCCTCTCCTGCGAGAGGAAGAAGCAGCCAAGTCTGATCCTGTTGAAAACAATTTTATATATAAATTGACAAATGTTATATATATATATATATATATATATGTCAATTACATAAAAAATATAGACAATTACATTCAAGCATACCTCGACCCTGAGACGTAGATGCCTCAGATGGATGATGTGGATCTTCTGCCTCTTCCCCTGACATGTATGCAGTCATAGAAAATATCAGTAATGAGTCCAAAGTGTTTTAAAAGATAAATTGGATTGTTCTTAATAAATCAAACTTGTACAACTGTTAATCAAACAAAAAAATGGATTGAATAATTAGTTGTGAATGAATTTTAAAAAATCAGAAAGTTAATCAACCTAAATATTTATGACTGAATTAACTTAAAAAAGTGAGGATTAAAACTTATAAGGATTTATAAAATGATTAGATAATTTATGATATCCTAGGACATTCTACTGAATAGCGGGAAAAACAATTATACCTTTCATTAAGCATGCAAATCGACCGTTTCTCCTTCAACAGCCGCTCTGACCCAATAAATATCTTCTTCATGTTGAACTACGGTATGTTGATCAAGTTGTTGGTAAACAAACGGAACAGTCTTGGGTTCATCTTCTTCAAATAAAAACACTCCTCGCCGAGACATTTTGACAACAACTTTCCAACTTGGATCCGAAGGCAAAGTAATGAAGAATACTTGTTCCGCTTGTGATGTCAAAATGAAAGGTTCATTCTCAACTCGTTCATTATTTCTGTATAACATATAGTTAAAATTCACCAATGAAAACTGATATTGATCGACTTTACATCCACGCACTGGATCAACCCAATTACACTTTAACAATATGTACTTCAAACCGTGTGTGTATACAACTTCAATGATGTCTATCAATTGACCATAGTAATAACCAGAATCGACAAAGGGACAACTGATGCCACTGTTTTGTGTTGCTCGTTTGTCATCAATATCTTTAATGCGAAATCGAAAACCATTAGCATCAATAGCTTTATAACGACGAGCTGTTATAGATGGACCCTCAGCCAGTTGGATAAATACTTCAGGTAGCGTGGGGTCCCCTAACTCCCTCAGCTTACGAACCTACATAATTTATAAAAATCAATACTGATATATGCAGAAAGAATTAGTTTAATACTTCACTCATAATGAAAATCAATTTATACATACATAATCCTTGAACCAATCATGAAATGCCGCATAATGAGATTGTTGAATTTGCAACTCAGTCGCACGATGCATCTCTTCTTTTATCTCATTAATGTGTTTCCTGCAAATGATTACGCGATGTTTAAAAGATCAACTTATGCAAACAAAACATGTAAAAGTTATACAAGCACATTGATAAGATACTTACTGCATTAATGGTGCAACTGATGGAGTATTGAACAAGATATATCGATGTGCTTGTATCCACTCGATGTTGTCCATATCAAATGTGGTTCCTTCTCCAACTGGACCATCATGAATCCAAGAGGGCTTATCTAATTTTGTTTCAACATCCGTAAGATATTCTGCACAAAAGGTAGTACACTCATCCATCAAATAACCATTGGCTATTGATGCCTCTGGACGAGCTCTGTTGCGTACAAATCTTTTCAATGTACTCAAATACCGTTCAATAGGATACATCCACCTGAATTGCACTGGACCAGCAGCCATTACTTCATCAGTTAGGTGCACTGTCAAGTGGACCATAACATCGAAAAATGAGGGGGGGAAAAGTTTCTCAAAGTGACAAAGCGTAAGTACAATTCGGTCCTGCAAACTTTTTAAATCACTCATTCGTTGATTTCTTAAACAAAGCTGTCTAAAAATATTACTCATCTCAATCAAGGGCTGAACAACATTGGGGGATAAACAATCACAAATTGCGATTAGAATCAACTGCTGAAGTAATATGTGATTGTCATGACTTTTCAACCCTTGCAATGTCTTGCTCGTCAGATTCACACACTTTGAAATATTAGAAGAGTAACCATCAGGACACCTTGACCATCTTAAAATTGGAAAGAAATGTCTCTTTCTCCTCTGTAGTCATCGAATACTGTGCAGCAGGCATATATGTCTTGTTTCCTCAGCTAACTGTAAATGCAACTGTTTCCTTAAACCCATTTCTTCCAAATCACGGCGTGCATTAACATGGTCCCTTTGACTTTCCACTGACACCTAAAATGGTCCACAATATGTTATCACAAACATTTTTTTCAATGTGCATGACATCCAAATTATGCCTCAACATGTTATTTTTCCAATACGGAAGACTATAAAAAATACTTTTCTTTTTCCAATTGTGACTGCGCTGCCTACCCGCAGCACGAATATTACGTACTGGAGGAGCCACCAAATCCTGAATTTCATATACCGTGCGGATGTTTTCTTCCTCAATCTGCGATAACATTTCGACTCCTGTCATGATCTTTGGTGCTGGGCTGAACTCTCTAGAACCATCAAATGCCACTCTGTCCTTTCTGAACCTGTGCTGAGGAGGGAGAAAACGCATGTGACCCATGTATGCCCATTTTTTGGAAGGTTTAAGCCATACAGATTTTTTACTTTTATTGCAACAAGGGCAAGAAAATTCCCCTTTCGTACTCCAGCCTGATAAATTTGCATAAGATGGGGAAGTCATTGATTGTCCACAATAAAGCAGCATGCAGTTTGAACATTTCATTCGTTTCGCAGTCATAATTCATCACACCATCGCCCCAAAATTCATTCAACTCATCAATCAATGGCTGAAGGTAAACATCAATCTTATCCCCCAGACTTTTAGGTCCATCAATAAGAGTGGAAAGTAATATAAATTGTTGCTTCATACAAAGCCACAGAGGAAGATTATATGGAACCAACACCACGGGCCATGTGCTATGAGTTGCATCAACCATAGACTTGAATGGATTGAAACCATCTGCTGCCAATCCCAATCGGACATTACGAACATCTTTAGCAAAGTCGGGATGTCTCTTATCAAAATCCTTCCATGCATGAGAGTCTGCTGGGTGGGTTAACATGTCACTTTCCTGAACTCTTTCTGCATCTCATCTCATTAAATTAGAAACTTTAGATGACATAAAAAATCTTTTCAACCTCAGTTTAAGGGGGAAAGTAACGCATTTGCTTTACGGCAATCGGTTTCCCCTGTATCGCAATCTGACTTTGATGATTCTTATTTCCCCTGTTCTCTTTCCACCTGGAAGAGCCAAAAACCGTACAAATATCCAAATGAGCAGTTTCATTTCTAAACAATATACAGTTGTTTGCACATGCATCTATAGTCTCATATGTAAAACCTAAGTTCCTCTGTCAACTTATGAGCATAGTAATACGACTCAAGTATCTTAGCGTCGACAGGAATAACTTTTTTCAATAAAACCAAAATCATGTTGAATGATGTGTCTGACCAATTATTCAAAGTCTTCAAATGCAACAACTCCACAATAAATGACAGTTTATTGTAAGAAGTACATCCAGGATATAATTTTGTTTTCGCATCATCAAGTACTTCATAAAACCTCCTCGAATCACGATCTGCACCAGAGCGAAGATTTATCTCACCGGTCTCAAGATTCTGGATGTCAATGCCTTCAGGATCAAACCCACGTACCATTTCAGTAATCATTTCATGCATTGGATCAGTCATCCTTGCATCAACATCCATCTGAGCTGCATCTATATTTTGACAACGAACATATTCTTCTCCATGACGAGTCCAACTCTTATAATTTTTTTAGAAATCCATTAAAGAAAAGGTGCTCCCTCACAGTATCTCGTGTGAATTGATATCTGTTAGCACATTTTCTACATGGACAACTAATATAGTCACTTTCAAATCCTCTCGTGAAGTCAATAAACTGCATAATGCCATTGAAATATTCTCTAGACGTTCGATTTGGAAGATCAATCCAACTCTTATCCATAATAATATCTGTATAACAAACATTTACACAATACTTATTACATTTACATTTTTCAAATCAACTATATTCAAAATAAATATTAACCATTTGTTTATAAACCATTGATAAAATAATAATGTAACTGAAAGCTCATGTTACCTGATTGAGCTACAAACCTGAAAGGGAGGGGATCCGAAGGCGGTGCTGCGAGGGAGAGGAGGCAGCGAAGGGGAGCCAGAGCCAAAGGCGGTGCGGCAAGGGAGGGGACGGGCGGCGGCGGCGGCGGGGAGCTGGAGGAGAGGAGGCGGTGAGGGGACGGGGGATGGGCAGCGAGGGGGGGGGGGGGGCTGTCCGAGGTGCGAGGAGGGGTGTCCGGGGTGTCGGGGGCCTGTCAGGGGGTGCGGGCAGGGGTGTTCGGGGTGCGGGGGTGTCCGGGGTGTG